>OX439038.1:10030769-15030769 GCA_949317995.1 Acholoe squamosa
AATTTACACAGTATAAATATAATCCATATACAATGTTTTGTCAATGTTACCTCTGATCCTTGACTACTGCAACATTATTTTAGGTTTATGCTCATTTACTAGTTGCACTTCAATATAAGTGGGTAACAAATCATCAGAAACCTATCCTTTTTTGCATGAATGTAATCCCAAACATGCTGTCATTGACAGCCTGTTGAAGGTAATAAACCACGAAAAGGCAGAGATGGAAGGATAGCAGGTGCTGCATCTTCCCATCTTCTATAAATGTAAATAGCTTAAAATCCTCTAAGGTGGTCATTGATAATTACAATTTGGCACTAAATACATGCAAAGTGGCCGACTCAAGGTACATGGACGACTCAAGGTCACCCTACCCTAGTAGCTAAAAGCATTGACCCGATACTTTTTCTGGAGTACAGAAAAAACCCTGTATGGTTTGCAATGTGGTAGGTCTTGGAGGTAAAAAACACACGGTGAAATTTTCTAAACCAGTTGGGTCCTTCCGATATCTCTGCAGCTTCACCCTCTAAAAATCATATCCCCTGTCTCAGTTTGAAAGGATTGAGCTGGAATGGGATGTGAGTCCACTGAGATTTAGCAGTAGCTGCAATGTTTCCCAGCTTTGGCCCTGGAATCACTGGGTGGTGAGTTATGGTACTAACAGTGGCGGATGGTGGCAGTGGGGGGACAGGGCTCTAATTTTGGAACCACTGAATGTAGGGATATTTGTGAGAGATAAGAAACATCAGACAGGGTGTGTGACCTATTTCTGTAATGAAAGATTTATAATATGCAGGGTTAGAGACCAATCTCTTTGGGCAATGCCTACCTAACCTACAAGGTTAGATACCGGCAGACCACTGTTGGGTCTCTGTCTCTGCTTGAATGATTATGCTTTAATTAACTGATGTCCAGAGTAGGTAGATTCAGTACCAGCTATGAAAATTATAAATAGGAGTGTCGAATCTTGCATTCAGGCTGCATTTTATCCATAAATTTATATTACTGGCTCAGATACCATGTCCATTTTAATATATCATGCAGGCAGGTTGTAGTTTGGTAAATCATTTCACCTCTGAATTGTATTTGTAATATCCATGTATATGATTACTGCTAAGTAGTAAGGGAATTAGAATATTGATGCTATGTTCAATATCTCATTTACAAATTTGCTGATGACAAATTACAGATCCATATATGACTTAAAGTATTCTACTCTGCAAGTCTGTCAAAGATAAATTCACTGTCACTATCCCAGTGATACATTCTGAGGTCTGTGTTGTATAACTACCAGGGCCTGTCTGACTGGGTCATTACCTACGACCAGGGGTGTCACTGGACCCGTCCATCAGCCTGCCATCTTCCCACTTAAGCATCAATATATCCATTCACAGCCATTTTCCAGGTACATTAAGATTAGATCATGTCTCATCTTTGTCCAACTATATAGCTATTAAGTTTCAGACAGACAGAAGATCGTTTTTCAAATAAATAAGCATTATACAGAAGCTAACTCGTGCTCATTTTTCGAAAGTTCTATCTGTGCAGAAAAAGATGCTCATTCCTGTCTGCTTAAACCACCCCAGGGGAGGGGTCCCTTGTTACCAAGTACTGGGCCACTCATGTCAATCTCTGTTTGAAATTCTGATGTGCCTATTGTAATCACATCAAAGCTAGGTCTCTTCTTTCCCCATGTATCACCCCCCCCCCAATTGTGATCCATAAAATGCCAAGACAATATCTCGGGGACAGAGAATGAGTTGAGGAGCTCACAGGTGGAATCCCTTGTTACCAGGTGCTGGAACATCAATGATAGCCTGCAATCTTTGTTAGCTGGAAACCCTGCGGAATGTCTGACCTGCCAATTGTCATCACATCAAAGCTAGGTGTCTTCCTTCCCTCTCACCCCACCACCGTGACCCATAGCCTCCAGTACTCTTCTTTTGCTTTGATCTCATGACACATATGTCATGAAGGACATATAGTGGATATGGGATGGGATCAACAGAGGACCAGGGGGCAGGGGGTGGGCATTACATTAAGGACTAACAGACATATATACCCAAATAGGGTACAAAAAAAAACAGGTGGGTGGGGATGGAGGGGTTAGTCAGTGCTGGATGAGATATGGGGAGGGTGGGGAGGCAATGGCACACAGGGTTTCCTCTGGTGAGTGAAATTAGGGATTGGGGATATGATTATACAATCATAGAAAGTCATTACAAACATGACACCCTAACTGGTGGGAGCAGCAACCTGTAATAAGAATGGCCATGCTATAACTAGGGAACAGGGAATAGGAAGTGCTTGAGGAGAGGGACAGAGAATATAATTAATGTAAATAGTTGGGTGATAACACACATTTGGCAATGGGTAAGTCATAAATTACAAAGGCTAGAATTACATTTAAAAAAAGAGATCAATGTTTAGATTGCTTCAATCTCATGACAAAAATTCTCTATAAATAGGGGTTGAAGTACACCTAATGGAGAGGGCTTCTTTTCAAATAAATGGCAACTTGTTTTTCTCTTTTCGTTTTTTGGTTCAAGACAAAAGTAAGTTGGGATTAGGTTTGCAATTTGGAAAACATTTTGCCTTTGACTCGAAAAGGAAGATTTGCGTGCATTTTGAGAAGAAGGAGGGGTTTCCCTTTTTCTCCTAGATTATAGGCAGAATAGATGTGAAACTAGCATGTTCTGTGCTAAATGGCATGGTAAGGGAAATTCAGGAAATCAACAAGCAGTGGTGGATGGGGACCTACCTTAGTTGCTAGGATGTGTTGCATTTCTCAAACATGGAAGTGAACACAGATTTATCGTTTCATCGATACTCATTTATTTAGACTGATTATGTCTAGGCAGATATTTTATGCCTGTGATTGGATTTCGAATACTCTGTACACATCATGTTTACCAGCTTCAATGTAAATACCATAAAACCCAGCATAAAGCATTGGTATAGGTGAGGTCAACCGTAATTAGAATTAATAAAGCCTTCCTCAGGTTGGGGTGCTGTTTTCATGTGGGTTTTACACATATAGACTTTCTTGGAGCCTAGGGACAAATCTAAACCTTTGCTGCAGTTTGTAGATTCCCCAACTTAGGATGTGGCTTATATATGGGTGTGGCTTATACATAGGTGCAGCTTATATATACATGATATTCTTTGGTAGCTTATGCTCTACACGGATATTGTTAGCAGACCATGTTGATAAAGTCTGCTTTTTCCACCACTTTGCTTCTGTGTAAAATAATGTGTTTCACACCAGGGCAATGGTCCCTAAATCAGTGATTGACAGTTGCAGGTCAAATCTTGGTTCACAAAGTTTAATGTTTAAGTAATGATATCTAGATAGGATATCTGCCCTTTAACTTTAAAGGCCATAACTTCTTACAGTATGACTGCAACTGTTAAAGTGATACTTATTCTAAGGTTTCACAAGCAGTAGAGTCTCCCAGTGAATTAATAGGGGAACGTGCCCTAATGCATTTTATCTTGAGCTGTATATTAAGGCACCCAGATTAGATTATCAGTTTAGAGGAAGTAATCAAGGCCAGAATTAGTCCCCCATGCTGTTGGGTGTAGAGTGATAATCAGTAACGGTGCAGGAGTGTGTAAGACTGTAATCCCTTTTATAGTATTGAGTACATACAAATGCATGCATTGGGTTATGATGTAATGAAAATATCATTCAGAAATAGAGAGGGGAAGACATAAAAACCCAGAAGAAGGCAATAGGCACTAGAACAAGGTGTACACAGAAATAGGAGCTCCTTGCATAGGATTTCCTGCCTGGCTCAGAAAAGGTCAGTAGAGCTGGACAGTCATTGACTCCACTCTGCAAGGCAAAAAAGCTCCCATGTCATTCCCTATTTTCAATGCTGTATTAGTTTGAAAATAGCCTGTGTAACTTGATTGTATCAAAATAACTCTGACTGAATAACTATTACTCTTGAAGGAAGGAATCACCCACCAAAGCAGCACAAGCACTGTAGACATTGATGCATTATCAACATGGAGCCTTTGTGAACCAAGTCATACTACAGAAAGGGTTAAGTCAATATCAACTGTTGCTGATAAAGTCAGGCAGGGTTAGAAGGTGCAGCAGGGATCGGGTCAGAAAAGAGAGATAGGGAACTTAGGAGTGAGGTTAGCGGTCATGATAAAGGACATGCTCTGGGTATAACGGATGTGGGCAGGACACGTATGGGGTCAATATCCCTGCCAATAGTGGTTCTTGTTAACAACAGGTTAAGGGCTACTGTCAGGCAATATCTACAACACAGTAGTATGTTGTTGCTGATAATCTCTTTCAGCCATCCTGTTTAATCAACACTGCAATTATTGTTGCTTTCATTTGAGTGATTGTTATTAGCCTTACTCTTGGTAGGAATTTATTTTGGGGCAAAGGAAAATACTTCCAATAGGGCTGTAATAGTTTCTTATCACACGGAAAGAGATTTTGTTGTTAGAATATCTACAAAAGCTGCTTTTCTTGTTTCACATTGTCCAGTTGCACTTAAATGCTGAAAGTAAGTAATGCTTAACCCACTAGATGGGTCTTTGGTAAGTAACTACAAGACTGTCAAGTAACAGCATTCCTTTTTCATGCCAGAATTCTTAGTGTAGGAAGATAGATCAGTCATTCTATATATACTCATATTATGGTAAATATGTTCCCAGCACATTGAAGCAGCTGGCTTGCCTACAATCCCATCTCAGCGCTTCTTGATTTCATTTCAGGAGGTTGGAGTAGTGTTACACTAGAATGAGACAAAAAGCTCTACTAGTATCAATAGAAAAAAAACACCTATAAGATTAAACCCAAGATTAACCCACAATGCCATCAAAGAGAAGCATCCTACAATGCCGCAGGTGCACTGACATCAAAGCTGGGCGAGATTGAATACCTTTGAGTACTCTATGTGTACTGTGTGCCATACATTACTTGGTGTTCCCATATCAAAGAGGGGTTTGGCTTATTTCAGGCCCAGAGCAGAGTGCCTACAATTACTGACATCCTTGAGCTAGCCCAACTAACATCATAATTAAAACCTCAGAAAGCTTGTTCAATGTTTTTCATCTCAATTTAGCATCAGTTACAATTGATTATTTCAGCTATGGTTGACATATTTCATGAGTTAATCTCACATCAATACATGTCACATCTACAATAACTTAACAAATCATATATGTTATAGAAGCCCAATTGTGGACCTAACTACAAATCACAATGTCCTAAATCCATCAAGGAGGTATCCTGCTTTATTTGATAAGATAGATGTACAAACTGCATGCCTTGTAGCTAATGCCAGGGTGAGAAAAGTGTCAGAAATAAACAGGGAGAGTTGGATCGGTACCACAGCCTACCTGTATTGGTAAAAAGCTGATACATCTAGGGTTGGCACAGATTCTCTCCTTTTATCAAAGAAATGGGTATTCCTCACTGTCTACTCAGATCCAAAAGTATTTATATTACTAGCTTTAAAGAAAGCATTGACTCAATACTTCTTCTGGAGGAAAGAAATAACTCACTGTATTGGCGGCAACATGGTAGGTCTTGGAGGTGAAATATACACAATGAAATTCTCTAAACCAGTTGCCTTCTCCCCATAATGTCTATCTCTGCAGCTTTACCGAGATTTAGCAGTAGCTGCAACATTTCCCAGCTTTAGCCCTGGACTCGGTGGGAGTGAGTTAGGTGGTGTGTGGTGGCAGTAGTGGCACAGGTTCTAATGTGGGAAGCCACTGAATGTAGAGATATTTATGAGGGAGAAGAAACAACAGGGTGTGTGACTTATTTCTGTAATGAAAGATTTATAATATGCAGGGTTAGAGACCTATTTCTTTGGGCAATGCTTACCTAGCTTACCAGCAGGTCACTGATGAGTCTGTGTCTCTGCTCCAATGATTGTGCTTTAATTAACTGATGTCGAGAGTAGGTAGATTCAGTACCAGCTATTAGATTCTAAAGAGGAGTGTCTAATCTTTCATTTAGGCTGCATTTTATCCATACGTTTATATTACTGACTCAGATACCATGTCCATTTTAATATATGATGCAAGCGGGTTGCAGTTTGTCAATGTATACATGATTACTGCAAAGTAGTAAGGGAATTAGAATATTGATGTTATGTTCAATATCTCATTTAGAAATTTGCTGACGAGTAATTATGGATCCATACATGAATTACATTATCCTACTCTTAAAGTCTGACAAAGACAAATTCACTGTCACTATCTGACTGGTACCTCCTGAGGTCTGTGTTTTATATCTATCAGGGTCTGTCTGAGTGGGTCACTAGCTGTGACCAGTGGTTTTGCTGGAGCCGTCAATCAACCCTCCACCTTCCGCTGAAGCATCAATAAATCCATGGGCTGCCACTTTCCAGGCACACCAAGATCAGATAGTGTCTCCTTTTTGTCCTTTAATATAGTTATAAAGTTTCAGACAGAAAGAAAATCCTTCAAATAAATCACCATTATATGTCAGTGAGGGTGGGCGGAGGTGAACTATTTTATGTGTTTGTGGGAAGGAATTTTCATTCAGGACTGTGAGCTTAACCACTTTATAGATGGGTCCCTTGATACCAAGTGCCTAGCCACTCATACACTCTCAGCCCCAATTGTAAATGGGCAATAAAGACCACTGTATTAGCTACAGAACAACCAACATCAGGCCATAGGATTAGTTTTCACAGGAACTAACACTGTTTAAAAAAAAAAGAAGCAACCTACTGCAAACTCTTGGCACAGTCTAACAGTGTATCAATGATAGCCTGCAATATTTTTTACCAGGAAACCCTTCAGAAATTTTGACCTATCTATCATTATCACATAAAGCTAGGTGTCTTCCTCCCCTCCCCCCACCTCTGTGACCCATAGCCTCTAGTACTCTGCTTTTGCTTTGATCTTGTGACACATATGTCATGAAGGATATATGGGTCGGGGATTAAGGGAGGACCGGGTGGAGAGGTTTGGCATTATAGTAGAGATTGAGAGATGTATAGACCCAGATAGTGTACAAAAAGCCAAGTGGGTGTGGATGGAGGGGTAAGTCAGTGCTGGATGAGATATGGGGAAGATGGGGAGACATTGGCACACAGGCTATGCTGTTGTGAGTGCAGGCATGGTTGGGGCAGGGCATCATTTAAGGGGTGACAGCATGACAGGTGTCTGATGTGATGTCACCACTGGTAGTGGAACTGGTGGGAGCAGCAATGCATTGGTAATAAAAATGGTCATACTATAACTAGGGGACAGAGAATGAGAAAGAGCTGAGGAGCTCAGAGGCAAAGAAATTAATGAATGTAAAGAGTTGGGTGCTAATTTGCGTTTGGCAATAGGCAAGCCTTGATCACAAAGGTTGGAATTACATTTTAACGAGGAACTCAAGGTTTTGATTCCTTAATTCTATGGCTTCCACATCTATTGTCATGACTAAAGTCTTTGTAAATGGGCATTAATGTGGGCGAACTAGAGAGGGCTTCATTTCAAATAACTGTCACCTTGTTTTCCATATCTTTTTTTATGTTGGAGACAAAATCAAGTTGAGAATAAGTTTGCTTCTCAGAAAACACTTTGCTCTTGGCAGGCAATGGAGGATTTGCATATTGAGAAGATGGTGGAGTTTTCCTTTTTCTCCAAGATGACAGGGAAGATAGAAGTGGAACTAGCATGTTTCGTGCCTAATGCCAAGGTTACAGAAGTGTAGGGAATTAACAGGACAGGTACCACAGCTTTTACCTGTTGTATTCTACAGCTAATACATCTTGGTTTAGCATTGATAGTAGACAGAGTGGCTTATGAGTGGATCAAATGCACCAGTGTTTGCCTGGGGAGATACATACTTTGTAATGTATAGAGAGCTACATCTTTATAATCTTGCCCTGCTGAAATATTGGTATTATGCTCTGATATAGCACTGTTTAGTTTCTAGGGTGTGCTACATTTCCCAAACACAGAATTGCACATGGATTTATCAATATTCATTTATTTAGACTGATTGTGTCTAGGCAGAAATTTCATGCCTGTGATTAGATTTCCAATACTCTGTACACATTGTGTTTGCCAGCATAGGGAAAAATCTAGACCTTTGCTGCAGTAGATTCCCCAACTAAACTTAGGATATGGCTTATACATAGATGTGACTTATACATGGGTGCGGCGTATACATAGTGTTTTATGGTAGGTTATGCTGTATGTTGATATTGTTAGCGCCCCTTGTTGCCATAGTCCACTTTCTCCACCACCTTACCTCAGTGTAAAATAACGTATCTCAGACCACCCCATGGTGCACACATCAGTGATTTATGAAAGCAGGTCACAAGCTCAGCTCACAATGTAATGTTTAAGCAAGAATATCAAGATAGGATATCTGCCATTTAGCTTTAAAGGCCATAAACTCTTATAGTATGTGCACAGTTGTTAGTGTGATATATAGATAGAACTAAACGACCGTGGTGTACGAGGTGGCCGATCCACCACGAGGGGAGGGTCTCTTCATTGTATCAAACTAACACTAATCACTAACTATCACTCTTGAAGGAGCCTTGGTGAACCAAGCCATACTACAGAAAGGGTTAAAGTCACTATCAACTATTGCTGATAAAGTCAGGCAGGGTTGGAGGGAGCAGCAGGTCTCGGGTCAGAAATGAGGGATAGGGAACTTGGGAGTAAGTTTAGCGGTCATGATGAAGGACATGCTCTGGGTATAAGGGATGTGAGCAGGGCATGTGTGGGGTCAATATACTTGCCAATAGTGGTTCCTGTAAAAAACAGGTTAAGGGCTACTGTGAGAGGGTAATAGGCAGCATCTACAGAACAATATCCTCTTATTCAAGACCTTCTCTGGCACTCATCATTACCTGGATTTTTGTCCCCTTTATTTGTGTGATTGTTATTAGCTTAACTGATGGTAGGATTGTTTGATTGTTTAGGCTAGAAGAAAATTCTCCCCACTGGATTAATGTTTGGAATAGTTTCAAATGGTATGGAAAGAAAAAGATATCAATGTCGGAATATTCACAAAGGTTGCTGCTTTTGTTTTATATTACCCAGTTTTACTTAAATTTTGAAACTAATCTACATGCATTAAATCGGTTACAGGACATTGGGCAGAATCATCAATTGATTTTTACTCAAAATGCCCCGATAGTCTGAGAGAAAACATGTCACTTCAACTCGCAGGAGCTGTCACCAATGCCACAGCAGGGAGACATGTCACTCAGGTGACAGCAGCGCAAGGTAGATCAGATGATGCTACCCTCTCACAGACAAATGTTGTCAATGTCAACAGTTCAAGCAGTACACCAGCTTTATTCTCAAATGTAAAGTTTGACAACTGCAGTTTCACTATTAACATTAACAAGTAAAACCTTTAAGTTGTTGTTCTGAAGACTCTAAGATGAGGTATAGTACCTCTACACTTGTTCTGTATTGAAAGAAAAAAGGAAATCATGTGTTTCCTCTGTTTACACCATTGTTGAATTATTTAAACAGCACTTCTACTTTGTTAAAAAAATAAATATATTTTGTTGTTATCTATATATTCTCTCTCTTCTTTTAGATCATTTATAATGCATTACAATACAGGGTGGGAAATGATTTCTTCACATAAAAGTGACTAAATGAAACCTCCGCCAATGTATATAGTGCGTCCCTCGGGGAGAATGTCAACTTGACTTTTTGTATCCGTGCGCAACAGCGAGAAGTGAAAGAAAGATGGCGGAGGACTTTGAACAAGACGATCGCTTGGATTTTTATTTCTTCAATTTATAAGGTATTTACTTAAAAATATGGTGGAAACCCTGGTATAAACGCCATAGATAACAAATAGAGGTTCACTCGTTGATTCTAGTGGCTAGATAAGACTTAAATTTTGAAACTAATCTACATCTGTACCTATTTGATGGGTCCTTTCATGAATGGCCATACTTATTTTCATTGCAATGATACCTCAAGTGTCTAACTCCATTTATGACAAACAATCTCAAAGTCACTTAACCTTAACAGCATTCAGTTTTATCGCAGTATTCATAATTTTCAATGTAGAAAGACGGCTCAGATGTATATATAGTTGTTTTATTTTAAATATGCTCCCAGCTCGTTAAAGCAGTTGGCTGGCCCACAGTCCCACCACGCTGCTCATTTATTTTATATTAGGAGTAGGAGTAATTTAAGCAAACTAGAATGAGACAAAAGCAGTGGTTGTATCAAGAGATGAAACAACCTAAAAACTTAAAACCCAGGATTAACCCATAATGTCATCATAGAGAAGTGTCATACAATACCGCAGGTGCACTGACATCAAAGCCAGTCTAGATTGAATACCTACTCATTGTCATACATTGCCTGATGTTCCTGGATGAAAGGGGGTTTTGGCTCATTTCAGGCCAAGAGCAAAATGCCTAGGTTACTGGAATCCTTTGCTAGACCACCTAACAACATTATAATGAAAACTTCAAGAAGCATATTTGATAGTTTTCATCTCACTTTAAAATTCATGGATATGATTAATTTACACATCATTTACACATTTGGTACACATACAATAAAATAACAAATCATATATTATTGTAGGTCCATGTTGGGCCTGGCTACACATCAAAATGACCCAAGTTCATCTAGGAGGTACCCTGGTTCATTTGAAAAGATAGATGTAGAACTTGCATGCATTATAGCAAATGCCAGGTTGAAAGAAGTGCGGGAAATAAACAGGCAGAGTTGGATCGGTACCACAGCCTACCTGTAGTGGTAGAAAGCCGATACATCTAGGGTTGGCACAGATTCTACTCACCCTCAAAACATGGTCTCTCCTTTCATAAAAGATATGGGTATTCCTCACCATCTACTCAGATCCCAAAGTATTTATAAAATATGAGTAGCTTTAAAAAAAACATTGACCCAATACTTTTTCTGGAGGATAGAAATAACCCTCTGTATGGGTTGCAATGTGGCAGGTCTGGGAGGTAAAATATACACAGTGACATTCTCTAAACCAGTTGCCTCCTTCCCATAATGTCTATCTCTGCAGCTTTACCCTCTAAAAGGCATACCCCCTCTATCAGTTTAATAGAATTGAGCTGGAATGGGATGCAAGTCCACTGAGATTTAGCAGTAGCTTTAGCAGTAGCTGCAATGTTTCCTAGTTTTGGCCCTGGACTAGGTCGGTGGTAAGTTATGGCACTGATAGAGGTGGGTACTTGCATTGGTGGTACAGGGCTCTAATGTGCGAAGCCACTGAATGTAGGGATATTTATGAGGGAGAGGAAACATCAGACAGCGTGTGGAACTTATTTCTAGAATGAAAGATTTATAATATACAGGGTTATCTCTTTGAGCAATGCCTACCTAGCTAACAAGGTTAGATACCTCCAGGCCACTGTTGAGTCTGTGTCTCTGCTCCATTGATTATGCTTTGATTAAATGATGTCGAGAGTAGGTAGATTCAGTACCACCTATGAAAATTCTAAATAAGAGTGTTGAATCTTGTATTTAGGCTGCATTTTATCCATAAATTCAAATTACTGGCTCAGATATTATGTCCATTTTAATACATCATGCAAGCAGGTTGGAGTTTGATGAATCATTTCATCTCTGAATTGTATTTATAATATTTATGTATATGATTACTGCAAAGGAGTAAGGGAATGAGATATATTGATATTATGTTCAATATCTCATTTTGAAATTTGCTGATGAGAAATTATGGATCCAAACATTAATCAAAGTATCCTACTTAGCAAGTCTGTCATAGACAAATTAACTGTCACTATTCCAGTGACAAATCCTGAAGTCTGTGTTGTATAACTATCAGGATCTGTCTGAGTGGATCATTACCTGCTACTAGTGGTGTCACTGGAGCCATCAATCAACCCTCCACCTTCCACTGAAGCATCATAAATCCAATGGCTGTCATTTTCCTAGCACACCAAGACTAGATAGTGTCTCTTTTTTCTCTCTTTTATATAGCTATAAAGTTTCAGACAGAAAAAAAAATCTTTCAAAGAAATAACCATAGTACATCATGCAGTGTTCATTTGTTTTTAACAGTGGGTTGTGGATTAAAACAGGACCACTGGGGGGGGCAGGGGGGCATTATAGTAGAGACTGAGAGATATCTAGATCCAGATAGGGTACAGAAAGTCAGGTGGGTGGGGATGAAGGGGTTAGTCAGTGCTGGATGAGATCTCGGGAGGATTGGGAGGCATTGGCACACAGGCTCCGCTGTTGTGAGTGCATGCAGGGTTAGGGCAGGGCATCATTTAGTAATAGAAAGCCTTCACAGGGGTGACAGTTTGACAGGTGTCTGATGGGATGTCACCATGGGCACTGGCACTGTTGGGAGCAGCAACGTATTGGTAATAAAAATGGCCATACTATAACTAGGGGACAGAGAATGAGAAAGAGCTGATGAACTCATTGGCAAAAAAAACAATGAATGTAAAGAGTTAAGTGATAAGACACGTTTAGCAATAGGCAAGCCTTGAATACACAAGTTGGAATTACATTTAAACAACTCAAGGTTTTGTTTCCTTCATTCTATGGCTTCCAGACCAATTTTCATGGCCAAAGTCTTTATAAATAGGCATTAACATAGGCCTTTTAGAGAGGGCTTCATTTCATATAATTGTCACCTTGTTTTCCTTATATTTTTTATGTACATGAGACAAAATTGAGCTAAGATTAGGTTTGCTTTGCAGAAAACCTTTTACCTTTGACTAGAAATGGAGAATTGCATATTGAAGAGATGGTAGGGCTTTCTTTTTTCTCCAAGACTACAAGGAAGATAGATGTTAAGCTAGCATGATTGGCATGTTTTGTGCCAAATGCCAAGGTTACAGAAGTGTAGGAAATTAACAGTCAGTGTTGGACAGGTACCACAGCTTCCACCTGTTGCATTTAAAAGCTAATACATCTCCGTTTAGCACCGATAGTAGACCAGTGGCTTTTGAGTCGATCAAATAGATCTAGGATTTCTAGTTGTTATCTATTATAGTGTATGCCTGGGCAGATACACACTTCAGGGAGTGCTACATTTCTCAAACACAGAAGTGAGCATGGATTGATTGCTTGATCAATATTCATTTATTTATTCTGATTATGTCTAGGCAGATGTCATGCCTGTGACTTCCAATACTCTGTATACATTGCATTTACCAGCTTGAAAGTACCCTAAAACTTCGCATACACGCCTTGGAATTTCAGAAGTCTACTGCAGCCCCAGGTCAGGGTGGTGCTTTCATGGGGGTCTTACACATATAAACCTAGTAGAACATGGGGACAAATCTAAACCTTTGCTGCATGTTGCCCAACCTTTAGTGTGGCTTATACATAGGTGTGGCGTATGGATGAGGCTGTATAGGTATTTTTCGCTAGTACCTTCTTTAAAGCTGGTATAAAAGCTAATATAGTGTGGTCTGATATGTATTTCAGAGGATTATATACCCCTTCCCAAGTCATAGGGTGCCACTTATTATGGAATGATATGGCTCATTATGTGCACATCATTGGACTTTACACTTTACTTTCAGCTGGTCTATCCTCTTTGGTGGGAAGGGAAACCACTTGGTTAATTAGTTCTGGTCACAGCCTCATGGCGGCAGCACTGAGTGGTGTCTGCTCTGCTGCCATGCATCCAAATTGAATTCACCACCATTGTAGAATACTCTGCTTTATGACATCTGTGCTGGTACAATCAAGGCTGTCTGTTGACATGAATAAAATGCTGGACACATTTTATTTATACACACATATATGCTTGAATTTGACCTGGTTAGAATGCACTGAATAGATTGAGATTTTTGCAGGACACTTTCACAAGTGGGGTGATCATAGATATGCAGAAATTGGAAAGTCTTAATATTTCAGATCTTGTCCCAGCTTTAAGGGAAAGACAAAAATTATAAAACATGTATGTTCTACATGGATATTGTTAGCTTTAGTCTATGTTGATGAAGTCTTCTTTATCCATCACTTTGCTTCAGTCTGTAATAATTCATTTCAGACCACATCAGTGATAAATGCTTGCAGGTCACAAGCTTGCCTCGCAATGTATAATGTTTAAGCAGTGATATCTAGATAGGATATCTGCCCTTTAAATTTAAAGGCCATAAATTCTTAAAGTATAAGAGCAATGGTTCGTGTAATACGTATTCTGAGGTTTCACAGGCATAAAAGCCAGCCTAAGCTGCTGGGGCAGTTCAGCTTAGTATTTGTCATCTCACTTTAAACTCAGTTCTAATTGATGGTTATGAGTTATTTCCACATATATGTATTTGCTGCACATATAATAACAGAACAAATTACATATTGTAGCATGCTGATTGTGGGCCTGGCTACAAAGAAAAATAAAACAAATCTACACAAGAAGGATCCTGTTTCATTTTAGCACAAGGATAATGTGTTGCATGCCTTGTAGCTAATGGCAAGATGAAAGAAGTGTGGGAAATAAACAGAGTTGGATGAGTACCACAGCCTACCTGTAGTGGTATAAAGCCGATACATCTAGGGTGGGCACAGATTCCACTCAAACTCAAAACAGGTTCTCTACTCTTAGGGATGGAATGCTTCTTCACCTTGCCCTCCTCAGGATCAATGGTGATGTAAAGGGTAACTTCATATAACCATCGGTCACATATCTTGGGCATACTGGAGGACAAAATACCTATTTGTGTCTACACCTAAACATTTGTACTACTGCCTCAGCTGCCATGTCCATCATGCAAGCAGTTTGCACTTTGATAAAGGAAACAAGTGGAAAAGCTGGAATGCAATAGGCTTTTCAGTATTAGATTGTTGCTATGAGGCAATACATTTTTTTTAGTAATTATGATGAGTAATTGGTTCTCAAAAAGGTGGTACTGGGCAGCCAATTCACTCGCAGATATATATCAAGTTCGCTACAGACCGCTAGTGTAGCATAACACAGAAAATGTATGTATATCGATAATTATTGCACCACTAGATTGAGCACAAAATGACTGAAAGCTAGTGAGGGGATGAGATATATGTAGTAAAATCATGTTTAAGATCTCATTTAGAAATTTGTATAGCAGAAACGCTGGAGATACATAAATGCACAGAGCTAAACGACCGTGGTGTACATTGTGGTTGATCCACCCCGAGGGGAGATGTCTCCTCAGAGGGCAAAGCCCGAGGGGGAGTATTTATTTCATGTTTCAATGCTTAAATTCAATTCATATAAATAAGTCATGTGACCAGAAGTGTGGATCAAGACATGTTATACCACTATGGGTCTTTGTTATTCACATGAAATACATTCCAGTATCCTATGAGAAAGATGAATTCACTCTCATTATCCCATTGATAAATCCTGAGGTCTTTGGTGTATAACTAACAGGGCCTGTCTGACTGGGTTGAACAGGGGTGTCACTGGACCCACCCATCAACCTGCCAACTCCCCACTGAAGGATCAATATGGTCATCAGCAGCCACTCACCAGGCGCATCAATATTAGACAGTGTCTCCTTTTTGTCCCACTGTATAGTTGTCAGGTTTCAGACACAAAGGAGAAGACCATTCAAAGAGATTACCATTGCAAATCCAGGATTTGTCTTTTTGAAACAATTTGGGGGCAGGGTAACGGATTTTGGCAGGTGTCTGCCGATTATGTTCTTCATGTAGTCATGTGCACATAAACCAATGTAGGCCTATGCGTAGGGTCTCTGCTGCTCATGTCAGTGACAACCTGCCCTCTTTGTTTGATGGAAAACCCACCTGCCTATCATCCTCTCATCAAAGACAGGATGCTTTCTTCCCGTTGGTACACCCTGCTCCTCCCACCCGCTGTGACCCATAGTATCTGTAGTGAGTGAGTAAGTTTATTTTGCTCTGATCTCATGACAGAGATGTCTTATAACATGGAATATGGGTTGGGGATTAAGAGAGGATCAGGGGTTAGGCAGTACGGTATAGACCAGGAGAAGTAAAGGTCTAGATAGGGTATAAAAAAAGACAGATGGGTGGTGATGGAGGAGTAAGTCAGTGCTGGATGAGATATTGGGAGGATGGGGAGGCATTTGCACACAGGCTCTGCTGTTGTGAAGGCATGCAGGGTTGGGACAGGGCATCATTTAAAGCTGCTATAAAATCTGGTATAGGCTTTTCTGATTTGTATTTCATAGAACTGTATACCCCTCCCTATGTAATAGGGTGCAATCTATTCTGGTAATAGCTGGTCCATTATATGCACAATACACAGATATAGGACATCATTTTGGCCCTTTGGTGGGGAGGGAATCCACTTTGTTAATTAGTGATGGGCACAGTCTCCTGGCATCGGCACTGAGTGGTCTGCTCCCCTGCCACACATCCAAAGCAAAGTCACCACCAGTAGGGAATACAACCTTTCTTTATGGCTTCAGATGGCGCCACTGTGCTGGTGCAATCAAGACTGGATAAAATGCTGGAATCATTTTATTTCCACACAGATATATGCCTAGATTTAGCATGGTCAGAACTTATGAAATAGATTGAGATTTCACCAGAACAATGTAACAGATTCTGTGATGATAGACATGTAGAAAGTGGAAGATCCATATTTTTTGAGATTTTGTAGCAGCTTTAATAAGAGAAAACCATCACAGGGGCTTGACAGGTGTCTCATGTAATGTCATAGCAAACAGGTGGGAGCAGGAACATACTGGTAATAAAAATGAATACAATAAATAGGGGACAGAGATTGAGAAAGAGTTGAGAAGCCCAGGGGCAGAGAATATAATGAATGTAAAAAGTTGGGTGATAATGTTGGGTGATAATTTGGCAATGGGCAAGCCTTGATTACAAAGGCTGGAATTACATTAAAAAACAAACAGCTAAATGTTTCGATTAAAGGGAAGATAGTTGTGGGACTAGCATGCTTTGTGCCAGATGCCAATGTTACTGAAGTGTAAGGATTTAACAGACAGTGCTGGACAGTTACAACCGCACCCACCTGTTGTATTCGAAAGCTCATACATCTTGTTTTAGCATTGATATTAGACCCAGTGTATTACAAGTGGATAAAATGCATCTTGAATAGTTTGGTTGTATATATCATAGCACCATGTCTAGCAAGATAATTCATGCCAGTGATTTTCAATACTCTGTAAGCACTGCATGCACCAGTTTCCATGTAAAACCCAAGATACGAGCCTTGGTATTTCTGTGTTCTAGTGCTGCCAAACACAGCCTTTCTAAGTTAAGGTGCTGCTTTCATGTGGGTTCTATAAACATAAACTTAAGTAGAGCATAGGGACAAATCTAAGCCTCTTCTGCAGTACGTAAATTTCTCACAAACTCAGGGTGTGGTTTATTTATGATAATTTTCTATAGCAGCCTAAGTTCTACTTGGATATTGTTAGCACTCCCTGTTGCTGTAGTCTGCTTTCTCCACCATCTTAGGCTCAGTGTAAAGTAATGTACTTCATACCACCCCCATGGTCCCAATACCAATGATTAATGCTTGCAGGTCAGAAGCTCGGCTCACAATATATGATGTTTAAGCAGTGATATCCAAATAGGATTTCTGCCCTTTAACTTTAAAGGCCATAAATTCTTATAACACGGACACTGTCATTAGATGATATGTATTCTGAGGTTTCACAGGCATTAGAGCCAGCTAGTGAACTAATCAGGGAATGTGCGCTGGTACATTTTATCATGAGCTGTGTATTAAGGCACCGGGGACAGGATTATCTATTCGAGGGAAGTAATCGAAGACGGAATTGCTCCTCCATGCTGTAGGGAGTATAGTGATAATTAGTACTGTTACAGGACCTTGTAAGACTGTAACTTTCATACAAGTGTGTTCATAAACAAAATATGCAAATAGTGCTATTTTGTATTTTAATGCTGTACTAGTTGGAGACTATTGCAACTTTATTGTACCAAACTAACTCTAACTGACTATCACTCATTGGGAGGAAGGAATCAAAAACCAATGCAGCATGAGCACTTTAGACATAGATGCATTAGCAACATGGAGCCTTTTTGAACCAAGCCATACTACAGAAAGGGTTAAAACCACTGTTACTGATATAGTAAGGCAGGGTTCGAGGGTGCAAAAGGGCTAGGGCTAGAATCGAAAGATAGGGGACTTATGGAGTTTGGCGGTCATGATGGCCAATAAGTGCGCGCTGGGTATAACAGATGCAGCAGGACATGTGTGGGGTCAATATCCCGGCCAATAGTGGTACCTGTAGACAATGGGTTAACTCTATTGTGAGTAAGCTATAATGACACAAAAAAAACACTGCTTGTATCAAGAGCGGAAACAACCTAAAAGCTTCAACCCAAGATTAACCCACATTGTCATCAAAGAAACACATCAGGTGCACTGACATCAAAGTCAGTCTAGATTGAATACATAGATAGAACTAAACGACCGTGGTGTACGAGGTGGTCGATCCACCACGAGGGAGTTGTCTCCCCTGAGGGCGTTAGCCCTCAGGGGAGACAACTCCCGAGGGGTGGATCGGCCACCGAGGACACCAGGGGAGTTTAGTTCTATATTTATTTTATGTTTTTAGAGTCTTTAATTAACTGATAATTAGCGAAATCCATTACCGTAGTCCCCCGTACGAGCGCCGGTCTGCCATTTTGAATGTTTACATGCACCCAGAACGAGGCTGCAGTGGTGGATCTGCCGCTGTGGTGGATCGCGACACGTTACGCCACTGGGGGTGTGGCGATCGGCTCCCCAATGCTATCTCTACGGGAAGAAGTTATTCACATAAAATAACATTGAGTACTCTATGTGTACTGTGTGCTGTACATTGCTTGATGTTCCTGGATGAAAGAGGGGTTTCACACTGATCAATATTCATTTATTGAGAATAATTATGTCTAGGCAGATATTACATGCCTGCAACAGGTGCTCTTTAAAACCACCTTTGGTAGTATACAGGGGTAAATACATTAGACTAACGGAGCTAATTTTCCAATATGTAGCTGATAAAATGTGAGTTGTTATCTCTGTTTGAACCATATAACAATACGTACTGGATTGCCACCACTTGTTACGATACAGGTGATATTCCTCTCACTGTATACATCATATCATTGCCACAAAGTCAGTGTATGTATTTTAGTATCAGCCATGTATCATGTATTTTAGTACTTACCATCCCCAAACTACAATGACTAATGATAGCAGGGCACAGGCCCCACTCCCTGTGTAATTTCAAAATGATGGAATCTTCGTAGGATAGCTGCCCTTTAACTTGAAGGCCATAAATTGCAATGCCATGACTGCCAGTAATAGGATGGTGTATATATGTTGAAGTTAAACAGCCACAGGCAATATCTAACAGACGAGTGTATGGAGGGTTCAACATGCATAGCCTCCCTCAATCTTTATCCTAATGTATTGAAATCAGATTTACCCTTCAAAGGAAGTAATCAACTACTAGAATTAGTTCCTTGCACCCATTTAATTTATGCTGAATTGCAGATGCACCCCTCAAATGCCACCCATCTCCCTAGAATATTAAGCTGATATGGTCATCATGAAAAATATGAAATCAGATCGATAGGTAATTATGCAAGCCATCCACGCAAAATCCTTGTCCCAATGTTGCCGGACCCAATATTATTTTCATGGAGATTCCTTATACCACCTAACTGCCTGCTGGGGCTTCTTGTAAAAGCTTTGAACGCTGCAATACAGTTAGAGTGGTTCACTGTTTAGTTTTATGAGGATCCCTGGTAGATTCCACAGTTAGTTTTTACAGTGTAGCTTCACCTTATCTCAGGTTGTACCTAGATGAACTGAAATTGGATTTACCACTCAAAGCAAGCAATCAGCTTCTAGTATTAGTTCTCTGAGTCCATGTAATGAATCTCAAATTGCAGAGATATACCATGTCTACAGTTACACTTTGAAGGCTGCGACGTCTCAGAGCCAACCGGTGCTCTAATCCACTTTTGCCTGGTGTCCTATTCTATCAATTTAGCCATGGGAAGTAACATTTTAGTTTTGCTCTTATCATGCTGACCACACAGGGGGAGTCTTTCATATTCTAAATACAGATCCCTTTTCTATATCAACATACATCTTTTTATTAAAGTTGTAGATAAAAGGTTAGACAGGATAAAGGCTCCATGCTTCAGCCTTACATAACATGTTTCTTTTATAGCATCACTTCAGATGTAGGGTTTACTATTTGTTATATCACAGGAAGGTAGCCTAGGAAGGCATTTGTCAAGATGGTATGACTAGACGCCTTCAAATCATATAGGGGGATCCCTCACTCTTTTGCAATTATAGACCTGCATTTAGTGGTGACTATTGATTACACAGGTATGACTGCCCAAGTTAACTCGAACAGAGCAGATCATGTACAGAGCAGTGGTAGAGCATTAGCTACTATAGCCCACTCTAATTTTGAGGTTTTCAAGTCCTGGTGGCTGTGTTCAAACCTATTCTATTGGAGAATGCCTTCCATATTGGCTAGTCAATGCTGCCATGACCATGTATACGTTAAGGGAATTGTTAAATAAAAAAAAAGAAATTGATAGAAACTATTGAACGTTATGAAATGTTGAAAATGGTAAAAAAAAGGGAAAATACATTGGAAGGGGATTATTACCAGTTACCACACAAACTGACCCCTTCCAGCTTTTGTTGTGGATGTAAATATTGTTAGTGTGTCTGTATATATAGTGGATTTCCTTGATCTGACTTGTAAATTACTGCAATAAGAGATATATAGCCAAAAAGATTTGGCCAGGAGGATGTAAACATAGTAAGACTAGACACAGCTAGTGCAACTTGTGTACTTCCAGTCATACAGAGAAGTTTTAACAAAATAGCTTTTAATTTGCATGGGTAGGGTAAGATAATAACATTGAAATATATGGATGACTGGAGACCTAACTAGCTCAAGTCTTACCATGCCAAGAAAATGCCAGCCAGCATCTGACTATGTGCACATGGATTAATTATGTCTCTCTACCCTTTCCACTCGCTTTATGACAACTAGTTTCTCCTAATAGGGACTGCATAGGGGATCATTTCCATTAGTGTCAAATTGTTTTTGGTCTGCAGATAAAAAATGCACTTAGTATGCAATTGTATGTTAGGGGAGCATTCATTATGACGAGAGCACTAAGAGATCTTTATTTTATTTTCTGAAAAGATGGCAGTGCCTAACAACCCTGGTTTTTACATAAAATAAAGTACTTATCTTAAGAAATATTGAAAAACCGTGTTTGTGTTCATGTGATTGTATGGTGCCATTCCGATTTCCATCTTATAGTATTTTATAGAGCAGTGATAGCAAAGCAAGCACTTATTTCTTTCTATTGGCATTATTGTAGTGATTCCCAAAAAAGTACATAGGCAAATGCACATGAATGTGGATTATTTAGCATCATATTCTCCATGGTGGGGATGCATGGTGCAAAAGTGAGGTGGTTAGGCCAATTGGAAGCGCCTCGTTGGAGTATCATCCCATACAGTTGGCATGATGCATGCGCATTAATTCATTAGTGGCCTTTAAAGGTTTAAATATATCTTGAACAACCATGAAAAAATGTTGAAACACTCCCTACCTTGTATGACCTTCTCTGTTAAACGTGAGATTGAATTAATGAGTGAAATATTGTGCAAATTATGGCAAAAGTTGTGAGAATCAAACAAAGACAAATAATGTCTACATGAATGTGTTATCAATTATGATGTAAAGTTCGGAAAAAAAAACTGTTGGATTTGTCAGTCACTAAAGACACTGTTGTTAATTATACAACATAGTACGCTATAGTACATACAACATAATACATAAAAAAGGTATTAGATTGGCCAGTTACTTGAAGACACAGCTCCTTTTTTTCAGCTCCTTACAGGGTTAAGTAAGTGCCAGACAGCATGTACATTTAAGAGAGCATATTCACTCATTCCTAGTTAAAGTTTACTACAAAGACAGAAAACCTTTAGATAAGGCACATACAAGAGGCACGCACAGAGCTGTGATGGATCCGCAGACAACCTGTGTGGCACACACTGTGATGTAGTCTAAATAATGGAGAAGCTAGTCAGGAACAAAGCAGGAACAGCATTTGATATTTTCAAGATCATGAATTTCTAATTTGGACATTATGTGACTTTGTAGAGGACTTTGTAGGAGGGGGATGCAACAATATACCAAGGTCCATGTACTTTAGACATGATTGGAGGTCAAATGCTCCTTATGATTGGAAATCACCCCACTCTACTACTTCTGTAGTAATTTAGTTACAAGAAGGCTCATCTGAATAGGAAAACATAGACAAACAACATCTTACTCACTTGAGGCTGCATCAATCGTCAGAATGAGTATGATTTGATACTCAGCCTGACCCTGGGGTGATACTGAATCTGCTTACATTACCTGAGTATGGATCCAGCCTCAAGGGAGTGAGCTTTTGTTTTTCTATGAAGTTATAGAACAAAGGAAAACGAGCCTCGGGCCTGAAAATTCAACATGATGCTCCACAGGATACAAGTTTCATGGTATATTCTCATAGCCAGCATAGAGTAAAGTAATTTCACTTTGCAAGCGAACAATTCAAGAGCCAAATCTCTTCTGTCTTCTGTGAAAAATGCCAGACATACCTTTCCCAATGATCCTTATTACTGAGATATGCCTTGCACAGTTCAGTTGCAGTAGTGACATGATAAATTATAGATATTTGATAAAGCCAGAAAAGGTCATTGCTTTCTGTGAAGTTGAGTATTATGTTAGTCGTAATTCCTTTAGAAATGCGCCTCACTGTGATAGCAAAAATAGCCATACTGCTTCAATGCCCTATTAAATCTCTCATCTTCATGACTTCAACCTGTGACAGGTTGCATAGTGTTTAAATAACTCATTATATCTATTTGCATTGATGCATTTCTAAGGAGCAACTGTGCTCAGAATTTATGCTGGTATTGCAGGTGAATATTCCACCTAAATGGTCTGCATGATGCACCAAAACTCACCAGCACTGTATACACACATCAAGACCTTAAATGTATTTGTCCCCGGATAAATGATGTGTGCGCTACCTTAAAGAGTTTAACTTTTCAAAGCTTGAAATTGAATTTCAAGGCAGACTATCTGATTATCCGTATGTCATTATGCCTCTCAGTGATGTCTGATGTTTCGCCTCCGCATCTCAGGGTGGAGAGATGAGCTTTATAGTCAGTAATTAGAACTACTTTCTTTATTCTAAAAGTCCTCCATAGTCTGCAGCTGATTGGGCCTTTGATAGCAGTTTACAAACTGCTGACTGAGAGAGATATTAATTATTATTGAATACTAAGATGGGTGGGGAGGATGAATTCGGCATGGGCATTGGAAGGCATTTCTTAACATTCAAATGGTGCTCGTACCTTGATGCATCATGTCCTTTGGTCAGCATAATGCGCTCACTATAGTTCGACACTGCTTTATTCAACAATCATACAGAGTTGGTCTTTAATACATCAGCTTACCGCTTCATGCTTGCATCATGACAACAACTCCGCATTAGCATGACATTTCAGGCATCATTATTGCATCATAGCCATTCTTCTATCCACAGATTTTGCTCATTAGATGAAAGGACTTGAATAAACTATCCTGAATGCAATTATTTACCACCTGAATACAGGTTTATATCTCAGGTAGATGCAGTGTACCTGCTTTCTGCCTCTCCATCTTCCTTTTTCAATAGTGGTAAAAGGTACATTTCTTGAGATAAGTACTCTATTTTATGGAAAAAACAAGGGTTGTTAGGCACTTCCATCTTTTCAGAAAAGAAAATAAAGATCTCTTACTGCTCTCGTCATAATGAATGCTCCCCTAACATGCATCTGCATACTAAGTGCATTTTTTATCTGCAGACCAAAAACAGCATGATGCATCAAAGGAATATGTCCAACAGATATATAAATGCAGTGCAGTGCTGGTGAGGGTTCTAGGTCAAGAGGTCATGACATCACACGCAGTCATGGCGGCGAACCAGCGGCCAGAGTCGGCCGCCGGTGTGCAGTGATAGTGGAATTACAAAGATTGGGGATTAATAGTAAACGAAATAATCATGCTCTCAGCTCTAATAGAACTAGAAACATCTAAAGGGCTAATGATACTGTCCCTACGCCATTCATCAGTGACTGACGGCCGTCAGTTGGCCGTGAATTGAGGATTTGTTGTGGATCCAAAGAAAAGATCCCCTGCCTATAGCAGTACATAGTGATCTCATTCCCCATAGCGTTACGGGATCAGTGGTGCTCGCCAGAGGCATGTGATATCTGTTCAGAGGGGACTTAGGGTCTACATTGAAACAGCATGATGGGAAGGAGACGATGGAACTGGATGCATAATGTGGAGAAAAAATGGCCAATCAGCATGATGTAGGAATTGCATCTTAAATATAAATATGTGCATCATGCCAACAGTCATATACTCCTGAATTCCAATGGCAATTCAGGAGTATATTCCAATATAATACCATCCTTACAGATTAGCCAATTCACCGGGACACAGCGAAAGACAGTAATATTTATGTGATTCAGATCGATGCAACTTGAACTCAACAAAACTATTGATTATGCTATAGATTATCCTGGCTGACTAGTCTGTGCTATTGACAGCCTCAACTATTGTTGTGGTTACACAATATACAAGTATGGATCCATGAGTTGTATTTGTTTATTTGGTGGTAGAGGCTGTAATTTTTACCTAGGGAAACCAGGACATCCTTTACAAAGTTTTCCATTCAGTTATGTCAGTTGTTTCAATCTGTCTCCTTTTTTTCTCTCCCAGCAGGGATTAAAATTACATGCCTATTGAGGTTGCTATTCTAACATGAAATCTGGGTGCCTCAATCACCCAGCTTGCAGCTTTGGTTTGGCTACTCGTTGGTTGATGAGATATGGCAGCAATAGTGGTGGGTGCTGGCAGTGGTGGTAGAGGCTGTAATGTGGGAAGCCACTAAATGTGAGAATATTCAGAAGGGAGAAGAAACATCAGACAGGATGTGTGACATATTTCTGCTATGCAAAACTCATAGCATGCAGGGTTAGAGACCAAGCTCTTTGTGGTTAGAAACCTTCAGGCCACTGTTGAGTATGTGTCGCTGCCCCGAGGATAATGCTTTGATTAATTGATGTCAAGAGTAGGTAGATTCAGTAGCAGCTATTGAAATTCTGAACAGGAGTACCGAATCTTGCATCTAGGATGCACTTGATCCATAAATTTTCATTACTGCCTTAGCTACCATGTCTATTTTAAAAATATCATGCACACATTTTGCGGTTTGATAAAGGAAAAAATGAAAAAGGTTGGAATGCAATAGGTGTTTAGTATCTGTAAGTTGGCTCACAGTGTGATACTGGCTTTATGTTAAAATGCTTGACACAGGTTGGTAGCAAGAATCTGTTCAGATCTAAGTAAATACTATGAGGCAATTCGGTTTACAGTAAATATGAAAGGTTGGTTCTCAAAAGTACAAATAAAGTCAAATATAGGTTGCATATTTAACACAAAAAGGTTATGTTAATAATTCACCAACCACTGAATTGTAGTATCCGAGGTACAGAAATATTGAGTACTAGTGAGGGAATGAGATATGTTGATACCATATTCAATATTTACGAATTTGGAGAAGAGAAAATGGTAAAGGTGAACGATGATGAGTGTATGGCGAGAATTATTTCACGAGCTGGTTTGTGCCGTTAAGCACAAGGCAGGTAGGCCGAGTGCGGAGCAGCACAAACCTGCAAGTGAAATAATTAGGAGCCAAACACTCATCAGAGTTCATCTTTACATTTATGTCAAGGTGTTTCAATTGATAATCAATCGATATTTCATTAATAACATTCAAAATCAATAAGAATTCATCTACCACCGACGCGAAATGACAGGCGCCACCATCTTGAGTGTTTCATTTCAAAAAAGTTCCGCATGCACAATGGGTCTATGCTGTCATCGTGCGGATTTGGTGCTGTTTATTTCACGGCAGGGTGCAATACAGGGTTTAGTGCATTGTCAATGGGGCATCTATATTCACCTTGACATAAAGGATGGAGCTATACAGAGATTCAAGTAACCTACCATGAAGGTTTGACAAAGATGAATTCATCAATTGTCACTACACTGAAAACATGGAAGGTCCAAAACTAGTCAGTGGTGACCACATTAGGTCCTCAAGTTGACGATACCTAAAACTACAGCTTTAGGTAGTCAAAATGATGACTTCAAGTCGTCATCCTGATGACCTGAGTCGTCAGGATGACAATACTGACAGTACAGAGTCATCATATTGACGACTCAGGTCGTCAGGATGATGACCTAAAGTCGTCATTTTGACTACCTAAAGTTGTAGTTTTAGGTATCGTCAACTTGAGGACCTAAAGTGGTCACCGCTGACTAGTTTTGGATCTATCAGTGTATCCAAGTGATAACTCCTGGAGGTTAATTCAAAAGGCGCTACCTATGCGATGTTACTGATTTCCCTCCCTTATTCCTAACTGCGATGGTAAGGTCAGCCTGCCGTCCTTTCTTATAGCCAGGTACTTTTTAATGAGCACTGTTAACCTCAGCTCTGCTTTCACTATTCCAAGCAGAACACACTGTGCACATTGGCAACAGGTCCACAGTGAAATAATAGCAGTGGAAGACAAAAAATAGCAGGGGAAAAACTTGTTCTCTCAAGAGTGGCTACACTGGGGTTCTGCTAATTATATATACCCTGTTGGGTGCCCTTGACCCTGAAATAACTTCATGTTTGTCACCAACTAAAAGAGAGAAGGGAAGCATCACATTACTATGCCCTTAACACATGAGTAGACTCAAGAGCCCTCAAGGACTCTCAGCAGGTGCATTCACTCTTGAGAGGAGGAATGTCCCCTCACAGGTGCACTTTCACTCAGGGGAAACCACTATCCTTTCTCAGACTAACATAATGGGTAGTGTTAGTACTGGAAGAGGAATATAGTGAAGGACTACATAGTACTTCCTATTCCTGACTGGCCTAATACATCTAGAACATTTAGTGTAGGAAGTCTAGGTCTTTGAGATGGTATGAGATGTGCCTACGCTAACATCGCATAGGTAGCGATGGCAGAGCCTTTTGAATTAACCTCCTGAAGTCTGTGTTGTATAACTATTAGGGCCTGTCTGAGTGGGTCATCACCTGCGACCAGTGGTGTCACTGGACCCGTCAATCAACCATCTGCCTCTCTGCTGTTGTAATAGTTATATCTATTGGCAGCCATTTTCCAGACACATTAAGATTGCATTTATGTCCCCCTATATAGTTATAAATTTTAAGACAGACAGAAGAAATTCTTTCAAAGAAATAACCATTGTACAGAAGCAAGTGGTCATTTTATAACAATTTTCGGTGGGGTGATGATTTTTGGTGTGAGTCTGCTGAATATGTTCCTCATGCAGTCATGTGCACAATATATGTGGGGTCCCTTTTTACCTAGTGCTCTTCTGCTCATGCCAATGACAGCCTACACTCTTTGTTTGCTTGGATCCTAAGAAAAATCCTGACCTACCTATCATCTCAACATCAAAAACAGGTCGCTTTCTTCCAATTGGTATGCCCCCCCACCTGTGACCCATAGTCTCTGTTGTGTGTGAGCTAGTTCATTTTTTTTTGCTCTGATCTCATGACAGAGATGTCATGAAGGATTATGGGATTAAATGAGGAGCACAGAGTGCAGGGGGTAGGGATCAATACAGGCAGAGAAATGTATAGATGCAGAGAGTGTAGAAATTGCCTGGAGACTGTGGAGAAAGGTAAGACAGTGTTGGATGAGAGGTAGGGAGGCATTGGCACACAGACTATACTATGGGAGGTGCATGTATGGTTGGGGCAGGGCATCATTTAAACATAGAAAGCAGTCGTCACAGGGGTTACCACTTGGCAGGTGTCTGCTGTGATTCCACACCAATGGTTGGAGCAAAAACTGGTAAATATAACATTCATACGAGGGAGGAGATTGTAGAATTATATGTTTCATACCATCCCGACAGTTCCCATATCAGTGAATAATGATAGCAGGTCTCAGACTTGGGTCACAGTCTAATGTTTAGAAGTGATATCTAGATAGGATATCTGCCCTTTAACTTTAAAGACCATACATTCTCATAGTATGAGCACAACTGTTAGAGTGATATGTATTCTGAGGTTTCACAGGCATTAGAACCAGCTAGTGAATTGACGGGGAAACATGGCCTAAGACATTTTATCATGAGTTGTATATTAAGCTACTGGGATCGGATTATCTTTTTAAAGAGAGTAACCATCCACTGGAATTACTTCTCCGCACTGCCACTGTTGACCTACAGAGCTGGATATTCACATCAACATAAAGAGGGCTTCCCTAGCCCACTTAAAGGGTCTATTTCTCCTCTTTCCTATCCACTCAGATGTGTGTGGTCCACATGGACGGGCACTGACACATCCCTCTGAAATCGTGTAATGTAGTTTTCTCACCATCAGTATGACCTTAGCTGTCGAAATGACGTTAAACATATATTACTCACTGACTCACTCAACATAAAGATATGTTTACAGCAACAGGGGCCCTTTAAGACCTCAATTGGTACTGAACAGGGCTGATATATTAGACGAGCGGAGCTAATTTTTCGATATGTAGCTGATTAAACCATATAACAATACGCACTGGATAGGCAGTTTGTTATGATACAGGTGTCATTCCTCCCAAAGTATCATATCATTGCCACCAATCAGATGTATGTATTTTATTATTAGTAGTATAAAGTGTTACATACCATCCCGAAACTACAATGCCTAATGTAAGCAGGGCACAGGCCCCACTCCCTGTGTGATTTTAAAATGATGGAATCTAGATAGGATTGCTGCCCTTTACCATTAAGGCCATACTTTAGAATACCATGAGTATTAGTACTGGGGTGATATGTATGCTGCAGTTAAAACAGCCACAGATAATATGTAACAGACTGTTGTACAGAGAATTCAATATGCATACCCTCCCTGAAATCAGATTTACCCTTCTAGGGAAGTTATCATTTCCTAGAATAAGTTCTCTGCACCAATTGATTAATGCTGAACTACAGAAATTACAATGTCCTCAGCAGCACTAAGTTTACCCTTTAAAGGCCAAAGGTCACCCTAAAAATTCGAGCACATAATATTTATGGTCTTCATAACAATATGCAGCCTAATAAGTAATATACAAGTCCTCCTCATAAAATCAAAAATGTGAAGCTAATTTGTAGTTTTTACAATCAAGACCCAGATGGCAGTGCAGTAACCCTAGAAGTTTTTTTACAGTTCCCCTCCTCTTTGTATGACATTTCCATGCCTGCAACTTCAGTGTCTGTAGCTTGCCTACCACTGTCACCATTAGAAAAGCCTTCATTGCCAAAATATAAGATATCGGATATTAAAAGAAAACGATATCAAAAAATGTAAGCAAACCTTTTCTAGGCTTTGGACAACAATCACTTATGATACTGGGGCTCTGGCCATGCTCAGAGTCTAATCTAAAACTGATGGAATCTTCCCTGTAACATTCTACACTATAGATTGTAATACAATGAGTGCTGATATTGTGATTATGTAAGTACTCAGGTTTCAAATACACTGCTATCATCTCCTGTATTACCAAGTTCACACGGCTTTACTGTAAAAACAAATTGTCGTCAAAATGACAACGAAAACCTTGTCTGAAAAGTGCACAAGATCCATCATTATTTTCACAGAGATTCCTTGTACCAACATACTGCCATCTAGGGACTATTTGTAAGAACTACACTGCTTCTCTGCAATATGATTTCAATGGTTCATTGTTCAGTTTTACGAGGATAACTGCTAAATTCAACCGTTATTTTTGGCAGTGTATTTTCACCTAACCTCAGGTTGTACTAAATGATCTGAAATTGGATTTACCCCTCAAAGCAAGCAATCAGCTACTAGTAGTAGTTCTCTGAGTCCATTTAATGAATCTCAAATTGCAGAGATGTGCCGTGTCTACAGTTACACTTTGAAGGCTGCGACGTCTCAGAGCCAACTGGTGCTCTAATCCACTTTTGCCTGGTGTCCTATTCTATCAATTTAGCCATGGGAAGTAACATTTTAGTTTTACATTCATCATGCTGACCATACAGGGGGAATCTTTTATATTCTAAATACAGATCCCTTTTATATATTTACGTACATATATATATCATTGTAGATAAAAGGATAGTTGGGATATAGGCCCCATGTTTTAGCCATACATGGCATCTTTTCATAGCATCACTACAGATGTAGGGCTTGCTATTTTTGAAAAGCTTTGTCATATCACAGGAATGTAGCCTAGGAAGGCATTTGTCAAGATGGTATGACTCCTGCAACAGGTTGGAGACTGCACTCTTTACGGCTCCAGTTATAAATGTAGGGCTGTGGCCATTTCTAGCCCTGAATCCAACATCATAATGGGGCTGTGGACAGATCTAAGGACATTTTTAAAATGACATAAAAAGGTGCATTTCCACCATTTTCTGATACTGTTATGACTTTGGTAATGACACTATATGAAGGAGGAACATGTATTTACCCAGGAAGAGACTCAGCAGTAAAAGTGTTAAGTAAATAATGGATATTGTCACTGCATGACCACATTTACCTGTACGCTCCACTAAAATAAATTTACGATTTTTGTGTTAAATTTCCTAGAGAAAATCTCAAGCCCATTTAAAACTTCTAGGTTTTTTTTCTACAAGAAAATACCAAACTTTTTAAGATATGAACCCTCATTGTCAAGAAATTAACCATTTTCTTACATAAAACATAATTAAATGTGGCTTCCCATAGAGTACAGTAGGTAAAAACAGGTGGATGGGAGTTGCAATCACACCTCAGTAGCACACCCACAGTAATATCAACTCATGTTCTGCTTGACTGCACACCAGTGGTGGGTGGTCATGGTCCATTGATCACAGGCAAGCAGGGTCAGAAATGGCCCTGGGTATATTTCTAATGCTGTCTACAGATATATCCATGTTGATACTTTTGAGTACAGGCTATGTTCCAACTCTAGATCTTCTCAGCCTCGTCTCAGACCTGTTCAAATCGTATAGGGGGATCCCTCACTCTTTTCCAATTATAAACATACATTTAGTGGTCAATATTGATTACACAGGTACGACTGCCCAACTTCACTCGAACAGAGCAGATCATACAGAGCAGTGGTAGAGCATTAGTTACTATAGCCCACTCTAATTTTGAGGTTTTCAAGTCCTAGTGGCTGTGTTCAGTCCCTTTCATATTGGAGAATGCCTTCCTTGTTAGCTACTTTCTGCTGCCATGACCATGCATGAGAAAATGTAATTGTTAAATAAATAAAAATTGATAAAAACTATTGAATATTATGAAATTTGGTCAGAAGGATCTAAACATGGTACCACTAGACACAGCTAGTGCAACTTAGTATATTTCCAGTCGTACAGAAAAATTTTAACAAAATAACTTTTAGCTTGCATGGGTAGGGTGAGGTAATAACACTGAAATCTATGGATGACTGGAGGCCTTACTATTGCTCTGTATTATCAAGCAATAGTTTTGTTATCTAGAATGACCTTCATAGCTCAAATCCTACCATGCCGAGAAATGCCAACCAGCATCTGATTAATGTGCACATGGGTTATGTCTCTCCAGCCTTTTCACTTGCTTTTATGACAACTGATTTCCTTTAATAGGCACTGAATGGGTTATCATTTCTAATTAGTGTCAAAGTTGTTTTGGTCTACAGTTTAAAAATGCAATTAGTGTGCAATTGCATGTTACTGGAGCATTCATTATGACGAGAGCAGTAAGGAATCTTTTTTTTTCTGAAAAGATGGAGAGCCCTAACAACCCTGGTTCTGTTTGACTTTCATATAAAAGAAAGTTAAGAAATACATCTTCCACCATCATTTAAAAACTTATATTATGTGTTCATATGCCACATTCATCTTAGAGGGTTTTTGTAGAACAGTAATAGCAAAGTGAGCACAGATATATTTTGCACTATTGGCAATATCATAATGTCTCTGACAAAAAGGAAAGGGGTTTATCTTTCTTGGGAATGAGAGCCTTGACAAGCACATCTTTACCTACATTGTTTAAATGAGCTTAAAAAGCCTCTACGATTTTGCCATAGCGATGTGTAGGCGCCAATGTGTAAATCACAAACAGCCTCTTGTTAGATCTTGGAACACTTTCTACCAGTACCTGATTCATGATGAAATAAAATGTTGTATAAGTTATAGTAAAAGTTGTGAGAATGGACCAAAGGCAGACAATGCCCACACCAGTGTGTTATCAATTGTCTATAGCAGACCTGGAGCTTAATTCAAAACATCCTGGGATCGCAACCTCAGCGATCTTAGGAATTATTCTACCTTATCCTATTAAGCGATCTTAAGATTAGACTGCGTTCACATTTCCTAGCCAGCACTAAGATTGCATCGATCTTAGCCTCAGCCCTCCTACACTATTCCAAGAAGTACTGACTGGGCACAGGAGTAAGAGTCCCAAAATAAAGGAATAGCTGTGGAGCCACTCTTCTTCACAACAGTGTTTATATCATTGTTCCCCGTCCCCATATAGGCTAACAAAAGAGCACAGGGTGCAGTTGACCCATGTATATTCAAGAGTTGTTCCCATGAATGTATGATTTATGCTTGCCTATTAGAAGCATTGTGGCCTCCCCCAAGGACAAAGAGCGAGAAGGGAAGAATTACCTTACAGTGCACTTAGCACATGAGTAGCCCTACACTACAAAAAATGTGTGTGTTTATACATACCACACTATCTACATGGTGTGTGATTCCTACACATCTATGATATTCAAACACATACAGCTAAACACCATCAGATTCTAAACACTTATCCTGAAAACTACACACCTACTTCTCACACACCTAAACACTTACACACCATAGTGTTTAGGTGTTTGAGTTTAAACACATCCAGTCTCTATGTGTTTAGTCTTAAACATGTATTTGAAAGATACATGTTTTTTTACCTAAGGGGCATGATGCATGGGAGGAGGGGGTATTGGGAGGTATGGGTGGCCTACCCCTCCTACCGTGTCCAAGCCTCCAGGGACCACCCCCACCTCCCTATCCACTCTTCCTACCTCTCCTTACGTGTACAAGCCTCCAGGGACCGTCCCTACCTCCCTACCCACTCCTCCTACCTCTTCTCTCATGTACAAGCCTCCAGGGACCCTCCCTACCTCCCTACTCACTCCTCCTACCTCTTCTCATGTGTACAATCCTCCAGGGACCACCCCTACCTCCTTACCCACTCCTTCTACCTCTTCTCACATGTACATGCCTCCAGGGACCACCCCTACCTTACTACCCACTCCTCCTGCCTCTTTTACACTTTTACTCCTATTTGTATTGTGTGTATCATTTCTATCTTGCAGTTTTACCATGGAAAATGAATATGGCGGTATCCAGCTACAGTGATAAAGATTAAAATGATGAAAAGATGATGAAAAATAAATGATGGAAATAATAAAAATGAAATGATTCAGCCATAGCCCCCCGTCCCACCCTGGTGAACAACCCTATGGCCCAAAGCTAGTGCCTCCCTAAGCTGAACACCATGTATCTAAACACCTCCTAAAGCTAAACATTACCAATCTAAACATTTACTCATGCTGCACACCTTAAAGCTGAACACCTATCAAAACTAAACACTTGTTAAATCAAACACCTGATAGCCAAACATGTTTAAAGTTAAACGCGTTAAGCCAAAAAAAATGTGTTTAGAAAAGTGGGACAAGAATGTGTTTAGCTATGTGTTTAGATCCTAAAAACTGGTGTTTGGTTGCTAAACTCCAAATTAACAGTGTAAGAGCGCTCAAGGACACTCAGCAAACATCCTCCCTCCCCTCTATATGTATGCAGCAGGCTATTCACTATTCGATCAGGAGTGTTCCCTGTAAGTGCTCTTGTACTCAGGTGAAACCACTATGCAATTCTTTCACTAAGATCGCAGTGATCTTAGTGCTGGAAAAGGAATAGTGAAGTGATCCCAGGACTTGCTATTCCTGATAGGCCTGCAACCACTGCATCAGATAGGGTAGACCGGCCAGGTCTCATGATATGTGCCTACACTATGATCGCTGGGGTTGCAATCCCAGGATGCTATCAAGAATAACTGATAATAATGTCAACAATTGCCCGGGCAATTGTTGACATGATGTTTACCGCTATAGCTCTGTGCCTATGTGGGGTATGTGGGTTCACAAAATGGATATATAGTAGATAGTTAAATACCAGAATTGCACCTGTGCTACAAAATCAATAATGTCAACAATTGCCCGGGCAACTGTTGACATGATGTTTCCCCTTGTAGCTCTGTACCTATACATGGCACAACTGTGAAACTAGGGGTGTACATAGGGGGTATGTGGGTGCACGAAATGGACATACAATAGATACTTAGATGACAGAATTGTACCTGTGCTGCAAGTAGGTAAGACCAGCAAGCACTTGTTGGATTTGCCAATTACTCAAAGACACTGCTGTAATTTATAAAACATAATATATGAAAAAACTGTTAAGTTTGCTAGTTAGTTTTCTTTTCTTTTTTAGCTCATTGCAGGCTTTAGTATGTTCCAGAAGGCACATCTACTAAAATTCCTGAGACAGAGACAGCATATTCATTCATTCCTAGTTAAAACATTACTACAAAGATAGAAAGCCTTCTGATATGGCATAGACAAGAAGCACATGCAGAGCGGTGATGGAGCCTTAGACAACCTGTGTGATGCACACTCTTATGCAGTCTAAATAATTGAGACGATTGTCAAGAACAAAGATGGAACAGCCTTTAATACCTTCCAGATCATGAACCTCTAATTTGTACATTACGTGACATTGTAGAGGACTTCATATATAGCGATTTACTTACTGGTAGGGCTTTCCTAACATGGTTTGACTACACTGTAAGAAATTGTTGTTGCAAAATATGGTGAAATCATTGTCCCAAAGTTGTCAGAGATCTGTCATTGTTTTCATGGAGATTTCTTGCACCACCATACTGCCATCTGGGGTTTCATTGCAGAAACTACACTACTTTACTGCAATAGGATTATGGTGGATAACTTTTCGGTTTTTATAAATATCCTCAATAGATGCGACAGCTATGTTTTAGAGTGTATATACAGTACACTGTCAGCTCAGTGGTTTTACAATAGATTGCTTCTATTTCTGGAATATAGTGGTAGTTGCTGTTAATAGAAATCCAATGACCTGATTTGGGTTGTGATGTAGCCACTACAGTGGTCTTTATAGTCCATTTACATGCAGGGCTGAGATTGTAGGTACTATCAGGGTTCACCTTGCATAGGGAGGGGGAGGGTAAAGCATACCAAAGTCTATGTAGTTATGACTGGAGGCCCAGAGCTCCTCATGATTAGGCATGCCCCCACTCTACTACTTATGTTGTAACAAAGTTACAAAAAGGCTCATCTGAGCAGGTCAACAAAGACAATCATCTTACTCACCTGAGGCTGTATCCAGACTAAGGCAATGTCATCAAAATGAGTACGATTTCATGCTCAGCCTGATCCTGGAGTGATACAGAACCTGGTTACATTACCTGAGTATGGATCCAGCCTCAAGGGAGTAATTAAGATTTTGTTTTTCTATGAAGTTGTAGAACATTAGAAAACGACCCCTGGGCCTGAAAATCCAGTATGATTCTTTACAGGATACTTCATGGCCAAGGTACATCTCCTCAGCTCAGAAAAACAAAAAATACCGACCTAGGTCATCCGGTTCCATTTTTATTGCTTGTTTTGTGTCATGTCTATTATTGACTTAAATTACAAAATGTGACAAGATTTTAGTTATGTATGCACAGTGGACTGCCTCCTACATGATGATAAAGGTACCAGATGTTACGTAACGTTTGGTACTTTTATCAGAATTATTTCACATAAGCTGATCTCACATGGAGATATATGCTGATAGACACACAATTTCTTCACCATAGTAGGGGACAATAGGGCCCTTCGTATAAATAATAACAAAGATTTTGAAGTTTCATTTTTTCCATGTTTCATAACTGATTTAGATTTAGGTACCGGATGTTACAAACTACAGATTTCCATTTTGAAAGACAAATCATGAAAAATTCTCATTCAGTAACAGGTCCAAACCTCATGGAAATGATACCTATGATCATATACAATACAAAAAAAATAACTTTGGGATACTCCAGATGTTCTTTATTCAATGCAGGACACTTGTAAAAAATACAAAAAAAGTATAAAAAGAAGAAATTTGGCAATTTTTTTCACTTCACCAGGCTATAAGTCTTAGAGTTTTTGATGAATAACCACAAATTTACTTCTTTCTGATAGCCCTAAGTGTCCTCTATCAAATGGGTCTATGTAAGACAAGATTGGTTCTCAACTTCATTCTCCAGAGCCATAAAAGTTCAAAATGACCCAAAAACACAAAATCTACTGCTTCTGGCGACCTGACCCATATATCATATCCAATTTACACATTTTACTTATTAGTTTAAGGGATTGAAGTCACTCATCATAATAAATGTGATATTTTACCACCTGAAAACTTTTCTATAACTCACATGGAGGGATTTTGCCTGTTTTCTTCCCATCTTCATTTCCAGTGGAGTAACTAGGTTAGTGAGAAAGGCTCCTTGTCAGGCTAAAGGTTCCCTTCCCCCCATCTTCAAGTAATTCTCAACATCTCATCAATCTCCTTATTGTGATTTTGATGATTTTCAATTAAGATAACCCAGAAATCATTTCTTAATTGGCCACTTTGTCCAATTAATCACTCGTCTCCTTCCGGCATTTTTAACAATGCAGCGTTTGCCACTGCAATGGAATCCTCACTACTTCACCATCGGCTATAACCCTTTGAAGGCTGCGTTCTTCTTAACCTCAGCATGTATTTTGTCCAAGCGTTACTTGAATACAGCTGGGGTGAGTAATTCCTGACTAAAAAGGCAGCATGATGCATGGGAGCTTTATTTTATGTGAAGAACTTCTTCCCATAGAGATAGCATTGCAGGGCCGATCCACACACCCCCAGTGGCGTAACGTGTGCCGATCCACCACAGCGGCCGATCCACCACTGCAGCCTCGTTCTGGGTGCATGTACACATTCAAAATGGCGATGGACGCTCGTGCGTTGAACTACTGTAACGGATTTTGCTAATTTTCAGTTAATTAAACACTCTAAAAACATAAAATAAATATAGAACTAAACTCCCCTGATGTCCTCGGTGGCCGATCCACCCCTCGGGGGAGACCCCCCCCCCTCGTGGTGGATCGGCCACCTCGTACACCACGGTCGTTTAGTTCTATCTATTTACGCTCTTTTTCCAACAGATACACAAAAGCAGCAGCTGTTGTGAGTAACTTGCCGGGGTTCTTTTATGTATCATTTCTAACTCATGGGGCTGATTCAATAAGTAAGGGTCACTAATACAAAGCACCAAAGCAGTATCTACATTGGTACATCATGATAACATGATACTTGGTGCATCATGTGGACAAAAGATGGTCCATTAGCATGATGCAGCAGTGGCACCCTAGTTGTATTTATGCATCATGCCCACGTTTCTACACTCCTGAATTCTCATACACCAATGGCAGCAAGCCAATTGCTGCCTCTGTATCCATCCATCATGACTCAAAATAAACTAAAATACCATTCCAGTGTAGTAACATCCTTACAGGTTTACCAACTCACAGGGACACTGGGAAGGACAGGAATGTCCATATAATTCAGAACGATGTGGGTAAAAATCAACCAAACTATTGATTACACTATAGATTATCCTGGCTGACTCGTCCTTGCTATTGTCAGCCTCACCTAATTTCTTGGTTACACAATATTGGAGTTTCGATCTGTGGGTGCTTAAGCCGAGGAAACCACCACCTGCCTTTCAAAGTTTCCGGTTTATTTAAATCAGCTGTTTCAAATTGTCTCTTTCTTTTTATTCTACCAACAGGGAATAAACTGACATGTCTATTGATTTCGTCATTCTAGCCTGAAATGTGGAAGGCTCCATCACAAACTCTCCAGCTCTAGAACTTGGTTTGTGGCAGCATAAAATATCTGAAAATCAATGAACCTAGGTGTGTATTCTTCTGCCCCATTCTCACTAATTGACTGATCAAAGGTCAGTCTGACATCAGCTCGATTTTAATCAGATTGAGAAAATAAGAGATGGAATTTCATGATTTGTATGGCGCCCAATGCATTTCCCCCAATTCTGGCAATTCTCTTTTTTTAAATTGTATTTAAATTGGTCAGAAATGCGATTTTCTCCCAATTCAAGAACAAATCAGAGTTGATGGAACATCCTTTCAAGGCTACATGAGGCTGATATAGTAGAATACCCACCTCACTGGGCAAACTATATGACTGGTCGGATCATTTATAGTGTGCCTGTGATTGACCAGACCTTGACAGCTGGGGCTAAATATAATGCATCTACACACGGCTGTTTATGGAGAGCTCTGCTGTTGCATATTAATCATCTAGAATTGAGTTGCCAAAATTGGGTGAGTGGATCACGCTGATCATTTTGGAGTGTGTTATGTCTTATGATTGGTTGGATCATTTATAGTCAGCCTGTGATTGATCGGGAGGCCATTTCTTAACAGGCTACGACTGCCCACTTTCAAGTCGTAGTGGGAAGCCTTAACTTAGTGACAACACAGCCCAATAGTAATGGTCATGTAGTACCCGCAGCACTACGACAGCCCTGCCAAAAGCTATGTGATTGCTACATAAGGCCTGATCGTATAAAGCAGTCATAGGGGCTTACCTGCGATCACTGGCACTAACTTTTAGGTTGTGAAGTCGTAGTGGCTGTAAGCAGTCGTAGTGCCTTAAGAAGTGGCCTCCAGACCTTGTCAGCTGAGGTTAAACATAATCCGTAAACCTTTCCAAGCTGTTAATGACTAGGACGAGCTAATAAACACCTCTGTTGTTGAACATACTCATCTGAAATTCACTTAAACTTGAGTTGCCATAAAAGAGTCAGTGGATCATCTTGATCATTTTTTAGGTTGTTATGTCTTAGAAGACAGCACCATGCATACATGTGTGAATCTGGTACCCAGAGTCCGCTACCCTAGTTGCTAGTGGTATAGCAAATCATAAACTATTGTAATAAGTAAATACCAATATGTAACTCTGGCAAACAGCCTTGTGGTGCTTAGATTAGGGCCTGTCATAAAAAGTGGTTGCCTGCAATTAGGTTCAGAAGACATTGTGTTTATTTTTCACATCATAATGCCATTTTTCAGCATAGCATCTTCTGTAAAAGGTTCTTGTTCCAATGTCAACATTTTCTCATACCCCCTCTGGTTGCAAGTATTACATGGGCGTGGAAAGCAGGAGGGACAGGGGGACATGTCCCCCCACTTTTGGCCAACTCCTCAAAAGGTCAAAACTAAATGGTCAAGCATGGGAGGTCAAGAATTGCAGAAAAAAAACCTGGTCCCACCCACTCTGACACTGCTTCCCATGCCCCTGTATTACCGACCTGCCCTAACTGTCCCTATACTACAATGATAATTGTTATCGGGTCTTAGGGCTCGTACCATGACACTAGTGTAACATTAAAGTGATGAAATCCAGGGATCTAGATAAGATATATGACCTATGATGTCAAAGGTCTGGAATTGAATTTTTAACTTGATCCATACAGCGGATACATGGGTTGCATTTTCCCTTTGCTTCCAATTCATTTCATAGTTTTGCCTTTGAAACAGAACCCAATCCCAGGACCAGAACTCAGTATTTGTACATATTTGTCACATTCATTGCAGGCTGAATTGAACCTAGACTTATCCTTCAAGAGACAAGAGTTGGCAGTCTGAGTCCCTTTAAGATATTCTCAAATTGTGGAAATCAGCTTTGCCTTTAAGGCACGCACACTGCTCTCCTCAAGCTTTAGTCAATGATATGCTAATTTTGCAACTATGTATTATGCTGACTCTACTATTCGTAATTCAAATGAAGTACTTCTGAAGTAATTCTGACTTGTTGAGTCAATTTTTATTATGATAATCACCATATATGTAGGATTTGTTTATTAACCTTGCCCTGTCAGGTTTTCTCTCCAGTGCAATGATAATGCATTATACCTAAAAAGGGTATTATTGAATTAATGCACTGTTGACAAAGAAAATATATGATATGGCCTGACTGATGTACAAATGGTTTCTTTCTCCAACCTTTTAGCTTGGAGGGTGTTGCTCCTATAGTAAAAGGAAGAGCTGGCTAAAAATGCCCTCGTTTTCAGTCCTTTCTTTTCATGTAGCTATAACTTGTCCCCTTTGTTGCTCACAAGTGGTCATCCAAGTATGGTGCTAAAAAAGGAGGATTTGAGTAGGTAGCTAGTTGGGAGAAGTCAGTCAGTATAATATACTATAAAGTGTGTGACATGAGTATAGGTACTTGATAGTGCAGCTCTCTCTGTTTTAAAAAAGGCAGGTGACTTCTCAGACTAATGTGGTGAGTGCAAGTTGAATGGTGAAGCAGAGCATGACTTCTTTTGAAAAGAGGGTACCTACTGACAGCTCTTTTTACCATAGGAGCAACACACTCCTGGTTTTATGACTAGTAGTTTCCCTAAATACACGCACTGAACGGGGCATCGTTTCCAATTAGTGTCAAAGTGCTTGGTCCACCAATAGAAATGTGCTAAGTGCAGGTTTGCATGTTAGGGAAGCCTTCATTATCACTGGCCAAAGGAGGCTTTCCATATATAATGTGCGTACACCCATGAAACATATATCCTTGGTCTTTTCCTATGATTTTCAACTAAGGCCAAGAAAAAATAAAGTTGTGTTTCCAGTAACATGAGTTGAAATGGTAGGGTCGGTAATTTCTTTTTACATTTACATAGAAAATGTTAGGCACATATCAATGAATGTATCAAATTCTTTGATTTCATTGTAAAATAATGGGAAACAAACCTTTCTTTATTTGGCCTAATACGTATCAACTTCCAGAATATGTTCAGGAAATCACTACACATTCTTGTATTACTTGTATATCATTTGATAGAGCTGTCAAAGCAATGGTTCTTGTTAAAAAAAAGAAAGAAAAAAGATTACATTATGTGAAACTAGCATGTCTTGTGCAGAATGTCAAGATGGCAGAGTGGTGGGAAATATACCGGCCTGATTCCATGTGTATATCCTGTAGTATAGATCATATATATATACTTTCAGAATTGGCACATACAGTCATGTGTGTCTATAAACCGGTCTTCAATGGGTCGGTTGATTCACTTACCAGCCACCTATACCATCAAACAGATTTGATTATAGCCATTGAATTCTATTGTAATAATGATTCAGAGAACCAGCCGATTCATGAAACAGCCGAATTTTATCTCAAACGGAGGTGGCCGGTTTATAGAGACATGACTGGATGCTATTGAAATGCAAATGTAAAGGATAGATTCTCTCTGTTTTCTATTGAACTTGCACATGTAGCAATTCTACATTAGTTCTGCAGCCACTCTCCTAAACATGGTTAACAGAAGGGTTTGTTATACAGTGTAATAGACATGATGTGCATTTTTCACATCATATGACCTTCACCTTCTACTATAAATTATAGTCCTGGTGTCAGCATTATATCATACTCTTACAATTGCAGGCAACTGTGTTAGAGACTCTGTCACAGCTTGTCATTTTTAATTTTCAATGTAATGTGGCAGCCGCATCTCCACAGTGCATGATACAATGAATAATGAAATTGGGGCTCAGGACACTCTCAGCGTAATGTTAAAATTATGGAATCTAGATAGAAAATTTGCCTTTATGAGATCGAAGGTTGTTATAAGTAACCACAAAAATAAGCATCGCCACAAGATATCTGCCTCTTTACATCAAGGATCAGAGATTGTCATATTGTGTGTGGGCACTAGGACAGGATAATATGTACATGACTATGAGTTTTCAAATGGCCGCTTGCATTTAATGTATTCCTGAGTTGATATGCCAAGATTCACTTCATCTTGACCTGAAATAAGATTTACCCTTCAAAGAAAGCAATCAACTACAAGTATTAGTTCTCTGTGTGCCTTTAATCAATGTCAAATTGCAGAGATGCACAGTAAATACAGCTTTTACCTGTTACCCTTAAGGCCTGCACCCTATAAACCCATTTAGGGTCACACAATAGGTTGAATTGAAGTTCATTTCATCCTACTTTATAAGGCAGGCATGATGCTTACTGACAGTGTATGATGATGGTCAAATCATAACTTATTTCTTAAGGATCTAAAGATAGTTATAAAAACAATAACAAAACGAGAGAGAAAATATCAGTGTGTTAAGTAGAGTTATGCTCATGGATTCCCTGTTTGTACTGATGAGATTAAAATAGGATATGATATTAAAATAAGCCACGCACTGATATTGAGTGAATGCTACAGGCAAAGGTTGAGAATTGAAAATGTTTTCATTCCTAACTATTGTCTATGCATGTACAGTATAAGAAGTACAATGACTTTAGGAAGACTCTGTAAGCTGCAGTTCTGGTAGACTCTAAGACCACAGTTCTTTACTTCAATCTAGGTACAGAGTTGTGCATGTGAGAAAAGGCATGTTCATGTAAATGTCATAGAGTCTTCGTAGACATAGAGTCTTCGTAGAAGTACACTAGGAAAGATAGAAATCATTCTGATATGTCACAGACGAGAGGCACATGCAGCGCCATAACAACCTGGATGACACGCACTGTGATGTATAGTCCTAATAATGAGGAACCTTGGCAAGAACAAAGAAAAAGAACAGCCCATGATATCTTCCTTTATTCTGGATGTCACCGAAATATATAGTAGATAAATCATGGGGTTAACAGGTTAAATGTGAATGTTTATGACTGAATATGATGTGACCTCAAAAGCTACTTACAACCAAGAAAGTTGCGAATTGTATTCTATAAATATTATGTTTTCTACATTTCCCAATATTGCTAATGTTGTTGAGAAATCGCCTTTGCGAAATCCCCTTTGTTATTCCATGGCTTAGTTCCACAGTTCGTGGAACATTGAAAGTTTTATGTTTTCCCTTTAGTAACATTTTAATGTTGATAATGTATGAATAATTAGTTTGATAACAGTAGAAAGTTAGTGCCTTCTCTGAAGTTGACTATTATGTTAGCCATAATCCTTAGAATTTAATCACACTGACAGTGAAATGTAAATACACTCAGACTGCTTCCATGCATTTTTATGGCTTTGATCTGCAAAGGGCCTCATAGTATTTGAATTGTGCATCATGTCTGTGTGGCATGGATGCAACCCTGGCTAAATGATCCTATGGATATACATTACGCTGCAGCTGCGGATTGACAAACACCAAAATGGTGCATGCATCAGGGGCTTAGGAAAAGGGGTTGTGTTCATCCCAATAGTCATCAACAGTGAGAAGCTGAGTGGGCGTTTGATAGCAATTTTCAAACCACGGACTGGAACAGATATGAATTATCATTGAATAATAAGTGGGGAGGAGAGGGGAGTGGATTTTAGTAGCAGTGAATGTCAGTGGGTGAAATTGTAAAGATGAAAATAGGAGTTCAGTAGAAGGGTGCGTCTCTGTACCAGCCAAATCAATGAGGTTTCATTTTCTCTCATCAGTCTTCTGATGGCTGAATCATGCCTATGGGTTTCACATATATTTTACAACATTATAATGTATAAATTTCATCTAGGAATGTATTCCAACAGCACAGCACTGTCCTCATCAAAGAGGATTAGTTCTGTATGACTGATGCATCACCGCACCTCTGCATTAATGCATAATGATAACAAATGAGCTTGATATTTCAGGAATTTTAAATCGGTATGTGCACTTTCAATCGGTATGTGCACTGTATACCTGTATCGTGATACATCATAGGTATCTTTGCATCCATTCAATGTAATGTAACTGATTGAATGACAGTATTATAACCAATATGTGACATGTGAACACAAGTCTAAAACTATGTGAAAAATGTTTGAGACAAAATGCAGTACTTAGGCATAAAGATGCAGTGTGTAAAAGTTTATCATCTCTAATTTATTATTCCTGGGAAAAAAACAATGTTATTTACAACAGGCTCCTTGTCAGGCTAAAGTTACCCCACACTTCAAGTCTTCTCCACCATCTCATCCATCTCCTAATTGTAATTGGGAAATTTCCAATGAAGATAACCCAGAAATCATTTCCTAATTGGCCACCTTGGCCAATTAATGACTCCTTTCTTTCCGGCATTTTTAGCCATGCTCTGTTTGACACCAAAATAGATTCCTCCCTACTCCATCATGGGTTATCATAACCATATAAATGCAGCAAATGTTTTAGTCCGTTGATGATTGAATGCGGCTGCGGTCACTAAATCACTGGGGCTGCGTTCTTGTATCATGATGTCTAAGTAGCATGATGTATTGAGCCTTTAATGTTACAAATGTAACTACGATCTGAAGGTGGGCAGGCTTAGCATTTTAGGAAATAGCCTCCTGAGCCTGAAGTTGCCAGTAAGAGTGCATTCATATGCCATATGACACCAAATAGACTTTAAAAGCATTCAGTCATAATACCACCCTTAAAAGGTTACCCATATAAACTGACACAGTGAAGGACAGCAGTATGCATCTGATTCAGATCAATGGGACTCGAATTTCAACCAAACTATTGATTACAATATAGATTATCCTGGCTGACTGGTCCATGCTTTTGTCAGCCTCACCTATTTTTGTGTTTACACAGTTGGTTGGAGTTTCGATTCATGAGTTGTTTTTTTTAAACAGGGAAACCAGGACATGCTTTTCAGAATTGTCCATTCAGTTGCATCAGCTGCTTCAATTTGTCTGCTCTTTACTCTGCCAGCAGGGAATTAAATGACATGTCTATTGAGGTTGTTAATCTAGCATGAAATATGGGTGGCTCGATCACCCAGTCTCTCTCTACCCTGTGAAGTAGGGGTTGGGGGATTTCATTTGTAAATCATTTAACTTACTTAGGGAAATCAGACAAGTTGGGGCATTCGTAATGATCTTGGCGATTGACCAAACCTGGCCACCTGGTGTAAAGTCCACTGCAACCTTCCCGGAACTGGTATGAAAGTGTCCTGGTGGAAAGAATGCATCATATATATAATTTAGCTATTAGCTCTGGAGGCCGTTTCTTAACACACTACGACTGCTGCCCTTTAAATCGTAGTGAGAACCTAATAAATTGGCCATAACAGTACCATGCACTAGTAGTCCCTAATGTCTGCACCAGTACGACTGCCCCGCTAAACCTTATGCAATTACTGCATAGCTGCTAATCATAGTGAGCAGTCGTAGGGCAGTTCCTAAGATAGCCTGGCTTATTCTTGGCATTTTTAAATCGTATTGGCTGTGTGTAGTCGTAGTACAATGTTCAATGTTATCATATTATCTTATGCAGATTGGACGTGTAAATTGCGCTTTTGAAATCTGCCAATGAATTCGATTGTATCATGGAAATAAAATCTTTTTGTCTGCTTCTGCTATCCAAGTTGTGGAAGCTCAGAACTTCTCAGGGTCATTGCATGCGTTAGAAATCGCTGTGTGGACCACCGCAACCCATACCTAGATAGCTGCCCGGTCAATGTACCCACAGATAGCATATCCCTCTAGAATATATTGACTGCACTTCAATCTAAAATCATCCCTCATGCTTTAATAGTGAGGGGGTAGGTTGCTCTGGCCAAACAAGATATACATAGGGACTGCTGTGCAAAGAAGGCCTCTCGATGAAGAGCACCAACCTGTGACCTATGCGCTTTGGTCTCTGCCCGCCTCCTGATTGGCTCAAGGCCTATCACCTGAACTTTAGCCGGTCTGTGATTGGTTAATCTCTAACCTGTGGCCATTTCCTGATTGGCTAAGCTCTGATCCTTGACCCCTGACCCTTGTTCACAGGCTAACTGCTTTGCAGCGTTCCTCGGGTCTGGTTCGCAGGAAGGTACCTTTGCAAAGTGTTGCAAAGTGTTGTGAATCTAGAGGCAGTAGCACACGACCTGTATATGTGTGCCTGTTATTGAATGACCAGTTGCATAGACTGCTGGAAATAAATCAAATCATTTTCCATAAGAGAACACAGAGGTTAACTCTTTCGGGTAAATTAACCCTTATTAGCTCTCCAAGACCAGTGCAGCCAGTATGGTAGCATGATACAATGGCAAGATATAATTGTAGATAACATACTACCTACGCGGGCAATGTTTACTAGCCAAAGGACATCTCAAGGCATATATCCTATACATAAAAAACATCATTCAATATAATTCAACACGGTGGGGTGGGGATGGGGTTGTAATCTAGAACATTACAGTGAGGAATCGTATTGCCTCATTTCCTCTTTTCCGTAAACCACCCGCTTAAGCAAAAGGTTGGCCTTGAATAAGCACCACAAGTAAACAAAACCAACCATGCGAAGTCCATTTAGGGTCTTTCTTTATCATAACAGCATCTGTTGCCTCAACATAAGTCCTCTGGTCTGTCCTGAATAGGTCAATAGGTCACATAGTATGAATTTCAGAAATAGACCAGAACCCCTTAATATATATATATATATATATATATATATATATATATATATATATATATATATATATATATAAACAGCAGCATGGGTCTTTGGTAGAACAAAGATGAAATCATTTTGGCTTTTCCCAAATAACAAAAAATAAACTGTTTAGATGGATATGACCTATGAAGAGCCTATTCCCTGTATAGAAGGAGTAGCAAATGGCCAAAACGTTGTCCCTAATAATACATTAGTAGGGGTGCTATAAATGCCACTGTAACACCCCTCCACCCATCTCTATCTCAACTTCTGACTGCCCAACTACTAACCCTATAAGGTCAACAAGATGCTCCAGGGCTCATGTCCTTTACCAATGCATTTCTGGCAAGTGCTGACTCCCTACACATGGCTGCATCAGGCCACCATGCCGGGGAGTGTCAACCCTTCATCCATGCGCTATATTAGCGACCTTGAGCGACAACACCATACCTACTAGAATGCAGATGAATGCCATAGATTTAGCATGGAATGGAGAATGGGTGATGAATGTCATTCTTGCTGTGGCCTAAAATCCACTTCGCCCCTGTCACCTGATTACGTCATAGGAATCCTATATAAAATCAGCAGAGAGAAACTTTGGGTCTAAAAAGTCCTTATAACAAATGGACCAAGGCATGAAATCACTAAAATGACCTGAAAGGTTTTATAGAGACACCAGAATAGGCATCCACGGACACTAGGCTCGCTACCATTACTGGCTGCTGGTTGGCTGGTATAAATCACGTAATCAATGACACACAACGCCCCCTATATTACATCCCCTATAAACGGCCCCCTGGCAGCGATATTTGATCAGTCTGAATTAGCCTCAGGGGCAATGGTGTGGTTGGAGGGAGAGAGTGGGGTAGGGGAGGGAATGTAGGGGGGTAGGGGACTCTGGAGGTCTGGCTAAGTAGGGGCTTTGACCCCATAGGACCACTGTTTGGGCGGGCACCAACGAGCAGGCAATCCGCCCTGTTGATAATTCTTTGTGGGTCACATACATTTCAAATCGTTACTGCTCATTCATCACTATGATGCCTTATCCTTTGACACCAAATACTGTACTGGTCAGTTATCCGCAAGGATAGAATTCATACTTCATGCCGACTCTGTATACATCCCTAGAGGTTCCGCGACCTAGCAGTAAAGCGCTAGCAAGCAGTATCAGCATTGCTTTGAACAATGGTGCATCATGCCAGCCAATGGGCATGATGCACTCCTGCATCAGCGGCCCTGAAAGGGTTACACGGCCTGATGGGTATTGATTGGCTATGAATACTCCATTGCTGTGCACATCCTTCGTCCTCTGACCACGGCCCCTACAACAGTACCAGTGCCTCCACCTGGTGGTACAAGGGCACACAATGCCTCCAGCAATGCCACAGCAATGGTGGTGGCTCTATCAGGCAGTGGTTGGCCCATTACCATGCGTATGGCCAAAGATTAATTGAAGATAATAGGAAAAGAGAAAATATGAGAGCACGAGTATGATATTTACTGTTAGACTGTGGCAAGGTTTTTTTCAGTAGATTGCTTCTATTTTTGGAAAACAGTAGTGTTGCTGTTGGTACAAATCCAATGCCCTGATGTGGATTGTTCTGTACCCGGTACAACGGTCTTTATAGCCCATTTACAATTGGGACTAAGAGTGCAGATGCAATTCATAACCACCCTTCTTATCAGAATTTGGTTCTAACAGCAATTTCCTAAGTTATGGCCTTAAAAGAGACCTATTGCATTAGAGCATCTATCCCATCGGTGCTTACCCACTTTCAGTAAATCAGCCCAATTGTGTTGGCATGTTGCATGAAAGTTCCCCATAAATAATAAAACTATGAATAAAAGTGTGCAATTAGTTTGGCACAATCTGTGAGAATCTACCAGTTCTGGAATTCAGGGGGTGGGAGGGGGTGAGGGTTAGTGGAGGGTGTAATGGTAGGATCACTACTGGATCCTCCTGTGGCCTCCACAACCAAAGTATCCCTATTAACCCTTTAACGAGGCATAGGAAGCAAACCCCCCAGCCACCATGAATTATCGGTTTGAGCGTGCTGGTGTTGATGCATCACTGTATGCGATTTATATAAAAGGTTATTCGTCAATGCTGTCATTTTCCCTATCTTAATGACATATTTGTCCAATTTGAGTGGTGAGCTATGAGAATCTTGTACATTTTATAGTGGGGCTTGACACATTTGGGGGCGGCAGACATATTCAGGCCCCAACTCCTCTGTGATTGGGGGGGCCTGGGCCCCCCTGGCCCCCACCTTTCCTATGCCCCTGCTTTAACGAGGCATTCTGGTTTGAAAGCGTGATACCAATAACTATGAATGAAGTTAGGCCTATATATGAGTTACTCACCAGTGCTGCAGTCAATCATCATGCAAGGATGTTGCATTAAGGTAAGATTTTGTCAGAACATTAATGGACTGCATAGTTTCAGCCCGATCGATGATACATCACGCCTATCTGACTAGTAGAAGCACAAAATGTGAGCATAATTCATTTATAGCCTGTACATAACCTGAAGACCATCCACGGCTTGTTTCTTGAATGAAGGGTGGACTCACCACATATATGTATCCTCATTATGGCATATGGACATCATGTTTTGATGTGCTAGAATATTGATGGAGCGTGCACCACTTGAATGGTTAAGGGTAGAGGTTATCTGCGGTCATGGAGCCCTGGTCATTTATGGGCAGCACAAAGGGGCCCTATGATAGAATACTTATTTTCTGCTTATAGAGGGTACCCTGCTATAATAACCTGAACAGGAGGAAGATGCCCCCCATCTACATGTCATAATGGAAGAAGACTCTCATGTAGGATGATTGCCTGGACCTATCATATTAAAGGCAAATCCATTCTTTCTGGGCAATCCCTTTATATCATATATGTAGGTACAGTGATATGAAAGGCAGTCAGGGAAGGGATGAAATATTTATCATATTCTACACAGAAATTAGAAAAGAAACCATTGAACTAGTATCTGCTTTGTTTAGTTTCATAGTTAACGTGGTTAGGTGCAGGTATCATTATCAACATTATACCGGTATTTACTTTATTCCTTTTTTTAAACTATTGCAACAAAAATATCACTCATTTTCATAAGCCAGCATTTGTACGATTTTGCCATGGATGATTCATAATACATGAATAGAGGACAACAACTAATTGGAATATTATAGAATTCCAAAGCAATCCCTTCCCTTCTTGGACATTCCCCACTGAACAGGACTTGAGTTGGGAACGTTCACGTGATTTTCCCTGGAAATTTAGACATGCCAGAACATCTTATACTTAAGTCTTTCCTGGGAATATCCCGAGTCTTTCCCAAGAAATTCCTGAGCCATTCTTGAGATCTAGACTAGAGAACTTTCTCGAGTATGAGAACTTATGGCCTGTCCAAATCTCCAGGGAAAATCACGTTTTCTATTTTTGTTGTATTCAAAAGTCGGGACTCTAGAAATTCCTGAGTAATTTTAGAGATCTTGTTCAGTGGGTCCTGCCTCATATCATCAAACAAGTCCATCTCTACAATAAAATGGATTCTTATCATTGCATAAGTCCAGCATGATACTACTGGTCGTCTAATCGGGGGAGACATCCAATATCTATACGAGCAAATCTATTCAAAAGCTGAATATAGCCGTATCAACTATATTATTGTCTATATCTCATTCCTGACAGAAAGTTCTACTGTTGTAGGTATGGTGATGCTGTACTATGGTCTGGGCGATATTGGGGGTATTGTATATCTGTATATCCTCTATAGCCACCCACTCACACCATGCTAGTGGTACACATAATAGTTACCCTTCAAGGGCAAGCAACATGCTGCCCTTGTCTTCTCACTAAAACTTCCTTGGTGCATCATGCAGACACTTTGGGAATATATCAACTCTGTGGGGTTACCATGGTGCATGAATGCAGTCTTAAAGGCCGGTCAGACTGGTCGTAGGAAGATTAGAGCTCCGAGCCGATTTTTCGGCCAGAAAATTGGGGATAAAATAGTATAGTGTGGCATGGTTCTACGACCCCAAAATTGGCCAAAATCTCACGATTTTAAAATCGTGGAAGTTTGGCATGCACAACTTTGAAAATCATGGAAAATCGCATCGTAGTCATGGATTTCTCGTCGTAGTCATAGATATTTTACAACCATTCTGACCAGCCCTTAAGTGAGTTACACTCCACATGTATAATGACGACAAATCAGTGATGGATTTAGACAAGGGGGGCAACCCCTCCTATTTGTCTGTAGGTAATGATTTATTTGCCTCTGATATTCCCAAAATGTAGCCAAAAATAAACCTGGATGCACTACTGACAAGCAATAAATGCATATTGCCGCCATTGAAGGGGTAAATTATGATCCCCTCATATTGACGCAGAACCCTATGGAGTGGATGAGACCAATACTGGCATTCTATACCATGGTAAACACTGTAAGGTTATTAATTCAATCAACCGGAAGCCCGTACGTGACTAGTGTTCTACAGCACATAGCGTATATAAGCCATAGGAAAACAGGTATGGTTTCCTACTTTACTGGGGTATAATATTGCCCCAAGCTAGCTTTTGGCATCATGATGTACCACCGCAAAACTACTGAGTAACTCATCATAAGTTACTAATCAGGACCAAATTCATTCACTGAAGAAAAAGTATATTAATGATTAGAACATAGTTCCACTGCTAATCCTTTCAGAAAACTGAAAGCTACACTGTGATTTAGTTTTATATATGATATTCTTCTCAATCTTCTTTACCTTGAATGTGTATCTATATATCCAAGAGTTTATCCAACTTTAAACCTTCCTTCATGCTGTAGGTGGGGCCCAATAATTCAACGGAATCTCCTATGGCTTGTTATTCTTCCTTTTATACTGGGAATATCTGTTAAACGTTTTTTTAAAGAGGCTTTTCTAAACAAGTATTTTTGCCCTACACTTTCAGAGAACACGTAAGTGTTCTCTATTTACTCCTGGTAGTACTCTACTGTTTATATTTGGCTGTCTCAACTGTCCTATTTCTAGAAGTCGAAATTCCTCTTATTTCTATAATAGACTCTCCTGCAGTGAGCGCAGGCCTGCCCACAAATGCAATAACAGCAGTCAAGGCAATTACAATCCATATCATGGGGTCCCCGGTTCTGAATAATTTCTGAGACAACCAGATTTATTCATGGAGTGTGAGTGAGTGTTTGACATCTGCATAAGATCTGACATGTGCAATTGAGGCAAATAAGTGCCAAGTTATCAAATGAGCATGTATGTTTGATAGATATTTGGGTATATGCAGGCAGCAGCCAAAAATGACATCCTAGTATCTTTTCATATAAAATAGACTCTGTGGCAACAACTTTGGAAGGAATTGTTTCAAGAACAAATCATTATTTTCCTAAGTCTGTTTGCTATACACAAGTAGGGTGATAAAAGAAATATATTAGATGCTATGCAACCCTTAAAGGGGTTTGGTCAAAAAGTTTTCCTGCATTAGTTTGAATTCATATCCTGAGTCCCTTTTGGGACCATGTAATACCGACACAAGTAGCTTCTTCAGTCTCCTCTACACACCCTCCACAACACCAGATAAAATGACTCTTGTTGTGGTTCCTGAAGAGGATAAAGGATAGAGGATATAGATTCTACCAATTAGATGCCTCACCCGTCTTTGCCACCCTTCATTGTTCCATATTGCTTCATGTTACAATGCCTGGATTAGCCCTTTAAAGGCATTAATGTATCAGTCCAGTGCTCTCCATGGTGCATGAATGCAGTCCTGGTGGGTAACGCACCAGTGACACATTCAAGAATCATGCCAACCCTGCAGTATTAGGACACCCCTCAAGGGTCCCTATGATGCATTTGCCAGCACTTCATTGCTGCATCATACCAATCAATTGGCCTAATGAACTCCTGCATTATATGCCCTTAAAGGGTAAGCCTAATTAGGGGATCCTTGTGCATGGAGGAGTTGGTGAGGGTTAATAGCCGCTGGAGCAGGCAAATGATCTACTCTCTGCATCTATTAATAACTCAAAATGAGCGAATCCCCACACTTGGGTGTGTGATTGCCGGATAGAGTGACTGGCTGTATAAGAATAGGTCTTGATACTATTGGTTTCCATTCTATGACCGGAAGTAGCATTGCAAGATGTATCTCTGAAATGTTACAGCCATCTTGAGGAGCCAATCGGTATGCATGCTGATTTATACAACTGAGGTTAGTAGGAGGTCATTGCTGTTTTAATGTAAAGCTTCCACCACCCTATATATACCACTTTGAAAATGGCCTCTAAGACCCTCTTAACCACTTTCAAAATGGCTTCTTTTCCACACAATCAACCACTATCAAGAAGTCAAACACCAGTTTTAGAGATGAAGTAAAATGTACCCCCAGTACCAGCCCTCAAGTAGGCCTATTCCTCTGGGGAGGTCCCCTCCATAGAGCATTGCACTAGGGCCCACTCCTCATTGAAGTCTGATTAGAAAGAGAGAATTATTCTTCGGCTTGCTAAGGAGTTATAGTATTCCCGGCTCGCCCCACTTGTTATCCATTGATTAAAGTCTAATTACTCGATGGGGTAGATAATGATATCTTGCAATTTAAAAGGCAATCGCAACAGGAGGGTGGAGGGTGGGGGCAGTGGTGGATTGACTTTGTGTTGTTTAAGTGGTCTTCCAATTTGATGCCACATTGGTCGTCTTGAAGTCAATCCATATTAAATTACCAGGGGGTATCGGAATTGTAAGGCATAATGATTGAGCACTACTATGGTATGTTTTCATAAAGGTCCTCCTGAAAGTATTTTCATAAAAATAGATTTGTCATGACACCCGCTCAATTGTAAGTATTAGGTCATGCTGACCATGAATTTTGTTTTCAATTTCAGTTTTCCTTGATGACATTCTTAGGATAAGCTCCAAGTGGCATTGGAAAGAGGAATTGGGGTAAGTTCACCGGCTGTATGGCATGTGAGAGAGCAACATATTAGTGTACATGTTATGAATAAATACTGGTATTTTCCCAAGAAGTCTAGTAGCACAACAATCAACTCTTTACATGATAATTTTTATCCTGTAATAGAGTAACTCTAATTAACTTGCAAAATGATTGTCCAATGAAATTGACAATCTGTATTTCTTAATTGGGCCAAAGAACCGAACAACCTTAACCAGCCAATCATCGTTTCTAAGACCACCATCCACCTTGCTTTAGCTGTTAGATTTTTTGTATCACCTTCCTGAAGCAATGCCACTCCGCTGATGGCATTTATGCAATATTCCCTATAGTTCCCTGTAGCTAAAGCAAAGGCGTGTTGCAGACTGTACATATGCGCCCCGAAACACAATTGGTCCCCAGGTGCTCATTTCAACATGAACAATGGGATTTTATCGCTAAAGCCATCAGGAATAACTCTCAAGACAATGGCACCACATCGCCAGCTATCATGCACTTGAGTCTTCAATATTCCCAACAGCACAAGCCATTTTTACATTATAACATTGTTAGGTGTATGTTGGGGCATGTCTGCAACTCCCACCTGAGTCCCTTTGCAGCTTATATAAACCCTAAAGGTTTGCAGCATGCAATAATCCCCTCCATGGTTGCCAATGCATCACTGCATCATGCCCATTTAGTGTCAAGATGCACCGATGAATGACGCCCTGTAAGTAGACTCTTTTACTAGTTTCTATGCATTCTTTCTCTCTGCCTCTCTCTCACTCTCTCTAGCTATCTGTCTCTCTATCTCTAACTGTCTCTCCCCCTGTCTCTCTTTATCTGTCTGTCTCTCTGTCTCCCTCTGTTCCTCTGCCCCTTTCTCTGTCTCTATCTGTGTGCGTGTGTCTGTCTGTCTCTCTCTCTCTTTCTCTCTCTGTCTCTCTCTGTCTCTGTCTGTCTGTCTGTCTGTCTGTCTGTCTGTCTCTCTCTCTCTCTCTCTCTCTCTCTCTCTCTCTCTCTTAAAGAGGGGTCGCTGACATCTCATATTCAAATTGTGCTAAATTCCTCAGTCAAACGCTGCATTATATACTTATACATAGTCATTCAAGTTTCAATTCACAATGTTCAATGTAATGTGACAGGATCTGCAAAAAGCACCCTTAGTGCAGGGTACTTTAAAGACAAACATGCACCACTTTACCTGTACATTTTTTTTCAGTTCATTTCTGATCACTATACATGCTTGTAAGTCATTTATATGCCGTTTATTTTCCCGTAGGACCCTATAGTTAAGGGAAAATTAATATTTTTGAAAAATTCAAAATTTTTTTCATTTCAACCATGACCCCCAATTTTTCTTCTTTTAAAATCTTTGTAAAGATGTACTTTATATATTCAGAGAGTCTTGTAAATGAATCCAGATAGAGGTTATTCACTATGATGCAAAATATTAAAAAAAATGTTTTTCCCATCATTTCTATAGTAACAGCATTTTCAATTAAGCGGTCATAAAATGAAAATAACCACCGTAACATAGGAATTTTCCTAATCTTTATATATCAACCTAATATTATCCAGAGTTATTTGAGATTATTAATAGAAGATCTCACATTGGTCCGCCTGTAGCATTTGTCCTTAAGGTCCCTATTCCCAGTCCATGTCACATATGCATTGCAATTGCACTGTATCTGGTGTTAACTGCAGGTATGTGTATATTGGTCAATAAGGCAATGCATCAAAGTGGTATCGAGTCCTTAAAGACTTCAAAAGTTCTCTCTACCCTGGCCCTACACTGAAAACATGGAAGATCCAAAACTAGTCAGTGGTGACCACTTTAGGTCCCCAAGTTGACGATACTTAAAACTACAACATTAGGTAGTCAAAATGAAGACTTGAGTCATCAGAATGACAATACTGACAGTATATAGTCGTCATATTGATGACTCAGGTCGTCAGGGTGATGACCTAAAGTCGTCATTTTGACTACCTAAAGTTGTAGTTTTAGGTATCGTCAACTCGAGCACCTAAAGTGGTCACCGCTGACTAGTTTCAGATCTTCCATGTTTTCAGTGTATGTTTCTCAACGTACACCGAGGATGGAGCTGATGGAGTGGCTCAATTTGCCTCCATCTCTAACATCCGGCCTGGACAGGAGAGACCTCCTCTAGCATGACCTCTCCTGTTTCCTGCAAAGTTAATCTATCCGCCAATCTTTAACCCCCTAAGGGCCATTCATGCATTGGTACATCATGCCTATTGTGGTTGGCACGATGCACCAATGAAGTGCTGGTGAGGCTTTATACTTGCTGGCGCTACATTTTTACAAGATTTCAAATGGCCAGGAGTGTATCAAGGATGGTGTGATGGATGAATGAAGCCTTGTCAATTTACTCAGTAGGGCTGCAATTGACATGATGCAATAATTCAACAGTGGGCCTTAGAAGGGGTCAATCGTGCTGTTGTGTTTAAGTAAAAAAGCATCCTTAATGGCGTATGTTCGTGGCAGGCCCCATTTGTCTACTAGACACAAGCACTAGCCAGGCACACCCTCCAATGGCCAAACTTTGACCCTTAAAGAACCGTTTATGAATATTTGTTATTATGGATGAATACATCTCTGGTGAGTAAGTCTAGAGAGCTAGCCTTAGTCATCATGCAGATCCTATTTGGTTGATGAACTCCTGCCAAGCAGACTTCATTATGCATCATGACTACCAATGACCCATAACGGCTTAACTTCGGACTGGAAGCTGAACACTTTAATACCTGTATGCCTTTTTGTTTCCAAAATGAATGAATTCTGTCTAAAGGAGCTATTGACAACTGATCCTATTGGGGCGAAGCACTCCTACAAAGCAGACTTCATTATGCAACCAGACTACCAATGGGCAGAATCTATCAATGTATTAGCGACTCATAAAGGGTTAACATTGTCCTGGAAGCCTAACACATTAATGGACTTATGCCTCTTTGTTTCCAAAGGAGGTGGTCATGACTCCTGCACCCATGCATCATGCCAAGCATCATCTTACGAGTTAATTCATAGAGCTGTTGTGTCATGACAGCAAAATATGGATTCTCTTTGCGGCGTCATGCCATTATTCAAGGGTTAACAGAGCCCATTACATGCCCCTTATTACATACAAGGTAAACGGTTGTACTGACCAACCACTTCAAATTTTCTCCACCTCCATCCACACCCCATCCACAACGTCAGAGTAAGTTTTAAGTACCCAACCTGAGACCAATTTTTTAAACACAGCAAATTAAAAATGAAGGAGGAGGGGAGGGGAGCTAGGGAGAAGAGGCATGTCACTAAATTGTAGATGTTCGTGATAGAGGCATGTTAGGGGTCTTTTATGGGGATGGAGGGGGGTGCAGTGGGTGTATTAGAGGGCTGGGGTAAGACTGGGGAATTAGGAAGTGAGAGCCTTACAAACTACCAATTAATGGAATAGTGCTCATGACAGAGGCGTCATTCTTTAAAAACAAAGCCTAGAGTTAAGAGCGTGTGTATGCTATGTTATAAATAGATATATTACACATAAACTCTACTTCAGAGATTTTGAGGGCGATGGAAATGGAACAGCTTAATCATTATGACAGATGCTTGATCTTGGATATAAAGGGATGTCGCACCAGCTCAGTATAGGATATATAGGAGCAGCTTAGGCAGAGTAGGAGCAGCTCAGGGTAAGTAAGACTGAAGCCCTACAGTGCATGAGCAGCTAAGACAAGTTATGCTCTATACTGGATGGGAGGATAATTAGGGTAAGAAGATGCAGGGTATTTAAGGCAGATGGAAGGGGTTGGAACTTAAGCCGGTAGAGGCTGAAGGTCAATTAATGCATCATGACTATTGGTCATCATGATGGATGAATGTAATTACAACCCCTTGCAGTTTCCATTTTAGCACTGCATTCCTAGGTCATGAAAAAGTCAGCGACTGATTTACGTAGAAGGGGCAGGGATGGAATATGGCCTTAGCATGTTCCTTAGTGGGCCGACCCCTACTGAAACTTATACCTTGCGAGATAAGGACTGATAACAGCGAGCTGATGGGTACCAGGTATTATGTAATGCACCCTGAAAAGTCGGCACTGAATGAAATGAATTTTCTCATTGGTCAATAATGTATCCCGCTAAGTTTCAAATACTGGAATGCCATGTGCTTCATCCTTTTTGCCTCTTGTTCAGAATATATTTGCTTTGAGCTTCAACATTTAGCTGAAAATGGGGTTCCAAATGTCTTCATCTGCCTCTTCACTGGAGAGCATGGTGCATACCTAATTCAGCCTGTAAAGGGTAAAGGACTATGATCCCCTTATAAAATAATCTTGATCCTCCAAGTACTAGAATTATAAAGCTGGGAGCCCGTAATCCACTTCTAAATTACTTGCCAATTAAATTGATATCGGTGTATATGGGTCTATCTTCAGTCCTAGCACCTGACAACCTAATCGAATTACAACCCTTGGCAACAGCTCTGCCATAGATTATAGGCTGACAATGAGCGTACTATCCCCTAAATTGAAGGAACTTAGTCCTTTCCAACCCCAATAAATGAGGACTGGAATACAAAAGAAAAAAGAATACATAAAAAAAAAGAAGTGTGCAATTGAATCAGGTAATGAGTGTGTGATAGTAGTTTGCTGGCTGTCCAGTGAGCAGTTGTCTCACTTCATTATTCAACAGAGTGTCTCCTAACAGTTTAGGTGCGGCATATTCTTGTCATCATTTCTTCATCCTAGACCATGGTTTTAGAAAAGGAGAGTGGTACTACACCTGTTTGGACTCAGATTATTTAATTTTAAACAAAGACAGAAAAGAGGGTGCATACAGTCAGTTTCCCAAATTTGTGGATGGTGAATTAATTTGACCAACAGAGGCTACTTACCAATGCTACATTCAGACATCAAGGTGATAATTGTAGGCTAAGTACTTTCCTAGACAAGGTCACCCTGATGCTTGCATGCAGCCCCGATGACAGAAACATCAGGGTTGCACTCATGCATCATGATGTCAATAGGGTATACTCGGTTTCCTGAACTATCGAACACTTAAAGGCTTTAAACTTTAAACTTTAAACTTGTTAAAATATTTAATCTATCATTTACAACAGCCACTATACCGGCCAAGTGGAAAATTTCCCAAGTTACCCCTATCCCTAAATCTGGAAATTTGAAATTAGTAAACAATTATAGGCCTATCTCTTTGATTCCCTTACCCTGTAAATTAATTGAAAAAATTGTTCACAATAGATTGTATGGTTTCTTGACTGATGAAAATATTTTAACAAAATTTCAAGGTGGTTTTCGCCCTGGCTTCAGTACTGTTGACACCCTTGCTAAATTTATGGATGATATTAAGAGAGATCTTAATGTAGGCAATTCCACTGTTGCTGCTTTTATAGATTTGAGGAAAGCTTTTGACACTGTGGACCACTCTGTTCTTCTTACTAAACTTCATAACTATGGTATAAGATCCGACACTTATCACTGGTTTAAAAATTATTTATTTGGAAGAAAACAAATTGTTAAAGCAAATGGTATTGCTTCTGAAATGTATTATGTAATATGTGGTGTTCCTCAAGGATCAATACTAGGTCCATTGCTTTTTTTAGTTTATGTCAATGATGTAATTAAATGTATAAAAAACTGTAAAATCAGGTTATATGCTGATGATACTGTGATCTATGCCTCGCATAATAATTTTGAAACTGCTAAAATGGGTTTACAGGAAGATCTAGAAATGTATAATACCTGGTGTGAACAAAATAAGTTGTCGGTTAATATTGCTAAAACCAAAATAATGATTTTCTCATCTTGTACTATGAAACTCAGTACTCTGTCAGCCAATATCACCATGAATAATATACTGTTACAAGTTGTACCTAGTTATAAATATCTTGGAGTCATATTGGATCCCTTACTGAACTATAGTCTACATATTAAAAACCAGGTTAAAACAATTGCCCATAAAACCTACTTATTATGTAACCTAAGGAAATATATCAATACCAAGCTATCACTAAAAATTTTCAAAACCACTATTTTACCATATATGGACTATGCTGATATAATTTTCCTTACCACATATGAAAAATATCTGGAAATGTTCCAGTATGCTCAAAATAGGTGCTTAAAGATTTGTCTCAATGTACCCCATCTCACTAACACTCGCTATATTCACCATATATCAAACTGTAATTATTTATCTGATAGAAGACAAATGCATTTATTGAATTATATGTATACAAGATCTAGATGTAATGAATATATAGACCATAGGCAGATTAGAACAAGACAGCATCTGGCTCCTACTTGTAAGGTATTATTTCCAAATACTGTATCCTATATGAAAAGTATTGAATATTTTGGTGCCGTAAGTTGGAATGCTCTCCCAATATACCGTCGTAATACTGAAACATTATTAATTTTTAAATCTAACAATAAAAAATTATTACGAGAACTAGTCCCAGATATTGGGGGAGCTGCTCAACTTTAAATCAATTATATCTACTAATTAACCTAATTCTGTGTTGCATCCCTTCTCTCTCGTTCCATTAATCAATATAACAGGTTAACTGAACTAGCATTATATTCCTTTATTACTCTATACTGTATTGGTACATTCTCTATTTTTTTTTCATACACTTTCTATTGTTTCATGTGTGTCAATCCTCTACAATCATAAGCTATCAGTCTAGGTAGGACCTGAAATATCAACCCATACACCCTACGTGGTGGGGATGAGGTCCATTACCTTCTTTAGTCTCAGTTTTGGATACAAATATACTTCATATAGATATTATTTTGCTACATGTAATTGTCATTATACCTGTGAACTGAGCAATAAAGAGAACTTAACCTAAAAAGGCTTTCTTCAACACATGGAGTTGGCCTTTGGTGGACGAGGCCTCTCAATGAGGGGCTGTGGTGTTGTTTTTTTTTGTGCTCGGGGTAGATAGGTACAAGATTTCAGACACGCAGTGAGTACCACAGAACACTGAAACAAGTGCTATAGAGTGCTGTAATCTGATAGGGCTAGGTCAGGTATCAATTTATAATATAAAGCTGCCGAAAAACTCTTATAGCACCCTATAACAGTGGGAGAGCTTTGAGAAAAGTTTAGAAAAGAAATACACTCGCCTCACCTGCATTCAAGCACCACCAATCCATTAGTCACAGCTTAAATCTTGGGTATTATGTGGTTCATCTATAAAAAAAGTAGATCTTAAGGGTTCGTAAGGGGCAGATTCCACAAAAGCAAATGCAAAATAAGTATAAGACACATCAAACCTGTATATATCCCAGCAAATTGTCGTGAGTCCTCATCAACCTGTGTGAAGTGGCTCACACATGTTGCTAGACGGAACACAACGTTGTTATAGCACAAGATCACCAGGAATAGCAATTGCTATGCCACGTGAGTCTAACACACAGTGGCGAAAGATGACGGAATGAGTTATCACTCAAAAAGGAGTCATCATTGATGACCAATCATGGCGACAGATGACGATTATTTGCTGGGATTATACATGGTTGGAAGCAAAATCAATACCTTTATCGATTTTCTTCCATATTTTAGCATTTTGTTATGTATGGAATGTAAATGGAACAAAAACGTTCTTTTTTTTGGTTCTTTTTGCTTAGAACATCCTTTTGGCATAGAGATTTATCATATATGTTACTTTTAATGATACCACGTGAATTTTGGAGGGATTTTTCGAGGGTACATTTTTTTTCTTTTGTTCCTACTCCAATTATTAAGGTCTACAGAGCTGTTCATAGTTTGGTTGTCATTCAAAAGGTGTAATTTTCACCTATTTTCGCCCATTTTCCCTGGAAATTACACTTTTTAAATCACAAGTGTCTTATACTTATTTTGCCTGAAAAAGGGTTTTTGTGGAATCTGCCCTTACGACCCCTTAAATGTCCCTTTGTATAGAGAACCACTCAAAAGTGACCCTGATTTCACCAACCCCATTTAACCATTCAGTTGAAGTAAGATAAGAGTCGGTTCTGTGAAGTAAAGTAAACTCATGATAAAATAGCGTAAGGGACAGTCAGAGAGCAGCACAAAGAGCATGACACAGAACACCTCTTATTGATAACTATTACAAGTATGGGACATGGTAAAGTGGCCACAAACCACAAACGAAACACACCATGCTTGGATCAGAGAAAATATCTGATTGGTGGCTCAGCTTTTCACAAAGTTACTCTCTTAGACACAGGAAGCAGAATTAGCTCATTTAGAAGTGATCGGCCATCCCACATAGTGGTAGGCCTGGAGTCTTTTGCAGAGAGGAAATAAATGAACGAGTAAAGTCAACTATAACAACTAAAGTCAACTATGACAACTACTACAGCTATAATTATTTAGAGAGTGGTCATTTTTTACTCAATTTCTCACTCTCAATTTCTCCCACTTGTTCCATTTTACTATAGTTATGCACACTGTTTCTCAGAAAATGGGTGATATCTTCTACTTTCCTACTGTGGAATCATTGATTCTAAGAGCACCATCCACCCTGCATAGTCTGATTTTTTTTTCATTTTTCAAATTGTATTCAAATGTGTTTTACACAATGTAATAACACCATATTTAGGGGTTTGTGAACAATTTATTGTTGTCTTTAGCTCATACACACTTAAAAAGGGGGTCTCATGGACCTTGCCATAGGCATTTTACAGCATTTTACTCCAATGGATGGAGTTTTGGCGTGCACACCAAAAGTAGCAAATGGGGTATAAATCTGACAATTCTTTCAAATATGAGTTTGATTATGAGGAAGGAGAGCCACTAAAATAGTCACCATATCAAGTATGATCTATGTGAATATACTGGTTCATTTAGGAGAAGATTGATTTTTTTGGCCCCAACCATCGGACTATTATTATTATTATTATTATTATTATTATTATTATTATTATTATTATTATTATTATTATTATTATTATTATTATTGTTGTTATTATTATTATTATTATTATTATTATTATTATTATTTATTGACGCTTTTGTCCCATAGAGGGTCATTTTTCTGCGCGCCCTACAGTCTTGCCATGCCTTGTGGACGTGTAGAGCTAGGACAATAGTAATAAGTGCATAGGAATGCACTATCTCAACAAGTGAAGATTACATTGGAGATATTCATACATAGCAAAGTGCATGGAAAGGCACTAATAGATGTTGTACGAGTAGACAGTCAGAGAGGGTAATGACAAGGCTACAGTTTGAGTGAAATATAACCATGTGAGATTCTACACGAAATTAAAGTCCTTTACAAGGGCTTTGAACGCCCCTTTATTTGGTATCCGTTGTTGCAGGTGATAAAGTTGATCCCATAATTTTACGCCCCGGTAATAGGGACTTTTTTCATAGTGACTAGTGCGTGCACGCCTACGAGCAAAGTGAATTTTCCTTTCACCTCTAGTGCGCACATCATTTTGCTCTAGGGCATAGCCATTTCGGTATCTATCCCTCATTATGCATACCAGCTGTGCATTACGCCTATTATGCAGCATTTTTATACCACAGTCTTGGTGTAACTCAACTACAGACCTAGCCCTGACATTCTCTCGCAGACAAATTCGCAGGCCCTGATTCTGCATGCGCTGTAGTTTCAATAGCTCAGTCTGAATACCACCACCCGTATAGAAAGAGCAGTAATCAAGAGTCGGAGAAATCATGCTTTTGTACAATGTTAAACAGTGTTTACCGTCTAGATATTTCCTGATTTTGTTCAACTTATATAGCTTGTTTCCCATATTCTTTTTAACCTTATTTATGTGAACATTGATGGTTAGGCGACAATCTAGCTCAACTCCAAGGTAATTATAGCTAGTGCAGGTGGGAAGTACCTTACCCCCCATGCGTAAGTCTTATATATCACCCTACTGAAGAAATACCGCTCCACTGATGGAATATGCAATATTAAGTTCCCTCTAGCTACAGCACAGGCATATCTAAGGCTGTGGTCCACATGACTGTGATCAGGCAAGCAAAAAGGATCATCCATGCGGCCTAGAATTGATGTCCCTTTCTGCGTGCCTGCTTATTTTGTCCTGAAATACAATTGGTCCCCTGGTGCTCATTTTGACAAGAACAATGGGATTTTATCGCTGACTGCATCAGCCAATTCTCTCAAGACAATAGCACCATATCACTAGCTAAGTGCACTTTAGTATTCAATAAGGCCAACATATCATGCGATTTGCACATTATTACATTTCAAGGGGTATAAGGTGGCCTGTCTGGAAGTCCCACCTGAGCCTCTTTTGCAGCTTAGATAAACCATGAAGGGTTACAGCATGCCTAATCCCTCAAAGGGCAGCAAACGCTCTAATACATCATGCCCATTGGTTGAAATTATGCTGCAATTAATCTTCAAGACTATTAGTCTTAGCAGTCCACTGAAATGGCTATGCCATTATTCAACAGTTTTAAATTTGTTTCAGGTTAAGAAACAAAACAATATTTCCTCAACATAGTTCAAATCCGTGTTTAGCGGGTATTCCACCTTTTATTCACAATTTTGAATTGGGAGCATCTTCCCAATGCATTTCCCCCCACTTCTGGTGGAATCGAAAAAGTTTTGCTGGAAAAAATGCATTAGGAATCCACCTGAATTGAAAGGATAATGGTTGATGTTCCTTTCCATGATATATAGCGATCCAGCTCTCATGAGTAATTGCCTGGTGCTGTTGTTGTCCTTTCATAAGTATAGAAGCCAAGGGATGTCGCATTCATGCATTACAATAAAACATTATCCAGTGTTTATCATAGACAGGACAATAAGGCAATGCATCAAAGCCGTATCCAGTTCTTAAAGCGTGTAACAGTTCTCACCGATAACCCTGGCCCTACATTTATCCATGGGATACCCATGGCCGAGCTGATGAATCGGCTTAATTTACCGCTGTCTGTAAAATCTTGGGTGGCCAGGAGAGGCATCCTCTAGCCTGACCTCTCCTGTTTCCTGCGTGGCTGCGTTTAACACTTTTAGTAGTATGTCACGCCCATTGGTCAGCATGAAGTACTGATGAAGTGCCCCTGAGGCTGCATGCTAACCTACACTTCATCAGTGTACCAGGCTGACACACCTGAAGTGAATCGAACCTGCAAGGTTGGTATGATGGATGAATAATACTTTGGTGAACTCACGAGGGCTGCAAATTTGCATCATGATGATAGAGGGCAGTGATGCATTAATGCATTTCTTGGCTTTAAAGGTTTAATATTGGTGCTGTGTTTAAGTAGAAAACATCCTTAATGGTGTAAATGCATGGCATACCCTATCCGTCTACTAGACACAACACCAGCCAGGCATCCCCACCTCATCCAGGGTGGAACTTAGTTCTTAAACTCTGTACTGAAAGCTTAGTGAAATGGACTGATGGTTTAATACTGCCCAATTGAGCAATTTGCAAACAAGGCATTCATAGCTCATGGTTGATTCATTCATTTGCACGATGCACCAATATGTCTGATGCATTTAATCTGCTGCCCTGGTGTGTCATGACAGCAAACATGCATTAACTTTACATGCCCTAAATTAGATACAAGGTAAAAAGCTGTACCACCAACCACCTCCTTCCACTTTCCTCACACCATCCCTATCTATGCCAGTTTTATGTACCTCGTCTGGGACCAATTTGTGAAACACAGCAAATAAAAAATGGAGGAAAGGAGGAGTTGAGCTACAGAGGCATGTCACTAAATTGTAGATGTTCGTGAGAGAGGCATGTTGAAGGGTCTCTTAGGGTAGCAAGGGGGATATAGGGGGTGTGGTAGAATCCTGGGAATTAGGAAGGGAGAGCCAGAGAAACTACCAGTTAACACAAGCTTCATGTCTCAAAAACCAAAGCTAGAGTTGCCGTATGCTACATTTTATACATATACTGGAAAGATATATCATACCTGAGTTCTACTATAAAGACTTTTGAGGCAAGTGAGCAGCTTTTGGCTTTTTGTTTCTCTCTACTCTATTATTCACAGTAGGCATCACAGGAGACTAACCATCCACTGTGCAGTTAGTTCAAGATCTAATTTAGCAGTTATATGGAAAAAAATAACTGTATAGCCAAGGGCCTTACCATCCTTCCCATGTTAGCTTATTGGATATAGCCCATGTTCCTATGGCTGGAAAATAGACTCGGTGATGGTGAATATTTAATGGCATATCCAAATAGTGGTGACAGCATCACTGTTAGAGATTTCCCCAGCGCCTGCAGAGGTTAATTGCCTACCATGGGTACATGAGAGGTAAGACTTTATCTACTTAGTGCTCTGTAAAGGAAGACTACCAGGAGAGCGAGATTGGGATTGACAGAGAGGGAGGGCAAAAAAGGGAGGAAGAGAGAAGGGGAGAGAGAGATAGAGCTGACAAGAGAAGGAGTAGAGAGAACAAATATGTAAACATGAGGCCCTTATGTGTAGTAGTATCTTTTCTTCTTTCATTTCAGTTTATAAATAGTTGAAATTTGCAGGGAAATCGCTTTGAAATGTACCATCAATAGCTTAGAAATGTTATTTCATTGAATGTACATCAATCTGTCAATCTCTGACATATATATTCCAGCTATAATGTACAAATGTTACAAAGCATGTACACCCTTCCTGAACACCCTACATAGCTAAGGGTACTACACCTACTACTCACATTGACCATTTACCAACTGGAGTCTAAATTAAACACCAGTCTGTGTAAGGCACTCTGGGTAAGAGGGTATTGAAAACAGTCTTAATCAATACAAACAATGTGATCAGTATTCAGTGATAGAGCCTATGACAGCCCCTTGTGAGTATCTTTGCTAGAGCTTCATTTATAAATGTATCACGACTATCAAATGGAACAGTAAGCTTAATCGCTATGATTGATGGTTAATCTGGGATATAATGAGATGTCCCATATATATATATATATATATATATATATATATATATATATACTCAGTATTTGGTACATGAGTGCGGCTCATGGAAAGGTAGGAGCAGCTCAGGGTAAGTAAGATTTTACCCCTACAGTACATGAGCAGCTCAGACAAATTAAGCTGTACAGTGGACGGCAGGATCAGTGCACCCTGGGAAGACGATGCAGAGTATTTAAGGTAGTTGGAATGGCACCATGCCCATCGGGCCTCATAATAAATGTGGCACTGATTAGTTACCTGCCAGGATTACATTGCACTGATTTCACTGATGCATAGATATCGTGCTGAGCAGTAATTCATTGGTGCATCATATCAACTCTCCGAGATACCACAGGTTCTGCATTCCCCACACATGTAGCCCTGCTGGAAAAAAAAAAACAGAAGCAGGTCTGTCTTGTGATACAGGATAGAGAATGCAGCTAGTTACACACTGGAGCGGCATACAAGCATCATGATAAATCAGTGCCAGATATAGAAGGGGGGACCATAATGCATACCAACTGCACCCTTTGAATGGTTAAGGACTATGGTCCCCTTATATTGATGCAGAATCCCATGGAGTGGATGAGACCACTTTATTAATTAATTCAATCGACTGGAAGCAGATATGTGACTACTGTAATCTCCCGTGTATAAGGCACAGTCCACGTATAAGGCGCACCTAGAGTTTTGGAAAATTCTCAAAAAAATGAAAAATTTGACTTTGGTTCTACTGAATGAATTTTCAAAATTCAAAAACCTATGTGTAGCTTGGGCCACCCCGGACCCCCCTGGGCCCCCTTATGTCCTATTATGACCAAGGGGGCATGTAATATATCAAAAGAAAGGTCTTGGTGTCCCCCTGGTGGATCCAATGAGAACTAAAAACCCCCGTATAAGATGTGCCTTATACACGAGAGATTACGGTAGTGTTCTATGCCATAGACTTCATATGAGCTATAGAAAAACAGCCATGTTTATTTGCAATAATGCTAAACTAATCTGGACAGAATCTGGCCTTTACCTAGTTGTTGTCATCATAATGATGCAACACTGTAAAGCAGGTGGTCTATGCATCATGTTGCATGGTGAATAGATTTCTCATCAAAAGTGATATTGTATGCTGGAACAAACCCTTATTACATGTAATGCACTTATTAATATAATTTGTTTCAACTTTATTTCAGAAGATTTCTTTAAACAAGTCATTTTGTCCAACATTTTCATATGATAAGTATTTTTTTTGGATGTGCTCTGTTTTTGCTTCTGGTAGTGCCACTGTCTGTATGTGCCTGTCTTAATGCCTATTCTTATAGGTCAGAGTTTCTCTTATTCCTATATACACTCTCCTCTAGGGAGTGCACACCCATCCACAACAAATCCAATAAAAGCAGTCCCGGCAATCACAATCCATATGAAGGGTCCTCTGTTCTGAGTAATTCCTGAGACAACCAGATTTAATCATGGAGTGCATACCAGCACTTCACGTCTGGATAAAACCTAACATGTGCAATGAAGGGTGCCACATTGATTCAAATAAATGCAAAAATGGCAAATCAGTGTATATATATATTTAATATATTGAAAGACAGTAATGCTCTGTTTTTAGACTCTTTGAAGTCAATATCACAATAGCGTAATGACAGTACAGCAGCAGAAATTCATATGGCCTATGGCTATTCAGGCATTAGCCAATATATTCAAAATAGACTCAGTAGCAGTTACTCTCATAATAATTGTTTCCAGGGACAATACATGATTTTCCTTTAAATCTCCTGGCTATATCTGAGCATTGTGATAAAGGGGGGAAAATCTGTTAGATGCTATGCAGCCAGCATTAAAAGTGTTTACTGAAAAATGCTTTGTTGCACTGATTTGAATCGAGATACTAGGTCAATGTACATTCAGGGTTATACCAACACAAGTAGCTTCCTCATCCTCCTCTACACCCCCTCCTCACCACCAGATGAAAATGGCCCTTGTAGCGGTCTCCGGGGAGAATAGATTCTACCAATTAGGTACTTCACCCCTCTTTGGCACCCTTTATTATCCCACCCTGCCTACTGTGACAAGTGCCTAAGTTAGCCCGTTAAAGACATGAATGGATCATGCCAAATGGTCCTCATGATGCATGAATGCAGCCCTGGTGCATACCTCACCAGTGCTACATTCAAGCATCATGCCAATGCAGCAGTATTGAGAAACTCCCAGAGGTTAGGTATGACACATTTGCAAATACTTCATTGTTGTATCATGCCAATCTATAGAGATGATGCCCCCTATCACTGGTTGTCCTTAACCCATCGAGGGATAGCATCGACTATAGTCGACACCATGGTAGGCCTAGTGTCGACTATAGTCGAAACCATGGCAGGCCTAGCATCGACTATAGTCGACGCTCATTATATAGGATTAGTATAGGAATTGGAAATAGGCTCGTCCTCTAGGAACTAAACTTTTTTCAGAGGCTGTCCCAATGGCCAGGGTAACAATTTTTGCTCTGCCCTAAAAGGGTTAAAGGGTGAGCCTAATTAGGGGATCCGTGTCCATGGAGGAGTGGGTGAGTGGTTGATTACTGCGAGGGCAGGCAAATGAGCTACTCACTGCATCTATTAATAACTCAAAATGAGCGAATCCCCACACTCCAGCATGTGATTGCCAGATAGACTGATTGCCTGTATAAGAATGGGACTTGATACATTTAGTTTCCATTCTATGAGGAGAAGTGGCATGGTGAGATGCAGTCTCTGGAATGTTACAGCCATCATAAGCAGCCAATGGCTAATATAAATGTTGATTTATAAAAGGGCGATGCAGAAGAAATCATCGCTGTTTCAAAATACATCCACCATCTAATAAACCCATTTAACATGGCCACTACCACTCACTCAACCATTCTCAAATGAAGACCACCACCCAATAAACCACATTCGAAATGTCCACAACCCCCCAATCAACTGGCTTCAAAAGGGCCCCCAACAACCAACGACTTCTATCCTTACACTTTGAGATTTTTCTCTCCTCAAGAGATATGGCACAGACAAATTTCGCTCCAATACCACCCTCCAAGTCTTCCTCTAAAGAGGCTCTCTCCATAGAGCAATGCAATAGAGCCCTCTCCTCATTGAGGTCAGATTAGAAAGAGTGAATTGTGCTCCGACTGGCTGGGGAGTTATAGTATTCCCAACTCACCCCACTTATTATCTATTGATTAAAGTGTAATCATTCACTGTGGTGGATAATGATATCTTGCAATATTAAAAGGCAATTGCCATAGACTGGAGGGTGTGGCAGCAGTAGGGGATTGTCTTCAGGCAATCTAAGTGGTCTGGAAATAGTCTTCCTATATGATGCTGCAGTGGTCGACTTGAAGTCAATCCATTTCTAATTACCAGAAGGGAATTGGAATTGTAAGGCATAATGATTGATCACTTATATGGTGCACTTTTCACAAGTTGACTGGAATTCTCTCTTCTTGTTTATTGCACTTTGTTGAGATTTATTTGCCAGGAGAGCATTTCTTAATAATGTGTATCAGCATTATTGAGAAATCCTGAATGTATTATCATATAACTCATTTGTGTCACTTGCTTGATTGTGAGTATGAAGTCATACTGACTATGAATTTTGTTTTCAATTTCAGTTTCATTGATGACCTTCATTGGATAAGCATCGCATGGCATTGGACAAAAGTGTTCAGGTAAGTTCCTTGATAGTCATGAGGGGGGTCTAACAATGACAGCCATTTTCTCACAGCAATTAACTTGACAATAAAAAACTACCCGGTATCTACTATGACCTTTTTCCTCCTAGTCACATAATAATATATAAATCTTAGTGCCTCTAATGTGCCTCCATTTACTTGCACATTCATTGATTACAGATCTCTTTCATGAGCCATAGTTCTAAACAAGGTAAACCGGCTGAATCACATTGTGATCCTTGGCAGCAGTTCTCACATTTAGTATAGGCTGGCAGTGAGCATACTATACCCTTGATTAAGAAACCTAGACCCTTTCAGCACCAACGACAAAAGATTGGAAACAATACAAACGGAGAAGATAAAAGAGTGAGTGTGTAATTGAATCTGGTAGTGAGTGTGTGATAGTGGTTTGCTGGCTGCCCAGTGAGCAGTTGTCTCACTTCATTATTCAACACAGACCGGCCTTTCTTTGTAACCTACCACTTTAGGTTCTGCGTATGGTATTAACACATTGTGCCCATTTGTTTCTCCTGGATCCTGGTTTCTCCTGGATCCTGGTTTTAGAAAAGGAAAGTCGTACCCCCCCCCCCTGTTTTGGCAATTAAGACTCAGATTAAATCTTAAACAAAGACAAATCTGCACCGGTACATCGATATCACCTGGGAAGGCTGCTCACCACTGCTTCATTCATACATCAACCTTACCAATAAGGCTTGATACTATCTTAGAGGGTGGGTGTAATGCAGCCCTGGTGAGCAGACATAAGGGTTGCATTCATAAACATCATGAACACAATATTTCTTGAACTATAGAACACTTAAAGGGTTTCTTTAACACACATCAGCCTTTTTGTCGCCCAGCTACTAAGGTTGCTAAGGTTTCTAAGATACCATTATGTCAGGGTTCAATGTTGGCCACACACAGGGCAGAGTTGACCTTTGGTGGATGAGGCCTCTCAATGAGGGGATGTGGTTCTTTTGTGCTGGGGGCAGATAGGTACAGGATGTCAGACACACAGTCAGTACCAGCAAACACTTTAACAACAGTGCAATGCCTTGTTGCTTTTATCTATTTTTTTTTGCTGCTGGGTTCAACTGTCTGATGTTATTCCCCAGCACTAAATCAGTGCATCATAATTCTCCGTTAAGAATTGTTTTGATTCCATACTCGAAGAATGATGCATGGATCTTGTTTTGGCGGACTGCAATTTTGAATCATGACATCCAATATACACTGTGCTGTAATGTCCTATATGGCACTGCAATCTGATAAGGCTAGTCCAGCTGCCAAAAAGAGCAACTAAGGACAAATAAGAGCAGACAGAGAGTTTTCACCCTGGAAGCAATACTTATGCTTACTTGTGCTTATAAGTCAAACCCTGCATATTTCATCGCATATAAGATGTGTTATTGAATATGACCTTAAGCACTAAAGCAGTGTTCAAGTAAGCACCGGTCTCAAAAAGGGCTTGGGTACGAGAGTATTGAAATCATTTTAAGCAGCAGGTGATCAAATCTGCAACTTTGATGATGAATATGCAGATCCATAGAAAATAAATCCACATTGCCTTTACAGTAATACTTGTAGTATATACTCTCTATATGCCAAATATAGGGAGTATAAATTGATCTTTATAATGGTATCTAAATCATAGGCAGACACAAATTGCAATATAGGGGAAAAAAAGACACAAGCGTAATTATGTTATGTTATCCAACCGCTGGTGTTAAATCATTTATAACACATAGTGGTATGTATGCCGTCCCACATACTGGTAGGCCTGGGGTATTTTGCAGGAATGATATTAAGTGATTAGATGAGTCAACTTTCTGATTGAAAGTTATCAGGGAATGGTAATTCTTTATTGCAACTGAATTATTTGCCCCCCACTACCCCCCTCCTTAGAAAGTTTGAAATTTCCAAGTCCCATCTTTTAGTAAAAAGCAGACATTTTTTACAGAAAAGGGATGAAATCTGTTTTTTTTTTCTATACAGAGATTTGCAAATTGTTGCTCCTCCCAAATGCATCAAACCCATTTTGCTAAAAAATTACCATATGATCGTATAAAAGAGCATTATAATTTCACCCCTGATATGGGCTTAAGCTTTCAAGAAACAACCCCTTGATGCCATATAAGCCTGCTGATGGCATATGCAATATTAAGTTGCCACTAGATACAGCGCCGACTTGTTGAGGGCAGCGGGCCATATGTGACATGAAATACAATTGTTCCCCAGGTGCTCATTTCAACATGAACAATGGGACTTTATTGCTTACGTCATCAGGAATACCTCTCAGGACAATAGCACCACTTCACCAACTATCTTGCACTTTAGTCCTTAATATACCCAACATCCCGTACCATTTTTACATCATTACATTGAAAGGCGTATGTTGGAGCCTGTCTACAGCTCCCACCTGAGTCCCTTTGTTTTGCAGTTTATACAAACCTTGAAGGGTTGCAGCATGGATCAATCCCTCCAAGGGCAGCTAATGCCCTAAGGCATCATGCCCATTGGCTCTCATAATGCTGCATCTCGTCTTTAACACTCTGTAAGCCATGCTATGCCTCTGAAAGTGAAATGGTCTATGAGCAACGGCATTGTTCAACAGTTTTAAAATAATTTCAGATTAAGAATCTTTAACTCAACCTAGGTCACGTGACTGTTAAGCAGGTATTCTACCAAAGCTGATTTATTGCCAAAATTTAAATCTGGAGCAGATCTTCCCTTTGCATTTCTACCCACTTCTAGTCAAATTAAGATAATTTAATTTTGCTTGAATTGTGGGGAAAGTATGTAAGCCCAAAGATGCTGCATTAATGCATAGCCCCTGATAACCATTTACTTTGATTACTTCCCAGGCCCTGATTTTTACTATAAACATGGGACATTTTACCGTAAAAGAACATTTAATAATTATGTCACTGATAGTGATATTTAGACATTTTTCAGGACCCACTCACCCTCTTGTCACTGTTTCTGTATAGAACATATAGAGGGACCCAAAGACCCCCCCCCCCCAAGCAGTGACGTAATTGTAGAACGTTCCCTTTTCAAATTATGCTAATCCTGAGTTAACCAATGCATGATAGACTGATATACAAGGGCACTTGTGTTTCAATTTACAATGCTTAATATGCATTGCAATAGCGCTATATCTTATGTTTTTGAGGAGGCAGGTGCTTATGTGGTACCAGGTGCATCAGGGGGGTATCCAGTTCTTAAAGCCTTCAATAGTTCTCCCCACTTACCCTGGCCCTACATGGTCCATGCAGGGTAGAGCCTGAATAAGTGGCGCAATTGCCCTCCATCTATAATGGTCTAGACAGGAGAGCCCTCTTCTAGCCTGACCTCTCCTGTTTCCAGCAGGTTTAATATAGCCACTGTATTTTAGCCCCTAAGGGCCACTAATGCATCAGTGCATCAAGCCCAGTGGTCAGTGTGATGCATCAATAAAGTGCAGCACTCCATCAGTGCAACATTTTGACTCTCAAGGAGTGTCTCAACCCTGCAAGGTCAATGTTATGGATGAATTAAGTGTCTGTAATTTACTCACCATTGATGCATTCATATTTCTGGTCTCATTTGCAAGAAAACACCTAGGGCTTCAAAAAGAGGGCAAATTTGCGTATGTCGGACCAATATTTTTTTAAATATGGTGGCCCAAAGTTGGAAAATTGCTTGAAATTGGCTTTGTTTTCAATTTCCACCTTAATCAAGGCACTACGTTATTAAGCCTACCAGCTACAAACCCCCATAATTTCATCTAAACCTTAGAAGGGGGATCCTATCTAACATTTCCATGATTTTTGGAGGAGTTATGTCTCAAATTTCTTTTGCCCTAGCCATTCTTATAACTTGAAAATAGTGATGTAAGGGGCATGATGAATCATTTATGGCATAAGATCAGTTATAAATATATTATCCTCAAACTTCTTATCTATCACCATCAAGGGGATCTGTATAGGGCACTTTTTGGTAAAAAATCTTTTTGCGTACCATGCACCGTTTGTGGGCAATATACTTTCAAGTATTTTACAAGTCGACCCCAAACTCCCTTAAAGAGCACTTGTATATATGTACAGCCTATAATTATCATTTCTGGCTTATCTAACCCATCATATGGTAGATATCTATTAAAGAGATACTATTTAAAAAAGAAAAAAATGAGTCTGTATATGCCTGGGTTGTCCCAAACCAGAGTTGCTTGCCTGATGTAAGGGGCGTGATGAATCGTGTAAGGAGCGTGATGAAATGATTCCTGATCCTATAGCTATCCTGTTCCACCCAAATGCATGCACATTTGTGGTGTATATGATAGAATAAGGCCCTGGCTTTGATGTTAAGCACTTCTAGGGCACCCCCAGCCATTCTGCTACTCCCAAGCCCCTGGAAAGCACTCTTTTCGGTAGCCCCACCCTTGTTTTCAATAATTTGAAATCATTTTAGGCCAATTATTCACTATTTACATGCTTTTCTGTTGTTATTTATATTCTCTGTGTGTTTCTCATTGTTTTAGTGTGTTAGATCACTGTTGGTTTTGGGTATATTAGCACAGTAGCCATGATATTAAAATGTGTTAACGATTCAATGAGGGCCATTTTAGAGAGTGAACCATACAGAGCAAGTACTAAATAAGTTGTAAATGATGATTGTTACAAGATGTGTACAAGTTGAAGATTAAATAAATTGAGTTTTATGCTTATCCTACAGGTCTTGAGTCCAAAGTTCTGTTAGAAAAATCACAAACTCTGCTTTATGATATATTGGACAATTCCGGGAGTTTTCAAGCCACAGTTATAATATTTTGTACACACATTCTTGGGTATTGTATCAGTTTGTAATTTTGGTAATTTGATAATTTTTGAAGGTGTAGTGTGTTGCATAAGGTATGTGTAAGGGGCGTGATCAATCCAATTCTCTGGTTTTACTGCAACTGCGATAAAAACTGACCGCCTGGCAGTTAATGACTTGAATGCACCTTTTCATAAAGCCAAGATATAGGGCTATCAATAAAATAAAGTCTTAATATGTAATGCCGAGTTTGTCATATTCACCCCCTGATCCCCATAGGTGGGGCAGTTCACAGTAATGACCCATATATATATATATATATATATATATATATATATATATATATATATATGGAACTATATACACTCGTGTATATTTATATAATTAGCCGCGGACAGTTAGGGACTACTTTCAGCGCGCATTGGTATCTATGATGTCATAGCATGACGTCATGGTAAATACTCCTCCAGTATATAAGGGGGTGGTTCAAAGTAACCGTCAATTGGATCGATTCACCTGTACAGGTAACACCACGCTGGGTGTTTCCTTGATTTTTAAATGATTTTCGTGGTTAATATTTGATTTTTCGAATCAAGATGGGGAGAAAATCAACTAGAAGCGCCAAGACGGCTACTACTTCTAAAAAATTGGCCAAATCGGCAAAGAAAACGGTGGAATCGGCCAATTTAGGACTTGCGAGTGAGTCTGCATCGCCCCACCATGCTAAGGGGTTAGAAGACAACCAATTCATTGACCAGACGGAGAGGTTGGAGTCGTTGGAGGACGAATTATGCAGTATCAAAGGCTTGCTGCAGGAGCTGGTGACTGGAAAGGACAGGAAAGATGAGACGAAATCTACCGAGGGGGCGTGGCAGCATGCACGTGCGAATGTTTGTCAACGACCAGTGACGTCATCTCACCGAGAGCGCAGCCGCGTATCCAGGCAGCGGTCTCCCAGCGTCCTTAGCGACGGTTCGAAATGGGACGAAGTCGGGCATTGTGGTCGTCGCCGGAGATCAAAATCATCCTTTTCCACTCGTCACAGACCTCGGTCGTCTTCAGGAGGGTCGTCAGTAGACTCCACTACATCCAAACTACACGCCAATACCAAATGTGGTGAGTTTGATCATGAAATGTATGTAAAAAAACGGGAAAAGATCGATACCGTTGAGAAATTGATGCTAGTCAACTTGAATTTTGTCTTGGATTATTACAAAAATAATAGTGATGTGGAGGGCATGTTAAAGCACCTCCAAGTTCTGGTTGAAAAGGCTGGTACAAGAATGTATACAGTAGCAGCCCTTTTGGCCTACGACAAATCAGTTAGGACCAGGGCAAACAAGGATGGGATAGAAGCTTTTGGGATTATAGACAACTCTGACATTCTGAGACACTTATCATATGATGGTACTGTTCAAGCACAGAAGGCTTATGCCACCAAAACGAGGAATGGCACCAAACAAAAAATCTCAAATAATTCTTGCTATGCTTTTAATAGAGCAGAAGGCTGTGTAAGGGACCCCTGCAGGTATAAGCATGTTTGCAGCGGGTGCAGTTCTTCTGGCCATGGTAGAACTGAATGCCAAAAATCCAGGAATGAATAGGAAACTGCAGGTGGTCGATGTCCCATAGCTGGTAATGATTTTTGTTTGATGCCTGACCAAGTTATGGTAGATGTGGTAGATGTCGACCCCCCCTCAAAAACTCCAGTACAGGAGGTAAATCATACGGAGAGGGAGGGCTAAGGATTGTATTCTTTCAACTGAGTCCGTAGCAGAACAAAGTATTTTCCAAGAATTTAATTCGTTAGAAAATAATATAAATGTTACTTGTGATAGTCTAATACAGGTTGGTAGTGAACCGCTTTTTACTGTTAGTGTCAGAGATTTGCCTAGCATCAGGGTATATGACGACTGTATAAAAGGTGTATGTACGTGTGTTCATTACATTGGTGGTGAGAGAGCTCAAATTTTGCCATGTAGAGTAGCCCCTCTCCTTCAACAAAAAGGTCTCATTGATATAAGTGGTAAAGAGGCTGATTTTCTATGGCATGGTATTGTTCAAGGATTTAAAATTGTGGATCCGGACTGTCAAACTACATATGATTGTAAAAATTATAAGTCAATCCTCGAGGGAAAATTCTATAATGAGTATTGTGGTATATTATTAGACGAGCTAGAAGCTGGTCTAGTCTCGAAGAGTGATAGTAAACCTCGTTGTATCCATGCTCTAGGTGGGGTAGAGAAGTCTAATGGCAAGTTAAGACCCATAACTGACTGCAGCATGCCTGATAAAATTTCTATTAATAATTTTATGGATACCACTAGCTCAACTTTTTCTTACAATAATATTGGCACGGTGACTGCTCAGTTGGAAAAAAATGATTTTATGAGCGTGGTAGATTTGAAGTCAGCGTATAGGTCTATAAATGTGTATGCACCTCACACGACCATGCAAGGTTTCAGATGGGATTTTGGGCATGGTGAGGATTATTATGTGAGCAACAGGTTAACTTTCGGTCTGAAATGTGCTCCATATATTTTTAATAGGATCTCTGATTTTATTGTGGAGGTGGCAAAATTCTACGGTGCAGAAAAAATTGTAAATTATCTAGATGACTTTATCATAATTGCTGATACTTATGATGAATGTCTTAGACAGAGGAATTTATTGATGGAATGTATGGCCTACATGGGCTTTGTAGTATCCAGAGAAAAGGTGACCGACCCATCTCAAGTTTGTAAATTCTTAGGCATTAATATAGATTCAGTTAAGTTAGAACTGTCTTTGCCTATTGAAAAGGTTGGAAAAATGGAAAATCTCTTATTAGATAACGTTAATAAGAAATTTATTTCTAAAAAGAACCTGGAGAGGATTGGAGGTCTCATGTCCTTTTGCTCCCAAGTGGTTAAAGGTGGGAGAACTTTTAGTCGCAGAATTTTTGATCTTTGTGCCAGAGCAAGGCCTAGAGGTATTATAAAAATTTCTGAGTGTACAAGGAATGATATGGAATGGTGGTTGAGATTCTGCAATACTTTTAATGGTAAAGGTTTGATCTGAAATGATCGGTTTGATACTCCAATGTACTCGGATTCATCCATGAAAGGCTTCGGGGCTTGGATGGGTAAAGATTATTTATATGGTGACTGGACATCTTACGATAAATTCAGTCTAGGTAGTGGTCATTTTACTCAACCACCAATACTAGATAATTTGGAAAATCACCATAGAAATATAAATGTATACGAGTTATATCCTCTTCTTATGGGTCTTAGACGTTGGATATCTGGCTGTAAAAATAAAAGAATACATTGCATTACCGACAATATACAAGTGTTAGCTATGGTAAATACCGGTAGGTGTAAAAATAAACTTTGTATGGAATGGCTTAGAGAATTTTTTTGGCTTTGTTTCATCAATAATGTGGAGGTGTACGCAACTTATATTAGGTCAGAGGATAATATCCTGGCCGACCAACTTTCTAGACTTGCTTACAAGGGTGTTCTGGACAAATGTGTAAACTCTCTTCTTGAAAATGATATGTGTTGCTTTAATTCCAGAATGGAAAAGGTTACAAAAAAGAAAAGAGTGTCTTTTAACGAAGGGTGTATCAGAGAATACGAGGAGAACAAGGAGACAACAGCTTAACAGGTATAAAAAATTTTGTAATAAATTCAATTTAACTAATTTTCCTTGTTCTCCCTCACAGGCTGCTACATATGCAGTATCCTTATCTGAACATATGAGACCTTCTTCTGTAAGGAATTATTTATCGTCCATTTGGTTTCATCAAAAGCTTAGGGGTGGCTTAGACCATAGCGGTAATTTCATGCTAAAAAAGGTGTTGGATGGTATTGGTAGAAATTATGCTGTTCCAACTAGGGTTATTCATCCTTTGAGTCCAAAAGAAATGTTATGTATTAGATCATATTTGGATCTCTCCAACAGGGCTGACATGAAATTTTGGTTAGCTATTCTATTATGTTATAGAGGTGTCCTCAGGATAGGACATGTTGTATCTTCTCCCCATACACTAAGGGTAGGTGATGTTAAAATATTTAAAAGTTATGCTAGTCTTCGCATTAAAACATCTAAGACTGATCAACTTGGTGTCCATTCTTTTAACATATACTTGTGTAGGGATGATACCTCACTGTTATGTCCGTGTAGAGAATTAAAAAAAATTGTGCACAGGTAGGGCTGTGAGTGATTTGTTATTTAAAATTAATGGTGTTCCTCTACAGTACCAATATATTAATTCGAGGTTGAAATCTTCATCTCTACGTGCTGGTATCAGAGGTTCAGTCTCCACCCACTCACTTAGGCATGGTGGTGCTACTATGTTAAAGGACGCAGGACTTAGTATAGAGTCTATTAAGAAGAAGGTAAATTGGAAATCTAATTCTGTTTTTACGTATTTACATAACTATAAAAATGAACTTTTGGAATTAGATAGACTTTGCCAATCTCAATTGCATTGCTGATTGGTATGTGTTTGTTCACATGTGTTTGGCGTGTTTAGGTGTTTGGCATGTATGGTGCTGATAGCCCCAAGGTCAGTAACCCACCAAACTCATGTGTCTGTGATATGATCATTTATTATACTACTTGTCATATATTATTATCACCGTATATATCAACATTATTATTATCGTTATTACCGGTATTAATTATTCCCTGGTAGCGAGGTAACTTATGGAACTATATACACTCGTGTATATTTATATAATTAGCCGCGGACGGTTAGGGACTACTTTCAGCGCGCATTGGTATCTATGATGTCATAGCATGACGTCATGGTAAATACTCCTCCAGTATATAAGGGGGTGGTTCAAAGTAACCGTCAATTGGATCGATTCACCTGTACAGGTAACACCACGCTGGGTGTTTCCTTGATTTTTAAATTTTACTATTGTTATTACTATTATTACTATACTACTGTTATTATGTTATGCATTTTACTGACTATGCTTTTTGTCAACTAATTATTATAGTTGTTTTAATAAAGGCATGTATGGTGCTGATAGCCCCAAGGTCAGTCACCCACCAAACTCATGTGTCTGTGATATGATCATTTATTATACTACTTGTCATATATTATTATCACCGTATATATCAACATTATTATTATCGTTATTACCGGTATTAATTATTCCCTGGTAGCGAGGTAACTTATATATATATATATATATATATATATATGCAAATATGCATCAACCTTAAAGCATCATGCCATCATTTGAGGGTGGCCACAACTCATTACATGCCCCTGATAGATAAAATGTGAAAAATTGTACCAACCAATCAATTCAAATTTCCTTACCCTCCCTCACACCTTCCCCATCCACACCATCAGAGTAAGGTTGACCTACCCAGCCCAAGACTAATTTGAGAAACCCGGCAAATAAAAAATGAAGGAGAAGGGGAGTAGAGCTAGTGAGAAAAGGCATTTCACTAAATTGTAGATGTTCGTGAGAGAGGCATGTTGAAGGGTCTGTCAGGGGGAGGGAGCAGGATGTAGGGAGTGCATTAGAGGGCTGGGGTGAAACGGGGGAATTAGGAAGTGAAAGCCCAACAAACTACCAATTAATGAAATAATGATGACGACACAGGCACGCATGCCTCAAAAACAAAGGCTATATTCTAGCGCTTCTGTATACTACATTCTAAATAAATACATTATACCTAAACTCGACTTCAGAGATTCTGGAAACAACTGGACAGCTTTTGAAAGTTACCATGTAATCATTTCTGTACTCTTTTATTTACAGTAGGCATCACAAGCAACTAACTAGCCTCTGTAGAAACATTAAGCTTACATAAAACTGTAAAGGAAAGGAACCACCTACCCCTCTCATGATAGCATTTTTTGACGAAGCCCATGTCCCTATGTCTGGAAAACAGACTCTGCTGTGATGAATAGTTGATAGCATATCAAAATAGTGGTGACAGCATTACTCTTAGAGATTTCCCAAAGGCCTTCATGGGTTAGTTGGCTACCCTGGGTACATGACAGGTAATCCTTATCTTTAGGAGGAGACAGAACAGAAAGTAAACCCTTGTTGGATAGTGGTAAAGGCATGCAGGGGCTTTTGGATGTAGCCTACGCTTATGTATTATACCTGAATATGGGTCGTTAGCTGTGGTCTTGAAAAAAACAGACTTTGTTGTGTGCTGGGGGTATTGAGGGTAAGTAAGACTGGGATATAATGAGAGCTCCCATATATATATATATATATATATATATATATATATATATACATATATATATATATATATATATATATATACTCAGTATTTGGTACATAAGTGCGGCTCATGGCAAGGTAGGAGCAGCTCAGGGTAAGTAAGACCTAACTCCTACAGTACATGAGCAGCTCATACGAATTAAGCTGTACAGTAGACGGCAGGATCAGTACACCCTGGGAGGGGAAGATGATATAGAGTATCTAAAGTAGTTGGAGTGGGTTGGCTTCTGACACACCAGAAGCTGATAGTTTTTCAAAGAATCATGTCTCACCATGCAAAAATGCAACACTCGCAAGGTTAACAATCATGTGTAACTCATTTTTATATGACTTCATGATGCATTGATATAGTGCTGTGGAGTCTACTTTCCACCATTTTATTGGCGCATCATACCAACTATCTGAGATACCACAGGGCCGGTTCTGCATTCCGCATGAATGTAGCCCTGCTGTGTTGTTCATCCGGTCTACGTTCATACCTTATGATAGTGGATTGACATAATGTAAGAATGGGCATGATGGAGTAATTCACCATAAACCTTTGAAGGGATACCATTGTCAGGGTGCAAGCGTTGAGGAAGAGGGTTTGTGTAAACCCAAGCTTGTGACATAAATCATTGGTAATCATGAAGTACATGATGAGATCTGTGCATGTGCACTTGGTATTTATAAGGTGATGTAAACTCATGGCACCAGCCAGGCCAAGGTAATATTATGTTTACATCATGTAGAAAAAAGGAGAAGTAGGTCTGTCTTGTGATACAGGATAGAGAATTGAATAAAAAAATGACTAAAGTGCAGTCAATTGAGTCCCTGGAAATGACTAATACTGTGCCTTTGGTGAGGCTGTACTATGGCCTGTACTTGGTGATATAGGAGGATATTGTTTATCAGGACAGCCTGTGCATTCACCCTCTCAGCCTCTATTGGCTCCACATTGTCCTAGTGGAGCACACTATTGTAATCCTATGTGAATGATCCATTGATGAACCACTGGTGAGTGACATTTCATGTATCATGATTTCTAGTGGACTAGTGGCAGAACATGTGGGGTCATAGAGGGGTAAACCTCTTCTTTCTGTATGTAATCTATAAGCCTTCTTTGAATAAAACTTTTAACCAGAAATAGGATAATAAAAATCCTGGATCTGACACTGAACATGAAGCATACTGCAGCCATAAAAGAGTAAAGGACTATGATCCCCTTATATTGATGCAGAACCCTATGGAATGGATGAGACCAATACTGGCATTCTATACCATCGTAAACACTGTAAGGTAATTAATTCAATCGACTGGAAGCACATACATGACTAGTGTTCTGCGACATATACAGCATATAAGCTGTAGAAAAACAGGCATGGTTTCTAATGTAGCGTCAACCTTACTATAGGGTATAATATTGCCTTTGGCTTCCTTTCAGCATCATGATGGACCACTGCAAAACTGGTGATTATCTCAATAGCACTATGACTCTGCATCATGCTAATGCTATTCCCGGCAAATTCACTCACCAATTCATTCATTTGAGATTCTGATATTGATGATCAGGATGTTGTTAAGAAAAACTGAAAGCTATACTGTAATATTTAGTTTAATATCTATTTAAGATGTTCCTTTCGATCTTCCTTTACTAGTATCCATAGCAAAGAGTTAACCCTTAAAATCAATATGATTTTTCCAACTTTGAAACCTTCCTACATCATGTATGTAGGGCCCGACGATTCAAATGATTTCCGTTATGAAGTGCTACTCAATTGTTTAGAATTGGCAGCCAAGAATATTCTGTTGTAAAAAAAAAAAAAAAAAAAAAAAAAAATCATGCCTTATCTCTATGGGTTGCTATCCTTTTTGTTGATTTGAATTAATTCTTCTATAATGCTGCTCAAAGCTGTAATGACTTTCTCATATTTAGAGTAGATTTCATCAGAAGTGATATACGATGGAACAAGCCCTTATTACAGCAAATGCACTAATAAATATAAATCTGTTTCAAGTATATTTCAACACACATTTCTAAACATCTTGTCAGACATTTTTTTAAAAACTAGAGAGTTTTTTTGGGGTTGCCCTCTGGTTTTACTCCTGGTAGTGTTACTGTCTGTATGTGCCTGCCTCTATTGTCCTATTCCTACAGGTCAGAGTTCTTATTCATATACACAAACTCCTCTAGGAAGGACACACCCGCCCAAGACAAATCCAATAAAAGCAGCCAAGTCAATGACAATCCATATTGCAGGGTCTGATGTGTCTGAATAATTCCCGAGACAGCCAGATTTATTCATGCAGTGTATACCAGCTCTTGACATCTGTATAAGACTTGACATGTGTGATATAGGGTATGGCATTTGTCCAAAAACGTGCCAAGGTATCAAATGTGCATGTATGTTAGATATATAGGAGCATGTATGTTAGATATATGGGATGTCGAAAGACACTTATGCTCTGTTTTCTTACTCTTTGAAGTCAATACTACAATAGCAAAATGGCAGTACAGCAGCAAAAATTCATATGGCATATGCAGCAGGCATTAGTCAAAACTAACATCCTAGTGTTAGAATTTGTTTATTCAAAAGAAGGGACAATTATGTCAATGTACATATCGGGTAATACTAACACAAGTAGCTTCCTTATCCTCCTGCACACCCCTCCACAACACTAGATAAAAATGGCTCTTGTAGTTGTCCCAGGAGAGGATATAGATTCTACCAATTAGGTGCCTCACCCTTCTTTGCCACCCTTCATTATTCCACCCTGCCTGATGTGACAAGTGCCTAAAATAGCCCTTTAAAAACATGAATGGATCATACCCATTGGTTGATATGATGCATGAATGCAGCCCTTGTGGGTAACTCACCAGTGCTACATTCAAGCATCCTGCCAATCCTGCAGTGTTGACACACTCCCAGAGGGCAGTATGATGCATTTGTCAGCACTTCAGTGTTGCATCATGCTAATCAATGGGTATGATGAAGTGCAGCATTAGCAGCCCTTAAAGGGAAAGCCTAATTAGGGGATCGTTGTCCATGCAGGAGTGGGTGAGTGGTTGATTGCTGCGAGGGCAGGCAAATGAGCTACTATCTGCATCTATTAATAACTCAAAATGAGCGAATCCCAACATTCAAGCATGTGATTGCCAGATAGACTGATTGACTGTATAAGAATAGGACTTGATACATTTGGTTTTCATTCTATGACAGGAAGCAGTACTGTGATATGTTATCTCTGAAATGTTACAGCCAACTTAAGCAGACAATGACAAATATTGATGTTGATTTATACATGGGAGATAAGGTTCATCATAGTTTCATCATACATTCACAATCCCATAAACCACTTTAAAAATGGCCACCACCACTCATTCAACCATTCTTAAATGGGGACCAACACCTAATCAACCATTTTCAAAACAGTTACTACAACCTAATTGGCCATTTTCAAAATGGCCACTGCCACTTAATCAATTATTTTCAAAATGGCCACTACCACCTAGGCGACCATTTTCAAAACAACAACTACCACCCTCTTAACCAGTTTTAAAATAACTACTACAACCCTATCAGGACCACTTTCAAGATGACCATTACCACATTATCTACTAGTTTCAAAATGACCTCCAATACCCAATCAAACACATTCATCCTTATTCTGTTACCTACTGTTGGATCTTTTCAATCAATTTTTCTCCTCAAGAGATGAGGCACAGTAAAGGGTAGCTCCAGTACTACTTCTCCCGCAGAGGGTCCATGAAGCAATGCACTGGAGCTCTCTCCTTATTGAGGTCTGATTAGAGAGAGTGAATTGCTCTCAAACTAAGTAGGGAGTAATAGTGTTCCGGCACCAATGAATAAAGACTGAGAAGAATACCCACAAAAAAGGAGCAAAGATAAAAGAGGAAGTGCGTAATTGAATCTGGTAGTGAGTGTGTGATAGTGCTTTGCTGGCTGCCCAGTGAGCAGTTGTCTCACTTCTTTATTCAACACAGACTTGCCTTTTCTGTGATGCCATTGTTTCTCCATCCTAGATGCTGGTTTTGGAAAAGGAGAGTGACACTTCCCCTGTTCTGGCCATTAAGAATCAGATTAAATCTCAAACAAAGAGAGAAAGATGTGGGCATCAATGTGGCCAAGAGAGGCTACTCGACAGTGCTATATTCATACAACATGCCCCTGATAACCATTTAGTTTGATTAGTTCCAGGCCCTCAATTTTACTACAAACATGGGACAGTTTACCATAAGAGGGGTCTGTACCCTCTTTTTCAATTTATGCTAATCCTGAGTCGACCGCTGCATCATAGACTTATACAAGGGCATTACAGTTTCAATTTACAATGCTCAGTATGCATTACAATAGCACTGTATCTGGTGTTTATTTGAGACAGGTGATTATGAGGTATTAGGTGCATCAGAGGGGTATCCAGTTCTTAAAGCCTTTAACCGTTCTCCCCAATTAGACTGGCCCTATGTGGTGCATGCAGGGTAGATAATAAGTGTTGCAATTTTCTGCCGTCTGTAAGATATGGTCTAGACAGGAGAGACCTACTCTAGCATGACCTCTCCAGTTTTCTGTAGGGTTTAATATAACCACTGTATTTAACCCTCTTAGGGCCACTAATGAATTGGTGCATCAAGCTCATTGGTCAGTATGATGCACCAATGAAGTGGTGGGGAGACTGCAGCAATCCTTCGGTGCAACAATTTGACTCTCAATGAGTGTATCGACTCTACAAAAAAAGTACTTCCATCACCCTATAAACCACTATCAAATGGACACTACCACCCTATCAACCATTATCAAAATAGCCACTAACCTCCTAATCATCGGTCTTGAATAAGTAATGGAGATATGAGGGTATTAAATCAACCTTAATCACTAAAACAGTTCTTTAAATGGGTGCCAGTCTCAAAAAGCCAGAGAGAAGGGCCACTCAATAGAAAATAAAACCACATTGCCTTTGCAGCAATACTTGTAGTATACGATCTAAAAGCCAAGCAGGCAGACACATATTGCAATATAGGAGAATCAAAATCAAAAGCATAATTATGTTATATGACCGCTGGTGTTAAATCGTTTATAACTTGTCATAGTGCTATGTCTACTATCCCACATACTGGTAGGCCTGGAGTGTTTTGCAGAAAGGAAATTAATAAAAATGAGTCAACTGTGGCATTGATTTTTAGGTAGTCATAATTCTTCATTGCAACCCAATCATCTGACCTAGAGGGTTCTGAAATGTCTGAGTCCTGTTTGGTTGTTCTTTTTTAATAAGCAAACCTTTTTCACTGAAAAGGGATGACATTTTTTCTCTCCCCCTACAGGGCTCAATATACATTGTATTAACACTCCATCAGGTGTTTATTGCAGGCAGGTGGTTATATAGGCCAATCCGGGAATGAATCAAAGTGGTATCCAGTCTTTCAAGCCTTTAACTGTTAAGGGATTTTCAACCCCTTATCTTGGCCCTATATCCTTCCGTGACACTCGAAGAATAGAGTGGATGAAGAGGCTTAATTTGCCTCCATCTGTAAGACCCGATCTAGACAGGAGAAACCTCCCCTAGCCTGACTTCTCCTGTTTCCTGCAGGTTTTTGTAGCCACTGTGTTTAACCCTCTATTTTTTATACTAGACACAAGCTCCAGCCCAGCACCCCAAACCCCCTTCCATGGCCAAGCTTAACACCTTAACCCTTTCAGTGCATATTATGAATTTTATGCATCATTCTCATTGGTTGGCATAATGAATAAATACAGCCTTGGTGAGTAATTCTTCAGAGCTACGTGCTAAAAGATGTATACCAGGTCAGGCAAACCATTTGCTAGAAAGAGTAAAAGTATTAAAACATGATATTAACAGCAAGCTAAAAAAACATGAGAAAAAGGGTGACAATGAACCCATTGTACAAGTATAACAATGACCCTAAACGGTTTTGGAAGATGTTAAACATGGTATGGAAGGGTAATCGGTAATAACACTACACCCACAATGAACCTGAAAGATGATACTGGTACAATAGTTAATGCCAAGGTACTACCAGATTATGTAAATGGAATGTGATAGTATAATAACTCTGGAAAATTGCACAACAGATATCTGTAACAAAATTCTTAAAACAATTGATGTAAGTAAAAGTTCATGTATTGAAAATGTACCCTGTTTTATAGTAAAAGATTTTCTATTGGGTAAATCGACGCTATTACCAACTTTTGTAAACAAATCATTTGATAGTGGAAATATGCCAACTGTACTAAAAACAGGACATGTGGTACCATTACCTAAGGAAGGGATGCTATGTGAGGTGTCAAATTGGAGACCTATAACAATGACGAATGTTTTTTCTAAGCTTATTGAAAAGTTAGTGAGTGAGTAATAGAGGTTTAACGTTATTTCGACAGCTAAGGTCATATTCATGGCAAGAACTACATTACACAATTTCACAGAGGAATGTGTCAGTGCCCACGCATATGTGCACCACACACATCCTGAGGGGATAGGAAAGTGGAGACATTGACCCTTTTAAGTGGGCTAGGGATGCCTGTTATTGAAAAGTGTGTACATAAACAGATAATGAGTCACTTAATTGATAACAATATTATAAATAAACATCAATTTGGCTTTATGCCAGGTCGGTCAACTGTAGATGCTATTTTCAAACTGGTCCAATATTTATTAGAAGCCCGAAACAGAAGTGAATACTCATTGATTGTTTTCTTGGATCTAAAGAAAGCTTTTAATACAGTAAATTTGGACATACTGGTAACGAAACTACAAAATATAAATTGTGATGAAAAATGTATAAGATGGTTAAAGAACTTTTTAGTGAACAGATACCAGCTTACCAAGGTCAATGGTATGTTTTCTAGTAAGAAAGTTATGGATTGTGGTGTGGGGCAGGGTACAGTGTTAGGGCCATTGATGTTCAACATATATCTGAATACTATTATAAGACGTATAACAAATTGTGAATGTTTTCTCTATGCTGATGATGTTGCATTGGTAATAAATAGGAAAGATCTGGAAATAATGGCTACACTAATGCAGAATGATGTAAATGAAATTGAAAACTGGTGCAAAATGAATGTCCTTACAGTGAATGTTAAAAAAACTAAAACTTTGTGGTGTAGCTCTGTGAGACAACATATAAACCGTAGTACTATCAGTATGCAAGGTACCGTACTAGCAAATGTAGACAAATTCAACTATCTAGGGGTAATTATTGATAAGGACCTCCGTTTCAAAAAACAATGTAAGAAAAGCGATGGGATGGGTACATCAAAATTGAAACAACTGTGCAATATTGTAAAGTACATTGATGTTGATAATTCATTGAGAATATATAAACAAATGATTGTACCTATATTGGAATATTGTAGTTTCATACATGAGTCAGGACCAAAAACATTAGTAGATCATATTGATATGGTACAAAACCACTGCCTGTGTGCATGTTTAAAGGTGAAAAATGCCCAAGATGTACATATAGTTGACCTCTTAACACGATGTAAAGTCGAATCACTCAGTATTAGACGCAAAAAGGCATTAGCCTATTATATGTATAGATATGCTCAAAGTGATGATCATGTTGTGTCTCCCCCAAGAGAATTGAGAGGACATGATAAGAGAAAACTTAAGGTGAGCAGACCAAATATGGAGATATATAGAAATAGCCCACTATAACCTGAAAACCAAATATGGGAAATATTACCTGCTGCAATTCAATTGAAGCCTAATATGGAGCATTCTAAGACGAGTTTAAGAGGTGAAATTTTAATGTCACTAGGCAGATTATGAATTATAATAGTAATTAATATATGTGTTATGACAAATCTGATGATACGATATGTTAATGGAAACCGCCTGCGTATCAAGCATGATATCCTTTATTACTTGAAACATGTGATTTCTTTTGTATCTGGCGAATGAATGTAACAACTACGTATTGTGGTGCTTCCATTAGCCAATAAACAGTGTTAAAACTTCAAACTTCAGTCATCATGTCTACACAATGGAGTTGATGCACTGCTTGCAAGCAGGCTTCATTACTGCAACATGACTACTAATGGACAGAATCCATCAATGTCATAATGACCCATTGAGGGTTAACATTGTCCTGAAAGCTGAACACTTTGATTAAAATACTTATGCCTCTTTGTTTCCAGGATGCATAAATTCGATCCAAAGGAGGTAGTCATGCCTTCTGCATCCATGCATCATGCCAAGCATCATCTTACGGGTTAATTCATAGAGCTAGGGCATTATGAAAGCAAAATATACATTCACTTTGACTCATCATGCCATCATTCAAGGGTTAACCGAGCTTGTTACATGCCCAATAACATACAAGGTAAAAAGTTGTACCAACCACTTCAAATTTCCTCCACCTTCTTCTAACCATCCCAATCCATGCCAGTGGACTAGGTCTTATGTACCCTGCACAATACCAATTTGTGAAACACAGCGAATAAAAAATGAAGAAGGGTGGGGAGCTAGGAAGAAGGGGCATGTCATTAAATTGTAGATGTTCGTGAGAGAGGCACGTTAAAGGGAGACTTCGGGGAAGGCAGGATGTTTTGGAATTATATTAGGGAGTTGTGGGTTAGACTGGAACTAGGAAGGGAAAGACCAACAAACAAACAACTAATAGAAGAGTGTTCATGGCACAGGCTTCATGCCTCAAAATCATAGGCTAGATGTTCTGTATGCCATATATCATTCTATAAAAATACTAAATAGAAAATTATACCTAAACTCTACTTCAGAGATTTGGAAGCTTTTGGAGGTTGCCACACAGTTTCTGTACACTATCATTTAAAAGGCATCTCAAAGGACTAACTAGCCACTGTACAGTTAGGTCATAAAGAACTACATTTAGCAGACATAAGAAAAAAACAACTGTATAGCCAAGGGACTCCACCCGTCCCATGATAGCATATTGGACAAAGCCCATGTCCCTATGTCTGGAAAACAGACTCAGTTCTGGCGAATATCTAATGGAATATCCGAATAGTGGTGACAGCATCACTCTCAGAGATTTCCCCAGGGACTGCAGGAGTTAGTCACCTACCTTGGGTAATGAGAGGTTAGCCTTTATCTACTTAGTGCTCTGTAAGGGAAGACCACCGAGGGAGTGAGGCAGGAATTGTCAGAGAGGGAGGGCAAGAGGGGGGCAAGAGGGAAGGAGAGAGAGAGAGAGAGAGAGAGAGAGAGAGAGAGAGAGAGAGAGAGAGAGAGAGAGAGAGAGAGAGGAAGGAACAGAAATGTAAACGCGAGGTCTGCTTGTGTAGTACTATCTTGTGTTTTTATTTTCAATTTTAGTTTATAAATAGTTGAAATTTGCAGGGACATTGCTTTGAAATGTACCATCAATAGCCCAAATATGTTATTTCATAGAATGTACATCAACCTATGGGATATAGATTCCAGCTATAATGTACAAGATTTTATGCCACCTAGCATGTACACTCTTCCTTAAGGGCACTTCATCTATTACTCACATTGGCCAGTCATAGACTGCAGTCTTGAATAAACACAAGCTTTGATAGGTGCTCTCTTTGCCAGAGATGCTTTCAAATGAAGCAGTCAGTTTAATCAGTATGATTGATCTTGGATATCATCAGTCCCACCTGCTCGGGATGGGCATAAAGCAGAAGCTTCAGCTGAATAGAAACAGCTGACTCAGGTTAAGTATGACTTAACCATGAAGTACATAAGCAGCTCAGATATATTAAACTATACAGCGAATGACAGAATCATTAGGGGAAGATGATGCAGGGTATTTGAGGCAGATGGAATGGGTTGGCACTTAAGCAATTAGAGGCTGAAAGTCCAATAATGCATCATGTGTATTGGTTGCCTTGATGAATAAATGTAACTTACCGGCGAGGGTAGTTACAGCGAGGGTAACAATCATGAATTACCAATTTTTTCATGATATTTCATGATGCATTTATGTAGTGCTGAGGGGTTTACTTTCCAGCATTTCATTGGTGCATCATACTAACTCTCTGCAATACTACAGGCTATGCATTCCCCATGAATGCAGCCCCGCTGTGTTGTTCATCGGGGCTGCATTCATGCATCATGACAGCAGATAGGCATGATGTAAGAATGGGCATGATGCATTACTGCACTATAAACCTTTAAAGTGGTACTGTTGTCAGGGGCAAGCATTGAGGGGGAGGGTTAGTGTGACCACAAGCCCGTGACAAAAATCATTGGTAGTTATGAAGTACATGAAGATATCTGTGCATGCACACTCGGTATTAAGCTGATGGCAACAGGCAGGCCAGGGAAACATTTTGTTTACATTGTGTACAGGAGAAACAGCAGCAGGGTAGAGAAATGAATAAAAAAAAGAATAAAGTGCGATCAAAGATACTCTTTGCATTAAGCTCGAGGCAGGAACTAATACTGCGGCTTTGAAGAGGCTGTAATATGGCCTGTACTGGCCTGTACAATTGCCCTCTCAACCTCTTATTCATGTACCAAGACTTCCAGCAGACCTGTAGCAGAAAACAGGGTTTTCAAAATTCTGGATCTGCCACTGCACCAGTGAGCCTGATGCATATAGCAGCCTGTAAAGGGTACGGGACTATGATCCCCTTATATTGATGCAGAACCCTACAGAGTGGATGAGACCAATACTGGCACTCTGTACCATGGTAAACACTGTAAGGTAATCAGGTCCCGTAAACACTGGCCTCATAGGATATGGCTAGCACAAAGGGCGTCCCCAAGACTGAAGATGCCGTCATCAAGACTCAGGACACCCTGGGTACTGGAAAATAGCAGCATCCCTATATCTCACTGCCACAAAACATCAGGAAAACTATAACTGAAATGTGATTTTTATGTTAGGTTTTAGAAATATTAGTATATGAACTAGTGAATGCAAATATCATCTAGTCAAATCTACAAGATATAAGGTACCCTATCTTGAATAACAAAGATATTCTGAGTTTACTTATACCAAAATGGGTAGCTTCCCTTCCCATCATGCTTCCCATGCACCCTTGCTAGTAGAATATGCCAAGACTAAATCACCAACAAACCAAAAGAAAATACTCCAGTAAACTCTCACAGCAGCATATCTATTAATTAAGTGCATTGCCTAAGAAGCCACTATCATATAGCTCACATAACTTTGTGCTTTTTCTAAATGCACTTTAAAGCCTCCCCCCCCCATTCCTCTCTTCCCTTCTTGCGCAACTTGCTCTACACTGACTGAGAGGGACACCTGTGAAAAATGCTCCCATAACAGGTATAGCCTAAGGAGGGAGGGGGTGGGGGGTGATGCAGGTGATGCAGGTGTCCCCAGCAGTGGCGTCTTCTCTTCTCACCATTTGCTCAGACCTGGTAATTAATTCAAGTGACTGGAAGCACATACGCGACTAGTTTTCTACACCATATATCACATATAAACTGCCGAAAAGTATTCATGGTTTCTATTGCAGCATCAACCTTCCTAGGGTCATATTCCTATATATGCTCTCCTCTATTGAGTACACACCCATCCACAGCAAACACAATAAAAGCAATCACAATCCATATGAAGGATCCTCTGTTCTGAATAATTCCTGAGACAACCAGATTTATTCATCGAGTGCATACTGGTACTACACATCTGCATAAAACTTGACATGTGCAATGTAGGGTGCCATGTTAATTCTGAGACTCTCTCAAGTCAATATCACAATAGCATAATTGATGTGGCCCCTGGCTATGCAGGCATTAGCAAATTTATTCAAAATAGACTCAGTGGCAGTTATTCTCATAAGAATTGTTTCCAGGGATAAAACATCATTTTCCTTTAAATCTATGATGCTAGATGCTATGCAGCCAGTGCTAAAAGTGTTTAATGTAAAATGCTTTTCTGCCATAATTTGAATTGAGATCCTAAGTCAATGTACATTCCCGGTAATACCCACACAAGTAGCTTCCTCATCCTCCTCCACACCCCTACACACTAATACAAGATAAATATGGCTCCTTTAATGGTCCATCGAGAGGACATAGATTCTACCAATTAGGTGCCTCACCCCTCTTTGCCACCCTTCATTATTTCACACTGCCTCACATGACAAGTTAGCCATTTAAAGGCAGGAATGAATCTTGCCCATTGGTCTTCATGATGCATGAATCCAGTCCTGGTAACTTACCAGTGCTACATTCGAGCATTATTCCAAATCTGCAGTATTGACAGACTCCCGGAGGGTAGGTATTATGCATTTGCAAGCACTTCATTTTTGTGTCATGCCAATCTATGGACATGATGCTCTCCAGCATTGGTGGCCCTTAAAGAGTGAGCCTAATTAGGAGATCCTTGTCCATGGAGGAGTGGGTGAGTGGTTGATTGCCACGGGGGCAGGCAAATGAGCTAGTCACTGCATCTATTAATAACTCAAAATAAGCGGATCCCAAACCCCAGTGTGTGACTGCCAGATAGAGTGATTGACTGTATAAGAATAGGTCTTGATAATATTGGTTTCCATTCTATGATGAGAAGTAGCACTGCGAGATCTTATCTCTGAATTGTTACAGCCATATCATACAGGCAATGGGCTAGGTGGAGACAGCTTACTATGGCAGGCCTATTGGGTAAACTTCCCTGAAACCCGGTTTTTTGCACTCTAAACCCGGATTTTGTCATCCTAAACACGGGTTTTGATAATAAAACCTGGATTTTGCACCTAAAACTCAGCTTATGCATGCAAAAACTTAGTTTTGGGTCTAAAAACCCCGAAAACTGGGATTTTAGTGGTCTGATACCCATGCTTTGTACAAAAACGCCGTTCTTGCTTCCAAAAACTCAGCTTTAGCATCCTGAACCCCGGTTTTGGTGCAATAGCCAAGTATTTGCTACCAAACATTGAGTTCTAGGAGCAAAAACCACCAGGTTTTTGCTTTAGAAACCCATTTTTTTTTCCCTAAGCATGGGTTCAGCAAAGACTGGATTTTTCGACCTCGAAACCCAGGTTTATCTTTCAAAGTATGGGTTACCCCCTAGAACCCCTACATTGGTGCCAAAACAGGGGTTACTATGGTTACATGGTACATGGCACCAAAGGCTAAGTTTAGTGTAACCCAAAGCAGAGGTTGTACCACACAAAATTAAGTTTTTGTAGCAAATACTGAGTTCCTGCACCAAAACCATGCGCTGAAAAACTGAGAGGCACGAAACTAGTCAGTGCAGCTATAGGTCGTCAAAGTGACGACTTTAGGTCGTCGTCCTGACCACCTAATTTGTCAATATGACGACCTTCTATTGTCAGTATGACGAGTTTAGGTGGTCATTTAACCTTGACTACCCTAAACTCGTCTGTATTGACCAGTTCTGGGCGGCAGCATGTTTTCTGTGGCAGGTCTTAGTAAGCAAAAGCTGAGTTGGAGACAATGACCTGGTTTCTGGCCTAAAAACTAGGATCTTGTCATCAAAACTCAGCTTTTGCCCACCAAGATGGGTATTTGAGCAAAAACTCAGTTTTCGATGCAAAACTCGAGTTTTGGTGCTAAAACCTGGATTTTTGGTGCTAAAACCAGGTTATTGAGTGCAAAAGCAGGGTACTATATGCACAACCTGGGTTTAGGGAATAAAGACCAGGTTGTTGGACCAAAATCCTAGTCTTTGGTGCAAAATCCTGGTATTTGAATGCAAAAGCTGAGGTTTTGCAACTAAGTCCAGGTAATTGGCAGCAAATACCAGATTTCTGGTGCAAAAACCAGGTTTTTATAGAGTTTATCCAATCAGCTTGGCAAAGCTTCCACCAACTTAATAACCAGTTCCAAAATGGCCACTAATACCCTACTAACCAGTTTCAAAATGGCAGCTGTCACCCAATGAACCAGTTTTCAATGGCCACTACCAGCCAATCAACCAGTATTTAAGTGGTCTCTAACAAACAATCAACCACTTTCATCCTTACACAGTTAGATCACAGACAGTAATTCAATCAATATCTCCCCTCAAAAGATGGAGCGTAAGATAGTATAGCTCCAGTACCACCCCCAAGTCTTCTCCTGGACATACCCCCTCCTTAGAGGAATGCGCTAGGGCCCACTCCTCATAAAAGTCTGATTAGTAAGAGAGAATTGCTCTTCAGCTCACTAAGGAGTTATGGTATTCCCGGCTCGCCCCACTTATTATCCATTGCTTAAGGTGTAATCACTCGCTGCGGTGGATAATGATATCTTGCAATATTAAAAGGCAATTGCCACAGACTGGATGGGGTGGTGGCAATGGTTGATTGTCTTTGTGTGTTTTAAGGGGTCTGGAAATAGTCCTTCTATTTGATGTTGCAGTGGTCTTTTCAAAGTCAATCCATCAAATTAAATTATCAGGGAGTATTGGAATTTTAATGACTAACGGTTGAGCACTACTATGGTGCCCTGTTCCTGTTTATTGCAGTGTGATGTATCTACCCAGAGGGCATTTCTTTATAATATGTATCAGCATTATTGGGAAATGCACTCCTGAATGTATTTTCATAAAATCTGATTTGGTATAGGTATTAACTAATACTGACCATGTATTTTGTTTTCAATTTCAGGTCTCCTTGACGAGTTTCATTGGAAAAGCATTGAGTGGCATTGGACAAATATTTAGGGTAAGTTCACCAGTTGTAGGGCATGTGAAAGGATGATATATCAGTGTCAATGTTATGAATAAAAATTGGTATTTTCCCAACATTCTAGTAACTCGACAATCAACTCTCTCTACAACAATCTTTATCCTCCTAGTACTAGAGTTATGAAACTGAGAGCAAGTAATGCACCTCTAATCTATTTGCATAGTGGTTGTGCAATGAAACTTATTATTTGTATATCTTCCTTGAGCCCAAACACCTGAAAACCTTAACCTGCTGAAGGCATTGCTAGCCTTGCCACCAGGTGTGACATAGATTATACATAATCTGACAAAGAGTGTAGTATCCCAGTGATTGTAGAAACCTAGTCCTTTCCAACACTAATGGATGGAGACTGGAAAGTATACCAGAAAAAGGAGCAAAATAAAAGAGGGAGTGTGTAATTGAATCTGGTAGTGAGTGTGGGATAGTGGCTTACTGGCTGCCCAGTGAGCAGTTGTCGGACTTCATTATTCAACACAGACAAGCTTTTCTGTGTCTCCTACCACTTTGAGGGGCACATACAGCATTAACTCATTGTGCCCGGGAATCAGCTTACAAAGCTGCCAAAAGGGCAGCTCTGCAAAAAACAGAAGAGAAAGAACTTTCAACTTGGTATCAATACTTAGTAACCAGAGTAGTGATTCCTTGCGTATGAGTTTCACCCCGCGCTGAATGTATTTGAATATGTTAGAACTTCCGTTCTGATCCTAGGATTGTTATAGTTTAAACACTTATGGGTGGTTTAATGCTCCTCACACCCCAGTATTGCACTCTATAAGTGTGTGGAATCCTTGAGAAATATTACGATAAATAAGCAAATGTCCACGACCATGGGATAATTTTGGATTGTATTCCCAGAGGTGAGTCAGCCCGTATTCAACGAGGCCTTATAGACCCTATGGGATGAATTTGCTTTTAAATAAAGAAAAACAATGATATTTACTGGTTTTCAATGCGTCGAGTCCACCAGTTCATTAGTTGTAGGGCATGTGAAAGGATGATATATCAGTGTAAATGTTATGAATAAAAACTTGTATTTTCCCAACATTCTAGTAACTAGACAATCAACTCTCTCTACAACAATCTTTATCCTCCTAGTACTAGAGTTATGAAACTGAGAGCAAGTAATGCACCTCTAATCTATTTGCATAGTGGTTGTGCGATGAAACTTATTATTTGTGCGATGAAACTTATTATTTGTATATCTTCCAGGTCTGAAATAGAGTATATTCTGACAATGAGTGTACTATCCCAGTGATTGTAGAAACCTAGTCCTTTCATGCACCAATGAAAGGAGACTGGAAAGTATACAAGAAAAAGGAGCAAAGATAAAAGAGGGAGGGTGTAATTGAATCTGGTAGTGAGTGTGGGATAGTGGTTTGCTGGCTGCCCAGTGAGCAGTTGTCGGACTTCATTATTCAACACAGACAAGCTTTTCTGTGCCTCCTACCACTTTGAGGGGCACATAAAGCATTTACTTACTGTGCCCATATTTCATCATTGTTTCTCAATCCTAGATCCTTGTTTTAGAAATTGAGAGTGGTACTACCCCTGTTTTGGCCCTTAAGGCTCAGATTAAAACTTAAACAAAGACAGAAGAGAGGGGGCATGTGTTCCCCTATCTTTCCAACAGTTGCAACTGGTGTATCGATGTGGCCTGAAGTGCTACATCATTACATCAAGCTTACCATTATAGGCTGAATATTATTCTAGAGGTTGCATGGTACTTGAATGAAGCTCTGGTGAGCAGACACATCATAGTTGTATTCATAGGCAAATGAGCATGCTGTTTTTCCTGAACTATCAAATACTAAAAGGGGTTCATTCATTCCCATAGAATCAGCACAATGGCACAATGAATGTAGACTTGCTCAGTCTATGAACCAGGGCAGGCTTTCCTTAACACAGATTTTCACCGCCCAGCTACAAAAAATTCAGTCTCTAAGGAGAATCTCAGGGTTCAATGTTTGCAGGATGAAGGGTGCAGGGGTAGATGGGTAGAGTATGTCAGACAAGAGTCAGACACTTTAACAACACCATAATGCTTTTATTCACGTTTTCCATTGGGATCAACTGATTGAGGTTACTGCGCAGTACTAAATAAGACAATTGTACATTGTGCTGTAAAGTACCACTAAGCACTGTGAGCTGATAGGGCTAGCCCAGGAATCAGCTTACAAGGCTGCCAAAAGAGCAGCGTAGCTAAAAGAGTACAGAAGACTTTCAACTTGGTATCAATACTTAATAGCCAAAGGAGTGATTCCCTGTGTATGAGTTGCACCCTACGCTCAGTGTTTTTGAATATGTTAGAACTTCCGTTCTGATCCTAGGATTGTTATTGGTTAAACACGTATGGGTGGTTTAATGCTCCTCACACCCCCTTATTGCACTCTATAAGTGTGTGGAAGCCTTGGGAAATATTACAATAAATAAGCAAATGTCCACGACCATGGGATACTTTTGGATTGTATTCCCAGAGGTGAGTCAGCCCGAATTCAATGAGGCCTTATAGACCCTACGGGATGAATTTGCTTTTAAATGAATAAAAACAATGATATTTACTGGTTTTCAATGCGTTGAGTGGTCTCGGTTTGTTTTGATCCACCATGACAAAGTAGGTCACATGATACGGAGCTAGCCACTGCTTTCAGTTTTGAATTAAATGTTCCTTACGCAGGGCAATATTTTCCTTTTTAACATGGCACTAATACTTAGATATACCTTAAACAAGTCATAACATAATATTATTTAACTAGTTCAATCATTCTTTTCTCGTAAAACTTCTAATAACATACCTAAATACGAAACTAATTAGCTCTGTATAAATTTCAAAATGGCGCTGTCAAATATGTGAGGATCGTATTCCATCCCCCCATTGAATACGGTGGAAGTAGTACAAATCTATAGTGGCGTTCATATTAGCCATGGCATAAACACACTTGCCTCACCTATAAGGTGTACCAGTCAATCCTAACATACCAGTCACACCTAATATGTGTGCTATTACAGTTGCTAATCTTGACAACAAATCTCCCTTTGTGTATATATATATATATATATATATATATATATATGTATGTATATATATATATATATATATATATATATATGTATGTATATATATATATATATATATATATATATATATATATATAGAGTCCAATGAAAACAGACCCTGATTTGAACAGCCCCATTCAAGCATCCAGTTGGAGTGAAATAATAGTCAAGTCAGAGAGCAAAACAGACTTCACAATTGACATTCATCTGTTTATGTGGCTGATGGGTGATTTTCCTGTGTTATAAAGGGAATAATGCACTTGGTCATGGCTGTGGTCGTTCTCTAGACTGTATTGAGACATCTTGGGGCCTATAAGACCCCTTGATGTCTCAGTACAGTCTAGAACACTCCCACAGCCATGCCCCATGCACTATTCCCTAAATACATAAATACTAAAAACATAATTTAATTTGCCTGTCTAAGCACTATTTTCTAATATATGTACTGGTCTCAAATAAGCACCATAGATACACATGTATGAAAAAAGGGTTTTGAAATAATTTTAAGCACCAGGGCAATGAAATGCGCAACTTCAATGATGAATACACAGATCAAGTAAATTGCTGGGAAGCCTACTAAAGGGCCGCTAGAAGATGGGGTGCCCAATAGAAGAAAAAATGGATCCGCATTTCCCTTACAGCAATACTTGTAGTATACTCTATGCAATACTATAAAATCACTCTCCTGTAATGATATGTAAATAAGATCAGCACAGGCAGACACATATTGGAATATAGGGAAATAAAAAGACACAAGCGTAATTATGTTACCCGACTGCTGATGATAAATCAGTGATGACACATCCTAGTGGTATGCCAGCCATCCCACATACTGCTGGGCCTGGGGTCTTTTGTAGAAAGGAAATAAATAGATGAGAACAGTCAACTGTGGCATTGAAGGTTATTAGGGAGTGGATATTTTTTAATTGCCCCGCATTCTTTTGAGGTTTGTACCAGCTTCATGGTGTCTCTAAATGAAAATCTTATTTCTTGTTTGGTGAAATCACCAGGTTACAGAGCACCATCTTAAGATTTTTAATTCTGTTGTGAACTAGTATCATTTTACATCATATTCAGCAGTAATAAATGCATTTGTAATGTATGTTATATCAGTTATCTAATTAATATCACCATGCCATCATTTTTTTATGAAAGTATATGGAATTGGTTTACTGTTCATATATGATATTGGAATTCTATTGATACTTGACTGAACTTGGCTTGCTAAATTAAGATGTCTCATGGCTAAGAAACAGTGAAGTTTGAAGATTGAAATCAGAGCTCTAAAAGCACTACATATTGATCCCTAGTACAGTCTTAAGGTTTTATGAAACAACCCCCTAATGCCATATCGGCCCACTGATGGCATATGCAATATTAAGTTCCCTCCAGCTACAGCACAGAGTTGCTGTGAGTCGTGGGCCATATGTGTCCTGAAATACAATTGGTCCCCAGGTGCTCATTTCGAAATGAACAATGGATTTTATCGCTAGCTTCATCAGGAAACTCTCAAAACAATAGCACCACATCACAAGCTATCATGTGCTTTAGTCTACAATATGCCCGAAAGCACTTGCCATTTTTACATTATTGCAAAAATGGCAAGTGTGTCCGCAACTCCCAACTAAGCCCGTTTTGCAGCTTGGATAAACCCTGAAGAGTTGAAGCATGTGTTAATCCATATATGGGCAGCTGATACATTAATACTTCATTATTTCAGGTAAAGACTCACAGGGCATTTACTCATCATAGGCCATGAGACTGTTAAGCAGGTATTCCACCGAAGCTGATTTATTCCCAAATTTGAATCTGGAGTAAATCTTCCTTATGCCTCATCACCCGATTCTAGTTAAATTAAAAGAATTTAATATTACACAAATTGTGGAATTGCCTGAATAGTCCGAAAGATGCTGCATTCATGCATAGCCCCTGATTGCCATTAAGTTTGATTACTTCTTAGGCCCCCCTTGACATCTTACCTACCTTTTCAAATTATGCTACTCCTGAGTTAACCACTGCATTATAGACTTACATACAATTTACAATGCTTAATACACATTGCAATAACACTTTATCCAGTGTTTATTGGAAGCAGGTGCTTATGTTGGTTAATAAATAAGCAAATGTCCATGACCATGGACTATCTTTGCATCTTATTCACTGAGGTGAGGCTGTCTGTATTCAACGATGCCTTATAGGCATGGACATTTGCTTTGATGTCATGGCCTATGGGGTTAATTTTATTTAGATAAAGAAAAACAGCTCAGCTCCATTCAAAATCAAAGATGGCGGACCCCATTGAATACAAGCATATTGTATTCCATGCCCCCATGGAATATGGCTGTTCTAGTACTAATCTATAGTGACGTTCATATCAGCCATGACATAAAGCACTGTATCAAAGTGGTATCCAGTTCTCAAAGCCTTTAACAGTTCTCCCCCTATATCCTGGCGCTACGTTCTGCCATTGTACACCCAGGATGGAGCTGATGAAGTTGTTTAATTTGCCCTTGTCTATAAGATCCAGTCTAGATCCTGTAGCCTGACCTCTGTTGTTTCCTGCAGGTTTAATATAGCCACTGTGTTTAACCCTCTAAGGGACACTTATACATCATAGCATCATGTCCATTGGTCAGCATGATCTACAAATGAAGTGGTGGGTGACTGCATACTAGCTAACACTTCACAGGTGCAACATTTTGACTCTCAAGGAGTGTATCAACCCTGGAGCGTGTTGCTTCTATGGTAAAAAGAGCTGTCAGTAGGTACCCTCTTTTCAAAAGAAGTCACGCTCTGCTTCACCATTCAACTTGCACTCACCACATTAGTCTGAAAAGTCACCTGCCTTGTTTAAAACAGAGAGAGCAGCACTATCAGGTACCTGCGCACGTCACACACTATATATAGTATATTACACTGACTGCCTTCTCCAAACTAGGTACCTACTTTTTAGCACCATACTTGAATGACCACTTGTGAGCAACAAAGGGACAAGTTATAGCTACATAAAAAGAAAGAAAGGACTGGAAATGAGGGCATTTTTAGCCAGCTCTTCCTTTTACAATAGGAGCAACACCCTCCAGTTTACTCACCATGGTCCCCAATCTGTCTACTAGACACAAGCACTGGCTGCCCCCCCTCCTCCTTCAAGAAAGAACTCAATACTTTAAAACTGTAATGGAAATTATATGCTGAAATTAACCTATGGTGCAATTTACCAGCAATGCATTTATTCATAATGCCAAGTATCATACTTAATGCATTCATTTGCATGATACACCCAATTATCAGGATTTTTCCAGGTGAGCTGGTGCATCATGACAGCAAACGTGTATTAAGTTTAAGGCACCATGCCCTAATTCAAGGGTTAGCACAGCGTGTTACATGCCCCTGACTAGATACAAGGTAAAAAGTTGTACCACCCAACTATTTAAATTACCTCCCTCTCCCTCACACTATCCCCATCTACACCATCAGACTAAGTTTTAAGTACCCGACCTGAGACCAATTTGTGAAACACAGCAAATAAAAAAATGAACAGGTAGATGTTCGTGAGAGAGGCATGTTAAGGGTCTCTTAGGGAGAGGGAGGAATGTAGGGGGTGTATTAGACTGCTGGGGTATGGATAGTGTATACCCCCATCCTTTTTTTACAATTTCTAAATATTCAATCGCATACGATTTTGTGAACATGCATCATTTTATACCTCATTTTGATCACACATTTTGATCACACATTTTGTTACTTTCAATTTTATGGCATTAGAGGACCAGTTGTTAGAGACGGAATGTTAATGGAGCAAAAACTTTCTTTGTTATTTTACTTTTTTTGGACAACCATATAGGATGGAAAATCATTAAAATCTGATGACTTCTAGGGAGGGAATAGTCTCTCATTTAGGGGGTATTCCTATTATTAAAGCTTTTTATGCTAAAGTAGAAAAATAGGTAAAAATAAGAAATTTCACCAAATCCTGAAAAAAGGTGATTTCCTTTGCTTAGCAACCTCTGTAGAGATTTCTGAGACCACTGGACAGCTTTTAGGGTTAACCATGCAGTTCTTTGCCTGTGCTCTATTATTTACAGAGGGCATTGTACCACAGGCATCTTAAGGGACTAACTAGCAACTGCACACTTAACTCATAAAGAGCTAATTTAAGCAGACATGAGAGAACAAAACAACTGTATAGCCAAGGACCAACCTTGGTGCCCCGTATAGCATTTTTCTTATGGAACCCATGTCACTATGTCTCTGCTCTGGTGCATATTCAATGAAATATCCAAATAGTGGTGACAGCATCACTCTTCGAGATTTCCCCAGGGACTGTGGGGGCTAGTCATCTACCCTAGGTACATGAGAGGTAAGCTTTATATACTTGTATATCTCTGTAAGGGAAGACCACCAGGGGAGCGAGAGGGGAAATTACAGAAAGAAAAGGTAATGGGGGGGGGGGCAGTGCAGAGCGAAAAAGAGCAAGGATTTCTGAAGACAACCTTAAGGCTGTGGGCGTCAAGAATTGCTGATGTTACAGACACCTGTTACCTAGCACGCCTTTCGTTAACACCCCAAGGAGCTTAGGGCACTACAGCAATTACTTTTTATGATGCATGAAGATTGTCTTGGTGAGTAGCTTATGGGCACAGCCAGTTCACCTGTTCGGGTCTCAAATAATGTCTCAGTTTTTCTCTAGTCCATTGTTTTCCATTGTGTTACCTTTTCCCAAGCCTGTTTAATTTTAAAAAGTGGTAAACCAACCTTATTCTAAAATCACCTCCAAAGCTGCATTTATGCATCATACTTATCGCTTCCAAATGAACGAGTCTGTTACATCACTATATTAACACCGAAGGGTTATGATAAGTGGCCCCACCTGCTCAGACCTGGGCATAATAGAGCAGCTTGGGTTGGGTAGGGAGCAGCTCATGGCAGAGTAGGAGCAGCTCACTCAGGGTAAGTAAGACTTAACCCCTACAGTACATAAGCAGCTCTGACAAATTAAGCTGTACAGTGGACGGGACCAGCGGCCGATGCTGGGAGTTGAAGAAGGAGATAGAGTAGGTAATGTGAAGGAAATGAGTTAACTTTCTAAAGGCAGCAGAGTTCTTTCTCTCTGTCTCCTTGGTCTCCTAATGCACAAATGGCATGGCAAATGAGCCCCAAACATTGCCATGTTCTTTTTGTTTTAGTTATGGATATCCGCTGCCAGTCACACCAGTCATATTTAACTAACACTTGTCACGTGACATACATGAAGTGCAACTGACATGGACACTTACTTCACACTTCGGCCTTCATGTAGTTATTCTATGTACAGTTGTTGGCAAACATGGAATAAAGGGCAGTGTTATAGAGATTGCACATAGGTCTGGCTGATAGGTCTAGGTGTTTGCGGTATGGAGGCAGTGTTGGTTGAGATTGTACCTAGGTCTGATTTAAATCCAACCAAAGAACTGAAGACGTTGTGCACTGCACACACTCTGGAGGGTGTTGCGAAAGGACAGGAATTAAATTCTGTCGGAGGTGCTATTCCCAAATGGGAACTGACTACCCTCAGGCAATGACTTCTCCCCTGTTTTGCAGCAAGGTAATAGGTTATAGAATTGATTCTTAAGTTTTCATGAATTTGGGAATGCTTCCCAGTATGACTCACACTAAGAGGATTGATTTTGAGTGTAAGGTGAGAAGTTGGTTCTAAGCAACAGAACAGCCATGAACTGGAAGGTGAGTTATGACAGTGAGAATCCGCATCTGATTCTTTTCGCAATAGCCTCCAGGGAGGACTTGGCACTAGGTTTGCACCCACCATGGCTCCACACCCCACACTCCTTTACATCCCACCACTCACAACACTACTCAGGAGGCCATTTCTTAATGTATGACGACTATACACAGCCACTACTATTTAAAAATGCCAAGAATAAGCCAGGCTATCGTAGGAACTGCCCTACGACTGCTCACTATGATTAGCAGCTATGCAGTGTATAAGGTTAGGTAGGACAGTCGTACTGGTGCAGATATTAGGGACTACTAGTACATGGTACTGTTATGGCCAAATTGTTAGGTTCTCCCTACGATTCAAAGAACAGCAGTCATAGTGTGTTAAGAAATGGCCTCCTGACCCCTTCCTCTCCACACCGTAAAAACTAACTGTCGAATATACCAGGGATTCTCATAAAACTGAAGAATGGACCACTGTAAGAGTAGTACAGTGATCCAGTGTAGACCTAGGTGGCAATGAAATCGTACACAAATGTACAAGGAAGCTCCATGGAAACGATGAAGGAACTATGGAAACTTTGGGACAAGGATTCCGTTGTTATTTCACCAACATTATTTTTACATTACATGCATTATGCTGCTATCCCCAGCCAACTATCTCCCATCTCCAGCATCCTTCGTCCTTTTCCTCCCTAACTATTCTTCCCCCCCCTATGCTCACTCATTCTTATCCTTCCTTCCTTTTTTCCTTCATTTCTTCCTTCCTTCCTTCCTTCATTCTCTTCTTCCTTCATTCCCCTTACCTTACTTTCTCCCTTCCCTCCTCTTTATTCTGCTACCTTATTCTCCTCCTCTCCCCTCCTCCTATCGGGCTCTTTCCCATCCCTCCCAACTAACACCTAGCCCTTCCCACTTGTTCTTTTCCCCAATACCCTTGCCCGATACCCTCTCTCAGTCTGACTCGTCTGTTCAGCTCTTCTCGCTTCCCTCTGCCTTTCCTTACTCCCACCATCATTTTAACCCCTCCCCCACCAGCCCCTCCGACACAGTGTTCCAGTGTCTGCCCAGAAGGAGGAGTGCATGGTTTGGTAGGGCAGGGTACCTGTCAGGTATTGATAATCCAATATTGATTACCCTCTTTAAAAGGTGGGTGTTTTCAAGGTCAAGCTTAAGGAACAACAACAAGGGCTGGGTTACCTCCTATAGTGGTGAGGCTTGCAGGAGAGTACTGATGTGGTGATTGTGTTTATAAATATTTATGTTGCTGCAACTTAGGGGTAGGGTAATTATTCTGTATATAGGTAGCTGAAGGGTAAGGGATAATTGTAACAATTAATTCATTGACCAATTGTTGACAAAGTCATTATCAACATAGAAAATAGAATATGCTAACCATGACCTAACAATGTAGGTCTCGCAGAAATATTTTATGTAATTTTCAATCAAAACCTTTTTATTAAGAGGTGTTTTTTTTTTCTGCCAAGTCAATGGGTGCTACTCGGCATGCCTGCATTCATGCATCGTAATGACAATAGCCATGTCGTTGTCATACTAGTAATTGTGCATGATCAAGTTGTCATATGAGAAATATCATATGACTAGTGGTTATAGTGAGTAAGAATATCAAGCTCTCATCTAGTACAATTTTCAGTTATCACTGGTTTATTCAGCTTTAGGCAGAATATCAATCATACACATGTTAATATGAAGGTAATTTCCACACACAGTAAATATACAATTGTTTATAAGTATAATGTTCTGTTCCACTCCCCTTGTGAGGTAATAGTAATAATAATACACTGTCCAGTATGGTCCTAGGTGGGTTCCCACACCCAGCTCCTGACCTGCTGCTTAGAGGGATAATATAGAAATGTGTAACTTTACCCTCTGGTAGGTGTCTTGTAGAACATAGCCTCTGGCCACCAGTGGTCTAGTCCTATGCCTGTCTGGCATAGTCTAACCCAGCATAGTGCAGAGCTATAGCAGGTAGCAGGAGAGTTGACTGGAGATGTTACCTCGAGGGTGGTTCTGGTGATTCTGCCTTCTAGGAGGAGCAGCCAGTGGTATAAGTACCATTTCCTGGCTTGGCCCCTCAGACTGACTGGAGCCAGTGGCATCTGCCTAACTCTGCAATTGTTTGAGGGGAGTCTTTCATGTGTCACTGGGTGCACAAAGGACCCCCATGGATGCTGCCATGTCCCCCATTGTCTCGGTCAGACCCTCATATCTCGGTCGTTTACGCCGCTACGGCCTCCATTTTGCGCATGCGCAAACTTGAATATGTCAAGTCACCAACGCCCGCTTTCCAGGCGCGTAACTTGTGCTGGTTTGTCTGTAGCACATTCGGAGTTCGAAATAGTCTAGGTGGCGTAACTTCCTTAATAATGGGAGTTCCGCCTTGATCTTGGGCTCATTTTGACTGTCTAATCATGGCCTTTTCATAAATGCGACCGGAAGGTTATGGCGTTGTTACTTATGTAATCTATTGTTCAGTGTTGGGGTGCTCAGACACCCATGACGGTGTAAGCGGTGCCCAGGCACCCGTGACGGCCGGTTGCATTCACTTACATGTTATTATATTGTGCACTGAACCATGAGGTCGGTCTGCTTTGACCATTAGATCATTATATTGTGCAGTGGACCATGAGGTCGGCCTCTTTGGTGATGTAACTTATGTATATTTGACATAGCTGGTGTTCAGTGGAGCATGAACGCTCTCCTAGAATGTCTGACCGCTCTCCTAGACATTCTATGTATTAATTTCTTACATATTCTTTGATTAATACAGTAATATGTTACAATTTATGGAATAATAAAATGGTATATGATATCGTCACAATGCCGCTCAATTTTTTTTTTATTTTGCTGGGCATGTAGGCAAAAAACCTTCATGAAAGCACCTTGTATTATAGGCATCTCACAATTCAAATACAGTATATTCTCTTTAATTTCAGCCATTAGTTTAATATGAACCTAAATTTAACAAAATCTCTCATTTCATTATTTCCAGGTTTCCTATTGATGCACTGATGGTTCTGGGCTGTTGACGGCTGGGAACATTACTTACTGCATGAGCATGTGATGAGCGTGCATCACGGAGGCTTCATTCTTACTGAAAATGATGTCATTCAGGATAATGATAAACGCATGTAGGTGATCTTGGATTTACCCCATGACATGCCCCCTACTGATGGTATGTCATACTATGGAGGACACCGCATCGCTATGTCATGATCATGTGAACACCACCCGTCACAACCAACAAGTAATGAATCCATGTTGATAAGGCTGTGCACTCTGAGGCTGCTATACATCGTCATCGTCTTTTCTACTGTGAGTGTATATACAGGGAGGCGTGGTGGCGGGGGAAGCCACAAACACCACCGCCGGAAGTCGTCATCTTGACGACGGACATACACTTCCGGTTTGGATCTCATCAGTGTGGGTGAGAAGGCCAGCAATGCCGCACCCAATGCCGCAGGGTGCGGCCAACCACTCAGCACCAGCCAATGACCGCTTTGCTGACTCCCTCTTAGCGTCCCTTCAGAGCGTGCCTTCACACCAGGGGACTGCCTGGACGCTGACTTCAGACACCCACTTCCGGGTGGCCATCTTTGTTTGTTCCAGCGTCCTGATGATGATGCTGGTATTGAGACTTCTGTACCTGCGGAAGCGGGCGCGGGAAGGCCGCCTGTACCATAGACTAGACACAGAGAGGGGTGCACCCGATGGTGGTAAGGACCGGGAGTTACTCCTTCAGGCTCGGCCTATAGACTTTCTAGAGGAGGAGGACTTTTGTGAACCTAGCATGATAGGTATGGACGTACCACTATTACACGAGGTGAGATACCTGATTTAAAGCTTTATTCTGATTCATTTTGCCCTTTTTAATGGTGGTTGGTTCCACTGCACAATGACTTGGTACCAGAGTGCTACACAAATAGAGTCTGCATAAAGCATGGCTTTGACATTGACGACTTACATCCAAGGGCTAAATTCATTTATCATGAGGGGGGCACAGTATTGAAGAACTAGGAAGTAATTTAAGAGTCACTGAAGTTTTATTGTATCCCACAAATCCATGTTCAACAAAATATAACAGATATGACCATGGCGTAGGAGGATTTGGAAGGTGTTATTTTAAAGTTGTGGGAGGTCTAGTAAAAAGTCTGATTCTCTTTCAAGTTTGTTAAAAACAAGTTATTTACTGCAACAAACCACAGCCAAATTAGGGATATCGAGGCCCCTAGACAGGTAGATAAAGGTCAACTGTGCAGCTTTCTTCCAGAACAGCTAACAAACGTGAGTCACTCTAGTGGTGAGCAACCCTTTGAAAAGTGCATTAATTCATTCTCCCAACCACAAAGCTCATAAAAATGGCATAGTTTTAACATTGAAAATTTGGTATAAAAAGGGATTTACATACACTTATATCCCACACATCTAGACGCACTTCTGACTGCTAGAGTTATCTTGTGGCCCTTTAAGAACTGATCTCCACAGACCCAGGTCAAAAAGAGAAAAAAAGAAACAGGATAAAATAGGCACTATGATGCATAGGCCATTAGGACATCTACATACAGATCAATCTCATTTGGCTTCTCCAAAGATAATCCTGGCTCAGCTATTAGTGGTCAGCAAAGCAGAAGGCATGGCCAAGACTGTAGTGCACGAATTCTAATTTCGGGTGGGTGTGTGGGGGGGTGCTTAAAAAACAAGGTAAAGTTCCAAAGAGGAAGGATTATTAAAGCTGTGACACAATGTTAATGTTAATTTATTGAAGTGTTTCTCAGGGACCCAAATCAGGACAGAATGTGCAGCCATAAAAAAGGGTACACTGTGTGCCAAAGCTGTCTAATATCCTTTTAGGTTGGCTAACCACATTTGGCTTTGAAGTTGCACATGCCATTTGAGCTGTTAAGGTGTTGGCCCTGTCAAGGTTGAAATTAGATTTCTGTTATTTTCATATTTTGGGATATTTTCTTCTTTCATGATAATTACTTTCAGTTGTTAAGGTAGTGATGGATTTTGATTCATTGCAGTACTTAGCTGAGAATGAAATAAAATACCTTCTTCACCTGTTTTTGATCAAGATTGTAGATAATTGGATACACAAATGATGCTATCAAGTAAAACAAATCACAATTCTGATCATTTGTAATGATCATTTTGCCGATAAATATTTAGAAATTTAGAAACAATACAGGATCCTTGGTTAACCAGTTTTCAGAATCAATTCAATGATTGGCCTTGGTGTGCATTATTAACATCTCATTCTACCCAACTAATGCAATTTAACGTTTGACCTTTGCAGCAGTTTTGTGAGATGGAGCCGCGACCACAGTTTCTTCTTCGGAAACCAATGCAAATAACACGGATATAGCAGGAGGAGTTAGAACTATTTGGATGTGAATGGATGAACTAGTGTGGACCACCTTACTATCTAGGTTTTTTTCCCAACCCTGCAGCTAACTGTGAAAAATATTACATTCAATGAATCAACACCATTTCTAATCCATGGTGTCACGCCATGACTTCCAGGTGGAGCAGTAAAAGTGTTTACTCTTATAAAAGGCAAGTTGATGAAGAACATATTGGCTCATGCTTGGTATTGTAGGGAGGAGTGGACACCAGCATCTATGTTCTTCCATGGTCAATCACAACTTTGACCAAATCATATAACCCCTTGTGTCTTGGCTCAGCTTTTCAAGAATAAGAAATCAGCAACCTTTTGATTAGTGTAAGAAGTTCTTTCTCATTTTTTTATAGGTTTGTTTCATCAACACACACTAAGTATATACATACTGAAATATTCTTCTCTACAAAAACCAATCTGATATCATAGGAATGGTAACTCTCTGTTACAACAAAGTTAAATCATTTATTATCTGTATAAAAGCAACAACAACAAAAACAGCTGGATTATATGAATCTTGAGAGCAGCAAAACCCTGTTGATCCAAGGCACAGGAGATTTATCTAAGCAAGATCATATATAGAATTACAGAATAAGGCACTTGTCAGTGAAAAATTAATGATGGTTGAGAGGAGTGTATACATGTTAAATGTGTGTACCAAGTACATGTTTCTACCAGGAGTGTGTATGTGTACATAAGATATATGATGCTATTTTATAATGTTTTACTAATAAAATATTTTTGTCAACTTGGAGTTCAGTGTCCTGATGTCTCAATACCATGACTTTTTTCTGGAAGTACTTACCAGATCTATTATAATACGAATCTTTTTAAAAAGCCTCTACAAAAACCGTAAGTAGACTCTAGAAAGATGAACAAAAATATCTGTAAACTTCAATATCAAATCAATAGAAGAAATGCTAGGAATTAAGTTGGTTCCCTGTTGTTCTCTCAAAGAGCCTTTAAAGTATGTGCATGTATTGGGGATGTGAAAGGGTCACAGACACTTTTGGGGTCAACTGTTTATCTCAATTAAGATTCTTTATCTGAAGAAAATAATTTCAATTTGTCCAAATTGAGGCCCTAAAAGTCCAGGAAGTCTTTAAATTGGTAGTCCTCTTTTTTCACCACTTGGTAATTAATAATGATTCCACTTTCGTTAATTGTCATATTTGGTTGAATGCCCAGTTAGGCTCTCTGCAACAGACAATGAAATGGAGATGTTTTATCTTAAAATCTGATTTTGATAGCATGTGCTAGGACACTCAAATATTCTTGATTTATGAAATAGGTGCATGCTTTCAAAAATATTGTGATTTCACAAAGGATGTATGCTGAAAACCACAGAACTGCAGTCTTTTATTTCCTCCATTACATATGCAAATTTCAGGATTTTTCACTTTGAAAAAAGATAACTCTTTTTTCAGAAATATGATATATAGTGAGATCAATTTGGTTTCACGTATGATTTAGTATGAGAAGAAATTGACCATGATGCACATTCTCGCGATGGTGTTTTCAGGTGACAATTCTTTTTCAATTCCTACCCAGCATATTGTTGACATCTCTTGCCATAGTTGGTGATGGGTGGTGAATCATTTTTCGGATGATAACACGGTGCATGTCCTTGCACCACCCCCTTTCAGTATTCACTCATCATCACGATTCATCACCTGCCTTAGAAATATTGTGAGTTGAACCTGCGTGACCTTTCGCCAGCCCCCATAAGGGTTTACTCATCATGGCGATTCATCACTGATTTCACATAAGTTGTTAGTTGAACCTGCATTATCTTTCGCCAGCCCCTGCCAGTTTAAACTCATCATGACAAATCATCACAAGGATGTCAGCCTTAAAAGACTGGGATAACTCTAGAGTTTAATGCTGTCTTTGCTTTGTGGATGGGGCACTGAAATTAAATATACATGATCCTAGGCTATATATGAATCAGTTTCTTTATATAATCGTGGAAAGCTTTAAAGTAGAGAACATAATGAATGCTATGGTCATGGTTATAGAATCGTATTTAAGACATAAATGATAGTATCTTGTGTCTATTGGATTTAACGCTGAACTGACATTGTGCCCAACACACATTGTATTTAGGCATTAATAGGCCATGGTTTGACAATAATAAGAATTTCATGTGCTCTGACCTTTATTGTGCATTACATCTGTGGGAAAGAGGTAAGAACAGCTAGTTCTGGAGCATTGCATTATTGCATTGGGTGATAATAGGGGCACATACCATGTCTGACCCAAATCATAGCATCTTACCCAGCGTGGCGCATTCTAACGATGTCACCAGGAGTCTCACTTACCTTGACCAGCTATCACCCACAGTGACCACCAGCCTAGTTCCCTGTGTTCTGATTGGTCCATTTCAAATTTCCCTCCAAATTGCCTCCTAGTATTCCTTGTGTTATTTGTACAATTAACATTTCACTGAGATACATACAGCAACTGATATTGTCTGTTAGGCTTTTGTACACCTTGTTCAATTACAGTAATTTCTGACTTACAGAATGACAGGCAGCAGTCATATTCACTGGCTGGTGGTTCACATCAATTGGTAAATCTAATGGTGGTTTCTTGAGACCTCCTCCAGCATTATATGTACATTCATGGGTTTAATGTTTACCAGGAGAGGAAGATTGAGGTCTGCATGAAATTTGCCATGCACCCTTTAGTAGTAAATTTTTGTTTTTGATATGATAAAAAGTTATACTTGTATTTCATAAACTAGTGATATAGTACCATATTCATAATTAAATGTCTTTTATTTCCTTATCTTTAAACAGGTACTTGCACAAGTAATTCAGGCGAGCATCTATTGATAACAGAAGCACAGATGGGGAGCACCACAATGGACAGCTAAAGAAATGATGTTTGAATTGATGAATAAAGAAAGATTTCCTCCCCAAAAAAAATCATATAGTTTGCTATCCAGCGTGACCCTGATCTTGACCATGGTCATCTGTGGTAACCCTGCATGATCATGACCGTCGTCATCTGTGGTGACCCTGCATGATCATGACTGTCACATCTGTGGTGACCCTTTGTGATCGTGACCGTCAGTGTCTGTAGTGACCCTGCATGATTACGACAGTCATCATCCCTGGTGACCTTGCGCTATAGCAATACAACAAATGACCAGATTTTTTTTCATAAGACCATGGTCATGAGAGCATCAGACAAGATGGTGAGAGGTCACCACAATTTGCTGGGTAAGACCTCCTTCAAAGCATTTTTATGAATAACCTAGCCTCAACCATTATTTCCACTAGAAAGGTACATGTCATTTTTGTTTATGTTTGTGAGTCTACTCATACTTTAGATTAAAAAAATGATGAGGTGGAATTGCTGAAATATCCATACAGTCATACAATGGAATTAGCATAATATGGATAGCCTTGCTTAAAATAAAATTGACTGATAGATGATAATTACCTACTTGAATCAGTATAGAAGGGTTTCCTTCTGCTAATGACTGCTAAAATCTCTTTTTGGCATGCCACATATTGATGCATTTGGCAATGTATATAACTGCAACAGTAAGAGGGAGAAAGGGACTGGTGCAGCAGAAAGAAATATGAGGTTATAGGGGTATGGATGTACCAAAAAACTTGATATATGGAGCACCGATGGAGGACCGGATTTTGGAACTGCTGCAGTGAGAAATCTTGATGAAATAAGTAGTCATGAAAGGAGTTCATGTAATTATAAGGAAGTAGATTCCCCCATGGACCTACTGTAGGAAGGGGTTGGGCTTGAAAGGCCAGGGTCAGGCTCAGAGGTTTAGAAGGAAGTGTCAGGAACGGAGAAGGACTTGATCTTATGTATATAGGATGCAAAGCATAGCATGGTGTCTATGTAGCCTGCTATATTCATGGTATGGAAATGGAGGTGTTACAGGTCATGGTATTATTATTCTGCAAATCTTATACAGTATTTGGAGAGGACAGTCTTATATATAAACTGTATTGTCACCAAGGGCACAAAATACATGTCTTCATCCAATGAAACCATAAATAGGTAAGTGTTTCTTTGTTGTTCATATCTTATTATCAATTTATTACACCACACACAATATGGATACATTGGAAGGTTTAGCCAAATAATATCGGCCATTTTGATTCATGAGCCAGGAAACCACAAGTTCAACCTTTAAATTATGCAAGAAATGATGAGGACAGTCAAGGTTTGCTATCAGATATAATTTCCTTGATACACTTATAAGCATATTTACCCCCCCCCCCTCGCCAAGTCCTACACCTGACTGTTTATCAATAACATTTTTGTTGTTCAAGGATGAGGAAGAAAATTCATTTGGTTGATTTTAGTTGTTCACTGATTGTCAATGAGTCCTCAAAAAAAATGGTTGTGTCCCTAGGGCTTTGTAGGGTGATAGAAATGGCCAGGGCCAATTGATTATTCCAAGTAAGATTTCTTTACAGATGAGAAAATTTCGATTTATCCGAATTAGTGTCCTAAAAGCTGACAGAGTTCAGGAAGACCTCAAGACCTCATGTGGGCCCCCCTTTATTCATTCCAGGGTAATCCATAATGATTTTAATCTGGTTAATAATTATTGTTAAAATCTGCTTGAATGTCCAGAACAAAGCCATTGACACTGCCTGGAAACTAAGGATTTAGTCATTTTAAAGCTTCACCAGAATAGCAATTGCTTTGACATTGATGTTTGAAATGTTTGTGAGAATTGTACACCATTGGTGTAGGACACCATCTGGACCAAGAGTGGATGGGTAATGACATCTTTTGAGCATATCTTACTTTTAAATGAACCTAGTGAGTATCCTTGCCTAAAGCTTTTAAAATAGTGGTAAACCAACCTTATTTTGAAAAAGCCTCCAAAGCTATATTTATGCCTCATGGCTACCAAATGGAGCAGTGTGTTGAATCACATTATTTTAAGGGTTAAGATGAGTGATCCCACCTGCTCAGGCCTTGGTATATGGGAGCCGCTCCGGGCTTGGAAAGAGCCGATCAGGCTGCTGGGTAGGAGTACCTCACTCAGGGTAAGTAAGCCTTAGCCCTTACAAGACACGAGCAGCCCAGATAAATTAAGCTGTGTGGTGGATGTTACCAGCCGCCCGCCTTGGGAGATTAAGAAAGAGATAGAGTAGGTAAGGTGAGGGAAATAAGTTAACTCTGTAAGGGGAGCATAGTTCTTTAATATATCCATTTGGTAATCAAATGCAGCCCAAGTGGTCTAGTCAGTAGTGTTACCCTAATGATTGAAGCTAAATCAATGTAGTCCCTACCATACGAAATGGACGGTGTGATATGTTAATGACATACATGTGAGTAGACCTTAGCATTGCATTATCACATCATTATAACGACAAAACAGTACAGAATTAATCAAGCCATGTGTGCTACATAAAGAATTAATACAGAATGGAGAGGGGATAGGGTGTAGGGTAATGGTGTCGGTCTTGCCATAATGAAAAGATCCTCCTGAGTATGTAGATTGGCTACCCCTTAAAGACCGCAGAATCTCTCACAATTCACTGTATCATTCAGTCAGTTCAATCAGGTTGGCATTAGTGGACCAAACCAGGCGTTACAGCATTACCCCTATCTTTTGCTGATCCTGTGAGCACAGTAGAGGTACAGCATAATGTTCAGGCTGTGCCTTATACATGGGTATTACAGTGCATTAGCTAGCTAAGTGGTCCTTCAATACTTAATTTAGGAAAGCGATGGCAGTGGGTGTTAGTATTGATATAGTGTCAGCATGGCTGGCCTTAATGAAGAGATAGCTCTATAGTGGTTCGAAGTGTATTGGGAGGATGAGGCCAGGGGCTTCATTTCTATGGATCTTTGTCACTTTGTATGGGTTCCATACATCAGGGTATTCATGTAGCCTATGGATCTACTTTGCTTCTATTTTTCCTGGGAAAAAGATTATGACTTTATTTTCCAATAAAGCATTGCTCAATAACCTAGGGATTTAAGTAGTAAGTAAAAACAAAGACTTAAAGGAGAGAAATGACATTTATGTCAAGGTGAATATCGATGTCCCATAGATAATGCACTAAGTCCCCATATTGCACCCTTGCGTTGAATAACCAGCGCCAAATACGCACGATTACGTCATAGGTCCATCGCGCATGCGCACTGCACTTTTTGAATTCAAGATGGCGATGGTAGCATCAAAACAATATGAGTTTTTGTCCATTTAATAGATTAAATATACACCCAAACACCTTGACATAAATGTAAAGATGAACTCTGATAAGTTTATGCCTCCTGTTTCTTCACTCGTGGGTCTGGGCCGCTCCACACTCGGCCTAACGGCCTTGTGTAGAACGGCCCAGACCCGCCCGTGAAGGAACAGTCGGCAGTTTTGCCCTACATGTCATAGTGTTAACTTTAACCCTTTAAAGGATGCTAATGCACTATTGCGTCATACCCGTAGGACAGCATGATGCACCAATGAGCTACTGGTGGGTGTTCATAATGCCATTCAGGCCAGTTTGTGCAGTTAAAGTCTTTAAAAGTCTCGGTGTAAACACAAGCTCCTGACATGAGGCTCTGGTAGTTATCAGGTACATGATGAGATCTGTGCATGCAGACTGGGCATTAGGTCATGTGACTTAGGTGTAGTCATGGTAGTAGTCAGGTCAAGGTTGCATTGTGTTTACCAGTAGTAAAGCAGCTAGTTGCTTAGACCTTATGGTCTATCTTATGTTAGAAGATATATAGAGGTACCAGTGGCAACTACACATAGAGAACAGCATTTTCCTGTTTTAAGTTTGAAAAAGAATGAAGCTCCATTTCAAGGGAGACTCATGCACATGTACACCTACTTGTACAATATTCAATACAATTATTTCATCACAAGGTTTTTAGCAGTATGTGTGATAAATAGTCAAGTCATTAAGTCATAAGACATAATAGGTCTGCCCTCCAGAAAGTTGTTAACATCATAGAATCTTGGTCCCTTTGTTCTTTTATTGGTTTTGGTGTCCCTGGCTTGTCATTTTCCTATTTCATGATTGCCTGAAATCGGAGGTTTGTCATGATCAAAGTAAACACAATAGAACCCTGCGAAAAAAGCCAATAATAACAGACCCGTAGGGCCCTTGAAAGTCCCTGAGAGAATAAGAAGAATTCTGAGAGTGTTAAGGCATTGACTTTGAAAGTGATGCCATATTAAAAAGGAGAAACAACCTAGTACACACTAAAAGCATGGAACTCAAAAGGTGATATCAGTGTCACAAAAAGCTGACTAAAGTTTGGCTTTGAGCTTATTTCCCCACAAACATCACCTTCTTCCTTCAACTTCTGCAACTGTATGTGAAGCAAACTGGATGCCTCACCTCAAACATCACACACCCCATCAAATTAAAAATGGAATTGAATATAAAGACACTAGCTTAAAAGGCCTTCCAATCAAAGAAGATGAGAGAGTTTGTCCATGGATCTGGCATGTAAATATTAGTAGGTGAGAAAAAGTGACTGAAAAAACTGCCAACTCATCCAGGCTTGAGCCAGAGCTGGTGGTGTTTGTTCCCCTTGGCAAATAACAATAGGTGACATTACTAATTACACAACCTGGAGCCAATTGAAAGCAGAAACAGATGGAAACTCAATAATTAATTTACAGTATCAGGATGATGCCCTATTGCCTTTGTTTTATTTGATGGAATTTGGAAATGAAATATTGGTTCAGGAATTCAAGACAATATTTCATTGATTGGAACAATGGGAAGGACAGTGTAAGATGTTGTCTGTCAGTTTTCAATATCCGAAGTCATTTCTTCGCATACTCCAAATTTGTTAAGGCAGATCAACTCAGAGAGCCCACAGTCATACCAGGAAAGCCTTTCTCAAGATTGTATGACTAGACCCCTTCAATTTGTAGTGGGATCCCTTATTCTAAATGCCATTACAGCCCTGCATCTAGGGGTCACTTATGATTGCACTGGAAGGACTCCGCTACCAATACAGTACATGTTAATCCTACAGAGCAGTCTTAGGGCATTACCTTTTATACCTTACTCTTATTTAAAGGGCCTCAAATCATAGTGGCTGTGTGAAGTCATACCATCTTGAGAAATTGCCTCTTGATGGTCTTCATAGAAATATGAATTAACCCCCTCCACCCCTTAAAGCAGTATTTTCACGCAAATCCCATCAAGTAACAGAAATTAGAAAAAAACACAGGATAAAAAATCAAATCGGATTAAGACTCTGTCCAGATTCTCTGGGTATAAGGCTCCCATTTATTTGATGTCAACACTTCCTTTCTCTGATGATATTGATTGGGGATTATATATATATATATATATATATATATATATATATATATTGAACAAGTAACCAATGGATAACTCATGACGCGTGGGGGTTATCGACGAATAATAACACAAGGCTGTAGTCATGAGTTATCCATTGACTACTTATTTTATTCCACGAAAACCCCCTAAAATCAAAATAAATACCTGATATCCATGTTTTAAATCTGGTCGATGAAGTCAGCGCAGCGCTAGTCGCCATCTTGGCCGTGTGCGATGAAAACGAGACTGACCTAGAAAGACGGAGGAGGGCGAATGCAGGGAGCATATATTGAATTTTTTTGTGTGAAAAAGGAATAACATTGACACAGTAGTATCAAAACAGAGGAAATATATTTAATGAAGATTATGTTAAACAGTAACAATAAATCATATATGAAATATGATACTCAAGAAATGCGTGGCCACATCGAAATGAACAATTGTAACCCTTGCGCATAGACGCGTAAAGCGTGGACACATCTACCACATTTACGCTTAATACTAATTAGTCATATACGTGTTGAGTAATACTGAACCAAACGTAACATGAAAAATCACACATATGTTTACTTGTAATTCACTGTGACAGTACAGTCTTTGAAGGATACATTAGAGAAAATTGTGGTGGCGTGAGGGTTTTGTTCTACGTTCACCACCCTGTTCACATTTACACTGACATCAGTGGCACCGTTGGAGGTACCTGGTAACTCATTTGGAGGTTTGGTAACAATGTCAGGTGGAGGCTTACTGACAGTAGAAGATGGTACTCTACGGGACAACTTCAGACTCATTTCGCGTCTTTGTTCATCTGGTGTTTTTGAGTAATACTCTATGGAGGTCTCACTCTTGTGTCCCGTCACGGACTTAATGTCCCGTGATGGGACACCTTCTTCGCGTAGGGTCATGACACATGTTGCTCGGACACAATGATTGGTATAGACCTGAGACAATTTAGCTTCCTTCGAAATATTACTCATCATTTTCCCCAGCATGTTTATACCAACGGGTGATTTTGTATACCAAATCGGATTATTTGCGAATCCCTTATACTTAGGCGTTTGATAAAACGAGTTATTTTCGGGACACAATTTACTCAAATAGAGCTTAAGGCTCATCAATGGGCAATTTTCCACATCAGAAGCATACATACGCTGACTGTGTTCATTTTGACCTTGGCTTAACCCTTGATGATTTTTTTTCTTTTGGATTGAAACTGAGGGTAACATATTCTTTTTCGTTGTCATCTTGTTTGAATACAAAATGCTCCTTCCTAAGCTCATGCATACCTTCGCGAGCTCTTCGTCCGAAGTGAAGAGTAACTTCATAAAAGACCTTGTACAACAGGTGTTTTGGTGTATCGTGTGACAATACTCATGTAGAATACATTAACGCTAAGTCAGCTTTTGTGATAGACGCGTAATGCGTGGACACATCAAGACCCTTTTCTTTGTTTATTTTAATGTGCCCTTTCATAACATTGTTTGCACTTGTAAACATTGGATCACTGATTATGTTATAAGGCACATTATGTGGCGGTTCATTTAGGTGGCGCTGGACACAGGCTCTTATACACAGTAGGCTTTTTTTTGAATATTCCAATCCCTCTATTGTCCTTACATTTGCGTAGAAGCGCTTCAGCAGGTCGGCTATTTTTTCCTTCTCTTTGTTTTCGAATTCAGCATCTTCTCCTACGTCTATCAGCCAAGCTGAAAAAAAAAATACAATCATATTTGCATTTTTTTTTTAGTAAAGAGATGCGTGGCCACATCGAAATGAACAATTTCAACCCTTGCGCATAGACGCGTAAAGCATGGACACATCTACCACATTTACGCTTAGTACTAATTAGTCATATACGTGTTGAGTAATACTGAAGCAAAAGTAATATGAAAAATCACACATATGTTTACATGTAATTTACTAATACTATATCCTAAGATTAAAAAAAATTTTGTGAAAACTGTATTTATGCAAGACTACAGCAGTAGACACATACGTACTAATTAAAATCGTTTGGTAAAAAAATACAATATATGCTCCCTGCGCTCTGTGCTTTCTTATGCATGTTCTATCCCACGGTCTCCGCGACGGTAACATGTATTATCATGATTTCAGTTCTGTCAACGTAAATATATATATGAAAAGATATTATTTGTTTTTACCTCTGAAATATTTTAATCCCCCACGATGCTTGCTTATGCGTATTGGCTGCTTTGGAAGCCATTTCCAGCTGGTTTAGGGTATTTTGGTCTATTTGTCCGGACCTTTTCGCCGTGTTTGGGTCTGGATTGACAGCAGGCGGAGCCTCTTTAAAGTCATCGTCGCCCAAAAAAATCCAAGCTGCATTTCTTCATTTCTTTAGCAGTTTTCGTCATAATTGTTCCATTTGTGAGGAGCTGTACATCATATTCTCGATATCCTCTAGCATGTACTTTTACTACAAATCCTTCTGTCCATTGGTCTTCATGTAAGACCTGAACAAAGTTACCTTTCTCGAATTTTGGCTTCCACGCCATTGTTATTCCAATGTTGTATACATCTCTAGTAGAGGAGGAAACAAAGTTATATAGGTCACATGGCGACTTCCGGTTTACTTTCAACGGAGAAGAAGGGCGCATGGATTTACATCGTTTCATGTTGGATATTATGGATTATTTCATTTTTTTGGTTATGGCGAACGTTAAGGACTATGCTATCATCAAAATGGATATCTGCTATGTCTTCTGTAACCTGGATTCCTTCTATTTCTCCTCCAAATTGTACAAACTTCAATGTAAAAGATGCGGGTCTGCCCGTTCCTCTGGGTCACTATGGGTTTTGACACTCCCATTGCCAGCATGGTCTAGAGGTAAGACTCTCGCTTTTCAATATGGCGATCCGGGTTCGATTCCCGGTTGGAGTAGAACAGTTTTAAATATGTTCCTCCACTTTCGGGAAGGTGTGCAGTTATCCTGGATAACCGCACGCCTTACCTGGATAACCACACGCCTTACCTGGATAACCACACGCCTTACCTGGATAACCGCACGCCTTCCAAAAATGATGTTACAGCCTATAGGGTGTGCAATATCGACAGATATGTGGATGGGAATAGACCCCAAAAAGCACAGTGTAAGCCAGAAATTGTGGAATAAATATATATATATATATATATATATATATCCTTTATGCTTTCCTACGCAATATATTAATTAAAATAAACTAAAACTTAAGAATCTATAGTGTTTTCAATTTGATGTTCACAGAGCTTATCTAAGCCTCTCATTAAGTAATTAACAGAGGAGGAAAGTAGATTGGATGTACCGGCAATCGAACCTGGAGTCAACCCCCCACTTTGGATTCATTGAGACAAGCACTTTACCTTATACCTACTCTAGTATCTGGTATAAGGCATGGTTGAGGATAGACTCTAGTGTCACATTAAACTTGTACTAGACAGTCAAAGGCAACCCATATTCATTCCATTTCTTTACATCTTATACATAGGGTATGATAACATAGTTTTCTCTTTATTTATTATCCTTTTCAGTATAGGGTTTCTGACAAAACTAATTAAGCATCTACAGAAACTGACCATAATTTAAGTACAATGTGGTGAACCTAACAAACAGCCATCAAGTATCACTCAGGTTAGGTCATCATTCCAACCGCTGCCATTGGTAATAATGGCAGAAGAGGTTAAAGGTGCATGGAATAGCTGAACCCATTACCAGCCCAAGCACCCTCATTCCACCTTCTTCCCCCAAGAACATCCTCTCCACTACTATCTGTTGTTGACCAGGACAGCAGAGGTTAACAGGGGTCATAGAGCTTTTTAACCCTTTAATGACCAGATAGTACTTTGAGGCATCATGTTAATTAGAACTGTATTCAAGGCCTGCATTTATGTGTCAAGCCTAAGGCTCAGTGTTAATGACACAACCAAAGACACAAAATAATTATTAAAATAATAATTAAAAGATAGTTGGTGATTGTCTAGGGTTTTGTAGGTTAAGAAACATTTCGGGTCAACGGTTTATTCTGAACTAAGATTCCTTAATTGATACAGACTACTTCAGTTGTTAGAATTAATCCCATAAAAGGTTTATTCATTCCATAATAATTCCACTTTCGTTAAGTGTTGCATCTGCTTGAATGACCAGTCCAGCTCTGGGCATAAAACAAAGCAATGGGCACTGTCTGGAAAAAAAGTATCAAATCATTATCAAATTTCATCTGAGTAACAAGTGCTCTGACAATAATATTTTGGATATTCATAAAAGAGGTACCTTCTTGGAATATCTTGTAAGGGATGCCACTGAGGTAAAAGTAGATTATGAGGAAATTATGATCAGCAAAAAATTTAATTTGATGCAATGTTATATATACACATGAGCATAGCGTTAAACTGGGCCAAGGGCATGGACCAGTCTTTAGCATCTTAGTACTTTATGATGAGTGGCCCCACCTGCTCAGGCCTGGGTATATGGGAGCAGCTCTGGGCTGGTAGGGAGCAGCTCATGGCAGTGTAGGAGCAGCTCTGATTAAGTAAGACTTATCCTTTATAGGACACAAGCAGCTCAGACAAATTAAGCTGTACAGTGGACGGCAGGATAAGTACACCCTGGGAGGGGAAGAAAAGGATAGGTGGGGTGAAGGAAATAAGTTAATCCTTAAAGGGCCCCATGGTGCCTAAACTTGTTCTACACCTATTTGGTCCCATGATGCACAAGTGCAGCCCTCGGATATGTTTAATCTGGTTAATAATTATTGTTTAATGCATCATGTGAACTCCATGTGGTCGCCACCATACAGAATGGTCAGAAGGATTATTGCAGTTCATGTACCGTAAATCCCCGGTCATAAGCCGGATTTTTTTTTTCTATTTTGGGCCCAAACCGGCTTCTAAATTTTTCCCAAAGTCCCCCCCCCCGGCTTATGACCGGTTTTTTTTTTACTATAGAATAAAGAGAAAATGGGAAAAATTTGACACCAAAACCGGCTTATAGGATTTCCCTGAACTCACCCCCCGGCTTATGACCGGGGCCAGCTTATGACCGGGGATTTACGGTAGGTAGACCCATCAACACTGCACTAATGCAACATAACGAGAAAAGAGTACAGAATGAATTAAACCATACATGCCACATAAAAAGCCTACGTGAGGTCTTATTAGAGGATAGGGAAACAGAGGGGGTGTAGGGTAAGGCTGCCATAATGATTGGATCCTCTCAAGTAGATAGATGGGCTAGCACTTAATTTTACTACTTAGTCAATCACTCCGTCAGGTTGGCATGACATATGAAATGAACTACCATTGCGAATAACCAATTAGGGCTGCATTCTTGATAGATAAATGAACGTATGGTGAGTTCACAAAATTGCTATAAGATGTTTTTGTGCCTTACTTTGGACAATTTAGCAGTATTCTATTGTCACAAAAACATTCCCTCTTGTAAGGTGCACCCGCAATGTTTGTGGACTCTGTATAGTGCTTTAAGGGCCCATCATCACATTACAAGCCATGCTTTATACGCAGGATATTACAGTATATCGAGATATGAAGTAGTCCTTCAATAGTTAATGTAGGAGAGGGATGGCAGTGGGTATTAGTATAGATTTGGTGTCAGTGTGTCTAGCCATAATTAAGGGATAGCCCTATAGTGGATGGATGACGTATGTAGTGGGATGAGGTCAGGAGCTTGGTCAGTCCACCGTAAGTGGGCACCTGGGTCTTTTTTTGGTCTTTTTTTTTTTTGATACAGGGGGTTATAGAATAAAAAGTATGTAACCATTCTTCTTATTTGAAGGAAAACACCTTGGGCTTCAACAGAAGGACAAATTTACTTAAGTCAGCCTGCTATTTTTTTCAGATATAGTGGCCCAAAGTTGAAAAATTGCCCAAATTTTTTTTTTTCAATTTCCACCTCACTCCAGGCTCTATATCATCAAGCCAAGCAGCAATAGACTGACATAACTTTATCTCTTCCTTAGTTGGGGGTTTTATCTAACATTTTCGTGTAGTTTGGAGGTGCTCTGGTTGGCATTCTTTTTCCCCTGTTCATTTTCATAACCAAATATAGTTGATGTAATGGGCATGATCAAAATAAAAGTACACTGGTATGCCTACTAAAACACTATCCTCAATCTTAATTCCTTCCAGGATTAGGGTCTTCATATGCCCTAGGGGTTTTTCTGCTACAGAAGCTTAGGGTCTACTTGCAGGCATGACTACCCAGCAAATTGTCGTTATCTGTCGCCATGATTGGTCATCAATGGTGACTCCTTTTTGAGTGATAACTCACTGCGTCATCTTTTGCCACTGTGTGTCAGTCTCACATGGCATGGCAATTTATCACAACAGTCACCAACATGATCTCACTCACTGCGTGAGTATGTGCCACCCCTTGTCATCCCTCACAAAGCATGGTGACTTATCACCACCATCGCCAACATGGATCTAACTCACTGCGTGAGTATGTGCCACTGCCTGTCAACTCTCACTCAGAATGGCGGCTTATCACAAGCATCGCCAACCTGGATCTGACTCACTGTGTGATTATGTACCACTCCCAGTCCACTCTCACTCAGAATGGCAGCTTATCACCACCATCGCCAACATGGATCTCACTCACTCCGTCTATATGTGCCACTGCCTGTCAACTCTCACTCAGAATGGCCGCTTATCACAAGCATCGCCAACATGGATCTGACTCACTGTGTCATTATGTACCACTCCCGTGCCACTGGCATCAACTCTCACACAAAATGGCGACTTTTCACTACCATTGCCAACATTGGTCTCACTAAATGCGTGAACTTGTGTCACTCCATGTCAATGCTCTCTGAGGATTGCATCATCTGTCACTCACTCTCACTCAGAATGGCAACTTATCACCACCATTGCCAGCCTTTGTCTCACTCAATGCGTGAATTTGTGTCACTCAAAGTCAATGCTCTCTGAGGATTGCATCATCTGTCACTCACTCTCACTCAGAATGGCAACTTATCACCACCATTGCCAAAGTTTTTGAGACAGCACCACTGTTCAACATGTAGCCTATCTAGGAAGTGTGGGCATGAAGTATAAGTCCCATACTTATCAAATCTGCTTTGTTGCACACTGATTTCCATGTAATACTTCAGGGTTGAATCAAACAAGATTATATAGAGAAAATATCAATTGAATTTAGATAGAGGTATCTCTAAAATAAAAGCAACTATCCATAAACACCTTTTCTCTGGTTACAGGAAAAATACATAAGGAAGTATCTACATGAACACCTTGTCTGTGGTTAGAGGGAAGATACATATGGCAATACCTTCTCTGGCAAAACATACATTGATCTGGCAGATGTGAGGCTGCATGATTACCAATGTCGATGATCATGAGCTTTTCATCTAACAAGATGAGTGATCACCAACATCGCCATCACTGGTGAGTCTGAGTGATCACCACTCTCGCCATCCATGGTGAACCTGCGCTATGACGTGGTGCGCATTTCATCTAGCAAGGTGAGTGATCAACCCCCTTGCCATCCCTGGTGAGTGTGAGTCATCACGATCCTCGCCAACCATGGTGAACGTGCATTATAGCATGGTGTGCGTTTCATCTAGCGAGATGAATGATCACCTGAGTGACCATCCCCTGTGAGTGTGAGTGATCACGATCCTTGCCATCTGTGGTGAATGTGCGTTATGATGTGGTGTGCGTCTCATCTAGCGAAGTGAGTGATCACTCATGTCGCCATCCCTGGTGAGTCTGAGTGATCACCATCCTTGCCATCTGAGGTGAGGCCATGTGATCACCACCATTGCTATTCCTGGTGATCTTGTGCTATAGCGACGACGTGTTCCATCTAGCGACACGTGTGAGCCACTTCACACAGGTTGACAAGGAATCACAACAATTTGCTGGGTATGCAATACATATTCGAGTATTTTGAAGATCACTTTGCTCACTCCCACTACATTCATATTTCTACATCCAAGATTAATACTATCAAAGTTTTCTTTCTTTCAACCAGCCAAACAGGAAGATCTTTTGTTAATAAGTCATTTAAAAAAAAATAATGAAGTCTCTACATGCCTTGGGTATGCCAAACAGAGGGGTCAACTGACAGATGTAATGGGCATGAGTGTATTGGTCATGACCGTAATAGGCATGAGTAAAATGCAGTGCAAGAATGTTGGCAGGCTGGATGCATTCCAAATGCATCCTATATGTATTCTTTAATTGTTTCTATTACCTAGACCAATGCTGGTTGAGGTTATATTACTGAGTTGCTGTCTGAAGCCTGGAAAAGTTGTTTCGCTCAAGCCCATTACACTCACGTCCAATACACTCATGCCCATTATGCTCACGCCCATTATGCTCATGCCCATTACGCTCACGCCCATTATGCGCATGCCCATTACGCTCACACCCATTATGCTCATGCCCATTGCATTCATATTATTTCCTTATGTATTAACAATATAGATATTTTTTCCTTTTTTTCACATAGTGTTTCTTTGGGACCTTTTGTCAAATAATTATGCTAAATGAAAATAATGTAGTTCTGACAAATATTTCTGTGATATAGAGAAGAATTCATTTTGTTCACGCCCATTACACTTTCATAATTTTGAATATCTGCAATAAAAACTGACCGTTTGGGAGTTAGTGACTTGAATGAACCTTTCCAAAGAGCCAAGATATAGGGCTATCAATAAAATTACGTTTCATGATCTAATTCTGAGTTTCTAAATGAACCTCTACCATGGACAAGTGCCCACTTTCAGTGGATATATGGATCTATGTTACTTTCTATGGGTTTTACACATCAGGGTATAGATGTAGGCATGGATCTACTTTACTTTTTTTCAGGGGAAAATCTTGATGATCCCCCCCGAATAAGGCATCGCTCATTGACTTCAGAGTTTAGGGTCATCTTTGGTATCAAGATCTATTTCCGCATTAAGTGAACAAGCTTCTACATATTATAAGGCATTGAAATATTTCACACACATAACATTTTACTCTGTATTTCAACAGGAATATTATGAAGTACGTCTTACTTCCTCATCATATTTCTGCCAACAAGAACTCATCCTTTTCACCCAGAATACTTCCCAATTATACAAATCATGGGAGTGAATAAGTGCATCTACAGATGTGGAAAAGAATTAAGAGAAAATAGAAGATGAATAGTATAGCACTTCCTACTACCATTACACTTACATGATCTATTTCACTTGTGGTAGCTGAGTTAGAAACAGCAACTGCTATTGATTATTTACTATTGATTTTCCACAGTGCTGGTGGTAGGAAAAGAAATTGATGATGGGTGGCCACAGTACTACCTGTATGTATTATTACCACTCCTCTATTAAAAAAACACTCACATGTTACATGTCCAACAAGTGATCCATTCTACCTCCCTGAGAGGCAGCTGTACACACTTTAAATAGTTCATAGGATAAAGGGGAATGATTGTTAATGCCCATTTATGAAAAGGAGTCTTCCACAGCCATTGATTTATTTCGTTCCTCTTGCCACTGTGTACAGTGTGCTTTGCTTGAGATAATGTATGTAGGGCTGAGCCTCTCGCCACTTCAATCAATAGCTTTGTAAATGCATGCCAGTCACATACTACCATCAGATAAACAAATAGGGCTGAATTATTCTACCATTGCCCCCAGACAAAGTTTCCAGAGTATGCATGTTCCAGGTGTTGCCATAGCAACGGTTTTCATATTTAACTCATAATATCTTCTGGGGGCTTTTTCTGTTTTAGGAACAATTATTTTTCACGAAGTGTTTCTATATGGAAAATCGTGATAGTTGGGAATTATATATAATCGTAAAAACTATTTTAAGGAGAGTAAAAATGATTCAAGGAGAGTCTCTGAAGTAAACGATTTTTACCCTATATATAAAAAGGCACTAGATCGTCGCTGGTCCCTACCCCATTTAAATAAGCTTCACTGCTTGCCAGGAACAGATAAACCAAAAGAGGCTAGATGAAAGTATGTACTTTTTTCAAAGTTAACTCGATTTTTCTCTAAAATTTCAAGAATTTTAATATTTTGGGGTACCCCTATTCAATAAAACTTCTCCTTATAAAACAAATCGTAGGATTAAAAACCAAATGGAAGCAAAAAGCAAATACACAATGCCTCAAAATCATCATGGCTATTTTTTTCTGCAATGTCTGCCATCTTGGATGCCAATTCGAATAAATCAGGGCTCGCCCTGGTTTAACTAATGGATGAAACTGTAGATTGATTGTAGATCTGAATCATACTCATAGAGATCTTTAATCTGATATGTCATACATGAAAATCCGACTTATAGTTCTAAAGATATTCTCTAAAACAGACCTCCAAGATAATCTGCTGGGAGAGTGTAGAATTATTTGCTGTTGCTATGTTATAATCCATTGCTTAGTTATGCGCTGCTAAGTGACGCGCTTCTAATGTGAGACACTAGGGGGCAGCATTTTTTGCCCTGGGTAAAGGTAAAGGAGATCCGGGAGGGAAATAATTTGGGGATGGTAGGCCTAGTATTAGTGTAAGCTATAGCTAGGTATTTTAGATGGCCTACTGTGCCCCCCCCCCCTCCATAGTGCCGAAGGCACTAGTTGTATATCTAAAAAGGTTTTCACGACAATACTACGCATTCAAGATAATCTTTGATGACTAATCTATGACTTTAAAGTATTTCTGAACAGTGCTGAAGGAGGTTTAGTTTTTCCTCTGACCTAAAAGTAAGGGAGTAATTTTTTAGATATTTGGTTTATCTTTTTAAAAAACAGTTACTAAGTGTTTCAAGACAGACCTATATAGCCAAAGATGAAGTAAATTTGAATTTTATTCATTTCATCCATGTTTTTTTTTTAAAGGACCATACTATGATCATGACAAAAACAATCAATAATCGTGCAATAATTGATTTAATAATAAAACATGTCTAGGAGACTTTTTAGATTGATTGGGATTATTTGAAAATTATCTGATGATTATCTTTAAGTCTCCACGACTAGGCATTTCTAAAAGGAAAATCGTGAGATTGTGTTTCAAGCTCCCTCTGAGAAATTCTCATAATTTGGCATTAGAAATGGCTTCTAAAAGGAAAATCGTGAGATTTCAAAATATTCGTCAGATGATCGTCAAATAATCCCTATCTATCAGAATAATTGTTGCAAAAAGAGAAAAAGGTCCCTGGCCAGTTACCCCAACACCTATAGAATGTACTATCATATACCATTTTATTATTCCATAAATTGTAACATATTACTGTATTAATCAAAGAATATGTAAGAAATTAATACATAGGTTGGCTAGAAGAGCGCTCAAACATTGTAGAAGAGCGTTCATGCTCCACTGCACACCAGCCATGTCAATTATACATAGGTTACAATATCAAAGAGTCCAACCTCATGGTCCACTGCAGAATATAATGCTTTTAAGAGTCTAAGAGAGCGACCTCATGGTTCAGTGCACAAATTAATAACTTGTAAGTGAATGCAAACGGCCGTTAGGGGTGCCTGGGCACCGCTGACGCCGTCATGAATGTCTGAGCACCCAAACACTGAACAATAGATTACATAAGTCACGACGCCATAACCTTCCGGTCGCTCTAGCGTCGCTCCTGAGTGATCTAGGTCAAATATCAAAGCATTTACGGAAAGGCCATAATTAGACGGTCAAAATGAACTCAAGAACAAGGCGGAACTCCTACTATTAAGGAAGTTACGCCATGTAGACTAATTCAACCTCCGAATGCGCTACAGACAAACCAGCGCAAGTTAAGCGCCCAGAAAGCAAGCGTTGACAATTTCACATATTCAAGTCCGCGCATGCACAAAATGGCAGTTATAGCAGCGTAAACGACTGAGATATGAGGGTCTTAACATGCCAAACCGACCAAGACAATGGGGGACATGGCGGCGTCCATGGGGGTCCTTTGTGCACCCAGTGACACATGAAAGTCTCCCCTCAAACAATTGCAGAGTTAGGCAGATGCCACTGGCTCCAGTCAGTCTGAGGAGCAAAGCCAGGAAATGGTACAAATACCACTGGCTGCTCCTCCTAGAAGGCAGAATCACCAGAACCACCCTAGAGGTAACACCTCCAGTCAACACTCCTGCTACCTGCTATAGCTCTACACTATGCTGGGTTAGACTATGCCAGACAGGCATAGGACTGAACCACTAGTGGCCAGAGTATACCTGCTACAAGACACCTACCAGAGGGTAAAGTTGAACATTATTATATTATTCCTCTAAGCAGCAGGTCAGGAGCTAGGTGTGGGAACGCACCTATTATTATTATTATTATTATTATTATTATTATTATTATTATTATTATTATTATTATTATTATTATTATTATTATTATTATTATTATTATTACTACTATTACTACTATTACTACTATTACTACTATTACTATTATTACTATTATTATTATTATTATTATTATTATTATTATTATTATTATTATTATTATTATTATTATTATTATTATTATTATTTTTATTATTATTATTATTATTATTATTATTATTATTATTATTACCTCACAGGTGGAGTGGAACAGAACATTATACTTTATAAACAATTGTATATTTACTGTGTGTGGAAATTACCTGCATGTTAACATGTATGTAACTGATATTCTTACATGTTTGCCTAAAGCTGAATAAACCAGTGATAACTGGAAATAACACATTATGAGAGCTTGATGTATTTACACTATATACCACTAGTCATATGATATTTCTCATATGACAACTTGATCATGCATAATTACTAGTATGACAATACACAAGAAATAACTTTCAGATACTCCATGGTTTTTTCTCAGACCCCCCAAATCCACAGGAAAATCTAGCTTGCTCACTTGTGTGATTTGTGCTCATAAGTCCCTTTAAAATCCATTGGGAACTTGCCACAGGATGAAAGTTTTCATGAGTGAAGGTTTGCCCTCAAATCGACACCTTCTGCTCATTGCCACTGGAGCATTTTCAGGATGATGATACAGCAAGAATAGTATAGCTATATGACAGGAAAGATTTTACCCATACTCTTTTAACTGCATTTATGTGCATGCAAATTGGAATAAGATCACTCTAAAAGTGCAAGATCACTCAACAATACCTATGTAACAACTCATGTTGATAGCCTAACTCCCATTTTCAGGCCCATACAACTTAATAAATGTTTAGCTCGGGGGGTCAAATGTTTCATACCTGACATCTCCTATATACAGATGATAGCCTAACGTTATTGGTGCAGGTTTTGTGCAGTATTGGACAAAATCACCAAAAAAGACTGAATGATGGGCTTATCATAGAAGTCAGTTAGCTCTTGCCACAGAAGTGCCTGTAAAATTTTAACCATATGTCCGATTGCTTTGGAATTTGGAGTATAAATTCCCAATAAAATGCTGATTTTGGCCAATTATTGAAGAATCATAATGACATACACCCAAAGGCAAAAAGTAAAAAGTGGTCTTTTGGCATAATTCCCCTTTCCACATGGATTAAATGATTAGATAACACAACTTCATATATAATTTGATCATTTCACCTAAATTTCATCCATTTTTAGCTGTAATTGCCCATAGAGACGTCCAGGCAACCTGGACACACCACTCTCTGACCCAAAGATAGTTGTGCACTCCCCTCTCACCAACCATAGGAATACTTAGGAATTTTGACACAGGTTCTCTGTATACTTGTACTTAATTTTTAGGGGTGGGACTTTTCCTTTTTATTATGTCAATATTCTCCATCACACCCACAGACTGCTCAACTCTCTGTGCATTTAAAGGGATTGTGATACATTTACTTCCATTGACTCTCACATTTTCATAATGTAATGAAATGCATAGGTGTTTTCACATATGGATTCCATATTTTTTGGGCTTTGTTTTAGGATGTTGGGCTTTTCCTTTTATCTTGTATGTCCTGTAACCAGAGTCAAATGCTGCCCTACACTGTGTTCTGGGACCAGGACATTCCCTACTTTGTTGGGCTCTCACATTTTAACCCTCAATCAGAATGGTTAGATGTTTTCATATGTGGGTCCCAGACCCTTTAGGCTTTATTGTGATGTGTGGGACATTCTTTTATTTTCACAAATACTATGTTTTTAAAGTTTTTCAATTATTGTTACTGCAGGTGCAATATGAAAATATTAATATGTCAGAAAGTCCTGCATTTCAAAATGAAGCATGAAATGTCAACTGATCAAATATTTTGACACTGGCTATGTATCTACCATGGCAATTTTGCAGAGCTCTCCATAGCAAATCCTTTAAAATCATATATTGAGGGCATCAGGGGACAAGTTGCTGAAATTGATAATGTAAACACCACCCATTTATTGCCTCATTATTCCATAATACTATGCATCCACGATATTGGGTAGGAAGAGGGGACCCAGACCTTTTAGAAATGGGGCTTGCCATTCCTATATCTATAGCAGTTTGGCCGACAGAGCTTTTGAAAGACAAGCTAATTTTTGTAAAAGTGACGCGATTTTCACGGTAGCACAGGGCTCCTCTGAGGTAGCAATATCAAGATAAACCAATTAGGTGCTCTTGAGTGTGCTTGTAAGAGCTTCAATGATTCATCATACCAACCATTTGGGAGTGTATAAACACTGTAGGGGGCAGAGGGTAAGGAGAAGGGCCAGTGTAAACACAAGCTCCTCATACGAGGCTATCGTAGTTATCAGGTACATGATGGGATCTGTGCATGCACATCGGGCATTAGGTGAATTGGTGCTAGGCATGGCAACATACAGGGTGAGGTCATATTGTGTCTACTAGTACTAAAGCAGTGTAATCAGGACTGAAGTACTCTCTCATTGTAGAAAACAGCTTGAGGTACCAGTACCAACTACCAATAGAGATCAGCATTTTCCTGTTTTCAGATTGAAACAAAGCTTTATCAGATAAAGTTCCATTTTAGAGACACAGTTTTAATTACATGTACAGTATTTAACAGATATTCAATCACCAGGACATTTGTGCAGTATGTGGTCAGGGTAGTCAAATTGTTTCGTAACACATGATGGGTCTGTATTCGAGACAGTCGACTGCATCAACATGGAATCTTGGTCCCATTGATCAATTTTCTTTTCTCTCCAGTGCCTCTCTTTTCTTTCCTTATTTCTCTATTGCATTAAATCTGATGCATATCATAATTAAACCAAAAAAATGAAACCCTGTCAAATAAACCAAAGATAGTATAACAGTAGGAGCTTTAAAATCTCAAACTACTTAATTAGCTTAGATAGTGCCAAGCAAAAGTAAAAAAAGGAGAGTGTAAAGGGATTGACTTTGAAAGTGATGCCATCTTAAAAAAGAAGGACAACTTAGTGCACACTAAAAGCATTGAACTTAAAAAATGATATCAGTGTCAACAAAAAGCCTGACTCAAGTTTGCTTCGCGTTTACTTTCCTGCCAACACCAACTTCTCCTTCTCACTTCTGCAACCGAATCTTAACAGTGGATACCTAAGCTCAAAAATCACAAAGCCCATCAAATCAAAAACAGAATTAAAGTTAAACACAGCTGCTTAAAAATCCTCTGGATCAATGAAAAGTGAAAAAGCATGCCTTTCCACGGAACTGGCATGTAAATATTAATGTGAGAAAAAGCATCTGAAAAAACTGCCGACTCATCCTAGCTAGAGCCAGAGATGATGGTGTCATGGCAAAACGTTTTAAAACGTTAAAATAGCTTTTTTTGTTGAGTGGGTGGTTTTTAATGTAGTCATGTAAGATTTATCTGGTACACCTGGTACAACACATTATTTCATGCTGAATAGCATGGGATACATCAGCTCAACAAATATAGCCTAGGAGCTCTGTATCTTACACCCTCTTTGGAAAACCCTGTCCTATATTTTATTTATTTTGTTGTAGCATTCAAGTAATTTAGACACCATAAATTTCTCTTTGTATTGCACTGCAGTCCACCTTTAGTGTAACCATTTATAACATCTTATAAGCCCTCTGAAAAATACACATATGGGTTATGCAAATTTTGTGTTCTCCATAGCCTGCTTTGTAAAATCAGGAGCAGCACACCAGATAGGTCTCAAGAAATCAAATCGAATTAAGGCATAGTCCAGATTCTCTAGGTTTTCTCAGATCCTATTAATTCAAATATGTTTCCTACCCAAAATAGCAATAATGATATATAACTTGGCAGAAAAACGATTTTTTTTACGTCAAAAAACGTTTTATTTTGGTTCCTAAGTTTCCAAAACTTTTTTTTTCAACGTCAAAATAACATTTTTACATGTATTCAAAAAACACGTTATTTTGACATTTTATATCAGGTTAAAAAAAAGTGTTTTTTTAATGTAAAAGAAACGTAAATAAAAACGTTTTTATTTGGTTGATAAAGCAAATGTTTTATTTGGTAGAAGAATTGGTTGAAAAAACGTTTAGAAAATGTTTTTTCAACGTCAAAATAACATTTTTTAAAAACTGTTTTTACCCAAACCAAATAAAAACGTTTGCAAACGTTAAAAAACGTTTTTTTGCAAAGTGGGTGTCCTTCTCTAAGTCCTAAGAATTAAGAATCTATGGTGCTTTCAAATAGATGTTTGCAGAGCTGGATTAATCCTTTCATCATGTAGTTAACAGAGGAGTAAAGTAAATTGGATGCACAGGCGATCGACCCTAGAGTTAACCCAATAGTGGATTTGATTAATCAACCAGAGACTGTGGGTGACAGTGCTGAATGCCCAGTGCTTCTGTAGGGAAAACCTTTGATTTGAACTTATGCAAAGGAGTTCTATACTTTATACCAACTTTAGTGTCCATATAAGGCATGGCTGAGTATAGAGTACTTGTGCACCATACAGAATCACCAAATGTTAGGGGTGCACCTTATATGTAAGGTCATCTCACATTGGATAAGTACTAGACAGTGAAAAGAAAGCCCCACATGCAACTTACTGTCTTACTTTGCACCTTCAGTAACATAGGGGTATGTTGATATTGTTTTCTTTATGGTTACTACCCTTTTCAGTGTATCCATAGAGCTCCTGAATAAAGCATCTTTGACTATATACAACCGATCCTGATGTAAGTAGAGTGTCATGAAGGAGACAAACTTCCATTGTTTATTACTTAGATTGGCCCATCCTTCCAACTGCTGCCATTGGTAATAATGGCAGAACAGGTTAAAGATGCTTGGAATCGCTCACTTGGAGCTGACCTATTGCCATGCAATCTAAGACTGTAGATTCACCGCCCCAAACATACCTACCTTTCCCATCCTTTCTCCATCCCCTCATCCACCACTATCTGTTGTTGACCAGGACAGCAGAGGTTAACAGGGGTCACAGAGCTTTTAACCCATTAAGGACCACAGGGTATTTTGCAGCATCATGCATCATGTAGCATTTTGAGAATATTAAGGCCTGCAGCCATGCATCGTTCCAAACCCTCAGTGTTGATACACTCCCAGAGTGTCGACATGATACATTAATACACCCCTAGTGAGTCTACCCACTAGGGCAGCACCCAAGAATCATGCTGGTGAAAATCATGATGAGGTCTGTGACAACAAATTGGTTAAAGAGGTCAGAGGTCAGAACAGTGATGTCCGGTTAGTCCCTAATTTGATTAGCATCGTCGGCTAAGGATCTGCTCCTGCCGGCATCATGGGTGGTAGGCATGGAGAAGGAATGTCTCCTCCTTAAACTATTTAGAGCTGCTAATAAATTAAACCCGTTCGTTGTCCTCATGTATCAATGCATTACATCTATGCATTCCTAAGAGGGGTTGATAAACTCCCGGAGTGTCATCAGGATGCCCCCGTACAGTGTTGGCTAGAAGTCTCACCAGCTCTGTGGAGTGTACTCAAGGCAAAAATGAAGCTGCAGCGAGTTAGTGGCTAGTGGATTTTAGGTGAGGATGAAAAAACAACAACAGAATCCTCTTGTATGGACAGAGAAGATTTCACTTCTCAGTGAAAAAACCAGCATGTTACTATGGAACAATAATGAGGCTGACAAATGTTAAACCCCTTCAACAATGGGGGGGGCATTATCAGACCACATGCGCAAAACTCAACCAACCACATCTTCTTATTAAAAGAATAACCGCTCCTTAAGTCACTACATTGTTGTTAAGGGGTTAACGATAAGGTTGGTAGCTGAAGGGCATTCGTCCTTTTATACCCATTGTAACCAGCAGAGGCTGTGTCCTGTCAGGATGAATTCCATGTCACTATGGCACCAGTGGGCATGTACAACTTAATAGGACTGTTATGTAATCTATCAAGTGGGCTCACAATACTCTGAGGCAAGTTCACAGAAGGTCAGAAGTTGTCTGTACCTACAGTTGTCGGTAATTGTGCTCACTGATCAATTAAAAACAATAACTCTCTCATTTTCCTTTTTTATTCGTTCATTATTATTTAATTCTCAGTTTTTCTTTTGCAATTTTTCTCACTTTGCCCAATATGGATAAAGACCGATTTCCAACCAACTCATCATTTCACTGACAGCCTTTTTGCAGAGGTTTACTGGTGGCTGCCTGTGTGGTCATTGTCTATTCAAACTTAAATCATATTATATGACTGTAGCACCTATTGTTTAAACATGATATATGAGGGAGGAGGGCTCCTGCTCAGATATAATGAGGCTATATGTATGCTTGTAACCTTAGCCCCATGTTCTAATCTATAGGCTCTTATCAATATATATATATATATATATATATATATATATAAATATATATATACATATATATATATATATATATATATATATATATATATATATATATAAGTGTATAATGTGCAGGCATACATCTATTATTTCTATACATTGAGTATTGGTGATGTGAATGAAAAATGATGGCACAGTGTAAGAAAACGTCTTCAAATAATGAAGGACTCTTTGTCCCAAAGTTGCCAGAGATCCATTGCTATTTTCAAAGAGATGTCCTTGTTTTCACCGGGAGTCCTTGTACCACCATACTGCCACCTGGGGGTTCTTGCAAAAACTACACTGACTCCCTGCTTAATGATTAGGATGGTTCACTGTTAAGTTTAACAAGGATCTCTGGTAGATTCAAAAGTCATTTCTTCACAGTGTACTGAGTGTCTGGTGCTCGTACACAACAAAAAGCCTCTTATTTAACTAAAGAGTACCCTTTTCTCAGATGAGCGATTTAGTCTGATTTTTATCTGAAAAAGGTGCTCTCAAAACACAAAAGGCATTATCCCAATGAAGACCATAACCCTCTCATTTACATTCTCATGCATCAAGAATAGCCTGTACATTGTGGTCTGGGTGGATTCCACATGATCTTGGGACTTTCAACGGTAGGGTATGATCCCCATCATTTCATGACAAATGAATGACAGATGAAGTCCTGACATTGTCATCAACCCATTCTCAAAGGCATTTTACATTATAGATATGGGGCTTAACTGTGATAACCACTAATCATGATTGAGGCATGACTTTCATTATAAGTAACTGTGATTGGAGTTTAACGGTGACTCACTGTGACTCTGATTGGAGCTCACTGGGAATGTACCAGTCGTTTTGATTCTAATAATGGTGATGATGCAGAGCAGAGACATTTATACTTTATAGTGATAATAGGTGTCTTTGGTAGTGTTGGTACAGATTGTACCTAGGTCTGGCTAACAGACCGAGTGCAGGAATTCAACCACAGAACTGCCGACTCTGAGCACTGCATGCACTCAGGTAGGATTTGGCACTAAGTTCACACCCACAAACTTCAGGCCCTATAGCCATTCACACCCAACAACCCTACTTAATACACCCCTCTCCCCTCACACTGTAAAAAATAACTGTTGAATCCACCAGGGATCCTCATAAAACTAACAGTGAACTACCACAATTGTATTGCAGGGAATTTGTGTAGTTTTTACAAGATGCTCCAGGTGGCAGTGCAATGGTACACAAATGTACAGGAAATCTCTAGGACGAAGGTTCCGTTCTTATATCAAAGACGTTCTTTTTTACAGTGCATGCAATGTTCTGCTGTCCCCAATGAACTCTCCTCCTTCTCCAGCATCCTTCCTCCCATTTCTCCCCACTGCCCAAGCCTGCACTGTAAAATATTCTCTCATTAAACTCCTCTTCAGCCTTTCTCCCATCCGGCTCTTTCCCATCTCCTAACACCCCTCCTGTCCCCACTTTTTTTCCTCTCTCCCTCCCCAATACCCTCTTGCAGTATGTTCCCCTCTCCTCCCCTCCCCTCCCTTCCCTCCCCCCCCCCTCTTTGATTCTTAACTCACCCCTTCCTTTCCCATCATAATCCTACCTCCCCTCTCACCAGCCCCTCCTACACAGTGCTATAGTGGTGGAGGAGGAGGGGTAGAAGGACCAGGTTACCTGTTAGGAATTGATAATTGGATATTGACCACCCTCAAGGTCAACCAACTGCTTTAGGAACAACAACCTGGGCTGTGTTTACGCCTTATAGTGGTTAGGCGTTCACGAGGGGAGGGATGGTTCTGCTTTTAGGTTGCCCTGGTAGGGATGCAATTAGTGACCAATTATCTGTAAGTCAATATAAAAAAATGACAAAGTAAACAGTATATATATATATATATATATATATATATATATATATATATATACATATATATATATATATATATATATATATATATATTAGTCATAGCCCATAGATGTAAGTGTTGCAAAAATATTTTCTGTAATTTTCAATGACACTGTTTCGTCCATTCTATAGCAGATTGAGCGTTGTCTTTTTTGCCAAGTGGTTAGGTGTAACTCATGATGCCTGTATTCATATGTCATGACAACCAGTAGGTATGATGCATCAATACATTTCATGTTAGGAATGAGTCTTACCATAGATTCATGTGCAATCGCCATTACTGACAGGGGCGTGAACAAACTCACTCTCCTCTCCCCTGTTCTCCACTATAGCGATATAAATTATGTGGATCCACAAGGTAAAACGTACCTTCATGAGGGGTATTGCGAAGGTCCGTTTTACCTTATTCACATATAGTCTCAAACTCCTTATCAAAAAGTGATATCTGATGGTGTCTCATTAAGAACCATTCGATTTGTCTATATCTGCTTCAAGGATTAAGAATTTTAAATTTTATTTGTCCATTAGTTAAAACCAGAGCAAAACATGCAAAACACTCACTGATCTTTTCCTCTTTATGTAATCTCACAGATACTTCATATTAGAATCAAACTTTTAGAAATTGAATATTCAGTAATGAAAAAACGAGTTAATGTAAAAATAATTAAAAACATCCTTATATGTAATCTCCTGTGTTGTCTCCATACATTTTACTCAGACCTGCAATAAAAGTACCTCCTAAACATCTGAGAGGATTCCTGCCCATTTAATTACTTCTCTTTTTTTCTAGTGCATTTGCAATGCCATGATAATTACGCTCAAATAGCTTTTGCTGGGCACTGAACCAAAAGGAAAAAATGAGGAAAAGCAGCTTGTATTCAAAGCGGATCTTGATTTAATCATAATATGTTCTTAATTTCAGCTAGTAGTTTAAAATGAACCTGAATTTAACAAAATGTCTCTTTGTATTATTTCCAGGTCCGCTGATGATGCATCTGTACTTCCCTTTAGGTTGCTCCCATTCATGTTTTCTAGCAGAGGTGTACAATGCAAATCTCTCCCATCATAGCCATAATACAGTAAAACATTGCATAGAAAACCCACAGTTACGAATAACTCCTAGAAGTCACCAGAAATTGTACTGCAAACCCATTATCCCAATAACCTATGTGCGAGAAGCATGACCACCCTGGAGGGTCAACCAAGCGGAGTGTCCATTCAGCCCTCCAGCCATCCCAAATGGTGTCCTGAATTCTACAAAAGCATTTCTAACCTGGAAATTTTAATTGCACATCCTTTTCGAGATATGCAATAGGTGATAGATATCTACTCCTTAGACTGGTATGAGAAATTGGATATATATTCTCAATTTATATCTGATATCAGAGTGTTACATATGTAAAAAAAAAAAAAAAACTCTCTCATAGACTCAACAGGGAATGGGGGTGGCATGAACCCAAAATTTGGTCTACCTGGCAACAGCTTAACCCTTAGCGATGGCCAAGGGGGCCCTGGATATCGCTACTCGTACACAGGTGTAAGTCTCAATAGGGTCCCCTCCCTGGGAGTCCCTCACTTACTCTTTACATCTTCCCTGTCATACTGCATTGGTAGCCGAATAGGGTGGGGCGAGGGGACCAAGTCCCTCTCAGTTTTTACAGAACTAGGACTTAGATCACTTTAAAATGCAACAAAATCAAGGTAAGTTCCTAAATTCCCTCTGACACAAGACAAAATCACTCCTCCATTCCCCACATCCAGTTTCATCTTGGCTAGCAACCTGTTTGTAAGTTGAGGACATAATGTACAGGCCACACTTTCAAATCTACGAATTGAGCCCTTGTTACTGAGACTGAGAGGTTTAAATTTTACCCTGCCCTCACCCTATCACACCAATATTCCACCCTCTAACTCCTACCTTATACCCCTTCCTTTAGTCTCAATTTCTGAATTTAGTAGTAAATGAGGCTAGATCAGCATTGTTATCAGTCTATGAAAGCACCAGAATGCACTAAATGATGTCAGAAATTAGATATTTTCCTGGTAGGGGGAGGGGAGGTAATGGCCCTAGAGCAAGAAGGCAATAGTATCCTTGCCAAGTCACCATACCATAGTTGCTTTGTTGTGCTTCAAAATTCCCAGCATTTTTGGGCTGAGTCCACCATACAATTCAATGACATCCCAATAGCCAAAATGTAAATCCTCCCCCCTCCCCCCACCTGGTAAGGTCAGGATGAGAGTAACAATAAGAGTCCCCATCCCCATCGTTCCCCAACCCACAGTCTTATCCTTCCCCAGCAAACTGCAATTCTTCATAACCATTTTCTAGAAAATGCAACTAAAACAGTCAATTGGTCAGAGTCTAGAAATGCATGAGAATGTAGATACATTGACCCCAACCTTTTCAGGAACCCCTTCTATGGTCTCATCTACACTGTGGAACAAAGGTGGTACCTCCTTAGGGGCCATCCACAAATGACGTCATGCTGGAGGGGGAGGGGGGTCTGGCCCGGCATGACGGAATTAATTTTCCATATACCTTAAGCATTGTAAATTTGGCAAAAAAACATGACGAGGGGGGAGGGGTCAAAAATAGTCAAAATGGATAGCGCCTTAACTATATTAGACCATCTTTTGAACAACTTATTACAAAAAGTATGTGGACAGGGACAACTTTGAAGAAGGTAACAAATGGTCATTCATCAATACTGTGGTGACATCGGACAGATAGTGTTTATCTATGCATGAACCTTTTATGACAAATAGCCACAAATATATCCTTTTAGTTTGGCTGACCACATTTGACTTTGAAGTTGCACATTTGAGCTGTTGCAGCATCGACCCTGTCAGTGCTTGTTCATTAGCTGTAATTGGAGTTCAGGGTTCCCTGATATCTCAATACCATGACCTTTTCTGGAAGTACTTACCAGATCAATATTAGTAAATATCTTTAAATGCCTTCTACAAAAACCATAAGTAGGCTATAGAAAGTCTGTAAACCTCAATATCAAATCCATAGAGGAAATGCATGGAATTAAGTTTGTTCCCTGTTGTTCTCTCAATGAGCCTTTAAAGTCTGTGCATGTCTTGGGCATTTAAAAGGGTCATAGACTTGTTTTGGGTCAACTGTTTATCTCAATTAAGATTCTTTATCTGAAGAAAATAATTTCAATTTGTCAAAATTAAGGCCCTAAGAGTCCAGGAAGCCTTTAAATTGGTAGTCTCCTTTTTTCACCCCATGGTAATTAAAAACAATTCCACTTCCGTTAATTGTCATATTTGATTGAAGGCCCAGTCAGGCTCTCTGCAACAGACAAAGAAATAAAGATGTTTTATCTTTAAATCCAATTTTGATAGCATGTGCTAGGACAATCACATTTTCTTGATTCATGAAATAGATGCCTGCTTTCAAAATGATTGTGAATTAACACATGATCCATCCTGGAAAAAAAAACTGCAGTATTTTATATATTTTCCCTTTGAAAAATGATAACTCCAGCAGAATCATGTATAGTGAGATCATTGTTATTTCAAACCCAAAAAATTGGTTTCATTGTTTAGCATGAGAAGAAAGTGCCCATGACACACATTCTCAAGGACAATATTTTTCACCTCCTTCCAAGAAAAAGTATAAATAATATAACCTCAACCATTACCTCCTTATACTCCCTCAGCTCTAATGACATGTTGATGGTAAGCTTTGAAAAAAGTCACCTAAAAACACAATTTCCAACTGCAACAAGGACAATTTCCCCTAGAAAGGTATCTGAGTTTTTTATCTATCTAAATGATGTATCTTTTACTCGGAATTATGATAAATAATTAAGGGTAATTCCTAAATATTGAGCACGCAATTGAGTTTGCATATGAATGGTCTAGCTTAAACTAAATTAACTGATTTATGAAAAGTGCCAAAAGTGTTCCTGGTTTTCTATAACAGTTGATTTATGAGCTGCCTTGTCTACCTGCCACTGCTTGAGGGTGAAGGGGTGGCACAGCAGAGACACATAAGAGGTCATGGAGGTGGAGATGTGAAAAGTTGATTGATGTATGGAGAAATAGGAATGAAATCTCTCAAATTTTCAGTTTTTCCCATATTTTTGCCAATGCATGATTTCAAAACTGTCCAGGCCTTACTTTAGTTTTTTGGTATACATAAAGTCATACCTTGTACTAGTTTGGACACAAAATTGTGTGGTGATATTGTGTGGTGATTTAAGCATGTCTTCATCCAATGAAACCATATTTAGGTAAGTGTACTCTTGTTGCTCATATCTTTAATCTTGTTGTCTTTTTTATGACACCACACATTTTATGGATAGGTTGACAGGTTCAACCAAATACTATCAGGCATCTTTATCCATGAGCCAGGATACCCCAAATTCCAAGTTTCAAATCAGGCAAGAAATAAAGAGGACAGTTAAGGTCTCCTATAAGATGTGCAGTCATCTTAGGTTTTGCAGGATTTAAGAAACTTTTGTGGTCAACTGTTTATTCTAAAGTAAGATTTCTTAATTGATAAACACCACTTTAGTTTGTTAAAATTAGTCCCCTAAAAGCTGACATAGTTCAGGAAGCCTTTCAATTGAGAGTTCTCTGTTATTCATTCCATGATAATTTCATTTTAATTAATTGTTGCATCTGCTTGAATGCCCCGTCCAGCTCTCAGACCAAAACAAAACAATGGGCATTGTCTGGAAACAAGATATTCAATCATTTATGAATTTCTTCTGGGTAGTATGTGCTTTGACAATTATATTTTGAATATTTATAAAAGAGGTTCTTTCTTGGGATATCGGAAAACAACCTACCTGCATTAATTCACAAAGAATACCCTTCAAAGCAACTGGAACTGGGCTGGTTTTCACTCTATTCCTTTACACTTTGAAACATCAGTGAAGAGCCTTTCAAAATGCGATAACTCTTTTTATTCAGGAAATGATTATTTACATTAAGATCAATGATCACATTATTGAGACTTCCCCTCCAAATAATGGTTTAGTTTTACAGGAAAAGAGAGGAAAGCCTGTGCACAGGTATTTCCCCAGAGACAGTCTCCAGGACATTTTTATGAAACCAGCATTCAAAGTAACCTTTTTAGAATTTATGGTTAAGGCTAGTGTGACAAATTATCTGAAATCAGCAATTCAGTGATTCACCGGTAAATACTGAGGTCGATGAGCCATGTGTGAGTGAGGCAACTACTCCACCCCAATAAAATCAACTGGCTTGAAGATTTCTGTGTTCTGTTGTAAGGAATGCTACTGAGGTAAAGTAGATTCCGAGGAAATCATGACCATAAAAAAATGGAATATGTTTCAATGTCATGAGCACATGAACATAGAGTTTAACGACACCAACTGGGCCAAGAGTCAATGGGCATTGACATCTCTTTAGTGTTTCAGTATTTTGACTTGACACTAGTGAGTATCCTTTTTGCCAAAGTTCATCTCAGAAATAGCCTCTAAAGCTCTATTCATGCATCATGGCTTCCGAAATAAAGAGTCTACTAAATCATTACGTAAACATCAAAGGGTTATGATGAGTGGTCGCTTCTGCTCAAGGTCGGGTATATGGGAGCAGCTCAGGGCTGAGATGGAGAGCTTATGCCAGAGTAGGAGCAGCTCACTCAGGGTAAGTAAGACTTACCCCCACAGTACATGAGCAGCTCTGACAAATTAAGCTGTACAGTGGACAGGACCATCGGCCAGGCTTGGAACGTGAAGAAAGAGATAGCGTAGGTAAGATGAGGGAAATAAGTTAGCTCTCTATGGACCACAGCATTGCTTAATGCTCTATACTTATTTGGTCTGATGGTGCACACATGCAGCCCCCTTGGTCTACTAAACAGGGTTATGTTCATGCTAACTTCACATCGTCTCTACCATACAATTGCGTCACATGATATATTAATGCAGCACATGTCAGTAGACACCTCAGCATTGCATTATTGCAGGATGAAAAAAAGAGACTTGATGCAGGATAGAGAAGGGAGAGGGTGTAGGATAAGGATGTGGGTCTTGCCATAATGAAAAGATCCTCTCAAGTAGATGGATTGGCTACCCCTTAAGGACTGTGAAATATCTCACACTTCCCTGTACCATTCAGTCAGTTCCATCAGGTTCATATGACACATGAGTATAAGAATGCCAATACATTCATGAAACATGGATCACCTTGAGTTCACAAAGATGCTATTAGGTGCAATTTGGGTGTGCACTGTACAGGTTCTGCACAAACTGTACAGTGCACCCCCAATGTTCATTGGCTCTGTAAGGCTTTACTTGGGATATAACCCCACATTAAATCACTAAGCAGTCCTTCAGTTGTTAATGTAAGAATCGGATGGCAGTGGGTGTTAGTGTAGATATAGTGTCAGTATGCCTGGCGTTAATGAGGAGATGGCCCTATAGTGGATAGATGAGGTATGTAGTGGGATGAGGTCAGGAGCTTCAAGCCTTCACTTATATGGATCTATGTTACTTTGTGTGGGCTCTATATAACAGGGTATAGTTGTTAGCTTTCTACTTTATTTCTTTCAGGGGAAATGTCCCAATAAAAGCATTGCTCATTATCTTAAGGATTTAGGATTATTATAGGGCGTTAGCACATTAGGCTATGGAGGCCGCCATCTTGGTAAGGACCCCGACTCCAGAGCAAGGCATTCTGGGTAAATTTCTTATCAGTCATAATTACATGTATGTACAAAATCTTCAATATGCACAGATATTTCATCACCATGGCATGTGTGCAGTACGTGTGCTGAGTAGTCAAGTTGTAGTCAAGTTGTTGTCACTAGATAGGTATACCTTCCAAAACATTCATCTTGGTCCTGTTGTTTCTTTTTCTTTTTCCTTTGCTCCTCATCATCCATATTTCTGAATTACATGATATCTAATGAAAATTAAAGCAGACACAATCAAACCCTACAAAATAAACCAATAATGACATAACAGTAGGAGCCTTGAAAAGCAATACTATTTAAACAGGATAAGACACTGTCAAGCAGAACTAAAAAATGAAAGAAAAGAAAAACTGATAGTGGAAAGGCATTTACTTTGAAAGCAATGCCATCTGAAAAAAAGGACAAACAACCCAGTCCTAAAATCATAGGACTTGAAGCAACTTCTCATTGCTAAGTCTGAAACCAAATTTTACCACAGGATGCCTCAGCTCAAAAATGACAAAGCCCATCAAATCAAACACAGAATTAAGTACAAACATGGCAGCCTTCAGATCAATGCAAAGTGAAAAAGTGTGCCTTTCCATGATACTGGCATGTAAATATTAGTATGTGAGAAAAAGCATCTGAAAAAAGTGCTAACTCATCCTGGCTGGAGCCAGCGCCTATGGAGGTTGTTCCCCTTGGGAAATAACAATAAATGGCATTATTAATGACACAACCTGGAGCCAATTGAAAGTGGAGACAGGGGGAAACTCAATGATTAATTTACAGCATCAGAATGATGCCCTATCGCCTTTGTTTATCCGATGGAACTTGGAAATGAAATATTGGTTTAGGAATTCAAGACAATATTTCATTGATTGGAACAATGGGAAGGACAGTGTAAGATTTTGTCTGTCAGAGTCAATATTGGAGGTCGTTTCTCACCATGCTGCTATTATGTAAAGGCAGTCAGACAGACTCAGAAGGCCAACAGTCATACCAGGCTGTCATACTGAATGGTCTTGGGAAAAGTAAATTGTATATTGGTGCACGACTTGAGCTGCTTAGACTGCTCTGTATCAATGGTGTGTAACATAGTCATACAGGATAGATCTGGTATACCTGGTACAACATACTAAAATAGCATGGGATAAGCAGTCCCATAGATTTTTTTTAGGAGCTCTGATGGTCCATACCTTGCTATAGCATTCAAGATAGAAATTTAGACACCATAGATTTCCCTTTAGAAGTCACTTGAATGAAAAATTAGAAATATCTTACCATTGTTACCTAAGTGAATACAGAGTTTCATTTTTCGCCTCATCAGACCCAACACTCATGAACCTTTGTCCACCACTGCTTCTGTCTTTTGGACAAGGTGTAACTGCAGCATCTTGGAAAAAGACCTTCTAATGGTCTTTATGGAAATAAATGATCAGCCCACTAAAACATTATAATATATATAATGTTTAGAGGGCTGATCATTTATTTCCATAAAGACCATTAAAAGGTTATATATAGGTTATGCAAATTGCGTCTTTGCCATAGCCTACATTAAAAAGTCAGGAGCAGCACACAAGATAAAGAAGTCAAGAAATCAAATTGAATTAGGAAACAATACAGATTCTCTATATATTAAGCTAGCTGATACCAAAAAATTCCTTCCCAGATGATATTGATTCATGATTATTAATATATCCTAAAAACAATTATGTTTTTCTAACCAATATACTGAACACCTGTTCTTTTCCAATTCCTAAGAATTACGAATCTATAGTGCTGTTGATAAGATGTTTGCAGAGCTGGGCTAAAGCTTTAATTAAGTGATTAACAGAGGAGTGAAGCAGATTGAATGTACAGGCCATCGACCCCAGAGTCAACGCAATATTGGATTTGATTAATCAACCAGAATCTGTAGGTGACAGTGCTGCAAGCTCAGTGCTTCTGTAGGAAGATGCCGCTTTGTACTCATTGAAGCAAGTACTATACTGTATACTAACTATGATATCTGGATATGGCATGGCTGACGCACCTCATAGAATCACCCCATGTCAGGGGTGCACCTTATATGTCAAAATTAAGTCCACATGCAACCTCACACTTTTACCACAGTGTATAAAGGTATTGTTCTCTCTTTGGTTATCACCCTTTTAAATGTATTCAATTCAGACTTACCTAACCAATTTGTCTAGAAATGATTGAGTGCCAAAAGAAAGCATCTTTGAATATCCAATCGATCATGATTTGAGTAGAGTGTGGTGAACCGAGTAAAATTTCATTATTTATTACTTAGATTATTCCATGATTCCAGCAGCTACCATTGGTAATAGTGGCAGAACAGGTTAAAGGTTAAGGGAATGATTTAATGTGAGCTGACCCATTGTCATGCAATCTAGGACTGCAGATTCACCAAGCACCCTAGCCGCTCCCCATCGCCTCAAGTACATCCCCTCCACTACTATCTGTTGTTGACCAGGACAGAAGGGTTAACAGGAGTCACAGAACTTTAACTCTTTAAGGACCACATAGTGTTTATGCCGAACCCTCAGTGTTGATGCACTGTCAGAGCATTGGCATTTATGGAGCCCTGGTGGGTTTTCCCACCAATCATCATGCCCACAATAAAATGATTATGCAATCTGCCACAACTTAATGGTTAAAGGGGTCAGACTAATATGATTAGCGTAGTCGGCACAGGATCCGTTCTTGCTGGCATGGTGGGTGGTAGGCATGGGAGGAGAAGGGGAAGGAATGTCTCCTCCTTAAACCTTTAAGGACCACTAATGTATAAAGGCATCATACCCATCGGTTGTCATTCTGTATGAATGCATTACATTACTTTTTTCAACAAGGCCTGGATTCTTTTTCTTTGCATAGATGCATTCTGAAAGTTTTCCATTCCCCTGAGAGATGCTGGAATTGTTTGGTTGAAGTGAAGTGCTGGCAAAACCTTTCACTTACACTCCATTGGTGCATCATGATCATGACGAGCCTTTTGGAGTATAGCAAGCCCCATAGGGCCATGACGATGCACCAATAAAGTGCAGGCGAACCACAAAAATATGGGGGAACTGAAGACCTTTCAAAATGCATATATGCAAAATTTTAAAAAGAATTCAGCCCTTGTTAAAAAAAAATCCTCTAAAGAACTAGGTTGCTATTAAAGTGTTAACGCATTCCTCCAATTATGCCCATTGTAGCTACTTGATGCTGTGTCCTGTCAGAATGAATTCCATGTCACTATGGCACCAGTGGATATGTACAACTTAACGGGACTGTTATCTAATTTATTATACTGGGCTCACAACACTCTGACCTGAGTTCACAGAGGGTCAGAAGTTTATCTGTCCCCAGAGTTGTGGGTAATTGTGCTTACTGATCAATTCAAAACAATAACTCTCTCATTTTCTTTATTATCTCATTTATTCTTCATTATTTTATTTTATTCTCATCCCTAAGTGTACCTCAGTAGGCACTTTGCATACCTAACTATCCTGAAGAAGACTTATTAAGTAAGTCGAAACGTTGATCACTACAAGCAACCTACATTACTACTTATTCAACTTATAACTATTTATTCAGCCTGTAACAACTGTTAAATAAACACCAACATGAAAACTGATTTGACCGTGTCTGGTTTTATGTGCATTCCAACTTCAAGTATTTTTATTCTCATTCTTTTGTTTGCAATTTTCTCACTTTGCACAGATTAATTTGACGACTGGATAAAGACAGATTTCCAACCAACTCATCATTTCACTGACAGCTGTTTGCAGAGTGTTACTGGCGGCTGGATGTGTGGTCATTGTCTATTCCAACATAAATCCTATTATGTGACTGCAGCACCTATCATTTGGACATGTTATATGAGGGAGGAGGAGGTGTGATGAGGCTATATGTATGCTTGTAACCTTAGCCCCATGTTCTAATCCATACGCTGTTATCATATATCAGTGTGTAATGTGCAGACATACATCTCCTGATTGTTATACATTGCAAGGAGCATTGTAGATGCTAATGACCAATGATGGCATTGAGTGTCTGGGGCTCTTACACAACAATACCCCTCCAACTAATGGACTGGTTCCACTGTGTTGGTCGGGTCCAATTTCTGCTTATCCGACAATTTTTTCCATACAATTGCTATGTAAAAATCAGTCAGATTAGCAATACCGATGCAGTAGAACCAGCCCTTAAAGGGTACTGTTTTGTCAGATAAGACCTGTTCTAGGCTCTTATCCAACAAAGCTGCTCTGAAAACATAAAAAAGGCATTATGCCAATAAAGATCATAACCCCCCACAAATCATCATCATCATCATCATCATCATCATCATCATCATCCAACTCACTTTCATTGTGCACTCATTTATTTAGTTTCATGACACAGCACTAAGTTGCAGGGCGCATCGGCACATGGCGCCATACTTAGTTATATAATTAGCTGATTTCTTCTGACCTTAAACAAAATGGATGCTTAATTACTGGTCAATTTTGATATCATGACCTTTCCAAATGGTATTAATAGTCATACTATAATATTGATTTGCAAAGATATTAATCTAACTGAGGGCGCAAACATTGAAGAAAATGAATGTCAGGTTGTTTATCCAATGAAAAAAAAAAAAAAAAAAAAACTCTCGCACATGCATTTTCATTCATCAAAATTTGCAGTCTGGGCTCTGTAAAAGTTAGGATGCAATCCCAATTATTTCATGACAAATAAATGACAGTTGAAGTCCTGACATTTATATATGACAGTGATGGGAGGTTAACAGTCATTCACAGTGACTCAGATTGGATTGTGAAAGTATCAGTAATTGTGATTGAAGATTCTAATAAATGATGCAGAGCAAAGTCAGCTGTGCTTTATAGTGATACTAGGTGTCTTTGGTGCGAAATTAGTGTTGGTACAGTTTGTACCAAGGTCTAGCTGACAGACCAAGTGTAGAAATCCAACCACAGAACCGCAGACACTGAGCACTGCACGCACTCAGGTAAGACTTGGCACTAGGTTCACACCCTTCCCTGCAGACCCCCTCCCCTACCCATCCCTTCACATCTAAACACCCTACTAACACCTCTTCCTCCGCACACCATAAAGAAATAACTGTTGAATCTACCAGGGATCCTCATAAAACTAACAGTGAAACCACCACAATTGAAATGCAGTGAACCAGTGTAGTCAGGTGACAGTTAAATGGTACACAAATGTACTAGAAATCCTCTCGAAAATAAAGACAGATCTCAGGCAACTTTGGGCCAAGGATTCTGTCATTATGCATTCATTGCACAGTACATGGCCATTATGTGCATTCAATATTCATTTCTCAATCAATTTACTGGGCGGTTATTTGGCAATAGGATAGATTAACCTAAGTACATACACAAACATTAAGACTTCCACCCTACAAAATGACAATTTAAATAGCTTCACTACCTGAATCAACATTGTTATATTAATGATGATTATTGAATCTTCCAGCTGGTAAGGTTCTAGCAGCAAAACCCATAAAAATGCTTAATTCTCTCTGAAAAACTTCACACTTGTTTGTCTTACTCATCTTTTTGCACAACCCGTTTGACAATCCTTCTGCCTGATCCTCTCTCCTGCTCCCCTGCTCCTCCTCTGCAGATCGCGTTGTATCCCACCCTACCTCACTAAAGCGTTGGTTCCACAGCCATACAATCGGTCGGATTAGCACTAATCCAACCAATTTATGCCTGTGGAACGAGCCCTTTAAGCGTTGGTTCCACAGCCATACAATCGGTCGGAATAGCTCCAATCCGACAATTTATAATATATCAAAAGTATAGAAAAAAGTCGGTCTGATAAGTGCTAATCCGGCCGATTTATGCCTGTGGAACCAGTGCTTTAATCTCACTGTTCCTTATCAGCCTCATCCTAGTCGAAGTTTCCACTTTTCCTACCTTTCTTTCTTCCTTCCTTCCTTCCCCTAACTTACCTTTCCAATCTCAATTCATCTCTCCTCATTCTCCTCCTCACCCCTGCTACCATCCCGCTCTTTCCCTGCCATCTCCCTTCCCTTCCCTATCACAGTCCTCACTCTTCAGAAGGAGGAGGAGGGATGGGATGGTTGGCCAGTCTACCTGTCAGGTATTGATAATCAAGTATTGATCACACTTTTTGACATAATGGTATTTTCAGGGTCTACCTACGGCTTAAGGAGCAACAACCAAGGCTGCGTTTACACCTTATAGTGGTTAGGAACACAGGAGGATACGGACGGAGTTATTCTGTATCTACAAATTTTAGGTTGCTTGGGCAGGGAAGCTATTACTGTAACAACTAAATCTAGACCAACTATCTATACATTAGTACCAACATAGACAAACATGTATACTTGAGTCTTAGCTTCCAAATTTGAAAGTCACAGATATATTTTCAGTAATATTTCTCCCAGCATTCCAGGGAGTCCAGGGAGTCCCTTAGTGGCTTAGGTGTTTGTTAAGTGTCAAGTGGCTGTGTGTATTCATACATTATGATGAACAGTCCTGTCAGCCTCAAAGCAGAATCCTCTCAGTTCTACCTCGTGAATTCTTGAAATTTGAAATAAATCTTTAAACATCTGTCTATATCTGGCTTAAAGGGGTGGGAAGGGCTGGTCTGATTCAGAAATGGTGCTCTCTCTGGCCTTTTATCATTAACACATTTCATGAAATATTCTATTTGTCATTGAGTTAAAAACACAGCAAATAATGCAAAACACTCACTTATCTTTTCCCCCATGTGTGATCTCACAAATACTTCATATTCCAATCAATCTTTTAGAAATTAAATATTCAGTAATGGAAAAATCAGTTGAAAATTAAATTCATCCTTATCTGTTATCTCCTGTGATGTCTCCATAAAGACATTTTGCTCAGACCTGCAATAAAAGTACCTCCTAAACATCAGACAGGTTTCCCACCCATTTAATGACTTTTCCTTTTTCTGGTGTTGATGGGAATCACTTGCAATGCTGTCATAATTACACTCAAATACGTTTTGCTGGGCACCTTGAGGAAAAGCAGCTTGTATTTAAAGTGGATCTCTATTTAATCATAATATGTTCTCCTTAATTTCAGCTAGAAGTTTAAAACCTAAATTTACCAAAATCTCTCTTTCCATTATATCCAGGTGTATTGCTTGTATTTATGTTGCTCCCATTCATATATTCTAGCAGTAATGTACAATGCACATCTCTCCCATCATAGCCATAATACAATGTAATATGCCATAGAAAATTTGGTAACAAGTACAACGTTGAAGTCATGGTAGCTCTGATAAAAAAATCTAATTATCTCTAAGTTTGCTAAATACATGCTATTTATTGCAATAAAACCACAGCCAAACCAAGTTATTCCAGGCCCCTAGACAGGCCAACAGCTACTTACAAACAAAAGTCACTCAATTAGTGAGCAACTCTTGAGTTATATGAGACCATAACTCTTTACAGTTTACCAAACTATGTGCATGGACATGTTTGCATAATTACGAACAGAATGGAAACTGACCACTCAACCAGCCTCAAAGAGACTTGCATGTATTAAGACTTATTTCCAATTTCCAATTATCTTAGCCTTGGTTCTGAAATCTGAATGCTAAAAACATTTTTCCTGGGATCTTGAAAGATCTTGCCGACAAAATGACCAAGTTAAACATCCTTGCTTTCTTTGAAAGAAAATAGTCCTTTTTTGTCTGCCCGAAAGGATTATTTTCTGAAATTGAGAAAAATTGTGCTGGGATATGCGATTGTTGTTGTAGATAAAATCAAACAGAAAGAACACTGCCTACTCATATGCGAACTATAAACATACTTCTGGCTGCTTTAGTTATCTTGCAGCCCTTTAAGAGTTAACTTCTCAGAACCAAGCCAAAAAAAACACATAAAAAGACACTTCTCCCAGGTGTGTGGGATGATGGTGCATTGGTCATTAATGCATTCAGATACAGATCAATCTCATTTGCCTCCTCCAAAAAAAAATCCTGGCTCAGCTGTTTGTGGTCAGCCAAGGAGAAGGGAGTGGCTAAGACTCTGGTGCACTGATTATCATTTCAGATTGACTGAGGTACCAGGGAACAAGGGATGGGGAGATGCATGAAAGCAATGTGAGCTGCCAAGAAGGAGAAATCATTAATGCTGTGGCACCTAGTCATTGTTTCATCTTGACTTCAAAACCCTTTAAGCCTGCTGATGCATTAATGTTTAGTCATTGAAGTAAGTCTGAGGGATCCAAATCAGGACAGAATGTGCAGCAATATAAAAAGGGTACTCTCTGTGCCAAAGCAGTCAAATATCCTTTTAGTTTGGCTGACCACATTTGACTTTAAAGTTGGACATTTGACCAGGGAGGTTCCTGACCAAGGTTTCTCACCGGGATTTCTGACCGGGAAAAAGATATAGCCAATTGTGCCACAAATATAAGGGCTGGCAAGAAATTTGTCAATCTAAAATAAAGTCAGGATAGGATCAATCCTATATTGATTGAAAAAAAACTATACCTTTCTGTGATGGAATTCAAACTTCAGGTCAATAAATGTTTTTATAACTGCCGGCCAGAAACCTCCCTGGTCAGAAACCTCCATCAGGTCAAAGAACTTCTAGAAGAAGTGGCTTCTCCTTAAAACAAAGAAGAGAGGGCAAATAAGTAAGGAAAAACAGTAGGGATAGAAAGATGCCCATCTAAGGAAAAGGGAGGGGAGGCTGAAGATCAAGATAAGTTGACACTAACACTGTATTCATCATCAAGACATCGATCAGAAACCTCCCCGGTCAGAAACCTTCATTATGTGAAGCTTTCTGACCAGAAAAGAGATGATCAATTGTGCCATAAATATAAGGGGTGGCAAGAAATCTGTCAATCTAAAAGGGAGCCAGGATAGATCAATCCTATGTTGACTGAAAAAACTATGCCTTTCTGTGATGGAATTCGAACTACAAGTCAATAGATGTTTTTATAACTGCCGATCAGAAACCTCCCCGGTCAGAAACCTCTTGAGCAAAGGAGGAAGTCAAGAAAATCTTCCTTCTCGGTTTTTCCTGAGTCTGGAAAAAGGAAGAAAAGCACAGGGAAAGTGCCCTGGACCATAAGGTTATTATAGATCCAGGCCACAGTGAAAAAAAGGACCTTTCTGTGACCAATTTCAAACTGGAGGCTAAATTAACTCTGTAACTGCCGGTCAGAAACCTCAGTCAGAAACCTTGGTCAAAAATGCTCAGAAACCTCCCCAACGTAATTGCATCACATTGGTGAGAATGAGTCTGAATTATTGAATTACTTAGCTGAAAACTAAATAAAATACCACCTACTTCACCTGTTGTTAAACAAAATTCTGGATAAGAAGATACACAAATGACATATGTCCAAACAAATTACAATTGTGATCATTTGTAATCATCATTTTGCAGGAATAATCCTGGAAACCATATACTAAAGGATAGATGGGTTAAAAGCTTAATATCATAACATTTCAACGTAAGAAATTGATTATCCACATGCCGGGCCGTGCGGTGAAGTGGCCTGGCAATATGGACAAGAAAGCACTTCCGCTGACAACATGGCGAGGATTATTTTTCTACTGCTTTGCCTAACAAAATCTCTTCTCCTGGCTTTATTAAGGGGTTATAAGGTAAGAAATTGATACAAAATGGAGGAATAAGTGTGATAAATGCATTAATGTATTCATACCCTAGGACTCGGTGAGGTTAGCTGGAAATATTTGCCCTCCCGCTGCGGGGTCGGGCGAATATTTCCAGCAAACCTCACCCTGCCCTAGGTTAAACATAATTAATAGCTTAGTACCAAGTACATGTTTCCACCAGGAGTGTGTATGTGTACATAAGATATATGATGCTATTTTATGATGTTTTACTAATCATTAAAATTGGCTTTTCAAAAACCATAAGTAGGCTCTAGAAAGATGAGCAGGGAATTTGTTAACTTCAATATCAAATCAATAGAGGAAATGCTTGGAATCAAGTTGGTTCCCTGTTGTCCTCTCAATGAGCCTTTAAAGTCTGTCCATGTCTTGGTTTTACAGTGGTCACAGACGCTTTTGGTGTTAACTGTTTATCTCAATTAAGACTATTTACCTGAAGAAAATAATTTCAATTTGTCCAAATTAAGGCCCTAAAAGCTGATGGAGTCGAGGAAGCCTTTTAATTGGTAGTTTTTTTCACCCCATAGTAATTAATGATAATTCCACTTTCATTAATTGTCATATTTGGTTGAATGCCCAACCAGGCTCTATGCAAAGGAAGGAGAAATGGAGATGTTTGATCTTAAAGTCCTACTTTGATAGCATGTTAAAGGACAATCACATTTACTTGATTTATGAAATAGATGCATGCTTTCAAAAATATCATGAATTCACAAAGGATCCATCCCGAAAACAATAGGGCTGCAGTATTTTATTTCTTCTATTAAATTTCAGTTTTTTCCCCTTTGAAAAATAATAACTCTCATTTCAGCATAATCCTTTATAATGAGATCATTGTTATTTCAAACTTGGTTTCACTGTTTAGAGTGAGAAGACATTGCCCATGACACACATTCTCAATATGTTGCGTTCAAGTGACAATTCTTTTTCAATTACTAAGACCTCCTTGCAAGAATTAGTATAAATAACAAGACCATCCATTACCTCAGTAATCTGTAAGGTTATGTTGATAATAAGCTTTGAAATAAAACAGCCCCACCACTACCATGGAAACACAATATGTCTACTAGAAAGGTACATGTCATTTTTGTTTATGTATGTCAGGCTACTCATACTTTGTATTATAAAGGTGATAAAGTGAATTGCTGAAATATCCATTTAATCATACAATAGAGTTAGCATAATATGAATAGTCTTGGCCAAAGTAAATTGACTGATAAATTATAATTGCCTCCTTGAATCAGTATAAAAAGGGTATCCTTAAAAATGACTGCCAAAATCTTTTTTTGGCATGCCAGTTATTGGCAATGCATCAATTTGCAACAGTAAGAGGGAGAAAGGGAGTGGTGCAGCAGAAAGAAATATGAGGTCATAGGGGTATGAATGTACCAAAAAAATTTTGACTGATGTTCATGGAGCACCAATGGAGGACAGGAAAATGGAACTGCTGCAGTGAGGAATATTGATGAAACAAGCAGTCATGAAAAGGGGTTCATGCTATTATTAGAAAGTAGATTCCCCCATGGACTGACAGTGTGGAAGGGGTTGGGCTTGAAAGGCCGGGTTGGGCACATAGGTTTAGAAGAAGGTGACAAACATGGAGAAGGGCTTCCACCTTATGTATAGGAGTCAATGCATAACATAATATCTATGGAGGCTGCTCTATTCATGGTATGGAAATGGAGGTGTCACAGGTCATGGTATTATTCTGTGCAACTTATGCAGCATTTACAGAAGACAGTCTTCCAAAGAGCCTGTGTTTGCTACTGAGGGCCACATTTTAGGTAAGTGCTTCTTTCTTGATCTTATTTTCAATCTTATTATCATTTTATCACAAGGTGAGCCAAGATACCACAAGTTCCTAGTTTCAATCAGGTGAGAAATAAAGAGGACAGCCAAGGTTTGCAATACAGTGTGCAGATGTCTTTATTGGCAGGTTTAAATCCATCGCAAATGTGTACTGTTTTCTAGGCTGCGGAAGAGAATCACTTAGATGAAATTTAGTCATTCACCGATTTCCGATGAGCCTTCAAAAATTTAGGTGTCCATGGGGCTTTGTAGGGTTATAGAAATGGCCAGGGCCAGTTGATTATAAATTCTAATTAAGATTCTTTTACAGATTTGCAAAATCTTAATTCATCAAAATTAGTTCCCTTAAAGCTAACAGAGTTCAGGAACCCCTCAAGCCCCCCATGAGGGTCCTCTTTTATTGATTCCAGGGTAATCCATAATGATTTCGCTCGGGTCAATTGATCTCCTTGAATACCCAGTCCAGCTCTCAGTCCTGATCAATGCAATAGGCATTTACTGGACAAAACATTCAATTATTTTTGAGTCCCATCTAGGTAGTAAGTGCTTAGTCAATGATGTTTGGAAGTTCACACAAGAGGTACTTTCTTGGAACACTGGAGGACAATCTGCATCAATTCACAAAGGATACCAACTCGAACTGGCCTGTTACTTTAATTTGTCCCTTTATACTTTCAAAACATCAGTAAAGGGCCTTTTAGAATTGACACTTTTTTGTTTGGGAAATGATTATTTAATCAATATCAATGATTTCTATTCAAACTGCCCTTCCAAATAATGGCTCTTTAGAGTAAAGCTTATGTAAAAGCACTCCTACAGAGATACTTTCTGGGACAGGTTTTGTGAGACAAACACACAATTTCACCGTTATAAGTTTCTGGGTAGTGTAAGGGCTGATGTGAAGTTACCAATTGAGTAGTACACTGGCCATTACCGAGCTTGTTGAGTCCGAACTGTATTTATGCATTATGGCTTCCAAATGGAACAGTCTACTAATTTATTATGTTAACATTAAAGGGTTATGATCACACTGTACAACAGCTAAAAAAATGGAAACCAAACATACCAATTATACCTAATTTGAGGCTGCCGAGTCTCTTGGCTCTCATTTTTGAGGTACCCATAGGGTGCCATATATGCAGAAAATCCCTCCGAGGGCAATGATTTCACTATGTTCACCTATGTGCAGTCCAAACCTGTGCAATATAAGAGAGGGATGGCAGTGGGTGTTACTAAAGATATAATGTCAGTGTGCCGGGCCTTAACGAAAAGATAGGCCTATATTGGATGGATGGGGTTAAGAGAGGATGAGATCAGGGCTTCATCTCTATGGATCTATTTTACTTTGTGTGGGCTCTATACATCAGGCTATACATGTCAGCTATGGATCTAATCTAATTTCTTCAGAAGAAAGGCTTGATGACAATTCTAAAAAACTGACGACCTTTTTGTGGCCATGTTATGCATATATAAACAATCATTTTAGAAAGGGAAGATAGCCATATTTTAAATGATTATACATTTCCAGTGTTACATATGCATATTTCATGCAAAGATTATGCAGAAATATCAGTTATGAACTCAATTAGATCTGATTTAGAGACCTTTGTGTCCTGACGAAAATTGTAATTCTATATCGTGAGTTTTTAAGAATCAACCTTTCTGGAATTTCTATGAACTTCATGGTGTCAGTATGCATTATCTATCAATCTTTGCATAGTGGATGACAAGGTACAAACCATTATATATCTTTTAAGTATTTACTACCAGTTCTTATACGCAGATTGATTGTATGCAAGGAAAATGTCGGTTACTGTCACAGGTTGCAATTTTCTTCCTCATTATATTTCATACACATAAGAACCAGTCATTTTCATTCCAAAATCTATCTCATATTTAGAAATCATCGGAGTGAATTAGTTGCACTAACGTAGAAAACAAAGTAAAAAAAAAAAAAAGAAACCTATAACAGTACAGTACACATAGAACCCATACTACAGTGTAGGCGTTAACCCTGAGAGTGCTGCTACTGCTTTTATGTCATGATACACCAAGGTAGTGCTTTCCAATCCTTCATCGGTGCATCTGTTTGATCTTACAAACTACATTGACTCGGCATTATGTGTGAATGTACCCCTCAGAACTTGTATTTAAGTATACCGATAACTAATGGGCATGATGCATCAATGCACCAGGTCATGTGACTTGGTGGTAGGCATGGCAACAGATAGGGCAAGGCCACATGGTGTTTCCCAGTAGTAAAAGAATGTGGAGGTACCAGTAACAACTAGAGATTTCAATTTTGTAAAGTTCAAATAAAGATCTATGTTCTGTATGTTGGTAAACATAGATTCAATATGTACAGATACTTAGCTGTGTCATCATGAATGCAGTATGTATGCTGACTAGTCAAGTCAGTCCATAACACATGATGGGTCTGTACTTCAGGAAGTTGACAGCATTAACATGGAATCTTGGTCCCATTGTGTTTTTTTTCCTTTTGTTAACTTTTCTTCTTCACATTGAAATCCTCTCAAATTATAAACTAAAGATAATGTAACAGTAGGAGCCTTAAAAACTAATACTACTTAAACAGGTTAAAGAGGTGTCAAACAAAACTAAAAAAGAGAGTGTAAAGGCATTGACTTTGAAAGCGATGCCATCTTGTAAAGGAGAGACAACCTAGTGCACTCTAAAAACATGGAACTTGAAAAATGATATTAGTGTCAATAAAAAGCTGGCTTACGTTTGGCTTTTAGGTTATTTTTCAGCCAACACCAACCTCTCATTCCCATTCTTGAAACCAAATCCTAACAGCAGAGCAAACAGGATGCCTCAGCTCAAAAATCACAAACCCACTTGAATAAAAAAAAATGGAATTGAATATAAACACAGCTGCTGAAAGAGCCTTCAGATCAATGAAAAGTGAAAAAAAACTTGCCTTTCCATGGAACTGGCATGTAAATATTAGTATGTAAGAAAAAGTGTCTATAAAAATTGCTGACTCATCCTGGCTGGAGCCAGAGCCTATGGTGGTTGTTTACCTTGGGAAATAACAAAAGCTGGCATTACTAATTACACAGCCTGGAGTCAATTGAAAGAAGTGACTCAATGCGAACTCAATGATTAATTTGCCCTATCAGATTTTTTTTTTATACGATGGAAGTCGGAAATTAAATATTAGTTTGGGGATTCAAGACAATATTTCATTGATTGGAAAAAAGGGAAGGACAGTGTAAGATACTGTCTGTCAGAGTCAATAGTGGAATTTGTTTCTTAACATGCTTTGATTATGCAAAGCCATACAGACTCAGAAAGCCCACAGCCATACCAGGGATCCATACTGAATGGTCTTTGGAAAAGCAAATTGTATATTGTGTACCACTTGAGGTGCTTCAGCTGCTCTTTATCACTGGTGTGTACCATAGTCATACAGGATGGATCTGGTTCACCTGGTACAACATGTTATTTCATACTAAACAGCATGGGGTACAGCAGTCCCATAGATTTAAGCTAGGAGCTCTGTATCTGACACTCTCTTTGGACTAACCCTCACCCATAATGCATCTCTCGCTATAGCCTTCAAGATAGTAATTTAGAAACCATAAATTTTTCTTTATAAGTTAGTTGAATGAAAAATTGGAAATTTCTGGCCATTGTGACATGAAATGAAACAAAGCTTCACTCTTTTTGGATCTTTGCCTCATGAGACGCAATACTCATGAACCTTTGTCTATTTCTCAGGGATCCACCCTTGGAGGCCTGTCACCCCTTTGTAGATCTAAGGAAATATATTGCACTGCCATCAACCTCTGCCTCGGAATGTCCTCCTGATCGTCTTTATAGAAATAAATCTGATCAGCTCTCTGAAAATTATCTACATAGGTTATTGCGGCTTTGCCATAGCCTGCACTGTAAACTAAGGAGCAGCACAAAAGATAAAGAAGTCAAAAAATCATATCAAATAAAGACACAGTCCAGATTCTCTAGGTGTTAAGCTTGCTGATACATCCCTCTCAAATGATATTGATTCAAGATTATCAATAGATCCTAAAAATATGTTTTCCTGTTATGCTGTATAACTGTTCTTCTCCAAGTCCAGAGAATAAACAATCTATAGTGCTTTGGATTTGAAGAGCTGGGCTAAACCACTAATTAAGTAATTAACAGAGGAGTAAAGCTGATTGGATGTACAAGGGATCAATCGACCCTAGAGTCAACCCAAAAGTGGATTTGATTAATTAACCTGAGACGGTAGATGACAGTGCTGCACATCAGGTGCTTCTGTAGGGATGACCCCTCTTTGAACTCATTGAAGCAAATACTATACTTTATACTGACTGGAGTATCTGGATACGGTGAGGCTGACACACCTAATAGAATCACCCAATGTCAGGGGTGCACCTTATATGTGAAAATTAACTTCCACATGCAACCTGTTCCATTTCCTCACATCTGTCGGTTGACCCTCTTTAATGTAGACTTTCAGGACCAAACAAATTTCCTCTGAAATGAATGAGCACCTGAAGAAAGCATCGTTGACCATCTGACAGATCATGATTGAAGCATAGTGTGGCAAACCAAACTAACCTTCATTATTTATTACCTAGATTAGCCCATCATTCCAACCGCTGCCATTGGTAATAACGCCAGAACAGGTTAAAGGTACTTGGAATAGCTCAATGGGAGCTGACCCATTGCCATGCAATCTGGGACTGTAGATTCACAGCCCCAATCAGCCCTCCTGCCCATCCCCTCAAGTACATCCCCTCCACTACTATCTGTTGTTGACCAGTATGGTAGGGGTTAACTGGGGTCACAGCGCCTAACCCTTTAATTGGCCATGCAGTGCTTTGATGCATCATGCATTGTTCTGACTGCATTTAAGCTTGCATCCATGCCAAACCCTCAGGGTTTATACACTCCCGGAGTGTCGACATGATACACTAATGCGGCCCTGGTGAGTGTACCCACCAGGGCTTCCCCTAGGCATCATGCTGGAAAAAAGTATGATGCAGTCTGTGATGACTAAAAGGTCTAAGGGATCAGAGGTCAGAACAGTGACGTCCGGTCCGCGACTAATTTGATTAGTGTTGTCGTATAAGGAACCACTCCTGCAGGCATGGTGGGTGGTAGGCATGTGAGGATTTGGGGAAGGAATGTCTTGTCCTTAAACTTTTTAAAGCTGCTCGATGCATCATACCCATTGGTCGTCCAGATGTATCAATGCTTTACAAATGGGGTGATACACTCCCTGAGGATCCTAATGATGCTCCAATGTAGGGTGGGCATGATGCAAAAATGAAGCTGAAGCAAGTTACCTATTGGAGTTTCGTTTCTACAAAGTGATCATTTTTAACATCAGGAGGGGATGGTCGAACTATGGGGGAGGGTAAAAAAACTAAACCCTCTTGTAGGAACACAACAAAAAATTCACACCATCTTCAGTGAAAAAGCCAGCATGTTACTACTTCGGAACTGGAGGACTGACAAATTTCAGAGCCTTCTAAGAATTTTGTTGAAATGACAAGTCCAAAAAGCACTACATGTATTGCCGTTAAAGGGTTAAATCTCAGGTGGGTAGTGGAAGGGCATTCCTCCCAATGTACCAATTGTAACCAGTGGAGGTTGTGTCCTGTCAGAATGAATTCCATGTCACTATGGCACCAGTGGGCATGTACAACTTAATGGGACTGTTATTCAATTCATTGTATTGGGCTCGCAATACTCTGACCCAAGTTCACAAAGGGTCAAAATCTTATCTTTCTCTAGAGTTGTGGGTAATTGTGCACACTGATCAATAAAAAAAAATAACTCTCTCATTTTCTTTCTGTTTCATTTATTCTCATTTATTCCTTTGCAATTTTTCTCACTTTGCACAGTACAGATAAAGAAAGATTTACAACCAACTCATCATTTTACTAACAGCCTTTTGCAGAGTACTACTGGTGGCTGGTTGTGTGGTCATTGTCTATTCCGACATAAACCGTGTTATATGACTGCAGCACCTATTGTTTAGACATGATATATGAGGGAGGAGGGACGTGTAATGAGACAATATATATGTATGTAACCTTAGCCCCATGTTCTAATCGATAGGCTGATATCATACATCTACTAATTGCTTTACATTGTAAGGAGGATTGTTGATGCTAATGAGAAATAATGCTGCTGATAGGGAATTAATGATTATTATAAGTGTCTGTGATTTGAGGTTAACGATGAATTACAGTGACTCCGATTGAAGCTTCACTAGGAGTAATCTATGTATTAGTAATCATGACTGAAGATTTAGATAATATAGGTAATGCAGAGCAGAGTCAGCTTTACACTATAGCAATTCTAAGTGCCTGTAGAATATATAGCAGTGTCCATACAGATTGTACCTAGGTCTGGCTGACAGTCCAGGTGCAGGAATCCAACCACAGAACCGCAGACGCTGAGCACTGCACGCACTCAGGTAGGACTTGGCACTCTCTCCCTTCCAGCTCCACTCCCCCAATCCCTTCCCACCTAACCATCCTACTTACACCCCTTTCTCCACACACTGTAAAGATATAACTGTTAAATCTTCCAGTGATCCTCGTACAACTAACACTGAACCACAATAATTGTATTGCAGTGAACCGGTGTACTTTTATAAGAACCTCAGGTGGCCATACAATTGTGCACAAATATATACAAGGAATCTCTGTGACAATAACAACATATCTCTGGTAACTTTGGGATGACGATTCCATTTTTATTTTAATGACATTTTTTTTACAGTACATGCAGTATGCTGCTAACCCCAACCAACCCTCTCCAATTTCTAGCATCCTTCCTCCCATTCCTCCCCATGGCATTTAAACCCCTATGTAGGGATTTAAGAACATTTCCTATTGCTTAAAATGACTGTTTAAGTAAGTTGAAGTTCAGTAAATTTCTCCTAAATTTGCTGAAATGTCATTATGACATTTAAGCAACTTTTGGTACCTTTTGGGTACCTTAAAGTTGCTTGAATAGTCACTTTAAGCAATTGGAAATGTGCTTAAATCCCTACATTCATGCAGTGATAAGAGAAGCTATCTAAGGAACAATGGTATTCCAGCAACTTTGGTATCATCCGAATGAACTATAATGACAAATCAATTTAATTGACCATTAGTGGTAGGCACATGAGAGGGGGTACATGTGCATCCTGTACAGTCCATATTCATTTATTCACTGAGTGGTTATCCTGCAATAAACTAAAAAGGAGGTAGGACACCTACATTTCCCTCTGTTCTGTCTGACAGATTTAACACTGGTTCTTCTTTGTCAACTTTTGGCAAAACCCCCTAGACATTATTCTCTTCTCCTCCCCAACTCCTCCTCTTCAGATCTCTACACATCCTCACCTACCTCACCTCCATATCCCTATTCAACCACATCCTATCCTTCCTTCCTTCATTAATTCCTTCCATCTGTCCTCCCTTCCATCCTTCCTTCACCATTCTCTTTATCCTTAATACCTTCCTTCCTTCCCCTAGCCTTACCTCCCCCTCCCCCTTTATTTTCTCCTCACTCTTCTAGTCACCCTCCCTTCCATTCTGTTATTTCTGCTTTTTCCCAGACCTCCCCTCTAACACCCCTCCCTTCCACTAATAGTTCCCCCATCTCCTTCTCCAATACACTCTCCCAGTATGTTCCCCTCCCCTCCGGTCATCCCTCCCCTCCCCTCCACTCTCCCATTCTTCCCTCACCCCTTCATTTCCCACTATCATCTTTACCCCCCCTCCCTCTACAAGCCCCTCCTACACATTATTCTAGTATCTGTCCAGGAGGAGGAGGGGCCTGGGGGGATTGTAGGGCAGGCTACCTGTCAGGTATTGATAATCAAATATTGATCAACCTCTTTGACACGCAGGGTGTTGTCAAGGTCAACCAACAGCTTAAGGAACAACAGCCAAGGCTGTGTTTACATCTTATAGTACTGAGGCATATTCACGGGTATAGGGATGGTGTTATTCTGTTTTAGGTTGCTAGGATATAGGGATGCCATGACTGTGACAATTAAATCATTGACCAACAATCTATAAGTGAGTATAGGAGTAGACAAAACAAAGAATCTATCATAGCCATATACTATAAGTGCCAAAAAGAGCAGAGATATTTTCTGTACGTTTAGATGACACCTTTTTGCATCCATTGTATGGATTCACTTAGCGACTTAGGCTTTGGTGTATTTTTTCCAAGTAGCTGGGTGTTACTAAATATGCCTGTATTCATACATCATGATGTCCATAGGTAAGCTATATTAGTGAACTATCTGCTCTCTCATTTTCTTTCTTTTTTTTATTTATTCAATTTAATTTTATCTTATTCTCATTTATTCTTTTGCAATTCTTCTCACTTTGCACAGTATGGATAAAGACAGATTTCCAACCAACTCATCATTTTACTGACAGCCTTTTGCAGAGTACTACTGGTGGCTGGTTGTGTGGTCATTGTCTATTCCGACATAAACCATGTTATATGACTGCAAAACCTATTGTTTGGACATGATATATGAGGGAGGAGGGAGATGTTATGAGACAATATGTATGGTCAATTCTCACGAAAATAGAGCACATGGCCGAGGAGGAGAAAAAATCTGAACTGTTCAGATGTTTTGTATTTATTGTGGGCTGAAAGGCATCATATAATGTTAATTACTCACAAAATTGGGAACACTAATTATGAAAATTAAAGATTTTATGACAGTTTTAGGAAGAAAACTGGTGGACCTACGTATGGTGATGAATCTTGTATATGAACATTTTACATGGATTGCTATAAAATAGAATGATTTGCAAGAAAACTAATATATTTTGTTCATACAGTCATAACAACATGTTGGCCAGGGGTCTTTATCATTTATATCTATGATAAGAATAGATTATGTTGCAATTATTTATACCCACTTATGGAGCTGGACCTATGTGCGGTGATGTCTATGCATTGTAGTCATTATCTTCAAAGATTTATTGATTTCTGCAATTGCAATTGGTCCATAGTATTGATCCTTAGTCAATTAAGGTATATCAACAGGTTTGTAGATAGCATTAGCTATACCTATCATTCTATGGCATAGGTTTCAATCATGGACCTATGCATGGTGATGTACCTACGTACGGTGATATTTCAATGATTTCTCCCCATATGTTGTAATGTATTCATCCAATAATCCTTACCTAATCAGTCACATGTCGGGAAAATGGATTTGAGGATTATACTGGATTCACAGAAAGTACATTGAGAGCTTCAGAATACTTTGTATTTCATCAAAATATCTTTATTTGCCAAATTTTGCTGAATTTTCAAAATTATAAAGTGGCCAGCATTTGTTACGAGAAATACAGCTCTAAACAAAGGCCTTTTATCTAATATAAACTCATACAGAGAAGTGGAAGGCATCTTTATCTTGGTGTCTAGACTGAATCTTATCACTACAACCCTAGTCAGGCTGGTATCAATTCAAAGGGAAAATGTCAAGCTATATGTGGATATGAATATCTTTTGTTTTTCTTTGATACAAAATCTTTTACAATACAAGACATTTTGATTATATTGTAAATTTATCAGGGAAAATTGTCACGCCGAAAATTAGCGATGATAATTAAATCAGCCAATTTCTATCATTTCCAATAATTTTTTGCAGTTATACTTTCACCAAATCACATGGAAGATATTAATGAAAGCAAACATCCATAAATGTCAAAATCACTTAAATCAGTATTTTTCACCTTTTGACCTAATTATTTCTGGTCTATGAGGCCCGAGATGTGACTGATTTGGTTAGGATGCATATTTTGCATAGATATTCCCTGGACCATATATATTAACATGTTATGAAATAATTTACTAATTAGAAAGTACTCTTCTTTAACCAATGACGCAATGTACCTATGTATGGTGATGCTAAGGGGTACACCACATGCTTGTCAGTCCTATAGGTCATTAACATGTGCATGTTAGAAATATTTTATATTGATATTATATTGCCCTCCATTGAGCCATTTTTTTCTCCTTGACAATATACTCATTCTAGTGTACCTATGTATGGTGATGCAGATGTTACACAACTATATTTGTCCTTATAGATAACAAGAAAATAATTGAAAACGAGCTCTGATGATGTCAAAATTTTCGTTTTTCAATTCTACAATATTCCATATGAAAACTGTTATTATGGACCTTATTATACCTCAGATAAATCACCTAATGTGTTTTGCTTATATTTTCTTAGTTGAAAACCTTGAAATATCCACATTTTACCCTGTTATTGGCATAGATTATGTTACTACATAGGCAAACGTGGGTACCCATGGTATGATCATGTTAGCAGCAATGTGAATGTATCAACAATATAGCAGTTAGACCCCCTGTTAAGTGTCCATGGATGGGGAAAGGGATGTTGAGCCTGTGTTCCATTTTCGTGAGGATTGGCCGTATATATGTAACCTTGGCCCCATGTTCTAATCCATAGGCTCTTATCATATATCAGTGTGTAATGTGCATACATACATCTACTAATTGCTTTACATTGTAAGGAGTATTGTTGATGCTAATGACAAATGATGGTGCTGAGTGTCAGGTGCTCATACACAACAAAATGTCAATTGGACTCCATCTATTTGGAGCTTAACTGTGATCACCATTCATCATGATTGGGAATTAATGATTATTATAAGTGTCTGTGATTTGAGGTTAACAATGAATTACAGTGACTCCGATTGAAGCTTCACTCAAAGTAATGTATGTATTAGTAATCTTAACTGAAGATTTAGATAATATAGGTAATGCAGAGCAGAGTCAGCTGTACACTATAGCAATTCTAAGTGCCTGTAGAATATATAGCAGTGTTCATACAGATTGTACCTAGGTCTGGCTGACAGTCCAGGTGCAGGAATCCAACCACAAAACCGCAGACGCTGAGCACTGCACGCACTCAGGTAGGACTTGGCACTCTCTCCCTTCCAGCTCCACTCCCCCAATCCCTTCCCACCTAGCCATCCTACTTACACCCCTTTCTCCACACACTGTAAAGATATAATTGTTAAATCTTCCAGGGATCCTCGTACAACTAACACTGAACCACAATAATTGTATTGCAGTGAACCGGTGTACTTTTATAAGAACCTCAGGTGGCCATACGATTGTGCACAAATACATACAAGGAATCTCTGTGACAATAACAACATATCTCTGGCAACTTTGGGATGACAATTCCATTTTTATTTCAATGACATTTTTTTACAGTACATGCAGTATGCTGCTAACCCCAACCAACCCTCTCCGATTACTAGCATCCTTCCTCCCATTCCTCCCCACGGCATTTAAACCCCTACACTATAAGAGAAGCTATCCAAGGAACAATGGTTTTCCAGCAACTTTGGTATCATCCAAATGAATTATAATGACAAATCAATTTAATTGACCATTAGTGGTAGGCACATGAGAGGGGGTTCATGTGCATCCTGTACAGTCCATATTCATTTTTTAATTTATTCACTGAGTGGTTATTCTGCAATAAACTAAAAAGGAGGTAGGACACCTACATTTCCCTCTGTTCTGTTTGACAGATTTAACACTGGTTCTTCTCTGTCAACTTTTGGCAAAACCCCCTAGACATTACTCTCTTCTACTCCCCAACTCCTCCTACCCCCCAACTCCTCCTCTTCAGATCTCTACACATCCTCCCCTACCTCACCTCCCTATCCCTATTCAACCACATCCTATCCTTCCTTCCTTCATTAATTCCTTCCATCTGTCCTCCCTTCCATCCTTCCTTCACCATTCTCTTTATCCTTAATACCTTCCTTCCTTCCCCTAGCCTTACCTCCTTCTCCCTCTTTATTTTCTCCTCACTCTTCTAGTCACCCTCCCTTCCATTCTGTTATTTCCGCTTTTTCCCAGCCTCCCCTCTAACGCCCCTCCCTTCCACTAATAGTTCCCCCATCTCCTTCCCCTATACGCTCTCCCAGTATGTTCCCCTCCCCTCCGGTCATCCCTCCCCTCCCCTCCACTCTCCTATTCTCCCCTCACCCCTTCATTTCCCCCCATCCTCTTTACCTCTCCCCCCCCCCACAAGCCCCTCCTACACGTTATTCCAGTATCTGTCCAGGAGAAGGAGGGGCCCTGGGGGATGGTAGGGCAGTCTACCTATCAGGTATTGATAATCAAATATTGATCACCCTCTTTGACACGCAGGGTGTTTTCAAGGTCAACCAACAGCTTAAGGAACAACAGCCAAGGCTGTGTTTACATCTTATAGTGCTGGGGCATACAGGGGGTATATGGATGGTGTTATTCTGTTTTTAGGTTGCTAGGATATAGGGATGCCACCACTGCAACAATTAAATCATTGACCAACAATATATAAGTGAGTATCAGAGTAGACAAAACATAGCCATATCCTATAAGTGCTCAAAATAGCAGAAATATTTTCCTGTACTTTTCGATGACACCTTTTTGCATCCATTGTATGGATTCACTTAGCGACTTAGCCATTGTTGTATTTTTTCCAAGTAGCTGGGTGTTACTAAATTTATATGCCTGTATTCATAAATCATGCTGTATTAGTGAACTATCTGCCTTTAAAGGGTTAGGAAGGTTTGGTATGATGCAGAAATAAAGTTCACTCAGGCCTTTTGTCAGTACCACATTTTTTTCTCTATGAGTTAATACCAGTCAAACCGCCAAACCACGCGATGATGTTTTCCTCTTTATTTTTTAGCCCACAGATATTCATATTTCAATCAACCTTGTAGAAACTAAATATTCAGAATGAAATAAAATGAAAAAAAAAAACAGAAATTAAACACGGCCTAATCTCATGTGGTGTCTCCGTTTTGCTCAGACCTGAACGTCAGACAGGTTTCCTGCCTAGTTAATGACTTTTCATTTCTTACTGGTGTTGATAAGAATCATTTGCCTTGTCATCATAATTATGCTGAAATACTTGTTGCTGGGCACTGAGGCAAAAAAAGCTTGAGGGAAAGCAGCTTGTATTTTAAGCAGCTCATGATTTAATCAAAATGTGTTCTCCTTACTTTCTGCTATAAGGGGTGTAAAACAAAGTTACATGTAAAAAGAATACCACAGCCAGGATATAATCTTGATTTAACAGAATCCCTCTTTTTATTATTACCAGCTTTCCTATTGATGCACTAGTGGTTCTGAGCTGTGGATGGCTGGGAGGACTAACCCTGCATGAGCATGTGAGGGGTATGTGCCATTTTGTTAGACATTTCATCTGAATCACCTTGTACTTTTTAAAGATGGAATGTAGGGTCGGCATGATGCATAGATGTTACTTGGCAGGGCTGCATTCATGCATCATGATGACAAATAGCTATGGTGCGTTAGTACATTAGTGGCATTTAAAGGTTTAAATATCAGCATCCGTTAGGTACAGAATGATGCATTGATTGATTGATTTCTTAATTATTATGTCAAGGTGAATATTGATGCCTCAACACACTAAGCCCCCGTATTGCACCCCTGCATTGAATAACCAGCGCCAAATCCACACGATGACATCATAGACCCACTACGCATGCCATCCAAGATGGCGGTGGTCAGCATTTTGCGATGACGATGGGTAAATAAGAGTTAATTTTGAAGGATATTGATCAAATATCAATTCATTAGCCACTCAAACACCTTGACATAAATGTAAAGGTGAACTCTGACCAGTTTGAGCTTCCTGTTTCTTTACTTGCGCTTCCTACCCGCTCCACACTCGGCCTATTGGCCTCGTGCGGAATGGCCAGGAAGCGCTCGTGAAGAAACGGTCAGCTCAAACTGCTCATCGTTCACCTTTACCATTATACTGAATAATGAGTAGGCATATTGACAATTGATTGATCAACCACTTTTCAATATCATTTATGTGTTCTTTGACCTACATAAATAGGATCTGCATGATGTATGACTGGCCAGTTACAAGTTTTCTTGTATCCCAAAAGAGTTACACATCGTAGGTTGGTCCTACTTACCCTCATGTCCTGTTTAGGCACTGGGTGTTTGAATGAGTATGGGTCTTGAATAAGCTCTGGGGGTGTTTATGTGTAAATAGATTTAAATAGCACCCATGTATTATGTAAATTTTCTTAATCCATGGCCGTACGTCTTCAATAGATTCTATAACTGATATGTCAATGGTTTATAAGAAGATCTGCCAGCTATAATTTTTGAAGTCGTGGTAGGTCAAGTTAAAATCCTAGTTCCCTCTATATTTGTTAAAAACAAGCTATTTACTGCATCAAAACCACAGACAAACCTAGCAAATCCAGGCCCCTAGACAGGCCACTTTGTCCTATCTATAGGTCAGGTAGGTAAAGGTCAAAGTGTGAGGGCTGCAGAGTGCATTAATTTCACTTTTTCCTATAGCAACAAAGCTTATGAAAATGATATAGGGTTTAAGCACTGACCTTTCTATTCCGATGAGCATGGGATACAGTTACCGCACCCCTTGGCCCCATGTATGTGTGTAACTGAACTTATAGGTATAGATATCCTATGCTGTATATGCATACTTTTATCTCTACACAGTTGATTTCTTGTTGATTTTTCGAGATTTAAAGGGAAAATTGATAAGAAATGTTGATAAAGGTCAGGATTTGCTCTAGATATGTTGAATCTTTCACTGTTGATAGATCACTGATACATTGCAATTAACACTGGACCAACCTTAAATCAAAACATCAATTTATGTGTGTTTGACAATAGAACTGCAATTATCTTAGCCTTGATTATGAATTTCAATGCCAAAGATAATTTCTCAGAGAATCTTGAAAAACCTTTCATGGTAGATAAAATGACTTCTATTTCCTTAAGAAAGAAAAAAAGAGAAAACATTTTTTGTCTGCTGCAAAGGAGTATTTCTCTTAATTTCTGAGATAATCGAGAAAAATTTGGCCATGCTTTTGTTGTTGTAGATAAATTATGCATAGCCATAGCCGTATACACATTTTAGACCTCATTGTGTCTGCTAAAGTTATCTTGTGGCCCTTTAAGAGTTAATCTCCACAGACCAAAGCCAAAAAGAGAAAAAAAAAAGCTTCCTCCCAGACATGTGACACAATGGTGCTCAGGCCATTAATGCATCCAGATACAGGTCAATCTCATTTGGCTTCTCCAAAAATGATGGTGGCTTGGCTACTTGTAGTCAGCCAAGCAGAAAGGTGTGGCCAAGACCCTGGGGCACTGATTAATATTTCAGATTGATTGAGGAACCTGTGAACAAGGGGGGATGCATAAAAACAATGTGGGCTGCCAAGAAGGAAGGATCACTAATGCTGTGCCAGCAACTTATCTTTTTATCTTGGCTTCTTAACCCCTTTCTAACAGAAGGATTCCATCAGGTATCTATTTCAGAACAAACAATGATTTGTACTATTATGATGGTAGTTTTCAATTGCACAGGACAACATCATACATATTCCTGGACAAGTCCACAGACCGTCTAATACTATCAAATGATTAGTATTGCCAAATTTGTTCCAGCCCTATCTGTACAATTACATTGTATGATTAAATTTGTACAGGATACAAAGTGATCAACCAATTTCCTACAATAATCTGAAAGTGGTGATCGTAGAGCCATTTGGTAAAGGTTAAACATACCCCAGTTATATGCGTCTGCATAATACATTAATAAATCAATGCAGTGTGGGGAACTGATTATGTGGGAGTTCATCCATCACAAATGGAGGATCCTGCTAAAAGAAAAGGAGAAAAAAACCTTCTAAATCTTTTCGGAGTAAACTGAGGAAAACGTGCGTGGACTAACTTGTTTCCATAATATCATATTACCAAACAAATGTTCAGTGTTTGGGTACAAAAATGATGTATTTTTTTTTAAGGTTTGAAAGTATTTTATTGCCAAGTCACAAATTATAAATGAGTGATAAAATCTGACAATAAAGGTGATATCCTTCGGTTCACAAGGTTCTCAGTTTTCAACACATAATTAATGAGATTATTGATTTATGTAAGATGATGAAGGATGAGAAAACAGTAAGTATAAGGGTATCAGAAAAAGCACTATATACAAAAGGAAAGAAAAATGTACAAGAAGAAATTGATCCATGTTGAGAAAAATACCATGAAAGCAGATTCATAATCTGCACACTTGAGATTCACAATCACAATTTTAATAATTGGGCTTGATAAAGAGAGAAGGGGAACTTCAAGATTTGAGATTTAGAAAAAACTCACAAAATACTGAAACTAACATTGATATATCCAAACAGAGACAACCTGACTGATTTTTACTGATTTAACGAAGTACATTTGATTATATCAATTTTATGTATTTATGTAACACCCGTCTATATGCACCAGCAGAAGTGCTGGTGCGTATGCTCACCTGAACCTGACTTTAAAGTTCATATATCCAAATCAGGGCAGAATTTGCAGCAAGGCAAAAAGGGATAATCACTGTGCTGATCCATTCAAATATCTTCTCAGTTCGACTAACCATATTTGGCCTTGGAGTTGCATGTGGCATTTGAGCTGTAGAAGCGTCGACCTTGTCTATGCCAGGTCATCAATGTTGAAATTATATTTCTCCTTTTTTAGGATTGTTTTTTTTTTATTTAGGGATAGTTTGCTCTCTCAAAAAAAACTATTTTTAGTTGTTATGGTTGTGACTTATGTTGATCAATTGAGATACCTAGCTGAGAATAAAATGAAATACAAATCTTTTGAGCTGTTGTTGATCCTGATTCTGAATGTTAATTAGGCAAATAATGTTATCTTTACAATGTCCAAAATGAATCGCAAATCTAATCACAAGTAATTATAGTCTTATTTTACAGATAGATACTTGCCTATTTAGAAACACCGAATTGTCCTTGGCAAACCAGCTATAGGAATTGATTTGACAGCGTGTTCTGTTGGGCATTTCCCAATAATGGTAATTGGCATTATTGCGAAAAATCTCCTGTGCCTCAGGGTGTGGAATCGAGTGCAAATTATACAGTACATTTAGGAACTATCCTGTTCTGGGGAAGGCCTAAGACTACCCTTGGGTGTAATTACATTCATCCAAAGTCAATCTTGTATCAAATAAACTTCCTACGCAGCACTTTTTATCTCTGATTCTGAACTAAATCTGTTTACCAGCATCTATGCCAAGGAGTTTGAAGTAAATTCATCATGAATTGATTTTAAGAAGAGATTATTTCATGACCCTCATACCAGCATATATGCCATAAGGGCCAATCTTTTCTTGAATTCTATTTAATCAGGTTAATAGCCATGGTATACATTATCCTTAACTCTCAAATCATAGCAGATGCATGCAGTTGTACCATCTTGAGAAAAACCCTTCAAAAATCATCAGGGTTTGCTTCCTAACAGTCTCTGAAGTACCGAATTTCGCCAAGGTTGATCTTCATGTGTAATCCTATCAGTAGGGGCATTTTGCAACAATACCCTAAATTACTAAAAGAAATACCCCAAGCCTCAAACCAGTAAAAATATTGATCTTAATCAGACCCTAACTATTTTGAGATGGTGTCCATTGTCCTGTCAAACCACCATCAGCTTAACATGCCCAAGCATTCAGGTCCTTCGTGTGTATTATTAACATATCATGCTTCTCAACTAATTCAGTTTACCATTTGACCTTTGCAGCAGTTTTGTGAGATCGAACTGTGACCACAGTTTCTTCTGTGGAAACTGATGCAAATAACACGGATATAGCAGGAGGCAGTAGAACTGTATGGATGAATGAACAAACCTGAGTGCATAACCTTATTATCTCAGGTTTCATTTCACAAACCCTGATTGAATTTACATGCCAAGCTTGGATTCTATGGGAAATATGGGTGCAAAGCCGGAGACATTAATCTTGCCAAAGTGACACACTTACGTCACAAAACTAGGTCATAATACAGACAACAACATGGCAAGTGGAAGGCGCCACACTTGGATCTTAAAAATATGGACTATTGACAGACTGGTGATGGACTGGTGACAGACTGGTGACAGACTGGTGGTAGACTGGTGACAGACTGGTAACAGACCAGTCAAAGACTGGTAATGGACTGGTGACAGACTGGTGGTGGACTGGTGACAGACTAGTGATGGACTGGTGAAGGACTGGTGGTGGACTGGACAGACTGGTGATGAACTAGTGACAGACTGTTGGACCGGTGATGGACTGATGAAGGACAGTAAGGCACAGTGATGGATAATAGGATGATAGACGTACAGATGGGGCAAAGGCTTTAGGGATTGAAAAATAAGAAGGAAATGCTCTGAAGAAATAGTTAGGGTCAGCATTGTGAATGTTAGATGAATCGTATATTTGGTGGTCTGGATGTTAGGTGGATCAGATGTTAGGTGGATCGGATGTTAGGTGGTGTGGATGTTAGGTGGATCCGATGTTAGGTAAATCGGATGTTAGGTGAATCGGATATTAGGTGGATCGGATGTTAGGTGGACTGGATGTTAGGTGGACTGGATGTTGGGTGGTCTGGATGTTAGGTGATTGGATGTTAGGATGATCGAATGTTAGGTGGATCGGATGTTAGGTGAATCGGATATTAGGTAGATCGGATATTAGGTGGATCGGATGTTAGGTGGATCGGATGTTAGGTGGACTGGATGTTAGGTGGACTGGATGTTAGGTTGATGTCATGTTAGCTTGACGTCATTTCAGGTTGATGTCATGTCAAGTGATGGATGTTAAATGAAAATTCACATTTTCACATTTTATTTGGAGATATTGAAAAGAAGAGGAAGATAGTTGTGCTGGATGTTAGAAAATGGCCTACATTCATGAGGGCTTTAATTCAGGGTGGCTGATTGTCAGGGGGCTGGTTTCCTGGAGGGCTTAAACTATGATACATGATTCTATTTTATAATGTTTTACTAAAAAAAAATATTTTTTGGAGTTAATTACCCAATCAATAATAACACAAATCTTGAAATGGCTTCTACAAAAATAATAAGTAGACGCCAGAAAGATGGAAAAAGAAAATCTGAAATTGTCCATATCATATCAGTGATTCAAGTTTGTTCTCTATCTGTCTCTCAATGGGGGTTCAGAAACCTTGCATGTCTCTTGGGTTTAAAAGGGTCACAGGCACTTTTGGGGTCAACTCTTTATCTAAATCAAGATTGTTTAACTGGAGAAAGTAATTTCAATTTGTCTGAATTAAGTTCCTAAAAGCTGACAGAGTCCAGGTAGCCTTCAAATTGGGAGTCCTCTTTTATTCACCCCAGTGTAATTCATGATTATTCCACTCTTGTTAATTGTTATATCTGGTTGAATTCCTCATCCAGCTTTCTGCAACAGACAAAGCAATGGAGCGTCAACTAGAAAAAAAAACATTTGGATTTTATCTTAAAATCCCATCTTGAAAAGATGTGGTTAGACAATCATCTTTTCATAGATAGTTGGGTGTATTTTTCAACAAAAAACAACATCCCGAATTCACAAAGGGTCCGTCCTGAAGAAACCAGAACTGCAGTGTATTTTTATTTCTTCCATTACATCTGAAAATTTCAGGGGGGTTTCCCCTTTGAAAAACGATAACTCTTATTCAACCTAATAATTTCATTGAGATCATTATTATTTTGAATTCAAAATATGGGTTTCACCTTTTAGTATGAAAAAGACTGCCCATGACACACATTCCTCAGTGGTATTTTCAGGTGACAATTCTTGTTTAATTACTAAGACCTTCTTCCAAGCATTTGTACGAATAGCATACCCTCAACCGTTACTTTCTCAGACCCCCTCATCCCTAAGGGAATGATGATAAGCTTTGAAACAAAAATTCCCCTCACCCCTGAGAACACAATATCCCCCTGGAACCTGGACAATTTTCAATAGAAAGATAGATGTCTTTTTTTTATGTATGTGAGGCTACTTATACTAGAAATTATCATAAATGATCAAGGGTAATTTGTGAAACATCTATTGAACATACAATTCAGTTTGCAAATTATGAATAGTCTCCCTTTAACTAAATTCGCTGATTAATGAAAAGTGCTTTCTTGAATCATTATAGAAAGATATCTATAAAGGTGACTGCCAGCAAATCTTTTTGCTTACTTTTAGAGGGTGAAAGGGACTGGCATACCAGAGAGAAATAAGAGGTCATGGGGGTTGAGGATTGTTGATTTATATGTGGAGCAATAAGGGAGGACCAGAAATTGGAACTGCTGCTGTGGGGAATCTTGATGAAATAAGACAGACATGAAAAGGAGTTTATTCTATATAAGGAGGCAGATTCCCTTTTGGACCTTCGGCATGAAAAGCAGTTGGGCTTGAAAGGCCAGGATCACATACAGAGTTTGGGAAGGAAGTGAGAGGCGTGGAGAAGGGCTGTCACCTTATGTATATGGGAGTCAATGCATACCAGGGTGTCTATGTAGCCTGCTATATTCATGGTATGGAAATGGAGGTGGCATAGGTCATGGTATTTTTCTGTATAAGTTATGCAGCACTTCCATAAGACAGTCAGATAATGTCAGCCAGGTTTTGGATGAAAAAAAGTCCTTTGACGTAGTGGTTGATACAATGAGCGTGTGATGTGGCATGGTAGTTTTGGGTGAAAGACCGAGTCAGATGTGATAAAGGCGGTGTGGTTTACACTTGTAAAAGAAAAGAAAACAAACAGAATATAATTCCATACTTTCTGAGAAGGTCAGAAAAGCTGTTTTCAGGTAAATGTACTAAATATGCCTCAGTGATGACATGGACCATAAGAAAATATGTATGATGGTGATAAGCAACATCCAAATTCATAACCCTGAAATCTATTGGTTGGGTTATGAGAAGTTCCAATTTAATGAAGGATTGTTTCTCTGCAGGTTTTCTTGTGCCTCAAGCAGGATTCGCACCTATGACCTCAGAACCTTCAGCCAAATGGCCTGCTCTCTGAGCTAATACTAACCAATACCATAAGTATTGCAATTGTCCATCAGTAGAAATTGAGTGATAGAAAGGGAAAATCCACTAGGGGTTTCAACGACTGTTAGTACAATACAAATGAGAAATGCCCTGCACTCTAGCACCTTGCTGAAGGTTACATATGCTAATTTGATGTTAGAAGATGTTTAAGTAGTTCTTTGGATAGGCTTATGAATGGATAAATGATAACTAAACATTGATTACTAAACATGACATATTGGCCAAATTTCGATTAGAAAGTGGAAACATTAAATTCATGGCAGAATCCCGCTGAGTATGGCCTTACAATGCTTTAGAATGTAGGCATACGGCTCTATGGAACACAAGCTAAATTCTAGTTCGGTTTCCCCTCAACCTGAGTGGTGATTTCCATTGAGAAAAACCCGAGCTATGTAATAAGATATATTTACTACATAGATGTACCTAAGCCTTTATCATAATGGTCTGAAATAAACTGCCATCTTTGCGGCACCCAATGTTGCAGATGTGTTTGGGAACTGTAAATCATACAGTGGTACCTACGCCATAGTCCTTTCTTAGTGAGTGGAAAGCTAAGTGATAAAACTTTGAGTGTGGCAAATGGGGTCTACCAAAAATTCTCTTGTATATGCTGTGGCTAGTATCAGAATCAAAATCAAAATGAGGCCGATAGGATCAACCAAAAGAAGGTAAGCGGCTTATAGGAGGGTATTTGGCACTATACCCATGTAGCAAGGCCGTTTAGGGCCACTTCAGTTTTAGCTCAGATAAGCTGGTTCAAAGCAGGCATAATACTATTCATGGTTTTAGGTTGGGCAAATGGTGGGTTTCCAGTCAGGTCCACATTGGGTTGCCCTAATAGGGCAAACTGAACTAAGACTGTTGGGCTTTTTCCTCAGCAAGTTGTGTGTGCCACTTAAGGCTAACTGATTTGGGCACAGAGCAGCTTCAAAATGGGCAAACACTTTGGGCACAGATTGGTTTCAAAATTATATTACTGTATGGAGGCCAAGGGGAGGGGCTAGCACCTGGAGGCTAGCAGCGCATTTTCAGGGTTCAAAATTTTAGAAAATGAGGACAAAATAGATTTTCTATATTATCTATCCCAGATTGCGCCACCTGATCAAAGTGGTCAGCCCACTTTCAGCCACTCAAAAAACCCATGTTGACCCAAAAATGATAAATTTTGACCAGATGGTACCATGTGATCAAAGTGGCCAGCCCACTTTCAGCCACACCAAATACCCATGTTGAATCCAAACCTATTCTGAGACTGATCGGTGCCATATTGGTTAGCCCAGTGTGGCCCACGCACCTCACTGAGGACAGAAACTGTCAGCAGCCCATTGGTTAGCCCATTGCGGCCCACATTGGAAGCCACAGCAAATAAAGTGTGGGCCACAGTAGGGCCACACTACCTTTGCTACCTGGGTATTGAAGAGTACTATTAAAAAATGCAATTTACAAGCAAAAAAAAGTGACATATGGCTCACTCTAAAGATGGGGGTGTGGCTTATGTGAGGGTGCAGCTTATACAAGAGAATTTACGGTAGTGTAGTGACACTAATCTTAGCTGACAGTGGCCAGGCTTGGAATAAGGTGAGGTTGAGGGGTACCAAGCCATTTGGCCACATATTATATCTGGTAAATTTAGTTATTAAAACTGATACCTTTCCACATCCTTGGAAAAATGCTAGTCTCTCCTCTGCCCAAAGGCGCTTTCAAGTCAGATGTTAATAATTTACGTCCTATCTCCATCCTCCCCACCATTGCTAAAGTAGCTGAAAAGGTTATACACAGGCAAATCCTGTCGCATTTGATTGATAGGGAAATTTTGAGTGAAAATCAAGACGGATTTAGACCAGGACGCTCCACTGTGGATAGTCTTACAAAATTTACAAACCATATATACTCAGGCCTAAACAACAAACAAATTACTACATCTGTTTTCTTGGATTTCCGTAAAGCATTTGACACTATAAATCACTAAATCCTAATCAACAAATTGAGATTACACGGTTTTAGCCCAAATTGTCAAAATTTAATAAATAGTTATCTTTCAAACAGAACTCAGAAAGCAATTAGTATTCTCTCTCCTCCACACCCAATCTCATGTGGAGTTCCACAAGGTTCAGTGTTAGGTCCATTAGGTCCTTTTTCTAATTTACATAAACGAGATGGGGACCTGTCTTAAACACCTAACTTGTCAACTCACTCCCCTGATGACCCCAATGCCTCTGCTAAAATAACTTGTAACTTGTATGGGTTGATATGAAAAAGGAATAATGTGCTATGGCAGTTTTGGGTGAAAGGCTTGGTCTGATAGGCCAAAGGTGTTTTATCAGAATAAACATATCTAGAATAATCTGTTTCCATACTTTATGGATTCGGATGAAATCAGCTTGTCCTTTTAAAATTGCTTGATGGTTTTTAGAAGGCAAAGTTGATTTTTATAAGAGGGCAAATGATAGGATGGCATGTATGAGAGGTTGCCGAACTTCCAAATTGATGGTGTCTTTCATTAAATGTGAGATATATATGAAAGCATGCAGTTTTTTGATGCAGAGAAGGGATTCTTGAAGATGACTGTCATTTTATGTCATGTGTATCAGACATCTTACAAAACCCAATCCTGTTGCTACTATTCAAGGCTAAAAAGGCTGAAGAAATAAGAGGTCATGGGGGTTCAGACATATCTGGGAATCTCATTGTGTACAAGGAGAGCTGCAATGGAGATCTGGGAATTGGAAGTACAGCAAGTGGGAACTTGATGAAATGAAAAGGAATCATAAAAAGGGAGTGTACGCCATGAGAAGATATATCTGGCAATGCAATCTGGAAGTAGGGGTGGAAAGGCCAGGGTCAGGTACATAGAGTATAGGAGTATTGGAGGGAGGTGACAGGCATAGAGAAGGGCTTCCACCTTCTATACAAGGGGATAATGAATAGGATGGCATATCTATGGGCTGCCTTTAGTTTGGTATGGCAACTTGGACAGCCTAGTTGATGTTATGGATTCTATGTAATACAATCAGCACCTGCAAACGTCTTTCTCTTATAGAGCATATCTAGCTTTTTCCAGGAAATCCTATTCACCACTATCTAGATGTCTCTCTCCATTTAGAATATAATATCATATTGTGGTGATAAAGCGCTGGATTTTGAAGGAGCACCAGTTTCAACTAAGCACTGGAAGTAAGGGGGTTCTGAATTCACTTTTCAGTATTGAAAATAGACCTAAAAAACTGTCTGTCCTGTATGATTCCGGGGTCATCAGTCCTCCAAATCTATAAGCACTGGGGGAGGGGGTTATTACCACAAAATGGTATCTACTTTAACTTAGGAATGAGCTCAGTCTCATATAATCATAAAATTACTACTCTGTATTCATAGATATTCATCCTAGTGAGCCACAGAATTGTGAATGTTCTAATGATTTCGCAGAACAACATCACATTTTAATACTGTTAATTCAACTTAATATGATTTAGCTGAGGAAAATAATCGCAAAATGCAAAAGGTTGTCCCTGACAGTAGATGATGTTCAAGATGCTCAGAGGCACTTATTTGTCCATTGATGACCTGGGTAAATGGTATCATCTGATTGAGGCCCAGTCTTTTTCTACAGAATTTTAAAACATTTTGTAATTCCGGAAAGGAATAATACATGAAGTCTGCAAAGAAATCATTTTGAAGAGCTCATTACATTTAAGTATTTATCAGAAACTAGAATTCTACAGGTAAAATGATTTTGAAAAACAAAGCATTTTAGTTTTATCATAATTACATCATTATCTGATCTCCTTTTTTAGAGATAGCTTGTGAAGGCAATTAAAGACAGCCAATGGATTATACTGCAGCAGCTAAATAACACTAGACAGAAGGGGCTATTTCATCTCACTATCAAGGAGTCTATGAAGCATCACCGTCACCATAAGAAATCAGACTGGAATTCTATGAAAAATCAGCTCCATCATTCTCCAATGACTTGCTCATTAGCTAATGACCATTGACATTGAGCTTGTGTTGACCACTTGAACCAGACGAACCCTCTTGGCTAACAGAGGCATAGCTGACTATGGGTATAATGTGGAGTTGGCATGTGAGTCAATTGATGGTCAATGACGAGGTTGATTAGACTGACCAGACATGCATAGTTGGGTAGGTACTGTGAATTTCAGCAGTGATTGTGCTCTACAAATCAAACCTTTAAATAATGTTAAGGAATGTATACTTATTAGGCCTGTTCCCAAATATGATGCCATATTCAGCTCACTTTTAGGGAATCTGTTCCATTGACTAGGATTCTACCTTCCATCTTCCTAAAGTCTGTCTAAAGCTAGTTCAATGTGAAGTTGACATGTGAGTTAATGGACAGTAAATAGTGAGGCCAATGACACAGCCCAGACATTTCTGGGAGCTCCACTTTACGTATGTTGCCCAGCACTGGTGAAGGTATACTAAGCAGGACGGGAAGCATTATGCATGGCTTGCTATGTATATGGATGTTTGTAGGACCATCTGGGCTGATATTGCATGGGCAAGTTGTGTATAAATCGGGCACAGGGTCTGGAAGCTGTCCTACCCAGTTTATCCCAGAGATTGGTTTCAGTCTTTTATTGCTTCTGAGGGAGTCATAAAAAGGTGTTAAGGAAAATGGAGAGACATCAACATGGATGAATGGGGAAATGGAACACATTGAACTCTGCATGGTGGTGTAAGAAAGGTTAAAGGTCACAGCCAATCACAGTATACAGCTGCTGCTAGATTTGCAATTGCTGCTGAAAGCTACAACATTCTTCAGAATGTGTGATGCATTGGCTGAATCACACATTCTGATTTCCGACTTCCAAAACAAGGAATGTGCTTTTATCTAAGTGATGCAAATGAAATATTACTATACTACTTAATGTCAGTCAGTAGAGAACTCTCACGGTATTGAGGGCAAAACACCACACCTTCATTTGTATTCATAAAAGCCCTCATTTGTTCAGGATGCCTAGCTATCGTTTCCATCATAGAGTCATAATGGATAATATAGGACTGAGGGTTGTGGGCAGCAAGGGGTATACCAGGTAATAAATCCTGGGATAAAACACAATTTTAAGGATAATAATAAAATCAACCTATCAGAATAATTATTTCTAGAGAATTTGTTTCCATACTCTAAGACAAATGATGGACACAGAATCCTTTTGATATTTCACATAACAGGGCTTAATGGTACCTAAAATCTACTCATATCTGCATGATGGCTTTAAGAATGCAAAGTCAAATTTTATGAGGGTGAGAACTATATAGGCTAACATTTTTAGATGTTGCTAATTATCAAACTTAATGGTTTGTTTCCTAAAAAGTGTGATAAATGCAAGTAAGAAAAACACTCCCCTTCATCGATGCATTGACAAATGTCATGAAAGATAGGGCATTGTATTTGAAACACAATCCCTTTTCCCTCTTACAGAGTCAAAATGCAGGTTACAAGAAAAAAAACATCATGAGTGTTTTGACATATCCGAGGATGTGATTAATGGGCAGAGCTGCAATGGAGAGCTGGGAATTAGCACAATAAGTGAGAATATTGATGAAATCAGAGGGAGTCATAAAAGGGAGGTGTATGCCATAAGGTATATCCCCAGTGCAATATGGAGGAAGTAGCAGTGGAAAGGCCAGGGTCAGGCACAGTGTGTGGAAGGGAGGTGATAGAGAAGGGCTTTTACCTTCTGTAAAGGGTATAATGAATAGGGTGGCTTACCTATGGGCTTTTAACTCAATGGTAAGGAAATAGGGAAAGCCTAGATCATATTAGGTAGTCTATGTAATACAACCAGCACCTCCAAATGTGACATATCTCAGGGCATATCTTGCCATTTCTATGAAGTCCTATTCTCCATTATCTACATGTCTCTCATCATTTAGAACCCAATATCTTCTTCAACATAGGAATAATGAAAATGTCATGAAATCATAAAATTTCAATTTTTGTTCCCAATCTATTAAACAAGTTCACTTCATTCAGAGATATGAATTTCTTGTTAGCTACAGAGTCTTGAATGTTCTAAGGGTTATTTGTAAGATGCAACACATTTCATCATTGTTAATTTAATTCAAATTAGGTTAATTTGCCAAAATTGGTCTCTTACAGATGATGGAGCTCAGAGAGAATGTGTATTTGTCCATTTATGCTCTGGGTAGTTGAAGTGTCTGGTTAAATCCAAACCGGGCTTTCTGTCTTCCATGATTTTAAAACATTTTGTAATTCAGGAGAGGAACAATACATGCAGACGTCGGCAAAGAAGTCATTTCAAAGACCAAGGCATATTCATCACTAACTGGAATTGGAGAGCAACCAATTTTGTTTTAGCTTAATTACATTATTGTCCAATCTTCTGTTCTCAGAGATGGCTCCCATTTTCATGCAACTAATACTGGACAAAAGAGTTCAATTGTCTCATACATTCTAATAAATGCAACTTACATAGCAATTATCCCACTTCTAGGGATTCTGTGAGGAATCCATGTAACATTGAGATACCAAACTAGGATCCCACAAAGAAGTAAAGCCTCCATCTCTGTTCCGCGTATTCGTAACTGGGTCAATAGCTAATGTTGAGTTGGCATGTGAGGCAATTGATGGTCAATAATGAGGTTGATTAGACTGACCAGACATGCATGGCTGGGTGGGTTATGTCAATTCAAGCAGTGAACATATACAAATCTGAACTATTGAAATAAAAAAAAGATTTTTTTGTTTCAACATAATTACACCACTTTTCCATCCTGTCTTTTAAGAATAAGTTTGCGTTTCCTGCCCATGGATCGAGCTTTAGCAGTTGAATAGTACAGGACACATGAACTGTATTCTAATGCAGACCAATTTTCTTCTGTATTCAAATGCATGAAACTTACCAATCTCTCAGCTCACCTCTTAGAGATGCTGTACCATTGAATAAGATTCTGTCTGTTGTTGTCCAGCTTGTGTGGAGCTAGTTCAATGTGGATTTGGCATGTGAGTTAATCAATGGTCAATAATGCAGTCAATAATGCAGTCAATGACACTGCCCAGACAAACTTGGCTGGATGGGTTGTGGTGATTCAGGTCGTAATTGTAAACATAAACCATTTGAATATGTATACTGTTTTAATCAGTTCCCTGTAGACAGAGAAACTTTCAATTAACCTGTATCCAATTATTGCCTTTGATCTTGATGTTGACCACATAACAAAATTGGGAACACCAGCATTATAGGATGCCTATACATCAAGTAGGTGTCATAAATTGAAAAATGGAAGTTATTACTTATAAGTTATAATTTTATTTGAAAAAAGAGTTCCTACTGTAGGTTTGTTTCCATATTCTACAGTTTGGGGGGACAACAGGAGGTTTCGTAAATTACGTCAATTCTATTGTTTTATTCTCAGTTGACCACTGTCATTTTTGCAACAGATTCTAAAAATAAAGTATTATAATGAACATCCTCTGATTGCCAAACTGATGAAGGGGGGCTCCAGGGGAGCCTTTTACAAAGACTCCTTGTATGTGTAAGTTAAAAACACTTTCCCCCTGCAGTCTTAAACCGACATTCTGTGATTCAAAGTCAGACATGCTAACCATTATACTATTGAGACTGCTGGTGATTGTAGACTGGAACACCATATTTATCATAGCTTTGTATCACAGCCAGTGTAGAAGATTAAAATCCTCTTATAGGCCTCTACAGTTTATGTCAAAATATGCTTATATTTCGCCTCGGATGTTTTATGGCAAAACCTCTAGTTCTGCAGAGGTTTTCCATTACCTAAACAACACAGTACATACATTGATTACGCCAACAGCATGACAACTGTAAACAGAAGGAGATACAGTTAGAATGATATACAACACTTTAGTACACAGTTGGCATCTAAATGAAAACATATGAAAACATTCCAGGATTTGCTAAACAAGAGCACAGGGGCACCTTGTCTCGATTTGTATTTACTAAGGCCCTCTTTTGTTCAGGATAGCCAGTCAGTGCTCCCATCAGAGGGTCCTAATGTGGGGGGACGCTGGTAAATTGGTCTTCCGGGGAAACAACAAATGGGTAACCAGAATAGTATTGTTGGTTCAATCTGTGCCCATCACCTACAAGGCCCCTAGCCATGGACTCCTACCATATCACACTGGTCCAATCTTCCTTTCATCCTCTGCAAGCTTCTCCTCTCCCCTTTAAGTCACCACACACATACCTTTGTGTTAGCTGCCTTGAGTACCTTGCTGCCTCTTCATTCATAGATCATGACAAGCCTCTGAGGGTGTGTACAGATGCAACATTCCTACCTATCTAGTCATTCCACCCACCCGATTTACCTTTGAACCTCTCCATAATGTCCATTTATTCAAACTAAAACCCGCCAATCTTAATTTTGTACACATTATTTGAACAGCCACAAGTTACTTACTTGATGTACCCATGCTGCTCAAGGTCCGCGATGTACATGTACATTTTTCAGTCCAATATCATCTATGGCTTTAAGGAGGAGACAACCATGGATGGTTAAAAGCAAAGTATTGGCCCCTGCTCCATCTCTGAGGAAGCCTCCAGTGCAGCTGAGTGGTTAATGGCTTCCTTCACGAGATAAGGGCTTGGTGGTAGTCAGCACCTGGTAAATGCTGATAGTGGTAACTGCTGGAGGGCAACAAAACCCTCCTATAAAAAAGACGCATCTCATTCTACCAATCACTCTAGCTTAAATAACAGCTATACCTATCCATGGAAATTGCTCTTGAATATGTCTTGCAAGCATGGATTGCTTCATTGATATTGTCAGTTCGACACCACATCTTTGAAAAGAATATTAGATGCTTAATGACAATATTTGAATGTCACAGCTCTCTGTACATGCAGTGATACTTTAATCTTTCCACTTCACACTTGTCTCTGACACCAGTTTCAACCTCCCTACTTATGGCTAAGTTCTGCAGAAGACCACTTTTTATGAATTCATCGAATATTCTCATAGCCTGCCTCCATGCAGTAAATATGTAAGCCACTCCCATCCTCAGGCTACAGGCCCTGCGTAGTGTTACCTGTTTAGTTTGATCCCATCAGACACTTAGACTTTATGTAAATGTGAGAAAGGTTTACATCATCAGATGGGGAGAGGCTGGTGTCCTTTAGTGGTGTAGTGCCACAAGGAGGCAGAAGTTTCTAATGGGTGTAGGAGCAGCTCAGAGAGTGACAGGAAGGAGGAGGTGAGCTACTTATCAATGACTCACACCTGTCAGTCCAATATCCATATTGAACATGAGATGAACAGACCATGGCATGCTAACATGGACAGCCTGACTTAATGTGACAGCTTAAAATGATGCCCAGGGTGTAAGTATTGAAGTGAATGGTAGGCTCTGCGGAATGCATTTGGAAGTTCACATGAAGAAATTCACCCTTCTATTCATAAGGAAATATGGATCAATATATATCCATTTCACAGAAATCATGATAATCCTACATACTAGGCAAGTTAGAACTGTATTGAAGATGTACTCGACTCAAAGAGGAATTTCAAACCTTTTAGATGTACGTGTGAAAAGCAATCTTGCACAATAAAAATTGATGGACTGTGGCTTTGTCTTGTGTATTCTTAAGGAATCAAAAGGGAGCAGCAATTTGATGATGACAAAGATGAAACTACATGACGATCCACTAAAATGAGCAAGGTAATGTTTCTTTTATATTTTTCTCACTTTATTGTTTTGGTGAGTAGGGGTGGGAGAAGTGTGGCTCAAATCCATGTATATATGTTTATGCCATGGCTAATATCGACGACACTATAAATTAGTACTACTTACGCCGTATTCAATGGTGGGGTGGAATACGATCCTTGCATATTCAGCGGCGCCATTTTGTAATTTATACAGAGCTAATTAGTTTCATATTTAGGTGTGGTTAATAGAAGGTTTACGGTAAAAGAATGATTGAACTAGTTAAATAATATTTTCCACATTTTCAATCCCCCTTCATCTCTCACCCGCCACTCCCCTCCCCTTCCTCAAGACCACTGAGTGGTTTCACCAATACTATAATGCGAGTGCCTGGAGTCTGTGTGAATACGATTGTTAGAAGCTATTTTCTCTGCTTTATGGTCCACTGAAGATAATATTATCACTCGCTGCCGTACCAATTGTCAACATAGGAGGCTGAAATGTGGGCCCAGATGGCAGAACGGCCAGACCGAATTCTGGTATTTAACTTTAGACCCAATAAAACCTTTTAAAAAAACTGTTATGACTTTTTTAAGGTGTATCTAAGTATTAGCGCCATGTTAAAAAAGAAAATATTGCCCTGCGCAAGGAACATTTAATTCGAAACTCAAAGCAGCAGCTAACTCTGTATCACGTGACCTACTTTGTCAAGCAAGGTGTCATGGTGGATCAAAACAAACTGAGACGACTTGACGCATTGAAAATAAGTAAATATGGTTGTGTTTCTTTATTTTAAAGCAAATTCATCCCTTAGGGCCATAGCATAAATGCAAATGTCCACTCCCGTGAATAATTTCGCATCGTATTCACAAAATTATTCACGTGTCGTGGACATTTGCTTATATCTTCAAAGAACTGTCAGGACTCTTTCCCTATTCTCATCCAGACTGTAAAGAGTTGGGGTTATATAACAGGGCTGTTCTATGTAAATCAACAGGGGAAATAGCAGTATTCTCAAATACTCTGAGTGTCACTGTTTAGTGACAAGCTTCTACCTGTAGACACATGTGTACTGTGAGTTGTCCTGTATAATTACTCTTGCATACCCTAGGCCAGCCAGTCACTCTGCACCAGAGTGATCCATAAAGGCTTAACCAAAATAGCCTTACCTCTAGGTCCTGCTTCTGGGGGGCAGCAGTATCCACCGTTTGTTAAGAATGTATATGCCTAAAGTGCCATCTCAATCCAATAATGTTCCCAGAGCTTATCAATTAATTGTAATACAATAATGACCTCAATGGATTCAATCTAACATTGTGCACAATAGATATAATGTATAGAATTATGTAAGAACAAACTAGGAACAACAAGTAATATACACCAAAGACACCACACCTGCGTCTAAATTGTATATACAAGTGCCTGGACTCTGAACTCAAAGCTAACATATGCCTACCTGCCTTTCAGTTAGTCCAGTGTTAAAACTAACTGACCATGAAATGGTTTGGGAGAGACGGATGTCTACTTCTCTCGCTCTCAGTGTTGGCACTTCACTGGGATTGGAGACTTTCTTGTCTTCATAAGGCATACATGGTTTATAGTATCAATGCCTGTACAGAGTGCACACATAAAAAATATTATGGGGACTATGTCATGGACTCACCTCACTGGTAGAATATATATAGCAGTGCCTCTACAATACAGTTCTTGTAGATTAATAGCACCTCTACTGCTATTTTCTACTGTTAATTTACAGCAAAACTTGCTGTTTATTTGCAGAAAATATCACTGTTATTTTACAAGATATATTTGTGTAATTCTGCAACATATTTTCCTGTTAATTTACAACATATGTTTCTGTAGATCTAAATAAGCTTGCTGTATGGTTGCAGTGGTTGTTACTGTATGATTACGCTGGATTGTATTGTAGAATTAAAGCAACTCACCTCCTGTAGATTTTCAGCAAAATGTATTGGAACCAAAGTTGCCAAGGGTTTTTGCTGTAAAATAACTCTGGCTACTACTAACAGTGCATTAATTATTCAAGGTATTCCAAAACATTTGACTCTACTCTGACAGCAGTAACAGTCTGTTGATGGTCTTACATCCTGCGGTCTACATAAACTAAAAGCCTTTATGAGAAGATATTGCCTGTGGCAGGGCAAAGGCAGGACAGAGCATATGCTTTCATCAGCAATTATTCACAGAAACACCTATCCAGAAGGGGAAATTTAGCTTCATCTCAGGCTGACATGAGGCTGGGCAGCACCTTTCTGTATGTTGGCCCCTATATATATATATAAATCATGCTTTATATGTTCATTTAATGTCGGGGACTGACCCTGCTATCTTAGACTGCATGATACATACATCACCCTACAGTCTCAATCAACATGGTCAATTCATTGTATTAGATCTTATAATAGATATACAAATAGAGTGCAAAAGGTCCTGAAAACAGTTATGCTAGCCTAACCTAGTTGGGTATGTTGGGACATAGAAGCTAGGTAATAGTTTCTTTTTTCACTATTTTTTCTGAGGGTAGTAGCGTGGTTCAATTACATTTTATCGTAAGGATCACCAGGTGTCATTACATATTCCTGCCAATGTACGGTCCCAAAATTCCAATCCATCTATCATATATGTAAAAGTCCAATACTACTCAGATGAGGCATTGTGCTATATAGGTGAAGTGGTTGATTGCTGTACATCCTATGTTCCAGATAAAGTAAATAATTTCACTGAGAAAAATGCCCATGGTGACGGCAAGGTAAGTCATGTCCAAATGTCAACAACATTGTTCACTGAGACACCTAGCCCGCCATTGCAATCACAAGACTGACGAGTTAGTGTCATTTTGTATGTCCTTGTGTATTGATTCCATGTTTTTTTTTTGTGTTTACTTGATGTCTGGAATGGGAATTGACATTTATTTTCTTCACATATCACCCTAACGTCTAAGTTTAGACTGCGTGGTGCACTACAATAAGTGACCATGAACATTAATTACTTTGGAATGTACATGTCTTACTAGTTTAGACTGTGACAATTGACACTTTAATAGTACCAAGATGTGTACTGCTATATACCTATACTTGCAGTGCTGGTGTCTTGATGAATAATCTGGATTCTAGTGTACCCCTGCTAGCTGGGGGGGGGGGGTCATTTCTGTACCAGTACTAGATTTCTGTGATGAGATCACCCATGGCTCTGCTTGTGATCCCTTTGATGTGTGGGTAGATGAAGGGTTGTGGTACAGGAAGGGCATGAGAACATGACCTTCTGGGAGACTGTGACAGGGGGGGAAAGGATAATTAGAGGCTGTCTATAAGTCTGAGCTCTGTTCTAAGGCCTCCCTGCAGCAGCAGTCATTACAGATGGGAATCAATACAACTCTTCTTAATTGCTTTCATATTTCTGAGACCAGGAGGGTGTTGCTCCTATAGTAAAAGGAAGAGCTGGCTAAAGGTGCCCTTATTTCCAGTCCTTTCTTTTCATGTAGCTATAACTTGTCCCTTTTGTTGCTCACAAGTGGTCATTCAAGTATGGTGATAAAAATGGGGGATTTGAATAGGTACCTAGTTGGGATAAGTCAGTCAGTATAATAAACTATAGAGCATGTGACATAAGTAGGTACCTGGTAGTGCAGCTCTCTCTGTTTTAAGCAAGGCAGGTGACTTTTCAGACTAACATGGTGAGTGCAAGTTGAATGGTGAAGCAGTGCACGACTTGTTTAGAAAAGAGGGCCGATACTCATAGCTCTTTTTACAATAGGAGCAACACCCTCCAGAGTCCTGAATTCAATTACATGTCATGCATCATTCATGACTGCCATGTAGCTAGGCTTTTCAATCCAATTATATGTAACATATGTCTGTGATGGACGTATTTATGTGAAGCTGTTTAGTGCAGTTTCACCTTTTGTTTAATCATTGTCATAATCCGAAAGCAAAATTGTTTCATTGCTGCTGAACGCTTTATTTATTGCGTGTCTATATGTCTTGCTAGAAGCCAGCCAGGATAATGGAATTAAGGTAATTGTATGGCCACATTTGCTATATTGAAACTAATATAGTGCAGACAGCACACGGGAAATATGATGGCACTTTGTAATAATCGATGATAGCCAACAAATAAATTAAATTTGTGGTATTCTGCATTGGAGGCTTCGCTTATATGATACATGGGGATAGCTCCTTTGCCTTATAGATAAAGTTTTCATAATGTAAGGGTGCACCCCTTATGCAGGACACATTCTATATGAGTTAGGAAAAATTACTCTGTCGTGTCTCAGAGTCATCGGTAGAATCCCTCCTTCTAATCTGAACTGAAGCTTTCTCCGAACATTTCCATAAGCAATCTATTCCTGTCAAATATAAACTTAGCTATGGATGCTGCAGATAATTGTAAGGCATATATATATAGAAATGTCTAGAATATTATGCATTAAATGAAGCCTGTTATGTAATAGATGATTCACCAGATGGCAGATTATGGGTCAAAATTCATAGAAAGTTGGATTTTGGCCCTGGAGGGGGTCTGAAATCAAACCTAGGAGTATGCAAAAATATTTTTTTGTGAATTGTGTATAGGTGGTAGGGTAACAAGAAATTCAAGAATATAGGATTGGATAAAAGAAGCCACATTTCCTGTATTATGTTGAATGCCACGTACCAAAGTTTAGCTTACTTCTAGGGATTCTATCTCATTGAGTAGGCTTCTACCTTCCATCTCCCTCCAGTTTGTGTGAACCTAGGTCAATGTGAAGTTGGCGTGTGAGTTATTTGATGGTCAATAATAAGGTCAATGACACTGCCTAGATGAGGGTGGGTTATGCCAATTTAGGCAGGGATTGTACCTGGTTGTATGCATGAACCTTTTGGGCACTGTTTGAGGCCAGACTTGCCAGACAAGTATGGGTGGGTAGGTGATGTCTTGTTAGAAAAAAAAAGTTTCCCTTTGCTGTCCATGGATCAAATTACAGCAGTTAAATAGTATGAGGCACTTCTGTATTCTAATGTAGGCCATTTCCTTTCTATATTCTGATGCATGCTCCTTACCAAATGCACAGCTCACCTTAACCTAGGGATGCTGCACCATTGAACAGGATGTGTCCAGTGTGTGTGTGAAGCTAGTTGAATGTAAATTTGTCATGTATGCAAAAATATTTTTGTGGATTGTGTATAGGTGGTAGGGTAACAAGAAATTCAAGAATATAGGATTGGATAAAAGAAGCCACATTTCTTGTTTTATGTTGAATGCCACGTACCAAAGTTTAGCTTACTTATAGGGATTCTATCTCATTGAGTAGGCTTCTACCTTCCATCTCCCTCCAGTTTGTGTGAACCTAGGTCAATGTGAAGTTGGCGTGTGAGTTAATCAATGGTCAATAATGCGGTCAATGACACTGCCCAGACATGCTTGTCTGGATGGGTTATGGCGAAGCAGGCATTCGATGTACACATAAATCATTTGAACACAGGGTTTAAATCGTAAATAAACGTTTCAATACACCTGTGTCAAATTAGCAGTATATTCGATCTTGATGCTGAACACATAAACAAAGGCCGGGAAAAATGGTTTATCATTGCATGCCTATAGATGCATCAAGTAGATGTCATAATTTGAAAAGGTGACTTGGTTTACACAAGCTTCAAAGCAGAACTGTGCTGTCATGGAGAAGAAGAGAAATACTGGTTTCTATATGCAATTATGTAGATCTGAGTCAGGATTAGAAGCCTGATGTTACATAGCAGTTTGATCGACAAGTCATAAATAAGAGGCAAAAGGTCAGTTGGTGCAATGTGGTGCTAAGCAAGGGTTTGGGCTCACATTCTTATGGCTTCATGGGGAGTCAGGAAAAGATGTTAAGGATGACAAAGGGCCCTGAACATGGATTTACTGGGGAATGGACCATGTGCTAAGAAACTATCTAGCAGATACATGACCCAGTGATGATCGTCATCAATGTCCCTCAATCTGTCAAATGGATAGATATCTACGCTTTGTCTTTTCCTTTGTGTTAATATGTGATTGCAAGGAATCAATACAGAAAAGTCTCGTTGGCAATGGCTGTAAGATAAGGGGAGAAAGATTAATACAATAAAGGCCCATGGGGAGGCAGACTTAACTAGAGAGCTGGAGATTGGGAGTGCTAAGAGATTTATGTGAAATAAGAACTATAAGCACTATAGATAGTAAGAACTTGCTGTATAAGAAGCTGATCCTAAATATGACAGTGGCAAGTTTAGACTGCGAAAGGATGTATACATACATGCACTATCTGTAGTAGGGACATTACAAATTACATATGAACTCCATGTAGCTGGCATGATTGATAGTATGGAAATGGGGAAAGCACATAGTCTAAGTGATAAAATCAGCCAAGACCTGCAAAATGCTTACATAGTGGTAGATATCTTTTGATTGGTTCACAGGGGAAAAAAACTGAGCACTATTCTGCTCATCTTCATTCAGAAACGAGACAAGGGTGAATGTCAGAAAAAGTGCACATATCTGGTGCACTCAGTACAGAAAGATAAAAGTCAAGATAACTTTTCAAAAGTGTATTATATTGATGACGCAACATCTTGGCCATATGAAAAGCAAGACAGTTTTTATTCATGGCCAACTGGATATCAGAGAATTTTGTGAGGCGTCTGTGACGAAAACTCTAGGATTGCTCTAAAACAAGTTCGGACAATCACAGCAACTTGAAATTTGGGCTGCAAGTAGCTATTACTAACTGGATTAAGCATACAAGAATGCAAAACTGTATCTTTAAAAAGATTTTGTGAGAGCCTGGACATAATTATCAAAATATTGAAAAATTGGACAATTTTATCTTCAAATCACTAACTTTACTGTATTTCTGTCAATAATGCCCTGATTATCTCCAGAATTGCTCTAACTAATCCTCATTATGTCTAGTTTGGGGAAAATAAAACAGTAGAGGCCTCACTAAAACCAATTTTGTACCCTTGAGTGTTGAATGTCTGCCAAAGTGGGAAAAAATGAGGAAAATCCAAATGTCACACAGGTAAAGGGGCCCCCAAAAGGTTTTTTTCAGCAATTGCAAAGCTGCTCTGTATCAAAATGGACTTAGGCTAGGGGCATCTTGTGGTAAAGTATTAGTTGGTTATATGGACTGAAAATATTTTTTTGGGGGGAAAATGTTGAAATGAGGCATCTGTGACAAAAACTAAAAATGCAATAAATTTAGATAAATATGCTGGAAATGTAATTATTTTAGGTCAGGACATTGAATAATAATGTATCATAGTCTACCAAGAATAAATATTGTATAGATGATGCTTTGCAAGATTACAAGAACAGAATTTCATTTCTGTCGGAGGCATCTGTGACGAAAACTCATTTCTGCGCTTTGGTGCTTGTTGTGGCCAAATAAGTAATGATGAAGAGGAGTACAAAACATCATATCAACCACAGAAAAGTCAATTGAATACCCTCATTTCATGTACAGGTAGGAATTTCTGGAGCAATTTGAGGCAATTTTAGGTCAAACACAATTTTAGACCCACCAACTCTTGAATAAAATCAACAGAACATGTAGCAAATGCCCTAAAATAATTGGGGCACATCATATCTGCACATTTCAATCCATTTTTGACCTTAGGGCAGCATATGGTGCTCGCCAGAGAGAATTTTGTTCAACAGGAGTTTTCGTCACAGACGCCTCACGAATATGAGTCTGTATCAAATATCGCCCAAAATCAACATGGCAGCCACCTGCCAAGTCCAAGAGGCTTGCTGATTCAATCAAGTTATACTGTTTTCATCAAAATAAGACCAAATTAACCAAATCTAACCACATCAGCATGTACTAGGGGATATAATCTTTGGACTGCGAAAGAAATTTGATCGGATTCCTAAACTTTGATGGCAAAATTTGTTAAAGTCTGCAGAGAATCTTCAGAAATTCTTTGATGAACAACCAGTTGTAACACTTATTTGACAAAAACAAGGCTCTCCCAAGTAATTGACTTCCACTGGGTAACAGCAGATGATTCTGACTTTGCAACAAACAAAATCTTGAGGCGTCTGTGACGAAAACCCCCTATATGAGAAATGGTACTCAAAATGCTACACTGGAGGCCCACAGCCTACCAATGCTTGTCAGAATTGATAAGCTGGCTGTGATGGTTGATATTACATGTAAGAAACACACATAGATACTTAAATAAATTAGCAACATTATAACATCTAGTTGAGGCGTCAGTGACGAAAACCCAGTCCACATGGACATTCTGACCCACAAATCAGGGACCATTTGACCGATGGCTAAAATCTTTATACCAACTTCACCCCTTTATAAGTTCTTTATGTGACATGTAATAGACACATTATATCACTATTATTATTGATAGAGTTATTCTGACCTAAGAGTTATTGTCACAGAAGCCTCGAAGAGTAAAATTCCACACATGAGTGATCATCGTAAAAAATTCTCAATCAACATCCACCTAAACTGACATAAATAGTGAAGGCCTAATATATGCCTAATACCACAGGCAATTTTGGATGGGTTTATAGTCTTTGAGTGAACAATAGGACATGTGCAAAATGACATAAACTGCAAAAAAAAAACAGAATTTTTAGTGATTTTGGGACTTTGGGTCACCTTAACTCAAAGAATATTTACCCGACAGACACAAATGGATATTTTTCTGAAAGGCTAGAATGTCTTCTGTAAGATGAGACCATGGAAGACAAGATTGGACAAGCATAATTTATTCTATGGCTGCATAAAGACCAAAAACCATGGTTTTCCAGGTTTTGTACACTTATTCTGACACTGACCCACAGTTAAACTCAACTGATTGGAAACCTCACACAATCTTTAGGGCATAGACCTGCAGGACTGCATCCTCATTTGTATTCATAAATGCTCTCATTTGTTCCGAATGCCTGGTTATGGTTCCCATCAGAGGGTCCTAATAGATGGAATGGGACTTTGGGCTGTGGGCAATGAGGGGGACAAATAGGTCCTTGGGTGAAAGCATAAATGGACAACAATAATATGTCTCCTTGATCAGTAACAGTAACCTGCCTACATCTACCATGGTGAAAGCATAGAAACGTGATGTTTGGACATGAATATTGTCCTTGTATGATTGGGAGAAAGCGGCACAGAATTTCATGGAAAATCTGACTTATTTTTGTCTAACAAATTTAGAGAATCAAAAGTCAACTTAATTTGGAGTAGATATATAAATAATTGTTTAAATAATTTCAACCTGGGTAACCTTTTGATGAATGAAAAGCTCTGGCAAGGGATATATTGAAAAGAAACATGTTTTCAACTTGTTGAAGATTCTGCTCATCATCATTCTCTAGAGTTCTGAATGGTGGCAGCTGTCAAATAAGGGGTTCATTGTCAGGTTTTGTGAGACCACTAGAATGGTAGAACACTAGGACAATGCTGTGGGTGCTGGATCATAAGAATAAAGGATAAAGTGCTGCCTTGTGGCACTTTCCAACCTTAAAGACTTCTATTGTTAGTTTTAAAAAGCTATATGAGTACAATTACCTGGTTTTGATATATTTGTCTCAGCTTACCAGAGGGTTGAGGCCTTATATTACCTTATGCCTTATTAAGTTCACTCTGTCAGGATGCAACATGCTAAATGTAGACAAAAAGAGGTCCAGTCAATATGATGTATGACCCCTTTGTTTCCAGTTGGAAACTGAACAAACGCAAATGAAAACATCCAAGGATCTGCCAAACAAAAGCACTAGGACACCTCATCTCGCTTCCTATTCATCGAGCCCCTCATTTGTTGGTAATAGAACATGAGCATCCCCATCAGAGGGTCCTGATGAGGAGAATGCTGGTAAATTGGTCTTCAGGGGAAACAACTAGAATAGTAACATTAGCTCAATTTGTGCCTATAACCTACCACTTCCCTACCTAAGGACTTAACTATTAACCAAATGGTCCAATCTACCTTTCACCCTCTCCAAGCTGCCCTCCCTCTCTGCCTTTAGTCACCACAGACATACCTTTGTGTGAGCGGCCTTGAGTATCTTGCTGACACTTCCTTTGTAAAACATTAAAAGCCTGAGAAGGTCATTATTATGTACAGATGTACTCTACTTACCTATCTAGTCAACCCGACCACCTGATTAAACATTGAAATTCGTGATAATTCTCATTTCACCCAAAACCCACCAACCTCAATTAATAAGCAGCTTTGAGTCACTCTGTGGATGTACGTTTATGGATCATGACAACCCTGTTTGAAGTCAACATTATACATGTACACATATACCAGTCCAGTAGCCATCCATGACTTTAAAAATGGTAACCATGGTTAAGGCAAACTATTGGCCTCTGCACCAGTTCTGGGGAAGCCTTCAGGGCAGTGCAACGGCTTCCTACAGGAGATATGGGCTTGGTGGCCATCAGCACTCGGTAAATGGTGATGGCGATAACTGCTTGAGGAATAAAAGACCCTTGCATACCTTTTTTATTCACTCACCTTTTTATTCACTCACTGCCTGTAACTCAACTTGTTCTGCAAACAACTGACACTGTTGTTACCCCAGGTACAGCTGAACCTGCATGGGTAAGGTAAAAACAATATAAATCTTAGGCCAGACAATTAAAACTTACAACTATCTCGCCATTGCTTACAAATCTTCTTTCCACTCCCATAGCCTGCCTCTAGAAAGCATCTTTATCCCTGCTCCGCTAATGTCTCTTGTCTTGGATAACACAGTAGCCATGTCAGCTACTCCTGCCCCCAGGCTACAGGCCCTGCTGAGTGTAATCTGTTTAGTTTAATCCCATCAGGCACTGAGACATTATGTAAATGTGAGAAAGGTTTCCATCATCAGATGGGGAGAGGCTGGTGTCCTTAAGTGTAGTGTCACAAGGAGGCAGACGTGTCTAATGGGGGCAGGAGCAGCTCAGACAGTGGCAGGAAGGAGGAGGTGAGCTACTTATCAATTACTCATACCTGTCACTCCAATATCCATATGGAACATGACAGCCTACAGCATGCTCCCATAGACAGCCACACTCAATCAGACAGCTTAGGAGGGTGCCATGGTGTAAGTATTAGAGTAAATGGTATGCTCTGTAGATTACATTTGACCAGTAATTCACATGAAGATATTTACCTTTTCATTTTTCTAGGAAATATGGATCAATACTCATTTTACAGAAATAATGAAAGCCTCAAATATTAGGCAAGTACTGTATTGAAGGTGTATAAATCTGAACTTCAGGAAAATCTTCAGGAATTTTTTAAATGTGAGAAGAATTTTTGGGATATAAAAATGCAAGGTTGCAGATTCAGTGGGTCTGCCAACTTAATTATCTACTAAAATGAGTCCTTTCTGTTCTTTCTTTATCATGTTGAGTAGTGTAGCATACCTTTATGTATACCTCTAGATGTATATCAATAGAAATGGCAGGGGTCTTTCCTTCCCTGTTCTAGTTTATTAATGATTCAAGATTCTTCAAAACTAACCAAATGCGACTCTACTCTGTTGATGGCCTTACATCATGTGTTCTCCATAAACTAACAGCTTTCATGACAACAAACTGCCTGTGGCAAGGTACAGGGCAGGGCCATATGCTTTCAACAGCAATTATTCATGGAAACACCTAGCCGAAGGGAGACACGTCATATTATCTCAGTCATAAGGCTGGGCAGCACCTTTCTGTATGTCAGTCCCAATATATATCATAGTCATGCTACATGTTAATTTAATGTTGGGGACTGGTTCTGCTATTTTAGACTTCATTATTAATACATTACCCTACAGTCCAATACAACATGGTTAATTGATTGTATTAGCTCTTATAATAGATATGGCTATGTCTCGTAGAACCAGTGCAAGTCAGAAATCAGGGTTTCTGACCAAGGTTTCTGACTGTTTTGATCAAGGTTTCTGACACCTCTCATTTGATTTTGATCAAAGAAAACTTAATTGGAACCAGTTGATTAACATGCCTAGAAGTCTTGTCTAACAGGAACAGGTCTTGCCATGGTGCTTAGCCTACACATTACAGCTACCAGGGCCTAGATGTAACAGCAAGTCTACAATCATTAGTTTATTCTTCAATTATAAGGCTTTTATCCAACTAAATTTATGGGTAATCTATAATTTTTCATATGTATCCCAAGTATTGAGGCATATAGTTCATTCTTCCATGGAAATGAAACCTATATCCCTTTCTGCAAGTACAATGCAGGCCATTCTTCTTCCACCACATCAAGGTTTCTGACCAGATAGCATTAAACACATCCGTCTGCCTGTCTCAGAGTACCTTTTCAAGGTTTTTATGAAAAGAATTGAGACTGACTCTAAATAACATCATTTTCTGCAAAGGATTATTGTTAAATCACCTAAAACTTCAGGAAGAGATTTCATTATCAGGTTTTATGTATCTGGTCAGAAACCTGTTTCTGACCAGATATCAAGGTTTTTGACCAGTCAGAAACCTTGATGTAGGATGTTAAAAGCTTTGTAGTTGGAATTCTATCACAAAAGTGTATATATGTTTCAGGTAATTTGGGTTTGCCTATGTATTGACTCCATCTCTCAACAAAAATATTTCCCTAACACCCTTTATTTATGAGGCAAATGGCTCTCTTCTTTATAATCTGGTCAGAAACCTTGATTTTTGTTCTCTAGTTTGAAATCTATCAAAAGAAGGCATGTATTTTTCAGAGAATTTAGGTTTGTCTTTGACCTTACTCCATCTGTAAGTCAAAACTGTTCCCCATGACTTCTATTTATGTTCTAATTGGTTGATTTGTTGATCATCAAGGTTTCTGACTGGGAAGGTATCTGGTCAGAAACCTTGATGATCAAGGTTTCTGAATGGATACAAACTGGTCAGAAACCTTGAGTTAGGAAAATAAAAGAGTTGTATTTGTAATTCTACCGGAGAAATGTAGATCTTTTTCAGATAAATGGTTTGCCCATGTCTTGACTCCATTTGTCAACAAAGTTCTTTTGCTCACACCCTTCATTTATGAAACAATTGGCTATCTTCTTTAAAACGGTCAGAAACCTTGATTGGGTGTTTAATATCACTTTGAAAATTAAAAATCACAAAATTTCTACACTTCTCGCAAAGCATGCATGCCATGGGGTGCTTAAATGCATCTTTATATACACCAAATAGTATTTTCTCATAAGCCAAACATGTCTATAATTGAATACAAATAATGGAAACACCATACAAGATGATAGGCTGGCACTATAACAATAGAACTTTAACCATCTCAAAATTAACGTACCCCATTTGCTAACCTATCAAAGAATGGCCACAGCTCACCTATACACTATCATATACCATTGGCATCACACACATAATGAGTAAAGAGCTTGTACTACCTATCTAGAGTCATTTAAACATACATAAGGCCCATCTTGGGTGTTCAATATCACTTTAAAAATCACAACTTTTTCAACACTTCTCGCGGCCTTCGCTTGCAGCACAGTACAAAAATATACACTTATATACCTTAAATACTTTTTCCTGAGGGTAAATGAGATCATAATACATATATAGAGTCATTTAACCATTGATAAGGCCCATCTTGGGTGTTTAATATCACTTTGGAAATTAAAAATCACAAAATTTCTACACTTCTCGCAAGGCGTGCATGCCATGGCGTACAGTAATATGCCTCTACATACCTCAGATACTCTTTTATAATAAGCCAAACATCACTACTATTGAATAGAAATGATACAAAAACCATATTAGGTCACAGGTTGAAAAAATATAATTGTAACTTTGTTCATCTCTTAATCCTCGTACCGTCATTAACGTACCCCCGTCTTTAACCTATCAAAGAATGGCCACAGCTCAACTATACACCATCATATACCATTGTTATGGCACACACATTGACAAAAGAGATTGTACTACCTATCTAGAGTCATTTAAACATATATAAGTCCCATATTAGGTGTCCAATATCACTTTGAAAATTAAAAATCACAAAATTTCTACACTTCTCGCAACATCTGCATGTCATGGAGTGCTAAAATGTATCTTTATAGACACCAAATATTATTTTTTGATAAGCCACACACCTCTACTATTGAATAGAAATGTTAGAAACACCATACCATGTCATAGGTTGACAATATATAATTTTTACTTTGTTAATGTCAAAATTACTCTTACCGGTCATTAACGTACCCCAGTCGTTAACCTGTCAAAGAATGGCCACAGCTTATCTATACATCATCATATACCATTGGCTTTGCACACACATTGACAAAAGAGATTGTAATACCTATCTAGAGTCATTTAAACATGCATAAGGTCCATCTTGGGTGTCCAATATCATTTTAAAATGGAGCACTGCATTAGTGCATCGTGCCAACACTACAGTGCTAATGCACTCCTTTTTTGATAATCCACGGATATCATCATCATATAGCATTCAGATACTCTTTTATAATAAGCCACACATCACTACTATTGAATGGAAATGATACGAAAACCATATCAGGTCACAGATTGAAAAGATTTAATTGTAACATTGTTCATCACTCGTACCGGTCATTAACGTACCCTAGTCGTTAACCTATGAAATAATGGCCACAGCTCAACTATACACCATCATATACCATTGGCATTGCACACACATTGACAAAAGAGATTGTACTACCTATCTAGAGTCATTTAAACATATATAAGTCCCATATTGGGTGTCCAATATCACTTTGAAAATTAAAAATCACAAAATTTCTACACTTCTCGCAACGTCTGCATGTCATGGAGTGCTAAAATGTATCTTTATATACACCAAATAGTATTTTTTGATAAGCCACACAGCTCTACTATTGAATAGAAATGTTAGAAATACCATACCAAGTGATAGGTTGAATTCAGAAAGGGAAAGACACATTAAGTAAACTGTCACACTGGAGTTACTCGCAGCAGTGTTTTGACTTAGCATTTACAGTATCTGTCCCTTGAAATTTGTATACTTATTAACATTCTTAATCTCACATCACAATAAAATGTTACCACCAGAGTAGCAGATTTTGAGGCACCACAGAGACTGAGAGGTCTGATACACATAATGTGAGAGCTTTGTTGGCCATGAGGATATAACCTCAAAAACCGTAAGGTATCCACTTTCACAAGATGTCTATTGAATTCATTGACCTTGCAGATGTGCAGTGACTCCAGCTACTGGGTATATAAATTGTGAGACTAAGTGATAACAAGCATTTCCCCTGCAAGGTAGGCCCAAAGGTATATAAAAAAAATGCAGTCAGTCAAAATGGTACAGTTAAATATGACTTTTGATGTACAGCTTAAAGAAATGTTTCTTTTTACCTTGATTATATGCTTTTAAATTGAGCATGTAAATTATGCATTCAATAGGTGCATTCAATGAATTTCAATAATAATGGAAAATTATCAAACCTTGTTCTCGTTTTTCCTCCCCCGGTATGCCTTCTTCCGGGCATGGAGCATCTCGCGCCGCCGCTGTTCCTTGGCAGGGTCTTTCGCCAGTCTCTCCTTATCCTTCTCTCTCTGGCCGCACGAGATCTCCGCCCTGTGGTCCTCCTGGTCCTCCAGGTCCTCCTGGTCCTCCAGGTCCTCCTGGTCCTCCAGGTCCTCCTGGTCCTCCAGGTCCTCCTGGTCCTCCAGGTCCTCCTCCACGTCCGGGGCATCAGCGGGCTCCCGCACACTCCTCTTAGGGCGACGGGGGGGGGGGGGGGTCGCCCCCACCGCCACTGGGGGCTACGTCAGCCATCTGCAAAAATGAGAAGAAATACATTAAATAAAAAGGTAAATAGTGATTAAACAAGTTCCTATATGCTGACAAAGGATGTACAACAACGCCAAAGATTTTATCAGAGGTTTTTATGCTGATATGGTAATTCATAGTGAGGAAATCAGTAGATTTTAAGATAATAAGGAATTTTTTAGTGTTTGAATACTGATAAGATATACATAAATAAATAGGAAAAAAATATTCATCATGTTCCTATATGCTTACAAATGATGTACAGTAACCCCGGAAGTTCAATCAGCTGATTATTTGCTAATATGGAAATTTATACTGACAAAATATAAGAAAAATGCTGAAATATACCCACCACAAAAATTCTTTGGAAAAAAAGTATTCAGTATCTAACCAATGGCACTTGTGTGAGTTAGAGGTACCATAGGGGCATGTCATGGTGAAATATGATGGAGCTATGTGCACTGGAAGTGCCACTTGTGTAGGATGTACTGGGATCTTAGTACACTTGTGTGTGCACTGGACCATGACACTCACCTCTGCAGGTGTATGGGCCAATCAGAGCCTTGGTCACTGGACCATGACACCTACCTGTGCATACATTATTGGGGTCAAAGGTGGGATGGTGAAACCACTCCACTATTTTGTACTTACATTTACATTAAATGATACATTTACTCCCTTATTAAATAACACTTGGCTAAAATGAAAACGTCATTTTGTAGGCATTTATCTATTCTTTAATCTTGTGGGTTCATATTTATTAGCAAATTTAACAACAAATTAGCAAAAAGATTTTACTATACCAGGACTAAGGGGAAATTTATACATATAGCCATTTCTCAGAGAATATTCTGATTTTAGTTCTGTAAAAAAGTGCATATGTAAAATATAGTCCCCATGTACTTTAGATGACTTTAGAATTATGTATTTTGATGAAAAAGTTAGAGAAATTTGATGATAAAACAGTGTACTAAGTTCTTAGTACACCCCATGATCCAGGGACTATCATTGAATCTTAGGGTGTACTAAGAAACAGGTTAGTCCTGAACCTGTTAATGATCGCAAAGGTTTATAACCACTCAGCAGTGGGGGCTTTGTGCAAGGGTGAGCTTACCTGGTCAACACAACAGAGGGGGGACATGTCTAACATACCCACCATAAAACATTCCCCTGAATCCAAGACGGCGACCAGTAGGCAGGCATCTTGCCACCGGGGTACGTTAATGACCGACGAGCACTATCTCCCTAAATTTGGCCACTATGGCTATGCTTTCGATCCCACAGGAGGATTAACACACCAAAATGCCCAAATAGAGGTAGGAGAAGGAATATAACCCCAAAAAACCATGAGATAAGCACAATTTTGGCCGTGAGGGGGCCTAAAAGTTCACGACGAGGCAGAAATTTGGCCATTCAAGCCCAAATTGGGGTGGGGGGGTCATCTCAAAACACCCAAACATGGCCCAAAATGCATCTTACACAAGTAGGGGGTCCTATTCTAAAGGATTATCATCAATTTAGACCCAAGGGTACATCATCTCGGCCAGGAGAGGCCAAATTCTGCTTGCCGAGCGAAAAATCATTAATGTACCCCAATTTTGAAAATACAGCCCGGGGTGGCCAAAGCTTCACCCTGGGGCCCCGGGCTGCATCGCAGGCCTCACGCAGCAACACATTTTACCCCCTAGTATCCAAAATACATCGTTTCGGTACACAAAAAGAGATCTACGGCCCCCCACAGACATCCCCAACAATATTTCATCGGAATTTCATGGAATTTCGTGGAATTTCCTTACCTTTTTTCGTGAATTTGGGGTTCCTTTTGCAGTAGAACTCTGCCTAGGGGTAGCTATAAACAAGCTGTGACCTCCTCTGAGCTGAAACACGGTACCCGGATGCAGGCCACTTCCGCCGGGCAACAGGAAGTCATTTTTCTCTTCTCGCACTGTTTTTCCCCCATGCCGATCATTAACGTACCCCGCTTACGAAGAGACCCCCCATACAGCCAAACCAGACTCTATTTGGCCACAATTCTTGTTCAGGCATGATGTATTTACTCTAAAAGTGGCCATAGACTGTGGGAATTGTATGAATTTGGTTTATTTTATTCTATTTAGAGGCAAAAGCCGGGGGTACGTTAATGATCGCGGTGTGCATTGAAAATCACTTATATGTGCCTGGCAAGTGTAATTCCCGGAGTACATGAAAATTTTTTTTATGGAAGACTCCCCCCTAGGGTACCTCTTAATTGCATATAATAAGAACACTGATAATATTCCCTAACCAGGTTAGATAGGCTCTATCATTAACGTACCCCACATGAAAATTTATAATTAAATGCATATAGAAGATAAATTATGCCCCAAGACCCACCCAAACCATATGGAAATCTTAGCTGTGACCCCCCACTAAGGAATAAAAATATTATTGGTGGTGTAGAAGTGTTTCCCTTGCTATTATATGCCCAAGAAGCCACCTGACCAGTAAAACCTGGAATGACCCATATATATACATATATATATATATATATAAATATATATATATATATATATATATATATATATATATATATATATATATATATATTGGTCTTTAGTTTGAAATCTATCAAAAGAAGGTGTATATTTTTCAGGGAATTTACGTATGTCTGTCGCCTGACCTCATCTGTGAGGCAAAATCTTTTTCTCATCCCCTTTGTTTATGACAAAATTGGCTCATTTGTTCAAAATCAAGGTTTCTGACCGGCAAGGTTTCTGACCATTTAGAACATATTCAGCTGTAGCTTAAATTCTATGATAGAAAATTACAGTTATTGCTGTCAAATATGGTTCCCCTTTGTACAGGCCTCATCTTCAATCTTTTCCCCACCGCTTTTATTTGGAATTGTTTGAGGAGTCATTACAGCTAGTATTTTGACATTTAAGAAATAATTCTATCTTATTAGGAATGATTTTCTCTAATAGATAGTGGAGAAAAAAAAATTATTATTTCTGTCTATTTCTGTGCATTGTGCATCTCTTTCTACCGGTCAGAAACCTTGATGGTCAATCAAGGTTTCTGACCAGTCAGAAACCTTGATGATCTGACTTGCATTTGTTCTATGAGACTTACTCATATACAAATGTGACACAATCTGCGAAAAGGGCCCTTAGTGCAGGGTCCAATAAGGTCCCTATTCCCAGTATGTGTCACAAATATAATGTAAAATATCCTGGCAATAGTTTTGTTAGCCTAGATTAGTGGGCTATGTTTGAACATAGAAGCTAGGTTATAGTTGTTTTTTGGGGTTTTTTGGGGGTTTTTGGAGGCCGATAGTGTGGATTAGTTACATGTTTATCATAGGAATCAACGGGTGTCATTTCTTAGTCCTGGCTATGTACAGTTCCAAAATTCCAATCCGTCAAAAAACTGTAAAAAGTCAATGCCACTCAGATGAGGCATTGTCTAGATGCAGTGACAGTCTGTTTACTGGGTTACATCCTTTTTTCTATATAAACTGAACAGTTTAAGGGAGCAAACTGCCCATGACAAGGTCTGGAGGCCATTTCTTAAATTACTACGATCATTCACAGTCCTACAACTACAAAATACCAATGCTATTCCTATGGGGATTTTGGTACGACTTGAAGAGTGTAGTCGTAGGCTGTTAAGAAATGGCCTCCAGTAATTTCCCAATGTCAATAACATTATTCACTGTGACACCTAACCTGTCATTGGTATCACAAGACTGACCAATTCGTGCCATTTTGTATGTCAGTCCTTATGTAATAAATTCATGCTTGTGTGTTAACTTGATGTCTGAAATTGGAACAGGAAAGGCATAAGAACATGGCCTTTTGGGAGACTGTGACACTGGGAATAAGGATTAGTAGATGCCATAAGTCTGAGCTCTGCTCTAAGGCCTACATTCAGCAGCGTTTATTAAAGATGGGAATCAATACAAATCGTCTTCATTGCTTAATGCAATTATACCCTAGGATGTAACCATGTGTAGCTGTTCTCTGTCAGTTGTGCCTTTTGTTTAATCATAGATGTCATATCCAGCACTATATTGAAACCAATATAGCGCGGAAGGCAGACTGGAAATAATTATGATGGCACTTTGTAATAACCAACAGTAGCCAGCAACAACATAAATTTGCATGGCTTATATAATACAATGGGATATGAAAGACATTATAGGAAAAAGTATATCTTAGAACAGCAATAACCTGCTAAATATTGAGCTCAAGGTGCACCTTATAAATCTGGCATACGCTCAGGTTGCTTCTGACATGTGAAGTATAACAGTAATAGAACTCTGTAATGTCCCAGAGTGATTGGTACAATTCCTGTCCTGACACTCCAGAAAACTTACAAAAGGTTTCCATTAACATTTCTGTAAGCACTGTTTTCTGGTCAGACTTAGTTGTGGCTGCCTCAGATAATTATAAGAAAATTCATACAGAAATGTCTAGAAACTATTATGTTATAGACAATTCACCAGGTGGCAGATCATGATTTTAGTCCTTAAAGAGCTGCTTATATGTTAATGCATTATGAGTCACTACTAAGTCACTGTGAAAATGTAATTATTTGCTATCTTTTTTTTTTTCTTGGCTATTCATGAAAAGCTCCTTGTATGACTCTTCAGCCAACAAAAATTTCCAAACTCAACTCAACCTGATGACCAATGGGCATGAATGCACCCAGGGCAAGTAAATTGCTAGGTATACATCATGCCAAACCTTCTGGGGTTAACACATCCATGGAGGGTCAGCAGGATTCTGCAATGAAGTGCTGGTGAGCAGCCGCGCCAGCACTTTTTTTCCCTGCCTCAGCAGCACTTAAAGGGTTGCCCTAGACAGGCCACCTGAAATACCATCTTTCTATGTAATCCTCCATGCCTTTACATTATTACTTCCTAGACCCTCTGTAACTTGTAATTACCTCCCGTCCTGACATATCACAACAAGTACAAAAGCACCTCACAATCTTATCCTGATGCTGGGTATTCCTAGAAGCAGGTCATCTGTCATTGCAGTAGAAGAGCAGGATTCTCCTTTGCCTACTGCCTTTATCCCACCTACTGATATTATACCTGATATTTGGATACCCCTGTACCATATGTATGAGGGGCTACTAGGTTATGTATGAGAAATACAGTTTACAGGTCCTATAAATAAATGAATAAGGAGTTTACAGACATATGGATAAAAGAAAAATGGAAATCAAAACACTGACATATAATTTTTCATAAAAGGTGAACATAGTGCCAATGAGTAACTTAATGCTGCATAAAATTATCTTACACCACAAATCCCTCAAAAGCTTTTATGAGTTAATAAAAATAATTTCAGTATAATAAAATGAGGAGACAGGAAGAAGAAACTATCCATCTCCCTTAAAGGCCCTGGGCACTTCTGTGTGGCCCATTTGAATCTATTTGTAAAAGAAAACAGAGAAATAGATAAACACATAAATGAAGGGAGATATAGGCATAGAGAGAGAGACTGCTCAGGCACAAAGACACATACGCAGACAGCCATAGAGTTAGCAGCACAGGGTTAGAATTAACATTGGCTGTGACATCAAGAAGATGTGCATGTGCAGAACCTCCAATTGAGGCTCCGGAACTCTCGTCTTGCATGTGATTCCACGAGACAGGAGAGGACACGCCAGGTATTCTGGCAGCTTGGAACTAGTGACGCACCGGCAATGATGGATTTCATCAATTAAGTAGAAAAAGAGGTAGCTATTTGTAGCGCAGGCAATATCATTATCCCTGCCTGCCTGCAGGCCTCTTTTGCATGGCACAATGGATAAAATCGATAAACATAGTCAATTTACAGCTGCTTTCCTTTTGTAAAGTTTCAAATTACAATGCTTTCCATTCCAGCATTGCCTTGGGGAGAGAGGTGTCTATTCTTTAGTATTACAGATAGGCACAGGCCCCATTGGCAATGCCTACCGTGCCAACCCAATAATTTGTCTTTTAACTTTTTTACTCCCTTTAGACTTGAAGTATTCTACAAAACATGCTACCAGCGAAGCACATTAAAAGTTTCCCAATTCAATTTACTCTGCCTGACACATAATAAACACAAACCCCACTGTTTCGGTGTGAATTGAGCATAAGTCACTAAATAGGCTTACACTTCTCTTTGATCCTCGATGCACTTATGAGAATCGACATGATATCTAAAAGGGGCCTTAATTATTTTTTCCTAGACCCTCGGTAACTTGTAATTACCTCATGTCCTGACATATCACAACAAGTACAAAAGCATCTCACATTCTTATCCTGATGCTGGGTATTCCTAGAAGCAGAGCATCTGTCATTGCAGTAGAAAAGCAGGATTCTCCTTTGCCTACTGCCTTTATAAGGTTGTTATGGCCTAAAAACGCCCATTATTGGGCCTTTTAGCTACTTCTATTGGATTCCCTTAATTCCTGAGAGCTTAGTGGGACATTCCTACATAAAATAAATGTTTAATATATGTTGGACATAACAAAGTCAGTTTAAATATTTGTGCTATGACCGCTTGAGAATTTATGGCAAAACTTGATGAGATTTTTTGGGGATTTTGACCTTAGCACAGCTGAGCATGGGCAAATGTAGCCCAATTCATAGGGAAAACATGGTATATAGGCAGAATTTTGGGCTTATTTATTGCGCTCAAAAGAAGTTTTTCATGGAGGAATATTGTGGTAACCATGGTAACCAAAAATTCACCTCTTCTGTTAAGGTGGCACCACCCTTATTCGGCCACTTCTGGGTAGAATCGTTCCTCAGAAATTTTGTTATTTCAAGGAATTCGGACCTTTTGTGAGGAGAGAAAGGCTTAAACCCATTGTTATTTGGTATCAGAATAATCAGGAAGTGTTTTTCTTTAGTCCAGAGTTAATTTTAAATTGAAAATATGAAGAAAGTAGTGGAGGGTTATGGGGGTAAAACAACCATATAGTGTATTCCTACACCAGTCAGGTTTCACTGTTCAATATCAGTGTTGTGGTTGCCATGGCAATTTCCAAAAATCAAGCCTGACTTTTATACTCTGGACCTAATGCATAATTTTCTCCATTTCCAAAGCTTAATTTTGGTGTATTGTGCTAAGCTGTCAGGGAATTTCAAGTATTTCAAATGTTACATCCAAGGTCGGCAACACTGGTATTTTGTGGTCCGCACTGGGTATTTAGGGTGGTACCACCATAACACATCTCATCTAGACTACCTTGTAGTCTAGTTGATTGAGCCCCAAATTTGACAAACACTGGCACATTTGGCAGCAAGCACGAACGTTTGCACATAGGGCCTTTTGATGTGCTGAATCCATTTCTAAGAGGAAACATCATTATTGAATAATGTTTCTACTAGTAAATTGACATTGGAAATAAAAAAAAAAGTATTAATTAATTATTTGATTCCACCATAACATACCCAATGGATATTAAAATAATTTGAAAGGCTTCAAAACCACATAGAACAGATGAAATCCAATTCAGTAAATTTTGCATTGGTTGTTTGCATACCAATTTGCCTATTCTAATTAGGTAGCTTCACAAGCAAACCTGAGTCATTTGAAAAAAACTCTCGTAGGGACTATGGCATAGTGATAGCTCTTGAACTACCATTTAGTCTCCATTAAGTATAGTCATACATATAATTGGACCTTTATACATATACCCAGCCAGCACGACCACATGGGCCCCAGATGGGATTTATCCGGGTTTTTGGGCTGGCCTAGATAGGTAAAATCTGTTAAATGTCAGGGCAGCCAGCTGGAGCTCACATGGGCTAGCCCAGTTCACTATATGGTCCGAAGGCTGATGGACCTAGTCCGAGCATGTGATGGCTACTCTTCCCATCCTCTCATAGCATTACCAATACTCCTAAATATCTTCAGATTTTGAGTATGACTATCAGAGCTGCCCGATTAGCTCAGCAGGCAAAACACTGGACTATTGATCCGAAGATTGATGGATCTAATCTGAGAACGTCCACAACATTTTTTTCAGCTGGAGACCGCCTTATAAAGAATGGAACAAAATGATTTTTCATGTTTTGGTGTTTTCAGTTCTTTTATTCTCAAGTATAATGGGATTGATAGAGACATTTACCAGCATTTACCCATCTCGGCCAGTCCACAAAGCCCAGAGGAATCCCATCTGGGGCCATGTGGTCGTTTTGAATAGCATAATTATTGCAAAATAGATAGGACTAGTGGATATATATGTCAGCCTTTAAGTCATATAGTAATCATAGATATACATTCCTTGATGACTGATGTATACTTAATTGATTGATTTTATGAAAGTCAACTGAAACAAAAAAAGAAACACTACAAGAAAGGGTTGCTAAATGCTGCAGAACTCAGTGCAAAGCACAAAATTCAATACAAGCATAAGAGATAAGCCATACCTGAGGTTACTATCATACCCGGGTAGGTTGCTAATTGCCAGTCTGGTCTGCCGAAGGCTTCCTGCTACTGGAAACAAGATTAAACCAGGCTCACTTCCTCTTCCTGTTCATTGACAATGTAGCTTGTACTGCTTTCATTTGTTGTGCTCTAGAAAACACTTGTGCACTCCCTAACAAAACTGGTTTCATCACAGGTTCAATGGACTAAACCTGTGAGGGAACACAGTGTGTGGTAGTTCCTAAAGGTATGACACAAGGTGGTCGGCCATTTAATATTTATTGTTGTTGGTCTATGTTATAAGGGGGTCATATTGACTGCATTCATGCTGAAAAATATTGTGATAGTGTATCCCAGTTCAAATACACATTCTATGAATAAAGTGTAATTGATTCTAGTAGTACTTAATTTTTCTCTCTCCCTTTGTATTTTGTAGTATGGGAGTGAGCATATACTGTAGTCATGATGTCACACTAGTTCAGGTGTGCCTAACAAGTCTTACAATACTGCTTAGTGTAGGGCCTGTCAGCCTGTTGACCTATTGACAGGGCACAAGTACTTGAGACCAACAAATATGGAAAATAACACAGGGTAATTACCGCTGGCCTGACCACTGCATGAAGGGCCGTATGCAAATTAGCCATGTGTTTTCAGGACCACATAATGTTGACACAGAGATGAGGGGAGACTAGAAAGGCACAGAGATGACTGTGTCACAGGAGTGTCGTCCCTTCTCTATAATTAGAACTACTAAACCCTCGCTCTCTAGCCACAGGCTTCCATATGCCCTGTCAGTTTCATGGTGCCAATCATATTATTCTTAGAGCAAGTAAGTCCTGTAAGTCATTTCTCAATTCAGGGATGTTACAATCAGAGTTAAATTGCAGATGGTGTATTCCACACCTTCAGATAAAGCCCTGATCTAATATCTTTGCTATGCTAGTATTGATGTCAACCAGTAATATAGTTAACCCATTTAGCCTCGAAATACATTTAGACGCCTTTGTGAACCATGTCGTGGCCCCATTTCCATAGTGGAAGGCTCTATCATAAAAGTTTTAGTGTGGCAAATGGGGTATAGTGTGGTGATGCTAATCTCCCCTGAGAGTGGCCAGGTCTGGAGCAAGGTGCGGTTGAGCCACTTGGAACTGGTAGTAAGGGGATAGGTGTGTATTAGATGGGGTCACTGCACAAGGTTAGAGATCAGTGGCTAGAAACAAAGTACCCAGGAGCTTTTTGTAGAGAGCCTTTGTGAGGAGTATAGACAGTGATATAATGAGCTGAACAGAGAGTAGTTGTACAGTATGGAAAATACCTTTTCTATCCTGAACAGCGCAATGGGGTTTTGTCAGGCTTTATACCTAATGCTGTATCTATATGGATGTCTCAATGTGTGATGACCACAGTTCAGGTGAATCTGGAAGGCAAGTTTATTCGATATTGGCAAGAATCTGTGAAAGGTCTCTCATTGAATGATAATGTAAAACAGCTTTTATATGAAAGAATTTTCTTTAATTTGGTTGTATGGGTTGATATGATGATGGAATAATGGGTGAAAGGCTTGGTCAGATAGGCCAAAGGAGGTGTTTGACCAGATGTTATGGCTTCTGATGAAATCAGTCTGTCCTAATTACAATGGCATGATTGTTTTGAGAATGCAAAGTTGAAATTTATAAGAGTGAAAATGATAGGCTGATATTTATGAGAGGTTGCTGAATTTCCAATTTGATGGTTTGTTTCATTAAATGTGAGATACATGAAAGTAAAAAAAGCATGCAGTTCATTGACGCAGAGAAATGATTCTTGAAAATGTCGTCATGTGTCATGTGTATCAGGCATCCTATAGGAACCCAATCCTTTTGCTACTCCCAGAAGCTACAATGGCTTGAAGTGACACAGAGAAATAAGAGGTCATGGGGTTTGGACACATCTGGGAAGCTTATTGTATGTATGTAGAACTGTATTGGAGAGCTGGGAATTGGAAATCCAGGAACTTGATTAAATGAAACGGAATCATAAAAAGGAAGTGTATGGCAAAAGATGAATCGTACAGGTATTAATTATTTTGAAAAACAAAGAATTTTTGCTTTAGCATAATTACATTATTGTCTCATCTCCTGTTTTCAGAGCTTGCCTCTGTTGCCCAATTGAGCCAGAAAACCCTCTTCACTGGTGGACCTTGGGTATAATGTGGAGCTGGTGTGTGAGTTAATCGGTGGTTAGAGATTAGGTTGATTAGACTGACCAGACATACATAGCTCAGTAGGTACTGTAGATTTCAGCAGTGATCGTGTTCAGCTCTTCAAATCAAAACATTTTTACACTGGTAAGGAATGTATACTTATTAGGCCTGCTCTCAAAATATGATGCCTCACTTTTAGGACTAGTATTCTACCTTCAATCTTCCTAAAGTGTGTCTAAAGCTAGTTTGCTGTGAAGTTGGCATGTGAATTAAACAACAGTCAATAACGAGGCCAATGACGCTGCCCAGAGATGGCTGCTAGCTCCCCTTAAATTAAGTTGTACAGCACTGGGGAAGTTATACCCAGCAGGAAGGGAAACCTTATGCATGCCTTGCAATGTATACATGGATGTGTGTAGGACCATCCAGGCATTATGTTGCAGATGCTGATAATTATTGCATGGCAGATCTAATGGGCAGGTTGCATATAAAGCAGGCACATGTGCTGGAAGCTGTCCTACCCAGTCTATCAAAGAGATTGGTTTCAGTCTTTTTCTTGCCTCCGAGGGAGTCATAAAAAGGTGTTAAGGGAAATGGAGAGACATCAACATGGATAAATGGGGCCATGGAACATATTGAACTCTGCATGGTGGTGATAAAAAGGTTAAAGGGCACAGCCAATTACAGTAAAAGGCTCTGGCAAGAATTGTAAAAACATTGCTCCTGAAAGCAAGATGTGACAGGATCTGCAAAAAGGGCCCTTAGTGCAGGGGCATGAGCGTCCCTGTTGCCAGTATAAAAAGTGCAACAGCCAAGAAGGTGCTGTGATCTGAGCGAAGCAAATATAATATTGCTGTACTAATTGCCATCAGTCAGTAACTAGATAAATGGGAAATTCTTAAGGCATTCAAGGCAAAGCACCACACGCTCATTTGTATTCATGAAGGCCCTCATTTGTTCGGGATGCCTAGCTATGGTTCCCATCATAGAGTTATAATGGATGGAGGGTACTGAGAACTGTGGGCAGCTGGGGTATACCAGAAAATAGGCCCTGGGGCAAAATACAAATGGATAACAATGAAAGAGAATGTGTTTCCATACTCTGAAGATAACTGATGGGCACAGAATCTTCTGATATTTCAATGCTGTTAACAGGGATAACCTGGGACCTTAAACCTACTGATATCTGCATGATGGCTTTAAGAATGCAAAGTCAAAATTTATAATAATGAAAACTATAGACTATTTTGAGAGGTTGCTGAATATCAAATGGTTTGTTTCTTTAATGCAATGAGCCATTCTAAGAAATTGATCTGACACCCTTATAGCTTCCGGGGAAGTCAGCAAATGGTGTTAAGAATGATGAAGGGCTCTCAACGTGGATTTATTGGAGAACAAACCATATTGTACTCCACATGATAGTGATAGAAAGGTGACAGGCCTCGGGCAATTGAAATGAATAGTGTAGGCTTGGAATGTACTGCAGCTGAATTCAAAAATAACTTTAGTTGATAATGCTTGACCCTTATAGTGCTATGAGACTATTTTATCACCATAGTCCCCCTGAGACCCTTTGCCTTGTCCAGGATGCCATTTCTCAATGTACTACGACTGCACACAGCCACTATGATTTAAAAATGCCAAGAAAAAGCCAGGCAATTGTAGGTACTGCCCTAAGAATGCTCACTACGATTAGCAGCTATGCAGTAATTACATAAGGTTTAGTAGGGCATTCATACTGGTGCAAACATTAGGGACTACTAGTGCATGGTACTGTTATGGCCAAATTATTAGGTTCTCACTACGATTTAAAGGGCAGCAGTCATAGTGTGTTAGGAAATGGCCTCCTGAGACTCTTTGCCTTTTCTTATAGAACTAAATGTCAATATGTGATTGCCAGAAATCAATTCAGAACAGCCTTATTGGGAATGGTTGGTAGAAAAGGAAAGATAAAAGCCACTGACTTTGGGAATAAAGAGGGATGCTATAAAAAGGAAATGAGAGGTTATGGGGCATTCCATAAGAGATCTAGTCATGTGAAACAAGAATGCGCCATACATAATAGGCACTTCCTGGGTAACTTCTGATAAATGAAAAGCTGTGAAAAGGGAAACATTTAAAAATCTTGTGTTGAAATCTTTGTTCTGCTCATCATCGTCCTGTGGAATTTTGTTTGATGGCAGCTGTTCGTCATCATCTTTTGTGACACCATCACAATTGTCACTAAATGATGGGGAAGAATACTAGTTATTGAAAAGCACTGTGGGAGCTGGAGCATAATAATAAAGGAGAGAGTGATGACTTTCAGACCTTACACACTTCTATTGTTAATTAAAAAAAAAAAGTGCAATTATTTGGCCTTTCATCTATTCTTTTAGCTCACTTAGAGAGTTGAGGCCTTACATGACATTATTTTGTGTTCTTCACTCTGAACAAAACATGCTAAATGTGGCCAGAAAGAGATCTAGTCCATATGATATATGACTCTTAGAAACTAATTGAATGCAGATTCAAAAACATTCCAGGATCTGCCAAATGAAAGCACTGGGACACATTACCTCCATTTCTATTTATTGAGACCCTCATTTGTTGAGAATAGAAAATGAGTGTTCCTTTCAGAGGGTCCTGATGAGGAGGATGCTGGTAAATTGGTCTTGAGGGGAAACAACAAATGGGTAACAAAAATAGTAATGGTGGCTCAATCTGTGCCCGTCACCTACCACTCCCCTAGCCATTAAAGCACTGGTCCAATCTATAGGAATTGATTCATATAAGAATAGGCATGTTATGTATCATTGGAAAGATTTTTGCTTAGTGTGAATTAATGAGAAATATATCTAATTTCTCTTACAACAAATAAACTGGCTAATCTGGGCCCATAGTTTCAGCTCCGGGCCCATATATTTCTAAAGCTACGGGCCCGGGTGGGAAAGTTAGTGTCTACCCCTGGTAAATAAATGAAAGTGTGGTTTGCTGCAGATAGGAACTAGGTCTCATAAACCAAAATTCAACTCCCGAAAACGTTACGTATGTGAGGTACACTTTTAAATGTCTGTAGGCTATCTAAATAAATAATTCTTTATTTCTAGTCTATTCTAGTGTAGTATGTATATGAATTGAATGATTAAAACAAAAACCATGGCTCAAGTCTGCATAGTAAGGCCACAGAGGGGGTCTTTTGGTATCGGTGTGGAAATCCTCACATACGTAATGAAAATATATATGTGGAGGAGAAAGGAAATGTTTCCAGTTGCCCTGGCAGAAATGACGGACCACTGGAAGTCACTCAAAGGATCTCAAATTAGCTAAGCACACAGTCTACTGTGATTTTGCAGCTCCATTTACACTGAAATTTCTCAAAAAGGTAAAGAATTTCAATCAAATTCTCATGAAATAGTGTGTGTCATATATGTGAGGGTCTGCAATTGTCTTAGATTGCATGGAAATGATGTATTTTGGGTTATATTTCCCTCTGACTGAAAGTCCCAAGCCATAGACTGACCATAGGAGCTTGGTAATGCCATTTAGTTTGGCCAGGAAGCCCCATACTCTTTAAGGCTTGATTTTCCTCACATATGTAATGTTTTCACTGGGCTACTCCTGCTGTATATTTATCCCCAAATCATTGTTATTTGTTGAAATTAGGGCCTACCTTTACTGCTAGGTTTCATTAGGTCCAGTATGAATATTTTAAAATGACACCCCAGCCTATCTGGGGTGAGAAGGTTTGATTATTTTTTGGAATTTTCACCTTCCACACCCCAAAAATGCATTATTACCTGCTCTTACCATTTTTTTAACTCCTAGACCTACAATCAATCATTTCAGTACATATAATCTCTCTTTTGGTATGTACTTTGCCAGCAGTATTCCTTCCCCCCCTCTCCTCAGCATTTTGTTACGTATGTGAGGTGTTTACTATATATAGTTGCACCACACACCTCCAAATAGAATTTTTCAAATAAATTGGTTGATAATCTTATAATAGTGTCCCTATCTAATATCCTGGATAGAATTAAGGCACTTACCATTTAAATGTCTGCAAGTTTCCCACAAATTTGAAAATGTTACGTATGTGAGGTTTTGTTCATTTTGGTTATAATGTGTACTTCAGACCCACCCAGACTATACATAATTCACCATTAGATGCGCATATGGTTCCCCAAACTAAAATAGTAGTGAATGTAGCAGTCCTGCAATTTCTTTTTCAAAAGTTTTTTATGGTTGCTATATTCTAGGGTAAGTCTGCACTGCTGGTCAGTAATGATATTTATGGGGTTTTATCCATACCCAATTTTTTGGTCCTACTTACTTCTCATCCCCCATTGATAAACTGTAAATATTAGAGCATAATTGCTTGATATTACTCACCTTAGTTGTTCAACAATTGTGTTCAATCTTTTTCAAGGTTTTGAGGAGGACATGCTGCCCAATAAGGATGGCATGCGCTCAGAGTGAGATGGAAATGACCCATAATATAGTCTAATGTGTTAAGATATGCCCTTGAACTACTAATTTAACAAGTCCTGTACAAGAAATAGAAATGCAGATGATCTGTGATGTTTAAAAGTATTGCTCTATCCAAATCCTCACATACCTAACGTTTTTCTTTGGTATTCGGAAGTGCATTTGCAGATCTGGACCAAAATGTATATATATATATATATATATATATATATATATATATATTTGGAAAAGAGTGACATCTCTTGAGAGTAGGGACACTCTAGATAATAGAGAGTGTTTTTCATAAAGATCTAGTTATTTTTAAATGTATGAGGGAAAAATGCTAGGCTACATATTCAAAACATTCACTGATCTCCATATTTAGTAATGAGGTGTAATAAAAGGTTATTGGTGCAGGGATATTCATTTTTGCTACACCTTAAGGCGTGTATTGTAACATTTTGGACATGAAATCTGATGTCTGATGATATTTAATGACTTTTATGACTTTTTTTGTTTAAAACGTTACGTATGTTAGGGTAAAGAATTATGGTTTTACACCACAGGCTATAAAAACTGACGCATTAGGAGTTGGTGACTTGAATCAACTGTTCTAACAAGACAAGATAAAGGGCTTTCAATAAAAAAAAAGTGTTGTTAAACAATATTGAGCTTGTGATTTCAATGGTTCTCAGGCTGGTGAACATCCGTCACTGAATCACCCCATACAGAAGTAAAATCACTCTGGGAATCCCATATGACATTTCTACATTGGGACAACCCCAACACTCCTTAAAGATCCACTTAGTTCCCAATAGTTGTCCTTTTGCAGTGCCTCTGCTATAATACATATGTCATGTCGGCCACTTCCACCCCCAGGCTACAGACCCGGCTGAGTGTTATCTGTTTAGTTTAATCCCATCAGGCACTCAGACGTTATATTATGTGAGAAAGGTTTACATCATCAGATGGCAGATGGGGAGAGGCTGTTGCCCTTAAGTTTAGTGCTACAAGGGGGCCGACATGTTTAATGGGGGCAAGAACAGCTCAGAGAGTGGCAGGAAGGAGTAGGTGAGCTACTAATCAATTACTTACACCTGTTAGTCCAATATCCATATTGAACATGACATAAGGAGTCTAGGCATGCTCCTATGGACAGCCAGACTCAATGTGAAGGCTTGAGATGGTGCCTAGGGTGTGAATATGTAAGTAAATGGCAAGTTTTGCATTCAAGATGTATAAGGCTGATCTCATAGAGACCCTTAAAACCCTTTAGATGGAGAAGCAATCTTGTGCAATAAACAATGCAAGCATTTAGTTATTGTGTAATCTTCAGCCAAGGAAGGAATCAAAAGTATGACAACATTGATGACATAATAAGATAAAAATAACATGGTTGTAAATAAGGTACCAACTTAATTATCGACTAGAATGAATTAATTTATTTTTTATTTCTTTTATTCTTGGGGAGACAGTGGGTCATGTAGCTCACATGTATATCAAAAGAATTGTCTTTCTTTCCCTATTCAAATCCATCAACAATTCATGGTTCTTCAAAAATACCCAATGTACAGTGACAGTGTGTTCATGGTCTTACAAGCTTTCATGTTAACAAACTGCCTGTGGTAAGTGCAAAAGCAGTGTTGGACATATGCTTTCAACAGCGATTATTCCCAGAGGCAGGAAGAGGACGTTGCACTTCATCATGAGCTGTCATGAGACTGGGCAGCACCTTTATGCATGTCTTTGACTATGAACAGTATGCTGTAATAACATGGCGAAAAATAATGAAAATTATAAGCTGACAAGATGATATGTGTATAAATGGATTCTACACCATCCACATAGGTTTAGTGGTCCTGACTAATAAATCATCCTAAAATGTCTTCTGTGTTCTGTTACAATAGAGATTACAGAGGCATATAGAGATTTGATTTGCTGATGCTTTAAAATTATAAACATACTCATGCAGAAGATTCTCTTTGATAAATACATCTTAGTAGTGCTGAGATGTATTTCTAAGGATTTTAAGATGATCTACCTTTTAAACTAACAGTTTTGTTATCCTAGTGAATAATACTTTTTCAATCAATCGTATGGATGCTTAGATATCCCACATTCTAAACTTGCAACATGCCCCCACCTATTATTATAAAATTCTTCAAGAGTATAAAGTTGAAAATAGAGGACTTCTGCCTTTAAAGAAGATATTTTTAATGAATACATTTTAGTAATGCTGAGATTTTTTCCAGACTATCAAGGTGATCTACCTTCTAAGCTCAGTCCTGGCATGGCCCACCCACTAGGACCAGGAGAGTCGTTACTATGCCAGTAGTACATATATGTGATGAGGCCGCTCATGGCTCTGCTTGTGTTCCCTTTGATGTGTGGATAGATGAAAGCTGTGGTACAGGAAGGGCATGAGAACATGACCTTCTGGGGGGGGGGGGGTTGTGGCAGGGGAAATAAGGATAAGTACATGCCATTAGTCTGATCTTTACTCTAAGGTCTCCCTGCAGCAAAGACAGTCATTAAGGATGGGATCCAGGCCAGCCGTGATAATGAAATTATAATGGATAATGTTGATGGCACTTGGTAATAATCAACAATAGACAACAACAATGAAACAATAAATAGGAGGCATGGCTTGAATGATACAGCAGGATAGCCCCCTGCCTTACAGGCAAAGACATTATATAAATAGTAAAGAACAGTAATAAAATGCTAAATATTGAACTCCAGGTGCACCTTATAGATATGGTATGAACTCAGGGTGCACCTTATACACAGGGTGCACCTTATGATTATATGAGGTATTACAATATAGAACACATATATCTGTTGTGTCCCAGAGTCATTGTCGTAATTCCGCACCAGACACTCAAGAAAACTTCCATCAACATTTCTTTAAGCAATGCTTTCCAGTCAAACATAGTTATGGATGTCTCAGATAAGTGTAAGGCCTAAAGAAATACAGAGATTTTGTAGGAAATGAAGCCTCAAATGTTGTAGATGATTCACCAGGTGGCAGATAATGACTTTAACCAATGATTTGAACCTTTCAGGGTTGTTTATATGTCAATGTATCATGCTCATCTGGTGTGTTAGTGCATGACTTCAATGCATGACTGCAGCCCTGGCAAGTAACTCCTCAGGGTTATTCCCATGCATCATGTTGAACCCTCTGTGGCTCATACATCCCCACAGGGTCAGCCTGATGCTCTGGTGAGTAGACCCACACTTTTTTCACGCATCAGCGGCCCTTAAAGGGTTGCCTGAGACAGGCCACCTGACATACCATCCTTCTATGTGATCCACCTATGCCTTTGTATTATTTCTTCCTAGCCCCTCAGTAGCTTGTAATTACCTCCAATGCTGACATATCACGATGAGCACAAAGGCTGCTGCATAATCCCATCCTGGTGCTCAGTAACCATAGAAGAAGGGTGTCTGTCATTACAGTAGAAGAACAGGATTCTTTTTGCCTGTTTCCTTTACCCCAACTGCAAACTCTATACCTTATAACATATCCCCCCCTGTCAACTGAAGATCTTTTATCAAGATATGAAATTTTGAAATTTTGATAATGCAATCTATATGTATCTTGGCTTAGTAATGAATTCTGACTGTCCTTTGTTTATATAAGGGGCTACTGGGCAATGTATGAGACAATCTACAGGTGGACTATTGATCATTTTTACAAACACATAGGAAAAATTGGAAACTCAAACACTGACATATAATTTTCATGCAGCCTTGATGAGTAACTTGCTAGGAATGTAGGGGAATCATGCAACCCTCAAAAGCGTTAATATGTGAATTCAGACATGAAAAAGGAAAAGGCAGTCAGAAGGAATTATCTCTCTTATGTATATTAGGCTCCAATCACACCTGTGGCCCACTTGTTTATGTATGAGAGAAAACAGAACAGAGAAATAGATGCATGCATAATATATACGGATGAAGTGCAAGATAAGATTAAGACTAATAGGCACAAAGACTCGGATACAGCCAGATACACAGTCAACAGCACAGGCTTAGAATTAACATTGGCTGTGATATCAAGAAGATGTACATGTGTGTGCCTCCAATTGAAGCCCCGGAAGTCTCGTCTTGCACATCATTTAGCGAGACAGGTCAGAACATGCCAGCTATTCTGGCAGCTCTGAACCAGTGAGGCACCAGAATGGAGGCATTTATCAATTAAGTAGAAAAAGAGGAAGCAATTTGTAGTCCAGGCCATATCATTATCCCTGCTTGCCTCCAGGCCTATGTTAAACATGTTTATAATCTATAAACATAGTCAATTTAGAGGCACTTTCCTTTTGGGTATAGCCTACTTTTAATTTTTTTTAATTTCTTCTCCCTTTAGACTTGAAGTATTCCACAAAACACGCTACTATCAGTGCGCATTAAAAGTTTTCCACTCCAGCAGGCAGTCTCAGTTTACACATAATTAACACGAACCCCTCCGTGGAGTAAGCTTTCATTGGGTCTCTTAAAATAGCTTTTTTTTACAATTTCATGGTTAGAATTTCTATGTGCACCCTACAGCACTGTACCATGCCAGGAATTCCACAAAACGATTATTTTGTAGATGATTATCATCAAATGGCAAACAGCCAGTTAGAAAATAGAGTTTACCTTTCACCAATTCAGGGGCACACAGTGTTTAAATGAATTTGGCACATCTTTAACTGTGATGTTCCTCATATATTTTGTGACCATAAAGTTTAATGGCCCACTCCACAAAAAAAGCAATGAATTTAGATTATCCAAATTTTGTGTAATAATCACATCTATGTGGCACTTAAATAAACAGCCATGTGGATGTAAATTGAGCATAAGGTGCTATATCAGCTTCATTTCCTCCTTGATCCCCACTGCACTTATGAGAATTGACATGATATTTAAAAGGGGCTGAAAATCCGCTATGTTATTCATTTTTACATCTATATGTATAAGGCTGGAATTAGAACATAACTGGATACACTGCTTGTCCCACCACCTCTCATTTACTGTTAACCCTTTAAGGCATGTCTGCATGTGGTGCCTTCAGGTTCATATCCAGCGCCATTCACAAATGCAGTGAATTTTTTGAATTATAAATAGGTTTATTGGCCAATAATATCTTGTCACAATGAAGCTTTTACAACCATCAGCCAGTTGGTGAGTAATACAACAATATCAACAATTATCATAGTTATCATACAGTGTGTAATAAAAGGTTTCCACGAACAGTGCTTGAAGCAGTGCTTGAGACTCGTCTGGCCAGCACTCATTTGAAGCCTTATGCTGACCATTTTAAATAGTAGTAACCAAAATAGGCTCAGCATGATACATGAACGAAGTCCTTGAGAGTTGACTCTTTAGGGATGAATTTAAATGCATCATGGCAACAATTGGAGATGATGTGTTAATGCCCTTTGTGGCTCTAAAGGGTAAACACTAGCCCAGATGATTTCAGACATGCATAAATGGTAGCGCTATTAGAATCCCCCAGGCTGCCAATATGCATACTAAACAGTTCTAGATGGGCTCAAGGTTTATTATGCCTCTCCATCTCATCATGTACCTTAATTGGATATCAAAATATACATCTCTTGATGACTGATCGATACTTAATTGATTTATTTCATGAAGGTTGGTCAAAAGAAACAAAAAGAAAACAATATATAGGTAAGGTTTGCTAAATGCTGCAAACCTCAGTGCAAAGCACTAAATTCAGTCCAAATGTAAGAGATACGCCATACCTGAGGTCATTACCGTACCAGGGTAGGTTGCTCATTGCTAGTCTGGTCACCTGGAGGTGCTCTTCTACTGCAAACAAGATTAAATCTGGCTCACTTCCTGTTCCTCTTCATTGGCAATGTAGCTAGTAGTGTGCTATTGTTGGTTGTACCCTATGAAGACTTATCTTGTTCACTAGATACAAAAAAAAATTGTTTCCATATGCCAATCTCTCAATGCCAATCACAATATTTTAAACAAGGTACGTCAATGTCTTTTTGATCATAACACCCTATTTTATATCATGTATATGTAGATACAATTTCTAAACACTGCATTTGTTGATTCTTTTATCATGTTGCTTCAATTTCATTTAACATCTTTGCTATGCTAGCCTTGTAGTCAACTCATCATATCTTATTTAGCTCCCAAAATACATGTAGATGTGTTTGGGAACTGTGCATCATGCAGTAGCCACTTTTCCATAGTCCTTTGTCAAAGAATGGCAGGCTCTATGATAAAACTTGTAGTGTGGCAAATGGGTTCTAGCGTTTTGACGCTAATCTCCCCTGACACGGGCCAGCCCTCAAGGGAGGTAAGGTTGAGGAGTAGAGAGCCACTTGGAACTGATAATAAGGGGATAGGTGTGTATAAGATTGGGTCATTGTACAGGGTTAGAGGTGTGTGGCTAGAAGCAAAGTAACTTAGAGGAGTTTTTGTGAGAAGTAAAGATAGTGACATAATGAAATCAAACAGCTGAGGAGAGAGTAGGTGCAGCATTGGGGAAATACCTTTTCAGCTCTGAATGTGATTTCATTGGGCGTTATATGTAATGATAGATTTATATGGACATCTTGATGGGTGACCATGCAAGACAAATACAATATCTAATATCTAAAATCTATAATAAATTAAGATTGGAATGATAATATACATGCCAAGCTAGATAAAAGAAAGTTATTTAACTGATGAATTGGTATAAGTTGATATAACACAGTACTAAACTTGTCATGGCAGGTTTGGGTAGAAATAAAAACTTGAAAATTATTCTCCATACTTTAAAATCAGAGATTTCTTTTTAAGTATGAATGCATTCAACATGAGGCTTCCGTCTTTCCAATTTGATGGTCTATATTGTTAGTTAGGTAGGTAGGTAAGTAATTATCTTATGCCATTTCAACAGCTAGGGTCATATCCATGGTGGTGTATGTTGTAAAACTTGAGATAAATGCAGGAAAGCAAGCATGGCCTTTTTCAATGCAGAGGGAGGATTCCTGAAGATGACTGTCACTATTGTCATGAAATATGGTCTATATCAGGCATCTTATTAGCAACCCAATCCTGTTAAAGGGTAGAAAGACTTCGAGGAATGTAAAGAAATAAGAGTCCATGGGGGCTTGGACAGATCTGGGAATTGGATTGGTATGCAGAGCTGCAACAGAGAGCTGGACATTGGAAGTGCAGCAAGTGGGAATTTAATGAAATGAAAAGGACTCATAAAAGGGAAGGTATACCCTGTTGCAATCTGGATGTAGAGGTGGAAGGGCCAGGGTCAGGCACAGAATGGAAGAGGAAGATGGCATGCATAGAGAAGGGCATCTCCCTCTATGTAAAGGGGGGAACACTGCATGAACCTTTAGATTTAACCAATGTAAAGCTGGTTAAAGTTCCTTAAATCTGCAAATAAAGTTGCTTAAAGTCGCTCAATGGTCACAGCTTTGCAGCTTTGATGAAACCTTTGCAACTTTAAGCATTATGGCCACTAATCAAGTTGCATAAAGCTCATTAAACTCCACCTTTAATCAACTTAAAGCAACTTGGAAATAGGGAAACCCTAGGTCATATAATGAATGCTATGTAATACAATCAGCCTTTTATAGAGCTTATCTATCTTTCCCAGGAAATCCATTTCCCACTAATTAGATGTCTCTCACCATTTTGAATATGACATCAACTTCAATGCAGGAGAGAGATAAGTCTTATATAATTATAATACTTCAATTTGAGTTTAAACTCAATTAGAAAATAACTCTGTATTCAGAGATCTCCTTTACTAGTGAGCTACAGAATCCTGAAAGTTCTAAGGGTTTATGCAGGATGACAACACATTTTAACGCCATTAAATCCAATTAGGATAATGTTGTTGGGGAAAACCATTACACTTTTGTCAAAGTTTGGCCCTGACAGATGATGGTCTTCAAGATGCTCAGAGGAAATTCACATTTGTCCATTAATGATGTGGGTAATTGTAGTATTTGATTCAATCCCAGTCCATCTGTCAGTTCTTCAGCATTTCAAAACATTTTGTAATTCAGGAATAGAACGATACATACTGATGTCAGCAAAGAATTCACCTTATGAAAAATGGATCAACATGGTAAAAGGCATTCCCTTGCGCCCCCTCATTGTTAATTTTAGATTTATCTTTTTACCAGAAACGGGAATTCTACAGGTAAAAATAATTTTGAAAAAAAATTTGTTTCAGCTTGGTTTTATTATTGTCCTAGCATCAGTTTTCAGATTTTTGACAGTCAATGGAATACATTTATACTGCAACAGTCAAATAATACTGAACAAAATAGCAATTTCTTTCTGTATTCTAAATGCAACACACCAAACATTTCATGTCAATTTTTTAAGTTTATATGAATCATACCGGTAACTTTGAGAAATCAAACTAGGATTCTACAAAAAAAAATAGCTCCATCTTTATCCAATGTGTATACACCTTGTTCAATAGCTGATGTGAAGTTGGCTTGTCATTTAGTGGTTAATCGATGGTCAATAACGAGGTTGATTAGAGTGACCAAACATATATCGCTGGGTAAGGCAATGCCAATTTAGGCACTTGTTGTGTTCAGCTCTACAAAACAAACATTCAAAGGCTTTTAGGGACTACATAGTTATATGCCTATTCCCAAATATGATGCCATATTGGGCCAAAAATAGCCTTCATTTGCCATACAAACTGAAGTCATGAGATATCTACTTCGATTCAGAGAGCATGCTACATACAAAACTGGAACTGTACCTCTCTTTTCACCAATGGTTTCCCTTTCCAGCCTATGGACTAAATTCAAGCAGGTATGATAATGGACAAAAGAGGCCACTCTTTCTGTATTCTGATGAATGCAACTTAACAAATTTTAGCTCACTTTAGGGATTCTGTCTCATTGACTAGAGTTCTACCTTCAATCTTCCTCCAGTTTTTGTGAACCTAGGTCAATGTGAATTTGGCATGTGAGTTAATTGATGGCCAATAATGAGCTCACTGACACTGTCCAGACATGTCTGCCAGGGTTCGTTATGCCAATTTAGGCAGGGATTGTGTCTGGTTTTATAACATAAGCCTTTTGAGCCATGATACTAAGGTTTTGTAGAACTGTAAAACTATAAAGGGCTGTCATAGCACCTTACATAAATGGAATAGACAAATGAAATTCTAGGTTACAAGTGAGGCAATTTGCTATGTATGAATTTTTGTGCCTAACTGGACATATAGTATAACTCAAGCCTCCATATGATAGCAATCCAATCATCAGGGAGTCTGAAATTTTAAGCATTAATAACTTGCTCTTCATTTAATGTGTAGTCAAAGGTAAGATCTTCTATTGTCTATTCCTAGGGTGGTCTAGAACAATTTCAACCTGGATAATTGTTTGATTTGTTTTAATGACCAGTCCAATTAACAAACGAAAAGGGTATTTTTGGGGAACAATGTTCTAAGAGTCTGCATTTTATCTTCTCTTATGAAAGGTTTCTTGAATAACAAGAAATGCATGCTTCATTTATGAATAAAAAGGGCTGAAAAGTCCAGCATCAATGGGGTCTACGAGGAAAAATAGTCTCTTTGTTGTGCATAAACAAAGATAGTTTATTCACCTCAAACATAGAGAAAAATGACAAAACGCCTTGCCCAAACACATGCCATTTGTGGAGACTTCAGAGGCTAGAACTGTATCTTTTCTATCGAGGGTTGGCAAACTGCCAACCCTCCACTTCCCTGTGTTTTGGATTTCTCTTGAGAATTATCTTTGTAGGCTTTGTAAGCTTGGCTTCCAGCTTGGAAGATGAGTGTCATATCTATCAACTACTTTTAATTTCTCTTAAGTTTTGGCACATTATGAAACAATTCATAATGATGTTTATAAGATTCACCTCGGGGAATAAGATACTAAATTATCACATGCTCATTGATAATTGCAAGAATACTCCAGTATCCACAAGAATGTTCCTGTATCTGCAGGAATGTTCCTGCTTCCACAGGAATGTTCCTGTTTCCGCAAGAATAATTTTTGTATGAAAAAGATTCTTTTTGGTATGTCCTATTAGGGGCTCCATAGGAAACCACCCCTGATTATCAATCTTTCAAATTAAGGCACAACAAATAGATGTCGTCCACAATATACCTAGGGTTACATTAATACCTTTTGTTCTCATTAATCAGGCTTTTCCTATCAATTAGTTAACTTAAAGTAAATTTAAGTATGTCTACTAAATCTACAAGTATTATTTAATTAGCAAATCTTTATTTTATTGGCTATTCAATATTTTATTGATGCCTTTCTGTATTCTTCCCCTGCAACTTAATACGTATCTGTTAGTTGCTATGAAACATTTGCAGATGATTTATACTTTTCTCCCCACATGTGTGTGTTTGTTGTAATTTGGATTCTGACTTATGTGTATTTTGCCAGAAAATTATGTATTGAACCTTTATGATTATCTAAGTGATGTATGATGTTTGTTACATGGTCCACTTATTGTAGCTTGATACTTAGTCTACTTTGATTACGTCTAAGAGATATATATTTTTCTAAGTATATTAAGAGTATGAGGGCCTTGTAACAAAATAATAGGAGCCACTTATTTACTTTATCCTATAATGTCTCAGTAATAAGTATTTAACAGAAATTATTGTGAATTGTATACTGACACAGAAATGGAATCCAGCGCTTGTGCATTGCAGTTCTTTGTCACGTTAATAAAAAACATTTAAAAAGAACTGTCCTACCATGTCTGTCCCTGAGATTGGTTTCAGTCTTTCATGGGTTCTGAGGGAGTTATAATGATATGTTAAGGAAAATGGAGAGAAAATAAGGTCAATGAACATATTGAACTTGTCATGGTGGTGACAGAAAGGTATCAGGCTTTGTCAAATCACGACAAAAAGGGAAAGCTGCAAATAGAATCAATATTGCTGCTGAAAGCTGGGATAGTCTACAGAATCTCTAATGCAAACATGTCTTCAAGTCTCTACAAGGAACTTCTCCACAGGTACCTTTATATATTGCATTATGGTATGGAATGTGAGAAAGCACAAAATCAAGGAATGTACTATGATTCGAGTGATGCAATCAACACCCAAAAATCCTTTATCAAATATAATTTGAAGTAGTAGATATCTTCTAAATATTAATGGCCTCTATATATGTCACTGGAAGATAAAACAACAGCTGTCTTCAGTCAGAACCTAACAATTCTGAATGAAGACATCTCAGGGTCTTTAGGACAAAGTAGTGCATCCTTGTTCTTATACATAAAGGGCCTCATCTGTTGGGAATGCTTGGCTGTGGTTCCCATCAGAGGGTCCTGATAGATGGAATAGGACTCTGGGCTGTGGAAAAAGAGGGGAATAGGCCTTCAGGGAAAACACAGATGGAAAAAAATAATAGCAACATCTGCTATATCAGTCACAGTCATCTACCTACATCTACCATGGTAACCACATTGCAAAGTGACCCTGGGGCACATACATGTATCAATGTATCATTGAGAATTGTTGGTAAACAGTAATCAAATTTTAGCTTGATAGATATAAATGATTCTTTACACATTTTCAAGTAGGATGACCTGATAAATGAGACACTCTGACAAGCAAGCAGTGCCATTGTAGCTAACCCAAAGAGATGTGCATACATTGGTTTAGTCAACAACATGCCAAGTGTGGACAGAAGGAGTGATACAGATAAAATAATATACAACTCCTTTCTTTACAGTAGGTGAGCACAAGTGTAAACATTCCAGGATCTGCCAAACAAAAGCATTGTGTCACCTCATCTCCATTTGTATTCATCCAAGCCCCTCTTTTGTTGAGAATGGCCAGCCAGGGTCCTCATGTGGGGGATGCTGGTTAACCTTTTTTGCACACAGTCCTCTTTTTTATCTCACCCCCATCAAATAATTGTAACTTGAGTTAGAGAAATAAAAATTGCAGCATAGTGATACCCTTTGCCGAGAACAAGGATATTATGACTGTATCATGGACACCATCAATTGAGATATATATAGTTTTGATCATCAAGACTTCACGAACTTATTATAAGTATCATTCAAATGCAGTGCAAAGGTTATTCAAGTAGACAGTTATCTAAAATTAATATTCTGAAGATGGTGCTTATGATGGTCCATAACATTTGTCTGCACAAGGCTCTCTTGAAATCAGCTCCCCTCTCTAACTATAAGCACACTTCTGTGCTGCCATAGATGCTTTTCCCTCCCCCAAAATGAGTCACCTTCTCCCAACTTCAACTAATAATTACTTTCACTAGGTTGCATTACAATAGTGTTATCTGACAGCTAGACTCTGACATATTAGTCATATAGAAGTAAAATCACTCTGGGAATCCCATATGACATTTCTACATTGGGACAACTCCAACACTCCTTAAAGATCCACTTAGTTTCCAATAGTTTTCCTCTTGCAGTGCTTCTGCTATAACACAATTGTCATGTCGGCCACTTCCACCCCCAGGCTACAGACCCTGCTGAGTGTAATCTGTTTAGTTTTATCCCATCAGGCACTCATACATTATGTAAATGTGAGAAAGGTTTACATCATCAGATGGGCAGAGGCTGGTGTTCTTAAGTGTAGTGCCACAAGGGGGCAGACATGTCTAATGGGGGCAGGAGCAGCTCAGAGAGTGGCAGGAAAGAGGAGGTGAGCTACTTATCAATTACTCACACATGTCAGCCCAATATCCATATTGAACATGACATGCACAGACCATGGCATGCTAACATGGACAGCTACACTCAATGTGACAGCCTAAGATCGTGCCTAGGGTGTAAGTATTGAAGTAATTGGTAGGCTCTGTGGATTGCATTTGGTAGCTCACATTAAAAATTTGACCCTTCTATTTGCTTAGGTTTAATATTCAGTTTGAAGGTCATGATAACCTTACATACTATGCAAGGATTGTATTGAAAATGTATTATGCTGCATTAAAAAAAACATTTTAGATGTGAGAAGCAATAGTAGTGCCAAAGCAACAGTAGTGCCAAAGTCCAGCATTCCTGGCCGATTCAGGCAGATTCAAGCAAGCTGGTGCAATGGTGAGTCATGAGGATCACAGCTACACCATTGGTGATGATTTACAGATGAAATATTGGCTGAAATTACGAGTGCAAAAGTAGATATTATAAGTTTCGATATTTCATGTTGGTCAGTGGCAAGAATGCCTGGCGAACCTGACAAGTGGGAACAACAACTGAAGAAACCCCTACCTCATTTTAAGAATACACAAGAATTGCAAGAAGTTATTGAGTCATCAAAGAAAGAAAACACGGTGAAAAACACGATGCAGGTGAATGATAATAGGGTAATTCTTGCAAATCCGACCAGTTTGATATAAAAAGCACTAGTGACGATGTCATATCGGTTTTAATATTGGTGACTGAACTTAAACGTGGTAGTGTAGACAGTGGGGAGGGGACAGCCGATCTAAGAGTGGACCAATGAGAATGTACGCCACACTGAAAACATGGAAGATCTGAAACTAGTCAGTGGTTACCACTTTACGTCCTCAAGTTGACGATACCTAAAACTACAACTTTAGGTAGTCAGAATCATGACTGTAGGTCATGATCCTGATGACCTGAGTCATCAGGATGACAATACTGACAATACAGAGTCATCATATTGATGACTCAGTTTGTCAGGATGATGACCTAAAGTCATCATTTTGACTACCTAAAGTTGTAGTTTTAGGTATCGTCAACTTGAGGACCTAAAGTGGTCACCGCTGACTAGTTTCGGATAATCTATGTTTTCAGTGCATGGCTGTTTAGTTCTGTGTATTTATTCTTTCGGGGAGATGAGTAGCCATAGCTTGACACATACAATAAAAGAATCAGAAGGAGTATTTCTTTTCCTCTTCCAGTCCATTAACAGTCCAATCTCCTTTAAAACTACCAAAATGTGACTTGATACTGAGAATGTGAGAGATTGTTGATGGTTTTAGTTCCTGTGGTCAACATAAACTATTTGAACACACTGCCTTAGGGCAATAGCTAAGGCACTGCTTGTCATTATGCTTTCAACAGCGATTATTCCCAGACGCAGCGACAGGAAGAAGTTGCACTGCATCATGACATGTCATGAAATTGGGTAGCACCATTATGTACGTCAGCTCTAGTATATTGATATCATCTCATGTGAGTTAGCTTGATGTCTCGAATCAACATTAATATATCTATATATTCCTTGAACCATAAACATTTTCCTGTAATAACACAGTGAAAAATATATGAAAATGTATTTCCTGACAATATGAAAGATGCATAAATCATTCTAAAATGCCTTCTATGTTATGTTACAACGGATATGACAGAGGCATATACATATTTGATCTGCTGATACTATAAAAATACACTTCAAGGTTATAGAGATGAAAATAGAGGATTGCAACCATCTCTTTGATGAATACATTTTAGTAGTGCTAAGAAGTATTTTGGAGAATTAAGATGATCTACCTTCTAAACTCAGTTTTGTTGCCCTGATGGATAATACATTTTCAATCAATTTTAAAGAGGGTTAATGATCTAGCAGTGCATTCCAAACTTGTAACATACCCCTGCATGGCCCACTACGACTAGGAGAGAAGTTACTGTGCCAGTATTACATCTTTGTGATTAGAAAATCCATGGCTCTGCTTGTGATCCCTTTGATGTGTGGATAGATGAAAGCTGCGAAGGGCATGAAAAAATGGCCTTCTGGGAGACTGTGAGAGGGGGAATATGGATTAGTAGATGCCATAAGTCTGAAGTCTGCTCGAAGGCCTCCCTGCAGCAGCCGTCATTAAAAACGTGAAGCAATACAAGTCTTCTTAATTACTTTTATATTTCCAAAACCAGAGTCCTTAATTCAATTACATTGCATGAATCATTCATAACTGCCATACAACTAGAGCTTCCAGTCCAATTATATGTAACATATTCCTTAATGAGAAATCATATGTTGCGGTGTCTGTCATCATGGTATATAATTGGTTTCATTACCACTTAACTTTATGTCTATCTGCTTTGCTAGAAGCCAGCCAAGGTAACATAACTAAACAATTATATTCAGTCTGACATAGTGTAGAAAATATATCAAAGATATACAAACAAGAAGCTAGAGTAGGATTTCACCTAGCCAATCCTTTTAGTTTGACCGCTAAAGTAATGGTGCGAGTGATAATTGGGCAATAATGAGGTTATTGTTGCACTGCTGAGATGTCTATGCCTGTCTGGGCGGTCTCCTGGATGCGCTTTTCTACTTGTGTAAGAGGTCAGCACTAACAGAGGTCTGTACCAGGGTGAGTTGCTCATTGGCAATCCAATCTGCTGAAGGCGATCTTCTACTGGAAACAAGATGAAACTGCTTCCCTTAAATTTCAACCATAATCACAAGCCAGAACCAAACACGTAGGCAAAATTATGTAGCCTTAAGTAGATAGTACAGGTACACAAGGGCTCAGTGAAATATTGATATTACCAAAATAGGTGTGCTGTTGCTAGGCAACCTAAGTATTGCAAAATGTCTGTGTGGTGGGAGTAGATATGGCTAAATACCTTCCTTTCTGCCAGGCATTGAATGATTTTGTTTGCTGTTTCTAGAGAACCAAGGAGTCCTAGGTAAATGTCACTATGACCAATAAAACCCCTAGTGTCCTTTTACTGGCGATAGGTATGGCTAAATACCTTCTATACCCATCTTTTCTACCCATTGCTAGGCATGGAATGTTTTTGTTTACTGTTGCTAGTCAACCCAGTGGTCCTGGGTAAATATTACTATGACCAATAGAACCCCAGGTAGGTATGGCCAAATACATCAAAACCTTAAATACAGGCTGTTAAGGCCTGGTGGGGGATTGATTGACAGCTCTGACCCCAGGTGATCTTGTGACCTGAGGTCAAATGTTGCACCTGTCAATCATCTCCAGATGTTGTACATATTTAGATGTGAGTTCAGCATTTAATCAGCTGCTTACATACACATTTGATTAGCCTCAATGGAACCAAAGTATCAGATGCATTAAAATACATCTTCTCTAGCTCTGAACAGCAAGGGAGAAGCAATTGGAATATGCGGAGACCTGCAATGTCACTAAAACCAAATGCATCAGTTATCTATAAACACTTTGTTTAATTAGTTCAATTACTTTTGAAGTAAGTAAGTGATATGACCCTCAGCCTGACCCAGGGATATTAGAGTAAGATTTTACTTACAGTGCATTTCATTCAATTCATAAAATAAGATGTAGAAGAAACCTTTAGGAGGAAGCCTTGAATATCCAAATAAAGCCTTTTAGTTAGGGAGCCAGACCATTGAAATGTCAATATTTAAAAAATACCTGGTGTTGAAAGCGAGAAGATATGACCCTTGGACCTAGGTAATTTAATGTCAGTGACACTGCCCATACATGCTTGTCTGGATGGGTTGTGGCAATTCAGGCAGTAATTGTACACATAAACCATATGAACATGCATAGTGTTTGAAGCATGGTCCAGTAGATAAAGAAGGTTTCAATACACCTGTGTCCAATAAACAGTATATTTGATCTTGATATTGACCACATAACCAAATGGGGAAGAAAGATCAGTTTTATTACTTACCTATGCATCAAATAAATTTCATAAATTGGAAAAGGTAACTGCACCTGGGTTTGCCCAAGCTTTGCAGCAGAATTGTTCTGACATGAAACACTACTGGTTTCTATATGCAAATGTCAGGACTAGAAACCTGATATCACATGGCAAGTTGATTGACAAGTCAAGTATAAGAGGCCAAAGGTGAGTTAGTGCAATGTGGTGCTGTGCCCAGAACCTGTCTGAATGAGCCATTCTACGAAAATGGGTTCACGTTCTTATGGCCTCCAGGGGAGTAAGGAAAAAGTGTTAAGGATGATGAAGGGCCCTAAACATTGATTTATTGGGGGAATGGACCATATTGGGCTCCATATAACGGTTATAGAAAGGTGGCATTCCTCAGGCAAGATTGGGTACTTAGGTATATGTTAGGAAAATATTATAGACATAATTAGAATTGTTTTACTGTACATTGGAGAGGCAGATTTATTAATAAAAAGTTGATTCTCATAATCTACAGGTCAAAATGGTATGGATCGACAAATTCCATGATAATCCAATGGTTATTTATGTAAGAAATTAAGTCCCGAACATGGTATATAAAACAGAAATCACTCACCAAGACATTGATTCGGGAAGACAAAAATCAACTTCCCTTTTCTGTTTCTGTTGCAAATGGTGGGCAACAATTTTCTACATGTTGAGTTAGGCACATCTAGGGGGTATATAATCCATATAGTCAGGATGGTTAAATAATATAAAGCCTGTACAGGAGGAGGAAAAATCATTTTATTCTTTCTTCCTTAAAATGTGTTCCCAAAAATAGCCTGCTTGACAAAATCAGGTATAGGCCCCTCATATCCATCTTTATGAATGGTTCCTATTTCTTTTTCAACATGCATTAGATATAACCTTAATCTATTTTTCATAGGCATTTTTGAACCAATTTCCCTCTCTGATTTTTTTCAGGGAGGGTGTGTAAGGCTGAATCACTCGCCAAGACATAGACCTTCACCAAACTTTGAATACTCCCAGTACATAAAAGAAATATGCCCAGGTAGGGAATTTTGGTCCTAATACAATGTGTAACCACCAAATATATGTAATATTAATGGAACTACACTTATTTGGTACCATTTCCTTAAAAAAAAAAAAAGATTCCTGATTTTGGGTCGAAATTGGCCTATTTTGAGGCCCTGGAGGCTAAAATATCGATGTCTATCCTAAGAATAGGAGCCTACGGAAGTCCAAAACTAGGAAAAGCTTTTATTTGAACGGCCTCAAGTAACTGGATGTACCCATTCTTCTTGAGGTCGGCAACGTACAGGTACATTATTCAGTCCAATATCCATATATGACCATTGGGGAGGCAACCATGGATGGTTTAAGGCAACATATTGGCCTCTGCTCTAGCTCCAGGACAGATCAGGGGTTAATGGCTTCCTGCAGGAGATAAGGGCTTGGTGGTAGGCAGCACCTGGTAAATGCTGATAGGGTTAACTGTTAGAGGAGAACAAAACCCTCATAGTCATAGTCATATTCTCTACTACCTTTCCTCTCGCACTTAAAAAGCCACATCTCATTCTGCAGATACTGATCACTCTAGCTTGAATTACAGCCATACCTGTCTATAGAAATTACTCTTAGGTATATATTAAGCATGGATTGCTTCATTAATATTGTCAGTTAGAAAACACATCCTTGAAAAGAATATTACATGTGTAATGACAATATTTGAAAGTCACAGCTCTCTGTGTTCTTCCCACTTCCCACTTTTCTCTGACTTATTTTTTCAACCTCCCTACTTATGGCTAAGTGCTGCAGGTGACCACTTTTTATAAATCCATCTCATAAATACATAGTTTGCCTCCATGCAGTACATATATTCCTGTATATATTCCTAATTTCAACCGGTGCTTCTTGGATAACACAATAGGCTACAGACCCGGCTGAGTGTTATCTGTTTAGTTTAATCCCATTAGGCACTCATACATTATGTAAATGTGAGAAAGGTTTACATCATCAGATTAGGAGAGGCTGGTGTCCTTAAGTGTAGTGCCACAAGGGGGCAGACATGTCTAATGGGGGCAGGAGCAGCTCAGAGAGTGGCAGGAAGGAGGAGGTGAGCTACTTATCAATTACTCACACCTCTCAGCCCAATATCCATATTGAACATGACATGCACAGACCATGGCATGCTAACATGGACAGCTACACTCGATGTGACAGCCTAAGATCATGCCTAGGGTGTAAGTATTGAAGTAATTGGTAGGCTCTGTGGATCGCATTTAGTAGCTCACATTAAAAATTTGACCCTTCTATTTGCTTAGGTTTAATATTCAGTTCGAAGGTCATGATAACCTTACATACTATGCAAGGATTGTATTGAAAATGTATTATGCTGCATTCAAAGAAAAACATTTTAGATGTGAGAAGCAATAGTAGTGCCAAAGCAACAGTAGTGCCAAAGTCCAGCATTCCTGGCCAATTCAGGCAGATTCAAGCAAGCTGGTGCAATGGTGAGTCATGAGGATCACAGCTACACCATTGGTGATGAATTACAGATGAAATATTGGCTGAAATTACGAGTGCAAAAGTAGATATTATAAGTTTCAATATTTCATGTTGGTCAGTGGCAAGAATGCCTGGCGAACCTGCCAAGTGGGAACAACAACTGAAGAAACCCCTACCTCATTTTAAGAATACACAAGAATTGCAAGAAGTTATTAAGTCATCAAAGAAAGAAAACACGGTGAAAAAGACGATGCAGGTGAATGATAATAGGGTAATTCTTGGAAATCCGATATAAAAAGCACTAGTGACGATGTCATATCGGTTTTAATATTGGTGACTGAACCTATATGTGGTAGTGTAGACAGTGGGGAGGGGACAGCCGATCTAAGAGTGGATCAATGAGAATGTACGCCACACTGAAAACATGGAAGATCCGAAACTAGTCAGTGGTTACCACTTTACGTCCTCAAGTTGACGATACCTAAAACTACAACTTTAGGTAGTCAAAATCATGACTGTAGGTCATGATCCTGATGACCTGAGTCATCAGGATGACAATACTGACAATACAGAGTCGTCATATTGACGACTCAGTTTGTCAGGATGATGACCTAAAGTCATCATTTTGACTACCTAAAGTTGTAGTTTTAGGTAGCGTCAACTTGAGGACCTAAAGTGGTCACCGCTGACTAGTTTCGGAAAATCTATGTTTTCAGTGCATGGCTGTTTAGTTCTGTGTATTTATTCTTTCACGGAGATGAGTAGCCATAGCTTGACACGTACAATAAAAAAAATCAGAGGGAGTATTTCTTTTCCCCTTCCAGTCCATTAACAGTCCAAGCTTCTTTAAAACTACCAAAATGTGACTTGATACTGACAATGTGAGAGATTGTTTATGGTTTTAGTTCCTGTGGTCAACATAAACTATGTGAACACACTGCCTTAGGGCAATAGCTAAGGCACTGCTTGTCATTATGATTTCAACAGCGATTTTTTTCAGACGCAGCGACAAGTAGCACCATTACGTACGTCAGCTCTAGTATATTGATATCATCTCATGTGAGTTAGCTTGATGTCTCGAATCAACATTAATATATCTATATATTCCTTGAACCATAAACATTTTCCTGTAATAACACAGTGAAAAAATATTAAAATGTATTTCCTGACAATATAAAAGATGCATAAATCATTCTAAAATGCCTTCTATGTTATGTTACAACGGATATGACAGAGGCATATACATATTTGATTTGCTGATACTATAAAACACACTTCAAGGTTATAGAGATGAAAATAGAGGACTGCAACCATCTCTTTGATGAATACATTTTAGTAGTGCTAAGAAGTATTTTGGACAATTAAGATGATCTACCTTCTAAACTCAGTTTTGTTGCCCTGATGGATAATACATTTTCAATCAATCAAGAGGGTTAATGATCTAGCAGTGCATTCCAAACTTGTAACATACCCCTGCATGGCCCACTACGACTAGGAGAGGAGTTACTGTGCCAGTATTACATCTATGTGATTAGAACATCCATGGCTCTGCTTGTGATCCCTTTGATGTGTGGATAGATGAAAGCTGTGGTACAGGAAGGGCATGAAAAAATGGCCTTCTGGGAGACTGTGAGAGGGGGAATACGGATTAGTAGATGCCATAAGTCTGAGCTCTGATCTAAGGCCTCCCTGCAGCATCCGTCATTAAAAACGTGAAGCAATACAAGTCTTCTTAATTACTTTTATATTTCCAAAACCAGAGTCCTTAATTCAATTACATTGCATGAATCATTCATAACTGCCATACAACTAGAGCTTCCAGTCCAATTATATGTAACATATTCCTTAATGAGAAATCATATGTTGCGGTGTCTGTCATCATGGTATATAATTGGTTTCATTACCACTTAACTTTATGTCTATCTGCTTTGCTAGAAGCCAGCCAAGGTAACATAACTAAACAATTATATTCAGTCTCACATAGTGTAGAAAATATATCAAAGATATACATACAAGAAGCTAGAGTAGGATTTCACCTAGCCAATCCTTTTAGTTTGACCGCTAAAGTAATGGTGCGAGTGATAATTGGGCAATAATGAGGTTATTGTTGCACTGCTGAGATGTGTATGCCTGTCTGGGCGGTCTCCTGGATGCGCTTTTCTACTTGTGTAAGAGGTCAGCACTAACAGAGGTCTGTACCAGGGTGAGATGCTCATTGGCAATCCAATCTGCTGAAGGCGATCTTCTACTGGAAACAAGATGAAACTGCTTCCCTTAAATTTCAACCATAATTACAAGCCAGAACCAAACACGTAGGCAAAATTATATAGCCTTAAGTAGATAGTACAGGTACACAAGGGCTCAGTGAAATATTAATATTACCAAAATAGGTGTGCTGTTGCTAGGCAACCTAAGTATTGCAAAATGTCTGCGTGGTGGGAGTAGATATGGCTAAATACCTTCCTTTCTGCCAGGCATTGAATGATTTTGTTTGCTGTTTCTGGAGAACCAAGGGGTCCTAGGTAAATGTCACTATGACCAATAAAACCCCTAGTGTCCTTTTACTGGCGATAGGTATGGCTAAATACCTTCTATACCCATCTTTTCTACCCATTGCTAGGCATGGAATGTTTTTGTTTACTGTTGCTAGTCAACCCAGTAGTCCTGGGTAAATATTACTATGACCAATAGAACCCCAGGTAGGTATGGCCAAATACATCAAAACCTTAAATACAGGCTGTTAAGGCCTGGTGGGGGATTGATTGACAGCTCTGACCCCAGGTGATCTTGTGACCTGAGGTCAAATGTTGCACCTGTCAATCATCTCCAGATGTTGTACATATTTAGATGTGAGTTCAGCATTTAATCAGCTGTTTACATACACATTTGATTAGCCTCAATGGAACCAAAGTATCAGATGCATTAAAATACATCTTCTCTAGCTCTGAACAGCAAGGGAGAAGCAATTGGAATATGCGGAGACCTGCAATGTCACTAAAACCAAATGCATCAGTTATCTATAAACACTTTGTTTAATTAGTTTAATTACTTTTGAAGTAAGTAAGTGATATGACCTCAGCCTGACCCAGGGATATTAGAGTAAGATTTTACTTACAGTGCATTTCATTCAATTCATAAAATAAGATGTAGAAGAAACCTTTAGGAGGAAGCCTTGAATATCCAAATAAAGCCTTTTAGTTAGGGAGCCAGACCATTGAAATGTCAATATTTAAAAAATACCTGGTGTTGAAAGCGAGAAGATATGACCCTTGGACCTAGGTAATTTAATGTCAGTGACACTGCCCAAACATGCTTGTCTGGATGGGTTGTGGCAATTCAGGCAGTAATTGTACACATAAACCATATGAACATGCATAGTGTTTTAAGCATGGTCCAGTAGATAAAGAAGGTTTCAATACACCTGTGTCCAATTAACAGTATATTTGATCTTGATATTGACCACATAACCAAATGGGGAAGAAAGATCAGTTTTATTACTTACCTATGCATCAAATAAATTTCATAAATTGGAAAAGGTAACTGCACCTGGGTTTGCCCAAGCTTTGCAGCAGAATTGTTCTGACATGAAACACTACTGGTTTCTATATGCAAATGTCAGGACTAGAAACCTGATATCACATGGCAGGTTGATTGACAAGTCAAGTATAAGAGGCCAAAGGTGAGTTAGTGCAATGTGGTGCTGTGCCCAGAAGCTGTCTGAATGAGCCATTCTACGAAAATGGGTTCACGTTCTTATGGCCTCCAGGGGAGTAAGGAAAAAGTGTTAAGGATGATGAAGGGCCCTAAACATTGATTTATTGGGGGAATGGACCATATTGGGCTCCATATAACGGTGATAGAAAGGTGGCATTCCTCAGGCAAGATTGGGTACTTCTACATGTGTATATATTCCTAATTTCAATCGGTGCCCCTTTGATAACACAATAGTCATATCAGCCACTTCTGCCCCCAGGCTACAGACCCCGCTGAGTGTTATTTGTTTAGTTTAATCCCATTAGGCACTCATACATTATGTAAATGTGAGAAAGGTTTCCATCATCAGATGGGGAGAGGCTGGTGTCCTTAAGTGTAGTGCCACAAGGGGGCAGACATGTCTAATGGGGGCAGGAGCAGCTCAGAGAGTGGCAGGAAGGAGGAGGTGAGCTACTTACCAATTACTCACACCTCTCAGCCCAATATCCATATTGAACATGACATGCACAGACCATGGCATGCTAACATGGACAGCTACACTCGATGTGACAGCCTAAGATCATGCCTATATAGGGTGTAAGTATTGAAGTAATTGGTAGGCTCTGTGGATCGCATTTGGTAGCTCACATTAAAAATTTGACCCTTCTATTTGCTTAGGTTTAATATTCAGTTCGAAGGTCATGATAACCTTACATACTATGCAAGGATTGTATTGAAAATGTATTATGCTGCATTCAAAGAAAAACATTTTAGATGTGAGAAGCAATAGAATAAAAAATGCAAGGACTCTGTTGTATGTGTTCTCTTTAGCTAAGAAAGGAATCATTTAAAAATGAGGTAAGTTTTATTTTTCTTTCTTTTCCTTTCCTCATTCATTTTCAGGGTGGGGGGTAATATAGCTGAATAGTATATCAAAAGAATCAGCAGGGGCCTTTCGTTTCCCATTTAAATCCATTAACGATTCAGGGTTCTACCCAAATGTGACTCTATACTGACAGCGGTGACAGTCTGTTGATAGCTTTACATCCTGTATAATACATACACTAAAAGCTTTCATATGAACTAACAGCCTGTGGCAATGGCAAAGGCAGTTTTTGGCAAATGCTTTCAACAGCAATTATTCCCAAAGACAGGAAGAGGAAGTTGTGTTTCATCATGTCCTGCCATGAGACTGGGCAGCACCATTTTGTGTGTCAGCTCCAGAATATGCTGTGTGTTAGCTTGATATCAGGGATTAACATAAACATTTCATTGTTCATGATATATTCCTTTAATTTGTTCTAATGATAACATCCTGCATGTGGATACAGTGCATCTGACTAATAAATCATCCTAAAAATGTTTTCTGTGTCCTGTTGCTGCAACCTTTACAATAGATACATAGCAATGAATATATTTTACTAATGCTGAGGACTATTTTGGACTATCACAAAGATCTACTTCTGAAATCACTTTTCTGTTACCCTGATAAATATTCTTTTCCCTTCACTTTTCTGTGTCTTTCAAAGTTAGTATGTGCCCCTGCTAGTTAGGAGTGTCTTTACTGTTCCAGTGGTACATCTGTGTCATGAGAATGCTCATGGCTCTGCTTGTGATCCCTTTGATGTGTGGATAGATGAAAACTCTGGTACAGGAAGGGCATGAGAATTTGGCCTTCTGGGAAACTCTGACTGGGGGAGTTAGGATTAGTAGATGCCATAAGTGTGCTCTGCTCTAAAGCCTCTCTGCAACAGCAGTCATTAAAGACGGGAATCAATACAACTCATCTTAATTGCTTTTATATTTCCAAGACCAGAGTCCTTAATTCAATTATATGATATGCATCATTCATAGCTGCCATATATCTAGAGTTTTCAATCCAATTACATGTAATATATGTCTGTTATAGCCTAGGAAGTAATCATGTGTAGCTGGTCTGCATCATTTGTGCCTTTTGTTTAATTGTTGATGTCATATCTGAAAGCTAATTTATTTCATCGCTGCTGAACTGTATTAATTTTAAGTATATCTGCCTTGCTGGAAGCCAGCCAGGATAATGGAATTAAGGTAATTTGATGGCACCTTTTAATAATCAATGATAGCTGACAAAAATATAAATTTGTAATATAACAAACAGGAGGCATGGCTTCAATGATACACTGGGATAGCCTGTTGCCTTACAGGCAAAGACATTCTAGTGTAGAAAAGTTAAATAGTGAACTTCAGGTGCACCTTATATATATGGTATGAACTCAGGATGCACCTTATACACAGGGTGCACCTAATGCATGAGGTATTATGATAATAGAACACATCTCTCTGTTGTGTCCCAGAGTCATTGGCGTAATTCCCCACCAGACACTCAAGAAAACTTCCATCAACATTTCTATAAGCAATGTTTTCCAGTTAAACTTAGTTATGGATGTCTCAGATAATTTTGAGGCCTATAGAAATGCAAAGATTTTGCAGGAAATGAAGCCTCAAATGTTGTAGATGAATCACCAGGTGGTAGATAAGGACTTTAAACCTTAGAGTGTTGTTCATATGTCAATGTATCATGCTCATTTTTGTCATAATGCATGACTGCAGCCCTGGCTAGTAACTCATCAGTACTATTCTCATGCATCATGTCGAACCCTCTGTGACTTATACATCCCCAGAGGGCAAGCCTGATGCTCCAATGAAGTGCTGGTGAGCAGACTCAGCAGCACTTTCCTGCATCAGAGGCCCTTAAAGGGTTGCCCTAACAAGGCCACCTGACATAGCATCCTTCTACGTGATCCACCTATACCTTTGTATTATTTCTTCCTAGAACCTTGGTAGCTTGTAGTTACCTCCTGTGCTGACATATCACACTGAGAAAAAAGGCTGCTGCGCAATCCCATTCTGGTGCACAGCATTCATAGAAGCAGGGCATCTGTCATTACAGTAGAAGAACAAGATTCTCTTTGCCTGTTGCCTTTCCCCCAACTGCAAATTTTATACCTTACAACCATATCCCCCTGTTAACTGAAGATCTTTTATCAAGATCTGAAATTTGTATCTAGGCTTAGTAATGAATTCCCTCTGTTTGTATAAGGGAGGGGCTACTGGGCAATGTATGAGACAATCTACACGTGTACTATTGATAATTTTTACAATATATAGGAAATTCAAACACTGACATATAATTTTTCATGCCGCCTCAGTGAGTAACTTGCTAGTGCTGCATAAAGTTATGTTTCACAGCCTTGCAATCCTGCACTTCAAGGAACAAAGGGCAATCATGCAGCCCTCAAAAGTTTTAATATGTGAATTCAGACATGAAAAAGGAAAAGGCAGTCAGAAGGGATGATTTCTCTTATACATATTAGGCCCCAAGCACACCTGTGGCCCACTTGTTTATGGATGAGAGAAAACAGAACAGAGAAATAGATGCATGCATAATATACGGATGAAGTGCAAGATAAGATTAAGACTAATAGGCACAAAGACTCGGATACAGCCAGAGACACAGTCAACAGCACAGGATTAGAATTAACATTGGCTGTGATATCAAGAAGATGTACATGTGCTGTGCCTCCAATTGAAGCCTCGGAAGTCTCATCTTGCACATCATTTAGCGAGACAGGTCAGGACATGCCAGCTATTCTGGCAGCTCTGAACCAGTGAGGCACCAGAATGGAGGCATTTATCAATTAAGTAGAAAAAGAGGAAGCAATTTGTAGTCCAGGCCATATCATTATCCCTGCCTGCCTGCAGTCCTATGTTAAACATATTCTAACGATTAGACTATGTTTATAATCGATAAACATAGTCAATTTACAGGCACTATCCTTTTGTAGAGCTTCTAAGTACAATGCTCCCCAGTCCAGCATTGCTTTTGGGAGAGAGGTGTCTATTCTTTAGTATTATATATAGGCACAGGCCCCATGGGTATAGCCTACCCTGCCAACCCAATTATTTATCTTTTAACCTTTTTTTCACCTTTAGACTTAAAGTATTCTATAAAACACGCTACTATCAGTGCGCATTAAAAGTTTTCCACTCCAGCAGGCAGTCTCAATTTACTTTGTCCGACACATAATAAACACGAACCCCTCTGTGGAGTAAGCTTTCATTAGGTCTCTTAAAATAGCTTTTTTGACAATTTCATGTTTAGAATTTCTATGTGCACCCTAAAGCACTGTACCATGCCAGGGGTTCCAGAAAAAGATTATTTTGTGGATGATTGTCACCAAATGGCAAACAGCCAGTTAGAAAATAGAGTTTACCTTTAACCAATTCAGGGGCACACAGTGTTTAAATGAATTTGGCACATCTTTCACTGTGATGTTCCTCATATATTTTGTGACCATAAAGTAAAGGTTCACCTGATTATTTCAATGGACCACTCCACAAAAAAAAAGCAATGAATTTAGATAAATTTTGCGTAATAATCACATCTGTGTGGCACTTTAATAAACGGCCATGTGGATGTAAATTGAGCATAAGGTGCTATATCAGCATCATTTCCTCTTTGATCCCCACTGCACTTATGAGAATCGACATGATATTTAAAAGGGGCTGAAAATCTGCTATCTTATTCATTTCCATCTATATGTATGAGGCTGGATACACTGCTTGTCTCACCACATCTCATTTACCGTTAACCCTTTAAGGCATGTGTGCATGTGGTGCCTTCAGGTTCATATCCAGTGCCATTCACAAACGCAGTGCTTGAGACTCTTTTGGCCAGCACTCATTTAAAGCATTATGCTGACCATTTTAAAAAGTAGTAAACCAAAATAGGCTCAGCATGATACATGAACGAAGTCCTTGAGAGTTGACTCTCTAGGGATGAATTTAAATGCATCATGGCAACAATTGGAGATGATGTGTTAATGCCCTATGTGGCTCTAAAAGGTAAACACTAACCCAGATGATTTCAGAGATGTAGCGCTATTAGAATCCCCAAGGCTGCCAATATGCATACTAAACAGTTCTGGATGGGCTCAAGGTTTATTATGTCTGTGCATCTCATCATGTACCTTAATTGGATATCAAAATATACATCCCTTGATGACTGATCTTTGCTTAATTGATTTATTTCATGATGGTTGGTCAACAGAAACAAAAAGAAAACAATACAGGTAGGGGTTGCTAAATGCGGCAAAACTCAGTGCAAAGCACAAAATTCAGTACAAGTGTAAGAGATAAGCCATACCTGAGGTCAATATCATACCAGTGGGGGTTTTGGGAAAATGGACATTGGGGAGATAAAAAGATAGGAAATGAAAGGCAGGACAATGGTAAAGATGTTTGATCTAAGAAAGCAAGTCATATTGAAATTATGAAAATAACGTTGACATAGTGGAATAAACATGGGAGAATAATATTTGTAAGTAAGGATCCGGCTCTAACTAGAATCAGTAGAAGGGTCGAAAAAGTAATCAAAAACATATAAGAAATAACATTTAGGAACTAGGGGATCAGAGTCCATGGTTGAATCATAAAGAGCCAACGCATATAAATAAGACTATGTTCCAGGGTGGAGTCCAAAGTTCAGTCAGATGTTTACCCTTATGGGGTGATCAGTTATATACAGCAGAAAATACTCCTATAAGGTATCCCATATCATCAAGGCAGGTGCAGTGCCAGGCAGGGTATGAATGGTCAGGGAGTAGCAGGAAGCACAGTTCATCCTGGAATCAAAGGGAAACATTGTATAGTCATCAGCTCACAAGGAGAAATTATATATTTTGGAAAGAAAGTTATTAGGCTGAGCACTATCCTCTACCTTACCAATACCATCGTCACTGAAATATAGATACATACATCGCATTGAATGTTAAGATTGTTCTATTTGTGAAGTTTAGGTATTAATGAGAAACTGCTAGAAACATGAAATTTGGAGAATTGATAATGATTTAAGATCTGTGAATGAAATATATACATATGTCAAATGGAGCTATCATGAATCAAAGCAATGGAATTGAAATGAAATGATCAGGATCATCTGTTGACATATACCTGCGGGTGCAAATAAAACTTCAGAGCTGACTTTACCCATTGTGTCTTCTTTTTGTATTGGGCTTTGAGATTTAGATACAAGTCTTTACCACTTGATGCTAGTGAATTCCCCATATCATCCCTAAAACTAGCTGAAGTACGTTGGATAATTCGAGGTTACCTATTTCTTAGTTACAGTGGAGATCTTTATATAACAGGTTAATCCTCATTGCTAGTCTGGTCAGCTGTAGGTGCTCCTCTACTGCAAACAAGATTAAATCAGGCTCACTTTCTGTTCCTCTTCATTGACGATGTAGCTAGTAGTGTACTACTGTTGGTTGTACCCTATGAAGACTTTGTTTCCATATGCCAATCTCTCAATGCCAATCACAATATTTTAGAAAGGTAAGTGAGGTAAGTCAATGTATTTTTGATCATAACACCCTATTCTATATCATGTATATGTAGATACAATTACTAAACACTGCATCTGTTGATTCTTTTGTCATGTTGCTTCAATTTCATTTAAGATAATTGCTATGCTAGCATGGTAGTCAACTATTAATACCTTATTTAGCTCCTAAAATACATGTAGATGTGTTTGGGAACTGTGCATCATGCAGTAGCCACATTTCCATAGTCCTTTGTCAATGAATGGCAGGCTCTTATAGTGTGGCAAATGGGTTCTAGTGTTGTGACACTAATCTCCCCTGACAGGGGCCAGCCCTCAAGGGAGGTAAGGTTGAGGAGTAGCGAGCCACTTGGAACTGATAATAAGGGGATTGGTGTGTATAAGATTGGGTCATTGTACAGGGTTAGAGGTGTGTGGCTAGAAGCAAAGTACCTTAGAGGAGCCTTTGTGAGGAGTAAAGATAGTGATATAATGAAATGAAACAGCTGAGGAGAGAGTAGGTGCAACATTGGGGAAATACCTTTTCAGCTCTGAATGTGATAGCTTCAGAGCTTAATTCACCCCTGAACAGAGACAAACCAAAAATCTTTAGAAATACTAACTTTATTTTCACCATGCATCACTACCAAGTTGTACAAAGAGTTGACATGTAATGTCTTCAGCGTTTTTGGGCATTAGCTTGCAAGAGTTTACAACCAAAGTTGGTTACATCAGTGTCTATGTTCTTGTGGTAGAACGTTTCCGCGTTTTTCCACCTGGCCTGACGTAGTAGGAGATTCATGTTCACTCTTACTGCCAGTGCCCCATAGGCAGCTGCCCCTCTGGGTGAATGAGCCCCATAAGTCTTTGCAGTTTTGACGCCAAACTTGGTTGTGTTTATGCCTGATTTAGCCAGCATGGACATGACCCACCTAGATAGGCTCTGTCAAGTTATGGTCTCATAAGGGGAGATGAAACTAATGAACAATTGTTTCTCCCGAGTCTTCAGGCATAACTCCCTGTCCAGGTACTCATTTAGGCAAGCCACCACCGAGAGGCTGGGTTCTTCTGCAAAGGCCCTCAAAAGTAGGGAGTCCAGTGGGTCCCCCAGGCTGTTGTGTTTCAAGAGCAACTTCTGGCGGAAAATGACGTAGTCATCTTCCCTTGACATTCTATCTATAAAGAGGCCCGTGATTATTTGGTCTCTTTGTGCTGTTACCAAGAGTAAAAGCATCGACAACTTGAAGGACAACAGCTTGAGGGATAGCTTAGAGTTCTCTCCCCAATTAGCGATTTCTGTGAACACTTTATGTACGTCCCAGAATGTGTCATGTTTGGGCTGTGGTGGATTACGCTCATATTACCGCTTGAGAACTAGACATACATTTTTATGCTGACCAACAGAGTTGTTTTCAAACAATGGTAGGAGAGCTGATAGGGCACACTGTGCTGTGTTTATAGCACTGTAGCTGTAACCTTCTTTCTGTAATTCCTTAAGAAACCTACAAATTTGGGGTATAGTAGGCCCTAAAGTAGGGATGTTTTGCTCTTTACAAAATTCACACCATTTCTTGACATACACATTATATGCTGAGTGAGTTCCAGTTCTCCAAGCATCAAGTATGAGATCAACTGTTCCATGGTCATAACCTTCTTCCTTTAGTGTTTTGGTGAGTAGAAACACCAGGCCACCAAAGGAAACCTTTGGATCCTGTCTAGGTTTCTTGGTTGACCGTGTTGTCGGAGGTTTCCGTTGGCCCTTCTGAACTGCATTCTCTCCAGACTGCTGCCCCACAGAGTGCCAAACCAGGGCTGGCCCGGCCAGTACCACTCTTCCGACCAGACTGAAAGGAGGGAAGATGTAAGCATACCAATTAGTCCATGTCAGAGAGAAAGTATATGTTCCTGATGACTCAGATTCAAGGTTCCAGGACACAAACTTATCTAATTTATTGTTAGTACGGATGCAAACAGGTCTATGTCTGGGCTCCCCCACCTGGCACATAGTTTAGCAAAGATTTTTGCGTTAAGCTCCCATTCAATGTCATCTGAGAAGTGGTGGGATTTGAAATCTGCTAACATGTGCTCGACTCCTGGAATGTGGGCTATAAGTAGCCACATATCTCTCTCCTCACACCACACCCAGATTTCTTTTGCCATCTCATCACACTCTATTGACTTCAACCCACCCACCTTGTTGATTCCCGGCAACCCTGAGGGTTCCCGAGGAATAATGATAGATTTATATGGACGTCTCGATGGGTGATGACCATGCAGGGTAAATACAATTAATCTAGAATCTGAAAAAATGGAAATTAAGAATGGATTGATATTGACAGGTTAGATGTAAAAAAGTTCTTTGACTGATGTAGTGATATGAGTTGATATAATGGAGTACTTAAGGTGAGATGACAGCTTTGGGTCAGAATAAACAAACCTTGAGAATTTGTTTCCACACTTTAAAATCTGAGTTGTTTTTTTAAATATATGAATGCACTTAACATGAAGATGTGGAACCTACTATTCAAGATCTGCACGATGATTTTAAGAATGCAATATTCAGGTTCATAAGGCCATTTAATTCTGATTACTTAGATTATGGATTTTTTGGCAGTTGAAAAAAAGTCTAAAAATAGACCCAAAAGTTCTGTACGCCATTTGATCATCTCCATGCACTTCATTTTCTTACCCCTAGATGTTTTTTTTTTTTTTTTTTTAATTGTCAAAAATCTCCCCACCTGACCCATAATCCAAGTTAATAGAGTAAAACGGCCTTAGGATGAAAACTATGTGCTTGCATTCATGAATGGGTACCAACTTTCCAATTCCATGGTCTATTTTGTAGGTAAGGTAGCAGAGTGAGCTCTCATTAGGAACCCAATCCTGTTAAGGGGTAGAAAGGCTTGGAGCAACGCAGAGAAATAAGAGTTCATGCGGGCTTGGACAGATCTGGGAATCTGATTGATATGCAGAGCTACAATGAAGAGCTGGACATTGGAAGTGCAGGAAGTAGGAATTTGATGAAATGAAAAGGTAGTGTTTGCCATAAGAAGGTTTATCCAAGTTCAATCTTGAAGTATGGGTGGAAGGGTCAGGCACAGAATGAAGGAGGAAAATGGCAGACATAATCTATAACAGTACAAGGGCTTCCACCTTCTCCGTATAGGGGAAACAGATAGGATGATATATCTACATTGATAGTATGGAAAACCAGGGTCATAAAATGAATCCTCTATAATACAATCAGCTTCTTATAAAGCATATCTAGCTATTTCCAGGGAATCCCATTTCCCACTGACTAGATGTCTCTCACTGCTTAGAATATTATATCTACTTCAACTTATAAAATAGGTAAGCTAGTATAAGTATAAAACTTGAATTTGAGTTTCCTCTCAATTCAACAAGTACTCTGTATCTAAAGATCTGCTTTACTAGTAAGCTACACAATCCTGAAAGTTCTTGCCGGATAATGACACATTTAAACATTGTTAATTCCAATTAGGATAATATTTTTGAGGAAAACCATTACACTTTTGCCCAGACAGATGATGGGTTTTAAGATGCTCAGAGGAAATTCACAATTGTCCATTAATAATGTGGGTATTTGTAGTATTTGATTGAACCCCATTCCAGCTCTCAGTCCTTCAGCATTTCAGAATACCTTGTAAGTCAGGAAAGGAACTCTACATGATGATGTCAGTAAAGAATTCACATCAAAGATAATTTCACATTTATCTATTTATCATAAACTGGATTTGCACAGTTAAAGTCATTTAGAAGAACAAACTTATGTTTAAGCTCAATTTGATTATTGTCCTAATGTCAGTTTTCAGATACGGCTTGCCTATTGAGGCAAATAAAGGGGGTCAATCGAATACATTGCAGCAGTCAAATAACACTAGACAAAAAGGCAATTTCTTTTCTATATTCTAGATATATTTTTGCCCCATGCTGAACACCACTGGCAGAATCAAATGTTCCGCCAATGGCAGAGAGTACAACAGTAAATTCAACGTTTGTTGCTCTAGCTCAAACCTGATCTACTGTATCACATGTACAAAATGCAACATACAATATGTTGGCCAAACATTAGGTTCCCTCAAAACATGCATCGGCGTGCATTTTGGACGTGTCAAGAAAAATGACCCAGACTCTGAAATCACCAGTCATTTCAACAGTCCAGGCCATGGTGACCCCAATGACCCCAAAACCCTACCTGCAGAGTTACATGTGGTCGATTTTGTATACGCCCCCCACGAAATCAAAATATCTAAGGGACCTAATTGAAATGAACTGGATCCATCGCCTTCATATGATCTCACCGGTCGGCCTGAATGTGATGGACACCCCACGGTTCCATTGACAACCCTTGCTGAATGCGGGGGGTGATTTTGCTTGTCCTAGCAACGTTAAGCAAATTATTGTTTTAAACTAATCAAAGTCACCCTGACTTTATTTACATATAGTGCCAAAATGGATCTTTCCTTTGAAAGCCCCCCACTGAGACTTACTGAGGTCACAGTTGATACCCATAATTTACAGCTTGATCCCTACCCGGCCAAAATGTAAATTTCTTTGCCCCTCCAAAATATTACAAAATATTCTGACAAAAATATTTTGACCACACATTTCCAAGATTTGTGAGGTGGGGCATATAATATTTACTTTTGTCATTCTGTACACTGCTACAGTACCAAGCTATTTTATTTAGAACCTGAAAACACATTTTTCACCCCTATCTAAAATAATTAATAAGTTCTTGAATCATAAATTCATGACACTGCCAAGTTTAACTTTATTTGTCATACCAACTAGGTATTACATCTATTAAACTCTTACACAGCCTGAGGATTCACATGATGAAACCGCCTTCCCTCACATTTAACATTTCTGCATGTTGAATAGCATCACCAAGCCCTGTCAACAACCTTGTTGTTGATATATTTGGTTTACCTAGCAACACCGTATCCATGATACGCTGTCACGGTCGCTAAGTTATCTAAGCAAAAGAGGGGGTGCACTATAAATGGGCCCAATCTGATTGGAAGCCTTCATTGAGCGGTAGCTGTTTGAGTTGAACAGATGGTCTAGCTTCGTCATCGATCATCTATATTCTAGATACAACTCAGAAAACATTTCATCTCACTTTTAAAGGTTCTATGAAGCATTCCAGTAACAATGAGAATTCTAACTAGGATTCTACCAAAAATTGGCTCCATCATTATACCATTATATGTATACCTTGTTCAAAACCTAATGTGAAGGAGTCATGTGTGTCAATCAATGGTCACGAATAAGGTTGATTAGAGTGACCAGACATGCATCGCTGGGTAAGGCAATGCCAATTTAAGCACTGATTGTATTCAGTCTAAAAATCCAACCCTTTAACAATGTTAACTAATCTATAGAACTATTTAGCTTAGTATTCATTACTCGAAGGAAGCCTTTATTCTAGAATCAGTGCATGGCTTTTAATTTAACAAAATATACAATACATCCTGAAATGAGCAGATTCTTCACATAGAGAACTTGCTTCATAAAAAACTGAAACTAGATCTATGTCATTAAAAGTTATCTTGAAAAGCAATGATATTCTTTTTGTTTTAACTTAAGTCCATCATTAATCCATTTCTCTTTCAAGAAATGGTTCCCCCTTTCCATGCCATGGATTAGATTCCAGTGGTTGAATATAGTACTTGATGAAAGAGGGAACATTTTCTGTGTTCTAATGAATGCAAATTACCAATGAGTCAGATCACTTTCGGGGATTCTGTACCATTGACTAGGATTCTACCTTCTCCTTTACCAAGTCTGTCTAAAGCTAGTTGAATGTGAGTTTGGCATGAGAGCCAATCAACAGTCAATAATGAGGTCAATGACGCTGCCCAGACATGCCTGTCTGCGTGGGCTATACCAATTTTGGCAGGGATACATACATATATATATATATATATACATATAATTATATATATATATATATATATATATATATATATATATACTGTTATACTCCGTTCATTCATGATATGGAAAAAAGGGAATCACAAGAGCAAGGAATATGCTGTGATCTAAGCGATGCAAATAAAAACTTGCTATACTAATTGAAATCAGTCAGTTACTAGATAAATCTTAATAGGAAATTCTCAAGGTATTCAAGGCAAAGCACTACACCTTCATTTTTATTCATGAAAGTCCTCATTTTGTTCAGGATTCCTAGCTATGGTTGCCATCATAGAGTCATAATGGATGGAGAAGGACTGTGGATAAAACAGGAATACCAGCAACAAAGGTCCTGTGGGGGACACACAAATGGATAACAATACAAGCAACATCTGTATTCACAGGAAGAGTCACTTTCATACACCTACTATGAAAAATACATTAAAACATGATCATTGCACAATTCATATATCAATATGTGTAAAAACTGATTTAAGATATATAATGATGTTTGTCTTGCAGATCAACAAAATCTCAAAAGCTAGTACATATCCATGTAGGAACAAATGACCATGAGCACAATATCAACCAGAGTATAAATGGAAAGCCCTGACAAGGATTCAGATCGCTGCTCTCGTATCATTTTTCTCCGGACTTGTGAATCATGGCAGCTGTTAAATAAGGTGTCCATCATTAGTTTTGTGACAGCAGTGCCATTGTAGCCAATGAGTGGAGTAGAAAGTTAGCAGTCATATTAGCCATGGGAGCTTGGGAGTAATTACTTATAAGAATTGTGGTCAGAGCTTTCAAACAATTTGCACTTTTTAAGCAGCTTTCCATCTCACTCATGAGCTTAATCCAAAGATACATACATTGGTAAAGTTAACAGTATGCCAAGTAGGGACAGAAGGAGATACAGTTAGATTAGTATACAACACTTTAGAACTTGGTATCTAAATGAAAGCAGATGAAAACATTCCAGGATCTGCCAAACAAGAGCACAGGGGCACCTTGTCTCAATTTGTATTTACTAAGGCTCTCATTTGTTCAGGATAGCCAGTCAGTGTTCCCATCAGATGGTCCTAATGTGGGGGATGCTGGTAAATTGGTCTTCAGGGGAAACAAAAAATGGGTAACCAGAATAGTATTGTTGGTTCAATCTGTGCCCATCACCTACAAGTCCCCTACCCGTGGACTCCTCCCATAACCCACTGGTCTAATCTACCTTCCATCCTCTACAAGCTTCCCCTATCCTCTTTAATTCACTACACTCATACCTTTGTGAAAGCTGCCTCAAGTATCTTGCTGCCTCTTCATTTTTAGATCATGACAAGCCTGCGAGGGTATGTACAGATCTATTCTCCCTACCTATCTAGTCATCTCACCCACCCAATTTACCTCTGAACCTACCAGCCTTGTTTGCACATTATTTTAACAGCCTCAAGTAACTTACTGGATGTACAAGGATTATTAAAAGTCACATATTTTACCTGTCCAATAAGTAGCATTTAATGTATGTTATGGGAAAGCACAAGTGGGTTTATGGGTTAATAATCCACGACCCATGAGTGCTTTTCCATAACATACATTAAGGCGTTTATCGAACATATTTCTCCATTTTGTATTAATTTTTTACCTTATAACCCAAGAATTAATCCATGAGAAGAAATTTTGTAAGTGCATCCGATCCGCACGGTTTGCCAAGCCACTGTAGCCATTGTTTTTACTCCACCCGTCATACCCTTGTCTTTCCAACTATTTTTCGGTAGAATCCAAGCATGTCAAGTCCTGTACTTCTAGCACCGCCAAATATACGATCTCTAGTTGGTGTTCGCCTACATTTTGTCTCCATTTTCTTCAAAATAAATAAGAATCCATTGATTTTCCATAACGATCCAACGCACACGGTCCAGTACACGGCCATTTTGTCTTGTTGACAAAGCGGGGAGGTGCCCGGATGTAAGAACTAGGTCAGCCACGCATCGAGCAAGGAATGGCCGGACGGGGCGGGTCCCGACTCGTATCAATGTGGAAAATCAATGGATTCTTATTTATTTCGAACAAAATGGAGAAATTAGGCATGGCATGTTCATATAGGATATCTAAGGATGGTTCTCTGTTAATAACTCCACCAGGCTCCATTGAAATCTATGCTAACGAGCTCTGTAAACTTCAGGTATGTCGGACAACTTTTCGATATCTTCAATGTGTATTGGGTTCTACCACCGGTCGCCTTGGTATAGTGGACAGCGAGCTCGCCTCCTGCCCCAGCAGCCGGGGATCGATTCCCCGTTGAACCTAAACGGGTTTAACAGGAAATGTATGGAGGAGTTGACATTGTATACTTCTCCAATTTATTAACATGTCCGGATTGAAACCAGCACCTTCTTGAAGACGAAGAAAAGGTCTGAGAGTGCGTTATGGCTGGATAAGGAACTGGGGTTATGAGCAAAAAAGCACTGTCCAGGCTCAAATAGTTAGATAACTATCAATAACTATTTAAAGGATGCAATGATGGATGGTAAAAACCCTCTATTGACCTCTGCTCGAGCTCCAAGGAATCCGTCAAGGCAGCCCAGGGGTTAAAGGCTCCTGTAGGAGATAAGGACTTGGTGATAGATATTACTTTGAGGGTGAATATATTTGGGTCCTATTAAAGTCAATCAGGATAACCGCAGAGGAAAGGTTTACATCATCCGATGGGGAGAGGAGGGTGTCCTTAAGTGCAGTTATACAAGGGGGCAAACGTGTCTAATGGGGGCAGGAGCAGCTCAGAGAGTGGCAGGAAGGAGGAGATGAGATACTTACTCAATATTTCAGTCCAATATCCATATTGAACATGACACAGACAGACCATTGCATCCTAACATGGACAGGCAGACTCAATGTGACAGCTTAGGATGGTGCCCAGGGTGTTGGTATTAAAGTAAATGGTAGGCTCTGTGGATCGCATTTGGTAGTTCACATTAACAATTTCACCCTTCTATTTGCTCAGGATATATGGATCAATATTCAGTTCACTGAGATCATGACAACCTCACACATAAAGCAAGTTTTGCATTCAAGATGTATTAGGCTGAACTCAAAGAGAACTTCAATACCTTTAGATGGAGAAGCAATCTTATGCAATAAAAAATGCAAGTATTTGGGTATATAATAATCTTTAGTCAAGGAGGGAATCAAAAGTATAACAATATTGATGTCATAAGAAGATAAAAATAATATGGTTGTAAATAAGGTACCAACTGAATTATCAACTAGAATGAGTTGAGTTATATATAAATGTTTCTTTTCTTTTATTCTTGGGCAGACAGTGGGGCATGTAGGTCACATGTATATCAAAAGAATTGGCAAGAGTCGAACTTCCCCTAGTCAAATCCATCAACAATTCATGGTTCTTCTAAAATACCCAAATATACAGTGACAGTGTGATGATGGTCTTACATCCTGTATTTTAAAGAAACTAAAAGCTGCTATGAAATCTAACTGCCTGTGGCAAGGGCAAAGGCAGTGTTGACAATATGTTTTCAAGAGCATTTATTCCCTGAGGCATAGGCAGGAAGGGGAAGTTAAACTTCACCATGAGCTGTCATGATCTAAGATTGGGCAGCACCATTATATATCTCATGATCAGCTCTTGTATATTCATGTCATGCTTTGTGTGTTTATGCGATGTCTGGGATCGACATAAACATTTTATTCTTCACAATATATTTCTTTAACCATAAACAATATGCTATAATGACATGGTGAAAAAGCTCACAACATGATATGTGTATATATGAATTCTACACCATCATCCACATGGGCCTAGCAGCCCTGGCTAATGAATCATCCTAAATCGTCTGTGTTCTGTTACAACAGAGATTACAGAGGCTTATCTCACGATTCTGGCCTCTACAGTGCTTTTTTGCTCATAACCCCAGTTCCTTATCCAGCCATAACGCACTCTGAGACCTTTTGTTCGTCTTCAAGAAGCTGCTGGTTTCAATGCGGACATGTTAATAAAGAGGCGAAGCATACAAAGTCAACCACGCCATTGATTTCCTATTAAAACCGTTTAGGGTTCAACGGGGAATCGATCCCCGGCCGCTGTGGCAGGAGGTGAGCTCGCTGTCCACTATACCAAGCTGACCGGTGGTAGAAACCAATGTACATCAAGGATTTGAAAAAGTTGTCCAACATACCTGATGTTTACAGACCTTGTTAGCATAGATTTTAATGGTGCCAGGTGGAGTTATTAACAGAGAAACATCCTTACATATCCTATATGAACATGCCATGCCTAATTTCTCCATTTTGTTCGAAATAAATAAGAATCCAATGATTTTCCATAGCGATCCAACACACATGGCCATTCCATCATGTTCAGCGACTTGCTGACCGAAAGTAGGTCAGGTACATCCGGGCACCTACCCGCTTCGTCAACAAGGTGAAATGGCCATGTACCGGGCCGTGTGCTTTGGATCGGTATGGAAAATCAATGGATTCTTATTTATTTCAAAGAAAATGGAGACAAAATGTATGCGAACACCAACTAGAGATGGTATATTTGGCGGTGTTAGAAGTACAGGACTTGACATGATTGGATTATACTGGAAAAATGTGTGTAAAGGTGGAGGTATGTCGGGCAGAACGACAACATGGCCACGACGGCTTGGCAAACCGTGCGGATCGCATGCACTTAGAAAATGTCTTCTCATGGATTAATTCTGGGGTTTTAAGGTAAGAAATCCATACATAATGGATGAATATGTTAGATAAACGCATTAATCAATGTTATGAGAGAGCACTTATGGGTTTATGGTTCAATATTCCACTCCCGCTGCGAGGTCGTGGAATATTGAACCATTAACCCACTAGTGCTCTCTCATAACATGGATTAAATGCTAATTATCCAGATTTAATTTGCTTATACTCTAAAATCATGCACATAGGGTGTAAAGATGAAAAATAGATTCCTTTTAATAAATAGATTTTAGTAGTGCTGAGATGTATTCTAGACTATTGAAATGATCTACCTTCTAAACTAACAGTTTTGTTGTCCTGGTAGACAATACTTTTTCAATCAATTGTATGGGTAGGTATCCCGCAGTGCATTTGAAACTTGCAATATGCCTCTGCATGCCCACCTAGGAATAGGAGAGTTGTTACTGTTCCAGTATAACATCTATGTGATGAGAACACTCATCTCTCTGCTTATGATCCCTTTGATGTGTGGATAGATGAAAGCTGTGGTACAAGAAGGGCATGAGAACATTGCCTTCTGGGAGACTATGACAGGGGGAATAAGGATTAGTTGATGCCATAAGTCTCTGCTCTGCTCTAAGGCCACCCTGTAGCAGTCATTAAAGATGGGAATCAATACAAATCATCTAAATTGCTTTCATATTTCCTAGACCAGAGTCCTTAATTCAATTATATAATATGTATCAGTCATAGCTGCCATATAGCTAGAGTTTTCAATCCAATTACATGTAATATATGTCTGTGATAGCTGTTCTGTGTCAGTTGTGCCTTTTGTTTGATTATTGATGTCATATCTGAAAGCTAATTTATTTCATTACTGCTGATCTGTATTATTTTATGTCTATTTATCTTGCTAGAACCCAGCCAGGATAATAGAATTAAGGTAATTTGATGGCACTTTGTAATAATCAATAATAGGTGACACAAATATAAATAATAGTAAGCACAGCTTGTGTGATACACCGGGATAGCCCTGTGCCCTACAGGCAAAGGCATGATAGCATTGAACAGTTATAAAATGCTAAATATTAAACTCCAGGTGCACCTTATAGATATAGTATGAACCCAGGGTGCACATTATACACAGGGTGCACCTAATACATGAGGTATTACAGTAAGTGAACACATCTATGTGTTGGGTCCAAGAGTCATTTGCGTAATTCCCCACCTGACAAACCAGAACACTTCCATCAACATTTCTATAAGGAAAGCTTTCCAGTTAAACTTAGTTATGGATGTCTCAGATAATTGCACGGCCTATAGAAATGCAGAGATTTTGTAGGAAATGAAGCCTCAAATGTTGTAGATGAATCACCAGGTGGTAGATAATGACTTTAAACCTTAGAGTGTTGTTCATATGTCAATGTATCATGCTCATTATTTTTCATAATGCATGACTGCAGCCCTGGCTAGTAACTCCTCAGTATTATTCTCATGCATCATGTCGAACCCTCTGTGACTTATACATCCCCAGAGGGCAAGCCTGATGCTCCAATGAAGTGCTGGTGAGCAGACTCAGCAGCACTTTCCTGCATCAGCGGCACTTAAAGGGTTGCCCTACACAGGCACCTGACATAGCATCCTTCTATGTGATCCACCTATGCCTTTGTATTATTTCTTCCTAGAAATAATACAAAGGCATAGGATGAGTTAGAGAAATAAAAATTGCAGCATAGTGATTCCCTTTGCTGAGAACAAGGATATTATGACTGTATCATGGAGACCATCAATTGAGATATATATAGTTTTGATCATCAAGACTTCACGAACTTATTATAAGTATCATCCAAATGTAGTGCAAAGGTTATTCAAGTAGACAGTTATCTAAAATTAATATTCTGAAGATGGTGCTTATGATGGTCCATAAAATTTGTATGCACAAGGCTGTCTTGAAATCAGCTCCCCTCTCTAACTATAGGCACACTTCTGTGCTGCCATAGATGCTTTTCCCTCCCCCGAAATGAGTCACCTTCTCCCAACTTCAACTAATAATTACTTTGTCTAGTTTGCATTACAATAGTGTTATCTGACAGCTAGACTCTGGCATATTAGTCATATAGAAGTAAAATCACTCTGGGAATACCAGATGACATTTCTACATTGGGACAACTCCAGCACTCCTTAAAGATTCACTTAGTTTCCAATAGTTTTCCTCTTGCAGAGCTTCTGCTATAACACAATTGTCATGTCGGTCACTTTCACCCCCAGGCTACAGACCCTGCTGAGTGTAATCTGTTTAGTTTAATCCTATCAGGCACTCATACATTATGTAAATGTGAGAAAGGTTTACATCATCAGATGGGCAGAGGCTGGTGTTCTTAAGTGTAGTGCCACAAGGGGGCAGACATGTCTAATGGGGGCAGGAGCAGCTCAGAGAGTGGCAGGAAAGAGGAGGTGAGCTACTTATCAATTACTCACACCTGTCAGCCCAATATCCATATTGAACATGACATGCACAGACCATGGCATGGTAACATGGAGAGCTACACTCGATGTGACAGCCTAAGATCGTGCCTAGGGTGTAAGTATTGAAGTAATTGGTAGGCTCTGTGGATCGCATTTGGTAGCTCACATTAAAAATTTGACCCTTCTATTTGCTTAGGTTTAATATTCAGTTTGAAGGTCATGATAACCTTACATACTATGCAAGGATTGTATTGAAAATGTATTACGCTGCATTCAAAGAAAAACATTTTAGATCTGAGAAGCAATAGAATAGAAAATGCAAGGACTCTGTTGTATGTGTTCTCTTTAGCTAAGAAAGGAATCATTTAAAAATGAGGTAAGTTCTTTTTCTTTCTTTTCCTTTCCTCATTCATTTTTTAGAGTGTGGGGGGGGGTAATATAGCTGAATAGTATATCAAAAGAATCAGCAGGGGCCTTTCGTTTCCCATTTAAATCCATTAACGATTCAGGGTTCTACCCAAATGTGACTCTATACTGACAGCGGTGACAGTCTGTTGATAGCTTTACATCCTGTATAATACATACACTAAAAGCTTTCATATGAACTAACAGCCTGTGGCAATGGCAAAGGCAGTTTTTGGCAGATGCTTTCAACAGCAATTATTCCCAAAGACAGGAAGAGGAAGTTGTGTTTCATCATGTCCTGCCATGAGACTGGGCAGCACCAGTTTGTGTGTCAGCTCCAGAATATGCTGTGTGTTAGCTTGATATCAGGGATTAACATAAACATTTCTTTGTTCATGATATATTCCTTTAATTTGTTCTAATGATAATATCCTGCATGTGGATATAGTGCATCTGACTAATAAATCATCCTAAAAATGTTTTCTGTGTGCTGTTGCTGCAACCTTTACAATAAATACATAGCAATGAATATATTTTACTAATGCCGAGGACTATTTTGGACTATCACAAAGATCTACTTCTGAAATCACTTTTCTGTTACCCTGATAAATATTCTTTTCCCTTCACTTTTCTGTGTCTTTCAAAAATAGTATGTGCCCCTACTAGTAAGGAGTGTCATTACTGTTCCAGTGGTACATCTGTGTCATGGGAATGCTCATGGCTCTGCTTGTGATCCCTTTGATGTGTGGATAGATGAAAACTCTGGTACAGGAAGGGCATGAGAATTTGGCCTTCTGGGAAACTCTGACTGGGGGAGTTAGGATTAGTAGATGCCATAAGTGTGCTCTGCTGTAAAGCCTCCCTGCAACAGCAGTCATTAAAGACGGGAATCAATACAACTTGTCTTAATTGCTTTTATATTTCCAAGACCAGAGTCCTTAATTCAATTATATGATATGCATCATTCATAGCTGCCATATATCTAGAGTTTTCAATCCAATTACATGTGTAATGGTTCGTATTGACTTATATGTTGGGTGGCTCTTTGGCTCGCTTACCACTAGATGTACCAACACAACACGAGTAGTTCGGGTTGGGCAAAGCCCCAGAAACCCCTACCTCTCGGGTAGGACTTTATTCAATCTCTCTGATGTCAAAGTATTAGCGTCTGGACTGGACCATGTCCAGTCCCCTTCTGCCGCTCGTCCGGCTCCTTAGTAGGAGCTGGACGCGAGGCATGGTGCTGCCCCCTCTTGTACCAACGAGGTATCGCAAAGCGACACCTAGCTAGCATAGAAGGAACAAGCACCACACGAACACGTCTCTCGGATGAACGGCACTAATATATATACAATGATGCCGGCCCCTACACCACCCCCACTAGACTTTACCTAGGGTTGTGTGTAATTAACAAGTAACTATTGTTGACTTCATACAGTGGTGTTATAAATAAATAGGTAAGTCTATATATACACAGTTCGTATTAAATATAGAACATTTAAGGGGCATTATAAGTTATATGTACACAATAAGGCATCATCGTATATAACCCGAAGTGTTTATAAATAATAACAAAAATAGGAAGTGGCCCCTTATGGACCATCGACCTATGGTGATAATATTACACATGTGTTATTATTAAACATGAGACGCGACGAAGAATATTCGATGTGTAGTAAGGTGATATTGAAAAAATTTTTACAATGTTTTTACCGACCCGAGGTGGGGTAAATAACCCGAAAAAAATTTTGACTTTTACTTACAAGAATATAATATAAGATATAAAAATAGATTTATACAAAATATGAAATATAGGTGTCCTACCAGGGTAGCAGGATCACCCTTACAATATACCGGACTTCCGGCGAACCTGGAACGACTGGTTTCTGCAGCTCCATCCGGCGACATATGTGTGGTGGCAAACCACGTTGCTGTTATGATGTGCCCTGATGAAGATGGGAAGATGGAGACCCGGTTAGATGTTGTAGTCCATTGGGTGTTCGGGTTAGCGTCCATCCTCGCTGCAGGTTACGATCCAGGTATCAGGAGTCCAGCGTAAGGAACAGTGCCTCTGGCATATTAAATGCATTTACCCTCGGGTACCAGGAGACACCAACAGATGGACACTCAAAGATCTTCAGGATCTGTGTCCATCTTCTCAGCCGGCTCCACTGAGGCAGATGGAGCCGAGCTGCTACAGCTGCTCGTAGAGAGCGCCGCTGAAGCCTCGCTGGGAGTCTCGCTCCCCAAGCTCAAGGCCCTCATCACTGCGGACGGACTGTCCATTGCCTCGGATGCTGGTGCAGCAACCGTGGCAGTTGGGACAGCCCGGTTCCAAGTGGGGGGCGGGAGCAAGAGAGCTGCCGGAATCGGCGGAGCAGCCGGGACCGGTGGAGTGGCCAGGACCGGTGGAGTAGCCGGCTCCCTGATTTTATCTTCCTCCCGCCTCTGGATCTCGTAGACCAGATTGACGGTGGCTTCAGTCATCACACGCCAGTAGTCAACAGACTTCTGGCGGTGCAATGCCTGCCATTCTTCCATCAGCTCATTCTGGATCTGAACCGTTCGGACATCGCGGTGGTCGACGAACGTGTTCGGATCCTGAAGACCTGACAGGGTACCGGAGATTAGTTCCATTAGGGGTACCCGAGGACCTGTTGGTGGAACTATCACTGGTGGTGGCGCTGGGGCCTCCACTGAGACAGGCGGGGTGCCTGTTGGAGGAGCAGACGGGCCCTCTACCGTGATGCCTCCTCGGCCTCGGCCACCACCCGGAGAGCCTCGGGTGGACTCCAGTCCGTCGCGGCCCCTACCACGAGCTTTGGCCCGGCCCAAGGGGGTAAGGACCTGTGACTCGGGTCCAGCCGGTCCCATTGAAGGGAACTTCGCCGCGTACTCACTGTACGTAGGGCGTTTGCCGGAGGATCCCTCTCCAGCCCACCAAGTAGAATACCCGGATGGGGGAGCGAACAGTTCGCCCCCATCATCCTGGCCGCCAGAGGCTTCGCCCGGGCGTTGTTCCGCGGGTGCAGGTGTGGAGGTGGCTGGAGTCGCCGATGCGGTCGCCTGGCTACCCGACCTGCGGGCCTGGTTGCCAGGCATCTCCAGAGCCGAGACCTGTTGTCCCAACTCGCGACGATCAGCTGGGTTGGCTGGTCTGGGCTGGTCCTTGCCACCCGAAGGGCTCACGGACCGGTCTGCTCGGGTCCTCTTGGAAGCAGTAGTCGTAACTGTGCCTCCGTTTGGACCTTTAGAGCGGGCTTTGGCCTTCTCTCGCTTGTCGTCTCCTCGCCACTTTTTCACCTTCAGGTGCACCTCGCTGGGCATCCCGAATTTTGTGGACGAGGAGTTCGTCTGGAAGTAAGTCAGCAAGTTGCCGCTCTTCCACGAGCAGAATCCGGTCTCGAATGCCTGCTCTTTCACTTCCTTGATGCTCAGCGCGGACCAATTTGCAAGGAGCTCGCTGAAGCACTTGATGGCTCGTTTCCTGGTCTTCTCCAGGCCGATGCCATGGGCCTTCTGCAAATGCAGAGCCATGTCTCGGCGCCGGTGAGTGCTGAACGAGCCATCACAATGTTTACTCGGACGGTCCCCGAGCACACACATCATCACAGGCTTGTGATGCATATGGAATTCAACGATGTGTCGAGCGAAGCGGGGCTTCGTCTCGAACATCTTCTCACCCGTGAGAGACAGCTGGCAAGACTCAAACGGGCACCTTCGGCGGTTGCCGGTTGGTCCCCATTGGGTCATTGCCCACTGGACTTTCGTCCGGGCCTCGTAGCTGTAGATCGAGCCTAATTTGGATTTGAGCTGGTCAATCCAAATCAGGTAGAACTTGCCTACTGGCGTATCCGAGGGGCCGGACTTCATCCACTCCTCGTCATCGCTGTCACCGTCCTTATTGACGGCGCTCGGACACATATAATGGACTGTGTCGTAAGCACAGTCCGCGAAGCAGCGGGGAGTCCGTTCCTTGAACCCCTCGGCTGCATTCTTCCACATCCACTTCTGATTGTCGTCCTTGGGAACATCCGTGGTCATTTCTTCCCACGTTGTCACGGACTCCAAATCAGATTTGGCAGACTCGGGCAGCTCTGGATCGCTTTCGCTTTCCTCGCTGTCCGTGTATATGTCAGCTCCCCTACGGCCGGCTCGGCTGGAGGTGGTAGTACCAGTCGGAGCCTTGGTAGGGGACTTCGTCTTTGCACCCGACGTGCTGGCTGCAGAAGATGCAGTAACCGAGGTGGCTACCGTGGTGGTTGTAGTGGTGGGAGCGGGCGTCTTCGGTTTGCCCTTACCCCTCGGCTTGGTGGGGGGCGTGGGCTCTACCGGAGACGCTTTCGCTCCATTCTTCTTCTTCCGGCGCACAACCTTAGTCGGTTGGGCCGGAACTTCGGGACTGGAATCCGACTCGCGTCGGCTCCTGTCCCCTGTCCGAGGGCTCCTCCTTCCGCTGACTGGGGAGTCAGAGTCGGAAGAGATCTCTGTTTTTCGTTGGGCCTGCTGCTTGCGATGGGCCCGGCGAGCTGCGGTGAGCTCCTTCTGCTGCTTGGCAAGCTCGATTCGCTTTGCCTCTACAGCAGCCTGCTGGCGTGAGATGTCCTCTTCAGAGATCTCGCCAGGTGCCTCTGGGATGTCGGCAGCTGGGTCGGTCTCGGTCGTGGACCTCTCGACGGCGATGCGGACATCTTCAGCCTCCAGGTCGCTCTCAGTGAGAGGACCCTTGGGTGCAGGTTTACGGGTCAATCGCTTGACCCGGTCGGTTTCCACCGACGACAAGGTTACCGTGGAGTCTGTATCCATGTCGGATTCGGACTCCCTTAACTCCGTGGCCTTCTGGATGATGCCCGCAGAGATCAAGACGGCTCGAGCTAAATTCTCGTTAGTCGCCATATTCTCCACCAACTTTAGGTAGTTGCGGAGCCAAGAAACTGGCATGTTGTCAGCCAGCTCGTCACTACACGAGTCCATTACCATAGTTTTGAGTTCATCTGGTATGGGCTCGGGCACGCCCTGCTCCACCGCCATGGGCCCGCATCCGAACATGGAGGCGTGCATAGGGATGTACGTACCCCAGGAGGTATACACGATACCTTCCTGGCGATCGACGTGTGCTAGACGTCTGATCTGCGTCCTGAATCCCGGAGGATACATTGGAATGTCCAGGACATCCACTTTGCTACCCGAAGCGTCTGTTGTAGACGGGCGCTCCGGGCGTGGCGGGGGTGGAGGTGGCATCCTCTCCCGGTCGGTTGCCTCGGCCATAGCCGTGAGCGTCCGGGCGGCCTCCTCTGTCGAAGAATCCATAGATTCCTCGACCCGAGACGGGACCTTCGGGTCCTCGTCTTGTTCCAACGGAATGTTGGCTGTTTGACGCGCAGCGTCAATCGTTCCCTGTGCCATGGCACCGGGTTCGACTTCCAAAATTAATTGGCAAGTTTTGTTGGACTCCTCCCGAAGGATTCGTCCAACAGAAAGGCTTTTGGGGGGTTAGCTAGGCTAACACGACAGCTACAGGCTGTATAACCGCCGACAAATAACTAGAGCAAAAACGGGTGGCGTCTAACCACCACGAGTCCGCTCTAGTTATGACCAGTATGACGTCAGACCTCTCGTCTCGCGAGATCCCGCCATGGCTATCCGGTGACCTAGTTCCGCGCTTTCCCGCCACACCAGCAGCGCCACCTAGGGAACTAGATCCGAACCAACATTCGACTCGACATGTGAGACGCGGCCTACTACCCGAGTGCTATCGTCTGGAGCTTAGCGGTGTATACAACGCTTCAAAGCGAATGTACCGGTTAATCCGACCGCCACTCACGGGATACAGCCACCCGGGGAGGGCGCGTTCGACATCTCAGGCCGTGGAACGTATGTTGCCTGCCTATGGCGGACAACACGCAGCAGCTCGTTGTGTACTGAGTTAGGTTACAGCAGACCTCAACCGGGGGCTGCGTCTAACGCCTTCGGTTAGCATTTTATTTTTCCCGGCTTTACGTACGGCCTTTTCTGGATCTCGCTTAGTCAGAGCGGGACCCTTCCCATACGTAATGCCTTCACTCAGCGAGACTTTCTTCCATTTCTTACGATTAGGTCGTTTCCTGGCCTTCGTCTTCTTTTTTACTATAACCTCGTCTCCCGGCGTCTTTCTCGGCCGGCCTCTAGGGCGTTTCGTCGGTACTACCACGCTCGGTCCGCTAGGGACAGATACAGGTGGTTTGTAACCGAACTCCCTCTCCGCCTCTTCGCGCCCCTTCCAGGGCCGAAGTTTTCCGACATTTGTCTTCCATTTCCTACCCGTCAGGCAGTCCTCTATCATCACCGTGGACTCGGAGATGACGCGAACGATTTTAAATGGACCTTCCCAAGGCGTTACGAGCTTCAGCTTATCCAGCGGCTCGTAGTACCTTAGTACTTTGTCCCCAACATTAAAACGAATTCGTTTAGCATTGGTGTCATAGCCCACCTTCTGCCACTTCGCACTCTTCAGCAGTTCTTTCCGAACGGCCTCGTATGCCTGTTTGAACCGGTCCCTTAATGACTCTACAAACAGCACCGTGCAAGGCGCCTCCGGGTCTATTCCAACCACTCCATACACTAAGTCGGCGGGCATTATGATGTCCTTGCCGAACACTAGCATGTTTGGGGTGCAGTTAGTTGATGAATGGACAGTGTTGTTGTAGGCATGTACTACAAACTCGCACTGTTCATCCCAGTCATCCTGGTGGGTATTAACCAGGGGCTTTAGTACTTGTATGAGGGTTCTATTGAAGCGTTCTACCTGCCCATCCGACTGTGGTCGGTACGGGTTTGTTCGGGTCTTACAAATGGCTAGGTAATGGCACATTTCCTGCCAAAGTTCTGACTCGAACTCCCTTCCCTGGTCACTGTGCATCATAAGGGGAACACCCAAATGCAGCACCCAGCCTTTCACAAATGCCTCCGCGCATGTGGCGGCTTTGTGGTTGGGAAGGGGGAACACCCGAGTGTACTTAGTATAATAGTCAGTTACGACCATCATACAAGTATTGTCTCGCGGCGTCGTCTTAATCCCACTGATGATGTCTATCGCTATTCGAGCAAATCTGACACCAAACAATTCCTGTGATAAGGGTTGCTTACCCAGGCCGGGTCCCGGTTTGTTTTTACAACAATCCGGGCAAGTGGCGATCCACCGGAGCAGGTCGCCTCTCATACCGGGCCAGTAGTAACGCCTTTGTAGACGCTCTATCGACCTTCTCTTACCGAAATGGCCACTCGTTTGGTGGCCATGGCAATAATACATGATATCCCTCCTCATCGGGGCGGGTATCACTATTTGCAACAACCTACCGTTGGTGGGAGTTGTCTTCCACCTACATAGTATGTCGTCTCGGATCTCTAGCTCGGCCCATTGAGCCAGCAACCGCCTCGCTTCCCTATCCTCCAGGGAAACTAGAGGCCTTGCCGGTTTAATGCCTGACCGTAGGTATTCCATTGTGCGCGCAGTGGTGGGGTCTGACTGTTGAAACTTCTTGATGGTCTCCGGGGACCAATCGAGATAGCTGCATACAGCCTCCTCCCAGGGGATACGGGGGGTGGTATAATTAAATACCAACCCGGCTACCACAGCATTGTGGGCCCCGCAGTCTTCACATGTGGCATTTTGGCACCTTCGGATAGGCCGTCTTGACAAGGCATCCGCATTGATGTGTTTAGCACCGGGTCGGTGCTCTATTTGTTTATGCTCTAATCCGAATTCGGATAGGTGAGCTAACCAACGTCCAATCATCCCCTCGGCGTCCTTGAAGTTAAGGAGCCACCTAAGAGACGAATGGTCTGTTCTTAAAGTAAAGTCACTTCCCCAAAGGAAATGCTTAAACTTATTCGTATACACCACCACAGCGAGGAGTTCTCGCTTGGTGGTACAATAATTTCGCTGTGTCTTGCTTAACGTGTTGCTAGCAAATGCTATTGGCACTTCGACTCCCTCTTGGACCTGAGAGAGAGCTGCCCCAATCGCGTCATTGCTCGCATCGGTGTCTAGGATGAAATGTCCCTCGGGAGTGGGATATTTCAACACGGGTGTATTCCTAAATAAATCTTTTATTTTATTAAAAGACTCTTCTTGCTCGCTGGTCCATGGGAATGGGTCCCGTGCCCTACCCGGGGTCCAGTGAGCTAAGCACTGCATGGGGAAGCTGACACGAGAGTAATTCGGTATGAAATCACGATAATAGGAACAAAATCCTAAAAATGATCTCACCTCCTTAGCACTCGTGGGTCTTTCCCAATTTTCTACAGCTTCTAATTTTTCCGGATCCGCACTTACCCCGTTAGGAGTAATGATCCTTCCCAAGTATGTAATGGTTTTCTTAAACAAATTACATTTCTTGGGTTTAAGTTTAAGACCGTTTGATAGTATCCGGTCGAGGACTAATTGCAGATTTGCCAGGCATTCCTTGAATGACTTGCCGAACACGACCACATCATCCAAGTAAACCAGGCATTTCTTCCACAAAAGGTCACTCAGTAAGGATTCCATCATAGCCTCGAATGTAGCGGGGGCGTTACACAATCCGAAGGGTAGGACATTATACTCAAACAGCCCCATGTGACTGGAGAATGCTGTCTTCTCCTTGTCTTTGGGGTGCATTGGTATTTGCCAATATCCGGACTGTAAATCCAAGGTACAGAACCATTGGTTTCCGCCCAAGCTATCTAAAGTCTCGTCTATCCTTGGTAAAGGATACGAGTTCTTCTTTGTTATACCGTTCAATTTCCGGTAGTCGACACAAAAGCGGATTGTACCGTCTTTCTTAGTAGTCATACAAACAGGGCTGGACCAGGGACTCGAGCTAGGCACGATTACCCCTAGGTCCAACTGTTTTTGTATTTGCTCTTCACAGATTAACTTCTTTTTAAGGGGAAGTCTACGATACGGGATTTTAAAAGGTTTCTCGCTGCCCACATCTATGGTGTGCAACACCTTATCGGATCTACCCACCGGGCCTCCTTCCCTACCAAAAGCACCTTCGTACTTTTGTAGAAGTCTCGCTAGGCAATCCTTATCGTCCGTATTCTTTAAATCTGACTGATCAATCAGCTTTTGGAATTCTTCATCCATAGGATGCTGACTAACTGGGTTTAGTGGTTTGTTAAATTTAGCCTCGGCGACATGTTCTACCGAACTCATCCTTCCAACACTGTCGCCTCGCCTCAAATAAACCACTGAACCACTTCGGTTAGTTATGGGTAATACGGACCAAGCTGCATTAGCCACTAATGTATCCACTGAGTCTAACCCGATGCTTGACAAATACACCGTGTCGGGTTCGTAGACTCCAGCTTCATTCCTCTGAGCCATGGATCCGCCACAAAGGACATCGCAAGTGGTACCCGGTGGGATCTTCACCGTATGTACCACTGCTGCGACCGAAGACACCTGTCTCAATACGCATTGGACATGCAAGCCATACGGGCTCCGTATACCCATACTACCGTCCCTCGGGTCCAAGACGGCCCCGTATAAGCTTGCAAAATCCAATCCGAGGATTCCGTCATCACTAACCTCTGCTATAGTTGGCGAAAGAACAAACTCTTTGCCTCCTATATGGATAGGCATAAACGTCCTACCAAATGTACGCATACTGCTTCCGTCGGCCGTGCAAGCATTTACCCCCGTTTTGAGGTTTTCATGGCTGCCGGCCACCGAATCGAAGAATCTTTTGGACACACATGAATGACTAGCTCCAGTATCCACCAAGAATTCCCCCACCCGGCCTTCCACAGATATGGGTACATACCACCGTCTCCCCCCTAAAGGCGAGGGGTTACTGGTAAACTGGTGAAAGTCTCCCGAATCACCAAGATTCAATCCGAGTCCTCTCAGGAATTCCAGACACGGATGACTTGGGGGAAGGCGTGTCCCACACACTCGAATCAACTCTTTGATCCATCCTTCCTCTCCCCTAGTGTGGCCACTCGCCTCCATATGATTGCTCCTGCACATATCAACACTAGGGTCCCTGGCCCCGGCCGAGGTGCAGGGGTGCGCACCCTCAGCCACCCGGCCTCCAGGTGTAATTGACTCGAAATCTTCCACCGGGATACCCCCGGTAGCATTTTGGCATTCGTTCCCACTCGGGGCCATGTCAGATGCCGTTGACACAACCCCCACTAGTTTTCCACATCTGAGGAACCTCTAGCATTCTCCCTTTCTACGTCGTCGTCTTCGGCTTCATAGAAGGCAGCCATTACCGGCTTAGTAGCGGTACATTCGGATGAGTAGTGTCCCATGCGCTGGCACCTGAAACACTTAACCGTTCGGCGATCCACCCGGGGTCTTTGCCGATTGGCTTGGATGGCATCTGTAATTTTCTTACACATGTCTTCCAGAAGTTTAGTCATGTCCGGGGACTGAGTCTTCACGTTGTCAGTGCTTACAATGGACTTGACCGCCTTATCGGCAGCCTTCGGGTCACTCTTGACCTCGGATGAAGGTCTAGAGTCCCTTTGTTTATTGAAAGATTTCCTGGGAATATACTTCCTACCTGAAGTATTCTTCCTTAATTGCATCGAACAGAAGGTGCCGTCTTCCTGTTCGATATCAATCAATTCGAAGTCGTCTGATGGAGTATCGACCTCCGACTGCTGGGTCACCGATGCCAGGGGTACCAAGCCGCTGGCATTAGGTATGTCCCCAGCTAACATAGCTCGCTTCTTCACGGCCATATCTATACCATTAAATATGCCGTGTAGTGTTATGCCCTCCTTCCAGGCATCCCTCGCTGCTATTTGTTCATCTCGGTCTCTTAGACCCTTGACGAATTGAGTGATCAAATCGTCCATATACCAGTCCTGGTTTTCAGTACCGGGTCTGGCCTTACTTAGCAGGGCATGGAGTTCCATACCGTATGCTCTGAAAGCTTCATTCGGCTTCTGTGTGCGTTTCTTAAAACGGACCATCGGGTCTTCCTTGACCATATTGCATAACAGTCCACTAGCAGTTTCTACTAACTGCTCAAAACTCCCAACGAGGCCATACCAGGTTCGCCATTGCTCTACAGCCATGCGACCCGGCCCGCCTTTCAGACATCTCACCAGATGTGGCTTGGCCTCGTATGGGGTCCATCCATTACAGTTCATCACATCGATGAAATCTTCAAACCACTCTTTCCATGGTCGAGTACCGTCATATTCTTTAGGAATAACGGCTACCCTTCGGGCAGAATTGGGAGCATACATCAATCTAGTGCATTGCTGTTTGCTCCATTCAATCGCCTTGGTTTCATTCAAGGTCCGATTGCCCCCTATACCACCGAAGCTCGAATTGCCAGGTGGAGGAGGTGGTGGAGGTTGAGTATACGTCCACTGTGCACCACCGTGGTTCGTATAACTCGCACTACCTTGGTTGGGGCCGGTACCCGAGGTACCACTATAGCTTGTGGCACCCGAAGCAGCGCCCCCCCCTTGCGCGCCTTGGTACCCGCCATCGGATGGCTGGTTTCCCGTTGACTGGCCGCCATCGTTTGATGGATTCGGTTGGGTGTTGTCATTACCAGCACCCAGCCCCGGGTCGTTACTAGGATCCACATGAATGTGGAACCCACTGGTCTCCGCACTACTGTCGGAAGCCTCTCTAGGGGTATAGTCCGGATCCAGGTTGTGGACTATGGGCACCTCACTTATCCGGACTCTACTAGTTCGGCCATGCTTATCCTGGGTTCTGATGTAAACACCCCCTTGATCTACGTTCCGCGAAGCATTATCATTTACAAAAGGATTATACTGCGGATTCTTCGGTGTAGAACAGGAGACCGGGTCGCCCTGTTTCACGAACGTCGAGTTCGGGTTTGTCACCCTACTCGCCGGAGGGGCATGTGTTTCCTCTTGCTCCTGTAAATAACTCTCCATAGCGGACTTATTTATTGTGAGGGTAGCTACGTCTGTAGTCAGGTTTCGCTGTTCCTCCCTAAGCTGTGCGTTTTCTGCCAAGATTTCGGATCGAATCTTTTCATTTTCAGCCACAGCTCGGTTTCTTTCTTCTTGGGCGATCATTGCCTCTCGCTTAAAAGTATCCTTAAGTAGGCGGTACTTTTCACCCTTCTCTTTCTGAGACCTGTTATATTCAGTAGTCTCCTTCCTGATCTCGGCTTGTTCCGAGACCATCTTGGCTTCTGTCTCAGCTTTCCGGAGTTGAAGTTTCTTAAGCTTCTCCTCCATTGCGTGCAACTCAGTTTGTAATTTATTTACATCCCGAGCCTTAGCAACCTCCTCGGCTCTAGCCTTGTCGATTGCTCTAAGTTTATTGGCTTCCTCGATTTCCAACTCAGCCAGCCTCTTTTCTTTTTCCTGTGCGTCTCTTTCCTTCCGCTCCAACCGATGGGATACGGAGGATAGACGATATTTGAGGTCGGATTCTTTTAGAATCGCCTCCTGCTCAACGGATCGTAATTTTCCGATCCGGGACTTAGCTTCCTCCTCTATTTTGGATTGGGCTAACATGAATTGTTCATGTTGCCTCTTTGCCTGTAACTCTACCTGTTCCTTGGCTTTCAAATAGGCCTGAGTATTTTTATACCCGGGACCCATCCGACGTCCGTAGATAGACTTGCGATTGCCTCCAGGGTAAAACATGGAGTCAGACAAGCCTTCGTCTAGAGATCGGCCTAGGTGATGCCTTTCCGAGCTTTTCGGTCCGGTACCACTAGGCTTATCTCTTGATTTCGCGTCTGGGACTATTGCGTCCCTTTTGGTTTTACCATCGTCGCTGTCATGATCCGACGATGTCATTAGTGGGGCTACTTCGGTTCCACCACCGGGTGCTGAACCCTGGGGGGTTGCAGTACGCTGCATAGGGCTTTGTGCAATTGGTGTACCCAAGCCGCTAGCCAAGCCTGTTGGTACCATAGGACCTAGCTGGCGTCTGCTAGTTATAACTTGGGACCAATCGCTCAAGTCTAAAGTTGGGGGTCTTAACACTCCCCTGAACAATCCGGTATCCGGTACTCCTGTCTGGGGTGTAGCCGGATACAATTTTACGATGCCATCTCTGGTGGCATTGTCCCTAAGGTCGGGTGTAGAAAAAATATTTCGTACACCCTCCTGATTAAACATTTGTTGTTGACCGGGTTTCCAGTCTAACAACAGATGCTGGGATGTATAATCATCCTCTTCGAATCCCTCTAGCCCAGGGCTGGGGGGATCCGCTTCGGGTTTCCCGAGGCTTTCGGCCAATGTGGCCGCGCACCACCCCCGAACCGACTGGTCACGGCACCAGTGTAATGGTTCGTATTGTCTTATATGTTGGGTGGCTCTTTGGCTCGCTTACCACTAGATGTACCAACACAACACGAGTAGTTCGGGTTGGGCAAAGCCCCAGAAACCCCTACCTCTCGGGTAGGACTTTATTCAATCTCTCTGATGTCAAAGTATTAGCGTCTGGACTGGACCATGTCCAGTCCCCTTCTGCCGCTCGTCCGGCTCCTTAGTAGGAGCTGGACGCGAGGCATGGTGCTGCCCCCTCTTGTACCAACGAGGTATCGCAAAGCGACACCTAGCTAGCATAGAAGGAACAAGCACCACACGAACACGTCTCTCGGATGAACGGCACTAATATATATACAATGATGCCGGCCCCTACACATGTAATATATGTCTGTAATGGTCTAGGATGTAATCATGTGTAGCTGTTCTGCATCAGTTGTGCCTTTAGTTTGATTGTTGATGTCATATCTGAAAGCTAATTTATTTCATCGCTGCTGAACTGTATTAATTTCAAGTATATCTGCCTTGCTGGAAGCCAGCCAGGATAATGGAATTAAGGTAATTTGATGGCACCTTTTAATAATCAATGATAGCTGACAAAAATATAAATTTGTAATATAACAAACAGGAGGCGTGACTTCAATGATACACTGGGATAGCCTGTTGCCTTAGAGGCAAAGACATTATAGTGTAGAAAAGTTAAATAGTGAACTTCAGGTGCACCTTATATATATGGTATGAACTCAGGATGCACCTTATACACAGGGTGCACCTAATGCATGAGGTATTATGATAATAGAACACATCTCTCTGTTGTGTCCCAGAGTCATTGGCGTAATTCCCCACCAGACACTCAAGAAAACTTCCATCAACATTTCTATCAGCAATGCTTTCCAATTAAACTTAGTTATGAATGTCTCAAATAATTTTGAGGCCTATAGAAATGCAAAGATTTTGCAGGAAATGAAGCCTCAAATGTTGTAGATGAATCACCAGGTGGTAGATAATGACTTTAAACCTTAGAGTGTTGTTCATATGTCAATGTATCATACTCATTTTTGTCATAATGCATGACTGCAGCCCTGGCTAGTAACTCCTCAGTACTATTCTCGTGCATCATGTCGAACCCTCTGTGACTTATACATCCCCAGAGGGCAAGCCTGATGCTCCAATGAAGTGCTGGTGAGCAGACTCAGCCGCACTTTCCTGCATCAGAGGCCCTTAAAGGGTTGCCCTAACAAGGCCACCTGACATAGCATCCTTCTACGTGATCCACCTATACCTTTGTATTATTTCTTCCTAGAACCTTGGTAGCTTGTAGTTACCTCCTGTGCTGACATATCACACTGAGAAAAAAGGCTGCTGCGCAATCCCATTCTGGTGCACAGCATTCTTAGAAGCAGGGCATCTGTCATTACAGTAGAAGAACAAGATTCTCTTTGCCTGTTGCCTTCCCCACAACTGCAAATTTTATACCTTACAACCATATCCCCCTGTTAACTGAAGATCTTTTATCAAGATCTGAAATTTGTATCTAGGCTTAGTAATGAATTCCCTCTGTTTGTATAAGGGAGGGGCTACTGGGCAATGTATGAGACAATCTACAAGTGTACTATTGATAATTTTTACAAACATATAGGAAATTCAAACACTGACATATAATTTTTCATGCCGCCTCAGTGAGTAACTTGCTAGTGCTGCATAAAGTTATGTTTCACAGCCTTGCAATCCTGCACTTCAAGGAACAAAGGGGAATGATGCAGCCCTCAAAAGTTTTAATATGTGAATTCAGACATGAAAAAGGAAAAGGCAGTCAGAAGGGATGATTTCTCTTATACATATTAGGCCCCAAGCACACCTGTGGCCCACTTGTTTATGGATGAGAGAAAACAGAACAGAGAAATAGATGCATGCATAATATACGGATGAAGTGCAAGATAAGATTAAGACTAATAGGCACAAAGACTCGGATACAGCCAGAGACTAAGTCAACAGCACAGGATTAGAATTAACATTGGCTGTGATATCAAGAAGATGTACATGTGCTGTGCCTCCAATTGAAGCCTCGGAAGTCTCATCTTGCACGCCATTTAGCGAGACAGGTCAGGACATGCCAGCTATTCTGGCAGCTCTGAACCAGTGAGGCACCAGAATGGAGGCATTTATCAATTAAGTAGAAAAAGAGGAAGCAATTTGTAGTCCAGGCCATATCATTATCCCTGCCTGCCTGCAGTCCTATGTTAAACATAGTCTAACGATTAGACTATGTTTATAATCGATAAACATAGTCAATTTACAGGCACTATCCTTTTGTAGAGCTTCTAAGTACAATGCTCCCCAGTCCAGCATTGCTTTTGGGAGAGAGGTGTCTATTCTTTAGTATTATATATAGGCACAGGCCCCATGGGTATAGCCTACCCTTCCAACCCAATTATTTATCTTTTAACCTTTTTTTCACCTTTAGACTTGAAGTATTTTACAAAACACGCTACTATCAGTGCGCATTAAAAGTTTTCCACTCCAGCAGGCAGTCTCAATTTACTCTGTCCAACACATAATAAACACGAACCCCTCTGTGGAGTAAGCTTTCATTAGGTCTCTTAAAATAGCTTTTTTGACAATTTCATGTTTAGAATTTCTATGTGCACCCTAAAGCACTGTACCATGCCAGGGGTTCCAGAAAAAGATTATGTGGATGATTGTCACCAAATGGCAAACAGCCAGTTAGAAAATAGAGTTTACCTTTAACCAATTCAGGGGCACACAGTGTTTAAATGAATTTGGCACATCTTTCACTGTGATGTTCCTCATATATTTTGTGACCATATAGTAAAGGTTCACCTGATTATTTCAATGGACCACTCCACAAAAAAGCAATGAATTTAGATAAATTTTGCGTAATAATCACATCTGTGTGGCACTTTAATAAACGGCCATGTGGATGTAAATTGAGCATAAGGTGCTATATCAGCATCATTTCCTCTTTGATCCCCACTGCACTTATGAGAATTGACATGATATTTAAAAGGGGCTGAAAATCTGCTATCTTATTCATTTCCATCTATATGTATGAGGCTGGATACACTGCTTGTCTCACCACATCTCATTTACCGTTAACCCTTTAAGGCATGTGTGCATGTGGTGCCTTCAGGTTCATATCCAGCGCCATTCACAAACGCAGTGCTTGAGACTCTTTTGGCCAGCACTCATTTAAAGCATTATGCTGACCATTTTAAATAATAGTAAACCAAAATAGGCTCAGCATGATACATGAACGAAGTCCTTGAGAGTTGACTCTCTAGGGATGAATTTAAATGCATCATGGCAACAATTGGAGATGATGCGTTAATGCCCTATGTGGCTCTAAAAGGTAAACACTAGCCCAGATGATTTTAGAGATGTAGCACTATTAGAATCCCCAAGGCTGCCAATATACATACTAAACAGTTCTGGATGGGCTCAAGGTTTATTATGTCTGTGCATCTCATCATGTACCTTAATTGGATATCAAAGTATACATCCCTTGATGACTGATCTTTGCTTAATTGATTTATTTCATGAAGGTGGGTGAACAGAAACAAAAAGAAAACAATACAGGTAGGGGTTGCTAAATGCTGCAAAACTCAGTGCAAAGCACAAAATTCAGTACAAGTGTAAGAGATAAGCCATACCTGAGGTCAATATCATACCAGTCAGGAAAATGGACATTGGGGAGATAAAAAGATAGGAAATGTAAGGCAGGACAATGGTAAAGATGTTTGATCTAAGAAAGCAAGTCGTATTGAAATTATGAAAATAACGTTGACATAGTGGAATAAACATGGGAGAATAATATTTGTAAGTAAGGATCCGGCTCTAACTAGAATCAGTAGAAGGGACCAAAAAGTAATCAAAAACAAATAAGAAATAACATTTAGGAACTAGGGGATCAGAGTCCATGGTTGAATCATAAAGAGCCAACGCATATAAATAAGACTATGTTCCAGGGTGGAGTCCAAAGTTCAGTCAGATGTTTACCCTTATGGGGTGATCAGTTATGTACAGCAGAAAACACTCCTATAAGGTATCCCATATCATTAAGGCAGGTGCAGTGCCAGGCAGGGTATGAATGGTCAGGGAGTAGCAGGAAGCACAGTTCATCCTGGAATCAAAGGGAAACATTGTATATTCATCAGCTCACAAGGAGAAATTATATATTTTGGGAAGAAAGTTATTAGGCTGATCACTTTGATTTGAAGTGGTCTCTGGGAACTTAAGGATTCAATAGGAATTAAATAGATCTACCTATCCTTTACCTAACCAATACCATTGTGACTGAAATATAGATACACACATCGCATTGAATGTTAAGATTGTTCTATTTGTGAAGTTTAGGTATTAATGAGAAACTGCTAGAAACATGAAATTTGGAGAATTGATAATGATTTAAGATCTGTGAATGAAATGTATACATATGTCAAATGGAGCTATCATGAATCAAAGCAATGGAATTGAAACGAAATGATCAGGATCATCTGTTGACATATACATGCGGGTGCAAATAAAACTTCAAAGCTGACTTTACCCATTGTGTCTTCTTTTTGTATTGGGCTTTGAGATTTAGACACAAGTCTTTACAACTTGACGCTAGTGAATTCCCCATATGATCCCTAAAACTAGCTGAAGTATTTTGGATAATTTGAGGTTACCTATTTCTTAGTTACAGTGGAGATCTTCATATAACAGGTTAATCCATACAACACCAAACCTCACGAAACCCTCCACCCTCTTATAGCCCACCAGGGTAGGTTGCTCATTGCTAGTCTGGTCGGCTGTCGGTGCTCCTCTACTGCAACCAAGATTAAATCAGGCTCACTTTCTGTTCCTCTTCATTGACGATGTAGCTAGTAGTGTACTACTGTTGGTTGTACCCTATGAAGACTTTGTTTCCATATGCCAATCTCTCAATGCCAATCACAATATTTTAGAAAGGTAAGTGAGGTAAGTCAATATCTTTTTGATTATAACACCCTAATCTATATCATGTATATGTAGATACAATTACTAAACACTGCATCTGTTGATTCTTTTATCATGTTGCTTCAATTTCATTTAAGATAATTGCTATGCTAGCCTTGTAGTCAACTATTGATACCGTATTTAGCTCCTAAAATACATGTAGATGTGTTTGGGAACTGTGCATCATGCAGTAGCCACATTTCCATAGTCCTTTGTCAATGAATGGCAGGCTCTATGAAAGAACTTATAGTGTGGCAAATGGGTTCTAGTGTTGTGACACTAATCTCCCCTGACAGGGGCCAGCCATCAAGGGAGGTAAGGTTGAGGAGTAGCGAGCCACTTGGAACTGATAATAAGGGGATTGGTGTGTATAAGATTGGGTCATTGTACAGGGTTAGAGGTGTGTGGCTAGAAGCAAAGTACCTTAGAGGAGCCTTTGTGAGGAGTAAAGATAGTGATATAATGAAATGAAACAGCTGAGGACAGAGTAGGTGCAGCATTGGGGAAATACCTTTTCAGCTCTGAATGTGATAGCTTCAGAGCTTAATTCACCCCTGAACAGAGAAAAACCAAAAATCTTTAGAAATACTAACTTTATTTTCACTGTGGATCACTACCAAGTTGTACAAAGAGTTGACATGTAATGTCTTCAGCGTTTTCGGGCATTAGCTTGCAAGAGTTTACAACCAAAGTTGGTTACATCAGTGTCTATGTTCTTGTGGTAGAACGTTTCCGCGTTTTTCCACCTGGCCTGATGTAGTAGGAGATTCATGTTCACTCTGACTGCCAGTGCCCCATAGGCAGCTGCCCCTCTGGGTGAATGAGCCCCATAGGTCTTTGTAGTTTTGACGCCAAACTTGGTTGTGTTTGTGCCTGATTTAGCCAGCATGGACATGACCCACCTAGATAGGCTCTGTCAAGTTATGGTCTCATAAGGGGAGATGAAACTAATGAACAATTGTTTCTCCCGAGTCTTCAGGCATAACTCCCTGTCCAGGTACTCATTTAGGCAAGCCACCACGCAGAGGCTGGGTTCTTCTGCAAAGGCCCTCAAAAGTAGGGAGTCCAGTGGGTCCCCCAGGCTCTTGTGTTTCAAGAGCTACTTCTGGCGGAAAATGACGTAGTCATCTTCCCTTGACATTCTATCTATAAAGAGGCCCGTGATTATTTGGTCTCTTTGTGCTGTTACCAAGAGTAAAAGCATCGACAACTTGAAGGACAACAGCTTGAGGGATAGCTTAGAGTTCTCTCCCCAATTAGCGATTTCTGTGAACACTTTATGTACGTCCCAGAATGTGTCATGTTTGGGCTGTGGTGGATTACGCTCATATGACCGCTTGAGAACTAGACATACATTTTTATGCTGACCAACAGAGTTGTTTTCAAACAATGGTAGGAGGGCTGATAGGGCACACCATGCTGTGTTTATAGCACTGTAGCTGTAACCTGTCTGTAATTCCTTAAGAAACCTACAAATTTGGGGTATAGTAGGCCCTAAAGTAGGGATGTTTTGCTCTTTACAAAATTTCTTGACATACACATTATATGCTGAGTGAGTTCCAGTTCTCCAAGCATCAAGTATGAGATCAACTGTTCCATGGTCATAACCTTCTTCATTTAGTGTTTTGGTGAGTAGAAACACCAGGCCACCAAAGGAACCCTTTGGATCCTGTCTAAGTTTCTTGGTTGACCGTGTTGTCAGAGGTTTCCGTTGGCCCTTCTGAACTGCATTCTCTCCAGACTGCTGCCCCACAGAGTGCCAAACCAGGGCTGGTTCGGCCAGTACCACTCTTCCAACCAGACTGAAAGGAGGGAAGATGTAAGCATACCAATTAGTCCATGTCAGAGAGAAAGTATATGTTCCTGATGACTCAGATTCAAGGTTCCAGGACACAAACTTATCTAATTTATTGTTAGTACGGATGCAAACAGGTCTATGTCTGGGCTCCCCCACCTGGCACATAGTTTAGCAAAGATTTTTGCATTAAGCTCCCATTCTATGTCATCTGAGAAGTGGCGGGATTTGAAATCTGCTAACACATTCTCGACTCCTGGAATGTGGGCTATAAGTAGCCACATATCTCTCTCCTCACACCACACCCAGATTTCTTTTGCCATCTCATCACACTCTATTGACTTCACCCCACCCACCTTGTTGATTCCCGGCAACCCTGAGGGTTCCCGAGGAATAATGATAGATTTATATGGATGTCTCGATGGGTGATGACCATGCAGGGTAAATACAATTAATCTAGAATCTGAAAAAAATGGAAATTAAGAATGGATTGATATTGACAGGTTAGATGTAAAAAAGTTTTTTGACTGATGTAGTGATATGAGTTGATATAATGGAGTACTTAAGGTGAGATGACAGCTTTGGGTAAGAATAAACATACCTTGAGAATTTGTTTCCACACTTTAAAATCTGAGTTTTTTTTAAAAATATATGAATGCACTTAACATGAAGATGTGGAACCTATTATTCAAGATCTGCACGATGATTTTAAGAATGCAATATTCAGGTTCATAAGGCCATTTAATTCTGATTACTTGGATTATGGATTTTTTGGCAGTTGAAAAAAAAAGTCTAAAAGTAGACCCAAAGGTTCTGTACGCCAGAGGGGAGAAAAGGCCATGCAATATCACGTTTATGGACACATAATTATATTGGATACAGAGGTAAATGCTTCATATTTGATCATCTCCATGCACTTCATTTTCTTACCCCTAGATGTTTTTTGTTTTTTTTTAATTGTCAAAAATCTCCCCACCTGACCCATAATCCAAGTTAATAGAGTAAAACGGCCTTAGGATGAAAACTATGTGCTTGCATTCATGAATGGGTACCGATTTTCCAATTCGATGGTCTATTTTGTAGGTAAGGTAGCAGAGTGAGCTCTCATTAAGAACCCAATCCTGTTAAAGGGTAGAAAGGCTTGGAGCAACGCAGAGAAATAAGAGTTCATACGGGCTTGGACAGATCTGGGAATCTGATTGATATGCAGAGCTACAATGGAGAGCTGGACATTGGAAGTGCAGGAATTAGGAATTTGATGAAATGAACAGGTAGTGTGTGCCATAAGACAGTTTATCCCAGTGCAATCTTGAAGTAGGGGTGGAAGGGTCAGGCACAGAATGAAGGAGGGAAATGGCAGGCATAATCTATTACAGTATAAGGGCTTCCACCTTCTCTGTATAGGGGGAAACAGATAGGATGATATATCTACATTGATAGTATGGAAAACTGGGGTCATAAAATGAATTCTCTATAATACAATCAGCTTCTTATAAAGCATATCTAGCTATTTCCAGGGAATCCCATTTCCCACTGACTAGATGGCTCTCACTGCTTAGAATATTATATCTACTTCAACTTATAAAATAGGTAAGTATAATTATAAACTTTGAATTTGAGTTTCCTCTCAATTCAACAAGTACTCTGTATCTAAAGATCTGCTTTACTAGTAAGCTACATAATCCTGAAAGTTCTTGCAGGATAATGACACATTTAAACATTGTTAATTCCAATTAGGATACTATTTTTGAGGAAAACCATTACACTTTTTCCCCAGACAGATGATGGGTTTCAAGATGCTCAGAGGGAATCCACATTTGTCCATTAATGATGTGGGTATTTGTAGTATTTGATTGAACCCCATTCCAGCTCTCAGTCCTTCAGCATTTCAGAATACCTTGTAAGTCAGGAAAGGAACTCTACATGATGATGTCAGTAAAGAATTCACATCAAAGATAATTTCACATTTATCTATTTATCATAAACTGGATTTGCACAGTTAAAGTCATTTAGAAGAACAAACTTATGTTTAAGCTCGATTTGATTATTGTCCCAATGTCAGTTTTCAGATACGGCTTGCCTATTGAGGCAAATAAAGGGGGTCAATCGAATACATTGCAGCAGTCAAATAACACTAGACAAAAAGGCAATTTCTTTTCTATATTCTAGATATATTTTTGCCCCATGCTGAACACCACTGGCAGAATCAAATGTTCCGCCAATGGCAGAGAGTACACCAGTAAATTCAACGTTTGTGGCTCTAGCTCAAACCTGATCTACTGTATCACATGTACAAAATGCAACATGTTGGCCATACATTAGGTTCCCTCAAAGCATGCATCGGCGTGCATTTTGGACGTGTCAAGAAAAATGACCCAGACTCTGAAATCACCAGTCATTTCAACAGTCCAGGCCATGGTGACCCCAATGACCCCAAAACCCTACCTGCAGAGTTACATGTGGTCGATTTTGTATACGCCCCCCACGAAATCAAAATATCTAAGGGACCTAATTGAAATGAACTGGATCCATCGCCTTCATACGATCTCACCGGTCGGCCTGAATGTGATGGACACCCCACAGTTCCATTGACAACCCTTGCTGAATGCGGGGGGTGATTTTGCTTGTCCTAGCAACATTAAGCAAATTATTGTTTTAAACTAATCAAAGTCACCCTGACTTTATTTACATATAGTGCCAAAATGGATCTTTCCTTTGAAAGCTCCCCACTGAGACTTACTGAGGTCACAGTTGATACCCATAATTTACAGCTTGATCCCTACCCGGCCAAAATGTAAATTTCTTTGCCCCTCCAAAATATTACAAAATATTCTGACAAAAATATTTTGACCACACATTTCCAAGATTTGTGAGGTGGGGCATATAATATTTACTTTTGTCATTCTGTACACTGCTACAGTACCAAGCTATTTTATTTAGAACCTGAAAACACATTTTTCACCCCTATCTAAAATAATTAATAAGTTCTTGAATCATAAATTCATGACACTGCCAAGTTTAACTTTATTTGTCATACCAACTAGGTATTACATCTATTAAACTCTTACACAGCCTGAGGATTCACATGATGAAACCGCCTTCCCTCACATTTAACATCTCTGCATGTTGAATAACATCACCAAGCCCTGTCAACAACCTTGTTGTTGATATATTTGGTTTACCTAGCAACACCGTATCCATGATACGCTGTGACATCACGGTCGCTAAGGTATCTAAGCAAAAGAGGGGGTGCACTATAAATGGGCCCAATCTGATTGGAAGCCTTCATTGAGCGGTAGCTGTTTGAGTTGAACAGATGGTCTAGCTTCGTCATCGATCTTCTATATTCTAGATACAACTCAGAAAACATTTCATCTCACTTTTAAAGGTTCTATGAAGCATTCCAGTAACAATGAGAATTCTAACTAGGATTCTACCAAAAATTGGCTCCATCATTATACCATTATGTGTATACCTTGTTCAATACCTAATGTGAAAGAGTCATGTGTGTCAATCAATGGTCACGAATAAGGTTGATTAGAGTGACCAGACATGCATCGCTGGGTAAGGCAATGCCAATTTAAGCACTGATTGTATTCAGTCTAAAAATCCAACCCTTTAACAATGTTAACTAATCTATAGAACTATTTAGCTTAGTATTCATTACTCGAAGGAAGCCTTTATTCTAGAATCAGTGCATGGCTTTTAATTTAACAAAATATACAATACATCCTGAAATGAGCAGATTCTTCACATAGAGAGCTTGCTTCATAAAAAACTGAAACTAGATCTATGTCATTAAAAGTTATCTTGAAAAGCAATGATATTCTTTTTGTTTTAACTTAAGTCCATCATTAATCCATTTCTCTTTCAAGAAATGGTTCCCCCTTTCCATGCCATGGATTCGATTCCAGTGGTTGAATATAGTACTTGATGAAAGAGGGCACATTTCCTGTGTTCTAATGAATGCAAATTACCAATGAGTCAGATCACTTTCAGGAATTCTGTACCATTGACTAGGATTCTACCTTCTCCTTTACCAAGTCTGTCTAAAGCTAGTTGGATGTGATTTTGGCATGAGAGCCAATCAACAGTCAATAATGAGGTCAATGACGCTGACCAGACATGCCTGTCAGCGTGGGCTATACCAATTTTGGCAGAGATTGTGACTGGTTGTTCAATTTTGGGCATATTTCTTTAGGCCTTTTCTAAAATAAGAGGCCGTGATGCTTTAGCTTTTGTAGAACTGTTGTAGCAGTGCAGCCATTAGTGTTTAGATGGGGGCTGTTATAGCACCTTATGGAAAAGACGACTGAACTACGAAGTTACAACTCAGGCACATTGGCTATGCATGAATGGTATCAGACATTCAGAATTCGATTTATATATATATATATATATATATATATATATATATATAAACATACATATATATATATACATATAATTATATATACATATATATATATATATATATATATATATATATACTGTTATACTCCGTTTCATTCATGATATAGAAAAAAGGGAATCACAAGAGCAAGGAATATGCTGTGATCTAAGCGATGAAATAACATATTGCTATACTAATTGAAATCAGTCAGTAACTAGATAAATCTGAATAGGAAATTCTCAAGGTATTCAAGGCAAAGCACTACATCTTCATTTGTATTCATGAAAGTCCTCATTTTGTTCAGGATTCCTAGCTATGGTTGCCATCATAGAGTCATAATGGATGGAGAAGGACTGTGGATAAAACAGGAATACCAGCAACAAAGGTCCTGTGGGGGACACACAAATGGATAACAATACAAGCAACATCTGTATTCACAGGAAGAGTCACCTTCATACACCTACTATGAAAAATACATTAAAACATGATCATTGCACAATTCATATATCAATATGTGTAAAAACTGATTTAAGATATATAATGATGTTTGTCTTGCAGATCAACAAAATCTCAAAAGCTATTACATATCCATGTAGGAACAAATGACCATGGCCACGATATCAACCAGAGTAAAAATTGAAAGCCCTGACAAGGATTCAGATTGCTGCTCTCCGTATCATTTTTCTCCGGACTTATAAATGATGGCAGCTGTTAAATAAGGTGTCGATCATCAGTTTTGTGACAGCAGTGCCATTGTAACCAATGAGTGGAGTAGAAAGTTAGCAGTCATATTAGCCATGGGAGCTTGGGAGTAATTACTCATAAGAATTGTGGTCAGAGTTTTCAAACAATTTGCACTTTTTAAGCAGCTTTCCATCTCACTCATGAGCTTAATCCAAAGATATGAAGCCTTACATACATTGGTAAAGTTAACAGTATGCCAAGTAGGGACAGAAGGAGATACAGTCAGAATAGTATACAACACTTTAGAACTTGGCATCTAAATGAAAGCAGATGAAAGCATTCCAGGATCTGCCAAACAAGAGCACAGGGGCACCTTGTCTCGATTTGTATTTACTAAGGCCCTCATTTGTTCAGGATAGCCAGTCAGTGTTCCCATCAGATGGTCCTAGTGTGGGGGATGCTGGTAAATTGGTCTTCAGGGGAAACAACAATGGGTAACCAGAATAGTATCGTTGGTTCAATCTGTGCCCATCACCTACAAGTCCCCTACCCGTGGACTCCTCCCATAACCCACTGGTCTAATCTACCTTCCATCCTCTACAAGCTTCCCCTATCCTCTTTAATTCACTACACTCACACCTTTGTGAAAGCAGCCTCAAGTATCTTGCTGCCTCTTCATTTATAGTTCATGACAAGCCTGCGAGGGTATGTACAGATCGATTCTCCCTACCTACCTAGTCATCTCACCCACCCAATTTACCGTTGAACCTACCAGCCTTGTTTGCACATTATTTGAACAGCCTCAAGTAACTTACTGGATGTACAAGGATCATTACAAGTCACATACTTTTACCAGCCCAATATCTATCAATAACTATTTAAAGGATGCAATGATGGATGGTAAAAACCCTCTATTGACCTCTGCTTGAGCTCCAAGGAATCCGTCAGGGCAGCCCAGGGGTTAAAGGCTCCTGTACGAGATAAGGGCTTGGTGATAGATATTACTTTGAGGGTGAATATATTTGGGTCCTATTAAAGTCAATCAGGATTACCGCAGAGGGAAGGTTTACATCATCAGATGGGGAGAGGAGGGTGTCCTTAAGTGCAGTGATACAAGGGGGCAAACGTGTCTAATGGGGGCAGGAGCAGCTCAGAGAGTGGCAGGAAGGAGGAGATAAGCTACTTACTCAATTACTCACAGCTGTCAGTCCAATATCCATATTGAACATGACATAGACAGACCATTGCATTCTAACATGGACAGGCAGACTCAATGTGACAGCTTAAGATGGTGCCTAGGGTGTTGGTATTAAAGTAAATGGTAGGCTCTGTGGATCGCATTTGGTAGTTCACATTAACAATTTCACCCTTCTATTTGCTCAGGATATATGGATCAATATTCAGTTCACTGAGATCTGACAACCTCACACATAAAGCAAGTTTTGCATTCAAGATGTATTAGGCTGAACTCAAAGAGAACTTCAATACCTTTTAGATGGAGAAGCAATCTTATGCAATAAAAAATGCAAGTATTTGGGTATTTAATAATCTTTAGTCAAGGAGGGAATCAAAAGTATAACAATATTGATGTCATAAGAAGATAAAAATAACATGGTTGTAAATAAGGTACCAACTGAATTATCAACTAGAATGAGTTGAGTTATATATAAATGTTTCTTTTCTTTTATTCTTGGGCAGACAGTGGGGCATGTAGATCACATGTATATCAAAAGAATTGGCAAGAGTCGAACTTCCCCTATTCAAATCCATCAACAATTCATGGTTCTTCTAAAATACCCAAATGTACAGTGACAGTGTGATGATGGTCTTACATCCTGTATTTTAAAGAAACTAAAAGCTGCTATGAAATCTAACTGCCTGTGGCAAGAGCAAAGGCAGTGTTGACAATATGTTTTCAAGAGCATTTATTCCCTGAGGCATAGGCAGGAAGGGGAAGTTAAACTTTATCATGAGCTGTCATGAGATTGGGCAGCACCATTATATATCTCATGATCAGCTCTTGTATATTCATGTCATGCTTTGTGTGTTTATGCGATTTCTGGGATCGACATAAACATTTTATGCTTTACAATATATTTCTTTAACCATAAACAATATGCTTTAATGACATGGTGAAAAAGCTCACAATATGATATGTGTATATATGAATTCTACACCATCATCCACATGGGCCTAGCAGCCCTGGCTAATGAATCATCCTAAATCGTCTGTGTTCTGTTACAACAGAGATTACAGAGGCTTATCTCACGATTCTGGCCTCTACAGTGCTTTTTTGCTCATAACCCCAGTTCCTTATCCAGCCATTACGCACTCTGAGACCTTTTGTTCATCTTCAAGAAGCTGCTGGTTTCAATGCGCACATGTTAATAAAGAGGCGAAGCATACAAAGTCAACCACGCCATTGATTTCCTATTAAAACCGTTTAGGGTTCAACGGGGAATCGATCCCCGGCCGCTGTGGCAGGAGGTGAGCTCGCTGTCCACTATACCAAGCTGACCGGTGGTAGAAACCAATGTACATCAAGGATTTGAAAAAGTTGTCCAACATACCTGATGTTTACAGACCTCGTTAGCATAGATTTTGATGGTGCCAGGTGGAGTTATTAACAGAGAAACATCCTTACATATCCTATATGAACATGCCATGCCTAATTTCTCCATTTTGTTCGAAATAAATAAGAATCCAATGATTTTCCATAGCGATCCAACACACATGGCCATTCCGTCATGTTCAGCGACTTGCTGACCGAAAGTAGGTCAGGTACATCCGGGCACCTACCCGCTTCGTCAACAAGGTGAAATGGCCATGTACCGGGCCGTGTGCGTTGGATCGGTATGGAAAATCAATGGATTCTTATTTATTTCAAAGAAAATGGAGACAAAATGTATGCGAACACCAACTAGAGATGGTATATTTTGCGGTGTTAGAAGTACAGGACTTGACATGATTGGATTATACTGGAAAAATGTGTGTAAAGGTGAAGGTATGTCGGGCAGAACGACAGCATGGCCACGACGGCTTGGCAAACCGTGCGGATCGCATGCACTTAGAAAATGTCTTCTCATGGATTAATTCTGGGGTTTTAAGGTAAGAAATCCATACATAATGGATGAATATGTTAGATAAACGCATTAATCCATGTTATGAGAGAGCACTTATGGGTTTATGGTTCAATATTCCACTCCCGCTGCGAGGTCGTGGAATATTGAACCATTAACCCACTAGTGCTCTCTCATAACATGGATTAAATGCTAATTATCCAGATTTAATTTGCTTATAATCTAAAATCATAAACATAGGGCGTAAAGATGAAAAATAGATTCCTTTTAATAAATAGATTTTAGTAGTGCTGAGATGTATTCTAGACTATTGAAATGATCTACCTTCTAAACTAACAGTTTTGTTGTCCTGGTAGACAATACTTTTTCAATCAATTGTATGGGTAGGTATCCCGCAGTGCATTTGAAACTTGCAATATGCCTCTGCATGCCCACCTAGGAATAGGAGAGTTGTTACTGTTCCAGTATAACATCTATGTGATGAGAACACTCATCTCTCTGCTTATGATCCCTTTGATGTGTGGATAGATGAAAGCTGTGGTACAAGAAGGGCATGAGAACATTGCCTTCTGGGAGACTATGACAGGGGGAATAAGGATAAGTAGAGGCCATAAGTCTCTGCTCTGCTCTAAGGCCACCCTGTAGCAGTCATTAAAGATGGGAATCAATACAAATCGTCTAAATTGCTTTCATATTTCCTAGACCAGAGTCCTTAATTCAATTATATAATATGTATCAGTCATAGCTGCCATATAGCTAGAGTTTTCAATCCAATTACATGTAATATATGTCTGTGATAGCTGTTCTGTGTCAGTTGTGCCTTTTGTTTGATTATTGATGTCATATCTGAAAGCTAATTTATTTCATTACTGCTGATCTGTATTATTTTATGTCTATTTATCTTGCTAGAACCCAGCCAGGATAATAGAATTAAGGTAATTTGATGGCACTTTGTAATAATCAATAATAGCTGACACAAATATAAATTTGTAATAGTAAGCACAGCTTGTGTGATACACAGGGATAGCCCCGTGCCTTACAGGCAAAGGCATGATAGCATTGAACAGTTATAAAATGCTAAATATTAATCTCCAGGTGCACCTTATAGATATAGCATGAACCCAGGGTGCACATTATACACAGGGTGCACCTAATACATGAGGTATTACAGTAATAGAACACATCTATATGTTTGGTCCAAGAGTCATTTGTGTAATTCCCCACCTGACACACCAGAAAACTTCCATCAACATTTCTATAAGGAAAGCTTTTCAGTTAAACTTAGTTATGGATGTCTCAGATAATTGCACGGCCTATAGAAATGCAGAGATTTTGTAGGAAATGAAGCCTCAAATGTTGTAGATGAATCACCAGGTGGTAGATAATATCTTTAAACCCTAGAGTGTTGTTCATATGTCAATGTATCATGCTCATTTTTGTCATAATGCATGACTGCAGCCCTCGCTAGTAACTCCTCAGTACTATTCTCATGCATCATGTCGAACCCTCTGTGACTTAAACATCCCCAGAGGGTCAGCCTGATGCTCCAATGACATGCTGGTGAGCAGACTCACCAGCACTTTTTTCCTGCATCAGCGGCCCTTAAAGGGTTGCCCTACACAGGCACCTGACATAGCATCCTTCTATGTGATCCAGCAATGCCTTTGCATTATTTCTTCCTAGATCCTTGGTAGCTTGTAATTACCTTCAACGCTGACATATCACGAAGAGTACAAAAGCTGCTGCACAATCCTATCCTGATCTTGACTGGCGACCTGCCTCTATGTTGGAGACATCATAGAGGCAGGCCATTTCTAAGAAGTTACCAGTCAATCATCCCCTGTTTTAACCCGGACTCACAGGAGGGCACCCTAACACCCCAATGGTCAACCTGTCAAGATTTTTGGATATAGTCTGTGATTGGAGAATAGAAATATTCCCATTTTGTGGAGTTTAAGGGTACTTCTCCCCATGATCTGGTGAGAATGTCATCAGATATGGCCAGTGAGTATCATGCCCTCAAATACCTGCGATGACCAGCGTAATCCTGATCCTCAGCATTCATAAAATCAAGGCACCTGTCATTGCAGTAGAAGAGCAGGATTACCGTTTTTGCCTGCGGCCTTTACCCCACCTGCAAACTCAATACCTAATACCCATATCCCCCCTGTTGGCTAAAGATCTTTTATCAAGATCTGAAATTTTGATATATTTTGATAATGTAATATGTATCTTGGCTTAGTAATGAATTCTTACTGTCCTCTTTTTGTGGCTTCTGGGTAATGTATGAGACAATCTACGGGTCCTATAGATATATAAACAGCTGGAGTATTAATCATTCTTACTTACATTTGGGAAAAATTGGAAACTAAAACACTGACATATAATTTTCATGCAGGCTTGATGAGTAACTTGCAAGTGCTGCATAAAATTATCTTTTACAGCCTTGCTATCCTGCAGTTGAAGGAACCTAGGGGAATCATGCAGCCCTCAAAAGTTTTGATATGCGAATTCAGAGAAGGAAGAAAAAGGCAGTCAGAACAAATTATCTCTCTTATGCTAAGCCCCAAGCACACCTGTGGCCCTCTTGTGTATACATGTATGAGAGAAAACAGAACACAGAAATAGATTTATAATATATGGATGACGTGCAAGAGAAGATTGAAAACGATAAGCACAAAGACTTAGATACAGCCAGAGACACAGTCTGCAGCAAAGGTTTAGAATTAACATTAGCTGTGACATCAAGAAGATATGCATATGCAGTGCCTCCCCAGCTCTGAACCAGTGAGGTGCCAGCAATGAAAGCATTCATTACTTTAGTAGAAAAAGAGAATTTTGTAGCGCAGGCCATATAATTACCCTTGCCTGCCTGCAGGCCTTTTTCCTTGGCACAGCGGGTAAAATCGATAAACATAGTCAATTTACAGGTGCTTTCCTTTTGTACAGTTTCAAATTATAATGCTCCCCATTCCAGCATTGCTTTGGGGAGAGAAGTGTTTGTTCTTTAGTATTACATATAGACACAGTCTCCATGGGCATTGCCTACTCTGCCAACCCAATTATTTATCTTTTAACTTTTTTTCTCCCTTTAGACTTGAAGTATTCTACAAAACACACTACTAGCAGTGTACATTAAAAGTTTTCCACACCAGTAGGCAGTCTCAATTTACTCTGTCCAACACATAATAAACAGGAACTACACTGTGGAGTAAGCTTTCATTATGTCTCCTAAAATGGCTTTTTTGACAATTTCATGTTTAGAATTTCTATGTGCACCTAAAAACACTGTACCATGCCAGGGGTACAGTGTTTTCAGGTTATTTTGTGGATAACTGTCACCAAATGGCAAACAGCCGGTTAGAAAGTATAGTTTACCTTTAACCAATTCAGGGCATATAGTGTTTAAATGGATTCAGCACATCTTTCACTGTGATGTTCCTGATACATTTTGTGACCATAAAGTAGAGGTTCACCTGACAAAATCAATTGACAACTCCATAAAAAAAACCAATGCATTTAGATTATCCAAATTTTGCATAAAAATCACATCTATGTGGCACTTAAAATTAACAGCCATGTGGAAGTGAATTGAGCATAAGGCACTATATCAGCTTCATTTCCTCTTTGATCCCCACTACACTTATGAGAATTGACATGATATTTAAAAGGGGTGGAAAATCTGCTACGTTATTCATTTTTACATCTATATGTATGAGGCTGGAATTACAGCATAACTGGATACATTGCTTGTCCTGCCACATCTCATTTACTGTTAACCCTATAACGCCCGTGTGGTACCTTCAGGTTCCTATCCATCGCCATTCACAAATGTAGTGCTGGATCAAAATAGGGTCAGAATGACACATGAATGCTGCCCTGGGGAGTAGACTCACCAGGGCTGCATTTAAATGCATCATGGCAACAAATAGAAATGCTGCATTAATGCCCTATGTAGCTTTAAAAGGGAAAATAAACCCTGGTCCAGATTATTTCAGAGAGGCATAAATGGTGGTGCTATTGGGGCCGCTCAGGCGGCCCACGTGCATACTAAAGTAAATAGCTCTGGTTGGGCTCTAGGTTTATTAGGCTTTAACTGGTCTCCCTGTGTGTGCCACCCTCAACTGTTTTATTAGAGTATTATACCTCAGGTATTTGTTATCAGTTCACTGTGCCAAGCTCAGGTGTTTTATTACAGCATCATGCCGTGAGCATTAATTTTGTAATCATTTACACTTCATGAAGTAGGAAGTCGATATTATCTGTTAATTGCACCAGTCCTTTAGAAGTGTCTAAGGATTAGGTCGCCAAATAGTGTTGGGATTCTGAATGAAACCTTCCTAGTTGATATATATTGATAGCACTTATCTATCACTAACTATATATTCATTTATTGAATATAAACATATCACAAGGCCTCTGCTTCTCAGACTCAGTGCATTTAGGCTCCATGCTGGATTCATATAGCTACTTGACATTCTGCTTCAAGGAGCAGTGTTCCTTTTGTGGGAGGGGCTTGCTGTGAGAGGATAGCAGAGTTCAAGCCATTGGCAAAGAACCTAGGCTCTTGGAAGAAAAGTATCAATTTGTCTTCACAGTGCACAAACATACATCTTCCACTGGCTTATCTACCCTTTAATGGTTGTGAAATATATTCTGGGCAAGTTACTCATTAATATTGCATTCATGTACCTTGCTGACCATACATGTGGGGTTGGAACACTCCCAAATGATATGTCAATCCAGTGATGTTGGTTAAATTCAATAGCACTGCATTTGTGTGGCATGGCAAATTTATAAACTTAAATTGGATGTGCCATGTGGACTGAAAAGGGGTAGCCTATACCTCAGTTCCTGCAGGTTCAGATACACTGTCCTTGGGTGCAACAGGACCATGATTTGTTCCCATATTGAATCTCGTCTCATGTTTTATGAGATGTAAAGAGAGATCTATTGACAAGGAGGGGTGTGGGATACATGACACATGGCTATAAAAGACTGTGTGGAAAGTGCTTTGTACTGAGAGCTGCAATGGAGGAGGATAGGGTAGTGGTGGTTTTAGGATGGGCAGGTGACAGGAAGAGTTGGTGCTACTGTAAAAGCCTGCCTAAGAGTACAGTATATGAATTAATTCTGGCAGTAAATAAGCACTGGGGAAGGGCAGTGGTGCTACGGATTAGGCATTCTCAAATAAGCTGCAGCTTCAATGGGGGAACAATAACATTGAATTTTGTGCATGAGGTATTCGAATGAGCAATGGTCTTCAATTGATCTAAAATCAACAGGAGCACTTATACAAGCCACTCTGGCATCTTTTCCCCCTGGTGGCCACAGTGAGCAGGGGTTCTGTGAAGCTCCTTATTAAGTACCCCTTGGCACTGGGAGGCCATCAGCAGGTTCTATCCTACCGTCTTGATGGTTTTGGCACCCACAAAAAGACCTGGATAGCTCCCCACCTGAATACTCCTGACTGTGGACTTGATACAAGAGAGGAGATACCTCCTCTTAACTCTATAGCCCTTAATCCTGCAATGCGATCATTCATAATTTCTATAGGCCTTTTTTTAGGTATTTCTTTATGGGGAAAAAAAGTTGTATTGTTCGTAGAACCTATGGACTAACAGTTATTCTTATTCAACCACCCCTACCCACTACACAAATGCTGATGAATCTTGATAAATCACCATTGCAGCCAAATTGAACGAGGCTTTGGAGACTGGATACTGAAGCTAGACCTTGTGAAATAGCTTTCATTGAGGCACTACACACACTTTCACAAGATCATTGTGAAAAAAAAATACTTTCAACATCCTATAGTTCTGCCTTTCGTCATGGAGACAGAGTATTAGTATATATTTTATGCCACCTGGGCAGAACCTGTGACAAGTCGGCTAAGTACCTTAATGTACACATCAAATAATGTACAATATATTTTGTGTTAAAATGTATTCTCGCCAGACCAGGATATGTATGCACTGATGTTCTTCCTGTATCACTCTAATCAGTCTATAAAAAAAGAGAATGACAAAAAGATGGCACTATGAAGCAATTTGTTCACCATGGGTGACCCCATCACATACTAATTAACAATGCTTTATCAATACTTTTTGCCTTACTCCTGGGATTTATAATTATATGGATTGGCATCAAGCACCAATGCTCTGTGGGCAGCAGAATCACTATTGGTGCATCATTCCGTCATCAACCTGGCAGTATAATGTGGCATTTAAGGGCCTCTAATGCAGAATACATCATGACCTTTGGTCATACTGATGCATGCACGCAGTCGTGCCAAGTAACTCAGCATGATGCAACAATGAAGTGTTGGTGAGCAGATTTACCCATAAAGGGTTAATATCCCCAGTTGCGTTAATTAGTGCTCGTGTAGTGGGGCTGGGTAGGGGAGCTCAGGGGGTAATTAAAACACCTGTAGTGTGTGTACTGGTACTACAAGGTGCTATGTTCATGCTGATGGAACCTTCTCCATGTGGTATAACTGTCTGTTACCCTGATTAACTCTTTATTCCTTTAAGGGCCACTGCTGCATTGATGCATCATGCCTCTTGGTCATCACCATAATCATCAAATTAAATAATTTCATCCCTGTTCATATTGTTTATAGAAATGCTCTTAAAGTGGCAGGCAGGTAAATTGAAATGACTATATATGTGATTAGAATTATATTGTACTAGAGATTTCTTGAAATCATACACAAAAACAAGCTTTGTAAACCCATAGAAACACCATTGGATATGCTATATAGTAATTTATTGGAATAACCAGCATGATGCCAATATGCTTGAAGGAAACAAATGTATCCAATCTTGTATATCCTGTCTTCATATTGTAACAGAAAATCGCAGTAACAATATTTCTATTTTTTAGGACATAATTTTTTTTTAAAAAAAAACATGTATGAATGCAGCCCCAGAAAGTAATTCAAAGAGAAAGAATCAAAAATGGAACGTTTACATTCCATTCACATTCCACAGCTTTAAAAGTTTCTATTTCATTAGAAAAAGGGCATATAGAACGGTCAGGATGGTATATAACATGCATATATCTAGCTCAATTATGGCCAGTTATAGAGGATAAACTGAATAACCAGTATGAGGGTCTCTTGGATCTATGCACCATGCTGCACCCTAACAGTCTCAAGTCTCCCTAGTCTCTACTTAACATTCTGCCTCAAGAGCAGTGTTCCCTTTGTGGGAGGGGCTTGCTGTGAGAGGGTAGCAGAGTTCAAGTCATTGGCAAAGATCCAAGGCTCTTGGAAGAAAAGTATCAATTTGTCTGCACAGATAGTGGTCATGCCAGGTGGGAGGGTGGTTGGTGATGAGGCACATCCCCCGGTTTTAGATCTATCCCCAGACACTCCATAGTTAATGGCTCATTACTCAGCGCACAAACATACATCTTACACTGGCCGAACTACCCTTTGATGGCTTTTACTCACCATTGCATTAGGCAATATGCTAACCTTGCAGGGCTAGAGCACTCCCAAATGATGGTCATGATGTTCCAATCAATTGACCAACTCAACAGCACTGTCATATGCATGTGTTGATATGATATTAATCCAAACTAGATCATGTTTTATTAGGACAATAGATTCAGTGTGTGTGATCAAGTCAACTGCCAACTCCTTTGTGTCGAAGTATATAAGCGGGAAATACCAACCAGAAGTCCGCAACCAAAAGTTACAAGAGCATCCAAAATACAATACGACAAGCACTGCATTTGTGTAGCATGAGAATAAAAAGAAATTAAAGGCATTATATGGCCCAAAAAGGGTTAGCCACTACATCAGTTCCTGTAGGTTCAGATACACAGTCCTTGGGACACATGGACACATGATTTGCTTCCTATGTGAGCGTCATATTGAATCTCATCTTAAGCTTTCTGGGACCAAAAAAGAGCTCTATTGACAAGGAGGTGTGTATGTGTGGGATACATGGCACATGGGTATAAAAGACGACTGTGTAGAAAATGATTTGTACTGAGAGCTGCAATGTAGGGGGATAAGGTAGAGTGGGCCTAGGTTGGAAGAGAGGGGGTTTCTGTAAAAGCATGCTTATGAGTGGAACAGACAAATAAGGGAACCAGGGAAGGGGGTATAGAGATGCTGGCCATTAAAAGCTAATTGTAAAATAGGCCTCTGCTCCAATTGGGGAACAATAATAATACATTACGTAAAGAGTTATTTGAATAATCACTGGTCTTGATTTGGTGGAGCAAGGGTGTTGAGCACTAATCACAGAAAGAGAAAATGAACACTATCTCAAATAAGACTATTTTTCAGGTAGGCACAGGGGATGCAAAAGCTTTGAGATCTAAAACCAACCAGAGCAGTTATACAAGCCACCACTTGGTAAGCACTTGGCAGTACTCCTTTTTCCCCCGGTTGCCGAGGTGGTCATTACTGCCATGAGCCTACGTATCAAGCATCCCTTGGCACTGGGAGGCCATCAGCAGGTTCTATCCTGCCTTTCTGATTGTTTTGGCACCCACAAATAGACGTGGATTACTCCCAACAGGGGACTTGATACAAGAGAGGGGAATCTGCTTCTTCCTAACCCTTTGGCTCTTTTAAGCAAGGTCTGTGTGGCCTGTGGAACAATCCAATATCTTATAGCGAATATGTCAATAGGCCTAGCCCATGTGAAGGAGATCTACTGTGTTGGTTGCACACCACATTACATAACCCTTATTTAATCATCACAACACAGCATGCATTTTTGAACCTGTCCCCCACCATCCCCCCACTTACCCTATTTGAAGAATTTTCACCCCAGGGTCATTTTTGTCCCTGGGGTGCCCCCACTCCTCCCCTTCCCCCTCTCTCTGCCTTATCAGTAGACCTAGATAAGTGGCCTCTCTCCTATAATGGCTTTCAGTTATTTTCCCTCATACCCACTGCAATAATTCAAATAGAATATAAAATAATGTGGCTAAAAAGTAGTTTGCTATTGTAGACTACCACTATCAATCCTCCTCTTGTCATATATGATGGTTTTATGATGAATATTTCAAGAAAATGACACACAAAAAAAGCAAATTAAATTGCTTTTTCCATAGCAAACAGAGCAGGGTCATTTTTCACCTGGAGTCATTTTTGGGGTTTTACAAGACCTGATCACCTTTGCAGCCAAATTAAATCATAAATTAGTTCTTACTTTAAGAGATGCTTTTTCTATTTGATACTGAGGCTACATCTTGAACTACATAGAATAGCTTTCAGTGAGGAACTACACACACTTGCCCCAGCTCACACTTCCCCATTTGGAAAAAGGATACCCTCAATAAATTTCTGGTGTCACTCATGCAGGGCAGGGTTTTAGTATATCTTTGTATGCCATTTGGGTAGAAACATTATCAATTAGGCGAAAGTACCTTAACATCCACATGAAAATAATGCACATGTTTCATTTTAAAATGTAGTCTTGCCACACCAGGATTTATGTATTGTTCTCTCATGCCTGTTTCTAATAAGTCTATAAAAAGAGAAAGGATAAAAAAGAGCTAATGGCACTAGAAAGCAATTTGTTCACCATGAGTAGCCCCCATCTTGTTATAATTACCAGTGCTTTATCCACTCATTATGCCATCCTTCCAGGATCTATTCTGTTTGGCATCGTGTCCTAATGCTCTGCTGTGGGGTAGAATTACTTAATTGGTGTATTGTGCCATTATCAACTTTTAAGTTTAATGGGACCTTTCCTGTCAATGCACTAATGCATCAGGACCATTGGTCATCATGACCTTTGAATGTAGCCTGGGTAAGTAACTCACCAGGGCTGCATTTTTGCCAACCCTGCAGGGCTAATACACCCCTTGAGGGTCGGCATGATGCACCAATAAAGCGCTGGTAAGCAGATTTACCCTTAAAGGGTTAACAATCCCAGTTAGGTGTTAATGAGTGTACATGTAGTGGGGCCTGGTAGTGGAGCTCAGGGGGTAATTACAACACCTTTAGTGCCAGGACGTGTACTACAAGGTGCTATGGTTATGGTGATGGAACCTTGTTCATGTGATCCAAGGTCTCTTACCCTGATTAACTCTTTACCCCTCATAGTGCCCCTGGCAAATTAATGCATCATGCCTTTTGGTTTGCATGATGCAAATATGCAGCCCTGAAATAAAAAAAAAGAAAAAAATTAAAGGTCTTTTCAAATGTATATGTCAACTCACGTTGCAAAGGTCTTTGGAAGTAAGTTTCAGCAGCCACTGTATATTAGGTGTGGATCATCCTTTACAGTTCCCAGGGGGCAGTTTGACATGTCTGTGGTGCCTCCTGGTGGTAATTTAATCATTTACCCAAAGCTGCTGGTGACCAATGTATGGCAACTCAGCCCTCACACCTAAACTAATTACTGACTGGTACCAGCCCATGCTCAAGTGGTTGTGTTTGTGGCAGTATGAACAGTGCTGTTGTCATGCAGTAGAAGCAGAAAAGAAATTACATTCAGTCCAATCTTTTTTTCTTTTTTGGGAAACTTTAATGTAATCATAAACATCCTAAATAAGTGTATAAATAAGCCTATAGACTGTGCAGACTCCCCCTGAAAGGGACAACAGTCATGAATGTAATCCTGGCAAGTAACTATCCAGGGATGCACTCATGCATAAGCTGACCCTAAAGGGTTGATATATACTCCGAGGGGGTAGGCATGATGAGGTGCTCGTGAGCAGACTTGTCAGCACTACTTGTGTGCATTATGAAGACTGATGGGCATGATGGACTTCTGCATCAGTGGTTGATAAAGGCTTACCTGATGGCATCTTCCTTTCTTGGCACAGTATACACTTGTCAGTCCTGAAATGTGGCAGAGCTAAATTCATGAAGATATGTGTGTTTGAATAGATTCTCAATAATCACAGATCCCTAAAATTGACTTTTCATAAGTCTGTTCTGTTAGGTGCCAGGGGGCAACAGATCACCCAGGGAAGGCCTAAAACATCCAAATTCTAAACATTTTAGCACCGGACCTGGAGGGCCCAGGGAGAGGGACGTCACCGTGACCTAGTTCCAGGCATCGATCCAGGACTAAGGTAGGCAGCTTAAAACTCCCAAATAACTACAAATCTGTATAAAACAGGGTGTCTCTGGACGGAGACGCAGTTGCAGAATTGATTCATAAGGGTCCCCATGGAAGGGGACGGAGATTTACACAAGAAAACAATACTTACCAGTCAGATTTGCTGCTGTAATGTTCAGGCCTGACTGTGTTTACCATGGGGGAATCCTTGACTGACTGAGCATGCGCGTCTCCACCTCTCGTCTATTCCCCTGAACCCCACGGGTTCCCTCGGAATAACTACAATTCTACTTCAACTTAGGATAGAGGTAAGTCTCAGTATATAATTATAAAATTAATCTATAGTAAGCAGTGAGAAAAAAAACTACATCAACATGCCCACCCTTCCCAAGACCTTTTAAGGAAAGACAACTATTTCTGGTAACTTGTGGATAAAACTGTATAATGTTTTTAAGATGCTGTGGGCTATTGATAATGCACATGACTTTAAATTCAACTATACAAAACATAGTCAAAAAGGAATTGCCTCTTCTTTTCTTGCCCCTTTGTGCATTTGCACTCATTGAAACTTCCACAACAGGCCTAATTGAACCTCCAAGGTGCTGAATACAGCTGGTGGAAGGTTAGCTCAACTGACCCCTGTGTGGGGGCACCACCAGTAGGGCAGGCTTAGAGTTGACTGAGGCTGCATTAGGCTGGTCACCATCAGTAGGGCAGGCTTAGAGTTGATTGAGGCTGCATTAGGCTGGTTACCACCAGTAGGGCAGGCTTAGAGTTGATTGAGGATGCATTAGGCTGGTTACCACCAGTAGGGCAGGCTTAGAGTTGATTGAGGCTGCATTAGGCTGGTTACCACCAGTAGGGCAGGCTTAGAGTTGATTGAGGCTGCATTAGGCTGGTCACCACCAGTAGGGCAGGCTTAGAGTTGATTGAGGCTACATTAGGCTGGTCACCACCAGTAGGGCAGGCTTAGAGTTGATTGAGGCTGCATTAGGCTGGTCACCACCAGTAGGGCAGGCTTAGAGTTGACTGAGGCTGCATTAGGCTGGTCACCACCAGTAGGGCAGGCTTAGAGTTGACTGAGGCTGCATTAGGCTGGTCACCACCAGTAGGGCAGGCTTAGAGTTGACTGAGGCTGCATTAGGCTGGTTACCACCAGTAGGGCAGGCTTAGAAAATAGCTAATAAACAATGTCTTTGCTTCATTTTCTTTTCAAGGTCTGCAACATTTTAGAAAGTGTAATATGTTTGCAGAGATCAATACCGGTCACAATAATGTATATTGCATATACTTCCAATGTACCAGTAACAATGTCACAATTAATTAAATAAAATGTATGACACATACAAATACATCTTTATATTTGATAGCTTTGATGTGTGACTAAATCTGCTAGCTTGTCAAAGCCCCCACCTGGAAATAAATGGCCCACCCTAAACCCTTCAAAGATGGGCAATGCTATTTCCTTTCCCCTTTCCTTAATACCTCCAGTACCCTCCACCCTGCTATCACATGCACCTCATACCTCATGTCCATTATATAAGACATTACTCATTGTAAATAAGCAATGAATGCGTCAGTAACGGCTGTTGGTGGAATTAATGCCGACACCAAGCAAATTGATGGCAGACATGAAGGAAGCCACAGCCCAACTCAATTCACATTTACACTCCAATAATGACTTTCGATTTCCTTTCAGGCTTGCCAGCATAATGCTCTATGAGGGGCCAGAGGTGGCAGTATGACCAAAGTAATCCTATTTATGGCCAATACTAACCAGTAATTGTGATTGGTATGCAAGGTATTAAATTACATCATAATGTGACTATGAACTGAGTTTGTGCCCCTTTTTGTGTAAATTGCCTGCAATAATTGCTGCCTGACTAAAGGTCACCACCGGTCATATTTTACTGCTTGGATGATAATCTATGAGACAAATAATTATTATTTCATAAGATGATTTGGAGGAGCTATACAACTATTCCTCCTGAATCATACCTTTATAATCTTGTTCATAACATGTCATTCTTATGGTATTGAGTAAACACTTTTAACTGAAACCCAAGGGAAGATTTGAAACCAAATTAGGAAGTTCCAGTCAAAGAGCAACAGCAGTGGAAGAAGAACCAGCATACCTCCTCACTGAAAACATGGAAGATCCGAAACTTAGCTTTAGGTAGTCAAAATGATGACTTTAAGTCACCAGGATGACAATACTGACAGTACAGAGTCATCATATTGATGACTCAGGTCGTCAGGATGATGACCTAAAGTCGTCATTTTGACTACCTAAAGTTGTAGTTTTAGGTATCGTCAACTTGAGGACCTAAAGTGGTCACCGCTGACTAGTTTCGGATCTTCAATGTTTTCAGTGCTGATAACTTATCATTAGAAGGGAAGGATCCCCACCATACTATGCAGCCACCAGAGGGCACAGCTGACACTGCTGTATGGAAATGAGGCTGACTTCCAGTGTGAGTAGAATACACTAAGCCCATAAAGATATCCCATGGCAGCTTTTACTTCTATATACAGAAAAGCTGAGAGGAACTGGGCAATGTCAGAGTAGTGTAGCTGCTTGATTAATGACTGGCTGGTTTTAATTTGAGGGAAGGAGTTAGATGTATTGAGAATAGTATGAGCCTAAAAAGATGCAGCAGAAAACTTGTATGGTATTATTTCCAGGATGAGAATAGAAAGGTTGTTGGGTTAAATCAGCATCTATAGCACCATTTTATCCGACAGTAGTCCGAGATAAATCCGATTAAGTGTTTGTTGAGGCCAAGATTTGAAATGAGAAGGATTTTATTCTGTATATTCATTTTTTCTTTCTTTAAATATGCCTTTAGCCACTTTCTATCCTATGCAGGCAGTTTTTACTTACTTTGTAATTTTTCTCTTAGCAAATATCCTTTTTCCATTCCTAGATTCCTCTTTCTCACATTTGATTTATTTTGAAGCTAATACATTAAGTTAGCTGCTAAGGTCTCTCGTCGCTTGGTTGATAAAACACCAATTTAGCAGGTTATCTCCAGATCTTTGGTTCATTAATTGATGCCATCAATTCCAGTCAAGGTAGTAATCTCACTTCAATCTTGTCACGCTCAAACATAAAACCCACATTTCTCGCCCCTAGGAGCAGGCTCTGTGATCAGTAAACTGCACCTGATGGTACCAATCCTTGATATATGTGTAAACCAGGAAGAAAGACCCTTTAAGCCAAAATAAACATCTGAAATGGTCTGTAAAGCACAGCTTTTATGCAGGTTTTTTTTATGGTAGGTGAGATGACTTGTTAATGACTGTTGGTTGCTCTCTTCCCTGCTAGCACAACTCATCCAAATGATATATTAATTACATGAATCTGATGAGTTTTCACATAACCAGGACATACACTGCACAAGTTGTGCTAGCTGGGTTAGTTGAATAAATGTTGCCCGAATCCCAAGTATGTAAATAGTGACCCATAATGTTTGTACTACGTTAGTAATAAAGCCATTTCAGAAATCTCTTTTCAAGTCGTACGGAATCTAATAGGGGGGGGTAGACTGTTGACTTGTGTACAGTAACTTCAGTCGGCTCGTTATGTACAGCTTGGGAAGACTGCAGTGTGCAATGGTTTTCTGTGCTTTACCTATTTAGTACTGCCTGCACACCGTTTCAATTCCCCTTTAATTTCAAAGGACCAGCAACATTTGTATAATTTTCCATGTGCATCATCCTCCAACAAATTCACTTCAACTATTTGAAAGTAAATTCATTGATGGCCAGCCTTCCACCCTTGCTAATAAAGGGCAGCATTATGCCTCAGGGCGTCATATCCATTATGCTGCACCAATGGAGACCTAATAAAGCATGCAACATCCCTATCTATTGCACCATTTCTGGAGTCAACCTGTCATTATAAGGTCTTAATTATGCCTAAAGACAACTCTGTCCACTCTGGCAACTCACAATGGCAGCATTCGTACATAACAGTGATGAAAAGGCATGCCTTTAATTTGAGTTTGGGCACCATGCTAGAGGTATTTTTCAAGTCTCCTTAATCTCTATTTAACATTCTTCATCAAGAAGCAATGTTCCCTTTGTGGGGGGGGGGCGCTCGCTGCAAGTTCAAGTCACTGGCAAAGATCCAAGGCTCTGGAAGAAAAGTATCAATTTGTCTGCACAGAGAGTGGTCATGCCAGGTGGGAGGGGTGGTTGGTGGTGAAGCTCATCCCCGGTTTTAGATCTATCTCCTCTCTGTCTACCCACCCCAGACACTCCATACTCAATGGTTCGCCCCTCAGTGCATAACCATATACATCCTACACTGATCTAACTGCCCTTTAATGGCTGTGTAATATATTCTGGGTACGTTACTCACCAATGCTGAATTCATGCATAAATGCTGACCATGTGGGCTCGAGGCACTCTCAAATGATAGGCATCATGTGCCAACCCAGTGACATTGAGTAAACTGAATAGCACTGCATTTGTTTAGCATGAAAATAAAAAGCAATTTAAATTGTTTGTATCATGTGGCCAAAAAGGTAGTTCATAAATACATCAGTTCCTGTAGGTTCAGATTCACTGTCCTTGGGTGCAACAGGACAAAATCCGGGATGTTGGGTTTTCCCAACACCAGCAAAATTCGGGTATTGGGAAATCCCAACATCTTGGAGCAGACCATTCTTCAGCTATAACTACGGTATTAGGGCTAGAAGTGCAATTTTTTCAGGGCTTGGTCTCTGTCACCTATCCCCCATAGGTGAGTTGGTGTCCCTCATGGATAAAGGTTGTTGACATGGTGGTGAATATAATGTCATGATTATTTAGCAGATTTCCAGGCCTGTCTCATTGATCTATAGGATACAAAACATCGAAAACAGAAGAAAATGTCATTTAGTGAAAAACAAAACTAAATTTTTGTAATTTTTGAAGCTGAATAAAGTGGTATAGGTAAAAAGAATGAATTATGGTGCATTTAGAACGAAAAGTAGTTTCCATGGTAACAGAATATCAACAAAAATCTGAAGAAGATTTGTTGATTTATGTAGCGATGGTAACATGGAATAACAATTCTATTTGGAATCTAAACAGTACATTTCAACAGATCATCAGTATACCTTTTCTATGAACTTTAGTTCATTCAAATTGGTTAAGCCAATCAAAAAATATTCAAGTCTAAATTTGGTATATCTAATGTTTTCTGAATGTGTCCGCTTCATATTAGCAAGCTATAACATTGTAAATATTACATCCACGTCTAAGACTGATACTTTAGATTTTATACCCTGTAGCAACTTAGAATGTTCATAAATCCATTAATAATGGGAGTATTCTCAAAATTCTTTCAGTTTTGGAAAGGTAATCTCACCTGATAGATGTCAAAAGTGACCAGAAATGTTTCCAACCTGTGCAAATTCATATGGTAGGACCCTCCAGTCCTTCTGGGGTTTGTCTATTCATGGGGCGCGGGCTGAAAGTGATGCATACATGCAGCCAGGCCAGTAGCTCACCGGGGCTGTATTCGGCCAAACTTGTGGCGCATATACACTTCTGCAGCATCAGCAAGATTCACCAATGAGGTGCTGGTGAGCAGAGGTGCCCTCAAATGTTCAACAAGCCCAGTTAACTGTTAATTAGCACTTGTAGTGGGGTGCGGTAGGAGAGCTGAGGGGGTAATTACAACACCTATAGCGACTGTGCTGGTACTACAAGGTACTATGTTATGGTGATGGAAACTTGTACATATTGGGCAAGGGTCTGTTCCCCTGATTGATTCCTTAAACCTTTAAGGGCCACTGATGCATTGATGCATCATGTTTATTTGTTTATATGATGCATGAATACAGCACTGGCAAGTAGGCCTAACTCACCAGGACTGTGTACACATATCATGCTTCCCAGGAGGCTCAGGGTGATGCTCAAATGAAGTGCCATCTCACAGACTGAGTATGATAAAACTCATATGATAAAATCATATGTAAGGTGTGGCTATGCAGTCATAGCAGTGAAGATATGTTGTAGGCCTACTCTTCTTAATATCAGTGACGGAATCGGACAAGTATTCTTTTTAAAAGGTTTTATTGGGTCTAAAGGTAAATACCAGAATTCGGTCTGGCCGTTCTGCCATCTGGTCCCACATTTCAGACAATAAGTATGGCAGCGAGTAGTAATATTATCTTCAGTGGACCATAAAGCAGAGAAAATTCACATTATAGTATTGGTGAAACCACTTATTGGTGAAACCACTTAGTGGCCTTGGGGAAGGAGAGGGGGGTGAGGGATGAAGGAAGATTGAGGTTGTGGAAGGGGTTTAGTATAGTGTCATAGTGTGATAGTTTACATCCTGAAGTATAATTCCTGCAGCTCATAGAGACTCCAGTACACTCAGGTTTGGCTCAATTAGTGCCAGAAAAATCCACAAATATATATATATATATATATATATATATATATATATATATATATATATATATATATATATATTGCTGTTAGCACAATGACATCTATATAGGAACAGAGAAAGAGGGAAACAAAAGAAAATTACCATGAGGAAGAGATCTATCACTGTCCCTGGATAATTCAACTTAGTATATGGTATTTTGAAAAATGAGATAAATATAATACAATACAAAAATACGTAAGTGTGCATAATATGAACATCAGGCATAGTAGTAATTACTACATTGCCAAAAAAACTTCTTATCATAGTGAGATGGAAACATGCACCTTTTTACAGGTAGTAAAAAATCCTTTTGCCTGCCATTTCCCCAAAATGTAGCTCATAATAGAGGCTGAATCCCCTCCTTTTTTTCTAAAATAAAACCAAACAAATTTAGCGCAAGTGGAAGGTCGATCCATTTTTAAATCGCTATAACTGTATCGGCTGCTGTTGTGAGGTCTTTTTAAAGTAAGTTCAACTGCCCCTCAGTATGAGATGTGGATCATCCTTCTCAGTTCCCAGGGGGCAGTGTGGCATGTCTGTGGCACCTCCTGGTGGTAATTAATTTCATCAGTTACCCCAAGCTGCTGGTGACTGGAGTGTGGCCGCTCAGCACGCACATCTAAACTAATTACTGAGTGACTGGTATCAGGCAATGGCCATCTGGTATTGTTTGTGGGTGTACATGAACAACTGATGTTGATGCAGATAGAAATACAATGGAAGTATTCTTTCTGGTAATTTCCTACTACAACAATGTAAAGTACAGTCATAAAGTGCCTAGAACAAGCTATACAAGGAAAGAAAAATATGTTGGGTACATAATCTCTGGGAGTTAGTAATGCACAGGTCTTTAAGTTCAATTACAATTACAAAAAAGAAATATTTGCCTCTTTTTATTCCCACCAGTAGGGCAGGCTTAGAGTTGATTGAGGCTGCATTAGGTTGCTCCATGGGTGGCAGCTGCTCCTTAAGTTGATCACTTTATGCCTTACTCCTATACCCCCTTAACACCTTATGGACTGTAAAATACATTAAATCACTGTCCTCTGGTATGTATGATGGGACTGGTAACTGTCTCAAACTCGCGTTCGTGTAAATGCCGATGCAAATTTTAAGAGCATTCCTGACATTAATAATACCAGCACAATTTTTTTAAAAGGTCTGCAAGAAACAACCTTTCCACAATTCTCTAATCATTCAAACTAGAAATCTGGTTGAATTTCCATCCCATAATGCTTTTAAAAGAAAATGAATCTAATAAACAATGGATTTACTCCATTTTTGTTTCAAGGTCTGCAACATTTTATAAAGTCAAAATACATACAATTCCAATGTACCTGTAACAAATGATGCTCTAAAATGGATTCAGCTAAACAAACCTGCCTCAACATTGAAGTGGGGGTGGGGGCGTTACAAAACCAAATTTGGTTAATTTATGCACTTGTTGTGATGTGTTATTGCACAAACATACACCTCTTTATTTTTGATAACTTTGGTGTGTGACTAAATCTGCTGGTTTGTCAAAGCCCCTGCATGGAAATAAATGGCCCACCCTAAACCCCTCAAAGATGGGCAATTTCCCCTTTCCTTATTACCTCCACTACCCTCAACCCTGCTATCACATGCACCTCTTATGTCAAGGTGAATATCGATGCCCCATTGACAAAGCACTAAACCCCCGTATTGCACCCCTGCGTTAAATAACCCGCGGGAATTCCGCCCGATGACGTCATACGCTGACCGCCCATGCGCAGCCTTTTTGAAACATAAACATTCAAGATGGCGGCAGTCAGCATTGCGCATTGGTGGTAGGTGAATAATGGTTTAATTTCAATCTAATTGATGAAATATTGATTGATTTTCCACTCAAACACCTTGACATAAATGTAAAGATGAACTCTGATCAGTTTGATCTTCCTGTTTCTTCACGCGCGTGTCCTGCCCGCTCCACACTCAGCCTGCAGGCCTCGTGCAGAATGGGCAGGACACGCCCGTGAAGAAACGGTCAGCTCAAACTGCTCATCGTTCACCTTTACCATTATACCTCATGTCCATAATATAAGACATAACTCGTCGTAAATAAGCAATGAAGGCGTCAGTAACAGCTGTTGGTGGAATTAACACCAACGGCGAGCAAATTGATGTCAGACATGAAGGAAGCCACAGCTCATCTCAATTCAAATTTACACTCCAGTAATGACTTTTGATTTCCATTCAGGATTCTCAGCATAAAGCACTATGAGAGGTGGGTGATGATGGTATGACCAAAGTAATCCAATTGGTACTAACCAGAAATGGTGATTGGTGAGCAAGGTATAAAATGACATCAGGTGACTATGACCTCAATTTTAGTCTTACTTTGTGAAAATTGCCTTCACTGACTGAGGTCACCAGCTGTCATATTTTACTGCTAAGCTGAGAGCAATAAAGGTAATGTATACGTATAAGCCCTTAATATTTATGTTTGGTGGTCTAGTTTAAATCACCCACAGGAGGACGTCAGTAAAGGTTTTTTGGATGATCATCTTTCTTTTAAATAACATTTCATTCTTATGGTTTTGAGTGAACACCTTTTACAGAAAGCCAAGGGAATGTTTGAAACCAAATTAGGAGGCTCCAGTCAAAGAGCAACAGCGGTGGAAGCGGAAACAGCATACCTCCTGACAACTTATCACTAGAAGGGAAGGAGCCCCACCATACCATGCAGCCACCAGAGGGCACAGCTGACACCCCTGTATGGTAATGAGGCTGACTTCCTGTGTGAGTAGAATATATACACTAAGCCCATAAAGATGCTGCAGAGGAATCCCACATGCCACCTTTTACTTCTATGATGGATACAAAAAAAGCTGGAAGGTGCTTGGTAACACTAACATGCCAAAGGTGCTTTGTGAATTGGCAAGTTGAGCTTAATTAGAGAGAAAGAACTTGATTTATTGAGAATTGTATAAGTCCAGAAGCCCAAAAAGACCCAGTAGAGAGGTCCCATGTGCCACCTTTTATTTCTAGGATGGAGTAATAAAGGTGCTGGGTCAAATCTATATAGCACTACTTTGCTCACCGGTAGAAACAATATGGTAGGAGTGGGACAAGTGCTTGGCAATTTTGGGAAAGGATATCAAATACCAGAGCCAGTCTAATATAGTTGGCCTTCCAAACCATAGTCTGCTGACATATGTAAATTACCTTACCCATCTATGCTATAAATTTTAATCTATTTGTTGAAGATATAATGACAAATTTTGACTACCTTTGAAAATTGTGCCTAAAAGTCAGTTTACTTTGTCTGGCCTCTTTCATTAGAAGTCAACCTTTGGCTTGGATGACTTTGATACTGACAAAATGGTATATAATGTATGTGCCTTTTTTGTGCCAATTTTCATTTTAACACTGAATTGTGCAGCTCTCATTCGGTTGTAGTCTAAACTGTGTATAGATAATCCAAACAGGCCTAAAGGGAAGAATTAAGGCAAAACAAAAAAACAAACTTTACATTCAGAGGGCAGCTCAGGCTCCTCTCACAAGTCAAAACGAAACCAGTTAAGTGTTTGTTAAGGCCGAGATTTGAAATGACAAGGATTCTATAATATAAAATATCTATATAAACTTAGTCTTTCTTTGGGTAAGCCTCTAGCGTTTTTTTACTCCATGCATGCAGTCTCAACTTCTCTCTTGGCAAACATCCCTCTTCCATTCCAACATTCCTCCTTCCCACACTCACAGGCTCACAGTCCAAGGAAACATCTGTCAGACAGAATAAGTGGTACAGTTGGCAGTTGGAAATAGCTTAAGGCTGTATGGATAGACATAAGTCAGTGCTATAGTATAGCACAGGATAGACCTTTCCAGATGATATGCACTGTTTAGATAAGGGACAAGTGGATTATGCCAAAACTATCTACTCCAGCCTTGTAACTGACTGTAAGGCTAAACTGCGTTGACAGGCCTATCAGGAGCAATTTGATGAGCATGTGGATAGCAACTAGCAGAAAGAGATGAGAAATGTGATTAGAAAAGGAAATTTTGAATAAGGTAGAAAACATTTATCACTAAACAGACAGAGAAGTATGGTATTTCAGACCCTTTTTCGACCACACACAAACATCCTGGAGCAAAAGTGATTTCACTATTTTAAGTGTGCATTTGTATGTTTACCTGTTTCAAACCTCTACTCCATTCACCATGCAATGGGGTGGTTTAGCAATGGAAGAATATTCAAAGTGGGCACAACACTTTGAATCAACAATGAAATAATGTCGGTCATGGGAAGCTGGGAAGAGAAATGCTGCCTCCCCATTAGTGAAATGAACCTCAAATAAAATATGCAAGCCGCCCAGGCCATGGAATGTGAAATAAGTGAATAGTCTAAATCCAAGTATCTCAACTCCTCACCTACACAGAGACTATTTTTGTTATCCTAATTGTAGCCAATGCAAAATAGTCCTTAGGTGGTGGAGGAGTGGGGGTGAATAAAGGTTGGGGGTGAGGAGCGGTAACCACCAAGCGGGTGAGAGGGTGTTGAAATCATATCAGTGTACGATGAGTGACTGCCAACTTCTAATGGCATCAAGGATAGTATAGGTTCCCTATATCATCCTTGATGGCCTAACATGTGTTGTCTACCTTTTTAAGGGCCGCTGATGCATTAATGCATCATGCACATTGATTAGCATGATGCACCAATGAAGTGCTAGCGAGACTACTCGCCAGCACTTCATTTGAGCATCATGATGGCCCTCTGGGAATATATGTATTACCCCTGTAAGGTCGGCATGATGCACCAATAAAGTCCTGGCGAGCAGTCATGCCAGCACTTCATTGGTTCATCATGCTGACCAATGGGCATGATGCACCAATAAAGTCCTGGCGAGCAGTCATGCCAGCACTTCATTGGTTCATCATGCTGACCAATGGGCATGATGCACCAATGAAGTCCTGGCGAGCAGTCATGCCAGCACTTCATTGGTTCATCATGCTGACCAATGGGCATGATGCACCAATGAAGTCCTGGCGAGCAGTCATGCCAGCACTTCATTGGTTCATCATGCTGACCAATGGGCATGATGCACCAATGAAGTCCTGGCGAGCAGTCATGCCAGCACTTCATTGGTTCATCATGCTGACCAATGGGCATGATGCACCAATAAAGTACTGGTGAGCAGTCATGCCAGCACCTCATTGGTTGATCATGCTGACCAATGGGCATGAGGTACTTCTGTATCAACGGCCTTTAAAGGGTTAAAGCCCCTTACATTGAATGGAAATATCATTTCGCTGTAGTTTAAAATGGAGAGAATTCTTCAACTGGCATCATAAATTCATTGTTAACTATCCTAAAAGCAGTTCTTAAACTGGTAAATCATATGATTGTTTCAACAATATTTGAGATAATCTACTTACCTTGATACTTCTCGTTTTATCTATTCTGAAATCCCACTCACATGCTGATCCCTTGAGTCACAAGGCTGTGTTTTTTTTTCAGCTGGATGTTATAGGCATATTTCGACAATAAATTGCAGCACGACTTAGTTCATCATCTAGCATGAATGTAATAGTTATATGAAAAGGCTGGCCATGAGTAAAAAGTTCATTTGGCAGGTGGTCTGATGTGATTGGCGCTACTTGACCTTTTTATTCCCAGTCGTTCTGACCTATATATGGTCAGTTCTCTCAAAAATGGAGCACAGTGTCACAATATCGTTTTTATGCCACATGCACTTAATAAGGGAGCAAACAGCTATTATATGCATACTTTTGCATTACTACCAGCATTTTCTTGCCTTAGGTACATACTTTTGCATGTCTACCATCAATATTTATGCCAATATAGGGTGAAATGTGTGTATTTTGAATGTTTTAATGCATGGAAAAAAATTATAAAATACTTGTGATTTCTTATGTAAGGTGAATGTAAAGTAGAAAGTACAAAAGTTTGCATGGACGATTGTAGAATCATGAAAGGAAAATTTTGATGACTTCAAAATCATTTTTCAATATATTTATGGGGGGTTTGAAAGGAAATAAGTAGTTGTGTAACTTTTGCATCACCGTACGTAGGTACATTGTATTAGATATGACAGCAGGGAGAATACTCCTTCGGAATAGATAAATATCTCAATTTTTAAGGTTTAATAAGGGGAACAAAGGGTCAAACAGAAAATCTTCCAATATATGCATGTAAATAATTTATAGCACTGACAAGCATATGGTGTACCTACTGGCATCACCGTACGTAGGTCCACTATAATCATTATAAAACAAAGGCTGTTGATAGTTAATGAAAAATTTTCTAGCCCAAAATTATACTTTGTTTTTGGAATATATGTGCAAATTATTAGACATAAAGGGTGATTTTCCTACAATTGATAAAGCAAATCAATGGAAACATCACCGTATGTAGGTACATCACCATGGATTGGTCTCAGGCTAAAAGTTGATGTATTGAAAAACATGATGAAGGTATAACTTTTTTTCAATATAGCTAGTTGACCATTTCATTCAATTCATGCAAAAAACAATCACTTTCCCAAAGCATTTGACTCATGGTAGGCAGAAACCATGGTCCCGTCACCGTACGTAGGTACATGGCCATGGGTAGGTGGCTCACCAGGAGTGGTATAATCAAAATGAACCCATCATTAATTATGAACAATAGAATTGAAAAATATCATTTTTCAACTATTATTTAGGCTATATTGACTAATAATACTTAATATCATGCTAATTATTCAATACCAAAGCCTATTATTTGGTCGTCTTATGCCAAGGATGCATCACCGTACGTAGGTCCACTTTCACACACATAAAAAGTGGCATAGAATGTTCAATTTACAAGATTAGTGTTCCCAATTTTGTCAGGAATCTGGATTATCAAATAGCTTTTAGTCAAAAGAAAATTGGAATGATAAAAGGAGTTCACAATTTTTCCTATCCTAAGCCTTGTGCTCCATTTTCGTGAGAATTGACCATATGATTTATTCTTCTTTTATGCTAAAGATCAAAAGGCCTGTTTTTGATCATGTGATTAATGAGAATAAATGATGCTGATTACATGTAGAGAAATTCTCTCTGTGGAGGAGAATTGAATCAATCAGCAATCCATATCATCTTTTATAAAAATGAAATCTCAAAATGCCAGATTTATCAATATTTATCTTCATGCTCAACCTTTATGTTAGCAAATCTTAACACTCTCTATTTATATTTCCACTTGTCTTATTTCTACCTCCATGACTTATAGCCCCAATTCCCCTAAGATATTGAAATATTTGTCACTATAAAGAAGAGAAGCAGGTGTATGGGAGGCATCTGATGACGTCACAATTGCCCAAATGCATCAGTTACTGCATTGTGAATGCTATACAAGCATTACCGGATACATTTTGCCCAATGGTGATGTAATCAAAAGCATTAGATGAGCCTGCTCTATGATACTAGATATTTCGCAAACTTAAATTGATATAAATGCTATGAAAATATATCATGATAAAAGGGTATTGTTTCCCTTTATGTAGCCTATCCTTTCCACCTCAAGAGCTCCTGCCTATCACATCCTGTTCTCAATTAAATCCCTTCAACTCCCATTGAAAGCCTGTATTTCCCACCTGGTAATGCATGATGTGTTGAAAGGAATTGCATTCTATATAAAACTATGGAAGTTGAAAATTCAAATTATGTCTTTCATCAATAGAATTTGATAAGAAATAACCATTAGTTCATCCATTGAATGGGTGTTCATCTTTAAAGGCACTCTAACTCGAGGTGCTAACTCCGCCGAATTTTTCACTGTGGCAATGTCGCTAATTCACAGCTCCTTAAAGTACATGCACTTGCCCCTCAAGCCCGAATCGAGTCAGTTTTCATTTCAGCTTTTCATTGCCATTATTCATAACATTGAGCTGCTCTCAGAGCACCTCTCACGTCACCAAGACCACACGTTGAGCTACTCGCCAAAGTGGCTTCTGATGTCAACATAGATTCCAGGTAGCCAGCCATAAGTAGGATAGAGGCTTGTAGGAGTGGCATTAAGTGAGGTATATATATATATATATATATATATATATATATATATATATATATATATATATATATATATATATAATGGGTGGGGCTCCAGAAAATGACCATGAAGCAAATTTGTCATGTTTTCTTGAATAAATCTTTCATAAGATCATTTCAGGTGATATAACCAGTATGGTTACAAAGATTTCAATGAATAGTTATGTAATAATTAAGGGATTATTAAAATGTTCCCTGTTTTTTGCTGAATTTTCCCACATTTTGCTTAAAAATACCAAAAAATCAATGTCCCCTGAGAAAAAATCATTTTCATTCAAATTATTTCTCTATTCACTATGCAATTAGCCATTTTGCAATTCATACAACACATTATAGAGATACTTGTCTACATCACCCTTGATTTCCAAAAAAAAAAATCTTTTTTTTTTCATTATTTGGTGAGAATCTTTAAAAATAGAATTTTCCGCACAAAATCACATTTTTATCTAAAAAAAGTGAATATCTTAATAAATAAAATGATTTTCTGTTAGTCTTTTGACAGTAAGTGGAAGTCTGACACCCATATATTGGAGCAGGTATGCGAAAACCTGAATATCTTATGGTTTTCTCTCCATAAATGAGCCCCAGAGAGGAGTAGGAAAGTGACCCTTTTAAGGCTATTTTCTTTGGGGAATTATTTTTTATAGAAATATAAGGCAGATGAAGAAGAAATTCAGTTGACATTGTGTGTGGTTGGGGGCTCTTCACACAATTTAACACTGTCTTATTCACCCATCCTTCCCAAACCTTTTACGTATGAAATCACCCAGTCGTTCCCTTCCTATCACGAGCAGCCTCCCACACATGCTCTTACCACCTCAACCTACACAGCACTGAACAACAAATTTCAGACTCAGGCAATGTCTCCAAAATAAGGGTGATTTGAGACTCAGCCTGATCCTGGGATGTTACTCAGGCGGAGAATACTCATTTTGGCGACATTGCCTGAGTTTGGATCCAGACTCAGGTGAGTAAGATTTTTTTTCAGTGAGGATATAGACAGAGGTCCACAATAATCTCTCAAGAAATCGCTTTTGATGAGGGATTTTATTAGGCTATTTGTATGACATCAAAATTGGCCCGTGGAGAATGCTATGTGTTCCTTCATGCCGCTGTGGAGAATGGCCTTCCTTATGCTTTACTATAGAGTCTTTAGTTCTCAACATGAAATAGATAGAGCATCACAGCTCACAATGTCTCCATCCAAGGAAGGCACTGCTGTTCCATCATTATCCCTCATGTCTATAGACAAAATATGGATACATATTGTTTTACAATTATGAAATACATGCACTAATTACTTAGACATTGATATGCAATCATTGCCAGACATGTCTCTTTGATGAGCAAAGGGGCAAAACCTTTCATTACGGAGAACATCAAATCGACTTTTCTTACGCATCAGCTTCATTAAGTTGATTGCTACAGGCAGATCATCTCATTGTTCTTCATTGTCCCTTACTTGCTGTTGATGATCTATAGATTTGTTCAGGTGTGGAATATCCTTGCACTAAATAAATAGAGAGTATTAAATCAAATCATTGCTGATCAAAGAGATCAAACTAAATGAACTGACATAATTGAGTTATGTGAATTGTGTTTTAAAGTTTCTCTGAGAACTTCTATTTCTTGTTTTTGTTTTTAAAGGTAGCAAAGTGTAAACATTTGTTATTTTGGTGTAAAGGAGATGATAATTTGGTGGATATATATTGACTTGCCAGTGGTTGAATTCCAATGGCTGCAAAGAAAAAACAGAGTTCTTGTCAGTGTACTTTAATCAATATCTTTTTTTCACTTGCCTGTTTGTTTTACTGTGATTTTCTGCATAACTTGAAGAGCCTTTAGTAATGTCCTTGAAATATGGCCTTTTCCTTTACTTACAATCAGAAGACAACTGGATCCTGAAGGGAAGAAATAGGTACAATGGCTCTGGTAACCATTAGCTATGACTCTGGAGGCTATTCATCAACATGTTACCAAAACTCTACTTTAACTTGAAGTTTAAATCTTTACTATGATAACATCACAGCCTTGAAGTAGAGAGAGCAGTCATACGGCATTACCCATTAAACCACTGACACTAACCTTGAGGATTTCAAAGTGTCTGGGTGTAGTCATAGTACCTTCAGAATAAAAGCTCCCTTTGATTATAATAGACTAACAGAAGTAACTCCCTGTGGCTTTCATGCTGCATGATCGTGTTAGACCTTTATAGAAGGGCGCAGGAGTGTCATTGTATTAGGCTCAGATGTTGCAATTAATCTTGACTTGTCTAATTAATTGCAACAAACTTCGCTGAGTGTGCTCTGTTCCCTGTTATTATCACATTACCAATTGTTCTACTCCTAGTCTCAAATTCTCTGATTGCATGCTTCCTCACCTACCAATCCTTTTCCCTACTCTTTTGCTAGGGTGACCTATCATCTTGTTCCCTTTTCTCACCAAAAGTGAACTAAATGAGGCTATACTAGTTTCCAAAAGACTGTGATATTTATGTATTTGGATCTCAATGAATAACCATATATGGACTAAATCTAATTCTCTTCCAAACAAAAATACACAGGCTATGTCTTCAATCTTAAGCCATTTGCACGGTACCATTTGGGTGTAATTAACTTGGCTCCACCTTGTCAAGTAATAGATGTAGAATGCTCAGTTCTGGGCTTCCATGAACAAATTTATCATTCTATGCCATAATCATTTACTCTTTCCTTCCTACCTGCAATAATCTTAATCTGCAGTAGGAGAGAAAGAAAATGAGTGGCTTTCAACTGGCAGTGTCATAATCAAAAAGAGAATTCCTTTAAATTACTAGCTGGGTGCTGATGGCAGGTCATTAGATGTTAAAGATTGAATTGTGTATGCCAACAAGTTCCACCCCATTTCACATTAATTAAAAAGGACATGGAAAGATTTGTATAAATTTCCATGCACATCATCCTCTGACAAATTCCTTGATTTCCTTCCACTATTTGATAGTGAATTCCTTGATGCCCAGCCTTCAACCCGACCCAATAAAGGGCAACATTATGCCTCAGGGCATCATGTTCATTATGCTGCACCAATGGAGCCTAATAAACTATTCAATATCCCTGCCTTATTGCTCCATAATATCTTTTCTGGAGTGAATCTGTCACTATAGGGTCTTAATTATGGCCAGACACAGCTCTGCCCATACTGGCAACTCACAAGGTCAGCATTCATATATCACAGTGATAGAAAGGTATGCCTTTAATTTGAGTTAAAGAACCATGCTGCACCCCAACGGCTATATCCTGTCAACTCCCCCTAATCTGTACTTTACATTCTGCCTCAAGGAGCAGTGTGACCTTTGTGGGAGGGGCTCACTGTGAGAGGGTAGCAGAGTTCAAGTCACTGACAAAGATCCAAGGCTCTGGGAAGAAAAGTATCAATTTGTCTGCACAGAGAGTGGTCATGCCAGGTGGGAGGGGTGGTTGGTGGTGAGGCTGATCTGCCGGCTTTAGATCTATCTCCTCTCTTTCTACCCACCCCAGCACTCCATCCTCACCCCTTAGTGCAATGGCTAATGACCCCTTTTATGGCTGTGAAATATATTCTGGGTGAGTTACTCACCAATGCATTAGGCAATATGCTAACCATGCAGGGCATGAGCATGATGTGCCAATCAATTGACAAACTGCATTCATCTAGCATGGGAATAAAAAGAAATTAAATCGGAGGCATCATGTGGCCCAAAAAAGGTTAGCCACTAGATCAGTACCTGCAGGTTCAGATACACTGTCCTTGGGTGCAGCAGGACACATGATCTGTTCCCTATGGGAGCTGCCATACAGAATCTCATCTAACATTTTGTGAGACACAAAGAGAGCTTTATTGACAAGGAAGTGTGTATGTGTGGGATATGATTTGTACTAAGAGCGGCAATGGAGGAGGATAGGGTAGTGGGGGAGCAGAGTGGAAGTGGAGTGGGTGCGGAGTGGATGCGCGGGTAGCAGGAAGGGGGAGGGCTTCTGTAAAAGCCTGCTTAAGGGTGGAGTATGAATCTGGTGAATATGCACCAGGGAAGGGGAATAGGGGGGGGACTGGAGTACAGCAGTGTTGAGCATGAAAACTGATTCTCGAATAAGCTAAGTGCCTTAGCTGGGAAACAAGAGAGTGAAAATTCAAGCAACAGTTATTCAAATAACCACTGCTCTTAAATTGAAGGTACAAGAACTTCCCAGAAAAACTGTATCTCAATTTATTGCAATTTTTAGATAAGCACCCGGTAAGGCAAAAGCAACAGCGTATCTGCACCCACAAATAGACCTGGATAGCTCCCTCACCGATTACTCCCCACCAGGGGGACTTGATACAAGAGAGGAGAGATGCTTCTTCTTTAGCTTCTTCAAGATGCTGTTGTGCAGCAATTCATGGTCAGTAGTTCTATAGGATTTGTGGAAAAGTTGCATTGTTCAACCACCACTACCCACTACACAAGTGCTGATACTGATCATTGCAGCCAAATTGAATTATGTTTAAGAGACACTTTGTACACTGGATACTGAGGGTTCACCTTGTGAAATAGCTCTCAATAATAAACTATACACACAAACTGAAGTTCTCCCAGCTCATTGTGGGAAAAAAATAAAACTTTTGGTATCCTGTATTTCTGGCTAACAAACTGAGTGCAGCTTTTTAATGAATATCATATCCGTCTTCGTTGGAGCCAGTGACAGTACCCTAATGTATACTTGAAAGAATGTACATATTCCATTTTAAAATGTATTCTTGCCACACAAGGACATGCATTGACTGATGTTCCTTCTACCTCACTCTAATCAGTCTATAAAAACAGAATGGCAAAAATAGAGAGCTAATAGGACAATGAAGAGAGCTAATAGCACTATGAAGCAATTCGTTCACCATGGGTGGCCCAATCAAGTTTCAATCAACAGTGTTTTATCCATGCATCGCACCAACCCTGTGGTATCTATACATATTAATGATTGACATCATGCATAAATCCTCTGCTGGGAAGCAGAATCACTGCAGAATCACTACATAGCAAAATCATTCCAACAGCAACCCTGCAGACTAATGCAGCCACTCAGGACCCTTAATGCATCATGGCCATTGGCCATCATGATGCATGGATGCAGCCCTGGCAAGTGACTCACCAGAGCTGCATTTGTGCCAACCCTGCAAGGCTGATACACAGCTTGAGGGTCGGCATAGTGAACTAATGAAGTGCTAATGAGCAGACTCACTCTTCAAGGGTTAAAGAACCCAGTTGAGTGTTAATTAGTGTATGTGTAGTGGGGCCTGGTAGTGAAGCTCAAGGGGTAATTACAACACCTATACATGTAGTGCCAGGACGTGTACTACAAGGTGCTATGGTTATGGTGATGGAACCTTGTTCATGTGGTACGAGGGTCTGTTACCCTGATTAAATCTTTACTGTTATTGGGCCCCTGATGCATTAATGCATCAAGCCTATGTTGCATTATGCAGATATGCAGCCCTGAAATAAAAAAGAAAAAAGTCAATGATCTGATTTTTTTTTTTAAATGACTATGTCACCTAGTGTTGTATATGCCTTAGAAGTAAGTTCCAGCTGCTCCTATGTAATGAGGTGTGGATCATGCTTTAGAGCTCCTAGGGGGCTTCTGGTGGTATTTAATTTCATCACTGAGCCCAAGCTGCTGGTGACCAATGTGTGGCTGCTCAGCACTCACACCTAAACTAATTACTGACTACTTTAATACTGGTACTGGGCAATGGTCATCTGGTTGTGTTTTTGGGTGTATAAACAGTTTGATTTTCATGCAAGTAGAAGCAGAAGGGAAATTATATAGTTCAGAACATTTTTCGTAAACTTCATTATAAAGTAGTTATAAACACCTAAATAGGACTATAAACAAGCATATAGAACATGCAGACTTGCCCTTAAAGGGACAACAAATATGAATGCAGCCCTGGCGAGACAATTTTCAGGGATGCATTCATGCATACAGCTGACCCTAGAGGGTTGATATATACTACTGAATCAAATGAAGTGCTGGTGAGCAGACTTGCCAGCACTTCATGGGTGCACCAATGGGCATGATGCACTCCTGCATCAGCAGCCGTTAAAGGCTTACCTGATGGTATCTTCCATTCTTGGCACATGATACACTGGTCACTCCTGAGATGTGGCAGTGCTAAACTCACAAAGACATTTCTGCTTTAATTGATTCTCAAAAGTCACATATGAATTGAAAATTGCATGAGCATTTCGGTGTTAATCTATAGTAGGCAGTGAGAAAGTTACTACATCACCCAGAATGCCCACCCTTCCCAACACTTGCAATTTATTTCAGTACCATTAAGGCATAAGCTTTAAGATGATGTTTTTGTCATGCAATGACACCTATCCCAAGTTATATTAGACCTTGTAAAGAAAGAAAACTATTTCAGGTAACTTGTGGATAAAACTAAATAAAGTTTTAAGATCCCGTGGGCTAGTAATAATTAAAATGCATATGACTTTAATTTAAGTTCAACTATACGAAACATAATTGCCTCTTCTTTTGGTGTCCCTTTGTGCATTTGCACCCACTTAGACTTTCACACCAGGGCTGATTGAACCTCCAAAGTGCTGGATACAGCTAGTGGAAGTTAAATCTGTAACTCAGCCCTGTGTGGGGGCACCACCAGTAAGGCAGGCTTAGAGTTGATCGAGGCTGTACTAGGCTGGTCAATGAGCTAATGGCACCTGCTCATGGAGCTGTTCTCTTTCCGCCTCACCCCTTTAACTCTTAGCGCGTTAAGGTCTGTAAAATACAGAGAGTTTTTCTGACCTTAACAATTGGAGTATCAAAAAGGTTGCTCAGGAATTTCTCCAATCGCAAAACTGATAATCAGGTTGGATTTCCACCCCATAATGTTTTTCAAAGCTAAAAAGTTAATAAGCAATGTCTTTGCTTCCTTTTTTTAAGGTCTGCAACACTTTAGAAGGTGAAATATACTTTGCAGAGATCAATACCAGTCACAATAATGCATATTGCATATACTTTCAATGTACCAGAAACAATTAATGAAACATGTATTCCATATACAAATACATCTTCATTTTTTATAGCTTTGGAGTGTGACTAAATCTGCTGGCTTGTCAAAGCCCCCACCTGGAAATAAATGGCCCACCCCAAACCCTTCAAAGATAGGCAATTGCCACGCTATTTCCTTTTCCCTTTCCTTATCACCTCCACTACCCTCCACCCTGCTATCACATGCATGTCATACCTCATGCCAATAATGTAAGACATAACTCATCTTAAATAACCAATGAAGGCGTCAGTAATGGCTGTTAGTGGAATTAACACTGATGGTGAGCAAATTGATGGCAGACATGAAGGAAGCCACAGCCCATCTCAATTCACATTTACACTCCAATAATGACTTTCGATTTCCTTCCAGGCTTGCCAGCATGAAGCACTATGAAGGGTAGGAGGTGGTGGTATGACCAAAGTAATCCTATTTATGGCCAATACTAACCAGTAATGATGATTGGTATGAAAGGTATCAAATGACATCGTGAGACTTTGACCTCAATTTTAGCTTTATTTTGTGTAAATTGCCTTTACTGTCTGAGGTCACCACCTGTCATATTTTACTGCTAGACTGGCTATTTCATACTGCCTGAGAGCAATGATGGTAAAGGATATAATCCCTAATTATGCATATTTGGTAGTTTAGTTTAAATCTCCCACAAGAGGATGTCATTTATGAATGTGTTGGATTACAATCTACAAAACAATTGTTCTATCAGTTCATTTGGAGGAGTTAATAATTATATCTATTCCTCCTGAATCATACCTTTGTGACCATGTTATTTCAGATTTTATTTCTTTATAATGATTTTGAGTGAAAATCATTTTACTAATAGCCAAAGGTGGATTCAAACCCGAATCAGAAATATCAGTGGGGAGAAAATTGTATTCTTCAATTAACATAGCTTCATGGAAGTCTTTTGAAATTTGATACTATGAGTACAAGATTTGCTGCTCTGTTTTTTGGGGGTTTTTTTTCAACCCCAGAATTGAATCTCCCACATAAAAATAAATAGGCTTCTCTTTTATAGACAGGGCAGCATTACCCAGAACTACCCTAGGTCAAATTTCCGCAAATTTCTCCAAATAATAGACCATTCTATCCTGTGTTTATGTTTGAATGTTTACTATTCTATCCTATGTCTAATGTTTGAAGGAGGATTACATGTGCTTTCCAAGGAAGGGCCGTGGTGTATTTTCTAGAAAAGGTTGATAACTGTAGCTAGCAAAGGACAAAGCTCCAGTCAAAAAGCAACAACATCGGAACCAGAAAAAAAATATAACTATGGATGATTTACAAGAAGAGAATGAGCCCTAGTATAACATCAAGAAACTAACAGAGGGCACAGCTGGCAGGCATGTATGGAAATGAGGCTAACTTCCTGTGTGACCAGAATACATCATAAGGATGCTGCGGAGAAATCCCGTCTATGATGGATAGAGAAACGCTGGAAGGTGCTGGTCAAAATAAACACCATAATTAGACTTTACATTCAGATGGCACAGCTAAACCCATAACGTGTTTGGTGAGGCCAAGATTCCAAATGCTAATGTTTGGTCAGGACTTTGCTTCAAAAATAAAACTTCTTGAATTTTTCCAATTTACATACAATAAGAATAATGCCGTGTTCTTCTTTGAATAAGCCTCTGGTCACTATCTACAATATACAAGCCACCTCTACCTCATTTATCATTTTCTTGTAGCAATCATAATCTTTCCTTCATTCCTCCTTCCAATACTTGTTTTGTTGTGATGCTAATATATTTTAGTCAGCTCTTAAGGTCACTTGTCGCCTGGTGGATTAAACACCAATTAAGCAGGTTATCTCCAGGTCTCCCTCTTGTGTTCATTGATTGATTGATGCAATCAGTTCCAGGCACTTCTCCCAGTCCAGGTAGTAATCTCACTTAAATCTTGTCACGCTCAAACATTAAGCCCACATTTCGCGCCCGGAAGAGCAGGCTCTTTGATCATAGTGCATGGTACAAAGAAATGCTTTTTGTTATAGCTGTGAAAGTGGAAAGTTACAATATTGCCTAATCTACATCATTCATTATAACATGGATGAGTATTCATCATTGCAAGACATTTACTGAGGGATATAAAAGCTGTTATAAAGACATAGATACCCAATGAATGTAAACCCCATGTACAAGCCACATCTCTGTAGATATCACAGTCTGACCTTCGGAGAATGGCATAAACTACACCTGAGTTACCCTTCTTTAGTATAGCCTACATGTGTAAACTATATGAACACACCCTGCCCCCAGAAAGACCCTATTTGTAAGCCACAGTAGACATATGAAATGGTCTATACCGTAAATCCCCGGTCATAAGCCGGCCCCGGTCATAAGCCGGGGGGTGAGTTCAGGGAAATCCTATAAGCCGATTTTGGTGTCAAATTTTTCCCATTTTCTCTTTATTCTATAGTAAAAAAACCCGGTCATAAGCCGGGGGGAATTTGGGAAAAATTTAGAAGGCGGTTTGGGCCCAAAATAGAAAAAAAAAATCCGGCTTATGACCGGGGATTTACGGTAATTGGTCAAAATTATATGCAGGTTTTATCATATGATTAATGACTTATAAAGGCTAATAACTTTATATCTTTGCTCTCGGGGTTGAATTAATGTGGCCTAAATTAAAAGTTTTTTTCCATGGGTATGTTAATACGAAGGCCAACCTACTGCTCTATATTTGGACTAAGATTATGGTAATTTAGAATTCTCTCTACTAGGTGTATGAAGTCGTTACAGGAACAGAGAGCAAGTAATTTCAGCTCCGAAAATAAACACATACAACAATGACAATCGGTTTATACCAATGTAACTTACCTATGATTATCCCGAGGTTAATTTTGCATTCTTCCGTCTTTTCCAACTGTTTCCGGGGCTTGCCTATGCCCGGCGCTACCTTAAAAGATCAAAGATGGTGACAATAACATTACCGATCGAGCAAGGACCTAAATAAATGTGACTTTTTGTCTAATTTACAGTGTAAAACCATGAAATAAACACATAGTTCAACTCAGATTTGTCATTTCAGTGATTTTTCTCCACTTGCAGATGTCGGCCTACGGCCTCATTGGGAATGCCCCAACATCTGCACGTGGAGAAATACCCTGAAATGACAAATCATCATTGAACTATGTTTATGTACCACAAACACCAAGCAGGGGTCAGCGATGGTCACATCTAACATCGGAGCAAGGCTACCTTCTGGCATGACATGAATACCAGAAGCCCATAAAGATGCAGCAGAGAAATCCCACATGGCACCTTTTACTTCTGGGATGGAAATAGAAATAATGTTTGTCAGTGAGGCTATTTTGGGAGAAGAACTGTGACTTGCTGACAATGGTATGAGGTGAAATGCTTAGGAGTTCCAGCATAATAATTGAGAAGGGAATGAAAGGGAATGAGCTCCATCATAACACCAAGTAAATACCAGAGCTTTTATGTGAAATAAACCTATAGATGACTACACCTAACTCTCTTCAATTTGAGCGGTGTCAACAGAGGAATAGGATATAGCAGGGGCTCACAGTCCAAGGCAACATCTGTTAGACAGGATATGTGATACAGTTGGCAGTTGGAAGTAGCTTAAGGCTGTATGGATAGACATAGGTCAGTACTAGACTTCAACTACGAAATCAATATTCTTCTAGTGATGAATATAGGTGTGTAGGGGTCAGCGAAAACGTTAAGGGAAACCGGGAGTTGAACCCGGGACCTTTCAGCCTTCAGACGATTGCTCTGCCACTGAGCAATTTCCCGGTAAAACGTTTTCTACCTTCCACCCACGCCTGGACTGGGGTGACACAGAGAGGGGACATGTGATTACACGACGACCGGCCCTTAAGAGTCAGCACATCGCACGCAGGGAAATCACATTCCCCTACACAGCCCCCAACCAGCTTCGACCACTGCTGACCAGCAACCCGGCTCTTCTCCCAACCAGACGATTGGGCTTTAGCAAGCAGTGCGAGACATTCCCGATTCCCTGGTCAACTGCCGGTACAAGAACCGGACGGTCGAAGCACCTTCCGTGTCACACCAGCCAGGTACCGAGTTCCATAGCCCCCCCTCACGTGGGTCAGGACCACTTGGTTTCCCTACCATTGTAGGGGTCAGCTAAAACGTTTAGGGAAACCGGGAGTTGAACCCGGGACCTCTCAGCCTTCAGACAATTGCTCTACCACTGAGCTACTTCCCCGTACAACATTTTCTACCTTCCACCCACGCCTGGACTGGGGTGACACAGAGAGGGGACATGTGATTACACGACGACTGGCCCTTGAGAGTCAGTACATCGCATGCGGGGAAATCACATTCCCCTACAGGTGTAATACATGGCAAATATACTACAAAATAAGGTGTATGCTATAATTATACAAGAAACATACAAACACAAAAGAAACGAGACATTTATTTTAGTGCATTCTCAATAAAACATAAAGGGTAGCAGAATCTGTTCTATGCCATCTATTCCTTTACTTTCCATATTCAACCATAACCCCTAAGCATTCCACCTGATACCATTCTCAGGAAATCACCTCGCCTCTCCCAAAATAGCCTCACTGCCATTTCACCAAGCACCATCTCCATATCCATCCTAGATAAAAAAGGTGCCATGTAGGATTTCTCTGCTGAATCTCTATGGGCTTCTGGTATCGATGTTCTGCTAGAAGTTAGCTTCAGTTCTGATAGGAACAATGGTTATGAGCCATTAAAGAATTTATTTTTGTCTGCCAATTGCTTTTCACCTGTAATAATATAGTATTAGCCTTTCTTTGGCAGGACTATAACCTAGTGTGCACAGAACGAATCAACATTGAAAAAAAAACATTGATTGACCAACTATGACCAACTTTATTTCAATGTTAATTCAAGGTTTTGTGCCCACTTTGAATATTCCAGACCACTCCATTGCATGGCGCATGAAGTGAAGGTTTCAAACAGGTAAATGTATGAATACACACTTGAAAATAGTAAAATCACTCTTGCTGCTGGGTGTTTGTGTGTGGCCCCAATACGTTCTGAAATACCCTACTTCGCTATCTGCTTTGTAATTTGACGTGTTCTACCTTATCCAAAATATTCATTTCTAATCACATTTCTCATAATCTTTCTGGTATCTGCTATCCACATGCTGATTGCTCCTGATAGGCCTGTCGGCGCGGTTTAGCCCTGCAGTCAGTTACCAGTCCGGAGTAGATATTTTTGCCATAATCCTCTTGTCCCTTATCTAAACAGCACACATCTTCTGGACATTGCTACAGGTCTGTCCTGTGCTATACTCTAGTTTACCGTTCCATCCCTCCTCAGATTTAAAGGACCTGAAAACGTTTGTATAAGTTTGCATCATCCTCTGATAAATACACCTTAAAATTTGAAGTAAACTTCCATCTTGATTTTTTACAAAGGTTAAGAGTGTCTGCATGAGGCATGTGTTTTGTATCTTTTCAAAGTTCCACATTTTGGAAAATCCCATTCCCTATGATCAGAAAATACTTCAATCTATATTTTAGCTGTGTCACAAACTGGAGGATATTAAGATTGTCCAATCATGAGACAGCTCACAAATCAAATACACATGCTAAGTATAATCAATGTTTCCTAAGTTCTACACATTCCTACTAGCTTCATTATATATGATAATATAGCCAAGGTTTCAGATCACCTGAGAATATTACTTTCTCTCTCTCTAGTTAGTTTATACGCGAGCTAGAGAACTGTACTTAAAATGTCTGTGCAAATCAACATGTATGTACAAATTGCTTACAGCCTCTCTACACAGTCCAAGATAATGAGAGTGTACCTCTATATACATATCTGGCAAGATTTAAATGCGGTCTTTCCCAAGGATCTAGGCTCAGAATATTTAAGTGAAACCTGAGAATTATGCAAAGTGGATTCAAGGAAACATGGTCACGCCATCTTCTGACTCAATTTGTCACTCTGTGCATGACACATTTAACTGTCATGAGGGAAGAAGTACCACAAAAGATTATCGATTGAGTAATTTGTGTTTGATAATTCAAGACAGCTGATTTAATCTCTGAAACCTTCAATTTTTTATTGCTTTTAAAGGGAACAAAATCTAAATATTTACATAGTATATGATGTAATCTAATGTATAGGAAATGCTAATTTTGCAGATATATTCATTTATTGTAGCTAAATTTTTATCTCTGAGATGATAAACAAGGCTACTCTCAGGGCCCTTTGGTGAATATCTTGTTATTTCGCACTTGCACGCTTGTCGTAGTTTCACTTTCTGCATGACTTGGAAAGCCCTTTACTTACAATCAGACGACAACTGGATCATAAAGGGAAAAAATAAGTGCAATGACTTGGGTAACAATTATTCTGGTTAATTTAAGACTACAGTAGTAAGGCTCCCTTTGATTATAACAGACTAACACAGGTAACTCCCTGTGGCTTTCATGCTGCACGATCGTGTTAGACCATGATAAAAGGGCGCATGAGAACATGTCATTGTATTAGACTGAAATACACTCACATTAATTGGACAAACTTCACAGAGTGTCCTCTGTTCCCTGTTATTATCCTGTTACCAATTATTTTACTCCTAGCAAGGATGGTACAGTATAGGATAGGTTACTCCATACAGTCCTATAGTGAAGGCCAACCCCCCTCTACCCCCCCCCCATGAAACTAGGCTACTTAATGTCTTAACTATTGGGCCCTATGTAGGATAAGGGGGTTTATGGAGCTATCATGTATCTTTATGGAAGGGATATCAAATGAAGCGAAGAGACCACCTAATCCAAAAAATCCTGCTAAATCCAAAAATAATAGTCTTTATTCTCAGACTTTGACTAAAGGTACATAAAATTGAGGTTTGATAGGGGAAATATTTTAAAAATGTACTAAAGTGATATTGAAAATAATTGGAAATCTTTAAAGATACATCTGAATCAATGTTAGTACCTCAACCCACATACACAAATGATGCCCATCTCTCAATGTGACAAATACTGTGTCTGTGCATTGCTCTGCCTATCCCACATACACCATATCAATTAGTGTACCTATCACTCATCCTGCCTATCTCTTCAATCTAAAACATCAAGAGTTAAATCTAATTATCTCTTAAAATGCTTGGATTCCCATGCTTACCTCTAACCTTACCTTAGCTTATCTGTTCCTTCTTACCATTAGTCTACCTATCCTCAATCTGCCTATCATTCATTTTATCTATCCCTCATGGTGACTATCATATTTGACTTGCATATTGGTCCCTAGCACCATGCTTTCTTTCTTTTATATTTTCTCATTTTACAAGGTACTGTCTGTGCCTATCCCTTAAACTGCTTATTGTTCATACTACCTATCCCTCTTTCTACCCATCCATTTGAATACCTATCCCTCATGTTCTCTATATAGCTGTCATACATCTACCTATCATTCATGCTGCATATCATTCAGTTTACCTATCCCCCAGTCTGTCTGTTCTTCATAGTGTACATATCCCCTGGTCTGCCTAAACAACTCTCTTTATACCACTCACATTTTGCTCTTTCTTACTAACTTTTAGTAGATGTTTAATGAAACATACACCCCCATTGTATTTCAGGGATATGCAGAGGGATATGCATAGCAAACAGTAGTGATATGTAGAATGGAGGATAGGCACAATGGGTGATAGGTATATATCACAAGGCTAGATCTGGAGATAGGTGGAAGGAATCGAACACAGTTTTAGATATATATAGAGAGAGAGCTGGCTAGATTGAGTTGAGCTGAGATAGGTAAGAAAGTCATATGGAGAGCATGAGGGATAGGTCCTGGTATTCAAAAGGATGGGTGGCAAGGGGGATATATGGTATGTGCAATAAGCAGTTTGAGGGATAGGTACAGACAGTACCTAGTAAGATGAGCAAATGTAAAAGAAAGAAAACATGGGTGCTAGGGACCGATATGCAAGTCAAATATGAGGGATGTGCACAGTTGGGGGATAGGCTCAATGAGAGATAGGTAGACTTTATGATAGGAATTATGAAGGATAGGTAAGATCAAAATAGTAGACATTATGAGCAATGTACTGTTAACCATTGAGGCTTAAATAGACAGATGAACAATGCAGTTTAAACATGAGGGTCTGAGGGATAGTCACAATGAGGGATAGGTAAAATGAATGATAGGCAGATTGAGGATAGGTACACTATGGGAGAGTGATTACAGAGGAGAATAGGTAAGGTAGGGAGTAAGCTTCAGTATTTAGGCCTTTTGGGAGATAGTCTTACATTGCCCAGGATGCTTTGGATTTAAGAGATAGGTAGTATGAGTGATAGGTAGACTAAGGGATAGGCAGTATGTGGGATAGGCAGAGCAATGCACAGTTAGAGTATTTGTCAGATTGGGAGATAGGTAGACATTTGGACATGTACACCGAGGTGCAAACTCTGGATTACATTTATCTATCTAAAAAGACTTCTAATCATTTCAATATTACTTTTGTACATTTTGAAATATTTTCATCATCAAACTTCATTTTTGGGTACTTTTGGTCAATTTCTGAGAATCATGATCACGCATTCTGGATTCAGCAGGATTTTTTGGTCTGGGTAGTTCCTTCTTCCCCTTTGGTATCACCCTGATAAAGGAATACCACAGCTCCATAAACCACCAAATCCTCTATAGAAATATACACTGAAGCCACAAGGTAGCTTAGTTTCAAGGGGGGGAGAGGGGGGTGGCCTGTCACAGTCTACCCATAGACTATACTCTCAGTGACCTCTCCTACTGTGTCTAAGCTCCTTGCTCCTAGTCCCAAATGCTCTTTCCAATTGCTCTGTGGCAGATTCAGAGGGGGCGAGGGGTGCACAAACACACTGCTTTTCCCCAGTACTTAACAGTTTAAATTCATATTTTTTACCCCCGAAATTTGCTGAAAAATAGGGGGTGTGCCCCCTCCTTTTAGGCCGCACCCCCTGCTTTTCCAGATCCAGCATCTGCCACTGATTGCTTACTTTCTGATCCACCATTTTGTTTCTTATCTCACTGATAGTGCAGGCAGTATAATCAGGCAATACTTTAATCTGAAACCCGGTATTGTTAATGTACTTTGATCTCAATTTCTTATAAATATTTTTGTCATATGTGGACTGAGTCTGAATGTTTTCCACAATGCACAGGTCATTTCTTCAATCATAAGCCAATCAGGTGTAATTGAGTTGGTACCATCTTGTCAAGTGTTACCTTTAGAAATGCTCAGTTCTGATGAAGTTCCATGAAAAAGTTAATCATCCTGAACCACAACCTTCTACAATTTTGAATCAAATGCAAAATGTTGATGAGTCACTCTAGCAGCTAGGTAGGTTGATGGTTGATTATTTACTAGAAGAAAAGAATGTGATTAGAGTTTTTCAGTAGCAGAAATGATAATGAATGGCTGCCAACTAGCAGTGTCATATCATCGACAAAACAATATTCTTCAAATTGCAAGGTAGGTGCTGATGGCAGCTCATTAGACGGTACAGGTTGGACTGTATGCCAATAAAAATCCCACACATTTCACATGCCCATGAAGTGATTGATTAAAAACATTCCTATAGATTCAATTGACAATATGGGGTGACTTTCTATGAATAACTTCATGTTTACATTAATTCTATTTTGTTTTTTGTTTTTTTTTTTCACGAAATCAGGTACATGTCGGCCTACATGGATATTGAGTTTATTGCAGTAATGTAAAGCAGGGATCTTGAGCTATAATCTGCTTTTGGATTTATCAAGATATCTTTATTTTCTGATTTTTTTATGACTTTTTCAATTATAAATCCTTGCTTTTCTTTTTCCGCGGAATTAAGGTTTAAATTTGGAGACTTTTTCTGTAAATTGCCAATCACCTACTAGTAAACATTTGCGGTACTTTTCTACCAATTGTTGTCACCCTGTCTGAATATATTGTATTTGGTACCAAATTGAAGAGAAAATATTGGACTTTAAGGAGAGTGTCATCTAAAGTTGGTCCCCATCGAGAATATTTATATACTATTGAGGGATCTTTGAAGAAAATGAAGAAATTCTCAACAAAATTCAGAAGCCCGAAGATTACTGGTACTTATTATCTCATCATTTTCATCGACTTCTACTCATTTTTACCACTACTTACTTTTATATAGTATACCTGATATACTGGTGCATCTAAACACCTAAAAAAAAGTGGAATGATTAAATTTCTCAATTTTCCCCTTTAGACCTAATTATCTCAGCTTTAAAAAAATGCGACATGTGCCTGATTTCGTGAAGATAGTGCTTATATTTACATCAGGAGTTTTGATGGATGATTGGTTCTCAAATTGAGTAGATAATTGTAAAGGTATCATCATTCTGAATAGTTTTAATTAAGAAATGTGCATAATCCACTATAATAATAAGATGATTCTGAAAATATGTTATCTGCATGCATGAAGTCTTCACATAAGACACATATGGAAAATGAATCCACACAATAACTATCTAGTACACATGACCAAATGAGAAATCAACATCTGACATCTCTGTTGATTTTCTCAGACAGGCACTTTTGCCTTCTATAGAGTAAGTTAAAACAACTTCAGACAGTTCCCTATGTACGGCTTGGTAAATCTGCAGTGTGCAATATGTTTTTGTGTTTTACCTATTTAGTTCCCCCTGTATGCATTTCCACCCCTCCTTAACTTTAAAGGGCCCAGAAACATTCCTATAAATTATCCCCTGACAAATTTATACTTAAACCTTTTGAAAGTAAACTTTCATCTTGTCTTGATGCAAACATCTGTCATGATGTTTTCGTGAATTATGTGTTTTGTATATTTGCAAGGCCCAACATTTGGAAAGTGTCATCCCTGCTCTAGAATGAGAAAAGCCTACTTTCTAAGTGATAATACACAACTCCCCAAATAGGGAGGGGAAGTCACGTCATGTGCAGGCGGATTCAGAGCTCAGCATATTATCGCACGCAGACTTGAAGGATAGGGAAATATTTTAAGCCTAGCATAACTTTTTTAAGAATGAGAGTTGAGCCTTAAAATTTTATATATGGTGGGCCTCCAGGTCAATTCAAATATTGGTCATTTTAGTTCCAAATCAGAAATTTTTTTACGACATAGTTTATCGTGAGACTTAGGCTCCGTATACCACTATGAAGGTGAACCTGCTGAGTATAGTCAATGTTTCACACTTATTTCTACACATCCCTGCTGGCATCATAATAACATTGTGATATTCTGGAGGTATCACATCCCCTGAAAATATTTCCCCTCTCCATTAGATTTTTCTCTCCATTTGATTTCTCCTTTCATTTCTAGTTAAGTTAGCTGTGGTAGGAAGCTGTCCTTAAGATGTCTGTACAGTATAATGATTAAAGCCAAGGTTTGCCAAAAGCAGCAAGTATATGTGACCCATCCTTACAAAATGGTTCGGAAGTCACACAAAGAAAATGGTTAGATATATTTAAATACAGCTCATGAAGGGCTTTCATTTGGTATATATAACATATTGCATATTTGAACCAGGTTTCCCTCTAGAGATCTCCCAACAATAAACGTAGTCAAATCAATTAAAAATCATTTAAACTGTGATAATTAAGATATTGAACACATAATAATTCATAAATGCCATAAAATTCCTATGTAATATAATAAAATCACAAATTTGATACCTATGTCTTTTGTGTATTTGTGGCTCAAATTTAGTTTAGTAACCGAATGTATTAAAGTGGAACCTGAGAACTCTGTGCAGTGGATGCAAGGTGACATGGTCACGCCATCTTCTGACTCAATTTGTCACTCTTTGCACGCACAAATTTAGCTGCCAGCAGAGAAGAAGCACCTTAAAGTAAGGATTATTGATTATTATCAAATATGAAAATATTTTTTGTGGAATAATAAGGTTCCATGTGTGGAGAGATAGCTGGCTAGGGAGACTAAAGGTAAAATGACTAAATAACATTTAAACTTTTAATCATTTGGCATAATTAGTACAATGCATATGGGCCAATTTTTTAAATGTGGTACTTTTGGCCCTGACAAAGCAAAAACAGTGAAACTTAAAATAAGTTAAAACAACTTTACTACATTCAAAGGGCAATGTCTTGGCTACGTAAAAACACCTGACATACGCAGCAACTCCTAGCGGGTCCGTTTTTATAAGCGTTCAAAGATAATCTGTTGTAATTTGTGTTACTCCCTGCTCAAAATTCAGATACCAACTGGATATACTATATTCTAATGCCTCCTAAATCTATTTACAATATCTACTAGTAATTATGTATCATGATTCAAAAAATCAATATGTTCTTTTAAAAACTTTCCGAGATATCGGATATTGAACTTTTGTCATTGACTGATTTTTCTGAGAAAACCCCAATTTTCATCTAGCTTTGTCAAAAGTTGTCAAATAATCACCAACATTCATCCATATTAACTTCAATATGCATACTTTAATATGCAACTACCATCTTTTCCATATCTAGCAGTAGTTTGTGATAGAACTGGTCACAAGTTGGACCACAATTTGACTTTTTTGAGCAGGGAGTAACACGTTACTCCCTGCTCAAAATTAATTTCACCCCCCAAATAGCACAAAGTGCAAATTATGTACACAAATCGATATAAATAGGTTAGGAGGACTCCATAACAAGCAAATGAAAAAGTAGTAGGTGGAGTTTGATGGATATTCCTCAAAAAAATTTAAATATGTTCCTATCAGGTGTTACTCTCTGCTCAAAATTCAAATTCCCCCATTGATTGGGTTAGTGGGGCTAAATAACTGCATGTAGGTAACATATAACACATTTTTTGAATAAGTGAGGGGTACATCTATCATAAAAGCCACAAAAAACAGTAATCTTTACAATATTAGGGACATGAGATGTGAAAAAGTGGGATAAATCTTTAGGTCCGATGCAGATTTTTGGAATTTCCACACTCAAACAGACACTTAAAGTTTTAGGATCATAACCAAATACTCCAGGAAGATACAGAAGTGTATAATCTATCATCAGGATATCATATGTACACATTTTGATAACTGACAGACAGGAGAGTGAGTTTTAGCATCAGAATCTATTTTTGAGCAGGGAGTAACACACATAGGGCTCGGGCAGGCGCCATGCTTCAACCCCATATAACGCCTAGTCATTTAGAAATAATGGCAAAATTCCACCACTTGCCAATGGACAACATCAGTTTTGATCAAAATAAAAGCATTTGGACCCCAACAAAGTATATCAACATGTGCCCTACACCTTTGTACATCTTATAAAGGTGAATTTTTGGCTGATTCCTTACCTTTCTTTTGCTTTGGGAATAACAATTGTCTGTAAAATTGGACAGATATATGTGTATGCAGTACAGTGATCGGGGGTTTACTAGAGAAATGACTTTCAAATTCAGGTAGAGTTTCACACAATGACCTTCACACAATGTAACTCTGTATTGCTTCCCAAGCCTTCCCTGTCTATTGATAAATGTTTTTAAGCCCAACACTCTGTGATGAGTGTGCGCACAGGATGCATGCCCTGTCTATTCACCATGCGATCACTTTATACCTGAATCTTCCTGCACCTGCTCCCATCACACTGTAAAAATTAACTGTCAAATCTACCAGGGATCCTTGTAAAACTGAACAGTGAAACACCGTTATTATATAACAGGGGCAAGAGTAGTTTTTACAAGAAGCTCCACATGGCAGCTTGGTGGTACTAGGAATCTCTGTGAAAATAACAACATCTCTGTGAAAATAACAACAGATCTCTGGCAACTTTGGGACAAGAAATACTTTATTATTTTGCCGACATTATTTTTTTTACAGTACACTTTTCGACATGCACAGATGTAATGATAGCACCCTGCTTCTCTACACACAGGTGCACATACATATGCTCGTCCTATCACACCATGACCTTCAGACAAAGTACTTTTGTATTTAATCACCCTCATTTCCTCACACCACCTGCATCTTCTTTTGTACCTGGATCTTCCCTCACCTGATCCCACCACCCATACACACACACTGTAGTATGCCACAGGTGTAAAGAGTGCGGCCTGCTTATCCACATACAGAAGAGAACACCTCCCTGAATACATCCTGACCTTCACAATTAATTCCCCTCTCATGCTCTCCTTATTCGCACACAGGCTGCCAGTAGGTCTTTTACTAGATCCTTCCTCACTGAAGAGGGGATCTGTATTAGCCAGCATTATTACACGATTTCTGTGATTCTGAGTGCTTTTCCTGGATATTCCCATGCACATACCTGTCGATATTGCATGGCATGATGCATGCATCATGACTTTTGTAAGGTATGCGGTTATCCAAGAATAACAGGCACCCAGTGTGGTTATCCATGGATAACAGGCACCCAGTGCGGTTATCCATAGATAACAGGCACCCAGTGCAGTTATCCATGGATAACATGCACACCTTACATGTCATATGTCACATGTTAAAACCTACCAGAATGCTATTGCCAAGGACAAGGGTCGAACCCATAACCTACTCATCCCAAATCTATGCATTGCGCCACAGGGACTGATGAGAAAGTGTGTGTGTTTGCCTGTATAATATACAATGTCTTAGGTTGGGCTTGGTTAGGAGCGGCCCCAGCAATTCTCACATGTGCAAGGTGTGAATGGCATTGTAATTATACACACGACAGTGGCCGGGGCTGCCCCTCCCATAACAGCGACAGGCATGGTAAAGCCAAGAATAGTATAGGTTCCCTAGGATATGTTACTCCATAGAGTCCTATAGTGCAAGCCACCCCCCTCTACCCCCCCCCCCCCCCTTCAAAGTAGGCTACCTTTTGTGTTCAGTACTGAGTCCTATGTAAGATAAGGGGGTTTATGGAGATGTCAGGAATCTTTATCAGAGTGATATCAAATGGAAACAAGGGGCCACCTATACCAAAAACTCCTGCTGAATCCAAAATTTGTGGTATTGATTCTTAAAATTTGGCCAAAGGTACCTAAAAATGAGGTTTGATGATAAGAATATTTGAAAAATGTACAAAAGTTATATTGAAAATGATTTGAACTTTTTATAGATGCAACATGCTAATCAAAGTCAGTACCTCAATCTACATATCCCAATGTTTGCCTATCCCAACCTGACAAGTACTCTGCCTGCATATGGCTCTGCCTCTCCAACATACTGCCTATCCCTTAGTCTGCCTATCACTCATACTACCTATCCCTTGAAACATCTAGAGTTTAATTAGGTTTTCCCTCAAATGGCTTAAAGGATTAAAGTTTACCCCTCACCTTTGTACCTAATTTTCTCTGTACATTCTTACCATTAGTCTACCTATCCTCAATCTGCCTATCATTCACTTTACCTATCCCTCATGGTGACTATCCCCCAACTCTGCACATCCCTCATATTTGACTGGCACATCTGTGATATTACCTAGCACCAATGTATCTTTTGAATATGCTCACCTTACAAGGTACCCTCTGTGCCTATCTCTTAAACTGTTTATTATCTATCCTCCTTGCTACCCATCCTCTTCAATGCCTATCCCTCAAGCTCACTTTATAGCTTTCCTACCTATCACAGCTTGATCAGCTGGGATAGCTCACATCCAACCTTTATTATGATCTCTTAGTCAACCTATCCCCTGAAGAACAAATCCAACAGCCTACCTCAAGCATACATCTACTGATCACTCATGTTATATATCCTTGAGGTTACCTATCCTTCAGGGTGTCTATCCTTCATGGTATATAGCCTTCAGTCTACCTAACCAGCTATCTATGTATCTCTCACCTTGTATTCTATTCTTTCTACCTTTATAATAGCTCTTATAGTCTATGCCTTGTGAAATATACCTATCGCTCATTGTACCTATCCTCAAGTCTGCATATCACTCATGTTTACCTTACATATCCCTCAGCCCATTGAATCATCATGCTTTTCTTAAATGCCTCAATATGGCTATCATTAGACAAGCTAACTTCCTATCCTACATGTCTGTTGTTTATTCCCCTCTTCCTATCCTCCATGCTGCATATCATTCATGCTATCCCACTTGACAACAAAACATTTTTTAAGGTAATAAACTGAGGGCTCTATACCATGAAGGATATGTAGCCTGAGGGATAGGTAGCCTGAAGCATGAGTGATAGGTAGATGTATGCATGAGGTAGAATGTTACATTTGTTCCTTAGGGGAGAGGTTGACTAAGAGATCAAAATGAAGGTTGGTTGTGAGCTATCCCAGCTGAACATGAGGGATAGGTATTGAAGAGGATGGGTAGCAAGGAGGATAGGTAGCATGTGTAATAAACAGTTTAAGAGATAGGCATAGAGAGTACCTTGTGAAGTGAGCATATTCAAAAGGTACATTGGTGCTAGGTAATATCACAGATGTGCCAGTCAAACATGAGGGATGTGAAGAGTTGGGGGATAGTCACCATGAGGGATAGCTAAAGTGAATGATAGGCAGATTGAGGATAGGTAGACTAATGGTAAGACTGTACAGAGAAAATTGGGTACAAAGGTGAGGGGTAAACTTTAATCCTTTAAGCCATTTGAGGGAAAACCTAATTAAACTCTAGATGTTTCAAGGGATAGGTACATGTAGTATGAGTGATAGGTAGACTAAGGGATAGGCAGTATGTTGGAGAGGCAGAGCCATATACAGGTAGAGTACTTGTCTGGTGGAGAAAGGCAGACATTGGGATTTGTAGATTGAGGTATTGACTTTGATTAGCATGTTGCATCTATAAAAATTTCAAATCATTTTCAATATAACTTTTGTACATTTTTAAAATATTCTCATCATCAAAACTCATTTTTAGGTACTTTTGGTCAAACTTTGAGAATCAAGATCACAAATTTTGGATTCAGCAGGAGTTTTTGGTATAGGTGGCCCCTTGTTTCCATTTGATATCATTCTGATAAAGATTCCTGACATCTCTATAAACCCCCTTATCCTACATAGGACTCAGTACTGAACACAAAAGGGAGCCTACTTTGAAGGGGGGGTAGGGGGGGGGTCTGTTACACTGTGTCCATAGGTAAAGCTCTGAGTTTCACCTCCTATCTATTGAAGCTTCTTGGTAAAGCTGCTAGACATGAGGTGTGTGTACCGATAGTATATTGGTCAGCGAGTCGCGCTGCAAACCCCAAGCACAGGCATTCACGTCCTGGCCTGGTCCACCTTTTTGGCTTCATAGAAGATATGGAGTAGTCAGTACCATGTCGAGTCCCGGTCCTGGCATGGAGGTGAACGATTTTTTTTTATTGAATTTATTGATATTCTATTGATTATCTATTGATTAATCGTGTAATAAAATAAGTATTAACCAACAATAACATGCAACTCGGGGGCTTCACCCCCTCGTTGCATTTTATTGTTGGATATATCAGTCACGCGTCATGACATATGCATTAATTACTTGTTCAGGATCATATATTAGAACTGAAAAGAGCAGGTGTAAAATCATGTGTAAAGAATAACAAGCTGGTCACACCCTAATAAACAGAAGATGCAGAAGACGTTTTAAAAGAAAGTTAAATGCAGTGAGATATAGTTTAGAGATGTGGTGAGGAGTGTCATGCACCATTGACAGCTTTAACATAGAGTCATAACTGCAGCAGATATGTTAATATGAGAAGTGGACACCGAGAGTGGAACACCTTCTAGACGAACTGCTTAACAAAGACACTGTCAAAGCTGGAGCACAAGGACTCATAAAGGTAACTGGCAATTTAGCATTCTTTAGGTAACATTGGTATCATGCTCTAAGCCTCTAAGGGCCAAATGGTGCTTATAGCATGTAAGGGCAGCATGGTGCTTTAAGCATGTAAGGGCAGCATGGTGCTTTAAGCCTGTAAGGGCAGCATGGTGCTTTAAGTATGATATACCATTTTATTATTCCATAAATTCTAACATATTATTGTATTAATCAAAGAATATCTATGAAATTAATACATAGGTTGGTTCTAAGAGCTATAAGAGCGCTCAAACTTTGTATAAGAGCGTTCATGCCCCACTGCACACCAAACCAAGTCAGTTAGACAGAGTTTATGACATCAAAGGGTCCGACCTAATGGTTCACTGCACAATATAATAAAAATGAGGGTCTCAGTGTGCGACCTCATGGTTCAATGCACAAATTAATAACTTGTAAGTGAATGCAACCGGCCGTCACGGGTGCCTGAGCACCGCTGACGCCGTCATGAGTGTCTGAGCACTCTAAGGACTGAACAATGGGTTACATAAGCACGACGCCATAACCTTCCGGTCGCTCTAGCGTCGCTCCTGAGCGGGCTAGGTCAAATATCAAAGCCTTTATGGAAAGCCCATAATTAGACGGTCAAAATGAGCCCAAGATCAAGGCGGAACTCCCATTATTAAGGAAGTTATGCCATGGAGACTGAAAGGAGCTCCGAGTGCACTACAGACAAACCGGCGCGAATTACGCGCCTATCCAGCGGGCATTATAAACTTGGCATATTCAACTCCGCGCATGCCCAAAATGGCGGTTATAAACGCATAAACGACCGAGATATGAGGGTCTAAAGATGCAGAACCGACCAAGACAATGGGGGGCATAGCGGCGTTCATGGGGGTCCTTTGTCCCCCTGTGACACTTGAAAGAGTCCCCTCAAACAATTGTAGAGTTAGGCAGATGCTGCTGGCTCCAGTCAGTCTGGAGGTGCTTTTCCAAGATTTGCTACAAATAGCTTGTCTGCACCTCCAGGAAGACACATCACCAAGAACCGCTCTAGAGGTAACATCTCCAGTCATCTCCTGCTACCTGCTATACCACTGCACTATGGTGAAACTATGCTAGACAGGCATCGGTTTCCTACCATTAGTGGCCAGAGGCTATCTTCTTCAAGACTTCCACCAGAGGGTAAAGTTACTCATTATTACACTATTCCTCTAAGCAGCAGGTCAGGAGCTAGGTGTGGGAACCCACCTAGAACTATGCTGGACACTGTATTATTAATACCTCACAGGTGGAGTGGAACTGAACATTATACTTTATAAATTACTGTATGTTTACTGTATGTACAAATTACCTACATACTAACTACTGTATGATTGATATTTCTTACATGTTGCCTAAAGCTGAATAAACCAGTGACAACTGGAAATAACACTATTTATATGAGCCTGATGTATTTACTCCATACACCACTAGTCATATGATATTTCTCATATGACAAGAGAACATCCTACTAAGATCCCATCTCTCACAGGCTCATAAAAATTAAAGCTGGTAACACAACTAAGAACAATCATGCACACAGTAAGTTAAAGCTGGTACCGCAACTAAGAACAATCATGCACACAGTAAATTAAAGCTGGTACCGCATACACACAGTAAGACCCACTCCACCCACCCAGTGACCTTGACCTTGACACCATACCCACCAAGGACACCAGTGAGATCTCCCGCACATCAGTGAGATCTCCCACACACCAGTGAGATCTCCCACACATCAATGAGATCTCCCACACGTCAGTGAGATCTCCCACACATCAGTGAGATCTCCCACACACCAGTGAGATCTCCCACACATCAATGAGATCTCCCACACGTCAGTGAGGTCTCTCACACGTCAGTGAGGTCTCCCACACGTCAGTGAGGTCTCCCACACGTCAGTGAGGTCTCCCACACGTCAGTGAGGTCTCCCACACGTCAGTGAGGTCCACCCCACACATCAAGGTCTTATCAGTCAAGCTGGCAGAACAACACACAAAGACCTTACGTAGTCAGGGGCCTGTTGAAGAGGTCTCCCTCCCACCTAGATCTAGGAGGCCCACAGGAGGCAAACCAGCCTCCAATACAACAGTCCCACACTCAGTAGACCCCACACCTCCCACCCTGTCTACTCAGGGAACAACCAGTTCTCAGGGATCCAACATTTACCAGGGATCTCTACAGGACGCTCAACTCACGCTATCTACCTCAGGGGAAGAAGGATCTGCCTCAGGGGGTGGATCCACACCCTCATCTAGATCCTCCACCCCAGCTCCAGCCTTTGACAGCCACTCCTCCAGAGACACCTCCCCCACACCCTCCATCATGGACACCGATGAAGGCCCCCAACCTAATCAGACAGCTGAGAAGATAAGGGCCTATGAGAAGGCCATCCAAGATGCAGTTACTGCCCTAGAGACCAACAAGTCCCAGCAGGAGGAAAGGGAGAGGATCCTCAACCAACAACTGGCAGAGAGGAATGCAGCAATAGATGCTCAACAGAAGGCCATGGAAGATCAGCGGAAGTCCCTAGAGAGACAACAACAACAGATAGCAGATCTCATGAAAATGGTATCATCCCAGACCCCACAACCTCCCACACCTGCCATCACACCTGTTGTCACACCATCTGCCTCTGGATCCAAAGATGACATCATAATCTCCATGGTGTCCAACATGACCAAACTCATAGACAGAAAACAACAGGATGACAGAAAGATCAGGCTACATGAGGTAACAAAACCCAAAACCTTTTCACACCCATCACCACTCATGTCAACAGCATTATTTATTGATCACAAATTCCCAGAATATCTGAAGGATAAGTACAAAGTGACAGACAGTGACACCATGGTAACATATTTACCCAAGTACCTCGAAGGACAAGCACTAGCTTGGTTTGAATCCTTCAGGGAGAGTGCCACACCTGACATGTTGACATGGACCAATGTAGTGAATAAATTAAAAGAGTATTTTGCTACTCGAGACAATATAATCTCAAGGACTGCACTCCGTGCGCAAAAGGTAGATGAACCTGTCCTAGACTATGCATGCCATCTCAGGAAAGTGTGTAATGCCCAACGCCAGAGTGATGAAATCCTAAGCAAGGCATTTACCCAAGGCATGAGGCCCTGGATCTCTGTAGCTCTTGAGAACAAGAAAATAGACTCTTTTGACCAAGCCCTAGACCTAGCCCTAGAGGTTGAGACCCAAGAGAGATCTAGGAAGGTGAGGGATGCAGAATCCAACCCACAGCCTACTAAGAAAAAGGTCCAGGAAATCAGCACTAGTGCAGGTGAAGATGTTAACCTAATGTCTAGTGCCCATGTAAGGCAACAGGAGGCTAAGGTTGCATCAAGAGACCCTACCGGTAGATATAGAGGAAATAACTATGACCCCAACTACCAATCCAATAGAGGTAGAGGTAGAGGGGGCAACAACAACAACAACCGGGGGGGTCACAACAGTAGGAAAGACAACAGCTCTTCCAACTCCAACAATGGTAACTCTTCATACAGTGATAGGAGAGACAGAACCCCAAGTAATGGCAGATCCTATAATAATCAAGGATCCAACAGTAGGAGCCAGAGTCCACATAGGAACTACAACTCTGGATCCTACAACAACTCTGGATCCTACAACAACAGCCAGGGTTCAAACAACTCTGGATCCTATAATCAAGGATCCAACAGTAGGAGCCAGAGTCCACATAGGAACTACAACAGTGGATCCTACAACAACAATGGCGCCTACAACAACCAGAGATCCAATAACTCCGGTCAATACAGCAACTCTGGTCAATATAACCAGGGTTCCAACTCACGCCGGGAGGATTACAAACCTGACACAAGAGGTTACCAGGGGAACCAACAAAGTAACCCCCAAATACCACCTCATGTGATGGATCAAATCTCCAAACTCCTGGTGGCAAGCATCTCAACCACCCCACAGAACCAGGAAAACTAGGATGTCACAGTGCCGATGGGCCAGTGCACTGTGACACCCCAAATACAAACAATCAATCAGGATTAACAAAGATCCAACCAGAGACAATTGCTAGTGCAAATCTACCATCTAACAGACAGAGACGTCCATCAGTGATACACATCACCCCACCAGATTCATCATCAAAGGATACAGGTGAGAGTACCAAGCTTTCTATTGTACTTCTTCAAAATGGCTGTATCAATGCAAATCTATATGATGTTTCAGATGTACAATGTTTGGTTGATACAGGTGCTACTATCACCTGTGTCAGACAATCATTCCTCATGGATCTCCAAAAGAGATTCCATATCCAACTGAGGAAATCTAAAATTAACATCCATCTGGCAGATGGATCGGTGTGTCATGTTAGACATTCAGCTATGCTGAACTTTAGAATCCAAGGTGTCAGATTCCAATACCAATTTGCTGTAATTCCCAACCTCACACAGCCCGTTGTTCTCGGCACAGATTTCTTAAGCACTACAAAATCTCAAATTGAATTTAATATTGATCCTGAACAAATTCTCAAACCCATTAGGGCAGTGAGGGATTTTACCATCCCTCTATTCTCTGAACTTGCAGTATTGGGTAAGGTCACATCTACTCAATCACTGCAAGGGAAAACTGGAGTAGTAGATAACCTCCAAAGAAATAACAATGCCCCATATCTAGTTCAAAGGGCAGCAGTAACCCCCAGGGAAAATAACAAACATCCCCTAGTGTTACTCAACACCAGCAGGCGCCCACATAAAATCAAAAAGGGTGCCATCATAGCTCTATTTCAGGAAGTCAAGGAATCTGATTTAGAAAAACCTCAACAGGTGTCAGACACTACCACACACACTGATCAATCCATCTCAGCCATACGGCCTGAGGATGTAACTCAATTCAGTGACACAGACTCAGACTGTGAGTCCACATATGCTGACCCTGAACCCAACTCAATCAGACTCTCTGAAATAGCTGCTATACATAGTGAGGCACATGACCTCGAGCCAGAATTGGAAGAGAATGTTCCACCAAAATCTGTGCTCACATCCAAAGATCAGCATGATAGATTAAGATCACTGCTGACCAAGTATGATGATGTATTTGTAGGAAAAGATGGAGACATTGGTGCCACACACCTGTATACACACTCAATACATGTAAAACCTGAGGCAGTGCCATGTCATTTCCTACCATATAGACAAACACCAGAAAAACAGGCCGCAATAGGGGAAGAATGTGAAAGGCCAGTACAACAGGGCATTCTCAGAGAATGTGCCGAGGGCCCCTGGGCCTCCAGATCCTTTTTAGTACAGAAATCATCGGGAGGCCATCGGCTCGTCACAGATTTTCGTTATTTGAACCAGAACACGATAAATCAAGCCTTATCTACACCCCGGGCCGATGACACTCTAGACATGATAGGGTCACTCAGACCAAGAGTATTCAGTAAGCTAGATGCCCAACAGGGATTTTTTCAAATTCCTATAAGACAGGAGGATCAGCATAAAACCGCATTCATAGCAAATGACAAAAAATATGTCTATGAAAGGATGCCGATGGGTTTAGCGACGGCACCGGCGGGATTCTGCCATCTAGTCACATTAATTCTGAACAAACTCAAGTACAAATGTGCCCTACCATACCTAGATGACATATTGGTATTATCACCATCAATCGAACAACACTTCCATGACCTGGAAGATGTGTTCAACAGCCTAAGAGTTGGTAAACTCAAACTGAAGAAATCAAAATGTGAATACTTCATAGACAGAATAGACTTCTTGGGAATGAGAGTCACACCCATGGGACTACAACCATCTCCCACAAAGGTGGAGTCAATCAAAACCTTCCCAACACCAAAATCAGTCAAAAATGTCCGATCCTTCACAGGCCTATGCCAATACTTCAAAAAGTTTATCAAAGGTTATGCCCAAATTGCTAGACCATTATATGATCTACAGACACATCTCAAAGCATTTGTCTGGACAGAAGAGGCAGATAATGCTTTCAAAACATTAAAGCATGCCCTCTGTACCAATGCTCTTCTCAGATATCCAAACTATGAGAAAGAGTTCAGTTTGGCAACTGATGCTTCCAATGTGAGCTTAGGAGCTGTACTCTCACAGAGAGATAATGAAGGAGTGCTCAGACCAGTAGCCTTTGCAGGTAGAACCCTCTCCAAACATGAGAGAAATTACAATACCACAGAGAGAGAACTACTGGGAGTAGTGTATGGAGTATTACACTTCAGACACTATCTAGAGACTAGACACTTCCAATTATACACAGACCATGCAGCCCTAATCCCACTACTAACCAATACAGGACTCACATATAGATGGGCCAGATGGGCTCTAGACATACAACAATTTTCATTCACCATCCAACACGTGAAAGGTGATGATAACACACCACCAGATGCTATGTCTAGAAGAGAATACCCAGATTCTGGACCCATGACTAACCCTCCACCCCCACCAAGGAGAGTTAGAGCAGCCAGTAGAACCAAGTTTGCAAAAGTAACAAAGAAAGTACCATTCAAAAGGGATGATCCACCCAACACCATTGAAAAGCCAGAGACACCCATTAGGGGTATCTTGAAGCAATCTACACACTATGTGTTTTGCCACTGTGAGAGAGAATACTCACAACTCTTTCCAGATAATGACTTCGAGCCTATTGAATTCTCATCACTCAATCAGATGCTGAAGGCAACTCCTAAGGAGCCACCCTTCACCCCACCTGACTCAGATGATGAAGATCCAGAAGACACAATACATGCTATTACTCAAGCAACTTCTAAATCAGTCAGATTCTTTGAACCAAGGCAGGGAGAGGAAACAGCAAACCATTTGTGTCCTATGACCACACGCTCAAAGACTAGAGAAATGATTCAGGAGGGCACACCAAAACCCCCCACACAATCACAAACTATTCTAAACGAGAAAAAGGTCACAGGAAACAAACCTACCAAAACCCCACCTGCCAGGAAAAATGTCACAAAAGGCACTGCATCTACTAAGTCAAAGAACTCTGAGACAAAGAAGAATGACAAAAAGCAAATTGTGCCTTTAAAGAAAAAGGTTGCCACTCCCATTAAGGCGAGAATAGGCCCTCCAAAGGAGCCTACACACCAAAACAAGAGTGACACACCCCAACAAAAGGCACAAGATAGGCCAATAGTTGATGAAAAAGAAAAAGAAAGGGACAGAATAAAACAACACGTGCTAGATATAAATCAACTACTGGATCAGATTCCCGACACATCCATCTCAGGTACAAACCTTGGCTTGGAACAAAGGAAAGACAAGGACCTATTGCCCCTCATACAATATCTTGAGGATGGGACCTTGCCTGCACCAAAAGCACAAGGAAATAGAATCATCAACCAAGGCCAGACATACACCTTGGTAAATGGTACATTAGTCCATATATGCCCCATAAATTGGAGAAAAACCAATACTGTACCACTTCAAATTGTTATACCACAGCAATGGGTAACAAGTACACTACAGTATTTCCATGACTCACCTACTGGCGGCCATCTTGGTTCTAGTAGGATGATGTCAGCACTCCGACCTAGGGTATATTGGAAGTCTATGCTAGCAGACACAACAAAATATGTTTCCACCTGCCACACATGCCTCACAGCAAAAAGGCAAGTACACTCACACAAAACACCAATGACAGTGAGAGAGTACATGACTTCACCAATGAAGTTCCTAAACCTAGACGCGGTGGGACCACTTCCCACAACTGCCAGGGGAAACAAACATATACAAGTCTGCATAGATTATGCTACCAGATATGCAACAGCTTGGGCTACTACTGACTTAAAAGCTGAGACAACAGCAGCAGAGTTCTACAAGAATATAATTTGTCATCATGGAACACCAGCCACTCTTCAAACAGACAATGGGACATGTTATACAGGTGCAAAGTTCACAAAGTTAACTAAACACCTCAAGATCAAACATAAATTCTCCTCACCATACAGGCCACAATCAAATGGGCTTGTAGAGAGATTCAATGCTAGCATAGGCACAGCACTCAGAGCATTCTGCTCAAAGCACCAAAACAATTGGGATTCATTTATTGAACCCATAACCTTTGCATTAAACAACACTGAATCCCAAACCACAGGATTCACCCCTTTCTTCCTACTCCATGGAAGAAACCCAGCCACCCCAATGGACTTAGGGCTGGGAATACAGGAAGACATATCCACAGTAGCAGACCATGTAGCTAACATGATAACGAATCAAGATACCTCTAGGAGGAAAGCTATAGAAAGGGTCGCCAAGCTACAAAAGGAAAGGAAGGATAGATATGATAAGAAACTTACACCACAGGAAATCAAGGTCACCGACATGGTGTACCTAAACATACCAAGAATCCTGACCAATACAGAGTGTAAGAAACTTCAACCCCTTTTTATGGGACCATATGTTGTAGTGAATAGACCTAGTTTGACTAGTGCCAAACTCAAAAACTTGGACACCAATCTATTGGTGGCCAGACCAGTGCACATAGACAGACTGAAAAAGGTTGTGGCTGTCAGAAATAATGAATTTGCACACAGGCTTATTCCACATGAGGCCAAATACTACAGCAAAATTGTAAGGAACAAAAATGATATCACCCTTACAAGAGAAACCACAGGCATAGGCCCTATCAAGCCTAGGCCTGCACACCACATACTAAGAAAGACATCTAGGTGTGGTGCAGTTTCAAGAAATTAGAAACAAGATTGAGATACCAAAAGTCATAAGATTTTCAAAATGTATTACAAATTCTCTTCATCCACACATAAGACATGTGTGACTGATAATGAATTACTATGTATATAAAGCCAATCAAATTTGTAAATATATCAGTAGGTTATTGCCTCTGAAAGGGTCAAAGACTGGGACCCCCCAAGTAAAGCAGACATGAAGTCTAAGAAGAGTAAGGGTAACACAATGGAGTGTCTAAAGCCTAATCCCCACATGAAAGAGCGCGCTATGCCAACACAGCAGTCTATAGAGATCAATTGACCTTATAAGCTACCCTCAGACAACTGTCTAGACGGTCATGAATGGCTGTCCTGGATGACAGGAGGAGCTAATTACCAGTACACAGACTACACAATAGATCCCACAGTTAGCAGACACTGGAGATTATGCATGGTCTCCAGAGAAACAATACCAGGCCCACAATGGATGTGGGTAGGGTAGGCTACATAAGAAGCACTGTGGACCATAGCCCACCATCAGTCTTCATCCAGCTGCAGTCTGGAACACAAGTCTACAGGACCCCACTTGGGAATTAGCCAGCCCACTTCTCCATTAGGAGAGACTGCACTAGGATAAAGAACACACCTACTTCACCTTCAACCTGACCTTACCATTTACTGGTCAACCTCTATAGACTCACCGGACATATTGCCAAGACAGCTCAATCTTGCAAAGGTACAGTTTGAACCACTTCATTTAAAGTGTTACACCATACACTTAGACTTTACCAGCACCAAATCACTACAAATTTGACAAGACTTTAAACAGCAAACTTGCTTTACACAAGCACCATGGGGACACTGAGAGTTTCACCCATACTGCTAACTATGCTGTTATTATATACTATTGAACCACTTACTGCAGGTTATACACCTGTGGTGAGACAAAACATAGGAGTAGTATTCAAACCTAGCCCTCAACCATTGGTCAATGGACATACAACCACAACACTGTTGTTAGCTATTCCCTACAAGATACCTCGGGCACCCGTTACCCAAGGATCCATAAGGGATAGAATACTCCATTTGACCACTCCTACTCTACAAGATCATACCTCTGGCCAAATTATCCAACAGGCTAAGGAGCTAGACACCTTGCTGGAAATTGCAGACAAGGAGATAAATGAAACACTAGCCTCCATCAAATTGTTCTTATCCAACCCCATAAACACATTGGACAAAGCCAAAAGAGAGGCCATACTGGGTTTTCTAGCACCCCTGTTTCGCGGTGTGCTAGGGCTAGCCACAGTAGAAGATGTAAACCAAGTAATGGGACAGCTCAAGAACATAGATGAAATACTAAGAAAATTTGCTAAACAGGATCAGGAAGCAGCTAATCTCATTGAAAAGATCACAGACAGACAAGATAAGTTTGTTAAAGCATACATCCAAGATAAGAAGGTACTGGACAGCACAATCAACACCATAGGTGACACCGTCAACCTGTGGGCCTCTAACATGTCCAGGTCACTTGACTCATATTCAAGGCACGAGAAAACTCAAAGGGAGAAAATGCAAGTATTAAATGATGCACTAATTATCATAGCAGCAAGAATGAATACAGTTCAATCACTGCAAAGGACAAATGCAGCCCTGAGGATGCTATCATCAGGGATCCTAACCCCTGATATAGTACCACCCTCAGACCTTGCTAGATACCTAATTGACATTAATAACAAACTTAGGATTACACACCCTGGAGCACAAGTCGCAATTAATGACTTAGATTTCTATTATTCACAGAAGCTGACCTCATACACTTACTCAGCTCACCATATATATATTCATCTGGACATTATAATACAATCTACCACCTCAACCTTCAAACTGTACCAAATGATTACATCACCCATGCCTATAGACACACAGGAGACCCCCACCAGAGGAGTCACCAAATTACAAACCACAACTGAGTTTCTAGCAGTATCTTACGATGAATCATTATTTATCGAATTGGACTCAGCAGATATGCAGGCATGTGAAGGTACTACAGTAAAGGTATGCAGAGATGTAAATGGTAGAATCTATAAACACAGGCCTACATGCCCTGTAGCCATTTTTACTAACCAGGCTCAACAGATTAAGGAACATTGCAAGTTTACAGTTTCACCACTGCAAGCACCTACCACCCATGCTATTTCCATTTCTGAAGATGAGTATCTGGTCACTACTAATGAACCCCATTACTTTATCAACTGCCATGGTAAAACGTCTGAAACTCGAAAAGCCCAGTCCTACTCAATCATAGGTGTACCCTGTGGGTGCACAATCAGTGTAGGAGAATTTTCTCTTCCAAACACAAGGTTGCCCTGTAACTCAACCTTATCATTTCATTACATTCTCAAGACAATTAATTTACCATTCATGGCAGCACTTAACCAAATTTCTGAAACCAAACCAGATGAAAGAGAGAATCTTCCAAATTTCCCAGTAGTAAACCTTTCTAGAACCTTAGAAAAACTACAGGAAAATCCAATCATGGATGATATTACTCAACTAAATTTAGAGCCCTTTGCCAAAACAGTATTAAAAGATGCCTCCAACCTTAATAAGGAAATGGAAACGCGCTACGAGGAATCATACCTACGTCGAGTTACAGAGCATCCAATCTTCCAAAGCTTAGCACTCATCCTAGGGATATCAGCTCACATTTTTATAGTATACATACTACTCAAATTATACAGACTAGGAGGGACTGTAGCCTACCTGCCTACAGCCAAAGCCTTCAGACTAGTCACCGAGCTGCCCCTACACAAATTGCTCCCGGATAAGAATCCTACTAAATTAACCCCTACAGAGGAAACCCACACCCCTTTCCTCACAATTCAGGAAACCCACACCCTGATAATTGCTATATTATTCACCCTGACCATCTACTCAGCCTACAGAATAATGAAGTACCTTAAGAAATTTGCACAGACACACTGTGGCAAGAAAAATGTGGCCAAGCGCACAAATCCCACAATATTTTTTAAAATATATTGTGGAGACTCAAACTTCGCGCTACCCTTGAGGCCAATACCACATGAATTTGATGAGATTAAATCAGCAGCTGCCCCTACCTATAAGGATATAGTGGTTAAAACCTTCCCACTACCTAAGGCTATATTTACCTGGAATGGACCAGCAGTTATAACAACACAGAGAGGAGAATTTGCTTATCACCTCCCTCAGGTGATACACCTACCTTGGCGCACTAGGTTCAGTACTATACCAGCCCTTAAAAACAAAGGACTGTACTACTCCATGCTTCTCCAGAATGATTGTGGCACCAGCCCGGTGACCATGACAGCACTGGAAAATACAACAGATATAATTATTGACGAACAACAGGAGGAGACCGCAAGGTCAAACATGCAGACTATTGCTAATTTTCTAAACCACCAGCCCTCCCCGGTGACTGTGGAAACAGCCTAGACTGCCCACAGCCTAGGCTGCCCCCAGTCCACCACCAGGAGACAACACATCAGAGACAGTATTCAGAACTTTTCGGACAATTTGCCGGCCCTGAAAAGGGCCTTTGGGATGGCGGGTTTTTACACCCTAGGTTTCAGTCAGTCGGGATCCTACCACAGATCCTCGGGTTCAACATCAATGGGAGAGTCCGGGGCCGAGTCCGAGCCATACATATGGCCGTGATCCTGCTCCCACTCAGCGAGCCGGGCCTCCAGCATCCCCAGTCCATACTCGGCAGCCGTGGATGGATTCCCGGATGCCGCAAGATCGAGGAGGGATGCCGCCAACAGATAATCCCATAGCACTCGCTCCCGCGGCGCTAGGTTATAATCCATGGGCCAGAAACCCATATTACCCAAGGCCCTAGTCAGAAGGGCCACAGTGGCCCCCCGACGCAAGACTGAGCCCAGGAAATAATGGCAGGAGTAATTACAGACCATCACATCACCATGCTCAATGATCTCCTTGAAATTACTCACTATGTACCCATAATGGATGGTCTGGTTAGACTCAACCAGGGCCCTAGCTGGACTCCCCACCTCCATCACCTGGGGGACAGGCAGAGCAAAGAGAGCTTGTAGGTGGGCCATGGTACTACAGCAGTGACTTCCAGAGAGGAACTGATGCTCCAACACCAGCCACACACTCCTTAAATGGACACACACACACCCCCCCCCACCCTGAACTGTTCACTGACACCAAGCTAGGCACTGCCACAGACACATGCCAGAATCTGGCACCTAACACCTCAAGTGCCACCACTGCATGAGCACACCAGGGGGGAGACTCACATCTCACTCCTGACACACCTCCACTGTCAATGAAATTATCAAAGTATTAGAAAAAAAAAAAATTATATACACAGCCACTTGTTGATGTATAATATGAAAATCTATGGTATTCTCACAAAACCGATGATTAATGCGCGCATATACGCGCAAAATTGCGAAATTGCAAATTACAAATTGTAAATTTGTACAAATCTAACATTAATATACATGAATGCAGGTAGATAACTAAGACAGTTTTTGTACCCACTAGCACTTGTATACTATGCCAAGGTTTACTTAAAGTAACACACTTTAGGTATCCAAGTAAATTGTTGGAAAAAAAAAATGAACAAAAAAAAAAAATTTGTTGAGAAAATTGTTGACATAAAACATGTTTACTTAAGATACTCACCAAATAAATCTCTTTCAGGGACACATACTCAAAAGGCTAGGGGAAAAGTCAATTAAGCAGCGGCCCACTGCCGAAATTGCCAATTAATACACCCATATAGCAAAATCAATGAGTAACTCAGAGACAAACTAGCCTATTGTACATGAAGTACTTTGTTTTTCCGGCCCTCGGAAAAATTTGTCTCAAATCCCATAAATTGAATAGTGTAATCTAGATTGTACGTTTGTACCCAATTTGCACACAAAATTGTATGTTTCCACACCAGATTGTACGCTTGTACCCAATTTGCACACTAAAATTGTATGTTTGCACACCAGATTGTACGCTCGTACCCAATTTGCACACTAAAATTGTATATTTGCACACCAGATTGTACGCTTGTACCCAATTTGCACACTAAAATTGTATGTTTGCACACCAGATTGTACACTTGTACCCAATTTTGCACACAAAGATTGCATGTTTGCACACTAGATTGTAAGTTGTATCCAATTTACATTTGAATTATATGTTGCACATTATACTGTATGTCTGTACCCAATTCATACACTGAAGTCAGATTTTTAGAAAATCAACATTTCTATGTGTATCCAAGCTGTACGCAAAATTATATATGTACATACAGAAACTATCAATTGAATGCAAAATTATATATATTTGCATACTAAAATTGCCAAATGCACGCGAAATTATATATTTGCACACTAAAATTGCCAAATGCACGCGAAATTATATATTTGCACACTAAAATTGCCAAATGTACGCGAAATTATATATTTGCACACTAAAATTGCCAAATATACGCGAAAATTATATATTTGCACACTCAAATTGCCAAATGTACGCAAAAATTTTATATTTGCATACTGAAATTGTCAATTGAACGCAATTACACGCGAAATTGTAAATTTGCACACTGAAATTGTCATTTATGTTCAATTTGCACGCTAAATTGAATATTGATTGCCAAAATTGCACACGATTTGCCAAATTGTATGTTGTACATAAAAATGGGAAATTGTACCCAATATTGATGTCACATAAGCAAATAAGCTCAGGTATGGTAAGATATAGAAACTCGGAAATGTACTTATACCCAGGAGAAAATTGTTTATACTGACAAAGCTCTACCACAAAAATTGCATTTGAAGCACTCCCCATCACTTCAAATCCTCTTACAAAACAGTATATAACTCCAAAATAAGGTAAAAATTGTATAAATTGTACATTCCCTCGGCGAAATGACGGAGTTTCGCATTCTTTCGGGGGAGAGGGAGTATTCTATGATATACCATTTTATTATTCCATAAATTCTAACATATTATTGTATTAATCAAAGAATATCTATGAAATTAATACATAGGTTGGTTCTAAGAGCTATAAGAGCGCTCAAACTTTGTATAAGAGCGTTCATGCCCCACTGCACACCAAACCAAGTCAGTTAGACAGAGTTTATGACATCAAAGGGTCCGACCTAATGGTTCACTGCACAATATAATAAAAATGAGGGTCTCAGTGTGCGACCTCATGGTTCAATGCACAAATTAATAACTTGTAAGTGAATGCAACCGGCCGTCACGGGTGCCTGAGCACCGCTGACGCCGTCATGAGTGTCTGAGCACTCTAAGGACTGAACAATGGGTTACATAAGCACGACGCCATAACCTTCCGGTCGCTCTAGCGTCGCTCCTGAGCAAGCTAGGTCAAATATCAAAGCATTTACGGAAAGCCCATAATTAGACGGTCAAAATGAGCCCAAGATCAAGGCGGAACTCCCATTATTAAGGAAGTTATGCTATGGAGACTGAAAGGAGCTCCGAGTGCACTACAGACAAACCGGCGCAAATTACGCGCCTATCCAGTGGGCATTATAAACTTGGCATATTCAACTCCACGCATGCTCAAAATGGCGGTTATAAACGCATAAACGACCGAGATATGAGGGTCTAAAGATGCAGAACCGACCAAGACAATGGGGGGCATAGCGGCGTTCATGGGGGTCCTTTGTCCCCCTGTGACACTTGAAAGAGTCCCCTCAAACAATTGTAGAGTTAGGCAGATGCTGCTGGCTCCAGTCAGTCTGGAGGTGCTTTTCCAAGATTTGCTACAAATAGCTTGTCTGCACCTCCAGGAAGACACATCACCAAGAACCGCTCTAGAGGTAACATCTCCAGTCATCTCCTGCTACCTGCTATACCACTGCACTATGGTGAAACTATGCTAGACAGGCATTGGTTTCCTACCATTAGTGGCCAGAGGCTATCTTCTTCAAGACTTCCACCAGAGGGTAAAGTTACTCATTATTACACTATTCCTCTAAGCAGCAGGTCAGGAGCTAGGTGTGGGAACCCACCTAGAACTATGCTGGACACTGTATTATTAATACCTCACAGGTGGAGTGGAACTGAACATTATACTTTATAAATTACTGTATGTTTACTGTATGTACAAATTACCTACATACTAACTACTGTATGATTGATATTTCTTACATGTTGCCTAAAGCTGAATAAACCAGTGACAACTGGAAATAACACTATTTATAAGAGCCTTGAGATAATTACACTATATACCACTAGTCTTATGATATTTCTCATATGACAACTTGATCATGCCAATCACTAGTATGACATAAGCATGTAAGGGCAGCATGGTGCTTTAACCCTGTAATGTCAGCATGGTGCTTATAGCATGTAAGGGCAGCATGGTGCTTTAAGCCTGTAATGTCAGCATGGTGCTTATAGCATGTAAGGGCAGCATGGTGCTTTAAGCCTGTAATGTCAGCATGGTGCTTATAGCCTGTAAGGGCAGCATGGTGCTTTAAGCCTGTAAGGGCAGCATGGTGCTTTAAGCCTGTAAGGGCAGCATGGTGCTTTAAGTCTGTAAGGGCAGCATGGTATTTAACCCTGTAAGGGCAGCATGGTATTTAACCCTGTAAGGGTAGCATGGTATTTAACCCTGTAAGGGCAGCATGGTGCTTTAACCCTGTAAGGGCAGCATTGTATTTAACCCTGTAAGGGCAGCATGGTGCTTTAACCCTGTAAGGGCAGCATGGTATTTAACCCTGTAAGGGCAGCATGGTGCTTTAACTCTGTAAGAGCAGCATGGTCCTGTAAGGGCATGTCATTATGTGTCGCACTACAGTACGATGACTATGGTCACTAGCATTGATTGGTGCATCATACCTTCCATAATACCTTGCGTATAAGGCTTGTCTTATACACGAGGATAGACCCCTGGTGCGCCTTATAGAAGCAGAATTATCAAGGAGAGGTTTTACTCTATGATGTCCATATAACTCCCCTGGTCCTGTATATTGGTACAAATAGATAGGAGAAGCTCTGGGATGGCCTTAGGTCTTTGAACTTTGAAAATCCATTGATTAGAAAAAAAGGTATGACATTTTTTTTTTCGTACATCTCCAAAGTCTCGGTGTGCCTTATATGCGGGGTGCGCCCTATATGTGAGGTATTTCGGTACCCTTCAGTAGTGTATCAGGCTCATAGGATTGGCATGATGCATCGACATGGACCAGATAAATTGACAGATACATATGCAGGATATTAATCCAATTCTGGCCCTTACAGTCCTAACTGTTCCCTACTCATGTGAAAAGCAAAGGAGAAAGGAAAAAATAACTAATTTTCAGTGTTACCTAATACATGCCAAATCCTGTGTACGAGGCCTAACATACAGAGAACTTGCGGTACTATACAGAAAAGAATGTAGCACACACATTTACACCAGGTCTGTCATGCACTAAAGCTCGATGCAGCAAGTTGGGAACCTAAAACTTAGTTTTTCCTGAATTTTTGCTAAGATATGCTGTAGTTCAGCCAAAAATTATCCGATTTACACAATATTTGCAGCAAATGAAAGATGAGACTCATTGCTTTAAGGCCAGGGTAGATGGTACTACATTAATGTAGTGGACAGTTCACCACTGAAGTACAAAGTATAAATTTAAAAATCACCAGTTTAAAGGATTTGCTGTTTCTCAAAGTTTGGCCCTATATATTTTCTGAAAATTTTGTCTAACCATCAGTTTTTCCTAGATCGTGCATAATACTGACCCATCAAGTTTATAAATGAATATGCTTTATTTTCCTACCTCTATGGTGGCTCATTACACTATGGGAGACATGTGATTTTTGTTAGTTTGCAAAAACTGTGTTTTTCAGCACAATTTCTGTTGTTTTTTTTTTGTTGGACCACATAGATTACCATATATGAACATGTGATCACCCACTGATACCAGAAATATCCATTTTGTATTCTACTTGATCATCTTTAAAGGCATGTGAAATATCTATGTGATACAATAAGTGTGATAAGAATTAGGCATATCTCATGGTTCTAGTCTTTTGTGACAACAGTGCTTTTGTTGCTATTTAAAGTACATCATAATAGACCACACATGCCTAATAAGGGGTTCTGATAGCATTTCGACATGGTTTTTCAATGAATCATCAGGTTAAAACAACAACTGATGATGGAATTTAATAGAAACAAAAGGGTTTTGCACCATGGGCCTGTTCATATTGTTCAGGACTTCAGAAATTCTTACCTTGAAAAGGATGAAGACATTTATGAGCATGGTGCTTTTCCAGGCCATATGGGACCTACAGAGGGCATTTTTTCTAGTCTGGCGTGTATTATGAGGGAATAATGCATAGCAAATGCTTCTATTTTTGAGATAGAATCATACACAAGACTTGTCTTCTGCAGCATATGCAAAAATGTCCCTTGAATTCAGACATTTTATATGCACAGCTGACTCCAAAACTGGAAAACACCCAGGTTCCAACTTGCTGCATCGAGCTATAGTTACCAGCAGGTATCAATCTTGGGGAAAAGAAATATCCAAGGAGGCCACATAAACCACCATGTTTTAATAAGAAAAAGTATGAAATCAATGAACAATAAATGAAATAGCCAGCCTCCAACCTCCCAACCTCCCAACCTCCCAACCTCCCAACCCCCCAACCTCCCAACCTCCCAACCTCCCTGCTAGGCTGGGCCATCAGGCATATACCACACATATATTTAGGACATCTAAGTATAAAAACACCACTCTTCATGGACACCTGCTCTGTACTGTTTTCTCCAATAAAACCCATATTCTACTAGGCCTCTGTCGCCGAAATTTATATAGGAAATGCATGGCTCAATCGGGTGACAGAGGCCAAGTGGACTATTGACATATATATACACAAACATCAATCTATGTGTTAACCTGTTCCCTCGTATAGGCCATATGGTCCCACAAACAAATAAACAGTAATGCATTTTATTTTAGGCTCTAAAACCTTAGTTATTACCGTAAAACCCCACATATAAGCTTCACTTGTGTATTTAAAGCTCCATCCAGACTTTTGTGGAGAATGGTATAACCCGCAGGAGGGGTTTGAAATGGTCCCTATTCCTAAGTCTAAGTGTATATCTGGAAACCCCCTCGTATAAGCTGCACCCTGAGGATTAATTTTACAATTATAAATATGAGACTTACCTTTCTCGTAAATTGAAGTAGAAGTTTTATTCTGAGGGAACCCATGGGGTTCAGGGGAATATATTATATGCGCGAGTCCACCTCTTGTCGATTCACGGAAACCTGAGGGTTCCCGAGGAATTACCTATATGCTGCACCAGAGGTCTGAAATAGTCTACAAGCCATGGCTTATACGCAGGGTTTTACAGTATCTGATTTGCAAGCCATGAAAACCAAGATGTACATCAAAACATCCCAAGATTACAGCAAGATATTTGGTCCTGCAGTCTGGCAATTTCCATGTGCCTGGCAGCGATTTTGCACTGGAGGGTCGGAAGGGATGGGGTGGATTCAGTGTAGTTTTTTCCAAGAAGCTCAGGTGGGGCAGTACAGTGGTACACAAATGTACAAAGAATCTCTGAGCAAATAACAACAGATCTTTGCGACTTTGGGACAGTGGGATGAGGATTGCAATGCTAATGGGGGGGGAGGATTGTCCACACTAAAACATGATTAGGGTTAGGAAAAGTTTAGAATTTCTTGACAAGGAGGGTACATAACTTAAATATATTATCATTTTCTTGTAGAAAATGTTTTGGACATTTACATGGACTGAAGATTTTCTTCGGGAAATTTAACACAAATATCGGAAATATATCTTTAGTGGTGCAACATTTGATGGTCATGTGGTGAATGTCTAGCCTATTCTTTTTGTGAAGTATTAAGACCATTGTGAAATTACCCATCCTTATCATAACCTACAGAATGGACGATGTGCAGAAGGTCGAAGTACCAGGCACGTCACGGTATGTTAGACTGCATCAAGATGATGATGAGAAAATGCACCTCAGGGTAGCCCGCCTGTCTGACTGCTTGGTGCTCCAGCCAGAAAACATCAAGCTACCTGTGGAACATGATATAATGCTTCATCTTGTCTCTGACAATGCTGCCACGACAACTGGGTCTAATGCCAATGAAGGATGTCACCAAGTGTTCACCCATCTGATAGAGATATTCCGTCCACCATACATCACTGTGAATATTTCCGGTACCGAATGTGATATACAGGCTAAGGTATTTGGGGTCATTGGGGTACTAATAAATCAGGATTCACCATGAGAAGGTAAGTACAAATTTGACCAGTACAGTGCTATGCAAATGCCGGTATTCCGACTTAGCGGGATAGAGGTGGCACCTTACTGTCTAGCTGAAGCTGGTTAGCAGCATGTACTCTTATGCTGGTTTCAGGGTACAATGACGTCATACACCCTGTTTACAGAAGTTTGGTTAGAACTCAGAAGGTACCTCAAAGTGACTTGAAATTATATATTTACAGCTTCAAAGTTATGGTGAGTGCAGGCTACCACTCATCACACCCCCAGGTGTGGAGTTTTCACACCTATAGGTGTGGGGAGTACACTAGTATAGAGTGGCTTCGACCCCTACATACTGCAAGTCTCACGAGAATGCATGTTAATTAGGCTAGAGCTGGCGAGTGCAGTGCATATACAACAGGTCTTGAATACTCATCGGCAGGTTCATAGCTTTAACACCAGGAGGAGCCACAATCGAAAACCGCTGGTTCCCGATCTTTTGCGAGGCATTACGTAATTTTTGCTATGGGAAATTTTACAAATATTGCTGTAAAAGTCTTAGTATTGGTTGTATTGACTAACCAAGCATACCTATGGCTTTGTATTGATGAACCCCACCTGATGGTTACACAAAAGATAGTCTGCAATGTGAATATAAGTCGATTTGGTAACCCTGTAATGGTAAGGAATAGGCAATTTGCCTACCGGAAGTCCCTTGTGTTGGGGTGGTTGTGGGCTATTACAGGCGGAGGGAAAAGAGGGGTTTTAGGTGCTATAGTGGTGCTTCCAATTAACCTTAAATATAAATGATATTCCGGATTTCCACCATTTAAATCAACATCAAATTTAGAATAATTGAAATTACTAAAGGGTGAGAGATGCACACAAAACCAGACACAATCATAGACATTTCAATTTGGCAGTTTTATTCATGGTCTAAATAAACAGTTACATTTTGTTGTAAGTGGTGGAGATGCAATTGTTTTGTAGAAATAGTAGTGATCAACGTTTTGATACAGTTAATGTACCTTCATCAGGATGTCTACTTGGCATTTTTTGGCAGCTTAGGTACTTTCCGGGATCATTTTATAATTTATATGCACTTCCTGTTGGTAACTAGGTTACTGTTGCCATGGTTACAGATCATACTTCCTGAATCCTTTATAATACTTCGGACCACCATAGGACGGATTCATTGATTTTCAACAATATACAACAATATATTAATCTGTCCTGTCTCACCAGTCTCACAATGGTTACTTGGTGAGAGGGTCCAATGGATTCATGAGAATCAAATTTGAGCCCCTTAATAATTATAATTACTACAATTCATTCTTTAACACTTGTATATCAATAAATACATAACATTTACAATGAGAAATCGGATATGGTCCCTATATGGAGACAACATGGAAATACGTTTTTTCAACGTTAGAGGTATGATATGGGGTTAATATGTTTTTTAATACGTTTTTTTTTTTTTAAACCCGGCATGCAAGCATGAATGTTTATTTCTTGTGGATCAGCTTATGGCGTCTGAGATATTCCATCAAATCCCAGCAGCCTGATCCCTATACACAGGTTCAAATATATGTGCTCACACAATGTAACTCTCTATAATTATATGGTAAACCAACGATACGCGCGACATCATTACGTAGCTACAGAGCATCACAATTATATTGCTTTCCCACGCAATATCTGACGTCATATTGCTGGGCCTATCAATATGACCGTTCCTTCTTGCTGCACTTTACAAGCAGATACCTAGATGGACAGCAGAGGTTTACACCAACCAGACATAAGAGTGAGAGTGAACACGCGTCACACCATCACTGCATCAAAGAGGTAAAAATTACGACACTGGTGCTGCGCGGTGCAAGCTGGCCTATTTTGAGGCCAATTTTGAGGCCATCCATAAATAACGTCATGAAAAATCTGACCATTTTGGACCCCCCTCCCCCTCATCATGTTCTTTGCCAATGTTGAAGGTATATGGAAAATTAATTCCGTCATGCTGGGCCTGACCCCCACGCCCCCCACCAGCATGACGTCATTTGTGGATGGCCCCTTTTCATCGAATCAGACTAAGGGCTATGGGTATCCAAGACAAATTAGAGAATAATAAGTTGGTCACGCCCTAATAAACAGAAGGTAATACATAGCATATTTAATACTCATGATCATAGTGAAGGGTTTAAGAGAATGTTAAACAGAGTGACATACATTGTAGAGATGTGGTGAATAGTGTCATGCACCAATAACCGCTTTGACATAGAATCGCAATTGCAGCAGATATGTTTACATGAGAAGTGGATACCAGGTGTAAACCACCATTCTGGCCGATCTGCTTAACATAGGCACTGTCAAAGCTGGAGCAGGAGGAATAATAAAGGTAATTGACAGCTTAGCATTTTTTCAGTTATAACATTGGTTTCTCTAGATTGAGGGAGTTTGCGGGAGAGGAGAAATTTAGATTCTCTGATCAGCAAGAGAAAGGAATATAACGTCCCATCTGTAAGGGGCTCAGAATCTTACCTTGAAAATGATGAATAGCAAATAACAATTGAAGAGCATTATAGTGCTTAAACTCTGTGGGGCATCATGCTTACCCTTCAGCACTGTATCAGTCTCATAGGATTGGCATGATGCCTTGATATGGCCCAGATAAACAGACTCACCCGGGCTAGATTCATTCATCTCCATGACCGATATACAGGATATTAATCCACTTCTGGCCCCGAGTACTGGCCTTTACAGTCTCAACTGTTCCCTGGTCATATAAAAAGTAGAGGAGAAAGTGGAGAAAAGAAAAGAAAAATAATGCTCAGTGTTACTTTAAAAAATGCCTCCTGTGCTACTCGAAACATGCCAAATCCTATGTATAAGGCTCAACATACTAAGTACGTGTGCTGCTATACAGAATAGAATGTAGCACACACATTTACAACAGGTCTGTCATACCAGCAGGTGTCAATCTTAGGGAAAAGAAATATCTGAGGAGGCCCCATCCACCACCATGCTAAGATAATTAAATGCACAAAAAAAACAATAAACCTAATGACCAGCCTCCAACCCCTCCCCCTGCCCCAGGCTCTTCCTGCACATATACTACACATATCTAGGACAAATAGGTATAAAACACCACTCTTTATGGACAACTGCCCAGTTTTCTCTAAACCATAAACAAATTAACATGTTATTACGGATCTCTGGCAACTTGGAGATGAGGATTGCACCATTAATGTTATTCACATGAAATAAGATGTACACAATAACATCTTGATAAGTGAATAGCTAGCCTAATCTTTTTGTGAAGTATTAAGACGCATTCTTATCATAACCTACAGAATGGACAATGAGCAGAAGGTGGAGGTACCAGGCACATCGCGATGTGTTAGACTGTACCAGGATGATTATGAGTTAGTTCACTTAGACGTGGCCTGCCTGTCTGACTGTGTGGTGTTGCAACCAGAACACACCAAACTACATGTAGGGCATCGTCTGAGGGTCGATCTTGATGCCAAGGAACCTGCCACAAGAATCGGTTCTAATCCAACTGAAGGATGGCACCAAGTGTTCACCCATCTGATAAAGATATTCAATCCACCACACATTACTGTGAATATTTCCAGTACTGAATGTGATATACAGGCTAAGGTATTCCACATTCTACTTGATGATGGTACCCTGTTTGGGGGTTATTGGGATACAACTAAATCGAGGTACATGGTGAAAAGGTATGTACAAATTTGACCAAAATACTGTCATGCACACAGCCACTACAATTAATAAACCTGAAAGTGTGGGTGGGTGATTGTAAGTAATGCCTTATGACTGCTCTCAGCACTACAATCAGCACTAAAGTAACATAGTAACTAAAGTAACATAAGGTTTGGCAGGGCAATCATGCCATTGCAATCATTATTGACATCTAGTATATTAAAAAATGGCCCCTAGACCCATGTTTCTGTTTAACTGGGTATTCCAGCATAGCGTTTTTCCTCTTAAATTTGAATCAGAAGCAAATCCGGCATCTTCAAGATGACCCTTAAAGATGCACTTTCCGCCCACTTCCATTAAAATTTTGAAATGTTAATTTTGCCGTAATTGGGGCTGAAATGCACCCCCCCCCCTCCAATGAAAAAAATGATAAAATTTCATCCATTACTTCTCTCAAATCCAATTAAAGTTGATCCGAAATCAGGTACGTCAATCGGCTTTGCAGGAAGCAGTACACTGTAAAAAGGGTTTTCGCTGGAATAACAATGGAATCCTTGTCCCAAAGTTGCCAGACATCCATTGTTATTTACAAAGAGATTTTATTTGTGTACCACTTTACTGCCACCTGGGGCTTCTTGTAAAAACCACACTGCTTTACTACAATACTAGCACAGTTGTTCACTATTTAGTTTTACAAGGATTCCTAGTAGATTCAACAGGCATTTTTTAGCGCCTCCCATGCCTCATAGCGGTGGTACCGCAAAGCGGTACGGGAGTGCGCTATGATGATTGCATTTGCCCCATGTGATGAGGTCTCACAATACAAAATTACTGAATAGAGAAATTGATAATTGTGAAATCTTCTTTATGTCTGCTTTTAAGAGACATGTCATCAAACACTGGTATACCAACATAAACGGCTGGAGGCGTTTTTTTACGCGGTCACAACCGCATTTCTTGTTAGAGTTTATAATGTGTAAACTGAATGTTTCTATATTACAGGCTGGGACCATGTGAGGTGCTTGAGGTACCAGGTACCTCCAGGTATATTGGCATCAGGCAGGGAGAGGATGGGTTCGTTCTAGTTGTTGCTAGGCATCCTTCAGACTGCCTCATCCTTCAAACAAACCACATGGAGAGTGTCGATTTCCTCACCCTCGATCTGGGTCTCATCTCGTCCCATGCAGCTAGACCCGGCACAGATTCAGAATGGAAACAGGTGATAAGCCACCTTCTGAACACCTTCAACCCTTTCAAACTCATCATTCAGGCTTATGGCATAGAGACCCCAGTACTGAAGAACTTTGAGCAGAAGATGAGTAATGGTATGATATACCATGGTATGCTGGATGACGACAGCAGTAAATTTGTCATTCAGATGTGAGTATTTAAATCTACAAAGCATAGTTTCGCAATATTCTAAGTTCACAGTAAATATCTCTCTCACAAGTCAGGCCTCAGCTATATGATGTTCAGTTTGAACTGATTGCTCCTCTGTATTCATCTTTTTACACTGCATTGAATAAGGGCCATAGGATTTGCTTTCTTATGGGGGAAAAGACATTTCCTGAATTGTGATAATTTCTAATATAAATTTATGAAAATAATAATAATAATTCCAAAATGAAAAATTATTTGATAGATGCAAATCAAAGATTATTTGATTGAAGCAAATTCTGAGCTGTAAAGGTGTAAGAGCTAAAGCATTAATATCTAAATCTTATTTAAGTTCTTTTCCTGTTCTTCTATTGGTTTTGCAGTTTTAGAAGAGCTAAAATCACACATCAAACCAGACTGTAATCAGCTGTCTCATTGTGTGATTCTACCCCATCATTTCGAAGAGGATTTTGACCAACTTAATTGAAATTCTGATGGGCCTGGATCATGCTTATACTTGCAGCCAATAATCTCCTTTGTACTTCTTCACATGGTATCCTAGGAATTAGTGATACGAAGTGAACAGTTGACATTTCTTCTTTATTGTGTGCTAAATCCATTATGGCACAGTATCTAGTTCACTAATCATCTATCCATTTTGCTAGATGGTGCTAACTTCACGTTGGTGTGTGACAATGGCTCACACCTAAAACTATAAGTCAAAGAGCTGTCACCTTTGTTGATGAAGAGGTATCAAATACACCACATGGACCTTTTGACTATAGCATTTATATACAATTGTAAATACAAATTATTGCCTATTATCTGTAACAGACATGTACATGCTACAGTTTGTGGAGGGGGGAGTTTGTGGTTTAGAAAAAAAAAGCTGTACCCATAGCAATGTAACCTAGTTGACTCAGATTATTGAATATATGCATATTTATTTGTGTTTCCATCATAATAGATTACAATGACTGTTTCAACTATAATTCATGTATGATATCTACATATCTGTAATTGCTAAAATTTGTTAACAAATAATGTGTAGGTGCCACAATTTAAACATGACTAGGACTTTACTACTGTTTTACTTAATTAAAAGCTGGGGAGCCAGTCGACTCAAATGTAGTTATTTCAGACAGTCCTGGTGTTGAAAGCAGCACAGGATATCGGAGTTGTATCTTGGTAATTTGATACTGCTGATTACGAATCTTGGGTGTGTATCTTCATATATAGGTCAGAACAAGTACAAATCAAAGGTCAAAGGTCCCAATGTAATTCCAATGGATCATAATCAACTTAGGGTACACATACAAGGGGAGTCCACCGTGCACTAAGGACCTCTAATGTTAATGAATGGAACAAAACCCTCTCTCTGTTATATATTAAATACCAGATCCAGACCTTTGACCTTTGATTTGACATTGTTCTGACCTAGATAGGAAGATACGCACCACTGATTTGGAATCAGCACTATCAAATTACCAAGATCAAGCTCTTGTATTTTGTGCTGCTCTCCACACGAGCACTTGTCCCTATCCGGGAGCTGGCTCCCCAACTATAACTGTTTTGTTTGCTATTTTCTTTCGTCATTTCTACATTTATATTGTATGTAGGAGGAATCACTGCACGAGTCTTCCAATTTAAGTCAATTTAATCATTGCATAAAGATGATCAAATTCAGACAAAAGGCAAATTGAAACAGCTTTCAGCAAAATTGCCAGCACAAATTAAAGTAGCAAAAGGTGTAGTTCCTAACACATTTAAACACCTTTCAGGATGATTAATGGCCTTATTTCCGAAGGGTTGAAAGGTGATGACATTTTCACTTGAGTGTATGCTTAAAGTTGATGAATGTCATTCAAAGTCAGATTTGGGGATATGCCTTAAGTCAATGGAAGCTTACTGAATACAAACTTTGAGTTTTGCTTAAAGTTGAGTAAACTTGTCAGAAATTTATAGAATGTGAATACTATATCTAATGGGACAACCAGGACATTTGTTGGACTGTAAAAGAAATGCCACCAAAATGACCCCAGAATCCTTAAGAATTTTTAGAGATTCCTTGAGAACCTTTAGAGATTCCTTGCACCACCACTGCCAGGTGGGGCTTTTTGTAAAATCTACATTGGTTCACTACACAACGATTACGGTGGCTCACGATTCAGTTTTATGAGGATCCCTGGTAGATTCAACAGTTATTTCTAACAGGTCTAATAATACAGATCTGCTGTTCATGTATATGCTGGTCATCTAAAACAATATAATAATGATAATAATGGCCCTAACCCTTTAAGGGTCACTATTGCATTTATGCATCATGCCCTTTGGTCAACCGATGAAGTACTGGCAAGACGCTTTCCCAAAGATGTGGACTCAAAGCATTTAAAGTGAAACCTGAAAACTCTGCAAAGTGGATGCAAGGAAACATGGTCACGCCATCTACTGATTCAATTTGTCACTCTGTGCATGTACAAATTTAGCTGCCAGCAGGGGAGAAGTGCCACAAAGGACGGATTATTGATTTAACTAATTTGTTTTATTGCTTTAGAGTCATGATTTCAGCATTGGAATTCATGCATTCAGCATGACAAGAACAGGCCGAGGTCTATGTTATTTCTGAGTTAAAAATGATAAATAGTTTCTTTTTCCTCATATATCACTGAGGAATATTTTGTACTTTCGGAGAGCAACTGGGATAAAACCAACTGGTCTTGGTCAATTCAATTATGCAGAATTCAGAAATCACAATGAAATTGCTGGATTTCTTCTCATTTCTGAGTTATTTGATGTTAAAGATGCATAAAATGCAATAAAAGAGCCAATACAAGTGGACGCTTATTTTTTCCATCATTAGAGGCATATATTATGGACAAAGCATGTTTTCAACATAAGGAAAATGTAGTATATAGTCATTGTGAACCTTTTCATTGCCTATAAAAAAAGCGATTTTCCGTATTAAAAGAGACCTATATTATTCAAGTACTCTGTCAATGTAGGTCTACATCTATGTAATACTACTGAATTTTATGCAGGGCAAAGCCCATTTTTTTCTTATTCTAGGGTCACACATTATTGATATGATGATTATCTAGCATGCCGATGCAAAAGAAACCCAAAAGGAAAATATTCGTCGTAAATGATGAAGTGTGTTCAGTTCTTCTGATATCATAGAATCTTAAGTTGAAATCCTTATTTTATCGACAAGGAATTGGTGTATAGTGACTATATACCACATTTTGTTAATGTTGAAGACATGTATTATCCAGAATATATACATTTAATGGTGGTAAAAATAAGCTTCCTGCACTTTTATCGCATTTCATGCATCTTTAATGTTAAATATCTCAGAGATGAGAAGAAATTGAACAATTCCATCATGATTTCTTAATTCAGCACCCTTGAATTGACCAAAATCAGTTGGTTTTATCCCAATTGTTCTTTGGTGGTTTCTTAGGGTATTTAATCACCTCAATCAGTCTCGTCAGCACATCATGACGACCAATTGGCATAAGGCATTAATTCATCAGGGGTCCTTGAAGGGTTCAAAATCGCGGTAGTAGGACATTGCATCTCTTCACATTGAATATACATGCCCACTCTAATATATATGTTTATATATATATATATATATATATATATATATATATATATATATATATATATATCCTGACCTTCACACCAAATATCTCCACATCCATTCACTTGCTGCTAGCTCCCTTTGTACCTGGATCCTATCTCAGTTATATATATATATATATATATATATATATATATATATATATATATATATATATATATATATATATATACTGCCAATACTAAGGAAAACTTTCAAATATTTTGAGGTAAATTCATAGGGTTAAGAAGCAAATCCTTTTTGGGGAGGCAGGGTCTCGGTTGGGGGACTAATGAGAATTTTATAATGGCTTAAATATAGGTTACATGGACGTAAATGTTGCCCTCTCGTGAGTCATATGGTATTCAGGCCTGCACTGAATGTGATCTGGGTGCTGATTGGTTTATAAATCATATGCAAGAAATATTGGTAAAACTATGAAAAAAATCACAAGTGACCCCAAATAGTTCCTAAATGGAACAGTAGATGAGTTTTTATATTATGCCAAGGTTTGGGGATTTTATCAGGTCTGCAAATGTTCATCTGGCCAATGGAGGTTTTGAGGCCCAAAATAGGGTAGAATGGCACATGCTATACATATCGCTCCCTTAGTTAAGATTTTCAGGGTTAAGCCTATCCTACATTCTAACACATTGTGCTGCAGGTATTATACTTCAGGATGTAAAATATCACACTATGACAAAATACTTAACTCCTACCACATTTTCAATCCCCCTTCATCCCTCACCCGCCACTCCCCTCCCCTTCCCCAAGACCACTGAGTGGTTTCACCAATACTATAATGTGAGTGCCTGGAGTCCTGAACTTTTCTGATTTTTCTGATCTATCATGTGTGAATACGATTGTTAGAAGCTATTTTCTCTGCTTTATGGTCCACTGAAGATAATATTATTACTCGCCGCCGTACCAATTGTCAACATAGGAGGCTTAAATGTGGGCCCAGATGGCAGAACAGCCAGACCGAATTCTGGTATTTAACTTTAGACCAAATAAAACCTTTTCAAAACGAGATGGTTTAATCTTGCTACGGTCGAAAATATTACCAATGAACATTACGGGGGCTGTTTTTGTGTGTTGTGCTATATAGAAACATAGAGGAAATGGAATTAGTTCCACGTAACCTTTAGGATGATTGGACATTTGACCTGCCTATTTCAAATGCCCTCTTAATGTCATTTTTCTGTTACAGCAAGGACGGTTTTACAGGAATCTGGCCACATTAGTCACAGAAATGGTGTGTAAATAAAAAAAATTGGAAAACCTTGCTTGTGGAGGTAGGGTAATTCACTAAATATTACAGTTTCTATGAATCACCCCAAACATAACTTTTTCTGGACATAAACCACCTACAGGGTGGAATTTTTAGCAGAAAATGACATTTTAGCCTCATTTTAATCTTCCTAGGGTTATTGATGCACAGATATCAATTTAGGGCCTACCATAGGGTCCATTGGAAGTTTGGTCAGGTTTGCGATGTTCCGTCAAAGTTTCAGCGAGAGCGCAACTATCCAATTAACCAGTAGTAATTTATCCCCAAGTGCAAATGCAAATATGCAATTTGACAGCTCTAGAACTGCTGCTTGTGCAGTGCATAGATCTTTGATGATAAAAGTCGCTGCTCGGAAATCACGTTGAAAACTGGTAGGAATTTTAGTGTGAATTGTGTGATCAATTCCCTCATATCATAACATTGAGAAAGGCTGTTGCCACCACACTTTAGAATTTTATAGGACAGACCCTAAGGTTTGATAGGAAAAACAATTTAGTTTTATCTGAAGACCCGACCCCTAATTAAGGGGAACTGCAGATAATTAGAGATCCCAGGCTAAACTGCCTGCTCCCAAATAGAAAACTTTGGCCAACGGTGGGGGTAGCCACAATATACAGCTGCAAAATATTGTGTAATGGAGATAGGGGGTTCAATTTTTTGCAATTGTATGTATGTATTCAGTGGGGGAACCCGTGGGTATTTCCAGTATTAGAAAATAAGAAAGGATAGACAGTGGATATATACAGGAGAATCATGAAGTTGATGTTACTCATGTGCAGAAGACCATGGCTCAACATGTGTAGCTACTGTAATTCCTCACATATGAGGTGCATCTGAATTTTTCTGAAGGACTCTGTACAGTAGTATAGAAGGGTGTGTGGATCTTCAGCCCAGCCGAAGGTGGGTCTAGACCTCTAAAATCGACAGTGTGACATGGCCTTTTCTTAAAATCGACAAGGGACATAGAGCTCTAGTGACAAGGACAGGGGAGAAAAAAAGATAATGACATGGGACATGGTCCTTTCTTAAAATCGACATGTGACATGGAGCTAAGTGACAAGGACAGAGGAAATTACAAATTTAGTGACATGTGACATGGGCTTTTCTTAAAAACGACAAGTGACATGGGGACCCCCCATCTAGACCCCCTATGAATTTTGAGAATCCATCGAGTAGAACACAAGTTATGTCAGTTTTGATTTTTCAAGCATATTAACGAACTATGGGTGCACCTTATATGCAGGGTTCACTTTATCAAATGGGATATTATGATATATCTTACAACTAGGTCTAGGCTACATGTATATAAAGGTCTTACATCTAGGCAAACCAGATACAGCAAACATGATACATGTACAGCCATAAACAATTCTCCATGCTGAGTGAAGATCTAGGTTGTACCGTATCATCGCGTTTTACCAACTTGAATAGGCGCCTTCCTTGAAAAGGGGCCGGCTGTATGGGAGCTTTAAGATTATTAGCTGCCTTCCCTTGAATAGGAGCTAGGGTAGCTATGGGTGCTGGGTTAGCCACTGGGTTTTGTCACCTTAAACTACACTATAACTTATACTACAAACCCTCATACTCCAGGCAGGGGCCCTTGATGGGGGGTCCCCATGTCCCATTTCGATTTTAAGAAATGGGCATGTCCCCATGTCCATTTTAAGAAATTGCCATGTCACCATGTCGATTTTAAGAAATTGCCATGTCACTGTGTCGATTTTAAGGAATTGGCCATGTCACATGTCACTAGGCCAAAAAATGCTCATGTCACCAGCCATAGGTGTGAATAAAAGTGTGCTGATCACACTGACACTCTCACACCTCCCAGAGGTGAGACTGCTCTGCTCTATAACATAGCTCTATTGGCCCTGTCACATAAGATCCACTCAGTGTATACCATTCAAAATTAATAGGCACCTGGCATTGAAAATATGCCTCTCTTGATTAGGGGGCGGGGGTAAGAGGGTATTCAAAATAATAGGCGCCGGGGTGGTAAAACAAGGCGATACGGTATAATGACACAAAACATGGAGCAGTCGTGACTGTAGAGGACCCACTCTACACAGGTTTACTTCTTACCTGTAGCATGAGGAGGAAGTAGATAGACAGAGAACATGGTGTTTAGATACTTGATTGCAGCCTTCATCTTAAATGGTATTGTCAACATGACTTCTGTTGAAGCACTGACTAGTAAGTTCTGTAATACCTTAAGCCTTTAAAAGCCACTGATGCATTAATGCATCATGCCCATTGGTCGTCATGACACCAATGAAGTGCCAAGACTACTCGCCTACAGGTTTGTTACATATACTTCCAGAGAGTCGGTATGATGCTCTAATGAAGTGCAGTCTCACCACTTCATTGGTCTCTCTCTAACTCTCTCTCTCTCTCTCTCTCTCTCTCTCTCTCTCTCTCTCTCTCTGTTACACATGAAGTGTGCATGCACATGGTGCTCTAGTAGTTTTTCACACCATTTGCCTCCAGGCGGCTCTGTCATAGGGGTTACGTCTTTCGGGGAGAAGCGCTAACGTGGCGCCATTTTCGCTTGTTAAATATGAGCAGGTAAACTTTCAACTTTCGCCGGTACCAGGAACACACTTCCGATCATACCGTTTCTCCTCAAAAGGGTTCACGTGTCATAGGCGAGCCTTGTAGCTCCCTCTGTTGTCAAATTTAGCAATTTACAGTCTTTTTCAATCACTGCCAGCCAGGTTGTCTTTTGGCCTTTCCTGGGTTTTTAATTTTTCTCCTTGCTTCCTTTAGTGCCATTTTTGCTGGCATTACGTCCGGTAGCCTCATTGCATGTCCAATCTTCTACTTTTGATTTTTTCACTCCATTTTTCTTGATTGGTTTTCTTGTAGAGGTTGTTGGTACTTATCTTCTTGGGCCAAGTATAAATGTATCCGTGTACTTATTCAGGGCTCCATGTGTCGCATGTTGGCCACACATTTACTGCACTATGCCCCCCACATCAGACATACACTACCAGAACATGGCAATTTGGTCCAAGTATCCTGAGGCCCCCCAATACAATCTACAGCCAGAACAGTGGGGATTCGGTCATAACTGGTCCAGATGCTCGACCTGATATCTCACTAAACCTAGAAGATTGGAGCCTCACCATTGGTAGTCTACAATTGGCGGATACTCGTTTCCTGCTCTGTGATGTTTCAACAGGAGGATAGGAACTGTCTACAATCACACATCTGCATGTTTACAGTAAGCATTTTTTTTTCAGTCAATCTATAGCAGTGGTAGATTTAGAGGGGGGTTTGGGGGTGTTCGCCCCCACATTTTGGCCTTGGTATATTTGCCTCTTTCAAACTTGAAATGTGTCAAATGAAATAGAGACCAAATAAAAAGTACACCCCCTTCAACTCAAAATCCTGGGTATGACACTAATGAGAAGTGATCATCATATATTAAAACAAATGTCCACGACCATGGAATATTTTTGCGTCGTATTCCCAGAAGTGGTGCTACATGCATTCGATGATACCTAGTCAATTGCACTGAGATGGGGACAAACCCATTTTTCACCATGGTAAGGGGGTAAATGTGACTAAAGATTGAACGTTTATGATATTTTTCATTTCCATTAGGTGTGTAAGGTCAGGATCTTGCTTGGAAACTATGGTTTTGCCCATGTATCATTAATATTTAAAGCAGCAGACTACAAAATATAAGCTTTTTATGGAGTATTTCAAACGTATTTTCATAGCGCTCCCACTGGTATGGGGCAAAGTAAAGAGAAAATGCATTGGAAATGTATATTTTTTTTATATTTCCACTAGCCCCAAATATTTAGCATTATATATAATCAATTCAAGAACTATTCCCCTTATCTGCCTGGAGTTATTGCTAAAAACCTTGTGGTGTAGGTAAAGTGGAACCATACGTGCCTCATTCTTTAATACATGATAATGGGGAGAAATAAATCATATTTATCAAATGCAAAAATATAATTAGAAAGCCTTAGGTGTCAACTATCAGTCATTAGTTAAAGACTTTTAGATTCATTAACATTATACCTAAGTATTTCCATATTTGAAATTGCAATATGATTTGGTGTAGTTTTAGAGGAACCATATGTGCCACATAAAGTGATTCCTCCAGTGCATAGTTATGGGATTTCCTAGAGATGCATTGTCATAAAGATTAACCACTTATGCACCTATCTACATGTAAATATTACAGTCCCATTATACAACTCAATGGAATCTATGACAGTTTTTCCATGTCAGGAACCGTATATGCCACATGGAACCATACATGCCACAATATGTATTATGCCTGAAATATCATGAATTAAGAAGTTTTGATGTTATGACAGATTGCTATTATAAAAGGACAATGCCCAGCATCATGCAAAAGTGATATCATATGATTCTGTTCACTTGATGGTGGAAAATTTAACTCCCCAAAAATGAGCCTATTTGGACCAGAATCCCATAGGAACTAATGCTAAATAATGGAATTGACTCTAAAATTGGCAATTTTTGATATTAGTGTTCCCAATTTTCAGCGGAGGTGCCACAGTGCGCCAGTATTTTGGACACAATTTCAAAACAATCCAAGCAGTTTAATTTTTACCGCTTAGTGAGCCCTGTGTGACCCCAACTCAGTGCAATTGACCATGTGTAATAAGAACAGATAGGTAAATAATGAGTCATGTTAGATTAAAGGGAACCGTATACCAATACAAAATGAGAAATCTAAAAAATGTTATTTATATTTCAGACGGGAGGGTGGATGCCAGATATAACAGCAATATTACACTACAGTGCCCTGCAGCTGCTGGGATGTACACTACAAGACAGTGGTATTCATGGCCATATATAATATCCTCCTTCATCTACAATCAGACAACTTTGGGCGTCACTGAGCGGTCTTCTCTTCACGATGGCATGTCACTGGATGCAGGAACATTTGAATTGATTATTGACAATGTGAGGCAGAATGATTACCTAATATTCACCTGTGTTGTAACATTGGGAGAAACAGTAAAGACAGACATAATCTTCATTGCAACCTATGGTAAATATTTTTTGTTCTAGCCTATAGATGGAAAAAGCATTATCAATTGCTCATAAAATAAAATCCCACAAGGTGTATCTTGGACAGCTGGGGTTTTGAATGTAGAATTCTCACCCATTAGACTTTTCAGGCATCAAGGGTCTATCCTCACGTGTATGTTGTGGTTTATATGTGTGGTATTACAGTATAATAGTAATAAAATATACTATCGTCACTAATTTGACAAATTGTAAAATTCTCTCAACTTTATGCTCTGGGTATAAAGTCTGTCTTTGCTCCTTCCCAAAAGACTTGAATGGAAAGCATCCCACTTATACCCTGTCCACTTCTTTGATTGAAAACTGATCCTTCTCTCCTGACTAATGACAAGGAAGTGCTGGAGGGTGTTGCTCCTATGGGAAAAGGTAGTTTTGCCCAATTAGTGCCTCCCATACAGTAGTCTCTTTCTTAAATTTCCTAAATGTATTAAGTGGTAAAAACAAGAGCACCTGAAAGAGGGTGTGACAGAAATAGGTACCTCACAGTGCAGCACACAGTACTTTTAAGCAAGGCAGGTGTCTTTTCAGTCTAATAAGTGGAAGTTGAATGTTGAAGCAGAGTATAGCTTCTTTTGAAAAGAGGGCACCTACTCACAGCTCTATTTAGCAAAGGAGCAACACCCTCCTGAACCCTGAGGAGGTGGGGTGGTAGAAAAGCAACTTGATTAACTATGCCGTATGTGGTATTGCATTATGGGGTATTACTGTTTTGACTGCCATAGACACCTAAATGTTATCTGGAATATGTGTCGAACAGCAATCACTCAACAGTCACTCTCATCACTTGTTTTGCAGAATAACTATGGTGCACTATGTATTTTTGCATTGTATTTAGATCATCAGGGTAGTTTTTCTCTTATTTTGAAGAAATCTTTATATAATCGTTTTAGAGAAAAGATCTAATAAAGAAAATATTCAACTTGGAAGGAAAACCCATTTCTCCCTTTAAATTCTTTTCAGTGTATTTCAATATACTTTGAAGAAAATGAACATGTAAAGAATATAGAAAGAAAATCTGTTTCATTCTTTGGATTTTCTTTAGAATACTAAAATCATTATTAGATTCTCAGAGAATGAATTCTACGATGTTTCTAAGCTGATATGTACATTCTGATGAACAGACCTGGGAAACACCCTATGATGTCATAATGTCAGGAGGGGATCCCTTCAATCATTGGCTCTCAGGGATCATGTGACGAAAATTAAATATTCATGTAATGATTTTCTTTGTATTTTCTTTTTCAAATGAGAAAGGCTATATTTCTCTTTGTAATTTCGTTTTTCACCTTTAAAGATTATAGAGGTAAAATTTGCTTAACGATTTCAAAAAGATTATCCAAAGCCCAACCATCCATAGGGGAGGGTCACATGACCCTATCTAAATATTGATAAAAAAGGTTTTGGAAAGATTTTATAAAGAATGAAAATATAAAGAAAATATGAAGAAAATCTTGCACATGACTTGAGTCTTTCTAAAACAAAACACTACCAAATTCATTGTTGTGAATTCTTTTATGTTTATAGCCTTTGTAAAGTCATATTCTTTGATAATCTGAAGGAAAATATATCTAAAAAAGTATGTGGAAGTTTCTGAATTCCTTATCCCCACCTCAAGAGGTGGCCCTAACTTGGCCCTGATCAACAGGTTTTGGACAAAAGAAAATACCAAAATATTTTCTTTTCACTAAAAGAAAATAAAAAGATTTTTTGTAAAGATTACAAAGAGCAATACTTCAAATCTTTCTTCAAATGATTTCATTTGGACCATTTTGCACGGTTTTGTAAAGAATGAAAATTTGAAAATAAAATAAAAAGAGAAATGGTTTTGAAAACGATTTCTAAAAGATTAGACTTAGTATATTCTTTTTAAAAAGAGAAAACCCACCCTGGTATAGTTAAAGAATCACAACTATGGATGAATCATGAATGAATAGACAGAGCTGAATGAACCATGGTGTACATCACCCCGAACGCTCCCGGGGGATGCTCCCCCAGAGGTGGATCACGGACAATGATTGCAAAGTGCTGAAATGCACTAAAATTAACATCTTAATGTCATGTGTCCAGCAGTGTGGATCAAGATCCGTTATGCCACTGGGGGTGTGGCGTATGGCCATTCAACGTTATGTCTTTGGAGACTTGTTATTAACATGAAATAAAGTTGTATATGTTATCAATTCTAGATGTTGTAGTGGAACCTGAAGAAGGTAAATCAGTGACATTGTCTTGTGTTGAGGTGCAGAGTCTTACCAACCAAGGTTTAAGTTACACCGGCAATAGGAAACCATACACAAGGACATGGCAGATGATAACTGGCAATGTGTTGTACCACCAGTATCAGTATAAAGGTGTCTTTTATGAACGTCCTTCTGAAGCAAGACCTGATATGGCACTGAACAATGACACTTTTAGAATGACCATAGGTAGAACACAGCTAGAAGATGATACTGTGTTCATCTGTACATACACTTCAGATTTCACGCGTGATCGCTTGAGGAGTGTCAAGCTTGGGCTGTATGGTATGTTTGTATGTTTTACATTTTGAGTAAATTTTGATTTGATTTTTTTTATGTAATATTATGTGTGGTTAATATCAGAAATCACAAATTGATGTTTCCTGTACTTTGGATGAGTATATCTATAGGATATCCTGTGATGTCCATTAAAAATGTAGAATTCTAATTTTCTTGCAGTCAATCTTAAAATCACTATGACTGGACTTGATGACACCCCTGTCAGTGTAGGTAGCACAGTGACAGTTATCTGTACCATAGACCGAGTGTACCCAGAGGTAGTGCCCCCTGCCTTCATGATGAGTTGGGGGGACTAGGACGTTTATGTCTACAGGATCTCAGAATGGTGACAAGTCCTACAGATACATTGTACATACTACTCAGACGCTAAACAATAACGCCAATGGTACAGTAGTGGAATGTTTGGTAGATCCTATGAGAGGAAAATCACACTATGTGTCAAAGACAATAATTGTCAATGGCCAAGGTAAGATGTTACGATATTTGATAACAGAATCCATGATGCCTGTTTCAAGCAGAAGCCTAAATAGCTCAATTCCCCAACTGCCTTTCACTGTTCCTTCTTTCAAACCAGAACACTCCCCTTTTACTCTATGCCTTTGTTCCTACTTTCAGCCCGAATCCCTCCCCAGCAGATAGAAAAAAACCTTTTTGGCCAAACAAAATAGTGCTATTCTGTTTACTCAAGATGGATGTTCTCTTTTAAAAAAGGTTTTCATTTCTTCACAAGAAAAGGGGTAATTTGGAGATCTTTGCAAAGTGAGTCCTCTCTCACTGCTTATCATTGTCCCTACTTTCAGACAGTGCTGGGTTACCACTGTCTGTTATTGGTGGGGTAGTAGGTGCAGCAGTTGTTGTCATCATAGCGGTAATTGCGTGTCTCTGTGTGAGGAGGAGGAGGGCACAGAATACCAAAGTAACTGGTGAGTAGTATCAACTAACATTAGATTAGGAAGTGGTCGTTTTTTTCTGACATACAAGAATCCACCACCAATTTTTCCAACACCCTGTGGTCTGAATTTTTTTGCGCCCCACTTCCTTTTATTATAAAGTAATGCAGGGGCTATTTCACTCAAAATGGATCAAATTTTCTAACCCCCCTTAGGTGGGTCTGAATTGTTGTTTTTTTTTATCTCCCCGTTGTTAAAGAGAGACCACTTCCAAATACATATTCTATAGTTTATGAGAGTCCAATAGACTTAATGATGGAACTCGATCATTACCTCCAGATACAACATTCCATGTTTTCCAGTTTAAAGGGTTTGTATTTTTGTAACACATAAGTGTGATATCCTGGCGGGCCTCCCTAACCCACTTAAAAGGGTCTATTTCTCCTCTTTCCTATCCCCTCAGGATGTGTGTGGTGCACATATGCGTGGGCACTGACACATTCCTCTGTGAAATTGTGTAATGTAGTTCTCGCCATGATTATGACCTTAGCTGTCGAAATGGCGTTAAACATCTGTTACTCACTCACTCACTCTGTGATATCCTGGCCTTGCTGAAGAAACCCAATCCCATGTATTCGACGAATGCATATCAATCCATAACCACCAAGACAATACAAGGAAAGTCCCAACCAACTTGCTCTTTAGCGACAACATTGCCTGCAGAGAAATCTTTAGAGAAACATCTACCAAACTACAGAACATTGAAGAAATAATAGACAAATGGGAAAAAGTATAGCCTACTACATGTGAGGCAGCCTGGTGAACCAGGACATTATGCACGAAGTAAAGTAAAGTATGCAACATTTGTAATGATGATGAGGGTCTGAAAACATGAGGTAGTCCTTTTTACACATTTTCATCTAAAATGATGTGGCATAAAGTGGGGAAATGAACTTCAGTCAGTCATGGTAAGCTTTATTCTATATATCACACAACAAGGACTAGATCTTTTGCAAGAAACAATTGAAGATTTATTTGATTATGGTTGAAATCTTTATCTTGTCAATGCTAATTTGATTAGGTACATCCCGTATGAATGAACACATGGTCTAATGGAAAGCAGCTACACTGAAAACATGGAAGATCCGAAACTAGTCAGCAGTGACCACTTTAGGTCCTCAAGTTGACAATACCTAAAACTACAACTTTAGGTAGTCAAAATGATGACTTTGTGTCGTCATCCTGAGGGCCCGAGTCATCAGGATGACAATACTGACAGTACAGAGTTGTCATGTTGATGACTCAGGTCGTCATGATGATGACCTTAAGTTGTCATTTTGACTACCTAAAGCTGTAGTTTTAGGTATCGTCAACTTTAGGACCTAAAGTGGTCACCGCTGACTAGTTTCAGATCTTCCATGTTTTCAGTGTACTAATACATTATTCTAATTGCAGAACAGACATAAAGAGATGGTGGATCACATTATAGACATGGACAAGATGCTCCCGATATCACATGCCGTGATGACCCATACCTCCCTGGTGCCGCCTACCACCAGTATGAGGAAATAGATGAACAAGGTAGACCCATCATTTCCTCTTACATAGAAGAGTTGGTTTCTTAACCAATTTGGATAGAGGTCCTTTTTTACAGATTACTGGTCAAGGGCTACCAATGAGGCAGAGTGAGAAAAATGTAAGCTGAAAAGTATCTGATGGTTTGTGCTCAACTCCTTATTCTGGATATGATGAGTGGAAATTGTTGGGTTTTTTTTGTTGTTGTTTTTTTTTTTTCATTTAATTGATGCATTCCATCCATGTCTTCAGATATGCTACCTGATTACTTTACAAGACATGTCTCAGAAACTTATTATTCTGTATGTAGGTGTAATCTAGTATGACAAATAGTTGTAGCTTGTCTACTCAAACCTGGAGCACAATTCACACTAATGTTGATTATCTAGCAATCCACATAACATTCTGTTTGATGTAAACAAGCAATGCAATTATACCAATAGGTGCAGTTCCAGCACATCAGTTGTCATATTCTGTCTGTATATAGGTGGGGCGAGTGGACCGACAAGCACATATGTTGATGTGATTCATGTACCTAACAATGAACAAACTATAGGAGGTGTGTTACTATTTGTTCAAACCCTTTGCTATTTAGTTGATAAAATCCTATAGATAAGCTTTGTATATACATGTATATGCATCAACATCTATTACTTTCCTTCAAATTATAGCGAAATAAATCTGTTCAGAAGATGATAGAATGCACTGAGAAAAAAGCTATTACTCACTTGGGTTTAGATCCAGACTCAGGCAATGTCGCCAGAATGAGTACAAAACTGAACTAACTCACTGGCACAGAAATAACATGAAGCAGATAATAGAATAACAAAAATAACAAAGTATCTGCTACTTGCTAATAGCTTTTATCTGAAATGTCTTGAAAATACACTTATCATCAACTGTAGGTTGACTCAAAAGTGTAACCTTAATTGAAAAGAGTTATTGACAATCTTCTGCTTTGTTCTTTTTCATCAAAGGTACCCCATCCGTACCATCTTAGAATCACCGCTATGAGAAATTGCAAATGAGACTGAGAGTGAGTACTATTTAAACTCCCTTCTCTGGTAATCCCACTTAACTGGAGCTTCCATCAACAATTCTTGAAATATGGGTCAATTTTTATCCATTTTCCTGTAGAACAACCTTTTGAAAAAGAGGTTTTCCATTTGAAAGGCCTGATTAAAACGCGCTCTTGCATGATATGTATTAAGTAGTAAAGCTAGATCAGGAATCTAAGATATTGACACTGTAGATTGCCAATATACACTAAATACAATCTCCCCTTCAATTGTGTTACAGGCAGACACCCCTATCGATAAGTGGTTCAAGGAGAGAGGAATCCCTGTGCCAATATCAAAGAAACTGCAGCAGAATGGTGTCATTACCATCCAGGACCTACAAGAGATGTCCCAGGCTGATATGGTGGAAGCTGGACTCAACATTGGGAACAGGAACAGGATAAAGAGAGCCATGATGGAGAACACAATCATTGGCCATTAACCAAAATATTCCACTGGACTGGACCCGTAAATCAGCCTACAATGATTAAACACAGACATCTGTTTTGATCTAAATCTAACATAAATCTTTTAAAAGTGATAACCCTACACATGTTTATTTGCAGGGAAGTATTTGATAAGGGTATTCTAATCCAGATCTATAGGTTGGGATGATGGAGGGTGGGAGGCAGTTACTGAGACTGTTTGGTTTCATTAAGCCCTTTGTGAAGAGAAAATGCTGACACAAACTAACTTGTTCACAATTATTTTACAGCTCCGGTTTCTTATATCATATTGGTAACTTCTTGCCTATTCAGATTACTCCAGTTGATGTACACTATGCCTTCTATCTAGGAATGACTATTTCAATATTTTGTGCAAATGGCAAGAATATATGAACAATACCAGATAAAAGCAATGATAGTAGTTCATAAATACAAATCATTAGACATGGTTCGACTAAATACATTAGTCTGGTTATTGCCAAATGAATGAAGGCAAGCATCGTGTCTATATTAAGCATGTTTGTGGTCAATGAGGCATGACACAGTTGTCCCAGCTGAATGGTCATGCTCAGCGAGTGTCAGCATGGATTGTGGCTGACGATAACTCTGTTCTATTCAGAAAACCAGCAATAGCTACTGATTTCTTTAGACAGTGCCAGAGCCACTGTGATGTGGAATGGAAATGAAAGAGCATTAGGACCGTGCAAAATACGAAGATTGATGGAGATTTTAGGGTAGGTTATGTGGTCTCATAGTGGCCTTAATGTCCTTTATATGCAATATGTGCATATGTAGGAAACAGTTGTCCTAACATTTCACTACCACAACAACTGTAGAGCATAATGAAGCCATATAAATATTTCCTTTTTTATGAAATATGTGTTATGATTAGCAGAATGTATCGAACATTAGTCCAGAAAGCTTTCAGAGATTACTTTAGTTTCAAACTTAACAGCAGGTAAAACCATGTTTCCATCCAGTGTAAGATGAATATAGAGCTGCTTTTCGTCATATCTTAACCCTTTGTTAAACTCACATGCCTTCAGGTCACATTACCTCACTGGGCATGTTAGCTTTTCATTGGCATTACTACCCGATACAGGGCATGATATTATGAACCTGCTCACAGAGTAACTCACAAGCCACTGAGGCCGGACATTGTGCCACTCACATTGTCTGCAGAGTGGCTTCTGCTGTCTACATAACCCTAAGTACACGTAGGTTGGGCTGAGTATGGACGAAGTGGCATTCAGTGTGGTAGAAAAGGAGCCAGGCCATGTTATGGATGAAGTCTGAGAGGCTGAACATGTATTTATGTATGATGGAACAGTCTTAATGGAAACCATATTTTGCAGGATACATGTATTTGGTTCTTGATTGATGTGGTCTTTCTTTGGTGTTTGTGAAATGAAGATGTATATTGCACGCCAGCAAACAGATAAATGTATATCCAGAATTACACTGTAAGCTAAGTCACTTCATTCCGCTGTTGATAAGGTATTGAGGTGTCTGTATCTATGTCTACAAAGTCAAATATGTTTCCTCCTACATTGACATGTTCCAAAACCATCTAACATGAAACATGAGAACTCTCCATAGTTAACAGTCAAGGACACACACTCACGCAAAGTGATGATTCGTTTGTCCCTCTGCACATGCTGAAATTAGTTTCCATGGTGGTTCCCCGGGTAAAGAAAGGCCATAAAGGAATGAACTTTTGTGCGAGGCAAAAGAGTTGAGTTTGTTTTTGTTGTAATTCATTTGTTTCGCCTCTTTTATGGAGGGAGCTGACAATGGAATTCACGCAAGTCTCTGTCAATGCTTTGCTTATTGAGAACATGATGATTTCAAATCAGGGGAAGACATTATCTACTTTAAAATTAATTATGGTGATGTTCTTTGAAAGACATGCCTTCAAAATAGTTCTGGATGTGAAAGAATATGCTAAGGCTCACACAGCTTCCATAGACACAGATGTTTACAAAATCTGACAGAGTGAAGAATAGGCCTACATAATTTGCACATGGAACTATGTTCATTCTATGAAGCTGATTATATAAACTAATCTCATGCTTATCTTTTGTTTATACAATACAGATGTCTCTTAACTTGAAGTAGATAATTCTAACTTGAATATCCTCAGTTTTACACATCTCTTATCATTTATCTCCCCATCCTTTGACGAGCTGCGAGCTGCCTACGTACCTAGATCCTCAATCACCTGTTCCACATAGTTGCATGTGCCGTTACACTGTATTTTCAATGCCCACTCACCGTTTCTAATGGCATACATCCTTCTTGCACCTGGTTCTAAATCATATTATTATACCTGCATTTACTTGTGTTATTCATAGAAAAGAGTTGATGTCACGCCATCCTGTGATTTTTACATAGATCTATTTTAACACATTCCTTATTATCATTCTCTTTATCATCATAACTACATTGTACATGTGTATCTTATTACATGATTACCTTCTCATTGCATGATTCCCTACTTGTTATAGCCTGTTGGCTATAACACATGTGGCTGTCCCACATAGGTACCAGTATTCTTCCTCTCTGAGATACTCCTATCGGTCTTTCTATACTGGTTTGCTTCTTTTAATATCGAGAGACAGGCTGCTATCATGTTGCAACAGTTCCTACAACCTAGGAAATTTACTCATACCCATTTTTTTTTCTCTCAATCATAACTGACAGTGCACAGGAGAAACAGAATTAATATGGGTGCAGAACATTGATAGCTTTGTCATGATTAATTAGATCCATAAATCTACTCCATAATGAGAAGGGAAATGAGAAGAGACAAAACTCTCATTAACTGAGGATACAATTATCAACAATTCAAGGAGATTAGCTTCCTGAGAATGACTGATAGTGACAGGCTGATGAGATGCTACCCAGAGTGAAATCTTTACCTCTATTTTTGGTTATGATGAATTACTTGAAATGAAATGAAATGTTTTTTGTCGAGTTTGAATACATTGCATCAAATCATGAAAAGGAGAAAAAATGAAATCATGAGAATTTGGGACTATTCCCTGTATACTTTTCATTGTCTTCACTGCAGTGAAAACCTCCATGAACCAAATCTCGTCAATATTGACGACTTTAGGTGCTCAGATTGACGATACCTAAATCTACAGCTTTAGGTCGTCATGGGGTAGTCATAGATGACGACTTTAGGTCGTCACTGACGACCTAAAGTCGTCACTATGGCTGCCATTTAAAGCCAGATCAACCTGAGTAGAAATTATAGATGTTCCAATATTGTCTTTTACAATTTCCCAATTTTCTAATTATATGTTGTACCCTTACCCATCAATCAGTATTCTTTGGCAGTGGGGGGGGGGGGTCCTAACCCACTATCATAGGTTTAGTTGAACATCATTTTGGTACTGTGTGAGCACACTGTTCTACTCTATGTTAGGCACACTCAATAAATAAGGAGTTATACCTTAGCACTAGTCATAAGAGAGGTGTCATTATTCGATTGATCTATCTCCTTTTCTATATTTCTACTAAAACATTCCCATCTTTGTACAAGTATGTTGTATCAAATGATACTTATATTCCCTTTTTTTACAATATAATTTACAATAAGTACAATGTATATATTTGAGCCTGTACACACCCAAGGGATCGTCAAGTAAGTTACAGAAATGAATAGTGGGGCCCTCTTCTGGTCTATATACAGACTAATGGTAAAGCCAGGGTGGTCAGTATGACAACTTAGGGTGGTCATAAAGGCCTGACGACCCTCTGACGACCCTAAACTCGTCATATATGACGACTCTCCAATAGCGGCATGTTTTCAGTGTGTAATACCCTGAGTTGCACCCCAAATATAAGGTGCAACCCTAATTTAGTATCTTCCTTTACGGTGCATTTCAGGGCAAATTTTGCGATTCGTTTCCTGTTGAAAGGTTTTCAATGCTTGTGTATAAGACACATCTCTGACCTTTTCCAATCCTTTGAAGCACAGCATGGATCTATCATTATGTGAAAGCCATGCCTTATACACAACATATTATGGCATCCACACTCTCCTGCTCTATTCCAAGACTGACTCTTCCTTTAGTGCATACCTCCCTACATAGGGGGCAGGAGTGTCCAGTGCAACTATGATTCACATACCAATGCAGATAAGATACCACACCTAATGTCTAAACTTTATAAATGAATGATAAAAATATGTTAATGCCATAGTGACTTGGGATACAATATCTGCATCAGGGATCCTTCAAGTCAAAGGGATACACTGATATTTTAGTACACTTTACTTGCCCGAGTATAAAGTGTTTGATAGTTTTTATTAATGTTTCAGACTATCAGGGACCCGAGGGACAGGCGTGGACACGTCTGTCACACTAGTCAGTTCCCTTCCTATTCCATGTTTAAATCAATATCAATCATTAAATCACCCCTAAAATGATTTAAAACCTCCCTACATCACAGAGAAGCTTCTGACATCGCCATGTTTGGTTACACTGGTCCCCCTGCACAGTTGCATAAGTTATGTAACCAGCGGTGGGTCACGTGACCCCCACACAGTGCGACAGACGTGGGAACTTACTTCACACTTTGCACTTCACGTAGTTAGTCAATGAACAGCGTTGCACAAACATGGAATAATGGCACTTTCATCATCTGTGCAGTGAGCTTAAGCAAGGTTAACAGGATACCCTCATCACTTTTCTGCACATGTGTGCCACTCTGTACTGAGAAGCATGTATTTTGTGCCATTTAAATGATGCATTCACTGTTGACATTTGTAAGGATGCCATCCCATCTACAATATGCTTCCTTGTACATCTTCAATGTATATTCTAGTGTAGTGTTCTACCCCTCAACGTTTAATCGAATCTTTCGATAAACAACGAAGAACAACTATTCAGGTTCCAGTTAAAACTTTATTGTCTAATAACACATAGGCATCAGCCGTTCTCGATAACAGTTACAGGTGGTAGAGTTTGAACTCTATGGCACGTTTGACACTAGGCCTTCTAGTGTCTGCAGTTAACAATCCACATCCACCTTCTCTGTGCAACAGCACAGAGAAGTATTACAATATGGTAGCCGGGCAGCCGCCAACCATCGCTCACGATGGTCAGTCGCGGCTGGACTGACCCTGAGGAAGGCCGTACAACGGCCTTATATACACCAGAGTCGAGGGCCACATGACCAGGTGGTGACGTGGCGCTGGACTCCAGCGCCCCCAGGCGTCAGGTAATAGAGGTGTTCTCGACGTCGCCCACGAGGACCACGAAGGTACCTCGGGACCACCACACCACCCCCCACTAGACTGAAACGAGGTCTCTGAAAATTCAGAGATCCCGGATCAGTCTAAACAAATAGATAATAATTTAAACTACTGAGTCTGTCGACATGGTCGACAGATACAGTAAGGGAATATAGAGAAATATGTAGTTTCTACTGTACTCTAGAAAAAAATTATTATCACAGTTAATATAAGGCGCTGCTCCATCCAACGTTGGAGACCAGTGTCGAAACACTGCTTCACGACCTGCTCCTGGTCGATCCGAGGGAGGCACGACCGGGTATGGTAACTGGGGTCATGTCGTTTCCTCCCTGTCTCGTTGAGAAGCTCCTTCCAGCGTAGGAAGCCCACCTATAGTGTACAGTACAACTATGATGGTCCTTCGACCGTGAGGCCAAGGATGTGTGGCACCACCGGGTCCCAGGACCGGGGTGGCGTCGGGTCCACACCGCTTCGAAGGGAGGTCCGGGGACAGGAAAGGTACCCCCAATCGTGGAGGGTACACCATCGTCGGGGAACAAGTTCCCGGGGGTTCCATGCTGACATACTACTGATCCTCCGAGATAGACCCTGTAGCGGCATCGATTTCCGCCTGCTCCTTTTAGTGCGCTCATCGTCATGTGAGGCACTGGGGAGTAGCTGGCCGGAAAACGTGGGCGACTCCGGCAATGGAGCCACACGGTCCATTGTCGTACCCCAAGCCTCGTTAGAGGTCTCAGGTGCATCTTGGGAGTCTCCCTCAGCGTCTGAGCGGAGGACTGCCGAGTCTGCAGAGTCGCTTCTGTCGTCGTCGCTCTCTCGACCTTCATGATCGTTCTGGTCTCCCTGGTCAGAGGGAGCCGTTGGAGAGTGACCAACGACATCGACGTCCCCGTCTACGTCCATCGACTGTTCCACCTGTGCAGGTTCTACTGCACTGGCGGAAGCCGACGGGTCCGGGCAGACGGCTGCACTCACGGGGATCAGAGGTGTGATGCCATGAAGATCCGGATGGATTTTCGGGGACACCATTCTCGGAACCTGTGGCGGTGCAGGCTCGGTGGCTCCCAAGAGGTCAACCAAGGGAGCCGATGAGGAAGGCGCGGTTGCTGGTGGGTAGACGGAGGCGCCGAGAGACCTACCAGGGGTGTCAGGCTTGTCCTGCACCACCTGCTCTCGACCCAACTTCGTCATAGCTGAGCTCAGACTGTCTATCCTCGGAGATAACTCTCTCAGAGGATTAGACTGAGCTGCCAGCGTCCTGACGTCGGGACCACTCCACCCTCGACGAGGTACCTCTGCGCTTCGCGAGAGGGCTCAGTTCGAACAGGTTTCAGGGTTCGGACGCCATGGTGCTTGTCCTTCATCCATTCCGAGAGTTGGACCCCGAAGACTCTAAAGAATTTGCGGTCGATTTCCTCCCAGCCTTCTATGATACCATCCCTCTTGGTGATATCATATTGGGCTTGTGACTCAAAGTTTTTGAGTCGCGTACTGACATCGGTCAGACGAGAGTCCATCTCCATCTGAACGGTCTGACGCGCCTCTTCCCTCAGAGCCGGAAGGAGCTCTTTACGGATGGCCATGTTTGTTCTGTCAAACAGGCCGAACAAGTAGGCACTCGCTTCCTCACGGAATGCCTCACCGAAACTGTCGATAGCAGGGCTACCCGTCATCTGTAGAAGTCCCTTACAACATTCCACAAACGTCTTGGGGACCCCACGTTCGACGCCATCGCCGTATGCAGGCTGTGCCAACTCCCAACGCAAGGTTGCTGTTGGGGTGTCGGCGCCTGACGTGACGTTGGAGTAGGTGGCTCCTGCTCCCGAGGGCAGTGTCACACCTCATACGTGGACACGCGGCGTGGCAGCTGGGGTGCTGTCCTCTGCCGCCGTAGGCGGCTTGACAGGGGGAGACGAGTTGGTGGTCACCTTGGGTTGTCGCTCACAAGCACTCCGAGATTCCACCGTCTTGCCTCCAGGCTTAGCACCACTGGTGCTGGGTTTGGCTGAACCAGTCGAAGCAGTCTTCGACTTTTTAGGAGCCGGGGCCGGGGTGGGCTTCGATGCCTGCACCGGCTTCGAGGGGGCCACCTGCGACTTAGGCTTCTTAGGTTCAGTCGAACCGGCAGACTTTCCAGCGTCCGTAGAGTGGGGTCTCTTGTTCCCACTCGTAGAGGCTGTAGGTGCTGGGTCTCGAGGACGACTGGCTTCCCGCTTCTTTCGTTGCTCTACCCTGAACTCGGGGTAGGCGCCGTAGAAAGCGGGCATGAGCTCTGGTCTGATATACAGACGCTTCGTAGACGGAGATGCGGGTGCCATCCGCATCCAGTGTCTAGTCGGCGCGCCTGTTTTCTCATTCCGCTCACACTGCACACAGGCAGGTCGTGTCTCTCGACACAAGGTGTGGGAGACCTCCTACACTCAGGTAGGAAGTCCCCAGGCGGAGGCGTACCAGCTGGGCTAAGCTAGGCCTAGTCCAGCTAATCTGCGTCCGACTCTCACGAGACGGGCGCAAATGTGACCTCCGGGGTGTGCGACGCGGCCTTTTATCCCTGTGGCGCACGCCTCTGATTGGAGGAAGGGCCTACGTGACCGAGGCGGGCAAGCCCTATTGGTCCGCAGCGGATCATGCCATGACCAAATAAGGTAATGCTCAAAAAGTGGAACGACTCACTCTCCTCACACCGTCACGCTCTGGTTTCTCCAATCACATTGTTTGCATATGCCGTTATTTTTTATGCGGGCTATGGGGCTCCAACACTGTCAACATGGGCAACTAGGGCACCCCCGTTTTACCAGACTACCGGGATTAAAAATGGTCCCAATATGGATCTACCCATCGGGCAGAATCCACCAGCCTATGCTGGGAACCCATCCACACAGTCAGATTAAACAAAAGGGCCCATGTCTTTCATGTTTCTAGCGTCGGATTGTCTCAAACTAAGAGGCAATCGCATGACTTCTCGTTGTGTAATTTTTTATTCACCGTCGGCATCACGTCCACAGACATATTTACCCAAGAACGGCACCCGTTATTTAAATCCTTATTAAAAGACAGGTTGGTAAAGCTGCTGCTTAGTATTGTGCGATACATCGATTACTGAGTAGGGTTTAATCTAGGACTTTCCCTGATTTTAACCTTTACTGTAGGAACAAGTGTTGAGCCTCGGGGCGGGTTACTATCACCGTCCTTTGATGTGGCCGGGCCGACCAGCAGGTTATTAACCCGTTTCCGTCGGCGTCTGCCTCTCATCACTGGTGGCGGCGTGGATGTAGGGGCCAGAGTGTTTGCTCTGGGTTTCCTTTCATCCTCGACACTTGTTGACCGTTCCTTTGATGAGCCTTGGCGCTTAAGCCTTGCTCGAGTCATAGGTCCGGTCTGGAGTGACTGATCTTCCACTTCAATCGAAACTTTTCGATGTGAAGTTTGTTCAGTCGTTTGCACCTTCGAGGGGGGGTTGGGCTTCCGACGTTCCTTCAAAGGCGGTTTAGACGCTTTCGACTTATCTCGACGAGCCGGTCGACCACGGCGTCGCTTTGATGGTTTACTCGCGTCCAACACCTCCACCTCGCTCAGCTTTCGAGCCTTTTGCTGTCTTTTTCGATGACCCTGCTTAGTTTGTTTTTTAGACTGAACTTCCGGTCACGACCTTTCGATCTCTATTTCGACCTGTTCAGAAACAGACTTAGCCCTTTTCGTAGCATTACGAGAAGGTGAATCATCATCAAGTTGTGGTTGCAACAACTCGACAGTCTGTGATAGTTCTACACCCAACCACCGGCGTACTCTATCAGCATTGCTCTTTTGCAACCGCCCGCAGGACAATCGAAGTAATAGTGTCGACTCAGAGAGGACAGAATCCAATACGAACGGCCCATCCCAGTTGGGAGCAAGCTTCATAGCTGCTTGGGGGGTGTGGTACCTCAACACCTGTTCCCCAACTGAGTATCTTCTCTGCTTCAGCCCATAGTCATACCCAACTTTCTGGCGTTCCGCAGATTTACCTAGATTTTCTCTTACCATGCTGTAACTTTCTCTCAACCGATCTCGAAGCTGTTCCACGAAAGTAACGGAACAAGGGACCTCGAGTGGGTTCTCGATTGAGCCGAAAATCACATCCGCTGGCATGAGAATTTCTTCCCCGAATACCATCATATTTGGACTGCATCCAGTAGAACTGTGTTCAGAGCTGTTATATGCGGACACGACATATTTAGCCTGTTCATCCCAGTCGTACATATGTTTGTCTACCAACATAGTCAGACTCTGAATCAGTGTTCTGTTGAACCTTTCCACCTGGCCATCGCTCTGTGGCCTGTACGGATTGGTCCTCTGTTTTACAATCGTCAAATATTCACACATCTCAGAGAAGAGACGAGACTCGAATTCTCGACCTTGGTCGGAATGCAGAAGCAGCGGGACGCCAAAGGTCAATACCCATTCGTCCATGAAGGCTTCTGCACAGGTCTCTGCTGTGTGATTTGGTAAGGGAATAGCGCGTACATACTTGGTGAAGTAATCCTGGATTACTAACATACAAGTATTCTTGTTTGGCGTGGGTGCAAATCCCGAGATGATATCCATAGCTATCCTCCCGAATGTCACCCCGAACAACTCTTGGTGCAAAGGAGACTTACCCATGCCCTCACCGGGCTTTACCAAACAACAGGTAGGACAATGACAAACCCAACGACCTATGTCCTTCCCCATTCCAGGCCAGTAATATCTCCGTTTCACCTTTTCAAGCGTTCGTTTTCGACCAAAATGTGCCGCTGTTCGGTGTCCGTGGCAAAAGGAGAGTACCTCACCCCTCAGTTGGCGTGGTATCACTACTTGGATCGTGCGTCTCGCGCGACCCGCCTCGACTTTCCAGCGACATAACAAACCTTCACGGAAAGTTAATAGAGGCCATTGCCCAATTAATTTCCGTACCTCGGCGCTCTCGATTGATACCTCAGGCCTAGTGGGTTTAGCCCCCTTAACTAGCCATTCGGCAACCCGTCTGATGTCAGCGTCCGCTTTCTGAGCATCGATGAGTTCATCGAGAGACCAAAATGCAACACCCACCCGGCTGTCTACTAGACTACCTACAGCTGCCAAAACAGCGTTGTGACTGCCGCAGTCTGTGCAATCTGACCTTTGGCATAGCCGCACAGGGATACGACTAAGGCCATCAGCATTCAGATGCTTGGCACCACTTCGATGTTCGATCTTTTCGAGACCGAACTCCGAAAGGTGGGCAAGCCACCTACCCATCATTCCTTCAGCTTCTTTGAAATTCAGGAGCCATTTCAAAGACGAATGATCGGTGTGGATAGTGAAATTACCACCATAAAGGTAGTGCCTAAACTTCCTGGTGTACACGACAACTGCCAACAGTTCTCTTTTGGTGGTGCAGTAGTTTCGTTGTGTCTTACTTAGAGTGTTGCTAGCAATAGAGATCGGGACCTCCATTCCATACTGTTCTTGGGATAGAACGGCCCCAATCGCAGTGTTGCTAGCATCAGTGTCTAAGATAAAACGACCGTCGGGTGTGGGGAATCGAAGCACAGGAGTCTCCTTGAAACTTCGTTTTAACTCGACAAAAGCATGTTCAGCTCTTTCTGTCCATGCGAATGCCTCGTAACGACCTCTACTACCTTTAGGTTTTTGGATCACTAAGTCCTGCAAAGGACTTACTAGTTCTGCAAACCCCGGGATGAACTCTCGGTAGTAGGAACAAAAGCCAATGAAGGATCGAATTTCCTTCACTGTAGTGGGCCTAGCCCAAGTCATTACGTCGCTAATTTTCCCCGGGTTGGCTTCTATACCCTGTTCAGACACGATTCGGCCCAGGTACTCGACTGAAGTCCTAAAAAGCTGACACTTCTTAGGTTTCAACTTCAGTCCCCATGCTCGAATCCTGTTGAAAACTTCTTCCAGATTTGCCATTGCTTCATCCGTCGTTTTGCCGAAGACGATGATATCATCGAGGTACACCAGGCAACTCTTACCTAGCAAACCTCTCAACATCTCCTCCATCATTCGCTCGAATGTGGCGGGGGCGTTACACAAACCAAACGCCATTCGATCAAATTCATAGAGCCCCCTCTGGTAAGAAAAAGCGGTTTTCTCGACATCGTCGGGATTCATCCCGATCTGCCAATATTCAGATTGGAGATCGAGACAACTAAACCACTTGTTTCCTCCCAAGGCATCTAAGGATTCATCGATGCGCGGGAGAGGATAGGCATTTTTCTTAGTCACACCATTCAGACATCGATAATCGACGCAGAATCTCATGGTCCCATCCTTCTTCGTCACCATCTGGACGGGACTGGACCAGGGACTAGTACTTGGCCTAACCACCCCCGTATCCAACATCTCCTTAAGTTGTTCATCCGCAGCAGCTTTCTTGCTGAGCGGAATCCTCCTATAAGGGACTCGGATAGGTTGTGCATCACCAGTATCGATGTTATGCAGACATCGATCGGTGCGCCCTAATGGTTCGTCTGGACTCTTAAAGACATCCACGTGCTTACATAGTAAGGCGGACAGCTTCAGTCTTTCTTCTGGTTGGGTCAGGTGGGTGTCACCATACATATCTAACAACCAGGTAGGGAGCTCCCCCGTGTGGGTGCTTGCGATTTCTGCCGTCTCGACGTCTGCAGCTTCTTGCTCGAGACGCATCATCACAGATCCTACCATCGGTACGTTCCTGTCAGCGTACTGTACGGTACAGACCACCTGGCCTTTCTCCAGGACAATGTCTCGATTCAGTGGATTACAGACGGGAAACACTGTTCGACAGACATTGCTGACAAGGGCAGCCTCACCAACCAACCCAAAACTTCTCAGAGTTTTCAGATCGGGTTCGACTATGCCCTGTCGATCTCTTTCCAGACCTTCGGATTTCACTAGGACATCGCATCGATGTCTAGCTGGTATCCTCGTGGTCTGTGCTACTGAGGCAACCGATGACACTCTTTTCAGTTTACACTGATGGTGCTCTTCTGTCGGCTCGGTCATAACCAATTGACCCGTCCTCGGGTTAAGGATCATGCCATATAACGCCGCAAAGTCAAGCCCCAGAATGCCATCATCAGCCAATATTTGGCTAAACACATAGTGGGTCGATGCGACCTTAAGAGGTAGAACCAATCGACCATAGGTCCGCATTTCAGCTCCAGACGCAGTGCACGCCGTTATTCCCTCATAGAGATTATCTGACGGCACCACTAACGTCCTCGCGAGTTCCCGAGAGACAATGGTGTGGCTGGCACCAGTATCTATCAAGAAGTCTAAAGAACGCCCTCGAATCTCTGCAGACAGGTACCATCGTTTCCCCGACAAGGGGGCGGTTCCTGCTAGCATTCTCAACCCTACGTCAGTACTCAGATCGATCCCTCTCTTCTTCAGGAAAGAGAGACAGGGATCATCTGAGGGAAGCTCTGTTGCGCAGACTCTGGCCAGCTGCCGCATCAGGGCTTCTCTCCCGGCGTCGACTTTCACTTTCGATCCAGTCGAACCCTCGACCTCGGAGTTCGGGCTGCCAGCGCCCTGTTCCTTGGCCATTGAGGCTTTTTCTACACCGACATCTTTGGAACCCGACCGGTGATCAACCGGTGCCGCTGTGGTAAAGGGCTGGGACGGCCCTACCGGGACCTTACCTAGTTCCCTCGAATCTACTGTCGTCTGATCAGGAGTGCCAGAGGTGCTGATACCTTGGCTTTTCGATGGTCGGGCAGCTCGATTGCCACGTCGAGCCACCCGCCTCAGTTTTCCGTCGCGTCAGGTGGTAGACCTTTAATAGGCTCGGGACAAGTTCGCGCGAAATGCCCCTGCCTCTTGCAGTTCCAACACTTGGCGTCGGACGGAGGGGTACTCGGCCTTTCCGAGTTAGTAGCAGGAACATCTCCTCCCTCGATAACCCTGAGTAAATTCTTTAATTGACTCAGCGAGAAGGTTTGCTCCTGTACCTTGGGTTTGGAGGCCTTATTTGGCACTTTCGATTTACCAGCGGCTTTCTGACTTTTCTTAGTCTTACTCCCCGCCACGGGCTTCGAGTATGAGGACACCTCCCCCTGTCCCTCCTCGACCAAAGCGGCGTCGGCCAATGCCGATAGTGCATTTGTCGAGGTAGGATTCCCCAACTTAGGCAGAAGTTGTCGTTTCCGCAACAACTCATCTGCCAAGTCCATGAGATCCTTGAGGGACATGTAAGTGCGCCATTCCCGAAGTACGTCCTGTTGTAAATCAGTGTCATACAATCCTCCTATGAACAACTGGTTGACTTTGGTTATTAGCCATTCAACCGAGAAGTCCACACCTGGATAGGCATCGCCGGCAAGACGTCTTAAAGCAAAGCCGTAAGCTCTGATGCTTTCGTTCTTGCCCTGGCGTCTCTTCTCCATAGTGACAATGGGGTCTTGCAGGCTAGAGGTCATGGCTTCTGTTACCATGTCGACCAGCCCCTCTAGAGTCCCATCTCCATGCTCCTCCCACAACCACACAGTATCAGCTGCGGGGCCGTTCTGGAGTAGCATGAGGAGTTGAGCTAATGCCATACTCGAGGTCCACACATTTACTCGACGGACATGATTGAATCCGTGGTACCAACGGAGCCAATCATCCTTCCATGTAAATGGAGGGCACTCGACTGACCTAGTCCGGGCAGGTTCGTGCCCGATAGAGGTATTCTCAAACATTCTACTTGATCTTCTGACCTGATCAAGAGCGAATGTTGTACCTCTTCTAGGTATTTGATGATCCATCCCCATGACTATGACTCATCCCCCAAGGGTTACCGGATTCGGCCTCACTCAAATGTGAAGCCTCGAACCTGATATCCCTATACTTAGGAGGATCAACATGTTGTTGGGCTGTGGTAGGGGTCGAAAACTGTCCGATCACTCCACTTAGACCATCGGTACGCGGCATCGAAGGAATTGGTTGGCTCCGACGTGACCTCGATTCTACTTTCGAGATGTTGTCGGTAGCCCCTACCATTCTCTGTATCTCCGCCTGCTGTTTTGAACGTTCCGCCTGTCTCAATTCCGATACTAGGAATTCCAGGCGGCTATGTTCCGCTTTCGACAGATCTCGCTGCTCGCTGAGGGCAAAGAGTTGCTTAACCTCCTTCATGGCACGGTTAAGCCACTCTCTGTAGTCAGGGTTTTCGACCAAGTCCTCCTGAGTGGCAACCTTAGTGGTGCTGCATACACTACTTTGTTGCCTCTCTCGAGGTCTAGCGGCACGCACTTTCGAGTTCGTCTGCTCCTTCAGACGTTCCTCGAGTGCGAGTTCATCACAAACTTCTTTATTAACCCTGGCTTCGTCAGCCTCCCTACGAGACGATATCTCCCGTCGGAGCCTATTGATTTCTCCACGCATGGCTCCCAGAGTGTCCGAATCCTTCTGATCCTTCAGAGATTGGGCTATCAAGGTCTCAGATTTTAAGGAGTTGAGCTCGGCTTCATGCCTCGCTTTTTGTTCCATTAAAATCTGATATTCCGCCATCTTATTCGCGTGGGCGATTCGCTCCTCACAGCGACGAAGCATTTCTGTCTCATCCCTGGCTCGAGCATCCTCGTCAGCGTGCATCTGACAGAGTAACGACTCTCGTTCCTGACGTAGCTGTTCGACCTGCTTTTCATAAGCTGTTAGGTGTTCAGCTACCTCTTCAGTATGCTCGACTGATTGTTGGTTCAGCTCATGCCGCAACTCTTGCAGCTGTTCCCCCAACATAGTCTTCTCTACTTCTTGTAGTTTCAACTTATGTTTAAGGGACGTTTGCTCGTGTTGGGAATCGCGAAAATCGTTCCGAGCCCTCTCGACGCATTCTCGGCGGCTTGATGCAAGGCGGTCGATTTTTGCTTTTAGTGATTGACATTCTATGGCTGTCAATCGACTACGCTCGATCTCTGACTTCGTTGCAAGCAAGGACTCTTTTTCGCTAGACAGCTGTTTGACCTTCTCTTGAAGATCAGCAAGTTCTCTATTTGCGATTTGAGTCTTGTTCGAAGCCTCCAGCGCTTGCTGCCTAAGCTGTTCCAATTTCAGCTCTATTTCCGTACTCTTCTCCTGAGCTTTCGTGGTATTGCTTGCGAGAGCATCCAACTGTTGGCGACCCTGGTGCAGTTGGTGTTGTTGCTCTTGCAACAACTCTTCGTTGAGTCCTCTGCCACTGTCTATACTTCCTTGTATAGACACGGGCGAGGGACCCTCGAAAGACCAACTACCAAAGCCCATTGTAGTTCCCACGAGTGATGCTGTTCTTTCTACATAGGACAAACTCTGTGTCCTTAAGAAATTCTCAGCAGCCGGAGATAGTTGAGTCGACACTCGCCAGTTGAGTAGTCGACTATTTTGATACAGGCCCAATGGGTCAGTCGATGGACCTAGTATCAGAGAGTGGTTCAAACCAACACCAATTAGTGGATCATTCACATCCACTAACGGACCTGCAGTCGCTTGATGTTGGTGATTGGGGTCATCACCTTCATCCAAGTGACCCTGCATGTCGAACTTGAGCTCGCAGTACCTATGCGGACTAAAGTTAACAACTGGTCACGGCACAAGTGTAGTGTTCTACCCCTCGACGTTTAATCGAATCTTTCGATAAACAACGAAGAACAACTATTCAGGTTCCAGTTAAAACTTTATTGTCTAATAACACATAGGCATCAGCCGTTCTCGATAACAGTTACAGGTGGTAGAGTTTGAACTCTATGGCACGTTCGACACTAGGCCTTCTAGTGTCTGCAGTTAACAATCCACATCCACCTTCTCTGTGCAACAGCACAGAGAAGTATTACAATATGGTAGCCGGGCAGCCGCCAACCATCGCTCACGATGGTCAGTCGCGGCTGGACTGACCCTGAGGAAGGCCGTACAACGGCCTTATATACACCAGAGTCGAGGGCCACGTGACCAAGTGGTGACGTGGCGCTGGACTCCAGCGCCCCCAGGCATCGGGTAATAGAGGTGTTCTCGATGTCGCCCACGAGGACCACGAAGGTACCTTGAAGACGACTCGGGACTACCACAGTAGTATAATTACAAATATTCAACCATGCATGAGTTATCATTCATGGGGATCTGTAAATTGTCCCTTAGGGGGACTTGCAGTTTTCTCTCGTCCCTCTTCCATCTTGGTCACTGATCACTGGTCCTATGTCTAGAGCTGTCCAAGGAGGTACTGACATTTGCATACCTACATCTACCCTAATTCCATCTGTTTTCTCTCCACTTTGTTCCTCTCTTACCCATTTTCAGGTCCTTCTGTTTCTCTATGGTGAACCTGGTGCATATTATATGACAGACCACCAAAGATTTTAGGACAGGTGTTCTGTTCTCCCATGCTAATAATTTGCATTTTTATTGTTGTTATTAATTACTCAATATCAGAAAAACCGTTATCTGAGATTTTTATGATTTTTTTTTTAAATTTTCAGATAGCACCTCAATATAAAACAGACAAAGATAGTCAATATTGATAGTATATTAATAAAGCCCAAGGAATGCAGCTAGCCATGAGAAATACCCATTTTCACACATTTTAAATCTTAATGATAATCATACTTTTTAAACATATTTTTTTTTACCCATGGACAGCTGCAATGTATAGATTTAGGACCCTTACAACTGCTTGTCAAAAAAATTTAAATCATATATCCTCCCTTGTCACCTTCTCTGTGCAACAGCACAGAGGAGTATTACAATATGGTAGCCGGGCAGCCGCTAACCATCGCTCACGATGGTCAGTCGCGGCTGGACTGACCCTGAGGAAGGCCGTACAACGGCCTTATATACACCAGAGTCGAGGGCCACGTGACCAAGTGGTGACGTGGCGCTGGACTCCAGCGCCCCCAGGCATCGGGTAATAGAGGTGTTCTCGATGTCGCCCACGAGGACCACGAAGGTACCTTGAAGACGACTCGGGACTACCACAGTAGTATAATTACAAATATTCAACCATGCATGAGTTATCATTCATGGGGATCTGTAAATTGTCCCTTAGGGGGACTTGCAGTTTTCTCTCGTCCCTCTTCCATCTTGGTCACTGATCACTGGTCCTATGTCTAGAGCTGTCCAAGGAGGTACTGACATTTGCATACCTACATCTACCCTAATTCCATCTGTTTTCTCTCCACTTTGTTCCTCTCTTACCCATTTTCAGGTCCTTCTGTTTCTCTATGGTAAACCTGGTGCATATTATATGACAGACCACCAAAGATTTTAGGACAGGTGTTCTGTTCTCCCATGCTAATAATTTGCATTTTTATTGTTGTTATTAATTACTCAATATCAGAAAAACCGTTATCTGAGATTTTTATGATTTTTTTTTTTAAATTTTCAGATAGCACCTCAATATAAAACAGACAAAGATAGTCAATATTGATAGTATATTAATAAAGCCCAAGGAATGCAGCTAGCCATGAGAAATACCCATTTTCACACATTTTAAATCTTAATGATAATCATACTTTTTAAACATATTTTTTTTTACCCATGGACAGCTGCAATGTATAGATTTAGGACCCTTACAACTGCTCGTCAAAAAAATTTAAATCATATATCCTCCCTTGTCACCTTTTTCAATACTTGGTGATGAGAAGCAAGTTTCTTTTGGAGTGGCCTAAAAGTACAGCCACAGAGAAATGATCATGCCAGAGTGAGGATCTAGGATATAGAATAACACAGCACATGGACTATGACACCAAAACGGCTTTTCACATGCACCGTGAGGAGGCATTAGTTTACTAGATTGAGACAACATGGGCGTCAAACCTGTGCTTGTCGCCGTCATCCCAAGTGTGATTTTCATTGTCTGCAAGGCTGTGATTATATCTTGTAAGTAGGCCTGCTGTATGTTTGTGATCTAGTGTCTTTGTGTGAGGTTATAATTGAGATAATACTAGCAGAATATGGTAGCATATATATGTGCACTGGTACAGAATATAATTAGAGGATGTATAACATTTATTTATGCACGCGTTGATGTTAGCCACAGATACAATCAATGAGGGCGAAGCCCGAGTTGATTGTATCCAGTGGCTAACATCAACAAGTGCATAAATAAATGTTACATATGCTCTTTATACCATGGTTTCAACCATAGACCTCTGTATTAAGTATTTACCTTTAAAATCAATGAATTGTGATGCGAGTCGACGTGGATGAGAAGAAAGGGCTTCTGCCATATTGGATTTCTGTTTTTCAATACGCTGTGCGGTCCACTGAGAATAACATTCAATTCCACCATTTTCCAGGGGATGTTGAAACTACAGCATAGACGTGCAGCCCGCTGTCCACTATGGTAAAGAATATGAATCAACTCGATGTTAATGTATGTCGCGGTCCAGTGTCAACATCGTTCTTTATAGCCTGGATACATGAACTCCTTGTATCATTAAACTTGAACGCAAAAATATGCAAATCAGCCATAACTATGGTATAACTATGGATAGAAAATGATATGTCTCAGATACAAATCCTTGAATAGACAGCATCTATTATAGTCTCAGAGTCGGGATATGGGGCAGAGCCAGGACCATGTCCAAGGGCTAGACTCCAGTGGGCACACTTACATTAAATCAATGTTGAAGTCAGGATATCAACAGTTAATGCAAGGTTGAGATATACATTGTAGAACCATGAATTTGGAATGTAACATGGACCAACAATAATCAGATCATCCATTATTGGACAGGTATCCATCAGTACTGATTAAACATGTGTGATCTATGCTCACTCATTGTTGATATGACATTGTATCAATGTTATTAATTGATCCAAAGTTGACACTTGAACACTGAATCAACTGTTAAAATCACAGGTGTACCATTGATCTAGCATTGTTGACATATACATATTCGATCTGGGTGAGATGAGATTACATGTAATGGTTGACAAGATTGAAATGGCATCGTTGAAAAGGTGCTGAAAATGAGTTGATTAACACTGTCAACACATAGTGCCTGGTAGCTGGGGTCTCACTCATCCAGTGGAGTCCAGGCTTACATCCCATGATCCAATGTCAGAATCATTTGACTTATGATCCTTGGATGCTAGATGGGGTTTCACTATGTGATTATTGGATTTATTATCATGAGATTCTTATACAAACATACCCAACATTCTGTAAAGGAGGCCAAGCATCAGAAGATATCTGTACTATTTTTTGTGAATATTGATATGATTCTTTTTCGATAGTCGCTTAGTGGATTCCAAAGTTACGTCCAATGGGACATGAACAAAATCAATTCTACAATAGGCTATTATCACAGCTGACCTATCCTTATACATGTTATGGCTAGATTTACCCTTAGATGAAGTTAGCCTTGAGTCAGATACATTTGACTTATGATTCATAATTACAGGTAAAATATCAAGGTAGTATGCTAGTAAATAATGCCCCATCATATGAACATAATTGTCAGTGTTTGTAGGTGTCCTATATAATGACACGGTGTAATCCTTGATAACAATCAAGTACAATCTACACTATTTTAAGAAATCACTATAAGACCTAATTGTGAATCGCTTTGTCCTGTCAGCTTTTTGATTAAGTCTTTTTGATATTCATCCTTTTCCATTCCCTTCATTTGATCATGAATTCGTGATAAAGAGTGTATACATTTTGTAGTTAATGTATCATTAAGTACCACCTTCTCTAAGTACCTTTATATGGCTGCTAAATACGTGTGTGTGTGTGTGTGTGTAAATGTGTGTTAGAGAGTGAGTAAGAGGCGGTGCGTTCGGAGTACGGCCGAGGGATCAATGCTGGTTTGTAAGGCCACCCCCTATTGGTCTGCCCCATGTGGGTCAATGTTGATCCCCAAGTCAACTTACTACACTCCCAAGCATAGTTAAGGGCTGGTACCTAGCCAGACCTGGCTGGGGTGGAAGGGGGTGGAGGGAACAAGCTAAGGTGGTGTAGTTAGCGTTCGAGGTCACCCCTACCCATAATGCAATAGATATCCTTGCAAAACCGCTGCCCGAACGCACCGAGGGACTTTTTGTGGCTGTGGACTAAAGGAGGGCTCAGTGTGGATAGAGTGTATTGGTGTACTTATTAATGTATAGGTGTACTTATTCAGGGTCCCATGTGTCCCAGGTGGGCCACACATTTACTGCGCTATGTCCACCATATCAGGATCGTGTTTCAATAGTTTCCACGACTGGACACCCTCAAATCATAGTGGGAGGTCTAAGAAATGACTCCATACCAGTGACTACATAGTGAGCTCCAGTAGAGGCCTCAAAATAGTAGCTGCTATTTATTCAACTACTGGCTCAATACACACCACTATGAAGTCATAGCACCCAGTCGTAGGGGCCACTATTGGCTACATAGTGACCAGTCATACCTCCTTCATGGTCTAGTATGCACTCCTGTGTTCAAATGAGCATAGGGCTGCAGTAACTACCGTAATGTCTCATATAGGAGCCGGGCCTTGAATAGCAGCCTCCCTTGAATAGGGGCCGGGGTAGGAGGGCTGTCAAATCAATAGGGGCCGGTCCTTGAATAGGGGCCTGTTGGGGCCAGTTTTAGGTGGTTTTAGGAAGACAACCGAAACCCATCAGCCCAAATGATGTATAATTGTTCTAGATAATTCCCTTTCAAATCACATATGATAGATCTATATCTAATGACCTAATTGTATCGAAAATGCTCTGTTATTCTTTCTTAATAGTAGGGCTGAGGTGTCAGCTAGGTGTGATATCCTTTGTAATTTTATTAGAAAGCCATGGTGGGCGAGAGTTAGGTATGACAGGCATGACAGATTTGTAAGGCCTAGTGCTCTGTCTACACCACTGCATACTAGTAACTACATAGTTGGCCCATGTGTAGACGAAATGCTCAATTCTTAGGTGAAACACCACACTTTTCCAAATGATATTTTATTCTTTAGGAAAAAAAACTGCCTTCCCAGAGCCAAAGGCACTGGCCACAGGGTTATAGGTAGTAGTGTAAAGAGCCCAGATTGGGTACATTTGAGCAAAGGAGTGCAGAGGGCAGCAGCTAAGGCTACCCACTAATTATTCACATGCAGGGTTGTCATACCAGGATCCCTTATTGAGTCACTGCTGTGGTGGCTATTTAGCCAGCAGGCAGTACGATCACCCAGTAATGTAGCCAGCTATTTAGTCACCAAGGCCAAAATCCTAAGATCACCTGCTAAGATCTGACCCATCTTCAGTCGTAGCTGGCTGAACCTGTCATTGAAACTATTGAAACACGATCCAGACATGGACCCAAAGACTTTGGACAGTTGGCCCAAATGCCCTGAGGCTCCACCCACTCATCTACAGTGCATGTTCCCTGACAAGAGGTCCACGTGCCAGAGATGATATGTCAATCAACATGGAGGATTGGAGCTCAGGATCGTGTTTCAATAGTTTCCATGACTGGACACCCTCAAATCGTAGTGGGAGGTGTAAGAAATGACTCCATACCATCGACTACATAGTGAGCTCCAGTAGAGGCCTCAAAATAGCAGCTGCTATTTATTCAACTACTGGCTCAATACACACCACTATGAAGTCATAGCACCCAGTCATAGGGGCCACTATTGGCTACATAGTGACCAGTCATACCTCCTTCATGGTCTAGTATGCACTCCTGTGTTCGAATGAGCATAGGGCTGCAGTAACTACCATAATGTCTCATATAGGAGCCGGGCCTTGAATAGCAGCCTGTCTTGAATAGGGGCCAGGGTAAGAGGGCTGTCAAATAGGTGTCAAATAGGGGCCGGGTGGGGCCAGTTTTAGGTGGTTTTAGGAAGACATGATGATGTATAATTGTTCTACGTGATTCCCTTTCAAATTACATCTGATAGATCTATATCTAATGACCTAATTGTATCTAAAACAAAGTATGCTGTTATTCTTTCTTAATAGTAGGGCTGAGGTGTCAGCTAGGTGTGAAATCCTTTGTAATTTTATTAGAAAGCCATGGTGGGTGAGGGTTAGGTATGACAGGCATGACAGCTTTGTAAGGCCTAGTGCTCTATCTACACCACTGCATACTAGTAACTACATAGTTGGCCCATGTGTGGAAGTAATGCTCAATTCTTAGGTGAAACACCACACTTTTCCAAATGATATTTTATTCTTTGGAAAAAAAACTGCCATCCCAGAGTCAAAGGCGCTGGCCACAGGGTTATAGGTAGTAGTGTGAAGAAACCAGATTGGATACATTTGATCAAAGGAGTGCAGAGGGCAGCAGCTAAGGCTACCCACTAATTATTCACACAGAGGGTTGTCATACCAGGGTCCCTCATTGAAGCACTGCTGTGGTGGCTATTTAGCCAGCAGGCAGTACGATCACCCAGTAATGTAGCCAGCTATTTAGTCACCAAGGCCAAAATCCTAAGATCACCTGCTAAGATTTGACCCATCTCCAGTCGTAGCTGGCTGAACCTGTCGTGGAAACTATTGAAACACGATCCAGGATCGTGTTTCAATAGTTTCCACGACTAGACACCCTCAAATCGTAGTGGGAGGTGTAAGAAATGACTCCAGACCAGTGACTACATAGTGAGCTTCAGTAGAGGCCTCAAAATAGCAGCTGCTATTTATTCAACTACTGGCTCAATACACACCACTATGAAGTCATAGCACCCAGTCGTAGGGGCCACTATTGGCTACATAGTGACCGGTCATACCTCCTTCATGGTCTAGTATGCACTCCTGTGTTCAAATGAGCATAGGGCTGCAGTAACTACCATACTGTCTCATATAGGAGCTGGGCCTTGAATAGCAGCCTCCCTTGAATAGGGGCCGGGGTAGGAGGGCTGTCAAATCAATAGGGGCCGGTCCTTGAATAGGGGCCTGTTGGGGCCAGTTTTAGGTGGTTTTAGGAAGACAACCGAAACCCATCAGCCCAAATGATGTATAATTGTTCTAGATAATTCCCTTTCAAATCACATATGATAGATCTATATCTAATGACCTAATTGTATCGAAAATGCTCTGTTATTCTTTCTTAATAGTAGGGCTGAGGTGTCAGCTAGGTGTGATATCCTTTGTAATTTTATTAGAAAGCCATGGTGGGCGAGAGTTAGGTATGACAGGCATGACAGATTTGTAAGGCCTAGTGCTCTGTCTACACCACTGCATACTAGTAACTACATAGTTGGCCCATGTGTAGACGAAATGCTCAATTCTTAGGTGAAACACCACACTTTTCCAAATGATATTTTATTCTTTAGGAAAAAAAACTGCCTTCCCAGAGCCAAAGGCACTGGCCACAGGGTTATAGGTAGTAGTGTAAAGAGCCCAGATTGGGTACATTTGAGCAAAGGAGTGCAGAGGGCAGCAGCTAAGGCTACCCACTAATTATTCACATGCAGGGTTGTCATACCAGGATCCCTTATTGAGTCACTGCTGTGGTGGCTATTTAGCCAGCAGGCAGTACGATCACCCAGTAATGTAGCCAGCTATTTAGTCACCAAGGCCAAAATCCTAAGATCACCTGCTAAGATCTGACCCATCTTCAGTCGTAGCTGGCTGAACCTGTCATTGAAACTATTGAAACACGATCCAGACATGGACCCAAAGACTTTGGACAGTTGGCCCAAATGCCCTGAGGCTCCACCCACTCATCTACAGTGCATGTTCCCTGACAAGAGGTCCACGTGCCAGAGATGATATGTCAATCAACATGGAGGATTGGAGCTCAGGATCGTGTTTCAATAGTTTCCATGACTGGACACCCTCAAATCGTAGTGGGAGGTGTAAGAAATGACTCCATACCATCGACTACATAGTGAGCTCCAGTAGAGGCCTCAAAATAGCAGCTGCTATTTATTCAACTACTGGCTCAATACACACCACTATGAAGTCATAGCACCCAGTCATAGGGGCCACTATTGGCTACATAGTGACCAGTCATACCTCCTTCATGGTCTAGTATGCACTCCTGTGTTCGAATGAGCATAGGGCTGCAGTAACTACCATAATGTCTCATATAGGAGCCGGGCCTTGAATAGCAGCCTGTCTTGAATAGGGGCCAGGGTAAGAGGGCTGTCAAATAGGTGTCAAATAGGGGCCGGGTGGGGCCAGTTTTAGGTGGTTTTAGGAAGACATGATGATGTATAATTGTTCTACGTGATTCCCTTTCAAATTACATCTGATAGATCTATATCTAATGACCTAATTGTATCTAAAACAAAGTATGCTGTTATTCTTTCTTAATAGTAGGGCTGAGGTGTCAGCTAGGTGTGAAATCCTTTGTAATTTTATTAGAAAGCCATGGTGGGTGAGGGTTAGGTATGACAGGCATGACAGCTTTGTAAGGCCTAGTGCTCTATCTACACCACTGCATACTAGTAACTACATAGTTGGCCCATGTGTGGAAGTAATGCTCAATTCTTAGGTGAAACACCACACTTTTCCAAATGATATTTTATTCTTTGGAAAAAAAACTGCCATCCCAGAGTCAAAGGCGCTGGCCACAGGGTTATAGGTAGTAGTGTGAAGAAACCAGATTGGATACATTTGATCAAAGGAGTGCAGAGGGCAGCAGCTAAGGCTACCCACTAATTATTCACACAGAGGGTTGTCATACCAGGGTCCCTCATTGAAGCACTGCTGTGGTGGCTATTTAGCCAGCAGGCAGTACGATCACCCAGTAATGTAGCCAGCTATTTAGTCACCAAGGCCAAAATCCTAAGATCACCTGCTAAGATTTGACCCATCTCCAGTCGTAGCTGGCTGAACCTGTCGTGGAAACTATTGAAACACGATCCAGGATCGTGTTTCAATAGTTTCCACGACTAGACACCCTCAAATCGTAGTGGGAGGTGTAAGAAATGACTCCAGACCAGTGACTACATAGTGAGCTTCAGTAGAGGCCTCAAAATAGCAGCTGCTATTTATTCAACTACTGGCTCAATACACACCACTATGAAGTCATAGCACCCAGTCGTAGGGGCCACTATTGGCTACATAGTGACCGGTCATACCTCCTTCATGGTCTAGTATGCACTCCTGTGTTCAAATGAGCATAGGGCTGCAGTAACTACCATACTGTCTCATATAGGAGCTGGGCCTTGAATAGCAGCCTCCCTTGAATAGGGGCTGGGGTAGGAGGGCTGTCAAATCAATAGGGGCCGGGCCTTGAACAGGGGCCTGGTGGGGCCAGTTTTAGGTGGTTTTAGGAAGACAACCGAGACCCCCAGCCCAAAAGATGTATAATTGTTCTAGATAATTCCCTTTCAAATCACATATGATAGATCTATATCTGTGACATGTACTGGGAATAGGGCCCTTAACCCTTTAAGGGCCGAGCAAAAATGGTTGCCCTGGCCATGGGGACGGCCTCTGAAAAAAGTATAGTTCCTAGAGGACGAGCCTATTTTCAATTCCTACACAAATCCTATATAATGGCCTTCGACTATAGTTGATGCTAGGCCTACCATGGTGTCGACTATAGTAGATGCTAGGCCTACCATGGTGTCGCCTATAGTCGATGCTAGCCCTCAATGGGTTAATGTAGCCTGCACTAAGGGCTTTTTTCGCAGATCGTGTTACATAAATTTTAATGACCTAATTGTGTATAAAACAATGTACGCTCTGTTATTCTTTCTTAATAGTAGGGCTGAGGTGTCAGCTAGGTGTGATATCCTTTGTAATTTTATTAGAAGGCCATGGTGGGTGAGGGTTGGGTATGACAGGCATGACAGCTTTGTAAGGCCTAGTGCTCTATCTACACCACTGCATACTAGTAACTACATAGTTGGCCCATGTGTGGCCATAATGCTCAATTCTTAGGTGAAATACCACAATTTTCCAATGATATTTTATTCTTTTGAAAAAAAAAAAACCCTGCCATCCCAGAGGCAAAGGCGCTGGCCACAGGGTTATAGGTAGTAGTGTAAAGAGCCCAGATTGGGTACATTTGAGCAAAGGAGTGCAGAGGGCAGCAGCTAAGGCTACCCACTAATTATTCACATGGAGGGTTGTCATACCAGGATCCCTTATTGAGTCACTGCTGTGGTGTCTATTTAGCCAGCAGGCAGTACGATCACCCAGTAATGTAGCCAGCTATTTAGTCACCAAGGCCAAAATCCTAAGATCACCTGCTAAGATTTGACCCATCTCCAGTCATAGCAGGCTGAACCTGTCGTGGAAACTATTGAAACACGATCCAGCAATGGCAGTCTACAATTAGAGGATACTCAGTTGCTGGTATGTGACATTTCAACAGGAGGAGAGAATCTGGTTGCATTAACACATCTGGTTGTTTACAGTAAGCACCTTTTTTCAGTTCATCTATAAACCTATGTGAGCATCACAAAGGGTTATCTCATTTGTTGAAGCAGGGTAAGGGCCAAGTTAGATAACCATTAGTAAAACCCTTAAAGCTAGTGACATTTTCTCTCCCAGGTTACCATAATTAAGGGTATACATTTGAAATTGTCTAACTGTATTATATAAGGTAGCATCTAGATTATATCTGAGATTGCTTCCAAAATCAGCTAAACAGGAAATGTTTGAGGCTGCCCAATGATAACTGCAAGGTATGAGAAGGCACCTGTTAACCTTCAGGATATATTTTGGCAGCCCAGCTGCCCAGATGTATTCTGAAATACCTAATATTGGCATAGACTTTGCCATTTAATTGACTAACATTTTGATATATATATATATATATATATATATATATATATATATATATATATATATATATATATATATATATATATATATATATATATGGCTTGAAATAGACTTAATATTTGTTCATCAAATCATAGTCAATATCAGTAATGTCTGAAAAAGGTGCACACTTTATTCAGCTATGTCACTTTGCTATGGTACACCTTGATGCAGAGGGTATCTATTGATCATGGAATTGATATAATGTAATGATAATTGAAAAATAAATAATGAATTTTGTCAAATAGGGGCCCGAGTGCAGTGATACAAAGTCTGTAACCTAAAATGTCTAATATTTCCGACAGGACTGTGGATGTCAGATACAATAACAATGTTACAGTGCAGTGTCCTGTGGCTTCTGTGGTATACACTACAAGACAGTGGTACACCTGGCCATATTACGGGCCTATCTACAACAATGAATGTTACCGGGGGACGTGCTCTAGGTGATGACATGTCACTGGATGAAGGAACATTTGAACTGACTATTGGCAATGTGAGGCAGAATGATTATATATTCAGCTGTATCATGACATCAGGAGATACAGTGAAGACAGACATCACCTTCATTGTCATCTAAAGTAAGGCGCAGGCCACAAGGCTTTAAGTTATGAATGTACTATTAAACATTGCCTATTTTAAGCAAACCCTACACATGATATGCAATTCATTCATCAATACTTTCAATGGGGAATCCATGGGCAATGGATGCCCCTGCATATTACCCAAGGATTGAATACTGCCACCAGATACATTAAAATGATGCTTTCTTCACTTGGCAGAAAAACATTTTTTGTTTGTCTGTTTTTTTTTTAATGTTTAATGTACATTGAAAACAAACATTTATAAGCTTTTAGCATCCTTTGATAAAGGGAAAAGTTTTTTTATAGCACGGGGGAGGTAGGACCTGGCAAACTTGCATTGAGAAAATGTTATATTGTACCAAGGGAATTACACATGGGCTAATGATAAATTATACTGCCTAGTATATTAAGTCAAACTATGTGTTCTATCAATTCTAGATGTTGAAGTGGAAGCAGAGGACGGTAAATCAGTGACGTTGTCTTGTGCTGAGCTGCAGACAGTGACTGACCTAGGCTCATATTACACAGACAATATAGAAACATACACAAGGACCTGGCAGCTGGTAACTGGCAACATATTGTACCACCAGTACTGGTATATAGGTGTTGAAGATCCTTCTGCAGCAAGAGCTGATATGGCACTCAACGATGACACCTTTAGCCTGAACATAGGTAGAACTCAGCTAGTAGATGACACCATGTTTATCTGTACATATGATTCCAATGTAGGGGATAGTCACTTACAGGTTCAGGACTAACCTGTTTCTTAGTACACCCTAAGATTGAATGATAGTCTCTGGATCATGGTGTGTACTAAGAACTTATAACCATTGTTTATCTATAAATCTCTCCTACTTTCTTATCAAAATACATAATTTTGATGTCACCATAGGCAGGAAAGGTCTATATTTTACATATACACTTTTTTACAGAACTAAAATCTGACTTAGTTAGGGTACGTGTTTTACATTTTGATTAATCTTAAGCTCAATATAGATTAAGTATACATCTATGGTGTGAATTAACTCAGTAGTAAAATAGAAGAGGCCAAGAAACTATGGAAGGTCTACAGTGGTTGCCAAATGAAGAAAATCCCAGTTTTTTTTCAGGATTTCGTGAATTATCTTGTCTTTTACCTATTTGTCTAACATTCTTTGTAGACCTTAATAATTGGGAAATCCACTAAATGAAAGAATCTTGCTAAATCATCTCTAGATTACATTCAAATCATCAGAACCATCAATTTTGATGATTCATCCTATATATTTGTTGTGAAAATAATAACATGAAAAGGAACGTTTTTGTTCCATTGGCATTCCGTCCCTAGCAACCAGCCCTCTAATGCCATAAAATTGAAAGAAACAAAATGTGAATCTCTGATGCAAATAACCAAAATTATATGCAATTCAATGTTAAAAAGGAGAGGGTATACACTATCCGTAATACAGATATGGCATTTTTCTGTATGAGTTTATACAGGAGTATCCTGTAAGTCTAATTTCTATTCAGAATGTACAATTTTCATTCCAGACAATCCTAAGATAATCCTAAGTGGAGTTGATGACACCCCTGTCAGTGTAGGTAATGCAGTGACAGCTACCTGTACCATAGACCGTCGGGCTTCCTTAGCCCACTTAAAAGGGTCTATTTCTCCTCTTTCCTATCTCCTCAGGATGTGTGTGGTGCACATATGCGTGGGCACTGACACATTCCTCTGTGAAATTATGTAATGTAGTTCTCGCCATGAATATGACCTTAGCTGTCGAAATGGCGTTAAACATCTATTACTCACTCACTCACCATAGACCGTGTGTACCCAGAGTTAGGGCCTGGTGACTTCATAATGAGTTGGCGGAATAAGTCGTTTATGTCTACAGGAGATCAGAATGGTGACAAGTCCTACAGGTACAGCATACAGACTATGCAGACAATAAATATTAATGACATTGGCACAGTGGTGGAATGTTTGTTAGATCCCATAAGAGGAAAATCACACTACGTAACAAAGACAATAATTGTTAATGGCCTAGGTAAGATGATGGAACAATATTTGATAACAGAAACCGCAATGCCTGTTTCAAGCAGAAGCATAAATAGCTCATTCCCCCCAACTGCCTATCATTGTTCCTTCTTTCAAACCAGAACACTTCCCTCTTACTCTTTGCCTTTGTTCCTACTTTTAGCCTAAATCCCTCCCCCAGTTAAAAGAAAGACCTTTTTACATTAAAAAAAAACAATGTTATTCTGTCCACTCAAAACAGACCTTCTTGGTAAGAAAAGAGGTAATGTGGTGATGCAAGGAAAGTTTCCTTTACAAACTTCTTTTTACACAAACCTTTAAACATCCTACACGTATGTACTTTGCAAATCGAGTCTTTTCTCACGGCTTGTCACTTATCCTATTTACAGACAAGAATGGGTTATGACTGCTTGTCATTGGTGGAGTAGTAGGGGCAGCAGTTGTCGTCATCATAGCTGTAACTCTACTCTGTATGTATCTCAGTGTGAGGAGAATTACCAAAGTCACTGGTGAGTAGTATAAACTAACATTACTTTCCTATCCGATGGTTTATGAGAGTCCAATTCCTTAATGATATAGATCGGTAGCTCCAGCTACAACATTCCCTTTTTCATATTTAAATGGTTTTATTGTAACACATAAGTATGACTTACTGTGACATTGGTAGGATGTGAGAACATGAAGTAGCTAGACCAGCTCAGCGACTATCATTTTACAATTTGTTCTATTCATCTATTAGGTTATTTCTTTATTTTTCTATTTATTACACTGCCAAAGACCTTTTAAATTCATTTGAATATGGTAGAAATCATTTTCCTGTCAATTCTAATTTTTATTCATGATACTTCAGGAAATGAATGACATTGCCATTGGGCCCAGGATGTTGGGTTGATTTAGAGCATCCTGTATGCTTTGACACATGGTTTGATAGAAATAATTACACTTGTACATTTATAATCATAGATTAAGCATGATGAAATGACCATAGACTTGGACAAGATGCTCCTGTTATCACTCACCATGATAATACTTACCTCCCTTTGGCATCCTACCATAATTATGTGGAAATAGATGCATAAGGTAGACTCATCCACTTAACAAAAAAATATGTTTGTAACATTTGTAAATGTTCTGGCCAACAAAGAATTATCTGACGTTTCTTATAGCATCAAAAAATTGTTTTCAGTGCTTTTTGTATTGAATAGAATACTATTAAGACTTTTACAGTTATTTCCTTTTACATAAAAAAGTTTCTCTATGCATCTCCGTCATCTGGAGGTACTACGTAGGGTACCCCCACACCAAATTATGGCCGAGACAATAGGGGGTCCACCAGGGTTATAGGGGCGTCCATTCATCCCCATGGACATCAAAGACTCATGCACAAATGGACAATGACTGTGGCATTTGACACAGGCTCCAGCAAGTCTGAAGGTAGGAAGCCAAGGTCGGCATATAAGCCCAGCCCTGGTCCCCAGTCAGTCAGTGCGACACCTCCAAGACACTATCTTCCAGTCCAGCTCTCCTGAGCCTGCTATGCTCCTGCCACAAGGACACTCTGCTGGGCTAGACTATGTCAGTCAGACATAGGACTAAACCCCACTAGTGGCCAGGGGCTATGTGTGTGTGTGTGTGTGTGTGTGTGTGTGTGTGTGTGTGTGTGTGTGTGTGTGTGTGTGTGTGTGGAACACTTATTATGATTACTGTGTGTGAACTACCTATTTTTTAACATTTGTATTACTGATACATAACTACTGCCTAAACTTGAATAAACCAGTGATAACTGGAATCCATATAAGAGCTTGATATTCTTTCACATTATAAACCACTAGTCAGTATGATATCTCTCATATGACAACTTGAACATGCACATATTCCTTGTATGACAATACCAACGGATAATGAATACCTCTTTTAGACAAACTGGGTAAAGTTGACTCCCAGTATTTAAGGAGAAAACTTGACTTCGACACTTGTGCAGAGATGTGTCAGTTTTACTCCTCTAAACAAAAGGGTCAACCATATTGTGAGTCTTCTGTTGACTCCTCAGTTCAAAAGGTGCCAAACCAATAATGACTCGTTTCAGAGTTATTCTGGTGATAGCATTTTGACGCTGCTAAAGGTGTTATTCTAACAGTGGTACTTTTCTCTGTGTATTACCGTAATCTCCCGCATAGAAGACGCGCAGCGTGTATAAGACGCACCCCAAACTCAGCACATGCATTTTCGCGTATAAGACGCACATTTTAATGCTCAATTTTGTAAACTCAGTACATTTCTATAGTAAAATTACCCCTCGTATAAGACGCACCCCCAATTTCAGTACATCCTATAAGACGCACAAGGCATTTGTTTGGCATAGAGGACGCGTCTTATACACGGGAGTTTACGGTACCTATTAAATCATGATTGCTATTTTGGAATCTTTGAGTGGTTACTCCATATTTAGTTCATATATCAGATGTCAGAGAAGACAATGGCAGGTAACTCGGTTTTCACGCTAATAAAGTTTATTTGGAAGCCTATAACAGTCAAGCTAATTGTTGATCATTATTGATTGATTCTAAATTGATAAGGCATATATGCTTTTGCATGTAGGTAAACATATGATACGTTATTCCACGATTTCTGGGTTTCTCAGTGCTTTTTGCTGGATATTCCCATGCACATACCTGTCGATATTGCACACCCTGTAGGCTGTAACATCAATTTTATAAGGTGTGAGGTTATCCATGGATAACCTGCACACCATGCAGTTCCGAAGGAGGAGACGCGGTGGTCCAGTGGGTAGCGCATTGCGCTCAGCCGTTAGATGTACGGGGGTTGAGTCCCGGACCGGGCGCATATTTTTTTCACCGTGTGCGCTGTCGCTGTCCGCTGCCGGGCGACGAGGTGTATTTAGTACACAAACATAACCGCGAGACGCTTTCAAAGCTTTAGCCGTGTGCCGCTGCCAAGACGAGACGGGCACTGTCACTGTTCGCTGCCGGGCGATGAGGTGTATTTACCGACCATGTACACACAATGGCTGGCTTCGAGTCCCGGGGAAGGGGAACAATTTTTTTTTCAACTTGAATTTATTGGTATTCTATGGATTATTTATTGGTTTCGTGGAATAAAATAAGTAGTCAATGGATAATTCATGACTCGTGTGTGTTAACGAAAGCTAATTACACTCGGGCTATGCCCTCGTGTAATTACCCTTCACTAACACACACTCGTCATCAATTATCCATTGATTACTTGTTCAATATGATATAGAATGACTTAACAGAGAGACTGACTTTGGGCCATCAGTTAAAACTAAAAGTAGAAGGAAAAGGTAATTAGTAACAACTAGTGGGAGCTAACATGTCTTAAGGTATCTAAATGTTTAGGGTATTTGTAGGTCAGAGATATTGTACATATATATATATATATATATATATATATATATATATGTATATATATATATATATATATATATATATATATATATATATATACACAGTGCTGCTACCTCAGATCATTGAGCTATAAAATGTTATGTCATTCTATGTTATGTGCACATAATGTAAAGAAAGCAAATGACTACGACAATTAGCAACAGATCAGTATTATCCTGGTGCCTTAAAGGATTAATCACCTTTTATTACTTGTATCCCCTTGTATCACTTTACTAATCCAAAATAATTAATAAATGGTAGTTTCCAGAAGATTTTGGGTAGAAATTTCTCTATGAGCATAACTCTTTACACCCGAGTTTTTCAGTTGTTTTTTTAGAATTGACAAAATAGCCTTAAAATGACCCATTAAGGCCAGCCTTAAAAATATGTTTGTTTCCTGTCCAGAGGCCTGGTGGATTCTTTTGTGAGAATGGGAAAAAATTTTCCTGAGTTCTGAAGAAAAATTTATTATTTTCGTCCATCAGCACAAGAAACTAGGTTTCCAATCACAAAACCTTAAAACGTAATGACGAATTCATGCCATCCTCACTTAGGATGTTCATGACAAATAAAAATATTTTCCTAAAAGTAAATTTTCCCCCCCCCTCCCTCGTGGGTGTGAAAAATCCCACCCTCTGGACAGGAAATGGACATATTTTTAAGGGTGGCCTAATGGAAATGTTTTATTGAGGTTTAAGCATCATGCGTGCTGCTTGTAGTGACGCCCATTTCCATGTATACCATTTGATACATTTGTGATTTGTGTCATTATAACCACCGTTAAGTTCCGAGTGGTAGCAATCCCTATACCACCACGCTCCATAGTGGGACTGGGCACAGTTTCCACTCGATGTATCATGATCTCTATCCTTGGTGCTGAATCTCTGGTTATTGTGCAACATCAGTGAATCTCCTGTAAGATTAAAGTCATGTATATACTGCAGTAACTGATTGGTGTAATAGTGAATAGTGACTTTATTACAGGGCTATAGCCTGAGATAATTGGAACCTTGTAATGGTACTGGACACATTCTGCATTTTACCACAGGACATGATCCAACACTAAACAGGATAAGATTGATAAACTACCCACTTGGGGGGTCATGCTGGGGCATGATTGGTCATTGGTGGCGCTCACTGGGTAATCCCCTCCTCACACTAGCACTCCACCTGCTGGACACCACAAGCACCTCCACCTAACTGTCAGGTATGCCTGATCCACTTCCCACTCTCTACCTGCCTCCCAGCAAATTGTCGTGAGTCCTCGTCAACCTGTGTGAAGTGGCTCACACATGTCGCTAGATGGAACACGACGTCGTTATAGCACAAGATCACCAGGAATAGCAATTGCTATGCCACATGAGTCTAACACACAGTGGCAAAAGATGACGGAATGAGTTATCACTCAAAAAGGGGTCACCATTGATGACAATCATGGCGACAGATGACGACAATTTGCTGGGCTGTTTGCCCCAACTGACATTTTTTTAATATAAACAAGATTTCAAAACATGTACACACAATATAAGTTTCTTTTTTCCTACGTTCTATAAAGAAAAACATTTTTACCATTATGTACAAAAAATGTCTTAAACCTAAAAGAAACATAACTAACAAATAGTTATATTTGGTTGGAAAAAAACGTTTTTAATCACTTGAAGAAAAATTCATTATCAGTGATTGATTTAGGTCTGAGTATGCTTATTACGTGGAACTTTTATGCGGCTCTTTACTATTCAACCTATATCATGCATTATAACACGGTTAGCGAGTTTTCAGTGCCGAAAATGGATAATATGAGTTCCTATATCTCGCGATAAAAGCACCCGAAATTGACGGCGGACGGCCAGCGGGGCGGACATCTTGAAACCTACCTTGACACGAAAGTAAATCCTTCATTTTTGAAGCTTATATCACCCCTTGAAGCCAACTCGTGCAAGTCTTTTCATCATATATTACATCCAAAGATAGCAGTGATATGTAGAGAGAAAAGAAAATTTCAATCAAAACATTTTAAAAAATGTAAAAACTCTTATTTGGATTATACATACCTGGATCACTTAGTCCAGTGTATCCTGACACATGTAATGTGTAATTAGTAGCTTCATTCAGCACCCAGAATTCTGTGTATGGCGCATACATCGTCACCCCATCATCCTGCAGCTCCACCAGTAGCTGTGTGCTCTGGTTAGCTGTAAGTTGGTGTAGATAGTCGAGACCGATCCAGTACTCACCACTGGCATTACCAAAACCTTGTTTATAGCTCTCCCAATTAAGGTAAAAATCAACACTACCATCCTTCCTTCGCTGGAACACCTAAAACATATATAATTTTCTTTGATCATAAATAACATGTTCTTTCCCATTACATCTAATCATTTATAGTCGTACCATATTACGTGACACTACAACAAAGGTACATTTATTTCTATCTATTGAAAATACTTTTCTTTTACGACAGCAGTAATTAGGTCATATAGAAACCCACCGTCCAGCCTCCACCTCGTTCTGTTTGTTCACAGTAGACTTGGACCTCGTCTGTACCATTGACGTAGATGGTGTACACACCTGATGTTGTACCACCATTGGTGTAAACCTCCTGACAGTCTCTAGGACCTTGCCAAGAACACAAGTTTTATTTACAGACTTATTCACTATGTCTTCAATCTTTCAAAAAAAGTCAAGGATATCTTTGATAAATACTGATAAGGTTTCTGCGGAGTTCTAGAGAGTGAATTGCCTGAGCCAAGTGGGAGCACTTATATGTGTGTAAACAACAATCCAGCTATAATCACAGCCTCCCTCTCACATAAATGATCCCCGACCTATTTAGAATCTACTTCAGATCTATGTGACAGGTCTATTTACTGTGACTGACAAACATTGAGATCATGTAAAATGAAACCTTATAAAAAATGCCATGCATATATATATATATATATATATATATATATATATATATATATATATATATATATATATATATATACTGGTGATGCTCAGTGGATGATATATGTGCTGTATACCTGCAGGGGTGGTGGTGGTCGGTGTTATGGTTGGTATTGTGGTCCGTTGCAGTGTCAGATGTGCAGTTCTATTTGGCTCAGTGGTACTTGTTGTGATTGGTGTTGTTCTGGTAGTGGCTGATAAAATGAGTAAAATATCATGGCAGGTAATCATTACAAAAAATGTCAAAGCTAATCAAAAGCATTTCATTTATCTCCTCTTCAATGAGAGAAATTTTGGTCAGTTTTAAAATTGGTGACCCTTGGGATAAAGTGTTTTTTCTTCATTTCTGTAAGGTTCTTTCTCTCCAAGAAAGGAATAGCTCATGTGTTCACAGTAGTGACAACAATTAAGTTAGTCATAATAAAATAACCAGGAACACTTACCTCTAACACAGTTATTTCTACACTGGACCTGAAAGAGGGATAAATAGCAGTGGAGTGACTTTAATTGATTCTTGTTCTTTACCTTTGCAGACTGTTTCCAGATTCCTTTTATATTAAAATAAAATCATGCCTCTAAAATTTACAAATCAATAAATTTCATATTACCTAGTTCTATGTTACTAACCAATAAAATTACAATACAGAGAGATATTTGATGTAAGAGGTGTCGTTCAAAGTGGGGTTCGAATAAAACAGCTTACTGAATGAGCATTTGAGAGCAGTTGCTCCATGTTATCTGGATAGTTATTCCTTAGACTTTCATCCAGCACACACTTCTCATTTAACTTTTCAATGTCATTTATTAACCTTCCCTGGCCAGCTGTAAGATTCTTTACATCCTGCAGTAGAATCTGCAACAAAGCAAGAACACCTGGATATTAAATGTAGTTCTGAGTACTTATTGTAGTTCTTGCCGAATGTTTTGATACTCATGTTCTAATAACCCATTTACTCTGTCATGAAATGTGATTCTAAACATCATTAGCTGAAAAACATGACACTAACACCTTTACAGAAGTCATCATGACAGTTATGAAAAGACTATTCTGCTATATCTCATGCAAACGTACATGAATCAGGATTTTAATCTGTTCAAGTTGATTTTCATTGGTGGCTGAAGATTGGTCCAGGATATAACCATAAGTCTCAGTTTCTGCAGTTTCTAAACCCCCAACTTCATCTGCTGTGCAGCTCACATAGAGAATGCTGACAAGAAGAAGGGTGTGGACAATGGCTGCCATCTCTGCTATAAATAGAAATAACATCACAGTATAGTAGAAGGTAACAAACAGGAGGGTGTAGACAATGGCTGTCATCGTTGCTGTAAGTAGAAATAGCATATTATATGTTACGATAGCCACTTACACTCCTCTCATAAAGCCTAGCTTGTAGCCAGGACCACTTATTACATGTTTGTGTATGTGGCACTTTGTACATTGGTTAACTATGGGAATTACAAAGTGTGGAGTAAGTTTTAACATGTTCGTCGCACTTTTGGGAGGTCACGTGACCTCCCGCTGGTTGCATAACTTATGGGACTGGCAGCAGGTAACTAGCATAACTAAAACAACAATAAAACTGGTTGTCGTAGGGCAATTTTGGCCTCCTTTATACAATTTCAGCACTAATAACGAATAGTTCTGCCTGTGGTCCCTACCTTGGGACAGACATTCTCACATCTGTCACAGTGGGTAGTTTCCTTATAATTCCTACCCCCATCTGCAGAGTCTCCTATACACCAGGCTTACAATAGCCACACTGAAAAAAGTCTTCCTGACAAAGTGCTATGTATACCCATATCAACTTCATTTGACACAGAGAGCACACGTCATTGGGACATGTGCACATATGTCACCATGACAACTGTAGCACACAGTAATCCTCATATGATTTGACCTGCCTTAAAATGCCACATCATCTGAGAGTTGACTAGGATCACGGCCATGTCATAGGCACTTGACATGTGATGGTTTGACATACATAATTGTTCTAGGATATTCCACTAGATGGGGCAAACAACCATTTTGGTACCAGGATTAATCACTACCAAGAAGTACTACCAACACTTGAGAAATTTGATGTATCTGTGTCATTTTGTTTTCATGAAGAATAGATCACTAAGGTCTGTAAATACTTTCAATGAATGGTAGTGAATTCTATTTCATTGTTAAACTTGCATTTGTTATTGAATATCAAAATAGACACCCACCATCCTAAATACTGTAACTGGATAGGTTAGACACCTTATGTTTGGGTCAGTGAAAATGTATTCCAACCCACAATATATAATCTCAGTATCGCCGGGAGGCATGGCGCAGTCGGTAGCGCATCCGCTCACGGGCCGTAAGGTCGTGGGTTCGGTTCCCGGCCCGGCTGGGGCACAGTGGTGGTTCCAAACGTCGCCGTAAGGTGTCGGTTGAGTTCCTCCCTGCTCTGGCTAGGCTGTGCTGGAAAGTCTCTCGGCGGTCATGGCAGACAAATGACTTAAAACAGGCCTGTCCATCTCTCACTATGCCTATGTAGTGACGGATGTTAAAGAACCATTGCCTCGGTAAATGTGTAGGGGCGTGCTTTCTATCTTCCCATAGATTCGGTCACCATCATCCCCCCTCCCCCTTAGACTTCCTTACGGCCGACCTCTCACCCTTGAGTGTCGGCCGTAAGGAAGGCACGAGGTGAGATAAAATTCGAGCGAGCGAGCGAATCTCAGTATCTCCAGTACAGGGAGACATATGGCATTGCCATGCACCTCCATGCACTTGTCTTATGGACTGCATAGAGGTTCTCAGTCAAGTAGAAGTTCTGTAGATAGGAAAAAGTGCCTTAGTGTTGCAGGCCTGTGGAACTATGATATCCCTTACCTTTTATTATAGGCCTGCCTTGATTGAACCATTGGTACATAGCTATTGACTGCTCTTGACCCTTACATAATTGTCTCACAGTATTTCCTAGCACTCAGATGAATGGATCAGAAATATGTGATGTGTCTTCATTACGCATGTCAAGTGGAGTTGACGAACCAAATATGAGAGCGTCAACCTTATTCGACATGCCTTCATACATGTCATGTGGGAGACAAATTATGACCTGCGCAGTATGCATCAAAGCGATCAGTGTTCTTCTCCCTGTGCACTTATACCCCTCTCCAAGGGACTAGTTTGTTGCCCAGGCCACTTCCCTACCCCCTCCCCCCCCACCTTAAGTCTCCCTTACACCCCTGGGTTCCCCATCCACTTGTAGGCAACTGATGCTCTTTGCTAAAATTCAACCTCAAAGACACCTTGTGGTACAGAATGTTGTTTAGCCCATTATAGGGTCCATCATTCCCAAGGGCAGCCTCTAACCCCCAGGCACTATTGGAATATACTGCCTGGGCTGGCCATTGAGTTTCTATCTGTGTTGTAACTGATAATTGCCCTAGTTTCTTTCCAGGTGTTGAAGGTGCTGTGTTGTGCCCTTTTCCCCATACCCCAGTTGATTGATTCTTCATGCAGGCCTCATGCCAGTACCAGCTGATAGATATGAATATTCAATGACAGCTGACCACCGAGGCTGACCAATTGGCTCTCTAATATAAGAATGGGCACTCACAAGTAAAAGTCGGTCCAGGCGCGTAAATGGAGCCATGTATGAGTGGAAGTAGTGCCTGGATTATCGAGGCTGTCCCAAGGGTTGCCAAGATGCATGAGTGGTAACATATAAAAAAATTAATCATTGCTTGCAATGTTTATCATTTATACACAACTACGTACCAAAATATCATCAAATTGATAAACACTGAATGACTGTTGCAAAATGTTACACCTGCCAAACAATGTTATATATATATATATATATATATATATATATATATATATATATATATATCCAATACATGTACATATGATGTGTATATGTGCCACATGAGAGCAAACTGAACAAAATGTTTGGTACACCTTACTGCCCGATGGGTTCCTATATGATAACCTTATAGAGCCATCTATGCCCAGTCTGCTAAAGGTGCTTAATTATTAAACAAGTGGATTCCAAAACAACTGGACTCCAAAGCAACACTATAGTTGTGTGTGCTGGATCCATGTTGGCTAACAATACATGACATTAACAGTGAGAAATAATGTCAAACACACTCACCTCTCCTGTCTGCAGTGTGGTTATGAATTAGTGCAGTGCAGTTAAACTTTGCCTCACTACATTTGCCTACAGTGTAGGAACTAACACAGTGCGGTCAGCCTTATAACACACTTCCGCAGCTCTGCCTGGATGTGGACATTCCTTATTGGTCAATACCAGATGCAGACACACCCCTAACTGTCAATCACTGACCAAAGTCTGAGACAGCAGTGTTAGATCCCAGGTCTGTGGTACATGAGCACAGCTCATGGTAGCAAAGTCTGTATATATTCTAATATGACAGCTTATGTCTGTATGCATTCTTGATGATAGCCTTTCATGAAAGTGTTATCGCTGTATGAATGTTTACATTTAATTAAATATCTCACTGCTTAGAGTGGCTATTTGAACAACATTGCTTTACCTGAATTTGATATGACACCTACACATTGGGTATTGTGTATAAGGTCATTTGCAGCACACTACTGACCCTTAAATGAAACGTGGAAAAGTAAGAAAAGGGAACAGAACAGCAGCAGATGCCAGGGATATTTCACACAAGGATATACCAACAAGCTGAATACCTGTATTGCTACAATGTCCTAAATAAGCAATTTCCAGTCCAAAGATGTGGCCAAAAGCATTTGGGATAATCAGACATACAGCCCAGAGAATGTTTATATATTTCAGGGGTAGACACACACTCTGTGACTTTAGGCCCAGGTCAATGATTTCTCATAGAAATCTCATCAAAAACCAAGTCATAGGTTTTCTTTGACTGATCAATATAATGCATGAAGACCTGCAGGCCTGGGAGGCTTCCTAGCCCACTTAAAAGGGTCTATTTCTCCTGTTTCCTATCCCCTCAGTATGTGTGTGGTGCACATATGCGCGGGCACTGACACATTCCTCAGTGAAATTGTGTAATGTCGTTCTTGCCATGAATATGACCTTAGCTGTCGAATTGGCATTAAACATCTATTACTCACTCCTGCAGTCCTGGGTGGTCAAAGCTAAAAGCAAGCCTGTTATTGAGCTAGGTGAGAACTTACTCGCTAGATTGGTTCTCAGTTGTGATGAATCCTTTTATTATGAATGTTGAAGGTAACTTGAACCATTATCTCAAGTCTTCGGGTATAGTTTAAAGACAATCCTTTAGTTGTGGAAGTATCGATGATGGGTGAACAACACTTTAACAGAAGTCCACACACATGACAAGCCCATTCCAGTGGCTTGGGGTCTGTTATATATTTATGTGGCTGATATTTTGTGTAACATACCCCAGATGTAGCAGCTTTTCATTGCTGGCATCTCTCTGACAATTTAGCAATGATTCAATCAAAGCTCCTTCATATGATTAGCTAGACTTGCAGTCCTGCATATGAGTAAGTCATATTTGGGCAGCATATACCTAATTGTTTTAACAACATATATAGGTTTTAAAATTCGTAGATTATCTTTTGTTGATTTGTTGCAAGATAATCTCAGGCAGAATATCATAAATGATACTGGTCGTTGCAATACAAGTTTGGACGGATCCAAAATACAAAATCTTATTTTCATTTTTCATATGCGTGCTATGGCCGATACCATTTAACATATACTTACTGATGTATATATATGTTATTGTTTAGCTACACAAATACATGGAATCAGAATGATAATACATGTTTCTAATAAGAGTAAAAATCTCAATTTCCTGTATACATCTGTTGATGTTGGTGGAGATCAGGCTCAGTGATCATTCATTAATTCAGGATAATTCCTTTGATGTAAACCTGCCACGAAACATCATTTGCAAAGGCACATAGCTCTAACATGAGTCGGTTTAGAACAATGGTAGTTTAAAAAGGTCCTGTTTTGTTCTGGTTCAGGATCAAAGGATGTGGAGCGATGAATCATGAATCTACAAACAAGGATTCATGACTACCAATTGGAACCAACAGATTGACAATATATAGTCCAAGAGCCCAGGCACTTCTATTTTTGATTTGGGTACCAAAAGGTTTGATGGCAGTTTCCTATGTAAAAAATCTCGCAAATTCAGATCTGGATGCCTTACAAAAATCCGGTGGTGCATTCTCACGCTATTCAAGCTTAAAGTAGGTCACGGTCACTTTCCACAGAGAAGATAATTTTTCATTAAAACTTCAATGTTCTAGTATTTCTTCTTAAAAGGATTATCTAAACCAAGAATTTCAAGGTGCAAGGATCTGTGCTTGTTGTTTTTGCCTTCATGAAACCATATCCATCACAAATTCCAAGATGGCCACCGTTGTATTATCATTTTTAAAGAAGTACAACAAAACAAAACTCATATAATTATGTCCAGTGTTTACTCATGTGTTTTTATATGACTTTATCCATTTCTGCAGACACAGATGCAATGTCAGTAATATAAATCATCTTACCTCAGTGTTGAAAAAGGCAAATGGAATCCTACCGAACAGTCCGACTGCATCATTTATCAACATATATACAATTGGTGAGTAACACAATATCCTCTCAATAGAGCAATGGGCGGTTAAGGGTATTTCTACACAATGGGGCACTGAGGGGTGAAAGATACGACTGATCAATACAATACACCTGTTCAATGGCTATCAAGACACACACTATCTATCCTCTACCCTTTGCCCTCACACCATGCCCCATGCCCTCAGCACTTAATGTTCCATGGCTGCACAATGCCCCCAATGTTCCATGGCTGCACAATGCCCCCAATGCCCCATGCCAACACAACGCCCTCATCCCTTAATGCTCAATGGCTTTCACAATGCCCTCATTCCTAATGCCCCATGGCTGCAGAATGCCCTCATCCCTCAATGCCCCAAGGCTGCACAATACCCTCAACCCTCAATGCCCCATGGCCACACAATGCACCCACCCCTCAACGCCCCATGACCATACAATGCACCCACCCCGCAATGCTCCATGACCACACAATGCACCCCTCAATGCTCCATGACCACACAATGCACCCCTCAATGCCCCATGGCCACACAATGCACCCCTCAATGCTCCATGACCACACAATGCACCCCTCAATGCTCCATGACCACACAATGCATCCCTCAATGCTCCATGAGGGCACATTCTGGAATTCATAGGAGGTCAACCCTTAGAGCATAACACGGCTGTCCTCCTATGAATTCCAGAATGTGCCCTGGGGGCATGGGTGTAATACTTGTGATTCCTTGAGGTTATATTCCCAGGGGGCATACTACACCAATCCCCATAGGATATATTGCTGCCCTTCTGACCAGTGAGTGAGTGAGTAATAGATGTTTAACGCCATTTCGACAGCTAAGGTCATATTCATGGCAAGAACGATATTACACAATTTCACAGAGGAATGTGTCAGTGCCCGCGCATATGTGCACCACACACATCCTGAGGGGATAGGAAAGATGAGAAGTAGACCCTTTTAAGTGGGCTAGGGAAGCCCGCCCTTCTGACCACAAGCAAAAACTGATCATATTTATCGATGGGGAATGATTTATGCCCTAGGACATGCTTTCCCCCAGGGCATATTCCTTGTTTCTATACGCGATTGTCCAGTGCATGCCCTCAGGAAATAGCAGATAGTGACAATGTCCCAAGCGCATTACATTCCTGCTACAAAAATTATATATGCCCTCAGGGCAACCATAGCATGATCTATTCACTAAGGGCATGTCCTTTCCCTCTATAGACTACATTACTATAAATGATACCATCAAAAAGGGCATAGCCTAATACCCTCAGGGCATACCACTTACTATCATATTATCTGCATGATAGGTACCATAATTGGTTTTATAATCCGCCCTCAGGCCATTGGTGATTGGCCCTGAGGGCATAGAAAAATATGCCCTCAGGGCCTATAGCCTCATCAGACACAGAACTTAATGTTAAACCTCCTCTACTAGACAAAAGTAGGCTCCTATTTAAGATTATGCGTCGATGCCCCTGGGGCATTGAAATCCCGGGGTCACCGATGCCCTGGGGGCATGCATTCTCTTCCTCTTCCTTCCCACAGTCAGTGTTGGAACGAAGTTCCAAGTCCGAAAATGTACGCGGCCCTCCGGCACGGCACGGCAGTATGCCCTAAGGGCATAGACTGACGTAGCAAGTTGTATCCTGCGTGGCATTCTTCACTACTACATTTCCACCTAGTGTCAAGTACCAGAACCAAAGTCCAACTCTCTATTGTAGGGGGTTTACCCCCTAATTGAAATAATCATCGCACATGATACTAAGACCCATCAATAGAAAGCTTAATATTTTTGATAGACAATACAGCAGACCCAATGTCAATATCTTTTCTATTTTTTGAAATAATGAGAGAAATGTGAGGGAAGGTCAATCATTTTCTGTGAAAGGTTTCCCATACAAACTGCAGGTAGAAAGTGGTCATGCTCTGTGCACACACTACCACCGGGGGGGGGGGGGGCACTTCAATTTTTTTTTTATGGGTGTGTGGCTGAACCCCCGACTACCCTTACCCTTGCTAGGGCATTTGTTCGCGGGGTTTTTCTTCCAAACCCTACCCTTGCTAGGGAACTTTGTACATAATAGTCTTAGATTTTGCTCAAAATATCTTAAAATGAACTTGTTTGGGAGAAAATTGTATTTTGTTCATGCTATTTTCATGAAAACTTGGAAAATATTCATGAAAATTTCTAAATTTTCCGCGTGAATCGAGGTATTTAGCCGAAAGATGACCCTTGCTAGGGACATTTTGCTCAAATGTAGACTCTTGCTAGGGACATTTGTGGCTGAAACAGGAGGCTGGCTAGGGACATTTCCTTGAAAAAGTACCCTTGCCAGCCGCACATATGTGTTTACATTACATAGAGAGTGCCCCCCGGGCACTACCACTCAACGACCCCCACCATAGAGGTCTCAGCAGTGCAGGGGAACAGTCTAGATGATGTACTTTACTTGTTCATCATGCCTTTAATATGCAAGAAAAATTTGAAATTCCTGAAGTGTAAGAAGGCTAATGCATTACTCAATAGCATTACCAGTCCATTTTGTTATTACTATTCATTGTATTTAATGATATAGCCCTGACAGGAACTCCTGGCAGAGTTGTCAAGGATCTTAAAGGCTCGCTACCCTGAGTATAAAGTGTCTGGGTCCCTCTCGGAAGGTGACTGTCATGAGTGCACAGTGTTAGTGTGGAAGCCATTTTGTGGAGGATAATTTGGGCATTTACTTCTTCAAATTAAAGGATTAATCAAGAAACACTTCTTCAATTTGGATTCTCTGACTCCTCGTGGCCCGCGCTGAAGGACCGGAAGTACTACTTTATTAAGTTGTCTCCAGTTAAAACAACAAAGTTAGTTCCATTCTCTCACCACAGAGGGCGGCACAGTAGCGCTGTTCCCGCGCTCATTTACCGAGGATCGTGGGTTTACATCCTAACACCCCCACTTAAACTTACGATTGATACATTACTTATGTATACAACTTTGAATAACATATATCAGATATGATCAATACAATATTTATGATAACACATCAGGTTATCAATACATGATGATTTAGATTTATGTACCCATTAGTACACTCAGGAACTTCACAAGCCTGGGTTTTGCAACCGGCTTTGTGAAAACATCGGCAATGTTTTCTGCTGTGGGTACATACTCTAGCTTGAGAGAATTATTCTGCACTTCATTTCTCACAAAATGATATCTGATATCAATATGCTTAGACCTTTGATGATGTACAGGATTTTTAGCTAGTGCCAATGCACCTTGGTTGTCCCCATACAAAACAACACTCTCTGTTTGTTTAATACCAGTCATGTCAGTAAAAAGTTGATTAAGGAACTTTACCTCTTGGGTAGCAGCTGACAGAGCCATATATTCAGCTTCACAAGTGGAAAGTGCAACTGTCTGTTGTTTTCTACTTTTGTACGAAATGAGTGGACCATTGTTGGTCAACCTGAATGCATAACCAGTTATGAATCATCTTACCTCAGTGTTGAAAAAGGCAAATGGAATCCTACCGAACAGTCCGACTGCATCATTTATCAACATATATACAATTGGTGAGTAACACAATATCCTCTCAATAGAGCAATGGGCGGTTAAGGGCATTTCTACACAATGGGGCACTGAGGGGTGAAAGATACGACTGATCAATACAATACACCTGTTCAATGGCTATCAAGACACACACTATCTATCCTCTACCCTTTGCCCTCACACCATGCCCATGCCCTCACCCTTCAATGCTCCATGGCTGCACAATGCCCTCATCCCTCAATGCTCCATGCCAACACAACGCCCTCATCCCTTAATGCTCAATGGCTTTCACAATGCCCTCATCCCTCAATGCCCCAAGGCTGCACAATACCCTCAACCCTCAATGCCCCATGGCCACACAATGCACCCACCCCTCAACGCCCCATGACCACACAATGCACCCACCCCGCAATGCTCCATGACCACACAATGCACCCCTCAATGCTCCATGACCACACAATGCACCACTCAATGCTCCATGACCACACAATGCACCCCTCAATGCTCCATGACCACACAATGCACCTCTCAATGCTCCATGACCACACAATGCACCCCTCAATGCTCCATGACCACACAATGCACCCACCACTCAACGCTCCATGGCCACACAATGCACCTCTCAATGCTCCATGACCACACAATGCACCCACCACTCAATGCTCTATGGCCACACAATGCACCCCTCAATGCTCCATGAGGGCACATTCTGGAATTCATAGGAGGTCAACCCTTAGAGCATAACACGGCTGTCCTCCTATATGAATTCCAGAATGTGCCCTGGGGCATGGGTGTAATACTTGTGATTCCTTAAGGTTATATTCCCAGGGGGCATACTGCACCAATCCCCATAGGATATATTGCTGCCCCTCTGACCACAAGCAAAAACTGATCATATTTATCGATGGTAATTGATTTATGCCCCTCGGACATGCTTCCCCTCAGGGCATATTCCTTGTTTCTATACGTGATTGTCCAGTGCATGCCCTCAGGAAATAGCAGATAGTGACAATGTCCCAAGCGCATTACATTCCTGCTACAAAAATTATATATGCCCTCAGGGCTCCATGAGGGCATATATAATTCAGGGGGTGATATAAGCATTCGCCTTCGGCTCATGCTTATATCACCCCCTGAAGCCAACTCGTGCAAGTCTATTCATCATATATTACTTCCATATCATTTTATGGACAAGACACAAAATCAAAACTATGATATGTCTTATATGATAATTTATTAGGGCCTTACCTGCTAGAGGTGCTTAAATTACTATTCCCATGATGGTGAGTAAGTAAATCAGCTTTCCTGCATTATGAAGATCCTCATACACTCTTTCAGGTTCAGGTTGATGTTCAATGCACTGTTCAATCGTAAGATGTGCTCAACAGCCATATATTGTTGTACTGTGATCTTTAATTGATCTTTCATGATAGAGCTGTTGTATTGAGTGTTTAAGTCATTTGAATGTTGAGTTCTCAGAGGCTATCTATGTACAGATATGTAGTCCCAATCACCCCATCATTGATTTTCAATATTTATCAGAAAACGTTTGTGAGAATGGGTACACATGTATTCTTGTATCATAATCTGATATGTAATTCTGCTTTTCACATGCTGAAGGCTAAAACATATTTTATTGGCCATAACACTCTCAGGAACCATGAGCTGATCATTGCTGACATATATGCATTGATCTTCTGTTTATAATACATGCTAATTTGTTGGTTGTTTGTTGTTGGTGTTGTTGTTGGTGTTGATGTGCATTCACTAACTTGGAACCTTAATCCACAGCTATGGACTGTGGAATTATATGCCTCCAAGCTAAACAGTTAGCGAGCCTGCTCAAAATGTTTTCTCATGATTTCTAATATGGATGTAGAGAAGAATAGTTTTGGCTTCCTAGGATAATCAGCCTTTGAACCTAGAAGGTGGGCTCAAGGTCAATGCATCTTATGCACTAAAATAACCCCAGGTGCGTCCTATAGGATTGTTACGAATTGGGGGTGCGTCCTATATGCAAGGATTTTCTACTATAGGACAGCACTGAAATAACCAAAATGTGACCCCAGATATGTCTTATAGCATTTCCTAAAACTCAGGGTGCGTCATATACGCAATGTGCATCCTATAGGCCAGGATTTACGGTAGCAATACAAATTAGAAAAACATGATGTATGCAGTATAGTAGGTATAGTAAAAGTATATACATTAAGCTCTTTTTCCCCACTGAAATGCAGCTTGCTGTGGATAAATATTTTCACTTCAAAAATACCAAAGATAGTTTCTCATGTTAAGAATTCCCAAGTTGCACTTTTAAGGTATTCATTATATCATAGGTCCACGGCTGTGACACAGGTAGATGTCCTTGGTTTCACTGTAGGTGGCGTGGGAGTGGTGCTGGTGCATGCGGGTGCATGGTTCTACCCATTCCCTGGAGAGGGCGCTGCAGTGAAGGTGCGTCCCGATCTGCTGCTTCTGCATCATGCCCATTGGTTGGCTGGTCCCACAGCCCAACCTCCCACGCTCGGTATAGGGCAGGTAGCTAGCAACTTCAAGCATTGGCATTTTCTAAATATCGGTATTGGCGAGTGCTTCACTCGCCTATACCAAGGCTTTGTACTTTGCCAATGCTTGAAGAGTGATATGCAAATCATAATTTATGAGAATGATATTCTGGTCACGTGTTAGCTCTACTAGAACTCGTGACGTCATAAGGTCAGTTAGTAGCTACCAGCGGGCATATCACATCGATCCCGCATTGGTACCAGCGAAGCCCATTGGTCGTCATGATGCATGAGTGCAGTCCTGAGGGTAACTTGCCAGGGCATTCAAGCATCATACCGACCCTATGGGGTTAATCCACAAACTCCCGGAGCATCGGCATGATGCCTTATTAAAGTCCTGGCGAGTAGTCTCGCCAGCACTTCATTGGTGCATCATGACAACCAATGGGCATGATGCATTAATGCATCAGCGGCCCTTAAAGGTTAAAAAGTGTTAACAAACACTAGAAAAATAATGTGAAGAAATTCTTCAAAAAAATAGGACAGCATTTTGCAATGCAAGTAACCCGAAAGGGCACTTAATCTCTTCTTTTAGGCCCCTTCTGATACTAACCTCATGTTTTCTTCGAGCGTTATCACTATTAATGTTTAAGTCTATGGAGAATGCTTCCATTATCGCTTGTATGTTTCATTGGTGAATAACTCCTCTCTTGACGAGTTAAGCATTGCAAAACAGCAGCAGGTCTTGAATAAGGATCCATATTAACCATAAAAAGGCATGAGACAGTGTAATTCTCCTCCATTTTGAAATTAATGAGTTTTAACATGTAATCCATGCATTTTGGTATAATCCAGCAGTTATAGCCCCACAATCGATCGTCTCGCTGTCCGCCATTTTAGATTTTGGTTTTCTGTGCGCATGCCCGACCCAATTTCCATAGTTATTTGGGTCAATTTGCACCACTACGGGCTTTGGGATGAGAATTAACGACAGGGCGAACACTTTTTATCTTTTTAATAATACATATCGATTCAAATGATATCCTTTTGCCATTCATTATCATATTTCTATATTATAACACTGAATAATTGAAAAAAAATTAATAACGACCATTTTTACGACAATAGAGATGCGCGCGCATCGATTGATGGCAAATTCATCAACATTCATCAACTATTTGCACCACGCCGCTCCAAAACATGGGAATGTTTGATTTTTTGCACCTCCTATGGGATTTAACATAGGCCTAAAAGCATCTTAGTTTTTCCCACTGTTAGTAGTGTCTTAAAAGTAGCATTTATTACCCGGCTCCTATAACTCCTTTCGGGTTAATGAGGGGGGGGGAATCTAGGGTAAGCCCTGTTTTGCTTCGGTTGGTCGGGTAACTGATATGATATACCATTTTATTATTCCATAAATTCTAACATATTATTGTATTAATCAAAGAATATCTATGAAATTAATACATAGGTTGGTTCTAAGAGCTATAAGAGCGCTCAAACTTTGTATAAGAGCGTTCATGCCCCACTGCACACCAGCCACAGTCAGTTAGACAGAGTTTGTGACATCAAAGGCTCCGACCTAATGGTTCACTGCACAATATAATAAGAATAAGGGTCTCAGTGTGCGACCTCATGGTCCAATGCACAAATTAATAACTTGTAAGTGAATGCAACCAGCCGTCACGGGTGCCTGAGCACCGCTGACGCCGTCATGAGTGTCTGAGCACTCTAATAACTGAACAATGGGTTACATAAGCACGACGCCATAACCGTCCGGTCGCTCTAGCGTCGCTCCTGAGCAAGCTAGGTCAAAAATCAAAGCATTTATGGAAAGCCCATAATTAGACGGTCAAAATGAGCCCAAGATCAAGGCGGAACTCCCATTATTAAGGAAGTTATGCCATGGAGACTGAAAGGAGCTCCGAGTTCCCTACAGACAAACCGGCGGGAGTTACGCGCCTATCCAGCGGGCATTATAAACTTGGCATATTCAACTCCGCGCATGCGCAAAATGGCGGTTATAAACGCATAAACGACCGAGTTATGAGGGTCTGAAGATGCAGAACCGACCAAGACAAAGGGGGACACAGCGGCGTCCATGGGGGTCCTTTGTCCCCCTGTGACACATGAAAGACTCCCCTCAAACAATTGTAGAGTTAGGCAGATGCTGCTGGCTCCAGTCAGTCTGGAGGTGCTTTTCCAAGATTTGCTACAAATAGCCTGTCTGCACCTCCAGGAAGACAGAACACCAAGAACCACTCCAGAGGTAACATCTCCAGTCATCTCCTGCTACCTGCTATACCACTGCACTATGGTGAAACTATGCTAGACAGGCATGGGTTTCCATCATTAGTGGCCAGAGGCTATCTTCCCCAAGACATCCACCAGAGGGTAAAGTTATTCATTATTACATTATTCCTCTAAGCAGCAGGCCAGGAGCTAGGTGTGGGAACCCACCTAGAACTATGCTGGACATTGTATTATTGTTACCTCACAGGTGGAGTGGAACTGAACATTGTACTTTATAAATTACTGTATGTTTACTGTATGTACAAATTACCTACATACTAACTACTGTATGATTGATATTTCTTACATGTTGCCTAAAGCTGAATAAACCAGTGACAACTGGAAATAACACTATTTATATGAGCCTGATGTATTTACACTATATACCACTAGTCTTATGATATTTCTCATATGACAACTTGATCATGCCAATCACTAGTATGACAAAGTGGTGGAGAACATCCTACTAAGATCCCATCTCTCACAGGCTCATAAAAATTAAAGCTGGTAACACAACTAAGAACAATCATACACACAGTAAAACACACTCCACCCACCCAGTGACCTTGACCTTGACACCATGCCCACCAAGGTCACCAGTGAGAGCTCCCACATACCAGTGAGATCTCCCACACATCAGTGAGATCTCCCACACATCAGTGAGATCTCCCACACATCAATGAGATCTCCCACACATCAGTGAGATCTCCCACACATCAATGAGATCTCTCACACAACAGTAAGATCTCCCATATATCAGTGAGGTCTCCCAAAACATCAGTGAGGTCTCCCACACGTCAGAGAGGTCTCCCAAACGTCAGTGAGGTCTCCCACACGTCAGTGAGGTCTCCCACACGTCAGTGAGGTCTCCCACACTTCAGTGAGGTCTCCCACACGTCAGTGAGGTCTCCCACACGTCAGTGAGGTCTCCCACACGTCAGAGAGGTCTCCCACACGTCAGAGAGGTCTCCCACACGTCAGTGAGGTCTCCCACACGTCAGTGAGGTCTCCCACACGTCAGTGAGGTCTCCCACACGTCAGTGAGGTCTCCCACACGTCAGTGAGGTCCACCACACACATCAAGGCCTTATCAGTCAAGCTGGCAGAACAACACACAAAGACCTTACGTAGTCAGGGGCCTGTTGAAGAGGTCTCCCTCCCACCTAGATCTAGGAGGCCCACAGGAGGCAAACCAGCCTCCAATACAACAGACCCACACTCAGTAGACCCCACACCACCCACCCTGTCTACTCAGGGAACAACCAGTTCTCAGGGATCCAACATTTCCCAGGGATCTCTACAGGACGCTCAACTCACGCTATCTACCTCAGGGGAAGAAGGATCTGCCTCAGGGGGTGGATCCACACCCTCATCTAGATCCTCCACCCCAGCTCCAGCCTTTGACAGCCACTCCTCCAGAGACACCTCCCCCACACCCTCCATCATGGACACCGATGAAGGCCCCCAACCTAATCAGACAGCTGAGAAGATAAGGGCCTATGAGAAGGCCATCCAAGATGCAGTTACTGCCCTAGAGACCAACAAGTCCCAGCAGGAGGAAAGGGAGAGGATCCTCAACCAACAACTGGCAGAGAGGAATGCAGCAATAGATGCTCAACAGAAGGCCATGGAAGATCAGCGGAAGTCCCTAGAGAGACAACAACAACAGATAGCAGATCTCATGAAGATGATATCATCCCAGACCCCACAACCTCCCACACCTGCCATCACACCTGTTGTCACACCATCTGCCTCTGGATCCAAAGATGACATCATAATCTCCATGGTGTCCAACATGACCAAACTCATAGACAGAAAACAACAGGATGACAGAAAGATCAGGCTACATGAGGTAACAAAACCCAAAAACTTTTCACACCCATCACCACTCATGTCAACAGCGTTATTTATTGATCACAAATTCCCAGAATATCTGAAGGATAAGTACAAAGTGACAGACAGTGACACCATGGTAACATATTTACCCAAGTACCTCGAGGGACAAGCACTAGCTTGGTTTGAATCCTTCAGGGAGAGTGCCACACCTGATATGTTGACATGGACCAATGTAGTGAATAAATTAAAAGAGTATTTTGCTACTCGAGACAATATAATCTCAAGGACTGCACTCCGTGCACAAAAGGTAGATGAACCTGTCCTAGACTATGCATGCCATCTCAGGAAAGTGTGTAATGCCCAACGCCAGAGTGATGAAATCCTAAGCAAGGCATTTACCCAAGGCATGAGGCCCTGGATCTCTGTAGCTCTTGAGAACAAGAAAATAGACTCTTTTGACCAGGCCCTAGACCTAGCCCTAGAGGTTGAGACCCAAGAGAGATCTAGGAAGGTGAGGGATGCAGAGTCCAACCCACAGCCTACTAAGAAAAAGGTCCAGGAAATCAGCACTAGTGCAGATGAAGATGTTAACCTAATGTCTAGTGCCCATGTAAGGCAACAGGAAGCTAAGGTTACATCAAGAGACCCTACCGGTAGATATAGAGGAAACAATTATGACCCCAACTACCAATCCAATAGAGGTAGAGGTAGAGGGGGCAACAACAACAACCGGGGGGGTCACAACAGTAGGAAAGACAACAGCTCTTCCAACTCCAACAATGGTAACTCTTCATACAGTGATAGGAGAGACAGAACCCCAAGTAATGGCAGATCCTATAATAATCAAGGATCCAACAGTAGGAGCCATAGTCCACATAAGAACTATAACTCTGGATCCTACAACAACTCTGGATCCTACAACAACAGCCAGGGTTCAAACAACTCTGGATCCTATAATCAAGGATCCAACAGTAGGAGCCAGAGTCCACATAGGAACTACAACAGTGGATCCTACAACAATAATGGTGCCTACAACAACCAGAGATCCAATAACTCCGGTCAATACAGCAACTCTGGTCAATATAACCAGGGTTCCAACTCGCGCCAGGAGGATTACAAACCGGACACAAGAGGTTACCAGGGGAACCAACACAGTAACCCCCAAATACCACCTCATGTAATGGATCAAATCTCCAAGCTCCTGGTGGCAACTATCTCAACCACCCCACAGAACCAGGAAAACTAGGATGTCACAGTGCCGATGGGCCAGTGCACTGTGACACCCCAAATACAAACAATCAATCAGGATTAACAAAGATCCAACCAGAGACAATTGCTAGTGCCAATCTACCATCTAACAGACAGAGACGTCCATCAGTGATACACATCACCCCACCAGATTCATCATCGAAGGATACAGGTGAGAGTACCAAGCTTTCTATTGTACTTCTTCAAAATGGCTGTATCAATGCAAATCTATATGATGTTTCAGATGTACAATGTTTGGTTGATACAGGTGCTACTATCACCTGTGTCAGACAATCATTCCTCATGGATCTCCAAAAGAGATTCCATATCCAACTGAGGAAATCTAAAATCAACATCCACTTGGCAGATGGATCGGTGTGTCATGTTAGACATTCAGCTATGCTGAACTTTAGAATCCAAGGTGTCAGATTCCAATACCAATTTGCTGTAATTCCCAACCTCACACAGCCCGTGGTACTCGGCACAGATTTCTTAAGCACTACAAAATCTCAAATTGAATTTAATGTTGATCCTGAACAAATTCTCAAACCCATTAGGGCAGTGAGGGATTTTACCATCCCTCCATTCTCTGAACTTGCAGTATTGGGTAAGGTCACATCTACTCAATCACTGCAAGGCAGAACTGGAGTAGTAGATAACCTCCAAAGAAATAACAATGCCCCATATCTAGTTCAAAGGGCAGCAGTAACCCCCAGGGAAAATAACAAACATCCCCTAGTGTTACTCAACACCAGCAGGCGCCCACATAAAATCAAAAAGGGTGCCATCATAGCTCTATTTCAGGAAGTCAAGGAATCTGATTTAGAAAAACCTCAACAGGTGTCAGACACAACCCCACACACTGATCAATCCATCTCAGCCATACGGCCTGAGGATGTAACTCAATTCAGTGACACAGACTCAGACTGTGAGTCCACATATGCTGACCCTGAACCCAACTCGATCAGACTCTCTGAAATAGCTGCTATACATAGTGAGGCACATGACCTCGAGCCAGAATTGGAAGAGAATGTTCCACCAAAATCTGTGCTCACATCCAAAGATCAGCATGATAGATTAGGATCACTGCTGACCAAGTATGATGATGTATTTGTAGGAAAAGATGGAGACATTGGTGCCACACACCTGTATACACACTCAATACATGTAAAACCTGAGGCAGTACCATGTCATTTCCTACCATATAGACAAACACCAGAAAAACAGGCCGCAATAGGGGAAGAGTGTGAAAGGCTAGTACAACAGGGCATTCTGAGAGAATGTGCTGAAGGCCCCTGGGCTTCCAGATCCTTTTTAGTACAAAAATCATCGGGAGGCCATAGGCTCGTCACAGATTTTCGTTATTTGAACCAGAACACGATAAATCAAGCCTTATCTACACCCCGAGCCGATGACACTCTAGACATGATAGGGTCACTCAGACCAAGAGTATTCAGTAAGCTAGATGCCCAACAGGGATTTTTTCAAATTCCTATAAGACAAGAGGACCAGCATAAAACCGCATTCATAGCAAATGACAAAAAATATGTCTATGAAAGGATGCCGATGGGTTTAGCGACGGCACCGGCGGGATTCTGCCATCTAGTCACATTAATTCTGAACAAACTCAAGTACAAATGTGCCCTACCATACCTAGATGACATATTGGTATTATCACCATCAATCGAACAACACTTCCATGACCTGGAAGATGTGTTCAACAGCCTAAGAGTTGGTAAACTCAAACTGAAAAAATCAAAATGTGAATACTTCATAGACAGAATAGACTTCTTGGGAATGAGAGTGACACCCATGGGACTGCAACCATCTCCCACAAAGGTGGAATCAATCAAAACCTTCCCAACACCAAAATCAGTCAAAAATGTCAGATCCTTCACAGGCCTATGCCAATACTTCAAAAAGTTTATCAAAGGTTATGCCCAAATTGCTAGACCACTGTATGATCTACAGACACATCTCAAAACATTTGTCTGGACAGAGGATGCAGATAATGCTTTCAAAACTTTAAAGCATGCCCTCTGTACCAATGCTCTTCTCAGATACCCAAACTATGAGAAAGAGTTCAGTTTGGCAACTGATGCTTCCAATGTGAGTTTAGGAGCTGTACTCTCACAGAGAGATAATGAAGGAGTGCTCAGACCAGTAGCCTTTGCAGGTAGAACCCTCTCCAAACATGAGAGAAATTACAATACCACAGAGAGAGAACTACTGGGAGTAGTGTATGGAGTATTACATTTCAGACACTATCTAGAGACTAGACACTTCCAATTATACACAGACCATGCAGCCCTAATCCCACTATTAACCAATACAGGACTCACACATAGATGGGCCAGATGGGCTCTAGACATACAACAATTTTCATTCACCATCCAACACGTGAAAGGTGATGATAACACACCACCAGATATAATGTCTAGAAGAGAATACCCAGATTCTGGACCCATGACTAACCCTCCACCCCCACCAAGGAGAGTTAGAGCAGCCAGTAGAACCAAGTTTGCAAAAGTAACAAAGAAAGTACCATTCAAAAGGGATGATCCACCCAACACCATTGAAAGGCCAGAGACACCCATTAGGGGTATCTTGAAGCAATCTACACACCATGTGTTTTGCCACTGTGAGAGAGAATACTCACAACTCTTTCCAGATAATGACTTCGAGCCTATTGAATTCTCATCACTCAATCAGATGCTGAAGGCAACTCCTAAGGAGCCCCCTTCACCCCACCTGACTCAGATGATGAAGATCCAGAAGACACAATATATGCTATTACTCAAGCAACTTCTAAATCAATCAGATTCTTTGAACCAATGCAGGAAGAGGAAGCATCAAACCATTTGTGTCCTATGACCACACGCTCAAAGACTAGGGAAATGATTCAGGAGGGCACACCAAAACCCCACACACAATCACAAACTATTCTAAATGAGAAAAAGGTCACAGGGAACAAACCTACCAAAACCCCACCTGCCAGGAAAAATGTCACAAAAGACACTGCATCTACTAAGTCAAAGAACTCTGAGACAAAGAAGAATGACAAAAAGCAAATTGTGCCTTTAAAGAAAAAGGTTGCCACTCCCAACAAGGCGAGAATAGGCCCTCCAAAGGAGCCTACACACCAAAACAAGAGTGACACACCCCAACAAAAGGCACAAGATAGGCCAATAGTCGATGAAAAAGAAAAAGAAAGAGACAGAATAAAACAACATGTGCTAGATATAAATCAACTACTGGATCAGATTCCCGACACATCCATCTCAGGTACAAACCTTGGCTTGGAACAAAGGAAAGACAAGGACCTATTGCCCCTCATACAGTATCTTGAGGATGGGACCTTGCCTGCACCAAAAGCACAAGGAAATAGAATCATCAACCAAGGCCAGACATACACCTTGGTAAATGGTACATTAGTCCATATATGCCCCATAAATTGGAGAAAAACCAATACTGTACCACTTCAAATTGTTATACCACAGCAATGGGTAACAGGTACACTACAGTATTTCCATGACTCACCTACTGGCGGCCATCTTGGTTCAAGTAGGATGCTGTCAGCACTCCGACCTAGGGTATATTGGAAGTCTATGCTAGCAGACACAACAAAATATGTTTCCACCTGCCACACATGCCTCACAGCAAAAAGGCAAGTACACTCACACAAAACACCAATGACAGTGAGAGAGTACATGACTTCACCAATGAAGTTCCTAAACCTAGACGCGGTGGGACCACTTCCCACAACTGCCAGGGGAAACAAACATATACAAGTCTGCATAGATTATGCTACCAGATATGCAACAGCTTGGGCTACTACTGACTTAAAAGCTGAGACAACAGCAGCAGAGTTCTACAAGAATATAATTTGTCATCATGGAACACCAGCCACTCTTCAAACAGACAATGGGACATGTTATACAGGTGCAAAGTTCACAAAGCTGACCAAACACCTCAAGATCAAACATAAATTCTCCTCACCATACAGGCCACAATCAAATGGGCTTGTAGAGAGATTCAATGCTAGCATAGGCACAGCGCTCAGAGCATTCTGCTCAAAGCACCAAAACAATTGGGATTCATTTATTGAACCCATAACCTTTGCATTAAACAACACTGAATCCCAAACCACAGGATTCACCCCTTTCTTCCTACTCCATGGAAGAAACCCAGCCACCCCAATGGACTTAGGGCTGGGAATACAGGAAGACATATCCACAGTAGCAGACCATGTAGCTAACATAATAACAAATCAAGATACCTCTAGGAGGAAAGCTATAGAAAGGGTCGCCAAGCTACAAAAGGAAAGGAAGGATAGATATGATAAGAAACTTACACCACAGGAAATCAAGGTCACCGACATGGTGTACCTAAACATACCAAGAATCCTGACCAACACAGAGTGTAAGAAACTTCAACCCCTTTTTATGGGACCATATGTTGTAGTAGATAGACCTAGTTTGACAAGTGCCAAACTCAAAAACTTGGACACCAATCTATTGGTGGCCAGACCAGTGCACATAGACAGACTGAAAAAGGTTGTGGCTGTCAGAAACAATGAATTTGCACACAGGCTTATTCCACATGAGGCCAAATACTACAGCAAAATTGTAAGGAACAAAAATGATATCACCCTTACAAGAGAAACCACAGGCATAGGCCCTATCAAGCCTAGGCCTGCACACCACATACTAAGAAAGACATCTAGGTGTGGTGCAGTTTCAAGAAATTAGAAACAAGATTGAGATACCAAAAGAACATAAGATTTTCAAAATGTATTACAAATTCTCTTCATCCACACATAAGACATGTGTGACTGATAATGAATTACTTATATGTATATAAAGCCAATCAAATTTGTAAACATATCAGTAGGTTATTGCCTCTGAAAGGGTCAAAGACTGGGACCCCCCAAGTAAAGCAGACATGAAGTCTAAGAAGAGTAAGGGTAACACAATGGAGTATCTAAAGCCTAATCCCCACATGAAAGAGCGCGCTATGCCAACACAGCAGTCTAGACGGTCATGAATGGCTGTCCTGGATGACAGGAGGAGCTAATTACCAGTACACAGACTACACAATAGACCCCACAGTTAGCAGACACTGGAGATTAATGCATGGTCTCCAGAGAAACAATACCAGGCCCACAGTGGATGTGGGTAGGGTAGGCTACATAAGAAGCACTGTGGACCATAGCCCACCATCAGTCTTCATCCAGCTGCAGTCTGGAACACAAGTCTACAGGACCCCACTTGGGAATTAGCCAGCCCACTTCTCCATTAGGAGAGACTGCACTAGGATAAAGAACACACCTACTTCACCTTCAACCTGACCTTACCATTTACTGGTCAATCTCTATAGACTCACCAGACATATTGCCAAGACAGCTCAATCCTGCAAAGGTACAGTTTGAACCACTTCATTTAAAGTGTTACACCATACACTTAGACTTTACCAGCACCAAATCACTACAAATTTGACAAGACTTTAAACAGCAAACTTGCTTTACACAAGCACCATGGGGAGACTGAGAGTTTCACCCATACTGCTAACTATGCTGTTATTATATACTATAAAACCACTTACTGCAGGTTATACACCTGTGGTGAGACAAAACATAGGAGTAGTATTCAAACCTAGCCCTCAACCATTGGTCAATGGACATACAACCACAACACTGTTGTTAGCTATTCCCTACAAGATACCTCGGGCACCCGTTACCCAAGGATCCATAAGGGATAGAATACTCCATTTGACCACTCCTACTCTACAAGATCATACCTCTGGTCAAATTATCCAACAAGCCAAAGAGCTTGACACCTTGCTGGAAATTGCAGACAAGGAGATAAATGAAACACTAGCCTCCATCAAATTGTTCTTATCCAACCCCATAAACACATTGGACAAGGCCAAAAGAGAGGCCATACTGGGTTTTCTAGCACCCCTGTTTCGCGGTGTGCTAGGTCTAGCCACAGTAGAAGATGTAAACCAAGTAATGGGACAGCTCAAGAACATAGATGAAATACTAAGAAAATTTGCTAAACAAGATCAGGAAGCAGCTAATCTCATTGAAAAGATCACAGACAGACAAGATAAGTTTGTTAAAGCATACATCCAAGATAAGAAGGTACTGGACAGCACAATCAACACCATAGGTGACACCGTCAACCTGTGGGCCTCTAACATGTCCAGGTCACTTGACTCATATTCAAGGCACGAGAAAACTCAAAGGGAGAAAATGCAAGTATTAAATGATGCACTAATTATCATAGCAGCAAGAATGAATACAGTCCAATCACTGCAAAGGACAAATGCAGCCCTGAGGATGCTATCATCAGGAATCCTAACCCCTGATATAGTGCCACCCTCAGACCTTGCTAGATACTTAATTGACATTAATAACAAACTTAGGATCACACACCCTGGAGCACAAGTCGCAATTAATGACTTAGATTTCTATTATTCACAGAAGCTGACCTCATACACTTACTCAGCTCACCATATATATATTCATCTGGACATTATAATACCAAATGATTACATCACCCATGCCTATAGACACACAGGAGACCCCCACCAGAGGAGTCACCAAGTTGCAAACCACAACTGAGTTTCTAGCAGTATCTTACGACGAATCATTATTCATCGAATTGGACTCAGCAGATATGCAGGCATGTGAAGGTACTACAGTAAAGGTATGCAGAGATGTAAATGGTAGAATCTATAAACACAGGCCTACATGCCCTGTAGCCATTTTTACTAACCAGGCTCAACAGATTAAGGAACATTGCAAGTTTACAGTTTCACCACTGCAAACACCTACCACCCATGCTATTTCCATTTCTGAAGATGAGTATCTGGTCACTACTAATGAACCCCATTACTTTATCAACTGCCATGGTAAAACGTCTGAAACTCGAAAAGCCCAGTCCTACTCAATCATAGGTGTACCCTGTGGATGCACAATCAGTGTAGGAGAATTTTCTCTTCCAAACACAAGGTTGCCCTGTAACTCAACCTTATCATTTCATTACATTCTCAAGACAATTAATTTACCATTCATGGCGGCACTTAACGAAATTTCTGAAACCAAACCAGATGAAAGAGAGAATCTTCCAAATTTCCCAGTAGTAAACCTTTCTAGAACCTTAGAAAAACTACAGGAAAATCCAATCATGGATGATATTACTCAACTAAATTTAGAGCCCTTTTCCAAAACAGTATTAAAAGATGCCTCCAACCTTAATAAGGAAATGGAAACGCGCTACGAGGAATCATACCTACGTCGAGTTACAGAGCATCCAAGCTTCCAAAGCTTAGCACTCATCCTAGGGATATCAGCTCACATTTTTATAGTATACATACTACTCAAATTATACAGACTAGGAGGGACTGTAGCCTACCTGCCTACAGCCAAAGCATTCAGACTAGTCACCGAGCTGCCCCTACACAAATTGCTACCAGATAAGAATCCTACCAAATTAACCCCTACAGAGGAAACCCACACCCCTTTCCTCACAATTCAGGAAACCCACACCCTGATAATTGCTATATTATTCACCCTGACCATCTACTCAGCCTACAGAATAATGAAGTACCTTAAGAAATTTGCACAGACACACTGTGGCAAGAAAAATGTGGCCAAGCGCACAAACCCCACAATATATTTTAAAATATATTGTGGAGACTCAAACTTCGCGCTACCCTTGAGGCCAATACCACATGAATTTGATGAGATTAAATCAGCAGCTGCCCCGACCTATAAGGATATAGTGGTTAAAACCTTCCCACTACCTAAGGCTATATTTACCTGGAATGGACCAGCAGTTATAACAACACAGAGAGGAGAATTTGCTTATCACCTCCCTCAGGTGATACACCTACCTTGGCGCACTAGGTTCAGTACTATACCAGCCCTTAAAAACAAAGGACTGTACTACTCCATGCTTCTCCAGAATGATTGTGGCACCAGCCCGGTGACCATGACAGCACTGGAAAATACAACAGATATAATTATTGAAGAACAACAGGAGGAGACCGCAAGGTCAAACATGCAGACTATTGCTAATTTTCTAAACCACCAGCCCTCCCCGGTGACTGTGGAAACAGCCTAGACTGCCCACAGCCTAGGCTGCCCCCAGTCCACCACCAGGAGACAACACATCAGAGACAGTATTCAGAACTTTTCGGACAATTTGCCGGCCCTGAAAAGGGCCTTTGGGATGGCGGGTTTTTTACACCCTAGGTTTCAGTCAGTCGGGATCCTACCACAGATCCTCGGGTTCAACATCAATGGGACAGTCCGAGTCCGAGTCCGAGCCATACATATGGCCGTGATCCTGCTCCCACTCAACGAGCCGGGCCTCCAGCATCCCCAGTCCATACTCGGCAGCCGTGGACTCCCCACCTCCATCACCTGGGGGACAGGCAAAGCAAAGAGAGCTTGTAGATGGGCCATGGTGCTACAGCAGTGATTTCCAGAGAGGAACTGATACTCCAATACCAGCCACACACTCCTTAAATGGAAACACACACACCCCCCCCCCCCACCCTGAACTGTCCACTGACACCAAGCTAGGCACTCACACAGACACATGCCAGAATCTGGCACCTAACACCTCAAGTGCCACCACTGCATGAGCACACCAGGGAGGAGACTAACATCTCACTCCTGACACACCTCCACTGTCAATGAAATTATCAAAGTATTAGGAAAAAAAAAAAAATATATATATATATACACAGCCACTTGTTGATGTATAATATGAAAATCTATGGTATTCTCACAAAATCGATGATTAATGCGCGCATATACGCGCAAAATTGCAAAATTGCAAATTACAAATTGTAAATTGTACAAATCTAACATTAATATACATGAATGCAGGTAGATAACTAAGACAGTTTTTGTACCCACTAGCACTTGTATACTATGCCAAGGTTTACTTAAAGTAACACACTTTAGGTATCCAAGAAAATTGTTGGAAAAATGAATGAAAAAAAAAAATTGTTGTTGAGAAAATTGTTGACATAAAACATGTTTACTTAAGATACTCACCAAATAAATCTCTTTCAGGGACACATACTCAAAAGGCTAGGGGAAAAGTCAATTAAGCAGCGGCCCACTGCCGAAATTGCCAATTAATACACCCATATAGCAAAATCAATGAGTAACTCAGAGACAAACAAGCCTATTGTACATGAAGTACTTTGTTTTTCCGGCCCTCGGAAAAATTTGTCTCAAATCCCAAAAATTGTATAGTGTAAACTAGATTGTACGCTTGTACCCAATTTGCACACTAAAATTGTATTTTGCAGACTAGATTGTACGTTTGTACCCAATTTGCACACTAAAATTGTATTTTGCAGACTAGATTGTACGCTTGTACCCAATTTGCACACTAAAATTGTATGTTCCACACCAGATTGTACGTTTGTACCCAATTTGCACACTAAAATTGTATGTTTGCACACCAGATTGTACGCTTGTACCCAATTTGCACACTAAAATTGTATGTTTGCACACTAGATTGTAAGTTCGTACCAAATTTACACACTTGAATTGTATGTTGCACATTATACTGTATGTCTGTACCCAATTCATACACTGAAGTCAGATTTTTAGAAATCAACATTTCTATGTGTATCCAAGCTGTACGCAAAATTATATAGGTACATACAGAAACTACCAATTGAACGCAAAATTATATATTGGCATACTAAAACTGTCAAATGTACGCAAAAATTATATATTTGTACACCAAAAATTGCCAAATGAACGCGAAATTATATATTTGCACACTAAAATTGCCAAATATACGTGAAATTGTATATTTGCACACTAAAATTGCCAAATGTACGCGAAATTATATATTTGCACACTAAAATTGCCAAATATACGCGAAAATTATATATTTGCACACTTAAATTGCCAAATGTACGCAAAAATTATATATTTGCATACTGAAATTGTCAATTGAACGCAATTACACGCGAAATTGTAAATTGGCACACTAAAATTGTCATTTATGTTCAATTTGCACGCTAAATTGAACATTGAATGCCAAAATCGCACACTATTTGCCAAATTGTATGTTGTACATAGAAATGGAAAATTGTACCCAAAATTGATGTTACATAAGCAAATAAGCTCAGGTATGGTAAGATATAGAAACTCGGAAATGTACTTATACCCAGGAGAAAATTGTTTATACTAACAAAGCTCTACCACAAAAAATTGCATTTGAAGCACTCCCCATCACTTCAAATCCTCTTACAAACAGTATATAACTCCAAAAATTAGGTAAAAATATGCAAATTGTACATTCCCTCGGCGAAATGACGGAGTTTCGCATTCTCTCGGGGGAGAGGGAGTATTCTATGATATACCATTTTATTATTCCATAAATTCTAACATATTATTGTATTAATCAAAGAAAATCTATGAAATTAATACATAGGTTGGTTCTAAGAGCTATAAGAGCGCTCAAACTTTGTATAAGAGCGTTCATGCCCCACTGCACACCAGCCACAGTCAGTTAGACAGAGTTTGTGACATCAAAGGCTCCGACCTAATGGTTCACTGCACAATATAATAAGAATAAGGGTCTCAGTGTGCGACCTCATGGTCCAATGCACAAATTAATAACTTGTAAGTGAATGCAACCGGCCGTCACGGGTGCCTGAGCACCGCTGACGCCGTCATGAGTGTCTGAGCACTCTAATAACTGAACAATGGGTTACATAAGCACGATGCCATAACCGTCCGGTCGCTCTAGTGTCGCTGCTGAGCGAGCTAGGTCAAAAATCAAAGCATTTATGGAAAGCCCATAATTAGACGGTCAAAATGAGCCCAAGATCAAGGCGGAACTCCCATTATTAAGGAAGTTACGCCATGAAGACTGAATCGACCTCCGAGTGCACTACAGACAAACCGGCGCAGTTTAAACTTGGCATATTCAACTCTGCGCATGCGCAAAATGGCGGTTATAAACGCATAAACGACCGAGTTATGAGGGTCTGAAGATGCAGAACCGACCAAGACAAAGGGGGACACAGCGGCGTCCATGGGGGTCCTTTGTCCCCCTGTGACACATGAAAGACTCCCCTCAAACAATTGTAGAGTTAGTCAGATGCTGCTGGCTCCAGTCAGTCTGGAGGTGCTTTTCCAAGATTTGCTACAAATAGCCTGTCTACACCTCCAGGAAGACAGAACACCAAGAACCACTCCAGAGGTAACATCTCCAGTCATCTCCTGCTACCTGCTATACCACTGCACTATGGTGAAACTATGCTAGACAGGCATGGGTTTCCATCATTAGTGGCCAGAGGCTATCTTCCCCAAGACATCCACCAGAGGGTAAAGTTATTCATTATTACATTATTCCTCTAAGCAGCAGGCCAGGAGCTAGGTGTGGGAACCCACCTAGAACTATGCTGGACATTGTATTATTGTTACCTCACAGGTGGAGTGGAACTGAACATTGTACTTTATAAATTACTGTATGTTTACTGTATGTACAAATTACCTACATACTAACTACTGTATGATTGATATTTCTTACATGTTGCCTAAAGCTGAATAAACCAGTGACAACTGGAAATAACACTATTTATATGAGCCTGATGTATTTACACTATATACCACTAGTCTTATGATATTTCTCATATGACAACTTGATCATGCCAATCACTAGTATGACACTGAAAACAAAACTCTTTTTAGGCCTAGGCCTATATCAGATTCCAACATTCAGTAAAAGCTCAAAAATGATGTGGGAAGAAAGGAGAATATTGTAAGGCATGCCAAACTAATTAAAAACTAATTAAAACAAAACAAAGAAAACAATAAAAAGAAAATTTATATGAAAATGAAAACCAGCAAAATGTGGATGTGTGTGTGGGGGCCATTTAAATTCCTTGTTGATATGGGATCAGCTAAATGAACATTATCAGAAAGCTAATGACATCAGTTGATAGCATTCACTATCTGTCAGCACCACCAGAGTCACAGGTCACATACCAGTCAGGATCATTTACTCAGTTTGAATTTGTGAATCAAAACAAAGAACTGTTGTCTCCTGTATACCAATTATGCAGTAATGGCACATTTTATAATTCACACTATTCATTTTGTGTTGGTACACCTATTTAAATGAGTGAATATGACTCAATAACTTTTCTCCATTAACAAAAATAAACAGCTGATTTCTAAACTGCCATGCCAAGTCTCAGACATCCACATGGTGTGGTTGATGTCTGGCATGTTGTACACAGACATCAGTTTCCGTCAGTGACTAACCAATCAGGGACCACTACCCTGGGTTTGCCTGTCATTCAACTGTACAAACGGTTTTCTGTGTAGTGATATTTGAATTTAGATTTGATTTTCCTGGAATATGACAGGATAATTTAAAACCATTTCTATATGGGCTCATTGATCTTTGGTTCATTCATAAATGTGCATTTTTAGGTGGGGGTTTGGTATATTCATAGCAATCCTTGGATACATTGCTGACCTGTGTACATAAGCTGGAAAAGAGGGCATTCAAAAGGGGGGGGGGGTGGCATGCTGTTCATATAGGGCAGGCTGGTCTTTAAAGAACTTTAACTAAATTACCTGATACTAGTCTAGATTTGACTGCGTGTATGTATGATTGTATGTTGTCAGCAAGTAATATTTCAAAGTCTATGAACAATGGTTTAACAGCTTGCACTCGTGGAAACCATTTATTACACTCTCGTAGGAACACCATTGTACACTACAGCCGACTGTTGTCTACTACAAACTGTGATTACGCTTGTTGTTATATATGTATTTTGAATATGTTATATTGTATCATTTGTTTCTTGGCTATAATCCAAATATCTTTGCTATAGATATATGGCCAATAAAACTTTCAAACGTCAACCTCAAACTTATGACCTGAGGCAAAAAAAAGTGACATGACACCAATTCTCTCTTAAATTTGACATGGTACGTGATAGGGGGCCATCATCAAATGACGTGATGGTGGAGGGGGAGGAGGGTCAGGCCCTGCATGACGAAATTTTCCAAATATCTTCAGCATTGCACAATTTGCAAAAAAAAAAAAAAAAAAAAATATGACGAGGCAGGGAGGGGGGGGGGGGGGTCAAAAATGGTCAAATTTTGCATGATGTCATTTATGTATAAATGTATAAAATGGTTAAAAGATTTCTTAATGAACAGAAGTCAGATTACCAAAGTTAATGGAATGTTCTCTAATAAAAAGGTTATGGATTATGGTGTGGCTCAGGGTACGGTGTTGGGGCCGTTGATGTTCAACATCTATCTGAACAGTATTGCTAATAAAGTGGTAAATTGTGAGTGCTTCCTTTATGCGGATGATGTAGCATTGGTAACAAATGGGAAAGATCCCACAATAATGACCGCATTAATGCAGAATGATGTAAATGAAATTGAAAACTGGTGTAGATTGAATGTTCTTCACTGAAAACCTAGAAGTTCTGAAACTAGTCAGCGGTGACCACTTTAGGTCCTCAAGTTGACGATACCTAAAACTACAGCTTTAGGTAGTCAAAATGACGACTTTAGGTCGTCATCCTGACGACCTGAGTCATCAATATGACAACTCTGTACTGTCAGTATTGCGCAGCCTGACCTGGCCATGCCCTCAGGCTGGGCATGATTGTGGGATAATGCCCTCCACACCAGGCTCAATTTCTTAGGTAAAAGGCCCACAACGATGGGCCAAAAGGCCGGTGGATCCGATGCTAAGATAATGTTCATGTAAAAAGCCCATTTAGCTGTTAGAATAAAAGGGAGGTAAATAAAATGTATTTTTATGGCCTACTTATGACTCCTTTGCCTTATAGTACCTCAGCTAATACTTTTAACCTCTTCAACTTGCTATCCACAAACCATGCACATTTTAGGATGCTTTTTTTCTATTTATATGAAATTGAACATGATGATCTTAACAGTTATGCAATATTGAATGTCTGATAAGTCAACTATTTCTCATCCAATCATAATGAAAACCTACAAAAGAGGTCTTCTTGAGGTAATCTTTACTTCCAAGTGTTAAATTGCTGTATACAGCTAGTACCTTAGACATGAGACCTAAAGCGCCTTTTACCCCAAAGGGCGTCTTACCCCTTCCCACCCTAAAGGAGCAGTGCTGCCATCTGCCAGCTCTATTTGCTATGTATAGACCTTGATTACGGAGGTGAGGGGTGACTTTGCCAAAGTCACCTCCGTAATCAAGGTCTTCTATATATGGAAAATAGACCTTCCTGAGTGAAGAAAGTTGTTGTCTATTCTCTAACTCACTCACTGCAAACTTCTTTTTTTCTTTGGTTTGTGTCTATAGGACCTAACTCAATGAGCTACTGGTAAACAATTTGCAGTTAAAAGAATTTGACTCAAATTCCCTCAGCTCAGGCCCCTAGGGGACCTTCCGCCATGTTGTTTCATCCAGAATTTATACACTGGCATACATGCCAACACTTCTGGATTGGCTGGAAGACTCCCAGATTTTGAGAATTTTTTAGTGGATTCTCCCGGTTTTGATTTCTCCCCTGGTTTTTGGGGTTCTATTGCACTTATATACATGTTGTACTATAAAATCTCCCGGATTTTGAAGTCATTAGGTGTTTTTTTTTTTGTTTACTAAAAAGAGGTTCCAAACTGCTCGATTTTGTATTGACATTTAGCCCACTGGAGCACCCAATCCTTTTCTGTGCAGGGAATTTGGGGCAAGTTAGTTTGGGTCTCCCGGTTTTGGCCCCCGAAATGTTTGCATGTATGCGTGACCGGATAGGATAGCCATACCTATCCTTATTATACCCCCCATACGATACTGTATAGCAAATGTACAGGATCGCCGTATGCCTACCATGGGGGCATACGGGTGAAATATGCAGAGCAGGGGGCATACGGATAGAGGAGGGGGCATACGGAAAAGACCATGGGGCATACGGAAAAGTAGTGCCAAAACACAACCCTACTCCTGATGTAAGTTAGCACTACAAAATATAGTTCCCCTTTATTTAGATCCGAAGCCGTAGAATCTGAAACAGCGGGCGGATGGGAAGGTCAATGTCGTATGCAATCTTGTCGAGAGCCATAGATTAAATGTTGTCTCTGACCTTTCATGAAGACAGGCTGGAGACCAAATGTAGATTAAAAATAAAAAGGGGGTTCGGGGGTAGATTAGTAGCTCCATCTAGAACAGCGGGTGGATGGCCATGAGATTTTGACAATCTGTCACGAGTATAACAATGGCGAATTTTTTGTAAGAGTGACAAGTGTACCTACAGAGGCTATCTTACAAAAAATTCGCCATCATTATATCTACTCGATCATGACAGATGTCAAAATCTCACAGCCATCTGCCCGCTGTTCTAGATTCTAGCGGCTCCAAGCCATAGATTAAATGAAGTGTCATGAAGACAGGCTGGAGACCAAATGTAGATTAAAAATAAAAAGGGGTTTCAGGAGCAGAGCCCTCTATTTAATGAAAATTTTCCTATCTCCAGAGGCTATCTTACAAAAAGTTCGCCATCGTTATACTCGTGACAGATTGTCAAAATCTCACGGCCATCCACCTGCTGTTCTAGATGGAGCTACTAGAATCTACCCCCGAACCCCCTTTTTATTTTTAATCTACATTTGGTCTCCAGCCTGTCTTCATGAAAGGTCAGAGACTACATTTAATCTATGGCTCTCGACAAGATTGCATACGACCTTGACCTTCCCATCCACCCGCTGTTTCAGATTCTACGGTACGGGGGGGTACCTATCTACGACTTCAGTTCTTAGATTCTACCCAGCTGTTTACATTAAATTCTTAGTTGGGGGGGGGTATAATAAAGCCCAAACACAACTTTTGAATTGTCGGGGTACTAGCATGCTTCACTCGCATATGCGTCGGAGGCGGCGTAGGAACTCGTCCTACGGACTCGTTCCTACGCCGCCTCCGACGCATATGCTCGTGAAGCATACTGGTACCCCGACGCTTCAACCGTTGTGTTTGGGTTTAATACCTTATGTTGCTGGTCGAGTTCTTCTCCGGGCTGAGTTCCCTCATGACGGAGTTCGTGGCGGGACCGACTTCCCTGCTGGGCACTCTCCAAGCAGAACGTCATATAATTACGGTACGTATGTACGGATGATCGAGCTGCGGTCGGAGAGTGGACGTCAAGAACAAATCAGCCGGAACAAGCAAAAACAGTGGTTCCAGTTGGCTGGTCCCGCTGCCCTACCTATCGGATGGTTCCAGTTGTTAGCGTGAACTCGAGACGGAATATCGAACTTCAGGTGAGATTTTTCAGTATTATGCATGTAATTTTATAAGCACTGATTCCAAGAAGTGCCGAGGAAAGAGGATCAACATCGACGTCGTGACATAGTTTGAAGTGTTCCAGAGACGTTGATTTGGACAAATTGGAGATCATTAGCGAGTGATTTACACTACAGCCGGCATAAATCCCCTCTCTTTGTCTCTTTAACTTCAAAGTTCAAGAAGTTCTCTACGTAATTTCGTAAACAACTTACAAGACGAGGTTACACGACCAGAATGTGAACATGTCTTTGTCGCAAATTCCAACATCATGTAACAGTATGTTCGAGATATTTCTTACTCTCGGGTTATCTTGCCGGATAAGAACTAAAAAAGACTGGAGTAGACTTGCGCCACAGCTACGCGTCTACCGGATAAGATTTTTTTCTGGGGGGGGGGGGGGGCTAGGGCATTTCAATCTTAGTTAAGGTAGGTACATCACATGAAAATCAAGATAATGAGTTAGAGCTAAACCCCTGTGTCTTAGTTGTGCAGGAGAGTGCAAGGATTTCAAATCTTTTGGAATCATGTTGATATCTCAATTCGTTCTCACAGAATCACAGAATTAGTATCTAGAAATCTGTCATTTTTGTCCTAAGTATTCAGGCAATTTGTTGTGACCTTCTGGATCTCAATAATGGGCCAATTAGCCATAATAAATGAAGAAATGAAAGGGAGGTATTAAAGTTAGTAATTGTCAATTCAATTGGAATGAACCATGATATCAGCATGAAATAACAAGAAATGCGGTTGTGACCGCGTAAAAAAAACGCCTCCCGCTGTTACTGTCGGTATAACAGTGTTTGATGAAATGTCTCATAAAAGCAGACATAAAGAAGATTTCACAATTATCAATTTCTCTTTTCAGTAATTTTGTATTGAGAGACCTCATCACATGGGGCAAATGCCATCATCATAGCGCACTCCCGTACGCTTCGCGGTACCGCCGCTACGCGGCGTGGGAGGCGCTAAAAAAGCTATCTGACCCGGATGTTTACCTGTACGAAATTTTACCTTGACCTAATTTTCCCATGACCTATATATCTGACCTACATTAGTTCATGACCTAGATTCTGATATGATCAAATATATAGGAACAGATGCTGTAAAATATGAAGAAGTAGACATTCTGATAACCTAACCACTGGTATTTGACCCTAACATTAAGGGAGTGGTCATTATTTATCAACAGGGGGGGCTGGTGGGTTTGAGGGGGGGCGTAAAATTTTCAGACCCCTCCCGAGGGGGGGGCTAAAAAAATTTTGACCCCTCTTGAGGGGGGACTAAAAAAATTCACCCTCTTTAGCAAAAAAACCACTGCGCTACTATAGATCAAAGAGGGGCGCGAAAAACTCTTCGCGCCTCCGGTGCGGGGGGCGCAACATTAGCTCATGACCTAGATTTTGATGACACGATCAAATAATTTTTTCCTGTGTGGTAGCAAATTCACATGGTTGGGAGATCATAAAAAATCAGTTAATTGCTCCCAAAGTCGGGGAGCCTGTAAAACAAGTTTATCTTAGCAGGTATTGTAAGTGTCACACCTGTATGATGTACATGGGTTATGCAGTGACGGTTTTAATGACGGTTTTAAAACTGCCAAATCACCATTGCGCACCTTCACACAGGAAAATGTGATTTTTCGAATTACTTTTGCAGTCACCAGCTGTACTATACAGTCCACATGCACAAACTAGACCTTATATGAAACGCCATGAAACATACTATTACTTTCTTTTAGTTTCATACTACTTTTTCATTTTGGACAACTTGATTTAGATGACCTTTTCAGTCATCTACTTCAGAAATCTACAGAAATGTCTAGAAATGCACCAATTTCCCCGAAAAAATTTCATATAGGTAAAATAAGCCATGAAATACCAAGATAACTTATATGTGTTCATTTAGTCTTTGTTCTGTAAGAATATGCCAATATCAGTGCAGTTTAATTTCCAGTGCAGCAATTTGTTGGGTTACAAAAAATGCGTCACAAATGATGGACACTCCCAGAGGAGTGGTGCAGGCATTGTTTGATGTACCTAATTAAGGAGCGATAATATCTAACAACAGGTGCAGGGTGGCTTGGAAGGATGGTTCACCCTTTGAGCCTGACACTTTAACCAGCATCCATCGGGGTCTATAGTGTCTTGACAGGTGAGTAAATCATTTTAAATAAAAAGAAAAATTCATTAATATTTCTTGTAGACTGTATTCTTATGTGATTTAAATATTATAAACCTGACTTTATTTTCCCCACTAATTTTTAAATGCTGTGTAAATGTTGACATAATTAGATCGTATAGATCTAATTATTTATTATTATTTTCTTACAGACACCTCATTTCCTCAAGGAGATGAAATAGTCGTTTTGTATTCTTACTGATGACTTATTCGCTTCAAGCCGTGCTGTACTCATGTCCAGGAGAAAGCAGCTAAAAAGCCAAGGGAAAGGCAACAGGTAATTTTTTTTATATTCAATTTTCTGAACAGGTGCTTTGACAAAATATTTTTATCTAATCCATTGAAGTCCCCATGAAGAAAATTAACATAATTTATTGGTAAGTATTTATATTTTTATTGACCTATTTTATTTTCTTAATTTTCCCACATTTTTTGCTGGTATTTTCATGCTATTTCTAATATTGTTTTTGGCCTTTTTTTTCTGTTTTCACAGGCCTAACAAGGCTGATGCAGTAACAAAAGAACAAGTGGAGAAACTCTGGGCAATGGGTCTGTTTGGTGGTAGCACTCCTAAAAGCCTGCAGGACACATTATTCTTTCTGCTAGCTGCCGGCTTTTGATTTCGTGGCTGCCACGAGTCTAGGCAATTATGCTGGGGCGATGTGGTGAAGGGGGTGGATGACTGGTGATGGGCAACAGGGGGGGGGGGCATGTGAGAAAATACAACCCTATAGTGTACAGTAATGTGCAAGTCGACACCAGATGTCCCATTCTTCTGCACAACCTGTTTGCCCAAAAAAGGAAATCACCCAAAGCCCCATACCTTACACCAAAGCATGGTTGTGGTCCCCTCGACAAAATCTGGTTCACGACCCAAGCTGCAGGCCTAGATGGGCATATAACCAATCACTATATACGTCGTACCGCCTGTCAGAACCTCCTGTCTTCTGATATACCAAGCGTTGCCTCTATCCAACTTACAGGCCACAAGTCTGTTGAGAGCCTGAGTCACTATAGCATGGCTACAAAGAGACAGCAAAAAGAGATGTCAAAAATTGCAAAGATGCAAAAAAAAAAACAACCCAAGAAGAGTGAGTCAGTATTAGTGCCTCTTGCACCCTCTAAAATTGCAGAAGCAGATTCTACCACAGTACAGGAGGCAGAATGTAATGTTCCCTGAGTGGCCCTCCTCTCACCTTCAGACCGACCAGCCACAACCATCGCCCCGGCCTGAACATCGACAACTCCCGCCTTGCCTCGTTGCCCACCCTGACTACCTACTTCGCTGGCTGGCATGTAGGCCAATGCCAATATTTGTGGCGGTGTCTCTTTCAACTTTAATTTCATGAGGCAGTCCCATGAGGCCTACAGCCTTAGGACATTAAACAAATCAATCAATCAATCAACTTTAATTTCAGGCCACAAAACAGCTCTATCAATACGCAAAATGATTACGATGTGGTGAACAACACACAGAATTAACTTTCTATGCAGTTCCTTGATGGCCTCTGGATGTAAAACTAAACAAACAAACTCAATGGTTCCTACCTTATAATGGATGTTCTTGTCATGTAAAATCCAAAGGATCCCTCACATGGTCCTCCATGTTCAACCGTCTAAGCTCTAATGGCGCTCCGAGCCGGGTGTAGTAATTCAAGAAATAAAATTGGCCTTTACGGTTTTTTGTTGAAAACCTCGTTCTTCTTTTTGCTATATTTCCTTTAGGAAATGATGGCTACCGTAAACTCCCGCGTATAAGACGCGTCCTCTACGCCAAATAAATGCCTGGTGCGTCTTATAGGATCTACTGAAGTTTGGGGGGCGTCTTATACGAGATTTTTCTATAGAAATGTACTAATCTTACAAATTTGTGCATTAAAATGTGCGTCTTATACACGAAAATGCATGTGCTAAGTTTGGGGTGCGTCTTATACGCGCAGCGCGTCTTCTACGCGGGAGATTACGGTACTTTACGTCAATAGAGGAAGGTGGACATTCTAGCACATTTAGACTTGCTTTTCATTTTGTAGGTCTCCTAAAAGCAAAATAATTTTTATTATCCCTATTAATCCTATGTGCGTATGCCCCTATTCATATTGGAATGTTTTCATGGGTCTGGTGGCACAACTACTAGACCTGACAGATGCCCACATGTCTGCATATATAACCATTTAAGGGCTACATAATATTAGTTGGATCGGCGCCCAACTGACATACTTGTGAGTTGGGCTGCTCCATAGGTTCAGGTTCTGAGACTGTCAGTGGAGCAACTGGAAGTTGAAAATGCTTTGTTTAAATGTGCTTATCTGGTATACCGTAATCTCCCGCGTATAAGGCGCGTCTTATACGCGAATCAGATCTTGGGTGGGCCTTATACGCGGGAGGCTTGCTGCCTTGAGTTGGGGGTGCGCCTTATACGCGGGTTTTCCCAATATCTCAACTGGCAGAGACTTTCCAGCACAGCCTAGCCAGAGCAGGGAGGAACTCAAACGACACCTTACGGCGACGTTTGGAACCACCACTGTGCTCCGGCCGGGCCGGGAACTGAACCCACGACCTTACGGCCCGTGAGCGGACGCGCTACCGACTGCGCCACGCCTCCCGGCCCCTAGCCATCAGATGATCGAATTTTATCTCACCTCGTGCCTTCCTTACGGCCGACACTCAAGGGTGAGAGGTCCCGTGGGTTGTATCCACACCGAAGTGAGATTACCCTTGTGGCGTAGTTGCCCGGACCCTAGTCTAATGGGGAGGGGGGATGATGCTGACCGAATCTATGGGAAGATAGAAAGCACGCCCCTACACATTTACCGAGGCAATGGTTCTTTAACAGCCGTCACTACATAGGCATAGTGAGAGATGGACAGGCCTGTTTTAAGTCATTTGTCTGACATGACCATCAGTGACGAATTTTATCTTACCTCGTGCCTTCCTTGCGGCCGACACTCAAGGGTGAGAGGTCCCGCGGGTTGTATCCACACCGAAGTGAGATTACCCTTGTGGCGTTGCATGCCCGGAACCTAGTCTAATGGGGAGGGGGGATGATGGTGACCGCATCTATGGGAAGGTAGAAATCACGCCCCTACACATTTACCGAGGCAATGGTTCTTTAACATCCGTCACTACATAGGCATAGTGAGAGATGGACAGGCCTGTTTCAAGTCATTTGTCTGCCATGACCGCCGAGAGACTTTCCAGCACTGCCTAGCCAGAGCAGGGAGGAACTCAAACGACACCTTACGGCGACGTTTGGAACCACCACTATGCCCCGGCCGGGCCAGGAACCGAACCCACGACCTTACGGCCTGTGAGCGGACGCGCTACCGACTGCGCCACGCCTCCCGACAAATATTGACCATCAGAGAAACTCCAATATCAATATTTAATAAATGCCACAAATGAGGTGTAACCAGAAGTAGAACTTATCTCTAACATTTTAGCATCAGTTCTTTTGGTTTCTTTTCCTATATTCATATATTCTATCAATGTTGAAGCATGTGAGGGAATGAATTTAAATCACAACATTATCTTAACATAGTTTGAACATCTGTTCTTATATCAGACATATAGCAAGTGTACATGAATGGTAGAGTGGCTCCATCTGGTGGCACTTCTAGGAACCATTCCTATTGAGTATAATACTCAATATTATAATATAATTTATATGTACATGATTATAAATGATCATGATCAAGGTACAGTTTGAGGTAAATTTCAATTGTATACTGTCTTCTGAGACTGTTGACAAATCAACCACATCATGATGACCTATTGACATGATAACATGGAATTATCATGTAAAACAGTGATCTAAGCATGGATCGATTTACAACTACAGTATTGGGAATACAATCTAACACATAATGATAATGCAAAATGTATCTTGATCATGATCATTTATAATCCTGTATTCAGTAGGAATGGTTCCTAGAAGTGCCACCAGATGGAGCCACTCTACCATTCATATACACTTGCTATATGTTTGACATAAGAACAGATGTTCAAATTATGTTAAGATAATGTTGTGATTAAAATTCATTCCCTCACATGCTTCAACATTGATAGAATATATGAATATAGGAAAAGAAACCAAAAGAACTGATGCTAAAATGCTAGAGATAAGTTCTACTTCTGGTTACACCTCATTTGTGGCATTCAAAAAGGATATATGGTCAGCATCATACCGAAACCCATCTAAACTCTAACTAAGGTTATCCCCAGCTACAAGGAGCCTCTTGTATGCAGGCCATGCACAAGGTGCGCCTTGTACGCGGACCAGTCCCCTTGAGTTTGGGGTGCGCCTTATACGAGGGTTTTTTCGATATTCCAATTCAGAGGAGACTGGTGCGCCTTCTACGCGAACCAGCCTTCTCTGAGTTGTGGGTGTGCCTTCTACGCGGGCTGCGCCTTCTACGCAAGAGATTACGGTACATAAAGAAAACATTCACTCTGTTAAATGTAGCTACGGTATTATTCTTTACACCCATCTCTAACATTTTGCAAAAAATGTAATCAAAATTGCCCATATTTTAGGAGCTACACTTCATAACAGTTTGCCGACTGAAGCCGTGCATTTCTGCAGCCCCCATCTTGTTTTGATACGTTTCACAGTGACGCCTTTTAAAATTGTATTTAGGACAGGTTAATTTTATTCCATCAGAAAATAAGTTAAATCTCTGTATAAAGGGAGTATTAAAGTAAAAACTTGAACTAAATTGGTTTAGAAATAAACCATGTTGCATGGCGCAAATGGGTACTTCTTTCTCAAAAACTGGGTATCGGGGACCCCAAGAAAGGTGTCGACAGCGGTGACTACATCATATGCCCTCCTTTGATTTATTTTTCTATAGTTTATAATCTGTCATTAAAAGTATGCCATATACTGCCCTTAAAGGGTTGGCGCTAATACTAATGTTTTCACTCCTCTTCCCCCCCACCTCCTCCTAATCACCTTGTAATAGTATAGCTGTCAGACCCCCCCCCCCCCACCAAGGGGGGCCAGTCAGGCAGCCTCCACCTCTCCTACCCATTATCAAGTACCTGTAGTTGTTAGATCAGCCTATACATCGCCAATCAACATTGTTTAATAGAGCCACAGCCCGCTCTAGTGCCCAGTAAGACAGCGTCCACCTCTCCTACCCGTCATCAAGTACCTGTAGACAATCAGTATTGTTTAATAGAGCCACCGCCCACCCTAGGGCCTAGTAAGACGGCCTCCACCTCTCCTACCCGCCACCAAGTATTTGTAGTTGTTAGATCAGCCTATACATCGCCATAGTACCTTACTTTAACCCCATACGGTTAGAATAATGCTCTAATACAGCCGTATGTCGCTAATGCAGGAGTGCATACTCATTAGTCGTCATTATGCACCCATAAAGTGCAGGGGAGACTGCTCACTAGCACTTCATTGGAGCATCATGCTGACCCTCCAGCATTATGTAACAACCATACAGTATCGCTTAAAGAGGTACAGTATTGTATTTTGGTCAATGGTTATTCTTAAACACTGTGCCCCTGCTTACCTAGACTAGAGCCACACTACCATAAAACAGTGTATAATATGGTGCAGTTTACATAATAGGCACACACTGAATGTATCTCAAAGGTGCCCTTCCTATAAGGCACCTACTCACTTTTGGAAGATTTAATCATGTACCGTAATCTCCCGCGTAGAAGGCGCGTCTTATACGCGAATCAGATCGTTCATGGGTCTTATACGCGGGAGGTAAATTGCCTTGAGTTTGGGGTGTGCCTTATACGCGAGTTTTTCCAACATCTCATTTGGGAAAATGCGCCGATGACAGCTTGAACTAATAGCGCCAGCACCGCGGCAGACCGGTAGGTGTCGACGCGCTCGCTGGGGATAAGGCCCACCATGCGCCGATGACAGCTTGAACTCATATAACCAGCAATTAGGCAGCCTGGTCGCTGTAGATTTGCTCGGCGGGTTTGACGCCGACCGTCACACCGTGTGCCGATGACAGCTTGAACTCATATAGCCAGCACCGCGGCAGACCGGTCGCTGTAGATTTGCTCGCCGTTTTTTTTATGCCGACCGTGTGCCGATGACAGCTTGAACTCATATAGCCAGCAATTCGGCAGCCTGGTCGCTGTAGATTTGCTCGGCGGGTTTGACGCCGACCGTCACACCGTGTGCCGATGACAGCTTGAACTCATATAGCCAGCAGCCGGTCGGTGTAGATTTGCTCGGCGGGTTTGACGCCGACCGTCACACCGTGTGCCGATGACAGCTTGAACTCATATAGCCAGCAGCCGGTCGGTGTAGATTTGCTCGGCGGGTTTGACGCCGACCGTCACACCGTGTGCCGATGACAGCTTGAACTCATAACACGAGCAGCGCGGCAGACCGGGAGGTGTCGACGGGCCCTCGGCGGGTTTGACGCCGACCGTGTGCCGATGACAGCTTGAACTCATATAGCCAGCACCGCGGCAGACCGGTCACTGTAGATTTGCTCGCCGTTTTTTTAACGCCGACCGTGTGCCGATGACAGCTTGAACTCATAACATGAGCAGCGCGGCAGACCGGGAGGTGTCGACGGGCGCTCGGCGGGTTTGACGCCGACCATGTGCCGATGACAGCTTGAACTCATATAGCCAGCACCGCGGCAGACCGGTCGCTGTAGATTTGCTCGCCGTTTTTTTTATGCCGACCGTGTGCCGATGACAGCTTGAACTCATATAGGGGGGTGGGGAGGGGGGGGTGCCTTCTACGCGAAACAGCCCCCCTGTGAGTTTGGGGGGCGCCTTATACGCGGGTTTTTCCAGAAATCGATCCAGAGGAGGTACGTGCGCCTTCTACGTGAAAAGGCCTTCTCTGAGTTGGGGGTGCGCCTTCTACGCGAGCTGCGCCTTCTACGCGGGAGATTACGGTATAAGCTGTAGTTTATATGTCAGGCATTATGGTATATGCAATTATAGTACACAAAAAACAAATAAGGGGGCAGCATTGGGAGTAAATCAAAGGCCCTACTGAAGTGCTTAGCAGCCCTCTCTAGCCTTACAGGTACATGGAAGAATATACTCACTGTAATGCAAATGGGCAAGGGTTATGTCTAGTTTTAATGAAGCAATGCCCCTCCCTGGATAATAGTTACATATCAGGAGTGCAGGGGCCAAATATGATTCCAAACACATATATGTATAGGGAATTTGGTGGAGGTGTTTGAAGGTAAAAAGCAAACTAGACATTGGTGTCTGTTTTACCTAGTAGAGTATTTTAAATATGGGTCTAGTTGGCCCAGGGTATCCCCTGGGCTATTGGAGCCGGGTTTTCAGTCAGATCCACAAATTTGTAATCACCAACTTTAGGGTGTAATCATTCAGTGATATACTGTTAGTTTACACATTTTTCAAAAGCCAAAGGAAAGTTTCAAATCTCATCTATCAGACAACATTTTGTCCTTTATGGTGAGTGATGTCTTTCTCTACGAAAAAAGCTGCTGTACTCACGTCATGTTTTTGGGAGCTATACTGACTACAAGTTCTTTAACCATTGGGTCTATGGGTCAGATAGATTTTGGCGATGAAATTAGCACATGGAGTCCTATGGGTAATCACCAAGTGAGACACTTTTTTTCAGCAGGCAATGTTTACAGTGTCCAAGCTATACACATAACACATTGGGGACTGAGCGATAAACTAAGCATGCTAAGGATAAACTTTGTCTGTGGGGGCTAGATGTCCAGGGGGCCAGGTTTCCAGGGGGCCAGGTGTCCTGGGGCTAGGTCTCCAGGGGGCCAGGTGTCCGGGGGCCAAGTGTCCAGGGGCCAAGTGTCCAGGGGGCCAGGTGTCCGGGGGGCCAGGTGTCCGGGGGGCCAGCACACCAGGGGGCCAGCAGTCCAAGGGGTTTAGTAAGAGAAGATTATGCCAGACTGGTGTCAGTACATGTATAGATAATAGTCTCTATTTGTAAATAATTAGTCAATATTTCGCAAGTGCTGATTCCTGTGACCCTACAGGGTTTTATGGTACCTACCCTGAGCCTTCTGTGCTTCAATGCACATCGCCAAATTTTTATATTGGGGGGTAGTAGACCCTGGGCCATATGTGATATATATCACACGTTAAATCTTTAGGTATACACAGCTTGATTGAGTCTATTCATAAAATAGCCAAACAACACAGTGCATTAGCCTATTATGAGGATAGAGGGGCATACTGGCCTTACATGGCTGTAGCTATTTATAGGCCCTTGTATGCCAACAACCCTGCATACTATTAGCTGTAGTGTGGAGGTGTACAACCACTATTTGTATCAACCTTCTCTGTTGTACAGATAGTAATTGACCACTCTTGGTCAAAATAGGTCACATTAGCCCAAAATGGGTTGAGTTCCCCAGGATTGGCCCAAATATAGTTAGATTGGCCCTTGAAGTTGGATGAATTTAGTCAAATCCAGTCAAAAGAGGCCAAAAAAGCCCAAGATGAGCGCATTGACCAAAGATTGGCTTAAATTGATTTGGATCAATATGGGTAAATTAAGTTCAAAATGGGTAAATTGGGACAAATCATCTCAATTTGGCCCATCTTTTGACCAATTTTGGTCTGATTCGACCAAATTTGCTTACTTTTGGTCAATCTGGTTTTATTTGGCCCAATTTATCCCATCTTGGGCCAACTTTACCCACCTTTTACCTTATTTCCCCATATTGACTTGTGTTGACCCAATTGGCCAATTTGGCCCAATCTCTGTCCAGTTGACCCATCTCTGGTCAATTTGACCTATTTTGGTGCATATTGACCTGATTTCACCCAATATACCCAACTCAGAACCATCTTATCCACTTTTAAGTCAATCGACCCTTCTCTGGCCAATTTGACTTCTTCTGCCCTAATTTGACCTGATTCAACCAACCTGTGTTAAAGTGAGTGAATTTGGCCCACTATCTGGCCATTTGACCCATTTCGCGCCAATTGGTCTATCTTGACTAGATGGGCCCTGCCATTATCTAAGACCACTTTGGCAATTGTATGATTCCTAGCATTTGCATATGCATGATAAGCTTTAAGGTATTATGAGGAGCTAGTGCAGATAGTGTTTTTTTCATATATATATTTATAAAGATACTGGGTGGATGTGTCTTAACATAGCATTGTGAAAGTTTCTACAGATAGCAGTAGTTCATATAGATAGTGTTTGCATGGTTACTACAGTTAGCTTTTTTTTATATACAGATATAATGGTTGGATGGTCAGCCTCTATTTCTGTACTAGAGATTGCAGTTGTTGATATAGGTAGTGGTTGTACAACATGCCTAGTTGTGACTCACTCAAACTAAATTGGGCATTCAGACACCAACTCCCCAATCACCAGACACCATTCACATCATAAACTAGTGATCCCCAAAACACCTTCCATTTTTACCAGCTTGAGAAACTTGGAAAGAAAGGAAAGGTTAGATCTAAATTATATAGACAAACATATATTCTGAAATAGGAAATATTAGATGGATTTTAGAATTCCATACTGAAACAGCAATCACACAACACTGCTGGTATTGGCCTAGTTCAGTACATGTTGATGTATTCATTGTCACCAGCAGTAGTGGTCCTCTACCACCAGTGAGTGGCTTGGGGCACATGCTATTCTGCTTTGTTTGGGTGAGCTGGTTTGGGGTACTAACTTTTGTTGTGATTGGTTTACACTTTGCCTCTACTATTAACATAGTAGTAATAGTAGTAGCCTGAGCACCTGGCTTAGTTACACTTTATCTAGGACCATGAGGAATAGCCTTCCTTATAATTTTCTTCGAAATCTCCTAATCCCCTCAACTTACATCATTTTAAGTACCAGCAAATGAATAATGGGATCATATACTCATATAAGGTGTAATTAGTGTGTGAGGTGAAATAGCTCGAATCCCAGCTTTAAGCTAACAAATCATATACGGAAGTCTTAATAACAATATAACAAGCTAGGCTGGGAAATCAACCTGTCTATATAGGGTTTGTTAGCTAAAGACTAGTCGATTTCCATGTCCAATTTGGTACCTAAGGACTGTATATGTATGTATATATATATATATATATATATATATATATATATATATATATATATATATATATATATATATATATAGGGTTTGTTAGCTAAAGACTGGTCAATGTGTAGTATAGTGGTAGAGTAACCCCCCCCCCCCCAACCCATACATGTACCCAGTAATCTAGATGTATATTAATGCAGAGGGCACCACCTCTCAGTGTAAGAGAGTGGAGGGGTCCGGGTGCCTAGCCTCCTGCTAATTATAGAACGCTTGGTGAGCAGCTCAGAGATAGGAAAAGGCACTAAGAGGGGAGTAGTAGCAGGAGCTGTAGGAAGTGAGTGAGTGAGTAATAGATGTTTAACGCCATTTCGACAGCTAAGGTCATATTCATGGTGAGAACTATATTACACAATTTCACAGAGGAATGTGTTGGTGCCAACACATATGTGCACCACACACATCCGAGGGGATGGGAAAGAGGAGATATAGACCCATTTAAGTGGGGTAGGTAAGCCCGGCTGTAGGAAGTAGCAGAGAAGAGCAGCTCTCTCACAGGGACTGTACTGTGTGTGTACCAGTGAGCAAATGGAATTCTGAACCTGGATTGTCTTGGGTTGTGGTCATGGTCATAACCTGTCACATTTAACTACACAACACGCATGGTGCCATGACCAGTTTTCCTTGCTCACTGGATATTACTGTGCTTCTACTAAGGGCTCGACAAATCCCTGTGTCCAGTGCCCATGACACAAAAAATGTTTCTCTGGACACAACTTATTTCTCAAGTTGTGACAGTGGACACAACTGTCATGCTAGGCTTTACATTGAGTGAAAGGGTAGGGCACATGATATTTTCCTGCTGGACACAACTTTGGTTTGTTCTTGGGTTTGTTCTTGTGTCCAGGGGACACACTTGTTCAAAACTGATTTGTTGACCCCTGCTACTCCATTGACATTACATGCAAAAAAGTTAAGCCTGCACTCCACTTGAGAAGAAAAGAGGGAAGAAAGTGCTGGAAGACGGCCTTAAGACAAGTTACATCATAAATTGATGGCTGTTGGAATCATGAAACTCTGAGTAGTCAGTGCCTAATTAAGGTGAAGGGGAACAGTTAACTTATCAGTGTCATTTATCAGTGCCAGTACCATTAACTAGTGTCATCTACTATGGAGTTCCTCGATGGCCCCCGGACGTAAAACTAAACAAACAAACTATGGAGTACAGGTTTCACAAGGAGCTGTCATAAAGTGTCATAAACTGTGTTTGGGGTGTAAGAGCCCAATATTGTGTATGGGGCTTAAGGAAATTAGTATTATTACAGTATTTTGCTGCCATTATTCATACACGTCAAATATTAGTGTGGTTGTAATGCGGTACATGTTGATTGCATGCAATATCCAATATTGAATTGTGTGTATAATATCATATACCATTTTATTATTCCAATTATCTTAACATATTACCGTATTAATCAAAGAATATATAAGAAATTAATACATTGTACATCCATGTGAGCGTTCATGCTCCACTGAACACCAGCTATGTCAAGGATACATAGGTTACAACATCAAAGAGTCCGCCCTCATGGTCCACTGCACAATATAATGCTTTTAAGAGTCTAAGAGACCGCCCTCATGGTCCACTGCACAATATAATATCTTGTAAGTGAATGCAACCGGCCGTCATGGGTGGCTGAGCACCACTGACAACGTCATGGGTGTCTGAGCACCAAAAGACAATAGGTTACATAAGTAACGACGCCATAACCTTATGTAATCGCCATAATCAGACGATCAAAATGAGCCCAATATCAAGGCCAAACTCCCATTATTAAGGAAGTTATGCAACCGGGACGGTTTCGACCTCCGAATGCGCTACAGACAAACCAGCGCGAGTTACGCGCCCGGAAAGCGGGCAGTGGTAACTTGACATATTCAACTCTGCGCATGCGCAATATGAAGGCTGTAGATGCATAAACGACCGAGATATGAAGGTCGGAACATGCCAAACCGACCGAGACAATGGGGGACATGGCGGCATCCATGGGGGTCCTTTGTGCGCCCAGTGACACATGAAAGACCCCCCTCAAACAATCACAGACTAAGGCAGATGCCACTGGCTCCAGTCAGTCTGAGGGGCCAAGCCAGGAAGTGGTACTTATACCCCTGGCAACCCCCTCTAGAAATCAGAATCTCCAGAACCACCACTGAGGTAACATCTCCAGTTCAGATCTCCTGGTACCTGCTATAGCTCTGCACTATGCTGGGTTAGACTATGCCAGACAGGCATAGGACTACACCACTCCTACCAGAGGGTAAAGTTACACTTTTATATATTATCCCTCTAAGCAGCAGGTCAGGAGCTAGGTGTGGGAACCCACCTAGGACCATACTGGACAGTGTATTATTATTATTATTATTATTATTATTATTATTATTATTATTATTATTGTTGTTGTTGTTGTTGTTGTTGTTGTTGTTGTTATTATTATTAAAAAAACCATAGATTACCGGGTAATAACTCTCTTTGTTGACACACAGTGCCAATAGGGGCTTTTCAGAGAAAATTTAGATTTGATAAATCCATCAGTCTAAACACTCTGGCCCCAGGTGCTATAGCACTCTATAGCCACCACTCTCATTTGACATCTCATTCCAAGAGACTAATTCTCTTTATAAAAACTTAATAATCCCTGAATTAGGGAAATGTCTCCACACACCATTTTGGTATTTTTTCTCATAAAATCTACCAAAAAACCACACCAAATTATTTAATGCATTAATTATGGTGAAATTGTGACAAAGTCATATGCCTTCAAAACCTCACTGAACACCTGATGAGATCCAATGGGATCGAAACCTTGTGACTACCACCCATATTGAATAATAATTTAATATTCTCCCAAACGAATGTTTGGAGTTCCTGCCTAGGGCCTGTACACTTCTCCAGGACCCTGGGGATACACAGCAAATCTATGTATCCTAGGTGATGATGCATCATTGTTTATTGGCAACAATGATCACCCTGGAGACCCCCTTATCAACGGAAGTTGATGAGGTGAGGCGAGCATGGCAACCATGCCAGAAGAAGCAAGGTAGTGTTGAGGTGTAGACGGGTCCCACACTCGTCCTCCGAGATATTATTATTATTATTATTATTATTATTATTATTATTATTATTATTATTATTATTATTGTTATTGTTATTGTTATTGTTATTGTTATTGTTATTGTTATTGTTATTGTTATTATTATTATTATTATTATTGTTATTGTTATTGTTATTGTTATTGTTATTGTTGTCTCACAGGTGGAGTGGAACTTTATACTTTATAACCAACTGTATAATTACTGTGTGGAAATTACCTGTATATTAACATCTGTATGATTGATATTCTTACATGTCTGCCTAAAGCTGAATAAACCAGTGATAACTGGAAATAACACTGATAAGAGCTTGATATTCTTACTCTCTATATACCACTAGTCATATGATATTTCTCATATGACAACTTGATCATGCACAATCACTAGTATGATAAAGTGGTGGAGGTATGACAATAACCAAGTGGTAGAATCAGCTGCATCGGGTAAGGTCTATTGCAGGGAATATCTTGTTTGCAGTGATACGAGACGGTACATGCCTAATCTTTTAGCCACCCTGTAAATGTCAGCAGCCTCAGCTTATCAGCTGAGCAGCTCAAAGCTGGTGGAGAGTAGCTACTGTGAGTAGTGCAGGGACTTGGGGATTTTTTGATGGCATCATGGGGTTTGAGCAGCTCACCCAGTAGTATAGGGGTTGGTGCTCTGGCAGGCAAGGTGTTGAGCAGCTCAGTAAGTAGTATGTAGGAAGTGGAAATTTCATCAGGCACTATAAAAGGTTAAGTTAAGGGAAGTGCAGAAAGAAGATCAGTTGGTTTATTGATACCATTATACATTACTAATCCTTTTGTATATTATGATTTAGATCTAGTTGAAGAAGAAATCATTCGAAAGATGCACACTTTTAATGCCGATTTACAAACACCTTTGTCGATCAGGGCAGCCAGAGACAGTGCCTCCCAAACTCAGCCACAATGTCTGAGTTCCTCGATGGCCCCTGGATGTAAAACTAAACAAACAAACAAACAAACAAACAGGGCACTCAAACCGCCATAGCTAAGGGAACACAAGCTACACAAACTATACAAAATTTAAAAAACACAGTAGAGACACAGACTAAAGAGGTGAGGGTTTGTGACGAAAAGAAGGAGAGTATATGCACACAAGCTGAAGGGTTTCAAGGGTGTCCTCAGGACCAGAGTACCCAGTTTGAAAGGCATCCTCTTAAATGTCTAAGTTCCTTGATGGCCCCCGGACGTAAAACTAAACAAACAAACAAACAAACATAAAGGAAGAGAAAGGGGAGTTATCTATGCGAGCTCTGCGGTAGGGTCTATGCGTATCGGTCCAATCTCTGTAGACACAAGTCTATGGAACATACTGAACATAGAACCCTCCGTTATGTGTGTGGGGAGTGTGGCCTAAAGTTTGAGAGGAAGGATTACCTTAAGGAACACCTCCAACCTCACTGCAAGCAATCAATGAGGTTGAATAAGAGAGGATATGTGCATTGAAAGGGAACGGGTATGGTGGTAAGGCATTAAAGGGGGGGGCATAGTAGTAATGCATTGTAAAGGGGTAACGATGATAACATATTGAGGATGAGGCTACTGGGTAGGTTAGGTGTAAGGAAGGATTTAGGCCATGGGCTGAGGGGGCCCACCATGCACCCCCCTCCCCCACATCCCAGCGTAACGGGTATTTTTTTGTTCCTTAGGATCCTCTGGATAAGAATCAAGCAGGTAACATTGATTATCTGGATTAGAGGCAAAGAGGCAGAGGCAAAAATTAAAATCAATTTTTTTTTCTAAATTGCCGAAAATCTTGTCGGCAGATCCATAATCCAAGTTATTAGAATATAAATAAAATGGCCTAAACGGCGCCCCCTGAATTCATGCTAGAATTAAGGTGCCCCTGGAGCCAAATTTCTGTTCTTTTTGTACTTTTTTAGATAAAAAAAATTGTTCCATTAGTGCTCTTTTAGGTGAAATTTTTATCCCTTTAGTGCCCTCTTGGGTGACATTTTTGTCCCTTTTGTACTCTTTTTAGTGAAATTTTGGTCCTTTTTATAGTGTTTTAGAAAAAAATCTTTGCCTATAAATATTGTATGATAAATCACATCCTAGGCACAAAAAGCATGTATCCTGGCGTAAACTGCTGTACCTACCGTAATCTCCCGCGTATAAGGCGCGTCTTATAGGCCAAACAAAATGCTGCTGGGTCTTATACGTGGGAGGGAAATTTCCTTGAGTTTGGGGTGTGCCTTATAGGGGGGGGGGGTATTTTTTACTATAGAACAATACTAAACTAACAAAAATCTGCCCTCAGAGGTGCACCTTATACGTTATAACAGATCTCCCTGAGTTGGGGATGCGCCTTATAGGCGAGCTGCGCCTTATACGCGAGAGATTACGGTAACAAGCGAGGTATTACAGTAATTTCGAGAGACAAGGTAAAAAAAAATTCCCCCGCGGTGTTATTAGACCATATCCGCTCCATGAAGTAAAAAACACACATGGCCTAACTGGGACACCCCACTCCTACATATCGACATCTCCAACTGCAGAAGTCACGGGTTAGTGTAACTTATAAGGATATCAGCACCAGACGTGTAGATGCACATTCAGACCTTTATTACATGCAGCTAGGTATCATGGGTGAGTAAAGCACAGACGCATCAGGCCAGTTTTGGACCAGTAATTAGTACCTACACATGGGTATAAATCAAAGAGGTTTTAAAAAGCGTTTTGAAAATCGACGGACAGCGACATATATGAGTACCGTAAAACCCGGTCATAAGCCGGATTTTTACCCTATTTTGGGCCAAAAGCGGCTTTAAATTTTTCCCAAAGTCCCCGGCTTAGGACCGGGGTTTTTGAAAAATATAAAAAAAACGATTCACCATTTTTCAATGGAAATTGGTAGGTATTAAAAGGTAAGATAGTTTTAAACAACCCGAGACACTTTATTGCTTTGACATGAATGATTTTTTAGCATTTTACATCATTTTAATGCCCTTTTAATAAAAATTCATTGTAACCTTATGTATTACGATAGAAAATACATTATTATGGTAATTATTCTTATATAACCAGTCTACTCGAGGTCAAATGTTCATATGGGCAGGTAGAACCCATCAACTCTAGGGAAATGCTCCCAATACACTGGTAATCAAGGTCAAATGTTAATATGGGCAGGTAGAACCTATCAACTCTAGGGAAACGCTCCCAATACACTGGTAATCAAGGTCAAATGTTAATATGGACAGGTAGAACCCATCAACTCTAGTGAAACGTTCCAAATACACTGGAAATCAAGGTCAATGTACTGGTACCGTAAATCCTCGGTCACAAGCCGGCCCCGGTCATAAGCCGGGGGGAGAGTTCAGGGAAATCCTAAAAGCCTTTGGGAAAAATTTAGAAGCCGGTTTGGGCCCAAAATAGAAAAAAAAATCCGGCTTATGACCGGGGATTTACGGTAGGTCAATCAGCTTAAGGTCAATGTTCACAGGGTTGGCCTACAGGGTTCTTTAGTCGTCAGGGCCAAATCTAAGGAAGTTGTTCTCACCATCAGAGTCTGAATCGAAGTTCAGCTCAGGGTGAACATGGGCCTCCCCATCATTGTTTGCCCTCTGGAGGTCATGGAGGACCTCCTGGACCTCCTCCTCATCCTCAATGTCCAGCCAGACCTCATCATCCTCGGCCCCGTCTAGGGCATTGCTAATGCCAGTTTTCAGGAAGCTCTTCACCACCATGGGTGCAGGGATGGCCTCCCAGGATTCCAGAGCCCGCCTTGCCAGTACGTCCTTCATTGGGGCCTTACGATTTCCATGATCTGTCAGGACGGGAACTGCATCTGTCATCCATTCCTCCCATCTCCTTCTCATATGGCATTTGAATGGCCTGTTCAGGGACACATCGAGAGGTTGGAGCAGTGGGGTCAATCCTCCTGGAATGACAGCTATTTAGACGTTCCTCCTAGTGAGGGCCTCCCTCACGGCCTCTGGTAGATGAACCCTACACGAGTCCCATACCAGAAGCCTGGGTTTGTCATACTGCCTGGTAAAAGTCTTGCGTATCCAATATAGACATTTCTCTTCATTGATGTATCCTTTCTCTTGCACTTCCATCACAACCCCAGTGACTGGGTCTAAGGGCCTCTTCCCCTTGAAGATGAGATAAGGGGGGAGTTTCCTGCCAGATGCTGTGAATGTTAGGATGCCAGTAAAACCTCTTCTCGTTCCCAGTTGTTTTTACTAGTACAGTTTTACCTTCTGTGGGGGCCAGTGTCCTTCTCTGTGGGAGGTCAAATGTCAGAGGTGTCTCATCCATGTTAAAGATATCCTCAAGTTTGTAGTTGTACTTGTTCCTCAGGTCTATTATGAACTTTTGGAATGCTAGGACGTTCTCTTGGGCATCTATTGGTATTTTTTGCCTAAGTGAGGTAGGTGTGCGTGTGCTGAGGGCATTCCTCTTCTTAAATCTGTTTAGCCAACCGTTGGAAGCTTTGAAGGGAAGTTTGGCCTGCTTGGCAAACTTTTTGGCCTGAACTTGAACTAATCTTCCTGTCACTGCATTCCCATCTGCCCTGGTTTTACTGACCCACTCCATAACCCTAGTGTCAATAGCCTTTCTTTCATCTTGTCTGATGACCACCCTGGGCACTCTCTTGAATGTTTATTTTACTACAGCAAGTTCTTCCTTCTATTTAACCAATTCTCTCACCTGTTTCTCATTTACACCGAAGTGGGCAGCAGCCTTCGCTTTACCGTTGCCCTCAGCCACAAATTTGATCACTTTAAGCTTGAATGAGGCCTCATAGGCCTGTCTTGCTCGTCCCATGCGCCTTTCAGAACTTGCCAAAAGAAGTGACTCCTAGGGAGTGCAAAATATTTTGCTCCCCCTATCGCAGGGGCCAAAAATTGTGCAGAAATGCACCATTAGTAACGTGCAGGCTTTTTTGCGGAAATCAGGTAAAATTATTTTTTGCAACCCCCCTCCTCAGATGGATGAGAAATGTCCCCCCCCCCCAATATGATCAAGGGGTCAAAAAAAATTTGCCCCCACCCTTGTTTTTGAAAAAGCACTCCCTTATAGGAAGGGAAATGGGCATTACTGTTGTGAGTTGAACGATTAACCCCTAAAGGGCCACTGATTCCTTAATTCATCATGCCCATTGGTCGTCATGATGCATGAATGTAGCCCTGGCAAGTAACTCGCCAGGGCTACATTCTTGCATCATGCTGACCCTACGGGTTGATACATAAACTCTCGGAGGGTCGGCATGATATTCCAATAAGTGCTGTTGAGTCTGCTTGCCAGCGCTTCATTTGTGCATCATGACAACCAGTGGGCATGATGCATTAATGCATCAGCGGCCCTCAAAGGGTTAAAACTTCATAGATATGATGTAACAATCTATATGATAATTTTTTTCCTTTTTAGTAACAAAGATGACAGAGGGACATATCCACCTCAAGTCGGTTCAGAAGCCGCGTCCACTTTATAGAACGGCAAGCAGTTGGTCAGGTAAAAATTAATGATCGATTTCACAGTTTCATTGTATTTGATCAAAAAAAGTCCTGAATACCTAGGAATTATGTCTGCCATCATTTGATTTTCAGAATTTATAAACAGCTAATGATTCCTTGACGGCCCAACAGCAGCCCAACACCTCACTCCCATCTCCCTCTGCTTTAAACATCTTTTTAACCACCCCTCCCTGCCTGTTGTTTAAAAATGACCACTCCCTAAGCTGTGGCTAAATTGGAGGGTTAGGCCACGGTATAGTGAATCAACACATGATAGACAACAACAATTTATATTCCAATCCTTGTCATAATTCCAGATTCGGAAGGTGAACCTCCAGTTGTCGTTAGTCCGGTTCCTATCGATCCAGTTGTCACGAACCCCAGGCGCACATTGATCGATCCGGATGTCACAAACCCCAGGCCTGTCCATCTGAAGACACCGCAAAAGCCGCGACCGCTCAAGATACAGATCCCACGTAAGTGAACTCTTGATGGTACATTTAGATGGTGCATCATGCGTGCATATCGAGAGTGTATCAACCCAGTAGGAGCGGCATGATACATAGAAGTAGCCTTAGGAAGGCACTTGGGTGGTACTGTACCAGGGCAGCGGTCATGCCTTTTGAAGCACTATACAGAACATGTTATGGGACGCAGAATGAAAGATGATCGTGCCTACCATGTATTTTACCCTAAAATTTTAATTTTCGTTCTTCTGGAACCGATATTGTGTGTACACTTGATCTTGAATCAGTTTTTGGAGAATTGAATTTTTTTTCTTGTATACTGTTTAATTTATAATTCTGAAAGAGTGGGAATTTGGGGGTGGGCCAGGGTGCTTTAAGTCATAAAATCGAGACAAAAACGGCCAACTTTTTATTTTCAGAAATTCATTACTCTATTTGGAGGTTAATGCCGATGTCAAATCAAAGTGTATACGATAAATCATATTTCGTAGCACATGCTGGACTAATCATTTTTAGTGTGAATCCAGTTAACAGTTATCTAAGAGATAAAGAAATTAGAAAAAAATAGGGCCTCGAAATTTTGTGAAGACGCTTCTGGCACTCCAATGCTAAGCCTATGGGGTGTAATTTCAGGGTGTCTCAATTTCCCGCCATGGTGACCAACTTTTTCATTTTGAGTGGGATCTCCTCAGCAACATCAGTTGTCTGATTTTCTTCTAGCATGGTTTTTGTCGTGTGTGGTTTTCATCTCAATGTGTGCGACTAAACACTTATTTACAGCAAGGAATGAAACGACAGAAGCTCCGGTAAGAAAGCTAAAACTGCCTGTTGGCATGATTAACTAAGGCCTAAGAAAGAAAAAAAAAATGTGTGTTTCAGGTAACTAAGGCCAGACCAAATTAAAAAGGTGGTCTATGGAATTCCCGCACCATATATTTGAAGATACAAATTTTTATTTTCTAAGAAAAAAGTATGTCAATGGATTCCACCGCATCTTTTCTGAATATTTGGATTTTTTTTTTATTTTTTTTTTGCCAAGAGTTTAACACATGATCTATAGGTGGCGGGTATGGTAGACCCCTCATTGGAAAGATAAAATTCTAATCCACCTAATACCAAACCACATCCCATACCTGTTAACGATCATGGGCAATAGTTAACCCTAATCTTTAAAAAAAAATAAAATCAGCCCTCTCCACATCTTTGACATGTAGAACCCATTTACAATAAAAAGTTTTCAGAAAAATAAAATTAAAACTTTGCCCTCCCGCACCATATTTTCAAAACGGAAATCCATAGACCAATTTTTTATTTGGTGTGGCCTAAGCCAAGGCTATCTATCAAAATAAGGCCGACCTGAGAACTAAAAAAAAAACAAAACAAAAAAAAACAACTAAACAATTATGGTGAAAAGAAAGAAGAGAAAACATGCTCGGAAGCCTACCTCAGTCATAGGCTGGAGGTCGACTCTGATATAATCTTAGAAGTCGATTTTTGGGCCAGTTTTTAATAGTTTTCAATATAATTTCATTTCTCTGATAAACCTTGGGTCATTAGCCTAAAGTAGACTTTTGGGAAAGTTTAATAGGCGATTTTGTCAAAAATCTCAAAAAGAAATCAGCATATTAATACGTTTATTTTCTTAAGCATGAATCCTGAAACACACAGGCCTATCCCTTACCACATGTGTTATGTTGCTCATGCTGCTAAGACTCACGTTCCGGATCATTGCCTTGTTATTGTTAAGTCATTTTTTGTTGTCAAGACAAAGTCATGAGTTGGCCCATTTAACCTTTAGGCCACACCAAAAAAATAAGTTGGTCTACTGATTTCCCTCTCCATATTTTCGGAAAAACAAATTTTTTTTTCTTTGAAAAAAATCTTGTCTACGGATTTCGCTTGCTTCACTTTCTCTTTGTAATGTTTGGCAAAAGAAAAAAAATTCTTAAAAAAAAAAAAAAGATTTCGCTCGTTCGCACCATTTTTTCAAAGCCAACATCTGTAGACCCAACTTATTTTTTTTTTTTTGGTGTGGCCTTAAGGGTTAATGATGCAGGAGTGCATCATGCCTATTGGCCCAGGTCGTCACAATGCACCAGTTAAGTTGGACTGCTCGCCATCACTTCATTGGAGCATCATGCCAACTCTCTGGGAGTGTATCGACCCTATATGGTCAGCATGATGCATGAATGCAGCCCTAGCGAGTTACTCACCAGGGATGCATTGATGACGACCACTGAGCATGATGCATCAATGCATCGGCAGCCTTTAAATGGTTAAGAAAGCGTAAGTATTCAGGGATGTACAAATCGGATTGCATGGGTAGACATTAACGCTGGCCTGGTGTCCAATGGCCAGTAGTTTTGACTGGGTCAGTGATTTTTTTTTTTTCCTTTTAACATTTCAACTACCAGGGTATGTTATAGATTACTAGTCCGGGGTGGAAGGCCCAAACTTAATGTCTACTGCTGGATTCAATTGCAACTACCGTAATCTCCCGCGTATAAGACGCGCTGCGCGTATAAGACGCACCCCAAACTCAGCACATGCATTTTCGCGTATAAGACGCACCTCTTAGGTACCAATTTTGTAAATTCAGTACATTTCTATAGTAAAATTACCCCTCGTATAAGACGCACCCACAACTTGAAAAAATCCTCTAAGACCCCCCAGCATTTTGTTTGGCGTAGAGGACGCGTCTTATAGGCGGGAGATTACGGTACCAGGGTAGCACATCCACTGGACAGGTGCTTGTGGACTGGGATATTAAAGCATTCAACTTATAAATGTCACCATTGCCTCGAATTTCTGGAGAAATATGGTAACTTAATTTGTCGCTTTTTGCAAAAAAAAAAAAAAGTCTTCTGAACAAGACCCCCCCCCCCCCCACCCATTCCTTGTTAAGGTATTTTAAAAATCATGATAGATGAAGGCATAATTACTTTGGATTACATATCTATCACTGGTATGCATAGGAAAATGAAAAAAAAAGTAAATCTTTTCCCTATCCGGTCGACATTTGATTAAATATTAAAATGACATTTGATGGCCAAAATGGTGATTTTTTTTTTTTTTTTTTTTTTTGCAGAATTCAGGTTTTAAGATCACAAATTACCGGGGTACCCAATTTACCCATTTGTGAGGGTATATTGGGTACCCCGGTGATTCTGACTCTCTGTCAACTACATGATAAGATGTGCATAAATAACCACCGTGTTATGTAAACTATTTAATTTCCTAGAATGATGACTCCAAATTAACCGAACCCTTTATCTAGTGACTTATCTATGTAATCTGTGTACATAGACAGGCAGTGCTCGGGTGACCATGGTAAGTGCATGTGTCAAGGGTTTACTCCTAGGGGTGCTAGTTGCTATGGTGACCATGGCAGCTGGCAGCATCCATAGGTTTGAGTTTCAGGGCTCGACAAATCAGCGTGTCCACTGGACACAAGAGTAAACCAAAGTTGTGTCCAGCAGGAAAATACCATGTGCCCAACCAATTTACTCAATGTGTACGCCTAGCTTGGCAGCTGTGTCCACTGGACACAACCTGAAAAATAAGTTGTGTCCAGAGAAATTATTTTGTGTCCCGGGCACTGGACACAGGGATTTGTTGAGCCCTGAGTTTTCTACAAAAGTACAACCTTACAATAATAGAAATATCTCCATTCTCAAAAAATATTTCAAAAGAATGATTCCCTATGTAGAACTAAAAGATACCGTATAAGGCGCGTCTTATACAGGGGGTTTTAGTTCTCATTGGATCTACAAGGGGGACACCAAGACCTTTCTTTTGATATCTTACATGCCCCCTTGGTCATAATAGGACAAAATGGGGCCCAGGAGGGCCCAAGGTGGCCCAAGCTTCCCATAGGTGTTTGAATTTTGAAAATTCATTCAGTAGAACCAAAGTTATGAATTTTTCATTTTTTTGAAAATTTTCTAAAACTCTAGGTGCGCCTTATACGCGGGCTGCGCCTTATACGCGGGAGATTACGGTAGGGATCGACCATACATGTAAATCCTGAAGGGAAAGGCCATGTCTTTCACCTCAAAGGATGAAGGTTTCCTAGAGGAATGCATTTCCCCCATAGACTTTCCATACTATCCTGATCTCCTCCTTCCCTGCTCCCCCTCCTTCCGGTCAGAAACACTGGTACACCGAGTCCCTGTGCCAGGATTCCTCCACCACAGGCAGTAACTCGAAACTCACGTAATAAAAGGCTTTTTAAAAATGATATTAAGCTATATATTCTCTGCTCTAAATTGTAATACTTATATCGCTCACAGAGCCAGGGCAACCTAACAAATGGGCAATCCTCACAGACCAATGGGACTCCAGCAACAGACGTTACAGAAAAGACACGTCACGGTCTGAAAAGTCAGCGCTTGAGATTAATTGACAAATCTAATGATGTTGGAACAACCATGTCCGCAGCACAGGGAATACTTAATGATGAAAGGCCTCCGAGGAGAGAAACACAGGCTTATTTTCCTGTGCATAAGGACGCAAAGAAGGACACAGAAGTGAGTTCTCCTGATCGGCATGACTTAAAGGAGACCCAAGAAACCAAAGACTGGTCTCCAAGGAAGACCGAAGCCCTTTCACCGAAGTACACAAGACCGTTGAACATGGATAGAGTGAAAATAAGCCGCGAGTATGACATCCGAGGAAGGTCAGTATTTAGATTTTCAATTCACTTCGGTCATTTACTAAAGGACAAGTTTCTGAAATTATCTTGAAAGGACCTTTAGAGGGGTGCTGATGCATTTATGCATCATGCATGTACATTGGTCGTCATGATGCATGAATGCAGCCCTGGCGAGTTGCCTTGGCGAGTAACTCACCAGGGCTACAGTCATGCATCATACCAACCTATTCAAAGAGGGTAGGCATGATGCACCAATGAAGTGCTGGTGAACAGATTTCGTCAGCACTTCATTGATGCATCATGCTGACCAGTGGGCGTGATGCACTCCTACATGAGTGGGCCTTAAGGTAGCAGTGTACAGTCAGCTAGATGAACACGTTTTCCTGCACTATTTGACACATATATGTTGTAACTATACGTATTATATATCATTTTGACCACATTTGATGCCTTTTTCAATTTATGTGCATTTTATCAGGTTTTGATACACTTGGAATGTCTATGGAACAAAAACATTCTTTTTCAGCTTCTTTTCACCAGAATTGCATTATGGTTATAAAAATTAGGTAATTTTCATTTCTGATGAGCAGAGAGTAAATTTGATGTCATTTCCTAGGGGCCTTTTTTTTTCTTTAGTTGATATTCAAATTATCAAGGTCTCCAGAACTGTTCAAAGTTGCCTAGTTGCTAAAAAAGTGTACGAAAAATGGGCAATAATGGGAGTTTTTCACTATTTTTTAGCAACTAGGCAACTTTGAAAAGCTCTGGAGACCTTAATAATGGGAATATCAACAAAAGAAAAAAAAATGCCCCTAGAAAATGACACCAATTTCAATTCACAACCATCAAAGGTCATGAAAAGTTCCTTTTCATATCCCATAATGCAATTCTGGTGAAAAGAAGCTGAAAAAGAACGCTTTTGTTCCATAGACATTCCAAATGTATCAAAACCTAATAAGGTGCACATAAATTGAAAAAAGGCATCAAATCTGGTCAAAATGATGTATGACATGTTTAGTTTCAACATATATGTGTCAGATAGTGGAGTAAAAAGTGTTCATGTAGGTGAGGGTACACTGCTACCTTAAAGGGATAACATTTGGCATCTGGTCAGGAGAGGTATTTCAATTGTTTCAAATTCATTATTCAGTCATCTAAACTTGATTTGTTTCTTTTCCATAGTATTAACCCACTGTAGGTAGAAATATTAGCAGCTTTAACTTGGGTACTAAAGAAAAAAATATCAATTATACTACTCTAAGGACAGGAACCCCACTTTTCCTGTTTTACCAGGAATTCCTTTATTTTGGTTAAGTTTTCTGTGTTGAATTTATCAATTTCCGGGAAAATGTGTCCAAAATCGTATATCATAGCTTTAGTGCAAGAAGGCTGGGATTGTCATTTTGTCCAAATTGATTTCTCTCTAGTTCTAGTAGGTATTGACTCTTATATACTGGAGCTCTGTATGGTATGTTTGCTTATAGGCCCCGGTCATTGGAACACATCTTTTACCTCTTGTTCGATGTGTTCTTGTTTTTGGTCAGCCAACAAGCGGCATCTTAGACTGGCGGCAGTCCCTGAGCTCTCCTCCAAACGCCACTATACCCCTCCTGTCTACTGTGGTCAGATTCATAAGAAATCTATTCACTAGGAATATTATCAATTTCCGTTATCTCACTTTATTTCAATTCTCTCATATTAAAATTACAGACTTGAGCAAGTCTAGCAGAATCTCTGGATATGCCACTGCATGTCGCTTTCATGTTGTTAAAATCTTAGATTACATGTGTGATTTTACAGTAGAAAGCGAAACCGTGAGTCAGGGAACAAAAATAAGTCAGTGCACCAAGTTTTATTATTACCATGCATATATAATGAGGTCATGCTTCAGGTGGGAGCCAAGTACCAGGGAGTTGTCATATCCTGATAGTCTCTAAATAGGTATGACATATGAATGATCCATAGCACAAGACCTTGTATCAGTTGGTACCGTAAACTCCCGCGTATAAGACGCGTCCTCTACGCCAAACAAATCCCTACTGCGTCTTATAGGATTTCTACAAGTTGGGGGTGCGTCCTATACGAGGGGTAATTTTACTATAGAAATGTACTAATCTTACAAATTTACGCATTAAAATGTGCGTCTTATACACGAAAATGCATGTGCTGCGTTTGGGGTGCGTCTTATACGTGCGACGCGTCTTCTACGCGGGAGATTACGGTAGTACGGATGATGTTTATTACTGTACATTGTACAGAGTCCTAGATGGTGATGTGTATACATTCATAGTGTATGGCGGTGCACAGGGCGACCCTAGTGGTGGCATATGTAACTAGCATGTGGTACAAGTGGTAACATGTAGCGGTCCTACATGCGGTACATTATAATAGTGGTTTATAGCGATGAATAATATGTATTAATGTAAGATCGCTATAGTTGAGGAATTGGCTATATAACAGAGTGTTCAATGGACGGAGGGTAGAGCAGTTGGGGCATTTTGAGATGGTGAAACAATTTTAAGACCTGTTTGATGGAGGGGGAATATCAACTTGTTGGGAAAAGGGGGGATCCAGAAACTACAAATATTTGCCATTCAGACCCCCCCCCCCCCACACACACACACACACACATTCCCGTCATGTGAGAAGGGGAGGGAGACAGTAGAGAGGGGAAAAGGTGGTGGGGATGCCAAAAACAAAATCTGGAACCTGCCCAGTTGTCGAAAACTAATGACTCCCAAGCATGAGGTGGTGGTTTATGTACCTTGTCAAGGTCAGCGGTCTTTATTCTTGTTTTTTTTTAGATTATAGTGAGACGGCTATTTCGTTTTTAATTAAAACGTCTCCAGATGAAGTGAAGACAATCAAATTATAAGCTGTGACTTTTTTAGACTCTTCACTTTTACCCTGAATGATAAGTTAATTACCCTTGAACTAGATCTGTTGTTTTTGCAGTTCTGCCATTGCCCGCCTTTCGATCCCGAAAGCTGAAGGCGCAGGTAGGAATAAACCTTTGGTTCTCCATGTATATAGAATTAATTGGCCCAGCTCCTGCTGGGTCTTTGGCGGCGCCTTGTCGGTCGTAAACTGATGGTCATGAATTTGATCTTTAGATGGGAATTGCTCATCGAAATTGGGGGATAATTAAACAAAAAATCATGGAAACATGTTCTTTAGGATCTAGTCTTTCATTGTACGTGCACAATTCCATGGAAAAAAATTTCTTTAGCTATGAAAATAGCTGAAGAAAAAACCTGACATATTTAACCTACTTTCTCACGAAAACGAGGCTCCATAGGATAGCATTGTGCGATAGATTTTCGCGATAGACATAACACATGGGTTCCTATGGGAATTGTCCAATTAAGACGCTTTTTTCAGCAGGTAAGGCTGGAAGACCGTCCATGTAACGCGATAGCTTGAGGAAAAGTTGGTATAAGACCGTTTATATACCGATCCTGTAAATCAGACCGCCATAAGTTTGTTATGCCTATCGCATTTCCGGCGGGGCGAGTGTGGGACTCTATGTACGTAATGGTATAGTCAGAGGACGCAGGCTGTTATGATTTCAATCTCTTAGCTACTGCGTGCGCCCTCTGACATAATATATATGTACCTTATGTACTAGTCTTTACACTCTCCCTCCAGCCAGGACATCCTCGTGCGAGTTTGCACATGCGCGCAGAGAGACCGGTCGTCAGATTTTATTTTATAACAGTAAATTGAGGGGGTGTATTTGATTAATATTGCCAAACATGCATGGATTATATTCAAAAAGCCATTAATTTCAAGTTAAATCGATATTATCTATCATTTCTCCGTCAAAAATGCGACTTCCAGCAAGGAGGGGTCGCGCATGCGCACGGAACATCAAAATCCAAAATGGCGGACAGCGAGACGATCACCTTACGGTGCTATCGAAACTGCTGGATAATAACAAAATGGAGGAGAATTACATTGTCTCATGCCTTTATATGGTTAATCTGGATCTTTATTCAACACCTGCTGATATTGTGCAATGCTTAACTCGCCAGGAGAGGAGTTATTCGCCAATGAAACATGCGAGCGATAAAGGGTGTATTCTCCATAGGCTTAACCATTGACAACTGACAGACTGTCACTATAGTACCAGTCACCTACGGTAGGTCATGGACGCTCCAACTAGCCCTGTCAGAATTTTTGATGTTTTCTCTCTATGCATTGTACTTCAACTCATATTTGCCAAATCCTGGGCCATATGTGATATTTTTTTCTCGACATGGTACCGACTTCTTTGTAACTCCAGTATTCATGGATACGCCCTACTTACCACTTCTACGAGCTCTACTTTTAAAATAGACATGTATGTATATACATGTAATTTCATATGTCGGTGTGTCCCTTTATCCACCAAGCTCCCGCCATCCTTTTCCTGGAGCTTGCAAATACCATAAAATCCCGCTCATAAGTCAAGGGCAGGAAATTTTTTAGGTAGTGATCACTTTTTATCAACGGGTGGCGGGTTGGTGGGTTTGCATGCGGATGCTTGAAAAAAACTTGACCTTCCCCATAAGGGGGCAAAAATCGTGCATAAACATGCCCTTTTAACCTTTAGTAACGAGCGGGGTTTTCCACTGACAACAGGTGAAATCATTTTGACACCCCCATCAGAGGGTTTGAAAAATCCCCCCCCCCAGCCCGGTCAAAGGGGTTGAAAAAATTCTGACCCCCCCCCTCAAACCCACCAGCTCCCCCTGTTATTAAAAAATGAGCACTCCCTTAAACCAATTGGGGGGGGGGTAGTTTATATTGTTTTCTCTTAAATCTATTGTAATAAAACCTCAGCCATAAGCCAGGGGTGGACTTTTGCAAAAAGCTAGAAGCCCACTTTGGCAATATATAACAAAAATAGATGCCTTTGACCAGAGTTTTACGGTATATCGGCTCGGAACCTTTCAAGGGGTGCAGAATCTGTTTGAATTTCAAATGTTAAAGGAAAGGACAACCCTATTTTCATAATGACTAATTTTGGTAATATTTCCATTAAATAAAAAGATTCAGGCATACTTCTCAGCACGTCTACTATTGTAGGGGCAGGAAAGAGACATCTCTGATGCAGAGTATGACGTCACAAGAGACTAAATGCATCAGGTGCTGCATTGTTTAAGCATGGAGAGTGGTGCAAAATATGTTTTTAATGGTAAAATCTAGTGTACAACAACCTTATATCATGCAAAGTAAATCAGTGGGACAATTCATAGAGCCAGTAATGAACAGAAATATGGAAGTTGGGTCAAAGGGCACTTGTAAACAACATTTATTTGTAGACAGACAGCAGTCTGGAGTCAATACTGGGCTGCATCTGGTCTCCTGCGACATTACACTCTGCATCAGAGAGGTGTCCCTCCTGCCCTTACAACAGCAGACATGGGAGGATGTATGCTTGAATCTTGTTATTCAATGAAAATACTAACAAAAAAAGTCATCATGAAAATAGGGTTGTCTTTTCCTTTAAACCAGTCAAACATGAGTCTTTGATTTTGTATTTTAATGTTTTAGAATTTTCCCACTTGTCTTTGTATTCCTTTAGCTGTCGAGAATCGGAAGGTGACAGGTTTTGTCGCCATGGTCACGTCCACTGACATTGTACGGGTGGATGGTAAGTGCACTATGATATTAATTAATTAATACACTACAGTACTTTCACGGTTAATTGAGCAAAAAAAAAAGATTAAATACCGGTACAAAAAAAAATTAAATACCGGTACAAATACCATTTACTTAACTGTTTGGGAACTCTATTTACAGAGAAAGGGTAATGATGGGGGAAAATGCGCCAGAAACTGTATGTAATTTGCCAGGCCTGCATTTTTTTGGTAAAATGGATAAAATTCTTTGTTCGTCTTTTTTAGGAATTGATCGAAGGTAGATGAAGTTCCCTATCTTTTTGTCATTTACAGATGAAAATGTTACATTTGATATTGTTGGGACCGAAGAGCAGCAAAACCATGCGATAAAACTCATCTTGGAACGCTGCTATGACACGGACCTTGCACCCAAGGGCAAACCTGTTAGTATACTACTGGTAGTTTCCTCAGCATAAATATGACGTTTGCTGTCCAAATAGCTTCTTTTTTTCTTTTTTTTTTAAAAAGATCCAAAAAGAAAAAAAAATCACTCACCATTGTCATGGTTATACATATAAAATCGTGGTAATGAACATGTTAAAGTTGCACAGTCCTATGGCTGGGGCTCAAAATTTAACTTTTCAAAAGTGACTCGGGGCATTCATTTTTATTTGCTACTTTTGGAGTGCATGCCATAGGAAATACAAGTGCTGTAAAATGCCTATGGTTGAGGCAACATCACTCCAAGCTTAAAGCTTATAATATATAGACTATACACTGTACAACAGCCGGGAAAAAAGGGAAACCAAACATACCCTTTATACCTATTTTGAGGCTGCTGAATCTGAAAATGAGGTTAAAAAATGCCTATTGGCTCTCAATTTTGAGATATCCATAGGGTGCCATATATGCTGAAAATCACCAAAATCCAAACATGAACAAGAACTTTTTTGGTGATTCCTGGCATTGTTCTGGGTAATATCAATAGCTTGGACACTTCTGCAAATCATCTTTCACCCAAAAGTGGGTCCTAGGCCTCTATTATTCAGAGCATCGGAACCAGTTTTATGGAATATTATGTGTTCGGTGTTAGCCCACTCCATATGCATGGTTGTAGCAGTTTTGGTAGTTCAGAAGCAAGAGTCCATCTTGGACAATGCCAAAAGGGGTCAAGATGTGTATATATCCACACCAAATAGGTTCGATTTCATGTACATTGCATTATAACCACTTTTTTCGGGGATATATTGCTACATTTTGGTACAAGGGCAGTCATCTTAAAAAGACAGCCAAATTTCCATGTTTACTTCCGTGAAACATTGACTTATGGATCATTTAGAGCAACCAGCCATGATTTATGGTGAGTAAGGCTGCTTCTAAACATCAGGATTATCCATAATCATGAGATTAAAGAGAGGGTAATTTGATATTATAACCAAAAATAGGCTACATAGTAAATGGAACTCATGGCTTGCCCTCAGTGCAGTCATAAAAGGATTTCTGGGAAACAAGAGGGCTGAGGACTTTGTAGAGTGTGTGGATACACTGCTGCCACATATCAGAAACTCAAATGCAAGATGTCCTTGAAGATCCACTTTCTGCATCTGACCCCCATCCTTTAAATAAACCTGTGGCTCGGTAAGTGACATACAGGAGGAGAGATTCTAACGGGACCTCTCAGAGATAGAAAAATGCTACCAAAGATAGTGGTTACATTACTGGCCTGTCTTCTAGCAGGCCAGTAATGGGGTCTGATGTGGGATTTGCCTGAACATTGTGTACAAGAAACAGGCAAGGCAGTCCTGAAGAAGTGTTGTCTAGCTAACATTTCGAGTATATTTACTACTTTAACTGCATACTACTGAGTCAAAGGATGAATAATTCATTAGATATGGGTTTGTAAATGGTAATCAAAAATAAATAAACCAGATTTGCGTGAAATCTGTGTTAGATATGTACAATCCTAAGTTTCGTGAACGTCGCATCAACGCGGGAACGCGACTAACCATAAGCTCATGAACGTCATCATGTTTGTACCAATAAATGCTCTCTGCTCCAGCATCACGATGGCTTCGGATCTCGACTTGTGAGTCCCTCTCATTCCATGAAATCTAATAGGTTATGAGGCCCCAGACACGATTCCACTTCGTAAATGTAGACTCTGCTAAAGTTATGAAGGATTGGAGGACATGTAGGGACGACGTAGAGCTGTATTTGAGCACGGAAATACTCTCTACAGGTCGGCAAAGTGGAGGATGCTGAGTGGCACGCTGGAAAGCAGGTCAGTCGCCGAGGGACCATCTCAAAACAGTGAACTGGAAATACGCGCGCAGAATCAGCGGGGAAAGAAGCCACGTTTGCCGAGGATGTTCAAAGCCTATAGGGACATGTCAAAGACAGTAGAAGACAGTCTAATATGTGTCAAGCAGAAATGTTAGGAAGGTAAGAAGAGGAACATGAAACTTTAAAGAAGATTACCATCAGTATTGCTAGTTAAGTGTTATGAGGTATCAGCTTAGTGTAATTTTTGGAAGGAAGTGAAGAATTATAGTGCAGCTTTAGAAGAGGACCTATCTATTGTGCATCTGTGGTTATAAGCTGACTTTTCATTAATACACTATAAAACTGAACTGTATGTATCACAGAGTGTTGTGTTGCACTGTAAGGCTCAGCGGAGCGAGTGCACTGTGAATTACAGGAGACCCGACATAACATTTTTTAGCAGTTTCTGGTCAATTTCTTCTACAAGATGGCGGAGGGACCAAAGATAGATCGTCTGATGGGCAGTAGCAACTATTCATCTTGGAAACTTCAGGTAAAGTGCACCTTAAAGTATAGAAATGTATGGAAAATTGTTTCTGAAGAGGAGCAACTCGGGGCGGATGCTAGTGAGGAACATCTTGCGGCCTTTGAAACAAGAAAGAACAAGGCATTCTATACTATAGTTCTCAACATGGATCCGAGTTTGCTATGGATGGTGCCTCCAGATGAGGAAGATCCGGTGGTAATCTGGAAGAAGTTAAAGGATATGTTTCAGAAAGACACCTTCGCTAACAAGCGAGAGCTCCGGAAGAAGCTATGCACAGCAAAGCTCAACGAAGGGAGGTCAGCAAATGACCGTATTAAGCAGCTCACCCAGATCTTTGATGAGTTAGCCGTCATCGAGGCACCTGTGGATGAAGAAGATAAGGTAACTTATCTCTTATCCAGTCTCCCAGAATCATATGATGGTCTGGTAACAGCATTTGATGCAATGGATGCGGTCCCAGCGTGGACGACGGTAGTCGAGAAGGTGTGCGCTCTCGACAAGAAGAAATCAAAGAAGAGGGACGAAAAGGCGCTTATGAGCAAACCGGAGTGGCGTTGCTATAATTGCGACGAAGTTGGACACATCGCGAGAGATTGTCCGCAGAAGTCCAGCGAGAAGTCTGGCAGGAAGTCCAGCGAGAAGTCTGGCAGCAGGAGGCCCAGAGGTAAGTCTGGCAAGAAGACCAACGGACGTAGAAGGCAGAAAGCAGCAGCAGCGGCAGAGGAGTCGGACGATGAGGTCGAAGCAAGCCTATTTGCTCAACATGCGTTGGCAGCAATCGGTAAGGGCGGGTGGATCATCGACTCAGGAGCTACGGCACACATGTGCAACGATGAGAGCCTCTTCAGGAAGATGGACGGCACAAAAACGTCACGTGTGACGGTGGGAGATGGGCGCGGTCTCAGATGTGCCGGAGTCGGTGAAGTGGTGTTGCACCTGAAGATCCCTGGAGTGAAGACGCAGCGAACTGCGGTGAGGGATGTGCTGTACGTGCCGGATCTGGCCTTTAATCTGTTCAGCGTTCCGATGGCAAATGACAAAGGATGTGCAGTTGTCTTTGAAGGTGACAAGTGCGAGGTGACAACAGAAGGGAGAGTGATGGCGACTGGAAGACGTTCAGGGTCGCTATACTACTTGAATTTTACGTCAACCCAGAAGGCACTTGCGACAACTGCCGAGAAGGAGTCCAAGGAAGACCTGTGGCACCAGCGGTATGGCCATCTCAGCGAGACGTCATTGAAGAAGCTGGTTAAGGATGGCATGGTCGAGGGACTTGACTACAATGCGTCAAAGAAGTTGACATTCTGCGATGACTGTGCGGACGGCAAGAATCATCGGCAGAAGTTCGGCGGAGAAGGTCGTCGAAGAACAGAGACGTTGGAACTGGTGCACAGTGACGTCTGCGGGAAGATGGATGTCACGTGAAACGGCGGTGGCCACTACTTCCTCACGTTTATTGACGACGCGACGCGGTACACATGGGTGTACATCTTGAAGACCAAGGCTGCGGTCTATGAGAAGTTCCGGGAGTGGAAAGCTGAAGTTGAGAAGTCGTTCAACAAGGAACTGAAGACGCTGCGAACCGACAATGGAGGGGAGTACACCTCGAAGGAGTTCGAGCGCTACCTCAAAGAAGAGGGGATCCGTCATGAGACCACGATTCCGAAGACACCGGAGCAGAATGGAGTGGCTGAAAGGATGAACCGGTCGATTGTCGAGATGGCAAGGTCGATGCTTGGGAGCATGCCGCAACGATTTTGGGCAGAAGCTGTGGCGACAGCAGTCTACCTGCGAAACCGAAGTCCAATGTCAGCTGTCATTGGTATGACTCCATACGAGGCGCTCCACGGAAGAAAGCCGGATGTCAGTAACCTGAAGCCATTCGGTTGCATCTGTCATGCACATATTCCGAAGGACGAACGGAAGAAGTTCGACCAGAAGTCGAGGAAGTGCCTATTCATAGGCTATGGCGACACTGTCAAGGGCTATCGCCTGTATGACCTTGGGCGTTCAAGGGTCATATTCAGCCGCGACGTCATCTTCAATGAGAAGAAGCCTGGTGACAAAGAGGTTGAGCATGACGAAGACTCGGAATTGGAGTGGTTTATTGAAGACACGGATGAAGATTTACCGGAAGAGGTGATTGAACCAGTTGAGGTTGAAGAGCTGGTAGAGGTAGAGGCAGAAGATCTGGCAGAGGTTGAAGAGCCAGTGGAAGCGCCTAGACCACAAGAAGAAGATCAGCACATAGTCGGGAGACCAGTGCGACAATGTAATCCACCTGATCGCTACGGTGAATGGGCCATGATTACAGGTGAAGACGATCCAAAGACCTATGAAGAGGCCATGGCTACAGACAAGAGGAAGTGGCGTGATGCCATGAAGATGGAGATTGAGTCTCTGAGGAAAAACAAAGTCTGGGAGCTAGTGAGACTTCCGAAGGATCGAAAGGTCATCGGAAGCAAGTGGGTCTTCAAGACGAAGGTCACTCCAGAAGGAGAAGTGGATCGCTACAAGGCACGACTTGTAGCTCAGGGCTTCAGTCAGAAGTATGGGACTGACTACGACGAGACCTTCTGCCCAGTAGTGCGAGCTGAATCAGTGCGTGGCATCATTGCACTGGCTGCACAGAAGAACTTGATGCTGCATCAAATGGATGTGACGACTGCCTTCTTGAATGGCAAGCTAGAAGAGGAAGTCTACATCAGGCAGCCAAAGGGGTTCGAGCAGAAAGGGGAAGAAGACTTTGTGTGTCGTTTGAAGAAGAGCCTATATGGGCTCAAGCAGTCCCCAAGATGCTGGAACACTGCATTGGACGAGTTCCTGCAGAGCCATGGGTTGGTTCAGTCAAACGCTGACCCATGCGTGTACACCAGCAAGAAAGGTGAAACAGTCATCATGGCTGTATATGTTGATGACATCATCATCGCTACCGAGACCAGCAAGAAGATGATGAAGATGAAGAGACTTCTATCGGAGAAGTTCGAGGTGAAGGACTTAGGTCAACTCGAGTCCTTTCTTGGTGTGAAAATCAACATCACGCAAGACGGTATATGGATAGGACAACCGGGTTACGCAAGGAAGATTTTGGAGCGGTTTGGAATGGCAGAAGCTAGGCCAGTTAAAACGCCAGCAGACCCCAGTCAAAAGCTTCACCAACAAGAAGAGAAGTCTAAGGTAAACCAGTCAACATACCAGTCTGCAGTTGGGAGTCTTCTCTATCTCTCCAACTGGACACGACCAGATGTAACTTTTGCCGTAAACAACGTGGCAAAGTATGTGAACAGCCCAGGAGATGAACACTGGACGGCGGTGAAGAGGATCTTCAGATACCTGAAAGGAACAATCGACCATGGTATCATATACAACCCGAGCAGTGAAGATCTCATCGGCTATTGCGACGCCGATTGGGCAGGTGATGTCAACACCCGAAAATCAACATCCGGATATGTGTTTCTGCTCGGAGGAGCTCCCATCAGCTGGAGGAGCAACAAGCAGTCATGTGTCGCTCTGTCGACTGCGGAGGCTGAATACATCGCCTTAGCTGGAGCAGCACAGGAAGCAGTCTGGCTTAGGCAGTTTCTGGGTAACATCAATGCTACTCAGAGTAAGCCCACCATCATTAATGACGACAGCCAGTCAGCAATCGCCATTACACGGAACCCACAACATCATGGTCGTGCCAAGCACATAGATATTAAGTTCCACTTCATACGAGAACAAGTGGACAAAGGTGTTGTGTCCTTAAAGTACTGCCCCACAGACAACATGGCGGCAGATGTTCTCACAAAGGGACTCACCCATGAGAAGCATGATAAATTCCGTGGTATGCTAAATGTAGTTAGCTCCTGTGCGCTGAAGGCACAGAGTCACCTTGAGTGACAGAGGAGGTAAGAACTAGAGACCCTGCCTCCTGGATAGTCAGGTTAGCTTAGCTCCTGTACGGTAAAGGTACAGAGTCACTCCTGAAGTGACTGAGTGGTAAGAACTGGTGACCCTGCCTCTCAATTAGCCAGGATATATATATATATATATATATATATATATATATATATCTATTTTTCTAAAAGTGTTTCAACTATAATCATCATTTGGTTATTTGAATAGCTCAAAATATTAAGAACTGAGTAGCACAGTGGATGCTAAACAAACACAGTATGGTGTTTATTATATATATCATAGACTTTGATACATAAAAGAACTCATATTCAAGTGACTGAAGCAGACTTATGAACATTGAGATATCATACAAATACTCAAGGAATTTTGAGAAAGACTTTGCATACTAAAGAGTTTATTACATAGTATCATAAAACATTAGTATTGAGAAGGAGTGTTAGATATGTACAATCCTAAGTTTCGTGAACGTCGCATCAACGCGGGAACGCGACTAACCATAAGCTCATGAACGTCATCATGTTTGTACCAATAAATGCTCTCTGCCCCAGCATCACGATGGCTTCGGATCTCGACTTGTGAGTCCCTCTCATTCCATGAAATCTAATAATCTGGTGTATGTACAGTTTGCACATATATATGGATTTGGCTACCGAGGATGAAAATGTCCAATTCTAGGTATTATGGGTATCTCAAAATTGAGAGCCAACAGCAAAAAATGGATGTTATTTTAGAATTCCCCAGGTCAAAATACATAGGAATTAGTGGGGTTCAGCTCCGTTTTTTTCGAAAATTTTGTTGTACAGTGGCTATTAATCAAACTTTCTGTTACTCAAGTGCCTAAATATCATGTTAAAAAAATGTTTGGACTCTGGACTTTTTCACTTTAAATGTTAGTGTTTGTATAAGGTTCATTTATTTAAAAAAATAAATCACAAAAAAAAGCAAACTTGAACATATATATTGAACTCTGATAACTGATTTGGTATTGTTTCAGTTGCATTCATTTAAAATTGCACGGCAGACGTCTAACCCCGACCCCCGTCCCGCACCTGCGACAACTGTCCAGAGACAGGCATCGGTACCAAATCTACAAGTCAAAGGTCCAGGTAATTCCAAACTGTTGTAATGGATTTAAATTTTGATGCTTGATGTCTCCAAATTGATGTAAATTTGTCTTCATGATTCAAATCAGAGATGTCAGACCCTCAGAGGTTCGTCTTATTTCCAGAGGTTCAGAGGCGGCAGGCCCATCAAATTAAGACTTAAGTGGATTCATATGTTGAGAAATGCCTCCACTTAGAAAATGTTCAAGGGCCCTGAAGTTACCAGAGGTTTGACCTCAACTGACACCTCTGAATGATAACAATACAACTTTTGTGAAACCAAAGATTGAGAAAAGGAATTGAAAATTTTACATGCGTGAAAAAGTAATGCTACAAATATTTTCCGCGCACACTTCATACTTTGACCTTTTTTCGTAGCATTAAAAATGTAAAGGTCGCTTATTCACCATACCCATATACTGGCAAGTCTGCTCGACAGCACTGTGTTGCTGTATCATGTTAATCCTCCAGGTGCGAATTAACCCGGTAGGGTGGCGTGGTGAAGATAACAAATGGGCATGTTGCATTATTGCATGCTATAATGGGTCGCTATTGCAGGAGTGCCCAGTGGTCAGCATAATGCACCAATGAAGAGCTGGCGAGACTGCTGACGCTCCAGGGCTGTATCAACTCTGGGGAGTCACACGCCAGGGCTGCATTCAAACACCATGCCGACCAATGGGCATGATGCATTAGCAACCCTTGAAATGTTATGTACAAATGTGAGCTGTTAAAGCATTGAGAAGGGAAAATGCACCCATAAAGGATATTAAATATATAATTTGCTTGATACAGTCATACAGATCAAGATCTACTAATTCCTTGATACAGTTACAGTGGGAAAGGAGACAAGGAGGAGAACGACTCGATGGGGTCCAGAGAAACCTGAGCTGATCCCGTCTGTGGAGAACATCGTTAGGGCTGAAAACGTCTCACTCGAGAAGGAAATAGAGGTAAGTACATCCATGTTTGGAGACATAAATTATTGGGACTAAAGGCCCCCAGGATTATTTTGAATATCGCTTTAAATATTGTATTCTGGGTGGATTTTGGGTTGTGTTAGAAAAAAATTGAGGAATTTACCTTGATTCTGCTGAATTTTAGAGTATTCTGAGTACATGGATAAAGGTTCACGAGATTTGCCCCAAACTGGATTGTTTCTTTATGAATTAGCCTCAGCAAGAATAAGCTAGTCAGACTCCGGCCTCCGAGGGGAGGCGGAAAATTTTTCTTCACGTATGCAGTTTTACAAACCCCCCTGATGGTAAAAAATGATCACTCCCTAACAGGCTGCACTTCATATTTTTATGTTTTTGCTTGAAAGAAGCCCTCATTTTGGGCAGTATTGGGCTTCTAGCTCCCTAAATATGCCTCATAGATAGGCGAAACACATATATACCCCTCGGAGCTCCATCCCACCTAATGATAAAGACACACATATTACTTCAGGTCAAATAGCGACAATTCATGATTATTGGTGTACCATCTTTGGCAGGCGCTGGAGAAAAAGCTGCAGAGCAGTGGTCCTCAGCGGGGTGTGCGACGACAACGTGTGGCTCAGTATTCTACAGCAGACTTTTCCGCCTACATCGACTCAGTGAAAAACATGGTGGAAAAATCTCTACACAACCAACCTGAGCCACACAAGGCAACCACAAAACCTTTGGTGAGTTTATTTTTATACAGGGGTAGACACTAACTTTTTTAGCCACAGGCCAACAGCCTAAGAAATCCATTGGCCCACAGCTAAAGCTGTTGGCCCGGGATTTGTAGGTGAAAATCATGTGTAATGTAAAAAGAAAAATTAGAAAATGTCCATTTCTAACTCAATCCCAGATTAATCCCCATAATTATAGGCACCTGTTCTATATTCAGATATACAATTTATCCTTCCGTCCTACTGACATAAATGATAGAATAGTAATGGTCCCCTGAGCCATTTGTGATAGATATCATAAATATCAATTTTGATGAATAAAACGTTATGTTTTTTTTTCTATACAAGATGCAGTAAACTTTATTAGTGTGAAACCCCACTGGCCACCCGGGCCAGTAGGAAGGTTGATTTTGGAAAAATCACTGGCCAAATCTCAAAACTACTGGCCATTGGCCACCTGGCCAGTGTTAATGTCTACCCCTGTTTATACCATTGGAAATCTATAACTTGTAGCTACACGTAAATACACTGTACAGAAATGTAAGTTCTTAGGGAGTTCCCTGAATATAGGAATTTCAAAATCTTTATTCAGTCTAGATAGGGATACCCAGGGTCTTCAGGGACAGCAGTCAGTGTGAATAATACTATAAATGAAATGAAACGCATTTTCTTTCCCTAATCTTTTTCTAGACCCCGTCCTCAAGTGTCTGCTTCATCTATGGGGACTTTACTAAGCCCCCAGGCATAAACAGAGGTTAAAGAGCCCTAGGATAATTTTAAAGAAACTCTTTTCCCCACCTATAAGGCACACCTTTAACTTAAGCTGCATCTATAAATCTCACCAGCGGGTCATCCTCGAGTATACACCACACCTCATGCACAAGGTATTGCAAGTATAATCTCATTTCGTATCTTAGGAAGCCATCCCGGAGTTGGACTTGTTCCCAGCAGCCACCAGATTTGCTGGTGGTGACACAGGAGAATCGGCCTCATCGCGCGTAACGCCACCAGCAATGGCATCCCCGTGCTCTGCGACATCACCAGTACTGATAGTTAATGGCACGTCAGCAACTTCACCTTCAGTAAGTTTCTGTCTTTGATCTGTATTTAGGGAGCGTTCATTATTTATGGCGGGGGGGACGAAAATCTCTCAGAATGAATACGTCAGAAAAAACACCCCCCCCCCTTCGGAATGGGTTGAAAAAAAATGACCCCCCCCCCCCCTTTCGGAATGGGTTGAAAAAAAATGACCCCCCCCCCTCAGAATATATTGAAAGAAATGACTCCCACCACATTTAACTACGTTCAACAGAGGCTACATCAGTCCCATTCATTTTACAAGGTCATATTAGCAGCCTTTGAACCATTTCAGTTATGTGTAATCTTTTGAGCAGTCAAATTGTGAACACACTGCTGTTGATTGATTTACCTCTAGGTAAAATATCAATTTGAAGGCTCCTCCCTTAAGGGGCGGCTAGCATGGGCTACTACTCATGCAGCTAAGATAGGTATGTCTTAGCAAAATATTCCATGTGACCTACTCCTAACCAATGGAAGAATTGTTCTGACTGAGGCACTTGGTTCTGGTTTCTTTTTCAAAATTTTTGTATACGGTACAGAAATAAACTTTTGTAGCTTGTCTTTCTCTTTCATTGTAATCTCAGTTTTTATATCAATTTGAAGGGTGTTATAGACATATTTCTTGTCAGGGTTGATTTCATCAAGGGGTGAAAATAAGAGTTAAATCTGGAAATTCTGATCGCGAGTTGCAGTGATTTTAGCATGTAACATTTTTTACTACTGAGAACTTTGTTGGTGCCCTGTTCACTCTCGTGATGTGTATGGTGTAGCACCACAAAGTGCGCACCATACCCTTCCCAGCACCCCTTTAAAGGAAAGTATTTATTTTCATGAAGACATCTTTTGAAACAATCAGCAGGGCGAGCAAAAGAACAAGGAACATTGTGTCACAAATTGGGCCAAATACTTCAATTTCAAGAGCTGAACAGTGTTACACCCCAGGGAAAACTGAATACATATACCATAGTGGTAGAGACTGGCCTCATCCATGTTTTAAAGGGGGCTTATCATGTCGAATTTTAATATGGGTACCTGCCAAAAGATCTTTCACAAATCTGTGGGAACCAGCGGAAAAATTTCGATTTGTGGTTAAGTAGTGGTCATGTGAGTTGGTAACACAGGTACCGGTACATCTTATCCATGCTAACTGCCCTTTGACACACAATTAAAGAGTAAGACTCCCATCATATAACATAATCAAATAGATATGAATTAGAGGTAGCTGGTAACAAAATGTTGGGCAGAATTATAACTAGAATTATTACTGCAAACCAAATAGTTAAAATTTGCGACGTGTCGCGAAAATTTTTCTTTGTCATAAAATTTGCATCACATTGGCAAATACTCCCCAACAGGAACTACCTGGCCCTCGGGAATGGGTTGAAAAAAAATGACCCCCCTCTAAGAATAGGTTGAAAAAAAAACGACCCCCCCCTCTAAGAATAGGTTGAAAAAAAATGACCCCCCCCCCCTCTCTGAATACCTCCAAAAAAAAATGACCCCCCCTTCATTTAGTCATCCCCCCCTGCCATAAATAATGAACACTCCCTTAGCAAATGGAATCTAGCTTTTACTGTAAATTCTTTTGTATAAAACACACCCTGAGTTAAGAGTGCTAAAAGACCACCCTTTTTCCCTGTTGACTTATTTGAATGGACTTTGTGCCAAATAAAAAGATTCTGATATACATAGCACCAGTCTTGTATTAGTGCCGTGGATACAGCCTAGTTGGAAAATAATAGTTGGTTAAATTAAAGTACCGTGAATCACCGCATATAGACGCCCCTCAAGTATTGGACACACCCTGAAGGTCACATTTTTGTCATTTCAGTACTGTTCTGTAGTGTAAAATACTAGCCTATGATATGCACCCTCAGCTAGGGGGAATCCTATACGGCACATGGCTATTGTATTATTGACCAATGGGAGGCATCCCTGGCATAAACTGCGGAGTCAGGGGCTGAAGGTGTTAGTCATAGTGGAGTCGGGGTCTAATGGCGGCCCCCAGCTGATAATGGCTATGTGAGCTATAAGACATAGATGATGTATATCTGGTGTATAAGCCACGTCTTGTACGCAAGGATTTGCGGTACCCAAGATCTTCCATTCTCTCAACAGCATCTCCCAGGCTCGCGACTATCACCAAGACTCAGCAACCTCCTGGGCCGCATGAAGATCCGAGGCCGGGACATGGTCGCCCGTGGCAGCCCATCCAGCTTGTCCTCCGTCAGCCCTGAACTTCTACCCCTTGGCGACTCTGACTCCTCAGACTCTGAGGAAGACGCCCCGGTAAAAACTCCGGAGAAAGTCTGTGTAATTCGCTCCACCCCCCTCACAGGTGAGACCAAATGGGGCGCGGCATTTCCACAACACAACAAAGTGAGTAATGTTACCATTGTCCTAGAAGGCTAGTGTGTGCGCTTAGAGTGGTGCCTCATTGCTAGCTTGGAGATTGGCTGCTGTACGAGCTTTACGATCCTGTGATGGTGATGTTGTAGTTCTAAGTAGTCTCTCGGGTTAAGTGGTCCTTCCAATCTATTTTTGATCTTTCTGTCAAGAATGTGTCAGCACTTGAGGCCAAGTGCTACAGGCACCTAGTGGACATTTTGTGAATTACAGCTAAAATCTGGCTTATAGGTCTAGCAGTTTTTAAGCTAATTTCAATCAATCAAAAGGTAGCCTTAAATAGACAATTTCTTCTTTTCCTGAAGTATTGAAGCATTTTTCTACAGACAGCAGATCCACCCCCATCCAGATGTGGCCCATAGACTCAATGCTTAAGGTTCCACCCCATCTGCATTCGTGTGCATCTAGAGCAGAAAGTAGCCTTGGAACCATATGATTTTTTGTTACCATTTTAACTGATATATATTTTTACACTTCAATCTTTAGTTTTTTTTAGAAAACTTCCTCGTCTAGTTTGGGATTTATTGATGAAAACTTACCTGCAATCACTGATTTCTAGGTACTCGCCCATTGAAGCCCATAGTGAAGTCATCTTCATACATTGGCCAGTCCTGGGAAAACTAGCACTGGGACCCCAACTTTTTATTTTATACTTGATTGAAAAAGGTATAAAGAACTTGTGGAGCAAGTTTAAAGAAAATTCCTCATTAATTATTTTTTGAGCCACCTGTAGCACTTGGCCCTAAGCTATTGTGATGATGCATCAAAACACTCATGTGAGGGCATGGAGGAGCAGAATAACTTCATTGGGAGTCCACGAAGGAGGAATTCTCCTTCCATTCTATCAGTGGGCATACCAGATTCATAAAAAGCGACAAACTTGGGGTTCCTTGTGGCTTGGGGTGAGCATGTGGGCAGCTGGTGTCCATATGCGTGGGCCCGGGTCTACATGCTTGTCTTTTGCCATGGGAGTCCCCCTCAGTGAACGTCTGAGTAATCAAAGGCCATGGTTTGTCTGGCCCTGCCTATGGGACCAGGCAAATAAAAGAACACTTGCTATCCTTCGAAAAGAGTAGGGGAATGAAGCCCTGGTAGCGGTTTTCCCCTCACCCCTCCTCATAGATGCGGTCATTCATCTCATAGATTCGGTCATCCATAGATGCGGTCACTGCTGTGTCGGGCAAGGAGCAGATAAATACTTGTCCTAAGAGAAAAGAAAGGACTTCATGTCTGAAATCAAATGTCTGAGTTCCTCGATGGCCTCCGGACATAAAACTAAACAAACAAAACAAAAAAAAAAATATAAACACAAAACAATTATTTTTAGTATAAAATACCAACCCCAATCTGTCTTTACCCTCCAAAATCTCGTGTTTGTTCTCTTAAACTTAAAGCCTTTGCTATTAACCTATTAATCTCTGTAGGCGTGTGAAATTAGGTCATTGAGAGAGGGTGTGTATTAAAGTGTGCACTTAAAATGAATATATTATGGTAAGCGTCCTGATTTTTATCTGTGGACATCCCTGTGTGAGTTAGAACCCACCTTAGTGCAAGGAGTTGTATCCTGACATTTTGGCCAAAAAAAATCAGTATCCTTCTGTTTTAACATGTCTTGACCCTCATATAGCAGCAGCTACTATGAAAGGACTGATGCTCTGTCTATGATATATGTGCATGCAGAGCCCTGGGCAATGTTGCTGTATCCATTTTGTGCTAGAGTTTGTGGAACATTGCTTTTACCTCTCCTGCAAAACTTAAAAAATGCAGTTACAACCTTCTTACACTTAGGCGAGGATATTATGTATCAAATTGAAGCCAGATTGGAAACCCCATTAACACAGTATATATAACAGATTTAGGGCATGCTGTTTAGATGTAAATTTAATGTTGTGGTACTCAATATTGTAATAAGCGCACACCCCACATTTCAGCTAATTTTCTGATTTCTAAAACTTGCTCACTGCTAATGCCAATGCATGTATAGTTCTTAGGGAGTGATCATTTTCTAACAACAGGGGGGGGGGGCGGTGGGTTTGAGGGGGGGGGTCAGAATTTTTTCAACCCCTTGACTGGGGGGGGTCAGAATTTTTTCAATACCTCTAATGGGGGAGTCAAAATAATTTCACCTGTTTTCAGTGGAAAACCCCGCACGTTACTATAGGCTAAAAGGGGACATTCGCGCGCGATTTTTGTCCCTTATTGGGGGGGTCGAAAAAATTTTACCCCCTTGAGAGGGGGGGTCGAAATTTTTTTTGCGCGTCCGCGCGCAAACCCACCAGCCCCCCCCCCCTGTTGTTAAAAAATGATCACTCCCTTAAGCCACTGCAACTTTTGATATTCACTAAAATATGTGTTCTCTATATATTCTGTACTAGATCTTTTCCGGTAAGTAATATGATTATTGAATTATTTTCATTCATGAAAATAATTCATTCACAAAATTTAGACCAAATGCTCAGCTACTGAAATCATCAGACCATGACCTAGACCGCTTAGGCCTTGATGAAGTCCTTGCAGTAATTCATTTTTTCTGTGCCACCATAGGTAAAGTCCCGATGATGTTTTCCTTGATTTCAGGGATTCTGAAGTTCAAGTGCCCTATTTACCCTATATATAAATAACGCCAGACTACCTAATAATTGGTTACAGTAACGCAAGAGGCATGGCTGGCCTCCTAGTACGCAAAGGGCTCTCTGCAACGAGTGTTGTTATGCCAGGTGCCAACATCGATGCCATTGCGGATGCAGTCAGCACCATGAAAAGCAAACCTAAATTTGTGGTCGTTCATGCCCTGGACATTGATGTACACGCCCATCTACCCCTACCTAGGCTTTTCAATTCTATAGATCATCTTCTAGAGAATGTGAGACAAGTCTTCCCCAGCGCACATATCATGATATCTGGCCATCCAAAATATAACAACTTCAAGTTGGACACAGTACGAGCACATGATCTAGAGGCATACATTAAACATTGTCTCACAAAAGACCCTAAGAGCTGCCTCATTAACAATAGTGACCTCGCCTTACAGGACAAAATCCATCTCACCTGACATGCCAAAAAATCCCTCTGTGAGCGGCTTGCACACCTTGCCTTCCCTAATAAATAAGACAGGAGGCATGTATACCCCCTGGGGAGTAGCCTTAGCAATGATGCCCTCGAGAATATAACAATAGTATACTGGAACATCCATGGTCTGGGGGACAAACTCACCTACCCTCATATTCAGTCTATCATATCTAGTCACAACATCATAATATTTAGTGAAATTTGGAAAAACAAGGATTTTCAACCATGCATCCCAGGGTACAAATATTTCCAGGTTAACCACAAGCAGATCCATCCAAATGCCAGAAGGGCTTCTGGTGGTTTAGGGGTTTTTATCTCTAAAGAAATTGAAGGTGCTATACAACTCGACAGATAGATACCCTTCTACCTTGCTATAGTGGTGAATTGACGCTAGGAACTCAATAAGACTGTATATCTATGTATAGGGTCAGACTGATACTCCTTTACCTTGCTATAGTCGTGCATTGATGCTAGGAACTCAACAAGACTGTATATTAATTTGTAGGGCCAGACTGATACCACTCTATCTTGCTATGGTGTTGCATTGATGCTTGGAACTCAAAATTCCCTTCATGGCTGCATTTTGGAAGCTAACTTTCTTATGCTTGAGCATAGGTGAAAATGAACTCATATATGAGGTTTTCTACCCCCCCCCCCAACCCCTACACCCCACACCCCAGTCCCCCCCTTCCCCCTCACTCCATACCCCCTCCCAAAAAAAAAAAAAAAAATAAAATGGTTAGCCACAAAGAGCCTTTAGATAGGTTCACTCAGACAGTGGTTCGCGCACACAGGGAGCTTCTGGGGAAAGTGGCAAAAACCCCTGTAGTTAAAAAACTCATTACACTTCTTTTTCGAAACCGATTATTTTGGGGGCATGTACTTAAGGGGGGACGAAACACCCCAGATTGATACCGAACACTCCATATCCGTGCATATTATTTGCACAATTAGCATAATTATGCAGTGTCCTGGTACTTTTCAATGTACATAGATATGTTCCATTGCTCCTTTGTAGAATTTATATGCTAATATGAGACAACTATCTCCCCGCAGTGATATTTGGGTATATTCATGTTGACATGTGTCACCAGGGGGCTCCACTGTCTAGGGCCTTATGATTCCCCCTGGTGGTCATTCAAGTGTGAACTCAGTCAAGGACGGTTGGATTTTTTCTTTGTTGTTCAATTGATAAAGGCCGCCTTCAGTTGAGTATCAGTCTGGCCCTACAAATTAATAAACAGTCTTGTTGAGTTCCTAGCATCAATATATATATATATATATATATATATATATATATATATATATATATATATATATATATATACATACATATATATATATATATATATATATATATATATATACATATATATATATATATATATATATACCTAGTCACTATATATCAGTACTTGCTTACAATTTGTCAGAAATTAGTCAATATGTGACCAATAGCCATGGATGGTCGTCAAGTAGCCTGGCCAAGGGGTGCCAAAAAAATATTAAGCTAATAGATGATGGCTGTCGGGGCCCTAGGGCTGTATATGCTGTATATACCTGAGCCGCGAAGCGGCGAGGGTATATTCAGCATATACAGCCCGTGGGCCCCGACAGCCATCAACTAATAGGTTTATACCACCATTTCCTCCATTTTGTGTCAATTTCTTACCTGAAATCCAAAGAATATAGCCAGGCGAAGACATTTTGGAAGTGCAAGCGACACGGCCCGTGTCCGCTCTGCGCGAAGCCATTGTTTTTGGTCCTTGCCGGGAGAGGTACCGCTGTGTATACAGTCACATTTCGTATCGAATCCAACCATGACACGTTTTCAAATTAAAACATACATATCCTTAGACACTCTAGATGATCACGCCATGCTTGATATGTCCGATATATTCAAAATAAATAAGAATCCATTGATTTTCCAACACGGTCCGAAATTTCCGGCGTCTTCCTCGTACAGCGAGCGGATGACCTATATCTACATCCGGGCCACTGACACACTTTCGCCGGACAAGGAGGCGGGTGGGAATGGCCGGACCGCGACTCGCGTACGTTGGGAAAATCAATGGATTCTTATTTATATTGAAGAAAATGGAGAAAATTAGCACGCATTCCTCTTCTATGGATCGAAAACTTCTTTGGATTTCAATATTATAACATGACAAGCTTGGAATCAAGACGAAATCTGACTGCAAACTTACCACTAGGACCTCAGGTTAGAACTTATTTATTTTCGCATTGATTTCCATCACCGTTCAGTGTGGCGCTATGGCTAAGGCCTTCGCCTACCACCACTGCGGCCGGGGTTCAATTCTCATACGAGTTGGCACGATTTTTCACAATGGAAAATGGCTAGAATAACTTTGTATAGCTGCCATAATTTCCAAAAATATTCTAAGTCCAACTTGACCCCGAAAAAGTATATACCAAAAATTCTAAAAACGCACAAGGGTGGTATATCTATTCCTCTTGGATACATAAACTACAGGTGTTGGTGCCTAGGGCCTATGTATGAGGGAAGGTTAAATATGTTAAGTATTTCTACACCAGCCTTGCCAAGTGAGGTATGCTGAGTACCCTGTGGTCATGTCTACGACCTTACCCCTATAGAGAGATTCATAGAATGTAGATGTACCACATTTATTTTACCTCAATAATTGTCAATAGTATTTAAGAAAACACCCCAAGCATGAAGGGAAATCACTTTTCTCGTATACTTTTGGATAGCTTATGGTATTTTTGGCTCAGGAAAGAATAGTCCTACTTGAAAAAAGCCTAGTAGAAACTAACATGCTTCTTCCCAGTTAGCACCACTCCTTGGAAAGGGGCATAGGCAATATATTTTATCATTAACAGATAGTATTTCCCTTCAGCTTAACCCTGGTATATAGATTTAGGGGTCTGGGGTTGAGATCCGGATGGTAAAAGAGGTCGTAGACGTGACCACTCATCAATTACACAAAAGATTGTATGCACCTAGTCATCATAAGAGATAATGCATGGACCCCCAACTATAACAAAAAAAATTCTCCACCCTAGGGGAGTTTTATCCCAGATGAAATAGATAAAGATTTGGCCCTTTAATTTTTCTTTTGTAGCAATGGAAAAAAAAATAGTTCCTCGTTTTTACCCCAAAAATCAGCCTTTTTGGCTGTTCTGACTGCTGTAGCTCACTCATTATTTTTACCCAGATAGGTAAAACCATGGTTCCCCTCGAAGCTCTAAGCCTTGACAACCAGAATACATGAAAAACTCAATTATATCTATTTATTTGACGAATTTATTGAATGGGAAGCAAAGGCAACCTAGTTGACGACGATCCATGGCTATTGGTCATATGGCAGTAATTACTCACTATTTATCAGGAATTAGTCAATATATGTCAGTAATTGCTCACTATTTGTCAGCAATTAGTCCATATTTGTCAGTAATTACTCACTATATATCAGCAATTAGTCAATATAGGTCAGTATTTACTCACATTTTGTCAGCAATCCAGGCCATGCATGGTCATTTTCAATCTTCAACAGGCTTCCCTAGCCCACTTAAAAGGGTCTGTTTCTCCTCTTTCCTATCCCCTCGGATCTGTGTGGTGCACATATGTGCGGGCACTGATACTCCTCTGTGAAATTGTGTAATGTAGTTCTCGCCATGAATATGACCTTAGCTGTCAAAATGGGGTTAAACCTGTATTACTCACTCACTCAATCTTCAAAAGTTATCAGATGGATGTTAACTACCGTAGTGTCCATTGGGAGACCTCAACTACCTAATTCTATTCCTTTCCGTGTGTCAGCCATCTTGGTTTTCGAATACACTGGGATCCAGGTCATATATGGTCAATTTTGAACTTTCAAAGTTATCAGGTGGATGTTAGTAGCCATAGGGACACCTCAACTGCCCAATTCTATTGTCCATGTGTGTCATGCATCTTGGTTTTCGGAAACACATGGATCCAGGTCATATATGGTCAATTTTGATCTTTAAAAGTTACTAGATGGGTGTTAGTAGCCATAGGGACAACTCAACTATGTAATTCTATTGTTTTCCATGTGTGGTGGCCATCTTGGTTTTCGAAACACTATTTGTCAGCAATTAGTCAGTGTATGTCAGTAATTACTCATCATTTGTCAGCAATTAATCAGTATATGTCAGTACTTAGTCACTGTATATCAGCAATTATTTACTCACAATTTGTCAGCAATTAGTCAATATATGTCAGTATTTGCTTGCATTTTCGCAGCAATAAGTCAATATATGTCAGTACTTTTTTGCTTTTTGTTAGCAATTAGTCAAATTATGTCAGTAACTATGCACAATTTGTCAGCAATTAGTCAACACATGTCAGTATATGTTAGCATGGTACATAGTATGATTCGTTGGTACATTATGCCTTGACTGGTATCATGCACTCTATCTCAGAAACTAGCAGGAATATGGGTCTAAAAGTTTAGAAAGATAGAATTGGCATAGTGGAAAACCTTGAATTTGATATATTACATGTTGAAACATGTCGATAAACAGCAGAGAAATAGGCATTGATTCAATTACGCATCATGCCTTGATTGGTATTTGTCAAAATGTCAGAACCTATGCACTATTTGTCAATAATTAGTCAATATTATGTCAGTTATTACTCACTATTTGTCTGCAATTAGTCAGTATGTCAGTACTTAGTCGCTGTATATCAGCAATTAGTCTATGTCAGTATTTACTCACAATCTGTCAGCAATCAGTCAATATATAGCAGAGAAATAGCCCATTGATTCAATCGTGCATCCTGCCGTGACTAGTATTTTTCAAAATATGTCGGTAACTATGGACTATTTGTCAGCAATTAGTTAATATATGTTAGTAATTACTCACTTTTTGTCAGCAGTTAGTCAATATGTTAGTAATTACTCACTATTTGTCAGCAATTAGTCAATATTTGTCAGCAATAATGCACTATTTGTCAGTAATTAATCAATATTGTACTATACTGATAAAATCTGTAATACGAAATATGAGTTGAAATAACCGCATTTACATCGATGATGTATTTCTTTCTGTAACATATCAAAATCCTCAATCTAAAATCTACTCCCACCATCATAATAACAGTAGATTTGCACATGCCTTACAATGAGTGGGCCTAATGAGATGAGGTCTTCAGTACTATATATATCTATTGTAGCACAGAATAATTAAATAACTGAAAGGACTTCATCAAGGCCTAAGCAGTCTATATCATGGTCTGATGATTTCAGTAGATAAGCTACTGGTCTAAATTTTAGCACGAGGGAACCAATTCAAATATTCTGGTCATCAACCTTGGCAAAATAATTCATCACAGCTATGCTGTGCTTTCCTCAAGGTTTTCCTCAAGTCATCAAAAACACGCCTCCTCGTGATAAAAACAAAAAAAAAATGTATCTAACAACGTTTATCATCTAAAGTTAATGACTGTATTTCTATAAACTAGGACAGGACTTATTGGTATTGTGCCAAACGTAGGTCCTTCCAGTACCACTATATTAAGTTTAACCTTTCAAAGTCAAATAATATTTCAATACTTTAGTGGTGTCATGATGCACGAATGCAGCACACAGTGGATAACTCGCCTGTGCGGCATTTAAAGATCACCGCTTGGTGACAACCCATGCAGTGGTGCATAATCTATGACATGTACCGTAATCTCCCGCGTATAAGGCGCGTCTTATACGCCAAACAAAATGCTGCTGGGTCTTATATGTGGGAGGGACATTGCCTTGAGTTTGGGGTGCGCCTTATAGGGGGGGGGGGTAATTTTACTATAGAACAGTACTAAATTAACAAAAATCTGCCCTTAGAGGTGCGCCTTATACGTGGAATTGCATTCTCTTAGTTGGGGGTGCGCCTTATACGTGAGCTGCGCCTTATACGCGGGAGATTACGGTACTGTTACCAGGATGGGCCACTTATAAATGCATTAATGCATCAATTCATTATGCCCATTGGTTGTCATGATGCATGAATGCAGCCCTGGCGAGTCACTCGCCAGGACTGCATTCATTCATCATGTCAAACCTGTGTTGATACACAAACTGCCGGAGGGTCAGTATGATGCTCCAGTAAAGACTACTTGCCAGCACTCGGCGACCAATGACATGCACTGCTGCATCAAGACTAAATTTCTCTCTCCTAAATTGGATTCCAGGAAACTATTCCGAAAGTGAAAGCTGATACACTTCTGAAGGCTCGTCAGAATGCACCAATTGATACAGTTTCGTCATAGCTGCATTTTTTAATTATGACCATCTACCAGGAAACAGCACTTAAAACTAAAATTTATAATTCTCTCTTCTTAATTGGGTTCCAGGAAACTTTAATGAACGGCGGAAGAAGATCCTGGTCCTTGCGAGGTGTGCGCTCGCCCGTCAAAAACCAGTAGGATGGGACAAGATGATCCTAGATCAGAATATCTGCAGTGTATTTATAAAGGTTAGTGAGGTAGGCCGTGGGCTGAGATATCCCACCTTGCACACCCCCCCCCCCCACCACTCAACGGAAATTACTAGTTGCCTCTGACAACACTGGTGAAGGCTACATTTTCACAGACCTTTGGTATTTTCTACCATTCCATATCACTCACAGTGAACAGGATGCTGGATTGGTCAAGCTTATAGATCCTTCATCCATATTGTTCCTAACTAGCAAGCTGCTGCAGGTACTGTTGTGCTTCGGTCATCTTAACTATCTCCATGGACCCCATCCCACTTGGCATAAAAACGTTAAAACACGTTTTTATTGGTTTCCTTATTGAGTATTGGGTTGAAAGTTGGTTAAAAAAAACGTTTAAAAACCTTTTTGCCAAGTGGGATGGCTGTACATTTTCTTCCTCCCTTTTGTGAATTGGTAGCCATCCGTTAGAGAACTCCAAGGTTTGGATGATGAGCTGAAAAATTCATAACTTTGGTTCTATTGAATGAATTTTCAAAATTCAAAGGCCTATGTGTAACTTGGGCCCCATGGATCCCCCTGGGCCCCCATATATCCTATTATGGCTAAGGGGGCATGTAACATATCAAAAGAAAGGTCTTTAATTCCCCCTTGTGGATGCAATGAGAACTAAAACCCCTCACATAAGACGCGCCTTATACGCGGGAGATTATGGTAATTTAGACTAGCCATAGCAGGTCTGGTATATAATGCTCTATTTCATGCATCATTAATGGTGCCTTGTATAGATTTAATAACATAGCGTTCACGTTTTTGTCTAGCCACTCATTACTTATACTGTTTAATGTGAAATGTCACTAGGGTTCACATGCCCCTGTTATGCAAAGAGTATGATTGCCCTACCTGTCTAAACTGACGAGTGGTCTGCCCTCCCTTACAATTTAGTCAAGGTCTGTGTATCCCAGACATATAGATAATTCTGTATACAATAATACAAAATAAATTTTCATACATCATATTTAGTTTAAGATAAGATAACCTGACATCCCTAATTGTTTCAAGTAGTCACCTTAGTGTATGCCAGTACTATCAGTTCCAGCATATCCGTTCCTTGTACCTCATAACGACAGATGATGAAGATACATGAGATATCATAAATACAAATTTTTGCCTCAGACAACACTTCTAGTGGTGTCGAGGTTATTCTACAAGAATGAGGCTGGGCCACGCATGCGTAGTCAGTTGGTTGAATTTGCTGACAGTGTTCTTCATCTTCGATTTTGAGCCTTGTCTGAATTCTGTGGTAAGTAAAATTTTGATTATCCTAGGTGCTAAAAATTGTGCACTGGGGTTTTATTAAGGTTTATCTAACTATCTGGGCCTGGACAGTGCTTTTTTGCTCATAACCCCAGCCATAACGCACTCTGCAGAGACCTTTTCTTCGTCTTCAAGAGGCTGCTAGTTTCAATCTGGACATGTTAATAAATTGGAGAAGTATACAATGTCAACTCCTCCATACATTTCCTGTTAAAACCGTTTAGGTTCAACGGGGAATCGATCCCCGGCCGCTGGGGCAGGAGACGAGCTCGCTGTCCACTATACCAAGCCGACCGGTGATAGAAGGTAAAGTACATCCAGTATTTGAAAATTTTTTCCCACATACCTGATGTTTGCAGACCTCGTTAGCATAGATTTCAATGGAGCCTGGTGGAGTTATTAACAGAGAACCATCCTTAGATATCCTAGATGAACATGCCATGCCAAATTCCTCAATTTTCTTCGAAATAAATAAGAATCTATTGATTTTCTACATTGATACGTGTCGGCACCCACCTCGTACGGCCATTCCTTGTTCGACGCGTGCCTGACCTAGTTCTTACATCCGGGCACCTCCCCGCTATGTCAACAAGACGAAATGGCCGTGTACCGGGCCGTGTGTGTTGGATAGGTATGGAAAATCAATGGATTCTTATTTATTTCGAAGAAAATGGAGACAAAATGTATGCGAACACCAACTAGAGATCGTATATTTGGCACTGCTAGAATAACAGGGCTTGACATCCTTGGATTATACCCGAAAATTCGTTGGAAATACGAGGGTTTGACGGGTGGACTAAAAACAATGGCTACGCTGGCTTGTCAAACCGTGCGGATCGGATGCACTTACAAAATGTCTTCTCATGGATTAATTCTTGGGTTATAAGGTAAGAAATTAATACAAAATGGAGAAATATGTTCGATAAACGCCTTAATGTATGTTATGGGTACGCACTTGTGGGTTTATGGGTTAATAATCCACTCCCCCTTCGGGGTCGTGGATTATTAACCCATAAACCCACTTGTGCGTACCCATAACATACATTAAACGCTAATTATAGCACAGGCTCGTGGGTTTTTTGCTCACTGAGACGGCTGTTTTCCTTTGATGTTTTCACTTTTGTGCGGTCCTACCGGCCGACCTCCGGGGCGCCATTTTGAATTCGCTTGAATTGGTGGAAATTTCTAGTTTTTTTGTGCGAATTAGGGCTCATTCGTACTCTTTAGACAATTTGAAGACGGATTCAGGCATTATCTCTTCTTTACTGTCCTTTTGGATGTTTTTTTTTTATTAGTTTCTATGGCGCTCAGCCGTTTCCGGGCTTCGCAGACGATAGAATCGAAATTGTTCAAGCTGGGACTTGATTGTTATGTACAATCTGAGACGAGCTTGTATCCTGCGCTCCTATTGGTTGATGCCAAGGTTCTAACCTGTCTTCTAATTGGCGGGCGCAGAGCTACCTTTTGTACTGCTCTCGCATTGTTGCTAAAAGCTAAATGGTAAATGACGGGGGACCACCCTCAAAAGTAGGTCATGAGGGGTGCGTTAGGTTGCTAACTTTTATCTCTTACTACGTTCTTTGAAGATTCAGAGAAAAGGTGACTTACTGTTACAATTTTAGGGAGCATATTTAAAGGTTTATTTTGGGGGGATTATAGATGCAAAAATTTGATTGGGGGTTTGGGGGCAGAGCCCCCGGAAAAGGTTAGTTCTTAACTCTATGTCCGTTTTTCAGTGGTACCGAACGCACCGTTCATGACCTGCTTTTGGGACTGGTCCCCCGTCATTTACCTTAAAAGCGCGGGCGCATTGTTTGCGGGTATGCTTCAGGGTAGTTGTTTATCGCTCAGCGCTTGACGCTACGGCGAATTCGTTGAGTTTCTTGTTATTATTGTTATGCCTGTAGCGCTCAGCCTCTAGGGGCTTGGAAGACGACAGGTTCAAACTGGGATTGTTCAATCTCAGGCCCTTGTGGAGGTACTGTATGCTCTTGGTTAGGAACAGTTCTACATCCTAGGTCTACTCCCAGAGTAGGTCAGAGGGTACACGCTGTTTGCATTGGGAATTGTTCTCTTTGCTTAAGGACAAGGGCTCCAGGTCACCCAAAAATTAATTGACAAAGGATTTCCTTGTAACTTGGAATATTTGTTCCTTACATGATGTGTATTTGAAATGTGGAATAAAAAGTTGGGGTAGCAATGCTACTTTCTTCGGTAGCAGACATCTTTTGTAAGATGCTTTAGCATTGAGTCCAATGGGCTAACACCTAGACATTTTGGATTTTGGAGGAACTTTGGTGAATAATTCCCAAACTGGACAAACAATTTTTTTCAAAAACTGCAAATATGTCTATTGACATGTGTTAATCAAGATAGAAATGTAAAGTCATATGGTTCTAACGCTACTTTTTGCACAAGATGAGTGTGTATGCAAGGGGTTGGGGAACCCTAATGCATAAGCCTATGGACTGCAGCCAGAGGGGATAGAGGGGGGGGTTGTAGTCTTTTGGCAAAGTTTCTTCAAACTTGATAAAAATGCACACTTATATTACTAGACATAACTTTTGAACTAATAATGATAGAAACTTGCTTCAAAAACTGGCAGACTCCTCTAATTGAGTAGAATGCATTAGCTACCAGAATGGCCGCTAGGCGCCTGTCGCTCTTGTCCTTAATTTGACCTGAATTCTTTCCAGATTCTCGTGAAAATGGTTACTACGGCGTCTGTTACTTCTACGCCTGCGGCAACTACAATCACTACTCATACAGTGAGTATGACTGCAACAACTACTGCGGGACAAACACTGGTGGTGCCCTCTACTGGTGTCCAGCCTTGGATGCAGTTCACGGGACTGCAGGGACAGTTCCAGTCCCAGCAAGCTGGAGGATCGTTCGGACAAGTCCATAACATTTTGGGTCCTACGGACAACCCCAACAACCACCGCAGCCCGCAAGGATCTACGGACAACAACAACAGCCTACGGGCAACAACAAGAACAGCCTTCGCAGCCCACAGGGCTCTACACACCCCAACCCATGGGGCCTTACAGACAAATGGGGTCTTATGGGCAGCAACCACTCCCTACGTTGGGGCCTTATGGTCAGCTACAGTCGTATGGTTTTCAGCCTAATCATGTGATGGGTTGGAACCAGGGCTACCAGCCACCTCCTACACCGATGAACTTTAACCCCTATGGGGCTTACGGTTATAGTTATCCGGGATACTACCCTCCAGCAGATGACGAGGAGGAGGATGAACCCCCTCCCCCCCCCCCCGGTCAAGAGGAAGAAAGTCGATGTGGTATCGGACAACTCTGATGATGACTTAGGAACCAAGTCCAAGAAGGACAAGAAAAAAGGGGAGATGGAAGTCTGGCTGACATAGTCAGGACCCAGAGAGAAAGGCAAGCGGCCAAGAAGAGGAAATTTAAGCTCAACAAGCGAGTGGCCGACCTGGTCGATGGTGCTTTCACCGACAGAATGCCAAAGGAGCAGTGGGATAAGTTGATTGACTATCCACAGCCTGTTAATGTCGACAAGATGATTGTCCCTGAATTAGAAGATGAAATTAAGGAAGTCATTAAAGACAGACAAGACATTGTTATCTTGGAGAAGAATGTCAAGAAACTTCAAGTGTTCATTTTAACTGCTATGGTCGCATTCGCACCACTGGCAACACTGAGTTTCGACAAGGGCAAGGCGGATCCGGAACTGGATAATCTTTCCACAAACCTGAAGAATGGTTACACTTTACTGGCAGCTACAATGACCAGCCTGGCGAACAGGCGGAGAGAGATAGTCAAATCGGCTATCCAGAAGGAGGGATGCCAACACAGGAAAGTTCTTGTTTGGCGGTAATGTGACGGAGACTAAGAAGAAGCATGATGCAGCTAAAAAGACAGTAGTTGTCTGCCTCTAAGGCTAAGGCAGCAGCTGTGGCTAAGGCGATCCCCCATAAGGCAGCACCTACGCACAAGAGAGGTCAGCGTGGGGCTGGCAGTGGCAAGGCAAGAAGAGGGGGACAGTCCTATTCGAACCAGGGACCGCCGGTTTTCCAGTCACCACTAACGGCGATCTATGGTAACCAAGCCATGAACCAACCGTTCATCAGGCCTGCACAGCAATGAAACCAGGGAGGAAGACCCAGGGCTCCAAGAGCGCAGGCAAAGCAGGGTTTTCAGAAACAGGGGGCATGCTAAACAGCCAGGTGAGTCTCCTTTGTAATACGGCTGAGAATTTTGTTGCTGGTTCTATTGGCAGGTTTGTTAATAGGTGGTTTGCTGTTACCAGAGATCCCTGGGTTTTAGGCATGGTAAGTGGAGTGCACATACCACTAGTGTCTTATCCTTTCCACTTCAGGATGACACCTGAAGAACAGGGGATCATGGCAACAGAGATAGAGAAGTTGGAGGCTAAAGGTGTTGTAGTGAAGGTTGATCCAGTCCCAGGGCAGTTTGTGTCAAATGTCTTCTTGAGGCCTAAACCAAATGGTCAACATAGATTAATTTCAGACTTGACAAAATTCAACAAACATGTTCAGTACGAACATTTCAAAATGGCTACCCTACAAACTGCTCTGGATATGATGAGACCGGGATGCTTTATGGCATCAATCGATCTCAAAGATGCATATTATTCGGTATCTTGGGATCATAGGAAGTATCTAAGGTTTAGGTGGAATGGACAACTCTATGAGTTTGTGTGCATGCCCAATGGGCTATCTTGTGCGCCGAGAATTTTTACAAAAATTCTCAAGCCAATATGCCAAGCTAGGGGGAAAGGGGGCACAATGTTTGCCATACATTGATGACTCTTTTGTGATGGCAGACACTGAGGAGGAATGTACGGCTACAGCTTGGGAATTAGCAGGATGGCTAGATTACCTAGGATTCATGGTGCATCAAGACAAGTCGGTCATGATACCAGATACTAAGTTGATTTTTCTGGGGTTATACTTAAACTCAGAGGAATTGATCATTACCCCTACTGTAGAGAAAGTAGAAAAACTCAGGTTAGCTGAATAGGGATAGGCCAACCATCAGGGAGGTGGCAGGTTTGTTAGGTTTAATGACTGCTTACGCACCGTCATCCCAATATGCCCTGGGGCATATCAAAGGACTAGAAAGGGAGAAAAACCTTGCCCTGGAAAGGACAAGGGGAGATTTTGATGGTAAAATGAGGCTGAAGCTCAAGGGAAAGCAAGACATTTGGTGGTAGCTAGAGCATTTCACTTTTGAGGCTAGTAAGGAAATTTCTATGGGTTCACCAGGGTTGGAGATCTTTACAGACACTTCGGATGTTGGTTGGGGAGCTCATAGAGGGGAAGTCACTGCGGGTGTGGAGGAGAACTTCCACATCAATGTGAAGGAATTGATGGCCATCAGACATGGCCTTCAAAGCCTGGTGAAAGAAGAGATTTGCCATGTGAAAGTCTACACTGACAATACAACAGCATTGGCCTATGTAAAGAACCATGGTGGGGTTAGGTCAGAGCAATGCAATGATCAAGCAAGGCTGATTTGGGATTGGTGTGAGCAAAAGAAAAACTGGTTGTCCATTGCACATATCCTGGGGGTACTCAATGTACTAGCGGATTATAAATCTAGTAAGTTTTCCGATGACACAGAGTGGAAACTGAGTCCAAGTATCTTCAAGAGAATCTGTAGAGAGTTTGGAGTACCTGAGGTTGACATGTTTGCATCTAGAATCAATGCTAAATTGCCTTGCTATGTGTCATGAAGGGTGAAAACGGCATGTCAGCGATGTCAAGTACCTCTGAGAGTTATGAGGTTGATGCGTTCACCTTGGACTGGTCTCAAGGTTTCTTGTTTTTCTTTCCTCCTTTCAGCCTGACGGGAAGAGTGGTCCAGAAGATAGAGATGGACCAAGCCCAGTGTGTGGTAGTGGCCCCCAAATGGAAAGGCCAAATGTGGTGGGGTCGGTTAATCCGGATAGCAACCAGGAAAATAGAGTTCAGAAGCTGAAAAGGAAATCTCCGTCCGCACAGAAAGCCAAGAAGGACTGCCAAAATAGAGACCTTAGGCCTGGCGGCTTTTCTGATTTGTTAAGTAAAAAGGTAAGAAAAGAAGGCTATACTAAAGGCACTATCGGGTTAATTTTAGACGCATTTCGGCGCACTACCGAAAAGACATACTCCACGTACATACGTAAGTGGACGGATTTCTGTTTGGAAAAGAATATTCACATTCTGAAACCCTCGTTGCCGGAAGTTTGTGCCTTCCTATGAAGACTGCAGAAGGAAGGGCTGGTGCACTGTCTGCAGTTCTTCCCCTGTCAGGGGGCATCGCGGTGGGCCAACATAGAGATGTATGTTGGCTCACCAAGGGTGCTTATGAGAGAAACCCGCCAGGCCCTAAATATCCAACATTCTGGGATGTAGGGGTAGTCTTGACATTCCTTAAAGAGTGGAAACGCAATGTACATATGACGTTATGAGAGTTATCGTTGAAACTAGCTATTCTGTTACTGTTGACTACCTCACAAAGGGGTCAAACTATTGTTGCGTTAGAAGTGACTAGCCTATCGTTTGAAAAAAATAGAGTGGTGTTCCAATTAAGTAAGTTGTTAAAATCCAACAAACAAGTGGACCAGCTTAGCACAGTTCAGCTAAAGAGGTTTTTCCGCGAACACTAGAATCTGCGTTGTCAAAACGCTAGAGGTCTATCTAGAAAGGACTTGTGAGTTGAGACCGGACTATGAGGATCAACTGTTAATTAGTTCCATTTTCCCCCATGAGGGAATTGCTAGATCCACATTGGCCCACTGGGCCCTTGAGATAATGGACTTGGCAGGAGTAGACATTACTAGATGGCGACTCTACTCAACGAGAGGAGCTTCCACAAGCAAAGCAAAAGCCCTAGGAGCATACATTAATGCTATCATGAGACAAGCGGGCTGGCGGAGTGCCAGCTCGTTTGCCTCATTCTATGACAAACCTATTCAAGTGGACCCCACAGACGTGGCGGATAGGTTATTGTATAATGTCTAGTTGATTGTATATAATGGATTAAGTCAAGCGAGTTGGAATAAATAGATTCCTTACTGTTGACTTGTATATATGTTTTGGTGATTTGGTTATGATATATGGTAATTTAGTTGGAGAGGTTTCACTCACGCTTTGAACTTCTCATAGAATAACCTCGACACCACTAGAAGTGTTGTCCAAAGTAAAATAGTAGAATTTGACGGAACTTACCTGTAAGTTGCTGTAAAATTAGGATTTTACCGAGGGCACACTTTGTGGTGCCGGGGTGATTATACGCCCTCCCACCACAGCCCGGTATAATCACAATTTTCAGTCAAAATTCTATTAGTCTTATGAACTGAGTTATCAGTTCACTGTGTTATTAGTTAAGTGGTTAAACCTCTTCAACTGGCTCTGAAGATCTGACTACGCATGCGCGTCCCGGCCTCCTTCTCGTATAATCACCCCGGCACCACAAAGTGTGCCCTCGGTAAAATCCTAATTTTACAGCAACTTACAGGTAAGTTTCGTCAAATTCTACTAATTTAGTTGGAGAGGTTTCACTCACGGTCTGAACTTCTCATAGAATAACCTCGACACCACTAGAAGTGTTGTCCGAGGTAAAACAGAAGAATTTGACGAAACTTACCTGTAAGTTGCTGTAAAATTAGGATTTTACCGAGGGCACACTTTGTGGTCAAAATTCTATTAGTCTTATGAACTGATTTATCAGTTCACTAGTTAATTGTGTTTTTAGTTAAGTGGTTAAACCCCTCCAACTGGCTCTGAAGATCTGACTACGCATGCGCGGGCCGGCCTCAGTCTCGTATAATCACCCCGGCACTATGAATCGTGTGCTCGGTAAAATCCTAAGTTTTACAGCAACTTTCAGGTAAGTTTCGTCAAATTACACAGTAGTTAATAGGGCCTTGTTGAATTTGTGACCACTATTAATGACATCTGACAGATAGGCACAAGCTGACATCTGACAGTTAGACCAAGCTAACCATCATATACACAAATAAGTTTCCTTGAGTCTGCTCTCTAACTTAAGCTGTCATGAAGAAAGACATTCCATCTTTGGAGTATGAATGCATGGAATGAATAAACAATGATTGATTGATTGATTGATTGATTGATTTGTTTAACGTCCTAAGGCCGTAGGCCTCATGGGACTGCCTCATTGGTTATCAGACATTTAGTCCATTCTTTCCTCAAACTTAATTTGAGCGTGTGTGTGCGTATGAATGTGAGTGTGCGCGTGCGTGTGTTTGGGAGTCTGCTTGTAGCAGTGGGACACGGCTCGTAGCAGTGAGACACTGCTCGTGGCTCAAGGCCCTCCTTTATCGTGCTGCCTCACCCAGATGCTGTGCCGCAGACTGTTGACACATCATCTGACCGGTCCATTATCCTGACACCAGCCGGTCAGTCGTGGTTCTATACCAATCGGGCCAGCTTACCAGGGATTGACAAGTATAGAGAGCCTCTTTCCAACCTAGCTGGAAGATTACTCTTCCAGCCGGGCTGGAGGATCGTTCCCCCAGCCCACCTGACCGATACTTGAGGGGAGGTGTTTCCCCCCTGCTTCAGAGCTTCTCGAACATCTTCACTTCCCTGAGGAAGGTCAGAAGTTCTTTCTTACCAGTGCTGGTAAACACACTGTTCATGGACAAACCATGAAGGTGCTTGTCCCTACTCCTCTTTGTTGCCCGACATGAGAGCACCAGGTGTTCCATTGTCAGAGGTACTTGACATCGCTGACATGCGGTTTTCACCCTTCATGAGGTGTCCGTGAGTCAGCAGTGAGTGACCTATCCGAAGATGGGTCAGTCTTGTCGATTCCCTCCTGGTCAGGCCAATGTGGTTATGCTCTTTGCCAATCGAAGGTTCGATGGCTCTGAGCTTGTTGTTGTGGTCAGAACTCCATCTTTTCTGCCACTCTTTCTTGATGAACTCCTTGGCCATAAGGGAGCAGGTCTGAAGAGGGGATGGGAGCCAAGCGGAGTTCCCGGCTCAGGGCTTTCTTAGCTGCATGGTCTGCAGCTTTGTTCCCATCTATCCCAATGTGGCTTGGGAGCCAACAGAGGGTGACCTCTTTCTGGGCCTGAGTCAGGTGCAACATAAATTGTTTAATCTGCTGCACCACTGGGTTTCGTGGGTCATGCTGGCATAGAGTTTGCAGGCATGACTTCGAGTCAGAGAATATGATGAAGGCATTGCGCGTAGACACCTTCATCCACTCCAGTGCACTTAGGAGGGCATGCGCTTCTGCAGTGAAGATGCTGCTCCTTCCATGTAGTGCTCCTTTTCGAACTCCGAAGGGTGTACAAGCCACAAAGCCTACTCGGTTTCCGTCCTTGGAGCCATCAGTGTACACATCAGTATACCTTTGATGGCGATGGCAGATTTCTGCCAATTTCTCCAAGTACACCTTGTTTTCAGTTTCGCTTTTCTTGTGTTTGCTTAGGCCAAAACACACCTCTAGTACCTGGTCCTGGTTTATCGTGCGCAACCAGACTGATTTTCTGGGATTGATCTGATCTGTTAACCTTTCCATACTCTCACTGATCACTTAAGAATCCTAAAACTGGAGGTTTACTTTCAAAAATTATCTGTCATTTGAGGTCTGTTTAATGATCTTAGCACTAATCATCCCCAGTAAGGGTAAGTGAGCACTCCAACAATTAAAACAACGTATCTCTGGCCTAATCATGAATAAGCTATTTACCATTTAGGCTCCTATTTCCAACCTGCCACTACTATCATAAACTATACATTGCAATTTGACCATACTGTTGGACTATGGCAAGGCCACAAAGTGAATAGATTAGTGGTTTTCATGATCTGACTAGTATGTATACTAGAATAAAAGAACTATGTATGTGTTGTAGATGTAGCAAGTATTCATCATTATCTCATCATATAGCACGGGAGAGCTATGCAATTTGATGTAGGTGAACTATGCCCTGGAGAGTAGACTAAGCACATGTATATACCTACAGGTATGAATGGCTGTGTTACTATGCAAAACTGCTATTGCTAGGCCACCAAACAACCTAGCAACCTTTTACTACCTATATTGATAGTCTGTGATGGGTGCAGGAGAGTCAAATGCAGCTTTCCATAAAGGGAGGAAGGACATAGTTGAATGGAAACCATTCAGATACGCACATTCAGGCATTATGTCAGGCTTGGTTGCTAAGCAAAGGTGCTGTTGCTAAGCAACCAAATAACCTAGCAACAAAAAAGAAACACTACTGTACTCTCTGGAGCTCATTTATAGGGGGTAGGACCCACCAGATACTGCAAAGAGACATTTATATCTATTGTCGGCCATTTTGAATTTCGGCCATATACAGCCTGCCATCAAATTATCTGAAGTAGAAACATCCCTATTCTTGATCAGCACCCTTTTTAACATCAGAATCAGACCAATTGATAAAGATTTAGCATACAAAAACATCCATTTACGTAAAGAGGGTGTCTATTGAAATAGAATAGCATTGTATTGGCTCAAGGTAGTGTCCTCGCGTCCAAAGGAATAATGTGAGTTACATTCATCAAAGAATGCTGCAAAATGTCTCATATTATTTAGACAGATTTAGCCTACAAGAATCATATTAGATACTGTGGTTAGAAGGGAGATAAGCATATGTTTTATGCATGTATCTGGAGTGCATTGAAATTTTTCAGTAATAAAAATGAACTTTGTGATTTCAATCTCCCATCTTCCCGACCCTCTGGTACACTCAAATCTGAACTTAAAAACACATATCAGGGTTTAATGAAAAGGTTATCTTGTCCTCTTTCCAACAATTCAAAACCTTCAAGCTCCACTCAAGGTAAGGTAGTTTTAGAGCTTAGGGATTGAGCATACCCCTTAAACAACATGTTACCAAAATTGACTGAAAAGTGGTCTGACCCCGCACACGGTTAATGAGCAAAAACCGGTAGTGCATCCCAAGATAATCAATGTTAACATCTTGAATCTTATTTAGAGGACCCTAAGGAACAAAAAAATACCAGTTTCGCTGAGTGGTGGGGGGGTGCATGGTGGGCTCAGCCCACGGCCTAAGGGTTTAAGGATTTGTGTTTATTTGGCAAAGTGCAGGCGCTCTCTATAGGATGCCGTTATTCAATAAATACAGACGTCCATCTTTGCAACACCGATGTCCATCTCTGCAAAGACAGACGTCTGTATTTGATTTTAGGGTCCGTATTTTAGATACAGAGGGGATATATATAGGTGGTGTTCAAATATGGATATAAAATTGAAACACGAGCTTCCGCATTTATTGAATAAACTCGGTGAAATGCGGTGAAGCAAAAAACTCATAGTGTTAAAAGAACTTAACCTTCTGATAGAAAATAAATATATAAGGTTGGTTCCCACAATGGGGCATTTCATAGGGATTTTGTGCTTGGTCACTTCTATCCCTTTTTGTTAAAGAGACCCTCAAAGTTAACAACAACTAGACATAGTCTTAATGTCGTCTTAATAATGATACAAGCCTTGTATTTTTCATTCCAGCCAAAAGAGATGTTTGATCCAGAGCCTATTCTTCATAATGTACCTTCACCAAAGTTTGTTATCAAACAGAGAGAGGAACGGGACTGGCTGCGTGATAGGTTCGACCGCCACCGGCCACTCGACGAAATAGGATTGTTGGATGACCTTTTCTAGGAATTCGGATTATCTTCAAATTCACAACAAATCATGGTATAGCAAAGTACAACCTTTCAAGTGATGAGGTATTTGATTGTTGGTGCTTCAGTGGGAGTTTTTTTGGAGTTTTCACTCTTTCCACTCTGCAAGACTTTATCTTGATGTGGCTGGCCGATAATGAGTATTTAGCTTGTGAATCTCAGTGATGTGTTATATGGAGAACAGAAGTTGGGAAGTACATGGATGAGTTTTAGTCCGACCAAAGTGTGTTATGCAGGGATCACGAGCAGGGATCGAGATGGAAGTCTAATTCATATTTTCATATAATGAACTACAGTGGCGGATCCAGGATTTTTAAAAGGAGGGGCCTTGGCCCTTGTTTCAGATCAAAATGGGGTTACGAAAGACAAATTAACTCTTTAACTACTGGCAAAAACGAGGGGGCGCACTACCCCAATCTAAATCCACCACTGACCTGAGACAGAGTATGACTATTTTTGTACAAAGGTTATATAAACTGATTGTCAACCATTCAAAAGATTTGGTGAAGGAAATTCCTATGCAGAGTATACAGACTGATCTAAAAGTGTTCAAAGTGTGAATATATCACCATGTCCAAGATAGGTCTTATAAAGTTGCGGTTAAAAACTGCTGCCGTGATTATCTCATATTGTGTGATTTGTAAATCATCTGTACTTGAAACCATTCCTGGTTGTCAGATCTCAGTCTTGTACAGTACAAACCACGGACTTCAGGTCCATGTACCGGGTAGAAACCAAAAAGCTGATGTAAGTACATTGTATATACTATATACCTGTCCAACCATAATTGTGGATCTTCCCAATGGTAAACTGACTTAGCAATTAGCATCTTTCAGACTTTGGTCTATAAAAGTATGGGTGTATATATATGCAAACTTTGCTTTTTCAGTACAGGTATTTTTGCAAAAGAAATACAACATACCGTAATCTCCCGCGTAGAAGACGCGTTGCGCATATAGGACGCACCCCAAACTCAGCAGAAGCATTTTCGCGTATAAGACGCACCTCTTAGGGCTCAATTTTGTAAATTTAGTACTGTTCTATAGTAAAATTACCCCTCGTATAAGACGGACCCCCAACTTCAGTAGATCCTATAAGACGCACCAGGCATTTGTTTGGCGTAGAGGACGCATCTTCTACGTGGGAGATTACGGTATTTTGTCGCCGATCTTGTAAGGCCACACCAAAAAAATAAGTTGGTCTACAGATATTGGTGTTTTTGTTTTTTTTTAAGAATTCTTTGGCGTCCAATGGATTCCTTGCTGGAAAAGTGAGGCGAGCGACAAAATTCTATTTAAAAAATTTGGTATTTCCGAAAATATGGAGACCAATTTATTTATTTGGTGTGGCCTAACATGATCAGAGATGACAGAGTTTCAGATTTTCTCTGATTTCAGAGGTTCAAAGGTGATATTTTGCTACAGAAATAATAAGAAAAAAAAATAATAAAATGAATATTTTATAATTATGATATTTTGTAAAGATCTACCCAACCCTAAGTGATTAATTTTGAAGGTATTTGTTACTCTGATTAGGGTATAACCCCCTTTTGAAGTGCCCCAAAATAATTTTCAGAGTTTCGCCAAATATCGAACTGACATCTCTGCATGATGCTTACACCCCCAAAAGGTTAATGGGAAAGTTATGATATTTGCCTACAAAAGTTGGCATACAGAATCCGATTGGGTGTCCTTTTTCCCCGGCATGATCAGGGTTCCCAGTGGTCAGTTCAAAGTCAGTTAGACCTATTTTTCTTTAAAGGTCAGTTAAAAGTCAGTCAAAACTATTTTTGGAAAAAGTCAGTTAAAAATGAAATTTTGTCTGATTTAGGGGGATAATGTCAAATTCCATGCGAATTCACAAAATTTCTGAAATGCTTGTGCGCGAGAGTGGATAAATTTTTTCTGTGGGTGCCGTAAATCATCCGCTATTTGGTCAGTTAAAAGTCGATAAATTTCAGGTAAAAGTCAGTTAAAACCATGATCCATAAATAGTGGGAACCCTGAATTGATGCTCGAAGGCATTTGATACATTGCTCATTATCAGATTGAGTAATTTCATATTGTTAGCCTGACTACTGTAGCCTATGTTAAGTCTTGTTTTGATTTCTATTTATAATATGCTTGGCCATATATCTGTAGAGCTTAGTTTAGCGCCTTATATGGTATAGACTGTATAACAGTTTATCATGGTGATCTTCATGTAATGAGTCATCTATATAAAATAGTTTCATAATTGCTTTGTCCTTTACTTGAATACTACTACAGCAGGCACTTTGAGTCTGTAATCTCTCCTATATGAGGCACATCTTGTCTTTTGACATGGGATTCCCCCTCAGTGAACCACATCTGAGTGATCAAAGACCGTGGTTTGTCTGACCCTGCCTATGGGACCAGACAAATGAAAGAACACTTGCTATCCTTCAAGAAGAGTAGAGGAATGAAGCCCCAGTAGCAGTTTTCCCCCTCACCCCTACTCATAGATTTGGTCATTAATCTCACAGATGTGGTCACTGCTGTGTCTGACAAGCATAAAAGATCGAACGCATGCAATGCACGATTGGCCCAGGTTCGTCCATGACCTACCATAGGTGACTGGCACTATAGTGAGAGTCTGACAGTTGTCAATGGTTAAGCCTATGGAGAATACACCCATTATTGCTCGCATGTTTCATTGGCGAATAACTCCTCTCCTGGCGAGTTAAGCATTGCACAATATCAGCAGGTGTTGAATAAGGATCCAGATTAACCATAAAAAGGCATGAGACACTGTAATTCTCCTCCATTTTGTTATAATCAAGCAGTTTCGATGGCACCGTGAGTCGATCGTCTCGCTGTCCGCCATTTTGGATTTTGATGTTCTGTGCGCATGCACGACCCCTCCTTGCGGGAAGTAGCATTTTCGACGGAGAAATGATATATTATATCGATTTAACTTGAAATTAATGGCTTTTTGAACATAATCCACGCATCTTTGACAATATCAATCGAATTGAATTGAATATATCCTATCTTTTTACTGTTATATGAAAAATATAATCTGATGACCGGTCACTCTGCGCACATGCATCAAGTCTCCAGACCGGAAGTGAGGCGGTAGACATAAAATTATGGTGGTCTGATTTACACACTCATATACCAACGGTATTAACCCCTCCTGGACCGAGAATTCAACCTTACCTGCTGATAAAAAGTGTCTTAATTGCCCTATTCCCATAGGAGCCAATGTGTTATTTCTACCCCCTGTCTACCCCCAAAATCTACTGCCCAATGCAATCCTATGGAGCCTCGTTTTCATGAGAAAGTAAGTCAAACATGTCAGGTTTTTTCTTCAGCATTTATCATAGCCAAAGAAATGGTTTTTTTCAGGAATTGTGCATGTACAATGAAAGACTAGATCCTAAAGATTATGTTTCCATGATTTTTTGTTTAATTATCCCCCAATTTCGATGAGCAATTCCCATCTAAAGTTCCAATTCATGACCATCAGTTGTTGACCAAAAAGGCGCCGCCAATGACCCAGGAGGACCTGGGCCAATAACAGTCCAAACAGAAAAGAAAGGACTTAATGTCCGAGAACCAAAGAAATTGTGCCAACTTTTAAGTACTATTAGTAGGGTGGCCGGTTGTTTGAAAAAAATGCTATAAGATTCATGCATTGCACATGTATTTTGAGCCATGGATCTCACATTGAGGAAATTTGTGTTTTTAGGATGATAAACCAAATAAGCCTACATCTATAGCCCATCATATGCACCCTACCTCCCCAACTGTTCTGACTGATTTCAGGTCGTTGCATAGGACATAGGAAGGCTCCTAATTGCATGCTATGGCACAGGTTTGCCATCTAGTAGCTATCATATGCACTATACCGTAATCTCTCGCGTAGAAGATGCGGTGCACGTATAAGACGCACCCCCAACTCAAGAAAGGCTGGTTCGCGTATAAGACGTACCTCTTAGGGGTGATTTTTGTAAGTTCAGTACTGTTCTACAGTAAAAATACCCCGCCTATAAGATGCACCCCCTTTGGGAAAACCTATAAGACGCAGTAGGCATTTGTTTGGCGTAGAAGACGCGTCTTATATACGAGAGATTACATTATATACAGACCTTTATATGGACATGTATGGAGATCAGTGTCCAGTTAGTTAGTTAGTTAGTGTTTTACGGCACGTCAGCTACTGGTGATGGCTATTTGTGCCTAAAGGTTTTATGGAAGAAAGTTTCTACTGTTTAAATTTGACTGTAGTATCCCAGGTTCTTGACATATGCAAGTATTGTATCCGGTCTGCAGGTATCAAATAACTCTTTCAGTGTTGTACATTGATGGTATTGTGCCCTGATGGGGCACTGGCTACATTCCACAAGGAAATGTTCCACCGTCAGGTGTTTTTGACACCTCTTGCAAAGCGGTCTGGGTTCTCTCTTCATGAGGTGTGAATGCGTTAGTCTGGTGTGGCCTATTCTTAGTCTGTTCATGACAATTTCTTCTCTTCTGCTCTTGCATTTGGCTTTCTTGGTTGTGCCTATCTTGGGCTGTATTTTGTAGAGTTTATTGTCTCTTTCAGCATCCCATAACTCTTGCCACTTTTGTTGGATGTATTTCCTGATTTTCCGTTTGAGGTCCTCTGATGGTAGAGGCATATCTATTGGAACTTGATTTGTTGCATCCTTGGCAGCAACGTCTGCTAGGTCATTGCCATGGATTCCTTCATGGCCTGGTACCCAAGCATACTTTATCTTCTTTCCAGCTAGAGCAATCAGTGTCCAGCTTGTGGAGCCCCCTACTGTTAGTGTTGGTGCTAAGGGCCCCATATCAGTATCAGGAGATTAGCTGACGTTATCTGACGCTGGACTCCCATCATATTCATTCTACCCAGCTCATCACCGGAATCCCGCAATATGCTCAGACTCCTTGCTAACGCTTGGCAATATTACAACACCGGATGGCAGAATCATACACATGCCACAAGTCATCCTTAAAATATGAATTGCTTCAAAATTGGTCTCTTTATTTGTTCTCCTAGTTATGCTAAGTTGGTCCAGCAAAGTGGGTTGGGTTGACCGCCGGACATGTAGCGATCCAAAAAGCATTGTCTGGTACTCGAATACAATGGAAGCTCACTGGACCCAAGGACTGATTGGCAGCCTTTAAAATGTTCAAACAACAGAAACTCGAGTTTTTTTTCTCAGTATAACTGTTTAATTGCCATTATTATAGTGTGTCGTCATCATTATCACCAAGAAGGGGCTACAAAAATAAGTTCATCAAAATAATGCACATGGTAAATGAGGACTGTTCATCTAACTCGCTACTATAGTAACTGGTTTAACAACCCTAAAAGGACAGCATGATGCCTCGTCTGCTGTCATGATGCACAAAGGTGCTGAAGGTGCATTTATGTATCATGGCAAACATGATGCATGAATGCAGCGGTCACAGCTATTGTGCCGATTCTGTGTTTGTGGCAACATTCCATATTATATTGACCCCATGGTGTTGCCATGATGCATGAATGCAGCACTGGCGAGTAACTGACCAAAGCTTGGCATTGATACATCATTGCCAAAAGGTCAGCATGATGCACCGATGCAGTTCTGTTATTCGCTATGCATCACAGGGATGTAAGTCAGGCATGGGCAAAAATCAGGAAGCCATACATTTACTTGATATAAAAGGTCTTTTATTTTTTTTCCAAACAGCCCTCTTAACGCTTGTATAAGGAAAATACAGGTCATTCAAAATTTCCAGAAATCAGGAAATCATGATAAATCCTGAAGACTTACATCCCTGGCATCATGCCGATCCTACGGGGATTGATACCCTCCTGGACTTCATTGGTGCATCATGACGACCAAGGGACATGGACCTGAAGGCATCACCTAGCCCTTAAATAAGATCCTACCTGTGTTAAGTTAGCTCCCCCTAGGTTCTATGTACAAGATAGCATTGTATATATAGGACATAATCTACATGTGTGGAAATATTGCTGAAAGTGTTCAAGCTTTTTTTTTTTTACTCGGTTAACTCTAATGGTCGCATAGCGTATCAGGCCCATTGGTCGTCGTGATGCACCAATGAAGTTCTGGCAAGTATGCTCGCCAGCACTTCATTGGAGCATCATGTCGACCCTGTGGGACGACAAATCCCCGTAGGATCGGCATGATGCATGAATGTAGCCGTGAATGGGACCGCATTCATGCATCATGTCTACCCTGCAGGGCTAAAACTCCACCATAGAATCCATGATGATGCACCAATACAGTCTTGCTGAGTACCTTGCTAGTGCTGTATTGATGCATCATGCCAACAAATTTAAAATTAACCTTTTTGCACTATGCGGCCCTTAGAGGGTTATTTATTAACACAACCAAGAACACGTGACATTATATGACTGATAAGTAAGAGTAATATAGTATCATACATGTCTATCTTCTCTTTCATGATAATCATATCACCGCTATTCTTAACAACCTATATTGGAAGTGACGTTTAAGTGACAGTTATAAAGAAATCAAGCGCTCGAAAAATACATTCACAAACACCAACTTTTTTTCGGGTGGCATACTTTTGATACCGATACATAAATGCCATATCAATTCTGAAATTTGTGTCGTCCTTTTCTCTAAAACTCCCGATTCATTTTCAGAAAATCCAATGGAGATAATTCACAAGCCCAGATGATATCAAAATATGTCACAAGTGTAAAACCCATTTGCTTCGAAACATATTTTTCTCAAGCCAGAGTAAGAGATACCGGGTATTGGTTTGAACTAGGAAATGAGTATTAAGTATACCTATTAAGTTAACCCCTTATGAAGGAGTGCATCATACCCATTGGTCGGCATGATGCGTCAATAAAGTGCTTATCGGCACTTTATTGGTGCATCATGCCATCAATTCAGGAATGAACCTGAAGGATCAGCATGATGCACCCCTGGTGCCTCCATCGTGACGACTAATGGGCATGATGCATCAATGCAACATCAGCCTTTAAAGGGTGAATCCTATATAACATATGAGCAGCTCGGTGCGGAGTTGCGAGCTACTCAGGATGGACAGACTAGAGTCTTAGCTACCGTAATCTCCCGCGTGTAAGGCGCATCTTATACAGGGGGTTTTAGTTCTCATTGGATCCACAAGGGGGACACCAACACATTTCTTTTGATATCTTACATGCCCCCTTGGTCATAATAGGACAAAATGGGGCCCAAGGTGGCCCAAGCTACCCATAGGTTTTTGAACTTTGAAAATTCATTAAGTAGAACCAAAGTTATGAATTTTTCATTTTTTTGAGAATTTTCCAAAACTCTAGGTGCGCCTTATACGCAGGAGATTACGGTAGTGTTGATATATGTGAGCGAGTTGGGAAACAAAGTTTATGAGTACATAGAATATTGTATATCACATAGGCTACAGGCCAGCTGTACTGAGCGACCCTCAAACAGGCCGCCCGGGTCACAGCGAAAAGTATCGTAACATTTCTGGTTATAAATATATGCACCTACTGAGTCCTAGTTATCTTTTAAGGGCTGCATAATCATCAAGTTTTAATAAGAAATTTGTTGTGATTGGGTGCCAAAACAGTGATGCCACATGAATGGCAGTTATTCGCCAGTGCATGTTACTCGTGAGAGCGAGTTACTCACCAGAGCTGCATTAATGCATCATGAAAACAAAGGACTTTATCACACTATGCAGACCTTAAAGGATAAACATCAATTACTTTTCCCATCCTAAAGGCTGTACTTACATAACGGAATTCTTTACTACAATTTCATCCACCGACACACAGTCGCCTTCTGTATGAGAAGTAGCATTGTATACAGAATATTGAGCTTAATTTACAAAGTTAATACAGAGAGCAAGACTATATTATTGATTACCTATGTGGCCTCATATAGAGCCAGGTGTAGAGCATATAGTCGATATCATGCAATCGAGTGCACAGGGACATTTTTTCGGTGGTATGCGCACCTGATGTATTATTATTAGGTAAGACACTTGTTCTGGTATTTACTTGTTCTTATCATTACCAAAATATCAGCCAGGCTGATCGTAAAATGTGCTTTATATATATATAAAGTAGTCTCCCTTGAGCTGGTCTTGTTATACATACAATGTTCAAATTACCAACTACGAAATTTTACATCTATTATTTTAACTATATTATCGACAGTATACACATTTTTACCATGTTTTATAACTATTTATCCTTATATTTCATTACATAATATTTACAATGCGAGTTTTGTTTCACGCCTTCTCTTCTCGAAAGTTGCATTACTTCTTTTTCGGTACTCGAACATGATTATATAAACCCAAGTTTTAGGGAGTGGTCATCTTTCAACAACATGCGAGGCGTCGATTTGGGGGAGAAGAAAAGGAAATATAACTACATAAAGGGAAAGTTAGGTGCGTATGTTGGGTTACCCCTTTAAAGCAATATTGCTTTCATATCATATATCATAATTCAAAAGAACCCAATCCCAGCGCGATTTTGAAGAGGTCGAAAAAAATATCTGCCACTGCGCTCATACAAAATCCCCCAAAGCCTCCTGTCGTTGAAAAAAATGCCCACTCCCCTAATTTCAAATTTGGTGTCTGCGATCAACAGTCATCGCGGCTTTGCACTTGTCAAGACTACAGAATTTGTGTATATACAAAGCGATTATCAATACTCTACTCTGGTGAACCAATCAAAGGCCGCCAACTCATTGATGCATTATGACCATTGCTCGTCATGATGCACCAATGAAGTGCTGGTGCATCATGTCGACCCTCTGGGAGTGTATCAACCCCATGGAGTAGTCATGATAAACAAATGCAGCCCTGGCGAGTTACTCACCAGGGCTGCATTCATGCTCTTGACCACAAATGGGCATGATGCATTACTGCATAAGCGGCCCTCAAAGATTTAAGGCCGCATGCAAATAGAGCATATGGCACTTTTACATAAAGTATTACTTGTGGTATACTTGTAGAAGTAATATAGTAATATCAAGGTGTACGTATCATGTGTAACTCTTTAGTCTATAATCCTTTAAGAGTCGCTGATGCATTAATGCATCATGCCCATTGGTCATCATGATGCGTGAATGCAGCCCTGGCGAGTAATTCACCAGGGCTGCATTTAACAAGGCATTTGACAAGGCTACATTAGGCATGATACACTCCCAGAGGGTAGGCATGATGCACCAATGAAGTGCTGGCTAGCAGTAAGCACTTCATTGGTGCATCATGCCGACTAATTGGCATGACACACTCCTGCATCAGCAGCCTTTAAAGGAATAATGTCTAAAATGCAATGTAAATGTCTATATATCATACGAGTCGTGCAGATTGCAACAGTTGTGGCATCAAGAAGTATGTGACATTTCACCATGCGAGGGATGCTTAATGCTCAAATGCATCATATAATTCTGCCATGATGATGCATGAAAGAAACACTGGTGAGTAACTCGCCAGGGCTACATTCGTGCATCATGCCGACCCTCTCGAGTCGACACTCCAGGGAGAGTCGGCACGAATAACCAATGCAATGCCGCTAGTGAGTTGCTCACTCATTGGTATATTATGACAAATATGAGCTTGATGCCTTTAATCATCTCATCATGCCTAATGCATCAAGCCGTCCCTTGTAGGCCATGGTCACTAAGGTGTGGACAGTGTCAGTAGCGCTCAATGAGCTGAAAATCTTTCGTAATGTACTTTGCATAACCTCCATCCAAAAAATGCCCTTTCAACTTTGAAAAAAAGAAAAATCATAATCCCTGGTCAAGATTTGACTCTGTTTCACCAAAAAAATCTTGAATTTTTTTCCCTGTCAATATGTCAAATATATATTTTTGAACTACATTCCAATTTAGGTAGACCAAAAAAACTTTAACCTTTCGTCTTTTGAAAGTGAGAACGTTTCAATAAATGTATCAAAGAAATCGCCCAACAGTCCTACTTTTACCGATAGATATGGTCCAATATATATACTTCGATTAACTTGAGTAACATTTCTTATAATATTCCAAGAACAACATTTTTCAAAGACTGGAGAAACTCCCGCTTTCTTTTCAGAACTATCCACATTCTTTGACTCATTGAATTTCACGGTTGGGTGGTTGTGGAGGTTTATATCCCGAATATCCGAGTTTTGCCGGATGGTTTGGTAAAACGACTGTCCAGTTGGTTCATAGTGGGTTTTAGACAGCGCTCTAAGCAGGACCCTCGACCAGACTGATCTTCATGGTAGCGTAGTACAGTGCCCGGATGAGGTTAAGAAATCCAGCGACAAAAGCCCCTGTAAATGAAAATATATCACTTAGCCATATGACTTGCATTAAACCCCAAGTATAAGCCGCCCATGTATAAGCTACACGCTAACTTTGGAAAAAAGACCATACCTGGGGCTTGAAAATTAAGTTTACCGTAATCTCCTGCGTATAAGGCGCGTCTTATACGCGGGAGATTACGGTAGTGCTTTTCTATATAAAAAAGAAACCTGCTTACCCTAAGTTTGGGAGCACCGTATATTAAAGCCACAGGCTGAGCAGAAAATGGCCTATAAACCGCCATGGCTTAATATACACTTTTATTTGTTATAACTATCAAATATTCTGCATTAGGCCACTCAAAAAAAAACTAGTTTCTCAGCACTGCCCTCGTCGGAAAAATCATTTGATTTTTTTTTCTTTCCCAGAGAAATTTCTGAGAAAAATTTACCAAAAAATGAGCAAAAGTAGCCATGTTTGGTACCAAATTGAAAGCTTATGGTACAGGGAATGCAACTGGCTATCAATAATAGACATTCTCATACTTTTATAATGTCAATGATAACTTTACTTTAATAATGCAGTTGTTCATACACACGGCCATTTGTGATGTGTCCGCAAATACATTCACGCCCTAATGAAATGCTACGGCAAAAAACAACAACAACAAAAACATTAAAATCCTCCCTCATGGCTCAGTGATGAGAAACAAGTTTTTTTGTTTTGTTTTTTGAGTGGCCTTAGATAAACGATATCCATTGGCATGGCTAGATATCAGTGGCAGATATTACCGGTTAGTGTTCGTCATTTACTGTTCAAACATACTGGTATTGTAAATACTGGTATTGTAAAAATTGTTCAACTTACCGATCCATATAACATAGATTCCTGCTGCATTTTTAGCCTTCTCGTATGTTCCGACCTGTGATTGATAAAAATCGATTAAGCATATGTATTAAAAGTGTGCGTTAATTACTCTTGCAAGGACTAATTTTGATAAACACGTGTATTCAGGGTGTAGGAAAAATTCTTAAAATACAGAGAGAAGTAATTAATACTGCGAAACTGATCTTCAGGTAAATCTAGCGGGTATGTTGATATGAGAAAATTCTGATATCGGACAATAACTTACAACTCTGAAGTAGAGTAATTTCATCAAATTTTACAAGCTCTTAATCTGTACAAGAGGACTAGTAATTTTTGTAATGCTTTTAAGCGGCATGGAGATCAGAATAAGGTCTCTACTGGGAGCCTGTACCAATCAGACGCCACACTTCTGTGTATTTACATAGTGTTAGCTTATTGTCTGTGGGGGCCTGGTGAGGAAATCTAGAACTAAGACCTCTGACATTGTTAGACAGATTCATACCATTCTCTAACGAGAGATGGCAGAACAAGATAATTGAAGATATCATCTCTTATCATCTTACTGTCATTTAAAACCGGTAGTATCGTAATCTCCCGTGTATAAGGTGCGCCTTACATGCAGGATTTTATTACTCCCTGGATCAACAAAGGGGACGCCAAGACCTTTCTTTTGATATGTTTCACTCCCCTTAAGTCATATTAGGGCATAGGGGAGCCAAGGGGGTCCTAGCTGCACATAGCTTTTTCAATTTTGAAAATCCATTTAGTAGAAAAAAATTTATGATTTTTTTAAACAAGAAGAATGTGGCAAGGACCACGGATAGGAGTTGCCACTCTGCGGCGACGTGTGACATCATGGCCTACGTATGACGTCACAAATTGCGTCACAAGGTGACAGTGACGTCACTGACAAACCGAAAACATAATGAAGTTGCTACGGTCGCTGCGCTCCAGGCCGCTACGCGGCAAGCAACTCCAAAAAATTTTTGACCATATTTTAAAACTGTAGGTGCGCCTTATGCAAGGAATGCGCCTTATGTGCGGGAGGTCATGGTAGCTTGCATAACTGAGAAACGATGCACGCAGGATGTGTTCAACTATAGACTTCTCCTGACTCCAGATTTCAGTTTAACTGGATATATATTGTTGTTTTCCCCCATTGCTTTTAAAAAGAATATACTCACTGTGACCCCGATACCGATGCCTACAAAGATTAACCCAACGATGGTGAAGATGATTGCCCGAGTCCGCGCAAACGATGGACCCACTGAAGACCTGTAATTAATATATCAATCAATGTAAATATCAGGTAGTAAGGAAACCAGTCAAAAATACAATTCAATGTCATGATCTATTGGCCAAATTAAAACAAATAGAAATGATGAATATCTTCATATTCTATTCCAAGTCATTATAGTGAGCATTATTCTTGTTCATCCGGCTGTTCGTTCTAGTATCGTATGATTAATTCCATGTGATAAAAGTTGAAGGAATTTAGTATTACATCATCTAAATATGTGGGACTTCATTCGTTTTTTGGCGTATCAAGTATGTTATTAAAACCCTTTCGTGAGCTGGGGATTAACGGTAAGTTAAATACAGTAAACATGGATACTTACACTTTCCGGCAGTGAGGACAACGGGCCAGGGCTTTGTTTAGGATATTGAACTGTAAAAGAAATACAAAGCAAACTGAAATATGTGTATATCACAAGTATATACATTGTCACTGTTTTATCATTATCATCACCTTAGGGGACAGGAAATTAAATTATTTCTTCTCTTATTTGAGCAGGCTCATATCAACTAGTAGCTATCAACATCCATGTCCGAGATATCAGGTATCAAGTATGTATACAGTGGTTGTTTAATGTTGACACTGTTACACATGGAGTTGTTTTGGATTTGTGTCTTATCTGACCTAAATAGTGGTCCCGCGTCATGTGCCCGTTTATGTCACATGGTGTGAGACAAAAACCAAAGGAAAACTTCAGACCATGTGTCTTGTCACGAGATTAAGTTTTTAATCAAATACGTTTTTATCCTACCGTTCCCCCCTCCCCTTATTTCTCCTTAGTTTATAGCAAAGCAGCCTAATTTTGGAAACATATGTAACCGAGAGATTCACTATACATTTACATCAAGAAAGTTCAAATTCAATGCTTTGATGCCCCGCATCTTTGTGATTACCGTATTCATTCTAATAAGCGCACATGTGTGGAAATTTAATTATTGGATGCTCAAAACATCAATACAAAATTAATTCTAATAAGCACACCCCCCTAAAAGCTAAAAATCGTTGTTTTTGCCCTCAAAATCGTTGTTTTTGCCCTCAAAATCTCTGATATTGCACTGCATTTGCATGATTTGAGATCTCAAAAGGTGGAGTGTGCGCTTATTAGAACATGTGCCCTTATTGGAATGAATACGGTAACCTGATAATGCATAAAGTTCATGGGCGTGGAAAGCAAGGGGGACATGCCCCCCTCAAAAGGTCAAAACTAAAAGGTCAAGCGAAGGGAGGTCAAAAATTGCAGAAAACCCCCCTGGTCCTACCCACTCTGAAACTGCTTCCCACACCCCTGTAAAGGCATTTTGTCATCGTGATGCCGCCCCGGCGAGTTTCCTCACCTATAATGCATTTATACCTCCAGGTTTGATACATGCTCAGACGGTCGGCATGATGCACCAATGAAGTAGAGGGTCGGCATGATGCACCAATGAAGTAGAGGGTCGGCATGATGCACCAATGAAGTGCTGGCAAACAGACTCAACAGTATTTCACTAATGTACCATACAGACTACCTCAATCTCCCGCATAAAAGGCATATAAGGTATTTATATGTGCACCCTGAGTTAAAGAGAATGATATAAGGCTCACCTGGGGCCTGGTTTTGAACAGTTTAATACTATTTTGATGTAATTCTACCACACCTATAACCAAGGTACACCCTCTTTTGGGAGGCTCTATAAGATGCAGTATGCCTCAGACACGTCATTTATGTTAAAGACTACCGTAATCTCTCGCGTATAAGGCGCGTCTTATACGCGAATCAGATCGTGGATGCGCCTTATAGCATTTTCCCAAGTTGGGGGTGCGCCTTGTACGCGGGGTACCCCCTACTTCCATTTGAGAAGTATGTACACACTCTCATATTTTTTCTTTAACCAAAGAAAAGGTGTAGTTGTTACCATGGTGTAAAGTCCTGTATGTCCGTAAGAGTACGCCATGATGCACGAAGGCATCCCTGGAGTATATATGACTAAAGCACATTCATGTATCATGTTGAGGTCCGTGGTTCCTAGAATAACACCAGATGGCAGGAGTATTGTGTATAATGCTCCATGAATTCTCTTAATCAAATTCAATAGTTTATCTAATAAAGCCCTCAGTCAGTGGGGTGTAGATATATTTGCAAACACTTTTATGAAGAGCTGAATGGTTTGTTTCACTCAGTAATTTATGGGTATTTAGAGCACCATAGTAACAACTACACCTTTTCTTTGGTTAAAGAAAAAATATGAGTAGTTGGGGTTCTGAGTAAATTCAATGCAATTGCATGAGGTTGGACCCTTATGGTTGCGCCTTCTACACGGACCAGCCTTCCTGAGTTGGGGGTGCGTCTTGTACGCGGGGTTTTCAAAAAACTGACTCAGGACCTTCTGGTGCGCCTTCTACACGGACCTGCCTTCTCTGAGTTGAGGGTGCACCTTCTACGCGGGAGATTACGGTAAGTACTGTAATGGACATGCACTAATGCATTAGCAACATTCAACAAAATATCCCTAGGAGAGTGTAGTAGACTTACGAGGAATGTCTCGTTGCAGTGGGCGCACGTTATTCTGCTTGTACCTGGTGGTCTCATCGTCACTGACACATTCACTGGGCCTAAGTTGATGATCCGCTTACTAAAGAAAAAGTAAAATAAAGAATGTATATACCTGGAATTGACATTACCACTTTGTGGTCAACAATCAAGTGTAAATCATCATGGTTCGCCTCTTACTCTAGTAAATTAATATCATTTGATTAACAAATTCCAGGGAATATACAAGGGGTTTTAGTTCTCCCTGGATCCACAAGGGGGACACCAAGACCTTTCTTTTGATATTTTACACTCCCCTTAAGTCCTCATAGGACATAAGGGGGTGTGGGGGGTCGGGGGGCACTGGCTACACACAGCCTTCGAATTTTTAAAATCCATTCTGACATTGGGCCAAAAATTATGATTTTTTTTACCATATTCTAAAACTGTAAGTGCGTCTTATATGCAGAATGCGCCTTATACACGGGAGATAACGGTACCTAGTTTTTTCATCTTTTCTTTTTACAATTCAAACTGTTAAAATGGGGTCTGTTTTTCTATGTTTATACCAGGCATAGCTAAGAGAGGCAGATAATAAGATCGTTTTTTTATTAAATTGATAAGTGAGATAGCACATTGTATTCACAATAAATTTTAAACTCTAACTCACCAGTTGGGTCGTGGACAGGCGATCCGTTGTGAAGAGGCTTTACATATCAGAAGGCAGTTACAGGGACATCGGACGTACTTCTTACCCGGCGGGGCCGCCTTGATAGGCTGTATGTAGAAAAAGTAGCAAATATCATTATTATACTTGCACCTATACAATCTTTTATCCCAGAAATAGATATACTCAAATATTTTCAAATAATTTCTTTTTTACTTTCTTTCTCTTTTTTTGGAGGGGAGCTGATTGCCCAGCCATTTCATTACGGTTATCGAGTAACGTCATCTCCCGCGGATCAGGTGCATCCCATGTACAAGATATACCGGTACCCCGAGTTCAAGGTAAACCCATAAGTTGCATTTGGGGGGTTGATTTTTGAGGTATGTTGTATCAGTACTGTTCTATAATAAAAGTACCCCGCCTATAATGGGCACATCCCAGGGCTCGACAAATCCCTGTGTCCAGTGCCTGGGACACAAAAATATTTCTCTGGACACAACTTATTTTTCAAGTTATGCCCAGTGGACACAACTGCCAAGCCAGGCTTATACATAGAGTTAAAGGGCTGGGCACACAATATTTCCCTGCCGGACACAACTTTGATTCATTGCTGTGCCCAGTGGACACAAGGGTTCAGAACTGATTTGTCGAGCCCTGCATCCTCTTTTGGAAGGTTCTATAAGGCAGTATAGACCTCAGATTCATGTATAAGGCGTGCCTTTTACGCAGGAGATTACGGTAGTTAATGTGTCAAACAACTAATTGAAATTGGTTTAGTTCAACACAAAAAGAAATTCTCATCAAATACCAGGAATTCCTCATAAACCAAGAAATGTGGCATCTCTGTATAGATCTATATTTTCATGCTTACCGTGGCCTCGTTGCAGACATTACATTTGACGACATGTTGATGCGTCTTTCCCTCTATGTTGATCATAGACTGACAGACCTTACAGTTGATCATAGGGATCCCCCCGGTGGGGGACGGAGTATAGGGCGGTGGTAGCTCATCGGCCCCGATCACCGGCACCGTCACCACCGTGGGGCCCGGGAAACCTTCTGTAAGACAAATCAAAAACACTATCAGACATGTCTTCCTTTTGACAATGTACACCTAAGAGAATCAAGGTGAAATGAGCGTAAAAATGTCCATGGTCTTATAATGGCAGTGTTGCAGAAATGACGTCAGCATGCCGGCTTTTGCCTGCATAGATTCTAAATGGCCGATATAGGGCCTTAGGACGCAGGCTAGAGTGGTCTGCCATAATCTAATCTTTCTAATGGTGAAAGAATTTTCCAAACAGTCAATTGGAAGCAAAGTTGTGTATAAGGCCAAAAAAAATTGTTTGTTTCAGGTAACCTGACCCTACCTAGCAAAACAGGGCCGACCCTCAAATTTATTTTCTTTTTTTAGCCATTTTTGTAATACCGTAATCTCCCGCCTAGAAGGCGCGTCTTCTACGCCAAACAAAATGCTGCTGGGTCTTATACGCGGGAGGTAAATTGCCTTGAGTTTGGGGTGCGCCTTATACGCGGGGTTTTCCAACATCTCATTTGGGAAAATGCGCCGATGACAGCTTGAACTCATAGCGCCAGCACCGCGGCAGACCGGGAGGTGTTGACGCGCTCGCCGGGGATAAGGCCCACCATGCGCCGATGACAGCTTGAACTCATATAGCCAGCAATTCGGCAGCCTGGTCGGTGTAGATTTGCTCGGCGGGTTTGACGCCGACCGTGTGCCGATGACAGCTTGAACTCATATACCCAGCACCGCGGCAGACCGGGAGGTGTCGACGGGCGCTCGGCGGGTTTGACGCCGACCGTCACACCATGTGCCGATGACAGCTTGAACTCATATAGCCAGCACCGCGGCAGACCGGTCGCTGTAGATTTGCTTGGCGGGTTTGACACCGACCGTCACACCGTGTGCGGATGACAGCTTGAACTCATAGCGGCAGCCCGGTCGCTGTAGATTTGCTCGCCGTTTTTTTACGCCGACCGTGTGCCGATGACAGCTTGAACTCATATAGCCAGCACCGCGGCAGACCGGGAGGTGTCGCCGGGCGCTCGGCGGGTTTGACGCCGACCGTCACACCGTGTGCGGATGACAGCTTGAGCTCATAGCGGCAGCCCGGTCGCTGTAGATTTGCTCGCCGTTTTTTTACGCCGACCGTGTGCCGATGACAGCTTGAACTCATATAGGGGGGTGGGGAGGGGGGGCGCCTTCTACGCGAAACAGCCCCCCTGTGAGTTGGGGGGCGCCTTATACGCGGGTTTTTCCGGAAATCGATCCAGAAGAGGTAAGTGCGCCTTCTACGTAAAAAAGGCCTTCTCTGAGTTGGGGGGGCGCCTTCTACGCGAGCTGCGCCTTCTACGCGGGAGATTACGGTATAATTTTTTCAACCCAGAGTCACTGCGACTCGTTTGGGAGTCACTGCGAATCGTCCAGAGTAACTGTGGCAATTAAGAAATCATTTTTTACTTTTTTTCAGCATGTTACCTGAAAGAAAATATAATGCAGCAATGTAAATTGCTGATAACTCGAAAAGTGAAAAGCCGGTGATTGGCTCCCATGAGGGGCCTTGCCCCCCCCTCATGTCACAATGTCACCATGTCACCAAAATTCAAAGCTTCAGGTCACATGTCACTTTTTTAGGGAAAATGACCATGTCCAAAAATAAAGGCATGTCTCCAAATACAAGGCTTTAGGTCACATGTCACTTTTTTAGGAAATGGACTTGTCATTTTTTAAAAGGGTGCAATGTCAGAATATCACTTCAAAATGACCAAATGTAGCCACATCGCTTTTTACCCATTGGGGGCCACATGAGTTGTGCACTCATCCTGTTGCATCAGCACTCCCTCACCCAGATTATTTGCACCACCAAGCCACTATTCGCTTAACTCCCGCACCACATTGCCAAAAAAGGCGGGAAAGTTGATACATGGATCAACATCATATACCTTCGCCATTGGACGCAAAAAGCGTCTCATGGCTGCCATGGCCACCTAAATTTGATAACTTGGATTACGGGAATTTTCACCCTCAACTTTGGTCGGATAGAGGGAAAAAAAAGAAAATCCGAAATTAGAGCCCAAAATTCCCATCAGCAAGAGGGGGAAAAAAAAAAGGCCGATGTTAAGTCATGTTTTGGGACACCAAATGTACATTTTAGCCATGAAAAGGTTGATTTTTTACAATTGTATGTCACATGTAAAGGTCAAAACTTTATATTTTTCTTTGATTTTGCCAAAAATCTCTCCAATGGATCCGTAATCCAAGTTATTAGAATAAAACGGCCTAACCAACTGAGTCTGTACAATATTGACAATTTCTCAAAATTTACAAAACTTGGTAATGAAATACCGTAATCTCTCGGGTATAAGACGCGTTCTCTACGCCAAACAAAATGCTGGTGCGTCTTATAGCATACTCTCAAGTTGGGGGTGCGTCTTATACGAGGGGTAATTTTACTATAGAACAGTACTGGATTTACAAAATTGGTACCTAAGAGGTGCGTCTTATACGCAAAAATGCATGTGCTGAGTTTGGGGTGCGTCTTATACGCGCAGCGCGTCTTCTACGCGGGAGATTACAGTACCTTTTCGCACCACAAAAATGACTGAAAGTGCAGGGCCCCAGGGTGTCTCCTTATAACTCACTTTTCGAGTTAATGATTTAATTTTGTTGGCCAAAATACAATTACAATGAATTCTATACCTGCTGCCTTGAAATGTCAAGTCAAGATGCAAGGATGCAGGCCACTTCGGCCTGCATGGAGAAAAAGTTTTTGGCAACACTGCAATGGAATTTCTCTAAAGATTTACATAGATTTCCCTGATGAAGGCAAAATTCATGTTAATCGAGATTTTACATCCCTGCTAATGTGTAATTTCAGTTGCATAATTTCTTTCAATTCCCGCACCCTAACAGCAGAAGCTGTGTGTAGTGTAACACTGCCAATCTAACCACATATCTGTGCTAATCAGGCCACTACTACACCACTGATCAGCAGCCTTAGATAAGGAACAGTCATCACCACCTAACAGAATTGCGGTCAAAATGACATCCCTCACAAAGACACTCGCCATAACATCTCGCATACCGTAATGGCCTTTATAGGGTATAGCGGTACTGAAATCCATCTTAATCATTGAAAGCAGTATTTGAATAAGCGCCTGTCTAGTATAATATGAAATAAATGAGCACCCGGGGGGGGGGGGTTATAAACACTGACCACTATGGTATAAGGTGCAGCTTATACATAAGGATACCACCTTCCTGCACCTTATGAAATTTCTGAAGTCAGGCGGCATGGATATCATAATATACTGTACTACCATAAATTCTCTCGTATAAGCCGCGGCTTATACCAGAATTCAAATCAAAATTAGGCTTATAGAATGCACCAAAAGTTAGGGTGCGGCTTCTAGGGGGTGTTTGACACTATAGAATAGTACCCGACTTTGGTGCGGCTTATACCAGGGATGAGGCTTATACAAGAGAATTTACGGTACTGTAAATTCTCTAGTAAAAGCTGCACTTTTCTATAAGCCGCACCCTGAGTTTGTGACAAGGCTATAAGCCTCATCCAGGGCATGAAGTTTTGCATTTTACCGTAATCTCCCGCATATAAGGCGCATCCCGCCTATAAGACGCAGAGTTTGAGAACATGGTCAAAAATATTAAAAATTGATAACTTTTGTTCTACTGAATGGATTTTGAAAAATTCAAAAAGCTATGTGTACCTAGGGCCCCTTGGATCCTCTTGTACCCCTTTATGTCACATTATGACTAAGGGGGAGTGCAAGATATCAAAAGAAAGGTCTTTGTGTCCCCCTTGTTGATCCAGGGAGAACTAAAACCTCGCGTATAAGATGTGCCTTGTACTTTTCTATGGTGTAAAAAACCCTCCTATAAGCCGCACCCCTTCTTTGGACTGATCCTTTAAGCCTAACTTTCATTTGCATTCTGGTATAAGCCACATCTTATACGAGAGAATTTAAGGTAATTGCTCAAAATCAAGCCCTAGGTGTCGCTTGTACCGTAATCTCCCGTGTAGAAGACACGCTGTGCGTATAAGACGCACCCCAAACTTAGCAAATGCATTTTCGCGTATAAGACGCACATTTTAAGGCCCAAATTTTTTAATTCAATACATTTCTATAAGACGCTCCCCCAATTTCAATACATCCTATAAGACTCCCCAGCATTTTGTTTGGCGTAGAGGACGCGTCTTAAACGCGGGAGATTACGGTAACTTCTCTAACTTAGGATGCGCTGTATACTCGTGACACGCATCATATATATAAGATACCATAATCTCCCACGTATAAGACGCGTCTTATACACAAGGTTTTAGTATTTCCTGAATCCGCAAGGGGGAGACCAAGACCTTCATTTTGATATCTTACACTCCCCCTAAGTCCTAGTAGGAGATAAGGGGGGTCAGGGAGTATTAGCTAAACATAGGTTTTTGAATTTTCAAAATCCATTCAGTAGAACAAAAGTTGTGAATTTTCATTTTTTTGAGCATTTTCTGAAACTCTAGGTGCGTCTTATACGCAAGCTGCGTCTTATACATGGGAGATTACAGTATTACTGAAATATTGCTTATTGAATATTTTCTGAACATTCTGGACCCCTCTCGCCCATGTTAAACCATGGCCCCTCCTTATTTGTGACCTACAATCAGGGCCTGTACATTTACTGTAAATTCCCAAGTACCGTAATCTCCAGCGTAGAAGACGTGCTGCGCGTATAAGACGCACCCCAAACTCATTACATGCATTTTCGCGTATAAGACGCACCTCTTAGGGGTGATTTTTGTCAATCCAGTACTGTTCTATAGTAAAATTACCCCTCGTATAAGACGCACACCCAACTCGAAAAAATCCTATAAGACGCACCAGGCATTTGTTTGGCGTAGAGGACGCGTCTTATACGCGGGAGATTACGGTACCGTAAATTCTCCAGTATAAGCTGCATCCCTCATGTAAGCCGCACCCCCAACTTTGGAATGAGCTATAAGCCACACCTAGGGCTTGAAATATGACATTACAGTACTGTGCCATAGTATCAAATACCCTGCTATAAGCCGCACCCCTTGTTTGGGCACATTCTATAAGCCTCACCTGGACTTGGATTCTAGTATAAGCCATGGTATTAGCCGCACCATGGGAGAAAGCTATAAGCCGCCCCTGGGGCTTAAGAATTGACAGTTTAATACTGTTCTATGGTGCCAAATACCCTCTTAAAGGCCACACCCTATAGGCTGCATTTTGATTTGGGTTCTGGCACGAGCTGCAGCTTAGGCCACACCAAAGAAATAAGTTGGTCTACGGATTTTGGTTTTAAAAAAATGGTGTGAGCCAGCAAATTTTTTTTTTTTTAAAAGAATTTTTTGGCGTCCAATGGATTCCTTGCTGGAATTTTGCCAAACATCACAAAGAGAAAACTTGTAGAAACTGAAGCGAGCGAAATCCGTAGACACGATTTTTTGGAGTTGCAAGCGGCGTCAGTGGCCGGGAGCGTAGCGACCGTTACAACTCCATAATGTTTTCGGTTTCCTCCCTGTCACCTATGATGTCATTGGTGACGTCATGCTGCCTCAGTGACGTCACCCGCAGTGGCTAGCGATGAAGTGGCAACTCCTATCTGTGGTCCTTGTCACATTTTTCTTGTTTTCAAAGAAAAAAAAAATTGTATTTCCGAAAATGTGGAGAGGGCGATCCGTAGACCAACTTATTTTTTTGGTGTGGCCTTATATGAGAGAATTTACGATACTAGCCTGAGTCATGTGTGTGTGACAGTTCTATAATATATGAATACCACCACTCGTGGTCACTGCTATCTGACATCTGACATTGTACTTAGTTTAACCAATGAAGGGCCAAATGATGCCTACGGTTCATGTTCCTTGGTGCACCAATGCACTGCTAGAGAGCCAGCACTGCATTGGTGCATCATGACAACACTTTTGGAGTGTATCAACCCAGTTGGTTTGGCATGATACAGGAATGCAGCCCTCGAGAGAAGACCCATCAGGGAAAGGATACATTCAGCGCAAGATGCGACCACAAAAGGTTAATCCCGCTATCATTATTAGGACATACTGGTAGTTCTAGTGGTGTCTAACAAAAAGCCCACATTTATTTATAACCTACCGCTACTAGGGTACTTCTATTTTGTTTTCTTGTTGTGTTTTTTGTTTGTGTATTTTTACTTGTTCCTGTATTTACCCAGTATGCTTTTGTTACCGGAGACAGTATCTTCTGTTTTGATAAACCGCAACAATGTCAAAATGACCCCTTATCTAGACCCTAGATATGAAGATACTTGATACAAAACTACAGTTAGTAACTAAGGCCCTGCATATAAGGAGCAACTTGTACATGAGTAGGCACTGCTAGTGTACCTTAAATGGGGGCTAGCACAGCAAATTTCAACATGGGTACCCGTTCAAAGATCGTTCACAAATCCGTGGGACCCAGCAGAAAAATAGTGACTCCCTGATTGATCAAGGGGTAGTCACATGACTTGCTAACGTGGGTAGGTCTTAGCCATGATGGCCGCCCTTTAAAGCATCAGTAAAAGTTGCGGTGGGGGGGGGTGCACCATAAGCCCTAGCACCTCCTGCCATTAGAACAATTGCTAAAAGCCGACCGCAGATGGGGCCGATCAAATCGGTAGTTAGGGACATAGGATTCGATCAGAACAGGAAGATCAAATATGTTTGATATTGCAAGATCATATCGGACATACGTAGCAGACGTCCCCGATCCAGCCAGTCGGCTGACCCAGTCAGCTTAAGGCCTAAAAGAGAAATGTTGTGTTCAGGTAATGCTACCTACCCCTACTCTATTTCAATTGGCCCTACCCTAATTTTGTATGGGCATTTTGAGAAATAATGAACACTCCCTATTAAAAGCCTTATCCTTTTATAAGGTGGGGTCATTATTTATCACTAGGGGTGGTGTGTTTCTGAATGGATACACAAAATTTTATGACCTCCCCCCCTTCGAGTGTGGCGAAATTTTTTGTGTGGCCCCTGGTCAGAGAAGAACACTTGTGCATCTTCGTTGTTCTTTTTTGTTGCTAAAAAGGCGCAAAATGTATGCCCCCTCAAGATGTATCAAGATTTTTTAAGGCAACTGCAGACCAGACGGGGCCAATTCGATCGGTACCCGATAGATCGGGAGGGTACCGGGGCCCATGGCCCTAGAAACAGTTGGCCCGGGACTGATGGCCCCAGAAAATGAGACTGATGGCCTCACTTTTGGGACTTTCAAATTTGATGCCCTGTGTATAATCTGATGAAATAATTCACATATATATGTTATAGAATGAATGTTTACATGATGTTGACTGCTTATGGAGCATGTTTGGTGTATTTTAGCACAAGTTTGGAGGTGTTAGAGCCACAATAACAAAGGCCTACCCACTGAGGCAGTGTGGGTAGCCCAGGGTGCCTGGGGATTAGCTATGACACCTTTCAGCTTGCAGCAATGACTGGGCACACTGGGCGCAGGCCGTCTTCCGCAAGGTGACATAGCTGGGTCTAAAGATGGCCTACATCTAGCAGGGGCCAATCAGGCAGTACCTCCGACAACTGATGGCGATCCCTAACCTCCCCGAGAACCACATCCAGCCAGCCTTCATGCAGCTAAAGACCTGGTGCCCACCTGTGACTGAGGGAGACAACCGCCTCGCAGATCTGCTGGACTACATCGACAACACTTGGGTGTCCAGTGCCTGTTGCCCACAGTCATCTTGGTCAACCTTCAAGCGTGCCATCCATACCAACAATGATGCCGAGGGTTGGCACAACAGACTGAACCAGCAGCTGCAGCACAACCACCCCAACATGTACCAGCTGATCGACCTTCTCCACGAGGAGGCTACGTTCCTTCCCTACCAAGTACAGCTGGTCTCCCAGAAGAAGCTCTACCGTCAGCACAAGCAGAGTGATGTCTGCAAGGAGAGAGCTCTGAAGGCTCTGTGGAAGCAGTACAGCCGCAGACACTATAACATCACCACTGCCGAATACCTACAGATCTGTGCTGAGCTGACTGACATCCGGATCAAGGAGGAATAAGCTGACTGACTCTGAACAGAGAAATGTGATATGACATTGTTCTATATATGTCAATGTATCTAGTGATCTGAATGTGAATCTGATGGTATTACATTGTTATTGTAATGTCAAATAATGTGATATTTGTACTGATGTTATTGTATGTGATTGCTATGTCATCGAAGCCATGTGTACGGGGCTCAACAGTACTGAATTCTTCTATTCTAAGTGTAAGTAACATGGAAAGTGTCATAATTATGCATGATTAATGAAGATAGGTGATAGATGTGGGATGGACCCTGGTTTAAAAGTTGGGGCCATCAGTCTCATTTTCTAGGGCCATCGGTCCCACTTGGGGCCATCAAACATGTTAGATATTGTCAGACTCATTCGGACGTCCACACAGACGCTCCCTATCGTCAGGATCGGCCGATTGATTAAGGCCCATCTGTCATCTGCAGTCTGCTTGCAGCTTTACACTCCTCCCCTAAGTTTGAGAGTCAAACCCACCACCCCCTTTAATACTTGAAAAATAAACGGTTTTGAAAATAATCTATAGTAATAGTATCTATAGTATAGACGTTTATAGACTATATATTTTACAGAACTGACCATAAAATCTAAAAGGCAGTGGGAAATATCATAATAAAATAGCGTAAGTGTTGTGACTTGTGTAATGACTCCCCGATAACGGATAGTGCCTTCACCTTTGTTCACCGGGGCACAACACAGAACAGAAGGAAACAGCAGGTGTCCGGAAGGCATTTGACACTGTCAACAACAACACCAGTGACACACGATGTTTTTATCCCCTGTCACTCACGATTCAGAACGCTTTTTATCAAAATTTTACATTTTTATAGACAGAATAACGACTTACCTGTTGAATTATTTGAGGGAAATGGTGAGTAGGCCGGGGGGTTGGCCGTAGGTGTTGTTTGTTCCCCATGATTTGCCAGCAATGGTGCTCTCTCGTCGTCCGCCATGTTTGTCCTCCGGCCGACACTAATCATGTGACCAAATCGGTGACGTCATCGTACGTGGGAATTCCCTTTATGGTCTGGGGTTTCTAGGTCGGGGAATACCTGTGAGCCACGTGGGCGTGGCAGAAAAACAGTGGCATGTGCTTTGGCGGCGCTACTGAAGGATATTGTGGGGGTTTCCACACCGTCTGCCGCTCAGGAAGCTCTGAGGCCCAAAACTCCTACAGTCTAGGACTCTAAAAGTGAACCCCTGTTGGCCTGAAACGACTCTATTTTAGGGAGTGATCATTTTTTAACAATACGGGGTGGGGGGTGGGGTGGTGTGGCTGGTGGTTTTGAGGGGGGGGGGTTAGAATTTTTCAACCCCTTGACCAGGGGGGGTCAGAATTTTTTCAACACCTCTGATGGGGGAGAGGCAAAATAATTTCACCTGTTATCAGTGGAAAACTATACTTTATGTCAAAAGGGGCACATTCGCGCACTATTTTTGTCCCTTACGGGGGGAGGGGGGGTAAAAAAAAATTACCCCCTCAAGAAGGGGGGATCAATTTTTTCTCCTGTGTCCATTATTTTTTATATATACATCCCAGCTAACAAGGACACATTGGAAATGTCAGAAATGGTCGGCGCGGGCAATTCTCTGATGTTGGGCCAATGTGGGCAGTCAAACATGCATCATGTACCAATGTTGGCAAATTAACATTGTACCAATGTCAGCAATAGACCCGGTGATCTGCTGATGTTGGCAGAATGTCAGATATTTGCCGTTGTATCAACATTGCTAGTCTATAGCTGTGCCAACATAGTCAGGGCTTTCAGAAATGGTGAAGTTCCAAACGTTGGCCCAACATTGGCAAAACACAATATCTCTAACCTCCACAAGAGGGCATTGCAGGCTATATGGAGAGATATTTTTCTGTAGATCTTTCATACTTTATAGTAATGAGCATTAAATTAGATCTACTATGTGCTATTTGCACTATAAATCCAGAAATAATGAATTTATAGATGATGCGAAATGTCCAAAAACTCCTGTGATATAACAAATCAATTGGATACATTTACACGGGGACACCATTTTGTAGGTAATCAGAGGTAGATACCCTGCTAGCACAACTCATCCAAATGATGTATTTTTTACGTAAATAAGATGAGTTTTCACATAAAAATGATGTAAATTGCACGAGTAGTGCTAGCTGGGTAAGGTCTACATGATGGAATGGCACTGTTTCACGTCTTGGCTAATAAGTTGAGATTAAGTGTTAATGAAGAGATGGCTGTCTCAAAAATAATGATTTTAAACAGCCATCTCTTAAATCACACTTAGGTTGTAGCCTTGTTGAAGTGGCATGCACATAACAGAAGAATTGGTTGGCTAGATTTTGTCACGATGTCAAATTCTGATATATTTGGCCGACGCTGGTCCAACATTGGCCCAATGTCACTGATCTGGTGATGTTTGCTTGATGGTAAATTGGATGGACAAAAAGACGTCGGTCCAACATTGGTGTTCAGACATTGGGTCAACATCATATATATATTAGCTCAAATTTCGTTGGCTAGACATTGGGCCAACGTTGGAAAAATGTCAATTTCTCACATTGCCTCAATGGTAAATTGGACGGACAAAACCGTTGTGATAACATCAGGATCTGATGTCAGTCCAACCCTCGCAACAGTTGGCCCAACGTCTCTTTGCTAGCTGGGATGGTTATTATAGCACGAGACTCATGGGCGTGGAAAGCAGGGGGGCAGGGGGGACATGTCCCCCCCCCCCCACTTTTGGCCAACTCCTCAAAAGGTCAAAACTAAAAGGTCAAGCAAAGGGAGGTCAAAAATTGCAGAAACCCCCCCCTGGTCCCACCCACTCTGAAACTGCTTCCCACGCCCCTGAGACTATAGACCATATTCAGAGTTAGCAGGTTGCCCCATGGGCACCGCCATTACTGCAGCTTGTTACCAGCGAGTTCTACTGATAAGACCTATATCAGATGGGTACAAGTCGACCCCCGCGAGGACCGCAGTGAATCTTTGGGATCATCTCATTGGCTAATAAATAATCCTGCTTGGTCCAAATATCCCCCGCCCTCTCCCCAATGTTCATATAGCCATTAGGGAGTGATCATTTTTTAACAACAGGGGGAGGGGGTGGTGGGTTTGCTGGCAGACGTGCGAAAAAAAATTCGACCCCCCCCTCTTGAAGGGTAAAATTTTGTCGACCTCCCCATAAGGGACAAAAATCGCGCATGAACGTCCCCTTTTAGCCTATAGTAATGCCCCCATCAGAGGTATTGAAAAAATTCTGACCCCCCTGGTCAAAGGGGTTGAAGAAATTCTGACCCCCCCCCTCAAACTCACCAGCCCCCCCCCCCCTGTTGTTAAAAAATGACCACTCCCTTAATTATCTGTAGAAGTTATCTTTTCGTTTCCTATTACACGTGTATTGATACCTTGGTCAATGGGTAGGCCCATGTCAAGCTCAATATGGGCATTCTGTCCTCAGGCCAAAAAAATCATATGTTTCAAGTAACAAAGACCTAGGGTTGATAGGTTGGATTTTCTGCATCATGATTCCCAAAGGGAGCCAGGTGACAAAATCAGAAAAGGAAACACCTGTTATGACTAACATCCTCCAGGTAGAGACACTGGTATCTCCATACCGGACTCGCACTCTCAGCATACCACTGCCACCCTGAATAGCCATATTATATGGTTGGGGGTGTGTGAACAAACCCACTTGGCCAAAAAAGAAAACACGTTATTTTAAAACACTCAGAAAAAGACTTTTTTTCTGCATTCAAAAGGAAACTTCTTTTTTTCTATATAAATTGTTTCGATTTCTATGTTTAAAAATGTAATTTGATGCAAATAATTTTTATATATTTACGTTGAAAAACTTTTTTTGTGCGTGTTTTTTTTTTTAACGTAAACCCCTTAATGCCAAATTTGACCATTTTTGACATCTCCCCAGTCATGATTTTTTTCTTTGTTTTTTGTTGTTGTTGTTGTTGTTGTTGTCAATTTTGCAAGTTGGCCTATCCATGCATAGCCATAACGAATTAGGACCTATCACATAACTGAGAATCATATATATGTATGTATTAGTGGTTTGACAGCAAAACAGATTAATTTTAACAAGGCCAAGTACATCCTTAGCCCTTTAGGGAGTGGTAATTTTTTAAACAATGGGGCGGGGGAGACACAAAAATGTCAGATCCCTCTTTAATAGGCGGGGGGGAGGGGCAAAAAGCAGGAAAAAATAAAAGGCCCACTCCGTGTCAGTTCAACCAACCTTCCTGGATGACCATCTCAGATTTTCTTCTAACTCATAGATATGATTGGTCCATATATCTGAAGTACTCTCCCCAAATATTTCCTCAAAACTCCAAATAGTGTCCGAGTTTTGGCCCATATAGTGGGAGGGGGGTCAGCCCTTGGGAGCAAACCCTTATTTCTGTGCCATTTTCGAAGCCTGTCATAAGAAAACCACTATTGTTACAGGTCCAAGTTTAATCAGACATGTACTACTACTTGTCAGGACCCGCAAACAAGCAAACATACCCCTTATGCTGTGTGTTGATGCACTGAAGCTCGGAAAACAGGAAAAAAATCAATGGACTTTCAAGAATTTTAAATAATAAAAAATCTGTTAAAATTAGAATCTTAACTCCATCAACTTTATCTTTGGGAAACACATTGAGGTAGATATTGGGCTTGTGTTGGTATGATAATTTTACCTCAAAACACCATACAGGTGGTGCTGCTGGTGGCCAAAGTCAGCCAATTTAGCCAAATGACCTATATTAAGCAGCCATTAAAGTCATGTGACCTCAAAGCTATTGACCCGCAATATTATTTTCCTGAAAGACCTCATCTTCAGCTTTAATTTGAATATAGTCGCTAAGGTGTTCCATATTTCGTTATGGGTGAAAAGAAATCCCCAAAGTACAGTATTTTACCTATCATTTTAAGCTTTTTCCATATAAACAACCTAAAATACAGCAGTTTTGAGTGTTGTAGGTAAGACCAATTGATAGCAGTGTCATGTCTATTCATACTGTATATACTTGAAATATAGGATAAGTAATGTAAATTGCTGAAAACTCCAAAATTACCTTAGAAAAACTACAGGAAAATCCAATCATGGATGACATTACTCAACTAAATCTAGAGCCCTTTGCCAAGACATTATTAAAAGATGCCTCCAACCTTGATAAGGCAATGGAAACATGCTACGTAGAATCACACCTACGTCGAGTTACAGAGCATCCAATCTTCCAAAGCTTAGGACTCATCCTGGGGATATCAGCTCACATTTTTATAGTATACATACTACTCAAACTGTACAGACTAGGAGGGACTGTAGCCTACCTGCCTACAGCCAAAGCATTTAAACTAGTCACCGAGCTGCCCCTACACAAATTGCTCCCAGATAAGAATCCTACCAAATTAACCCCTACAGAGGAAACCCATACCCCTTTCCTCACAATTCAGGAAACTCACACCCTGATAATTGCTATATTATTCACCCTGACCATCTACTCAGCCTACAGAATAATGAAGTACCTTAAGAAATTTGCACAGACACACTGTGGCAAGAAGAATGTGGCCAAGCGCACAAATCCCACAATATATTTTAAAATATATATACTATACCAAGGTTTACTTAAGGTAACACACTTTAGGTATCCAAGAAAATTGTTGGAAAAATGAATGAAAAAAAAAAAATTGTTGAGAAAAATTGTTGACATGAAAAATGTTTACTTAAGATACTCACCAAATAATCTCTTTCAGGGACACATACTCAAAAAGGCTAGGGAAAAGTCAATTAAGCAGCGGCCCACTGCCGAAATTGCCAATTAATACACCCATATAGCAAAATCACAGAGTAACTCAGAGACAAACGAGCCTATTGTACATGAAGTACTTTGTTTTTCCGGTCCTCGGAAAAATTTGTCTCAAAAATCCCAAAAATTGTATAGTGTACACCAGATTGTACGTTTGTACCCAATTTGCACACTAAAATTGTATGTTTGCACACCAGATTGTACGTTTGTACCCAATTTGCACACTAAAATTGTATGTTTGCACACCAGATTGTACGTTTGTACCCAATTTGCACACTAAAATTGTATGTTTGCACACCAGATTGTACGTTTGTACCCAATTTGCACACTAAAATTGTATGTTTGCACACCAGATTGTACGTTTGTACCCAATTCATACACTAAATCGGATTTTTACAAAATCAACATTTTCATGTGTAAACAGACTGTACGCAAAATTATATATGTGCATACAAAAAAAAGAAGAATTATCAATTGAACGCAAATTGTATATTGGCATACTAAAATTGTGAATTGAACGCGAAATTGTATATTTGCATACTAAAATTGTGAATTGAACGCGAAATTGTATATTTGCATACTAAAAATTGCCAAATGAACGCGAAATTATATATTTGCATACTAAAATTGCCAAATGTACGTAAAAATTATATATTTGCATACTAAAATTGTCAATTGAACGCAATTACACGCGAAATTGTAAATTTGCACACTAAATTGTCATTTATGTTCAATTTGCACGCTAAATTGAACATTGAATGCCAAAATTGCACGCTATTTGCCAAATTGTATGGTGTACATAAAAATGGAAAATTGTACCCAAAATTGATGATACATAAGCAAATACACCCAGGTATGGTAAGATATAGAATCTCGGAAATGTACTTATACCCAGGAGAAAATTGTTTATACTGACAAAGCTCTACCACAAAAATTGCATTTGAAGCACTCCCCATCACTTCAAATCCTCTTACAAACAGTATATAACTCCAAATAAGGTAAAAATATGTAGATTGTACATTCCCTCGGCGAAATGACGGAGTTTCGCATTTTCTCGGGGGAGAGGGAGTATTCTATGATATACCATTTTATTATTCCATAAATTCTAACATATTATTGTATTAATCAAAGAATATCTAAGAAATTAATACATAGGTTGGTTCTAAGAGCTATAAGAGCGCTCAAACTTTGTATAAGAGCGTTCATGCCCCACTGCACACCAGCCAAAGTCAGTTAGACAGAGTTTATGACATCAAAGGGTCCGACCTAATGGTTCACTGCACAATATAATAAAAATGAGGGTCTCAGTGTGCGACCTCATGGTTCAGTGCACAAACTAATAACTTGTAAGTGAATGCAACCGGCCGTCACGGGTGCCTGGGCACCGCAGACGCCGTCATGAGTGTCTGAACACTCTAATAACTGAACAATGGGTTACATAAGCACGACGCCATAACCGTCCGGTCGCTCTAGCGTCGCTCCTGAGCATTTATGGAAAGCCCATAATTAGACGGTCAAAATGAGCCCAAGATCAAGGCGTAACTCCCATTATTAAGGAAGTTACGCCATGGAGACTGAATCGACCTCCGAGTGCACTACAGACGAACCGGCGCGAGTTACGCGCCTATCAAGCGGGCAGTTTAAACTTGGCATATTCAACACAGCGGCGCCCATGGGGGTCCTTTGTGCACCCAGTGACACATGAAAGCCTCCCCTCAAACAATTGCAGAGTTAGGCAGATGCCACTGGCCCCAGTCAGTCTGAGGTGCTTTTCCAAGATTTGCTACAAATAGCCTGGCTGCACCTCCTAGAGATCAGAACACCAAGAACCGCTCCAGAGGTAACATCTCCAGTCATCTCCTGCTACCTGCTATACCACTGCACTATGGTGAAACTATGCTAGACAGGCATTGGTTTCCATCATTAGTGGCCGGAGGCTATCTTCCTCAAGACATCCACCAGAGGGTAAAGTTATTCATTATTACATTATTCCTCTAAGCAGCAGGCCAGGAGCTAGGTGTGGGAACCCACCTAGAACTATGCTGGACATTGTATTATTATTACCTCACAGGTGGAGTGGAACAGAACATTATACTTTATAAACTACTGTATATTTACTGTATGTACAAATTACCTACATACTAACTACTGTGTGATTGATATTTCCTACATGTTGCCTAAAGCTGAACAAACCAGTGATAACTGGAAATAACACTATTTTATGAGATCTTAATGTATTTACTCCATACACCACTAGTCATATGATATTTCTCATATGACAACTTGATCATGCACAATTACTAGTATGACAATGGTCTCTTGGGGAAACTGAATTATTGGAGTCTATCCTTAATTTCTTAGATATGGTGAGCTTACAAACATGAGGGAAAATACAAGAAATACCTTCCCAATTTAAACAATATTTAATAAAAAATAAAAATCATAAAATAATCTAAAATAATATCATTTTTTCAGTGAAAACCTACTTTTGAGATTTTCCCATGCAAAAAAATATGGCAGAAAAGATTTCTGTGTGTTTGGTTCATTTTCAACAAATATACTGGTTGCCATGGCAACCAAAGTAATGAAAATAGTGATTTTTGCATGAATTTGGTTACCATGGTAACCAAATGAAAATGGTACCATGTGGATCATTTTATTTTCAGAATTTGAAAATATGAGTAAATAGCTACAATAATGCACTTTATTTCATCTCAATTAATGAAGGGGTTCCTGAAATATGCATGTTTGAAGTTTGATCAAATCATCATTTTTGAGAATATAAATGCTATGTTATCAAAGCCGTATCTCCCTTATCACAATAGATATGGACAATCAGGATTCTGGGATTTTATACCCATGTGTTTAGCTTAGACCACCACGATTTCACTTCTAGCAGGAATATCAACATGATTCAAACAGTTTTTGAAAGGTAATGACACCCTCTAAGGCCCAAAATCTAGTGTAAAACACTATAGACCTGAATGTTCTCAGAAAAATGTTGTTTTGATCTCAATATTACAATTAAGGATGTTTTTCATATCTAGGTTACTTTTATCAAAAAGCCTACCATCTAGCCAATATTCAAGGGAATTTTTCGAGAACATCAGCTTTCTGAATTGCCATGATCCTTCCCATCAATTTCGTATAATTCTTTTTATTCTACAGTAAAATTCCTTTATAACGAAGTGCTTGGGACAGGCAAAAAAGTTCATTATAAACGAATTTCGTAGTAACCAAACAAAGCAATATAGAGGTCTAAAACCCTCATTTCAATGTGAAAAAAAGTAACTGATTGTTTTCTTATTGCATATCAAGCATTTTAAAATGTTTATGGACATAACAGAAACATCTTTTAAAAAAGTTATGTTTACATCTTTTGACAAATGAATTACAAGGGGAAAACAGGTGAGAGAGAGAGAGATCTGCTGTACCTCTTTTGCCAGCCAGATGAGAAGGAGAGTCGGCCATAGATGTCCCAACACAGCCCCTCACACCCCTCAGATCTCTCCCCCCCCCACCCAGGTGAGAAGAGAAACGGTTGTAGATGTCCTAACACAGCCCCTCACACCTCTCAGATCTCTCCCCCCCCCACCCAGGTGAGAAGAGGAGTGCTTGTAGATGTCCTAACACAGCCCCTCACATCTCTCCCCCCCCCACCCAGGTGAGAAGAGGAGTGCTTGTAGATGTCCTAACACAGCCCCTCACATCTCTTCCCCCCCCACCCAGGTGAGAAGAGGAGCGCTTGTAGATGTCCTAACACAGGGAATGTATCTATTGTATAGCCTAGAAAAGTTCATTGTAAACGATTTTAATACATATAAGATTCGTTCTAAAGGGATTATTTTACAATAGAAATGTACAGGACTGATTTGGGAAAGTGTGATTAGTTTGTTATGAACGAAAATTCGTTGTAACAGGATTCGTTCTAAAGGAATTTTACTGTACATCATTATCATCAGTTTATAACTGTGCAATTTGCTTTATGTTGCTGTTTTAGTCCCTAAACTGACAGTATGCTGACTGTCCAGTAAAGAGACTGAGTTAATGAATAACCCTGAACTGTAAAGCTGCTCTTAGCCTACAATGGATATTATTGTGAGGTATTAGGGCACAATATTGTCCAGCTCTATCCAACTGCTTTGAACTCAATCCTTTTCAATTCAATAATCAGAATCTGATAGCCCCTTCCATCTTCTGGAAAAAGAGGTCTGATACAAGTATGATCATGCTCAAAGAGTTGATATACATATTCTCTTTACACCAAATATAATTTTCCAAGCATCCAAAATGCACATTTATACAGAAATGAATTATTTCTAAGTGGGCATCACAAATAACTTTATTTAAACTGTTAACAAGAACATGTTTGTGAATATCCATATTTGTGGAGAATACTGAGGCACAATGGGACACTACTTGAAGGATTTAATTCAAACAGGGAATAAATTTATCCTTGTGAATAACTTTGTCAAAACTTCTCCATAAACCTCCATAAATCTCATATTTAGAGTTCAATTCTTAAGATAAAGATTGTTTGGGGCACACTCTGCCACCATGGATAAAATTAGACGTATCCCCCTGTGCCCCACAAATGACTGTCCCACAAGCCTAACCTCCTTCAGATTTAAAGCAATAGCTTGTGGCACACATAACTTGGTGCTGCAACATTCATGCCAAAGTTGACATTATTAGTGGGTATTACATACAATAAAAAGAATGATAGCCATATCTTTAATAAATTAGAGAAGAGAAGGGAGATAGGTCATTGATAAATCTTACTTTGAGTCCAAAAAAAGGGCCAAATAGCCAGCCAGGAAAAGTGGACAAGGGTGGAAACAGGAGTCTAGCATAGAGAGAAGGGGGCATCTATGCAACTCTTATTGGTGTGGAATCTGAATGATTCCCTTTCTATTCTTAGATACAGGATCCACTGTCCCATTGTGCCCCTTGTCCCACTGTGCCCCGTGTAGTATAGTCATAGAGGGAGCCACCTTACATGGGTGAGCTACTGGGTGTAGGTGGGAGCTGCTCCTTAGTGAGTAGGGGCGGCGGGGGGGGGGGGGGGTGCCACCATACGGGGCTGGGTAGGGACTTGGCTGTTATGGGTGCTCCCCACCTTGCTGCCATGTTGGTGCCGCCATTTTGATGCTATAGGCCATGGGGAGCCCATGGCAGCAGTCGGCAGACCCATCGACAGATGCAGGGCTGAGAGAGGACTGAGAGAGATGTGCGTGTGCTGAGTAGCTCCCTAGCCACAAGCCACACCAGACCACTGGCCACAAAGTTAACAAGCTATACATGACCAACCAAGACAAGAACCTGTTTTACTCTTTATTTAATTAATGGGGTCGCATCGTTAACCCTACACCCGGTCTCCCCTTAGCTTAGAATACTAAACTCTCATCTCTGTACCGCCGTGAGGTACAGAGATGAGAGTTTAGTATTCTAAGCTAGTCTCCCCTATGCCTACCACCCCCCCCCCCCAAAGGTCGTTCCTTGTATCTCTATCTATCTCCATGTCTCTCACACTGGGGGCCCTTGATGAGGGGGGTCCCCATGTCGCATGTCGATTTTAAGAAATGCCCATGTCCCATGTTACTAAGCAAAACCCCATGTCACTAGTGTCAGTAACATAGGTAAACCAATTAGGCCTTTCATAGGGCGTATAATAAGGATATGGTGATGTTCATGGATAATCTAACTGGTTTCTGCTTGGATGATTCCCATGGAAAATTGATCGGGTAGATCATGGCATATATACCGGCGTACTCTTTTGTTTTGAGCGATCAAATAATAATAATAAAAAAAATCTTTTCATTCTTGTGATGACCGTTTTTGGTAGTCTTTATCTTGAGTACAGATAAAGTGAATCTGATATAAAACGTATAGTCTTACATTTGTTATGATACGCCCAAAAATTCTTTTGCACCCCCACCCCCTAAGACCCCTCTTTGATCTATAGTAGTGCACAGGCTATTTTCATAAGGCCGGCCCATCCATAAAAGACGTCATGCATTTTTTGGCACTTTTTGACCCCCCTCCCCCCTTGTCATGTTTCTTCATGCAGCCCCCAACCCCTCCTCTCCAAATGACATCATCCATTGAACCCTCCCCCCCCCCCACCAGTATAGAAACATGGAACAGTGGATGCCCCCCTACCTGTAATAAGAGGTGTGGGGTATTATGGTGTAAATTTTGGCTATTTTCTGTATAATCTATCATCTTGAAAAAGTGTGGGGGATGCATCCCTAACACCCCCCATAGCTTCGCTGCCACTGAATAGCCATGTATCCTGCAGACTAATACATTACATGGAGGAACATTCATATATTCTTGATAAAACAAGTTGTTGGTGGTTCCTCACATTAATTTTTACACTCCCTTCCCCATTCCTATAATCTTTTCCTTAGATTCATTCTTTTCTATAACACTTGGATTCTTTTCAAACATTATGCCATACTCCCCTTGACCCCCCCCTCCCCCCCCTTGTCATACTTGGTTATGTTTAGTGCTACCCCCCCCTCCCTCTCCGGCATGACGTCATTTGTGGATGGCCCCTTACCTGTAATAAGAGGCTAATTTTTTTTATCCCCCCCCCCCCTCAAGAAGGTCAAATGTTTTTACGTCCCCCCTCACCCCTGTCGATATGTGTAAAATAATAACCACTATATATGTGTATTAGTGTAAATTTGCCAAACTCATACATGCAAAGTCCAGACCTGAAAAAGTGACACTTTGAAAAAAGAAATTGTTGGAACAGGAAGGGGGGGGGGATCTGGGGGCATCCCCCAGGAAAAATTTACAGATTGTAGCTAAGGACAAAGGGTTCATTCTGAAGCCTTCTGCGTACAGCTCAGACATTCTCTGGGCATTATTTTTCATGTCACTTAGTCCTATATGTCACATGTCGAATTTAAGAAATGGCCATGTCACCGTGTTGGTTTCAAGAATTGGCCATGTCACCTAGTTGATTTTAAGGGCCCCAGACGGGTAAAATCGACAAGGGGACAAGGCCACTTCTTAAAATCGACAAGGGACACAGGGTTGAGAGACAAGGGACAAGGCACCTTTCTTAAAATCGACAAGGGACATGGGCTTAGAGACAAGGGACAAGGCCACTTCTTAAAATTGACAATGGACATAGGGTTGAGAGACAAGGGACAAGAACCATTTCTTAGATTCGACAATGGATATGGGACCCCCCTGTCTAGGGCCCTATTTTAGAGGTCTAGCGCCATACTCTGAAACTGAGAGGGGTATATGGCCTAATCCAGGACAGACCTCCCACCTTTCCAGTTTACCACCACCACACAACATCCTTTTGTTAAATGCCTGCTCATTTTTTTACAGGTCCCTAGATCCACCATCCACCACATGTATCCAAATACCATGTCAGTGCAGCACGAGGTTTTGTTGTTGTGGACTGCAGCTATTTTTAGACAGTAGCATATGATTTGTAGCTGGGCCCCATTCTTGCCCCAGAATGGACCAATCAGGGGATCTGTCATCGAAATATATGCAGCTTTTCTCACAAAGAAGCAGGAAAGATAGGGCGCACAAACAACCATTAAAATGCAGTTATATTTATCAGATTCCTCTAGAGGGTGTACTGAATAATCTACTCCAGCTTTCAATAATGTCAGGACACCAGGATATTGCATATGTTTGAAGAGAAACCTGGTTTTCCTTGAGATCTCTTTTGTAAACAAGCCAGCTGGGCTAAAAAGCTGGAATACACAAATAAATAGGTTACGACACGCCCACTTTGTGCCCCTGAGGTCAGCAAACTGGGTCATATGTAAATCACTGCACTCTGATTGGTTGACCTTGACGTCATCCACGTGATCAGAAAGACTACAGCAATTTCACCATTTCTCGTGGCCTGTGTAGTCTGACTTCAGAACCAAAGAAGATTGCAAGGGTACTACACCATGCTACAGTCTGTTTACATCACATCAGAGAGAGAATTTAGACTTGCAAAGTATTGCTGGGTTATCACATGATCTGTCAAGATGCTGTGCTTCGTTACTCAGCCTAATTCAGTTGTTTTGGAAGTGCAATTGGACCCCAAAGCCAAAGGCCAGGAATGCCTTGACAAGGTAAGTACATGTGTACTGAGACTGTGAGAGCTCTTTGTCGATATCTGAATCACTGGATGATTCATACTTTTTGCAAGTTGTTTGAGGCCTCAAGGCTCAATACTTCTATTTATCATAGATCGTGTAAATCAGCTAATGTATACATGAATATAATACGTTTGCATTTATCGATCATTGAAGGGTTGATGTGGAAACGCACGTTTGTTTATCGCGATCTGAGTTTTGGAATGTGTGACCTAGTCCTAGAAACTGTCACCGGCCGCTGGATCCAGTCTGAAATATGATGAAAGAGTCATATAATTGCAAAAATCAATACACGATTTCAAATGAATGTGTCCCCCAGATCCATAAGCTTTCGAATAGTATCAAAATTGCCAGCGATGTGCTGTTTTAAAGGTTGGGTTACGAGCCAAATGTAGTGACATTTTGACAGCTGCAAAGCGCGCCAAGACGATCAGCTGTGCAGTTTGCAAAACCTCAACAGGGAATATCTAGAAACCACATTGAAATCAACTCTGCAGATAATCCCCCAAACCATCTCATTCAACAAATACACATGTCTTAGGATTGGGTATGACTCAATAAGTTGATGATGAAAGATTGGTTAAAAACACGTAGAGATACTAGAGTGGACAATGGGCAGTGCCTGTGCTCCCAGAGTCCATTGTCAGAGTACGAGTGTACCGAGTGTTGGCTCGGTGCATGTGTACCCGGCCTCCTCCCGTCCCTGCCCGGAGTCAGCTGCTTTATCGATGCAGCAGATGGCCAGATGGCCCAGGCAGGTGCTAGCTCTCCTCTCTCTGCAGGGCAACCACCTCCAGCTCAGCTGGCTTCGATCCCTGGCTCTACAATGTATAGGGGGCTTGATGGAGTGTGCTGGTATGTCGACCAAAATAATACAGGTTGAATAATAGATATTAACTAGCCCCTTGGCATGTATAAATCTATAAGGCTATAGAATATGTAAGTAACTATAACTTATATATTCTGACCAGGCCTCTACCTGGGCAATTGAGGTAGTTTAAACTATGACTGACCCTAGACTGGCTAGTAGAATTGCTTTGCCCTTTAAATCTAATTTTGTAATTAAAGGGACAGACTCTCTATCAGAAAAAAAAGAAGGTAATGAAGAGTATAGGGGTGCCCAGTAAAAAGGGAAATTTAACACAGAATATGTATTTTCCAAGTCTAAGAGGTACGTCCCTGAATTCTGGAGATTTGAGATTGGGGGGGGGGGTGGTCGATGCCAAAGCGCAGTAGGATAACAGAAGCACCAACACAATCGATGATTGAACATCCCTCCCTCTGTGTCCTCCCCCAGATACTCTTGCCCCAAGTTTATACTCCTAGTGCATTCTCAGATCATCTGTACTGTAGAAAGGAAATCTATAAACACAGGTAAACCTCCACCACCCACATGAATAATACCACAAAGACAACCAAAATAGAGCAGCGGCCCGTTATACTGCTTCATCTATATGGTAATGCGGGGGCTCGGGTTGGCTTCAGCACTCGGCTGTTGCCTTTGCAAGATGCCCAGAATAGCTGCCATAATCAATATCTGGCCCTCTGATGTCATTGAGCATAGGGGAGGGGGGCACAGAGGGATGTCAGAGAGAGAGAGAGTTAGAGTTGGAGAATGGTGACAGGAGAGAGAGAGAGAGAGAGAGAGAGAGAGAGAGAGAGAATAAGGAGATAAGAGAGAATAGGGAGATAAGAGAGAATAGGGAGATAAGAGGTTGTATTTGTAGGCTAACAGAGAAATGGAGAGAGAGAAAGACAACCTAGAGGCAAAGAGAGTAAGGGTAAAAGAGGTTCCATGTTGACAGGAAGAGGGAAGGGGAGAGAGTAAGAGCGAGTGAGAGAGAGAGCGATCAAGCAGATTGAGGGACGGGACGAAGAGAGAAAGAGGCAGAGACAAAGACAAGACACCTTCAGAAGTACAGAGACTGCAAACTGACAAAGAGAAAGTGAGGTGGATAAACTGCAGACAGACAGCTGGAAGAACGATAATGAAATCTAGGAGTGGGGAGGGGGGGGGGGAAGTGGTGTATTTTGATCAATAAATCTTGTGCTTTGTTGATAAACAAAACTTAGAGTAAAATCCTTGTAAATGTGTTCATTCAAAAATCCATTTGTACTTCTTAGAATTATATCGTGTTGCCAGAATTAAAATACCTATTTCTTTGGTGCAGGTGTTGACTGGCCGAGCTTGTCAATGTGTGATGTTTTGGTAGATTAAATAATAAACTGTGAATAAATAACCCCCATTCATTTTGTCAGTGAATACTGAGATGTGACCCACAAGAGGCACATTCTGTCACACTTGGATGAATTTGGGTCACTCCTCCCCCAGGGTCTGAACCCTTTAAAGGCCACCAATGCAATAGTGCATCATGCCCATCGGTCTGCGTGATGCATACTTGAAGTCCTAGCGAGTCTTCTCGCCAGGACTTCATTGATGCATCATGCTGCCCCTCCAGGTGGTCTGTATGATGCATTCAAGCATCATGACGACCTATGGACATGATACACTAATGCATTAGTGGCCATTAAATGGTAATAATGTGGATAACCTGTGGGGCTGGTGTTGATAGCTGGGGGGGGGGGGCTATACGGCACATGGCTATTGTATTATTGACCAATGGGAGGCATCCATGGCATATACTGCGGAGTCGGGGGCTGAAGGTGTTAGTCATAGTGCCGTCGGGGTCTAATGGCGGCCCCCAGCTGATAATGGCTATGTGAGCTATACAGATGGTCTCTTTATACAACACAGGGTTTTTATGGTAGGATTTAGGAAATGGGCCAAGGTTGACATCGTTGGCAAAGATATATGGCCCCCTTTCTGTAAAAAAATACGTATTAAGGCACTGAAATGATGTCTTTATGTAGTCTTCAGTATCTCTCTTGGCCATGAGGCTGTGCCTTTGCCCTTTTCAGTCTTTATGGTGGGTATGGCAGGCGTAGGAAGCAAATCTTCATTGGGGAGGCAAAGAGGGGACCCAATTTGAACACCTTGAATTTTCGGCTCCAGCACGATGATGCCTATACATACCCATAATAGAATTTAATAGAAAAGTATGTTTGGTGAATTTTAGATCTGATTTGAGGCTCAGGGCTCCATTTTCCCTATCCCTTTAACATATTAATCTAATTTGGGATGGAAAGTTTGAGCTGCTTTTAAATTTCATTATGACTTCTTGGTGATTTTTTTTAGGGGCCCAGACATAATCAGGACCCCCCTCCTTTATGATTAGGGGGGCCCAGGCCCCCCTGGCCCCCTCCCTTCCTTTTCCTACGTCCCTGTATGAGATCCCACATACCCCGTCCTACCCGATACTAAATTTTGGTTGAGACATACTACCGTAAACTCCCGCATATAAGACGCGTCCTCTACGCCAAACAAAATGCTGGGGAGTCTTATAGCTTTCTCTCAAGTTGGGGGTGCGTCTTATACGAGGGGTAATTTTTCTATAGAAATGTATTGAATTTACAAAATTGGTACCTAAGAGATGCGTCTTATATGCGAAAATGCATGTGCTAAGTTTGGGGTGCGTCTTATATGCGCAGCGCGTCTTCTACGCGGGAGATTATGGTAGTCGTCATTTCTTTCATTGCACTTTAGTCGAAGGACTACCATAATCTCGAATGTATAAGACATGTCTTATACGCAAGTTTGATCCCTCCGATACTAAATTTTGGTTGAGACATACTACCGTAAACTCCCGCATATAAGACGCGTCCTCTACGCCAAACAAAATGCTGGGGAGTCTTATAGCTTTCTCTCAAGTTGGGGGTGCGTCTTATACGAGGGGTAATTTTTCTATAGAAATGTATTGAATTTACAAAATTGGTACCTAAGAGATGCGTCTTATATGCGAAAATGCATGTGCTAAGTTTGGGGTGCGTCTTATATGCGCAGCGCGTCTTCTACGCGGGAGATTATGGTAGTCGTCATTTCTTTCATTGCACTTTAGTCGAAGGACTACCATAATCTCGAATGTATAAGACATGTCTTATACGCAAGTTTGATCCCTCCTGCACCTTATAAAACTATTCCAGGCTCAGGATGTATCTCGTAGAAGGAGTACTTTTACTATAGAAAAGTACCAAACCCCCAAAGTCACATACTAACTAGTAAGTGAGCCTTATAAGTTATAGCTTTCTCTTCAACTCAGGATGCCCCGGGAGATTACGGTACATCTGCTTAATTAACAGTATGCAGTGTCTTAAGTTTACCTTATTCTATGTTCCAGGTATGCCAACAGTTGGGTATATTGGAGACTGACTACTTCGGCCTCCAGTACGCAGGGTCTAAAGGCGAGCAGTTATGGATAAACATGAGGAACAGAATCTCGCGTCAACTGTGCGGCTCGCCCCCGTACCGACTCCGTCTGAGGGTCAAGTTCTTTGTCGCACCGCACTACCTGCTACAGGAAACCACAAGGTGAGTTAAGCACTTTTGTATGATAAGAAAAAATAAAATGCTTTGTTAAACATAATCAGCGCTCAGCCTGCTAAAATATGTTAGTTTAATATTGCTTCAAAAATGGAAATTGGGATCACAGGCATGATTCGCTAGTGCATTAGAGACTCGTAAAAGTTCAGATGTCATAGAGGTAAGAACCCATCTAGTGTACAATTCAATACTAGGGGCCTTAGTACTGTGTTATAGGGGTAGATAAACCGCATCCTTACTTTTGAGGGCTTCCCTAGCCCACTTAAAAGAGTCTATATCTCCTCTTTCCTATCCCCTTGTATGTGTGGTGCACATATGTGCGGGCACCAACACATTCCTCTGTGAAATTGCGTAATATAGTTCTCGCCATGAATATGACCTTAGCTGTCGAAATGGCGTTAAACATCTATTCCTCACTCACTCCTTACTTTTGAAACACCTTATAAACAGAAGCAAACCTTCGGTCATAAGCCACAGCTTATGGACAGGATATGGCGGTACATGTATATCATTTAGACATCAGAGGTGAAAACAGAAGTTAAAATAGACTCTGAATACATACACCCGGAACCACAGCACAATGTGTATACATTATTAAAGGAGAGGGGAGGGGTGGGCTGATGTACTATGTCCAGACAAAGGTTAAGAGAGAGACCAGGATACGCCCACAGTGTGTATGTGTATTTTATAAGGCGCGTCTTATACGCCAAACAAAATGCTGCTGAGTCTTATACGTGGGAGGGACATTGCCTTGAGTTTGAGGTGCGCCTTATAGGGGGGGTATTTTTACTAACGAACAGTATTAATTAGCAAAAATCTGCCCTTACAGCGCCTTATACATGGACTTGCATTCTCTGAGTTGTGGGTGCGCCTTATACGGGAGCTGCGCCTTATACGCGGGAGATTACGGTATCAATGCCTTTAAACTAAGGCTGGTAATGCATTAATGCATCACGCCCATGGGTCGTTATGATGCATGAATGCGTGCGCTGAATAGTGACTCACCAGTGCTGCATTCATGAGAGTTGAGTTTGGGATTATTGAGCACCAGTAAAGTGCCAGAGAGTAAACTTAGCAGCACCGGGGTGCCGGGGTTTATTATAATGGAGAGAGGGTAAAAACATTTCGATAATTTTCTAAAAAGTAAATTATACGGCCACACCAAAAATATAAGTTGGTCTACGGATTTCCCTCTCTATATTTTCGGAAATACAATTTTTTTTCTTTGAAAAAAATCTCGTCTACGGATTTCGCTCGCTTCACTTTCTGCAAGTTTTCTTTTTGTGATGTTTGGCAATATTTTTTTTAAAATAAAATTATTTCATTCGCCTCACTTTTCCAGCAAGGAATCCATTGGACATAAAAAAAAATTCTTTAAAAAAAATAAAAAAATCTCTCGCTTGCAACCATTTTTTCAAAACCAAAAATCCGTAGACCAACTTAATTTTTTGGTGTGGTCTAAGGTTTTTTTTTTTTTTTCACTTCCATGGATATACATATATTTGTTTCAATTCTCTCGTATAAGCCGTGGCTTACACTAGAACTAAAGCCAAGGTACGGCTTATACAATGTGTCCAAAGTTTGGGTGCGGCTCATACAGGGGTGTTATTATTCCGAGTTCACAGAAAACCCGTATCCTCCATCCTGCATCATGGTCTACCAGTGATGAGGGTTGGAGAGTGCACTGGGGTCGTGTTGTTATTATTACCCTGTATAGTCCCCTAGCACGTGTTTTATTTAGTGGGAAACTGACAAGATGTGAGTCATACTTAGATCTCGTCACGTGGGGAAGTACGTGATGTGATGGCCGACTACTGATTACTACCATAGTACCTAATATAGCACGCCCCCGTCTGTGTCCACATACTAAAGGCATCTTGGAGGGACTAAAAGAAAAGAGAAAAAATAATACAAAAAAAAAAGAAGACAAACACGATTATCTCTATGTATTTAATAGGCTCCTTCCTGATGTCAGATAATGATTGTACAGGAGGATGTAAGTTTCATGTTTCTTGGACTTTGAACTAGAAAAAAAACTACCAGTAAAACATCGCTAACCAATGTCTATTCTCTTAGGACAAATTTTTCTTTTTTCCCCCTCTTATGCCTCTTAGGTCATAGCTGACGTCGGATCCCTCTGATTTCCTTATTACCATAGAGCCCAGGGTATAAGTGACACCCCAAGCAATATAAAGCTATTCCTGGAGCCTGAAATTGCTGTTTTATAGTTTTACACACCCAGCCTATAAGCCGCACCCTGAATTCAGAGTGACTGTTAGCTGCATCTAAGATCTGAATTTATGTACAACCTGCATTTTCTCGCTGTATACTCTTTTGTCTGTTCATTAATTACTTTCATCCTATTGATTCTTGTAGGCACCAGTTCTTCCTACAAATGCGGCAGGACCTATACGAAGACAAACTCCGATTACCGGACGATGCTGAGGCCACTGTGGCGCAAATGGCAGCCTGTATCGCACAAGCCGAAGTCGGCGACTTCCGGGACCACCCAACAGTCGCTGCATGCTACCCGGCCCTTCTACCCGCCCGCCATAGAGACACTGAAATATATCCTAACTTATTGACACTTGTTGGATCTGAACATGCGCGACTGTCTGGCTCAGCGCGCGAGACTGCAGAATATCGGATGCTGAAAGCAGCATCAACGTTAGAAAGTTACGGGGTAGAATACCATATGGTGAAGAACTCGACCGGGACGAGTTTACACATCGGGGTCGGACCAGAGGGAACGGCCTTGTACGACATGAATTGGAAACTAGTGCAGAAGTAGGTGAAACGGTTACATAGATTTACTACAATTTACTTTGATAAAACTCTCAACAGAGAAGTTTCTTCTTTTTGACCTCTAGGCACGGTTGGGGGTGTAGCAGAAGAGAATATTTTGTAGTAAAAAGAAAATCCCCGGTGTTTGCTGGAAGACTCTTAGGGGTCAGTGGTACCTATCATGACAAGTGTTATCGGTACATGGGGTCACCGATACCAGCTTAAGTAATGATGGCTTCCACTAGACAATGTGGGAGAAGGAAAGAAACTGTTTTTGGTGGACAAGACTCAGTTTTAACAAAACAAGACCCCCCGTTGAGATAATTGTGATATGCGATAAATTTACAAATTTACGTCTATAAGTTCACTGATTGGAGGGAAAAAGGTGTTAACATCTCTCGCACATATGACTCATACTATGATAAAATACTTTATTAATGTCTTTGTAGACCTTCTGTACACCCTCCCCCTCCAACAAACAACACCCCTCAAATCACCTACCCAGTTCTCTCTAAGCCTTTATGCACACACAAGTATACACTTCACCTTAGTATTTGTCTACTGTGACCTCTTTGTGCTTGTATGCTCCAGGGCCCAAGTCTGTCTGCCCGGGCTGCTGGTAAAGCAGGAGTGCATCATGCCCGCAGAGTAGGAGTGTATCGACCCCGACTATTCGGCATGATGCATAAATGCAGCCATAGCGAGTTTATTTACCAGGGCTATATTCAGACATTACAATGAACAATGGTCATGATGCATTAATTTATATCTCAGCGGTCTTTAAAGGGTTAAAATGCATCATGTTGTGGGTAAAGGGTCAATAATAGCACAGTGCATGTTAACAGGAGTACTGACCTGAGCTGAAGGTCAGCTCCCTATTATAACCATTGTCTCTGTCCTCCAGGGGTGGCTGACCAGAGAGAGCACGGGGACAGGCAGTGTTTGTACTCTTTGAAGCCTGGATTGCTAATCCATTCATGCTGGTGAGTAACTCGCCAGGGCTACATTCATGCATCATGTCACCATGAATGTAGCCCTGGTGAGTAACTCGCCAGGGGCGCATGCATGCGTCATGCCAACCCTGTGGGGTAGATAACGAGAGTCGGCATGATGCTCGAATGAAGTGCTGGCGATCAGACTCACCAGCACTTGATTGGTGCATCATGACGATCATTAGGCATGAAGCATATATATGCATAACTAGTATTTAAAGGGTAAAAGGTTCCATATTATTTGCACAAGTTGACCTGGCTTATTAACCGCATTAAATATAACACTCTCCTTAGGCCACTGACCACGTGGTCAGGGCTGGCCTTGTTAACCTATGGCCAGTATCACAGTATGTATACAGTCATGTAGGATATGGGTTGAACCTGTTATACTCAAAATGATTCAGAGATCCAGGGTGTTAAGAAGTACCGTAATCTCCCGCGTAGAAGACGTGTTGCGCGTATAAGACGCACCCCAAACTCAGCACATGCATTTTTCCGTATAAGACGCACATTTTAATGCTGATATTTGTAAGATAAGTACATTTCTATAGTAAAAGTACCCCTCGTATAAGACGCACCCCAAACTTGAGGAAATCCTATAAGACTCCCCAGCATTTTGTTTGGCGTAGAGGACGCGTCTTATACGCGGGAGTTTACGGTATAGGATAGTAGTGAATATCTGGTGTTATTTCATTGGCTGGTGATTAAACCAGCTAAGTCGGTATACATGTACATGAAATATTAAAAAACACGCCATGAATTTAATAAGCAAGGTTTTCCAGATGAGTATTGATCAAGTAGCCCTGTGTCCCTGTATGGGGTCACACTGTCAATAACATGGCGAGCATGTGACAGTTTTACCATTCACGATGAACAAAGAAATGTGTCTCTGTCGGGTGCAGTCAAGTGTCCAGGTCTCACTATGAATAAATCAACCGCTCACCTCAGAGCGCGCCGATTGCGGGGGGGGGGGGATGACACAGGCAGGTACTGACCAGCCCATACGTAGTACCTGGTGACATGAAATAAGCATATGAAGACATCATGTGTTCAATACTATGGTGGGACATGCAGCAAATACATTATAACAAAGATCTGTCTTAAAAACACTACCAGGAGTGTAGTGCATTGGGCCTTGAGAGTATTGTTGCATATCGTAAATTACCAGAACCCAAATAAACAATCAGCTTATGGGAACAGATCAAAGTTGGGTTGCAGCTTATACGAGTGTATTTTACACTGTAAAACAGTAGGCTACTGAAGTGCCAATTTTCAAACTTTGGCTTTGCGTTCTAGGTACTCCAAAAGTTGGGGTGGAGCTTATACGAGGGTACAGCTCATACGAGAGAATTTACGGTAGTCTATTGTCACTACCTGTAAGACGCACCCCCCTAACTTTGGACAGTCCTATATGGCAGAGTAGGGGCCCATCCTAACGTATACGCTGCATCTTATATACGGGGCATTATTAGAACTGGCACTGCCGGTTCTATATAACTCTTGACAGGCTTTGCGTTTCGTGAACAATTGAGCAGTGAAATTACCTGAGTCGACCAGTGCATTTGTGTATAGCCTTTGGTTGGAGCTGGTGTATAACCAGTCAATTACATAGCCTAAATACCAGTAAAATAATGCTGGTAGGTAGTTAGATTATGGTCTATTTACCCTACCCTTTCCCTGGCAGGTGCCTCGTCACTAATCCCCATGTTTGGCATAGCTGTGAACTCTCCAGCACTGCCTATATGTAGTTCAAGTGTTTACTACGACCCTGTACCCTGGCTAGTAGGTACGGACAATGCACTGAGGTTGTGCATGGTGCGAGGTTACCTGGTCTGGTCTGGGTGTGTGTGCTGGGGGGGGGGGGAGTGGTACATATAGCTCCTCTATATACCAATATTGCAGGATGTAGAATGTGTGCAGCCATTTCTTGAGCTGGTTTCCAGCATGCTACACTGATAGCTATCGGATTGCACTTGGACAACCAATAGGCCTCTCTACACTGTAAAAAAGTGTGGACAGCATGATGCATTGATGCACACTTAGACCTTTATGGATAGCATGATGCATTGATGCACAGTTAATCCTTTATGGATGGCATGATGCATTGATGCACACTTAAACCTTTATGGATGGCATGATGCATTGAAACATGCGTAACCCTTTATGGATGGCGTGATGCATTGATGCACAATAAACCCTTTATGGACTGTAAAAAATGTGTGTTGAAATTACACTGCCCCTTCCTACACTGTTAAAACATGTGTTGAACAAACACGTGTGAACTGTCCCTCCCTACACTTTAAGAAATATGTGTTGAAATTACACTGCCCCTCCCTACATTGTAAAAAAATGTGTGTTGTAATTACACTGCCCCTCCCTACACTGTAAAAACATGTGTTGAACTTACTGTCCCTCCCTACACTAAGAAATGTGTGTTGAAATTACACTGCCCCTCCCTACATTGTAAAAAAAATGTGTGTTGTAAGTACACTGCCCCTCCCTACACTGTAAAAACATGTGTTGAACTTACTGTCCCTCCCTACACTGTAAGAAATGTGTGTTGAAACATGTGTCATTTGACTTGAAATTGGGGCAGGTTCTTTAGGACTGAGTCCTTCACCTGTGACATTTATTATAAACTGGTAGTCTGTGACTATCACATCTTATTCTGTTGATCAGCAGTGGTAAGGGATATTTATACACGTGTTTGTGATCTTGAAAGCAACATTATCTATTTTTCCCCAACACCCATAAATTAAACCGGTAAAAAACGAGGGTCTATATCTGAGCTCATACCTACCGAGAACGGCACGCCTCTAGGGAGATAATTGTATGGATAGGAGCCTGTATTGGGCACTGATAAACAAGAAGAGAACCACTGATTTCTTGGTCGCTCCATAAAAAGGACGGCTACACAATGTGAAAAAACCACCTTGTTTTCGCCTTGATTCTGGAGGCTTTTTCTACAAATAGAAATATTATTGACGTCGCTGATGTCTATGGGAGTGGGGGGAAAATATTTGCTTTGGGATACTAAGGGAGTGGTGGTTTGGGAGTGGAGGATCGGTGGTAAGAGCTAGATCATGTAGGGCAGCATAGTGCGGTAACGCTTCAATCGTGCATCATGCCAACATGATACACTCCAGCAGATCCAGTATGATGCACCATCGGTGAGTTCCAGAAGTTGCGGTAGTGCATCATAACAACAATCGTAGATGATTTCTTTTTTACATTAGCTGCCTTTTGGTTATCATTTTCGTTAGAGGGTTTGATGTAAATTGATGATTTTTTCTTCTTCTTTTTTCACTGACTGTTGGCATGCTTTGAAGCGGTTATGCAAAACACTGAAAAACTATAGTGGAATATCCGGAAACGGTTGGGTAAAAGAAAATTTATATTAAAGATAAAACGAAAAGGTACAAATACACTACTGTCTTTCTTCCATCATAGACTGTGTGCTTCTCCTTCCTTCCTACATTTATTTTCCCAATAAAAAGTAGGTCTGGGTCTCCACAGCTGTTGGTGATACTTTGTGCTTTTAGCCCTTTGAGGGCCGCATGATGCCTCCAGGTTCATGTTCCCTGGTTGGCATGATGCACCAATGCAGTGCTGAGGAGTCGACTTGCCAGCACTGCATTGATGCATCATGCTGACCCTTTGGGAGTGCTTCGTCCGCCGACATGATGCATGAATGCAGCTTTGGTGATTAGACTCACCAGGGCTGCATTCATGCATCATGTCGACAACAACATCATGTCAAAAACAAGAAAAAAACAACAGCATGTGGTCCTTGAGGGGTAAAAGTGGGCCCTGTTATACATGTAGGACATGCAGGTGTGGGTTGGTGTAGCCTAGACAGGCCTCACTATCAGCAACAGGCCTTTACTGCCGTGTTGTAGAGTCTAGTCTGTGTCAGCGCCATCTTGTGTTGGTGATTGTTTTCATTCAGATACTACACCTCGCATATAAGCTGCGATACTTATGCCGCAGCCTGACATTGGCACATTTCTGTAAAACATGCTCATGGTTTGAATGCACATCATTCGTCAGCAAAGTTCATAAGATACCTCGTATATGAGGTGCACTTGAGAAGGTTCTATGACCCAAGTCTCAGGTTTGACTTGTGTCCCAAACTCAAGGTTCTAACCCGAGGGTTTTCCGATATGATGATCGAAAACTAGTTTTACTACCATACCAAAATTTTCTATGATTGTTAATAAAAGCTGTCTACAAGACTGTAACAAAGTGGGACACACTAAGAAATAGCCTGTATATCAATAGGACCTTCACTCCAGGAACAGGTGTGTTAGACTAGGACTATGTGTTATTGCCGACCAACCGGCCAGGCTTCCACCTGTAGGTCTGGGGGGTAGGGGGGCAGGGGGGATGGGGGCTGTGGGGAGGGGTAGTGGTAGTGTTTATGCTATACCTACAAAGTGAGAGTACGCCTGTACTCAGCTGCTGTAGGGTTATATACTGGTGGTGGTCCTAGTGATTCTCATGTGATCTGAATAAGTCCGCTCTGTATCACTTTATGGGCCCAATAATGCGCTAAATGAATAAATGTGGCCGTTGCGGGTACTCGTCCCGGCCGCATTCAACAATTTTCATGCATCATGCTGGCCCTATGGAGGGCGATGCACTCCCAAAGGGTCGTTATGATGCACCAATGCAGTGTTGGCGAGTAGACTCGCCAGCGGTGCATTGGCGCATGACAACCAAGGAACATAAAACCAGGAGGCATTATGTGGCCTGTGCAGTAGTTAAGACATCTCTATAAGTCAATACACAGGATCCAGGGCTAACAGGATATGGACCATCCCCGACCCTGGGAACTATACAACATTAGCATTGATCTTTGTCTACCTGAAAAGATCACTGCTCTCCATGAGCACTGGACCCCCATGGACATAAATTGATTGTATGAATAGAAAAAAAGTTGTGAATTTTTACCTAGAGCAAAAAAACATAGAGGTCTACTAATGTCTATGGAAAAACTCATATGACTGATATAAAGTTCAAGAGTTTGAAAATTTGTAATTTAGCGAATCGATCTCGAAGGTTTTACCATGATGCATGAATGCAGCACTATAACTCGATGCAGCAAGTTGGGAATCTAAAACTTAGTTTTTCCTGAATTTTCGCTAAGAAATGCTGTACTTTAGCCAAAAATTATCCGATTTACACAATATTTGCAGCAAATGAAAGATGAAACTCATTGCTTTCAGGCCAGGGTAGATGGTATTACAATTATATAGTGCACAGTTTACCAAAATTACAGTTTACAAATTATAAATTTAAAAATCATTAGTTTAAAAAAAATGCTGTTTTTCAAAGTTTGGCCCTATATATTTTGTGAAAAAATAATCTAACCATCAGTTTTTGATAGATAGTGCATAATACTGACCCATCAAGTTTATAAATGAGTATGCCTTTTTTCTCTACCTCTATGGTGGCTTATTACACTATGGGAGACATGTGATTTTTGTTAGTTTGCAAAATCTGTGATTTTCAGCAAAGTTTCTGCTTGGTTTTTGATGTGGGACCACATAGATCACCATATATGGACGCGTGATCACCCACTGATACCAGAATTATCCATTTTTATGGTCTACCTGATCATCTTTAAAGGCATGTGAAATATCTAAGTGATACAATAAGTGTGAGAGGAATTAGCCACATCTTATGATTCTAGTCTTTGGTGCCGACAGCGCTTTTGTTGCTATTTACATCTAAATAGCCTAATAGTGCATTATAATAGGTCTCACATGCCTAATATGGGGTTCTAATAGCATTTCAATATGGTTTTCAATGGGTCATCAGGTCAAAACAACAATTAATGATGGAATTTAATAGATACAAAAGTGTTTTGCACCATGGACCTGTTCACATTGTTCAGGTCTTCAGATATTCCTATCTTGAAAATGATGAAGGCATTTATGTGCATGGTGCTTTTCCAGCCCATATGGGACCTACAGAGGGCATTTTGTCTAGTCTGACATGTATTATGAGGGAATAATGCATAGCAAATGATTCTATTTTCATATTTTGTTATGATTTTTGAGATAGAATCATACACAAGACTTGCCTTCTGCAGCATATACAAAAATGTACCTTGAATTAAGGCATTTTACATGCACAGCTGCCTCCAAAACTGGAAAACACTCAGGTTCCCAACTTGCTGCATCGAGCTATAGTGAGTAAGCTTTGGCAATTATCTCACCATTGCTGCATTCATGCATCATGCTTACTAAGGGCATGGTTCACTAAACCCACCAGCGCTGCATTCATGCATCATGCTTACTAAGGGCATGGTTCACTAAACTCACCAGTGCTGCATTCATGCATCATGCTTACTAAGGGCATGGTTCACTAAACTCACCAGCGCTGCATTCATGCATCATGCTTACTGTAATCTCCCGCGTATAAGGCGCAGCCCGCGTATAAGGCGCACCTAGAGTTTTGGAAAATTCTCAAAAAAATGAAAAATTCATAACTTTGGTTCTACTTAATGAATTTTCAAAATTCAAAACCCTATGGGTAGCTTGGGCCACCTTGGGCCCTCCTGGGCCCCATTTTGTCCTATTTTGACCAAGGGGGCATGTAAGATATCAAAAGAAAGGTCTTGGTGTCCCCCTTGTGGATCCAATGAGAACTAAAACCCCCCGTATAAGACGCGCCTTATATGCGGGAGATTACGGTACTAAGGGCATGGTTCACTAAACTCACCAGTGCTGCATTCATGCATCATGCTTACTAAGGCATGGTTCACTAAACTCACCAGCGCTGCATTCATGCATCATGCATACTAAGGGCATGGTTCACTAAACTCACCAGCGCTGCATTCATGCATCATGCTTACTAAGGGCATGGTTCACTAAACTCACCAGCGCTGCATTCATGCATCATGCTTACTAAGGGCATGGTTCACTAAACTCACCAGCGCTGCATTCATGCATCATGCTTACTAAGGGCATGGTTCACTAAACTCACCAGTGCTGCATTCATGCATCATGCTTACTAAGGGCATGGTTCACTAAACTCACCAGTGCTGCATTCATGCATCATGCTTACTAAGGGCATGGTTCACTAAACTCACCAGCGCTGCATTCATGCATCATGCTTACTAAGGCATGGTTCACTAAACTCACCAGTGCTGCATTCATGCATCATGCTTACTAAGGCATGGTTCACTAAACTCACCAGTGCTGCATTCATGCATCATGCTTACTAAGGGCACGGTTCACTAAACTCACCAGCGCTGCATTCATGCATCATACTTACTAAGGGCATGGTTCACTAAACTCACCAGTGCTGCATTCATGCATCATGCTTACCGTAATCTCCCGCGTATAAGGCGCAGCCCGCGTATAAGGCGCACCTAGAGTTTTGGAAAATTCTCAAAAAAATGAAAAATTCATAACTTTGGTTCTACTGAATGAATTTTCAAAATTCAAAACCCTATGGGTAGCTTGGGCCACCTTGGGCCCTCCTGGGCCCCATTTTGTCCTATTTTGACCAAGGGGGCATGTAAGATATCAAAAGAAAGGTCTTGGTGTCCCCCTTGTGGATCCAATGAGAACTAAAACCCCCCGTATAAGACGCGCCTTATATGCGGGAGATTACGGTACTAAGGGCATGGTTCACTAAACTCACCAGTGCTGCATTCATGCATCATGCTTACTAAGGGCATGGTTCACTAAACTCACCAGTGCTGCATTCATGCATCATGCTTACTAAGGGCATGGTTCACTAAACTCACCAGTGCTGCATTCATGCATCATGCTTACTAAGGGCATGGTTCACTAAACCCACCAGCGCTGCATTCATGCATCATGCTTACTAAGGGCATGGTTCACTAAACTCACCAGCGCTGCATTCATGCATCATGCTTACTAAGGGCATGGTTCACTAAACTCACCAGTGCTGCATTCATGCATCATGCTTACTAAGGGCATGGTTCACTAAACTCACCAGCGCTGCATTCATGCATCATGCTTACTAAAAGGGTGCGTCAACTGCCGACGGATGGACCATCTGTCGGTTTCATCCGTATCATTTATCATTGATTTCTATGGAGAAAATGACGAATGAAGGGAGACGGATGGTCCATCCGTCACAGTGGATGCACCCCTTAAGGGCATAGTTCACTAAAGGAGCTCTTTCACCTTAAGTAGGTTAATTAACTGTTGACCCATCCCGACCTTCGTTATATATATGTTGGTCGTCAGCGTTATAGATGTCGGTCAGCAGCAGTCGCGGGGTCAGTGTAACATGCATCTGAACGGATTCAGATTTCTGTTCCACAGAGAGATCGTTTAACCTCTCCATCACCTCCCTGATATTTGATCTGAAAAGAACACCCTAACACTCCTCATATATTAAAACCTCTGGACTTTGCACCGCTCCTCATACTGCCACTGGCTTTAAGTCTTCCTGAACTGAGGGTGCGGATTATAGGCAGGGTTTAAACACTTGAAATTTTCAAACCGCATGTGTTACTTTCTTTTCTGTAAAGTTAAGGTCGTAACATACATACGTGGGTGCAGCTTATCTGCAAGGTTCATTATTATGAGACAAAAGCTGAGAGCGTCCCTTATTGGTACTGTGTTGCGGACCGAAGTGATCGCTTTGATATGAATAATGTTATGACAAAACAAAAGAAAATGAAATTGATGAAGACCACTCCTTTAGCAAGACAACTTTGCTCTTCTCTACACTCCATTGTATATCTATCAAGAGCGATAAAAGAAGAGCATTTTGTAACATCTTTTGTAATAGTAGCGGATGAATTTAGTTGTAAAGCCGCATTGTTCGCACTAATTCACCTAGAAATCTGCTAGGGTCTGAGGGCCTAGAACCTGGTTACATAAGATTCTGCCAGTTCAAGGAAACACGACATTAACCCTTGAATTAAAGTCCGAATGATGCCAACAAATTTGTGCTCTTTGTTGTACACGTATCATTCCAACCTTTAAGGTTTGTATCAATATGGGAGGGTCATCATGATGCGCGAATGAAGCTGTGGTCTGTCTAAGCACTGCTTCATGCATGCATCATGACAGCCAATGGGCATGATGCATTCATGCACTAAGCTATCCATAAAGGGCTAGATATGAACTAGATAAGATTACCACCAGGAAGGAGTAAAAGTGGGGGGTATATGACCCTTTTCGTTAGATCGGCTTAGATCCAGGGTTATAGATTATTACCTGGGCCTGGGCTTAAGAAAAGTTCATCTACCTGTCTCTAGTACTAGGGATATATAAGAGGTTGCATCCTGGTGGTCTACAGCAAGAACCGAGACTCGAATGATGCTACTTTTCCTACTTCACGAGTAATTCAGTTGAGACTTTTTTTGTCAACTTTTAGTAATTTCCTTAGAAAATGTGTCCAAAATAATGTCTTTCTGGTTTTTGCTGGAGGTTCTACACTTTGGCACATCTGTATATCTTTCGGGAAATTGACCAAAATTTTATGATTTCCTACCAATAAAACCCCTGCTGCCCTGGTCTCGTATACGTAAGGGCTCACACAAGCACCAGGGTCTCAGATTTATAAGCATCGGGCTTGAATAAGCACCAGGGATACGCAACTATTGAAATCAATCTTGAGAACCAAAAACAGAGTTCAAATAAGAACCTGTCTCAAATAAGTGCTGAGGGCACAGGTATTGAAATTAATAAGTGCCCAGGCGCTTAAAGCGTACTGCGACAGCCTATAGAGTTTGATAAGAAAAGCATAGAACATTGTCCATCTATAGTTCATGTGTCATTGAGACAAATATAAACACGGATATTAATCTCAGATATCGCTAACACATGGTACACATGTAGACATGATATCATCATATATACGGGTGCTCACAGCAAGTTATTGCAACTACACACTCAGCGACAGTAACTCACATTGTCCTGCTTTTTAGACACTAAATTATCTAGGAGGAACGTTTCAAGCTTTTACGTCATCATACCTTTTTAGTCTCAAAAGTACCGACATAGCTTCTAGAGTCAGGGGTGGCCGAAACTACAATGTCATAAAAATCCTATTTAATAACATTTTTTTTCAAATTTTGATTATTATTTTGGAATCTTGGTATATATAGCATCAATCGTGTGCAGCGGTGAAGAAAAAATTGTTTTGAACCATAAATTAGCCTTGAGGTTGACTTTGTTTTTTAAAGACGTTGGGTTTTCCAACATTTGTGACAAAAAAAAATATCAAGTTCAACATTTTTAATACATTGTAGTCAGTTTGTAATTTTTCGGTTTTGAGAGTTTCCTGCAAAATTGAGTGTGAGAGCTGATTTCATCCAGATGTTGAAACTGTAATGGTTTATTATTCTGATCGCCATTTTGAAAAAGACTTCCACCGATGCAGAAATTCAAATATTAGAGCAAAATCAACATCAAAACTGTTATCAGGAGAGAGGATTGAGTGAATACCTGCATGATTGTGCATAGATAATTGCTAAACAGCATTTCAATTCCCTAAATTCATGAATTAATCGTTGTATCCACGATCGTTAGATTCAAATAAGTCAACAAATATCAATGTATGTTAGCATAGTACATAGTATGTAGCAAATTGAACATAGATGTCACCGAAATTCTCAGGTCATTTTTGTGATGACAATCCTACAATAATGTGACCATTAAGTTCCTGCTAGCTTATCTGTGATTCTAAACACTAAAGTTCATGTTACTAGCAAGTCACCTTGTTTCTATAATAAGCTCATTTATCACCTATAAATGCTTACTCTCTGGACTGTGGTAAAAGTATAGACCGAGCAAGGGATAATTTCACTCTTCAGATTCATCAAGATTTTTCTTGATGAAGTTTTGTACTTTCTGACCCTCGACCTTTATCATTGATTAAAAATTTTGAAAAATTTTAAAAAGTAAAAGTAAAAAAAGGAAAAATCATAGATGTACAATGTATAAACCCTAACATCAAAATAAATCATTGGCTAATGCAAGAAGACTTTTTTTTATATTTGTGTTGTTCGTTTCCGTAGCCGCCCACATGATGGGCTATGATTGCGGGTAACGGGTTGACCATCAATACCGTAAACTCCCGCGTATAAGACGCGTCCTCTACGCCAAAACAAGCCTGGGGCGTCTTATAACATTCTCCCAAGAAGGGGGTGTGTCTTATACGCGAGTTTTTTTTATTATAGAAATGTACTAATCTTACAAATTTCAGCCTTAAAATGTGTGTCTTATACGCGAAAATGCATGTGCTGAGTTTGGGGTGTGTCTTATACGCGCAGCGCGTCTTCTACGCGGGAGATTTCGGTAATACTGATAGTCCCCGCTCAGCCATAGTCAGCGACATGGATTGTGCACGTCGATATATGGATATAAAGTGTACTGGTCAACCCTAGGTCACTGTAAAGGCCACACACAGTGCAGAAATAGATCATAATTGGACGGCATGATGCATGAATGCACCCCTGGCGAGTAACTCACCAGGGCTTCTTCCATGCATCATGCCAACTGTATGGGATTGAAGGGTAGGCATGGTGCCCTGATGCAAGGAGCTTCACTAGGATTGCATTGATGCATCATGAACCTGGAGGCATCATGCGGCCCCTAAAGGGTAAATATTCGTCGCCTCAGTGCAACAAGGTTGTAACTGACATTTTGCCAAAATTGAGATTTCTTCTATTTTAACATCTACTGACACTTATCTACCTAAAGTATTTAAGCTCTATCGATGATAGATATGTCTACAGGCCCCAATGCAATAAGGATGTGTCATCTGTATGCTATAGAAATTGCAACACTACTTTTGCCTCTTCTGCAAAACTTGAAATATGCAGATACAACCTCGTTGCACTGAGGCGACGATATATAGTCTGGGTCGGAGTCTACTTATATCAATACCATGACAGCCACAACTATAGGGGTCCTCTAGCACTGATCCCAACCTTTGTTCAGCGGAACACATATATTAAATACATGATATATCATGTATTTAATATATGTGTTACATTTATATGGAAAAGTTTGTACAGGATATCATATGAGAGAATTACTTTCCATGACTCGTAAATAACCAATGATACGAAAGTAGTTTGTTGGAAAAAAAAAACATATCAATAGACAATAACATCAATATCAAAATTCCCAGAACATTTATCCTCTTTGCATTCTACCCGGATGCAGATAAATGGGAAGTCTGGGACAATAACAGTTCATCCCCCCCCCCCAACAATTGTACCCACCCACACACCCACCCCACTTTCCAAGACTCGTAAATAACCAATGATGTGAAAGTAGTTCGTTGGAAAAAAAAAACATATCAATAGACAATAACCAGGGATGTAAGTCTTCAGGTTTTATCAGGATTTCCTGATTTCTGAGAATTTTGAATGGCATGTACTTTCATAATACGAGTGGTAAAGGAGGGCTGTTTTAAAAAATCGAAGGCTTTTATATTAAGTTAATGTATGGTTTCCTGATTTTTTGCCCATGCCTGACTTACATCCCTGAATAACATCAATATCAAAATTCCCAGAACATTTATCCTCTTCGCATTCTACCCGGATGCAGATAAATGGGAAGTCTGGGACAATAACAGTTCACCCCCCCCCCCACAATTGTACCCACCCACACACCCACCCCACATCCTCTGTCAGGCCCATCAGCCTGCCGTATAGGGCATTAGCACATTAGGCTATGGAGGCCGCCATTAGACCCCGACTGCACTATGACTAACACCTTCAGCCCCCGTCTCCGCAGTAAATGCCAGGGATGCTTCCCATTGGACAATAATACAATAGCCATGTGCCGTATAAGTGATGTATTCGGCGCCTATCGGGATTCACCAGTACAAGCGTACCGACAGGTACATGGGTACCCTGCTGCTGCTGCTGTTACTGCTGATTCTTCTGCTGCTGCTGCCACTGCTGATTCTGCCAGAGGCAGTGCTGCCGGCGATAAATTGTTTTTGTTGGCTGTGGAAATGAAGGCAGAGTGCTGCTGTCACTGGCAGTCATCTTGAGTGCTTTTCTCCAGACCAATGAGCTATACTCTAGTGTTAGTGCCATACAGAATTTAGCTATTATATTTATGCCAGATAGTACCTCATGTATTGATTAAGGCAAACCATCATGCCAGACTCCCCCCCCCCCCACACACACACACTCACACTGATCCTATAATGCGCACCAGGGGTCATATTTTTGCCACAGGACTATTCCTTACAATACTTGCAAATATCCATTGCACATGTATAAGGCGCACTCCACCCCCAACTCATGTACACCGATCTGATCAAAACATACCGGTATATAAAAAGATAGTGGACATTGGTGCATCGTGCCAACTGTTTTCGGAGTGTATCGGCCCGGTATGGTTGGCATGGTGCCTGAATGTGGCCATACACAGTATCTTCTCACCGCCTTGGTGCATCATACTGACCCTTTGTTTCATGATGGGGTTGGCATGATGCCTGGAATGCTACTATCATGGAAAGTTCTTCGCTGGCATTAAGTACACCGTGTCACGCATGGGTTAAAAAGTCATGGCCACCAGTGTTAATCACCACTCACCTTTTACTGTGTGCCAAACAGGGGACTCCCTGCCCTAATAGAAATGGTAATTAACATGGACCTGCACAATATCCTACTTTAATCCTTTAAGGACCGCTAGTGCATTAATGAACCCATTGGTTGGCATGATGCATGTATTCAACCCCAGCAACTAATTCGCTAAGGCTACATTCATGCATCATGCTGCCCCTACAGGGATTCGCCCCCAGACGGTCGGCATGATGCACCAATGAAGTACTGGCGAGCAGTCTCGCCAGCACTTCATTGGTGTATCATGCCGACCAATGGGCATGATGCGCTCCTGCATCAGAGACCCTGAAAGGATTAATGAGAAATTGGAGTCATCAGTTTTGAACACTGGGTTCAGCATCAACAATGAATATGATGGATGTTTTTACACCTGCAGAACTCTCAAGTGACTTATTTTGGAATGATCTACAGAACGGAATATATTTTTTCATCAATAAGGCCACACCAAAAAAATAAGTTGGTCTATGGATGGCCCTCTCCACATTTTCGGAAATACAAATTTTTTTTTCTTTGAAAAAAATCTTGTCTACGGATTTCGCTCGCTTCAGTTTCTACAAGTTTTCTCTTTGTGATGTTTATCAAAATTTAAAAAAAAAATTTGTTCGCTCGCCTAAATTTCCCAGCAAGGAATCCATTGGACACCAAAAAACTCTTTCAAAACCAAAATCCGTAGACCAACTTATCTTTTTGGTGTGGCCTAAATAAGTTCATTATTCACTAGCAGTTTACCTGTGTAGATTGACTAAGCCTAAGGCTACATAGTGCTTTAATGCATCATGCCAGCCCTACAAGGGTGATACACTCCCTGAGGTCGACATGATGCACCAATAAAGCACTCACAGCACATCACTGGTGCATCATGCCGATCAGTATCCTTGACGCATTAATGCAACATCAGCATTTAATATAAGAATTTCTTAAAAATCTTGAATAACATTTAATCTAACACAACACTTTTCCTTTTCCCACTTTTAGCATTCCGTACCTGACAGTTAAGAAGGCCATCCACTCCGGGCGTGATCTCCATATCGACGTAGTCAAAGATGACGGTTCCTCATCCCGCCTCACGTTCCGGCTTGTCTCTGACCGTGCTGCTAACGCCCTCTACAGGAGCGTAACGGAGATGCACTCGTTCTATCGCTGTGATACGGTACGAGGGGCAGTGGCCTCACAGGTCAGTCGTGACCTCAAGGGCACCCTCGCTTCTCTCTTCAACGAGAACACGACAGCTGGTAAGTTGAACTTTTTTTTAAAAAAAAAAAAGATAAATCCAATGTAATAGTTCTGTCGGAGTTGCACAGCTAAAGCTTTTGTGAACTAATTCTAGATCAGCTAAATAATTTGTGAACTTGATTTTTATGTGCATATCAAGCTAAATAGATAGATAAGTTTATAAGCATGGAGCGCTCTTGAATATTCTTAAGAATAGCCGCTATCAATTGACTTATCTTTCATCATTCCATATTTTCAGGTATCATGTATGAGTTTGACATACAGCGGACGTTTATCGAGGCTTACGACCATGCACGGCGGAAGTTATACATGGCTGACTCGCAGTCGGTGCTGGGATCGCCCGGATTCTCTGCTGGCCGGGGATCCAAGATGGCCGACACCATGTCCGCGAGTACTTCTAACCTATGTGCTGAACGAGACTGCCAGGTGAGAAATCAATCAACTTGTTCTACTGTAAACTCTCACGTATTTGACGCATCCCTTGTATAAGAAGCAACCTGAGTTGAAGGAAAACCTTTGAGGCGCACTCGGGGCTTGATTTTTTAAGGATTAATTCTGTTCTATAGTAAAAATACCCCTATCCTTGGCGACAATAGGCCTCAGAATCACATGTAAGAAGTGCTTTATAAACGGGAGATTACAGTATACAGAGCCCCCGTCATAAGCAGATCCGCTAGTTTGAAACAAATTTATTAGGTGAATTTTGACCCCATTTGAACAGCTTTAAAGTAAAAGCAGTGGCTTTGAAACCTCTTCAGAAGCCTCAGGATTTTTATACATTACATAATTGTTTGTGAATAAGCCAAAATCAGAGCTGATTACTTACTGCGTCAGGGCATCGTGCTGAGAACTGAATCACTGCAAGTCAAGGATTCCCAGTGTCCCAAACCTCATAAGGTGCATCACAGAATCTTTTGTATGAAGCCTGAGTTGAGGAAAGCGATATAAGGTGCACCTTATGGCTAATTTTGAGCTCTTAAATACAAATTTAATTGAATTTTACCCCAACTATAAGGCACGACCCTTCTTTTGGAAGGTTATACAATGTATTAGGGAACAGTTAGCCTTACTACGATATTCAGAATAGTAAAAATGAGTATGCGCTTATTTGACACCATAAATTTGTTGTCACGACTTCACCAAGTTGATTGTAACTTCTATGCACCACTATTCATATACCGGAGCATAAAAATATACACACGTGTCGTAGACCATTCAAAATCACAGCGACGATAGCGATTAACATCAGGTGTTTCACGCTTGACGCATTTGTTTACTTCCTTGTCTGACAATTTGGCAACAAGTCGCAATTCACAAGCCGAAAGTTGGAAGTTAAAATCTTAAGAAAAAGGTTGCAAAATGAGGTGAGGAGAATCACGCCACCGGGTGCTAATCTTTGAAGGGCTGCCGATGCCAGAGTGCGACATGCCCATTAGTTGGCATGATGCACCAGCACTTCATTGAAGCATCATGCCGACCCTCCATGAGTGTATCAGCTCTGTACATCATGTCGACCCATGGGCATGATGCAGTAATGCATCAGCGGCCCCTGGCTTCCCTAGCCCACTTAAAAGGGTCTATATCTCTTCTTTCCTATCCCCTCAAGGTGTGTGTGGTGCACATATGCGCGGGCACCGACACCTCCCATTGTGAAATCTGTAGTTTAGTAGTTCTCGCCATGAATATGACCTTAGTTGTCGAAATGGCGTTAAACATCTATTACTCACTCACTCACTCATCAGCGGCCCTTAAAGTGTTAGTAGGTGACCCGCTCCCATCTCACCTGATATCAGGTGGGCTGATAGTGGAGGGGCATTGTAAGATAGGGACCTGGGGCTCTATACTGACGTCAGGATCTATACATGAACCTCTTAAAGGCCCTTTAAAGACTAATGATGCATTAATACATCATGCCCATTAGTCGTCATCATGCATGAGTGCATCATGCAAACCCCTGGGGCTGACCCTATTGAGTTGATACATCCCAAGAGGTTTGGCATGATGCATCAATGAAGTGTTGGTGAGTCGATGCGCCAGTTTTCATCGGTACATCACACTGACCAATGGCCATCATACACTGAAGTCGACCTGTGAAGTCGCACTTTGTTGGCGAGCAACTCCCAAGAGCTGCATTTCTGTAGCACTTTTGAGTAACTCGCGCACAGCACATCATAACGACAAAATGGCCGCAATGCCTTGGGACATCATGTTGCCCTTTTAGGTCATTTAGGCGCCCTCTTACTGTAGGTTTTGTTCTTTTGTTTTGATGCACTCACGAGTAATTCATAAGGGCTTCATTCATGCATCATAATGACAAAAGGCCATAAGGCCACACCAAATAAAAAAGTTGGTCTATGGATTTTCATTTTGAAAATATGGTGCGGGAGGGCGAAATTTTTATTTTTATTTATTATTATCAAATATATGGAGGGCGATTTTTTTATTTTTTATTTTTTTTTTTTGCCATTAGTGATACAGGCTTTGGTACATATTATGTTCTTTATATGATGTGAGCCATGCTTGGGTAACAGTGTTTGGCATTAGGAAAATCTGCATAGTTATTCATATACTTATTACTTGATAAAAAAAAAAAAAATCCAAGAAAATGAGGCGGGCGGGATCCATAGACATATTATTTTTCAAATAAAAATAAAATTTTAATTTCTGAAAATCAGGTGTGGGAAATCCATAGACCAATCTTTTAATTTGGTGTGGCCTAATTAACTAAACCACTATGCTGCTCTCCAAGGGATAATAACCAACACCATACCCAGTAGCTGATACGTAGATCTATCCAGGTGAGAGGTTGGGTGGGTGGGGGTCAGAGGCGTGTCTGGTTCCACCTCCATAGGCCCCACAGACAGGATGACACTGGGTTTCCCCCTGATCAGCTGTTCTTTTAGTTAAAACTACTGGTACCACCTCTCCTGTCTATAAGTAGGCATGACATCATAACAAAATGTATATACAGTAGGAACCATGTAGATAACATGAGGCTAAAAAGTTCATGTTCGTTTCTTTGTTGTCTTGATGTACCATGCAGTGCTGGCTAGCCGACATACCAACAGAGGCGTAGGAAGCAAATCTTCATTGGGGGGGGGCCCGGGGAGGGCACCATCGCGACCACCTTTAATTGGCGGCTGATGCGTGATGCTGCCTATATATGCGCATTTAGAATTCATTTAGAAAAGTGATTTTTGGTAAATTTTGGATCTGACTTTAGGCTCAGACCCCCATTTTCCCTATGACATCACCATAATAATCTAATTTGAGATGTAAAGTTTTAGCTTCTTTTCCATTGTGTTTATGAGTTCTTGGAAAATATTGGGGGGGGGCCCAGACATACTCAGGCCCCACCTCCTTCATAATTGGGGGGGGGGCCCAGGCCCCCCTGGCCCCCCCCTTTTCCTACGCCCCTGTACCACCACTGCATTGGTGCATTATGCCGATTGCAGTCCTGGTGAAATTGGGTCAGGACGACAAGTTCCCACATTTCATTCATACTTTATGCCATTTTGAAAGGGTTGATGCTCTACACTATTGAAATAAGGATTTATGGTTTGCCTGATAGCAGACATACCAATAATCAGACATGATTGTATGGTTGACACCTAAGGAACAAAACATCCATAAACATATGTTGACATATAATAGATTTCTAGCTCAAAAAGTACTGATCATATATGTGCTTACCATATTCATTCTAATAAGCGCACTTGCTCTAATAAGCACACCCTCTCCTTTTTGGGCCCCACTTTGGTGTAAAATCAGTCAAATGAAGTGTAAATATCAAGATTGTTAGGGCAAAAATAAAGATTTGGGCCTGTTGGGGGTGCGCTTGTTATAATTAATTCTTGTAATAAGGTTGTGAGCATCTTTGAATTGATTTTCCGCACATGTGCGCTTATTAATAATTAGAACGAATACGGTATCACATAAATCACGTAAATAGTAACCCTTTGACTGACCTGACCGTATTTCTGATGAATAAACTACCGGGTGTGCCATTTACAGCTGCCTAAAAAAAGAATAAAATAACAGCTGCCAGAAGAAATCAATAGGTTTGCTAATCCCTTCCTGTCTCAAATAACAACTTGTATGCAAGATACAATTTTTAAAATTTCACTTAATAGTGCCCTCTATCCAAAAATTTCTGACCATTTTCTTCTTGTTTCTTCACCAGGTGCTAAAGACACGGCTAGAGTGTCTACAAGACGAGCTACTCTGTAGGGTCTGTATGGATGCCGATGTCGATACCGTCTTCTGTCCTTGCGGACATGTTGCTTGCTGCTCGAAATGTGCGGAACAAGTCACAGATTGCCCATTGTGCCGACAAGTCATCAGTCAACGACAACACATCTTCCTACCTGGCATCCGGACTCTGGCTTCCTGAAGTGGTGGTGTGTGCGAAAAAGGGGACAGTTTACATACATGGGAATGAATAATCTCCCCATACTTTATTTACCCTTCACCCACAAGCACCCAGGCCTGTGAGAGATAAGAAGGGGGTTCACTGACAGACTCAATGCCGGTAATGTCCGGCTGCTAGTGCTGCCCCATTTAGTGTGTCTGTGATACTACAAGTCTGCGGCTGGATCTGGACTGTCAAAACGGGTTCAAGCGACAAATGATCTAATCGTTACATATTGTCGTCCCCCACTGGCTATCTACTGTCTTTTATGATGCTTTACAAATGAGGCATGGGTTTTGGCTTTGAAGTCAGGCATCTTCGGGACATCTTAGAAATACTGATGACTTTTTGGGCATGGAATAGTGTCGTCGTTGTCAAACATTTGTAGTCAACCCGTGTATATAATAAAAGATTCCTGCAGGACAGGGCTCGCTGACATAAAGACGAAACCAATGACAGTGAAAAGTTGACAGGTGGTGCTGTTCAGATATTATATGACGAATATATCAGAATACGTATGAGACTTTTGGAAGGTGCAATGATGAATTACATCAATGGATGTGATTCAAGGAAATGATCTACTGGAATGCTGGTTTTATTTATGGTATTTAGACTTGTGGTGCAATTAGTATATAGATGATTGTGCGGCGATTTGCTGAAATGGCACAAGCTACCATATCAATATGATAAATGCCGTAGAGCGAGTAGTCAGCAAATTACAGAACTTTAAGGAGCTCTTGAGAGCTGTAAACCTACACGAACAGAAGAAGAAACTCTAGACATTTATATTCGGTCTTCTATGTCTGGGTCGAAATGTTCTAGTAAGTGAACTGGCGTTGCAATATGATGGACTGATATATAGAGCAGTGTGTAGTAGCTCCTTTTCCTTCATAAAGGGATGTGAATTAATTTTCATGAAAAGTCGGGGAGGGGATTGAAGAAAAAGTTATACTTGTCAGTACGCTTAGAGTAGAGAGTTGACCCTTCAAGGACAGTGTAAAAAGTTCAGTATGCCATTAGGTATTGGTGAATTACTCTCAGCATTAGCGAGTAACCCACCAATGAGGCATGAATGCATCATGCCTTGGTACCATCTCAAAAGCTCTGGCGATTCACTCGCTGCCCTCTGCTTTGATGCATCATAAAAGTGGCCACACACTGTCCTTAGAGGGTTAAAGGCAAATGGTGCTAGAGGTGTATGATGGCAGCCGTAACTTGCCCAATGTTTGTATTTGCATAACGACAAGTTCTACTGCTACCTTAAGGATATTATATACATATTACTGTACATTGATTAGTACCGTAAACTCCCGCGTATAAGATGCGTCCTCGACGCCAAACAAAATGCTGGGGAGTCTTATAGCTTTCTCTTAAGTTGGGGGGGCGTCTTATATGAGGGGTAATTTTACTATTAAACTACTGAATTTCCAAAATTGGTACCTAAGAGGTGCGTCTTATACGCGAAAATGCCTCTGCTGAGTTTGGGGTGCGTCTTATACGTGCAGCGCGTCTTCTACGCGGGAGATTACGGTAATCAAGGGACAAAGGGTTAAAGAGGTACTAGTGTTCAGAGGCAGTCAAGGGTGTACTATATCGATTCTGCTACTTTGTAGATATTGTTCATCTACTTCAGTTATAGTTTTGAAAAGGAGCTGGCAAGCACAAGCTTTGATATTTTATTTATAATTTTGTATATATTTGCAATTGTCAATACTATTACAATGGACTGATTAGCCATTTGAAGGATGTAATGCTGCCTCAAACCTTCATCGTCATCATTATGTATGAATACAAGCCAGGCGAGCAACTCACCAACACTGTTTTCATGCATCATGCAGACCCTATAGATTTGATACGATCTAATAGGTCACCATGAATCTCTCTTGGTGAAGCCTTGAGGCACCATACCATTCCTGAAGGGTCAAGACAGGAGAGAAAGGCACAGTGTCCTTCTTTGCTTTGCTCCCTTCTCGCTCGCTACAAGGGTAATTGTATATATGATACATAAGGAAGGACAGATCAGGTCCAGATATTTCATCAGGACTGAAATCTCATGAATCTCTTGTTTGATTTCCAAGTGATTTAGTTGCCCATTCCAGATTTAAAAAATGAAGAGAAAAACAAAACAAATGTTCTATGTTATTCATGTTCAGGAGTCAATATATTGGATTTGTTTCCTTTTGAGAAGTTTTATTTTATTGGTAACCTGCACATTTGATACCTCATTTGTTGATGCAGAATGGTTGCCTTTTATCCAGTTCAAAGTTTGATTAAGTTGTACCTCATATATCATGTTTCTTTTGCTTTGTGATTGACGTACTTTGCTAAGTTTCAGCAGTATAAGTTCAAGGTGCTAGCTTATTCAAGTAGACAGAACAAGGGTCAATTACCAGAATCTTTTATTCATGTGTATATAGAGAACAATTTAGTCAGTTTAGCTTGGCTTATAGGAGACAAATTCTATAATAACAATTCCAGTGTGATTGATATTGTGAAACATCCTTTGTGCCATCTGTTTTATTCCACACAATGTCTAAGACAAAACTAGATGTATTTTTAGCAGGGGAGCCTTACATTAAGAAAAAAAGTTTATATAGACACAAGTAGACATTGTAATTAGTAATGAAGGGAAAAAAATCTGATCCCTTCTTCAGCTTCAGCACACAATGTACTGAGCAATTCAAGCCAAAATATCGACTTCCATTATGACTCCACTAGTCGTCTTCTGGCCTTAGATTTGTAAAGTATGTGAAAACAATCACCGGATTATTAGTGATAATGTATGTCACTTGAAAAACGAGAAAGAGGAAATGTGTGGATTTAACTAGTGCTTTAACAAAGATCTCTGATTACTATTGTACATGTACCCTGGTGGCATCAATTGTGCACTTCCATATAGTTTAGTAATGGGCTTAAGTTGGAAGCCATACTGTATATACATATCAATGTTGATGACAATGTTGCCTGCTCCATTGATAGTCCTAAGATTGTTTTAATCATTCATGATTTCATATAATATAAATAAAAAAGAAACCAAAGTAATTTTTCCAGGATGGGTTTAGGAGGATAATGCACAATTTACAGAAGCATGGCCAGTTGGTCTGAAGAACTTTGAAAAATAACCGATTTTATTTAGAGGTTTATCATTGCTGGGGTTGTGGTAGTGCATGTGATAGATAACATTGCCATGATTTTGCCCCATATCAGTGCAATATATGTGTTAAGATGTTCAGACCTTGACTGATGCCTTCGCCTTTTGTGAAGTACTATTATGCTGCTAGGACCCGTCCTTTTAGTGATATCAGTACATGATATGGAGAGATGCCCATTTCCTGCTCTTGTGCAGGAATTAATCTAAAAAAGTGTGCACTCCTTGCAATAATCTAAAAAAAAAAAAAAAAAAAAAAAAAAAACCTTCCTGGGTTTTGTCAACGAGAGAGTGGCATCTCTGACATTAAAGCATATCTGTATTAGAGATCAGAATATTCCTTTATCACTGCTGTGAATATATAGATACCATGTGAAATCCAAGTTTCTGTCACTATTTGAACATACTATTGATCTTTAAGTTATTGTCTATGAGTGTGATTTGGTTACAAACAACCACAGTTGTACATTATTACCTATATTACTAGTTAGTCAAGGTTAACATAATGGTCTTAAAAAGATATTTATATTTTTCACATGTTTTAATTACTTTTTGTAATGATGCTCCCTTAAACCTTTGAGGGCTGTATGGTTTTTAAAACTCTTTGACATTTGTTGATGTCATGCAAGAACGTGGCCCTGATGACTTAATTTATCAGCACTTCTTTCATGCATGATACCAACAGAAAGCAATGAGGCACTATGCCATCCTCAAAGAGTCGATACAGGGTGACATCTGTTCACTAGCTCCTAAGTCATATTGTAACTCAGATACACATATGAGTAGCTCGGTGAGCAGCTCATATCATCATCCATCCCTCATAACATCACGGTTTGCATACTGTACAGCTGATAATGTTATTTACAGAAGTCAAAGAGTCAGGAGACCTTCAGAAAGAATGATCATGTATTCCTTCCAGTCATTAAGATGCTGATAGAGGTCCTTTTAAAATGGCAATAAAATGATAAAATCACACCTATGGATTTGTGTTTTGTCTTTACACATTTAGTTTTTTATATAATAACTGACTGTTCGCTTAAGCAATCTTAGTGCAAGCAGGTTAGCATTTTTCTTTAAGATGAAGGAGGGGGATGTGAGGTCACGATCAAATAAGGAAGACCACTTCCTGACCTAGTTATAGGGCCAAGAAGTCGATGAATGAGTGAAGGTGGGACATCCAGGTCCATAAAAAACAGGGTTTCAAGATAGGATAGCCCTGAATAGCTTGAAATGAAGAAACAATTGTATTCTATCACCATGCCAATCGGGAATAACGTGTCAAATAGTTCAGGAACTAGAGTTGAGAAAATTCTTTTTTTTTTTTAAGTTAGGAGAGCTTAATAATTGTCCGATTGGAATTCTGCAAAAATAAGAGAAACCTTGGAACTAGCTGCAAAATCATTCAATAATTTCAAACTAATAACTTATGTTCATAGCCATTCTGCCATTTTCAGGCCTATACAACTTGATAAATATTTAGGTCGTGTTTAAAGGATTTCATACATGATATCTCCAACATATGGAGGAAGGCTCAAATTTCTTTTGACATATTTTTACACAGCAGTTATCCAGTATGATATGTGTGAAATTGACAAAATAACTAAAGTACACCGATTGATAGACTTGTCTAAGAAGCATGTTAGAATAACATGTCCCTGCAATGCATAGGACCTACCTGCTATTATCAATAGCCACACATTTTTCACAATCCTATAGACCCTTCCTAAGGTGGACTTTTTTTCTACAGGCTCTTTGATATAGACCTACCCCACTAATTTCCCACTGTTGCAGCGATTATTTTTCACTGTATCTGTAATTATTGTTCAGCTTAGAGGCATATTCTAATATCAAATTCCATCTTAGATAGCACTCTAACCCTTTATAAGAATTAATTTGATGCCTCATTTACATTTCCACTGTAAAATATAGACCAATCATCTTTGTACAACACCCTTCAGTGCTGGCTTGCCATGTGTGACTTGCTGCCACCTGTCGTCAATTGGTGTAGGCCTAGCGCACCATGATATAACATTTTTTGACTAACTTTCTCAGAATATACTTTTTATTATTCTCCTTCAGAATAATGTATAGGCACTGGTCAGGCACAGAGAACATAGGGAAATAAGAGAGAGCAAGTTGGGACCAACCATATTCATGCTCGACTATTCATGTTCACAATACTATGAGTGGACATTCTCTATGGTGGAAAGCACGAGTATAGAATATCAACCCCATTGAGCAAGCAGCCATACAATGTGCGATGGAGTAACGGACATAGAGTAATTGCTTTATCAGTGGTCAGGTATGGTCAGGTAGAAAGGTGACATTTTTGAAAGCCATATCATGTGTTAGTTAGCCCAAGTAAGCAAAATGTTCATACTGCAAATTATAAAGCTATCTATTGGGTTGTACTAGAAGGTCCCTGAGAGGTACATTTACATGTGGTTCTAGGCATACATTTTTATACAAGGCCCTACATATGAATGGTGGGAAAAGTGGTCTTCTGTTGATCCTGGTCGTGTGTGCTTTAAACAGTAGGCCCATAGCACTTTATTTTCTCTGACCTGTGGGAACGCTGAATTTGTCTAGAGAAATTAGAAGAAATTAAGGTTTTGTTACTCTTTATCCTGTGTAAAATTAGAACGCTTGACTGGAGCGCTGGCGGATACTCATCAGTACTTCATTGGTGCATCATGATGGTCTATGGGCATGATGCATTAAATCATTATGTTGCAGTTCACCGGTTAAAAAATGTGTCCTTAGAGCTCCATATTACATGTACATGTAGGCCCCTAGATGCAGAACACATCCCACACTGAAAACATAGAAGATCCAAAACTAGTCAGCGGTGACCACTTTAGGTCCTCAAGTTGACGATACCTAAAACTACAGCTTTAGGTAGTCAAAATGACGACTTTAGGTCGTCATCCTGACGACCTGAATCATCAGGATGACAATACTGACAGTACAGAGTCGTCATATTGACGATTCAGGTCGTCAGGATGACGACTTAAAGTCGTCATTTTGACTACCTAAAGTTTTAGTTTTAGGTATCGTCAACTTGAGGACCTAAAGTGGTCACCGCTGAAGTTTCAGAACTTCTAGGTTTTCAGTGCAGGTTCTGTTGTCCCTATGTCTACAAGGCTGAGTCTCACGAGTCTGGCGCAAATGATGTCTATACAAACATCTTTTAATGCATCAAGCTACATTATTTCATGCACTCTATGACAGCATTCTATGGCGAAAAAAAGAATAAAAATAAAAGAAAGGAGAAAAAACTTCACTGTATATATGAAAATATCCTTTGAGGGCCAATATCTTTCACACACCCGCCTGAGGATATACCCTTTTATACAAACAGGATCATAGAAGCATACTCCAACCCTGTAGTCTTTTTTCTCATTATTTTCATTTTAGTGCATTTTGGCAGAAGCCATGAGAACTGGCCACACAGGTTGGTGACAGCGCATAGCAATCCCCTCCCCCCCCCTCACACACAGACCATTGGCAAGATTGTGTAGGGTTGGCACATACATAGTAAGAGAGTAATGAATGGGCTAACGGGCACCAAAGTCAGTGTATCATAGGATATCGTAACGAGTGGCCATAGGCCACTCGTTACGATATCCTACGATACACTGACTTCGGTGCCCATTAGCACATTCCTTACTGTCTTTATTTCATGATTAATCAATAAAAAAATCAATAAATAATCAATAGAATATCAATAAAAAACAAGTTGAAAACAAAAATCCTTCCCCGGGACGCGAAGCCTACCATAGTGTTTGTACATGATCGGTACACACATCTTGTCGCCCGGCAGCGGACAGCTACAGCGAAAAAAAAAAATGCGCCCGGACCGGGACTCGTCCCGCCTACCTCTAACGGCTGAGCGCAATGCGCTAACCATGACCACCGGGCCGCACTCCTCAGCCCCCGTCTTGGCATGGATTGGTTTGAACGCGTCCCACGGTTATGGCAGCGGACAGCCCACAGTCGTCGCCTCCCTGGGGTTTGTATCATATGAAGACCCGGTTCTAGCCAACCCTTTCTCATCAGTCCCTGTGGCGCAATGCATAGGGAGTTGGATTAGGGATCTGAGACTGCTGGTTCGACCCCTACCCTGGCCATGAAAATTTTGTGGGTTTTAACATGTAAAATGTGACATGTTAGGACATGTGAGATGGACAAGGAGTGCTGATATCCATGGATATCAGGCACCCAGTGCCTGTTATCCATGGATATCAGGCACACCTTACAAAGATCATGATGCATGCATCATGGCATGCAATATCGACAGGTATCAGAATGGGAATATCCAGAAAAAGCACCCAAAATCACAGAAGTTGTGTAATATTAAGGTATAAACCAAGATAAAAGAATGTTTATATCCTGTTGAATAAAACTCGCTGAAGATGAACTATTTATGCTATTAATAAATGCCTATATCAAGTGCTGTATGGAAGATTTTAGTGCCAAGTATTCTATATAGCTCATCAATAACATTACAAAGATTGCACAGAAACAATTAAATACTTATCCAAATAAGGATAGTGGATGAATATAATAAATTCATTTCATCCTATCCCTGTCCAATTTCAACATTAAACTCTATATCTACACTATAAGAGAGCTTGTTTAGCTAGGGACATACTACACCAAAGGGCGACAATACCAGCATTGCAATGGAATTGGAGAAATTTACTGTGAAATAGGTGTTTGTGCATCATCTACATACTTAGTAATCATGAGATTACAACACCTTTAACTGATTGGTTTCATTAGTTAATCTTGCTGCTGAAGTCAATTCAGAAAGAGAGAGAGAGAGAGAGAGAGAGAGAGAGAGAGAGAGAGAGACAGACAGACAGACAGACAGACAGACAGACAGACAGAGACAGAGAGACAGAGAGAGACAAAGACAGACAGAGAGAGAGAAAGAGACAAAGAGAGGGACAGAGAGAGGGGGAGAGGGACAGAGACAGCGAGACAGAGAGGGAGAGAAAGAGAGAGAGAGAGGGGGAGAGGGACAGAGGCAAAGCGACAAAGACAGATCTATTGGAGGGGCACCAGTTGATATTAATCAACTCTTGAGTGGCATAGAGTGTGGTATCCATTCATTTGTCGTCATGATGCACCGGTGCTGGTTAGCCTAGTGACCAGCACTGTTGCTCATGCTGACCCTCTAATTGATTGATTGATTTGTTGAACGTCCTAAGGTTCTTACACCTCACGTGACTGCCTAAACTGACCCTCTAAGGTGTATCATGATAGCAATGGGTATGATATCTTAATGCTTTATTGAACAAGTAATTAATGGATAATCCATGATGTGTGTGTGTTAGCAAAGGATAATTATCATTTGCTAACACACACACAAGTCATGGATTATCCATTAACTACTTTTTTTATTACACGATATCAATAGATAATCAATAGAATATCAATAAATTCAAGTTGAAAACAAAAATTGTTCCCCTTCCCCGGGACTCGAAGCCTGCCATAGTGTGTGTACAAGATCGGTGCACACACCTCGGCACCCGGCAGCAGTCGTCGCGGACAGCTACAGCGAAAAAAAATATATGCCCGAATCGGGACTCGTCCCGCCTACCTCTACAAGCTAACCAAGCAAACACACACCGTTTCTCGTCAGTCCCTGTGGTGCAATGCATAGGGAGTTGGATTTGGGATCAGTAGAGTGCAGGTTTGACCCCTACCCTGGCCATTACAATTTCGTAGGTTTTAACATGTAACATATGACATGTATGACATGTAAGGAGGCATGTTATCCATGGATACCATGCCTCCTTACATGGATAACCGCACGCCTTACAAAAGTCATGATGTATGCATCATGGTGTGCAATATCGAGAGGTATGTGCATGGGAATATCCAGAAAAAGCACCTAAAATCACAGAAGTCGTGTAATAATAGCCTTTAAGGCATTATGATGGTTAATAGTTTACCTTTATACATACTACTTTACTGTCTGTGGTACCACTTTGGTGGAAGGCATCGCAGCTTTGTGCACTTTTTTCATGTGCTGTCTCAGGTAAGTCTTTTGAGCAAATTGTTTACCGCAGAGTTCACAATCATGCGGGTCGTCCTCAATGTGTCGTCTCTGATGCCTTTTAAGGTAGTTATACCCTCTGAATTCCTTATCACAGATCTCGCATACATGATGTATATCCCCATCATGACTCTCTCTCAGGTGCTTTCGTAATAATTTCATATGCGAAAACTCTTCATTGCAAAATCCACAGACACTTTTCTTTTCACCTGGGTGTGCAACTTTCATGTGCACTCTTAGATTTGATGTTGTAATATAGGTCCGGTCGCAAAACTTGCAGGCATGCGCTCTCTCGCCAGTGTGCATCTTCTTATGCTGAATGAGGTGACTCGTCGTTCGAAATTTCTTATCACAATATGGACATGGAAAGGGCTTTTCGTTGCGATGCATTTTCATGTGCTGATTCATACCTGTCTGAGAAGTAAGCGCTTTTCCACATTCAGTACATAAGTAATCCTTCTCCCCAGTGTGAGTCTTAATATGAGAGACAAGACTTGATTTCCCATAGTAGCGCTTGTCGCAAAGAGGGCATGCATACAGTTTTCCCTTATGCTTCCTCTTATGCCGTCTAAGTCTCTCGCTAGAGGTTTGATGCTCCCCGCATCTAGGACACATCAACGGGTTCTTCGCCAATCCAAGCATTGGCCTTGAGTGAAGGATTGTGATAAATACCAGGTTTTGTATCCCAGCAAATTGTCGTCATCTGTCGCCATGATTGGTCATCAATGGTGACTCCTTTTTGAGTGATAACTCATTCCGTCATCTTTCGCCACTGTGTGTTAGACTCAGATGGCATAGCAATTGCTATTCCTGGTGATCTTGTGCTATAACAACGTCGTGTTCCATCTAGCGACATGTGTGAGCCACTTCACACAGGTTGACGAGGACTCACGACAATTTGCTGGGATAGATATGGTCATGCATGTTGACACTCATACTCATATTCCATATCGACACCATCTGACATGTATTCAGAATCTTGTCCATATTCATTTCTGAAATTACCTTTTTGCTGAGTAGATGTCGGTCTCTCCTTCTTATCTGGAATGGGGATTGTTTGCAATGGGCTTCCATCTTGGGACCCTACACTGGAAGTAGGAGATGCTTGACCATGCTGTATAGTATATTCTTTTTCATATCCCAAATTGCCTATAGATTTTATCTGCCCAAGAAACAAATTGCTTTCCTGCATTTCAATAGAACTCTTTGCCTGAAAGCATGATGCTTGTGATTTTGATTAGCGTTTTGTTTTTGGGATGGCAGAGGAGATTTGGTTGATATCTGTCTCTTGTCATGTGTTTGGATCGTATCGGAACCTTCACTTGACCTAGAAGGTGCTGCATCCTGCTGTATGGTGTAGGTTTTTTCATATCCAAGATCATGTATAGGTTTTATCTGCTCAAGAAATAAATGGCTTTGATGTATTTCGATCGAGCTGGTTGCCTGTAAAGCATAACCCCTGCGAGCCTGATCAGCTTTTCACTTTTGGGATGACGGACAAGCTGTTTTTTGCTTTTGGGATGGCAGAGAAGCTGCTTTTTGCTTTTGGGATGGCGGAGGGGCTACTTTTTGCTTTTGAGATTGCAGAGAAGCTTTTTGCTTTTGGGATGGCTGACAAACTGTGTATCGCTTTTGGGATGGCGGAGAAGCTTTCTTTGGTCATGTGTTATGGATCCAGCACTTACTTGACCAGGCTCTTTCTTGATGTGAACTCTCACACTTGATATCATTTGAGATTGATGCTGAGTTGGTGTCGGTCTCTTCTCATTATCCAGAATGGGGGTTGTTTGCATCGGGCTTCCACCTTCAGACCCTACACTTGATGTAGGAGAAGCTTGGCCAGACTGCACAGTATATGTTTCCTCATATCCAACATTACCTTTAGGTTTTACCTGCTCAAGAAATAACTGCTTTCTTGCATTTCAGTGTAATTGGCTGCCTGCAAAGCATAATGCTTGTGAGCCTGTTCTGCTTTTCGCTTTCGGGATGCCGGAAAAGGTGCTTTTCGCTTTTGGGATGCTGGAGAAGCTAGGGTTGATACTTGTGTTTGGTCATGTGTTAGCTTGGCATCAGCACTTTGTTGATGGGGCAGATTCTGGTAGTGAACTTTCGCATGTGATATCATTTGAGACTGATGTATAAACCGTCTGTCACATGAATTGCATTTGTACTTCTTCATCATGTCTTTGTCCTTTTGTCCAAGATGATGACTCATGCATTCATTATTCTCAAGGTGAATTTGAAGTATGCCAGCCAGAGGAAAGTCTACCCCACATATACCACAGATGTACTCGTGTTTCTGTTCATGGACGGCTGCTTTGTGCTTCTTGAGACTCGTCTCATTGGCGTAAACCTCACTACACCACTTACATATGCACGGTGCGGAATTTGGATGACTCTTCCTGTGACCTTTTAGTTTCACAATTCGATTGAATTTCTTGCAGCAAATCCCACATCCATATGGTTGCTGAGTTTGAGTGTGAATTTTGACATGCTTTTTCAGTCCTGAGACTGTGATAAAAATTCTTTCGCATACAGTACACATAAACTTCGCTCTATCATCGATGACCTATGGCAGTCCATTAAGGTCAGAGAGTAGTCTGAATGTGTTACCACAGTGGGAACATAGATGGGAGTTGTACTACGGAGCCCCTAAAAGGACATCCGTTTTCTACACATTTTTTTCTCTAGTTTGTTTCCGCAAGTTTTATTTTCGTTTCCGCAAGTTTTATTTTTGCGTTTCCACAACTTTTTATTTTTGTTTCCGCAAGTTTTATTTTGTTTCCACAACTAAACATTTTGTTTCCGCAACTTTATGTTTTGTTTCCACAACTTAACATTCACAATTGATTGACTATGCACAAAGAAAAACTATTAAGTTGTGGATATAAAAGTATAAGTTGCGAAAATGAAAATTAAAGTTGCGAAAACGAAAATTAAAGTTGCGAAAACGAAAATAAAACTTGTGAAAATGAAAATAAAACTTGCGGAAACGAAAATAAAACGTGCGGAAACGAAAATACTACTTGCGGAAACAAAAATACTTCTTGCGGAAACGAAAATACTTCTTGCGGAAACAAACTCTAGAAATAAATGTGTAGAAAACAGATGTCCTTTCCAGGGCTCCGTATTCTTCCCCGTCTGTGTCAGAATGTAAGAGTATAACGGTGATTGCCGCATGAATGTCCTCCTACAAAAGACACATACGAATGGAGTGCCCTTTCCTTCTTTCTTGGTATATATGACCAAATTTAACTTGTATATTCTCGACATGGGTTCCTCCCCGCAGAACTGCCCACGCATCATCAGAAATGTGAGAATTGGATTTAGAAGCAGGGGTAGAAACATCCTTCTGTAGCAATGAAGTATCCTCAATATTATCTCCTAAGTTTGCTTGACGACTTCTCGTATCCTCATCAATCTCACCAAATTTGTCATCTTGGTCATCCTGTTTATTTTGGTGGTTGTCTTGAGTGTCGCTGGGGCAGATGTGTCGATCTCTGATAGCTTCCGTGAGGAACTTTTTTTCTGCACGGCCTACAGGACCACATCCTGCCACCTATAAGAAAGACACCAAAGAAACTTGTTGATCACTAAGATACATGACCAATGTTGCAGTTGCTTAATGCCTAACATAACTCTTTGAGGCTTCTAAGGTCTTATTCCTTTGCTGTCATGATACAACAATATGCTTACTCAGCACTACATTGGTGCATAATGCTAACCTTTTCAGAGAGGGAATCTAATGGTTGTATACCACTAAAAGCAACAGCAAGCTATGGGCATCCTTTAGATTTGCTGACAGGAACATTTTTTTTTATAAAAAGAAAAAGAAAACAAGAAAGGAACATCCTAGGCACAGGGCATTGATAGTTAGCTTGCTGGGAACAGAGATAAAGATCAGTCGTTTAGGTAGTCACAGAACCTTCTAAAAGCATTTGACACTGTGCAAGGCCATTGTGAGCACAAGTCAAAACAGAAGATGAAACAGTGGAGGTATAGAAAGTGGATACTATATAAAAAAAGCAATGTGGATCGGATCGTAAGGAAAAAAATAATCTACAGTAGACTTAACAAGTTCTCTATAGATTTCAGTATACCTCAGGGGAGAACGCTGGGGCTGATACATATTGCTTTATTTTTGGAAATCTTTTATCAAACTGTGTTTCATGTTAAATGTCATACTGTCAGAAAAATAATCAATGATGAATCATCTTTTTCTCTCTTATTCAGATTTTACACTAATATAAACACACAAGAAAATTTTTCAAATCACTTTTATTTCTAAAATATTACAAAATATTTGCTATTTATGTTTACACAGTGAGACCAGTTATTGACATAATATTGTTGGTAGAGACGTGACATCGCGGGACCGGAAGTCAGTTAGCGATGGCGGCCCGCAGAGCACATGGCTCAGATTATGAACTCTGAAGCATGTTGACATAAGTATAGTTGTATTGTACCACAGTAACCAAAGTATCATCACCTAATAAAGGTATACTTCATCAAGCATCCTGACTTCAACTTGGTGTCAGAAGTGGAACTGTCAGGAACCCAAAAGCAAAATCACAAGGTAGTGCAACAACAAACATTCTCATTCTTAATGTGGTGGTGGTGACTTGAATTTCAAACATGTCTAGACCCAAGAAGCCAGAACTAAATCTAACAGGGAACATCCCAGAAAACTTCAAAAATTTTGAAATGAGATTCAACGACTACTGCATCGAGTCCGAATATAGAGACCTGTCCAAGAATCCCGAAACTCATCGGGCTGAGTACTATGCTAAGCCACTGATGGAAATTGCTGCATTACGTTCATCTATGCCCGATGAGGCACTGCAGGTTATTCGGTACAGCATAGAGCCCCAAATTTCAGCCGGGGACAAAAGCAAGCCGTGGGTGTGGTTGGAGAGACTCAGAACTCACTACACGGGCTCGGCCACATCCTCGCTGCTGACAGACACATTCACCTTCTGGATGGCCACACAGGGCGCCCATGAGTCGGTGCAAGACTGGGAGACCCATGTACGGCGTGAGTGCAGCCTGTGTGACTATGGTACTTTAACTGATGAGATGAGCCGTGACAAGTTTATTTTTAGTTTACGAAACAGTGACATTCGGGCATAGCTTCTAAAATGTCATGTCAAAGCCGACAACACAAAAAAGACACTTAGTGATGTTGTTGCGGAAGCCAAGGTGTTAGAAGTTGTAAAGCGGGCTAATCAGCTTATTGGCGAAGCCACCAGAGGCACAGACGAGGCTGTGAATTGGACGGCAAAAGGGAAGGCTCACAAAGATATGAAGCTGAAACGTGAGAACGGTACATGCCACTGGTGCGGTGACAGACGTGGAACACACCCTTGGTCGAAGTGTCCAGCCAATGGAAAGAAGTGTGGCAAGTGTGGTGGCAACGATCACTTCTCCCGTGTCTGTCTTGAACCTCAAGGAGACAGTCACCGGCCACAGACCCAGAGCCGTAGTGCGGGTCATTCCAGGAAAAATCAGCGGGGTAGAGGGGTCAACCATGGGCCTCTGAATAAGTTACCGCCTGACGACAGAAGAAGTCAACATAGCATCCATGCGGTCAACACTGATGAAGACCTAGCTCATGTACCCCAAGACCCTTACTCAGAAGTAGACTATGACGAGCAGTGTTACTCCCTGGAAGACACAGCTGTCTTTCAAGCTGGTGCAAGGAAAGGACGAAAGTACTTTGCACAGCTTCTTCTGTCGGATAAGGGTGACAGGTTTAACAGAATGAAGATACAAATAGACTCAGCAGCTGGAATCAACACAATGCCAGAACGCCTGGCCAGGAGTGTGTTTCCGTCTATCAAGATGACCCGTTCACCGTACCAGCTCTTCCCGTACAAAAACACTGCTCCAGTAAAACCCATTGGTCAGATCACCCTCTTATGTGACAGGGGGGATCGTTATCATGACTTGGTATTCCAGGTGCTAGCAGACAGTGACATTGGTGAGAAGCCTGCACTTCTCTCAGGAGAAGACAGTGAGAATCTGGGTCTTATCAAGATTATGGCGGACGAGGTCCTGTGTCTATCTCCGGATGTGGTTTCTGCAACAGCTCTGGACCAAGCTAAACCCTCACCAAAGACTATTCAGATCCCTCGCTCCAGATGCCTGCCTCCAGCAGGCAACTTGACTAAAGATGCAGTCTTGCGTGAATACAAGGACAGCTTCCAGGGACTAGGGTGTCTGGGCCCACCTGTCCATTTTGAGTTGAAGGCAGATATTGTGCCAGTCCAGATGCCCAATCACCGGGTGCCGAGAAGGAAGCACTGGACAGGTATGTGACATTGAGGATCATGGCAAAGGTGGATGAGCCCACTCCCTGGTGTTCAAACGCACTCATCAGAGAAACCCCGAAGAAATTCCGCATCTGTATTGACCCAAGTCAGACTGTCAACAAGGCATTGATAAGACCTCTCTTCCAAATCCCCACATTGAAGGAACATTTACACAAGCTGGGTAATGCCAAGTGTTTCTCTCTCCTTGATGTTCGGGAGGGATTCCTACACATTCCTCTTGATGAAGAGTCGTCTATGCACACCACCATGCACACATCATATGGTCGATATCGCTGGCTTCGACTACCTTTTGGTATATCATGTGCGCCAGAGGAATTCCAAAAGAGACTCTTGGATGCCCTTGAGAACCTTGAAGGAATAATTTGCATTGCTGATGATATCCTTGTTTATGGTGAGGGTGAGGACTACACAACAGCAAAGACCAGCCATGACAGAAGATTGGTGGCATTGATGGAACGTTGTGTGGCTAAAGACATCAAACTCAATCCAGATAAGTTCAAGTTTGTCCTTTGGGAGCTCAAGTTCATGGGGAACATTATTACTGATAGTGGCTTGCGGCCAGACCTTGAGAAAGTGTCGGCAATCACGGGAATGGCAACCCCGACAGACAAGGCTGGTTTGATGCGGTTTATAGGCATGGCCACATACCTATCACAGTTTTGTGACAATCTGAGCTCGACTCTACAGCCCTTACGTATGCTGACAAAAGACGGTGCCAGTTTCATGTGGTCCAAGGTGCAGGAATCCGCATTCCAAAGAGCCAAGAAGCTCATCGCATCAGCACCTACACTCCTCTACTACAGTCTGGATAAACCAGTGACATTGCAGGTTGATGCAAGTGAGTCAGGTTTAGGAGCCGCACTTCTGCAACCAAACACAAAGGGAGAGCTACAGCCAGTAGCCTTCAGCTCATGCCGGCTCAGTGACACAGAAAGGAGGTATTCTCAAATGGAAAAAGAGTGCCTTGCCATTTGCCATGGTCTCCACAAGTTCGACCAATGGCTTTATGGGAAAGCTGATGTTACAGTGCACACTGATCACAAACCCTTGGTACCTATCATGTCAAAACCATTACACAAAGCACCCGCCAGACTGCAAAGGATGTTGATGACCTTGCAGCGGTACCGTTTTACATTGGAGTACAGGAAAGGCACCACGCTTCTCATAGCAGACACCCTATCCAGAGCAGCTTTACGCACCCCCGTCAATACACCCACAACAGGATTTGAGGTGTTCAGACTGGAGTGTGAATCGGTCAGCCGCAGTCCCAGGTTGACTGGAGAGACTGAGAGGGAGATAGTGCAAATGACTAATGCTGATGAGTTACTCAATGCTTTACGAGACATGATTATCGACGGCTGGCCAGATGACCGTGCTGTAGTTCCCAAGGATCTCAGGCCTTTTTGGGGATACAGAGATGAGCTGTCTGTACTGAATGAGGCTGTATACAAGGGGGAGACTGTGTTAGTGCCTCAGCAGCTTCGGGCCGCAATGTTAGCCAAGATCCATGCAAATCACCTTGGAGCTGAATCAAACTACAGGATGGCTAAGGAGGTACTATTCTGGCCAGGAATGAGAGCCGCGATAAAGGACATGTGTGATGCCTGCGAGACCTGTGCAGTATATGGTTCATCATCACAAAAGGAGCCCATGCTGTCACTGCCTATACCGACAAGACCTTGGGAACTACTTAGCCAAGACTTGTGTGCATATGAGGGGAAGGACTACCTAGTCACTGTGTGTCATTACTCAGATTGGATCGAGATAGACGAGCTGGGAGACACCCTTGCCTCTACAGTAGTCGACAAGACAGAGGTTCACCTAGCCACTTTTGGGGCCCCAGCAAGAATACACACAGATAATGGCCCTCAATTTATTAGTAAAGACTATGCAGACATGGTGACCAGGTTCAGGTTCACCCACACGACATCATCGCCTTATTACCCGAAAGGGAATGGTCGAGCAGAGGCAGCAGTGAAGGTAGCTAAGGGGTTGCTAAAGAAATCGATGAACATCAAACTCGCCCTGTTACTTCACCGTAACACCCCCCAGGCTGGATATTCATACTCTCCTGCTCAGCGTATGCTATCCCGTCGGACACGCACTCCTCTCCCAACTTCAGACAGGCTGTTAGACTCTCAGGTGGCGGACAGTCAGGTGGTCCAGGAGGAAATCAATACTCGCAGGGTGGCCTCCAAGGCACTCTATGATAGGAATACTGTAAACCATCCACCTCTCTCAGTTGGAGACTATGCTTACCTGAAGCCGCCCCCTAACAGGCGTGGTCAACCATGGGCCTACGGGCAGGTAGTTGACTGCAGAAGACCCAGATCATACACTGTTCAGACTGATCGGGGACTGGCTAGCCGCAACCGGGTTCATGTGCGGCCAGCTGCTCCTCCCCCAGTTGGCATTAGACATGGGCAGTCAACTCAGCCCAGAACACCCTTGGCTCCAGTTACACCATCAGCCAGAGCCGACATTTCACCAGAACCAGCTGACAACCGGCAGGAGGTGCAACCGAAGGAGACTTGTTCCCCACAGAAAGTGCCAAAGTCACCTGCACCACCAAGCAGCAACATTGCTGCATCTCAGTCCAGGGCCACTAGTGGCTCTCTTGTGGGCGGTGGTACCTCCCTTGCCCCGAGCCCCTCTCCGGTTCGTCGCACAAGGACAAGGGAGATCTCACGACCTTCAAGATATGATGACTATATCCTTGCATAGAGACTCATGTGTTCAGACCATGTTCAAACATATGATTTATCTTGTGACTCAATATAATTAGTATTTTCTTTCAGCATAGACTGTTTTAACACTTGACGTTGGACTATACTTGTCTGCAGGGATGTGTTTGTTCTCTCTTTAAAAAAAAAAAAAAAAAAAAAAATTGATAAAAGGGAGATGTTGGTAGAGACGTGACATCGCGGGACCGGAAGTCAGTTAGCGATGGCGGCCCGCAGAGCACATGGCTCAGATTATGAACTCTGAAGCATGTTGACATAAGTATAGTTGTATTGTACCACAGTAACCAAAGTATCATCACCTAATAAAGGTATACTTCATCAAGCATCCTGACTTCAACTATATCTAATTATTCTATTCACAGGGCCAACTGTTGACCTGAGAAATAGCTACAGCTCTAACCTAATATTTCAATTAATGTATGTGAATGTGATCAGATGGTAAAATGCCTTTCATGACTTGTCAATACCACACTGAATCACTGAGGTACCATTTTGGTATCCATGGTAACAATGAGATGAATATGTAGCACCATAGTCTATTTGATGGTCTTGTTAATGCTTGGCACTTTCTTTAGATTCTTACTATCAACTCTTTACCTTTCAACTAATGGGCATGATCTTGAATCCTTATGACTATTCATAAATATAGAATACATGCACGCCAAGGCCTGGAATGAACGCGGCGGGAGAGCTACCCTTACGCCTCCCGTAAACATTGCTGGAGACGCTGTCACGAGTATAACGATGGCAAATCTTTTGTAAGATAGTCTCTGTAGGTACACTTGTCAGTCTGATTTTTGAGAGGGGGAGAGGTCAGATACTACTTTTAATCTACAGCTCTCGACAAGATTGCATACAACAATTCTGTTCAAAGTTTCAATCTCTAAAGCATAGACCTATGGTATTAGCATTTGGGGCCAGCTTGCACCACCTCTCGTCAATTCTCGCAATATGCACGAGATATTGCGATACTTGAACCTGTCTTAATCAAACCGTCTTATCAGGAAAATTTGTAATTTCTTTACCTTTTTTCTATAATAATACACTGTTTCGCTAAGAAATATAAGGTTTAAAATGACTGCCAACATGTTCCCCTTCGATTCCACATAATTAGAATAGAGGATGGTTTCAATTTCTTACTTTTAAGACGGATTGTGTGAGCAATACATCAAGCTTCCCTATATGTGTGTCATGGCTTTTTGGGCGATACCAAAAAGGTAAGATATATATGTAGGGGGTTTGGCACACAAAACCAGACAGTAGAGTACTTTATATGGATTTTTTTTTTTATTCTTGTAGACATTTTTTGTTGTTGTACATAAAAATCACATTTGATGATTTGTTATTAGTTGCGACATTTCGATGGTCTTAAGCCATCTTCTTCAGGCTAGAAAAGATAAATACAAACAGAATACAGCTTGGTACTGACTAGTATCTTTAAGTAATTAGGAATCAGTATACCAAAATTAGTCTAATACAAACATCAAAGTTAGTACAGCATTCCACTCACACTAAAATCTAAATATTGCTATTTGGGCCACTTGGATCCCCTATTATCAATATAAAACCTACCTAAGTAGCCTACAAAAGATTTTACTGAGAAACCTCGTAGGCCTTCCTTTCTGTGAACCATCTACATAGTGTTCACATCAAAGCTGAGAGAACATAGAAAACATGCTCTCTTTAATGGTCTTCAACAAAATGCATAACACTCTTAGGTAAATAAACATAATTTGCACCATACAGTAATAATATATAGCTATGTAGAATTCTTAACAATGCAGTAACCACACTAGGAGTTGCAAGCAACATGACACTATGAAATTCCCCAAGGCAGAGGGAAATTTCATGACAGCATCAGTTAGGTTTACCATGTAGTCATTGGGCACTTTTCAGCACCTATGTTGGATAGTTTTGCTAGACATTTGTGCTAACCAGCTCAGCCTCAGAATCCTGCAAGATGCACAGCAGCATTGACTAGCTAGTGGCAACACTACCACTATCCAACACCAGGTGGCAACATCATACAGACAGGCCACCAGATCGTTTCAACATCTGCCTTTGCCACATTTGCCTATTATATGGTCTGCTAGTTATGCCAAGCTGGGCAACCATATGTCTAGCAAAGTGGTTTGGGTTCACCACACATGTAGCAATCCAAAAGCATTGTCTGGTTTACTATGCAAGATTGGTACTCAGACACAACAGAAGCTCATTTGGGCCAAAGGACTAATAGTTGCCCACATATAAGGCATGGTTTTATACGTGAAAGTAACTGCTACTTAGACTGAGTAATGTTAGCAGCATGCACAGCCTTCATGTGGCTGTTCAGGTTAGACTTCTGAATGAACTGCGTATCACAGAATTCACATAAATGAGGTTTCTGCCCAGTATGAGTCATTGTATGCTTTTTCATGTAATCCAAACGCTTAAACCCCTTCCTGCAATACGTGCAGGATGTCATAGGTGTTCTTAAGGTGGGCCGACACCGAAATACTTTATTACACACTTTACAAATGTACTTTTTCTCTCCCGTATGTACGCTTTCATGTCGCAAGGCAGTGCTAGTTTTATAAGTCGCACTACATAATTTGCATTCAAGGGCCTTGCATCTGAGTGACTACTCATGTGATGTTGTAAATATTTTCTGTCTAAAAGTCTTTTGCCACATTCTGAGCACAACAAATTCTTCTTTGCCTTGTGTATTCTTGCAATGTGGACTTTGACACGCTGCGGATATTCAAACTTCTTTTCACAATACGGACAAGGAAGATGTCGCTCACGATGCACTTCAAGGTGAGCCACATCTGATTCAACAGGTTCAGTTGGAGAACTCATTAGTGATCTATTCTATGTAGAAATATCAGCTTTTCTGAAGCTCGCACCCTTCACAACAACTATTTCATTTCCTGGGCCATTAGATGGTATCTTCCTGTCACTAATGATTGAGTTAGAACACCCCATTTTATCTTGCTTATAAGCTACTTATATGCGCGCATATAAGTGGTGATAAATGGGCAGTAGCAGTTCCCAATGTATTACCAGATGTCACCACTTCCATTCAGGTGTTATGTAACAGGTTCATTCACTGGTGGCCTTTGTAGTCGGCCATATTGCCTATCCCCAGGAAGGACCACCGGTCTCACATTGGAGATATTGACTGCTTCTCATCTGGACCAATGATGTGTTCCCTTAAATGTTTTGTAACATGGGCTGGGTCAGTGGCATTATTATCTGTTCCAGGAACATGTTTTGATCTTTCATTTGCACCACCACAGGAAATCGGCTCCTTTTGTTGAGCAGTAGCAGAGCCTACAGCACTGCCATAGGAGAGGTGGGGATTTCTTTTAATATTGATATTACCAGAGACATCTATTTGTAATATCTTGGTCTGTTGTGGAAAGGCTTGTATTGGTATTCATTGGTAGGTTAATACCATCAGCCATACTATATGACACTTGAGCATTTCTGTTGGGATCGATATGATCATTCATACCAAAGTTTGCTTGGCCATTTTGGACAGCATGCCCTATCACATGATTAGGGAGTTGGAAGTTTTCTTGTGTCCTGATACTGCTTGCCACAGTTGAAGCCTTCAATTGGCCACCATCTGCATGTCCAATTTTGATATGTTCAAGTTTTCTTGTGTCCTGATACTGCTTGCCACAGTTGAAGTCTTCAATTGGCCACCATCTGCATGTCCAATTTTGATATGTTCAATTTCTCGTATGTTAATCGGCTTGTGCAATTTGACATTTCAAGGGTAATTAAGAGCCCTGTTCTTACTTGGGTGAATTAACTTAGGGTTGGTATTGGGTATCTGTAAGTAGCTCAGACATCTATAATTGTCCAGGTGAACATTAAGCATAGCATATGAAGAAAACACTACTCCGCATTTGCCACATACATACCCTTGTCTTCGTGCATGGACTATTTGTTCATACTCCTTGAGACTATTTACACCATTTACAGTTGTAGCACTTGGAATTAGGGTGACTTTTTATGTGCAGAGATGTCAGTTGGGTATGGGCTCAAACTCTGAAAATTTTCAATGTATTATGCTATAAAAAGCACCCATTTTGTCTTCATTTCAACTTATTCCCCTCACTCAAAACCATTAAAACCTCTCTGGAGTGGATGGTCATAGAAATACAATTAAAAACACTGCATCAGAATTTCAGCCAATCAGCAGCCAGCTTAGATTCATGTCCTCTGAAATGAGATTTCAGAGATCCTCTGATCTCTGAAAGGTGGTTTGTCTAGAAAAAGCTAGAGGGCAGCACAAGGCATGCTTAATTCCACCTGCTGAAGCCTGAGTTATGCTCAGTCTTAGGCTCCCTAGAAGTAGAAGGGTGTATCTATGATTTATGTAATTCTCTCTATCCATATTATGATCACACTTTGGAAGAAGCCTCTGAGATGTCTGATTTTTAGAAAAGTTTGAACATCTGAAAATAGAAGGACCTCTGAAGGTCTGACATCTCTGTATGTGGTACCGAAGTGATTCAATTTCAGTTCACAGATACCACATCCATACGGTGACTGTTTAGGTTGACTATGAGTGCCCACAATTTTTATTAAGTCCCGCTATCATAACATTCTGTTACAGTGCGTACAAAGTTCTCTCTCTCTGCTACAACCTTTGGTAACCCATTAAGATCTGATAACAAATAGAAGGTCTTTCTACACCTCGGACACAGATGATACTTATTCCCTGTTGGCATGACGATGTGTGAATAATACGGAGATATCTTACTGAATGTCTTTCTACAAAACACACATACATAGGGAGCTACTGCCATGCTGTTTAAGTGCTGGTCACCAGAAGCTTCTTTGTCTTTAGATAAAGCTATGTCATCTCTCTCTGTATTAAGTTGGCTTTGCTTGTCTTTGAGCACTGATCGATTGTGATTATTGGTTGCGCAATTTTCTTCTATTTCATGTAAACTGGAAGGTGCAAACATGCTATTTACTGCTGCAGCATGAAGACCCCAAAAGGTGAACACCCATCACCAAGAAAAAACATTATACACCATACAACATTGGGAAGCTCTTAACTTGTAGATTTCAGATATGGTAGGTGTAATAAAATCAAAAAACAGTGTTTTGGTGAATTAGATCCTAAGTAAAAAGGTTTTTAATCATTTTTAATTCAAATTGAATCATTTAATTTTCAGAAAAATTGTTTTACCACAAAAATAATGCCTCTACCTTTGTGTCCTATGATTTAAAATATAAAAGACATCATAATCATCAATGTGACATCGCAGACTAATTAGGTCAGTAGGTCAAAGGTCAAGATGCAAATATCCGTATATACCATATTTGATCTAATAAGTGGCCAGGGCCCTGAAATTTTTTTACTTCCGCATCATAACTAAGAGCAACTTAGTCATGGAACATGGACCAATCAACTTCTTACAGAGATAAAATATTTGAGTCTAATTAGGTCATATCGGAAATATAGGTCAACTTAAAGGGAATCAGTACCCTATTTTCATGATAGCGTTTTTTTTTAATAGGATTTATATAAATTGAAAAGTGTGCTAGTGAGGTAGTCCTCCTAGAGCAATGCACCAGACTTATCTGATGTATTTGATGACATCATCATACTATGGTGTCACTCAGTACGACAGAATATTGCGCAATACAATATTATTATGCAAGGTTCTGTTCTATCAAATGTGGAGAGTTTCAACTATCTGGGTGTAATTATCGATAGCAACATAAATTTTAAGGTGCACTGTAAAAAGGTTGAGTCGATGGGTATATCAAAGTTGAAACAGTTGCGTAATATTGTAAAATATTTAAATCATGAAAATGCTCTATGTATCTACAAACAAATGGTTTTGCCCATACTAGAATATTGTAGTTTTGTTCTAGACTCTGGTAAAAAAACCCTGGTACATCATATGTGACCCATCCTTACAAAATGGTTCGGAAGCCGCACATACAAAATGTTTAGTTATTGGCATATTCATGTACAGCTCATCAAGAGCTTTCATTTGATATATAACACTTGCATCTCTGAACCATGTGGTCCTCTACAGATCTTCTGGCGGTAAATTTAGTCGAATCAATCAAAAATTGATTAAACTGAGATAATTTACATATTAAACATATAATAATTTATGAATCCTATATAATTCCTATGTAATTATATATAACCATGAAAACTATAGCTATGTCTGTTAGACATTTGGGGCCTAAATTGAGTTTAGTAAGCAAGGATTCTAAAAGATATCTACCCATATGTTAGAAAAATGATAAAATATCAATTTTGAGAAATCTGATATTTTTGACACTATACCACTTGAAAAGGCCATATCTAGGCATTTAAATGTGCGACTTCAGTACCACTTTGTTAGGATGGGTCACATATAGACATTTAACAAAAAAACTGCCTTAGAGCTTGCGTAAGGGTGAAAAATGCCCAGGATGTACACATCAATGACCTCCTAACTAGGTGTAAAGTGGACTCACTAAGTATAAGAAGGAAAAAGGCACTAGCATGTATAATGTACCATTATTCACAAGATGACGATATTATAATCCCTAGTCGTGAACTAAGAGGGAATGGGAAGAGAAAATTGAAAGTAAACAGACCAAAAACAGAATCTTAGAGGGGTAGTCCTCTATATAGAGGCAACCAAACAAGGGAAGTGTTGTATGCTGATATACAACTGAAACCTACTATGAGTGCTTTTAAATCATGTCTAGAGATGTACTTGTGACACTGTGTAGATTGTGATTATTGTAAAGATCTGTATGTTAATAACATAGAAAATGTTACGATAAGTTCATGGAAACCACTTGGTACTATAGAAAACTCAACCAATGATTATGACTTTGGTGGTGAATATTTATAACTTATCAGGCGACTGATTGTAACACCTCCAATTGGGGTGTTTTCTTTAGCCAATAAACAGTGTTAAAACTTCAAACTTTGATTGGACAAAATGCATCTCTGTACTACTTGCAAAGCATTGATAGGATGCAATCAGATGCTGATGTATCTTTTTTTTTCCTGTGATTTACTTATACCTCTGACAAGTAGCACTAAATATAGAGGATGTTGGCTACTAGGCCACCCTTGAAAAAAATTCCATTTCCTGTCCAGAGGCCTGGTGAATTTTTTTGTGAGAATGGGAAATTTTTTTTCCTGAGTTCTGAAAAGAATTTTTTTTTTACGTCCATCAGCATAAGAATCTAGGGTTCCAATTAATGACTAAATCTTAGAACATGATCGCAAATTCATGCCATCCTCTCTTATGATGTTCATGACACATAAACAAAAATTCCTAAAAAAAATATGTCCCTCCCTCCCTCATGGGTCTGAAAAATCCCACCCTCTGGACAGGAAACAAACATATTTTTAAGGGTGGCTCTATTTAAACTTTTAGACCATGGCAGATATTTAGATTGCTGACAGAAAATTTTGAATATATTGCATTTAAAGGAAGTTCCAGACTTTTTTTTCTATTTTTTTGGTTACCCCCTCAGTCTCTAATTTCGACAGGTGCAGTGAGGGCTACTACATTGAGTCACAATCACACACAGGGCCATACCCACTCAGCTTTGATGGAAGGCCCGGGTGAGCTCCCAGGGGTGAGCTCTACAGCCCTGGTCCCAAATAGACTAATATAAGGTACACATCATGTCTATGCGCAAAAAGTTTCTATAGTTTCTTCTGTCAACCCATGTAATATCATCCATATATAACACCATTAGGCCCTTTTTTTCACCTCAGGATGCACCCCATATCTCTGCACTGCACTAAAACACAGTGCACACACTGCAGGGATTGTCACCTGCATCAAAATATAAATAGGATAATGAATGAAATCTAAATAAATCTTGAAGAATACATTACACCAAACATTAAAGAGTGATACTGTATGTTCTTTATAAGGTATTACACATATTGGTCTTTACAAAGAAACAGCCCTTAAGGAGCCATGTGCAGCAAAACGCCTTCTTTTACCCCTTCAAATGTTAATAAACAGTAATGCCTTTTGTTTTAGGCTGTAAACCCTTTAATAATTGCAATCCATGAAACCCAAAATGTAGCAAAGGTCCCAAGATTATAGCCAGACATTTGATCCCACAGTCTGGTCATTTCTGCAGGCCCGGCAGCGATGGTCTGGCTCCTACGAGTTTTCGTATTGACTGGTTTGCGTCTGCTGACTGAACTTCTGGTGTATATTGCATGGAGTAAGGAGACCTATTAACCCATGGAATTATCAACATGATTGTGTTTTCAATATCATTTGAGTTACTTGTATGTAAAGGTCAAATTGTAATTTGATCATTAACTAAGAAACTAAGTTTTGAGTTTCAACTTAGATTCCATCTAACTGAGGGTTATCTCACGCGGCTTCACCTCGTAAGACAACCCTTTGTCAGATCCAACCCTCATGAACCTTTGTCTATTTATTGAAAGATGCAAATATACAATATTGGTTGCCATGATGTTCAAGACCTTTTTGCATACACATTTCAAATACATCAAAATTAATAAATATTTGTAATAAATCGCAATATTATGAGAAAAATCGTGATAATCGCCATAGGAAAAAGGTTGATGTCAATGACATCCCTACTAGTTGCCAATGCTGCATCAATAAGAATTACCAGTACAGGTGTGCACCCCTAATAAAACTCAGGATAGACCTAAAGGTCTAAAGTACATACATATAGTAAGCAGAAGTTGACCTATTTTAGGACTCTGACCTTTGACCTAATTCATCTCAAATTATGATCCCCATGTTAAACACATGTTTTTACACTGATTCAATTATATATAGTTGCATTATTTGATGAAAATGTTGTCAATCCTAGGATTTGATGAATTAATTTGAATTAAAATTGATTTAATTACTTTTTTTCTTATAACTCATATTGTGAAAAATACTGTTTTTGAATTTTTTTTTACACCTGGCATATCTGTAATCCTGAGATTCTAAGCTTTAATTTGGTGTATAGCATGTTTTGTTTTTCTTTGGTGATGGGTACAACCTGAAAAAGAGCTCTTAGCTCAGCCATGCTGCAGCAGTAATTAGTGTAACTGTTGTCGCGGGCAACAGCTCTAGCAATGTCAGTACTAATGTCAAATGTTTTGTTGTTGTCATGGCAACAGTCTCTGTTGACATCTTTATTGCCTTGACGACTGTTCCTGCCATTTTCCTTGTTGTTGTCAAGACAATAGTATCTGTCAATTTCTTTGATGACAGGACTACTGTGTCTGTTATTTTCCTTGTTGCTATGGCAACTAAGCTTGTCTCTGCTACCTTCTGCTGATTTCCCCTTCTTGAACATCCTTATGGGCAAAATGCTTGAATCTGTAAAAGGAAATAAAGTAAATAGATCTATAGACTGCCATGAAAATTCAAAAGTGATGGTTTCTTTAGTTGAAACTTGTTTGCATTTCATGAGGCAGATATGGGTGAAATGCAGTCTAAGTCTAAATTGTGAAGAAGTCATGACATTTGAATAATTTTGTCAGGGTGAATATTGAGGCTCCATTGACAATGCACTTAACCATTGTATTGCACCCTAGCATTAAACGACCAGCGGCAATTCTGCACCATGATGTTTTTGCCGAGGTCACCTGATCAAAATATTTATAATGGCAATGCAGTAGACAGTTTTGTGCATACAAGTGAATGTAAATTGATTTTTTAATAAATAAAGTTTACTTGTATTAAAAGTTAAAAGCACCTTGACATGAATGTAAAGATGAACTCTGGTCTTTGGTTTCTTCACTCATGTGCCTGGCCCACTAGCCAGACACGCTCATAAAGAAGACTTATCAATGTTCATCTTTACAATTTCATCATGAATCACTGAATCTATTCATGTGAATATATGGCAGCAATGTGCATTGCTTGTAACTCGAAAAGAAATAAATCAATAACCTTGAGCAAGTCTAGCTTGTGGTCTGACATCAGCACTCCCTTACCCAGGTTATTGGCACCACCAAGCCACTATTCGCATAACTCCCGCCAAAACTGCTCTATTAGCACCACACTGCCAAAAAAGGCGGGAAAGTTGATACATGGATCAACGCAAAAAGTGTCTTATGACCACCAACCGACTCTGTAGAATTACTCAAAATTTACAAGTTGGTACTGAAATACCTTTTCCTGCACGACCCCTACATCTCTCCTTTAATGGCACTACAAATTCATTAAGTAATTCTGCCTCTCATATATAAAATTTCCATCTTTTTTAAAACTTATTCGCAACACCAAAATGACTGAATATGAGGGGACCCATAGTCGTCTCCTATAACTCTTTTCGAGTTAAATATCATTCACATATAAAGAAGGGTGTCAATGGGCACAGACAGTGATGAAATACATGAACTGAAGTGACAGAAATTTTCCCACATCATTTTTTACAGAAAAGGAGAAACACAAATTCTTACTGCGCTGAGTCCAATTATTCAGAACCATGAATGACAATGGTCTAGAAGGTCACTTTTAATGACTGAGATGATATAAATTGTGGAAACACCATCAAAGTATAAAGGGAATTCTTAGGTTGTAAAATTATTCAAATACAACTTAGGGAGGGATCATTTTTTAACAACAGGGGGGGGGCTGGTGGGTTTGCGCGCGGGCGTGCAAAAAAAATTTCGACCCCCCCCCTCTTGAGGGGGTAAAATTTTTTCGACCCTGCCCATAAGGGACAAAAATCGCGCGCGGACGTCCCCTTTTAGCGTATAGTAACGCGCGGGGTTTTCCACTGAAAATAGGTGAAATTATTTTGACCCCCCCATCAGAGGTATTGAAAAAATTCTGACCCCCCCCGGTCAAGGGGTTGAAAAAATTCTGACCCCCCCCTTAAACCCACCGCCCCCCCCATGTTGTTAAAAAATGATCACTCCCTTAGAATAACATCGGGGTTTAAATGCTTCCCTACAGCAACAAATGAACATATTTACACAGTCAGAAGCCAAATGTTGCATTCTGGTACTCCTTGATAGTGACTTATACCATTAGTTCCAAGTTGGAATTTTATAAGCACTCATACAACTATTTTCTTATAGTACACAGGATAACACTATAGCTTAAATAGTGGTTAACGTCTTGCAATAAACACTTAAACATAAAACATAGAAACAGACAATGGATTTTGATAGCTGACCACAACTGGCCCCTCTCACTATCAGTGTGACCTTTTGGGGTTCTATGGATGAACAAGGGCATGGCTAGGGCTCTGCTCGGTATAACGTAAATTCTCTCATATAAGTCACGGCTAGAACCAGAATCCAAATAAAAATTAGGCTTTTAGGAATAGCCCAAGTCCAGGGTGAAGCTTATGCAAGGCTATTTCACATATATAAAACAGTAATAATTGCCAATTTTCCCAAAGTCGGGGGTGCGGCTTATATGAGCGTGCTGCTAATATAAGAGAATTTATGGTATCTATCATGTGATGCTTACCCTTTAACTGAAGCGTTACCATATTGTGTAATATGTGGATCAACACGGTAAAAGGTACGCCTGCAAGGGGGTGCGCGGGCGTACCTTTTACCCTGTTGATCCACTATTCAGAGTCTCTGGGTAGGACTAGGTGTTACCAGCTGCAATACGTTATCAGCATGTACAGTCTTCATGTGACTATTCAGGCAACACCTCTGGGTAAATCACTTGTCACAGAGTTTACATGAATGAGGTTTTTCAACATATGCGTCTTCATTTAATTGCGATGCTTGAAACTTTTATCACATACTTTGCAAACAAAATGTCTTTCCTCACTGTGGGTGACCATGTTTTTCTTTAACAAATCTCCTAAGCGAAATGTCATTGCACAAACATTGCACACATGTTTTTTCACCGTTGTGAACAATCTTGTCGCTTTTCAGATGCGACTCTGACCTGAACTTAAGGTCACAATGTTCACAACTAAATGGCTTCTCATCTGAGAGTGTCATCATATGGTAGTCGAGAGCCCTCTCACTGCGGGGATGATATTTCTAATAGAGTTGGAACATTTCTTTGGAATTTATCCCATGCTATGAGATACCTATTATCACTGACAGTATTACTATCACAGCAGTTAGCATTTTGATAATACACCAGGGTGTCCGGCAGACCCCTTTGAAAAAGTAGGACAAAAGTAGGACTGAAAATTTTCAAAAAGTAGGACTAAAGTAGGACAAAAGTAGGAAAATATAAGAAAAAGTAGGACATATATAGAATAAACAATGCATGTGTAACAAACCTATTTATCCTCAAAATTGATAAGCTTATATGTAGAATCTATTAGGATAATATTCCAGAACATATTTAGATGGTGTTCAGTTTGTATCTGTATCATTGGATTTCGACAGGGCTAGGTGATTGCGGTCCTCCTCACACAAAGCTACCACTCCGAATGACGGTTTCACCCGATGGGTGTGACGTCGTTCAGAACACATTGCTTGGCAACAGTCACAAGTGTTTACTGTCACTAGGTGACAGTGTACACTGGTATCCATGGTGTTGTTGACATGGATACATGACAACCCGTTAACAACCGGTTGTTAGGAGTAGTTTCATCCCATGGGGACTCATCAGGCTTTTGTTTGTGTATAAAATGTGACAATTAGATTGCCAGTGGTCCCAAACCTGCAGGGGTTTGAAGTTATATGGTACAAGCTGTACTACTGGTGGCAAAGCAAGTACCAGTACCAGTATTAGCATACTGGTGCCTTAACTAAAAATCAAAGGATTCTTAATTAAAATTTAATCCATAACATGTGTCTAGATAAAAATAGCTGGGGGTCTGTAGGCAGTCCCCTGTGGTGTTCCGAATATTTATTTAAAAGTGAGGCTTTTAAATCAATTTATCTGAATTTACCCGGTATAGAAACCATCAAAAACGGTAAAAGCAGAGGGGTCGTGATTTGTAGGGTAGGGGTAACCTTAATCACTGGCCGGGAAACCCCAAAAGTTAGCCAGCCCCAAAGGGGGCGTCAGCTATATTCAACCCGAGGGGGGCACAGGAATGGAGTCTCTGAATCCAATTGAATTCAATGAGATTCCTAAGGTAACTAGCCTTGTCACTGTTATTGTGCTTGGTAAAAGCAGAGGAGTCTCATATTGACGTTTCATGTAGCCACATTTTGATATTTCCTCCCTGATCACTATCAGTCAGGTGTTTGCACGTATTCTGTTAAAGGGTTTATGAGTGAAACATTAGTATAATACTAGTTCTAATGCTCAAAGCATATATGTCCACCAAGTCAATCACTAACCATCACCACACAACTAACTTTAGCATAATCAAACATCAATTGCTGCACCAATGGTGTCAGAATTGGCTCTTTCATTCCACAATCTCTGAATCTTTAATGAAGATGTGATCAATAAATACTGCAAATTACAATGATACAACTCACATGCTGAGTCATAGATATCTTAGATAACAGTAAAACTGCACTATTTATAAACCATGTGGAGGCTAAATGTAGTAGCGCTACAACTCCAGTACTCAGTTTCTTGCAAGTACTAAAGGAGCGCGACAGACATGGCAAAATTTGAGTACCAGATAATAATGCAAATGATATTACAGAATTTGCTATCTACCCTAAGTAATGTTACTAGCCAGTACACAAAGATGTAAGTCAGGCATGGGCAAAAATCAGGAAGCCATAGATTTACTTGATATAAAAGTCTTCTTTTTTTCCAATCAGCCCTCCTTAGCACTTGTATAAGGAAAATACATGTCATTCAAAATCTTCAGAAATCAGGAAATCCTGATAAAACTTGAAGTCTTACATCCCTGAGTACAAGACTAAATGGATAAAACATATAAGAGGACAATCGTTCACATGCCATAGTTTTGGTACTAAAATCAGGTACTCCTTAATAATTTACCATGCCTGTGATAAGTTCCCTCAGGTATACCTCATTGGGAACTACAATAGCCTATGCATGGCACACATTAAGACTTGAGGGTTGATTTCAGTTGACATAAGCTACTATAAAGATGTACTGACACAAGCAAAATGTGCTTCAAAGCAACTAACGGTATTTTTATATTGCACGCACCAAAGGAAAATAAAAAAGTAGGAAATAGTAGGAAAAAGTAGGTATTTTGGAGAAAAAGTAGGAAAAATAGCAAAATCATAAAAAAATAGGAAAAAGTAGGAAAAGTAGGATCGCCGGACACCCTGCAATACACCCTTTTATTTCCAACAGGTAATGGATCTTAAACCCAAATGACATCACCTGTAATTAATAAGGGCATAAACAAGACTGGACTTGGGGAATATTATATAGACGTTTCTAGCTTAACTTTATCCTGATACTGTCAACATTATCATATTCAGAGTCTTCCAACAAGTTAAATTGGGCAGGAATAAGAGTTTCTGCCTGAGGTACTTCATCACAATGAGCAGCCTTCATGTGACTATTGAGATTCGATTTCTGAGTAAACTGTTTATCGCAGAGTTTACATGAATGTGGTTTTTCTCCCGTATGCAGTAACACGTGTTTCCTAAGGTAATCAGCACGAGTGAAACCTTTATTACAGGTCTCACACTTATGTGACCTTTCATCCGTGTGGATAGCCTGGTGACTCTTCAATGTACATGACAATCTGAATGCTCTCCCACATGTCTCACAAACATGCCTTTTCTCTCCTGTGTGAACAGTCTTATGTGCTCGCAAGCTTTGTGGTGTCCTAAATGTCAGATCGCAATGCGGGCAACTAAAGGGCTTCTCATCAGTATGTGTCAACAAGTGGTAAGTAAGAGCTCTCTCACTGCGGAGTATTTTACCGCATTCTGGACACAAATGGGTTGTCTCATCTCTGTGTCTTACCATATGGGTACTGAGAGCATTCTCGCTGGCAAACGGCTTACCACAGTCTAAACATATGTAAGGCTTTGGTTTCACATACGGTCTGTTGCCGCTTGGTGTAAGGTATATAATAGGATTGGTAAGGATTTTTTTCCCAGCAGCTTGAGGTGCTTCTGTCCTTAACTCTGGATTGCCTATAGGGATCTTGCAGGCCTGTAGAATGGAATCGGGCGCTGGCGAGGCTGTATCATCATCAACTGTGCAAGTGGTAGCTCCTAGCTGAAATTGCTTTCCAGCGGTATGTTTGCTGATGTTCTGTTTCTGGTTGGGATGTGGCACAAGAATGATTTTTTTAAGGGCAGGGTTTTGAGAGCCCTTGTCTGGAATATACAGTAAAGGCCCTACTAGGTTTTTCACCATGGGTATGCCTTTAGTAGAAATGGGTGTTTTATTCCCACTAGATTGTGCCAACAAGTTCTTGATATTAATGTTGTAATCTACCTTGGTAACTGGTACTTGTGCTTTTTCCATTGTATCTACTTTCTCTTGTTGACCAGACTTTACAATCTTACATTTATCATATTTCCCAGGATTCATCTTCAGGGGATCTGCAATATTTACAACACGAATGCCCCCCTCAATACTCTTCGTGAGATTGAGCAATTGGTAGGTGGGCTTAGTTTTGTGCTTTTCATTTGCTTTTAACTTTTTGAGTGTTGGGGAGGCAGATAATTCAGGACTTTGGTCTCTTATAGTTTGTTCTTGGGCTGCACTGAGGAATACAGAGGCTGATATTTTAGGACTGCGGGCTGTCTGAGCCGGTGCTGCGGATGAATCACTCGAAGACGGTATTGGTACTTCATGACTTTGTCCCGCCATGGTTGGCACAGACACTGCATCATTTGTAATTGATGCTTTATTTCCCTGTCTGTTAACCACTTTAGTAGATATTATTGATGCTTTATTTGTCTGTTTGTTAACTGCTTCAGTAGATGTTTCTGACGTTTTATTTCCCTTTTTGCTAACAGCTTCAGTAGATGTTACTGATGTTTTATTTCTCTGCTTGCCAACAGCTTTGGTAGATGTTACTGATGCCTTTTTTCTCTTCTTGCTAACAGGTTCAGTAGATGTTCTTGATGCTTTTTTTCTCTTCTTGCTAAAAGGTTCAGTAGATGTTACTGTTGCTTTACTAGATGTTACTGTTGCTTTCTTATTCTTCTTGCTTACAGCTTTTCGTTGGTTCGCGTTGATTTTAGTCACACCTAAGGATGTTTCATCGTCGGCTGTCACAGTTCCTGTTGGCACTGTTGTATCCTTCATCAGTCCCTGCTGAGTCTGTGTCAGTTTTGCTTCATTCACAACCTGTGAAATTATGGGAGGTTTAGTTAACCCCTTATCGCAGGATTTACGGGATTGCATTTTATCCGAGTTACAAATATTTGAATTCTGTAAACGTATCATACAAAGATCAAGTTCAAGGTGATTTTGTAGCATAGCAGGTGTGGAATATTCTAACCCACAAATACCACACACATGTCCAAGTTTCTCTTTATGAACTTGTGCCTCATGTTTCTTGAGACTAGTCTGATCCACATACACCTCGCTACACTGATTACACTGACTCCGTGTCGACTTTGGGTGAAGTTTCTCGACATGAATCTTTACCTTCTGTAGTTGTCTAAACTGCTGTTGACAGATCCCACATGCATATGGTGGCCGTTTCTGCTTAGCATGAGTCTTTTGATGCTGTTCAAGCTCTTGTAATGTAAAGTACATTCGACCACATTGAGGACACATATACCTTTCTCTTTCAGGAACTATCTTCGGTAACCCATTGAAATCTACTAACAAACGAAAGACATTTGCACATCGGGAGCACAAATGTGCCTTCTTCTCATTCGGGGTGATGATGAAAGTGTAGAACGGAGAAGTCTTAGTGAAACAATCCCTGCAAAACACACATACATAAAGATTGTTGCCAGATGTGTTATTCATCTCTGATTTTTTAGATGGTGAATCAGCAAAATCCATATCTATTGAAGAGTCTTTCTCTGTTTTAATGAGGACATCAGTGTCCATGGGGGTTGGTGTACAGCTGGTTCCAGTATTATGATGATCATCTTCTTCATGTTTATTTTCAAGAGCAAGGACGTTATCTTCGCTGGTATCTTGCACATATAATTCCTCATTTTCTTGTTTGATAGCACTAGCATCCAACATTTCACCATTTGATGCTTTATTCTGTTCAGAGTGACTATGTATGCCATCTTCTTCGATTCCGTCAGCACCTTCTTTGGCAAACTTATTCTTGCATATGAAGCGGGGCCATATGTTGGAACCTGCAACAAATAACAGTGAGTTTAAGATGTGCTTACTTGTAACATGGATGGCAAGGTGTAGCCTATTACTAAATCTTGGGGAACAATTTTCTACATCCATCCTGGAAAAGGTTAAAGACTTTTCCTGACACCAAGATGTTAATGTTAAATAAATCATTTGGTAAAACGTCTTCCCGAGAGGGAATTCCTTTTAAAATCCCCCAAGCCTATTTGACTTCCATCCTTCCTTGTCCTAGCCGGGTTAACCCTGCTTTATACATACAAGTTGCCATACATGAGATCTGAAACTCACTATTATCAAAAAGGGGGTGTTCTCTAGATTCTAATAAAGCCTTTGACATCAATCATCAATATTTTATAGCAAATAACATTGCATCTCAATTTCTTGGTACTAGCTGCCCTGGAAGACAAGGATATGTTATCGATGTGACAGGGAGTAAACACTACTGTAAAACAAGCTTACATCAATAATATTTATTACTACAATCATCATGAATAACTTCATTAACATTAACATGCATCAATAAATCTTAGCCTGTTGGATAATTGTAATGGACATGGACCATTTCAGAAAGACAAGTATGAACAGCTTCCAATTTCCATTTCCTTTCCCTGGTAGAATAACTGAAGACATGCCCACATCATTATAGAATATAATACACAGGGATGAAAGTCAGGGAGGACGAAAATCCCTGAAATGGTCCAATATTAGCCCAAAAACCTGGGTTTTGGTATTAATGTATAGCGCCTTGGAACTTCAAAATCCCTGAAATCAGGAAAATCCCTGAAGACTTTCATCCCTGAATACAAAAGACAAGCACTTACATCTTAAATTTCCAATAAATGGTTTTGGTTTGTTAATTTCACATGCAGCAACCTTAATCTAAATAAATATTATATCATCACAGTAGTTTTTAGTATGCATTATAACAATAAATGCCTTGTAGCATCCACATCTTTTGTTTTGTCCATATTTAATTGGACCGTACTTAACGGTCAGACCGGGTACCGTACTTAACAGTCAGACCGGGTACCATACTTAACAGTCAGACCGGGTACCATACTTAACAGTCAGACCGGGTACCATACTTAACAGTCAGACCGGGTACCATACTTAACAGTCAGACCGGGTACCATACTTAACACTCAGACCGGGTACCGTACTTAACGGTCAGACCGGATACCGTACTTAACGGTCAGACTGGGTACCGTACTTAACGGTCAGACCGGGTACTGTACTTAATGGTCAGACCGGGTACCGTACTTAACGGTCAGACCGGGTACCGTACTTAATGGTCAGACCGGGTACCGTACTTAACGGTCAGACCGGGTACCGTACTTAATGGTCAGACCGGGTACCGTACTTAATGGTCAGACTGGGTACCAGTATGACTTGTGGACTGAGATAATTCACTATGTGCTGCCTTTAAGTGGCCATTGAGATTAGACCTCTGAGTAAATCGCTTATCACAGAAAGTACATGGATACGGCTTTTCTCCAGTGTGCAGAAGCACATGCTTTTTCAGATAATCCTGACGCCGGAAACGTTTGTTGCAGACCTCGCAAACAAAAGATTTCTTGTCAGTGTGGATAGATATGTGCCCCTTCAAAGTTTCAAAAAGCCTGAAGGCTGCACCACAGACATCGCACACATGTTTTCTTTCACTTGTGTGTGATATTTTGTGTGATCTCAAGTTCTGGGGTCTCTTAAATCTCATATTACAATATGGACAAGCAAATGGTGCATAGTCTGTGTGTGTCGCAATGTGGGATTGAAACTCTCCCTTGCTTTTTGAGACTTTACCGCAATCTGGACACAAGTAAGTCTTCTTTTCTCTGCGTGACCCCTTACTGCATTTTGTATTATGATCAGGATCATTTAGGCTTTCTTTCTCAACAGATTTAGGAATTTTAATGTCCATGTCTGGATTGCTGATGGCCATATCATTTTTTGTGTTGGAAAATGTGTTGGTAAGCCTATCCATCTTCTCACCAGCATTAGGAGGGACAGATATCTCTTTTTCACCAGTTTTATGGCTGGCAGGTTTGCTGATTTGCAGTTGCTGGTTAGGTTGTGATAGCAATACTTTTTGTTTCATATTTTGGTTTTGAGCCATTTCAACTGGAACAATTATCAAAGGTCCAGGAAGACTGCTCAATGAAATAGGTGTTTTATTCTGTGGTTGTTTGCCTGAGGGCTGTTTCTCTCCGTCCACTGCTGATTGCTTCCTCTTAACCGGATCGGCAATCTTTACACCAGTCATGCCCTCACTTTTACTCTGCTTGAAAGTAAGTGGTTGATTTACTTTACACACTGTGGGGGATACCAGTGCTTTATATTTATGGCCAGCAACTGGTGTGGCGGAGGTACTATGTGTGGACGATATCCATACTCTTTCACTATGGTCTGTCTTGGCTAGTTTTGGGGCTGCTGTACCTTGTGTTAGGTCCACTTTTGTATTTGTTGGTTTTCTCCTGTATTCATCTGTATGCGATGTTACAGTCTTAGTTGATTTTCTCTTGTAGGCCTCAAATTGCTGCTTTTTCTCTGACTTTGCATCATTGGTATTCTCTAAATGAGACATACATTCACTGAGTTCAAGGTGATTTTGCAGCATTGTGGGTGAAGAAAATATGAATCCACATATTTCACAAACAGTTCCAGTTTTTACAGTATGGACCCCAACCAGATGTTGTTGTAGGCTAGTGCTATCTACATAAACCTGACTGCATTGGTTGCACTTACTCCGCCTTGCCTTAGGATGATATTTCATGACATGACTTTTCACGTTCTGCAGTCTATCAAACTCCTGCTGGCAAACCCCACATCCATATGGCATTTGTCGATGTCGGGTATGAGTCTTTTCATGCTGTTTCAGCTCTTGTAAAGTAACAAACAATCTGTTACATTGAGTGCAGACATACCTCTCTCTTTCGTTCAGATCTAATATCAATTGCAAGATGTTTTCACACCTAGAGCACATATACGCCTTCTTCCCGCTTCGGGTAATGCTATATGAATAGCAGAGAGATGTCGCTGTCAAGCTGTCTCTGCAAAACAGACATGAATAAATGTTGCCTCTAGGCATATCGCGTATCTCTGAATCATCCCACGGCAAATCATTAATGTCAATGTCCATAGGTGAATCTAGTTTGCAGTTATTGTCATTTCCATCGGTCATGTCATGCAAATCGGCAGATGAGAGGCTACCTGGATGGCTTATGTCACCCACCAATACTTCATCTTCTTCATCGTCACTATCAATCAATATAACACAATCTGACTCGTCGTGACTATCTTTGTTGTCTTCTGTGTTGTCATGACAACTGGATCCATCAGTTTCATCTTTCGCTGTGAATCTATTCCTGTACATGAAGCGGGGCCAGATATTGTGACCTGCAAGAAATAACAGCAAGTTTAAGATTTGCCTGCTTGTACTGTGATTTGCAATGTATATCCAATATTTTCCATTGCTCTACATACGAGTTTGCTTATACTGTAGTACCTGACATATCTATAAAGTGTGGTTAGTATGTAAAACAGACTGAAGATGTGCCTTTTAAGATAATTCCAAAGGTATGCTTTATAAGCGGGGTAAAATTACGATGAACGATAAGTGATTGCTTTGTGGTGAGGACACTCCCACATTCGAACACACAAACGTCTTCTGTTCTGCAGGAGTTTCTTTGCAGATTTTTGGATAATAATCGGAAATTTTGCGATGGCTCTCCTTTGCGCCAGTTTGAGGTGCTTCTAGTAACCTTTGCTCTGTGCTGCAGATGGGCATATTGCTATTTGTGTTGGAAAGTAGAGTTGGCATGTCTGTTTTCTCACCAGCTATGGAAGAGACTACTCCCTCTTTCCCAAAGATTTGAACACCAGCAACAAGGTTGCTCAGCAGTTGCTGGTTAGGTTGTGATAACAGAGATACCTGTTCAGGAGTTGGGTTTTGGGCCATAACTACCGTAATTTCCCACGTATAAGGCATGTCTTATACGCCAAACAAAATGATGCTGAGTCTTATACGTGGGAGGGACATTGCCTTGAGTTTGGGGTGCGCCTTATAGGGGGGTATTTTTACTATAGAACAGTACTAAATTAACAAAAGTCTGCCCTTAGAGGTGCACCTTATACGTGAAACAAGACTTCCCTGGGTTCGGGGTACGCCTTATAGGCAAGGTTCGCCTTATACGCAAGAGATTACGGTACTGGAAGGAATACAGGTAGTAAAGGTATAGACACATTGTTCAGTATAGGTATGGGTTTTAGATTCCCCATGGGATTGCCTGTGGGTTCCTTCACATTATTGGGGTCTTGCTCCCCAGTAAGAGGTGCATTGATTTGAGAGTTTGACAGTGCAACTACTATATTTTGTGGAGCAGATCATACAATTGCTGATTTATCACTGTCTACAACTGGCGGCTTGCCCTGAAGCAGATATGCAATATTCACATGACTACTTTGTGTTAAAGTACCGTATTCTCCCGCGTAGAAGACGCGCTGCGCGTATAGGACGCACCCCAAACTCAGCAAAGGCATTTTCGCGTATAAGACCCACCTCTTAGGGCTCAATTTTGTAAATTCAGTACTGTTCTATAGTAAAAATACCCCTCGTATAAGACGCACCCCAACTTGAGGAAATCCTATAAGACGCAGTAGGGATTTATTTGGCGTAGAGGACGCATCTTATACGCGGGAGTTTACGGTAAGTGGTTTATCTGCCTTCAGCATATTATCTGTAGGAGATAATGGTGGTTCACTACTATGGTCTGTCACAACTGGTGTAGCGGCTAAATTATGTGTAGACAATACTACCGTAATCTCCCGCGTAGAAGACGCGCTGCGCGTATAAGACGCACCCCAAACTTAGCAAATGCATTTTCGCATATAAGACACACATTTTAAGGCTCAATTTTGGAAATTCAGTACATTTCTATAGTAAAATTACCTCTCGTATAAGACGCACCCCCAATTTCAGTACATCCTATAAGACTCCCCAGCATTTTGTTTGGCGTAGAGGACGCGTCTTATACGCGGGAGATTACGGTAATACTGTTTTACTATGGTCTGACACAGATTTTTTTGCTGCTGTATTAGGTAAAGATTTCACTGAAAATGTTCGACTGGGGTCTATTGCAGCAACTTTTGGAGCTGTTGGACCATGTATTAAGCTCAGAGTAGTTTTCGTCAGTTTGTTCTATGATCTGCCACTTGTGAAATAATAGGTGGTTTAGGTAATTCAGTGTTGTGTGATTCATAAAGCTTTCTCTTCAACTTCCCAACATTGGTATTCTGTAAATGAGTCCTACATTCATTGAGTTGAAGGTGTTTTTTTTTTTTAACATTGCAGGTGTCAAAAGGTCCAATCCACAGTTTTCACACACCTTTCCATGTTTTTCAGTATGGACTTCCACCTCATGTTTTTGAAGGCTACTCCTGTTTGAATAGACCTCACCCCATTGGTTACACTCACTCCGTGCTGCCTTAGTGTGGTACTTCATGACATGACTTTTCACCTTCAGGGCTTTTTGAAACTCCTGTCAGCAAATCCCACATCCATATATGGCAACAGTCTATGGCTGGTTTGAGTCTTTTCATGCTCTTCAAGGTCTAATAACTTAACAAACATCGTGCTGCAATGAGTACATACATACATCTCCTTTTCATTTAGATCTGATAGCATTTGGAAGGTGTTCTCACACTTGGAACACAGACGCACCTTCTTCCCATTTGGGTTCATGGTATAAGAATAGAATGGAGATGTCTTTGTGAAACTTTTTTTCCGCAAAATATGCATGCACTTTTGTCGCTGCTAGGTAAGTTGTCTGAATCATTATATGTTAAACCATCAGAATCTATATCCATGGGTGAGTCTGATTCTGCTTTTAAGATATTGTCATTTATTTCATGAAAACTGCAAAGAGCAAAGATACTTTGCTGTTGGCTGCTGTCCTCTGACAATACTTCCTCAGTTTCTTGTTTGATGCCATCAAACATATCACAATAGGATGCCATGTCTGTCTCATAACATGAGGCGCTGATGTCTGTCGTGTTGTCATGACAACTAAATCCATCGCTTTCATCTTCCACTGTGAATTAATTCTTGCATATGAAGCGAGGCCAAATGGTGGGACCTAGAATAGAAAATTTAACGTGTGCTATAGAGCACCCATGGCCCAGGTTACCTACCATATGAGACTTGTCACTATAGCGACAGTGTGTCCGAGTCTTCAATGCTTAAGGCTATGGAGAATGCACCCATTATTGCTTGTATGTTTCATTGGCGAATTACTCCTCTCCTGGCGAGTTAAGCATTGCACAATACCATCAGGTCTTGAATAATGATCCATATTAACCATACAAACGCATGAGACAATGTAATTCTCCTCCATTTTGTTATAATCCAGCAGATTCGATAGGCGATCGTCTCGCTGTCCGCCATTTTGGATTTTGATGTTCCGTGCGCATGCGTAACCCCTCCTTGCCGGAAGTGCATTTTCCAACTTTTCCTGCATCTATCGCATTACATAAACGGTCTTCCGGCCTTACATACTGAAAAAAAGCGTCTTAATTGGACAATTCCCATAGGAGCCCATGTGTTATGTCAATCGCAAAAATCTATCGCACAATGCTATGCTATGGAGCCTCGTTTTCGTGAGAAAGAAGGTAAAATATGTCAGGTTTTTTCTTCAGCTATTTTCATAGGTAAAGAATTTTTTTTCCCAGGAATTGTCCATGTACAACGAAAGACAACGCCCTAAAGAATATGTTTCCATGATTTTTTGTTTAATTATCCCCCAATTTCGATGAGCAATTCCCATACAAAGTTTCAATTCATGACCATCAGTTTTCGACCGAAAAGGCGCCGCCAATGACCCAGCAGGGGCTGGGCCAATAATACCAATATGGGGTAAGGGAAGGAAGCTTTGATTGCTCCCACCATCAGGTATTGAACATGGTCATCTGTGACATCATCTAGCGCAGAGGTGAGATTCTTGGCCATTTAAAAAAATCCTGGTATTCATTCTTGAATTATAATAAGGCCTAACATTGTCCTAACATTTTGATGGCAACGATCAATGTTTATATTGCATGTTCTATTCTATCTTATGGTCATGCAAATTGGGTAATGTGTGTGTGTGTGTGTGGGGGGGGGGTGTCCTGTACACTTGTGTTGTTGTGTTTGTCTAATCCAAGCTGTATCCAAATCATATGGTCAAAAAATGCTAGTTAAAAGGGGGAAAAAACAACCTATGGGCTGCTAGGAGCCTTCCAGACATTTGTTTGTTTGTTTAGTTGTAGGTCCGGGGGCCATTGAGGAACTCAGACATTCAAAAGTTATCAACTATTCAATAGTTATGGTAGGCCACAGGCCTACCTTTGCTTTGCGCATGTGAGTGCATGGGTGTGTGTGCGCGCATGCATGTATTTAGGAATCTGCTTGTAGCAGTGTGACACGGCTCATAGCAGTGAAATACCAATCATGAAATATCACTCGTGGCTTGGGGTAGATGGGGGAGAGGGGTGTAAGGGCTGATTTGGACATTCATTAGTGGTATGACTAAAGCCTACAGGAGGTGGATTGCCTCTCTTTCTGACTGGCTAGCCAGAATACCAAGTACCGTAATCTCCCGCGTATAAGGCGAACCCCCAACTCAGGGAGGCCTGTCCCACGTATAAGGCGCACCCCTAAGGGCAGATTTTTGTTAATTTAGTACTGTTCTATAGTAAAAATACTCCCCCTATAAGGCGCACCCCAAACTCAAGGCAATGTCCCTCCCACGTATAAGACTCAGCATCATTTTGATTGGCGTATAAGACGCGCCTTATATGCGGGAGATTACGGTAGTCATTTTATCATTTGATACAGCTTGAATCTCTAGTTAACGGACAGACAAGCTCATTTGTGTATCATAAAATCCAAAGGAACCTTCACTCATTTTGGACTGGTATTTAGGATGCTGCATGTCCAATACAACAGTGGATGCACCTATGGAATGAAAAGTGAACCCCTGTATCTTGAACATTCTAAGCTCGCGCTAGCCATTCGCCAGATCGTCATTAGAGCTACTATGGCAGCTTGCTCTAGAATTTCTGCAGGTTCCACTAGACTCTATGTGTTGCATACACAAAGAGTACCGTATATTTCCTCGTATAAACTGCATCCTCATATAAGCCGCAACCTGAGTTTGAGAGAAAGCTATAACCTGCGCCTGGGGCTTGAAATAGGCACTCTAGTACTGTCATAATAACCCTCGGGTAAGCTGTATCCTGAGTACAGACGGACCTTATAAACTAGGTGGTAGGAATGAATCTGATGGGTGGTCCTGTGTAGTTTTAGTCCTGTAAAATGTGTTCAACTCAAGTCAAGAGGTCATGAGGTGCATACTTACAGTAATCTCCCGCGTAGAAGGCGTGTCTTATACGCCAAACAAAATGCTGCTGAGTCTTATACGTGGGAGGGACATTGCCTTGAGTTTTGGGTGCGCCTTATAGGGGGGGGGGGTAATTTTACTATAGAACAGTACTAAATTAACAAAAATCTGCCCTTGGAGGTGCGCCTTATACGTGGAATTGCATTCTCTTAGTTGGGGATGCACATTATACGCGAGCTGCGCCTTATACGCGGGAGATTACAGTAAAGATGCTGCAAGCACCAACAGAATTACATGTTTTAACCTTAAAACAAATCATATCTTATATCATATTGACTATTTCTTAAATATGAGGTCACTGTTAAAAATATATCGGTTTCCTGGAAAGGGGCAAGTTGGATTTCTTTGTCAAATACAAGACAGATAATCAAGGTTCTCCACAGACGATACTATCAAAGTTGGCTTTTAAAGATCTGAAGACAATGAGTTGCCGCATCTCCCGAGTATAAGGCACATCCCACATATAAGAGTTTTAGAATATAGACAAAAAATAAAAAAAGTTCATAACTTTTGTTCTATTGAATAGCTAGCTACACATCTTTTTGAATTTTAAAAATACATGTTCTGGTGGCCCTAGGTACACAGCTTTTTGGATTTTAAAAATACATGTTTCAAAATTCAAAACCCTGTGTAGCTAGGGCCCCCAGAACCCCCTATGTCCGATTAGGCTTAAAAAAAAAGTTGTGTTCAGGTATCCCGACCTACCCTATTTTTTTGGCCCGACCCTAATTTTTTTTTTTTTTTTTTTTTAGAAATTTTTGGTAAATATGACCCCAAATTAAAGAAAAATATAAAAAAAGATGCCCAGCGTAAGCAATTCTGGGTGGCTTTGAAATTGGTGGCCATGATTTTAGATAAGGACAGCAGTGAAAAGCTGGGGTAAATAGCAGTTTTGGGAGAACCATGATTAATACCAACTCCACCCCATCCCCATCTGCTACAAAATAAATGGGTATTTTACTTACCAGAAGGTTGGTCCGATTCATCTGCCATCATTGACAGCTGGAGAGGTTGATCATTAAATCAGATGTGTTACATGGAGCTTATTGCACTCTGAAAGATAATATGACTGAGTGAGTAATCACTAATGGCTGTTTTTTTAGCGCCTCCCACGCCGCGTAGCGGCGGTACCGCGAAGCGGTATGGGAGTGCGCTATGATGATTGCATTTGCCCCATGTGATGAGGTCTCACAATACAAAATTACTGAATAGAGAAATTGATAATTGTGAAATCTTCTTTATGTCTGCTTTTATGAGACATGTCATCAAACACTGGTATACCGACATTAATGGCGGGAGGCGTTTTTTTACGCGGTCACAACCGCATTTCTTGTTTCAACTGAAGGGGGGAGGCAGTGAGATTTGTTCAAAAATGTTCAGTAATTCCCCCCCCCCCACCGCTTCCAGGGTCGGATCCAGGATTTTGAAAAGGAGGGGGCGTGCCCCCTATCTAATCCCTAATTTGGCTAAATTCTAGGGTAAAAAGAGGTAAATAAACTCTTAAGTACAGGGAAAAGGAGGGGGGCGCACACCCCGCACCCCCATCTAAATCCGCAACTGGCTTCAAGAGCAGTCAAAATTTTCATGTCCCTCTTTGAACTCAATCGACCAACCACAGTCCACACATATAAACCATGGCTTATTCTTTGAGTCGTAACTGCCATTAATCATAGAGGGCGCAGCAGTTAAAGACAAATGCTACCCGGTACACAGAAGCCACCTGGTGGCAGAAATCAGAACTCATCATTTATATTATTTTAATAAGTTTTCTCACCCCAACTGGACCACTTTATACCTGTGCATATTTTTTTTTAGCTAATTTCTGATCACTATAGATACATTAAATATATCTATATGCCATTTGAATTCCCATAGGACCCTATAGTTAAGGGAAAATAAATTTTTTGAAAAATTCAAAACTTTTTCATTTCAATGGTGACCTCCCCCCCATTTTTCTTCTTTTAAAATGTTTGTAAAGATGTCCTTTATATACTCAGAGAGTGTCATAGATGAATCAATAGAAGGTTGTTCACTGTGGTGCAAAATATGAGAAAATGTTTTTCTCATTCGTTTCTATAGTTAAGGCATTTTTCAATTAAGTGGTTATAAAATCAAAATAAGCATGGTGACATAGGGATTTTTTTTTTGCTTTTCCTATTCCTTATATACCAAACTATTACTACCGGGTATGCAAAGTTATTTGAGATTATCAATAGAAGATCTAACATTGGTCAGCCTGTAGCGTTTGTCTTTAACTGTTAAGTACCTGTATGATGGGGAAAACTATGGTCTCTGCGCTGTGCGCTCCCCTGTATGAAGCATAGACATAGTGTAATTGCTAGACTGTTCTAGTTTTAGCCAGTAGACCGAGTAGTATAGAGGTCTAGTCTAGATTTAGTAGGACCATTTTTATGATTTTAAATCCAATTGGAAATTTGCCTAGCTGCCCCCAAGTTGCCCCAAGCCAATGGTAAGGGCAAGAGACTAACTTCACTAAGGGAGGGATCATTTTTTAACAACGGGGGGGGGGGGGGGGACTGGTGGGTTTGCGCGGGGACATGCGAAAAAAAATTCCGACCCCCCCCCCTCTTGATGGGGCAAAATTTTTTTGACAACCCCCATAAGGGCTAAAAATCACACGCGAACGTGCCCTTTTAGTTTACCCTGTAGTAATAAACGTACAGGGTTTTCCACTAAAAACAGGTGAAATTATTTTGACCCCCCCATCAAAGGGGTTGAAAATTTTCTGACCCCCCCCTCATCAGACCCACCAGCCCTCTCTGTCAGTGTTGACAATGACCATGTTGTTAAAAAATGATCACTCCCTAACTAAGTTCAAGAGTTATAGATCTAGATAGATGTTATATAAATAGGTTATTTAGAAATACCTAGGTAGTGCAAACTTGCAGCTTTTAAGGACTAGTAGAAGGTCTCATTTGCCACCCCCCCCCCCGGCTGTGCCTATGTGTATTCAAATGCATCGGCAAATCAACCTTTTATCGCTCATGCCAAAAAGTGCACATGGGTGCAAATAGACAATTAACTCTCAATCTACCAAACGCAGAGGCTGCAATAACTTCAGATCTTTTTAGTAAACATAGAGAACACTCACTTGTTCTTGTTGATGAGGTGACAATCATTAAATTGTACGACTTCGTAGCAGAGCAAGGACCCCTTGGTTCTGGTTCTCGTTGCAGTTCCGAAGACCCCGCAGACGGCGCCAGGGGTACCCACACTAGTTCTGAAAAATACCACTAGAGCGACGCCAATGTGATATTCCCGCCACACCAAGTGCAATCACACAAACTCCCCTTTTGGCCACAGACGACCGTAAAACCACGCATATAAGACATGGTATATATGCGAGGATGGACCCCTAGAGTGTCTAATAGGGCCAGCAAAAGCTTTTGGGATGCACCTTATACCGTAGGCCACTCAGTCAATGGCCCACCGACTTATGCATTTCAATAGGCCTACCCCTGTAGTGTAGTCTACACTGAGTGTAGTACCCGGTATGGGTGTGGACCACTAGTAAAAATCGACATGGCGATATGGGTTATTTTAGGCTTAGTGACATGGGACATGAACAATTTCTTAAAGGGTGGCTAGCACGGATAAGACATACCCGCGTTGGCAAGTCACGTGACCACCCATTGACTAATCAGAGTGTTGCAAATTTTCCGCTGGTACCCACGGATTTGTGAGTGATCCTTGAGCAGGTACCAATGTTGGTTTTCGCCGTGCTAGCTCCCCCCTTTGAAGTTGACATGGTGACATGAACAATTTTAAGAAATTGACATGGTGATATGAACAATTTCTTAAAATCGACATGGTGTCATGACCAATTTTTAAAATTGACATGGGGACACGGCCATTTTTAAAAATAAACATGTGACATGGGGGACCCCCATCCACACCCCCTGTAGTGTAGGCCTACTCCCCATCCCAGGCCCCGTACTCACTTGAGGACGAATGCAATATCCCCATAATACTGACACTTATATATTCGAGACTGAGTCCACTCCAGTCCATTAAAAAAAATAAAGGTCCAGGCCCAGGTGCTCCTCATATAGCTTAACTTAAAACTTAATGTAGCCTGAATACATATTCATACCCTTATTTATTATTAAACACCTTTTTGTTTTTTCCCCACACAGATGGTGTCAGGAACAAAGACCCAGGAGGAGAAGACATCAGTGTATGGAGTGGGTGACTGTCACCCTCAGGGACTCCAATGTCTTGCCAATGCTAAGGCCTTCACAGCTAACCTGGCCATCCTTACTCTACTCGAGGTAGGAAAACACATATTATTGTAAAAACACTTTTCTTATCTTGAAAAAAAAAACAACCGTTTTCCATCTCATTTAAAAACGTGTTTTTCCCCAACGGGCACCAAAGAAGTTTGCATTAATGGAGAGTGGTGCTCACCAGCAAAAGCTACAGCACTCCTAGGTTGGCCTTCAGGGGTTAAACATGTGCTGCCAGTAGAGGGGTTCCAGGCCACAACTGAGCTTGAGCTCCAGGAGATTGACTCTACCACCCCAGATGCTGCACAGCTACACCAAACTCCAAGTAAGGAGGGAGTGTATATGCACTTGGATGAGCCGGGGAACAAGAAGGAGCAAGTAAGGGGACGCCCATCTCTCTGAAGGTTTCCCGCCAAAAAGCACGAGAGGAGGCCTGGTCTGATCCAGCAAGGCCAACCTCCCCCACAGAGGCTTCCTCTAAGGCTGCAAGAAGTCTTTTCACCAGTGGAGAGCCCTCTATTCTGCTAGAGGGTGCAGCATCTGTTTTACAAGAGGACACAGGTGCACAACCACCTGTAACAGCTGGGGACCAAACCCAGGCAACCCTTGTCCTGAACAATCAACCTATTTCACCCATCAACATGCTTGAAAATGAGGGACAGGCAGTGCCCAAATGGCCAAACCTATGTCTTCCATTATATGGAGGTACAAATGAAGAATTTGTCGAAAACTACTTCGATAAAATGGACTCACTGGCTACAATATATTGCTGGCAGGCAGACCATAAGCTTGCCATGGCTGTACACCGGCCATGAAGCTTTCCTTAGGGCACAGAGTTTGTCCCATGTGGAAAGATCAGCATCGCCTGTGGGAACTCCAGTAGGCCTTGGTAACTGGTCTTTCGGAGAGCCATCTGCCTTTTCAGCACCTAGTAGCACTGGAAGTGGTAGAGAGCTCAACGAAGAACTCTTATGTGAACAAGAATACCAGCTACGACAAGGTCGACATCATCTGGAGATTCTCACAAGTAACACGGTGAAGGCCCAGGAGCAGAGTAAGGAGGTAGAGCTGAGATTGGAACAGCTACGGCAGCAAGCGTTAGAGGCTTCAAACAGGACTCAAATCGCTAATCAAGAATTGTCTAGCCTTCGGGAGTAGGTAAAGCAGCTCTCTGGTGAGAAAGAGTCGATCCTTGCATTGAAGTCTGAGGTTGAGCAGAGTAAGAAGACAGCTGTTATACGTCAAGAACTCGAGGGAAAAATTTGTGTTACACAAAGCCGGCGAGAACATGTTGAGAAAGCTTGAAATGATTTTCGCAATGCCCAACAACAGCAGACGTCCCTGAAACATAAGTTGAAAATACAGGAAGTAGAAAAAACTATGATGGAGGGACAACTGCAGGAGCTGAACCAAAAATCAGTCAAGCATTCTGAAGAAGTAGCAGGCCACTCAAATGTTTATGAAAAGCAAGTGGAGAAGCTACGTCAGGAACGGGAATCGTTACTCTGTGAGATGCAAGCAGACGAGGATGCTCGAGCCAGGGATGAGGCAGTAATGCTTCGTCGCTCAGATTATAATGGAAAAGAAGGCAAGGCAGGAGGCAGAACTTCGAGCCATCCAATCTGAAACCACGGTAGTTGAAGCTCTAAAAGAAAAAGAGACTTGTACCCTGGAAGACATGCATGGGGAGAATGAAAAGCTCTGACAAGAGATATTGACTCGTAGAGAAGCCGATAAAGTCAGAGTAAATCAAGAAGTTCATGACAAACTCGCACTTGAACAACGTCTGCAGGAGCAAATATACGAGAAAGTGCCTGCCGCTAGGGCCAATGAGGAACGACATAACAGTGGGTGCAGCACTGCTAAGTCGGAATCCTCGAAGGTCCCAGTCGATATCGTTGACTATGTTGAGTGGCTTAACCAGGCTATGGCCGAGGCTAAGCAGCTCTTAGCTTTAAACGAGCAACGAGATCTCTGAGCAAAGCCGTCTTGATTTCCTAACTTCGGAACTCAGACAGGCAGAATGCTCGAAACAACAGGCGGAGATCGAGCGAATGGTTGGTAAGTTAGACAACATCTCGAAAATTGAATCGAGACCAAGTCAAAACCCACCAAGGAGATCGATACCCCGTGCCGATGGTCTAAGGGAGGTGATCGATCAGTTCTCGACACCTATTCCCCCACAGACCCGTGTTGCGCCACTGAAGTATAAAGACATCAGATTCAAGGCATCACCAGTAGGTATGTCTGTAGCTGCTAATACTTCAGGCCTTAATTACAGTCATACCGATGCGACTATGAGAAACATGGGGATGGACCATCAGATCCCTAGAAGAGGTACAACATTTGCCCTTGATCGAGTGTCCTCCATTTACTTGGAAAGATGATTGGCTCAGGTGGTACCATGGATTCAATCATGTCCGGAGAGTGAATGTGTGGACCTCGAGTATGGCATTAGCTCAACTCTTAATGTTACTTCAGAAAGACCCCGCTTCAGATACTGTGTGGCTATGGGAGGAACATGGTGATGGAACCTTAGAAGGGTTAGTCGATATGGTAACGGAAGCCATAACTCGAGCCTCCAAGATCCTATAGTCACTTTAGAGAAGAGACACCACAGCAAGAACGAAAGCATTAGAGCCTTTGGCTTTGCTCTAAGACGTCTTGCTGGTGATGCCTATCCAGGTGTGGACTTCTCGGTTGAATGGCTAATAACCAAGGTAAACCAGTTGTTTATAGGAGGATAGTATGACACCGAGTTGCAGCAGGAAGTGTTACAAGAATGGCACACCTACATGTCTCTTAAGGAAACTATTGACTTGGCAGATGAATTGTTAAGAAAACGACAATTACTGCCTAAGTTAGTTATTTCTACTTCGACAATTACAATATTAGCGGTGGCTGAAAGTGATTTGGTCGAGGGTGGGCAGGGTGATGTGGCCACTTACTCGAACCCTGCTACTGGAAGTAAGGGAAAGAAAAACCAAAAACATGTAGGCAAGTCAAAGGGGTCAAACAAAAACTCCAAATCAAAGGCAAAGGAACAGACCTTCTCGTTGAGTCAATTACAAGATTTACTATCGAGGGAGGGAAAGTTCCTGCTGCTAGTTCGGAGAAGCCGAACACCCCTCCGTCGGATGCCAAGTGTTGGAACTGTAAAAGGCAGGGACATTTTGCGCAAACATGTCCTGAGCCGATAAAGAGTTTACCACCTGACGCGACAGAAAACTGAGGCAGGCAGCTCGACTTGGCAATCAAGCTGCCCGACCATCAAAAAGCCAGGGTATCAACACCTCTGGCGTTCTCGAGCAGACATCAGTAGATTCTGCGGAGCTAGGTAAGGTCCTGGTAGGGCCCTCCAAGCCTTTTACCACAGCGGCAATGGCTGATCACCGGTCGGGCTCCAACCATGTCGGTGTAGAAAAAGCCTCAATGACTAAGGAACAGGGCGCTGGCAGCCCAAACTCCAAGGTCTAGGGTCCGACTCAATCGAAAGAGAAAGTTAACGCTGGTAGAGAAGCCCTGGAGCGGCAGCTGGCCAGAGTCTGCGCTACAGAGCCTCCCTCGGATGATCCCTGTCTCACTTATCTAAGGGAGAAGGGGATGGATCTGAGTACTGATGTAGGTTTGAAAATGTAAGCAGGGACAGCTCCTCTTTCGGGAAAACGCTGGTACCTGCCTGTAAAGATTCGGGGACGTAGTTTAGACTTCTTGGTAGATTCTGGCACTAGCCATACCATAATCTCCCAGGAACTCGCGAGAATGTTAGTAGTACCGTCGGATAATCTCTATGAGGGAATAACGGCGTGTACTGCGACTGGATCTGAGATGCAGACATATGGTCGATTGGTTTTACCTCTTAAGGTCAACTCGAGCTACTATGTGTTTAGCCCTATAGTAGCCGATGTGGCCGACGATGGTATTCTCGGGCTGGATTTTGCAGCAATGTATGTTCTGATTCTTAACCCAAGGTTGAGATAATTAGTCATAGCAGAGTCACAAGAACCGCACTATCAGTGTATACTGAAAAGAATATCATCGATAGCCTCAGTAGCCCAGACCTGTTGGATACCCACCAGACATCAGTGTGATGTCTTGGTGAGATCTGAGGGTCTAGAATATAGTCGACAGGGTATAGTGGAACCTGATCCCAAAACTCTGGGGAATTTAGGATTGATAGCGGAAGCTGCCCTTGTCAGCAATGTCTGTCGAACAGTGTTTCCAGTCTGTAATCCACTGAATCGAGACATGGTGAATTTAATTCATCAGAGGTAGGATCTGTGATGATGCATCTCGAGCATGATGGTACAGACCTCGAGAAAGCATTTATTGCAAGCACCCACACTGGGGGGCTTCCTACCTGGCTGTTGGATATGTATGGAGATACTCACTTGACAGAGCCAGAAGAAAGGCTGAAGCTGTCCGCCTTACTTAGTAAGCATGTCGACATCTTTAAAAGTCCAGATGAACCATTGGGGTGCACCAATTGTTGTCTGCACACGATAGACGCCGGTGACGCACAGCCTATCCAAGTTCCTTATAGGAGGATTTCCCTCACTAAGAAAGCTGTGGCGGATGAAAACCTGAAGGAGGTGTTGGATACGGGTGTGGTAAGGCCAAGTTCTAGTCCCTGGTCCAGTCCTGTCCAGATGGTGACGAAGAAGGACGGGACCATGCGATTCTGCATCGATTATCAATGTCTGAACGGGGCGACTAAGAAAAATGCCTACCCACTCCCATGCATCGACAAATGCTTAGACGCCCTTGGAGGAAATAAGTGGTTTAGCTGTCTTGATCTCCAATCTGGGTATTGGCAGATAGAGTTGCATCCCGACGATCGAAATCGTAATCGAAATCATCACAGAGTTTGTCTTGGTAGGTGCTACCATCTAGTGGACATTTGATGCAGCTTCATACAAGATGTGTCAATTCACTAATGCTGTATGCAGCAGAAATACATGCAAACCAACAGAGTTATGTCATTAATGCACCAGGTGGCGTCACTCACGGAAATTGCATAGTTTGGCCACTTCCGCTGGGCATTGCATAATAGATTTGTATGGGAATATTTACAAATTACAAAGGACATTAATGAACTCGTATTGATGGTCCCCATTGAATGGTAATGGTGGAAATGTGTTTCAGAGTGAATATAGGTAGGTTTGGTACCAATCCAATGGTGAGGAATGGGCAAATAGCCCACCGGAAGTCCTGCATGTTGGGGTTGTTACATAGATCTAAAAATCTGTACTATCGTGATGGTTTCCCTGTTATGTCCTGTTGATTTTAGCTGTAGGCCATTTTGCATAGGGTCTTCAAGATGCAAAAAAAAGCTGCATCCAAGATTTACCACTAGGTTTGAATATCCAATTGGTGCAGTCAGAGGAGGTTTGTCCTCCCATACACTAGAATTAGTGCAACAGTAAATACTAGTAGATCAGTTTACATGTTAGTAGTTTTAGGGTTCTCATAGAAGTGGGTTAGTTGGTCCACATACTGTATTGCTGTTTCATTGGTCCTGAACTTCATATATGCAAACCAACTCTATAAGTTGAGGATTTCGAGATAAAACTTAACATGTTATGTGATATAAAACATGACACACAATTCAAAAGGCTTTGATCTCTGGTATTTGATTGTTGACTAAACTAATATATTTTTCTGTTGTTTAAACTAATATATTGTCATGCTGTTGGGCCAAGATTAGGTGCAGATCACACCATCTCTTGGTGTAGTTCTTATGTTCTATAAGTTTTTGTGATTCACGCTTCAAGTTTTAGAGATCTTATGGCACAGGCTATAGAAACTGGACCCTTTGGAATTGTTGACATGAATCAATCTTCCTAAATAGCCAATATGTAGGGCCTTCAATAAAATAAGGTGTTGTTAAGCGATATTGAGTTTGTCATCCAATCAGCCATCAGGCTTACAAGCATGGACAATCAGGCCTGTGTAGATATAAGTATTTTATGTCACACACAATGTTTAGACTGATCCCATGAGCAGGACCTGACCTATGAAATGGTCTATAAGCCAGGCCTTATACATCAAAATTTACAACATAAATAAGTTTAAATTGACTTAAATTAACAAACTAATTCTCTACCCCTTTTATTTAAAGTATGAGCAATTTGACATAATATATATTTCATATGTGTAACAGGAAAGAGAGAAAGATGTCACCATAATTGGTAGAATTTAAGTGTAAAAACTAAATCTAGGACTTTATTTCCACCTAGTTCTCATTCAATGTTACAACAACACATGGGCCATTGTTATTATCTATCGATCAATTATTACAGAATCATAAGTACCATAGTTATATTTGACAAAGGCAACACCAGAGCTACCATTAGTCTACCAGGCCTAGCCTACAAGGACCTTACTCGTGCGGGTAGGTATTTAGGGACTCTTCATTTCTAAAATTGACAGATAGGGGTAGACACTAACGCTGGCCTTGTGGGCAATATAAGTGATTCCGTCAGCCCACTAATGATTTTCTTCTTCTAGATTTTCATTAAAGTTGTCCTGTAGAATATTTGAAAATTCATTGCTTTATACTAGAATGCCAAAAATAAATGATACTATCTAAAGAATTAACTGATGAAGACTTATTAAGTTAGACCTTTAGACCGTACTAATAGAGAGCCAGACCAGGATAATTCCTTTTGAGGGGTATTTCCTAATAGTGATATTCATACTCATATTTCTAGTCATTTTGGCAGCTATCTTGGAAATGGTGGCCATTTTGAATCTCCATGTTCACATAAATACACATCACTGGGATCCTCTGTTAAGTTTGAGTACCAAATCATTAGGCTGTTTCATCATAAGAATGAGTTTTGTAAAGGCAAATTGCTATTTCATTATAATTTTGGCAGCCATCTTGAAAATGGCAGCCATCTTGAATTTTCATGTTCACAAGTTTTATAGATGCATACTTCTGTCTCACTCATTCTACGATGAAGCTCCGATTATACACTTTCAAACAATATCGCATTATTTTAAATTGATGACTCACTACCCCAACAGCATTTTTCTGCTTCCTAAGACATTTCTAAAGTTTTCAGAAAGATAATCTAGCATATTGGAATCAATTTAGATTGCTTTTAGGTCTGTTTTCTTATGTGGTCCTATCAGAAAACAACCGCAAAAACTGGTGGCCATCTTGAATTGAATTGATTGATCTAAAACAATAGGAAGTGAGTAAATAGACCCCTGACCTTCAGGACCAGGGGTGTTACAATTTTTATGATGATGGCAACTGTCTTAGAATTAGAGATATTGTCCAAAAGGTGATTTTTTCGATGTTCGGATATGAAATCCAAGATGGCCACCACCCCAGGGGGATCCCGGCCTGAAAGCAAAACTTTTCTGAAGGCCAAGGGATATATCTAACCCATGAATCATGCTTCCAGGTTCTACTCAAAATGTTTAGCTCAAATGATTTCCAGCCACTTTCTGGGCCTCAGCTACCTGACTAGTGAAAGAGAGCATTTAAAAACACAGCAAAAAAAAGACAAAATTAATGTCAGGCACATATTTCCATCTTTTAAATAGTATTTCCAGCATTAGCAACCTCAATTACCTTAATATTTTATGGGATTAAGGTGAATTATTATGGATATGATCAATTTAGATTGAGAATATATAGGGAGGATTGCTGTTCAATGCTTGAATCAGTAGGTAGAGCTGTGATTGGGGCTTTGGCCTCATTTTGACTGGATGACATCACAGGGCAGTAGACAATTGGTTCTACTGTCTATGCATGAACCTATGGACAGTGGTGCCACCTAGTACGATCATCTGAGGTAGATTTTAGAAAATGGTAGTCCAGCTATTGTAGTAGATCAGGAGGGTGTTGCTCCTATAGTAAAAGGAAGAGCTGGTTAAAAATGCCCTCATTTCCAGTCCTTTCTATTCATGTAGCTATAACTTGTCCCTTTTGTTGCTCACAAGTGGTCATTCAAGTATGGTGCTAAGAAATAGGGATTTGAGTAGGTACCTAGTTGGGAGAAGTCAGTCAGTATAATGTACTATAGAGTGTGTGACATGAGTAGGTAGCTGATAGTGCAGCTCTTTCTGTTTTAAACAAGGCAGGTGACTTTTCAGACTAATGTGGTGAGTGCAAGTTGAATGGTGAAGCAGATTATGACTTCTTTTGAAAAGAGGGTACCTACTGACAGCTCTTTTTACCATAGGAGCAACATGCTCCAGAAAGAGTAGGAGAATGATTAAGTACATTAGGATAGCTCCTACCCTTTCTTTTAAGACCAGATGTCTCTCTCCAAAGGTCCATAATGAAACTGACCTTTTTGAGGACATTTGCCCTCCTAAAAGATGAATTAATTTATATAGGGGGTAATCACTCACTTTTCCATAGCATCTTTGGGCTAAATATCAAGGAGTGCTCTATAAAAAGATCTGTTTCCATGGCAACAGACACACTAAAAACAGCACTGCCGCTAATACCGAAATTCTGGTAAAATACCAATGCTGAGGAATTTTTTTCAGGGTGCCACATATAATATCTTATAATACTCCTACTTAGAGGAGGGTTTTCTATTTAGAGGAGGGTTTTGGAGAAATTTACCCCTATGACTCGAGAAGGGAAGCTTAGCTGTAGTACTTCCCCTGTGTTGGGGCACTCTTCACTATAATTTCATAGTTTTCAACAGGTTTAGGTACAGTAATACATGATAGTCCCTCTATATATAGATGTATCCAGCCTACGCTGCTGGGGCCTATTTCCTGAGATATGGTTGGAGGGAGCTCCTAAACATGGCAGAACATCAAGGGACGTTTAGGCCAATTTTGATCCGTATTTAAGACCAAAAATGATCAAAAAGGGTATAAGATCTTTTTTTTTACGGTGAAACCTGCTTTGTGTGTTTCATGAAGAAAGAAATTGTACTATCATTTTAGTGCATTTTCGTGTACTCTACAAAAGTATCTGATGCCACTAATAAAAGTTATTCTACATTGAACTGGTTGCCATGGTAACCAAATAGATGGCACACAATACAACCATTTTATTGGAAAATATCCATGAATATTTATAGTGTATTGTTTACTACATATGAAGTGTTAAAGGGAATCCCAAAATATCATTCTTTGAAGTTTGATTAAATCACTCTTTAGAACATAATTATATGCAGTGCTATTGCTATCATATCTCCCAAGGTAGATACAAACACTCAGGATCCTTGCATATATGTTCATCTTGGACCATCACTGCTGACTTGTAGTAAGAATATCAAAATGACTCAAACTGTTCTTTAAATGATAACAACTCCCCTTAGAGGCTGGAAAATAACTTTAGATATCTTGGTAAAAGAAGAGTCACTCTGCATTAATTTAGCATGAGGGAATTACATGCCAATGTTACATTCATGCATGATGATGACAAATTGGTATAGAAACTTTACTTTTATCATGTAAGCTTCCATGTTAACACAAATAAAAGGAAGATTCCTTTTCGTGTCATGCGAGAGTTATTATGACTGCAGATCAACGTTGATCTGTGTGACTGCATCACAATTTGTAGCTGAATAGTGTTGATATGAGACAAAGTCAATCCATAGATAAAGATTTTTGGTAATGTCAATTGGTGAATATCATACTTCTGCCAGGCTGCATTCATGCATTTTGCTGACCCTTCAGGAATATGTGATAGACATTATACCCCAGCAAATTGTCGTGACTCCTAGTCAACCTGTGTGAAGTGGCTCACACATGTCGCTAGATGGAACACGACATCGCTATAGCACAAGATCACCAGGAATAGCAATGGTGGTGATCACATGGCCTCACCTCAGATGGCGAGGATGGTGATCACTCAGACTCACCAGGGATGGCAACGCAGGTGATCACTCACCTCACTAGATGAAACATGCACCTCGTCATAGCACATGTTCACCAGGGATGGCGAGGATCGTGATCACTCATCCTCACCAGGGATGGCGACATGAGTGATCACTCATCCTCACCAGGGATGGCGACATGAGTGATCACTCATCCTCACCAGGGATGGCGACATGAGTGATCACTCACTACGCTAGATGAGACGCACACAACGTCATAATGCACATTCACCACGGATGGCAAGGATTGTGATCAGTCACCTCGCTAGATAAAACGCGTACCTCATGATAGCACAGGTTCACCACAGAGGGTGAGGATTTTGATCACCCACACTCACCAGGGATGGCGACACGAGTGATCACTCACCTGGCTAGATGAAATGCACACCATGCCATAGCGCATGTTCACCACGGTTGGCGAGGATCGTGATGACTCACACTCACCGGGGATGGCAAGGCGGTTGATCACTCACCTCGCTAGATGAAACACACACCACGTCATAGCGCAGGTTCACCATGGATGGCGAGAGTGGTGATCACTCAGACTCACCAGTGATGGCGACGCAAGTGATCACTCACTTTGTTAGATGAAAAGCTCATGATCATCGACATTGGTAATCATGCAGCCTCACATCTGCCAGATCAAAGTATGTTTTGCCAGAGAAGGTATTGCCATATATATCTTCCCTCTAACCACAGACAAGGTGTTCATGTTGATATTTCCCTATGTATTTTTCTTGTAACCAGAGAAAAGGTGTTTATGGATAGTTGCTTTCATTTTAGAGATACCTCTATCTAAATTCAATTGATATTTTCTCTATATAATCTTGTTTGATTCAACTCTGAAGTATTACATGGAAATCAGTGTGAAACAAAGCACATTTGATACGTATGGGACTTATACTTAATGCCCACACTTCCTAGATAGGCTACATGTTGAACAGTGGTGCTGTCTCAACAACTTTGGCAATGGTGGTGATAAGTTGCCACTGTGAGTGAGAGTGAGTGACAGATGATGCAATCCTCAGAGAGCATTGACTTGGAGTGACACAAATTCACGTATTGAGTGAGACCAATGGTGGCAATGGTGGTGATAAGTCGCCATTTTGAGAGAAGATTAACTAGGAGTGATACACACTCACGCAGTGAGTGAGATCCATGTGGCAATGCAGGTGAAAAGTTGCCATTCTGACTGAGAGTTGACAGGCAGTGGCACATACTCACGCAGTGAGTTAGATCCATGTTGGCGATGGTGGTGATAAGTCACCATGCTTTGTGAGGGATGACAAGGGGTGGCACATACTCACGCAGTGAGTGAGATCATGTTGGCGACTGTTGTGATAAATCGCCATGCCATGTGAGACTGACACAGAGTGGCGAAAGATGACGCAGTGAGTTATCACTCAGAATGGAGTCACCATTGATGACCAATCATGGCGACAGATAACAACAATTTGCTGGGACATTAATGTAGGCATTGTGAGGCTCAAACCTGGGCTGTATTCATGCATCATGCTGATGAATATATACTTATAGGTGGCCATTTAGGAGTTAAGATTATATAATTATACGAGACCTACCTCTCTCCTAAGTTGAAGTAGAATTGTAGTTATTCCGAGGGAACCCGTGGGGTTCAGGGGACTAGACGGTGCAGGGGGGCAGATGAGTCCAGACCTGGAGGGCCCCGGGAGAGGTACACCATGACTTAATTCCTGGCGTCGATCCAGGACTAAGGCAGGCAGCCTAAAACTCTCAAGTAACTACAAATTTGTGTAAAAAGGGGTGTCTTCGGGGGAGACACAGTTGCAGAGTTGATTCATATGGGTCCCCATAGAAGGGGACGGAGATTTACACAAGAAAACAATACTTACCAGACAATTTTGCTGCTGTAAAATTAAAATTCAGGTCTGACTGTGTTTACCACGCGGGAATCCTTGACTGACTAAGCATGCGTGTCTCCACCTCTCGTTGATTCCCGGCAACCCTGAGGGTTCCCGAGGAATAATAAACAATAACTATCATGGTGGTGTAGTGTGATCTGATGATCTTAGGTTTGTTTATGATACTGCTGACATTACTGCATTGTAAGGAAAATTAGTATACACTTGTGCATTTCCTTCCTTTCATATTTTGTAGAAGGACAGAACTGTTGTTAGCCAAAAATATGACCCATTTTGCTCCTCCATCTATCGGATGATGCATCACCCTAAAAAGGCAACACATACACCAAAACGTGATACTTCATTAAAAGTAATAAATGCGAATTGAATGATAATTATGTCTGGAGTTGTGGTCATGTTTAACTTGTTATAAAATAAAATGGTAAAAAACGGCCTCGTGCGGAATGGGCAGGACACGCTCATGAGGGAACGGTGAGCTCAAACTGCTCATCGTTCACCTTTACATTTATGTCAAGGTGTTTGAGTGGAAACTCAATCGATATTTCATCAATATCTTTCAAAATCTTATTTATCCTTCATCATTGGGAAATGCTGACCGCCGCCATCTTGGATGTTTACGTTTCAAAAGGGCTGCGCATGCGCGGTGGGCGTATGACGTCATCGTGCGGATTTGGCGCTGGTTTATTTAACGCAGGGATGCAATACGCGGTCTCAGTGCTTTCTCTATGGAGCTTTGATATTCACCTTGACATAAAATGATATATCTATGGGAAGTCTTGGAGATCCTTTCTTTAATCAAGTGATTGCAGCAGAATGCCCAGCATTCCATCAGTGTAGCATGAAGATCAATAAACATTTTGACACCAATATATTAGGGAGTATTAAAATTTGAAAATCTCAAGTGGTGGTATTCTTTTTTTTTTACAATAACCAGGTATGGCATGATGGGAATTGAAATTGTTTTTATTGATATTCACGGAAAAAAGAAATTGCTTCGGTTTCAAAGACTTTGAAGCATTTTCAGCACAGGTGGACACCTCTTGTGGCTGGACCTTTCAGGTTTGACCTCGTTTGAGGGTTGGTCAAGAAATAGGGTGCCATGTCTGCCCTGTCGACCCACTACCTAAAGTCATAAATTTAACCACTCTAGATAAAATTCATGTTGACAAAATATAATTCAATACATTGAGAAGTATGAGTCCCATCAGCCATTTTGTACCCACAAAACATGTTGTAGTGCATCTTCCACTTCCTGAAGCCATAATCTTCCAGGATATTTATTAGGTGAACTGGTTCAGTGCTGCCCTTATGACGGTGGATTTCAAGGCCGATCTGCTTGATGTTCTTAAACAGTCCTTTCACTGCCATATCCGGTATGGCGTCCCATTCTGACCACTCCACATCCATCTTGAAGTAATCAATGATCCTCTAAAAATAATGTAGAAGTCTGGATTATGACTAGAATCTAGTATTAACTTATAGGATTTCTTTCATGAATTCAATGTAGTTATTGACTCATCAGTGTTAGACAATGTTACACGTGGAAGACATGATTTATATGAATTGTCACACTAAACTCTGAAGGTTTTAAGAAGTTGCTGAAAGAAAGTTTGTTGAATTAGCCCAAAGGAAATTGATCATTATTTTGTATGATGTTTTGTACACTTTTGTACACTTTTCCCGACTCTGATCCATATAAGCCATGCGAATGTGCCTTTGTGTGTCTCTATTGTTTAGAAATAAAGCAACCTGCCCAAGTACAAGTACAGGAATAGAAAAAATACTCACATCTGTATCATTCTGCATTTTGAGTATAGTGGCAAAAGAGTGGATTTTCCACCCATTACGGTCTGTGTGGTCTTGTCCTGATATTCCTTCTTTGATAAAATGAATTTTGTCACCTCTTTTGTGGTTCTTCACTTTGTCCATGCTGCACAGATTAAACAAAGTGAATGTATATCATTCTACATTGACATTATTAGAGAATCACTAATTCATAGAATTCCTTAGTTGAACATCCTTTTCCTAAACCTCTCATGCAGGTAATAAATAAATAATTTGTGGTCTGTTTGGAGGTTTGGATTAGAGATAACAGTGCTGCACTGAATTTTACACCTCTTGCTCATTATGGTGCATCAATGCAGCTCTGCTGTGCTAAGTAGTAGGCCTACCTGGACATTGATTGAACTCACCTTGGGTCGAATGACTTCACAATGCAGTTGTATTTCTCAGCAATTGCATCATCAAATGAGAAATCATAGTTTATCCTAAATGGTGTAAAGAAGTTGTAGATTAAGGGCTCTTAAATAGTCACACACTTTGTTTACTTGCATGGTCAGGTTCTCCCAAACCTAACATTCCTGTTTAAAATGTCATCAAATGAGCCCAGCTACTGTAATACTGTAGGGGGTGACCAGTAGTTTAATTTAATTTAATTGCACAGGTGTGCCCAAACTAACAATAGTTGTTATTATTATGGTATATATTTAATAACCTATGTTTTACTTTATTACTCATATATAAATAGATAAATGTATACTGATCAAGCCATAACCTATGCAGCAAATCCAGCCTTCATCCACCATATGACAGTAGCAGTTAAATTACTTACCCAAATGAATATACCAGACAAGGTGGTTTGAGGAGATAAGGGCCTGATACACAGACATCCCATCCCCCGTCCTCCTTATCTCCTGCACGGTATGACTCATTGCATGCTATGTCAGGAGATTTCAGATATCTGGAATGATGTTAAATAATAGATGATATGATACATGCAATACCTCTGTTCATTGTCTTGATGACTTTCACTTTCCACATTACATCTTATAACACTTGTCAATATGCCTGGAGGTTAATTTAAAAAAAATCCTACCAAAGGTCACCCAGCGATGTTAGAAAAATGCACTGCTATTTTTTTCTTTCTTATGGTAGAATGAGACAGGCAGGCATTGACACAGCAAGTGCTATTTATTTTACCTGTGGTAGGCTGAGCTCTGTATACACTGACACAAGCAACACACACACTGCACAGTGCCCGGCCTATTGCAGTAGGGGCAAAATAAATAAATAGCTGCGCAACACTCCTTTTCACAGAAGGTCATAAACAATTGTTCTCCTCTGCTACATGAGCTATTTATAGTGTCTAGGGTTCAGTTGACCCCGTACAGTAGAGCAGGTAATGTATGAGTAGCCTAAAGAGGCTGTCAAGTACCATCCAGCAGCGGCCTCCCTTTTCTATAAAATTATATACACTTTAGGTACATTCCCTTTTGACAGAAAGAGTCTTTGTGAAACAACTATCGATTTATTACATTATCACAGGGACCTGTGGTAGACTAGAAAAAGAAATAGTGAAGAGGAATTAGCACTTAGTATTTCTTTTTTGGCTAACACAGGGTAAATGAAAAGTGTAGTATTACAAGGTCTTATCTAATCAACAAGTGTTGCCAACGCTACCATCTCTGGGTGAGTGATGGCCAGTCTGATGGCAGGATGTTTTGAAATAACCTCTAGGTGTATACATTGCATCTTACATCTTAGGTGCACACTGAACTTTCTTCGAATCTGATGATGTAGCTTGCTGTGTAATTGGTGTTTGTGTGTGACTATACTTTTGCATAGTGTCACCAAACTAATTTGATGCCTTATTTGTCTTTCGGCATTGTAAAGATATATAAAAGGTTTCGAGTTACATATAGAATGTACAGGCCAAGCTTATTCAAAAGAAAGAAAAAACATCACTTAAAAATTGCTTAGTGAACTAGCTTGCTTTGCACTTAAAACTAACTCAAATCTAAGCCAGTTCCACAGCTATATAAATTAGTGAAGAGTAGGCTCATGAATTTGTTGAAATAAGGGATTTTCAGCGATAACGTAGAGGTATGGTATTAAGTATATATTATGGTTCTCTCTGGCATGACGGATGAGTCAGCCACTGCAGCTATTCTTTCCTCGTTCCGGATAGGTGGCAGCACCTATCTGGGCTTGGATGGGTAACATGATGTGGCCCAACTGTCTCCTACCTATAATAAGGACAGGGGCTCAGCTGCCACGTCAGAGTTGGCTTGGCTGTCTCTATATTCATCTGAAATCTCTAAAAGCACTCGGAACTGATGAGACATTCTCTCTCGCTACCTGCAGGTAGCTGCTGTTCTATGTTGTAAAATAAACCTGTTGGCATACACCCGAAACACCTCTCATTGTCTTTTATCCAAATAGTCAATAAAAACGAATTACCACAATAACAATACCTATGGAAAGCCTTGTCTGAGGTCCATCTGACTGCCCTATATTGTAGAAACCTTTCATAAGGTTTTCCTGAAACAGATTCTGTGCCTACCTGCAATTGAAAATATAAAATATCATTTTTTTAATGCTGTTAGAACCACTAGACCACAAATGCATCATACCGCATGATTAGCATGCTCTGTGATTTATACCACATATTATAATGGTAGTGAAATGTTATATAAATCATCTGTGACATAATGCATCTGGATAATCTCTATTAATGTTTTCTGTCGACTTTTTTTAAATGGTGACATATACCCTGAAGTATTTTTTCTTAACAGATGTATTCATGAAATCTACATTGTATTTTTCTTCTATGAAGTCAGATTAAACTCTGCTATAATAGACTGGTTTTAGTGAGAAATGTGCTCCAATAAAGTTGATTTGATATGTACCTCATTAGGCTGAACAGTGATGATAGCCCTCGTGCCGAACATCTTAGACTTTCTCTCTCCCAGCAAGAATATGCAAGGAAGCAGTAGCAATGAGATACCAACCAGAACCACACCGGCAGGCATGTTTACCAATGTAGAATATCCAAGTAAGGTCAGCTAGGGAAATATAAATATATATCTTAGCCTCAAAACTTTATGAAATAACTTGTAAAATGGAGAAAAAGTTAATTTCCTGCCAGGTAAAAATTGTTATATGAAAGTGACATACCTTCTTAATGATGACACACCTGTGATAGATGGCAGGTGGCTAAATGTTTGAGAGGTATTGCTGTTAGCCCGAATTGTTGCATGTCAGTTCTTTATTATGAAAATGTTCTATATATAGCAGGCAGAAAACCTCAGTAGTATATAGGTGCAAACTCAGCGCATAGGAACAGCTACTGAATTCAGTTTGACCTACTTACGAACCGGAAGTGACCTAGTTTTGAAGGCGGGAAATTTGAAATCTCAAGCTTTGATTGGTTGAGGGACCGGGAGTCACGTCAAGACCTAGTTTCTTGAGCTCTGATTGGCTGAGAGATGGTCTAGTTTTAAAAGGCGGGAATTTTGAAGTTTTGGAATTGACCTAGTTTTAAAGGAAAGGGAAATTTGAAATTTTGATTGGCTGAGAGATGGTTGCCATGGCAATAGCAAAACATGAACAAATGTGTTGTTGTTATAGCAACGTTAAGATATAAACAATGATGTGATTTGACTTTGACAACACCATTGACACCTAACGGATATTATTGAAACTGCTTTTTGCTAAGACTAGTGGAGCCCCCTTGTAGTTAAAAAAAAACTAGTGGTGTTTTTACGCCTGACACCTAGTGGATATTATTGAAACTACTTATAGCTGGACTTAATAAAAAAAAACCTCTTGTGGTTAGGAAGTGTGGTTATGATGTGTAATATACATGTAGCTTTTAGGGCTAGTTTGTTTGTTGGATAATTTATACATGTTTGGTTGTTGACATATGTGTAATACTCATGGAATCTTAGCGGGGTGGTAAAAAAACATAAAAAAAAACTTGGGACCCAGTGGGAGATATATTTTACATCTGTGATATAATTAACACAACACAACACAACACATTTTCTTTTCACTTGTATTTCATTTTTTATTTTACAGACATACAAATGTGCTTTTACCATTAGCAGGTTTTGTACATATGCGACAGAAAGAGGTGTTTGCGGTCAGTGATTTTACTCTTGTCCAATGCATTGACTTTAAGCTTTTATTCCAGGTATTAAAATAACATGTGCCACTGATTGTATCTATGTTTGCAAAAGCATGTTCAAACAATGCCTGAGCCAGAAAGTAGACGGAGTTGTTTTTCACTGGAGCTAAAAGCCCTGAAAGGTAGCATTCCTTGAAATTTAGCTCGAATGAAAAATGACTTTTTACCCCAACCAAGTTTAAAGCTAAAAGTTCCAAGGTGCATTGAAGACAGGTGAAACATATGGTTTCACATATGAAACATATGGTTTCACACATTTTGTCAATGTTTAGATTGCTTTTACAATGGCATAACACTCCCACTGTGGGGTAAATTTCTAAACAATAGAGACACACAAAGGCACATTCGCATGGCTTATATGGATCAGAGTCGGGAAAAGTGTACAAAAGTGTACAAAACATCATACAAAATAATGATCAATTTCCTTTTGGCTAATTCAACAAACTTTCTTTCAGCAACTTCTTAAAACCTTCAGAGTTTAGTGTGACAATTCATATAAATCATGTCTTCCACGTGTAACATTGTCTAACACTGATGAGTCAATAACTACATTGAATTCATGAAAGAAATCCTATAATTAATACTAGATTCTAGTCATAATCCAGACTTCTACATTATTTTTAGAGGATCATTGATTACTTCAAGATGGATGTTGAGTGGTCAGAATGGGATGCCATACCGGATATGGCAGTGAAAGGACTGTTTAAGAACATCAAACAGATCGGCCTTGAAATCCACCGTCATAAGGGCAGCACTGAACCAGTTCACCTAATTAATGTCATTTTGTTTATCATGAAAAAGATGTTCAAAGTCAATTTGCACCAAAGAAATAATATTTTATGATGTTTTTCCTGATTTTTGGCTTAAATATTGATTAAATCTATGGAAAACTTTTATGCCAATTCAAGATTTTGTCTCAAGTTTGCAAGACTGCCATAGAAAAAGTTAAGAGCTAGAGACTAGTTGTTTGGACTGTATGGAGAACTCAGTCTTTGGCGAAGAAAGAAATCTAAGAGTTTCAGTGAATTTTGAGAAAGTTACAGGGTGCTCAAAATTGGTCAAAAATTGGCCAAAATCGGCCCAAACTATGCATAAATGCGTAATCGGTAAAGGAAGAGCTGAAAGACACCACTGTTGAGGTTTGAGCTTTCATTCACCATGGATCAACAAGAGCTAACACCTCTTTCTGTCGCATATGTACAAAAAAAATGAAATACAAGTAAAAAAAACCTACATTGTGTTGTGTTATGTTAATTACACATTTCATTTCTTAATGCTCAAAAAACTAGGTTATACTTTCCCGTACCCCTAAAATTACTTCTAAACCAATTCAATTTATTTTTAATTTATTTTATTTCACAACCTCTGGCTAGAGGCAAAGGAAAGTAATATTTTACATGGTGTACAATACAATAGTTGAAGTTATAATCACAAAATACAGTACTGGTACATGAGATTAGTTTTAGCACCACAAAGCATATATGTCACAAAGGGGTAAGATATAGACAAAATGAGAACAAGGAGGCTCCACTAAACCCAGGTGTCAGGCGTAAAGGCGTCACTAGTATTCTTTTTAACCACAAGGGGGCTCCACTAAACCCAGCTATAAGCAGTTCCAATAATATCCACTAGGTGTCAGGTGTGAGGGTGCCGCTAGTTTTTGTTTTAACCACAAGAGGGCTCCACTAAACCCAACTTTATGCAGTTCCAATAATATCCTCTAGGTGTCAGGTGATTATGTGACGTTGCCATGACAACAAGACATTTTGTTTATTTTTGACAGTTGCATGGCAACCACCTATCAGGCAATCAGAGCTCGAAAAATGAGATCATGACCTGTGATCATCATGGGATAGATCTCAGCCAAAAAAAGTATGTCACATGCCCATATATGGTCATGGCCATTGCTTCCGGTCAAATGCTGGCTTCTGATTGGTCAGGAGGTCGAGATCAAAAGGTCACTTCCGGTTTGTAAGTAGGTCAAATCGATTTCAGTAGCAGTTCCTATGTGCTGAGTTTGCCCCTATATACTACTCCAATTGTATGCTTTTATATCCTAGTAGAACACCAGCTATTTAGAGAATAGACAACGATCTTCTTCACATCGAGACTGTTTGTTGTTCTATAATGCACGAATGCATCTGAGTGCATTATAGGGCAACAGGCAGTCAAGATGTGAAGAAGAAGTTGTCTATTCTCTAAATAGCTGTTTGTTGTTTTGTATGAAACAATGAAACGCCATCTTATCTGTTATGTATACTGTCTGACATATGTAACAGTAAGTCACAATAAATGCCTATTATATATAGGACATCAAAAATGTAAGAGTAACATCATACTACACCACCATGATAGTTAATGTTTGTCTACACTTTGATACTGATACATTAATATGTCATGCCCATTTGTAAGCATGATGTATGAATACAGCCATTGTGGGTACCTCATAAGGCCTACATCAAAGCGTCATGTGTGGATCAACACGGTAAAAGGTACGCCCGCGCACGCCCACGACACGGGCATACCTTTTACCGTGTTGATCCACATGTCTATCCCAAAGGAATGATGTATAAACATATTCCTGAAGGGTCAGCATGATGCATGAATGCAGCTCTGGTAAGCAGTATGATGTTCATCAATGGGCATGATGCATTGTTACGCCTTCGGTTCCTTTTTTTAAAAACAATTTAACCTTAATTGAGCTTTAGCATAGTTTACAGTAGGCTAAAATGTAAGCCTCTGATGGACTTGGTTTAATAACTCAATTGCGCAATTTCAGGGATGTGGTGACAATTACAATTCGTCATAGTCACAATTAATTAAACAATACGGTGTATGATAAGTCAATAATACCCACTCAAACAGGTGAGGCCAATGGTCAGTAGCACTGATGGTTAGTACTGACCCAATATAACAATTCGAAGTCATATAAATAATATCGCATCATTATCTTATGATGAGTTCTTAAAGGGTTCATGAAGGATCCATTTCCAAATGCCTCACATCAACACTATTTGGCTACTTATTGTGATGCAGTCATGCAGATCAACTTTGGTTGAATCAGGTCAAATTAGGGCAGAAGAAGTCAAATTGGCCCAAGAAGGGGCGATTGACCTAAAAGTGGGTAAGATTGTTCCAAGATGGGTATATTGGGTGAAATCAGGTCAGTATGCACCAAAATAGGTCAAATTGACCAAAGATGGGTCAACTGGTTAGAGATTGGGCCAAATTGGCCAATTGGGTCAACACAAGTCAATATGGGGAAATAAGGTAAAAGGTGTGTAAAGTTGGCCCAAGATGGGGTAAATCTGACTGGATTTGACCCAATTCATCCAACTTCAAGGGCCAATCTAACTATATTTCGGCCAATCCTGGGTTACTCAACCTAATTTTGGCAAATTTGACCTATTTTGACCAAGAGTTTCCTGTTCCCACCCACTTTGTTCCCAAATACATCTGAAGATGAATATTTGGATAGGGGCTTACCCATGTGCACCTTCCAAACTGACAAATTGAATATTCACCATAAAAGCAATGTTGATACACTTAATGTAAGGGGGAATGAAATGTGCAGTTAATACAGATGACTTTGATACACTTTCATACAGATAGTGTTCTTTTTACACAGATAGCAGTTAAGTTAAAAATAGTATAGGATCCCCTAGGATATGTTACTCCATAGAGTCCTATAGTGCAAGCCAACCCCCTCTACCCCTCCTTAAAAGTAGGCTACCTTTTGTGTTCAGTACTGAGTCCTATGTAAGATGAGGGGGTTTATGGAGATGTCAGGAATCTTTATCAGAGTGATATCAAATGGAAACAAGGGGCCACCTATACCAAATTTGTGGTCTTGATTCTCAAAATTTGGCCAAAGGTACCTTAAAATGAGGTTTGATGATGAGAATATTTTAAAAATGTAAAGAAGTTATATTGAAAATGATTGGAACTTTTTATAGATGCAACATGCTAATCAAAGTCAGTATCTCAATCTACATATCCCACTGTTTGCCTATCCCAACCTGACAAGTACTCTGCCTCTCCCACATACTGCCTATCCCTTAGTCTACCTATCCTCATACCAAGAAGCTTCAATAGATAGGAGGTGAAACTCAGAGCTTTACCAATGTCTGCCTATCTCAACCTGACAAGTACTCTACCTGTGTATGGCTCTGCCTCTCCCACATACTGCCTATCCCTTAGTCTACCTATCACTCATACTACCTATCCCTTGAACCATCTAGAGTTTAATTAGGTTTTCCCTCAAATGGCTTAAAGGATTAAAGTTTACCCCTCATATTTGTACCTAATTGTCTCTGTACATTCTTACCATTAGTCTACCTATCCTCAATCTGCCTATCATTCACTTCACCTATCCCTCATGGTTACTATCCCCCAACTCTTCACATCCCTCATGTTTGACTGGCACATCTGTGATATTACCTAGCACCAATGTATCTTTTGAATATGCTCACTTCACAAGGTACTCTCTATGCCTATCTCTTAAACTGTTTATTACACATGCTACCTATCCTCCTTGCTACCCATCCTCTTCAATACCTATCCCTCATGCTAACTTTATAGCTTTTCCACCTATCACAGCTTGTTCAGCTGGGATAGCTCACAACCAACCTTCATTTTGATCTCTTAGTCAACCTATCCCCTAAGGAACAAATTTAACAGTCTACCTCACGTATACATCTACCTATCACTCATGCTATATATCCTTGAGGTTACCTATCCTTCAGGCTGCCTATCCTTCATGGTATATAGCCCTCAGTTTTTTTAACCTTAAAAAATGTTTTGTTGTCAAGTGGGATAGCATGGATGATATGCAGCATGGAGGATAGTAAGAGGGGAATAAACAACATACATGTAGGATAGGAAGTTAGCTAGTCTAATGATAGCCATGGTGAGGCATTTTAGAAAAGCATGATAATTCAATGGACTGAGGGATATGTAAGGTAAACATGAGTGATATGCAGACTTGAGGATAGGTACAATGAGCGATAGGTATATTTCACAAGGCATAGACTATAAGAGCTACTATAAAGGTAGAAAGAATAGAATACAAGGTGAGAGATACATAGATAGCTGGTTAGGTAGACTGAGGGCTATATACCATGAAGGATAGGCAGCCAGAAGGATAGGTAACCTCAAGGATATATAGCATGAGTGATCAGTAGATGTATGCTTGGGGTAGACTGTTGGATTTGTTCTTTAGGGGATAGGTTGACTAAGAGATCATAATGAAGGTTGGATGTGAGCTATTCCAGCTGATCAAGCTGTGATAGGTAGGACAGCTATAAAGTGAGCTTGAGGGATAGGTATTGAAGAGGACGGGTAGCAAGGAGGATAGGTAATAAACAGTTTAAGAGATAGGCACAGAGGGTACCCTGTAAGGTGGGCATATTCAAAAGATACATTAGTGCTAGGTAATATCACAGATGTGCCAGTCAAACATGAGGGATGTGCAGAGTTGGGGGATAGTCACCATGAGGGATAGGTAAAGTGAATGATAGGCAGATTGAGGATAGGTAGACTAATGGTAAGAATGTACAGAGAAAATTAGGTACAAAGGTGAGAGGTAAACTTTAATCCTTTAAGCCATTTGAGGGAAAACCTAATTAAACACTAGATGTTTCAAGGGATATCATGTATGTTCAAACAAGGGATTGATGGAGACAGGTGGAACTATCGTATAGCTATAAATGAGTAAAGATCCAAAGATTGTTCGAGAAGGTAGTGGTTTTAAATTTCTGGTGTTTAATGCACAGAGTTTAAAAGATAAATATAACTATGTAACACGAGAATTTAAGGGTTTTGATTTTATAGGCATAACAGAGACCTGGTTAAAGGCAGATACACCAAATGGTCAACTCCATATGTATGACAAAACGTTGGTCAGAAATGACAGAAGGCGCGGTAAGAGAGGTGGCGTAGCATGTTATATAGATAATAGGTACACGCCTTATATCGAAATAAATAATGGTTTCTCAGTGGTAAATAAGAACATAGAATGTATATGTCTACTCATAAGCTACCCTGGACATAAACAGAAGGTAATAACTGTGGTATACAGACCACCAAAGGGTAATGTAGCGGAGTGTTATAATCATATCAATGCCATAGTTTCATATGAAAAGTACAAAAACAAAGAAATATGGATTATGGGTGACCTAAATGTAAACATTCGTAGTAGGAACTGTATGAAATTCAGAAGAATGTCAAACTTCTTGAAGGACACTGGACTAAGATACTTAAGAACACAACCAACATATTTCTATAGATATGGGAAATTAACATTAGATCATTATTATACAAACTGTGCTTCTGTAAAGGAGTATGGACTCTTAAATGATATTTGTGGAGACCATGTCCCAGTATTTGTTGTTAGAAAAATGGTTAAAGAGGTTAAAAAACCAATAAAGTTAATTAAATCAAGAAACATGAATAAATTCAATAAAATTGAACTACAATCCTATGTAAATGATATCAGTTGGGATACCTGTATACTCCCTGACTTTAATGAAAGTGATGTGTATAACAAAATTATATACCATATTGTTGAGTACCTTGATAGATATCATCCTATAAAACAGTATAAGGTAAGGGAAAATGATGTGTTATACGACAAACGAGTAGGAAGGTTAATTGCTAAAAAGAAAAGACTGTTCAGACGAGCTAAAAGGTGTATACCAGGTCATATGAACCAACTACTAGACAGAGTGAAGATGATAAAAAAGGATATTAATAATAGATTAAAAAACAAAAGGAAAAATGTAACAATGAATTTACTATACAAGTATAAGAAAGACCCGAAACGATTTTAGAAGACATTAAACATGGTATGGAAAGGTAATAACTCTACACCGACCATGAACTTAAAAGATGATACAGGTACAATGGTAAATACCAGACTATTACCAGATTATATAAATGATTACTATATAAATATAGGCTTGGAGCTGGCAAAAAGGTTCGAGATTATAGCATATGTCAATGATGGAACAATATGTGACAATATAGTTACTCTGGAAAACTGTACAATAGAGACTTGTAATAAAATCCTTAAAACAATTGATGTAAGCAAGAGTTCATGTATTGAAAATGTACCTTGTTGTATAGTAAAAGATTTTCTTTTAAGTAAGAATATGTTATAACCGACTTTTGTAAACAAAACATTTGAGAGCGGCAACATACCAATTGTACTAAAAATAGGACATGTTGTATCTTTACCAAAGGATGGGTCATTAAGTGATGTATCAAATTGGAGACCGATAACAATGACTAATGTTTTCTCAAAACTTATTGAAAAATGTGTACATAAACAAATAATGAATCACTTGTTGGAAAACAATATTATAAATAAACATCAATTTGGTTTTATGCCAGGTCGGTCGACTGCAGATGCTATTTTTAAGTTGGTACAATACTTACTAGAAGCTCGTAATAGAGGGGAATACTCGCTGATACTATTCCTGGATCTAAAGAAAGCATTCAATACTGTAAATCTGGTTATATTGATAGCAAAATTACGAAATATAAACTGTGATAAAAAATATATAAAATGGTTAAAAAATTTCCTAATTAATAGATACAAGATTACTAAGGTCAATGGAATGTCTTCTAGTAAAAAAGTTATGGATTGTGGTGTGGCTCAGGGTACAGTTTTGGGGCCATTGATGTTCAACATCTATCTGAACAGTATTGCTAACAGAGTAGTAAATTGTGAGTGTTTCCTGTATGCTGACGATGTAGCGTTAGTAATAAATGGGAAAGATCCCGTAATAATGGCCTCACTAATGCAGAATGATGTAACTGAAATTGAAAACTGGTGTAGATTGAATGTTCTTACAGTGAATATTAAAAAAACAAAAACCTTATGGTGCAGCTCTATACGACAACATATACACAGAAGTAATATTACTATGCAGGGTACCGTATTAGCGAATGTAGATAAATTCAAATACCTGGGGGTAATAATTGATAGAGACCTAAATTTCAAACAGCACTGTAAGAAAATAGATGGGATGGGTACATCAAAATTGAAACGATTGCGTAATATTGTAAAGTACTTAGATGTCGAAAATTCTTTAAGAATATACAAACAAATGATTGTACCTATTTTAGAATATTGTAGTTTTTTCCATGAGTCAGGACCCAAAACAATAGTGGACCATATTGATATAGTACAAAAACAATGCCTGCGTGCTTGTTTGAAGATTAGAAATGCCCAAGATGTCCATACAGTAGACCTCTTAGCGCAATGTAAAGTTGAATCACTTAGTATTAGACGTAAAAAAGCACTAGCCTGTTATATGTATAAATGTGCCCAATGTGAAGAACATGTTGTGGTTCCCCCCAGAGAATTACGGGGTCATGATAAGAGAAAGCTTAAGGTAAGCAGACCCAAGAAGGAGATATATAGAAGTAGTCCATTATATTGTGGAATCCAAATATGGGAAATATTACCTGTTGGAAGTCAATTGAAACCTAATATGGGTGGCTTCAAATTGAGCTTAAGAGGTGAAATATTAATGGCACTAGGCAGATTATGAACTGTAATTGGTAATATATGTGTTATGACAAACTTGATGATGCGATAAGTTCATGGAAACCACCTGTATATCATAGATTGTACCCTGTACCTGGAATATGTGATACCATTCGTAACTGGCGACTGAATGTAACAACTACTTAGGTAGTGCTTCCATTAGCCAATAAACAGTGGTAAAACTTCAAACTTCAAACTGTTGCTGTCAATTCTTAAATCCCCTGTGCCACGAGCAGCAATTTTTAAAACCACTGCATTACAGGCATCACAAGTGCCACGTTCTACTCATGTATAGGCTGAGTACTGGTCAAATTTTGAACCTTACATCCCCTTGGAATTTTGTATATGACACATCTTAGCTTGCACACAACTGCATTCAAAATTTGGCTATGCTTATGAGCATTGATCAATGTGATCAATCAATTTGACAGAATCCCTCCTCCCCAAAAAGAATTATCCAACAAAGCAAACCGACCTCTAAATTTGATTCTTTAATGGCAAAATCTGGCCTTAGTGAAAAAAAAGAATATACAACCCTGAGTTGTATCATATTCTAAGATGTATTCTGTATATGCAGAGTTCAGTGTACACCAACTGTTCGTGCCTGACCGCCCCGGAGGAGTTAACTACAGACGGCACCTGTCAACCTCCTTGTGATGTGGGACTCTATATCTATGGTACCATCTTGTTCTGTGTTAGTCTGGTGGGATCTGTGGGTAATGTAACTTCCTTTATGATCAACCTCAGGTAGGTATTTGGCTCAGGGTCACCTTGAGTCACAGCCGCCGGTTTGGCAGCATCATTTTTGATATATAGCTGTCAGGACAAATTCAAGGAATTGGAAAATTAAGATGCTTCTGTTTGAAGGGTTAACGATGTAACCCCATTAAATAATGAGTAACTCAGGTTCTTTTCTTGTCGGTCATATATTAACTCGCTAACTTGATGGTCACTGGTCTGGTGTGGCCTGTGGTGTGAGAGGTGCTCACCACAAGAATGTCCGCTCAGCCCTGCATCTGTCTCGCTGGGTCTGCCGCCTGCTGCCATGGGCACCCCAGGCCTAAAGGGGCAGTTTAGCAATCCACAGAGCCATCTCTCTACTCTACCTTTATAAGGTAACTATACTACACCCCTTTCCCACCCACTAGTTTTTAACATCAGTTAAAAACGTTTATACTCAACCACATCCACACCAAACCATATACAATAATATTTTTGTTGTCATTTGATAACAATGTATACAGTCATCAAAACCACATAATCATATCATTTATAAGCTCAATAGTCACAAACATGATAAATCATCACTTCATGTGATGAACTCTTGTTACTATCATCATCACCAATAAATGAATAGGTTGACATATGGATAATAAATCATCAACTCATACATTGACAACGCTTATGTGTCCACATCACTGATAGTATATATGAATAATACAGCATCATTTCACATACTGTCATCCCAAGACATGTCACCATAATCAATGGATTTAGGTTAGCATATGCTGATATGTCGTCATTATATATAATGACATTTCAAACTGGATAATGAATAGATTAACATATCACACGAGTTCATGCATAATACAAGTAAGGTCACATTGTCAATTACATCAATCTCAATATATAATGACCCATTAGGTCACATCATCAGCGGTATGTGAAGCAATTGATATATACGACGTCATACTATGATATATATTGGATCCACCACTTTATATGAAATAAACTTCTCAGCTACAATAATCATCATTAATCTTCAACACTACTCTCGACGTCTCTTCTGCAATAAAAGTTCCCAATATAGTACTCAGTTCATAGCCTATGATAAAAGTTTCATAATGTACGCATAATGTATGCATGTTTTTGGGTCCTATATTTCAATAGTCACCAGGTATATGCACAACAGCATACTCATGCTCTGGTGCGGCTTGTTATTGTTGTTGTCCACTGTGCGCTGTATCTCCATCAAGTACTCAGTCACCGTTTCCTGCAACACTCATCAGTTCACATTAAAAGTGCCATATTGTCATTTAGTGCTAAAAATATCACTATTGTTAATAAGTGCCATTGAGAGGGAACACATTCTATAGTCATTAGTGCCATATAGTGAAAGGGAACACAGGGCACATAAAAGTTATTAGTGCCATATAATGTTAAGTCACTGCTTCCTCATGGTAAGAGTAGTTCTACGCTTAGGTCAAGGTGGTGGAGCTGTAGATTTAGGTTGGTAGAGTGCCTCAGCTCCTACACTCAAGAGAGAAGTGACTTCTGGAGGCAGAGGGAGATTCTTTCCTTGTCTCCTCAATACCTCAGTGCCTCTAGGGGATGAATGTTCACTTTATACAGAAGCCAGCAACTCAGTGCCTCTAGGCCTTGATACTGGTGGCCATAAACAGCCCAGTTCTACATAATCAGCCCTCTCTTGTTGACTCTCAGGTTTGCTGTTGAGTCGTCCTTGTATCCTCAATATTATTCTCAATAACCATTGTCTCTTACAGCATAATATGGCTATTATAAGCAATATTACAACAATTATGACAGCTATTATGATATACGGAACAAAGGAAGTGTCTATATACTTAATATTTTCTAGTTGGTCTACCAAGTCTTCTATAGGTTTATCATCAACAGGTCCTAATTTTTCTATGTCAATTTCCAATTTAAAACCTTTATCGAGAATAGGCTTCCAGATCATCATGTCCTGCATTTTGAAATTTTTCAGAGGTGTAGTTATTCGAGTTTCATGGGCTACTGAATATTATGTGCGCTCCTCAAAATAAATGGGTAATTCCAATAGATCAGATAATGCTCGGCAACCTGTTTCTAGAGATATAACACTATATGGTGGTGCAACACTAAGGTACACTTCTTCCTTTTGTCCAACACACAGTTTCCTAATATTAAATGATCTATCTGTTGCCGCAAGCCATTCACCTTTCGATACATATCTAGCTATTGGTAATTTTACTTTGTTTGTAACCTTAACCTTACACAATTCTTTTATTCTTCTATTGTCACATTGATACAATGCTAATGTCCAATATCGGTGTCTATTGGTCTCTTCTATTGCTGATGTAAGACTACAATAATTTATGTTTGGTTGGCCACATTTTAACTGGTTCAATAAGGACAACACCTCATATTGTCTACCATCCTCTGACACAGCAAAATGTTCCAATTCAAGATCATAGTGAGCCGTCAACTTGGTAGATTCATAAGGACCAGGACAGATGAGGGGAAAGGGTCCTCCGAGGTGAAATGTGACATTTAAAATTGAAGTTATCAGCTTTAAAATGAGGTATCACCCTTGCAGATAGCCCTTTTGGTCTTGGAGATATTGCTTCACAAAAGTGTAATGACATGACTGTATCAATATAGGCAATAAGCTGTATTATTCATTGTTTGCATTGAATTTGGAATCTAATTAGCATAATAATAATAAATAAAAAATGACCAAACCTTTTCATACTTTTGGACACAGTGAATTGTATCTATATTTTTTTTTTCAGCATATGAATCATGATGAATTATTCGATCAATTGACATTATTTTTTTTTCTATTTGGAACATTCATTTTGGTTGCCATGATAACACATTTACCTGAGAACCCCTATTTTAGCCTCTTTTTGGATTCAAAACGTTCCATTTACATTCCAAATAGACAGGAAGTTTTTGAGAAAACCATCTTTTTCTATATAAAAAAGTACATAATAGTATTTTTTGGCCTATTTTTTACATTTATGGCCTCCCCCAGTGGCCAAACACAGTACTAAAATTCCCGCAGGGAGGGCCCTTTCCCCTCATCTGCCCACAGGTACAGGTAATGTAATAGCCTGTTTTTCTCTTAATTTCCTAGATACATCCAGCAAAGGTATATACATTGCAACAATAAGTTTATCTTCTAATGCCAAAGTGTTAGTTTTAAGAATGGTATATAGTAGTAAAAGGGGTTTTCTCTTGGGTCCTGAGGTAACATTAACTGGGGTGGAATTTCGACTTCAATTCTCTTCAAATAAGTTCTGGAGCTGGAAGAATGGTAGGAGACAATTCACCTGTCGACAGTTTGGTGATTTTTCTATGTAGCTCTGCGATCATAGCTGTTTCGGCAGATATCAAATCTCGTACCCTATATATGTTTGTCTGAATCTGTGGATAAACAAAAAGAAATCTGTACATGGGTATCAAAGCCTTATTTACAACCTCGACTAGTTCTTCTAGGCCTTCTATGACCTTGTTTATCGCCAAGCGCTTTTGTCTCACTTCAAGTCTAGTCAGGTTTATCAGTGAAAGGCTTTCTTTAAGAACTGTTCCTGATTATCTCTCAGATTGTTCACCTCTAACCTCAACTGCTCTGTTCTATAGAAAGCGACCCCACTAAATATACCTGCCAGAATGGCAGGTATATATTTAGTGGCCAGTTTCTATTGTGTAGCTCCTGTAGGATGATGAGCTCTTGAAGTTAGGATCTCAGAGTGGCATAAAATTGAGTTATCTTATCTCTTTCTTCTCCTGTAAGGGTGGTGTTAGTCTTGCTTGATTCCTTTTTGCTGGAGGCACTACTGAAGTATAATCCTCAAAACGCAATTTTCCTTTTTGTGTTATTTTGAAAGTCTCATCCAAAGTTTCATTTGTGAATATTATATATCATTCGTATGCCTGGAAATCGATGACTAGGCCGACAATCCATCTCAACCTACTGGTATAAACCTCAGCCTTGTCTCGGAAGAACACATGTTCTATGTTCTAGGTCTCTCTCTCTCCTTGAATTCCTAGCACGCCAGCAGACAACATGATGATGAGTAGGAGTCTGGAGATAACACTCTGATCAGACACACCTATCTGCTATTGTATATAATAGTAGGATGTCAGCCTGCTGAATTGGATGCAGTAGTATGCTCCCAGCCTACTGTTGCGAATTTTATAACTTCCAATTGAATTCACCTCTCTCTCTTTGCTCTCATTTTCTCTTCTTCTCTCTTGCTCTCCATGACTTCTACTTCTTTGACTTCTTCTTCACCTTCAACTCCTCTCATAATATTGGACTTGTTGGCAATTTCATCCACTGCCCTATACAGTGAGCTATTCAGCTCACCATCGCTACAAGTCTGATAAATAGATTCATTTTGATTTTCTCTCTCTTCAATTGTACCTTTATGAATATTCTCCTCTATCTCTTATACCCTTCTAATTTTAACAGGACTCTCTTCTTTAGGGCTTGCAGTATGGCTTCTAGGCCTCTTTCACTGCAAGAACCTGATGTAGGTTCACTCTCCACTGTACGATATTTAGATTCTGTACCCCTTGTTTCCTCTCCAATTGAAGAGCTTCTTCTTCTCCTATTTCCACCAGTACTGCTACCCACTGCCCCACTTTCTTCCCCCATGCTTATACTCTCTGCAGATGATGTAGGCAGTGGAAGAGTAGAGGGTTGGCCAGTTCCCTCCACTGCTTCTGGTGCAGTATTAGTCACTGCTTCCGGCTCTGCAAGGTGTGCAAGAGGTACACACTCTGAACTATTCCAGTCACTAGAACTATCCCCTGTATCTTGCCACCTTGAGAGGGGTATGCAATCGCAGTCACTCCAATCGCTGCTATCATCGCCGGTAGGGACATTTTCCTCTGACGGTGAGGCAGCAAGTGCAGCACGATGAATGGTCCTTTCCCTTGTAGGCACTTTCCATTCTTCCTGGCCAGCTTGTTCCTCCAGGGTTGGTCAGACATACAGCTCTGCCACCTAGGAGTGTAGGCTAGAAGTAGGAATAGCCAGAACCTTGGAGCCTTAGATCTGCTGTGATAGAACCCGCTCATTCGATGGTTCGTACCCAATCCTTATATCCCTTGGGGTCTCCTTTATATGCAGGAACCCCTGAAAGCAGCTGAGTGACCACTAGCTTCTTGCTCATGCGATTTATTGATCGCCCAGCCTCTCCCTCGCCTGGGTCCTGTGCAGCTGCCAACTGGCCCTGCAGTTGCGTTACACTCTGCTGTAACACATCCATTACTCATTGCTGTTGGTTCAGGCGGGCCTCCTGATCCGCAAGAAGTCTTTGTAGCTCCTCCATTGTAGTTTGTCTTCACTAGTGCCTATATCTTGATCTATTTTTAACTCTAAAAATGTCTCTAACTTCTTCTCTAATTAAGCCTATGTGCCTCACACACGGACACCAGGGTAACACAAGGGACCCCTAGTGCTTACCAACGCCACCATTGGCACTAGTATACACAGAGCCTCCCCCTAGCAGCAAACGCTGGAACCACCAGCCTCAACTGTTCTAGTTTATACCATTCCCACCAGGCAGTGCCAGTAGCACTATGGTGTTTAGTCTTGGTTCCAGGAGATGTTCATCAACCCAACCCTTACACTACACTTACTCACCAGAGGGCTCCAAGGTTCTGGCTATTCCTACTTCTAGCCTACACTCCTAGGTGGCAGAGCTGTATGTCTGACCAACCCTGAAGGAACAAGCTGGCCAACGACCAATCCGATCTCTACCCTACACAGACTAAGCAGCCTACCCAAACTAAACAGACTTACCAAGCTAACCAAACCCCTTGGGTTTGTTACACTCTTACTATTACCTTTAGATTATGCCACTAGATATCTCTGCTGCCTCGCCAATGCTTATCCACCCCTTGGCAATCATCCACTGCTTTATTAGATACTGGCTTGGGATGATCACCTTAATATAAAACTTCACTCACCATTGATCAGCAGGCAAACCGTTCCAGCTTCAACCGCCAACTCATTAGTGCCAAAATTAAGCTTTGACCCTTGTGAGAGTGTATGGTATGCTATACAAAAATTATGAAAAAAGAGCTTAACGAGGCTGAAATTTTCGGGTCTAATTGACCTACTTTTTAGATTTTTTTTAATTTACGTCATTTTTTTTGCATCTAGGCTCGATTATGAAAAAGCTGAATGCGTTTTTCTCATTTTATGCAAATATTGATTTTAGCAGCAATTATCACTAATTAATGTCAATCGACCCCGATATCCTTAATGATTGCTTATTACATAAGAGCAGTTGACAGGAATTATAAGTAAAACCCTTCAATTAATGTCAAATTCAATTGGCATGCATACAGGTGAAGTGGTCCATTTAGGGTGAGACTTATCATGAAAGTCTCACCCTAAATGATGAGTTCTGATTTCTGGCACCAGGTGGCTTCTGTGTACCGGGTAGCATTTGTCTTTAAGGGTTTTGCTTTAATAGCCACACCAGAGGCCTAAAATGGTCCCCATTCCTTACAAAAGTAAGAAAACTCTGCCCTTGGTATATACGTAGGGTGTTATGGTATAAAGACAATAATAATAAAGCAGTTAAATTCTAAGACAGTGAGAATTGTATGCCAGGATTTTGACCTCATCAGTGGTGCAGGGCCGAGCAGCTGCATTGGATGTCCTAGTTTTGAATCCTGAGGAATCTGATCTTCACAATACAATAATAAAAGATGATTCCTATCCATTTATTTATCCATTTGTTTTCCTAAACCAGCCTTCATCCCAGGCCCTATCATCTATGGCACTCAGACTGACCAGGCCTGTCTGGTGGGGAGTGAGACTTGTGGTGAGACTGGAAACTGCCTTTTTTTACGACACCAACAGGTATCGATTCATAATGTATGGCTCTGGACTGGCTTTTGTAACAGTTGGATTCTTGTTCAGCCTTCTAACCTGGTACATCATAAGGCGCAGCACAGCAAAAGGTGTTTATGACCATGAAAATAGTCATTTATCCACTAATGGTAAAGGAAAGGACATTATATCTGGAGTGCAGGGGGGAGCTGTAAAAGGCAATGGTATTTCCCATGACAATGTCATCTTTTCAACACATCTATAGTTTAAAAAATGTGAAGAAATTGCAAGAGACGATATGCTACTACAACTATTTCAAATCAACATGATTTCACCACCAATAAGTCAGTACTAATTGTAGAAATGGTGCTGGTAACCCAGGAATTAATATCAGGAGATTCACGAGACAGCTGTTGTTGGAAATACTACACTGTAGGATTCTGCTGTCATATTTGCAATCTTCTCAGTGAAACAATAGAAAAATCACAACTTTATCAAAAAACGTCCTTGAAAAGTCACCCTTTCTTCATGCATTGATCTATGGGCCTAGAGATATGTAGAGTAGGGCAGTTTGCTATCCTGCAAAGCAATATGAATCGGTAAGTACAAAAGGATGAAAATACACATGACAGGATGAAAATACACATCCCACATACATCATTATGATACTACAGCATCAGTATAACACAAGTAGAAGTACAGTAAAACTTTGTTATGAGGAGGACCCTGAAAAAAGCGAATTTCCTCATTATAAGCAAGGTCTCCTTATATCAGAGCTTCTTATAACGAAGTAACAAACTGAAGATCATTAGATCGGTCAGCAATAATCAATGCATGTCGTAGGCAGTGTTGCATAGCAGATTATCATATTTAGAAAAAAGAATATGTAGTGTTCTACCTCTCGAAGTTTAATCAAATCTTGCGATAAACAACGAACGACAACTATTCAGGTTCCAGTTAAAACTTTATTGTCTAATAACACATAGGCATCAGCCGTTCTCGATCACAGTTACAGGTGGTAGAGTTTGAACTCTATAGCACGTTCGACACTAGGCCTTCTAGTGTCTGCAGTTGATATTCCACATGTACCTTCTCTGTGCAACAGCACAGAGAAGTATCATAATATGGTAGCCGGGCAGCCGCCAACCATCGCTCACGATGGTCAGTCGGGGCTGGACTGACCTTGAGGAAGGCCGTACAACGGCCTTATATACACCAGAGTCGAGGGCCAAGTGACCAGGTGGTGACGTGGCGCTGGATTCCAGCGCCCCCAGGCGTCGGGTAATAGAGGTGTTCTGGACGTCGCCCACGAGGACCACGAAGGTACCTCGAAGACGACGCGGGACCACCACAAATATATTTATTCCCACCCCAAAACATCATTCTTAAGAAATATTGGAAGTCAAAACGTATAAATTTTCTTTGTAGCTTTTTGGTAGATCTAGGTATTTTTTCAACCAAATGTAAATTCACCCTCATATCTACGTAGATCTATGTAGGTTATGGTATGGAGGTAGACAATATGTTGTTTATTTAGGTTTATTTAGGTGGATATTGTCTGAAGATTTCTGTTATTGGTCTATGTATACATGTTGATTTGTATATATACATAGCACCTATGTATAAAATTGACAGTTATAATCAGATCTAATACTTTGCTTGAATTGGACAATAGAGTGTGGTTACATTTTTAACTAACATAAGATAAGGGTGCATTTGATTCTTAAATGAAAATAACTAGTTGATTATATGACACCAAATCAAATTGTATCATGAAGTGTAGATAGGCACTCTGAAGACACGCACCACTGCCCTCATTCCTAACCAAGAATACATGGAAAGAATCTTTACCAAGTTGGTCAGTTTTAGAAGTTCTAACATGTAGGCTAACATATTCACTCTCAAATTTAACATCACCTACCCTCAAAGAGTGAGGGGATCTAACCACATGGCCTACCCTGAGTACACCTCTAAAACATGTTAATATAGCCAACCAAAATTTCATATCGGCTCTGTTAGATAGGTCTAGATTCGACCTTATTTTTAACATTTCCTGAGGAGTTAAAGGATGAACTTCCTTTAACGGATTAGTATCGAATCTTTCAATACCATCCAAAGTCTTTTTAAGCATAAAATTACCACTGTAATCAACAAAACCATTTAATTTTTGTTGGTACCAAACTGCAGACATGTAATTTTTCACAGATGATTGCTCCATATACTCAGACAAATACACTGCATATATTGAACCCTGGGATGGAGAACAAGGAAAAAGTTGTAAATTAAATTTTTTACAAAATTTTCTATACCTTCTAAGTTGTTGTTTCCTCGTTCTCCTAGTATTCTCTGATACACCCTGGTCCAAAAGAAACCTTTTTCTTTTTTGTAACTTCATCCACTCTGGAATCAAAACAGCACATATTATTGTCTTGGAGAATGGTGATACATTTACTTGGCATACCCTTATAAGCAAGTCTCGACAATTGGTCAGCCAGGACATTGTCCTCTGACCTAATATAAGTAGCATAAACTTCTACATTGTTAATGAAGCACAACCAAAAGATTTCCCTCAACCATTCCATGCAAAGTTTGTTTTTTGACCTACCCGTGTTAATCATGGCCAGGACTTGCATATTATCTGTTATACAATGGATTCTTTTATTTTTAAGACTATCCAATGTTTTAACCCCATCATAACAGGGTACAATTCATACACATTGATATGTCTACAGTGGTTACTCAGATTATCAAGTATTGGAGGGACAGTAAAGTGGTCTACACCAAGATTAAATTTATCAAATGATGTCCAGTCTCCTTACAGAAAATCATCACCCATCCAGGCTCCAAAGCCCTTAATAGAAGAATCTGAGTACATAGGGGTATTAACCAAGTCGTTTAGGATTAAACTTTTACAGTTAAAGGTATCACAAAAATCCAACCACCAATACATATCATGCCTGGTGCATTCAGAGACTCTGATATAACCCCTAGGTCTAGCGCGAGCACACAAGTAAAAAATTCTTCTGCTAAACGTTCTACCACCTTTTACCCCCAGAGAGCAAAAAGACATGAGACCTCCGATCCTCTCAAGGTTCTTCTTTGAGATGAACTTCTTATTAACATTGTCTAATAAGATACCCTTCATTTTGTCTACCTTATCCTTAGGTAGGGATAATTCTAGGTCAACAGAATTAATCAAAATACCTAGAAATTTGCACTCCTGTGCTGGCTCGGTTACCTTCTCCTTAGGGGTTACAAAACCCATGTATTTCACACATTCTATCAATAAATTTCTCTGACTGAGACACTCCTCATATGAGTCTGCGATGATAATAAAATCGTCCAAATAATTAACAATCTTCTTTACACCATAGAACTTTGCCACCTCTACAATAAAGTCAGAAATTCTGTTAAATATATAAGGAGCGCATTTTAGACCAAATGTTAATCTGTTGCTAACATAGTACTCCTCACCATGTCCAAAATCCCATCTGAAACCCTGCATAGTTGTATGGGGACCATATACATTTATAGACCTATAAGCTGACTTCAAATCAACCACACTCATATAATCATTCCTATCCAATTGAGCAGTCACTGTGCTAATATTATTATAGGAAAAATTTGAACTAGTAGTATCCATAAAGTTATTAATAGAGATTCTCTCGGGCATACTACAGTCAGTTATGGGTCTTAACTTGCTATTTGATTTTTCCACTCCACCAAGAGAATGGATACACTGAGGTTTACTATCAGTTTTTGAGACAAGACCCGCCTCCAGCTGGTCCAATAATATACCACAAAATTCATTGTAAAGTTTTCCTTCAAGAATAGACTTATAATTCCTACAGTCATAAGTAGTTTTACAATCTGATTCTACAATCTAGAAACCTTGGACGAAGCAGCGCCATAGAAAATCAGCCTCAGTACCACTAATATCAATGAGACCCTTTTGTTGAAGGAAAGAAGCCACTCTACATGGTAAAATTTGAGCTCTCTCCCCCCCCAATGTAATGAACACACATACATACACCTTTTATACAATTGTCATACACCCTGATGCTAGGTAAACCTTTGACATTAACAGTAAATAGTGGTTCATATTCGCTCTGTACTCGGGCCTTATATGTATCACACATATTATTTGGGTCAATATAACTATTAACCTCCTCTATCTTCCACGGAAAATTAATGTCTTGGAATACCTCTTGTTTTGACACAGGCTCCTGTACTGGAGCTTGTGGAGGCAGGTCGACATCTACCACACCTACCATAACTGGATCGGGCACCAAACACATATAACTGCCAGCTATAGGACATCGACCACCTACAATTTCCTAATCATTTCTGGATTTTTGGCAGTCAGTCTTACCATGTCCAGAAGCACTACATCCGCTGCAGATATGCCTATATTTGCAAGGATCTCTCAAACAACCTTCTGCTCTATTGAAAGCATAACATGAATTGTTTGAAATTTTTTGTTTGGTCCCATTTCTAGTTTTGGTGGCATATGCCTTCTGAGCCTGGATAGTACCATCATAAGAGAGGTGCCTGAGAATGTCGGAATTATCAATAACCCCAAATGCCTCTATACCATCCTTGTTTGCTCTAGTCCTAACCGACTAATCATAAGCTACCAGAGCTGCTACTGTGTACATTTTAGTCCCTGCTTTCTCTACTAGAACCTGTAAATGTTTTAACATACCCTCCACATCGTTATTCTCTCTGTAGAAATCCAGTACAAAATTTAGATTGACCAATACCAATTTCTCTACTGTGTCAATTTTGTCTCGCTTTTTTACATAGATTTCATGGTCGAACTCACCACATTTGGCACCCAGCAGCAGGGCCGTTGGTCAGGTTTTGTGTCCCTGAAGGATACAAGCCCTTGTGTCCTTCAGAGATACAAGCAATTGACCAATCAGGGGCCAGTCTCTGCAGCAGCAGATGGCAGCTGCTAAAACCAAGATTGTGGACCTTCTACAGCCTGCATTCAAAGCACAAACACACTGATTTCTGAATGAATAGGCAGAATTTTTCTTTGTTATAGAATTTGACAGATCAAAATAGTGATAGAAAGAAATTGAAATGCTCATTTATTGTGTCCATGGATGATGATCCTGGATTCAAAGCTTTGTTGACACTGTGCATGGGTGGGCTACCCTTGTGTCCCTGAAGGACACAACACCAATTCTTTGTTGACACATTGGGGTGGGCTAGTCTAGTGTCCCTCAAGGACACAACAGCTGGCAGGTCTAAGGGAGTGGTCATCATTTATCAACAGGGGGGTGGTGGTGGGTTTTCGCGTGGACTCGCAAAAGTTTTTTACGCTCTCTCCTTGACTGTAAATTCTTTGTGCCCCCCCAATGTGCCGGAGGCGCTGAGAATTTTTGCAGCCCTCTTTGATCTATAGAAGCGCACAGCTTTTGGGCTAAAAAGAAGGTAAATACTTTTAGGCCCCCCTCAAGAGGGGTCAAAATTTTTTTAGGGAGTGGTCATTATTTTATCAACAGGGGGATGTGGTGGGTTTAGGGGGGGGAATAAAAATTTCAGACCCCTCCCAGGAGGGGCTAATAAAATTTTGACTGCTCTTGAGGAGGGGCCCAAAAAATCTACCCAAAAATTTAGCAAAAAAGCGTGCGCACTACTATAAATCAAAGAGGGGTGCACAAACTTCCATGCCTCTGGCCGGGGGAACCCAAAAAATTTTGACTTCTGTTAAGGGGGGCGTAAAAAATTACCGTGTGTCCGTGCGAAAACCCACTCTCCTCTGTTGATAAATAATGACCACTCTCTAACCTTACTGCAATTTTAGGGAGTGGTCACTTATTATCAACAAGGGGGCTGGTGGTTTTGAGGAAGGGGGTGGGATTGGTCATTTTTTAACAACAGGGGGGGAGTAGCCGGGGGGAGTAGCCTACAAATAAATTTTAGAACCTCTCAATAGGGAGTGATCATTTGGTGGTGGATTTGGGGGGGGCAATTGTTTTGATCCTGGGAGTGGACTTGTCTTTTTCAACCCTGGCAGGCAAAATGCCTGCATAAACCCAGAACCTAAAATGATCACGCCCCTCAGGGGGTGATTGTAACGTATATGCATTTTCTAAGAACAGGGGAGCTGGTTTGTTGGGGGGCAAAAGAAATCACCCCCTTTAAGCTTTAACCAACAAAGCCAGCGCGCTGCTTAAAGGGGCGGGCTAGCATGGCTAAGACGTACTCGCCATAGCAAGTCACATGACCACCCCTTAACCAATCAGGGTGCTGCAAATTTTTTGCTGGTTCCCACGGATTTATGAGCACTCTTTGTGCAGGTACCCATAATGATAATTTCTGTGCTAGCCCTCCTTTAAAAAAAAGGGGGACAGAAATTTTCCCGCCACTCCCCAAAAAACGTTACAAAACGTTTCAGAAGGTTTCCTTATGGCTCCTTATTACGGCAAAACATTTTAAAACGTCTTTAAATAACATGTTTTTTGTTGACTGGGTCTGTCCTTGAAGGATACAACCAGACCACTGCATCCCTGAAGGATACAAGCAGACCACTGTGTCCTTGAAGGATACAAGTAGACCACTGCATCCTTGAAGGATATACAATCAGACCACTGCATCCTTGAAGGATACAAGCAGACCACTGCATCCTTGAGGGACACAAGTAGCCCACTGTGTCCTCCAAGGACACAAACAGCCCACTGTGTCCTCCAAGGACACAAGCAGCCCACTGTGCCCTTGAAAGATACAAGCAGACCACAGCATCCTTGAGGGACACAAGCAGCCCACTGTGTCCTAAAAGGACACAAGCAGCCCACTGTGTCCTTGAAAGATACAACAACCCACTGTGTCCTTGAAGGATACAAGCAGTCCACTGTGTCTTTGAAGGATACAAGCAGACCAGCCCATCTGTGGAGGATATAGAAGACCAGCATGTCCTTCAAGACACTAGCACACCACTGTGTACTGGTATCTAAGGGACACAAGGAGACTATTGTGTCCTTGAAGGATACAAGCTGACCACTGCAGCATGTGTTCTAGAAGTATAGTCAGTGGTTATGCTGACAATGTCTTTGGCATGTTTGTGCAGTTTAAATGTGCACTAATCCTAGGGATGTCATTGACAAGCAGTTGTTTTTTTCGATTCCGGTAATCACAAATTTTGGTCTCAAATTTTGTTCAATTGCCCTCAGAACATCCGGTAACAGAACATGTACATGTCCATAGAAAATTTTTGATTACTCACGTATAAATGTATCCTTTAAAGCGGGGCTGGCATGGAAAATTAACAACATGGGTACCGATTCAAACGGCGATCATAAAATCATAAATTGCGGGAACCAGCGGAAAAATCGATTGGTCAAGGGGTGATCACGTGTCTTTTTAATGCGGGCATGCATTACCATGCCAGGGCTCCTTTAAGGACACAATGGTCTGGTTGTATCCCTCAAGGATGCGGTGGTTTGCTTGTTTCCCTCAAGGATGCAATAGTCTGCTTGTATCCATCAAAGGACACAGTGGTGGGTTTTTGCCCCCCCCCCCTCGATGACAGTCAAAATTTATTGTGCCCTAACGAGCCGGAGCCTTGTTTGTAACTATTCCAAAGAACAGATACTGCTTTAAGTTTTACCCTGGAAAGATCAGTGCATTAATGCATTGAATGGGTATCAAAAAGTTTAGCATCTTGGTCTTATGCAGCTGTGCAGCTGCTGCAGCAGAAGCCGGCTCCTGATTGGTCAGTTGGTTGTATCCTTCAAGGAGACTACATAATGAGCTGCTGCTGTGTCCTTCAGAGACACAGAAAGCTGACCATCGGCCCTGCTGCTTGGTACCCATGTGTAGCTTAGAGGATGTGGAATCTAGTGACGACCCTCTTGAGGATGTCTGTGGCCCGTGACGAACACGGCGTGTGCTTTCCTCCCACCTCGATCCGTTACTAAGGACGCTAGGGGACCGCTGACGCCTCTCCTTAGAAACGCGGATGCGCCCTTGGTGATATGATGTCATCGGTCGTTGGTAAACATTCGCACGTGCATACCCCGCCCCCTCAGCTGAGTTCATCTCGTCTCTTCTGTCCCCTCTAGTAGCGACCACCTCTTGTAAAAGGCTTTTAGCGAATTAATCCTTTCCGTCTGGTCAACGAGCTGCTAGTCTTCTAACCCATTAGCGTGGTTGGGTGTTGCAGACACCTGGTCTACACAAGACGAATCCAACTCATTCGAAAATCCTAAGTTGGCCGATTCTACTGCTTTTCCAGCCGATTTAACCGATCTCTTAGAAGCAGTAGCTGATTTAACACCTCTAGTTGATTTTCTACCCATCTTGATCAACAAATCAAATATTAATCAAGAAAATCAATTTAAAAATCAAGGAAACACCCAGCGTGGTGTTACCTGTACAGGTGAGATTGCCAACTGATGGTTGATTCAAAGTTCCCCCTTATATACTGGAGGACTGTTTACCATGATGTCATACTATGACATCATAGATATCACTACAAGCTGCAAGTAGTCCCTAACGGTCCGCGGCTAATTATATAAATATACATGAGTGTATATAGTTCCATATTGTAGCTCTCCGAATAACCATTGTCTTAGCTGTATGGGAAGGACTACGAAGACTCCGTCAACTTTAGTATCAACACTGTTTATTGCCTGGCTTCTGGCCACACCATCTAAGCCGTCGCTGAATATCTCTTATCTGCTTTCACCACTGGGGCAAGCCGGGCTATGAGTCTCGACCAGCATGTATCTCCCTCCTGTCTGGTCGGAGAAACACAACCACTAAATATATGCTTGCCATTCCCCCGAGCACCGCCAGGCGATGCTCCCTCCTAACGTGACTCCGGGATCAGCGGGTTCTACGCCCCCATACCAGGATGGTTTCGCTTCCACCGCCTCCCCTCGGTCTACGCCACACTCTCCCCAACTGATTAACAACTTACGGGGTAGAAGTGTCAATATTACCCTCCTGCAGATGGGTATCCAATTTTGAATAAAACTATCACACTGGTCCCCTAGGTGTCTCTGTGTTATTTTTATATACATGGAAAAAGTACATGATATACAGTGGTATAACAATAGATCATCCTACTCCACTCCTATGAGTGGCTTAAAATACTAGTAACCGGCTGCTGTCCCCTATGCAGCATATGTTTACAGGCGATAGCATGCTTTTAAACAGTAATATGACGTCAGTGCCAACAACAACCTATGTACACCCAGCTGCTCCCTTTCCTTCGGATGGATCCGCTGCTCCGTCAGTGCCCTCCTCCGACTCCTCCGCCAGTGGCTTCTGCCCGCAGTGTCCGCTTCCCTGGACCTCCTCCGACTGCAACACAAGGTGAGTAGCCCTTTTTAGTACCATCTCCCACCTTCCATGCTTGGTCTAGTTGTGTCCCCTTGCTTTTGGTGATGCTCCCCCGAGAACCTTATGCCACGGCTGGCCTGTACTGGCTATACCCGCCGGTGGCTAATTCGTCAGTGTTTTCCCCCGCCTGTACTGGCCACCTCTCCGCCCCTCTCCGACAGCAACGATTCCCACCCGGTAGCACCTCCGCTTCCCCCCTATACTGGGGGCAGCCCTCTCCCTTCACCTGGAACACATCTTTAGGATGGACTTACCCTATTGACTGGCTGACCGGACCTCCCCACAGTCATCCCTGGCTGGCTGCTCCTCCGCAGGTACGTCAGTCGACTCGTCTTTCTCCGGCCTCTCCCTTTGTGGCCAAGCTTGACCACACCGAGCGCACTGACCCGAAGGTGCAGCATCCCCGTATCTCGTCCGCGTCACTTGCACCAACTCATAGTCCCCATTAGGTAGGCTTTGGATGGCTGCCGACATGATACCTCCTGGTACCACCTTCAGACCGGGCCCCATGGACACTGGCTGATGCAACCGTCTGGCATACTCCCTCAGGGCTGCAGGTCCCGTAAAATCCTTGTGCCAAGGCATGGTAGCCTGCGCACACTCCTCCTCCCCTCCACCCCCTTGATCTCCTCCTTCTGGTTTTGCTGTGACCCCCACTATGCCTTGTGTTGGCGCCACCCCTCCTTCCTCCATCTCCACCACCGGGGCGTCAGTTACTACCACCACCCTATCCCGAGTCAGGCTTAATGAGCTAGGTAACGACTTCCTCCGAGCCATGCTCCCTAGCCATGCTCTCCACTATGGTCTCTGTTCTGGCCGGGACTAGCACCATGGTGTCCACCGCCTCCCCCTCCGCCACCTTCTCCACTTGCAGGAGGAACTCCCCTTTCGGCGACTTAATCACCAGCCCATTCATTCCCACAGTCACAGTCCTGGGGTGCCTCACCAGTCGTGGAGATGTAGCCCGGGCCCGGCCTCCCTCCTCCACTAGTTTGGCCTGGTCCCTCGCAGAGGTCTCCTGACCACCCTCCCCCCTAGCCGGTGGAGTCTGTCTCAATAGTTCCTCCGTGCTCTGCCTAGCTGACCCTCCTCCTTCGGGGGAAGTCGTTACCTGGCTCATTAAGCCTGTCAGTACACCTGTAGTCTCCTGCTTTTGCGTCACCTTATGCAATGTCTTTCCCTTTCCTTTATCCTTCTTTGGTGTTTTTGGTGCTTTCCGGCTTTCCTCCTCCTGGACCTGCCTCTCTTGTTCTGCCTTCAACAGCTGGGCCTTCTCTGCCTCCTCCTCCTTCTGCTTCTGGGCCCGTACCTCTCTCTGTCGGTGCTCCTCCTCCACCCTCTTCTTCCTCCCCTCCCTTATCACCTCCCTGAATCTCTCCTCCAACTCCGGGCATCCCCTGACCAGGGGGGTATCTCTATCTTCTCCTGCTCGGTGGGGTCACTCTCAGCCGGTACAGCCCTGGGGGGTCCACCACCTTTGGGCCCCTATCCTCCTCCTTTGCTGGTGAACGGGGGGTGGTTGCCAACCCACTCAGTTCTGGTCTTGGCTTGTCTGCTGCCAGCTGATATGGTGCCGGCTTGTCAGAACTGCTGTCAAGTCCCCCAGTAATTTGGAATGAGTTCTCCTTAGTGGGAGAGGAATCGGGCTCCTCCGCATCATTCCCCTCCGACACATCCTCATACTTTCCCACCTTTATCAGGGAGCGGGGGATAGGCTTCCCCGCCATTATGGCCTCATACTCCTTCTCAATACTCTGGATATCCAATTTGTCAACAGGTAGGTCCCTCTGTAGGCGGTTTAACGTCTTAGAAGGTGTTTTTTCCCCCCTTCCCCAAACTTCTCCATAATCCTATCTAACACAAATCGGAGCTTTTTTATCCTCCTCTTGGGATAGCAAGTGCTTGCCGGAATCCTCCCCCATGATGCTCTGGCCACCTCCTCCTCGTCCTCCGACCCCAGGCGGATACCTGGCGAGATCAGTGATGACACAGTAGAAGCGGGAGTGGCGTCGCCCTGCCCGGACGTAGAGGTCTCTGGCTCAGGATCCCCCTCCAGTTGCTTTGCTCCGGCGGACTCCCCCTGGGCCATTCCTGTGGATGATTACCCCGTCTCACTAGGAGTATCCTTGACTAGCCCCAACGGTAAGAGTTTCGCCTCTCTTGGCGGGCTCCATGGGCCAAGGTCTCTGTGGGCTCTCTCCATGTGCCGTAGTAAATCCGACAGCCTGTCCTTGGACACCATGTACTCACAGCTGGGGCACTGGTACCCCGCTTGGTACTCCGCATGTGAGTTAAGATGGCGTGTCATAGCGTACTTGGTTTTGAATGCCCATCTCCTAGTCCCTCGAGGATCCTCCCTACACTTCTCCCACTGGAATCGTGGTATCCCCACCCCCTCCACCACCTCCATGGGTATAGTCTTGTCTAGCTGTGCTTTAGGTCCCATTACAATGTATTCAGGTGTTGGCCAAGAACTTGTCGGGATTGACAGTCCCCACCCCTGTCCTCTGTATTTATGGGTTTCCCGGCTGTCGGTCTGCCCCTCTTTGGCTCCTCCCCCATCCTCCTTTCAGCTAATCAGGAGAGAGAGTCCTTCTTCAGTGCATGTGTGCCACCGTCTCCCTTCGTGGTGGGCCGACTTCCACTCTTCCCACGGTCCTTCCCCTTCTCTGTGTTGGACCCTTGGGAACCCTCGTCTGGGCATTTCCTGTCCCCCCTCACTTCTCCGGTGCCCCGAGGAGTGTTTCCCCGAACTGGGGCACCTCCTATCACCGCTCTCATCCTTTCTGTTATCACCATCTCTCCGGTGACGGCTCCCTGTCCGACTAGAGGAGGATTGTGGGGGTGAGTTACCCACCCTCTCCCTTCTCCGTCTCTCTCTACTTCTGCTCGAGCGCTCCTTATGCCCTTGGGGTCGACTTGATGTGGGTTTCGTCTCACCCTTCACAGAGGTTCCATAGGACGCAGGATCCATGTCCCCCAACGCTCTAACTCGCTTTTCCTCTCTCCTAAGCTCTCTTTTAAGATCACCCTCCTATTGTTGTCCGCCATGGTCACTAACGGTGCTATCCAGTTTGAATTGGTGACGTCACCGGCGGCTTGGTTTCCTGGCGACGACGTCAAGGGCGGGAAATTATCTCCCCCAGGGGCGCCACTTTCTCGACGCCCTGCACTGTAGGGGGCGCCACCATTCCTCCCAAGAGTCTCCCAGCTGCTACCGCAGGGGGTCCCCCTCTTGGTGGCCGCTGTCCACTGTCGGTTCCCCGTGCCCTCTCTTCCTCTCTCAAGTGATTCTGGAAGTTCTCCTCCTGAGCCTCCTCCAGCATCTCATAGATTCTCCACCTTTCCTAGTGTTTGGCTATGATCCTCTTCCTCTCTGGGTCCTTCCGTGCCACCTCCCTCACTGCCCTCTTTGCCACATTCCGCGCCCTCCTGGCCTCTGTTTCGGCAGGTTTTCTTCCTCCCCTGAACTCTCTGGGTCATAGGTATTCCACTAACGGGGGGTTCATCATTCGGGGCATATCCAATCCAGTGTGACATGGTAGCCTGTTTCTCTCTTTTCAGGAAGCTCGTGTACCAGTCGTCCCCCATTCTACTCGTTTTCACGGCCACGGTATCTTGCAAGGAGTCGTCTGCCTCACACCTACTCTTTCCTCCCCGGAACACTCTCCTAACTTCGCTGGTACCCTCGTCCTCGGTTTCCGCTGAAAGTGACAATACCTCTCCGTCTGACGCAGCCTTCTCCTCCTCCTCCGGGGAAATTTCCATGGTACTTCCACCCCCAGGGCCGGTTTCAAGGAGTCAAAATGCACAATTCGAACTGTCCTCCCTTTCTTTATGCGGTATACCACCTCCCCTATCTGTCTCACCACCTCCCACGCCCCCGTCCGGTAACTTTGTAGTTTAGAGGACAACCCTCTCTTCTTCAGTGGGTGATAGTAGTAGACCCTTTTTCCGACTCCTATCTCCCCCGCCTGTGCCCGGGCATCGTAGTTTCACCTCTGTCTCTCCACAGACTTCCCCAAGGTGTCCCTGGCCACTTGATAGGCTTCCGTCATAAATGCCTGCAACTCCGCCGGGTACCCTTCTGTGCCCCTGGGCTCAGCCAGGGGATATATCAGGTCCAAGGGCACCACCGTTTCCCTGGCTAACATCATGGCATTAGGCGATACCCCAGTGGAGGAGTGTGTGGAGGAGCGGTATCCGGCCATAATGAAGGGAAGCTGTCGGTCCCAATCTTTGTGGTCGGAGGCGACCACCGTCGCCAACAGCATTTCTATGGTTCTGTTGGCTCGCTCTACCATCCTGTCACTCTGGGGCCTGAAGGTGCAAGTCCTTGTCTGGCGTACTCCCAAGAGGGCGATGATTTCTCTAAATAGTCCTGATTGGAAGTTCTTTGCTTGGTCGGTGTGTATTTCCACCGGGGCTCCAGATGAATTCCTCTACAAACTTCCGCACCACCGTCGGTGCTTCCTGGTTGGGCAACGCGTATGCTTCAGCCCACTTAGTGAAGTAGTCGGCCGCCACCAAGATAAATCGATTCCCTGTGTTTGAGATGGGTAGAGAACCCATTACATCCAATGCCATCCTCTGTAGGGGCAGCCCCACTCCAACATGTCCTATGTTTGCCCATTGTGGAGCTGGCGGGGGTTTCCTCTGAGCGCAGGGTTCACACCGAGAGCACCAGAGGATCACATCCCGGCAGGCCAATGGTTCCCCATGCACCATGCGTAGCACTCCGCTCCTCTCACCGGCGGGGACAGCTATCTGGAAGCACTTCCGGCCCGCCCATGTTTCCCACCAGCGCCCTATCACCCCTTTCTCTTTGGACAGTCTACCCTGTTGTGCAAACCAAGTTCGAGTTTCGTAATCCCAGCATCTCCGCACTCCTTCGTCAGGTAAGTCGTCATTTACCATCCATTCAGCCACCTGACTCATTTTATCCTTCTCTTACAGATCCGCCCATGACTCAGCCTCGGGGCCTTCCACCGCCTGTTTATCCACCCCCGACAGAGCAGATCACTGCCCCCTGGTGACCACCCGGCAGAAGAAAGCCTCCTCCTCCTCGTCTCTTCCACACTTGGAGCACGGCCGCCGGGACAGTCCATCAGCATTACCATGGAGTTTACCCGGTTGATGATGGATGACAATATCGTATGTGCTAATAATCTAGAGCCATCTAGCCAGTTGCGCCTCCGGTTCCTTAAAGTCAAGCAGCCACCGCAGTGAAGCATGGTCTGTCTGTACCACCATGGGTCGCCCCACCAAGTAATGACGAAACTTCCTGAGGCCAAAGACGATGGCCAGCAACTCCCTCCGAGTGACACAATAGTTCCTTTCCGGTTTGCTGAGGGTACAGCTCCCGTAGGCCAAAACCCTTTCTCCTCCCTCCTGCTCCTGGCTGAGCACCACCCCCAAGCCAGCGTCACTGGCATCGGTGTCCATTATCAGTTGGCCCTCCGGTCGGGGGAAGGCCAAGATTGGTGCCTTGGTCAGCCGCCTCTTAATTTGCCGAAGGCATCCTCACAGTCAGGGGTCCACTTGAACGTCCTACCCTTCTCCGCTAGGGCACTCAGTGGCCTGGGTATGGAGGAGAACTCAGGGACGTATGCTCGGTAATACCCCGCCAGCCCCAAGAAACTACACACCTCTGACACCCCTTTTGGTGTAGGCCACGACTCCACAGCTTCTACTTTCTCCGGATCTGTGCCCATCCCCGCCTGACTAACCACATGGCCCAAGAACAGGACCCGTCGGCGGGCTAGTTGACACTTGGAGGGTTTGATTTTGAGCCCCGTCCCTTCTAACCGCTGCAAGACCTCCCCCAACCGGTAGAGGTGTTCACTGAAAGTGCTGGCGAAGACCACTATATCATCAAGATACACCAGACACGTCCTCCACTGCAGACCCCGCATAGCCACCTCCATGACGCGCTCAAAGGTGCCCAGGGCGTTACACAGGCCAAAAGGCAACCTTCTGAATCGATACAGGCCCCGGTGAGTGCTAAAGGCCTTCTTCTCCCAGTCCCCCTCCTCTATATCCAACTGCCAGTACCCGCTGGCTAAGTCCATGGAGGAGAACCACTTTGCCCCTGCCATGGTATCCAAGCAGTCCTCCACTCGGGGAAGGGGCTACGCATCCTTCAGCGTGGCGGCATTCAGCTTCATATAGTCCACACAGAACCGCATGGTTCCATCTTTTTTTTTAACCAGCACGACTGGGGATACCCAGGGGCTAATTGACTCCTCTATCACCCCTGCCTCCAGCATTTTGTCGACCTCGAGGCCTACCCTCTCCTGCCTATGGGGTGCCAGCCGGTGAGGGGGGGGGGTTCCTTGATGGGTGTATTGTCTCCCGTGTCGATGCAGTGCTTCGCCAGGGTGGAATGACCCCTGTCCTCCTTCCCTACCTGGAATGCCCCCCAGGTGCTTCCCGAGCAGCTCCGCCAGTCCTTCCCGTTGGTGGGGCTAGGTGCCCTCCAACAGACTGGCTATTACCAACGTCTTCTCCGACTCCCCAGGTCCCTCTACTATCCTGCACCACTGCTCACCTTCCTGAGCCTGCTTCCTCTTATCTATTTTCTGCAGAGCTCCTAGCGTCAGCTCTCTGTAAATAATGACTGGTTCTCTTCCAGGGTTAAGGACCCGTACCCAGGCCTCCTCTTTAAAAGGTCGCAGCAAGCTCCGTCCGACCAAGAAGGGTGGCTCCCCTTTGTGGCCCGCCATACCCTCCACCAGTCCTTCCTCCCCCTCATCCCATGGCCCATTCACGGCTCCCTCCAATATTGTCTCTTCTCCGGCGGCCAGCACCGCCGCCCTCACACTCACTATCCTACAGACATTATCATCCTTGGTCCACAGAAGTCGCTCCCTGGCCACATCAATCACCATACCACTATTTCTCAGGAAGGCTGCTCCTAATATTCCATCGGTGCCTATATCTCCAATCACAAAGACGGCCTCCACCGCCCTTCCTCCCAACACTATTTCCGCTGTCACCTCCCCTTTCAGTGCCATGGGCCTGCCATCCACTGCATATACCGTCTCCCTTGTGGGCCTCTCAGTGTTTGGGTCCCCATGCTGTCGCCACCATCCTTCGGAGAGCAAGTTCAGAGATGCCCCAGTGTCCACCAGTAGTTGCACCGATGCCCCATTCAGTTCCCACCTCTGCCAGTATATCAACCACCTTTCATGTCTTACTTTCCAGTAAGGCAAATTGATACTCTCCTTCCACAAATAACCTTCCAGTAACCTCATCCCTCATATTAATCAGGATTGTGAGTGACCTCCTTACAAGCCTCCCTTGTGTAGGTCATAGGTAGGTTGAGACATGCCTGTTCATGGAAGGCGCGAGATCAAACCTATAAGTCCAACAGTCTACTGTGCATGTGGAAGGCTGCTGATGATAACCCAGTGTTCCATCCAACACACACATCTCAGCACCCAATATAATCTATGTGTCCAGGATGGCTAAACAAGCAAAGACAATGCAAGGGTCACTGAAGGAGATCATGACAAAGTTTGCCAGGTAAGTTTGAATATCCAATTGGTGCAGTCAGAGGAGGTTTGTCCACCCATACACTAGAATACTAGCAGATCAGTTTATGTGTCAGTAATTTTAGGGTTCTCATAGAAGTGGGTTAGTTGGTCTACATACTGTATTGCTGTTTCATTGGTCCTGAACGTCATATATGCAAACCAACTCTATGAGTTGAGGATTTCGAGATAAAGCTTAACATGTTAAGCACAATTCAAAAAGCTCTGATCTCTGGTATTTGATTGTTGATCTAGAGTTTCATTTAAGTTGGACTGTAGAATATTTGAAAATTCATTGCTTTATACTAGATTGCCAAAAATAAATGATACTAACTAAAGATTTAACTGATGAAGACTTATTAAGTTAGACCTTTAGTCCATACTAATAGAGAGCCAGACCAGGATAAATCCTTTTCAGGGGTATTTCCCAATAGGTTTTACTTTTGGGAGACTACTAAAGTGACCCAACTCGATTTCCTACATCTAGGCTCAGCAGGATGCATGGATAGGGCCCCTTGTATCATAATAAAAAGTCTCCCTAGATGAAGCCTAATATTTATAGTTGTTATAAGGGGTTTTGTATAGACATTCAAAGGTGCCCAGTTCTCGGACGGGTGTCCCAGTTCACGGACAGCCTCTGTATTTTAAAGATAGCTTTACAAGCTGAAGCAGGCTCACCACCATTATTAGATATTGATGAACTATAAGTCTTGCCGTATTTGCTAGTATATTCACTCTAATTTTGGTTTTAGAATATCAATTATCACAATTGTCAGGAAATAGGCATGTCATCGTGCCCAATTACCGGACACCGCATTTTCAATGGTCCAATTCTCTTACCAACAGAGGGCACCACACACTTTGAAATTTATCAATTTGCCATTGGGAATAGACATCTATTAGATATAACAGAGAGGAAATCAAAATAAAATAGGGTTTATGGCCTGAAATAACATTTAGTTAACTCCAAAAAATCCTGTCTGAGAACTGGGCAAGTTACTCTAGTGATATTCATAGTCATATTTGTTGCCATTTTGGCAGCTATCTTGAATTTTCATGTTCACATAAATACAAATCACTGGGATCCTCCGTTAGGTTTGAGTACCAAATCTTTAGGCTGTTTCATCATAACAATGAGTTTTGTAAAGGCATATTGCTATTTCACTATAATTTTTGGCAGCCATCTTGACAATGGCAGCCATCTTGAATTTTCATGTTCACAAGTTTTATACATATGGAGGAGCTTATGAAGGGTTTTAGTTCCAAATCGTGAGCTTGTACTCTGATAAACATGGCTTTTATAGATGCATACTCCTGTTTCATTAATTCTACGATGAAGCTCTGATTATACACTTTCAAACAATATTGCGTTATTTTAGACCCTTCAAATTGATGACTCACTACCCCAACAGTATTTTTCTGCTTCCTAAGACATTCCTAAGGTTTTCAGAAAGATAATCTAGCACATTGGAATCAATTTAGATTGCTTTTAGGTTTGTTTTCTTATGTGGTCCTATCAGAAAATAACCGAAATATGAGATTTAACTGGTGGCCATCTTGAATTGTGCAATCAGGTTGATCTAATAACAATCGGAATTAAATAAAAAGACCGCTGACCTTCAGGACCAGGGGTGTTACAATTATTATGATGATGGTAACTGTCTTAGAATTAGAGATATTGTCCAAAAGGTGATTTTTTTCGATGTTCGGATATGAAATCCAAGATGGCCACCACCCCAGGGGGATCCCAGCCTGGAAGCATAAAAATAAAATCACAGTATTCAAAGCTGGGTCTAATCATTGTCTTAAACACATCAACAGCAGAGTCAGCATTAAGGAACTTTTTTGTTCTCCCAAATTAAAACAGTTTGTTTTTAATATTACTAATAAATTGAGCTCTGTGGTCAATAAATTTGAACTCAGGGTCCAATGAATTACATGCCAGTGTTACATTCATGCATGATGATGACAAATTTTTCTTTATCATGTAAGCTTTCATTTTAACACAAATGAAAGAAGATTCCCTTTCATGTCATGCAACTGTTATTATGACTGCAGATTGTGTCAGTGGACTATTTTATGTATTATAATTATCAATGACATATTCAAACCAAGCTGACCAAGCTTCCCCCTGTAAAACCCAAAGTTCACCTATTTTTAACCTGACAGGGTGAGTGACTCATTCTCCCTGGTCTGACTCACTCACCCCTGTCTTCCCCCAGTGAGCACCCCCAGGTCCCACCTGAGGATCCCACACTGGAGGACATGATATCATATGGTATTCTTAGCCTCACCTGCCCAGATGACTCACTCCTGAGAGCAGCTCCCTCCCTCCTACTCTGGATTGGACTGGATCCAACCAGATAGGGGCAGAGCTGCTCATTCCCCAGGCTGAGTCACTGAGCACTTCCAGAAATAGCATATGATGTACACTGAGTGGGACTCCCTTTATAAACAGGGAGATCCCCACTCAGGAGATCTTATTCTTCTCCAACCTAGACCCTACGACACTCAGGTGCCTTGGCCCCAGGATATAGCTTGGTCAGACTGGCGAGTACTATACTGTGTACCGTATTGATTACTCTCATGCCAATCTTTCAATAAAGCTGGATCATCAACTGAATTGTCTGGACTCCTGTTACCTCACTTCATGACATGTAACGACCTGTTGACAGCATCACAATTTGAAGCTGACTAGTGTTGATATGAGACAAAGTCAATCCATAGATGAAGAATTTTGGTAATGGATCTTTCATTGACCCCTTAAGAACTGGTAATGTACCAAATGCATAATGTCAATTGGTGAATGTCATATTACTTGCCAGAGCTGCATTCATGCATCTTGCTGTTGACCCTTCAGGAATATGTTTAGGCCACACCAATAAAATGAGTTGGTCTACAGATTTGGTTTTTGAAAAAATGGTGCGAGCGAGCGATTTTTACTTTTTTTTTAGAAATTTTTGGCGTCCAATGAATTCCTTGCTAGAAAAGTGAATCGAGCGCAAGAATTTTAATTAAAATTTTCTTTGCCAAACATCATAAATAGAAAACTTGTAGAAAGTGAAGCGAGCGAAATCCATACACAAGAATTTTTTCAAAGAAAAAAAGATTTGTATTTCCATAAATATGGAGAGGGGGATCCAGAGACCAACTTGTTCTTTTTTGGTGTGGCCTTATACATCATTTGTTTGGGATAGACATGATACATTAATGTAAGCATGATACATGAATACAGCCATGGGGTACCCGCCAGGGCTGTATTCATGCATCATGCTTACAAATGGACATCACATATTAATGTATCAGTGGATTTAAAAGGTTAAGATAGACAATAACTATCATGCTGGTGTAGTGTGATCTAATGATCTTTAGTTTGTTTATGATGCTGCTGACATTATTGCATTTGTAAGGAAAATTAGTATGTGCATTTCCTTCCTTTCATACATGTATTTTGGAAAAGGACAGAACTGTTGTTAACAAAAAAATATGACCAATGCTGCTCCTCTATCTATGGAATGATGCATCACCATAAAGGCAACAAATATGCAGAAACCTTCTGATAAAATACTTCATTGAAAGTAATAAATGCCAATTAAATGATATATGCTATGTTTATCATATAACTTGTTATAGAAAATGATATATCTATGGGAGGTCTTGGAGATCCTTTCTTTAATCTCTAAGTGATGGCAGCAGAATGCCCAGCATTTCATCAGTGTATCATGAAGATCAATAAACATTTTGACACCAATATATTAGGGACTATTAAAATGTGAAAATCTCAAGTGTTGGTATTACTTTTCACAAGAACCAGATATGGCATGATGGGAATTATTTTTATTGATCTTCCCGGAAAAAAACTTGCTTCGGTTTCAAAGACTTTGAAGCATTTTCAGCACAGGTGGAAACCTCTTGTGGCTTAACCTTTCAGGTTTGACCTCATTTGTGGGTTGGTCAAGAAATAGGGTGACATGGCTGCCCTGTCAACCTGCTACCTAAACTCATAAATTTAACCACTTTAGATAAAATTCATGTTGACAAAATATAATTCAATACATTGAGAAGTCTGAGTCCCATCAGCCATTTTGTACCCACAAAGCATGTTGTAGTGCATCTTCCACTTTCTGAAGCCATTATCCTCCAGGATGTTGATCAGGTGAACTGGTTCAGTGCTACCCTTATCACGGTGGATTTCAAGGCCGATCTGTTTAATGTTCTTAAACAGTCCTTTCACTGCCATATCAGGTATGGCGTCCCTTTCTGACCACTCCACATCCATCTTGAAGTAATCAATGATCCTCTAAAAATAAAGTAGAAGTCTGGATTATGACTAGAATCTGGTGTTAACTTATAGGATTTCTTTCATGAATTCAATGTAGTTATTGACTCATCAGTGTTAGACAATGTTACACGTGGAAGACATGATTTATATGAATTGTCACACTAAACTCTGAAGGTTTTAAGAAGTTGCTGAAAGAAAGTTGTTGAATTAGCCAAAAGGAAATTGATCATTATTCTGTATGATGTTTTGTACACTTTTGTACACTTTTCCCGACACTGATCCATATAAGCCATGAGAATGTGCCTTTGTGTGTCTCTATTGTTTAGAAATAAAGCAACCTGCCCAAGTACAAGTACAGGAATAGAAAAAAATACTCACATCTGTATCATTCTGCATTTTGAGTAAAGTGAAAAAAGAATAGATTCTCCACCCATTACCGTCTGTGAGGTCTTGTCCGGATATTCCTTCTTTGATAAAGTGAATTTTGTCTCCTCTTTTGTGGCTCTTCACTTTTTTCATGCTGCACAGATTAAACAAAGTGAATATATATCACTCTACATTGACACTATCAGAGAATAATTAATCCATTGAATTCCTTAGTTGAAGATCCTTTTCCTAAACCTCTCATGCATGTAATAAAGAAATACTCTGTGATCTGTTTGGAGGTTTGGATTAGAGATAACAGTGCTGCACTGAATTTTACACCTCTTGCATCAATGCAGCTCTGCTGTGCTAAGTAGTAGGCCTACCTGGACATTGATTGAACTCACCTTGGGTCGAATGACTTCACAATGCAGTTGTATTTCTCAGCAATTGCATCATCAAATGAGAAATCATAGTTTATCCTAAATGGTGTAAAGAAGTTGTAGATTTAGGGCTCTTAAATAGTCACACACTTTGTTTACTTGCATGGTCTATGAAGGTGAGCATGCGCGGCTCTGACTAAACCAACCTAACATCGGCTCTGTACAAAATTTCGATTTTTAGAGAGAATATTTATTTTTTTGGTATATTATTAACGACAAAGTTGTAAAACTTTTTATTGCGATTCTATTGATACCAAATTGGTTCAATTTTTTGAAATGGGTAAAAATAGAAAACAGGTTAAAGACACTGGACCGTTACAAGACCAAGGCGCCGCAGATATTCAAACCCAACAGGCAGCTGATTCTACGCTACAAAACCCAAATCAACCAAAAGGTAAGGGGAAAATGGATTCCACTTTGTCTAATAATTCTAAAAATCGTGTACAAAATGCAGAAAAAGAAAAATTAGATAGGGATATGGACAAGGAAGATCTTATTCTACAGAAATTAGACAATATGAAGAACTCGCAAGTTAGTCATGAAGATATGAAGAAACTCATGGATAAGTTGCGCGATGATCTTACTGAGCAAATAGCAGATTTAATCCAAGACAACAACAAGTTAAGAGAGGAAAATAATTCTCTGAAAGGGAAAATTGTGTCACACAACAAGAAAATGTCTGATCTAGAAAGAAGAATTTCTCAACTTGAAGAAGAAAAAAGAAAAAAGAACTTGGTGATTGAAGGCTTGCCTAAAAAAGATAATGTCAGTCTAAAATCAGAGATTGATAATCTCTTCAAGGATATTGGAGTAAGTTTCACATCAAATGACATTGACTCCTGTTTCAGATTGGGTCTGAAAAAGAGAAAATCAAAAGAAACCCAGACCAGTAATGGTTAAGCTAGTAACAAGTAGACAAAAATATGAACTGTACAAAAATGTTTCCAATCTCAGTGGAAGCAAAGATTGGGATAAAGTGTCCCTAAACTATGACCTGACACAAGAAGAACAAGAGAAGAGAAGGAATATGATTGCATTGGCAGGGTACTGCAAAAACAAAGGAAAAAATGCTAAAGTATCTGGAAAAGTATTCATCTTTGAAGCTGAAATATATACTTACAACAAACTACACAAATTATCCAAAGAGTTCAGGCTAGAAAACAGTTGTATTTAATGACAATACAATGTTTGAATCTAAATTCAGCTTCCTATCGCCTGAATATGAACTGGAGATTAAGCACAAAAATGAGAAATACCCCAGTGCAGAGGCGCTATTCTACAGAATTCAGGCAGAATTTTGTGAAGACGATTTGACAGCAGAAGAAATAGCAAGGTGTGGCACTACATCAGAAGCTAGATATCTGTCTGGTAATGGACATTCAAATCAATCACAATGAGGATTTAAGGGCAAAATTAGTCAATTTGCCTGGCAAGATTTACTTCTGCAGCAAGGACCACTTTTGGGGATGTGGGATGTCAATCTCCCAAAAGAAATACATCAAAGAATCAACGATAAAAGGGCAAAATCAGCTAGGATCAATATTGGAATCCATCAGAGATTCTATTGTCTGAATATAACTTATAATTTTGACTTTATTCATCTCATTCATTGTTTTATCATATTCTGATAATACAATAGCGCTAAACGACTAAACCAAAGATGCACATGTCAAATCATTCTTTGTTTATCAACAAAGCGTTGTTACCTAGTAACGTCCGAGAGTCCTTAGCGACGAGCATGGATATAGGTCAAACTAGCGCACGTGACTGTATTATGTATCTCCCATTGGCTAACAGTAGCGCTTGACATACATTCTTCTGTTATGACGTCATAACCCGTAGTCATTGTGAATCTACACGATTTACGAGTGATTCAAGATATTTTCAAGTTAAATACCTTCAAGATGCATTTAATTAATGCACTTATTGTGACAGATCAGAGAGAAGGTAAAGACAAACAGCTTCAGTTCTTTGTGGACAAGCTTAATAAGGTATTTAACCTTCAGATTTCTGTATTAAGTTTCCCTGAGGCCGATATTTTAACTTTGTGTGACGCTGTAGGCAGAGAACTCAAGAGGGACTCGAAGCTTATCTGCATGATATTTGGAGGTATTAACTCTGTTATACAAAGGAACGAATGGGGCCAGAAATATTTCGAGTTCTACAGTGACAGTGACTTATTTGATACACTGAAAAACAAGCTTGAAGAAGGAATTAACTACCTAAGAATGAGGCATGTGAACTCGAATATTCATTTAGCACCTTTGACAAGTGTAAATCTATCCCGGTACTGTGACTGGAGAATTTCCACAGGATGTGCTTAACAGTAGCATATTAGCTATCAACGAATATATCTGGCAATTGAACAAACTGTATAGTTTTGATTCTCCAAGCACTGACAAAGTTATTCATTACAAAGTCGGATATGTCCAACACCACAACTTTGAGCTGCTCTATGACGATGGGTTCACTGGTTCTCTAAGGACTGTAGATAAGTGGGCCAAAGCACTTTGTTCATATCTAGGAAAATACTACAGAAAAACTCACAACAACTTTCAGGTACATCCCACCAGTTATTCATCACCCACATTTTCAATCTGCATTATAAATTATCACCATTTTTAGTCTAGACAATGGATATATTTCCCCTACCTTGTTACAAACTAATATAAATACATATTCAGGCATCAAATTCATCAATAGTGTCAATACAATGAGTATAAACTATCCTTTTAATATCTGCTCTATATGACAAGAAGAAGGCGAAATGGTTGACTAAAAACTGTGCTGTACACCTAGAGTATACCTCTCCCTTCAAGTCGACAAGGATTTAAGAACTTCAACATGAAATGTTCTCCAAGACAGCATAAATTCCTTTTTATTGCTTACTTACATTTTTGTAAATACTGTATATTACTAATGAATGTATGTATATATGTAAAAAAAAAAAAAAAAAAAAAAAATTTTTTATAAATTTTTATTTTTGTACAGAGCTGTAACTCACTCATTTATACATTATTCAATAATCTTTGATAGGCAAATGCGGTTTTTCAAAGGTTATTCCATGAATTTTTTTACTCTATATGTTATATGTGTAGGAATGATAGCGTTTAAGATACAGTTGCAGAAAGATGTGAGATTTCTATGCATACATTTTATGTTAAAATTAGTGAGAATATTATTTACAATCCATAGTTATGTCTATTAATACCTTGAAAAATGTATTAGCGTTACAAAATGAAAAATTCTTGCTTTTTAAAGCTAGAAGTATTAAAAAAAAGAAAAAATTGATGAATTCAAAGCAAGGTTTTCCAATGCATGTGTAATGGTTCGTCTCGTTAAGTTAGATTAAATCATAACGAAGAGAGAGAAAAGTTTCCGGGTAGGCAACCAAGCTTTTATTTCATAGCTTATGTTACATAAGATCACAGCCTCAGAGGACTACATGCTACTAGGGCATTCGGTTACCCTTTTGGGTAACGACCTGGTTGAGCAGTGGGTAGAACCACTACTGGAGAACATGGGGGTAGAACCAGCCTTATATATAGGGGAAAAGCCCGCGAAACTCAGACCGGCCACGTGACGTGTGGCAGACGAGTGGTAGGCCCCCTGGTGTAATGGATACGAACCCAGAGGCAGGTGCTGCCACCTGCCATCCGGACTCCCCCACTACACCCGAAGACCTAGGTCTGAGTCCCACGGGTACATGAACGTAAAGTGTAAATACCATACCCCTACACTGCTCCCCTTAGACAATAACTTGGGGGTAATTAAACCGCAGTGTATTAATAACCTAGTAAGTGATTGTTTACAATACTAAAAAGGGGTATTAATTACACTTGCTCGATGTGAAATAGTATGAGACTATCCTATTTCTGAAAAAATTATACAATAATAGCATCGAGTATCGTTCATTTCATTTCCACCAGTAGCTATAACAACCACAAATAAAAAATATGAATATCACAGATTTATATTAACGTTTGACAACAGTAGGGTCCTGAAAAGGACCGGTGGTTGTTAATAATGATCGTATTATAGTTATTAAACCCGGAAAAAAAAATTTCGACTTTTTAAATTAACAACTCTGTCCACTTATAAAGTGAACCGAATATTAACGATCAGATATGAACAATCATCCTGATACTATATGAACACAATAAGGTATTGAACCTGATTAATATAATATTAATTTTAGAGAAATCCATTGGACCTTCCCTATTTTATAGAAATAAAGGATTATATATTTGAGACGCAGCTCAATTTATACCTTAGTGTTTTATATTTACAAACTACAGAAGAAGTATAGTCTCTTAATATATTGAGACCAGGAATGACCTATATATACAATTATAACTTTTAGGATACGCAGATCCAGTATATTTATAGGTAAGTACTTTTATATAATAAAAGATATTTAGAGTTATAAATACAATTTTACATACAATATAATATTATCAACAAAGTTACTTGAGTCGAATGCTGCTGATGTCTTGGTATGGGTGAGCTGAACCCTGATGCCTGAAGTGCTATAGAAGAATATGTCGGTGGGTGTAGCTAAACCCTGATGCCTGTAGTGCTAGCTAACTGGAAGCAATAGTAGATCCAGTTGTAGACTGTTGATGGATTTTATGGGCGTAGCTAAACCCTGTTGCCTGTAGTGCTAGCTCACAATTAGTAGTAGTGTAGTAGTAAATCCGGTTTGTAGTTTAAGAGTCCATATTAACGTAAAATGTCCATGTTTCCATAATAGGCACAGTCATTATGTTATAGCACGGTACAATTATGATGTTTGCAGCATTCGTACTCCTCCTCCAAAGTGACTTATTTTTCTCCTTCTGTTTTCAGTTTCCGGATTGGGGTACAGTTTGGTACCCGAATCAATACGGGTTGGATAAAAAAATGGTTTCTTATCCAACAATACTTAGGTAATAGCACCTCGGGACACACAATTATGTCCAATCTTCATGTAACAGTTTTCACTGTTCCATGTTCTCCTCGGGTGGCTGGTTTGGACCCGGTTGTTGAGCTTGTGGCTGAACAAGAGAGTCCACACCAGCTCCATCCGTAGGTGCAGCCAATGCGGGGACAGCAGGTGTTAGTTTCACCTTCTGGCGTGCTTCGAACAGGCTCAAAGCATGTCCAGGTGTGCCGTCCCAGTTATCCATGATAACTCCAAAAACCTTGAAGAACTTTTGCTGGTTCTTCATGTTCGTTGCTCGTTCTAGGTCGAGCATCTGAGAAGCTGTTTCCTTCTCGGATAAGGCTTCCTGCCGCAGATTAGCAGCCTCCTGCTTATCTTTGGCAACATCCGCCTTTATCTGAGTAGAGATCCGGTTGACCTCTGACTTCTGGATCGCGTCTATACACTGGAGAGTGCTCGACACGGTCCGACGGTACATATCCAGATGGAGGTTTTCCAGATGGTGCTGTAACGTCTCAAATTGCTTGCTCTGAATATTGCAAGACAATTTGTCCTCCTTCTTGAAGAAGGTCTCCACGGTCTGGATCACCTTAGGCCGATGAACCACAGTACCAGGTGGGGGTACCTGATCCTGAGGCTTCGGCTGTGCTCCAGACCCACTTGCAGTGACAGCTACACGCGTATGCGAAGAAGCAACCGCAGTAGTAGCCACACTAGCGGTGGTCGTAGGAGGGCCTTGGTTTGGTAGTCCCTGAGCCAGGGGCAACCGTGACAATTTCCTTCTAAGGTCTGTAACAGTCAACAATGGCGCGGGTGGACGTTGTCTCACCACAGCACTCATTGTTGGTCGTGGAGCTTGACCTCCTCCTGTCGGCAGTTCCTGCTTGGCCCTCCCGTACTGATCAAAGATTTGCATCTCTGGTCCGGGTGGGCCCATAGCAGGGTACTGCTTCGGGTCTCTGACATTCAAAGGCGCATGCTTCCGGGAGGATTGACCACCCAGTCCACTGACACCAAAGAATGTCGGGTTCTGCGCACCTTGTGGGGTTGGTTCTCGTCCATAATGGGAAGGAGTTCCAGTAGGAGACGGAAGATGTGGCTTCTTCCTTCCCCCATTTGTCTGTCTCTCCAGCGCCTCCAGTGGTGACCTGGCTCGGCTTGGAGATTCGGACGCCTGTCTCTTTCTATCTGCTGCGGAGGGTCCCTGATGGTAATCCCTGCGGCTTCGGATCTGTTCTCCGGATGGAGTTACATAAGCCCCACCCCGGCGGCGGGCCTTGTTGCTCCTCCATTCGTTCAACAGATCGTACTCCTCTTGAGCGTACTCTAATTTGCCGGACCCGGGAGTCTGGGCAAACCGAGCCTTTAGTTTCTGGTTAGTACCAGGAACCGTTGGCGCAAACTGCTTCGTACTCGGTGTGAGGGAAGCAAGTTTCTCGGCATTGAGGCCCTTAAGGTTACCATAGAGTTCAGAGTGAATTTTCATCACTCTATCTATGGCTGCCTCCAGGCCCTCTCCATGCGAAGTCACATAGTGCCGGACCATGTCTCCGCGTCGGGGAGTGACACATCCTGTGCATTTAGCACATTTCTTGCCAACCTCCCTATCGCAGACATATTCCGGCCTCTGGTGCATGTGAACCTCCACGAGATGACGAAGGAACTCGTCTTTCTCGATGAAGAATTCAACCTCACCTTCACTTTGAGTACAACGTTGAAAGGGACAATCCTTATGATCCTCCCTGTAGTACTCATCCAGAGCAAACTTTAGCTTGCCCTTCTGGTCGTAATTGTACAGACCATTGGGTGAATTCTTAACGAATTCCCAATAGATCCAGTACATGTTGGCCGGTTTTCTATCGGAGAGCTTCTTGCGAAGCCACTCCTCTATGTCCTCACGCTTCTCACAGGTGATCCGAGGGGGCAGTCTCCATACGGATTTACTCCCCTTCAGGTGTCCCCTGTGTAGAGGAATGAAGTCGGCAAAGTTGCTATTGGCGTTTTCCCAGATAGCAGCCTCATCGGTCGGAGTGACATCCACAACTGGGTCAACCGGCTCCTCTCCTTCTGAGTCGGATGGTACATCCACAGGTTGCACAACGGGTTGTTGACCCACGAGAACCTGGGCTGCGGCATCTTGAGCGTCTCCACTCAAATCGGCCATTATGTCGTGTAGCTTGACGATTGGCACACCGAGCTCAACTTTTACGGTTGGGACAGCCAGTTCAGCTTCTGGAGTTTCAGCTTGAACGTCTACCTCGATAGGTTCAGGTTTACGTTGGTTAACCTTCTTCTTAATCCGCCTGCGGGATCTGCCATTAGTAGAAGTGCCGGGCTCGGATGCGTCCGTCTCGTTGCGGGAGACATCCGAAGCCTTAGCTCCCTTCTTATTGGTTCGGGTACTGTCGGCCACACTCGTGCTGGTAGAGGGTTCGGTTCCTGACCGTTTCCCTTTACCCTTACCTCTGGTGGGGGTTCCTTTACCCTTCCCACCTGCTGCTTTCCCTATCACCTCAGTCTTCGTAGTGGTAGACTGAGCAGTTTTAGGGGAATCATCTGCACCAGATGGAACCTTCTCAGGTACTACCGCTGCGTCTTCCAAGGTAGGAGTTACAGCAGGAGACATGAGACGGTCCATCCGATCGGCCATTTTGGCTCTTACCTGCACAGGTGCGGGTCCGGGTACTAGCTCCGGATGCCCCAGTGCATACTGTCTCTCCAATAGACGTACTACGAGGTCTTGTATCACCCCGAGTCTGTCTAGTGGAGACACACCAATACGGGCCTCCTCCGCCTCAATGGTTTGAGACGTAATGGGGACCCCTGGACAGTAATCCACAACAGTGTTACCTGCTGCTTCATACTCCTCCGCTGTTCCTAACATGAGGATCTGGTCTCTATCTAAGTATCTAGAGACCTCATCTGCCTTGACACCGGTGTAACCTGTTTTGTCAGACACGTAGGAAGGCCTATAGGAGGTATTCCTTCGGAAAGCCATTTCTGCGTCCCAGACGGCTTTACGAAACCATAAATGGATTACCAGTCCTTTGGCCATCTGATGGTAATCCATCAGCCAGGCTTCCGGAAAGGTATTAGCCCATTGCGGATGAGCACATTCCCAGATTGCGTTGACAACACGCTCGTCAACCTCTCTGGGCGTCCCATAACAGGTGGGTATCAGCATTTTCTCAGAAATAGCTAACATCCGTCCGTCATAGGGACCGGTTACATTGTGCCATTCGGGACTGTCTGGTAGGGGCAGCTCTAGGTACATTGGCCTGTCAACCGGAGAAGCAGGTCCCAAAGCACCGGATGAGGTACTCCCACCCAGACGAGGCGGCAATTGAGGGGGAGGTGGCATCAGAGCCCTGTCATAAGACTGGACTCCTGCCGGCTCTCCCCTCGAACCTTCGGATGGAGGGGCTACATAAGGCTCACCTACATCAATTCTTTGTTGAACACCTCAGCATTCAGGACTCACTTGTCTGGAGTTGTCGGATGCGTCATAAAAAGATTCTACGTCGCTATCGTCTACTCCAGAGAAGTACTGATCACCATTCATTTGTTGATCCATCTAATCACAATCAGCATTGTATTGCTGATCGTCGTATGTATAAGTGGGACTCTGGGGAGAACCACTTCCATACTCCGGCGGGGTGCTAGCACCGGCACCACCGCCAAGGCGGACGGCCTCTTCTGCCATCGACAGAAGTGGCTGTTCGGGGATTTAAATACCCCAATCCACCGGATAAGCAGTTAAGACTGCTTACCCAGTGAAAGGCGGGTGCCTTTTAACGAGGGCACACCTCGAAACACGGCTGTCACGGGCTATCAAACTCCAAAAAGAGTAAGACCACCCTCGGCCACGTCTTCTTCCTTTGCAGGAATAAGACAATATGGCGGGATACTCGAACTTGAATCGCTGCGCATGATCAAACCGGCACCTCACGTGACCATTCGAAAATGGGTCAACTACTTTCCCAAGTGCCCTTAATTACGTCACGCGCCCTTACATAAAAACAATACAATACCCGATCGGTCGTCTGTCCGTACTCAGGTCTCAACCATGACAACTCGCTAGGTATTATGGAGTTTATGGATAGCATAGGCATATCCACTGGATCATCCGTCCAAAACCATGGGTACATTGTCATAGGACCTCTTCCAGAACCTCATGACCGGCTCAAATATACATTGAACTAGGTTACAACATATAACAGTACACAGTACAGGACAACACACTTGTTGTGTTAACAGGCTAGGTTACGGCAGTCTTTAGCAACCTTGGACTGCGTCTAAGAGGTTTTGAGGCCTCTTTTATTGACCTGGTATCCATAAGAGCCTTTTCCAAGGTCTTCTTAGCCTTAGAAGGACCTTTCCTCTTATTTTTACCTGCGCCTGCCGAGACTTTTTGTATCTTCCCCTGTTTTCCAGATGTTACGACAGGGGGCACCACCCTCTTCGGGTCTGCAACCTTCCGTGGCCGCCCGGGTCCTCGCTTTCGGGTCGGTACCACTTCGAGTTGCTTAACACGACTTTGTTCCATTACTTCCAATAGACCATCGCCGTACATTTCGGTGGAGGTATCCCTCCCCCTCCATGGGCGTAGTCTCGCTACATTTGACTTGTAACATTTACCAAGCTGTGATTTAATAATCACTGTGCAATCACTAATAACCTGGGTTATAGTGAAAGGTCCATCCCAATTGCTGGCTAATTTCAGGTTGGCCAGAGGTTGGTGTAGATGCAATACTCTATCCCCTAGATTAAAAAATCTAGCTTTTAGACCTGTGTCATAGCCAACTTTCTGCCAACGCGCAGTTTTCTGCAACTCGTCTCTAACCCTCTCATAGGCTTGTTTGAAATTATCCCGTAGGGATTCTACAAACATCACCTGGCAAGGGTTTTCCGGATTCATTCTTATTACGCCAAACACTAAATCTGCTGGCATAATCAAATCCTCTCCAAAAACGAGGAGATTAGGAGAACAGTTTGTGCTCGAGTGTACAGTGCTATTATAAGCATGTACCACGAATTCACATTGTTCATCCCAATCATCCATCTGCTCATTTACTAGAGACTTCAATACTTGGATCAGAGTCCTATTGAATCTCTCTACTTGTCCATCACTCTGTGGCCTATAGGGATTAGTTCTTGTCTTGCAAATTGCCAGACAATTACACATCTCCTGCCACAGACTAGACTAAAATTCTCTGCCCTGGTCACTGTGTAACATGAGTGGGACACCTAGGTGCAACACCCACCCTTTTACAAAGGCCATAGCGGAAGTAACAGCCTTATGATCCGGTAAAGGAAACACTCGGGTGTACTTGGTATAATAATCGGACACGACCATCATACACGTGTTGCCACTAGGAGTGGGGGGAATCCCACTAATAATGTCAACAGCTATTCTAGCAAACCTTACACCAAACAGTTCCTGGGATAATGGCAGTTTGCCTAACCCGGGTCCTGGTTTGTTCTTACAGCACTCGGGACAGGTCTCCACCCAACGGGTGAGATCTGTACTCATGCCGGGCCAATAGTATCGTCTGGTTAGACGTTCTAGAGACCGTTTCTTTCCAAAGTGTCCACTAGTTCTATGCCCGTGACAGAAATACATAATATCTCGTCGCATAGCACTAGGTATGACAACTTGCAAGGTTTTCTTCCTATTAGAATAGTTCTTCCATCGAAATAGAAGACCATCCCGGACTTCCAGCTCGGCCCATTGAGCTAGGAATCGTCTCATCTCTCTGTTCTCCAATGACACTTCGGGTCTTGGAGGACAGATACCCTGATTAAGGAACTTAATCAAACGTGATGTGACTGCATCAGACTCCTGGAACTGTTGGATGGTCTCCAAGGACCAATTCAAGACATGTTCCGGATGGGTTTCGAAAGGAACTCGAACCCCTGCCAACACAGCATTATCTGCTCCACAATCAGTGCACTCAGCATTTGCACATTTCCTCACTGGGATTCTAGACAAAGCATCTGCATTCAAATGTTTTGCCCCGGCTCGGTGTTCAATCTGGCTGTGATTTAGACCGAATTCGGATAGGTGCGCCAACCAGCGACCTATCATCCCCTCTGCATCCTTGAAGTTTAATAACCATCTGAGAGAAGAGTGATCAGTCCGTAGAGTGAAATCACTTTCCCACAAAAAGTGCTTGAACTTCTTCGTATAGACCACCACAGCCAACAACTCACGTTTAGTGGTACAATAGTTTCTTTGAGATTTACTCAACGTGTTACTAGCGAAGGCTATAGGAACTTCAACCCCATCCTGGACCTGAGAAAGGGCGGCTCCTATGCTTTCATTACTAGCATCAGTATCTAGAATGAAATGATCATTCTCCGTAGGGTACTTCAACACAGGTGTACTTGCAAACAGACCCTTTATTTTCATAAAGGCCTTGTCTTGCTCGGATCCCCAAGGGAATCGTTCCTTTCTCACTCCGGGTGTCCAGTGGGACAAACTCTGGATAGGAAAGGCAACCCTTGAATATCCTGGGATAAAGTCCCGGTAATAGGAACAGAAACCGAGAAAGGATCTAACTTCTTTCGCATTCGTGGGTGCCTGCCAATTTGACACGGCATCCAGTTTCTCCGGATCGGCTTTAATCCCTTCATTCGAGATTATTCGCCCCAAGTAATTAATAGATCTTTTAAAAAGATCGCATTTCTTGGGCTTCAGCTTCAAACCATTAGTTATGATCCTTTCCAGAACCATACCTAAATTTTCTAAGCATTCCTCGCATGTCTTCCCAAAGACAATCACATCATCTAGATAGACGAGACATTTCTTCCATAATAGGTCACTTCATAAAGTTTCCATCATGGCTTCAAATGTCGCCGGTGCATTGCACAATCCAAACGGCATCACATTATATTGGAATAACCCAATATGACTGGAAAAGGCTGTCTTCTCCATGTCTTTCGGATGCATACCCACTTGCCAGTACCCGGATTGTAAGTCTAGAGAGCAATACCATTGCTTACCTCCAAGGGAGTCTATAGTCTCATCAATCCGTGGTAAGGGATATGAATTCTTCTTGGTCATACCATTCAATTTCCGGTAATCTATGCAAAAACGGATGGTACCATCTTTCTTAGTCACCATGCACACAGGGCTAGACCAAGGACTGGTTGATGGAATTATTACATCCTGTTCAAGCATTTTAGCTATCTCCTCCTCAGCTACCCTTTTTTTGGCTAGTGGGAGTCTTCTATAAGGAATCTTAAAAGGTTCATTCTCACCAGTGTCAATCGTATGCAGTACCTTATCGGTACGTCCCAATTGTTCACTTGGTGCTGCAAAAGCTTTACGGTACTTATATAGCAAGTCAGTTAGAGCTTCACGTTGTTCATCATTTTCTACAGGACTTTCGGCTACTAGAGTATCTAGTTCCGGACTCCCTTCGGGTGAGGAAGGGACTCCGGGTGCCGAAACATGTTCACAGTCTTCTACCGATTCAGAGAGGACAACTGACCCGAGGATCGTGTCCTTCTGTACGTAGACAGTCTTATTACCGGTATTAGATACAGGAACCACCGTCCAAGCAGCGTTAGCTACTAGAACGTCGGCAGATTCCAATCCGATACTTGACAACATTGCCATGTCTGGCTCTACAACTCCAGTTTTTCCTGAAAACTGTCTGTCCGCTCGACATAAGACATCACAGGCTGTGCCTGGTGGTATCTTAACAGTCTGGGCTACACTGGCTACACTGCTCACTTGCCTAAGTACGCATTGTACTTCGAGATGATACGGGTCTCTCACTTCCAATATTCCCCTCTGGGAATCTAACCTTGCTCCATATAATGCAGCAAAATCCAGACCAAGTAGACCAAGTATAACATCCGCGATGTTCGCCACAGTAGGAGTAAGGATGAAGTCCTTATCTTCCTGTAGACTGAACCTCATACATGTTCTACCGCACGTTTGTATCATGCTACCGTCGGCCGTTCGAGCATTTCCTTCCGTTGTGAAAGTTTCATGACTCGTAGGCAAAAGATCGTAGAATCTCTTAGCAACACAGGAGTGGCTAGCACTGCTGGGCGAAATCGCTAGAGGATTCTCACCAGTACCACAAGCGGCGATAGGCTGGCAGTCATGGCAATCACTCATTCGGGGGGTAATCCGGTTGCCTTCATGGACACCCCCACTCAGTTTTCCTTCTTCACTGAGTCCTCCTTACTCGGATTGTTCCGGTAACGAGCGTTTCTATAAACTGGCTTATCTGCCTCACACTCGGCAGCATAATGTCCAATTTCCTGACATCGGAAGCACGTCACTACACTCCTATCAGGCTTAGGCCTTCTAAGATTTTCAGTGATCTTTTTTAACCAAATTGTTAACCAGGTCCTCTGATAAAGACGGACCGGTAGTAGGTTTGGTATCGGGTTGAGTCACAGGAGGTTTGGAGGTAATCACTTTCTCCTTGACGTAACCCGGTTTCTTTCCCCAGTTCCGGTTGTACCGGGGGTTCCCTTGGCCAACGGCCCCAACGTTTTCATCTTTGTCAGGTTCCCCTGATTCGGATGAATCGGTTTCGGGTATTCCTTCCGGGATTATCATTGCTGACATCCGTTGAGGTACCTTCCCGGCAAAGATACGGGCCTTACGATCATAATGATCTAGGGACTAGAACAAATCTGTCAAAGAGGCATCATTCTTCCAAGCTTCACAGGCCACTGTCCTGTGTTCCTGATTCCGCAATCCTTCGATGAATTGTTTAAACATTTCATCTAGGAAGCATTCATCATCTAATCTCCATTGAGGTCTGGCTTTGTGCAACAGTCGTTGACATTCTAAGCCGAACACTTTGGCAGATTCCTTAGGTTTCTGCCTTCTTTTAGTGAACGTCAGCCAAGGATCTTCTCCAACTATATTTCCATATAAATATGAAACAATCTCTATGAGTTCATCATATTTCATATGGGCCGAGAGTCCTACAATTTGGGAATCTCTCCATGGTTCCACGGCTCCTTTCCCGTCGCCTTCCTTTAACCAGCATACTAGATAAGGGAGAGCTTCCGCTTTGCCCCGTCCGCGCAGCCTTGATACTCCTCTTTCCAAGGATTCTTGGCGTTAAAGGGGGTAGGTATCTTAGCTACTCTACGAGCCGGATTCGTGGATCCAGTAAGGGTCAAACCCCTACTCCATTCCATGATCTCCGTATCGTCTAGACCTTGATTGTAACAATCAACACCTAAGTTAGCAATCGCTGCGTTAGAGTCATGCAGCGCTTGTAACCCTGGAGAAAGAGATACTCGGCGACTGAGTCTCTTTTTCCTTGGAGGATTCGTACCATAACTACCTCCGAAGCCTCCGGGTGGTGGTCCTCCTCCACCCCCTGATCCCCCTGTTCCATATGACTGATTTCCATCATTGAAACCAATCCCACCGGCAGAGGGCCTGCTTCTGGAACTATCTCCTGAAGGTCCGGATCCTTGATCACATCCGGATTGCCCTCCAGCTGTACTGGAATTCCCGGATGTTCGTCCGGTTGTTCCTCCGGACATGTTCCGGGTGTTACCATTGGACGGATTCGCTCCTGATTGGGACTGATTCCATCCATACTGGGCATACGGGCCATTTGGTCCCCCTAAAGGTGACTGTCGTGCCCATCCGCCGTCAAAGGTGGGGGGTCTTACTGAGTGGTTTTGTTTAACTCCACTCGTACAGTTACCTCCAGTGTTTCCCGTACCTAAACCAAGGGGTTTCGAGGTATTATCAGTGAATCTAACCTGATGACTCTTTACTCCTTCGCAACGAGGTACAGTTATCTCTGTTGCCTCGTCATCGCCCCTCAAAGAGTTCATCCGGTTACTCGTCGTGTTTAGGGCAATTCCTGAAACAGTGAAGTCTGGTTCAAGAGTGCCTACTGCATGACCAGTATCCTCTAGATACTTTGACATCTGGATAGCTTTAGCTTCCAGTTCGGAATAATCATCCAGCATTTTTGTCTGCTTGGCAGTCAATTCTGTGGATTCACGTATCCATTGACCTCTGAGTTTTTCATGCTCTTCGGTTTGTTTATGATACGTTTTTCGTGCATCCTTGAAGGCTGATTCTATTTTCATCAGCTCTTCTTGATACTTGCCATAGGCCGATTGAGTTGAATTTAATTCTTGTTTAGTTTTATTCAACTCATCACACGAGGCTCTGTATTCCAGATCCGCCGTGTATAGTGCATCACGATATTGTTCGTGCTGGAGTTGGAAATCTTGTTTTTCCTTCTCCATTTGATCCAATAACAGTTGTTGTTGGCGTCTATAACTCTGATCGTAATCAAGACGTTCTGATATCAACTGTTTGTTTTCAGTCAGAATTTTGTCTCGAGTTCCGGTCAGTGTAATGAGATCCTTTTGGATCTTCTCGTATTCTGCTCTCATGTCTTCAAGCTCGTCCATTTTGTTCTTTTCGAATCCACATTTTTGATGTTTAATTCGAGAACTATATGGAGTTTCAAACATACCTGCACTAGGCTTTGGTACCTCAAATGGCAGTTTACCAAATTGAGCAGTACTTTTATGCATAGGTGCAGGTTTCAAAGTACCTCCTGGCATGAATAAGGAGTCTCCAAATTCATCCAGTTCATCATGTAAGTTTTTTCTTACATCCTCTAACCCATCAGGGTAGTGTTCCTGTGGATCTCTCCATACCGTTCCTTGGGGTGGTGATTTGATTTCACCATCCTCCATCGGGGAGTTTAGCTCATGATTTGGGCCATTTCCCCTAACTGGGCTCAGCTCAGTCATTTCTGACTGCGCTTACCCGAAGACCAACTGGTCACGGCACCAGTGTAATGGTTCGTCTCGTTAAGTTAGATTAAATCATAACGAAGAGAGAGAAAAGTTTCCGGGTAGCAACCGAGCTTTTATTTCATAGCTTATGTTACATACGATCACAGCCTCAGAGGACTACATGCTACTAGGGCATTCGGTTACCCTTTTGGGTAACGACCTGGTTGAGCAGTGGGTAGAACCACTACTGGAGAACATGGGGGTAGAACCAGCCTTATATAGGGGAAAAGCCCGCGAAACTCAGACCGGCCACGTGATGTGTGGCAGACGAGTGGTAGGCCCCCTGGTATAATGGATACGAACCCAGAGGCAGGTGCTGCCACCTGCCATCCGGACTCCCCCACTACACCCGAAGACCTAGGTCTGAGTCCCACGGGTACATGAACGTAAAGTGTAAATACCATACCCCTACACATGTATTAATTTTATGACAATTACAGAAACTTGGTTTACTCCATTAGACAGTTCCCACTCATACAATATAAATGGATTTAAGCTATTCAGGTCTGATAGACAATGGTCGGATGATGTTGTTTATGACAGGCCAAAAAAAGGTGGTAGCTTGGGTATTTATGTAAATAATAATTTTCACTATTCCACATCGTTATTGAATATGCATAATTATTCAAATAGTGCTATTGAGACATTCTGTGTTACCCTAACTGATAAGAAAGGTAAAAACAAAATTATTTGTATGGTCTATAGACCTCCAAAGGGTAATATAGAAACTTTTTTCAATGTAATAGAGACTATTGTTAGTGAAATAACCGTTAAAAGCAGGAATAATTTCTTTGTTTTGGGTGATTTTAATATAGATCTTCTTGATCCCAAGCTTAAAAATTTAAGTTGTAGGCTTACAAATACAATGCTTCAATATGGACTAGTTAATTGGGTCAAAGGGGCTACTAGAGAATCACAAAAAAATGGAGAAAAAAATTTCTGTCTTGATTTAATATTCACTAACGATACTCATATGTTGAATTCTGTTATTATACCTTTCGACCTAAGTGATCACTATATTGTTGGTGGTATTATGGACTTAAATGATGTGAATCCCATATCAACAAGTTTTAAGGGTCGTTCTATGAAAAATTCTAACAAAGATGATTTGTTAAAAAATTTCTTGATAAAGATTGGGATGAATTTTTTAATTGTCATGATGTAGAATTTTTATGGTCATATTATATTAATACAATTGAATGTATTCTTGATGAAATGTGTCCTATAAGAACTTTTAACATTAAGAAACCTAAAGAATGTTGGGTTACTGCTGATCTTCTTGAAGACATAGCTGAAAAAGACCGATTGCTGGCTAGATTTTGGAAAACCCATAATCTTTTAGATAAATTAGCTGCCAAAGAGGCAAGGAATAATATTAGCAAAAAAATTACTTCAACTAGGGAGAATTTTGTCAAAAAATATTACGTAGAATTTAAAAATGACCCTGTCAGATTCTGGAGAGAAATATCAAAGATTTTACCTTCAAAGAAAAATGATATTTCAACGATACAATTGTTCAATGAAGAAGGAGAATCTATTTCTAGTCAAAATCTTCCTAATTACATTAATAGTTATTTTGCTAATATTGGTAAAAATCTAGCTAGAAATCTTAATGATGAGTGGTCTTATGATGGTGTATATAATAATGATTGTATTTTGGATAACTTGAGTACTAGTGAAGGAGAAATTGAATATTTTATTGATGATATATGTACCATGAAATCTTAAGCTATAGAGGGAATAAGTTCAAGTATATTAAAAATGGTCTTTAAAAACTCATTGAGACATCTCAAACACATATTCAATACCTCATTAAGGACTAGTAAAATTCCTCTTGAATGGAAAATTGCTAAGGTTATACCTATACCTAAGGGAGGTGATGATAAATCTGTCTCTAATCTTAGACCTATTTCACTTTTATCTCTACCAAGTAAAATATTAGAAAAAATAGTTCATAGGAAAATTATTAACTTTCTAGAGGATAATAATTTATTATCATTAAATCAATTTGGCTATAGGAAAAATAAATCCACTATAGATTCGGTAGGTAAATTAACAGATGAATTTTTAATAAACAAAAATTTTGGACAAAATTCCTTAGTTACATTTTTCGATCTAAAAAAGGCATTTGACACAGTTAACCATCAAATTTTGATAAAAAAATTGCAGTATCTAGGTATCAAAGGTGAAATATTAAACTGGATCAAAGTTTATCTAAGTGACAGATATCAATTCACCCCTATTAGTGGTATAAATTCAAGTAAAGAGGCTATAGAATGTGGAGTGCCTAAAGGCTCTATTCTAGGACCAATTCTTTTTTTAATATACATTAATGATGTACAGTTTGTTTGCAAAAATTCAAGCATTTATTTATTTGCTGATGATACAGCAATTACTACAATTAGTAAAAATGAAGGATTGGCATTATATAACATGCAAAAGGATGTAGATGCTTTTGTAAGTTGGTGTGACAAAAACAAACTCATTGTCAATATAGAAAATTTTTTTTGGGTTCTGGTCATAATAAATGCTTCCCAAATATAAATATAAATATCAGAAATATTCCAATAAAGAGAGTACATAGTTATAAATATTTGGGAGTATTATTAGATCCAACTTTGAATTAAAATATTTTTCTAAAAAATCAGATGAAAACAATTGCTTATCGTACATTCCAACTTGCAAAAATAGCTAGGTTCTTAAGTACTGAGAATTTAATCAGAATCTACAAGGTCTATATTTTGCCAATCTTTGATTATGGTGATATTTTATATGATAAATCAAATGTTGTTAATTTGGACAAACTGCAAAGAATGCAGAATAGAGCTTCCTTGTAATGTCCTGTATGTCTTTATAAATATTCATTTTTGTATTATATGTCTTTACATAATTATTTGTGGAATACTAGGTGGCCAACTAAAACTAATTTATTAAGCGGCAGCCTTTTTGTCTTAGTAATATTAAAATCATAGAATATATTATAATAATTCAATTTTTATATTTGTAATTATTTTCTGACTATAATGTATATAAAATATATTGTAACATATTGTACATATTACTACAGTGGTTAATAATTGCATCATTATAAAAATTGTTGACAACGACTTATAAAGTACTAATTGTATTATGATATGAGACAAATAAATTACTTTGAATTTGAATTCTCCCAAACCTAACATTCCTCTGTAAAATGTCATCAAATGAGCCCAGCTACTGTAATACTGTAGGGGGTGACCAGTAGTTTAATTTAATTTAATTGCACAGATGTGCCTAAACTAACAATAGTTGTTATTATTATGATATATATTTAACAACCTATGTTTTACTGTATTACTCATACATAAATAGTTAAATGTATACTAATTAAGCTATAACCTATGCAGCAAATCCAGCCTTCATCTACAATATGACGGTAGCAGTTAAATTACTTACCCAAATGAATATACCAGACAAGGTGGTTTGAGGAGATAAGGGCCTGATACACAGACATCCCATCCCCCGTCCCCCTCATCTCCTGCACGGTATGACTCATTGCATGCTATGTCAGGATATTTCAGATATCTGGAATTATGTTAATTAATAGATAATATTATGATACATGCAATTCCTCTGTTCATTGTCTTGATGACTTTCACTTTCCACATTGCATTTTATAATACTTGTCAATATGCCTGGAGGTTAATTTGAAAAAAATCCTAGCAAAAAAATCCTAGAAAAATGCACTGCTATTTTTTCTTTCTTATGGTAGAATGAGACAGCCAGGCATTAACACAGCAAGTGCTATTTATTTTACCTGTGGTAGGCTGAGCTCTGTATACACTGTCACAAGCAACACACACTGTGCACAGTGCCCGGCCTATTGCAGTAGGGGCAAAATAAATAAATAGCTGTGCAACACTCCTTTTCACAGGAGGTGATAAACAATTGTTCTCCTCTGCTACATGAGCTATTTATAGTGTCTAGGGTTCAGTTGACCCCATACAGTAGAGCAGGTAATGTATGAGTAGCCTAAAGAGACTGTCAAGTACCACCGAGCAGTGGCCTCCCTCTCCTATATAATTATATACACTGCATGTACATTTCCTTTTGACAGAAGGAATCTGTGTGAAACCACTATCGATTTATTACATTATCACAGGGACCTGTGGTAGGCTAGAAAAAGAAATAGTGAAGAGGAATTAACACTTAGTATTTCTTTTTTGGCTAACACAGTGTAAATGAATAGTGTAGTATTACAAGGTCTTATCTAAGCAACAAATGTTGAAAACGCTACCATCTCTGGGTGAGTGATGGCCAGTCTGATGGCAGGATGTTTTGAATTAACCTCCAGGTGTATATTTTGTATCTTACATCTTAGGTGCACACTGAACTTTCTTTGAATCTGATGACTTATCTTTTTGTGTAATTGGTGTGGGTAACTATACTTTTGCATGGTGACACCAAACTAATTTGATGCCTCATTTGTCTTTCGGCATTGTAAAGATATATAAAAGGTTTAGAGTTACATATAGGATGTACAGGCCAAGCTAATTAAAAAGAAAAAAAAACATCACTAAAAAATTGCTTATAGAACTAGCTTGCTTTGCAATTGAAACTAACTCCAATCTAAGCCAGTTACACAGCTATATAAATTAGTTAAGAGTAGGCTCATGAATTTGTTGAAATAAGGGATTTTCAGTGATAACATAGAGGTATGGTATTAAGTATATATTATGGTTCTCTCTAGCCTGATGGGTGAGTTGGCTTGGCTGTCTCTATATTCATCTGAAGTCTCTAAAAGCACTCAGAACTGATGAGACATTCTCTCTCGCTACCTGCAGGTAGCCACTGTTGTATGCTGTAAAATAAACCTGTTGGCATACACCTGAAACAGCACTCGTTGTCTTTTATCCAAATAGTCAGTAAAAACGAATCACCACAATAACAATACCTATGGAAAGCCTTGTCTGAGGTCCATCTGACTGCCCTATATTGTAGAAACCTTTCATAAGGTTTTCCTGAAAAAGATTCTGTGCCTACCTGCAATTGAAAATATAAAATATCACAAATGCATCATACCGCATGGTTAGCATGGTCTGTGATTTCCACCACATATGATATAACCACCACATATGATATAATGGTAGTGAAATGTTATGAATCATCTGTGAGATAATGCATCTGGATAATCTCTATTAATGTTTTCTGTCGACTATTCTCAAATGGTGACATATACCCTGAAGTATTTTTACCTTAACAGATGTAAACATTAAATCTACATTGTATTTTTCTTCTATGAAGTCAGATTAAAACTCTGGGATAATAGACTGGTTTTCGTGAGAAATGTGCTCCAATAAAGTTGATTTGATATGTACCTCATTAGGCTGAACAGTGATGATAGCCCTCATGCCGAATATCGTCGACTTTTTCTCTCCCAGCAAGAATATGCAAGGAAGCAGTAGCAATGAGATACCAACCAGAACCACACGGGCAGACATGTTTACCAATATAGAATATCCAAGTAAGGTGAGCTAGGGAAATATAGATATATATCTTAGCCTCAGAACTTTATGAAATAACTTGTAAAATGGAAAAAAAGTTAATTTCATAAAAGAAATAAGTAATATTTGTTTCCCTAATCCTGCCAGGTAAAAATTGTTATATGAAAGTGACATACATTCTTAATGATGACACACCTGTGATAGATGGCAGGTGGCTTAATGTTTGCGACGTATTGCTTTTAGGCCGAATTGTTGCATGTCAGTTCTTTATTATGAAAATGTTCTAAATATAGCAGGCAGAAAAAAACTTAGTAGTATATAGGTGCGAACTCAGCGCATAGGAACAGCCATTTAAATCAGTTTGACCTACTTACGAACCGGAAGTGACCTAGTTTTGAAGGCGGAAAAGTTTGAAATCTCGAGCTTTGATTGGTTGAGGGACTGGAAGTCATGTCATGACCTATTTTCTTGAGCTCTGATTGGCTGAGAGATGGTCTAGTTTTAAAAGGCGGGAAATTTGAAATTTTGGAATTGACCTAGTTTTAAAGGCGGGAAATTTGAAATTTTAAGCTTTGATTGGCTGAGAGATGGTTTCCATGGAAATAGCAAAACATGAACAAATGTGTTGTTGTTATGGCAACGTTAAGATATAACCAATGATGTGATCTTGACCTTGACAACAACATTGACACCTAGCAGATATTATTGAAACTGCTTTTAGCTAAGCCTAGTGGAGCTCCCTTGTGGTTAAAAAAAAACTAGTGGCGTCTTTACGCCTGACACCTAGTGGATATTTTTGGAACGACTTATAGCTGGACTTACCGTAATACCTCGCGTATAAGGCACGCCTTATACATGATGATGCACCCCTGGTGCGCCTTATAGAAGTAGAATTATTTAGGAGAAATTTTTCTCTAAAATTTCCCCAATATTCCCTTGACCCTGTATAGTGGTAAAATGGGATGGGGGAGGCTCTAAGATGGCCATAGGTCTTTGAAATTTGAAAATCCGTTAATTAGAATAAAAGATTTTTTTTACTTATACACTCACATCTGCAAAGTCTGGGTGTGCCTTATATGCGAGGTGCGCTTTATACGCGAGGTATTACGGTAGTAAAAACAAACCTCTTGTGGTTAGGAAGTGTGGTTATGACATGTAATATTCATGTGACTTTTAGGGCTAGTTTGTTTGTTGTTTAATGGTTCGTATTACGTTTGTATGTTGGCTGGCTCTCAGGCTCGCTTAACACTAGATGTATTAGCACAACACAACAACAGTAGTTCGGGTTGGGCAAAGCCCTTCAGACTTCGCACCTGTTCGGGTAGGCTTATATTGGAGAAGATAACTGTATGTCTGGACTGGACCAGGTCCAGTCCTCTTCTTAGTAGGAGCTGGATGCGAGGCGTGGTGCTGCCCCCTCTTTTACCAAACGGGTATCGCAAAGTGACACGTGGTTGGCATAGAAGGAATGAGGACCACACAAACACATCTCTCGGATGAGGCGCACTAATATATACACGACGATGCCGGCCCCTACACTACCCCCCCCTAGACTATACCTTGGGTAGGTGTTACAATAGACCTATTGTTAACCTGATAATATGATATATATATATATATATATATATATATATATATATATATATATATATATATATATATATATATGAAAGTATGTACACAGGTAAGTCTATTTATGGAATATTATATAAAATTAATATGACATTAAAGGGGCATTATAAATAATATGTACATAATAATAGGCATTGTCATATATAAACCAAAGTAACTAATAATAACAAAATAGAAGATGGTGCCTTATGCACCATCAACCTATGGTAAAGTGGTATGGTAACAGTGTTACATAGTTATTATAGTTAGAAACGACATATTAAATTTTACAGTTAAACATGTTGTAGTGTAACGTAGACACATTATATAAAATATAGACCCGAGAGGTGTAGTAATCCGAAAAAGATTTTTAGTTATGAATGAATGATAATATACATATTGTAATAACCAGAGTCGACAACTTGTATAAAGAATGGAATAGAAAGTTACAGCCGTTGTTGTTGTTTTATTTCTTAGAGACCTTAGGGACTAACAGGCACTTGTCAGTTGTTACTTGCTTCTACTGATACTTATATTTAATTTAGAGACGCCACTCCGCTCATGGACTAGAAACCTGCCACCGAACTTCCATAGGAAGGCTTTCACGTAGGCCACCTGAGTGTCTGATCGCGTCTCCTAGAAAACCACCGAACACCGCGTTTTATAGCCCTGGCCGCCGATGGTGATGTCACAAAGCTGTGACATCACCGCCGACGCGCCCCCTAGCGGCCACTGTGTGAACCCACCGCCGGCCGATGTTTATTACAATATACAGGAAATGTTATATGAATTTAAGAGGTGTCCTACCGGGGTAGTAGGATCACCCTTACAATAAAACTAAACTTCTGGTGAACCTGGAATGACTGGTTTCTGCAGCTCCATTCGGCGACATATATGTAGTGGCAAGCCACATAGCTGTGTGTACTGCCCTGGTGAGGATGTGAAGATGGAGTCCCCTTTCGGATGGTAGTTCACGAGTGGTTCGGGTAGCGGCCATCTTGGCTGCAGATTGTCATTCCAGTCCGTCGAATCCGGGTAGTCCTCCGAGAATAAATCTCTGGCATATAAGGTATGCAACCAAATTATGGGGAACCGGCAGATGGACTCTTACAAGTCCTCAGACTCGTTGTCAGTGTCCATCTTCTCAGCTGGCTCCGGGTTGAGGTTGGAAGCCGAGCTGCTGCTTTCTCCACTGAGAAGCGTAAGGGTAGCAGTGTTTGGGTCCACGTCAAGTAGATTCAGAGCACCCACTACCCCAGCGTCGGCATCCGAAGGAATGACTAATGACGATGCAGTGCCGTCCCAGTCATGCAAATGGTTGCCGAAGCCTAGGAAGAACTTAAGGTCCTCCTCCTTGTACTTCAAGTTCTCAGCGGCGTGGAACTCCTTAAGCTTCTCGGCTTCCCTCTTTTTCTCCATACAGGACTTATAGGCCTCCTCGACCCGCTTTATTTCCTGCTCCTTAATTTTGTTTTCTTCCCTCTTCTGGATTTCGTAAACCAGATTGAAGGTGGCCTCAGTCATGTCTCGCCAGTAGTCAATTGACCTCTGGTGATGCAGGGACTGCCATTCGCTCATGAGATCATTTTGGATCTCACAAATGCGTTTGTCACGGTAGTCAACGAACGTCTCTGGGGCCTGAAAACCCGCCAGGGTACTTGCCACTAGCCCCATGATGGGGACCCGAGAGTCTGCAGAGGGGCAGCAGCTGGTACCGATGCTTGAGTGGGTACAATAACAGGCGGAGCGCCTGCACTAGGGACTACAGAACCCTCAACCATCGCACCTCCCCTTCCTCGGCCGTAGCTGGGGAGTAGTCGGGTGGACTCGCATCCACCACGGCCTCTACCCCGAGCCTTGGGTTGACCTGAGGAGGTCAGGACTTAGGATTCTGGTCCTGCAGGTCCCATGGCAGGGAACTTTGCCATGTAATCCTCGTAAGCTTGGCGATGCTTCTCGTTTGACTCCTCCCTGGCCTACCATGCACTGTGGCCAGTGCGGGAGCAGAAGAACATCGACCAGTCCTCATGGCTTCTGGTGTCAACACCTGGGGGCGCTGTGCTCCAGCAGTGAAGCCAGGTGGTGGCGGTGGGGGTGCTGCCCGGCTAGCCACCCGACGGGTCTGGTGGCCAGGCATGTCCAGTGCTGAAACCTGCTGTCTGGACTGGTGACGATCAGCTGGGTTTTGCTGGTCTAGACTGATCCTTACCGCCAGAAGGGCTTACGGATTGGTCTGCTCGGGTTCGTTTGGCGGGTGTGGCTGAGGACTGCGTCCCAGCTGCTCCCTTCAAACGGGCCTGCTTGTCCCTCTCGCGTTTGTCGTCGCCTCGCCATTTCTTTAGTTTCAGATGGCCCTCAGTGGGCAGCTGGAACTTAGAACCGGAGGGGATGACGGTAAAGTAAGTGGTGATGTTACCACTCCTCCAAGCACAGAACTCGGGTTCAAAAGCCAGCTTTCTCACATCACTGACTGGGTGTGCGGCCCAGTTTGCCAGGAGCTCGTTGAAGCACCTCACTGCACGCTTTCGTGTCTTTTCCAGGCCAGTACCATGGGCTTTTTGCAGATGCAAAGTCATGTCTCAGCGCCGGTTGGTCAAGAAAGTGCCATCGCACAACTTGCTGGGGCGGTCACCAGGGACACACCGCATCAAGGGCTTATGGTGCATGTGATGCTCCATGATATACTTGGCGAACCGAGGCTTGGTATCGAATACCTTCTCCCCAGTGAGTGCGAGCTGACACAACTCGAATGGGCACTTGCGGCGGTTGCCGCTGGGTCCCCATTGGGTCATAGCCCATTGAACCTTTGTTCTGGACTCATAGTTGTACACCATACCTAACTTGGATTTTAGTTGGTCAATCTAACTGGTGTATCATGAGGACCAGACTTCATCCACTCCTCATCATCACTATCACCATCCATATTGACGGCGCCCGGGCACATTTAGTGGATCGTGTCATATGCACAATCCGCGAAGCAGCGAGGGACGCGTTCTTTAAATCCCTCGGCTGCATTCTTCCACATCCATTTCTGGTTTTCGTCTTTCGGGATGTCTGTGGTTATGTCTTCCCACGTCGTCACTGACTCCAACTCAGATCTGGCTGACCCGGGCAGCTCCGGATTGCTTTCGCGATCCGACTCGCTGCTCGAGTAGATGCCTGCCCCCTTGGCCTGGACCCGACTGGAGGTAGTGGTACCAGTCAAAGTCACAACCGAGGTGACAGCGGGCGACCCGCTGGTGGTCACAGTGGGTGCTACAGTAACCGTGGTGGCCACGGTGACTGATGTAGTGCTTGGAGCTGGAGCCTTCGGCTTACTCTTGTCCCCCTTCTTTGTAAAAGAAGGCGCGGGTACAGCCAAAGTCCCTTTCGCTCCCTTCTTCCCCTTCTTTTTGCCTTTAGCAGGCTGCTTTGGGGCTTCCGGGCTGGAATCCGTCCTACCGGATTCCTTCCCTTTACCCCGGGTGCTCATTCGGCTACTGGTGGTAGAGTCAGTATCCGATGCAGCACTTGACTGGAGCTGGGCCTGCTGTCTGTGATGGGCATGGCGGGCAGCGGTCAGCTCCTTCTGCTGGGCGTTAAGCTCACAGCGCTTACCCTCCACAGCAGCCTGCTGATGAGTGATGTCCTCTGGTATATTGGCGCCAGGCTCATCCGAAGGTCCTCGTCCTCGAGGTCCGACTCGGTTAGCGATCCCTTCGGTGTAGAAGTAAGGAAGTACGTCTGGTTCCCTCTAACCACGACCACAAAAGCACCCTAGGACCGCCTGGGTAAGCCCAAGTCACCAGTTTAGCCTCTGTTTGGGTTCCCACTCTTTTCTCAAGTGCCAAATCTGTGATTCTATTGGTTTATGTTTGTTGATTGACCTAGATCAACTCCATGCACAGTGACAGACCCTCTGTCACTGTGTCAGAATCCCTCACTGACTGAAATTAGGTCAGGGATAGTGGGTATAGAGAAAAGTGTAGGGGATAACAACATGTGTTATTTCCAGGACAACAAATAGTATACTCACTATTGTGAAGTGGGAATTGGTAGGGTGAGGGTGATGGGTTATTATTTTTTAGGTGCCACCAAAAAATGTGGGTTTATGTATGGACCTCTGGTCCAAACACGTCCCCCCCTCCTAATTGTGGGGATATATCCATATCCCCACTAGCTTTTGTGGTTTCGACCCTAATGGTGTCTCATCAGGTGGATGTGACGGGAAAGCATAATATGTTAAACCTGATACATATTCATTAGATGATTTTATGCAACCTCATTGACCAGGCTAGCCCATCATGAGTTACATTTGAGGCATGATAATAATGCTTTTATTATCGAATTGGTGTCACACGAGGGAAATCAATCCCTGTGTATAGGTGCTGGTGTGGTCAGTCTTAGGGCACCAAGTGGCCTTCGGTGTAGGCTTACGAACCAATTTCTTGGTTCGCCCGGATTCCACTGACGAGTGGGTGATGGTAGAGTCAGTGTCCATGCCGGATTCCGACTCCCTCAACTGTGTTGCCCTCCGGGTAATCCCTTTGGATAACAGCACAGCCCGTGCCAAGTTCTCGTACACCATCATGGCTCCAGCCAACCGCTTGTAATTACGGAGCATATTTTCAGCCAGCTCGTCAGAGCACGAGTCTATCACCATTGATTTGAAATCATCCGGGATAGCCTCTGGCTCTCCAGGCACCACAGCCAATGCACCGCATCCAAACATGGATGGGTGCGTGGGGATGTAGGTGCCCCACCTCGTGTAAATGATACCTTTTTCCTTGTTCACGTGAGTGAGACATTCAGTCCTCGTCTTAAATCACTGAGGACACAATGGAATGTCCAAGACATCTGTGTCAATTCCCTTCACGTTGGTAGTGTCCGTTGAACCTGACGCAGAAGTTGCTGGACCCGGAGCTGGTGGAGGAGGCATCCGTTCCCTGTCTGTCCCTGCTGTTGACATTGCAGCGAGACAGTTAGCGGCCTCTTCCACTTGAACTGGCGCTTGTCCGAGGCCAGCTTTCGAGGTCTTCATAGTCTCCTTCACCCGAGATGCGGCCGTTGGGGCCTCGTCTTCGTCCAACTCAATGTTGGCGCTTTGACGCACGGCGTCAATTGTCCCCTGTGCCATTACGGTGAGACAATCTTCCAATTAAAAATTGGCAGTAATGGCGTTGGACTCCTTCCGAAGGATTCATCCAACAAGAATTGAGGGTAGGGCTCAGCTATAGGCTGCTGGGGGACGCAAAATTACCTGAGCGAAACCAATGATGTCTTACCACCTCGATTCTGCCCTAGTTATAACTGGGTCAAACCGACATGGCTTCATACCTCTCGTCTCACAAGATCCTGCTGCGAGCTATCCGGTGACCTAGTTGCACATCTGCCCACCACCCCTGTGACGCCCTCTAGCAGACTAGATTCTGACTAAGGTTCGGCTCAGTATACGAGACGCATATTACTACCGGGGTGCTATCATCTGGAGCTTGGTGGTATATACATCGCTATAAAGCGAATGTACTGGTTAATCCGACCACCACTCACAAGATACGACTACCCAGGGAACATATGTTCGAAGCCCGTGCCGTGATACATATGTCATTCGCCTTCGGCAAACCAGACAAAGTTGCTCGTTGTGTACTGAGTTAGGTAATGGCAGACCTCAACCGAGGACTACGTCTGACGCCCTCGGTTAGCATTTTATTTATCCTGGACCTTTCCCATGTGAAATGCGTTCACTCAGCGAGTATTTTTTCCAATTCTTACGATTTGGCTGTTTGTCTTCTTCTTCTTAGAAGCTACCTTCGCCTCTGGATGCTTCCTAGGCCAACCTCTGGGGCGTTTCTTGGTTACCATGGCCTCAGGCCTACTTACAGTCGGCGCTGGGGGTCGGTACCCGTACTCCCTCTCTGCTGCTTCGCGTCCCTTCCAGGGCCTAAGCTTTCCTACATTGGTCTTCCATTTTCTACCAGTGTAGCAATCCTCCATCATCACTGTAGATTCCAAGATGATGCACACAATTTTAAATGGGCCCTCCCAAGGCCTTATGACCTTCAATCGTTCGAGCGGCTCATAATACCTCAGTACCTTGTCTCCTACAATCATCCCCTCAGTGTCCTTAAAATTAAGAAGCCATTTTAGAGACGAATGGTTGGTACGCAAAGTAAAGTCAGCTCCCCAGAGGAAATGCTTATACTTCTTCGTATATACCACTACCGCCAAGAGTTCTCTTTTAGTGGTACAATAATTACCATGGGTCTTGCTTAGCGTGTTGCATTCTGGACCTGAGAGAGTGCAGCCCCTATAGCATTATTGCTAGCATTGGTGTCTAGTATGAAATGTCCCTCGGGAGTGGGATATTTCAATACCAGTGTGTTTCTAAACAAATCTTTTATTTTATTAAAAGATTCTTCCTGCTTGCTGGTCCATGGGAAGGGTTCCCGCACGTACCCGGTGTCCAATGAGCTAAGCATTGCATAGGAAAACTTACATGAGAGTAATTCGGTATAAAATCATGGTAATAGGAACGGAAACCTAAAATTGATCTAACCTCCTTAGCACTCGTGGGTCTTCTCCGGATTCGCACTTACCCCGTTGGGGGTAATTATCCTTTCTAAGTATGTAATTGTTTTCGTAAACAGATTACATTACTTAGGCTTAAGTTTTAGGCTGTTGGCAAAATCCTATCCAGGACCAGCTGTAGGTTCGCATGGCATTCCTTGAATGACTTGCCGAACATGACAACATCATCCAAGTAAACCAAACACTTTTTCCACAGCAAGTCACTGAGATTCCATCATAGCCTCAAACGTAGCTGGTGCATTGCACAATCTGAATGGTAAGCCATTATAGTCCCAAATGGCTAGAGAATGCAGTTTTCTCTATGTCCTTGGGATGCATCAGTATCTGCCAATACCCGGACTGTAAATCCAGGGTGCAGAACCATTGGTTCCCACCCAAGCTATCTAAGGTGTCGTCTATCCTGGGTAGAGGATACGAGTTCTTCTTTGTCATACCGTTTAATTTCCGGTAGTCAACACAGAAACAGATGGTACCGTCTGTTTTTTGTGGTCATACAAACAGGGCTGGACCAGGGGCTCGAGCTCGGTATGATTACCCCTAGTTCCAACTGTTTTTGTATTTCCTGTTCACATATTAACTTCTTAAGAGAAAGGTAATTTAAAAGGTCTTCCGTCGCCCACATCAATAGGTGCAACACCTTATTGGTCCTACCTACGGGTCCTCCCTCCTTGCCAAAAGCATTCTCATACCTTCGAAGGAGATCCCTTAGGTGCCGTTTATCATCCGTATTCTGAAAATCTGATTTATCAGTTTCTGAAATTCTTCATCCAAAGGATGCTTACTAACAGGGTTTAATGGTTCCTTGAACTCGGCTTCGGCGACGTGTTCCACTGAACTCATCACCCCTATGCCGTCACCTTGTTTCAAGTAAATCACTGAACCGGTTCGGTTAGTCATGGGTAATACAGTCCATGCTGCATTCGCAACTAACATATCCACTGAGTCCAACCCGATGCTCGATAAATGTATCGTGTAGGGTTCAAAGACTCCAGTCTCACCCTTCTGGGCTATTGATCTGCCACAAAGGACATCACAAGTAGTACCCGGAGGGATTTTCACCGTATGAATAACCGAAGCTACTGAAGACACTTGTCTCAATACACACTGTTCATGCAAGCCATAGGGGTTCCGGATACTCATCATTCCGTCCCTTGGATCCAACATGGCCCCTCATAGGCATGCAAAATCCAAACCGAGGATTCCATCGTCACTAACCTCTGCTATAGTAGGCAAAAGAACAAATTCTTTGCCTCCTATACGGATAGGCATAAAAGTCCTCCCAAAAGTTCTCATACTGCTTCCGTCGGCCGTGCAAGCATTTACCCCTGTTTTGAGGTTCTCATGACTGCCAGCCATCGAGTTGAAGAATCACACAGGAATGGCTAGCTCCAGTATCCACTAAGAATTCTCCTACGCGACCTTCCACAGTTACGGGTATATACCACCGTCTCCCTCCCAATGGGGATGGCTTGCTGGTAAACTGGTGAAAGTCTCCAGAATCACCAAGATTCAATCTGAGTCCTCTTGGAAACTCCAGACAAGGATGACTTGGGGGAAGGCGTGTCCCACACACTCCGATCAACTCATTGATCCATCCTTCCTCTCCCCGAGTGCGGCCACTCGCCATGTAGTCACCTCCAACACACATATCTGCACTAGGGTCCCTGGTCCCGGTCCGAATGCTAGGGTGCAAACCCACAGTCACCCGACCTCCAGGTAAGCTTGATTCGAATTCTTCCACCGGATTACCCCCGGTAGCCTCTTGGCATTCATTTCTTGTTGGGGTTATACCCAATGCTGTGGATACAACCCCCTCTAATTTCCCACTACATCAGCTACATCAGCATCCTGCTGATCTGCTTCGGGTTCGGGTTCGGCTTCATAATAAGCCGGCATTACTGGCTTTGCAGCAGTACACGCTGACGAATAGTGCCCCATTTTCTGGCACCTAAAACATTTAACAGTTCGGCGATCCACTCTGGGTCTCGACCGACTGGCTTGTAGTGCATCAGTTATCCTCTTGCACATATCTTCCATTAACTTTGTCAAGTCCGAAGACTGACCACTCACTTTAGAAGTGCTCTCGACAGGCTTATGCGCCTTGCCATTGGACCTGGGCATACCTGAAGTCTCGGGTACTGATTTAGCATCCTTCGACTTGTTAAAAACCTTCCTCGGAATGTATTTCCTACCAGAAGTGTTCATTCTCAATTGCATCGCGCAGAAGGTACCGTTCTCCTGCTCGATGTCAATCAACTCGAAGTCATCCGAGGTGTTAGTGTCATCAGATTGATGCATTGCAGCTGCTACTGGGGTCGGTTCTGTTACATTGGGAACGTCCCCGGCTAACATGGTTCATTTCTTCACGGCCATATCTATCCCATTAAATATGCTGTGCAGCGTAGACCCTTCTTTCCAGGCGTCTCTTGCAGCTATCTGCTCATCTCGGTCTCTTAGCCCTTTGACGAATTGAGTAATCAAGTCGTCCATATACCAGTCCTGGTTTTCTGTCCCGGGTCTGGCCTCACTCAATAGGGCATGGAGTTCCATCCCGTATGCTCTAAATGCTTCTGTAGGTTTCTGGGTCAGTTTTCTAAAACGCACCATAGGGTCCTCCTTGACCATGTCAGACTTCAGACTTCCCACCTGTTCGGGTAGGCTTTTATTAGAGAAGATAACTGTACATCTGGACTGGACCAGGTCCAGTCCTCTTCTGTGGATCGTCCGGCTCCTTAGTAGGAGCTGGATGCGAGGCGTGGTGCTGCCACCTCTTGTACCAAACGGGTATCGCAAAGCGACACCTGGTTGGCATAGAAGGAATGAGCATCACACAAACACATCTCTCGGATGTGGCGCACTAATATATACACGACGATGCCGGCCCCTAAAGTTGGATAATTTATACATGTTTGGTTGTTGACATTTGTGTAATACTCATGGAATCTTAGGGGGACCCAGTGGGAGATATATTTTACCATCTGTGATATAATTAATACAACACATCACATTTCCTTTTCACTTGTATTTCATTTTTTATTTTACAGACAACCCTGACATACAAACGTGCTTTTACCATTAGCAGGTTTTGTACATATGCGACAGAAAGAGGTGTTTGAGGTATCAAAATAATATGTGCCATTGATCGTAGCTATGTTTGCAATAGCAGGTTAAAACAATGCCTGAGCCAGAAAGTAGACAGAGTTGTTTTTCACTGGAGCTAAAAGCCCTGAGAGGTAGCCTTCCTTGAAATTTAGCCTATTGTATACCTGGTATAATGCCATGGGCATGACTGTTTAGTGTGTAATTGGTATACTCCAATATACCAATCCTTTGTCTGTAATGTAACGCTGTTATTTTTACATAAGTCAATGCAAAAGCTCCACTAAAATATTGAATGTTGTCTAAAGGAATTGCTTCCCAGAAAAGGTTTTCTTCACATCGGCATAACAAACTAGATACATTATTGCCTGAAGTAATTACAGAAGGTTTACCATATGTTGTACTCGACTGTAAATGGGGGCGCATATAAAATTCAAAAGGAGGGTTAGACATGATGCCTGCTTAGCTAAAATACTACCAAAGACCAGATAAGGGAAAAAAAACTCTTGTCTGGTGAAGTTGATGCAAAGAAAAAACTGAACTGTTTTACACGATCACTTTTCTTTTTTGTTTCTTGCACCTAGTTTTTTTGGGGGGATTGTTTATCTCCTTATTTTTTTACACACACTATGTATACACATGACAGAATTTTACACAGGATACTTGAATATAACCTTAACATCATCTTTTAGTAAAATTTTACTGTTTTACACAATTACTTTTCTATTTTTGTTTTTTTGATTTTCACACAGTATACACATGACAGAATACAACCATAAACTATGTAAATTTTTACTTTTTACTTTTTTTTTTCCTTTTTTTTTTCCACACAAGATACATGGTAGAACACAACCTTAACCTTAATTTCTACTAAAATGTTCTACAAAAATGCTTATACACAAGAATGCCTTGCTTAACCTTTGAATCACTTGTCAAAGTGGTAAATCTGACCTTGTAAATGATTTTATATCATTGCCATCATAAGTTTCCTTGTAAGAAGAGTTTTTTTTCTATTTTTTTCAGGCGCAAAAAGTGAATTTTGTCTATTTTTTAGGCACAAAAAAAGTAAATTTTGTCATTTTTCATCCTGCATGCTACGCTATAGTTTCTATGCATAAAGATGATACACTATAACACTTTGATAATTGTTAAAAAAAAAGCTGTTAACCACTGACCTTTTTTCACTGGTAGAAACTCTTGTAGTCTTGTTACAGAAGTGGGCCCACACATGTTTAAAGAGTTTCCAGCACTTGAGGCATAATGGTGTGCCCACAGTGTGAGGGACAGATGGGGTGGCGTATGGCAGAAGGCACAGAAAGGTTCCTTTCATTTATGTAGGACTGAGTGCCAATGTGGATTTTTACCTGCACCCTTGTAAAGGTTTACCAGAACCGAAACAGGCCATGAAGAAGGTGCAGCAGTGGGGATGTCTAAACCCTCTACGAGGTTAGAAACGGCTGACTATTTCAGGCGGACAAAATTACATTATCCCCCCTTGTCCCAAACGAAAGTCGTTTACTAAAGGGTGTTCAGAACATTGGCCACTCCTCACTAGGCTTTTGTCATATATAGTGAGGGTGGTAACTCAAATATCCGCCGAAGGTTGCAAAGTTGTCACAGGTTATCCTTTTAACCATTTTACCCCTTACCGAAGAAAAAAAGAGAAAAAACTCTTGTTTTTTTTTTACCTGTTGGTAAAACGTAAAAAAAAAAAAAATTTAACAAAGAATAATTTTTTTTTAATTTTTTTTTTTAAAAATAAAGCGAGTTTAACAGCCCATGGCTTTTTTTTTTGTAAAAGAAGAAAAAAGGCTTTTTTCCATGTCACTGTATAGTACTTTTTCACAGGTTACATTTACATTTTTTTCACTCACCATTTTTTGAAAAAAGAAAATGTCCTTGTCACTGAACATCAGTTTACATGGCCTGCATTTTGCATATCACCATGTACAAATTAGCAGTTTACATATTGTTTACATGTGTGGAGGTATTACTATATAACTACATGTATGGGTACCGTCTGGCGTGGCGGGTGAGTCCAGTCGCTGGGTGTTCCTTAGGTTCCGGATAGGTGGCAGCACCAATCCGGGCCTGTGGGGACACCTGGTGACAACCACCAAGGTCTGTATATAAAGACCGGGGCTCAGCCGCTACGTCAGAGGCCCTCCAGGCCTCCGAGCTTATAAGACCATTAATTAAACCCTAGCTGCCCCACCATCACCTTCCGGGTAGTCGTAAGTGTTCATCAATAAAACCGTTGGCATACACTTGAATTACCGCCTTACTCTTTCTTTCCTTATCCGTAAGGCCCGAACCACCAAATTAGTAATACAAACCCATTACATTGGTGCCGTGACCAGGATATTCTGGTTATAGCCCGGACGTTATAACATCCGAACGGCTAGTACATGGGTTAGACAGCCTCGCGGAAGCTAACCCTGAGGGACAAAATGTTGTCCATGAGAATGGCAAAAGGTCATTAGTGATCCAGACCCCTTCGAACCCACAGGATGCTGCATCCTGGAGGGAACCTGGACCTCACTATACACTTGATAGTGAGGAAAATATACCTGACTGTACAGAGGGAACAATCCATACAGAGAAAGAGTACCTTGTTGGGTCAACAATCACTTGTTGACGAATTAAGCAATTCGATGTTTGAAGTTGGGGGTACCACCAACCCAGAACATCCGGCTCCCATGCCAAAAAGGGTAACGTTTGGAAAACTACCATACAGAATACCCAGATCTGGGCTGCCTATTCTAGATTATAGCGCCATCGACGGTGATGTGACCTATGCAGTACCAGTAGGTGAAGAATTTAAACAACCGGACGTCCTGTTGTTAAACGAAACCTACGTAACTTTGAACGAGAACTTAAATATCTTAGTCATCAGCGAAAAACTACATCTAGAGGAGGACCTTATTGGCATGAGAAATGAATTCGAAGCCAAGAAGGGTGAATATATGAAAGAACTAGAAAGTGAGGAAATAAAACTTCAGGAGATGAGAAAGTCATTTAATAAAGAATATGACAATAGACATGCTCGTATCCAAACATACATAGATACAAGTGATCAGTTATGCCTTGATAAGGCTAACTATGAAGCTGACATAAGTCGGTATCAAAGCGAATTAGAGAAATTGAAACTTCAGTGTAATCAGCAAGCTGAAGACAATGAGACAATCCGGACGGGTATTATAGCTTATAATAAACAACTGGAAGAAGATAGACAGAAACTCACTAATGAGGTTCAGGATCTGCAAAATACTGCAATGACTCTAGACAAATATGTAGAAGCCGCACAACTGACTATAGGCAATATAGATCCGAATGTGGTATCTACAATGTTGGCAAATACAGTCCCAGATGTCACGCCCACCAGATACAATCCATTTGTAACTGATGGAGGGAATAAAAATGTAGATTCCGGTATTTATAAGAAACCGGATCATTCCGCGTCCAGTGGGGTGGGTGTCCCGAACAGTACCACCGTACCGGTTGGCACAGTCCAAGAATCCGCAAGTAGTGCGCCTACACCTCATGTTCCTACACATGATCCGGTTGTAGGTCCGGCACCGCCGATACCAGATCTGAGTCATAAAACTAAACCGACTCACGTTAATACAGCAGCGGGTGGACCAAACACTACCCCACCACCACCTCATGGACCGGGACCAATGAGAAATCTACTGACTCCACCTCCGTATTTTTCTCAACCCGGACATAACACTCCAGCAGGTCCGAGATTGCCTAACCCCAACACAGGCCCAAGCAATTTACCTAACAGTGGACAAGTCCAAAGGCCAAACCCATCACAACCTAATGTTGGAGGGGGCACATACTTACCAAGACCAACTCCTCAGGGGAATAATTATAGTAACTATAATCCCGGAGGAGGGGGGAACTTCTATGCAGGAAGTTCATACAGTCAGGGAGGGAATCAAAATAATTCCTACCCCAGGTATGCGCCTTCCGGAACATCCGGATATACTGGCTACAGTGGAGGATACCCTAATGCTTCCTCTGGGAACTACCCTAACAACGGACCCCCAGGAGGTAACCCTGGAGGTGGGCCCGGTGGACCTAGATCCGGAGGATCAGGATCAGGAGGAGATGGCAGGAAACTGAATCGGAGGACATCCATGCCAGTAGGGATGCAGAACATCTTTGATAGAAGCCAATGTATCCAAAACGTGGGCATTGACTGCTACCGGAAGGGAGCAGATGGCATGGAAGTCATGAACTGGAGCTTGCGTGAGGCAGATAGACTACAAGGATGTAATAATCTGGCTCGTAGACAGGCAAGGATACCCCCTCCCTGTGATTCGAATGATCCATGGAAGGATAGGTATCAGGCTTTTGTCGATGAAGTCAACTGTAGCAGTTGGACAAAAGAAGAAGCTCTACCTTACCTAATCTGTTGGTTGAACAAGGGTGGAAAAGTAGGCCTCAACCAGTGGAGAGCAGCGTATGGGATATATGGTACCTACGACCAATTGGTCGAATGTGCCACGTACCTCTTTGGTTCGATCGTAAGAGAAGATCCATGGGTAAACTTTAAGAAAAGGACTCAGAAACCCGAGGAGTCTCATAAAGTCTTCGGATTGGAGCTCCAGGATCTGCTATCAAAAGCACGACCAAATTGGGCTCATGATGATGATTGCTATCTACAAGAATTATTCACACAATTCTATAGTGGATTGCGAGATCCGGATCACAAACAAGTAGTTTGGGATTCCTGGAAGGATGAAACATCTTTCAGCGACCTCTTCATAGCCATTGATGGCTATGATATGAAGAAAAGACTGGTAGGTCTAGCACCTAATCCATTAGGAGCTGCTCCATTGCAATACGGAGCTGCACCAGCTCAAGTATTTGAGACTTCTCAATTGGCCACTGTTGACTTACAGGAAGCTGATCAGGAAGATGAATATGTCTCTGACGATAACGGAGAATATATTGGTTCAGTACAGGTAGCTGGAAAGTATTACCGTCAGAAACGGTATCGAAAAGTGTATCCGAAAGGAAAAGGAGGACCCGTTGCGAATAAAACAGCTCCCGGATCGATCCAGACTAGTAATATGGAAACTACTACTGTCCCTACTGTAGCAGCGGCTGCTGTTCCTACCAACCTGGTAGAGACACTGGTAGCACGACTAACAGATGCTCTGAGAAGGCCCCGAGTGGATAAATCCCAGAGAAAGTGCTTTAGATGTCAGAAATTAGGGCACTATGCGGCCGAATGTACGGCTGATAAACCTGTTCCTTGTAGACAGGAAGGTATCTCTGGAGTAACCACAGAGGAAAACTAAAGAGGGGTCCCCCTATGGGCAAAGAAGGGGATCCCGATGACAAATCTTGCCATGATATCACCATCCGTGGCGATAGTTCGCATGTAGTAGCAAATTCGCCCAGCACCGGTGTGGTTGTTGACACCCGGAAGGTTGGGGAGGCCAATATGACAGGTGCCCAGGGAGCACAGGGGAAACCCAATATCAGTAACGAGGTAGGCGGTTATTTTTTAGCCAGGGTTGGTAGTGCCGACCTACCCCCGAGTCATCCTTGTCTAGAATTCCTAAAAGGATGTGGATTGACTCCCGGTGTGAACAATGACGTCCCAATCGTCACGGACACACACTCCGTTTTGAACGGGAAGCGGTGGTATGTTTGCCTAACTGTTAACGGAAGATCTGCTGAATTTCTTGTGGATACGGGTGCCAGCCACTCCTGTATCTCCAGGAGGTTCTACGATCTAATACCGAATGATCATGATACTCTCATATCGGGAGGAAATGCTCAGACGGCCGACGGCAGTACTATGCAAACGTATGGAAGAACTTCTGTAAAATTGCAATTTGATGGAATACATGACTATGTCATGAGCGCCACCGTTGCGGATATAGCACATGAGGGGATACTCTCTTGAATTTTGCATCCCTGTATGGGGTGATTTAAGAACCACAATCAGGAGTGTTGAGTGTGAAATACCTGTATCCTGTAAAATTCAGGTGTGTCCTGAGACAAGTATGTAGTATGGCCAGTGTGGCACATACCGTTCGAATTCCCGCAGGTGTAGCCTGCGATGTGCTCTTTGAGGAGCGATCCTGCAATGCGTAATAAGCCTGCAGTGATAGGACCGGATGTAATTACTTTGTCAAGTATCAGATTAATTTCCGTAGACACTATAGTAGCGAATGCATCCTGGGCAGTAGTCCTGGTTTCCAACACTGGGAATACTACCATTTACTTGAAGAAAGGACAGACCTTCGGGAATGTTACACTTTCGGAAACAGTTACCGATAGTAAGTTGAATTTGCCTAAGGTAACAAACAACGATGATCTTTCGAATGACTTATTAAAGTTGTATGAGGAAACTTCATTAGACAATCCGGAACATCGGAAAGAGTTTAAAGATTTGCTCCGAGAGTATAGTTCTGCCTTTGCCAAACCCGGTGAAAAATTTGGTATGACAACTAAGGTAGTGCATAAAATTGAGAAGCAGAACCATTTAAAATACCGTACAGACGGTTACCTTTAGCAAAGAAAAGAGTAGCTGAAGAAGAAATAAAGAAAATGTTGGAACAAGACGTAATAGTCCCATCCAATAGTCCATGGAGTAGTCCTGTATGTATGGTAACAAAAAAAGATGGTACTATACGCTTTTGTATAGATTACAGAAAGTTAAATGGAGTGACGAAGAAGAATTCATATCCATTACCGAGAATAGATGAAACCATTGACTCCTTAGGAGGCAACAGTTAGTTGCACTAACCACTTAGACATGTATAATTAGCGTCTAATTGGAACGGTCCCTTTACAATAACTCAGGTTATTAGTGATTGTACCGTAATCATTAAATTAGACCTCAGGCGACTTTATAAGTCAAACGTGGCTAGACTGAGAAAATGGTCTGGGAGGGAGACCTCCACAGAAATGTATAATGAAGGATTTGAGAAGATTTTGAATCTAAGTCAGATAGAAGGCCAGGTAAAGAACCCGATATCGAAGAGAGGCCGAGGTAGGCCTAGGAAGATATCTGAAACAGTACCGCCAACGCTAACACCCACTAAGCGTGGTGGAGTAAAAAATGTCTCGTCAGGTGAAGGCAAGAGGAAGAGGAAAGGTGTTTCGAAGGCCAAGAAACACCTAGAGAAGGCTCTTCGAACTGTCAGGTCCGATAAGGAACTATCTAAAGAGGGGATAGTTGTCCGCTGCAGCCCTTGACTTGCCCAGAGGACTGCAGTGACCTAACCTGTATACACAACGAGTGTAATGTTTACATTTAGAGGAACGGATAACAACTGACCTGAAAGGCCTATTTGTCGTCGCTGTATGATGTACCAGTGGGGAGTGGACGGATAATCCGGTGGATTTGCTTAAGCTTTCCATAAACTCCACCTAAATCCCTAGACGAGTCAACGGCATGAGCGATAATTACCTAAAAACATTCAGTTTGTTTATGTTCCACTTGTAGCACATACGTTTCGGCATGACTCACTGCGTCCAGTCTCGGCTGACCTCTCGTGACCCTGCTCGCAAGCGAGGAAATGATGTCATGAAAGCTGGCGTGTCGCAATATTGCTTTTTTGGTGTTGATCAAGACGGGTGAGCGATCGCCCGTCTATTGATTTACTGCCTCTAAGCAATCCAGCGCTCTCGAAAAAAGGAGTGGTGAACTCCCGGTAGAGATTCCTTCAGTCATGGCTGAGGAATCCGTAACTGCAGCCAAGCTATCCGGTGACCCGGATAAGCTGACTCCGACCACAGATATTTTCCCGGAAGTATTGTCACCTGTTACACAGTCGGATAATGAGCTGATGGAAGTGGAGGAATCCACTACTCAGGTAGATGGACCCAAGGACCAATGGAAACCGGCCGTGGACGACCCGTTTCCCGATACATATGATGGACAGTACCTGTATGTCCACCCGGACTTACAGGCGCATGTTGTAAACCCAGACGGTACTCCAGTTAAGCTGGACCGGAAGGTAAGGCTGGCAATCGAGGATGTTATGCACCCGCAACAACTCGAGACGACACCACTGGAGTGGCTTAGAGACTGGCCATGGTTCCAACGCGGACTCATGGTTGACATTGCCTTCTGACAGGCAGTGTATGAGACAAACAGAGCCTTCACGTTGGGAGCATATCCCAAGCCTGATAGGTCTCAGTGGAATGTTATGAAACCTAACATTGACTTGGTAGGCTGTGTCTGGGAACCCGAAGGCCAGACCTATCCACGCCTAAGCACTATCCGGCAGGACTTTACTACACTCCGGGAGTACCATGAAGCAGCTTCCACCTTCGAACAGTAGGACGACGGCTTTTACATAGCCAAAGCCAAAATTACTCAAGTCCGGAACTCCTCTCTCCTGGGACTTGACCGCAACGCAGCCCTCCATACAATCATTCTGCATCGTATGGCTGCAGAAAAGGATGCTCACGACAAAGCCCGAGCTGAGGAGGAGGTGCCAGCACCCCCAATTCCTAATTTGAAACTAGGTGCTAGAGGTGCTGCCAAGTCCACTTCTAGTAGCTCTACCGGTGCAGTAGATCCGGTAGAAGCAAGAACCTCGGATGATGCTGGGAAGCAAGAACCCGGACCTGAAGATCCGGACCCGGAAGACTGGAAAGTAAACAGGAACCGGAGGTCTGCTGCCCGACGGGTTAAGAATCTGCCCGATTCTGTTAAAGCCTAACCGAAAGCCAGCACTAGTAGTTTGAGTACCGCCATGGAGGTGGTTTCATCGGACGATGAACCTGTTTATGAGTCTTCAGTAGAGTATGATGAGAAAGTCACCCCATCTACTCAGACTGAGGTCGAACGTTGGGCCAACGCCAAATCCGGTTTTAAGACCCGGATCCCAATGTGTTTTGCAGACTGTGTATACGGAGTAAAGAAGGATGGTTCCACTCTGTATGCCTGTCCCGATCCCATCAACAAAAACGGAGAATCAGACGATGAAGATTAGATGCGTCTTACCGACGAGGATCCCAATCTGAGCAAGGCCTATCATAAGATGTGGCTTATGCTAAATCATACCGAAGGGTACTATACTTATACCCAGAGGGGTAAACTGCGTTGGGCACTTGAAAAATGGTACGGTGATGATCAAAAGTCCTGTCCCTTCTCCATTTGCCAGGATGCCAGTGATGTCACAGTCCGAACCTGGAGCACTTCAGCCTGGTTCCAGAGGCATCTGCTTGAGGCCCACTTTCACCATCACCCGGTCTACATCTGTGACCCGAGTTATGGTAAGAAGGGCAAGAAGTGCACTACAAAGGTACAATATAACCGGCGTAGTGATCTGGCAAGACACCAAAAGAAAGGTCATGCCGAAGGACTAGATACAGCCCGTAAGAGAATTATGGACCTGCATCAGGAACTCATGAAAGAGTTTGATAACCTGAGTGAGGATGCTTGGTCTAAGATCCGACAAGGGGACCAAGTCCTCTGTGAAGTTCCTAAGACCAAGGACTCCAAACATAGAGCTAAGATTGTCCTTACTCCTGGAAAAGGAAAATTGGACATGCATGAGTCTCTTTGGCAGAAATGCGAGGAGTCCGGAAAGGAAGGGAAGCAAGCCCGAGAGAGAGTTAGGAGAGACCAGAGCCGGGGCGGACCCGGTAATGGACAGCCTAAGACTAACACTCAATCCAGGGTGGAAGATTGTTCCAGATCTCCCCTGGCACGTCACCCACATGAGCAGATCCAGGGTACTCCTGTTTTCAAGAGACCCGGACCTGCCGGATACGCAGGAGCAGTATCGAAACCAGGGAAATTGGATACAAGACATTTCTCGTCAATTGCACAAGGACCTGGACCCGAGAGCCAGACCTTGGTCATTGGTAGAGGGGGTCGCCTAGTTCCGAAAAAGACCTCAGCACCTGCCGCTGCCGGTTCTGCAAGTGCCGCAGCTGCTCAGCAGGTATCATTCACTCCTGAGCAGGTACAAATGTACATGGAGATGGGGTTGAAGCAGCACCAACCACCTACCTACTGTGTTCCAATGGCACCAGCAGGAACGTCCGGAAGTCCCACATCCGGAACTGTCCCTCAAGCAGCGTCAACACCTCCCAAAGTTGTTGCGCTGCCCGCAAAACCAAAGGACGCGATTACCATTGAGACTGGTAGCCCAGAAATTTGGTTTGATAAGTCTCGCCAGGGGGAAGCGGATGTCCAAAAGGCCATTTATACCCACTGGGAGAAATGTGTTAAAGAGAGAGCTACAGAATTCCATCAGGGTCTTCTGAATGACACCCTGTTGTGTTTAAAGGAGGTAGGCGATGCTGAAAAGGAACGCCTAGAATCCGTAATTCGGGATGAAGTAAGGGCCCGGGAGGAAGCCGCCATAGCTGCAAAAGTACAGGCAGCTATGGATGTGCACGTATTAGAAAAACGTGTGAAGGAGGAAATAACCCGGAACACTAGTCTGAACACTAAGTTCATGAGAGTGTTCGGCGTCGACATAGACGAATGGGATGGTACTCCCGCATCGGCCCTTGATCTTCTAAGGAAGAAACACTCTAAGAAGTCCACTTAGTGTGTACCGGGTTATCAAAATTTTTTTCTCCAAATCCACCCTCTCACTTGATAACCAGACTTAGTGTTTGCAGAAATTATTATCTATTTGTAATAATAACAAACTCGCTAGGGTATTATCATGTGGTTTAATTAAAAATTTAACAGATCCGTTTCATATATCTGTTATTCACCCACATTGTCGAATTTTATCGACTTCCCTAATGCTTATTCGTAGCTATAAATACTATCGAGTATGTTAAATGCCTTTCATATGATACTTTAATAATATTGTTGTTATGTCTATGATTATACCTCTATCAATAGGGTAAGACATAATGTAATGTTATCCCTATATAATAATCAGAAGGTTATAACTCCTACCTAATGGGGGAGTAGTGTGGAGGTATTTACCCCCCTTATCTATGAAACCTCCCCCGCCTCCGACGGCAGTGGACCTAGATTCTGTCTGTTCGTCTGCTGTTTTCACGCACTGACGTGACTGCTTTTATCAAGAAATCTCTATAATTATTCACTTTCAATCCACCCATTCTTCTTTTCTCTCGACCCTGCATGTATTTCCATCTGAATTTGTCATCTATTTAAGAGGAAAGTAATGATAACAGGTATTTGACAGCCTGATAGTTGGTTTTGGGCCGAAGTGTCAGTCTCACTTTATGCTCATTGAGGCAGTCCCAGCATGCATCATTATCATGAGTCTGATGCAACTGAAAGTTCACCCGAAGTCAGACATACGCTGTGAACGCTGGCGGCACTTTCCCGCGGCCCATCATTGCTTTGCCCACCCCCAGGTGGTCTTTGCGGGCATTTGGCGAGCATTTCCTCTTCTTTTCGCCACTAAATCTAGTAAATGTGAGTTTTACCGATCGGTAAGTTGACCAATCGGCGGAAAACTTTGCCGCTGGTTTCGGCGAGTCTCTCTGTTAAGACGGAGACGAGCACGAGCCCTGTACGTTGACCGAACGGCGGAAAAACTTTGCCGCTGTTCCCATTATAATCACAGCGCCGTAGGCGCTGGTACTATATAACTACATGTACGGGTACTGTCTGGTGTGGCGGGTGAGTCCAGTCGCTGGGTGTTCCTCAGGTTCCGGATAGGTGGCAGCACCGATCAGGGCCTGTGGGGACACCTGGTGACAACCACCAAGGTCTGTATATAAAGACCAGGGCTCAGCCGCTACGTCAGAGGCCCTCCAGGCCTCCGAGCTTATAAGACCATTAATTAAACCCTAGCTGCCCCACCATCACCTTCCGGGTAGACGTAAGTGTTCATCAATAAAACCGTTGGCATACACTTGAATTACCGCCTTACTCTTTCTTTCCTTATCCGTAAGGCCCGAACCACTAAATTAGTAATATGAACCTATTACACATGTTACAAGCTGTTCACGACCATCTGTGCTACATGCTCCAGGAGATCAAAAGACAGCTACACACCCAATGGTACCTGTGTTCTAGGATCAAAGCCAGTCGTCGGATTTTACCCCCCTACCTTTAGTCCTACTCAATCATAACATTCTTCCACTACAACCTCTTTGCAATGTTAAGTCTGTGGCGCCCGCTGCATATTTTGCTGCTATCTTAACTCTATGGCGACCCTCCTGTGTATGTCAACTTTATGGTGTTGGTTCTACACTGCATGCTATGGTTATGGTAAGGTTGTTAAAAAAACGTTTTCCATGTTGAAAACTAGTAGTTAGTTTTCACCCTGTTTGCATGCTGCACCACTGGCATTGACGCCTTTTCCTCCAGCAACAATAAAAAAGACCTGATATTTATTTTTTTTATTTTTACCAAACTACAAGCATAAAAAAGTGATGGATTTTACCACCTGCTTCCTGGCTAACTCATCATCATCATAATATTTTCCCACCACACCATCACACCATTAAGCTCCCATATCATCATGTTCAAATTAGCAATTTTACACCCTGTTTACATGTTACATGCTGTACACGCCACCTGTGCTACATGCTCCAGGAGATCAAAAGACAGCTGCACACCCAATGGTACCTGTGTTCTAGGATCAAAGCCAGTCGTCGGATTTTAGCCCCCTACCTTTAGTCCTACTCAATTATAACATTCTTCCAGGGTCAAAAGCAGAAACAGCAGCAGCAGCGGTGGCAGCATCAGCATGCACCACTAGCACCACCAGCATGCAGCATGCAGCAGCAGCAGAAGCAGCAGCAGTAGCAGCAGCAGCAGCACCACCACCACCACCATCACCACCATTGAGCATGCAGCAGAAGCAGCAAAAGCAGCATTCCAATAATACTTGTGCCTAAGGATCAAAGCCAAACGTTGGATTTTACTTTTTTCCCCTAAACCTCCAGTTTAACTCATCATAACATTCTCTGCTGCTCCAGAATGAAAAAAAAAGACAAATGTAAGATTTGACCATGAAGGGTGGTTAACTTTTACCTCCTCCCGGCTTACTTGTCATTATTAATGTGTTCAAATTTATGGAATACACCCTGTTTGCATAATAAACGATTTCATGTATAAACTGAAAAAAAATATCTGACAAACCATGCCTATGCCTCATGCTTCAGGATCAAAAAAGGAAAAAAAAGGTGTTGCATTTTACCTCCTGGTTCATTCATCATAACATTCTCCATGAATGACTCCAATTAGCCTTTTACATGGTACACCCCGCCATGGCATGTGTGCCATATGTTTTAGGATCAAAGTAAACCTCCAGTCCCATTCATCATAACATTCTCCCAACACAACTCGACAGCATCAACCACTGGACACTGCTCTGTGCTTGTATAATAATAAACAAATTTTGCTTTCAGATGTAAGGATCAAAAGAAAGAGGCAACAAACTTACCCCCTCCCCTACACCATAACATTCTCCCCACTGCAAGGTTACAAAAATAAATGACCCTATTAACATGTTCCAATTAACCTTTTACATGCTGCGCTGCACCCTACCATGGCGTACATAACCCTCATTATAACATTTTCCCCACCACCACCACCACAACAACCACCACTGCCGCCACCACCACCGACACCACTGCTACCCCACACACACCCATTGCTGGTCACTGGTTCGTGGTGGAATAACAAACAATTTTCTTTTGGTGTTTAAGCTAGAATAAAGGAGGTGGAGAAAAAACTTAGGTAGGGTAGGTAGGTGTAAAAAAGGTAGGGTAGGGTAGGGGTAAAGTATGGGGTGGGGGGCTCCCCTTAATTAACAGGAAGGCAAGGGGGAGCTATGGCTATGTAGAACCCACAAATAAGGCGTGGAAAATTGAAAGCGAAGGATCTAAACCATCTGTTGTATCTTGTCAAATTTATTCTATTGCTACAAGCCTTCAACAAGCTGTGATTTTTGATTTTTGAAATAAAATAGGGATTATAAGCCACTTTTTTCCCCACATAAACGTGATGCTATGTGCTTAGGTGGTTGGTGTTTCTCATATGTTTCCTGTCCTATCATAACCTACCTACCTACCTACCAACTGTCATGGATGATTACCTTGAAAAGTGAAACTAACATTGCTTCAATAGCCAGAGAAATGTTAACTTGGTACAGGAAAAATGTGCATTGTAAGTGGATGGTATTAAGACATGCACTGAGTGAGATAGGACGTTATGATTTGGTGGAATACTGCAGATGGTTCATGGCATATCACAACGTGGATCATAGTGAAATAACTGCAGAGGAATGGAAAGTAGAAACTTTGTTTGTTGACATTGCACAGAGGTTGCCACAAGATTGGAGAGAATTGGGAATGGAATTCGAGGTAAGGACAAGGGCTCCAGGTGACCCAAAAATTAATTGACTAAAGATTTTCTTGTAACTTGAAACATTTGTTCCTTACATGTTTTGTAATTGAAATGCGGAATAAAAAGTTGGGGTAGCAACGCTACTTTCTTCGGTAGTAGCCATAGTTTTGAGTTATAGGGAATTAAAGAGGGCGACAATTTGGTCGCTATTGTTTGTGGATTTATAATAGTAATTCAGGAAATAATGCAAAGATGCGGGGTTCCTCCATACTAGGTGTTTTTGGGTATATCCCAGTAGAATGTATGAATGTTTGTTATAAAGTATATCTTGTAGGGAGAGAGAACTTCGGGATGTGATTTGTCACCGGGAACAGGTTAAGAATGCCACTATAGACCTTAGACCTGATGAAGCTCAGAGTGGGCATGGCATGATATGGTCCTATAGGATGCCAGGTGCACCTGTGAAGGCTGGGTCGGTGGGGTGGACTTTGTCCATGTAGGTCTGGGGGTCCCGGTGGCGGCAGTAGAGATTATATCCTTATGAGTTGATGGGTGTGTCCTCTATAGATGGATCTGTTAGAATCTCCCCAGACTTAAAGTCCAAAAGGTGTAGGGTGGCTAAAGACCAAAACCACCGGTAGTCTGGGGGTATATAAGGATGGAACTGAAGGGTAGGGGCGCGAATTGTGCTCGGAACTTCAGGGATCCACAGTTCGACCTTGAATTAAAGGGGAAGATATTCACATTCGGCAGCCCACAAGTAGGAATCGATTGAAATTCTGAATAGCATTTACAGGAGCTTTTGGCCGTTGTCTAGGGTGCTTCCTGGAGTTTTAACTTCATTCAATTGGAGGCCTAGGCATTCAATAGAGGATCTGACTATTACATAGAGGAACCACACATCAGAAGGACTTGATTTGATTTGCTTTTCCCTTGGTCTCTCACTACCCATTATTATATTCTCAATGCTCACTTAACATCTCAATATGGAGTTAGCGATTTAATTTGGAATTATGCCATGATGGAATTTGAAGACACCTAAAGTTTATGATTGTGAAATCTGATAACAACTTGTGATTTTATTATGGAATTCAGCAACACTTGGTAGTCCTGTGATTGGGAGACACTTGATGGTTATGGAACTTATAACTGTTTTATGGTTGTGTGAATTTAAAGGTATTTGACAACAATGGAGATCCCTCATGCCCGTGGTTATACGATGTTATTGATGAAATGTGGTGGCGTTATTATTTGTGACTTAGGCACTTTGACATGATTGATTTGAAAATTGACTGGTCCTATTTTATTGGTATCATCATGATTAAAGGTATGTTCTTATATGATTATCAAATTGAAATGTGAAATCACCGCTGGAGTCGACCTTTGGATTGGCATATATCTATTTAATAAAACCTCTGGAGATGAATTACCCAATTGTGTTTTCTTTCTAAATAGACAGTTTAAACAGCGAGTGGAGATTGGAAGGAGATAAATTATAACTGGTGGAAACCCGAGTTGGACTATATTATAGCTTCCCTTTGAGAACTAACTTTAGCACATAAAACCCCTCTTTCCCCTCCGCCTGTGATAGCCCAGGTGATGGAGAAAATCGGGGAGTGAACTCGAGCAGACCTGAACAACCTGCTCGGCGGAACCTCCGATCTAGAGGACCAGCAGATCCTATACAGTTGGGACCCAGGGACACCCAGGTGGCAGTGACGGCCACGGTCTGGAAATCAGGAGGGCTGCCGAATATAAAAAAACCCACCCGGGAGGATGAAGGTGAGGACTCTCCCTCACGGCGCCTTTTGAGTCAAAGGAGTCTTCATCCGGATGAGGAGTTGTTGAAAACAAGGGCTGAAGAATGAAGACAACTCTTCACCTTCGCCCCGTCACCAACGGAGTTGGGTCGGCGCAAACCGGGGGATTCGACCGGGACTAGCGGCGCTGCTGCTCGAAGACAATTCTTGGATCCTAGAGAAGGTAGTAGTATACACTCTGGGACTTTGGAGACGCATCAAGAGGCATCACTGGGAAGACTAAATATAGAAGAAGAAAGTAAGGTGACGTCTCATATTGGTGTTGCTTTTGGGGATTCCAGTAGAAGAGAGAGTAATGAAACTGAGCTACCATTAGATGCTCAGTACCGGGACCGTCATCTTAACAAATACAGGACTCTCATGCTTGTCAGGAAGATGCTCAGCTCACTGAGGGAGATGAGGATCTTCCGTATGAAACAAACCAAATTGTCGAAACTGGAGGACAAGACAATTTAAGACAAAACATTGAAAACCTTGGAGGAAGTTATAAATCTTGATTCGATTGAAGGGGTGACAGGTAGTTTTGAACAATACTCTGTATCCAACAGTGGTGATTCCACTGATTATTTGTCTATAGCTAACCCTAATCCGACTAGATTGGAAGGTGGATTGAAACCAGATAGTGGAACGATATCCTGTTATCATCAAGGTTAGGTCCCACCGACACCCCTGTGTGGGATTATAGCGACTTGTCAGCTCGGCCTTTGGCGGCAAGGTGGGCACATACAGGTGCTAAATTGAGACCCCATTGGGAACAAAAGGGATGAGAGTTTTCAGGAGTGCGATTCAAATGTATATCTCGAGCATTTGAGTCGCATGTAGAACGCCAGGTCAGGGCGTTTGACCAACTCTCAGGTGATACACGAAGGGACGAGCACCTTTCTAATACTCTAAATGATTTGACCCTTATATCACCTCATGGGGGACACACAAATAGTTCCTAATATTGTGGCCACCGCAACCGCGACAGACAACCAGAATTTTTCTGAGGTTTTCGATGACATGGTGATAGTGTACGGCGCGCCCTTTAGTGCTTCTGCGGACAATAGAGAGATTTCCCTTCGGGTCGCGACAGGGAGAACGCTGTGGACTTTGTCTGACGATCATCTGTTTCTAACCTCTGAAAGGGGAACTAATTTGACCTTAACTATACGTCCAGGGATACTGGAGAACAAGTGAGCAGTGGGAGCCGAGGCGAGTGACAGGAGGCCTTGGGAACCTGCGCCTACCCTGGATCTTCGGAAGGTAACGGGACTACTTCACACCCGAGTCCAGAAATTATTATTACTGCCTCCACTGAGACCAGTGGATCGGGTGAGGAAGAGGTCTCTGAGACTGTTAATGCTCTCAATCCCGACTCTTTGGGAGGAGACCATAATAGCGATCTTATTTTTGATGCCGGAAGAGATACTTGGGCGTCTTTGGATCAGACTGTGGGGTTTATTGAGGAGGTTACTGAACAGTCCAACAAAAGGCAGGAGAAACTAGGTGACTGCTTTGCGAAACGCAACTGAGGCCTTGTTGCAGCAGATAAGAATCTCACACTCCTTGTACGGTCAGGAAGTCAGACGTCAGGGAAGTTTGGTGGGCAATCATTTTGTCGAGAGCAGGGATGAAACCTGTCTGGTGGAAGAATCTAGAGGGCACTCGGAGTGAAGAGAGAGTGAGCCACCGACAACCTCTTTAGAAGGAGTACAACAACAGGGTGAGCAATAAAGTCGAGGAGGAGCTCAGATCCAAGATTTGAGTTTGAAAAGAGCTTATTCTGACTTTACTTTGTTTTCTCGAAGGGACTCTGTAGTCCAGGTTGAGGTAAAGTGTGTATCAGCTGACGAAATCCAATCTGAGGTGCATGAGGGAGTAGTCCTCGGGAATAGTGAAGATTCAATCGAGGTGACATCCACTCAAATTTTAGACCGAGTCGCAGACTGTGGTGAAAGCTTTTGATGAGGAAGATTTAAGGAATACTGTCATTTAGCATGGAGCAGGACAGGATACCTCCATGGGCGAGAACACAATACTTCCCCCAAGATATACCCATATTGTGGCGGGACGTGTGATAGCAGAGCCTCGAGTTATCTCGGAGGCCACCGCCAGGGTTAAAACACTCCCAATAGGGGATCAAGGAAATATCCCATATTCCTCGGATGTTTATACATCTCTTAGTGATTTGAGTGATCAGGATAGTGCAGGTGAGACATCCACTAAGTCTCCCTTTGTCTTTTCCCATGGTCCACAGTTATTAAATTTGGAGTGCCAATCGTCAACCCTAGCGAGAGGACCACCCTGTGACCATGAGGACCCTCAATTAACTGACATCATGGGTTCGGGAGGAATGGCCAAGTTGCCCAATATGAAAAATCCACTTATTCGGGTGGAAACAATGAAAATTATGAGCGATTTTCCGATGAAATGAACATATTAAAAGAAATCAATGGATGGGACGATCAGGTTTTCCTGAACATCGTGAAGTTTCATATAAAAACAGGTGCAGCCACATCGTTGAAATCTATTCCCGAAGTCGAAAAGGACACTTTAGAAAACCAACTTGAAAGAAACTTTTGGGGACAAACTGCCTTCATGGCTTAAACATTGGGACCTCAATAATTTTTGCTCTGAGAGTTAAAGGTTACATGAAACCTGAAATGGAGGACGGGGAATTTATTTCCGTCTTTGTAAGTGGACTACATCGAGGGATAGGAAATGAGCTGGCCAAGGCCGAGCTGAAATCCTTTCATAATGCATTAGCTATGGCATTGCGCTTGTAGTCGGTGGAGAAAAAAAATCTTGACAAGAAAAGTGAATTGATTTTGTTGGAGAGAGCACCACCTTTTCAAAAGATCAAAGAGGACGAGGTCGACCCTGAATTCACGCGGGTGTTGGAAAATTATGTCATGCAGGGATCCAATGGTAATTACAGACAAGGAGGATATGGCATGTCACGACCACCATACAATCCTGGACGAGGGGGTCAATGGATTCAGCCGAGGAGGAAGGTATGCCAATCAGGGATTCTATAACAATTGCATGTAGGGAAACTCTGGTGGAAGAGGAGGAAATTGGAGTGCTGATGACTATCGGAAGAGGTCAGTGCACCGGGCTGCTGCCTACAAACGAACTATGGATTGTCTGTATGGGCTGGCACCTACCAGTGATCCAGAAATCAAAGTGGGAGGAGAGAATGGCAATACTCAGTATTGTATCATACACGATGCCCAGAGTCATAGCACCCAAGAGTGTGCCCTCTTGGCAGACTACCATATAAATCTCGGGGCTCGAACTGGATCTGTCCCAGATACCAAGGACCCACTGGTCACTCTGGCAATGGTCAGGGAAACTAGTGGGCCGGCCTACTTCTATTATTGAATTACAGTTGATTCAGGGGGACAGGTCGGCTGGCTATGATAACAACACGCAGAATGCTTACTTTTTGGAGATTGTCGTCAAGGGAGAGGAGTATCAAGGGTTGGTAGATACAGGAGCTTCTGATTGCTTTATAAATCAGGAACTGACGAATGCTCTACCCCTCGACGCCATCTGGGATATTATGGATGGAAATTAACAAACCATGCGCGTGGGAAACAAGAATCAATGAGCTATGCGAGAAACCATCAAATTGCGCTGCAGTTTGGATGGTATAGTGATTTATTATCATTTCCATGTGATGAAGACATTGGCACATCCAATAATCTTGGGACGCCTAAAGGCCGAGATCAATGCTGACCAGCATAAAGTAAGGGTTTTCAATGGCACTCCTGTATCAGCCAAACAAGATTTGTGCCTATGACCCAGACAGGAGCAGATAATTGCCGTGGAACCCTGGGGCAAATTGGATGTTGACAAGGGAGATACGATTGCACTAGAGCCATCTGGGCTTACGATAGTAGCAGTGGAGTATGCCCTTAATTATATTGATAAGAATTGGTCGATGAAAATAGCCAATTTCACCGATCAGTTTGTCTACATTGACAGTAATGACGTACTAGCATATGTGTGCAAGGTCAATGCACCACCTATAAAGTTACAGGAAGTCTGACAGGTGTTGGATCTGGATCGCTGGACACTGGGGGATGATACTCCCAGCAGAAAAACCAGAAAGGCAGCTCTACTCGAGTTCTCAAAAGAGAAAAGATAATGAATTTGGATCTTGGAGGCACTTGTATGACCTTGGAAGAGCAAATGAAATTTAAAGTCATGTTAGCAGAAAACTTTGATGCCATTGCCTTCATTATGGAAGAATTGGGTCATTGTACCTGGTCCCCCATGAAAATTAAGGTAAATGAGGAGCAGGGCATATGCACCACACGGCCATACAGGTATTCCCCACTCAAGATGGATATAATAGATGAGCAAATCAAGATACTGCTCCGAATGGGTATGATTGAGCCTAGCAACAGTGCATGGAGAAGTCCTCTGGTAGTGGTCCAAAAGAAAGATGGCTCCGCGCGATTGTGTACAGATTATAGTACACTTAACTCAATGACCAAGGATGAAACCTATCCCATGCCCACAGCTTGAGAGCTTTTTCTGTACACAGCCTACAGGAAACCAACCATCTTTTCTGCCATTGATCTGTTGAGTGGATATCATCAGTGTGATTTACATCCCGACAGTTGCAAGTACTCAGCTTTCGAGTCGCCCTCAGGGGTGTGGCAATGGACACGGGTGCCTTTTGCCATGAGGCAAAGTCCATGGCAGTTTACAAAAATAATGTCCATGGCCCTGAGTTGATTGACCCCACGTACCTGCCTGGCTTATTTGGATGACATTGTGGTTTTTGATCCTACCGTGAGTGACCACATCAGCAGTGTCGACTAGGTGCTGAAGGCATTACATCGTGTGGGACTGACCATTAAACCTTCAAAATGCGAATAGGGTCGACGCGAGATTAAGTTCTTGGGGCATGTAGTGAGTCCCGAGGGGCTAGCCACCCAACCCAAAGTGATGCGGAAGGTGCAGGAATTTGGGCGACCACATGATAAGCACACAGTGAGATCCTTCTTGGGACTGTGTAATTATTATTGCAGTTTCATTAAAGGATCTTTGAACCACCTGCTGAAGAAGTGGGTCCCGTTTGATTGGACACCTCAATATGAGGAAGCCTTCAAAGAAATACAGAGTGTGCTAGTGAGCCCACCGTTGTTGATACATCCTGAAATAGCTGGACACTTCTACGTCTTGACTGATGCCTCTGACGATGCTTGCGGGTGTGTGGTGTCTCAGCTTAGGGATGACTTGATGTGACCAGTAGTGTATTATTCATACACCATGAATAAGGCTGAGAGGAATTATCCCATCACGGAACGAGAAGCATTGACGGTAATCAAAACATTAAAGAATCATGAGAACATGTTACATGGTGGAAAGGTGACTATTGTTACTGATCATCAGCCATTGGTGCCACTGCTCCAGCAGGCCTACAAGGCCCCATTGAAGCATTTGAAGAGATGGTCTTTGGCTCTAAGTGATTTTGATTACGAGATCACTTATCAGCCCGGGAATAAGCATTATGTCCCTGATTACCTGTCAAGAGTAGTCTTAAAAGACACCCTGGTGGCGGATTCGGATGATGAGGAAGAGTTTTAACCGGAGGTGGGATGCGAGCTGTTGGCAATGGGACCATCTGGAAAATCTAAGGAGCCTCCGGGCAATCAGAGGGAAGTGCCATTGGAAGGGGCTCAGTCCATGGATGATGAGATTCCAGCGGCTGAATTCCGACAAGCACAATGGAAGGACCCTGAATGTTGAAAACTCATGGAATGGCTACTGGAAGACAAACTTCCCAATAATTGGGATGAAGCTCAGGCCATTTTATGTCAATCAGACCATATGGGAATTAATGACCACGGCATCCTGTGTCAATATGATAATGTGCAAAAGAAGGGACCGAGGCAAAAGATTATCATTGAAACTTCGATGGTCATGCCTACGGCCCTGATAGATCAAGTGCTGTATTTAATGCACAATGATTTCTTCTACGGTGGACATGTAGGCATCATGGCTCTACACAATAAATTGGGTCAAGAGATTCTACTGGAAGAATCTTTTTGCAGACGCAGCTAGATATGCTCAGTCATGTGAAAGGTGTGCACTGCAGAAAAGAGCCCCACATTTTAAGTCACATGCCAAGACGTGGGACACACCTCAGTTTCCCTTCCAAGTGGTGCAGACCGACTATGTGGGACCCCTTAGAAAATCAGAAGGTGGGTATACCCACATACTGACCTTTATTGACTTGTTGACGGGATGGCCGGAGGCTTTTCCCACCAAAGACACGACAGCAACTACTACTGCCACTTTCTTTCTGCAGCAAATTGTATGCAGGTATGGGAAGGTGGAGAGACTTCACAGCGATCATGGAACTATATATGGCTAAGTTGTTTAGAGATATCACTAGACAACTTATGTGCAAACAGAGCTTTACTAGTTCAAGAATGCCCCAGGGAGGCAAGGGGGATAGGCTCCCGATGCCGTCCCTGGAACAGGCGACAGTGGACCCGCAAGGGCCCGGGGGCATGTAAAATCGGTATTCTAAGTGCAAGGGAGATACTAAAGGCCCTCATGTCTAACGAAGTGTCAACGAACCGTTACAAGTCGATGTTGTAATGAACACTGAATCAGAGAAGTTCTTTGATCCTTGTTTATTGCATGATGACAGAGTGTACATATAGGTGGTAACAATGATACACTTGCCAGCGTGCAGGCTCTGCCCCCAAGCTCCTAGCTCAACCTGTCGTAGGTCCTAGATACTAGGGAGGTTGTACGTGGGATAATGTAAGTAGAAGAGATGAGCTTAGAATAGATGATTGGGAGCTGCTCACCAGGTCTTAAATACCTAGGTGAGCAGCTCACAGGGTGATGAAATGTACTGGTAGGAACAGGTCAGATCTGGTCAGATCTGGTTGGGTCTGATCAGATCCGACACGTCGCCAAACCTGGTAATGATTCTATTTATAAATGGACCAATCAGGATGAAGGGAGCACTGCATGAATGTAGGGATTGAAGCACATTTCCGATTGCTTAAAGTGACTATTTAAGCAAGTTTAAGTTCATTAAATGTCACCTAAATTTGCTTAAATGTCATTATGACATTTAAGCAACTTTAGGTAACTTTTAGGTAGCTTAAAGTTGCTTAAATAGTCACTTTAAGCAATCGGAAATGTGCTTAAATCCCTACATTCATGCAGTGGAGATCATGGAATTTCTCTGCATCCTAGAAATGCGTCCACAGGTATGTCGGTATGTTGTGATACTCCCAGTGAGTCAGTGCCCAGAAATAGGATGGGTCCGGCTCTCACAACATCCTGGTATGGGTGATGTAAGAGCAGCTCACTGTACACACTGGGGGGAATGAGCTGTGAGCTTGTGAGCAGGTCCTGAGCGTGTGTGGCGAAGTATTGATAAATGTGTAAAATAATTAATAATACCCAGAATGGTCCATTGACAGAAGGGTGAATTGACATCCTACTGTGGTATCATCAAGTCGGCCTATAAGTCGGGCTACCATATTAAAAGCACTGCATGAGGTTTAGTAGGCGTGCCGTCTGCGGTGTATGGTAAGTGGCTATAGGTGGTACGGAGGTGACAGCCTCCGCCCCATTGCCCCAGTGGGGCAATGAGCAGGCAAGGTTGGTGTAAACAGTCAAAGTTTGTACAGGTTAGCTAAGATCTGGCCAGATCAGACCGTCGGTTCCTACTGGGGAGTCTAACACGCTCTACTGGATTTTAGGGATCTCTAACGACTGGGTCACCAATCGGTTGGGTTGCATATGGCGTTAAGTCATTATGAATAAAATCTCTGAGGCCGCCATGCTCGGCTCAATGTACAGTCTGGCTTGTGTAAGGCTGTAATCCATCTAAACCGAGCACAGCTCCATGTGATCAGGTACTTTGAAAAGGAGGACCTGTGAAGCATGGGGGACATTATTTACCTTATTTACCATCTAAAGAAATGCTGTCGGAAAGGTTCCTAGCCTAGGTTGCGCCCATAGGATTAAGATCAACCATGGGAAGCCAAATGGGAATAAGCGCAATGCAAGGGCAGAGCGCCTACGCAAAACAATGTATGATGCAATAGGCATGTATATAGATGAGAATCATGAAAAGTGGCCCGACATGCTGCCTCTGGCCTTGTGGAGAGCCAGATAGACCATAAGTGTTAGAACAGGATTTTCCCCTTATGCATTATTGTTTGGAAGAGACAATGCTGCTTTGGGGTACCCTGAAGAAAATGGTCTTGAGGTGGTAGGGGATGATCGAAATGTTCGATGATGTGTCCAGGCAAAACACTAAAAACTATGAAAAAGCCATGAGAGCCAGATTGGACAAAAATGCACGACCTGTGCAGCTTGAGGAGGGTGACTTAGTATATTATTTTATTTCATGTTGATATGCCCGAGATACTGACAGCCCATAGCTCTAGCACTCGATTGGCCGTATCGCACACTCCCTGTGCGATAACCCGCGAAATTATCACACGCCGAGGTCACGTGACCATTTAGTGACGTCATAGCTCCAAGATGGCGATGTAAACAGTGCGCACGGGGAGTCATTCTGGTAAATTTGATTCTATTTATCTGATTTAGATGAAAATAACATGAAATAAATGCAAAGGCACACTCGTTGGAGGAATGTCGGGGGGTTATCGCACTTGCCGATCAGGTGCCGCATCGCACTCCGCCCTGCGGGCGTCGTGCCATACGGCACCTGATCGGCGCGTGCGATAACCCCCCGACATTCCTCCAACTCGTGAACCTTTGCTTATATGACCCAAACTGTGCTAAAAATAGCTTGTCCAAGTTCTCTAATCATTACAGAGGACCTTATAGGGTCGAAGAAGCTATAGATGACAATCGTGTGAGGCTGCGGTCACTAAGAACAGGAAAGGCTACTGACCACTTAGTAAATGTGAATAAGCTGAAAAGAGCTTATCTCCGAGAAGAGAGAGAAATGCCATCTGAGGATGAGGAAGAAAGGGACAGCGAGCCTGAGGGAGAGGTCAGTGAACCTGAAGATGACTTAAGAGAAACCCTGAGGGAGGAACAGACATGAGCACCTCCACAGGATGAAGAGTCCCAAGAGAAAGAACGGCTGTCTGAGGTGGAGGAAGAGGGCAACAATGACAGCTTGGAAGAAGAGCCCAATATTATAGAACAGGAACAATCCGAACCCAGAGGTGGCGAGATCCATAGGAGTACTCCGACCCACAAAAAGAAAAAATTAGTGAAGGCTTGGGAACCTTCAGGTAGCACTCAGGCTAGTAGGGAGTGTTTAGCTAACTCAGCCACACCTCTGGTAAATAAAAGGCCATCCTCACAGAAGGGGGTGGTGGAAACCTATGGAGCCGATGCAGTGTCGGCAGGCGAGTGGCATACAGCCCAGTCCGCGAGCTTTAATCAATCGGATGTTCAAAAAACGCGACAAAAGGTCACTGAGGCTGAGGGTTTAGGAGGAAAGACGTCCCCGAGTGGGGCACGTCCCAAGATAACTTTGTCTTTGAGCAAAGAAAGTTCAAAGAAAGCTGATCGCTCGCAAGAGAGAGCAAAGATTAAGGAAAAGAATCTTACTAAGTCGCCAAAGAAGCGACTGCATTCTAGTACTTCAGAAAATAAGACTGAAGTGTGTAAGGGGGCTACGGCTGGATGCTGATGCTGAGGGTGAAGAAGAGGATGCAGTGGATGCTGTTTTAGATCACGACGGTCTCAGTGGTGATGATTGCACGAAAGGGGGCCAGAAGCCACCCAAAACCATCAGAGTGTCTGATGTTCCGTGTGATTCCGAGACTCGATATTGCACTGCAAAACGTCAAAAGAAGGCCATAAACAGTTGGACAGACAGGCGTGCCATCTTACCTTTAGTGGCAGATGAAATAGCTAGTATCCAAGATACTCACAAGAAACAAACACAGGCAAGGCTTATGGCCTACCAGCGTGAAAAAGAGCGAGTCCGTCTGGAACGTCTAAAGAAACAACAGGAAACGCGAGAGGCCTGTGATGCACGGCATGAAGCCAGGAGACTAGTTCTTGATGCACGGGAACGAAAAAAGAAAGGCTTCGCTGGTGATGACGAGGTAGATGTTGAAAATACCATGATTGCAGTGGAACCCAGTCAGGAAGATGCTAGAAATTTTCCAGTAGTTGTTGTGATTCACTGTTGGACACTATCACTGAAGACAGTGGAAGTGTATCTGACTGCGAGAATGATATATAAAAGTCATTCCTTTGAAGGAACGCTTCAGTTGAAGGAAGGATGCCCGCGAGGACACACATATTCAACATTTTCAAGGAAGAGTGTTCCTTGAATGATCGAGAGATGAGTATATTATAATTTGCTACAGCTACATAGTATGGCTTGAGATTATTGTAATATTAATTCTTATATTAAACCTTCAGTCAAAAGAGGACCAAGAGGTAAGTATTCAATTGGAGGAATTTCTGGTTTCTGGTGAATTATTAACATGGCTTGTTGCTGTCTTGTATTAATTACGGATGGGGGTTTACTCTACAAATAACATTGAACCTTCACTTTTGAGATGTGGCCAACCGCCGACAGTTAGAATTTTTGTTTGGGGATAGGCATTCTTCAGCTTTCATTATTATTTTCTGAATAATCATATTGAGTTTCTTTTCTTCTTTTTCAGAATCTAAAGTGTGTAATGATTCTGATGATAAATCAATGTTTTTTGGTGTCTTAATAAGTCTAGGTCTTGGCTGTCAGCACGATCTTATTCCTGATAATGGCTATTTCTGACTGTTTCATTTCCAGGTTTTTCTTACATTATCCTCTAGGGCCTCCTGAGAAGGTATATTCCTCTACTTTATTACCCTCATTTTTTTCAAGTTCAATTTTACAACAGGTTACTCAGATTAAAATGTATGTGGGGACTTTGAAGTCAGAACACCTAAGCATTAATACCTGAAACTATATACATGACCTCAGAGTGATAGGAAAGGCATGAAAGGTGCCCTGGTTACTTTTAATGTAGCATGGGATTCTTTATATTCACTTACTTGTGATTGTCTGCCTGTAGTAGACCCGCCAGTGGTTGCATTGGTAAGGGGAAAGGGGCCAAATTGTTGATGTGCAGTGGTTATGGTGGCACATAACACCCTGTTGGACAGACACTTATAAAATCATGAATATTTCTTGAGGAGGGAGAAGTGAGGCATTACTTACCTAAAGGGGTGAAGTCATAAACCTTAAAAATGATGAGGGAAGTGGCTAACCTCTTTGTATATCTTCATCCACACAGAGGTATCGTGTAGCCTTTATGATAAGGTTTTATCACTGGAATGTTGTTGCAACTTTGGTGCCGAGTAGACTCCAGTGCCGGCTCGGCTACCTTTGTGGCCATTTTACTCTCACATGTCTTTCAGATATCTGAAGACTGGTGAGCATTTGGTTCATTCATTCATCATTCGGACATACAAAATTTAATAGTGAATAATATTTAAGGTTTCCATTGTTTACAGGCTCGATCTTCTTAAGGGAGAGAGAGCAAAACCCATCTTTTTCTTCTTTTTGTCCTTGCAAAAGGGCAGTGTAGATGCAGGTTCCATGACTGTGAATGTGGCCATGTGACGATTTGTGTCTGAATGATCATTGTCTCTTGTGGGAGTGTCCTGTACCCAGGTTTTGGTTTTTCCTGGGTCGATATAAATATATATGGAGCAGTGTTATTCCTGTTGGATATTTGTGGTCCTAGAGGACCAATGTGGTGATACACATCCCTTATTCCACATTCTCTTTGTTTCTATCGGCAGTGACGTCCATGTGGGAGTGTTGATTCTTCTTATCTTGCCAAATGGAGTAGGTTAAGCCCGTTATTTCTGAGGCCCTGGGATCCAGGGTTAGGGTTAAAGAGGAACCATAGGATATCAATAACCTCTATGTGTAGAAATCTGAGAGTATGTCTCGTGAGGCTTGAGAGAGCGTGGCAGATGTTACCAAAGTGTATGGTCAGACGATTCATTGGCCATTTTTGTGTCTGACTTGTGGTCACACGATTCCTTTTGGTATCAGGGGTGTTACGAGTGAAACTCGCTGGCTTGTGCTGTTTTAAAATATATATGTGTATATGTGTGTTGGGAAAGACAATCTGATATTTTTGCAGCTGGTTTATGATCTTCTTGAGAATTGTCAAATAAGCAGGAACTGAGAGAGTGAGAGCACTGAGAGTCAATTGTTTAACTTACATTTATTTTCCCTTCTTTTTATTCAAGTCTGAATCTTCAGCTCAATCTCAAGTCTATGAATCTCAAAGAGGAATTTTTCCTTTTTCTCAGTATCACCTTGTCATCAGACTTGTACATGTGTCCCGGTTGTCATGTTTGCTGTCCGTCATTTGGAGGCACTTTAAGTGCAAAGGAACTTCTGAGGTGTCGGGGTATCTTTTGTTTTTCTCTTTTATCTTGTAGTTTCCCGAGGTCGCAGGGCGTTGCCCGATGTGAATGAGATATTGTCAATCGTATTTGCTTATGGGGGTGTCCCATTGTCTAACTCTTAGGGCAGAATCCCATCGTGATTCATCATCTTCTTTTTGCAGTGGTTTGGTTCCTGAGGTGTCAGAGTACACTGTTGCAGATTAATTGGAGTCAGGGGGCCACATCTTGAGTTGTGACTGTCTCAAAGAGAGAACACATGGGGAACTTATCCTAGCTTGTGACCTTAGTTTTCTGAAGAGTGGTTAGGTTTGCCCTGCTATGGGGACTGGAGAGAATTGTAGCCTTGAAGTCTGGAGATGATGATTGTTTGCGTCAGACTAGGGGGGGGGTAAAGACTGAGAGGTTTCTCTAGTTGAACTGCCGAGACAATGTCACATATTTGTTGTTTTCCTGCATTTTCTTGAAATCCTTCTATGTGGCTCATGGAATGGAATGGAGGAATCCCCTGAGCCTGGCTGATGCTGGGACACAAAGGAACTGTGATGTATGAAGGCAAGTTCCAACCGAATGCGTTCTCGGGATGACTGTTGCTGGCACAGGGTGCTTGTCAGGCAACCTGAATGTTTCGAGAGTTCATCCTTTCGTTTCCTGTTTTCTTGTTCAGAATCTTGTGTCTTATTGGTCCAGATAGTCGTAGGAGGAATGTTGCAGAATCCTCATGGGTATCTTAGTGGAAATTGTTGATTTAAATCATTTCTCTTTTCAATTATTCCTTATTTCTGTCTCTACAATCCTCGGTGATTATTATCTTTATCATTTTGTTTCATTTTGTCCTTTTACCTAATTGACCTAATTTGGTGGAAATAATCAATTTTTCTTTTCTTTTTCTGACGGCAGGTGGGTCCATCAGATATTTGTGGGTATAATGATTATGTTCTTACTTACCATAAGGGTGACATGTGCTAGACTGCTGCATGTGGATATCTGTTGTAGTCAAGCTGATGGATGTCAGCGTGCTACTGAAAATCTGAGATATTTTCTGACCTGTTTTACGGGTGGACCCGAGGGACTTATTCTGACACCATAGTATTAGTGCTCTGCGAGAAACGGGAGTTTGGACTTTTAGTTCAATGAACTCGGTAGGTCGACCCAGGCAAGTTCTTGTCTATCTCATACCTGTCCAGTGTGTTTTCTGTAGGTCAGCGCGTCATGAGCATAATTTATTCTGATGTGAGAAGTTCTTGCTGAATTTTCCTTTTAACCCTTTCACCCCTGGATTTCTGTTACTCTATAGGATTTGCTTGCAAATCCTGCTTTATCGTGTTGAAGGGTTAAAAATAGAAATAATGCTCTTTTAAAGCACTGTTTATTATAAACTCTTTGTTTCTTATATTCTGAGCTGGTCTTGATTTCTTTCCTGGAAGGATGGGCCTGGATTTGGAGTATTTAGGGGAGTTGTTGTTTTCTATTTCTGACCAGGGTTAGATTCATGGTGGAATGTGCGAGCTCTGCTCTTTCTCTATGTTCATGTGGGATATGAGCCCTTTGAGATGATCAGGTATGGGTCGGATATCTACTGTTTGGACAGCACTCCTATTGAGGTTCCGGAAGGAATTTTTGGTGTTTTTATCTAAAGAGATGACAGCGGTCATCAAGAGTTTTATGAGCAGAAGAGTGAGCGATTTGATTTTGGGAATCTTTTGTTTTTCTTTTTTTTTGTGATATTCTTATCTTTAATTATTTTGGTTCTTTGTTCAGGATGTGTTTGCTGATGATTCAGTGGAGGGAACAAATTGTTCCATTAACATATGAGAAAACAGGCCATAACCATGATCGGTGCTGGTATCTTGGGAAGTTGCGACGGATCTTTACTTTTAAAAGAAAAATGGGATCAGCGTTCACCAGATGACTGCGGGTAATTTTTCTGTTATCTGTTCAAGAGAGCGTGGTAGGTTTTCTTATCCGTTTTGATGATGTTGTTTGACAACATGCTGATGGTGCCCATTGTTGGTCTGAATGTTCCAAGTGGAGAGAGAGCACCAGAGAAGCAGATCCTTTGCTTAGGGGTACTTTGAAGTACTGTCATTTTCTCATTTCTCTATGATAGTCTCCAATTGAGGAAAGAGAATTTTTTTGTGTGTTGGAAGTCCTGTGTCAACGTAAGTGGGTTCCATGTGATTCTCACTCAAATCTGGTGAGCATCCAGAAAAGCTCCAAGAAATACGTATTCCTTGCCATATGTTCGTAGGCACTACATTTTTCTACTACAGTCCATGCAAAAAATCATCCTAACAGTTGACCTCTTTCGGGTATTACATTCTTGGGGGAGTAGGATAACATCTGAGGTTTTGGATGACGTGAAGAATAGTTGCAGTTTATGAAATCGCTGTAGAAGATCAGAGGAGCAGGGACTCTAGGAATGTTCTGATAATTCGATATTTCTCTCTTTTAGTTCTCTTTCAGTGTTTTCATAGTTGTGAACTGCCTTAAGGGTTCGGCCCCTTGTGTGGGGATGTTGAAGGTGGCAACCTTGTGTGTCTATTATCTCTGACTATTTTGAGAAATGGTAGTGTCCTTTTCTTTTCTGTTGAGTGTAGGTGACGCATAAGATTTTGTATTGACAAATTGTGTAACTTCTGTGGGAACTTACTAAAACAGTATGCCTGTTAGATGTGACTGGGTACCTCAGGGTGTAGGTGCATATACACCTGATCCAAGTAAGGGGAGAGTCAGTGGTGTCCGACCTCTCATAGGACACACATGCCAAGGATCAATGGGAGTTGAGATGTAGCTTTGCTTCTTGGAGCTCGGTGACAGAATCCTAATTCTTCTCTCTTTGGTATGTTTTCACATACAGATGCCTTTATGCTTGCCAATAGTGGCGGTTAGTTGTGATATAGCGTGGTGACTAAGGCTGAAACTTACTTGAAAGAGGTGCGAAGCCAGGTTACCTGTACTGCCACATATTATTTGGAACGTCCATGCTATCAACATGAGTCTTTTGACAATTTTTGGGGATTCTGTGTCTGTTTATTATCTTCTTATTTGAATTTAAGGATAGTGAGTTTGTGATACTGGATCTTGAAGGGTGGTGTTATTTATTTTTGTGAAGCTTGCCATCTTCTCCAGTCGACTGATTGACACAGCGAGTCTGAGAGGCCTTGTTCTTGATGTGCAGCAAGGAGCCGTTTTGAGGTGTGGATCTTCCTATGCTTTGAGAGACTGAATGGTTTGCAGGAACTGAGAAAGTGGACCATTGGGGTCCCAAAAATATTGACGTCATGCAGTTGGAGTATGTTAAGGTGGGAAGGACCTGGCAGGTGTCCGCGAGAGATGAGGTGTTCTGTATAGATCAAGAATTGGGATGTTATGATTGGAGTTGAGAATTGCGGTAAATAAACATTATCAGAAATATGTGGTTGGAAAATTGCAATAAGTGAATACCATTAGCCGATGGTGCTTTATGTGTCAACCCACAGCCAAAGCTTTATGTCGAGTGTGCCTATGACGTCGAATGGCCATGCAAGTTCACCAAGAAGAGAGCGAGCGAAAGCTAAGAATAGAGAATAGTATCTTTATGCCAAGATACTAATCTGTGGTTCTTGTGTTGTGGGCATTAACCTCCATGGCATGCGTCTCGATTTCCAGAACGCGTTGAGAACTCATGAGTTCTTTTCTGCATGATATATAGATTTTTATAAAATTATTTCTGCTATACTAACAATTTGTCTATATCGGTTTTCCAAAAATAAATACCTAGCAATAGTTATATTTCTTTGTTAAGAGAATAATCTTATTCTTTTCCTTTAATATGAAAGTGAGCTAGTAAATTGGTGCACAAGGGAGATTTATTTGTGTAGAGTCGGAGTATTGGAAATATGAGAAAAGTAGGGGTATTATGTTTTTTATGGGCATGTCCAAAATATACAGAGTTACCAAATGTAATTTTTCTTTTCTGTATTATTCTTGAGGGAGACACTCAAATTTTGTTTGCAAAAAAAAAAAATCTTTTTGTCTAATGTGGCATGAAATGAATAGGGATGCCTAAAAGTGTCCCATGCGAATTGTATGTCAATGTGAATGCCAGTATTGCAAATTTAAAGAGGAGTTAAAAGGAATATATATATATATATATAAGTGTCATGTTGATGTTGGTCAGTATAGTGCCACGGTGATTTAGATAGTGGAGAATGAGGACAAATGTCATATGTGCAAGTTGTTTTAACCTGAAACACCAGGTGACACGGAGAGCTGTCACTATCCAATGAAGGATCTAAGAGAATCAAGAGGATAGTTTGAAGTTCTTCTGTGAATTCTTATTGAATTGTATAAAGGAGGCGGTGTATCAATTTGTTCAAGATCGTGAGACAATTGGACTAGTTGAACAGAGCTTCCTGGTGACTGTCCAGTGTTGGAGTTTATGTTCTTTTCATCATCAGTTTCCTTTTCGTAGAGAATGTTTGATCTCGGTATCAATAAACACTTGAGATCATATCTTCACAATCTTCAGCCATACTACCCCTGACAGTAGTATTGGTTGATAACTTGGAATGAATTGTGGCCAGTGGCAGTCAAGCATCGGTAAGCAAGCAATTGCAGCAATCTTCTATCGGTGCGGTGACTCCGATATTCTGAAGTATCAGTTCTTTCTGTCTTCTTTCTATATAATCCATAGACACTTACCTAGCAGTGATTTGAAAACTGCCAACATGCTGCTCATAATGGAATACGTAGTTGTCGGGTGTAACAAACACTGAGGTCGGTTTAAGGGACTTACTTACCTGCCGAGCAGACCACCTGAGGGACTCACTTACCCAAGGGACTGGTGTGTTTAGCAAATTGCAGTAGGAAATAGGCATCGCTGAGGTTGAGCTGTTTTCCCTTCGAGGGATGGAAGCAAACCCTTAGTATATACTGACAACTAAAAGAGTGACACCTGAATTTTAACTCTGTTGTAGACATGACTTCTGAAAGTATCTATATTCAGACGTTTGGAATATAACTTTATAATGTCCCTTTCTTATTAGACACTAAGGTGCCCGGAATATGTAGTTGCACTATCTCTGTGTCTTACCAATAAACTCCAGCCTCATCCATAAGGACATGAGTGAAGTCCGTCCAGAAAAAGAGACAAACCTGTGTCTGCAGCAGATTGCAGTCGCATCTCTGTCTCCAATTCCTCCCAAGTGATACACCTGAAAGTGACTGTAAATCTCATTTGTCCACTTAACACAGTCTTCAATCTCTAAGCTGCAACAAAAGTCAGGTGGCATGAACTATTATATGTTTGGATGGAAACACTTGCACATTGAGTCAATGGCATGTGAACATTTCTTTTTAGAATATTGGTGATATGTGAACATCCTCTTCTGATTTGTGGTGCTGGCAGTCATTTCTTTCAATCTTTATTGTAACATGATCTGTGATCCTTATGTAGTACTGTGGATCTTCCTGAACTGAAATCAATTTGAGTGTACAGAGTTTGCTGTGTCAGAAGTACCGTAATACTTCATGTATAAGGTGCACCTCGCGTATAAGGCACACCCAGACTTTGCAGATGTGATTGTAAAAGTAAAAAAAAATCATAACTTTTATTCTAATCAACGGATTTTCAAAATTCAAAGACCTATGGCCATCTTAGAGCCTCCCCCATCCCATTTTACCACTATACAGGGTCAAGGGAGTATTGGTGAAATTGTAGTGAAAAATATCTCCTAAATAATTCTGTTTCTATAAGGCGCACCAGGGGTGCATCCTCGCGTATAAGGCGCACCCTATACGCGATGTATTACGGTAATCTTCATTTACAGTGTGAATTCTTTTCTAAGTATATAGTGTTGATAGGAAACAATATAAAGGGTTTGGTACATGTGGGAGATCTCACTGAGGATTGATGCTTGTGATTGCAAGAAAGATATATACATATGTCTCGTCAAAATATATGATTGTAAGACTCTGGATGGCAAATTGATATTGTTTTTGGGCTTCTGATTTTGATGTGTCCATATTTCCTCTCTTCTTGTTCCATAAATAGTGCTCGGTTGGGATAGTGCCTGAATTCATAGACATAATTCTTTCATATGATCCTTAATCATTTCCCTTAGTATTTCATGGTATAATTTTAGATTTTTTAGTATTAACTGATTGGGCAGTGCGTGATACAGACAACGATAAGGTGTGCTGTTTATATGCATTCCTGGACGTGAGCACGAAATATAAAGTGATCGTTCAGATAAGCACTACAGAGAGTCCCAAGTGAACTCATAATAACTAATGAGGGCTCTTGAAGACAGTATGAACAGTGTGGTGAAAGCCTGAGTATATGCATAATTGATTTCTATGCACAAACAAGAAAAGTGTGCTGACAATTTGATATAACACTGAGTTAAAACTTTTAATATATGATTGCCTGATATGGGGTCAGAACAATTCTATGAGGACACAACAAGCGATCATAGATATGCAGTAATGTGCCTTGAAACAGACTATGGCATGAAGAAAGACAATGACGACGATAGGAGTACTGGCGGTGGAACTGAAAATTGTGAAACCCATTTTTAAGAACTCTTGAGTGTGTATATTCATACACCAGTTTAACGTGAATATTATTGGATATGGTAAAAAAAGGAATTATTAATGATAAGACTGAAATTGTTGTAAAAGAGAGAGGGACCTTTTGTGCGAGCAGGGGCATATACATATATATATATATATATATATATATATATATATATATATATATATATATATATTGCATGATTATGTCATAGTAAAAAAAACTATATGTGTGTATATGCTGAGATATACAGATTACTGTGAATAGAGGATATCAGTGTATACGTATGTTTATACCACGATTTCGGCACTTCCGGTGGGTTTATATGCAGTTTAGCCGTGCATTATTCTGCATATACCACCCTTGTGCATTTTTGAAATTTTTAGTATATACTTTTTCGAGGTCACGTTGGACTTAGAATATTTTTGGAGACGCTCGCGGACATAGAAATTTAGCCTCGCCATTGTTTCAATGTGAAAAATCGTCCCAACTCGTATGAGGATTGAACCCCGGCCGCAGTGGTGGTAGGCGAAGACCTTAGCCATAGCGCCACACTGAACGGTGATGAAATCCAATGCGAAAGTAAATAAATTCTAACCTGAGATCCTAGTGCTACGTTTCCAGTCAGTTTTCGTATGGAATCCAACCATGGCATGATATAATATTGAAATCCCAAGAAGTTTTTGATCCATAGAAGAGGAATGCGTGCTAATTGTCTCCATTTTCTTCGATATAAATAAGAATCCATTGATTTTTCCATCGTACGCGAGTCGCGGCCCGTGTCCGCTCTGCGCGAAGCCATTGTTTTTGTTCCTTTTACCGCTGTGTATACAGTCACTTTTCGTATGGAATCCAACCATGACAAGTTTTCAAATTAAAACATACATATCCTTAGATAGTCTAGATGAGTACTCCATGCTTGATATGTCCAATATATTCAAAATAAAGGAGAATCCATTGATTTTGCCAACGTACGCGAGTTGCTGTCCGGCCATTCCCACCCGCCTCCTTGTCCGGTGAAAGTGTGTCAGTGGCCCAGATGTAGATATAGGTCAACTGCTCGTTGTACAAGAAAGACGCCGAAAATTTCGGACCGGTTTGGAAAATCAATGGATTCTCCTTTATTTTGAATATATTGTACATAATACGTATGGAGGGATCATCTAGACTATCTAAGGATGTGTATGTTTTAATTTGAAGACTCGTTATGGCTGGATTCCATACGAAAAGTGAGTGTGAACACGGCGGTACCTCTGCCGACAAGGAACAAAAACAATGGCTTCGCGCAGAGCGGACACGGGCCGTGTCGCTTGCACTTCCAAAATGTCTTCGCCTGGCTATATTCTTTGGATTTCAGGTAAGAAATTGATACAAAATGGAGGAAATGGTGGTATAAACCTATTAGGTGATGCATATCGGGGCCCCACGGGCTGTATATGCTGTATATACCCTCGCCGCTCCGCGGCTCAGGTATATACAGCATATACAGCCCTAGGGCCCCGATATGCATCATCTATTAGCTTAATACACCAAGGGTATGAAGTATTTAAAAAAATAAAATAAAATAATATAGTTGATGCGATTACATTTGAGTAAAGACAGGAAAATACATGCATGTACGATTATAGTGATATATGTGCATGGAAATACATATACATGTATATACATACATATATTCATAAAAATAACATGGGTATCTATAGATATAAATGAGTGGAGACCAAGTGGAAAATAACATAGTGGGGGAAGAATATCGCATCCTGATTCAAAAAGGGGGCCTGTGATTGGTTATACAATGTTATTGATGAAATGTGGTGGCGTTATTATTTGTGACTTAAGGACTTTGACATGATTGATTTGAAAATTGACTGGGCCTATTTTATTGGTATCGTCACGATTAAAGGCATATTCTTATCATTATCAAATTGAAATGTGAAATCACCACTGGAGTCTGAATTGCATTTGACCTTTGGATTGGCATAATCTATTTAATAAAACCTCTGGAGATGAGTTACCCAATTGTGTTTTCTTTCCAAATGGGCTGTGGGATTTAAACACGGCTCTATCACTTGACGCTAGCTTTGATTACATTCCCAAAATAGACAGTTTAAACAGCGAGTGGAGATTGGAAGGAGATAAATCATAACTGGTGGAAACCGTGTTGGACTGTATTATAGCTTCCCTTTGAGAACAAACTTTAGCACATAAAACCCCTCTTTCCCCTCCGCCTGTGATTTCCCAGTTTGTAGGATGATTTAGCATCAAATCCAATGGGCTGGCAGCTAGACATTTGGGCTTTTAGAGGAACTTTGGTGAATAATTCCCAAACTGGACAAACATTTTGTTCTCAAAAGCTACAAATATGTCCATTGACATGTGTTAATCAAGATAGGAATGTAAAATCATATGGTTTCAACGCTACTTTTTTCGCAAGATGAGTGTGTATGCAAGGGGGTGCGAACTGTAATGCATAAGCCTATGGACCACAGTCAGAAGAGGGTAGAGGGGGTTTTGTAGTCTGCTGCTAGGCGCCTGCCGCTAGGCGCCTGCCACTCATTTCCTTAGGTTTCCCTGAGCTTATTCTCTGCTCTAAACCAGTTCCCTCCAACAGAAGTGTGCAAAACCATGTCCTTGAAGTTCTTAAGGTGTGGAAATACAAAAGATATCTCATCCCAGCAGTTTAATTGTGAGTTGTGCGGACGTAGCTCTTTAAATAGAAAGTTTAACGGAGGTTTCACCTAACTTGAAAGACACCACTTTTGAGGTTTGAACTTTCATTCACCATGGATCAACAAGAGCTAACACTTCTTTCAGTTGCATATGTACAAAAAAAATGAAATGCAAGTAAAAAAAAAACCTACATTGTGTTGTTATGATGTGTTAATTACACATTTCATTTCTTGATGCTCAAAAAACTAGGTTATACTTTCCCCTACCCCTAAAAGTTACATGGATATTACATGTCACTTACTAACCAATTCAATTTATTTTTACTTTATTTTATTTCACAACCTCTAGCTAGAGGCAAAGGAAAGTAACATGTTACATGGTGTACAATACAATAGTTGAATAATCACAAAATACAGTACTGGTATATGAGATTCGTTTTAGCACCACTTATTATATGTAACAAAGGGGTAAGATATAGAAAAAATGAGACAAGGAGGCTCCACTAAACCCAGCTATAAGTAGTTCCAATAATATCCACTAGATGTCAGGCGTAAAGGCATCACTAGTATTTTTTTAACCACAAGTGGGCTCCACTAAACCCAGCCATAAGCAGTTCCAATAGTATCCACTAGGTGTCAGGCGTGAGGGTGCCGCTAGTATTTTTTTAACCACAAGAGGGCTCCACTAAACCCAACTATAAGCAGTTCCAATAATATCCACTAGGTGTCAGATGATTATGTGACATTGCCATGACAACAACACATTTTGTTTATTTTTGACAATTACCATTGCAACCACCTCTCAGCCAATCCGAGCTAAAAAAATGAGGTCATGACCTGTGATCATCATGGGATGACGTCATAGCTCTCAGCAAAAAAACTAGGTCACATGCCCATATATGGTCATGGGTGTGGCTTCCGGTCAAATGCTGGCTTCTGATTGGTCCAGAGGTTGAGGTCAACATGTCACTTCCAGTTTGTAAGTAGGTCAAATCAATTTTAGTAGCTGTTCCTATGAGTTTGCCCCTATATACTACTCCCATTGTATGCTTATATACTCTTAGTAGAACACCAGCTATTTTACCATCATTGTTAGCATGAAATTAAAATATTTTGCATTATCAATGCAAACATGTGTTTCTTTTGTATGAAACAATGAAAGACCATCTTATCTGTTATGTATCCTGTCTGACATATGTAACAGTAAGTCACAATAAATACCTATTATATTATAGGACATAAAAAATGTAAGAGTTACAAATACCATACTACACCACCATGATAGTTAATGTTTGTCTACACTCTGATACTGATACATTAATATGTCATGCCCATTTGTAAGCATGATGTATGAATACAGCCATTGTGGGTACCTCATAAGGCCTACATCAAAGCATCATGTGTGGATCAACACGGTAAAAGGTACGCCTGTGCACACCCACAACGCGGGCATACCTTTTACCCTGTTGATCCATGATGCATGAATGCAGCTCTGGTAAGCAGTATGATGTTCATCAATGGGTATGATGCATTGTTTTAAAAACAATTTAACCTTAATTGAGTTCTAGCATAGGTTACAGTAAGTTACTCAGTAATGGGTCGAACAGGAAGAAACATCTTGATACTGCAACAGTATTATGGAGTTATAATTTTCAGCATATTCATGGTTATTCATATACAGTGATGGTAAATAGGCTAATATGTAAGCCTCTGATAGACTTGGTTTATTAACTCAATTTCGCAATTTCATGAATGTGATGACAATTACAATTTGTCATAGTCACAATTAAACAATACGGTGTATGATAAGTCAATAATACCCACTCAAACAGGTAAGGCCAATGGTCAGTAAGACTGATGGTTAGTATTGACCCAATATGACAATTCAAAGTCATATTAATAGTATCGCATCATTATCTTATGATGAGTTCTTAAAGGGTCTATGAAGGATCCATTTCCAAATGCCTCACATCAACACTATTTGGCTACTTATTGTGATGCAGTCATGCAGATCAACTTTGATCTGCATTCGTGTTAGCAGTTTCATGAGACAAAAAGGAAATCTTTTTTTTTCATTTGTGTTAACATGGAAACTTTTATAATTCAAATGTTTAATGTTTATGTCCATTGGTCGCCATCAAGAATGACTGTGGCACTGGCATGTAAGTCCCTCATGCTACATCAATGCAGACTGATTGCAACAAAAAAAAAACATTTCATGCTAAACATGTGTGGATAATTTTGAAATTATTCGAGACTTACCTGTAAGTTGAGGTATAATTATTAAGATTATACCGAGGGAACCTAGCGGTTCAGGGAATATACGAGAGGTGGAGTCGCGCATGCGCAGTCAGTCCTTAAGAGCCTGTTGGGGGATGAAAGCCTACAACTGATAAAATATATACTGGGATGTGTAGGCCATATCCCCCTGATTATTTTCATTATTATAAATAATGTGTACTTGACGAGTCTACGAGTAAGTTGAGGGAGGGTGGGTAGTGTGTATATTCCCTGAACCACTAGGTTCCCTAGGTATAATTAGCATTTAATCAACGTTATGATAGAGCACGCGTGGGTCTATGGTTCAATATTCCACTCCCGCTACGCGGTCGTGGAATATTGAACCATAGACCCACAAGTGCTCTATCATAACTTGATTAAGGCGTTTATCTAACATATTTCTCCATTTTGTATTAATTTCTTACCTTATAACCCAAGAATTAATCCAGGAGAAGACATTTTGTAAGTACATGCGATCCGCTCGCTTTGCCAACCCGCCATGGCCATGTTGTCACTCTGTCCGACATACCTCCACCTTTACACTCATTTTTCGGGTATAATCCAATAATGTCAAGTCCTGTACTTCTAACACCGCCAAATATAAGATCTCTAGTTGGTGTTCGCCTACATTTTGTATCCATTTTCTTCAAAATAAATAAGAATCCATTGATTTTCCATACCGATCCAACGCACACGGGGAGGTGCCCGGATGTAAGAACTAGGTCAGCCACACGTCGAGCCGGACGGGGCGGGTCCCGACTCGTATCGATGTGGAAAATCAATGGATTCTTATTTGTTTCGAAGGATGTTTTCCTGTTAATAACTCCACCCGGCACCATTGGATTCTATGCTAACGAGGTCTGTAAACATCAGGTATGTCGGACAAATTTTTCATATCTTCCATGTGTATTGGGTTCTACCATGGTCGGCTTGGTATAGTGGACAGCGAGCTCGCCTCCTGCCCCAGCGGCCGGGGATCGATTCCCCGTTGAACCTAAACGGTTTTAACAGGAAACGTATGGAGGAGTTGACATTGTATACTTCTCAAATTTATTAACATGTCCGGATTGAAACCAGCAGCTTCTTGAAGACGAAGAAAAGGTCTCAGAGTGCGTTATGACTGGATAAGGAACTGGGGTTATGAGCAAAAAAGCACTGTTGAGGCCCAGATAGTTAGATAATCTTAATTATACCTCAACTTACAGGTAAGTCTCGAATAATTTCAAAATTATCTCTCGGAAACCTAAGCGTTTCCGGAAACCTATGAGAGTTTCAGAGGAACTGAATCCCTCAACAGAAAAAACCAAAACCCAATCTTTTTAGTATCAAATCTATATTTAACCCAAGGTGTAGCTTGAAAGAAGTGGTATAAGTAGTTTCTCAGTCTCTAGAAACAGTCACTGTTCGAGGAGCGCATTTCCCCCTACCACGTCCTCGATTGGTTTGTGGTAGTACTTCTCGAAAGACTCCGTCTGCCTCCAACCCGCTCTCCTCATGAGGGTGTTGAGGTTTCCTCCCACCTTATGGATGCCTTATTATATGTAACAAAGGGGTAAGATATAGAAAAAATGAGACAAGGAGGCTCCACTAAACCCAGCTATAAGTAGTTCCAATAATATCCACTAGATGTCAGGCGTAAAGGCATCACTAGTATTTTTTTAACCACAAGTGGGCTCCACTAAACCCAGCCATAAGCAGTTCCAATAGTATCCACTAGGTGTCAGGCGTGAGGGTGCCGCTAGTATTTTTTTAACCACAAGAGGGCTCCACTAAACCCAACTATAAGCAGTTCCAATAATATCCACTAGGTGTCAGATGATTATGTGACATTGCCATGACAACAACACATTTTGTTTATTTTTGACAATTACCATTGCAACCACCTCTCAGCCAATCCGAGCTAAAAAAATGAGGTCATGACCTGTGATCATCATGGGATGACGTCATAGCTCTCAGCAAAAAAACTAGGTCACATGCCCATATATGGTCATGGGTGTGGCTTCCGGTCAAATGCTGGCTTCTGATTGGTCCAGAGGTTGAGGTCAACATGTCACTTCCAGTTTGTAAGTAGGTCAAATCAATTTTAGTAGCTGTTCCTATGAGTTTGCCCCTATATACTACTCCCATTGTATGCTTATATACTCTTAGTAGAACACCAGCTATTTTACCATCATTGTTAGCATGAAATTAAAATATTTTGCATTATCAATGCAAACATGTGTTTCTTTTGTATGAAACAATGAAAGACCATCTTATCTGTTATGTATCCTGTCTGACATATGTAACAGTAAGTCACAATAAATACCTATTATATTATAGGACATAAAAAATGTAAGAGTTACAAATACCATACTACACCACCATGATAGTTAATGTTTGTCTACACTCTGATACTGATACATTAATATGTCATGCCCATTTGTAAGCATGATGTATGAATACAGCCATTGTGGGTACCTCATAAGGCCTACATCAAAGCATCATGTGTGGATCAACACGGTAAAAGGTACGCCTGTGCACACCCACAACGCGGGCATACCTTTTACCCTGTTGATCCATGATGCATGAATGCAGCTCTGGTAAGCAGTATGATGTTCATCAATGGGTATGATGCATTGTTTTAAAAACAATTTAACCTTAATTGAGTTCTAGCATAGGTTACAGTAAGTTACTCAGTAATGGGTCGAACAGGAAGAAACATCTTGATACTGCAACAGTATTATGGAGTTATAATTTTCAGCATATTCATGGTTATTCATATACAGTGATGGTAAATAGGCTAATATGTAAGCCTCTGATAGACTTGGTTTATTAACTCAATTTCGCAATTTCATGAATGTGATGACAATTACAATTTGTCATAGTCACAATTAAACAATACGGTGTATGATAAGTCAATAATACCCACTCAAACAGGTAAGGCCAATGGTCAGTAAGACTGATGGTTAGTATTGACCCAATATGACAATTCAAAGTCATATTAATAGTATCGCATCATTATCTTATGATGAGTTCTTAAAGGGTCTATGAAGGATCCATTTCCAAATGCCTCACATCAACACTATTTGGCTACTTATTGTGATGCAGTCATGCAGATCAACTTTGATCTGCATTCGTGTTAGCAGTTTCATGAGACAAAAAGGAAATCTTTTTTTTTCATTTGTGTTAACATGGAAACTTTTATAATTCAAATGTTTAATGTTTATGTCCATTGGTCGCCATCAAGAATGACTGTGGCACTGGCATGTAAGTCCCTCATGCTACATCAATGCAGACTGATTGCAACAAAAAAAAAACATTTCATGCTAAACATGTGTGGATAATTTTGAAATTATTCGAGACTTACCTGTAAGTTGAGGTATAATTATTAAGATTATACCGAGGGAACCTAGCGGTTCAGGGAATATACGAGAGGTGGAGTCGCGCATGCGCAGTCAGTCCTTAAGAGCCTGTTGGGGGATGAAAGCCTACAACTGATAAAATATATACTGGGATGTGTAGGCCATATCCCCCTGATTATTTTCATTATTATAAATAATGTGTACTTGACGAGTCTACGAGTAAGTTGAGGGAGGGTGGGTAGTGTGTATATTCCCTGAACCACTAGGTTCCCTAGGTATAATTAGCATTTAATCAACGTTATGATAGAGCACGCGTGGGTCTATGGTTCAATATTCCACTCCCGCTACGCGGTCGTGGAATATTGAACCATAGACCCACAAGTGCTCTATCATAACTTGATTAAGGCGTTTATCTAACATATTTCTCCATTTTGTATTAATTTCTTACCTTATAACCCAAGAATTAATCCAGGAGAAGACATTTTGTAAGTACATGCGATCCGCTCGCTTTGCCAACCCGCCATGGCCATGTTGTCACTCTGTCCGACATACCTCCACCTTTACACTCATTTTTCGGGTATAATCCAATAATGTCAAGTCCTGTACTTCTAACACCGCCAAATATAAGATCTCTAGTTGGTGTTCGCCTACATTTTGTATCCATTTTCTTCAAAATAAATAAGAATCCATTGATTTTCCATACCGATCCAACGCACACGGGGAGGTGCCCGGATGTAAGAACTAGGTCAGCCACACGTCGAGCCGGACGGGGCGGGTCCCGACTCGTATCGATGTGGAAAATCAATGGATTCTTATTTGTTTCGAAGGATGTTTTCCTGTTAATAACTCCACCCGGCACCATTGGATTCTATGCTAACGAGGTCTGTAAACATCAGGTATGTCGGACAAATTTTTCATATCTTCCATGTGTATTGGGTTCTACCATGGTCGGCTTGGTATAGTGGACAGCGAGCTCGCCTCCTGCCCCAGCGGCCGGGGATCGATTCCCCGTTGAACCTAAACGGTTTTAACAGGAAACGTATGGAGGAGTTGACATTGTATACTTCTCAAATTTATTAACATGTCCGGATTGAAACCAGCAGCTTCTTGAAGACGAAGAAAAGGTCTCAGAGTGCGTTATGACTGGATAAGGAACTGGGGTTATGAGCAAAAAAGCACTGTTGAGGCCCAGATAGTTAGATAATCTTAATTATACCTCAACTTACAGGTAAGTCTCGAATAATTTCAAAATTATCTCTCGGAAACCTAAGCGTTTCCGGAAACCTATGAGAGTTTCAGAGGAACTGAATCCCTCAACAGAAAAAACCAAAACCCAATCTTTTTAGTATCAAATCTATATTTAACCCAAGGTGTAGCTTGAAAGAAGTGGTATAAGTAGTTTCTCAGTCTCTAGAAACAGTCACTGTTCGAGGAGCGCATTTCCCCCTACCACGTCCTCGATTGGTTTGTGGTAGTACTTCTCGAAAGACTCCGTCTGCCTCCAACCCGCTCTCCTCATGAGGGTGTTGAGGTTTCCTCCCACCTTATGGATGCCTGAGGCAGAGGCCCCTCTGGTGGAGTGTAGCTTGTATTGGTTGACATCAATACCAGCCTTTTTAAGCACGACCATGAACCAACGACTGAGTGTATCGCGGGAGATACCGCGGTGGGGCGAGACCAAGCTGACCAAGAGGTTTTTCTTGCTCTTCCTTTTGTTTTGGGTGCGTTTTAGGTACTCTTCTAGGCACCTGACAATGCACACCCTAGGTTTCTGGTCGAACTTCCTAAGGACTATCGTGTTGAGGGGGTCCCTCAACCTGTTAGACTTTAGGAGCCTTGTCATCTTGAATACCACCTTGTCTCCCATTTTCAGACCTTGGATGGAAAGGTTGACGATGGTCTGGCCTCTTTGTGATGTGCCTAAGAGGAGCAAAGTGGCCAGTTTCATGAAGAGCTCCCTGAGTGTGGTGGTGCCATTGTCCCAGGTCTGTAGGAGGTCTAGAACCCTCCTCACATCCCAGAACTCCTGGTATCTAGGGGCTGGTGGATTCATCTCATAAGCCCCCTTTAGAAGCAGCTTTAAGTAGGGGTGCTGGCCCACTGATTGGCCTTGGAAGTTGCCCAGAATGGCCAAGAGCGCACAACGAGCAGCGTTTAGCGCGGTGTAGCCGTTTTTGTCTTTGGCCAGTTTCGCCAGGAACTTGCACACTCGTTTGATCGACGGTTGGAGGATTTGTGTGTCAGTGTCTGCACAGAAGGCGTAGCACTTACGAAGTTATGTGTTGTACGTCTTCCGTGTGGCGGGCCTACAGGCTTGTGTGATAAGTTCGATGGCGTGGCCGTCAAATCCCTGGCGAGACAGTTCTGCTTTTAGAATGTCTGAAATGCCAAGAGCGGGGTCGCCGACAGTCGCTCTTTGTTGGCCAGCTTCGCCGGATGACAGAGGTTGCCCTTGGCCTTCCTGAACCTGAGCATTCGTCACCCGGACCGCTGTAGTCCACCGTACCAGGGCTGTCCCGGCCAGTCTGGTGTTATCAGGATGGCTCTCACCCGCTCCAGCCGGATCCTCTGTATCGCGGGCCCCAAGAGGCTGAAAGGAGGAAAAATGTACATATAGTTATTTCTCCAAGTTATTGACATAGCGTCACTTTCCCAGGCGCCTGGTTGAGGCCCCCAGGAGACAAAAGTTTCTAACTTTTTGTTTGCTCGAGAAGCGAAGAGATCTATTTCAGGCTTGCTAAAGACATTACACACCTTTTTGAAAATCTTTTTACTTAGTTCCCACTCTAGGTCATGCGAGAAGTGTCTAGATAGGTAGTCAGCCAGGACGTTGTCCTTCCCTTGGATGTGGTTTATTGTTAGCCAAATGTCCTGTTCTTCACACCATTCCCAAATTTCTTTGGCTATCTTATTGCATGGTTCAGACTTAACCCCACCCATTTTTCTGACATAAGCCAGTGATGTAGTGTTGTCTGATTTTCACATTGACCCCATATTCTGTGACCAGTGCGTTGAGGCCTAATTTTATGGCTGTTCGCTCATGAATGTTACTGTGAAGGTCTACCTCCTCCTCCTTCCAAATACCGTTGGTGGAAGTGGCGCCCCTGTGGGCACCCCACCCTGTACAAGAGGCATCTATTATGATTTCAAAGTCTGCCCCCTCATTTCGAATGCGTTTGGAAGCTGTGGGGAGGTGTTCCAGCCACCAACTGATATCCTCTAAACCTTCCTCACCAATAACCATGGGTGAATCGAAGTTGCCCTTGTGCCTTTTAAGGGCAAGGTTCTTTTCTCTTTCTAGACCCTTTATATGTGCCGGGCAATATTGGACACCCAGTGAGAGAGAAGTCATGAGGCCCACAATCACCGCTATGTCCCTGATTGTGTAGGGGTCATCAGTATTGGCTAGGTTCCAGATAGCCATGTTGGATTTTTCAACCTTCTCTTTAGTGGGCCAGACTGTCATAGTGACGGAGTCTAGGTGGAACCCTAGGAAAATTAGACTTTGCATAGGTGTAAAAACTGACTTTTCTGTATGCACTACCAACCCCAACCTATCTAGTTCTTGGGCTAGTTTGTCGGTCGTCTCCCTGCATTGTGCCTCTGTTTCCCCCAGTACGAAAGAGTCATCTATGTACTGGAAACACTCATGTCCCATCTCCCTGAGATTGGAGAACACTGGGGTAAGAATCTTAATGAATATGCGAGGGGCACAAGCTAGCCTATTGGGCATATATTCATAGAGGTTATCTTTCCAAAGGAATCTGAGGAATTTTCTATCTTCATCTCTGACTAATACAGAGTAATAAGCGTCTTTAAGGTTAATGGACGACATGTAACAGTTGGGTCTCATCATCTCTATCGCTGTATTTAGGCTGGTCATTTTAAAATGTTCATACTGAACCGATTCGTTCATTTTCGAGAGATCTAAAATGAGTCTAAAGTCACCATTTGGTTTTGGCCTGACAAAGACATTTGAGATGAATTGACCCTCTGTCGGTTCGACCATTTTTACTACCCCTTTGTCCAGCAGTTTGACAATTTCTTTGTCAACATGGACCTCCTTATCAGGGCCTAAGATATAAGGGAAGGGCGTTCTGTCCTGACAGGGTAGGAGGTCTTCGAACGGTATGGAAATCCCTTTCACCATGCCCAGTACCTAGGGGTCTCTAGTTATTCCCATTCAGTGGCTGACATATCTAGATATGCTCCCAGCTACAAAGTTTTTAGCAGTGTGAATAAACGTAAGGGGACTTGCCTGCTCCTCCAAGGGCCCTATTTCTGAAAACCCAGCTTCTTTCTGGCTGCTGCAGCGGGTGGGGCCGGGGGCCGAGGGTTGCGCGGGGCGCTGAACCGCCGTGCTGTGTTGTAGCCCATCTGTGGGAAGACTACGGGCATTCGAGGAAAATTCATCCCCTGCATGGCCATGGCCATTTGAGTGTTGTTAGGCCGTTTTGGTGGGTACAACCTTCGTTGCTGCGGCTTCGGTGCGGGCTTGGCCTTCCCGGGGGCGGTCTTCGGCTGGGACTTTTCCAGCTTCTCCGCCATCTTATGGGCTGCATCCACTTCCTTGATGGCCTCCTCAAGGTTACCACCGTGCAGGTATTTGGGATTGTTGCCTGCCTTCTTCGGGAGTTGTTCCCCGTACTTGGGCATGATAACCAGCTTGAGGAGATCCTTTCGGCATGCTGCGATGGCGTTGATCGTGCTGACGATCAGCTGCATGCCATCTATGAATGACTCTCCGCAGTCATCCAACTTAGAGTCCGATGATCCTCGAGAGAGCCACAGTTCAATCACTGACTGGAAAGCTAACATTGCTTTCACCAGATGCATCTGGAGCTTCTTCAGCGCTTCGTCCCTCTTGAGGTAGTCAGTGCTGCCCGGCCTGTTCAGCAGTGCCTGCAGTGCAGGCTCCAGGTCAGGTGCTACTAGCTTGGCCATGTTGTCTGGCTGCGGATACGACCCATGGACGAGGTCGAGGTCCGCCCGTGTCCTCTTCTCAGAGAAGAGCGACCCGAGGAAATCACTCACTAGTGGCGAGAGGTCCTTCCCTTTCTTGGACTTCTCCTTCTCCTTGACTATCCTTTCCGTCATCAAGTCATGAAGCTTGCCCGGTGGCAGTGCCTTAGTGGCCGCTGGTTCTGGTTCCGTAACTTCAGCCGGCTCTTCCTCTTCCTGGGTCGTGGCCTGAGCCTGAGCCTGCATCATCTGCATCATCATTGATGACAGCATCTGGCCCATGAACATACCCAAGTTGGGGCCCTGAAACATGGCCGAGAGGTCGAACGGTGTTGGGGTCGCCCTGGTACTCCCAGCCCCGACACCTTGGGTGTCAGTGGTGTCGGTGCTAGGGTTCGTCGTCACCGGTGTCTCGGTGGCGGCGTCACCATCGGTGGAGCTCGTGTCACTCATAGCATGGCTACAGGTAGCACGTCTACCAGTTTTCCTTCCACTCATTTTCTGTAAAAAAGGCTCTATTAGTAAATTCAATACAAGGAAATCATAAAATAACTGCTAAATATTGGACGCCGAGGGTGGGATTCGAACCTGGGTCTTCCGACTGCGGAACGCGTCCGTACGTAGCCGAGCGCAAAAAGGTGCGCCGTTAGCAGGATTCGAACCCACGATCTCCTGATGTACAGTGGCGCCAGCCCCAAAAAGACGGCGACTGGAGGAACTATTCCAGCGCCTTAATCCGCTCGGCCTTGGCGGCGAGGGTCCGGCCCGCGTCCGTCCGTAGCCGGGCGGCGAGCGCGCATAACTGAGCCGCCAGCAGGATTCGAACCCGCGACGTCCCGATGTACAGTGGCGCCAGCCCCAAAAGACGGCGACTGGAGGAACTATTCCAGCGTCTTAATCCACTCGGCCATGGCGGCGAGGGTCCGGCCCGCGTCCGTACGTAGCCGGGAGGTGAGCGCGCATAACTGCGCCGCCAGCAGGATTCTAACCTGCGACGTCCAGATGTACAGTGGTGCCAGCCCCAAAAGACGGCGACTGGAGGAACTATTCCAGTGCCTTAACCCGCTCGGCCACAGCGGCAAGGGTCTGGCCCGTCCGTGCATAAGGGGTGGTACTCCAGCTCTGGTTGTCGGGGGACGAGGTCAAGCTGAGCGATTTCTGAGCGAATGTGAGCGATTTAGACGCTAACAGGGCGAATAACTCGTCCTAGACTGATCTGTGAGATGCCGGGGGGCAGCAAATCGATCATTAAGGCTCTGATATGTCTAAAACCGGACAGTTTGGCACCAGGGGGTGCAGGTTAGTCCAGAGCTGGGACAGCCCAGGGAGAAGGATGCCACCATGACCTAGTTCCCGGCGTAGATCCAGGTGCAAGGGGAGGCAGTACAGAATCCTAAATAACTAAGAATCTGCTGAACATCCAAGGTTCCGGGGGGAACCAAGGCTGCAGAATACGTTCATAATGGTTCCCTGAAGCAGGGAATGCTAAATAACAAGAAGAACTGTACTTAACAGGCTAAACAGTGGTGAACTGTAAGAACTGACTGTTGTTGATGCCACGTTTTCCTGAGCTGACTGCGCATGCGCGACTCCACCTCTCGTAGGTTTCCGGAAGCGCTTAGGTTTCCAAGGGATAATATATGTTTTTCTGATGTTCACAAAACGTTTTAGATATTTTAGTTACATTTTATCAGGTTGAGTCCTAACACTGGAAGGAACCCTGTACCTCCATCGAACGACATCCTTCATGTATTAATCTTTTAGGAACCAGTCTAAAAGACGTTCCTCAATTGAAGGACGCTCCAATCAGTTCTTATCAGCACTACCTGCCCCTTATCAGAAGTGGTCATGCTTCAATAACCATGGTCCCTGACCAACTACAGATAAGGGGCAAAGGTCACTCTATGGATTTAAACAATTTAGACTGGTTTCTTTGGTTTTGAAAACTTTGATTCATATCATATCAAAACCCAAGACACATATGAATAAATGGTCAACATAGTTTTAAAGAGAATTTAACCCCTAAGTGCCCAAGCGCGCTTTAAAGCGTGGTTTTGGGTTTAATGGGGCTTAAATAAATGTATATTGAAGGAAACTATCATCCAGGTACTTCTACTGGTCCAATCTGCAAAGTTAGACCCTCTATAGAACGGTCATGACCTCCCCATCACAATACAACCATCCATTTTTCTCTTTCACCATTATACCTAACACAGGGAGTGAAAATTTGAAAATGATTCATTAGAGGGCCACCCTCCAGGGGGCTAAGACCAGACATAACACAATTATTATGCTAGATCATATACATCCAATGTCCCATACTCTCGTTAGATTCCAACAAAAATGTTCATATCCATAGAGATAACCCATGCATTGTTACTAGCACATTATGTCTCCTGAGTGGTAGTACACATATATATGCAGAATTGAATGAGGCCTCAGAATTACAGGTATTATGGATGGGGGGGTCTATATAGTACACAAGAGAGACCAAATGCTACCAATGACAACAAATGGAATGTTTTGGTAACTATGGTTACCAAACACGACCAATAAATTTCATGTCCTAAACTGAAAGTCTTCACTGAGTTATGAGTATTCAGGAAATGCAATACTGTCAACGGACGGTTACATGTGGTGAAGTGAATGTACACGGAATCCAGGGAAGTTCATTTGATCCTTTTATTGCATAGCTGACATGAGTGTTTCATAAAGGTGGTAACAATGATAACACTCGCCAATATCTAAGCTCTGCCTCCGATCCTATAGCTCAACCTGTCGTAGGTTCTAGGTATAGGTTTAAGGTGTAAGTTGGGAGAGATGAGCTTAGAATAGATTGATTGGGAGCTGCTCAAGCTGCCTTTTATACTAAGGGCTTGAGCAGCTCACAGTGTTGTGAAATGTTCTGTACATGTGGCTCAATAGAATAGTGACACATGTCATACAGAGAGAGTGCCACCTGTGGGTAGATTATGTTAATGAGAATTGAGAGGAGATTGTGAAATATCCTCTCATTCCACATATGGCACCACATGATGTGATTGGAATGTTATTACATCCGTGTACCTTATGTCACAGAGTGTCATGGAAGAAGTGTGTTTGTGATGAGTAATGGATCCTGGTTCCTGTTGGGGAATACAGGAGATTATTGAGTGTAGATCATGGGCAGAGCTTAAGCTTTATATGGCGAAGAATTTAGTAAATATAAAAAAAATAATAATACCCAGAATGGTCCATTGACAATACTGAGCCAATACCAAAAGATAAGATCAAAATAACATATGGGCTTATCAACTAAGTAATATAATTGTGAAATAATGTAAAATCTTCAAATAATTCTGGGCACCAAAAGGTTAAGTGACTATATAGTGAGTGTGATTTTAAAGCTAGCCGACCTATAATAAAATTAGCAAATACATATATTCCAAGTGGTACTTCAGGGTTTTTCTATTAATAGATATGTTTTTCAAAGTTTTTGTGTGGGAAGGTGGTTGATTTTGAATGTTAAGATATTGATGGACAGGAGAGATTGAGATCTTTTCAATGGTGGTAAAATCATTTACAGATTTTGAATACAAAATAGAATAAATCATATTTTAAAATGCTATACACAAAACAAGGGGCGTTGCTCAATCGAGGTATGTGGTCCCTTCAAGGTCTGTCCCTCCATTTTTTTAACCTAGAAGGATAAATAGTGTTAGAGGCATACAGAACACATACAGTATGTGTTTGTGTGTTTTAGTACACCTTACGAGAGTAAAGCAGACACTCCTAGTTGTTGACCACTTGGGTAGTTAAGGCTACAGTCTTAAAGGAAAAGACAACCCTATTTTCATGATGACTTATTTTGGGAGAACTTTTGTTGAATAAAAATATCCAGGCATGCATTTCAACACATCTTCTATGGTAAGGACAGGAAGGGGACTTTTTATATGCAGAGTATGCTGTCACAAGAGACCACATGCGTCAGGTGCTGCATTGCTTGAGCTTTGAGGGTGTTACAAAATAGATTTTAATGGTTGACTTGAAGTTTACAACAACCTTACACCATGTATAGTAACAATTTAGTGTTAGTAAAAGGGATATAGGCAAGAAGGGTCAAAGGACACTTCTAAGCACAATTTATTTGTAGACCAAGAGTGCTATGCAGTCAATACTGGGCTACATCTGGTCTCCTGTGACGTCATACTCTGCATTTGAGAGGTCATCCTGCCCTTACCATAGCAGATATGTTAAAAGTATACCTGAATCCCTTTATTAAATGAAAATACTACCAAAATAAGTCATCATGGAAATAGGGTTATCCTTTCCTTTAACACCCTCCTCCACTGTCATAGTGTGTAATGACCTCCTCCTGCAGCTGTGTGGGGATGTTGTTGTCACCAGGAGGGGGGAAGGAGGAGCAGGGGTGCACAACCACTATCTGTGTAAACAACCACAATTTGGAGTACTACTATTAGAGGCTTGTGGATAGAATAAAAGTGATATTTTTTTTTAATTTGACATGGGGCATGAGAGGTTCTTTGAGGTGACAGGGGGCATGGGGATTTAAGTCACATATATGTGACAGAAGCATTTCCTAAAATTGATATCTTACATGGGGGAACCCCATTCACACATCTACGCAGGGTGCAGGGAGTGTTTAGAGTGCAAAGAACTCAGATGCAGGGTGGGCGGAGTGCATAGAGTTCAAATGAAGGGTGCGCGGAGTATGTATACCTCAGACGCAAGGTGTGGGGAGTGCGTAGAGTTCAGGCGAAGGGTGCATAGAGTGCATAGAACTCAAACGCAGGGTGCACAGGGTGCATAGAACTCAGACATGCGGAGTGTGTAGAAGTCAGACGCGCAGAGCGCGTAGAACTTAAACGCAGGGTGGGTGGATTATAAGGGAACTACCTACTGTGACAGACGGGACATCCACCCGGGGGGCACTCTCTATGTAATGCATACACTTATGTGCGGCTGGCAAGGTTCCTTTTTCAAGAAAAAGTCCCTAGCAAGCCTCCTGTTTCAGCCACAAATGTGCCTAGCAAAATACCCCGATTTACGTGGGATATTTTGCAATTTTCATATAGATCAGCAGAGTTTTCATGAAAATAGCATGAACCAAATTTAATCTTCTCCCGAATCAGTGTACATTTGAGACATTTTGAAATAAATCTAGGATTATTGAGTCAAAAGTGCCCTAGCTAGGGTATGCTTTTGAAGAAAAAACCCGTGAACGAGTGCCCTAGCAACGGTAAGGGTTGTCCTGGGTTCAGCCACACACCTGTATCAAAAAAAAATTGCCCCCCCTCGGGACGTCCATTCCCAAAAGGCCCAAAAAAGATTTGAAGAACTTGAAGAAGAGGAGTTAAATGAGTTAGAACTGGGTGCCAAGCCATAAAATATCCACCCCCAGACTGCCTGGGGCATTGACATTTTCAAAGGTAAGTTATAATTAATAATAAATCAGTTTGACAGCACATATACATACACATTATAGCGCCGGCCAGCAGTCCATGCCCAGCAACATGTAAAAGAAAGCACAGGGTGCAGAGCGAAGGGAGCATTCATTATTTTTATTGCTCGTCTCGACACACAAACTATGATTAGCGCCATGAATTCAATTTTTAGATTGGTTGCAAGAAGTTGGAGAAGAATTAGAATTTGAGAAACTTGTTTATATTAGTGAAACAAGTTTTAAAATCACTAAATCCGAATCTGTATGGAATTTCTCTTCAAATAATTACATATAAATAGGTAAAATTTTGTTGAGATAATTCTTGGTGGTACCCAGCATTAGACTATTATACACCAGAAATCCAACAATAATAGTACAATTGTGCACTAGCCATATTTCCCCTAGTAGTGCATTAATGCACACACCGGCAGGAAAGAGTTAAGTAATACTTGACTATTCTATACATCATGTTTACATATAACTAGAGAGAGAGAAAGTGAAACAGAATACAGTGTATAATTAAGATGTCCAAAAATAAATGGGTCAAGTGATGTGTCATGTCTTATATTGAGGTGAAAGAAAGTACTTACATTAGCGGTTATCTTCAGCCATACATCGTGTTTACATAAAACTAGAGAGAGAGCAAGCGAAAGAGCAGATATGTATGGTTAAGCAGATAAGTGTCGTATCCCTATGTTCTATTTATAACATGACATCCCCAAGGAGAAGATCTAATTTGACAAGTATTTTAACTGTGCATTACTCTGCCTATCTCACATACTACCTTTCCCTTAGTCTAACTATCACTCATACTGCCTATATCTCTTAAATCCAAAGCATCTTGAAGTAAGGCTATCTCCCAAAAGACCTAGATACTAAAGCTTACTCCTTACTTTTGCTAATCTTCTCTGGTCCTAGTTTCCCATAGTATACCTATCCTCAATCTGCCTATCATTCATTTTACCTATCCCTCATGGTGACTATCCCTAGGACCACCATGTTTAAACTGTATTGTTCATCTGTTTATTTAGGCCCTAATGGTTAACATTAAATTGATTATGATATCTACACTGCAAAAATGGTGTTTAGATCCTAAACACAATTCTAAACATATTCTTGCAACGTTTTTGTAATCACATCAATTTCCTAAACATGTTTAGCCAAACAATGTGCTTAGCTCAAGTGTTTAGAAATGTAGGTGTTTAGGTTAAAACTTTGTGTTTAGATATCTATGAATTTTTGTGTTTAGGTATTTATGAATTTTTGCGTTTAGATGTTTAAATGATTTGATGGAGAGTTCAGGTTTGCAGACATGTATGCATTAAAAAAAGAGATATATTTTGTTTGTTTTCTCATTTACTGGGGGGGGGGGGAGCATCAGCAGGTATTTACTTGTCAAAGTCCCCAAAGATGTCAGCCACAGCTATATATGTGTACATGTATTACCCACTGCATCAGAATGAGAGACTTGAGAAAGTACAACAGCTTGGCAGGAAGGGCATTGCATTATCTATTCCAGAATAACATCAAATAGGTGTCAGTCATGGAGCTTATTGATTATTTTATGCTACTGATGCTGGCATAAGGTGAATCTAGTCAACTTTCTATTGCCCTTTCTATTCACATGACATTCTATAAAATGAAACCATGATAAACATGGGATTTGGGGACATTTGGCACAACAATTGATTATAACTGTGTGCAGATAGTCCATTCAAAGGCAGTGCTGCTACCTGGTGTGGACTCAACATCCAAGTATCTAAACATATTGATGTTTAAATCTAAACACCTATTATTCAACTGTCTCAACTCTAAACATCTAAACATGTTTAGCGTAAATGTTTATGTAGTTAGAATAAAAGTGTTTATTTCCTAAATGTGTAGTCGAAGAGACACCTAACTGACCTATATGATCAGGTTTTAAACATGTTTAGACCTAAACATGTTTAAAATCTAAACACCACTTTTGCAGTGTATCATTTTGATCCTACCTATCCTTAATGATGCCTATCATACCTATCCTTCCTTCCTTCTGTCGCTAGCACCCATGTTTTCTTGTTTTACATTTGCTCATCTTACAATGTACTCTCTGTGCCTATCCCTCAAACTAGATATTGCACATGCTACATATCCCCCTTGCTACCAATCCTTTTGAATGCCTATCCCTCATGCTCTCCATATCGTTTTCTTACCATGTCAGCTCAGTCAGTCTAACCCGCTCTCTCTATACATATCTCAGCTTGTGTTCCATTTCTTCCACCTGTCTCCAGGTCTATGCCTTGTGAAATATACCTATCCCCCATTATGCCTATCCTCCATTCATATCATTATAGGTAAACTGAAAGATATGCAGCATGAATGATAGGTAGATGTATGAATAAGGTGGACTGTAAGTATGTCAGGTGATAGGGTGACTGATAGGGTGACTAAGAAATGGTCATCATAATGAAGGTTGGTTGTGACATAGGTAGGTAAAGAGGGGTGAGATGTGTAAGAGAGCTGTATATAGAGCATGGGGGATATGTAAGGATGGGTAGCAAGAGGGATAGGCAGCAGGAGCAATTAGCAATTTGAGGAATAGGCACAGAGTACCTTGTAAGATTAGCAAACGTAAAAAAAAAAAACATGTATCCTAGGGACAGATATGCAAGTCAAATATGAGGGATGTGTAGAGTTGGGGGATAGGCACAATGAAGGATAGGTAGGCTACATGATAGGCATTATCAGGGATAGGTAAAATTGTGTTAGTAGACATGGTAAGGAATGTACCGTTAAACAATAAAGGCTTATATAGCAGACAAACAGCGCAGATTAAACATGATGGTCTGAGGGATAGTCACCATTAGGGATAGGTAAAAGGAATGATAGGCAGATTGAGGATAGGTAAACTGAAGGAAAGAAGGAACAAATGAGATAAGGTAAGGTGATGGGTAAGCATTATAAGTTAGGCCTTTTAAGAGATAACCAGATTGAACTGTAGATGTTTTGGATTGAAGAGATAGGCAGGATGGGTGATAGGTACACAATTGATATGTTGTATATGGGATAGGCAAAATAATCCACAGGCCCAGAACCTGCCTGAATGAGAGATAGGCAGACATTTGGGTATGTGGATTGAGGTATTAACTCTGAGTTATGTGTTCTATATTTAAAGATTTGCAATCATTTTCAATATCATTTTTGTACATTTTCAAAATATTTCCCTCATCAAACATCATTTTCGGGTACTTTTGGTCAAATTCTGATAATAAAGACCAACATGTTTGGATTCAGCAGGACTTTTTGGTTTAGATGGTCTCTTCATTTCATTTGGTATCCCTTTCATGAAGATACATGATAGCTCCATAAACCCCCTTATCCTACATAGGGCCCAAGTCACCTAGTTTCATGGGGGGAGGGGGTATAGGGGGGTTGGCCTTCACTAAAGGACTGTATGGACTGACCTATCCTATACTGTACAATCCTTGTTACAGGGGCTAAGGTTAGGGGTGCCAGTAATACATTCATCTATACCAGAATTAGTTTGAGTTGAGTTTTTTTGAATTTTGAGTTTTAAACAAGTTTATTGGCCAACAATATCACAACATAAGTTTTTACAATCATCAGCCAATGTAAGGAGTTCTCCACACAATATAGAACATGTCGTATACGGTTAACATTCAGTGTATAGCAAATGGTTTCCATGATCATCAGTCCTATTAATATTAAAATTCATACAAGTCTCACATTGTAAAGCCCAGGTTTATAATAACACTGCCAAAACCTTCTTCTTAAACAGTTGTATAGTCTCGCTCATTTGTACATTCACAGTTAATAAATCCCATACAATATTTCCTCTGTATAGAGGACGCTGTCTGTATAGTTCCAGTCTAGGTCTATTTACCTTAATTTTTATCTTATCGTTTCCTCTCAGAGATCCTGCTTGGACAATTCTGTTATCAGTACATATCTATACATCATACTTGCTAATAACCATTTCCTTCTTAATGCAAGAGTATTGACATTGCACAACATCAATAACACATTCACATGTATGTCCCATGGGTGTCTAATCTTTTTACATACCCTTAAACAATGGTTTTGTGATATATCTAGGTGATCAACTAACATAACAGGACCACTTTCTAGAATATAACTACAATATTCTAATAAAGGCACTATCATGGTATTATGAACCCGTAAACTAGTATCATCATCTAAATATTTAACAATATTCCTTAGTTGATTCAGCTTGGAAGTACCTTGCGAGTCAACTTTCTTACAGTGTGGTTTAAAATTGAGATCACCCCTAAATAATTAAAATGTTCCATAATGGCTAGCTTGCTGTTATTCAAATATATATTATGTATGTCTATACGCTACATAATAGAGCGGCACCAAAGAACTTTTGTTTTCTTAACATTCATTGTTAGGATAATTTGTTTACACCACTTCTCAATATTTTTAACATTACTTTGCATAAGCTTTCACATAATTTCGGCATCTCTACAATTTTAACACTAAGGCCACATCATCCGCATATAAGAAAAATTCACTATTTTCAACTACATTGGTAATATCGTTTATATAAATATTAACTTGTAACTGACCCATAAGTGTCCCTTGGGCTACCCCACAATCTAGTGATTTTTCATCTGAATTAACACCATTGGATATTGGAATCAGTTTTCTATCATATAGGAAAGTTTTTTCACTAATATGTCCAAATTTGCCTTATTAAACGCTTTCTTTAGATCTAAAAATAACATCAAGGAAAATTCTTCTCTGTTTCTTGCTTCTATCAAATACTGTATTAGTACGACCTATATGGTATAAAACCATATTGTTTAACACTAATAATATCTTTCTCTATAACATATTTCAACATTTGTGAGTGTACCACTTTCTCAGTTAATTTAGATGAAAATCATTGGTCATACTTATGGGCCTCCAGTTTGATACATATCTGATAAAGCACCATCTTTCGGTTGTGGCACGGTTTGTCCAAGTTTCATGATGTAAGGTAACATACGAGTACTGATAGACTTATTCACTAGACTCTTCAATAATATAGGCTTGTGGCTAAAAGACATTTTATAAAATTACAGGGTACATTTTTGATACATGAACCTTTATGTTCCGCTAAAAATTGTACAATTATAATACATTGGTTTACAGTAGTTTCAGTCAAACTCATAATACTATCTATGTCTAGATCATTTTGTATATATTCAAGACTTTCCATTTGACGTGCTAAATCAGCACCAATATTGACATTATTCACAATATTTGCAATATCCAATGTATTATCATATACCATTTTATTATTCCAATGATCTTAACATATCACTGTATTAATCAAAGAATATATAAGAAATTAATACATTGAATGTCTAGAAGAGGGTTCATGCTCCACTGAACACCAGCTATGTCAAATATACATAAGTTACAACATCAAAGAGACCGCCCTCATGGTCCACTGCACAATATAATGTCTTGTACGTGAATGCAACCGGCCGTCATGGGTGCCTGGGCACCGCTGACGCCGTCATGGGTGTCTGAGCACCCAAGACTGAACAATAGGTTACATAAGTAACAACGCCATACCCTTCCGGTCGCTCTAGCATCGCCCCAGAGCAACCCAGGTCAAATATGAAAGCAGTTATGTAATTGCCATAATTAGACGGTCAAAATGAGCCCAAGATCAAGACCCAACTCCCATTATTAAGGAAGTTATGCAACCGGGACGGTTTCAACCTCCGAATGCGCTACAGACAAACCAGCGCTACAGACAAAGTTACGCGCCCGGAAAGCGGGCAGTTGTAACTTGACATATTCAACTGAAGGTTATAGACACATAAACGACCGAGATATGAGGGTCGGAACATGCCAAACCGACCAAGACAATGGGGGACACAGCGGCGTCCATGGGGGTCCTTTGTGCGCCCACTGTGACATGAAAGTCCCCCCTCTAACAACCACAGACTAAGGCAGATGCCACTGGCTCCAGTCAGTCTGAGGGGCCAAGCCAGGAAGTGGTACTTATACACCTGGCAACCCCCTCTAGAAATCAGAATCTCCAGAACCACCACTGAGGTAACATCTCCAGTTAAGCTGTCCTACTGCCTGCTATAGCTCTGCACTATGCTGGGTTAGACTATGCCAGACAGGCATAGGACTACCCCCTCTAGTGGCCAGAGGCTATCTTCCACCAGTCAACTACCAGAGGGTAAAGTTACACATTTATATTATCCCTCTTATTATTATCCCTCTTATTATTATCCCTCTTATTATTATTATTATTATTATTATTATTATTATTATTATTATTATTATTATTATTATTACACAGGTGGAGTGGAACAGAACTTTATACTTTATAACCAATTGTATATTTACTGTGTGTGGAAATTATCTGCATATTAACATTTGTATTACTGATACATTACATGTTCTGCCTAAGCTGAATAAACCAGTGATAACTGGAATAGCACTAATAAGAGCTTGATATTCTTACTCTCTATATACCACTAGTCATATGATATTTCTCATATGACAACTTGATCATGCACAATTACTAGTATGACAGTATCTATAACATCACCTACGCTCTCGCCAAGGCAACATTAACTATTCCAGGTCTACAATTCTTGGCTTTCTTTTTTTTAATTCTTATCAATCAGTGTACTCTTTCATCGAAAAAAATATATCATTATCTCTTACAATGCATGATACCACTGGGTGTTTCTCATCAAGGTATACTGAGATATCAACCAATTAAATATATTGCAGTAAATTTCGGACATTCCACAATTGTTCAACAGAGACTTGTGTGGAATGCCATGAATGTGGAATCGTAAATGCCACTATAAAGGTGCTTAACTGTTATTAAATAAAAGTCAGTACTTGGTTCTTGGTATTAGGTATAATCAACCTTGATCATTTTCTCTCCATGGCATTTTAGAAATTTTAACTATTATCTTGCCATGACAGTCAATTAACTTAACTCTGCTTAGATAATTGCCACCTCAATCAATGCCAAGGGGTGCTTGAAAATCGGAGTTTGACCAATAAATGCCGCTAGCAATGTTAAAGGTAATAAAACCTGCTTACTGACGACACTTAAGAATAAACTGTCAACTGTGTAAAAGGTGCTTAATGGGTTTTTTCATGCAATGTGGGTTATTGTGATCTATAACACAGATATACTTCATGATATAAAGTTGAATGGCTTATTATTTGAATAATTCAAAGGACTAGTTTCTTTTCAAGCATCATCCTTATCCCTTATTCTCCTCCCCCATCTATAGATACTTTTCTAAAGTTGAACCCGGGGCTTCCCTAGCCCACTTAAAAGGGTCTACTTCTCATCTTTCCTTTCCCCTCAGGATGTGTGTGGTGCACATATGCGCGGGCACTGACACATTCCTCTGTGAAATTGTGTAATGTTGTTCTCGCCATGAATATGACCTTAGCTGTCGAAATGGCGTTAAACATATATTACTCACTCACTCACTAAAGTTGAACTTAAGCAATGCAATGAACAACTAACCAGCCACCCTCGGGCCAGCCATCTGGTGGCCATCTAGTTGTCAGCTTACCAGCATCCTTCACTACAACCACCTAGTGTAAGTCACCAGAACTATCAAGGTCCTGCAGTCTACTGTGTTGTGTGTTCATACATAGGTCTCATAGAAGGAATTGGTTCCGCACTATAATTTAATATAGCGCGAAACGCGATAGAACCCATTGGAACATGTTCATTATCTGAAAATCACCCCAGATTTAATAGATACATCCTTCCTTCATAATATAGGTCGACTTAAAATATGAATTGACCACGAAAAATTTGAGCTCTGGACTATCGCGTAAAAACACCCTGATTCTGCCTAAATCTGCACTGAATAAAGTGTAGATTCACTATTTCCAATCTAACCTTTGAAAATATGGGTAAGCACTTTGAAAAATGCCCTCCTGGTATTTTATCAAAAGTAGCAAATGTTCAACAACATGTGTAGTGGTTTTCATATTTATTGGCATCATTTTCAACATGGTTATTGACCATTCAGTGTGCCTGCAGTATTCACTTCTGACCACAATCATATATGACTTCCGGTTTTCTGCAGCTGATACCACATATGTATACATGTCAATAGAGGCGTTCGGGTAGCGGGTTTCTGACAATATGCAATGCATTGTGGGTGGTGGTGACCTCGAACGCTAACTACACCACCTCAGCTGGTTCCCTCCACCCCCTTCCACCACAGCCAAGTCTGGCTAGGTACCAGTCCTTAACTATGCTTGGGAGTGTAGTAAGTTGACTTTGGGATCAACATTGACCCACATGGGGAGGACCAATAGGGAATGGCCTTACAAACCAGCATTGATCCCTTGGTCGATCCACGAATGCCTCAAACAGGTAGGTTGCACTAGATCCCAGGGCCTTCTACAATTCTTGTGTCCAGGATGGCTGAACATACACAGGCAATACAAGGGTCACTGAAGGAGATCATGTCAAGATTTAGCAGGTAGGTTTGAATGTCTAGCTAGTTCTGTGAGAGGACATATCGAGGTGTTCGGAGTACGCCCGAGGGATCAATGCTGGTTTGTAAGGCCACCCCCTATTGGTCCTCCCCATGTGGGTCAATGTTGATCCCTGAGTCAACTAACTACACTCCCAATCATAGTTAAGGACTGGTACCTAGCCAGACCAGGCTGGGGTGGAAGGGGGTTGAGGCTACCAGCTCAGGTGGTGTAGTTAGCGTTCGAGGTCACCCCTACCCATAATGCAATAGATATTGTTAGAAAACAGCTGTTCGAACGCCTCGATACATGTCCACTTACACACTAAGCACTCAGGACAGTGCAGCAGTTTCTGGGTCATCAGCTCAAGCAGTCAAGGGGTCCCATAGAAGTGGGTCAATCTCTGTTTTGATAACATCAGTGTTACACTGGCTCCACACACTGCTCCTTGTGCAGGGTAGGCTCAGGTAACCTGACTATCAGGAATCCAGTTTCTGCTACTTGAGTCCATGGAGGCTGCAGGGTCCCATGTCCTACAGTATTGGCCTGTATATAATCCTCGCATATAAGACATGGCTTAAATAGACCTGTCAGACCCATATGGAGCAGGGGTTTGGGGGAAGGGGGTAAATACTTAAAACTACTGCAAAAATTTACCCAAATTCTACAGGGTGTTACATTTGGATGCCAAATAATCTTTGAATTTTGAAAACGAGTCAAAAGTGAAGAGTCTAAAAACTTTAAGCATGTCTACAAAGTCTCCGATTTCTTCTGCTTCTATCATCAAATGCACCAGATATCCATCCTTGTGTATGAGCCATGCCTTAAGCTATACACTACTGTATAATGTAATACCTTGCATATAAGGCATGTCTTTAGTGCGACTTAATTCTTGTGGCTTATAGGTGAGGGAATCTTAAAGGCTTCCCCACTCTCGTAGAGTGACATGTGAGGAACTATTTTTTCAAGTATTTCCAAAAAGTCTGGGTGTGTCTTGTATGCTGGATGTGTCTTATATATCCAGGGTATTACGACAGGTTAGTACCTTTCGATAATAAAAGATGCCTCCCTGTAAGGTGCATACTGACCTTAGGCAGATTGTATAAGACACAACTAAGGGTTATCTTTATGTGTAAGGGAGTGATCATTTTTTAACAACAGGGGGGGGGGCTGGTGGGTTTGCACACAGACGCGCGAAAAAAATTTCGATCCCCCCTTTTAGCCTATAGTAACGCGCGGGGTTTTCCACTGAAAACAGGTGAAATTATTTTGACCCCCCCCCATCAGAGGTATTGAAAAAATTCTGACCCCCCCGGTCAAGGGGTTGAAAAAATTCTGACCCCCCCTCAAACCCACCGCCCCCCCCTGTTGTTAAAAAATGATCACTCCCTAAGCTGTGCTTAATGTGCAAAGAGTTACGGCAATCTGAATTCATTGAATATTTCAGAATCCTGAATATCCCAGTAACATTTGACAAAGGGAACGCTATTGCTACTATTTAGGTATTGCACCCATCCACCCCTCCCCCTCCCATCAATGAATAATGACTGCTGGAGCAATCCACCTGGTAGTCTGTATAAGAGGGGTATAATACCATTCTATAATATACCACCTAGCGTAAAGCACCAGACAGTCCAACAGTCTATTGTGTGCATGTGTGGGGCTGCAGCTGAGTGAGGGTATAGACATCCCAGGACCCAATACCATTATTCATGATCCAAGGATGGCTGAACAGACTCACACAATGCAGGGGTCACTGAAGGAGATCATGTCAAAGTTTGCCAGGTAGGTTGAATGTCTATCTGGTGCCATCAGAGGAGGTATGTATGAAGCACACTCGGTAATCAGTTTCTGGGTTATTAGTTCAAGAGTCTCATAGAAATAGGTCAGTGTGTGTATACATAATATCAGTGGTACACTGGTCCCACACACTGGTGACTGAGTGGGGCGGGCTCAGGTAACCATGATCCTTGCCTGTAAGGTGCATACTGACCTCAGACAGGTTTTATAAGTCACAGTTAATCTTCATGTATATGTAAGTCTTGCTCAATACACAAGAAGTTACAGTAACATAGTGTAATGGTTTGTTTTACAAGTTCGGTGGTTGGGGCCTTACGGATTAGGGAAGAAAGAGTAAGGCGGTAATTCGAGTGTATGCCAATGAATTTTATTGATAGGACACTTTAGCGACTACCCGGAAGGTGGTGATGGGGCAGCTAATATTAATGGATTTCTACTTCTTTATGCTCGGAGGCCTGGAGGGCCTCTGACGTAGCGGCTGAGCCCTGGTCTTTATATACGGACCTTGGTGTTTGTCGCCAGATGTCCCCACAGGCCCGGATCGGTGCTGCCACCTATCCGGAACCTGAGGAATGCCCAGCGACTGGACTCACCCGCCACGCCAGACAGTACCCCTACATATTGCTATAATATAATACCTCTACACTAATCCCCTAGACATTAGGCAGGAGTTATAACTATTAAATTATTATATAGGGATAAAATTACATTATGTCTTACCCTTATAATAGAGGTAGCACCATAGATATAACAACAACATGTTTAAAGTATCATATGAGAGGTATTTAACATACTCGATAGTAATAATAGTTACAAATAAGTAGTAGGAAAGTTGATACAATTCAACAATGTGGATGGATAACAGATATGTGTAACGGATCTGTTAAATTATTAAATAAACCCCATATTAATATCCTAGTGAGTTTGTTATTATTACAAACATGAACTTAGTCTTGATAAAGACTTTAAACGTAACCATACTATCTAATGACACATTTTAGTTTAAGCCAGTTAATCCATTAAAGGTTCTATGTTAGAAACCATTTGATATGTCACCGTTTTGTTTTATACACTTGAAAAAGAACAAAGAAACATATATTACATCGTCATGCATTCAAGTAACCATCATAGCACCAGATAATTAATATTATACAATATTACACACATGTCATATAAACTAATTATGACAATCTGGTGTAGTATAATATGTATCGGATCATGTTAAGTAATATAACAAGTAACAGTAGATCCATATATGTTATGTACCCAAGAGAATTACTATAATATGACGTGATTACAGGTATACAAATGAAAGTTATGGTCATTTAAATAGTAATTATGGTAATGATCATGACAATATATATACACAAAATATGAATGTAGTAAAGTGTGTAGTCTAGAAGTATTCCGGATGTGATGCAGAGAGGTAGTGTGGTCAGCTAACCGCGGGATGGACGTGCTAGAGTCTATAGTAATCCAGATGAGATAATATAAAGATACACGGTAGTTGAAAAGGGGCAGCTACCCACAATCCTCTATAAGTGCTAATGTTCGTTATTATAATCCGAATGGTGTTGATAACATGTAGTGATAATAGTCCTTTAGTGGTGTGGTTGACAAAGTTGTAGTCCAAATAGTTGATTCGGAAGTAGATAGATAGTGGTAATAAGTCCATTCGGTAAATAAGGCAGGAATATGGCACAGTGGTAAGTCTATCCGGTAGGGTAATCAGGAAACAGGTAACAGTAGACATCAGGTAAACATATCAGCATCCGGTGGTATCTTCTAGCAGCACAACTACTATTCGGATTTATAGGAAGTTCATAATCCGAATAGAACTTGTCAGGACATTATAGTAAAATTATATCCTGATCAGTCTATCTCTGGTTATAAAGGAACCCGGAACACATAGAATAGACTTAAGTGTTAATTCGTATGGGGAACATCAGCAGATAGATAATCTAGTATCTGCAAAACACTAAGTCTGGTTATTAGGATAGAAATTCTTTTTTTGTGAATAACCCGGAACACACTAAGTGGACTTCATAGTGTGTTTCTTCCTCAGAAGGTCTAGGGCCGACTCGGGAGTACCGTCCCATTCATCTATGTCGACACCGAACACTCTCATGAACTTAGTGTTCAGATTAGTGTTTCGGGTTATCTCTTCTTTTACACGTTTTTCTAAGATGTGTACGTCCATAGCTGCCTGTTCTTTTGCAGCTACAGCTTCCTCCTCCTGAGCCTTCACTTCCTCTCGGATCACGGATTCGAGGCGTTCCTTCTCAGCATCGCCTAACTCCTTTAAACAAAGTAGAGTATCGTTCAGAAGACCTTGATGGCATTCTGTGGCTCTCTCTTTAACGCATTTCTCCCAGTGGGTGTAGATGGCCTTCTGGATATCCACCTCCCCTTAGCGAGATTTCTCGAACCAAATTTCTGCGCTACCGGTTTTAATGGTAATCGCGTCTTTCGGTTTGAGGGGTGATGCAACACTCTTGGGAGGTGTTGTCATTACCGGAATGACATTTCCGGATGTGGGACTTCCGGATGTTCCCGCAAGTGCCACTGGGACACAGTAAGTGGGTGGTTGACTCTGTTTCAACCCCATTTTTATGTACATTTGTACCTGTTCAGGGAGGAACGTTACCTGCTGAGCAGATGCGGCACTTGCGGATCAGGCAGCAGCAGGTGCTGGGGCCTTTTTAGGTACAAGGCGACCCCCTTTTTCAAGGACCAAGGTCTGGCTCTCAGGTCTAGGGCCTTGTGACATTGATGGGAAATTGCCTGTATCCAATTTCCCTGGCTTAGATGTTGCTCGAGCATATCCGGCAGGTCCAGGTTTCTTGAAAACAGCAGTATCCTGGATCTGCTCGTGTGGGTTACTCTGTCTCGGGCTCACTTGCCTTCCTTTCCGGACTCTTTGCATTTCTGCCAAAGAGTCTCATGCATGTCCAACTTTCCTTTTCCAGGAGTAAGGATGATCTTAGCGCGAAGTTTGGAATCCTTGGTTTCAGAACTTCGCAGAGGACTTGGTCCCCTGGTCAGATCTTTGACCAAGCATCCTCGCTTAGGCTATCGAACTCCTTCATGAGTTCCTGATGCAGATCCATAATCTTCTTACGGGCTGTATCTAGACCTTCAGCATGTCCTTTCTTCTGGTGTCTTGCCAGATCACTACGCCAGTTTTATGTGACCTATGTAGTACATTTCTTGCCCTTCTTACCATAACTCGGGTCACAGATGTAGACCGGGTGATGGTGGAAGAGGGCTTCTACAAGATGCCTCTGGAACCGGGCTGAAGTACTCCAGGTCCGGACCGAGACATCACTAGCATCCTGGCAAATAGAGAAGGGACAGGACTTTTGGTTGTCACCGTACCACTTCTCAAGTGCCCAACGCAGCTTCCGCCTCTGGGTATAGGTATAATACCCTTCAGTGTGGTTAAGCATAAGCCACATCTTACAATAGGCCTTGCTCGGATTGGGATCCTCGTCAGTAAGACGCATCCAATCTTCGTCATCTGATTCCCTGTTTTTGTGAACTGGATCGGGGCAGGCATACAGAGTAGAACCGTCTTTCTTTACTCCGTAAGCACAATCTAGGAAGCAAGTTGGGATTCGGGTCTTATACCCAGATTTGGCGTTAGCCCAACGTTCGGCCTCAGTTTAAGTAGATGGGGTAACTTTCTCATCATACTCTACTGAGGACTCATCTAAGGAATCGTTGTCCGATGAAACCACCTCCATGGCGGTACTCAAACTGCTTGTGCCTGAGGTGCTGGCTTTCGGATTGGCTCTGGCAGAATTGGGCAGATTCTTAAGCCGCTGAGCAGCAGACCTCCTGTTCATGGTAACTTTCCAATCTTCCGGATCCGGATCTTTGGTTCTGGGTTCAGGCTTTCCAGCCTCACCCGAGGTACTTGGGACAACCGGATCCACAGACTTACCGGTAGAGCTGCTAGAAGCGGATTTAGGAGGATCCGAGCCTCTAGTGTCTAATTTAAGGTCAGGAATAGGGGGAGCGGGTTTCGCTTCCTCAATTCGAGCCTTTTCACGGGCTTCTTTTTCTGCTGCCATACGACAGTGGATAATCATATGGAGAGCAGCATTACGGTCCAGTCCCAGGAGAAAGGAGTTCCTGACATGGGTGATCTCGGCTTCCACTATGTAATAGCGGTTGTTCCACTGTTCAAAGTTGAAAGCTGCGTCACAGTACTCCATAATAGTACCTAAGTCCTGTCGGACAGTGCTAGGGTGAGGGTAGGTCATGCCAACAGGTTCGGCTACACAACCTACCCAATCAATGTTATCCTTGGTAACATTCCACTGAGACCTATCTGGCTTGGGATACCCTCCCAGCACGAAGGCTCTGTTGGTTTCGTAAACGGCAATGTCCATCATGAGTCCTCGTTGGAACCATGTCCAATCTCTAAGCCACTCCAGTGGCGTCCTCTTGAGTTGGAGCGGGTGCATCACTTCCTCGATCGCGAGCCTCACTCTCAGGTCCAGTTTAAATGGAGTACCATCTGGACGTACAGTCTGTGGCTGCAAGTCCGGGTGGACGTACAGGTACCTTCCATTGTACGCATATGAAAACAGGTCATCCTCGGCCGGTTTCCACTGGACCTTCGATCCGTCTACCTGGACAGTGTCGGATCCGGTTACACCTAGCTGTTCTTCTGGGTTCGAAGCGTCTCCAGATCCTTCAGTAGGAAGTGGTGATACTGGCTTTTCTGGCTCATTTAAAGAAAATGAAACCAGCTTCTCCTTAAATGAGCAATTGGTGGATTCCTTCACTTCCATCAGCTCATTATCTGCCTGTGTAACAGGTGACAATGCTTCCGGGAAAGCATCTGTGGATGGAGTCAGCTTATCTGGGTCACCGGATAGCTTGGCTACAGTTACAGATTCCTCAGCCATGACTGAAGGAATCTTCACGGGAGTCCAACACTCCTTTTCCCAACTTTAACGGCATCGGGGCCGACAGATAGCGGAGCCGCCTTCCTGGGAATCGACTCTGTGGGTGGTGCTAGATTGTTTAAAGGCGATAAATCAGCAGACGGACGATCGCTCGTTCGCCTCGATCATCACCAAAAAACAATATGGCGACATGCCAGCTTCCGTGACGTCATTTCCACGGTTGCAGCAGGGTCACGAGAGGTCAGCCGAGATTGGACGCGATGATGTCATGCGGCAAGGCACATGCTACGGGCGGAACATAAACAAACCGAATATTTTTAGGTAATTATTGCTCATGCTGTCGACTCATCTAGGGAATTAAGTGTAGTTTATGGAAAGCTTAGGCAAATCCACCGGATTATCCCTCCACTACCCACTGGTACATCATACAGCAACAACAATTAGGCCTTTCAGGTCAGTTGTTATCCGTTCCTCTAAATGTAAACATTACACTCGTTGTGTATACAGGTTAGGTCACTGCAGTCCTCTGGGCAAGTCAAGGGCTGCGGTGGATGACTATCCCCTGTTCGGATAGTTCCTTTTCAGACCTGACAGTTCGAAGAGCCTTCTCTAGTTGTTTCTTGGCCTTCGAAACACCTTTCCACTTTTTTTTGTCTTCACCTGCCAAGACTTTTTTTACTCCACCATGCTTAGTCTGTGTTAGCGTTGGCGGTACTGATTCAGATATCTTCCTAGGCCTACCCCGGCCTCTCTTGGATATCGGGTTCGTTACCTGGTTCACTATCCGATTTAGATTCAAAATCTTATCGAATCCTTCACCATACATTTCTGTGGAGGTCTCCCTCCCAGACCATTTTCTCAGTCTAGCCATGTTTGACTAATATAGCTGTCCAAGGTCTGATTTGATGATTACGGTAGAATCACTAATAACCTGGGTTATTGTAAAAGGACCGTCCCAATTAGACGCTAATTTTACATGTCTAAGTGGTTCATGCAATCTTAGCACTCTATCTCCGGATTTGAATTTCCGATTTTTTAGATCGGTATCATATCCTACCTTCTGCCGTTTGGCACTTTTCTCTAAATCAATTCGGACAGACTCATATGCTTTCTTGAATCTGTCCCTCAAACATTCAACGAAAACTATATGGCGAGGTAGTTCCGGATCCATACCTACAACACCGAATACCAAGTCTGCAGGCATTATTAAATCCTCTCCAAACACTAAAAGGTTAGGAGTACAGTTGGTACTCGAATGTACTGTACTGTTGTAAGCATGTGTGACAAAATGCATTGCTCGTCCCAATCGTCCATGTTTTTGTTTACAAGTGACTTTAGGACCTGAATAAGGGTTCTATTGAACCTTTCGACCAATCCATCGCTCTGTGGCCCATATGGATTGGTTCTAGTTTTGCAAATAGCTAAGTATTCGCACATCCCTTGCCAGATATTCGATTTGAATTCTCTACCTTGGTCACTGTGTAGCATAAGTGGTACACCGAAAGTCAGTACCCAACAGTCCGGATAGGTGGTTACCCATTTTTGCAAATATTGCGACATGCCGGGCCAATAGTATTTTCTAGAAAGTCGTGCTAATGAGCGTTTCCTTCCGAAATGACCACTGGTCCAATGTCCATGACAATAATACATGTCATGCCTCATTGCATGTGGTATCACCACTTGTATGAGTTTCTCACCATTATTACATGGCTTCCAACGGTATAACACGCCTTTCTGGACTTCAAACTCGGTCCATTGAGCAAGAAACCTTCTCATTTCTCGATTTTACAGAGAAACCTCTGGTCTGACTGGAGGTATACCCTTAGGTACCAATTGCAGTAGCTGTGCAGTTATCAAGTCAGCTTCCTGGAACTGTTGTATGTGATCCATAGACCATTCCAGTACACTGGCAACTAGGGGTTCGAAAGGTCTTTGAATCCCTGCTAAAACTGCTCTGTGAGCCCCACAGTCGGTACAATCCGGATTATCACATTTCCGGATTGGTATTCGAGACAAGGCATTAGCATTTAAATGCTTCACTCCGGGTCTATGCTGAATCTGGCGATGTTCTAGCCCGTATTCGGATAAATGGGCTAATCATTGACCCAACATACCTTCAGCATCTCGGAAGTTCAATACCATCTTAAAGAGGAATGATCCGTACATAGAGTAAAGTCAGTCCCCCATAAGAAGTGTTTGAACTTCTTTGTATATACAACTACTGCTTACAGTTCACGTTTGGTCGTGCAGTAATTGCGTTGAGTTTTACTCAGTGTATTGCTAGCAAAAGCAATGGGTACCTCTCTTCCATTTTGGACTTGCGAAAGGGCGGCACCAATGCTGTCATTACTAGCATTCGTATCCAGTATGAAATGATCCGTCTCATTCGGATATTGCAATACGGGAGTACTCGTGAACAGATCTTTTAGCTTTAGAAAAGCAGATTCCTGTTCATGTGTCCAAGGAAATTTTTTCTTGGTACATCCTGGGGTCCAGTTAGCTATTATTGGTAATGGGTAACTGACTCTAGAATAATTCGGAATGAATTCCCTGTAATAGGAACAGAAGCCTAAAAATGATATCACTTCTTTAGGTGAGTTAGGTCTACTCAAATTCGTAACTGATTCGATTTTTCTCTAGATCAGCTTTTATTCCCTCATCTGAGATGATACGGCCCAAATAGTTTATGGACTTTCTAAACATATGACATTTCTTAGGTTTTAATTTGAGACCATTAGAAATAATTAGTTCTAATACCAATTTGAGATTGTTAGAACATTCTTCAAATGTCTTTCCGAAGACTATTATGTCGTCAAGATATACCAAACATTTTTTCCACAACAAGTCACTCAAAAGAGTTTCCATCATTGCTTCAAATGTAGCTGGTGCATTGCACAAGCCAAAAGGCATTACGTTATATTGGAATAATCCAATATGACTTGAAAATGCTGTTTTCTCCATATCGAATGGATTCATTCCCACTTGCCAATATCCTGATTGCAAGTCTAGGGTACAAAACCAACTGTTGCCTCCTTACATCTTGTTCCAACATCTTATTTATTTTCTCTTCAGCTACTCTTTTCTTTGCTAAAGGTAACCGTCTATACGGTATTTTAAATGGTTCTGCTTCTCCAGTATCTATTTTATGTACTACCTTAGTTGTCGTACCCAATTTTTCACTGGGTTTGACAAAGGCAGTTCTATACTGATGGAGCAAATCATGAAACTCTTTCCGATGTTTTGGATTTTCTAATGAAGTTTCTTCATACAACTTTAATAAGTCATCCGAAATATCATCGTCATCCGTTACCTTAGGTAACTTCAATTTACTATCGGTTACTGTTTCCAAAAGTGTAACATTCCCGAAGACCTGTCTTTTTTTCAGGTAGATAGTAGCATTCCCAGTGTTGGAAACCGGTACTACCGCCCAGGATGCATTCGCTACTATAGTATCTACGGAAATTAATCTGATACTTGATAAAGTAATTACATCCGGTTCTATCACTGCAGGCTTATTGTGCATTACAGGATCGCTCCTTAAGAGCACATCACAGGCTACACCTGCGGGAATTCAGACAGTGTGTGCCACACTTGCAATACTGCTTACTTGTCTCAGTACACATCTAACTTTTACAGGATACGGGTATTTCACTCTCAACCCTCCTGATTCTGGCTCTAAAACCACACCATACAGGGATGCGAAATCCAACCCAAGTATCCCCTCATCTTCTATATCCGCAACGGTGGTACTCATGACATAGTCATGTATTCCATCCAATTGCAATTTCACACAAGTTCTACCATACATTTGCATAGTACTGCCATCAGCTGTTGGAGCATTTCCTCCCGATATGAGAGTATTATGGTCATTCGGTATAAGATCGTAGAACCTCTTAGAGATACAGGAGTGGCTAGCACCCGTATCCATTAGAAATTCAGCGGATCTTCCGTTAACAGTGAGGCAAACATACCACCGCCTTCCATTTAGAACGGAGGGCGTGTCCCTGACAATCAGGATGTCATTGTTCACACCTGGAGTCAATCCACATCCTTTTAGGAATTCCAGACAAGGATGACCCGGGGGTAGGTGGGCACTACCTACCCTAGCTAAAAAATAGCTGCCTACCTCGTTACCGGTACTGGGTTTCCCCTGTGCTCCCTGGGCACCTGTTGTATTGGCCTCCCTAATCTTCCGGGTGTCTGCAACCACTCGGGTGCTAGGCGAATTTGCTACTGCATGCGAACTGTCGTCACGGATGGTGATATCTTGGCAAGATTTGTCATCGGGATCCCCTTCTCTGCCCATTGAGGGACCCCTCCTCAGTTTTCCTCTGTGGTTACTCCAAAGATACTTCCCTGTTCATGAGGGACAGGCTTATCAGCCGTACATTCGGCAGCATAGTGCCCTAATTTCTGACATCTAAAGCACCTCCTCTGGGATTTATCTGGGATTGCAGCGGATCCTCCTTTTCCTTTTGGATACACTTTTCTATACCGTTTCTGGCGGTAATACTTTCCAGCTACCTGGACTGAACCAATATATTCTCTGTTGTCATCGGAGATATATTCGTCTTCCTGGTTAGCTTCCTGTAAGTCAACAGGGGCCAATTGGAAGGTCTCAGATACTTGAGTGGGTCTGACTGAGTGGCTCATATTGCAATGGAGCAGCTTGTAGCGGATTAGGTGCAAGACCCACTAACCTTTTCTTCATATCATAGCCGTCAAGGGCTATGAACAGGTCGCTGAAGGATGTTTCATCCTTCCAGGAATCCCAAACTACTTGTTTATGATCGGGATCTCGCAATCCACCGTAGAATTGTGAGAACAATTCTTGCAGATAGCAATCATCATCATGAGCCCAATTCGGACATGCTTTCGATAGCAGGTCCTTTAGCTCCAACCCGAAGACCTTATGAGACTCTTTGGGTTTCTGGGTCTTTTTCTTAAAGCTTACCCATGGATCTTCTCTTACGATAGAACCAAAGAGGTACGCGGCACATTCAACTAGTTAGTCGTAGGTACCGTATATTCCATATGCTGCTCTCCACTGGTTGAGGGCCAATTTCCGCCCTTTTTTAACCAACAGATTAGATAAGGCAGAGCTTCTTCTTTTGTCCTTCGCTGCAGTTGACTTCATCGACAAAAGCCTGACACCTGTCCTTCCATGGATCATTTGAATTGTAAGGAGGGGGTACTCTTGCCTGTCTACGAGCCGGATTATTACATCCTCGTAGTCTATCTGCCTCTCGTATGCTCAAGTTCATGACCTCCATGCAATCTGCTCCCTTTCGGTAGCAGTCAATGCCCAAATTTTGGATACATTGGTTTCTATCAAAGATGTTTTGCATCCCTGCTGGCATGGATGTCCTCCGATTCGGTTTCCTGCCATCTCCTCCCGATCCTGATCCTGCGGATCCAGGGTTACCTCCTGGGGGTCCGTTGTTAGAGTAGTTTTCAGAGGAACCATTAGGGTAACCTCCGGTGTAGGCAGTATTTCCGGATGTTCCAGAAGGCGCATACCTAGGGTAGGAATTATTTTGATTCCCTCCCTGGTTGTATGAACTTCCTGAATAGGAGTTCCCCCCTCCTCCAGGATTATAGTTATTATAAGTATATCCATGAGGAGTTTGTCTAGGTAAGTACGTGCCCCCTACCACATTCGGTTGTGGTGGGTTTGGCCTTGGAACTTGTTCACCATTAGGTACATTGCTTGGGCCTGTGTTGGGGTTAGGCAATCTCGGTCCTGCTGGAGTGCTATGTCCGGGTTGAGAAAAATACGATGGTGGCATAAGTAAATTTCTTATTGGTCCCGGTACACGAGGTTGGGGTTGGTGGAGTTGTGTTTGGTCCACCTGCTGCTGTATTAATCTTATGACTCAGATCTGGTATCGGCGGTGCTGGAGCTACAACCAGATCATGTTTAGGAACATGAGGTGTACGCGCACTACTTGCAGATTCTTGGCCTGTGCCAACCGGTAGGGTGGTACTGTTCGGAACACCCACTCCACTGGATGCGGAATGATCCGGTCTCATGTAAATACCGAAATCTACACTTTTATCTGCTCCATCAGTTACAAATGGATTGTATCTGGTGGGCATTACATCTTGGACTCTATTTGCCAACATTGTAGATACCACATTCAGATCTATATTGCCTATAGTCAGTTGTGCGGCTTCTACATATTTGTCTAGAGTCATTGCAGTATTTTGCAGATCCTGAAGCTCATTAGTGAGTTTCTGTCTATCTTCTTCCAGTTGTTTATTATATGCTATAATCAGGTTCTGTAAAACCCCAAAAATGATCCTGGGTGAAAAATGACCCAGGGTGAAAAATGACCCTGCTCTGTCTGCTATGGAAAAAGCAATTTTAATTTGCTTTTCGGGGCCATTTTTCTTTATCTATCCATCATAAAACCATCATATCTGAAAAGAGGAGGATTGATAATGTTAGTCTAGAATACCAAACTATTTTTTGCCATCTTATTTTGCATTCTGTTTTAGTTATTGCAGTGGGTATGAGGGAAAATAGCTCTCTGGGCTCACAATAATGCAAATGATAAGTTTGTATCACATTTGAGATTGATCAATCATACATCACTAGAAAGACCAATATGTATCCTAGTTAAATCTAAAATAACTTTTGGATATGAACTATAGCAGTTGAGAAAACACAATTTGAAAGTTAATCTGCTGCCCATTCATAACTGAAAGTCAGTATAGGGGGTAGGCCCCTTATCTAGGTCAACTGATAAGGTAGAGAAAGGGGGAAGGGAAGGGGTGGGGGAGAGGGTCATAAATGACTCTGGGTCAAAAATGAACCAGGGTCAAAAATGACTCTGGGGTGAAAATTCTTCAAGTAGGGTAAGTGGGGGGATGGTGGGGGGCAGGGTCAAAAATGACTCCGGGTCAAAAATCACCCTGGGTCATTTCTATACGTTAGCTTAGACCTGATAATACCTGTCCGGTTCGTCTCATTGTCTTCAGCTTGCTTATTACATTGAAGTTTCAATTTTTCTAATTCACTTTGATACTGACTTATGTCAGATTCATAGTTGGCCTTATCACGGAATAACTGATCATTCGTATCTATGTATGTTTGGATATGAGTGTGTCTATTGTCATATTCTTTATTAAATGACTTTCTCATCTCCTGAAGTTTTATTTCTTCATTTTCTAATTTTTTCATGTATTCACCCTTTCTGGTTTTGAATTCTCTTTGCATACCAATAAGGTCCTCTTCCAGATGCACTTTATCTTTCGCTTTGACCAAGGTATTTAAATTCTTGTTCAAAGTTACATAGGTTTCGTTTAACAACAGGACATCCAGATGTTTAAGTTCCTCACCTTCTGGTACTGAATATGTCACATCGCCGTCTATGGTGCTGTAGTCTAGAATAGGCAGTTTGGGTCTGGGTATACTGTATGGTAATGGGTGCCGGATGTTCTGGATTAGTGCTACTACCAACTTCGAACATCGCATTTCTTAATTCATCAACAAGTAATTTTTGACCCAGCAAAGTACTCTTTCTCTGTATGGATTGTTCTCTCCGTACAGAGTCAGGTATATTTTCCTCACTATCCAATGTGTAGTGAGGTCCGGGTTCCCTCCAGGATGCAGCATCTACATCCTGTGGGTTCGAATGGGTATGGATCATTAATGACCCATTGCCATTCTCTTGGACAATAAATTGTCTCTCAGGGTTAGCTTCCGCAAGGCTGCCTAACTCATGTACTAGCCGTTTGGACGTTATAACGTCCGGGCTATACACCAGAATTAACTGGTCACGGCACCAATGTAATGGTTTGTCAAGTGTATGCCAACGTATTTTATTGATAGGACACTTTAGCGGCTACCCGGAAAGTGGTGATGGGGCAGCTAATATTAATGGATTTCTACTTCTTTATGCTCGGAGGCCTGGAGGGCCTCTGACGTAGCGGCTGAGCCCCGGTCTTTATATACGGACCTTGGTGTTTGTCGCCAGATGTCCCCACAGGCCCGGATCGGTGCTGCCACCTTTCCGGAACCTGAGGAATGCCCAGCGACTGGACTCACCCGCCTCGCCAGACGGTACCCGCACATATTGCTATAATATAATACCTCTACAATAGTGTGACTGTGTGTGATGTTCATCAATCATTTCAGAATCCTCAATATCCCAGTTACATTTGACCAAGGGAATACCAGGGCAACCATGAGTCTACCAGGCCTAGCCTACAAGGACTTTACTCGTGCAGGTAGGTCTTTACGGAATCCTTAGAACTGGAATTGATTGCACCAACAAAATGTATAAGAAGACTTGTATGTATGTGAAACATTATGACAAATCCATATATTGATTTTTACTGACAATTTGTGTTTGAAATATTTTGTACTGTTAGCTGAAATATTCAGTGTTTATGGTATTGAGCCTCAAAAACTCATTTGTTGTCATGATGCACGAATGCAGCCCTGATAAATTATACAATAAATACACAGGATTGGCGTCAATGATACAACACAGGTAATATTCCTCGAGACTATTCCAGGCCCATAATCATCGAAGCCATTATATCTGGGTAGCTAGACATGGTGTCTGGTAGATAGATTAGATGTTGTCTGCTTTTGATTGGGTACTCAACACTATGATTGGTAATATGTAGATTTCACTTTATTATGAAAGAAAGTGCTCTGCCCTGCTTGGTACAGACGACAATGCTTGTATTGATGGGCCCAGCAATATGGGCTCAGATATTGGTGGGCAGAACAATATCATCATCTGCCTTTGTTGTTATGTAATTCCTAGGGTTTCAAGTATCACTGTCTTAGCATATAATAATAATGTATCAGATCTATTGGGTTTCATGATGCATGTATTAGAGGTTGGTGTATCTACATGCCAAAGCTATAATTAAGTATCATATGCAGATCTTGTGGTAAGAAGTCTTTTCAGCCCTTCATCACTGCATCATAAATGAACATCAATCTTGAGGTATCATGTGGCCCTAGAACGATTAATGGACTCATATGTTTTACCTCTCAGGAATTCCTGCAGTGTGGGAGGTGCTCCGTATAGTGGAGTTAGTGAGGATCATGGAGGCTCGCTACCCTGAGTATAAAGTGCTGCCGAGTGAGGGTCCCTCTGGACAAGTGGGTGTCATGAGTGCACAGACTATACACCTGACTCGTGCATTCTATGACCAAGCCCGTCTCGACCTTCCTATGACCTACACCACATCTCCATGGAGGCTTGGGAAAAGGACATCCACCATCATGAGCCACCTTAGGGATAAGGCTACAGGAAGGTCCTTTGTGGAGGTAGAGTGTCAGTTTGCCTTCCTGGATGGCAAGACAAGAAAGGTGGTGGACATGCCAGCAGATTTGAGGTTACTCTATGTTGAACATGGTGTGAAGAACCGACCTGTCTTCAATATCCCCATCTCATCTAGACCAGAGAAAATGTTTACCTATTCCTGTAAGGTATGTAATATCATGCCACTTATGGTTATAATGCAGCACAGGTTCAATTTTGCAGATGCCAAAGATTTCCTATAAGCCATATATTTTTTATACTGTAATACCTCAAATTAAAGGTGCACCACACACTTGTGAGAATCTCTAATGTATAGGTCACATCGGGAATAAAGTTTTGACGGTTTGATTCTGTTCTACAACGTTCCTGCTGATAGCGCAACCAAACCTGTGGTGATACTATTAGGAGCACTAGGAGTTCCATTATCACACATTAATTGTTTATTACACATGGGTTATCAGGGAGATTGATATCAGAACACTTCCCCTATGAATTTTGACTTTGAAGAATTTTGTCTCATTTTTTTCATATTTTAAAGGAATTTTTCATTTCTTTTCAAGGATAATTACTTCATTTTTTCCCATCCATTTCCTTATCCTTTTCGTATTTTTCACCTCTCTCTCAGTTGTCATTTTCCCATCATTATTTTACAAAGAAATAAAAAAAATTGATGCATCCATTGATATGTGCCCTAACATTTTCTAAATAAATGTGTAGTGGTTCGTCTCGATAAGTTAGATTAAATCATAACGAAGAGAGAAGAAGTTTCCGGGTAGGCAACCGAGCTTTTATTACATAAGCTTTTGTTACATACGATCACAGCCTTAGAGGACTACATGCTGCCAGGGCATTCGGTTACCCTTTCAGGTAACGACCAGGTTGAGCAGTGGGTAGGACCACTACTGGAGAGTATGGGGGTAGAACCGACCTTATATAGGGGAAAAGCCCGCGAAACTCAGACCGGCCACCTGACGTGTGGCGGACTAGTGGTAGGCCGCCTGGTGTAGTGGATACAAACCCAGAGGCAGGTGCTGCCACCTGCTATCCAGATTCCCCCACTACACCCGAAGACCTAGGTCTGAGTCCCATGGGTGCATGAACCTACGAGTGTAAATACCATACCCCTACAAATGTAAAAAAAAAAATCCGACTTACCGACCCTACCTTTTCAAGTCATCTTACTGGAAACCAACCTTTATTTTTTTTGGCCTAATGTATCAGCACAGGTGCACTACAACAGGATGATGCAGTGAACTTATTTCAGCCGTAATCCTTTGGTGATATCAATATAATTCTGCCTCTGTCTCTGCCTCTGTCTCTGTCTGTCTCTCTCAGTCTCTGTTTGTCTGTCTCTGTCTGTCTGTCTGCCTCTCTCTCTCTCTCTCTCTCTCTCTCTCTCTCTCTCTCTCTCTCCGTCACATGCCTATAACTAGTATTGACACAAAATAATCTGCAGTCATTGACACATTGATTCTCCTTTTCATTCTAGGTTCCTCACTCTGATACAGACATGATATACCATGCTAACCAGTCAGTATATGTCAAGTATTGTATGGATTGTGCTGCTACTGCTCAGAATGCTGGCTTTCTGCCCAACATGACCAAGGATATCCTGGCCACCCATGTGGACCGGGTGTCTGTATTGTACAAGGCTGAGAGCTTCATGGACGACAACTTGGATGTTGTGATGTGGCCTGATGAAACAAACCCACTGACATTACACTTCCAAGTCCACAAAAACAATGTAGAGATCGTCTTCTGTAGCATTAGGTTTTATGGACAGGACACAAGATCAAAACTATAATACTGTAAAAAGGGTGTACCTTTTTAAGTTAATCTTATAATTAGCCATAATATGTGGGAGCATTTCTAGGTGGGTTATCCCTGGTCAGCATATGCCAGAGGCAGACGTCTAGCGAATTCTATCATTCAATTTTGGTAAATATAATTTGCTTATGAAAATGGTTTTGCAATTATGTCTGTGTCATAATTTGATAGTGCAGTGCTTGCTCATGGTGGTCTATTCTACCATGTCTGATGGTCACGTCCTGATGAACTATGCAGATTTTTCAAATAACTCAGCGTTGTGGGATTTATTCATTAATTTAACTTAAACAAAAGAGGTTTGTCTTGGTTCCATAAATGTAATGTGATAGTACAATAAACGAGGAACCCACTATACCAAGGCTCATTATTTATATAACTACCAAAAAAAGCTATCACACAGCTGCGCACATCAAGCTGACCACTATGATTAAAAATCACCCGCAACATTTAAAATTTCATTTTCAATAATGTGCACCCCCAGTGTCGACATGTTAGCACTAATCCCTAATTATTTTTTCCAATGACCCTTTGGTTAGAGGGGCATCTAATGCTTCAGATGGATATGGTTCAAAACAATTGACATTGAAAACTAGAAACAATATATACATGTCTATGTTTTCTGGCATAAGATCCAAGCTCAGAGAGATTGAAAATCAGAGTTTGCACTTTATTACAGCGTCAGATAAGCAAGTGTCCACGTGGACCCAATCCTTAACTTGACTAAGCATGCCGAGGAAATGTGTAGAATGATGTTACATACATTTATCCTATGTCTAAAATGCGTCAGCACAATGTATAGGGATAATTGATATAGTTAAATTAATAAAACTATGGTTCTGCATTATGTTTAGAGAATAGACAACGATCTTCTTCACATCAAGACTGTCTGTTGTCCTATAATGCACGAATGCATCTGAGTATTGTCCACACACATTATATTCCCATGAGAGCAAATGAGAGCTACATTTTTCTTACTGAAAAAACAAAAGATAATGAAAATACCAAAAGAAGAGTGTTCAATATAGAGGAGCAACACTGTAAAACACTCTACTTGTGGAGAAATGTTACGTTCATGACAAATCATACCTTATTAATTAAGAATATTCGATAAATTCTATCTATAACTGTATGTGTTATTGTTGCTGCAAGGTTGCTGCACATCCAACTCTTTACTGGTATTGTCTCATAATCGAGAAAATTATAGAACGTGCTGAATTGAAACACTAAGCTTCCCTTGATAATTTAAAGGCTGCTAGTGCAGGACTGCACCATACCCATTGGTCTTTATAATGCACCGGTAAAGTGCTGGCGAGTCAGGTCACCGAGCAAAATGTCGAACACATTCTCATTATACTGCTGTGCACTACTTTATGAAAACATTAAAAAGACTCTTTTTATGTATACTTTCCGAAAATGAAAGTTATCATCTTTTGCAGTAATTCATGCTTTATAAATAACCCTTATATGATATTAAGAGCTGGGGCCATGATAACAATGGTTATCTAACATCAATATGATGAATTGTTTATAACAATGAACACAATACTAAGCTATTAATGTATTGATATTCTAGGACGAGGTGAGGTTTGCTTGAAATATTTACCCGACCGTGGAGTGGGAGGGTGAATATTTCAAGTTAACCTCACCTCATCCTAAAATATCAATGCATTACTGTGTTTATCGCACTTATTCATCCATTACATATGAATTTCTTACCTTATAACCCCAGAATTAAGAAATTTTCTAGGTGCATGCGATCTGCACGGTTTGCCAAGCCACCTTAGCCATTATTTTTACTCCACCCATCATACCCTCGTCTTTCTAAACACTTTTCGGGTAGAATCCAAGCATGCCAGCTCCTGTACTTCTAATGCCAGCAAATATACGATCTCTAGTTGGTGTTCGCCTACATTTTGTCTCCATTTTCTTCGGAATAAATGAGAATCCAATGATTTTACAAAGCGATCCAACACACACGGCCCGGCACACGTCCATTTCGTCTTGTTTACGAAGTGGGGAGGTGCCCGGATGTAAAAACTAGGTCAGATACGCATCAAACAAGGAATGGCTGGAAAATCAATGGATTCTTATTTATTTCGAACAAAATGGAGAAATTAGGCATGGCATGTTCATCTAGGATATCTAAGGAAGTTTCCTTGTTAATAACTCCACCTGGCACCATTGGATTCTATGCTAATGAGGTGTGTAAACTTTTTAGGTATGTCGGAACACTTTTTCAAATCCTCCATGTGCATTGGTTTCTACCACTGGTCGGCTTGGTATAGTGGACAGCGAGCTTGACTCCTGCCACAGCGGTCGGGGAACGATTCCCATAGAGACCGCAACAGTTTTAACAGGAAATTAATGGCGTAGTTGACTTGGTATACTTCGCCAATTTATTAACATGTCCAGGCTGAAACTAACACCCTCTTGAAGCCGAACATAAGGTCACAGAGTGCGGTTATACACTTATAACGGAACGGGGCTATGACCAAAAAAGCACGCTGATGGCCCTGAATTGTGAGATAACACATAATATGTCATGAGACAACGCTTCATTATAATAGAAAGGAAGTCCTATGGCCATCATATGCTCAATAAACTACCCCAAGGTGACTTGACAATGGAACTTGACACTGAGCCTGAATATGTCGATGGTATCATGTTCAGATCAAACCATCATCGATTTTCAAATTATACCTGTGTCGCTGATGGTACCGAGTACAATTCTGTGGAACAAGCATTCCAAGCCAAAAAAAAAAGCAAGGGTCTGTGGATTCCCCAAGATTGAGGAAAGTATCATGTCCCTTACCTGACCTTTTTTTTCCAGTAACTCGACCGACCCTAGGAAAACAGGGGCAAAAAAACCTCTTTTTTTATGATTTTGAAGAATTTTGTCTCATTTTCTTTCACATTTTAAAGATTTTTTTCATTACTTTTTTGAGGATTTTTCCTGTACCCTTTTCGTGTCCTTCCCCTCTCTCACAGTTGCCATTTTCAAATCATTATTTTACAATTAAATCAAAGAATTTGATACATCCATTGATATGTGCCCTAACATTTCCAATGTAAATGTAAAAAAAAAAGAAAAATTAAAAAAAAATATCCGACCTACCAACCCTACCATTTCAAGTCATGTTACTGGAAACACAGCTTTATATCTTTTGGCCTCATCCATCATGCTACTTATAAATGTGACTTTAGTTATTTGGTAATCTGTGTTGTATCATCCAACATGCAACTAGAAATTACTTTGGTAATACAACAAGTAGTAGATTACCTATGCAATATTAAGTCTATGTAATTGTAATGTACTGGTTGCAGGTGCAAAAAGAAAAAGAAATGTGTAAAATGTACAACTCAAATAGCATCAAGTTCTCTGAAGCTAGAATGGGAGCGTTTCTATGCTATTGATGAATGCTATGTATATGCTTTACACTGAAATTTGTATTTAAGTTGTCAAACTTAACTTGTGGGACACAGCTACTGAGAGCTAATTTAATCTGTATTTGTCAGTATAATCGTCACTAAAAGTAAAACTTGACTTAATTGTAATATTTGTAGCGTCAAACTAATCCCTGTTGTGTGCCACCATTTTCTGAAGGCACCAACTGGCTGGTTCACCAAACTGTCATTCCAAACCAGTAGTCCAGTAAAATTAGGCAAAATAATTCCCAAACAGTGAATGAAATAGAAGAAAGCTGATTTTTGCAGGAATGATCCGTCTATATGTTGGCTCTAACTTGTCTCACAGGCTTGGCTTTTTTCTAGTTTACACACAGTATAATATCTCGAGTTAGAATACATCTTGACTGCTAAATTTCTGCTAGATTTGTCATTTGTACACCATAACAATGAGTCAAGGGACTCCACATACATTGATTTCATGAAAACAAATGCTTATTGGCAATAGTTGAATATAATCATATGTGGTGAGGGTGATTGTGATATCTTGAAATCCTTATCTGTTTCTAGCAAAAACATCAACCTTTATTGTCAATATGCTTCTTCTTTATGACAACTACATACTGTACATATCACAATGGATACTTTACCATGGTTCAATTTTTTACTACTAAGGGACACACAAGTTGTCTTCATGTTTATATATACATGATGAGCCTCATTTGCAGCAGGACCCCAGCACATAAAACCAAACTAGTAATTCCACCCCTAAATCTCTGTATAATGTGCGGGAATAAATCAACTTTACGGCTAACTGATCATGTATATTCTCCTATTAGGGGTATTCCACCAAAACCGATTCTTGGCCGATAGTGCATCGCCGACAGTTTTGGACCATAGGGCCAAAATTGGGGATCATTGGCCAGGAATTGGCCGGGAATCCGGTTTAATGGACGAGCTACAAAAAATAATTGGTTACCATCAGAAACGCGTCGGGAACTGTCGCCGATGTCTCTGATGATTTTTTTATGTCACCCGATTTTTTCTGTTCTGGCAGAAAAAATCGGCTGAGGCCTAACTATCGGGCCAGCAGTTTAAGACTCCTACCACTCTTGTAGAATTGACTTTTTGTTTATCTCATCTGCCATTCTTGGGATTTATAATGTTATATATAAATAGTGTTCATTTAATTCACAATTTCACATAATAAGACACACACATAATACCAACAATAAAGAACTAAGCAGGTAAACCCTATGGTATTACTACTTATGCCATGGCTAATATCGAAGACACTATAGATTAGTACTACTTATGCCATATTCAAAAGGGGGGTGGAATACGATCCTCGCATATTCGGCGGCGCCATTTTGAAATTTATACAGAGCTAATTTGTTTCGTATTTAGGTATGGTTATTAGAAGTTTTATGCAAAAAAAGAATGATTGAACTAGTTAAATAATATGTTATTAATGGTTTAAGGTATATCTAAGTGTTAGCGCCATGTTAAAAAAGAAGATATTGCCCTGCGCAAGGAACATTTATATCGAAACTAAAAGTAGCGGCTAGCTCCGTATCACGTGACCTACTTCAAGGTGTCATGGTGGATGAAAACAAACCGGGACGACTCGACACGTTGAAAAACAGTAAATATGGTTGTGTTTCTTGATTTTAAAGCAAATTCATCCGTAGGGCCATGGCATAAATGCCATAAGGCCTCTTTGAATACGGACAGAAGCACCTCTGGGAATACGATCCTAAATTATTCACTGATCGTTGACATTTGCTTATTTATGCACCATAATGAAGCAGCTGGTGCTCTGACACCCTTTTTGTGACTAAAAACAAAATATGACGTCAATACTAATTATCGCTGATGATATTAGGTGGCCAGCCTGCCCTTGGTGGAAGAGTGATAAAATTGGGCAGAAGAGAGCATCTGATTGTCCATGTGGGCAAACCGCACCGACAATATTCATCCCAGATTCATACACTATGACCATCGCGGATGAGGAAAAACCCAAAATCGGGCCGGCAATACCATCGGTTTTAGTGGAATACCCCCATAATGAAGATTATCAGAATATGACAATGTAGGACTAATACAAACATCATGGCTCTGTGCATGATTCTCACTTCATACCACTGGTTGAAATTTAGGGACCCAGGTCATTAAATTGGAAAAAGTTCATACATGTACACACCTCCCTGCAGAATTAAGTTACAGAACCTTGTTATTATTCATGGACTTTAGCATAAGCCATGCATCCATATACATGAGCTATCCAAGCAGGTATATATCTGTAATGAGATATGTTTAGACATGACAACCCTAATGAGGTCACTGAAAACTTTGGGAGGGCCCCCATGGTAGTGGAATTGCTTGTCAAGATGTTTTTCTTTTGCAATGGCACTTTATATACATGTCAATAATGTGCTTGAGGTCTTCTATAATAATCACCCACTTATGCAGAGCAACATTTGGAAATGATTCCTAACAAGCAAATTACGGGTGGTCAATATAAAGGATAATCTACATCATTTGCCCGTAATATGCATGATCATTAGAACAAGAGCTCATATCAGTTAGCAGTAAAGGTGCATTTATGCCATCTTATAACACTGCTGGGTGTAGTCAGAGTGCATTATCCTGATTGCTGCATTCTGATTGGCTGATTGACCGTGCATTATCTAGATGGATAATGCACTCCTGGAAAAGTAGGTTAACTTCATCTCACCTTTAGACTGCACAATTGATATTCATGTGTTGTCAGGTGGCTGATGACCCCTTGATGTCTCAATACACTCCATACCAGTGACCTACCTCCTGTTGCACCTATTCCTATTACTACGGCTGCTGTTGTACCTACTCCTACTACTGCTCCTGCTACACCCTATCTTATATATTATATGAGGTAATCCCTTTTTCACCTCCCTTACACACGAGTGCTTTGATGGTATTTACAAATAAGCTCCCCCCCTTTGATATCTTTAATCCCCCGGTCCCCACATGGAGCACTCCCACAGCCATGCCCCGTGCATTATTCCCATCCTATTACACGGTTAGCGAGTTTTCAGTGCCGAAAATGGATAATATCAGTTCCTATATCTCGAGATAAAAGCACTCAAAATTCACGGCGGACGGACAGCGGGGCGGACATCTTGAAACCTACCTTGACACGAAAGTAAATCCTCCATTTTTGAAGCTTATGTACCAAATATAGCGAAATGCTTTGGACATAACATAGTTGAAACCATATTCTACCTCTCTGTCGACTAGATTCCTTGATATTATGGCTGTATTTGATATAAAAAATTATTAAACTTTCGAATCGAGCGACTTGCCGTGCGTCTTCACCATTCTGTCAACACTACAGGTGCCGCCGCCTGGTGTGTACAGAATGGATTATATTTTAGACTGGCGCAGCTCTGTCTGGACGTGTTTGCAGTATTAGGCCTATGAGAGTGGGACTTTCAGGAGCTCGCCAGCTTAACCATACGACAACATGAAACCAAGATGGTGGAGGGCCGTCTTGCCGACTTGCAAAATAAATGAATGGATTCTATACAATATAAAGGTAAATACTAAGAATTAATGGAGGAAATGGTGTTATAAGCGCAATATATAATGAATAGACTTGCACTCGTTGGCTTCATGGGGTTTATATAAGCATTCGCCTATGACTCATGCTTATATCACCCCCTGAAGCCAACTCGTGCAAGTCTATGCATTATATATTACTTACATATTGTATAGAGTCTTTAAGGTGTACTGTTAGCTGGTATCCATTTTACATAGAGTGACTAGCATGTCCCCTGGTGTCGGTATTTGGAACTATGGCACTATGCAAGAAGTGACATGCAATGTTTATTTAGATGACAGGTATGGTTAAGGTTACAGTGGCCATTAGTGAATAAAGTATTTGATAATTGTGTATAAGGATTTCAGTATATAACACTGTCACTAGCAGAAGGGATTTCTAGACCTACATGTAGTAGAATGATATCTAATTTCTCATTGTTTTATATGAGACATTATTGCTGGTGTTAGTACAGTTCATTGGCCATATTAAGGTATAATAAAACATATTTTGGGCCTCAGACTCTAATAATGAATATCATATAAAAAAAAAGCCAAGCTAGGGATGACCCGGGACTTTCAGTATGTTCATACTCATACAATGCTGAAAATTCCAGCTTTCTTCTAGCATAACACATTGACATAAAGCCCCTGGGGTGGCTTTAGGCTTCAAAAGGGTACCCTTTTGTAGCCTGATGTGACTTTTGTGGCATAAAGGTCCAACAGGGCTATCACTAAAGCCCTACCACTGCCCTAAAGCTCCAGGGGTCATAAACACTACACTATTTCTTTTTTAACAAATTTATACTCTATTTGCCCTAAGTAGTTGGACTTGACATAATCAGATAAGGTAAGTCCATACATTAAACTCAAAAGCAGCAATCGCTGACAATATAGAACATAAATGTATCCATGAGTATTATAGACATCACATTCACATATCATAATACATGGGCAAAAAGTAGGCACTATTACATTACATTTGTGAAACCAAGGAAACCCCTCTTTAGTTTAAATTGAAGGAAGTTAAATCAATAAAAAAAAAGTCTTGATAACCCTTCCCTCCTTCAGAAAACCTTCAAGGAATTGTTGAATGGAATGTCCGAATATATCTTAATTTCCATCTTCCTAAAACCTCAGAAAGATAAAGAAATCGGTGATGATATTCTTGCTGTAGTTCTGTCAGGAACTATCAATAAAAAGACCACACTAGATGAATGTAGTCATGGTAACTGGCCCTTTAGGAGTGTATTGGGGTCTGTATAATGGTTAAAACGCTATAACCCTGAATTAATTGAAAGTTCTGCATCTTTTTTCATTATGTCATGATAATCAGATACAGTTAAATAGAACCCCATTGGCAAGTATGGCATTTTTGAATTAACATATTGCAAAACCCTGGTCATAGGCAAATCATATTTGGGGCTTTTGATGAAAATTAGATGATAAAATTTGCCAGAAGTCTGCCTCTGGCATATGATCAGGGCTTTAGTCACTATTAGATGATGAGCTGTTGCAACTCTGCAAGACAGTGTGCAGACTTGAGTCAGTCTAAATTAATTAGATCAAAGGAACCCACTTAAAATGCTTTCAAATTAGGCTTATGACAGTGTCAGCATATGAGTTGGATTAGAATATCATATTTTTGATTTTGTGTTTTGTCCATAAAATGAAATGGTGCAGAAGAAGATTTCTTTATTGTTCTTGTGGACCTGGAAATGTAATGTCAGTGGGTTTGTTTCATCAGGCCACATCACTACATCCAAGTTGTCATTCATGAAGCTCTCAGCCTTGTACAGTACAGACACCCGGTCCACATGGGTGGTCATGATGTCCTTGGTCATGATGGGCAGAAAGCCAGAGTTCTGAGCAGTAGCAGCACAGTCCATACAACACTTGACGTATACTGACTGGTTAGCATGGTACAGCAGATCAGTGTCAGAGTGAGGGACCTAGAATGGAAAAGCGATCATTGAAATAAATATGTGCTAATGTCTGTACTTTATCTCTGAAGCAGTGCAGAGAAACAGGACGAATCCAAGGGGGGGGGCTTAAGGTGAGAGATAGAGGGAGAGAATGTGAGAGGAGAGAGAATAAAAGTCTAAGCCACTGAAAGAGAGAGAAGGATCATTGGCTTTTTGATTAGTTCAGCAACTGGTTGGCCTGTTAGTGAATCTAAAGAATATGGAAGAAGGAAAATATTTGTGTTTTCTTATCTGCATAAACCTAGGACAGCTAAATAGTCCCAAACTGAAAACAGCGTTATGCTTGATATAATATGTGCTAGAGGATCTTGTTTTAATCTCAGATTAATAATTTTGTTACCAGAAGAAAGGTAACGCTTTAGGAAAAACAATTTTTAGTTACCATCGAAACCTATTGTGTCAGAGAGGGTCAAAGGTCACATTTATGACCTGTCAATGCCACCTGTTTCAATCATTTTATTCAACATGGTGGTTTCCATGGCAAATGGAGCCAAAACAGATCTGACTCCATTATTGTTGACCATGTTAAAAAAATCAGGAATGACTTCAGCTTTAATATAAGTCTCTATTTATGAAGGCCATCAAATTAAAGCCAAATCTACACTAGTTTTATGGTGGAAGATGGGGAAAAAATCAGAATACAAATAGATAATTTAGAAGTTGAATTACACGTCTACATACCTTACAGGGATAGGTGAACACTTCCTCTGGTCTAGCTGGGACAGGAATGTGGAAAGCTGCTAGGTTCTTCACACCATGTTCCTCAAAGATTAACCTCATATCTGGTGGCATATCAACTACTTTTCTTGTCTTATTATCCAATAAGGTAACCTGCCACAGTGAATCCACAAATAACTTTCCAGTAACCCTATCCGTAAGTTGACTTAGGATGGTGGCCGTCCTCCTACCAAGCCTCCCTGGACATATGGTATAGGTCATAGGAAGGTCAAGACTTGCTTGTTCATAGAAGGCATGAGTTAAAGTGTATAGTCTGTGCAGTCATGACAGGTAACTGCCCAGAGGGACCCTCACTTGGCGCTACTTTATAATTAGGGTAAAGAGCCTGTATGATCCTCATCAATTCCACTATACGGAGTACCTCCCACACTGCCTGAATTCCTGTGAAGTAAAAACATGTTAACCCATTATCCTAATAAACATCACATGATATACACATCATACATTATGATATGTCAATAGACTGCTGACAAGGTTTCTTAGTAGCACTGCATTGGAAGCAAGAAAGTCTTTAGTTTTGGAATAGGGACTGAAGATTTTCTGGTTGAGGCCAAAGATTAGAGAGTGCAGGAGACTGGTGTCTAGTGATCCAAGGGTAAGATGCTCAAATGGTTAGGAAGAAACACTTCAACGCGAAAAATATCACATAAAGCCAAATGCCGTTAATTAGTATCATTTATTTTTGGCAATCTAGTATTAAGCAATGAATTTTCAAATATTCTACAGGCCAACTTTAATGAAAATCTAGAAGAAAAATCATTAGTGGGCTGACCGAATCACTTATATTGCCCACAAGGCCAGTGTTAGTGTCTACCCTTGCCTATCGATCAATTTCAGTAATGAAGAGTCCCTAAATACCTACCTGCACGAGTAAAGTCCTTGTAGGCTAGGCCTGGTAGACTAATGGTAGCTCTGGTGTTGCCTTTGTCAAATATAACTGGGGTATTCATGATTCTGTAATAATTGATCGATAAATAATAACAATGGCCCATGTGCTGTTGTAACATTGAATGAGCACTAGGTGGAAATAAAGTCCTAGATTTAGTTGTTACACTTAAATTCTACCAATTATGATGACATCTCTTTTGTTCTTTCCTGTTACCCATATGAATATATATACTATGTCAAGTTGCTCATACTTTGAATAAAAGGGGTGGGGAATTAGATTGTTAATTTAATTCACTTTTTAAGCTTATTTATGTAGTAAAACTATAAGGCCTGGCTTATAGACCATTTCAGGTCAGGTCCTGCTTATAGGATCAGCCTAAACAGGGGGGGTGGCTTAAAATACTTATACCTTCACAGGCCTGATTGTCTATGCTTGTTAGCCTGATGGCTGATGAGATGACAAGCTCTGTTAAACTTAACACCACCTTATTCTATTGAAGGCCATATATCTTGGCTATTTAGAAAGGTTGCTTTATCTCACCAATACCAAAGGGTCCAGGTTTTATAGCCTGTGCCATAAGATCTCCAAACCTTGTTCAGCCTGAGTCAGAAAATCTTATAGAACATAAGAACTACACCACGAGATGGTGTGATTTGCACCTAATTTTGGTCCAACAACACAACAATATATTAGTTTAAACAACACAGAAACATATTAGTGTAGCCAACAATCTAATACCAGAGATCAAAACTTTTTTTTGGAACTGTCTTTTGCTATATCACATAACGCGTAAAGGTTTCCCTCAAAATTCTCAATTTATAGTTGGTTTGTATATATATAAATACATAATAAGTATATGAAGTTCAGAACCATCGAAGCAGCAACACAGTATGTAGACCTACTAACCCTATTCTATGAGAACCTGAAAACTGCTCACATATAAACTGATGTTCTAGTATTTACTGTTGCACTAATTCTAATCAGCTAATGCATGGGTAAACAAACCTCCTCAGACTGCACCTATTTGATATTCAAACATACCTGGCAAACTTTGACATGATCTCCTTCAGTGACCCTCGCATTGTCTTTGCTTGTTTCGCCATCCTGGACACATAAATTATATTGGTTGCTGGGATGTGTGTGTTGGATCAAACGCTGGGTTATCAACTATATACAGCCTCCCACATGCACAATAGACTGTTGGACTTATGGGTCTATATTATAAAGGCATGCTGTTCCAGTCTAGTTGCTATTAGGGATTTTAAGGACTTAATCAATGTTGAGTCACAAGAATGTATTTATTTGTATAATTTGGCACATACATGGCTGAACTATGTGCATCATACACATCAATTCCATCCCTTTATCAAATTTAATTGATTTTTATCAGGATTTGGTTGTCATGAAAACTGAATGGAACAAAAACGCTCTTTTTTAGCTGCTTTTCATTAGAACAACCTTTCAAAGTTGCCTAGTTGGAATATCAAGGAACAGGGGAAAAATTTCCTTCAGATAATGTCATCAAGATAAGGCACCAATCATGAAATCAGGAAACCATGTCAATTATTCAGCCCATAAGGCTGTTCTAATGTGAAGGAGCTAAAGAAGAATGGATTAAACTTGATAGAGGGATAGAATATGGTCATACTCATGTATGGTGCACGTCAAAAATTGTAAAAAAAAATTGGGAATACCTATGGGACATAATACAAAGGAATTTACTTCTATAGTTAAGGCAGTTTCAACTTAAACTCTCATTCCATGAAAATAAGCATGGTGACAGATCGATTTTTCCCATTTTCTTTATGTCAGTTCATCATACTGATATAATCCAGAAGTATTTGAGATTATCAGTAGCAGATCCAAATCTTCGGATGTTGTAGCATTTGTCTTTAAGATTTGAAATTCACATACCTTACAGGATTAGTTGAAACCTTTCTCTGGTCTAACTGGGATGGAAATCTTGAAGCCAGGCTGGTCCTTCACACCATGTTCCTCAAAAAACAGCCTCACATCTAATGGCATATCTACCACCTGCCCTGTCTTATCACCCACAAAGGAGACTTGCCACTCTATTTCCACTAAGGACCTTCCTGTAGACTTATCCCTTAGGATACCTAGGACTGTAAGCGTCCTCCTCCCAAGCCTCCCTGGAGAAGTGGTGTAGGTCATGGGTAGGTCAAGACATGCTTGGTCATAGAAGGCACGAGTTAGGTGTATGGTCTGTGCTCCCATGACAGGTACCTGCCCAGAAGGACCTGGACCAAGCTGCACTTGATACTCGGGATATCGAGCCTGTCACATCCACACCATTTGTACTTCATGGATTATCTGCCAAACCACCGGGATTCCTGCAAAGTCATACACATTAAATGCATGATACCTTTCATTTCTTGTTAAGATTTTCATCATAGTGCACTGTTGTAGTGCCGACAAGTCTTCTTACAATTAAGCCGCTATGCTTCTTGGGGAAAACATCAACACCACAGGGTTACCAAGTCTTGGTGAGCAGCGTCACCAGCACTGCATTTATGTTATGTGAATAACTTCTTCCTGTAGAGATAGCATTGCGGAGCCGATCGCCACACCCCCAGTGGCGTAACGTGTCTCGATCCACCACAGCGGCCGATCCAGTACTGTAGCCTCGTTCTGGCTGCGTGTAAACATTCAAAATGGCGGACCGGCGCTCGTGCGGTGAACTACGGTAACGGATTTTGCTAATTTTCAGTTAATTAAACCCTCTAAAAACATAAAATAAATATAGAACTAAACTCCCCTGGTGTCCTCGGTGGCCGATCCACCCCTCAGGAGTTGTCTCCCCCTTGGGCTAATGCCCTCGGGGGAGACAACTCCCTCGTGGTGGATCGACCACCTCGTACACCACAGTCGTTTAGTTCTATCTATTTATGCACCAATGGGGTCAATGGACCAACTACATCGACATATTACTCAGGAACACAGTACATTTTGAGTTAACAGCACAAAATAGCATCCAAAACCGATGACGAAACTAAAAATTAGTCAGGAGTTCAACAGAACCAACATGTTTCAGATATGTTTACGAAATTGTAGGTATACAAAATATGTAATACCCTATCTAGGGATAGACACTAAAACTGTTGTACTGTGGCCAACCATGCGAGCAGTCATCTATTGAACTAGTAAAGTATTTTCAAAAAAGTGAAATGTTCCAATTATTCAACTTCAACTCAAATCTAGAAAAAAATCATTCCCCTTAGAAAAAAAATAGTACTGACCATTGGCCACCCATGCATAATTATCTATAAATCTTAGTGATAAATAGGGTAAAGGCACCCTAAGTGGACGCTCCTGACTATGCTAGAAGTGATCACATTTAGACATTGAATCTAGTATGTCCAAAGGTTGTGAATTGTAAGTTGGGCTGCACCAACACAAACCTAATACATTAGCACTAACATCCCTGAAGAAAGTTTGATTATTCTGCCTAGTACTTATGAATAAATGAAATGTAAATATCATGATTCCATATGGTCAAATTGCACCTAAAGTCAGACAGTCCTTGCTAGGAATGACCCTACAGACAGACACTTTGTTATATATGATTGTTATATTTGATAGTTGTGTACGAAATATCCTGTAAAGACATGTACCATAACTCTAGAAGCTGTAAGGTACGAAATTGATAATCAGAGGTTTACTTTGTCATACCTGTAATAGGACATTCTCCAGGCCCAAATTAACTTGACTTTCACAGGGCAGATGGGGGATTGACAGAATATAGGTGTTAGATCTTAGACCAAACCAAGGAAATGGTAAATATCCATGGCTGAGAGCATGAGCATAGTATAAATGAATAATTTTGTGAAAAGATATTCATTGTAAAATTACAGGAAGCAATATATAATTGTATCCGAGATAGGGTACAATTAGTGTCCGAATGTAGGTGTAATTTGATGGTGATATTAGAATGATGCCCAAAATAAAACATGCACAATTTATCCTGTTTTGTTAAGTCAAATAATTAGCAAAAATCTACATTTTGCCATTGCAAAACATGGCAATCCTTTAGACATGTAGGTTAAGGCACAACAGACCAAAAGATAAAACCAAATTTCCCATTCACTCACACTTCTGCATGATAAGAATATAGCAAGAACACACCAGATTTGCACAGTTATAAAACCATGTATGACAACACTAATATCTGTTATACTGTATTTGTTAGAGATATCCAGAGTATCACACCAGGATCAGCCTCAGGATCTGCCTGAGTATCATCCAAGGATCAGGCTGAGTCTCAAACAATACTCATTTTGGCGACATTGCCTGAGTCTGGATCTAGACTCATGTGAGTAAGAATATTTCCTCATTGCAGGAAAACATACACCAAACTGCATTGACAGTATTTGAACCTATCTCTTTCAACTAATGATAAGACTGAACACAGCCACTACGGGCTTGAAACCCTCAAAAGTAGAATGCTTGATTGAAGGTAATGCACTATGACTGCTCTGTTTGATCAGCACTTAATGTAGTAATAACGTAGGGTTTGGTCTGGCCGTTGTACCAATGCAATCATTAGTGACCATGAGATGCAAAACTGTAATTGCATTAGAATGAGGGTCCCACTACGAAGGGGTCTAGTTGTACCATCTTGAGAAATACCTTCCTGGTGTGCTAAATAGAGCATTGACAAAACACCATCTCTACCCCATTATAGTTGGAGTTTAAAAAACACACGGTGATCTCCATATCCCCTGTGGATTTTAAGAAATGTTTAGGTCACCTACCTGTGTCACCAACCATCCAAATCAAGAATGCAAGGAATATTCATCTCCATGTCACTAATCCAATGCTAAACTTGAGAACTTTAAATACCCTTATCCCCTGTTGATATAAAAACGAATGCTCATGTCCAATATCTCTCGCTGTTGCACATATGCTAAAGAGAGCACTAAGTAGGTACTCTCTCATGTTAAATAGTCATGCTCTGCTTCATCATCCAACCTGTACTCAGAACATTAGACTGAAAAGCCAACTGACTTGTTTAAAAATAGTCTGTAGTGTGAAAGAAGATACCTTACTGTGTGGCTCTCTCTTTAGAGATCTTGTTTATACTTACTTTAAATAGCTCTCATCGTCATTGACATATACTTGTACCTGACTGACATGAGCACTACCCGTGCAAAACAAAAAAAGCAGGACTGAAAAGAAAGTGACTGCTGCAATCGAGGCACGCCATAGGCAAAGCTACCTCTACCTTTTCCTCTATGTGCAACACACTACAGTACACAGACACACTGACCCACTTCTAAAAGACTTATGCGCAGATAGTGGTCTATGATAACTGTGTTTAAAAAAAAAAGAAATCTTTGTTGGCCAACCAATATTACTTAAACACAATGATACGGTACCCTTCTGCCTGCACCAGATGGATATTTAAACTTACCTGGCAAACCTTGACCTGATATCCTTCAGTGACTCTTGCACTGTCTGAGCCTGTTTAGCCATCCTTGACACTTGGATTGTATTGGGTCCTGGGAAGTCTCCACCTATTTAAAAGTGGGATATTAGCTGTAGCCTTAAAAATGCAGACCATAGACTGTTGAACTTTAGACTGGAGGTCTATAGGTCTCGCATAGGGAAATCTCAGGGTAACCTGCTTCTCGTAGTAAACATCAGGTGGCAGTAGTGTAGAATGGAACACACACTGCTCCAAGGTGGCTGGCTGATTGTTGATTGTCCAGCGTGAACCCTTTCGGGGAGAAACGGTATGATCGGAAGTGTGTCAGTGGTTCCGGTGGGAATGTGAAAGTCTACTGCTCATATTTTACAAGCGAAAATGGCGCCACGTTAGCGCTTCTCCCCAAAAGACGTAACCATTGTCCAGCTTTACTCAGGTGCCCCGTGGTATAAACCCTCAAGTAGCAGGATACCGATGACAGCGGTTTAACTAGTCCTCAGGGCTAGAGCACCTGCCACGTCCGTGCTGACCTAGAATACCTGCAGGCTATGCGGGGACTTCCGCGGTGAGTGGTAGGTGTGAGGGTTTGGGGCCTAAGGACTAAATAGTAGCCCCCAGGGCTATACCTCGCGTACCTAGCACTAAGGGTGTAGTCAGACTTGAAGGATAGTAGTCCTAGGGACTAACATGTAGTTCTCAAGACAAGACCTTAAACCTGGGGACTACATTCATAGTCCCAACTATATTAGACATAAATAAATGAATTCATATTCCTTAGGACCAACTATTAGTCCTGAGGTCTAGGCAAATACTCTATCACATTTTTAGTCCTCACGACCTAACAGGTAGCCCCCAGGACTACGGATCTATTCCTGAGGACAAGTTTCAAGTCCCTAGGACTAAAGCAGAACTAGACAAGTGATCCTGTGAATGGGGGCCTGTAGTCCCCAGGGCCGCATCTCTAGCTTCAAGGACTATGTTTTAGTCCCCAGGACTAGGCGCATCTGTCCTAACTAAGGACTGTACCTATAGTCCTTGGGACTAAGGCACTCAGTCCCAGGAGCACCTCTTTATACTCTAGTCAACATATTTGTATCGTTTATAGTCAGTGGGTATTGCCCGGGGTGCCAGAAACACCCAGGGTTTCTTAGTCCCTGGGACTACAAACTCAGTCCTGAGGACTATATTGCAGTCCTTAGGACTGCTCAGTACATTCCAGGACTAGAGTATAACATTTTAGTTTCCAATCTGCAGAACAAGTTATGGTTTCCTCGGGACCGATCCTAGTCCTAGAGACTATCTGTTTAGTCCTGAGGACTAAAAACGTACTGGCTTAGTCCTCAGGGCTTGAATTAGGCCCGAGGATTATGCCTCTAGTCCCCAGGACCAATTAAAGGTGTAGTCCATGAGACGCGGTGATAGTCCTGGGGAACTAAAATGAAGTCCTCAGGACTATATGTCTAGTCCCTAGGACTAAAGGTCAGGACTAATATCTAATCATCATGAATGTGTAGTGGACTTCCCGTGGACTAAAGTCTATTTTCCTCAGGACTACATCTTTCGTCTCTAGGACTAAAGATCTAGTCCAAAGGACATAGTATTTAGACCTGAGGACTAAAGATTTAGTCCTAAGGACTGTTTATCAATCCCCAGGACTATCATTCCAGGCTGAAAAAAATACACTGAGAGTCCTGGGGACTACAGATAATAGTCCTGGGACTTTACTTTAGTTCTGAGGACTAGGTAAGTATATATTTAGTCCTCAGGACCAAACAGAGGTAGCCCTGAGACTATGAATCTAGTCCCCAGGGGAACATGACTGATTCTCTAGTCTTGGGGACTACAGATATAATGGTCTAGTCCTGGACTGACTAGTCCTGAGGACCACTATACAGTCCTCAGGCCTAATTTTCTTTCCCAGGGACTATGAAACAATGGCTGCTTTTTCGCGCCCAGGGCTATACCTATTTGACTGTACAAACATGTTGACAGGCAACCCTGGGGCCTAGGGCATTGGTCCCAAGGACTGTGTCTCTAGTCCCAAGGACTTTGTTCTAGTCCCCAGGACTGTATCTTTAGTCCCTGGGACTACACAGAGCAGTCCTGGGGAAGTAGTCCTCAGGACTAAATTTGAAGTCCTGGGGACTACATCCCTAGTCACAACTACATTAGACATCAATCAATGAATAAGTCCTCAGAACCACATGCATTAGTCCTGAGGACTAGGCAGATGTTTTTGTAGTCCTCAGGACTAAACAAGTAGTCCCTGAGTCTCTGAATGAGTCCCCAGGCCTAAAAACTTAGTCCTGGAGACTAACAGCACAGTCTTATATAAAGTCATGCGGTCTGCAAGGTAATTCATGGGAATGTACAATTAGTCCCTAGGACAATATCCTCATATTCTTAGTCCTGGGGACTAGGCTTTAGTCCTTAGGACTATGCTTTTATCCCCAGGACTTGACCACTATAGTTTAGTTGTGGGCTAAAGCATCACCTAGTCCCCAGGACTAAGGATTATTAGCTATAGTCCTGAGGACTACCACTACGCGCGTGCACCTATGCTCAGCGCGGGAGGCTCCAAGTAGAGTCCGCGTATTTAGGTCAGCGCGGACGCGGCAGGCGCTGTAGCCCTGAGGACTAGCTAAACCGCTGTCATCGGTATCCTGCCCTCAAGTACCACCGCATTGGGGGAGTTAACTATATTTAACTTCCACTATGCCTCACTCATTATTAGACAGGAACTGGAAATACTACTCACTCTTCAAGTTTGGGGGCACTTTCGCATGAACCAACCTGGTTAACTGGGTGACTTAATCTGGTACATCCGGAGTGTAGCTGTGGTGTATGCCTGATGGGTACAGCAAGTCGACCGGGTTAACCGGATCGGGGCATGCGAAAATGCCCATGGTTGCACTTTTCTAGTCTGAAACATATACCTGAAGAATGACAAGTTCAGGGTCATTCTGGTGGTCACTAGAGCCTTCCCAGTAAACACAAAACTTTATCCGACGTAGCAAATTGATAGATATCAAATGTTTCAACAACTTGGTATGTCCTGGTTACGTTGGGTGAATGTTAATAAAGAATATACATGGTTTAAAATGGTGCAACATAGTGAAAATTCGTATGTATACCCGTCTTAAGATTTGTTTCATAAGTGGACTTAAAATCTCCTTGTTGAGACATCAATGATAGTAAAGGAGCTCATACTGCCTTGCAAAACAAGTACCTCCTACCACCATCGGCACCTAGATTGGCGTTGTAGCCACATAGGTTCGATTACTGCCTTGCATGGTTTCAAATCCTGGTGTCAAGAGATTTGAAAATTGCTACTCTTTCCTCATCAGATAAGTACAAACCTAATAAAATTTGGTGTTTTATAATGCCATTGACTTTGATGTATCATGAGGTTCCTTTGCACATGAAATCACATGAACTTGTTCTAAACGTTCTGGAACATACTCAGGCCATAAGATTTTCAGATGATTCTACATAGGATACCTACCTGTTCATATACCTGCCTGTGTTTACTGGGTTCATATGGCACTAGTATTGACATTAGAGTAGATAAAAACCAACACTGGGAGAATTTCACAGTTATTTTCATGGAGATTCCTTGTACCACAGCACTTTAATGTACTGTGGTGCATGCTTCATAGTAGAACCTACATTGCTTCACTACGTTACAATTGTAGAGGATGGTGAAAATATCTAGGATCACCCGGACTCGAACCCGGATCTCTGGCATGACAACCATTACACCACGATCCCTTGCCTGATATTTCCACCTTCCACATCACGACATCCAAGTTGTCGTTCATGAAGCTCTCAGCCTTGTAGAGTACAGACACCCGGTCCACATGGGAGGCCATGATGTCCTTGCACAGAAAACATGCCGCCGCCTAAGACTCGTCAATACAGACGAGTTTAGGGTAGTCAATGTCAAATGACCACCTAAACTTGTCATACTGACAATAGAAAGTCGCCATACTGACGACTTAGGTGGTCAGGATGATGACCTAAAGTCGTCACTTTGATGACCTAAAGCTGTAGTTTAAGGTATCGTCAACCTGAGGACTTAAAGTCTTCTGCACTGACTATTTTCGTCCCTCTCAGTTTTTCAGTGTGGTCATGTTGGGCAGAAAGCCAGCATTCTGAGCAGTAGCAGCACAGTCCATACAGTACTTGACGTACACTGACTGGTTAGCATGATATATCAGTGAAACAGTTGTGTCTTAGTGAGGGATCTACAATGGAAATAAGTATAGGTGAAATGATGTGTGTAAATTCTGTTGCACCTGTGCAGCTCATAGAGAAAGGGAGGAAGAGAGACACAAGGATGATGAGGGTTAGGAAAACAGAGAGAGAAACAGAGAGAGAAAGAGAGAGACAGAGAGAGAGAGAAACATGCAACCTGTAGGAATTGAGACCTAGGCACATCTACCAAACTGATAGGTAAAATATTTGACGTTCTGTATTCGCCTGTATAGATTTAGCTCATTACTTAGGGCTGTATGAATAGTGCAGTTACTACTGGAAGGACCAGGGGTCGCATCGATCTTTGCCTGATGCGAGCTTGTGGAAGCACTTCCTTTCTGACTCAACCTTCTGCATTAAGCCTTGATTACCCTCAATGTCAGACCGATTGCACTAAGCCAGGAATCACTTTCTGGTCTTTTGTGACAGATTAATATTAATATCCAACCATCAAATATTTCCTGTGTTATAGGCCACCTGTGATGAAATGAAGATATAGGTATTTGAAATTATTTGAAATCCACATCTGCCTACCTTACAGTAATAGGTAGCAACTTCCGCCGGTCTAGTTGAAATGGGAATCTTGTATGCAGGTTGGTCCTTCACACCATGTTCCTCAAATAATAACCTCATATCTGTTGGAATATCCCCGACCTGTCTCGTCTTGTTATCCAGAAAAGTAACCTGCCACTCAACTTCCACAAATAGCCTTCCTGTAGACTTATCATTAAGTTGACTTATGATGGTGAGTGTCCTCCTGCCAAGCCTCCCAGGACGTGTGGTGAAGGTCATGGGTAGGTTGAGACAGGCTTGTTCATAGAAGGCACGTGTCAGGTGTATGGTCTGTGCACTCATTACAGGTATGGGGCCAGAGGGACCTGGACTAGGCTGCACTTTGTAATCAGGGTGGCGAGCCTGTAACATCCACACAATTTCCGCAACACATAGAACCTCCCACACTGCAGGAATTCCCGTCAGGTAAAATATCAAAATCATTAGCCTTATAGTTTGTATAGCTTTTTTCATTATAGTGCACAGATGGAGTGCTGACAAATCTTTTTACAAGAAATGCATCGGTAAGAAAACTGGGAAAATATCAATTCCGTAGTGTATAATGCATGAATGTAGCCTTGGTGAATAGGCCCCCATATCATTGCACCCATGCATAATGAAAAACCTTCACCATATTACTCATCAGTACTTCATTCATGCTTATACCATGGTTATCCAGTTGTTGAACGATTTTACGGTGCGGTGACGTGATAATGCAGTTCGAATAGCATGCACTAAATGAACCCATGGAAAATTCCACGTAGACTCGCAACAAATAACATTTAATTTCATGGCTTTGAAAGGTAAAAATATTTAATTTAATGGTGGAAACCGTGGTATAAAGACCATAGTTGACGGTTATGGGTTCACAAGGTGATTCTATTGTCAGATAAGAAGCATTCGGCTGCCGGCCTCATGCTTCATATCTGACGATAGAATCACTTTGTGAACCCATAATCATCATCTATGCCCGTAATAATGACAATCAATATGCTTTGGGGTTAAGTTAAGTTCAAAAATTGTGATACCAGGTACAAGGGTATACACTAACATTTTGGGCCTTTGGCAAAGTGGGCCCACATTTTCAAATATTCTACAGGTCAAATGGCTACCCAGCAAATTGTCGTGAGTCTTTGTCAACCTGTGAAGTGGCTCACACATGTCGCTAGATGGAACACAACATCGCTATAGCACAAGACCACCAGGAATAGCAATGGTGGTGATCACATGGCCTCACCTCAGGTGGCGAGGATGGTGATCACTCATGCTCACCAGGATTGGCGACATGAGTTATTACTCACTTCGCTAGATGAGAGGCACACCATGTCATAATGCACATTCACCATGGATGGCAATGATCCGCAAGGATCGTGATCACCCACACTCACCAGGAATGGAGACACAAGTGATCACTCACCTCGCTAGATGAAACGCACACCATGCCATAGTGCAAGTTCAACACGGTTGGCGAGGATCGTGATGACTCACACCTACCAGGGATGGCAAGGCAGTTGATCACTCACCTCGCTAGATGAAACGTCATAACGCAGGTTCACCATGGATGGCGAGAGTGGTGATCACTCAGACTCACCAGCCATATATATCTTCCCTCTAACCACAGACAAGGTGTTCATGTAGATATTTCCCTATGTATTTTTCCTGTAACCCGAGAAAATGTGTTTATGGATAGTTGCTTTCATTTTAGAGATACCTCTATCTAAATTCAATTGATATTTTCTCTATATAATCTTGTTTGATTCAACTCTGAAGTATTACATGGAAATCAGTGTGATACAAAGCACATTTGATATGTATGGGACTTCATGCTCACACTTCCTAGATAGGCTACATGTTGAACAGTGGTGCTGTCTCAAGAACTTTGGCAATGGTGGTGATAAGTAGCCATTATGAGTGAGAGTGAGTGACAGATGATACAATCCTCAGAGAGCATTGACTTGGAGTGACACAAATTCACGAATGTTGGCAATGGTGGTGATAAGTCACCATTTTGTGTGAGAGTTGATGACAGTGGCACACACTCACACAGCAAGTGACATCCATGTCAGCGATGGTGGTGACAAGTCACCATTTTGAGAGATGATTAACTAGGAGTGACCAAACTCACGCAGTGAGAGAGAGCCATATGGCAATGCAGGTGAAAAGTCGCCATTCTGAGTGAACGTTGACAAACAGTGGCACATAAGCCGCCATTCTGAGTGAGAATTGACAGGCAGTAGCACATACTCACGTAGTGAGTTAGATCTGTGTTGGCGATGGTGGTGATAAGTCACCATGCTTTTTGAGGGATGACAAGGGGTGGCACATACTCACACAGTGAGTGAGATCATGTTGGTGACTTGTGATAAATCGCCATGCCATGTGAGACTGACACACAGTGGTGAAAGATGATGCAGTGAGTTATCACTCAAAAAGGAGTCACCATTGATGACCAATCATGGCGACAGATAACGACAATTTGCTGGGGTACTTGACGTACACTGATTGGTTGGCATAGTACAGCAGATCTGTGTCAGAGTGAGTTACCTAGAATAGAAAAGGGTATTGATAAGCCAATATCAGAAAATGTCATTGCAAAAATGCTGCTCATCTTTGGCCTGGATGAATAACTGACATAGGGACAAAGAGAGAGAAAAGGGAAGAAAGAGAAAAAGAAAGACCAAAGAGCATGCCTAACCCCTTCAACACGATAAGGCAGGATTTGCATGCAGATCCCATAGAGTAACAAATCCAGCGATGAAAGGGTTTTAAGACAATAGACAATGAGGAATTTAGTGAGAAACAAATGGCAAAGAGAGAGAGAGAGGGAGAGAGAGACAGACAGACTGGGAGACAGAGACAGGCAGAGAGAGAGAGAGAGAGAGAGAGAGAGAGAGAGAGAGAGAGAGAGAGAGAGAAATTGATTACTTTCCATGAGTTTATAGGTTTATTGTGCTAATGTGAATTGCAAGAATAATTTGAAATGTGCAACCCCTTTCAGCCAAATGGAATCTGCCCTCCTTTGAGTCCCCTGCTAAAATTGTTCAGCACAGTTTGGTATATCATATGCAATTTTCTGAAATGATTGTCATTAATTTATGATGTTGTAGGTTAGATGATGCAACTTCATTAAATTCCTAAGTAACACATTCTACACACCTTACAGGAATAGGTGAACACTTCCTTTGGTCTAGCTGGGACAGGGATGTGGAATGGAGGTAGGTTCTTCACACCATGTTCCTCAAGCAGTAATCTCAAATCTGTGGGCATATCCACTACATGTCTTGTTTTACCATCTAAGAAGGCAAACTGACCTTCTACATCTACAAAGGTCTTTCCTGTAGATTTATCCTTAAGGTGACTTAGGATGGTGTATGTCCTTCTGCCAAGCCTCCTTGGACATAATGTAAATGTCATAGGAACGTCAAGACATGTTTGCTCGTAGAAGGCATGTGTCAGGTGTATAGTCTGTGCACTCATGACAGCAAGTTCCCCAGAGCAGCCATGGCTGGGCAGCATTTCATATGCAGGGTAGTGAGCCTTTAAAACCCTCACTAACGCTGCTATACGGAGCACCTCCCATACTGCAGGAATTCCTGAAAAATCAATCAAGTCAGATGCCATATTCCATGGGCCACATAATATCTTCAGCTACATGTATGTATTATCAAATGACAGCAACTATCAAATGAGTAAGGTGTCATGAGGGTCTGCAAGTTTCAGATGCATTCAAGACATCTTAGACAAAACCGGTCAATGTCATTCGCACAAGATCCTTGTGCGAATAAGACCTGCTATTCACGCGAGATACCACCTTGTCTCCAGAAAGTGGTGCAACTCTGAGAGGCATTTGAGAAACCTCTGTTTTTTATATATGAATAAATTGTAATGAAATAAAAGTCGACCAATTACCTGAGGCCTATGGAGCTCCTTTTTTCCAAAGCAACAAGATCCTAATATCTATATAAGTTTTCTTTTTCCTCCTTTTCCTGATATTTTGCCAAAAAACTGACACGCTGGCGAAAAATTGACACGGAAGGCCCTTTTCAGCAAAATCATCTACACATGAACGAGCTCCATATTTAACTATCCCTAGTTAAAAATAATCCCTAACCCTCTCTCCTTCTGTCATAACAGATACTCTTAAATAATTTTCTTTGCTCAATTTCTTTTGGGTGAAAAATCTTTTTTAAGGCAAAATCTGACACTCTGGGTAAAAAACTGACAGGCTAGGTGAAATCTGACATGCTAGGCAAAAAACTGACACAATGAGAAAAAGGTCACTCTCACTCTCTGTCCTACCTCTGATGTTTAATTCTAAACTACCTACACATTGCCTTTACCCCCTAATGCATCACCCTAGGGCGAATTCCTATAGTCCTAACTTTATTCTTACTACCTCTAATACCATCAGAAGTGTTTAGGGTGAAAGACTGACATGATGGGTGAAAAACTGACACGATGTATGCAGAAATATCCATGTACTACTACCAAGAAAAAAAGTCAGCCCTGTGTCAGATTTCGCCCTGAGAGTTGCATCACTTTGGGAAGACAAGGTGATATCCTAATATACAGGACATGTAAGATACAGGGAAAAAAGAAAAAAAAGAAAGATACGGGACACCCTGAATCCTGGTTAAGATACAGGATATATCTGACTCTCATGTCCTGTATCTTACTTAAACAGTTTTGTATAATATGTGTCCCATATATTTAAAAAAATCATTAAAAATGTTATTCTTATACAACTCTGTGAACTAATCTCGTCCTATATCTTACATAAAATTATCCTGTATCTTAAGTGTCTTGTATCTGACTTAAATTTATGTGGTTCCATATCTTATATCAATTGTCCTCTGTCTTATGACTGTGTCCTGCATCTTACAAAATCTCATGAGAATAATAGGGGTTATCCGCAAAAGAAACACGGGTGAATATCTGTTGCCGACAAAACCCTTTTTCCTAGGTCTTAATTAAGGTTGCTACCTTTGAAATTGAAATTGAGTCTACTGCACAGGTTTCTGCACATATAGTTTTTTTCCTAAATATGCCCTAAGTGTCTAGAAAAAATTCAGGGGATTATGATCGAAACTGTCCATTTTATGACAACTTTAAATTTTGGCATATTTACATATGAATTATTTTCTTCATTCTTTGACATTCAATTATACCCCTCATATTAACTAGACAATGCTTTAATCGTGATATACTGCTCACAATGATTGAGGGCATATAATGAAACAATGTTTTGCCAAGGATTTATATATTTTACCCATCATGAATTGCTTTGAATATGGATTTTAGTTAATTTTTCAAAGATTATTTTTTACTTCAAATAACCAAAAGTATAAAATTATGCATGGGACCCCATATCAAAATTACTCCTATTTAAAAGAAAATTATCTGAAGAATATTTCAGAAAATTCAGAAGAATCTAGTGTCTAGAAATGGATGATCTAATCATTTTTCTTATTATAAATAGACATACGACAACTCCAATCTAGTTTGGGCGAATATTTTATTGGACCTGGCCAATAAACATACATAACCAGGCCTAAGTAACACAAGAAGAAAGAAAAAAATCTCCAATGTGAGACTGGTGGTCCTTTCTGGGGCTAGGCAATATGGCCGACTACAAAGGCCACCAGTGAAGGAACCCGTTACATAACAGCTGAATGGAAGTGGTGACATCTGGTAATACATTGGGAACTGCTACTGCCCATTTATCACCACTTATATGCGCGCATATAAGTAGCTTATAAATAGACGTACGACAACTCCAATCTAGTTTGGGCGAATATTTTATTGGACCTGGCCAATAAACATACATAACCAGGCCAACACGCCAAACAGCATGGAGAACAAAACAAAAAAAACAAAACATACATAACCAGATTTTACACGAATAAGGCGCTAACCACGCCGATCAAGATCGATACGAGCTTGTTTGGATTTTGTCAAATAATGCAACACACTCAATGATTTCCAATCACCAATGTTTTTGATGTCCAATAGACTGAAACCTGCATCTGCCAAGGCCGATGCACCTCCTCTTCGTAACGAGTGTGAAGACAACTTATCGATGCCTGACTTGGCACATAACTTGTGCAATTTGCCTAAGTACCATGAGTAACTGCCACGACACCATTGGCCATTTTTCATGTACGACACTACTTGTGAGTCACTGGATGGGTAGTTCACCATAGATAACAGCAAGGTCAGGTAATAATGAAGGCAGAAGATAGAGTCATTGATGAATGTGAAGGGTATGAACAAGACCCGCTCCTTAAATGAAATAGTCTTTGTACGGCGAAGTCTGACAGAGACCCCCCAGACTTCCCAGGTCAAATCTGACAAGCAGACTGCCAGTCCTTGTTCAACCACATTGGACTTACGTAATAAGCCCCTGAAGCACATGATAACAGTGATCCAAAATGCCACATCTTCAGAACATGACATATCCAATAGTTTATAAATACGCTTTAAGTCCTGCACTGACGCTGGTCGCGCCTGGTCCACATGATCACCTAGGGTCCTTCGAATACCTCTCATAGTGATGTAGAGTTCAAATGTATTAGGGTTGACATGTGAATAACCTAGGACCTTGTGCAACACCCAAAGTCCTCCTAGGTACTGTTTAATAGAGCTGTAGCGCAGTCTCTCAGCCAAGTGTGTAACATATAACAACACAACTTCTATACTAGCGGGGAATGGAACAAGCACACCATATAATATGCAAAATTCCAAATAAGAGTTCCATTGGCTCTTCCTAGTACGCTCCGTGGCTCCAGCCATCCACTGTGACTGGTAGTTCTGTAGTTTATGAGTCAAGACATCCCCTGCAGCAGAAGTCATTTATCAGAAATGAAGGCAATCCTTTTGCACACCTTTTATCCGTACAGCGCGACAAAAAGTCAGGAACAATATTGTCTTCAGATTTAACGCGAGTAGCAACAATATGAAAATTATGTACAACTGATAACCAAAATAATTCTCTTATCCACCACATACAGCGAACACTCCGCGATCTGCCAGTATTTATCATGCGTTGGACTTGGGTATTGTCGGTTCTGACTACAACTTTTGTATCCGACCAATCATTTCCCCAACGTTGCGCTGCGGCAACCACTGGCCAGACTTTCAGTAGGTCAATGTCAGCTGTCTCATCATATTCACAAGGGGGTTCAATAGTATGATGTAATGGAAAGCGATCATACAACTGATTGTAGGCAGGTAATTTCCATGCACCTACTAACCAATCACCATTATAACATGAGCCAAAACCAGTTAGTGATGAGTCAGTGTCTATGATAGGATGATAATCAAAGGTACGTAGGATTTTGGCAGAACCATTGAATACATAACTGAACCTTTTCCACCAGCGGATGTCATCCATAAACCAATCAGGTAGTTTGACCACCGTGACACTGTCGGCCATGTATTTGAGTAGGTTAATGACTCTACGTGAAAATGTTCCTCCTCCCCGAATAACTCTACTAGCGTGTGCCAAATGACCACACAGTTCTTGTAATTCTTTTTTGGTAGCAACAGTTTTACCCAAGAACTTGTCGATCAGTACTAATAAGTTGTCTAACTTTTGTGGGGGTAAGCTGATTTCCATTTTCACTGTGTCAATTACCAGACCCAAATACTGGACTTTGGTAGCAGGGGTTAAGATTTTTTTCCATGCAATATGGAAACCGAGACGTCGGAGCAGATCTACCAATATCGCCTGACGCCTCGCACACTCCTCGTAGCTGTCAGCCACAATGACAAAGTCATCCAGGTAACCAAAAACATTGAAAATACCTCTACGATTCATACACCGGATGACAAACTCGGTTAGTTGTGTAAAGATAAATGGTGCACATCTAAGACCAAACGATAAGGCTTGATCTTCAAAATATTCTGGTGCACCGTCCAGACTCCACACAAAACCTTGCTTGGAACGATCGTCCGGATGAACAGCCACACTGCGATAAGCAGATTGGATGTCCAATACACATAAAAATGAGCCCTCATGTATGACATCAGTAACACTATCTACTTGAGTATAATGAAACGGTTGGCAAGTTGTGTACATAAAGTCATTGATACTTTTAAGATTATCATCGGGATCACCACGGCTGCAATCTGTTATGGGTCTTAAGCTGCCGTCTGTTTTTAAAATAGCCCCCAGTGAATGTACACACTGGGGTCTACTAAGAACCCTTTTGACTTTACCATCAATTAACTCCTTCCTTACCAGATCGTCCATTTGGCATTTTACACCTTCTTTGATTATGGAATGGTAATTTTTTTGAAAATAAGAACCATTATAATCTACATCAATGATTTTGAATCCGTTACGAACACTGTCTAGGATATAAGCATGGTTACCATCAACTTCCTCAAACCCCATGCATTCCTCAAAGAAGGCGTGTGGGTTGAGTTGGAGGCACATGCCATCTAAGACATGAACGGAATCACAATCCAAAGGACAAGGTCTAAACCATTCAACACCATCGACAATTCTGGAAGTGTAGATAGTAGGAGTTAATATAATGTCTTCCGTCTTTGGTAATGAGTCTGAAGAAGTGACATGATTTGAACCACAAGGAATTACGAATTTGTTGACATCCCATAATAAACTATATTCAAGTTCACTGGTATTGTCAGAATCGGAAGATTTTATAATTCCACAATCTATGCCAGACTCCTCGGAGTCACTGACCCCTGAATCAGAATCCACTAAGGCCTGATATCAATCATTTGATTTTTTCACAGTGCACTTTAGTTTTGTGTGATTACCCCCACAAGAGCGACATACATGTGGGTGAGGGCAATCTTTGGCGTTACAACCATTATCACCGTTAAATGCATAGCAACAGTGAATTTCATCTGACTTTTTCTTTTTGTTCTTTTTCCTCTTACTACTCGATCCCGCAACAGTACCAGCACCACTTTGAGATGATGGAGGCTGGATACCAAGAACATTACATAAGTGCTCGGCACTAAGATTCTCAAGACCAACACTGTTTGAGAAGATGTCGTGATCGAAATAGCAGAATGTGTGTTCACCAAACGCAAGATCATACTGAATGAGAGCATCCTCATTGTAGAATGCTTTCTTGTCAGTTAGGAATTTAACATGTTTTCCATAGTTTTTACATGGGAAGTTTCTAGCCAACATGCTATTCAAGAGACCCATGCTAGCAGAAATAACATCATTCAAGGCGTTTTTTTTTACTTTATCATGCGGCATGTGCTGTTCAATGTCATAGGTCACAAACTTACTGCCACTGGCATTGTTTGGTGAAAATATCACCATTGGGGCGCCTTGAGCCTGATGTTGTAGTTGTTGGTTAGGATACCATGCTGTTGGGTTATGTAGAATTTGAGGTTGCAAAGACTGAACACCAGGAGCCTGGAACAGGGTTTGTTGATTAGGTAGAATTCCTGCAGCCTGGTACTGTTGTTGTGGGTTAGGAATAACGCCAAACTGATATGAAGCCTGCTGCTGATGGGATGTTGGGACTGGAATCCCATACATATGAGAAGTAGTCGGGTTACCATATACCATAGGTGTAGGTGGGAACTTTAGCCTGCCATCTGGTGCCCTAAATTGATCCAAACCAGGCCAACTGACAGTCTGACTAACAGGTGTGACAGGTGGGGAATAAGGTGTGCCATCTCTGTAGAACAGCTGAGGAACAGTGTTTCCCATGGAAGGTTGGGATGGAAACAAACCCTGAGTAGCATTAGGACTACCAGAACTGTCAATACCACCAGAAATGCCTGAAGCATTGTTTTTAGGAGCTACACCACCACTTCTCCATTGTTTCCACAGTAGGAATTCCTGATAATCATTGTCTAATTCACCATGGGAATGTCTTTGACCCACTGGATAGTCAGGTTGATTGTCTCTGGGGACCGGGTGATTGTACCGGGAAGGTGGCTTGTTATCGCGGGTGAGCGACTTGTTTACTTGGGTATTCCCCTCTACTGGAGGCAATTTTTTACACAAGTTGGGTAAATCAAACATACCTGAGGTGGTTTCAAGGCCGGATTGGCCTGCGGAGGGTCCAATAACACTAGAATTAGGCCCTAAAACATTGTTTGCGGCCGAAAACCGGCTTTCCGGAAGTACAGGGCGGCCATTTTGGACTCCGCAGTTAAGGTTAGAGCTGGCTTGTGATTGGCCAGTTTGGAAGCCTGGTGTGTTCGAGCCACCACTTTTGTTCCTTACCGTATCCAACTCTGAAGGATTCCAACATGTAGCGCTAGCAGTAAGAGAAGTTTGGGCCTCGAACGTACCCATGGCGTTCGAGCCACCACTTTCGTTCCTTACCGCATCCAACTCTGAAGGATTCCAACATGTAGCGCTAGCAGTAAGAGAAGAAGTTTGGGCCTCGAACGCACCCATGGCACCTCGCCAGGCACGTACACCTTCGTTCAATTGGCGAAGAGATCTGTTATTTTCAGCCCTTTGGCCGGCCAACTCTAGTTCCAACTCTTTGCGTTTACACATTTCATCAATTTTTGATTTCCTGGCCCTTTCAAGTTCAATCTGATGCAATAAATCATTTTGTGTAGAATCCTCCCCAAGGCTGCTAAGCTCACCATGTTGACCGTCCTTCCCCTGGGGCGGCCGGTCGCTCTGCCTGGCCTCCGTGGCCTCCTGCTTGTCACGCTCGGCTGAATCCGCGGAACCAGGTAATTCTTCCGAATCCTCCGGAGAATAACGTTTCCCCGGATTGGTCACCCCACAATTCGGGCACTTGGCCGCGTTACCATGGTAGGAAGTATCACAGGCCACGCATTTAGTCATGATGACTGGGAATTTGAGAAAAAAATCTCCAATGTGAGACCGGTGGTCCTTCCTGGGGCTAGGCAATATGGCCAACTACAAAGGCCACCAGTGAAGGAACCTCTTACATAACAGCTGAATGGAAGTGGTGACATCTGGTAATACATTGGGAACTGCTACTGCCCATTTATCACCACTTATATGCGCGCATATAAGTAGCTTAAAAAATAAGGAAATTTATCCTCCTTTTTGTCAAAATCTGAGAAATTTACCCATAATCCCTTGTAATTGGAGAAAAAAAGAAAAATTCTTGATAAATTAGGATATTAGAACGTCCACCTTATGAGTTTTCATATTTCTGTGTTTGATAGCTGTTACAGAAAAAAATCTAAAATCTTAGTCCATTTTTATTTGAGAATGGAAATACTTTTATTTTTCAAAAATCTGTAGAAGAAAGTAGCTTCGGACCTCCTACCTTTCTTTTCATCTTCTTATTCTAGATGATTTTTTGTATCTCTGGGAGAAAAATGAAGAAAATCTAGGATATTTGATTCAATGGTAGCAACCCACCTTAAGTTGACGCAAAAATTCCATTCAGCAATTTCAATAATGAAGCCGACATACCTGCATGAGTGAAGTTTTTGTATGCCAGGCCTGGTAGACTCACGGTAGCTACGGTATCCCCTTTGTCAAATGAGACCGGGATATTCAGGATCCTTAAAGAATCAATTAATTCAGATTTGATAAATACCTTCAAGTCATACTCTGTCATACTCTGCATCAGAGAGGCCTCCTTCTTGCCCTTACAATAGCAGAAAGTTAAAAAGTGTGGCCTGAATCGTTTTATTCATTGAAATTGCTACCAAAAAAAAGGTCATCATGAAAATAGAGTTGTATTTGCCTTTCAAGACATGTGTACACAATCAGGTGCACCTTGTTCTTAAAGAATATATAAGCTTTATTGATGCACAAGTTGGTTTCAGTCACAGATACAATGAACGATGGCATTATGCGTGGAATGAGCTGCCCATCTTGCTCATTCCACGCCTACCTATATTACATATCCTGTCTCATTCCCGGCCTATGTAGCCTATTCCTGAGGGAAGGCAAGTACTGGCTGATCTGGCCATTAACTACTAATTCAGACTTTTCATGAATCAAAGTAAATTATACCTTTAGTCTACATTATTTATGCACATATAAATCATTGCAATGTATTTACAGAGTGATTAAATAGGGATTTTATACTTTATATTTTCAATGTCACATTACATGTAGAAACCTTCATCAAGAGGAATGTATCCACTTAGATTTGGATTCAGCATACTCAAAAACCCCTGTAGCCCAAATTTCATGTTTTCTGCCGAATGTACCAAACCATTTCACATAATGACTGCACTATAGGAAGGTACCTTGGGTAGTAATCTTCCCCATTCAATAGGGACAATCATCTCTTAAGAAGAGAATGGGAGCCCTAGAGGTTACGTGGAGGTAAATGCTGCTCTCTTGTGAGTCATATGGTATTCATGACTGCACTGAAGGGTGTTCTGACTGCTGATTGGTTTAGAATTAGACAGAAGAAATATTGGTAAAATTATGAAAAAAATCACAGGTGTTCCCAAATAGTTAATAAATGGAATAGTAGGTGTGTTTTTATATTATGCCAGGCCTTGGGGATTTTATGAGGCATGCAAAAGTTAATCTGGCCAATGGAGATTTTTAGGCCCAAAATAGGGTAGAAGGGCACTCACTGCACATATCATCCCCTTATTTAAGATTTTCAGGGTTAAGCCTATCCAACATTCTGTCAGATTGTGTATGAGGGATGAGTTAACCGTGTTATGGTTAAAATTTTTACTAACGAACATTTAAGGCGGCTGTTTTTGTGTGTTATGCTATATAGAAACATAGAGGAAATGGATTTAGTTCCACATGACCTAGAGTGCCCCTCGGCAAGATTGGTGTTAAGCAGAGCACAAGCAAGAAAAAACATAACTATGTAGACCTCTCGCCTCGTGACCTAGATGCTTGTGAATCGTTGCTAATAGTACTAGTTAGGACCATCTACAGAACTAAGGACAGCCTGGGATCTTGTCTAGTAATGTGCTGCAATGTCATTGTTTGGGGGTGAGAGGGATTCATGTTTTAAAGGCTGACTACTGCTTGTAGCATAAAGTAAACTTCCTCAATTATGTCCCATTGTAGGCCTCACTTTAAATTTTACAGCTGACAACTGTTGCCTGTGTTAGTGTAGACGGAACCATCGCTAAAGGAGCGATGGTAAGCGGTGGCACTGGTGTTGTGGTGGTGGAACTTTCAGAGTAGTTTCCCAAGCCCCCAATGAATACTGGGTCACTAGTATTATGTGGAATTGGTCTTTGAAATCTTAACTCTAGGACTTACCTACTTGTTGTGTATTATTTTTGAAATGTAACACCATATGCCATGCCTTTGCTTTTTGTTACTTGATATCTGGGGCCCAGGAAGACTAGGCCAAGCCCTTCACTGACTCAGTGGACATCAATTGCTGGGCCTCTGAATAAATATATCAAGCATCTTTTTTCGCCGTGTGCACTGTCGCTGTCTGCTGCCAGGCGAGGAGGTGTATATCTAGTCTAACAGTTAGTAACACGGTCCGGGCGCATCTTTTTTTCGCCGTGTGCGCTGTCGCTGTCCGCTGCAGGGTGAGGAGGTGTATTTAGTACCCCGGGGGGGACACTTCATATATTTTGCTGACAAATGTGTGCGGCTGGGAAGGGCACTCTTTCATCAAAATCTCCCTAACAAGGGTCCTATTTTTAGCCAAAATTCCCCCTAACAAGGGTCAACTTTGAGCAAAATTCCCCTAGCAAGGGTCCACTTTTAACCGAAATATCAGAAATCTCATGAAATGCCCATATTTTTTAGCTACAATTTTCTAAGTTTACTGAATTTTTTGGGGGATCTACGGGAATATTCTTGGTCATTTCTCAATAGCAAAGTTTATCGGTCAGATTTCTCTTTAAAAACATGGGGTTTTCAGTCAAAAGTGCCGTAAGAAGGGTCCATTTTTGGAGGTGAAATCTCCCTAATAAGGGTAAGGGTTGTCATAGGTCCAGCCGCACACCTATGTCAGAAAAAAGGTGAGTGTCCCCCCCGGGTTTAGTACACAAACATAAGAGCGAGACGTGTTAGCCGTGTGCTGCTGGCTGTCCGAGCCGAGACGGCCGCTGTCGCTGTCTGCTGCCGGGCGAGGAGGTGTATGTACCTGTGTACACACACTATAGCTGGCTTCGATCGAGTCCCGGGGAGGGGGAATAATTTTTGTTTTCAACTTGAATTTATTGGTATTCTATTGATTATTTATTGGTTTCGTGGTATAAAATAAGTAGTCAATGGATGATTCATGACTTGTGTGTGTTAGCAAAGGCTAATAACACTCGGCCTACAGGCCTCGTGTCATTATCCTTCACTAACACACACTCGTCATGAATTATCCATTGGTTACTTGTTCTCTAATGCAATTATGGTTGTAACTGTGTTATCACTAAGGCCATCCCCTATTGGCTAGTCCCATATGGGTCAGCTCCCAACACTCCAAAGCATAGTAAAATACTGGCACCTACCCAGACATGTCTGAGCTGGAAGTGGATTGGTGGAACCAGCTTAATTTGTGTAGTTATGGAAATCATTCATCTCATGTTGATGTAATAGCCTCTTTGCAAATTCTATAAAATTGCATTTTGAGCGTAATTTTTCCTCAAAGGTAGTTTTACGAATAGGAACATTATCATTGTGGCCTGACTGCATATGATCTAACTAACAATCTGTTGTTCATTATGAACGCGCTTTCCCAATGGTGATGGTGTAAATTAGGCTCAAAAGATGTTATTTTTCTCTTTGTGCTAACTCTTAGATAAATAAATTGATTGAAACCTATCTATATTATACCATCCCCTAAATTACTAAGAATAATAAGTACACCTACAGGGTCCAGAACTCGTCATTAGTGACGACTTTAGGTCCTCAGGTTGACAATACCCAAAACTACAGCTTTAGGTCCTCAGGAGGTCGTCATATGTGACAAATTTAGGTCATCAGTGACAACCTAAAGTCGTCACTATGGCTGTCCTTTATAGCTATATAGTCCTGTGTAGAAATTACATATATATATATATATATATATATATATATATATATATATATATATATATATATATATATATATATATATAGTATTGTCTTCTACATTTTCCCAATATCATTTCCTTTGTTATATCTCGTTACCTCATCCACCATTAAAGAGTTTATTGAGGGTATTCCCAACCCACTGTCATAGGTTCAGTGGTACAGTCTGACATAGTACATTGTCAGTACTCCCACCTACATGTATCATACCATAGCCACACTCATATAAGTGGTCATACTCTAGCAATATTCATAAGACAGGTGTCATTACCAAAATTTTCATATTAGACTATACAACAAGAACAATGTAAAGATAAGGCTCAGCATACACCCCAGGTTACATCATTTGTATCACAGAAATGCATAGTGGGGCCCTCTCATGGCACAAACCCAGACTAGCAGTGAATCCAAGGTGGTCAGTATGACAACTTAGGGTAGTCATAATGACCTGAAAACCCTCTGATGACCCTAAACTCATCATATATGACGACTTACCAATAGCGGCGGGTTTTCAGTGTATACATGATCCAAGACAGGACAAGATACAATTATATTTGGGCAATAAATGTTTAGTGGCTGGCCAAGCGCCCTTTATTAATAAACACTATACATAAAAAAAATTAGACACATGATTACACCAGTAGGTACTGAGTGGGTGAGGTAATTTTTCTCTTTGTGCTAACTCTTAGAAAAATAAATTGATTAAAACCAAAGGTGAGGACCATGGTTACCATATATTATGATGATGTAAATGTTATGCTCTTCACATTCTATCATGAGATTGTCAACTGAAACCGTGTGTACCCTATAGGCATGATGAAGTCTCACTTAAAAAAATAACTGTTGAATCTACAAGGGATCCTTGAAAAACTGAACAGTGAACCACCGTAATTATATAGCTGGGGACCAGTGTAGCTTTTACAAGAAGCTCCAGGTGGCAGTGTGTTGGAATAAGGAATCTTTGTTAAAATAATGATTTCTCTGAGAAAATAACAATGTTTCAACAACATTTTTTTACAGTGCTTAAGAGGTTGTCATACCTCACAAATGCAGCACCTGCAAGACCTTTCATAGTTGCTCAGCAGATTTGAATTCATTCTACATGGTAAAAGAAAGCAGGGTACATTAGATAACTACTGGCAACTGACAATTATTACAAAACATAAGGCCTATTAGAGTTTTGATTTTGTGTCTTTTCCATAAAATGATATGGTGCAGAAGACAATTTCTACATTGTTCTTGTGGACCTGGAAGTGTAATGTCTCTGGGTTCGTTTCATCAGGCCACATCACTACATCCAAGTTGTCGTTCATGAAGCTCTCACCCTTGTACAGTACAGACGCCCGGTCCACATAGGTGGCCATGATGTCCTTGGTCATGCTGGGCAGAAAGCCAGCATTCTGAGCAGTAGCAGCACAGTCCATACAATACTTGACGTACACTGACTGGTTGGTATGGTACAGTAGATCTGTATCGGAGTGAGTGACCTAGAAGAGAAAAGAGTATTGATAGGCCAATATCTGGAAATTTTGTGGCAAGAATGCTGCTTATTGTTAGTCAGAATGAATAACTGACATGGGGACAAAGAGAGAGAGAGATAGAGAGACACAGAGAGAGACACACACAGAGAGAGAGAGAGAGACAGAGAGAGAAGAAAAGAAATAGGGAAAGAAAGACAGAAGTGGCCATGATAGACCAGAGAGAGACAGAAAGAAACAGTCAGCGAGATAGACAGGCAGACAGAGAGAGAGAGGGAGAGAGAGAGAGAGAGAGAGAGAGAGAGATAAATTGATTTATTTCCCTGTGTTTATATACAACTTGTGCTTATATGAGTTGTTAGAATGAATTGTTAAAATTGGCAACCCTTATAGCTTCTGCCAAATTGAACCTGTGCTCCTTTGAATCCCCTGCTAATATCCCTCAGCACACAATAAGGTATATCACATGCAATTTTTTGAAATGATTGTAATTATTTTATAATGTTGTAGATTTGACGCTGCGACTTCATTAAAATAACAACATTCCACACACCTTACAGGAATAGGTGAACACTTCTTCTGATCTTGCTGGGACAGAAATGTTGAAAACGGGTAGGTTCTTTACACCATGTTCCTCAAAGACTAGCCTCATATCTGGTGGCATATCAACCACCTGTCTTGTCTTAGTATTTATAAAGGCAAACTGAAACTCCACTTCCACAAAGGACCTTCCTGTTACCTTATCCGTAAGATTAGTTAAGGCGGTACTTGTCCTCCTGCCAAGCCTCCCTGGACATAATGTGAGGGTCATGGGTAGGTCGAGACATGCCTGGTCATAAAAGGCACGAGTCAGGTGTATTGTTAGTGCACTCATTATAGGCATCTCCCCAAAGGGACCCTCAGTGGGCAGTACTTTATAATTAGGGTAACGAGATTCCATGATCCTTGACAACTCTAATATCCGGAGCACCTCCCACACTGCTGGAATACCTGAAAGGTGAAAAAGATGTGACATCTCAGGGTTGCAGCAAAACCTTAAGGAAGATAAGTCTTCTTGTCAATGCAGTGCTGCTAGGAAGTATTGCCAGCACTGCATGGGCAAGAAGAGTTATCTTCCTTGATATTTTATCATCCCCATAGGAACTGCATAATGTATGAATGTAGTCTCGGTGAGTAGACACTGCATCTGGGCTGCATTCATTTATCATAAGGACAGATAGACTTAATTAATAAACTAATATACTACAGTAGTAGCGGAACAGCTAAAAAAGGTGGGTGGGATGAGAAGTGTGAATTTTAGTATATTTCACTATAATCTATGGGCCCAAGCTGAAAATGTGTGGGGGGATGCTTCCCCTACATCTCCCAAAGTTACACTGCTACCACATTAATCATCAATGCTGAGTTCATGCATCATGACAAGCCTAAAAATTGTTATCTTCAGACAATGCTACCTACCTTAAGTTTTTTACCCTACCCTTTTTTATGGGCATTTTTGGGGACAATCTAACATTTTGGCACTTATCGAGACATGGAAGTTTTTTTTCATGATCTCACACATCAAATTTGCTTGGCATAGGCACGAAAATTTACAGCTCGCCTAAAAACAATTCTCCAAAATAAAAAGATTTCCCTACCTACCTACCCTGATTTTATTTGACCATGTTACCTGAACACAACAATTTTTTTTAAGTCCAATCAATGTGTTTTGAGGTTTAGCTTTTGATTGATTGATTGATTGATTTGTTTAATGTACAAAAGTGGGTTGGAACCCTAATTCATAGGACTGCCTCGTTAGTTAATTGACATTCAGTCCTTTCTTTCTCAGTCTGGACAGGTATTTTTAAAAACTGCTTGTCCAATATAGCTAGACAGGTATTTATACACTGCTTGTCCATCACAGCAGTGACCACATATATGACAGCGCTTGATTCCCCTGCTCCTCTCAAAGTATAACAAGTGTTCTTTTATTTGCCTGGCTCCATAGGCAGGACCCAGCAAACCATGATAAGCCCACCTCATGTTACAAGGAAACCTGATGTTGTCACCATTATGAATCTGGTATACCCACTGTTAGTGCCGTAATCTCCCGTGTATAAGGCGCAGCCTGCGTATAAGGCGCACCCCCAACTCAGGAAGGCCTGTTCCACCTATAAGGCGCACCTCTGAGGGCAGATTTTTGTCAATTTAATACTGTGTTATAGTAAAAATACCCCCCCTATAAGGCGCACCCCAAACTCAAGGCAATTTCCCTCCCACGTATAAGACTCAGCAGCATTTTGTTTGGTGTATAAGACGCGCCTTATACGCGGGAGATTACGGTAGGGAAGAGGACTGCTCCTTCCTGAACTCCCAGTGAAGTTATTCTGCTCCTTCATGCCCTCTTCATGATTGCCATCACTCCACAGGGGGAGTTGAGGTTTAGTACTATGAACATAGCACTTATGGGCCTAATGTTCAGCACAAACAAGTATCCAACACAAAATTTCAGCAACAATCCCCATAATGAGGTTTGATAAATTTAATTATGTTGATGCAAAACTGTTATACCCTACCCACCAATTTCCACAATGAAGATTCCCTAATAACTTACCTGCACGAGTAAAGTCCTTGTACGCTAGGCCTGGTAGACTCATGGTGGCTCTGGTGTTCCCTTGGTCAAATGTAACTTGGGTATTCATGATACTGTAATAATTGATCAATTCAGATTACCAAGTGGTGGAGGAGTCACTGGGGAGGCTGGGGTTAGATGTAGGTTGAAATCTTTAAGTGGTTGGGTGTCTATACAGGCTACAGCTCCCCCCAAGCCTTAATGGAACTATATATGTATATGCTGGGTTTTGGCCAATTCAAGACCCATGCACTGGATTCATAAGTCACCTGAGCCTCCCTGCACTACAGTCATATCTACTAGCGCATATGATGGCACTACACTGAAACATTTGGAGAGTTGTCATATATGACAAGTTTAGGGTTGTCAGAGGGTCGTCAGATCATTATGACTACCCTAGGTCGTCATGCTGACCACCCTATGGTCCCATGAGAGGGTCATTTCCATGATACAAATGATGTCCCCTGGGATGTATATTGAACCTTATCTTTACATTATTCGTGTTGTGTAGTCTACTATGAAAAGGAGAATATAGGAAGTATTTGACACAAATGTTCCTGTGAATGATAGGAATTTCTAAGTATATAGGGTAGAAAAGAGATGGATCATTCTGGTAATGACACCTCTCTCATGGATAGAGCTAGAGTATGGCCCCTTATTTGAGTGTGCCTAAGGTATAATACATGTAGATGGGTGTACTACACTGTAATGTTTCACTGAACCCATGATAGTGGGTTGGGAATACCCACAATAAACCCTTTAATGGTAGATGAGGTAACAAGATATAATCAAAGAAATAATATTGGGAAAAGGTAAAGGATAATACTATACATATATGTAATTTCTACACAGGACTTTAGAGCTATAAGGGAGAGACATAGTGAAGACTTAAGGTCATCACTGATGACCTAAAGTCGTCACCTATGACGACACCCTGATGACCTAAAGCTTTAGTTTTGGGTATCGTCAACCTGAGGACCTAAAGTCGTCACTATTGATGAGTTTTGGATGCCTTAGGTTTTCAGTGTAGTGAACCCAACAATGACCCAGAACCTGTCACCCTTTAAGCATATATGTTTCAGACTAGGAAAATACAACCTATGCCTGAATAAAGAGAAGTATTTCCATTTTCAACTGATGAGTGAGGCATAATGGGAGTTTTGTGAGCTCCCACTTTGCTTTGCTGTTTCCTGTATGGTGGTGCCCTGAAGGTTTTTATCTCAGGGTTTATATCTTGGGGCACCCTACACAAGGAGTGTAGTGTGTGCGGCCAGTGTAACACTGGATATTACCTATATAGACAGGGCGAAATCTCTATTCTACTAACCATGATGGTTGCCTTATGGTCAATGGGTGGTTCCTACTCAGTTTTTTCCAGAGAATTCAAATCTGCTTGGGGCCGTTCTGCATTTGCATATTTAATTAGATAGGTGAAATTACCTGATTAAGCCTGAGAATGATGCAACACAAGATGTTACCATTTTGAAAATTTTCAGTTCGGCCTTATAAGCATAATTACGCAAAACATACTGTTCAGTACAGCACCTCAATCCAATATAGCTGCCATGTTTCTGTATGGCTACCATCGAAATCTTCAACAAGAAAAATGTGGCAAGGACCACGGATAGGAGTTACCACTCCATTGCTAGCCACTGGGGGTGACGTCACTGAGGCAGCATGATGTCACTTATGACATCATAGGTGACAGGGAGAAAACCGAAAACATTATGGAGTTGCTACGGTTACTAGGCTCCCGGCCGCTGACGCGGCTTGCAAAAAAAGCTATATCTATGCTTCTAGTTCACTTACAATCACAACTGAAAATGCTAGGAGTACTATTTTGGGGTCATAGAATTAGATGTGACCATTTCTGAGATGCTCTGTGGTGGCCATCTTAGATTTAGAATGATTTTTTCTCTCAAAAGCTTGAAAAAATCCAGAATGGATAATTCATGATGAATGCATTATTCCTGATAGCAGCTATGAGAAATACAGTGCAATCTGACAGTTTGGTGCATTATTTGGGCCAACGGGGGAAAATGCACCTCAGGGGGGATTTTTAGTATACATAATACCTTTAGATCTTCTCATTAGGAATGCCATGTTATAAAAAGCACATAGGGACTCTCACTAAAAGACTGTCACGTTTCCCTCATTACATCTGGATATTAGTCAGGTGTTTCTAGACCGTGACTCAAACTGCTTGCTTATACACCTTATGCGTATTCACTTTCTCTTTCTCTATTTTATGTAAACATTGTGTATGAACATGAAGATGAAAAGTGATGTAAGTTTTTTCACCTCTATATAAGACACGACACACCACTTTTCCACTTATCTTTTCTATTTAAAGTAATCGAATTATTGCCAACCCAGGGTTGACCATTACACATAGGCTAGGCACAAGAAACTGCAGACTTCAGACATGCTCTTCGTTGCTGGCCATAGCATGAGAGGAATAACAGAAATGACTTTTCTGGGAGTAGTAGGAGGGCAGCAGAAGCTGCCTCAGAAGTGATTTAATGCAGTGTCATTACTAGTGACTACAACTTGCTTTTCCATGTCTATGCATATCTTAGGATTCAGGAAAGTGCTGTTGTACTAATGAAATCATGTCCATACAATATGGTACTTGCACCTTTTGAAACCCAATTATAGTGTAGTTTGATTGCCATAATGGGTTTATTTCCAAGGCCTGCATGTCATTTTCAGTATTACATCTGGAGATTCTCCCTGTAAAGTGGGAGCTTTGCAATGAGTGCATGAAGGAGCAGGCTAACATTATTGGGACCTTCCAAGATAGCAATCGATGAACCCGAATTCTGAAAGGCAAGTAAAATATCAAGCTGCCCTCTTAATTGTTGGGGTATGTTGGTGGCCTGTATTCATGTGTGCATATATCGGCCATCATGATATCTTTTGCATTGGGTTTTACCTTATTAGAATATTTTGTACAAAAAACATTTTATATCTGTGCCTTCTTTCTTGTACATATATGCATATGTTTCTTAGATTTTGCAAATGTATCTCATAGGAATAAGATTACACAATTACCTTGCCTTCTGGGTTGTAGCCAATTAACAGAAATAATGCAAATCCATGGTTAATTGGATATTTCAATCACTATCCTCTGATATGTTTGATAATTTGTAAAAGGTCCATTATAATCATGATTATCATAATAAGATGCATTGCAGACATCACACATTTTTCGCATATTGGAGAAAAAATGGAAGCAACTTCCATGTCATCAATTCTTCAGAACAATGACCGCAGCTACATGTACAGTGGGTGGATACATACTTTCATCTGGTGAGTGAGTCTAGTGCTAGTCCTCACTGAACACATGCAAATACTGTGATGTATGAGAATTGATCACATCTTTAGGTTTTCCGCCAGAACCTGGCCAGGCTGACAAAGGACCTACCTAACAAGATCTCTGTGGAACTCTTATGGCTGTGGTTAGTGGTAAGACCAAGGTCCCAATTATACCACACATGTCACCCTATGGACACCATCTTCCTATGTGATTTATTGCAGTGTTAATGTACCGACTGTCTACTGTTTTGAGGACAAAATTAGACTTTATGGACCTTAATGACATTTTCAAAGAGTTGAGGCTGACCTCCTCCTGTAGGTATCAATAATACCATGGAGACCCTAACTTGCCCTGATCACCTCACAGCTGGTGCCTCCTTGGTACCTCCTGATGCACCATGGCCAGTTCTGGCATGGGCAGATCCGGGAATTTGAAAATGGAGGTGTCCACCCAAATGTACCCTGGATGATGTACACAGTATGGAGCATGACACCTTTATGATAGGTGCATTTAGGGCATCTTCTTATTCATACTGATTAATAACCTAGCTGGGGGGGGGATGGGGTTGGGGGGGGGGGCAGATATAGACATTCACTAGTGCAGTTTAACCAATTTTTTGACCAATTGAGTAAGGTGACTTAGATGAATGTATGCAACTTCACATTTATATTTACAATGAGTCGTAGAGCCTAATACTGTTCCCACTATCAAATACCTTTGAGGCTTTGAATAGCTGTGGGGTTGGGGACAGATATAGAGCAGTTAAACTAACCATTATTAACCAATTGTGCCAAATGAGATGAATGTTTGGAACTGCATATCTATATTTTCGATGATCCATAGAGCCTACCAAATACCTTTGGGGATTTGTATTTTGAACAACATTCATGCCTTCACCTCACACTTCCTTGACACCTCTTTTTTGCTTATTCATGGGGATTTAATCCTTGGAATATTCAAAGCCCCCCTCCCTTCCCTAGGAGTGATCTCATTGCCCTCTTAAAACATTATCCTCTGTCTTTTCAAGTATACATATATTTCCTTTCATTTTGTTATTGACACTCAGGCTGTGGGGTTTCATAGCCATACAGCAATATTATTAAGGGAGTCCAGGCCTATGATATAGTCATGGAGGTCCCAGAGGACATCCTTTTCAGTCAACCAAAAGTGGGGGTGGGTGTGTGTGTGTGTGGACTTGAACCCCCTTGACCCCTTGTAGGGTCAGCAAAGGTTAAGGTGCCAATAACATCATACTACAGAAACATAAACAAAGCCCAGGTATGCCTTATAGCATCTCCTGCAACTCAAGGTGCTCCTCACATGCAGGGTCAATCTTATAATACATGAGGTATAGGATCTGTTACCCATATATGTGACATTATAGTTTGCCCAAAAGGCCAGGTTGTAATCATATGTGTGATAGAGGAGCATGCACAAGATTGCTCCACCCTCTCCATTTTGTGAACCCCAGAATTGTACATTCCGAATTGTGAGTATGTGTTTATCTATAGCTAATAATCTAATACCAATTATTGTTTTACTTTTCCCTTGCAATTGCAATAAAGTAATCTCACATGGATTTGAGGGATAAGAGCATTTGAGGGATGAGGGTGTTTCAGGGATAAGAGCATTTGAGATAAAAGAGAGTTTGATATTTTAACAGGCCATCAGCAAAATCTCCTCACATATTACACGTTAAGATAGCTCTGACATTAGGTGAGGCTCCACTACGCAATTTTTTGGTACATTCTCACCTAATTCTATCCCTATAGTGCCTAAGGTATAGGGTGTTGACATTCCTATATTGTAAACATGAGATTCAAAATTGTAAACATGAGATTTCAGGGGTTATTTTATGGGTGATCTCTCTCCTTGTGTGCCATATTTACCAACTAACCTGCACCTGCAAAGACTCTGTGATTGGGTGGGAGTTCAATATGTAAACATCAACACAGCAAAATATAAATAACAATACAGCAGTCACACAGATCACAGGGTCTTGTGCTGTAAAAATCAAACCTGTCTGATATATTGAGTTGCAGAGAGTCATCAGTGTGAAAGTCTGCAATATTTACATTAGGTCAACTTGATTTAGTAAACAAAAACATCTTTTGGCAACAAAAATGTGCCTGAGATTGTACACAAAGCCTTTCCCACATAAACAAAAAGCTCTCTCAATCTTCTATTTACACCTTGAAATGATAACAAATACCACTATAATCTGTGTTTGTGTCTGCTTTTGTGAGAATAGCTCTGATTTTCGGCAAAAATCGCATAGTGGAGCCTCACCTATTTCCATCAATTCCTGATTCTGCTTGCACAAGTGCCTCCTCGGAAATAGCATTATACTCAATGATAACATACTTGCTTTGTTTGGTAGATGGAGTTTTATTTCTGCTGAGTCTAGTGTCAAAATGACAGCAGTAAGAGGATAAGAGTGGGGGCTATGCCTGGCTAGTTGCCTTTCATACAAATCATCCTAAAATGAATCATGATTTAATTGAATTAAATAGGGAAAACATGTCCAACCTTGTTGTAACTTATTATGCATTATGCTGTAAATGGCTCGAAGCAGATGTGGAATGTGTGAAGGTAACTAAGTAAGAATCAATAATGAAGAACATGCGCAATAATTCATGCAAAAAAATAGATATATAAGGAAGGACAAATAGATAATGGTTTTGCATAAATTATGCTAATAAGGTAAAACCCAATGCAAAAGATAAGGATGTATTCTTATTTTTGTACCATATAGCTTTCTGAGAATGGTTCATTTGTGATGCCTTTATAATGGTTTTCTATGTTTTTGTATTGGTTATTGTTACCCATACATATTGTCATGGCCCATGTATGCACGCATGAATACAGGCCGCCAACATACCCCAACAATTATGAAGGCAACTTGATATTTTACTTGCCATTCATAATTCTACTCTACAGGGAGAATCCCCAGACATAATATAATACAAAAAGCAAAATGCAGGCCTTCAGGAATAAACCTATTATGGCAACAAAAGTATACCATGTTGCACCATACTGTCAGACTGCACTGTATCTCTAATGGCTGCTATCGGGAATAATGCAATCATTATGAATTATCTATATCCTTTTAGATTTCATAGGGGAAATCTGGATTCTTTTAGGATTTTGAGAGAAAAATCATTCTAAATCTTAGATGGCTGTCACAGAGCATCTAAAAAATTGTCACATCAAATTCTATGACCCCGAAGTAGTACTCCTAGCATTTTCGTTTGTGATTGCTAGGGAACTGGAAGCAAATATACAGCTTTTTGAAGATTTTCATGGTAGCCATACAGAAACATGGCATTCATATTGGATTGAGGTGCTGTACTGAAAGGACCCAACTTTTACATGGTTCTCCTTGTTATCAATATGGGTCTACCAGTTTCATTGATTTATTCCCATATCTTCATATTTTTCAGAATTTACTAGAATAAAATACCTAATTGATTTAACGTTTTGCATAAATTATGCTAATTAGGCTGAACTGAAAATTTTCAAAATGGTAAAATCTTATTGCTAGAACTATTTCTTTGAAAACTAGCCATTTTAGAATAACTGTAGTCATGTGTTGCATCATTCTCAGGCTTAATCAGGTAATTTAGCCTATCTAATTAAATATGCAAATTAGGGGCCTTGATATGTAAAATCCAGAATGGCCCCAAGCAGAGCAGATTTGGATTCTCTGGAAAGAACTGAGTGGGCACTACCTATTGAACATAAGGCAACCATCATGGTTAGTAGAATAGAGATTTTGCCCTGTCTAAAACACAGACAGACCTACTTCTATGACACCACATGAACTGATGACAATGAAACTGATGCACTGAGAGTGTTTGGTGTAGAAGTCTGGGTGTATGAGTAAATATACATCCTCTGAATGCAGTGGGCAGCTCGGTGTTCATACCTACCTGGCAAACTTTGACAGGATCTCCTTCAGTGACCCTCTCATAGTCTGAGTGTGTTTAGCCATCCTGGGATCATGAACGGGTCCTGGTAGGTTCAAGCCTCTTCTGCCTAACACATCCACATAAGAAACTGTTGGACTATGCTTCATGTATTCAACACAAGGTAGTAGTATATAATGTATCGGAACGGGACTATAGCTAACTACAGGATATTACTCACCCGAAATGCAGCCAATCAGAGGCCTCCATTTGGTCACGTGACCTGGACCCCTATGGTGCATGCCCATATATGGTCATGTGACCTTGACCTTGACCTCATTTGCATGATAGGCCATACCCCCTTGACCTAATTAGGGGATTAGCGACCATCTTTCAGCCAATCAGAGGACAGCATTCTGCTTACCATGGTAACATGACCTAATTAGGAGATGCAATAATGTGACCCCTTGTTTGTAAACAACACTGCACCCAATTGAGGCCTCCATTTGGTCACGTGACCTGGAACCCCCCTGGATGCATACCCATATATGGTCATGTGACCTTGACCTTGTTTTAATTAGGGGTGTGCATGCCCATATATGGGTCAGGTCATCAGAAAGTGTAAGATTTTGCCCCCTCAGCTCAGAAAACCGAAAAATACCGACTTAGGACATCCGGTTCCATTTTTATTGCTTGTTTTGTGTCATATAACGTCCGGTACCAAAATGATGAAATATGGAGGTAATTAAAGTTGCTGTCAGTATTAAAGAATGTCCCATTATGCATAGCAAACACATGCAATAGCAAGGCCAATATGTCTATTATTGACTTCAATAACGAAATGGAACAAAATTTGAGTTATGCATGCACAGTAGACTGCCTCTTACATGATGATAAAAGTACCGGATGTTACGTAACGTTCGGTACTTTTATCAGAATTATTTCACATAAGCTGCTCTCACATGGAGACAAATGCTGATAGACGCACAATTTTTTCACCAAAGTAGGGGATAATAGGTCCCTTTATATAGCTAATAACAAAAATGTTGAAGCTTTATTTTTTCCATGTAATATAACTGATTTAGGTACCGGACGTTACAAATTACAGATTTCCATTTTCAAAGACACATGATGAAAAATTCTCATTCAGTAACATGTCCAAACCTCATGAAAATGATACCTATTATTATATACAATATAAAAAATAACTTTGGGATACTCCAGATGTTCTTTATTCGATACAGGACACTTGTAAAAAATACAAAAAGTCAAAAAAGAACAAATTTGGCCATTTTTTTCACTTTGGCAGGCTAAAAGTCTGAGAGTTTTTGATGCATGACCACAAATCAACATTTTTCTGATAGCCCTAAGTGTCCTCTATCAGATGGGTCTATGTAAGACAAGATTGGTTCACAAATTCTTTCTTCAGAGCCATAAGAGTCCAAAATAACCCCAAAAACACTAAATCTACTGCTTTCTGGCGACCTGACCCATATTGTCATCTGACCTTGACCCCCGTGGTGAGCTCCTTATTTGGAAAATAGACCACGCTTTCTTACCGAATTAGAACCCTCGATTTGGTTACGTTACCCCTCAATTGCACAATAGACCACTTCTTGTATAATAGGTTATGTTTTTTTTATAAATAAGTGTTTTTGTTTTTTTTGGGTGGGGGGCCCTTGGGGCAGGGAGGCCCTTGGGGAAGGGGGCCCCTTTAAAAAAAAAAAAATTGTGCATCATGTTAAGGGGAGATAAAATAAATTGCTATTTTTCTTTTAAGTGTAAGCTGTTCCATTTATGGTCATGTGACCTTGATCTAATGAGGGGTGTGTATGCTCATAAATGATCATGTGACCTTGACCATGACCTAATCAGGGAATTACCCCGGTCATGTGACCCCTTATTTGCATAATAGCCTACGTCCCCTTAACCTAATTAAGGGGTTATTGTCCCTGCCTTAAGGCAGGGGCGGGTTTACTAATATTAAAAAAGGATGAGTGTGGTGATGATGTTGGATGAAAGAGGGTGAGGCAAGCAAGTGGTGCCTCATCAGTGCATTGACATGTATGTCACACATGCAGACTGTCTTGTCGCATAGTTGACCTGTCCAAAACGAACAGATCACCAGCTGTAATTACAGGGCTCATGTTTAAAGATTGCACACTGAATAGTACTTATAAAACTATGACATTTACCAAAATGGTGTAAGTCAATCCGACCGTATTTATATTACATTTACATCTTTTTTTATTGGTTAAATCCAATACAGATGTAAAGTCTGAATTTTTTAGCAATGAATAAACCAAATTTGTACAGGTTTACACCGAGATAAGCTATCATTACATCTTGGTTTACATTAATGCTGACCGAATTCTCCTCCACAGTGCGTAGTGGGGGCAACTAGTGGGGAAATACAAAAACCATGGATATAGTGTGTGTGTTTAAGTCCCTGGGTGCTGATTGAATTCAATCCACTATACCCCGGTACTTAAATGCACTGTTATGGTATGATATAAATGCAACACAAACAGCATGATGCGCTAAATGATGCATCATGCACACCATGATACAGTACGTGATTAACTTTGGTTAAAAGGGGCGGTTCTGTAGAGAACCTATATGGCAGCGTTTTTCCTAGTGACAGCGTTTCCCTCAGTATTACATTACTGAGGCAGTTGGACCAGTATGCCGTGATAGTTTACTCTGTAAAAACAGGTTGTTATAGCAGCAGTAACTGGTGTCACTGTAGAAAATGATGTCTGGCTTATGGTAGCCCCATCCCTATGGATGGTGCACCAGCCGCCTAAGTGGCACCCACGTTCACATCATCCATAGTCAATACTACTTGTAAAACTTTGACATTTACCAAAAATGTGTCGGCCAATGTCGACCTCATTTATAGCCTACCTGAAGCTTTTTTCGGCGAGTGAAACCACTTCAGGTCTGTATTTTTTAAACAATACCTAAACGAAATTAATATAGTACATCAGCGATGTTGGTCCAATTTACATCGATGAATGTGTGTATGGTGAGCAAATAGTTTAATCTAACCCCTAGTAAAACCACCTAGTGAGAAGTTAAGGAACTAATTATTACCTTTGGTTCAATTGGGGCGTTGGACCTCAGCGGGTATGGTACTGAGGTCAACGCTGTCTATTGTGGGGTCACAACTTCTCAACTAAATTAGTTGAGATAGTAGTGACCCCCTACTTATAAAGGGCCCCCCTTTATAAAGGGGGGACCTCAACCATGAATCAGACAAGACTGCACATGCCCACCAAAGAGCTACCCCACCTTCTCTCTCAGTGCAATGAGAGGGCGGGGTGTGTATTTGGACATATGGTCAAAGTCTGGCTGCATGGTACTTGTAATAAATATAGTGCCATTGAAATGGTAGTGTAAACAAAACAGCTGTGTATTCCACACTATTAATGATAAACACATGCTTTTTTTTGGACAATAAGACATGTCTAACAACATGCTTCTTTATTAAAACTATATCAAACGTCTACACACAAAGTTACTTAAAAGCTACTTAAGGACAATGGTTTAATTAAATCATTCACCACCAGGTGGCAGCAACATAAGTCTTCCATACTTCCTAATGTAGTATACAGACAAACAAATGCATTATAGATGTATAGCTTCTGATTTTATTTAACACAACATAGCTTAATACTACATAGATTAGTGTTATATGAACTACAGTGATCTAAAATTCACAATCATACATAAATAATCTTCGCATTAGCCTCATTATAAAGACTACACCCTTTTTCAAAACTGATTTAGGAGTTATGTGTAAACCTCCCCATTATGAATCTAGCCACCAAGGTTCAGTTCAGTCTGCACATTCCAACCAAACGGAGCGTCACCCCTTACAGCTAGCTTTTCTGTATTGACTCAGGTCAACCTTGTGAACCATATCAGCTGTTCTACGCTAAAAAATGGACTGTTCTTTGATTCTCTGTCACTGAGGAAAACGCTGTCATATAGGTTCTCTACAGAGCCACCCTTTTTGAATTAAAGATATCCACTCAATGCATCAGTAATGCATACAGTACTATAAGCAGTAGTACCACTGTTTGCCACCAGATGGAGGCGCTAGTCCTGTAGTAAAAAACTTGGTGGTATTTAATCATTTTTGGGTCTAAATTCGATCAAACTTTGCATATATATGATGTTATTTTTGTTCCAAAACACCATTAAATGTTGTAGACTTTACATTTATATGTTTTTTTTTACGCATTTGGAATGACCTGATGTAATTATCAATGAGTGTTATATTGGATTACACCTTTTTGGAGGAGGTGATGGTTTCACAAGTAGCGGTTAGGGCAATAAATGGGGTGTATGTTAGGGAGATCTAGGCTGTCTGTTGCAGAAGCACACCCATCATGGGTTCTATAGAGGACCCCCATTTGTAAATCAAAAGTAAATTGTGGTAATGAGGGGGTGGTGCATTCACGCTCTAGTGGGGTAGGGTCACCTATCAATAGTCTGTCGGCGACATAAAAAGGGGGAACAACTGTTTAAAAGCCAAATAGGATGGGTTATTTAGACAAATTACTTTGACTAATTGGCAAAATGATAGGGTGTGATTGGAAAAAACTGGATACGTTTTTAGACGTGACACAATCTATCTATTTATCTATCTATCTATTTATCTTTCTTTCTTTCTATCTATTTACCTATACACCTATATACACAACATATCTACACAAAGTATATACACCTACATACACGACATATAAAACCATGTCTCAATCAAATTCTATCAAGAAATTCAAGGATAATGTCTTTTTTTGTAACCCAGTTCTTTTAGCCCTTTGGTTGAAAGTGTCACACCGATCTGTGTCGGAGTCTTTTGGGGTCCTTCGTACCTGCGCACCTGGATGACGGAAAAGTTGTGAAGCTAGAGTTCCCTGATGGTGAACTGTACCAAGTTGGTAAGGTAGGCAATGGTGGTACAATAGGTATGCACTCATAAATAGTGACTCCTCCCCCTTAAAATTCTGGATTCACCATTCGCTGTTAATATTACGTTATACTATAACATACTCACAATGTCATATCTGTACACACCATGCAGTGACTGTTAGTGTAGCAGGTAAGATTTCTACAATGTATAGGTAGAGAAAAAGTACAAAGTATTGTCACTTCCTTCATATAAACATCAATCGTGATCTAAACTACAATGGGTGATTCATGGTGGGATCCATGGTACCATCTCATGTATAGAATGAAGCAACGCAAGTGGGGCTGTAAATAAGGGGCAAACGTTTCTATGAGTCCATACCTTCCTTAGCAAATTTCCTCATAAATCATGAATAATAAACAAATTTGTAAACACTGTCTTAATACTAACTAACTATACTATCACTGGGTATAACTTATTTAGACATGTGGTACACTTTACTGCATGTTCAAGGGTGAGGAATCCAAGGTTTGTGTATATAGTAGTGGGACTCCCCTGTCTCCAGCCATGGACCACTATCATTACAACCCCTGGGTGTTCAGTAACAGGTGCTGGGCTAGAAAAGGGAATTAACTAATAGGTTTATGGTCAGTTACATAGATGGGGGGGGGGGGTTTACCCTAAATGTCAGTATATAGACAATCTCTGAACTATAAGTAGAAGTTGTAGAAAATCAAAGGTGAATTAATTGTGTGGTGGTATTTGCAAAGTATCAGAGTCAGGTAATATGTCTAAAGTCAGTGATAATGGAACAAGGGTATAAAATTCATAAGTATTCTCACTGAGTGCATTAAGCCATTAATAAGCTGAGCATTTATCATTTAGAAGTGAAAAGTCAGTAAATCCGGACTAAAATTGAAGAGAAAGAGCCTTGGTCAAGAAGTTCGACTGAAACTGAAAAAGGGGAGGATGTCACAATACTGTAATTTTTCCCCTCTGGAGGACACCACTTTTTCTAGAGAGGTATATTTTCAGTCCATCTGCCAGTCAGCTCCCATGTTATAGTTCCATAGACATCCTACTAAATTTTGACATATTTCTATAGTGGATAAAATCACCAAAAAGCTGAATAACTATGGAGATACTTGGTCTTTTTTGAAAAATTCAAAAAGTACCATATTTCCAATGTCTAGCTATTTTAATGGTTCGCTTTATTCCAATGAAATATCACAATACAATTTTCCATTCTCGTTGCTAATAGAATGATGCACAAATGGAACTGTGTCTATCAATACATTGGAAGCTGTAATTTAGTAACCAAGACATCAATAGCTATTCAGCCATTTATGGTAAAACTACTTTGTTGATGACAAAAAGTGTAACTGACATACCTCTAATTATTTATATAGTTTTGCTTTTAGTCCCTTAAATAATTCAGTTGTTATGTTAAGAAAAAAAGAGCTTATAATCTTAAAATATATTTATGAAGTGAAAAAATGGAGCACATGATTCAATATTACAAACTGAACGATAAAATATTTCCCCAAAAATATATAGTAGAACATTTTACTGCTGCTGTTATTGTTACTGCTGCTGTTGCTGCTGCTGCTGTCACTGCTGCTGCTCTTACTATTAGCTACTACTGTCGCTGCTGTTGTACTTACTGCTACTGCTGCTGGTGCTGCTGGTGCTGCTACTACTGCTGCTGCTGCTGGTACTATTGCTTCTACTGCTGTTGCTGCTGCTGGTACTATTGCTACTGCTGCTGCTACACATGCTCCTACTCATAAGGTAATGCTCTTTTCACCTGCTTCTGCTGTCAGTGCTGCTGGTGATGTACTACCTGAGGTAATCCTCTTTTCACCTGCCTTACTTACACAACTTTAAATTCACCCACGTTTAATTTGTAACAAATTTAGAGAATTTAAACGATACAAAAATCATAAAGACACATTCAAAAATTTTTTCACCAACCCAAAATAACTGATATAGCCAGTGAATCAGCATCAAGTCGAAGCAGACAGTGGACATACAAGGAGCTGGGTCCGATGTGAAGGTTTGACTTTTGTGTTTATGAGAAGTCAGTCAAGAAAAGGTGGACTACAGCAGTGGTGGGGATAAAGTGACGATAACCATGGTAGGTGGTTGTTGTAGTAGTAGTAGTAGTAGTAGTAGGAGCAGGAGCAGCAGCAGCAGCAGCAGCAGTAGCGGTAGCAGCAAAAAACGGTGGTGTCAAAGGGGAGAGCAAACTTGATCTACCCTTCCAAGAAAAATCAGGGTTCTTTATATAGCTCAGAGTATGATCTAATCCCATTTTCACCTGGATCCTTCCACCCTGGATCAAAGGGAAAATTACTTTTGGGATAAGTGTATCAGGTGGGATAATGGGTGTAACAACTGTGATAATTACCTTAATGCAACTTACATGAATAAGGGGATTATAACTTGTTAGGAGATTAAGGTGATCAAAGTCTGTATACAAAATCTACAGGTGGGGAAAGTAAACGACAGGTGAAAATGGAATCAGATCCCTCTAAGTCTTTTATCTTTTCCCTTTGGGACCAAACACATTTAATGATCTAAGGGATCCATACCTACAGTAAACAGAATGCTGTCCTCTGATTGGCTGAGAGGTGGTCGCTAATCCCCTAATTAGGTCAAGGGGGCATGGCCTATTATGCAAATGAGGTCATGGTCAAGGTCACATGACCATATATGGGCATGCACCATGGGGGGTCCAGGTCATGTGACCAAATGGAGGCCTCTGATGGGCTGCATCCCCAGTGAGTAATATCCTGTAGTTAGCCATAGTCCCGTTCCGATACATTATATACTACGCAAGGTGACAGTAGGGTAGAATAGTGTTACACAGGAAACAACTTGTTACTTTGGCTACAGACCTATGGTCATACTGCTGCGGCGTCCTGCAAGATTGGACGTTTTGTTGATTGATGCATGCTGCCGTGTATGCCCTTAAGTCAGTACTGCACTGATAGTTCGGGAGCCAAGGGGGTACCTTGCTTTTGCTGCCAAAGTTTTTTTCACTGCAATGAAGGAAAACAATGGTTGCTAAGGAAATATTGATTTCCAAGTGTTGTTGCTTAGAAATCGGTTGCCATAGCAACAAAATTCCAACACCACTGGATTCCTGGTTATCACATGGGGGGGGGGATAGGTGAACCCAAAATCTAATATCTATTTAGTAAAATGGCCATAACTAAGGATTTTTTGTGGAAATAGGCTGGTTGCTAAGGAACCATCAATATATCAAATTTCCCAAATGTCCCCTCGGGCTACCCACCTGTAAAAAGTTACTATGACCCCCCTCTATTAAAATCAGCAGCAAAAGTGAGGTTAGGCCAAATTCTGGGGGTTGGCTGCCAGACTATGACCAATGTTGGCTAAGACTTTTGCATGCGCTTAGGGCATCACTGGTAATACACATGCCCTAAACCTAAGGGAATGTCTCTTGCTTCCTTGGTCTATGGCGACGGCAGACCAAATCTAGCATCATTGTTAGTATGTATGACCCTAGGGCATTTGATGCGTTTCCATAGAACAAAAGCATGTCCCCAGGGCATCCTCACTGTAATCCATGCCCTAAGGGCATGCATTAGGCCCTATATGTATTATATTGAATGCACATGACTAAATATGTATATAGGAATGACGAATTTTGTGTATCGAATGTTTGTATTGACATCGTTCGTATAACTCACTTGAGGGAAATGTGACCAGCTCCAGATGTCAATACAAACATTCAATACACAAAATTTGTCATTCCTATATTTATTTTTACATGTTTAGGCACAGGGAAGCGATGAAATCAAACAAAAACTCACTGTTTAATTGAACTTTTGGGGCAGGTCCCGCCATCTTGGTTATTTACTTCTGGTTAGGACTACTCCACAGAAAAAGTAGTCCCTGACACAAAAATCACAAAAGTAGCTTTTATCTCGCATTTTTATTACTATTTTATACTAGTTATTCTTATTTAGGTTGCAAAAAAGCTGCTTAAGAACTTACAGAACAGAATTTTCGTTTTAATATTTGTGCGTATCACATTTCCTCTTTGTTCTAATATAGCGTCCTAATGATCTGCTGGGAGAGTAGATGCTCAGGTTGACCCTTGACCTCGGTGGCTTCTACACTTGCCAAACTGATGTTTCAATAGATTAGACTCCTAAGTACAGTAAACACATGTGATTGAAGAGTAGCCATGTCAGGCTTTAGAGCTAATGGAATGAATATTTTTAATTTTTGAACCAAATTAGAATACTTTTATAATGGTATCAAGAAGATGGAGCCAATAAGGATTAAAATTAAATGAGAAAACAATTGTGCCCGGATGTAAAAACTAGGTCAGCCACGCGTCGAGCAAGGAATGGCCGGACTGGGCGGGTCCCGAATCGTATCGATGTGGAAAATCAATGGATTCTTATTTATTTCGAAGAAAATGGAGGAATTTGGCATGGCATGTTCATATAGGATATCTAACAATGTTTTCCTGTGAATAACTCCACCAGGCTCCATTGAAATCTATGCTAACGAGGTCTGCAAACATCAGGTATGTGGGAAAAAAAAATTCAAATGCTGGATATAGACCGACCGGAAGTGCCTTTGTTGACATTCCACACATTCCTGCGCCCCGTGATGAGGCCGGAAGGAGGGGTAATACAGTCAAAATGTCAAATAACTTTTTGGCAAATACGAATCCATATATCGTAAATAATCACAATATGCTTTACCGTGCGTTAGTCTATGGGAGTCCAGAATCTTACTAAACATGTAAAAATAAACTGTTATACCCTTAAGTTAGGGCATGAGTGGTATGTCCTAAGGGCATAACCTATAAAGATCATGCCCTTAGAGCATACTACAGTAGAAAGGTAAATTTATTCCCAATACTGAACAAGTACATAGATGGAACTAAACAACCGTGGTGTACGAGGTGGCCGATCCACCACGAGGAGGGGGTCCCCCGAGGGGTGGATCGGCCACCGAGGACACCAGGGGAGTTTAGTTCTATATTTATTTTATGTTTTTAGAGTATTTAATTAACTGAAAATTACTGTAGTGCCCCGTACGAGCGGCGGTCCGCCATTTTGAATGTTTACACGCACCCAGAACGAGGCTACGGTACCGGATCGGCCGCTGTGGTGGATCGACACACGTTATGCCACTGTGGCGATCAGCCGCGCAATGCTATCTCTACGGGAAGAAGTTATTCACATAAAATAAAGAACATGCCCTGAGGATATCAAGGATATATTTATGATGCTCTGAGGGCACATATGCAAATTCATACTCTTTGCTACAGGCCATATAAGATAATGTGAAGAAAACAGTATTAGATATTTGAAGGGAGGAATAAAGTGAAACTTGATATGCATTATAGACATTATGCACATCATTTGTGTGATCTATTTCGGCAGAGGTATGCATTAGATCAGGGCCAGTGGTACTAAATCAACTAACTTGAGGCAAAGATATTCAATCGGCCAAGTGGGCTTCCACAATGACAATAAGGACATAGTCATGGCACTGCGTGTCAGAATTCAAGGCCATTGGCCACCTTTTTCTTTTTTTATGCTATTTTTTAACCACACAGCAAAAGTCAACATAATGAATTTCTGTGAAAAAAAACCCTCTCACCAAAGAACCACAGGAAGTGCTACAAAATATGCAAACAGTACACTTTGACCACAAACTCTTTCACATTATACAGTTTTGGCCTTGTGGCCAAAATGCAGCAAAACATACCCGGCACAGTGTGCAATGGCCTGAACATAATCCTGAACATGTTCATGGCATACCATTCAATGAAACCCAAACAGCATTTGTGTAATGACAGAGGTAGATTAATTAGTGAACTCATTGTCAAAATCAATGCCAGATTCAAGTTGACTCCTCTGCTTCATAGGGGTCTGTTCATTTGCCTCAACTTCCAAAGCATTTTCATCATTCTTTATTTGAACATTTGAGGCTGTGCTGTCGTCTTAATCATATAAACCTTTCTTTGTGTTCCGTCTGATAAAGAACCATGTCAAGAATGCAAAAATGAAGCTGCATGACACAAAGACGAGGGTCACTCCATGCATCAACAGGCGGTACTTCGTGGTGTCATAGAAGAGACAGTTTCCTGTCTCACCACAATTCTCACTCCATGTTAGGCAAGTTGAGTCTATCAGAGTGCCAATTAGATAGGGCCAGGGATGAAGGCTGAAATGTATAAGAATGGAAGATGAGCCAAATTGACACATATTCCAAATGCTGGGATCAGCACTGTTCAGGTATGAGGACAGCTAAAAACACCCATATTAAATAAATGTAAATCTATATAAATGCATGCATACAATTGAAGTATGTAAGTATGGTGCTTTTAGTCAGTAACACTATATCATATTAGTTCATAATCATGCTATATTGAATGTCAAAATTATGGTGTATACATTGAATTTCTCACATTCTTATCAAGCATTTACAATAGCTATATCTCAAATTCTTATCAATCATTTACAATAGCTATAAGACCAAAACTAATTCATTTTTTATAATTAATATCTTTATATGTGGTCATCATAAAGAAATAGTTCATTATAATTATTACAACACCATAAACTTATCATTATTTATCAAATAAATCCTGTCTGTATTTAAGGAAATGCTCAGAAGGTTAAGACAGTGTGCGGGCGATGATAACAACTCTCATGCAAAATTTACCAGCCTTTGACGACATTGTCAAAATCTGCTAATTAGGTCTTTTGCTGTTTCCAATTAGCACTGGATCGTGTTTCAATAGTTTCCACGACAGGATGCCCTCAAATCGTAGTGGGAGGTATAAGCAAACTAGACACTGGTGTCTGTTTAAACAATTAGAATATTTTAAACATGGGTCAAGTTAGGTATACACAGCTTGATTTATAGAATAGCCAAACAACACAGTGCATCAGCCTATTATGAGCACAGTCTTAAGAGCGGCAAACCGGCCTTACATGGCTGTGACTATTTAAAGGCCCTTGCACTAACAACCCTGCATACCATTAACTATATAGTGTGGAGGTGTACAACCACTATTTGTATCAACAGTCACTTCCCATTGTACAGATCGTGGTTGACCACCTAACTGCTATCTGTGTAAAAAAACACTATCTGTATGAAAATGGATCAAAGTCATCTGTATCGACTGCACATTTCATTCGCCCGTACACTAAGTGTATCAACATTGCTTTTATGGTGAATATTCAATTTGTCATTCTAGAAGGTGCACATGGGTAGGCCCCTATCCAAATATCCATCTTCACATATATTTAGGAAAAAGTGGGTGGGAACAGGAAACCCTTGGTCAAAATAGGTGAAATTAACCCAAGATGGGTTGAGTAACCCAGGATTGACCCAAATATAGCTAGATTGGCCCTTGAAGTTGGATGAATTGGGTCAAATCCAGTCAAAAGAGGCCATATTAGCCCAAGATGAGTGCATGGACCAATGGTTGGCCTGAATTAATTTAGGATCAAGATGGGTAAATTTAGCTCAAAATAGGTAAATTGGGACAAGTCATCTCTTTGGCCCATCTTTTGACCAATTTTTGCCTGATTCAACCAAATTTGCATACCTTTGGTCAATCTGCTTTTATTTGGCCTAATTTATCCCCACTTTGGGCCAACTTTACCCACCTTTACCTTATTTCCCCATATTGACCTGTGGTGACATAATTGGCGAATAGGGCCCCATCTCTGACCAGTTGACCCATCTTTGGTCAATTTGACCTATTTTGGCCCATATTGACCTGATTTCACCCAATACACCCAATATGTTAATTTGAGTCAATTTGGCCCAATATCTGCCCATTAGACCTATTTTGGGCAAATCTTATCTATCTTGACTAAGGGGGCCCTGCCATTATCTGAGACCTCTTTGGCAATTGTATGATTTTATAGCATTTGCATGCACATGATAAGGTTGTTGAAAGGTATTATGATGATATAGTGTTTGCATGGATACTGCAGTTAGCTCTTTCTTTACACAGATATAGTGGTTGGATGGTCAGCCTTTATCTATCATACTACAGTTTGATGTTGTTGATATAGATAGTGGTTGTACGACAGGCCAAGTTGTGACTGACCCACTCTGAATTGGGCATGCAGACACCAACTATGAAATCACCAGACACCATTCACATAATAAAGTAGTGATCCTAAAACACCTTCATACAACATTTCACTTTCCATTTTTTCCAGCTTGAGAAACTTGGAAAGAAAGGAAAGGTTAGATCTAAATTATATAAACAAACATATATTCTGAAAAAGGAATTATTAGATGGATTTTAGAATTCCATACTAAACCAGCAATTATACAACACTTACACCATTTTAAGTAACAGGAAATGAATAATGGGATCATATACTCATGTATGGTGTGATTAATGTGTGAGGTGAAATAGCTCGAACCCCAGCTTTAAGTTGAAACATTTAATTTAGGTCTGAAAACTTGCCTATTGCCCTGGCCCTGGGGAGGTATGTAAGAGGGGGATATGTGCCTGGTAATCAAGATCTGTATTGGTTGACATTGGTGCTCAGTCATGCATGGCAATCAGGTGACGCCACATAATTAGGACTGGAAGTGAGAGAAATGTCATAAATAAGCCATGTTGCTTAAATGGACGAATGTAGGTCTTCACCTCAGTAAGACATTGCAGCAATAAGTGGTATGTGGTACCAACAATAATACATCCACTCTGAGTGATTGGGGCAAGGGCAGTAGGTGAGAACAATCCATTCTAAGTGTCATCTGTTTTTGTAGTACTATCTGTGTGTGTATGTGATGCAATATACACAGACCAAACTGTGTCTAATGATTATCATGTCCTCATTATGATGATGTGTTGCACTCACCCAGTGTGAGGGGAGAGTATATTGCCCACCATCCCCTAATAGAACCTTATAATGTGTAAACTATAGGGAACCGAAGCAGTCATCGCGAGATTCAATAATAGAAAGCAAAATAGCCTCAGGCCGTGCCACTCAAAAGTAGGTCACAGTGGTGAGGGAATGGGCAAAATTTTCTATATATACACACTATTTCTAAACAAGGCAGGTGGCTTTTCAGTCTAATGTGGTGAGTACAAGTTGAAAGGTGAAGCAGAGCATGGCCTTTTAATGTGAGAGGGTACCTGTCAGTATAAATACTAGTATCTAAATAAGTGTCCCAAAAAACCATAAGTAATGTTTAGTACACTGTTTTCATGTCTCTGTCACTATTGTCTTACAAAGAGTTCATGCCAAGGCGGATAAACTTTTACCAAAGCGAATTAGGGTAGATTGACCTTGAGTCGTCCATGTACCTTGAGTCGGCCACTTGGCATGTATTTACTGCCAAATTAAAAGTATCAATGACCACCTAAGAGGATTGTAAACTATTTCCCTCGTTAAAGGGAGGGGGGATGCAGCAACTCCTATCTTAGTATCCACTTTGGCAATTTGGGTCTATCACCTACAGGCTGTCAATAATAGCATGTTTGGGATGATTTCAATGCAATTAGAGATGGGTTTCTCATGGTTTGCAAGCCACTTATATTGAAGTTCAAGCAGTAAATGAGGACAACCTTGCAGTTATGTCCTAGTAGTCAAGGAATAGGGTTAACCTTATACCGATATTGTATATGCATTACATTCACACCCTGTCACTTACCAGTAAACTGGAAATCTGCCCTATCCTAGCACAAATACACAAAATACACTCTCCTACCCAGTGTTTGATTATTGAATAAGGTGTGGCCGACTCATGGTACTGGTGGCCAACTCATGGTACTGGTGTTGATACACAGACATCACCTAGAAAAGGAAGGCTTATAGGGCCTTATGGACATGAGTATAAGAGCTCTAACCTTATTTGTTGGAAAGACAAACACTTCACGATAATTTTCATAACCATTTTCTGATACCCTCTTCAAGTTAGCCTCCTATAGCACTGATCCTAGAAAAGGTCAGAGGTTGCCCTTTGAAGGGCAACAGTGCACTCATACATCATGCCTATTGGTCAGCATGATGCACAAATGCAGGCCTGGTAAGTGAATCAACAGTCATGCATCATGCCTATTGGTCAGCATGATGCATGAATGCAGGCCTGGTAAGTGAATCAACAGTCATGCATCATGCCTATTGGTCAGCATGATGCACAAATGCAGGCCTGGTAAGTGAATCAACAGTCATGCATCATGCCTATTGGTCAGCATGATGCATGAATGCAGGCCTGGTAAGTGAATCAACAGTCATGCATCATGCCTATTGGTCAGCATGATGCACAAATGCAGGCCTGGTAAGTGAATCAACAGTCATGCATCATGCCTATTGGTCAGCATGATGCACTAATGCAGGCCTGGTAAGTGAATCAACAGTCATGCATCATGCCTATTGGTCAGCATGATGCATGAATGCAGGCCTGGTAGGTAAATCAACAGTCATGCATCATGCCTGTTGGTCAGCATGATGCACAAATGCAGGCCTGGTAAGTGAATCAACAGTCATGCATCATGCCTATTGGTCAGCATGATGCATGAATGCAGGCCTGGTAGGTAAATCAACAGTCATGCATCATGCCTGTTGGTCAGCATGATGCATAAATGCAGGCCTGGTAAGTAAATCAACAGTCATGCATCATGCCTATTGGTCAGCATGATGCACAAATGCAGGCCTGGTAAGTAAATCAACAGTCATGCATCATGCCTATTGGTCAGCATGATGCATGAATGCAGGCCTGTAAGTAAATCAACAGTCATGCATCATGCCTATTGGTCAGCATGATGCATGAATGCAGGCCTGTAAGTAAATCAACAGTCATACATCATGCCTATTGGTCAGCATGATGCATGAATGCAGGCCTGGTAAGTAAATCAACAGTCATGCATCATGCCTATTGGTCAGCATGATGCACGAATGCAGGCCTGGTAAGTAAATCAACAGTCATGCATCATGCCTATTGGTCAGCATGATGCATGAATGCAGGCCTGGTAAGTAAATCAACAGTCATGCATCATGCCTATTGGTCAGCATGATGCATAAATGCAGCCCTCGCAGGTTACTCAACAGGGCTGCATTCATGCATCTCACCTAGTGGTCAGAATGATGCTTGAATGTTGCCTTAGCAATTAGTCTTTTAACCCTTTAAGGGCAGAGCAAAAATGGTTGCCCTGGCCATGGGGACGAGAAAGTATAATTTCTAGAGAACGAGCCCATTTTCAATTCCTATATAAATCCTATATAATGGGCAACGACTATAGTCGTTGCTAGGCCTACCATGGTGTCGACTATAGTCAATGCTAGGCCTACCATGGTGTCAACTATAGTCGATGCTAGCCCTCAATGGGTTAACCCTTTAAAGGCCATCAGTACAGCCCTGCATCATGCCCATTGGTCAGTATAATGCATACATGCATCCCTGAAAGGTATAGATTCCCTATGGGCCAACGAGTGTTGATACACCCCTGCACCATCGTAATGATGTAACTACAAAATGATTCCCTATTTATGCAGTAGTGGCACCAAAGGCCCTTATTTTATGTGAATAACTTCTTCCCATAGAGATAGCATTGCAGGGCCGATCCGCACACCCCCAGTGGCGTAACGTGTGCCGATCCACCACAGTGGCAAATCCAGTACCGTAGCCTCATTCTGGCTGCGTGTAAACATTCAAAATGGCGGACCGGCGCTCGTGCGGTGAACTATGGTAACAGATTTTGCTAATTTTCAGTTAATTAAAACCTTTAAAAACATAAAATAAATATAGAACTAAACTCCCCTGGTGTCCTCGGTGGCCGATCCACCCCTTGGGGGAGACAACTCCCTCGTGGTGGATCGGCCACCTCGTACACCACGGTCGTTTAGTTCTATCTATTTATCGGCTTTACGTTTCTTTGTTGTCATGATACATCATTCCAGCCCTATGCGACTCTAAGAGGTAGAGAGGGTCAGCATGATTGTATAACTGCAGGCATGAAGAAAGAAGGCACCCGTGAAAGGATTGCAGTTATGTGTGCATGTATTAACTAAGTTGATACGAGTATTGATGTATAGGGGGCGCCACAGGGTGGTCCTACTCACCACCAACACTGCTTGCTGCTACCATTCCTGTCAGTGGAGTCAACTAACACACAGCCTCATGCTTAGGTGCTCGGTGTATATTATTATGCCTGTTTATTATTAAATTTTTGCCATGTCAGTTAATGGCGAGACAGAAGCAAGATTGAAAGCTCTTCATGGAGAAGCTTTGGAGGACTCAGGCTTAGATACAAAGCCAAAAGTGTTGAAAAACTTTTCAGGGTGTGGTGGGGGCCATACCTATGCTGCATTTATAATTCAGCATAATAAACAATTGACATGCATTCACAGCACCTCTCATATTCTATCTTAATAGCCTACATGTCTACTGTGGCGTATCAATAGAGTAAGTAGTAGTCATAAGCATGAGGAAGAGTATTATACACAAAAATAATGTTGAGTCACGAGGGTCCTCTTTTCGGGTTGGGGGGCAGAAAGTCGATGGCATGGTTGTACAATATTATTTCAATGTTGGTTCAATGTTCACCTTGGTTATTGACCAACATAAGAGTCATCAGATAACCCCAGTCAATTTGAACTTGTAAATTCTGGTCATAAAAAAGATGTTACAACTGCAGACATAGAAGTATAGTTATTTGGATTTATTTTACTAAGCAATGTTTTGGAACAAATAAGTCCTTCATCATGTTTTAAGGTGATAATAATAGTAAAAAAAAATGTCTAAAAGTGTGAATTTTTTTCCCTCATGTCTGCTCACCAGCATTACTTGATGCAACATGCCTGCACTCTGAGTGTGCATCTCATGTTGGCATGGGATATGAATGCATTTTGAGTGAGTAGACTCACCAAGAGCCATGCATGCATTATGTCAACAAATGTGCATTATCTATCAAACCACTAGGTGTCACAAATAAAGTAAAAAAAACTTAAGTCGCGTATTGAGTATGATGCCACCATTCACCAGGGTAACTCCGTGGACCAACAGGCGGTAGTTGTTGGTGTCGTAGAATAGACAGTTACCCTCTCACCACAATTCTCACTCCACACGAGGCAAGTTGAGTCAATCAGGGTCCCAAATAAAATTGGTCTAGGGATAAAGTTTTGTGATAAATATTTGAAGTGTGGAGGCATATGACTCATATTAAATCCTCTCTATCAAAATTCCCATTAGTTGAAACTTTTCTTGTCAACTGTTCCACCTTACTGTGCATTTACTAATTCAAATTGTCAACTTATTTCAACTAGTAGTTTGGAAGACAAAATTGGACCTATAATAGTATAAGAAAAATAGTCCTTTTCCCTTATAAAATATTGTATAAAATTATTCTTGTATATAAGTTGAAAGTGGATCATTAATCTTTAGGGAGATTACTAAAACTCAAATGTCTTATAAGGAGATTATGAGGATGGACTTCAGGTACTATAAACCAAGATAATAGAAAATCATAAAGTATACTTACCAAGCCGGTTAACTATGAATGACTGGAGCCCCAGAGCAAAGGATCTCAGCTCTGGGTCAACAACACTGTAGAAATAGAGAATTAAATATATTGATACTGTATAAGAAAAGATAATGATTTCTTTCATAGACAATAGCAAATTTCACCATGCAACAACCAGAAGGTGAAATCTTTGAATGAAATAGGTTGGAGCTGATTCGTTCAATTGTCCCAACAATATGAAAATCATGTCTGATCTGACCATTTTAATTGGGATAAAAAAGGGCCTAAGTCATTTTTATGAGAAGAACAATGAAATGGTCCCCATGTATAGCAAAAGAAAACATGTGGGCTTAAGTCAATTCATTTCCTTTATTGTCATCAGTATTGGTAGAATGATTGGGCCATATATTATCTTCCAGCAGGCTGACTATGGTGGCAGGAGCCCTACACTGACGGAAAAAACCTGGTCTCTGGCGCTGCCTGAGTATCATGAGAGCCTCTGCTAGAGGCTCTCCCCTGACATGCCATACTCATGCTGAACCTGCTTCAATGCCACACATTGGGAAAAAGGATCAGCATGAGTATAGCACAAGGCTCAGGCATGGTGCCATACTCAGTCTGAATCTAACAGAATACTCCAGCAAAGCAGGGGTCTAGCCCCTACACTTATGTCTGAGATTATATCATATCCTAGCACCAACCACACCATGTGCCTTATTAGCTCAGTTGATATGGCACTGAACTCTGCATCTGAAGGTGGTAAGTTCAAGCCCCATTGAGAATTTTTGTAAAGTCAATCTTGGTAAGTCAATCTTATTGCTACAATGTGAGCATGAATATGCATTCATAATGGGTTTGTGAGAAAATTGTTCCCTATTAAGTCCCCCCACCCTCACCCGTTCTTGCATGTACTCAAAATCCTTTCTTTTATCCTCTAGTCCTTGTAACCATGATATCTAAAAATATAATCTTATCTATATAGGAATATAGTAGGAATTAATCACTAAAACATTTAGAGTATGATCATATCTTTGCAGTAAATGTAAAAGTGACATATCATCCCAGGCATATTTCTAATGTTTTGGGGCTTGGAAAAAAGTAGAATACCAGCTTTCAACACACAGAGGGAGCAGATCATATGTGACCCATCCTAACAAAGTGGTACTGAAGTCGCACATTTAGAAGCCTAGATATGGCCCTTTCAAGTGGTATAGTGTCAAAAATATCAGATTTTTCAAAATTGATATTTTAGCATTTTTCTTACATATGGGTAGATATCTTTCAGAATCCTTGCTTACTAGATTGAATTTAGGTCCCAAATGCCCAAAAGACATAGATCTAATTTTAATGGTTATATAGAATTACATAGGAATCATATAGGATTCATAGATTAATAAATGTTTAATATGTCAATTATCTCAGTTAAATCATTTTTTAATCGATCCGACTAAATTTTCCTACAGAAGATCTAGAGAGGACCACCTGCTTCAAATATGCAAGTGTTATATACCAAATGAAAGCTCTTGATGAGCTGCAAATGAATATGCCAATAACTAAACATTTTGCACATGCGAATTCCGAACCATTTTGTAAGGATGGGTCACATATGAGATCTTTCAGCACAGTCAAGATGGTGTAGTGGTAACATGTTTACCTTCATATGAGAAGGTCCTGCGTTCAATTCCAGCCCAGGGAAGCTCTTCAAAAGCTGCAAGTTTTCAACCCGAAATTTTTTGTTATGCAAACAATTTATTTTCTTGCTATTTTCTGACTTGGCAGACATTGAAGATTCTGTCAGTTTTCAAGCAAGCATCTATTTCAATTAGTTACAAAGTTAGGTCTTGGAAAAATACACTGTAATAGATGAGATGTTTCCTATTAAACTGAAAAATATTTCTCAGCACCACCGAGACTTGAACCTGAGACCCCTCACATGCAAAGCAAGAATCCTTCCACTGTGTCACCTCTACAACTGGTCAGCCAGGTTGCAATAGGCATATAAGTAGGACTGTGCCATACTTACTGAGGACATTGTGGACATTTGTCCTTACTATGGGCATTTTTCCTTACTATGGTCACTCCAGTCTGTGTTTCCTATTAGTCTACTGGGCCTCATATGACCAATGACATCTCACTGTAGTAGGTCTATGGTTGAAATATCATATTGATAGTGCCACTTTCAACACCTGCCCCGCTAGCACAGATAGGAGCACAAAGGAGTCACAATAAGGAGGTACCCGGTTCAAATCCCACCAAGGAGCAATAAGGACACTGAAACCAGGAATGCACAAACTATTCATCGATTGATTAGACTGCCTTAGGAAGTTGAATGTTCGACCATCTGAAATCATTGTGTGTATGAAATAATGGGCTTTTGTCATACAGTGACCTTAATTACTATATTTCTTTATAGTGTTCAACAAACCACTTATGTTTTAGGCTTAATACACCCTACAGCTTAGTTGTTCAATAAGGGCTACAAATGCAGGACTACATAACCATTACAATTTAAACTATCTGTAAGCCCTACAATGCAGTGCTGATTAGTAACTCATTAAGTGGGGTTGTTCCCACTGGGTGGTGTTGCTGGACTCACTCTGAAGGTAGAATCCAGCAAAGTGTGATCCTATGTATTGGGATACTCTGGCAGTGCATTAGAAAGACTCCTGAAATGTTGGAGCCTGTTCAGGTAGGATCCAGCATTGCCTGACCCTCTTCATAGAGATACTTAGGCAACGTCCTATTCTATTCTATTATGTTACTCCAGTTGATCCTGAGCCTGTCTCTAAAGAGACTCCTGCACTGTGAGCGTAGGGCAGTAGAGAGGGTACAGCTAGGCCATAAACAATCTAGGGTAGAGTATCAGGTATTGCTTGAGTATGCCTTCACCCTAGGCTCACCCTGAGTATCAAAATATACTCATTTTGGCGACATTTGCCTGACGCTAACATCAGGCTCACGGTGAGTATCAATATTTTCTCTGTGTACTACTAGCGCCTATCAAAGTCATAAGGAACATGGTAGCAACATACTCATTTACCATTTTACATGAAGGACTACATGGCCCACGGCTTGTTGTCTCCATGGGAGTTGCTAGGCAGGAACAGTTTGAGAATGCTGAAAGCATATTTTATATAGATTTATGCAGTTCATAAATTCCAACCAACTTTTTTATCCCAGCAATTACAATGAACCTATGCTCATTTCGGGTCTTTTATAAAGAGATTTCTGGTTTTATGGGTGGATTCCACCAAAACCGATGATATTGTCAGCCCAATTAGGGTTTTTCTTCATCGGTGATGGCTATCATCTATGAATCTGAGATGATTATTGTCAGCCCGATTTGCCGAGAAGGACTATCGGTTGCCCCTTTCTGCCCAATTTCATCGCTCTTCCACCAAGGACATGCTAACCGTTGGGTAGGGTAGGTGATAATAGTGTTTTACTATATAAAATGGGCGTCAGAGAACCAGCTGCTTCCTAATAGTGCATAAGTAGTATTTTCACAGGGTTTTTCTTTTACAGCCTTTATTGCTGATATTGTGTGTGTGTATTATTAAGTAAAAATCTGATTTAAAACAACACTGTACCATTATATGCTCCAAGAATGACAGGTGATTATGAATAATAATTCACTTTTGCAATGGTGCTGCCACCTGGTGAATACTACACATTACATACATATGTCTTATGAACCCATTAGAAGAAGAAGAAGAAGAAGAAGAAGAAGAAGAAGAAGAAGAAGAAGAAGAAGAAGAAGAAGAAGAAGAAGAAGAAGAAGAAGAAGAAGAAGAAGAAGAAGAAGAAGAAGAAGAAGAAGAAGAAGAAGAAGAAGAAGAAGAAGAAGAAGAAGAAGAAGAAGAAGAAGAAGAAGAAGAAGAAGAAGAAGAAGAAGAAGAAGAAGAAGAAGAAGAAGAAGAAGAAGAAGACCATAATAGAGTTCAGATTCAAAATCATCTAAGGTTATGTCAGTTGGCAGAGGATGAATAGTCTTTACACAATATTTTCATGTTCATGAGAATAGAGAGTACCTCCTAACTCCAGCAGTATTATGTATATTACAGAGCGAGGAAGGATAACTTACATTTCAGGATTTCAGGGAAACTTATTGTCAATTCGGCAGTAAGGAAACCGACAACAGGTCCCAAATGGTAGCATGCAGTGGCAAACCCTAAGAATTTTAAAATTAGATTTGACAAAACAGGGTATATCAATGGTATAGGGTATAGTCTATATTGTAGCAGAAATGACCAGTACCTAACTAGAGAGAGAGACAAAGGAACAAGAACAGACAGTTTAATCCTGTCTATTGACATGAATCTCCAAAAAAGACTGACAAATACAGAGCTGACTATCCCTCTCTAACTATGTACAACAATTCGTTGTTCCTGTAATTGTTTGGTGACTGCAAGGCTTCAGGAGCTTTTCCTCAATACTCGTTCTTCAACCAAACAGAACTGCCTCAAGCAGAGCCGTCACACATAAAGCCTTATTTTATAGGTGACCGAGGTACCCTATTTGACATGAGTATAAGAGCTCTAACTTTATTTGTTGGAAAGACAAACACTTCAGGATAATTTTCATAACCATTTTCTGATACCCTCTTCAAGTTAGCCTCCTATAGCACTGATCCTAGAAAAGGTCAGAGGTTGCCCTTTGAAGGGCAACAGTGCACTCATACATCATGCCTATTGGTCAGCATGATGCATGAATGCAGGCCTGGTAAGTAAATCAACAGTCATGCATCATGCCTATTGGTCAGCATGATGCACAAATGCAGGCCTGGTAAGTAAATCAACAGTCATGCATCATGCCTATTGGTCAGCATGATGCATGAATGCAGGCCTGGTAAGTAAATCAACAGTCATGCATCATGCCTTTTGGTCAGCATGATGCACAAATGCAGCCCTCGCAGGTTACTCAACAGGGCTGCATTCATGCATCTCACCTAGTGGTCAGAATGATGCTTGAATGTTGCCTTAGCAATTAGTCTTTTAACCCTTTAAGGGCAGAGCAAAAATGGTTGCCCTGGCCATGGGGACGGCCTCTATAAAAAGTATAATTTCTAGAGGACGAGCCCATTTTCAATTCCTATATAAATCCTATATAATGGGCAACGACTATAGTCGTTGCTAGGCCTACCATGGTGTCGACTATAGTCAATGCTAGGCCTACCATGGTGTCAACTATAGTCGATGCTAGCCCTCAATGAGTTAACCCTTTAAAGGCCATCAGTACAGCCCTGCATCATGCCCATTGGTCAGTATGATGCATACATGCATCCCTGAAAGGTATAGATTCCCTATGGGCCAACAAGTGTTGATACACCCCTGCACCATCGTAATGATGTAACTACAAAATGATTCCCTATTTATGCAGTAGTGGCACCAAAGGCCCTTATCGGCTTTACGTTTCTTTGTTGTCATGATACATCATTCCAGCCCTATGCGACTCTGAGAGGTAGAGAGGGTCAGCATGATTGTATAACTGCAGGCATGAAGAAAGAAGGCACCCATGAAAGGATTGCAATTATGTGTGCATGTATTAACTAAGTTGATACGAGTATTGATGTATAGGGGGCGCCACAGGGTGGTCACCACCAACACTGCTTGCTGCTAGCATTCCTGTCAGTGGAGTCAACTAACACACAGCCACATGTTTAGGTGCTCGGTGTATATTATTATGCCTGTTTATTATTAAATTTTTGCCATGTCAGTTAATGGCGAGCCAGAAGCAAGATTGAAAGCTCTTCATGGAGAAGCTTTGGAGGACTCAGGCTTAGATTCAAAGCCAAAAGTCTTGAAAAACTTTTCAGGGTGTGGTGGGGGCCATACCTATGCTGCATTTATAATTCAGCATAATAAACAATTGACATGCATTCACAGCACCTCTCATATTCTATCTTAATAGCCTACATGTCTACTGTGGCGTATCAATAGAGTAAGTAGTAGTCATAAGCATGAGGAAGAGTATTATACACAAAAATAATGTTGAGTCACGAGGGTCCTCTTTTCGGGTTGGGGGGCAGAAAGTCGATGGCATGGTTGTACAATATTATTTCAATGTTGGTTCAATGTTCACCTTGGTTATTGACCAACATAAGAGTCATCAGATAACCCCAGTCAATTTGAACTTGTAAATTCTGGTCATAAAAAAGATGTTACAACTGCAGACATAGAAGTATAGTTATTTGGATTTATTTTACTAAGCAATGTTTTGGAACAAATAAGTCCTTCATCATGTTTTAAGGTGATAATAATAGTAAAAAAAAAAATGTCTAAAAGTGTGAAGTTTTTTCCCTCATGTCTGCTCACCAGCATTTCCTGATGCAACATGCCTGCACTCTGAGTGTGCATCTCATGTTGGCATGGGATATGAATGCATTTTGAGTGAGTAGACTCACCAAGAGCCATGCATGCATTATGTCAACAAATGTGCATTATCTATCAAACCACTAGGTGTCACAAAAAAGTAAAAAAGTAAAGTCGCGTATTGAGTATGATGCCACCATTCACCAGGGTAACTCCGTGGACCAACAGGCGGTACTTGTTGGTGTCGTAGAATAGACAGTTACCCCTCTCACCACAATTCTCACTCCACACGAGGCAAGTTGAGTCAATCAGGGTCCCAAATAAAATTGGTCTAGGGATAAAGGCTGGGTTTTGTGATAAATATTTGAAGTGTGGAGACATATGACTCATATTAAATCCTCTCTATCAAAATTCCCATTAGTTGAAACTTTTCTTGTCAACAGTTCCACCTTACTGTGCATTTACTAATTCAAATTGTCAACTTATTTCAACTAGTAGTTTAGAGGACAAAATTGGACCTATAATAGTATAAGAAAAAAATCCCTTTTCCCTTGTAAAATATTGTATAAGATTATTCTTGTATATAGGTTGAAAGTGGATCATTAATCTTTAGGGAGATTACTAAAACTCAAATGTCTTATAAGGAGATTATGAGTGAGGATGGACTTCAGGTACTATAAACCAAGATAATAGAAAATCATAAAGTATACTTACCAAGCCGGTTAACCATGAATGACTGGAGCCCCAGAGCAAAGGATCTCAGCTCTGGGTCAACAACATTGTGGAAATAGAGAATTAAATATATTGATACGGTATAAGATAAGATAATGATTTCTTTCATAGACAATAGTAAATTTCACCATGCGACAACCAGAAGGTGAAATCTTTGAATGAAATAGGTTGGAGCTGATTGGTTCAATTGTCCCAACAATATGAAAATCATGTCTGATCTGACCATTTTAATTAGGATAAAAAAAGGGCCTAAGTCATTTTTATGAGAAGAACAATGAAATGGTCCCCATGTATAGCAAAAGAAAACATGTGGGCTTAAGTCAATTCATTTCCTTTATTATCATCAGTATTGGTAGAATGATTGGGCCATATATTATCTTCCGGCAGGCTGACTATGGTGGCAGGAACCCTATACTAGCGCCTATCACAGTCATAAGGAACATGGTAGCAACATACGCATTCACCATTTTACATGAAGGACTACATGGCCCACGGCTTGTTGTCTCCATGGGAGTTGCTAGGCAGGAACAGTTTGAGAATGCTGAAAGCATATTTCATATAGATTTATGCAGTTCATAAATTCCAACCAACTTTTTTATCCCAGCACTTACAATGAACCTATGCTCATTTGGGGTCTTTTATAAAGAGATTTCTGGTTTTATGGGTGGATTCTACCAAAACCAATGATATTGTCGGCCCGATTAGGGCTTTTCTTCATCGACAATGGCTATCGTCTATGAATCTGAGATGATTATTGACAGCCCGATTTGCCCAGAATGACTATCGGTTGCCCCTTTCTGCCCAATTTCATTGCTCTTCCACCAAGGACATGCTAACCGTGTGGTAGGGTAGTGAGTGACGAATTTTATCTCACCTCGTGCCTTCCTTGCGGCCGACACTCAAGGGTGAGAGGTCCCGCGGGTTGTATCCACACCGAAGTGAGATTACCCTTGTGGCGTTGCATGCCCGGACCCTAGTCTAATGGGGAGGGGGGATGATGGTGACTGCATCTATGGGAAGGTAGAAATCACGCCCCTACACATTTACCGAGGCAATGGTTCTTTAACATCCGTCACTACATAGGCATAGTGAGAGATGGACAGGCCTGTTTCAAGTCATTTGTCTGCCATGACCGCCGAGAGACTTTCCAGCACAGCCTAGCCAGAGCAGGGAGGAACTCAAACGACACCTTACGGCGACGTTTGGAACCACCACTATGCCCCGGCCGGGCCGGGAACCGAACCCACGACCTTACGGCCTGTGAGCGGACGCGCTACCGACTGCGCCACGCCTCCCGACTGGTAGGGTAGGTGATAATAGTGTTTTACTATATAATTATATAGTCATAAAATGGGTGTCAGAGCACCAGCTGCTTCCTTATAGTGCATAAGTAGTATTTTCACAGGTTTTTCCTTCACAGCCTTTTATTGCTGATATTGTGTGCGTGTATTATTAAGTGAAAATCTGATTTAAACAACACTGTACCATTATATGCTCCAAGAATGACAGGTGATTGTGAATAATAATTCCCTTTTGCAATGGTCCTGCCACCTGGTGAATACTACACATTACATACAAATGTCTTACGGACCCATTAGATTCCCTCTATAGCATGCATGAATTAAGAGATAGTTGTATGGAACTATCATACAAGCGAAGATCCTACCATGTTATGCTAAAGATGGAATAGATAAAATTATTTTGGTCTGTTGCTGCTTGACTTGATGGTAAAGAGCCTGGAATGAGCTGGGAATTTAAGAAAAAGGCAATTTTTTGACATTTTTTAACTTTGGGCCACTGTATCTAAAAAAAATAGCAGGCCGACATACATAAATTTGCCCTTCTTTTGAAGCCCAAGGTGTTTTCTTTCAAATGAAACCAGAAGAAAGAAGAATGGTTAATTATTTTTTTTATTCTACAACCCCTTGTATCAAAAAAAGAGCAAAAAAAAGACCCAGGTGCCCACTTTCGGTGGACTGACCCATATAATACCCGGGAAAGTGTTTTGGGAAGAAGAAGAGTGTGGTACAAACGATATCCAGGATACATGGGAATAATGAGTATCCAAGCCACCAGGCACCTATGAAGGCTGGGTCAGCACTCTCTGATGCAGATACTGTGTTGACAACTTAAGAAAAAATAAAACCATAATAGAGTTCAGATTCAAAATCATCTGAGGTTATGTCAGTTGGCAGAGGATGAATAGTCTTTACACAATATTTTCATGTTCATGAGAATGGAGAGTACCTCCTAACTCCAGCAGTATTATGTATATTACAGAGCGAGGAAGGATAACTTACATTTCAGGATTTCAGGGAAACTTATTGTCAATTCGGCAGTTAGGAAACCGACAACAGGTCCCAAAAGGTAGCATGCAGTGGCAAACCCTAAGAATTTTAAAATTAGATTTGACAAAACAGGGTATATCAATGGTATAGGGTATAGAGAGAGACAAAGGAACAAGAACAGACAGTTTAATCCTGTCTATTGACATGAATCTCCAAAAAAGACCGACAAATACAGAGTTGACTATCTCTCTCTAACTATGTACAACAATTCGTTGTTCCTGTAACTGTTTGGTGACTGCAAGGCTTCAGGAGCTTTTCCTAAATACTCGTTCTTCAACCAATCAGAACTGCCTCAAGCAGAGCCGCCACACCTATAAAGCCATGCTTTATAGGTGACAGAGACACCCAATGGCAGCCTCCGCACTAGGTGCGGACTCCTTTTCTGTGCTCCACAAGGTGCCTCAGGTATCACAATATATATTTTCTATCATCAACATTTGAGTTTCTACCACATTTAAGTCAGCTTTGAAGTATAATATGTAGGAAATGATGATAGTATAAATCACATTTAAGTCATATATAGAAGTAGTCCCTTATATCGTGGAAATCAACTATGGGAAATATTACCTGCGGGAATACAACTGAAACCTAATATGAATGGTTTCAAATCGAGTGTGAGAGGTGAAATAGTAGTGGCACTAGGCAGATTATGAACTATATAAGTAAATATATGTGATAGGACTAATGAGATGATACGATAAGTTCATGGAAACCATCTGTATACCAATCATGATATCCCATAATACTTGAAACATGTGATATTATTGCATCTGGCGAATGATTGTAATAACTACTTATGTGGTGCTTTCCATTAGCCAATAAACAGTGTTAAAACTCGAACTCATAAATATGTATGTATATTTGATCAAGTACTTACCAATGTACAAGGCTACATTTTCATGCTTCACATTCTCATCAATTTAGCTTATGCCAATGACTTGAAGTCCTGAACCACCAAATCCGATCAGAATAGCAGCGAACACAAAAATAATGAATGCAGTATGGCTGCTTTGGACCAAATGGGTTTCTGCTTCGTGGCACTTGATGCTGCTATCATTCACATTACTTGTATCACAGAAAGGACTACTTTGTGCTGAAGGCTTTTGACTGATGATATTTTCTTTTGTTCAAAACACAAAGTAAGGAATAGCATACATGAAGCAACTAGCTGCCAGAACTAATAATGAAATACTCAGCACTCTGGGTTTGTGCTCCTTACCAGCAAAGTAGCCGATGGTCAAGATAATAACCAGTTCAACAACATCATTGGTTGTTCAACACCCCAAGCTGTTGACTTGAGAGTGAATCACTTCTCTAAGGTGCACATCATATCAACATTATATGAAAATATCGCAACCTGACCAATCACAAACAAACAACAAATGTATGCATTTCTGGAATACTTGATGTCTATAGAATTTAGTTTGGGTTGATATCCAAGTTCAAATTCCAATATCACATAACTTAAGAGCATTTAAGAGCTGTTGTCCATGAAAAAAAACATAAAACATAGTCTGCTCAGCAGGGACCTATTGTTTTAGCAATATATTGTAGTGTTCAGCGGAAAATGTCATGGAGAAACCGAGACTTGAACCTGGGGCCCTACAACTTGCAAGCGGCAGCTCTACCTCTGAGCTACTTCCCCGTGGCCTGACATTCTCTACCTTCCAACTACCCTGGATTGGTATGGTATACATAGGGGGAGTAACACCATCAAGTGAAGAGTCCTGGGTCCGCGAGGCATCTGCGCACCTGAGGGGGAAACAAACCCCTACAGTATTATATCCATGTTGAAATAATTAAAAATGGTGTTGATTAAACATGATGAAATGATAAAGATTTTCAAAGGAAATACAAAAAATTAAATGAAAAAAAATTTAATGAAAAAAACGACAGCCAAGTTAGCAGTGAAGGTTTAGCATTGGCGAGACACTGGAGTGGCTTTGGGTGACAGCTTCCTACTCCATACACAGGCTTCTGCTTCTCCTTTATTTTAGGGGACTGGCTCATTTTGCAAAAGATTGTTTTATTTTAGTTTGTTTTGAATTCATGAAACTTATCATATAAAAGTGTATGTTTTGAGTCTCTGCAGAGCTTATGTCTGTACCTCACTACTACCCTGGCATGATCTGCATACAAAACTCGTTTCATGTTGGTTAAGCACTAACCCAATAACTCAGTGTTAGAATTCGCTTTGAAGGACATGGGTTTGATCCTGGGCGTGATATGTAAAAAAGATGCAGCAACATTTTAACAAGGAATTCAACTTCATCTTTACAGAGATTCCTTTTAAAACAATGCTTTATTGTACTGATATCTGTGTCATTCACTACATTAAAACTATGGTGGTTCGCTGTTTTCAATGCATTGTAGATCCAGCAGTTATTTTTAGACTCTGTACGGGTCTGCCTTACTTATGATAAAATCTAAACAAAAGAAAAATTCAAAACCACACAATGATAATGTGGCTAGCTACGCCAGGAACCCTAGGTCAGTCTGAAGACGTACATCTTGAGCCTCAATCCAAACAAATGGTTTAAACCAGATTCCAATGTCAATATTGCATAGACTGTTATATGGTGTCACCACCCTAAATCGGACCACTTCTGGGTTTACTGGCCAAATAGTCCCTTCTGAACTTAGTTATTTTGAGGAATTTGGCCCCAAGGGAAGGGAAAGAGGGGCCAAACCCATTGTTATTTGGTATAAGAATGATGAGTAGGAGTGTTTCAATAGGCCCAGAATATTTTTTGTTCAAAACATAAATTCAGTGGAAGTTTATGGGGTGAAGGGGTCCTGATGTGTATTCATGCGCTAATCAGGCCTCACCATGCAAAAATCACTACCTGGTTACCATGGCAATTTGCGCAAAATCTAGCCTAACTATGTTTATGTGGACCTATCTTATTTTTTTCTCCATTTCATAAGCTAAAATATGGTGTAGGTTGCTAAGCACTGTGAGAATTTTAAGTATATTTAATATCAGGTCAACGGTGGAAGACCTGTGATTTTTCGGATGGTCACAAGGCATTTGGGGTGGTGACACCTTAAAGGAAAAGCTGATTTTAATACATATGCCACTCAGGGGGGGCATTTTTGAGGCCTTTTCACATTTTTTTAACAATAAGTGTTGTTTTTTTTGCTGGACACCTCTTATATATGGGATTTGTGTTGAAAAATGATAGAATATCAAGGAGTTTTGCCTTAAAAATGTCTAGTTTTCACAAAAATTAGACCTTGAAACTAACTCCCTTTTTTCTAGTCCTTACAGGCATTTTATAGGAAAATTTCACTTCCTAACTAAATCTGATGAAATGGGTAATTCTTTTTAACTCACCTATCATTTAAAGGAGCGAATATCATGACACTATATAATGGAACATTCCAGGGGTGAAATATCCCAGAATTCCATTGATTGTTATGGTTACCATGGCAACATAACAACATGTTTCCTCTCTAAGGGGCCTATTTTGGGTCAAATTTGGCTATTTTGGCCCCAAAAATGCCTGTTTTAGGGCCTTTTCACCAATTCTACTGACTTCCCTAATTCTCACAGTGCTTAGTGGCATATTACTGGAGAAAATGGATGTTCTGGGCTGTCTTCTAATGCATATTTGCCATAACAAAGTCAGGCTAGATTTTTCTCTATGTCAGATTAAAAACTTGTAGCTAGAAAAACAACCTTTTTAGGGCAGTTTTGGTCTACGCACATCCCACCACTGTCCCAAATGGCCCAAAATACCAATAAAATATGGTTTTTAGGTAGAATCTGGGGACAAATTATGATTGAGGGTCCACAAAATGTTTCGTTTATGAAGGAATCTTTTGGTAACCATGGCAACAACAAAACCAGCTTTTCTGTTAAGGTGTCACCACCCTAAATCGGACCACTTCCGGGTTTACTGGCCAAATAGTCCCTTCTGAACTTAGTTATTTTGAGGAATTTGGCCCCAAGGGAAGGGAAAGAGGGGCCAAACCCATTGTTATTTGGTATAAGAATGATGAGTAGGAGTGTTTCAATAGGCCCAGAATATTTTTTGTTCAAAACATAAATTCAGTGGAAGTTTATGGGGTGAAGGGGTCCTGATGTGTATTCATGCGCTAATCAGGCCTCACCATGCAAAAATCACTACCTGGTTACCATAGCAATTTGCGCAAAATCTAGCCTGACTATGTTTATGTGGACCTATCTTATTTTTTTCTCCATTTCATAAGCTAAAATATGGTGTAGGTTGCTAAGCACTGTGAGAATTTTAAGTATATTTAATATCAGGTCAACGGTGGAAGACCTGTGATTTTTTGGATGGTCACAAGGCATTTGGGGTGGTGACACCATATCAGTCACGACTCATACTATACCTCAGCAAGTCATAGGATGTCAATGTAAAAGGGAAGGGAAAAGGTTGAGATGCATTATTAAAATATGACACTTTACAAAAGTCCCTTCTTCCTTTGCAAAGATACTCTTTCTTATACCCTTATATATATAGGAGAGAGAGAGACAGAGACAGAGACAGAGAGAGAGAGAGACAGACAGACAGACAGAGACAGGATGACAGATAGATAGACAGCCCTACAGACGAGAGCTATGTTGTGGGGAAAAATTTGGTCTGTCAATCAAGTCAATCGGACCAGCAGTTTCTAAGATATTTAATTTTGAAACTTGTAGCGTAAAAGAGTCCCTATTCAAAATGTTAGTTTCTGGCTGTGCTATTGGGGATGGAGACTGGATCCTGGCTCAGTTGGCATTAGCTCTTGCACCTACATGATGCAGGCTTTATCTTCTCACTGTAGGACCATTTGGGAAAAAGTGCCTCCGCTGCGTGATGGGGCCCGTCAAAGAACTGTTTTTGCTCTAGCCCGTTAACCATTGCACTTAGAGACATGGGACCGGGTGCAAATCGCAGCTTATTGCAAGGGCTATCAGCCAATCTTGAAATTGGAATTTACCATCTTGGTTACTGAATATGTGGCGTGCAATCATCAGTCGTTATGGGGTTATTGCATCTGAATATGTGGGGTGCAATGTCTGTCGTTGTGGAGTTATTGTGTCTGAAAATGTGGGGTGCAATGTCTGTCATTATGGGGTTATTACATCTGAACATGTGGGGTGCTTTGTCTGTTGTTATGGGGTTATTGTGTCTGAACATGTGGGGTGCAATGTGTATTACTCACTAGGGGGCAGTAGGTGGTGATACTGTCTGTAATATGCACAGACTAATGGGGTCTGTCTGACAGACACGATCATTGTGGGGTTTTACCACGATCTCTTCATGTGCACCCCACAAGGTCATTTTGAACCGTTTGAAGGACATTGCTTATTGGATTAACCCACAAGCAATGTGTATGCAACACTTTGAGCATACCCCTCCTTTTCAAAATCCTGGATCCACCACTGATTCTGCTCTATAGGGAGGTGAAGTCACGTCACGTGCAGGCGGATGCCAGGCGGATTCTGAGCTCAGCATATTATGGCCCGCAAGCTTGAAGGATAGGGGAAAATTTTAGGCCTGGCATAACTTTTTTAAGAGTGAGAGTTGAGCCTTAAAATTTCATATATGGTGGGCCCTTGGGTCAATTCAAATATTGGTTATTTTAGTTCCAAATCAGAAATTTAATCCCCACTTACCTGTAGTTGTAGCAGGGTTATAACTGGGATTGGACTGTGGGGAAGTTACCTACAGAGTCTAAGCACTTACTTTGATTGATTATGCTGTAAACTGCTGTGGGTTTGGGCAAACATGACTCGCTGCCCCTTCGCATGATAAAGCAACCATACCTGTGAAGATCCAGGGCCTCCAGCTTTGTCAGAATAAGCACTAGTGGGCATTTCAAAACCATAGCTATAGCTATGGTTTTGAAATGCTCTCCAGGACCCTCAACCTCTGTATACTACTCTCGCTTGGTATGTATATCATGTTGGATCCAGAGGCTACCGCATATTATGGTATGGTTGCCGTAAGTCGATGACACAAATCTGCCAGTATAGACATGCTATTATAGACATACCGTAGTGTCCAATTTAAGCATCTTGTCACTAATAAATTTCAATATGCCTGTACCCTAGGTCCTTATGTGAGACTTGTCCTTATTTGGGTAGTGTGAACCCACATATTTGACACAATAAATGCTCAAGGCACTTACTATATAATTACACTATTGGCAGTCTAATAGTTAAGATTGTTAGGGACTCTGGAATGGTGCTTTTCTATTCTGAAAATAGCTGCCACAGGGGAGGGTATTAGGCGCTAATTAAGGGATGGGCCCTCATCATGTCAAATAGGGTAAGCTATTACCTTAAGCCCCTTTGCTATGCAAATTCTGATACAAAACAGAAGGTGCAAGAATATTCACGGATATCAAAAGTTAATTATTTTCTAGATTCATGTGGCATGTCACTTGTTGCATTGACTTTGCCGTAACAAATAATTTATTGTCCGAACATTCTGTGCGTTTGCACAAGAAAAAAACACACGACGACACAGAGTACAGGACCTATAGCTTTTAATTCCACAGTCTGATTTGCTGGGTTTCAAGCTGTAGGAATTCTATTCAATTGTAGGATCTTTTGAACAGGATCCATGGGTATTGAGGGATTGAGATGCTGGATGGAGGTCTCCGGTAGAAATGTTGAATTACAGTCAGTATATTCAGCTACAAACTCTTGTCATTCTGACAGCAGGTCAGTACTGTCAAATGCAAACCTTAAGGCAAATTTCATATACCCTGCACAAGGTAATATGTGTCCACCCCCTAATAAGTACCCAACCCCAACCCCTTTAAAACACTTAAACATTCAAAATCATAAAGTCAGATAAACTAATTAACTCTAACTCTTAACTCTTAGCCATGAGTATGGATTTTCAAGTGCCCCTGGTGTGTTTCGCAAGTCAAAAGCTTCAGTGCCATTGATGAGCGAATTTGTTCAATGAGGGTGTCAAATATACAGTTCGGATTGCACAGTTCTAATGTCATATCTATTTATTCCACTGGGTTATTCCAGATTTCTTCCATACTCAGGCGTAAACCCTAACTACTAGTCCTGCTGACCCCAAGTAAAATTACTCTTGCCTCTGCGTTAAAGTGGCTTATGGCAAAACAAATACAATACATCAATGTTAAGGATCAAAGATGGAAACTGGGAGAAGGAACATTTTGGGAACCTTCATATTCTCTTTAACACCACATGGTGTTTAGTCCCTTACACACTAGATCCACCTGGTGTATAGTCCTTCAAGAAAGGTTTTTAGTTGAGAGTTCCAAGAGAGGCTAGAACTCTCGAACTTGGATTTGGACTCAACCATACGAGGCGTTTGGAGTACGGCCGAGGGATCAATGCTGGTTTGTAAGGCCACCCCCTATTGGTCTGCCCCATGTGGGTCAATGTTGATCCCTGAGTCAACTTACTACCCTCCCAAGCATAGTTACCCCCTGGTACCTACCAAGAGATGGCTAGGGTGGAGAGGGGTGGAGGGAACAAGCTAAGGGGTTGTCATTAGCGTTCGAGGTCAACCCTACCCATAATGCACTAGATATCGATAGAAAACCGCTGCCCGAACGCCTCGATTAAACCAACTGAGCTAACCAGACAGGTACTATTTATAAAGGCATGCTAACACCAGAGTCAATTGTCTATGACTACAGCCTAGAGAGCGTCAAGAGAAACTAGACATATGTTTAATTTAAGAAATACTATGATGACCCCTTCTGTTAATGATATATTATAAAGGAGAAATCACCATGAAGTGAGGGTAGGTTCGGTGTAGATTATACACAGCATTCATTAGAAAATGTCATATCATATGATACATAGACAAAGGTGCACAAGAATTGGTCCCCACTGAGGGTTATCACATGAGGCAAAGCAGAGTGTGATAATCCTCAGTGGGGACCAATTCGAGTGCTCCTTCGTATCTATCTCAAGTTAAATTTGTCAGAAATGTTCAAAGATTAATTTATTTGGCATTAGTAATCATTTCACTATTAGTTATGTGCCGATTTGCAAAGATCTACCCAGCAGTGTGATACGGGAAGGGTTATCACACTCTGGGTGTGATACAGAGTTCTTGGTTAAACCTATGGGGCTGTTGTATTCAACTTGAGATAAAACTCTGTCATTTCCTACATAAAGCTCTGAACTGTTTGGATAGCTGCACTTTCAGTATCACATTGTCAATCATGCCCATTTTTTGTTTAGTCCCTGGATATGAACTGTTGATGACCTGTAAGAAGTCTAATGAGGTTTTCATGCGATTATGACAGTCTGAATGATCCTTAAACCTTGTTTCTATGCCTTACAGTGCTTACCCACTTTGCAGGGGAGAACATATTTTCTTCTATAACAAAAAATATTATTTCCAAATTTTATTTGTGAATTGATGATGACGGCAACTTTGTGCTGAAACGTTGTGATCTACATGATTATTATGGTTCAATAAATACTTACTGAAATTAAAGTTTTGTTTTCCTAGTTGTGTCTATTATATAATTATAATTTTCTCCTTCAAAGTCATAAGAAAGATAGGGAGTGACAACTGCAGACAAAAAACACATAGTTACCCAATGTGGCTTTATTTTCATAAACAATGCTTTGAAACAAAGTAGTTCTTCATCATGCCTTTAAAGTGACAATAAAAAGATACAATTCTATTTTATAACAATATCACAAGTAAACACTTATCTGTATTATATACAATGAGGGTTTTTTTCAATTTCCCCCGTCTTTACTCATGCTTGAAAATAACACAACAAATCAACTGTGGTAGTAGCTCAACACACAGAAATCTAGCCTGAATAAAAAGAGGCTAGCACTGCCTTGACGCATCATGCCGGCACTGTAGGTGTGCACTAACATCATCATGTTGGCATGATGCATGAATGCAGCTTAGGTGAGTAGACTGACCAGGGGCAAATTCATGCATTATGTCAACCAATGTGCCTTATGGATTTAATCATTACACTGAAAACATGGAAGATCCGAAACTAGTCAGAAGTGACCACTTTAGGTTCTCAAGTTGACGATACCTAAAACTACAACTTTAGGTAGTCAAAATGACGACTTTAGGTCTCCATCCTGATGACCTTAGTTGTCAGTATGACAATACTAACAGTACAGAGTCATCATACTGATGACTTAGGTCATCAGGATGACAACCTAAAGTCGTCATTTTGACTACCTAAAGTTGTAGTTTTAGGTATCGTCAACTTCAGGACCTAAAGTGGTCACCGCTGACTAGTTTTGGATCTTCCATGTTTTCAGTGTAGGTGTCACAAAATTGGTTAAATACTAAAGACTTGTATTGAAAATTATTCCACCATTCACCCCATTTTCTGAACTTAGTCCAATGTCCTTATTTATTGAATCTTTTGCAGTTGTCATTGCTTCCACTGAATCTTCTTGCTTTTTTACTATGATTTCAGTGCTTGTTGTCAACTTATCAGCTTCATCATAGAGGCCTTTTCTTGTGTTTCGTCTTATGAAGAACCATGTCATGAATCCGAAAAAGACGCTGATGGCAACGAAGACCAGGGTTACACCATGCATCAACAGGCGATACTTTGTGGTGTCATAGAACAGACAGTTACCTGTCTCACCACAATTCTCACTCCATACGAGGCAAGTTGAGTCAATCAAGGTACCGTAGAAAATGGGTCCAGGGATAGAGGCTTGAAATCATTTACAAAAATTAAATTAGTAAGTGAACTTTGTAGCCACCTGAGTAGTGGAAACTTATGAATAAAATTCCTGCATTTCAATCAAATATGATTTTGAAAAAGAATAAAAGAAAAAAAAAACGACTAGCCTTCTATGCAAATAAAATTCATATAATGAAACAATAACTGTTGCCAGTATATAAGCTTCAAAGGATGGTTCTCAGTTTCTAAAGAGAAAACAACCAAAAATACAGTTGCATGTAGGGAGGGGTTAAGGTTATACATTATGATGGGCATGAAGTACCACATTCTTAAGTTGCATAAAAGAAGATCAGAATGTATACATACAAAGGAGATTAACCGCAAATGACTGGAACCCCAGCGCAAAAGACCTCAGCTCTGGATCAACAACACTGTAAAAGATAAAAACGTGGTGATGCCGTTTTCAGAAAAGAGCAGAATATTTGTAAAAACATCCAATTGTTGTACTCTTTAGCCATAATTAAAAAGATAAAAGATTAAAAATCTGTCTATCATCTTACCGGAGGCTGACTATAGTGGCGGGAACTCTTCCCATAGCCCCAATCAGCATCATCAGGAACATAACAGCGACATATGCATAGACCATTTTACATGGTGGACTACAGGGCCCACGGCTTGTTGTCTCTGTGCGTGTTGCTAGGCAGGAACAATTTGAAAACGTCCAAGACTGAAATCGAATGACGAATGCATTAAAGATGCAATTTAATCAATGTGAGAAAAAACTCACATTATTTTAACCAAGGATACACCATTTTCTGTATAAAATATCTTATTATTTTTAATAACCATTTATTATTTTTAATGTATTTGGCTGGATGATCACCCCAGCCCTTATAATAAATAGTTGCTTATTCAAGGTATGTCCATAGTGCTAAATAGTAATAGGGCCTAATAGATATTTCAACACCCTTTCACACAATGCACCTATAAAAGACTGGCAGTTTTAATTCAAAACCTTCCACTAAAATATCACAATATGGTATGTGGTCCTCCTTCCCCCATTGACTGATTGGCATCCAGCATGGCAGGTTTTTTGCCTAATATCAAACATTAATTTATATATCAGGCAGTGCATTCCTTACATACCCTAATACAACAAAACAGCGCCAATCATGAACATTTCAATACTATTATATTCACAGATATCAGAATATAACCATCTAGGACACCTACTCTTAATTTTGAAATTCATTCAAAAGACACTGTACCTAAGGTTAATTTTCTATCTAAACACATTAAAAGTGTTAATATCCTCAATAAAGTTGTATAACACTTTTATATTATCATGCCTGATGAGACATTCAGCTTGAAACCACACCAAATCACCCTACTACAGGGCTCCAAATCTGTGAATCATATCCACAAAAATCCCCTAAGTCTCCCTAAAAATCAGCTAGGAACTTACAGATGACAGCATCACTCTCCTCACATATGTGTGGATGACCAGCCTTCATCTGGGATTTTGTGTTTGACACATGACCATATACTGCCCCCTAATTGGCTAGTACATGGATTGTCATGGTTAACATAGTGGATGCTTTCAGTCAAATCTTGACACTTTGTGGTAGCGTATAGAAGGGTGCACACACACCGCTCCTTTCTAATAGATATTTCAAAACCCTTTCACACAATGCACCTATACAAGACTGGCAGTTTTAATTCAAAACCTTCCACTAAAATATCACAATATGGTATGTGGTCCTCCTTACCCCATTGACTGATTGGCATCCAGCATGGCAGGGTGAGAGGAAGGTCATTTTCCGTGAATCCCCAGTTGACGATGTCTCTCCACACACAGGGAGGTACAAGTCTTGTGGACATGTACATTCTGATGCACAGGGCAGGTCTACATTAATCCTGATATTTAAAGACAGGAGGGTGATTCATAAAAATTCAACATGCATTTGAACGTATGTAAAATGTGCTCAGTATGTAAATTACAATTCTTTAAGGGTCTTTTTTAAAAATATAAATATGGTATACATGGTTTCATTTAGATGGTCAAAATATATGTTGAGTTGAGTTAGTGACCAATTCTAAAAGACATCAACATGTAAATTTCATTCCTAACAGGGTTGAAAAAATCCATGTTTATAGCCAACTCAGCATATATAATTTCAATTCAGCACACCAGTTACGGAGGGGTCTTAAGCTCATCCTAAGTGAAATTCTTTTTTTTTTATTATCAATAATTCATAACTGGGCATAACGGTATATTACATTTCTTTTTCATTCATTTTGATATATACAGAATTGGATTTAAGCATTTATTTCCCATAAAAGAAAGGTAATATTTTTACATGTTCACAAATCCAAGTTTAAAATTTACAGTGTTTAAAAAGTGATATTTCTTTTATTGATTTAAGGGGTACAAGGCTCTTTTTCATATAGACTTTGGGCAATTTTATCATGATTTTTCTCAAAAGTCTCATTTTCAAATCTAAAAAAAAAAGAAATGATTCAGCATGCAATGTCCTGAAAATTCATTTAAAAAAAGAAATCATGTATTTTACGTACAGTCCTTGGTCGTTTCGCTGACCAGCCAGGTCAACCTGGTCACAGGTGAAGAGCATCATACAAATGATGCCAACAATGCTGAACAGGTGTGTACTGAAGCCCATCATTGCCTTGCCTTGAACACTCAGTTTTAGACGATGAACGATTATACCTGCCAGAACTGTCCCAATAACTGCTGGCACTGGACCAGAAATAGCTATTCGAAAGAAAATGGGAAGTTTGACATTTTTCCATGGTCATAGGTAAAAGGAAACACATTCAACACATTACCCAAAATTAGTTCTTATAAAAGTACATGGTTTAAAAAAAAAACAATTTAGTTTGAATCTGTGTATCAATGAGAAGATTAGTATTAATATGAATGTCTCAATGTCACCAATATCAGGATAAGGCATTGCACTGTTAACTCTTCTCTTTTATCTTTGAGAGCATAAGAAAAGGTTTCCTTGTGTATATGGAGCTGTTCTTACCAGTTATCATGTTTGCCCTAGAGGCAGGCTGCAAGAAATATGTCTCCATGTATCGTGTATTATTGATAACCAGCCCGAGGATCATGTAGACTCCAAAGATATGGGCTAGCATGTTTGTTACATACTCAGGCCTTGACAACATTTTCAGGAGGGACTTTGGGAATTCTGAGAAAAGGAGATATAGTATATTTCAAACTTGAGGACCTATTATTATGTTCAAATGTCTGGCTTCAAATGTAGTAGAAAGTGAATTCCAGTTGGTCTAGGACAGGATAATTTCATAATGAACTATAATGATCACGTTTATAGTTGTCAATTACAATTTCTATTTGAAAGAACATGATTATAGAGTTATTTTGATCTAGAATTATCTGAACATTTAAATCAGAAAAGGAACCGATAGAAGAAGCAGGTAATATTCTACCTTTCAGTTCTCTCCATATCATGTTCAAAACCCCACCAGAGGAATGGCATTCATGATTTTGAGAAGATGACTCTCTTGGACCATCCTTTTCAATAGCGGCATTGCGACGAGCCTTCTGAATATAGTACTCAGGAAAGTGTTTTGGGAAGAAGAAGAGCGTGGTACAAAAAATGACCAGGATACATGGGAATACTGAGTAACCGAGCCACCAGGCACCTATGAAGGCTGGGTCAGTACTCTCCAATGCGGATGCTGTGTTGAGAATAAAACAATAATATGTTTCAAAATTATGTAATCTATCGTCATATCACTACTGTAGAAGATGGATAGTCTTCACATTATTTAACTCTTTGTATGTTCCTGTCCATGGGAATAGATTTTACCTCGTGAATCTATAAATAGCCAGATGAGTATTAAAATAGCCAAAAAAACAAGTGTAATTATTTTCTGCCTCTTATATAATGGTTTCTACAATTGAAGGAAACACCTTATATTTGAGTTATGCCTTAAACATGAGATACATGTCTCTATTCATTAACTAAGGTAAATGAATATCCTATGTAATATATGATCCAGAGCAAGAAATGATAACCTACTATTCAGGTTTTCAGGGAAACTTGTTGTCAATCCAGCAGTAAGGAAACCAACAACAGGTCCCAATGGGTAGCATGCAGTGGCAAACCCTGAGAATATAATATAAGATTTAACAAAACTAGTTTCATAACAAGTTCTTTCAATGTTATAAACCATAATTCTAAAATTCACACTGGAACTGTTAACACATATAAATGAGATTTTTAATTACATCATGGAGGGAACAGTTATAATATAAGCCTGTAGGGGTTGACGAAAACGTGTAGGGAAACCGGGAGTTGAACCAGGGACTACCGCTGAGCTACTTCCCCGTACAACGTTTTCTACCTTCCACCCACGCCTGGACTGGGGTGACACAGAGAGGGGACATGTGATTACACGACGACCCGCCCCTGAGAGTCAGCGCATCACATGCAGGAAATCACATTCCCCAACAAGCCATATTTATGTTGCATGTATGTATTCTTACATTTACTGGCACTCAAGTACTTACCAATGTACAAGGCCACATTTTCATGCTTCACATTCTCGTCAATGTAGCTTATGCCCATGACCTGAAGTCCTGAACCACCAAATCCAATCAAAATAGCAGCGCAGACAAAAATAATGAATGCAGCATGGTTGCTTTCCACCAAATGTGTTTCTGCTTTCTGGCAGGTGATACTGCTATCATTCATACTAATTGGGTCACATGTGAGACTATTCTGTGTTGCAGACTTTTGACTGATAATATTTTCTTTTGTGCCAAACACAAAATAAGGAATTGCATACATGAAGCACCCAGAAGCTAGGATTATCAGTGAAATACTGAGCACTCGAGGCTTATGTGCCTTTCCAGCAAAGTAGCCAATGGTCAAGACAATAACCAGTTCAACGACATCATTTGTGCTGTTCAACACCCCGAGCTGTTGACTTGAGAGACTGAATCTCTTCTCCAAGGTACGCATCATACCAACATTATATGAAAAGATGGCTACCTAAAGAATAATTAAAAATACAAATGGAAATTAATGAACATTTCTGGAATGCATGACATTTATAGAGATTAGACTAGGCTTATGTTCAAGTTTAACCACTCCTTTAAGAGTGGCCAGGGGGGGTTTTCCTGTTTCTTTGTGGCTTTATCGTGAGGGTTGAGTTGATAAGATACTGACAAGATGCTTCTGTACATGGCTGGTGAGTATTCCCACCAGCACTGTATTAGTGTAGCAATATTTCCAGATTAAAATCTTCAAAACCGTTATGATTAAACATGATAGATTGATAAAGGTTCTCAAAGGAAATACAAAAAAAATGAATCAAGTGGACCTTGAGGAAAAAGATGACAGCCAGATTAGCAGTGAAGGCCTTAGCATTGGCGAGACACTGGAGTGGCTTTGGTTGACAGCTTCCCACTCCATACACAGACTTCTGCTCCTCCTTCATTTTAGCTGATTGGCTCATTCTGCAAAAGTATTATCATGTTTAAACACTTTTTATATTCATAAATGTATGCATTGAGGGGGAAAAATTATAGTAGAAATTATTTAGTTCCATTTAAAGTTTATGGAAAATAGTTCCTGATAGACCAAAATGTAAGCATGTTGTCGAGGTAATAGTTACAAAAATAGAAATAGACTAGTTGAAATGTTGATCTAGATTTTGAAATCTAAAACAATCTAAAAAAAAGGATGCAGCAACTTGTAAGTATGCTGTTAAGGAAATACAAACAAAAACATTGACTTTATATACATTTTGTTTGAAGTTTAAAATGCTACATCTTAAAATATGACACAGATCATTTCACCTTTAGCAAAATGACATCGAGGGGGATCATGTTTAGCACTGGGCGCAAAACTAAAAGTTACCCTTTCCAAATCTGTGATAATTAGATTATATCTTATCTACTTATACCACTATCATGATTAGCATTTCTCCTACTACTTATCATTAAAAAAGAAGATATTTCAAAGCATGTACACATTGTTGACAATGCAGCAAGGTACGTCAGTCTGAAGACGTATATTGTCAGTAGACCGTTATAGGTATTGTACTTATCATATTTATTTTTCACCTTGACTCTACCATGTAACCCAGTGTCCGAGTCTACCCACAAGCCAAACCATACCAAAGACCAAAGGCTGGCGGCGTCAACTGCACTCAGTGACCCCGCCTCCTCCCACTGGAGGATACGCCGTCAATCACAAGCAGCCCGCTGCATGCTGGAAATTCCTAGCAGACAATGTTTAGAAACAACTCCTCCTGCTGGAGGACATGCCCATTGATCATGAGCAGCTCACAGCATACCGGGAGTTCCCAGCAGCTATATTTAGAACCACACTGAACTCTGGGAACCCCAGTGCTATGTTTGGGATCCCCCCTACATACCTGCACTGGAGTTCCCCAGTTACTATATTTAGCTCACCTGATACTATTTTTAGGATGAGCTGGGTGAGCAGCTCCTACTACAAATACCTGTGGAGGGAGCAGCTCACTCATCTTTCCACCTTCATACTTCATACCTCACACACTTACGTGAGACCAAGGCCCTTGGCTCAAGGGCTAGGCTTGGACACTGTTGGGCACCTTTATACTGTATCACCAACTATACCTCGTGGACTTCAATGAATAAAGTGGATATCAAACTGGATTCCTGATTCGTCTGTATTCATCCTTATTCATCATTTACGGACTTGTTGACAATGGTGGAAAACCCTCACGTATCATCCCACAAGTTACCACCTCTCATGAGCCATGGACAACAGTGAGACCCTACCAAAGGAGCCAGCCCCACAACGTATCCCAACATCTCCAAACAGAGATCAGCAAGAAGCCACCAGTACACAGTACACCACCCCGATAGACTCCTCGCCAGACGCGCTCCAGCTGGACCCAGTGCTGCCAGCCCATAGACGCACACATAAACAAACACCTGTGAGTTCAAATACCTTACCCTTTTCATCTACTATAGTGGACACCAACACAGGTGCACCCACCAGTACACCAGCAGGAGCCCCACCACCAGGTTTAAACCTCACCCTACCTGGTTATTCACCCTCAGAATCACCACCCCTGAGATTAGGTGGTCTTCAAAGTACCACATACAGCACGCCTGAAAATCAATCACCTGGTTACCTCCACCTAGATAGCCATCTAGAGGAAAGATCCAATAGCCTGCAGGAAGCCCTGGAAGCTGCTGGCCGGTCACCCTCACACAGCAGTGATTCTGATCCACAGTGCGCACCTGACCTAAGTTGGGACAACCTTACTGTACCAGACATCCAAGCCCACCCATCAGTAGCAGACAATTACTGGAGGAGCAGGCTAGACTCAGCAATCCACAGGTGGAGAGAAAACAGACTCAACACAGGACGTGCACAGCAGATACCAACCGGAGCTACACCAAGCTACCAGTGTGGTGAGAGTCCCTCTGTTTTTCTAGACAGGATAAACTGTATTTTAGAAGAGCAGTGGCAAGACAACTCCAATCTCACCAATTTGCTAAGGCCGCACCAAAACCCACAGCCTGATAGCAATCCACCTGGAGGAAACCCTAGGCCTTACTACTCCTACTCTACCTCTGAGGAAGACAAGGCGACACCTCCAGCACCAAATTCATCCCTGAGCACGCCTCCAAGAGCCAGATCCTTTGAAAGGCCATACCCCACCCATAGACCCAGGAGAAGGGTGCAATCATCCTCCCCTCAAAGGCCAAATACACCTGTATTTTACAGACTTCAAAGAAGCTTGGACTCTGCAGCTAGAAGAGGCGACCTCGTGGCCACTACTCCCATCCTACACAGAAGCAGTCACTTCCCCGCCCATTTACAAACAGAATCCACCTCTGAGGAAGACACAGAAGTAACCTTCCCCCACCTGCACAGAGCACCTGCCTACCCAAACATGGCCACTGCAGCTCCACCTCCAGAGTACAACCAGGATGACATGACGAGGAACATAGTCAGAGAATGCACCCAGGCAGTCAATGACTCCCTCTCCAACCTATTAACAGGACAAATGAACTTATTGTCTGCTGAAATAAAAAGGATTAGAGACGACTCCTCCTGCCAACTGTCAAGGATAAATGACAGATTGAATGACATGGACACCTGGAAATCGCACCTGGAGAATGACATTAGCCAAATACAAAGAAGAGCAGCTCAGGACAACGCTGATGTTCTGAGAAGGTCTGAAATAGCATCAGCCAATCTGTCTGACAGAATCAACAGAAACATTGATGGAATGAGAACTGAAATATTCAGGGCTATTGATAGGACAAGAACACCTACCAGCCAAGGCCAAAACAGCCATTTCTCACCCACCAACACTAGGCTACCCCCTTCAGGCCAACCTTCACATGTCATGAGTACCTCTGCCAGAACGCCGACAACACTACCGGTAGGATACAGGCTCAGCCCCCCAAGCCTTTTCCAAAATACAGCCCGAACCATAGCAACAGGTGCCACGCCCACTCAACAAGGCGCAACACATGCAGGTTTTGGTAGTTCAGCCACAACCCACCAGATGGCGCCCTCTACCACTCGTCCATCACCGGTAGCCGCCACATCACTTTCAGGCAGTGTTTACAACCATGTATACATACCCCACCAGGCACACACACCCTACAACAACCCTATACCAATGTATGGTTTGTTTACAAACACTCCACCTGCCCAAGCTGCTGCTCACCAGCCTGCAGCTCAGTCCACACCAATGATACCAAATCTAGGACAAAATTCAATTTCTCCGCTCCCACTGGATACAGGAGTTTTGAACCTGAGCGACTCACATCTGCTCAATTAAGCTGTTTTAACAAGCCAGAACCCTTTGACAAGCCCTCGCCCTACAGGTCTGCAGCCAGATTCCTGGCAGAATTCAAATTCTATATAAGAAATGCATACCCCCGCAGCCCAACAATGCATGCATCCTGTATGTATACCTTTTTAAAGGGCAGAGCAGCACAATGGTTTTTCACAAACATTTTTGACAAACCAATCATGTATGACACTGAGGCAGTCTTTACCGCCTTTCTCAGCAGATTCAACCAGCCTGACCCTGCCACAATAATCAAAGGATATAGAAACAGAAAGCAGCAACCCAAAGAGACTGTGGAGGAATACATAGCAGATATGACCTTATTGCTATCCAACAGCAACCTGGATGAATCTGTACAAGTGGACTATCTTATAAATGGCCTCAAGAATGAAATAAAAAATGTTGTACTCTCAGACAGCCCCAAAAGCATTAGGGAAGCCGAGACAGCAGCATTAAAACAAGAATTGGTCATAGAAGCAGCCAAAGCAGCCCATGCCTCAAACCAATCTTCAGACTTGTGCGCCATGAACTACAATAACTACAATGGGCAAAAGAACAACAGCTACAATGGCAACAACAACAACAACAACAGATCCAGGAAAGATCAATACAATAACAACAAGCCCCCTGGAAACAGCAACAATAAGCAGTATGACGATAAATCTAAGCCAGGATACAACCAAAATCAACAAGGTTATAACAACTCCAGATCCGGCTCAAACAACAGATCTGGCTCCAAGAATAGATATCAGTCACCAGGCAGGAGCAGATCTCAGGAAGGCAACAAAAGCAGGTCCAAATCCAGCGACACAAGAAATAACTTTGTTTTCATCCCTGTTGCCTCCACCCCCACCAACACCCGCCAGGTCTCCTTCCAGAAACTACTAGTCCCAGCAGATTTCCCGATCCCTGATGATTGGACCCAGCAACAAAAGAAATCTAGGGACCCAACACCAGGCAGAAATGATAACAAAAAGACAGGAGACAACCATCCTGACAACCAACCTCCTGATTCTGGACAAGGAGAACACTACAATGACAATATTGAATAGGACCCAGGGGAGGGCCACCATGCATCTTGCGGCCCCGCCCCCACTCTGGACAACAAAATTGGAACGTCCCCCACATGCCATATTTCACACATGAATGATGGAGCAGAATTAAATTCAGCAGAACAACAGAACTACGACCCCCAGCCTGTGAATTGTGATGAAGACTCCTCATCAGACAGTGAGGACCTCTATGAGAACCAGAACAAGAGAATTTCCACCCTCCAATTGAAAGTCGAGACCAGTAAGTATGGGCAGCAAGGTAAGACCTCTTACATTAATACTGAATTGACTAAAGGCGCAGTTAATGTTGATATCAATGGCAGTTCTTACAGAGCCCTTGTAGACTCTGGAGCCTCCCTTTCTTTTATCAGCCAGAAAATGGCAGATAAAATCATATCAACCCCCAATTTCAGACATGGTAGGAGATCTCGTATGGTTATCCTACTAGCCGATAAATCCTCTGTTCAGGTCAACAATTCCATCACCATAACCTTTCTAATCGATAACACAGAGTTTAAAACAAGACTACATGTGGTCCCAAAGCTAAACCACCCCATAATTCTTGGCGTAAACTTTATGACCAAATACAGGGCCAAAATTTCCTTTGGGACCAAGTCCCCTTCACCACACTTCATAAGAGCAGGCAAAGGTCTAACCATGCCACCAAATTCTGAATCCACATTCAATGCAATCGTCATAGGACCTGATTCCTTAATAGGTAAAACAGGCATCACAGAAAATGTTGACACGACATTACCGGTACTAATCAAACACCCCCTTGTTGAACCAAGGTCAACAAGAAAAATCATACCGGTAACAGTGGCCAACCCACATGATTTTTCCATCAACATCAAAAAGCACATGAACCTAGGCATTTTTGCACTTAACAATCTAAACAAAGAAATTCCCATTGGAAAACTGAACAGCCAACACTCCCTCAACAGCATAATCTCTGACAAAGACATGCTCCCCATCAATTGTGGAGATGATCCCCTGGATCAGCTACCCAAAGGGGACGACCCTCTAAAATACACAATATGTGACAAGCTCACTGAGGCCCAAAAACAACAAATCAAAAACATTGTTGAATCAAATAGAGAGGCTTTTGTATTAAATGAGAGCGCTATAGGATTAAATGTTGAAAATCAGGTCAAATTAGAATTAATCCCTGATTTCAAACCCTGCAACAGACCATCCTATAGAATGTCACCCAAGAAAGAGATTTTCCAAAGAGAGCTGTTAGATAAACACTTACAGCAAGGTGTCATTGAAGAATGCACCAAGCCCTGTGAGTGGAACTCCCCAGCTTTCTTAGTACCCAAACCCCAGGGAGACAGGTCTGTAGCCTCAGGATGGAGAATAGTCGTGGATTACAGATGGGTTAACCAAAACCTAAAATCCTTTTCCTACTCCTTCCCCAGAGCAGACGACCTCATGCAACAAGTTGGCAGAACAGGTGCTAAATATTTTTCCAAATTGGATGTATACAGCGCCTACCATCAGATTCCTCTAGCTAAAGAATCAAGGCCTTTAACAACTTTCTCTGCCAATGGCACAAGGTATATGGCCAAAGTATTACCCATGGGTTTAAAAACTTCTGGTTTGTCATTCATGAATGTAATGGAACAATTGCTCATGAAGTGCAAATACAGAAATGCAGTAGCCTATGTGGATGATGTGGCCATATACAGCCCCACATGGGAAAGACATCTGCAAGACCTAGATGAAGTGCTAAAACTTTTCATCAAAGGAAACATCAAATAAAAATCCGAAAAATGTGAATTTGGCACCACCAAAATGGAATTCTTAGGTTTTACCTTAGATCAACACGGCATCTCACCTTCCCCAGACAAAATCTCACCGGTTAAAACTTTCCCAGCACCTAAAAACATCCACGACCTTAGGTGTTTCAATGGAATGGCACAATTTTATAAGAGATTCATTAGAGGTTTTGCCCATATAATGAAGCCCTTATATGAAGCCACAAAGGGTACCTTCAAATGCACCACTCAATGCCAAACAGCCTTTGAAAAAATCAAAGCATTAATTTGCACTGAGGCAATCCTAAAATTCCCAGACTATAACAAGCCCTTTATCATCTTCACAGACTCCAGCAATTTCAGCTTAGGAGCAGTTATTACACAGGTAGATGAACATGGTTTTTATAGACCCATTGAATTCTCTGGGAGAGGTCTAACACCTCAGGAAACCAGATATGGAATAACTGACAAGAGCTACTTGGGATAATCTTCGCTGTCAAAAAGTTCCACCATTATGTGGACGGCACTCACTTCAAAGTATATTCAGATCACACAGCCCTAGTCTCCCTCTTCAACAAAAAGGAGAATATCACCAATGGTAGATTAGCAAGATGGATAGATACTGTTATGTCCTATGATTTTGAAGTGAAATACCTACAAGGTAGAGCCAATCTAGTGGCAGATTGCCTGTCCAGAAGAAAATATCCCCCTGGCTCTGATGATCCAATACCAATTAGATCACAAGGAAGAATTATCCTCCCACCAAAGAAGGTACGATTTTCAGATATATCCATGACAAAGGTTTTCAGATCAGACGACCCAATTCCCAATAATCCCATCTGTTTGGGACCTCCTAGATCAATATTAAAAGGAGGCAAAATTTGGGGAAGCACAAATAAACCACCAAAAAGCGTCATAGCAAGAAAAGGCACCCCAGAAAGGCAGCAGGGTGTGAATCCCGTCCTATGTGTACTCACACGAGCACAGTCCCAGTCCCAGGACGACACACCTCCAGCAGCCAGCCAATCAGCGCCCAGTAAAAAGACCCGCCCACTCAAGCCTAAGTGCAGCAGTCCTCGCCCCAGAGGCAGGCCCGCCAAATCTAGGTCACCTAGGGTCTCCATCAAAACTGCAAACGCCAAGAGAGCTAAGCTCTCCCGCCGTGTGCTACCTCTAGCTGAAAGGGCAATTCAGGAAATCTGTAAACACCAATCCCTGACACCTTCTAGAGAAACACTAATTAAAAGCCAAAAAGAAGACCTTTTTGCATCCTCCATGGCAAACTACATTGAAAAAGGTAGCCTGCCACACGACTCAGGATTAATGAATCAAATACTACGTAACCATGACCAATTCATCTTACTGGATGAAGTCCTCTTTAGAATTACTGATACCAACTTGGGTAAAACCTTAGAGCCCACACTGCAAATTGTAATCCCAGAAAAATGGACAGAATCTTTAGTGGAAGCATCCCATTGCTCTCCCCTAGGTGGACACCTAGGTCCAGTCAAAACCTATACAGCCATAAGAGCTAGGTATTACTGGAGATCAATGTTTAAAGAAGTCTTTGATTTCTGCGGCACTTGCCACACATGCCTGACCACCAAAAAGAGACCCAAAAACCTGAAAACTCCAATGAAACTACGTGACCCAGTGCTTACAGCATACTCTCATGTCACCATGGACACAATAGGCCCTTTTTCCAAGGCCACTGATGGCTCTCACTACATACATGTGGTGACCGACCATGCCACCAGGCACATAACTGCCTTGACAAGTGAAGAAAATACTGCTGCAATTGTAGCACTTGGTTTCTTCCAAAGAGTCATATGTATCCACGGCACTCCCTCAGTACTGAACACAGATAATGCCCAGCAATACGTCTCAAAATTATTCAAATATTTTTGTGAAAAGTTCGGCATTAAACATGTGACAGGAAGTGCACATTGGTCCAGGTCTCAAGGCCTCTGTGAGCGCCAACATCAAACCATTGAATCATCCCTCAGAGCCTTTGTATCAAAATCACAGAAGCATTGGTCAACCTTCCTACAAGCTGTAGTCTTCAGTATTAACAATACTATAAGCAGCGCCTTAGGCTACTCACCAAATTTGTTAGTCTTTGGCAAGCAGACACACCTACCAACTGAAGCAGCTTTGTCCTTGATTAAAGCTGAAAAAGACTCAAGCACCAAGGAGAAAATTATGACCAGCCTACTACAGTTTAGAGATGATATTCAAATGAAAGCTGCAGAAAACATGATCTCTGCTCACAAAAAGATGAAAGCCAGACACGACACTTCAGCAGAACTCAGCTCATATAACACAGGCCAATTGGTATATTTACATATACCCACCCTACTGGTCAAATGCACATCAAAAAAGTTGCAACACACATACTCAGGCCCCTACATCATAATGAAGATGACTTCACCAGTTACAGCTATTCTAAAAAGGCTACAAGATGGAAAAGTACTAAAAAAATCAGTACATGTATCAAGGCTGAGGAGACCAATCACAAGAGCTAGCGCCAAAGCCATCATAAAAAGGCTACAATCTGGGCCCACAAGCTCACTTCACGACCCCGACCAGGATGACCCCTCCAATGTGAGTCTCACCACTCCCAAAATAAAGAAAAAGAGAGGAAGGCCAGCCAAAAAGGGAACAATCTCCTTCAGCCCCATGCCCTCCAGAAAATCAAGAAAAATTCCTAAGCGTCCATTATAGATCACAAGACGCTGTGTCAAACACCAAGCATCCATATAAACAACCCTCCTTTAATCCCCACAGGCGCCACGCGCCCCAACAAATTAATCAACCATTAATATACCAACCACTTAAACACACTGACAGCAACAGTCACAGCCCAACGCCCAACCTATTTATACTAACAACCATAAAAATTCCTATGCATCCAAAATCAACACCGCCTTGATTAACTGTATATACAACCACCTACCCATCCTAAGTGGAACGCCAAACACTGGCAAATGGATTATCAAATAATTAGGTTAGGTTACCCACGCCACATACCGACCGCCCAAGGCAGCGCTGTATCCTCGGTTTGTGTATAAACTTCAAAACACACATGCGACGGCTTGTTACCACTTCAAGACCACTATTTCCAATGATAAACCTATTGTAGGAAGATGGATCTCTGACACCCACAACCCATGTTTACACCACTGTCTCCGCCAACCCTTAAGTGCTGTGGTGGCACATATACAGATCAATAACGCGCCGCCCTCAAGGTCTTTAAAAACCACAGGGTCGCCATAGAAACCATACCACCTTGGCTAGGGATAAGTACCCCCCGCCAAGCTTCCCAATATTCTATTTTTAAACAATACCTCACCACTAACCAATCCAGGCCAGGATAACCCTAATTTGCATAAGGGGCCGTCGACCCCCCCCCCCTTGCATCCACCAATAATATTTGGCCTACGCCCCTTTCAGGGCAAGACATACCAACTTGGGAGATCTTGGACTGGGAAGTAGCCAAACTCAGTCTCAGGTTTATAAGCGCTTGCCCACCCACATCTGATCATAACACAACCTACAACCAATACCACCACACCTTAAGCACGGCAACAAGTGTCTGGGAAGGGACCATGGCAGACCCATCATGCAACCAGCCCAGGTAGGATTATCTTATGGGTCTATTTTAGCATTTAGGATTTATTTAACAGTCGTTCTAGCATTGTACATGATAATTTTATTTATCATGGTGCCCAGGTACCCCTATTAACCAATGGCGGTGTGAGCCTTAAGTGTGTGTAAAATGTGGAAGAACTTCTCCACTACCCTATAATTTTTAACATTGATAATCCAAATTACTAAACCTCTTCAGCCAAGCAAATTTACCCACCTTTTACCTCTCCCCACAGCCCACTTAGACCTTTTTCCCTTTATGACTAACAGCCTGGACCCACCGGCAAATAAGCACGGCCCAAATGCTACATGGACCATACACAGCCTCCTTGGACCACATGGGATCAGGAGTGATCTCATGGATCCTTTTGAAATTAGGAGCATAATCATGGAACAGCAACACCTCATCACCTTCCTCGCCCATGAAGATATTAAACATTACCTCAGCAGCCCTGTGCTAAGACAGGAGCTGGACATGAGCAATGACTCCATAACAGCAACCATAAAAGCCTTCATGGTCGCTGTAGCTGGGGATAATCCCCGCTGGCCTCCATGGGGCAGGTTTAACCATAGATCTGCATCATACATAGCACTTTTATGTGCTCGCACGCTTCTAGCGTCAGAACAGCCCCTCAGGGACTTACCCCGCCAATACTCCAGAATTGGACGCGAACTAGCCATAAGGAATACAGCCAGCCTGGTATTCCAGTTTGCTGTTTTCGAGATAAACAGATTCCATGCTCAAGCACGTGTACCGCCCCTGACGGTGACAACAGGCACCAGTCCATCTGCATAAATCCATTTCATGTAACAACAACCCCACCACCCACAAAATCCCCGACCTTTGTAAATACTTGACCATACTAACATCCCATTTGTGACTAAGCTAATGCTATTTTTAAGTGAACCCCACCATCAAATTTCAAAAATCCTCAAAATGTCTCAATTTTTCTCATTTTTCTAGAGCAGCAGCCATCCTAGCAGTCTGTATATTCTTACATCTGCTCCTCGGCTGCACCTCAACATCAGACACCAATCTGAACACCATCTTCAGACCCAACTATGGCGCACTGTTTACCAAGTTACCCCAAACACTACTAGCCAATTACATGGACTATCCATTGACCTTCAGCTTTAATTTGACTTTTGACCAGAACCTTAGCCAGCCGGAACTACTCAGCCCACTCATCAATACCGACGCACCCCAATACATTAAGCACACAGCCCATGCCCTAGATAACATGATACAGAGCCTATTCTCCAAGTCAAAAACAACACTAGAAACCTTGTCAAAATTAATTTCCCCTCCAAACGCCAGGCAAGCCAGAAATACCCCAGGCCAAGTTATTGGTGACATTTTAAGAGCTTCAATAGGCCTCGGGACTCAACCAGAAATTGATATTCTAAATTCTGAGATGTCTGACCTGGATAAAAAGTTAGCCACCAAAATGCACTTGGTAGAATTAGCCACCCATTTCTTGTTAAATATTTCGGAATTTAATTACAACTCTGTTAACATCTTCTCAAAATTCCAAAACGACACTGATGATGCTCTATCCTTTATTTCTGGAAAGCTAGAGCATTTAAATTCAAACATCTCATCAATATTATTAAAATTAGAATTTCAATCCAGACAAGATACCTTGACCTCCAAAGTGACTTGGAAAATCTACTCTTAACCATTAATAATCTACTTGAGGGCACCCTACCCCAATCCATAATTACACAAGACGACCTCAGTTTAGGTTTAAACAATTTATCCAGCCTCCTGCACGAGGCACATCACGGCATTATTTTAGAAGGCCTACCCATAAGTTATTATTATAGACGCTGAGTACATGTGCACTGGAGCCATAACTCGAGCCTGCTAATAACCATACCAGTACCCATAACCAGAGGGGGAAGCACCTTTTCTATATTTAGAATAGAAACCTTCCCCGTACCTTTCGACACCTCCGACACTAAGTCAGTAGGTCACACCCAGGTGGAGCCACTTCCCGGCTACTTGGCTATGTCCAGGACCCACTCACACTACATACAGTTTACACAAGCTGACCTGGATATGTGTGACCTCGGCCACCTTATCAGCTGTAACCTACCCCTACCTCTATTGTCAGCCACACACCCCACATGCACCCTATCCTTATTTTTAGACCTACCAGAGGCGGTGCACCATACCTGCAGTTTTAAAGCACACATGGCAGCACCCATACCAAATCTCATCCAACCCTTATCTCACAGTACCTTTCTATTAATAACTGACCATCCAACTTCCATGCTGCAATGCACAGATTCAGGCCAAGTCAAAATTAAAAATAACGCATACTCAGTCATCTCAGTCCCATGTCTGTGCTCCATTAAAAATGCCGGCATGATTTTAACCAATTCTGATTTGTCTTGCACCCAAAATTTCACCCTAGAACCGATATCAAAGGCCTATTTCAATTTACCACTGTGGCGACATTTTGGTCAACCTCCAGCCAATGTTTCCGGCATCACCATGGCAACCACTACCCAGACCCTTCACCTGCCCAATTTTGAAAAATTAAAACACCTACACAATCAAAAAATAACACCACTCTTTCAAGACACCCTAACCCTTAAAAGAGCCGCACAGGGACTTAAGGACCAATCCGCCCTCCTATCCACCAGCTCCCTGATGCATCTGGGATATCACCTCCACTTCTCACCCTGGATACACTTGGTATCTACCCTCCTGGCACTACTTTGCTGCGCATTAACCCTTAAGAACCATCTTTGTGTCAATCATTTGGCGCGCTTCATCACACTAGTCTCAGCAACTCGAACACTCAAGATGGCTAATGCGGAGAGTTGGGACCGTTTTAAAGATCTGATACGCCAGGCTAACAAGGACTGGCCAGCCCCACCAACGACCCCAGACACAAATCTAGAATATGTACAGTTGCCTGGCCGCTACCAGAACATGTTCACCTGGATTTTAATGGCAACCCTCCTATACATCACATGGGTTACCGCCAAAAGGTGCCTGCGGCACTGGCCCTACTGCAACAGGACAGCCACAGGACACCTTCCATTGTGGCCAAGATTCATGCCAACCTTTGACTTCACCGTTGGCAAGATGATCTATGGACAAAATCTCTGGGCACCCACTATCACAGCCCCTAAGGTCTCCCCAGCTCGCCTTACGGTACCCCTGGGCAGACACTTGGACCTCCATTGGAAGTCCGATATCAGGACAATGATCGGGGGACAAGTCCGACAGATCCCGCTGCAGCGCTATCCTCCGGTACCACTTCTATGGAGAATACCACTGTACAGAATCTTGAAGGGAGCCCACCACATGACAGTGGTCATCTCTTCAGAAGGACAGCCCGATTTCCAACTAGCCTCTAGTGATACTGACTCAGCCATACAGCTACCCTGTGAGTCCTGGCCAGCTGATAGCCATGACTCCCCGGCAGAGCTCACTAAGTACACCCCACTCCGGCATCAGCCAAAGACAGGCAAATACATGTACAAGCCACCGGAGATGATGCTCACACCACCCTCAACATCAAACCGCGGTAAGTTTCTTCAGAAACCTCCTTTGATCCTCATGTGGGGATCAAATAGCCGCCGGCCACCCCCCCCATATAACCTAGTAATGGACTCTCCCGGTCGCCCAATCCACCGGATAGCCCCATCTAACACCTTCATGTGGGGATCATCCCCATCCTCAATAGCTCCAAATCCGATCCCCACCCTCAATTAAAACCATTTTACAACATCTCCAGTACCACAGCATGGTTTAGACCCACAATAACACAGTTATTTCGACTCACTGTGAAGGCCCACTGCACGATGAGACGTCGCCATCTTGTTTCTGACGTCGCGTCTGGTTCCCCGCCAAACGCTGCGTCAGAACTCCGGCGCTGCGTCTCACCACTGCCGTCGGCCTCCCCAACGTCAGATCTCTTTCATTTTTCCCACGTTGGCATGACAACTTAACGTCAGTCAGGTCACCCGCACTCAATATCTGCGTCAAAACAATAACATAAGCACGTGTTAGCAATATCACTAGTCTTGTTTTCGACCCAAGTTAACAATACCACCCCGCATGAAGAACTGAAAGCCCGCCCATGCCAATTTAGAAGCCCAGAATAAACAACATAACTTCTTACTGGTGGTGGACTTCTCAAATATATTATTGGATAAAATCACAGTAAAATCAGGCTCATGGCACATATGGTTATCACAGTTTTTCATCATATAAATCACAGTTCAATCATATCTCCGCATTTGGCAGTGCCACCTTCTGATTTTTCTTTTTATTCATCTTTCTCCCTCCATCCTCCTCCCATAAGGGCACATCGCGACCTGATCCTTCCAAATCATATCCGTCGCCCGCCTACGACCGAATTTCTGAAATCAGAATCAATATCCCCACTTATAAAAAGCCACCACTCATGCCAAAATTCCGAATTCCAAAATTTTTTTCTTTTTCTTTCCAGCCCTAAGTTACCAAACTCGAATTCAATAAACTCCAGCCTAAGTTACCAAACTCGATTTCAATAAACTCCAGCTACCGCAACCCAAAAATTCAGCAAAATTAAGACTATACATACCGTCCACTCTAACCAAAAACAGTGCAGGGCCCGCTCGAGCCGCCCTCCGGGCCATCAAAAGGGCCAACGACCCGGTGGCAGTGGGGAGGAGACCACCCCACAATAACCCACAGAAGCACGACACTAAAAACATAAGAAACAGCACAGTGTCAGACCACCGGCGCACTAATGAGTTGCTCACCATCTCAAATTTCAAAATCAGCTCTCATGTCAGTACTCACCCGAAGTAGCCTACGGCCACTATGGCCAGGACCACCAACCCCGAAGGCATGGTGACAACTCGGGCACGAACAATCATCTCGACTCGAAATGTCCTCCTTTTTTTTTTAGCCGTCAAAGTTAAGGGTATCTCCCAATAAGCTTTCGGTCGCCTTCTGATCCCAAAATAGCCTCCGCTCCTTTTTATATCAGGATCCAAAACGGGAGCATATAGTTAATTTTTGGACCTTATTTTTCGAAGAGCGCATCACCAAAATTCAAAATTCCATCACACCAAACCCACCTTTAAGACCCAAAAACCACCTAACCCAAAAGTTGAGACAACCCTTACACATGACCCAATGAGGCCATGGCAAGTCTACACCATTGACCATGCCATTTGACCATGTCCTTACACGAACGCTGAACAAACGCCAGCTCAGTGGCGCCAGCCAATGTTTATCGCATGAACTAAATAAGAACAGGTCCCCATGCATTGGCGCTACCCGTGCTGCGCAGCAGAACTAACCTGGACCCTGGATATTCCAGTTTCCCGCTCACATTTGGCCATGAGTCTGCACTGGCCCGGTGACACTGCACATCAATACGCACTGCCTAATTCACTGCCTTACCTGTCAATTTGGTATTTTTGTTGGTCGCCTTGTAATCCATGCACTATGATCGACCCTACAACTAAAAATCCCCCTTCTCTTGTTCTGTTTTTTCAATACAGAGGCCAACGACCTAATCAAGGAGGCGGAGACCGCATTGACAGGCCAGCAGGAGTTCCCAGCAGCAGACCAGGCACGCCCATTCCAACCGGCCTGCCCCATTGGAGCACACGAGTCTGCTCTCCAATAGGGCCACCCACTAAGTTTGCCACTCTGGGAACAGGATGTCCCCACTTGATGTACAGCTACAGCTGCCCATGCAACATCAACAAAGACAATAGACCAGAAACTTTCAAAACAATTGGCTCGCCCCAGGTCTGGAGACCCCTACCAAAAATAAACCAAGCCTCATCTGAAGAGGATAGTGACTCTAGCACCTCCCTCTCAGCAGAACCAATAAACATGGACCCTGCATACAGTTCCGATCTGAATTTGCAGCCTGACTCAGGCAAGCCTAGCAGAATGCATTTCAGCAAAATTGTAAACTTTGTCCCCAACACCAAAAAATCCAGATCCAGGAGAAGACCCTCACTAGGTCGCTCCCTCAACCCAAACGTCTTTAACCACCAAGACCCACGACCAAAGGGTCTTGTAAACCAAAGTCGCCATAGAAGGAGAAAATAATTTCAATAACTTTATTTATTTTATTTATTTTTGAAACTGTCTTTAATATTATGGACTAAAAGTGTAGAGACACACTTCACTCACCGACCGCCCATGGACACTATGAACACTGACTCAGTCAGCCTAGTCAACTGATTTTTAAAGCCAGTTTTTCTTGTTTGTATAAGGCTATGATACATAACCATGAAAACACGCTGCATTTTTACATTTATTTTCCTTTACAAGAACATTATGAAGAACACAAGCCAGGCAGCAGGTTTTTGTGATCTTAAGATGCCATAAGGTTCTTTTTCTCTCACACTGTACCCTTTCAAACCCAACCATGTCAAATATTTATGGGTTTTAGCTAGTTTATATTTTTCTAAAAATTTTTACAAGGAAGCGCTGGCAACCAGTATTTTTGCAGGATCAACTGAGATCCAATCTAAATATCAGCCAGAGACACCATTTATTTTTGTATTAACCTTGTCCTTTTCAGCCAATGATAACCCCAGGTAGACTGAAGGCTAAACATGCTAAATTTTCCATTAACTAAGACAAACCTTTCTACAAATCAACAGAAACTTCTACAGATAAATAAAAGACCAAAAATCCAAAATTTTTTTTTTTGGAAAATTCCTTAAACATATCACCTAAAAGCCTTCAGACTCCCTAAGCCTTATCAGTATTATAAGGAATGATTGATCGACTTGCCAGTCATCAATTACCTTACCTCTGTTTTTATTTATTATATTGTATTGTATATTGGCTCGAGACCTAAATAGTAAGTGCCTACCGGTACTGAAACAAACTTCAGTAATAACTTGTTTACCTCAAGGTCTGCCTTAAAGCCAATAACTGCATGTTTTAGGATAGTTTTTATTCCTTTATCTTTGTGTGAACTTTAGTGCTAGATAAATAATCCAGCCCTTGTATCCTACCACGACCTGAATTTTTCATATTCTTCTTGTCAAAATTACAAACAACACCTCTTTGGCACAGTTTTGTTTTGTACTGTTTATAAATTATTCATTTTCAACCAAAAACCAATATTAAATATCTCCTTAATACTGTAAACTTCCAACTTAAATGATAAGATGTAATACCTATTATTACACATCAAACATATTGTCAGTAGACCTTTTCTCACAAACTTCCTCCTTAAAACCTCGCGTTGAATCGAGTAGGAATGTGGGGATTTGTCAGTAGACCGTTATAGGTATTGTACTTATCATATTTATTTTTCACCTTGACTCTACCATGTAACCCAGTGTCCGAGTCTACCCACAAGCCAAACCATACCAAAGACCAAAGGCTGGCGGCGTCAACTGCACTCAGTGACCCCGCCTCCTCCCACTGGAGGATACGCAGTCAATCACAAGCAGCCCGCTGCATGCTGGAAATTCCTAGCAGACAATGTTTAGAAACAACTCCTCCTGCTGGAGGACATGCCCATTGATCATGAGCAGCTCACAGCATACCGGGAGTTCCCAGCAGCTATATTTAGAACCACACTGAACTCTGTGAACCCCAGTGCTATGTTTGGGATCCCCCCTACATACCTGCACTGGAGTTCCCCAGTTACTATATTTAGCTCACCTGATACTATTTTTAGGATGAGCTGGGTGAGCAGCTCCTACTACAAATACCTGTGGAGGGAGCAGCTCACTCATCTTTCCACCTTCATACTTCATACCTCACACACTTACGTGAGACCAAGGCCCTTGGCTCAAGGGCTAGGCTTGGACACTGTTGGGCACCTTTATACTGTATCACCAACTATACCTCGTGGACTTCAATGAATAAAGTGGATATCAAACTGGATTCCTGATTCGTCTGTATTCATCCTTATTCATCATTTACGGACTCGTTGACAATATCTTGAACCGTTATACAAACAAATGCTCTATGCTAGATTCCAATGTCAACATTGCGGTAAACCATCAGTATGTTCACGTCTCACAGTGGTAATGTCATGTCAATGAGATGGGGAAAGAAGAAGGTACAGACACGTCTACACTGCAAAAATGGTGTTTAGATTCTAAACACAAGTCTAAACATGTTCTTGCAACGTTTTTGTAATCACATTAATTTCCTAAACATGTTTAGCCAAACAATGTGCTTAGCACAAGTGTTTAGAGATCTAGGTGTTTAGGTTCAAAATGTGTTTAGATTTTTATGAATGTTTGTGTTTAGATGTCTAAGTGATTTGGTGGGAAGTAAGGGTTTGCAGACATGTATCCATTAAAAAAATAAAGGAATATCTTTTGTTTGTTTTCTCATTTACTGGAGGATATCAGCAGGTATTTATACTGCAAAGCCTCCCAAAGTGTCAGCCACAGCTATATACTCATATATGTACACACTGCATTAGAATAAGAGACTTGAGAAAGTAAAACAGGTTGGCAGGAAGGACATTGCTTTATACTTTACAAAATAACATGACATAGGTGTAAGTCATGGAGCTCATTGATTATTTTATGGTAATGATGTAAGTTGAATTTAGTTAATTTTATATTGTTGTGTCTATTTTCATAACATTTAATGAAATGACACTATGATAAACGAGGAGTTTTGGGATATTTGTCACAACAATTGATTATAACTGTGTGCAGATAGTTCATTCAGAGGTAGTGCTGCTACCTGGTGTGGATTTGACATCAAAGTATCTAAACATATTGATGTTTAAATCTAAACACCTAATATTCAACTGTTTAAATTCTAAACATCTGAACATGTTTAGCAAAAATGTTTATGTATTTAGAATAAAAGTGTTATTTTCCTAAATGTGTAGTTGATGATAAACCTAACTGGCATATATGTTTAGGTTTTAAACATGTTTAGACCTAAACATGTTTGAGATGTGTTGATTACAGTTTTAAGTGGGCTATAAAAATGTCATGTATCTCACTATGAACTGCATGATTTTATGCATCAAACTATGACCTAATAAGTTATGCTTACTGTTATTAGGATGCAATCAGTATTATGTTTCTCTTGTAATGTGTATTACAGCCTATGTCATTATCACAAATTCAATATAAGTGTGATCGATTTTTAGGGATAGATGTCCAATTGATTTAAAAAATGTTACAACTATATTATAGACTCTGTAATGTAAGATACAATACATATAAATATAGTTCCCACCTACCTGTGGTTGTAGTGGGGTTATAGATAGAATCTGGGGATTATGGGAAAGTTAACCATAGAGTCTCAGCAATGGCTATGATTCAATATGCTGTAAACCCCAGTAGTCATAGACTAACACGGCCCAGTTTCCTCTCCTCACCGAAAAAGAAGTCCATTTACCTGTGAGGAGCCAGGCACTGTCACTTTGTCAGAATGAATACTAGTGTGACTCTGACTACATGTACATATCATATTAGATCTACAGGTCATTTCTTAAGTTTCTATGACTGCACACAGTTATTATGATTGGAGACCTCAAAAGTGGGTGATCGTTGGTAATACCCTACAACTGCTCTGTATCACTGGTATTCATAGGGAAAATTACACAGAATTTGTTGAGGCAGTCACATTAGTAAAACCATAGGTCATTTATTGCCAGGTGGGGGGGGGGCTTCTTAGATATAGGGGGGGGGGGTCATTTTGAAAAAGAAAACCATGGTGGGGGGGGGGCAAAATCCAATAAACCTTCACACTTGGGAGGGGGGTCAAAACTGAATATGGCAGTTCAAATACTCCTCGTGACGTATCATTCCACACGTGTATCTGATTTCTTTTTTAGGGGGGGGGGGGGTCGGTCCCTTTGCAAATTCAGTTCTTAGTGGTGGGGTGGGGGTCATGATAATTTTAAACGTAGTGGTGGGGGGTCAGAGAAATATCTGCCGACCTGCCAAAATCCCTCAAGACCCCCCCCCAGCTGGCAATAAATGACTCGGCCTATAAGTGATCAATAGATGTAGGGTTGCAACTGCATTAGAAGGAAAGCTCCGACTACAATGTGAAGTGTGGGACTCATAGTATATTAAGAAATGCCCCACCCCCCACCAAGGTTAATGCATAAATGACTATATATATGACTGGCACCACTCAAATCATATACAGGGAGTCGATGACACCAATATGCCAGTATAAATATGTCAAAACAGGCATGCAATAGTGTCCCATTTAAGGACCTAGGTCCTAATAAATTACAATTCCCCTATATCCCCTGCTGTTATTTGAGAACGGCTCTTATTTGAATACTGGTTTTACTGCTTAAGTTTGATTTCAATACCCGTTACCTCTAGTGCTTATTTTAGACCGGTGCTCATTTGAGACTGCAGCACTTAATTCAGCCATTATGGTAAGTCAATGACACCAAAATGTCAGTATAACTCATGTGATGGCTGCTTTATAGGTCTTTATCACACAGAGCATTTTTTTTTTATGACCATAATTTTGATGTAATAAGTACCAGGGTAACTGCATTAGTTATAAGCTTAGGTTATACTACAATCATAAAAGTGGCCCTTTTCTGAATAAAATTCCTTGAACTCTTTAAACACCGCTGATGCAGGAGTGCATCATGCCCATTGGTCATCATAATGCATCAATGAAGTGCTGGCGAGACTGCTCGCCAGCACTTCATTGGAGCATCATGCCGACCCTGCGGGGTTGATCCATAAACTCCCAGAGGGTTGGCATGATGCTCCAATGGAGTGCTAGCGAGCAGTCTCACCAGCACTTCATTGGTGCACCATGACGACCAATGGGTACGATGCATTGATGCATTTGCAGCCCTTAAAGGGTCACGATCATTTTTAGTTCCTACATCCAGAATTTCTTCATTTTTTTTAATATAAAATTGTCTGTTCATATGCATTTCAAAAGTGAAATAAAATTCAATGTTTACGGTTTAGTTTGTTCATGCAAGAACTCTGCTCATGGGGGCATTTAGAACAAATCATTGAATTTACTCCATATTAAGCAAAGCCCTTTTTCCATGATTTCAAAAGCTGTTTTTACTGTTATACTGGTTTGATTACGAAAGGGGATGTGCACACTTAGAGAGAAAGTGTAAACTGTTAACTAGTTGATAGTATGGCAGTTTTAATCATGCTTTGAATGTATTAAAACCACATGCTCTAGTTACAGTTTTATAATGTGAGACAAAATAATCCAAGATCCCACATCCAGATTGTGATTATATTTCACCAACATGAAGCCTATACACTTCTTCATAGTGTAAGAGAAAAAAATACATCAGTTGCAGTGCCAGTTTTCCACAATGATCAATTGTCTGGAATGTGATTTATTCAGATGATGCCTTTCATTTGTGTGTGATTTCAACTATATCAATTCATCTTGCAAAGTAAAATTTGGTTTTGTTTCATGCCTAAGACATGTAGAATGTGATTGATAAGTTCAAGAGTAGTATAATGTGATTAGAATACATTCCTCACTCTAAAATATTACCACTTTTGGGCTCTCCCACTGCCAGCCTGCTGGGGGCTGTGAGACCCCTAAGTCTCAAAAAGCCCCTTTCCCTCAAAATGTTCTGGGATAGGGGACGTTTGAGACTTAGGGTCTACCTAAAGCCCCTAGCCTACAAAAAGTCCCTATCCTACAAATTTTGAGATATAGGGACTATGTCCAAATGGCCCCTATCTCACAAATATTTGAAATGTGAGTAGACAAGCAGAGAGTGAACCCCATCCCCCCTCTCATGGGCTATCATTTTGGGTTGCCTTCTCACAAGTACCTATCATCAGAGTACTGGTGAGTATCTAAAGCACTCTTCAATACTTACATGTATTTATGTGGACAGAGCAACTTTACACAAAGTACACATGTACTTCATGCCAGGATATGACATGGGAAGGTCATACAGGGAGTTATAGACCTGAGGGAATGACATAGACAGGTCGGACAATGACTCACAGAGACCAGGGAATGACATGGAGAGGGCATAGATGATACCAGCAGGGACCACGGATGACATGGGAAGGAAATATAGGGGCTGAGAGAGATCAGGGAATGACATGGTGTATCAAGGCTAGTGAAAAGGCCAAGTAATTAGGTGACTCAGGAAACTTTATTATAAATGCAAGCATCAGGGACTCTTAAAGGGTTAATCCCATTAGAAATATGTTGATCATGATAAATAAATTGTTCACACTTTATTATGCAAGACAGGACATTAATTATCAGCGGCGCCAGAACCATGGGGGATGTGGGGGATGGAACATCTTTCAACCCCCAGACTTTTTAGAGGGGTACATGTTGTCTTCATTTCAGAAATAACAAGTTAGTCCTTTCATCCTTACACACATAAACGACGGGGGTGGGGGGGTGACAGACCCTTCAGAATGTCCAAATGTATGAATTCTCATCAAAATGCACCAGAATGGACTTTTTGTCTGCCAAATTTTCAGAAATTTCCTGGGGGGGATGCCCCAGACCCCCACCTTCCATCCCCACAACTATGATTCCAAATAATGGCCCCCTCCAGATTGTTAATTTCCCTCTTGTTTTATGTTGTTGTTGTTGTTGTTGTTTTTGTTCTTTTTGTGATGGAGGGATTACTTTATATTGTTATAATTGCTATCCTCCACCCATCAAATAAACCACTGGGATGTACTTTGATCACCAGTGATAATATGTGGCCCCCTCCACCCAAACCCCTGAACTAGGGTGTGTTAAACATAGAAACTACCTTGGAAACACCAAAAAAATGAAAAGTAGAGATATTGAGGATTTCAAAAAAGTTAGTGAAAATAATTTACCCTTGGGGTGCATGGATACCCCCGGTTCCTACTCAACTATAAGGACCTTAGTGATAGGGTAATGGTTGAACCGTATTGCACCAAGAACTATTTGGACATTTCTTTGTAATTCCTGTTGGACTGCCTTGATAATGAAAACATGTTTACCTACTGTGTGCATATTTTTAGGGTATGGTCAGGATCATATACTCTTTACTTTAACATGAAAACTATTGTAGCGTTCTACCCCTCGATGTTATATCGAATCTTTCGATAAACAACGAAGAACAACTATTCAGGTTCCAGTTAAAACTTTATTGTCTAATAACACATAGGCATCAGCCGTTCTCGATCACAGTTACAGGTGGCAGAGTTTGAACTCTATTGCAGGTTCGACACTAGGCCTTCTAGTGTCTAGAGTTAATATTCCACATGAACCCCCTCTGTGCAGTAGCACAGAGGAGTATTAGAATATGGTAGCCGGGCAGCCGCCGACCATTGCTCACAATGGTCAGTCGGGGCTGGACTGACCCTGAGGAAGGCCGTACAACGGCCTTATATACACCGGAGTCGAGGGCCACGTGACCAAGTGGTGACGTGGCGCTGGACTCCAGCGCCCCCAGGCGTCGGGTAATAGAGGTGCTCTCGACGTCGCCCACGAGGACCACGAAGGTACCTCGAAGACGACGCGGGACCACCACACCACCCCCAACTAGACTGAAACGAGGTCTCTGAAAATTCAGAGATCCCGGATCAGTCTAAACAATTAGATAATAATATGAACTACTGGATCCGTCGACATAGTCGACAGAAACAGTAGAGGAATATATAGAAATATAGTTTCTACTGTACTGTAGAAAAAAAATTATTATCACAGTTAAATTATAAGGCGTTGCTCCATCCAACGTAGGAGACCAGTGTCGAAACACTGCTTCACGACCTGCTCCTGGTCGATCCGAGGGAGGCACGACCGGGTATGGCAACCGGGGTCGTGTCGTTTCCTCCCTGTCTCGTTGAGAAGCTCCTTCCAGCGTAGGAAGCCCATCGATAGCGTACAATACTACTATGATGGTCCTTCGACCGTGAGGCCGAGGATGTGTGGCACCACCGGGCCCTAAGACCAGGGTGGCGTCGGATCCACACAGCTTCGCAGGGAGGTCCGGGGACAGGAAAGGTACCCCCACTCGTGGAGGGTACACCGTCGTCCGGGAACGAGTTCCCGGGGGTTCCGTGCTGACATCGAGACTCTGTTCGATGTCAGCGATCCAGGCTGACGAGAAGGAGCAGTAGTTTCATACTACTGATCCTCCGAGATGGACCCTGTAGCGGCGTCGATTTCGGCCTGCTCTCCGTCAGTGCGCTCCTCTCCATGTGGAGCGCTGGCGGCTAGCTGGCCCGAAAACGTCGGCGACTCCGGCAATGGGACCTCACGGTCCATTGTCGTACTCCAAGCCTCGTTAGAGGTCTCGGGTGCATCCCGGGAGTCCCCCTCAGCATCTGAGTGGAGAACGGCCGAGTCTGCTGAGTCGCTTCCGTCGTCGTCGTCGCTCTCCTGACCTTCACGGTCGTCCTTGTCTCCCTGGTCAGGGGGAGGCTTTGGAGAATGATCGACGACATCGACGTCCCCGTCTATATCCATCGACTGTTCCACCTCGGCAGGTTCTACTGCTTGGGCGGAAGCCGACGGGTCCGGACAGACGGCTACGTTCGCCGGGGCCAGGGGAGTGATGCCCTGAAGATCCGGATGGATCCTCGGTGACACCACTCTCTGGACCGGTGGCGGCATAGGCTCGGTGGTTCCCGAGAGGGTTATCAAGGGAACCGAGGAGGAAGACGGGGCTGCTGGCGGGTAGACGGAGGCACCGAGAGACCTACCCGGGGTGTCAGGCTTGTCCTGCACCACCTGCTCTCGGCCCAACATCGTCATAGCCGAGCTCAGACTGTCAATCTTTGGAGACAACTCTCTCAAAGGATTCGTCTGAGCCGCCAGCGTCCTGACGTCAGGAATCACTCCACCCTCGACGAGGTACCTCTGCGCTTCGCGAGAGGGCTCGGTTCGAATGGGCTTCAGGGTTCGGACGCCATGGTGTTTGTCCCTCATCCATTCCGAGAGTTGGACCCCGAAGACTCTAAAGAATTCGCGGTCGATTTCCTCCCAGCCTTCTATGATACTGTCCCTCTTGGTAATATCATATTGGGCCTGTGCCTCAAAGTTATTGAGACGCGTTCGGACGTCGGTCAGACGAGAGTCCATCTCCATCTGAACGGTCTGGCGCGCCTCATTCCTAAGAGCCGGAAGGAGCTCGTTACGGATGGCCATGTTTGTTCTATCAAACAGGCCGAACAAGTAGGCACTCGCTTCCTCACGGAATGCCTCACCGAACTTGTCGATAGCAGGGCTGCCTGTCATCTGTAGAAGTCCCTTACAACGTTCCACGAACGTCTTCGGGACCCCACATTCGACGCCATCGCCGTATGCAGGCTGTGCCAACTCCCAACGCAAGGTTGCTGTCGGGGTGTCGGCGCCTGTCACGACGTTGGAGAAGCTAGCTCCTGCTGCCGAGGTCAGTGTCGCGCCTCCCACGTGGACACGCGGCGTGGCAGCTGGGGTGCTGCCCTCTGCCGCTGCAGGGGGTTTGACAGGGGGAGACGAGTTGGTGGTCACCTTGGGTTGCCGATCACGACCACTCCGGGTTTCCACTGTCTTGCCTCCAGTTTTAGCACCACTAGTGCTTGGTTTGGCCGAACCGGTCGAAGCACTCTTCGACTTTTTAGGAGCCGGGGCCGGGGCGGCTTTCGATGCCTTTTCGGGCTTCGAGGGAGCAGCCTGCGGCTTAGGCTTCTTAGGTTCAGTCGAACCGGCAGACTTAGCAGCCTCTGTAGAGTGGGGCCTCTTGTTCCCACTCGTAGAGGCTGTAGGTCCTGGGTCCCGAGGACGACTGGCCTCCCGCTTCTTCCGTTGCTCTACCCTGAACTCGGGGTAGGCACCGTAGAAAGCGGGCATCAGCTCCGGTCTGATATACAGGCGCTTCGTAGACGGGGGTGCGGGGGCCATCCGCATCCAGTGTCTCGTCGGCGCGCCTGTCTTCTCATTCCGTTCACACTTTCCAACCAGAGTCTCCACTAGTTGGATAGCGCCCTCGGCGTTGTACTTATGGGGCTGCTTGTACGACTTGAGATGACGCGCCATCAAGCCCCTTCGTGAAGTCACGAAAGGAGGAGAGGTCGGGTCATCCGGGTCCTGGTAACATGGAATGGTCTTTTCCACCTTAACACAACCGAACTGCGGACGGATGGCTCGATGCTCTTCAACCAAGTGTCGAGCATACCTGCCGTCCGTCGCATATACGCGAGGGGGGAACCCCTTACGTGTGCAGTTCTCGAAAGCACACTGCTGCCCTGGATTGAAGATGCGCCATGCGAACCCAATCCGCTGTCGCTCGGGCAGCGACACCCCCGACGAGTCTGAGGCATTCGTGATATTCTCGATCATCGAGACATACCAGTCAATGGCATGACTGTCGTCCGAATACCATTCCTCGTCGTCACTACCATCCTTTCCGACGAGACTTGGGAGTACCACTTGACCATTCTTGTGGTAGTCCTGAAGCTTTGTCAGTGGCCTGTCATCGACGTACTCAGCACGTCGTTTGGCAGTGATCGCTGACAGTCGCTTCCACTCGTCGACAGCCCTGGCCGTGTCTGGGGGTGAGGATACGGTGCTCTCCACGGCACCGGCATCGACCTCCGACGGCTCGGTTCCAGGTTCCGGTGGAGCAGTAGACTCGCTACTCCTCTCCCGGGCTGGAGCCTTCTTGGCTGCGGACTCCTTTTTGCTACTTTCCTTCTTGGGCACCCTAGGGATCTTGAAATCCTTCAAGGTGCCCTTGGATGCCTTTGATTCAGTCGGCTTCTTGCCCTTAGAACCTGAAGGGGTAGCACTTTTCGATGGAGCAGGTGTCGACGGCTCGTCGACCTCCATCTCATCGGGAGAAGAGTCTCTCGAGGCGGCAGCAGCTGCGACCTTCAAGTCGCGCTTCTGCTGCTTAGCTGCCTCCTTCGCCTTCCGGCGGAGCTCCTTCTCCCGCTCCTGGGACTCAGCCAAGGCTTTCTGTGCATCCTCGATCTGCTTCAGAAGGGCTGCACTCTTAGCCGAGGTAGACTCGAGCTCTTGCTCGGGTCTGGTCCTCTTGGACTTCTTCTTCTTCTTCTTCTTCTTCTGCGACTTGTGGCTCGCCGAAGAGCTGTACCCTGACTGCTCGCCGGACGAGGACCCCATGGTTCTTCCTGAACTGCCGGGTTCCACCAGGGAGAGAAGACTCCGGGTCTCGAACCGTTCTCAGACGGGACGAGACGTCGAAGAGGATCTTCGAGGTTTTTCGATCCGCACTCTGGCGGGTCGAAGCCTCGAAGGTGCCTTCGATGTACCTCGAACCGCACTCAGGCGGTTCGAGGGACCGAAGACTGGAGTCTCGAGAGAACACGAACCTGCGCTCACACAGGTCGTGTCCCTCGACACTAGGCAGGGGAGACCTCCTATACTCAGGTAGGGAGTCCCCAGACGGAGCGTACCAGCTGGAATAAGCTAGGCTTAGTCCAGCTTATCTGCGTCCGACTCTCACGAGAAGGGCGCAGATGTGACCTCCGTGGTGGGCGATGCGGCCTTTTATCCCTGTGGCGCACGTCTCTGATTGGAGGAAGGGGCTACGTGACCGAGGAGGGCGAACCCTATTGGTCCACAGCGCATCACGCCATGACCAAATAAGGTACTGCTAAAAAAAAATAGAACGACTCACTCTCCCCTCACCGTCACGCTCTGCTTCTCCAGTCGCAATGTTTGCATATGCCGTTATTTCCTATGCGGTCTATGGGTTCCAACACTATTAACATGGATTAATCTGGGCACCCCCTCCTTCATCAGACTACCGGGATTAAAAAAAAAATGGTTCCAATATGGATCTACCCTTCGGGCAGTATCCACCAGCCTATGCTGGGAACCCGTCCTCACAGTCAATAAAATCAGAGGCTCCAAATTTCCATGTTTCCAGTGTCAGTTTGTCTCAAACTAAGAGGCAATCGTACGACTTCTCGTTGTGTAATTTTTTATTCACCGTCGGCTTCACGTCCACAGACAGATTTACTCAAGAACGGCACCCGTTATTTTAAAGTCTCATTAAAAACACAGGTTAGTAAAGCTGCTGCTTAGTATTGTGCGAAACATCGATTACTGAGTAGGGTTTAATCTAGGGCTTTTCCTGATTTTAACCTTTACTACAGGAACGAGTGTTGAGCCTCGGGGCGGGTTACTATCACCCCCTCCTAGCCCGCCGTCCTTTGATGTGGCCGGGCCGACCGGGCTATTAACCCGTTTCCGTCGGCGTCTGCCCCCCATCACTTGTGACGGTGTGGATGCAGGAGCCAGAGTGTTTGCTCTGGGTTTCCTTTCATCCTCGACACTCGCTGACCGTTCCTTTGATGAGCCTTGGCGCTTAAGCCTCGCTCGAGTCATAGGTCCGGACTGGAGTGACTGATCTTTCACTTCAATCGAAACGTTTCGATGTGAAGTTTGTTCAGTCGTTCGCACCTTCGAGGGGGGGTCGGGCTTCCGACATCCCTTCAAAGGCTGTTTAGATGTTTTCGACTTATCTCGACGGGCCGGTCGACCACGGCGCCGCTTTGATGGTTTACTGGCATCCAACACCTCCACCTCGCTCAGTTTTCGAGCTTTTTGCTGTCGTTTTCGATGACCCTGCTTAGTTTGTTCTTTAGACTGGACTTCCGGCCGCGACCTTTCGACCTCTATTTCGACCTGTCCAGAAACAGACTTAGCCCTTTTCGTAGCCTTACGAGAAGGTGAATCATCATCAAGTTGTGGTTGCAACAACTCGACAGTTTGTGATAGTTCTACGCCCAACCACCGGCGCACTCTATCAACATTGCTCTTTTGCAACCGTCCGCGGGATGATCGAAGTAATAATGTCGACTCAGAGAGGACAGAATCTACAACGAACGGCCCATCCCAGTTGGGGGCAAGCTTCATAGCTGCCTGGGGGGTGTGGTACCTCACCACCTGTTCACCAACTGAGTATCTTCTCTGCTTTAGCCCATAGTCATACCCGACCTTCTGGCGTTCTGCAGATTTACCTAAGTTTTCCCTTACCATGCTATAACTCTCCCTCAATCGGTCACGAAGTTGTTCCACGAAGGTGACGGAACAAGGGACTTCGAGTGGGTTCTCGATTGAGCCGAAAATCACATCCGCTGGCATGAGAATTTCTTCCCCGAATACCATCATATTTGGACTGCATCCAGTAGAACTGTGCTCAGAGCTGTTATATGCGGACACCACATATTTAGCCTGTTCATCCCAGTCGTCCATATGTTTGTCTACCAACATAGTCAGACTCTGAATCAACGTTCTATTGAACCTTTCCACCTGACCATCACTCTGTGGTCTGTATGGATTGGTTCTCTGTTTTACAATCGTCAAATATTCACACATCTCAGAGAAGAGTCGAGACTCAAACTCTCGACCTTGGTCGGAATGCAGAAGCAACGGGACTCCAAAGGTCAAAACCCATTCGTTCACGAAGGCCTCTGCACAGGTCTCTGCCGTGTGATTTGGTAGGGGAATAGCGCGTACATACTTGGTGAAGTAATCCTGGATTACTAACATGCAAGTATTCTTGTTTGGCGTGGGTGCAAATCCCGAGATGATATCCATAGCTATCCTCCCGAATCTCACCCCGAACAACTCTTGGTGCAGAGGAGACTTACCCATGCCCTCGCCGGGCTTTACCAGGCAACAGGTAGGACAGTGTCGAACCCAACGACCTATGTCCTTTCCCATCCCGGGCCAGTAATATCTCCTTTTCACTTTTTCGAGCGTTCGTTTACGACCAAAATGTGCCGCTGTTCGGTGTCCGTGGCAAAAGGAGAGTACCTCACCCCTCAGTTGGCGTGGTACAACTACTTGAATCGTGCGCCTAGCTCGACCCGCCTCGACTTTCCAGCGACACAACAAGCCTTCACGGAAGGTTAGTAGAGGCCATTGCCCTACTAATTTCCGTACCTCGGCACTCTCGATCGATACATCAGGCCTAGTGGGTTTAGCCCCCTTAACTAGCCATTCAGCAACTCGTTTGATGTCAGCGTCCGCTTTCTGAGCATCAATGAGTTCATCGAGAGACCAAAATGCAACACCCACCCGGCTGTCTACTAAACCACTTACAGCTGCCAAAACAGCATTATGACTGCCGCAGTCTGTGCAATCCGACCTCTGGCATAGCCGCACAGGGATACGCCTAAGGCCATCGGCGTTTAGATGCTTGGCCCCACTTCGATGTTCGATCTTAGAGTTTTCGAGACCGAACTCCGAAAGGTGGGCCAGCCACCTACCCATCATTCCCTCAGCCTCTTTGAAATTTAGGAGCCATTTCAAAGACGAATGATCGGTGCGGATAGTGAAGTTACCACCATAAAGGTAGTGCCTAAACTTCCTGGTGTACACGACAACTGCCAACAGTTCCCTTTTGGTAGTGCAGTAGTTTCGTTGTGTTTTACTTAGAGTGTTGCTGGCAAATGAGATCGGGACCTCCATTCCATCCTGCACCTGGGATAGAACAGCCCCGATCGCTGTGTTGCTAGCGTCAGTGTCCAAGATAAAACGACCGTCGGGTGTGGGGAATCGAAGTACAGGTGTCTCCCTGAAACTTCGTTTTAACTCGACAAAAGCATGTTCGGCTTTCTCCGTCCACGCGAATGCCTCGTAACGACCTCTACTACCTTTAGGTTTTTGGATCACTAAGTCCTGCAAAGGACTCACGAGTTCCGCGAACCCCAGGATGAACTCTCGGTAGTAGGAACAAAAACCAATGAAGGATCGGATTTCCTTCACTGTAGTGGGCCTAGCCCAAGTCATTACATCGCTAATTTTCCCCGGGTTGGCTTCTATACCCTGTTCAGACACGATTCGGCCCAGGTACTCGACTGAAGTCCTAAAAAGTTGACATTTTTTAGGTTTCAACTTCAGTCCCCATGCCCGAATCCTGTTGAAGACTTCTGCCAGATTCGCCATTGCTTCATCCGTTGTTTTGCCGAAGACGATGATATCATCGAGGTAAACCAGGCAACTTTTACCTAGCAAACCTCTCAACATCTCCTCCATCATTCGCTCGAATGTGGCGGGGGCGTTACACAAACCAAACGCCATGCGATCGAACTCGTAGAGCCCCCTCTGGTAGGAAAAAGCGGTTTTCTCGACGTCGTCGGGATTCATCCCGATCTGCCAATATCCAGATTGGAGATCGAGACAACTAAACCACTTGTTTCCTCCTAGGGCATCCAAGGATTCGTCGATGCGCGGGAGGGGGTAAGCATTTTTCTTAGTCACTCCATTCAGACATCGATAATCGACGCAGAATCTCATGGTCCCATCCTTCTTCGTCACCATCTGGACGGGACTGGACCAGGGACTAGTACTTGGCCTAACCACCCCCGTATCCAACATCTCCTTAAGTTGTTCATCCGCCGCAGCCTTCTTGCTGAGCGGAATCCTTCTATAAGGGACTCGGATAGGTTGTGCGTCACCCGTGTCGATGTTATGCAGACATCGATCGGTGCGCCCTAACGGCTCATCTGGGGATTTAAAGACATCCACATGCTTACGTAGTAAGGCGGACAGCTTCAGTCTTTCCTCTGGCTGGGTCAGGTGGGTGTCGCCATACATGTCTAACAGCCAGGTAGGGAGCTCCCCCGTGTGGGTGCTCGCGATTTCTGCCGTCTCGATGTCTGCAGCTTCTTGCTCGAGACGCATCATCACGGATCCTACCTCCGGTGACGAGAGTTCACCGTTTCTGTCAGCATACTGTATAGTACCGACCACCTGGCCTTTCTCCAGGACAATGTCTCGATTCAGTGGATTACAGACGGGAAACACTGTTCGACGAACATTGCTGACAAGGGCAGCCTCACCAACCAACCCAAAACATCTCAGAGTGTTCAGGTCGGGTTCGACTATGCCCTGTCGATCTCTTTCCAGACCTTCGGATTTTACCAAGACATCGCACCGATGTCTGGCAGGTATCCTAGTGGTCTGTGCTACTGAGGCTATCGATGACACTCTCTTCAGTTTACACTGATGGTGCTCTTCTACCGGCTCGGTCATGACCAATTGACCCGTCCTTGGGTTCAGGATCATACCGTATAATGCCGCGAAGTCGAGCCCCAGAATGCCATCGTCAGCCACATCGGCCACTATTGGGCTAAACACATAGTGGGTCGATGCGACCTTAAGAGGTAGAACCAATCGACCATAGGTCCGCATTTTGGCTCCAGACGCAGTGCACGCCGTTATTCCCTCGTAGAGATTATCTGACGGCACCACTAACGTTTTCGCGAGTTCTCGAGAGACAATGGTGTGGCTGGCACCAGTATCTATCAGGAAGTCCAGAGAACGCCCTCGAATCTCTGCAGACAGGTACCATCGTTTCCCCGACAAGGGGGCGGTTCCTGCTAGCATTCTCAACCCTACGTCAGTACTCAGATCGATCCCCCTCCTCTTCAGAAAAGAGAGACAGGGATCATCTGAGGGAAGCTCTGTTGCGCAGACTCTGGCCAGCTGCCGCATCAGGGCTTCTCTCCCGGCGTCGACTTTCACTTTCGATCCAGTCGAACCCTCGACCTCGGAGTTCGGGCTGCCAGCGCCCTGTTCCTTGGCCATTGAGGCTTTTTCTACACCGACATCTTCGGAACCCGACCGGTGATCAACCGGTGCCGCTGTGGTAAAGGGCTGGGACGGCCCTACCGGGACCTTACCTAGTTCCCTCGAATCTACTGTCGTCTGATCAGGAGTGCCAGAGGTGCTGATACCTTGGCTTTTCGATGGTCGGGCAGCTCGATTGCCACGTCGAGCCGCCCGCCTCAGTTTTCCGTCGCGTCAGGTGGTAGTCCTTTAATCGGCTCGGGGCAAGTTCGTGCGAAATGCCCCTGCTTCTTGCAGTTCCAACACTTGGCGTCGGACGGAGGGGTACTCGGCTTCTCCGAGCTAGTACCAGGGACATCCCCTCCCTCGATAACCCTGAGTAAATTCTTCAATTGACTCAGTGAGAAGGTCTGCTCCTGTACCTTGGGTTTGGAGGCCTTGTTTGGTGTTTTCGATTTACCAGCGGATTTCTGACCTTTCTTAGTCTTACTCCCCGCCCCGGGCTTCGAGTATGAGGAGACTTCGCCCTGTCCTTCCTTAACCAAAGCGGCGTCGGCCAACGCCGACAATGCATTTGTCGAGGTAGGATTCACCAACTTCGGCAGGAGTTGTCGTTTCCGCAACAACTCGTCTGCCAAGTCCATGAGATCCTTTAGGGACATGTAAGTACGCCACTCCCGAAGAACGTCTTGTTGTAAATCAACGTCATACAATCCTCCTATGAACAACTGGTTGACTTTGGTTATGAGCCATTCAACCGAGAAGTCCACACCTGGATAGGCATCGCCGGCAAGACGTCTCAAAGCAAAGCCATAGGCTCTAATGCTTTCGTTCTTGCCTTGGCGTCTCTTCTCCATTGTAATGTCATACTAGTGATTGGCATGATCAAGTTGTCATATGAGAAATATCATATGGCTAGTGGTGTATGGAGTAAATACATCAGGCTCATATAAAATAGTGTTATTTCCAGTTGTCACTGGTTTATTCAGCTTTAGGCAACATGTAAGAAATATCAATCATACAGTAGTTAGTATGTAGGTAGTTTGTACATATAGTAAACATACAGTAATTTATAAAGTACAATGTTCAGTTCCACTCCACCTGTGAGGTATTAATAATACAGTGTCCAGCATAGTTCTAGGTGGGTTCCCACACCTAGCTCCTGACCTGCTGCTTAGAGGAATAATGTAATAATGAATAACTTTACCCTCTGGTGGAAGTCTTGAAGAAGATAGCCCCTGGCCACTAATGGTAGAAAACCAATGCCTGTCTAGCATAGTTTCACCATAGTGCAGTGGTATAGCAGGTAGCAGGAGATGACTGGAGATGTTACCTCTAGAGCGGTTCTTGGTGATGTGTCTTCCTGGAGGTGCATACAGGCTATTTGTAGCAAATCTTGGAAAAGCACCTCCAGACTGACTGGAGCCAGCAGCATCTGCCTAACTCTACAATTGTTTGAGGGGACTCTTTCAAGTGTCACAGGGGGACAAAGGACCCCCATGGACGCCGCTATGCCCCCCATTGTCTTGGTCGGTTCTGCATCTTTAGACCCTCATATCTCGGTCGTTTATGCTTTTATAACCGCCATTTTGGGCATGCGCGGAGTTGAATATGCCAAGTTTATAATGCCCGCTGGATAGGCGCGTAACTCGCGCCGGTTTGTCTGTAGTGCACTCGGAGCTCCTTTCAGTCTCCATGGCATAACTTCCTTAATAATGGGAGTTCCGCCTTGATCTTGGGCTCATTTTGACCGTCTAATTATGGGCTTTCCATAAATGATATTTGACCTAGCTCGCTCAGGAGCGACGCTAGAGCGACCGGAAGGTTATGGCGTCGTGCTTATGTAACCCATTGTTCAGTCCTTAGAGTGCTCAGACACTCATGACGGCGTCAGCGGTGCTCAGGCACCCGTGACGGCCGGTTGCATTCACTTACAAGTTATTAGTTTGTGCACTGAACCATGAGGTCGCACACTGAGACCCTTATTCTTATTATATTGTGCAGTGAACCATTAGGTCGGACCCTTTGATGTCATAAACTCTGTCTAACTGACTTGGTTTGGTGTGCAGTGGGGCATGAACGCTCTTATACAAAGTTTGAGCGCTCTTATAGCTCTTAGAACCAACCTATGTATTAATTTCATAGATATTCTTTGATTAATACAATAATATGTTAGAATTTATGGAATAATAAAATGGTATATCATAGAATACTCCCTCTCCCCCGAAAGAATGCGAAACTCCGTCATTTCGCCGAGGGAATGTACAATTTATACAATTTTTACCTTATTTTGGAGTTATATACTGTTTTGTAAGAGGATTTGAAGTGATGGGGAGTGCTTCAAATGCAATTTTTGTGGTAGAGCTTTGTCAGTATAAACAATTTTCTCCTGGGTATAAGTACATTTCCGAGTTTCTATATCTTACCATACCTGAGCTTATTTGCTTATGTAACATCAATTTTGGGTACAACTTTCCATTTTTATGTACAACACACAATTTGGCAAATAGTGTGCCGTTTTGGCATTCAATGTTCAATTTAGCGTGCAAATTGAACATAAATGACAATTTTAGTGTGCAAATTTACAATTTCGCGTGTAATTGCGTTCAATTGACAATTTCAGCATGCAAATATATAATTTTTGCGTACATTTGGCAATTTAAGTGTGCAAATATATAATTTTCGCGTATATTTGGCAATTTTAGTGTGCAAATATATAATTTCGCGTGCATTTGGCAATTTTGGTATGCAAATATATAATTTTGCGTGTATTTGGCAATTTTTGGTGTACAAATATATAATTTTTGCGTACATTTGACAGTTTTAGTATGCCAATACATAATTTTGCGTTCAATTGATAGTTTCTGTATGTACATATATAATTTTGCGTACAGCTTGGATACACATAGAAATGTTGATTTTCTAAAAATCTGACTTCAGTGTATGAATTGGGTACAGATATACAGTATAATGTGCAACATACAATTCAAATGTAAATTAGATACAACTTACAGTCTAGTGTGCAAACATACAATTTTTGTGTGCAAATTGGGTACAAGCGTACAATCTGGTGTGCAAACATACAATTTTAGTGTGATTTGAGACAAATTTTTCCGAGGGCCGGAAAAACAAAGTACTTCATGTACAATAGGCTTGTTTGTCTCTGAGTTACTCATTGATTTTGCTATATGGGTGTATTAATTGGCAATTTCGGCAGTGGGCCGCTGCTTAATTGACTTTTCCCCTAGCCTTTTGAGTATGTGTCCCTGAAAGAGATTTATTTGGTGAGTATCTTAAGTAAACATGTTTTATGTCAACAATTTTCTCAACAATTTTTTTTTTTTTTTTTTACATTCATTTTTCCAACAATTTTCTTGGATACCTAAAGTGTGTTACTTTAAGTAAACCTTGGCATAGTATACAAGTGCTAGTGGGTGCAAAAACTGTCTTAGTTATCTACCTGCATTCATGTATATTAATGTTAGATTTGTACAATTTACAATTTGTAATTTGCAATTTCGCAACTTTGCGCGTATATGCGCGCATTAATCATCGATTTTGTGAGAATACCATGGATTTTCGTATTATACATCAACAAGTGGCTGTGTATATATTTTTTCTAAATCAATTTTTCAATACTTTGATAATTTCATTGACAGTGGAGGTGTGTGTCATGTGTGAGATGTGTCATCTCAGTATCTCCTGGTGGTGGACTGGGGGCAGTCTAGGCTGTGTGCAGCCTAGGCTGTTTCCACAGTCACCGGGGAGGGCTGGTGGTTTAGAAAATTAGCAATAGTCTGCATGTTTGACCTTGCGGTCTCCTCCTGGTGTTCGTCAATAATTATATCTGTTGTATTTTCCAGTGCTGTCATGGTCACCGGGCTGGTGCCACAATCATTCTGGAGAAGCATGGAATAGTACAGTCCTTTGTTTTTAAGGGCTGGTATGGTACTGAACCTAGTGCGCCAAGGTAGGTGTATCACCCGAGGGAGGTGATAAGCAAATTCTCCTCTCTGTGTTGTTATAACTGCTGGTCCATTCCAGGTAAATATAGCCTTAGGTAGTGGGAAGGTTTTAACCACTATATCCTTATAGGTAGGGGCAGCTGCTGATTTAATCTCATCAAATTCATGTGGTATTGGCCTCAAGGGTAGCGCGAAGTTTGAGTCTCCACAATATATTTTAAAATATATTGTGGGATTTGTGCGCTTGGCCACATTTTTCTTGCCACAGTGTGTCTGTGCAAATTTCTTAAGGTACTTCATTATTCTGTAGGCTGAGTAGATGGTCAGGGTGAATAATATAGCAATTATCAGGGTGTGGGTTTCCTGAATTGTGAGGAAAGGGGTGTGGGTTTCCTCTGTAGGGGTTAATTTGGTAGGATTCTTATCTGGGAGCAATTTGTGTAGGGGCAGCTCGGTGACTAGTCTGAAGGCTTTGGCTGTAGGCAGGTAGGCTACAGTCCCTCCTAGTCTGTATAGTTTGAGTAGTATGTATACTATAAAAATGTGAGCTGATATCCCTAGGATGAGTCCTAAGCTTTGGAAGATTGGATGCTCTGTAACTCGACGTAGGTATGATTCCTCGTAGCGCGTTTCCATTTCCTTATCAAGGTTGGAGGCATCTTTTAATAATGTTTTGGCAAAGGGCTCTAAATTTAGTTGGGTAATATCATCCATGATTGGATTTTCCTGTAGTTTTTCTAAGGTTCTAGAAAGGTTTACTACTGGGAAATTTGGAAGATTTTTCCTTTCATCTGGTTTGGTTTCCGTAATTTGGTTAAGTGCTGCCATGAATGGTAAATTAATTGTCTTGAGAATGTAGTGAAATGATAAGGTTGAGTTACAGGGCAACCTTGTGTTTGGAAGAGAAAATTCTCCTACACTGATTGTGCACCCACAGGGTACACCTATGATTGAGTAGGACTGGGCTTTTCGAGTTTCAGACGTTTTACCATGGCAGTTGATAAAGTAATGGGGTTCATTAGTAGTGACCAGATACTCATCTTCAGAAATGGAAATAGCATGGGTGTTAGGTGTTTGCAGTGGTGAAACTGTAAACTTGCAATGTTCCTTAATCTGTTGAGCCTGGTTAGTAAAAATGGCTACAGGGCATGTAGGCCTGTGTTTATAAATTCTACCATTTACATCTCTGCATACCTTTACTGTAGTACCTTCACATGCCTGCATATCTGCTGAGTCCAATTCGATGAATAATGATTCGTCGTAAGATACTGCTAGAAACTCAGTTGTGGTTTGTAATTTGGTGACTCCTCTGGTGGGGGTCTCCTGTGTGTCTATAGGCATGGGTGATGTAATCATTTGGTACAGTTTGAAGGTAGAGGTGGTAGATTGAATTATAATGTCCAGATGAATATATATATGGTGAGCTGAGTAAGTGTATGAGGTCAGCTTCTGTGAATAATAGAAATCTAAGTCATTAATTGCGACTTGTGCTCCAGGGTGTGTAATCCTAAGTTTGTTATTAATGTCAATTAAGTATCTAGCAAGGTCTGAGGGTGGTACTATATCAGGGGTTAGGATTCCTGATGATAGCATCCTCAGGGCTGCATTTGTCCTTTGCAGTGATTGAACTGTATTCATTCTTGCTGCTATGATAATTAGTGCATCATTTAATACTTGCATTTTTTCCCTTTGGGTTTTCTCGTGCCTTGAATATGAGTCAAGTGACCTGGACATGTTAGAGGCCCACAGGTTGACGGTGTCACCTATGGTGTTGATTGTGCTGTCCAGTACCTTCTTATCTTGGATGTATGCTTTAACAAACTTATCTTGTCTGTCTGTGATTTTTTCAATGAGATCAGCTGCTTCCTGGTCCTGTTTAGCAAATTTTCTTAGTATTTCATCTATGTTCTTGAGCTGTCCCATTACTTGGTTTACATCTTCTACTGTGGCTAGACCTAGCACACCGCGAAACAGGGGTGCTAGAAAACCCAGTATGGCCTCTCTTTTGGCCTTGTCCAATGTGTTTATGGGGTTGGATAGGAACAATTTGATGGAGGCTAATGTTTCATTTATCTCCTTGTCTGCAATTTCCAGCAAGGTGTCAAGCTCTTTGGCTTGTTGGATAATTTGACCAGAGGTATGATCTTGTAGAGTAGGAGTGGTCAATTGGAGTATTCTATCCCTTATGGATCCTTGGGTAACGGGTGCCCGAGGTATCTTGTAGGGGATAGCTAACAACAGTGTTGTGGTTGTATGTCCATTGACCAATGGTTGAGGGCTAGGTTTGAATACTACTCCTATGTTTTGTCTCACCACAGGTGTATAACCTGCAGTAAGTGGTTCTATAGTATATAATAACAGCATAGTAAGCAGTATGGGTGAAACTCTCAGTCTCCCCATGGTGCTTGTGTAAAGCAAGTTTGCTGTTGTTAAAGTCTTGTCAAATTTGTAGTGATTTGGTGCTGGTAAAGTCTAAGTGTATGGTGTAACACTTTAAATGAAGTGGTTCAAACTGTACCTTTGCAAGATTGAGCTGTCTTGGCAATATGTCCGGTGAGTCTATAGAGATTGACCAGTAAATGGTGAGGTCAGGTTAAAGGTGAAGTAGGTGTGTTCTTTATCCTAGTGCAGTCTCTCCTAATGGAGAAGTGGGCTGGCTAATTCCCAAGTGGGGTCCTATAGACTTGAGTTCCAGACTGCAGCTGGATGAAGACTGATGGTGGGCTATGGTCCACAGTGCTTCTTATGTAGCCTACCCTACCCACATCCATTGTGGGCATGGTATTGTTTCTCTGGAGCAGGTGCACCTAATCTCCAGTGTCTGCTACTGTGGGGGTCTATTGTGTAATCTGTGTACTGGTAATTAGCTCCTCCTGTCATCCAGGACAGCCATTCATGACCGTCTAGACAGTTGTCTGAGGGTAGCTTATAAGGTCAATGGATCTCTATAGACTGCTGTGTTGGCATAGCGCGCTCTTTCATGTGGGGATTAGGCTTTAGACACTCCATTGTGTTACCCTTACTCTTCTTAGACTTTATGTCTGCTTTACTTGGGGGGTCCCAGTCTTTGACCCTTTCAGAGGCAATAACCTACTGATATATTTACAAATTTGATTGGCTTTATATACATATAAGTAATTCATTATCAGTCACACATGTCTTATGTGTGGATGAAGAGAATTTGTAATACATTTTGAAAATCTTATGTTCTTTTGGTATCTCAAACTTGTTTCTAATTTCTTGAAACTGCACCACACCTAGATGTCTTTCTTAGGATGTGGTGTGCAGGCCTAGGCTTGATAGGGCCTATGCCTGTGGTTTCTCTTGTAAGGGTGATATCATTTTTGTTCCTTACAATCTTGCTGTAGTATTTGGCCTCATGTGGAATAAGCCTGTGTGCAAATTCATTGTTTCTGACAGCCACGACCTTTTTCAGTCTGTCTATGTGCACTGGTCTGGCCACCAATAGATTGGTGTCCAAGTTTTTGAGTTTGGCACTTGTCAAACTAGGTCTATCTACTACAACATATGGTCCCATAAAAAGGGGTTGAAGTTTCTTACACTCCGTGTTGGTCAGGATTCTTGGTATGTTTAGGTACACCATGTCGGTGACCTTGATTTCCTGTGGTGTAAGTTTCTTATCATATCTATCCTTTCTTTCCTTTTGTAGCTTGGCGACCCTTTCTATAGCTTTCCTCCTAGAGGTATCTTGATTTGTTATCATGTTGGCTACATGGTCTGCTACTGTGGATATGTCTTCCTGTATTCCCAGCCCTAAGTCCATTGGGGTGGCTGGGTTTCTTCCATGGAGTAGGAAGAAAGGGGTGAATCCTGTGGTTTGGGATTCAGTGTTGTTTAATGCAAAGGTTATGGGTTCAATAAATGAATCCCAATTGTTTTGGTGCTTTGAGCAGAATGCTCTGAGTGCTGTGCCTATGCTAGCATTGAATCTCTCTACAAGCCCATTTGATTGTGGCCTGTATGGTGAGGAGAATTTATGTTTGATCTTGAGGTGTTTAGTTAACTTTGTGAACTTTGCACCTGTATAACATGTTCAATTGTCTGTTTGAAGAGTGGCTGGTGTTCCATGATGACAAATTATATTCTTGTAGAACTCTGCTGCTGTTGTCTCAGCTTTTAAGTCAGTAGTAGCCCAAGCTGTTGCATATCTGGTAGCATAATCTATGCAGACTTGTATATGTTTGTTTCCCCTGGCAGTTGTGGGAAGTGGTCCCACCGCGTCTAGGTTTAGGAACTTCATTGGTGAAGTCATGTACTCTCTCACTGTCATTGGTGTTTTGTGTGAGTGTACTTGCCTTTTTGCTGTGAGGCATGTGTGGCAGGTGGAAACATATTTTGTTGTGTCTGCTAGCATAGACTTCCAATATACCCTAGGTCGGAGTGCTGACAGCATCCTACTTGAACCAAGATGGCCGCCAGTAGGTGAGTCATGGAAATACTGTAGTGTACTTGTTACCCATTGCTGTGGTATAACAATTTGAAGTGGTACAGTATTGGTTTTTCTCCAATTTATGGGGCATATATGGACTAATGTACCATTTACCAAGGTGTATGTCTGGCCTTGGTTGATGATTCTATTTCCTTGTGCTTTTGGTGCAGGCAAGGTCCCATCCTCAAGATATTGTATGAGGGGCAATAGGTCCTTGTCTTTCCTTTGTTCCAAGCCAAGGTTTGTACCTGAGATGGATGTGTCGGGAATCTGATCCAGTAGTTGATTTATATCTAGCACATGTTGTTTTATTCTGTCTCTTTCTTTTTCTTTTTCATCGACTATTAGCCTATCTTGTGCCTTTTGTTGGGGTGTGTCACTCTTGTTTTGGTGTGTAGGCTCCTTTGGAGGGCCTATTCTCGCCTTGATGGGAGTGGCAACCTTTTTCTTTAAAGGCACAATTTGCTTTTTGTCATTCTTCTTTGTCTCAGAGTTCTTTGACTTAGTAGATGCAGTGTCTTTTGTGACATTTTTCCTGGCAGGTGGGGTTTTGGTAGGTTTGTTTCCTGTGACCTTTTTCTCATTTAGAATAGTTTGTGATTGTGTGGGGGGTTTTGGTGTGCCCTCCTGAATCATTTCTCTAGTCTTTGAGCGTGTGGTCATAGGACACAAATGGTTTGATGTTTCCTCTCCCTGCATTGGTTCAAAGAATCTGACTGATTTAGAAGTTGCTTGAGTAATAGCATATATTGTGTCTTCTGGATCTTCATCATCTGAGTCAGGTGGGGTGAAGGGTGGCTCCTTAGGAGTTGCCTTCAGCATTTGATTGAGTGATGAGAATTCAATAGGCTCGAAGTCATTATCTGGAAAGAGTTGTGAGTATTCTCTCTCACAGTGGCAAAACACATAGTGTGTAGATTGCTTCAAGATACCCCTAATGGGTGTCTCTGGCTTTTCAATGGTGTTGGGTGGATCATCCCTTTTGAATGGTACTTTCTTTGTTACTTTTGCAAACTTGGTTCTACTGGCTGCTCTAACTCTCCTTGGTGGGGGTGGAGGGTTAGTCATGGGTCCAGAATCTGGGTATTCTCTTCTAGACATAGCATCTGGTGGTGTGTTATCATCACCTTTCACGTGTTGGATGGTGAATGAAAATTGTTGTATGTCTAGAGCCCATCTGGCCCATCTATGTGTGAGTCCTGTATTGGTTAGTAGCGGGATTAGGGCTGCATGGTCTGTGTATAATTGGAAGTGTCTGGTCTCTAGATAGTGTCTGAAGTGTAATACTCCATACACTACTCCCAGTAGTTCTCTCTCTGTGGTATTGTAATTTCTCTCATGTTTGGAGAGGGTTCTACCTGCAAAGGCTACTGGTCTGAGCACTCCTTCATTATCTCTCTGTGAGAGTACAGCTCCTAAACTCACATTGGAAGCATCAGTTGCCAAACTGAACTCTTTCTCATAGTTTGGATATCTGAGAAGAGCATTGGTACAGAGGGCATGCTTTAATGTTTTGAAAGCATTATCTGCCTCTTCTGTCCAGACAAATGCTTTGAGATGTGTCTGTAGATCATATAATGGTCTAGCAATTTGGGCATAACCTTTGATAAACTTTTTGAAGTATTGGCATAGGCCTGTGAAGGATCGGACATTTTTGACTGATTTTGGTGTTGGGAAGGTTTTGATTGACTCCACCTTTGTGGGAGATGGTTGTAGTCCCATGGGTGTGACTCTCATTCCCAAGAAGTCTATTCTGTCTATGAAGTATTCACATTTTGATTTCTTCAGTTTGAGTTTACCAACTCTTAGGCTGTTGAACACATCTTCCAGGTCATGGAAGTGTTGTTCGATTGATGGTGATAATACCAATATGTCATCTAGGTATGGTAGGGCACATTTGTACTTGAGTTTGTTCAGAATTAATGTGACTAGATGGCAGAATCCCGCCGGTGCCGTCGCTAAACCCATCGGCATCCTTTCATAGACATATTTTTTGTCATTTGCTATGAATGCGGTTTTATGCTGATCCTCCTGTCTGATAGGAATTTGAAAAAATCCCTGTTGGGCATCTAGCTTACTGAATACTCTTGGTCTGAGTGACCCTATCATGTCTAGAGTGTCATCGGCCCGGGGTGTAGATAAGGCTTGATTTATTGTGTTCTGGTTCAAATAACGAAAATCTGTGACGAGCCGATGGCCTCCCGATGATTTTTGTACTAAAAAGGATCTGGAGGCCCAGGGGCCTTCAGCACATTCTCTCAGAATGCCCTGTTGTACTAGCCTTTCACACTCTTCCCCTATTGCGGCCTGTTTTTCTGGTGTTTGTCTATATGGTAGGAAATGACATGGTACTGCCTCAGGTTTTACATGTATTGAGTGTGTATACAGGTGTGTGGCACCAATGTCTCCATCTTTTCCTACAAACACATCATCATACTTGGTCAGCAGTGATTTTAATCTATCATGCTGATCTTTGGATGTGAGCACAGATTTTGGTGGAACATTCTCTTCCAATTCTGGCTCGAGGTCATGTGCCTCACTATGTATAGCAGCTATTTCAGAGAGTCTGATTGAGTTGGGTTCAGGGTCAGCATATGTGGACTCACAGTCTGAGTCTGTGTCACTGAATTGAGTTGCATCCTCAGGCCGTATGGCTGAGATGGATTGATCAGTGTGTGGGGTTGTGACTGACACCTGTTGAGGTTTCTCTAAATCAGATTCCTTGACTTCCTGAAATAGAGCTATGATGGCACCCTTTTTGATTTTATGTGGGCGCCTGCTGGTGTTGAGTAACACTAGGGGATGTTTGTTATTTTCCCTGGGGGTTACTGCTGCCCTTTGAACTAGATATGGGGCATTGTTATTTCTTTGGAGGTTATCTACTACTCCAGTTTTCCCTTGCAGTGATTGAGTAGATGTGACCTTACCCAATACTGCAAGTTCAGAGAATGGAGGGATGGTAAAATCCCTCACTGCCCTAATGGGTTTGAGAATTTGTTCAGGATCAACATTAAATTCAATTTGAGATTTTGTAGTGCTTAAGAAATCTGTGCCGAGTACAACGGGCTGTGTGAGGTTGGGAATTACAGCAAATTGGTATTGGAATCTGACACCTTGGATTCTAAAGTTCAGCATAGCTGAATGTCTAACATGACACACCGATCCATCTGCCAAATGGATGTTGATTTTAGATTTCCTCAGTTGGATATGGAATCTCTTTTGGAGATCCATGAGGAATGATTGTCTGACACAGGTGATAGTAGCACCTGTATCAACCAAACATTGTACATCTGAAACATCATATAGATTTGCATTGATACAGCCATTTTGAAGAAGTACAATAGAAAGCTTGGTACTCTCACCTGTATCCTTTGATGCTGAATCTGGTGGGGTGATGTGTATCACTGATGGACGTCTCTGTCTGTTAGATGGTAGATTTGCACTAGCAATTGTCTCTGGTTGGATCTTTGTTAATCCTGATTGATTGTTTGTATTTGGGGTGTCACAGTGCACTGGCCCATCGGCACTGTGACATCCTAGTTTTCCTGGTTCTGTGGGGTGGTTGAGATGCTTGCCACCAGGAGCTTGGAGATTTGATCCATCACATGAGGTGGTATTTGGGGGTTACTTTGTTGGTTCCCCTGGTAACCTCTTGTGTCAGGTTTGTAATCCTCCTGGCGTGGGTTGGAACCCTGGTTATATTGACCAGAGTTGCTGTATTGCCCAGAGTTATTTGAACCCTGGTTGCTGTAGGATCCAGAGTTGTTGGATCCCTGTTTGTTGTAGGCACCATTGTTGTTATTGTAGGATCCACTGTTGTAGTTTCTATGTGGACTATGGCTTCTACTGTTGGATCCTTGATTATAGGATCCAGAGTTGTTTGAACCCTGGCTGTTGTTGTAGGAACCATTGTTGTTGTAGGATCCAGAGTTGTAGTTCCTATGTGGACTATGGCTCCTACTGTTGGATCCCTGATTATTATAGGATCTGCCATTACTTGGGGTTCTGTCTCTCCTATCACTGTATGAAGAGTTACCATTGTTGGAGTTGGAAGAGCTGTTGTCTTTCCTACTGTTGTGACCCCCCCGGTTGTTGCTGTTGCCCCCCCTACCTCTACCTCTATTGGATTGGTAGTTGGGGTCATAGTTATTTCCTCTATATCTACCGGTAGGGTCTTTGGATATAGCCTTAGCTTCCTGTTGCTTTACATGGGCACTAGACATTAGGTTAACATCTTCATCTGAACTAGTGGTGATTTCCTGGACCTTTTTCTTAGTAGGCTGTGGGTTAGACTCTGCATCCCTTGTTTTCCTAGATCTTTCTTGGGTCTCAACCTCTAAGGCTAGGTCTAGGGCTTGGTTAAAAGAGTCTATTTTCTTGTTCTCAAGAGCTACAGATATCCAGGGCCTCATGCCTTGGATGAATGTTTTAAATAAGGTGTCGTCCTTTAGGCATTGGGCATTACACGCTTTTCTGAGATACATTGCATAATCAGATACAGGTTCATCTATCTCTTGTGCACGGAGTGCAGTCCTGGAGATAATATTGTCTTGAGTAGCAAAATACTCTTTTAGTTCATGTACTACATTGGACCATGTCAACTTATCAGGTGTGGCACTTTCCTTGAAGGTTTCAAACCAAGCCAATGCTTGTCCTTCAAGGTACTTGGGTAAATATGTTACCATGGTGTCACTGTCTGTTAATTTGTACCTGTCCTTCAGATACTCTGGGAATTTGTGATCAATAAATAGTGCTGTTGACATGAGTGGTGATGGGTGAGAAAAAGTTTTGGGTTTGGTTACCTCGTGTTGCCTGATCTTCCTGTCATCGTGTTGTTGTCTGTCTAGGATCCTGGTCATGTTGGACATCATGGAGATCATGACATCCTCCTTGGATCCAGAGGCAGATGGTGTGACAATAGGTGTTGTGGTGGGTGTGGGAGGCTGTGAGGTCTGAGTTGATACCAGCTTCATGAGATCTGATATCTGTTGTTGTGCCTGTTCTAGGGCCTTCCGATGGTCATCTAATTGTTGACTGAGGATCCTCTCCCTTTCCTTTGAGGCAAGGGCATGAGCATCATGTTGGGCTTTGTTTGCTTCTAGGGCAGTGACTGCATCTTGGATGGTCTTTTCGTAGGCCCATATCCTTTCAGCTGCCTGATTGGGTTGAGGACCTTCTTCAGTGTCGGCCATGGTGGAAGGTGTGGGATCACTGGTGTGTTGTAGGTATCACTGACATGTTGGAGATCAAACTGAGAATGTCATTGGGGAGACCTCACTGATGTTTGGGAGACCTCACTGATGTGTGGGAGACCTCACTGACGTGTGGGAGACCTCACTGACGTGTGGGAGACCTCACTGACGTGTGGGAGACCTCACTGACATTTTGGGAGACCTCACTGACGTTTGGGAGACCTCACTGACGTGTGGGAGACCTCACTGACATGTGGGAGACCTCACTGACGTGTGGGAGACCTCACTGACGTGTGGGAGACCTCACTGACATTTGGGAGACCGCACTGACGTTTGGGAGACCTCACTGACGTGTGGGAGACCTCACTGACGTGTGGGAGACCTCACTGACGTGTGGGAGACCTCACTGACATGTGGGAGATCTCACTGATCGTGTGGGAGATCTCATTGATGTGTGGGAGATCTCACTGATATGTGGGAGATCTCACTGATCGTGTGGGAGATCTCATTGATGTGTGGGAGATCTCACTGATATGTGGGAGATCTTACTGTTGTGTGAGAGATCTCATTGATGTGTGGGAGATCTCATCGATGTGTGGGAGATCTCATTGATGTGTTTGAGATCTCACTGATGTGTGGGAGATCTCATTGATGTGTGGGGGATCTCACTGATGTGTGGGAGATCTCACTGATGTGTGGGAGATCTCATTGATGTGTGGGAGATCTCATTGATGTGTGGGAGATCTTACCGGTATGTGGGAGATCTCACTGGTATGTGGGAGATCTCGTTGATGTGTGGGAGATCTTACTGATATGTGGGAGATCTCACTGATGTGTGGGAGATCTCACTGATTTGTGGGAGATCTCACTGATGTGTGGGAGATCTCACTGATGTGTGGGAGACCTCACTGACGTGTGGGAGACCTCACTGACGTTTGGGAGACCTCACTGATGTGTGGGAGATCTCACTGACGTGTGGGAGACCTCACTGACGTTTGGGAGACCTCACTGACGTGTGGGAGACCTCACTGACGTGTGGGAGATCTCACTGGTGACCTTGGTGGGTATGGTGTCAAGGTCAAGGTCACTGGGTGGGTGGAGTGGGTCTTACTGTGTGTATGATTGTTCTTAGTTGCGGTACCAGCTTTAATTTACTGTGTGCATGATTGTTCTTAGTTGTGTTACCAGCTTTAATTTTTATGAGCCTGTGAGAGATGGGATCTTAGTAGGATGTTCTCCACCACTTTGTCATACTAGTGATTGGCATGATCAAGTTGTCATATGAGAAATATCATATGGCTAGTGGTGTATGGAGTAAATACATCAGGCTCATATAAAATAGTGTTATTTCCAGTTGTCACTGGTTTATTCAGCTTTAGGCAACATGTAAGAAATATCAATCATACAGTAGTTAGTATGTAGGTAGTTTGTACATATAGTAAACACACAGTAATTTATAAAGTACAATGTTCAGTTCCACTCCACCTGTGAGGTATTAATAATACAGTGTCCAGCATAGTTCTAGGTGGGTTCCCACACCTAGCTCCTGACCTGCTGCTTAGAGGAATAATGTAATAATGAATAACTTTACCCTCTGGTGGAAGTCTTGAAGAAGATAGCCCCTGGCCACTAATGGTAGAAAACCAATGCCTGTCTAGCATAGTTTCACCATAGTGCAGTGGTATAGCAGGTAGCAGGAGATGACTGGAGATGTTACCTCTAGAGCGGTTCTTGGTGATGTGTCTTCCTGGAGGTGCATACAGGCTATTTGTAGCAAATCTTGGAAAAGCACCTCCAGACTGACTGGAGCCAGCAGCATCTGCCTAACTCTACAATTGTTTGAGGGGACTCTTTCAAGTGTCACAGGGGGACAAAGGACCCCCATGGACGCCGCTATGCCCCCCATTGTCTTGGTCGGTTCTGCATCTTTAGACCCTCATATCTCGGTCGTTTATGCGTTTATAACCGCCATTTTGGGCATGCGCGGAGTTGAATATGCCAAGTTTATAATGCCCGCTGGATAGGCGCGTAACTCGCGCTGGTTTGTCTGTAGTGCACTCGGAGCTTCTTTCAGTCTCCATGGCATAACTTCCTTAATAATGGGAGTTCCGCCTTGATCTTGGGCTCATTTTGACCGTCTAATTATGGGCTTTCCATAAATGCTTTGATATTTGACCTAGCTTGCTCAGGGGCGACGCTAGAGCGACCGGAAGGTTATGGCGTCGTGCTTATGTAACCCATTGTTCAGTCCTTAGAGTGCTCAGACACTCATGACGGCGTCAGCGGTGCTCAGGCACCCGTGACGGCCGGTTGCATTCACTTACAAGTTATTAGTTTGTGCACTGAACCATGAGGTCGCACACTGAGACCCTTATTCTTATTATATTGTGCAGTGAACCATTAGGTCGGACCCTTTGATGTCATAAACTCTGTCTAACTGACTTGGTTTGGTGTGCAGTGGGGCATGAACGCTCTTATACAAAGTTTGAGCGCTCTTATAGCTCTTAGAACCAACCTATGTATTAATTTCATAGATATTCTTTGATTAATACAATAATATGTTAGAATTTATGGAATAATAAAATGGTATATCATAGTAACAATGGGGTCTTGAAGGCTAGAAGTCATGGCTTCCGTTACCATGTCGACCAGTCCCTCCAAAGTCCCATCTCCATGCTCCTCCCATAGCCACACAGTATCAGCTGCAGGGCCATTCTGGAGTAACATGAGGAGTTGAGCTAATGCCATACTCGAGGTCCATACATTTACTCGACGGACATGATTGAATCCGTGGTACCAACGGAGCCAATCGTCCTTCCATGTAAATGGAGGGCACTCGACTGACCTAGTTCGGGCTGGTTCATGCCCGATAGAGGTATTTTCAAACATTCTGCTTGATCTCCTGACCTGATCAAGGGCGAATGTTGTGCCTCTTCTAGGTATTTGATGGTCCATCCCCATGTTTCTCATAGTCGTGTCTGCACGACTGTGATTCATCCCCCAGGGATTACCAGAATCGGCATCACTCAACCGCGAAGCCTCGAATCTGATATCCCTATATTTGGGTGGATCAACATGTTGTTGGGTCGTGATAGGGGTCGAGAACTGCCCGATCACTTCACTTAGACCATCGGTGCGCGGCATTGAAGGAACTGGTTGGGTCCGGCGCGACCTCGAATCCACTTTCGAGATGTCGTCGATTGCTCCCACCATTCTATCTATCTCCGCCTGCTGTTTTGAACGTTCCGCCTGTCTTAATTCCGACACTAGGAATTCCAGGCGGGCATGTTCGGGTTTCGAGAGATCTCGTTGCTCGCTGATGGCAAAGAGTTGCTTGGCCTCCTTCATGGCATGGTCAAGCCACTCTCTGTAGTCAGGGTTTTCGACTAGATCCCCTTGAGTAGCAACTCTAGTAGTGCTGCATTCACTACTTTGTTGCTTATCTCGAAGTCTAGCGGTACGCAATTTCGATTCCGTCTGCTCCTTCAGACGTTCTTCGAGTGCGAGTTCATCACGAACTTCTTTATTCACCCTGGCTTCATCAGCCTTTCTGCGAGACAATATCTCTCGTCGGAGCTCATCGATTTCACCACGTATGGCTCCCAAAGTGTCCGAATCCTTCTGATCTTTCAGTGACTGGGCTACTAGGGATTCAGACTTCAAGGAATTAAGCTCGGCCTCATGCCTCGCTTTTTGTTCCATTAAGACCTGATATTCCGCCATTTTGTTTGCGTGTTCGATTCGTTCCTCACAGCGACGACGCATTTCTGCCTCGTCCCTGGCTCAAGCATCCTCGTCAGCTTGCATCTGACAGAGTAACGACTCCCGTTCCTGACGTAGCTGTTTCACCTGCTTTTCATAAGCCGTTAGGTGCTCAGCTACTTCTTCAGTATGCTCGGCTGATTGTTGGTTCAACTTATGCCACAACTCTTGCAGTTGTTCCTCCAACATAGTCTTTTCTACTTCTTGTAGTTTCAACTTATGTTTAAGGGACGTCTGCTCGTGCTGGGCATCCCGAAAATCGTTTCGAGCTCTCTCGACACATTCTCGGCGGCTTGTAGCAAGGCGATCGATCTTTGCTTTTAGCGATTGACAATCCATTGCTGTCAACCGACTACGCTCGATCTCTGACTTCGTTGCAAGCAAGGACTCCTTTTCGCTAGAGAGCTGCTTGACCTTCTCCTGAAGATCAGTAAGTTCTCTATTTGCGATCTGAGTCTTGTTCGAAGCCTCTAACGCCTGCTGCCTAAGCTGTTCCAATTTCAGCTCTATTTCTGTACTCTTCTCCTGAGCTTTCATGGTGTTACTCGCGAGAGCATCCAACTGTTGGCGACCCTGGCGCAGTTGGCGTTGCTGCTCTTGTAGCAACTCCTCGTTGAGCCCCCTGCCACTGTCAATACTTCCTTGTATCGACACGGGCGAGGGACCCTCGAAGGACCAACTGCCAAGGCCCATTGGAGTTCCCACGGGCGAGGCTGATTTTTCTACATAGGACAAACTCTGTGTCCTCAAGAAGTTCTCAGCCGCCGGAGAGAGTTGAGTCGATACTCGCCAATTGAGTAGCCGGCTCCTTTGATACAGGCCCAACGGGTCAGACGATGGGCCTAATATCAGGGTGTGGTTCAAACCACCACCAATTAGTGGATCATTCATATCCACTAACGGGCCTGTAGTCACTTGATGTTGATGATTGGGGTCATCACCTTCATCCAAGTGACCCTGCATGTCGAACTTAAGCTCGCAGTACCTATGCGGACTAAAGTTAACAACTGGTCACGGCACCAGTGTAGCGTTCTACCCCTCGATGTTATATCGAATCTTTCGATAAACAACGAAGAACAACTATTCAGGTTCCAGTTAAAACTTTATTGTCTAATAACACATAGGCATCAGCCGTTCTCGATCACAGTTACAGGTGGCAGAGTTTGAACTCTATTGCAGGTTCGACACTAGGCCTTCTAGTGTCTAGAGTTAATATTCCACATGAACCCCCTCTGTGCAGTAGCACAGAGGAGTATTAGAATATGGTAGCCGGGCAGCCGCCGACCATTGCTCACAATGGTCAGTCGGGGCTGGACTGACCCTGAGGAAGGCCGTACAACGGCCTTATATACACCGGAGTCGAGGGCCACGTGACCAAGTGGTGACGTGGCGCTGGACTCCAGCGCCCCCAGGCGTCGGGTAATAGAGGTGCTCTCGACGTCGCCCACGAGGACCACGAAGGTACCTCGAAGACGACGCGGGACCACCACACTATCAATCCTGTATGGTTTACTTTGCTTTCATCTTGAGATTTATGAATTATTTGCAGTAAAGTCATGCATTGATTGCTCACTTAAACACCATGACCATGGAGCCTTTAGTATTTTACATGCTGCCTGGCAGTGTGGACTATATGGCTAACAAATCATAATACTTGTTTCATTTATTTGATTTTTTTTTTATATCATTTATGAATGTCAAATCATTATTTCCCTTAGTAATTTTACCATACTAAGTCTGACTCTGGTTGTATTCTGATATAAGGCCAAATAAAGAAAAGGTTTGTTTCCAGTCACCCAACCAACCTGAAAGAATCAGATAGATATGCCCATACATTTCTATACAAATCAAAAAGAAAAAAAAAAACGACCTACCAGCCCCAGGTCTTTGAGTCATGTTACTGGAAACGCATGAATATTTTCTGTACTGTTTTGTGAATTAGGGGCCATTTCAAATTTGTTTGTGACTTAGGGAATTTGCATAGGCCATATGTAGCAAATGATCTTGTGACATAGAGACTGTTTAGCAGACAGGGACTTTGCTTAGGTCCTATGTCTCAAAACTGACAATTTTGAGGGATAGGACCTTTTGAGACTTAGGGGCCTCACAGGGGCTGTCTGTGGTATGCACAGGTGTCCAGTGCAATACTGTGCTCAATACCTACAGGCTGCCCAGCCAGTGTGTGTGGTGGCAAGGCAGTCTAGACCCTTTAAACTTTTAAGAAGTGGGGAAGGCGCCGCATCATATTAAATATGGTGAGTCATTACCTTCAGACCATTTTCCATGCAGATTTTCATACCTTACAGAAGCTGCACTGGAAAAAGAAATTGTGACTTCAAAGCACAGGGCATATGGAAGCCTGTGGCTAGAGAGTGAGGGTATAGTAGTTCTAATAATAGAGAAGGGACGACACTCCTGTGGCACGGTCATCTCTGTGCCTTTCTAGTCTCTCCTCATCTCTGTGCCAATATTATGTGGTCCTGAAAACACATGGTTAATTTGCATAGGGCCCTTCATGCAGTAGTCAGGCCAGGGTTAATTGCCCTGTGTTATTGTCCATATTTGTTGGTCTCAAGTACTTGTGCCCTGTCAATAGAGCAGCGGGCTGACAAGTCCTACACTAAGCAGTATTGTAAGGCTATTCTGACTTGTTAGGCACACCTGAACTAGTGTGACATCATGACTACAGTATATGCTCACTCCCATACTACAAAATACAAAGGGAGAGAGAAAAATTAAGTACTACTAGAATCAATTACACATTATTCATAGAATGTGTATTTGAACTGGGATAAACTATCACTGAGGCTAGATATCTTTCAGCATGAATGCAGTCAATATGACCCCCTTATAACATAGACCAACCCCCACCCAACAACAATAAATATTAAATGGCTGACCACCCTGTGTCATACCTTTAGGAACTACCTCACACTGTCTCACCTTACAGGTTTAGTCCATCGAGCCTGTGTTTCAAAGTAACTAACAGAAAATGTATGAGGCGAACTTTTGTCAGGGTTTCCTTTTCAGGTTTCTTCCGTAGTCAGCACATGAAACTCTAGTCATACTGATGGCAAGTACAAGCAGTGTTGAATGTAATCCTTAAGGCCTTATCACAAAGTGCAATTTTCACATACTGTAAATTTGGAAATAACCGCCCAGGAAATAATCAATTTCAAGAGGTGAAAACCCCTGGCCTTTGCAAAACAGGCCCTTTGAGGTCATGAATGCGCAACAACCAATAACCTTCCAACGCCCTCCCCCTTTAAAATGCCAAAAGAAATCTCATACTATCATTTAAACTCTTGATTATGGGAGTGCTATGAATATAACTTCTCAAGTGCCCTGGGGTCTTTTTCTATGCTGACAACGACTTCTTTATATTATATTTTAATGTTTAAGAGTAAACAACGAATTTAGGATAATAACAAAGATAATTTCTCTAGTCTAAATCATCAAAGGGCCATTTCTTTTTTGAATGGAGATGATAATAATATGACGATTTTGACCATAGAAATAGGTTGTCCTCATCATAATCATGAATTCATTGACAATTTCTTTTCAGTTTTAATGATCATATAAAGAATTTGCTGTATAGGTAATTTATACAAAAAATGTGCAGTTAATGTATTACTATTAAAACAATAAAAGGCTGTTCCTATAATTCAAGACGGTTATCCTGACCCTTTTAGGTCTGAATTACCGTGGTGCGAGAAACACTCAAAGAGCAGTGTAAGATTAGATGTAGAGCTCTTGCAATCTAAGGACAATTTTGGAAGAGTTGTCAAATATGCTGCAGAAATACTATGATCTTCATGAATAAAGATAATTTTTTTTTAATATTCTCAAACGACCAAGATTGTCCTGCACAAAATCATCAACCTCTCTTCAGAAATACTTTGCATGAAGAATTCATTAAATGAAGCCTTGAACAGCACAGCCCCGGTACACTTTCCTTAAGACACTACCATCAGTACTTTAGCTGTGCAAATTTGCTCAGTGAGGGTTGCAGCTACATGATAAAGGTGAGATTCCAGCTCCATGTCACAGTAATTATCAGCTGTAAAATTTGCACATGGTGACGCCAAGTATACAATTACTCCTGTAGACTTATATACAAGAAGTATAAGTGTTACACCTCACACTACAGGTCTGTAGCGCTTACTCACTTGGCAGAAAAACGTTTTGTTAAAAAAAAAAAAGAAAAAAAAGATAGAAACAACTGTATTTTTTTTTCATGTTTTAAGTTTCACAAACATCCAGCTCTATTTTCTATCTGGTAGACTCTGATGTATAGACGAAGGACCGGGAGGTGTCTGAGGGAAATCTCACGAAGGGGAGTGAGGGTTAATGAAGGCAGGGCAAGTGAGATATAACCGGCCAATTTAAATGACTAGTGAAACATACCTGTGAAGTAGACTGTTTCTCTGCGACAAACACCTTGTCCTGCTTAGAACCATGTAATATATGATACTTTATGCAGATACATATAGCTGCGACATTAAAACCTATAAATGTGTCACAGCCCTTGCCCCAGGGGAAGTGCCAATTAATTGCGTGACAGAATGATTGGTGCTGCCCCTGAACTGGACTGGCTGCAGAGCCTCCCCCCCCCCTCCTCCTCCACTTCACGGCAATATTCAGGGTAGGGATGGTGGAAAGGAGGGGGTAGAGCGGGATACTCTTGCTTTCTCATTCATGATATTGCTGCATCTCAATACTATTTTCTCATATTATATTATAATCACTACAACAATCAAAAGCTTTAAGCAGAAAACAAACATAGCGCGTTTTCCGACGCGTCGACGTGCGCGTCGACGCGTGGGATAACCCCTACTAGGGGAATTCTGACGCCCTTCTGCGTACGTTGGCATGGTATATACAAAGAGAAACTGTCTTTCTCTAAATCAACTTATCTACAGTCCACTTACTGATGATTCAGTGTGCACCACTGACCTACCCATAAAACTTCCTGATACCTCCCATCATGTGCTCCCATGGTGCTAAATATTGTGAGCACCACACTCAGGAGGACATTTCTTATTTATAATATGATATGACTGCCACACTCCAAATTTCTCACACTGATGGCATTACAGGCCTACTGTAATGTCGCATATAGGGGCCGGGCTTTGAATAGTAGCCTCCCTTGAATAGGGGCCTGGTGGGGCCAGTTTTAGAAGAAAGAATGACAGAATGTACACTGTCCTGCACACAATTAGGTTGTAAGATATAGATGTATCAAATGCCATTTGAAAGGGAATTAACTAGAACAACTATACATCCTAGGTGTGATATCCTTTGTAATTATACTAGAAAGGTATGGTGGCTGAAGGTTGGCTATGACAGCTTTGTAAGGCCTAGTGCTGTATCTACACCACTGTATATATAACAATGTGATTATAGGCCTATGTGTGGACGTAATGGTCAGTTCTGTGGTGAAAAACCACACTTTTCCTTATGACATTTTATTCTTTAGACATAGTTTCAGCCTCTAAATTAACAAGGGCCGGGCCTTGAATAAGAGCCTACCTTGAATTGGGGCCGGGGTATAGGTCCATTGAAAACAATAAGGGCCGGGGCCCTATTTGAGACATTACGGTACATCTAGTAATGTAATGTATGATGATTATGGATGCACAAATTGACTTTACGGCTGATAAAAGCATGAGGCAAAGCCGAGTACTTTTATCTGGCCCTAAAGTCAATGAGTGCATCCATAATCATTACACATTGCTTTTTAAATACTACGGTCTGCATCTTTAGGATGCATTAGAATGCATCAGAATGCATTCTGCATTCGCTGACATGTACACAATGGTCACGAATGTAAGGCTGCCATACAAGCATAACATCAGAATATCCGAGGTAGTAGGTTGTCACATGGGCGCTGCCATTGCTGGAGCTTGTTACCAGCGAGTTCTACTGATAATACCTATCAGATCGGTACCAGTTGGCCCCTGAAGGACCACGGTGAATAGATTGGGGTTCTCCCATTGGCTAATAATTAAACCTGGCTAATAATTAAGTCCGTATCTGATAACTACGTAAGTGCTAACCATGCACAGCAGTTAAAGGCCATCACCTATGATCATCCACTTTAATTTTAAGGGCTTCAAACCGTATACTGTGTGCAACCATACTATTCTGAGCAATACCCTCCTCAGTGACTATTTATTGGCAACCATGTGATCATAAATTTTAGCCTTACTTACTCTGCCTTTATATATGCGCTTATTTGAAACATAAGGATAATTATACAGAATTTCATATCTTAAAGCCCGGGTCTTAAAACCTCCTTCAACCCTGCGCTAAAATGCATGACACATGCACTAATTTGAGAACCTGCACTAAAACGGGCCTCTCTGGGTAAGAAAACTTTACTTATATTAATCAAATAAGGTTGTGTTGTAAATTTACTTACTTGAATGCAAGGCGATACTTTTACGAATGATGATAGTATGCAGAGAGTTAATACTAGGTGAAACCAAAAGTGGAAAAATAGATTGAAGGTACATCTACCAACCAGCCAATAGCCATGGACCTATCCTAACAACAGGCCACTGACACAGAGGCTGGGATAGGCTTGGTAAGGATAACTCCCTTCTAGGGCCAGTCTCACATATCAGACTAAAATCAGTGTACCACAGCAGATACTCCACTGCTGTCAATTGGGCAAATTTTCGCTAATCCGATTTTTTTTTATATTGCAAAAGTAAAGAAAGAATCGTTTGGATTAGTGAAGATTCGCCCCCCTCCCCATTGGCAGTGGAATACCCCATTAAATACCGTAAGCACTGGCTCCACTGCGATTGGTTGGGCGAATATTTTTCAAACCCATCATATTTCGTTTTTATACTTATAATAAATCATCTGATTAGTAACAATCCGTCAACTTGACGGCAGTGGTATTATGGCTGGGTCCACTGCTGGACTAATTTTCTCGCTAATCTAACAAATTCTTAGAAGCAAACGGATAGACACAAAAAATGTTGGATATTGGCAAAACTCGTTCAACCCATGGCAGTTAAAATGCAAAAAAAAAATTGAATGTAGTTTCCTTTTTTTGACGTGCCAAGGTGTTGTACACTCAACAATAACTTATGTTGATTCTTAACCACTTTTATAGGATTTTGGCCAAACCAGGGAGAATAAAACAGCAGTGTCTAACTTAATGTCCCACTTTGAGAGGTGATAATGAGATTAACATGGCATGGTCCTGACATATTTATTGTTCCTGTCTCTGTCCTATATGTAATACTACACACACCAGTATCCGGTCAACAATGGGAGATTTCATTCATGCACCTTCTATTAGGATTTAAAGTTCTGTGATCTTGAACTCTTATAGCTGTGATGATGCTTGGAACACAGGCCCTGGTGAGAAGGACCCTGGTGGTGCACTGTGAATAATATGTTGAAGAAATAACGGCGCATTCCTCATCCCAAAGTTGCCAGAGATCCGTCGTTATTTTCAAAGAGATTCCGTGTACATTTGTGTACCATCGTACTGCCACCTTTGGCTTCTTGTAAAAACTAATCTGGTTCAGTGCTTCTCAATTACAGTTCTTCACTGTTCAGTTTTACGAGGATCCCTTGTAGATTCAAACATTTATATTTTACAGTGTACCGACTAACCTCCTCCCTCAACCGATTCTTTTGTCCTTCTATTTTGAATTTACTCTTCTACCGAGCAGTTCTTTAACCCACCTACCAGGTTCCCGTGGGGCTATAATGCCCTCCCTAAGAGTAAAGATGATGTATAAGAACATATGAAATTCAAAAGCATTGTGGTGATTTAAGATGGGTTAGGAGCTCATCTGGGTCAACTTTGAGTTTTCCTCATATTCATGTTTGTCATGAGTGTACTAATTCTCAAATCTTTCTGATTATGATAAATGTTTGAAAATCAGAGAAAAGCATGGTTAGATCAATTGTGGGGACCCGTCAGTATTATCCTCTAGGTGTGCCTGCACCCCCAGATGGTCTCACACAGTGTTTTGGCCCCATTTGTCTGGTCTGACAGTGGTCCAGTCATGCAACCGGTGGCAATGGTGAGAACAACCTCTGATTTCATTAAATCAGCCTTTGTAGGACATTGCAAATGGGTTTAGGTAACAGGGCTGAAAAAAAAAATATTTTGAAAAATTTGCTAAGGCCGGCCTTGAATTCTTATCCCTATGAGATACAAATTAGACATGTGGGATCGTGATGACAATTTCCAAAATCAGATCCCCCCAGAAAAAAAGGCCCATAAAATATTACGGTAGGGAAATGTGACAAAAGTCATCATATCGAGCTCAAGGTTCACAGGTCCTACATTCATTTTCACTGAAAACATTGAAGAAAAGTCACAAGCAACAAAAGAAATAACAAGATGAACCGGGAATGTTAGGCAACAAACAACATTTATTTACAGATAATACAGTAGTCGTGAGCATATTCAGCATCGAGATTTAACTAAAGTTCTCTTCAAAGTATATCTGTATATTCTATATGCATTCTAACAGGACAACTTCAACAAGTAGTAAGTAGACTATCAAAAGTGAGTATTGGAGAGGATGTTATTTCTACTGCTACTATCAAATTCATTTCCATTTTGCTGATCCAACGTGCTTTGTTCACTGACCTCAGTCTCCAAATTATTTTCATTATTCTTGAGATCGGTGCTCGATGTTAGTTTATCGATTTCTTCATAAAGGCCTTTCTTTGTTTTACGTCGAATGAGGAACCAAGTCAGGAATAGAAAAAGAGTGGCCATGAACATGAATAGAAGAGTCATTCCATGCAACATTAGGCGACACTTGGTGGTGTCATAGAAGAGACAGTTACAAGTGTGACCACACAAGGCAAGTTGAGTCTATCAGGAGGGTGTTGCTCCTATAGTATAAGGAAGAGCTGGCTAAAATGCCCTCATTTCCAGTCCTTTCTTTTCATGTAGCTATAACTTGTCCCTTTTGTTGCTCACAAGTGGTCATTCAAGTACTGTGCTAAAAAAAGCCGCCTTTGAGTAGGTACCTAGTTGGTAGAAGTCAGTCAGTATAATATACCATAGAGTGTGTGACATGAGTAGGTTCCTGATAGTGCAGCTCTCTCTGTTCTAAACAAGGCAGGCGACTTCTGAGACTGATGTGGTGAGTGCAAGTACTTTGGTGAAGCAGTGCATGACTTGTTTAGAAAAGAGGGCACATACTCACAGCTCTTGTTACAATAGGAGCAACACCCTCCAGAGTCCCAAATAAGATAGGTCCAGGGATGAAGGCTGAATGACAGAGACAAACATCAAAATTAATCAAATCAGCAGAGATTTCATCGGTGACATTTTACACTTGAGTAAAAACAATATATATATATATATATATATATATATATATATTATAGATATCTACTCTCATTATAGGGAATATGTCGCTAATGATCGCTGTTTCTCAAGAGCTTGTCTATTCTCCCATTAAAAGGGGGGGATTCCATTTGTAAATATGGCATATACATACCAAGGACGTTTACCAAGAATGACTGGAAGCCCAATGCAAAGGTTCTCAATTCCGGATCAACAACGCTGTTGGAAATGGAATATTATATATTATTATGAAGTATATATATATATATATATATATATATATATATATATATATATATATATATATATATATATATTATCAATGAAAAGAGCTATAAAAGATACATGTATATCATAATATTCGGAAGTCATTTTTCAAATGACTTTATATGGATATATGCACAACCGTAATTGTTATAACATTATTCGATGTTATCTATGCACAGTGCCATTAGAACTATTCAAAGGTCATTTCCAATTGAATAAGTAGCTTGATTATACCAAATGAAAACCCTGGAAATTTGTAAGTCATTTCTATTCTAAGATGTAGAAAATATTTTGGGTTATCTATACCCTACAATATCTTTTCCATATTTCAACACACCGAAGGCTGACGATAGTGGATGGGATCCTTCCCATGGACCCTGCCAGTGACATAGTGAACATAACGACAGAGTACACATAAACAACCTTACACGGTGGGATACATGACCCACGCCTTGTTTTCTCTGTTGGTGGAGCTAGGCATGAGCAGTTTGCGAATGTCCAGTTTTGAAAACAAATGATTTTATTGGTTTAGGAATAAAAGAGGCAATGTTTATAAGTGGTCAGGTTTGTTACAATCTAGCGAGGGATTGGATGAGTATGATTTTGTCAGAATTATTAAGGCAAAGGACAAAGCAGAAAATTTACACCATTGTGAGTTATGGCTTAACATTGTCAGAATTTAACCTATATTGTAGAAATTGCATCATAAAAATATATAGAATGTCATTGGGTCTGTATTTAAAGGCGTTAACAATGCTGATTTATGTAAAATTTTAGAATCACGCATCACATATTTGCATCACATATTTTACCCTGGGAGGTATGATGAAGACCTTGAGATACTCTCAATGAAAATGATATAAGAAAATAGGATATGAGCACAAGTAATCTTTCCCAGCTCACCCCATTTTGTGACTGGCATCCAGCATGACAGGGTGAGAAGAAGGTCATTTTCCGTGAATCCCCAGTTGACGATGTCTCTCCACACACAGGGAGGTACAAGTCTTGTGGACATGTACATTCTGATTTACAGGGCAGGTCTACATCCAACCTTGCAGATGACCATCAGTCACTGAGGAATGGTATAGGGACAGTAACCTTATCCCTACCCGGCCTTCTAGTACTTAATCTAGTGATTATTTGGTTCACAATTCATCCAAAATCTTTTAAATTACATTATCACTGCACACCAGCGGCCAACAAGCAGTCGCCATTGCTGTGTGTGACCTCATGACCTAATTGCAATCAAAATGAGGCTCACCGAAATAAGCTGCCTGTGGCTGCAGCCTGACTGAAATCAGCTGCCTGTGGCTCAAGCAGTGAGGAAAACTCTAATAGCGTTAAGGTCCAAATTTCATCAGTGGTGCGAGCTAGAGGCACAGGATTGCTGTCCATAGGGCTGTAACCTCGGTAATTTTAAGGTAGCTGCCCTCCTGAGAGAGTGAAGTTTAATCTGATACCTAATATATGCCTAGGTTTTGATATATTTTATCAGAATTCTCACATTTTGAGCCAAATTAATTACTTGATTTTTAAAAAAATTAGGAATAGGGCCAAAAAGCTAGGGTAGGTCAGGATACCCGAATATATTTCCTTTCCAGTTATCATAATACATGTGCATTATTTTGGTAGAATGGGTGCTAGTTATAGAACTTTGAAATAACATGGTGAGCTAGTATGCTGATATCATATTTAACCTCACTTGTGGCTATTGCGCTAACCAATGTCAATGATGACCCTTTGCAACCATTAGGTGTCATATTAGGCTATAGACCATTTATATGTTCATAATGTGTATTGACAACTGGGAGCATAGCATTATTATGGAGGGTTCACAGCTGGTTAAAAATAGGCTCAGTTATATTGAACTCAGCCCGGTGGTATACAGTAGTGGCTGGTAAGGTGCCGGGGGGGGGGGGGGGCTGTACAACCACTATCTGTATAAACGACCGCTATCTAAAGTGCATATAGAGGCTGACCATCCAACCACTATCTGTGTAAAAATGTACACTATCTGTAGCACCCATCCAACCTCTATATATAAAGATCTGTGTAAATTCATGAACACTGAATTTGATACAGAAAGTGTTACTTTTACACAGATAGTGGTTGGATGGTTAGCCTCTAACTGTAGTACTGCAGATAGTGGTTCTTTACAGAGATAGTGATTGTACAAGTGATGCACTTCAATTTTCATGAGAAATTCTCTACATAAATTGGGGTATTTTGCGGAAAAATTACCGTCGCCTGCCGCACATAGTGTATATCTCCAACAAATAAAGTGCCACCCCCAGTAGGATGTCAGTGGAAAATCTACAGTCCTCCCAGTCAACAACAACAAAAAAACGTTATTTAACGTCAAAAAACCGTTTTTAACGTCATAAAACGTTTTGCCACGATAAGGAGCCATAGATAAACGTACTTAAACTTTTTGCAACGTTTTTTGTTGGCTGGGCTGTATACATAGATATTTGATATTTACTCTATTGGCTAATCACTAACACCTACTGGGGTTCCGTGGTACTATAGACATTAAGAGTGAGCGATAATGTAGGTAACAGCGGAGAAATAGGCTAAATTATGGTATAGTACAATGAAGGTTAAAAGCTGTCGAGTCATTATACATCATATAGGTGGACATGAACCTGGCAATACGGTATACAACTTTACAAGGAAACCATGATGTCATATTGGTATATTTAGTTTCCGCTAGGTGGCAGTGGTGGTTGGAAGTGAGTGCGCTATTAAAGGGGGGCTGGCATGGAAAATTAACAACATGGGTACCGATTCAAACAGCGATCATAAAATCGCGGGAACCAGCGGAAAAATCGCGATGCCCTGATTGGTCAAGGGGTGATCACGTGACTTTTTAATGCTGGCATGCATTACCATGCCAGGGCCCCTTTAAACTCTATAGCATCCTAGTATTTTAACATGTTTACCATGAGATAAAGTGCAGGTGTTCTCACCTATTTTTTTTTCCTTTTCAGGCCCAGCACATAGATTGTGATCCTTATGACAAAGAAATCAAGGACCGTGAAATAACAGATCACCGACAGCCTCTCATGCACCATGCTGGTCAATTGGCGTGATGCTTGCACGTGATGCATCAATGCATTAGCATGGTGGTTCGTACAGTAGGAAAATCGCGTTTACTTTCGCAATCAACAAACCACAGAAATCCATGGTCAGATGAAAAGAGACAAAACGTAAGAGAAAGTCCCAAACCACTTGTAAACAAAATATGAAAGATTATTGTATCTATCAAATCATCACATTCTTGGGAGGGGGGGGGTAAAGGTTTTTTCTCACAACCCCACTAGCCGCCTCCCTGTTGTTAAAAAATGATCACTTCTTAATTATCATACAGATCACATGGGTTTCATCTACAGTCCTACGCCAATAGTCTTTTAAGTCTTTTCATAAAGCATTAATTTTTATAACTGTCAGCCTGTTCAAATACATTGTGACCCCAGCGACCTGTTTCATAAGCATTCTTTATTTAAGATCAATCTTTCCACTCTATGAGTGACCACCTAAGATCAGTCATTTGGGAATGACTACTAGTGTTTCAGAACAAGCTGTCACTAGTATTGGAACTTAAGACTGGTCCTTTAAAAAACAGCTGTCAGTTAGACATAGGGGCAGTAATCAAGATCAGTTGTTAGGTCACTCACAGGCCAATCTTCAGCTAGTAAGATCAATCACCCAGGTGCAGAACATGCCTCTACTTTGTTATTTCATAATAGAAAAAGGTATTATAAAAGGGTATTTTATTTTGATATATTCCTGACATCATGGGTTAAAAAGATAGGTGGAATTCCACTAATTGATATGATTTATCCCATTTATATGTACCCTTAACCTTCCACATAAATCAGCTACTTTATGTTGGTCGTAAGTCACTCTTACATTGACCCTTTACTAGTAAGTTTCACTCCCCATTTACTTTTGAAACACTTCCCCTAAGCCTAAGAAGCCTAAGATACCACATAAGTTTTGGTTTGGGACACTTGTGGTCTTTTACATACTCTCCAAAAAAAAAAAAAGATTTGCCTTCAACTACTGGCTCAGAACAAAGTATGATTTCCGTTGTTCTCTGAACTGAGTTGACATAGTGGCTAAAATGCACAGCGTCCTCGATGTGTACATAAGACTGCTTATGAATATACATGTCATCGACATACCAATATCATCAGCCAGATTGTACAGATGGTAGCAAGACAATATAACTTCAACTACAAAGTCAAACCTTTATGTGCAATTAGGGCCATTCTTGCCTGTATGCCTTATAGGGAAGACCGGGGCACATTGGGACACTTTTGGTTATGTTTGCTCTCCTGTCATGATACTTAAGAGAAACAAACACATAATGTTCTCAAAAAATACCCTTGAATATTGGCTACAATAATAGAGTACTAATGAATCTTTAACTAAAATGGATTTCATTGAATTGTGCCGATACCGGGTTACAGTGGGACACTTCATGGGACACAATGGGCCATCAGCTCCCTGAATTGCCATGATCCCTCCCATCAATTTCATATGTTTTTTTTTTCAACACCATTAACTTATTCTACATCATTATCATCAATTTAATACTGTGCAATTTGCTTTATGTTGCATCCCCAAAGTGTCTTGTTTTTGTTTACATTTGCCACTTGATGCATTATGTAAATAGCGAATAAAAATTGTAGCAGGTAACACACCAATAAATGTGACACTAGTGCGGCTCAGTAATAGAATTGAAGTCACTGTTAAAATTTGATGTGTTGAGGGAAATACATTATTTCAGTTCAGGGGCTGGAGGAGATACCATCTCTATGTTCATTTGTATTATAAAGCTCTGGCAGCTTTGGAGTCAACTGTGCAATTTTCCAAAAGGACATAAAGAGGCAATTAAGGTTAACTGTGCTTAAAGTCACAGAAAGAATCCATACTTACTTAATAAATTCAAAAGGAAACTGAAGAACCCAAATGCAAAAGATTTCATCTCTTTGTCAACCATTCTGGGACAAGTTGATGAATTGGTTGTTCTACATTATGCATCAAATACCAAATCACCTTTCTCATTGCTTTGTTCATGATCTCTAAATTTACTTAAGCATGAAGAAACATTTTAAGCTGAATCTATTGCAAATTTTAAACTCCTGGATTCAAGCTGACTAAACAGATCATGAACGTTTAAATCACAATCTTAAAGTCAGTCTTTCAGCAACTTCGAATGAATCATTAAGTGCCAGATGAATGTACTTATGTCAATCACCTTAAGCAATCTTGCGGTGTCTCGCCTCTAAACTCTAAATTTACATGCAGTTGACAGTTTATTAAAGGCTTGGACCACATTAAAACATCCTTAGACTACCTCTAAAGACCTCTCAAAAGAGGTCATCAATCAGCATCGATCATGCATTGTATCGTCATCTGTAGGATAATGGTCATCTTTCAGAAGTGAGTTTCAAGCCCACATATTTTTCTAACCCCCTTAGATGGGGCTGAAATTCCTAAAGGTAGATCAAATCATTTTCCACCCATGATGGGTATACTTTTCTTTTGTTCCCTACCTGAAATCCACCAAGCCATATCCTATGTTGTTAAAAGGTTACCAGTCCCAAAGTGCAACTTACCTGAATGGGAGAATGGTCGAGGGTACCCTCCCAGGAAACGATAACAGGATGATTATGAAGTATCCACCTCAGGGGCGTAGGAAAAGGGGGCCAGGGGGGCCCGGCCCCCCAATCACAGAGGAGGTGGGGCATGAATATGTCTAGGCCCCCCCAAAATGTGTCAAGCCCCCCTATAAAATGTACAAGATTCCCACAGATCAGCACTCAAATTAGACAAATATGTCATTAAGATAGGGAAATGGCAGATTTGTTTAAAGATAAGCCATCAAGGAGTATTCTTTAATATAAATCCAATACAGTGATGCATCAACACCATCGCTCTCAAGCCAATAATTTATGGTGGCTGGGGTGCGCCCCACCAATGAAGATTTGCTTCCTACGTCTCTGCTGCTATGTATGGTATGAGCATGTTACAAATTGTCTCACACTGTCCTGCTGTCACAGTCTGATCACCAGCACATGCACAGTCACTGAATGTCTGACATGAAATATAATCATGTATAAACAATGATTTTTTTTGCCATAACATCTTTGTCATTACACAATGTAAATTGATGCTTAAATCCAGAATTCATGCTGTTTCCCGAAGGGTTACGATCTACCTGGTTGGAGTGTATGGTACATCCAGCATGGCAGGCAGAGAAGTAGGTTTTAGTTCCACCTACACACACAGGCTCTATATGGGACTGTGTACAGGAACAGTTACCATTACACGGTAATGTAAGCTCCAGTGTGCTATAGGGAAAATAGAAATTGCCATTAGTTCACAAAAAGAAACCACTCCAAACTAAGTTTCTTCTCTTAATCGGCATAGAGCACTATCTAATCAGACGATATACAAAACAAGAAGAATTGATAAAAAATGCTGAAGGTATTGGACTAAGTCGCCTCTGTGTCACTAGTGGAATGAAAGCCAAAGTATGTCCGGGGTGTGGGAAGCAGTTTCAGAGTGGGTGGGACCAGGGGGGTTTTCTGCAATTTTTTACCTCCCTTTGCTTGAGCTTTTAGTTTTGACCTTTTGAGGAGTTGGCCAAAAGTGGGCGGGGGAAATGTCCCCCTGTCCTCTCTGCTTTCCATGCCCATGATATTATGTACTAAAATATACCTACCCTGGGATTGCCGGGTCCCTATAGCCTGCCATGTCCATGGGTGGACAATAGATGAGGAGTATTATACCTGTGCCTACACAAGCCACTACCCCAGCTATCACCACCATCACGGCAATCCCTGTAGGCCTCAACTTGAGCTTCCTCATAATGATTCTTCCCGCCAGGTTACCAATCACACCAGATTTCACACTGATTTTCTAACAGAGTCCCATCATGTAGCATTCTGTGCACCCAATATTGAACTGTGGGTTCTTGGAGATACCAATATCAATACCTTAAATGAGGATGCTAGCGAATCAATCAGGCTTTTTGACTTGTGCAGGGATTATGACTTACGAAATCTAATTAATGAGTATACTAGACCGTTCGAAAATAAGGGCACCTGCATAGATCATATATTGACTAACACCACAAAACCAGTAACCAGTGGAGTACTGAATTATCTAGTAAGTGATCATCTCCCTGTCTTTGCTGCTCTTACAGAAGAAAAACTTCCTGATATAGTGAGAGAATACCATTGTAAAAAACTATAAAGGTCATTCTCATGAAAATCTAAAGGAATGGGTTGAACAATGGGAGTGGGACCCAATTTGGGTTGAGTCTGACATAAACAATATGTGGCTATGTCTAAAGGAATGTATGGTTGATTATTTGGATAATTTTTGTCCTATTGAAAAACGAGAATTTAAAGACAAGGGCCATGAATGGATGACCAACGAGATTCTCAAAATGATTGACAAGCGGGAGAACCTAATGACTGAGTTCTTCAAGAAAAAGGACAGGGGAATACTACTCATGGCAAAAAATGTGCGCTGTCAAATCTCAAAAAAATCCAAATATGCACGTTCTGGGAAAACCCAATTAAAACTAGAAAAAAAAATTTGGAAATCCCAAAGCCAATGTGGGTGAGGCTCTATCTGAAAAATTAACCTCAAAAGGACAGCAATTGCCTGATCTAGACCTAAATTATGAGCCTAACCTTGAGGATGAAGATCTTCATGAATCACCGGAAGTAGACACTGAATCTGTGCGCTATATGGTAGGTGACATAAACATGAAAAAACATCAGGCATGGATGATGTAAGCTGTAAGTTTCTAAAGGAATTCTTACTAATAACAGTTGATCATCTAACCAAATTGCTGAATGAGTCCTTCTTACAAGGTGTTTTTCCTGATGAATGGAAATATGCTAGAGTGACACCTATTCTGAAAGGAGGTGATTTGAAGGATGTTGGTAACTGGCGCCCAATCTCACTATTGCCAGTAGTTAGCAAAATAGCCAAGAAACTAATGTATTCACATCTCCTGGATAGAATGGATGAGGTACATAAACTCTCTGAATAACAGTTCGGATATAGAAAGAACAGAGGCACTGGAGATTCAATTTTTGAGCTAGTCTCCAATCTATACACCAACAGGGATAATGGTGAAATCACAGCAATATGCTATGTAGACCTGAAGAAGGCATTTGACTCCATAAACCATACCTATCTGCTGCACAAACTTAAAGACCTACGCCTATGAAAATGTAGTTTTGATTGGGTTAAAAGCTATTTAGATAACAGGTTTCAGAAAATCCGTATTGGAGACTGTGAATCCTCATTTGCAAAGGTTGGGTATGGAGTCCCTCAGGGCTCGTTGCTCTTCATTTACTATATAGATCAAATGGCAGGCAATCTAACCTTCTGTAGAAGTCTATTATATGCTGATGACCTAGTATTCTTTTGCAGCAACAAAGATCTCTAGGCTTCAATCAGATCTAGAAATAATTGTGACAAATTGCAATAAACTCCGGCTTACTATAAATACCAGAAAAACCAAGTTCATGCTCAGTGGTAGCCGAGAGAAAATGAAAGTGGTGTTAGATAGACCTATACACATAAATGGTGATGTACTTGAACGTGTAAAGTCATATCCCTACCTTGGAGTTAAGATCGATGAATCCCTATCTCTAGAACCTGTTCTGAATGACCTGATTCGCAAAGTGAATCATAGGTTGTTTAAATTTGCAAAAATTCGCAATGATCTTACTAAAAATGCTGCTATAACAGTTTATAAAACCATGATAATGTGCTTATTTGACTACAGCTGTTTTCTTCATTCTGGAGCAAATCGTTCTTTCACTGACAAACTACAAAGACTTCAAAATAGAGGTCTGCGAATTTGTCTTAGAACATCTGTAAGAGACAAATCTAGTGATGACTTGCATGATGAATGTACTGTCTCGAAACTAGAAAGACGCAGAGATGAAATCTTGTTATCTCTTATGTATAAGTATGCCAAGCAGGGCAAGTATGTCAAAGAACCAAATGAACAGTATGGCACTAGAAGCTTGAACAAAGTGAAGTTTGATGTTAAGCGTCCAAAAAGTGAGTTCTTCAAATGCTCCCCTCTATATAGAGGATCAAAACTTTGGAACAACCTTGATGGTTGGTATCAGGATGCTGAACAAAAGAGCCAATTTAAAGCACGGATCAAGTGCATACGGGACCTTCACAAACAGAGCCTCAAGCCAAAGAAGCTAGACATCCTTGATGATAGTGTACTCATCTGTGATATGTCTGATGATTACGAGGAGTACGACGGATAAATTACTCAGGCTGATCAAAGAAATATTATAATCTGGCAAATGATTTCAAATAAGGCATGTAAATTGATACAATTGGTATCAATCTTCCTACAGGAATTGGCTTGGTTTCTTCTTTTTTCTTCTTATCAGTGATGTGTTAATACACATGAATGGAAACTTAAGTCGCAGCAATTTCCTTAAAGCGTATATAATTCTGATATTCTAGCATAACAAGTAGAAGCTAGTGAGGATTGTTATATCCACAAATATATCCTTCTTCTGAGTAATGTACTATCAAGACTTTCCGAATTTCATCCTTGGTTCTGAAACACCTTTTTGGTGTTCAAATAAATTCCTAGTTATGATTCTAGTACTTGAAACCATATTTTCCCCTTCTTTAAGCTCCCTTTGTATCATTAGTGTGGTCATGTATTTTGTAACCCTTTTTGTAATAAATTTACCCACCCAGTGTGGTTAAGAATTATGTAATGGAATGATTCCATATTATAGAAAAGTTTTGCGTATAATTTCTGTTTTTGCTACAAAATTATGTATCGATATGTGAGTAACACGCAGGCAATTATGCCTCATGACTCACAATCAAATGTCATCTGCATGGAGCTACTATGTATACATTTATTAATTTTATGGTCATCTCTCTCATTGCAAATATACCTCACACATCATTCTTTGTTTTCTTGTCGGTGCTGATACATCACAGTACCATGTTATATGTTGAGTACCGGCCAATTCCTCACACCATCTAAATTGATTACAATATTATCACTTCTTCGCGTCGTGGAGTGATCAATAAACTCTTCAAAAAAAAAAAAAAAAAAAAAAAAAAGATATGGCTCTGGAGGCAGCTGTGTGTTTACATACAATGATGAGGTCTAAATGAAGGTTTTGATTATTTGCTTAAAATAACCCTTAATATGTTCATGAAAACTTCTGACCAATATTGCAGCAGATGCATTTTCTTTTTCCTCTGTACAAACACTATCAAAAGTTCAACTTGAAAATTTGGTTATTTTTTAGGGGTGACATGATGACTTTATCTTTATTCATTGTGTCAATGGTAAATACAGCCACCACCATATCATATATTTGAAAAAAGCCAGCTGTGAAACACTTGTGATGTGATTTCTTTGCATATCTTCAAAAATATCTACCAAATATATTTAGCCACACAGTCTCCTCCCTATGTTAAAGCCAAGATTGTCAGTTTTAGCCAACAAGATTAGATGATATTTATTCTTTAAAAAAGAAGATGAAACACATCAAGCCTTAATACACCTCACAGTGAGGCATGATGAGATTGAATAGATTGAAACCTGTAATACATTTTGAACATGGCTGTACCTGACTGCATGCTTGCCATGGCTGCAGTCTGATGGAAATGAGCCTCCAGGTACCTTGGTTGTTGGATCAGCATTCCCACTACTACATACAGAGAGCAGACCTTGCTCAATGTTTGGGTGCAAAATGCCTTGTTTGTTATAAGTATGCAGACCTGTCTTGGAAATTCTGCAATAGAAAACAGTAATAATAATATGAAGCCTAATATTGTTTTCTATTTAAGTCATATGGCCAAATTATTCATATATTATGGTCAAAAACTCCCAAAGTCTAAGACTTAATGAAGAATATCACATTATTCTTCAAATGTCTTTAAAGGAAACCTTTCTCATTTGTGAGGATAAGAAATAATAGATTGGTATAGAGAAGGTCGGATTTTTTTTTCAATTTTTTTTTTTACATTTATATATAGGAAATGTTAGGGCACATATCAATGGATGCATCAAATTCTTTAATTTCATTGTAAAATAATGATGGGAAAATGAAAACTGTGATAGAGGGGACGAAGACGAAAAGGATACAGGAAGAATCCTCAAAAAGTAATGAAAAATTTCTTGAAAATATGAAAAAAGAGATTCTTCAAAATCACAAGAAAAAAAAGTTTTTTTGCCCCTGTTTGTTAGGGTCGGTCGGGTTACTGGAAACAAACCTTTTTTATATTTGGCCCAGGTTTGTCGTCTTTTATGAATCCGGTATGCCTCTGTTAGTATGGAAGGGGACTGCTTCTTCGTGGACTCCAGATGAAGTTATTCTGCTCCTTCATGCCCTCACATGAAGGTTCCCACTCTACAGGTGGAACCCTATGGGGTAAATAGGTCCTATGGGTTCTGAGGAATTGATGGCATGTTGCATGAATACAGGGCTGGTAAATCAACCCACCAGGAGTGCATTTATCACACTGATCACTGAACACACCAAGAGCTGTTTAAGGCCTAAATACCTGTTATGAGAGATCCAATTGGTTTTGCACCAAATATGAAGTAGGGCATTGCATAGAATAAAGCAGCAATGAATGTTAACAGGATGATCAAACTCAGCATCCGAGCCTTATTGGCGCGCTGTCCTGCAAAGCCAACAAACAGCAGTATGCACAACTAAATAGAACATAAAGTTCCCAATCAGCAATGGAGCATTGGACCATGTAAGCCAACATTGACCCAATATAAGCCAACATAGGCCCAATATAAGCCGACATTGCCCCAATGTATCCTTGCTACCTGGGTTATTGTGAAACCTGGGTTATGTTGAAACTATAGAAAAATAGGGAGTGCCTGGCCTCCCTGGTGCATTGCTGTCTATACTATGAAGTGATGTGTCCTTAACTTTGATAAGAGGATAGGCGGAGTAAGCAAAATCATTCATATTTAAATGAATTATATTGGTGGAGTAAGAATGCATATGAGGTAATTCAAAAACAAGCAACTTGTTTCTCATCAGAAAATAAAATGCCAAAATAAATGAGAATTTTTAAATGACATTTTCCTGATGTGTGGTGATGATAATTTAGCCAATTAAATTGACATTTTTATATATGTTTTACCTGCTTTGTAAATATATTCTTTTTGTAAAACAGCAAAATTATAATAAAACATAACAAATATTTTCTTTGTGAAAGTTGATTTTATTCAAGAAAGGTAATAATGATACGGTATAAGCAGCCTGGCGCTCATAACTGGCAACCTTTCAAAGACCTTGTGCTTACACAGACCACTAACGTAACCATAAAATAACAAACAGATCGTGGTCTCATGTTCAGTCTCAAACCTTTTAATATAGCATCGATTTTTCTATCATTTTCAGTCTGTTCAGATACATTGTGACCCCTGAACAGGTTTAGATACAACATGATTTCTACGTCTAGGACTATCAAAGTTTTTTTTTTTATATTCCTCACACACAACAAAAACTGGATCTAGGTTATAACTACCCAGTTATGTTCAACACATTTAGAAGAAGTCACTGTTTGAAATGATGTTTTAATTGTTCTCCAAAGTAAGTGTGACACTTGGCTAAAACCCAAAGCAGCAATTAGCATTGTGAAGCAGAGACGGCAGTATAAGTTTTCAAATTTATTAATTTATTTAATATTAATGCCCAGCATATTTAGAAGAAGACACTGTTTGAACTAATATTTTTATTCATTTGTTCTCCAAAGTAAGTGTGACACTTGGCTAAAACCCAATGCGACAATTAGCGTTGTAAAGCACAGACAGCAGCAGGATTTCTTTTAGATTCATACATTCTGGTGCAGAGTCAATCTGTAAAGCACACATTGTGGCATCCTTGCCTGTATACCACACACAATAATCCAGGATTTATGGTCTAGAATTTGTTGAAGGTGCTGGAAACTAGAAATTGTATTGAGCTGCCTCCAAAAAACTGCCCAGCTACTTCCAAATTCAGTCAGTGGAGTTAAGATATTGTTTACGGAGCATATATGCCTTTACTCATATTATATGCACATTTAGTTAGTCTATAAAACACCATAAAAAAATCAAAATCCTTTGTACAGACATCACTAATTAGCAGCTTGATAACATCAAATACTCAATGTTCAACTACACAATGTACTATAAAAATGGCTTGGCCAGGTATACATTTACACTAACACTGGTGTGGGAGACAATAGCAAGTAGTCTTGGCTGTGGCCCTTGTATGTTCTCTCTAGATGTGTTTACCCCTTAGGAGGTATCAAAACACTATTAAAGTTTAACACTTGAATCTAGACCTACATATACCCAACTGCATCAGTGTCATTTTCCAGACATTTGTACAACTGTAGAGGAATATTTTATTATACAAGTTTGAAATTGAACACATACAAATCTACACCACTCTATTAAATTTGAGCATTGGTAGACCCTATCAATGATATGAACAGCAGGGGTGGAAGATATTACAATTACCTTTTTATGAACAAATATGTTCACCCAAATGTCTCAGTCTTATATACATGTCTATTCACTGTCAGGAATGTGTGATGCCCCCCTCCCAAAGATCCATGGGTTTTTCCTCCCATCCCAATTCCCAATCTGCTTAGATACAATTGTGTAACCTGGCAAGTTTCAACAATTTTCTTTAATATCAAAGTAGATTATACATAGAAGAGAAGAATATTTCAACATTGCCTTCAAAATTCAACAATGAAGTTTTGGCAGTACTTTTACTAGCTAGCATGATTTTATAATAGTGGTCCACCTTATTTGATGTTATATTTACATAACCTGCAAAAATGCCCAATAGGAGCAAACCCTTTCTTTGTTTATCCCCCCAAGGAATATCCATAGAAAAGTTAATAGGAATTCCTCATTGATCATGTCGAGGTGACCTTCTGTTTTATGCTTGGTTTGATATCGGCTTCACTAAGCTCCATATTAACCATGTATGTTTCCTCGACAGCTCCTGATAACTTCTTGTCGTTCTTGACCAGCCACCAGGTAATGATTGATAAAATTAGACCTAGTGCCTGGAAGCCCAGAGTCACTCCATGGGGTAAAAGGCGCAGCCCACGGATGTCATAGAAGAGACATGAGCCAGTCTTACCACATGTCTCCTGCCATATAAGGCATGTAGAGTCAACTAACATTCCAAACACAATAGGCCCTGGGATAAATGCTGTTGGAGAAGAATAATGAAATTATTAGCTGTTAATAATGGCTTAAGGAAATACAGTCAGAAGTCTACTTCACATTTCTGTATAAGCCCCTCGCCACTAGTGTCGCACATGATGTACAGTGCTTATTTTACCTCATTGTTCTTTTTTGCTTTTGTTTGCATTACCAGGGTGGATACTTGTGTGACATTGTCACAATGTCAATGCAAATCTGATTGCTTAGGCAACAGAAGGCACAAGCTTAAATTATATTGTGCTGTTTTCCATTGATATTTTAATGTGCAGTTATAAAAGAGACAGCTACATACTTTTAATTTCATTAAAGAAAGGGGATACTTACTTAATAGATTCAGCAAGAAACTGAAGAACCCTAATGCAAATGATTTCATCTCTTTGTCAACCATTCTGGAAGTAAGATGGAAAAATGGTTATTAGATATATTTAAATTCTTATTTAATCACTTTCCTTAATGCTTTGAACATTGATATTTCCTAGCCTATGACAGAAAAGAAAAACATGCATCTTAAATTTCATCTTCACATAAATATCTGTAACTAAAGGCATACAACAATGCAATCAGCTTTAAAAGGTCCATTATATGCTACTAGTTTATGTCACATTGATAAATGTAGGGAATGAAGCAAATACATTGTATCAGCTTGCTTAACCCATTCGTTAAGCAACTTCAGGTCCAGTGAATGCCACATCAAGATGTTTTTGGTCACAAACTTTAAGTATTTCAAGGGACACTATTAGTCAAGATTGCTCATGTCTGATAAATGTTATAAATATTTAAATATTTTTCTTAATCAAACATTGACTTTTTCACAATTGGACACTGTTCATTCAGTGTTGATATGCTGACATTATTAACACAACAACATATCAACTTTGGATCAACATTGAGCACATATATTGAATGAGCACAGATGTGTGGAAATTGAATAACACATCGTCAACCCTCAAAACCATTATTCAACTTCGCATCAACTGGTGTATATACACTGACTCAAGTGTGCCTACTGTGTGCGGAAAGGACGACTTACCTGAATGTGAGGATGGTGGATGGTACCCTGCCTGTGAGTGATAATAGGGTGATTATGAAGTATCCTGCTATGTATGGTATCAACATGTTACATGTTGTCTCACACTGTCCTGCTGTCACAGTCTGATCACCAGCACATGCGCAGTCACTGAATGTCTGAAAATTAAATAGAGTCATATTTAGAGAATGAGGAACAAGTCCTAATCTAGGGGCATTCAGATATATTCTGTTGCGAAGCAGCTGTCCTGCTTGTATGAGGTAGTGGATATTAGAAATATCAATTTAGGGCATTTGTTATTTTATAGTGTTAACATTGACATACTAACCAACAGGAAGGTACATGACCAACTTGCCAACATGAATGTTATTGAAGAGTTTACTAGGGATATAAACAATTAGCAGTGGAATTTACAGTGTTTATGGTTAAAGTTGCTTGATTGCAGAATTAAAGATCATTAAAGGGTCACTTCAATGAATCTAATTATCTGAATCCAGAATATATGCAGTTTATTGAAGTGTTAAGACCTACCTGGTTGGAGTGCAACGTACAGCCAGCATGGCAGGCAGAGAAGTAGGTTTTAGTTCCTCCTACACAGACTGGCTCTATACGGGACTGTGTACAGGAACAGTTAGCATTACACGGTAATGTCAGTTCCAGAGTGCTGTAGGGAAAATAGAAATAGCCATCATGTTAAAATAATTCCTTCAAACTAAGGGTTGCTTGACAAGTAAGCCTTGAGATGTATTCCATGAGAAAAAAGGTGAGCATACTAGAGCTTGAGGGCTAATGGGTGAAAATCTATAAAGTTTTGAGCATTTCAAATGACTCTCTTAATGATTTATTTATGTTATTATGAAATAAATCTATAATGAAATCACTCTTCGAAAGGGGTTAGGGCTATTTGGACCATGCCACAATAAGAAATGCAACCTGGAGAATCAATTACAATTTCTCAACATCCCTTAGTGTATAACCTGTTATCCATTGGGGAATCATGGGGACAAAGGAACTTTGACCTAGAGATATTGTGTGACCAAAGAAACTAACACTGAAGCTGTACATACATATACATGCATTACCTGCAACACATTTTTGTCCTTTGTTCTTCTTGCTTTGGTTTACATTTTATTGGAAATACTAGCATGACACAGAACTAAGACATAATGTAGAAAAAACGTGCAGGTAATGCAGATGATGTTCTGCCTCACATAGAACTCAGACTTAACACTTGGAGTACCTACCCTGGGTTAGAAGGGTCTCTATAGCCTGCCATGTCCACAGGTGGACAAGCGATAATTAGTTTGATGGCTGTACCTACACAAGCCACCACTCCAGCTATCACCACCATCATGGCCATCCCTGTAGGCCTCAACTTGAGCTTCCTCATGATGATTCCTCCTGCTAAATTACCAAGCACACCAGAGATGGCCCCGGATGCAGCTGTAAGTGTAATTAGAGAGATGTGGGGTAAATGCCAAAGTATTTTTCATCATTATTTTTTGCAGCAATGGTGAATACAACCAGCCATCTTGATATAAGATTTGACAATGAAAACAAATTGAGGGGCCCAGAGAGTTAAATTTGATATAGAAAATAGAGCAAGAGCTGCAAATCATTTGTCTGACACAATGAGGCATTCAAGGTTATGTATTCTGGAACTATTGGCAATATTGAAGTGTTAGTTTTCCTTGTATAATATTTTTTTGATAGTTTTGTGGATACCATACTGTTCTAAATATATGTGACATGTCCTGGGAAAGGGGCCCCTATTCCCCCTGCACTAAGGGCCCCTTTTGCAGATCTTGTCACATATTATAAATGTAGGAGCATGGTTGATATATATTGACCATGGTTCTTACCTGCCAGAATGCTCGCCATCGCCGCAGTCTGGTGGAAGTGAGCCTCCAGATACCTTGGTTGTTGTATCAGCACTCCAACCACAACATACAGAGAACACACCTGGCTCAACGCATGGACCCAAAACGCTTTATTCGTTATAAGAATGCGGAACAGCCTTGGAAATTCTGCAATAGAACACAGCAATTATGACATGCAGCCTAATATTGTTGCAGTGTATACCACGTCTAAAACATAATGGGAAAATGAAATAGCCCAATGAAAAAAAAAAAAAACTTTTTTTTGCTAAATTGAAAATAACCCCTCCCTATCTGAGAAGGGGGAGGCACTGTCTTCTAATTCAATTTAATTGATTTCAAATGTAAGATGCTTAAATATAGTATATAGAAAGAAAATAACTATACCTTTGAAGACACTGGTCATGCCCTTATCTTCATCACCCTTCCCAGTTTCTAAGGCAGTGTCTTTAGCCCCGTCCTCTCTGTCCTCATAGTAGCCAGACATGTGTTTGGGGAAGAAGAAGAGAGGTATGGCACACGCAAATACCAATGTACCAATAATGATAAAGCCAAGCCACCAGGCACCAATGAAGTTAGGATCTGTTCTAGGCAATGATGGACCTGGAAGGAGAAGTGGGGTAGAGCAAGGATTCAGGATACTCCATATGCACAGCTCTCCTGTCAATTATTTTGCAAGAGTTATATAACGTACTAAGGGCAGAACTAATATGCAAGGATGGATCCTATGTGTACCTCATAGAAGTCACCAAAAGTTCTGGGTGCATTTTAAAGGATAACATACTACAAAATTGGTGGTAAAGTGGTCCAAATGAAGTCTTACCTGTGAGACCCTCTGGTAGACTGGTGCACAGAGCAGCAAGCATGAATCCTACAATTGGTCCCCATGGATACATACTGGTTACCAAGCCTGGAGGTGTAAACAATGAAAAAGGTTAACCATTTCATACAAAGGAATCCCACATGGGTCAGCTCTGATTGAAATCAGGCAGAAATCAGCACACAGGGTTTAAGCTGGTCAGACAACAGGTTTCCAGCCATAATGGAATTAGGACGCATCTCATCAGGCCTATGAAAGGGAGAGAAAATATCAGAGGGTAATTTCTTTATTGTTGAGACAAAGGCCTAAGCAACATTAGGTTTTCCATGGCCAACTTACCAATATAAATGGAGGAGTTCCCTTTGCTGGCATTTTCATCAATGTAGCTAAGTCCAAGGGTGGAGTTGGATGACCCACCAAGGCCTATAGCCACACATCCAATAGCTATAATAATGAAGGTGATGTTACTTTCCCGGCCTATAATCCTCACCTCCTCTTCACTACCACAGGTCTCACTAACATTACCAACATGGCACATCTTGGGGCCTTCTTTGGTATCAGTCCTGTTACTGGTACCTTAAATAGGAAGTGGAAAGCAATGTTTAGAAACACATTTTGATCATCAACTGTTTTTCTTTTTACAATTTTCTTCTTCTTTTGATTAAATTGCCTCATAGTATGTCAATGAAATCATTGTTGTGAGACTTATACATTTTAGATATTATCTCTATATGGTGCAGACTTATAGTTTCTAATTGCTGATAAATTATTACTTATGAATGTAGCCTTTGCAAGTAGCTTGCCAGCACATGATGCACTCCTGCAATAGCGAGGATTACCAGTTTTAATGCTGCAAATGCACTAATGTATTATTCTGACCCTATAGGGTAAATATGGGTTCTGAGAAGTTGATGGCATGTTGCATGTATGCAGTGCTGGCAAGTCAAAATGCCAGGGCTGCATTCATCACTATGACCAGTGAACACCATTCACCAACACATCAGATAAAGCCTAATTACCTGTTATGAGAGATCCTATTGGTTGTGCACCAAATATGAAGTAAGGCATGGCATAGAACAGTGCAGCGACAAACGTTAACAGGATGAGCAAACTCAGCATGCGAGCCTTATTGGCCCGCTGTCCTGCAAAGCCGACAAACAGCACAATGCACACCTGAATAGGAAAGGTTTATTGTACAATCAGCAGGTGTCAGGAGAAACTTGAGTGTAAGGAGTTGAAACTAAAGTAAAAAAAATAGGGAGTTCCCCCGGACCAGGTGTATGGCTGTTAATACTATGAAATAACATGTGCCTACCCCACATAAAGTCATTGGTGGAGTAACCAAAACCATCCTTGTTTAAATGAATTATATTGGTGAGTGAAAATGCATATGAGGTCATTGGAATATAAGTTACAATTTGTTTTTCATCAGAAAAGAAAATGCAAAAAAAGTAAATTCTCAAATGATTCTTTGCTTATGTGTGGTGACATGAAAAGCTTTTTTGCATTTAAGAGGCTTATTACATTGACATTTTTATATATGTTTTACCTGTATGAAGTCATTTGTGGAGTTGAGCACTCCGGTCTGTGAGCTTGTCAATGAGAACCTTTTCTCCATTGTCCTCATAACTCCGACAAAGTATGAGTAGAACCCTATGTGTAGAAGGAGGATGAGGGCCAAGTTAAGGCTGAAGGTCTTCATATTACCAAGACTCCTGGCCCACCTAGGTCGGCAGTCACCATACCCACAGTAGACATCTTTAGGTAAGGGTGGCTTGTGATGGACACCATGGCCATTCATGCCATTCACGCCATTCATTTGTTTGCCAGTCATCTTCTGAAAGAGAGCAAGTTTGTACAATTAAAGTAGGTGTTCTTGAGCAAAAGAAAACCACAAAAATGCTTAAGTGAGCCTTGCTCTCTTTTTTTTGTCTTTTTTATTTCTCGTGCCAAGGCATGCAAATACCAAGAAATTCACTTGCAAAGATTCACACTGGCTTGCACAGCAGTCACTCATAGCCAAACAGATTGGCTTGAAGTCCCCTAAATGCCCTTAACTGAAACATTTCTCAAAAATGGATAAATTGAATTGATGCCTCATTTGGACATCAGGAACCAACCCAGCCCTTTTTGAGATACAAAAAAAAACATCCCTTGTTTTAGAAAAGAAGATGGTCTAAGAATAGGTAGGGAAAGATGTAGTCTAGATCTTAGACACCCCTGGCAAGATTCCCTTCCAGTTAACAATCCTTAACTCCTGATTTTCAGTTAACAACCCTTATAACTCCTGATTTCAAGATTCAAGGACTTTAGTCCAGGAAGTAATCCTTATTTTGGAATGACAATGGAAGTTTATGCAAAGGGACCCCCTTCTGATTAGCAGAGTGCAAAATAGTTTTATTGCCAAAAATGCAAAAGCGTTAGTAGGTGGGAGGATGTGTTTCAAGGAAGGGGGGCACTAAAACCCAACCTCCCCCCTGTTTTAAACTCCCTAAGGCTACTAGATCATTTTGCTATTAAACGCCCACCACAACTGTGCACTCATCGAGAATACAGTCTTTCTGATGATGCTGGATTCCACTATATCAGTTATGTAAAGTTATAATGGTGTTACATAGCTATCACAGTGTATTGGGAATACCAAAGATAAGTCCAGAAGGCTGTTAACTGATAGATATATGAAGATGATAACGTGTTTATATTGTTCATTGCAGCCATATCACAATAATAAAATCCGCTAGGCCTACTGTACTCAGGCTACTAGCCCATTTTAATATGGATCTATCCACCTGGGTTAGGCTACAGCTACCATGTTTCCTTATATAATCTGGGGAAAAAGCCACTTATTTCTTTATAAAAGTATGAAAATGCTCAGTGCATAAGCCTTCCCCATGTATAGGCTGTTCCATGTATAAGCCTGTTCCATGTACAAGGCTGCCCCATGTATGAGCCTGCCCCATGTATAAGCCTGCCCCATGTATAAGCCTGCCCCATGTATAAGCCTGCCCCATGTATAAGCCTGCCCCATGTATAAGCCTGCCCCATGTATAGGCTGCCCCATGTATAAGCCTGTCCCATGTATAAGCCTGCCCCGTGTATAAGCCTGCCCCATGTATAAGCCTGCCCCATGTATAAGCCTGCCCCATGTATAAGCCTGCCCCATGTATAAGCCTGCCCCATGTATAAGCCTGCCCCATGTATAAGCCTGCCCCATGTATAAGCCTGCCCCATGTATAGGCCTGCCCCATGTATAAGCCTGCCCCGTGTATAAGCCTGCCCCGTGTATAAGCCTGCCCCGTGTATAAGCCTGCATACAACACATATATCCACTAAGCAGGTATGCTGCCATGTTAACACCTATGGAGTCCACACTATCAGTTGTAATTAGATATTGTATAATCAGGCCTTATACTGCTATCACAGTATCTTGGATTTGTCGGTGATAAGGGGACAATAGTAGTGATTATTGATAGGAAACGGCAGATAATGACCCCATCAGTCTTTGTGGAACGTGTCGGAAGATGATGAACTTTTGAAGCTGGTACGAGACCGACAGGCCCTATTATGTTCTAACGGAACGGGGCCGAACAACAACTAGACCCACCAGAATGCCTCCCAGGTCAACAGTAATTATCAGACTATCAGACCAAATGTCTGGTTGTCATCCCTAGACCTTGGGCTACTTGCCTTTTTTACTGCTTCTAATTCGAACCATTATCATGTAAAACTAAAACCTTATGATTTTATGATATTTTTCTTTTTCATAACTTTATGAATCCCAATGGATTTCATGGTAAGAATCGCGTGTATACATATTCTCACTTTAAATAGGTTGGAATTAATATTCAATAGAGTCAGCATTCCTCAAAGAATAGGGGTCGCATTTTTTATTAAAAACATGATTAGAAGTCATATAAGGCAAAAAAAAAAGCTAAAGCGGCGCCGACCTCAGAAATATTTTGAAGATTCTTTTTTCAATATAGTTCAAACTTTTTAAAGTTATGATTACAACTTTTTGATTTAAACATATACACATTTTTCCCTTTATCTTTTTTTCATATTCCATTCAGGAAAATGATCTTTTAGGACGGTAACCAGTGAAAACCTAGAAAGGTATGGCTATATGAGACCCTGGATACTAAAAAACATACCTGAAACACAACTACTTTTTTAAACCTAATCTTTAAGTACTCAGGTACTAAAACAGGTCACTACCGTAAGGGAACTGCCGCCAAACATCAAAGATGAGATATGAGATAGCAGGTGAGACTTCCATTTGTCTTTATGACATTAATTCACCTTTTGGACCATGTTACCGTATACTCAACCTTTTTTTTTGGGGGGGGGCCTAACTTGCCTGAACGTTACTTAAGGGAAATATTGGTCATTTTTAAATCATACAGATTGTTTTTCCTACCATTAATGTACTATGCTATCCTTAAGTGGTTAATTTGTGATACAGATGGCAATGCTAGAGGCAGAATGATAGGCAAAGGTCAAACAGATAGGACAGTTCTGACACTACTCTGTCAATTGTGACCCAATCGTTTAATAAGTTGATAGGGTCAACAACTCGGACAACCCCTTTTTTAACCTTTGGCTAGAATTATATAACTCGTGAGGAAACACTCAGTTTGAAACAATTCAAGTAGATCTTTACTTTATGTTGTTATGTGAAATGATTCACTATAAAATTACTGTTTGATAAGGGGGTTGGGGCTATTTGGGGACATCACAGTGAAGAATGTAGTAGTAGTAGTAAGGAATTTTATTGATCAAAAAGATACACACATACTAGTGCTATTTTCATGATGACCAATGTGAAATGAATTGTCTTTTTAATAACAATATATGAAAAATTACCATGATTATTATTGGGCCATGGAGAATGAATAACAGTTTCTTCACGCCCCCTGATCATTGAGAAAGGCTTCCCTATGCTGTACTATATAGACAATAGTATCCCATAGTTCTCAATATTTAGAATAGTGAATTACTCAACAGGACTACATAAGCAAATGTCAATGACCATGGAATATTTTTGCATCGTATTCCCCGAAATGAGTCTGCCGTATTCAACTCAGCCAGACTTATTTGACATTTGCATTTATGTCATGGCCCTATGATATTAATTTGCTTTAAAATAGAGAAACACAGCTCAGATCTGTTCAGAATCCAAGATGGCGGACACCCATTGAATACGGCCACATTGTATTCCAACCCCCCATTGAATACGGCATGTCCAGTACTGTTCTATAGTAACGGTCGTATCTGCCATGACATAAATTCATATATAGGGTTGACACACCCTATAGGTTCTTCCCAACAGTCAGGTGCAGCCCTGACTATTTGGTTTACCATGGCCGCTTGCAGGCTTTAAGGTTACCAATGGGCATGATGCATTAAAGGTAGTAGATATTCATGATCTATGCCAACTGCATCTGGCGGCAAGAAATGAAACCAGAACAAATGACAACATCCCCACCAAATATGACAATATTTGCTCACATTCCTAGCTCATAATGCATAACCAGCTATCATTTGGTCGCAAAATGTTTCTAGTGGTTATAGATATGCATGCATTACAGGAGTTCGGTAAAAGATCTTTTGTATTTTTTTCAACTATAGGCAGCAATATTTAAGACCACCAAACTCAATGTCCTCCAGTGAACAAATGTGCCTGGTAAGTTATGTTTGTTTTATTTTATTCTAATTTTTTTAAATTTTTTTTCTTCATATTACCTAAGCATTGAACTAACATCCCTGAAAGTTACTAGACAGATATGATGACCAATCCTTGAGCATTGTGTTTTCTACCATTATACCATTAAGTGGATAATTAGTGGGATATAAGCAAAGGTTAGAAGCAGTGGGGTGCATGAGAGGCAAAGGTTAAACAGAGAGGACAGTTCTGACACTACTCTGTCAATTTTGACCCTATCTGTTAATATTGTGATAGGGTTAACAATTGTAACGGCCCTTCTTTTTACCATGGGCCAGACTATTGTACATTGTTAATCTACCAATCAGAAGGACTGATAAAGATTTGCTATATTGAAAATGCAGTCTGCACAGCCACTATCTTTGTGAACGACCCCTACAAACACCATCTGTAGTACTACACACAGAAGCAGTTTGGTGACAGATTAGGTCAAAAGGAAAAAAAATGTGTTTCCAGGCACAAAACTCTAGGGTTGGTCGGTCGGATTTCTCTCTTTTTTTTTCTTTTTTTTTTGATTTTGTACAGAAAAGTATAGGCAGACATGTCGGATGCTATGAGTTTACGGTATCAATATGAAAAACATGAGAAATTTGAAGCATATGGGTCAGGTCGCCAGAAAGCAGTAGATTTTGTGTTTTTGGGTCATTTTGGACTTTTATGGCTCTGGAGAAAGACGTTGTGAACCAATATTGTCTTACATAGACTCATTTCATAGAGAACACTTAGGGCTATCAGAAAAATGTCAATTTGTGGTCATCCATCAAAAACTTTAGGACTTATAGCCTGCCGAAGTGAAAAAACGGCCAAATTTGTTCTTTTTTATACTTTTTGTATTTTTCACAAGTGTCCTGTATTGAATAAAGAACACTATAGAGTATCCCAAAGTTATTTTTTGTATTGTATATGATCATAGGTATCATTTCCATGAGGTTTGGACATGTTACTAAGTGAGAATTTTTCATGATGTGTCTTTCAAAATGGAAATCTGTAGTTTGTAACGTCCGGTACCTAAATCTAAATCGGTTATAAAACATGGAAAAAATGAAGCTTCAAAATCTTTGTTATTACCCATATGAAGGGCCCTATCATCCCCTACTTTGGTGAAGAAATTGTGTGTCTACCAGCAATTGTCTCCATACGAGAGCAGCTTATGTGAAATAATTCTGATAAAAGTACCGGACGTTACGTAACGTCCGGTACTTTTATCATCATTTAGGAGGCAGTCTACTCTGCATGCATAACTCAGATTTTTGTTCCATTCTGTAATTGAAGTCAATAATAGACATATTGGCCTTGTTATTTCATGTGTTTGTTATGCATAATGGGAAATTCTTATATTACTGAGAGCAACTTCAATTACCTCCATATTTCATTATTTTGGTACCGGACGTTACATGACACAAAATGAGCAATAAAAATGGAACCGGATGGCCTAGATCGGTATTTTTTGGTCTTCTGAGCTGAGGAGATGTACCTTGACAATTTTGTTAAGGTTATATAAAGTAATTAGAAAATTAGTTTTTCAGGGCCTTCATGGGCAAAATCTTACACTTTCTGACGACCTAACCCATATATGAAAGATATCATGGCGCCGATATCATTAACTAAGCACTGTATACGAAAGATTATCTCCCTGAAAAATAGATGAAAGATTGTGAGAATTTTGGGGGAAAAATCCTAAAATTGCCAAAAAATTCCCAAAATTGAAAAAAAAACTTCCAGGGTTGGCCCTATTTTGCTAGGGTCGGTCGGACAACTGTAAACACAACTGTATTTTGTTGGCCTTATGGACACTTAAACTGCTTACAAATATCGTATATGAATTCTAACCGCCATAGGTATATATACCATAGCTAAATGATCGCAAAAGTAGAAGTACAGAAATATTGGGTAATTTCAATCGAGGACTTATTACCTAGAGCGCACCAGTTTCATCATGACCTTGCCATCATTTCAACTTGAGCCGTCCGCCATTTACAGAATTCCTGTGCATTTTATTTGAGTATGAACCATTATCACATAATATTACATTACAAGATGTATGGTCATAATGGTTTTAGATCTGACTTTTCAATGGATGATACTTAAACTCTTCCTTTACCGATCACCCATTTATGTATAGTTTTGGCCGTTTTTGGCTGATTTTGAGTACTTAATTACTTCCTCCAAATTCACTGGTCACTTAGATTTTCTTGGCGTCCTACCTTGAGTCATTCAGTTGTCATTTCCTAAGTCACACATACGTTGTGCTATAGAAGAGAAGGGGTAAATTTGCTTGTGTTTCCCTAAATTGGGTAGAAGGGGTCAATTATTGTATTTCTTTCTACTCACCCCACTACACTGCAAAAATGGTGTTTAGATCCTAAACACCAGAAGTTTAATTGCACTAAGAAAATAGTGTTTTATTTGTTTCTCATTTATCGTGTGGGAGACATCAGGTGTTTAAATCTAAACAGCTAGTATTAAATGTGTTTAAATTCTAAATATCTAAATATGTTAAGCAAAAATGTTTATATATTTAGAATAAAAGGTTTCATTTCCTAAATGTGTAGTTAATGTGACACCTAACTTAAAATCTATACACCATTTTTGCAGTGTATTTATGCCTAGCCATACAGAATACAATGAATTAAACTAGTTTATATGACATCTCCTCAAACCACACCCCAATTTTAGATATTTCCACCTATAATTGGTGTGTGGATCTAGCAACCTTGCCCATGTAGTATATATATCACCATAGATAACCTTAGCTATGAGGTACCCCATGTTGCATAAGCGCGGCTTATACGTAGGCATTTACAGCTTAATTCAGTTGTGCCCCGTAGCCTGTAGCCATAGTAATATTACAAATTTTGATGGCACCAACTCTTTACAGGCCGCTGATGCAGGAGTGCATCATGCCCATAGATCGTCATGATGCACCAATGAAGTGCTGGCGAGACTGCTCACCAGCACTCCATTGGAGCATTATGCCGACCCTTTGGGAGTTTATGTATCAATCCTCGAGGGTCGGAAGGATGCTCCAATGAAGTGTTGGCAAGCATTCTCGCCAGCACTTCATTGATGTATCATGCAAACCAATCGGCATGATGCATTAATGCATCAGCGGCACTTAACGGGTTAAAATATTCAGATATCAACCCCCATGTGCGTCTTTGGGGCCCTCCTCAAGTTTTGTACATACATGTGTTTATAGATGTGTTAGGTACATCGCAAACATTTAAAGTTAAACAAGAAAAGAAATAAAAAGGAAAAGGAGAAAAAAAAGAAGGAAAAGAGAAACTATATAATTATGATGTTGTCATCTGATCCTGGTAATACGGATTAGCTCTGTATGACGACACCTGTTAGATGATCATTATGAACTCATTATTTACGCTGATAATTCTTAGCTTACTGGTCACTTAATAGCCTAATGATTTGGCGTTCACGATGGTGGTGAGGTTGCTCTGTGCGTTACAAAAGAGCAGAGCACTTTTCAGTGTATTGATGGTGATTTAAGACTAATCTATAATACAGGACTAACCCTAGCACAGGTTGTAGCCTATACATGGGGACATACACGCACAGAATATAGTGAGGAATGGGAACCTTTTTTTGTGGGGGATTTCATAACATATTACGACTGCTCCCCTCAAGTAATTACCAAAAATGCCTTCTGAATGGCAGTCGTTGTCAGGTTGTGCTGTGTGTGATCATACTACCTTCAGAAATGACCTCTAGACAATGTAAGACAAGGTTTTGAATAATAAGATATACTTTTTTTTTTTTAAAAGGAGATTATCCTATGCATGGATTATGTTATTGTTTAAATCTGAATAAAGGACATTATGTGTCCTATATTCAGATTGTAATTTGAATATAGGACATAATACGTTTTACATTAATACTTAAACAAAATGTTATATGAGTAATTGACTTACAGGTATTGCAGTGGGATTCCTGGTATATACTGGTATAACGTTATCACTGGGTGATGAAGCTCCTGGAAATACGCCTGTACCTCTTCCCCCTGTACCAGTGATATAAGTGATATAATGCCCAGGGATGATCTAGCGTTAGACAGATAAGGGGGTGACCATTCTTTATCCAAGGGGAGGGGGGGGGAGATGTGTGTAGAGGGGGAGTCACACAATTGGGCCCATAATAGATCCTCACATATAGGACGCTCCTCATATTCAGGGCGCACCCTGAGTTTGGCTAGATCCTATGGGAGGCACCTGAGGTCAGATTATGGTTCCTTTAGTTCTGTTCTATACTAAAAAATCCTCGTGTATAAAACACACCCCTGGGCTGAGCCAAATTCTATGGAACGCAGATCCCTGTTTATAAGCCGCATCCTATACACAAGGATTTACGATAGTATCTGTCGGGTCCTAATCTCCCTACCCCTGTCATGTTCTGATACTCTCTGATATTGGAGGGTCTTTCTGTATCGTAGGCAGATATGGGACTGAAAACCTTTTGTTCAACCTGTAATGATAAAGGTAGATATATTTATGAAACACCACTATACCCCCCCCCCCAGTCCCCCTCTGCTATGCTCACAAGTAATTGATTAAACAAAAAACAAATTATTGTTCCACCAGAACTATTTTTACTTTTCGTTTTCTCACCTTATTTTAATCCCCTCATATTAAAGTCAAGATCTATATCCTGTAGAAACACCATAAAAGTTCCTATCCAACTTAGAAACATGATAATGTTATGACCCAGGAGGTTAATTCAAAAGGTCCTCGGATTTCTACCCCTGCGATCTTAGCGTAGGCACATCCCATAAGACCTAGCCAGTCTACCCTATCTAATGCAGTGGTTGCAGGCCAGCCAGGCATAGCAAGTCCTGAGATCACTTCACTATTCCTTTTTCTGCCATAATATCACTGCAATCTTAGTGAAATAATTGCATAGTGGTTTCACCTGAGTACAAGAGCACTCACAGGGAACACTCCTGCTCCCAAGAGTGAATGCCCCTGCTGTATACATATAGAGCTGAGGGAGGACGTTTGCTGAGAGTCCTTGAGGGCTCTTCAGGCTTCTCAGGCATGAAGTGCACTTGAATACTGTACAAGGTCAACTGCACCCTATACTCTATAAGTAGCTCATATACGGGGGGGGGGGGGAACACTTGTGTAATCACTCTTGTGAGAAGGAGTATTTCCACTGCTATATTTTCACTATGGGCCTCTTGCCCCTGTGCACAGTGTGTTCTACTTGGACTGGTGTAGGAGGACTGAGTCTAAGATCACTGTTATCTTAGTGCTGGCTGTGAAAAGGCAGAATTGGATAAGGCAGAATAATTCCTAAGATCGCTGAGGTAGCGATCCCAGGACCTTTTGAATTAACCTCCTGGTGTCTGCAGCATATAGATGCCATCAAACCCAGACTTGAGTGAGACTATGGTTAATGATGTTATGATATATACCACCCAATAAAAATGTAGAGTTTCTCCCTCCCCTCCCCCTTTTATCCAATAGACACCATTCTGTCTCTTCTCCCAACCCTAAAATACTTTGCGACCACCAAGCCTTCCAACACTTCTTCTGTGATAACATCTACGGGCCACTATCTACCTACTATAAAAGAACTGAAGCTCTGTCTATGATATGTGATGATTTGCCAACCTGCTGACACTGACACAACAATTATATAAACCTTATTTCTTGGAAAAATCACAGAAACAAAGTAGAGCATCTAGATCGCTAATCGATATAGTTCTGGTTTTCACTTTGTCTCACCTTTAATTTAAGGTATAGAATGATGAATTTGTAAAAGTTTTAACCTATAGCTACACCTATAGGCTGCAGGCCGCAGTGCAATAAGGTTGTGTCACCTTTGTCATATAGTAATTGTAACACTTCTTTTGCCTCTCCTGCAAAACTTGTGTTGCAACCTTCTTGCACTGAGGAGATGATGCAGTGTCCAAATGGTTTTTGGTCATTTCCTAATCGCATCCCCCTCCTTGTCACAGTTACCAAATAATGACTACTCCCTGCTATATGTCCCTTTAATACTTTTGGGAGATTAACATAATGTAGTCGTTGAACTTTGGACATAAATGCAAAGATGTGATTGTGTAGACCTGATATCTGGTCCACAGTGGATAGATTCTATCCAAAGTAAACGTCCAATTATACAGATGACCGGGCCTACCCCTGCTGTCCTATTAGCACAGAAAGGGTAATTCAACCCACCAGTCTAGCACCATGCTAGTGTGAAGGGCTTTAACCATTTAAGGGCCACTCATGCAGAAGTGCATCATTTCCATTCGTCGTCATGATGCACCAATGAAGTGCTGGTCATGGTCGTCATGATTCATGAATGCGGCGAGTAAGTTGCCAGGGCTACATTCATCCATCACGCCGACCGCACTGGGTTAAAACACCATCATAAGATCGTCATGATGCTCCAATGAAGTGCTGACAAGCAGACTCGCCAGCACGTCATTGGTGCATCGTGCCGACCATTAGGCATCATGCATCAGCAGCCTTTGAAGGGTTGATGGTTAACCAGTGTGGAAGCATTATATGAAAGCTTAATAGAATAGAGATGAATGTACTTCACCTTAAACTGTTAAAGTCATTCCCATATAGGCCACAATACATGGCATTGATTTGGCTACTATCACCCATGTCAAGTGGTCTCAGTACACAAAATCCTTGATACACCAATCCTCGAATCCACCATGTGTATACTAGCGTAGTACCCCACATATAAGGTGTACCCCACGTTGAAGAGGCACCCAGAATAATCCCAACCAAAACAATTTTTGTCCTATATCTCAATGGATTTTCAAAAATGAAAGGCATATGACGTCCCCTCGGGACTAGCACATTGCTAGTACTAAGGAAATCAGCTAGGTGGCTTATGTAGTTGGGCGCTAGATCATCATTTGGCCTCTTTGTGTAGTCTAGTTTGACAAATTGACAATCACTTACTATCCATGGGATTTTTCTATAAATTGTATGGGTGGATTCTCTATATATAAACAGCTTTAAGTAGATAATCTAGAAATAGATTAAATTTTTGAAATAAAAGAGCAATAAATCATTGAAATTTCTGTTGAATAGCACATTGTCTCACTATCAGGGTTATCACCTTAATTCACAACTCAAACAAGGTGTACTGTGGGTGATTAAGATAGGGCACAGGATGCAGCTTATCAGTCTTATCACTGACCATTGCTCTGGAGGCTGATAAGAAATTTACCCAGAATGCCCTGCTCTGGAGTCGGGGGGGGGGCCTAACCAGGATGGCGGTCTCCATAGCATAATATGCTAATGCCCTTACAACTTCCGAACTACACGCTGCTAGTTCCCGAAATGTACAAATACGATGTTGGTCAATGTCTTGCGAGAAAATATGAGATGGCTTGATCAAGTCTGGTAACACAAGACCTCCAGATTGGTCGCTATAGCCTTATGTCAGATCAACTGATGATATTCTCACACGTCACCACCTCAGATCAAAAGGGGTGTGTTTCCTCTAAGACTGCCGATTTTGGCCCCATTGTAATAATTATCAGGAACTATTGGCTGTTATTGCCCCCCCCCCTTCAAAATTATATAGTATGTTAGATATATTATTGAGTACGGTAGGATTTTTTTAAAGTGTTAAAAGAGAAAATCGCTCACTAATTTAAACTGATGTTCTATTAGGAAGGCCTCGTTGCATGCTTTAAATATTTGAAAAGGGCAAAGAATGTTTATATTACGAATACCTTTGTTAATGGGTTGGAAATAAATCGGAATCAGAAATTAGAGAATCCAGTTTTGAAGAAAATCGATGTCAGCTAAGGTAGTCTCAGGTCAGGCAATGCTATATACCGACATTTATTTGTTGACCCTACCCAAATTTTCTTACAGGCCTTTCGGCCAAAAAGAAACAACTTCATTTATTGGTTTTTATTTAGACATGGGAATTTCTTTACACTCCTGCCTGTCTAATTCAGATGTCGTGGGCACTGACATTTACAGTCGGTCTTAAAAAGTCTGAAAGAAATCTACCCTCATTTTTCTTTCAACCCTGTTAATGAACTTAACTCCTTTGACCCGATTCATAAACATAATGTTATAATCCACAAGCACAACACAGAAGTGCTGGTGTTTACTGTCGAAAAGTAGGACTATATATATATATATATATATATATATATATATATATATATATATATATATATATTGTGGCGGTAAGGCCGAGGGAGGCGAGACGAGGCCGAAACCATCCTGGATGGGGGCGGCGAAGTCTCGTTCTCTCGGAGCCAGAGCCAGAGCGGAGTAGATATAAGTGTGTCTCCGACGCTGGAGTGACCCCAGCGTCGGAGACAACAATTACTATATAAGGAAGCTGGAGTAAACAACAAGAGGTTCGGCACTAGGGTTTATTGAAGTCATGAGTAACAGCTTGGAAAAGGTTATCTCCGAGGACCAGAGAGCTCCAAGTAGATGGTGTGGCCCGAAGCCAGGTTCAATAAACAGTGTTAAACCATAGTTTGAGTCTTTTGGTGTTTGCTAATAGAGGTAGATCCGGAAAGCGCTACATTGGTGACAGCGGTGGGATCAATCAGCCCCAGAGCAAACATGGACAAGGGCAGTGGTATGCCAGACATAAGGATGGGGGGGGTAGAGAAGGGTGCTCTGCTGGAATTAGTGGATGAAGATGTGCTGTTCAGAAAAAAAGGACCAAGCCTGAGCGAGACAGGGGCGGAGAGGCAGGAGGAGTCCCAGGACCAAGCCGACGAAGCGGACAGCTACAAATGGCCGTGGAAAAAGGAAAAAGAGTTGAAACAGGGGTGGAGATCCTCAGGAGGGACCGCTTGGAAGGAAGAAGGAGGAGTGAACGAAACGGGGAGAGCCTCAGGAGGGGCCGGCCCGGGAAGAACAGAAGAATCGGCAATCGCTTACACCAGGGCTCGGCAAGGGGTAACCGCCGACCGGGAACCAGCGCGGGGGGAACAAGCTGAGTCGGACAGCTCCAATATGGAGGAGGAGGAGGAGGCGGAGAACGGAGACAGAAGCGGGGACCAGGAAGGGGACAACTGGTCCTGAGAGGGTGATTGCTTGAGGAGTGCAATAACCCAGTTAGCCCGAGAAGCGTCGAGAGGGAGACAGAAACACAAGCCATTGGGGAGCGGAGATGGGAGGCACGGGAAGCCGGTGGTGAAGCCAAATAAGTTTGACAGGGCAGCAGATCTGACAGATTACCTGAACTACTTTGACCTTTGTGTCAGCGCTAATAAATGGACACCAGGCGGGCACCTTCCTGAGGTTGAGCCCAGTGGGACCGGCGAGGCGGCTCCTGGCTGGAAGGGATCCGGGGATGAGGGACGGGTATGAAGACCTGCAAAGGGCGTTGGTGGCAAGGTTCGAACCAGCAAATCAGGAGGAGACGTATAAGGCCTTTCTCCAAACCAGAGAGAGGAAGCCTGGAGAGGGTTTACAGGAGCTACAAGAGGATCTGGCCAAGTATACGAGGCTGGCCTATCCAGATGTGGATGCGAAAACCAGGGATACCCTAGTACTAGATCGATTTCTCTTGTGTTTACCCATCCAGCTGCGGCAGTGGGTTTACCAGTCACGACCCAAGGATCTCCAGACAGCAGTGATGACAGCCATAAGCGGGGAGGCCTACTTCAAAAATGAACAAGAGTCCCGGGGAAGGGCACGGATAGCGGATGCCACAATCTCCGAGAGACTATTATCTACCGACGAGAGATTGACTAAGCTGACCGAAATAATAGCAAAGTTGGCATCCGGAGAGGAGGAAAAAGGGGAAAAGAGGATGAAAAGCTCCTAACACCACGTGCTATGGGTGTGGGAAGGAAGGGCACTTCAAGAGAAATTGTCCTGAGTGGAAGAACCGGCGAGAAGGTACTGAGAGATCCAGAGCAGGACCGGTGAGGGAGGCGGAAAACTAGAACCGGCCCTTGCCCGTGGCCGCGCGGGGGTCGGAGACGATAAGCCGGAGAATGAGATAGCGGGGAGAAGAGAAAGAGGAGGTGGTGGTCTGCTGGTGGAGGCCTGCCTAGGGTCACATCCTATCCAGTTATTGGTGGACACAGGAGCCTCTATGAATCTGGTTTCTGCAAGCTGGTGGAGGGAGAACGGAGAGGGGCACGAGCTGGAAGACACGGGAAAAACGGTATACACGGTCGACGGGAGGGCCATGAAACTACAGGGTGAGGGCACCGCCCGGCTTAAGCTGGGCATGCGGGAAGTTGCCTTGAAGTTTGGAGTCAGAGACGTTCCTAATGAGGCGATACTGGGCGCCACCTTCCTGAGATGACATGCCATTGTAGTAGACTTGGGGAGAGAACGGCTGGTATGGTCAGAAGGGGAGAGTGTCTGCCAGGTGGTAAGCACCAGATTTGCCGTGCTGGCAGCAGGAGAGGAGGTTGTCCTGGAAGGGCACCTCCAGGGTTCCTGGAAGGAGGGAGAGGATGGGCTGGTGGAGGGTCTCGCAGGGTATAAGGGAGAACCGAGATTTCTGGTACCCCAGAGCCTGGTCCAGCCTCAGGAAGCTAGGACCTGGGTATGAGTCCTTAATCCAGGGCAGGAAGTAGTGGCCATCTTTAAGGATATGACACTGGGAGGAATCCAACCCCTCAGAGGAGAAGTGGGGGAGGAGGAGCAAGGAGGAGTGGAGAACAGGTGCCGAATGATGAGGGAAGAGGTCGGAGAAGAGTGGATTGAGGACCTGACGACGGGAACGGAGCCAGGAAGGAGAGAGGAGCTAATAGCTCTCTTGAAAAGGCATCGGGAAGCATTTCAATTAACACCCGAAGACCGAGGACACACCCAATTGGCCCAACATTGGATCGAAACGGGAGGGGTAGCTTCGATCAAGCAACCCCCCGTCGCCTGGCACCGCATAGGAGAGAACTCATAGACCAGGACGTGGACAAGATGCTGGAGGCAAAGGTCATTGAAGAATCTCAGAGCCCCTGGGCCTCGCCGGTGGTCCTGGTAAAAAAAAAAAGAGGGCTCCACTAGATTCTGCATGGACTATAGGAAACTGAATGCGGTTACTATTAAGAATGCGTATCCCCTGCCTAGGGTGGAGGACTGCCTAGATATGATGGCCTGAGCTGCCTGGTTCTCCTCAGTCGATCTGGTGAGTTGGTATTGGCAGTTGGATATCAGGCTGGAGGATCGAGAGAAGACAGCCTTCAGCACACACAAAGGCCTGTACCAATTCAAGAGAATGCTGTTTGGGCTGTGCAATGCCCCCGGCACATTCGAAAGGGTTATGGAGGTGGTGAAGTGGGGGCTACAGTGGCAGACCTGTCTTGTGTATTTGGACGACATGGTGGTCTTCGCGCCAACCTTTCAGGAGCATCTCAAGAGACTGGAAGAGGTCTTCCAGCAGATAATCGGAGTGGGACTCCGGATTAAACCCAGCAAGTGCTGAATACTGAGGAACGGTATCCTAGTGAGGAAATGGCGGGAAGTGACGGGGCAGGAGACGGGGCAGATAGCAGTGGGCCGGCCAATATTAGTAAGAAACGGACCATGCATCCCTGAAATGGCTGCTCGGGTTCAAGGAACCGGAGGGGCAGCTAGCTCGTTGGATACAGATAATTGATACCTACGATATCAGGGTAGAGCATAGGCCAGGGAAGCAACATGGAAATGCAGATGGCCTGTCTAGGGACCCCTGCAAGCAGTGTGGGTGGGGAGAGTCTCTGGAGGAGGAACTGGCTACCTGGAGGGTCTTGACCCGTAGCCAAGAGGTGCGGCTGCAGGGGGAGCCTGCGTCGGCGACAGAGACAGAACCGAGAGACTGGGGACGGCTCCAGGAGGAGGATGCACTGCTCCGGGAGGTTCGCAATTGGGTTATCCTTGGGTGCCCCCCCTCCGTAGACGAGGGCAGAGACTTCAGCTATGAGCAGCATGCTTGGAGGGCCCAGTACAGTAGGCTGGAGCTGAGGAACGGTATCCTAGTGAGGAAATGGCTGGAAGTGACAGGGCAGGAGACGGGGCAGATAACGGTGCCCTAGAGCAGTAGTAGGGAAGTCCTACATGAGGCTCGTGGAGCTCCGTCGGCAGGCCACCTGGGATGGACTCGGGCCACTAGCAGTTTCGCCGAGATGTGACCAGATGGTGTGCTTGATGTGAAGCTTGCATTCGGAGAAAAGGGGCCACACCGCCACATCGGGCGAAGATGGGGCATGTCGGAGCAGGGCTGCCCCTGCAGAGGATAGCAATGGACGTCATGGGTCCCCTACCTGTCACGGACAGAGGAAACAGGTACATTTTAGTAGCAGCCGATTACTTCACCAAATGGACAGAGGCCTATGCCATCCCGAACCAGGAAGCTAGCACAGTGGCATGGAAGAATTTGTGTGTCGACTGGGGCCTCCGGAGGTGCTGCATACGGATCAGGGACATTACTTCCAAGCGGCTTTGTCCTGAGAAGTGATGGCTCTACTGGAGATCTGCCAGACAAGAACCTGTGCTTTTAGAACCATAGTGATGGGATGGTAGAACGAGCCAACAGAACAATAGAGATGCTGCTGGCCACCACGGTGAGACAGGATCAGAGGGATTGGGATAGCCGGCTACCTTTTGTGATGGCGGCATACAGAGCGTAGGCCCATTCCACCACCGGCTGCTCCCCAAATCTCCTCATGATGGGAAGGGAGACCACTACTCCCTTGGCACTCCTTTATCTGGATAAACCCATGGAGAGGGACAGCCTGAACTACGTAGCCGACATGCAAAATAAGATGGCGGTAGCCTTTGAGTTAGCCAGGGCAGCTATAGGAAAGGCAGTCGAAAGACAGAGAAGGAACCATGATGGCCGGGCGGAGACAAAAGAGATCCCAATAGGGTGATGGGTGTACTATTTTCATCCTCTGAAGAAATTGGGGCAGTCGCCGAAACAGGAGAGCTACTGGACTGGACCTTGGAGGGTGGAGGGGCGGTTAGGAGCGGCGGTATATGAAATCAAGAAAGGGCGTCCAAGGAAAATTGTGCATCACAATGCGCTAAAAAGGGTACCAGGGGAAGCAGAGAGCGCAGAGCAAGAAAACCAGAACAAGGCGGATGAGACAGAGACAGCCATAGTGCGGAGGGTGATTGCTATGGAGTGGCCGGAGGAACCACCTTATAGGCCCATTGAGGATGAGTCTTCCGTATCTCAGGACTCGGAATCGCCCCTTCCTGAAGCCAAGGATTGGTCTAGATGGTCTTCTCAGGATTCGGAAGGGAATCGATGGCGACTCAGAAGGGAGAGCGTGATAGCGACGAAGGAGTCGGCACGGTTAGGGAGAAACGCCGAGAGGAAAGGAGACTGGCAAGGCGACAGGACGAGGAGAGACAGGAGATTGTCAAAAAGTGGAGGGGGCAGTGGGCCGCTTTCTGGAGGATAGGGGACATGGTGATGCAGGGGCATAAGGATAATGAGATAAATGAGGTTAGGGAGGTGGAATTGAGGAGTCAAGCAGCAAGGGACCAAGATGGCAATGGGGTGGGAAGTGCTGAAGCGAGGGCCCTAGCAACGGCCCAGCGGGCGGGACCGCCGGTACCCAAGGAGGAAGAAAGCCAAGGAGACAGCGGGAACCAATCAGGAGGAGAGACGCCCGTTCCGGGAGGCATAAAAGAAGCCATCCTGTGGGAGGTGCTGAAAACAATGGGCACAGTGGTGTGTCGGGCAGAAGAAGTTGGCCGGAGGGAGACGGTAGGAGAGAAGCAGGAAGCTATTAGAAAGGTTTGACCAGACTCTACTAGCAAGAGGGAAGGCCGAAAACGGAGCCACTCATCGGCGGAGAGGAGACAAAGAATGGCACGCTCTCGGAGCCGGCAGAGGGACCACTCTAGAAATAAGAGACTCAGGGTGGGGGGTAGGACGAGTTCAGAGACGACAGTAGGGCGCAGGGACCACTCAGTAAGGGAGTCACCCATGGACAAACACCACCAGGGGGCTGGCGCGGAGCATGGGGAAGGTAAACGCAAGGAAACGACGGCCTCACGCTCTGAGTTCGAGCGTTCCCACGGTTCGGTCAGAGCTCGGCTATACAATGGGAAACGAAGATGCTCCGAGCATCAGTCACTGAACCGAGGAACGCAGAGTCACAACCACCGCAGAGAGCCTCAGAGACCCAGCAGCATGCCTATGATAGATAAGGAGGATGTGCCTTTAGAAGCAGGGCCAGGGAGTTTGCCTTTGCACCGCTGTGATCTGTGCCGGGATCGTGGGGAGGGCCAATGGTGGTTCTCGAAGAAAGGCAACTGGGAGAGACACATGAAGAAGCATGACGACGAAGTAAAGGGATACATCTGCCCGGAGCCTGACTGCGGGCACTAAGTGAGAGAGGCGTACCTACCTGACCTCCGGAGTCATGTGGAAAGGAGACACCCTGACAGGCAGGGATGGGAGCCGGAGAAGGTGGTACTTCCCCGACCGCCTGCCAAGAGGAAGCCGAAGCCTAAGAAGTCGAAGACGATGGGGGTGTCTGCTGCCCCTGAAACCCCTGCCACCAGCACCTGTCAAGAGACAGCTCCAGAGAAGGAGGAGCAGCCTGAAACGACACACACACCGGCTGCCAGGGTTGTCCCCCCCCAGGGCGGAGGCCGCTCCGCAGTGACTAGCAGCAGCAGCTTGGCCTCGCCCGCCATCAGCTTGGGGAGTTTAGGCACAATCTCCGGAGATGAGAAGGACTTGGCAGCAATTAACTTAGAAATGATACTGGGGTACCGTACCCCGGAGCAAACAGCGAGACACAACACTAGAAGAGCTCTCAGAAGAGGGGGGCACCTTCCGCCTCTCCGGCGAGGGCTAGCAAGAGGATTAAGGCAAACACGTCGATGAAGGAGGGAACTAGTGGGGAGGTCGGAGTCGTAGGGACATCCAAGCTGCCATTTCTGCTGATGCCCGCCAGGATGAGAAATTGGATTGAATACTTAAAAAAATCCACAGGCAGTATGGCCTGGCAACGGAAACGCCGGAGGAGACACTGGTCTGACTGCAGGGGGCAGTCCCGGAGAGGTTGAGCATTATGGAGTTGGAGAAGGAGTTTGAGGCGAGGTTTCCACCCCCACCCAGAGCCAAGACCAAGCCACTAGATCTGTTGGCTGGGAATATGGACAAGGAGGAAGCCTACTCTGAGGGAAGTGTCAACGGAGAGGAGAAAGGGGAGCTCTCTGGACCACTCTGGAACCAGCAGCTGGCCGAAGACTAGCATCCCCTCAAGGCTGCTGGGCAGCGGGAGGAAGAAATATCAGTGGAGGAAGGGGGTAGCGGAGACGCTGACGTGGAGTTACCTGGGGCGCTACAGGGTATCTCCGATGTGGCTATAACCTCAGGCAGTGTGGTGGACCAGCTCCCAAAGACAGCGGACGTGTCAGCCCTCCTGGGCGACGATCCAATTATTATGGCCGAGTTCATGGAGCTAAAGAAGAAGGCGGACGTGAAAAGGGTACATGCGGAGAAAAAATGCCGGGAGAGGGAAAAGGCAGAGAAGGAGAGGCAAGAGAAGGAGAGAATGGAGAGAGAGCGCTTGAAGGAGGAGAAGGCAGTGAAGGAGAGGGAGAAGAAGGAGAGAGTAGGAAAGGAGTGCCAGGAGGAGGAAGATCAGGGAGCAGAGATGGAGAAGGCCGAAAAGGAGAAGGAGCCAAGCACGAAGAAGGGACAGATGGTGGGGGGACTCTCAAAAGAACGTGGGCAGAGACAGGTTGTAACACCAGCCGCCTCACCGGTCAAAGAGGTCACCATGCAGCCACAGATGGTTATAGTCGGAGACACGGGACTTGTGGTGCAATCACCTCAGGGGGAGTTTGTCATGCAAGTAGCCATATTGGAACGAGAGGGAGAAGGAGCTGCGGCTACAGTGATGATCCAGGAGGGGATTCCGGCAGAGGTGGGGAAGGCAACGGATCCAGACGCTCCGCTGGAGGATGTGGAGGGGTCGAAGGTACAGGTGATTACTGGATGTAAGGTGGTGCCAGTGGAAACAGGAACGGACCTACCAGCTGGGGGAGGGTCACCCTGTACCGGAGCACTGCGCCACCCAGTAACGCCGGAGGGGAAGATGTCTGGGAGGGAGACGTGACCCTGTGGCGGACTTATGCCCTGGAGCACGGGCTACATTGGCCATCCCCCTCTCCGCACCTATTCGGAGATGATCAGCGCCAAACCCAACTTGAGTCCAGACATGACTATCATCCCAGGAGGACGTCAAACGACGGACATTGTCTCCCTGCCTGGGAGAGAATTTGAACTGGTCCAGACATTCTGGACGAGGTACGGTCCAAGAGAGGTGGGACGCAACTTCTGTGTGGAGTGCGGGTGGCGGGTGGAGAAGGGCGATCAACCAACTACCAGTCGTCAGGTGGGTAAGTGTTAAAGGTCACTATCTCTGCAAGGGTCTTCGGAGGGGGGCTGCCGAGTATATGGAGCCCGCGGAAGAACGGTAGAAGACAGGAGAAGAAATCAGGGTCTGTGGTATACGGCCCGGAGTCAAGTACCGGGTGGACTGTTGCCTAGGGCGGGGTTGTCAAAAAAACAGGGAACTCAACCAGAGTCCGTCTGTGGTACTTGCAGACAAGGAGCGTTGAGGGGGTGCCGGAGCAGGAGAGGCGGGCGCCAAGGAGGGCGCGACGGTCCTGAACGATGTGGGGGCATCGGAGCAGACGGATGGAGCTGCTGGTGTAAAACGTCAGTGGTAAAGCCGGAATTAATCAAGTACGGGAGCCTCACGAGGAGGTGCAGTCCATCAGAGCGATCAGAGCGCTCGGAGCAGTAGACTGGAACTGCTTGTATAAACGTTGGTGGTAAGGCCAGAGTTAATCAAGTACGGGAGCCTCACAAGGAGGTTCAGCCCATCGGAGCGATCAGAGTGCTCGGAGCAGTAGACTGGAACTGCTTATATAAACGTTGGCGGTAAAACTGGAGAGAATCAAGTGCAGGAGCCTCACGAGAAGGTGCAGCCCCTAGGAGCGATCAGAGCGCTCAGAGACCTGGCCATAGAGTGAAGGAGACTCAAGGCGGATGTGATATCAATTTATTGAAATACTGTACATGTGTAAATAGTTAGGAGTGTAGAGCACAGTAGGGGACCTGTGCCAGGACATAAGTATTGTAAGTAAGGTTCCTGCTAGGAGGAACAGCTCTCTCTCCTATAGTTTAAAGTTAGCCGGGGAGAGTGTGGCGGTAAGGCCGAGGGAGGCAAGACGAGGCCGAAACCATCCTGGATGGGGGCGGCAAGGTCTCGTTCTCTTGGAGCCCGAGCCAGAGCGGAGTAGATATAAGTGAGTCTCCGCCGCTGGAGTGACCCCAGCGTCAGAGCCAACAACTACTATATAAGGAAGCTGGAGTCAACGACAAGAGGTTCGGCACCAGGGTTTATTGAAGTCACGAGTAACAGCTTGGAAAAGGTTATCTCTGAGGACCAGAGAGCTCCGAGTAGATGGTGTGGCCCGAAGCCAGGTTCAATAAACAGTGTTAAACCATAGTTTGAGTCTTGTGGTGTTTGCTAATAGAGGTAGATCCGGAAAGCGCTACAATATATATATATATATATATATATATATATATATATATATATATATGTATGTATGTGTGTGTGTGTGAGTTGATAGTACACATTGACCCATAAAGTAAAATTTGACCTCATTCAGAATGTGACCTGATAAAAGACCTACCATTTAACCCTTTAAAGGCCACTGATGCAGGAGTGCATCATGCCCATTGGTCGTCATAATGCACCAATAAAGTGCTGGCAAGCCTGCTCGCCAGCACTTCATTGGAGCATCATGCTGAACCGCCAGGGTTGATACATATAACCCCGGAGGGGTCGGCATGATGCTCCAATGGGCATGATGCATAAGGTGCCCCTTAAAGGGTAAAAGAGGACAGCCTGCTAGTGGCCACAGATAGGACTCACGGGGGTCTACACGTGCATTTTTCACTTACACTACCGTATTACCTCCTGTATAAGCTGCGGCCGGGAAGCGATATTCACACAGGTATCCCGTGAAAATAACACTCCTATTCGCACAGGATTTTCTAGTACACAGGACTTATGAGTTATTTTGGGACACGGGACTAGTTATTTGGGAAAGGGGAGCAATTTATTTGGGAAACAGGATATTTGGGAAACAGGACATCTGGAAATATGGGAAATGAGGCACAATAATAAATTTGGTTAAAGGGACTTTTGGTGTCCTTTGCCCTAGAAAATATTGTGCGAGTAAGACTCTTGCGGGCACTGAACAATTCTTGCGGGCTCTGAACAATTCCTGCATGTACTGATCAATTCTTGTGGGTACAGAAACTCTTCCCGGGGATACAGAAACGATTTTTGCGGGTACAGAAACATTCTAGGGCATACACAAACAATTCTTGTGGGTTCACAATCTTGTGGTTGCACAAATAATTCTTGCAGATACAGAAAATAATTCTTGATGATGCAAAGATAATTCTTCTGGGTGCACAAATAACAGTAAAAAGCATGTCTGTATACATACTGGGAGATGTCTGCAATATTATAGTATAGGATATTAGTATATATTCATTCATTAGTATGAGTTGAATGTGGTACTTTTGGCCCTGACAAAGCAAAAACAGTGAAACTCAAAATAAGTTAAAACAACTTTACTACATTCAAAGGGCAATGTCTTGGCTACGTAAAAACACCTGACATACGCAGCAACTCCTAGCAGGTCCGTTTTTATAAGCGTTCAAAGATAATCTGTTGTAATTTGTGTTACTCCCTGCTCAAAATTCAGATACCAACTGCATATACCTCTTAACTATATCCTAATGACTCCTAAATCCAAAAAAAAAAACATCTACTAGTAAGTATGTATCATGATTAAAAAAATCAATATGTTCCTTTAAAAACTTTCCGAGATATCGGATATTGAACTTTTGTCATTGACTGATTTTTCTGAGAATTTTTTTCTAAAACCCCAATTTTCATCTAGCTTTGTTAAAAATTGTCAAATAATCACCAACATTCATCCATATTAACTTCAATATGCATACTTTAATATGCAACTAGCATCTGTTCCATATCTAGCAGTAGTTTGTGATAGAACTGGTCACAAGTTGGACCACAATTTGACTTTTTTGAGCAGGGAGTAACGTGTACTCCCTGCTCAAAATTAATTTCACCCCCAAATAGCACAAAGTGCAAATTATGTACACAAATCTACATAAATAGGTTAGGAGGACTCCATAACAAGCAAATGAAACAGAAGCAGGTGGAGTTTGATGGATATTCCTCATAAAAATTAAAACATTTTCCTATCAGGTGTTAATCTTTAGGTCCGATGCAGATTTTTGGAATTTCCACACTCAAACAGACACTTAAAGTATTAGGATCATAACCAAATACTGCAGGAAGATACAGGAGTGTATAATCTATCAGAAGGATATTATAAGTACACATTTTGATAACTGACAGACAGGAGAAGGAGTTTTAGCAGCAGAATCTATTTTTGAGCAGGGAGTAACACACATAGGGCTCGGGCAGGCGACATGCTTCAACCCCATATAAGCCCCACTCATTTAGAAATAATGGCAAAATTCTACCGCTTGCCAACGGACAACATCAGTTTTGATCAAAATAAAAGCATTTGAGAAGTTTTATTTTTGAGCAGCGAGTAGCATAATGCTACCTTTTTTCAGTATGAAGGGGAGAAAAGGAAATCTACCATGTACATCAGGTTAAAACCCTTTGGATCTCAGAGTTAACATATATGTATTGAATTCCAAAAAAAATATGGTCTGATTCGCTAATGTTTACTCTCATTTGAAAGCTTAGGATGTTTTCTCTTGAATGAAACAAAAAATGCCAGGCTAGTGCACAGGCTTTGACCCTATTGGTAGGTAAAGCTTAAAAACCCTGTAAAATGCTAAAAGTACCATTTTAAAATACATGTGCCCATTCCCCACCCCATGAATTCAAGATGAGGAACGGAAGAATCCTGTATCTGCAACAATCCTCCTGTTTCCACAGGAATGTTCCTGTACCCGCAGGAATGTCCCTTTATCCGCAGGAATGTTCCTGTACCCGCAGGAATGTTCCTGTACCCGCAGGAATGTTCCTGTACCCACAGGAATGTTCCTATATCCACAGGAATGCTCCTGTACCTGCAGGAATGTTCCTGTACCCACAAGACTTATTTCTACCCTCTCAGCCCAGCGACCCGTTTTTACAGTGGAAAGCTTATTATTGGGCACTACAGTGGGACAATGGTACAAACCCATTGACTTGATTGGGGTTCTAGTGTAGGTGCTACGGCGGTATCTACTGCCTATTTACAATTCAGGCTGAGAGTGTAACGTCAAACAATTTTAACCTACCATAAAAAGCTTTTATTCAACATCGAAAAAACGTTTTTGGTTGCCATTTTTTTATCTTTATTTTTTTTTAAGTTTAAAACAAACGCCTCTTTAGTTTTTCTGCTACTTTAGAACCCTTTTAGGTTAGGGGCTTTTAAAGTTAAGAGTCATTTATCGTCCATGTTCTTGCAAAGCAGCTGTAGGGCACAACTCGCCGGGAGCTATTATGCATCATGGTCCCCCATTCATTACAGGAATGGGTTAACATTAAATTATCAGTATAATACACAATTGACTCATTCACAAGGGTCGGTTCTTCATGTCAAATAATATTTATGATGTATATAAATGTTTATAACGTCAGTACCCTGAACATATATGGACACAGACACGATTCAGACTAGATTTACCCTCACCTTGGCTTATTCAGAGAAGATTCCACACTCCTCCTATTGGGGCTATTCCTTGAATGTGGTGTAGTAGAATAGCAAGAGGAAACAACAGGGACTTCTAATCTTATCCAATTCTACACTATGATTAGCTATCATAATCCTTGTTGGAGATAGCAGGAGTGGCACAGGTGATAATGTCAGTGTAAAGATAGATAGGAGATGAGGTCAGAAGAATGGATACTCCGCTAGGTTAAGTAATTTAAATCACATCATTTTCCTTTTTGATTTATTCATTTTTTCGAAACTGTTGGTTCATTCAAAAATGGATAAATGCCTCCACTTAAACATCGATTGAAAATTTAGTTGTGTTTTTGTTTTGTTAGGAACCACAAAGATCTTCTTTGTAAAAAAAAGGCAGATTTCAAAGGACCTGTGTGTAGATGGTATGTTAAAGGTTCCCAGCTCATAAATCAGTATTCACCTCAAAGTAAGAAAACAAATAATTCACTACTATCAGTCTGGTAGTCAGTAAGATAATTGGTCACTCTTAGGGAGTGATCATTTTTTAACAACAGGGGGGGGCGGTGGGTTTGAGGGGGGGGTCAGAATTTTTTCAACCCCTTGACCGGGGGGGTCAGAATTTTTGCAATACCTCTGATGGGGGGTAAAAATAATTTCACTCTTTTCAGTGGAAAACCCCGCGCATTACTATAGGCTAAAAGGGGACGTTCGCGCGCGATTTTTGTCCTTCATGGGGGGGGTCGAAAAAATTTTACCCCCTCGAGAGGGGGGGGTCGAAATTATTTTCATGCGTCCACGCGCAAATCTACCAACCCCCCCCCCCCTGTTCTTAAGAAAATGATCACTCCCTTACTTCACACCAAGACATATAAGGCAATTCAATCCTACATTTTATAATACAATATTTTTTTTTATAATAACTGTACAATCTACTAGGGATCCTCGTAAAACTGAACAGTGAACCACAATACATGTACATGTATGTATTGCAGTGAACCAGTGTAGTTTTTACAAGAAGCCCCAGGTGGCAGCACATGTTGTGCAGGGAATCTCTGTGAAAATAATGACAGATCTCTGGCAAATTTGGGACAAGGATTCCGTTGTTATTTTGACGACATTTTCTTTTACAGGGCAACCAAAGATTTCCTTTAGTTTGGGAGAAAGGGGCACTGGAAGAAATGCAGGAAAACGTTTTTGCTTCAAGATTTTTTCTTATTAAAATGTGTTCAATGGTGAGATAATGTCGATAACACAAGCTGTATTGTTATCATCATAGTTATAATATAATTATATATAACTGTTTGATGGTTTATAACAATTTGCTTCAAATGAAATCTGATAATCAGTATTACTCTACAAGTACCCATAACATATATCTTGGCAATTCGTACTGCCTGTACACTATCATCCCATTTAACATAGTTGTGTTGACCCCATTATAACTTATCGTTTGAGAAACATTTTGTTGACAAACTTGTAGATTAAGATTAGCAGGTTCTCTGATATGTAGTGGGTGACATACACAAACACTAGAATGTGTGTTAAAGTATTATCACTGTTCGTCCCACAACAGCGGGTGCTCCAATAATTCTAAAGGGTAACTGTCCCCAAAAGCAGGTGCTCCAATAATTCTATAGGGTAACTGGAGAAGTGAGTACCATGGAGAAATGAACCACAAGAGAAGTGAGTACCAGGGAAAAGTGAACCCCAAAAGAAGTGAGTACCAGGGAGAAGTGAACCCATAGCAGAACTGGGTACCAGGGAAAAGTGAACCCATAGGAGAAGTGAGTACCAGGGAAAAGTGAACCAATAGGAGAACTGGGTACCCGGGAGAAGTGAACCCATAGGAGAACTGGAGGCCATTGCGATAAGATTTGGAACTGGTTCTGTCGGAGGTGCTATCCCGAAAACTGAACTCACTCACCTCAGGGAATTGATTACCTCATGTGTTGCAAAAAGGAAATCTGTCAGAGGAGTAGTATAGGAGTGGTCCAGAGTCGGGGTGTAATTCTGAAGTAGGAACCAATTCTCTGGGGAAGCCGATTCTCAGAATGGGGAAGAGCGGAGAATTGGAAGATCAAATAGCTACAGTGAGAATTTGCGTCCAATTCTTTTCGCAACAGCCTCCTGGGTACCATGGAGAGGTGAACCCATAGGAGAACTGGGAACCAGGGAGAAGTGAACCCATAGGAGAACTGGGTACCAGGGAGAAGTGAACCCATAGGAGAACTTGGTACCATGGAGAAGTGAACCCATAGGAGAAGTGAGTACCAGGGAAAAGTGAATCCATAGGAGAACTGGGTACCAGGGAGAAGTAAACCCATAGGAGAACTCAGAAACAGAGAGAAGTGAACCCATAGGAGAACTGGGAACCAGAGAGAAGTGAATCCATAGGAGAACTGGGTACCAGGGAGAAGTGAACCCATAGGAATACTGGGTACCAGAGAGAAGTGAACCCATAGGAGAACTGGGAACCAGAGAAAAGTGGACCCATAGGAGAACTGGGAACCAGAGAGAAGTGGACCCATAGGAGAACTGGGAACCAGAGAGAAGTGGACCCATAGGATAACTGGGTACCAGGAAGAAGTGAACCCATAGCAGAACTTGGTACCATGGAGAAGTGAACCCATAGGAGAAGTGAGTACCAGGGAAAAGTGAATCCATAGGAGAACTGGGTACCCGGGAGAAGTGAACCCATAGGAGAACTGGGTACCAGGGAGAAGTGAACCCATAGGAGAACTGGGTACCAGGGAGAAGTGAACCCATAGAAGAACTGGGTACCCAGGAGAAGTGAACCCATAGGAAAACTGGGTACCAGGGAGAAGTGAACCCATAGGAGAAGTGAGTACCAGGGAAAAGTGAACCCATAGGAGAACTGGGTACCCGGGAGAAGTGAACCCATAGGAGAACTGGAGGCCATTGCGATAAGATTTGGAACTGGTTCTGTCGGAGGTGCTATCCCGAAAACTGAACTCACTCACCTCAGGGAATTGATTACCTCATGTGTGGCAAAAAGGAAATCGGTCAGAGGAGTGGTATAGGAGTGGTCCAGAGTCGGGGTGTAATTCTGAAGTAGGAACCAATTCTCTGGGGAAGCCGATTCTCAGAATGGGGAAGAAAGAAAAGTGAATCCATAGGAGAACTGGGTACCAGGGAGAAGTGAACCCATAGGAGAACTGGGAACCAGGGAGAAGTGAACCCATAGGAGAACTGGGTACCAGGGAGAAGTGAACCCATAAGAGAACTGGGTACCAGGGAGAAGTGAACCCATAGGAGAACTGGGTACCAGGGAGAAGTAAACTCCTTGGGGGAACTGGGTACCAGGGAGAAGTGAACCCATAGGGGAACTGGGAACCAGAGAGAAGTGGACCCATAGGAGAACTTGGTACCAGGAAGAAGTGAACCCATAGCAGAACTTGGTACCATGGAGAAGTGAACCCATAGGAGAAGTGAGTACCAGGGAAAAGTGAATCCATAGGAGAACTGGGTACCCGGGAGAAGTGAACCCATAGGAGAACTGGGTACCAGGGAGAAGTGAACCCATAGAAGAACTGGGTACCACGGAGAAGTGAACCCATAGGAGAACTGGGTACCAGGGAGAAGTGAACCCATAGGAGAACTGGGTACCAGGAAGAAGTGAACCCATAGCAGAACTGGGTACCAGGGAGAAATGAACCCATAGCAGAACTGGGTACCAGGGAGAAGTGAACCCATAGGAGAAGTGAGTACCAGGGAAAAGTGAACCCATAGGAGAAGTGAGTACCAGGGAAAAGTGAACCCATAGGAGAACTGGGTACCCGGGAGAAGTGAACCCATAGGAGAACTGGGTACCAGGGAGAAGTGAACCCATAGAAGAACTGGGTACCCGGGAGAAGTGAACCCGTAGGAGAACTGGGTACCAGGGAGAAGTAAACCCATAGGAGAACTGGGTACCAGGGAGAAGCTAACCCATAGGAGAACTGGGTACCAGGGAGAAGTGAACCCATAGGAGAACAGGGTTCCAAGGAGAAGTGAACCCATAGGTAAAGTGAATACCAGAGAGAAGTGAACCCGTGGGTAAAGTGAATACCAGGGAAAAGTGAACCCATAGGTAAAGTGGATACCAGAGAGAGGTGAATACCAGTCAATACAAAAACCCACCGGACACCACCAAAAATTAGAATAAACTGCAAACTGATGGACCGCAGTCACTCATGGACGGTGAAGGGACAATATCCTTAGGGTCCCCGGCTTTCTACTTCTATTAGAGCTTGGAGTTTGTTATATTGGATCCTAATTCACCTCAAATCTTTTAAATTCCATTATCACTGCACGCTGGAGGCCAATGGGCAGCGATCTCCATGGATTTATTGGGAAAAGGTATGCACTTCTATGTGGTACTCAGATCTCCCAGGGGTTGACTTCTCTGTGGTACTCAGGTGGCTGTTGCTAAACCCTTGGAAGTCACTTCTGTTGGAGGTGTACTTCTAAAAACGGAAGGCACTCATCTTTGGTAGTCTCTTCTCTATTGCATTGCCAAATGGCACTTCCCAACAGAAGTGGTCCAGAAGTGGTTACTAACAACCCCTCAACTGGAAGTTGCTCCCTATACTCTGTCACATAAGTATATAGTTGTGGGCAGACTGGGAAGCACTCAGGTGTGACCACTTTTCGCAACACAGTTTGATATGCGGGAAAGTGACTACTTCTGGACTACAGTGTTGGAAGTGATACTGAGTGGTTAAGTAGAGGAGGGAAGTGGGAAGTGAGGTACCTACCCTGGAAAGAAACAACTCAATCTTTTCGCAACAGCCTCCTGATCTCCCAGGGGTTCACTTCTATGTGGTACTCAGATCTCCCAGGGGTTCACTTCTCCGTGGTACTCAGATCTCTGATGTGTTCACTTCTCTCTGGTATTCACTTCTCCTGGGGTTTACTTCTCCATGGTACTCACTTCTCCAGTATTCCAATATAGATGGTTTTACGCCGTTTTTAAATTGTGAACCATTTAGCACAATTGGCCCTTCCTTCTGTCAATATCAAGCATATGCCAGATATTTCTGGGTCTATTTTTTAGGCCTGATTTAGGTAAAAGAGTAAAAGAAGAATGATGAAATGTTGGTTTTTTTTTCGTGAAAGAGGTCAGGATTTTTAACCTGTTCTTTCATCGGCTCAAAAGATTTCAAAAGGTCAAAAACTTGCATAAGCAGCCTTTGTGAATGTACATGTATCAAGCCTACTGGGTAAAGCAAAGCACCAGCAGTAACTATTGGGCCATGATAACATATATGTGGGGAAAACCATAGTTATGCGAACTTTGTGACTAGCGCTCATTCCACCGGCTTTGATCATGTGAACTTTTGCTAAATCAACCGATTTATTTTCTACACTTTTGTAATATTAAAAGTCGTCGGATTTAGCGCTGGTTCCACAGGCATAAGTTGGTTGGATTTGCACAGATCCCACCAATATTTTTCTATACTTTTAGTGGAGGCTCCACTACACGATTTTTTGGAACATTCTCATGTGTCTAAGGTATAGGCTGTTGACAGTCCTAAACTGTAAACATGAGAGCAAAAGTTGAGGGGTCACTTGTAATTACAGGGAGTGTGTTTACCTATAGGTCTGTTTATATCTACTGAGTTGTTGATCAGGTAGGGCTAGGTGCCCTCATGCTGTATAAACTATAACATAGTACCATAATAAATAACAATGCAGCAGTCCAACAACAACCAGTCCTGTAAAAATCAAACCTGTCTGATATCAAACCATGGAGACTTCCCAATGTGAAAGGTTGCAATATTTACATAACATCAGCTTGATTTAATAAACAAAAACATCTTTTTAACAACACAAGCATGCCTGAGATCACCCACATTCACATCCCCAGATAAACAAATAGCTACTCCAACATACGATTTCTACCTTGCAATGATAACAAACACTACTCTATACTCTGTGTTTGTGTCCCATTTTGTGAGAATAGTTGCGATTCTCTGCAAAAAATCGTGTAGTGGAGCCTCACCTAATGATATATTATAAATCTTCGAATCGGGGCTATTTCGATCGATTTTATGCCTGTAGAACCAGCACTTTACCGGACATTCACCCAACTGCCGGTAATGCAACCAACACCTTATCATTTTCCAAATCCAAGCCTAACATCACTCAAATAAATGCCTCATTTGCAAACACACTGTCAAATGGCAACCAATAATCACCGAACAACACCCTTCAATACACCCTTGCAAACGTGGAAGAAATTCAGACATTTATGTGCTGATGTCATTAGGAATTCAAAATGGCTGCCACCTACTTTTTTCTGACCCTTGAAGTGTGCAATCATTGATCAAAGTAAAGGGTACATATAATATATAGAACTTGTTGAACGCAAGTGCCACTTGATTATTTACATCCAAGTAGCCCTATCATCTTTCATGTCAATGAACCTGATTGACTGACCCCTTCTGAGATTATCAAATTAATCATGCCCACTTGTGCACCAACTTATGTATTTGATAATATCTAGGGTATACTCTTGATACAACACTTCCCATCAAGAGTATGTATACTTAACAATGTAATAGTGCTGTGCTTTATCGGTACTATTGGTGTGATATTACACAATGTTGTCGATAAAGCATGTTTCGTGACTGTTGGCAATGTAGTGGCTTTAATAACACGATATGCCAGGGGCGTGGGAAGCAGTTTCAGAGTGGGTGGGACCAGGGGGGCTTTCTGCAATTTTTGACCTCCCTTTGCTTGAACTTTTAGTTGTGACCTTTTGAGGAGTTGGCCAAAAGTGGGGGGCGGGGCAAGTCCCCCCTGCCCCCCCCTGCTTTCCACGCCCATGTATGTCAGATAAAATTATGCATGCAACTATTATACATGTATGAGATAAAAAAGACTGGAGCAGGAACACATGCACAGGGTCTGTTTAGTACAAGTTTGGTCAGGAATCGGTGTTGGAATCTTTTTTTTTTCATTACAGTTAGTTTTTACAGTACAGAAATTCCAACTCCTAAGGCTTATCTCACCACTAAGTCAAACCTTTAGTTGTCAGCAGTCCCATAAGGCACACAAGGGGCTTGAGTTTTACTGCAGTCCTGTATTATAAATGCTTTAGATCTACCTATAAGGTGCATCCAGACTTTTGACATTGACAAAATGTCACTATAAGCCCAGGTAGCAAGGATACATTGGGCCAATATCGGTTTATATTTGGCCAAGCATGGACAACCATGGCCCAATGCTTCATTGCTGATTGGGAGCCAATCAATGGATAATTCATCAAAGTAATCAATGGATAATTCATGACGCATGTGTGTTAGTGAAGGATAATTACATGACGGCGTAGCCTGAGTGTACTTAGCCTTTGCTAACACACACAAGTCATGAATTATCCATTGACTACTTATTTTATTCCACGAAAGCAATAAATAATGAATATCAATAAATTCAAGTTGAAAACAAAAATTATTCCCCCTCCCCGGGACTCGAAGCCAGCCATAGTGTGTGTAGATCTACAGGTACATACACCACGTCACCCGGCAGCGGACAGCGACAGCGCCCGTCTCGGCTTGGCTTTGTTTGAATGCATCTCGCGGTTATGTTTGTGTACAATCGATACATACACCTCGACAGCTACAGCGCACACGGCCAAAAAAAGATGCTTCTCGCGGTTATGTTTGTGTATAATACACCTCGTCGCCCAGCAGCAGACAGCGACAGCGCACACGGTGAAAAAAAGACGCGCCCGGACCGGGACTCGACCCGCCTACCTCTCACGGCTGAGCGCAATGCGCTAACCACTAGACCACCGTGTCTCCTCCTTCAGCAGCCGTCTCAGCTTGGTTATGTTTAAATGCTGACAGTAGGGAACAAAAATATACGCCCGGACCGGGACTCGTCCTGCCTACCTCTACAAGCTTACCAAGCAAACCCAGACCATCACACGTCAGTCCCTGTGGCGCAGTGCATAGGGAGTTGGATTTGGGATGTGAGACTGCTGGTTCGATCCCTACCCTGGCAATGAAAATTATCGTAGGTTTTAACATATAACATATGACATGTAAGGACATGAGAGGCGTGCGGGTTATTCATGGATAAAGCACTGAGAATTCCAGAAATCGTGGAATAAATATATATAACCGCTTACACATGAGATAGGCCGATACAGTACTTAACAATTATAAGGAGGAAGGCAATCAGTCAAAGCATTTAAAGGCCTACAGATGAGCTGGAGTCATTTTTGACCCACGATACCTTTTGATGCTGCCCATTCAACCTAATTAAAGAAATTTTACCCCAGACTCATTTCTGACCGACCAAAACACCATGCATATAAGCCATACCCATGGATAAGCGACACCTTGAGTTCATGGATTCCTTTGAAACTTTCAAGAATTCAAAACTTTATTTCTATTCAATGAATTTCCAAGATTCAAAAACCAATGGGGGTCTCCCCTATATTAATAAAAAAAAAGGGGGGGGAAGCATTAGGATTTAAGTTTTAATGGTACCTAACCCCCACCCTCCCTCCCCCTGTGTCTGATATGATCTATAAGCCGCGGCTTATACGAAGGCTTTATGGTAGTGTCATATTTGACCCAGTGTCATATATGACCCTACACCCCAATCTCTCCTCTCATCTCTCTGTCTGTCTATCTGTCTCTGTCTGTCTCTCTGTCTCCCTCTCTCTCTCTCTCTCTCTCTCTCTCTCTCTCTCTCTCTCTCTCTCTCTGTCTCTCTCTGAAGCAATTCATGGGATACAAAACTCTCCCTGTTTTATCAGTTGACTTAGATAAGTGTTCTCTCCCCTATTAACCCTTTAGGGGCGGCTGATCAATGCATGAATGCATCATACCCATTGGTCGTCATGATGCACCAATGAAGTGCTGGCGAGACTGCTCGCCAGCACTTCATTGGAGCATCATGACTATCCTATGGGATTGATACATAAACTCATGGAGGGTCAGCATGATGCTCCAATGTTTATTGGTGCATGATGACGACCAATGTGTGAGTTTAAAGGTTTTATTTGGCAATAAAAAAACCACAGTACATGGGATGCCAAGGTTATACAGTGAGCGACTAAGATTGTATTTGATAACTCATGATTATTAACTTTCTTATTTATCTATGGGAACAAGGTATTTGTCAGTGATGGATTTAATGAATTCATCCACTGTGTCTTTGTTTTGCTGATCTGCGGTCAAGCGGTTCCACAACTGGGCACCATGAGCCAGTGGACTTTTTGAGTACATGTTCTTAACAGTTCATTGTGTTCTGATCTTGATCATATCATGGTTTCGTAGTACTCTCATAGGAACTTCTATGTTGTCCTCTACAAGTCCAGTCCAGAGCGTGGATCCTTGATTCCGTCATATACTACTGGACAATATTCGAGACATGGTAGCACCATCTGTTTGTATAATAACAATATGGTATTCTCATTTGATGCATACCCGGTTTTCTTTACCTCAGATACTTTCGATTGTTCTGTGCCGATGACGTCATGGTACTGGGGCCCTAATGTCAGGTGTTTGTCGATAAGCGCCCCGAGGTAGTCCACATTCTCTAGGTTTACTCCATTCATGTGGGTTCTGTACTGTGTCAGGTCCTGTATATATCTCAGTGGGTCCATCCATAACAGCTTTGTTTTGTCATTGTTAACTGTTAATTGGTCACGGCACCATTGTGCTACTCTTGTAGTGTCTGTTTGTAGCAACCGTAGTGTTCTGTTTGGGTTGCTGCCTGATACAGTTGATGCCATGTCATCCGCATACATGTATAGTGAGGAATTTTCAACCACTGCCTCTACATCGTTGATGTAAATTAAGAAGAGGAGCAGACCTATTACCGAGCCCTGCGGTACTCCACAGGGCATTGTGTGGCTGGCAGATGTGTTGTCATTAGCCTCTGACCATTGTTGTCTCATGTGCAGGTAGCTCTTCACCCAATGTAGGCTGTCATCTCGTATTCCATAGCATTGTAATTTGGTGTACAAGATTTCATGGTTTTACAGTATTGAATGCTTTCTGCAAATCGACCACGCGTTGTACAGTTCTTGTATTAGGTTGAAGATTGCATCACTTGTAGATCGTGCAGGTAAGAACCTATACTGATGTTTTGACATGTGTCCTTCATGTAGCATGTGGGCCATGATTTGTTGATGTATAACACTTTCACAGGTCTTCAAGCAATAAGTTTACTGGGCGCCAATTACTTACATTAGTTAAGTCACTGATTTTAGGTAGTGGGATTATTGTGCCCCCTTTCCAGCTGTCAGGGAATTCATTTGTGGTGACGCTCTTGTTAATTATCGTGGTTAACAGCTCTGGGCATAATGCATTAATGCATAAGCGGCCCTTAAAGGGTTAAAGGCTTTCTGCTATACAAGACAGAAGAATGAGAGTTAAACAGTGTTTTTCTAACTGCTATACTTCATATTCAAAAGTAAAGTAGAATACAAATCAGTTTGTCAAGTAGTGTAACAATATCAAATGGGATACAAAAGCAATATTTGCATTTTTGTAAGCCCATAGAAGTATTTTTCCTCATACCTAGTGAAATAATAATCTCGCATCCTACACTATTATCTATCTTTGTCTTTTCATATAATATATGATATTCTCGTGATTGGAAGAGAGAAAAAGAGTAGCTTAAAAAATCCAAATCCAAATCCCCTTCTAAATAAGAAGAGTTCATTTTTCTTCAAGGTCATTTTTCATGTGAAGTAATTTTTGGAGTCTGACAATTACCAACTCCTTCAGGTGAGAGCAATACTTGTCCACCACATTTATCATTAATAGAATAAGTAGGCCTAGATAATATTATTATCTTATGGCTACAGCAGAATGCAAGAACTGGTCATTGGTTTTATATCTACAGCAGGTATAACTGTATTTCAGAATAAGAAGTACTCTGCTGTATATCCATGTGGCGGGCGGACAGTGTAGGCATTATGTAGTAAGGTAGTAGTATTGTTATGTAAATGAAGCCTTTAGAGGCTATTGATACAGGAGTGTGTTATACTCATTGGTAAGCACGATGTACCAATGAAGTGCTGGTAGTTCAGCTCTCCAGCTCTTCAACGCTGTATCATAATGACCCACTGGGAGTGTGTCAAATGCATAAGGATGGCATAACACCATCTACATCTACTTGCATTCATGAATCATGATGCCGTAGTCACCCGGATAAGCGCCCGGGCGCTCATTGGTTTCAATCCCACTGCACCTCAGGTACTTATATGAGACAGGTGCTTATTTGAATACTGTTTTTAGTGCTTAAGATTAATTTCAATACCCCATACCACCAGTGTTTATTCAAGATCAGCGCTCATTTGAGACCCCGGTACTTAAATGGGTGATGACAGTAGTCAATGGGCATAGTTTTTATGCTGCCCTTAATGGGGTCAAGGCGTTAGGCTATATGAACATTATCAATGCCTTAAACTTTAAAGTGGCATTGTCTGATGGCTGGGGCTGAAAAATCAATCTTCTCAAAAATGAACCAGGGTGTTCAAATAGATCATACTTCCTATTACCTACTTCATTTGCTCTCCTTACCCATGATTAAGCTCTTATTTGAACCACAAGATGGTCCACTCACACCTACACACACAGGCTAGGCTAACTCATTCCAGGAGGGTGTTGCTCCTATAGTAAAAGGAAGAGCTGGCTAAAAATGCCCTTGTTTCCAGTCCTTTCTTTTCATGTAGCTATAACTTGTCCCTTTTGTTGCTCATAAGTGGACATTCAAGTATGGTGCTCAAAAAATGGATTTGAGTAGGTACCTAGTTGGGAGAAGTCAGTCAGTATAATAGACTATAGAGTGTGTGACATGAGTAGGTACTTGATAGTGCAGCTCTCTCTGTTTTAAACAAGGCAGGTGACTTTTCAGACTAATGTGGTGAGTGCAAGTTGAATGGTGAAGCAGAGCGTGACTTCTTTTGAAAGGAGGGTACCTCCTGACAGCTCTTTTTACCATAGGAGCAACAGTTTGGATAGGTGTCGCCTATGACCCCTAAAGTCTCAATGTTCCATGCGTCATGCCCAGCTTCTACTAAGAAGCCGGACGATCAACAGAAGTGGGATGGACCTCGTCCAGCCTATAAATGTTACCATGCTTCCTGAATAAAGGTCCCCTATCCGTGTACTTTGCTCAACCCGGATCATTTGTGTTGTGTTTTGCTTCTAGTACTAAGCCAACCGAAGAGCCACCCAAATTTGTTATGCCCACCCATCAAGTTTTTACATCCCCCCCCAGAAGGGGTCAGAAGTTGTTATGCCTCAAAAACCCACCCCTCCCCTGTTGATGAATAATGACCACTCCCTAAGGCCACACACAACAATTGGCCAGATTGTATTCCTTATCAGAGGAAGTCCATGGACCAAGTCTTGTACACCATAGACCCCAGTCACATGTCCTGACCTGTGGTCCTAGGTCACTGACCTCCAGTTATCTCAGAAATTACCATAAACCCCTACGGATAAGCCATACCCATGTATTAGCTGGATTCGCGCTTGAGGATAGTTTAGAGATTTTTAAAAATTCATAACCTCTTTTTCTAAATAATGAATTTTCAAAATTCAAAAGCCCATGGGGTCAGGAGCAGTGGCGGGTTTAGACGGGGACACAGGGTCCTAAGTCAAATGTCAAAACAAGTTTTTACTCCAGAATTGGGATCTGATACCCCTATACAAGCCCCAGTAAATGGTCTGGTGCTATTTCACCCTACTCCCTGTCCTTTTACTCGGATAAAACGTCGTCCAATTTCAGTTCCCCCTGTGATAGCTTCCCATAATTTACTATTCTAAATCTATTTCAACTTTTCCAATATTTTACGTTTTATAATTTGGACTTTTGTGTGCTTTATTAGAAAAAAAAGAAAGATCACCTGAAATTTTCTTAAAAATATCTTTAAAAATAAATCATCACCTAGTAAACAGATGGTTGAGAAGTGTATAAGAAGGTACAAAATAGGTATAATATTTACCCCTTTGAATATAGACCTACATCATACCATAGCTCATTCAGTGTTAAGGTTTCCAGACATTAAAAACATTGATAGAATTAAAGAATACTATCCCAATTTTGATATGAAGTTTGAAATTCTCACAAAGTTACGCCAATGCAATTATTTGATTTGAGATGTCTTTATTGCCTTATTTACATAGAGTAGGTTCCTTTGAGACTCTGAATTGCCTTTAGAGACAATACCCTGAGAGGTGGTAATGATTTAGTTTAAATTTACCCATGGACATGATAAGATCAAATCCCTGAAAGTATGCAAATGGTGGCTTATATATATATACCACTCGCTATATTTTGATAAAGAATTAAAAGTATTTTTTGTCAGTAGTTTTACATGCTAGTATGAGCTTCACCATATTTTTTAGATGATGGCATATGAGAATTCATCATTGATCAGGTTGAGGTGATGCTCTGCTTGATACTTGGTTTGGTATCAGCTTCGATAAGCTCTACAGTCACCGGATGCTCGACAGCCCCTGATAACTTCTTATCATTCTTGACCAGCCACCAGGTGATAATTGATAGAAGTAGACCTAGTGCCTGGAAGCCCAGAGTCACTCCATGGGGTAAGAGGCGCAGATTGCGGATATCATGGAAGAGACAGGAACCGGTCTTACCACACGTCTCCTGTCATATAAGGCATGTATAGTCCACCAACATGCCAAACACAATGTGCCCTGGGATAAATGTTGTTGGGGAAAAAGAATATGGTCATTAGTTGTTATTTTAGAAAACATTGCTTGGGCTTACTTCACAATTATTGCGTAGAATCCAGGCCCAGCTTTAGAGTCAATTATACTATTTATGTGCAGCCATGAAGAGACTTAATTCCCACTGGGCACATCAACATTGATTCAGCGTTGAAACAACGTTTGCAATGTTTGCATATCAACAGGCTTGAAATATAGTTGAATTTGAAAGTTGACACAACATAATCAAAATCAACTGTGATTCAACATCTAACAATCAGCACTGATTCAATGTTTGTATTTCTATGTTGATTCCACATTGACACAACATTGATATGATGTTGAAACAATGTTGATATTTGTTAGGGCATTCTTTGTTGACATGTCAATGTTGAATCAACATTGAATCAACATTGAAATCAATATTGTTGATTCAACATTGACAAATCAATGTTGAGTCAACATTGAATTGAAAACAATATTTCAACATTGATATGTCAACTGTTGATTGGATGTTGAAATGGTGTTGGTTGACAACATTGAAATAGAATCATTACAAAGGTGTTGAAGACAGGTTGATCAACATCATCAACATAATATCAGCAGGTTGTCAACGTTGATGCAACGTTCTGTGCCCACTGGGATTTGATTAAGGTTTGTAATTACTTTAGGTTCCTAACATAGAGGAAGTACTTACTTAACAGATTCATTAGGAACCCACTGAATCCTAATGCGAATGATTTCATCTCTTTATCTACCAGTCTGGAGAAGATGTAAAAATGGTTATGAAACATAATTCTTTACCTGTATGAGCACATATTGAAATATTTTTTGTCAGTTCAACATTGACTTCAGAACAATAAATTTATCACAACTTGACATTGTTGTTTCTACTCTTCCCTTCAGGGCAGAGTCAACATTGAAACAACTAACTACTATCAATGTTGAAATAATGGCATGCCAAAATTGAATCAATATCGAGCTTATATCTTGATTTGGCACTGATTTGCTGATGTTGAGGCACAGATGGTTTGATTATGTTTAATGGTAATTCAACTTTGCATCAACTCGTGTATCAACACTGATATAACATAAATGAACCAACAGCGCTCCTTTCAGGACAACTCACTTGAATGTAAAGATGGTGGAGGAAACCCTCCCAGTGATAATAGGGTGATTATGAAATATTCTGCCATGTATGGTATCAACATATTATTACATGTTGTCTTGCTAAATGTCTGAAAAAGGAATGGTGAATGAAGAATGGGGATATAGACTTTAAGTACTGTAGGTGGAAATTAGCAAGATATTATCTGTTGCTTGCTAACCAGCCAGCTATGATGCCTGTGAGAGGTAGTGGGTGATTTAATTACTAACTAACGGCATTTTGTTACTTCATACTGTTGCCATTCACTCAGTTGCCATGGCAAGAAGAAGGTCATTTGAGAACTATCATTAAGGATTACTATGTATACTTAAATGTTAAGCTAAAAGCCCATTCAAGAAATCTTTAGCAAGGGGGTATTCTGGAGTTAAACTGCTTGCCATGGCTGCAGTCTGGTGGAAGTGAGCCTCCAGATACCTTGGTTGTTGGATCACTACTCTGACCACGACATACAGCGTACACACCTGTCACAACCCTTGGGTCCAAAAAGGCTTGTTTGTGAGTAGCATGCAGAGCAGCTTTGGAACTCTGCAACAGAATACATACACAGGGCTTCACACAGATTGCGCCGAACTAGCATTTCTTTGGCCTCAAGCTGGGTTCCAAGGGGGAGCAATTTTTTTATATAAAATTTAGAAAAGGAGTTTTTCAAAGGTTTGAGGTACATATTATCAACTCTAAAGACAAAATTGGTAATTGAAGTATGAGACTTGACATTTCTCATTCATAAAGGTGTATACAGTGTAAAACATAATCAGCAAATGGAAATGGCCACTTAAATTTCAAGATCACTTTACCTAACTTTGACGAGAGACAATAACACAGCAAAAAAGACTTATTTTATCTACCTCACGTGGTGGACAGATTGTATGGTATTAAGAAAATCCTAAATCTAATTGTTTTTGTCTACCAGTTGTCTATTATTTGATATTATACTTTGCTGTGAATATAGGGAAATAAAGACAAACCAAACATAATAATACCTTTAAATACACTGGCCATACCCTTACCTTCATCCACATCCCCAGTTTCCATGGCAGTGTCTGTGATCCAATCTTCTCTGTCCTTATAGTAACCAGGCATGTGTTTGGGGAAGAAGAACAGAGGTATGGCACTTGCAAATATCAGGGTGCAAATAATGATAAAGCCAAGCCAGGCACCAATGACATTAGGATCTTGTTGAGGCAATGAAGGGTCTTGGAAATAAGAGACATTCTACATAATTCTGATATTTTACAGAACGCAAGTATTGTGCAATAAACTTAACAACCCTTTTTGGATTTCAACATGTTTCGGGAACCCAAGTCACTTTACTGGCCAGGTCTCTGCCGAATAACTGGGAGGACATAATGTAGTAAACCACTACTTAACATTCAACAAGCTTTAGATTTTTATTTGGTGGCCTCTGCTTAACTGCCTAAAAACTAAAATTCTGCCAGACTAAGCGTCTTTGTATAAAAGATATCATTCTCACGTGAGAGACTCTCTGGTAGACTGGTGCACAGAGCAGCAAGCATGAATCCTACAATCGGTCCCCATGGATACATACTTGTCACAAAACCTGGAGAGGAAAACAATGATAAAGGTCACCTTAGCATGGGCGTATTGTTTGAGGGCTGAGGGTAGAGGTATGTCGAGAATCTATGAGCACCCGTGTGTTTAAACAGGCCACTATGGTAACCCTCAAAATAGTATTGAAAAAATAGTGCAAGTGAGTGAATTTCTTTTTTTTTTTTTGAAGAAGAAGAATTTTATGTTGTCTAATGGATTTTTGAGGCGGGGCAAATTATTTATCTGAATAATTTCTTTCCAGAAATTTATACAGAAATGGCCTGCCCTGATCCAATGTACACCACATGGTTGAACAAATATACACAAGTTTGAATGTTGACATTTATAGAAAGCCTACAAACCTAAGCTAATTAGGTTTGATAAACTAGTAAATAGACCCAGAATGCATGACTTACATCCTGATGACTCACATAAGAGCACAAGACTCACCTAAGAGTGCAAAGAGGCATCATCCTCTGACTGTAACCAGAAAGTTTAGGCAATTACAGTGTCAATACAACTTACCAATATAAATGGAGGAGTTCCCTTTGCTCACATTTTCATCAATATAGGGGAGTCCAAGGGTGCAGATGGTTGACCCACCAAGGTCTATAGCCACACATCCAATAGCCACAATAATGAAGGTGATGTTACTTTCCCAGCCTACAATCCTCACCTCCTCTTCACTACCACAGGTCTCAGTAACATTATCCACATGGCACAGCTTGGGGCCTTCTTTGGTACCAGTCCTGTTGCTGCTGCCTTGATTAAAAAGGGAAAAAAGTTTAAAAAGAAATTTTGATCTGACCTGTTTTATTTTTTCCCTCAGTTTTCTCATCTCACTTAATAATTGACACTGACCCACTGAGAAGAAAAAGAAGCCGTAAAATGTTTCCTCTGTTTCGGTGAAAGAGTCAATGAAGTAACTGCCTCAAGATATATATTTATAACCTAGATTACAAAATTAGACCTGATAGAGAGTTGAGAAACGGACTGCAAATATGGATGAGGGAATATAGAGACTGTGGTGCTTGAGTGAAATGATCAGTTTACAACAGACTATATCAGGTATTCCACCAAAGCCTATTGACAAAAACTGGCCCAAATGGCTCAAAATTCATGTTTCTCTAGTAAAATCCTTGGAGAGAACAGATAGCCATGGTATATTTGGTATCAAACTAAAGCTAATGACGACAGTCATGCAATGGGATATAGATTACTCAGCTTATTCTTACTCCTGGTGATGTATTCAATATTATAAGTGGACTGTACTGCTTAGAAATATTTTGATTTGAAAAATAACCTTAGTTATTCATACCTGCAATATTCCTTGTTGATCAAATTGATAGAATGACCAGGAGGGGCACGTCACTAATTACTGTTAGGATAAATGTTATAAGCTGTTATAACCGCAAACATGAGCTTTCTGTTGTCCAAAAGATTAGGAAGAGGATATACCTCTATCCAAAATGAAAAAAATGTGCTGGCTTCCATTACAAACTGTAGGTGTATCTCCAAAGATATTCTATCCCATACATTCTTTTTCTACAGTTCTGACAACTAGCTATAACTGAGCTTGTAACCTACATGTAATCCATTTATGATAGATACCCCATTTCCACTTTATAATATATATATATATATATATATATATATATATATATATATATATATATATATATATTCACCTATTGATGCCAATATTTTAGTACTTTTCAAGTATACCTGCTATCGCAATAAATCATGATATCAAAACCAAAAGTCGCGATAATCGCCATCGGAAAAAAAGTGGATGTCAATGACATCACTCTATTACCCCATTGGTTTACCTATCTCTCTTATTATACAGGTGTTTGGAATATAGACTGTGGAGTGGACTGTGGAGTGAAATACTCCTCAGAATCTGGAGGGAAAAGCTATCAGGAATGCCCTGCAGGTATATGCCCACAATACCAGCATAGTATAAATGTAGCCCTGGTGGGTAGTTCACCAGAGCTACATGCATGCATCATGATGACCAATTGGCATGATATTTTGATGATCAATCGGCCTTTGAAGGGCTAGCTCTGGTTGTAAGCATAATAGAATAATAAATGATGAAATTGATTTCACCATCACCAAAATGTGAAGAGGTCACAGAACATAAAACTTTCAAGACCCCTCATTATTGTTAGTATTAGTGGGTACACATTGGCGAGTTTAGTTACCCATAATCAAGCGAAGGTATTGTTAGATTTATACCCAATCTCTTACATTTGTAGTGCACGCCAAAAGTCCATCCATTAGAAATACACTGTTAAATTCCTATGGTCAGGTCATGGGACACCCTTTCTAAGTTTCAATGAGTTAGCGATACCAATAGATGATCCACTCACACCTAAATAGGGTGTTACAGTGTGCGGAACACATTTGAAAAGGATTTGTAAATTGAAAAGAAATCGGACTATTTCACTAATGTTACCCCATATAGGTTTAAGGTGAAAGTACCAGATTTAGACTAAATTCCGACTCACCTTTTCTACTTAAGAAAGGACCACAGTCGCCAATAGGAGCTATTCTCTTGAATAGACACGTTGGTCAGGTAGTCGAATCACAGTGGTAAATAACAGGTTACCTAATCTCATCTAATTCTATACTATTAGCATAGAAGGTCCTATTGAAGATAGCAGTAATATAATGTCAGCTTGATACTGTCAGGGCATGTGATAGGAGGTGAGGTCAAAACAAAACAAACTCATTTGAATCACCCCTTTTCTTCTTTTTTTTTCCCCTCAGGTAAAATTTGCATAACTCACTGGAGTTACCCTATGCATCCTTAATGCATAGACGGTGCTCAGCTTACATTTGTATATCTGAGACTTGCCTAGACAGCAGGGACCAAAATCACACTATAGGAGCTAAAGCCCCGGGACTTGGAGATATGAAATTTTATAGAAGTGTCTAGGTCTCCTAAACAAATATCAGAAACAAATCATGCTTGGACTCTCTTATGGCAAGCCGAATGGGTAAAGTTAGGAAAACCCCCTTTTTTTTATTTAGCTAGAAACCCTACTTTTTGGCAAGAAACCCTACATTTTGCCTTGAAATATAGGGTTTCGAAATGTAGAATGTAAGGATTTTGTGAAAAAAATTAAGGGTTTCCCAAACAAAATGAAGGACATTTAGTGTTTTAATCCAAAATGTAGAGTTTGAGGACGAAATGTAGTGTCTGGTGAACCAAATGTTCCTGAGAAAAACGGGGTTTTTGCTCATAGTTTCAGGTCGAAATATAGGGTTTCTGTTCAAAAGGCCGGATTTTTCACACTTTCCCAAATGGCTTGCCATACACTAGCTCTGTCTGATATGTTAATCTAGCCCTGCGACCTGAGGTGTCCCCCAGGGCTCACTGTTGGGCCCCCTACTGATGTTATGTATATCAACGGGGTCAATTCAATTCAATAATGTTTATTTCAGTTGCATTATTGGTTAATTCCTGTAATTGTTTCTGTTACAACGCTACTTGGACACAGAACAGAAATACAATAGTGATATTATCAATGAAAAATAAGGATCTTAGGACAAATAAAACTCTTGATATGGATACATAACCACATTAGTGTGTCATAAGTCAATACTATTTAGAGTTAGTATAAGTTGAAGTTTTAAATTCTTAAATCATTTATCCCGGACACATAATTAGCCCATGGCATGTTCTGATATGGGTATATACAAACAATACATAAATAATCATCAAGTTACATATAAATAAAGAGCCTAGAGGGGTCAAAAAATATCAATCACCTAAAGGGATTAAATTTTTGAAATTTTGAATCAAAAAGGTTCACAAGAATATAAGCCTGACTAAGGGATATGGTACGCGGCAGAACTGAGTGAGGCTGAGCCAATTGAGATAACCATCAGTCAGACCAATCCCTGCTAGCACAACTCATCCAAATGATGTCATTTTTACGTAAATAAGATGAGTTTTCACGTAAGAATGCGTAAATTGCACGAGTAGCGCTAGCTGGGATTCGATTGCGGGATTTCCTAGCTCACTTAAAAGGGTCTATCTATCCTCCTTCCTATCCGATCAGATGTGTGTGGTGCACATATGCACAGGCACTGACACGTTCCTCTGTGAAATTGTGTAATTTATAGTTCTCGCCATGAATAATATGACCCTGTTGAAATGGCGTTAAACTTCTAATACTCACTCACTCCAATCCAACCGAGTGAACCTCTGTATGTATCTCATGTTGTTTTACAGAGATATGATCTGAATTTCATGTATTTGCCACAATGATAATGATTATTTGATCTTAGTTGTCTGGCCATTTTGGAAGCTCAACTGGCAGTGAAATAGGGTTATTGCATAAATGGGTCAGTCCACCGAAAGTGGGCACCTGGGTCTTTTTTGCTCTTTTTTGGATACATAGGGCTGTAAAATAAAAACTAATTAACCTTTATTCTTATTTCTGGTTTCATTTGAAGGAAAACACCTTGAGCTTCAACAGGAGAGCAAATTTACGTATTTCAGCCTGCTATGTTTTGAGATATGGTAGCCCAAAGTTAAAAAATGGCCAAAAATTGCCTTTTTTCAATTTCCACCTAATTCCTGGCTCTGTATCAGCATGCCAACAGCAACAGACCAATATAATTTTATCTATTCCTTAGTGGGGGGTCCCATCTAACATATTTTTATGTGGTTAGGAGGTGCTCTGGTTGCCATTCTTTTCCCCAGTTCATTTTTGTAACCAAATACAGTTGATGTAATGGGCGTGAGCAAAATAAAAGTACACTGGTAGGCCTACTAAAACACTTAGGTTATACTTGCAGGCATGACTATGCAAAACATATTCAACTATTTTCAAGTCCATTTTGCTCACGCCCATTACATTCATATTTCTGCATCCAGGACAAATACTATCAAAGTTTTCTTTTTTTCAACCAGCCTAACATGGTTATGCCAAACAGAAGGATCAACTGACAGATGTAGTGGGTGTGAGTGTAATGGGTGTGAGCATAATGGGCATGAGTAAAATGCAGTGCAAGAATGTTGGCAGGCTGGATGCATTGCAAATGCATCCTATATTTAGAGAATAGACAGCGACTTTCTTCACATCGAGACTGTCTATTGTTTTATAATGCATGAATGCATCTGAGTGCATTATAGACAACAGACAGTCAAGATGTGAAGAAGGAGTTGTCTATTGTCTTTATAAAACATTGTACATCTCATTCTGAACAATGAATCACCCAATTAAGGTATGTCTAGACCAACTATTGGCCCTTGACTTGTTTACAGCTATGCTGACCTTGCTGAGGTGTGCACTACACTCCTATAATGCACTTAAGGTCACTTCTACTGTGAAGCAGAGCACTGCCAGCCGTTTTATAAATATTCTCAAATTATTTCTATTGCCTAGATCAATGCTGGTTGAGGTTATGTTACTGAGTGGCTGTCTGAAGCCTGAAAAAGTTGTTTCACTCACGCCTATTACACTCACGCCCATTACATTCATATTATTATCTTATGTATGTTCAATATCAATCTTTTTTTTCCTTTTTTTCTCCATAGCGTTTCTTTGGGACCTTTTGTCAAATAACTGAAAATCATGTAGTTCTGACAAATATTTCTGTGATTTAGAGAAGAATTCATTTTGCTCACGCCCATTACATTTTCATAATTTTGAATAATGCAATCAAAACTGACCACTTGGGAGTAAGTGACTTGAATGAACCTTTCCAAAGAGCAAAGATGTAGGGCTATCAATAAAATTAGGTTTTAATATCTAATTCTGAGTTTTCAAAAATGACCCTCTACCATGGACAAGTGCCCACTTTCAGTGGAATGACGCAAATGTGTGTGCAAAATGGGGCTCTTTGGTTAAAACTTTAACCTATGGGGCAGTTGCATTCAAATTGAAATAATTCTCAAACCCGGCAGCTACTACTACTATACTATTGAAGCATCAGATTTAGTCTAACTAATCCCTGACATGTCAGACTATTAAGGGACGGACTATCGAGGTAACACTGTATAGCACCATTGAGATAATGCTACAACATGTGTACCGGTTCCCAGTCCAAGATAATCATATCCTGGATGTGCATGAATAGATGGATGAGTCATTTGTTACACAAGGGGTTAAACAGGGTTAGGGTGGTGGGATTCAAAGGTCGATTTTCTCCCATCTGTAAATCGTTTCTGTCACCTACCACCTCCCCCTTAAGAATTCAATGCTGGTAAATACACCCCCGTACCTTACTCAACCCCAAGATGTATGCATATAATACCAGCCATTAGATTCTCAATCAATCAACCAAATGAAATAGACAGAGGCTGGGGTGCATGGTAAAGTGTCAGCATGACCAGTTTTCTCATTCATGGGTCTCTGGCTATTCAGAACAAGGCCAGAGGCCAAGCTTGGATCAGCCAGAGAGTCAGACCCTCCCATGAAGAAACTGAGTGTAAACACTGTTTAGTGCATCTCTCTATCTTTTCCATGTAACCACATTAAAACATTAAAATTACCTTTTTCGGACGGGGAATGGCTGTGCTTACCCACTTGGCAAAATAAAAACACGTTTTTACAACGTTTGCAAACGTTTTGTGTTTTTTTTTATGTTTTCTCAACCAAATAAAAACGTTTTGAGTTACCGGTACATCGTTTTTATAAAAGTTAATTTTTTTTTATTTTTTTAAGAACGTTTTTAATGTTTTTGTGTACAAGTTTAGACGTTTTTTAATGTTTACAATAACGTTTGGCAAACCCCAAAAGAAAAACGGTTTTTAATGACATTTGGGTATGCTTTACTATAGGGACTCTTGTTCTCAACATGAAACATACCCCCCTACCAGCTAGTAATGAATTGGTTCTCCTAACATACAAGTTAATCTTTGTATCTAGTTAGACCTACATCTACGTGCAAGGAGAAGACAAGGTGTATTTATTACCCTATAACCTTTATATTGAGTGAGTATGAACACGATATTTTACTTACAGATTTCTCTGCATTTACACCTCTGAATAATGCTAGTTATTTGATATAATTTGTCAGACAATTGGAGATGGTAAATGGCTGAGGCTGGTAAATGGAATATATAAGCAAATGTCCATTCCAGGGAATAAATTTGCATTGTATTCACCGAGGTGAGGCCTGTCCGCATTCAACTCCGCCTATCCTCGGTGAATACGATGCATAAGCAAAGGTTCACGAGTTGGAGGAATGTCGGGGGGTTATCGCACGCGCCGATCAGTTGCCGTATCGCACGATGCCTGCAGGGGGGAGTGCGATACGGCAACTGATCGGCAAGTGCGATAACCCCCTGACATTCCTCCAACGAGTGTGCCTTTGCATTTATTTCATGTTATTTTCATCTAAATCAGATAAATAGAATTAAATTTACCAGAATGACTCCCCGTGCGCACTGTTTACATCGCCATCTTGGACCTATGACGTCATCAAATGGTCATGTGACCTCGGCGTGTGATATTTTCGCGGGTTATCGCACGGGGGGTGTGCGATACGGCCCTCGACTGCTAGAGCTATGGGCTGTCAGTATCTCGGGCATATCAACATGAAATAAAAATTTATTCCCTGGAATGGACATTTGCATTTATGTCATGGCCTAGGGGGTTATTTTGCCTGAAAAACAGCTTAGATCTGTTCAAAATCCAAGATGGCGGACACCCATTGAATATGGCCGCATTGTATTCCATCCCCCCCATTGAATACGGCGTGTCTAGTACTGTTCTATAGTGACGTTCATATCAGCCATGGCATAAAAGCTAAAGAAAAACCCTACCCTATTTTCATGATACCTTATTCTGATATCCTTTCTGTCAAATAAAAATGATTCTGGCATGGTTATTGAGATGTGTGCCACTAGCATCAGGTTTATCTGATGCGTCTGATGATGTCACGATTGACAAAATGCATCACAGTTGTGCTTGCACAGCACTGCAAGGGTGAAACAGATGCTCTTTGTAGTTTATTATCTGGTATGTTCTGCTATTTCCTTTGGCAAATATTAATTTATAAACTAACAGATGACCCCTGTGCAGTACCACCATTCTGTACCTTTTATTGTCATCAATATATGACAATTTACAACACCTTCAATGTATAAGCAATGCAGCAAATGATGCATTTTGTCAATCATGACGTTATCAGATGCTTCAAATAAACATGCTATTCTCCTCTATAGTGAACATATCTATTTCAATAATTCTGCCAGAATTCTTTTATTTGATGGAAAGGCAATCCAAATAAACCCTCATGAAAATTGAATAGTGTTTTACTTTCAGCTTTGCAGTGCTTTTGTTAATATCCAACGTGTACATAATTATATACATTCTGCTGTTATATATATGTCCACTGTATACATACATTTAGACAACAGAAGCACGTCTCCAGTCAGTGTCTGCTGCCACCTGGTGTTTTCTGTATCAGTTAATAAATGTGGGGTTTTTTTTGTTAGACTGAGTAGCATCATACCTCATGCTTCTAGTATGAGGGCCCCAATTATGAATATCTTACAGAAGACAGACAGAGACAGACAGAGAGACAGAGAGACAGAAAAGTTTTTTGTAGTCTGTGAATGTAGTAGAAGGGGATGTATAACATGCTAAACCTTGGAAAAAGTGAGTTTAAGTGGTTTTATGAGATGAATTTCCTGCTGGACACATTGCCACTCAGTTCTTAATATCTCTTTATCATTTGGTCCTTTTTCCAGAATCTAATTTCCAAAATCTGACCAAGATGCCAGGAGGGAGTGGTTACGCTGACTATGAAAAGTCAAAAGACCCTCAATATGGCGAGCCCCACCTTGTCCCATTAAAGATGGGGACCAAAGAAAATCTCAAAAACTATGGCAGGGTGGTGCACAACTTTGAACAGGAAGAGGTCTGGATCACTACATGGCCTCAGCAGGGGTGGCGCCCCATATGTCCAGGAACCGGGGCAGACGGCGGAATCGTCAGCGGGGTTTTCCGGACGGCTTGGAAGGGTGATGTCATCACAGCCCAGAACGAGGCTGTGGGTGGGGATTACATCACAGGGAGACTTCCTGTTGGGGTGACCACTGATGATAGGACTCATGTACTGACCAGGGAGGCAAACTATCACCCTGATGGGGGACAGGTAAGGATAGATGTGACGTCATGAATAATAACCCATTATCAAAAAAACAATTTTCAGGTCTTTGTACCAAGATGATGTAGGGGAAAAAAATGAAATCCACTGGACTAACTCCAAACTGACTATTTTGTTACTGAAGAGCCTTAAAGCAGTATTCCACTTTGATCTGGAATACCCTCCATTTATACATCTTATAGACCAAAAGAGATGTAATCGTTGCAGAATTAATGATGGAAACCATGATGTAAAGGCAATATGTGACAGTTTTAGATACACTTATTGATTTTAGCACCTAATATCAACTTGTGCATCTAAAACTGTCATATATCCCCTAAGTAGTCATGCTAAGCTAGGCAACCCAGATGGCTAGCCAAGTGACTTTGGTTTCTCGAACATGTAACAATCCCAAAAGCTCGTTTATTATCTAAGATTGGCACTCACACACAATAGATAGAGGCTCACTTGGGGCCAGGGACTATAAGAGCAGTTACTGTGAACGTCTATGTATCTTTGGGACATAAAGAGATATTTTATCAATAATACAACTTTTTTTCAGGTGTTCTATCCAGAGAATGGTAACCCGTTCGTGCTCGTCCTGGCCTTACCCGGAGACGACGTTAAACTGGACGACTTTGTCGCTTTCTACTTTGATGGTACTTATGGTGTGCAGATCAAGGCTGGTATTTGGCACCAACCCCTGTACCCCATACAAGACCAGGCTGCATTTATAGGCAAACAGGGCAGGGTGCATGCCTGTGTGGTGGTGGACACTGTGGAAGAGTTTGGGAAGTTTCTGAAGGTTCCTCTGAAGCTGGAACTTACCTCCTAAGCACTGAAGCATACCAGTGCAACACTGTTAAATGGATGTTATCTGTTGACTTAAGGTTGGTTCTCCAGTAACTTTGGGACATAGGTTTCAAAGTTATTTTTCAAGAATCCCTTATAAGAATGCTATACTGCATTGCCCCCTGGGGCAACATTGTGTAAACTACACTGCTTCACTGGATTAGAATCATGGTGGTTCGCGGGTTGACTCTACACGGATGCCTGGTAGATTCTGATGATTTGAGGACTTTAATTGCATTGATGCATCAAGTTTATTATGAAAAAGAGATTTGAAATTCTTGTGTAGGCCTATTAATTTTGGGTACTAGTATGGCCGAAATGTTTGCTCAGGATGTACCGCAGATTTTTAAAATATTCAACCCGATCTACACCTTATTGAATATATCTTATTATTGTCACCTTTCATTTTCTCTACAGAACGTGTGCACACATTTCTATCTATTTCTATCTGCAGTAGTCCTTAGAGGAAATTAGATGAATAACTTATAAAACAGAAAAAGGACAAACACTTTGGTTATGAAAAATATAATTGTCTGTGATGTTTTATTAAAATCTTTTGTATTGAATAACACTGTAAAATCCCCTTGGAAACGTACTAATAGAGGTAAATATAAATCTGTAAAAATCTCGGCGTGAGGTTACATACAAAATAATCTGATGATTATGAGTGGTCGGTCCTCACATTTTGAGAGATTGTGAGATTCTTATCATTTAAATAATACGGTTGGCCTATCACAGTCAACACTTTCACAGTCCAAAATATCTTTTTTTTTTGTTTTAAGAAAAGAAGATTAACAACATTTCATGAAGAAAGCAACTATTTTCAGGGAATGTGATAGACCTAGAAACAGGTCATTTCATCCAATGGGCAGCATTATTTCAGATCGTGATTTTTGGCTGTGTTGTCCAGCCGCTAGATTAAGAGATTCACTGTTAAAAATGTACAACATGTATATTGATCACCAAGTTTTCAAGTTACAATTACCATTTCCTAATAGATATAAATATGTACAATAGGGTAGATATATAATGTATCATTTTACTGTGATATATAAAGGAGACCCATTAGTCAAGTTCCAAAGCATTCAGTGTGGCAATATTTAGCATTGATCTTTAAGGATGATGATTTATTATACATAATGAGGGTTAGCAATTCATAAGGCGTAGTTGCCAACTCAGCCTTTGTTCTATCGTATCCGACTATTTTTGATTAGCACATCAGTAATTATTGTTAACAATCAGAAACCCTGAAACCCTATCTTAAACATTTTTGGGGGCATGTAGCCAAATCTGCCCTTGTTTATTTTAAGGGTCTCAAATAAGTGCTAAGGACCTATATGTATTGAAATCAATCTTGAGCACTAAAACAGTACTCAAATAAGCACCTGTCTCAAATAAAAGTCGGGGGTACATGGGTATTAAAATTACGAAGCACACAGACTCTTAAATGGACCTCCAAAGTACTTCAATACCTAAAAACCAAACAAGATTAAGTTTGTTTTTTTTTCATCTGCGTTTTTAAAATTGGGTGGCATGCCCAAGAGCTACTGATTGTCCTTGACAATTTTTATCAAACATGGCTAAACATCTCTTTTAAAAGTTATGGCTCCTTCTACAGGATTTCTGAGATTTCTTTTGACAAGGGCTAGCAGCCCACAAACCTACTATCATATCTAATTGGGGGAATTCTCTCAAAGTTTGATTTAGCTCATCACTTGTTAGTTAGGGTGATCAAGTCTATCACATTTATTCTGCAGAACCATAGACCGTTCATTATATTTGATTCCCTCTAACTCAATTGGCTGATCATATTGGTTGATTAAGTTGGGCCCTTCTGAGGTCGGCTTTAGGCTCAGCAGTCTAAAGGGGTGCATCCACTGCGACGGATGGACCATCCGTCTCCCTTCATGCATATTTTTCTCCATAGAAATCAATGATAAATGATACGGATGAAACCGACAGATGGTCCATCCGTTGGCAGTGGACGCACCCCTTAAAAGGGAGCACTAGTTTGCAGACTCACCAACGCTGCATTAGTGAATCATGCAAGGCATAGGTGTATCATACCAGGAATGCATCATGGATATCAGGAATGGCTAAAATACCTGGAAATTCTACAGTCACTAGTTCCTTATAGATTTGTAACATATTTATATGAAGGAATCCAAACAAGCACACATTTCCTTTACATATTTCACCCCTTATCATTAATCCATGCGCAGATGATCTACCAGCCTTACAATATAAAATTTATTGATCGATTTGTTTACCGTCCAGAATTAGGGTCCCGATTTGATGGGACTGCCTCATTAGTTTACGGATATTCAATCTTTTCTTTCTCAATGAATAATACAATATAAAATCCAAGGATGTTAAAAAATACATATGTACAACTATATACATGTTTGATAAATACAGCCACCGTTTTAAATAAATCTTTAGTCAGGGAAAAGTAACCATTTTTTGCTCAATTATCACCCACTTTTGCTCCAAGATCAATTATCTCGCAATTGGCTTCCTTCCTGCAATTGATATGTGGCATGCTAGATATCATCATGTACCATTGTTCAGAGGCCTTATAATGGGTTTCAAACATGTAAAAAAAATGCAAAAATGCAAAAATAAATGTCAAATATTGAATTTAAAAACTGCCGTATACAAATGTAGAAATTGGGATAAATTGTCACCTATTCAGATGAACTAGGTCTAAATCTTAGTCGATTCGAAGACTGGGTTAACAAGTCCACCTTCACCTTTCTCCTTATATCCTGATTTGCTGTTGATGCCATTTTCATATGCAGGCGGTGCTGTATCGACATCGATAATATGAGAATGTCGTGGATCACCATTTGAAAGAGCAGTAGCCATTTCGTCATCATCGCCACGCTGGCAAGGCTTACAGAAGCAGATTTTGGAGAAGATCCGGTCCAGGGGCTCCAGTGAGTGCATCCACAATGGCAGGAAGTCCCAAGTTTGGAGTTTCTTTGGCAACCACTGTGGCCTCTTGGACTGGATAACATTGATAATAGCAATGATGATTATGAAGAGAAAAATTGGAGCGCCGACACCGAGGAGAACATACCAGCCAGGAACCGAGAGCGCAAAGACCAATGCAGGCAGAGCGAAGAACATCAGGAAGATATAGACGAATGCAAACCAGCGATACTTCCCCGTGGTTGTACCCAGCGCCTTTGCAGCATTTATCGGAATCTTGCTCATGAATGGGATGGGATACCAGATGATAATACCAAAGATGTTGAAGAAAAGATGGCATAATGCCAACTGTAGACCCAGCTCAAGTTCTTTACCAGAGTTAGCCAAGGCTGCGAGAATCCCAGTGGCAGTTGTTCCGATGTTGGCTCCGAGCGTTAGAGGAAACATCCTGTCGAGCGAAATGACACCAACACCGACCAGCGGGGTCAGCGTGGATGTGAAGATTGAGCTACTCTGTACAACAATTGTCAGAAGCGCGCCGATGATGATAGCCACATATCCAGTAAGGTATGCTAGACAACCCGGGAAATTGGCATTGACCACCTTCCGGATGACTCTGGCGATGGTGCCTTTGAGAAGTGAGTGAAGGAGCTTTACGATGAGAACGAGACAGACGCAGAGGATGAAAAGAGCTATCACGAGGAGGATTGCCCCAATCGCTTCGTCACTCAAACTTTCGCTGAAGTAGGAGAAAGCTGACTCACCTGTGGGTGTAAGAAAAAATGAAGATATAGGTGAGATAATTTTTTGTCATTGTATTATTTCGTTGCCTCATTGCAACAAGGTTGTAACTGACATTTTGGCAAAATATAATTGAGTTATCTTCTGTTTTAACATCTATTGACCCGCATCTACCCACTATGAAAGTACTGAAGCTCTGTCTATGATATGTGTACCCACAAGACCCAGTACAATAAGGCTATGCCCAGCCGATGCTATAGTAATAGTAACACTTCTTTTGCCTCTCCTGTAAAACTTGAAATATGCAGATACACCCTTGTTGCACTAAGGCCACGATTTATTCTGGAGTTTAAACAGGGAAGATGTATGTTGGAACTATATACCCAGGCTCCAGAGGGCCTGATTTCTAAACAGTATGATAAATGGGGTGCATTAAGGTAGTTCACAAAACTAATGTATTAAGTATATTAAGTATTATAAGTTATTAACTTATAATGGTCTTACCACTGATCTCGATCTACTCCCACACCCCCCCCCTCTCAACACATCAAATGTGATACACAGTATGATATTATTTTTGTTTGCTACCTGTCTGTATATTGGACACATGTATTTTTTTTATACATGTAGGCCATGAGTGAGAAGTTACCAGTTTTCACTCTCATTCACAAGGGGGCACCCTTTCACCCCAAAATCCTAATGTCTCTCCTATACACACGTTTGGATATATAGACTGTGATTGGAGATCTAAAACTGCCATCTAGTTTAAGTAAACCCCACCCCAGGATCAGGGGAAAATCTAGTCTATTCCAAACACACTAGATGTTGGGACAGGTCCTCTGCAATAGTAAGGATCCCTCTAGCGCAAGTCCCCTCTGTACACATTGTCACCTGCCTCTGGCGTTGGGATCAGTGCCATAGCCAAAGCATTGGGCTGTGTGGGTTGTGTTTATGTGTATATTAATGTGGTCACACTTATGTAATTATTATCAGCTCGCTCCACTAATCTCACGTATTGGGAAGACTAACTCTAGTGGTATGATGTTGGCCTAGCCCATTCTTTTAACCAACACCAAGACGCTGATACAAGTCACCATTTATTGTTCACTCTTATTCACAGTTACAGTTGTTTGGTAATCCCACTCAGGTTTGTACAGTTTCAACGACATCAGTCTATTCACACAAGCAGTTCATGTTCTAACAATCCAGTGCTTCTAGAGAGGTATAGGTGCCATAGAGATCCTGCTTAATCCGTTCTTACATTGGCTAAGTGTAATACTAGATACTAAACAGCTTCATCCTCGTCTACTCCAGGAGTATGTGTTGCCTCCTCAACTGCTCCCACAATACTAACTCCTCACCTGTCCCACACTAACCCATTACACCTTCCAGACACCATGTGCTTGGCTCACATGTATTCTTTCTCTCTACAGAATCTACCTGACCAGATCTCGTCGACTCCATCTCCGTCTGCAGCATTCCACAGCTACCATAAACTCTAGCTACCATAAACCCTACACAGGACTCCTATAGCACTCTCTCGTATAGCATACAATAAATACACACATAATACAGCATATAATAAATACCCACATAAGTGTACCCTGTTATACCCGTTCATTATAATTATTGGTTATTGATGACAAAACAGCATTGCAAATGAGATCAGTGCCTTATGCTAGAAGCACCTGATCTCAGAGATGTAAACACAACTAAAACCGCCAATTCACGGCCAACTGACAGCCGTCAGTCACTGATGGATGGTGTAGGGACAGTATCATTAGCCCTTTAATTGTTTCTAGTTCTATTAGAGCTTGGAGTATGATTATTCGGTTCACTGTTTATCCCTAATGGTTTTAATTCCACTATCACTGCACGTCATGAACTCATTATCTGAAAATGAGGCTTGCTGAGATCAGGTGCTTCAAGCATGAGGCACTGATCTTATTTGCAATGCTATCGCTATGGCACTGATCCCGACGCCAATGGCACATGATTTGTGTTCACAGGGCTGAGCGCAAGTTATACACACTAGGGAAAAGCCATCAGGCATAGCCTGCGGGTATATGCCCACAATACCTGCAGGGCACCAGCATAGACATTACTGTGCCATCAATTAGTTAATTTTGCAATGGGAATCACTAACCACTTCCAAGTAACGTGATAACGTTCATTGCTAATTGCTACTGAGAACAATTATTATTTAATAGTCGCAGTATTACCATGTAACTGTTGATAGGTACCCAGGGGCGTAGGAAAAGGGGGGGGGGCCAATCACAGAGGAGGTGGGGCCTGAATATGTATGCCCACCCCATTATAAAATGTACAAGATTCCCACAGCTCACCACTTAAATTAGACAAATATGTCATTAAGATAGGGAAAATGGCAGCATTGTTTAAAGATAAGCCATCAATGAATAACCTTTTATATAAACCCCATACAGCATTGCATCAACACCAGCACGCTCAATCCGATAATTCATGGTGGCTGGGGTAGGGCCCCCCCTGCCCCCCCAATGAAGATTTGCTTCCTATGCCTCTGTAGAACCAGAACATAATAATTATATAAACATATATATATCAACATACGATTGATTAGTTTAAGTTTTGCCTTAGTCAGATAACTCAGATACACCTCACCCCCACCCGTTGCAGCCTAGATTAATAAATTTGATTTGAATTTTTTAATTGAATTTAAGTTTCATCCTGGGCTGCTGATGCAGGAGTGCATCATGCCTATTATTCGGCACGATGCACCTTGGTACCTTCCCTTTCTATGTATGGACTTTGTACAAAAGTCTTGTTGCTACCATCATTTGTCTGTGACTAAGAGCAAGGTATACAAAAAAAGGTTCTTGGATATTGCGACAAAAGAAAAAGTTGATGTGTATCTTGATCTTTTCATACTTACATCGCACCGGGTTGGTAACGGTTGTTACATTGGTGACATTGTTGAAGACGATCTTCTTTTTCGTGCAGTATCGTTTTAGGATAGACCCATGTGTTTTTGTGCCATTCACGTCCAGGGCAATGTCCTCAATAATGGCCTTATTAAGCTGTAACAGTAACAGAAAAATCATCTTTGTGAACAGATGGTTAGGAACTAGGGTGTTTTTCGTCTCAATCTACTGTGAAGATCAAATGATATTTTTATGCTAACATTGATCACTATGTTATGACGTTTACTTTGAAAATTGCAGAACCTGGCCTTTTCTGTAACTGCCGCACACCGGGGTAATTTCTTTTCTGTTGCCTAACTTTAATTCATTAAATCATATATAAATTTGGCATTTCGAAAAAAAAAAAGGAAGAAAGAAAAATATAGTTGTAGACTGACCTTGACTACTAAGGAGGCGAAGGGCTTGGTGATGACCTTTAGGATATCCTTCTTGGCGTCCTTGTTGACCTCTATGTGGAAGCTGGTAACAACCAGAGCTGTCAACTTCTGCAGCACACCTGGGTAAGGTTATAATTTGGTCATTATAAGGGATTGTTCATTTTTTTTTATTTCCTGGGGGAGGAGAACAAAATCTTTCATACATTTGCCCACAAGAGGGGTCGGAGTTATTCCCTCATCAAATATTCTTCGCCTCCCCAACCCACAAAAACCACTGTTGATATTATATGGCCCGTCCTTTAGTGGTAGGGAAAAAAGTTCTTTCTTCTTTTAAATGATCCCAATTTTGTAAAGGCCATCAAAATTTCAGTTTATATGTAAGAAATGACCTGAGCTGCCCTCTCGAGGTAAAGGCACACACCTATTTTTGTACTTGTCGGTATGAGCCTCCTACACTTTCAAAGACAGGGCACACAGATCAGTACACTAGATGACTTTGTTCACTTTGTCTTCAACAGATGGCGCTAGGGGGAATATGATTTGAGGCACAATTTGAGGCATGTGATATTGTACCATGGTATTAAAAATCACCAAGTCCCTAACTGGCAATAAAATTAATTACTCATCCAAAAACCTACCTGTAATAGCCTCAAGAGGTAACAGAATCAGCACTGACAGCCAATTAAACATGTCATGGACAGTGGCTCCGGCAAATGCTCGTCTAAACTCCTGTCGGTCACCGACCTGTCCGAGTGACACGATCGTATTGGTGACGGATGTCCCAATGTTTGCTCCCATGATGATGTACACCGCTTGCTCGATTTTAAGAACTGAAAAGATTAATTAATCAATATTGATAAATATTCTTCCAGGAAATAAATGTTGAGCTTAGTTCAAATTTGCCACCATCTGTGGATCAACACGGTAAAAGGTACGCCCGCGAGGGGGTGTGCGAGTGTACCTTTTACTGTGTCAGTCTTTCTTTATATGGTGGTCTTGTGATTGAACTGTCAGTAGCTATCAAGAACTTAGCCCAAATATACAGCAGCAATGTGCATTGCTCTTAACTCAAAAAGAAATAAATCAATAGCCTTGAGCAAGTCTAGCTTGTGGTCTGACATCAGCAATCCCTCACCCAGGTTAATGGCACCACCAAGCCACTATTTGTATAACTCCCGCCAAAACTTCCCTATTCGCACCACATTGCCAAATATGGTGGGAAAGTTGATACATGGATCAACATCATATACCTTCACCATTGCAGGCAAAAAGCGTCTTATGGCCGCCGACCAACTGACTCTGTAGAATATATAGACAATTACTCAAAATTTACAATAGTTTGTACTGAAATACCTTTTCCTGCAAGACCCCTACATCTCCTCCTTTAATGGCACTACAAATTCATTAAGTAATTCTGCCTCTTACACATTTTGTTGTATATAAAATTTCCATCTTTTTTCAAACTTATTCGCACCACTAAAATGACTGAAAATGAGGGGACCCATAGTCGTCTCCTATAACTCTTTTCGAGTTAAAAATAGAAATCAAAATAGCTTTTTCTATTGCAGAGAGACTATCGCTTTTTTACCTGGGCCATTCTTTGATTTTACAGGAGGGTCTTACAAAAGGATAACGACATTTCTTACATCTTTACCAAAGCGGGACCCAGTACTTCATTGGTACATCATGATTACCAATGAGCATGATGCACTCCTGTATCAGTGGATCTTAAAGGGTTAAAGCAATGAGCATGATGCACTCCTGTATCAGTGGATCTTAAAGGGTTAAAGCAATGAGCATGATGCACTCCTGTATCAGTGGATCTTAAAGGGTTAAAGCAATGAGCATGATGCACTCCTGTATCAGGGGATCTTAAAGGGTTAAAGCAATGAGCATGATGCACTCCTGTATCAGGGGATCTTAAAGGGTTAAAGCAATGAGCATGATGCACTCCTGTATCAGGGGATCTTAAAGGGTTAAAGCAATGAGCATGATGCACTCCTGTATCAGGGGATCTTAAAGGGTTAAAGCAATGAGCATGATGCACTCCTGTATCAGGGAATCTTAAAGGGTTAAAGCAATGAGCATGATGCACTCCTGTATCAGGGAATCTTAAAGGGTTAAAGGACAGGAAGAGAACCAGGATGTACTGACACAAAATAAACTTCAGGAGATCCATTATGCACACACTCAACAGGTCACAACGGTATTATTATTCACTGGGACATGTCTGGATTTGAACAAAACATGTTTTGTGCATAGAAAAACATGTTATTTCAAATCAGGGGCTTTGGGAGTGTGATTCCTTTTTAATAATTATTATGATGGCATGGTTTGAGAGCCCGATGGTGAACATACCATCGATCCTTTAGATGACTTGATCAATCCTGTAAAGGTGACTAATGTAGTTTGTAAAAGTCTCCAAAAAGGAGGGGGCGCTTATTAGGGGGAAGGCACTTAAGTGGGTATTCCACTGCTGTCGGTTGGCCGAAATTTTGCTAATCCGATTATTTTTGATTGTTTAAAAATATGGAAAAAATCGGTTGGATTTGCGAAATTTCGGCCGACTGATGGCACTGGAATACCCGCTTAACGCCCTGGTTACAAGGGTACAATTAGTCAGAATAGCTCTAATCCAACATTTTATAATATATCAAAAGTATAGAAAAAATCTGTCAGATTAGTGATAATCCGTCCAATTTACACTTGTGGAACCAGCACTTTATAAGCTCGAATAAGTTAATTCATTATTCTACGCTCCAATCCCATTACTCATGTACCTCCACCTCTGAAGCTTATGTGTCCCAACCCCGCCCCCACCCACCCACCACTTTAATTATCAATGGTGTGTATTATGTATTTTGGTAGTATAATAGCAGATAAGTTGACCAACCTGATTGGTAATGACTTCTTAATTACCATAATGATAATTACCCCACCCCAAGTAGCTCCCTGGCGAGATATTTCCGAAAACAGGGGCAAGGAACGTAAGCAGGTTATTTTTGTTTATACCTTTGATATAATAAGAGCACATCTTAAAGGCCTGGTCCCACAGTGTCGGCTGGGTCTATTATTTGCCAAGCTGACTGAAGATCTGGTCACCCATTGAGAATAGCATCTGGCTAATTGGCAAGTGGCAATTAGCAAAATCTCATAAGCAAATGTCCACGATCATGGAATATTTTTGCATCATATTCACTGAGGCCACACCAAAAAAAATAAGTTAGTCTACGGATTTTGGTTTTGAAAAAATGGTGCGAGCGAATTTTTGTCATCCAATGGATTCCTTGCTGGGAAATTGAGGTGAGCGAAAGAAAAATTGCCAAACATCCAAAGAGAAAACTGAAGCGAGCGAAATCCTTAGACAAGATTTTTTTTTAAAGAAAAAAGAATTGTATTTCCGAAAATGTGGAGAGGACAATCCATAGACCAACTTATTTTTTTGGTGTGGCCTCATAGGTGAGGTTCTCCGTATTCAACAACGCCTTATAGCTCACATAGCCATTATCAGCTGGGGGCCGCCATTAGACCCCGACGCCACTATGACTAACACCTTCAGCCCCCGACTCCGCAGTATATGCCAGGGATGCCTCCCATTGGTCAATAATACATTTGCATTTATGTCATGGCCTATGGGGTTAATTTGCTTTTAGATAAAGAAAAACAGCTCAGCTCCATTCAAAATCCAAGATGGCCGACCCCATTGAATACAAGCATATTGTATTCCATGCCCCCCATGGAATATGGCTGTTCTAGTACTAATCTATAGTAACGATCGTATCTGCCATAACATAAAGTGGCAGGGCAAATGGCAATTGGCATGACATTGAAATTGGCAAATGGCATTTAACAACTGGCAACCAGGCATTAGGAAGCTACAACTGGCAATCAGCAACTGACAATCGGCAACTGGCAATATGTCGCACCAGCCTTCCATACGTTTTATACTCACATTCATTAGCGGTCATTGTAATGATGATGGAGGTGGACGTTGACGAGCTCTGGACGAGCACGGTGACGAGCACACCGATCATGAGGCCACAGATGGGGTTACTTAGCAGCTCATTCTCACGGAAAATACGCCCCGCAGTCCGACCTGTAAGAAATGAAGGAAACAATGCTAAGTTGTGATTTTTCATCTTAATTCTTTGTGGATATTTTTGACACAGTCATTCCTATGTGAGCTTGCGTAATATAGTTCTTGTGTAATATGTTTTTTGTCAGACTTGATCAGTCTATAGATTTGGACTTAAATAGGTATTCCACCAAATACCGATATCTAAGAGAAATTATGAATAAAATTTTACAATTTTTTTTATGGTGAATTCACGATGCATTTCCTCATAATTCGAGCAAAATTGAATTTTTTTAAAACATTTGACCGTAAGTGGGCAGAAATGCATTGGGAAGATGACCAATTTGCTTTCGATTCAAAATCGGGAATAAATAAGCTTCAATGAAAGACCTGCCATACGCAAAAACGTTCCTGATCATGACAGTTGGCCGATTGGGTCAGCCCCATCTGAGGTGGCCTTAAGCACTGATTCCACTGAAGGCGATTGAGAAAAAGCAGCCAAATCAACCCGATTTCAATTGGACTTTTATGGTACATTCCCGATGTATTATCCCACGATTCCAGCAAAATTAAGGGAGTGGTCATTATTTATCAACAGGGGGGGTGGTGGGTTTGAGGGGGGGCCGTAAAATTTTCAGATCCCTCCCGAGGGGGGGCTAAAAAAAATTTGACCCCTCTTGAGGGGGGGCTAAAAAAATTCACCCTTTTTTTAGCAAAAAAAAACCAGCGTGCTACTATAGATCAAAGAGGGGCGCAAAAAGTTTTAACTGCCATCGAGAGGGGGGGGGGCGTAAAAACCCACCACACCCCTGTTGATAAATAATGACCACTCCCTAAATTACTTTGATTTGATTGGAAGTGGGCAAAAATGCAGCGGGAAGATGGCCGATTTATTCCCGATTCAAAATCAGGAATAATTCGGCTTTGGTGGAACACCTGCTTTAACATGTGAACATCATCATGGGATACTTACCTCCAAGTAATTTAAAAGCAGAACTGAGGAAGTCGAGCGAGACGATGAACAGGTAGAGTAGGCCTATAAGGAGGATCACCTTCCCAATGTAGTGCCACAACACTCGCACAACCTTTCCTTTTGTGTCCAACTCTGAAAGGAAAAGCAGAAATTTCATTAAAATTTATCGGCTTTAAGCTTTCAAATCCTGCTCGAATTTTCACTACCAGCTGCTCAAGGATGGCTTTTCAACTTTAACATATTTACACAAGCCAAAGAGTCTTAGTTGATAATACGTCCCATGGGGGGTACACAGGAGACAGAGAGACAGAGAGACAGAGAGAGAGAGAGAGGGAGGGAGAGACAGAGACAGACATAGACAGACAAACAGACAGACAGGCATACATAAGCAAATGTCAACGACCATGGAATATTTTTGCATCGTATTCCCCGAAGTGAGTCTGCCGTATTCAATGAGGCCGAGTCGAATGCGGGCAGACTCACCGAGGGGAATGCGATGCAAAAATATTCCATGGGAGTTGACATTTGCATTAATGTCATGGCCCTACGGGGTTAATTTGCTTTAAAACAGAGAAACACAGCTCAAATCTGTTCAGAATCCAAGATGGCAGACACCCATTGAATACGGCCACATTGTATTCCATCCCCCCCATTGAATACGGCATATCCAGTACTGTTCTATAGTAACGGTCGTATTTGCCATGACATAAAGAGAGAGACAGACAGGCAGACAGAAGGAGAGAGAGAGAGGGTGAAGAATATTTTTTTCTAATTGTTAATAAAGCTTTCGTTCATTTTAATGGTATTCGTCAAATTTATGCCTCTTTTACAATATGACAATCAATAGGCAGTTACCATTGCTTAGTACAAAATATAGATGAATTTGAAAACGACCATAAGCCTAAAACAGTCGATTTAAATTGTAATATATTAATAAAGATAGCCAAAGGGACAGGGTATCTAGGATAACCTTTCGATCATAGAACTCTGCCTAATCCTGGTACCGTTTTAGAGTACTAGCTAGCTGACTACTACTATGATTGTATGTGTTGCAATAATCGCGTGCGAAGGCGCCCTTTTAACCTATAGTAACGCACGGGCTTTTTCGCTCCCTTATAATATTCAAAAGACAGTCAACAGGGAACATAGTTGGGGGGGGGGGTGGTAGACACACCTGGGGTATATATACTAAAGTGCATTAATTACATCCTAAAGACAGGTATCCATGGATGCGCTAGTGGTGGCATGGTAGGAAGGGAGGGATAGGCAGAGCGATTTCATGTTTACTTACAGTTATTACAGGGAAAATATAAGGATCGTTCTTGATGTGCTTTATATATCTTCAGCAAACATGACTTGTACTGGGAATAGGGCCCTTAATGCACCCTTCACTGGGTCTTTAGCCCTTTTCACAGTTTCTGTTACTAATATTCTGTCATTGTGCTAAAATCAAAACGTTAATGTACCAAAGATGGATAGCAATTTAAAGTAGAATGTTGTGTACTGTATGGCATAGATCGGTTGGAACTTGTTTCAATCAAGTGAAAATATCTGAGGGTGAATTCCAGTAGTGGCTTTATGTGGGGGTGTGGGGGTGTCCCCCACTCTCTCCCTTTTGCTATTACCCCCTTAGGTAATGCTTTCATTCTTCGCCATTAAGCCTGAAATTAAACTAAAAACAAAGACTAACAATTGGTTTGTCCCTGGAATAATTAAAGGGCCACATAATGCATTAACAATGCACTCCAATGTGTTGCATAATGCAGTGGCGGGAGCTAGGGTGAACCCTAAAATAATGGGTAACTATCAGCACCCTGAGCATCAAGGAAAGTGTGTTCCACGTGGGTTCACAAGGGTCTGTTTATATATGCATTAGGGAGTGATCTCTTTTTCTTTTCCAACAGGAGGGGGGGCGGGGTGTTGGGTTTGGGGGGGGGGGCAAAATCTTTTCTACCTCTCTGAGGGAGGGGGGCAAAATAATTAACCTGATTGTAGCAAAAAAAGGCCTACGTGTCACTAAAGGTTTAAAGGACATGTTCCTGCGTTTTAGGCCAGGGGGAGAATTATTTGGACCCTCGAGAGTGGCGGTGGTGGGGTTGGGGGTTGCGTTTTCGCCTGTCCCCATCAAAACCCCCTGTTGTAAGAAGATTATCACTCCCTTACTAAGGTAATGGCTTGTGTAACTGATTTATCTGTCTTTTTGTGTTGTATATAAAAGACACACCTGCCTCTTGACACTCATGGCCATAATTTAGGTAAGCAGGCGTGACTGCTCCATTGTCAAGAGTTTGTCCAGAATTTAGTCTACGCTATCATTTCCTCGATCTACAACACGTTTTCATCACCCATAGACATTATCTTATAACTTTATGACATTTTATTATGAGTCTATGTTGTTTACATCACTCCATAGTATTATTGCTTTGTTATATGATTTTATCTTATCACTCTAGGACATTATTCTACCTCTAAGAACAAAGGGTTAAAATCTACTTGTGTGGACTTTTCTTTTATTCATTTTTTTCCTTTTTATGCGGCACATCCAAGACCATGAGTGTTGCATAAGTGTGCCATGAGATGGCTGGGTGGGGGCCAAATGGGGGCCGGTCCAAAGAGGGAAGCTTGTCTGGTATGGAGACGTGCCTAATGTCAGCACCAATGAGAGACACGCTGTAATTCATCTCTTTTATTACCCCAGACATTGCCAAGGAGAGAGAAAGATCGAAAGACAGAGAGACAGACAGAGACAGACAGACAGAGACAGACAGGGACAGACAGACAAAGAGACAGACAGAGACAGACAGACAGACAGAGACAGACAGACAGGAAGACAGACAGAGGCAGAGACAAAGACAGACAGACAGAGACAGACAGAAACGGACACAAAGACAGACAGAGACTGTCTCAGAGAGAGACAGATAGACAGACAGGCAGGCAGATAGAGAAAAAAAGAGAAAGGGGAAAAAGAAGCGGATTGAAAGAAAAAAAGGGGGTAAAAATGACAATTTGTAATGCAGAAGCTAGGACGGTCTGTTGGAGAAAAACGTTCCATTGAATGCATTTCTCTCACTTGAAAGCTCAATTTGGTAGGAATATTACCCATCTTAAGAGAGCGTTTCAGGACGCTGAATGCAAGTTATCTACATCTATTTAGATTCTGCTAGAAGGCCCGCCTATGCTGGTAACAGCTTGAAATAGGACGCGGAGGTAACCTGTTCATTTACACAACACTGTACTCGTAGGTCTCTTTAACTCTTTGAGAACCGACTATACAGGAGTGCATGATACCCATTGGTCGTCATGATGCATACAGGAGTGCATGATACCCATTGGTCGTCATGATGCATACAGGAGTGCATGATACCCATTGGTCGTCATGATGCATACAGGAGTGCATGATACCCATTGGTCGTCATGATGCATACAGGAGTGCATGATACCCATTGGTCGTCATGATGCATACAGGAGTGCATGATACCCATTGGTCGTCATGATGCATACAGGAGTGCATGATACCCATTGGTCGTCATGATGCATACAGGAGTGCATGATACCCATTGGTCGTCATGATGCATACAGGAGTGCATCATGCCCACTGGTCGTCATGATGCATAGATGAAATTCTGGCGAGTCTACGTCTAGCTATGTCTAGACCAATGAAAGCACGTTCTTATAGTAGCCTGAGCAATATCCATTCTTACGCACACTACTTACATCAAAGTTGTTCAAATAAAAGATGAAAAAAGATTAGACAGAAATTTCTAAATATGAAACATACGAATATCAGGGACATATAATAGTTTGCTTTTGTAAAAATACAGGTCAGGAAAGGGCATATTAAGGTCAGGATATAGCAAAGTTAAATGTCTTCACACTTCCCAGAGCTTATTTGACCATGATAGTCTAAGGACTGAGTGAGTGAGTAATAGATGTTTAACGCCATTTCGACAGCTAAGATCATATTCATGGCGAGAACTACTTTACACTTAAATGCAAGTTACCCCATCTGACAGGAAGGATCATATGCAAACAAGGGCGTACATCTTTCCCCTGCCTATGCTTTTAATACAACATTCTACTTCATAATATTATAAATGGAGACCTGTAGTTACTACATTACTTGGATTACCTACAACCAAACCTAAGAGTTGGGTACTAGGGTAACTCCTACTGAAGTTACCCTAGTACCTGTTATTGTAAACAAATTGAGTTACCCTACTACTGACAAATCCTGACCTTAGAAAAGGAGGGGGTGCGGCCCAAAAGCAGTGGGCGCACCCCCTATTTTTGGGCAAATTTTGGGGTCCAAAATATGTAGTTAAACTCTTAAGTACTGGGGAAAGGGGGGGTGCCCCCTTCTAAATCCGCCACTGATTACACTACTGTTCTGGACGATGTTAGTCTAAAATTATAAATTCAGGTGAAGTGCTTGTTTAACAACTTAGCAACTGAACTCAAGTAAGTTGGGTAACCTACCCTTTCACTTTTTTATACTACATATAGGATCCGACATGAGGTGAAAAATTAGTGACATGATATAGACCCTTTCTTAAATTCGACATGGGATATAAAAGGTTCTTGGAGGTGACAGGGGACATGGGGTTTTAGGTGACATGGGCATTGCTTAAAATTGACATGTGACATGGGGACCCCCATCCACATCCGTCAGGATGCACAAATGTGGTTTCGACAGTCATGCATAATGGCAGCCCATTTTGCATGAACAGAATGATACAGTAATGTATTGACACATGGTGGTTGATATGATAGGGTGTGCACAGTAATGAATGTGAAGTTTTCATTTTTCAAGGGGTCGAAAAAATTCTGACCCCCCCATCAAACCCACTAGCCGCCCCTGTTGTTAAAAGTGATCACTCTTTAAGCGCACCTGTTCTTTATCACTTCCAAAGCCCTGTTATCCCGTGTTGTCCTGTTATACAGGACTGCCCTCATTTGAGGTATATGTCTGACACCAAATTGGCACCCAGTATGTTATTATCAAGAAACCCATTTAGAGCATGGCAACCCGCAAAGTATGACATAGCTCAGTGATGAAAGTGTCAGGGTATACAAGGTATGGCATCATGGGTTCAAATCTTCACTTAACATGTGGAGTTTTAGGTCATTCCGCTCAGATGGAAAAAATGTTATTCAAGGAAGGTATCCTTAGGGTTGACATTTTTTCATCAGTTATGCATCCAGGGCCATCCTGGCACATCACGATGGCTGTTAGAGTAATAGTCAAGCCCTGCTCATGACCTAACTAACGGCCTCAATTTGCCCACAAGTACTGGGGAAAGGGGGGGTGCCCCCTTCGAAATCCGCCACTGATTACACTACTGTTCTGGACGATGTTAGTCTAAAATTATAAATTCAGGTGAAGTGCTTGCTTAACAACTTAGCAACTGAACTCAACTAAGTGGAGATATTGGGTAACCTGCCCTTTCACTTTTTTATACTACATATAGGATCGGACATGAGGTGAAAAATTAGTGACATGATATAGACCCTTTCTTAAATTCGACATGGGATATAAAAGGTTCTTGGAGGTGACAGGGGACATGGGGCTTTAGGTGACATGGGCATTGCTTAAAATTGACATGTGACATGGGGGACCCCCATCCACATCCGTCATGATGCACAAATGTGGTTTCGACAGTCATGCATAATGGCAGCCCATTTTGCATAAACAGAATGATACAGTAATGTATTGACACATGGCGGTTGATATGATAGGGTGTGCACAGTAATGAATGTGAAGTTTTCATTTTTCAAGGGGTCGAAAAAATTCTGACCCCCCCATCAAACCCACCAGCCGCCCCTGTTGTTAAAAGTGATCACTCTTTAAGCGCACCTGTTCTTTATCACTTTCAAAGCCCTGTTATCCCGTGTTGTTTTGTAATACAGGACTGCCCTCATTTGAGGTATATGTCTGACACCAAATTGGCACCCAGTATGTTATTATCAAGAAACCCATTTAGAGCATGGCAACCCGCAAAGTATGACATAGGTCAGTGATGAAAGTGTCAGGGTATACAAGGTATGGCGTCATGGGTTCAAATCTTCACTTAACATGTGGAGTTTTAGGTCATTCCGCTCAGATGGAAACAAATGTTATTCAAGGAAGGTATCCTTAGGGTTGACATTTTTTCATCACATCAGTTATGCATCTAGGGCCATCCTGGCGCATCACGATGGCTGTTAGAGTAATAGTCAGGCCCTGCTTATGACCTAACTAACGGCCTCAATTTGCCCACAAGTACTGGGGAAAGGGGGGGGGGGCGCCCCCTTCGAAATCCGCCACTGATTACACTACTGTTCTGGACGATGTTAGTCTAAAATTATAAATTCAGGTGAAGTGCTTGTTTAACAACTTAGCAACTGAACTCAACTAAGTGGAGATATTGGGTAACCTGCCCTTTCACTTTTTTATACTACATATAGGATCCAACATGAGGTGAAAAATTAGTGACATGATATAGACCCTTTCTTAAATTCGACATGGGATATAAAAGGTTCTTGGAGGTGACAGGGGACATGGGGCTTTAGGTGACATGGGCATTGCTTAAAATTGACATGCGACATGGGGGACCCCCATCCACATCCGTCATGATGCACAAATGTGGTTTCGACAGTCATGCATAATGGCAGCCCATTTTGCATAAACAGAATGATACAGTAATGCATTGCCACATGGTGGTTGATATGATAGAGTATGCACAGTAATGAATGTCAACTTTTCATTTTTCAAGGGGTCGAAAAAATGCTGACCCCCCCATCAAACCCACCAGCCGCCCCTGTTGTTAAAAGTGATCACTCTTTAAGCGCACCTGTTCTTTATCACTTTCAAAGCCCTGTTATCCCGTGTTGTTCTGTAATACAGGACTGCCCTCATTTGAGGTATATGTCTGACACCAAATTGGCACCCAGTATGTTATTATCAAGAAACCCATTTAGAGCATGGCAACCCGCAAAGTATGACATAGGTCAGTGATGAAAGTGTCAGGGTATACAAGGTATGGCGTCATGGGTTCAAATCTTCACTTAACATGTGGAGTTTTAGGTCATTCCGCTCAGATGGAAACAAATGTTATTCAAGGAAGGTATCCTTAGGGTTGACATTTTTTCATCACATCAGTTATGCATCCAGGGCCATCCTGGCGCATCACGATGGCTGTTAGAGTAATAGTCAGGCCCTGCTCATGACCTAACTAACAGTCTCAATTTGCCCACAGATATATGGGCAGAATATCTGTGTTACCAGCGATATTCTCAAATCATTTGTTCTGTCAGCATTGCATTACTCTAGTTCCCCTTAATCCATTACACCCCAACAATCACGTTTTTCTGCCTTTTCTGAAAGTAGCCTGAACACCCTCTACATATTGACCCATTGCAAGGGGACTTGACTGAAACCTCCATTTGAAGAGGAGGTTTATAGTTTATTTGGAGGTACAAATGCGTATGTAAGATCCACTTTATGTGATTCGATTTATCTTAAGTGTTTATTAAAAATGCGAACGTCGGAAATAGGTCTGATATATCGGATGGGAGGAGGGGGGGGTAGAAATATCCTGATTTGTGTTAAATTATCCAAATGCATAGTTTGAACCTGTCACCAAACCAAACACCAAGATTTGTAAATAAATAGACCTGCCCCTGTTTACCCTTGACGCATTGATGCATTGGGCCAGGCCCACTGATGATGCATCGATGCATCATACCCATTGGTCGTCATGATGCATGAATTCAGCCCTGCTATTGTAAAGTAGCTCGCTAGGGCTACGTTCATGCATCATGCATACCCTACGTGGTTAATACTCTCTCTCTCTATCTCTCTCTATCTCTCTCTATCTCTCTCTATCTCTCTCTATCTATCTCTCTCTATCTCTCTCTATCTCTCTCTATCTCTCTCTATCTCTCTCTATCTCTCTCTATCTCTCTCTATCTCTCTCTATCTCTGTCTATCTCTCTCTCTATCTCTGTCTATCTCTCTCTATCTCTGTCTATCTCTCTCTATCTCTCTCTATCTCTCTATCTCTGTCTATCTCTCTCTATCTCTCTCTATCTCTCTCTATCTCTCTCTATCTCTCTCTATCTCTCTCTATCTCTCTCTATCTCTCTCTATCTCTCTCTATCTCTCTCTATCTCTCTCTATCTCTTTCTATCTCTGTCTATCTCTGTCTATCTCTCTATCTATCTCTTTATCTCTCTATCTCTATCTCTCTCTATCTCTCTCTATCTCTCTCTATCTCTCTCTATATCTATCTCTTTCTATCTCTTTCTATCTCTGTCTATCTCTCTCTATCTCTCTCTATCTCTCTCTCTCTCTCTCTCCTGCTTCATTGGTGCATCATGCCGACCAATGGGCATGATGCATTCTAGCATCAGCGGCCCTAAAAGGTTCACTCTTATGCAGACTTCTGACCCCTGTGACCTGGTCATGTCACTTTTTCCTAATCTCAGGTGACAATTTGACCACACCTGCCAAGAATAAATTGGGCAGTCCTAGCTATAGATCCACAAGGCGGAAGCTACCAGTATACAAAAAGCCTCCTCAGAGAACGGTAACTATTTATCAAGACGTGGGGTGGTGTGTAATCACCCTGGCGCGGAAATCCTTTACGCCCCCATCGGCAGTGGTCAAAATTATTTGTCTTCCCCCCATGCTGGAGACACAGAATAATGTGGTGCCTCTCTCTGATCTATAGTAGCATGCAGGCCTCTTTGCTCAAAAGAAGCTAATTTTGTTACGCCCCCTCCCTTTAGAGGCATAAAATGTTTTTTTATGTGCCGCCCCCCCCCCCCCAGGAGGGATCAACAGGTTTTCCACCCCCTCAAACCTACAATCCCCATTCCCTGCTTATTTGATAAATAATGACCGCTCCCAGTACGTTTTACGGTCTCTGTGTTTTTATATGCAACATCCTTTTTACACTATAGTATATTCAGATATGATAATGTGAGTGGCCCAAATTTGCTTTGGACCTCTGCCCTTTTCCTACTAATGTATTCCCATACCGTGAAACCAGTTGAATCTTTTTGGTAAATATAACTTTGCTGTACCTGAAACAAGGAAAATATTTAGCATGCGTCTTACATTGAGAATTTTCATGTGTTTCCAGTAACATGACTCAAAGACCTAGGGTCGGTAGGTCGGATTTCTTTTTGTATAGAAATGTATGGGCAGATCTATCTGATTCTTTGAAATCACGGAAAGAATATTGAAAACATAGGAGTAATGTGAAAAAATATGCAAAAGATATGTCTAAATTTTATTAGGCCAATGACATGGTTTGTTTCCATTTATCCGACCGACCCTAGCAAAACAGGGCCGTTCCTACACTTTTTTAAAAATAATCCGACCGATTTTTTCTATACTTTTGATATATTATAAATCGTCGGATTAGGACTATTCCGACCGATTTTATGTCTGTGGAACCAGCGCTTTAGAGAATTGTCATGAATTTTCGACAATTTTTTCATAGTTTTAAGATTTTTCATCAATTTTTCTTGAATATATTCTTTCTATTGAGGACTTCATTGCTCATAATGGTACTATTACACCACTTCTAAAGTGTTTCTTCATTTTAATATGAACCAGACGTGCACGACAAATCATCGTCACCTTGGTGCAAGAAGGTAGCCAGGGCCGTTTTCCACCACCCGATATGGTCCCTCTGTCGGCCGACAGCTGCACCAAAGTACCACGTTGGCCGACAGGGCTGCCATAGGTTTCAATGGATAGCCAACAGTGGACGCTACCGTCGGCGATACAGCCCAGTCAACAAAAAACGTTGCAAAACGTTTCAGAACGTTTCCCTATGGCTATTTATGGCAAAACGTTAAAACGGTTTTGACGTTAAATAACGTTTTTTGTTGAATGGGAGGGCCCATATCGGTTGGTGGAAAATGGGCCTAACTGCACTTTTCAGGTTTTGCATGAGAGTCACAAGAAGTGTTCCAGTCACTGCAGCACATATTGCACTGTAGGTACATATATTAAAGACAGAGCTTTAGTACTTTCAGAGTAGGCAGATAAGGGGCATGTAAAAGCAGAAGAAAACTCAATTTTGCCAAAATGGCAGACAAATCAGAGATGAATCATTTATTCCTAGCTTGGAGGGGGGGGGGTGTTAATGGATTTCCGCGGATCAGTGAGTGAGTGAGTAATAGATGTTTAACGCCATTTCCACAGCTAAGGTCATATTCATGGCGAGAACGACATTACACAATTTCACAGAGGAATGTGTCGGTGCCCGTGCATATGTGCACCACACACATCCGAGGGGATAGGAAAGAGGAGATATAGACCCTTCTAAGTGGGCTAGGGAAACCCGTCTGTGGATCAGCAAATCTTTTGTAACTCCCCGTCAAAAGAGAAAAAAAAGGCGCTTGGAGGGGGAGCTAGCTTGATTCTTGCAAAAGCCATAAAGTCCATAAAGATACAATTGTATTGATCTAAATCTAAATCTAAAACATGGATATGAATTTTTTTTTATGCATTCAGGGGGTTTGGGGGGAGTCCCCTAGGAAATTTTCACGAAAAGTCCAAAATGCAAAATGGTGGATTCGGTTCGTTTTTTTACTATATCGATGTCTAGTTCCAGGATAGTACAGAAAAACTGTGGGTATGGGCAAACATTGCCTACACGTTGTTAGGCAGCTATACCGTGAGTAGGAGTGAGTGAGTAATAGATGTTTAACGCCATTTCGACAGCTAAGGTCATATTCATGGCGAGAACTACTAAACTACACATTTCACAATGGGATGTGTCAGTGCCCGCGCATATGTGCACCACACACATTCTGAGGGGATAGGAAAGAAGAGATATAGACCCTTTTAAGTGGGCTAGGGAAGCCTGACTGTGAGTAGGATCTCCTCAAAATATATTGTATTAGAGAGCACATTGTTGAATGTTACTCTAAGATCTATTGAACAATACTGATTGAGTCCAGGTACTTGGTGGCAGGTAGGAGAGATCTAGGGCTTCTGATCAGGCCCTAGGGCGAGCTATGGCTGCATCAAACTGTGCTCTAAGGGCAGCTGTGGCTCTTTTCGGCATAAACTCTATAGACTAAGGGCGTCACCCCAGACTCCCGGCTCGAGAGGCATCCAATGGTGCCATCTTCAGGGCTGCTGGGGGGGGGGGGTAAGAGACAGAGAGAAGACAGACAGACAGAAAAAAAGAGAGAGACCGACAGGGAGAGAGATATGATAGAGAGACAGGCAGACAGAAAGAGAGAGACAGAGAGAGACAGAGAGAGAGACAGACAGACAGACAGAGATAAACAGACAGAGAAGACATAAATCCAAGATGAAATAGATAAAGGAAAAAAAAACACAATTGATTGATATAGACAAATTACCTCGCCATGGTGTTTGGGTGTCCTTGAATTCAGGTAGGGCCCATGGGTCGTATTCAGGTGGAGCTGCTGCTGCCGTCTCTTCTTTCCCCATCCTTTATATTATATTCTACAATCCTAAAGTCCAAGATAAAGGAAAGAAACTGACAGACTGTGTCCCTTCTATCCTCTGATGTAAAATATATAATGTCTCTCTCCCTCAGTTCAATATTCTAAAATTGGAGGTTAATAAGATCTGCCCTTCTGTCCTCTGGGTAGATTCAGGGTGCTCTGCAGATGTTCCTCTTTCAGTGGTAGCATGGAGAGTAATTCCTAGCAGTGAATTGCACAGGTGACCATATAGTTCTCCACAGTCAGGTTATGCACACATTCACCTGGGGGGTGGGAGGTGGGGGAGGGGGGCTTCACTCGTGTCTCAGACTAGATCTAGGGCACTTGGTGACTGGGGACACTATATGTAGTAGTATTTTTAAGTGAAGGACCAAGCATCGCCACTCATGATGCCGCTAATACTTGAGGGGAGGGGGGCAGCCGCTAGGGCTTCACTGGTAAGGGAGTGATCATTTTTTAACAACAGGGGGGGGGGGGTGGCTGGTGGGTTTGCACGCAGATTTGCGAAAAAAATCCAACCCCCCCCCTCTCGATGGGTCAAAAATTTTTGACCCCCCCAAAAGGTCCGAAAATCTTGAGCGAACAAGGCCTTTTAACCTATAGTAACTCGCGGGCTTTTTCGCTGAAAACAGGTGAAATTATTTTGACCCTCCTAGTCAAGGGGTCGAATAAATTCTGACCCCCCTGGTCAAGGGGTCGAAACATTTCTGACCCCCTCCCCCAAAAACCCACCAGCCCCCCTCCCTGTTGTCAAAAAATGATCCCTCCCTAAATGTATTGTAGTTGTGACAGCCGCTCTGGTTCCTATTCCGGCCGTAGTGCTACACAGAAATGTAGGAAGCAAATTTTTATTAGGGGTGGGGGGGGGGGGTGCAGGGGTCTCAGTTAAGGGGACCTACTATACTTTTATATGGACTTATTTATAGAGGACCTTTCCATTATTGGGTTGGGGCAGCCTCTCTCGCGTTTGCGCATTATGGGTCCCCATTTTCTGGGGAATACTACTACGCATGGTACCTGCGGCATGCCTACATCTCACCACTACAGCAACCAGTGGCTAGAATTACTTTTACCAAAAATCCCAGGCTGCCAGAGATGACTCACGCTAGTGGTTGAGGTGGGGCCAGATCCGGGGGGGGGGGAACTTCATATATATTCATACAAATGTGTGCGGCTGGCAAGGACACTTTTTTATCCAAATCCCCCTAACAATGGTCCTATTTTCAGCCACAAATCCCCCTATAACAAGAGGCAGCTTTGACCAAAATCTCCCTAACAAGGGTCAACTTTGAACCAAAATACAAGAAATCTCATGGAAATTCCCATTTTCTGGCCACAATTTTCCAGTTTTTCAGGAATCTTCTCATATGTAAGGGAATATTCTTGGTCAATTTGCACTAGCAAAGTTTATTGGTAAGATATTTCTTTAAAAACATGTATTTTTTTGTACAAAATTGCCCTAAGAAGGGTACAGATTTGGAGGTGAAATCCCCCTAGGAAAGGTAAGGGTTGTTATAGGTCCATCCGCACAGCCGTGTCAGAAAACAGGTGAGTGTCCCCCCCCCCCCCGGGAGCCAGATTTGGCCGGAGGCGGGAGCCCAAAATTAAGATCCCCATTGCTTGATCTGGTATATGGCGAGATAAGCACTTGTTCATTTAGTGACCCCACCATGAGCTGCATAGGTAGGTGTGTCGGGCGTTGGTTAAGCATCATCCCAAAAGCATCCAATAGCTCAGTGGTAGAGCATTCGTTTTGTTGTGTGAGGGTCCTGGGTTCAATTCCCAGTCTTTTCCACACAGATTGAGTGAGTTATAGACGTTTAACACTATTTCCACAGCTAAGGTCTTATTCAAGGGGAGAACTACATTACACAATTTCACAGAGGGATGAGTTGGTGCCCACGTATATGTGCACCACACACATCCGAGAGTATAGGAAAAAGGAGATATAGACGCTTTTGAGTGGTCTTGAGAAGCCCGATTTTCCACTACACACTGATAATAGTTAGCATGATGGGGACCAGCTGTAAATAGTACTTACATGTATATTATGTAGCGTTTAATGTATGTTTAACCCAGAACGAGTTTTTCCCAATAACTCCGCACGCGTCAGTGCAAGGGGTTATTAAGGAACAAACCAAACGAGTTTTGGGTTAAACATGCATTAAAGCGTTTATCTAACTGATTCCTCCATTTTCTATTAATTTCTTAGCTTATAACCCAAGAATAACTTCATGAGAAGACATTTTGTAAGTGCATGCGACCTGCTCGCTTTGCCAAGTCGTCCTGGCTATGTTGTCACTCTGTCCAACATACCTCCACATTTACACACATTTTTCAGGTAGAATCCAATCATGCCAGCTCCTGTACTTCTAGCACCAAGAAATATATGATCCATATGTGATGTCTGCATTAGATTAGAAATATAAAAGAATCCAATGAATTTTCACATTGATACATTTCGCCACCCTCCTCCACCATGCCCGGCTTCGTGTTGACAGTGTGGGAAGGTCCTGTATGTAGGTCAGCCCGCGCAGGACGTCGGGCGGGTGCCGAGACGTATCGCTATTGAAAATCATTGGATTCTTATTTATTGTGAATGTTATGGAGTCATTTGGCATGGCATGTTCATATAGGATATGTAAGGATGTTTCCCTGTTAATAACTCGACATGGCAATGTTGGATTCTATGCAAACAAGGTGTGCAAAGACCCAGGTATGTCGGACAACTTATTCAAATCCCTCATATACATTGGCTTCTGGTACCGTTCAGCATGGTGAATGTTATGGAGTCCTTTGGCATGGCATGTTCATATAGGATATGTAAGGATGTTTCTCTGTTAATAACTCGACATGGCAATGTTGGATTCTATGCAAACAAGGTTTGCAAAGACCCAGGTATGTCGGACAACTTATTCAAATCCCTCATATACATTGGCTTCTGGTACCGTTCAGCATGGTGTATTGGACAGCGAGTCCGTCTCTTGCCACAGCGGCCGGGGAACGATTCCCCGTAGAACCCTGAACGGTTTTAACTGGAAATGTATGGCGAGGTTGACTTGGTATACTTCTCCAATTCATTAACATGTCCAGATTCTAACCAGCAGCTTTTTTGGAGAAGAATTAAAGGTCTCAGAATGCGGTTATGGCTTGATAACGCACGGGGGTTATGACCAAAAGAGCACTGTCCAAGCCAAAATTGTGAGATAATGGTTGATAATGCATTCCGCTTGCTCCCTATAGAAAAAGGGGAGTACCCCCCTCCCACCCCATGCCACACTGAGGTGTGGTTGATTCCTGTGGTTATGACGTAGACTTACCCATAGGGGGTGCTAATGTCAACCCTATATGCTAGTATGTCAATGTCTCTGACACCTCGTCATGCTTGGCTGTCATTGTGACAGTAACAGGTCGTCCAATCAGTACATTCACACAAGGGCCAGATCTGGATCTAGAAATCGGGTAGGATGATGAAGCTCTACATACATGTAGTATAAGGTAGGCCACTGTTGGAGCCACCATATTGGTACAGACTGCTTGACAGTAGGCCGAAAGCAGACATGCAACATTGCAGACACAGTGTGAACCCTATGGGCTCAGAGCAGACATGGGACTACAGTGACTGACACCCTATGGGCTCTTGTAAAAGGGTGTCATTGGGGTGTCACAGATCTAAGTCAACTCTACAACCCAGATTTTAATCACTGGCCCCACATCATGCTTCAGTGACCAGCCAATCACAGCAAGTCTTACAATCATTGCATGCATTCACCTATCTGCACTCACCCACCAGGCCACTTCAACCCCGGGTACATACAAATATCAACCCGGGGGCGGGGGCACTTCAATTTTATTTTATACCAATCTGTGGCTGAACCCGCAACAACCCTTACCCTTGCTAGGGCTCTTGTTTGCGGAGTTTTTCTTCAAAAGCCTACCCTTGCTAGAGCACTATTGACACAATGATCCTAGATTTTGCTCAAAAATGTCTTAAGTTAACACAGTTTGGGGAAAATTTGATTTACGTTCATGCTATTTCCGTGAATACAATGCTGATTTTCATGAAAATTTCAAAATTTCCCACGGGAAATTTTGCTAAAAGTTGATCCTTGCCAGGGACATTTGTGGCTGAAACAGGAGGCTTGCTATGGACTTTACCTTGAAAAAGTACCCTTGCCTGCCGCACATATGTGTATACATTACATAGAGAGTGCCACCCGGGAATATCAACCATAACCCTCTACCCATTTAATGGTTTTAGTATGCATTAAATCGTTAACCCTTTACGACATGCTAATGTAGAAGTGCACTAGGCCTGTTGGTCTTCATGATGCACCAAAGAAGTGCTATAACATAAGGGAGTGATAATTTTTTAACAACGGGGGGGGGGGGCTGGTGGGTTTGCGCACTGACGCACACAAATAATTATTTTCACCCCCCCATCAGAGGGGTTGAAAAACTTCTGACCCCCCCTGGTCAAGGGGTTGAAAAAATTCTGACCCCCTCAAACCACCAGCCCCCCCCCCCTTGTTGTTAAAAAATGATCACTCCCTAACTAATGCCGGCGAGTCTGCTCTCCAATACTTCCCCAATCAGCAATGGAGCATCGGGCCATGCCTGTCCATGCTTGGCCCAATACAAGCCGACATTTGCCCAATATAAGCCGACATTGGCCCAATGTATCCTTGCTACCTGGGTCATATTTCAAGCTACCACTCTGGCTGGGCCCCCTACCCCAGCCAGAGTTATCTTCTATACATTGCCTACCATTTTACTCATGCAAAATGATTGAGTAGACTTAACTCCTTAACTTATAAATATCTGCTCTTCAAACTTGCCTCAGTCTATTTATGTGATACTACCTTGCCCCTTTCGTCTCTAAAAGAGGTCAAATTACTTTATTTGTAGTAAATCAGACTTTGCTTTCAGTAGACTACTGCAATGTGTACTAGATTGCTAGCAAACTAGAACTACTTGTTTCCCTGCTAAGCTCTTCACACCTCCTTGACCTAAGAGTATAACTGATTGTTGGTCCTAAGGTCTACTTAGGCTAACTTAACTGAGACAAACTTGACTGTCCCATATGATTGCTTTACAATGCCTATAGCAATTCAATCAATTCACAGCCAATACACATAAAACAGTGTTTGACAATGACCCTTGTTGATTCCAAGTAGTGGGGCTTCATCTACATTTATAAATGCCATTTTAGAATAATGTGATATATTGATTTCAAGTTCAATGGCAGAAGCTAGTGTCTTATTGAGATCTCTTGCTACAAATTAATTTTCATAGCCAAAAAGTGATATCTTGACCATTTGTACTGCAATATTGAGGTGCCTACCTAAGTTTGTATAGACCGAACTTGGACTGGAGGCCATACCTACAGTCCGATCCTCTCGGGACTAATCAGAGGGCGATATGAATGATGCACCGAGGTAGAGCTAGTATGCCCACCTCTGGAATGCATCATGCCGCATCATGCCAACCTTCCAGGCGTGCACCTTCTCTACAGGCTTGGAGTGATACATGAATGCCCGGTCCCTGCACTTGGTCACTTGCACAGACACCATCCGCGTTATGAAAATGCATGAGTATGGGCGTTTTTTCAGGCCCTAGAAGTGTCATCGTTTTTTTTTTTAGAAAAAGGGGTATTTAGGGATCCTCGTTTTTGGAGAAAAATGGGTCCTTTTTAAGAGGGATCCGCATTTTTGGAGAAAAAGGGGATTTTTTTTCGTGTATTTCATATTTAATTTTTCATAGGTATCATAATTTGAAATCAGAAAAATTGTGGAAAAGCTTATACATTTTGAGTTTGATCATTATAATGTCTGTGATTTTGAAGAAATGGGGGTTATTATAAGGCCCAAAATATCCTTGATTTTATAAGAAAAAGGGGTATTTCTCACCATAAGATCCGCGGAAAAGGGGGTGCTTTTGGAAACCCATAACGTGGATGGTGTTTCTTTTGTATATGGAGTGCGGGGACAGGGCATGCATGCATACCTGGTGATCTAGTATAGACTCACCAGTGGTATGGATCGTCAGTCTGTTGAATAGGTGTTATGTTCAAAACGGTGGAAAAATAGAGAAAAAGAGAAATGCCATTGAATATGTGGGTCACAATGATCCGCCACATGTTTACATAACGCTCATATCATGTCAGAAATGTAAGTACCAATCTGGCCCCAGCTCGACCACTAGCGTCAGTCGTCTCTGGCACCTAGCATTTGTGGGTAAAAGAAGTTTTTTCCGCTGGTTGCTGTAGTGCTTATTTGTAGGCAGGTACCTCACCTAATAATCTTCCCCAGAAAATGGGGACCATCATCCCCATACACGAGAGATTGTGTAAGTACCTGTAGTCAACGTGAATGATGGTGTATATATGTCTTGGGGATTTCGTAACCACCTTTTACTACCTGATGGGATATATAACCTTAGGCCACTCCGAAAGGTAATTTTATCTTCACTGAGCCATGAAAAGGTCGCAGCATGGTATTGGCCAGACTCCCGATTTATGACAGGTAAACATTCCCAGTCAATTGACAATTCACTCTGTGCATCATCGGTAGCTATTCAAGACACTAGTGATCAGTCAGTCTCGTCCGGTCGGGATTCTAGGGGATACCCTCTCTCATGTTTGGGGATTGTGGGTCCCCATTTTCTGGGGAATATCACTATGCATGGTACCCACCCATGTTTTACCACTACAGCAACCAGCGGCCAGAACTACTTTTACCCATAAACGCTGGTTACCAGAGACAACTCACACTAGTGGTCAAGCTGGGGCCAGATTTGTGATCAGTATACTTGACATGTAGGCCCCTACTATCATACTTACTAAGTGCTTGATAACTTTCTGTTACTACTCACTTACTATTTACTCAGTGCATTATGGGTAGCTAACCTGTAACGGTTAGTTTGATGCAGGGAACATTGGGCAACACTCGGTGCGTTCGGAGTACGGCCGAGGGATCAATGCTGGTTTGTAAGGCCACCCCCTATTGGTCTACCCCATGTGGGTCAATGTTGATCCCTGAGTCAACTTACTACCCTCCCAAGCATAGTAAGGGACTGGTACCTAGCCAGACCTGGCTGGGTGGGAAGGGGGTGGAGGGAACAAGCTAAGGTAGTGTAGTTAGCGTTCGAGGTCACCCCATCCCAGCATGCACTGCATATTGATCGAAAACCGCTGCCCGAACGCCTCGACTGTACCCACTAATACAGGTGTGTGGTTAGGCTAAGAAGGTAGTTCCCCCAGTCACAATACCATAACAACCTAACACTAACACCCAGCCCCCAGGCACCCAGCTCTGCACTGTCATGTGAATAGCCAATCATGTTTACCCCACAGCCCATTACCTGATGTATACACCCAGTTCTGTACATAATCACAATACACTGTACAAAAGCAAAGGCTTTATAGTGGTTGTTCCATACCCCCTCCCTACTCTGTTGTATAATTGATTATTCAAAGTCAAGGCACTACTTTCAGGTGTCTAACAACGTGGTTAGCTGCGGGAAACATTGCCTACATATATATGGCCAGGTAAATGCACCATGAATTGAAACTCCCATGATATATCGAATTTATCAGACAACAGCTGTGTTAAAAGTATTACATACATGGTAGCATTTAATTCTTCATGTCTTATTTGTAAGATCTAATAATCTAACATGAACAAAAGAGCCTATATACACATTAATTATCATCTATGTACAAAATAAACATATAAGTGAGACATAATCCCCCTACCATACACACATCAAGAGATTAATTAAGTGCATTGGTTTGTTTGCCAGCAGATGCCCATTAATAGTAACAATCACTAACTGTAACTCACGCTATTTACAGGCCTATGGTTAACATTCTTCATAGCTAACATCTCTGGCCCATCTTAGTGTAGGGCCTGTCAATCTACCTCTCTACTCATGCATGACAATCACTTGGAAGCACTAACGCTGTATGCAGGTAGGCTTTACTGCAGTGAAACATGATCCAAGGTCCTGGATAATTTTTGATATGTGGTTACAGTGATTTAATAAGGAATGGTCCAGTCCCACTGTAACCCTTGTGGCGGAATTGGGAACTGGAAGATCGAGGCTGCCAACCACCAGGTACCTTCCCAATCAGCAATGGAGCATTGGGCCATGCTTGCCCATGCTTGGCCCAATATGAGCCAACATTGGCCCAATATAAGCCGACATCGGCCCAATGTACATACTTGCTAACTGGGTTGTTGTTTTGTTGTAGGCCTACATATATGTTCAGCCTTTAAAGGCCACTGATGCATTCATGCATCATGCCCGTTGGTCATCATGATGCATGGATGCAGCCCTGGTGAGTTACTCACCAGGGCTACATTCATGCATCATGCCCATTGGTCATCATGACGCATGAATGCAGCCCTGGTGAGTTACTCGCCAGGGCTACATTCATGCATCATGCCCGTTGGTTATCATGATGCATGGATGCAGCCCTGGTGAGTTACTCACCAGGGCTACATTCATGCATCATGCCCATTGGTCATCATGATGCATGAATGCATCCCTGATGAGTTACTCGCCAGGGCTACGTTCATGCATCATGCCAAACCTACGGGATTGATACACAAACCCCCGGAGGGTCGGGATGATGCTCCAATGAAGTGCTGTCAGGCAATCTCGCCAGCACTTTGACATTGGTGCATCATGACGACCAATTGATCAGATGCAATCCTGCATCAGCGGCCCTTAGGGGTTGATAGCCACTCCCTCCTACCTCTCAGCCCCTTTTGTCTTGGCTGTTGTCTTGGCTATAAGTGCTCCCCCTTGGCTCAGGTTACTATGAGGCACCATCAGTATAAAGATGCAGCTACAAAAAGTTATATCACTGGACCCCCATTATATAAGTCAGGGTTGTGAAGGAAAAGGAGGAATCACTCTGATGGTCTCACATAGGGAAATCCCGGGGTCACTCAGTGCATCCTTACCCACAGAAGAGCTCCGCACAGAATACTACATGAGTTGTTGGTCGATAAAATAGTTAGGTAATTTAGTAGAACTCTCTAAAAATTCATATTTGGTCCTGAGTAGGTACTTATTCATATGATATGAAATAAAACAGAATTATTGCAGCATTGCCCATGGCTTGTTTGGATTGGGTCTGAACTGAATTTATTCACTGCAAAAAATGCCAATTGTTTGTACATTGATCAAGGATGATATAGGTTCCCTAGGATATGTTACTTCATAGAGTCCTATAGTGCAGACCCCCCCCCCCTTAAAAGTAGGCTCCCTTTTATGTTCAGTATTGAGTCCTCTGTAAGATAAGGGGGTTTATGGAGATGCAAGGAATCTTTATCAGACGGATATTAAATGCAAACAAGGTACCACCTATACCAAAAATTCCTGCCAAATCCAAAATGTGTGATCTTGATTCTCAGAAATTGACTGAAAGTACCTAAAAATGAGGTTTGATGATGAGAATATTTTAAAAATGTACAAAAGTAAAAATTATTAGGACTTTTTATAAATACAACATGCCAATCAAAGTCAGTACCTGAATCTACATATCCCGATGTCTTCCTATCTCTCAACCTGACAACTACTACAACTCTCTGTCATGTGCATGGCTCTGCCTATCCCACATACTGCTTATCCCTTAGTCTACCTATCACTCATAATACCTCTCTCTTGAAATCTAGAGTTTAAAGGGGCCCTAGCATGGTTATGCATGCCCGCATTAAAAAGTTATGTGATCACACCTTGACCAATCAGGGCGTCGTGATTTTTCCGCTTTTTTTGCCCATCCTTTTGAATATAGGTCCTATCCCTCATGCTCACTTTATAGTTTTCCTGGCCATCACGACCTATCTTCATTATGATGAGCAAATCTAAGTCAACCTATCCCCTAAGGTATCAATCCAACAGTCTACCTCAACCATACATCTACCTATCATCCATACTACATATCCTTCCATTTACCTATCCTTCAGGTTGCCTATCCTTTGGTATATATCCCACTTGGCAAAGAATGTTTTTTTCAATGTTTGCAAATGTTTTTTATTAGATTTGGATAAAAATGTTGGTAAAAAGACGTTGAAAAAATGTTAAAAACTGGTTCAAAAACATTAGAATGTGTCAGGAGAAATTGGTGTCTGGGTAGAAAATATATAAGCAAATGTCAACGGGCATGGGATATTTTATCATCGTATTCCCAGAGGTGGTTCTGCCCGTATTCAACGAGGCCTTATAGGATGAATTTGCTCTAAAATAAAGAAACACAACGATATTTACTGATTTTCAATGCGTCGAGTCATCTCGATTTGTTTTCATCCGCCATGGCAGCTTGCTTGACGAAGTAGGTCACGTGATATAGAGCTAGCTGCTGGTGCCAAGCACTTTTAGTTTCAGATTTAGTATGTGGTTATTAGACGTTTTCTTACAGTAAATAAATGATTGAAATAGTCACATAATATCATGTTTTGAGTTGTTTGATGTAAACATAAGAGTAAAACGCCATAATAAAAAAAAAATTCCTGTGCGTAACAATAAATGCAAAGCTAACAGGGCTTGGCACCAACGGCTAGCTCTGTATGAATTTCAAAATGGTGGTGTTGAATACATGAGGATCGTATTCCATCCCCCATTGAATACGGCATGAGTAGTACTAATCTATAGTAACAATTGTATCAGCCCTGGCATAAACATTGCATTTATCATGCTACAAAAGAGACTGGTTTGGCATGTGGAATGAATAATTTCACATGAGCTAGCTGCCTGGGCCTGGTTATGGGAAATAAGACAATATTTCCATAAACAGGTTAGTCTGGTAAAACAGGTGGAACCAACATACCCTGACTTTCTCCTACCCTTCCCTGATCCACAAAGATAATATCACATTGGTCAAGCACCATCCCCATAGCTCATTCCCTTAGTACCCGAAGGACTCTAATTCAAATCCCAGTTGGTATCAGGTGTTTTTCAATAGTGAGGGTGATTCGATAACAAAACAATGAATTTATGGCATACAGGTTTAGACCCCTATTAGACTAAGTATCGTCTCAATATTGGCAAATTGTCCCCAGACGGCCACTTATAGAGGCTAGGCCCCTAGGGTAACTCTTTCCTGACTCGACCACTTGAGGTTCTTAGACCCTACAGCACTGCTTTTGGCCAGTCACATTCCATAGAAGGGTATTGCCTGTCAATAAGATACTGTTTGGTAATGTTTGACACACACCTCAGGAAGATATCCAATACAGAAAATGGTTGATTTAGATATTATATGAAGGAAAATGGGTCTAATTAAAGTGTCAGCCCTGTTCAACTAGAATTGGTACCATGACCCAACCACCCTGCACCTTAAGTCAACCACTCCAAATCTAAAGATAGCTAGTTCGAGACTGACCATGGCTGGTGTCTATTTTTCCTATTTGAACAGAAAATGCGTTTTGGGTGCGTTTTCCCATAAGTATTTATGTGATCTATCTCCCTAGCACCGATCTAGCTTCCAGAAGCATCACATAATATGTCCATTATCCCATAGCATAATATCCATCTGTCAAAGAAATAAAGTTTTAGTTTGAATACGCCTTTGCATTGAAAAACAAAACAACTCTAGAGTGATGGAGATCATAAAATCGTCAGAGAGTGGCATGAGGGGGAATCGAACTCCAATCCTCCTAATAAATGAGCCTGCTGCTCTATCAACCAGGCAATAGAGCCAGCTGTTGATGATGGCATATAAACCTATTTGCTTATAAGTAACCTGGCATTTTCTGCATATACCTTTTAACAGCCTGAACAATAAAAATATGCCAGGCGCCATACATTGAAAATGCATCTCCTGGATGAAGAAGAATAAGGAATAAATTTTAGAAAATAAAAATGAAGCTATTTTCAATGTCACTCGATACAAGGCATTCTAGAAATCTCTGCCAGGCATGTCTAACTCAATGGATACCAATGCTGTGTTTGTATCATGGATCTCTTAGTCCTGAACTTTTTGTTGATGGGATTTGATTGGTTACATAAAAGGCATTTCTAAAAAGAGTATCACTTACTGAAAGTTTAGGAACCTACCAATGATATTATGTGTTAGTACCAAGATGCCTGCATGTGCCTGTATAGCTCAGTAGGTATACCAGTCGCCTGTGGACCCGAACTTATAGTTTACGAATCCTGAATGAGCCTAAACAGCAGCACCTTTTTTTAAGTTGGTATAACCATTTTCTTTTTTCATTTATAGGTGCCCCCACCCCCAACCTTTCAGAAGAGTAACTTATTGTCAGATATCTTAAGATATCGTTTCCAAGGTTTTTCTAATGTGTCATTGCATGGTTGAGTCGTCGTCCAGTTGGTGTTCGATTCAGGGTACCACTTCATAGGTGACACTAAGTTCGTGGAACCTACATCAAATATTTTATACACACACACACATATATATATATATATACATATATATACATATATATATAATATATATATATATATATTTAGCGTTTAATGTATGTTATGGGAACGCACGAGTGGGTTTATGGGTTAATAATCCACGACCCCGAAGATTATTAACCCTTAAACCCACTCGTGCGTTCCCATAACATACATTAAAGCGTTTATCGAACATATTTCTCCATTTTGTATCAATTTCTTACCTTATAACTCAAGATTTAATCCAGGAGAAGACATTTTGTAAGTACATGCGATCCGCTCGCTTTGCCAACCCGCCATGTTGGTATAACCATTTTCCTTTTTCATTTATAAGTGCCCCCACCCCCAACTTTTCAGAACAGTAACTTATTGTCAGATATCTTAAGATATCCTTTCCAAGGTTTTTCTAATGTGTCATTGCATGGTTGAGTCGTCGTCCAGTTGGTGTTCGATTCAGGGTACTACTTCATAGGTGACACTAAGTTCGTGGAAACTACATCAAATATTTTATACACACACACACACACACACATATATATATATACATATACATATATATAATATATATATATATATTTAGCGTTTAATGTATGTTATGGGAACGCACGAGTGGGTTTATGGGTTAATAATCCAAGACCCCGAAGGGGGAGTGGATTATTAACCCTTAAACCCACTTGTGCGTTCCCATAACATACATTAAAGCGTTTATCGAACATATTTCTCCATTTTGTATCAATTTCTTACCTTATAACCCAAGATTTAATCCAGGAGAAGACATTTTGTAAGTACATGCGGTCCGCTTGCTTTGCCAACCCGCCGTGGCCATGTTGTCACTCTGTCCGACATACCTCCACCTTTACACTCATTTTTCGGGTATAATCCAAGCATGTCAAGTCCCATACTTCTAGCAGCGCCAAATATATGATCTCTAGTTGGTGTTCGCCTTCCATTTTCTTATAAATAAATAAGAATACATTGATTTTCCATACTGATCCAAAGCACACGGCCGGGTACACGGCCATTTCGTCTTGTTGACGAACCGGGGAGGTGCCCAGATGTAAGAACTAGGTCAACCACACGTCGAACAAGGAATGGCCGTTTGAGCCGGGTGCCAACTCGTATCGCTATGGAAAATCAATGGATTCTTATTTATTTCGAAGAAAATGGAGAAATTAGGCATGGCCTGTTCATATAGGATATCTAAGGATGGTTCTCTGTTAATAACTCCACCTGGCACCATTGAAATCTATGCTAACGAGGTCTGTAAACATCAGGTATGTGGGAAAAAATTTTCAAATACTGGATGTACATTGCTTTCTATCACCGGTCGGCTTGGTATAGTGGATAGCGAGCTTGCCTCCTGCCACAGTGGCCGGGGATCGATTCCCCGTTGAACCTAAACGGTTTTAACAGGAAATGTATGGAGGAGTTGACATTGTATATTCCCCCAATTTATTAACATGTCCGGATTGAAACCAGCAGCTTCTTGAAGACGAAGAAAAGGTCTGAGAGTGCATTATGGCTGGATAAGGAACTGGCGTTATGAGCAAAAAAGCACTGTTGAGGCCCAGATAGTTAGATATATATATATATATATATATATATATATATATATATATATATATATATATATATATATATATATATATTACATAAGATACAAAGGGGATTTGAAATCAATAATCAATCATGAAATGAAATGTAGGTTGACATTTATAATCATGGTGTGAGGTAACAACAAGTCAAATCTTTGAAAATATGCTTAGGTTTGAGGAACTTATGTCAGTATAACTTGCCATGTATAACACTTTACATGATATACTAGATACACACAGAGAGAAGAACACTGATCACTTTGACGCATACTGCACAGGTCACAATTTGTCTCCCACATGACATGTATGAAGGCATGTCAAATGAGGTTGACCCTCTCATATTTGGTTCGTCAACTCCATTTGACATGCGTAATGAAGACATGTCACATATTTCTGATCCATTCACCTGAGTGCTAGGTAATACTGTGAGACAATTATGTAAGGGTCAAGAGCAGTTAATAACTATGTACCAATGGTTCAATCAAGGGAGGCCTATAATAGAAAGCAGGGGATATCATAGTCCCACAGGCCTGCAACACTTTTTCCTATCTACAGAACTCCTACTTGACTGAGGACCTCTATGCAGTCCATAAGACAAGGGCATGGAGGTGCATGGCAATGCCATATGTCTCCCTGTACTGTAGATACTGAGATTATAGATTGTTGGAGTGAGTGACGAATTTTATCTCACCTCGTGCCTTCCTTGCGGCCGACACGCAAGGGTGAGAGGTCCCGCGGGTTGTATCCACACCGAAGTGAGATTACCCTTGTGGCGTTGCATGCCCGGACCCTAGTCTAATGGGGAGGGGGGATGATGGTGACCGAATCTATGGGAAGGTAAAAATCACGCCCCTACACATTTACCGAGGCAATGGTTCTTTAACATCCGTCACTACATAGGCATAGTGAGAGATGGACAGGCCTGTTTCAAGTCATTTGTCTGCCATGACCGCCGAGAGACTTTCCAGCACAGCCTAGCCAGAGCAGGGAGGAACTCAAATGACACCTTACGGCGACGTTTGGAACCACCACTATGCCCCGGCCGGGCCGGGAACCGAACCCACGACCTTACGGCCTGTGAGCGGACGCGCTACCGACTGCGCCACGCCTCCCGACAGATTGTTGGTTAGAATACAGTCCTTTGGTATTTTCACTGACCCACACATAAGGTGTCTAACCACTCCAGTTGGAGTATTCAGGATGGTGGGTGTCTATTTTGATATTCAATAACAAATGCAGATTTAACAATGAAATAGAATTCACTACCATTCATTGATAGTATTTACAGACCTTAGTGATCTATTCTTCATGAAAACAAAATGACACAGATACATCAAATGTCTCAAGTGTTGGTAGTACCTCTTGGTAGTGATTAGTCCTGGTACCAAAATGGTTGTTTGCTCCATCTAGTGGAATATCCTAGAACAATTATGTATGTCAAACCATCACATGTCAAGTGCCTTCGACATGGCCGTGACCCTAGTCAACTCACAGATGACATGGCATTTTAAGACATGTCAAATCATATGAGGATTAATGTGTGCTACAGTTGTCATGGTGACATATGTGCACATGTCCCAATGACGTGTGCTCTCTGTGTCAAATCAAGTTGACATGGGTATACATGTCATTTTGTCAGGACTTTTTTCAGTGCAGGTTTTGCATCATATAAGTAAGGTATATAATGCATCATTATCTCCTTTTGCATAATTCTGTAAGAAATAATCACTGTATTCTTTTCGAACCATTGTTTTATAGCTGTCTTAGTGGTCGAGATAAGGTACCAATAGGTCTAGTTACCCTCTCTCTCTCTCTCTATCTCTCTCTCTCTTTCTCTTTCTCTCTTTCTCTCTTCTATTATGCACTCAGTGGATGTGCACGTGCTGCCCTAGTTTTCCAAACCACTTTCAGCCAACTTTTTGCTTTCTCATTGATCGTGTCTAGAGACATGCGCAGTCCTTCCAGTAGTTTTTCAAGTCTTTCCAACCAACTTGTATTTTGTTCTCCTCTCATCTTTTTTTACTTTCCTTGTTGCTTCCTAGCTAGTGTATTTTTGTTGAGTCTTGCGTGGCATCTTAAGCGTCTTGTGGATGGAACTAATAGAATCATTGTGGATCAACGTGGTAAAAAGTATGCCCGCAAGGGGGTGTGCGGGTGTACCTTTTACCGTGTTGATCCTCATATAAGTGTGTAAATGTGTGGGGGCCATAGTTAAGATAACTTCATGGTATTGGCAGGCATGCTAGTGAGAGGAGATGGGGATTTGCCATAGATCTAAGGACACAGTGTACTCTGGGGTGGAAGTATGGCATTTTATAGTCTTTCCTGGAAAGAGGTCAAATTCTAATGTGTGTTTTAAATATGATTATGAATGTTGTGAATAGCATAATAACAATTATCAGTTTACCGACTGATTCTTTTAGTGCTAAAAATATCTCATGATAACTTATTAATAACCATCCAGACAACTTGCAGTTAGTTTCACATTCAACCAAAGTTGGAGAATAAGATGTACCAAATTTGATTGTGACCCAATTAAGGTAGCGTGCATGACACTTAAATAAGTTAATTCTACAATTATAAAAGCATTACCATTGCGCTAATAAGTGATCAACCACTTAATATGCCTCACGCTGCCTAAAATAGTAGTATGCATTATCCTAGTTGTTCCAAGCCGTCGAATTTTCCATTTAATCCAACATTTTAATTTACAGATGAGGCCCTTTCTCACCAGACGTTATTATTTTACCGTGTGGCACCATGCCCAACGTCATTTGGAAGTAAGGGAGTGGTCATTTATTATCAACAGGGGGGGGGGGTTTGAGGGGGGGCGTAAAAAAATCTGATCCCTCTTGAGGGGGGGGCTAAAAAAAATTTGACCCCTCTTGAGGGGGGCTAAAAAATTTACCCTCTTTTTAGCAAAAAACTTCGCGTGCTACTAGATCAAAGAGGGGGCGCGAAAACTCTCCGCGCCTCTGGCCCGGGGGGCGCAAAATTTTTTTTACTGCTGTCGAGGGGGGGCGTAAAAAATTTTCGCGCGTCTGCGCGAAAACCCACCACCCCCCCTGTTGATAAATAATGACCACTCCCTAAGACAGATACAGACAGTGGTGCTGTTCAGACCCAGGGTATGCGCAGGTTGACCTGCAAATACAATAACCCTTGTACATTCTTCACACGAGTGCTCCTTTGCATTCATCTCATGGTAACATCATTCACTTACATCATCTTGACATGGATACATCATCTACAATGACAACAGAAACTGCCCGAAGTGGACGTGCATAAGGCTTGTTTACAACGCCATTTTGAATTTATGACGTCATCAAAGAGGTCATGTGACCAGGCTGTGTAATACGCAGCCCACATATTACACAGTTGCCGTGTAATACGGCCCTGTAATACAAAGTCTATGGAACCCCTGTATTCTAACATATTTACCATGAGATGAGGTACTTTCCATAACACAATAATCTAATCGTTATTTTCTGATAAAGATTTCTAAATGAACAGAACGTAGAATGATACAGAGCAGCAAAATTATTTGATTGCAGTACTGAAATCTTCTGGTTAGTGCAAAAGGACCTTAAATACGTTGAAATACTGGGGTCCCATATGCTCATGAACCATTGTCTGTGTAGGCTATAGGAACCAATTGGAAGGGACCAAGACCCGGGCTTAACACATGCACACTGACATCAGTGACTGGAGTGGCGACAAGGAAGATGAAAACAGCAATCTCACAGCAGTAGAAAAAGCACCTATTACTGCATCTATCTTAGACCATGACTTAGCTGAGACCTCAGGCTTGTGACTTGATTTAGCAGATTGTCTGGAATGTATGACATAGCTCTAGGTTGTTCCAATATGGCTAGTGTCAAAGTTGGAAGTGTCCACTTAAGTGTTTCAAGTCCGTCTTGTCCACATAAACACTTTTTTTTTCAAAATTCCCACCAGTTCCTAAATGGAAGACGTGGGCGGACATTGATGGACAAAAGGGTCTCTACATTAAAGCGGGTATTCCACTGCCATCAGTCGGCCGAGATAATCTGGCCAATTTTTTCTATACTTTTGTATAATCAAAACTAATCGGAACAGCAAAATTTCGGCCGACCTACGGCAGTGGTATACCCGCTTTACTGAGATATTTTTTAATGCAGAACCACAAATGAACAGATGAGTTAGTTAATTAATAAATAAATAGATAAATAAATGAATAAAATCTATTATATCCTTACTAAATGGGGTGGACTGCTGGAGACTAATGCAGCAAGAAACAGTGGTTTTATTTCCAGGGAATTAGGGGATTTTTTCCCATCTCATGGGCAATGATGTGAGCATTCTGATAATAATGTATAGAATGAATAGAAACACAACTTTCTTTATGATCACCCTCTCCTACTGTGTGTTTTTATAGAAAAATGGAGGTGACAAATTTAAACACGACACGTAACTCACCATACTGCTGCAGCATGGCTGAGCTAGGAGCTGTTATTCAAGATCTACCCATCACCAGAAAAAAAAACACATGCTATACACCAAATTAAAGCTTGAAATGTCAGGATTACAGATATGCCAGGTGTAATAAAATCCAAAACCCCTATTTTGCAGAATATGAGTTTGAAAAAAAAAAGTAATTTAATTATTTTTAATTCAAAATAATTCATCAAATCCTAATATTTGTAGTGGTCAGCGGAAAATGTCATGAACAAACCGGGACTTGAACCCGGGACCCTCCAACTTCGAAGCGGAGGCTCTACCCCTGAGCTACTTCCCCTGGCCTGACATTCTCTACCTTCCAACTACACCTGGATCGGTATGATACACACACTAGGGGGCAGTGATTACCTGGTACCGAGCTCTCTAGAGATCCCACTCGCGAGGCGGTACCACTCGGTATCTCCACCAGGTACGGGGGAATTACTGCCCCTACACCCATCCCCATCATCTTCAACCACTATCCACTAGCACCCGGCAATTGAGGCTTTATCAAGCAGTGTTTGGGCACTCTTGACTTCCCAGTGGATGTACCGGTACAATTACCGGATTGGTCAAAGCATCATCTGTATCATATCGGCCTAGTTCCCGAGTCCTCAATCCATGATTGCGTTAAGAAACAGGGTTCTCGTACCTTCAATCTGTGATTGCATTAGGATGTTCGGTTTCTCCACCAATGTAGTGGTCAGCGGAAAATGTCATGGAGAAACCGGGACTCGAACCCGGGACCCTCCAACTTCGAAGCGGAGGCTCTACCCCTGAGCTACTTCCCCTGGCCTGACATTCTCTACCTTCCAACTGCACCTGGATCGGTTTGATACACACACTAGGGGGCAGTGATAACCTGGTACCGAGCTCTCTAGAGATCCCCCTCGCGAGGCGGGACAACTCGGTATCTCCACCAGGTACGGGGAATTACTGCCCCTACATATTGATGGCATTTTCATTGAATGATGCTACTATCTATTGTTCAACCAATGTAAAAACATGTGTTTAAAATAAAGATCATATTTTGAGATTAATTAGGTCAGAAGGTCAAAGGTCAGGTCACAAAAGTGGGTCATCTTCTATTAAACTATATACATGTACCTTAGACCTATGTGACTTGTCTTCAATGAGTTCTATTTGGATTGCAGACCTATACTTCTAATTCTCTTTATTGCAGCATTGACAACTGATATCTAATGATAAAACCACATTAAAACAATGAAGAAAGAACAATGATTGAAATGTACCATATTCTACATTTTACCTGCCAAAAGTTTTCTAATCTTACTCAATTCAAATTAAATGATGAAACCTGGTTACTGCTGAAGGTACTGCTGTCTATCATTGAACTTTAAGGGAAAATATATATTTATCACTCTGGAACAATTACTTGAGACTAAATAGGTCAGTGGGTCAAGGTCTAGGTCTATGAATGCAATGTGTACTGTTACTTGCTGTATTGGGACAATTCAGGCTGTGGTGTCCCCCCAATGCAACCTAATTAAAGAATTTTTGTATTAGGTTTTCTACATATCTACTAAGAGAACAGATGAATGGTTACTTCTTACTGCGGACTTTTGCAACGTTGGGAGGTTGATTATAAATCTATAGAAGAAAGATGATATAAGGGAACTTTCATGTATAATCACTAAGTTAAATATGCATATTAGATACATTCAGTGACAGAGTTGCTATCATGGTAGGTTTTAAGATCATAAGGCCCTGTTATCTCATCATCTGATATCAGGGTTGTGGTTGAAGATAAGTATTTTATGTGCTGCTTCCCAACAGAGCAGTGACAGAATCTATGAATGACCGCATCTATGAGATGAATGAACGAATTTATGAGGATGGTTAAGAAGGCAAAACTGCCACTGTGACTTCATTCCCCTACTCTTCTCGAAGGATAGCGAATGTTCTTTTATTTGCCTGGTCCCACAGGCAGGGCCAGACAAACCATGGCCTTTGATCACTCAGACATGGTTCACTGACGGGGTCTGGGCCTGCGTTTATGGACACCAGCTGCCCATATGCTCACCCTAAGACACAAGAAATCCTGAGTCTGTCTCCTTTTACGAATCTTGTATGCCCACTGTTAGTATGGAAGGAGATTTCTTCTTGTGGACTCCCAATGAAGTTATTCTGCTCCTCCATGCCCTCACATGAAGGTCCCCACTCCACAGGGGGAAGCCTATTCCATGGGACAAATGTAAGGGTAATTGGATTGCTTCTACTAACTCTTGGATGATCGCATACTGCACTAATGACATCGTGATACATAGATGCAGTCTGAGCAAGTAATTCTGCATTCATAAATCATAGTGATGTGACTCCATGTACATTTGTACTTGATACATCATTGCAGTGATGAGTCACTCACTAGAGCTGTAGCCATGCATCCTGATGACCAGTGGGCATGATGCATTGATATACTACCAGCCTTTAAAGAGCCATTCAATGGTTAATGACTGATGACACTAGTCCCTAAGTATGTTGTAGGGTAAAGGCACCCTGAGTTGGACAGATACCTAAAGTGAGACACCTTTAGGGTTGGATTCCATAATCTATATGAACATTCCATATATTCTATGAACTGCATATGAATATTAATGTGTCTCTACACTTAAAAATAACAGAATAGTAGGAACAAAACAATCATCCTATATATGTTTTACTGCTGTGCAAACAAAGTGTGTTTGGGCTGTATTCTGATGATGAAAAATCTGTATGGCACAACTGGTCTGACTGATTAATCTGTTATTGCTTAATGCCAACATCCACATAATTTCTTAACACAGAAATGAGAAGGTATACACTTTTGCTCATGATTCAAGCTAATACAGAATATATCAGTCCCAGTTAATTAACTCGAAAAGCGAGTTATATGAGCCAGGTAAAAAAAAGCACCTTTTAAGAGGTTTGGTTTGGTAGCTGCCAAATGGTAGAATGTTCTCTTTCACATGTTGAAAGATTGAAGTTTCTATGTTTTGTATTTTGGGAGATATTGATTGAAACAGTAACAGTAGTCAGTCCCATTTTCAGGCTTGTACACTTAAGGTGATTTTGGGGCCCTATGCTGAGTCTATGGGATGTTGATCCATGGATCAACATTCCCGCCTTTTTTGACTGAGGTGGTGCGTACAGGCATTGGGGGTGCAGATTTATGTAAATGAGGCCCAAAGAGAGGCAGGTGGTGCGAATAGCTACCACAGATGCTGATGTCGTCAGACATAACAGCCTCTAGGCCACTCTCTAAGCATTTCCCTTATCCATGCCTACTTGATATATGAATCATATAGTCTGTGCTGGGAGAGTGACTCTTGGGTGTTCAGATGGTACATTACACAATATCAGTAGTACAGGAGGGATAACACTCACATTATCCATGAGACCTTGGTAGAGTTATATATCTATCGTATACAAAAAAAAAGACGTTGGCTTTTACGAGTTACCTGAAATGCACATTGCTATCCTATATTTATGGTAGATGCTTCTATATGATCATCAAATTATATCTAAAGTTGTTCACCTATTACACCTGTCTTGGACAGCATGTGTTATTAATGAGTCTCAGTTCAAAATAGGAATTTTGAAACAGAATACATCCTCTGTACTCTATCCTTACCCCCAAACATGGACATTTGACATTACTTCGGATTAATTGGCTGCAGAACACCTTATATCAATCAGTACTCTGCCTGTACTCTGGAAGTCATTTTCCACCCATTCATACTCTCCTATTACAACCAGAAACAGACTTTTTTTTAATTGTGGCCTGATGTATGGTCTGAATGTAGGGTCATTTCTAGCATGAGGTGTCCGACTCTAGGTACAATTTGGTAGTCAGAAGACAAAATATTTACTATCCAGTTACTCAGATGTTATCACTGTAATCAATCATAAATCTTCCTTCGGGAATTCAAATGCCAATATATGAACTTCCCATTTGTGTAAAACTCTTTGTAATTCAATATATATATATATATATATATATATATATATATATATATATATATATATATATATATATATAGGTACAAGATTCCATGAGGAAATATGATCACCTCCTGCTTGATCAGGAGCATCCGAGAGAGGTGCCTTTACCCTAGGTAAACAGCCCAGGGAGAGCTCTTACAAACATACAGATTAAATATTGTCGAAGGCTCTTCCATATAGTGAGGGTGTAGCCTGGATTATATATGTGGCCTCTTAGAAAACTTTTAAAGTTTTATTTCTAATGTATTAACTAAGTCTATGTAAAGCTTATATTGTTTAAGTTTAAAGTATTTGCTATCCAAAGGTATAGAATTTTAGAATATAGCTTCATATAAAGGGCCAACCAAAGTAAACTGTACAAAGAGGCCAACTGCTGATCTAGCCCCCTGACTACGTGAGCCACCTGACTATTTTGTTTGGTTCTAGCAATGGCCTAGTCCCATATATGAATAGTATGGTTATCTAGTGACCCAGACCATACATGGATTAGATCCATTGTGATTTCAAATGGTGCAAGAGTCACATCTCCCTAAAAATCTGGAACTGTCTTTATATTTTCTAATACATTCAGATTTAACTCCTCAGATAATTTGCCTTCTCAGACAAGTGGGAGTTTGAAGTTGACCTATATTTGAACATTGACCTTGTCTTACCCACATGAAATATTATCCCAAAATCAATTTTGCCAATGCTTCATAACTAAAATGCTAAAAGTAAAATGGTGAGAAGTTACATGTGTTATGAAGAACATACTACCCCTCCCATTCATCCAACTATAATACCATATTATATTTCCTTCTTTGACCTTTGACCTGCTGACCTAATTAATGTGGAACTCCCTCAATCATGACAATATGTATTCATAAAACACTAGATAGAGGCATTCTGTGTGCTAGAAATATTTTTTCAGAAAATGAAGTGGATTAATTTCAATTAAAAATTATCAGAAACCTTCTTTCTTTGGCCTAATTTCACCAAAAATAAATTCTTTGATTTTTTTTCTACACCTACCACATCTGAAATCTACAGATTCAGAGCTTTCCAATGGTGTATGGTGTATAATGTTTGTTTGTTCTTTTGGTGATGGGTGTTCACCTCTTGGGGGCCTCCTTGCTGCAACAGTACCAGGGCTATAGGGAGGGGAAGTCACGTCACGTGCGGGCGGATTCAGAGCTCAGCATATTATCACCCGCAGGCTTGAAGGATAGGGAAATATTTTAAGCCTAGCATAACTTTTTTAAGAATGAGAGTTGAGCCTTAAAATTTTATATATGGTGGGCCTCCAGGTCAATTCAAATATTGGTCATTTTAGTTCCAAATCAGAAATTTTTTTACGACATAGTTTATCGCGAGACTTAGGCTCCCTATATTGATGCATCATGCAAACCCTCTAGCGTTGATGCAGTCCCGCAGTAAGTACAGTAAGCAGTCTCACCAGCACTTCATTTGTGCATCATGACGACCAATGGGCATGATGCACTCCTACATGAGTGTTGGGTATCTGTACCATTTAGTTACTGATACTCCATACCCCATCCAACTGACTATTCACATTTACAGTCTATTTGACTTTATCCTCCCCACAATGGACAGAGTGAATAAGGTTTCTGCGTAGTTTAGTATTACCTGAGCCAAGGGATCTACTTGAGCTCTAGGTGACAGGTTTATTGGCCATAAACAGCATACAGTTGGCCTTTTCACCACAAAATTTGCCTTTACGCTGCAAAATAGTATGATTTTATAGTATTTATTTTATTGGAGTAAAGGCCACAGATGTACCATGTGTAGTATCTTGCATATAAGGCGCAGGATGAAAAGACGTGGTCATGCTCCTTTTCATCTTTGACCCTTTAAGGGCCACTGATGCAGGAGTGCATCACGCCCATTGGTCTTCATGATGCACTAATGAAGTACTAGCGAGACTGCTTGCCAGTACTTCATTCGAGCATCATGCTGACCTCCATGATGCTGCAATGAGGTGCTGGCGACCTTTAATGCATCAGTTGCCTTTATAGGGCTGAGGATGGATCATTTCCTAATCAACGGTAAAACAAGTGCTATTGTAACTTAAATGTTTCATTAATAGACCAACCAGCTTGTGAATCGGGAAAAAGTACAGTATAACACTTTATAGCCTTTCCTGTAAAGAGGTCAAATTCTAATGTTTGTTTTGAATTTGATCATGAATGTTGTGAATAGCATGTGCACTGAAAACCTGGAAGATCTGAAACTAGTCAGCGGTGACCACTTTAGGTCCTCAAGTTGACGATACCTAAAACTACAGCTTTAGGTAGTCAAAATGACGACTTTAGGCCATCATCCTGACGACCTAAGTCATCAGTATGACGACTCTGTACTGTCAGTATTGTTATCCTGATAACTCAGGTCGTCAGGATGACGCCCTAAAGTCATCATTTTGACTACCTAAAGCTGTAGTTTTAGGTATCGTCAACTTGAGGACCTAAAGTCGTCACCGCTGACTAGTTTCGGATCTTCCAGGTTTTCAGTGTGAACAATTATCAGTTTTCATTATTACCAGGATGATTCTTTTAGTGCTAAAATTATCTCATGTTAACTTATTAATAACCATCTAGAGTAATTGCAGTTAGTTTTACATACAACCAAAATGAAAGAATAAGATGTACCAGTTCCTCTTGTGTCCCAATCAAGGGGGTCTGTGTGACACATAAAAAAGGTGGATCCCCCAATTATAAAGGCATCAGCATGGGGCCACGAGATGATGAGACACTTGATACATCTAACACTGCACTCAAAACGGAAACTAATCGACACCTAATCACTAGTGATTAGTTTGTGATTAGTTTTGCCTCATCTTGCACATGATGAGCCAAACTCATCAGTAATGACATGGGCGTGGAAAGCAGGGGGGGGAGGGGACATGTCCCCCCCCCCACTTTTTGCCAACTCCTCAAAAGGTCAAAACTAAAAGGTCAAGCAAAGGGAGGTCAAAAATTGCAGAAAACACAGAGACAAGAAATGCGGTGGTGACTGCGTAAAAAAATGCCTCCCGCCCTTAATGTCGGTATACCAGTGTTTGATGTCTTATAAAGACATAAAAAAATAAAGAAGATTTCACAATCATCAATTTCTCTATTCAGTTATTTTGTATTGTGAGACCTCATCACATGGGGCAAATGCAATCATCATAGCACACTCCCGTACCGCTTTGCGGTACCGCCACTACGCGGCGTGGGAGGCGCTAAATAATATGAGTATTTGGATGTGATTTGAAGGGGACAGGAGGCATATAGGTGAGTTTCTATGTTTGTGTGTGTTGTATGCCTATGGCCAGTCTGTATACATGAGTTGCAGGCTGGCATTAGACCACCACTGTAGGGTGGTATAGAGGGGGTACACAGTGACACTGTGTTCTGGTGTGAGTGATTTGTAGGGTTAGATGTAGTGTGAGGTTAACTAGTATGTGTGCATTGCACTGTACAAGTAAACAGTGCATTTGAGGTGACGTTCAGAATGTGGGATGTTGTCTTTTATATAGATTTATCACCTGTATATCTAGTAATGTTATATGTAATAAGGTAGATGATACAGGTTAGTGTCACTTACACCATACTTGAGGGTATGTGATATGGGCTTGTGCCCTTTCACACCAAAACGTTATTATTTTACCATGTGGCATCATGCCCCAAGTCATATTTGGAAATAATACAGATAAAAGACAGTGGTGCTGTCCACACCAGTTGCGTCAAAGTAACGTGTGGCAAAATGGGGAAATACATTTACTGATAAGTGACAACAAGAATGTCTTTTTCATTATAATTGAAGAGGGAGTGGCAACTGGGAAGAAAACAGTTATCTCATAGAAGTAGACAAGGCACTGATTGTTGCAATTATCTTACTTATAACGTGACTTGTCTCTGACCTAAAAGCTTGGAACGTGATGTAGCAGCTTGTCTGGAATGTAGCGCATATCTCTAGGTTTAACCATCATGTCCAGTTTCAAAGCGTCCACCTATTTACTTCAATTCCATTGTGTCTACTTAAAACCTTGTTTTCAAAATGTCCATCAGTACCTAAATGGAAGATATGGATGGACGCTGATACGTGATGGACAAAAAGGGATTCATGTACTATACAATCTAAAAAGGTTAACCAATTTATTTTATATTGGCAATGATGTGAGCATTCTGATGTATGGAATGGACAAAAACCTTGCTTATGGAAAGTCATCGGCTCCTGGCAGTCGGTTTTATAGAAATGGGAGATGACAAATAAACATGACACATTGTCGTAAAATGTTGTCCTTAACCCTTTAAGGGCCGCTGATGCATTACTGTATCATACCCATTATTCGGCATGATACATGAATGTAGCCCTGGCGAGTCACTCACCAGGGCTACATTCATGCATCATGCCAACAGTCCCTGGAGGGTCGGCATGATACTCCAATGAAGTGCTGGTGAACATACTCTCCGGCACTTCATTGGTGCATCATGATGACAATGGGCATGATGCCCTTCTGTATCAGCGGCCCTTAAAGGGTTGAAATACTGAAAAGGATCTAGTCCGACAGTGATCCAAAAAGAGCATGGCCAAGTACCATAAGAGGAGGAAGGCCATTGTGATTTCCCGGATATTGGTAAAGCAGTCAAATAGAGACTTGTGTACATTGTTCCACTCTAAAAAACAACTAAAAAACAACCCTGATGAAGGCCTCATAGTGCCGAAACTGTTGGTTCATTTTCTTCACAATAAAACGCCACATTTTGAAACCAAGTTGGAACTTTAGTTGTGTTGTTATTTATAGTTATACTATAAACCATAAAAACAACTTTTGAACCTACAAGGGATTGTCATAAAACTGAACCGTATTGCAGTGAAGAACTGTGAGTTCTACAATGAAGCCCCAGGTGGCAGTGAGTTGTGCAAGGAATCTCCTTGAATATATAAAATATAAGGCCTCGTTGAATACGGGACAGCTACACCTTGGGGAATACGATGCAAAATTATTCACTGATCGTTGACATTTGCATTTATTATATGGCAGGATGAATTGGCTTTTAAATAAAGAAACACAGCTATATTTACTTATTTTCAATGCATAGAGTCGTCTCGGTCTGTTTTGATCCACCATGACACCTTGCTCGACGAAGTAGGTCACATGATACGGAGCTAGCCACTGCTTTTAGTTTCGAATTAAATGTTCCTTGCACAGGGCAATTTTTTTCTTTTTTAACATGGCGCTAATACTTAGATATACCTTAAACAAGTCATAACATAATATTATTTAACTAGTTCAATCATTCTTTCTTCCCGTAAAATTTCTAATAACCATACCTAAATACGAAACAAATTAGCTCTGTATAAATTTCAAAATGGCCCCGCTGAATATGTAAGGAACATATTCCACCCACCCCCCCCCCCATTGAATACGGCGTAAGTGGTACTAACCTATAGTGTCGGAGATATTAGCCATATAATAAAAGGACAGATCTCTGGCAACTTTGGAAAAGGATTTCTTTGTTATTTCGAAGAACTATTTTTACAGTGTAAAGTATTGTACCGAGATGGTGTTGTATCCTGAGTACAAAAACAACTCGTTTTTAAGAGTCAAACAGTATACTAAATAATTACTGGGGCATCATACTAGCCCTCTGGGTGTGTATCAACCCCATAGGGTCGGCATGCTGCATGAATGTAGCACCAGAGTGTTACTCACAAAGGCTGCAGACATGCATCATTATATCCCATTGGCATGATGCCTCAAAGAATTAATCGCAACTTAAGAGATAGAAAAATTTCAATAGCTTCATTTATTATGCCCCCGTTTTCCCTTTTTTGTATTCATTTTGAGGTCAATTAATAGAATAATCAAAGTGCTCTTTTTCGTGAGAATTGGATAAGTAATGTCACAAATACAAACTAGTAAAAGGGCTGGTTCCACTGTGTCGGTCAGTTCCATTTTCTGCTAATCCAATGATTTATTAAGGGCATATATAACAAATAGAGGTGCACTTGGTGATTCTATGGGCAGATAAGAAGCACGAGGCTGTAGGCCGAGTGCATTCTTATCTAGCCCATAGAATCACCGTGTGCACCTCTATTTGTTATTTATGGCGTTTATACCATGGTTTCAACCATTAAAATAATTATTTTACCTTATAAAGCCATGAAAATCAATGTTATTTGTTGCGAGTCGACCTAATCCATCCTCCGCCATCTTGGTTTCTCGGCGAGACGACAGGACTGCCTGGACGCAAAGTGTTAAGTCGGCGTGTGTCCTACAGGCATTGTCATAGAGCTACTGCTGGTAAGGAGTGCGCGCGAAGGCCAGAATACCTATAGAGCATATGTCAAAGTGACAACCTGTGTCTCGCTGCGGTAAACAATCCGTCCGCTACGCAGTCAAAATGATGGAGAAATTCCGCTCGATTCGATTTTTATATTATCAATTTTGTCAAATATAGAAGTCAAATCATGGCGAATCAAAGGTAGGTGATAGAATATAATATCATTATTCACCATGTGTAGCGATTAAGCTTCTAATGCTATGGTTTTTTTAATATCGAATTAAATCTTTGATGTCAACTTGCTGTCATCTTGTTTCAATCCAAGTGTCAACATGGGTTCATTTAGCACGTACTATTCGAACTTCATTATCAGCTCCAGGCACCGTCAAATCATTCAAGAACGTGATAACCATGGTATAATTTCATACATTTGCTATATAAAAATCAGTCAGATTTGCAAAAGTGGACCCGACCGACACTGTGGAACCAGCCCATTCCACTGCCATCGGTTATCCGAAAATTTGCTAATCCGAATATTTGTAATAATACAAAACTATTGAAAAAATCGGTCGGGTAAGCAAAATTTCGGCTGATCAAGGGCAGTGGAAAAATGATAATATCAATCAGATTAGAAAAGAAAAGACTCTTTTGTAAAACATTTATTGTTGAATATTCCAATGGCAGAAAAGATCAACACGGGTCTTTTTTCACAAACAGCGACAAATATCCACAATGACCATTTGTATTTGAATGCACTTGATCCTACTTCTTATATATGACTGCATATCATGATATATATTTTGTCTATATTTACATGTCTAAATGTGTAGCTCTAGCAATTACTCCTCAGCCGTACTTCAATGCACCATATAAACCCTTCATGAGCAACTACAATCATCTCTGCAGTGTTTGAAAGATGCATGATAGCCAATTGCAAGGAGATCCCAAGAGCTACATTTATAACTGATAGACAGACCGTAAAACCCCTTGTATACATACACACATGCATATAAGCTGCACCCTGACTTCGGGAGAATGATTTAAGCTACAGCTGGGGACTAAAATGGTAGCCATCTATTAGGGAGTGATCAGGGGGCTGTTGGGTTTCGGGGGGGGGGGGTTGGTGGTCAGAATTCTTTTGGTCCCTTCAACCCCTCTGAGGGGGGTCAAAATAACTTCATCCGTTTTCCGTGAAAAAACCAGCTCAAACTTTGGGTTAAAAGGGCACTTTCGTGCCTGATATTCTTCTACTTTGGGTGGTCAAATGCAGGAGTGCATCGTGCCCATTGGTCGTCATGATGCACCAATGAAGTGCTAGCGAGACTGCTTGCCAGCACTTGGATCATCATGCTGATCCTATAGGGTTGATACATATACTCCTAGAGGGTCGGCATGATGCTCCAATGAAGTGCTGGTAAGCAGTCTTGCCAGCACTTCATTGGTGCATCATGACAACCAATGGGCATGATTCATTAATGCATCAGCGACCCTTAAAGGGTTAAGCACCATGTAATCCCTGTCAGATTATAGGGTTATTACTATGATTATGTACAACACTGACCATGTACAACACTATGTACAACACTGACCAGTATATCAGTATATTTTGATTTTTTATAGAAATGTATAGGCAGACATGTTGGATTCTATGATTTTACAGTAGAATTATGAAACACACAAGAAATGTGAAGCACATGTAACAGATATGAATGACTGTTATGAACTGTATACCAATACATGAAGACCTAGATAAGGTCCATGAAAAATTAATGATAAAATACGAAAATTACATGAAAAATGCCTAAAAATTGCCAAAAAATGTCAAAAATTCACAAATTAAAAAAATAATTTCAGGCTCGGATCTGTTTTGCTAGGGTCGGTCGGGTAACTGGAAACAAAACCTTTTTTTAGGCCTTACCCAATAACTATAGACCAATGCAGCAAGATAGGGTGACTTTTCATGAAAAAAAAAGATATTTCGGTTGATTCTGGAAGAAAGCTCATCACTTTGTCTTTAGTGTTCACAGATGCCAAAAGCTTAAATCGTGAGATTAAGAAGACACATTTTAAGTGGATCAGCACTGTAAAAAAAGGTACACCAGCACACCCCCTCATAGGTATACCTTTGACCATGCCGATCCATCTTTCAAACAATTGTGTATTACTTGGTAGACCTGCCAATGCAACTTTGTATTGTTAATAGTTCCCATCAGAAAAGTCAAAGAACTTCTCTCATCAAAAATCACCCTTTCTTGCTGTATTGATCTATACCATACATTTATCTTTCTACACATCACAGACAATAACAAATACCACTGTTACAACTTACTAGTCTCATACTCCATATATCCAAATAGAGACTTACTAGACACTGTCACAGCCACATCATCACTGGGATCAAAACCAGAATTATACTGTCCTGTCTCATAGTCATACTCATCTGGATCACACTCCTTATTTTCCTCCTGATTATTCTGATCCAGCTTCTTGCAGCATTCACAACAGGAGCAACAGGCTATGAGCTTTGAAACCTGCCTATCCATAGGTGCTAAGGATCTCATTGGTTCTGGTAGAAACTCCCAGGTTCTCATTTTCTCTGGGAGGACCCCTGACCTCTTGCTCTGGAGGAAGTTGATGATGGCAATGGTGATGAGGAGGACTATCACTGGGATGCCTACACCAGCTAGCACCTGCCAGCCAGGGATGCTGAGGGCAAAGATGGTTAAGGGGATGAGGAAGAACATGCAAACTAGGTACATGATGGCAAACCATCTGTATCTTGAGGTGGTTTTACCCAGGAAGGTGGCTAGGCCGATGGGTGCTTTCCTCATGAAGGGTAAGGGGTACCAGATTAGGATACCAGTCAGGTTGAAGAATAGATGACACAGGGCAATCTGAAATTGTGGAAGATGACATGAGTTAAGTTTTGACTGATTTCTAAATTGGACAATCACTGAGGTGTCCTATTTCTTTTATATTTTCATCATTTGTTTGTTTCATTTTTTGCATTCAACTTTGTTTTCTCCTTAACTGGGTTATTGAGATTTACACAAAAGAAAATATCCCTTGAACTAAAACTGAAAGGGAATTACTTCAAGTCCCCAGTTAATAGCTTTGTGGTTTCATTAACATACTCATATTTCGATTTATTGAAAATATGCAGTATTTGGGCTAAATTTCAGTTCACGTGAAAAGAAATATAGAAAATCAAAATCGATTTAACAAACCCACCTGTAGAGTTGTAGTGAACCTATCACTGGGCGCAGCAAAGGCTGCCAGCAGTGCTGTAGAAGTTGTACCAATGTTTGCCCCCAGTAACATGGGGAAGACCCTCTCTACTGTCACCAGACCAAGTCCTACCAGAGGGGTGAGACCTGAGGTAACCACTGAGCTACTCTGTACCAGTACCTATAGGGTGTAGGTAGAGCAATTCATATCTTAATTAGGAAGAGCAATTCATATTCAATTTGATCATTTTGGACATGGCGCTTTAATTGCCTCATAGTGCTTTAGGCCTTTATCGGCTGCCAATGCAGGAGTGCATCATGACCATTGGTCGTCATGATGCACCGATGAAGTGCTGGTGAGTCTGCTCTGGGAGTGTATCAACCCCATAAGGTCGGCATGATGCATGAGCATAGCCCAGGTGAGTAGCTCACAAGGCCTGAAATCATGCATCATGTTGACCAAGGGGTATGTGGTCTGAATGCCTTATCAGCCCTTAAAGGGATAACACGAATATAATGGTAAAGGTTTACGAGAATTGGTCTGACTTATCTCACGAGCCGGAGCCGAGTGAGATAACCCTCATCAGTCAGACCAATTCAAGTGAACCTTTACATTTATCTCATGTTGTTTTATTGGGATATGTACCAAATTAATTTATTTGGCTTAGAATAATGATTTAAACAGGGGTTATCATATCATTTAGGGTGCTGCAAATGGCCATGAAATACAGGTTATGGTTATTGCATGGGGGTGTGCAGTACAGGGGCTCCAAGGTTAAGCCTATGGGACTTCAGTAGTCCCATGTGTTTGTGAGATCGACACGGCATTGCTGCATCATGCTAATCACTGGCATGATGCACCAATGAAGTGCAATATCAAGCTTTCGGTCCATGATCACTTACAGTAGCAATTGCTCCAACAAATATAGCCACATATCCAGTCAGACAAGCAGCCTTGCCAGGGAAATCAGCATTGATGGTTCTCTGGATGACTTTTGCCATGGGTCCGGCCAGGATGGTCTTGAGGACAGCAACCATGATGATGAGACAACCAATGAGCATAACGAGTGCGATGAGGACCACGAGGCCTCCTACTAGCTGCTCTGACATACCCGTGTGGTGGAACAGATAGCTACCTGTAGTAGAGAAAAGAGTAGCTCATAATCATTATTATTTCATGCTTATAACAACGGCCCATAGGGACAAAGTTAGACCGTCTATCGCCACACTCCAGTGGTGTAACATATCTCAATTGCCACTGGTCATGTGACTTATAAGGGCGATTCCTGCCAAAGCTCCCACTTTCTGCTTTTTAGGGTCTTTTTGGAGCAGTATCAATTGCCACTGGTCATGTGACTTATAAGGGCGATTCCTGCCAAAGCTCCCACTTTCTGCTTTTTAGGGTCTTTTTGGGGTTAGGGGGCTGCAGAATAAAAACTATTTAACCATTCTTCCTATTTTTGGTGTTATTTGAAATTAAACATCCTGGGGATCAAAGAAAGGGCAAATTTGCATATGCTGGACCAGAATTGTTTGAGATATAATGGCCCAAAGTTGAAAAAAGTTTTCAATTTCCCCCTCATTCCACCCCTATACCATCCAGCCAAGCAGTAAGAGACCACCATAATTTTATTCATCCTTATGTGTCATATCTTTTTCACCCTAGCCATTCTTCTAACTTAAAAATAGTGATGTAAGGCGCGTGATGAATCGTTTATGACATTAGATCAGTTATAAATATATTATCCTCAGACTTCCTATTTATCACCATCAAAGGGGTCTGTATAGGGGATATTTTGGTAAAAAATAAATTTTGCGTACCACGCACCCTTTGCGGCCAATACACATTCAAATATTTTTCAAGTCAACCTCAACCCCCCTTAAACAGCACTTGTGTATGTACAGCCTGTATTAATCATTTCTGGCTTATCTAACCCATCATATGGAATATATCTATTGATGAGGTGCCATCTAAATAAAAATGTGTAGATGACACATCACGCATCTTACTTTTGAGAGTGAACCATACAGAGCAAGTACTAAATAAGTAGTAAATGATGATTGTTACAAGAAGTGTACATGTTGAAGATGTAATAAATTGATCTTTATGCTTATCCTACAGGTTTTGAGTCTTTGAGACCAAAGTTAATATTGCATGCAAAAAATTTTGAAGAATCTCAATCTCTGCTAAATGAGATATTGGAAATTTTGGAAGTTTTCAAGCCACAGTTTTAATTTTTTGGATACACATAATAGGGTGTTGTACTAGTTTTGACATATCATTTGGTAATGATAGGATGAATTTTAAAGGTGTAGTGTGTTGCATAAGTTATGTGTAAGGCGCGTGATGAATCAATTTTGTGATTTTATGGTGACTGCGGTAAAAACTGACCCCCTGGGAGTTAATGACTTGAATGAACCTTTTCATAAAGCTAAGATATAGGGCTATCAATAAAATAAAGTCTTAAAATGTAATGCTGAGTTTGTCATCTGGACCCGCTGGCCCCCATAGGTGGGAGGTTTCACAAGAATCGCCCATATATGTAGATGCTAAAACAAGTGAATTTTGGTACTTTTAAATCAGAATAATATGAAATAAATACAGAACTAAACTCCCATGGCATACATTGTGGTCATCCACCCCTCGGGGGGGCTGTCTCAGGCTTCGCCCTGGGGGGGAGATGGCCCCTCAGGGTGGAGCAACCACAATGTATTCCATGGTCATTTAAGTCTGTCTTTTTTAATACAATCATGTTGAGAATGACAGCTTCTTAAGCATAGTGATGATCATTCGTCACAAAAAGACATCCGCTCTCCAGGTCCATGACCCGATTCTCCAATAAAATAGTCATATAATGTAACGTTTCATAGAACAGAATTAAGGTCATGGGCTGAGATAGCCCACCATGCACCCCCCCCCCACCACTCAGCGAAACTGGTATTTTTTGTTTGTTTGTTAGGGTCCTCTGAATAAGATTCAAGATGTTAACATTGATTATCTTGGGATGCACTACCAGTTTTTGCTCATTATCCATGTGGGGGCTCAGACCACTTTTGGGTCAATTTTGGTACCATGTTATTCAAGGGGTATGCTCAATCCCTAAGCTCTAATACTACCTTACCCCTTAAGTGGATCTTGAAGCTTTTGGTCTTGTTGGAAAGAGGACAAAATAACCTTTTCATTAAGCACTGATATGTGTTTTTAAGTTCATATTTGAGTGTACCGGAGGCTCGGGAAGACAGAAGATTGAAATCACAAAGTTCATTTTTCTACTGACAAATTTCAATGCACTCTACATACATGCATAAAACTTATGCTTATTCCCCTTCTAACCACAATATCTAATATGATTCTTGTAGGCCAAACCTTTCTGAGTAATATGAGATATTTTGCAGTATTCCTTGATTAATATAACCCACGTTATTGCTTTGGACACAAGGACACTACCTTGAGCCAATACGATGCTGTTCTATTTCAATAGACTCCCTCCTTATGTAAATGGATGTTTTTGCATGCTAAATCTTCATCAATTGATCTGATTCTTATGTTAGAGAGGGTGCTAATTAAGAATAGGGATGTCTCTATTTCAGAAGATTTGATGGCAAGGCTGTACATGGCTAAAATTTCAAATGGCTGACAATAGATGCAAATGTCTCTAGGTGACTCCTATCCCCTATAAATCAGCTCCATAGAATACAGAAGTGTTTCTCCTTTGTGGCTAGGTTATGTGGTTGCCTAGCAACAGCACCTTTGCATAGCAACCAAGCCTTACACTATGCTTGAATGTGCGTATCTGCATGGTTTCCATTCAACAGCGTCCTCCCTTTATGGAAAGTTACTTATAACTCTCCTGCATCCATCACAGACTATCAATATTAGGCCACAGGGTGAGCAGCAATAATGTCCTTAGAAAATGAGTTTCCTTCCAATGAGGGGGGTACTACAAAATCTTTGTGGATTTGCATAGGGAATGACCCTAGTAATCATATACCAAAAGTTCTCCGCTGACATTCCTGCAGTTTTTGCATAGGTCAAGGTCAAGGGGCGCTGATGCATTAATGCATCATGCCCATTGGTAGGCATGATGCATTAATGCAGACCTGGTGAGACCTAGTGAGCATCATGCTGACCCTACAGGATTTATACATCCTTGGAGGGTTGGCATGATGCTCCAATGAAGTGATAGCGTTCTTTGATGATGTCCTTCATATTACTTAAATATTATGGCAAAGTTATTAAAATATTTGTCATTATACCACGATTTCTTGGTTACTCAGTGCTTTTTGGTGGATATTCCCATCCACATATCTGTCGATATTGCACAGCATGAATGGTGTAGCATGACTCTTGGAAGGCGTGCGGTTATCCATGGATAACCCGCACCCAGTGCGGTTATCCATGGATACGGCCTCTCATGTCCTTCCATGTCATATGTTACATGTTAAAACCTACGATAATTTTCATTGCCAGGGTAGGGATCGAACCAGCAGTCTCACATCCCAAATCCAACTCCCTGTGCACTGCGCCACAGGGACTGACGAGAGAACCTTGGTTAGAACCGTGTCTCTATGATATAAAGCCAACCAGCAATAGTGTAGTGTGAACACGTCCAGCACCTTGACCCATGATTGCACCCTTCCAGCGCTGTGCAAGCACAACTGTGATGCATTTTGGCAATCGTGACGTCATCAGATGCATCACATAAACCAGCTCCTATCCTCTATAGTGACACACATGTCAATAACTATCTTTTTATTTGAAGTGAAGACCATCAAAAATCATAAAAATAGAGTAGCGTGTTTTTAAATATTGCTTTTCCCATTGACTGTGGACATTTTGTGGTATTGAATCCCTCTCTGTCTTTTTTTCTTCTTCCCTTCCCTCTTGCTAACAATGTGGACTTATGTTTTCTTTCTGGCACACCTTGATTGAAAATATAGAAGCTTTCAAAGATTTTACTCCTAGAACTTGGGACCACGTCAACCACGCCTCAGGCGAAAGTGCTGCAAAAGCTCTGTGAATTACAAATTCCTGGTCTGCATACAATGGTTTGTTCTGATAAAAAGATAATTCACAAAGAGGTTCAAGCCGGCAGGATTCCAAGTGGGCTTTTTAGGCTAGCTACTAACTACTTTCGTTCTTTAACCCTTTGACACCCAATAAGGCCTTAACCAGCTAAGTGCCTGCATGATGCTCCAATGAAGTTCTAGCGAGACTGCTCACCGGTACTTCATTGGGGCATCATGCCCAGCCTCTTTGATTGTATCAACCCTGTAGGGTCAGCATGATGCTTGAATGCAGCACTGGTGAGTCACTCACCATGGCTACATTCATGTATCATGAATCAGCAGTTCTTAGAGGGTTTATTTATCTTACCTATTGGTCATCGGCGTGCATAAATAGCAGATTCGTTTTGCCTTTGCCCCGACAGAGTAGCAATAGGTCAAAACAGGATCCTACTCCCAGTCTAATGCCAGGGCTCCACTAGACGTCACGGGGCAGCAGCGTCACAGGCAGCACAGGTTTTTCTTGGATTAGAGTATCCTTTCTGCCTGCTAATACCACCAACTTGCCACAACATTGCCTCGACATGCTGCGTTCCTGCATTGGCAGGCAGAAAGGATACTCCATTGCAAGAAAAACCTGTGCCGCCTGTGACGCTGCCGCCATATGACGCCTAGTGGAGCTTGGGCTTATGAAATAACTGTTGAATGTACCACTGGGGGACCACGTTAATCTTATGCTGGGTTTCAGCGTTCGTGCAGGAGAGAAGCAGGCGGAGTGTGGGCAGGTTTCCAGTGTACGTAAAACTGAACAGTGAACCATCGTAATTATATATAATGCAGAAAAGCAGTGTAGTTTCTACAATGAAGCCCCAGATGGCAGTACAATAAAACACTGTGGTACAGGGAATCTCTGTTAAGACACAACTGTAAAAGCCTTATCTCAAAGTTGGCAGAGAACCATTGCTAATTTGAAGATTTTTTTTTCTTTAACAGTGCCCAGAAATAGAAGGAACATTCTGTCTGACCACATGACCACAATCCAGGAAGTCGTTACTGCCTTCCACTCCCTGTGGTCAGGGTTGTGCATGAACTGATTTTTTTCTTGGTGATTTAAAGTCTGAGCAGAGTTCAGGATTTGTTTGTTTGTCGGTCATACAACAATTCACTTCCAAGCCTTGAATCATGTTCCAATGCAGTGGTGGCGAGCAGACGCGTCGGCACTTCATTGGTACATTATGACGACCAAGGAATCTTTATCTGAAATTCGTGAGGTCTTTTAAAGGTTTAAAAAACACATCCTATTTTCACGATAATTTCTTTTGGTAGATGTATAGTGAATAAAAAGGTGCAGACGTACGTTTTTGCACATTGGCTATAATAAAGACAGACAGCAGACTTCCCTGTTGCAGTCTATGACATCACAATAAACTAAAAGCATCAGGTGCTGCATTGCTGAAGCATGGAAAGCTTATTTAGCTTACTTATTCAAAGACAGCCAGTTATGTGCAGTTAAAAGTGTGTTGCACCTGGTCTATTGTGATGTCATAGACTGCATTAGATAGACTTCTCTGTGTCTTTATAATGGCAGCTTTGCTGATAAGTTTTCTCTTTTTGCTTTATTCAATAATGATACTATAAAAATAAGGCACTTTTCTGATAGGGTGTTCCTTTTCTTTGATGCCTTCGAAATGATCACATATATAATTCAACTACATATACACCACATTTTGAATGAGCCGCTTTAGTGTAAAGGAAACAGAATAATTTCTTTCAAAGGGGAAAAGAAGGTAAAGGGCTAAACACCATTTAGTCTGTAAAGAATGAGGAAACCGCTTGGAAATTTATGTAAGGAGTGGACCCCACTCCCCTTATTGTTCAATTTACCTTATATAGGGCACTGGGGGGGGGACTTCCGAATATAATTCGGCTTGAGGGGATCTGACATAACACATTGGCCTGTATAAGTGCCGGGTCTTGAATGAGTGTGAGTCTTGAATAAGCGCTGGGGGTACAGGGATATTAAAATTTCAAAATACACTATAATCTAGGTCTTAAATAAGTGCCCGTCTTGAATGAGCGCCGGGGGTGGAGCCTACTGGAAATAAATGAGCACCCAGGCACTTGTACAGGCCAATAGGGTATGGGAAATGTAAGGAAATTGTCATTCCCTCATTGAGGCGGTGGATGATATCATTTAAGGTCCTACTGGTAAGCAGGATCCCCTACATGAACCAGGTCAGAAAACCGTTCTCTATATCTGTGTCTAGCATCTTATGCAAGTAGGAATGAGAAGGGGAAAATGAATAGGAATTGTATTGAAAATTCCAAAAGTACAATAATACCAGGTGCGCCTTATACACATGCCACAGATTTATTCCCCAAACCTGTTACTATTAAATTGTATTTTCTCACAAGAGGTTATTTAGTTGTTTTCTTTAAGGTAATCACAGTATTTCCATGTCGTACACGTTCATCATATAGATTATAATTATATTACACATCGCCGATTACCTTTACATAAACATTCAGTGGAAACTGTATTTCTAAGAAGTATGCCAATTTGACTACCCCATTTCTCAGAATGCATTAGACATATACCTTAAATCCTTGTGTATAAGCCGCAGGTTATAGATCAGTTCAGACCCTCGGTGTGGATCATAGGACAGATAACCTTGTACTAGTGATAGTCCACAGGGGCGTGGGAAGCATTTCAGAGTGGGTGGGACCAGGGGGGGGGTTCTGCAATTTTTGACCTCCTTTTGCTTGACCTTTTAGTTTTGACCTTTTGAGGAGTTGGCCAAAAGGTATATATGTTGTTGTCCCCCCCTGCTTTCCACGCCCATGAGTCCAGTCAATCTGTGAGTATACCCACCACAAATTAGAACAGTTACCTATCATGGTTTTTCTGAGTCCCTGGGCATGTCTTTACATCATATTAAAAATTTAGGAAAAAATTCAGATGGGCAGACTTTTTTTTCAGGGGGGTATCCAAGACGGCCACCAGAATATCAGAATGACTAGAAGTTTATCTATCTCTGGTAATTATTAACATAGAAAGATGAATTAAAGTTCTAAACATACTTTTATGAAGTACCGGAATTCATATTTATCATTTTTATGAATGTAGGTGGCAGCAATTTCGAATTTTTAATGAGGTCACTGTCAAAACCATTGCAATTCTTTGAGGGTAATCAAGATCTGATTCATTTGGTATGAATACCAACTTTGAGGCACAAAACACATCTATTTTTGAGGATGAGGGATTCAATTTTATCATCAGAAGGTAGATGACAGGCATTTTGAATATTTAATCCTATGGCCAAAGTGACAAGATTAAACTTTTTATAGCATGTACATGGTTAAAATTCTAAGAAACTGTCTGACTGTAGGCTGTTTTGGTCATTATCAACATAGAAAGATTATATATGTTCTAAATATACATGAATGAAGTCAAAGAATTCATATCTATGATTTTCATAAATTAAGGAGGCAATTTTTTTTAATTGTTGTTGAGGTGAGTCGGAATCATTGTGATTTCTATAAGACTTTTGACTTCTGGTTCATGTAAGATTAATGTATACTCGCTTTGAGGCACATAATGTTTTTTATTTATCAAAAAAACAAGGCCACATAGGGCATCCAAAGCTACCATAGATAGAAAAGTGGCAGCCATTTTGAATTTTTAATGAGGTCACAATCAAAACCTTGCAATTTCTAGGGGTTTTTCAACTTCTGGTTCATATTAGACTCACTTTGACTTACAGAATATAAATTGTTGTGACATTATATATCTATAATTGATAATAAAGCCTGATAAAAGACATCCATATCTATCATTTTGTTTCAAATAAACTGCCTGACTGCACATTTTCATCCCATGATCCCATAAAATATGTACAGTAGAATATTTTCTGCCCACATATGCCACTCACTGTCAAGCCTCCTTCCAGATTATTTCAAATGCTTCTCACTGTCCCACCCTACCAATCTGGCTGTCTCTGCCTGTCCTGCCTCTCCATCCCCACCTACCTAAAGTATGCCTCTCCTTCATCAGCATGTCCCTACCCTTGTTTCCACCCCCTCCCTCTACCTACCTATTCCCTGCCTTATTCCAATCGTTAACATTTTATTGACTGATCCTTTGTCAGTGAGATTTTACCCTAGCAATAAGGATCACCCTTTACCCCAGTAATGTTCTATGAGGTACACTCCAGATGGAATGTGAGTATAAGATACACTTTTTATGTTAATTACTAGAGAACTTCATCTATCTACTTTTCTATTTGCTTCACTTTCCTGTCCCTCTTGATTGTCCAGGAAATGTGTACAGAAGAAAGCATGTACAGTTACCCTTAGGGGTAGTCTAAGTAGTAGGTAGGCAGGAAATAGAAAGAGCAATGGGGAAGGAGGCCTATGAATTTTATCAGGGTACAAATGACACACAGGAAAAACAGATAGGGGAAGTAAGTTGAAGCTAGGGAAGGGATGGTGAGGGATGAACAATGAATTTACTGTTTGATGAAGGTGAGTCTTTAGACACATGTGAATACTGAACAGGTAAAGCTGAGAGACAGTAGACATTATGTGGAGCCAGTAGTAGCAATATATATGGGCCTTATACAAGTTTAGACTAATACCCAGTGGGTCCACTACTTGAGTTTGGCTGAATGAGGTAAATCCCATTGCCAAGACATGACATGATGGATGCATTGTCCCTGGATAAGGTGTCACCACCCCAAAGGCCTTGTCGCCATCCAAAAAAATCACAGGTCTTTCACCTTTGACCTTAAAATCCTCACAGTGCTTAGCGACCTACGCCATATTTTAGCTTACGAAATTGAGAAAAAATAAGGTAGGTCCACATGAACTTAGTCATGCTAGATTTTGCGCAAATTGTCATGGTAACCGGGTAGTGATTTTTGCACAGTGAGGCCTGATCAGCGCATGAATACACATCAGGACCCCTTCACCCCCATAAACTTCCACTGATTCAAATAACAATGGGTTTTGCCCCTCTTTCCCTCCCCTAGGGGTCAAATTCCTCAAAAAAACTAAGTTCAGAAGGGACTATTTGGCCAGTAAACCCGGAAGTGGTCTGATTTAGGATGGTGACACCATAACACCTACTTTCAGAAATAATCTGATCCCTACCTTATCAGTGACTGAACCAGCTCAAGACCCGATTAAAGCCTGTAGGATCAAGTCAGGGTCAGGGTGAACCTTGTAAATGTGGTGTCTAACAAAATCTCTTTTTTTTCTGTGGGGTTCTGGTGGAGGGGTCAGGATCCAAATTCTGCAACCCCTTCCCCCACTGACCTATAAACCTGTGTTTCCCTGCCAGTTTGTTTGGTGTGGAAAGTGGATTTTTTCAAATATGTCAATATGATTAAATATTCAAAATGGCTACCATTTACCTATGTATGATAAATCTGGGTGCCTTATAGTGAAAAACACTTTTTGGCACAGTATGTGCCTCAGAAAGGACATTTATTTTAATGGACGATAAATCTATAATCTTCAAGGAATTCCAACCTATTTTATGGTTCAAAATGGCTGCCAACTATATTCAGAAATAGGATAAACCCTACATTTCTTGACAATTTGAATATACATTTAGAACTATGAATCATGTTCTATGTTGGTGATTACCAGAAGTCCTACAGCCAGCCAGTTTCGTAAAGTTTTAACTATGAAAAGATAAGGCATATCAATTCAGCCATATAATTACAATGATTTTGATGGAGACCTCATTATATATTTAAAATGGCTGCCTCCTATATCTATAAAAATGATAGATATCAATTCCCCGGCTATATAAATGTATATTTAAAATTGTAAGTCATTTTTATATGTTGATAATGACCAGAAAAGTCTACAATCAGTCAGTTTCTTAAAGTTCAAACCATGCATGTGCGATGAAACATTGAATATTGTCAATTTGGCCATAGGATTAGATATTCAAAATCGGTGACATCTACTTCTTAATGATAAAATTGAATCCCTAATCCTCAAAAATAGATGTATTATGTGCCTCAAAGTTAGTATTCATACCAAATCAATCAGATCTTGATTATCCTCAAATATTTGCATTGATTTGACCGTGACCTCATTAAATATTCAAAATGGCTGCCACCTAGATTCATGAAAATGATAAATACGAATTCATTTACCTCATAAAAGTATGTTTAGAACTTTAAATCTTCTATCTATGTTGATAATTACCAGAGATTTTTTGCAGTTGATTGACTAGACTATGAGGTAGTGGTCATTCTTTGATTTCATTTGATTTTATTAGCAATAGGCTATGCGATCTTCATCACGAACCTTCATTGACATTAACAACAGGGGGGTCGGTGGATTTTCGAGCACGCACACCCCCTCACAGGGGTTTGAAATATCGCTGTCCTCCTTTTTCTTCTATGGTAGCATGTAGACTTTTTCGTTAAAATAAAAAGGGGTAATTCTTTTGTCCCCCCGAGACAGGTATAAAAAATCGCCCCCCCTCCTTGTTGTTAAAAAATTGTAAACTCTCTAAGGCCGCAGGGTTTTACATTCATAGATTTGTTGAGAAATATTACCACTCCATACCCAAACTTTGGCTTAAACATCAAAGCTAGCAACTTAGGATATGGTATGTAAGTGGATCTAAATTAGAAACATATATATCAAGTTGAATACGTTTAGGCCATATGTTTAACCAAGGAACCCCGTATTTCACACCCCCATACAATAGCCCTACTCCATATTTCACGGCCAGCTGTAGCACCTTCATTTGCAAAATAACCATCATTAAATAATTATTTTTTTGCCAAATAAATCAATTTGGACCATATCCTGCCCAAACAACATGAGATAAATGTAAAGGTTCACTCTAATTAGTCAGGGTTATATCACTTGCCTTCGCCTCGTGAAATAACCCTCACTCAGACCAATTCTCGTGAACCTTTACCATTATATGCAGGATTGTGAGGTAGTGTAAATACTGCTATGGGTAAATAAGGATGGGGGATGTCCCTTTGAGACAGATTGAATCCAAACACAGATACAAGGATAGATTCACCTCAGGATAAATAGTGGAATGTATCTGTACATACAAGCTTTGGGAGACTAAGTAAATATCTATGTACAAAAAACTTGAAACACTTTGATCGAAGTGCAAAAAAATACCATATATATATATATATATATATATATATATATATATATATATATATGCCCGAGCTCCACTAGCACCACAGCCATATGGCCATAGACCCCTAAATTCGACATGGTGATATGGCCATTTCTTAAAATCGACATTGGTGACATGGCCATTTATTAAATTCGACATGACCCAAGAGAGGTCTCAGCTATTCTCAGAGAGCTTCAGAATGCACTTCTTGGTCTTCAAAATTGTTCTGGGGGATACCCGCCAGACCCCCTATTTTTCTTGTTCCAATGCCATTTTTCTTTTCAAGGTGTCACTTATGTTACTGACACTAGTGAAACAGGTTTTTGTTTAGTGACATGGGACATGGACATTTCTTAAAATCGACATGTGACATGGGGACCCCCATCAAGGGCCACAGCCATGGCAGCGCTACATGTTTTCTTTTAATGTTTACATATGGAGTCGATGTGGCCAGCAGAAAGGATTCCCCAGTGTAGTATACATGTTTTTTGTTACGATTTAAAGAGTTAAATGATTAAAATAGTGACTTTAATATTGTTTTCATTATTTATTTCTTTAAAAAAAAACACACGATAATTTTGAGGTATTCAGTCCTGGCAAAATGAATCTGAGCCTGTAGAAAAGTAAAATCTGCAGGACCGAATGGCCTGCAAGGGGAAACCCCTTTCGTATCTGTAGACTGCATACAACCAAATGCACAAGTTGCATCCATGTATTAATAATCTGCACCCCCAAATTTAAACTAATTAGGCTATATGCTGCACCAGGGGTTTGAACATTGCTGGTTAATACTGTTCTTTATCTCAAGTTGAATACTGAGGCTCATAGTTTAACCAAGGAACCCCATATTGCACACCCCCATGCAGTAACCCTATCCCGTATTGCATGGCCATCTGCAGCATCTTAAATAGCCAGATGTATGTGTAAATCATTATTTTGTGTCAAATAAATCAATTAGGAACATATCTCCCTAGGACAACATGAGATAAATTTAAAAGTTCACTCAAATTAATATTGACCAAATCAAGTGAACCTTTACCATTGTACTATCAAAACCCCTCCTATATGCCGCATCCTGGGTTCAGAAAGACTCTCTAGGCAACAGAAGCCTGCAATAAGCAGCGGTTAATATGATGGGCTTCATGGTAGGCCTTTGCAGTGGGGTGTTTCAGAAGCAGGTAATGTTTACAACCGGTCATAAGGAGATATGATAGCAGTTTTAATAGTGATTGTAGGCTTATAACTGCATGTGTTTCTAAAGCATTACCATTACCTTACTGTGTCTATAACTATATGACTGGTGAGAGATCATAATGGTTGCAGTTGTAAGTTTAGAATCTAACAGTTTTAGAAACAGATATTTAATGTTCATCATCATGTCCGGCTTCTGAAACACCCCACTGGAAAGCTATTTTTGTTCATCAAGCCATGAGTGAAACAGCATTGTACACATGAGCTACACTAGTGCTGGTTTACCTTTTGATGTTTTATTACATTGACCTAGGTAAGGATCTGAATGTGTCCTACAAAGACCATGGCGTGTACGGATAATTTAGTGCCACATCACATTGCATATGAAGTGCACCCTGGAGGTTGATGCACATAAGGTAAAGAGAGCACTAAGTAGGTACCCTATCATGTTAAAAGATCACACTCTGCTTCACCATTCAACTTGTACTCACCACATTGGACTGAAAAGCCATCTGCCTTGTTTAGAAATAGTGTGTATTGCACAAGTAGGTACCTTACTGTGTGATTCTTTTTGTGCTCTTGTTTTGAGTAGCTATCATCTTCATTGAAAGGTACTTGTACCTGACTGATATGAGCACTTCAGTGCAACATAAAAAAAAAGTCAGGACAGGAAATAATTGACTGCTGCAGGTGAGGCACTTCTAAAGCAAAATTGTCTTTTCCCCTATGTGCAACACCCTCCTGAGTTCACAGAAGACCTGAAGCACATATGGAGTAATATTTTGGGGCTTTTGCTTTATTGGTCTATAGTCTAAAATCCTTGCCTATGAGATGCAACCTCTCTTTTGCTATCAATGTAAATGCATGAGGCATCAATACTGTGCTGACAAGTGTAATTACTGTCCTATCCCCAAAGTCCTACCCCCCCCTCTTACCTCCAGGTAATACAATTTACCCCCAGTGCTCATCCACCACAAGCCCCAGGGGGGAAACCACACAATGGAACCAATAACAACCAGATACAAGGTAAAAAGTAGACAAACACAGCATTCTATCTGACTACCTTACTGACCCCCACCCCCACTCTTTACACCTGTACCTTCCACGAACCACACACCTCCCTGTGAGAGAAAACACATTTCTGTGGTCAACACAAAGACTGGTCCAGATTTAACTCTTCATCCATTGGGCACCAAGCCTTTAAACCTTGAAGGGTTGCAGGTCATCATGACGACTAATTGGTATGATGCATTGATGCATCAGAATCCCTTAAGGCTTGATGGCCGCTGATGCAGGAGTGCATCATACCCATTGGTCGATGAAAGGATGAGGAGGGGACAAAACTCCCCAACTCTGCATCGGTGCATCATCACGACTAATGAATATCAACGTCTAAAAAGCATGAAGGCCTTTAAGCCTTGGAAGAGGTCATTATAGAAATCTGAAATGCTGAATGATCTGCTTTGATGTAAAGGGAAGAGGTTTATTTCATAATTTACATCTAAAAGGGAAAATAGGTCTTTTAAGCCTTAGAAGAGATCATTATAGAAATATGGGTAGCAGGGAAGAGATTACTTTACATCAAAAAGGAAAAAGAAAAGTAAAAGGAGGAGCTTTTTAATTCACACTTAAGATGAGAAAAAAGGGGAAGAGGAGGATTTCACAAAACATGCTGTCTGTAAAGAATGAGGAAACTGGTGGGAAATTTATGTAAGGAGTGGGCTCATTCTTTTTATCATTCAATTACTTCTAACCTAAGGCACTGGGGGTATACCTGACATGGCGGGTATACCTGGCATGGGGGAATGTAAATAAAGTCTCATTCCTCTATTTAAGGGAGTGGTATTTTTTTAACAACAGGGGAGGGGTAGTGGATTTTTCAGGTGATCACGTCAAAAGTTTTTTGGCTCCAAGAGGGGTCCGAATCTTTTTGCCCCCCCCCCAGCAATAAAAAAAAAGGATTGACAAGGGGGGAAATGGATAAGAGTTCTATTGCCCAACTTTGTAAGTATTTCACACCCTGAAAAGAACATTCACACCACTTAAGTATTACCCAAACCTGTTTCCATTGAAAGGTATTGTCTGACAAGAGAGTTTCCAGAAAGTATTTCTCCTCAACATAATTCTCTCCGGCTATCATTATAATACACATTGACAAATAATACCTTTCCAGAAACATTGATGCCAAAATCGCGTTTCACAAGATACCTCAACTGTGACTATCCCATTTCTCAGAATGCATGAGACAACCCATAATTATTATTATAGTGACACGGACTGGGAGAAGGGGTCTTAGAGTCTTCTGCACTAAGCCCCCTTTTCGCAGATCGTGTCTGACCATAAAACCATTAAGCAGGTGCTCCACCGAAGCAGCTTGATAAAAATCGGCCCTTTTTTTGATCGGATTTAATCGGATTTAAAAGAAATGATGGGTCAAAATTCACATTTTTTAAGGTAGATTCCCTATGTATTTCCCCACAATTCCGGCAAACTTAATTTTTTTTTTAGTTTGACCAGAAGTGGGCGGAAATGTATCAGTCAGATGGCCTATTTTGAATCGGGAATAAATCGGCTTCAGTGGAACACCGTTTCAGAAGCTCAATGCTTGATGCATGCTATCTTGGGACATGACTTAGCCTCCCTATGGATCAAACTTCTTAATGGGTTTTTATGGTAGTATAAATACTTAGACTCCCGCAGTGGTTTGTTATATTTGAAGTAATTAAGGGTAGGAAATGTCCATTTGTGCCAGATTGAATCCCAAAACAGAAACAAGGCTACCTTCACCTCGTGGGGAATAGTGTGATGTGTGTAAAACTGAACAGTGGACCACTGTTGTATAGCATCTAACCGGTGAAGTTTTTATAAGAAGCCCCAGGTGGCAGTACAGTGGTACAAATGTACAAGAAATCTCTGCGAAAAAAACGACAGATCTCTGGCAACTTTAGGACAAGGATGGTGCCATTACACTCTGCTTCCGGGGACATTTAACAGTAAACCATTGTAAAGGTGGAAGCTTTTCCCAAAGTTGCCAGAGAACTGCCATTAATTTGACAGCATTTTTAGACATTATAATGCATGAACCGCAGGGACTACTGGTGTATAATCCGTATTCTCAATATGTGATCTTAACCTGGGTCTTAACAAGGGCCACTAATATATTAAGGTATTACCGTAATACCTCGCGTATAAGGTGCGCCTTATACACGAGGATGCATCCCTAGTGCGCCTTATAGAAGCAGAATTATTTAGGAGAGATTTTTCTCTAAAATTTCCCAAATAATCCCTTACCCCGTATTGTGGTTAAGCGGGATAGGGATAAGTTGGCTATAGATCTTTGAATTTTAAAAATGCGTTGGTTAGAACGAAAGTTATGACATTTTTTATTTTTGCATTCACATCTGCAAAGTCTGGGTGTGCCTTATACGTGAGGTGTGCCTTATACGCGAGGTATTACGGTAGATCCTTTGGTGGTCATGATGCATGAATGCAGCCCTGGCGAGTAACACGCCACGGCCAGATACATCATGCCAAAACTGATGGGTTCATACAGTACCGGAGATGCTTTAATATTAAAAAGGGTTGACGAGCAAACTGACCAGCACTTCAATTTTGCATCATGGCGACCAATGGGCATGATGCACTCCAGCAGCCTTGGGTAAGTAGAAGATTGGTGTGTTGGCACTATTCTATCATTTAAATCCGACGAGCTCTATCGTGAGTTTAGATATATTCTATGGGCCAGAACTACTTGGTGCAGCTTTTCTTTTGTTTCTTTTTTTATTTTCAACCCTTTAGCACTGTTAGGACCCCTGATACAGGAGTGCATCATGGCCATTGGCCAGCACGATGCATCATTGAGCAAACTCTCCAGCACTTCATTGGTGCATCATGCCGAAACTCTGGGACTGTATCGAGCCCAGAGCATCAGAATCGTGCATGGATGCAGCCCTGGTGAGTGACTCACCAGAGCTGCACTCCTGTATCATGGCGACAATTGGACACGATGCACTAATGCACTATATATAGGGCGCGTAAGTCCCATCATCCCTTGCAGGAAATGGCCACCAAAATAACATCGAAATTGGACAGTAAGCTGCAACACGGTATGCTTTAAGTATGGGGGCTTTTCAATGATGGAGAACTTCTCTACATAGAAAAATCTCTTGAGTAAATGACCATCATAACCAGTTGCCTATATCTCTAACACATCGGCATATGAAGGGAATCCCATAAGAAAATAGCAGTTATGAAGGATAATATTTTTTTTCCAGTTTCGAGACTATTTTTCGCGCTTGGAATGATGGGACTTACGCGCCCTATTGACCTCAGAGGGGATCTCATTTATCTACCATGAGTGAAACATCACTGTAGGCCTATACATTCACTACACTTGTGCCTGCACACAAGTGACTGTTTTTTTTCTTTTGCAACAAAATTATGCCTTTATTTATGCTGCTGCCTTTATCTAAGTATGGGAAGTGTCCTATAGGACACAAAGAATGATCCACAGGTAGGTCAGTAATTATTTTGCACTATTTCGATGGCTAACAGCTATTGAGGAGGAGATATATATTATGTGATGAATGATTTTGTACTTTCAGTTTAAACATAGAAGAAAACCCGAGGTATTTAATGCCACATTCTGACTTCAGGCAGGCTTTTGAGTTGCAGAAGAGCTCAGAAATGCATGGTACGTCTTTTTCTTCACCTGAAATACAACATTTTTTACATGCATTCTTTTAGGAGATTGTTGGAAATGCAGTTTAAACTAGCTAGTCTATTTGGGAAAGATCAGGATCAAACCTAAGGTCCTTCCTCGTTCGTTTTTTATTGTTTGTTTTTTTGCGTTTTTTTTTGTGTGTTAGCTGTACCATTACATGAGACACTGAGGGGCATATGTATATATATGTATATATATATATATATATATATATATATATATATATATATATATATATTCAGCCAAAATTAGACACAAAAATGCTGTTGTTGTTTTTCTTTGTATTGTTGTGTTTTTTAGGGAGGGGGTGCCTGGTGGCTTTAAAGTATGATAGTCTATTGGTCGTCCAGGTGGAGTAATGTTTAACATAGTACCTAAGTGCCCCCCCTCAAAGAGAAAGGTCATGATTTTCGTTATGATAATAGACACGTGGAAGGCATAAGTGTAGTGCATGGAGAGGAAGCATTCACACCTTAAGATTTACTACCACTACACATGTAATAACAAGGAAATGTAGAATAAATCAACTTATAAGAAGTTCTGGCCGCTGAAAGGGGGGAAATCCTATTGCTTTATACCTATAGTCCACTGGACCTCTTCGGCCGACTTTTGTGTAGGAAATGTATGGCCAAAATTTGGCCAAAGAGGCCCAGTGGACTATAGGTATTATGAGCAATCAGTTTTTATGACTCCTTGGTGAATGGACACCTCAAGGTATAAATATGTAAAGAGTCACGGTAATACCCATAGTCCACTGGGCCTCTTCGGCTGACTTTTGTGTAGGAAATGTATGGCCAAAGTTGGCTGAAGAGGCCCAGTGGACTATGGGTATTAATTTACATCGGTGCATCTTTATAAATTTGATGTACTTCCACCTATAGTCCACTGGGCCTCTTCGGCCACACATTCCCTACACAAAAGTCGGCCGAAGAGGCCCATTGGACTATGGGTATTCTGTGCGGCTCCTGCAATCTTGGAGGGTGGCTCTAATCCTTTCATGGTCACTAAAATATCAAACACAGAGAGACGAAATGGAGTCACTGTGACTCTGAATTGGGAGTCCAGCTTCTATCACTCAGATGACCCCCGTTGTGACTCCTTTGTGACTCTCTAGAAATAGGGAGTTGATAAGCTGACTCCTTAGGAATACAGAGTCAAGCTTGTTTGACTCTCCACTTTGATTAATTTGTGATTGGAGTCAGGATTATGTTGAATCTTTTATTTAAAGAGCAATTCATATTTTCTGGGTTATTCATTAGGTACTTCAATCTTTATTCCAGGGAAGAAGTATACCATGCCCAAAGATGGTGTGATATAAGGCTGTGATACTTTCTTTTTTATTCTTACTTTACCTTAGTCATCCAGATCACTCTAATATGACCAAAGGATTGATTTGAATTTTATCTCACCTCGTGCCTTCCTTACGGCCGACACTCAAGGGCGAGAGGTCCCGCGGGTTGTATCCACACCAAAGTGAGATTACCCTTGTGGCATTGTTGCCCGGACCCTAGTCTAATGGGGAGGGGGGATGATGGCGACCAAATCTATGGGAAGATAGAAAGCACGCCCCTACACGTTTACCGAGGCAATGGTTCTTTAACATCCGTCACTACATAGGCATAGTGAGAGATGGACAGGCCTGTTTTAAGTCATTTGTCTGCCATGACCGCCGAGAGACTTTCCAGCACAGCCTAGCCAGAGCAGGGAGGAACTCAAACGACACCTTACGGCGACGTTTGGAACCACCACTGTGCTCCGGCCGGGCCGGGAACAGAACCCACGACCTTACGGCCTGTGAGCGGACGACCAAAGGAAACACTGTAAATACTTTGAGGTAACATTTTAGCCACAGACATGGTGTCTTTGCTGTACTGCAGCTTTCATTTTCGTCTTTCACAGATGTGAGCATACCACCTTATATTTCATGTGTGAATGATTGCTGGTTGTGTGATACCCTAATACCAACCTCCCCAGATCACTAGTAATACTCATAATGAAACTAAATGAAACACCATATGATGAGTAAAACTGTACAAACTGTATTGTGGGGCCCTCTGGTGGAAGATCCCCTGACTCCTGTATTGACTCTCTTTCTATTTGTGTGACTCCATGTCTTCTCTCTGTGTAGTAGTAAATAGGGCAAACATTGCAGGGAGTCAATAGGGAGTCGGCTCAGTTTGACTCTACATTGAGCTGCCACCCCTGTAACTACCCCTCCAAAGGTCCACCATGCTGTGACTCTCGTTTTACCTGGAGTCAATTCAGTAGGACTCCATGTGGTAAACATGGGGTTCAGCAGTTGGGAGTCTATCGTCTGTGACTCCAATAAAAGTAGAGTCAATAATATAGAGTCCTGCCCATCTGACCCCTGACTCCATTCCCAATGCTTTGACTCCATTTCTTCTCTCTGTGAAGAATTATATGCACAATGGTCATCATGTTGCATCATTGGAGCACTCGGGGGTAACTTGCCACATTCATGCATCATGACAATACACATGTCAGATACAATTGACAAGATTCGTCATGATGCACCAATGGAGGGCTACTGGGTCTGCATGCCAGAACTTCTTTGGTGTGGGCAAAGAATGGGCATGATGCACTGAACTACATTTAGATGATCAAACAGGGTAAGCCCTTGAGTGCCGCTGATGCAGGAGTGCATCATGCCCTTTTGTCGTCATGATGCCCCACCAGCATTATACTGGAGCATCATGTCGTCATGATGCATGAAGTACTGGCGAGTTACTCACCATGGCTGCATTCATGCCTTATCTGATCCTATATTCAGATGTACCTGAGTGGTTTTGGAAGGAGCTGAACAGTCTATGACTGGGGGAAATTATATACATCCGAGACATGTAGAAGTTCACGCAAGCAGCATAGAAAAAAGAAAAAATAGGGAGTATAAAGAACTCTAGTTAGCTATAATATGGTTAATCTTTCAATGACTGTTGGCTCTCAATTTATGTATCATGCTCAGAAGTCGTCATGATGCAATGTAGTGCTGCCATGTATGCTCGCCAGCACTTCATTGGCGCATCATACTGACCCGTCAGAGAGTGAAGCAATGCCTTCAGGTTTGGTATGATGGGAAAAGAAAATATGCTTCCCTTGCCAGGAGACTTGGCTGTGGTGCACTATTGCATTATGTAGAAAAACTGCATGATACATTAATGGCACATGGGTAAAAAGTGATGATCGTTATGCTGTGATGCAGGTGTTTCAAAAAGTGATGCTCGTTACCATGGGCATGGACCCTGACAGATTATGCATTCCATTTAGTGATCCACTAGCTTTTCCAAGACCAAGGGACAGCTAATCCAATGCAAAGGTCAATCAAAAGGATAAAAGTTGTTGACCAAAGAAAAAGAAAAATTAGCGTAGGACTATAAAGACCTGTATGTAGTATATAGATCTACATGTACATCTAACGTTAGGGTAACTAGAATCTTGACAAAAGGATTATGACCCAAAAGGTGTGCACGTTCTTGGCACTGCTAAATGTAATCTCATCAAATCACTTATATAAATGTGTCTGGTAGTTCTGATTCACAGTCTGTCTTTTTCTTCACCTGAAATACAGCATTTTTTACATGCATTCTTTTAAGAGATTGTTGGCAATGAAGTTAAAACTAGCTACTCTTTTTCAGAAAGATCAGATCAAACCTAAGGTCCTTCCTCGTCTGTTTTTTATTGTTTTGATTTTTTGTTGTTTTTTTTGTGTGTTAGCTGTACCATTACGTGAGACACTGAGGGGCATTGTGTATATTAATATACTCGGCCAAAATTAGACATAAAAATGTTGCTGTTGTTGTTTTTTTTGTATTGTTTTTGTTGATGTTTTTGTGCGGGGAGGGGGTGCCTGGCGGCTTTAAAGTCTGAGAGTCTATTGGTCGTCCAGGTGGAGGAGTGTTTAACATAGTACCTAAAATCAAAAAGTGTCCCCCCTCAAAGAGAAAGGTCATGATTTTGGCCAAAGTTGTGATAATAGACACGTGGAAGGCATAAGTGTAGTGCATGGAGAGGAAGCATTCACACCTTAAGATTTACTACCACTACATATGTAATAACAAGGAAATGTAGAATAAATCAACCTATAAGAAGTTCTGGCTGCTGAAAGGGGGGGAAATCCTATTGCTTTATACCTATAGTCCACTGGACCTCTTCGGCCGACTTTTGTGTAGGAAATGTATGGCCAAAATTGGCCGAAAAGGCCAAGTGGACTATAGGTATTATGAGCAATCAGTTTTTATGACTCCTTGGTGGATTGACACCTCAACGTATAAGTATGTAGAGAGTCACAGTAATATCCATAGTCCACTGGGCCTCTTCGGCCGACTTTTGTGTAGAAAATTTATGTCCAAAGTTGGCCGAAGAGGCCCAGTGGACTATGGGTATAAAGTTACATCGGTGCATCTTTATGAAATAAATTTGGTGTACTTCCACCTATAGCCCACAGGGCCTCTTCTTTGGTGTGGGCAAAGAATGGGCATGATGCACTGAACTACATTTAGATGATCATACAGGGTAAGCCCTTGAGTGCCGCTGATGCAGGAGTGCATCATGCCCTTTGTCGTCATAATGCCCCACCAGCACTCTATTGGAGTATCATGTCGATCATCAGGAAGTGTAAACTCATTATCTACGGTCTCAAAATCACCAGCATGCGATGTCCCTAGAAGACAGGGCTACTTCCCTGACAGTATGAGCCTTAATAATCAATGGAAGGGTGTAAAATGAACAACTGACAAATATGATTTGGAAGGAACCTATCTTATCTATAACTTTTGTAAAAAGATTATGCAAATCAGAACATTATTTATATAAAAAAAAAATTTGTACATTTCAAAGTGATGCCAAATGGCATCATCAGTTGTGGGCCATGTGATGCCAATTGGCATCATCAGTAGTTAATGAGTTTTAATCCTTTAGGGTCGTCATGGTGCATGAAGTACTGGCGAGTCACCATGGCTGCATTCATGCCTTATCTGATCCTATATTCAGATGTACCTGAGTGGTTTTGGAAGGAGCTGGATGGTCTATGTAGGTGACTGGGGGAAATTATGTACATCAGAGACATGTAGAAGTTCATGCAAACAGCAAAGAAAAAAGAAAAAAAAGGAAGTATAAAAGAACTCTAGTTAGCTATAATATGGTTAATTCTTCAATGACTGCTGGCTCTCAATTGATGTATCAGGCTTAGAAGTTGTCATGATGCAATGTAGTTCTGCCACGTATGCTCGCCAGCACTTCATTGGCGCATCATACTGACCTTTCAGAGAGTGAAGCAACACTTTCAGGTTTGGCATGATGCAAAAAGAAAATATGCGTCCCTTGCCAGCAGACTTGGCTGTGGTGTACTAATGCATTATGTAGACCAGCTGTATGATACATTAATGGCACTAAAAAGGGTAAATAGTGCCTATACATAGGTAAAAAGTGATGATCGTTTTCATGTGACACAGGCGTTTCAAAAAGTGACGCTCGTGACACAGGGGGTTAAAAAGGTGACTGACCATGACACTATCAAAAGTTCCCAGTACATTGGCATGTATACATAAAAAGTGACTGAGTGACATGCCATCCTTCCTAAAAAGTCACAGTGTGATGTCCTAAATATTTTAAGCACCCATGTATAGGCACTAAGTAGCCATACCAGAGTGGTGCATTGTCAAATTCCCAACTTGGAATGACCTTATTCCCTCGCTGGCGCGGTTGTGTATTGAGGGTAGGGGAGACCGGGGCACATTGGGACACTTTTGGTCAGTTTTGCTCTCCTGTGAAGATTCTTAGGAGAAACAAACAACTATTGTTCTTAAAAAAATACTCTTGAATATTGGCTAAAATGATAGAATAGTAATGAACTTCTAAGTAATTTACATTTCATGAATTGAATTTTTCTTGGAAAAAATAATATGTCCCACTGTGCCCCGATACCAGGGTACAGTGGGACACTCTATGGGGCACAATTTGGACATCAGCTCCCTCAATTGCCATGATCCCTCCCATCAATTTAATGTAATTTTTCTCAGCATCATTAAACTATTCTACACCATTATCATTATTTCACAACTGTGCTACTTGCTGTCAGTTGCTGTTTTTGTCCCCAAAATGATATAACATTCACTGCCCAGCAAATGGACTGCTATGATGATTAAACCTGAAATGTACAGCTGCTCTTGCAGTGCCTCCAATGGACATTATTATGAGAAATCTGGCTACATTATTTCCCAGCTCCACCTTACTGACTATTCTATAAACTTCTTACTTTTCAATTACCTACACCAGTCTGATAACCAAAACCCTCTTCTGCAATGGAAAGATAAAATGGAGTGGGTCTGACAAAAATGACAGTGCTGGATCAAGGAGATGATATACATGTTCACATTTATTCAAATCTCATTTTCCAAGCACCTAAATTACAGATTTATACAGATATGAATTATTTTCCAGTGGGTATCCTCAGTATTGACACTTTTATCTAAACTGATTATTGAGAACATGTTAGTGAATATCAGTATAAATTTGCAGAAAATGCTATAGGACACCCCTTTGTGACTTAATCAAAACATGGAGTATGTTTATCTCTGTATATGACTTGTTCAAAATCTCTATAAATCTTTTGTTTTGAACTTAATCCTTAGGAACAAGATTGTTGGGGCACACAATGCCAGCCAGGACATAATTGGATGTGTCCCACTCTGCCCCAAAAATGACTGTCCTACTGTGCCCCAGGCCAATTTTCCTTAAGATTTAAGGGTGTAGTTTATGGCACACTCATGCCAAAGTTGACATTTTTAGTGGTTATTACATGAATAAAAGAATAAACTCCATATCTCTGAGAGTTTAGAGAAGAGGAGGCTGATAGTTCATTGATAAAATCTTACTTTGACCCCAAAAAGTGACAAAATAGCCAGTCAGATAAGTGAACCAGAGTGTAAACAAGAGTCTAGTATAGAAAGAAGGGAGCCTCCCTGTGACTGTCTTTGATGAGGAGACTTAATGATTTCCTTTCTAGTCCTAGAGACAGGAACCACTGTCCCACTGTGCCCCATGTTCCACTGTGCCCCAGTCTCCCCTACATACAGGACAGTGATGTCGAACTAACCAGTCAGCTAGATTTTGGACCACAGTGCCTGCCATTAAGGTGGGACTAGCTTACAATACACCTGTACCGTTGACTGGCTATCGGTATATATACAGGCAGGCCATGACTAAGACATTACCTGTCAATCATCCCGTGTTTTCACGCTTACTCACAAGGGGGCACCCTTTCATCCCAAAGGTACACATGCCTCTCCTATTGGGTGTAAGCGGGAGTGGAGCTGGTTCTGGCGTCAAGCACTGATAAGCTGATAACATGGCAACCAGCATGTCCATTTCCAGGGACAAGGTACCCATCATGACAATGCCTTATCAGTGTGTTTTTCCACCTTTGGTATGACCAGTGAAATTGAAAATGGTAGATCCACTAGGTATAGGTCTAGGCTCCTATAGGTCACGTGGAACTTATTCCATTTTCACTATGTTTGTATATAGCAAAACACACAAAAACAGCCCCTCATAATGTTTGTTGGTAATATTTTCGACCATAGCAAGATTAAACCATCTCTCATACACAATGTGTTAGAATATAGGATAGGCTTAACCCTGAAAATCTTAACTAAGGGAGCGATACATACAGCAAGTGCCATTCTACCCTATCTTGGGCCTCAAAACCTCCATTGGCCAGATTAACATTTGCAGACCTGATAAAATCCCCAAACCCTGGCATAATATAAAAACTCATCCACTGTTCTGTTTAGGAAATATTTTGGATCACTTGTGATTTCTTTCATTATTTTACCAATACTTCTTGCATATGATTTCTAAGCCAATCAGCACCCACATCACCTTCAGTGCAGGCCTGAATATCATATATGACTCACAAGAGGGCAGCATTTACGTCCATGTGACCTATATAGATGTTTAGATATAGGTTACATGGAAGTAATTCCATTTCATCTATGTTTTACATAGCATAACACACAAAAACAGCCCCCGTAATGTTCGTTGGTAATATTTTCGACCGTAGCAAGATTAAACCATCTCTCACACACAACGTGTTAGAATATAGGATAGGCTTAACCCTGAAAAACTTGACTAAAGGAACGATACGTACAGCAAGTGCCATTCTACCCTATTTTGGGCCTAAAAACCTCCATTGGCCAGATGAACATTTGCAAACCTGATAAAATCCCCAAACCTTGGCATAATATAAAAACTCATCTAGTGTTCCATTTAGAAACTATTTGGGGTCACTTGTGATTTTTTTCATAATTTTACCAATATTTCTTGCATATGATTTCTTAGCCAATCAGCACACAGATCACGTTCAGTGCAGGCCTGAATACCATATGACTCACGAGAGGGCAGCATTTACGTCCATGTAACCTTTAGACTGTGATTGGTGATCTGAAACTGCCATCTAGTAGAGTTCAAGTGAAGCTCTCCCCAGGACCTGGGAAAAAGGCCATCAGGCATGGCCTGCGTGTATATGCCCACAACACCTGCAGGGCACCAGCGTACCTTTACCCCTGGTATAAGAGCTTATTTGAGACCAGTGCTTATTTGATTCCTCAGCAGGTAAATAGGTCAGTGATGAAACACAACTCGCTCCAACTCGCTTCAGAATTCATTGATTTTAAAGGTCATCTCGTCATAGACCAGCCTCAAAGTAAGCCATGTTCAGCTGTCTGGACTCCCTTCACTGATACTTAGGGAGTGATCATTTTTTAACAATAGGGGGAATTGGTGGGTTTGTGCACCGACGTGCGAGAATTTTTTTCACCCCTCCACAAGGGACTGAAATTGCACAAGAACGTGCCCTTTTAATTTGTTGTTACATGCAGGGTTTTCCACTGAAAACAGGTGAAATTATTTTGACCACCCCCCCCCCTCCACCAGAGGGGTTGACAAATTCTAAAGCCCCTGGTCAAGGTGTTGAAAAAAATCTCACTAAGTAGGTCCATATCATGCACTACTTACTGTGACATATATTACCTTATACCAAGGGTTATGGCTGATTTGAATATTTTTGCGTTCAAGTTTAATGATAAAAGAAGTTCATGTATCCGCTACTATAAAGAACGATGTTGACACTGGACCGCGACATACAATGACAGCGAGTTGACTTGTATTCTTTACCATAGTGGACAGCGGGCTGCGCATCTCGGCCATAGTGTCAACATCACCTGCCGCGCTGCAGTCCTGCCGTCTGGTTATAGAGAAAGAACTCCTCTGAGACGAAGCCATGGCGAAACGGACCATCGGATTTTCACAATTTTGAGGGAATATAGCCTTAAAATCATGGATTCTAACCCAGCACAACTTAATACAAGATGTCTACATGTACCAAATGAATTATTTATGTATCATTTTGTATATTACCTGTGTAAATCGAGTGCTTTTCTCTGAGGACCGGACGGCATGTTTTACAAACAGAAATCCAATATGGCGGAAGGCCTCCCTCCTCGTCCGCTCCAACTCGCTTCAGAATTCATTGATTTTAAAGGTAAATACTTAATATAGAGGTCTATGGAATAACTATGGTATGAAGACAATATGTAACATTTATTTATACACTTGTTGATGTTAGCCACTGGCTATCATCTATCGCTAACATCAACGCGTGTATAAATAAATGTTATATATCCTCTAATTATACAAACTGTATAACCAGATATTAAGCAGGGCAGACACTAACCCCAGCTGTTGACCTGCTTGGCTGGAGATCTGTCTGTATACATATTGGTCACATGACAGAGGCAGGCCATGCCTTAGAGGTTACCAGTCAATCATCCCTTGTTTTCACACTTACACTATAAAAAAATGTCGTCGAAATAAAAGCGCAGTTCTTGTCCCAAGGTTGCCAGAAATCCGTCGTTATTTTCACAGAGATTCCTTGTGCATTAATTTGTGGACCACCATACTGCCACCCTGTCTAGACCCACGACATGTGGTATTTCAGGCCACTTACAAAGATACCCCTGGTCTATTGAACACCTCTCAGCAGCTGCGTCAGTGGCCCTTTAAGGGTTAAAGGTTTTGAGAAAATATGAGAGGGACTTACATTGTTTGATTCCTATAATCTTGGTTGGGAATGGTGCGGTGGTGGGTTGTGCAGTTGTTAAGCCTCCCGCGCCATAGATCTCTGCAGGGGAACAAGAAGTATGAATATGATTACCATGAAGACTCTTAATTCTATCAAATAAATTACATTTTCTGGATAGCCATCTTCATTCAACTTTACATAAGCCTTATATCATGCCTTGTAAATGAGGATGACCCTTGTTGACCTAATAGAAATCATATGAAGTCAGGGTGCGCCTTACTTGGAAGTTGGAGATGGCAATAGACGAACTATTCCAACCTAGGACAAACTGAAATGGTAGGATTTCCTCATAGACCACTATAGAGAACAGCTCTCTTCATTGATTTGTCTTACCTATTGAATTGGGGTAGGTAACATATCAAAATGATATTTCGCACAGCCATATGTAGATTGCGATAGACCTTAGATATAAGTCACCCACCAGCACTTACAAGAAGCATTTTTCAATACACTTACCCATGTAAGATGATGAGTTTGTGGTTGCATTATAGTCGGGAACTGATTTCTTTTCACACCAAAATTTGAGTAACGGTATTGTCTCCCAACCTTCCTCCTTTGTAGCGATCTTTTGAAGAGCACCCTTGTCGACCTTCAACCAAAAAGAAAATCTAGATAGATGTTAGTGCTTTTATTACGTTCAAAACTGGTTTTAACTGTATTTTTACCAAATAAAAATGTTAATTTTTCATTTTTTTTAATCTTATAAAACGTTTTTCCTTTAAATGTTCAAAACAAACGTTTGGACAACTTACAAATATAAGGTTGAAAAGAAAAACGTTGAATTTTTCCCCAAGTGGGCATCATAAAGTTACCTGTACAATGACGTCAGTAAAGGGGCTAGTGGCGACTGAGAGGAACTCATGTTTGGAACCGCCGCCTGTGTGTGAGGTGGCCTTCACCATTTCTGACGTAAGACGGCACAGGTAACCAGTGGCAATTTCTATAGGCAACAACGTGATCACCTAATATTGGAAAATAGAGGACACTAAATTAACACAAAATCAATCTAATTTGAAGTTCTTATATTAAATGATTATAATGAATTAGATACATTTTGCCCTTCAATCATGGATTGGAGCCTTCTAATTATAAATTTCATTTTCTTTCTTGACATAACCTAAAATGTGGCAAAAGGTTAGATACTACGTCATGGCAACCGAGTACTGATGACCTTAGTCTACATTAAACGTTTATTCATAGTGGAACATGGCCGGATCAATTTAGTAGAAAATAATTTAGAAAAAGACCACTGTACTTTCTATGAATCGGTTGGTACTGCAGTGGCAGTGGAGTTGTAGGAGAAGTTGAGTAGGGGGTAGGGGGGTAGGGTTAACGTTTACCAACATTTGGAAAGGGGTTATGGTAAAAATTTTATGTAACAAAAACTGCTCCTTTTATGTTGAAAAACGTTTTGTTCATAAAAAAAAACCTTTTCAGCGTGATAAAAATGTTTTTTAATGGTAACTTTTTCAACATTTTTTAAACGTTGAAATACCCATTTTTAAGTAACGTTTTAAGTTAAACTTACATTTTTTCAACCTAAAATAAAAATGTTTTCGTAGAATGTTAAAATGAATGCGTTTTTCAGTAAATGTCCCGACATTTAAAACAAACTTAGGAACCTGATAAAGACTGTTTTCAATGTTAACAAGAAATGCGGTTGTGACCGCGTAAAAAAACGCCTCCCACTGTTAATGTCAGTATACCAGTTTTTGATGACATGTCTCATAAAAGCAGACATAAAGAAGATTTCACAATTATCAATTTCTCTATTCAGTAATTTTGTATTGTGAGACCTCATCACATGGGGCAAATGCAATCATCATAGCGCACTCCCGTACCGCTTCGCGGTACCGCCGCTACGCGGCGTGGGAGGCGCTAAAAAATCGTGTTTAAGCCAAGTGGGATAAGATCAGATAATTAACCCCCCACTTACTGTAAGCCAGTTAAACATGTCATGTACAGTGGCCCCTGTGAAGGCCTTCTTGAACTGTTCCCTGTTCCCCGCCTGTGTCGTGGCCACTAGAATACCCGTCACCGACGTACCGATGTTAGCTCCCATCACAATAGGGATAGCCAGCGGCACTGTCAGAACTAGAAATAAAATAAAATGTACCAATGTTTAATAACGCCTAGATACTGATAAGGAAAGTTGCACTGGAAACCGGAAACAAGCATTATGCATTAACATTAACTGCCATAATGATAGTGATGGTCAGCGGCAGCACTGCCAGCAGCACTGTCAGAACTGGAAATTAAATGTACCGATGTTAGCCCCCATGACGATAGGGATAGCCAGTGGCACTGTCAGAACTGGAAATAAAGTGTACCAATGTTAGCCCCCCATGACGATACATGCAGAAACAAGAATTTTTAGCCATTATAAGACATAGATTTTGTCTAAAAACGATCAGGATTGTAAGGAAAAACTCTTGATCATTTTGATGCATTTCACGACATACTGTATTGATTTATACTATGAAAATTATAAACGATTTTCATGAAAGACTTTCGTTTCAATGAAAGTATTATTCACAGCATGAAACGACCATGAATCATGATCATTTCAACGAAAGAATTTTCTTTCAAAGTTATGAATTAACCCCCAGGAGATAAAGACGAAATGCCAAACTAAGAGCGGGACTGGTCAGTCATTGCCAGCCGGGGTAGGGGGTTTTGGTGGAATGGGGGAGGGGGGGGCACTTTGAAAAACAAGCCACATGGGCCCTTAATATACCTTCACATTGATCGGGTGTCATTCGGGAAGCATGCAATCATTAGTCTTTTTCAAAGGAAGCTGACTATAAACTGAGATAATATCCATTATCAACGATACATTTATACCTCATGTAAATGATATAGAAACATCAGTCATCAATTCAATCAAAACTCTTTCCTTGACCTTCAGGAGGATCCTGACGGAAGTTATTTATAAGTCTATGCCATCATTTTTTATGAATCGCCCTTCACTTAAAGTGGGCATATCCGCTATCGCGGTATGAAATGTGGGATTTCTCATCAAATGCCATCTAATGAACATTCTAAATCATGTGTTAAAATATCTAGTGATTATATGAAATATTTCTGCTGCAAAACAAAGAAACTCTATGCCCTGTATTTATTCCTATCCTAGTTTTAAATCAGATGTGTCCGATTTCATATAGAGGGAGCCTGTGTGCTGTGAATGAATATCCAGCCCTAATCCTCAAGGTGTACTAAACACTACACAAAGCCTGTCAGAGTAGCCAAAAGGTGATGCTCTGGTGAGCAGCAGTGTCAAGGGCCATCCAGTGAAGTGTATTGTGTGTTGTTATTAGACACTTCATGTTGAGGCACTAGGGGCCAGTAGTGATTGGAACAATATATATGGTCCAATACCAGAATCCACAAGCCAATGCCGTCACCATGAATGATGGCCACTCAGGTGGCACTTTGCTGCCCCCTGGTAGCTGAGATATGAACCACTATTCGCTGAGGCTCCACTTGTGATTATTGCAAAGAATCACAGCCATTCTCAGAAAAGTTGTCACACATATACAGAAAAGTGAAAGGTCAGTGCTAATACATTGGCCTTTATGTACGATGTTGGGCAAGATCCAGATGTTTTGTTTACTAAATCAAGTTGATCTATTCTTCACATGGCCATATAACACAAACTTTCATTACAATTAAAGAATGTCAACACCTTCTATACCGTCTGAGTTACATTTCGTGAGAATGTACCCGAAATTCATGTGACCCATACTTACAAAGTGTATATTTGAACTAAATTAGCCTCTGGGAGTAATGCCCGAGCTCCACTAGTGTCACGGCCGCGGCAGCCTTACATGCGGCATGGATTTTCCTTTGTTCTGTTTGTTATTGTTGACATTTAGCGTTGAGGTGGCCAGCGGAAAGGATACACTAGTGCACTATCATAATTAACAAACAGGACAAAAAAAAAATCGGCGCCGCATGTAAAGCTGCCGCCCTGTGCCACCTAGTGGAGCCTAGGCTTAAATGTAGTCAAATTTACTGAAAACTGATTAAACTGAGATGATTAAGTGGAATGAACATACTTACTACCAGAAGCCACCATAGTGACTACGATGGAAGTTGATGTAGATGAACTCTGTAGGAAGGCAGTGGACACAACACCCAACATGAGGCCACAGATGGGGTTACTTAGCAACGGGTTGTCCCCAAATGCATCACCCGCATAGCGACCTGAAATATGGGAAAATGGTTAAAAGACTGGTTCATACATATTGTTACTGCAAAACTCCGTTCATATGCTGTGGCTATTAGACAACTTCTTACACCGGGGACAGGAGGGTGTGTGTGGGGGGGGGGGAGGGGAGGGGGAGGGAGCAGTATCACCTTTCAAATGTTTCCCTTAATCTTTTATCAACATATATAGTGTGAGAGAAGCTAGCAGGACCCACCATTATATTTTTTGAAAATTCATTGATTAGGTAAAAAGGTTATAGACTTTTTTTTCTAAAATTCAGAACAATCCACAATTAAAACAAATATATGTAGCCATGACAGGTTAATTGCTAGAGCTGCATGAATGCATCATGGCGACCAATGGGCATGATGCATGAATGCATCATGGCGACCAATGGGCATGATGCATGAATGCATCATGGCGACCAATGGGCATGATGCATAAATGCAACATGGCGACCAATGGGCATGATGCATGAATGCAACATGGCGACCAATGGGCATGATGCATGAATGCAACATGGCGACCAATGGGCATGATGCATGAATGCATCATGGCGACCAATGGGCATGATGCATGAATGCAACATGGCGACCAATGGGCATGATGCATGAATGCAACATGGCGACCAATGGGTATGATGCATGAATGCAACATGGCGACCAATGGGCATGATGCATGAATGCAACATGGCGACCAATGGGTATGATGCATGAATGCAACATGGCGACCAATGGGTATGATGCATGAATGCAACATGGCGACCAATGGGCATGATGCATTCATGCATCATGGCGACCAATGGGCATGATGCATTCATGCATCATGACGACCAATGGGCATGATGCATTCATGTATCATGGCGACCAATGGGCATGATGCATTCATGCATCAGCGCTGTAAAAAGTGTAAAAAATTAAGACCTTACCTCCAATGAGTATAAAGCCAGAGCTGAGCAGATTGAGAGAGCAGATGAAGAAGTATAGACAGGCTAACAATGTCACCGCACGGCGCAGGTTCTGCAGTATAGGCTTGGCCTTCTGCCAACAGCTCCGATCTGAAAGACACAACGGCCTTATTTAAAACTTTTGCGGGGGGAAAACGAGATATTTCATTATGAAAAAAAGATCAACCCGAAAAGTTCATTGTTGAATGATCCTTTCTAGTGGTATTCAGATCAGGTACACTCTGAGAAATAACTTGAATCTACCAGGGATCATCGTAAACCTGAGGAGTGAACCACCACAATCATATTGCAGTGAACCAGTGTAGTTTCTAAAATGAAAACCCAGATTGCTGTACGGTGGTACAATGAATACCAGTAAAAAAAAAACAATAATAACAAAAAAACGGATCTCTGGCAACTTTGGGAGAAGGATTTAGCCTTAATTTTGACCACATGTTATTACAGTGTATTTCATGATCAGGCCCAGAAGCTGTTGCATGCAAAGCTGGTCACAGAAACACCAATAATCAAAAGAATTGCTGAACTTTAAAACATAAAAAAGAAGAAGAAATCATACTTTTAGATTTCTTAGTAATCCAAGTGTTTCTTTACAGAAGAAGTTTACAATATTTTTCTCAAAACTTCTATCTAACCATGCATGCTGCCCACCTTTCTTCTCCTTCTTTTCCTCCTCCAGTTTGACTTTCTCTGGGTCATGCTCATCATTAGGGTTGGTCTTGGTCTTGGTCTGAAAGAAAGTTTTTTGTTAAAAATGTTTTTGTTTTGTTTGTCTTCATTTTATTTTGCCAAAAATGAACAACATGACGTTTTTTTAAATGTCGCTATGAAAGGATTAACACTTCACAGAATAGATGGAAATAGCTGTTTCTAACACTCTAGTAACAGGCACTTCTAATTCAAGAAAAGATTAACGTCTTCCTAATGTTTGGAAAAATTGAAGAGTTTGTTTTTTATATATGTTAGTATACAAATACCAAAATGTCCCGTTTAAGCGCACCTGTGCCTATAAATTACCGTAAATTCTCCCGTATAAGCCGCAGCTTATACCAGAACCCAAATGTAAGTGAGGCTTATAGGAGGGGATTTGGCACTATGGAAAAGTACTAAAACTACAATTTTCAAGCATCAGATGCATCTCATAGCTCCCTCGTAAGTCGGGGGTGCGGCTTATACGAGGGTTGCGGAATATACGAGAGAATTTACGGTAGTACATCTTAGCCAATGTCCTTATATGGGACCTGTTTATATGAGACAATTTAATGAGACTTAGGCCAAAACTGAGGTTTAGGGGGTTGCTAACCTTACACTCAAATGACGCCTGCATTCATGTGAGGTCCATGTACTTAAATCACGTACAAGCTTGGTGAGTTACTCACCAGGACTGCGTTTAGACATTGGGATAACCAATTGACATGATGCATGCGTAAAAGCACAAACAAACAGAAAAATAAAATTTTTGGAACATATCTTGACACTGAAGATAACGCCATCACCTAGAAAAGGTTGTTGATAAAAACAGTATGATAACTGTAAGACAACAATACTTTCGGTCAATGACAGATAAGCCCAAGTAGTTATTGATTAAAGACCCCCACTGACCGACCCACCCTTCCACAGGAACTTACCAATCAATACCTTGATAATACGCATCCCGCTGTATCAATAGCACCACGATACTTGGTGTACAAACCTCATGTTTCAAAAGTGGTACCTCAAATACCTGGCTTTCAAGGCGCACCCTGAGTATAAGGCACACCCCTAACTCAGGCCAATCCTATAGTGACCAATAGGGAGGATGTGCGTACGCAGACATGACCCACCCATCTCACCTTTGCTTGTGAGAAAGTGGCCAGCCTCATCTATACCGTAGTCCATTGTACATTTCAAGAACTAGCAGCACAGCGAGACTTTGGCACCGCCTTGGCTGGGAACAGTGATTCGCGTGTACATTTCAATGCCAGACAGCCACTGACTGGCCTGACTTTCTACGCTCTTTGACCTGTAGGCTGTTGCTCCTATTGTAAAAAGAGCTGTGAGTATATGCCTTCTTTTCTAAACAAGTCGTGCACTGCTTCACCTAAGTACTTGCACTCACCACATTAGTCTGAAAAGTCAACTGCCTTGTTTAAAATAGATAGAGCTGCACTACCAGGTACCTACTCATGTCACACGCTCTATAGTTTATTTATAGTTTATAGTACTGACTGACTTCTCCCAACTAGGCACCTACTCAAATCCCCCTTTTTGAGCACCGTACTTGAATGACCACTTGTGAGCAACAAAAGGGACAAGTTATAGCTACATGAAAAGAAAGGACTGGAAATGAGGGCATTTTTAGCCAGCTCTTCCTTTTACTATAGGAGCAACAGCCTCCTGATTTCTCACTATAAGGTTCATTTTGGCCATTTGGTGGATGGCTACATTGTCCCTATGCATAAGGCACACCCCAAACTTTAGGTTGTAGAGTATTTATCATGCATTGTCCTCTAAAAAGGATTCATTTAAGACCTGTTTGCCAACAGGTCTTAAATGAAGTAGTAGTAGTTTTCAAAGGCTAAAACCCTCACTAGTAAAAACTGGCGTTGCTAACGCCCTAGGGGGAGACCCCCCCCCCGAGGGGTGGATCAGCCACCGAGGACACCAGGGGAGTTTAGTTGTATATTTATTTTATGTTTTTAGAGTGTCTAATTAACTGAAAATTAGCAAAATCCGTTACCGTAGTTCCCCGTACGAGTGCCGGTCCACCATTTTGAATGTTTACATGCACCCAGAACGAGGCTGCAGTGGTGGATCAGCCACTGTGGTGGATCGGCACACGTTACGCCACTGGGGGTGTGCGGATCGGCTCTGCAATGCTATCTCTATGGGAAGAAGTTATTCACATAAAATAAAGACAGTATCTGGATCCATATTTGAATATGGTGGGGTCTGGACCAAAATACGGCCCATATTTAACTCCATATTCAAATATGGACCACAATACAGCCCATATTTCAAATATGGATCCCAATATGGAGGTCCATAATTACCTCCATATTTATTATCAAATGAGGAAAAACACCCCCCTGGGCCCTGTTTTTCCCCATTTAATAGTAAATATATAAACACGGACTGCTAACCCGGAATAAAAAAATTCCATATTTATTTTTATTGTCAAAGGTGTATAAGTTCGCCTAATTATTTCCGTCCGGCTAATATAACATGATTTTATTAAACGCGGCCCTCAACGCGGACCTGAACGCGGACCTCCGTGTTCATGTCCGTGTTTGGGTCCGCGTTCTGTCCTGCCCTACTGAAAAAATAGGGAGAACCCTGCAATCACGCGAGAAAAGAGGGGAATCCCTGCGGGATCTCAGTCCTACGTCATCACCGGAAGGTCTTCCCCGTGTTCGCCATTCTCTTCCGGTGTCAACTTTTTTGAGTTGTACACCGAGAAAAATCATGAATCGTGGAGAAAAGAGGGTGAGTAACACAACCATCAAACTATTAAATGAAAGGCCTGTGTCTCCTGTCTCTTCCTGTGTGTGCATTGTATATGACATGCTTTTTTTTAATTAGATTACGTACTTAGAAACATCGGTTTTCATGACGCCGGTTAACATCAGTTAACTTTCTGGCCTGGTGTAGTTGGCGCCCTTTATTTCAAGGTCCTTTCACCCACCCTACCTATTTCTGACAATGAACTGAAACAATCAACTTGTAATAACATGGGATTGTGACGTGTGAATAGCTGTCAAGTAATTTTTTTGGGGAACAATAAAAAAAGGGGGGGGAGAAGGAATCTGCTGAACCAAAAAATTATCGGGTTAAAAAATGGACTACCCTGACCTTTATTTTTTTAAGCCCTTTTTCAGTATAGACCACTCTTCTTGGCCCTTTTTTGAGCCTCCCCCTCCCCCCCTTCTCATACTTTTCGGCACTTTTGCATGTTACAAGGTAAAAGGAAAATTTTTTTCCCTTGCTAAGGGTGTGGGTCTCTAGCAGACAGCCCCTAGCCTCAGATTAAAGTAGGCCCTGAAATCTTAGAAATTAATATAAATAAGTTATGTTTTCACTATATTTGACCTCTTTTCCTTATTCATATAAATAAAAATTGTATGTCCAATAAGTACACTGTAAAAAAATCCAATGCAAATTATATATTCGTCTTTCTAAGAATACTTTATTAAAAGTGAACTAAAGACCGGTTGTTCTTTCTTTTCACCTAGTTTGCTGACCCCAATTATGGAGAACCATATGACGATGAATTCTATGATGACACTCGACCCGAAAATTTCTCTGGTGACGCAGGGGATCAAGCCATCAGTTATATGTCACACCTACACACAATGGAACGTCAGAGAGCAGATCTGTCAGCACGCCGGCAAAAAGGAATGGCCCCAAGTAGAGAACATCAAAGTCACTTCCCTCCGCCGGAGAAACGGCGGTACATATACCCAGAGACTCCAGACTGTGAACAAACTGATCCCACATATATATTGCCAGAGCCCACTAGAGGAAGTTCCTCGAGGGGTCGAGGGCGAGGAAGGGGAAGACCTCGTGGGTCTAATTCCTCTTCTTACCGAGGTAAAGGGAAAGGGCGGGCTGTCCCTGCTGCTAATGTTCAAAACTTTGAAGGACTAACAGCAGCTGTTAGAGCGCTCACTCAGGTCATTCCACAGTCATCTTCTAACATTCCAGGGCTCACAGAGGCTCTGCAGGCAGTGTCTTCTGCAGTCGGTGAAGTCCAAGGATCCAGTGCTACCAGTTCTGAAACAGTCCCACCTGGTCCTTCCTCATTGGATCGGTCCCTTAATCTGAACAAAAGCATGGTCAGCTTGTCTTTGGACCCAGTCACGGGCCGAGTTATTCTCCCCACTGACCCACAGGCTCTTGCCCAACTAGAGCAGCAGATGAAGGGCGTACACTGGAAAGCGAACGAACTGAGGCCTCTCATATTTGGGGCAAACCACCTTAAAGTGGTTTTGAAAGGCCGTTTCAAGCACCCCACTGACGGCGCAGTGCTCAAGGAATTAGCTTGGAAAGAATTACAAGGTATAAAATAGTCTCGTTTTTTGTTTTTGTTCATAAATATATTTAACCTATTAAAAATGTTTAATATTAGAAACACCTTTTCTCTCTCTCTCTAGAACTTAATAGAACTTAATACAGAAAAGTATATTTCAATCCATATATATATTTTAATGCATATTATCTTGTAAATAATTGTAATGTTCTGTGTCTATGTAACACATGAGATGGATATTCTTTTCATTTCCTACGATGAATTACTTCTTCAGAGTACGTGATGGCTAACGGGAAGCGTTACAGATCCATACCTCAGTGCAAGGACAAGTTAAATTATTTCGGCCAAGACGCTAGACGCAAGGTAAATGAAATTTTTTTTTCTCCACATCCTGAATAAATTATTATTTCATGTAGTCTTTTTTGGATTTTCAATATGGGTGGGACATATAGTCGTTTAAATATTAAAATCCATCTGCTTCTTTTCTGTCTTTCTAAGGCTGTTTGAAATAACTGAAGCACATTTGTACTTACAGAGACAGATGATAGACAACAAATACAAGACCGGCAGCGGTCAGAGGGACGCAGAGGACTACCTTGATGAGCTGGAACAGGCGATCTGTGATTACTCCGGTAACGAAGTAATTTTAGGTAAATAAATCTGACCTATATTTACTTGTATTTTTCTATTCTTTAAGTAGGTATTCAAAGATACTTCAGTATATAAGAGGCATTTTTTCGAACTTATAAAATATGGTTCATATATAAATGATTTCATTAGTAACATGTGTTTCACTAACTTTTTCTGCAGGCATACCAGGAATGCAGCCCCCCAACCTGAAGGGCGGAGATCGAAAGGACAGGCCTTGGTCTTGCTATGACCCGGACAGAGAAGAGCGAGAGGACTATGCGGCCCTTAGTATGCCTTCTAAGGCCCTGGAAGTGGCACTAGAAGGTCAATTGGTAGAAAGCCTAGAAGGTGGAGGTAAGTAAGAACATGGAATCAATTTTTCTGTTCACCAAGAATAATTCCTAGCTTTTCCCAAATATGTGCTTCTTTATTGAACAGGTAAAACCGTGAATTTTTTAAGTTAAGTTTACACTGAAATAACTGTTTTAGGCTTGGATATAATTATTTTATAGCTTTATGCATTGTCACCTATTTTTTATTGCAGAGCCCTTTGTTAATAAAGAGCAAGCGGTTAGGGTGGAAGCAGAAATGGAGAGGAACATGACCCCTGCAGAGCACCGTTCTTACCAAGAGAACTACAACCCTGTCATTTCTTCCAACTTCCAGGAAGAAGTGAACAGAGAGGATAACATCACACAGACTAACCCAAATTACCTATCCAATGCGACATCACAACAACTTCTTGCGAAGCCCCGAGTAAACTCTGGTACTCTTCTTCACATTGTTGACTCTTTCAATACCAGGGTTAAAAAGGCAGAGCAAAAGAAGACCCCAGACACAAGTGTTGTATCCCTTTTACCTTCAGGCAGAACTAAGGACGACCTTTTGGCTGAGGTGTGCAGGCTTCAGGAGAAAAACCGTGCCAGACTACAAGAAAATAAAAATTCTAACACTGGGCAAAATAAAAATACTAATATCCAAAGAGTAAACTTCAGGCAGGATCAATCTCCAGGTAACATGGACCCTGAAAATGTTAACTTTAATTGGCCTACTTCCTCACACCACCAGCAGGCAGGTCCCTCACATGAACAGCTGGCACGTCCGTCTTACCAAGAGCCATGTAGTAGCTCACACCAACAGCCAGGTGGTAGCTCACGCCAACAGCAGGGAGGTCCGTCCTACCAGCAGCCAGGTGGTAGCTCACGCCAACAGCAGGGAGGTCCGTCCTACCAGCAGCCAGGTAGTAGCTCACGCCAACAGCAGGCACGTCCTTTGTACCAACAGCAGGGTGGGAGCTCTCACCAACAGCAGGGAGGTCCTTCGTACCAACAGCAGGGAGTTCCTTCGTACCAACAGCAGAGTGGTAGCTCACACCAACAGCCGACCCATACTGTACAACAAAAGCAGCCTGTGGTTAATTACCCTGAACGTTCAGTCCGCAATCAGCCAGAAAATCATGGAGACATGCTGCAAACCCAGCATCATGTAAGTCAACAAGAGCAAGCTCCACCCACACTTTATCAAAATATAAATGAAACAGAAATCCAAGAAATAGAATACTCCATGGAAGATGGGACTGAAATAAATAACGAGGTAAATAAATATGAAATAAATACTGAACATATATCTGACCAACCTGCAAAGAGGCCACGCCTTCGCAGATCAGCTTCTTTCTCGAAGATAATAAATGCATCACTGCCAGACCTGGAAGAGGATGAACCAGAGTTTCCTGAAGGATATAAAGCTTTCAGTACGAGTACTCCTAACCAAAACAAAGAGAAAGAATCTCCAGTTTTCACCTCTCAGGCCGGAAGAAGGTGCTCTCCACGTTTGGCTGTCAAAGCCAAAGGTACAACTCCTAACAGTCCTGCTTTACAGAAAATAGAGCGTGCTGTTAACCAGAAAACTCAATCCAAGAAGGAACTCTTCAGTCAAAAGAAAACTAACACCAAAAAGGGAGAAAAGAACCAAAAGACTGACCCCATACAAGAAACTGACGCCATACAACAAAAAGAAGCCCAGGAGAGGAAGGAAGAAATGTTTGCTCTTGTAGATAGCCTAAAAGATGTTGTAAAGGAGACAAACAAAGTAATTGGCGAAGAACAGGAGAAGCTTGTTCAAAAAATTATGCAGACTCAAGGTCAGATAGCAGACTCAACAAAAGACTTGGCTCAGAGTATAACTGAGAGCTTCAACAAAGCTTCTCGTGAAATGTCTGCTGCTCTTAAAAAGAATCTAATTGACATGGCCTCAGATAATATGCGAGCCCTGAAGGAAGCATTGAAATCTCACAACGAAAGGATAATGCAAATAAAAAATTCCAACATAGATGATTATAAATCGCTCAGGGATACTATGCTTGAGGTAGAGGAGAAATTGGCTGAACGTAGTGTGAAGAAAGAAGTAGAACTAGCCAAGGGCCTTGAAAATGTGGGAAAACAAATTTTTAAGGCTGCAGGAGACATAGCTGATTCACAACTTCAGGCTGCTGCAGCGGTCAGCAAATCACATGATAAAATAAATGCGACTGTTGTGAACCTAAATGACATTGTAACGACATTAAGCCAGAATATGGCAAGCCTCTCTATTTCAGTTGACACGGTCAGGAAGGAACAAGAACTGTCTCTGTCGGTGGCTGAGAAAACAGACAAGGTATTAGTTGCAGTGACATCAAATTTGTCTCATTTGACAGCGGCGCAAGAAAGAATAAACAGCCAGCACCTCATAAAGGCAGTGTTAGAAGGTAATTTGTTAATTTTTTTTCAATGACTATTTCTCATCTATTTCTCTCTCACTATTTCTCTTATTAAATATGTTCTATCGGCCAGGTTCAGCAATATAATAAAAGAACTTGAAAAAAAAAATTTCATTAAAATCATCTATTAAAAATAATTCGGTTCTTAATAAATCAGCCAGTTTAATTTCTTTTCATTTACTCCATTTCCAGCAAACTCAGCTCAACCACCTGCTCAGCCATCTGAACCTGTGTTCCCTCCTTCGCGCGACAATGAAGATTTCCACGTAGACCATCCGACTCAACATTTGGAATTAAGTTTAACGCACCCAGAGCCTCCAGTCAGTAAGTAGATTAAAATATCTTTAACGCATTTAAAAAAAAAGCACATTTAATACGCGAAACACCATTAAAATGTTTATTTAGGTATGCCATCTTGGATGTAAATATATTTTAAAAATTGACATAGAATATTAACCCTTAATTACAGCAATATATCTATTTTTATTGTTCAAGATGTCATGACACACCGGTTTCATTACATTGCTTTGGTTTCTAGATGGTCAGCCGAAGCTCTACCAGACTTGTTCCCCTGAAGAGGCCACCGAACAGCCGGATAAAATACTCATTCCAGCAACAGGTCCGTTAAAAAGAAATTTCCATATAATTTTATTTCTTTTACAAATAGAATTATGAAAGAAATTAATGTCATGGAGCTTATTAAAGTGCAAAGTTGAAAAACTGTCAGTTAAAAATCATTTCTTATGCTTAATGTTATAAAATATATATAGTCTTTAAATAAAAAAGGAATTTTTTTTTTCAGCGGTCAACCGGCAGTCCAGTCTCGAGCCTGACGCGACCCAGTTGCCTTCTTTCTCAGTTATGCCCTCTTCTACGGTTGTCTTAGTCCAGGAAGACACTACACCCGCCGAAGTAATGGGATCAGAGGGAGTTGATACTAAAGCACAGGACAGAGTGCAGCCGGAGGTTCAGGTCATTCACAGCCCCCCTCAAATGGAGGTAGTGATACAGAACAGCCCACAACAGGAAGATGGCATCTTACAGAGCTCGTCTCAGCAGGACGGACTTACAGACAGCTGTCCATCAAAGGACACAGCTGTTCCACCAAACTCAACGCAGCTGGAAGAAGAGACAGAGGACAATGCACCACAGGATGTGAAAATTCAGCGGGTACCCATGGCAGAAGCAGTGGCTATATTAGAATCATTGAAGAACTATGGGAGGGAAGGGGGAACCTCGGAAGCAGACACTGAGGGATCTGTCTCAGATAGAGACCATGATAACAGGCCCGTTAAAAGATCCCAGCGCATTAAAATTAAAAGGAAAAACAGAGAATAAGAAACTGTTGTGTCAAAACGCGAGATATAACCAAGAAAAGTCAGTCATTGCTAAAAAGAATTGTATTTTATGTACAATTTATTTTTCATTTCGTTCTATGATGTAGCTATTAAGGACATAGCATGATGAAGGTATAACTTCTTAAGAGAAATAACAGAAAGTTATTTAACTGTATAATGTGCATATCATTGACAGGTACTGAACAATCAGTGGGTGCTAAGCGTATCAGTGTTACGGTGATCATTTCAATACTCAGGTATTACATTATGTGCCTTAGATAAGGAGCATGCTTCCTTTGTTTTATCTACTTTTATACTATTTATGTTTGTTGCTGGTTATCTTTCTTGAGTTATCAGAAAGTACATGTACTTAATGTTTCTGCTCATATATCATGATAAAAATAGAGGTAACATGGAGAAATAATTTGTCTTTTCCATTTTATTAGAAAAAAAATTCATTGTCATTGTAAAGGTTAATTCACATATTTACAGCATCCTTGAAATTGATCATAAAGTTTGAGGCTCCTAATTGGTCGGTCTTTTAACCAAAGTACGATTACAATTAAACATTCTGTGCTATAAAACTGCTATCATCCCTGTTCACATTGGTTACCCTAGCGCACTGGCAAGCGCTGCTAAGCCAAACGCTGCACTGCAGCCCTAGCGCGAGCTGGCTCCAATTCCGGCCGGAACCACTCACGGATGAACTCAGCCCGCATGTTGTGGAACATGACACGAGCTTGTCCTCCCACATTGTCAGGCTGGTTTATGGGTTCCTGCAGACGTCTGAACTGGTCATGGGCTGGATAATCCCGCAGGAGTTGACATCTCCCCACCTTAGCGCAATTGTGGAGAGCTACACAGGTCTCTATTATCTGTCCTGCCCTCCTGGGTGTATGGAATAGGTACCCCCCACTGGAGTCTAGACATCTGAAGGAAAAAAGTTGTTGTGTTAAATTTGAAAAACAATTTGTTATGTGACTTAAGGTACAAAATTTTGGGTAGAAACAGTTACATAAACAGATAAATAGCCATGTGGGAAATATATGAAGGAACGGGTGACTGGATGTTGTTGTTGGATATCAGTAAAAGTAATTAAGTTTAACGCATATTTATTTGGATATGTCATGTGCAAAGTGCCATATATAATAGGATAAGTGGTTAGAATATTTATAAAAATATCCGGGAAACTTCTTGTGTTCTCTTTCTTTTTAAGGTTGAAAGGCAGAACCTTGGTTTTGTTCCAAGAAATAAAAAATTTGTTCACCTCCAACGCTGCTTGAGTTGACCAATTGTTCTTTCCACCCCAGATCTCGTGCTCTTGTGCCACCGGTTATACAGCACATCTCCTACGGTTTCCTCAAACTTGACCGGGGTCAAAATGTAGTCAGTCAGGACATATCTGTACGAAAAAAGATAAAAAAAATTTATTTTTTATCATAACCATTATTTTACATGAAATGCAATTAAACTCATATTAAAGCAAAAGAAAGTAAATGGTCTAGTAGGCAAAAAGATTTTTATGAAAGGAAAAGAAATATATTTACCCGGAGTCTCCGAGCAAGAAGAGTCCCTTTAAGTCCTGTCTTTCTCCGAGATATTTTATTTGGGACCCATTCATCACGTATACGTCATTACAGCTACCGGGGTTAGCGGCATTGACATGCATGATAAGACCATCGAAGTCACAGACTATCTGAAAATTAAAAATCTTTTTTAGAGATTAATTTGTTTTTATTCTGATTTTAACATAAATTATTATCAAGAATTTACACGTTATTACCTTTAAAATATTATGGAGGAGAAAGGAAAATTGTTTTTTTTTCCTCAAGAAAATAAAATGACTTACCATAGTGTTTATCGAGTAGTAACCCCAGTAGCAATAGTACTGGTTCTCGTCTTCTGTTAAACCCCTGGGGCAGTGTATGGCGATATGAGTCCCGTCTACCAGGCCAAAACATCCTGGTTTTTTCTTCTCGCGCAGGAAAACAACAGCTTTGTTGTTTTTTTCTGTTTCCAGATCAGGCCAGTGCACGTACTCAGCCAAGTGGTCGTGGAAGTAATCAGACACAGCAGCTACACTGATAGACACCATGCTCTTAGACACCCCATGGCAGTCTCCTACTGCTGAGTAGTTTGCGCCTGTCGCAAAATATCTCAGGGCTATACAGAACTGCAAGAAGAGAAAGAGAGGAAAGTCATTTTCTTGTGACAGAAGGAGCACATGAAATATATATATATATATATATATATATATATATATATATATATATATATATAGGTCATTCCAGGATTTACTAGGTCAGGTGGCTCCTTGGGCATATAAAATTTATATTTCTTAGTGGGGGGTCATAGCTAAGATTTCCATATGGTTTGGTTGGGTCTTGGGGCATCATTTTTTTTTATCCTGGGAAGTGAATGTACTCACACGTATCCTGTGAGGGACTGCATGAATGCCCCTTAGCACCTTCCTCTTTCTTGTGGCCACGAAGTTTTTTATCAGCACACAGACCACTTCTTTGCTGAGCCTGTACCGAGCCTGAAACTTCTTGTCAGTAAAGAAGCTCATGGGATCTACCCTCTTCATGTACTGTCTCTTTGCTCGTACAGTGAACCCCATTACTGCTGTTCTGTGTCTGTCTCTGACCACTATCAAAACAACCGCCCTATGAAGGTCAAGGTCAAGGTCATGACCTGTTTTCATTTAATTAATTTATATTATAATAAAATACGGGGGTGAAAACGGAGGAAAAAGGTCCGTGTTGAGCTGTAATTTGATATATATATTACTTATCCTACCCACCTACCCCCCCGTGTAAAACCCACAGAAACCTAAAAAAGGAGCAGAATATTTGCCTCCATGAAATGAGGAAAAACAGGAAAAATCCGTGTTTGAACATGGAGGTCCGCGTTTGAACGCGGAAGTCCGTATTGGTAATTATATTTTATCATATTTTTGAGCTTAAACACCTAACGCCGCGTTGATTAAATACGGCCCCCGCATATTAAATGCGGACCCTCCGCCGAACGAGGAAAAACAGCCCCCAGAGAATGTTTGCTGGGAAAAAAACAGGATTTTAGGCGTAAATGGCAAAGTGCAGCCCTAGATATGGTGGACTGTCATTGGGAAATTAGAACGTTTCCCAGTGATTCCATTTAATTTTCTTCTCTATATCACACGTTTCAATATTACCATGAAAGCTTGATAGCTAGTTAATAGACTAGTGTACATGTATAGGCAAAGGTTCACAAGTATTGGGTATGATTGAAGGTTATCTCATGAGGCCTAGCCAAGCGTAATAACCCTCAGGGAAACCTGAGGGAATCTTTGCACTTATCTCATGTAATTTTGGTCAGAAAAATTCTAAAGTCTTTTAGAATAACACAGAAATGTGATTATTTACATGTTTATGGTAAATTTGAGTGTTGCTACCGAGCGTAAGATAAACACCCGGATACAAGTATACACATTCAGAGGACTCGCCCACAAAGTCATCGGATGTGACTGTTATAAGGCGCACACAGGCTTAATTCTCAGGCACATTAGTATTAATTTTGTGTAGATTCACCTCGCCTAAAGGGCACACCCTGACTAGAGCAGCCTCATCTAATGAGCAACTGCGGAAATACTTCCATATTCATAAGCTGCATCTTGTGGACAAAACAATGTCACTATAATATTAAATTCATAAATCCCTTACATTTACTTTCCTTTTCGTCCTTTCTTTATGTCAGAAGCATTATTACAATAGTGATTATTCCATACAGACATTCTTTGTACGTGTATACGTGTCAAAATGATGCAGAACACTTGACGTATTATCAAGGAGCAGCCTTGTCCCCTTGATTCACCTTCATCATTAGAGGTCAACAACATGTATGTACGCCCATTGAAATCCTTATCTTTACACTTTAAATGCTGAATGATACTTTGGTACACAAGACCCTTTTGTAACCTTGCTACTCACGTGAAGTGTGAGTAACATTGACAACTCTAAACAATACTTGAAAATTGAACAGTCTCATGACACAAGTCATTCACAGGAATTGAGCATGTTCTTATGAACCAGTGGATTCTTGTGGGGATCACAATGGCATGACACAAGTTGACACCTTGAGTTATTTTAGAGAATCAATTCCAAGTGGATTGTCATGGTAATCAAAAGCCATACCACAAGTTTACATCTCAAGATATTCCCTAGAATATATATTTCTATGGGGATCACAAGTTGTGACATGAGTTCACATCCTGAGTTATTCTCGAAAATTAACCAAGTGGATTCTTGTGCCACAAGTCATGACACAAGTTTAGGTCTCGATTTATTCCCACAAATTGAATATATTAACACTCATGCATTTAATAAAGCTCCGGTCCACACTTTTGAAAATTTAATGAAATCCGGTCTTTTCTCATGGGATACAGATGCAGGAGTACACCGTACCCATTGGCTGACATGATGCACCAATGAAGTGCAGTGCTGCGGCACTGAAGTGCTGCAGCACTTCATTGGTGCAGCACTTCATTGGTGCAGCACTTCATTGCCGCAGCACTTCATTGCCTCAGCACTTCATTGCTGCAGCACTTCATTGCTGCAGCACTTCATCAGTGCAGCACTTCATCAGTGCAGCACTCCATCAGTGCAGCACTTCACCGGCACAGCACTTCACCGGCACAGCACTTCATTGGTGCAGCACTTCATTGGTACAGCACTTCATTGGTACAGCACTTCATTGGTGCAGCACTTCATTGGTACAGCACTTCATTGGTGCAGCACTTCATTGGTGCAGCACTTCATCATTGCAGCACTTCATTAGTGCAGCACTTCATTGGTACAACACTCCATCAGTGCAGCACTTCATCAGTGCAGCACTTCATTGGCGCAGCACATTATTAGTGCAGCACATTATTAGTGCAGCACTTCATTGGTACAGCACTCCATCAGTGCAGCACTTCATTGCTGCAGCACTTCATTGGTGCAGCACTTTATTGCCACAGCACTTCATTGGTGCAGCATTCCATCAGCGCCGCACTTCATCGCCGCAGCACTCCATTGGTGCAGCACTTCATCAGTGCAGCACTTCATCGGCGCAGCACTCCATTGGTGCAGCACTTCATCAGTGCAGCACTTCATCGGTGCAGCACTACATTGGTGCAGCACTTCATTGGCGCAGCACTTCATTGGTGCAGCATTCCATCAGCGCAGCACTTCATTGGCGCAGCACTCCATTGGTGCAGCACTTCATCAGCGCAGCACTTCATCGGCGCAGCACTCCATTGGTGCAGCACTTCATCAGTGCAGCACTTCATCAGCGCAGCACTACATTGCCGCAGCACTACATTGCCGCAATGCTTCATTGCCGCAATGCTTCATTGCCGCAATGCCTCATTGCCGCAGCACTCCATCAGCGCAGCACTTCAGCAGCGCAGCACTCTATCAGCGCAGCACTCTATCGGCGCAGCACTTCATTGACGCATCATGTCCAGTCTCTGGAGGTGTACCAACCCAATAAGGCCAGCTTCAATGCATTAGCAGGGATTTAAGGTATCACTCCGTGATAAGCGTGTAACTGTCTATATGAAAAAATTTCCGCTCATAGGCCATTCAGTCCTGCAAATTTTATCATTCCGCAGGCCCGGATTGACTTTGGGAGGACCGAATGCTTCTAGATTATCATTATCAGGAAAGAAACAATGAAAAACAACAATTAACATGCCATTTTGATAATATAATTCTTCAAAATTTAACAAAAAGTAATACCTTTTGTTTTAGGCTGTAAAAACCTTAATAATCGTGCAATTCGCAAACCGTAAAAGCCAAAATGTAGCCCACTGTCCTGCAATTACAGTCAGACATTCGGTCTGGCAGTCTGATAATTCCTGTCAGCCCGGCAGCAACTTTGTCGACAAAAGCCGATGTCCAATGAGTTTTCTTATTGACTGGTGTAAGGGTTGCTTGATGCCCCCAGATACCTTTGTATTAATCATGGTGCACAAGAGGGTCTTGCCAAAAAAAGAAACTTGAGCTGAGGAACAAAACGTGTACGTTTTCGTATTGCTAAATGTATTCTCATCAGGTAAAAGGTATTCTCAGAGTAAACATAACAAAGAGGGACACGTTGCGGGATACTTGAACAAGCAGCGGCAAGATGACATGTTTTGCTGGCAGAAAACTAACCCTGAGGGGGTTAAAAAAAATGGTTAAAACTGAATGTGCTGGAGATCATGCACATTTTCCTCACTAACCTCTAAAAACATTTTTACAGAGGTTCTTCCTCATTATCTTCTGGCAAGACCCTCCTGACTAAGTGCTGGTGAGAATACTGCATTATGCCGACCCAGCTGGGGTCTATCAATACTGCAGGACCGCCATGCATAAATGGAAATCAAGAGGTTCAAAGGGCATGCCTGTACCGGTATTCCTGAATCATGACAAACAAAGCATAGTGGGTTAAATTTTCCGTCGCCTTTAACCCTTCAGTGGCATTAAAGGTACAAACCCTTTAGAGGCATATCATGCCCATTGGGCCAAATAAAAAAAAAAGGTTTGTTTCCAGTAACCCGACGGACACTAGCAAAACAGGGGCAAAAAAACTTTTTTTTGTGATTTTGAAGAATTGGGTCTAATTTTTTCATATTTTAAAGAAATTTTCATTACTTTTTTAGGATTTTTCCTGTATCCTTTTCGTGTTCTTCCCCTCTCTTACAGTTGTCATTTTCCCATCATTATTTTACAATGAAATCAAAGAATTTGAGGTGTCCGGAAAGCAGAAATAATATTTACAATGATCAGTGAGTTTACCTTTGGATCAATGGTGAGATAAATGACTCAGATTCCATCCCCAAGTCAGGACAAGGAGTTATAGTATTATAGCCGAATACACCGAAAAATAAAGAACAGTGGAAAAAGACATATTTACATACAATCATATGCATACAAAGAAAAGGGCTACTCAAGCCATTTGGGTGAAAAAAGGAAACGAAAGTCTTCTGTGGTTGACTGCTTTTTGCAAGGACAGAAAATAGCTCTCATAAAGAGAAAATAGGAGAGGGATGCAGTACTGACAAGTCTAGGGTAGAAAAAAAAGACAGAATTTTGCCATAAGCCACACAAACATACTTTCTTGAATACAGAGCAAGTATATCCAATTGATATGCTCTGACATTGTGTTTACAGTTAATACAGTTAGATGTCAAATTATGACAATAAATTCGTCAATAAGTAGACTGTTTTGTGATAGATCAGCATTTTCGGGTCTTCTACTCTTCTTGTGCAAGTCCTTGATCCTGGTTAGCCTGCTCTTGAACTGCTGCTTTGTCTCACTTTTCTGGTACCATTTATCCAGGTTATCCCACAACTTTACTCCTCTATACAATGGGGACCATTTATAGAAGTCTCTTTTGGGCCGCTTTACCTCAAACTTAACCTTATTTGAGCTATGTGTGGTTCTGTTCACATTATTAGGAACATGTAAGTGTTTGCCAGTTACAGAACACTTGTACATAAAAGAGAGATGTTCATCTCTTCTTCTTTCCAGATATGGAACACCACTTTGTTCATGCAGACCATCAAGACTCATATCACGGACTGAGCAACGAAAGCACATTCTGAGACCCCGATTCTGTAATCTTTGTAATTTTGCCAAAAGATCTTGGTTGGCTCCTCCATGCAGGAAGCTGGCATAATCGAATAGACTTATGATAGTAGATTTGTATACCAAGATGGCATCCTCCCTGCTTAGGTTATGTCGCATCTTTGAGAATCTAAAAAGCCTGTGATTTACCTTCCTAATGAGATCATTGATGGATTCCTTCATTGTCAAGGTTTCACCAATTCTAACTCCCAAATAGCAGTAGCTCTGAACTCTATTTAATCCTTGATTTAGGATTTTGGGGCTGTCTCCAGGCATCACTGCAGATTTAACTTTGTCTTTGCTCCCACTTAACATGTATTTGGTCTTATCACTATTCATTGTCAACCATGTTCAAAAGAGCCTATTTGAGTATAACTCGATCTAGATCACTTTGTAATTTTTCCAAGGCTGGAGTGGTCGATTTATCTGCACAGTAGAAGACCAAGTCATCTGCATACAACTTGCTAGTACAATGCTCTAGGTCTGAACCAAGATCATTTATATAATAAATGAAAAGTAAAGGTCCCAGAACGGAACCCTATGGAACCCCAAAAGCGACATGCTCCCAACCTGATTCAAAAGAGCCTATTTGAGTATACTGCTTTCTGTTGGTCAGATAGCTGACTAACCATCTATATTCATTGACCCCCAAATTCAGATCTTTCAGCTTGTGGAGTAGGTATGAGTGGTCTACGGAATCAAACGCTTTGCGCAGATCTACAAAGCAAAGGGCAGTAACATCACCGTTGTCACGGTTTTCATATAGATCCTTACTAAGCTCAAAGACTGCATCTCCAGTGCCAAGTCCCCTCCTATATCCAAACTGTCTATCTGAGATAGCATCTTGCCTATCCATGCATAAAGAGAGATGGCTATGCATGCATTTCTCAGCAATTTCTGAGACTACAAAAAGAAGTGAGATAGGCCTCCAGTTGTTAATGTCCTTTAGGTTTCCACTTTTTGGTATGGGAGCCACTCTGGCCTCCTTCCAGATTTCTGGGACCGTCCCTGTTGCAAATGACTGATTTAGTACATGTGTTAGCTGGTCTACAGATTCTTGATTTCCCTTCAGTTCACCATCCTCACCCATTAGTGTTGGTGGGACTGTTGAACAAGTGGGTTTGAGAATCCCATTCAACACTTTCTAGAATCTCTCAGGATTGCCTTTATTCTCTTCTAGGGCAGATTTGACTTCACCAGCTTTTGCATATCTGACCTTTTTGCTTATCCTATTCCTAAGCTTTTTGGCCCTATTAAATAAGAACTTTTTGTTTTTCATCCTGAAGTAATCATCCATATTCTGAGCTCGTTGTTCACATAAATTTAAGATTTAAAAATGTTCGGGTGTCTATGGACCCCATAGCGACTGCATGAACAATAAGCATGCTGCTCTATTGCATTAGTGCTAGTATCAGTGGCCCTTGTCATATAAAAGTGGCAAGGCAAACCTAAGGGTTAAGGATTCTGATAATATCAGATAAGGTGCCACCGTCACCCAAAGACAAGACAATAATTACTATGTAAACTTGGTTCTAATCTCTACCACTTACGTGGCATTTATGTCATTCCTATCACTGGATGGACAAGGGTATAGTTGATGTTGTGAGAAATGTTCATGTCGCCAGTGCTTTCAGAACTGTCTAGATTAATCTAAGCTATCATAGAATACTCTATTACTCTGCGACTTTTCTCTATGTACCATACTTGCAGTTTCATTAGTTCTGAGTTTGAAGGTATAACAATTAGATGGGCACTGATGTGAAAACCAGCGATCCTATACTTGTGTCGCGAGTTGGACATGTCCAGAAAAGGATCAGCCTCGTCTTAATAAACGTTATTTGCAAGGAATTTGTAAGAATATAAGTCAAAATTGATCCTACACACTAGAGCTTAAATGATGCAGTTAACTCAAAGGGACCTTTTCCACGGTTTAGAAAAAATGTCCTCATATCATCACTTTGCTTCTTCATATTGGCAATGACTTAAAAAGGCACACAGGTTGCCTCCCGAAAGCATCCTAGGATGTCAAATACAGTGTATACTACAAATCTACTAGTAGAATCCTTGACACACAAAATATCTCTCAAAGTCTTTTTATTGGACATTATTGGGAAAATTATCAAGTATTGGGGGGTTTTAGGGAATATTTACCACCCTCTTTCTGAATATTTCTTTCCATTCCATTTGCATCCCTTGTGGATTGCCCCCCGGCGGCAAAACACAGCTGAAGTTGGCCAAAACAAAAAACCGCTCCCAGAGCTACCTCATACTAGCAAGAATGTTCGCCAAACTTTCTGAATCGGCTTCTAGACGGAGTAGTATACTACTGAATAACGAAGAGAACACCCAAGACTGAAAATAAATAAAAAAATAAAACAGATAGTCCTGTGGTCCATGGCTATATACGAAAGAGGCAAGATGACCCAGGGCAATTATATAGGTTTTATTGTCCAATTTAAAGACAGCCAAAAGGGTGAGGTACTTAGTTTTGATAAACAATCCAAGACCTACCTGATGAGAGTATCCATATGCCAAGCCTCCATTGTCATGGATGTATGCATTATTGTCAGTCATTGTATGGAGGGAATTCACAAACAGCTGATTACTTGCAGAAGCCTACTTCTTATAACTCCTCCAATGCCAAATGCTCCAAAGAAAATTGCCAGAAGGGAGTAGAACCCTTCTCCACAGCACACTGCCTTTTGTACGTAGGAGGTGTAGGATGGCTCCAAATTTAAAGTCAACCGGTCAAATTATGATGATTCCAATACTTTAATTTTGTAATTTCCCGCTAATAAAACCTCCAAATAAAATGTCCAGATGATGATAGCAGATTCACTGTGGTTTGGCAGCCTCAGTATCTACGTATAAGGACCCATTGGTAATATGGTGGGATATCGTACAGTATCAAAATCCTGTATCAGTAGAGGAATCAGGCAGAGACCTATCCGGAGGGAAGACCGCACACGTCTAGTCTGGAGGGTATCTCAAAAAGATTAGGAATTGATCCTGTCGGAGGTGCTAATTTCAAAATTGAACTCACTGACCTTCTGGAGTGGATTCCCTCTTGTATTGTAAAGAGGGAGTCAGTGATAGGAGTGGGATAGGAGGGGTCCAGTCTCTTATTTTGCAACTGCACCTATTTCCATGCAGTTCACTTGTGGCAGAGGTCAAGCAGGGAAGTCTGTTCTTAGTGTGAGAAATGTAGGAGAACTGCAGGATCAAATAGGTACGGTGAGAACTGGTTTCCCAATCTTTTTGAGATACCCTCCTGCTATCCTTGGCGCAGGTGTGAGAATTTGGGTGATCCTGAATAGATTAGTGGTTCAATCAGATGCTGGGACAGGAATGGTGGCAGATTATGGATGTGCAGTGTCTAATATGCATCTACCTTGTTGGCAGGGGGGAGGGGGAGGGCATTGAGGATGGGATGGGATTGGGGAGAGGAGAGGTTACTGTCCTATAGTATAGGGAGTGATCATTATCAATAATAGGGGGGCGGATAAAACATGGTTGATCATTGCGCGGCTGCGAGAAATTTCCAATGCCACCTCATTAAGAATGGTCAATATTTCCCCACATCGCCACTGAAATTTATTTACACGCCTTCCAATTCTTGATCTTTTGGTCTTACTTTTTCACTCTGTCTTTTCTATTATTTTTTCCCTCTTTATCTCTTTTCCCAAGGAGCTGGGAAATTCGCTGTCCCCTATTAGAGAGGATTTTGATACCATTTTTCCCATTCCAGTCTCATGCCCTTTGTTTTACATAATAACCACTTGCCAGCTCTGGGCTAGGTGTGGGAGGAAGGGGTTGAAGGGTGAGTGGTCTGGCATGCACAGGGGGTCGTTGCGAAAAGATTTGGAGTTGTTTCTGTCGGAGGTGCTATTCCCAAAACGGAACTTGCTCACCTCAGGGAATTGATTCCCTCATGTGTTGCGAAAAGGGAATTGGTCAGAGGAGTGGTATAGGAGTGGTCCAGAGTCGGGGTATAATTCTCAAGTATGAACCAATTCTCTGGGGAAGTCGATTCTCAGGTTGAGGAAGTGCAGAGAATTTGAAGATCTAATAGCTACAGTGAGAATTAGCTTCCATTTCTTTTCGCAACAGCCTCCAGGGGTGGTGGGTGGGTGGTTGGCTTTTGGGTGGGTGGGAAGTAGTCTGACGGGAAATGTATGTATGTGTGTTAGAAATGAAGTGGAGGAGTAGGGGAATTTACATATAGAAATGACCCACAAGGGCCATGTATGCCAATCCATATATAAGACAGTCCAATTGAGATAAGATATCTCTGCGGTATTGAACTATTAGCTAGAGATTGTGAGTTTGATACAAAAAGTATCAAGAATATTATCCATCAGAAAAAAGTGTGATTTGGACATGCACTCGTCGATCCATAGACCGAGTGATCATTTAAATATGACATGATCAATTTTCAATCTGAATTTTATAAGACCACTCCTCCTTTGTCCAATCTTGTTATCAGTCTATTATCTTATCTGACGTATTGTACATTAGATTTATGTGTATATTTAGATGAATCAATCAATGTCTCCAGGGAGGCATTTCTCAAGATGGTACAACTGAAAACAGCCACTACGATTTTAAAATCCTCAAATTTAAAGTGGGTGATCATAGGTAATGCACTATGACTGCTCTGCACAATCAGCACTTAAAGCAGTAATTATATAGGGTTTGGTAGGGCAGTCGTACCAGTGGAGTTATTAGCGACCATTTAGATGCGGGGCTATAATGACCTTTTAGTGAATGATCCCACTACGATTTGACAGGGGTCTAGTCATACCATCTTGAGAAATGCCTTCCAGTACTAATGTACTGATAGTATGAATTAAAACGCATTACCAAATGTATGGGTACAGAATCCTGATTGGGGGCCATACATGTAGTCTTTGGTGACTTTTGCCTGAGATTTGAAGCCAAGGCTCTTAACCTTTCATTCAATTATCACATTTGGTCAAATCTGAGGGGTAAATTTGGGCAAACTTTATTATGTGTCTTGGGAGGTCTTGGGGGCCAGACATAGTCAGGCTTCCACCTCTTGGTTTTTTTGGGGGGGCCTGATCTTTGGTGATTCAATAATGAATTTTATGAGGATGGATGCTTGGTAGATTCAACAGTTATTTCTAAGAGTGTAGAAATTCATAAAAAAAAAAGGTCCATTGGGACATTTATGATGAAGTTCTTCAAATGAATCATAATTTCATCACATCATTGCACATAATGAGTCACATAGCATTGCTCAATGTTGCAATGGTACAGTCAGATCAAATCCTGGTTGCTTAGATTATGTGGGTGAATCTGTTGTGATGTTTAACTGAATATCTCAACAGCTCAAGGATTGATTATTGAGAGCTATTGAGTCAGATATATACACTCTTAATAAGAGCGATCATATCATTTGCAAGCATACACTGTGCATATCCCATATGACTTGTAACATGATGGGAGAAAGTTAACAAAAGTGGATGACCCTCACTTGGTCATGAGTATATATATTGCGCTAGGTCTATACGGACTTATCTCACGATTTTGGCTTGGACAGTGTTTTTTTGGTCATAATCCCGGTGCATTATCAGGCCATAACCCTACTCTGAGACCTTTTGTACTTCTTCAAGAAGCCGTTGGTTAGATTCTGGACATGTTAATAAATTGGAGGAGTATACAAAGTCAACCTCGCCATACATTTCCAGTTAAAACCATTCAGGGTTCTATGGGAATCGTTCCCCGGCCGCTGTGGCAGTAGACAGACTCGCTATCCACTACACCATGCCAAACGGTGCTAGAAACTAATGTATATGAAGGATTTGAATAAGTTGTCCGACATACCCGGGGCTTTGCACACCTCGTTAGCATAGGATCCAATGGTGCCATGTCGAGTTATTAACAGGGAAACATCCTAAGATATCCTAGATGAACATGCCATGCCTAAATTCTCCATATTGTTCGTAATAAATAAGAATCCAATGATTCTCCATAGCGATACGTCTCAGCACCTGCCATTGTGGCTTGCTGACCTTTGACCTGTAAGTGTGTCTTGTCTACTTTCACAGTATCAACATGGCCAAGCTGGCTTTTCGCTTTGATTTATGATGAATTTGTTGGTATTTAGCCTCTATATAGACCAGAATGGCACTGAAACATGTAGTAAAGAATAGATAGGTTAAAAGGTTAATATCATAGCATTTCAACATAACAACTTGATTATCCACATGCCGGAGCCCTGCGGCGAAGAGGCCCGGCAATATAGACAAGAAAGCACAGGACCGCTTCGGCTGTTAACATGGAGAACACCATTTTCCGACTGCTCAGCCTAACAAAATCTCTTCTCCTGGCTTTATTAAGGGGTTATAAGGTAAGAAACTAGTATAAAATGGAGGAATCTGTGTGATAAAAGCCTTAATGCAGGTTATGGGAATGCACTTGGGGTGTAGGGTTAATAATCCACTCCTGCTGCGCGGTCATGGATTAATATTAACCCATTAACCCACTTGTGCTTTCCCATAATATACATTAAATGCTACTTAGCAGGTTTATGATTATGAGCCAATGAGATACTCCCAGTGATTCACTGTGGTCTTCTCGGGGGCCAACTGGTACCCATCTGATAGGTCTTATCAGTAGATCTCACTGGTAACCAGCTCCAGTAATGGTGGTGCCCATGGGACAACCTGCTACCTCGGAATGACTACAGCTTTGATTGAGATACTCTGGATTAACCAATCAGTGGCCATATTGTGGCTGCGTGGTCGTGGATTAATATTAACCCATAAACCCACTTGTGCTTTCCCATAATATACATTAAACGTTACTTAGCAGGTTTAATTAATAGCCAATGAGATACTCCCAGTGATTCACTGTGGTGCTCTCGGGGGCCAAATGGTACCCATCTGACAGGTCTTATCAGTAGATCTCACTGGTAACCAGCTCCAGCAATGGTGGTGCCCATGGGACAACCTGCTACCTCAGAATGACTCCAGCTTTGATTGAGAGACTCTGGATTAACCAATCAGTGGCCATATTGTGGCTGCACGGTCATGGATTAATATTAACCCATAAACCCACTTGTGCTTTCCCATAATATACATTAAATGCTACTTAGCAGGTTTAATTAATAGCCAATGAGATACTCCCAGTGATTCACTGTGGTGCTTTCGGGGGCCAACTGGTACCCATCTGATAGGTCTTATCAGTAGATCTCACTGGTAACCAGCTCCAGCAATGGTGGCGCCCATGGGACAACCTGCTACCTCGGAATGACTCCAGCTTTGATTTGATTGAGAGACTCTGGATTAACCAATCAGTGGCCATATTGTGTCAACGTATCGCACCAGCCCTCTGAATATTAGAAGAGTGGATCCAGAAATTCACGACTCAGTCTGCACTTTATCCGCTATCCGCTGGGTTGTACATGATTGTATGTAGATTTTACCAAGGAATAGGCCCCATTTCAGACTCCTCCTGTGGCTTATAGCATCTTCCTACAAACTTATGGGTATCTAGAACCATACCACCTAGCACTACTTTAGAATGGGAAACCTTTAGGGAGAGATTCCCCCCCCCAACTTTGGCCCATCCTCAAAGGTGCCCCAGGGGTCTATCCTCGCGTATAAGGTGCATTAAAACTCATTACCATAGGTGTGGGAACCACATTTTATGTGCAGAGTACTAGGGTAGAGGCCCTCTGCAGTTTATATTATGGAATGTTCCAAAAGTCTTGGTGCAGCCTTTACATTGGTACTTAACCACATAGAACAGTACTGAAACATCAATTTTCAGCACCTAGACAGGTCAATACAGTACACATTGATACACAGTGTTTCTCTACATGGCCAAATGGTCTTTTATTTGACCTTTGACCCAGGGTGCACACAGTGACTACCGCATACTGCTTGGCATGGTTGCCAATTATGACCCAATGTCAACTTAAACAATAATGTTGTCCGTCTTGTCTCTTATCTAGATGACAAAGATAATTGTCACTGACATGCACCCCTTTGTCATTGAATATCAGTTCAAAAAACGTCCACAATTTCAGCAAATAAAACCTTTTTCTAAAAAAAGGATGCTTTTTAAGCCTAATATAAAAGGAAATCCTACCTAATAATATCTAGCATGCTAGATATTTCCGGGAGGGGAACCCAGATTATGGACAATGGTTTCAAATGGTAAAATCCAAACAATATCGACTATAAAGTATAATGGGGAATCCTCTTATTTTACCTATGAATCACTGGTATAAGATTTGAAATCAGCTAATCTTCAGAACTGGTTCACCGTTGTTGCTGGAAGTTAAAAAGGCTGAGGCAGTTATTGATCCATGTTTTGGACTGCGTCTAAATGGTTGGATATCTATGATGTGCTTTTTTCTTCTCCCTTTGATTTTTGATTCTGTCCATTAAATTTTAAATCAGTCTACCTTGGTTCAAGGCTAAGTCTGACATGATCAACGAACCTTCTCACATTTTTCCTTGTGTTTTATGTGCCCCTTGACACTTTTTTCGTGTTGTTGTTTTTTTTTTGTTTCATTTTTTGGTCTTTTCTCTGTTTTGTTTTTTTAAGAGGAGATTTAGCCCATTAAAGACTATATAGTATTTTAAATCACTATAGATTTTGTCTTCAGGATGCACCACCATGATTGACCTGAAAGGGTTCATGTATAGGTGCATATGGCTGGGACAGGGGAGTTTGATAGTGGGCTGCACTTGGCACATGCACTGTATACATGCGTCAGATCCCATGTAGCAAGCCCGTTTGGGGCCAAATTGGTTTTACCCGGGATAAGGTGGTTCAAAGCGGGCAGTATTCAGTACATGGGTTTTAGGTTCGGCAGATGCTGGGTTTCCAATCAGGGCCACACAGGGCAGCCCAAATCGGGCAAACCCATTTGAGCCCGTTGGGCTCCCAACGGGTTTTGTCCTCAGCATACGGTCTGGGCCACATTGGGCCGCCCGATTTGGGCACTGGTCAGGTTTAAAATGGGCAACCACATTGGGCCCAGGATGGTTTCAAAATGGGCATCCCAAGATGGGTACTTAGCTGCATAAAGTCTTCCCAGTCTGGGGTGAGAGTGGGTTTGGACAGGGCAGTCTCATCTTCTGAACTGTTCTAAACTCTGTGATGAGTGTTCCCCCTCCCTCTCTCTTTTTTGTTCGTCCCTCCCCTATCCATCCCCTACCCCTTCCATCTCCTCCTCATTCCACTCAACCTGCCCTGCCCTTTCCCCCTCTCACCCCGCTCTGACCTGGCCTTCTGTCACCCTGCCCTCCCTGGGCCTCCCTAGCCCACTTACAAGGGTCTATTTCTCCTCTTTCCTATCCCCTCAGGATGTGTGTGGTGCACATATGCGCAGGCACTGACACATTCCTCTGTGAATTTGTGTAATGAGGATCTCATCATGAATATGACCTTAGCTGTCGAAATGGTGTTAAACATCTATTACTCACTCACTCTCACTCCCAGCCCTCACCCTGCCTTGCCCTGCCCTGCTCTCACCCTGCCCTGCCCTGCTCTCGCCCTGCCCTGCCCTACTCTCATCCTGCCCTGCCCTTCTCTCACCCTGCCCTGCCCTGCTCTCACCCTGCACTGCCCTGGCATCTCCTTCACTCACATGCCCTGCCCTGCCCTGCCCTGCTCTCTACCTGCCCTGCCCTGCTCTTACCCTGCCCTGCTCTCACCCTGCCCTGCCCTCTCACCCTGCCCTGTCCTACTCTCACCCTGCACTGCCCTGGCATCTCCTTTGCTCACATGCCCTGCCCTGCTCTCACCCTGCCCTGCCCTGCCCTCATCTCACCCTGCCTTGCCCTCTTCTCACCCTGCCCTGCCCTCCTCTCACCCTGCCCTGCCCTCCCCCCTCCCTTCCCTCCACCACTGCTGTAGGACACTTTCCCTATACCATTAATACACAGGTAAGTTCATAGTAGGGATCCAGATATTTCATGTAAAAGGCAACACTGACTAGTCCTGGAAAGAACAGCTTCATGTCTTTCTTTGTACTAGTAGGCTTGCAAGGTGTATTTGTGGTGTGGGGGCAAACAGGTCCCACACTTGGCCAGGTATAAGAGGACTATATATAGAGGCAATTGAGAAACCAAAAATATCCCCTGCCCCTGTAGGCCAGTCCATGGCAGACTCACTACAAAGTGGTTTCACAGCACTCTAGGCAGAATTCTACTACCCATACCAAACTTATTTCTTTTAGACATAGGACAACTGGAATAGACTACTAAATCAGATATGAAGTAATAATGTGCAGACATTCTCATAGTCTGGAAATACTTAGATGTTTCTAGTCAAAAGTGCAAATCAAGGTCATCTGAGTAGTAGTGGAATGGCAACACCATTTCTATTGCACTGAACTTGGAACAAGAGCAGATATGCAGAGGTACAGTCATTATGAACTTGAAGGCTCTCTTCTCTACTCCTACATGGGGAATTAGTAGGGGAAGATTGAGGCCAGAATGTCACTTTAATGAATCAAAGTGCCTTGTGTTGGCTGAATGAGTTTGATTCAAATGAATGGTACTGCTCTGCCTTTCCACTTGGGTAGATATTGCATTTACTGCTTTGGTGATGGGGGGGGGGGGTTAGATTAGCTCAAGGATTTGTTGCTTATTGACCTTTAAAAAAAAAGAAAAGATTTTGGATAAATTTCTCAAAAAGAATTTTTAACATGTCACCACTAATTTTTCATCAAATCGGGCAGCCCACTTTAGGCCACACCAAAAACCCATGTTAAACTCACTTTGAGCCCAAATCGGTGAGCCCAATTTCAAACAGATCTGTGCCCGAATCGGTTAGCCCAGTGTGGCCCAGACCCTTTGCTGAGGACAAAACCCATCGGGCGCCCACTGTGTTAACCCAGTGTGGCCCACATCAGGAGCCCGCTCTGGCCCAGACTCGGGCCACACCATTTTTGCTACCTGGGGAGTAAACCTAGCCTGTCACTCTCCTGACAGAATTGGAAACACCTTTGTTCCTTAAAAGGAAACACGAGGGAAATGTTATTATCTGTCGAAATTCCATTTTTCCTGGTCTGGCAACTCGACTTTTGACCAACCATATGGGTTCAACAAATTTATAAATAGAGGGTGAAGCTATATGTCTATAAAAAAAACTACTTTATGTTTTAATTTACATGAGCTTCGGTCATTGAACCTTCAGCTAAACATTTTAAAGATGCCATTTTAGTTGAAAGCAATCTGTTGAATATCAAATAGCTCATAAGCCTATCTATGAAAAAAAAAAAAGTTGAAATAGGTATAATACATTTCCATGTCCTGTGATTCCCTAAATGGTTCTAAGAGAGTTAGTAACGCAGATGGGCACTAAGATGTATGTACTTTGTGCCTGATAGTGCAGAGGTGGGAAACTGTAACCTTTGGCAGGAGTGGTAAATAAGGGTGACCAGCCAAAGTATATATTGTCTACAATACCACCCCCTATAGGTCACCCTGTGTATACATACATCAATACAATAGTAACTATTGTCTACATGAGGAGGCGGAAAACACAGGAAATGAGGCATAATGCCAAATATCACCTAGCCAACCCTGGGGTCTGTTACTGCAATAGTTACTAGTATGAAACTTGTGTTAACGCAACTTTTAAAGAACCTGTGAGTAGCAGGCAAGCAGGAATCTAGTGTGTTGCACAGACAATGTTGCTTTAACAAAAGTACACAAACTAGCATTAAAGTAACTATGAGACTAGAGACAAGTGAGTGATAATAGGGGAGTAGTATAGTATGTATCGGAACGGGACTATAGTTAAGTACTGTTTATTACTCACTCGACCTGCAGCCAATCAGAGGCCTCCGTTTGGTCACGTGGCCCGTTGCCATGGCAACGTGACCTACTTAGGGGGTCACGTGACCACCTTTCAGCCAATCAGAGGCCAGCATTCTATTAACCATGGTAACATGACCTACTTAGGGGTGGCAACCACCGCTCAACCAATCAGAGGCCAGCATTCTGGTAACCATGGTAATGTGACCTAATTAGGGGATTAGCGGGTCACGTGGAACCTCTCAACAAATTAGAGGCCAGCATTTTGGTAACCATGGTAACATGACCCATTTAGGGGACTAGTAGCCACCATGATGACCTAATTAGGGGATTAGTCACGTGACCCTTAAGGGGTGGAGCTAATTATGCAAATAAGGTTTTGTATATTTTTATGTGTCATAACATATGTAGGAAATAAAAACACAATGAAATAAGTTCATTTTTTTTGTTTTTCATTGAAACAACATTTCAATCAATCATTTTACTTTTTTGCTCGACCTTTCAGCAAACCGCAAAGTCACACTTTGTCAGTGCACCCACAGTCGACCTTTTTCAACATACTCTGCACTAGTTTGGATAAACCCAACACAATTTCGGCCAGACATAGGATATTTGTGTGCATGACTTGCACATGTTTCCAGCACCCTTTTTCCGTCTTCACATCATTGTCATCATCGTGAGCCTTTGACTCACCGACCGGTCGCTCAGTTTTGGGTTTCTGCTCATTTGCATGACGCTCTTTTTGGGGTGTCTTGTTCGACATGCTTCGATCAGGAAATGCACGCAATGAGGTCCACAGGTGTCAGCAGAAGCGTCTTGGAGTTGAATATGATTTCTTTGCATATCATGTCTGCACCTCTTCCATTAACGCTCGACGGGTCTCAAATGAAGTGTCACCGTCACCTCGACTTTAATGAATGGTATGGGTCGGCTGGTTCTGTCTCTTAAGTAGACCCCTATCTCATCCAACCTTCTGGATTTCAAGGGAAAATAATCCAAATGTCAAAAAAAAAAGGAAGAGAAATACCCTACCGAGCGAAGGTCTCTTTGAAAATGGGCTTAAATCTCTTTTAAGTCTTTGATCAATTGAAACCTGCAGTAAAGAGGTTTAACTCGGACAGGATACATAAGGGCGAGTGACTGCTTGTCTCAATCACACTTTCTCTGCCTCCTTCATCATGGAAACAACGACCGCTCTACAGACTGTCAACTTTGAGAACGCAAGAACTGTTACAGCAGCATCACCATATCCCCCACGGCAATGGACTTGTTTGCTTTTCTGTTGGAAGATGACGCTCACGCCCCCGCCAAAAATCATATCGACCAGTGTCTATGGTTTAACAACGTTGCTGATGATGACGATGATGATGACGACGGTGGTGCTACTACCTCCTTCACCACTCTACATACTGTCAACTTTGAGAACCCATCAACTGTTACATCATCATTATATACCTCCACGGTAATGGATGTGGATGATTTTCTGTTGACAGATTATGCTGCTGATGCCGCCAAAGATTATATGGACCCGTGTGAATGGTTTAATCTTTCTGATATAGGTACTATTGCTGGTGGTGATGATGGTACTACTGGGGTGTTGCTCTACAGCCTGTCGACTTTTTTGAGAACCCAACAACTGTTATATCATCACCATATCCCCCCATGGTAATGGATGTGGACGATATTATGATGACAGATTACTACTCTGCTGACGCCTCCGAAGATGACATGGACCCGTCGTCTAGGTACCATTACTGGTGGTGATGATGGTAACGATGTTGCTACTGCTGCTCCTGCTGCTGCTGATGGTGCTGCTCCTGCTGCTGATGGTGCTGCTGCTGCTGATGGTGCTGCTGCTGATGGTGCTGATGGTGCTGACGAATACACACCCCTTGTTACACCTGAACTAACAGACATCGCACCCACTAAAATAGGTAAACTCACCGACTATCAAGCCAGTTTCATTAATTTCTTGTGTCGCCACTACTGCTTGTAGGGTTGTACAAGATCTTCATATGTTGTTCTAACGTTCAAGGTAGTACTACTACCTTACCTACTCGTATATTGTTTAAGGAAGAAAAAATGTGTACTTGCGACCTGTGTTACACATGGGAAATAATCGATGCAACAGATGTGTTGTTTTTTAAAGCGTCGTTGTTAAAACAACATGTACGTGAAGGTCTTGTTGCTAATCAGTCATTCGTTTCGTTGAAAGAGTGTTTCAACGATGTTTTCTGGAAAAGTACCAATGTCTTTCTAGATAGATGTATAGGAGTTTATACCACGATTTTGGCACTTCCGGTTGGTTTATATGCAGTTTAGCCGTGCATTATTCTGCATATACCACCCTTGTGCATTTTTGAAATTTTTGGTATATACTTTTTCGAGGTCAAGTTGGACTTAGAATATTTTAGGAAATTATGGCAGCTATACAAAGTCAATCTAGCCATTTTCCATGGTGAAAAATCGTGCCAACTCGTATGAGGATTGAACCCCGGCCGCAGTGGTGGTAGGCGAAGGCCTTAGCCATAGCGCCACACTGAACGGTGATGAAATCCAATGCGAAGGTAAATAAGTTCTAACCTGCTATGTTTCCAGTCAGTTTTCGTATGGAATCCAACCTTTTCATGTTATAATATTGAAATCCCAAGAAGTTTTCGATCCATAGACGAGTAATACGTGCTAGTTTTCTCCATTTTCTTCGATATAAATAAGAATCCATTGATTTTCCAAACGGGTCCTAAATTTTCGGCGTCTTTCTTGTACGGCGAGCAGTTGACCTATATCTACATCCGGGCCACTGACACACTTTCGCCGAACAAGGAGGCGGGTGGGAATGGCCGGACCGCGACACGTGTACTTTGGGAAAATCAATGGATTCTTATTTAATTTGAATATATCGGACATATCAAGCATGGAGTACTCATCTAGAATGTCTAAGGATATGTATGTTTTAATTTGAACACTTGTCATGGTTGGATTCGATACGAAAAGTGACTGTATACACAGTACCTCTCCCGGCAAGGAACAAAAACAATGGCTTCGCGCAGAGCGGTGACCCGGGCCGTATCGCTTGCTTTTACAAAATGTCTTCGCCTGGCTATATTCTTTGGATTTCAGGTAAGAAATTGATACAAAATGGAGGAAATGGTGGTATAAACCTATTAGGTGATGCATATCGGGGCCCCACGGGCTGTATATGCTGTATATACAGCCCTAGGGCCCCGATATGCATCATCTATTAGCTTAATATCAATTTCACAATCAGGAAACCTGTCCTCTCATCGAAAGACATTATACATTAGAATCTACAGATGCTTTCATATTTCTTCTCGAGAAAAACTCAGACCTTTTACGACACCTGTGTTGTCATGACTCTGAGAAAATATTCAACACTTTCTGTCAAGAGTGTTTAGATCGTGTGCTCTGTAACGAGTTTCATTTTGAAAATATACAGAACGCTCTGCTAAGAAGTCTCATGTCCGCACAAAGTGAATGGAATACTTGGTATTATACTTCAGTAGATTTCTATTGTAATTAAGATGAATTGTGGGTAGGAAGAATGACTTACACCATTCCTACATTTCGAAAGAATCCTCACATGAAAACCGTATACAAGGATTACACTATGTACAGTCTGAATTATGATTGAAAATCAATGTATATACTTGTAAATATATTTTATCAAATAAAAATATAAAAATTAAAAAAGATGATTTGTGGTATATCTCATTTGCATAATTTACCCCGCCCATATGACCACCCAATAATCCACTAACTAGGTCATGTTACCAAGGTTACTAAGAATACTGGTCTCTGATTGGCTGAGAGGTGGTCATGTGACCCCCTAAGTAGGTCACATTACCATGGTTACCAGAATGCTGCCCTCTGATTGGCTGAGCGGTGGTTGCTAATCCCCTAAATAGGTCATGTTACCATGGTTACCAGAATGATGGCCTCTGATTGGCTGAAAGGTGGTCATGTGACCCCCTAAGTAGGTCATGTTGCCATGGCAACGGGTCATGCGACCAAATGGAGGCCTCTGATTGGGTGCAGGTCGAGTGAGTAATAAACAGTACTTAACTATAGTCCCGTTCTGATACATACTATATTACTTAGGGGTAATTGCCAAAAATAAGCAAAGATGTGAGTATGGTACAAAGTCCAGCATTCATGTAACATAGTAGTATGAGTTGGAGCTTTTAATCCGGTTATTAGTACTTGCCAGAAAATCTAGGACTGGTACCTGAGCTGTCCTTAATCTGAAAGTGGTAAGTACAGTACTTACAACTTTTTTATACTTGCTGAAACACGATAACCCTACTCACCACTTGTATCTGTTGGAGTAACCTGGGGTATGTAACGAGTCTCCTACGTAATATTTTGGTGCCTGCAGGTTGCAATGCAAAGAATTACAATTGCTAAGCAAACATGTGACCCATCAGCAAACGCATTACACCAGTGAATTGCTTGAACTCAATTCAAATGACATTGCTGACATATCCCCCTTCATGGAAACCTATGTTGCTAGGTAGTAAGTCCCCAAACATCCCCTGTGTGAGAGATAATCCACTTGCCAAACGACCCCGCCTGCGACTGCTACTGGTAAACAATGTCGCAGTGTAAGATTCAGTGAAAATGCGACCCGACAAATGTTATGCAGTTATTTGTCTCTATTAACCTGATTAAATCAAAATCAATGCACCTGGCACGTAGCTCACCATGGCGACATCGAGTAACTCACCAGAGCTACATTCATGCAATTGTAGGGGCAGTAATTCCCCATACTTGGTGGAGATACTGAGTGGTCCCACCTTGTGAGGGGGATCTCTAGAGAGCTCGGTACCAGGTAATCACTGCCCCCTAGTGTGTGTATTGTAGTGATCATATCACTTGTATAATAATTGTAATGTCGGGGCGATCGGTCCGGTGGTAGCCACTGGTACGGGAGCGCTAGTTAGGGTCCGTCTCACCTGGGGGCGACACGGTGGCGACCGGTGACGTCACGCTCGTGACGTCACATTTAGGGACGCCATATAAGGGCGGTCCGGTGGTCGCGAGGGCAGAGGGCAATAAGAGACTTGCAGGTGGCAGAAGTGTGGTCGGTGACTTCGGGTTCGGTGGTTGCGATCGGTGGAGACCTGCAAGGGTGGTGCATCTCAATACAAGCAAGGATAATTGATGTCCATTAATGAGAACTGTTAGTGATAAGGCCAGAAAGAAATAAACCAAACACCTTCTACTGTTATCAAACTTTATTGGCTGCGTCTGGTCCTTTTTGTGTTTACTACATTGGTGACAGCGGTGTTGTTGCTTTTACGAACCCGCGCATTTACAAAGGATGGATAAGGCTGATAGTGACTATAGTGGAGGGGAGGAAGGAGGTCTAGGTCAGGGAAGGAAAGGATCTCTAGTGGAAATAGTGGACGAGGAGATATTATTTCGGAGACAGATGCAAAACGGCGGCCCGGTGGCGTCCGGTGGTTCCGCCGACTTGACCGGTGGTGGTAAAAGGTGGTATGGAGTGCGGAAAGATGCTACAAATTGGCAGGAGTGGAAGAGAGAGGAGGATAAATCGGGGGAGAAGGAGTTGGGGGAGCTCTTGGACGGAGCGGCTAAATCACAAGTTGGGGCTGGTGGAAGTTTCGCCAGGAGGGGTTATAATCCGTTCCGTGGGGCGTCCGGTGGTACACCCGGTGGTGCAAGCGATGGAGCCGGTGGTCCCACCGGAGGGGATACTTATTGGAAACAAGAGAGAACGGGGAGAACAACAGAAGGCGGTAACTCGGGAGCGGGTGACCAGTGGGAGGAGAGGAGAGGGCCGGAGCTATCTAGGGATCGGAGGAACACCCCCTCATTCGAGTACAGGGGAGAGGGTACATCGCCAGTGGGGGTGGGGGATCTCCCTACTCCTGGGGAGGAGGCCCCAGGGGCCGGGGATGACAGCCCCGCCCGCAAGCCCATCGTGATGCCGGGAAAGTATGACGGGTCAGGTGACCTGGAGGAGTTCCTCTCGCATTTTGACCTCTGTGTCTTAGCCAACCGATGGTCGGAGAAAGAAGCAGGGACCTTCTTAGGGATCAGTTTGTCGGGGGTGGCGAGACGGTTGCTCGCAGCCGTGAAACCAGCATCAGAGAATGGGTACAAACTGTTGAGGGAGGCACTGATAAACCGGTTCCAACCTCAAAGCCAGGTAGAGTCGTACAAGGCCCTGCTCCGCACCCGAGTGAGGAAGCCGGGGGAAGAGCTCCAGACGTTATCCGAAGAGATATCCCGATTGGTCCGTCTGTCATACCCTAACGCAGACGCGACAACGGTGGACGTGATGGCCAAGGACAGGTTCGTGGAATGCTTAGATGATGGGGAACTCCGTAACTGGATATATCAGGGAGAAACAAAGAATTTGCTCCAGGCTGTGGAGAGGGGGGTACAAGCGGAGGCATACCTAAAACAGGAGCGGGAGAAAAGTAAGCAGGTCCGCGCCGCGTCACTGTCCATGGCCGAAGAGATGTCTGAGATCAAGGAAAGGCTGGCGGGTCTAACTACCGAAATTAGAGGGGGCCAGGTACCCAAGACCGGGACCTCACCGATGGGGCCGCGGAGGTCATGCTTTGAGTGTGGGGCTGAGGACCACTTTAAACGTAACTGCCCGGCCTGGAAGAAGCGAGTGGAAGCGGCAAAGAAAAGGGATGCTGAGGGCAAGCCGTCGGGAAACTAGACGGGGTCTCCCCCGCCAGCCGGGGGGAGGCCCAGGGGGTCGAAAGGCAGAGAGAATGGCTGGGACGGAAAGAAAAGAGCGGAAACGGCCTAGAGGTGGAGGGGGTGCTATGGGGACAATCCATCCATCTTGTGGTGGACACCGGGGCAACTAGCAACTTGTTGTCCACGGCATGGTGGAAGGGGGCGGGATCCCCTGGACAGGTGGCTCCGGTCACTTCGGCATTTCACACCGCCGATGGAAAACCACTCCAGGTGGAGGGCAAGGTTTCTACGGTCCTGCAATGCGGGTCAAGGAATGAACGCGCTTCATTTATTATCGCTGACATTGCGGCGTCAGGGCTCCTAGGCGCTGATTTTCTGCGGGAGACGCGGGCCACCATAAACCTAGCGGAAGGCAAGTTGTTATGGCCAAGGGAGGTCGTGGATGGCAGTTGCAGGATAGTGAGCGTTGCTACGGAGGTGGTGGGAGGCGCAACCGAGCGGGTGATTCTGGGCCGTGTCTCACCAGAGTTTGAAGGGGAGGAAGTGATGGTGGAAGGCTTACCTCGAGTGGAGGGCGCAAGGGGAATCCGGGTGGGACGCACAGTGTCCATGCCAAGAGGGGGCGAGGTGCCCATGTTGGTCTGTAACCCGGGGCCTAACCCTGTCACGGTCTACCGGGGTATGCACCTGGGTCAGGTGGAGTTAGTAGGCAAGCCCGTGTGCCGGCTGGTAACGGAGGATAACTCAGGGGGCTCCGGGGCCAGTCGGGACAGTACGGGCGACGACCTCATAACCGTCTTACTAGGGGGAACTAAGGTGGAGAAGGATCCTGTATGGATACGGTTGTTAGAGCGTAACAGGGCGGCATTTCAAGAGGGGGATGAGGACATGGGCCATACAGACGTGGTGACACACTCGATTAACACTGGGGAGGCGGCCCCCATAAAGATGGCGCCCCGCAGGCTAGCCCCACACAGGCGGGCGGTTGTCGATCAGGAGGTGGACAAGATGCTCCAACAGGGAGTGATCGAACCAGCTTCGGGCCCATGGGCGAGCCCAGTGGTCCTCGTGAAGAAGAAGGATGGCCGTGTCAGATTTTGCGTCGACTACCGACGATTGAACTCGGTCACAGTGAAAGACGCTTATCCTCTCCCCAGGATAGACGACTCTTTAGACTCAATGTCCGGAGCCTGTTGGTTTAGCACCATTGACTTGGCGTCAGGGTATTGGCAGGTCTCTATGGAGGAGGACGCTAAGCCCAAGACAGCTTTCGTGACCCACCGGGGGTTGTTTCAATTTCGCGTAATGCCCTTCGGGCTATGTAACGCCCCCGGGACATTCGAAAGGCTGATGGAAATTGTCATGAGGGGTCTCCAATGGACGGTGTGTTTGGTGTACTTGGACGACATCATTGTATTCTCCGAGACCTTGGAGGGGCATGCGGAGCGACTGGAGTTGGTCCTGGGACGCCTCCAGGAGGCCGGGTTGAAGATAAAGGCCACCAAATGCCAGCTAGTACGGGAACAGGTGAGCTTCCTGGGGCACAGAATCGACAGGAATGGGATTGGCACGGACCCTGAGAAGATAGCTGCCGTGTCGGAGTGGCCGGTGCCTACCTCAGTGACGGAAGTACGCTCCTTTCTAGGCCTGTGTGGCTACTATCGTAGCTTTGTGCCGGGGTTTGCTTCGATAGCTAGGCCGCTCTCGGAACTAACCGAGAAGGACAAGAAATTTTCCTGGAACCGAGACTGTGCGGAAGCTTTCCAGGCGCTCAAGGATAAGTTAGTGAGTGCCCCTATCCTAGCCTACCCGATGGCAGAGGGACAGCTCCTGGTGGACACCGACGCCAGCAACCTGGGGCTGGGGGCTGTTCTGACTCAAGTGCAGGATGGTCGGGAGCGGCCCTTAGCTTACGCCAGTCGCACATTGAGTAGATGTGAGAGGAATTACTGTGTCACCCGCCGCGAACTGTTGGCGGTGGTTTTTGCGGTGAAGAAGTTCCGCCACTACTTGGTAGGGCGCCCTGTGCGTATAAGGACTGACCATGCCGCCCTGAAGTGGTTGGCCAGTTTCAAGGAACCTGAGGGGCAGGTAGCCAGGTGGCTACAGTTATTGGAGACTTTCGATCATGTCATCGAGCACCGCCCAGGGAAGGATCATGGTAACGCGGATGGGCTGTCCCGGAGGCCGTGTAATCAATGCGGCATGGGGGAGCCCTCCGGGTCTCCGTTGTTCGAGGACTTCTCAAGCGAGGGGGCAATAGATGCCCTGGCCGAGTGTCGTGCGGTGACTCGTAGCGAAGCCGCCACCGATAGGGGAGCAGAGGAGAGGGTGGGCCTGGAAGTGACGGCCGAGGAGACGGACGGGATCTTTATGGACCAAAGGGAGGCCCTTACTCACCAGGGTTCGGAAATGGATCGAGGAAGGCGAGGTCCCCTCGAGGGATGCCCTCTCGGGGGAGGCCTACGACGTGCGCGCCTTGGCGGCACAGGTTCCGCGGCTGAGGGTGGAGGGCGGTGTACTCTGTAGGGTTTGGTGGGAGCCGGGCGGCCGCACCTTCCTGCAAGTAGTGGTGCCGGATAGTAAGAAGGAGGAGGTGTTGGCCGGGGTGCATGGGGCCCCGTTGAGCTGCCATTTTGGTCGGGCCCGGAGCCTGAGGCGATTCCAGCAGGCCTACTATTGGCCCGACTATAGGAGGGATGTGGTGCAGTGGCTGGCCTCTTGCCCCCAGTGTCTGAGCCGTAAAGCAGCGCCCCATCCCCCTCGAGCCATGATGCGGCATGTACCGGTAGCGTTCCCAGTGGAACGCATGGCTATGGACCTTATGGGTCCTCTCCCGCGCACCCCGCGTAAGAACAAGCACATCCTTATCGTCATGGATTATTTTACGCGATGGGCAGAGGCAGTCCCCCTACCGGACCAAGAAGCGGAGACGGTGGCTCGGGCCTTCGTAACGGAGGTGGTGTGCCGGCTGGGGCCCCCGGGCACGATCCACACGGATCAAGGTCGAAACTTTCAGGCTCGGATGTTCCAGGAGGTGCACCGGTTGCTGGGAGTGGCGCAGACGCGCACTTGCCCCTATAATCCTAAATCCGATGGGTTAGTGGAGCGTTGCAATCGTACTGTGGAGTCGATGCTGGCCATGTCGGTGGCTGAGGACCAGACGGATTGGGATCTGCAACTGCCATACGTAATGGCTGCGTATAGGTCTTCGGTCCAAGCCTCCACTAACCAAACCCCCAACTTTCTGATGCTGGGAAGAGAAACTCTTTTGCCTGGTAACCTGTTGTACCCGCAACCAGACTTCGTGGGAGGGAAACCCGACGACTACGTCGACTACGCCGCGGAATTACAAGGAAGGATGGCCAGAGGGCATGCGTATGCCCTCCGGCAGATGGGGGGGGCGGTCCGTCGTCAGGAAAGGAATTACTCCACCCGGGTACGGGGGGAGCCGCTAGAGGTAGGGGACACGGTCTACTATATGGTTCCCCGGAAAGAAGTAGGCAAGTGCCCCAAGTTCATGTGCCCTTGGTCAGGGCCTTGGAAAATTCTCAGGAGCCTAGGGGGTCCTGTATGGGAGATCCAGATGGGACGGAAGAGGAGGATAGTGCATTATGACCTACTGAAGAAAGTGGAGAAGCCTCGGGAGGAGGGTGCTGGGGAGGCCCGGGCGGTCTGGGCCCCCGAGCGGTGGCTCAGCTCTCCGGTGGCGCCACCTGCCACCACCGCGGTGGGAGTGCCACCGGTGCGCCACCTAGAGGAGGAGAGCGGTTTCCCGCCACATCCGGGCCCTGGCGGGATTACCATGGCAACTGCCGCCGCGGTGGGAGAAGGGAAGAGGGAGGACCAACCTATGGCTCCACTAGAGCAAGAAAAAGGGCAAGAAGAGGCGTGGAAAGGAAGGGGAAGGCGCCTTTTACCTTCTTTCATAGTAAACTTACCTGAGAGGGGCCCCCCCGGCGGGGTAAAAAGGGAAACTTACCTGCAGGTGGCCGGAGGAGGGCGGTCGGCGGGCTCGGTGGAGGTAGTTCCCGGGGCAGCGGCGGGGCACGGCTCTCCTGCAAAAGAAAAGGGAGAGAGATTAGTAGGAAGGAGGGGATCAAAAGACGGGGAGATGAGTCGGGCAGTAAAAGCGGTTTTCACAGCTAAAAATAAAAGGTGGGAGGAGCAGAGGCGGGCAAGCGAAATGTGGGCCACCGAAGAGGACCACCGGGAGGAAGAGGCCACCTGGCGAAGGGGCCGGGAACTGCACCGTGACCTAGTTTCTGCCACCGACCACGCGGCACGAGAACGAGGCGGTAGCTGGGCCACCGAGCGGTCAGCAGAACTAGACAACAACACAATGAGGAAGTCGGAGACTCCACTGAATTGCCCGGAGTGTGGCCGCACTTTTTGGCGCAGGGATGTCCTAAATCGACATATCTCAGCGCTGCACAAGTCCTGCGGACCGGGGTGGAACTGTCCGGTCGAAGGATGTAAGTTTCAGGTCAAAGGAGGAAGGTGGGACGATCTCGTCAACCATCTGGTGGCGCTACACGCCGGCCATAGCTGGATAAAGCTCCCCCGAAGCCAGCGACCACCGAAGGCTGTGATTCAGTATCACACGAGGGAAGCCACCTCCACCGCAGGGTCACCGGCCACCGCGGCGTCACCGGCCACCGCGGCGTCACCGGCCACCGAGGGGTCGCCAGCCGGATCGGTGGAGACAAGGCAGAGAGGCGAGGAAGGAGAAGGTCAGGAGAGCCTTGACTCGTCACAAGGATCTCCTACCTCTCCAACCGTGCGACGTAGGAGCAGCAGGAGGGCCGCGCACTTGGCCACGGAACGGCTGCTGGAGAGCACAGGAACGGGGGAGGAGGAGGTCCGGACTCCTACGCCGGAGGGGAAGGAGGAGACGCAGAGGCGTTCACCCAGACGGCCCAAGCCTCGTAGCGTGGTGGGGAGGGTCATCTCCGGGGCGTCCCGGCAGCGCAGCCGCTCACCGGTAGGCCGGCCAGCTGCACCGACCTCCAGTATCGGCGGAGAGGTCAGCCAGAAGAGGAAAGGGGTACCGGAAACGGGTGGAGAGGAGGCTCCCTGGGACGCAGACCCACCGGCGATCGTGCTGGAGGAGGCACCAGGCGGCGAGGGAAGTCCGCCCTCCAAGGTCCCCAAGACGGCATCCGACCCGGTGGCGCTCACCTCGGCGGTGACAGACGGGGCCCAGGAGGGGACACTGGAGGAGGAGTGCAGCCCCCCGCCTAAGATGCCGAAAACCACACTGGAACCGGTGGCCTCCACGTCAGCAGCTGCGGAGGAGGATCTACTGAGCACCAGGTCCATGGAGGACTTCGAGGCCGCGCGGATATTAGCGCAACAATTGGGACAGGGGGAGCCGGAGAACCTGGCAGAGGAGGCGAGCCAGGTGCTGGAGCAGGTGGTGAGCGGCCCGGCGTCCAGTGGAGACGGGAACCCCATATTGTTGCAGTCCCTGATGATTGACAGCGACGGGACCCTGGTTCCTGCTGAGGTGGGAGAGGAGCTCCTGAAGGAGACGAACCGGAGGGCAGAGGAGATGGCGGAGGCTGCTAAGAAGCAGTTCCAGAAACACCTGATTGCGGAAGCACTGCGGAAAAAGGCGTGGCTGTCTCCTGCCGGCCACGAGGTCCGGATAGCGTCGTCCCCACTCTTCGAGGCAGTGGCACCGGAGACGGAGGGGCCGGCGGCCCTCAGAGATGCAGAGCAGGTGCGCCAGATATTGACGTCGTCACCGCCGACGGTCCCAACCCACACGTCGGATAACAATACACCCGTGGTGGGAGGGCGGTTGGAGCGTTTGATGGCTTCCCGAGTGGACTTGGGGGAGGAGCCGGAGGAGCTAGACTGGGAGGAGGAGGAGGAAGACCCGTTGATGCTCCCACCCAACCAAGTCTCATACAAGGCCGTCGCCTTAGACACCGAGTCGGAGGAGGGAGGCTCTTCGCCTGATAAAGGTGATGTCAGGAGAGTGGTGTGCAGGGGGGACCGCGTCCCCGAGAAGACCCCAGGGGCTGACACATCTCCGACGGGGGAGACAGATGGGGCTAAGGGGGTGTCGCTGCACGAGTCGGATGCGGAGGAAGAGACCGCGCCTCTTGCTAGGAGAACGGAGGGGGAGGATAAAAGCCAAAGGAAGGAGAGAGAAGATAGAGATCGGCGGCGCGACAAAGAGAGAGAGGGGAAAGAGGATAGGGAGCGCCGAGACAAGAGGGAGAGAGAGAACGAAGGGCACAAAGAAAAAGAGGGGAGAGATAAACACAAGGAAAAGGAGGATAAGGACAAAAGAGAAAGGGAGGAGAGGGAGACACGCAGGAAGGAGGATAAAGATAGGAGAGAGAGGGAAGAGAGAGAGAAACGCAAGGAGAAGGCGGATAGGGACAGAAGAGAGAGGGAAGAGAGGGAGAAACGCAAGGAGAAGGAGGACAAGGAGAGACGAGAAAGGGACGAAAGAGAGAAGCGTAAGGAGAAAGAGGAGAGGGACAGGAGAGAAAGGGAGGAGAAAGTGAAACAGAAGGAGAAGGAGGACAGGGACAAGAGGGAGGAGGAAGAGAGGGAGAAACGGAAAGAGAAGGAGGACCGAGAAAGGAAGGAGAGAGAGGAGGAAAGAGAAAGGAAAAGGAGGGAGAAGGAAGAACGAGAGAGGAGGGAGAAAGAGGACAGAGAAAGGAGGAAGGAGAGGAGTGAGAAAGACAAGAAGGACTGGGAGGAACTTAATGCGAAAGAGAAGAAGGAGAGGGACGATAGAGACCGAAGAGAGAGAGAGGAGAAACAAGCGGAGGTGCGAGAAAGGAGGGAAAGGGAGGAGAGACAGAGGAGAGAGACAGAGAGGGAGCAATCGGGAGAAGGAGCGAAGGAAAGCAGGAGAGAGGGAAGAAATAGGGGTCAGGAGGACCAAGATCTTAGGCGTGAAAGAGATAGCGAGAGGCGCGGACACAGGAGGCAGGAAGAGGTGGACTTTGGGAGACAGCGAGAGTATGAGGAATATGATCGACGACGGGATCAATACGAGTATGAGCAGGAAGTACAGAGAGGAAGCCGGGGCGGAGATTGGGGGGGTCCATGGCGACGTCACGAGAGGAGGGACGAATGGGCCGACGAATGGGGGGAGTACTTCCCTGAAAGGCCCCGGGAGCCGGGGTTCCCCCGCGTGGAGGGAACGGACCCTCTTGGGGGTCGGCCTGTTTGGTATGGCGAGCACCCTGAGCGTATACCCTGGAAGCGGGTAGAACAACCGGATCGCCTCCAGAAGTGGGCATCAGGCCTGGCCCCATCGCCGGACTTAGGGGAAGAGTATACACCTGTAGGGGGAAGAGCGCACGGTTGGGTGGAGTTGATTGGGCCGTCGACAGTGCAAACCCATTATTATGCTACGACCGTCCAGAAGTATACTCCAAGGGGGAACCAGGATATGGCACCTCCACCGCCTCCCCCTCCAGCAGCGCGGCCAGCAGGGGGCGCGACCGGGGTAACACCTGCAGGATATCCCGCACCACCAGCACCAGCCTTCAGCTCAACCCTCCGGGCGTCCGGAACACCAGGGCTAGCGCCCGCGGCAGCAAGATTTCCGGGCCCCGGGCCAGCTCACGCAGCAGCCAGGTTTCCGGGTCACAGGCCGGGCCACCTCGGAGGGGACCTGGAGGAGCGGATACGCCGCATGATACGGGAGGAGACGTCCCGCCCGCCCCAGTCCAAACCGCACCGGGACGGTTGAGAACAGGGGAGGTGGGGGGCAGTTCACGGAGTGACCGGGCGGCATCTTTGAAGAGGCTGAGGGGGTCCGGAGTAAGAGAGGCATTGGTGGTTGGGTGTGGAGGAGCCGACGGGCCTCCACTTGTTGTCCAGCTTGGGCATGCAAGGGGGAGGAGGAGAGATCACCTGACTGGGTCATAAGCAAGGAAGGGGGAGAAGGGAGGGGTAGTCGGGGGCCTGCGGGGTGGGGGAGTACTGGTGGGGGATCGAGTACCTGCCGGGAAACCCCCCCCCCCGTGGGTCACCGAGACGCCTCGGTCCCGTCCCAACCAGGGTGGAGCGGAGGCGGCATAAGCAGACACCGACCAGAGGGCCAGGACAAGGGAGACAGCCGGACGAGGCCGGACAGGGGACGTCGACCAGTTAGCTTCGTGTAACAGCGCCCATCTAGACCGGATGTTGTATTATATGTTCTGGACTATTGTTATAGACTTTACCCAAGTTCACATATAAGAGTTTATAGTAATAAGAGGGGGGCCCATTGTAGGAGTCCCCAGTTAAATGTATAAATGTTAAAATGTAGCGGTTACGACCGGCGTAAATGTTGTAACACCTTTGACCATTATGGCAAAGATTCACGGATATATTTTCTACAACCTAAGTTTGAAATGATAAGGGGAGAGTGTAGTGATCATATCACTTGTATAATAATTGTAATGTCGGGGCGATTGGTCCGGTGGTAGCCACTGGTACGGGAGCGCTAGTTAGGGTCCGTCTCACCTGGGGGCGACACGGTGGCGACCGGTGACGTCACGCTCGTGACGTCACATTTAGGGACGCCATATAAGGGCGGTCCGGTGGTCGCGAGGGCAGAGGGCAATAAGAGACTTGCAGGTGGCAGAAGTGTGGTCGGTGACTTCGGGTTCGGTGGTTGCGATCGGTGGAGACCTGCAAGGGTGGTGCATCTCAATACAAGCAAGGATAATTGATGTCCATTAATGAGAACTGTTAGTGATAAGGCCAGAAAGAAATAAACCAAACACCTTCTACTGTTATCAAACTTTATTGGCTGCGTCTGGTCCTTTTTGTGTTTACTACAGTATCATACCGATCCAGGTGTAGTTGGAAGGTAGAGAATGTCAGGCCAGGGGAAGTAGCTCAGGGGTAGAGCTTCCGCTTCAAAGTTGGAGGGTTCCGGGTTCGAGTCCCGGTTTCTCCATGACATTTTCCGCTGACCACTACATTGGTGGAGAAACTCTGACCACTGCGCAGAGCCTACAGGGGGAGTGACACAACCAAGTGAACAGTCCCTCTGAAGGCTCTGCGCACCCGACGGGGGAACGAACCCCTACACTCCTCCCAACCAGCTTCAACTGTATCCCGCCAGAACCGGTCCTCCAGTCCAGTCTGAACGGTACCAGTACTGAGTCACACACAGCCCATCTGTTTCCAAGTCCCTCAGCACTAGCAAGTTGAAGCGCTTGTCTATACCATACCGGCCCAGGTACCGAGCTCTCTAAAGGTCCCCCATGCGAGGCAGGACCACTCGGTGTCTCCACCACTGTAGTGGTCAGTGAAAATGTCTCTGGAGACACCGGGATTCGAACCCGGGTCTCTCGCTTGCAAGTCGAGCGCTCTACCACTGAGCTACATCCCCTGGCCTGACATACCCTGTCACCAACACGGCCCCACTGACATTTCCACCTTCCAACTACCCTGGATCGGTATGGTATACATAGGGGGGGTGACACAACCAAGTGAACAGTCCCTCTGAAGGCTCTGCGCACCCGACGGGGGAACGAACACCTACACTCCTCCCAACCCGGTTTCTCCATGACATTTTCCGCTGACCACTACATTGGTGGAGAAACCGAGCATCCTAACGCAATCACGGATTGAAGGTACGGGAACCCCGTATCTTAACGCAATCATGGATTGAGGACTCGGGAACTGGGCCGATATGATACAGATGACGCTTTGACCAATCCGGTACTTGTACCAGTACACCCACTGGGAAGTCAGGAGTGCCCCAACACTGCTTGATAAAGCCTCAACTCTCAGGTAACTGGATTGAGGGGGAATGCCGGGTGCTAGTGGATGGTGGTTGAAGCTGATGGGGAGGAGTGTAGGGGCAGTAATTCCCCGTACTTGGTGGAGATACCGAGTGGTCCCACCTTGTGAGGGGGATCTCTAGAGAGCTCGGTACCAGGTAATCACTGCCCCCTAGTGTGTGTATCATACCGATCCAGGTGTAGTTGGAAGGTAGAGAATGTCAGGCCAGGGGAAGTAGCTCAGGGGTAGAGCTTCCGCTTTGAAGTTGGAGGGTCCCGGGTTCGAGTCCCGGTTTCTCCATGACATTTTCCGCTGACCACTACACAATGATGTATCGTAACAATCCTGTAGGGTTTATACACGTTCACACAACTGGCATACAATGCACTATTGTATCAGGGGCCCTTTCACGGTTAATGTGTCCAGGATATCACGATTTGCTGATTTTCTAAAGTTAAAAGAATAAGAATCTGAGATGTTTTATGTTGATCGCTAACCCTTTGAGGGCCACATGGTGCCTCCAGGTTCATGTTCCCTGTTCGGCATGATACACCAATGCAGACTCGCCAGCACTGCATTGATGTACCATGCCGACCTTTCGGAAGAGTAGCAATTCCATAGTATCGGCATAATGTATGAATGCAGTACCGGTATGTAGACTCACCAGGGATATATGAATTTGTTGTATCATATTAACTAATGATTGATACATTGACCTATTAAAGGTCTCTAATGCAGGAGTGCATCATGCCGACCATCTGTGGGTGTATCAACCCTGTATGATCGTTATGATGCTTGAATGTTTGAATGGGCTGCATTCATGCATCATGATGACCAATGGGGATGAATCATAAATGCATTAGCGGTCTTTAAAGGGTTCATTGTTAATATCTAATAGTGCCACTGTAAACAATATCAATCAATAATGGTCCCACAGGCTGTGAACAGTTTAAGCCTTGTCTCCTTATATATCCTGTTATAGATTAGGATACCTGATAGCATATGCGCACCAGTCCTCGAGGTATCATGTTCTTCGAGAGGCTATCGAAGGGGATTGGGGGGGTCCATATATTTGAGGTAGAAACATCGAGGATCACATTTCATCTATACACTCTAAAAGATGTGTTTAAACTAAAACACATTTTACCTAAACATTTTTGGTAAAACACATTTTCATCATCTAAACACTTTTCTTTTATACTTTTCCTGCAAAAGTGTTCAGGTTTATAAAAGTGTTTTAATACTTGGTTCCAATCTAACTCACAAGGTGGCAGGGACCAGCTATGATGGTACTACTGTAACATTCATATGCCACAAATATCTGAACTTAAGTAGTATTAATGATAATGATACACGACATCCTAATAGAACATGACATTGACATTTTATCTTAGAATTGATTTGTAAAGGAAATGTCTAAAACTTACCTTCTCATTACCTTGATTCCAATATAACCCATGATAAACACCCATTTTGTAATATTCAGGATTATTACATACATCCCAGTCCTAAACTCACTGACTAAGCCAGGAGGCGTGGCGCAGTCGGTAGCGCGTCCGCTCACAGGCCGTAAGGTCGTGGGTTCGGTTCCCGGACCGGCCGGGGCACAGTGGCGGTTCCAAACGTCGCCGTAAGGTGTCGGTTGAGTTCCTCCCTGCTTTGGCTAGGCTGTGCTGGAAAGTCTCTCGGCGGTCATGGCAGACAAATGACTTAAAACAGGCCTGTCCATCTCTCACTATGCCTGTGTAGTGACAGATGTTAAAGAACCATTGCCTCGGTAAATGTGTAGGGGCATGCTTTCTATCTTCCCATAGATGTGGTCACCATCATCCCCCCTCCCCATTAGACTAGGGTCCGGGCAACAACGCCACAAGGGTAATCTCACTTCGGTGTGGATACAACCCGTGGGACCTCTCACCCTTGAGTGTCGTCCGTAAGGAAGGCGCGAGGTGAGATAAAATTCGAGCCAGCCACTCACTGACTAACTCTATATGTCAAAGTGTTTGAACTCATCTTGACTATAGGCCAAGCCTGGTTAGCACAGAATCAATGTTGATAAAATTGATGGATGATCAACATTCATTAACTTGCAATCAGCATTAATTCAATAGTATCTACCTTCAGACAGACAGCAATATGCAGTAGGAAGGACTCACTAATCCTAGAACTGGGACCATGGGTTTATGAGGAAAATGAAATAATAGCAGGGACATTAATTTGCCTGAAACTCATTTTAAATACTTTCTTAACCTAAACACATTATAATTCTCAGAATCATTTAAACACTTTTCAACTAAAACACACTTTAATCAAAACAGTTTTGAATTTTTAAACACTTTTTGAAAAAGTGTTAAGGCTTTTGCTCAAAAAGGTGTTTAACAAAGTGTAACAAGAAAGTTTCTTTTTAAATATTGGTAAAAGTGTTTAAAAATTAAACACATTTTTAGTAAGAAATGAAGGTACTTTGAATAATACAGTAAAAAAATCAATTTTGTTAGAATATTAGATGTCTTCATAGAGTCATCTATCCGAAAAATGTATTTTGATCATACTATTCCAACAATTTATATCTCACAACCTGAAGCGGCAACTTGGAAGTCACTGACAACTCCATTTAAACTCAAATCCCACTTCACCCCCCCCCCTCCACAATCAACAACAAACATGATCTAAACTGTTTTGCTAGGTAGGATAACCGAAAACAGTCATTTTCTTTGTCCTAAATGTGTAGAAATCTGACCAATAGTCATGCTTGAACTTCCTGACTTCTTTAGCTAGAGAATTTCAAACTCTTGCTCATTTGGTTTGACTCTCTATAGCCTAAGACACCCGTGGGTCAATGCTATTGTGTATTGAATACAATGGTCATCTGTTACAATGTAAATATAAGAGTTGTCTATACAGAACTCTGAACCTTAACTAGCTGTACTTTGTGTTTTAGCTTTGTTTGCTTTTTTAAAATATATAAATCCTTTTCTAGTTATCCTCAAACAGGAGTGGTGAATTCGAAACATCCATAAAGATATGGAGGTGTTGGGACGTAATATAATAGGCTTGGAAAAGATAAGTCCAATTCTCCATTGTTAGGTCACCCAACTGAACTATAAAAAATGTCATTAAAATAATGGTAAAATTCTTGTCCCAAAGTTGCCAGAGATCTGTCGTTATTTTCACAGAAGTTCCTTGCACCGGGAGCTTCTGGTAACGGTGGTCCACTGTTCAGTTTTACAAGGATCCCTGGTAGATTCAACAGTTATTTTTTAAAGTGTAAGAAAAGGGAAGCCTATTCCTTAAAGGGGTATGGAAAAGTCTAATCCTTCATTGTTAAGTCACCAAACTGGCCTTTAGTCCTATATCAAAAAGATTAAATCGTGGTAGTTTTTCTTTACCATAAAATTATTATATGGTTTTATAGATCGACTCAATTACATTTCCTCATTAGGGGTGCATCTCACCATGCAGGTACACCATAAGACCATCTTGTCAAGAAGCATATGTGTTTGACTGAGCCTGTCGATTCTCATTACGTTTAACGGTTTAAGACGAGTTCAGATTTATGACCCTTTCTCAGTGGGTGCAGTATTGGACACATATTCATAACAAGAGGGACGACCACCCCCCCCCCTCCCACCCCACATATCTCTGGTAGTATAGCATTATAAATCAAATTGTCTTCACAATGTCCGGCCCAAACCACACTGTAAAAATAACTGTTGAATCTACCAGGGATCCTTGTAAAACTGAATAGTGGACCACCATAAATTAAACCAGTGAACCAGTGTAGTTTCCCCAGGGTACAATATGGCGGTACACAAATGTATAAGGAATCTCTCTGAAAATATCGACTGATCTCTGACAACTTTTGGACAAGGATTCCATTGTTATTTCGACGGCATTTTTTGTACAGTGCATGTAGCTGAATCAGATAGCCACACATCAGTTCTCTTCTCTGTTTAACCCTTTAGGCTCTGCTGATGCATTAATGCATCATGCCCATTTGTTGTCATGATACATGGATGCAGCCATGGTGAGTAACTCGCCAGGGCTACATTCATGCATCATGCCGACCCTACCAGGTCAATACATCCATGGAGGATCGGCATAATGCACCAATGAAGTGCTGGTGAGCCTGCTCACTGGTGCATTATGCCGACTAATGGGCATGATATACTCCTACATCAGTGGACCTCAAAGAGTTAAAAGGTGTCAAGGTACAACTTATTGAATGAAAAATAGATAAGAGAATAGGAAATTGTCACTCATGTACCAGTACCACTCTATACAATGTACATGATACAGTTAATGATCACTCATGCAGGTCCAATATCTATCCTTAAACTTAACCCTTTAAGGACAAAATGAAATTTAACTCTGAGGGTCCACAATTAAATTTACTATAGTTTTCTCCTTTTTTTTAAAACATTTCTAACAGTTAGAAATATTCAAAAAGTGGTATACACACTTACGGGCCCAGGAGAGACATAGATTTATATGGAACCTCAAAACCTTCGGAGATTAGCTCCTAACCTATTTTCATGACATGGGGGTCTCTATATGAAGTGAAAAGGGCTGCCTAAGGAAATCAACATATCTTTTAGTGTGGGAGGTATTTATGTAATATATTTTCTGAGAAAGTATAAAAGAAATGTTTACTTTAAATACTGTTTTTAGACAAAAATGTCATAAGATTCGGCCAAAATGACCTCAGTTTTTCCTAAAACAGCACAAATTTCTGTGATAAAGGATTGATATCATGTAAAGTCAAAAAGGTTTTCACTATTTTTCACATTATAGGAAAAAAATTAAAAACTTGAATTTTCCAAATTCTGTATTTTAAAAGGTAGCTCACGAACCCCCTTTTTTCTTTCCATTATTCAATTCTATATGATTTAAGCTACCTATAAAACAAAAATGAAGATTTTCTTTTGACCTTCCCTAAAGAGTAGTGACCAACCTTAAACTTTACTTTTATATCACTTCATCAGGTGTAAAAAGGGCTAAATACAATGTAGCCAAGGGAACAGGACCAAGTGGTCAGTGTAGACAAAGGCATACAGGATAACGCATTAATACTAAGGGTCTCTTTGTTAGTTTATTATTAAGCTAATAGATGATGGCTGTCGGGGCCCACGGGCTGTATATGCTGTATATACCCTCGCCGCTTCGCGGCTCAGGTATATACAGCATATACAGCCCTAGGGCCCCGACAGCCATCAACTAATAGGTTTATACCACGATTTTCTCCATTTTGTATTAATTTCTTACCTGAAATCCAAAGATTATAGCCAGGAGAATACATTTTGTAAAAGCAAGCGATACGGCCCGGGTCCGCTCTGCGCGAAGCCATTGTTTTTGTTCCTTGCCGGGAGAGGTACCGCTGTGTATACAGTCACTTTTCGTATGGAATCCAACCATGACAAGTCTTCAAAATAAAACATACATATCCTTAGATAGTCTAGATGATCCCTCCATACGTATTATGTCCAATATATTCAAAATAAAGGAGAATCCATTGATTTTTCCATCGTAAGCGAGTCGCGGTCCGGCCATTCCCACCCGCCTCCTTGTCCGGCGAAAGTGTGTCAGTGGCCCGGATGTAGATATAGGTCAACTGCTCATTGTACAAGAAAGACGCCGAAAATTTAGGACCCGTTTGGAAAATCAATGGATTCTTATTTATATCGAAGAAAATGGAGAAAATTAGCACGCATTCCTCGTCTATGGATCGAATACTTCTTGGGATTTTAATATTATAACATGTGATGGTTGGATTCCATACGAAAACTGACTGGAAACATAGCAGGTTAGAACTTATTTACCTTCGCATAGGATTTCATCACCGTTCAGTGTGGCGCTATGGCTAAGGCCTTCGCCTACCACCACTGCGGCCGGGGTTCAATCCTCATACGATTTTTCACATTGAAACAATGGCGAGGCTAAATTTCTATGTCCGCCAGCGTCTCCAAAAATATTCTAAGTCCAACTTGACCTCGAAAAAGTATATACCAAAAATTCTAAAAATGCACATGGGTGGTATATGCAGAATATACCACGTATATATCGCATATAAAACCACCGGAAGTGCCAGAATAGTGGTATAAACATGTGCTGACAATATCATGCATGTTCCTGCTGTCTGGAGAGGGTCAGATTTCTTCTTGAGCTTAGGTTATAAAGTCAAGTTAGGATATCCGCCATTTTGAATTACATTCTTTCCAAGCAGACATAGGGTTTATACCATCAGGATCTAAAATAGAAAGTGGACTCTCTATCATAAGTGTGGGCTTATAGCCCAGCGTCTCTAGATACATCAAGAATACATTAAAACGTTTGCACGGGAAATGTCCATCTTTTTTGTAAGTAGTGCTAAGGTCCATAGCTCAGACTTATTAATACTATAGAGAAACCTCAAAGCTTATCAAACCGGAAATAAGACAAGACCCTTTCCTCTTTGGGCAGATTAGTTCAGGTAGGATCCTAGGGGCTCTAGATGGGGGAGAGGAGGGGGGCTCTCGCTCATGTCGATTTAAAAAAATGCCCATATCACATGTCACTTAAATCGCCATGCCCCATGCATGTCCCTCCTTTGAACTTACCCTGTCCCATGTCGAAATCCCCCATGTAATATATTACCTATGTTTTTCCTCATGCAACTGTGGCCATGTCACATGTCGATTTTAAGAATTATTATTCATTATTTATCAACAGGGGGGGGTGGTGGGTTTGAGGGGGGGCGTAAAATTTTCATACCCCTCCCGAACGGGGGCTAAAAAGATTTTGACCCCTCTTGAGGGGGGGGGGCTAAAAAAATTCACCCTCTTTTTAGCAAAAAAACCCGCGCACTAGTATAGATCAAAGAGGGGCACGAAAACTCTCCACGCCTCTGGCGCGGGGGGGGGGGCGCAAAAAATTTTGACTGCCCTCGAGGGTGAGGCGTAAAAAATTTCCATGCGTCCACGCGAAAACCCACCTCCCCCCCTGTTGATAAATGATGACCACTCCCTAAGTCCTAGCCCTGGACTATGGCATTTTATCTGAGTCAATCTGCATGAAGATGATACAGTATAGCAGTATACACATGCATGATGAGGCCTATAATCTGAGTTTATTGATTGAACGCCCATTTACACCTTTCGACATGCATTGGAACCCGGCCCTGGTCACATGTCGATCTTTAAAAAAATGTTATGATGTCAAAATTAGTGGTCCAGGAGAGTCTTGCCAAATAATAAACGTGAACCAAAAATTAAAACGTGCACGTTTTTATAGTGCTAAAAGATTGTCTGGATATTCGTTTGGATGAAACATGCACATTTTTTTACACCTCAAAAAGAGTTTCCCATGCATTCTGGCATACATTTTTTGTCAATACTATGAAAACGATTTAGGCCATACTCGTTTTCATTAGCACTCTCTGAAAGAATTTACAGACACACTTCCTCGTTTTCCTTTGGCAAGACCCTCCAGACCGATAATTCTGAGTGTGTTAGTGCCCGTGTTGCCCACTAGAGGGCTCCGTTGTAGTGTGCCCTCTTCTTTGACCAGTGGTCCTGTAATGTGACCAGGGTAAAGTCTGCTCTGTGATGTTATGATTAATAACCCACTTGAAGCTATAACTAAAGGGAGTTCCAACCCCAGTCTTATACATAAGTACAGGATGGCTAAACAGGCCCAGATAATGCGAGGATCCTTGAAAAGGATCATGTCTAAGTTTGCCAGGTAAGTGTGTGTGGATAGTATTATCGTGTACATAGTCCATGGGGACTTGAATACAAGCCTGTGGCTGAGAGGTTTTAGGTCAGTGGGCTGATCGGTTAGTCAAAAGTGGGTCAGCGTGACCTACTTGTATGTAGCTACAAAGCTAAACACTGATATTGGTGATTCACATTACCCACATCATGAGTGGCAGTTGTTTGTCGATTTTAAAAGCAAGATGTAGGAATTTGGGATTTTCTACCTTTAACTACATTGTCTGATATATAGTTTCTTTTTATTTACATTTTGATCAATTTTAGTGGGTTTTTTTTCTACTAAATTTGTAATATGCATTTCTGGACATATCAACATTTACCCCTAACAAATCTAACAAAATTAGTTAGGAGCTATCTAATTCCTTTTGCAACTTTCCCCTAACCATAGAAAAACTTAGAATGGTCGTTGGATGAAGAGTTTAAATTGTTTGGCTTTTACACTGACCCTGATCGAGCCATCAGAATTATCCATAGGGCTTAAGGGAGTGATCATTTTTTAACAACAGGGGGGGCTGGTGGGTTTGCACACGGAAGCGCAAAAAAATTTCAACCCCCCCCCCTCTCGAGGGGATAAAATCTTTTCGACCCTCCCCACAAGGGACAAAAAACGCGCGCGAACGTCCCCTTTTAGCCTATAGTAACCCGCTGGGTTTTCCACTGAAAACAGCTGAAATTATTTTGACCCCCCTTATCAGAGGTGTTGAAGAAATTCTGACCCCCCCCGGTCAATGGTTTGAAAAAATTCTGATCCCCCCTCAAACCCACCAGCCCCCCCCCCCCCCTGTTATTAAAAATTCACTCCCTAACACCACATGAACTGCAGTGCCTCTCAGGAAGAATTGTTAACAGAGTTCTCTAAAATTGACCTGGCTTTGGTTTACTCTCCTTTTCAGGCATTTGAATTAATCAGAAAGGAAAGTCACACAAAACTTGATAGCTCTAAAACAAACTGTAAAATTGATCTGCATTAGCTATAATTGAATCATTAACTTTGAGTTGCTAAATTACATATATATGTCAAATTATGACTTATTGCAGAATTCTGAACACCCCTGTTGTGATTGACAAGGGGAACATGGTAGCTACAATGGGTCTTCCAGGTCTAGCCTATAAGGACTTTACTCGTGCAGGTAAGTGACCTGCAGTTATCTAAAATTCCTTTATTCATACCATTGATGAGAAGTTTTCACAGGATGGTCTTTCTGATTATCTAGTTCAAAGTCTATACATACAGAGGGTTGGTGAAAGACTCACTAAACCCACATTGCGTACATTAGAACGACGAAGTGTCAATCCCTGACTCAAAATCTGGTTGAAAACTTTCAGTATCAGTTTGGAGGAGTTTATATGACTGAAAACTGATACTTCAAAAGTTGAAACCTGATATTGAGTCAGGGGTTGACACTTTATCGTTCTTATATATTTATCAATAAATGCTTCTGCATAAAAAAATAATAAATGCTAAAACACTCATTTATTTACCAGAAATGTAAAGTGAACGTCGCAGCATGAAGGTTGCCGTCTTGGAAAGCCCAATCACAATCTTATTTTCTGGTACAAGCTAGCTGGTACAAAAAATAGTCCTACCAATCCTACTTGAAACTGTTATATTCATGAAAAAGTAGCTTTACTGTTCGATTAGAAGATATTATTTGAGCATTATGAAAAACGATTTGAGTCTTCACAACTACATTAGGCTTACTGAAGTTGGCCAAGATGGTCTCTTTGTTTAGTGTTTTGGGTCCTCCTCTGTAGTTACGTAATTTATGAAACCAGCTAACGAGGATTGCAACCACTGCATGGTGCGAGTTGAACTACTGCCAGCACTTCTTTTCTACCTCTCTGTATTATATCCATACACCGACAGGAAGTGCCTTGATACGGGAAGAGTTTTTGCCTGATACAGACACTTTAGACAGGAAGTAGCTTTATATGGGCATCAATGTAAAACCCCATTGAATTCCCCACTGTCCCGTATCAAGCATAAAGCATTTATTGATAAAACATAAGATTGACATGGGGCCTGGCCGCAAGTAACATAGGGATAGATATCTTTTTAATCAAAAGGGGAAATAATCCTTTCTTGTGCAGGGGAATTCCAAGCACGTATCACGGTATTTCAATTCCTTGTGACTCTCGAACATGAAACTTTTGGGTGCTTCATTGTCCTCTGGACAAACTTTGTCTTCATTGATTCTAACATTCAAGGTGGCATATCCACTTTAGTGACTAGAAATCCAAGTTTGAAAAATGCCTAAAAAGTTTGGGACTGTTTTTTTTTTTTTTGTAACATGCTGTTCCCATGACTGACTGCCCAAAGTACCTCAAAACGAAGTTTTCAATCACAACACAATCCCCATCACAAGGCAGCCCTTGATATTTATAAACAGGATAGGAATAAGCAGAGGACATAAGAGCAGAAATATTTCATATTAAATTATTAGACTTTTACACATGGTTTAGAATGTTGTTTGGGTAATCATCTATAAGAAATGAGGTAGTGGACATGCTCACTTTAAATTATCTAACTCAACAGGAATACCTGCAGTGTGGGAGGTGCTCCGCATAGCAGAAGTGGACAGGATCATCGAGGCACGCTACCCTGAGTATAAAATCATGGCGAACGAGGGTCTTTCCGGAGAGGTAGCTGTTATCAGTGCACAAACCATGCATCTAACAAATGCCTTCTATAAACAGGCTAGTATTGACCTTCCTATGACCTACACCATATGTCCAGGGAGGCTTGGTAAGAAGACATCAACCATCCTGAGTAACCTGAGGGATAAGGTTACTGGAAGGTCCTTTGTCGAAGTAGAGCGTCAGTTTGCCTTCTTGGATAGTAAGACAAAACGGGTCGTCGATATGCCAAAAGATTTCAGGTTGCTGTTTGAGGAACATGGTGTGAAGAACCTAGCGGCTTTCCAGATTCCAGTCCCAGCTAGACCAGAGGAAGTTTTCACCTATTCCTGCAAGGTATGAAGTCATGTGTTGCTTTTGTTCATAACTTGTGATGTTATCCCTTTTTTAAAGTGGCCATAAATCTTGATGTTTAAATCACATAAGATACAAAGAGCTCTCCTTATTTGCTTATCTCCTCTACTACTTTGCCTGTCTGTCCATCTCTCTGTCTTTACCTCTGTCTCTCTGTCCCTTTGAGGGTATATGGTCCTGTGTGCAGCTAGCTACCATGGGTTTTAAATCTTTAAAAAGAAATCTGATTTAATACAATAATAAAAGTTGAATTCTAAATATATTATTTTGGTAAGTCTGGAAGCAAATTCTGCATAAGGAGTTGAGGCACTGCTAAAATGTGATATGTCTCTATTTCAGGTCCCCCATTCAGACACAGATCTTCTATACCATGCTAACCAGTCTGTGTATGTTAAGTACTGTATGGACTGTGCTGCTACTGCTCAGAACGCTGGCTTTCTGCCCAACATGACCAAGGACATCATGGCCACCCATGTGGACCGGGTGTCTGTACTGTACAAGGCTGAGAGCTTCATGAATGACAACTTGGATGTAGTGATATGGCCTGATGAAACAAACCCACTCACTTTACACTTCCAAGTCCACAAGAACAATTCAGAGATCGTCTTCTGCACCATATCGTTTTATGAGCAAGATGCAAATTCAGAGCAATGACATGTGATATATAGGTGAATTATGTATTTGATTTTTGAAAGCTCAGAGGCAAGTTTGAGCCAACTTTTACATTAAATAAAAACCCATCTTTTTGCCCAAAATATGTTAAGGCATGCTGTCCCATAGATATATATATATATATATATATATATATATATATATATATATATATATATATATATATATATATCTGTATCTTTCACTGTGGTGTTTGCTATCCATGATCCTAACCACGTAAAGACAAATGCACCAAGATACACAGAAGCCACCTGGTGGCAGAAAGCAAAACCTATCAAGGACACTATCTTAATGTTATTTCACACTCTAAATGGACCATTTAACCTTTCATATAAATTTGTGACTCTTTTATTTCAATGTTGACCCCCATTTTTCTTTTATCAAAATGTTTTTATAGATACCCTCTTTCTATCCAGAGAGTCTTGCAGAAAAATCGTTAGAGGGGCATTAACTATGAGACATGATACGAAAAATTACTTTTCCCATTCGCTTTTACACTTAAATTGTGATCATGCCAATGCCATCCAGAGTTAAATGAGATAATCAGCAACAGAACCAAATCCAGGGATGTTGTAGCATTTGTCTTTAATTTGGACATGGTAAAGAACCTTTTAAAACAAACTTATTTGTCCCAAGAAAAGAATTGAGTATTTTAGGAAACACCTGGCCTTGAGCATGATGGTGAACTCTAAAGGCCTGTTAGTGTTACACTGGCAGCATTTGCAGTGGTCCATCTGCTGCAGACCTTGCTGCACAGCAGGTACAGCCAGTGTAACAAGGTAAATAAGCAAAGGTTCACGAGTTGGAGGAATGTCGAGGGGTTATCGCACGTGCCGATCAGGTGCCGTATCGCACATCTCCCGCAGGGCGGAGTGCGATGCGGCACCTGATCGGCAAGTGCGATAACCCCCCGACATTTCTCCAAAGAGTGTGCCTTTGCATTTATTTCATGTTATTTTGATGTAAATTAGATAAATAGAATCAAATTTTCCAGAATTACTCACTATACGCATTGTTTACATCGCCATCTTGGAGCTATGACGTCATCAAATGGTCATGTGACCTCGGCGTGTGATATTTTCGCGGGTTATCTCACGGGGGTGTGAGATACGGCGATGCAGTGTTAGAACTATGAGCCGTCAGTATCTCGGGCATATATATCAACATGAAATAAAACCCTTGCTGCAGAAGGCTCATGCTGTGTCTGCTCTTGCAGCAATTTGAGCACTTCAGGAGTTTCCTGCAGCAAAAGCTGACAGTGCTTGCTCTGCTGTATCAAGGCAGATGCCGTGCTGGAAATGCAGCCAATGTAACAGGCCCAATGTGATGACACACCCCTGACAGGTCGGCATGATACACGAGTCAAGGTGCACCCTGGTGGCAAAAATGCACAATATTATGGTACAAGCTGGGCTGGCCCTGGTACAATTTGGTGAGTGAGTGAGTAATGGTTGTTTAACGCCAAGCCGACAGCTAAGGTCATATTCATGGCGGAGGTACAATTTGGTTCTTAATGAGTTAATGGCTCCACCAGTGGTGGCCAATGTCATTCAGTTATGGTTATTGATGGAGTGTAGATGAGTGGTATTTGGGGAAACACTCTGCAGCTCTGTTTACTAAGCTCTAGCCATTTAAGGAAAGCATGATGCCTTTACATGATGTTCCATTTTGGCCTGATGCACCAATCCAGTGGTAGTGGGTCTACTCACCTGTACCGCAGTGAAGTATCATGCTGCCCAGGTAACAAAGAACGTTAATCCAACGTGGATAAACGTTTTTTATTGGTCAATCTTCTTAACGTCATGTGAAAAACGTTGAAATGACGTTTAATTTACCTCATCCTAATAACCTCAAATGGAAAATGTTCATTTGACATTGAATAGACGTTCATGAAAATGAGGTTTTTCTGCTCAACATTGAATTAACGTTTAGGAAAAAAACGTCATTTTACATAACATTAATTCAACGTTCAGTGAATAACTGATGTAAACTAAAATATACATAGATATCATATATTTTGGCTGATAATCCAAAAGGAGGTATACCTAAAGATAAAAATGGTTTTCAAACATGAGGAGAGTGAAGAATAACCTTGATATATGACATCACCATTTGAAATCTGTATAAGATCTATTGAATGTGCTATTCTGTCATAGTGTTTGCTGCCCCTATTAATGAAATACTTGACTTATCTTAATCAATATCCTTTTCTATCTAATTTTCTGTTGTAACTCAAACAATTGGTAAGCAGGCACCCTTGGAACAACAAATCATCCAAATATATACATCATTTCATATGATAATTACCATTTTCATTTGTCTATGGGGATTAACACTGTTTTGAGATCATGGACATTTTATGAAGAATCAAGACACAATTATGTCATGGTTGTTAAAAATTTGCAAAGAATCAGTGTTAGAGCACCCCATGGTATACCCCTATGTAATAGATATTCTGTATATTTGCAGTAAACAAGAGAAATAATAATAGTACTGGTCGATAATAGGGAATATTTGCACCATGTGCTGTTGAGAGAAAAACGTTAAAAAAACGTTTATTTAACGTTTTTCCTGGTTTCAGTATATCTCACCAGGTGGCCTCAGAACCAAACACTGTAGTATGATTGTCATTCCATATCATATTCAAGTAAACATATCAAAATAATAACAATATGATTTAGATTATATTAACCATGACTTCAGAATTCAATTATGGAATCTGTTCCAACTTATGACACATAAAAAAATTTATACCATATCCACCTAGAGATATCATATTTGGCCACACACCTTATGGTTAGAGATCAGAGAGAGACATAACCCCCTATCCCATGTGTACTTCTATGTATACAACATGAAATGATGGACTGCCCTGATGATTATACCCAATGGCAAGCTTATGGGTATGTGCACAGGAATATATGAAGTGATGATTCTGAATTGAATAAAAAGTATTACAATAACAGAGAAATTAATGACACATTATTTCAATGTTATTTTGAGGTTAAATCAACACTAAATCAATAGTAAATCAACGTTCATTAGGTAGATAATAACATCAAAAATAGGTTGTTCTTTTGTTAAGCCAATTAACGTTGTTCTATGAACGTCAAAACAACGTCAAATGAACCATCAAATGAACGTTGTTTTGAGCATCAAATCAACGTTTATTTGAGTCCACGATTTTTACTGCAATTTAACGTTGTTTCCCAACGTTTATTTAACCCATTATCAACATTAAAACAACGTTAAATTGACGTTGAATTGTTACCTGGGTGGCCCTTCAGGGTGGGGCGTAGGAAGCAAATTCTTTAGCAGGGGGAGGGGTCCTGGTTGCTATACTTCAGTAGATTTAGACGGGGGGGGGCACGGGGTGCGCACCCCGTCTATTTTTGACAGTAGAAAAGTGCCGTTTTTACCCCAATATCTAGCCCAAAATAAGGCATTACATGATCCTGGATCCGCCGCTGTACTTTAATATAGGATTACATAGCGGACCTTTCCTCTTTGGGGGTCCTAGGCTCCCCCCGGGCCCCACCATACGGTCCTGATTTCAGGAGTGTACCACCCTGCAGTGTAAGCATGATACATGAATGCAGCCCAGGTGGGTAACTCACCATGGCTGCATTTATGCATCAATAGGACCAGTGTGCATCATGCATTAATGCACTGTATATAAGAATGCCCATTGATCTTGATGATGCATTAAGCAGGGGCGTAGGAAAAGGGGGGGGCAGGGGGGCCTGGGCCCCCCCAATAATGAGGAGGTTCCCTATATAAGCCTATATAAGAATATAGCAGGCCCCCCCCAACCTGGGCTTCCCTAGCCCACTTAAAAGGGTCTAATTCTCATCTTTCCTATCCCCTCAGGATGTGTGTGGTGCACATATGCGTGGGCACTGACACATTTCTTTGTGAAATTGTGTAATGTTCTCGCCATGAATATGACCTTAGCTGTCGAAATGGCGTTAAACATCTATTACTCACTCACTCACTCCCCCCCCAACCGAGACCCCAGCCCCCCCCCAATAAAAATTTGCTTCCTACGCCCCTGTTAAGGAAGGTGCTACAGGTTTGATACGTCCCTGGAGAGTCAAGACAATGATTCAATGCAGTGCCGGAGACCTGCCTGCACTGCATTAGTGCATCAAAATGAAAAAAAAAATGAACATGTATGAACCTAGAGGAATCTTGCAACATCCACACTCAATCTTTAGATACTCAAATCTCATGAAACTCTCTAACTACCTTAGACAATTCTAACTACCTCATGTCTCCATTATATTTGGATTAAAACTCCAGAAATTTACTTGCTATGCCATTTTACTTTAAATTTCCCAAATCCAAGGAAGTGAAGGCTGACTGTAAAGGGTTAAATCAGCCCATAAAGGGTTAAAGGTCTAGTAGCGCTGAGGTCTAGAACCGCCTTGGAAATAATAATACAAACATAGCCAGACCCTAAGAGGTACTGCTAATCAGTAGTCAATATACTCGCGATCGACTGTTATTGATCTGTGAATGTTATGTCACCCCTGGGGGCTTTTTCATAAGGCTTATTGCTAAGGATCTCTGCAATAAATTCATCCTAATTCATGACCGGCACACAAATGGCAGGGTAGACTGTAATCTTACTGAAATATAAGTATAGAATTAATATGAAGTTACACACTCAGGCGTAAAAGAAAAAAGATATCCTTACAGCTTTTTATCCCGGCCCCCAGAAATTTCCATACAACATCACATTGGTGTCAGGAGATTGGGTAGGGGTCCCAGCTGCCTATAGGTTTGCACATTTGTGAATACATTATATAGAACAGATATTATACACATATAAACCAGATATGATATGAATATTTCAGGAATGCAACTTGAGGACAAAAAGATCTATGGATTATTTTATGTGAATAACTTCTTCCCATAAGGATAGCATTGCAGGGCCGATCGCCACACCAGCAGTGGCGTAACGTGTGCCGATCCACCACAGTGGCCGATCCAGTTCTGCAGCCTCGTTCTGGGTGCATATAAACATTCAAAATGGCGTACCACCGCTCGTACGGGGAACTACGGTAAAGGATTTTGTTAATTTTCAGTTAATTAAACCCTCTAAAAACATAAATTAAATAGAGAGCTAAACTCCCCTGGTGTACTCGGTGGCCGATCCACCCCTCGTGGTGGATCGGCCACCTCGTACACCATGGTCATTTAGTTCTCTCTATTTATTGTACTAGTTTAAAGGATTTATATTAGAAAGAGGACCTGACTTTTCATTTAGATACATGTTACAAGTCCATTTTACTTGACCCATCGCTTATATGTAAACGCCCCCATTAGCATGCCGTCCAAGAGGTTGTGCTGTTCGAATACATTGCTTGTTAAGCAATTGCAGACTTTTCACTTCACAATTAAAGGTCATAGGGAAAACCACGTGATGGTGTCAGCCAAAAGTTTCTCCGCCCCTTCCTGCAGTATCCTCCATTTCCTCTCCACGATGGGACACTTTGACGCCGTTCTCTCCCTGATCTTGTACAACCACTATCTGTGTAAACGACGCTATCTGAACTGCTTCACATAAAGGCTGCCATCCAACCGCTATCCATGTAAAAATGTACACTATCTATAGAACCCATCCAACCACTATCTGTGTAAATGAACGCTATCTCTAAAAACTTTTCCACTTATTAAGTCACACAAACAATTTCGATGCACTTAAGTAAGAGGGAAACTAATGTTTTTGATACTGATATCAGCGGTTTGACCCACTGAATTTGATACAGATAGTGTTACCTTTTACACAGATTGTGGTTGGATAGTTAGCCTCTAATTGTAGTACTGCAGATAGTGGTCGTACAGACCGCCGTCCCTGCCTTGTATGATGCTGTGAGTAGTATAGTGAAAGTGGGACTTGGTGAAGGCAGTTTTAAATAAATGATTCATTGAAGCCGGTGGTGCAATGATTTAATGCATCATCAGGGGCGGATCCAGGGGGGGCCTAGGGGGCACGCCCCCCAGATCCCCTGAAATTTGGCCAGGCTATGACTCTTAACTATAGGAAACGTGGCCTGAAAAACTGCTTGTGCCCCCACTAGACTAGATTTTCTTGTCTGTGCCCCCCCCTGACCACCCCTTCTGGATCCGCCCCTGATCAAGATGACACTACCTAATCGGTGCTGATTGATTTGGGCGCCCCTGGTGATTCATAAGGGCTGTACTTAAGAAGTGGAACAGTCCAATAGGGTCGGCAAGATGCAGCATTGTCTTGTCAAGCTACTTACCAAGGCTGCATTCATACATCATGCCGACCAATTGACATGATGCATTCATGCATCATGCCGACCAACTGACATGATGCATTCATGCATCATGCCGACCAACTGACATGATGCATTCATGCATCATGGCGACCAACTGACATGATGCATTCATGCATCATGCCGACCAACTGACATGATGCATTCATGCATCATGCCGACCAACTGACATGATGCATTCATGCGTCATGGCGACCAACTGACATGATGCATTCATGCGTCATGCCGACCAATTGACATGATGCATTCATGCGTCATGCCGACCAACTGACATGATGCATTCATGCATCATGGCGACCAACTGACATGATGCATTCATGCATCATGGCGACCAACTGACATGATGCATTCATGCGTCATGCCGACCAACTGACATGATGCATTCATGCGTCATGGCGACCAACTGACATGATGCATTCATGCGTCATGGTGACCAACTGACATGATGCATTCATGCGTCATGGTGACCAACTGACATGATGCATTCATGCATCATGCCGACCAACTGACATGATGCATTCATGCGTCATGCCGACCAACTGACATGATGCATTCATGCATCATGGCGACCAACTGACATGATGCATTCATGCATCATGCCAACCAACTGACATGATGCATTCATGCATCATGGCGACCAACTGACATGATGCATTCATGCGTCATGCCGACCAATTGACATGATGCATTCATGCATCATGCCGACCAATTGACATGATGCATTCATGCATGAGCAGCCCCTTAACCCTTAAGTGCCCAAGCGCGCTTAAATGCGCGGTTTTGGGCTTAAATACATGTACATTGAAGCATGATAGTCAATGAGATACTTCTCCTTGTCCAATCTGCACAGGTAGACCCTCTATAAAACGGGCATGACCTCACAATTCCAATGGGACCATCCATGTCAATGTGTCTTTATTAGTTCAGGAACAGCAAGTCAAAACATGAAAATATGTGGCTCATTAGAGGGTCAGCCTGCCAAAAGTCTGACATGGCACCAAGCTATAGCTATTGCTAGCTTATATTACCCCAATTATCCCACAAGAATTAGAAGTTATTCTTTGTTCTATGGTATTCATTGATTGAAATCTTTCATATCCACAGAAATCTTCTCATGGTTTATTACCAAAAGAATCTATTTCTTGAGTAGTAGGAACAAAATATTCACAAGCGTGGGTTAGTATACTTATTCAAGCTTAACACTTGATAAGAATATGGAGATATTGTACAGAATGGCCTAAATACTTTCAATTAATTGCAAATAGAATGTTCAGTTGCTATGGCAACCAAACTGGACCTGATATCTCATGACTGAGCTGAAAAACTAAATCAAGGGCATTCAGCAAATATGATAAGAGGCCCATATCATAACAGAAGATTGGAATAGCATATGGTATTCAACAACAGAGTGATATACCTGTGAAATTAATAGAAAATTGTCAAATAGTTCTGGGCACCAAAAGGTTAAGGATCATGTTGCCCTGATTGAATGTAAACAGTGGTCGCTATGTTAACTTAGTGACTAGGCTATGCATACTAAGAGGCCAGAGCATGGATCGAAGATTATGTACACTGTAAAAAAAATAACTGTTGAATCTACTAGGGATTCTTGTAAAACTGAACAGTGAACCATCATAATTAAACTACAGAGGGCAAGTGTAGTTTTTACAAGAATCTCCAGGGGGCAGTGCAGTGGTACAAGGAATCTGCGTGAAAATAATGACGGATCTCTGGCAGATTTGGGACGAGGAATCCTTCAATATATCGACAACATTTTTTTACAGTGCACTTGAAGGCACGACTTCTACGCAGAGTTGGGCTCTGCCTTAAAGCATCAGCAAAAGTTAGGGGTGCGCCTTAAAGGCGAGGATACTATAACAGCACTAAATTGATCAAAGATAACTCAGGTATGCATCATAAACAAAGTGCGCCTTACACGACTTAGGCGCACCCCCTATTTCTCAGCAAATTTACGGTCCAAATTATGTAATTCAACTCTAAAGTGCTGGGGGAAAAGGGGGATGCGCGTGCCCCCGCCCCCCCCCTTATAAATCCGCCACTGTCAAACACACTTTTTCCAGGGCTTAAAACCAGGACACAGGACAGGCTTCTACACATGAAAATACGGCATACATGTGTTCCTCAACTTGGTGCATAATGACCCCCCCTCCTCCAACCTCTAGCCACTCCCTAATGCTCGGTAATTATGTCCGGAGCACGAGTCACCAGATCCCTGGTACCACTACCAGGTTCTAGCCGCAAGGATCAGGCTTTAACACTCTAAGGACCGCTAATTCATTAGTGCAACATGATGCCCCTACTGAGCGGTACCAATTAACCCACCTAGGGTTAACACTTTATGGGCCTAATGATGCCTCTAGGGTCAGGTCCCTTTGTCGGCATGGTGCACAAATGTAGGCTCGCCAACACTGCATTGGTGCATCATGACGACCTTAGGGAGTGATCATTTTTTAACAACAGGGGGGGCTGGTGGGTTTGCGCGCGGACGCGCGAAAAAGATTTCAACCCCCCCCTCTCGAGGGGGTAAAATCTTTTCGACCCCCCACCATAAGGGACAAAAATCGCGCGTGAACGTCCCCTTTTAGCCTATAGTAACGCGCGGGGTTTTCCACTGAAAACAGGTGAAATTATTTTGACCCCCCCCCATCAGAGGTATTGAAAAAAATCTGACCCCCCCCCCCCCCGGTCAAGGGGTTGAAAAAATTCTGACCCCCCCCTCAAACCCACCGGCCCCCCCCCCCCCCTGTTGTTAAAAAATGATCACTCCCTTACCGTAGTGTATGAGGCCATGTTGCAATGGCACTCGCAAGGGCAGCCTTGAGGAAAATGAAGACTTTAAAGCACTATAGTACTCCCTAATGGGGATTAAAGGATTAAGAACTTCAGAACTTACTACCTACAACAATTTACCACTGCAGAAGGCTCCTAAATGTATTACATGTAAAAACAGGGGCGGATTAACATGGAAGGGGAAGGGTCTGTCCCCCGGCCCCCTCATTTATCTTTGTCCATAAGAGTTTATTTGCTTATTCTACACCTCAAAATATGCTCAAAAAAGGGAGCACGAAGCTCCTTTTTGGGCTTCGTCCCCTCCCCTTTTTTGAATCCAGGATTCACTAATGCACTTGATCTGTTGTGGCATCATAGAATGCACAGGAGCAGTCTGCTGCCTGTCCCTATTAAAATGATAACAGCTATATATGCTAACATCTGTGTCAAACTCAGATTATTCGATAAAAAAAAACCTGCCATCTTGTGGCCTTCCCATTTAGACTAAAATACCACCCTATTTACATGATGGCTTCTTTTGGTAATCTTTATATTGGATAAAAATATTATAACACATCTGTCAATTGACATCCATATCAGCAATATTTCTTTGTATATAGACAGCTATCTGTGTAAAATTAACAGCTGTGCAATCTTCTTATTCAACATAAAGACCACCAAAAGAGAGGAACGTAAACATAGGGTGGCCTTTTCCTCTAAAGGGTTAAGGTACATTTAGGTATCCCCACCACAAGTAGTACTAATTGCTGACCTCCAGCCAGCTCCCAATAACTTTGGCACAACACCTAAATCACATTTAAATCACTGGCACAAAGAGGAATGCACAGCATTTAGGAGACAGTCAGATTCTCAGAACCGCCTTAAGCCTTCGTAATAAGCAGTTGTTTCTGAAGGGGATAATCACCCTAGTCAATTCCGGCTAACCCTTTAAGTCAGCATAGTCTATTGTTGGCCATTTTCCTATTGCTTTCCTCATATTATATGGATACATCTCTACAAAGCTTCGGATATAGATGTCAAAATGTTACAGAATGTGTGGTATGATGCACTCAGCTGCACTAAAGTGACAAGGCGAGTTACCCGCGGATTTAGTGCACCTTATCAGCTCTGTTGCATTGAGACATTATTCAGATTTTAAAGGGTTAACGTTGAAGGGTTAATATTGTATGCTCTTAACCCTTTAAAAGCAGATAGTGCATTAATGTATCATGTACATTTGTTATCACGATGCATGAATGCTGACCCTACTGGCCTGATACACCTCCAGAGGGTCGACATGATGCATCAATGAATACTTCGAGTTCTTTAATGCATCATACCACCCATTTGGCATGATGCACTCCTACATTAACGGCCCTTAAAGGGTTATACATGGAACAAGTCTGCATATTGACTAGTTTGAGATCACATTTAAGATCTCAGGTACCAAAAGCAGCATTCAAGTGGTCAGGAGGGTGTTGCTCCTATTGTAAAAAGAGCTGTGAGTATGTGCCCTCTTTTCTAAACAAGGCGTGCACTGCTTCACCTAAGTACTTGCACTCACCACATTCGTCTGACCTCGGTCTTACCTGCCTTGTTTAAAATAGAGAGAGCTGCACTACCAGGTACCTACCCTACTCATGTCACATGCTCTATAGTTTATTATACTGACTGACTTCTCCCAACTAGGTACCTACTCAAATTCCCCTTTTATAGCATGGTACTTGAATGACCACTTGTGAGCAACAAAAGGGACAAACAAGTTAAAGCTACATGAAAAGAAAGGACTGGAAACAAGGGCATTTTTGCCCAGCTCTTCCTTTTGCTATAGGAGCAACACCCTCCAGCATGTACATATAACAATACTCCTGGTAGTAGAGCTAGCAGTAAACAAAATAAACTTTAGATCTGATCCTGAATTTAGAGAGTGTTATAAAGTGCTAGAAATTGTATGGTTTCGTTTTTCATATTTATTGAGTAGCCTATGATAGTATAATTATACTATAATTGTATGGTTAGATATCCAAACAAAGTTCTGGGCGATGGTCGTGGGGTATGTAGTTAAATATTGATAACGTCTTCATATGAATACATCGACTTCAGACCAATAGCAAACACCCACACTGCTGATGCTCAAAGTGGTATTTACATGTAGTACAGCAGTTGACCACTACTTACGCCAAAAGAAAATGATTAATTTAATCTCATGTTTTACTCCCTGATATGACAATGTAAGATCCATAATTAGATTCATTCATTACCTAGGTAGCTATATATACCAGAGGGATAACTATTATTTGCAATGTATGGATCGAGTAGTAACATGTGTTTGTTTGGTACATGGAATCGACACAGAACATAAAATGAACCTTTCATCATCACCTCAAAAAGACTTAAGTTAAACTTGACATTTAGAATCAAGTAGGAACAATCAACAATGATATATGACCATGGGAGATTACAATCATAACTTTGATGTAGTTTTCATTCCAAAATTCTCCAATTTTGAACATCTATAGATACATTAAGGTCAAACTTTGGGATCAACATCCTCCCTAGCTGGAACACTCCAATATTCATACCTAGATGCTCCATTATTGTACAATTGAGAAAAACTAAATCATCTGTAATGAGCATTTATAAGTAATGTTTGTATTGGCAAGAATCTAAATACATGTAGATAACTCACTGCATTATGCTGTGCATATATCGCATTTTCCTTCTGATTGCCATGATGCACAAACAATTGCAGCCCTGGTGAGTAACTCGCCAGTGTATCATGCTAAGCCCAGGGCACCCCCCAAACGGCTATGCATATGGCTGGTGAGTTACGAAAATTCACAACAACAAAAATGATGTCTTACCAGTTTTACCTAGATTCTATAAAAGGTATTCCACATTAATCAATAAATAATAAATCATTTTTAAGGTCACTATCCCTGATGGAAATTAAAAGGCCCAGTCATACGAACCCAGCACACTTTGAATCAACGTTTGTACTATGAAATAAATAAATGCAAATACATCAACTTCACATGTCAACTTGATATATAAAAAACCTGTGAATACAATATCCATTAAGACTATGAATTAGTAGATATATATCCTAATGCGCCTCTCGTATTGTTAGATTTAAAGGTCCCGTGGTGCTAAACGAGGCCATAGTATCCGGCGTCGGCGACCGTTCTATTATTTCCGGTAGGCGTTGGATAGGTTTATTACCGAGTCCACTGAATGTGACGCTCCGCCGCCGGAAGGGCGTGGCCTGTAGCTGCCAGTCCTCCCCGAGGTCGCACACCTCCACTTCCTCTGCTACTTCCTCTATTTCCGGTTTGGAAAGGAGGCGCGACTCCGCCTCCCGCTGCATGCCAGTGCCGCTAGGAGCGCTGGTAGTGCACGGCGCAGGCGCAGACACAGGGATCTCAGTACTTCCGGTTGATTTTGGCGCTGCCTTTGTAAGTTTTTGTAATTGAGGGATGGTGGTGGTTTTGGCGCCGGGCAATTTAGTGGGGGTTATCACATCAGGGTTAGTAGCAACGCTCAACTTGGCCTTTGCAGCTGCCGCTGCTGCCTTTTTCCTCAAGTTCGACACATCACCGCTGCTATAGGTGGCGCTGCGGCGCCGGATGTCCCCAGGCGACACTGGAAGTTTGCTCCCGCTGAGCGCGCGTCGGTAGAAATCCAGCTCTTCTGGCGTCCTCTTGGACGTGGAATTAGCGCGGTTATCCACGCTCATAGCTTTAGCCATGGCTAGGCTGATCCTCCTCTCCAATGACGCTGGATCAACGCCGCCCGACAGACTTCCGGTTCCGGGGGAGGAGTCGCGGCTGCTGCGGCTGCTGTTGCGGCTAGAGTTGGCGGTGCTGCGGACCTGGCCCGGGCTGTGGCACAGGTTGGGGCCGGTATGTGCCGGTGCTTTCCTATTACTATTAGGTCCTCCTGCTTGTGTGACACTCCCTGTGCTGGGACCGTCTCCTGTGGCCGACCCTCGTGCCTGCTGGGGGTTAGAACTAGAAGTGGTGCCACCACCACTGCCACCACCACCCCCTACAGAGCCACCACCACCAGCACCACCTCCTCCAGGTGTAGTTGGACTCATATTGTTGCTGCCGCCTAATCTAGAGCCGTTAGGATCAGCCGCTGTATGTATCCCTTTATTAGGGTAATCTCCAAAGTTAAACACGACCCCGGATTTCTCCAGTCCTGCCCCTGCTGCCACGTCAACCACGCCAGGACTGACCCGCCCCCTAGCGTGAGGAGAGGGAGGCAGGCCCCCAGAGCGAGTGCGCAGGCGCGGGCTGAGTTGTAGTGCAGACATCGATTTACTGAGGTAGTTGGGGCTCCTGGGGGATCCAGGGCCGACCAGGGAGTTCCCGCCACCCTGGAGGATCTCCGGAAGCATACAACCCTCACCTGCCTTAGCCATACTACCGCCGCGCCCTCCAGCGGCGGCGCGCCGGGGGCTGGGGGAGCGCCTGGAGGAACTTCCGGCGGAAGGAGTGGTACACAGGAAGGACCTGGAGGAAGGTGGAGTGCGTCCTGTCACGGAGACTAAATCCTCATCTGAACTTAAATTGTTGTAGTTGGCGCTTAGTCCCCGCCGTGGAGGACGTGGTGAGGAGAGGTTAAGGGAATTCAGAGACCGACTCCTGTATGGCGCTCCAAGGGCGTCAAAGTCAGCGTCTCCCGGCACTGAAAGATAACCCCTGGAGGGGCCTGCCTCACCCCAGACTGCCCTGGCTGCTGGAGGAGTCACTGAAGTCAGGAAGACGTCATCTCCAGGGTATATTCCTGCTGTAGCTCCAGCATCAACATAGGCCCCAGAGTCACTGTGTATCCTTATAGCAGGGCTGGAGAAGGGACGATTCAATTTGGGCCGATTGTTAGTAGCAGTAGTCCCAGCTACCTCCTGTGGGTCGTTGCCATCTTCTTGTCCTCCAGGGTGTAATGGTGTATTGTGTGTACCCAGGCCGTCCTCTTGTTTCCAGGTACCTAGACCAAGCCCGTGATCCTCCAAGGCATTAAGGCCTTGGGCTGTATTGGCAGCAAAGTGGCCGTCATCAGATTGGTTGATCCAGGCGGCGGTTGAAGAGCCTTGATCCCCGATTCCTCCAGTAGTATTGGGCCTTGGTGGACCAACCTGCCCTGGAGAAGCAATATGTGTATTACCCATAGCCTCCACAGCTTCATTCAGGCGCATGCGCGTTGTGGTCCGGTCAGCTTTAATCTCATTAAACCTTCTGAAAATACGAGCTTTTTTGTCGTTGAATTTACTGAGGAAACTACGGCGCTCCCTGTTTAATGTGTCCACTGTTTTTCTCAGGTCGTTCTCCTGGGCCACTGTTTTGCAGCTGAGACTTTTCACCAGCCTCATATCGTCTGTGGTGGCCCTGTCCCATCTTCCAGCTTGTGACATATTGCTTCTTTTGTTTTAGATTATAGATAGTTTATTTCAGTTATTTTTATGATAGCTTTATGTTTCAACACCTACTCTGTTGCCTGAATTTCTGGATTTAAAGACGACTAAATGACCTTTAGGTGCAATTTTGTGGTCTTTCCTGCACACTCTCATTCAAAATAATTGTTGTCACCTACAGGTCCGCCACCCTGGAGTTTACCTATAAAGAGTAATTCAAATATAAGCAACTGCACTCTAAAAAATGTGTTTTGTTTTTAAACACTTTTACCTGTATTTAAAACACTTTCTTGTAACACTTTGTTAAACACTTTTTTGGGCAAAACACAAAACACTTTTCAAAAAGTGTTTAAAAATTCAAGTGTTTTGATTAAAATGTGTTTTAGATAAAAAAGTGTTTAAGTGATTCTGAGAATAAAGTGTTTAGGTCCAGAGAGTGTTTAAAATGAGCTTCAGGCAAATTTATGCCCTTGCTATTATTTCGTTTTCCTTATAAACCCATTGTCCCAGTTTTAGGATTGGTAAGTCCTTCCTACTGCATATTGCTGTCTCTCTGCAGGTAGAGAATATTGAAGTTATGTTGATAGCAAGTTGATGAATGTTGATCATCCAGTTATCAACATTGATTCTCAGAATCTGTGCTAATCAGGCTTGGCCTACAGACAAGATGAGTTCAAACACATTGATGCACATAGTTAGTCAGAGAGTTTAGGACTGGGATGTATGTATTAATCCTGAATGTTACAAAATGGGTGTTTATCATGGGTTACATTGGAATCAAGGTATTGAGAAGGTAATTTTTATATATTTCTTTTACAAATCCATTCTAAAATAAAGTGTCAATGTTACGTTCTATCAAGAAGCTGCGTATTATTATCATTTATACTTAAATTCAGACATCTGTGTCCATATGAATGTTACAATACTACCATCACAGGTGGCCCCTGCCACCTGGTGAGTTGGATTGGAACCAAGTATTAAAACACTTTTATAAACCTAAACACTTTTGCAGGAAAAGTGTAAAGTGTTTTAGGAAAAGTGTTTAGATGATGAAAATGTGTTTTACCAAAAAGTGTTTTGGTAAAATATGTTTTAGTTAAAACACATTTTTTAGAGTGTGTAGACACTGCTCTAGCGCCAAGCTAGGATAAACATTAACCTCTAGTGAGACTTATTTTATTCCAAACTGTGGCACATTCAGACCCAATGTCAACCTTGAGACCTGGCGTCCGACCTTGCCAAACAAATCCAAGTGAATGTGAGTTGAAGTAGAGATTATGCGGACCTGGAGGATGGCAGGTAAATTGACACAACAGTCTGAGGTTTGTGGTCCCAAAGTAAATATAAAACTCCAGGGTGTAGTTAATGCAGCTTAAGTCTGACTCCTGTTGAGAGCAATGTTAACAGTACCAACATACTGCAAAGTGGTGCATTAATTGCTTTTGTTGTAGTTGTTGTTGGTGTTGTTGGCCTTGTTGTTGTTTTCTGTTGTTGCCTTTATCAGGTGAGGCTACTATTTGGTCCTAATGTATGCTCTCTTGATGCTCACCTTATGTAGATTATAGATGCAGGTCGTCATGAAAGACACCAGTAGAGATATTGGCAATGTGCGAATTTGAAGAAAGCAGGTTAGTTTTAGGAGTAATTCTCACAGGAGAGTCTTGGCGTTTCACACTGCAAAATCTGCCAATTTGGTTAAGTGTACTAGTACTCTTTATAGTATCAATATTTAGGTGTTTCAATCAGCCCACTGGTCAATGTGTAGAGGGTGAATAGGCGAAATGTGTCTCTGGTCGGTTGCAATCTCCAGTTTTCTCTCACAATTTTGGTGTAGACTCAACTCAAATTGCTTATCTAGCATATATGCTAAACATGGTGTAATAACTACAGAGAGTTGTTGGTGATATATTGTGGCCTTTGCTCTCGTTGTTTGCAGAATGTCCACTGCTCACATCACTGCATCTTTCCTATTGCCAGAAAACCGTCGTTCCACGCTGGGAATATATAACGATTGTTGTCCCTGAGAGTAGTAGTAGTATGTGTATTATAGTAAGGTATTGAACTACCTTATTAGTAGTATAGAAGTATATAACTTGATGCTCTAGGTTCTCCGCTCTCCAGCACTGGTTTAGAACAAATGCAGGCTGACAGGTAGCAGCCAAGATTTACATTTGTACATAAGTCCTTCATAAGAGCATTTACCCCCTAGTGTTAGGAACAAGGTGTACTACTTATATGTGTGTGTACATGCTGAGGTTAACCCTTTAAGGACTGCATAGGGGTTTATTCCTGGCTCCTAAAGCATCAATGCTTCATGCCCATTGGTCGTCATGCTGCAGCCCTGGCGAGTAACTCATTGGTGCATCATGCACTGAAAACATGGAAGATCCAAAACTAGTCAGCGTGACCACTTTCTAAAGGTCCTCAAGTTGACGATATCTAAAACTATTGACAACTCAGGTCGTCAGGATGATGACCTAAAGTCGTCATTTTGACTACCTAAAGTTGTAGTTTTAGGTATCGTCACCTTGAGGACCTAAAGTGGTCACCGCTGACTAGTTTTGGATCTCCCATGTTTTCAGTGTGAAGACCAATGGGCATGATGCACTCCTGTATTGATCAGCGGCCTTTAAGGCGTTAAGGTGTGGTACATGGGAGTGATAGTGCATGGGTCTGCTACCAAACCTTTCAAAGGTGCATCATGGTGACCCTCAGATGCATTGATGCATCCTTACCATTGGTCGACGTGGTGCATGGATGCATCTCAGGTGAGTAACTCAGCAAATGTGCATTCATGCATCATGCTTATTCTACGGAATTGGTACACTCCCAGACCTAGGGTCGGCATGATGCACGAATCAAGTCCGAGCAATTAGATTCGCCAGCACTTCAGCAATGCATCATGCTGACCAATGGGCATGATGCATACATATACATTAACGGCACTTAGATGGTTAAAAGGTCATCAAGAACCTGGTCTACCGTGGTTAATTCTGCATACAGATGACGTACTGAGGTCGTGACGTAATGTACATTTTACGTCATTATGTACGGCAGGTGGACCGCGGCACCTGCAGACTCGGTATGTATAAGCTATTAACTCCATAAGGGCCGCTGATGCAGGAATGCATCATGCCCTGTGGTCGGCATGATGCACAAATGAAGTGCTGTAGATTTTTCCACCAATACTTCATTCGTACGGTAAATTTTGTACGGTGAATTTAGTAAATCGATGCATTTCAAGTCAGAGGTTATCTATGCACCCTAATGACAAATGTAATGGACATAATACATTCATGCACTGTGCCGGCTCTAAAGGATTAATGTTGAGATGCTGACGCACTTAGATTGAAGGCAGTAATAAAAATATTATCATCTCCAATTATTTGAAGGTTATCTAGAGCTGGTCAAAACAGACTAAATCTGACAAATAAACAACAACCTCGTTAAAATGAATACTTGTTTAATATCACTGCGTGCATCTCAAACGCAATGCTTTGAATTGTCTTTCTTTTGTAATTTTACCCGGAGATATAGTGTTTAATTCTTTGTCATGTCTTAACCTCGTCGAAAAATTCAAAAATTGGTCGTTTTCATTTGATAACAGGGGAATTTTCGAGTTCGGGTCAGAGGGGACGGGTATTGCTCCCCCTCCCCCTTTCCTTTCTATTTTTTTTTTTATTCTATAGTGACATTAAGATAAGGAGAACCCCCCCCCCCCCTGTTGTTAAAAAAAATATTTCCTCACTACTTAATTGTTGCAAAAGCTCACATCAGGCTCACCTATAGGTAGCCATGCAGTCTATATCATCCCCATTTTAGTAGTTGAAAACAAAATAATACCCTCCTCCCCCCCCCCCACGTCCAATGCCTCTGACAGTCCATAGTTCAGTGACGAGAAACTGGCTGTATTTCTTAAGTGGCCTTAGGATAAGCAGAGTCTAAGGCTTGCTAACCATCCCCGTTTTGGCATTAAGTTGTTTACAATGAATGCACAGAGCTACATAAATGTTTTGGTCTTCTGTAATACGTTGACCAAGGGAATTCCAAAGGGGCAAATACCCGTGATCCATGGTCATTGGAGATTACAATTTTGTTATTACTTAAATCCCCACCTTGGAGAGTGATCATTTATCATAAGTTGGGGGGGGGTAAAAAAAAACTCTAAGAAGTAGGGAAAGGAAGCTTTGACCCTTTTATTTTAATTTTCTCCTTTTTTTCTTTTTGGAGCCTGAATTATGTAGCTTTGCCAAGCAATCAAGGTAGAATCCCCATCTGTTAGGAGCTTCGTGGATACCCCATAGAACATTTTCACCCTACCCCTTTAGGCTTACCTACTTTTTTGGAGGGTGGAGAGAAAGAAAGGACAGCCCGGTCCCCCTGCCATACCCCAGACCCTTAAGCAAGTATTCGGTGTGTAACTTCATACTAAGGTTCTAATGTATTCATACCGTAAGAGTACTAACATGGCCAACCTCTTTGATACCATGCCACAACAGAGGCGTTGGAAAGAAATCTTCATTGGGGGGAGGGGCAGCAAGGGCCCCAGTCAGGAGGTTAATTCAAAACATCCTGGGATCGCAACCTCAGCGATCTTAGGAATTATTCTACCTTATTCTATTAAGCGATCTTAAGATTAGACTGCGTTCACATTTCCTAGCCAGCACTAAGATCACATCGATCTTAGCCTCAGCCCTCCTACACTATTCCAAGAAGTACTGACTGGGCACAGGGGTAAGAGTCCCAAAATAAAGGAATAGCTGTGGAGCCACTCTTCTTCACAACAGTGTTTATACCATCATTCCCCGTCCCCATATGGGCTAACAAAAGAGCACAGGGTGCAGTTGACCCCCATAAAGTATTCAAGAGTTGTTCCCATGAATGTATGATTTATGCTTGCCTATTAGAAGCATTGTGCCCTCCCCCCAGGACAAAGAGAGAGAAGGGAAGAATTACCTTACAGTTCACTTAACGCATGAGTAGCCCTAAGAGCCCCCAAGGACACTCAGCAAATGTCCTCCCTCCCCTCTATATGTATGCAGCAGGCTATTCACTCTTTCGATCAGGAGTGTTCCCTGTAACTGCTCTTGTACTTAGCTGAAACCACTATGCATTTCTTTCACTAAGATCGCAGTGATCTTAGTGCTGGAAAAGGAATAGTGAAGTGATCCCAGGACTTGCTATTCCTGACAGACCTGCAACCACTGCATTAGATAGGGTAGACCGGCCAGGTCTTATGATATGTGCCTACACTAAGATCGCTGAGGTTGCAATCCCAGGATGTTTTGAATTGAGCTCCAGACCACCTTGAATTGTCGGCTCAAGTGTGATGACGCCTATACATATGTAGATCTATATAGAATTACTATAGAAAGATAATTTTCTGGTGAATTTTGGATCTGCTTTTAGGCTCAGGCCCCCATCTTCCCTATCCCATCACCATGTTTATCTCATATGAGATGCAAAGTTTTATCTTCTTTTCCATTTTGTTTTGAGTTCTTGGCAAATTATGGGGAGCCCAGTGGGGTGTTTCAGAAGCAGGTAATGTTTACAACTGGCCATAAGGAGATATGATAACAGTTTTAATAGTGATTGTAGGCTTATAACTGCATGTGTTTCTAAAGCATTACCATTACCATACTGTGTCTATAACTATATGACTGGTGAGAGATGATAATGGTTGCAGTTGTAAGTTTAGAATCTAACAGTTTTAGAAACAGATATTTAATGTTCATTATCATGTCCGGCTTCGGAAACATTCCACAGACATACTCTGGCCCCACCTCCTTTATGATTGGTGGGCCAAACTACCCATAGGTTTTTGAATTTTGAAAATCTATTGGTTAGAACGGAAGTTATATCATTTATAATTTTCCAAACATGTCAACAAAAATATTAATCTGAGTGCAGCTTATATGTGGGGTGTGCCTTATACACAGGGTGCGCCTTATACGTGGGGTGCACCTTATATGTGGGGTGCGCCTTATACGTGGGGTACACCTTATATGCGGGGTGCGCTTTATACGTGGGATATTACGTGGAAATCCTTATGAAAAAGCCCCCAGGTGTGACATAACATTCACAGATCAATAACAGCGAGAGTATTGACTACTGAATAGCAGTAGCTCTTAGGGTCTGGCTATGTTTGTGTTATATTTTCTAAGTCTGTTCTAGACCTCAGCACCACTAGACCTTTAACCCAAAAGGGCTGATTGAACCCTTTAACAGTAGTAAAAACAATCTGGCTGATTTAAGATCAACCGACAGTGAATTCGGAGAGAAGTTAATTGGATGCATAGGTGACATGAATAAAGATAAAGATCATAGGTCAGGAGGGTCTTGCAAAAAGAAAACAAGGAAGTATGTCTGTAGATTTTTTCAAAGAGTCCTGGGGAAAACGTATATGGCCTCAATCGTTTTCATAGTATTGACAAAAAGATTACAGCATAATGCATGAAAAAACCTCTTTTAGCAATACAAGACCGTGCACGCTTTCCTTTTTGTTCACATTTCATTTTTGGGAAGACCCTCCAGAGGGTCTGTAAGTCCACTGGATGGCATTAAAGTTTGGTGGCCTTAACTATGGCCACCGATGAGAAATTGTATTTTTCTACATTAAATCCCACACAGAAAAATAAAACCTCTAAATGGATTAGCCTGATGCTTCACTGCAGTGCTGGTGAGTAGACCCACCAATACTGCTTTGGTGAATCATGCTGACAATGGGAAATTTTTCTAGAGGTATCATGTTGTTTTTGAATTGTTAGAACCTGGTAAACTAAACAGAGAAGCCAAGTGTTGCCCCAAATACCACTCCTCCATCAATAACGATAGACATGGGCAACCACATGCAAATGGGAGCTTCTTCATGATTTGCTCTCTTCAGGCATAGTGAAACAAGTTGATGACCCCTTGGGAGTACTTTAAAAGGCAAGTGGGTCGGAATGATGCATGCTTGAAGTAGACCCATTCAAGGCTTCATTCCAATCTGGCCCCAGCTCGACCACTAGCGTGAGTCATCTCTGGCGACCAGCGTTTCTTGGTAAAAATAGTTCTGGGCTCTGATTGCTGTAGTGGTTAAATGTAGGCAGGTACAGTGCGTAGTAATATTCCCCAGAATATGGGGACCCACAATCCCCAAATAAAAGAGTCGGACGAGACTGGCTTCATTCACGCATCATAACATCCCTTAATGACCGTGATGCAGTAATGCATCTATGGCTCTATAATGGATAAATTAACTTCACAAAGTCTCAGACACCATACTACTCGCTTCATACGATGTTGGGAACTCACCGTATAGCCCGCATATAAGGCGCGGCTTAAATCCAAGAATTTTCTCTCCCTGTACTTTCATTCCCTCCTCTTGAAACACCCCCTATTTCATGCATTTTTTTTAGGAAAGAAAGTGGCCCAATCTTCATTGAAAATTCGTGGACTTTCTAGGGTAAATATTTTTTTTATCAAAAAACGGGGAAATTTTCCATAAATTCGATTTCCAATATTTTGAGGAAACTGCCAATTACATACAAACACCATGGGTAAAACACACTCTAAAGCCTAGGTTAGGAATTGTCCTCATCCTTACACCTTGAGATCGAGTTAGGGAATAATGCACAGGGCATGGCTGTGGGAGTGCTCTAGGGCCTACAAGGCCCCTCAACGTCTCAATACAGTCTAGAGCATGACCACAGCCATGCCCAAGTGCATTATGCCCATTATAAATCAGTAAACATGGTTACACAAATCTATAGGCTAGGATGATCGACTTTGTCCCTTATTAAGACCCCCTTTTTCTAAATCGTCCCAAAAATAACCGGTGCATTCCATCTCTTGGGCTTACACCCCTACTTTTCCAAAACCAGGACCCATCACTGGGGATTTCAATAGAATTGGGAAGTTGGAATAATCCATCAAATATCTTGTCTACTTCTTGACCCCAATGGGCTATAAAGAGAAAAAATAATCCCTTCCGGCAAATTGGCAATAGTGCTCAAAAACGGCGCCAGGTGGTGTGGGAGTACAAATGTACTGGGTAGTGATGCCATTCTCCTGAAGAGGGCAGCACCATCCACTCGTCCTTCCCGTCCGCTCCAGATACAACTGCTCCACACCCTGTCTACCTCTCACTATCATAGTTCCTCGTGTATTAGATGCGGCTTTTACGTGAGGATTACCTCAGCTGCGAGTTAAGGGTTAAGCTCTGGACAACACAGGGTCTCATACTAGATCATATTAAAATAACCAACTATCGACCTTATCCCTCAAAATGGGTGTTATGCGTAGATAAAAACTCCACTATGAGAACCGACTGTCCCCTGGTCCAGTCTTATATTTGGGATCCAGTAAATAAAAACGGACAGGGGCAGAAAATTGAAAAGTGATTCATGTTATGTGAACTTAAATACAGCATACTTCTACCAAAGAACATTGGTTATGGTTGCCATCTGGTAGGGCCATTAGGTACAATAAAAGATTATTTTTCTCTCAGTGGAGGCGTGGTACTGTCACAGGTCTTCACCGTTATTGGTCCATTCACCTGATTAATAGCTGTATATAACCTGGTACATATTACCCTGATCAATACAGTGAAAGGCATTTATTGTGTGAGGGGGGGGGGGGCAATTCATCTCTTTGAACCCTGCTATAAGCACTGGTTCCACAGGCATAGAATCGGTCGGAATAGTCCTAATAATCCGACAATTTATAATATATCAAATGTGTAGAAAAATACGATGGAGTTGGTGGTAATCCGACCGATGTACGCCTGTGGAACCGGTGCTTAAGGTTCAATCGTTACAAATGTCATGTGTTAACGACAAAAATCTATGTGAAACTAATATTAGGACCCTGACTCAAAGACTAAGGATTTTGAGGAACATCCGAGTATGTAGAAGTCGGAGATAAGTCGGTGTCGTCGTGATGGAGCTATGGGTCAAGATATTCGAGCCTAGACTAAATATACAAACCCCCATCTGTTCTCGAATTAGGAGGAAATAGAATTGATCATTAGATTTAGAGTAAATAAAACACATACATGTAATAAGTGCCGTCTAAATGACGGTTCTCAAGGAACTTTGGGGCTAAGCTTTCACAGTTTATTTTCACGGAGATTCTGTCTTCTGGGACTTCATATAAATGCAAAGAACTCGAGATCTTTTGGTGTGTGTTTTTTTCATTGTACCTATAAATTTGGCATCGAATTAGGCCTATGCATTGAATTGTTGTTCTTAATAATTCAATCAGAGATGTTCATTGTCGCTATCATACCTGACAAAATGTTAAAAAGAATTCAGTTGAAATGTCGAATTCTCTACTGAAACTAAGAGCATTCTCAAATGTTAGAAATGTGGAATTTATATGGAAAAACTAGCTGATATTTTTGAGGTATTACTGAGGTATGGTCCAGGACACTTTGGGTACGTCACCTGCGTTCTTAAAAAAAAAAACATGAAATAAGGGTTTTTATTCACATACTTCCAATGTCCCGGGAGTCTAGAATAAGGGGTCCTTTTCTGACCAAAAATCAGTGGATTTTAGATTAAGGGGTCATTTTTTGTCAAGGTAACCCTGTGGATTTTCAGATAAGGGGTCTATTTTCAGAGGGGTGCATGTCTTGCAAAAAAGGGTGTTTTATGCCCCAAGAAATCAGTCTTTCTTCGAATTAGGGGTGTTTTAGGCCTCCAAAAATCTGTGTTTTCTTAGAATAAGGGGTATTTTTTCACCTTAAAATCAGTGGATTTGGGGGTGTTTTTGCAAATGGAGAACGCAGGTGACGTCCCATTTTGGTGCTGAGTGCAGGGACCGGGCCATGGAAAAGCTGTCAGTACTGTAACAGAGCCTTGAATATCTGCTTGTAAGCACTTTATTGGAGCATCATGCCGACCCGCCGGTACTGTATCGATCCCGATAGAGTCGACATGCATCTAATACATTAACATCTTTAAATGATTAAGGAGACTTAGTGCAGGTCTATGTACACCTGAGAGTGGCATAGAGTCGGTAGTTGTTGGTGAGCAGGTAGCAGCAGCTCACGGCAGGAGGGGACCGTGGGAACGAGCTGCTCACAGGTCACACGGGTCATACATGCCAGGTGGTGCTGGTATATAGGTGGTGTGGGGGGAGGGTAAGTGGGATAGGGGGTGCTCTCAGAAGTGGCGTGTGTTGTGCTCGTGTCTGTTCAAGAAGTGTTATGGTGCGCCATTTATTCGCAAAAGGTTTTTGTTTTTTTATTGGGTTTGAAATTTCCAAAATATAGGTTGGGCCATTGAGATTTATTTCGTAAACTGAAACAGAGTTACTATAATGAAGAATAGGCTAGGTCGTTTCCCGCAGGGGCGAAGTTGAATGCACTATTCAGAGTACCATTCTTCATTGGTTTTTGATAGATATACTCAATTATGCAAGAAAATATCCATGAACACCTGAACACATGTATCTAGTGGGCTAAGCGACCGTGTCTATACTTAAGCATATATGGATGGTTATTTCTCATGAGGGCTTGGAGAAACTGGATTGCTACATTGTTTTAGAAGAATTAGATTAAACTTAAGTATTTGCAAACATGCATGCATTCATCTCTTTTTCAACCAAGACCATGTCTTGTCATACACTATCAGACTGCACCAAGCTGTTTACAGTAGATGGCATATATCTTTTTGGAAAACAGTAGGAGCTGCTGTTAGTACAAACCTAATGACCCAACAGTAGGTTGCCCTGCACCCAGTACAGTGGTCTTTACTGCCCATTTGTAATTGGGGCTGAGAGTGTAAAAAACAATGCCTAAGGACACACAGGCATTCCATAGAGTTCTAGGAGGGCACTTAGGATTTAGGATCCCATGGTTGGAGTGTGGGAGCGTGCAGGAAGGTAAGTGGTGGGGGCCTTCTCCAGGGTGGATAGGTGGGTGGTGGTGGGAAACCACAGGATCGACCCACTCCAGTGGCAGTAGGCTCTGGTTCCCCCTATACCCCCCCCCACCATAATGAAGAATGGTATCGGTCTGAAAGGGCCAAAGGTAGGAGGGTGCCGACCTATCGATGGAATTTTCTCAGCTCTGGCAGGTTGCCTACCCTCTGACTCCTCAGGTAGATCCTAATCCCCTGTTTGTCTCACGAGATGTTTTAATGTACAATGCCTAGGAACCTTTTTTTTTTCTTTCTTTTTTTTTGGGGGGGGGGTCAAGGGTCTTGGTTAGGGAAGGGGGTACTGTCATTTTCCAAGGACCTATATATGCAGGAGACATTCACATTATTTGTCCCTCCCCCCCCCCCCCACATTTCCCTCCTTACGCCATAAATCCAGCCCTACCGAGTGACCAACACTCCCAACGTGTCGCCCTGATGCACCAATGAAGTGCTGGTGAGTTACTCACTGGCTCTCATTTTGGCGTATCATGCCACCAAATAAATATGGATTTTAAGGCAATATGGTACCCTTAAAGGGGGCCGAGTTGGCAAGGGAGGTGTTTGGAGAGTGATTTTGGAGGTGAATTATTAAAACTAGGTGAAGGCGTTGACTGGTTGTCGTGGAGCACTCTTCAATCATTCCCTAGTCAATATTGATTACTGTATGGGAGTTAAGGGGCTCTGTGGACGCCATGGCATCTCCAAGTGTGAAGGAATTATAAACTTAACCACTGACCATTGGAGCTGATTTATATCCCCGTCTGTCATTGGCTCTATGATAAGGTGTAGTTTTCCTGGATAGTTTCTCATGGATTTGAGCAGATTTTGTGAAAGAATGTAGTTAAGAGAATACAAAAAGCCATGTTACAAATCAGTTTGGATTATAAAACAAAAGTTTGGATTATACAAAATAGGTTTGTGTATGCATATACTAAATGGCATTTGACGTGGTATAGACAGATTAAACTTTAAAGTTTAAACAAAACAGTTTGGGATGCACAATCTCCAAAAGAGAGATAGCATTGTTGCTGGAATGTACAAAATCTTTATAAGTTGTAGTAAGGGTACAAGCTTCTTGGTCCTAGCGTTTTTAATCTGAGATGGCATTATTTAACTGAAGGGAAAAAATAGAAACCCATGTAGAAGAAGACGATGTTTTTGAAAGGAAGTTGGCATCAAAATAATTGATACATGTACATAAAATAGTTGCAGCGATCCTGGCGGCGGCGTCTCTAACCACTCTCTGGGTCAGCACTGATGGGTTTTGGTGGGGTAGGGGTTATTTAGAGAAACGTACTTCTGTATTTACAAATTATAATATTATAAACAATTCTTGTAGCATTATGTGATTATCTTTTATCTAAAAGGGTCTACTGTATACATTATCTTTATATCATTCATCATTTCCCCTTTGACTTCTAACAAAATTGCACTTGGACCATACCACTCAAAGATTTAAATATCCTGTATACACACCCAATTTTATCCCAGTGGTGTGTATATCTCGGTGGCTTATCGGTATAGGGTGCATGGAGGGGTAGATTGCGGAAGGGCTGTTGACTCATTTGTTTATTTCTTCTTGCCTGAAGCGAGACACCTGGAATTGTATAAGTTAATCACGTTTTGATGAGCTTGTTCTACCGGGTACATATAGTTCTTAAATGATATCAGAGCAACTGTGTTAGATTTAGAGACTATTTGTACACTGTACAAAAATAATAACGTCAATAACAGCGCAATCCTCGTCCCAAAGTTGCAAGAGATCCATTTTTATTTTCACAAAGATTCCTTGTTCACTGCCACCTAGAGTTTCTTGTAAAAACTGCCCTGGTTCAATGCTATACAATCAGTGGTCCACTTTTTTACACGGATTCCTTCTATAGTCAACAGCTGCCTTTTACAGTGGGATAAAGTAGATATTAGATGTACGGTACATGTAAGAAAAATTGGTTTAAAAAAACAGGTTTCAAACTTTAGAATTTCGCATACCAAAACACTAGCAAAAATCAGACGGCCCACTCCCGACTTCCCCTATTTCACCCTGTCCTTCCTTCCTCTTTTCCATCCACCCCATCTTTTTACATGTCCTACAGGAATGTTGCTCGGAATCCACAAGAAACATAACTTTCGCACGTAAGCATCACCGGCCATAAAGTCCCCGACAAGCATGTGTCTGCTCCTGCTCCTAGAATTTCTCGGCTCCTGGTTCCAAACTTTCCCACGGTCGCTTCCTGTGACCGGCGTCTCCGCACCGTCAGCACGGCACGTGCCGCGTGATGACGTCACCGGGGGTAAGACGCCCACCTAGCGGCAGCGTCCAGAACCACTCTGGGCGTCGTGCAGCGATCCTGGCGGCGGCGTCTCTAACCACTCTGTGGGGCACGTGGCAGGAGTTGGATCAGCACTGCTGGGTTTGGGGTGGGATGGGGTCGTGTTATCTAGAGGAATCCTGTTTCTGGAATCTAAGGTCTATTTAGAATATATAAACAAGTTTAGACCTAAATCCATGTAAAAGTTGTAGTGTCTGCTTTGTAACTAACATGGATAACAAATTTAAGATCAACTATAAATCTCACAATTAAAAGTTATGTACCAAAGGGGGATATTCATTAAAAAAATTTAGGGTTTTGAGCAAACTAATTTCACTTTCCTTTTGGGTGATACATGGTTATACATGTACTTTCAATCCTGGTATTCCACAATGGTGTGAGTATTTTATTGAAATATATGCAGTTCTGAGGTAAATAATGCAATAAAGAAGTTTGAATTCAGTGAAATGGAAAAGGTTTGGAGAAAAGGAAAAACTTGAAAAGGACGTTTTATGGGCGCGTTAAAATATCTACTGAGCATTCCAAAAGAAACATTTCAGAAAACATTTGCTTTTTACCTAGAAATAACAATGTTCCCATATGATTAATCAAAATCCACAAAACACATAATGTTAACGTTTTTAACAAACATTACATTAAGGATGAGTTATTGCAAAAGTTATCGGTTCTTTTTTGGCAGGTGGGTAGATAGGGTTGAATATCATTTCATACAGTCTTGAGTAGGCATACTATTATAACACTTATTTTGGCCCATCGTTCTCTTCTGCAAATGTGTTATTGATGGCAGATACACATTCGTTGCTATGGCCAAAAATAAAATCTTGTGTTTCCAGTACTATGCCTCCAAGACCTAGGGTAGGAAGGTCGGATTTTTTTTTTAAATATTCACTTTCTTTTCAAATTTGTACGGCGATGTCATGGATATACTAAAACATGAGTAGGCTGAAAAAGATATGCCTTATAAGGTATATACTTAAGACCCATAGAAATATCGATGAAAATCTATTAGAAATACGGAGGAAATATGTAAAATGGATGAAGATTTATGAAAAATATAAAAAAAATTCTTAAAAGTTCTCAAAATTAATGAAAAAGGTTAGGGTCGGTGCTGTTTTGCTAGGGTCGGTCGGGTAACTGGAAACACTTTTTCTTTCTTGTTTTATTGGCCTAATCTTTTACTCAATACTTTCTTCTACAAAAGGCCTATTATTAAAGAGAATCATGACAAGGCAAGGAGAAAAACCTCAGCAAATATATTTTAGGCCTGAGTTGGATCATGCAGGCGCGATTTGTGATCAATGGATTGACAAGTAAAAAGGGGCCCCCATGAGGCCATTTCATGATAGCACCCTTTGCCCTGTTGATCCACCTACCACTGTCTACATGAATGACTATGGGGCTCATTATAGTTCCTCCTCCTCTCGAGGTCTTTGACTCTGACTACATACATTGCAATGCAACAGGCTCCATGTTCTATGGCTCACATAGTCAAAGAGATTTCCTGATTACTCATCTGTCCCTGGATGGCAGGTTGTATAGTTGTCTCGGTGCCTCTCAGCTTAATAAATCATGTAAAAAAAATATTTTGTGTAGTTCCAGGTCATAAAGTACAATAATAATGATTTATGAACCCTAAGACCAAAAAAATGAAATTGTTTGTTTCAGGTAACGTATTGAAAAAAAGTTAGGTATGGTAGGTCGGATTTTATATTTTGCAAGTTTTTTTAAACTTCCACAATGACTTGCGATGACTCGGGGATGAGTCACGGCATCTCAGGGATGACTTAAATGTCTAAAAAATTGCACCAAAACCTATCATTTCTTCAAAATAGGAGAACATTTTTTGAGGGTCGGCCCTGTATTGCTAGGTAGGGTCAGGTTACCTGAAACAAACTATTTCTGTTGTTGGCCTAAGCGTCTGCATCAGCTGGAGGGTTATTCATAAGAATATTGTCGATACAATTGTAAGTTTCGCCAGGATCCAAATGCCATCCTAATAGTTCTTATTAAGCTGATGACTGATATTTCTACATCATTGGAGGGTGTCAATTAAGCACATCAATTAATACATGAAAAAGAAATCAGCAGCTAAGAGGTATTGATATTTTTTCTTTCTCTTTTCTTTTTTCCCCCTTTTTATTTTTTTTTTTTTTTCGGGGGGGGGGGGTAACTGCCAGGAAATGTAACCCTGGGTGGTTTACGTACCCCACAACAACCAGGGAAATGGAGTGAGCATTTGAAAATGATGCGTGCAACGTCTTTTGCACCCAGATGCAAAGTATTTCCCACCCCACCACCTCAAGCCCCAACCCCTCCACTCCATTCTCCATTGGTCAAAATCAGTGTGCCCCATTACTCATGTGAAGCCCTTTTTCCAAATGTTTTCATGTATGGAAGTCCCTTTTTTATATCTAGATCTTCAGTATTGATCAACAAAAAATCTTAAATGCCAATAAAATAGGTACTCAAAATTCTCAAGCTGTCACTCTGTCACTTTTTTCGGAAGGATGGAGCGTCACTCCCTCCGTTCTATGCATATGTATATATGTCCTGGGAACTTCTTTAACTTTTTAAAACCCCTGCTTCACCTTTTTACCTGTGAATAAACAAATATCAAAATATATTCACCCCGCTGGTCATCCCTCCCCTTTCCGTCCCCACGAGATGAACACATAATGACCACTCACATCGCTGTGGAATCTGGGGTTCTGGAGCGTGTTGCTCCTATGGTAAAAAGAGCTGTCAGTAGGTACCCTCTTTTCAAAAGAAGTCATGCTCTGCTTCACCATTCAACTTGCACTCACCACATTAGTCTGAAAAGTCACCTGCCTTGTTAAAAACAGAAAGAGCTGCACTGTCAGGTACCTACTCATGTCACACACTCTATAGTATATTATACTGACTGACTTCTCCCAACTAGGTACCTACTCAAATCCCCCTTTTTTAGCACCGTACTTGAATGACCACTTGTGAGCAACAAAAGGGACAAGTTATAGCTACATGAAAAGAAAGGACTGGAAATGAGGGCATTTTTAGCCAGCTCTTTCTTTTACTATAGGAGCAGCACCCTCCAGTACGTCCCTACTGGTGGCAGTCTGCATATATAGCAAGCCTGTGGTTGCTACCAGGAAAGACAGTGGTTCCAGCATGACTTATATAAACCCAGAGAAATAATAAAAACACAAGGAAAATGCACCGCATGCACACATGTGGGGGTTCTGCACCATCCAGGTATATACACGCAGTTATACCAGAGGAAAACAACGAGTTTTTAGTACTGATGAAGGTTTAGTCAGAAATACCCTGGGAAGAAGGCTTCCCCACCTGAGGTGGGTGGGGTGGGGGGAGGGGGGGGTGTACAGACTATTTGATGGTCAGTACTAACTGCGAGTCTAAAGCTCCCTCATCTTGAGCCATTTCAATGCCTCCTGAGACAGCCCCCCCCTCCCCCCTTTCTAGCATCATCCTCAATGTAAATTGAAGTTTTTGCTCATAGTATTTCGGAAATTTACAGCGATGGAACAATCATATAAAAAAATGATTGTTTGTTTGATACTATACAAGTTATGGCAAGTAGCAAAGCCCCCCCCCCCGTCCTAAAATATCATTTTATTGACAGCCCACCATTTCCCCCTTATGGATGCGTTGACAGCACCCAGGTCTGTGCCACAGTTGGTTCTCAAACTGAAACAGAGTGCCCCTACCCGCGTGCTTCTGCCTCTGAACAAGACCCCCCTGCATCGTAAAGAAACTGCCAGAAGTCAGGGTGCACCTTACAGGCAAAGGTCTCATACAACAATTGAACAGTAAGGTCAAATGATAACGTGGAAGCTCAATCTGAACCAAAATTGGTTTGGCCCATCGTCCAAACAGGCTCACACAAGCTTTGTTATCTGCGCATTTCGGAATTTTCATCAAAATATGAATCAAAATTATTTTCCCTACCCACATCTTTATCATGTCTGGGAGCATATTTTCTCAAATATGTGGCACTGGGAAGTGCTTTGGGTGCATGTAAGAGTCTGCAGAAGTTGACTGTTGAGTCATATACTCGATCTCATGGTCATGTGACTCCACCAAATGGTATAGAGAAACAAACAACCACCGTACCTGATCTCACCACTGGTGTACCACGCACGTGATACCCATATTACCAATCGGCCGAGAGAAGGTCTAGACACAAATAGTGAAGAAAAAAATAACAATAAAGGGGTCAAAATCAGCGAAAAGTCGATCCTCACTTCTGTGAACCTTTTCAACAGTTGTAGTGTTGTTTGTTGTTGCATGGTGGAAGGGAACATTAGCACAGCTTCAAGTTACAGTAGTGAGTATGATCCCCACCACACAACATGTCTGCCTGTCCTTATGTCCTTAGAGAATGGAATGCTAGGCATTTTGTGCATGTACAGCATCATGCACGCTAATAAATAACTGTTGAATCTACCAAGGATCCTCATTAAACTGAACAATGAACCACTGTAATTGCATTGCCGTGAAGTAGTGTAGTTTCTACAATGAAGTACACACTGTGGTACAAGGAATCTCTGTGAAAATGATGATGGATCTCTGGCAACTTTGGGACAAGGATTTCCCCTTTATTTTGACAACATTTTCATTTCTTTACGGGGTGCCCATTGGTCAGCGTGATGCACCAATGAAGTGCTGGCGAGTCTACTCGCCAGCACTTCATTGGTGCATCATGCCGACCCTCTGGGAGGAGTTTCCACCCTGTAGGATCGGCATGATGCATACATAGAGCCCTTGGGAGTTTCTCGCCAGGGCTGCATTCATGCATCATGCCGACCAATGGGCGTGATGCACCGTGGGCCTTTGAAGGGTAAGGTAAGATTCAAGCTACATAGGTAAGGTATTATCCAACACCTACCACATAACATGCACAGTCTGTCTGTTTGTCTGCCCTTATGTCCTTAGAGAGTGGAATGTTAGGCAGGTAGGGGTGGAAGTGGTGGGACGCGGGTAGCAGAGGTATTTGTGGCTTCCACCCAATTGCCTCTGTACATAGCAGTGTCCTTGGAAAGACAAGCCCCATCTTTATGCAATATTAATAAGCAAAACCTAACTCAACTCAAACTGAAGCTCAATGCCTAGCTACCTTTTGTCAAGGTGAATATCGATGCCCCATTGACAATGCACTAGCCTCCCGTATTGAACCCCTGCATTAAATAACCAGCGCCAAATCTGCACAATGACGTCATAGACCCACTGCGCATGCGCAACCTTTTTTAAACGTAAACATCCAAGATGGCGGCGGTTAGCATTGCGCATTAGTGGTAGGTGAATGAGGGTTTAATTTCAATCTTATTGATGAAATATCGATTGATTTTCCACTCAAACACCTTGACATAAATGTAAAGATGAACTCTGATTAGTTTGAGCCTCCTGTTTCTTCACTTGTGTTTCCTGCCTGCTCCGCACACTCGGCCTAACGGCCTCGTGTGGAACAGGCAGGAAACGCTCGTGAAGAAACGGTCGGCTCTAACTAATCATCGTTCACCTTTACCATTTTATTTATTAGAACATGAAAATTATACCAAACAGGTAGGCGTGGGGCAGATAGGAGCCATTAGGATGGACAATTGTGGCTTCCGCCCAGTGGCTGCAATGCACATCTAGACTAGGTCAGTCTATTTGCATAGGGCAGGCCCGGATCATTTCATTTGATACTAAAAATATCAAAAATATAATACTGTTACGAAAATTGGATGTTGTCCCCTTTTAAAACTGATAAGGAATGTATATAAATTCTCCACACCCATGTTTCAAATCCCCAATCTCTCAACACGTGGATAGGGAGTATAATGAGACCAGTACAGATAGACACCTATCAGTGAGCCTATATACCTCACGATAAGGGATCCATGGACAGCGTGGGAGCATCATCTTACTCTAACTCACAGAACAATTTAAAACCCTGTTAAGGCAGCTAATGCAGGAGTGTGCATCGTGCCCATTGCTCCACATGATGCGAGACTGCTCGCCAGCACTTCATCGATGCACCATGCCGACCCTCTTGGAGTCGCTGTATAATGCCTAGGGGCCATCCATTAATTATTTACGCACATTTTTGTCCAAAATTGACCCCACCCCCATGTTGCACCATGTGCACATTTGGACTACCCCCTCCCCCTATGAGTACATACTCAATCCACACGCAACCCCCCTTCCCTTTCTGCAGGGAAAAAAATCCTTTGTATTCTTGTACATGGAAAATTGTATGCATGCTATGTATACCCTTTATTATTGAAGCTTTAGTGAATCTTTTGATGGGAGCGTTCACTACAGTAAGTATGTTTTGTACAGAGAAACATTTCATCAACCCCCACCCCCCCCCAAAAAAAAAAAGCCTCAATTTCTACTTATTTGTTGGGCCCTATGCGTACATACTCATGGGGTCAAACCCCCCTCCCCCACCCTGTATGCATCTGTACGCATTTGGCTTGACCCCCCACCCCCCTGGATACGCACATAATCAATGGGTGCCCCTATGGTGCATGACCGCAGTCCTGGTTAACCTACTTCTTCTAAAAAAAGTACCGAGATCGAGTTGGTGGCCCCGGAAGTAGTCTTGCGAGATTGACACTTTCTTAGAACCTTAGCTTTCATAAATCTGATCCCCTAAAATTACAATTTTCTTAAATTGCCCACACTTTGTGTTATGTAGCAAGAATGTTAAACTCAACTCTCATGGCAAAGTTTCTTTAGTAATTGCAAATGATGATTTTTTTTTCATTTAATGTTGTCAACATTTGCGATCTCACTCTCCGCTGGACCTGTCAGTAACCAGCTACACCGGCGCTCCCCCTGTGATTAAAACAAGAACTACAAGTTGGTCTCAGTTTCGTAAATTGTAATATTTCTAATCTTATGTGCTGCAAAGCTTATGATTAAATCTTATGTTTAAAGAAGATTTAATAATATGTATTCTCTGCAAGAGGATTTCAAAATGTGATAACTTTTTGTCCATTATCACAGCGCCGTAGTTACTTATAGGTATCGGACCACCAAAACATTCTGCACTATAATTTAATGTAACTCATGCACCCGTAAAAGTGGAATTTCACCTTTCAAACACTCCAAATCACTCCAAATCATGAAGAGGCACATTTTCCCCCTCTCTGGGTGCCAGATCCAGACATCGTTCACCAACCCAGTTTTTCTGTACGTGCATATGTTTGAACTCATCCCCATTTTGGCCTATTCTGCACACAATTAGTGATTATTTCCAACCTTTTTTTAAATCAATATTTTGGGATCCTAGACAAAGGAGCTGTCCCTTGTACCCCATATATTCTGAATCACAACAGGTTAAACATTTGATCTATGCTTTATTTAAAAGTTTGCAATGATTTTGAACTCTAATATAGACCAATCACAGTACTCTAAGTCCTAAATCCGTACATCTCGGTGTATTACCGGAAGTGATGTCATCATCAATAGTGTAACGATACCTTAAAGGAAGCGGTATTTTATAATTACCTGGGAAATATGTCTCTCACATGTCCCTATTCCCAACCCAGTACAAAAAGTCCCTCAGAAATACATTTCAGCTTCTCCACAGGGGGTGTCTTAATGCCTCGGCTTACAGAGAATAACCTTGATTTTTCCTCATTTTCACCCCTCCGTCAAATATCTGCTTACCACAAAGGAACCGATGAGCACAATGACCTGAGAATTGGTATCCTTATTGCCAAAGAGTTATTCTGCATGGTACAAATGCCAGGTTTGGGGTTTCAGTTTTTATTTCTCAGAAATCTACGCTAATATAGCAGAGGAAAATAATGAAAATCTATCAAAAATCACAATTTTTGGTCAAAAAAACTGATTTTTCAGAGACTTTACCTTGCTAAGAATACACTGTACTGTCCATATTACATCTCCCAATACTTTAACGAAATCTGTTCAAAATTTCATGTATATTTGAGCATTTTTAATGGTTAAATGGACTCTAATGGGGTTCAATACCGAGGTGGCTCAGAATCCTCCAAAGCTGCGTAAGCCCACATTTAAGCCCTATAGCTCCAATATCCAAGCATGGGTCAAAACAGGACATATACTGACCGGTTATAGTGATTTTTATACAAAATCTTGATTATTTGAATATATACACTTCTAAACCCACACTGGGAGGCATATGGGTGATTGGAGCTGAAAATTAGTGAAATTCCAGCTCTCTCCGCAACCTTAAAACCCACATTTTCCTCCATTTTTGACAGTTTCCCTGCTTATAAGGACAAAATAAGGGTTGATTTTTCATGAATAACCAATTCCTGAAAAAATTGATAGCTTTTGGTTCATGTTTAGCCTGTATTTAACTATGTCCATTCCATAGGCCTATGGTTCTCTTAAGGTATCGGACCACCAAAACATTCTGCACTATAATTTAATGTAACTCATGCACCCGTTAAAGTGGAATTTCACCTTTCAAACACTCCAAATCACTCCAAATCATGAAGAGGCACATTTTCCCCCTCTCTGGGTGCCAGATCCAGACATCGTTCACCAACCCAGTTTTTCTGTACGTGCATATGTTTGAACTCATCCCCATTTTGGCCTATTCTGCACACAATTAGTGATTATTTCCAACCTTTTTTTAAATCAATATTTTGGGATCCTAGACAAAGGAGCTGTCCCTTGTACCCCATATATTCTGAATCACAACAGGTTAAACATTTGATCTATGCTTTATTTAAAAGTTTGCAATGATTTTGAACTCTAATATAGACCAATCACAGCCCTCTAAGTCCTAAATCCATACATCTCGGTGTATTACCGGAAGTGATGTCATCATCAATAGTGGAACGATACCTATACTAGTCTGGGCGGCATGTATGCACCACCGTGATCAATGGACATGATGCATCAATGCACCCTCAGCCATTAAAACCTGAAATAGCTATACTATGCCTAATTGAGGCCTAATTATAAGGAATCGTGAGTGTTAAAGATGTCTAGAGTGTTATACTAGACTGACGGTAGTCACTGAGCTATCCTCTCCACACTTTTATACCCTTCTCCCTTTCTCTACTGTGATTCACTGCAAACTGATTCACTAGACGTATTTCAGGGTTTTTTTTATTCTCTTAATGCAATTCGCTTATATCAAAATCACTAGACTTGAACAAGTCTAGTGTTATGCCTAAATTCACCAGGTCAAAGGATCCATGGACAGCGTGGGAGCAACAGCTCGCTCTAACGCACCGAGCAATTTAAACTGAGCAATTTAAACTGATCGACACTATAAATAGAACAAAGATGCCAAGGCCCCTGATCCATGCTGCCGAGGTCCACTAACATACATATAATGAGGGTGATCGGTTCTCAAGATTTTGGCTGATATATGTGGATATAAATGAATAAATAAACTCTTTTAATGTTCTAATTAGCTTAAACATTTTATGGCAGAAGCAGTGTCTCGACAAAATCTAAAACGATAATTGTATTTTGATTAGCACTCCACTGGGTATTTGAAATCTATATTTTCTTCGCAGCTGGTGTAACTCATGAGAAGTATTCCTTCAACTTACCACTTGCCCAACCCTATCATGAAGCTAGTGATCCTTGCAGTGAAGGTTCAACCCCTCACCGTCAGGTGATAATGGTCTTGGAGGGCCTCATGTATAAGAAAATATGAAGTAATGGCAAAATACTGCAGTCATAGGAAACACACAAGGAAATATGGAAAATAGTTAGATGTGTAATTGGACGATGACATCTGGGCCATAAGGCCATTATGGGCGTTGAAAGGGTTTCACGATGCACCGAGGATCATGCACTGCATTAGTGCATCATGTACTGCACCAATGCATCGTTTATTGCATCGGTGCATCATGCACACTCTTCGGTAGAGTATGCATCAAACCCATAGAGTCGGTATGAATGCAGCACTGGAGAGATACACACTATCCTTGATGCATTTATAAAGTGCTGGACCTTTTGATAATCGCCAATGTTGCATTGATGCATCATACAGACAAAAGAGAATGTGTCTCTGTGTTTATCTTGCTTTACATGGAATATGCTGCAAGAGATGGACATGGAAATATCTATAGACCTAGCCTGGAGGATGCCCCCCCCCCCCCACATACACACACATACCCACACCCGAATGCTCCCTGGATCATCTGGATCCCGCCCACGTAATTTGTGACGTGTGCTTTGACTGTGTTGCCCTGCACGTCAAGCATGATTGACGTCACGTCATTAACCCTTTAAGGGCCGCTGATGCAGGAGTGCATTATGCCCAATGATCATCATGATGCACCAACGAAGTGCTGGCAAGACTACTCACCAGCACTTTATTGGAGCATCATGCCAACGCTCCGGGAGTGTATCAGCCCTGTAGTAACTCGCCAGGGCTGCATTAACAGGCCCATGGCACCTATGGCAGGGTGGGTGGCACCATGGAGGAGGTTGGCTGTGTGTGTGTGGGGGGGGGGGGGTATGAGGTCGCCCAGGTCCTGGGAAGAGGACGGTGAGAGAGAAAGGTGTCCTAATTGTTTGTGGGGTTTGGTGATAGATGAGGGTACTAGAGTTATACACGTGCAGGAATCCTCCAGGTGGGTATAGACCCACGCACTAAGAAATAAAATGATTTTAAGAATTTCTTTTTCCTAAATATTCTTAAATCAAATATAAGAGTATATGAAATGCATCGTGGCGACCTCACCGTATGTATATAGCTGGTAAACAAAATTAGAAGTTTCTGTGGTGTTTATAGTGGTAACAAAATAATATCACTGATTAAATTTGTCGGATGGACACAAAAAGTGACAAATTGTTATCACACAGCTATAAAAATGGAACCGGTAGGGATAACTGTGTATAATTGGTGGTTCTAGGGAGCCAAGACATTGTTCTTTCAATGTAATAAAGTGATTAATTCCTTTTTCGACTTTCATATTTGGGGCCTTCTCAAGGAGATTTGTATGTCCCCAGGAAATCTGGCCCATATATACATACATACGTGTACACCTTTTTGGATCACAAATTTCACATCTGGATGCATGCAACAATGTAAAGAGTAATTTATTTACCTGGAACACTTGTCCTCTTATAGGGTCTACCTCCTTATCCACAGCTAGCTGGTATGTGCCAGCGCCACTGCAATTCACTATGACATCATACTCTTCTGCAATTTTTACTAGACAGAGAACATTAAAATTAATCCACATTGGCAACAGGCTGCCCACATGGCAAATACACTTGTCTTATGATGAAAGAACGTTAGAATAACCTTCTACGTTGAAACCCCCTTTTTAGGGTAAATAAGAAAAAAAAACATTTATTTTCCAAATGGGCAGTCACATATATATAGTACACGGCAAACAGGCTATAATAGGTGAGTAGTCAGGTATTCTAGGCGCCAAATAGGCTATGTGCATAGAAGATGACAATGGACAGAAATATCATAGACTCTAATCAACATGTGGGTCTTAGTCAAATATTCTAGGCACCAAATAGGCTATGTGCATATAGAAGATGCCAATGGACAGAAATATCATAGACTCTAATCAACATGTGGACAAAGGCAAAATACCTACCTCCTGAGGTTTTGAGAGCCTAAGTTTTATCAGTTTGCCTTTGTATCTCCTAGACCTGGAGATACAATGTGGAAATGCAAATAATGGAAGAAAAGATGTGAGCATAGGCAATCAAAAAGGATAGCCTGTATCATTATAACTATCATGAATGTGATTTTTTTTAAAAGAAATTCAAATAAGCTCTACCTACTCATTAAGAAGTCGCTCCAGGAAGGCATTTCTCAAGATGGTATGACTGAACAAAGCCACTACGACTAGAAAACCTCAATATTAGAGTGGCTGATCGTAGGTAAGGCACGACGACTACCCCATACGATCAGTACTTAAAGCAGTGATTACATAGGGTTTGGTAGGGCAGTCCTACCAGTGTAATTATATATGACCACTAAACATAGGGCACTAATGACATTTAGGTGAGTTATCTCACTACGAATTGAAGGGGGTCTAGTCATACCATCTAGAGAAATGCCCTCCACGTAAATGGTAGGTTCACATGAGAAACTTGTATAGAAGGGTTCTGAAAAATTGACAATCTAGACCTCATACATACATACCACAGGAGTGTGTTTCTCAAAATGGTACAATTGCACACATCCACTACAATTTGAAACCCTCAAAATTAGAGAGGGTTAACATAGATAATGCACTACGACTGCCCTGTACGATCAGCACCTAATGTAGTTTTTACATAGGATGTGGTAGGGCAGGGCAGTCGCCAATTCAATCTTTACTGAAACCAGTGCAATCATTAGTCACCACTAGATGCAGAGCTGTATTGGCATTAGAATTTAGAGTGAGGGATCCCACTACAATTTGAAGGGGACTAGCTAGTCATACCATCTTAGGAAATACCTTCCAGGTGATGATATTATTTTGAAGAAACACCCACATTTTTGCTGTCTAGGAATAATAGTGGACCAAAATCTAGATAATTATTATGCTCCTGTGCTGAAGAACCATTAGAAATGATTATTGCACAATTCGAGGCCTACAACCTAACAATTATTTGAAGTATCATGTTACCTCAATAACCAATATTCTTATTTCATAATCAATCTTCTACATTGAAATTATTCTCTGTCACATGTGCTTTTATTACAATAGTACTGCCCCTACTAGTATGTCGTTTTCTGTTGATCTATGGAGGAAGTAACCTCCAAGTTGGGTGATCCCAGTCCTACTACACTGTTCACTCGTAAAGAGCTTCTGAAACTGTTTGTAGGTCACCTCTCCCAAATGTCTGCAATCAAAGAGAACATCGACTAAATCATACCTGGTCGTGGGATAGCAAACCAATATCAAAATAATACCAAATTAATGTAACACTTTTAAGTTGGAAACCTGACCTGATGAGTGATATTGGTGTAATTCCAAGTGCATGGGGAGTCCACAAGCCACCATCACTTTGAGATGACCATGACTGGGGTCATGAGTACATCAAGGGGTGGTCAATCTTTGATAATAACACCGATTAGATCACGAGGGGCTAACCATAGGATCACTGTTTGGGGCATGGCGGAATCTACTTGATTACCCACGGATCATGGTTGGATGACCTTGGATAAGAAAATGGGTTCTCTAAAGGAAAACTGGTGGATCATTATGAGATCACCATGATGGTGATCACAATGATATCTACCTCTATGGGATAACCTCTAAATCACAATGGAATCCCATGGTGATCTAACACTCATCTCGTATGGTCATACTGTGATTCCACTTGTGGTTTGAACATGATAAAATCCAATATAATTAGAGGTAACATTATAAATATTAGCATTGATTTCCATCTCATTTTTGTTGCATTCATATTGCACAGGTTATCACCAGACTTGATATTTCCAATTCTGGAAATGTTAAAAATTAGGAGATATGTCCTTAATACAGTAGTCTAAGTTGTTGGGATTCACAATCATCAAAGTATCACCATATGATATATGCACATAATGCTGCCATTAATAGGAGGTCGATGGCAATCAATGACAGAGGGTGGTAGGGGTTTTGAAAAATGTTCCTCAATTGATGAATTTATAAATGCATTGCCCCTCTAGTACATTTTCTCCTCTCTGTTCTGTCTGAATGCATCTATACCTCCTACTTAAACTAGACAATAAGCCTGGAACCAAATCAAAAAGAAAACAAAAACACAAACTATGACCCAAAACAGGGACATATATGCTACTGTGTGTGAATGATACTGGATTAAGAAATTTACCTCACTCATTACATTTATATTGGAAAAATATATTAATAGTCTATATCTCCTGTTGTTGATTACATATTACACAAACCTAATATTTGGATTATTCAGGTTATTATAGCCTACTTGCTGAGATGTTACTGACTGGATCTTGTAGAGGTAGAATGTGATACTAGGACGTTAAGTGGATACTAACTTAGGTATCCATTGAGTGAGGCCGAATACCAATTGTAATCCCCGATATACACTTGATATATACTCCTGTCAGCTGACAAATGAGACTATTCTAGGATCACCGTATGATAGTGTGAGCTACATTTAGGTCACGGGGAACTAAATCCATTTCCTCTATGTTTCTATATAGCATAAGACATAAAAAGAGCCGCCTAAAATGTTCGTTGGTAAAAATTTCAACCATGGCACGGTTAACTCATCCCTCATACACAATGTGACAGAATGTTGGATAGGCTTAACCCTGAAAATCTTAAATAAGGGAATGATATGTGCAGTGAGTGCCATTCTACCCTATTTTGGGCCTAAAAATCTCCATTGGCCAGATTAACTTTTGCATGCCTCATAAAATCCCCAAGGCCTGGCATAATATAAAAACACACCTACTATTCCATTTATTAACTATTTGGGAACACCTGTGATTTTTTTTTCATAATTTTACCAATATTTCTTCTGTCTAATTCTAAACCAATCAGCAGTCAGAACACCCTTCAGTGCAGTCCTGAATACCATATGACTCACGAGAGGGCAGCATTTACGTCCATGTGACCTTAATTAGGCAGGGGGTCTTCAGATTAAACTAAAACCTTTTTCCCATGAAACCTCAGACTCTGTCCTATCATATCCTGAACTGAGGTGGTAACAGCCTTTCTGTCAAGATATGAGCGGGTCCATATGTGTAGATCACAGTAAAATTCCTACTGGTTTTCAGTGCTGTTTCCGAGCAGCAACTTTTATCATCAAAGACTCATGCACTAGACAAGTGAAAGCTCTAGAGCTGCCAAACTGCATATATGTATTGAATGCAGTCACATGGTGATGAAGAGGGCATTGCTTTTGCAAGATATAGTGTGGCATTCCCCAGAGAAAATTACAAAATCATGGAAAATATTATATAATTGCTGAAAAATGATTAATATTAGGCCTTTGATTAATCCAACTTTTATGAGATGATATCCTATCAGGGGATCATTTCTTTAGCTGTGCCTTTTCTGCTGTATGCATTTATAAATATATATTATCAACATTGTACCAATATCTGCACTCATGAACAAATTACTACTTGTTAATTGGATAATTGCTCGGTCATTGAAATTTTGACTGAACACCGCAAACCCGACCAAATTGCTAGTGGTCCCTATGGTAGGCCCTAAATAGACATCTGTGCATAAAAAGCCCTAGAAAGATTGAAATAAGACTAAAAGTTAATTTTCAGCTGAAAATTTCATTCTGTTGGTGGGTTATGGCTCCCCCTAGTGCCAAAGGCACTAGTAAGCATATAATAATAATAATAACAACACCAGCAACGGCGACGACGTCGACAACGATAACGACGATGACAAAGACGACAACAACGATGATGATGATGATGATGATGATGATGATGATGATGATTGTAGAAACTACACATCCTCACTTCAATACAATTATGATGGCTCACTGTTAACGAGGACCCTTGTATGTTCAACTGGATGTGCGATGTATCATTTACCAGATGGGGTGGACGCAATGCGACTTCTTGTATACCGTAAGGAGGTGCTTCACCCCAATAAAGAGTCTGCATGGCCCACCTTTAGATCTAAAGGTGGGCCATGCCATGCAGACAAGAAATCTTTCATTATTAAAAATTGGAATGGATCACAATTCTTATTCATGATACTATAATTTGACAGTCTTTGTCTGCATGTGTAAAGAGTAAATGAATGAATAGCAATACATACCCAGGTAACACACAAAAATGTGCTGCCAATTTGGGTGACGTACGCACAACTATTGGCATTTTGCCAACTAAATGCCAACAATATTGACAGGACATTGGGAAGACATTGGCAAAAGTGGCCCACAATCTGCCGACGCTGATGTGTGCGCACCAAAAGCCTTTGTTGTTATTTGATTGGCCACTTCAGGCCTGTGTCAATAGGATGTCCAGTCTATGTACAGCTGATGGTTTGACCATATCAGCCCAATGTTATGCCAATGTTTTTGTGCTACATGGGTATGCATACAGTGACCTAAAGCAATATGAAATAAATCAATTCAAGATGTGGCAGTTTAGCTTCATTTAAGTGACTTGCTGGTGAATTGAAATTTACTTGAGTGCCAGATCACTCTTTAAGGGCCACTGCTTCCTGAGGCAGCATTTAAAATGCCCCTGAAATATGGCTGCTGCCTGAGGGCAGCATCAGTGAGCAGCGTTACAACATTGCCGACATTCCTAAATAAAAAAATTGTCTTAACATTTCTTCAATATAACAGTGTTGCTACATGTATTCTTGTTAGAAGAATACAGCGTTCCATAGAATTTCATCCTCCTTAGCTGCTAATTGTTGCTGGATCAACTTTACCAAAAAGTTCATGCCCTTTATGTGAGGTTTTTTTTCTAGGAAATATAAGTGACATTATTGGCAGGGGTTTCGAATCAACCGGCTCGAAATATCTATCCAGCACTAGTTAACCAATTTTAAAAGCCCCCAGATGTGACCAGGTAAACTATGTGGGTGTCTCAAGGTTAACCTACCAATATAACATTCCATTTTCTTACTGTTGGTAAAGAACATTATATAGGTCCTGTACCTAGGAATAAAGTTACTGAATAGGTGCACTGGTGCATGGTGACACAGATAAGGTAAGGATTATAAAGGCAACTGAGGAGGGATGTTCACATAGTTCAACAGGTCAAAGTTACTACAATCAATAACTATCATAAAGCCAGGCTGCTGTCACTAAAAGCCACTAAACCACAGGTGGTAAGGTGATTCTTGCTTGCCTTAACTCCTAATTGACAGAAGGAGGGCTAGTAAGATGGCATAAATATATATATATATATATATATATATATATATATATATATTTATATATATAAGTTATCTCGCTACCAGGGAAGAATATACCGGTAATATACGGATGATAATATAATACAAGAACCAGACTGTACCGGTAATAAAGGGATATTAATATAATATATAATAAATGATCTATCACAGAAACACATGGGTTTGGTGGGTTACTGACCTTGGGGCTATCAGCACCATACATGCCTTTATTAAAACAACTATAATAATTAGTTGACAATAAGCATAGTCAGTAAAATGCATAATATAATAAATATAGTATAAGTAACAACAATAGTAATAACAAGTATTAACAATAGTAAAAATTTAAAAACAAAGGTACACCCAGCGTGGTGTTACCTGTTCAGGTGATACGAGCCAATTGACGGTTACTTCAAAACTCCCCCTTATATACTGGAGGAGTTATTTACCATGACGTCACTATGACATAGGTATTCAAAGGAGCTGCAAGTAGTCCCTAACCGTCTGCGGCTAATTATATAAATATACATGAGTGTATATAGTTCCATAGGCTACCAGGGAAGAATATACCGGTAATATATGGATGATAATATAATACAATACCAGACTGTACCGGTTATAAAGGGATATTAATATAATATATAATAAATGATCTATCACAGAAACACATGGGTTTGGTGGGTTACTGACCTTGGGGCTATCAGCACCATATATGCCAAAACACACAAACATGCCAAACACATGTGAAAACACATACCAATCAGCATTGCAAATGAGATTGGCACAACCTATCAAGATGTAATAATTCATCTTTATGACTATGAATATAACCATATGCAGCATTGGATTTCCAATTAACCTTTCTCTTAATATCCTCTATACTGAGTCCAGAATCCTTTAACAGGGTGGCACCACCGTGCCTAAGTGAATGGGTAGAAACACAACCTACTATATTAGACTGTAAGGCTAGGAGTTTCAATTTAGAATTGACATACTGATAATCCATACCATCACTACCAGACTTAAATAAGAGATCATTTTTACATCTACCCCTACACAGCCGTTGTAAACCTCTATAAGGGCATAGCAGGGAGTTGTCATTCCGAACCAAAAATACATAGAAGGAATCCTTACCAAGTTGATCAGTTTTTGAAGTTTGAACATGCAAGCTAACATAATCCATTTCAAATTTAACATCACCTACCCTTAGAGAGTGAGGGGATTTAACCACATGGCCTATGCTAAGTACACCCCTAAAACAAGTTAAAATGGCCAACCAAAATTTCATATCTGCTCTGTTAGAAAGGTCCAGATTAGACCTTAACCTTAACATTTCCTAAAGATTAAAAGGATGGACTAGTTTAGAAGGATTAGCATTACACCTTTCGATCACATCTAGAGTTTTTTTAACCATGAAATTACTACTGTAATCCACAAAACCCTTAAGTTTTTGTTGATACCAAACTGCAGACATGTAATTTTTTACAGATGAAGGCTTCATAAATTCAGACAAATACACTGAATAAATAGAACCTTGGGATGGAGAACAAGGAAAAGGTTGAAGTTTAAATATATTACAAAAATTTTTATACCTTTTGAGTTAATGTTTCCTCGTTCTCTTAGTATTGTCTGAAACACCCTGGGCTAAAAGTAACCTTTTTCTGTTTAGTAATCTCTCCCACTCTGGAATTGAAGCAACACATATTATTATCAAGGAGAGAGGCTATACATTTATCAGGCATACCCTTATATGCAAGTCTAGACAATTGGTCGGCCAGGATATTGTCCTCTGACTTAATATAGGTTGCGTATATCTCCACATTGTTAATGAAACACAGCCAAAAAATTTCTCTTAGCCATTCCATACAAAGTTTGTTCCTAGACCTGCCTGTATTAATCATAGCTAAAACCCGCATATTATTTGTTATACAATGATTTTTTTTTTGTTTTTATAACCAGAGATGCAGCGCTTCAAGCCCATCATAACAGGGTACAATTCATATACATTGATATTTCGATGATGGTTTTTAGATTGTCAAGCATAGGGGGAACAGTAAAATGGTTTTCACCAAGGTTAAATTTATCAAAAGATGTCCAGTCTCTGTATAGGAAATCCTTACCCATCCAGGCTCCAAAGCCCTTAATAGACGAATCTGAGTACATAGGGGTATTATCACATCGTTTAGGATTAAACTTTTACAATTAAAAGTATCACAAAAACCTACCACCACTGCATGTCTTGCTTGGTACATTCTGAAACCCTAAAGTAACCCCTTGGTCTAGCGCAGGCACACAAATCAAAAATTCTTCTACTGAACGTCCTCCCACCTTTTACAACCTGGGAACAAAAAGACATGAGACCACCGATTCTCTAAAGATCCTTTTTGGTAATATACTCCTTATTAACATTGTTGGATAAAATTCCTCTCATTTTTTTCCACTTTATCCTTGGGTAAAGATAACTCTAGCTCAACAAAATTAATCAAAATACCTAGAAATTTGCACTCTTGTGCTGGCTCGGTTACCTTCTCCGCAGAGATGACAAAACCCATGTATTCCATACATTCTATTAGCAAATTTCTCTGCCTGAGGCACTCTTCGTATGAATCTGCAATAATTATAAAGTCGTCTAAATAATTAACAACTCTCTTTACACCATAGAATTTTGCTACCTCTACAATAAAATCAGAGACCCTGTTAAATATATAAGGGCCGCATTTCAGACCAAAAGTTAACCTGTTGCTCACATAATAATTTTCACCATGCCCAAAATCCGATCTGAAACCTTGCATGGCTGTGTGAGGACCATATACATTTATAGACCTATAGGCTGACTTTAAATCCACCACACTCATAAAATCATTCTTATTCAATTGAGCAGTCACAGTGCTAATATTATTATAAGAAAACGTCGAGCTGGTAGTGTCGATGAAGTTATTAATAGATATCTTCTCGGGCATACTACAATCAGTTATGGGTCTTAACTTGCCATTTGATTTTTCTACATCACCTAGAGAATGGATACAAAGAGGTTTAATATCACTTTTAGAGACTAGACCCGCCTCTAACTCGTCCAATAATATACCACAAAATTCATTGTAGAATCTTCCCTCGAGGATTGATTTATAATTTTTGCAATCATAAGTAGTCTGACAATCCGGATCTACAATTTTAAAACCTTGAACAATACCATGCCATAGAAAATCAGCCTCTGTACCACTAATATCAATGAGACCCTTTTGTTGGAGGAAAGAAGCTACTCTACATGGTAAAATTTGAGCTCTCTCCCCACTAACGTAATGAACACACATACATACACCTTTTATACAATTGTCATATACCCTGATGCTAGGCAAATCTCTGACACAAACAGTAAATAGTAGTTCATTTTCAACCTGTATTAGATCATTACAAGTAACATCTATATCATTTCCTGGAGAATTAAATTCTTGGAAAATACTTTGTTCTGACACGGACTCAGTCGAATGAATATAACCATTGACCCTCTCTGTATCATTCACCTCCTGTACTGGAGTTTGTGAAGGCAAGTCGACATCTACCACACCTACCATAACTTGGTCAAGCATCAAACAAAAATCATTCCCAGCTATGGGACATTGACCACCTACATTTTCCTATTCAGTCCTGGATTTTTGGCATTCAGTTTTGTCCAGAGGAACTGCATCCACTGCAAACAAGCCTATACTTGCTGGGGTCCCTTACACAGCCTTCTGCTCTATTAAAAGCATACCAAGAATTGTTTGAGATTTTTTGTTTGGTCCCATTCCTAGTTTTGGTGGCGTATGCCTTCTGTGCTTGAAAGGTACCATCATAAGAGAGGTGCCTGAGAATGTCAGAATTATCAATAACCCCAAAGGCCTCTATACCATCCTTATTTGCCCTGGTCCTAACTGATTTATCGTAAGCCAAAAGGGCTGGTACTGTATACATTTTTGTCCCTGCCTTTTCAACAAGAACCTGTAGATATTTTAACATGCCTTCTACATCACTGCTTTCTTTGTAATAATCCAGGACAAAATTTAGATTGACTAGTACCAATTTCTCTACGGTGTCGATCTTTTCCCGTTTTTTTACATAGACTTCATGGTCAAACTAACCATATTTGGTACTGGTGTGAAACTTGGAAGAAGTGGAATCTATTGACGACCCTCTTGAAGACGACCGAGGTCTGTGACGAGCGGAAAACGAGGATTTCGACCTCCGGTGATGACCACGGCGTGTGCCCTCGTCCCACCTCGATCCATTACTAAGGACGCTAGGGGACCGCTGCCTGGATACGCGGCTGCGCCCTTGGTGACGTCATCGGTCATTGACAAACATTCGCATGTGCATGTCACGCCCCCTCGGTTGACTTCGTCTCGTCTTTACTGTCCTTTCCAGCCACTAGTTCCTGTAGCAAACTTCTTATACTGGATAATTCGCCTTCCAACGATTCCAACCTCTCCGTCTGGTCAATGAGCTGTTCGTCTCCTAACCCCTTAGCATGGTTGGGCGATGTAGACCTCTGATCCACACAAGACAAATCCCGCTCACTCGCAAATCCCAAATTGGCCGATTCTACTGTCTTCTTTGCCGATTTAGCCGATTTTTTTGAAGTAGTAGCCGCTTTGACACCTCTAGTTGATTTTCTCCCCATCTTGATTCGAAAAATCAAATATTAACCAAGAAAATCATTTAAAAACAAAGGTACACCCAGCGTGGTGTTACCTGTTCAGGTGATACAAGCCAATTGACGGTTACTTCAAAACTCCCCCTTATATACTGGAGGAGTTATTTACCATGACGTCACTATGACATCATAGGTATTCATACGAGCTGCAAGTAGTCCCTAACCGTCCGCGGCTAATTATATAAATATACACGAGTGTATTTAGTTCCATATATATATATATATATATATATATATATATACATATAGTGTAGGCTCCTTACTCGAGAGGACTGTACAAGTAGTGTGGTGTGGTCACTGCTTCATTATGAAAACTACACTGCTTCACTGCAATGAAATTATGGTGGTTCATTGTTCAGTTTGATGAGAATCCCTGGTAGATTCATCAATTAATTCTTAGAGCATAAATTAATCTTGCACAACCAACCAAGTTTAAACATCCTCAGCGACGTACTTGACTCAAACACTAACAAATATAAAAAGAATAATCATTGTCCCTGATGACACTTTTAATGGTTAGAAAGAGTGCATAACCAAAATTGATGATAAGTGTTGGACAAAATTGAGAATGTGGAGAACCATGAGTATATTCAATCTATGTTGTAGTGGCTGTGTATGTAGTATCTGCTATCTCAGCTTTACAGTTTATTTTCATGCTTGGAATTGATCATGCTGTACAGTTTTATGGTCTTGTATTATTGTGGAGGATTTGCATTTAGAAATGATTGAATGATATCACCTGTGAAGCACCTGTGTGTGATGCCGCACTTGGGACTAAGTTCTGAAATCTACTTTAGTTGATCATATGTAATTATAAGGATTGTATTTGAGCAACAGGTCTGTCATGATCTATGAATGCAATGCTGCAAAGGGGCCCACTTCATTGACAAATTAACAATGAATAAAAGAAAATGCTGGCCCACTAGCCACAGAATTTTGACAAAAAGTTTACTCATGCAAGAATTGTTGGTAGACCTGTCTATGTATATAACTAATTCAGGATAATGACAATTGATTGAGATTCGTTTATTTAGACTGAATGAGATTAGGACCAGGTCCTGTCTTACATTCATACAATATCATTTATATATCAATCAATATAAAATAAACAGGAAATGACATCAAATACCTTAAGGGTAACATAGTATAGTAATTCATTAAATTCAAGTATACAAAAAGCTACCAAATAATATTGTAGCAGCCACTATAGAAGTTGTGGTTATGGCATATAGTCTTTATAAAATTGCAGGATTCAGATAAGAAACCTGGTTAAGATATAAGTGTTACAGAACAGTTTCGGCCTGATGTTTTTGGCCTATAGGACCGGATGTTGATGGTCCAAGTATTGACCTGGTGGTATTGGTCATGACCTGATGTTATTAGAGCTACAGATAAGTTGATTTGTAGCCCTATTAACAACAGAAAATTGACCAAGGTTATAGATAATATTTCTTCCTTTTTAAAGTGAGGCCTACATAATATATTCATACCAGATCTTAAAATGCCCATTGTCAACACACTCATTGTCAGCACAATTCAATTAAAATGAAAATAAAAGAATAAAAAAGAGCAGTCTTTTGTGGTTACTATAATCAGTGATTTTATTCATAGTTTATAGTTCATGCAGTGCTTAACAAGGTACATGAGATACTTGATTTGAAAGGCAAATAACATGATTTAATCAAAAGGAAATTGTCTGCAATTTTTCTGAATTATGTCCCATGATCTGTTTACATCTAGAATCCTGTGGGAGTGATTCTCTACTTTTAGCCAGTGCTTAATATTAGTGTACAGTGGTAATCCTGATCAGACAGATTAGAAAAAAAAACATCTCACAGCAGGGGTGTTGCTGATCAGAATTAAATCATTTTACTCAACCCCTTAAGAGCACAATTTCCATGTTAGCCTCCAACCCCCAAATCCCCCACTCCCCTACTCCCCCCCTGTCTTGAAGGAATATGCATTTCCCATAATGTTGGAACATTGTCTTTTAAGGTTGCTGATAATCATGAACAACTTCTAGCATATATTACATTGATTTGTATCTCCCTTCAAATCTCTCTTTCTACAAGAAAGAAAAGCCTAAGCTCCTATTCAAACCAGCTCAGGTGCTGTATACCTATGATCTGAATGTTTCAGTTATTGGAGTCATCTGTAATCTGTGTTGTAATCTGATACTTTCAAAACTGTATGGTAACCAAAGTGATGGAGAATAGGCCTAGGCAGTAATATGACAGAGACATGGCCAACAGTTGATACACAATGGGTTACACAGGAAATTAGATTGGATTGATAGGTATTGTTAATATCAAATATGATAATATCACTTGACTTAAAATTGTCCTAGATACTAAACTAGTTTCAGTAAAGACAATTAAGTTGTGAACCATTGTATTTCTGTCCGGTGGAGAGCCAGATGGGATCTCTCATTTACCAGATGGGGGACGTCCTGCTTGTTTATTTCCTTTACCCAGTGGAGAGTCTGCCTGGCCCACCTTTAGATACAGAAGAAATCTTTATTTAAAATTGGAATGGATCACAATTCTAATTCAAGATTTATGTTACAATAACTTGACAGTCTTTGTCTGGATGCGAGTGAGTGAGTGAGTGAGAGAGTGATTAATAGATGTTTAATGTCATTTTGACAGCTAAAGTCATATGCACGGCAAATGTGATGGTGCCCACACATATGGGCACCACACACATACAAGGGAGAGGACAGAGAAGATATAGACCCGTGTAGAGTGATGAATATTGAATACATATATACATTAATCAAGATTTAACTGACTGCCAATTACTTTGCTGGCAGAAACACATATATACTACCATTAAATCGGTGGTGTACACATTATTTAAGAAGTATAGTGTGTCATTGTATCAATAGCCACACAAACAATGAGGGATAACTGTAAAATACTAATAGAAAGTTTTACCGATCTCTCTTTTCGACCCAAAATCTTGGCAAGAGATCCAACTTTTCCAAATAACAATGCCTCGACCTTGGTGTTGATAACTGCTGCCATAAGGCACAATGTAAGGAGTAGGTATGTCGCTTTCATCTTCCTGTCAAAAAGGAAAGGAATCATGAAGTAAAACCAATTATTATTAAAATTAGTTTAGATGTAATATTATTACAGGATGTTAGATGCCATTATGATAGGATTTAGTGTTTTGTTTTCTTGAAAACCCTCTTCAACTTAGAAGATTGATAGTGTGCACTTAACCACCAATTATTGCTTCAAATCAGGACCCATGGTCAAAAGATCCCCTTAAAAGGTTGTTATCATATAAACGATTGATCATCCTTAGATGTATTTATCACCTAATCATCTCTTATAACCAGCATATATACAATTATGCTCAAACTAACATTTATAGCTATCCAGAGGAATTGTATGAGTGTCACTATTTCACACCAATTACATAACACCCTACAAAGAGTGATGCATTACAAATATTGAAAGACACAATAGAAACAAAATGGTAAAATGGGTGTACCTTCTCACGGGTGTACCTTCTACCATCCACATGAGTTTGTCGTAGTTGTGTACCTACCTGTAAGTGTAAAAATCTAGCTGTGATAATTGTTTCTTCTATACTGGTCAAGATGGCCGGGTACTTGGAAGGAGACGATTTGTGCAGAAAAGATTACATCCAATGTAGCTCTTTAACTGAAATGCGCAGTAGACCTAGTCTCCTCATCTTGGTCTTGTCTAAATGTAGACCAATTGTGTTTTTTTGTATAGGACCTCGTTTCGCAAAAGTGATGTATAACTATATGACACGGTTTTTTTTTGTTTAATTTGGAGGGTCTTCATATGGTACATGGATATACCTTAGAGGGATAGGGTAAGGGCTTTAATCTTAAATGTTTGGGGGTTGCCATAGAAACCATGGCATGCGTGTGTCATCTATTCACCCATCATGTCATCTTTTCACCTAGCATGTCATCTATTACCTTAAGACATTTCTGATAGCATTATAGGCAGTTAAAATGATATAAAGACTATAGAAATTCATCCTAGGGTGACTCACTAGTGGCCAAGTCAAATAAATAGGTAACCTAGAATTGAATTGCAGAGGTGGAAAAAAGGTCACCTTAGATACAGAAAAAAATCTTTAATTATTTAAAATTGGAATGGATAACAATTCTTATTCAAGAATTATGACACTATAGCTTGACAGTCTTTGACTGGATGTAGATTGAATAAGTATGCAATCCATATGTATACAGTCACCAAAAGCAATATGAAATTAATCAATTGATGTGGCAGTTTCTCTTTTCGACCCAAAATCTTTGCAAGAGATCCAACTTTTCCAATAGCATTTCTGTTTCTTGAAAACCCTCTTCAACTTAAAAGATTGATCGTGTGCACTGAACCATCAATTATTGCTTTAAATCAGGTACCATGGCATGGGCATAAAATCCCCACAGAAGAGTTTACGATCATTTAAAATCAACCGTGGCTTTCAAATGAACCATGCAGGTGACAGGCTGTATGACAACCAGTTGTTTATATTTTGAATGCATTGACCAACTTTGTGTATGTCTATCACAAAAACCCCTGTGCCATTTACACAGCTAATAAACATCAGACATCAGGAAGTATTTGTGATGAATTCTACTGGTAACCTAGTTGGCCTGCGGTACCATTGTGCTGTCTGGCCAACCTTAATCTTCTCTTATAACATGTTATTATATGCTCAAAAAAATATTTGCAATTATCCAGGTGTACTGTAAGTGCAACCATTTTATACTGATAACATCACATATCAAAAACAGTGATGCAATAAAGATATTAACAATCAAACTCTGGTTTAGAACACTCTATGTTGCATACTTACCTAAAAATCTAAAAGTCTAGTTGTAATTGTGTTTCTTCTATACTGTGAAAAGATGCCCTCCCACTTGGCGTAAAAACGTTTTTTTTTAACATTAAAATAACTTTTTTTATTTGGTTTTAAAGTTTGCCAAGTGTTTTTTTAAACGTCAAAGTAATATCAAAACATGTACTCAAAAAGATGTGGATTTTTTACGTTCTTATAAAAACGTTTTTATTTTAGGTTAAAAAAACGTTTTTTGACATAAAAGAAATGTAAATAAAAAACGTTTTTATTTGGTTGAAAAAGCAAACGTTTTTATTTGATTGAAAAAAAAACATTTAAAAACATTTTTTCAATGTAAAAATAATGTTTTTGAAAGAACTTTTTTATCCAAACCAAATAAAAATGTTTGCAAATGTTAAGTAAAAACGTGGGCTCGTACTTTGAATGAGATGGTTTTCTGGAGCTAAGATTACATCCAAAGTAGTTCTGCTTTAGATGCATAGTAGACCTAGTCTCCTCTTTGTCTTGTCAGCCAATTGCATGTATTTGTGTTAGCTGTCTGTGGTACACTAAGGTACCCTGTGATGCTTGCCCAAAATAAGCGCCATAAAAGATTTGCATTGCTGCTTTATCTCGTTAAGTTAAATACAGCAGCCAGTCCCATATGTTTGACAACGGAATCCTGTATATTGTGCACTACTATGTAATAACACTCTCCAATAGTCAGATGCAGCATTATTATTGATCAGATAACCTTTATTCTTTGTCAAAAACATTTAAACATATATCGCTAAACAGCATGAGATAAATGCAAAGGTTAAACTAAATTGGTCTGATAGTTATCTCACTTGGCCCCACCTAATGAGAGCGGTTAACCCAATCCTTGTGAACCTTTATAATTGAATTAACATTGTTAAATAGTTGATGATCACTGAATAGGCCAAAGGCCATTTTATTCAGCACCAACCAGTTTTCCAAGCCAATGGATACCTTAAGATGTGTGGACATCTTAAGGCTAACCTACCCTATGTAACACGTTGTTTTACTATTGATACTGTATCATGGGCTGTACGTTGTGTGCCCATACATAAGATTACTCTATGTGTTTGGTGGTGCATGGTGACACAGATTAAGTACAGATGTAACAGGACCTGGGGAGGGATTTTAACTTAGTTCAACAGGTCAAAGATACTACAATCAATAGCAATGACATCTTTCCATTTCTCTAACACCAAAAGGTGCTACTAGAGCAAATGTTGCATGCTACCCAATGGGCACACTGATTTTGAATCACTGTTGAATCAGCATCAGCAATGTTTGCATATCAACAATTGATTCAGGGTGAAAATATGTTTGTATTTGAAAGTTGACACAACATTACCAAATCAACATCTAACCATCAGTGCTGATTCAATGTTTGTATTTTTAAGTTGATTCAACATTGACACAACATTATTTTAGAAGTGTTAGTTGTAAGGTGATTCTGAGTTGACATGTTAACTGCAATCCACTTACTCATATCTTGTCTGGTAGACTGTATATGACATTTCAAAGTACACTCTTCAGGAAAATGAACCTGTCAAAATGGCCTGTTTGGTATCTCTTTGTCATAAATGATTTATATAAATTTAAATCTAGCAGAGTAAATGATTATCCACACTGCTTGACTTTAAGACCGTCGTAAGAGTTGAAACCATTATTTTTCATGCATGGCCTTTAGGGGGCCTAGCGTAAGCGCTACAATGCGTAGGGGCTTGGAAAACATTTACATTATTTACTTTTGTATATGTTGTACTTGTTTATATTTGGGTTTTAGTTGATTCCACTGTAAAGCAGATCTATAAAAGTCACTCCTGATAACAATGGGTTTCGGAGAGTGTGGTACAACTAATCTTTTCCCTTGATGAAAAAGGATATGAATATTTCTATTCAATGTCAACATACTCTGCACATTTTGAAGTCATATAGCCATAGAATAAAAGATGTATATCCCATCTTAAAGCTAGATCACGGCATTTACTTCGATCTCGAATTTCTTTTGTGGTCATAATGGGATTTTCCTACAGCTTCACTAAGTAATCCATTCTTAACACTCTATTTTGTAATAATTGTAACTCCTTAGTTTCCCCTCTATAATCCCTATCCCAGACGAAATCACAATAATCAAAAGATGGAAGAATCATTGATTTGAAGACATAAAGCAGAAGTTGCATCTAAATATTTCTTTACTCTACTCATTTGGAATACCTTATTCCTTATTGCTCTCATACAAGCCGCACGACGTTCAATAAATTTCAGTTCAACATCAATATTAAGGCCTAAATAAGGAAAAACAAACACCCTCTAAGCTGTACATTATTCATTGTAAAGTTAATATTTAAGTCAGGTGGGGGACCATCCATTTTGTCTTTTTCTCGTTACTGTAAGAGAATTATCAATACAACATTTGACTATCTGCTTAATAACTTGTTTCATGTCACATGGGTTTAATGGGGTAACCACGGCATCGTCAGCATAAAAGGTATATATATATATATATATATATTGTGGCGTAGACCGAGCCGACGTCGGTGGATCCCGAAACCATCCTGGCATGGGGGTGGGGGAAGCCGGCGGAGGCGGAGTCACGTCAGCATTGTGTTATTCGGAGTAGCGTCTCCGGCGGCGGTGTATGTTGTACATACACCAGCGCCGGTGGACTTGCAAGTGTATAAATACTGGAGGTGTCCCACCGGGCAGTCAGTCTGGGTTTGGGGTGGCTATAAGACACACCTACACTTGCTCCAGAGAGGAGGTAAAGTGGCATATATAGAGATATACTTAGCTGGTGTGGCAGAGCAAGCCAGGCAATAAAGGATACACGTTAATTATACTTGTCCGAGTTACTGGTCGTCATTCTCTTATCCGGAGGAGCGTAAAATACGCTACTATATATATATATAATATATATATATAATATATATATATATACATACATACATACATACATACATATATGTGTGTGTGTGTGTGTGTGAGTGAGTGTGTGTGTGTGTGTGTGTGTGTGTGTGTGTGTGTGTGTGTGTGTTTACAGAACTAGCAAGTGAATTTACATAAATTGAGAATAACACAGGGACCTAAGGCACCCATCCGGTAGGTTATTTTATTTTATTAACACTGCATAGACTGATTAACCATTTAAGGGCCACTGCTGACCTCAGGCAGCATCTAAAAAGCCCCTGAAGTGGCGCTGCTCGCCTTAGGGCAGCATTATTGGGCTACCCAGGGGCAGCACTACCATATTGCTGACATCCCTTATCATAAAGAAAGTGTTTCTCTTTACCACTATAACAGTGTTTCTACATGAATACACATGTATCCTTGTCAGGAAACTTCAAAATTCAGGGATTATTGATTCTTTTTCAACCTCTTAAGCTACCCATTAAGAATTTAAGGGCAGCATAACATGCCATCCTCGACTTTCTACCATATCAACAATGTCTCCAGGCATGTGGTATGTGTTGTATCATACTGTAAACGTAGATATGTTCATGTGTTCAAAACTTTGCAAAATAAACCAAAAAAAAGACAATCCCGCGTGTATTTAAAGTTCTGTGAAAATATATATGGTTTATTGGACTGAATGAAAACCATTATTATTATTTCGACCAGTACCCCAAAAAGCTACCACAAGGTGCTACACACGTACTACATAGATAAGCTGAAAGCATCTAGCTCCTTACTGTGTCTGTTCTTGTATTGCAGTAGATGTGAAAACTTCAGCATAGCACAATACCTTTGTAAGGGTTTGACTTCCAAACGTTCATCATGAGATTACCATAATATAGTTATAACCATCTGTATTGTCTGTCCTCTCCCTACCCAACTCCTAATGCATTCACTGTAAAACATTTCCATGCAACAAATTTTCACGCTGTACATAAATTCGCGATCACACCATTATGTATATAGGGAAAAGGTTACTGAGATCTGCCTTCACTTTATTAGGAGAAAAAATACATGCACTGTATCTTGGTGTGCACATGATTTTCGGACCTTCACAGAGGCGTAGGAAGCAAAACTTCATTGGGGGGGGGGCCCAGCCAGGGCCCCATCGTGACCACTTTGAGTTATCGGCTGAAGCACGATGACGTCAAGATACATATACGTATATATATAGATTTTTTGTTTTTCATTCTGAGTGGTAGCATTGTGCCGACCGGTCGTCCATACCCCCTAGCCTTGTCGAAAGTTATATATATAGAATTTATATAGAAAAGTAATTGAATCTTGGATCTAACTTAGGCTCACACCCCTACTTTCCCTATCCCATCACCATATAAATCTAATTTGAGATGCAAGGTATGAGCTTCTTTTCCATTTTGTGTTTGAGTTCTTGGCCAACATTGGGGGGGCCCAGACATATTCCGGCCCCACCTCCATCATGATTGGGGGGCCCAGGCCCCCCTGCGTCCCCCCCTTTTCCTACGCCCCTGCTTCATGAGGGGTCGAAAAATATTTTTCCCACCAGCCCCCCCCCCCTCCCCGTTGTTAAAATATGATCACTCCCTAACCTTGATTGAATATTATTCTAAAAATGCCAAATAAATGTAATTTTGAATGTAATCACTAAACATCATTAGATAAATGCAAAGGATCACTTGAATTGGTCTTACTGATAGTAATGTCACTTGGCTCTGCCTAATGAGATAACTCTCAGTCAAACCAATCATTGCGAGTTTTTACCCTTGAATCAACAATGTTGCCAAATAGTTTATAATCATTGAATCAACCAACTGGAATTTTTTACTCAGCACCAACCAATTTTCAAAGCCAATGGATGTGGTGGATGTCTTAAAGGTAAGAGCTCCTGGGTATTGGCAATGGAAATCGTGTTGCTGCTGCTGGGGATATGAGAAAAAATATCTCCATAATGCCAAAGATGACCATGTTCCTCTGTTGCTATTTCAAACTGCCCACATGTTATGATAGACATAGAAATATATGCTAATAGAAAATGGGGAGAAAACTACATGTCACCCAACTCATTTCTGTGCTCTAGTATCAGCCATAGGCCTCCACATGTAAGGGTAGATTTAGCATGAGTATACTATGTAAAGGTTTAAAGTCTAAAATACCCATGGTAGCTCTAAATTCCTTTGATTATATTCACAGTACTTGATTATAAATTATATGTAAGAAATAACCAGTAAATGATTGAGTCAACACATTACATAAGGCTATATGTTCTATGTTTCCGAAATACAGAATTGAGTGAAACATGGTCTATTCACCCCATACATACTATACAGGCAATTAAGTATGTCTGGGCTGCTTTGCGGAGTGAAGTGCTACATAGCAGTCATCAGAATAAAAGGGCCGTCAATCTTACCCCTCATGGATTTACCTTTTCCCTGGTTGCATCACTAAGCACTGGTGCATGGTGACACAGATTTAGTAAAGATGTATATAAATACTGTCCCAAAGGGTGGGTATGATGCATAATTCAAGGGCAGACTTTTACAGGTATTCCTTGCAAGCCAAGGTAAACAGATTTTATTTTTCAGAGTTGCCGTTTGTTGCTGGGGGGAACTATAGGTCCCCATGTTACGTGTGGGAGCGTGCCTGCACGCCCTGGAGGACCGGAACTCCAGGAGGAAGATGCCCCCCCCCCACCAGGGGGATCCACAATTAAGTTGTGTGGATGATGTATATCTATTAACCCTAATATATGTAAACTACCTTTATTTTCTTCTTTTTTTTTGATGGGGGCGGGGGAAGGGGGGATCCAGGAATTTGAAAAGAGAGGGGTGCATCCCTAGTCCAGGCCTTACTCATTTCGCTAAGCATCAATGGATCATATAAAGGAGAGCTGCGCACCCCCTGTTTTTAGCCAAAATAATAATTATGTAGTTAAACTCCTAAGTACTGGCAAAAATGGAAGGGGTACGGAGGCGTGCACTCCCACCTAAATCCACCACTGACATGTTTCAGGCTTTAGAAAAAAAAGCAATTCCACTCGAAACTAAGTTTTTTTACGGAGAATCATTGTTAAATGCCTACGTTGTACTACACGCTAAATGATTTGGGATGATGGCGAAATGGTGGGCGGGCCAAACCATAAGAATGTCGTGCTTGAGCCCTTAGAACTACCAATTCCTTCATTTCACACTTTTGGGCCGCTATAGTTTAAGTCAGGTTGCAGGCAGGTGTTTGGATCCCAGGGATGCAGCCATGAAGGATCCAATCCAAACATCCTCCCCTTCACGTGGCGCGCCCTAGCGGCAAGAGCCCACCCCACCCCACCCCCATTCAGAAGCGTCACCTGGTGGAGTTATGGCTGATACAGGAACAGGCGTGCCCCCGGTAGTTTCCCACAACCTCCTCCCCCTGCCACCAGGGGGCGGGCTCAGCGTTCCCACGGCCTAGTTCACAGGTCTGTGGCGGCACCTAGCGGCACCCTGCCCACTTTGTCATTCAGCTCATTAGAACGCCAACTCACCACCAGGTGGAAAAAATACAGGTAAAAATATGGGTACTTGGGTTAGGTAAGCCTGCATGGAGCCCTTTGAGGAGCGCTCATGCATCATATTTATGCATCATGACGATACTCTGGGAGTGTATCAACCCCAGAGAATCGGCATGATGCATGCAAGTAGTCCTACAAATACAGACTCTCAAGGCCTGAATTTATTTATCGTGCTGATAACGGGAATGATACATGAAAAACATTGATTTAAATGAACCACCAGACTTTATATGCTCAGGGCAGCAAATTATTTTGCTGTCTTTGATGCATGAAATCAACCTAAGGGCGAGTAACCCATAACCCCTGCATTTAAACACCATGCTGTTTAATAAGCTGGTACACTCCTCCATGGGGGGTATGATAATGAACCAATACAACTGACTATAGTTAAAAGGTTCAACTTCAAGCAGGACCAACCCCTTTCTCAGACTATTCCCCTAATTAATTCAGAAAACTCTTAGGTTCTTTGGTAATTATACATGTATGATTGTTTGGAAATTGATACACGATATAAGACGCACCCTGAGTAAGGCTAAACCATATAGGACGCAACTAGGGAGGTGGGGCAGATTTCGGTCATTTCAGTAGAGTTCTATCGTGTAAAATCCTCCCATATGTATAAGGTGTATAAGCCGCGTCTTATACGTGAAGATTAACGGTCATTCCAGAGTTATAAATTCTCATTGTGGATGAACATGCATCCTGTGGCATCATGCTCTCCTTAAGGGGTTAAAGCATGATCCCATGCCACTCCCACAGACTCAGAAGTTATGGAAGTGTGCATGGCGCGTGCTGCCATGGGAAAGTCTTAGCCTATGCTATAGAGCTTATAGCCCAGTGGGTGGTGGAATGTAGGTGGGTGTGTGTATGTATGTAGTACTGTATGTGGGTGCTGGAAGTCAGTGGTGGAATTACTACTGCACAGTGGTCAGGCACACGACTTGGGCTATTTATAACTCTGTGTGATTTTGTGTGTGTGTGTGTGCCCCTCCCCCCCCCTCGAAAAAAACAGAAAGAAAGACGGGGGGGGTGGTAGAGGAGCAGAGAAAAAAAAAGTATATTGTGATTAATATCTATACTTCTATCTGAACTGTAATAATTAAAATCAGGCGAACTTTACCTTTTTAGAGATGGTGATCTTTTTTGTTTGCTGTCCCTATTTGTACTCTAAACCCAGCGCATATTCCATTGAGGAAATGTGTTTTACCAATACCCCCCCACCCACCCTCCCCATCAAATTGCTGGTGGCGATTCTCACATGATCCGAAAAGCAACAGATAAATCCTTGTTATAATCATAAATGCAACATTACTATTATACAAGCAACCTAAAAATACCTAAAGATAAATTGAAAATCCAGACACGTGCAGGGCTTTTATCACCTACCACCACTTCCACCCCACACACACAGCATATACTATTTTGAATCAGCCAGGAATTTTAGTTAGGCATAATTCGATTACCACGTACACCCAACACCCAAAGATCTCCCAAGATCCATCAGGGACTGTGGTAAACAGTGTTTGTTTACATGCCCATTTCTTCCCTAAGCTAAAGACACCGAGCAGCTCGGAAGTGCGCATGCCTGGGAAGAAAGAGGGAGTTCCGGTCCCACGGGTGGCGCGTGGCAGGTCGGGAAGGGATGTGGTGAGGGGTCTACAGGACCGACCCTGCATGTCGCCCGCTACATTAGGCACATTCCTAAAGATCCCTTTTTTCTTTTTCTTTCCTTTCAAAATTTTCTTTTAATTTTTATCTTCTACTAGGCTCGTTGGTTCCACCTTTCCATATCTCAGGGATCCAAGAATTATCACTATGATTCTGGGATGTTATATACAAGGGACATCCCATAGAGACTATGTTTATTGCTACTACCTAGTCCAAACCTTGGCCATTTTGTCAATGTTTCTTAACTTAGTCAAAGAAGTCATATTTTCTCACCTCCCGCCTTAGCCTATTCCATGCAGAATGAGGGTCAGAAATGTGGAACAGAATTCCCAATTACACAACAGAGGCTATAAAAGTTAACTTGCACTCATCCATTACTCACTGCTTTCTTAAAAGTTCTGTGTAACTTAATCATGTGTTTTCATCTACTCCGGCAGAGAAAAAAGTTCAACATATGATTCTACCTATTATTACTTTTGAAAGAAATGTAAAAAAAAAAAAAACTTCGTTTTCATCCGCATCAACTGACATATAAAGAAAGGTCAATTTGATATTTCAGGAAGTAAATTTTCACACACGCGGGGGGGGGGCAATCTTTTTGCCCCTCATTTTTAATACCAGCAACTCTGAGTGGTAGATGTGTAGCAGGGGTAAGAAAAAGTGGGTGAGGGACTGAGGTGGTAGGTGGGGAGCGTGGGAGTCTTACACTGGAAACCTGCCCATACTCTGCCCGCTTCTCTCCTGCTACATATATACGGACGCAGAAACCCAGCGTATGGGAGTCTGGGACGGTGTCAGGTAGGTGGCGCTAGTGGTGGTGGTGGGGAGGAGATCCAAGAACTCCCCCCCCCCCCCTTCTGCACTTTTCCTCCTACCACCGCTTCCTGCTCCACTGGTAAAAACATGTTGTCGAAAGAACAGCGAAATCCTTGTCCCAAAGTTGCCAGAGGTCCGTCTTTATTTTCATGGAGATTCCTTGTATAACCGCACACTACCGTCTGGGGCTTCATTGTAGAAACCGCATTGCTTCAGTGCAGTGCAATTATGGTGGCTCACTGTTCAGTTATATGAGGACCCCTGGTCGATTAAACAGGCATTTTTTAGAGCGTACCTAGCACCAAACAGCCTATACACAAGTCAAAGCAACTCTAACTCACGTGTGTCGACGTCTGTGTTGATCGACCACAGACTGGCGGCTTCACCTTACTGCCAAGAACCCCGCCCCTCCTCCCCACTTTCCTTCCTCCACCCTGGAGAGCCCCCTCCCCTGCAACACCCACCACTACCACTTCACCTGAGGAGCGTGGGAAAGTTCCCTGCTCCTGAATGCGTGCGCACCGGACGTGCAGCACGCGTTACGTGCGCACGCGCGGCCCGCCACCGCCGCGCCCCCTATTAACGACATTTATACTACGCCGCCGGATGTGCCCCGATAGGGGCGCCAGCGGTATCCCTCCTGTGCGCATGTGTCATCCACCTGGGGGCGTGCGACACCAGGTGGGGGACAGGAAGGGGCGCATGGAATCCTGGGAAAAGGTGAGGCTAGAAGTGAAAAGGTGGCCTAAAAAATGATAGTGGGAACTTATAACCCTTTACATATGCCATGATGCATCAAAAGTTAGCACCTCATCATGATGCACCAATGCAGCCCTAAGAATACATTGGTGCATCATGTACTAGTGTATCATGCCCGGAGGGTCGGCATGATGCATGAATGCAGCACTGGCGAGTTACTCGCCAGGGCTGCATTCATGCACCATGCCGACCAATGGTACAATAAGACCCTATGTGGTCCCTCAGGAGTTACCAGGGATTCAGGTTTGGATGATCATACCAGGAATGCCTCAGGTATGCATTTATTGTCCAGGCATCTCTGGGAAAACTGGAGGAAAGTGAAGCAGGCAATTTGCTGCAGTATCATTAATCTTACCTGGGCATCAAATTCAAATCATCTATATCTTGACAAGCCGCTACATTTAAAATAAAAACTTAACTGTATTTTTGAATATTTTCAAACCTAATAGCTGTGTTGATCCTCTTAAAAGAAAAAAAGTATAAAACAGGGACGTCATAAAATGCATTAGATAAGCCTTCCCTTTTCTCTATAGCTAGTATGATCTATGTTTCACAAAATACATCAGAATCTCTTTTTTTTTCTTTTAGATCTATCCCCTTTTTTTTTTTTACTTAAATGGTATCACAATGTGCTATCACGAAAAACTTTCATGGGTCATCATGATACATATGCATGGATCAAACTGCTGAGTTTCTTGAAGTAGATAGACATTGATATATGACAAGATCCGAGTTTCACAGCAATAACTCATAACTTTCAAGTCTTTTTTTTTCACATAGCAGATTAGCAGAGGTTATTCAACATGAGAGTTCACACGGAATATCAGTCAGAGATATATGTCTTCAGAATTTCGTCCGATTTCAGAGATTCTGACATGCCTATAGATCAACCAAATTTCCCCTCCAAAGTCAATGTTTCCTAGAATTTTACAATGAGTTCAGAATTTATGTGTTTATCTTCAGAACCGAATCTAGGCCTGTGGATTTTTTTTTAAACTTGAGAAAATCAAATGTTTTGATGAAATTGACTGAGTACTACACATGCTAGATCAACTATTCTCAAGCAAATACACCGTTGCATAAACAGAAAAGAGAGAAGATTTATGGCATATTGAGAAAAGTTGAATTTGCCCCCCCCCCCCAGTCTACCCCCTGGATCCGCTACTGCTCGAGAGGGGATGGGGGGGCTGTGAGAGAAGGGGAATTAAACTTAGAGAAGAGGGTAGGACATTTGGCACGTGTACGCGAGAACCAACCCCCACCCTTGTTGATAAGGAAAAAAACAAAAACTTCAAAAAGGAAAAGGAGACCACTCTCTAATGTCACAGTATACATAAAACTTAACCTGTAACCTGTCATATCAGAACTCATGACTCCTCCACCAATCAAAACCAAGCTTACAAAGTGTGCCGAGTCTGACAGGAACCGGAAACTGCCCCCTTCTGATGACAGCGGGTGCAGAACTCTCCGGGGAGGGAGATAAGAAAAACGTGCCTCCATGTAGCATGTCATATAGTCCTTTAAAGGCCGCTTATGCAGGAGTGCATCATGCCCATTGGTTGTCATGATGATCCAATGAAGTACTGGCCAGACTACCCGCCAGCACTTCATTGAAGCATCATGCCGACCTTCTGGGAGTGCATCGACCCTGTGTGGTCATCATGATGCATGAATGGAGCCCTGGCGAGTTACTCGCCAGGGCTGCATTCATGCATCATGATGACCAATAGACATGATGCATTAATGCATTAGCAGTCCCTGAAGGGCGAGGGGACGTGTCGTTATGGAAACATGACGGCGTGACGCTGACGTCAAGATGGCGGACTGACCTTACATATTCATGGAAATCCTCAAATATTTTATTGGATTTCTACATGGGGCCATATGCGTGTTTAATCTCTGTTTACTCCCACTCTCCATAATTTAGCTAATATTTGAAGGGATTTCTAGATTTATTCCAGATTTCCCACTTTTGGAGTGCAGGCCGTTATTCCACCCATAGAAAATACACTGCCAAAAGATGTTACTGGATCCATAGCAAGCTTGTTTACGTCACACGCCCATGTAGGGAATGGCAAAATTTCAGAATTGCCCCTGACTTTTGCGCAATTCCGGAATTGCCCCTCTTGGCTTGTGCAGTTTGGGAGTATTTGAATGACGATAGGTCCATACTGTATTGGACTTAGCCTATAATTATCATGAGTCATTACACCTTGGGGGTAGATTAAACAATAAAACAGCAGATGATTTTTGAATGTCTGTCTCAAAATCAACTTGTTTCATGAGAATTATTATTCCTGTTTTACTTTTCCCAAGCTGCGCAAATTCCTGCATTGTGCACAATAAATAATTTAACCTAATAAGGCACTAACACCTAAATATGACTTTTCGATCATGGGTGGAACGCATTCAAGTTGGGTTTGAAAAAATGGAAGAATTGGACTATGCCACTTTAACTCACCCAGTGTCGCTAACTGTATGCTTTTGATACACGCTGCATTAAATCTCTGGTTGTCATGATACATGAATACAGACCTAATCCGTGATGAACAATGGAAAGGAATGTGCCGTAGGAAATGATGATGAGGAGATTCCCTATATAGGCCTATATAAAAATATAGCAGCCCCCCCCCCAACCGAGACCCCCCCCCCCCAATAAAAAGTTGCTTCCTACACCCCTGTGTCTGTGATACTGCACACAAACATTACCTCGTCATAGGCCAAACGTGTGAATCCAAGTCTTTTATTGACCTATTCCCCTGATTAATTACAGTGGCAAACTTACTGAATGGCTGTTTGAAGTAGGAACACATTTAAGGGCTGATCGCTTTTTATGCCTTTTTGGGCACCCCCCCCCCACCCCCTTGTCATACTTTTACTATAGAAATGTATAGGAGCGATGGACCCCCCCCCCACCCCCTCAGGTGTGACATACTTTATGGATCCGCCCATAGAACTCAGTACATATTGTATTATCAAATCTGCTCAGTGAGATACCTGGCCGGTTTGTGTGTTGTTTGACTCATTGAAGACTGGTATACATGTACCCCACCCCATTAAGAACTGATTTTGCAAGTCGACCCCCCCCCCTCCAAAAAAAAAGAAAAGAAAAAAAAGAAATATCGGACAACGCTTGCTCATATTCATTTTTGACCCCAATGTGAAAGTTAAGTTGGTTTTGGCCCCTGCACAATGGAGCTCTTTTTCAAAAAGAACCCCCCCCCCATATCTAAAAAGCCCCCCCCCCCCCAACCTGGCAATAAATGACTCGGCCCTAAAACTACCCTAGTGTAAAACACCTTTGGTTCTCTTACCCAGAATGCCCTACCCCCAAAGGCTGCCTGTGACCTTCAACAAGTGGCGCCACCTTGTGGAACCACCGTGCCAACAGGAAATGAACTGTGTGCGACAGGGCTCTATACTCAGACTGCTACTATAGGTTACGTGGAACTAATTCCATTTCCTCTATGTTTCTATATAGCATAACACATAAAAACAGCCCCCCGTAATGTTCGTTGGTAATATTTTCGACCGTAGCAAGATTAAACCATCTCTGACACACAATGTGTTAGAATATAGGATAGGCTTAACCCTGAAAATCTTAACTAAGGGAGCGATACGTACAGCAAGTGCCATTCTACCCTATTTTGGGCCTCAAAACCTCCATTGGCCAGATGAACATTTGCAGACCTGATAAAATCCCCAAACCTTGACAAAATATAAAAACTCATCTACTGTTCCATTTAGGAACTATTTGGGGTCACTTGTGATTTTTTTCATAATTTTACCAATATTTCTTGCATATGATTTCTAAGCCAATCAGCACCCAGATCACCTTCAGTGCAGGCCTGAATACCATATGACTCACGAGAGGGCAGCATTTACGTCCATGTAACCTTAATTAGGGGTAGAGTCTTCAGATAAAACTAAAATGTTTTTCCTATCAAACCTTAGGGTCTGTCCTATAAAATCCTAAAGTTTGGTGGCAACAGCCTTTCTCAATGTTATGATATGAGGGGATTGATGTGTGCAATTCACACTGAAATTCCTACCAGTTTTCAATGTGATTTCCGAGCAGCGACTTTTATCATCAAAGATCTATGCACTGCACAAGTATCAGTTCTAGAGCTGTCAAATTGCATATTTGCATTGAATTCAGTCACCTGATGATGAAGGGGGCATTGATTATGCAAAATATTGTTAGGATTTTGCCAGAAAAACTCACAAAAACATGAAAAACATGATAAAACTGTTGAAAAAATGATTAATATTAGGCCTATAATTAATCCCACTTTTTACAGATCATATCTTACCAGGGGATCATTTTTTAAGGCATGCCTTTTCTGTTACATGCATCAAGAATACCTGTTATCAATATTGTACTAATATTTGCACTGGGGGATAAATTACTACTGGTTAATTAGATAGTTGCGCTCTCACTGAAACTTTGACGAAACACTGCAAACCCGACCAAACTTCCAATGGACCTATGGTAGGCCCTACATGGATATCTGTGCATCAATAAACCCTAGGAAGATTAAAATGAGGCTTAAATGTCATTTTCTGCTGAAAATTTCACCCTGTAGGTGGTTTATGTCCAGAAAAAGTTATGTTTTGGGAGATTCATAGAAACTGCAATATTTAGTGAATTACCCTACCTCCGCAAGCAAGGTTTTCCTATTTTTTTTTATTTACACACCATTTCTGTGACTAATTTGGCCAGATTCCTGTAAAACCATCCTTGCTGTAACAGAGAAATGACATTAAGAGGGCATTTGAAATAGGCAGGTCAAATGTCCAATCATCCCATAGGTTACGTGGAACTAATTCCATTTCCTCTATGTTTCTATATAGCATAACACATAAAAACAGCCCCCCGTAATGTTCGTTGGTAATATTTTTGACCGTAGCAAGATTAAACCATCTCTCACACAAAATGTGTTAGAATATAGGATAGGCTTAACCCTGAAAATCTTAACTAAGGGAGCGATACGTACAGCAAGTGCTATTCTACCCTATTTTGGGCCTCAAAACCTCCATTGGCCAGATGAACATTTGCAGACCTGATAAAATCCCCAAACCTTGGCAAAATATAAAAACTCATCTACTGTTCCATTTAGGAACTATTTGGGGTCACTTGTGATTTTTTTCATAATTTTACCAATATTTCTTGCATATGATTTCTAAGCCAATCAGCACCCAGATCACCTTCAGTGCAGGCCTGAATACCATATGACTCACGAGAGGGCAGCATTTACGTCCATGTAACCTATAGATCTAATCTGCTCCATGCATCATTTCAGCCCTACCGGGTTTAATACACCCCAATACAAGATAGTGTATCTTGACGGAAATTTTCATTAGGTATCCCACAGTCCTTAGAATAGGCTCTGCTCCACTTCAATCAATTAGCATAAGAATGGAATTAACAGTTGGTCTCATGCGGTCAAATGGCTATTGGATCCCTCATCGGTAGCTTTGATTTATTGGTGGTGATGGCCTGTCGCTCTCTCTCCCTTCCTCTCTCTCTGCCTCCCTCTGTCTCTGTCTCTCTCTTTCTCTGTCTCTGTCTCTTTCTTTCTCTCTCCCTTCCTCTCTCTCTCTTTCTTTCTCTCTCTCTCTCTCTCTCTCTCTCTCCCTTCCTCTCTCTCTCTCCTTCTCTCCCATCTGCCTCTTTCTCTCCCATCTGCCTATCTAATCTGCCTCTCACTCATCTGTCTCTTTCCCTCATCTGTCAGTTGTCAATTTTGATCCAAAATTCATTTCCTTGCCAAATGGACTAGGACTGCTTTCAGGGGGACCTGGCTCAAGGTGGCTTCCAGACTGGCTTCCACATGGCCCAGCGTGCGCAGATGTAGACCCCCTGAGTGGTTGGTAGAATTTCTCTTTTCTTCTTACCTTCTCCTTTTTAAGTAAGTTGTCCTTCTTTGTGCCCTTGGCAGGGACAAGCGGGCTGTGTGAAACAGGTTGTTTTTGTGGGCTCTAACTAGTGAACAAGTAACCAATGGATAACTCATGACGAGTGTGTGTTAGTGAAGGCTAATGACACGAGGCCGTAGGCGTCGACTATAGTCGACACCACGGGCGTGGACTGGTTACCAGATTTAGTCTTGTGTAGGTGTTATCCATATGCTATAGTAAGGGTGAGAAAGTAAAGGGAACAGTGCTGCCCTCTGGTGCCTTTATTTGCTATGCACAGACCTTGATTACGGAGGTGAGTGGTGACTTTGCCAAAGTAACCACTCACCTCTGTAATCAAGGTCTGTGCATAGCAAATAAAGGCACCAGAGGGCAGCACTGTTCCCTTTACTTTCTCACCCTTACTATAGCATATGGATAACACCTACACAGACTAAATCTGGTAACCAGTCCACGCCCATGGTCGACACCATGCCAGGCCTAGCGTCAACTATAGTCGATGCCCATTATATAGGATTAGTATAGGAATTGAAAATAGGCTCGTCCTCTAGGAACTATACTTTTTTCAGAGGCTGTCCCCATGGCCAGGGCAACAAATTTTGCTCTGCCCTTAAAGGGTTAAAGCATACAGGGTGTGCAATATCGACAGATATGTGGATGGGAATAGACACCAAAAAGCACTGTGTAACCCAGAAATCGTGGTATAAGCTCCAATAACACTTCTACCAGCTGAGTCCAATTATGGACGGCCGATACGTGGGGCTGGCAACCACTGATTGCAACCTGAAGAAAACCTTGGGGTTAACCATTTAAGAAATACTAATGCAGGAGTGCATCATGCCCATTAGTCGTCATGATGCATGAATGCAGCCACGGTGTCTCCTCTCCAGTGGCGGATCCAGGATCTGGAAAAGGAGGGGGCGCGCGTGATGCTCCAATGAAGTGTTGCCAAGCATACTTGCGAGCACTTCATTCGTGCATCATGACGACCCTCAAGGACTGTATCAACCCCATTGGGTCGTCATGATGCGTGAATGCATTACAGGCGAGTTACTCACCATGGCTGCATTCATGCATCATGAGGACCAATGAGCATGATGCACTCCTGCATTGGTCAGCAAGGGGTTAAATTAATTGCCAACCAATGGCAACTGGAGCCTGTTCTGGCTGATAACTTGGGGCCCCATTGGTGGCTGCTCTATAGGAAACACGTGGTTTGGCACGTGCTACTCAAACAAACTGCTGTTTTCCCAACCACCTTGAGGCCCTTTGCTGCACGACCAGAAATAATAGACTTGGTTTCTATGCTGCTCATGGTGCTGGCTTATCTACTCTAGCCACTGTGCATTTTGTCTGCTCTATGGAGTTCTTGGAGTTCTAGACTCTATTAGGGAGCGGCCATTACTTATCAGGGCGGGGGGGGGGGGAGGGTAGTCAGGGGCGGATCCAGAAGGGGTCGTCTAGGGGGCGCACAGCCAGGGAAATCTGGTCATGGGGGGGGGGCACAGCCAGTATTGGGCACCACATTTCCTGTAATTAAGATTTTGATGAAGGCCCATTTTCAGGGGGTCTGGGGGGCCACCCACTGAATCCGCTACTGAATGGGTATTAGTTACTATTAGTTACTATTAAAGGACCAAAGGTAATTTTCCAAGAAGTAGTAGCCAAAAAGAAAAGAAGAAATAAAAGTATCGACAGGTGTTGTTAATATTGATTTATGATACTGTTCCTATTGGGAATAGATCTACACGTGGTAGTGAGTAGAAGCTGTGATTTCATTAAGTACTGGGTACATGTAGTGAGATAGGCTTAAACACACTGTAAAAAGTAACTGTTAAATATACCAGGAGGGTGTTGCTCCTATAGTAAAATGAAGAGCTGGCTAAAAGTGCCCTTGTTTCCAGTCCTTTCTTTTCATGTAGCTATAACTTGTCCCTTTTGTTGCTCACAAGTGGTCATTCAGGTATGGTGCTAAAAAAGGGGGATTTGAGTAGGTACCTAGTTGGGAGAAGTCAGTCAGTATAATATACTATAGAGTGTGTGACATGAGTAGGTACCTAGTGCAGCTCTCTCTATTCTATACAAGGCAGGTGACTTTTTAGACTAATGTGGTGAGTGCAAGTACTTAGGTGAAGCAGTGCAAGACTTGTTTAGAAAAGAGGGCACATACTCACAGCTCTTTTTACAATAGGAGCAACACCCTCCAGGGATCCTTGAATTAACTGAACAGTGGACCACCCTAAGTGTATAGCATTGAAACGGTGCAGTTTATGAAAAAGCCCCTAGGTGGCAATGCGGTAATATGCAAATGTACAAGGAATCTCTCTGAAAATAACGACGGATCTCTGGCAACCTTGGGACGAGGAGACTGTCATTATTTCAGCAAAATCTTTTACAGTGTATTGCGATATACTTAGAGCTACTTGTGTGTGACGCGGGTATCTATGGGGGAGCTGTTATCAGGGCTTGGTATCACTGGTTGCTTACGCAGGTGAGGCCTTACTGTGGGGAGAACCCTCCCTCAATCCACACCTGCCAATACCCCTTATCTTTAACCCTCTACAAGCCCTTAATCTTTTGGTTTAACCCTTGAAGAGACACAATTGCAGGAGTGCATCATGCCCATTGGTCGTCATGATGCACCGATGAAGTGCTGGCGAGTCTGCTGGCCAGCATTTCATTGGACCATCATGCCGAACCTTCGGTGGTATATCAAATCTATAGTACTGTCAACATGATGCATAAATGAAGCCCAGGAGGGTAGGTATAGGCTATTGCAGGGATGTATTATCGTCATGATGCACCAATGAAGTGCTGGCGAGTCTGCTCACCAGGGTCTGCTCGCCAGGACTTCATTGGAATATCATGTCGACCCTACATATCCAATCATTATGGCTACAAAAGGGAAAAGAGTAGTGTGACTTTGTACTTAAAGGGTTAACGCCCACCTGAACCTCGTGCTTTGTGCCAGAAGACCTCTGTGGTTGGCTCTCTTTGATAGGAGGAGGAGAAAGGTCTGTAGCAACTGAAAACGTGACCTAGACTGTGAACCAGCCTGATTTTGCTTGTAGAGGTTACTAGGATTTAACCAATATACACTCTAAAACTATAGGCCCCATAGGTCCAAGGTGTAGTGAGTATTTGCTGGTCCCCAAATTGATAACGGCTGTGGAGAGTGACCCCTGGGCCTATCTCAAGACTGAGGACCTTGTTTTCACGGGCCTGTGTCTACATCCTGGGTGCTCAATTCGATTGACTTTGATATATATCATTAGAAACAGGCCTACTAAAACATTAACATATATAATCAGGTGTTACCAGTATCAAACAGAACACTTGTAAGATATATCATTTTTGCAACAGTGAGTGTATTGTCTGTATACGCTAATCCCATTCTTGGTTAACTGATATGCTCAATATTAATCTACTTTGTCATTCCCCTTTCTTTACAGGACGGTTTACTAATGAGTGTACTCTTTGTATCATCAGGAATGCACATTCATCTACACTCTTTTTATATGCCTTGTCATCCCAGCTACCTGCTCCATGATTCCATGCTCCAGGGGTGTCCTAACATGCCAGTATTTCCTCTAAAACAGGCATCTAGGGACGTGAGAATGCTGCACGAACAACACAAGGGACCAAAGTGCCTGCATCTCTAGGTGTTTAACCCTTTAAATGCCACTGATGCATCATGCCCATTGGTCGTCAATGAAGTGCTGGCGAGCAGTCTCGCCAGCACTTCATTGGTGCATCATGACGACCCTCCAGGAGTTTGTGTATCAATCCTGTAAGGTCGTCATGATGCATGGATGTAGCCCTGGCGAGTTACTCGCACCGCGCTGCATTCTTGTATCATGATGACACAAAGGTATGATGCATTAATGCACTATGTAATGCTGAAAGGGCTAGATGAGTCATGGGTAGATCGTAGCGCCCCCTGTTGTTTTTACTTCACTGTATGTCATGTATATCTGCTCTATGGTGTATCAGATTTCTACCACTGTGCAAGAACAGTGCTATTAACCCTTTAACGACAGCCTATTAGTAGTGCCCCCTATTTTGAGGATTTTCTTCTTTTTTTGGGGGGGGGGGGCGGAGAGTACAAAAGTGAACCTTACCCCTCATCCACTTTTTCTTTTTTTCATCATGGAATTTCTTGACCTTCCACTGCAGCTTCTTTCCTTCCACGCTCTTTAATATTGTGTCCATGCAATGCATGTGCGTGAATGCAGCCCTGGCGAATTACTCACCAGAGCTGCATCCATGCATCACGCTAGGGCCTAGACGTCTGATACACTTTCAGGGGACGGCATGATGCAGTCCTTGAAAGAGTTACCTCCCAATGCAGTGGTGCATCATGGCGGCAAGGCCCGGGGGGGGGCACTCACTATATGTCACTGACAGGGGTGTGCGGCTGACAAGGCCACTTTTTGGCCAAAATCCCTCCCACCAAGGGTCACTTTTAGGCAAAATCCCTCACACCAAGGGTCTAGTTTTGGTCAAAATCCCTCTCACCAAGGGTCACTTTTAGGCAAAATCCCTCTCACCAAGGGTCACTTTTCTCATATTTTGACCCCGCGCATCCAAATAAGTGTCAGTTTTCAGAATTTTATTTCAAATTTCTGCCAAATGTGGTCACTTTTGACAAAAATTCCTCACATCAAGGGTAAATTTTCAGATAAAAGACTTAATTGTGCACATTTCTGACCAAAATCCCTCTCAGCAAGGGTCACCTTTTGCCCAAAATCCCTCTCACCAAGGGTAAGGGTTGTCAGAGCCCCAGCCGCACACCCCCGTCAGAAGAAAACTGAGTGCCCTCCCCCGGGCGGCAAGGGGACGTGAAACAGTGAAGTATCATGGCGTCTTTAAAGGGTTAAGAAAAGAAAACAGCAATGACTTTTTAAAAAGGTTTGTTTTGGGTTGCAGGCTCTAATTCTAGGTTGAGTATGGGTAGGTATGATTTTTTCCCCATTCATGCTTAGAATGAACCTAGAGACCAGCTACTACTCAATCCCATGACTCTAGTGACTCTAACCTGGAAACCTTGGTCGTCTCGCAGAGCGTACAAACACGGGCAGCTGGTCAGCCTATAGTGACACATGGGAATGACATAATACATAGTCTTTAAAATAAACAATCCGATATTTCATATAGGGCCTGTCGGTCTTCAAAAGTTCAACAACATCATCATCATCATCATCATCATCATCAATCCTATATATTCTGAAATGTACACTTTTTTTTCAAAATTGAACAAAATTTCTAGGGTCACTTTTTCTTATTAGGTAAGGTCGGCTATATATAACCGACTTAGCTGGTTTTAATTATCAGCCAATGAAATAAAGCCAGCTCTTCACTGCGGTCCTCTTGGGGGCAGTAGTACCCATCAGATAGCTGTTATCAGTGATAAGAGCTGGGAACCAGCTTCAGCAATGGCGGCGCCCATTGAACAATCCGCTTAGTCGGTATAGTAAAGCCACTAACTGAGGGTACGATTTAAATGCAACTGGTACGACTAATATGCGGGGGCTTTCCTAGCCCACTCAAAAGGGTCTATTTCTCCTCTTTCCTATCCCCTCAGATGTGTGTGGTGCACATATGCATGGACAATGACATATTCCTCTGTGAAATTGTAATGTAGTGCTCGCCATAAATATAACCTTAGCTGTCGAAATGGCGTTAAACTTCTATTTCTATTAGGTATGAATGGCAATTTTATAGCTATGCATATGATATGCTCCTTTGCTTGCCGCGTGCCTGTGACCGTGTGTTGATGTTTCCTGCATAAAACGGGAATATATTACTTTTTTTTTGCTAGTATCTGCCTTCTTTGTACATTTTTTATTAGAAGATATGGGTTTTTGACGCTTTACCAGCTGATTTCTTTTAGTCAGTGCCAACAGCCTGTGAGCTGACGTGTAAATTGTCTCGTGAAAATACACAGCAGTGCCCCAGCAGTACCCCTTAACCTAGCTCACTCCCATACCCAAACACACACATCACATGCACACGTCCTCGGTCCTGTCCCAACCTTTAGTTTATACATTTTGTACTAGGGAGTAGTCATTTAGTTTTCACAGGGATATTGGGTTAGGGGATTGACCCATGTCCCAAAGGGGGCTGGGGGGACGGGGGTTCAAGTATATATTTTACTCCATTTGAAGGAGGGGGCGTAAAAGTAAATCCCTCCTTTTTAGGGAAATAGGCTCCAGCTCCTCCCCCCCCCCTCATACATGGAGGGGGAGTAGGGAATAGAAAAGTTTCGCTCAGCCACGTGAAATCTCAGTATACCTCATGTGGGCGAGTATATGACCACTCCCTGTGGTATAGGAGAGGACAGAAGCTACAGGAGGAAAAAATCCTCCAGGGATGCACGGTGGCTGTCTAGTCTGTTCCTGTGTGTGCAGAAATGGCAACAGTTCAAACAATAAACACTGAACGTGCTCGTGTCTGTTACACTCACTCCCCTCACTACTGTCAACCTGTATATTTTTTTTTTCTTCCCTTTTCTTTCCCTTTTTTTCACTTTCTTTGTTTTGAATCCCTTCCTTTCTTTTATTTTTGAACCTTTTTTTAAAACAAACATCAGCTCATGATAACGACGTGCTGACGTGCGGTTCCCTGCCATCGGTCCATTGGGGAAAGAGTAGCATCCTGTCTTTCACGAACCAGTATATGATAACTATGCAAATTTAATCTACAGTAATAGATCCACGCATAAATAATAGTTTCCTCAGCTCTTTCCGTCGATTGTTCTGTTCAATTGTTCGTTTTTACTTTTTTTGGGTTTTTTTTTTTGGGGGGGGGGGTGTTCATGTTTTTTTGGGGGAGTGCCCCCCCGAGCTTCTCTTCCTGCTTTGTCACCAGATAACAGAGTAATACCAGGACGCCCCCTGTCGTGTGTCCAGGACACTAACCAGCATATCTGGATGGGAGAGGGTTGAAGGAAATGACAGGGGGAGACCATGGGGACAGCAAGAATGCAATAAGTACTGGAGAGGCAGAGAAAGATACGATTAAAGGGAGAGACAGGAGGAAAGGGATATAGGGTGTTTAAGAGGGAAGGCGGCTGGGAAGGGGCGGGGGTACAATGTATTAGAAAATATTACTACATATTCTACTCTTAAATATTGAAAGAAGCTCTCATTGGATACATATTTTGCAATGGTACTACTAATTACGGTAGCCTTATGGTATTATTCATCATATTGTAATGATAGACCTGATATTGAAATGATAGACCTGATATAGTTGGCATAATGCGGACTTGATATATAGCTGGCATAATGCGGAGTTAACAACTTATGTTCCTGGCACTAATTTCTTCATATATAAAATTATTCTCTTTATTCCAAAAAAGTCTGTCGGTGAGTGGTTATCATTTATCAAAGGGGGCATGGAAAGTGTTCACGTCCCTCTTTCCTCTATAGTAGTGCGCTAGTTTTCTTCCTGAAAATGATGAATTGTCTATCCCCCTGTTGTTAATAATCACCACTCCCTTATCACAGTGACGACACCTATTACCGTAATTCGAATTACGGCGATCAAAGATGGCGGCTGGTGAGTTCACTTCATTTCTTCTCTATTGATTTATAAGATATCTATGGTTATTTCAAGCAACTTGTGTGGACAGATTGAAGTATTGGCATTCCTGCTTTATACCCAACCCTTGGATTAACTTGATGTGTACTAGTTAAGGCAGGAAAAGACCTTTTTAAAAATGCCGGTATTACCGTAATTCAGGAAGAGGAATTACAGTGATACCATGTTTTGATAACAAATCGAATTACGGTAATACCAGTGAAAACTGGTCATGTCTCCCACACACAAACTATTGTATAAAGGAGATAACCTGGTTAACCCACGGATAGACATGTCTCTTAACCAGATGTGTATGACCTAGGAACAGCTAAAACAACCTCTTTATATGCTAAATGTCACCTCTTGACTTTGTTTACAAACTCACCAGCCGCCATCTTTGATCGCCGTAATTCGAATTACGGTAATAGGTGTCGTCACTGTGCTTATGGGAATAGCCATTTTTATCCAGGGGCGGATTTAAGGGGGGCACGGGGGGCATGTCCCCCCCTATGTTATCCAAAAATATGTTCATGTCCTGGCCTTTTTACCGGCGAAAGAATTTTTCAAATATTCCTACTAGAACAAAAGTTATAATATCATTCCCAGAAGTCACCAGAATGCATCAAGAATTTCAAAAATTTCCCAACAATAGATCAGCAACCCATCTCCCACAAAACGGGTGGGAGTAAAGGGCTTAAAGTGAGAGTAAATTAGGGTGATGGATGGGAGGGATCCAATATGGCCCTGTTGATTTTAAGTAGTGCCCATGCCAGCCTGTTGATTTTAAGAAATGTTTGTGTCTGCTCCCTATTGGTGATCCTGGGGACTAATAAGATAGCATATGAGACTGAGGTGGAGGAATTGTGGGACTGGGGGTAAATGAGGATGGTGAAACTGTGGGAGTGGAATGGTGGGGGTAAGGATGGCACCAGGGTGTTGCAAGTCATTCATTTCTTCTCCGGCCTTTACCCCTAGTCCACCATTCCTCCACCTCAGTCCTATCCTGCCCCTTGAAGACACCTACCCCCAGTCTCTGTTACTTCGCACTCTTTCTACCATCTCAATCCCATTCTGCAGTTACCTGCAGCTCAGATTAGTCTGTGTACCTCACCCTCAGTCTCAATATTTCCCCATAAGTCTTATTCTGCCCTTACCCCCAACCACACCATAGATAGTTGAACCTCAGTCCCACCCTTCCCCCACCTAGGTCTCATCTCCCCCTTGTTCCTGTCTCATGATATCGTTCTCATCCTACCCTTACGATCAGTCCTACCATTCCTCCACCCCAGTCTTATCCCACCTATTACTATTATGCCAGTCGTATCACACCATTCAGTCTCATCTTTCCACTCCTGAATATCTGAAATTTGTAATAAATGGGACTATGTCAGCCTCTCAATTTGGGTTTAGAATTCAACATTTTTCTCGGGGGATGCCCCCAAACCCCCCTTCCATAGTCACTTTGCTACCCTTACAAATACGCTTCGCTTGGGTATACTACCCATCCTATGTCCAAAGTTTGTGCCCCCCCTTTCTCAAAATCCTAGATCCGCCCCTGATATCTATATATAGATTGAATTATGTGGCAGCATAATCTAATTGGGTGATTTATGCCCAGACAAAACTGACTATTACGTTGACTTGCAGAAATATAAATCTTTTTGTACACAATCATTTCTCACCTTACCACTAGAGGGAGCATCTCTAGGACGCCCAAGGATGCTCCCCAGACAATGACCTCCAAGGTCAAGGACACACAAAGCGCACCGGAAGTGTGACAATGAAGACCACGTGCCCCGTTGTCATGGTGACACGTGTCTGTGACAGGTCGGGCCGGAAGTCTGTCCTCACCCACTCTGCGCATGCTCGCTGAGCTCATCTTATGCAGGGTCGCCTGAGGCTAGAGCCGCAGGTGGGTTTGGTGCCGGGTTTGGTGACCTAGTATGATTTGCTTAGTTTGCTGGCTTCTCTGTGGAATGTATTCACTCTTCAAGATGTGGCATATTTTGAAACATGGAAAAGAGATTGTTTTGTGGGTTGTTTTATTTTATAACACAATGTGTCATATATAAATACCAGAGCTTCTTTATCTGACACAGAAAGAAGCACTCCATGCACACTAAATGATTTTTCACCTAAAGAATATCCAAGAAGGTGCCTTCATTCATACAATGTTCATAGCTGAGGGGTGGCTTCATAGAGGCATATTTCACTCGAAGTGCCCTCCATCCAGTCAACTTTGTATCAATGCTAAATGTGGATGCTTCACCCATTTCAACAAGCTGGTGAGCCCATCTTATGCTAACTATTTACCCTTCAAGTGAGACATAATACATTATTGATTAGATTGATGTGCAAATCCAATGCTGGAAAGTAACTCACCGGAAACACAGTATTGGTGCACCGTGACGACAAAAAGGGAACAATTCATTAAATCATTATGGAGCCCTTAAAAGACTACAGTTCAAAGTAAATCATGAGAGCTTGTACACAGAGGTCGCCCCTTAGTTGTCCCATAAACCATTCTGGTTAACCATTTAAGGGCGGGCTGTGCATTTATGCATCATGCCCATGGTCATCCTTATGCAAGGTTGAAAATCACCCCGGAGGTTGGCATGATGCTCCGATGAAGTGCTGCCGAGATGCATCATGAGGACAAATTGGCATGAAGCTGCGTTTAAAGGGTCCCTGATGTAAGAGTTCATCATGCCCATAGTCGTCATGATGCACCATTGAGGTGCTGGAGAGTCTACTTGCAAGCCCTCTGGCAGTGTATCAACCTTGTAGTGTCGTCCTGGAGGGTGTTGCTCCTATAGTAAAAGGAAGAGCTGGCTAAAAATGCCCTCGTTTCCAGTCCTTTCTTTTCATGTAGCTATAACTTGTCCCTTTTGTTGCTCACTAGTGGTCATTCAAGTATGGTGCTAAAAAAGGGGAATTTGAATAGGTACCTAGTTGGGAGAAGTCAGTCAGTATAATAAACTATAGAGCATGTGACATGAGTAGGTACCTGGTAGTACAGCTCTCTTTATTTTAAACAAGGCAGGAGGCTGTTGCAAGAAGAATTGAAACAAATTCTCACTGTAGCTATTTGATCTTCCAATTCTCCGATCTTCCCCACCCTGAGAATTGACTTCCCCAGAGAACTGGTTCCTATTTGAGAATTACACCCTGACTCTTGACCACTCCTATACTATCCCTCTCACCATTTCTCTTTTTGCAACACAAGAGGGAATCAATTCCCTGAGGTGAGTGAGTTCCGTTTTGGGAATAGCACCTCCGACAGAACCAAATCCAAATCTTTTCGCAATGAGCTCCAGGTGACTTTTCAGACTAATGTGGTGAGTGCAAGTTGAATGGTGAAGCAGTGCACGACTTGTTTAGAAAAGAGGGCACATACTCACAGCTCTTTTTACAATAGGAGCAACACCCTCCTGGTCCATCAATACATGTAGCCCTGCATGCAAGAAGTGCATTCATGCATTATGACGACTAGTGCGCTTGATGCATTAGATGCATCAGTGGGCGTTAAAGGGTTAACACAAGGAGTGGGAGGTAGCTTGGACCATGTTAGCCAGTGCTTGGGATTTATTAAACCCTTGATGCAGTATTTACATGGTATAACGTCTTTAGTGTCTGGGTTATCTCTCAGCCTGATGGTGGGTTTGAGGGTGGAGTGTGATGGCATTATTTGTGGGTGGTAGACATGTGTATAGGTGTATGGGACACGTGTGGACCTGGTGTATGGACAAGATTGAAACCGCCATTTGCTTTTAAATGTTAGCACTTACAAGAATATAGGATAGAAAAGTATATGATCTTATTGAAATTAACCCTGGAACTAACAAATAGTATATACTATCTGCCTCCCATAATTTGTCTCTCCCTACGTCTATATCTTCTTCCTTTCTCCCTCTGTCTTTATCTATTCATCCCTTTTTGTGTCTATCTATCACTCTATAGATGTTAATCGTTATGTCTATCTGTATTACCTTGCATCTATATCTCCCTGTCTATCCCTTTCTCAGTTTCTGTCATCTCTTTCTTTTTTTCTATTACCCCTTCGGGTTTAGACAAATATTTAGAAACATCTCTTTCTATCTCGTCAAAACTATCTATTTGTTTCATTCTGTCTCTCTGTCTCCCCCCTTCTCTCTGTCTGTCTGTCTCTCTCTCTTTCTCTGCCTGTCTGTCTCTCTCTCTCACTCTCTGTCTCTCTCTCTGTCTCTCTCTCTTTCTCTGTCTGTCTGCCTGTCTCTCTCTCCCTCTCTCTCTCTCTTTCCCTCTCTGTCTCTCTTCTCTGTCTCTCTCTCTGTCTCTCTCTCTCTCTCTGTCTGTCTCTCTCGCTCTCTGTCTGTGTGTGTCTCTCTTCCTCTCTGTCTCTCTCTCTTTCCCTATCTGTCTCTCTCTCTTTCTCTGTCTCTGTCTGTCTGCCTGTCTCTTTCTCTTGCTCACTCTCTGTCTCTCTGTCTCTCTCTCTCTCTCCTCCCCTCTCTGACTCTCTTCTCTGTCTCTTGTCTCTCTCTGTCTCTCTCTCTGTCTCTGTCTGTCTGTCTCTCCCTCACTTTCTGTCTCTCTCTCTGTCTCTCTCCCTTCCTCTCTCTCTCTCTCTTTCCCTGTCTCTGTCTCTGTCTCTCTCTCTGTCTATGTCTGACTGCTTGCCTCTGTCTCTGTCTTTCACCCTCTGTCTGTCTGTCTGTCTCTCTCCCTCTCTGTCTCACTCCCTTTCTCTCTGCCTCTCTCTGTATCCCCTCCTTTCCCTCATTCTCTATCCACCTAGAAATTTAGTAAACCCACATGTCCACAACAAGGCGTGACACCGCCAGGCAGCAGCAGCCACTTGTGGCACGCCTGGTTCCTATCAATGAGCTGCTCACAAGACAAAGAGATGCTCACCACTACCGCTGTTCTACCACCACTGGCTCACACTCGGACACGGGGCCCTGGAGGAAGAGGGGGCGCCACATCTCAATTTTAAGAAATGCTCATCTCACATGTCACTGGAATCTCTCTGTCCCCTGTCACCTCTAAGAACCTATCAAGTCCCCGGGATTATGTCCCATACCGAAATTTCAGAAAGCACTCATGTCACTATTTTTTGTGCTGTGTCACTCAGGGTCATGTCGCACTAGCCAATTTTAAGAAATAGCCATGCCACCATTTGGAATCTAGAGGTCCACACCCCCATAGACAGGCCCCATCCTCCATGAGCTGCTCCTTGAGCAGATAAAGTCCTCAAGGCTATGTAGCCCCATGTACCACCAGATACTGCTCACAGCTGCTAGCTTTAACCCTTTAAGGGCTGCTGATGGAGCCGTGCATCATGCCCATTGGTTGTCATGATGCATGAATGCTAATAGGGTTACATTCATGCATCATGCCTATCCTATATATAGGGTGTAGAGTGCCGGAGAGCTGGCATGATGCTCCAAAGAAGTTCTCCAAAAATCTGTCTGGATTTCAGGGAACAAGGTGAAAGATCGTACTTAAGAAATTGTCGTTTAATTTGTGTGTGTTTCTTTCTTTTTTTATTTTTTTCTTTAATGGGGGAGGCTTGGAGTAATATCATTAGGGCCTACTGTTAAAAGGAGTAGACCCAGGCAATTGCCCTAAAGGGTTGCCCAAGTTCTACAACCACACTCATATTCCAAAATAAAAATTGAGTGCCCCCCTCCCCCACCCCCCTTCAACCCCCTCCACCACTGATATCACTATCAGCTTTTCCAGTGGCTATGAAAGTGATAGCTTGAGGGGTGTTCTTCAAGGCAGTTTCTCAGATAAGGTGGGGCCATAAAGAATGCTCCTAGAAGTATTGACCTACTGACCCGCCCTCTGGTGTGAGTGGTTGTATACAGTGGGCCCTGATATAACCCCTGCAAGCTTCATTTATCAGGAAACTAGGGCCTTGGAAAGATGTTTATAGGCTGGATGCTTAGAGTGGGTGTATATCTAGCATGAATTATGAAAGAAAATCAGAGTTTGAAAAATAAAAATAGATAAATATTTTCTGCATTTTTTTCCTTCCTTTTGGTCTAAATCTATGCATAAGTGGATGATATTATTCAATTCTGGAACATAACATAAATTGTTTAATGTATACGATTAGACGAAACATGTAATCAACAAGTCCAACTTTGTGAAGAAGATAATGTCCACTCACAATTACCCAAATTCCTCATGTATAGGCTACTACAATGTATTTGCTCTTTTGGCAAAACATTAGGAGTCCAAAATTGATTTTACCCGTCCCATAATCGTGATAATGTAACTTGCATTAACAAACAATCCAGAGTGAACCGTTGGGGTCTACTGTATTAATAACAACACGTTCGGAGCGGATATAGGTTACGCCTAAAAGTCCCAAGTGGCTTCCTTCTCCTCAATTAGGATTCTGAATAAATAGCCCCAGAGAAAATATTTGGTTCTTATAAAGACTTGCTTACAAAGCTGTCCCACAGATGGGGCTGAGAGTAGACTGAGTGGGCCGTTCTACTGACGGGAGAGGAACGGGAGTCATAGTACGGGTACGAAAGTGGCTAGGCTGAGAGGGGAGAGGGTTGAGAGAAAGAGATCTAAAAAGTACAGCCAGTACGTCTTCAAGTGAGGCATTTTGTGTCAAGAATCAGATCTTTTATGCTCAAATTCTTTTCTACATTGCTGCATTATGCAGCTAATGCATCATGCGCATTGTTCGTCATGATGCATTATAAATGCAGCCCTGGTAAGTAACTCACCAGGGCTGCATTCAAGCATCATGTCGATCATACGGGGTTGATATACAGCTGGGGGTGTCGGCATGATGCTCCAATGAAGTGCTGGCGAGTCTGCTCGCCAGCACTTCATTGGTGCATCATGACGACCCTTTGGTGCATCATGCCGACTAATGGGCATGATGCACTATTGTATTAGGGTCGACACGATGCATGAATGCAGCCCTGGCTAGTTGCTCACCAGGGCTGCATTCATGCAATAATGACGACCAAAGTACATGAAGCATTTGATTACAATGTCATTTTTAAATTGTTAATGTCAGTGCAGTCATGTCTGTTGCCAGCTTACTGCAATAGCTTTCTGTAACCGCAGCTACAGATTTTAATGTGTAGGGAAGTGTAGTGCCCTGACGACATCAATATAAAACGACCCAGGAGTGATTTATTCTCGTATTTTCTTAGACCTCCACAGATAGCTTTTTAAAATATCATTTCTTTATTGAGACCTAGAACGCAGTTGTCCCCTCTAATGAAAACGCCAGTGTCGATGCCTGAAACCACCAAATTTCTCAAATATTTAAACGTTGATATTTTACAGCTATTTCTAGAACAGTATATATATGATGCCTCCAGGGTTATGGTTATTGAATTCAACATGAGACATGGGTTCTGAACGATAACAGAGAACATGGGGATTCATGTGACACGAACATCGACATGTGACATGGTAAGTTCCTTGTATTAAATACATCTTTTTGTCCACAGGGCACAAAATGTCAATGTGTACAATATGTGAAAATAAAAAATGAGGCCATTTTGTGAGAGGGGTTTCTGTAGAAGTTTGATATGTGGAAATTTTGTGTTCTGTGGCTAAAACGCAGCACAGCACCCCCAGGGCCCCCTACATCGCTGTGATCACGAATTTATAGTATACAATTTAGAGTATATATTGAACAAGTAACCAATGGATAACTGATGACTCGTGGGGGTTATCGACGGATAATAACACTCGGCCTACGGCCTCGTGTTATTATCGTCGATAACCCCCACGAGTCATCAGTTATCCATTGACTACTTATTTTATACCACGAAACCAATAAATAATCAATATTATACCAATAAATTCAAGTTGAAAACAAAAATTATTCCCCCTTCCCGGGACTCGAAGCCAGCCATGACAGTGTGTGTACACAGGTACATACACCTCGGCACCCGGCAGCGGACATCGGCAGCGCACACAGCGAAAAAAGATTTCAATGCGTCTCGCTGTTATGTTTGTGTATAATACACCTCCTCGCCCGGCAGCAGACAGCGGCAGCGCACACGGCGAAAAAAGATTTCAATGCTTCTCGTGGTTATGTTTGTGTATAATACACCTCTGCGCCCGGCAGCGGACAGCGACAGCGCACACTCTCATGGGAGAGGCGTGCGGTTATCCAGGATAACAGCATGCCTTACCTGGATAACCGCATGCCTTACCTGGATAACCGCACGCCTTCCAAAATTGATGTTACAGCCTATAGGGTGTGCAATATCGACAGATATGTGGATGGGAATAGACACCAAAAAGCACTGTGTAACCCACAAATCGTGGTATAACTACCTATACTCTCCATGCTGTGATGCATCGATGTAGTGCTACTAGGAAGCCCCATTGCTGTATCATGACGATTCTTCACAAGTGTATCAACCCCTTCATTGTGAGTGGCCATATGAAGTCTACACAAGAGTACACGTCAGTTCATCATCAGTCAGCCCTTATACATCATCCGACGCTGTATTCCTTGGCAGCCCCCACTCCAGTCACAAGTAATCTTAGCCTCGCTTTGGGATGATCACCTTGATAGTGATGACAAGTGACACCATACGTCGCCGCCATGAACTCCCATTGAACCTGACGTTAGTTCTGGCCACGTGATCAAAACATGGCCGCCGAGATCTCGTGAGATTTGGGAGAACGAAGCGAATCGGAAAAGGTTGTCACCCTGTCACTCAAACCAGGTGTTTTCTGTTGTAAGGGCACTGTCTGCTTCCGGTTCCGGTAGGTCCCCTGGTGGTGGAAAGACAGACTATGGGTTCGGGATTGTAAGGGGATTCATGTGTAGGAATTTGTACTGTACAAATCGGAGATGAGATTATTTTGTTTGTTGATGGTTCTGCTGATGGGTGTAGGGTTGTGTAAGTAGAGCTACATCTATGTGGCTGAATATAGTAACCATCATTGATAATGCATGGTTAGTAATGGTATCCAATGACATTGTCAAAAGAAGACGTCATTTTCTTGGTATATAAAATGTGGAGGCAAGTGTTTTAAAAAAGGAGACTACAGGAGGCTGGCTTTACTTAACTTTTAGAGAATTATCATCTATATCAAAGGTAGGCCATTTTGGTTGAGGTTGTTCTTTTGTTGCGAACATCTGTGTAGAACATACCTTTAAAGAGACCCGATTCTGACTTTAAAGATGACATAGACATTCAATATAATGTTTACCTACGTTAACATGATTTTTTGTGCTTTTTTACTTCAAAAGGTTAGACACCATGCTTTTGGTCTAAAACTTTTTTTTTCTTTATGCCTTTGGTTTAATCGTAACAGGAAGTTTTAACTTTGATCAACTCGGCAGAGAATTGCTTACCAGAGTGGTCTGTATTGAATGCGCCACGTTATGTCATGGCTGATACAAACGTCACTATAGATTAGTACTAGAACCACCATATTCAATGGGGGGCATTGAATACAATGTGTCTGTATTCAATGGGTGTCCGTCATCTTGGATTTTGAACAGATCTGAGCTGTTTTTCTTTATTTAAAAGCAAAATAACCCCCTAGGCCATGACATAAATGCAAATGTCCACTTCCATGGGATTTTTTACATGAGTGGGATGCGACCAGTCCCACCTCAGGGAATATGATGTAAAATATCCCATGGTCGTGGACATTTGCTTATGTATCCCACGGTGCTTATCCGAGACAGGCGCTTATTTGAAAACTGTTTTCAGTGCTTAACCCTTTTAGGGCAGAACAAATATTGTTGCCCCGGCCATGGGGACAGCCTCTGAAAAAAAGTATAGTTCCTATAGGACGAGCCTATTTTCAATTCCTATACTAATCCTATATAATGGGCATCGACTATAGTCGACGCTAGGCCTGCCATGGTGTCGACTATAGTCAACGCTAGGCCTACCATGGTGTCGACTATAGTCGATGCTAGCCCTCAATGGGTTAAGAGTAATTTCAATACCCCTACACCCGCTTATTTAGGACCCAGGCGCTTAAACGGGTCATTACAGAATTCAAACTCTGTCCTGCTGTCAAGTTTATTCATAGACCACATACCTGCACCCTGAGCCACTCACCATCATTGGAAGTCCCAAACGATGAAGCAATCTGCTCCTACACGTGCATTCCTTGTGCTAAGTAGTCGAGAAATCCAACCCCATGAATGACATCAACTTGTCCATCTGCCAAGAAGTTCACAATAACCAAAGCTCTTCTGTGGACGTGTGTGCACATGTTTGAAATACCTGAGTCAGATTCCACAACTATGGGGACATGGGGAGGGGGGTAAGAGGGTGGCGGGGTGGTTGTAGGCGGAAATGTGGATGGTAAGATCCCGGGGTAAGATGGGTGGGTGGGCCACCCGGGGTGGGCCAGGTACAGAGATGGGGCCCAAAAAGGGTAGGGAAATGTGTATGTTCCCTGTGACTTCAAATCTGTTAAGGTTGAGAACTTTTTTTAAACTTGAATTTTGTTTCGTGATATTGAATATGCGTATTCTTTGGAGAGGTAATGTGATGTACAAAGGCGCATGGGCAGGAAAGTCAGATTCTGTACTTGACTACATGCACCAAGAATACAAAAAAAGAGAGAATTTTATGGGAAAATGTGAAAATAGTTGGGTTTTTTTAAATCTGTTTAAATTCTGAGGTTATACCCCTATGACGCAGAGCTAACCAGAAACACGACAAGACACAACGTGAATGAAATAGTCCAACCTGATAGGTGAGATGCATGGCATAGGGGTGCCAGGAGGTAAGAGATCGGGATGGATTTCCAGGAGATGCATGCCCGGGGGGCCTTCATATGTCTTGGTACCACATGTGTCTGGCTGGCAAAATCTCCCTAACAAGAGTCCCGTTTTTGAGAAAAATCCCCCTAAAAAGGGTCTACTTTTGAGAAAATCTCCCTAACAAGGTTCTACTTTTGAGTAAAAAGCCCTATTTCGGGCAAATTTTGCTATTTTTTTGAGAAAATTTTCCAAAATAAATTGACATTTTTTTTTATCAATTAGTCAATTGAGCAAACATGGAGGGTTTTTTTTGCTGAAAATGCCCTAACAAGGGTGGACTTTCAAGGGTAAAATCCGCCTAACAAGGGTAAGGGTTGTCAGAGGCCCAGCCGCACACCCCGTCAAAAAAATCAAGTGTCCCCCCCCCGGTGGTGTATGGGCTCGAGGTGGTAACCCTGTCTTTGTGGTGTTTCTTTGTTCCCAAAGTTCCAGTGTCTGCCTCTCACGCTGGTCCCTATACGTTGTATCCCGGAAGGGAAATTGGAAGTTACAATCTAAAGAAGTTACAATCTAAAGAATAACTTATTTCTTTTGAATCCAATTATAATTAAAGTGTAAAAATACCACACTCAAGTACCGTATGCCCCCTCGCACCCCAGCCCCCCTCCCCCCCCCCCCACACACACTCACTCACTGTCTATCCAGATCCCTCCTAAAGAATGTGAAGACACAAATCCATCTGTACCTCCTTGATGTAACCACGGTTCTACCTGATACTCCAAATTCCCCGTGAGACGGCGGACAAGCCCCATATTAACCCTGCAAGGGCCAGCTGCTAATGCAAAAGTGTATCAGGCCAAATAAAAAAGGGTTTGTTTCAAATAACCCGACCGACCCTAGCAAAACAGGGGCAAAAAAAGCACTTTTTTGTGATTTAGAAGAATTTTGTCTCATTTTTTCATATTTCAAAGAAATTTTCTTACTTTTTGAGGATTTTTTCCTGTATCCTTTTCGTTTTCTTCCCCTCTCTCACATTTGTCATTTCCCCATCATTATTCTGCAATGAAATCAAAGAATTTGATACATTCATTGATATGTGCCCTATCATTTCCTATATAAATGTAAAAAAAAATCCAACCTACCGACCCTACCTTATCAAGTCATGTTACTGGAAACACACCTTTGTTTTTTTTTGGCCTAATGCAAAAGTGTATCATGGCCATTGGTCATCATGTTGCACCAATGAAGTGCATGAGTGTGACCCATCAGGGGCCATTTCCATACATCATCGACTCTACAGGGTTAATACACTCCCGGGGGGTCGGCATGATGCGTCAATGAAGTGCTGGCGAGTAGTCTCGCCAGCACTTCATTGGTGCAACATGACGCCCAATGGGCATGATGCACTCCTGCAGTAGCAGCCCTTGAATGTTTGACCAACAGCTCAGTGTGAGCAGGGATCCATATGTTACCTGTGTAAGGTTGGGTCACACTGTTATAATATAGTGGGGGGGGGGGGGGTTGCACCAATCAGGCACCCCTCAGCATGAGCTGCTCAAGAGCAAGAGGAGCTGCTCGCCACCCTCTGTCCATCAACCCTTTAAGGGCTTCTGATGCAGAAATGCATCATGCCCATTGGCCTGCATGATGCACCAATGAAGTTCTGGCAAGTTTCCTCGCCAGTACTTCAATGCAGCATCATGCCGACCCTCTGGGATTATATCAACCCTGTGGGGTCGGCATGTTGCATGAATGTAGCCCTGGTGAGTTTACCTACTCATAAGGACTGCATTCATACCTCATAGGGACCGCATTCATACCTCATATGGACCGCATTCATACCTCACAGGGACCGCATTCATACCTCACAGGGACCGCATTCATACCTCACAGGGACCGCATTCATACCTCACAGGGACCGCATGCATACCTCACAGGGACCGCATTCATACCTCACATGGACCGCATTCATACCTCACAGGGACCGCATTCATACCTCACAGGGACCGCATTCATACCTCACAGGGACCGCATGCATACCTCACAGGGACCGCATTCATACCTCACAGGGACCGCATTCATACCTCACAGGGACCGCATTCATACCTCACAGGGACCGCATTCATACCTCACAGGGACCGCATTCATACCTCACAGGGACCGCATTCATACCTCACAGGGACCGCATTCATACCTCACAGGGACCGCATTCATACCTCACAGGGACCGCATTCATACCTCACAGGGACCGCATTCATACCTCACAGGGACCGCATTCATACCTCACAGGGACCGCATTCATACCTCACAGGGACCGCATTCATACCTCACAGGGACCGCATTCATACCTCACAGGGACCGCATTCATACCTCACAGGGACCGCATTCATACCTCACAGGGACCGCATTCATACCTCACAGGGACCGCATTCATACCTCACAGGGACCGCATTCATACCTCATAGGGACCGCATTCATACCTCATGACAACTCTTCATCGGGAAATTATGCCGATCCTCTGTGGGGTCAGCATGATACATGAATGCAGGGCTGCATTCATGTATCATGCTGACCAATGGGCATGATGCATTAAGCCACCATGCTGCCCATGGAGGGTTTAATAGTTAATTGCAGTACGGCTGTTTATCCATGCATCCCCTGTTAGCGCTGTGTCGGCCTAAGCTCCATGACAGGCGGTAGATAACCTGCTTCTGGTACTTCATTCATACATCATGCTGACCAAGGGGCATGATGCACTTCTGCATTAACTCCTGCCCATTGGTCGTCATGATGCACCAATGAAGTGCTGGCGAGACTGCTCGCCAGCACTTCATTGGAGCATCAAATGCCGACCCTATGGGGTTGATACATATATACTCCCTGAGGGTCGGCATGATGCTCCAATGAAGTGCTGGCGAGTAGTCTCGCCAGCACTTCATTGGTGCATCATGACGACCAATGGGTATAATGCATGAAGCCTCCATGCTGCCTGTAGAGGGTCAGTTAATTGCATCATGGCTGTTTATCCATTCACCCCCTGTTAGCGCTATGTCGGCCATATAGCTCCGTGACAGGCAGCAGATAACCTGCTCACGACGACATCTAAAACCACCGACCCTCTCACGGAGCAGCTCAGACAGCAGCTCACTGAGCAGTTTACCACACCAACTTGGTTAATAACTTCTAGCCCTACATAGACTAGTAGACGACCTATATTTTTCTTTGGGTTTGAAAATGTGTGTATCGCCATTCCACTATACTCCAGTAAGCTAAAATGTAGATTTCTTCTGGCCTTTCTACCCCTTTTCAGCCTGTAAGCAAATTTAGCTCTTTTTTTCCTCGACACCCCCCCTGTTTTTTCTTCTTATATCTTTTTTTCTTTGCTGAATATAGGCTGAAATTTCAGTCTTTATGTAAATTACTTAACCGCTCACTTGCCATCCAGCAACTCCCACGTATTTCAGTGATATTTTGCATGGAACACTGGGCCCACATGGTTCTTGGAAAAACATAGGAATTTGTTGGTGTGTATATTGTCTTTCCTCTTTCCTTCCCAATGTCCTCTTCTGAATCAAATATAAGGACCAATAATACTAAGGGAGTGGTCATTCTTTAACAACAGGGGGGGTGGGCTTTGGGGACGGTGGCAAAAGAATGTCAGACCCCTCATAGAGGGGGGGGGACAAAAAAACTCACCCCGTTTGAGCGAAAAAGCCTGCGCGCTACCTAAAAATAAAATGGGGGGGGGGGATGTCCATACCCCTCCGAGGGGGGTGGCGGAAAAAATTCCACCCCCCCCCCCGTTGTTAAAAAAAAGGACCACTCCCTAAGTGCAACTAACTTAAATTTAGAAGAACTTTCTCAGAGCACATTTATTAAGGGACCATTAATTATTCCTTAGTAAAAACACAGAGCACAAAAACTTGGACAAGTCTAACATCATGCTTGGCTCGTCCCATGCCAATTACTGTTAGATAATCAAAGATGGCGGCTTCATTTGAAACGCTCGGCCCGTGCGATTACCGCATAGCCCACCCGCCTGTTGGAGTGCGCGCGTCTTACCTTCTCCTCATCTGAAAGACAAGATGGCCGAAGTCGGTCACCCTAGCCGAACCAATCTGGGCTCTTATTTACATTTCTGACAAGATAAACATAAACAAGCTCTGGTAGGACAAGAGCCATTCGGTAGGCATGTAAACAGGTCGTACGTGCTGAGAGCTGAGGGGACGCCGGGAACTTGGGAGACGCTGATGGTCGGTCGTTCTTCTCGCGCATGCGTGAACGGCACGCGTGGCAGCACTTCCGGGGAAACCACTTTCCCATGGTGTGCGCGGGCCATGTCCTCTTCGAAGATTAAATGGTCCATCAATGGTTTTCTTTTACAACAGCTGACTATTTGTCGTCGTGATGCTTGAATGCAACTCCGGCAGGTAACTCGCCAGGACTACATTCATGATCATGATGATGCTTCTGAAGCATAGATAACAAAGGCTAATAGATTATCCATTTCTTGGCACCAGGAAGCCCTCAGTGGATTACACTCACCAGCGCCGCATTCACGCATCATAACGACCAAAAGGCATGATGCATGGTGCATTAGCGGCTAAAGGCTGAGCTGTTGGTAGGAGGTGGGCTTGAAGAGTGGGTTTATTATGAAGTCACAAATTAATGCATTTAGCTATTCTATGTTGGAAGCCATATCGAAGCCAGTGAAAAATAACGAGTAGTCTACCCTTAATGTCATATTTTGGTGTGGATGGTGACCATAGCGCATGGCCCTGGTAGTCTTCCGAAAGTCCAATACTGAACTTGAGTATAGCTATCACTAGAATTCAGAAAAAAAATGAATATCTTTTTGAAAGAGATGTTTTAGGGTAGCATCTACGCCTTTTCTCTTTTTCTCCATGTACACATGGCAAAGTGAAGTCAATTTCGGGAATTAAAAAAAACACCAATTCCACTGTCCATGTATTCTTCTGGAGTTTTGACAGCATAGTCTGATATTCTGATACAATAATCCAACCTGTCAAGTTCAGGTTTTCTCATACCTTGGTGGGTGGTCAATTCTGGATTGGGTTTTTGAATCAGTAAATCATTCTGCATTTGTCTGTAGGCTTTGATAGACTAAGTAGGACTAGCTGACGGAAGGAGCAGAAATACGTGGCAGAAAGGGTTCATTTCCTGGCCCATTCTAGGGACGTGTGTAGACGTAACCCTAGGGATCATGTTCCCTGCAGGTCTACTGACTGGTACCATTTAAAATGTTGCACTGATAGAAATGGATAGAAGCTGAAGCCTTTTAACCCTTTAACCCTTCAAGGGCGACTAATGCAGAAGTGCATCATGCCCATCTGGCACCATGATGCAGCATGTCGCCCCTCCGTGTGTGTATCAAAATCGTAGAGTTGGCATGATGCATGAATCCAGTGCTGGCAAGTTACTGCATTCATGCATCATGCCAGGTAGACTCTGGTCATGCAGTAATGCATCATGCCAGGTAGACTCTGGTCATGCAGTAATGCATCATGCCAGGTAGACTCTGGTCATGCAGTAATGCATCATGCCAGGTACACTCTGATCATGCAGTAAGGCCAAAAAAAAAGTTTGTTTCCGGTCACCCGACCGTCCTCAGCTAAATAGGGCTGACCTCAGAACTTTTTGAAGATTTTTTCAATTTTTTGCTGATGTTTTAAAGATTTTTTGAAGATTTCTGAAGATTTTTTCAAAATTTTCGAACATTCTCTTCCAAAATTGTTATTCGATATATAGGGACATATTTCCCAATGGTTTTCTAATATCCCATGCAGGAAATGAACTTTTCTAACATCCACCAGTGAAAACTCAAGAAAGAATGACTATATGAGACCTTGGACAAAAAAAACAAAAAAAAACGACCTACCTACCTCAACTTTTTGGTCCATGTTACCGGAAACACAGCTCTTTTTTTTTGGCCAAGTCAGAGTCGATCTGTTACACTCCAGCCCATTAGCCCAAAAAATGATTATTTTTTTATCAACTTCAAATGTCTTATTCTGTTCACATTATATCCATAAGAGATGTATTAGTAGGTGACAAGTCCATTATAATTTGATGGCCTATTCCGCCCATAACTGTCCAGTCTGATTAGGGCCCTTGTTCATTGTCAGGCCATATTTACAGACCAGAAAATGGAACTTAGTGACATTAATTGCCATCAGCTGGAAGACACATGTATGAAAATCAGGAACTAAATGTAGATGCCAGTATGAATAAAGAAGAGTGGCCCTGCTTTATTTGGGGTGGCTCAATCTCTGTTCAGGGGTATTAAAATATAGGTCGGCCTGTAGATTTATTTGCAGCAGGTCATCAAAATCTGTGTTCAGTCTTAGCAGAATTAGAAGTCATAATTTACACTGGTTCCTTCCAAGAACTTCCATGTTTTCAAGCAGATAGGTCTTTGCCTTCTTAAGGAATGGTATTGGATAAGAACCTGTTTGTTTTGGTCCAGAAACCAGGGTTTTTGCAAGTGTGATGCGCCATCCAAATTACAAAATATCTAGACCAATATCATCTTTGGTGGCCAACTTAAGATGCCGAGTTTCTGGTACTAGTGGCTGTGTGGTTGTGTTTTAGCCCAATTCTCAGTCCCCACCACCTGCCTCTATTTACACAGCCACCAGCGGCCTTCCAGCCAATCACAGCCAACCATCTGTGGCGCCCCCTCCCGGACCCCACCTCAACCACTGGACCTCCTCTCCAAGCAGAATGCTATCTTCTAGGCCTCCTGGAAATATACTGAATATCTGTCTGGAGAGTGGTTAGTTCAGGTCTGGCCACATTTGCCACCATTTGTAGGGAATCAACTGCTGTCTGATTCCCTCCTTCTGGTGTTAACCCTTAAAGGGGTCGTAAGGGGGAGCTTCCACATGAACAACTTTTCAAGTAAAATTAGTGTAAGACACATCAGGCCAAAAAAAATTGTGTGTTTCCAGTTACATGACTAAAATGTCTAGGGTCGGTAGGTCGGTTTTTGTTGTTTTTTTAATACATATTTTTTTTTAATTATATATAGAAATGTATGGGCAGATATGTTGGGTTCTGTGATTTAACAGTGGAAATATGAAACACATAAGAAATGTGAAGCACATGTAAAATATATAAATGAACTGTATACCAATAGATGAGGACCTACATAAGCTTCACGGAAAGTTGATGAAAAGTGATGAAAGTGATGAAAAATGCCTAAATATTGCCAAAAAAATGTCAGAAATTCCCAAAATATAAATAAATAATCAAAGCCTTTATGAATTTCTTTCAAAAATGTAGCATCTTCTTATTCATGGAATGTAAATGGAACAAAATTGTTCTTTTTTAGTTATTTTTGCTCTGAACAGCATCAGGTTATATAGGAGATGTAGGTCATAGTTCTCAGTTTTGATGAGTGCAGAACAATGTCGGAGAGATTTCTGAGGGCACTTTTGTTTATACCTCTTACGATTATTATGGTGATTCACTGTTAAATTCTATGAGGATTCCTGTAGATTCAGCAGTCGTTTCCTAGAGTGAAAGTCATTATATGATCCAGGTCTCACACAGCTCTAGCCATTCCATTGAACTCAGGAAGTAAAATTCACTCATTCAGATATTAGGACAGAAACAAATTCCAATGTCTACCATATCGGGTTTCACTGTGAGAATTACACAGTTTCATTGTATTACAATTATGGTGGCTCACCACCGCTCACCACTCAACTGTACAAGGATTAGTGTGTAAGTCATCGTAATGATCTAAAATTGTATACCCACAACCACTCCTTTTCCAATCTAATGGGTCTGGACGACATGATGGCATGGCCATTTCTTGAAATTGACATATGACATGGGCCTTAGGACACGAAACAAACAAAAAAAGAATTAGTGACATGCCATAGGTGCTCTCTTAGAATCGACATGGGACATGGTAGGTTCTTAGAGGTGACAGGGGACATGGAGATTTATGTGACATGTGACATGCATTTCTTGAAATTGGAGCCCCCATTCAGAGTCCCAATCTAGACTAGAGGTTACGTGGACGTAAATGCTGCCCTCTCGTGAGTCATATGGTATTCAGGACTGCACTGAAGGGTGTTCTGACTGCTAATTGGTTTAGAATTAGACAGAAGAAATATTGGTAAAATTATGAAAACAATCACAGGTGTTCCCAAATAGTTAATAAATGGAATAGTAGGTGTGTTTTTATATTATGCCAGGCCTTGGGGATTTTATGAGGCATGCAAAAGTTAATCTGGCCAATGGAGATTTTTAGGCCCAAAATAGGGTAGAATGGCACTCACTGCACATATCATTCCCTTATTTAAGATTTTCAGGGTTAAGTCTATCCAACATTCTGTCAGATTGTGTATGAGGGATGAGTTAACCGTGCTATGGTTGAAATTTTTACCAACGAACATTTTAGGCGGCTGTTTTTGTGTGTTATGCTATATAGAAACATAGAGGAAATGGATTTAGTTCCACGTGACCTATACCTTCACCACAAGGTGCCTCAGCCATGGCAGTTTATGACCACCACCCTAGGTCTGGGGTCTATTTCAGAACGATTGACGTTTTGGGTCGACAATCGTAGATGTAGACAATCACCTAATGTACGATTTTGTGAACAATTCATTGTATGTCTCACCAGGGGTATATTTCATAAAAGACGATGATTTGCTCCCCATTTGGATTCTTGAACGATCACACGTTGTACAATCAGTCAACAGACATTATGTTTCCAATGGGATGATATTAAATTGTTAAAATGCATGGGAAACTGTCTTGGGCTGTTCAGAACTATAGTAGAAATAGAACAAATGTACAAACATATAACCTAGCACTATACAATGCTGTATATATTAGGAGACAGATACGATTTGGCCTGATCCTGTGATCGTAGTGGTACTTTGGTGATCATAGAACTATTTGGTGATCGTAGGTTGATTTGAAATAGACCTCAGACCACCCAGACAGATATCAGGTGGCTTAGCCCCATGTGTGGCTTCATTCACAGCTGACGTCAGCACTACGTCATCTGTCTTCCCCAGCTTCAATGGGATATCTAAACTCCGAAGATAAATTAGAGAGAGAGAGAGAGAGAGAGAGAGAGAGAGACAGACAGAGACAGACAGACAGACAGACAGACAGACAGAGACAGACAGAGACAGAGACAGGGAGACAGACAGAGACAGACAGACAGAAACACAGAGACACAGAGAGAGAGGGGAGAGACAGAGACATACAGAGAAAGATGGAGGGACATACAGGTATACAGGTGCAGCGTATAGCTTCCACCCAAAGTCAGGGTGCAACTTATATGTGGGTGTGGTTTATATAGATGGGTGTGGCTATACACAGGGGTTTACGGTATTGACCATTCCCTTATCTGATACCAGTCGGTAGCGGTTATGTATAATATAAAGGGGATTACAAGGCCTACATGTACTTCTTTCATATCTGATAAGAAACTCACAACTCACACTTGTATTAGCTTAGATAAGGGACCACCGTGTACATGATAGATTAGAGAACACTATATACCCCATTTCTATCGGCTGATATCAATTCACATTCACACATTGTTTCCAAACCTGAGGGATCCCCCTCCCCTGTACAACAACTATCTGTATAAGGAGCCTCTATCTGCAGTACTACAAATAGAGGCTGACCATCCAACAGCTATCCGTGTAAAAATAACACTGTCTGTATCAAATTCAGTGGGTCAGAAAACTGTTATCAATGTCAAGGACACATTAGATTCCCCCTTACTTTAAGTGTATCAACATTTTCTATGTGACTTAACATGTTGATGGAAAGGTTTCTTCAGATAGTGGTTGGATGGGTACTACATATAGTGTTCATTTTAAGACAGATATTGGTTGGACGGTCAGCCTCTATGTGTAGTACTTCAGATAGCGGTCGTTTACAAAGATAGTGGTTGTACACCCCGGGTTGTACCCCCCCCCCTTCAGGTGGGTGGGGAGGGAGGGTGCTTATAAAAGGTTGGCCCATATTTAAATAAACGTCCAGTATTATCACAAACCAGGATCCCAAGTCCAGCCACTCCAGTTTGGACCGCCAACCAGTCTACACCACTGGTCTTCTACATTGTCAAACAGTGTCCCACAGTTCAGCAGCATTCATAACACAGCAGCTATGAAGTGTCTTACCCTGGTATTGCTCCTGATGTCCCTCTATGGGGTGAATGCTTGGGGCCTATGGAACCATGACACCAAGCCATCTCTTCTCAACCTCTTTCCTAGATAAGCCTTTCTTAAGCCTCATGATTGTGACTGGCCTATTCATAAACTTCCCCGTCTTGGCATGTTTCAAGAAGACTGTGGTTTCTGTGTGGTATCTCACAAGAAGATAGGGTCCATGGAAGACCCTTGCTAACTTGAGTTTGGTTTTCGGATCTTTGATCCTTGGCCAATACAACCAACAGATATCTCCTTCTTTCATCTTTGGATCATAGGCACCACGGTCATATCTCTTCTTCATTTGTTCTTGAACATGCCTCATATGTCTTCCTGCACACTCAGCCGCCTTCTCCTGGGATTGTAATATGTCTGCAAGATGTTCATTTACAGACTTGGCTTCTTTTGCATCAATCTTAAGCTGGTTTTCTGTTGGAAAGAGGGGCTCAATTCCATGACAAAGCATGAAAGCTGTATGTCCCGTGGCATACGCTGGTGTAGAATTCAAGCTGAATTCCACTGCTTCCAAATGTTTGTCCCAGTCCTTCTGGTTTTCACTCACATAATTTCTGATGACACCTAGAATAGAGCGATTTGTTCGTTCAACCAGGCCAGAGGCCTGTGGATGAAGGACGGAATTGAATTGCTGTTGTATGTTGTAGGTGGCACAAACTGATTCAAACACCTTACTTGCAAAGGATTTTCCATTATCCATCACCAATCTCCTTGGTGTACCAAATCTACAGATGACTTTGTTGTAGATTGCTCTAGATACTGTTGGTGCCTGAAGATTTGGAATGGCAAAACAGATCACAAATCGTGAATAATAGTCCACTAGTACTATTATATGTTCATTCATGGAGAGTGTGATTGGCAGTCTCTCTAGAGCATCTAGATTCCAAGTATCAAAGGGTCTGGGACTAGGGTCTCGAATGATGAGGGGTGGCTTTATTGGCCTTGTCATTCTCTTGGTCTGGGCACAGTCCTCACATGAGGCACAGTAGTCAGTCACATCCAAGGACATTTTTGGCCAAAAATATCTTGATCTCATTGCCCCTAGCATCTTGTTAACTCCTAGATGGCCTCCTAGAGGGTCATCATGATGTGCCTGTAAGACCCGTAGTCTCATCTCCCCTTGAGGTACAACAATTAATGCAGTAACCTCAGCCTTAGGCCCCATAGATACATCCATGAAATAGAGTATTCTATCTACTATGGTATAATGAGCCTCACGAAGTATCAATGCCCTGGCTTGTTTAGCATCATGTGGTAATCGGCCATTATTTAGGTAGTCTATCACACCTGCACAAAAGTCATCACCTTCCTGTTCTTCACTCATCTCTTCTCTTGAGATACCTAGCAAAGGGAAATGTTCCCTTGATTGCTTTCTAACTTGTGAAGTGTACTTCCTTCTCTTGGCTTCTCTGCGTGTAATAGGCTCTGCACCGATTGCTGCAAGTTCTACTGGGTCTGGACTGTAATATTCCTGCTCTTCTTGTGACCTAGTATAATATTTTACCTCCACATGAGTGCTAAAATGCACACTCTTCTTACCACTTTGCTTCATTGCCAACCTGTTCAATCGCCTTTCTCTCTTTGGTATACGATGTGTTGATGCGGGCTTTGATGTTTGTACCTCATTTATACTGATGCTACAAAGAGCTGGGAATGATTCCATCATTTCCTCAATGCCGTCTCTCTCATAGGGTTTGCCTTCTAGCCTACTCAGGCTATCAGGTACCACATTCTCTTTCCCTTTTACATGCTCAACAGTATACTGAAATTGTCTCAGATCAGCTGCCCACCTAATCTGTCTAGGGGATAGCTTACTCCGAGGGTTCAGTATATACTGGAGTGGAGCATGATCCGTCCTTATCAGGAATTTCTTGCCTTCGAGGTATACTCTCCAGTGCAGGCATGCATAGACAATGCCTGCGAGTTCTCTGTCAAGTGTCGAATAGTTTCTTTGGGCTGGGCTGAGCAGTTTGGCTGTATATGCAATGGGTCTGAGATTCTTCTCTTCATCATACTGACTCAGAGTTCCACCTATTCCATAGTCCGAGGCATCTGTTGTTACAATGAACTCCTTATTGAAATTGGGGTACATGAGTAGACAGTCGGATGTCAGTGCTTCCTTAAGATCTTCAAAGGCTTCCATTTGTTCTGTGCCCCAATTCCACTCCCTTTTCTTCTTTGTCAATTCATATAGACATCTTGCTCTAGTAGCATAGTTTGGTATGAATTTCCGGTAGAACCCTGTCATACCTAAAAACCTTCGGACTTGGGTTTGATTCCTCAGTGGTTTGATGTCTCTTATAGCTTGTACTTTGGCAGGGTTTGGGCGGATCCCTTCTTTGTTGAGTATGTGTCCCAGAAATGGAACTTCTGGTGCAGCAATAATACATTTTGCTGGTTTGAGTCTGAGCCCTGAACTTCGTATCCTGCGTAACACCTCACCTAAGTCTTCCAGGTGTTGTTCAAAGGTGTTAGAAAACACCAGGATGTCATCGATATAGCATATACAGTTTTTAAACTGTAACCCTTGTAGAACAAGGTCCACTACCATCTGACAACTACGGGCTGCATTTCTCAATCCCATACTGAGTCTTTTGTATCTGAACTTGCCAAATGGTGTGAGGAACCCTGTGTAGTCCCTGCTCTTCTCAGAGATAGGTATTTGGTGGAAAGCCATCATTAAGTCCAGTGCTGAAATGTAATTTGGCTGTATCTGTCCTACAGCGTCAAGTGCATCATCTATTCTGGGTTTAGCTACCAGAAAAGCTGGACTAGCCCATGAACCATCATAGCTGGGTTCGACAATACCTAGACGTACTTGTTCATCAACCGCTTTCTTAAGATTTTCACGCATCTTGGGAGACACCCTAAAGGGCATCTGCTGGACTGGTTTTGCATCTGGGATCACCTCAATTTCATGTTCAATCCAATCAGTGCATCCCACTTTACCATCTGGACCTACAAAGGCCCCACAGTTATCTCTCAAGAGAGCATCCATCCTTGCCCTCTGCTCTTCTGTCAACTTTGATTTGGAATAGTTAACCTTGGGTGTAAAACTGGGTGTTGGTTCTGTCTTCTCCTTGTCTTCAACCTGTGGATCGAATATACCTACCGAAGATATGTGGACACACTCATCACCTGTGAGTTGCCTCAATGTTCCCAGGGCAGTACCTTGCCCTATCTCGACCTCATGATCTGAAAGGTTAACAAATCTAACAGGTACAGTGCCTTTATGCACTCGTACACAGCACCTTGCTGTCCACACCTCTGGCTGTTTTGTAACCTTGAACCCTACATAATTAAAGAACATACCTTCTTTCAAAGCTGAATCCACTGGGAGACTGCACAACATTTCAGTATGTGCTGGAATAGTCAGTATACTGTTAGACCTTACCACACACTGCTTGTCGTCTGGCGGTGTGTCTCGAGATGAATACATGATATTCATACCATACTGTTTCAGGAAATCCCGCCCTAGTACAACGTCTAGCCTAAGGCCTGGGATGACATGAAACAATACATCATATGTGGAATCCTCAATAGTGATTATGCCCCGCATATCACAATGAGCATCCACAACCTGTCCTCCTGCAAAAGTGACAAATACACGTGAAGGATACTCAACAGTCTCATTGTTAGCCTGTTTCACCCGGTTGTAATAGTCAAGACTCACACAGCACCGATCTGCCCCAGTATCGACCAATGCCCGTGCACACGTCTGACCTATGCACACCTGAACACAATTATCCTCTGTCAAGAGATGTGAAGCCATGTAGGCCTTACCTTTCTGATAAACCTTACTCTGGCGTTCGCAAATTGATGCTATCTTGAGTCGTGTGTGATGGAATTGAGATCCACTAGCGTCCTTCGGTACCTCAAGCGACCGGCCCTGTCTACCCTTTGGATCCTCATACGGTACATTCCCCATGGCACACTCCTGACTGCAACATAAATCTCCATCATTTAAACAATTTGCGCAACAATTATCAGTTTCAGGATGTTCATCATCCCTATAATACACCTTGCCTGTAAGAGGATCTTTCTTGTAAAAGAAACTATACCTTTGAGCTACATCAACCTCAGAAACAGTAGGATCCTGTATCTCACTTAATCTATTATCATCACACAAAGGATCCTTTAGTTTTCTACCTTCATTATTTACACAGTGGTTATCTTTATCTGACACAACCGATACACTTGTGCCACTACGGGTTACCTTACCCATACTAGAACCTTCCCCCTCTCTTTCCCCATAGGGAGGAGGAGACTCTAGTTTCCCTGGTTCTTGGAACCTTGGTTGCTGTTCCTGTAGTGGGATGGGGACTTTGACCGCTGTCTGGTTGACTTCTTCAGCATTTCCTCCAACCGCGCCAGTCGGTCAGCTACTGCTCCAAAGCTGTTGTCCTTGGATCCTGAGTTGTTGCTCTCACTGCTGGAATGGTGGTTGCCACCACTGGGACCACTGCTGTTGTTGTAACCACTGTTGTAGTTGTAGCCACCATTGTTGTTCCTCTGGTTATGGTGGAAGCCACCGCGGCCACGGCCTCGCCCACGACTGCGACCATGACCTTGACCTTGGCCCTGACCACCATTATTCCTCTTTGGAGCTGGACATCCCCTTGCCATATGTCCATATTTCTGGCAATTATAACATTGGATGTCCATAGCAGCCACATTAAAACTCTCTTTAAAAGAGGCAAGCTCCTGTCTTAGTTTGTCAACCTCACTGACAGGTTCACTAACTGCTTCTACAGCACTGACAGACACTTGCTGAGTTTTAAGTGCTGCCATCTGGGCTTGCTGTGCTGCGTACTGATTCCGCAGTGTCTGCAGCTCCAGTTCTAGCTTAGAGAGAGAAGTATTATGAGTTTTACTCACATCCATTGTCTTTTGCATGATGGCCACAACCTGCTGATTCTGGCTATGGTCCATCTGTGACTTATAGATGGCAAAGTCTTCATCTGCATCACGGCAGATTTTGATTGCATCCTTGAAGCAGGTAGGGTTGCCATCCCTAATTTTGGATTGGTATGGCCCTGTCACAGCCATTGAAAAGGAATGTAACATCTTGGCATCACTTAGTCCCAACCTCCTATATGCCCTGGTGGCCTCAATTATAAAGTCTTCTATGGTCTGACTCGTGTCCATTACCAATTTGCTTAACCTGTCGTAGTCTTTAGGGGTGAGCTTGCCAAATCTATCTGTGAAGGCTGTTTTTACTTCTCCCCATGTACTCAAACCTTCTATCTGGTCTGTGTGATACCAGTCCTCTGCAGGTCCCTCAAGAAATGAAGGGAAGACCTGTCTTGTGGTCTTATCTGCATCCCTGTGTGGGCCCTGCAGCTCTAAATACCTCTCAAAGCTCTTAACCCATAGTGCTGGATCTGATAATTTACTGTCTCTGAAATTAGGGGGAGGTCTGGCTCTAATAGACCAGCCCCTAACATCCTCATCCTGTATCACCACCTGCTGAACACCATTATTTTGTCCCACACCTACATTTTGTACAGCTGCATTCAGCCTCTCTGTGAAAGTGTCTAAAGTTCTCTGCCCCTCCTGGGTCTGATTTGCCTGCATTGTTTGAGTTTTCTCCTCTAACAATTGGGCAAAACCATTATACAGTTCTTGGAATTTGGTCTCTAAAGTGTCACTGAGTTGCCTTGCCGTTGCCATGATACCTGAATTAAGTACGAGTTCTCCACCAGCCAAATGTTAAAGGGAGTTGAAGAATGTTTGGTTGGGAAGCTAGGTCCTAATTGAATTATGGGTAATTCAATTAGCAATGTTAATAATAGTTAGAAATCCATTCCCCTTGACATTTACTCTATACCTATAACTGGGATCTATTATGCATCAAACACTGACTAGTCACTGCGACATATAGGATGCATTTATTCAGGATACTCCGTAGAGCTTATTCATGGCAACACAAATATTAAATGACAACTGATACAAGGCAATCAACACATGTAATATAATAGCACAGTACCTTATAGTGGTTCCTACCACAATAACACAGTCCTAATACAGAGTCCTTATGATATGTCTACTGGTGCACACCCAGGCCACAGGCCAGCCTGGCCTCAGTCCTCCAGAGTGTGGGTGTGGATAATGGTGGAAGAGGTCTAAGACCTTACTCCATGTAGTCTTGAAGATAGCTGGATGTGGTGTGTGTCAGTGTCAGGGATGCAGGGGTTTAAGTAGTGCCCCACCAGTCAGGTGTGACAGCAGCTTTTCCCCTCTCCTACTGCAGTGGGCTTTCCAGCTTTAGCTCACACAGGGGATTTCACACCCCCTTGGCCTACAGTGCACTACACCCCACAGAAAGCTTTCTGACATGTGACACTTGGTTACTGTTGACATATAGTTCATTTTGATATTTGACAAATATCCATCATTTTGATACTCATAAAATCATAATTATCATAAAAATTGATAACAATTATAATCCATATAAATCCACAATTATGATTATGATATAATCATAATTGCTACTCTCAGCAGTAGTACACCTTACATTACATCACAATTCCGTTTCTAGCTGATATATACCTAATATTACACCTCGGGTACTAAAATCTTTTGTACCACTCAAAAGACACTCAAATCGCACCTTGTCGCTTTATGTAGTTTTGCAATTTTTATGTGTTTTCAGTTTGGGTATACTTGACTTAAGACTAGGTGAAAAAGAATTCCATGTTTTCATAATGCTCACACATATTCAGCATAGAAGATCCATTACCAGGATCTTATTCTTAAATACATACTCCATGATAAACAATTCACATCATATACTCATCTTAATCATTTCAACACAATATAGTAATAATCATATATCCATAACCTCAATAATATCATTGGGAGAAATATGAAATTCTCCGGATTGTAGGTCCAAGACCAGGATCTTAAATGAAACGATCAGTCACACACTCTTTTACATGGAAATCCATCATCAGGATGGCAATCAAATCAATTGTTCAGCATACATCAAAGACAATCCTAAAATAACACTCTTGTTATAAAAGTAGATCCACCATAGAAATCCACTCGTATCTGGTCCTTTATGAACCAATTCATAATGATACACCTTAAAATAAAACATTTCATTTGCAAAATAAATCATCTTAATCCTATATGTTTCTAAACACTTTATGTACAGTCTCTATTCATACCAATGGCTAACTGGGGTTACCATGGTATATTTCTGTCCAGACATGGATGTGGTGGGGAGTCACTCCATGTAAATACATATTATCTTCTTAAATCAGCTGGTCCTCTAAGTCAGTCATGTGCTAGGTGCAGTACGTCGCACTTGGGTCCAAGGTACATGACCGCTTCGCATGGTAGCATCTGGGCGTTTTGTGGACACAAGCATCCCTCGACTCATTGCATCTGCTCCGGCCCTGCATCAGTGGTCAACAGGCTACAGGAAATCACTATCTGTAGATCAGAGGGATTGTGAAAAAGATGCACAATTTAGCCAAATAATGTACACAAAACATAATCTCAACAGTGACATAGGTAACAATGTAAGCATGACACTATACAACCAGGCTTTTGTTTCTACATGTATCCTCCTTCACATAATTATTCTTCATTAGAACTTACCTACCTGTCAGCTGTTGTAAATCCTATCAAATAGGGTATTTCCATACTGAGACTCTAAAGCTTCTGTGAGAATCTAACTTGCCCTAACTACAGACCTCAGTGGGGTATGTTTTAGGATAACATACAACCATTGTAAAGGACACTCTATTTCTTCCCACTAGGTAGGGGGTGGTCATCATCATCAAACTAAAGTCCCTGCATTCTCACAATATATGCCTGTACGTCGGCATAGGTGGTGAGTGAGAGCTGACACTCAAAGTTTGTCTCCCTTTTTATCATCTCTCACCTTTGGGTGATGCACTCTTAAGTATGTCAGGCATTTCCAAGCCTCTACTCTTTGACATACACATCTAGACACTGTTACTTCATCCTTGGGCCCGCGTGTCTCAAACTTATCTTGTGTGCTCTCTCCTACCCTTCATGGTGGCATCCTAGCCTACCAGGTCTTTCTTACTCACCAGGCTGCCCTTGACACCTGTCAAGCGCCTATATCTCTTATCAAGTCTCAGTACCTTATTGTTGTGAAATGTCAAATTAGGTTATTGTGTGTCTTAGAGATAGGCCGAGCTTCATAGTGATGACCTTTTGTGGGGTCCTAATGTTCCATTGAAACATGGGCCCTGCCATTACCGTCTCACCATATCTCAATCCAGGAAAACCATAAGGATAGTACATGAGATACAAAAATTCAACAGATGTACCTTTGTTCTGTAGCATGTTTTAAGTACCCAGTCCTATTCTGAGGTGGGTAAATAATGATTATGCCCAAACTGCCATTGTTTTCTTGCATAGTGGTGTACCTACTCCTTTTGATTTATAGTTCTTGTCTTGTTAGGCTGTGCTACTTATAATAAGTAGTCTGTGCTGTCATAATAGGCTTTGCTAGGCTTTGTGTCTAATCTCTAATCTCTGGCTTGAGCTGGAGAATTAGTAGAAAACCCCTTTCTCCAACTAGGGTCTTAGAGCAGAACTTGATACATTTCTGAGACTGGCTTGCCTTAGAAATGGTTTGCTCAATAAGAAATTTACAGTGTTGTCAAAAATCTGCATTTTGTTGGCATTATAGTAAACTTATAGGCTGGATTGCTTTATAAGATACCTTATGCCTCTATCACATAAATATATATTCTGGGTATTGTTCACAAAAACACTATATAGCTCACCTGCGTCCAGGTAAAGGTATATAGGTTAAGACTTGTGATTCATCACCAGTTCACCATACATCTGGCAAATGTATGATATGAAACAATAAATTAGAAAGATAGTTCCTACTCTACAAATGGTTGTAGTAAAGTGACAGTTATCACACACATTAAGCACCTAAACATAATATGCCCGGAACACCTATGCTTCCAATAAGCACCATAAAACTGCCATCTTTCCACTTCCATTTAGAAATTATATACACTCATTAGAAATTCTAACGAGACCGTAGTCGGGGGACATCGCGTATCTTTGAAGTCAGGTCACTTGTTACAAACTTGCTTTGTGCCATTGTATCTAAATGTTCAATTGGTAACCATATAATGTCACCATCTTTGAAATGGACTAAATATTTCATGTCTTCACCCCTTGGTTTGCACACATCTGTAACACTCTTTATCTCATGATATGTGGGTGAGCCATCAGTGGGTATAGTTTTAGCTGCTTTTGGTACAATCCTGTGACTCACTGGGATCTTGACTGACTGTTGCACATCAATTGGGATGGTATCTGTGAGAGCCAATTGTTCATCACCTGTCTGTCCATCCTCTTCATGAACATCCCCATCAAGATCTTCCATAGGTACAGCTTCTTGCTGTTTCTCCTTAGTATCATCCAGTGTGAAACTTTCATTTGGAAGATCTGACTCATCCAACTCCTCTGGATCTTGCATATTTTGTTCTTCCTCCATGACACCAAGCCATCTCTTCTCAACCTCTTTCCTAGATAAGCCTTTCTTAAGCCTCATGATTGTGACTGGCCTATTCATAAACTTCCCCGTCTTGGCATGTTTCAAGAAGACTGTGGTTTCTGTGTGGTATCTCACAAGAAGATAGGGTCCATGGAAGACCCTTGCTAACTTGAGTTTGGTTTTCGGATCTTTGATCCTTGGCCAATACAACCAACAGATATCTCCTTCTTTCATCTTTGGATCATAGGCACCACGGTCATATCTCTTCTTCATTTGTTCTTGAACATGCCTCATATGTCTTCCTGCACACTCAGCCGCCTTCTCCTGGGATTGTAATATGTCTGCAAGATGTTCATTTACAGACTTGGCTTCTTTTGCATCAATCTTAAGCTGGTTTTCTGTTGGAAAGAGGGGCTCAATTCCATGACAAAGCATGAAAGCTGTATGTCCCGTGGCATACGCTGGTGTAGAATTCAAGCTGAATTCCACTGCTTCCAAATGTTTGTCCCAGTCCTTCTGGTTTTCACTCACATAATTTCTGATGACACCTAGAATAGAGCGATTTGTTCGTTCAACCAGGCCAGAGGCCTGTGGATGAAGGACGGAATTGAATTGCTGTTGTATGTTGTAGGTGGCACAAACTGATTCAAACACCTTACTTGCAAAGGATTTTCCATTATCCATCACCAATCTCCTTGGTGTACCAAATCTACAGATGACTTTGTTGTAGATTGCTCTAGATACTGTTGGTGCCTGAAGATTTGGAATGGCAAAACAGATCACAAATCGTGAATAATAGTCCACTAGTACTATTATATGTTCATTCATGGAGAGTGTGATTGGCAGTCTCTCTAGAGCATCTAGATTCCAAGTATCAAAGGGTCTGGGACTAGGGTCTCGAATGATGAGGGGTGGCTTTATTGGCCTTGTCATTCTCTTGGTCTGGGCACAGTCCTCACATGAGGCACAGTAGTCAGTCACATCCAAGGACATTTTTGGCCAAAAATATCTTGATCTCATTGCCCCTAGCATCTTGTTAACTCCTAGATGGCCTCCTAGAGGGTCATCATGATGTGCCTGTAAGACCCGTAGTCTCATCTCCCCTTGAGGTACAACAATTAATGCAGTAACCTCAGCCTTAGGCCCCATAGATACATCCATGAAATAGAGTATTCTATCTACTATGGTATAATGAGCCTCACGAAGTATCAATGCCCTGGCTTGTTTAGCATCATGTGGTAATCGGCCATTATTTAGGTAGTCTATCACACCTGCACAAAAGTCATCACCTTCCTGTTCTTCACTCATCTCTTCTCTTGAGATACCTAGCAAAGGGAAATGTTCCCTTGATTGCTTTCTAACTTGTGAAGTGTACTTCCTTCTCTTGGCTTCTCTGCGTGTAATAGGCTCTGCACCGATTGCTGCAAGTTCTACTGGGTCTGGACTGTAATATTCCTGCTCTTCTTGTGACCTAGTATAATATTTTACCTCCACATGAGTGCTAAAATGCACACTCTTCTTACCACTTTGCTTCATTGCCAACCTGTTCAATCGCCTTTCTCTCTTTGGTATACGATGTGTTGATGCGGGCTTTGATGTTTGTACCTCATTTATACTGATGCTACAAAGAGCTGGGAATGATTCCATCATTTCCTCAATGCCGTCTCTCTCATAGGGTTTGCCTTCTAGCCTACTCAGGCTATCAGGTACCACATTCTCTTTCCCTTTTACATGCTCAACAGTATACTGAAATTGTCTCAGATCAGCTGCCCACCTAATCTGTCTAGGGGATAGCTTACTCCGAGGGTTCAGTATATACTGGAGTGGAGCATGATCCGTCCTTATCAGGAATTTCTTGCCTTCGAGGTATACTCTCCAGTGCAGGCATGCATAGACAATGCCTGCGAGTTCTCTGTCAAGTGTCGAATAGTTTCTTTGGGCTGGGCTGAGCAGTTTGGCTGTATATGCAATGGGTCTGAGATTCTTCTCTTCATCATACTGACTCAGAGTTCCACCTATTCCATAGTCCGAGGCATCTGTTGTTACAATGAACTCCTTATTGAAATTGGGGTACATGAGTAGACAGTCGGATGTCAGTGCTTCCTTAAGATCTTCAAAGGCTTCCATTTGTTCTGTGCCCCAATTCCACTCCCTTTTCTTCTTTGTCAATTCATATAGACATCTTGCTCTAGTAGCATAGTTTGGTATGAATTTCCGGTAGAACCCTGTCATACCTAAAAACCTTCGGACTTGGGTTTGATTCCTCAGTGGTTTGATGTCTCTTATAGCTTGTACTTTGGCAGGGTTTGGGCGGATCCCTTCTTTGTTGAGTATGTGTCCCAGAAATGGAACTTCTGGTGCAGCAATAATACATTTTGCTGGTTTGAGTCTGAGCCCTGAACTTCGTATCCTGCGTAACACCTCACCTAAGTCTTCCAGGTGTTGTTCAAAGGTGTTAGAAAACACCAGGATGTCATCGATATAGCATATACAGTTTTTAAACTGTAACCCTTGTAGAACAAGGTCCACTACCATCTGACAACTACGGGCTGCATTTCTCAATCCCATACTGAGTCTTTTGTATCTGAACTTGCCAAATGGTGTGAGGAACCCTGTGTAGTCCCTGCTCTTCTCAGAGATAGGTATTTGGTGGAAAGCCATCATTAAGTCCAGTGCTGAAATGTAATTTGGCTGTATCTGTCCTACAGCGTCAAGTGCATCATCTATTCTGGGTTTAGCTACCAGAAAAGCTGGACTAGCCCATGAACCATCATAGCTGGGTTCGACAATACCTAGACGTACTTGTTCATCAACCGCTTTCTTAAGATTTTCACGCATCTTGGGAGACACCCTAAAGGGCATCTGCTGGACTGGTTTTGCATCTGGGATCACCTCAATTTCATGTTCAATCCAATCAGTGCATCCCACTTTACCATCTGGACCTACAAAGGCCCCACAGTTATCTCTCAAGAGAGCATCCATCCTTGCCCTCTGCTCTTCTGTCAACTTTGATTTGGAATAGTTAACCTTGGGTGTAAAACTGGGTGTTGGTTCTGTCTTCTCCTTGTCTTCAACCTGTGGATCGAATATACCTACCGAAGATATGTGGACACACTCATCACCTGTGAGTTGCCTCAATGTTCCCAGGGCAGTACCTTGCCCTATCTCGACCTCATGATCTGAAAGGTTAACAAATCTAACAGGTACAGTGCCTTTATGCACTCGTACACAGCACCTTGCTGTCCACACCTCTGGCTGTTTTGTAACCTTGAACCCTACATAATTAAAGAACATACCTTCTTTCAAAGCTGAATCCACTGGGAGACTGCACAACATTTCAGTATGTGCTGGAATAGTCAGTATACTGTTAGACCTTACCACACACTGCTTGTCGTCTGGCGGTGTGTCTCGAGATGAATACATGATATTCATACCATACTGTTTCAGGAAATCCCGCCCTAGTACAACGTCTAGCCTAAGGCCTGGGATGACATGAAACAATACATCATATGTGGAATCCTCAATAGTGATTATGCCCCGCATATCACAATGAGCATCCACAACCTGTCCTCCTGCAAAAGTGACAAATACACGTGAAGGATACTCAACAGTCTCATTGTTAGCCTGTTTCACCCGGTTGTAATAGTCAAGACTCACACAGCACCGATCTGCCCCAGTATCGACCAATGCCCGTGCACACGTCTGACCTATGCACACCTGAACACAATTATCCTCTGTCAAGAGATGTGAAGCCATGTAGGCCTTACCTTTCTGATAAACCTTACTCTGGCGTTCGCAAATTGATGCTATCTTGAGTCGTGTGTGATGGAATTGAGATCCACTAGCGTCCTTCGGTACCTCAAGCGACCGGCCCTGTCTACCCTTTGGATCCTCATACGGTACATTCCCCATGGCACACTCCTGACTGCAACATAAATCTCCATCATTTAAACAATTTGCGCAACAATTATCAGTTTCAGGATGTTCATCATCCCTATAATACACCTTGCCTGTAAGAGGATCTTTCTTGTAAAAGAAACTATACCTTTGAGCTACATCAACCTCAGAAACAGTAGGATCCTGTATCTCACTTAATCTATTATCATCACACAAAGGATCCTTTAGTTTTCTACCTTCATTATTTACACAGTGGTTATCTTTATCTGACACAACCGATACACTTGTGCCACTACGGGTTACCTTACCCATACTAGAACCTTCCCCCTCTCTTTCCCCATAGGGAGGAGGAGACTCTAGTTTCCCTGGTTCTTGGAACCTTGGTTGCTGTTCCTGTAGTGGGATGGGGACTTTGACCGCTGTCTGGTTGACTTCTTCAGCATTTCCTCCAACCGCGCCAGTCGGTCAGCTACTGCTCCAAAGCTGTTGTCCTTGGATCCTGAGTTGTTGCTCTCACTGCTGGAATGGTGGTTGCCACCACTGGGACCACTGCTGTTGTTGTAACCACTGTTGTAGTTGTAGCCACCATTGTTGTTCCTCTGGTTATGGTGGAAGCCACCGCGGCCACGGCCTCGCCCACGACTGCGACCATGACCTTGACCTTGGCCCTGACCACCATTATTCCTCTTTGGAGCTGGACATCCCCTTGCCATATGTCCATATTTCTGGCAATTATAACATTGGATGTCCATAGCAGCCACATTAAAACTCTCTTTAAAAGAGGCAAGCTCCTGTCTTAGTTTGTCAACCTCACTGACAGGTTCACTAACTGCTTCTACAGCACTGACAGACACTTGCTGAGTTTTAAGTGCTGCCATCTGGGCTTGCTGTGCTGCGTACTGATTCCGCAGTGTCTGCAGCTCCAGTTCTAGCTTAGAGAGAGAAGTATTATGAGTTTTACTCACATCCATTGTCTTTTGCATGATGGCCACAACCTGCTGATTCTGGCTATGGTCCATCTGTGACTTATAGATGGCAAAGTCTTCATCTGCATCACGGCAGATTTTGATTGCATCCTTGAAGCAGGTAGGGTTGCCATCCCTAATTTTGGATTGGTATGGCCCTGTCACAGCCATTGAAAAGGAATGTAACATCTTGGCATCACTTAGTCCCAACCTCCTATATGCCCTGGTGGCGTCAATTATAAAGTCTTCTATGGTCTGACTAGGGTCCATTACCAATTTGCTTAACCTGTCGTAGTCTTTAGGGGTGAGCTTGCCAAATCTATCTGTGAAGGCTGTTTTTACTTCTCCCCATGTACTCAAACCTTCTATCTGGTCTGTGTGATACCAGTCCTCTGCAGGTCCCTCAAGAAATGAAGGGAAGACCTGTCTTGTGGTCTTATCTGCATCCCTGTGTGGGCCCTGCAGCTCTAAATACCTCTCAAAGCTCTTAACCCATAGTGCTGGATCTGATAATTTACTGTCTCTGAAATTAGGGGGAGGTCTGGCTCTAATAGACCAGCCCCTAACATCCTCATCCTGTATCACCACCTGCTGAACACCATTATTTTGTCCCACACCTACATTTTGTACAGCTGCATTCAGCCTCTCTGTGAAAGTGTCTAAAGTTCTCTGCCCCTCCTGGGTCTGATTTGCCTGCATTGTTTGAGTTTTCTCCTCTAACAATTGGGCAAAACCATTATACAGTTCTTGGAATTTGGTCTCTAAAGTGTCACTGAGTTGCCTTGCCGTTGCCATGATACCTGAATTAAGTACGAGTTCTCCACCAGCCAAATGTTAAAGGGAGTTGAAGAATGTTTGGTTGGGAAGCTAGGTCCTAATTGAATTATGGGTAATTCAATTAGCAATGTTAATAATAGTTAGAAATCCATTCCCCTTGACATTTACTCTATACCTATAACTGGGATCTATTATGCATCAAACACTGACTAGTCACTGCGACATATAGGATGCATTTATTCAGGATACTCCGTAGAGCTTATTCATGGCAACACAAATATTAAATGACAACTGATACAAGGCAATCAACACATGTAATATAATAGCACAGTACCTTATAGTGGTTCCTACCACAATAACACAGTCCTAATACAGAGTCCTTATGATATGTCTACTGGTGCACACCCAGGCCACAGGCCAGCCTGGCCTCAGTCCTCCAGAGTGTGGGTGTGGATAATGGTGGAAGAGGTCTAAGACCTTACTCCATGTAGTCTTGAAGATAGCTGGATGTGGTGTGTGTCAGTGTCAGGGATGCAGGGGTTTAAGTAGTGCCCCACCAGTCAGGTGTGACAGCAGCTTTTCCCCTCTCCTACTGCAGTGGGCTTTCCAGCTTTAGCTCACACAGGGGATTTCACACCCCCTTGGCCTACAGTGCACTACACCCCACAGAAAGCTTTCTGACATGTGACACTTGGTTACTGTTGACATATAGTTCATTTTGATATTTGACAAATATCCATCATTTTGATACTCATAAAATCATAATTATCATAAAAATTGATAACAATTATAATCCATATAAATCCACAATTATGATTATGATATAATCATAATTGCTACTCTCAGCAGTAGTACACCTTACATTACATCACAATTCCGTTTCTAGCTGATATATACCTAATATTACACCTCGGGTACTAAAATCTTTTGTACCACTCAAAAGACACTCAAATCGCACCTTGTCGCTTTATGTAGTTTTGCAATTTTTATGTGTTTTCAGTTTGGGTATACTTGACTTAAGACTAGGTGAAAAAGAATTCCATGTTTTCATAATGCTCACACATATTCAGCATAGAAGATCCATTACCAGGATCTTATTCTTAAATACATACTCCGTGATAAACAATTCACATCATATACTCATCTTAATCATTTCAACACAATATAGTAATAATCATATATCCATAACCTCAATAATATCATTGGGAGAAATATGAAATTCTCCGGATTGTAGGTCCAAGACCAGGATCTTAAATGAAACGATCAGTCACACACTCTTTTACATGGAAATCCATCATCAGGATGGCAATCAAATCAATTGTTCAGCATACATCAAAGACAATCCTAAAATAACACTCTTGTTATAAAAGTAGATCCACCATAGAAATCCACTCGTATCTGGTCCTTTATGAACCAATTCATAATGATACACCTTAAAATAAAACATTTCATTTGCAAAATAAATCATCTTAATCCTATATGTTTCTAAACACTTTATGTACAGTCTCTATTCATACCAATGGCTAACTGGGGTTACCATGGTATATTTCTGTCCAGACATGGATGTGGTGGGGAGTCACTCCATGTAAATACATATTATCTTCTTAAATCAGCTGGTCCTCTAAGTCAGTCATGTGCTAGGTGCAGTACGTCGCACTTGGGTCCAAGGTACATGACCGCTTCGCATGGTAGCATCTGGGCGTTTTGTGGACACAAGCATCCCTCGACTCATTGCATCTGCTCCGGCCCTGCATCAGTGGTCAACAGGCTACAGGAAATCACTATCTGTAGATCAGAGGGATTGTGAAAAAGATGCACAATTTAGCCAAATAATGTACACAAAACATAATCTCAACAGTGACATAGGTAACAATGTAAGCATGACACTATACAACCAGGCTTTTGTTTCTACATGTATCCTCCTTCACATAATTATTCTTCATTAGAACTTACCTACCTGTCAGCTGTTGTAAATCCTATCAAATAGGGTATTTCCATACTGAGACTCTAAAGCTTCTGTGAGAATCTAACTTGCCCTAACTACAGACCTCAGTGGGGTATGTTTTAGGATAACATACAACCATTGTAAAGGACACTCTATTTCTTCCCACTAGGTAGGGGGTGGTCATCATCATCAAACTAAAGTCCCTGCATTCTCACAATATATGCCTGTACGTCGGCATAGGTGGTGAGTGAGAGCTGACACTCAAAGTTTGTCTCCCTTTTTATCATCTCTCACCTTTGGGTGATGCACTCTTAAGTATGTCAGGCATTTCCAAGCCTCTACTCTTTGACATACACATCTAGACACTGTTACTTCATCCTTGGGCCCGCGTGTCTCAAACTTATCTTGTGTGCTCTCTCCTACCCTTCATGGTGGCATCCTAGCCTACCAGGTCTTTCTTACTCACCAGGCTGCCCTTGACACCTGTCAAGCGCCTATATCTCTTATCAAGTCTCAGTACCTTATTGTTGTGAAATGTCAAATTAGGTTATTGTGTGTCTTAGAGATAGGCCGAGCTTCATAGTGATGACCTTTTGTGGGGTCCTAATGTTCCATTGAAACATGGGCCCTGCCATTACCGTCTCACCATATCTCAATCCAGGAAAACCATAAGGATAGTACATGAGATACAAAAATTCAACAGATGTACCTTTGTTCTGTAGCATGTTTTAAGTACCCAGTCCTATTCTGAGGTGGGTAAATAATGATTATGCCCAAACTGCCATTGTTTTCTTGCATAGTGGTGTACCTACTCCTTTTGATTTATAGTTCTTGTCTTGTTAGGCTGTGCTACTTATAATAAGTAGTCTGTGCTGTCATAATAGGCTTTGCTAGGCTTTGTGTCTAATCTCTAATCTCTGGCTTGAGCTGGAGAATTAGTAGAAAACCCCTTTCTCCAACTAGGGTCTTAGAGCAGAACTTGATACATTTCTGAGACTGGCTTGCCTTAGAAATGGTTTGCTCAATAAGAAATTTACAGTGTTGTCAAAAATCTGCATTTTGTTGGCATTATAGTAAACTTATAGGCTGGATTGCTTTATAAGATACCTTATGCCTCTATCACATAAATATATATTCTGGGTATTGTTCACAAAAACACTATATAGCTCACCTGCGTCCAGGTAAAGGTATATAGGTTAAGACTTGTGATTCATCACCAGTTCACCATACATCTGGCAAATGTATGATATGAAACAATAAATTAGAAAGATAGTTCCTACTCTACAAATGGTTGTAGTAAAGTGACAGTTATCACACACATTAAGCACCTAAACATAATATGCCCGGAACACCTATGCTTCCAATAAGCACCATAAAACTGCCATCTTTCCACTTCCATTTAGAAATTATATACACTCATTAGAAATTCTAACGAGACCGTAGTCGGGGGACATCGCGTATCTTTGAAGTCAGGTCACTTGTTACAAACTTGCTTTGTGCCATTGTATCTAAATGTTCAATTGGTAACCATATAATGTCACCATCTTTGAAATGGACTAAATATTTCATGTCTTCACCCCTTGGTTTGCACACATCTGTAACACTCTTTATCTCATGATATGTGGGTGAGCCATCAGTGGGTATAGTTTTAGCTGCTTTTGGTACAATCCTGTGACTCACTGGGATCTTGACTGACTGTTGCACATCAATTGGGATGGTATCTGTGAGAGCCAATTGTTCATCACCTGTCTGTCCATCCTCTTCATGAACATCCCCATCAAGATCTTCCATAGGTACAGCTTCTTGCTGTTTCTCCTTAGTATCATCCAGTGTGAAACTTTCATTTGGAAGATCTGACTCATCCAACTCCTCTGGATCTTGCATATTTTGTTCTTCCTCCATGACACCAAGCCATCTCTTCTCAACCTCTTTCCTAGATAAGCCTTTCTTAAGCCTCATGATTGTGACTGGCCTATTCATAAACTTCCCCGTCTTGGCATGTTTCAAGAAGACTGTGGTTTCTGTGTGGTATCTCACAAGAAGATAGGGTCCATGGAAGACCCTTGCTAACTTGAGTTTGGTTTTCGGATCTTTGATCCTTGGCCAATACAACCAACAGATATCTCCTTCTTTCATCTTTGGATCATAGGCACCACGGTCATATCTCTTCTTCATTTGTTCTTGAACATGCCTCATATGTCTTCCTGCACACTCAGCCGCCTTCTCCTGGGATTGTAATATGTCTGCAAGATGTTCATTTACAGACTTGGCTTCTTTTGCATCAATCTTAAGCTGGTTTTCTGTTGGAAAGAGGGGCTCAATTCCATGACAAAGCATGAAAGCTGTATGTCCCGTGGCATACGCTGGTGTAGAATTCAAGCTGAATTCCACTGCTTCCAAATGTTTGTCCCAGTCCTTCTGGTTTTCACTCACATAATTTCTGATGACACCTAGAATAGAGCGATTTGTTCGTTCAACCAGGCCAGAGGCCTGTGGATGAAGGACGGAATTGAATTGCTGTTGTATGTTGTAGGTGGCACAAACTGATTCAAACACCTTACTTGCAAAGGATTTTCCATTATCCATCACCAATCTCCTTGGTGTACCAAATCTACAGATGACTTTGTTGTAGATTGCTCTAGATACTGTTGGTGCCTGAAGATTTGGAATGGCAAAACAGATCACAAATCGTGAATAATAGTCCACTAGTACTATTATATGTTCATTCATGGAGAGTGTGATTGGCAGTCTCTCTAGAGCATCTAGATTCCAAGTATCAAAGGGTCTGGGACTAGGGTCTCGAATGATGAGGGGTGGCTTTATTGGCCTTGTCATTCTCTTGGTCTGGGCACAGTCCTCACATGAGGCACAGTAGTCAGTCACATCCAAGGACATTTTTGGCCAAAAATATCTTGATCTCATTGCCCCTAGTATCTTGTTAACTCCTAGATGGCCTCCTAGAGGGTCATCATGATGTGCCTGTAAGACCCGTAGTCTCATCTCCCCTTGAGGTACAACAATTAATGCAGTAACCTCAGCCTTAGGCCCCATAGATACATCCATGAAATAGAGTATTCTATCTACTATGGTATAATGAGCCTCACGAAGTATCAATGCCCTGGCTTGTTTAGCATCATGTGGTAATCGGCCATTATTTAGGTAGTCTATCACACCTGCACAAAAGTCATCACCTTCCTGTTCTTCACTCATCTCTTCTCTTGAGATACCTAGCAAAGGGAAATGTTCCCTTGATTGCTTTCTAACTTGTGAAGTGTACTTCCTTCTCTTGGCTTCTCTGCGTGTAATAGGCTCTGCACCGATTGCTGCAAGTTCTACTGGGTCTGGACTGTAATATTCCTGCTCTTCTTGTGACCTAGTATAATATTTTACCTCCAGATGAGTGCTAAAATGCACACTCTTCTTACCACTTTGCTTCATTGCCAACCTGTTCAATCGCCTTTCTCTCTTTGGTATACGATGTGTTGATGCGGGCTTTGATGTTTGTACCTCATTTATACTGATGCTACAAAGAGCTGGGAATGATTCCATCATTTCCTCAATGCCGTCTCTCTCATAGGGTTTGCCTTCTAGCCTACTCAGGCTATCAGGTACCACATTCTCTTTCCCTTTTACATGCTCAACAGTATACTGAAATTGTCTCAGATCAGCTGCCCACCTAATCTGTCTAGGGGATAGCTTACTCCGAGGGTTCAGTATATACTGGAGTGGAGCATGATCCGTCCTTATCAGGAATTTCTTGCCTTCGAGGTATACTCTCCAGTGCAGGCATGCATAGACAATGCCTGCGAGTTCTCTGTCAAGTGTCGAATAGTTTCTTTGGGCTGGGCTGAGCAGTTTGGCTGTATATGCAATGGGTCTGAGATTCTTCTCTTCATCATACTGACTCAGAGTTCCACCTATTCCATAGTCCGAGGCATCTGTTGTTACAATGAACTCCTTATTGAAATTGGGGTACATGAGTAGACAGTCGGATGTCAGTGCTTCCTTAAGATCTTCAAAGGCTTCCATTTGTTCTGTGCCCCAATTCCACTCCCTTTTCTTCTTTGTCAATTCATATAGACATCTTGCTCTAGTAGCATAGTTTGGTATGAATTTCCGGTAGAACCCTGTCATACCTAAAAACCTTCGGACTTGGGTTTGATTCCTCAGTGGTTTGATGTCTCTTATAGCTTGTACTTTGGCAGGGTTTGGGCGGATCCCTTCTTTGTTGAGTATGTGTCCCAGAAATGGAACTTCTGGTGCAGCAATAATACATTTTGCTGGTTTGAGTCTGAGCCCTGAACTTCGTATCCTGCGTAACACCTCACCTAAGTCTTCCAGGTGTTGTTCAAAGGTGTTAGAAAACACCAGGATGTCATCGATATAGCATATACAGTTTTTAAACTGTAACCCTTGTAGAACAAGGTCCACTACCATCTGACAACTACGGGCTGCATTTCTCAATCCCATACTGAGTCTTTTGTATCTGAACTTGCCAAATGGTGTGAGGAACCCTGTGTAGTCCCTGCTCTTCTCAGAGATAGGTATTTGGTGGAAAGCCATCATTAAGTCCAGTGCTGAAATGTAATTTGGCTGTATCTGTCCTACAGCGTCAAGTGCATCATCTATTCTGGGTATAGCTAGATATTGTGGTACTGTAACTTGATTCAAATTACGATAATCGCAAACAAGTCTCTGTCCTCCTGAAGACTTAGCTACCAGAAAAGCTGGACTAGCCCATGAACCATCATAGCTGGGTTCGACAATACCTAGACGTACTTGTTCATCAACCGCTTTCTTAAGATTTTCACGCATCTTGGGAGACACCCTAAAGGGCATCTGCTGGACTGGTTTTGCATCTGGGATCACCTCAATTTCATGTTCAATCCAATCAGTGCATCCCACTTTACCATCTGGACCTACAAAGGCCCCACAGTTATCTCTCAAGAGAGCATCCATCCTTGCCCTCTGCTCTTCTGTCAACTTTGATTTGGAATAGTTAACCTTGGGTGTAAAACTGGGTGTTGGTTCTGTCTTCTCCTTGTCTTCAACCTGTGGATCGAATATACCTACCGAAGATATGTGGACACACTCATCACCTGTGAGTTGCCTCAATGTTCCCAGGGCAGTACCTTGCCCTATCTCGACCTCATGATCTGAAAGGTTAACAAATCTAACAGGTACAGTGCCTTTATGCACTCGTACACAGCACCTTGCTGTCCACACCTCTGGCTGTTTTGTAACCTTGAACCCTACATAATTAAAGAACATACCTTCTTTCAAAGCTGAATCCACTGGGAGACTGCACAACATTTCAGTATGTGCTGGAATAGTCAGTATACTGTTAGACCTTACCACACACTGCTTGTCGTCTGGCGGTGTGTCTCGAGATGAATACATGATATTCATACCATACTGTTTCAGGAAATCCCGCCCTAGTACAACGTCTAGCCTAAGGCCTGGGATGACATGAAACAATACATCATATGTGGAATCCTCAATAGTGATTATGCCCCGCATATCACAATGAGCATCCACAACCTGTCCTCCTGCAAAAGTGACAAATACACGTGAAGGATACTCAACAGTCTCATTGTTAGCCTGTTTCACCCGGTTGTAATAGTCAAGACTCACACAGCACCGATCTGCCCCAGTATCGACCAATGCCCGTGCACACGTCTGACCTATGCACACCTGAACACAATTATCCTCTGTCAAGAGATGTGAAGCCATGTAGGCCTTACCTTTCTGATAAACCTTACTCTGGCGTTCGCAAATTGATGCTATCTTGAGTCGTGTGTGATGGAATTGAGATCCACTAGCGTCCTTCGGTACCTCAAGCGACCGGCCCTGTCTACCCTTTGGATCCTCATACGGTACATTCCCCATGGCACACTCCTGACTGCAACATAAATCTCCATCATTTAAACAATTTGCGCAACAATTATCAGTTTCAGGATGTTCATCATCCCTATAATACACCTTGCCTGTAAGAGGATCTTTCTTGTAAAAGAAACTATACCTTTGAGCTACATCAACCTCAGAAACAGTAGGATCCTGTATCTCACTTAATCTATTATCATCACACAAAGGATCCTTTAGTTTTCTACCTTCATTATTTACACAGTGGTTATCTTTATCTGACACAACCGATACACTTGTGCCACTACGGGTTACCTTACCCATACTAGAACCTTCCCCCTCTCTTTCCCCATAGGGAGGAGGAGACTCTAGTTTCCCTGGTTCTTGGAACCTTGGTTGCTGTTCCTGTAGTGGGATGGGGACTTTGACCGCTGTCTGGTTGACTTCTTCAGCATTTCCTCCAACCGCGCCAGTCGGTCAGCTACTGCTCCAAAGCTGTTGTCCTTGGATCCTGAGTTGTTGCTCTCACTGCTGGAATGGTGGTTGCCACCACTGGGACCACTGCTGTTGTTGTAACCACTGTTGTAGTTGTAGCCACCATTGTTGTTCCTCTGGTTATGGTGGAAGCCACCGCGGCCACGGCCTCGCCCACGACTGCGACCATGACCTTGACCTTGGCCCTGACCACCATTATTCCTCTTTGGAGCTGGACATCCCCTTGCCATATGTCCATATTTCTGGCAATTATAACATTGGATGTCCATAGCAGCCACATTAAAACTCTCTTTAAAAGAGGCAAGCTCCTGTCTTAGTTTGTCAACCTCACTGACAGGTTCACTAACTGCTTCTACAGCACTGACAGACACTTGCTGAGTTTTAAGTGCTGCCATCTGGGCTTGCTGTGCTGCGTACTGATTCCGCAGTGTCTGCAGCTCCAGTTCTAGCTTAGAGAGAGAAGTATTATGAGTTTTACTCACATCCATTGTCTTTTGCATGATGGCCACAACCTGCTGATTCTGGCTATGGTCCATCTGTGACTTATAGATGGCAAAGTCTTCATCTGCATCACGGCAGATTTTGATTGCATCCTTGAAGCAGGTAGGGTTGCCATCCCTAATTTTGGATTGGTATGGCCCTGTCACAGCCATTGAAAAGGAATGTAACATCTTGGCATCACTTAGTCCCAACCTCCTATATGCCCTGGTGGCCTCAATTATAAAGTCTTCTATGGTCTGACTAGGGTCCATTACCAATTTGCTTAACCTGTCGTAGTCTTTAGGGGTGAGCTTGCCAAATCTATCTGTGAAGGCTGTTTTTACTTCTCCCCATGTACTCAAACCTTCTATCTGGTCTGTGTGATACCAGTCCTCTGCAGGTCCCTCAAGAAATGAAGGGAAGACCTGTCTTGTGGTCTTATCTGCATCCCTGTGTGGGCCCTGCAGCTCTAAATACCTCTCAAAGCTCTTAACCCATAGTGCTGGATCTGATAATTTACTGTCTCTGAAATTAGGGGGAGGTCTGGCTCTAATAGACCAGCCCCTAACATCCTCATCCTGTATCACCACCTGCTGAACACCATTATTTTGTCCCACACCTACATTTTGTACAGCTGCATTCAGCCTCTCTGTGAAAGTGTCTAAAGTTCTCTGCCCCTCCTGGGTCTGATTTGCCTGCATTGTTTGAGTTTTCTCCTCTAACAATTGGGCAAAACCATTATACAGTTCTTGGAATTTGGTCTCTAAAGTGTCACTGAGTTGCCTTGCCGTTGCCATGATACCTGAATTAAGTACGAGTTCTCCACCAGCCAAATGTTAAAGGGAGTTGAAGAATGTTTGGTTGGGAAGCTAGGTCCTAATTGAATTATGGGTAATTCAATTAGCAATGTTAATAATAGTTAGAAATCCATTCCCCTTGACATTTACTCTATACCTATAACTGGGATCTATTATGCATCAAACACTGACTAGTCACTGCGACATATAGGATGCATTTATTCAGGATACTCCGTAGAGCTTATTCATGGCAACACAAATATTAAATGACAACTGATACAAGGCAATCAACACATGTAATATAATAGCACAGTACCTTATAGTGGTTCCTACCACAATAACACAGTCCTAATACAGAGTCCTTATGATATGTCTACTGGTGCACACCCAGGCCACAGGCCAGCCTGGCCTCAGTCCTCCAGAGTGTGGGTGTGGATAATGGTGGAAGAGGTCTAAGACCTTACTCCATGTAGTCTTGAAGATAGCTGGATGTGGTGTGTGTCAGTGTCAGGGATGCAGGGGTTTAAGTAGTGCCCCACCAGTCAGGTGTGACAGCAGCTTTTCCCCTCTCCTACTGCAGTGGGCTTTCCAGCTTTAGCTCACACAGGGGATTTCACACCCCCTTGGCCTACAGTGCACTACACCCCACAGAAAGCTTTCTGACATGTGACACTTGGTTACTGTTGACATATAGTTCATTTTGATATTTGACAAATATCCATCATTTTGATACTCATAAAATCATAATTATCATAAAAATTGATAACAATTATAATCCATATAAATCCACAATTATGATTATGATATAATCATAATTGCTACTCTCAGCAGTAGTACACCTTACATTACATCACAATTCCGTTTCTAGCTGATATATACCTAATAATATGTATCGACCCCGTCGGGTCAGCATGATGCTCCAATGAAGTGCTGGCGAGCAGTCTCACCAGCACTTCATTGGTGCATCATGCCGACCAATGGGCATGATGCATCAATGCATCAGCGGCCCTTAAAGACTTAAGGTTTGGTTCTGTTTCATTCTCTTTTTTCTATAAATACATATAGTTTCTGTCCTTTATTTTTCATTAATATGGAGGATCGGCAAAGGTTAGGGGTGCAGCTTATTATACTTTTTTTATAGAGGATACAAAAATACTAAAGTTCTCAAGACCAAGGCCAATTGTGCCCTACAGTACTTCTTTCAACTCAGGGTGCACCTCAAATAATGTCAGGTGTGCCTTATACGCGAGGTATAATGGTACTCCCTTAGGGAGTGGTCATTATTTACCAACAGAGGGGTAGGTGAGTTTTTGCACGGACACGCGAAAAATTTTTACCCCCCCCCCCCCTATCAACGGTGGTCAAAATTGTTTGCGCCCCCCCGTGCTGGAGGTGCAGAGAATTTTCATGTTTGTCTTTGATCTATAGTAGCGCTAAAAAGAGGATAAATTTGTTTAGCCCCCCAGGGGATCAATCTTTTTTTTTAGCCCACCCCCCCCCCTAGAGAGGGGTCTGGAATTTTTACGCCCCCTTCACCCCCCCGCGTGTTGATAAATAATGACCACTCCCTTAGGGAGTAAAAGGGGTTGGCCTGATGGGTTTAAGTTAAAAGGGCGCCTTTGTGCATGATTTTTTTTTCTTCTCCAGAGGTTTTTGACCCACAAGAATGGGGGAGCAATTTTTTTTGTGCGTCCACGTGTACCCCCCCCCCTCTCCACTTATTTAAAAAAATGATCACTCTCATAAATATCAGCTTTTTATTGTCATCTACAGAGGCGCAGTGTTTGGAGACATTGTTGTGTACGGCCAGACGAAGAAGATGAACGTGTACATCACACCGTCCAAGTGGTACCTGGCCATACCTGGTATCAGGCACTGTGTGGACGAACCCATGGACTCACCTGCACTTCCTCACAACATAACCAAGGTAAGCAAGTTGTCATTTTTCAACAACAAGTGGTGGTGGATTTCCGTGTGGACACACAAAAGAAATTTGCCCCCCCCCCATTTGCGAAGGTCAAACCTTTTTGGCCCCCTGAGGACCCCAAACTTGTGTGAGAATGGGTCTTTTTAACCTAAAGTAATACACAGGCTTTTTCGCTAAAAACAAGTAAAATCATCTAGATTCCCCTTTAGAGTGGTTGAAAATTTTTGACCCCCGGGTCAAGGAGTCGAAAAAATGTTGTCCCAGTCTGACCTAGGTTAACGCACTGGGTCGTGTCCCATTTTGACCCAGGTTGACGTTCTGGGTCATGTCCGAGTGTGACCTAGGTTGGCACACTGGGACATGTGCGAGTCTGACCCAGGTTGACACACTGGGGATCCAAGTGACCCAAGTTGACGCACCATGTCATGTCTAAGTCTGACCCAGAGTGATGCACTGGGCCATATCAAAGTCTAGCCTTGAGTGATGCACTGGGTCAAGTCCCAGTTTCCTAGTTAAAATGGCGTCATGTGCAGGGTCATGTCTCACTCTGACCCAGGTTGACACACTGGGTTATGTCCCACTCTGACCCAGGTTGGCACACTGGGTCATGTCACAGACTGACCTTGACACACTGGGTCATGTCACAGACTGACCTTGACACACTGGGTCATGTCACAGACTGACCTTGACACACTGGGTCATGTCACAGACTGACCTTGACACACTGGGTCATGTCACAGACTGACCTTGACACACTGGGTCATGTCACAGACTGACCTTGACACACTGGGTCATGTCACAGACTGACCTTGACACACTGGGTCCTGTCCCACTCTTTTTTTTTTGCTTATGGGAATATAATATATAAAATTTTCAAACATGAGTTAGGAAGTGAAAACACATGTATATATATATATATATATATATATATATATATATATATATATATATATATATATATATATATATATATATACACCCAAAAGATATATGTAAATGTCCTATAAAATGTTTTATATGTGCATCTATATCATGTAGCGATACATTAAGTGTATCTAACCTCCAGAGCTTGTATCATAATGTATGGTGCATGGTTGGTGTGTTTGCAATTTCAATTGAACATTTTACCTTTTTCTGCCCCCTCCCCCTCTCTTTATCTTTGAACCGAAGTTGATTGAGGTTTTTGTTGTTGTTTTTTCTCATTAGATTATTATCTCCTTTCTTTTGCTAGAAAATAGCTGATTTTCTTTTCTTTTTGCCCCCCTCTGAACAGCTAAATCCCTTAATTAGGTCAGAAAGTTTCTGTTCTGGGGTATTAGATAAGGCCAAAAAAAGTTTGGTTTCTGGTCACCCGACCCACCTCAGCCAAACAGGGCCGACCTCAGAATCTTTGAAGAAAATTATCATATTTTCATAATTTTTTCACATACTTATCATATTTTGAATATTTGAATATTTCCCTTGCATCAAAGTAAAGAATCCAAGGTTTTTACTCGAGTTTTCTACATTCTGGATGGTATAATAGCTAGAATGGATTATCTGGGATGTTAATTAATGATAACAACTCAACATTTCAGCCCACATATTGCGCAGTAAAAAAAAAAAATTTTTTTTTTTTAAATCCGACCTACCTACCTCAATTTTTTGGACTATGTTACCGGAAAAATATAATATTTTTTGGGGGGGCCAATGATTAATGTACCATTGGGCTCTTGAAACACCAATCATAATGATTTACTTTTACTTTTATTTCTTCATGTTGTTCCCCACAGGTCACGGTACAGAAGCGCAGAGGAGTCGCAGTACAGGTATGGGAGGCTGACCTACAGGAGGGACATAAAAAGGGACGTGTCACAATCTACATGGTACAGGCCACCTGTAAGCCATTCTACCTAGACCTGGATATTACGACGACAGGGGAGAGGATATCTGCTACCTTTACTGACCTAGAGAAAGGCCTGAAGGACCCAAGTCTGCTGGATTTACCAACTTACTGTATTAGACGTACTATCTACTATTACTTGAACAGGGGCCAGGAGGGTGTTGCTCCTATAGTAAAAGGAAGAGCTAGCTAAAAATGCCCTTGTTTCCAGTCCTTTCTTTTAATGTAGCTATAACTTGTCCCTTTTGTTGCTCACAAGTGGTCATTCAAGTACGGTGCTAAAAAAGGGGGATTTGAGTAGGTACCTAGTTGGGAGAAGTCAGTCAGTATAATAAACTATAGAGCGTGTGACATGAGAAGATAGCTGGTAGTGCAGCTCTCTCTATTTTAAACAAGGTAGGTGACTTTTCAGACTAATGTGGTGAGTGCAAGTACTTAGGTGAAGCAGTGCACAACTTGTTTAGAAAAGAGGGCACATACTCCCAGCTCTTTTTACAATAGGAGCAACACCCTCCTGGACTGGGGCCGTCGATAAATGGTGATAGTCTAAAAGGGGGAAAAGGTAAAGGAAAATAAACCAGAAAAAAAAATTCATCAATGTGAAAATTTTTCTATAATCCAAAAATAAAATAGAACAAATATCATAGATTTAAATTGGTTTCATATTCGCATAGCCTGAGTTTCGGGGAGATGAAAGTATGGTTGATATAAAAGTTGACTATTAGCGAGTCTAAATAGCTAGTCTGAGGGTGGTAGGTGGGTGCCCGGGTCTTCCATGGTAACTGATCAGAGTAGGATGCTATAGAGCGAGTAGGTGGCTACTGAAGCCATATTCGGATGGTAAACGCTACATCATCAGGCCTATGAATAACTGCTCTCAGACCATCCTGAACCAAGACGGTCCTACATTACTTCACACCTCCTGTGGTGCTGTGTGTTTGGTGACCATTGTGGAGTCCAATAACTGGTCATGGTATGGGTATAATCCCCGGCCCCTGCATTCTATATGTAGTATGTACAACACCTGCGTTCCCTCCTTCAAAAAAGGACCCCATTTCCATGGAATTTTATGCAAGAAAGACCCCTTTTTGTGGGAAAACGTTGACCTTTTGAGGTAGAAAAACACCCCTTTTTCTCACAAAATGCTGACATTATTTTTAGCACCCCCCATTTTCCCACATTGAAAATAATTTGAGATATTGTCTCAATTAAAAAGTATACATTTTATACATGTGTGTGAATATTTATTGGCAAAATAAAGGAGGGAAATCCCCTAAACTACAGAAAGCATTCTTGTTCTTCAAATTCCATGGAGTCAGCCCATAAAACACCCATTTTTTCTCTAAACCATGGAGGTTATTTGATTCCAGGGACATTGGAATGAGATGGAAAATCACCCTTTTCCCCTGCTTTAGGGAACGCAGGTGGTGTACCTCTACAATAGAAAGTGCAGGGGCCGGGGTATAATCTTGTGAAGGCCTGGGAAGGGTAGTCGTAGACATGAGTGTTTGGTTGGAATTCATGCTGGATATGGAACAAGTAATTAATGGATATGTCATGACTCGTGACTGATATCCAACAATAACATGCAACGAAGGGGGTGAAGCATGTTATTGTTGGATATCAGTCACAAGTCATGACATATCCATTAACTACTTATTTTATTACTTGATTAGATATTCAATAGAAAATCAATAAATACAAGTTGAAAACAAAAATTGTTCCCCTTCCCCGGGACTTGAAGCCTGCCATAGTGTGTGTACACACAGCGAAAAAAAATGTTCACCCGGACCAGGACTCATCCCGCCTACCTCTAGAAGCTGAGCGCAATGCGCTAACCACTAGACCATCAGTACACACACCTCGGCGTCCGGCAGGCGTTGGTTTGGTTTGAAAGCATCCAGCAGTCCAATTATAATGCTATTCTAACCTTGCGCATGTGAGAGTTGCTGGGGTCGCTACTATCCAGGTAGGGGCTATGGCATTATATATATTATACAGGCAAACACCCACACTTTCTCGTCAGTCCCTGTGATGCAATGCATGGGGAGTTGGATTTGGGATCAGGAGACTGCAGGTTCGACCCCTACCATGGCAATGAAAATTTTGTAGGTTTTAACATGTAACATATGACATGTAAGGTGTGAATGTTATCCATGTATAACCACACTGGGTGCCTGTTATCCTTGGATAACCACACACCTTACAAAAGTCATGATGCATGTATCATGCCATGCAATATGCACAGGTATGTATCATGTAATAAGGCCTGATATATCCCTATAGAGTATCAAATGCCTCGGGATGGGCTGGTTTGTAAGTGTCCCTGGTAGACTTTGTCCGTGTGAATCTGGGGGATTAAGGTGATGGAGCCCGTGGTCGTGGCCCATGTAGCAAGCCCGCTCGGGGCCAAATTGGTTTTACCCGGGATAAGGTGGTTCAAAGCGGGCAGTATTCAGTACATGGGTTTTAGGTTCAGCAGATGCTGGGTTTCCAGTCAGGGCCACACAGGGCAGCCCAAATCGGGCAAACCCACTTGATCCCGTTGGGCTCCCAACGGGTTTTGTTCTCAGCATACGGTCTGGGCCACATTGGGCCGCCCGATTTGGGCACTGGTCAGCTTTAAAATAGGCAACCACATTGGGCCCAGGATGGTTTCAAAATGGGTATCCCAAGATGGGTACTTAGCTGCATAAAGTCTTCCCAGTCTGGGGTGAGAGTGGGTTTGGACAGGGCAGCCTCATCTCCTGAACTGTTCTAAACTCTGTGATGAGTGTTCCCCCTCCCTCTCTCTTTTTTGTTCGTCCCTCCCCTATCCATCCCCTACCCCTTCCATCTCCTCCTCATTCCACTCAACCTGCCCTGCCCTTTCCCCCTCTCACCCCGCTCTGCCCTGCCCTTCTGTCACCCTGCCCTCCCTGGGCCTCCCTAGCCCACTTAAAAGGGTCTATTTCTCCTCTTTCCTATCCCCTCAGGATGTGTGTGGTGCACATATGGGCAGGCACTGACACTGGCACTGTGAATTTGTGTAATGAGGATCTCACCATGAATATGACCTTAGCTGTCGAAATGGCGTTAAACATCTATTACTCACTCACTCTCACTCGCAGCCCTCACCCTGCCTTGCCCTGCCCTGCTCTCACCCTGCCCTGCCCTGCTCTCGCCCTGCCCTGCCCTGCTCTCACCCTGCCCTGCCCTACTCTCATCCTGCCCTGTCCTCCTCTCACCCTGCCCTGCCCTGCTCTCACCCTTGCCCTGCCCTGCTCTCACCCTGCCCTGACCTGCTCTCGCCCTGGCATGCCCAGCTCTCACCCTGTCATGCCCTACTCTCACCCTGCACTGCCCTGGCATCTCCTTCGCTCACATGCCCTGCCCTGCCCTGCTCTCACCCTGCCCTGCCCTGCTCTTACCCTGCCCTGCTCTCACCCTGCCCTGCCCTCTCACCCTGCCCTGTCCTACTCTCACCCTGCACTGCCCTGGCATCTCCTTTGCTCACATGCCCTGCCCTGCTCTCACCCTGCCCTGCCCTGCCCTGCTCTCACCCTGCCTTGCCCTCTTCTCACCCTGCCCTGCCCTCCTCTCACCCTGCCCTGCCCTCCCCCCTCCCTTCCCTCCACCACTGCTGTAGGACACTTTCCCTATACCATTAATACACAAGTAGGTTCATAGTAGGGATCCAGATATTTCATGTAAAAGGCAACACTGACTAGTCCTGGAAAGAACAGCTTCATGTCTTTCTTTGTACTAGTAGGCTTGCAAGGTGTATTTGTGGTGTGGGGGCAAACAGGTCCCACACTTGGCCAGGTATAAGAGGACTATATATAGAGGCAATTGAGAAACCAAAAATATCCCCTGCCCCTGTAGGCCAGTCCATGGCAGACTCACTACAAAGTGGTTTCACAGCACTCCAGGCAGAATTCTACTACCCATACCAAACTTATTTCTTTTAGAAATAGGACAACTGGAATAGACTACTAAATCAGATATGAAGTAATAATGTGCAGACTTTCTCATAGTCTGGAAATACTTAGATGTTTCTAGTCAAAAGTGCAAATCAAGGTCATCTGAGTAGTAGTGGAATGGCAACACCATTTCTATTGCACTGAACTTGGAACAAGAGCAGATATGCAGAGGTACAGTCATTATGAACTTGAAGGCTCTCTTCTCTACTCCTACATAGGGAATTAGTGGGGGAAGATTGAGGCCAGAATGTCACTTTAATGAATCAAAGTGCCTTGTATTGGCTGAATGAGTTTGATTCAAATGAATGGTACTGCTCTGCATTTCCACTTGGGTAGATATTGCATTTACTGCTTTGGTAATGGGGGGGGGGGGGCTAGATTAGCTCAAGGATTTGTTGCTTATTGACTTTTAAAAAAAAAAGAAAAGATTTTGGATAAATTTCTCAAAAAGAATTTTTAACATGTCACCACTAATTTTTCATCAAATCGGGCAGCCCACTTTAGGCCACACCAAAAACCCATGTTAAACTCACTTTGAGCCCGAATCGGTGAGCCCAATTTCAAACAGATCTGTGCCCGAATCGGTTAGCCCAGTGTGGCCCAGACCCTTTGCTGAGGACAAAACCCATCGGGCGCCCACTGTGTTAACCCAGTGTGGCCCACATCAGGAGCCCGCTCTGGCTCAGACTCGGGCCACACCATTTTTGCTACCTGGGGGGGATCATACCCCTATAGGACAGTGGTTGTGTTCCTCTCTAGCAGATCCTTTAGAGTCATGCCCAGGGTGAAAGTCCAAATGGTGTCCAGTGATGAAAAGCCAAAACCACCGGTAGCCTGGAGGTATATAAGCTCGGTGCTGAAGAGAGGGAGCGCGAATTGTGCTCACATCTTCAGGGATCCACAGTTCGACCTGGAATCAGAGGGGAAGATATCTATATTCAGCAGCTTATAACTAGTAGGAATGGATTGAAATTCTGAAAAGTACCTATTTCGGCAAATGGTCATTTACTGGGTGCCTTTCTGGCATTCCAACTTAAATTACCTAGGCCTAGAGCCCTATCAAGGATCTGATCATGTTATAGAGGAAGCCACTAAATTGCGGGATAGTGATAGCTCTCTCTACTTGGCTCTCACTACCTAACTTATATGGAATCATTACCATATGTTACACTTGAAAGGGTTGTTTATTGACTGGAGATGAAAGTATTTGTTAAAGGAACTACATTTGTTTGCATGTCGCTGTTTACACTTTGTTGACAATGGAGTTCATACACTCAGTTAATTGGAATCATCGTACTATGAAAGAAATTTGGTGGAGTTGCGATTAAATGTGTGTTATGTGCGGAAATTGAGACGTGCATTCTGAATTATACATTGTACCAGTTTTATTATTAAATATTGGTGGAGTTGCGATGAAATGTGTGTTATGTGCGGAAACTGAGGCATGTATTCGGAATTACTGTGCATATGCGTTATTATTAAACCTGGTGGAGTTGAGATTGAACATCAACTGAGTGCAAGAGATTGATGTGTATATTGAGAAGCACATCATGTTGGAGTTATCATTGAAAATGACTGATGGAGCTGGACAATTTTAATTAAAACCCTTGGAGATGAATTACCCATTTGTGTCTTCTTTCCCAAATGGGCAGTGGGATTTAGACATGGTTCTATTACTTAATGCTAGCCAATAGATTCCCCAACATAATTAATTCGAACTTGAGTGGAGATTGGAAGAGGGTAGTAATGTAATTGGTGGGAACTCGAGTACTTACTATATTTCACATTGATAAAAGATACCACTTTAGCACATAAAACCCCTCTTTCCCCTCCGCCTGTAATAGCCCAAGCCCAGAATCTGTATGCAGACACGGAATGCCATTCTATCTGATGTAAGGAATATTATTGAAATTGACAAATTTAAAGAAGCTACGAAGGATAAGCTTCTATATATGGTGACCTATATCATTTATTCTGATGTGAGTTTATCTATGTATTGCAGGGTTTATAGATTCAGGCTTTTAATTGATTTTTTGTTTATATCAAAAAGGGTACGTGTGATGTTTATGCTTTGACTAAGGCCAAAAAAAAAGTTTTGTTTTCGCTCACCCGACCTACCTCAGTCAAACAGGGCCGACCTCAGAATCCTTTAGGGAAATTTTCATAAATTTGTCAATTTTTATCATAATTTATTCATAATTTTTCATATTTTTCATTTTTTTCATATCTTTCATATCTTTGGATTTTATTTGTGTCCAAATGAAGAATCGAAGATTTTCACTCAAGCTTTCTATGAATTGACTGGTATAATAATGCATATCCCAGGTAGCAAAAATGGTGTGGCCCGAGTCTGGGCCAGAGCGGGCTCCTGATGTGGGCCACACTGGGTTAACACAGTGGGCGCCCGATGGGTTTTGTCCTCAGCAAAGGGTCTGGGCCACACTGGGCTAACCGATTCGGGCACAGATCTGTTTGAAATTGGGCTCACCGATTTGGGCTCAAAGTGAGTTTAACATGGGTTTTTGGTGTGGCCTAAAGTGGGCTGCCCGATTTGATGAAAAATTAGTGGTGACATGTTAAAAATTGTTTTTGAGAAATTAATCCAAAATCTTTTCTTTTTTTTAAAAGTCAATAAGCAACAAATCCTTGAGCTAATCTACCCCCCCCCCCATCACCAAAGCAGTAAATGCAATATCTACCCAAGTGGAAAGGCAGAGCAGTACCATTCATTTGAATCAAACTCATTCAGCCAACACAAGGCACTTTGATTCATTAAAGTGACATTCTGGCCTCAATCTTCCCCCACTAATTCCCTATGTAGGAGTAGAGAAGAGAGCCTTCAAGTTTATAATGACTGTACCTCTGCATATCTGCTCTTGTTCCAAGTTCAGTACAATAGAAATGGTGTTGCCATTCCACTACTACTCAGATGACCTTGATTTGCACTTTTGACTAGAAACATCTAAGTATTTCCAGAGTATGAGAAAGTCTGCACATTATTACTTCATATCTGATTTAGTAGTCTATTCCAGTTGTCCTATGTCTAAAAGAAATAAGTTTTGTATGGGTAGTAGAGTTCTGCCTGGAGTGCTGTGAAACCACTTTGTAGTGAGTCTGCCATGGACTGGCCTACAGGGGCAGGGGATATTTTTGGTTTCTCAATTGCCTCTATATATAGTCCTCTTATACCTGGCCAAGTGTGGGACCTGTTTGCCCCCACACCACAAATACACCTTGCAAGCCTACTAGTACAAAGAAAGACATGAAGCTGTTCTTTCCAGGACTAGTCAGTGTTGCCTTTTACATGAAATATCTGGATCCCTACTATGAACCTACCTGTGTATTAATGGTATAGGGAAAGTGTCCTACAGCAGTGGTGGAGGGAAGGGAGGGGGAAGGGCAGGGCAGGGTGAGAGGAGGGCAGGGCAGGGTGAGAAGAGGGCAAGGCAGGGTGAGATGAGGGCAGGGCAGGGCAGGGTGAGAGCAGGGCAGGGCATGTGAGCAAAGGAGATGCCAGGGCAGTGCAGGGTGAGAGTAGGACAGGGCAGGGTGAGAGGGCAGGGCAGGGTGAGAGCAGGGCAGGGTAAGAGCAGGGCAGGGCAGGGTGAGAGCAGGGCAGGGCAGGGCAGGGCATGTGAGTGAAGGAGATGCCAGGGCAGTGCAGGGTGAGAGTAGGGCATGGCAGGGTGAGAGCTGGGCATGGCAGGGCGAGAGCAGGTCAGGGCAGGATGAGAGCAGGGCAGGGCAAGGGTGAGAGCAGGGCAGGGCAGGGTGAGAGGAGGGCAGGGCAAGATGAGAGTAGGGCAGGGCAGGGCGAGAGCAGGGCAGGGCAGGGCAGGGCGAGAGCAGGGCAGGGCAGGGTGAGAGCAGGGCAGGGCAAGGCAGGGTGAGGGCTGGGAGTGAGAGTGAGTGAGTAATAGATGTTTAACGCCATTTCGACAGCTAAGGTCATATTCATGGCGAGATCCTCATTACACAAATTCATAGAGGAATGTGTCAGTGCCTGCACATATGTGCACCACACACATCCTGAGGGGATAGGAAAGAGGAGAAATAGACCCTTTTAAGTGGGCTAGGGAGGCCCAGGGAGGGCAGGGTGACAGAAGGGCAGGGCAGAGCGGGGTGAGAGGGGGAAAGGGCAGGGCAGGTTGAGTGGAATGAGGAGGAGATGGAAGGGGTAGGGGATGGATAGGGGAGGGATGAACAAAAAAGAGAGAGGGAGGGGGAACACTCATCACAGAGTTTAGAACAGTTCAGAAGATGAGGCTGCCCTGTCCAAACCCACTCTCACCCCAGACTGGGAAGACTTTATGCAGCTAAGTACCCATCTTGGGATACCCATTTTGAAACCATCCTGGGCCCAATGTGGTTGCCCATTTTAAAGCTGACCAGTGCCCAAATCGGGAGGCCCAATGTGGCCCAGACCGTATGCTGAGGACAAAACCCGTTGGGAGCCCAACGGGCTCAAGTGGGTTTGCCCGATTTGGGCTGCCCTGTGTGGCCCTGACTGGAAACCCAGCATCTGCCGAACCTAAAACCCATGTACTGAATACTGCCCGCTTTGAACCACCTTATCCCGGGTAAAACCAATTTGGCCCCGAGCGGGCTTGCTACATGGGATGCCTCAGTAAAAAAAAAAAAACAGAAAAAAAGAATTTAAAAAAAATCCGACCTACCTACCTCAACTTTTAGGACCCTGTTACCGGAAACTTACAAAAAAAGTTTTTAGGCCTTATGAAAGAAATCGGCCATACTTGCTGTAATGGAAAAGTCACTTTATTATACTACATGAACAGACTCTCATTTATATGGTGGTGTCATAACAACAGTGTACTGAAGACACTCTCATTAGCTTGCCAGTCTATTTGATATTGTATAGGTCCTCTGGACCAGAATATGTCTATATATATATAAAACCTGTTTGCTACTATTATCCAGGGACTATTATGGTCTTGATTACAAACTCTTATTGGAATGTTTATACCTAATATACAGACCAATGTTCTATTTGTATATTTGACGAAATGGGGAACTTCCTCTTGGCTGAATAAAAGTTGCAAACATTTTTTTTTAAGAAAGGTCTTCAGTTCAGATAACCCTTGCAAACATTCGCAGTCCATCCTTCAGTCCTGTCCCTCTCCAAAAACCACCCCTACCCTTGGAATGTTCCATGGCGCATGCCCCCACTTAATAGATCACGTGTACATTAACCAATGACCAACTGGTAGCAATCAGCGCCCTCTGCCAGGTCACGTGACCCTGATTAATGACGACGCGTGCTGCGCAGACGACTTTTGGACCCAGCCTGGTCACGTGGTCACGTCCCGAGGCGGGCTCTTGGCGCTATCATTTAGATCTTTATGGTTCGCAGGGTTCTTTGATGTAAATATGTACATGGTTTTTTCTCGGGATCCTTAGTGTACGCAGCCATGTTTTTACTCTTCTCGCGAGAGTTATGCTACTGGTGACAAACTCATAAATTTCATGCCAAGCTAGGACCAAGTTTGGTTCCGAGATTGGAACCGGGGGGGGGGGGTTGATCTATACCTGGAAAAAGTTACATACCAAAGTGTTGTCATTGCTTTTATGTCTCATGCTGTTCCGTCCACTTGAATCTCGTCTTGATGCATGAATGCAGACCTCGCTATAGGTAGGCTCACCAAAGCTGGTGCACCATGTCCCTATATACCGACTCCACAGCACAGATACCCCCCACCCCCAGGCCCTCACCCTCACCCCACAAAGGAGTCGTCATGATGCACCTATGCAGCGCTATTCAGTAAATGCCAACAGAGACACATTAGATCTATCCCCTTCATCCTTCACCCTTATAAAAGGGCACCAGGGCCCCCAGCAGGATGGCCCTTTTGAGCCATTAATTATGCTGATGTATTATACATATATGTATAGCTTAGACACATATACCTTAAAACAGTGAACAAAAATGTGTTTATCTGAATGTTGCTTGTTGAGAGTCCGTAAAGGGCTAATTTATCTATGATCTTCCTTAGACAGCCGGTGGTGGCGCTGCGGCAGGAGGGACGCCGGGAGGACGCCGTGTTTATGCGCGGCCCGTGCTCGTCATGACACCATCCACGTGCATGTTTACATTAACCCTTTAAGGGTCGCTGATGCAGGAGTGCATCATGCCCATTGGTTGTCATGATGCACCAATGAAGTGCTGAGAGACTGCTCGCCAGCACTTCATTGTTGCATCATGACAACCCTCCAGGACTATATTAACCCTGTATAGGGTCTGCATGATGTATGGATGTAGCGTGGCGAGTTACTCGCTAGGGCTGCATCCAAGCATCATGAAGACCAAGAGATATGAAGATTACATATGGATGTACTATCATCCGATAAAGGGCTATGTTTTAGGGGATGGGGTGCACTTAGGGGCCCCGGGGACGTCAGATCCGGGCCATGCCCTGGCCCAGATCCCGCCAACCCTTGGTAAAACTCACCAGCAACAACAACGCCCCCTATGTACATGTACACGCATGCGCGTGGCAAATACATGGCTAAAACAGTAAGGTGTGGGCAAGGCCGGCATGCAGATGAACAACCTGACGGCGTCTGTGACACTACCCACGGGGATTTGGGAAAATACTGACGCCTGATTTTTATCATGTCAATCAGTTTACTCTAGGGGTCAAGCACCCTTGGGTCTGGATGTCAGAGATACATTTTGTAATAAAGTGTGTGTGTAATGAGCTTGTGTAATGAAGAACTTGATTATCACTGTAAACATTGCATTATAATTGTAGCCTTGTAAAATGAACCATTTAAAGCAATACAGAATGACACCCTCTGCTTTATATGTTAATGACCATGTAGTAAGAAGTATCGCCACTCCTAGTCTATAGAAATGGCTAAAGTAGCCTAACATATGAATTTAAGCCAAAGTCATGACCAAATATAAGACATGTTCTAACTTCCAGTGGATACTGTTATACTAACTTATTCTAATTAGGCACCCTTCCACCAATCAGATTATTTACATATTCGATATGTATTATTTATATTTTCGATGCGTATATATTATTTATTCTATACACACATTTTAATCAAATGACAACAAAATAAATTCTGTTGCACTTTGTGGTGGGTGTATTTATAGAATGACTGGACTATAAACCACAATGGGCATGGGGAACAATATTATCCAATAATAGCTAACAGTAGGTAACTAAATATTGGTTGACCTAATAACCACACAGTATGTCCTTGATTCGACCCTAGGTTTGGTCAATATTTCTATGAGTATCCACAAACAAAATTGACTTATATAAAATTCTAATCTATGGATGAAGAACCGGAAAACTCGGTCAGTAGTAGTGTTAGCGTCATGGATACCTCATTCAGACAGGATTAATGGTTTGTCTGTTTGCCTGATACATGCACACCTAAAAGCAAGTGCCACTGGTGTGGATAAGAAGTGGAATCTTGAAATTCCACGCCTGTCAGGCCGTGGGAGGACCGGGGGGGGGGGTTAACTCGTTAAAGGCTGATAATGCATCAATGTATCATATCCATTGGTTGTCCTGAGGCATTGAATGTAGCCCTGGTTAAAAACTACATTGATGCCTCGTGCTAATTGATACAGCCCTCGAGTGTCGGCGTGATGCTCCAATGAATTGCTGGCAAGCAGTCTCGCCAGCACCTCATTATGAGGCATTCCTGCACCAGGAGGGTGTTTCTCCTATAGTAAAAGGAAGAGCTGGCTAAAAGTGCCCTCGTCTCCAGTCCTTTCTTTTCATTTAGCTATTCAGAGTATGAATAAGTAGTAGGGAAGAAACGCCAGGGAGCTGCATCAATCTGCACTGCTTCATTTGAATATGGACAGGACTACACCATAAAAAGTGCTGTAAAAATAGCAGTGGTCCTCCGGCAATTTTGGGACAAAGGTGCATCAAAACGGAACAGTATTATCATTGAGATTTCTCATACCACATTGCATAACTGCATACTGTTTTCTGGAGCTTTACTCCCCCGTGGGGGGGGGGGGTGGAGAGCACTGACTCTTTGATTGGTAGTACCAATTGCGAAACTACAGCCCCCTGTTTTTGCCATTTTACAGCCCCATAAAATACAGCTCACTTTTTTACAGCCCCCCTTTTTGAAGAGGTCTGATAACAGCCCCCTTTTTGTGCCCTCTTCCATGTAAGTTAATGTAGGGTTATATCTGCGGAGCTTTGGTAATATGATGCAATGTTATATAACATATAATATTGGAATCTTATCAATTGTCATTTATTTGTATATTAATGTTGCAAAGGCATTTTGATATATATTTGGTTAGAAATATGATGGGTATTAGAGTGCAACTGTGTGGGCTGTCAGCTCCAGGGTGGAAGTGGAGGTGCTAAAGCTGGTACTCCCACTTAGTTTCAGTGCCACCAGCCCCCCCCCCCCCCTCCACCACTCAGGGTGTGACAACCAAGCCACACACTAGTTGGGGCTTGTTCAATGCCCAAATATGGTTATAGCAGGCTAACAATGATGAGGTTAAATAGAGTTGGAAAGGTTAGAGACAGTCAGTAGGAGTCCAGAGAGCAAGGAGCTAGGAGCCTAGGAGCAGCAGTTCCCAGTGTGGAGTGGCTATGGGAGCAGATATAGTCAGGGACTGCTAGGACTCTAAGGGTGGGTTATATATGCTACCAGGAACCTGTAGCATTATAACCCAAAAGGTACTGTGACTTTATTTAGAAACCTCTGCCTGTTTTTATGTTGTAATTTGTTAAGCTCTGGGACCTGAACTTTATTATATTGTGAACTGTGTATGGCCATGTACTGTGAGACCGGTATTGGATATTTAATAATATGAACTACTATTGAGAATATTGTGACCTTTTGATGGATATCTCCTGAGATACTGAGTAACATTAATAAATATATTATAAACCGCATACTAGCTTCCCATTTGGTATTTTGTAATATATTTTGATCCCTAGAACCTTGATATTGAGCCATAAGTGAAATATGGTGTAAGTATAGTAGAAAGCAATCACTTTTAGGGAAAAGGCCCAAATTCTGCCTTTACCTAATCTGTGTGCGGTCATATCTGTCCCACATAGTGACGGTAGGCAATCAGCCTTCCCCTAACATTGCGACTGGTGGATTATCCCAAATAGGTTACTCACAAATTCAAAATGTCACAAGATAGAGAATTAAGATCTGGCAGGATCTTTGGTCAAAATCTTCAAGATGCCAATATCCAAGGTCTATATCAAGCCATAGCTCAGATGTTTGAACACAATGTTCAAACTATGGAGCAAAGAACAGAGCAACAAATAGAACAATTGTTTGAGAGGCAGAGGGGGGAGATCAATGCTTTGGGCCAGGGCCAAGGTCAAGGCCAGGGCCAAGGTCAAGGTCAGGGCCAAGGTCAAGGTCAAGACCAGGGTGATAGACCGAATGTCTATCATTTAGGGAGCAGGTCAGCATATGCCAAACCACCAAGTAACTTCAAGAACAGTGCTAATATGGATCCATCAATATGGATGGAAGATTTTGAACGCTATGTAAAGGTCCCAGGTCTTATGAATATTGATGCCGAGCTTCTTAGGATTTTTCCTACCTATCTTGAGGGCCCAGCTAGAGACTGGTACATAGTCAGCAAGGTGAAGGACAAAGCCACATGGGCTGAGGTGAGGAAAGCCTTTCTAGACAATTTCACCAAGGTGACTAATGCTGAGTTTGAAAGGTTGTCTAGGTTATCCATGAGGCCAGATCAGGAGTTGGAAGACTTTATAATTCAAGCTTCCTATGCCTACCGGCGAATGGGTCTGAGTGAGACCGATATGATTTTCTCATTCATCAGGGGGGTGACTAGTCCTTATAGAAAGAAACTCCGGAAAAGCAATCCAGCCACTTTCCAAGAGGCTATAGACATTTGTAAAGAGGCTGAAGAAGACTTTGACATGAATAAGGACCAGTCTATCCTTGCTAATCAGAGAGAAATTCAGGCTATTCTTAAGCAGAGTGCTGACATCTCTATGCAGCAGTCACAAGAGATAAAATTGCTGAAGCAGCAGTATGCCTCTGGTGTAGCAACATTTGGTAGTCAGAACTCTTCAATTAGTGCGGTCCAATCCATTTCACCGATGGAGTCTGAAAGTGACAGGCTCAGGCGTGAGATGGCAGAGCTGAGGAAGATGGTTGAGGCATGCAACATCACCACAGTTGCTACTATGGATTCCACTCAGAGGTGTTTCAATTGCCGTGGGGTAGGGCATTTCATCAGGGAGTGCCCTTTACCTAAGCGACCCTATACTCCGAAGAATCAGAGGAATGGTGGCAGGGGCAACAACCAAGGTACCAGAACTGAGAAAAACAGCGGCAGCAGCTCGGGCAGTAATAGCAACAGCGGTGGCAGTGATGAGGGATTCTTTAAAAGGTTCTGTGCTGAGCTGATGAGCAAAGTTCAGAGCTTGGAGGCAAAGATGGAGAATAAGTCATCTGCCAACCAGTCGGAAAACTAGAATCTCCTCCTCCCTGTGGGGAAAGAGAGGGGGAAGGTTCTGGCAAGGTAGAGTGTATGTCTGACAAGCAAGTATCGAGTTTGTCAGGAAAAAGAGGTAACACAAAGAATAATAGAAGTTCTAAAAGTAAGAGTACAGATTTTAAAGAAAATGTGGTAAATATTACCAGTAAATGTAATGAGACATCTTGTGTAAAAGTCAAGGATGCAGTTAAGTTAGATTCAAACAGAAAGTATAGTTTCTTGTATAAGAAAGATTATGACACAGATATTCTGACATATAAGGATGATGAACACCCTGAGGTAGACAGCCGTTGTACAAGCTGTTCTAATGATAATGATTTATATTCCAGTCAGGAGTGTGCCATGGGCAATGTGCCGTATGAGGATCCAAAGGGGAGACGTGACCAGTCCAGGAGAGAGCCGACGGGCGTCAGTGGATCTCGTAGCCCATGCACTAGGGATATGATTTCATCTATCTGTGAACGCCAAGACAGACAGCACCAAGAGGGTAAGGCCTACATGGCATCACATCTGTTGTCAGAGAGGAATTGTGTTGAGGTATGCATTGGTCAAACTTGTGCACGGGCACTTGTTGATACTGGGGCAGACCGTAGCTGTGTAAGTCTTGACTATTACAACCAGGTAAAAGCAAATGGTGGTAAAATAGAGGAATTCTCTTCACGTGCATGTGTGACATTTGCAGGGGGTCAGGTCAGAGATGCTCATTGTGACATGAGGGGTGTTATTAAGATTGATGGCATTCCTTATGAAGTCACATTTCATGTTATCCCAGGCCTCAGACTAGACATAGTTCTGGGCAGAGATTTCCTGAAACAGTATGGTATGAGCATAGTATATGACCAACCCAAAGATGTAGACCAAGAGGACAATAGCCAGAGTATTGTGAGGGCACATGGTAAGTTGGTAGTGCCAGCACATACTGAGATGCTGTGCAGCCTCCCTGTGGATGACGCTTTCAAAGAAGGTATGTTTCTGACTTATGTAGGTTTTAAGGTAGCAAAACAGACAGGATTGTGGACAGCTAGGTGCTGTGTGAGAGTGCATGAGGGCACTGTACCTGTGAGATTTGTTAACCTTTCAGACCAGGAAATTGAGGTGAAGCCAGGAACGGCTTTAGGGACGTTGAGTTTGTCCAGAGATGTTGAGGTGATACAGGTATCTTCAATGGAAATGTTTGAGCCACAGGTTGAAGGTAGGGCACAGAAGCAAGATGGACAACCCAGTTTCATTCCAGCGGTCGATTATTCTAGGTCAAAGTTGACAAAGGAGCAGAGAGCACGGATGGATGCCCTTCTAAGAGAGAACTGTGGAGCCTTTGTAGGACCAGATGGTATGGTGGGTTGTACCGATTGGATAAAACATGAGATAGAACTGATTCCTGGGGCTAAGCCTGTACAGCAGATGCCTTTCAGGATATCACCCAAAAGAAGAGAACAATTGAAGGCACATATTGATGAGCAAGTAAGATTGGGAATCCTGGAACCCAGCTACGATGGGGGCTGGTCTAGCCCTGCCTTTCTTGTGTCAAAGAAAAGTGGAGGGCATCGGCTCGTTTGTGACTATCGAAATCTGAACGCAGTTACAGTGCCACAGTATCTGGCTATTCCAAAGATAGAGGATGCCATTGATGCTGTGGGTCAGATGCAGCCCAATTTCATTTCAGCTCTCGATTTGCAGATGGCGTTCCATCAAATTCCCATCACAGAGACGAGCAGAGATAAGACAGGGTTCTTAACTCCATTTGGTAAGTTCAGGTACAAAAGGATGAGTATGGGATTAATGAATTCCTCTCGTAGTTGCCAGATGGTGGTTGACCTTGTCTTGAAAGGGTTACAGTTCAAAAACTGTATCTGTTACATAGATGACATTCTCGTGTTTTCAAACACATTTGAACAACATCTGGAAGACTTGGGTGAGGTTCTGAAAAGAATCCAGAAGGCAGGGCTCAAATTTAAGCCAGCCAAGTGCATTATTGCAGCACCTGAGGTCCCATTTCTAGGCCATGTCCTGAATAAGGAAGGAATCAGACCAAATCCGGAAAAGATACAAGCTATCAAGGATATCAAAACACCAAAGAATCCCACCAATGTCAGGAGGTTCTTGGGTATGAGTGGCTTCTATAGGAAGTTCATACCTAACTATGCCACAAGAGCACGATGTCTGTATGATCTCACAAAGAAGGGAAAGGAGTGGGAGTGGACTGAAGAACACACAGAGGCTTTTGAAGATCTCAAGAGGGCTCTGGTATCCGATAATCTGCTCTTATATCCTGACTTCAGAAAGGAGTTTATTGTGACAACAGATGCCTCAGACTATGGCATCGGTGCAACCTTGAGCCAATATGATAAGGATGACAATCTGAGACCAGTGGCCTATACAGCAAAGTTGTTCAGCCCAGCCCAAAGAAACTACTCAACTTTAGATAGAGAGTTAGCAGGTATTGTATATGCTTGTCTTCATTGGCATGTGTATTTAGAGGGTAAAAGGTTCTTGATAAGAACAGATCATGCACCCCTTCAATACATATTAAACCCAAGGAGCAAGCTGTCACCTAGGCAAATCAGATGGGCAGCTGATTTGAGACAGTTCACATTTAAAGTAGAGCATGTTAAGGGCAAGGAGAATGTTGTTCCCGACTCTCTGAGTAGGCTGGAAGGTAAGCCGTATGAGCAGGATAACATTGAGGAGATGATGGAATCATTTCCTATGCTGAGTTCCATCAGTACTAGTGAGATGCAGTCTCTTATGTCTTCTAAGCCTGCCTCAAAGGTCAGGATTCCAAAGAGGGAGAGAAGGAGAGTCAGAGCAGAGAGAAGGTATAAGAAAAAGATCATGAAGAAATCAGATCATCCAAAGAAAAGGGTTACTTTCAGTGATAAGATTAGCCCACAACATGATTTGATTCAACAGGAGGAGCATATATGGTTTGGTCCAAATTTAATGGATCTAGCAGTGCTAAGAGCTGAGAACGCACCACATCGAGAGTTTAAAAGAAAGAAGTACACATCTGAGGTCAAGCGGCAGTCAAAAGAGCACTTCCCACTCGTTGGTATCTCTAGAGATGAGATGTGGGAAGAGCAGGAGGGTGATGACTTCTGTCATAGTGTGAGGGACTATCTAGTTAATGATAGGTTGCCACTAGATGCAAAGCAAGCTAGGGCTTTGGTGTTGAGAGAAGCTCATTATACTATAGTGGACAGAATATTGTACTTCATGGATGTCTCGATTGGACCAAAGGCTGAGGTTACAGCACTGATTGTTGTGCCCCAAGGGCTAAGGTTGAAGATTTTGATGGCACACCATGATGACCCAATGGGAGGTCATCTTGGTGTCAACAAAATGTTGGGTGCAATGAGATCCAGGTATTTTTGGCCTAAGATGTCACAGGATGTCACTGATTATTGTGCCTCTTGTGAAGACTGTGCTCAAACAAAGAGAATGACAAGGCCAATTAAACCTCCTCTAATCTTAAGAGACCCATGTCCAAGGCCCTTCGACACATGGAACCTAGATGCCCTCGAAAGATTGCCTCCGACACTCAATTTCAATGAACATATATTAGTTCTTGTTGACTATTATTCAAGGTTTGTTGTTTGCTTTGCAGTAAAAGATCTGACAGCAGGCACAGTGTCCAGGGCATTCTACAACAAGATGATTTGTAGGTTTGGAACACCAAGACGGTTGGTTATGGACAATGGCAAGTCCTTTGCAAGTAAAGTATTTGAGTCAGTGTGTGCTACCTACAACATCCAACAACAATTCAATTCTGTGTTGCATCCTCAGGCCTCAGGTCTTGTTGAGAGAACAAATCGCTCAATATTAGGAGTGATCAGGAATTATGTGAGTGAGAATCAAAAAGACTGGGACAAGCATCTGGAGGCAGTAGAGTTCAGCTTGAATTCTACACCAGCGTATGCCACAGGGCATACAGCCTTTATGATGAGTCATGGAGTAGAACCTCTATTTCCAACTGAGAATCAACTCAAATTTGATTCAGAAGAGGTTAAAAGTGTGAATGAACATCTTGCAGATATTCTCAAGTCCCAGGAGATAGCTGCAGAATGTGCAGGAAGGCACATGAAGCATGTCCAAGAACAGATGAAAAAGCGGTATGATCGTGGAGCATATGATCCAAAATTGAAGGAGGGAGATATATGCTGGTTATACTGGCCAAGAATCAAGGACCCAAAGACAAAATTGAAGTTGGCCAAGATATTCCATGGACCATATCTGTTGGTGAGATACCATACTGAAACAACAGTGTTTCTGAGACATGCCAAGAGTGGGAAATTTATGAACAGGCCAGTGACAATTATGAGACTAAAGAAGGGATTGTCAAGGGAAGAGGTAGAAAAGAGATGGGCCAAACCTATGGCTGATGAACCAAATATCCAAGATCCAGAAGATCTAGATGAGGGTGATCTCCCGGTGGACAGTTTCACACTAGAACCGAGAATAGAGGAGCCAGATGACGATCAGGTGCTGGAAGATATCCCGAAGGGAGAGGATGAGGAAGATAGAACTGATCCTCCAGCACTGATTCCAGTGAGTCACAGACTTGTGCCCAGGGCAGCAAAGTCGATACCCATCGATGGCCTACCCACATATCATGAAATAACTAAGATTAGTGATGTGTGCAAACCAAGAGGAGAGGGTGTGAAATATTTAGTCCACTTTAAGGATGGAGATACTTTGTGGTTATCTATTGACCATCTTGATGCACTGGCCAAGAGTAAATTTGTGACAACAGATCTCACAAATAGAGTCAGAGATGTGCCGAGATTAAGATCTCGGTAAATGTGTAAATAAATTCTAAATGGAAAAGTATTCTAGTTTATGGATGATGGTGCTTATATTTTTAGGTGTACGTGTTGCGCAGCGTGTTACACTTGTGGTGCTTATACCGTGTGAAATCTGTAACTGAATACCTTACCATTTCTAGAGTAGTAACTGTCTTTCTATTTTACTGTTTCATATCATGCATTATCCAGATGTATGATGTACTGGGGATGAACTTACAGTCTTAACACTATGTTTACATGCTTTTCTTTTCGCGACAGGAGAGCTATAGGTTTGCATAGATGTTTGTAAGATAGAACCAGATTTTTAACCTGTAATTAGTACATGCAGTGTCCTAAGCAGGCAATCCAGCCTCTTAGACTACTGGTGATGTACACATATTTTTCTCATTTGAGCTCAACCACCAAAGGGCAAGCCAGCTCATGGTGTATAAAGTAGAGCTCTGGGAACCCAATTGAAAGAAAGGGGTTGAGTATCACATCTATATGCCAAACCAGGTGTACAGAAGTTATATGAAACCTAACAAAGACCATTTCAGACAAAAAGTCTATCTATGTGGTAGCAAGCCCAATTACTTCTAACTATTAAATCGAAGGGACAAGTGTATCATTGTGATAAGCTGTGAAAGGAGCAGACTAAGGTTCATTGCTATGTTTCACCTCATGGAGGACTGAAAAACAAAGCTAATGTTTTTGTTCAGTTCCTATTAGCATCATGATTTTATATTTTCTTTACGATTTAACCCGAATAGAGGGGTGATTAGGCAGTGCTTTGGTAATGTTCCATACCGATACGAGTATTTGGTTCCAAAAGACCAGCATTATGTACCTAGATCAACCTCATTGGACAAAAACAACCTGGATTTGAGTTTAAAATCAATGTGTGGTACTGAGAATGTGACAGGAGCAGATGCCAGAGGTATTTGGGTCTGTAGGTGGTGTGTTGTGACACGTAGGGGCATAAGTTGCATGGAGTGTTGCAAGAGCACAGGGGACACATAAGAGTAAGCTTGGGATGCAGGGGCCCAGAGGAAATAGCTGCATCCAATAAATGTCTAATGTGTCAAGTCAGGCAGCATAAGACGGTGTGTAGGAGCCATTGACCTGATGTATGGTATGGCTGAGTAGAGGCAAGCTTTGAATGTGATTTCCCAGCCACCTATCTGAGTTAGCTTTGAGATATTTGTCTCAGTTTAAATACCACTCATTGTTACAGATTTGAGAGAATAGCTGGCAGGTTAAAGGTAAGTCTTTAATTGCGTAAAGTAAGTCTAAGGATAATAACAGAGAATTAGTTTAGGATGTTTAGATCGAGCCAGGAAGCTGTTCCCTAAAGGTAAGTGGAATTAAGTTTAAGGTGCTTCGTGAAGAGATTCTGAACTGAGTATTATTGGTTGTAGAAAGTATGAGACTTACATTGTTACCCATGCCATGGTTGAGATGAGTGTCATGCGTGTCATGTTTTGATTGTGTTTATCTCACTTTTCTTTGATAATCAGATGCTGAGTTTATGTAGGTTAGGTGCCTGGTTGGAACAGATGGCTGATGATATCAATGGTAGCAGTAGGGCTGCGAGATAATGACTGGTGTTAAAGGGTGGACTGGTCACAAGTCATACCTTTCGGATCCAAGTACGATACAAAGGCATGAGCACATGATTGACAGAGATATTACATGGTGGGTTTTGTCTCTCGGCACAGGGACGAGCCCATTATGTGTCAGCCAACCAAGAAGTTACTTTACTTGAGTCCCCATCAAGTTTTGTTATCTATTGGAAGGTTTAAGAAGATTTGATGTGTATGATGATTATATGATGATGTATAGGTGAAAATTATTGTAACTGGAAAAGAAAATATTTTGTATTGATTATTTTCAACAATGTAAATGTTTCAAACTTAATGTTGAAATTTTTATATGTATGTGAAGGTCTTGAATAAGATCCTGGTTGATGCACAATCAGTTAGTTATTTCTATGCTGTGATATAATTCACATTTATAATTTTGATGAATAATTATTTGTTTTTGTCAGTGATAAGATAGGATCTTGAATAAGATCCCGGTTGATAAATATAATCAGTAACAAAGATATATGGTAGTCTTATGGACAGTGTGTTATATTCAAGAATTGTGAGTTTTACAAGAACCAGTTAGATGTTTGTTTATACTATTTGTGTGTACAAAACAAGAATTTTTTTTCATGCATTATTCCATTTAAGTAAAGTAACTTATGCAAAAAAAAAAAAAAAAAAAAAAAAAATTGAAAATACCCATAAAAGCGGTGAACTCTCAGGTGATTATAATTAGTTTTGAGTGGTACAAAACGTTTTAGTTCCCGAGGTGTAATGTAGGGTTATATCTGCGGAGCTTTGGTAATATGATGCAATGTTATATAACATATAATATTGGAATCTTATCAATTGTCATTTATTTGTATATTAATGTTGCAAAGGCATTTTGATATATATTTGGTTAGAAATATGATGGGTATTAGAGTGCAACTGTGTGGGCTGTCAGCTCCAGGGTGGAAGTGGAGGTGCTAAAGCTGGTACTCCCACTTAGTTTCAGTGCCACCAGCCCCCCCCCCTCCACCACTCAGGGTGTGACAACCAAGCCACACACTAGTTGGGGCTTGTTCAATGCCCAAATATGGTTATAGCAGGCTAACAATGATGAGGTTAAATAGAGTTGGAAAGGTTAGAGACAGTCAGTAGGAGTCCAGAGAGCAAGGAGCTAGGAGCCTAGGAGCAGCAGTTCCCAGTGTGGAGTGGCTATGGGAGCAGATATAGTCAGGGACTGCTAGGACTCTAAGGGTGGGTTATATATGCTACCAGGAACCTGTAGCATTATAACCCAAAAGGTACTGTGACTTTATTTAGAAACCTCTGCCTGTTTTTATGTTGTAATTTGTTAAGCTCTGGGACCTGAACTTTATTATATTGTGAACTGTGTATGGCCATGTACTGTGAGACCGGTATTGGATATTTAATAATATGAACTACTATTGAGAATATTGTGACCTTTTGATGGATATCTCCTGAGATACTGAGTAACATTAATAAATATATTATAAACCGCATACTAGCTTCCCATTTGGTATTTTGTAATATATTTTGATCCCTAGAACCTTGATATTGAGCCATAAGTGAAATATGGTGTAAGTATAGTAGAAAGCAATCACTTTTAGGGAAAAGGCCCAAATTCTGCCTTTACCTAATCTGTGTGCGGTCATATCTGTCCCACATAGTGACGGTAGGCAATCAGCCTTCCCCTAACATTAAGGTGGCTGGCGGGTTTCATTTACTGGCTAAGTGGCTTAGTACGCAGTTTTGTGCGCAGATATTGAATATAGTTCTTCCATTAAAGACTAGGGGTTGTTTGGGCTACTAATGTACATAATGCATGTAAATGACCATGATTTAGTAAAACTGTAAATGGGTGTTATGGGTGGGATTCGAAACTGGTACCTCTTGCATGGCAGGCAAACATCAACCACAGCCATGACTTAGGCCTAAAATAAAGAAGTTGTGTTTCCAGTCACCCGACCAACCCCAGTAAAACCTTTTTTTGATTTTGAAGAATTTTGTCTCATTTTTTCATATTTTAAAGAAATCTTTCATTACTTTTTGATGATTTCTTTTTATCTATTTCCTGTATCCTTTTTGAATTCTTCCCCTCTCTCACACTTGTCATGTTTCCGTCATTATTTTACCATAAAATCAAAGAATTTGATACATCCATTGATATGTGATATGTAACATTTCCTATGTAAATGTAAAATAAAAATCTGACCTACCTGCCTTGTAATTCCAAAATGACATATCGGCTTGTATAGTAATATATCCTGGCCACAGCCAACCACTGCTATATACCTACACCACCACACATCAATCAATATAAATTATCTTGAATCACCACCCCTCCCTATCATCTCATTGCCTTGTGATTTATATGTTTGGGATTATATGATGACGTCTGGTGCTGAGTATGTGTACGGCAAGGTTACTCTGGTCGTATCTAAGGAATTTGAAAATGTTGGGCAATGTAAGGGGTCGGCGGGATATGTCTTTCAGTGGTTGGAAAGGTCCGTCCTTCAGTGGTATAATTTGACTTTGGGACCAGAGCAATAGTGTATCCAGTCTCCAGCCACTTTTTCTTTCTAATCCTGTCCTTTCTTATTACTTTTCATCCCAGTCCCTAGCACATTCCCCGTCAGAGGTTTTGGTGATTTTCTGATTCAAACATGAACCATACAAAATGTATACTAGTATCTATACAACAGTTCTTTTTAATTACCTCTCCCTGATCCATGCTGTTAGTCAAAACAATGATAGATCTCTGGCAATTTTGGGACAAGGATTTCACTGTTATTTTCAGATTCCGTGTACTGTACCACAGTGCCTTACCGTACTGCCATCTGGGGCTTCATTGCAGAAGCTAAATTGATTCACTGCAGTACAGCTATATATCTATACAGTGGTTCGCCGTTGAGTTTTACAAGGATGCCTAGCAGATTCAACAGTTATTTCTTAGAGTGTGTGCAGAGACTTTTCAGCACTTCTTTTGGAGGTCTTTTTACCCTATAGCTGGGTGGTTTAACAGGTATATTATATGACAGGTACATGGAGTGTATATGACACTGGATGTCATGGCCTAAACCAGGTCCCAGGTGCCTGGGACGAGCACCTCTGTCAGCAAGAACAGCTCTATTTTTGCTCTGCCACAGAGCCTGGAACTTTTTTAAAACTTGCATTTCTATTTTTCCCCCTCAATATGAAAAGTGATATGGTTGGTTTTTTCACTGTCAGACCAGGAGGTTAATTCAAGTCCTGGAATTTCTACCCCTGCGATCTTAGCATAGGCACCTATTATAAGACCTAGCCAGTCTACCCTATCTAATGCAGTGGTTGAAGGCAAGTCAGGCACAGCAAGTCCTGAGATTCCTTCGCTATTCCTTTTCCAGCTGTAAAATCACTGCAATCTTAGTGAAATAATTGCATAGTGGTTTCACCTGAGCGCAAGAGCACTCACAGGGAACACTCCTGCTCCTAACAGTGAATGTCCCTGCTGTATACATATATAGAGGGGAGGGAGGACATTTGCTAAGATTCCTTGAGGGTTCTTCAGGCTACTCAGGAATGAAGTGCACTTGAATACTGTATGTGGTCAACTGCACTCTATAACACTGAAAACATGGAAGATCCGAAACTAGTCAGCAGTGACCACTTTAGGTCCTCAAGTTGACGATACCTAAAACTACAACTTTAGGTAGTCAAAATGACAACTTTAAGTCATCATCCTGACGACCTGAGTCGTCAATATGACGACCCTGTACTGTCAGTATTGTCATCCTGATGACTCAGGTCGTCAGGATGACGACCTAAAGTCGTCATTTTGACTACCTAAAGCTGTAGTTTTAGGTATCGTCAACTTGAGGACCTAAAGTAGTCACCGCTGACTAGTTTCAGTAGCAACGAGAATGGAAAATTCTATTATGATATTTCATGGGAATATGACATATCATCAGAAAGAGCGAGACATGGAAAATACGCTGCTTTTTTGAATTTTTCAAAAAGACCAGGTATTTCCATAGTTATTCAGCTTTTTAGTGATTTTATCCACTATAGAAATATGTCAAAATTGAGTAGGATGTCTATGGAGCTATAACATAGGGCGCTGACTGGCAGATGGACTATGAAAATATACCTCTCCAGGAGTGGGGTCCTCCAGGGGGAGGGGATTACAGCATGCTGACGGCCTCCCCCTCCACAGCCTCAGTCAAACTCCTTGACCAAGGCCCTGCCTCTTCAATTTTAGTCCAGATTTACTGACTTATCTCTTCTAAATGATGAATGCACAGCTTATTAATGGCTCAATGCACCTAGTGAGAATATCTATGAATTCTATACCCTTTTTCCATTATCACTGACTTTAGGCACATTACCTGACTCTGATACTGTGCAAATGCCACCACACAATATGATTCACCTTTGATTTTCTACAACTTCTACTTATAGTACAGAATTTGTCTATTTACTGACATGTAGGGTAAACCCCCATGTTTGTAACTGGCCATAAGCCCATTAGCTAGTCCCCTTCCCTAGCCCATCACTTGTTGCTAAAGACCCAGGGGTTGTGATGATAGTGGTCTATAGCTGGTGACAGGGGTGTCCCACTACTATATACACAAACCTTGGGTTCCCCACCCTTAAACATACAGTAAAGTGTACCACATGTCTAAATAAGCTATACCCAGTGATAGTATAGTTAGTTAGGATCAAGACAGTGTTTACAGAAAGAGAATCCGTCTATTATTCACTGAGTTATAAGGAAATTAGCAAAGGATGGTATAGGCTGCATGGGCATCAGGCACTCATAGTGAAAACGTTCGCCCCTTACTCACAGCCCCACTCGCGTTGCTAGTTTCAGATCTTCCATGTTTTCAGTGAAGTAGCTCCTATGGGGGGGGGGGTACGCTTGTGCAATCACTCTTGTGGGAAGGAGTGTTTCAACTGCTATTCTTTCACTATGGGCATCTTGCCCCTGTGCACAGTGTGTTCTACTTGGAATGGTGTAGGAGGGCTGTGGCTAAGATCACTGCAATCTTAGTGCTGGCTGTGAAAAGGCAAAACAGGCTCATCTTAAGATCGCTTAATTGGATAAGGGAGAATAATTCCCAAGATCGCTGAGGTAGCGATCCCAGGACCTTTTGAATTAACCTCCTGGTCTGAAAAATCACAGTAGTTCGGATACGTTAAGTTCTTGATTTATTTTCCTTGTTTCTGTTTTTTTTTTGTTTTTTTTACATCATATTTTCACCAACTAACTATAGTCTGCTAAAGGGTCTGAAAACAGTCGAAATTTACCAATTTCTTTTGCCCTTAGTGGGATAAATTGAAAGATCCATTGAGGGCTAGCATAGACTATAGTCGACACCATGGTATACGCCTAGCGTTGACTATATATAGTCTATGCCCATTTTATAGGATTTGTGTAGGAATTGAAAATAGGCTCGTCCTCTAGGAACTATACTTTTTTCAGGGGCAGTCTCCATGGCCGGGACAACCATTTTTACTCTGCCCTCAAAGGGTTAACTGAATCTAATTCGAGTGTGAAAAACTCATGCAATGTTATTGCGAAAGGTCCATGGAACCCTGCAGGATATATATACACTGTCATGATCCCGGGACACTATACAGTGTGCATGGAGCGCTCGGCACGCGTCCTACACGTATGAATCAGCACCTTCTGTGTGGGGTATATAGTTTTGGGGGAGGGGGGGGGCGTAAATCTGCAGAACTGAACGCTGACAGTGGCAGTCTCATGCACAGTTGCATGTACACAATGATATACATATTGAATTATTAAATATTTCCAGTTATGTGCATCCCTCACCCCTCGTGGGAAATCAACTACATCCCAGCTAGCACTACTCGTACAATTTACATCATTCTTACGTGAAAACTCATCTTTTTTATGTAAAAATGACATCATTTGGATGAGTTGTGCTAGCAGGGATGTGTATCAAGTGTCATTTTTGGGGATTCAAACATAAAACATGAGTCTAATTACATCAGTGACAAGTAATTATATTAATAATATTAAGTAGATACATAAATATATAAGTATATATGGATCGAGAAAGTGGTTTGTTTTAGACAAGACAGATGGAAGCGATTTTGGAGTACTTTAATATGAAATCATTTCCTCCAATCACTGCAGAATTCTGAGGATGCAGCCATTCCTAGAGCTGGTATTGGCGAGATTAGCACTGAAAATATCATGTAGGTGCAAATACAAATACCAGCTTCAGGCTGCACCTGACAACAAAGGTTTCCTATTAAAACCTTATTGAAGTCCATATTATAAACCTTCACTACATATCCTTGGTTTAGGTCGGTGTTGTGTGTGTCGCCCTCCTCTCCACTTCACCCACTGACTGAGCAGCTCATGAGCAGCTCTGAGCAGCTTGCATGGAGCAGCTCCTCCTGGGCTGTGGGTGTTGCACGCGCCACCAGCCAATCACAGAGTTCCTCCAGCAGGGGACGCTGTATGAACGCGCTATGGACGCTACACCAACAAGCGTCCAACCACGGTTGCAAAAAGGGCTTCTCTATACTTTAGGTCATCTTCGAAGGTTTTTTTTTAATCTAATCTTTTCTGTCCCTTCTGTAAGTCTGACACACATGTATGCATCCATCTATGATTTGATATCTAATGCATTTTACTCGTCGTGGATGTGACTCTTAAAAGCTGAGGGAATGGATTTTATTTTCAAAGGACAAAACCTTACTTAAATTGCTCATTCAAGTGTATGAGTCTATGAGTCTGAAATAAGATCACGTCTTTATGGTTGTTCAAATCTTTCTTTAATTAACCCTAGTAAATGGGTGAAGAAAATGTGGCAGCAGCAGTAGCATCAGTAATAGCAACAGCAGCAGTAACAGCAATAAAACAACAACAGCGGTGGCAGTAACAGCAGTACATGTAGCAGTAACAGCAACAGTAACAGCAAAAGAGCAGCAGTAGCAATCTAAGCAAAAGCAGCATTAACAGCAGGAGCGATCATACCAACACGAGCTAGTAGCAGTTTTGACACTTGTTGGATGCACACAGCGGTCTGCCCACTCCCCACCCAGCCACTGCCAGATGGCGCCACCAGCATTCCCAGAATTCATTCCTCCACTCTGATTGGTGGAGCTGCAGGATGGAGGGAGGGAGCTGCCCCCTGATGGTGAGTCGATGAGTTAGGTAAGGGAGCAGCTCTCCTGCTACTACTACTGCTACTACCCTTGCTCACTAACTGCTCACCCCCCCCCCACCCATACAGACTCACCTATACCGTAAATGCTTGTTTGAGCACAGCAGTCTCAACTGAGCCTAGGTCTAACAGAAGGGTTTTGGCCCTCTGAAACACAAAATCTCATTTGATTATAAGGCCAAAAAAAATAAAGGTGTGCTTCCAGTAACATGACTTGAAAAGGTAGGGTCGGTAGGTCGGATTTCTATTTTTTTACATGTGTGTATCAAACTCTTTGGTTTTATTGTAAAATGATTTTGGGAGAATGACAGCTGTGAGCGAGGGGAAGAACACGAAAGGGATGAAGGAAAAATCACTAAAAAGTAATGAATAATTTCTTTCAAATATGAAAAAAAATGAGACAAAATTCTTCAAAATAAAAAAAAATAAAAAATAAAAAATTGGCCCTGATTTGCTAGGGTCGGTCGGGTGACTGGAAACAAACCTTTTTTTTTTATTTGGCCTAACCCAAAATGAGCATAGGTCCTTGAAGGGCTTAGTATGTACAATCCTGTAGGTCTACCATTATGAATTTCGCTGGTTGAGGTAAAACCCACTGATAAGACATACCCTCATGGGTAATTTGTTTCTAGGTAACACCCACTTCCAGGGACATTGCTGGTCCCATCATATCACTTCTCATCAGTGCATTTCGCCAGAACCAGTTCCAGTACTGCTTCCAGCCAAAAGAATCAGGGGCAAAATTAGAGTAAAATGTATATTTGTAAGCACAGGTGCGTTTAATCGAGCTGTTACGGTAATTCAAGTAGAGTGGCGGTCCCGGTGCTCCAAGGCGGCGCGTGCCCTAACACCCTCCCACCCCTCAACCCCCCATGAGCAGCTCACCCAGCTCTGCGAGCAGCTCCCTCCCCCTCCCATAGGGACTCATCACGAGGAGGACGTGCACGGAGCAGCTACCGTCAGACACGTACAGGAATGGGCAGAGGTAACTTGTACCTTACCCTCTAGTAGTACTCATCTCCCCTCCTCCTCTCATCCTACCACCTTTACTCCTGGTCCTACTCCTTACTACTACATTTCCTCCTGTATGTGTACCCTCTATGTACCAGCATCATAACACTACCACAGCAGCAACAGGAGCAAACCCTGGAGTACCAATCATCTGTACTACTTACTACTGATAATACCAACAACAGTGTGTTATAGTATCAACAGGGACTAGCACCAGCAGCAACTTTAGCATCAAGTGTCTTCAAGTTCTTCCTGCATTGTTCACGCTTTACAACTTCAATAATATTATTTATTGGACTTCTGTGACTACATAAAGTGTTCTGCTGGAGACTTTACGACACAAATCCTGATATCCCTTGCTGGATGTACTCAGGATTATACTGAGGAAGTGTTTGATAATAATCATCAATATTATCACCAGTAATCTCTAGTGAAACTGCCAAGATGCCGCGGTCATTCCTTATCACCAATAAGCGTTATAAAGCTGATTATCCACATGGGGACGATGTGGAGGCTTTCAAAGGTAAGATATCTACTATAACATTTGTGTATACTTAATGTTAGTATTGGATCTATGAACATATAGTTCAATATTGATACTCATGGCAGATTGTAGTGTAAATTACATTTTGTATCGAACTGTGTACATATGATACATTGTCTTCAATGCTTTGTTTTGTCGAAATAATCAACATTAGATTTCTAAAAGTAAAAGTAAAATGAGCTATGTCAAATTAATCAAAGAACCTCAAGTCTGACAATACAAACTCATATTGGTTTGCTTTTTCCATTGTTGTTTTTGTCCCTGCTTCCTTTGCCAATGTTTCTTTATTACTGGGCCACTGCAGCCACTGTGTTTTCACCAGAGTTGAGTACCTGTTCTGTTTACAACTGCAACCCTGAAGCCAATGACTATTCTTCAGACTCAGTCAGTAGTCAGTGAGTCCTTATGGCTAACACCAGCATGAGAATCATCCCAATAGACCTATTTCTTTTCCATCCAGGGTATCATAGAGGATTAGCCTCATTAGGAGTTTAAAACAGAATTTTGAAAATGAAATGGAGGTGGGGGGTGGGTAAATGCTACCACTATTTTTTTCTAGACCTCGAAAATCCAAGTATTTTCACTTACAGTCTCATAGTAACTCTTCCTTCTTCTATGCTCTCAACTCCTACTTCTTTTACCTTTTGGGTACTAAATGCATCGACACTCTTATTCCTTTGTCACATTCATCATGAGTTCAATTTGAATTGGATTGCAATGTGTTTGTAACAAGAGATTCACAATTGAATTGAAGGAAACCCTTTGCTAGACAATCAGTCTGAGATTTCTGTATCAATATAAGGAAATTTCACTTATTCCTAGAATGAGAACCCTAATATGAAATGATTTAGGTCCCTCAGACCCCGGTTTATCCCAGGTCACCATCGACCAGCAGGGTGCCTGGTGGTCGTAGTGGTCGCGTGCCTCAAACCTATAAATAGATATGGTCATATCCAACCCTTCAAGTCCTGGCTGATATGGCCTCAGGGCTTGTTTGAAAGTTTCAAAGTCCATTTGTCACTATGATGCACCAATGCAGAGCTGGCGAGTTACTCGCCATCACTTCATTTGTGCATCATGCTGACCCCACAGGTTTTCTGTAATGTATGGAAGTAGCATTGGAGATTCAGGTACTAGAGCTGGATTATGAAAATGAACAAAGGGCACTGAAGAAGGATCCTGACCTTTGGATAGCTATAAGCTTCCCAACTTCAATATCTAAAGTGCAAACTAGAAAACAAGTTTGCACTTAGGCAGCATGGACAAAGGAGAAACCTAATTCATCCCACGCAAATAATACTGCCATTAATGGGGTTAATGCCGTTTATAATCAGCATACCCAACGCATATACGTGCAAGGCTCACGTTGAGTTCAAGGAAATGCTGAAAGGCACATCTGCGGATCGTATAAACATTGATACTAATCAACTTTCCATCTCCAATAATGGGAGTTCAGAAGACATGCTGTAAGACTCAGTTGGTGGCCCCCTTGGTTGGGAGGGGGTGGCCTATAGTGTATAAACCGCGCCTTATACGCTAGGATTTACGGTCTATTTATACAGATTGACTGAGTGACTTCCTGGAGTTACTTTCTGGGTTACTTTAGTAATCCTTCACAGCTGGCTTAGGGCCGGGGTTAGGGGGTAGCTTAAAAAGATACGTACGTAGATAAGGAAACATAGGACACTACTGAGTCCCCCTCACAGTGGGGGTGTACAGGGGAGATAAGCACTAATCTGCTTGATGTATAGTTTTATTCACCCCTCATACCCTTTAGGGGACCATAGTGTAGTAGTCCATTGGTCGGCATGATGGGTGAATCCCAAGAGGCGTGAACGTAGCACTGGTGTCACCCCGGGGGTGTCACTTGGCACTTGGGGTCTATGCATTTTATTAGTGCACCATGAAGGTCAATGGGTATAATGCACTGAATGCATCAGTGCTGCACTGAATGGGTCTGAATGCATCAGTGCTGCACTGAAGGGGTCTGAATGCATCAGTGCTGCACTGAAGGGGTCTGAATGCATCAGTGCTGCACTGAAGGGGTCTGAATGCATCAGTGCTGCACTGAAGGGGTCTGAATGCATCAGTGCTGCACTGAATGGGTCTGAATGCATCAGTGCTGCACTGAAGGGGTCTGAATGCATCAGTGCTGCACTGAAGGGGTCTGAATGCATCAGTGCTGCACTGAAGGGGTCTGAATGCATCAGTGCTGCACTGAAGGGGTCTGAATGCATCAGTGCTGCACTGAAGGGGTCTGAATGCATCAGTGCTGCACTGAAGGTGTCTGAATGCATCAGTGCTGCACTGAAGGGGTCTGAATGCATCAGTGCTGCACTGAAGGGGTCTGAATGCATCAGTGCTGCACTGAAGGTGTCTGAATGCATCAGTGCTGCACTGAAGGGGTCTGAATGCATCAGTGCTGCACTGAAGGGGTAACTCCCCGCATGATACCTTCAACCTCAGGCCTATGTTCCTATACCGAGCAGTACTGGCAAGCCATGACACAATTTACCATCAGCTGCCTGTCAGCACTGCATTGCCACATCAAGCCAACATTTGCATCATTTCAACATTAATATTGTCGGTAATGATGCATTTCTGAAGCCCTGCTGAGGCAATGCTGCAAGTACTCACAAAAGAGGATATATTTATGCATTCAAGTCTCATTCTGCATGCTATGGGTTATTGTTCAGCCTGATAACGGGACTACCATGCCCCCTATCTTCAGCCCTACCCTATCCTATAAGGTACTGGATGAAAGAGGAAGGGGGTAGTGGATTTCCTGGAGGGTAGTAACCATAGTAACCGGAGGAGACAAAGACAAGGCCGGTGGCCGGAGCGTGCCTTAGTGTGTTGATGTGATGGAGGGAGGGGGGGTGCCACCCTTCACCCCCCCGGCCTAACCCCCCATGTTCCTTGGTGCCTTCCCTGCCCTTGAGACCTTCCATGGTCCACGCTATAGGACAACAAGCCTCAGGCTGGCCTGGTATACAACCCTCGGCACCACTGCCGTAAAACCCCATATGAACAGGTCATTTTCTATAAGTTGCTGACCCAAATGGCTGAAAAAAACTGAGAGTTGATTCCTTAGAAATGACAACATCTTTAGACTTAAACTGTGGCTTGTACTAGCAAAGACAGGAATTCTAGGTGGGAGTTGTGCACATAATGCGGCTTATATGTGGGCTTTTACAGTTGGATTTCACCCTTATCCCCTTCCAGATCTTCCTGCCCTAGCCACACCCCAACCCCCCCCCCCAGCCCCCACTTCATACACACCCCATCACCACATCTGGGACACTTCAGGCCACCCCCTCCAGCACGCGTTGTCATGGAGACATGTCACGTGGCCATGCACCACTGTCACATGACCCGGGGGCACGTGCCATCCTTCCCTTTCCTCCTGGGTTGGTAGGAGTGTGGTTTGGGAGGGGGGGGGTAATCCTTTAAAGACTACTCCTGCATGAGTGCATTATACCCATTAGTAGACATGATGTACAAATGAAGTCTCCTTGCCAGCACTTCATTGGTGCATCATGCCGACCCTCTTGGAGTGTATCAAACCAACAGGGTCGGCATGAGGCATGAATGTAGCCCTGGCGAGTAACTCGCCAATAACTCGCCATGGCTGCATTCATGACGACCAATGGGCATGATGCATTACTGTATCTTCAGCCTTTAAAGGATTATCCAGTCAGTGGGCGCGGCTCCTGTGTGCGGCGACCATGCTTCACTCCAGTGGTTGAGGTGGTTTCCGGCCCCGTGGCTTTGTGGTAGAAACCTACTGGAGGAGTGGTTAGGCCTTTAAGGCTTGAATGATGCAGAAACCAGCTTTCTTTTCATCGCCATGCTTCATGATAACACTGACGCGTAACTCACCATTGCTGCTACCCAGTAGCGGATCCAGGGAGTGGCCTGGGGGGCACGTACGCCCCCCCCCCTAGACCCCCTGAAATTGGGCCTTGGTTAAACTCTTAACTATAGGAAATATGGAGCTGGACCATGGCTGTGCCCCCCCCCAGACCAAATTTTCTTGGCTGTGCCCCCATAGACCACCTCTTCTGGATCCGCCCCTGCTACTTGTGTGTATCATAAACTGACCTTCCACATCCTCGAGAGGCATGATACACTAATAAAAAAGGAAGCGCCAGCGAGTTATTCATTCACTGAAACTGCATTGTTGTATAATGATAACCGGATGATAACCCGGGGCGATAACAAAGGAACATGGGATCACTGAGACCCTGGCGAGTTACCAGCCAGGGCTACATTCATGCATCATGCCAATCCGGTCGGCATGATGCATGAATGAAGTGCTTGCTAGCAGACTCACCAGCACTTCATTGGTGCATCATTATAACCAATGGGCATGATGCACTCCTGCATCAGCAGCCCTTAAAGGGTTAAAGGAGGAGTTTGACAGCAGCGGGAGGGCGGGTGTGGGAGGGACGCTAGGGGACGCGCTAAGGACGCCAGTGTCATCTCCTCCACAGGAGCTGTCTACTGGAGTCAGCCTGGTGTCAGTCAATCACCCCCTGAGTGGTTTCCTCCAGGGCGTGGTTGGGGGGCACTCCCCAACTTTGGGATATCATTTGTTGACCAATGAGGGACAAAGGGGTTCTTTTTGGGACTCTATGCTGTGGCCCTCACTTTAAAAAAATAAGCGTAAAATCTACTAGTGATTCTCAGAAAACTGAACAGTGAACCACCGTAATCGTATTGCAGTGAACCAGTGTAGCTTTTACAAGAAGTCCTAGGTGGCAGTATGGTGGTACAAGGAATATCTGTGAAAAATACGGATGGATCTCTGGCAACTTTTTGACAAGGATTCCGCCGTTATTTCAATGATATTTCTTACAGTGCCCGGGAGCAATTGATTGAAGGCTTTTGGGGTAATTTTGAGAGAAATGGGGTACTTTTAATACCACAGATAATTAAAAATGTACAATTTACAGTGTTTAGGTGGGGATGCTATTACTGATTAGGGTATACAATGTGGTATTTCCCCTAGGAAGTTAGGAAAGGGTTCTAAGTTCCGAACATTTGCTACCGAGCACCTAGGATTTGCTGGCCTATGGATATTACAGAAAAGGAAGGGAGTGCCCTCCCCCTCCCCCTTCCTCATCGCCTAGGGCGTGGGTGGGGTGGGGGAGGAGAGAAGACTGGAGAAGCGAGACAGGGATGACACCTAGGCCATGAAATGCTGACATAACGAGTCTGAAGTGTGGGCCAGTAAGCCCCATTACAAACTTACCACTGATCATAAAATTTCACCCAGAGAGGCTTCACTAACCAAAGGGTGTAAGGAGTGTGGCCAGAGCCAATTTTCTATTTTATCTCTTCAGGGTCAATGGTTTCAAGATGAAGTATGCTGCAAGCTGCCAAGTAGTTCTAAAAAGCACGTTTTGTGCAGCTAAATGTAACTTGATTTTAACATTTAACGTTGTAGCCCAAGGAGCACACATTGTCAGAAACTCTCCACTGAATTTAACTTGTAAGAGTGAGGGTGGCTTCAAGTGTGGCTTCCCTTTTGTTCAATTGCAAAAGCTACCAGACAAAGGCAATTGGGCAAGTGGGGATTTTCCACTCAGACAGAGGGATTTCAGCTCTCAAATTTCAAGGAGAGAAAAGGTACATGCTGCTAATTCTCAGACGATGTTCCCAGAGCTGGGCCAGAAGTCTAGTCTAGCTTGCTCAGCGTGTCATGCACGAATTTATGACAGTTGATCGCCTTTGTTCTGTGGCAGAAACCAGCCTTGGTTCATACAGAAATAGGCCCATATATATATTCACATATAATGTTGTTGGCCCATAAACTCTATATACTAGTATAACCCTTCATTCCCAGCACAGCACAGCAAACCACCACCACCAGCATCCATCCAGACGTTATCTCAGATTGATCCAGACTAAGTCCAACAAAAACAAATGCAATTAACGAGACCCCGCAGCTGGCAGCAACAGTAGGAGAGGAGGGAGCATGTGGGTGTTTCGGGGTGGGGGGGGGTTAGTAGACAGGGGGTCAGATGGCAATCTCACCCAATCTCCCCCAGGTGGCGTGATAAGGGGGCAGTACAGGGGGTAAGGGAGTGGTTATTATTTGATGTCATGAGGGGTGGGTAAGTGATTTTTAGGGAAAGTCAAACAAAAAACAGAAAAGCTAGGGTATATGCCAGTCGCGCTGTGGAACTATAGTGAATCTTTCACCTAAAGGCGACTCTAAAACAAATAAAGAAAAAGAGTAGCCTCTCGAATTCTACGACTGGTTAGCCCCCACTCTCATGGCAAACAAGGGCCAGGAGAAAATTTGGAGACTGTTAGAGGTAGTAGATCTAAAGGACTGCCCCCTCATAGGAGGGGAATAGGAGCCAAATCCACTAACATTCTCCCACCCCATTCCCCTGTGTGGTAAATAATGCACACCCCCTCTGACAGGGTTTAATAGCTGGTGGTTGTAGGGTTGACTGGTGGCAGGCTGGTGGTTGCTGCTTGGTGGTGGGTGGATGATGAGGGAGGGTGATGCCCTGCACATCGGCCAAACACATGATGGGGTATAGAAGACTGCTGCTGCTCCAGAAGCTGATGATGAATCAGTGTTATTTCTGTCCGTTAGGGGGCAGCATTCTTCACTGGTGAAATCAGCCACGTGTCTGTGAAAGGAAGACTTGTGTGCTGTATTAGCAACCACTTGTGTGTCATTACTGGGAGATTTAAAACCATTCAATGGCAGAAATCTACTGTGGCAGTCTTGAAGCAATAGCGCTGAGCTACTCAACTTGCCTCAATGAGCAACTCGTGACGGACTGCTCGCCTTTTGAGATAACCCTCAATCAGACCACCTCACTTCTTCATCTCGTGTTGTTCTAGTCATTTGGGTCCAAAATTCTGTTCAGTCGGCCTGGAAACATAGAACACTATTCATCATGATAAGATTATATTGTCGTTTAGGATGCTGCAACTGGTATGAGGAACAACGTTGGGCAATCTGATGTGACTTCTTGGCAAGAAAATTTTTTAAAGTGTATGGCTGCTGTATTCTTAAACTTAAGGTAGTAGTAAATGCTTCTAGCTCTGGTGAAGTACCTGAAGAGGGCTGCATTGATGAATCACCCCTACAATAGTCCACATTGTGAGAGAACACTATACTGTCCTTACAGGGTTAACCACCACTTGCATGTCATTAGCGTTAACTTAGCATAGCGTGCAGTGTAGTAAACACAATAACACATCCCCACCCCAGCACTACAGTCACCCCACAGCAGCACAGTGCAGGCCTTCTCTTCTCTGAGAAACTCAACCCAAGCACTCTCAAAACCAGACAAGGACAGCGTTCACTGCCTTTGAGCGACCCTCTATTGGTCGCTGATTCAGGAGTGCATCATGCCTATTGGTCGTCATCATGCCTATAGTTCGTCATCATGCCTATTGGTCGTCATCATGCCTATTGGTCGTCATCATGCCTATTGGTCGTCATCATGTACCAATAAAGTGCTGGCGATACTGCTCGCCACCGGGACTCTCCAGCACTTCATAATCATTGGAGCATCATGCCGGCCCTCCAGGACTGTATCGATCCCGATAGGGTTGACATGATGCATGAATGTAGCCCTGACAAGTAACTCACCAGGGCTGCATTCATGCATTATGACGACCAATGGGCATGATGCATCAAATGCATTAGCGGCCTTTAAAGGGTTCTCAGAACTCAACCCGAAGAGACAAGGAAAGTGTTCACTTTGACCAAGCCCTTTGTTCAAGCCCCATATTGAATCCAAACCACGTTTGGTCGACGTAATGCAGGTGCAGCTCTGGTGAGTAACTCACTTGGCCTCAATTCGTGCATAAGATATCCATCCAAAGGGTCGGCATGATACACCCGTACTGTGCTGGCGTGTAGACTCACCAGCACTGCATTGGTGCATCATGCCGACAAAGGAACATAAAAAAGGACCATGTGATACCCATGTGGCTCAGTGAGGGCAAACCGGAAGCAGTAGTGGAGTGATGTGGTTAGGTAGGAGTAGATAAGAGAAGGGGTAGGGGTGGGTGGGAGGGGTAAAGACCCGGGGGGGGGGGGTACTCGAGTCGGAAATGGATACCGACTGCCAAACAGGCTCCAGAAGCGGAGGTGGTCAGATGGAATTTTAGGGGCGATAACTGTGTGTACACCTCAAATATAGGGGATGGTAAATATCTTTTCTTTACCAGAAAGAAAACACTGCATATTAGGGTACATGTTGCAGATATTTCTGCAAATCTCAGGTACAGTACCTTCAAATGCCCTGAAATTAGGGTGAGGTAGCTCCAAATGCCCTAAAAGTAGGGGGCGGTGGATTATTTCAGGAATCTGGGAGCAGGCATATCACCTGGATTTAGGGGTTTGGTAGTTTGGCAGTGGGGAGATAATATCATATAGTGAGTACCCCCCGGAGGTAAAGGACTACATAAAGCACCATTACATATGTCTAGCACACACCCTTCAGCTTCAAGCCCTTCTAGACTAAACTCTTCACTCCAATCTACCGAATTCCCCTGTATACGAGCCTCAAGGCACTTGTAAACGTATCAATGTAGAGACCTACTCATCGAGAGTTCGTAAAAAACTCTATGGGTAAGAGAGATTTGTTGTGTACCATGCTGTTATGAGAAAATGTATACAGTAAAGTTAAGAGATGACACATCTTGTACACTTGGATTAGAAAGTGTTCTAATGCTGTCTTTAAAGATATACCTATTCTCCATGCTGCTCTGGATCGACTCTTGAACTTATAATCCATGGCCTGCACATAACCAAAGACGCGGCGCTTACACTGTTCATTACGGAATACTAGAGCCCAGTGAGTGATGCATGCTTGTGGCTTCCTCTGCTGCCATTTGGGAAGAAGCCAAGTTCAGAAAATCAGAACAGGTGGGACGAGCTGCCCTGCCACTAACTCTCTGACAGCAAATTAAGCACTGAAACTTCCTCTTGATCTACAATGGGAGTCTGCAGCTATCTCTATCTCTGTCCCTTTCTGTGTGTCTCTCTCTGTGTCTCTGTGTGTGTCTCTCTCCCTCTGTGTCTCTCTCTGTGTCTGTCTGTCTCTCTGTCTCTGTCTCTCTCTCTCTCAATCTGTCTCCCTGTGTGTCTCTCTGTCCGTCTCTCTGTCTCTGTCTCTGTCTCTCTCTCCCTCTCTCTCTGTCTCTCTCTGTCTCTGTCTGTCTCCCCCCTCTGTCTCTCTCTCTCTCTGTCTCTCTCTCTCTGTCTCTCTCTGTCTCTCTCTGTCTCTCTCTGTCTCTCTCTCTCTCTCTCTCTCCCTCTCTGTCTTTCACAAAGCATTATGCATTCCTTAGAGGTTTTGCAGTTTAAGCTAAGTTATGGCGGTTGTGAGTGATTACCAATCACTATATGAATCACCTATAGCGGCATAGACTCCTCTGTGGCTTCATGAGTAAGCTTTAATACTGTAAATCGCCACCTATAAGCGCTGCGTATAGACCACTCCTACTCTGCCTGATTCAAGTTATAAACATTCTGAACTCTCAGTGTCGATTTATAGGCGAAAATCTTGCACTGTAGAACCCAAGGTGTGGCTTATGATAATGCAAACTCAGGGTGCCTATAGGCTCCTGCGTGGGGTTTTACGGTAGGTATAGGCAGCCCCCCCCCCCCCAATCCCCTGCAACATGTGGTCAGGGAGGGAGTAAGCACATGGAGGATGGAGGAGGGGGGCACACGGGGGGCACGTGGATAAAGACAGGTCTAACTCAACTAGAGATAAAACGTCGCCTTAACCCTTTTAGGTCCACATGAAGCATTCATTCATCCTTACTGGCCAGCATTGCATTGCCAATTCAATCTAAATACTATTTCATATATAGATAATGAAGACTATCCTCATACAACTGTGACCAACGTGAGGGCTTTAGCTCTTCAGTGTGAGGACCAAGTACTCTCCCCAGCTGCAGGACCTATCAATTTGAGGACCAAAAGTCCTCGATCTGAGGACATAAAGTCCTCCGCACAGAGGCCCTCACAGATATACCCAATCAGCAATGGAGCATTAGGCCATGCTTGTCCATGTTTGGCCCAATATAAGCCGACATTGGCCCAGTGTATCCTTGCTACCTGGGTAGGTTTTCAGTGTATACAGCTCTCAAATGGCATGTTTAGACTGGCGCACACACCCTCCCTTTTCAAATCCTTGATCCACCCCTATCTATAAAGGGTTAAAGGCAGCACGTTGAGATAAGGCAAGTGCCGATGTTACAACCACTAAGGTGGCCAACAGAAGGCCGCCAACTACTTGGCCGTGAGTCTGACATCCTCTGAAGTACAGAGAGAGTTGTTTGGTGATGCCTCTCTAACTTCTAAGTCACAGATTGGTGGCCAAGGGTCTTATCTTTACATGTACCGCAGTGCATGTAGGGAGTGGTTTTACTGCTCCTTGATCTTGACACTTTGAGGTCACGTGATACCTCCAGGTTGATGTTCATTGGTCATCACGTTACATGAATGTAGCTATGGCTTGCATCATGCCTAAACGATGGGGTAGATACACTCGTGTGGAGGGCATAGTGCACTAATTACGTGCTGCTAAGAAACAGTCTAACAAAAAAAGTATTCTATACATATGCTCATACCTAAGCTATTCTTCAAAAAAAGATTTTATCCCGGAAGACCACTCTAAAAAATAATGGCTTTTTGACTCAAGGTGAGTCTATACCATGTTGTGTTTACCTGACATTTTTACCTGACCATTCTGAACGCGTTAGATCTCACAGAGTAACATACACTACGGCATGGGGAAACCACAGGCATATTATCATGACTTAACCACAAACCACAGGTCAGGAGGAGTAAGATGAGATATAAACATCAGGAGTTGGCAGTCTAGCAGTATAGCAAAGTACGTATAACACTAGAACACGAAAAAAATCATGGAAGCCACCCTGGAAGCCACTGTCAGTGTCACAATGACAAAGTTTGTGTGCTCTAATATGATTCTATAAATGACCTGGATGAGGCAGGCAAACAGAATGGGGTCTCATTGGTGTTTTTGTTGTTGCTTTATGACAAGTCAACCGCACAATAATTTCTGGTACTTTAGTGTGAGTGTTTAATAATTATATCATGCCCCACATACTTCACTCTTTTCCTTGTTGTTGTTAACAATACCTTTGGATAATACCTATCCCTTGTGTCAGAAGTGCACTACAATAGGAACATGAATGTACCTGTTGGGGGTGGGGGGCTGCTACAGGTAGGGTGGTAGGGCATCAATACCACCTGGAGGAGTAGGGGCAGGTAGTAGTATATGCAGTCCATCAGTAGTAAGGCCTCCTCCAGGTGATCAGTCATCCTACACAAACAGCAGGCATCCCTATACACACCTGGAGGCCAGCTTTACCTGAGTGTTGTGTACTAGTAGTACAGTCCTCCTGTGGTATCCAGTGTAAGATGGGTTAGTACTGGGAGCAGGGAGCCAGTGTGCTCCAGTGGTTTCCTCCAGAGGATCTGTGAATGAACGCTGGACTAGGGGTCCTGAGCCCAGTCCTAGGTTGTGCTAACGTAACCCATGTGCACTGGATGCTTGCTAGAAACCTTGGTGTTTCATCAGTTTGACTATTTATTTTGCAGAGATGTAGATATTTATCTCTAATGATATCCTACAAACTAGGCACCTGCATGAGAAAGGCTTTCAGTATCTCTATCACTTAATATGTATCAATTCATTTTCTGCTAAATGACCTACCATAGTAAACACCCACTTGATGAGTTTCTTGTGAGTTGTCCATTAATCTGCATAGCCTGCCATGGCATTCTTGGTTTCTCATCAATTGGTCTAAATAGCCTGCCATAATATTGTGACTAGTTTCTCATTGGTCTGAATAGCCTTCCATAATATGAGTTGCTTATTTGTCTGAACGGCCTGCCATAGTAGACGCCAAGTTGGTTAGATAGTGGCTGCCCTAGCAGAGGGCGTGCATGTATGTAGCCTGGGGGTGGGTGCTCAGTGGTTGTAGTCCATCATTGGCACCAGTACTACCAGGAGCACCACCTGGTCTGTACTGTCAGGCCCCTGCACCTCAACAACAACTAACCACTACCCCCCCCCCCCACCCTGAAACCACCACCAAAAGTTTGGCCAAATTCCTAAGAAAAAAATGGAGTATGCATTGTAATTATATCTTGGGCTGCTAAACGAGTATGATTATCTTGAGTTGACAAGGTTTGGAACACTTACTCCGGTACTTAAATTGTACATTTCTTTTTCATCTCACTATGATCAAACAGCATTATATCACAGCGGCATATCACTCACTCTACTCTCCCTCCATCCTCTAAACTCCTTGGAAATGTTACTCCAGTTTGCTAAATGAGTATGCAGATGTATTAATGCTGCCAGAAATAACCCATTGCTTGTCTGCTACATTTTGGGCAGAATTTGTGGGTTTCGATCTGACATAGGGCATCAAAGAAGAGCAGCTCTAAGAGTAACTCAAAGAGTAGACCTCCGAGAGTAGACCACTCACCTGATATTTAAATACTTACTACAACAGCCACACACTAACCTTATCTGTCTACACACCCACCCCTTGTAACCCTGGGAGGGCCCCTGATGCAGGAGTGCATCATGCCCATTGGTCGTCACGATGTACCAATGATGTTCCACTTCATTGGAGCATCATGCTGACCCTCCAGGTTCATACTTGTCGGTATGATGATGCATCAGGTCATGGAGGGGAATTCATGAAGTCTTCTCAAAATATATTTTTGAAAAAAAAAAGAGAAATTTCCTGTTAAATTATGATTGCCTTGGTAACTCACTCTCTTTGCTCTGAAAGAAAACGAACACACATTAAAGAAGCCTTAACTGGAGCTTAAATTAATGCTATGTTAATTATTCTGAAGGAGATGCAGTGACGATTAGCTGTTATTTGTCACTTTCATGAAATGAATCATTTTGTATCAATTCATCATTTTCTTTAAAATGAGCATTTCTGAGTAACTCCAGCCTGATTACTCACCATAACGTGCAGACATATTTGGTGCAGTCCAACCGCAGAGGTCCCCCGGGGTCAGATATTTACAGGCCTGCCTGGCACAACCAGCCAATCACAGGTGTCGATACATGCAGTGCGTCATTTGTTTCTGCCCCTCAACCAATCACATGCTCTGGTTCAAAAGGTGACGCAACGCCTTCCGAGCAGAATGGAGGAAAAAGTAGTATAGAAAAAGTAGGTTTGCAACATGTGCCATAAAGTTCGCTCTAAGCGCTTGGGCGCTCATTGGTTGGCTGTATACCCGGCACGCATAGCCCCTTATATAAAACCAGCGCTTACTCGGGACCTGTGTTTAGCACATAAGGAATATGTCAGGATTATACACTGTACTCTAAACTTTAGACCAGCATTTATTTGAAAGCCCGGCGCTAAATCGAGCCATAACGGTACCGGGTGTACAGGAGATTCGGCCTGTTTGTATACTAATGCTTGGAGAGTGAAGGGTGAGGGTGGTTCGGGTGCAGCGCGCCGGCTGTCTTCAAGCTGTCACAGATAAAAAGCAACATGAAAATATCATTAAACAGTCCGCCCAACCACCAGATAAAAGTAGCGCTGATAACACGCGCAGCTTTCTGTCATTTCCGGTTCCGGATCCGAGTGGAGCACTTGAAACTCCTGCACGTGTGCTCCCAGCACATGCATGGTCTACCAACATGCATTGAGTGAGCATCACATAATCTCTGCTGTGGGATTGAGAGTGGAATGCCTCACTCTACCATCAGAGGGAGGCACAAATCACAATCTGCGCATGCGCGATGAGAGAGACGCTGGGAAGGGACCACCTGTAAAAAAGTGAGATTACCAACTAGTGGTTAACACTACAGGGCATATACAAAAAAGGGACAGGGGTTGTAGAAGGGAGGAGGGCCGGGGCTGCTGGAATTAGAGCCAAGTGTAGTTGTGGGCATTATTTAACAGAAAGAAGTTCATTATACAGGCCTTCATTAGTGACTTACACTTATGGCACTGCTATAAAAGCTGAATCACACCTCTATGGTGATTAAATTGGGGGAGGTTTTGCTGAATCAAAATAGGCTGCGAACAGCACTTCTCGAAGAAGGGAATCCAAAAGAATTTCTCAGCTTATCAAGTATATGTGATAATAAAAATCGAAAGGTGAAAAGTCATTTAGAAAATTTGAGAGGAGCAAAATAAGAATCTACCCCACTCCCCTCATCCCACAAGTAGATAATGACCACCCCTTAGAGATCCCGCGAGAACGAGCGAGGACGCCGGGGATGAGGCGAAATGTAGTAAAGTAGGCAATGTGTGGGAGGAAGACAGACGAGAATAGCGATTTACGGCGAGAGTAAACACTTGTGCGCATGCCTGTAGTCGTATACACATGTCATCCTCTGAGGTGCCTGGGGAGTGTAGGCTGACAGAGCCACCTACTGGACGAGCCAAGTACGAACGATAAGGTATATACCCCCGCCCACAGCTCACAACCCACGTTCTCCGCTAACCATTACAAATAACATTACCCCCCCCCCTACTTTCCTAACCAAGTCGTGTCTGTCATGCCAACTGTGGTACTTCAACATGTGGCTTCTATGGTGTGGCGACAGTGGCTTCTAGGGTGGCTTCTATGATTTTCTTCTTTTGCTTATTTCCTTCCATTTTTGGAAGGAGCAGGGGTATTATTTTGTGGTTGGTTAACTGACATATTGAGACCAAAGCTTTGAACTATGGTTTGATGAAATTGGCTTCAAGGGTGGCTTCCATGGTTACTCTTGTAAAGCATTATACTTTTCTCTCTTTATTGGGGAGAGGGTATTTTGTGGTTGATAAAGTAGTAACTCAGGCTCACGAGTGGCTTCTTTGGTGTGATGAAAGTGGCTTCCAGGGTGGCTACCATATTTGTCTTCTTTCTACTTTTCTTCTCGTTTTTTTGTGTGTGTTTTTAGGGGGTTGAGGGGGTTATCCTGTGCTTGGTAAACCGATGTTGAGGTCCACGACTTGTTTCAATAGTTGGCGATGGTGGCGTCCACGATTTTGCTATTCTTTTTCAAATTGTCTTCTCTTTTAGCAAAGGGGGGGGGGGTATTATGTGGTTGGTAAACTGATATATTGAGGCTCAAGATTAGCTTTTATATCGTTATATTGTTTAACTGAATTTCTTTCCTTTTTATTGGAGAGGGTGTTATTTTGCGGTTGATAAACCGATGTATTATCATTCATATGTAGCCTCTCTGGTGTGGTTTCTAGGCTGGCGTCCAAGATTTATCTAATGAAATCGTTCGTCTATGTGTTCAATATCACTCCTTTGCCTCTCTTCGGAGGCAGGGGGTGTTATTTTGTGATAGCTGTACCGTCAAATTTGCTATGCGACCGCTTAGAGATCGACCCTTCAGCAGACAGTGGGTGCATGTTATTTCTCACAGGCACTAACCCTTCATTGGAGCATCATGCCAACTGTACCAATCCTGTAGGGTTGGCATGATACATGATTGTAGCCCTGGCGAGTGACTCGCCAGGGCTGCATTCATGCATCATGCCTAGCCATGGGCATGCATAATGCATCAATGCATCAGCGGCTCTTAAAGGGTTAGAGAGGTTCCTCCAGTTGTCAGTGGGTACATGTTAACACAGCACATCATCAACAGCCACCACCTCCTCCTCCAGGGGGTAATACATGGGGGCTCACACCTGTACATGACGTGCAACCACTGCTCCAGGGGCCTGCCATGCATACCTACACACCAGTACCAACATGTGGACAGACAAAGAGAAAGGATACCCCGTGAGGGACATACCTATTGGTGAAACTGACTTCCAGGGTGGCTTCCAAGATGGCTTCCAGTGTTTCCCCAGGGTGTTATCTGAGTAGTCCTGCTTTTATATCGAGCCGTGAATTATCGGAATTTGTAGGTTAGTTCTTTTTTTGTTATTTCAACCGTTTTGAGTGTGAGAGGTGGCAAATCATCCTTGTCAGAATCCAGGGTTCCAGGCACGAGTAATAAGCCTATCCCTCCACATTTAGGAATGAGCGTCATGGTCTTGGATCATCTTGCTGACCTTGAACTATTACTCATGTGACAAGGATTGAAAAAGGGAAAGGGTACAGCAGCAGAGGGTTTGGGGCACCTCAACATAATAGCTGCCATTCACTATACCTGTTTACCCTATTATTTTAGCATGGTACTTTATGAAGTATTTCTCAGTAAACGGGACATTTAATACAGATGACGACACGAGACGTTCATGCCCAAAACATGGTCAACACAGCTCTAAAGGAACTTATGCTCAACCTTTCCCTTCCTTTTTTTGATGTAGGCCCAGGTGCAAGCAGAGATGACCATACATCTAAGATTGACCATCAGTATGTTTCACATAAATTTGAGTAAAATTATACTTAATATTTCTATTATTTTGTATCTTTACAGAAAACACCACCACCGTCCTTGGTCACACCGGATACGGAAATGGAATCTCCGTCATGGTGACGACCTCAGTGGTCCAACAACACCCAATCGACCTGAGGCGAGGCATCGACACGGACGACTCCCTCTCTGCCGCCTCCCTTCCCTCATCCTCCGGTGACGAGTCCTATAATTCAGATGAACCTCTGGATCATTCCCCAACAACCACTGTACCAAGCCCTCTTCACCAATTTGCAGTTATCGCTGCTGAACGGAACGCTGAACTCTGTAACTATCTCACTGCAGCATCCCTAGCACAACATCATCATCATCACCATCATCACCAAATCCCCCATCCCTTTGACTACAAGCTGAGGCTAGCGGAGCTTGGAGCACCAAGAAGTCAATCCCCACCGATTGCTGTTGTGAAGACGACATCGTCACCCGATGGGAGCAGTCTGAAGCATTTGGATTATAACCTGAACGAGCTTGATGATAAGGTTTGGGACGATGAAGTTGATGTTGGGGACAACCATGTATGTCCAGATTGCGGGAAGAGGTACAGTACGTCATCGAACTTGGCACGTCACCGTCAGACGCACAGGAGCGTGAGCGATAAAAAGGCGCGGAAATGTCCTCATTGCGAGAAGGTGTACGTCAGTATGCCTGCGTACAGTATGCACGTACGTACACACAACCAGGGGTGTGAATGCAGTTTCTGCGGAAAGCGATTCTCCCGACCTTGGCTGCTTCAAGGTCACATCCGTACCCACACAGGAGAGAAGCCATTCAAGTGCACCTCATGCAACAAGTCCTTTGCCGACAAGTCCAATCTGCGTGCACATGTTCAGACGCACTCCCCAGAAAAGCCATACATCTGCGGACGCTGCGGAAAGGCATTTGCCCTGAAGTCGTATCTTTACAAGCACGAAGAGTCTTCATGTATGCGGGGACAGCGCTACCACCGCAACCACTAAAGACTGTATTTTGTATAAAACTCCAACTTTTCTTTTTTTGTGGAAGGTATCTTTGGAACAATGCCCATGGTGTATATACTCATTGCAGTTTATCGGGGCCATGCCATATTTGTATATGCATTGACAGTTTTCGCGGGAACAAGTGTGCATGGTTACGAGCGGTAACTAAGGACCAAAGACTTTATTATTCATGGTCCTGGCCCCAGGAGGGCACATGGTTGTGGAAGAAAATGCATTTGTAATTAGATTGTCATTTGCTGGTTGCTTGGGATCACCATACTGTGCATCTAGTTTTTTAGCATTTCTAGTTGATGAGTTAGTTTCTTATGGAAATGGTTAGCATCGATTGAAAAATCATCGGTTAAGATGGTTATGGCATTTACATACCATTTCTGTGCTGAGTGTGTGTATGTCATAATGCAAGCTCAGAATATATGTAAATTCAAACAGGTATTCTAAATTTGTAGTTTAGATTTAGTTCTTATGTAGTTTATTTATGGAATCTTCAGTTAATAAGAAAATGTTCATATTGTAATGTAAAATATAAATTTACATGGTCTTTTATTCATACCACTTTTCAAGGTTCATTATTCTCTTTAAGTGTATTTATTAACTTATATTATTATGTCATAACACTTTACACTAAATTATTCTCTATTTATGAATGGTACACAATCAAAAACCTACAAATCTACTCCTTATTTAAGCATTAGGCATGCTTGGAATTATTTATTTGTTGTCTAGCTATTTATTGATTTTTACACTATTTTTACACTATTTATTTCCAACAATGCAGCTGTATTTTGAATGTGTCCAGAAATAAAGCATTCAAATAGATAAGCATACAATTCACATACCAACAATTGCATTTATACAGAGGCCTTGATATATGAAATATATTTACGGCCATACCAAACACATAAACACACAAAACACTTTTTAGACTCTATGTTATACAGTACACCATGATCATAATAATGTATCTTGTACCACATACACATGTACACTACTATTGATACACTATATGCAGTATTTTTCATTTTTGGGTATAATCTCTCAAACTGTATCTTATCATGCCTACAATAGCTTTATTTAATTTACAATGTTTGTATACATTTTGCCTTCAACGCTTCCCATAATATTCGTCTTGCTTTGGCAATGGTGATTTGTAACAGCAGAACTGGAAGAGTTGAATCTCACTCGCAGAACAACGAAAAAGATGTAATTCGCTTTGTCAACAAGCAGTATTTTCTATGATCAATCTCAATCATATGATCTCTTTAATTTTGAATTGAACATTGAGTTTATTACACTGTATTTGATAAATAAGATAGGCACTGAAAACATTGCTACACAATCAAAGTACATACTAGTCTCATACTACTTAGACTGAATGTCACATGTGTAAAAATATTGTGTAATTTGAAATTGAATACACTAATACATACAGCATTAGATTTTTAGAATTACAAAAAAAAAGTGTAGCATATATACACAAGATTTCCTTTAGTAAACATCAATTATGTAGAAATGTATATCTTTGAGTGTAGATAAGTGTAGATTGTGTGATTTTACTCGCTGTGCGAGAAAAGCGTATTTTGCAATTTGAAGTGGCTTCCATTGTTGCTTCATTTATATCCATCTTGTTCCGTAACATAGATAACTTCATCAATAACTGACACAATATTACTTTGGAAACATAATCCTCGTTATCTGTATTTTTATTTTTTAAATCACCTAATTGATTGTAAACATATTTGTGGGTCCAGGAAAATGCATTGATATCAATATTCAATAACTAATATAACATTATACTTCTTTATGTTGTCTGTCTGACCTTGTGTGCCTCCTTTCTGGCTTTAAGCCAAGATACTCACAAAATTAATGGAAAGGAGTTTAATGTGTCTTCCTTCATTCTTTTTTCAATTTGTTGTATATCACCCAACATGAATTTCTGTAAATATTTACTGATCATTTTCTGTCATCTTACCCTAAGTTCACAAAGAAATCATGAGCATGATGATATGAGGATTTGCCTATAGCACAGGATTTAGAACTTAGATATCTATGTAAATTATGGTATCGTATTTAATTCTAGCTATGTTGTGTATCAGTTTGTCGCTGTATTTTTAAGCATTTTATACATTGTAGTATTGTTGAATTAGTGAACTTCCCTTTTCAAGACAATGCTTTAAATAGCAGTCTCTGTGGCCTTTCCATTATGCCTTAATGCATTAATACTCACCCTGCAGGATTGACACTACTCATCTTACAGACTATGGTATTTGCGAGTCGACTGTCAGCGCCATATTCAATTATGTATCACAACGCTAAATGAATATGAAGTTTGAAGTACCATGCCTCTTTAAGGGTTAAGATATGCAATTCCAATTGTAGAATCATAGTTTGGCACAGAGAAGACTTGAGAAAAGGAAACATATCAAAATGTGTTGGTTCTGCTAATAGCAGTTGATGCCTTCGATATAAAGGGACCATTGTCATGGTCTTATAGAACTATTTTAGGTATAAAAAACTGAATAAAATGAATCATTGACTATATTTAAGTGTTATGTTATCTTATGCATGTGCAGTTCTAACTTCTAGTGGTTGCCCGCTGGCCATTATCTGAGACCTAGCTCTTAATCAGACCCACATAATAAGCTGTCAAAGATGGATATATATAGTCTCTCTTTTTTTTCTTTTTAAGAAGAAATCCATTTCTAAAATTTATCTGCGAGTATAACCATTACATCACTTTTGCCAATTACAACCTTTATATCAATCAGAGCCAGCCCAAGCATTTAATACATTTTAGTTGAATCACACAATTTTCTATTTCAGTTTGAGAACTTAATCAGTAAGACTAAGAAATTTTCAAAACTGAGAAAATGTTATATATAAGACTCTTAGGTTCAAGGAAAGTCAATTATTTTCAACACAACTATGACACTAAAGAGCGACCATGTAAACAGCATTGGTTGAACCTATATACATGTATCTGTAATATATACTATATATGAAATCCACTTAAGACTCTTTGGCTGCCCTCTCCAGTTGCGGTTTAAAGAAACTTCTAGATTTGGTCACCATGGCGAACGTCATGATGATAGTCACGACGATAGAGGTTTTTTTTACCGAATATACAACCAAATACATCACACAAGAGCTATATGAAGGCAAATGGAAATACACCAACGATACATGTATTACAAATATAATTTAGGCCAAAAAAAAAGGTATGTTCCGGTAACATGGTCAAAAAAGTTGAGGCAGGTAGGTCGGATTTTTTTTTATTATTATTATTTTTTTTTTAGAATCCAAGGCCTGATATAGTCTACTTTGCTAGGTTTTCACTGGTTATGGTAAAAAAATGATGGTTTCCTCCATAGAACTTGACAAAATGATGGGGGAATAGGTGTTTATGATTCGAATGTAAATTTTGATGAAAAAGTCAAAAATTTGGAAAAATTTGAAAAAAAAATTCTTCAAAAAATCAGGTAATTATGAAAAAATCATCAAAAAAATGCTGTGGTCGGCTACTTTGGGCTGAGGACGGTCAGGTGACCGGAAACCTTTTTTTTTTTGGCCTTAGTATTGATCTACTACCATTATGATTTGCCAGCTTTACCTACACTTACATTCGGAGGTTACCCCTTCGAAGGCTGATGGTGCATTGATCATCATCCAGATTGGTGCATGAATGCAGACCTGGCGAGTAACTTACCAGGGCTACAATCATGCATCGTGCCGACCCCCGGGGTGCCGACCCTACCGGGTCAATTCACTGCAGGAGGGTCGGCATGATGCTCCAATGAAGTGCTGGTGAGCAGTCTCGCCAGCACTTCATTGGTGCATCATGTCAACCAATGGGCATGATGCATTAATGCATCAGTGGCCCTTAAAGGGGTAGAGTGAGTTACAAGTGTTTCCCATTATACCTCAGAAATCTTATACAGCCACCTCAGTTTCCATACACACATCCGACTCAGGAAGTGATGGCACTTTGAGGGCAGCCATCCTGGCTGTGAGAAATGTGAAGCTTGGAGGCCCCTGATCCCTAAGGTGTCTTACATGACCACCCTGTCCATACTGGTGATGGTCTACCCCCTCTACACCTGACCAGGCACTGCTCTCCCATTTAACCCATTAAGGGTTACTGATGCAGGAGTGCATCATGCCCACTGGTCGTCATGGTGCACCAATGAAGTGCTGGTGAGACTGCTCGCCAGCACTTCATTGGAGCATCATGACGATCCTCCAGAACTGTATCAAGCCTGTAAGATCGGCATGTTGGGCATGATACATCAAAGGTTAAGGGGCACATGATGCCTCCAGGGTCACGTTCCTTGGTCATCATGATGCACCAATGATGCAGTGCGGGTGTGTGACATGATGCATGAATGCAGTCCTGCGGAGTTAGTCACCAAGACTGCATTCATGCATCATACATTAAGATGACAATGATGCATAGGGCAGTAAAACACCATGTAGCCCATATAAGGTTTATCCCTGCCCTGGAGAACCCTTCTATCACCCTGCCCTGGAGGACCCTTCTATCACCCTACCACCCTGCTGACACCCAAGATCACCCTCCCCACCTTTCAACCCCTCTACCCCTGACCCTGCGTCCCCAACAGGCGGATAGAGGACTATATACGAGAGGAGGACATACTATGAGCTGCCAACAAAGTTAAAAAATGAGAGATATATGATAGGTGGTATCATCCAGTGGGTGCATAAAGAAGCTGGAGTCGACATAAAAACTTCACCAGTACGTTCTGAGTGAAACATTTCAATATTTGATTTAAGTTTTGAAAAAGAATTTGTCCCTCTGGTATGTGTCTGGTTTGAACTACGATTGGGTATCCCACGCATTTTTTCAGGAACCAAACTGGGAAGTCTACTAGTCTATATCTATTTGAAAGCTTGAAAACATTTGAAACTAATCTGTGTATAAGTCATGTTAAAATTCATTGGGAACTTGTTGCAGGGTGAGAGTTTTTATGAGTGAAGATTGCCCCTCAAATTGACTCCTCTTTCTTATAGCAGGTGGAGCAAATTCAGGATCGAAATATGGCAAAGGTATCATAGCTATATAGGAAACATTATAGTTACACCTGATGATATGGGAACTACAGGGAAATGGCCTCTAAATACAGTCATAAGCATACAGATTGGAAAGGATACCTCAAAAAGTACAAAATCATCTGATGAGTACCCTGTGTAGAAAGTCACTCCTTTTCACCATTTTCAGGCCTATACAATTTTATTGTAAAAAGCATTTCTTAGAAATCCAGTGTGAAATATTGAAAGGATAAGTTTAGGTTAAGGATATGCATCCAACAACTTCCTGAAAGCCACTTATTTTTATAACAACAAAAGAAATTCCACAACATTCCTGAAAACCCGTGTGCTTGTTTGGAAATCCAAAACGGCTTTTATTTAAGAAAATGACTTCTTTATTCAACAGTAGCCCTGCATGTGGTGAAATCTGATTTACAGTAATGGCTCACCATTCCTCAATACTAGAACCCCTTACACGACCATCACGTCTAACCTCAATGAACCCTCTAGGTATAGCATGTCTGGACATGGCGAGCCGGTTCAAATTATACTAGTAAATGACCGCTACATGAATCATGATGCATTACCCCTCTACTAGACATCAATAACACTAAAAGGGAGTGATCATAATTTATCAACGGGGGGGGGGAGGGTGGTTTAAAGGGGGCATAAAAGCTTTTCATCCCTCCTGAGGTGGGCGTTTACAAAATCGTAAGAAATTCACCCCTGCGCACTATTATTGATCAAAGAGGGGCATGACAATTTTCCACACCTCTGGCGGGGAGGGGGGCATAGAGAATTCAGCCTCTTAGTAAAAAAAAAGCCTGCTTGCTACTATAGATCAAAGAGGGACCAGATTTTATTTCCACACCTCTGGAGCACAAGAAATTTCGGCCACCACCACCCCCTGTTGATAATTATAAAACGGCTGGCAGTGCTCTGCTGCATGATAGAAGTGACCTTGAGTGCATTATAGGAGTGTAGTGCACACCTGAGCAAGGTCACCATAGCTGTAAACAAGTCAAGGGCCATTAATTGGTCTAGACATACCTTAATTGGGTACTTAAGTGATTGGAATGAAATGTACAATGTTTTATAAAGACAATAGACAACTCCTTCTTCACATCGAGACTGTCTGTTGTCCTATAACGCACTCAGATGCATTCGTGCATTATAGGACAACAGACAGTCTCGATGTGAAGAAGATCGTCGTGTATTCTCTAAATAATGACCACTCCCTAAGAGGGGGTTACTAAGTCAGGAAGATAAAAGAGACCAGGTCTATATGGGGCCAGTTTTACACTTATGTACCATGTGTATAACATGTGTTTAACCCTGTAGGGACTGCACAGGGTTGTAATGTTAAATGTCCATTGGTCAGCATGATGCATCAATGCAGCATTGGTGAGTAACTCTACCAAGGATGCATCTGGGATGATACAAACCTGCAATGAATCAGCATGATGCACCAATGCAGTGCTGGTGAGATGAATCTGCATCAGTGCATCATGCTGACAAGGGAGGATGAACCTGGAAGTATCATATACTGTTCTTTAAGGGTTAAGGATTTAGGGCATCCCTGGAATCAACATATTTAAACAGCAGGGATCCATTATGACCCATATTACTCATGAAAATTAATTATCACCAGTGGGAACCTCGGCTGGTAAGAACTCATATTTCAATTTTACTCAGTGCATGATTCATATATCTAAGGGAGTGATCATCTTTTAACAACCGGGGGAGGGGGGGGTTGCGAAAGAGCCCTTTTAACCTATATAGTAGCACGCTGGCTTTTTTCGCTGAAAACAGGTGAAATTATTTTGACCGCCCTGGTCAAGGGGTTGAAAAAATTCTGAACCCCCCCCCTCAAACCCAGCACCACCCCCTTGTTGTTAAAGAATGATCACTCCCTAGATATCAACATACCTCCTTTTTCCATCTTTATAAATATTATTCATTAATTCACTTTTGACATAATCCTTACCCTTTTCCAAACTGAGGTGGTGATATCCATATTTCAACTTATTTTTAATCCAGTGAATACTAGTAATTTATATCCACCTATCTATCTGGCTTTCCCTTTCTCTCTTTCTCTTTAACTCCATTCCATTTCAATTATTCATTTCACTTTTATTTTAATCTTGTGATAATTTAGCCATGCATTAGTCTTTTATTAATTTTGTCTGTCTCTCTGTCTCTGTTTCTGTCTCTATCTCTCTCTCTATCTCTCTCTCTATCTCTCTCTGTCTCTGTCTCTGTCTCTGTCTGTCTGTCTGTCTCTCTCTATCTCTCTCTCTCTCTCTCTCTCTCTCTCTCTCTCTCTCTCTCTCTCTCTCTCTCTCTCTCTCTCTGTCAGTACAGGGGACAGTTACCCCAGGGCCTCTGAGTGCTGTTTATAGTAGCGCACAGGTTGTAGACTGACCCCTGCCACACCTGCCGCTCTCTGACCACCCACCAATACATGACCCGAGAGACCCCTAGCGGCGTGTCGGGGAACTAGACGCCCCCTGGTGGCAGACGTCTGGTTACAGGTGGCGGCCGACAGGGGGCAGGGTGCGTGTAATGTACTACGTGCAGGACGCGTAAAAGTGCGTACTGTGTGCGTAAACATGATCTGGGTGCATTTCATAACCTTGTTCTCTATGACCTTCTGACTCTGTGTGTATTATGAATATATATATGGTCTGGGCACATATATCATTAGCCTCTTCTCTAACACCCTCTGTTTGTATTCTAAATATGGTCTGGGCACATGATTATCATAACACTGTTCTCTATGACCTTCTGTGTGGATTGTGGACACGGTCTGGGCACATAACGTAATCCTGATCTCTATACGACCATTTCATCAGCTTTGATACTACAGATGGCGCTAATGGCGACCATGCCACTATGCTACTCCTACAGGGGCATGGCTGGTTTGGACTCCAGTACTTTTAACAGGCCCACATGTTTGTAATGATCTGTCTAATTTGTTTCTCTTCCTTTTCTTTCAACATTGATAGTGAGTAAAACTACACTATTTCTCTGTGTGCAGCTGTGATTTCTAAGAGCTGGAGTTATATTTTACATTGCAAATGGGTATTTTAGTGAGGGGTGTCTGTGCACCAAGGGTAAGCCTATGGTGCCCTGGGAGTGGATGCTGGACATGCCCATGTAAGCAGCAGGGGTACTGGAGCGCCATCTAGTGTACCAAACTGGTAAAACAAATGTATAGATGACCTTCTGTGGGTGTTGTCAATATGGTCTGGGCACATATAATACAACTCTTCTCTATGACCTTCTGTTTGTATTTTGAATATGGTCTGGGCACATAATTATAATACCTTTGTTCTCTATGACCTTCTGTGTGTATTGGAATATGGTCTGGGCACATTTATGACCATTTGTGTGGATTATGAATATATGGTCTGGGCACAGAATTAACATAACACTGTTCTCTATGACCCTCTGTGTGTATTGTGAATATGGTCTGGGCACATTATCATAAACCTGAGGCTGTTCTCTATGGCCTTCTGTGTGTAATGTGAACATGGTCTGGGCACAAATATCATAACACTGTTCTCTATGGCCTCTGGTGTGGATTGTGAATATATGGCATGGGCACATATCATATTCCTGTTCTCTGTGACCTTCTGTTCCAGTTGTAAATATGGTCTGGGCACATGTCATAACACTGTTCTCTATGACATTCTGGATGAATTGTGACAATGGTCTGGACACATATGTATCATAACACTGTTGTCTTTAACCTTCTGGGTGTTTTGTGAATATAGTCTGGGCACATATCATAACACTGCTCTCAATGACATTCTGTTTAAATTATGAGTATGGTCTGGGTACATAATTATCATAACCCTTTCTTTATGACCTTCTGTGTGTAAGTAATCATAGTCTGAGCACATGCACACCTTGTATATGTGTATTTATATGGACTCCTTCTAAGGAGCCCTTTCTCAGTGGCCTTCCCTGTGTGATTTGTAAACATTATGGTCTGGGTACAAAACATGACTGTGTGTATATATATATATATATATATATATATATATATGTGTGTGTGTAAAAATGGTCTGGGCACACACTCTGACTCTGTTGTCATACAAGGAATCTCTGAAAATAACGGAGGATCTCTGTCAACTTTGGGACAAGGATCTCTTCGTTATTTCAACATTTTTTTACAGTGTGGACACATTATATTGATATTGCCTCTGTTACACATTGTATTCACTCAGCTGATTTATGTAAGATACCATATTACTCTTGACAAGACAAACCCTAATGCCATCTGTCAGAACACCCTGAAGCTAAGTGTCAGGGTCCTCAACCCTTTAACAGCCGCTAAGGCATTAATGAATCATGCCCCTTGATCGGCATGTTGCATGAATTTAGCACTGGGAAGTAATTAGCAAGGGTAACATTCATGCAACACGCCGACCCTACAGGCTAGATACTGTCCCGGAGGCTGAACATGGTCTTCCAATGACATGCTGGTGAGCAGAATCGCCAGCACTTCATTTGTGCGTCATGCTGACCAATGGGCAAGATTGGTCAATGGTTAATTCATTATACCCCTGCCCTGTGTCCAGAGGCTGTGGATAGAGCTGCATAAATAGCCATCATAACAACCTGGGGGTTCATTCCAGGCATGCCACATAAATCTGGGCCTATCCAATAATATACCCCTTTGGGTACAGCAGGGTGTATTGGTGAATTCTGCTCTTTCAATGACATAAGGTATTGATGATGATGATGATGCTGAGGAGGAGGAGGAGGAGGAGGACGACGACGACGACGACAATGACGATGACGATGACGACGATGATGATGATGATGATAAAGGGAACAAAGGAGTTTGGGGCCTGGACACTGCTGTTTTGCTCATAACCCCAGTTCCTTATCCAGCCATAACGCACTCTCAGACCTTTTCTTCGTCTTCAAGAAGCTGCTGGTTTCAACCAGGACATGTGAATAAAGACGCGAAGCATACAAAGTCAACTACGCCATACTTTTCCAGTTAAAACCGTTTAGGGTTCAACGGGGAATCGATCCCCAGCCGCTGTGGCAGGAGCCGAGCTCGCTGTCCACTATACCAAGCCGACCGGTAGTGGAAACCAATACACATATAAGGTATGAAAAAGTTGTCTGACATACCTGATGTTTACAGACCTTGTTAGCATAGAAATCAATGGTGCCAGGTAGAGTTATTAACAGGGAAACATCCTTAGATATCCTATATTAACATGCCATGGCTGATTTCGCCATTTTGTGCGAAATAAATAAGAATCCATTGATTTTCCATAGCGATACAGGTCGGGACCCGCCCCGTACGGCCATTCCTTGTTTGACGCATGGTTGACCTAGTTCTTACATCCGGGCACCTCCCCGATTCGTCAACAAGAGGCAATGGCCGTGAAGGTATGTCGGACAAAGTCACAACATGGCCACGACGGCTTGGCAAACCGTGCGGATCGCATGCACTTAAAAAATGTCTTCTCATGGATTAATACTGGGGTTATAAGGTAAGAAATTCATACATTATGGATGAATACGTTAGATAAACGCCTTAATTAAGTTATGATAGAGCACTTGTGGGTCCATGGTTCAATATTCCACGACCGCGAAGCCGTCTTGGAATATTGAACCATAGACCCACAAGTGCTCTATCATAACATTGATTAAACGCTAACTAGAAATCACTGTTCCTGTGCATGCACTACTCACGTTATATGCATCACTAGAAATCACTGTTCCTGTGAATACTACTCACGTTATATGCACCACTGGAAATCACTGTTCCTGTGCATACTACTCACGTTATATGCACCACTAGAAACCACTGTTCCTGTGCATACTTCTCACGTTATATGTGCCACTAGAAATCACTGTTCCTGTGCATGTACTACTCACGTTATATGCACCACTAGAAATCACTGTTCCTGTGCATGTACTACTCACGTTATATGCACCACTGGAAATCACTGTTCCTGTGCATGCACTACTCACGTTATATGCACCACTAGAAATCACTGTTCCTGTGCATACTATTCACGTTATATGTGCCACTAGAAATCACTGTTCCTGTCCATGTACTACTCACGTTATATGCACCACTAGAAATCACTGTTTCTGTGCATGTACTACTCACGTTATATGCACCACTAGAAATCACTGTTCCTGTGCATGTACTACTCACGTTATATGCACCACTAGAAACCACTGTTCCTGTGCATACTTCTCACGTTATATGCACCACTAGAAATCACTGTTCCTGTCCATGTACTACTCACGTTATATGCACCACTAGAAATCACTGTTTCTGTGCATGTACTACTCATGTTATATGCACCACTAGAAATCACTGTTCCTGTGCATGTACTACTCACGTTATATGCACCACTAGAAATCACTGTTCCTGTGCATACTTCTCACATTATATGTGCCACTAGAAATCACTGTTCCTGTGCATACTTCTCACGTTATATGCACCATTAGAAATCACTGTTCCTGTGCATGCACTACTCAGGTTATATGCACCACTAGAAATCACTGTTCCTGTGCATGTACTACTCATGTTATATGCACCACTAGAAATCACTGTTCCTGTGCATACTTCTCACGTTATATGTGCCACTAGAAATCACTGTTCCTGTGCATGTACTACTCAGGTTATATGCACCACTAGAAATCACTGTTCCTGTGCATGCACTACTCAGGTTATATGCACCACTAGAAATCACTGTTCCTGTGCATGTACTACTCATGTTATATGCACCACTAGAAATCACTGTTCCTGTGCATACTTCTCATGTTATATGTGCCACTAGAAATCACTGTTCCTGTGCATATACTACTCAGGTTATATGCACCACTAGAAATCACTGTTCCTGTGCATACTTCTCACGTTATATGCACCATTAGAAATCACTGTTCCTGTCCATGCACTACTCACATTATATGCACCACTAGAAATCACTGTTCCTGTGCATGTACTACTCACGTTATATGCACCACTAGAAATCACTGTTCCTGTGCATGTACTACTCACGTTATATGCACCACTAGAAATCACTGTTCCTGTGCATACTACTCACGTTATATGCACCACTAGAAATCACTGTTCCCGTGCAAACTACTCACGTTATATGCACCACTAGAAATCACTGTTCCTGTGAATACTACTCACGTTATATGCACTACTAGAAATCACTGTTCCTGTGCATAATACTCACGTTATATGCACCACTAGAAATCACTGTTCCTGTGCATACTATTCACGTTATATGCACCACTAGAAATCACTGTTCCTGTGCATAATACTCACGTTATATGCACCACTAGAAATCACTGTTCCTGTGCATGCACTACTCACGTTATATGCACCACTAGAAATCACTGTTCCTGTGCATACTATTCACGTTATATGCACCACTAGAAATCACTGTTCCTGTGCATAATACTCACGTTATATGCACCACTAGAAATCACTGTTCCTGTGCATGCACTACTCATGTTATATGCACCACTAGAAATCACTGTTCCTGTGAATACTACTCACGTTATATGCACCACTAGAAATCACTGTTCCTGTGCATGTACTATTCACGTTATATGCACCACTAGAAATCACTGTTCCTGTGCATGCACTACTCATGTTATATGCACCACTAGTAATCACTGTTCCTGTGAATACTACTCACGTTATATGCACCACTAGAAATCACTGTTCCTGTGCATGTACTAATCACGTTATATGCACTACTAGAAATCACTGTTCCTGTGCATAATACTCACGTTATATGCACCACTAGAAATCACTGTTCCTGTGCATAATACTCACGTTATATGCACCACTAGAAATCACTGTTCCTGTGCATGCACTACTCATGTTATATGCACCACTAGAAATCACTGTTCCTGTGAATACTACTCACGTTATATGCACCACTAGAAATCACTGTTCCTGTGCATGTACTATTCACGTTATATGCACCACTAGAAATCACTGTTCCTGTGCATGCACTACTCATGTTATATGCACCACTAGAAATCACTGTTCCTGTGAATACTACTCACGTTATATGCACCACTAGAAATCACTGTTCCTGTGCATGTACTAATCACGTTATATGCACCACTGGAAATTACTCTCTAGGACACACAAGAGAAAACTTGATGACTCGGTGGTGAAGTCCTATAATCAGGTAATCCAAAGGGTAACAGATATTTCTAAGTTGATGGCATTTCTTTGATTTATCTAAATCACTTTTATATTTCGTTACAACTTTAAAAAAACAGCTCCTAGCTATATAATCTTTCTCATATCCTTTCTTTCACCCCCTTCCCCCCCCCCTCCATTTCTCTCTCTCTCTCTCTCTCTCTCTCTCTCTCTCTCTCTCTCTCTCTATTTCTGCCCAATATCATCGCCTTAAGTTCTTCTTCTTCCCACCACTACATCAGTCATCTCCTCAATTAAGCTTTACTTAATTGATTTTTCCTCAGCCCCCCCCCCCCTTTCCCTGTGGGGTTCCTTTCCTACCACACACAGCCTGGAGGGTGTTGCTCCTATGGTAAAAAGAGCTGTCAGTAGGTACCCTCTTTTCAAAAGAAGTCACGCTCTGCTTCACCATTCAACTTGCACTCACCACATTAGTCTGAAAAGTCACCTGCCTTGTTTTAAACAGAGAGAGCTGCACTATCAGGTACCTACTCATGTCACACACTCTATAGTATATTATACTGACTGACTTCTCCCAATTAGGTACCTACTCAAATCCCCCTTTTTTAGCACCTAACTTTAATGACCACTTGTGAGCAACAAAAGGGACAAGTTATAGCTACATGAAAAGAAAGGACTGGAAACGAGGGCATTTTTAGCCAGCTCTTCCTTTTACTATAGGAGCAACACCCTCCAGGGGTGCTACACATCCCCTCCATCCCTTACTAAGGTTACCGCCCTGCAGGATATGCAGTGGTGCATGCAACACTTAACCCTCTTGTGAGATCATGGTGCCTAATATTCATGCATAGGTATGATGCATTGGTTCATTGCTGGCTTCATGTATAGGCCCTACATCATATCTAGCCTATAGTATACTGGCGAGAACTACATTACACGATTTCACAGAGGAATGTGTCGGTGCCTGTGCATTATGTGCACCACACACATCCGAGAGGATAGGAAAGAGGAGATATAGAAACTGTTAAGTAGGCTAGGGAAACCAGCCTATAGCTTTCTTGGTTCAGCGAAGGATCTATACTTTACAAAGAGGGGTGAGGTAGTGAGGAGCAAGAAATCAGAGGGGTAGACAAAAAACTCCTTATTTTGCTGAAATATTTAGGTCCTGATGTTGCTACCACACAAGAGGGTGGGGGCGGTTACCCACTCCTACGATGAAATCGCCGGGTGGCTGGACAGATACATGTATATATGCATATGGTGTTAAGCTATAATATGATGCACAAATTCAATGCAAACGAGATACTGTTTTTGAAAGAAAAGAAAAGGAAAGGATTAAAGGCATTGCGTCGACCTTAAAGAGTTAACCAAGGTAGAGAGTGGGTTGTCCTCACCCTGGGGCCTGCCCTGCCCCCTTAGTAGCATCGCCCAGGCTCGTCTTCCTCTCTACCCTCCCCCCCCCCCCCCCGCCCAACCCTATCCCTCCAGTGCCAGTGGCTTCCTACCTTCCACCAGATCCACGCACAGAAGGCCGATTTCACGTGTGGACTGTTTTGCCCCTCCCTGACCTGCTGGGGGCCTGTCGTGGAGACTCTAAGTTGAAGGTACCAGTCAGGCACACTGGTCCAACACCGCCCACCGCCGGGCACAGGTGCACGCGCCGCGGGACGCTCCACGCATGCGCACCTGTAAGCTACGTGCATATGGCGGAAGGCCGTGGGAACGCTGAGGATCCTCGTATTTAGTTGTAGGCAGTAGTAGTACCAGGATTTGACCTTTTGGTGGTAGTGATGATGGTTGGAGGAAGGGGGTGGGTGGGGAGTGAGTGGATCATCAATCATTTAGTCTGAAAAAAGGTGGTTTTGATAAAGTTTTGGATCAAGGCTTATAAAGCTTGACATGTTCAGATTTTTGACTGAGATTTTTAACTCCATGCAGATAAGGCTGGGTATGTTCAAATGCCAAAAATCTTACAATTTGGCAATGTTGACAGATTGCAGGTGTACGTTGAATCAAGTTCATAGGTTTTGCCTTAATTTCAATATCCACACTTCATTTTCTTCTTCTTTTTTATCTACAACAGAAGGAGAAGGTAATGCACCTGTAGAAGGTAAGCTCCTCCATCTGGCTCACCTGCATCTTTTCTCTTTTTAGTCCCTAGATAAGATTTCATTGTCAATTCAAGAATTTTAAAGTAATACACCATTGATGAGAGGCAAACTACGAGGGAGGGAAACTGAATGGTATTTTTGAATAGCAGATTGCCTGCGCAAAATCTGTTAAAAAAAGAAAATTTAATACTGTAAGAACAGACTAGATTGGATCTATGCACAACACTATTCTCCAAGGTACTTCTTATCCTAATAGGCCTATCCTCTTGTAATAAAATGAACTTTCCCCACCAGTGAACCCTTGAAATCACTCATGATACATACATTCAGTGCAATGTATACAGACTTTAATAGCAGGAGTAATTATCAGCCAATGAGAGTTGAGATACTATGAGGGATTTATGACTCCTTATGTGGGCCTTACATATTTACCATGCACTTTCCCCGTGAGTTAAGGTGCCTTACATGATATATTCATCATGTAGATCAGGGAGAACTTTTCCCTTTTACACCCTGAGGTGTTCTTCAGTGGCTCCCTCATCTATCCACCTGTTGGACCGTCTTCATCCTACTCTGACGTCTAAGCTAGCTGTACCACAGACTCCTCAGCACCACCACTCTCCTGCCAACCCTGACACCATCAGCGTTGAAAAGTCAAAAGTTGTTTGTTTTTTTTTTGTGTTTTTTTCTGTTGTTGTTCTTTTCCAAAATGAGCAGAACTGGATTTTTTTATATATGTTTACTTGAATGGGGTGGGTGTCTTTATGAAAAGAAAACTACTGAAATTTGGGAGGGGGGAAATGGAGTTGATTAAAGGTGATTGTTCGCATGGCCATGCATGTCCATGTAAACCAATGGTTAAGGAATATTTTGGAAGTGAGCAAGATAATGTGCCCCTATTGTTTGGTCTCATACTTTCCCTTTTCCTTCTCACTTCTCACACAGAAGTGTTAGGTTGTCTGGGTTTAGAAAGAGAGAGAGACAGACAGACAGACAGAGACAGACATACAGAGAGACAGAGACAGAGACAGACAGACAGATTGAACCATAAGAAAAAAATGAAGTTGAGGTCGGCTCTGTTTCGCTGGGTATGGTTGGTTAATTGGACTTAAAACCTTCCTTTTTGGTCTTATTAAGTAATGGTTCCTTTATGACACTCCAAAATTGAACTTCTTTAAAGCGGTTTAACACTGATGGTGTTAGGTTGGATGTAGAGTGCAATGGCAGCACCAAAGAACACCTGTATTATTTCTGTTCCAGCTGGTTACCTTAAAGCCCCTAGTCCTTTAAGGGCCGCTGATGCAGGAGTGCATCATGCCCATTGGTCAGCATGATGCAACAATAAAGTGCTGGCAATACTACTCACCAGCACTTCACTTGAGCATCATGCCGACCCTCCAGGAGTTTTCTTTATAAAGATCTTTATTGACCGATCCACTACATACTGTAGTGATAATATAAGTCAGTCAAATGTGTGGCTTGTGGTATTTTACTTTGATTTATATACAAAATACAATAAAATAAAATACAAATTAAATGATATGCCACTCTAGCCCTGCAGGGTCGGTATGGTGAATGTAGCCCTAGCGAGTTACTCACGAGGGCCATATTCATGCATTATGACGACCAATGGACATTATGCATTTATAATGCAGCACCAGCCCTTAAAGGACTAACTCAGATCTCTCCCCATCCAAGCAGCAAGCCTCCACCCCTCCCCTTGGGCAGTATGGAAAAGTCAAGGGCTAACTCACCTATGTATTTCCACATCTGACTCAATGAGGTAAGAGGGATCTAATGGAAACCATATTTGTGTTTACTGGTTAAGGTATGGCTTAAGACTGGGGGTTTAAAAAGTTAGAGTACATGAACCTGTTCCTGAGATATCTCTCTCTGTATTTTAGTGAAAAAGGCTCTGCAATACGATGGGTTAAAAGGGTGCGTTCACATATTTTTTTGGTCCCTCCATGGAAGGGGGAAATTTTGCCCCTTCGGGGGATGGGGGGGGGGTGGTTAAAACATACAGCAGTGAAGGCAGATTTTTTTTTTATTAGAATGCACTAATGGCTTTTTATTCGTGATTAAAATCGTTTTGTTTTTATCCACTGAGTGCCCACTCAGTAGTTCTATGAGGGTACTAAAAAGTCTATTGAATGTCTTTCATTACTTCTTATTGACATTGTGTGGTGTTTGTTTCTTCTATCTATGAGGGGTACTGCATTATTGCATCAATTTGTCATAATGATACATGAATGCAGCCCTGGTGAGCCTGTACTCCGCAGCACTGCATTCAATGCACTAATTGTTGGGGTTTTTTAAACTCATGATTAAAAATCATTTTGTTTTGATGTGAAGACCATTGTGTCTAAGAGGATGGCTCAATGCCACAGTGCTGATTGTAGCTGAATAGGTTATGTTGATATCATATGATGTAAACAATTATCCCGCACAGCAGTTCTATGAGGGCATCAAAAGGTCTACTGTGCGTCTTTAATTGCTTCTTGGAATTTGCGTGTTAACCCTATGCGTGGCACTAATGCTTTATTGCACCTATTGTTTGATACCAAATGGAGCTGCAAGGTGAGTGAGTGAGTGAGTAAGTAATAGATGTTTAATGCCATTTCGACAGCTAAGGTCATATTCATGGCAAGAACTACATTACACAATTTCTCATAGGAATGCCTCAGTGCCTGTGGAAATGTGCACCACACACAGTGGCGGATACAGGGGGGGGCCAAACGGGCCTTGGCCCCCCCCTCCAAAAAAAAAAAAAAAAAAAGGAGGAGGAGGAAGAGAAGAGAGAGGGAGAGGGCTAAGTACATGTATGATGGACATTGGATGATCTGGGGTAACAGAAGAATTTGTGCAAATTTGCTTCAGAATGCACCATTTGGTCACTAGATTTCAGTCTTTTAGGGTCATATCTCCTCCTTCCCCCCTCAACATGTTTTATCACTTAAGCCCTAGGATCACATATCAGGGGAGGTCTTGCCCTCAAAACAAAATCTTATCAGGGTCTAGAAAATGCGTCATCTATTTTTAAAAAGCACCAGAATGCACCTTTTGTCCTGACATTTTTCAAAAATTTTCCTGGGGTTCCCCTATACCCCACTACTTCCATCGTCATAACAATATACCCAGCCAGCACTTCATATTCCAGTACAGATCATTATACACTAAAGAAATTACCCTTTTCTCTCTTGATGTGACACAATAATATCCTCTCCCCCATTCTCTTTACCCAAACCTTTTTTTTCAAACTTCAAATGGTTCCAGAGCCCTTAATTTCTTTAGGGGAGTAGGGGTGATACCAATCTATATATAGTGCCAAAATGCCTCAGATTGCACCATTTCAACTCTTAGATTTCAACTTTCTCTTGGGGGCTAAGCCCCCAAACCCCCATCCTTTCAATTTTCAGAAGCTTAATACAAATGCCCTATTTCATATGGTGTTCAATGATGTACCAGAATGGAATATTTCTTGTAGAGATCTTCAATGCATTCTGTTTGTGTAGGGAAGGAGATATACAGGGCACATATTCATCAAGAATGTTAACATAAAAACTGATTTCTCACATAAATTTTACAAGACCTGAGACTTAATATGTTCAGTTAGAATGCATAAGAATGCACCATTTCAAGTCTAAACATCTCAAAATTTTCTTGGGGGGGCATGCCCCCAAACCCCCCTACCTTGACCACTGCGCTTCGCTTGCGGTCCTCTGAGACATGTAACACCCCTAACACTTTCACCAGGTCTTGGCCCCCCCCTCTAGAGAATCCTGGATCCGCCACTGACACACATCCGGGGGGATAGGAAAGATGAGATATAGACCCTTTTAAGTGGGCTAGGGAAGCCCACAAGGTGATCTAGTACATTCCAAAGATAAAAACAATGGTGCAAAAGGTAAGATATATGCTGACGCAGTAGCGACCCTTGATGTTAATATGTGGTGCTTTGTTGAAGTGAAATTCAGCATTTTCTATAGAAATATTCAGATGCTCAAAGAGATGCCTGTATAAATGTTTTCAGATACTGTTTTGTCATGGTGTGTGACCTGGTCTTGAATAGGTGCCTCCCTTGATTAGGGGCTGTGGGCAAGAGGGTATTCAAATAAACAGGGGCCGTGGTGGCAAAAACAAAATGAGAGTTTTATGGACTGGTGATTGTTCTATTTCCCAGCTAAGCCATGTCCACTTGTAATGATCATATAAGGAGATTTCTCCTTTGGAAGGAAAGGTCAATCAGGAAAATAAAAACAACCACTGTGGCGTCCCATACAAGTACCTGGATGCTCATTGATATCAATTCCACTGTAACCCCAGTGTTTATACAAGACAGGTGCTTATATGAAATACTGTTTTAGTGCTTAACTCTCCCCCTCCCCGTCAGACCCCTATAGGGGTCTAACGAGGGGTGGTGTGGGAAATCCACAGGTGAGAAGGTTATAAGATTAATTTAATACCCCTGTACCCCGTCACTTATTTGAGACTGGTGCTTATTTCAGACCCTAGCGCTTAAACTTCTCTCTTTGTTGATGCACCGATAAAGTTGATGCACCAATAAACCAATGCTGTTGTACATCAATGCAGTGCCAATGACTCTACAGTCCAGTGCTTCATTGGTATATATACAATACCCACCACTGGGGAATGTTTCAACCCTGATGGGTCAGATGAGATTTGCACACCTCTCTGGGGTGAGAGGGGGGGGGTTACTGAGGTTGGAAAATGACAGCGGCTCCCAACCCTCCATGGAATGATGGGCTGTGGCCTGGTAGTAAGGCTGAAAATGAGGGTGGTTAGCTCACTAATATCATCAAAATACAGGGGCTTAATTCAAAAAGCATATGAAGCTGTCAGTTTTGGCACAAAGGTGAGAAGCTAAGGTCTTTTCATCATTTAAAATCCTCCAAAGGGAACATAATGTTTAGCTTATCAGTAAAACATAGGGCAGCCAAACTCTAGCATAGGTGGCGGAACAGGGGGGGCAGGGGGGGGCAGGAGCCGGGGCCTAGGGCCCCTCAATTTCGAAGTTGAGGGGGCTAAAGTATAATCATTTTGCCCCCCCACCTAAACTTTTAGAGAACTAAGGAAATTTGTACTTATTTTTTCCTAAAATAAAGCAAAATCATGGCAAAATTTCTAAATTTTCTCTGACACAAGCCAAAATACATTCAGAATAGAATAATTTAAAGGTAAAACTCCTAAGATTTTGGGGTCTTTGGCCCGCTAGATGGAAATTCATATCTACACCAAAGTATCATCGCTATATTTCTGGACCTCCCCACCCCTAAAAGGTATATTGAATGTCTTCCATTGCTTCTTATTGACATTGTGTGCTGTTTGTTTCTTTTATGTATGAGGGGTACTGCATTATTACATCAATTTGTCATAATGATACATGAATGCAGCCCTGGTGAGCCTATACTCTGCAGCACTGCATTCAATGCACTAATTGTTGGGGTTTTTTAAACTCATGATTAAAAATCATTTTGTTTTGATGTGAAGACCATTGTGTCTAAGAGGATGGCTCAATGCCACAGTGCTGATTGTAGCTGAATAGGTTATGTTGATATCATATGATATAAACAATTATCCCGCACAGCAGTTCTATGAGGGCATCAAAAGGTCTACTGTGCGTCTTTAATTGCTTCTTGGAATTTGCGTGTTAACCCTATGCGTGGCACTAATGCTTTATTGCACCTATTGTTTGATACCAAATGGAGCTGCAAGGTGAGTGAGTGAGTGAGTAATAGATGTTTAATGCCATTTCGACAGCTAAGGTCATATTCTTAGCAAGAACTACATTACACAATTTCTCATAGGAATGCCTCATTGCCCATGGATATGTGCACCACACACATCCGGGGAGATAGGAAAGATGAGATATAGAACCTTTTAAGTGGGCTAGGGAAGCCTGCAAGGTGAGCTAGTACATTCCAAAGATAAATGGCACAAAAGGAAAGATATATGCTGACGCAGTAGCGACCCTTGATGTTAGTATGTGGTGCTTTGTTGAAGTGAAATTCAGCATTTTCTATAGAAATAATCAGATGCTCAAAGAGCTACTGTATAAATGTTTTCAGATACTGTTTTGTCATGGTTTGTGACCTGGTCTTGAATAGGTGCCTCCCTTGATTAGGGGTGGTGGGCAAGAGGGTATTCAAATAAACAGGGGCCGTGGTGGCAAAAACATAATGTTTAGCTTATCAGTAAAACATAGGGCAGCCAAACCTTAGCATAAGCGGTGGAACAGGGGGGTTAGGGTGGCGGGGGCCAGGGCCCAGGGCCCCTCAATTTTGAAGTTGAGGGGGCTAAAGTATAATTATTTTGCCCCCCCCCACCTAAACCTTTAGAGAACTAAGGAAATTTGGACTTATATTGTCCTAAAATAAAGCAAAATCATGGCAAAATTTCTAAATTTTCTCTGACACAAGCCAAAATACATTCAGAATAGAGTAATTTAAAGGTAAAACTCCTTAGATTTTTGGGGCCTTTGGCCCGCTAGATGGAAATTCATGTCTCCACCAAAGTATCATCGCTAAATTTCTGGACCTGCCCACCCCCTTCACACACATTGCACCACCCCTGCCTAGCAACCTATATTAATGCACTGGCTTTTTCGCTGAAAACAGGTGAAATTATTCTGACCCCCCTGGTCAAGGGGTTGAGAAAATTCTGACCCCCCTGGTCAAGTGGCCGAAAAAATTCTGACTCCCCCCTTAAACCCACCAGCCCCCCCCCCCTGTTGTTAAAAAATGATCACTCCCTAATGCAAAAGCAGTAGCGACCCTTGGTGTGGTGCTTTGTTGAAGTTCATTTTAGCATTTTCCATAGACCTTTTCAGATGCTCAAAGAGATGTATAGATATCTTTCAGATAGCATATTTTCATGTTTTTTTTTACCTGGTCTTAAATAGGCGCCTCCCTTGATTATGGGCCAGGGGCACGTGGGCATTCAAATAAACAGGGGTGCTTCAGATTATTTGAATACGCTATACCACTTAAACTTGCCATTATGGTAAGCCATTGAATATTCTCAGGGGAGGTGTAATCACAGCTCATATTCCTCTTCCATCTTCATGAACCAATACAGTGCCAATGACTCTCCAGTCCAGTGCTGCGTTTGTGCGTAATACCTACCTCTGTGGAATGTTCCAACGCTGAAAGTTTTGAATAATGCAGGTTTGTAGCTCTCATGAGCAGACTTTCCAGGAAAGTATTATAGCAGCTAATGAATAGACAAGGTACATCAGAAAAGGTTTTAATTGAGAAGTGTTGTACCTCTTCCATGTATGCGGGTATGTTTGCGTCATCCCAGTGTATAAAAGAAGTTCAGAATATGCAGCTGTCAGAGTAGTCATCTAGACGTCCCACCCAACACTGTCACACAAGTTCCTGTCCTGCAGTCTGCTTTGTCTGACAATCCAACCGTGAGTATAATTTTGTTTTCCACTGCTACCATTATGGTAAGTGTGCCACTATGCACTAAGTGTGTCACTTGTATTTTTTTAGCTCTGCTTCCACTACCACTGAGTAAATTATTAGTACAGGAGGTTAATTCAAAACTTCCTACCATCAGTCCATCAACTATGGTAGGAATTCCCAGCCCTATTGATTTATCTGATGGTAGGATGTACCAGGCATGTTTTGACACAGGCAGCACTATTGATTATATTAGCTGTAAGCTGAAGCCTGCATACACTAACACAAGTATAACACACTGTGCACAGTGGCAAGAGGGCCAAAATAAATCAATAGCTATGGAAAAACTCCTTTTGACAAAAGGGTATAAACAATCATTTCCCTTTATCATATGAGCAATTTATAGCGTGTACTGGCTCCCCTTCAGGGAGGGAGAATGGATCACTTCATTGGACATGTAATGCATGAGCGGCTTTTGAGTAGAGGAGTGGTAATAATGCATGTATACAGATAGTACTGTGGTAATCCACTAATGATTTCTTTCACTACCACAACCCTTGGTGGTAGGCTTAGAGAATAGTGAATGATCAACAGGACTTGCTGGCCTCACTGGGCTACCACCAGTGAAATAGTAAGGTAGAATGACTAGGTCTTATAAAATCAACAGGATGTGCCAACACTACCAGCGCAGGGGGTCTGATAGTAGAAAGTTTTGAATTAACCTCCTGGCAATTTCAATACCTGCAGACTATCATCCCTTAAACTGATAGGCATTGATTAGCTACCATCGCATAGGGTTAGTGCTGGGCAATTTTGAATTAACCTCTAGCGTGATATATATACTATTCTGAATACTTGTTGTATTTACATGATGTCTACACATTCACACAGCTAAGTCCTCATATGAATTGTGATTTAATGCAATCTAGCCCCATATTTGCATAGATGCAGACCTGCAGTCTATTTCTAAACAGGGTTCATTAACGATGTTGGGAAATGCCTGTGTGTGCCCATGAGTCTAATGCCAAGGACGGCAATCATGCATCATGATGGACATACACAATTTACTCACCTTTAACCCTCTAAGGACGGCATGATGCCCCAATGGCCACCCACTGGGCACATCAATGTTGATTCAGCGTTGAAACAACGTTTGCAATGTTTGCATATCAACATTGATTTAGGGTTGAAATAGAGTTGAAATTGAAAGTTGAAACAACATACTCAAAATCAACTGTGATTCAACATCTAACCATCAGCGCTGATTCAATGTTTGTGTTTCTATGTTGACTCAACATTGTTTCAACAATGTTGAAACAATGTTGACAGTTGTTTTGTTGACATATCAATGTTGAATCAACATTGTATCAACATTGAAATCAATATTGTTGATTCAACATTGACAAATCAATGTTGAATCAACGTTGAGTTGACAACAATATTTCAACATTGATATGTCAACTGTTGACTGGATGTTGAAATGGTGATGGTTGACAACGTTGAAATACAAATATTGAAAAAGTGTTGAAAACAGGTTGATCAACACCATCAACATAACATCAACTGGTTGTCAATGTTGATGCAACATTGTGTGCCCACTGGGCAATATATCATAATTCATATTACTTATCAGTGTAGGACTGGGGAGTATCTTGCTGATATTACATTGGTGCATTATCTTTGGGGGTGTATATCCCAGAGGTAGGCATGATGCATAAATGTAGCCTGGCGAGTTACTTCCAGACAGGGGGGCTGTCTCCTCCAAGGGTATTAAGCAGTGATGAGAATACATACTAGGGAGTTTATTTCTGTATTTATTTCACATTATATTTCGATTTAAAAGTGCTTAAATTCTCTTGCTTTAGCATCTACACTGTCAGCCTGCCCACGTAAATAAACAGTGCAACGTTTTTTATTGTGCCTCACAGTATTAGCTTGTGTAGAAGGCCTATAAACTGGATGTATATTGTACTGTAGGTACGGGTGGTTCTACTACCTACTTACAGGGGTAGTTAGCACCGACCAACAGTTTGGGCTGAGAGTGTAAATTAGTCACGCGACCAGCAGTGGCAATTGAGAAATTTATGGTTTGATGTTTATGACTCTCTTTATATGATTGCCACAGAACCATGCTGAGGATATTCCTGATCGCCCTGTGTGTGGTGGCTATGTTCGCCATCATGGCTCAACAGACAATGGCAAGCGATGCATCTGGTGAAATACCTTGGGGCAAAAAAATATCTGGTAAGTAGATAAACTTGGTTTATGTGGACAATGAAAGTTAGTATATCCACTGAGAGGGTCTCAAAATCATTCTTCCTTGAGATGAGAACTGGATCGTGTTTCAATTGTTTCCACGACAGGACAGCCTCAAATCATAGTGGGAGGTATAAGAAATGGCTCTATAGCAGTGACTACATAGTGAGCTACAGTACAGGCCTCAAAATAGGAGCTGGTATTTATTCAACTACTGACTCAATACACACCACCATAAAGTCATAACACCCAATCATAGGACCCACTATTGGCTACATAGTGACCAGTCGTACCTCTTTCATGTTCTGGTTGGCACTCCACTGTTCAAATGAGCATAGGGCTGAAGTATCTCTACATGGGTGTCATGATAATGGATCATAACAGAGGTGTAAGAAGCAAATGTTCATGGAGGGGCAGGGGTCTCGGTTGAGGGGGCCCCTCTATACTTTTATATAGGCTTAGAAACGGGAATTTCCCATTATTTTCGGGGGGCCTAGCCCTCTGCTCCCCCTTTTCCTACCCCTGTCATTGTGTTAAAGAACTACAAAGAACATAATCGTTATAACTAATCTCCAGTCGTAGCTGGCTGAAGCTGTCGTGGAAACTGGAAACTATTGAAACACGATCCAGATGTTCATAATGAGCATACTTCATATACTGCACAGTTTATTCACCCTCATTCCCTCTGATTTTGCCTGTATTGAGATAGAATCATCCAATTTAGAGTCAAGGTGCACATTTTGGCAGACATGAATCAAGTTACACCCTTTAAAAATACACTGGAGCAGGCCTCTATCTATGTGTACCATGACATATATTACATAAGTCATTTGCATCCATAGAGCTATAGTGATTTAAACTGCATGTGTTGGTTAACAGTTAGTTGGAAAACTCTATCACACTTATTGACGATTTACTGTGGTATGTTTAGGTGGAAATGCAGTCTTTGAACAGTTGGTGGACAGAATGAACTTTGAGAGAGGAATAAACTAAATTGGCAGACAATGGAGAAAGTAAGTATCCATATCATCACTTAGGGAATAAGGGTCGATCTATAAATTATGTCAAACCGGAGGGGGTGGGAGTGTCCATGGCTTCTATGTACATTTCTTTAATAAAATTATGACAAAGGGGTGGGGCACCCAAATAAGCCTAAACAATCATGACATAATTTATGGATCAGCCCTAAGGTGCAGTGCAATGACCTGGGCATGCTGTAGTCTTGTAACATGACCATTTACCACAAGGGGGTATGGGTCATGGTAATAGCAAATGTCTGTGAGCTCCAGTTGGCTGGCTATAAATATCTAAGAATATTCTCATTGGCTGCAGCTGAAGGTCATGACCTAGGTCATGACCTATTTAGCTGGTACTGGCTGGTCTTGTTCTGAGCACAGTCAGTCAGGACCAGCAAAATCCCACTTCCGGAGGGGTTTCCATCCGGAAGTGATGTCATTCAAACCATCATGGTGCTGCTGTTACCTAGACCTACACTACTAGTAGCAAGCCTGTGCCGCCTGAGTAGTGTGGGGCGGGACTAGACTAGGCATGCTGTAGACTGCATAGAGAAGTTTAGGGGCATTATATACTCAAACACATCTCTATACAGTTAAGGACAAGGGCTCCAGGTGACACAAAAATTAATTGACAAAGGATCTCCTTGTAACTTGGAATATTTGTTCCTTACATGATGTGTAATTGAAATGTGGAATAAAAAGTTGGGGTAGCAACGCTACTTTCTTCAGTGGCAGCCATTTTCTGTAGGATGCTTTAGCATTGAGTCCAATGGGCTGATACCTAGACATTTTGGATTTTGGAGGATTATTGGTGAATAATTCCCAAACTGGACAAACAATCTTTCTCAAAAACTACAAATATGTTTATTGACTTGTGTAATCAAGATAGAAATGTAAAATCATATGGTTTCAATGCTACTTTTTGCACAAGATGAGTATGTATGCAAGGGGTTGGGGACCCTAATGCATAAGTCTATGGACCACAGCCAGAGGGGGTAGGGGGGGGGTTGTAGTCCTTTGGCAAAACTTCTTCAAACTTGATAAAAATGCACATTTGTATCACTAGAAATAACTTTTGAACTAATGATGATAGAAACTTGCTTCAAAAACTGACAGATCCCTCTCAATGAGAAGAATGCACTAGTTCCCAAAATGGTCGCTCAGCGCCTGCCGCTCTCGTCCTTAAGAGCACAACCAGGTCCATATTCAACCGCCTTATTCCTACTTAGGAAGTAGGAATAAGCCATTTTAAATGATGCTTGAGTATTGCTAAAATTTTAAATTGACACGTTAGTGACGCAAGATCTTTTTGAATTTGGACTGTTTAATTAGTCTTTAACCATTGGGCATGCTATATCTGTCTATTTGACCTGCACAATGTCCATTTGTAGATATAACAACATTGAAAAATACTAAGTGATACAACAGTTATGATTATGTTATAACCCATGTTTCTTTCTATGCAAACTCACTTATCCAGTTATAACATATAAGCCAAAATTATAACGATAATGTGTGTTCAAATTAAAATAACTTTACTTTTGCTGACATAGGTAACAAAGAGCGACAGAAATGCTGCATGCCCTCCTGACCTCAAGAGAACACTCTTCTGACACAATTTTAATCAACCAGAGCCTCCATCCAACAATTTGAAACATAGGAAGACTAGCAAGTGAAACCGATGCACTGCAAACTGCCCATAATGCTGAAGTCAACCCAGGCTTCAATATATGCACCTACGTCTTAGGGCCAAAACCCATTACCCAATTTTGCAATAATCGGAACCTTTATCGGCCAAATATTGCATAATGCACACCAACATTGCTCAATTTTAGATGAAATTGAGGTATAATCTAGGAATAAGCCACCGATTCTGTGGACGATTGTACCATACACTGCTGATTTTTATTTTCATTACTGATTTTAACATATCCATTATGTGAGAAAATCCTTGCAGGTAATGTATTGGATTGTATTCCATCTTTGTATATTATATTCAAGGTTGTACCATTATCTTTTGAGGTACTACGTTGTAATAGCATTGATTCCTATTCGATTTGTATCATCTGGGGCATTGATTGCCCCTCTAAACACATACAATGGCCGATTATGCAACCGATTTTGATTGTACCTCAATGATCGGCCAATTCTACAATCGTGTAATGGGTTTAGGCCCTAACCTGAAATAAAATGTTATCAATAGATTCTGCAATTCTGAGAACAAAATGATGTTCGGCCACAGGAGTCAAGATTGCCGATAAAAATATTCTTGTTCAAATATTTGAATCATTTGAAAGCACTATGATATGACACTTCTTGGGTAAAGTAAAATGAACTTGTTTCTTATATTTCCTTCATATTTGATAAGGCTTCTTCTACAGGTATAGTATTTCAATGCCTGATTAGAAAGGGCAATAATTATTATGGCGGATTTTATCTTTTGTTTTCGGGCCTGTTGCCAAGCACTCTGTGAGAGTATATGCATTTATTTTAAAATCCCTAAATAGATGGTGAGAATTTAAGAAAAAGCCTGTCTAGACCAAAGAGCATGGTAAAATAGCTTTCCAAAATTTCAAGATTATGGAGAAAAATCGAGTTAACTTTGAAAAAAGTACATACTTTCATCTAGCCTCTTATGGTTTATCTGTTCCTGGCAAGCACTAAAGCTTGTTTTAATGAGGTGGGGATGAGCGACTAACTAATGCCTTTTTATATAAATGTATAGGGTAAACATTTCAACATAATCGAAATGGTCACTAAAATCTATTTGTATTCAATTACACTTACCATATTTCCCCCTGTATTAGCCGGGCCCTGTATATAAGCCTACCCATGCATGTATAAGCCTGAGCAAAAGTCTACTTAAACCTGTATAGGCCTTCCCCGAGTATAGGCCAGGGGGGTTTTGGTGTGTGATCAATAAAAATCATATTTGAGGCTCTAGTTAAAAGTACCACTTAAAGTACTCTCTTTATTTGGAGGCCTCTCTGTTTTAATGGGGTTCTCTACAGTCTTTCAACAAACAGATCATCATATGCTGCTACATGCATTTAGAACAACACATGTATCATATATTCAGATTATACAGTCTGTGCTTTGAGCCTGGTTTCCACTATTGGAGTGCCAGAGAGAGCTATCGTGTGAACTATGTGAGTTTGTAGCACAAGCTGAGGACTCGGAGGCAGATCAGGTACTTATATATACCCAAAAAAGGAAGCGCCACCCAGCAATATTTATCCTTGGCAAGACTACATCTTTATATCCTGAGAGCACCAATATTAAAGATTGTATCTCAGCTAAAATTCTCTCATTGACTTTTCTCCCTTTCCCCAACCTATTTCTTTTTCATCTTACCTCCATATTTTCCAAAATGGTGTTTATTGGGTTATGAAGCCAAACTCCTCAAATGCATCTATAGTGGCCAGCAAACGGCATTTCTGTAAAACAGAAGGAACTATTTCAATATGCAGTAAATATACATGTACATGTAATTCATGATCTTCAAAAGACTTCATGGAACTTCATTTCACCTACGAAGGTACACAGTCATACATCTCAGTGTGCCTTAGTGGTTAGCATTTATATTCCTACGTCTGTTTTGATAAGCATTCTCCCTTTTCATTACCTGCCCATCCCTGGCAGGCCAGGAGTGGGTAAGTGTGGGAGAGTTGTAGCCTGAGAAAGCAGAGCCCTGTGGTAGGAAGCTGATGGGTACCACATATCATAAGTATCCCCCAGGCATGCCACCTGGCCCAGGGCATCATTATAGTGGTGAACAGGCATGGTAAACGGTGAGCCCATGCTAAGGCCTTGGGGCGTTCTGTCTGCTTGCCTGCTCACACTATTGAGGTTAGAACAGGAGCTGGTTAACACCTGTTGGCTTCTGCTCAGTACAGCTTTAGCAGCTCTGAGTAACTCACCTATTTCACTGAACCCACTTCATGCCATTCACTACTCATGCTGGGCCACTCTCTGGGCACTGCCCACCTGTAACCCACCCAGGGCTGCTGATGCAGGAGTGCATCATGCCCATTGGTTGTCATGATGCACCAATGAAGTTACTCGCCAGGACTGCATGCATGCATCATCATGATTATACTCTAACTAGCTTAGCAATAGTTACATACCGCGCACTAAGAGCCATTATTAAAGAAGTACTAGGTGGATTTAAACTTAGAATTTTCACTACAGTCTATGTCTTGATTATAAACAATGGACATAATGCACTGACGCATTAGCAGCTCTTAATTGATAAACAATCACTGGGGCAACTTCTCATATTATGCAAAATAACATTTAACTCTTCCATATTAATTTTCAAATTTCCAATAATTTTCTCGATGACTTATGTTTTATCCATTAGGGAAATGCAATGGCATTACAAAGCAGAAAGAATTGTTTCAATACTTCAAGTAGAACTAGAGTTATGAAAATTTCTTTTTCAAGTAGAACTAGAGTTATGGCCTCAAATATGATTTTTATTGATCACACAGCATAACCCCCGGTCTTTTACTTGGGGCAGGCTTATACACAGGGGAATACGGTAAGTGTCATTGAAAACAAATAGATTTCAGTGACCATTTTCATTATGTTGAAATGTTTTTATATAAAAACATATTTTTACTCTCCTGGTAAATAAACACGAATAAACATCATTTTGATCTCAGAATTGCAGAATCTATTCCTTTTATGTACAGAGATGTATGTGTAGATATGCCATATTTGTCGATTTTATAGTAAAACTTTTGTATATGAAACACAATCATATTAGAAAGGATATCCATGTTAAGCTATATAGACTCGAGATCCATAGAAATATTGATAAAATCTATGAAAAATACAAAAAGAAATATAGAAATGGATGAAAATTAATGAAAAATTCTTTGAAATTTGCCAAAATTCTCGAAATTAAAAGTTAACTAGGATCGGTCATGATTTGCCAGGGTAGGTCGGGTCAACACATCTTTTCTTTATGCCTAATAAACGTTATCATCAGAATGTGTGGTTTTATTAACACAGTACGTCTTCCATTTTAGTGGCAACTGCTGGTAATGGAACTTCTATTGTTGTCATAATAATCATTGTTGTTCACTAAGTGCTTTTGACCCAAAATAATAAAATCGCTTTTTTTTTTTTTTTTTTTTGTAAACCTCTACATTTAATATTTTTATAGCCAAATGCTATGGGCAGAAAGAACAATGGTTTGAGAAAATGGCATTTTAATAATGCATGTATACGCCACGTAATGGCATAAGGGTATCTATAGGGGTCAATTAAGGCTATGGTGGAGTAGAATGATACAAATTGACATAAACAGAACTGAACTACTGTGGGATATATTTGCATCAATCCGCCCTGAGAGGGGGGGGGGGACTTTACACTAGGGGGAGACAGAATCTCTGCGAATATAAATAGACGAATGTTCACGAGTCAGACCCTCAGTCGGACCCAATACGAGTGAACCTTTGTATTCACTTTTTTGGAATTTCTTTTATAGATATTTGCAAAACTACATTCATGTGACTAGAAAAATCTGATTCAACATCATAATATTGCCATTTTGGGCACTATAAGAGGCCATGGAATACAGAACAAGGTTATTCCATGGAGGGTATGAAATACAGAGCTTCTAGGTTAAATCTATGGGGCTGCCATATTCCACTTTATTCACCATTAGATAAATGTGACAGGATCTGCGAAAAAGGCCCTTGGCGCAGGGTGCATTAAGGACCCTATTCCCAGTACAAGTCACAAATAAGCAAATGTCCATGACCTTGGAATATTTTTGCATCGTATTCCCTGAGGTGAGTCCACCCATATTCCACGAAGCCTTATAGGCTGAGTGGATACTATAAGAGGCCGTGGAATACGGGGGCAAGGTTATTCCATGGAGGGTGTGAAATACGAATGTCAAAGGTCAAAGGGGTTAAATTGTTTTTAGTCACCAATGAGAGAGCTCTGTTCACTGCAGCAGGTGACGTGATCATCAGGCATTGAATACGGCCACATTGGATACGGCGTGTCCAGTACTGTTCTATAGTTACGACCGTATCAGCCAGGATCTCTGGAAGCTTTAAGACAAGGATTCTGCTCTAATTTCGACGAGACTTTTCCCCCCATTTTTTTTTTTTTTTTGCGGTGAGGTTATTTCAAAAGGGATTGTTTTTAATCCATTAAAGGGCGGCTAGCACGGATAAGACGTACCCGCGTTAGCAAGTCATGTGAGCACCCCTTGACCAATCAGGGTGCTTCAATTTTTTAGCTGATACCCACGGATGTGTAAACGATCTTTGAATCGGTACCCATGTTGAAATTTGCCGTGCTAGCCCCCCTTTAAGGGATGCATTAATATTATGCAGAACTTCATTACACCCATTTGTCACCATGATGCATGAATGCAGCTCTAGTGAGAAACTCGCCTGCATTCATGGTGAGTCACTATGATGCAACTCTGCAAGACCATTCAGGTTCTGACCAGCACTTCATTGGTGCATCATGACCACAAAGTAACAGGAACATCGTGGAGCCTTCTGCTAATGAAGGGTGCATTGTCATACTAGTGATTGGCATGATCAAGTTGTCATATGAGAAATATCATAAGACTAGTGGTATATAGTGTAAATACATCAGGCTCATATAAAATAGTGTTATTTCCAGTTGTCACTGGTTTATTCAGCTTTAGGCAACATGTAAGAAATATCAATCATACAGTAGTTGGTATGTAGGTAATTAGTACATACAGTAAACATACAGTAATTTATAAAGTACAATGTTCAGTTCCACTCCACCTGTGAGGTATTAATAATACAGTGTCCAGCATACTTCTAGGTGGGTTCCCACACCTAGCTCCTGACCTGCTGCTTAGAGGAATAATGTAATAATGGATAACTTTACCCTCTGGTGGAAGTCTTGAAGAAGATAGCCTCTGGCCACTAATGGTAGGAAACCAATGCCTGTCTAGCATAGTTTCACCATAGTGCAGTGGTATAGCAGGTAGCAGGAGATGACTGGAGATGTTACCTCTAGAGCGGTTCTTGGTGATGTGTCTTCCTGGAGGTGCAGACAGGCTATTTGTAGCAAATCTTGGAAAAGCACCTCCAGACTGACTGGAGCCAGCAGCATCTGCCTAACTCTACAATTGTTTGAGGGGACCCTTTCAAGTGTCACAGGGGGACAAAGGACCCCCATGGACGCCGCTATGGCCCCCATTGTCTTGGTCGGTTCTGCATCTTTAGACCCTCATATCTCGGCCGTTTATGCTTGTATAACCGCCATTTTGGGCATGCGCAGAGCTGAATGTGCCAAGATTATAATGCCCGCTGGATAGGCGCGTAACTCCCGCCGGTTTGTCTGTAGCTCACTCGGAGGTTGATTCAGTCTCCATGGCGTAACTTCCTTAATACTGGGAGTTCAGCCTTGATCTTGGGCTCATTCTGACCGTCTAATTATGGGCTTTCCATAGAATTTTTGATATTTGACCTAGGTCGCTCAGGAGCGACGCTAGAGCGACCGGAAGGTTATGGCGTCGTGCTTATGTAACCCATTGTTCAGTCCTTAGAGTGCTCAGACACTCATGACGGCGTCAGCGGTGCTCAGGCACCCGTGACGGCCGGTTGCATTCACTTACAAGTTATTAATTTGTGCATTGAACCATGAGGTCGCACACTGAGACCCTTATTCTTATTATATTGTGCAGTGAACCATTAGGTCGGACCTTTTGATGTCATAAACTTAGTCTAACTGACTGTGGCTGGTGTGCAGTGGGGCATGAACGCTCTTATGTAAAGTTTGAGCGCTCTTATAGCTCTTAGAACCAACCTATGTATTAATTTCATAGATATTTCTTTGATTAATACAAAATATGTTACAATTTATGGAATAATAAAATGGTATATCATAGAATACTCCCTCTCCCCCGAAAGAATGCGAAACTCCGTCATTTCGCCGAGGGAATGTACAATTTATACAATTTTTACCTTATTTTTGGAGTTATATACTGTTTTGTAAGAGGATTTGAAGTAATGGGGAGTGCTTCAAATGCAATTTTTGTGGTAGAGCTTTGTCAGTATAAACAATTTTCTCCTGGGTATAAGTACATTTCCGAGTTTCTATATCTTACTATACCAGAGCTTATTTGCTTATGTAACATCAATTTCGGGTACAATTTTCCATTTTTATGTACAACATACAATTTGGCAAATAGTGTGCAATTTTGGCATTTAATATTCAATTTAGCGTGCAAATTGAACATAAATGACAATTTCAGTGTGCAAATTTACAATTTCGCGTGTAATTGCGTTCAATTGACAATTTCAGTATGCAAATATATAATTTTTGCGTACATTTGGCAATTTAAGTGTGCAAATATATAATTTTTGCGTATATTTGGCAATTTTAGTGTGCAAATATATAATTTCGCGTACATTTGGCAATTTAAGTGTGCAAATATATAATTTTCGCGTATATTTGGCATTTTTAGTGTGCAAATATATAATTTCGCGTGCATTTGGCAATTTTAGTATGCCAATGTATAATTTTGCGTTCAATTGATAGTTTCTGTATGTACAAATATAATTTTGCGTACAGCTTGGATACACATAGAAATGTTGATTTTCTAAAAATCTGACTTCAGTGTATGAATTGGGTACAGACATACAGTATAATGTGCAACATATAATCCAAATGTAAATTGGATACAACTTACAATCTAGTGTGCAAACATACAATTTTAGTGTGCAAATTGGGTACGAGCGTACAATCTGGTGTGCAAACATACAATTTTAGTGTGCAAATTGGGTACAAGCGTACAATCTGGTGTGCAAATATACAATTTTATGGGATTTGAGACAAATTTTTCCGAGGGCCGGAAAAACAAAGTACTTCAGGTACAATAGGCTTGTTTGTCTCTGAGTTACTCATTGATTTTGCTATATGGGTGTATTAATTGGCAATTTCGGCAGTGGGCCGCTGCTTAATTGACTTTTCCCCTAGCCTTTTGAGTATGTGTCCCTGAAAGAGATTTATTTGGTGAGTATCTTAAGTAAACATGTTTTATGTCAACAATTTTCTCAACAATTTTTTTTTTTTTTTTTTTTTTTTCATTCATTTTTCCAACAATTTTCTTGGATACCTAAAGTGTGTTACTTTAAGTAAACCTTGGCATAGTATACAAGTGCTAGTGGGTACAAAAACTGTCTTAGTTATCTACCTGCATTCATGTATATTAATGTTAGATTTGTACAATTTTACAATTTGTAATTTGCAATTTCGCAATTTTGCGCGTATATGCGCGCATTAATCATTGATTTTGTGAGAATACCATAGATTTTCATATTATACATCAACAAGTGGCTGTGTATATAATTTTTTTTTCTAATACTTTGATAATTTCATTGACAGTGGAGGTGTGTCAGGAGTGAGATGTGAGTCTCCTCCCTGGTGTGCTCATGCAGTGGTGGCACTTGAGGTGTTAGGTGCCAGATTTTGGCATGTGTCTGTGGCAGTGCCTAGCTTGGTGTCAGTGGACAGTTCAGGGTGGGGGGGGGGGTGTGTGTGTGTCCATTTAAGGAGTGTGTGGCTGGTATTGGAGCATCAGTTCCTCTCTGGAAGTCACTGCTGTAGTACCATGGCCCACCTACAAGCTCTCTTTGCTCTGCCTGTCCCCCAGGTGATGGAGGTGGGGAGTCCAGCTAGGGCCCTGGTTGAGTCTAACCAGACCATCCATTATGGGTACATAGTGAGTAACTTCAAAGAGATCATAGAGCATGGTGATGTGATGGTCTGTAATTACTCCTGCCATTATTTCCTGGGCTCAGCCTTGCGTCGGGGGGCCACTGTGGCCCTTCTGACTAGGGCCTTGGGCAGTATGGGTTTCTGGCCCATGGATTATAACCTAGGGCCGCGGGAGCGAGTGCTATGGGATTATTTGTTGGCGGCATCCCTCCTCGATCTTGCGGCATCCGGGAATCCATCCACGGCTGCCGAGTATGGGCTGGGGATGCTGGAGGCCCGGCTCGCTGAGTGGGAGCAGGATCACGGCCATATGTATGGCTCGGACTCGGCCCCGGACTCTCCCATTGATGTTGAACCCGAGGATCTGTGGTAGGATCCCGACTGACTGAAACCTAGGGTGTAAAAACCCGCCATCCCAAAGGCCCTTTTCAGGGCCGGCAAATTGTCCGAAAAGTTCTGAATACTGTCTCTGATGTGTTGTCTCCTGGTGGTGGACTGGGGGCAACCTAGGCTGTGGGCAGTCTAGGCTGTTTCCACAGTCACCGGGGAGGGCTGGTGGTTTAGAAAATTAGCAATAGTCTGCATGTTTGACCTTGCGGTCTCCTCCTGTTGTTCGTCAATAATTATATCTGTTGTATTTTCCAGTGCTGTCATGGTCACCGGGCTGGTGCCACAATCATTCTGGAGAAGCATGGAGTAGTACAGTCCTTTGTTTTTAAGGGCTGGTATAGTGCTGAACCTAGTGCGCCAAGGTAGGTGTATCACCTGAGGGAGGTGATAAGCAAATTCTCCTCTCTGTGTTGTTATAACTGCTGGTCCATTCCAGGTAAATATAGCCTTAGGTAGTGGGAAGGTTTTAACCACTATATCCTTATAGGTAGGGGCAGCTGCTGATTTAATCTCATCAAATTCATGTGGTATTGGCCTCAAGGGTAGCGCGAAGTTTGAGTCTCCACAATATATTTTAAAATATATTGTGGGGTTTGTGCGCTTGGCCACATTTTTCTTGCCACAGTGTGTCTGTGCAAATTTCTTAAGGTACTTCATTATTCTGTAGGCTGAGTAGATGGTCAGGGTGAATAATATAGCAATTATCAGGGTGTGGGTTTCCTGAATTGTGAGGAAGGGGGTGTGGGTTTCCTCTGTAGGGGTTAGTTTGGTAGGATTCTTATCTGGGAGCAATTTGTGTAGGGGCAGCTCGGTGACTAGTCTGAATGCTTTGGCTGTAGGCAGGTAGGCTACAGTCCCTCCTAGTCTGTATAATTTGAGTAGTATGTATACTATAAAAATGTGAGCTGATATCCCTAGGATGAGTGCTAAGCTTTGGAAGATTGGATGCTCTGTAACTCGACGTAGGTATGATTCCTCGTAGCGCGTTTCCATTTCCTTATTAAGGTTGGAGGCATCTTTTAATACTGTTTTAGCAAAGGGCTCTAAATTTAGTTGAGTAATATCATCCATGATTGGATTTTCCTGTAGTTTTTCTAAGGTTCTAGAAAGGTTTACTACTGGGAAATTTGGAAGATTCTCTCTTTCATCTGGTTTGGTTTCAGAAATTTTGTTAAGTGCTGCCATGAATGGTAAATTAATTGTCTTGAGAATGTAATGAAATGATAAGGTTGAGTTACAGGGCAACCTTGTGTTTGGAAGAGAAAATTCTCCTACACTGATCGTGCACCCACAGGGTACACCTAAGATTGAGTAGGACTGGGCCTTCCGAGTTTCAGACGTTTTACCATGGCAGTTGATAAAGTAATGGGGTTCATTTGTAGTGACCAGATACTCATCTTCAGAAATGGAAATAGCATGGGTGGTAGGTGCTTGCAGTGGTGAAACTGTAAACTTGCAATGTTCCTTAATCTGTTGAGCCTGGTTAGTAAAAATGGCTACAGGGCATGTAGGCCTGTGTTTATAGATTCTACCATTTACATCTCTGCATACCTTTACTGTAGTACCTTCACATGCCTGCATGTCTGCTGAGTCCAATTCGATAAATAATGATTCATCGTAAGATACTGCTAGAAACTCAGTTGTGGTTTGTAGTTTGGTGACTCCTCTGGTGGGGGTCTCCTGTGTGTCTATAGGCATGGGTGATGTGATCATTTGGTACAGTTTGAAGGTCGAGGTGGTAGATTGAATTATAATGTCCAGATGAATATATATATGGTGAGCTGAGTAAGTGTATGAGGTCAGCTTCTGTGAATAATAGAAATCTAAGTCATTAATTGCGACTTGTGCTCCAGGGTGTGTAATCCTAAGTTTGTTATTAATGTCAACTAGGTATCTAGCGAGGTCTGAGGGTGGTACTATATCAGGGGTTAGGATTCCTGATGATAGCATCCTCAGGGCTGCATTTGTCCTTTGCAGTGATTGAACTGTATTCATTCTTGCTGCTATGATAATTAATGCATCATTTAATACTTGCATTTTCTCCCTTTGAGTTTTCTCGTGCCTTGAATATGAGTCAAGTGACCTGGACATGTTAGAGGCCCACAGGTTGACGGTGTCACCTATGGTGTTGATTGTGCTGTCCAGTACCTTCTTATCTTGGATGTATGCTTTGACAAACTTATCTTGTCTGTCTGTGATCTTTTCAATGAGATTAGCTGCTTCCTGATCCTGTTTAGCAAATTTTCTTAGTATTTCATCTATGTTCTTGAGCTGTCCCATTACTTGGTTTACATCTTCTACTGTGGCTAGACCTAGCACACCGCGAAACAGGGGTGCTAGAAAACCCAGTATGGCCTCTCTTTTGGCCTTGTCCAATGTGTTTATGGGGTTGGATAAGAACAATTTGATGGAGGCTAGTGTTTCATTTATCTCCTTGTCTGCAATTTCCAGCAAGGTGTCTAGCTCCTTAGCTTGTTGGATAATTTGGCCAGAGGTATGATCTTGTAGAGTAGGAGTGGTCAAATGGAGTCCTTAGAGTGCTCAGACACTCATGACGGCGTCAGCGGTGCTCAGGCACCCGTGACGGCCGGTTGCATTCACTTACAAGTTATTAATTTGTGCATTGAACCATGAGGTCGCACACTGAGACCCTTATTCTTATTATATTGTGCAGTGAACCATTAGGTCGGACCTTTTGATGTCATAAACTTAGTCTAACTGACTGTGGCTGGTGTGCAGTGGGGCATGAACGCTCTTATGTAAAGTTTGAGCGCTCTTATAGCTCTTAGAACCAACCTATGTATTAATTTCATAGATATTTCTTTGATTAATACAAAATATGTTACAATTTATGGAATAATAAAATGGTATATCATAGCATCATCTACATCAGTCAGTATAATACAGGAGTGCATCATGTACATCAGTCAGTATAATATAGGAGTACATCATGTACATCAGTCTGTATAATACAGGGATGCATCATGTACATCAGTCTGTATAATGCAGGGCTGCATCATGTACATCAATCAGTATGATACAGGAGTGCATCATGTACATCAGTCTGTATAATGCAGGAGTGCATCATGTACATCAGTCTGTATAATGCAGGGCTGCATCATGTACATCAGTCTGTATAATGCAGGGTGCATCATGTCCATCAGTCAGTATAATGCAGGGTGCATCATGTACATCAGTCTGTATAATGCAGGAGTGCATCATGTACATCAGTCTGTATAATACAGGAGTGCATCATGTACATCAGTCTGTATAATACAGGAGTGCATCATGTACATCAGTCTGTATAATGCAGGAGTGCATCATGTACATCAGTCTGTATAATGCAGGAGTGCATCATGTACATCAGTCTGTATAATGCAGGAGTGCATCATGTACATCAGTCTGTATAATACAGGAGTGCATCATGTACATCAGTCTGTATAATGCAGGAGTGCATCATGTACATTAGTCTGTATAATGCAGGGCTGCATCATGTACATCAGTGTGTATAATACAGGAGTGCATCATGTACATCAGTCTGTATAATGCAGGAGTGCATCATGTACATCAGTCAGTATAATGCAGGCTGCATCATGTACATCAGTCTGTATAATGTAGGAGTGCATCATGTACATCAGTCTGTATAATACAGGAGTCCATCATGTACATCAGTCTGTATAATACAGGACTGCATCATGTACATCAGTCTGTATAATACAGGGGTGCATCATGTACATCAGTCTGTATAATGCAGGGCTGCATCATGTACATCAGTCTGTATAATACAGGAGTGCATCATGTACATCAGTCTGTATAATACAGGAGTGCATCATGTACATCAGTCTGTATAATACAGGAGTGCATCATGTACATCAGTCAGTATAATACAGGGGTGCATCATGTACATCAGTCAGTATAATACAGGGGTGCATCATGTACATCAGTCTGTATAATACAGGAGTGCATCATGTACATCAGTCTGTATAATACAGGGGTGCATCATGTACATCAGTCTGTATAATGCAGGGCTGCATCATGTACATCAGTCTGTATAATACAGGAGTGCATCATGTACATCAGTCTGTATAATACAGGAGTGCATCATGTACATCAGTCTGTATAATACAGGAGTGCATCATGTACATCAGTCAGTATAATACAGGGGTGCATCATGTACATCAGTCAGTATAATACAGGGGTGCATCATGTACATCAGTCTGTATAATACAGGAGTGCATCATGTACATCAGTCTGTATAATACAGGAGTGCATCATGTACATCAGTCAGTATAATGCTGGAGTGCATCATGTACATCAGTCTGTATAATACAGGAGTGCATCATGTACATCAGTCTGTATAATACAGGGGTGCATCATGTACATCAGTCTGTATAATGCAGGGCTGCATCATGTACATCAGTCTGTATAATACAGGAGTGCATCATGTACATCAGTCAGTATAATACAGGGTGCATCATGTACATCAGTCAGTATAATGCAGGGCTGCATCATGTACATCAGTCTGTATAATACAGGGGTGCATCATGTACATCAGTCTGTATAATGCAGGGCTGCATCATGTACATCAGTCTGTATAATACAGGACTGCATCATGTACATCAGTCAGTATAATGCTGGAGTGCATCATGTACATCAGTCTGTATAATACAGGGGTGCATCATGTACATCAGTCAGTATAATGCTGGAGTGCATCATGTACATCAGTCAGTATAATACAGCCTGCATCATGTACATCAGTCAGTATAATACAGGGGTGCATCATGTACATCAGTCAGTATAATACAGGGTGCATCATGTACATCAGTCAGTATAATGCAGGGCTGCATCATGTACATCAGTCTGTATAATACAGGGGTGCATCATGTACATCAGTCTGTATAATGCAGGGCTGCATCATGTACATCAGTCTGTATAATACAGGGCTGCATCATGTACATCAGTCTGTATAATACAGGGCTGCATCATGTACATCAGTCTGTATAATACAGGGCTGCATCATGTACATCAGTCAGTGTAATACAGGAGTGCATCATGTATATCAGTCAGTATAATACAGGAGTGCATCATGTACATCAGTCTGTATAATGCAGGAGTGCATCATGTATATCAGTCAGTATAATACAGGGCTGCATCATGTACATCAGTCAGTATAATACAGGGTGCATCATGTACATCAGTCTGTATAATGCAGGAGTACATCATGTACATCAGTCAGTATAATGCAGGAGTGCATTATGTACATCAGTCAGTACAATGCAAGGGGCGCATCATGTACATCAGTCAGTATAATGCAAGGGGCGCATCATGTACATCAGTCTGTATAATGCAGGGGTGCATCATGTACATCAGTCTGTATAATGCAGGGCTGCATCATGTACATCAGTCAGTATAATGCAGGAGTGCATCATGTACATCAGTCAGTATAATGCAGGAGTACATCATGTACATCAGTCAGTATAATGCAAGGGGCGCATCATGTACATCAGTCTGTATAATGCAGGAGTGCATCATGTACATCAGTCTGTATAATGCAGGAGTGCATCATGTACTTCAGTCAGTATAATGCAGGAGTGCATCATGTACATCAGTCTGTATAATGCAGGAGTGCATCATGTACATCAGTCAGTATAATGCAGGAGTGCATCATGTACATCGGTCTGTATAATGCATCATACACATCGGTTTGTACAATGCTGAAGTGCATCATGCACATCGGTCCGCATGATGTACCAGTGAAGTGCTGGCGAGTCTGCTCCCCTGCACTTCACTGGTGATTCAATCTCTAGTGAATTTTGCTAGCCCTCTGGGAGTTTATTGCCTCCATAGGGTTGACATGATGCATGAATGCAGCCTAGCTGGGTGAGTTAGCCGCCAAGGCTGTATTCGTGCATCATCGGCCAATGAGCATGATGCATTAATGCACGATCAGCCTTCAATACTTTAAGGGCCCCAACTGGTCGTCATGATGCATGAATGTAGGCCTGGCGAGTTACTCGCCAAGCTGCATTCATGCATCATGGCAACCCTACAGGGTTGATACATGACCAGAGGGTCGGAATGATGCGCTGCTGCATCAGCGACCTTTAAAGGGTTAAAGGGCCCATATGCCCTGGAGGATGAGCAGCAGACACCAATATGATATGACTGCAGACCTGCTGGCCTCTGTTTACCCTATGCCTGGAAGTGTTTGGGTCCACGGATCACCCCCAGCATCGTCAACAATGTCCGACAGCCAATTAACCGCCTGTCTGCGCAGGCGCGGACGCCCGCTGACCGGAAGTCACGTGGTTTAGGTCAGCAGTGGTGGTGCCACCTGTTGGTGGTGGTCAGCGTTCATAGATCACGTGCTGCCCCTGGTGGTCGGGATGGGAAGCTGGTGTTGGGGGCTGGAAGTTCAAGGTACAGGGTTATAGTGTTAGGGTATGAGTCTATGATGCATGTACCGGACCCTTAACTCTTTAAGGGCAGCCCAGGGTCTTCTTAAATGAAATAGAGACATTGGTTTTATGTCATGGCTGATACGAACGTCACTATAGATTAGTACTAGAACCGCCGTATTCAATGGGGGGCATAGAATTCAATGTGTCTGTATTCAATGGCTGTCTGCCATCTTGGATTTTGAACAGATCTGAGCTGGTTTTCTTTATTTAAAAGCAAAATAACCTCCTAGGCCATGACATAAATAAGTAAATGTCCATGACCATGGGATATTTTTACATTGTATTCCCAGAGGTGGGACTGGCGTATCCCATGGAGCCATTATGGCTGAGTCCCACCTCGGGGAATACGATGTAAAAATATCTCATGGTCGTGGACATTTGCTTATGTATTTGATTATGTAGAAATGCTGTATGTTTCTTTTCGTGTGTGTGTGGGGTGTGTGTGTGTGTGTGTGTGTGTGTGTGTGTGTGTGTGTGTGTGTGTGTGGGTGTGTTTGTTTTGTTTGTTTTTCATTCTCACTGAAGCAAGTACCATGCATCATGACGATCATATGACGGCGATTAAGATCCTACAAAGTCGATAAAGGGGCAAGATGATGATGAACTAGTATTGGATTGGCGAGTTACTCACCAGCGCTGCATTTGGGGTATCATGATAACAACCCTCGAAACAAGACACGGGAAAATCCTGTGAACGACTGGTGAATCTGTGAGCACATATTCTCGGGAAGATCCTGGGAATAGTACCTACAATCCCGTGATTTACCCTGATATTCCCCAGTTTTTAACAGGGCCCTCTAGTGAGATTTATACACATAAGTCTGATTCTTCAGCATAAAGTGAAGATGCCAGAGTCCACCAGGGGCCTCTGTGTGAGTATGGAATCCTGGTTTGGTCCAAGGAACAGAGAGAGGGAGTGAGATGGAAAGAAATGAGAGGGCAAGAGAGGCACAGAGAGAGCAAGAGAGATAGATATAAAGAGAGAAAGAGAGAGAGAGAGAGAGAGAGAGAGAGAGAGAGAGAGAGGGAAAGGAGAGAGAGAGAGAAAGGGAGAGGGAAACGGGAGAAAGAGAGGAAGGTAATAGAGGGAGGGAAGAGAGAGAAAGAGAGCAAAATAGAAAGAGAGCGAGGCAGAAAAAAAAGAGGGAGAGCCTTGCCCCACCCATAAAAAAGGAAAATTGATTGACTTAAGCTACTGACAAAATTGATACATAAAGTTGATTGAATCATAATATTATGTGTCCCATTCTAATATGTGTGTGGTGCACATATGCATGGGCACTGACACATTCATCTGTGAAGATGTGTAATGTAGTTCTTGCCATGAATATTACCTCAGTTGTCGAAATGACGTTAAACATTTATTACTCACTCACTCTCCCATTCTTATAATTATGACCCTTATTGATATCTCACTAAATGTGCATGTTTGCTAGACATGTCTTGAACAGAGTTAAACCCTTTAAGGGCTAACCCTAATGCATTAATGCATTTTGGTTGTCATGATGCATTAATGCAGCCAGGGCTACATTCAAGCATCATGCTTACGCTTTGGGAAGATCACCATGATGCCCCAATAAAGTGCTGGCAAGCAGACTCCCCAAGTCTTCATCGGTAAAACATGCCAGCCAATGGGCATGTTACACTACTGCATCAGCAGACCTTAAAGAGTTAGCATTTAGAGGCCTGGCAAATAGGCACTCAATGATTATAGGGCATGCTAAGTTGTTTACGGGCACTAAGTAAAGAGTCAGCTAAATTTAGACTGTCAAGGTTGTAGGGTGCAGGCAAACCACCTGTAGTACACACTTACAGAACAGGTCATTTTAGTCAGATGGGGAGGGGGATTTCTGGGGCATAAATGGGTGAATGTAAAAGCATATCTAAACTCAGCCTCCCATGAAAAATATACTGGCATCATTTAACACTGTCTGTGCTGTCTACTTAACCGTGTAAAAGCGCCCAAAATCTCACTGCCTTATTCACTGTACTAAATAAATACCCAGACATTTAGTTTGGTCTTTACCCCTGGTCCATATCCAAGACAGGTACTTATGAAATTTTAGTGCTGAAGAGTTATTTTAACACCTCCCCACCCCCACTAACCACTGGTACTTATATGAGACCAGCAATCATTGCTGAGTTTCAAGAATTAATCTTCTCAAAAATGAGCATCAAGATACTCACATGGAAAACTTTTCTGACTCTCTTTTTGTCCCATTTTTGGGGGAAAATATTTGGGGAAATCTCAAATTTACACCAGACTTCCTTCATATGGGATGCATGCCATAGTTCCATCCATTGAAAATACACTGTAACAGGTTTATGCCTAGGTCCATCACACCTCATGTATAGACTCACTATGAACTATGTGATATTTAATGGACTATACCTATGTGATATTTAATGGACTATTAACGCATGAATACCATGTTATGACATGTGTCCCTCGAGAACATATTTGAGTATGATTTGAAAAATGAACGTGACATATCAGATGGAAATAGAACCACCCCTGTGCCCCCTCACCCCCTGCTGATACCTACTGAGCACTCCCAAACACCAACAGGACCAACCAGTTTGGGCTACACTGCCCCACCTCAGCTGTCATTTCCACCTGGCTCACCTACACACAAGACCTGTCTCCAAAAACTGAGGGTAACAGTGGGTAAGCATAAATTTGCCATTTTTCACCATTTTCTATTCATTATGACATGCAAAGGTCACCATTTTCTTGCTGCTCTATTCATAAGGGCACTTACAATCCTAAATAGAAAATGGCACAAGTATCTCAATATTACCAATGCCATTGTACCTTGTTGTGTGCAATATTCATGAATGCTAATTCAAGCACTTTACCAGCATTTGCAATGATCTATAAAAGAAATCCCAAGTACTTGACTGGATCTTTATTTGCAATAATATGTGATATTGTACATCTGAAGGCATGATTGCAAACCTATACATGTAATTGTGTGGCCACTGGCTGTGTTCAGAAATAGCCCTCCTTATTGCAGCTACATACTACTACTATACAACTAAGTGTGAGAGGCAGTCAGACCCTTTCCCAATCCAGGTCATAGTGGGCCCACCTTGAGTACTGATTACCTTACCTCTTATACAGTGTACCCATTCCCAGCCAGCCTAATTTGGGTAACTCACACAAGCACCTAGCAGAAGGTGACTTTACTTGTATGCAGGGTTGTTGTAGATTGCAACACTCATGGTCAGATTCCCCTTCTGTCCCAGTATATTTACATGTCTGTATATATGTGTCCACATCCATCTATGTACATACATTCCCTTTTATCCACATACACTCACATGCCTCATGTCCACATGCACCCCCTCACACATCCACATCCTCTCTATGTCCACATCCCCTCTAAGTGCACACACACCTCCCTCTATATACACACCCACCTCCCTCTGTGTCCACACCCACCTCCCTCTATGTCCACACCCCCCTCTCTCTGTGTCCACACTTAACTCCCTATATGTCCACACCCATCTACCTCTGTGTCCACACACACCTCCTACAGTGGCCCACAAGGGTCAAATTGAAGTTGAAGTAAAAAGTTGACTTTCACAAAAAAAGTTAAAGTCCAAAACCAATATTATTGTTCAAAGTCAATTTCATTTCATTGCTGTCAAGGTGTCAACTCATGAAAACCAACTTGTAACAGGTATCTTTTAGCATTGCATGGTGCACTCTATGTCTTTCTATATGAACAAAGTTTATACCAGCAACTACTGGGTAGCTATCGGTTCCCTCACACAATAACTGATAGTTCCACACCAAGTAGTTGGTCCCTGTTCCCACCCACTGTAACTGCGGTTCCACACCTATCCGGATGTGTGTGGTGCACATATGCGCGGGCACCGGCACATTCCTCTGTGAAACTGTGTAATGTCGTTCTCGCCATGAATATGACCTTAGCTGTCGAAATGGCGTTAAACACCTATTACTCACTCACTCCACACCTATCCGCTACTGGCACTGGATCCCATACCAAGTAGCTGCTGGTTCCCACACCCAGCACTTGGTGGTTCCCATGCATATTAGTTGCTGTTTCCTGTACCCAGTACATGCTGGTTCCCACATCCAGTAGCTGCTGGTTCCCATATAAAATGGTTCCTAACCCAAGTAGCTGCTGGATCCCACACCCTTGCTGGTTCTTGCACCCAGTACCTGCTGGCTTCCACATAGAGTAGCTGGTTGTGGTTCTCACATCCATTAGGTGCTGGTTCCTGCACCCACTTCCTGCTGGTACCCAAATAGAGTGCCTGCTGGCTCGTACATCAGGTAATTGCGAGTTCTTAAAAGAGTAGCTGTCAAAATAAGGCAATTGGGTCAGGATAGGTCAAATTAGGTCAAATATGTTGAAAATAGGTCATATTGGTCAAAAGTATGTCTATTCGGGTAGCATAGGTCAAATTATGTCAAATATGGTGAACCGGGCTTCCCTAGCCCACTTAAAAGGGTCTATATCTCCTCTTTCCTATCCTCTCAGGATGTGTGTGGTGCACATATGCGCGGGCACTGACACATTCCTCTGTTAAATTATCAACCTGTGAAGCACGGGATAGCCACTTAGTGCCGCTAAAGTGCTGTAAAACACAAATCAATCAATCAATCAAATATGGTGAAGATAGGCCAAATTGGTCAAAAGCAGGTCAATTAGGGTAGGATAGGACAAATTAGAGTAAATATGGTGAAAATAGGTCAAATTGGTCAAAAGTATGTCTATTCGGGTAGCATAGGTCAAATTATGTCAAATATGGTGAAAATAGGCCAAATTGGTCAAAAGCAGGTCAATTAGGGTAGGATAGGACAAATTAGAGTAAATATGGTGAAAATAGGTCAAATTGGTCAAAAGTAGGTAAATAATGTCAGGATAGGTGAAATTAAGTCAAATAGGGTGAAATTAGGTCTAATTGATAAAAAGTAGGTCAATAAGGGTAGGATAGGTCAAATTAGGTCAAATATGCTGGAAAAATATGTCAAATTGGTAAAAAACAGGTCAAATAGGGTAGGATAGGACAAATTAGAGTAAATATGGCGAAATTAGGTCAAATTGGTCAAAAGTAGATAAATAATGTCAGGATAGTTGAAATTAAGTCAAATAGGGTGAAATTAGGTCTAATTGATAAAAAATGTAGGTCGATAAGGGTAGGATAGGTCAAATTAGGTCAAATATGCTGGAAAAATATGTCAAATTGGTGAAAAGCAGGTCAAATAGGGTAGGATAGGACAAATTAGAGTAAATATGGTGAAATTAGGTCAAATTGGTCAAAAAAAGATAAATAATGTCAGGATAGTTGAAATTAAGTCAAATAGGGTGAAAATAGGTCTAATTGGTAAAAAGTAGGTCAATAAGGGTAGGATAGGTCAAATTAGGTCAAATATGGTGCAAACCAGTCAAATTGGTCAGAAATAGGTCAATAAGGTCAAAGTAAATCAAATTAGGTCAAACATGGTGAAAATTGGTCGAATTGGTCAAAAGTAGGTCAATTAGGTCAGGATGGGTCAATTAAGGTCATATATAGTGAAAACAGGTCATATTAATCAAAAGTAGGTCAATTAGGTCCAATAAGGTCAGGATAGATCAAATATGGTTGAAATAGATCAAATTGGTCAAAAGTAGGTCAATTTTGTCAAAATGTAGGGTATGATAGGTGAAGTAAGGTCAAATATGCTTGAAATAGGTAAAAGTAGGTCATTTAGGTCAAATTATGTCGAAATTTGTCAAAATAAGGTTGACTATGACTATTTTTGACCAATCTGACCTACTTTGACTATATTTGACCTAATATGACCCATTCTAACCTACTTTGACCTAATCATGCTACTTTTGACTGATTTGACCTATTTTAAGATATTTGACCTAATTTGAACTATCCTTACCTAATTGACCTTCTTTTGAACAATTTTACCTATTTTCACCATTATTTGACCTAATTTGACCTATCTTAACCTGATTTGACTTACTGACCTACCTTTGACCAATTTGACGTACTTTTACCATATTTGACCTGATTTAACCTCCTTGACTCACCTTTAACCAAATTGACTTATTTTCGCCATATTTGACCTACCTTAGCCTACTTTGACCTACTGGACCTAATTTTGACCAATGTGGTCTATTCTTACCACCGTTGACCTAATTTGATAGAATTTGACCTGATTGACCCATTTTCAACCAATTTGACATAATTTATCCTAGTCTGACCTAATTTCATTCAATTTTACCTACTTGGAACCAATTTGACCTATTTCGACAAATTTTAACTATCTTGACTGCTTATGACCTAGTTTCACGCAACTTTCCCAATTTGCCCATTTTTGACTTATATGACCTTTTTCATCCAGAATTTATCCAGATCACTCTTTTGCTACGAAGAATGGGAACCGGTAGCTACTCTATATCGGAACCAGCAGCTACTGGATATGGGAACAAGTAGCTACTGTATGGGAACCACAGCTTCTGTTTTCAGAACTAGCAGCTACCTGATGTGGGAACCAGCAGGCACTCTATTTGGGAACCAGCAGGTAGTGAGTGCAGGAACCAGCACCTAATGGATGTGGGAACCACTACCAGTTACTCTATGTGAAAGCCAGCAGGTATTGGGTACAAGAACCAGCAAGGGTGTGGGATCCAGCAACTACTTGGGTTAGGAACCAGTTTATATGGGAACCAGCAGCTACCTGATGGGGGAAGCAGTAGCTACTGTATGTGGGAACCAGCATGTACTGGGTACAGGAAACAGCAACTAATATGTATGGGACTACCAAGTGCTGGGTGTGGGAACCAGCAGCTACTTGGTATGGGATCCAGTATCAGTAGCTGATTGGTGTGGAAACACCAGTTACAGTGGGTTGGAACCACCAGTTATGGGATGCTGGAACCAGCAGCTACTTGGTATGGAACCATCAGTTATTGTGTGAGGGAATCAATAGCACCCAGTAGTTGCTGGTATAGACATATAGAAAGACATAGAGTGTACCATGCAAAGCCAAAAGATACCTGTCACAAGTGGGTTTGCATTCATGAGTTGACACCTTGACAGCTTGACAGCAATGAAATGAAATTGACTTTGAACATTGATTTTGCTTTTGGACTTTAACTTTTTTGTGAAAGTCAACTCTTTGCTCCAACTTCAATTTGACCCTTGTGGCCCACTGTACCCACCTCCTTCTGTGTCCACACCCAACTCCCTCTATGTCCACACCCATTTTCCTCTGTGTCTACACCCACCTCCCTCTGTATCCACACCCATCTCCCTCTGTGTCCACACCTGCTCTCCCTCTATCTTCCTACCCTTCCCCACTATGTCCACACCCAAAGCTCTCTGTGTCCACACCCACCTCCCTCTGTGTCCACTCTCATCTCCCTCTATGTTCACATACACCTCCCTCTCTGGCCACACCCACTGCCCTCTTTTTCCACTCTCCCCTCCCTCTATGTCCACATCCATTTCCCCCTGTGTCTAAACCCACCTCCCTCTATCTTCCTACACATCCCCATCATGTCCACAACCACCTCCCTCAGTGTCTACACCCACCTCCCCCTGTGTCCACTCTCACCTCCCTCTATGTCCACACCCAGCTCCCTCTATGTCCACACCTACTTCCTTCTGTTTGGTTTGGCATAACCTAGTGAGTAATGGATATACCATTTGTCTTTATAGGTGCATGAAGTTGGACCAATGAAGACCTGGAGGCAACATCCTACTAAGTGGTTCAAGAGGACAACACATTCTACTCCATATGATTTTTTCAAAATTTTCAAAGGTTCTCTAAAATTGTTATTTGACATGTATGCACATATTTGCCAATGATTTTTTCTGATATCCCAAGCAGGAAATGAACATTTCTAACACCCACCAGTGAAAACCCAGCAAAGAATAATTGCTTTTCAGTGACCATGATCACTGAATGGTTGATAGTATGGAGAAACAATGCATTTCTACAACATGCTTGGCAAAGTCCTAGATTTTTTTTTGTGGCCCATAGCCTCTAACCATTACAACTATGTAATAATGCTATCTGTAGTATCAAGCACATCTAACAAACTGTGAACAGGTCAGCTTGACTCATACACCTGGCCTTCAGAACTGGTCATGTGACCATAGCACTGAGACACACACAGAGGACCTGCCCTCCCCCCACTTGGCCCTTCATAGGATGTGTTACAGTTACTGATTGTTAATATTTATGGGTCTTTTTGGGCAAACAAACCAATGCATTAAGTTGACCTTTGGGTAAGATGACTAGGATGCACTTACCTGAAAACTATACACACATTGCAATTAGATCTTGATCTCTTGTTGTACATGTTAAATCATGTAATTTACATACCAATCATAGGAGCATTCCATATAGTCATCTAACAATATCCTATCTAATATATTCTAATATATTGAGGAGCTTCTACTCATGGTGTAGTCACCTAACCATGTGTTGCCAATGTCTGCCTGCAGCTAACCACCCTGTGACATCACAGAGGCCTAACTGTAACACACCCTAATGGTCACGACTTTGACAGCTCTCATACCCCCTCCTCCACAGTAGGGCCGCACACACCTCTTAACCCTTCAAGGGCCTCTGATGCATTAATGCATCATGTCCATGGCATTGGTTAATTGGAGTCTTAGAATGGAAAACAAGCAAGTCATTCCCATATTAGGAGCCCAGTCACATAGTATTGTTATATTTGGAGCAGTTACTGCTACAAATACACATGTTGCAGACTGGTAATACCTACACAGCTGTTGTTCTGTTTACTGGTGTCTATTTTTACACATCCCAGGTCACTTCAGGTACATACAGAGTGATTGGTGGTTTAGGGTTTTAGGTATTTAACACAAGGCGATCCTGGATAGTAATTGGTAGGTGTCACACACTGCTATTTTACAGGCTGGGTTTATATGTATACATGTTTATTTTAGTAATTGTTAATGTGGGTTAGAATTTTAGCACAAGGTGATCCTGGACAGTCAGCAGTACTGGGGTAGGCATCGCACACTGCTATGTACAGGCTGGTTCTATATTTTAGTGGTTGGTAAGGTGGGATTAGAGTCTGCATGCTCTCCAACACTTAATTGGAGCATTATGCCGACCCTTTTGCAGTGTGCGTATCAACTCATATGGTCGTCATGATGCATGAATGTAGCATCATGATGACCGATGGGCATGATGCATTAATGCATTAGTGGTCCTTCAAGGGATGTAATGGTTGGTGAGTTGGGATGTAGTGGTTCAGGTTGGTGAGTTGATGCATTTGATGCATGGCCATCAAAATTTATATGATGCCAAACTATAGTCCATCCCTGATTACTTGTCACTTGTACATATAATAACTGCAACCTATAGTCCATACTTAACACATGTAAACAGATTCATTTCCCTTGGACTATGGGCAGAAGGAGGGGTCAGCTAGTGCTGGAGGAATGGATAGGCTTGTAGCTTACTGCCGGTGGGGGACCCATTCATATTTTTGAGATACAGAACCTTTAATATTATATAGGATTATGCAGTAATTTGTCACATTATTCCCCATATTCATATCCAAAAGTTGACAGATTTTTTCATAACTTCCTGAGCACTTAGATTATAAGCATATCTTTGTAATGAATGAAGTATCAACATATAGTCCAAGTGGTAACACATTTGACTCTATATCAAGAGATCTTGGGTTCTATTTTATGCCAGGGAATGTAAGAACATCTGTGAGCCAGCAAGCAGAAATGAGGGTTCCTGCAGGATTTAGTACCTGTTTTAGCCACCAGGGGGCACTACTATGGGCTAGAATAGGAAAAATATACCTAAAACTGCTATAGGCTACTTTTTTATGGACAATCCAATGATTTTTTTTTATAAAACATTCTATTTTTGGGGGAAAGGGTCCATATTTGGCATTAAAAAGAATGTTTTTGGGCCAAAATAGGCATTTTTATTGATTTCTGTTGCCATGGAAACATTATTTTCATTCTAAATAAGAAAATCGATGATCCCATTTGAAGGAACATTTCATAAGGTCCACTATGGTGTAAACAGAATGAAAATACTATTTCTACATCAAAAGTTATGGGCAAAAGGATGGAAATTTATGCTTATTTAGCTAATTAGCATAAATTATGCTAATTACAGATGTATCTCATGACCAATGGGACTTATGGCTTATTGACACTCACAAAATGGTCATACCTACCCATATTTAGCAAGCCATTCCTCTAAAACTAACAGGAGTATCTTCTCATGCAATATATCACTGTAAAGCTGGTGATCTGAATTTTAAAGTTGACTTCTAGCATGGAGCACCCTTTCTCCTTGCCTCTACACATCTATACAAATATTTTGGGAACATTTCGATTTTCTTTTTTTTAATTTGGCTACCATAAAACGTTTTTTAATGTTTGTCAACATTTTTTCATCATCCAATTGATGTTTCTGGGACAAACCCCCTCTCTATCAAACGGTTTTTACTAACCCTGTTATTAAGCTATACTGTCATAGAATGTGTTTGTCTGAAATATAGACAGATTGCAACCCCTCTTTTCCCTCTCCTGCAAAACTTGAAATATGCAGATACAACCTTGTTGCACTGAGGCAACGACATATGGATGAAAATCAATATAAAAAGCAAATGCTGTCATTCACTGTTAGTATCAAAGACACACAAAAACAATCTATTATCCAATAATTTGTAATACACTAATGAGGTTTATTATATAGAAGTCATTCTACCCAATTTACAAATTGATATTCATGTAGTAGATTAATTTGTTATCATTCCAAAATAAAACTGATTTAAACTAAAACTTTCCTAAAAATATTATTTAGATGACTTGTTTTAAGATAAGTGGAATTTTTATCAGTGGTCTCATGCATTGGTCTTTTGAATTTGTGTAGAAAAGTAATTTTTGTTTAATTTAAATTTATTTTGAATACTTTGCAGATTTTGAGGGGCCCAGATAAACTTCCTTTATAATTGAGGCTGGTGCCCCTTTTCCTATGCCCCTGATTCATGTTCCACTTGCAATAACTACTACCTACACATTCACTTTAACTCACGGGCATGTACTTTTGTTTTCTTTATGCAGGTAGTCAATTGCAACACAGGAGCTTGATGAAATCTGCTAGATAGGACATATTAAGAGAGGTACTCCAGAGAAGAGGGCTGGCTGAAAAACAGCACAGTGGTGCCACCCATATGATATTTTTATTGCTGTCATAGATGTTCTGTCGGATATAAGATACATTAAGTATGGCTATTTGGGGAAACCAAACTTTGAGAGGCTTACATTGTTGATTCCTGGATTCATCATGCCTTTTTTGGTAGATTTGAATAAAAAGATTCAGACATGCAGTCTTGAATTCTAAACAAAAGAAAATGTAGTTACAATACCCTGTCTATAAGGTGCACCCCACATTTAAGGCACACCCAGACCTTTCTAATATGATAAAAGGATATGTAAATGTTGTATATTTTATTCTAATCAATGGATCTTCAAAATCCAAGAACCAATAGCCATCCCAGTGCTTCCTTCACCCACCTTTACCACTGAATGTGGATGGGGGAATATTGCAGAGACTTTGGGGGAAAATTTACTCCCAGAGAGAAAATGTACTCCCAGTTTTGCTGCATCTAGAAGATACACCAAAGGGCAATTCTTGCATATAAGACATGCCATATACATGGTGTATTACAGTATAATATTGCAAAGGCATTTTATGCTATGTTCCTGCCCCCTGGTGGCCAAGACTAGAACTTCAAATCCTCTATGTAAGAATGTATGGTAGTAATAGCAGTGTAGATGTAAGGGTAAATGGTTTTCCATGTTAAAAATCAATTATCAAATTGAGATCACACCTTTCAGTGTTATATTGCATAAGAAAATACTCCTGATAGTTTGAGAGAAATAGCTTGCTAGATATGAACCCATGAGTATTTATAACCATATCCCCAATCTCAAAATGTTCTAGCTCTATTTGGCCTTGAAATACATCCATTTATTTCATTATAACTTCTGGTGTAAGAATGGTATGTTCTTTCTGCCTTCTGGGCTTCCCTAGCCCACTTAAAAGGGTCTACTTCTCATCTTTCCTATCCCCTCAGGATGTGTGTGGTGCACATATGCGCGGGCACTGACACATTCCTCTGTGAAATTGTGTAATGTCGTTCTCGCCATGAATATGACCTTAGCTGTCGAAATGGCGTTAAACATCTATTACTCACTCACTCACTCTTTCTGCCTTCACCATAGTAAACCATGGAACTTTCCCACAAATGGGTTCCTTGATTTTCTTTTGCTCCTTTGTGCTCCCCTGTGCTCCCTTGTGGCAAAATTTGGAAATAAATCTAGCACGGGCTAGGCACCAATCCTGTTTACCTGTTCGAGACTATATGTGTGATGAAAAACCTGAATATTTTCATTGCGGTGGAGTATGATATACCATTTTATTATTCCATAAATTCTAACATATTAGTGTATTAATCAAAGAATATCTATGAAATTAATACATAGGTTGGTTCTAAGAGCTATAAGAGCACTCAAACTTTGTATAAGAGCGTTCATGCCCCACTGCACACCAAACCAAGTCAGTTAGACAGAGTTTATGACATCAAAGGGTCCGACCTAATGGTTCACTGCACAATATAATAAGAATAAGGGTCTCAGTGTGCGACCTCATGGTCCAATGCACAAATTAATAACTTGTAAGTGAATGCAACCGGCCGTCACGGGTGCCTGAGCACCGCTGACGCCGTCATGAGTGTCTGAGCACCCTAATGACTGAACAATGGGTCACATAAGCACGATGCCATAACCTTCCGGTCGCTCTAGCGTCGCTCCTGAGCAACCTAGGTCAAATATCAAAGCATTTATGGAAAGCCCATAATTAGACGGTCAAAATGAGCCCAAGATCAAGGCGGAACTCCCATTATTAAGGAAGTTACGCCATGGAAACTGAATCAACCTTCGAGTGCACTACAGACAAACCGGCGGGAGTTACGCGCCTATCCAGCGGGCATTATAAACTTGGCATATTCAACTCCGCACATGCGCAAAATGGCGGTTGTAGCTGCGTAAACTACTGAGATATGGGGGTTTGAAGTTACAGAACCGACCAAGACAAAGGGGGACACAGCGGCGCCCATGGGGGTCCTTTGTGCACCCAGTGACACATGAAAGGCTCCCCTCTAACAATTGCAGAGTTAGGCAGATGCCACTGGCCCCAGTCAGTCTGGAGGTGCTTTTCCAAGATTTGCTACAAATAGCCTGTCTGCACCTCCTAGAGGACAGAACACCAAGAACCGCTCTAGAGGTAACATCTCCAGTCATCTCCTGCTACCTGCTATACCACTGCACTATGGTGAAACTATGCTAGACAGGCATTGGTTTCTATCATTAGTGGCCAGGGGGTATCTTCCTCAAGACTTCCACCAGAGGGTAAAGTTATTCATTATTACATTATTCCTCTAAGCAGCAGGTCAGGAGCTAGGTGTGGGAACCCACCTAGAACTATGCTGGACATTGTATTATTACCTCACAGGTGGAGTGGAACAGAACATTATACTTTATAACTTACTGTATATTTACTGTATGTACAAATTACCTACATACTAACTACTGTATGATTGATATTTCTTACATGTTGCCTAAAGCTGAATAAACCAGTGACAACTGGAAATAACACTATTTATAAGAGCCTTGAGGTAATTACACTATATACCACTAGTCTTATGATATTTCTCATATGACAACTTGATCATGCATAAATACTAGTATGACAGGAGCTTACTTTATTCAATACGCTGATGCTGGCTTTTTTAAGGTAGATGGCTCTAATGCCAATCATGTTCTCTGTGCAGGTTTCTGCACATGTGTACTTCTCTATGGCTAGTGAACGACTATACAAAATCATAGCAGGCCCATGAAGCTGAGGTGAACTCTCAATCTTCTGTGTCTACACCAGGCACACTAACTAGTTAGGCCACAAAGCCAGCTGGCTGTGTGGGGGTTTATGAGCAGTATTTAGCCTGCATGATGTAATTCTATTATTTTCAGGAGATTTTCAATGTGGAAAAACAATTCAAAAGTGCATGGGACCACATGATGGTAATATATTTTCTGGGTACAGAAAGTTGATGAAAATATCCTGGGAAAGTAAGCCAAAAAATTAGCTACTCTTTAATGAGATTCCATGCAAATTATGGCAAAACACTGTATAACCCTATGGTAGATTCATAGATAAATATCTCATAAACTAGCATGGGACCCTATGCTAGTTTATAAGACTGCTTTCTTTGTACTATTAGAAAGAGAAAGTAATTACAAACATCTGGCGAAAATTTAGCTACTTTTAGCCTATGGGCGCCCTCCACCTTCCCCATTTATTGCCCCCATTCTAGATGTATTTATTACCCAAATAAAGGCTCAAATCAAAATATAAGTCAATGTGTCTAGTTTTGTGTGAATCTCTATATTGCTCAGAATCTATCAATCAAAATGATGGCGTTTCAAGGCTAGATCTACATCAAAGACAAATACAATGAGGAAAGTCTCATCATAGGAATACAAACTATCGATTTCAAATCTTAAATTCAGGTTAGAAGTGGGGGTTATTTGCAAAAGTATTTTCAATATTCCCGTGATATCACGTGAATTTACTGTCATTTCACGTGATCCCGTGATATCACGTGAATTTCTGCTCACAGAATCCCGTGAATTCACGTGTAAAATTCACGGGAATTCACGGGAACGACACCAGTTCAACACGTGATTTTACTGGTGAATTCACGTGAATTTGTTTCAAGGGAAATGAACGTAAAGCTCGAGGTATGCCGTCCTTAGGGGCTTGCCTACTCATTAATGTGTCATGCCGATTGGTCACCATGATGCATGAATGTATAGGCGTGTTTTAACTAGCCAAGGCTGCATTCATGCATCATGGACTTTGTGGGGTTAATACATTCTAAGAGGGCCTGCAGGATGCATTAATGAAGTTCAGGAGGGTCTTGCCAAAAGAAAACGAGGAGGAACCTGACTAAAAACTTTCAGAGATCACTGATCTGTGGGAGCATGGTCGAACTCGTTTGGACTGCATTGCCAAACAACCCCCAGTATAACACATACATTATAGCAAACATGCACTCTTTCAGGATCAAGCATCCATGCACGGTTACACTTTTTGATAAGATGAGAATACTTTTGGCAAGGCGAAGACAAATCTAAAATCGTATTCTTTTGGCAAGACCCTCCTGACAAACAAGCTCAATAGCACTTCATTGGTGCATCATGCCGGCGACCGTTGGGAATCATGCTGCACTCCTGCATGAGCGGCCTTTAGCGGGTTGGAGGGTTTTCCCATATACCTCACACACCCTGGAGTGTGTGCACATAATACACACCTAAGTTTGTGCCATCATCTCCAGGTGAAAATCTCATGCCGACACCCACATAGCCCTACACATCCAGATGCCCCCAACCACCACCAACACCACCACCAGATGGCGACAGCCACTAGGCCACCGAGGAGGAGGCACTGGGCATGCGCAGGGAAAGTAGTGCCAGGGTCAATGAAGGTAACCCTACGCCATTTGTCAGTGGGGGCCGAGACGAGAAGTGCCGCGGCGGAAGTAGTTGATAGCAGAAGTGGGCCAAAGATCATACTACGTGTTACACCTGCCGCCCCGCGGGAGGGCGCCACTGTCCGCGGGGGCGGGGTGGGGGCTTCCAGGCTTCCGAGAAGCGTGGGAAAGCGTCGTTCTGGGAGCCAGGGCTACTAAGAATAACAGGCAAGATGTACTCGGCGGAGCGGTGAAAATAGCAGCGTGCCGCCCATGATTTAGAGTTTGTGTAGGGTGGTACAGTGGCTGTTTACTGTTTACTGCTGGTACAACTTCCCACCACTAGGATCGTCTCAGTTACTTGTATCAGAATCTGCAACCAATATATGTTACTGTCAACAAATTCATGTGGTTGGAACCCAGGGGGGTGGAACAAATGTGTAAATTCCTTATGTTATATATATATATATAGTAGGCCACTCAAAAAAATAAACTGGTTTCTCATCACCGCGCGCATCATGGTAAAAATAGACGAACATGGGCATATTTGGTATTAAATTAAAGCTAACGATGTCAGCGATACAGTGGACTAGAGATTGAGGGCATTTTCACAACTTTTTATAATCAGTAAACTCTTGAGTAGTAAAATCCAATTTTCAGTCGCACCCCACGCAGTTTTTCGTCCCAATATGCCCTCGTCATATTTTTCAGGGGTTGGTGATGAGAAACCAGATTTTTTTGAGTGGCCTAGAGAGAGAGTTATCTAATGGAATGAGAAAATAACTACCAGCCTCTTAAACACAGTGTTTACTCTAATCCTTTGAGGGCCTCCATTGCAGGAGTGTGTATACATATGCATTGGTCGTCATGATGCACCAATGAAGTGCTGGCGAATCTCTCGCCTTAAAGCCACCGATGCAGTCTGCACCATGCCCATAGTGGTGATACACTCTCACAATGTCGTGGTAATGCTTAGATGCTCCAATAAACTGCTTGACGACTGACCCATCGTGATAACCAATGGACATAATGCATTTCTGTATCAGTTGCCTTAATCCTTTAAAGAACGCCAATGCATCATGCCACCAGGGATCAAACCCATTGGCCGTAATGATGCATGAATGCAGCCCTGGTGAGTATCTGGCCAGGGCTGCATTCATGCAGAGCCTACAGGCTTGATGCACTCTCGGAGGGTCGACATGATGCTCTAGTGAGGTGCTAGTGGCGCCCTTGATGGGGGGTCCCTATGTCCCATGTCGATTTTAAGAAATTGTCATGTCTCCATGTCGATTTTAAGAAAGGTCCATGTCCCCATGTCGATTTTAAGAAAAGTTCATGTCACCATGTTGATTTTAAAGAAAGGTTCATGTCCCATGTTACTAAGCCAAAAAGAAATCCCATGTCGCCATGTCGATTTTAGGGGTCTAGAGTCATGCTAGTGTGCAATCTTGACAGTCCTTCATTGGTGCATCATGGCGACCAATGGGCATGATGGACTCCTGTATTTGCGGCCCGTAAAGGGTTAAGTGTTCCAGTGAGGACAGAGTAGAGACATGATGTCCTCTATCTGTCCCCAGCTTCCACCTTACGGCTAGGTGCATCATAAACAATTAGGACAGATAAATGGAATTACTTAATTTACAAAATTTCTCTTTTTTTTCTTTCATCAACCAACGATTTATAGCTGCTGGACAGTCTCAGGGGAAGTTGTTCTTCGTACTGCTTGAGAAAATGTTATGAATGATAACAACATCTTGTTCGATATTCTGCACAAACAGTATTGGTTTCCAGAAAGCACAGTGGAAACAATGAGAATAAGTAGATTGTTAGGTATGCAAAGTAACATCGTTAGTAAGTGGTGTTGGGGGTATCAGACATTTTCTAAGAATGCAAAAGTGGATTGATAAAAAATAATGAGGGCCATTGGTGAAAAGATATACTTTCTTTTATTCATCTTTTTGTTGCTGTTGTTTGATATTGTTGTTGTTGTGTTTTTTTTCTTCAATTAATTTTATCGTTTAATGTTCTGGAACTGCAATTCTCATGGAAAAGATACATTTATCAAGGTAAATAGAAAGCATCAGTATTACATAATTTACACCACAGACATTTTCCCACGGTAAATTCCCACGCTCCCTCACCTGATGGCCGGCCACACACGCGACCCATTCAACACGTCAGCACTCAAGGCACTTCTCAAAATAAAAGAACAAAGAATTCTCCCCTTTTTTAAAGATGGAGGGAAGAGGGGAGCCAAGCTAATTTGTCCTCTGTGCACGTGCAGAGAGTATGCACGCTGGAGCACACATGCCATGAAGGGTGTGTGGTGTGTGTGGGGGGGGGGAGAGGGGTGGAGTGGGAGGGAAAGGGGGTGGTTGGAGGTAAGCCATGGTAACTGGAAGATACTGACAATGTTCCCACGGTTCCCACGACCCACGTGGCCCCAATGTCGACTCCTCCAGGGTCTCCAAGGCCAAGGCAGATTTAGGGGGTGTTGTACAGAATAGCTCCTAAACAGCGATGGATCTTTTTGAGCTGCTCAGGGTTCAGTCTGTGAGCAGCTCTACTTTGATTATAATGTGTAATAGCAAAGGCAATCAATAGTCCAGTCAAACTGTGAGTAGACGCACCACAAATATTAATAGTTTCCTCCCATGTTGGGTTTTCTGAGTCATTGGGTATTTCTTTGCATCACATTAAAAGTCAAAATCAGAGAGGCAAGTCCTTTACTTCAATAGAAAATGACTTTTTTTTTATCAATATTATTTTATTTATTTATTTATTTGTTTATTTATTTCCTGCATTGATAGCATGTGCTCAGGATGCTATACACAAATATAATTGAATTTTAATTTAATTTTATAGACAAACGTCATACAGGAAACTGTTCATGTCAAAAGAAGTGGTTGTAGTGATGGACTCAGTGTAAAACAACACAGCATACAATTTCAATATGGTGAATAGACAAAAAGACTGGACATGAGGCCTATTGTGCATTAGCCATACAATAATATGGGTTTTGCAAGCACTGCAGAAGTTTAATGGTTTAATACATTGGTCCATGACTATTAATCTATTTATTGTTTCATCCAATTATCCTGAGCTTAGTTATTTTGTTCATCATTTGCAAACCAATAACTTTATACATTTACCCATTTCATTCATTAAAAAAAAAGCACTGGAGATATTTATCACATGACAAGAAACACATATAATAAAAGCTTGCACGTGTGTTGAGGGACCACAGGACGTGGTATTATCAGGAGCCTTCCGGTCCTACCCCATTTGGTCCCACCCTATCTCCTCTACCTCCCCCCCCCCCAATCTTCACCCATGGAGACACGTGACGAAAGGGATCTTGGGGCTCTGGGTGGGAGCTCCGCAAGTCACATGTCGCTTTTTTTAAATGGTCATGTCGTATGTTACTTTGACCCCCTATGTCTCATAACACCTCTAAACCCTATCATGTCCCATGTTGGTTTTGAGAAATCCATTTGTCAATTGCTAATGCTACTTGTTTTTCCTAATATTACTCATGACCATGTCAAATGTCGATTTTAAGAAATGATCATGTCACATGTCACCTCAATCCCATGTCTCATGTCACCTCTAAAACCTACCTTGTCCCATTTCGATTTTAAGAATCCCATGTCATGTCACTTATTTTCTTTTTTTTCCTCATAACACTTATGTCCATCTCACATGTCGATTTTAAGAAATGACCATGTAAGCATGTCGAATTTAGTTGTCGCGACCCATGATCTCGACACCCCCCTACACTGGGCCCCTTGTTTTCATCGGCAGACACTACTGCGCTTCGCTCCGCGTTCTCCGTGTTCTCCTAGGTCCTGGTCCCCGCACTCAGTCACCATATATGACACCATCATTGTTACGAAAAAAGTGGAAAAATGGGTGCTTGGGGAACATCAGCAATGTTCTCTATTTTTCAGAAAATGGGGTAATATTTTGAGAAATATCCATGGAAATCAAAGAAAAGGGGGTTATTTTCACACTGATAAGTTGATAATAAAATGATTAAATAAATATATCTGTGTTTTCTCTTCAAGAGGGACATTTTCGTGAGTTGAAGGATCCATGTTTTTAGGAAAAAGGGTTGTCTGTTCAATATGTCAGTGCTTTCTCAAATTAAGGGGTGTTTTTGGTCCCTCTAAATTCCGTGTTTTTCATATAAAAAGGGGTAATTTCCCGCCTAAAATCCGTGGAAAAGGGGAATAAATTTGAAACCTATAACTATGATGGTGTCACACATATGTCTGAGTGCAGGAACCGGGTCCTAGGTTAAGACGCCCAGCGAGAACCGACGGGCACCAGTCTAACCCCCCCCCCCACATCCACCCACGATCCTGGAACAACCGGAGTCAACTTCTGGATTTGATTTTTTTCTGAGGTCGAGAGACGCTTGCGCCATCTCGTGGCCATTTCCTGTGCCACACGTGTACCCCGCAGGTCGAGAACGAGGCTCAGTCAAGACCCCGGATGATCCTGCGACGTCAAGAATAGAACTGAGCATGCGCGACAGACTTCCGGCGGACGCAGCATGCTGGGTGATCTGTGTAAAGCCTATCAACGTTATGATAACATTGTACTGCCCTTTTTTTCAGTATCTTTTCTTCTCAGCTTCTCTTTTTATCTGTCACAAAATCATGTCCCATTAGATTAAATCTAAACACTCTAGATTGCATATCAACAATGACAACATTAATACCTTTCTACTAGGCTAAGGTTCTGTCATTTTTGTTTGTTATTTTGTATAAAAAAAGAAAGATGTTGGTTTCCCGGAATTAGGTCCGGCATAGATGATATATCAGCGCTCTCTTTTACCTTTCTCTCTTTTCTTTAATTTGGATTCTTTGTGGTAAATTCCTAATATCAAACAAAAGGAGAAATTTTACTTTTCTTGACATATACATACACGTACATACTCTTTTGATTCTCCACCAAAAATATCTAAAAGTCGATACAACTTATAGGGGCAGACCCCAGCCCCCGCACTTCCCTTCAGTTATGACACCATCCTTGTTAGAAAAAAACACGAAAATAGGGTCAGAATTTCTGCCAATCTGCAGATTAGTATTTTTCTAAAAATAGGGTGTGTTTTTCCAGGAAAAATTCTTGAAAATCAATAATAGGGGTGTATTTCCACTTTAAAGCTTAGGGAGAAATGACATAGGATCATAGAGCCAATTGATGTGTCCAACTTTATATCGACCATTTTGTGCATACAAAGGAGAAATGGAATGTAGATTGAACTATATTATTTGCTGTATTCAATGGGGATGTCTACTTTGCAAAATAAGACATCCAAAGAATGTACCAAATATGTCAGCGTTTTCCTAAAATAGGGGTGTTTTTAAGGCCCAAAAAATTCGTGATTTTGCTCAAAATAGGGTACCATATTCACTCAAAAGTCTGTGGATAGGGGGTCTTTTTCAAACCCCCTAACGAGGATGGTGTCAGAGAACATGGGGAGTGCGGGGGCCGGGGGGCAGACAACACAATTTTCCTGGAGGGGCAATAATTTTGGCCCTTAATATATTTCCTCAGGGGAAGGTGGTGGCACTGACCCAAAAAGGTTAAGATGGTGACACATGCCTTAGATTATGTCCTATATTGAATGGTACAAAGATTGTATAGGGGATTGGACATTAGTGACGTGTATATGAGATAAGCAGTATCAACCGCTGATACATTAATTTGGCACTGATGGACTGCAGATGGTATCTAGTTATATGTAATTAGATGCAACCACTAACCCCTCGGGGCTTACTCTATATCAGTATAGCCTATAGGGTAGGTTAACCTAAAGATGTCCACATTCCTTGGGACGTCCACCCAACTTAATCGCTATTGATATGGGTTCTGCTGCTGGATCAACACCACTAGCTGGTGGATTCAATGCTCATCAACAATTTTGGAATCTTGATTCACCTGACAAAGCTACTTTTATGGTCATTATATGGGGTGGACGCCCTAAGGTATGTGGACGTTTTTATGTTAATCTACCCTATACTGTTGGAGAATATCAACCCCATGGGCATGATACATGAATGCAGCCTTGCCAATTACTCACCAGGGCTCTGCATTCATGTATCGTGCTGACCATAGGGCATGATACATTATAACAACCATAAAAGGCATAATTCGGTGGCATCCCTGCCCCCATATTCCTTCAATAAAAAGAAGAAGAAAAAGCTTCCTCCACCTCTGCAATTCCTTCTTTTTGGCTAGATCGTAGATAGGGCTACAGCGTCCATAGAACCACTACATCTATTGGCCACTAGCTGGTCTGGAGCTGGTTCCGGCAACACACACTGATATAAACTGATAAGATGGGACCAGCATGTCCCTGGAAGTGGCTGTTAACCAAGGACAAGGTACCCATCATGGTATATGTTATCAGTGGGTTTTACCTCAACCAGCGAAATTCAAGATGGTGGCTGCACTAGGCCTTAATACCGAGTCCTATACTAAAGTAAACGCACTTATGATTACATTAGTGGTACAAGTATCATGCATGGACTGCCGGGTATGTAGGAAAATAGACCTAGTGTACCCTCGTATTTATTTCTATGGTAGGAAGTGTTGTGCTAGGGTGCTAGTTAGTGTCCGCAACTATATATAGTGGCAGTGGCGGATCCAGGATTTGGAAAGGGAGGGGGCGCGGCCCAAGAGGAGGGGGTGCACCCTCTATTTTCGGAAAATTATGGGGTCCAAGCACTGGCAAAAAGGAGGGTGTGGCCCCCCCCCCTCTAAATCTGCCACTGAGTAGGAATGTTTCAGAGATGAAAAAAAGAAATAGAAATGACATTGTGTTAGGGGGATAGTACATACAGAGACCACTAGAGGACGCACTGTCCTGCTATTCACATAGCACAGTCCACATTTTCTTTTAGGTGGAGGGAGATAGATGTTGATAAGATAGCTTGATGGATTCCTCCAGAGATGATGAACAAAGAAAGTGGAAGCCATGAGCCTTTTAGGTACTGATAGAGGCACAAGGTGGAGCCGAGTGCCCCTATAAAGTACCTAAAAGGCACTAGTACAAGCATAATCATCACACATTGCGTTTATACCATGGTCTGCATCTGTAGGTTGCATTAGAATGCATCAGAATGCATTCTGCATTCACTGACATACAAATATATATATGGTATCCATAGGGTCGCAGACATATTACTTATCTAACCCAACACTATTGTCCAGCCCCATGGCCTATGGATAAGTGGCAGCACTCTATGTCAGAAGGTCCCTGGTTCGATCCCAGGCAATGCTGAGCTTTCTCAGTATGAACCACTGTCAAAGCTATGTCATAGCTGCTGTCACATATAAGAACAGTATAGAAAAAGAACACTGTCAATATTGAAAGTTTAACTTCAGTGCCTCTATCAGTATCCTGTAATAAAATCACTCAGATTATCCAGTTTGGGCACCCAAAATCGTTCTGAAATGTGTTAACGATGGTTAACATGATGTATAACAAAACAGAACAGAATACCAATTTGGCAGCAGAATAAAACTATCAACCATCCCTGCAAAATTGGCCATCTCATTCTTATACATGTACATGTGTACTACGTTTCTTCTTCCCCACACCCCCCCCCCACCGAGCCCCAACCACCACACCCACCACCAATGGCTTCCTCCCCTAAACTGTTATCCCTGAACATACACATCACCTACCTAAATAGCTCAAAAGAATAAACACCAATAAAAAGATTAAAACAGTTTGGGAAAAAATGTAGTGAAAATAACCACCACACTGTACCACCTCTCACCCACCCAACACCCTAATTTTTCTGCCATTGGACACGCGCAGTAGTAAATGGCTCACCACTGTGTTTAGAATTGGTGATGTGACTGCTGTCCCCCACTCCACAAAGAAATACATACCTTTCTACTCAACTCAATTGAAAGAGGGAGGGAGGGAGGGAGACAGACAGACAGACAGACAGAGACATACAGAGACAGACAGAGAGACAGGCAGAGGAAGGGAGAGAGTGAGTGTGAGAGACAGACAGACAGAGACAGAGAGGCAGAGACAGATAGACAGAAAGGGAGAGACAGATAGAAAAGGAGAGACAGACAGGCCGAGATACAGGAGCAGAGACAGACAGACAGACAGAAAGACAGAAAGACAGAGACAGACAGAAATACACGACTTTCCATGTACTTTTCAAGAACATATCCTTTTCTTTTTTTTTATAAGAATCCCAAACCTTTGCCCCGAGTTTGGGTGCTAAAATAATCTCTTTGAGACATGCTAATCTTCTTTCCAAAAGAAATTCTACATGTATTCCAATCCTTTCAGGTTTTTCTCTTTTCACAAGAAAATTGCTTTAGACATGCATTCAGAAAGTAGGCCTAGATGCCTTTGATTTCACAAGTTTTGTGGATTTGAAAGATAGAACCCTCGATTTAATGGCCTTTATTCGGGGCAAATCTTAATACATGCTGATATAGAAAAGTACAATCCTTTTTTTTTGTGTTATTCCTCGATGCAGATTGGAGACCAGACGCAAGGTATGCTCGTCTGTTTCCCCTCTCATTTGGAAGATTTTAGCGACTGGAACACCTTACCTTGCATGCCTGATTTTCGCAGATGCAACATGTGAAAATAATGCGTGTTTGCGCAATTTCCTTTTTACATGGCGGTTGGGCTGCAGTGTGTATTCTAGGCGTGTGGCTAAATGACGCCATAGTGTTTATAGTTAGGATATTTACTGGGCTCATTGTCCCCCTCCTGCTCCGATCATATATGCGAGCTGCTCGCTTATCGACAGAATTACTCTCGCGCTCAGGCCAAAAGATGAAAGTTTGGTTTCTGGTCACCCGACCTACCCCAGCAAGGGGGTGGGGGACCTAAGATACCTTAAAGAACATTTTCATATATTTCTTTTCAAGATTTTATATAATTCTCTCATAATAATTTCATATTTCAAAAATGGTGATCAGTTGCTTGTATCCAAATACAGAATCCAAAATTATTGCACAAATATCTGTGACTCAATTACCTATATCAACATGCCCAAAATGTTTCAGCAAAAAAAATTAAAATAGAAAAATCCGACCTATCTACCTCAACCTTTTGGACGATGTTACCGGAAACTTGCAAAGTATTTTTTTTTCTTTTGGCCTCACCTTCTTCAGATGGCGACGTGCACGTTGACGTTTATTTTCCTCTGCCACGTGGCCAAAGCTAGTGAGACCAGGTCCTCGACCACCACCAAAAACACAAGAAGCCAAAAACAGAAAATAACAACAACCGAAAATATAACTATCACCCCCTACCATCATCTAGGAATGCAGACCTGCAAAAGCATGCTGCCGTTTTATCTTACGAGGCAGTGGCTGTATTTCTGTGGGCCAGTTCTTGTGGTTTTTATCCCTCTTGTTCAGAAGAAGAGTTATGCCCCCACCCCCACCTCCATTTTTCTACTTTTTTTAGGGGGGGGGGGTACACAAGCAGCATGTTTGGGACACTAGAGATGGGGTCCAGTGTTGATCCTTCTTATCAGGGGGGACGGTCACCCTAGCACGACAGGAACATGCCGGGAATGAACGCACGTGGGCCCGGGGAGAGACTGGGTGGTGGTGCCTGGCGGTCGTTTCTTTCTTTTTTTTTCTATTCTTATTTTTTTTATTTCTTTTTGTGTTTTTTTTTGTTAGACTATGGCTTCTTTTTTAAGGGTGTACGGTGGTACTAAATGCAGGTGGCAGGTAGTGGTTTCTTATGGTGATTCCAGAACACATAGATCTACATATATGTTATGGAAGCCAAGGGTATTTCAAATTGATTAATTCATGCGATTCCTCTGACCTTTATCAGAATATTTTCTCAAATGTAACAATATACAATATCAAAACTGTTTTTAATTAAGAATTTTCTTTTTCATTTTCTATTTCCACTGCCACATGAGTCTCTTTGTGTTGTTGTTTTTTTTTTTTTTGTTATAATGAGAAATATATTTAATAATTATAACTTTTGGTAAAGTATAGATTGGATGGTGAGCAGGCCATGGTGTACTAATACACCTACACTTCTGGGCAGCCAAGCAGGAATGAATATCCATGCACCCTTTCATAGGGTATCCCATCTCCATGACTTCTCTGGATGGAGTTAGGGAGGTGTTAGGAACTGGTGTGAGGTGGTGCACTCGGCAGGTGGTGGTAGGTGGGTGGTGCCTTTAGCCTAGGATGGTGGTGTTGGTGGTGGCGGTGCAGACCCGCAAAATATATTTTAACAGGTTACTCCCCGGGGGTTGCTCGTTGAAAAGTCAAGGTGGTCCTTGGTTTTTGTCCCGCTGCTGCTGCTGGTGTTTTCTTCCCCAGGGGTTTCACTCAGCCTCTCAAACTGTGTAAGCCTGCACTTATTAGGGCCATGTGTTATACTTATGGAGACTGCATGGATACTATGAGTCTACCCATGATTCTACTCTGCAGAAATGCACTCTAATACCCTGTATATAAGGCGTAGCTTATATACGTGAGGATTGGACCCTTGATATATACCAATCAGCAATGGAGCATTGGGCCATGCGTGTCCATGCGTGGCCCAATATAAGCCGACATTGGCCCAATATAAGCCGACATTGGCCCAATGTATCCTTGCTACCTGGGATGGTTTATAGGATGGGTAAACGTTGTGTGCCTGACCGGCGATATCATAATATAGATCAGAGATAAACTTCTCCAAATCGAAGCCCATAAGTTGGGGGATGCATATCATAGGCCTACGTGGGTGCACCTTATCCGCAAGGTATTACTATTACAGTAAGTCGCTGGGGGGGGGGATGGGGGGGTAGGGCCTGGGGGGATAGGGACTGGGGAAGGAAGTGACAAAAAGTGAGGGAAAATAGTCTGATGTAGGTCCATGCACTTGAATCAATAAAGGTGCAAAACCTGTTAATGGGTGGCTCCAGGGGCCTATCCACCTGGAAGGGTGACATGTGAGAAACTGCAGTAAGCTCATTTCCTGGCGCTTTGAGCTTACTTTCTGGGCACATTTTATCAACATTCTACCTAGCATTGATTAGCGAGTTTAAATATACACTTAGCATCAAATGGGCACTAAGCACTGGAATTTTCCGCCCATACAGGGGTAAAGCAGCACTGAAAACATGGAAGATCCGAAACTAGTCAGCGGTGACCACTTAAGGTCCTCAAGTTGACGATACCTAAAACTACAACTTAAGGTAGTCAAAATGACGACTTAAGGTCGTCCTCCTGACGACCTGAGTCACCAGAATGACAATACTGACAGTACAGAATTGTCATTTTGACTATACCTAAAGTTGTAGTTTTAGGTATCGTCAACCTGAGGACCTAAAGTGGTCACCGCTGACTAGTTTCGGATCTTCCATGTTTTCAGTGAGTATATATTGCCCTTAACCGTTCGAGCCATTGCATGTGATAGGGGGGGGGGCTACATATTCGGCCTTCACAAGAGTAGTACTAGGCTAATATACATAGATAAAAACATGTATATCACATTATACCACAGTATAAAAACCTGAATGTGACCAGTGATCAGTCTTGCTCACATTCGGTCTATAGATAGCTTTTCATTTAAAAACACACACAGATGCCAGCACACAGACTACTCTAGTTGGATGTCATAAAAAGTGAGCAAACTAACGTGAACAAGAAGGATACTCTGTGCTCCAGCTAGGAGCCTCCTTTCTCAGTGACAATTTTCAGAACACGTCTTGTCATCTGATGGTTTCTCCAACTTGTGTGCACAGATAATAATACCACCACTGACTCATCCCTCTGTCTTCCACCTTACCCTCCAGCGTACAGGTCTCTTTATCTCTTTTATGTATTTTTCTGTCACACGAGGGGGTAGAAAGACAAGAAAGAAAGAAAGAAAGAAAGAAAGAAAGAAAGAAAGAAAGAAAGAAAGAAAGAAAGAAAAAAGAAAGAAAGAAAGAAAGAAAGAAAGAAAGAAAGAGGAGAGAAGTAATCTCCCATTGCAGGTGCATGATTGTTGACAGGCATACTTGTTGCGCGCGCATCCAGTGTCCGCGCTATGCATGGTGGGTAGGGGAAGGGGACGGAACATGATCGTGTCCTTGCCTCGCGTTTCTGCTGCATTCCGTCTAGGAATAACCGACATCAGACCCCAAACTGCCGCCAGGGGGCACCACTCACCCGGCCACCAGCAGGGGGCGACACCAGCCTGCGACACCAGGTGGCGCTGCGGTAGGAGTCTCACTCTCCGACCATAATTTTTGGATCTAATTGCGTTGAAGCTGTTGTTGGACACCAAAGATCATATGGTTAAAATTCCAAACATTATTGATTTATGGTCACGATTTTTTTTTCTTGAAGACAGAGGAGATCTATTCTACAATTTGAATGATAGAAATAAAACCAGGTGCTCACTAAAAGCAGATGGAGAAAGGGAAAATGATTAATGGGGCACATTTTCATGGTTAGCTTTTATCATACTCTAGATCATCATCCTGATAACACTTAAGAACAAATATACAATGTACCTGCATATCTTAAATAACAATGAAGGTATAATGTACAAAGAGCTAGATAGATTTGTCGGGAACACATACTTGTTTGAGTTAGGCTTTGTTTGCTCTTCATCTGATGGGTACCATTAGGTAAGGATTGGTAATTGAATACTGTCGTTGTTCTTATTCTTTGATCCTATAGCCTGTGGACTGCATGGGCACGTGGGAAAAGTATTGGACTTGCTTGTCTCTAGGAGAAAGATACCCACAGATGTTATTGCCTTCAGGACACAGATGTCCCTCTTGTAACTGTTACACAAACATGTGCTCCTAAATGTGAAAAAAGTAAGGACCTTTCTTGAGCATGTTCGTGGTCCATGGAATCAAGAACTCACAAAACTGCGAATGGGAAATTCTTTTTCTTGTTTCACAGATCTTATGAGTGAGACAAAAGAATGCCAAACTAATTATGGGAAGGGAGGGAATATATGACCATTCCTGCCATAAAATCTTACAACACTACCATACCGATATTTGTTATTCAATAAGCTTTTATTAAGGGGCATGTTTGTTGAAGAAATTGTTTTTTTTTTTTTTTAGGTTTCAAAATTACAGCGCTTTATATGTAGGAAGTAGATTTATTGGTTTACCAAAGTCAGTGGAGTGGTGGTTATTTTAAGTAGAGGGGACGCAGGTGTGCCCCAAGGTGTGCATATATATATACTCTTTGCACAGAGAGTGCAGGCGCAGGGGGTTCATGTGCATGCACGTGTGAGCAGTAGCTCCCATATACTTTCTGAGTGCAGAGAGCAGCTCGTTCCAGGCTCCTGACACCTTTGATGACGTTTATGAGCAGCTCCTGGGGTGTACAGGGTACAACCCTGGTGAGGCGGGGCCAGGGGTGGATCCTCCTAAAGTGGTAGGGAGGGTGGAAGTGGCAGGGAGGGTGGGGTGAAAATGGGTCTCTGTCTTTTACCCTCTCAATCAGAGGCATAGGAAGCAAAACTGGGGGACAAAACTGAAGGAGTCAGCTCTATTGTCCAGCCAATACTGAAGCTGGTACTGGTAAGATAAGCCATCATGCTGGGTACCAGGTGACCCCTGAGAATTCAGCAGTAATGATGGGAAATATATCATGGGTCCCAAATGTATCCGACCAGAAGGCATATGTGCGTGACGACCACCTCAGATCACTGGTCAGCTATAATATGCATGCTTTCATTTTTTTAATTACCAAAATGTAGGCCCCTTTAGGTTTTATTTATTTGACAAAAAATCATACAGGGAGATTTCCATGCAAGTGCACAAATTGACAGCATTTCATAAAAATCGACAAGGGACATGGGACCTAATGCTTATGGTCTAGGGAAGCCCGTGACGGCAGCGGAAGATAAGCCTTGGCATATCATGCCATCTCAAAAGGGTTAAATGTTATCACCGAGATACATACAGGGCGTCTTTTGGTAGCATGAACACTCAGACCGTCTCCTCACCTTATCACCTTATCTAAGCTGACCGACATCTCGCACAGTCTCGTTAGGAACGTGAAAGGCCAACAAGGCCTGATGACCCTTCCAGTCACGTGGGGGGTAGTCACAGACGGTCACGTGGGGCTAGTCATAGGTTAGTCAGGTGGTCACGTGACCTATAGTTATTGATACAGACTGCATGGAAGACCTCGGTGACACCACAAAATGCTTCGAGAGTGTCGTGAGAGTGGGGGGGGGGGGGGGTACTCAGGTTGGAAAAGGTTACTGATTGCGAAATAGGCCCCAGAAGCGGAGGCGGTGAGGCGGAAATTTAGGGGTCGTAGGGGGGGGGGTAACTGGGTCCACCCCCAAAACAGGTGACAGTAACTCGATATTCACCTCAAAAATATTAACCTCAGTAGATATCTTCAGAAATAATCACTGTATCATGCAGTACACATTTCTCAGCTACAGTCCCTATTTATAAATGCCCTGAACTTAGGGATCAGTTACTTCAAATGCCTAGAATTTAGGGGGCAGTGGATAAATGGTACTTCAGGAATCTAGGAGTGGTCATGTCACCCGGATTTAGGGGGTCGGTAGTTTGGCAGTGGGGAGAGGCCATCATTTATAGTACCCCCCCCCCCGACTTACAAATGCCAAGCAATATTCATGGGCGTGGCAAGCAATGCGAAATTCTTTCAATATCAGGGATATAGGACCTGCGGAGCTGATAGGTGTCTTATAAATAGTTGTCTCTAAAATTTATCGGGCAAATCATTTAGATTGATATTCTGTGATTTGTTTATTGCATATGCATACCCACAATGCCCAACCATCGATATTAAAGTTATGAATAAATGAATGAATAAGTCAATAAATAAACGAATAAAGAAATAAATGAATACAGAAAAAAAAGAGCTGTCCTTTGAATTTTCAATTAATCTTTTTCCACTTTCATTCCCTCGCTATGTGGTTATCATATCATCATTATCACTGTATATAGACCATATTATCAGTATAAACAGCTAGCACCTCCTACACAGAAAGTTGTTTTTTATTGCTCAGAAGCCACTTAAAACGAGATGTTTGTCAGTTCTATAATAAAGGCCGCCTGTACATTTCAAACTCACTACCACGGGGTAGTCAACAGTATTGCAACTCACCTCCAAATTTTCCAAACACATTACTGATGCTAGGTCCTAAATCAGTCCACAAGTTGGGTGATTTAACCCTTTTAGGACTGGGAAGGGATTAAACCCTTTTTGACGCCCTGATGCATTTTTGCAGCCCTGCCCTGATGAGTTTACTTCCCAGAGATACGTCCATGTATACCATGCCTGGCGTTGATACAATATACTGTAAAAATGTAATTATGGAAGGTTTAAGATCAAGCAAATTACTTGCCAGAGTTGGATTTATGCATTATGCCAAGAAACAAAAAGAGGAAAGGAAAGGAAAGAGAAAGAGAGAGATGCCAATCACAGAACATGGGTGCATTAATGTGCCATGCAGTCCGTACGTGGTTAATTTAACCATGCCTGCAGTGCGGCACCTTATCTGGAATGATTGTGTGAGATTCCGTCCTGTCATCCCGCCAGATAACAGGACGTCACGTCATGATTGGAAATTGATGACGTCGTACGTGACAAGTGTCATAGTATCTCACTTGGATGTATTTATGAGGATAAAAAATGTGGAAAATATTAATGTGATACTCCAGAAGTGAATTAATGGCACTGATTTACAAATAAGAAGCCAACCTGGGGGTGACTCAAACAGACTCCCTGGAATTTGTGACTTGTCCATGTAGACTGCAAAAGACTTTAAGAAGATCTATATTTCCAGTCACCATCAGAAAAAAAAGAAGAAAATTGCACCAGAACTTGGTTAAAATAATAAACAATATATTATTTGGCCAGTCCAATTTGTAACATTCTTAAACTAATCTAATTTGATTACCTTTATTTTTCACTGCTGAAATTTAAGCTTACCATTTCTTACTACAGGCTTTGTAAGGCTAAAACACGCAGATCCTGCAAAGACTATAAATTTAACAAGTTTTGAGTTTAACAAGTTTTATTGGCCAAATAACATCATACAGTTAAAGCTTTTCAGGATTAGCCAAATATACCAAAAATACAAAATGACCAACAATTAATTAAATGCACATGGGAATACAACAGGCGCTACATCGGTGGTTTCTGATAAAGTCAGCATTGGTACTACATGATACATTACATTGCCAGTGATAAGAGTATGGGATTAATATCTGGAGTGTGCCATTCATGCAATTCTTCCTGTACATTATTTTACTTTATCTTAGACATGTATCTTACTAGTTGATGTATGAGCCAAAGCATGCCTCTGATATGGTCTATACAAGATTATAAAACGGCTGGTAGTGTCCAGCTGCACTATAGAAGTGAAGAGTGCATTACAGCAGTGTAGTGCACGCCTTAGGGAGTGATCATTTTTTAACAACAGGGGGGGGGGCGGTGGGTTTGAGGGGGGGTCAGAATTTTTTCAACCCCTTGACCGGGGGGGTCAGAATTTTTTCAATACCTCTGATGGGGGTGTCAAAATAATTTCACCTGTTTTCAGTGGAAAACCCTGCGCGTTACTATAGGCTAAAAGGGGATGTTCGCGCACGATTTTTGTCCCTTATGGGGGGTCAAAAAAATTTTACCCCCTTGAGAGGGGGAGTCGACATTTTTTTCGCGCGTCCACGCGCAAACCCACCACCCCCCCCCCCTGTTGTTAAAAAAATGATCACTCCCTTAGGTCTCTCCACACGGTCAAGGTAGCTGTTGAGGGCCATTCATTGGTCTAGAAATACATTGATTGGCTGATTCATTGTTAGGAAAGTATTGTAGAAGGTTTTATAAAGACAATAGACAACTCTTTCTTTACATCGACACTGTCTGTTGTCCTATAATGTACTCATATGCATTTGTGCACTCTGATGCATTTGTGCATTATCGGACAAGAGACAGTCTCGATGTGAAGAAGATTGTTGTCTATTCTCCCATAGGGCGCGCTTTATACGCGGGGTATAATGATTCATTTTTTGGTTGTACCATTTTATGGCTGGTTTAGGGAGTGGTCTAAAATGGGGTGAAATTATGTTTGCCCACCCCCCACAGACTCACCAACTCCCCAATAAAAAAAAAACAAAACTTGCCACTCTCTTATGAAGGATGAGGTAACATACAACTAAGCAGACCTTATCTTGCCACCTGTAGTCGGTCTGCAGGTGAAGGATGCCCTACTCTACCTCCTCCTTCAGGTGTGTATGTCTACCTGTGTGTGTGTGTGTGGGGGGGGGTTAGAACATAAGAATCACTGACTGAGAGGCTGGAAAAGGGCAACAGATGCACGTGCTCTACTGTGGAACTACTACAGCGTATCAGAGGGGCAACCTGTAGAATAATTGTGTTCTCTCAATGGCACTTGGCATTAGAAATTCATATTGTAAGGTATCTATATAATCAGCCACCAAAACTAATTGCTGTAGTCACTAGTACGCATCAGAATGGCTTTCCATAGTCTAGATATTGCTCACTGATTTATTAAAATAGCTTCCCATAGTCTACAAATTGCACACCATTATACCAGAATGGCCTCACATGGGCTACAAGTTGCTCATCAATTTACCAGAATGGTTTTCCATATTCCAAGAGTTGCTCACCATTTCATCAGAATGCTTCCCATGGTCTAAAAATTGCTTCCCATCCCGGGGGGGGGGGGGTACTCACTATATGATGCCATCTCCCCACTGCCAATCTACCGACCTCGTAAATCCAGGCGATATGAGCACTCCCAGATTATTTAAGGAATCTGCCACCCCCTGATTTTAGGGCATTTGGTGTTACCGTCCCCTAGTTTCAAGGCATTTGACAGGACTGTACCTGAGATTTGCAGAAATGTGTGCAGCATGGATCCAGATATATGTACAGTAATTTTTTTCTGGAGCAGAGAAGATATTAACTGGCCCCTATTTCTGAGGTATACACACAGTTTTGAGGGGCAAACAGTTACCACCCCCTAAATTTCTGTCTGACCGCCTCCGCTTCTGGAGCCCATTTTGCAGTCAGTAGCCTATTCCTACCTGAGTACCCCCCGGGCTTCCCATAGTCTACAAATTGCTCCCCATTTTACAAGAATGGCTTCCCATAGTCTAAGAATCTGTTGGTGAGTTGCTCACCTGTCCAAAATGGCATCCCATAGCATTCTGCGAGTTTGTGGTGAGTTGCTCACCTGGGGCTACCACCGGCTCGTGGAGGCTCCCGGACGGCGGCACGTGGACGCGGCTCCAGGTGCGGGCTTCCTGAACGTGGGAACGCGCCGACCTATGGCGGGCTGAGGGCACAGGTGAGCAGGAGGAGGTGGGTGTGGGAAGGAGAGGGTAGGGGGGGGGGAGTTAACCCTCCAAGGGCTGTAGGATGATAAAATGCATTGTGCCTCTAGAATCATTATCATACCTGATTCCCTAAATGGATGATGCTCATAGTTGTCAGGCCTCTTGACTTGCTTTTGTTTTTCCTTTTTCTTTTTAATTTCTCAGTCGTGTTGGGTGGGAAAGGGGGAGTTTGTATGGTTGTAAGGTTATATTTCACACATTCCCATACATTCCCTCACTCTCAACTTGATCTGATGACGCTCTGGTCACTGACCAGTGTGCGCACCGGGACTGCATTCATGTGTATAAGTGGACATTTGTGGATCAGCATGATGCATGTATGCAGTGCTTTGAAATAGACTCACCAACATGCATCATTCTGACTAATTGCCAAAAATCTGGAGGTATAAGTCTGTCCTTAAAGGGTTTACTATGAGTAGGTCCGATAGCAGAGTACGTCCAACAGACCGGTCCGACCTGCCAGTGGCCGTTTGATGAGACGGGCTTAAACGGAGCCGTCAGCCGCGGCCACTGGAGAGGGGAAGGGTGGTAGGTGTGGGTGTGCGTTTGTGATGTTCTCAGGTTGGTCTGGGGCCAAATTAAAAATGAATGGTTTGTTTCTGGTTGTTCCTTCCAAAGGAGTTCAAGAGAGGTAGGCTAATTGATCTCCCATGTTTGGATCTTTCGATTGGGCTCTTTTAGAAAGCGATTTAACAAAAAAAAAATAGATAAAAAGATAGAAAATGGAGAGTGGGGGGGGGGGTAGAAGAAAGCAAAGGTAAATGCAAATTTAAAAAAAAAAATACAGAAAGAAGGCACGAGAGTGGTTTCATGTTTGCAGAACAAAGGTGGTGAATATGAACAATACTTCCTTGAGACCTTTGCAGTTGGTGGTGAGGAGGGTGTGAGTGTGGGGGGGGGGGTCTTGGGAACCCCCCGCTGTTTTGGGTTCTAGTATGTTGGTAGAGAGGTAGGTAAAATTTCAACATGCACGTTTCTGCTCAATTTAATGACACGCAGGAGATGTTCGTAGGGATACCTCTTTGGGAGCAGTTGAGCAGTTGTTGCTTTTTTCTTCTTTTCTCTTACCAAACTCACCATGGGATTTGAAAAAAAAAACTGTAAAAAAATGGAGGCGCGGCAGTCATCCAATCCAAGTTGGCAGAGAAATTCATTCAATGTTGAATAAATGTTGCCAACCAATTCTTGACAAGCACTTCACAATCATTGACTAAAATTGATAAGATATTGTATGTTGTATATACTATATTCTTTCTATTATAGATCTATGCATCAACACAAACCCTGTTGTCTATAAGACAAGTAATAAAATTAATTAAAACATCAGTATGTACTTAGGCCACACACACCCTGACAGATGCTTTGGCCACAATCTATGCCTAGCTTGTTCAGGATTTCCACAAAATTCCCAGACTACCATTCCAAGACATTTCCTCGACAAAATAAAAAAATATATATTAATCGAGGAGGGGATGGTATGTTCCAATGGATTTTGCCAAACTATTCAGTTTCTCTTGATATGACTTTCACCGACTCAAGGTGTAATTTTCTGGAATTTCCTGACCTTTCCTGACAATTTATTCTATTCGATGACATTCCATGACGCATGGGGACCCTCTATATGAAGGAAACTCAAATAAAGGAATTAGTGTTCCTGTATTTATTTAGAGATTGGGTAAAAAAAGAATGGATGTTTCAAGTAGCTATCGGTAGCTATCATAATTGAGTCGACCCTAGAACTATTTTACATATTTTAGTCCATTTTCTTTCTTCTTTTTTTCTCTTGGGGGAAGGGGGGGGGGTTCTTAGTAGGTTTAGCTAAGAGAAACTGTCATCTATCGCCAATCATCGGAGCACTAATAGAGTCAGTTTAGGTAAATGATAAAGGGCATGAAAAATAAAGAAAAGGAGTTGAAAATGTTAATAAATAGAATGAATGAATTAATGCACAAATTTAGAAATAAATAAATTGGTAATTATTTTACGAAAATTAAAAGAAAAAAGATACAACCAACATACCCCATGTTATAGGCCATGTTACGTTACATAAGCATACCTTTCTTATTCGCAATAAATGTGCTTTGAATACATTTTATACCCAATTTTATACAAAACCATGAGAGTTGAACAGAGCCAAGTGGTGGATGCCTTTTATAGCCACTGGAGGATGATCTGAGTCCAGTGGTAGTACCACCAGCAGTTCCAGGGTGCACCAGGTGCATTCCTACAGCGTGAGGTGGGCCAGACAGACTGACCCTTAGAACCATTAAGGACAACATCCTGCCTTGAGCCTATCAAGCTAAGGGCGAAGAGGGATTGGGATTGTCGTTTCGAAAGAACCTCGCAAAAGGTCCATTTAAAGATCCACCCTACCTGATATAAAAGTGGAGATGATGATTTACATGTCAATTTTTCCCCAAATATAGTTACGGTTTGATTAAGAATGAGTCAGAACCCCGGGGGGGGGGCACTTCATATGTTGGAGATACACCCCAGCAAATTGTCGTGACTCCTCGTCAACCTGTGTGAAGTGGCTCACACATGTCGCTAGATGGAACACGACGTTGCTATAGCACAAGATCACCAGGAATAGCAATGGTGGTGATCACATGGCCTCACCTCAGATGGCGAGGATGGTGATCACTCAGACTCACCAGGGATGGCGACGCGGGTGATCACTCACCTCGCTAGATGAAACACGCACCTCGTCATAGCACATGTTCACCAGGGATGGCGAGGATCGTGATCACTCATCCTCACCAGGGATGGCGACATGAGTGATCACTCATCCTCACCAGGGATGGTGACATGAGTGATCACTCACTTCGCTAGATGAGACGCACACCACATCATAATACACATTCACCATGGATGGCAAGGATCAGTCACCTCGCTAGATAAAATGTGTACCTTGTGATAGCACAGGTTCACCACAGAGGGTGAGGATCTTGATCACCCACACTCACCAGGGATGGCGACACGAGTGATCACTCACCTCACTAGATGAAATGCGCACCACGTCATAGCGCAGGTTCACCATGGATGGCGAGAGTGGTGATCACTCAGACTCACCATTGATGGCGACGTTGGTGATCACTCACCTTGTTAGATGAAAAGCTCATGATCATCAACATTGGTAATCATGCAACCTCACATCTGCCAGATCAAAGTATGTTTTGCCAGAGAAGGTATTGCCATATGTATCTTCCCTCTAACCACAGACAAGGTGTTCATGTTGATATTTCCCTATGTATTTTTCCTGTAGCCAGAGAAAAGGTGTTTATGGATAGTTGCTTTCATTTTAGAGATACCTCTATCTAAATTCAATTGATATTCTCTCTATATAATCTTGTTTGATTCAACTCTGAAGTATTACATGGAAATCAGTGTGAAACAAAGCACATTTGATACGTATGGGACTTATACTTCATGCCCACACTTCCTAGATAGGCTACATGTTGAACAGTGGTGCTGTCTCAACAACTTTGGCAATGGTGGTGATAAGTTGCCACTGTGAGTGAGAGTGAGTGACAGATGATGCAATCCTCAGAGAGCATTGACTTGGAGTGACACAAATTCACGTATTGAGTGAGACCAATGTTGGCAATGGTGGTGATAAGTCGCCATTTTGAGAGAAGATTAACTAGGAGTGATACACACTCACGCAGTGAGTGAGAGCCATGTGGCAATGCAGGTGAAAAGTTGCCATTCTGACTGAGAGTTGACAGGCAGTGGCACATTCTCACGCAGTGAGTTAGATCCATGTTGGCGATGGTGGTGATAAGTCACCATGCATTGTGGGGGATGACAAGGGGTGGCACATACTCACGCAGTGAGTGAGATCATGTTGGCGACTGTTGTGATAAATCGCCATGCCATGTGAGACTGACACACAGTGGCGAAAGATGACGCAGTGAGTTATCACTCAGAAAGGAGTCACCATTGATGGCCAATCATGGCGACAGATAACGACAATTTGCTGGGACATGTGTGCAGCTGTCAAGGGTACTTTTTGAGCAATATCCCTCTAAGCAAGGGTCCCTTTTGAGCAAAAATTCCCTCTAAGCAAGGGTCTGTTTTTGAGAAAAAAAATTATGCGCGTCATTTTTTATCAAATCTTCTCGAAATAGGGGTACTTTGTCACAAAAATCCCTCTAAGCAAGGGTCACTTTTCAAGAAAATCCCACTAAGCAAGGGTAAGGGATGTCAGAGGCCCAGCCGCACACCCATGCCATAAAAAAAAAATAAGTGCCCCCTGGGGTCACAACAGAGGCCCCTTTGTAAATGTAATGAAGTAATGCAAAATGAATTAAGAATCTGATTGTTTTTGTGACTGATAATCCAAAAGGTAGCAGAAATTTGTGACTTGACTCATGATTTGTCCAACAATTGACCCAATAGAATGATGATTTTCTCACATTAATCAAATCACTCTATGTTTTTTCTCCACTAAATCCCATGAATGAATAAAGTTTAGCTCACAAGCATTGCTGTACATTATGACAATCCCACCAGGAATGTATCAGTACCAAAGGAAATGTGTCAGTACCAAAGTGAATGTGTCAGTGCCAAAGGGAATGTGTCAGCGCCAAAGGGAATGTGTCAGTGCCAAAGGGAATGTGTCAGCACCAAAGGGAATGTGTCAGCGCTAAAGGAAATGCGTCAGCACCAAAGGGAATGTGTCAGTATCAAAGGGAATGCGTCAGTATCAAAGGGAATGTGTCAGTAGCAAAGGGAATGTGTCAGTATCAAAGGGAATGCGTCAGTACTAAAGGGAATGTGTCAGTACCAAAGGGAATGTGTCAGTATCAAAGGGAATGCATCAGTACCAAAGGGAATGTGTCAGTACCAAAGGGAATGCGTCAGTATCAAAGGGAATGTGTCAGTACCAAAGGGAATGCATCAGTATCAAAGGGAATGCGTCAGTACCAAAGGGAATGTGTCAGTACCAAAGGGAATGTGTCAGTATCAAAGGGATTGCATCAGTATCAAAGGGAATGTGTCAGTACCAAAGGGAATGTGTCAGTATCAAAGGGAATGTGTCAGTATCAAAGGGAATGCGTCAGTACCAAAGGGAATGTGTCAGTACCAAAGGGAATGTGTCAGTATCAAAGGGAATGTGTCAGTATCAAAGGGAATGTGTCAGCACCAAAGGGAATGTGTCAGCACCAAAGGGAATGCGTCAGCACCAAAGGGAATGCATCAGTATCAAAGGGAATGTGTCAGTATCAAAGGGAATGTGTCAGTATCAAAGGGAATGTGTCAGTACCAAAGGGAATGTGTCAGTACCAATGGGAATGTGTCAGTACCAATGGGAATGTGTCAGCACCAAAGGGAATGTGTCAGCACCAAAGGGAATGTGTCAGTACCAAAGGGAATGTGTCAGTATCAAAGGGAATGTGTCAGTATCAAAGGGAATGTCTCAGTACCAAAGGGAATGTCTCAGTACCAAAGGGAATGTCTCAGTACCAAAGGTAATGCGTCAGTACCAAAGGGAATGCGTCAGTACCAAAGGGAATGTGTCAGTACCAAAGGGAATGTGTCAGTATCAAAGGGAATGTGTCAGTATCAAAGGGAATGTCTCAGTACCAAAGGGAATGCGTCAGTACCAAAGGGAATGCGTCAGTACCAAAGGGAATGTGTCAGTACCAAAGGGAATGTGTCAGTATCAAAGGGAATGTGTCAGTATCAAAGGGAATGTGTCAGTACCAAAGTGAATGTGTCAGTACCAAAGGGAATGTGTCAGTGCCAAAGGGGATGTGTCAGTACCAAAGGGAATGTGTCAGTACCAAAGGGAATGTGTCAGTACCAAAGTGAATGTGTCAGTACCAAAGGGAATGTGTCAGTGCCAAAGGGGATGTGTCAGTGCCAAAGGGAATGTGTCAGTACCAAAGGGAATGTGTCAGTACCAAAGGGAATGTGTCAGTACCAAAGGGAATGTGTCAGTACCAAAGGGAATGTGTCAGTACCAAAGGGAATGTGTCAGTACCAAAGGGCCAGTATCATGCATGAATGAATGTAGCGTTGTCCAAGTCTGGCGAGTTACTCGCCAGGTCTGAATACATGTACCATGCTGTCCAAACGACACAGTACGCTAGAACCCCTTTATTACCCTTGAGGAGTTATTAGGGCAGGTAGAGTGGTGAGGGTGATGGGTGGGTGGGAAGGGGTGTTTGGGGGTTACCCCTGCCTAAAGCTGGTCAGCCACAGGTAGTCTGGGGGTAGCTTAGAGAGTGATCATTATTTAACAAACAGGGATACATAAATAAATTGGAGAATATCACAAATCTTTCAGGAAATTAACTTTGAGTTAACTTCTACCAATAAATATCCTGAACAAAATTCTCAAAAATTGCACCCCTGAACTAAAGGAGTCGTGCAGCCAAAACTTCTTAACCCCTCCTCCCAACCTTCTTGTTGATTAATGAGCACTCTCTTACCATATGTGAGGGAGTGGGGTTTACAGGTAGTGTGGGAAAGGTGTAGGAAAGTCATCAATTGTATTTCCAATTCGGTTAGTGTGAAAAGCAGACATAGGTAATGACATTACCAGATCTTACTTATTACTCGAGACACCACCTGTACATTATTATACACTTTAAAGGCCGCTGATGCAGGAATGCATCATGCCCATTGGTCGTCATGATGCAGTCTCGCCAGCACTTTATTGGAGCATCATGCCGACCCTCTATATGTATCAACCATGTAGGGTCGGCATGATGCTCCAATGAAGTGCTGGCGAGCAGTCTTACCAGCACTTCATTGGTGCATCATGACGACCAATGGGCATGATGCATTAATGCATTAGCGGCCCTAAAAGGGTTATACAGTATTATATACTGTGACGAACCGGTCTGGTAATATCATAAATATGAACTATACATGCTAAAAGGGACCACCATGAGATGTGTCTTGGTGGTCCCTTTTACCTTGTTGATCGAAGGTAATGTGGACTTTGTCTTATTATTTGTTTAATATGTCCATGGTTTAAGCTCTGGGCGTGCCAAACATTGAACATTTTTCACTCATTTATGACCGGCTCAGCATAATTAGTTTTATTGATTTTCTCATGGAATCAATACGTGAACGTACATGTGACATTTGACAGGCATAAATCATGTCAAGAAAGTAATTGGAAGAATACCGAGAAAATCAGGAACAGAATAGAACTCTGCATTCCCAGCATGGCATGCTTGTGGTGAATGAAGATTGGGCAGGGACAGAGAGTGGAGGGGGGCTTGAGATACTATGGAAAATTCGACAAAGACAGAAATCTAGGCAGGGGGATCGGTCTTCGCATTCACGTCATGGTTTGGGCTAATAAATCTCCTCAGAAATGAACGAGGATGTTCAAAAAGACGGCACAATGTTTTTATTGGCAACTAGCTGGTCTCAACCCCATGCTCAGTGCAGTCCCCTCTAGTAGTATAGACAGGGTGTGACAGTCAGCAAAGTCCCCGGTCTCCCCTGTGTTTACACAACCCTACCAATCCACATGGCTACTTTGAATATGTATTATCCCTAGGTATCCAACATCTGACCATAGCACTCTTACTAGGTGATAGGGCACACTTAATGATTGGTTCTGTATAGGCCACTTCAGGCAAACAATCCAATTAACTACATTGCCCTCTGGGTATTGTGTCAGGTAAGGCGACAATATCTCACCCTCTTGCATTTCATATAAACATGATAAATAGGATCATTTATAAGGCCTATTTTTTAGGCTCAATTATATAACTTCCTCATTTTCAGAATAAAGTTAGAAAATGTATTAGTATCAGCTTTTTATAGCTCTTACAATGTTTTTTTCTTCAGCTATGTTAAATGCTCATGGAATTTCTACTCATGGTGTAGCATACACCATGCATATTTATAGAGAATGACTGTCTACAGTTTACCAGCCACTGCCATACTAACTACAATTTACACTCAAGCTAAAAGTCAGCACTGGGGCAATTAAAGGCTAAAGAAAGGAATTATACATGAGTTTCCAAATTTTACCCGGGGTATATATATATATATATATATATATATATATATATATATTATATATATATATATATATATATATATATATATATATATATATATATATATATATATATATATTCCCTATCTTGATGAACACACCTGCCAACCCAACCAAACAACACCGACGCGCCCTCCCACGGCCTGTGGAGGAACTAGTGAGTGAGTGGGGCTCAAGGTGGTCGGAGCCTGCCAGGTGAGTGAGTGGTGGAGGGAGCAGCTCACGGGAGCAACTCGGAGCGTGGGAAAACTGGTCCTAGAGGTATGCCGAGCAGCTGCAGCCCCCCACCCCCCACCCTCACACACACACACCTCACTACCACTATATACCAGGGAGGTGGAGGTGTTATCAGTCTGGAGGTTGGAGGTGGGCGGATCAATGTGTGTGTATGGGGGGGGGGGGGGGTTTGCAGGATGTGGTTGGGAATAAGACTCAGAATCTGACTTGTTACAAACTCACAGGTATGAAATACTTTGGGGGAAAGAGACTCAAGGCTATAACATTCTAAGAAAGTTGTCATTGGAAATTTCTTCTTTTTTAAATTAAACAATTATTGAATTAGTTGGGCTTCAAATATCCATATTGCAATTTATGAGAAGTTCAAATAAACACTTAAAAACTCAAAAACCTTTAAAAACATCAAAAAAGGGGGGGATGGAAGTTTAGAACAAATAAATGCCCATGCGCCACTAAAGAATATATAAGGGGGCACAAAAATTGGTAAAAAAATTACAATTTTCGCAGTCCAACTATTTCCTCTACTACACGTAGGTGCAAAATGTCTATTTACAGAGATATATGATTCAACTCTTGTCCCTGAAGTTTCTTCTCAAAGTTGAAGAATGATCATGCCTTTTATTTTTTCAAATTACCTATATGGATGTATTAACTTTTGACCTTTCTTAATTTTTATAATAATATTTGACAAGAAGATAGCAATATAAATCACTTTGATAAGACGAATGACAGATGACCAATAGATATTGTTTTTTTGTAGCAGACCAGTGATTTTTTTGTTGTTGTTTGTGTGCTTTTTTCAAATACATTTCCATTGAAATTGGCCATTTGGCCAGTAAAATATTGGAAAATCCTTTTAGATTTCCATTGAAATTGGCGATTTGGCCAGTAAAATATTTGAAATACTACATTGCTATAAAGGTATACTATAACTGTGCTGGACCAGTAGCCCGGTCCCCACACTTCCAACTAGAAATAGACACCATCATTGTTACAAAAAACACGGGAAAAGGGGGTAATTCTAACTCTCCTTGCAAGTCCCTGGAAATGAGAAATAGGGGTGTTTTTTCAAAGCACTTCTGCATTATCTTTAAAATAGGGGGTCTTTTTTCACCCTAGCTCCTTGATTTTTAAGAATAGGGCCATTTTCAACTTCATATATGGGGAGCAGCAGTTGCCAAATCTTCAAGTCGAATCGAATGACACTGGGTTGTGTCATGCAACCTGCTGGGAGAGGGACAAATGCCTGTGTTTTCCCAAAAAAGGGGGTGTTTTTGGGCTCTAAAAATCCGTGTTTTCTTAATAAAAAGGGGATATTTTATGACTTAAATCCGTGAAAAAGGGGTACATTTTCAACACTCAGAACGATGATGGTGTCATTTCACAAACAGAGTGCAGGGACCGGGACCAGTAGACACAGGTACCCCTGAAAACAAAATCTTTAATGTTCAAGTCTTAGCTATACATGGGGCATGTGGATGGGGGTTGGGCGAACCCCATGTCCAATGTCGATTTTTAAGAAATCCTTATGTCGCATGTCGCCTAAATCCATGTTTCATATCACCTCTAGGAACCTATTATGTCCCAGGTTGATTTGAAGAAGGCACCTATGTCATGTCACTATTTTTGCCTCATGTCACTAAGGCCCATGTCACATGTCAATTTTAAGAAATGGACATGGTTCAATGTCGAATTTAGTGGTCCATTAAGCTAATAGATGATGGATATCAGGGCCCTAGGGCTGTAAATGCTGTATATACCCGAGCTGCGCAGCGGCGAGGGTATATACAGCATGTACAGCCCATGGACCCTGATATCCATCACCTAATAGGTTTATACCACCATTTCCTCCATTTTGTATTAGTTTCTTACCTGATATCCACAGAATATAGCCAGGAGAAGATATTTTGTAAGTGCAAGCAATACGGCCCGTGGCCGCTCTGCGCGAAGCCATTGTTTTTGTTCCTTGCCGGGAGAGGTACCGCTGTGTGTACACTCACTTTTCATATGGAATCCACCCATGACATGTCGAGATATTAAAAAGAATACATCCTTAGATAGTCTAAATGATCCCTCCATGTCAAATGAGTCCATAATATTAACAATAAAGGAGAATCCATTGATTTTTCCATCGTAAGCGAGTCACGGTCTGGCCATTCCCACCCGCCTCCTTGTCCGACGAAAGTGTGTCAGTTCCCCGGATGTAGATATAGGTCAACTGCTCGTCGTACGAGGAAGACGCCGGAAATTTCGGACCGAACATAATACGTATGGAGGGATCATCTAGACTATCTAAGGATGTATTCTTTTTAATATCTTGACATGTCATGGTTGGATTCCATACGAAAAGTGAGTGTGAACACGGCGGTACCTCTCCCGGCAAGGAACAAAAACAATGGCTTCGCACAGAGCGAACCAGGCCGTGACTCGCGTACGTTGGGAAAATCATTGGATTCTTATTTATAGTGAAGAAAATGGAGACAATTAGCACACGTTCCTCATCTATGGATCGAATACTTCTTGGGACTTTGATATTAAAACATGTCATGGTTGGATTCCATACGAAAAGTGAGTGTAAACATAGGACAAGGACCCCAGGTTAGAACTTATTTATTTTCGCATTGAGTTTCATCACCGTTCAGTGTGGCGCTATGGCTAAGGTTAGCCTACCTCCACTGCGGCCGGGGTTCAATTCTCCTATGAGGTTGACACGATTTTTCACAATGGAAAATGGCTAGACTGACTTTGTATGTCCGCCAAACATTTCCCAAAATATTCTAAGTCCAACTTGACCCTGAAAAAGTATATACCAAAAATTTCAAAAATGCACATGTGTGGTATATGCAGAATAATGCACGGCTAAACTGCATATAAACCCACCGGAAGTCCCGAAATCGTGGTATAAACCCATATACATGGGTGCAGCATTAAGAGTACCGAGATTTTGTGGTAAGATATCCAGCATCTAAACATAATTACTCCTATAGAAGCTTAGTATAACTGGCGTTGTTATTTAAAATTGATACAAAAATAGGTTGACCTGTGTTTCACAGCAGGGTATATTTCCAACACTATTTTTATCACTTTATCGAAGTGGTCATACCGGTGGTCTGGATATAGGCAGTCAGTATACACCCACAGATGACATCGCAGGTAGATCAGATCTCTCCTACTTGATAAACTTTTAAAGGTTGGTCCACTCATTTTCTTTTGCCTCTCAATTGTCTCTAGGTACACCCTGTAACACAATAATGTCTAATACCCTCGGTCAGATTATAACTTAACCTTTACCTTCCAGGTTCAAGACTCGTTTAATTTCAAATTACACCAGTTTTGAATACATTCATTGAAGGTGGTTCTATATTTCTTCTAGATGGAACTGGTTTAATAGAAAAAAAACTCCCCCTTTTCATGTTGATTCATTTTGGTAGTCATTGTGCTAATAAACAAGATTTTGGCTTGCTTACTAAAATACGCACTACCATTAAAGGGAGAGTAGCAAATGGAACAGAAATGTGACTGTACAATATTGATAGACTACAGCAAAATGCTCTACATATCTTTCCTTGGACCTTGGTTGTTCATTTTCTTTGATAAAAGGCATTAAATAACCCAGGAGAGGGTTCCTAAATGATATAATAATGTTGTGCACTTTAGTATTCAATTTTCAACAGCCTCCATATATATGCAATGCAGTACCTGCCGCATTTGGTCAATTGTGACGTCATACAATTCAGCAGAAAGGCCTGCTGCTCCCCCTTTAATATTGTAGTGCTTATTTTACTAAGTATGCCAAAATCTTGTTTATCGGCACAAAGACTACCAAAATAAATCAACATGAAAAAGGGGTGGTCTTTTCTTTGAAGGGCTGCAAATACATTAATGACTCATTCTATTGGTCGTCATGATGCACAATGCAACCCTAGCAAGTAACTTGCCATGGCTACATTCGAGCATCATGCTTTGTGATTGATATCCTCCTGACATACCACTCATTAATCAATGAAAATTTGAAAATCATTTAGAAATCTAAAATGTCTAAAAACCTAAGGAAAAGAGGCAACTCTGTTCAACTCCTGTATTAGCGGCTCTTCAAGGGTTAAATTAATGTCTAAAATGAATACGTGGATTCGACGACTTGAGCATTGGTCTCGAGGGATTGCTCTCCAAATAGGGTGTTACATTGAAAAGCTGAGAGATATTTTGTCCCCACTGCTCTATATATAGACTATGGGAGTAGGGGCACCTGTTAGGGTGCAGAGTGGACCATGCAGCACAGGGTGATCACACTGCCTGCAGCCACAGGGCCAGATTAAATAAACTCCTTCATTTAGGGCTTTTCAGGGGTATTCAATGTGGGTAAGGTGCTGCTGTAAATAATATATATCTTGCATAGAAGGTACTTATGTTAGTATTATTTGCCTTAGCTATCTGCTAATTCATTTCAGTTAATTAATCCTGGTTTGCAAATGTATAGAAAACGAGGGATGATATAGGCCTATTTCCGCCTCCAGGATCGAGGAGTTGTGCAGAGCTGAGTAGTATATAGGGGCAAAGTCAGCGCATAGGGACAGCTACTGAAATCGATTTGACCTACTTACGATCTGGAAGTGACCTTTTGACCTCGACCTCTCAGAAGCCAGCATTTGACTGGAAGCCACACCCATGACCATATATCGGCATGTGACCTAGATTTTTTGGCTAAGAGCTATGATGTTATCACGTGATGATCACAGGTCATGACCTCATTTTTTGAGCTCTGAATGGCTGAGAGGTGGTTGCCATGGCAACTGTCAAAAATAAACAAAATGTGTGGTTGTCATGGCAACGTCACATAATCATCTGACACCTAGTGGATACTATTGGAACTGCTTATAGCTGGGTTTAGTGGATCCCTCTTGTGGTTAACAAAAAAAACTAGTGGCACCCTCACATCTGACACCTAGTGGATTTTATTGGAACTGCTTATAGCTGGGTTTAGTGGAGCCCCCTTGTGGTTGAAAAAAATACTTGTGATGGCTTTATGCCTGACACCTGTTGGAAATTATTGAAACTACTTATAGCTGGGTTTAGTGGAGCCTCCTTGACTCATTTTTTTCTATATCTTACCCCTTTGTAACATATGATTTGTGGTGCTTAAACGAATCTCATGTACCAGTACTGTATTTTGTGATTATAACTTTTGTATTGTACAGTATGTAACATGTTACTTTCCTTTGCCTCTAGCTAGAGGTTGCAAAATAAAATAAATTAAAAATAAATTGAATTGGTTAGGAAGTGATGTGTAATATCCATGTAACTTTTAGGGGTAGGGGAAAGTATAACCTAGTTTTTTGAGCATCAAGAAATGAAGTGTGTAATTAACACAACACAACATAGGTTTTTTTTTACTTGTATTTCTTTTTTTTGTACATATGCGACAGAAAGAGGTGTTAGTTCTTGTTGATCCATGGTGAATGAAAGCTCAAACCTCAACAGTGGTGTCTTTTAAGTTAGGTGAAACCTCCATTCTACGTAAAGAGCTACGTCAGCACAACCCATGTTGTTTAACGCCACAATTAAACTGCTGGGATGAGATATCTTCTTGTATTTCCATACCTTAAGAACTTCAAGGACAGGATTTTGTACACTTCTGTTGGAGGGAATTGGTGTAGAGCAGAGGTTAAGCTCAGGAAAACTTAACTCCGATTCCATTCCCAATTCTTTCCAATCTCGTGGCAACTTCTGTGCAAGGTCAACAAACAAAGTTTCTACATTCCATTCCTCTGCAAGTATTTCACTATGATCCACCATGTTGTGATATGCCATGAACCATCTGCAGTATTCCACCAAATCATAACGTCCTATCTCATTCAGTGCATGTCTTAATACCATCCACTTAAAATGCACATTTTTCCTGTACCAACAAGTGAGCATTTCTCTGGCTATTGAAGCAATGCTAGTTTCACATTTCATGTACTCCATGAGAATCATTCTCAGTCCTAAATAAACACCCAGCCGAGTGTACTCTGCCATAGGCAGTTTGTTACTTATTTTCAATAACAAATTATCCGGAAGGTAATCCTCCATGATAGTTGGTAGGTAGGTAGGTTATGATAGGGCAGGAAACATTAGGGTAGGTAGGCAGGTGGGGTAGGTGGGTTAGGTGGTGTAGCAACTTAATGAGTGGTGGTGGTGGACCGCCTGTGTGTGTAAACAGCATTAGTGCATCTGCTTTTCACTAGGTGCTGCCACTTTGCGCTTTTTAGAAACACCAACCACTTAAGCACATAGCATCACGTTTATGTGGGGAAAAAAAAGCGGCTTATCCCTCTCCCCGCCGGATACCCCACACTCTACCCCGAGCAAGCCCCTACAGGGGCTTGTGGGGGGAGAAGGTTATAGTCCCTATTTTATTTCAAAAATGAAAAATCATAGCTCGTTGAAGGCTTGTAGCAATAGAATAAATTTGACAAGATACAACAGATGGTTTAAATTGTTCCTTTTCTATTTTTCCACTTTAGCACACACCTTATTCATGGGTTCTACATAGCCAATGGGTACATATAAGTACCCTTCATCCTAAAAGATATCGAGGAGGTCCATACCCCATCTGTTACGGTCCGCATGCAGAATCATTGTCACACACAAGCATGACATCACAGTTGATCCGGTCTTGGGATCAGCAAAAACTGCATCTCTCGAGTCCTCCTAAATCACACTTAAAGAACTACAAGCTCCTAAATCACACTAAAAGATCACTTCTCTCTCTCTCTCTCTCTCTCTCTCTCTCTCTCTCTCTCTCTCTCTCTCTCTCCCTCTCTCTCTCTCTCTCTCTCTCTCTCTCTCTCTGTACACATGCACTTGGTGATCAGTGTTTCCATTGTAGGTGCTGGTGAGTGGATATTACCACAAATGTGTGAAGGCATCGTTGCCAGTATCTAATGAGTGGGTGCTGCTCCTGTGTCATGCTCCATGTCCAATTTCTCCTCGTTCTACACGTTCATCTTGCACTGCAGTCGTTAAACAAATGGGTGACAATTGACCTCCTCTTTTAACCAGCGGCGGCAGCCAGCAGTAGCAGCAGCAGTTGTGGGATATTTTGCTTTTTATCATTGTTGTGGTGGTAGTTAGGTTAGGTAGGTAGGTAGGTAGGTCGGTAGGTAGGTTGGTAGAGTGAGTAGATAGGTAGAGGTAGGTAGGGGTTATATAGGGTAAAGTAGGGTAGGGTAGGGGGTGTGTGTATGTTATACATACGCATGTGTGTGTGGCGCCCCCTTGCCCCCCTGTTACTTAAGGGGTGCCCCCCACCCCATACTTCACCCCTACCCCACCCTACCTCTACCTTACCCTACCTTTTTTACACCTACCTACTCTACCATAATTTTTTTCTCCGCCTCCTTTTTCCTTTCTTAAACATCAAAAGAAAATTGTTTGTTATTCAACCACGAATCAGTGACCAGCAATGGGTGTGTGTGGGGTCGCGGGAGTGTCGGTGGTGGTGGTGGTGGTGGGGAAAATGTTATGATGAGGGTTACGTGTGCCATGGTAGGGTGCAGCATGTAAAAGGTTAATTGGAACATGTTGATAGGGTCATTTATTTTTGTAACCTTGCGGTGGGGAGAATGTTATGATGTAGGGGAGGGGGTAAACTTAGTTGCCTTTTTCTTTTGATCCTTATACCTGAAAGCAAAATGCGTTTATTATACAACCATGGAGCAGTGTCCAGTGGTTGATGCTGGCGAGTTGTGTTATGGGAGAATGTTATGATGAGTGGGACTGGAGGTTTTCCTTTGATCCTAAAACATGGCACATGTGCCATGGCAGGGTGTACCATGTAAAAGGCTAATTGGAACATGTTGATTGATTCATTCATGGAGAATGTTATGATAAATGAACCGGGAGGTAAAATGCAACACCTTTTTTTTCCTTTTTGATCCGGATGCATGTGGGGTAGACATGGCTTGTCGATATTTTTTTCAGTTTATACATGAAATTTTCATTTTTCAAAAAATGGTGAGCGAAAAAAATATTAATTTAACCTGTGGAAAAGTACTTTTTTTAAACACGCTTTTTTTAAACAAAAATTTAAAGAAAACTTATTCTTTGTTAAATTGGTGGTTTTTTTTTGCTTTTTACCAACAGGGGAAAAAAGAGTTGTTTTTTTTCTTCTTTTTTTCTTCAGTAAGGGGTAAAATGGTTAACCTTCAGCAGATATATGAGTTACCACCCTCACTATATTTGGTTTGGTTTGGTTTGGTTGATTTTACTTCCACTAATCATACTTAAAAGTTAGCAGACATTTCTGTGGTTTGATCGGACATCAAGTCCTATCTTTCTCATTTGGGACAGATATTTAAAAGCTGCTTGTCCAGACAGCTAGACAGGTATTTATATGCTGCTTGCTCGACACAGCAGTGAACGAATCTATGAATGACCGAATCTATGAGATGAATGACCGCATCTATGAGGAGGGTTGAGGGGGAAAACCGCTACCGGGGTTCATTCCCCTACTCTTTTGAAGGATAACAAGTGTTATTTTATTTGCCTGGTCCCATAGACAGGGCCAGACAAACCACGGTCTTTGATCACTCAGACTTGGTTCACTGAGGGGGAATCCCATGGCAAAAGACAAGCACGTAGGCCTGGGCCTGTGCATATGGACACCAGCTGCCCACACGCTCACCCCAAGCCACAAGAAACCCCAAGTTTGTCGCCTTTTACGAATCTGGTATGCCCACTGGTAGAATGGAAGGAGAATTCCTCCTTCGTGGACTCCCCATGAAGTTATTCTGCTCCTCCATGCCCTCACATGAAGGTCCCCCTGTGTGGGGGACCTCACTATATGACAACAGCCTAGTGAGGAGTGGTCAATTTCAGTTTTGAACACCCTTCCGTAAACGATTCTGTTTGGGACAAGGGGGGTTAATGTTATTATGTCCACCTGAAATAGCGTTGGTTCTAAACGCTAAATGTTGTTTTCTAAAATGCTTCTACCAAAGAGGGATCAATAAAAACAAAATATCCACCCTTTAGACTTTATTTTAGAAACAAAGTTTTCTGCCTTTCACGCGCGAAAAAGATTGAGGATGCGCAGGGTATGGCGTGATGTATCATAATGTGCATTACAACATTATGAGTAAGATCAATCCCTGCTACCTGCCAATTTTAACTTTTTGTGATCAATTTTTTATGGATGGACAAAAGGAGTGTTTGCCATTCTTTATCAAAGGTGCAGTGTTGTTTTAAAGGAAGCACTCTCTAAAATTTAAATTGGGAGGAATAAACGCGTCAGAAGGATGATGTTCAGGACAATACCGCCACAGTTGAAACAGCTTACCTTGTTCTACACCACCCCTTATGTCTGAAATTAAAACCTCTGTTTCTCTTTTGTGAGAAGTGGATAAGCTCAGAATTAGTGAAGCAGGAGTCATGATCAGCTGAGCAGTGAGTGAACCTTGCACCATCAATGCTCACAGTGGCAACTCGGTGGTCAATTTCAGTAGGGGTAATACATACTGGGGAAAAGGGGATGGGAGGAAAAAAGTTGCTCAACGCACTGCACACGGTGGCAACTTGGCGGGCGGTCTAACATAAACAAAACAGGGTTGCATATACAGGCTCATTTGGCTGCTACTGGAGGGAGGGGGGAAAGAAGGGTTTATAAGGAGTGGTAAGCGGCTCACTGACCATCACATGAGCGCTTTTACTGCTACCGCTGCTACTGCAACCGCACCTACCACAGCTTCACTACACCGCCACCAGTATTTCTACATTCATCCCAAGCAAACTGAAAACGAGCGCTAAGAGGCTACCAACCATTAAACTACAGTGCTCTTCTACAGAGGACTCTCCCTCTGCACCGGTATAATGCAGTAGTGGACGATTGCCATGCAGAGGAAGCACCACCACCATTTTACTCGCCGGATGCACAGTGGATGGGGCAGTGGGGAGAATGGCGAGTCTAGTTTTGACATACGTCAGTTTATTAATCCCGCAACGTCTACAGACTACTACAACGACCTTACAACCACCACAAGCGTCATCTAGCTAAGTGAAGTTGCGTCAACAGCACCACCGCGGGCACCATCATCACCACCACCTTCACCTGGAGACATTGTTGGCAGCTCGCACACTTACCCTGTCATGACTCAACCTGAGGTCATTGACACGGCCAAAGAGGTGGAGGAGGAGGAGGAGTAGAAGGTGGAGGGTGAAAAGAAGGCAGTGACGGTGGTGGTGACAGGTGTTAGCCACCCTTTGGACGCTTCACCCCCGCTATTGACTGATGAGAAAACCAACTCAAGAAAGAAGAAAGGGACAGCGTCAGGAACAAGGCCAGTGAAAAAAAAGAAAAGGCAGAGAACCTCTAAAGCAGCAGCAACACCACCACCACCATCACCACCACCACCGGTGGCAAGACCGCTACAACTTTGGCCTGTAGGCGTGGCCTGTGGAAAAAGTGAGCGGGCAAAATATTACACTCGCTCCTAACCAAATTTTCTACCCTGAAGGTGACAAGAACACACGCATAGAGGTGTACAAGAAGTCCACGGTGAAAGGGTTGGCCATTCTCTCCTACATAGATAGTCCCTTTGAAAGGTGTCTTACCTTTCACCTCCCCAGGTCAAATGCTGCCCGTTTCTAACCTCATAGAGGATTTAGACATCCCCACTGCTGCACCTTCTTCATGCCCTGTTTTGGTTCTGATGAACCTTTACAAGGTGCAGGTAAAATCCACATTGGCACTCAGTCCTACATAAATGAAATGAACCTTTCTGTGCCTTCTGCCCTACACCACCCCATCTGTCCCTCACACTGTGAGCACACCATCGCGCCTCAAGTGATGGAAACTCTTTAAACACATTAGGGCCCACTTCATTGTATTGTAGCGTTGTATATGTACCAGTTCAACAACTGGTGCTTATGTGTTACAAGCGTTATAGTGTATCATCTTAATGCATAGAAACTATAGTGTAGGATGTGCGATGAAAAATGACAAAAGTTTTTACGCCTGAAAATAGGCAAAATTCACTTTTTGCGCCTGAGAAAATAGAAAAAAAACTCTTCTTACAAGAAAACTTTTTAAAATCTAATGGTAAAAGCACATTCGTATGTCGAGGTTGTCTGTAAAATAAAAAAAAAATACATTTCATTTCTTGTCGTAACGGTTAAGTTGCATTGAACAAAAGCATTGAAATCATGCAAAAAAACATCAATATAGGAAAAAATAGGTTTACATCATGTCTCCCCTAAAATTCCACCTGGTATTACACAAATGTCAACAACCAATCCAAGCTTAAGAAGTTAGATTATGTATATCCTATCCAACAAGCAATCAGCGCTAAAAAAAATAGGTTATACTTTGCCCTACCTCTAAAAGTTACATGGATATTACACGTCACTTCCTAACTGCAAGGGGGCTCCACTAAACCCAGCTATAAGCAGTTCCAATAATATCCACTAGGTGTCAGGGCGCCCCTATTTTGACCCTTGGTGACATTGTCCAGGGCTGGACAATTGTCGCCATGTAGCCGAAAAGTGGCGACAATGGCCTTGAATTTGGCGACAAGTAAATTGGAATTTATCTCCATAGCCTGGGATTTCCAACAGTAAAATTTTTTTTTCAAATATTCCTATTAGAACCAAAGTTATAAGGTTATTCTCAGAAGTTATCAGAATGCATGTTTGGACACTGACATCTTCAACGGAATATCAGAAATTGAACCATCAATCAACCCCCCTATACTCTTCCTCTTCATATTCCCATGTCCATTGCTCACAGCCTACTGCCTTTTCTAACCCCCATCCCTTCCATTTTACCGTCTCCCCACTCCCCCTGCCCCTCCCTTGTTTCCCCACTTGACTTAACTAGTACTATTGGGATGGGAGAGGAGCATTTAGAGGATAGGGTAGTAATATGTCTCTGATGTAGAAAGATGTGCTGTATTGGTTTTATTCAGGGTGTCAAAACCAGGCCCAAGGTGCACCTTGTAGCTTTCTTTTATCTTTACCTCAGGATGCACCTTATATGCAGGATGTGGCTTATTCATTAGGAAGCATATCATGGCGGCAACGGGCTAAGATGCTAGATTCGGAGCGCTCCGCTACTTTGCGAGTTTATCACCACTGTCGACCTAAGTACATTGCTTGGTGTATGTTCACAGTCGTCTAAATATATCATCTACACGTTCAAACCATGGCAGCCCAAACAGACGTCACTAGAGGTAAAGGAAGGCGAAAAAAAGAACCTACACCCACTACACAGGTCCCAATGACAGGGGATCCGCCATTGCTGAGTCAAGAAGCTACTCTTGGAGAAATTATACATGCTGTCAATTCATTAGGAAAGCGAATGACTGCTAAGGAAACCTTAGCCTCTACCACTCTCCAAACCCTGATGAACATCCAGACCAGTATAAAAGAATGTACTACCTCGAACACTAAGGTTAATGATACCCTTGCAGAGGTAAACATCAAATTAGCAGAAAATTCAGCGGTAGTCAATGGAGTCAAAGACACACTGTCAAGCCTGACAGCAACCGCGGCGGCCTCCACTCGCGTTATTCAAACGCAGCAAAGCAAGCTTGAGAAAATGGACAAACTAGAAGCTCAGAAGGTAGTTATTATCCAAGGAGTGGAGGAGACAGAAGGAGAAAACCTATATGAGAAAATGGGACAGCTTTTCAATGATACGAAACTGGAATGGAATTAAGAAATGATAGCCTCTGTTAGACGAGATGGTCCGAAACTACGGAGAAAAAACCAAAATGGCGTCGAAGAAGGTAAACATCGTCCCATCAGATTAACTTTTCTAAATTTCCAATGTAAATCCGAGCTCATGAAAGGTCTAAAACACCTAAAACATAACAGAACGTGGGACTATGTCTCAGTAGGCGATGAGCTAAACGAGAAGGAAACTAGAAACTTTATAGACCTGAGGTCAGTGTTCTTCCTATGTCGCGCAAACAAAATTGATGTCAAACTACGACAACGCTCAGTGATAATTGAGGGGAAGACCTATCGACATAAGAATCTGGATAATCTACCGTACCAAATGACATTGGAAAAAGCAAATGAAGCTAAAACACTGGATGGACTTATGTACCGTTCCAGCTATCATAAACTGTCAAACCTCTACCCGGTAGAAATTGAAGATGGGGACAATATTTTCTCCAGCGTAGAGCAAGGGTTTCAGTACCACAAAGCCATTCTATGTGACAGCCCAGAGAAAGCTGCTCATATCATGGAATTATCCAGTCCATACGACATGATGTCAGAGACTAAGGCCCTAAAGCAAACCCCCCAATGGGGCAAGGAAGCTGAAAAAATCATGCATAGACTTAATACAATTAAATTCTCTACACCTGAACTCAAGGAATACCTGATCTCAACCGGTAATCTTAACCTATATGAAGGAAACTTTCATCCAGTGTATGGTTCAGGATATCACCTAGGTCAAGCAAACTTATGCCGCATTAACAATCTGAGAGGTGAAAACGTACAGGGAAAACTACTGATGCGGATTAGACACTCCTTGACAAATACCGAACCTACAACTCCCACACGAGGCATAGGGCATGTCGCTGACCAGCATCCTAACGTCAACCCGCCACCAGCTCAACCACAGCTATAAACTTTTCTATATATAAAGACTGATAGAAACTGCACCAAAGTAAATTGTACATTCATATGAGTACTTATACTGTATATTAATCTGTATATTTTTAGTAACAAAATAACTACCTTATAGCATTTATCTGTACTAAAAGATGTAAAACAGAATAACGTCCTACTAGCTGGAGTGCTCCAACCTTAATCTAGTAGTTATATTTCCACCCCAGGCGGCCACTAGAGCTGTATGCCCCGTTGGGTTTCTTTTCTTTTTTATTATCATTTTCTTTTTTTCTACATCCCATCATATATGTCGCATTTATATCCACGGTATTAACTGATACAGAAAGAAATTATTATGTACGAGTCGAACTACAATACCTAATATAAACCTGTATAATACCCCCAATTTTAAATCAGGTTTTTCTGTAGTTCACCTTAATGCTAGATCCATAAGAAATAAGCCTGCTGGTTTGAAAGACGAGTTAGATAATAAAAACATTGATGTATTATTATTCTCTGAAACTTTCCTAAATGATACTGATGAAGATGAATTGTATAGACTATCCAGGTATAACATGTATAGACATGATAGAATAAGTGAATTTAGAGGAGGAGGCCTAATAGCGCATATACTTGATACTGTTACATGCTCGGCCACTGCATACCAACACTTAAACAGAGGAAACCCAAATATAGAGACTCAATGGCTTCTTATACAAAAGGGCATGGCAAAGAAAACTTTAGTTTGTAATGTATACAGACCACCAAATGGAAATCTAAATGCTTTCTGTGATACTATGCTTGCAACCCTGTTACAGATTGAGAATTTTGATGAATTTGATATTATTTGTATAGGTGATTTTAATGTTGACGTACTTATAGAAGATAACGACAAAACCATGCTATATGAAATGATGGAAAATTTCAACCTTACTCAGCTTATAAATTGTGTTACTACTACTGCAGGCTATAATACGTGCATAGACCTAATCTTCACAAACTGTAACAATGTCTTATCCTATGGTCCACTAAACATTCATTTAAGTGACCATCTTCCTATCTATATTATACGAAAGAATGCCACAGTTAAAGCTGGTCATAGATACTTCACAGGCAGGTCCTATAAAAATTATAACAGTATTGCTTTTCTAGACAAAATTAAGAATTTAGATTGGACTGACTTTGATAATTCACAAACCTCTGAAGCCTGTTGGAATATTTTTGAAAAAAATCTATACAATACTCTAGAAAGCATGTGCCCCGTCAGAGAATTTAAAATTAAAGACAAAAGCTCGCCTTGGATGACAAATTATTTATTAGAACGGATTAATGATAAAAATGAAATACTAAAAACTGCTAGAAAGTCTGGGTCTGTACTCGACTGGCACAGAGCTAGAACCATTAGAAACCAAGTTAATATGGAGAAAGAGACTGCAATGCAAAATTTCTTTAAAAAAGAATGCGATGATAATATCAAAGAAACCAAAGCATTTTGGCGTAGCATAAAGAAAGTCATTCCATCAAAGCAGTCGAAAAATAGTATAATAAATTTGATAAATGAAAATAACGACACAGTAGATTTACCTGACACTGCCTCATTTATTAATGAATTTTTTGTTAATATTGGACCAAATCTAGCTAGTAAACACACTGACCCATGGTCATTTGATGGTACTACATGTATGACCGATATGCCTGATTTTGAAGTATCTAGAGATGAAATTATAAAGTGTTTGAATGATATCGATACATCAAAATCTTCTTGCCTTAATTATATACCTACAAATATATTTAAGGAAGCAGCTCTGTGTATGATTGAAAAGTTTGAAAGAATAATCAAATTATGTATAGAAACTAGTAAAATTCCTAAAAGTTGGAAAATTGCTGTAGTCACCCCCCTACCAAAGGGAGGAGATAATACAAATGTATCTAACTATCATCCAATCAGTGTGCTTCCTGTACCAGGTAAATTTTTTGAAAGGTTAATACACAATGCTATCTCCCAGCACCTAACTGCTAACTTGATATTAACTGAACGCCAAGGAGGGTACCAGAAAGACAAATCTACTACCGACTCTATAAGTTTCTTTGTAAATGATGTATTAAGAAGTCGAAATATAGGATATATTACTCTAGCTGCATTTATTGATATTAAAAAGGCTTTTGACTCGGTTAATTATTTGATATTACTAGAAAAATTAGAACATTATGGTATAAGGAGAAAAAACTTAATTAATTAGAAATTATTTAACTAATAGAAAACAATGTACCATGGCAAATAATATTAGGTCAGCAGAATTACCCTTGACCTGTGGAGTACCCCAAGGATCAATCTTGGGTCCGTTATTTTTCTTACTATATATCAATGATTGCATACAAAGGGATGATCTACACAAAACTATGTTATATGCTGATGATAGTGTATTATATGTGTCTGGACCTAGTATTAATATATTAGAGACAACTCTACCGCACGCTTTAAACAAATTCATAACCTGGGCGAATAAAAACAAATTAACTATAAACGAGAGCAAAACAAAAATTATGACCTTTTCTTCAGCTCAAACTCTCAAAAATCTACGTAAACCTAACATAGAAATAAATGGAAAAATGCTACTGAATGTCAACTTGTATAAATATTTGGGTGTACTAATAGGCCAGGAAATGAATTTTAATCTACATGTGAAGACATTAATGAAAAATGTTGGCTACAAATCATTTCTACGACACATGCTATCACATACAGTGCTCCTACGTGTGTATAAAACCTATGTATTACCAATTATTGATTATGCTGATATCTTCTATGATAATGCCAATGGAACCCTACTTGAAGAACTCCAACGACTGCAAAACAAATGTATTAAAACTTGCCTTGGTTTGAACATCTTAACATCAACAGATAGAGTTCATCATGTAGCAAATCTTCCTAAACTTATTTACAGAAGACAATACCATTGCAAGATGTTTGCACATAAAATGGTTAGACTAGGTATTAATGTTAGAGTCGCAAATAGACAGACTCGCCTACATGATGCACCTGTACTTTACTATAGTAATATTAATTGTAAAGCCTATGAAAAAGGTCCAGAAGTAAAATGCGCACAATTATGGAATACCCTACCTGCAAATACTAGAAATATAAAAGAAATAGGTACTTTCAAAAACCTGATGAAAATAGATTTAATGGATACTATCCCATAAATAAGAAAATGTAATAATTCTCATTAATAATGATCAATTATATTTGATGCAACATTGTGACTGTGATTGGAAATAACAATTTCTTTTTTAAATACACCCATTTATTATTTAAATACAATTATATATACCGCCATGTATCAAAACTCAATGTCAAACTTTTTAGGAATCTATATATGTAACGTTACATACTATGGGGAGAGGCATAATAATATCTCTTGATACGCCTCGACCCAGGAACCTATTGGTCTTCATATAGGAATACTTGTGTACAATCAATTACTGTATAATCTGCTCGTTGACTCATATGTCTATGACCAATAATGTTCAAAGTTGTTAAAAAAAAATTCATGGGGTATGATTTCATTGGGTATGTAGTAAAAGATGGGAGGGAGAGGATGGCTAAAGGGTGAAATGATGACAAGACCAGGTTGTAGAAGAACTAGAAGGGGTGGGTTTAGGATGGTTTAGGGGCTGCCCCTATATTTTCCCATAATATTTCAATCAGAAAATCCATGTCCTTGGCTTTTCAATGACAAAAGAATTTCCCAAATATTCCTACTAGAAGCAAAGTCCCAGAAGTCATCAGAATGCATGTTTTGACATTAATAATTTCAAAAGCTTCCCCATATAATTAAATCACCAACCCATCTCCCAAAGTCCTAAAACCTAGTCGTTGTAAAGGGTTTATTTGGTGGGTATGGTGAAAGTAAATCAGGGTCCTGAATGTGGGGGGGGGTGTACCTGTTGATCTTTAGAAATGCCATGTCACCCTGATTTTAAGGAATGCATGTACCTACTGCCTCCATCTTCTTTATCCCGCCTCTGCCTTCCTGTTACCCCGCTTGGCTTCCAGTCAATTTAATCATCTTCCCAATTACTGATCCCCGCCTTACTGCCTCCCTCTTTTACCTTATGTCAAGCAGCCTTGATCTTCCAAATCCCAATGGGACTGGCACACTGTATGTTCAAATACAGTGATGTCCCAATTCATAATGTCCTAACCCTAACCACACCATTCCCTGAGCCCCAGTCCCATCATCCGTCTACCTCAGTCTCATCTAACCCTCTTCTTACTCCTACCATTCCTCCACCTAGGTCTTATCCTGCTTTTGGCCCAGTCCCATGACACCACTTTCTTACTTTAATCAGTGATAGCCTAGGATAACCTGCCTATTATGACAGTTCTATCTCACCATTTGCCCACATCACTCTTATTTTGCCCTAATCCCCAGGCTAAATATCTGAACTTTACAAGTAATAAATAAGACTATGGCAGCCTGTCAATCTGGGTTGAGAAATAAACCAGAATGCACCAAATGTTCTCTAGAATTCAACCTTTTTCCAGGGGAATTCCCCAGATCCTCTACCATTGTCATGTCACTACACTTGCAGAATACACTGATTCACTTGTGAAAGGTACATCAACATATGTATTGAAAATATGTGCCCCCCCCCCTGAGTAGTTGGGGACGCCAGGAGGAGACTGGCAGTAGAGGGAAATACTAGGGCTGGGGATGAGGGCAGCATAAGAGTGGCAATGAGACCCATCATTACTCAACCCTCAGCATGAAATCTCAGTCCCCTGAACCCAATTTTAGTAACTGATATTAAAAGAGCCAATTAATTAGGCCACATCATTAAAATAACTTGGATTATGGGATTCTGGAGCTGCAAATTTGGGCGGCCAGAGATCCCAAGAAACCCAGCGGTCAGAGGCAAAAAAAAAATACACATTAAGTGATTTTTTGGAGACTTTAGTCATCTTTTTGTTAACAAAAGGTACATTTTCGGTAGGCAAATACCTGAGGAATCAACGAATGCCTGACTTTTGTATATCTCCAGGGACATTTTTTTTCTTTTTTTGCCCCAAAATGATGGGAAATGCCAGCGGCCAGAGGTAAAAAAAAAAGAAAAATTCTTTTTTTTTAGTTTTGCCAAAAATCCCAGCGGCGGATCCGTAATCCAAGTTATTAGAATAAAATGGCCTTAAGCACCAGGTTGCACCAAATACCCTCAATTAAAAAAGAATTTCCGGGGGAATGCCCCCAGGCCCCCCTGCCATAGACACTTTGCTCTGCACACAATTCGCTTCTATCATCAAAATGTATCCCCCATTCTCAAAATCTTGGAACTGTCCCTGTTAACAGTTTAGTTGTAAGGTCTAAAGTCAAACATCAGTAAGGAGATTATTAAAGGGGAGGGAATTGAGGGGCTGAAGACCACTTGCCTCCTCAATCCATTTTATCAACAATTTTGGAAGCACCCAGCCCTAAACTTTTGCCCCTTCACTGCTTACCCGGTCATGGGCTACAGCTGCTCATGCATTGGCTCCAGGATCTTTAGATTTGCCCAGCCCTGATTGTCCCCTTCTCCTGGGGCTTGTTGCAATTTTTTTTAACTTCACACAAAGCCATGACTCTGGACAATTGGGCCAAAGTTAAAAAAATTCACAGCACCCCTCCAATGAAAAAAAAATAATTTGAAAAATCTAACTATGGTCATACTTCCGCCCAACAGGGGTGGGCAGCTGTCGCAATAAATGTGCGACAGATAACTTGGAAAATGTGACAGTGACATTAAGGATGTTATGGGCTTTCTAAAGATAAAAGAATTTTGTCAATATTCCAACTAGAACCAAAGTTAGGCCAAGAAAAAAAGGTGTGTTTTCAGTAACATGAAGTGAAATGGTAGGGACGGTAGGTGGGATTTTTTTTTATTTTACTTTTTTTTTTTGGGGGGGGTGGGGGAGATCAGTCTTCCTCTTGTCCAATATAGGCATATTATATATCAAAAGAAACATAATTTAAAGACGACTCTATATGTAGCCACAATAGTCCGATAATATATATGCGTGTGATCATTATAATATTCAACAGGGCAGATGGTGGGTAAAGAACCGAGTCATTTATAACCAGTGGGGGGGCAATTTTTTTCTGACCCCCCCCCCACCATTATGACAAAAATGATCGTGACACCCCCCCCCAAAAAAAAACAAAAAAACTAAGTACTGATTTGGCAAAATGAACAAAGGCATATTGGCTTATTCAGCGGACAGAGATCTTTCCAAAAAGTGGTCTGCCATTTTTGTACCTCTATTGGTAATGTTACTTTGGGTTACTGGAAACAAACCTTTTTTTTTTCTTGGCCTTATGACATTTTCAATACATGCCAAGTCTGAAAGAATTTTGTAAATATACCAACAAGAACAAGAGAATCCAAATACTCCTGACTGTAATTTCACCTTGAGGTCAAAATAGTTATTGAACTCGCAATGTTTCATCGGAGCAATATTATACTAGTACTACTCTTTTGTACCTTCTGGAATTGATACCTGTTCAGATTATGAAGAAAGAATCTGAAAATTTTCTTGGAAAACTATGCCTCCAAAGTTCAAGATCATAGCAATTTTGAAGGCAGATATTGTCTTGGAGCAATATGCCTCCAAATACCTTAAGATCACATCAGTATTAAAAGCAGAATCTGAAGAATCTCTTGCATCAGTTTGCCACCCTTCCCTTGAACACATGAATGCTTTCAGGTATAATCTAACGGATTTTTTGGTGCAATTTGGAGATATTTGTCTATAAGATAGTACACACCAATTTTGATTTACATCAACTTATAGAATCTGTAATTTTTCTTAGAGCAATTTGCTCCAAAAATGCTGCCAATCCATTCATTTTGAATGTAAACTGAATGAAGATCGTCTGACTTTAAATTGTCAACCCATTGCAAAGTTTTACGGTAAAATCTGAAAATTTTCTTGGTGTATATTCCCCTAAATCTAAAACATATCCTATCTAGAGGTAGGAGCAATTTGCCCCTAATTCTCCCAGAAGACACCTATTTTAAAGGTTAAATTCTAAGATTTTCTTGCAGCAATTTGCTACCTAAATCCCAAAAACACACTAATGTTTTGAGGCTGATTCTGAAAAATCTTTTTTTTTTTTGGGAGGGGGTGCTGGGAAGTGTGCCTCCCCAAACCCCCAAAGTACACCAATTTTGACAAGTAGAAGCTGAAAATTTTCTCTGAGCAATTTGCCTACCAATCCCATTGAAAACGTATTGCTACATCGATTCTTACATTTGCTCCAGCACTTTGCGATCTGCCCACCCCTGCCCAACTATGGACATAGATTGGGAATTAACCGAGATATGACCTTTTTTTTGTTTCAGGCCCCCTCTAAAAGTCCCCTCTAAGAAACGATTCAAGTAGATAATGGAGATATGGAGATCATGGAAACATGGGAAATGGTACTATTTCACTCGTTAAAAAGAACACTGTCAATATTCATGTGCCTCTATCCTGTGATAAAATCACTCAGATTATCTAGTTTGGGCACCCAAAATCGTTCTGAAATGTGATAACCGTGGTATAAATTTCAATAGATTCTTCCATCCTTGGCATTATCTAAGGACATGTGCAGGGATGAAAGTCACAGACCACAGAAATCCCTGAAATGGTCCAATATCGGCCTAAAGATCCGGGTTTTTAGATGAATATCATAGGGCCTTGATACTTCGAAATCCCTGAAATCAGGGAAATCCCTGAAGACTTTCATCCCTGGTTTTTTCCCCTACTGCAAATATAGGTGTCATATGATGCCTACTGACACTATGCCAAAAGTGACATTTACCTGTGTGTTTCCACAACCATAAGACCTATAACAATGTAAGAACTGATGAGCCTGCCATATGCGCATGGTCATTAGCTTCAAGTCCATAGGTTAATCATTACTGAGGTACGTATAGTAAACATTTTAGGAGCAAATAAGTGAGACCATGCCAGGAATCTATGCACAGAGATGTAAGTCAGGCATGGGCAAAAATCAGGAAGCCATAGATTTACTTGATATAAAAGTCTTTTTTTCCCCAAACAGCCCTCATTGTCACTTGTATAAGGAAAATACATGTCATTCAAAATCTTCAGAAATCAGGAAATCCTGATAAAACTTGAAGACTTACATCCCTGTATGCAGAATTGCCGTTCTGAGACGGGTCTGCATGGCCATGTAACACCTTACTCCAACGCCGAGCTGCTGGGAGCCGCTGTAGCACAGCAACGCCCCCTATGATATCAAGACTCAACTAGCTACCCATAACACAGAACCTCCCCCTAGTAGGAAAAGTAAGCACCAAAGCCAGAACGTGTATGATCAGTAAGGGAAGTGGTTTAGAGTGAGTGAGTGAGTAATAGATGTTTAACGCCATTTCAACAGCTAAGGTCATATTCATGGAGAGAACTACATTACACAATTTCACAGGGGAATGTGTCAGTGCCCGCGCATATGTGCACCACACACATCCCGAGGGGATAGGAAAGAGGAGAAACAGACCCTTTTAAGTGGGCTAGGGAAGCCCGAAGTGGTTTAGATGAGCTGGAGGTGTTTTAAAGTCACTGTTTTAACTTTTAGGAGAACTAGACGGTTATAGATTTAAAAGTATATTAAGTCACAGAAGTGTAAAGTCTACCATAGGTACTGGCTAATAATCAGTCATTTGGTAAAATCAGTACATTTCGCACAATTTCACTGAACTTTTATTTATTCTTCTATTTTGGACGTGTTTATTGCTAGGCACTTCATCAAAATTTTTAAAGTGAAAACAGAAAGATCTTAGTGGTCACATCCAGTTAAGCTGATTGAAATATTTCCAAAACTTTTAGAATTATGTTTTTATCTTGTCTAGATCCAGAGTTATAAGAGAAAATGAGCCTTGGATTCTGAGGCAAGTAGCACTATAGAAATGGTAGAAATAGGTGTCAGAATTTGTGTTGTGAGTGCAGTCATGCATTGACCACTGCCAGTGCCCACCTGCTTTGCCGTCACTATAGTGTGATTTCTTTTCAATTTGTAAGGGCCTGGAAAAATAGGTTCTCATGTTCCAATCTTCACAGAATTTAGATTTCTGAAATGTATGGAATCTCAGCTTTTAGCCTGTGTTCTTTGATATATCCTAAGTCTAATCTAAGTGGCATTTATTTGCCACATAGCAGTAACAATGGCGGCCGTCACTATAAAAAATGTTTCATATTTTGGACAGCTCTAAACTATCACTGGACCATCTCAGAAATCCATCAAAATTCACATGCTGGCTATTCATCAGGGATATTGCCAGGATTTTTAACAATGAGCCAATGGCGCACTTCTGGGGAGAATAATGCGCCATTTTGAGACACAAAGGGCCATAAATGATTTATAAAATACCCAGTCTTAGATTGTAAAATTGTGATATATTTTGTTTGTTTGAATTGCCAAAATGCCCTATATCTCGGACTTTAATGGTGCAAGAATATTTCAAAATAATCTATTTGAAATATAGCTAGAGTTAAAAAAATCGTTAGGCATTTTGTTAGAAACTTTGGTTCTAATTGGAATTTTTAGAAAATTCTTTCAGAGTTTGAAAGCCCTATATTAGGGGAAGAAGGCTGCACCCATGGGCGCAGAATACAGGCAATTTAATGCGCCATTTTCGTTAATAATGCGTGTATGGCGCCGGGCGCGGCCCTGGCAATATCCCTGATTCATTATCTGAAAAACATGTTTATAGTGGTTACTTTTATGTTTCTCCGATGTTTGATTATTAATCAATGTTTTAAAATGACCTTTACATTAAACTCCAAGTAACTCAGTTAATAATTGGTCTTTTTCAACCCAGATTTCGCTGGTGGGTAGCTTGTTTTCTAACCTTCAAGAATAACTTTTCAAAGACAAGGGAAATAGTCTAATAAGGCCCGAAATCAGCGAAATCGGCAAGGTCGCGAGTAGCGGCCCTACTGACACCTTGCAGAAAGTGTCAATCCAGGCTGCCAGCTTTTCTCAGCCCCCACAGTGGCAGTGTCAAAGTACCTATTATTGCAAGAATGAAGAATATCTCTCATTCAAATGTTGCTATAAAACGGTACCAGGATTTTTAATCATATACAAAAATGTAAATCATGAAATGTAGGCATGTGCATATATATATTTCCTCACTGCTTTGAATACTGATTTGCTCTATTGATTTATTGTACATACAGATCCATGCATGAACCGAGCTATTCCAACAGTGAAGCTCATGTTACGATAACACTGCAGCCAAAACCTTTAGTGCTTTTACATATTGTTGACCATACACAAGTTCTGAGTTGGCCGTGAACGCCCCTACAGCCGGGGATTCCAATGTTTGGTGACGCTGTGTATGATCGGAAGGAGGGGTTAGAAGACACACATAGGGAAAGGGGGGTGGGATGACTGGGAGGCAGCCCAGGGGCAGTGACATCTATTACATCCAACAAGAAATGGCTTATCCATTCAAGGTACAGGACCCTACATGCATGGTGTCTACCTGTATGGATTCCCTATCAGATATTTGCATTAATGCCTTCAGTGGGAGGGTTTTAATTTCAGAGCTAGTACAATCCCCAATATGGAAAATCTACTCCAGCCCCACTTTCCTTTGTACTCACAGGCCGGGTATCAGCGAAGTGAGTGCGGGAAAGCTATCTTCGAACTCATGTATTGCTAGTAGCAATTGTCAACAATATGTAAAAGCACTCATGTAGCCTACGTGATGCCTCTTCCAGTTCACGTCACATTGTCATCATAATGCGCAAATGTGCCGCGGGCGAGTTACTCACTAGTTAGCACTGCATGGGTGCATCATGCTGACCCTTCATGAGTGTATCAATTTCAGAGGGTAGGCATGATACATTGAAGCAAGCAGTCACGATGTATCCCTTGAAGGGTCAAGTGCTCATCGTTTTCTGATACATAGGAGCAATCTGCAGTTCTTAAAGGGTTAATCATCCATAGATATCTGATACATTGGGGCACGATGCAGTTCTTGAATGGTTAATTGTCCACAGATATCTGATAAATTGGAGCGCTCTGTAGTTCTTAAAGGGTTAAATGCCCATAGCTATCTGATACATTGGAGCACTGCAGTTCTTAAAGGGTTGATCGTCCATAGATATCTGGTAAATTGGAGCACAATACAGTTCTTAAAGGGTTAAGTGCCCACAGTTATCTGATACATTGGAGCACCATGCCGTTCTTGAAGGGTAAAGTGTCCATATTGACCTGATACATTGGAGCACAATACAGTTCTTAAAGGGTTAAGTGTCCATAGTTATCTTGATACATTGTACCACTTTGCAGTTCTTGAAGGATTCATTGTCCATAGTTATCTGATACATTGGAGCACTCTTCAGTTTTTAAAGGGTTAAGTGTCTATATCTATATGATACATTGTAGCACTCTGCAGTTCCTAAAGGGTTAAGTGTCCATAGTTATCTGATACATTGGAGTATGGTGCTTGAAGGGTTATTTGTCCATAGTTATCTTATTTTGTGGGTTAGGTGGGGTCTTGTGGTGATGTTCGGTTCGACTGGAATGCTATCTGCAGAGGTTTGATGCTCTAAAAGAGAGTATAAATAAAAGACGTTGATTGATGAAAAAATGATGTGCCACGTTTACCGTTATTTGTGCAGAATGTCTTTGGAAAAAATCGTTTAATCTATCTTAAGTACACGGTAGTTAATTTGTAACTAATTTCATTGTGCCAAAGAAGGCAATATGCTTACTCATTTCTATTTGTCAATATGACCAAAGAGAGAAAAGGTGCATGTGTTTGAGGGGGTATATTCATGTGTGGTATAGGTAAACAATTTAAAATCTTTTGTTTTTTGGTTCGGGGAAATTTTGATTAACGTCATGAAGAAATGAATAGAAAATAAGATAGAAAGATAGGGATTCCTGGACGAGCAGAGAAAGTTAACATTTCTGTATGTAACATGTACTCACCATGTTCAGATTTTGTTGAATTTGTACGGCAATTTTTATCTGCTCCTTGGAACCCTCCAACGCCTTGGTGATTTTTTCTGAAGCCAGAACATTAACAAATGTATGAGCATACGGCACTGCTTAAAAACCTCTGAGGATGTTATCATGGATATATGATTTATGTGCATTCATAATTTCATGGTCAAATCATGGAGGTATTTATAAATTGTTTGTTTCAGGTAACCCAACCCTACCTAGCTAAACAGGGCCGACCCTAATTTTTTCTCTTCAATTTTTAGGAAAATTCATCTATTTTTATCAATTTTTGGGCAACCTAAGTTACCGGGTAATGGGGGCTGTGTACAAATGACGTCATGTAGGAGGGGGTCAGGCCCGGCATGACGGGATTAATTTTCCATATACCTTCAGCATTGCAAAATTGGCAACAGCCGTCTTGGGTCATCCTGCCTCTTCGAGGACAAAAGGAATAAATACACAAGTTCCGAGTAATTAGCCATGAGGGCCACTATAATGGTAAAGGTGAACGATGAGCAGTTTGAGCCTACCGTTTCTTCACGAGCGTGTCCTGCCCGTTCCGCATGAGGCCGGTAGGCCTCATGCGGAGCGGGCAGGACACGCGAGTGAAGAAACAGGAAGCTCAAACTGGTCAGAGTTCATCTTTACATTTATGTCAAGGTGTTTGGGTTGATAATTAATCAATATTTCATCAATAAGATTGAAATTAAACCCTTATTTACCCATCGTCTTCGTGAAATCCTGACCACCGCCATTTTGAATGTTTACGTTTCAAAAATGCTGCGCATGCGCGATAGACCTATGACGTCATCGTGCGGATTTGGCGCCGGTTATTCAATGCAGGGGTGCAATACGCGGTCTCAGTGCATTGTCAATGGAACTACGATATTCACCTTGACATAAAGCCTGGTATTCCAACGCTTGGTGGCGCTGTATATGACTGGAAGGAGGGGTTAGAACACACCCACGGGGGAGAGGGGGTTGTCTGACCGGGGGAGAGGGGGTTGATATGCCCGGGAGGCAGCCCAGGGGCAGTGGCAGGAGGAGGGTACACTCACTCTCTCACCTAACTAGGTCACTGTGTGTATCATTAAAGTCCTTCTATCTATTCCATTTATTTGAAAGGGGTGCTGATAATAGGCTTCAAAATAGACCAAAGGACCCTATTATGAGCATCTGTGAATAAATATTCTTCCCAAAATCTTGAAATCATAAAAAGAGAGGCACTAGTGCATGTAGAATGAAGAAAAACCCATTCCATATCCCTCCCAATGAAGAGTTTTTGTAATGAAACACCTAGCACAAAATATATTCTATTTCAGATTTTTCTTTGTCAGAATCCCTTATTTTCCTATCTCATTATTTATAGAAGAATTGATTTTAATCATGTCTATTTTTGAAGTCATGTGTTTTAGTTAATACAGTGACTAGTCAATAAAAATCATGTGAGATTGTGAAATTACACATATATTTTGTAATCTGTACACTGGAAAACATAAACAATAGCCTACTTTTTTATTACCGTAATCTCCCGCGTATAAGGCGCGTCTTATACGGGGGGGGTTTCGTTCTCATTGGATCCACAAGGGGGACACTAAGACCTTTCTTTTGATATCTTACATGCCCCCTTGGTCAAAATAGGACAAAATGGGTCCCAGGAGGGCCCAGGCCAGGCCCAAGGTGGCCCAAGCTACCCATTGGTTTTTGAATTTTGAAAATTCATTCAGTAGAACCAAAGTTATGAATTTTTCATTTTTTTGAGAATTTTCCAAAACTCTAGGTGCGCCTTACACGCGGGCTGCGCCTTATACGTGGGAGATTACGGTAATGAGCCAAATCTAAAAGGTTCCCTCAGAGTAGGCACAGTCATAAAATTTTCAAATACATTAGATGTGTAAACTGATGTTATGGCTGGATAGATCTAATTAAAATAGACATTCAGTGAAAATTTCAAGTCAATATCTTGTTTAGTTTCTGAGAAAATGACAATTATGTCCTCTGAGAATTCTGCCCATCATCCCATAGTGAAGCATATAGGAGGTTGTGACCGCTGACAGATAACTGCCTGGTGGTGAAAACAGATTTTTCTGTTCTCATTTTGTCAATTTTTAACCAATTTCCTTCAAATAAAAAATGTAATGATGAGTGTTGGATGCCCGGTCGATCTAGCTCACCTGTGACCTTCTGTCGGTTAAGGTCATTTAAGGTCAAGGTCAAAGGTCACTTTTCAGTGAGACCTAAATTCTACCTACATTTAAAGAGACTTCCAAATTTACCTGGTAATATAAGTATGCTTAAATACTATATAAATGTGTATCAAATACCCTACCAGCCCAGGTGACCTTATTTTCAGGTCATTTAAGGTCAATGTCATTTAAGGTCAAGGTCAGAGCTTAATTTTTGGTCTCTGGTGTCATGTGTCCAAAATTTTTGACCCAAAATTTTCAGGAGAGTCCCTTGGCACTCAGCTACAAATGACCCATCATTGGATTCGTCTTGATGAGTAGGATCAATTTATGGCCTCAATAGTGTGAACCAACCAGTAACAGTGTGTGAACCAAAGCTCTGAAAAAATACATTTTTCAATTCCTCCAACAATTCAACTTTCCCCCCACCTGATTTTTAAAATTTTGGCACCATTAGAATCCTTGAATCAATAGCTTTCCACTGGTACCCTAGCCATGCCTGTGCATTTGTAAACAAGGTCAGGATGATGCTAATTATGATGTCATAGAAAATTCCCATATGCAGAAAGTAGGTCACACATTTCGCGGCAGGGGGTACCCTTGCAGTATGGTGCTTTATGACTGTGCCTACTCAGAGTCAGAGTGTCTACGCCTACGGAGTACACTGACAGTGACAGGAATTAAATAGCTTAAGCGTGACTGTCATATCGTCTACTGTTTATATTTATCATCTATAGGCCTAGAGTTATTGTTAGACTTAGTCTGGTAAAATGCAGATGTTGTTACCAATGTTTAGCGCTGCAGATTCCAGGTTTTTTATGAGATCTCTGGCCTCAGACAAAGTCAAGTTTTCCGCCATTTTCTCAAGACTCGCAAAAACAAATGCGAAAAGAAAAGATTCCTTAATCCTTTGAAATGAAATAGAAGCCACTATGGAAAAATAGAATTTTCTCGGTAAACATAGCTGATAATAGGGGATCTATTGTCACTTTTCTTCTGTTTTTTTTGTTTTTTTTAGTACAAGGAGGTTATTCGCGAGGCAACCCCAAACCACAACAACACAAGAAATCGGCAAGGTTGTTCAACAAGTCAAAGCAAGAGTTCTTGACGTAACCCTACGTTGACAGGTATTCCTATCCTTCCAGATAAAAAACTGCATCACCCATTTGATCATTCGCTTTGATTTGGCATCTTCAGGATGTCACAGAATCCGTTAGCACGGTCACGATCGGTGTCCGAGTCGACGACATGGCCAGCGCTGGCGGCTGCTCGGCGGCCCGGCGGGTTGATGGCGGTGTCCGGGAAACCTCCCCCTGTGTGGCTGCTGTGTCACCCGACCATGGCCGAGGTGGCTGGAAGAGTTGTGGAACGCTGCTCTGCAACCAGCAGCCCTAGGACTCGACAGGTAGACAAGATATTTCTTCTAATCCTTCAAATAAATAAAGACAGATTGTTACTGTCAGATTATCAATAATGAGTGTTTATTTTTAATGTTGGGAGCCGGGAGGATACAGCCTCATTTTTTTTTATTACCGGTAAACGACAGCAGTCAAAAATTTCCGCGCCCCTCCCCCTTGCGCTGCAGACCCGCAGATTTTTCGTACCCCTCTTTGTCTTTGATCTATAGTATAGTAGTAGTCTTTATTGCTAAAAAGAGGGTAAGACTAAGAGGGTTACCCTCCCCCCCCCCATAGTTAAAAAATGATCTGCATGCGTCAGTTCCCGAATCTCAATGTCAGTTGCTGAGTTGGGTCACACTCTCGCCATTCATTCGCAATATTCACAATTTGGTGAAAAGCCCAAGTAGTGTTAGGCCTCGATCAATTTATGATCATCCACAGGCTGCCTCACTAACTAGGATGCATGAGGCCCCAAAAAAAATGTTTGTTTCAGGTTACCCGACCTGAATACATGAACGATTATCCCAAGGAACGATGATCCCAGAACGATGATCCCACCTTTTGAGGAACTGTTGGTAGAGACGTGACATCGCGGGACCGGAAGTCAGTTAGCGATGGCGGCCCGCAGAGCACATGGCTCAGATTATGAACTCTGAAGCATGTTGATATAAGTATAGTTGTATTGTATCACAGTAACCAAAGTATCATCACCTAATAAAGGTATACTTCATCAAGCATCCTGACTTCAACTTGGTGTCAGAAGTGGGGTTGTCAGGAACCCAAAAGCAAAATCACAAGGTAGTGCAACAACAAACATTCTCATTCTTAATGTGGTGGTGGTGACTTGAATTTCAAACATGTCTAGACCCAAGAAGCCAGAACTAAATCTAACAGGGAACATCCCAGAAAACTTCAAAAATTTTGAAATGAGATTCAACGACTACTGCATCGAGTCCGAATATAGAGACCTGTCCAAGAATCCCGAAACTCATCGGGCTGAGTACTATGCTAAGCCACTGATGGAAATTGCTGCATTACGTTCATCTATGCCCGATGAGGCACTGCAGGTTATTCGGTACAGCATAGAGCCCCAAATTTCAGCCGGGGACAAAAGCAAGCCGTGGGTTTGGTTGGAGAGACTCAGAACTCACTACACGGGCTCGGCCACATCCTCGCTGCTGACAGACAGATTCACCTTCTGGATGGCCACACAGGGCGCCCATGAGTCAGTGCAAGACTGGGAGACCCATGTACGGCGTGAGTGCAGCCTGTGTGACTATGGTACTTTAACTGATGAGATGAGCCGTGACAAGTTTATTTTTGGTTTACGAAACAGTGACATTCGGGCAGAGCTTCTAAGATGTCATGTCAAAGCTGACAACACAAAAAAGACACTTAGTGATGTTGTTGCGGAAGCCAAGGTGTTAGAAGTTGCAAAGCCGGCTAATCAGCTTATTGGCGAAGCCACCAGAGGCACAGACGAGGCTGTGAATTGGACGGCAAAAGGGAAGGCTCACAAAGATATGAAGCTGAAACGTGAGAACGGTACATGCCACTGGTGCGGTGACAGACGTGGAACACACCCTTGGTCGAAGTGTCCAGCCAATGGAAAGAAGTGTGGCAAGTGTGGTGGCAACGATCACTTCTCCCGTGTCTGTCTTGAACCTCAAGGAGACAGTCACCGGCCACAGACCCAGAGCCGTAGTGCGGGTCATTCCAGGAAAAATCAGCGGGGTAGAGGGGTCAACCATGGGCCTCAGAATAAGTTACCGCCTGACGACAGAAGAAGTCAACATAGCATCCATGCGGTCAACACTGATGAAGACCTAGCTCATGTACCCCAAGACCCTTACTCAGAAGTAGACTATGACGAGCAGTGTTACTCCCTGGAAGACACAGCTGTCTTTCAAGCTGGTGCAAGGAAAGGACGAAAGTACTTTGCACAGCTTCTTCTGTCGGATAAGGGTGACAGGTTTAACAGAATGAAGATACAAATAGACTCAGCAGCTGGAATCAACACAATGCCAGAACGCCTGGCCAGGAGTGTGTTTCCGTCTATCAAGATGACCCGTTCACCGTACCAGCTCTTCCCGTACAAAAACACTGCTCCAGTAAAACCCATTGGTCAGATCACCCTCTTATGTGACAGGGGGGATCGTTATCATGACTTGGTATTCCAGGTGCTAGCAGACAGTGACATCGGTGAGAAGCCTGCACTTCTCTCAGGAGAAGACAGTGAGAATCTGGGTCTTATCAAGATTATGGCGGACGAGGTCCTGTGTCTATCTCCGGATGTGGTTTCTGCAACAGCTCTGGACCAAGCCAAACCCTCACCAATGACTATTCAGATCCCTCGCTCCAGATGCCTGCCTCCAGCAGGCAACTTGACTAAAGATGCAGTCTTGCGTGAATACAAGGACAGCTTCCAGGGACTAGGGTGTCTGGGCCCACCTGTCCATTTTGAGTTGAAGGCAGATATTGTGCCAGTCCAGATGCCCAATCACCGGGTGCCGATCGCCAAGCGGGGAAAAGAGAAGGAAGCACTGGACAGGTATGTGACATTGGGGATCATGGCAAAGGTGGATGAGCCCACTCCCTGGTGTTCAAACGCACTCATCAGAGAAACCCCGAAGAAATTCCGCGTCTGTATTGACCCAAGTCAGACTGTCAACAAGGCATTGATAAGACCTCTCTTCCAAATCCCCACATTGAAGGAACATTTACACAAGCTGGGTAATGCCAAGTGTTTCTCTCTCCTTGATGTTCGGGAGGGATTCCTACACATTCCTCTTGATGAAGAGTCGTCTATGCACACCACCATGCACACATCATATGGTCGATATCGCTGGCTTCGACTACCTTTTGGTATATCATGTGCGCCAGAGGAGTTCCAAAAGAGACTCTTGGATGCCCTTGAGAACCTTGAAGGAATAATTTGCATTGCTGATGATATCCTTGTTTATGGTGAGGGTGAGGACTACACAACAGCAAAGACCAGCCATGACAGAAGATTGGTGGCATTGATGGAACGTTGTGTGGCTAAAGACATCAAACTCAATCCAGATAAGTTCAAGTTTGCCCTTCGGGAGCTCAAGTTCATGGGGAACATTATTACTGATAGTGGCTTGCGGCCAGACCCTGAGAAAGTGTCGGCAATCACGGGAATGGCAACCCCGACAGACAAGGCTGGTTTGATGCGGTTTATAGGCATGGCCACATACCTATCACAGTTTTGTGACAATCTGAGCTCGACTCTACAGCCCTTACGTATGCTGACAAAAGACGGTGCCAGTTTCATGTGGTCCAAGGTGCAGGAATCCGCATTCCAAAGAGCCAAGAAGCTCATCGCATCAGCACCTACACTCCTCTACTACAGTCTGGATAAACCAGTGACATTGCAGGTTGATGCAAGTGAGTCAGGTTTAGGAGCCGCACTTCTGCAACCAAACACAAAGGGAGAGCTACAGCCAGTAGCCTTCAGCTCATGCCGGCTCAGTGACACAGAAAGGAGGTATTCTCAAATGGAAAAAGAGTGCCTTGCCATTTGCCATGGTCTCCACAAGTTCGACCAATGGCTTTATGGGAAAGCTGATGTTACGGTGCACACTGATCACAAACCCTTGGTACCTATCATGTCAAAACCATTACACAAAGCACCCGCCAGACTGCAAAGGATGTTGATGACCTTGCAGCGGTACCGTTTTACATTGGAGTACAGGAAAGGCACCACGCTTCTCATAGCAGACACCCTATCCAGAGCAGCTTTACGCACCCCCGTCAATACACCCACAACAGGATTTGAGGTGTTCAGACTGGAGTGTGAATCGGTCAGCCGCAGTCCCAGGTTGACTGGAGAGACTGAGAGGGAGATAGTGCAAATGACTAATGCTGATGAGTTACTCAATGCTTTACGAGACATGATTATCGACGGCTGGCCAGATGACCGTGCTGTAGTTCCCAAGGATCTCAGGCCTTTTTGGGGATACAGAGATGAGCTGTCTGTACTGAATGAGGCTGTATACAAGGGGGAGACTGTGTTAGTGCCTCAGCAGCTTCGGGCCGCAATGTTGGCCAAGATCCATGCAAATCACCTTGGAGCTGAATCAAACTACAGGATGGCTAAGGAGGTACTATTCTGGCCAGGAATGAGAGCCGCGATAAAGGACATGTGTGATGCCTGCGAGACCTGTGCAGTATATGGTTCATCATCACAAAAGGAGCCCATGCTGTCACTGCCTATACCGACAAGACCTTGGGAACTACTTAGCCAAGACTTGTGTGCATATGAGGGGAAGGACTACCTAGTCACTGTGTGTCATTACTCAGATTGGATCGAGATAGACGAGCTGGGAGACACCCTTGCCTCTACAGTAGTCGACAAGACAGAGGTTCACCTAGCCACTTTTGGGGCCCCAGCAAGAATACACACAGATAATGGCCCTCAATTTATTAGTAAAGACTATGCAGACATGGTGACCAGGTTCAGGTTCACCCACACAACATCATCACCTTATTACCCAAAAGGGAATGGTCGAGCAGAGGCAGCAGTGAAGGTAGCTAAGGGGTTGCTAAAGAAATCGATGAACATCAAACTCGCCCTGTTACTTCACCGTAACACCCCCCAGGCTGGATATTCATACTCTCCTGCTCAGCGTATGCTATCCCGTCGGACACGCACTCCTCTCCCAACTTCAGACAGGCTGTTAGACTCTCAGGTGGCGGACAGTCAGGTGGTCCAGGAGGAAATCAATACTCGCAGGGTGGCCTCCAAGGCACTCTATGATAGGAATACTGTAAACCATCCACCTCTCTCAGTTGGAGACTATGCTTACCTGAAGCCGCCCCCTAACAGGCGTGGTCAACCATGGGCCTACGGGCAGGTAGTTGACTGCAGAAGACCCAGATCATACACCGTTCAGACTGATCGGGGACTGGCTAGCCGCAACCGGGTTCATGTGCGGCCAGCTGCTCCTCCCCCAGTTGGCATTAGACATGGGCAGTCAACTCAGCCCAGAACACCCTTGGCTCCAGTTACACCATCAGCCAGAGCCGACATTTCACCAGAACCAGCTGACAACCGGCAGGAGGTGCAACCGAAGGAGACTTGTTCCCCACAGAAAGTGCCAAAGTCACCTGCACCACCAAGCAGCAACATTGCTGCATCTCAGTCCAGGACCACTAGTGGCTCTCTTGTGGGCGGTGGTACCTCCCTTGCCCCGAGCCCCTCTCCGGTTCGTCGCACAAGGACAAGGGAGATCTCACGACCTTCAAGATATGATGACTATATCCTTGCATAGAGACTCATGTGTTCAGACCATGTTCAAACATATGATTTATCTTGTGACTCAATATAATTAGTATTTTCTTTCAGCATAGACTGTTTTAACACTTGACGTTGGACTATACTTGTCTGCAGGGATGTGTTTGTTCTCTTTTTTTAAAAAAAAAAAAAAAAAAAAATTGATAAAAGGGAGATGTTGGTAGAGACGTGACATCGCGGGACCGGAAGTCAGTTAGCGATGGCGGCCCGCAGAGCACATGGCTCAGATTATGAACTCTGAAGCATGTTGATATAAGTATAGTTGTATTGTATCACAGTAACCAAAGTATCATCACCTAATAAAGGTATACTTCATCAAGCATCCTGACTTCAACTGAACCATGATCCCATCCTAAAGAAATGATTGCCCCACTTTTCAAATATGCCCATATTGTATTAGCGCGGCGACTAGTGAGTACTACTCGTGAGATGAGTAGACTAGTGTATGGTTCACAGGCGCCACAGTGTAAGGGATAGGGAGGCCTTGCAATCTATTTTTGTTTGTGGCTCCTCTGCTATGGACTATTCCTGCTCACTATTCTAATGTTATAACAACAGTGTGTGTACTTTACTTATCAGTGAAGGAATTTTCAGAATATATCTCATACTTTTGATTTTATTTGCAGATAAGACATTTCACCATTTGGAGTCCTATGGCAGATTAGCATTAGAGCATTTTAAGATTCAGAAATGCATCCCTGTAGCCTTTGTTTTAGAATTGTTCGTTTTGAAACTACTATATATATATGTAGTACAGGTTTTATCTCAGTGGGTTATGGTACAATTGGATCATATTTTCTGTATTTGAACAAAGTATTCACTGTCAAAGATCTCTATGGAGAAATCAGTGCTAAAGTGTGTGTTGCCATATGTGCATTTTTGTAAATCAGAGGAGGTTGAAGTGTAAGGCCACCTTGTGGAACTGCTACATTCTTTTCTGTGTAAAATTTTTAGTTTACATTGAAATAATGCTTTCTCAGAATATGTATCTACTATTGGTGATGAAAGATTAATTTGATTACTCCTTTCATTATATAAACGATTTTGTGGAACACTGAAAACATGTATGTACACCGAGGTACTTACACTGTGCTCCCCCTCTACAGAGAGGTGGAGTGATCTGGCTGGTTTGCTGACCACTGGCCCATGACGAGGTACAGACTATTACAAGTGATTGGCAGTTGGGTGTGTGTGTGAGGGGGGGGGGGGCGGGGAGGCAGAGCAGGCTCCTGGCGATCTGAGACAGTGTACACTCATAATGACACACCTGTTGACTATGGCATTGAACATTGAATAAGACAGGTCCCTGTGGTAGCTGAGTGAGGTGCATGCAGAATGGACAGTCTACAGACTATTAGTACTTAGCTGCAGCGGGTAGTTCGGGTTGAATTTGTGCTATATACCGGTACTACCAAAAGCCCAGATGATAGTATGCCCTATCTGTCTCATCAACTGAAACTACCGTAGACACAAGATTACAAGTCGCCGCACCATGTCTCACAGGACTATTCACTACTATTGTATTAAAATCTACAATACTATGGTTTTATGTCTATCCTATCCCTGAACATGTTATTGACAAAGTGGTATTTAGATGAAGATTTTTCCATGAAATCTAGGAAGAATTTGAGAGTGACAGTAGGCTAGTGTGTGTGTAGGTACAGTACTCACAGTTTGTCTGTTAATCCATGACAATCCTATAAGTAATCCATGTAGATGATGTGTATCTCCAATAATTAAATGAAATAAATGTGTAAAATAAATATCTATAAAAAAATATATATATAAAATAAATAAAATATTTACGAAAAAAATCACTCCAATAATAGATTACTCCTATAGGTGTAGGCCTATACAGAAAATATACTCCTAGGAAAGTGGGATTATGGTTCCTTAAGATGGGATCATCGTTCCTGGGGAGCAGAAAATGGGATCATCGTTCCCGTGGGATCATCATTCCTTGGGGTCATCGTTCCAGTAACCACCCGACCCTACCTAGCAAAACGGGACCGACCCTAACTTTTTTTCTCCATTTTTGAAGAAAATTCCGACCTACCCTACCTACTTGTTTCAGCATGTTACCTGAAACACACAACTTTTTTTTTTTTTGCCTGACGGAATACAATAGACATTGTATGATTACCAACAGTTGGCATAGCTTTTATGTAGAAAATAGACATTGATTATATTGATTGTGTACCATTATCATGTTGATTTTGCAGAAACTAAAATCAAAGGTAAACACATATTAGGTTAATGAATATTGAATCCTACAAGAGGTTATTAAAGCTTACGGATTTCCCCATAATGTTCAATAAGTCATTTACGATAATCACATAAGTCAGGGCTCGACAAATCAGTTTGGAGACTGTGTGCCCACTGGGCACAAGGGCAAAAAAAGGTTGTGCCCAATAGGCAAGGTCTGTGCCCAACACCTTTGCTTTTTATACTCAAAATTACATATTTAGATAAAGGGAACACACATACTTTTAAGATGGCTTTAGTAGCTTTTGGACAGCTGTGCCCATTTGGGCACAACCTGAATTTTTTTTGTGCCCAGTGAATTTTTTTTGAGTCACGGGCATTGGGCACAGGGATTTGTCGAGCCCTGATAAGTACCAGTTATAAGTGGTAAGTACCGGTTGATTTGTGCGACATTGTTAAACCATTTAAGAGCCAGTAATGCATTAATGCATCATGCCGAACCTTCGGGGTTGATACACATCCCAGAATTTCAGCATGATGCTACAATGAAGTGCTGGCCTACTCGCGAGCACTTCGTTCAATGATGCATCATGACGACCAATGGGCATGATGCACTCCTGGATCAGCGGCTATTAAATGGTTAAACTCTGGCCTATAGACTGGTCAGTATCTTATTATAAGCTACTGAAGTGTAGAAATCAAGATTTTAAGGTCATGGAAGGTCTCCTGTAAAAGAGAGGTGAGATAAAAAAATAATGAATCTATCTTCAGAATTGTGCAAATATGTCTTTTTTATATGGCAGTTCTACCTTACCTATGTAAGTACCCAATGTACCGTAATCTCCCGCGTAGAAGACGCGCTGCGCGTATAAGACGCACATTTTAATGCTGAAATTTGTAAGACTAGTACATTTCTATAGTAAAATTACCCCTCGTATAAGACGCACACCCAAACTGACAGAAAACTATAAGACCCCCCAGCATTTTGTTTGGCGTAGAGAACGCGTCTTATACGCAGGAGTTTACGGTATATAAATTTTATGTATGATTTCTCTTTGAGAACTTAAACACTGTATAACCATCACAATGACTTTCACTCTATAGATTCTATGGGTGGCGTGAATATTCTAACTATATATATCATGGGATATTTGCATTTCACTACTGTAGTTCTCACTATCTAAAAATAAAATCCAACATCTGAAGTGTGCTGAAAGGTGACTGCAGATGGGCCAGATTCGATAGGTGTCAAAGGAATACACTCCCGACTGGATCACAAACATAAAACATGTTTGATATTGACCGACTGCATTGGTCGTCTCCCACAGATGCCCCAACCTCACGATCGGCCGACTGTGTCAGACCCATCCGCAGTCTCCTTTAGTGAAAGGATATTTCTTACACCACATTTGATAAATTCTGTACACATATACCATTGACTTTTTTGCCACTGATGTACATTTTGATCTAAAGGGATCTGGTTTACTTATTGAGCGCACCCAGTATACACTATTTACCTGCAAACACTGATACAAGTCTTTTACAATATCCTGAGACAATATCATATGAATTCCCTACCCCCACCTCACCTACACTCATAAAATCCTACTTAGGTACCCCTCCTCTTCCATGTCCCTTTATCTGAATTAATATAAGCAGATTCAATTCGGTGAGCACGGTGTGATGCCTCAAGGCTTCATGATTGTTTTAAGAAAATCAGACAAAAAGAATCAAGATTTATTAACCCAAAAGGGTTATAAGAGCTGGGTAAAAACTAGGTCATTTTCAGTGCCTACTTCCGGTTGAAAAAACAAAGAGACAAACCAATTTCTTTTTGGCAAAATATGGGTAAAATCAAACATTTGTTTTATAATCTTGCTAATACAACAATAGTTAAATATGTTAGGCTTACCTTAATAAAGAGATTGTATTCTTATGTGCAGCAGATTAGCTAGAATCTTTATCGAAACAGGTAAGGGTAGGGTTGCACAATCCTCCATTGCAGTTAAGACGGTTGCGTTTCCAATGGTTAAGGCCCCATAGGAGGTGCAAGTAAGCAACATTCCCGCGTTTTTGGACTGACATGGTGCGGACCATTGCATTTTGGGTAAAAAATTGATCCGACGTTGATGAATTTGCCATCATACGATCCGTCCGCGCCTCTCTATTGTCGTAAAAGATAAAATAACTATGTGTTCGCCCTGTCGTTAATTCGCATCACAAAGCCGTGGTCGTGCAAATTGACCCAAATAACCATGGTAATTGGGTCGGGCATGCACAGATAGAACCAAAATCCAACATGGCGGACAGCGAGACTATCGACTTGTGGGGCTATAACAGTAAAAAGATAAGGTATATTCGATTCAATTCGATTGATATTGCCAAAGATGCATGGATTATATTAAAAAAAACCAGTAATTTCAAGTTAAATCGATAGAATATATCATTTCTCCGTCAAAAAAAATGCTACTTCCGGCAAGGACGGTCCGCGCATGCGCACAGAACATCAAAATCCAAAATGGCGGACAACGAGACGATCGACTCACGGTGCAATGCAAACTGCTGGATTATAACAAAATGGAGTAGAATTACACTGTCTCATGCATTTTTATGGTTAATATGGATCATTATTCAAGGCCTGCTGGCATTGTGCAATGCTTAACTCGCCAAGAGAGGAGTTATTCGCCAATGAAACCTACGAGCGATAATGGATGCATTCTCCATAGTCTTAACCATTGACAGTGATAACGCTCCAAGAAAACATGAAGTTAGTATCAGAAGGGGCCTAAAAGAAGAGATTAAGTACCCTTTTAGGTTACTTGCATTGCAAAATGCTGTCCTATATTTGAATTATATCATTTTCCCGGGAAAAGATTTTTTTTCTGTCAGCAAGGCCAGTGAATGGCATAAATTACGTACTGATTTGACCCGTTCAGGCCACACCAAAAATAATAAGTTGGTCTACGGATCGCCCTCACCACATTTTCGGAAATACAAAAAAAAAAATTTTCTTTGGAAAAAATCTTGTCTACGGATTTTGCTCGCTTCAGTTTCTACAAGTTTTCTCTTTGTGATGTTTGGCAAAATTTAAAAAAAAAAAAATTTGTTAGCTCGCCTCAATTTCCCAGCAAGGAATCCATTGGGTGCCAAAAAAATTCTTAAAAAAAAAAAAAGAATTCGCTCGCACCAATTTTTTTAAAACCAAAATCCGTAGACCAACTAGTTTTTTTGGTGTGGCCTTAGATTTGGGGTGGGGGGGGGGAGTGAGGCACATACACACAAAAAAAAACCACAAGAAAAAAAGAAAACGGTTCATTGGTATCTACAAAAAGTCTTGAGCCACCATTGTGTCTCTACCATGCACACCATTACAAATATCGTACTATCAGGGTGTAGTAAATAATTATGCTTCCATAATTTAACACATAAGCTAACAAACACAAAACAATCATTAATTCAACACATCTAGTCAATTATTTATCTACCTCAATAATGCTGAGTCACAGTGCTGGTAATATAGTGCTCTATTGGTATAGAAAGTAACAGTTTTGCACGCGCCCATATCGGCCCTCTTTTCCTAATCCGGCTACTGCAGAACTGATTATCAGACTTATCTGAGGTAATGCTTCTAGGTATGCTTACAAATCAACACATTTTACCAAATCACCGACCTCTGTGCATACCATGGTATCTTCACTGCATCAACGAATATAGACCCATTATAAATGTTAGAAAATGCATTTACGATGAACTGAATAATTTCGTCACCTCAGTGCAATAAGGTTGTAACTGACATTTTGGCAAAATCGAGATTTCTTCTGTTTTAAAATCTGTTGACCCTTATCTACGGTACTACCTACTATGGAAATATTGAAGCTGAGCTGCTCTGTCTATGATATATGTGCCTACAAATATTGAAGCTGAGCTGCTCTGTCTATGATATATGTGCCTACAAATATTGAAGCTGAGCTGCTCTGTCTAGGATATATGTGCCTACAACTATTGAAGCTGAGCTGCTCTGTCTAGGATATATGTGCCTACAAATATTGAAGCTGAGCTGCTCTGTCTATGATATATGTGCCTACAAATATTGAAGCTGAGCTGCTCTGTCTATGATATATGTGCCTACAAATATTGAAGCTGGGCTTCTCTGTCTATGATAATGTGTGCCTACAAATATTGAAGCTGAGCTTCTCTGTCTATGATATGTGTGCCTACAGGCCACAGTGCAATAAAGTTGGTGCTATAGTAATTGTAACACTTCTTTTGCCTCTCCAGGCCTAGGTCAGTCGTATCTGAAACCTCCCCAGCCGGGAGGGTGATGTGGGCAGAGGCAGTGGGGCTCTAAACCTCGGAGAAGATTCTCTCCCATTTTCTATTACCCAAAGTCACAAAATCATTGATAAGTTATAAGAATAATTTACAGAAAATCTAAAACAAATCAGGAAATGACGTGATGAAATATAGAAAAAAATTCAGCCTATTTAGTAATAGAAATTACCTCTTAAAGAAAAACAGAGAGATTTGTAAACTAGGGTCCAGGAGTAGAAGGCCTCAATTGGACCCTTATCTTATCTCTTATCTCTGATCTTCTCAAAACTACTCCCGACTGACCATCAACTGTCTCCTGCAAAACATGAATAATGCAGATACAACCTTGTTGCACTGAAGCAACGATTCTTTTCTTCCCCATTCAAAAAAAAAAAGAAGAAGACAGAAAAATAAAGAAAATCCTAGTACATGTATTCTTAGACAGTATTAAAAAAGCCATTGAATGGGTAGAGTTCAGACCAGTAGACTTCTCAGAAACTTTGCAGGTGAGGTAGGGAATGACAATGTTAGGTAACACAGTAGATAGGGTAGGTAAATCTGGCTGTAGATTACCGTAGATAAGAACGTAATTCAATCAGCAGTTTTTGGAAGCTGACTAAAGAGCAACTACTACGTAATCAAATTATCAGATGTGCCACGTTTAATGGCTTTGCATGAATCTAATCATTTTCCCCCGGGGGGGGGGCCACTCTCAGATTTATGGATACCATGTGCGTACATCATCTTGACTCTGGTACCCCTTTTAGAGGGGTAGAATTTACCAAAAATACCCCCCTTTTAGCGGGATCCCACCAAAAATTTGTAAGAAATCACACCCTTATTTGACAGGAGCCCCCCTTCATTTACAAAAATGATACCCCTTTTGGTGTGTTGCCCTTTAAAATGTTGAGGAAAGGAAGTAGGTGAGCCGTGGAAAATCAATAAAATGTGCCCTCTTTTCACTTAAAGTTTTTGAAAATTGGGTTTGTTTTTTTGGGTCTAAAAACATACCCCTTTTTGCCCAAAATATCCAAAAATGTACCCCTATTAACGGATCCGGCAGGACCCGCCCCCAAACCCAAAAAGGTACCCCTTTCCCTCTAGTTTTTGTACGCACATGGTTAATATAGATCATATAGGAAGTGAACCCCCCGGGCATTTTCCCCAGAAACTTTCATGTTAACCCTTTATGGGCCGCTGATGTAGGAGTGCATCGTACCCGCTGGTCGTCATGATGCATCAATGAAGCACTGGCAAAACTGTTTGTTCGCACTTCATTAAAACATCATGTCGACCTTCTGGGACTGTTATCAATCCCAATAGGGTCGTCATGATGCATGAATACAGGCCTGGCGAGTTACTCGCCAGCACTGCTTGCATGCATCATGACGACATGATGCATTGGTGTATCAGCGGCCCTGTCAAACATGATAATTGATCATATATCTTTTTTTTTTTCTAATCACAGGCACCCACTTCAGAATGCCGGGAGGTCGAATACAAGGATATCATCCGGTGGGGGAAGTTCAATGACGGTTTCCCAAATATATTCATAGACGAAGTGAAAGACATGGCTGGAAAAGATGGTACGATGTCAGTAAATATCAAAAGATAGGTCATAACTATTAGAACTAAGAAACTCACACTTTGTTAGGACTACCGTAATCTCCCGCGTAGAAGACGCACCCCAAACTCAGCACATGCATTTTCGCGTATAAGACGCACATTTTAAGGCTGAAATGTGTAAGATTAGTACATTTCTATAGTAAAATTACCCCTCGTATAAGACGCACCCCCAACTTGAGAGAAAGCTATAAGACGCCCCAGCATTTTGTTTGGCCTAGAGGACACGTCTTATACGCGGGAGTTTGCGGCACATCTATGCATCAGCCCCCCCCCCCCCACTCCTCTCAACAAACCTCCGTTAGCTTCCACAGGGTCTTTTCCAGTGCAATGCTAGTACGGGTAACTTACTCAGCAGCAGTTGAGCTTCACAAAGACAACTGAAAATGGTTCTGTTCACCCTTGAAAATAGCACTGCAGTGGCCTATTCTAGATCCTGGGTGCCAATTAATTTCAGCTCGGCTGTTCCCAAGCAAGCTTATCAAAGAAATGATTTCTTAATAAATGTGCATTTTTTTTCAATTCTGATAATATTCTACCCATGACACTTATTCTAAAACATGCCACTTATACTGGTCACCATGGCATGATGTCCCAAAAGTCAATTCGAATTACTAATATCCTCTCTGTTTCTCTATACAGTGTTACTCTTGGTCAGCTTTCATTCACCAGAGGTCATATTTGAGCAGCTGTCCGTGATTTACGCCATACCCAGGTACGTGTATCTTTATTTAACGTGCTATCTGCAGACATGAACCAATTAAAGGCCACTTATACATTAATGCATCATGGCCATTGGTCGTCATGATGCATGAATGCAGCCCTGGTGAGTAACTCACCAAGGCTACATTCATGAATCATGCCGACCCTACGAGGTTTTTACACTCCCGGAGAGTCGTCATGATGCCCCAATGAAGTGATGGCAAGCAGACTCGCCAACCTTTTCTTTGTTGGATCATGATGACACAGTGGTCATGATGCACTCCTACATCAGCGTCCCTTAAAGGGTTAAGCATCACTGATGCTTCAGTTCATCACCCAAACTTATGTATCAACCCAGTTGCTTTTGCATGAAGCGTTATTAACTCAAAAGACGAGTTATAAGAGTGGGGTAAAATCCACCCTGATTCAGTGCCTCCTTACAGTAGACTAACAGAGAGAAAAAAATAAGACGCTTTTAGCCCATGTTAAATCCCATAGGTGGTGCAAAAAACCAAACATTCCCGCGCTTTTGGTATGGAGTGGTGCAAATAATTGATGAATTTGCCGTCATTCGATCCGTTCGCGCGTCTCTATTGTCGTAAAAGTGGTCATTATTGCCGTTCATTCTTAGGAATGAACGGCTATAGGAGGGGACCCATTCTTAAATACAAGCTCTCATAGTGGTGCTTCCTTGCTCTCCATGTATAATGCTGTCTCATAGGTACAGTATTGAGTATGCCTATACCTGGATTAAAATCTGCAAATCAGTCAAGCATAGAAGTGGTGGCAGTGGTGGTGTTGGTGGACCTGTTATTGTAGACCCTGGGGACAGAGTGGTGGTAGCCCTGGACACCTCAGGCAGAGCCATGGTATATAGTATATATACAGCCCCCCCCCCCACCACCTCTGAATGGTGGTGGTGGCTGTGCTCCAGGGGTGGCCCCATACCTGCCTGGCACCACCTCCCCCAGCACCATGTGGTTCTCTTCTGCTGGTGGTGTATTTCTCAGCACCACTGACTATTAACCCACTAAAGGCCACCTACATGTATATTTATGTATACATGTACACATAAGTATGATGCACTTTTTTAGGAGTTTTAAGTGGCGTGGCATTGGATTATTTGGAGTCTTGGGACCGTTTTCCATGTGTGTCGGCCATCTTGGTTTTCGGAAACACAGGGATCCAGGCTATATATGGTCAATTTTGATCTTAAAAAGTTATCAGATGGATGTTAGTGACCATTGGGACACCTCAACTACCTAATTTTATTGTTTGCCATGTGTGTCGGCCATCTTGGTTTTAGGAAACACAGGGATCCAGGTCATTTGTGGTCAATTTTGATCTTCAAATGTTATCAGATGGATATTAGTGACCATTGAAAGACCTCAACTACCTAATTCAATTGTTTTCCATATGTGTCGGCCATCTTTGTTTAGGATACACAGGGATCCAGGCCATACATGGTCAATTTTGATCTTCAAAAATTATCAGATGGGTGTTAGTGACTATTGGGAGACCTCAACTAGCCTATTTTATTGTTTTCCATGTGTGTCAGCCATCTTTGTTTTAGGAAACACAGGGATCCAGCTCATATATTGTCAATTTCAATCTTCAAAAGTTATCAGATGGATGTTAGTGACCATTGGGACACCTCAACTAGCTAATTTTATTGTTCTCCATATATGTCGGCCATCTTTGTTTTAGGAAACACAGGGATCCAGGCCATATATGGTCAACTTCGATCTTCAAAAGTTATCAGATGGATGTTAGTGACCATTGGGGGACCTTAACTACCCAATTTTGTTGTTTTCCATGTGTGTCGGCCATCTTTGTTTTAGGAAACACAGGGATCCAGGTCATATATGGTCAATTTTGATCTTCAAAAGTTATGAGATGGATGTTAGTGACCATAAAAAGACATCAACTACCTAATTCTATTTTTTTCAATATGTGTCAGCCATCTTTGTTTTAGAAAACACAGGGATCCAGGCCATATATGGTCAACTTTGATCTTCAAAAATTATCAGATGGATGTTAGTGACCATTGGGAGACCTCAACTAGCCTATTTTATTGTTTTCCATGTGTGTCGGCCATCTTTGTTTTAGGAAACACAGGGATCCAGGCCATATATGGTCAACTTCGATCTTCAAAAGTTATCAGATGGATGTTAGTGACCATTGGGACACCTCAAGTACCTAATTTTATTGTTTTCCATGTGTGTCCGCCATCTTGGTTTCCGGAAACACAGGGATCCAGGTCATATGTGGTCAATTTTGATCTTAAAAAGTTATCAGATGGATGTTAGTGACCATTGGGAGACCTCAACTACCCAATTTTGTTGTTTTCCATGTGTGTCGGCCATCTTTGTTTTAGGAAACACAGGGATCCAGGTCATATATGGTCAATTTTGATCTTAAAAAAAAGTTATAGATGGATGTTAGTGATAATTGGGAAACCTCAACTACCTAATTCTATTGTTTTTCATATGTGTCGGCCTTTTGGTTTTAGAAAACACAGGGATCCAGCTCATATATGGTCAATTTTGATCTTTCAAAGTTATGAGGTGGATGTTAGTAGTCATTGGGATACCTCAACTACCTAATTCTATTGTTTTCCATATGTGTCGTCCATCTTGGTTTTCGGAAACACACGGATCCAGGTCATATATGGTCACTTTTGATCTTCAAAAGATATCAGATGGATGTTAGTGACCATTTGGACACCTCAACTACCCAATTTTATTGTTTTCCATGTGTGTCGGCCATCTTGGTTTTAGGAAACACAGGGATCCAGGTCATATGTGGTCAATTTTGATCTTCAAAAGTTATCAGATGGATGTTAGTGACCATTGGGACACCTCAACTACCTAATTCTTTTGTTTTCCTTGTGTGTCGGCCATCTTGGGTTTCATGAATCACAGGGATCCAGGCCATATATGGTCAATTTTGATCTTCAAAAGTTATCAGATGGATGTTAGTGACCATTGTGACACCACCACCACCAATACCACCACCACACTACTCCCAACCCTCACACACATTCCTTATTTGCATATTTTAATCCAGGCATAGGTTTACTCCATACTATAGCAATGGGACAGGATTTTACATGGAGAGCGAGGAAGCACCACAATCAGAGCATATATTTAAGTATAGGTCCATTCCAAAGGCCATAGAGTTCATATATAATGATCTTTTTTCCTTGGATCATAATAGGAATATGCACGGCATTACAGCATTGCTGTGTTTACTTTCCTGAAAGTATGTTATAGATTAATAAATTGCAAAACACACAACATATGAAGGCCTTTTAGATTCCATATTAAAATAATATTTGTTCTGAAAGTTTTGATCTAAGATCATATTAAAAATGTTGTAAATCAATTCTATACTTCTTAGAACATGATATGAATATGCACGGCATTACAGCTTTGCTGTGTTTACTTTGCCAAAAATATGGGATAAATTTCTAATCCGGGAAACGCACTGCAATTTAACTGCTTTTAGCATTGATATTAAACTGGGAATTGATCGTCAAACTTAAATATGAAATCCCAATATCTTGATCATAGATGACAGATCCTAAATTGAATCCTCTCAATTGCATCCTTAACCCGGCCTCTTGATCATAGATCTTAGATCCTAAATTTTCAATTGAATCCTTAACATAATCTCCTAACCATTGACCCCTTGTAATTTTTTTTTTTCAATTATTCAGTGTTATAATATAGAAATATGATAAAGAATGGAGAAAGGACATGATTTGAATCGATATGTATTATTAAAAACATAAAATAATTATGTGTTCGCCCTGTCATTAATTCGCATCACAAAGCCGTGGTCGTGCAAATTGACCCAAATACCCATGGAAATTGGGTCTGGCATGCGCAGATAGAACCAAAATCCAACATGGCGGACAGCGAGACGATCGACTTGTGGGGCTATAACAGTAAAAAGACAGGGTATATTCGATTCAATTTGATTGATATTGCCAAAGATGCATGGATCATATTCAAAAAGCCATTAATTTCAAGTTAAATCGATAGAATATATCATTTCTCCGTCGAAAATGCTACTTCCGGCAAGGAGGGGTTGCGCATGTGCACAGAACACCAAAATCCAAAATGGCGGACAGCGAGACGATCACCTCACGGTGCCATCAAAACTGCTGGATTATAACAAAATGTTGGAAAATTACACTGTCTTATGCATTTGTTTAGTTAATATAAATTATTATTCAAGACCTGCTGCTCTATTGCAATGCTTAACTCGCCAAGAGAGGAGTTATTCGCCAATGAAACATACAAGCGATAATTGATGCATTGTCTATAGGCTTAACCATTGACAGTGATATGGCTCAAGAAAACATGAGGTTAGTATCAGAAGGGGCCTAAAAGAAGAGAATAAGTGCCCTTTCGAGTTACTTGCATTGCAAAATGCTGTCATATATTCAGTCTTGATAAAGACTCAAAATAACATCATTCTTGAATAAAATATTATGATTTGCCATATCCGAGATTGATTATGGCATATCTTTAAATGTACCGGTAAGGGTATGAAAAAATTGCAAACTAACTAATACTGAAGTGATCATTTTTTTTTATGACAGGGGGCCAACATATTTTCGATCTCTATTTTTTTCAGGGGGGGGGGCAAAATAACTTTACTGGTTTTCAGCGAAAAAGCCTGTGTGTTACTATAGCCAAGGTTAAAAGGGCGTGTGCATGCAACTTTCGGCCCCTCCGGTGGAGGGCAAAAAAGTATTGACCCTCATTTATCAAAAAATGCCAACTCCCTAAAGTGTATTATTGTACTGAACAGATACCTTGCGCGGTCGTTCACCCTGATCCTGCCGTACTTCCCTACAGCTACCATGGAGAGGGTGGACACCGAGGGACAGATAGCCACCGCTAAGGTAGGTGGTAAACTAACTATTAGAGTGTTTATAAGTGCTAGATTTGGAATAATCACATGTCTGGAATAAGAGCTGGGGTAAGCAGTGGCGGATTTAGAGGGGGGGAATGGGGCACACCCCGCTCCTTTTTGTCAGTACCATAATCTCTGGCGTATAAGGTGCATCCCGCCTATAAGATGCACCTAGAGTTTAAGGAATTGGTCAGAAAAATGAAAAAATCATAACATTGTTCTACTTTATGTATTTTCAAAATTCAAAAAGGTATGTGTAGCTTGGACCCCCTTGTGCCCCCTTATGTCCTATTATGACTTAGGGGTCATGTAACATATCAAAAGAAAGATCTTGGTAAATCCCCACGTATTAGAACTGCCTTATACGCGGGAGATTACAGTACTTAGAAATTTATATGATTATCTTGGACCCAAAAATATTCTCAAAAGATGGGGGCGGGGGTTTGCCCCCTCCCTTCAAGCGGCGCCCCATCCTGGATTTCTAAATCCTTGATCCGCCACTGGTATGGGTCTCTTCAAATATCTCTTTTGCACTAAAACTCATCTTAGATACTGTTAATGTTGAGATTTTCATACGATACATGTCATGCATACCGAAATCTCCTGCGTATAAGGTGCACCTCACATATAAGACACATAGAGTTTTGAATATGGTAAAAAAAATATTAAAAATTCATACCGTAAAACCCCGGTCATAAGCTGGATTTTATTTTCTATTTTTGTCTATGGATTTCGCTCGCTTCACATTCTACAAGTTTTCTCTTTGTGGTGTTTGGCAAAAAAAAAATTAAAATAAAATTTTTTCGCTCGCCTCAGTTTTCCAGCAAGGAATCCATTGGGCGCCAAAAAATTCTTTAAAAAAAATTAAAAATTCAATAGCTCGCACCATTTTTGTAGACTAACTTATTTTTTTGGTGTGGCCTTAAGTCTTATAATGCATATATGCATTTTTTTTTTTTTTTTAATTTATTTATTACCGGGTAAATCCCACCAGTTTAAGACCCTGAACTGGGTGGGGATCATCAACAATGCTTTTAGAATAAAATTCTTTCAACTTGATGAACACCAATTGACCAGAATAAGTACCATGTTATTCCGGTGTGGGTTTGACTTATTACTTGATTGACTTGACGTCAATCAAGTATTTACTTCATCCAAAACCTAGCATGTTTTTGCCTATACAGTGTCTCCATGAATATTGCAAAGCTGTTACCTTATAGGACAGAGGACTCTATATGAACCTGGGGCATTTATGAGGGTGGTCAGTAGGTGTGTTAGCCATAGGGGTAGGGTATAGTAGAGGGTCCTTAGATACACCTAGCAACTGAAAACATTAACCCTTAACAGGCTGGGCTTTGTTACAGTGGTAAGTTATGTATAGCTATACTAATGAATACAGGCCTTACATATCATATGCTGCATTCCTTAAAGGGTTAGTGACTTGACACCTTGAAACAAACAAACAGATTAGTCTTCTAGCCTTCAATTAGGCCACACTACTAAACCTTGCAAGCCCAGTCTCATTGTCCCTACTCTATCCATGGCCACTAGTTCTGAAGAGCTTAGTGTAATTGTTTTTCAGTCACTCTACTCCTCCACCCACAGCCCAGTGACCATTTGGGCATTACCATGTTGCATGTTCTACTTTCTTACATGAAGATCACTATAATAGGACTATGGATATTAGTGCATCATGATGCACTAAAACAGTGTTGGCGAGTAGACTCCTCAGCACTGCATTGATGCATCATGATACATTGCACAGCCCCTCACTTGCACAGCTCCTATACTGTAAAAAATGTGTGTTAAACTTACACTGTCTAGTTTCTCTCCCTCATCATAAACCCCCTACACTGTAAAAAATGTGTGTTGAACTTACACTGTATAGCTTCTTTCTGCCACCACAACCCCCCTCCCTTCACTGTAGAAAATGTGTGTTGAACTTATACTATGTGGCTTCTCTCCACCAACACAATCCCCCTACACTGTAAAAAATGTGTGTGGAACTTACACTGCCTGGCTTCTCTCCACCACCACAACCCCCTCCCTACACTGTAAAAAATGTGTGTTGAACTTACACTGTCTAGCTTCTCTCCACCACCTGACCCCCCCTCCCTACACTGTACTATACTCACAAGTTGTCAGCAATTGGTCAATATGTGTCAGTATTTACTCACTATTTGTCAGCAATTGTGACCCATCAAGGGAGAACACCCCTCCCCGGGGGATTTTTAATTCCCCCTTTGGCCCCCAGGGGGCATTGGAGGGGCAAAATTACTCTAAAATCATTATAAAAATACATTAAGCTAATTTTTGATGCAGAATCCAATGGTCTCATTTAAAATACACCATTTTCAATAGAAATAGCCCATATTTGGATGGCAAAATGAATATTTTTCATGAAAAATCAACGTATATGCCTGTTCCTAGTTGCCCTGGCAACTGCTCTAATAATCAAAATTTGCAGATTTTTTTGCCAATTTTTAGCGATATTCATCAAAAACCCAAAACTGAAAACAGAAATGGAAAATTCCATCTAGATCAAAATCTATGATAAAAATCACCATATTGTTATGTATGTTTTTTTTTTATAAAAAAAGGCTGATTTATTGTGTTTTTAGACATTATATTTTTTATAATGTATTTAGAGCTTAATCTTCAATTTCATATATGAATACCGACCTATGTTCAAAGAGGGGTTCTTATATAACTACTAGGAATATTTAAGCTGATGATGTCTCATTTTCAAGATCTTGACATGAACTTTGAGAATGAATTTCCCTGCAATGGAGTGTTTTTGTTTGCCTGGTCACAATTAGTAAAACATCTGTCAGTAATAATGCACTATTTGTCAGCGATTAGTCAACATATGTCAATATATATTAGCAAAGTACATAGTATGTAGCACATTGAGCATAGATCTCACCAAAGTTCTCAGCTGTTTCTTGTGAGACATTGAACATGTAAGTCAATCAGTACTTAGGCCTATGGCCTAGCCTTAGACATTTTACACTGTTTCATAAATGCATTGAGAACATCAAAATGATGTCCACCAATCCACTAGAACAGTCTCCATTACTTAAATCACTTTTGATTTTCCCTATATTTATAAATGTAATTATAGATAGAAAATATGGCAATGCCATCTACCTTGTGTACCTCATTTCAACACCTGATGAGATCCAATGGGATCGAAACCTTTATTCAGTCACCAAAATATCAATGAACTTCATTGATATACACCAAACATCTGTTGGGTGATCTATGTAAACTGGACTGGACATGAACTATCTCCCAGCACAGTTTGACTCCAGAGCGAGGCTCTGTGGTCAGGTGATACACATTTTATGCTCTGTCATAATTGTTGTTATGGAGACCCCCCATAGTTACTGGAGGTGGGCAGTTGGCAACCGTGCCATTTGAATCAAGGTTGTGTTGAGGGACGGACGGGCCTAAACTTTGGTCCCATATAGTGCATATATGCATTATGACAACTCTACTGGGTTTATGCACTTCTGGACAGTTAGCATGATGCACCAATGGAGTGCTAGCCAGCAGACTCACCAGTGCTTGCATCACGACGACCGTAAAAATATTAAACACTTTGCACTCTATAGATGATTACTCATATATTCTTCCACACCATCTATATCTTTTAGTTATACTTTACTTTTAATGACCTTCAGTTCTAAAAAAAATCATTCTTTTCCCTTCCTTTAAGACGCTGGCCACATTACTATCGAGCATGCCCCTGACAGCACGCGGACCAGCCCAGGTGGTCGTCTTTGACATCCATGCTCTCCAAGAACGCTTCTATTTCTCTGACTCTGTTATCCCAAGGTACTCTTCTCTATTCTCTATAAATGATCAAGTGTAGTTTAGGGAGTGGTTAGTAGTTTGGGTAGGGTGGTGGGATGTTGGATTTCTTCACAGATGCCCCACCCCACCTAGGTCCGCCCCACCACCAATCCGCCAGCCCCCTTGTTGATGAATTGTGCGTACTCCCTAAATCAGAAATCACATGCTGAGACATCTAAATCTTTATATCATTATCTTCAAGCATGCAATACCATGTAGTTAACAAAGTCACTTCTTAGTAATAAAACCTATTCTAGGTTTCTCGACAATTATTTTTCACTTGCAGTACTGTAAGTAAATAAGAGTATTGGAAGCACACCCATACCCAGAATCCATTTGAAATTAGATTATCAAATTATGAACCGTAATCATCTACTGAGATCTAGTTTTGTACTTTTGTACCCAAAAATTAAATCAGCAATGTGATGCCACTGTGAGTTACATCTGGTTTCTTACTCCAGATTAGAGTCGGCCATTCCTCTACTACAGCGGGAACTACAGCGACTCACCTCCACTGACAAGTTAGCGATTGCATACCCTGACGAGGGCGCATTTAAGCGTTTCCACTCCATGTTCGAGGGAGTTCCGCAGATTATCTGCTTTAAGCGGCGTGAGGGAAACAAACGCATAGTGAAAATAAAAGAAGGTATGAGAGTTCCAGTCCACCTATATATGGCTACCCACAATCTAGTGTGTGTTAGGACATTTTTACTAAGGCCACACCAAAAAAAAATAAGTTGCTCTACGGATTTCCCTCTCCATATTTTCGAAAATACAAATATTTTTTTTTCTTTGAAAAAAATCTCGTCTACCGATTTCACTTGCTTCACTTTCTACAAGTTTTCTCTTTGTGATGTTTGGCAAAGAAAAATTTAAATTAAATTTTTTCGCTCACCTCCAGCAAGGAATCCATTGGACGTAAAAAATTCTTGCACCATTTTTTCAAAACAAAAATCCGTAGACCAACTTATTTTTTTTGGTGTGGCCTAAGGTCTTTTAGGGACGCGGTGCCAATGATCAACAAGCTGCTTACCGTATTTGACCTAAAAAGCACCCTCCCCCCTTTTTGGAGCCCTTTCATTTCGCCTTCGGGAAGACGGGATGCGTGACATGCACTGACATGGGTAGCACTTCAATATTGAGAAAAAGGGATAATTTTTAGCAATTCGCGAAGCAGTTAGACTTCTAAGTAAGGAGGTACGATCAAGATCATTTTTTAAGCGCCCTGGGCGCATATTATAGTTAATGCTAAATATGTTATGTCCTAAAATGCATAACTTTTCCCGCACTCAACCTCCACTGGTAGGAAACTGTCAATTCTTCCTTGATATCGAGATTATCAAAATATGACACACACATTTAAATAATGCACACAATTAAACAGAATAAAAGATAATGAATTTTAATGCTGTTGTTTCCAGGTGACCCAACTGACTGTCACGTTGTTATAGTGGACGATTTGGTACAAACAGGGGGAACTTTAATTGAGAGTGCAAAGGTATTGTACAAGGAAACTATTTGTTATGAATATCTGACAAAAAAGTTGACATAAAGCCTGACAAAGGGCATTTATGATAATTAATTCTTACTCTTACTTTATTATGATTTACACAAATCTATATATGCTTCTTCGATGAGAACCTCTAAATCAATTTTGAACACATATTAAATTTTGCTCAAATAAGTCCCTCTAGTTTAAGAAAAAATTCTTTGCTTTTTATTAGGAATGTCAAATAGATACTAGTACGGTAGCTCATTTCTGCATGTTCATTTTGTTACCAATTGTAGAGTGCATGTGAAATGAGCATAATTTTAGTCAATCATTATAATCTTTACTTTTCATCTAAATAGGCTTTACTTAGCCTTGGTGCCACCCATGTCAGTGCCTATGTCACACATCCCGTCTTCCCAAAGGACTCATGGCGGCGATTCACCGAAAGTGACGTAAAGTTCGACAACTTTTGGATCACCGACTCCATCCCGCACGCCAAGCAGATTGCACAACATCCCCCCTTCAGACTACTCAGTCTCGCCGATGTCATCGCGGATGTCTTGTTGGGCTACGATTTGCAGCAATAGGGACCTGGGGGCACATTTCTTATAGGTCCATGCTGCAAGAAAGTGTAACCTTAAAGAAAAATGTTACGTTTATGTTCATTTCTGCTAAATACTCAAAACTTGACCTCTTATGTCAACACATACATCTCATGTCAGGGGATTCACAAGTCAGAAATAATTTGAATGGTGTACATTTAAAATTTTGAAATTTAAGGATATGTTTTCGTTCTCATTTTTTGAAGAAAGAAAAAACTACCTTTGCATTATTACCATCTTTTCTAAAGTCAGCCTTTCTTGCCGCGTTAGTCTTCAGTGATTTTATCACATGGCTAAGAGAGTGATCATGTTTCTAACGATATAGGAGAGATGATATGTTTTCCGAGCGTTGAAAATCATGCGCAAATTATAATGGTAAATATTGTTGATGAGGAGGCAGTTGTAATGGGAGGTGACAATATTTTCTTTATTTTCAGGTTTCATGGGCATACTATGATTTTTTGTATACAAAGCTCATTTCTGTGAAGTATTCTTGAACTGTTCTGATTCTATTCTGTATCTCGTGCTGCCCTCGGGTTCATGGCATTCAGCTCACCTTGTGCAGAATAATTCAATAGTACTCTACTCTCATGGAATTCTGTCTATGTCTTTCATATGTAGGTTAAAGAGTCGCCGTCCTATTATGGCCACACCTTTTTTTTTAATTTCTTTAATAGATTGTCACTAGTAGCAGAGTACTATGTATGTGTTTTCTCAACCCTACGTGATTTACAGAAATCATGTTTTGAGATTTTTTTTTCATATATATACCTGGTATTTTCTGTTAAGAATCGTGTAAACAGTGGTATATTTGGTTCATATTTATAGAGTTTATACTAATAGGTTCCTATTCACTGTGTCCGAGAGTGCTTACACAGTTAGAAAAGCAAATGTGAAGTCCCTATAGAAGTGAAAGCATATTCATACAGATGTGAGTGTGTTTGTTATCTACTTGAAATGAAATGTTAGATTATCCCAGGCCATGGTGTAAGGATTAATGACTAGTCGTGGTCAATAATTATGATGTATATTTTTGAGATAGTGGTGGACTAAGTTACTAAGGGCAGCATCGTGAGAATTGTTCCCAACACCTGGTGAGATCCATATACCAAGCTTCCAGGTCATCCAGTGGTTCCACCATTGCTTGATCTGATACCCAGAGAGATTAACACTGATACCAGTTAAGGGAATTTTCTCATTGGTCAATACTGCATCCCGCTACCTCCCTAATAAGGGAGTGGTCATATAAAGAAAAAGGAACATTAGGAGTAGGGGGTTTTGGATCCTCTATCTGCTCCATTCCTGGGTTGGGGAGGGGGGCAACAAATAGTTTCTCTTTCTCTGTGGAAAATAGGTCTACAATAATGGGTCAATAGGCGATATAAGCATATATTTTTTGGGGCGGGGGGCGGATGGAGGCAGAAGAATATATCCAACCGCTGTTGATAAGTAAGGACCACTCCCTAATGATACTGCCTTGAAATAAATCATTTTAGTTTTACAAGTCGATCATTCTAATCTCTGGTATTGTTTTGTGTGTATAGCATATAAACATATTTTGAGAATAGTGCACATGGTTGTAGATATTTGTATACAAAGAAAATGTATCCCAAGCATTACGGTATCCATATAATTAGACCGTAAATTCTTCTGTGAAATCTGTGTGTTTTAATATTATGGTTAGATATTCCGATGGGATCTTCCCTAAGCCAGGGTTTGGCATATATGCGAGATAAAATTTATACATATTGTACCATATCAGAGCATGCAGACTCATGGTGTCACATAGATTATACGCTTACCCCTCAAGTCAGGATGCGGCTTACACTGTAAAAACATAGGATGCGGCCCACATGACCTTCTGGCAAACAGGACTTGTGCTGTTTCTGCATATTGTTTTTGTGAAAAAGTTTTGGTACCAGGCTACGCTGGTTCCCCACTTTTCTTTTTTTTTTTGTTTCTGCATATTGTTTTATACCCTTTAAGTTGCCCTGATGCATTAATAATCATGTCCAATGGAAGTCATGATGCATGAATGTTGCCCCGGCGAGTAACTCGCCAGGGCTACATTCATGCATCATGCCGTCCCTACAGAGCTGAAATAGTCCCAGAGGGTCCGCATGATGCACCAATGAAGTGCTGGGTCTGTGGTCTGATGCCCTGCTGTATTAGCTGTTCTTGAAGGGTTATGTAAGTAAATATTGTTAGACTGATATGTTATTTCATTTTCATTTTCACGCCTGAATATGTATGATATTAATATAATAAGTTATCCGTTACATGACCTTGCAGACATTACAGCACAGCGAAATGAGTAAGACGCCCACCTGTTGTTGAGATTATCATTAGTTCAGTAGTGCATTTTAGTATTTTGTACCATTTTAGGTTGTGGTTTAACTTCACGTTTACCAGTACCCCCAATCAAATAAAGAGAAATATTTTAGCCTGGATACAGTCTAGATAATAGTTGTATGCGCTGGCGCAAAATTCAGTTATCAACCTTCATAACTGAACTATTTGTTTCCATTGTTACAGAGACATTTATAAAAGGTGACCGAGGGAGCATTTTTGTTTTGATTTTTTGTTGTTGCTGTCCAAATATGGATGCCAATATTTATACCGTTGGCTTATTGGTGCAATAAATAAATTTATTGAGGCAAAACAGTCTTGTATATTTTCTCAAGTCTCTATCAGCCTTGAAACAGAAAAAAATTCCATTCATTTGTGTGGATCCTTTACTTGGAGTTTCTCATTAATTTTGATGAATATGGATGAATTTGAAGAGGACACCCATTGTATAAAATCACGCAGGAGAAAGCATACTCGTGCGTGCGTGCGTGTGTAAGATCTAACGTTAGTAACGGCCGATCTAACTAACCCCTAGGACGAGAGGGGTGTCGGGATAGGTCGGGTCTGTCTGGATCTGTCTACCACAGCCTCGATTCAATATCAACTCTAAACAGATTCAATTATTTTTTACCCCAACACAGAACCGGGTACACAGATTAGGTACATATTAAAGCTTCGGGGCTTAATTGTGCCGGGTATGTCGCAAGTACCTCACGCGGGAATTTTTACTTTCAGCTACTGCCAACAGGCGGCAGTTACACGAGTTGCATCGGGTAATGCAGCTATTATGTTTCGCCTATTAACCTCAAAAAGTTTAAAAGACAAAAGTTTAAAACAAAAGAGACGATACGATATGGAAAACAACATATCACCTCACACTTCATTACTTATTTGAAGTTAATTAAGAAGCAGCATAAGATAACAGTACTACTTGCTTCAACTTCAGCTTTTCTTCGAGGCTATTTATTTGACGTTTTGGCGGGAGTGATTTCGTGTTGTGTTGACATTTAAATTTCAAGAAATCCAAGCTACACATCAAGATCCGATTGTCAGTCATCAGGATGGGTATATTAGGACTTGCCAAGTTAATCGCTGATGCAGCCCCGGGGGCTGTTAAGGAAAATGAAATCAAAAACTATTTCGGTAAGTGTAGTTTCTGTGACACACTCACAGTTCAGTGTCACAGACTGTGACTGTGTGACACACTCACAGTCACAGTGTCACTGACTGGGAGTCTGGCTTACGCAAGTTATAACTTATTGTCTCTAGTCTTACTCTGTGGCCTAAGCGAGTGGTCATTTTTTAACAACAGGGGGGGGGGGGGGGTGGTGGGTTTGGGGGGGGACAAAAATTTCAGACCCCTCTTAGGGTAGGTACATCACATGAAAATTAAGATAAGAAGTTAGAGCTAAACCCCTGTGTCTTAGTTGTGCAGGAGAGTGCAAGGATTTCACATCTTTTGGAATCATGTTGATATCTCAATTCGTTCTCACAGAATCGCAGAATTAGTATCTAGAAATCTGACATTTTTGTCCTAAGTATTCAGCCAATTTGTTGTGACCTTCTGGATCCCAATAATGGACCAATTAGCCATAATAAATGAAGAAATGAAAGGGAGGCAAGTTAGTAAAATGTCAATTCAATTGGTTGATTGATTGATTGATTTGTGTTTTACAGCACTTTAGCGGCACTAAGTGGCTATCCCGTGCTTCACAGGTTGATAATTTAACAGAGGAATGTGTCAGTGCCCGCACATATGTGCACCACACACATCCTGAGGGGATAGGAAAGAGGAGATATAGACCCTTTTAAGTGGGCTAGGGAATTAAATTGGAATGAACCACAATATCAGCATGAAATAAAAAGCTATCTGACCCGGATGTTTACCTGTACGAAATTTTACCTTGACCTAATTTTCCTGTGACCTATATATCTGACCTAATTAGTGAGTGAGTAATAGTTGTTTAACGCCATTTTGACAGCTAAGGCTTTAAGCCTAAGGTCATATTCATGGCGAGAACTACATTACACAATTTCAGAGGAATGTGTCAATGCCCGCGCATATGTGCACCCCACACATCCTGAGGGGATAGTAAAGAGGAGAAATAGACCCTTTAAAGTGGGCTAGGGAAGCCCAGACCTAATTAGTTCTGACCTAGATTCTGATATCAAATATATAGGAACAGACGCTGTAAAATATGAAGAAGTAGACATTCTGATAACCTAACCACTGGTATTTGACCCTAACATTAATATCTAATGGGTTTCCTATTGACCTAGTTTCAGGCCACCCTATATGTTTGACCAACATAAGCTCATGACCTGTGGTAGCAAGTTCACATGGTTGGGATTCGTAAAAAATCAGTTAATTGCTCCCAAAGTCGGGGAGCCTGTGAAACAAGTTTATCTTAGCAGGTATTGTAAGTGTCACACCTGTATGATGTACATGGGTCATGCAGTGATGGTTTTAAAACTGCCAAATCACCATTTCGTACCTTCACACAGGAAAATGTGATTTTTCGAATTTCTTTTGCAGTCACCAGCTGTACTATTCAGTCCACATGCACAAACTAGACCTTATATGAAACGCCATGAAACATACTATTACTTTCTTTTAGTTTCATTCTACTTTTTCATTTTGGACAACTTGATTTAGATGACCTTTTCAGTCATCCACTTCAGAAATCTACAAAAATGTCTAGAAATGCACCAATTTCCCCGAAAAATTTTCATATAGGTAAAATAAGCCGTGAAATACCAAGATAATTTCTTATATGTGTTCATTTATTCTTTGTTCTGTAAGAATATGCCAATTTCAGTGCAGTTTAATTTCCAGTGCAGCAATTTGTTGGGTCACAAAAAATGCGTCACAAATGATGGACACTCCCAGAGGAGTGGTGCAGGCATTGTGTGATGTACCTACTTAGGGGGGACAAAAAATTTCGCCCCTTTTCAGCAGCCCGCGCGCGACTATAGAATAAAAGGGGGGGGGGATGGGAAAATTTCAGACCATTCGGAGGGGGGGGGACAGAATAATTTTTGCCGCACACACGCAGAATTTCACCAACCCCCCCCCCCCCCCCTGTTGTTAAGGCCATGGGAACTCAGGTTACAGTTTACCGTCCTAGCCATTTTGAAAATTGATGAGGCATTTTTCATTATTCATTATATAGGTAGCACTGCCTGGTCCTGGAAATCTCCAGGTTGTATATGCCACCATATTATTGACATTCTTGGCACTGTAAGCTTTAATTTGATACCAAATATGCCCTCCTTTGCTCATTCCTACCATGTCCAAATACTTTTTTGAGAAATTCTACAATTTTTTTTAGATAATGAATACCGTAATTAAATTTTCTCATGCGGCCCCCACAGTAATATGAGTTCTATTGGCCTAAAAAATGACCACTCCCTAAGACTAAGTGTAGTACACTGACTAAGTGTAGTACACTGGTGTAACGCCCACCCCCCTACTAAATTAAACATGATTGAAGTCTTAGCCATTGCATTGGGATTGGCAAGGTCATTAATTGACAATTAAACTCCCTCTTAATAAGACCTTCAGAGGTCCATCTATTTTCAGATGTTCAAACTTTCCTAAAAACCAGACATCTCAGAGGCTTCTTCCAACTTGTGGTAATTTGGATAGTGAGAATTAAATTAGGATGCCATTACAACATTTCATTTCTACTTCTAGGGAGCCTAAGGTAGGCTTCAGCAGATGGAATTAAGCATGCCTTGTGCTGCCCCCTAGCCTTTTCTAGGCAAACCACCTTTCAGAGATCATCTGATCTCTGAAATCTCATTTCAGAGGACATGAATCTAAGCTGGCTTCTGATTGGCTGAAATTCTGATGCAGTGTTTTTGATTGTCTTTCTATGGCCATCCATTCTGGAGACGGTTTTACTGATTTTGAGTGAGGGGAACAGGTTGAAATGAAGACAAATGGGTGCTTTTAGCATAATATATTGAGGGGCATGTGTGCATTGCTAACAACCAAAAATATTCAGAGGTTGAGCCCATACCCAACTGACATCCCTGCTCTTATTTATGATATCTCATGGTAAGTAAATTCATTGAGATATTGGGGTGCCATAGCCATAGTGGCATAGAGGTAGCACTGCATGGCTGTACAGAAATGGATTTACATGGGGAATGTGCAATACATAAGGTGTGTATTACACAAAGTGGTCACATGACCATTTTATGATGTCATAGCTTCAAAAAATGGCGACATGTCTATTAAATGGTAAGTTTCTCATGTCTTTTTACCCCAGCCCCCGCACTCACTGATGCCCACTGACACCATGTGTTACGGAAAACACAGAAAAAGGGCCCTTTTACATGTACAAGTCTTTGTAAGTCAGTGGAAACCGAAAAAAAGGGTGTTTTAGGCCTTAAAAAATTCTTGTGTTCAGGTAACATAGCCCAAAAATTAGGGTAGGTAGGTCGGATTTTTTTTTTTTTTTTTTTAAGTTCCTGGATGCCGAAAACTGCCAAAATGACATTAAACATGGTTCCAACTTTAAAAACTACAAAAATGTTGGGTATTTCAAGCTCGTAGCATTCGTGAGACCATGGGCTTTAATTTGATACCAAACATGACTATATATTGACTTATTTACATTTTTCTTGAATTTTAGGTCATATTTACCAAAAAATTCTAAAAAAAAAAAAAAAAAAATCAAAAAAATAGGGTCAGGCCAAAAAATTCGGGATACCTGAACAAAACTTCTTCTTTTTTTAGGCCTTATACATGAGCCCTCATGGAAAGGGGGTCTTAAAATCACCACAATTCCAGCTGTCCATGTATCTCATCCACAGATGGAAATTCTGGAATGCAAATGAGTGCATGACATCCAAATCATTTGTTGTTTCCTTTCATGGAAAGGGGTAGGCCTTGTCGATTTCATGAAAAAGGGGTACTTTTTAGGAGCTAAAAATTCATTTTTCACTCTCAGAAATCAGTGGAAAGGGGGTAAATTTGGGAGTGTGGGGACCGGGCCTTTTACTGTACTACCGTAAACTCCCGCGTATAAGACGCGTCCTCTACGCCAAACAAATGCCTGGGGGTCTTATAGGATTTTTTCAAGTTTGGGGTGCGTCTTATACGAGGGGTAATTTTACTATAGAAATGTACTGGATTGACAAAAATCACCCCTAAGAGGTGCGTCTTATACGCAAAAATGCTCCTCCCAAGAAGGGGGTGCGTCCTATACGCGCAGCGCGTCTTATACGCGGGAGTTTACGGTAGGTGATAAACCATGAGGTAATTGCAAAGGACTATACAGAGCACATGTGTGGGTCTGTCTCAGGGTTAATATCCTACTTGCAGGTGACGCATTGCACTCTGCCCCTCTGGTGTCGTGCAATAATTGCCAATATGTATGAGATAACCCTAAGACAAAGACACACTTGCAGAGATGTAAGTTGTCAGGGATTTCACTGAAAATAGGGAATTCAAAAATGTTAAAATGTAGTCTGAATAGGGATATCCAGGGTCTTCAGGGACAGAATTTATTTACAGCCTTCTTTCCCTAGTCATTTTCTTCACACAGACCCAGTCCTCAGTTGTCTAATTCAACTAGGGACTCCACTAAGTCCCCCTGGTGTAAGCAGAGGGACTCACTGGTCCAGGGGAGACTCTGGGCAGGGAATCTCAGGGGTAGACCCTCCCAGGGAGAAATGAAGGGAATGTTGCTATCTTTTTGGTCTAAAATCATCAGTGAGCAACATAGTACAATTGTTTGACACCAGGGGGTGCCATGATGCTGTACTGGTCATAGTCTGCCCTGAACACTGCTTATACCTGGGGGCCTGCCAATTCTCCCAGTGTTGCGATAACAGCTTTTCATGGATTTTCCCAGTACCTGACTTACATCTCTGCACTTGTGAACCTTTGCCTATGTATTTTTTTTCTCTGACAATTCCACACCCTATACATATTACTTAATGTGTGTTGTAGCAGTGTTGCCAAAAGGATGGTGGCACGCCGGCTTGCCGGTGTAGAATCTTAATGGCCGGCATATGACCTTAGGATGTAGGCCAGGATGGCTTGCCATGGTCTCAGGTTTACAATGCTAAAAGAATTTTTTTAATTGGCCCATTAGAAGCAAAGATAGGAAATATTTTAGTAAAGCTTTTTATATTCAATATTTTCCCAATTCTTTCTAGTTATATGAAGTTTATATGGTTACCTTAGATATCAATATTCTAACTCCCCGGAAGCACTACTGCTAGTGCTACAGGGGATTGTGGGAGAAGACATCCGGTGTGACGTCACAGTTTCGCGCGCATTTCGGTTTGAGGCGGCAGGAATATTGAGCAGCGGGTATGTATTTGTTTTTATTTTATATCTACCTTTTATTTGTTTATCATATCTTCAAAAAACGTTCACATTTGATCTTAGGATCTACATGAAACGTTTCTGGCTGACGGTGTTAACCAGTTTTTTCTAATTCTTTCAGAAAGAGCTATCTGACTGAGAGAAGGCGAAGTCAGCGACGACGCCATCTTGAATTTTCTTCTTGGAGAAGTTCAACAACAACATGGTCTATACTTCTGATGAAGACTATAGACGATCTAGATCTAGATCGCCAATTAGAAGTTTCCATGATACTAGCTCTGTTGCTACTGAAGATAACAGAGAAATGTATCAAGATCATTACCACAGACCGGGGAGGATAAGCCCTCTTGAACAGTTGGAGGAATTTATGGGTGTTGAAGACAAACAACTTCCACCCAATCTCACTGATGAACAATTTCTTCAATACCAGACTGACCGGCATAATGTTATTCTTGATAGACTCGAAAGGAGAAGGAATCTTTTACGTGAAATCAGGGAGTTACAAATCCCGGAGTTCAGGGAAAGGCTACCGGAGGAACCTCGCAGGAGACCCTGGCCAAGACCCGAATCCCGGACACGGTCTCCCCGCCCACGCCATAGATCTCCAAGATATTCTCCAAGGCGGCCTAGGTCTTCAAGGCCTAAATCCACTCGTAGGTCCAGATCTCCTTATAGATCAAGATCTCCTCATGGATCAAGATCTCCTTATAGATCAAGATCTCCTCGGAGCAGATCCAGATCTCCTTATCGCAGAGCCTCAGTCAGATCCGGATCACCTAGACCAAGGCAGAGAGAGTCTTTTTCAAGATCTCCCAAACCAAGATCAAGGTCTCCTCAGAAAAGACGTCATAAACGTAAGTCAAGATCACATTCAATTTCACCCAGTGTTGTATCAGCCTCAAGCACTCCTGTTAAGAAAAGGAATTCAAGTGTTAACAAATCACCAAACCCTCCGGTACTCAGGAGAGCGCCGTCCTATACCTCAAAGATGAGCATGGCAGCAAGTTTCATGAATGAAACTGAAGAGATAAAACCTGATGATTCAGTGTCAGTAGTTCAATCTGAATACGATAAGAACAATGATAAAAAAGAGGACGATAAGGAAGAAGAACCTGATCCTTTTGAACAGTGGGGTGATATACCATTTGCCTTAGGTGCACAACAAGTCGTACAAGAGGCAGAGAAGATTAATTTCTCTCAGGCAGTTTCATCAGGCATGGAAAAACTGTTAAAAACTTTGTTCAAAAATACAAAGGATCTGACTGAAGGTAAAAAACTTGCAGATAGATATCCACCTCCAAACAATGTGACGGACATTCTGGCACCGAGAATGGAGGAAGGAATATATAAGTCAGATGTGGTGGACTACGCAACAAAGAGAGCTGATAAAGAATTGCAGTTTACACAACAGGCTCTGTTGGCTGCAATTGTAGCCATACTACCCTTACTGGAACTAATGTTGAAACACAGCTCAAAGGGAAATGAATTTGCCCAAGTAGGGGAAAGCGCTTTGGATGCATTAAAATTGGCATTTTATGCTAACACCTCAGTAGTTAGAAGAAGGCGCTATGCACTAAGACCAGCCATGGATTCTAGAGTAGCAAATCCTATCATTGAAGCTGATGTGAGTGGACAATCACTTTTTGGGACAGAAGTAGAAGAAACTGTAAAACAAGCTAAGAAAAGTGACAAGTTAGTCAAAGACATTTTCCCTGGCCAAGAAAAGAAACCCGCACAGAGAGGCAGGGGTGGGGCAAAGAAAACTCCTAATAAAGGAAGTAGACTGAACTCAGGATCAAAACAGGATTTTTTCGAAAACCCCAGACTCCATCTCAAAGGGGTCGGGGGGGACCTCATCGGGGAAGAGGCAGAGGGAGAGATCCATCAGATATGAATCACCACAGCCCCCTAGAAAATGTAGAAACAAAGGAGAAGCGAGGCTTCAACAAGAAAAGAGGAGCTTAAATTCAGAGGTTGGTAAGGATCAATTAAGTGATTCCTTTCAAGTAGAATTCTTACACACACCAGAATCCTTTCAAGCTGGTCAAGTAGTGAGGGTTTATAAAACTTGGCGTGAAATCACTAGTGATTCCTGGATATTGAAAAATGTTTTGGGAATTGAAATTCCTTTTGTTTGTGATCCAGTTCAATTCAAGGAACCTAGACCTTATAAATTCTCTAAAATAGAAATGAAAGCTATTAACGAACGGAAAGGTATAATTGAACAAACTGAACCACAACAAGGACAATGGATTTCAAACATTTTTCCTGTGCCAAAGCAAAATGGTGAAATTAGGATAATCCTAGACTTGACACAATTGAATAAGTTGGTGGAATACCAACATTTCAAAATGAATTCACTATCGACTCTTCTAGAATTGGTAACGCCAAATACCTGGTTAAGTTCAGTTGATCTTAAAGATGCGTATTACACATTATCAATCAGGAAAGAAGATCGGAAATATCTCAGGTTCTTTTGGAATAACCAGTTATACCAATATACATCACTACCCAATGGAATTCGTGTGCTCCGAGATATTTCACCAAAATGTTGGGTCCTATCTTCAAAAAAGCTAGAATACAAGGTATAACTAGCATTCCGTATATTGATATATGTGTAATAGCAGAGTCAGCTGAACAATGTAAAATTGACATAAAAAACTTGGCAAAAATGTTGGATCAAGCAGGGTTTGTCATTCACCCAGAAAAGTCTTGTTTGGAGCCCAGCAAAAAACTTAAATTTTTGGGTTTTTTGGTGGACACAGACAAAATGATAGTGACTTTAACAGAGGACAAAAAAGAAAAGTTCAGAGTTGAGGCTTACAATGTACTGGAAAAAGACTTACCAACAATTAGAGAAGTTGCTAGGGTAGTGGGCTTAATGATCTCATACATACAAGCGGTTGATTATGGACAAGCTCATTACAAAGCTCTAGAGAAAGACAGAAATATGGCATTAGTCAGAACTCAAGGTGAATTTGACGAAGAAATGTTCTTATCAAGAGAAGGAAAGGAGGATATCCTTTGGTGGTTAAAAAATCTTGAAACAGCAAAAAGAGCTATTAGATCTGACACACCAGATGTCTGTCTTTCTACAGATGCTAGCCAACAAGGCTGGGGTGCAAATTGTGAGGAAATCTCAATTGGCGGTAGATGGAACAGATCCGAAAATTCACACATCAATGTGCTAGAACTAAAAGCCATTAAATATGGTTTGAGAAGCTTCATAGACTCAAATATACAGGTACATGTATATTCTGATAATACTACTGCGGTAACATATACCAAAAAAGGTGGAGGAGTAAGATCTTTTCCATGTAATAAAGAAGCCAAAGAGATTTGGGAATGGGCTGAAGAAAATGATAACTGGGTAACTATTTCGTACTTACCTGGTAAACTGAATGTCAAAGCAGATCATGCTTCAAGACACTTCAAAGATAACCTTGAATGGTCGCTATCAGACAAAATTTTTGAAAAGATCTGTAAAATTTTTGGAAAACCAGAAATAGATCTTTTTGCTTCTGTAGAAAATGCAAAATGTGACAAATATGTATCGTTTAAGCCAGACCCATATTCTTTTCATATTGATGCATTTACTCTATCTTGGGCTGATATTAATGCATATGCATTTCCACCTTGCAGGCAGATACAAAGAGTGCTCAACAAAGTGATGCAAGAGAAACCTCAATGTCTGATATTAGTTGTCCCAGATTGGCCAACTGCGGTATGGTACCCGAGAGCAATAAGAATGACGACAAGAAGATTGAAAATAGGCAAAAAGAAAAACAACATCAAAAACAATCAGGATCTACTGAAGAATTTTCCTTCAGGAATCCCTTTGGTTATTTTCAAAATTTAAGAGATGAAATGACGTTGTCAAAAATGTGTGATAAAAGAACAGCTGAATTCTTGTTATCAAGTTGGCAAACAGGTACTCAAAAAGTGTATGATTTGTATATCAGAAGATGGTTCACATTTTGTCTGATCATGTCAATACCAAGGTTCAGTCCTACGCAATTCCAAGTGTGTGCCTTCCTACGAGACATGCTAGAAAGTGGATATTCATATGGGGCAATTAATGCAGCAAGGTGCAGCCTATCGGTAATACTGCCAAAAACTCAATAGCAGACACAATGGGAAGAAGTTTCTGGGTAACTAAAGCTGTTAGAGCGGCTTATCTGATAAGACCACCTATGCCCAAATATAACACTTTCTGGAATGTATCGCTGGTGTTTAAATTGTTGAGATCATGGGGAATGAACTCACAAATGACTTTGGCAAGATTAAGCAAGAAATTGTTGGTCTTGTTGCTCCTGATAACAGGCCAGAGAGGCCAAGCGGCATTAGCACTAGATCTGAAAAAGATGAAGAAAAATGATGATGGTACAATCTCAATGATCTTAACAAAACCAATGAAAACAGCAAAAACAGGAGAAAAGTTGAAAGAATTGAAATTGGTCCCATATAACAAGGACAAAAAGTTGTGTATTGTTCGAACCTTGTTAAAGTACAAAGACAGAACAAAGAAGTTAAGGAAAACTTCAAAACTATTTGTTTCATATATAAAACCTCATGAGGAAGTGTCACGTGATACCATCTCCCGATGGATCAAACAGGTGTTAAGAGTAAGTGGAATCAGAACAGAATTTTCAGCCCATTCATTAAGAGGAGCTGAAGTGTCCACAGGCACAAAACTAGGGGTGCCAACTGACGTGCTGATGGAGTATGGATCTTGGAAAGGTCAAAAAACTATGGCACGTCATTACCAAAAACCGATAGAGACAAAAGAGAAAAGACCTCTTGGTACAATCCTTCTAGATAATTGTGTTTAACTGGTGTTGAAACGGAGGATAGCTATCCAATTGAGTTCTATTGATATAATTATTAGGCAGGTCTATTTAAAAACTGATTGAACAAAGCTGGTACTTTGACAGTCACAAATAATGTTTCATTGGAATTTCTACAAAGTTTGGTGGAAGGTGAACTTGTTTGGACGTTCAGAATTAAAATTATTGAATTTAAAGAAAACTGGTTGTTTTTCTTTCAAAAATTCATATAAAAAAAAAAAAAAAAGGGAATAATTAACTGACTCTCCCACAATCCCCTGTAGCACTAGCAGTAGTGCTTCCGGGGAGTTAGAATAGTAAATTACCTGAGTAACTTACCTGGGTTAGTTATGAAAGGGAATTAAGGTTCTAACGAGCCAATAAGCACTATGTATAGTGCTGTATTGGGGATTAAGGGCCCACCTCTCCTCCCCTAAAAGCTTGGAGGAAAAATTGGTTTATTTGGACTTATTAATTCTCTTTCTAAATTCTTTTTATCTCAGTTAATTATCTATTCGAAATGCTTGCTCTTTTTTACTGTGACGTCACACCGGATGTCTTCTCCCTTAATCCCCAATACAGCACTATATATAGTGCTTATTGGCTCGTTAGAACCTTAATTCCCTTTCATAACTAACCCAGGTAAGTTACTCAGGTAATTTACTATTTGTGTGGCCTGCGTGAGAGGGAAAAGGCCTGCATAAGATGGCATGACACAGGCCATGTTGGCCTGTGTCAACAAAAAGTTTTCAGCAACACTGGTTGTAGGCCTAGTCATACTTTGGTATATCAACTGCTGTCATTTACCCGCAGGTCGGAAGGTAGCTATTGATGCGTCTATGAGCATATATCAGTTCCTGATCGCTGTGCGACAAGAGGGTAACGTGCTCACTAACGAACAAGGGGAGACAACCAGGTAAGTATATAGAATGAAATGTAGATCATCTGTCCCCGGGCCTCCCTAGCCCACTTAAAAGGGTCTATTTCTCGTCTTTCCTATCCCCTCAGGATGTGTGTGGTGCACATATGCACGGGTTCTGACACATTCCTCTGTGAAATTGTGTAATGTCGTTCTCGCCATAAATATGACCTCAGCTGTCGAAATGGCGTTAAACATCTATTACTCACTCACTCACTCATCTGTCCCTAACAGTACACTGCTTGTTATGGGCTGGCTACTCGACTCCATGCTTTTCACCATGCAGGCCAAAGTGGCCTGCATCTTGGCATCTTATGCAGGCCATTTCCCTCTCATGTGACCATATGATATTGATATTATAAGCTACCTTCATAAATTTCAATATAACTTGTTTAAAACTTGAAAAAAAAAATAGTAGTATAAAACAATTTTACAAATGGGCCTTATCTTCTCTTCTAATTGGCCGGTTTGAAAAATTCTTTCACCATTAGGAAGCTCAGATCATAGCAGGCCATTCTGGCCTGCATTCTTAGGCCCTATGCCGGCCCTTAATATTCTACGCCGGCGAGCCGGCGTCATTTCGGCAACACTGCCCTTGTGAATGTGCTGTGTTAAAAAGACAGTGTCTTCATAGAAACGTTTTAAAAAAATAAAAACAAAGAACGAAAGAAAAGCTTGATTACCCCCTTTCAGGCTTTAAAGATACAAACAGGATGACTGCTCGCTATCTTGCTGTCAGAAAGGATGTCCTACATATTTCTCAGTTTTTATGATAATCATTTGATCATATAGATATAAAGACTTTGCCGAGTGAGATAACCCTCAGTCATACCCACTACGGGTGAACCTTTGTATATAAATTTCATGTTATCTGACTCAGAAATGATCAAAACTCAATTAAAATGATATAAAATGATGATCGTTTATATGTTTTAATGTCATTTAGGGCGCGAGATCAGGGATGGGTTATGTGATAGTCGGTGTGAGATACGGAGCCTCTAGGTTAAACCTATAGGGTGTCCGTATTCCACTGCTTCCAACATGAAATGAATTAATGTTTCTCTTCCAGTCATCTTATGGGAATCTTCTACCGCACAATCCGCATGGTTGAAAATGGCATCAAGCCGGTGTACGTTTTTGATGGCAAGCCCCCGGATATGAAGTCAGGCGAGGTGAGAAATGGATTCTGGCAGATCCAATGATAGAAGAGACATGCTATATCTCACCTTATTATCAATTTGAACTTCGTAGAGATTGTTACTAAGGCCAAAAACAAATAAATTGTTTTAAATTACTTGATCCTACCTAGCAAAACAGAGCCAACCCTAGACCCTTGCAAAAAAAAAAAAAAAATGTCGCGTACCATACCTGATTTTATTTTATTCAGGAAGTTAACTGAAACACAACTATTTTTCTTTAGCCTATCTGTGATGTCAAGATAAAGTACTGAATATATTATATGTGATGTCCATTTTATAGAAATGCTCACAAATATTTCCCTCCAGTTGGCTAAGCGTAGAGAGAAGCGAGATGAGGCCCAGAAGAATCTGAATGCAGCCGAGGAGGCGGGAGATGCAGAGAACATTGAACGTTTTACAAAGCGACTCGTGAAAGTTACCCCGGAACACAATAACGAATGCAAGCAGCTCCTTAAATTGATGGGCATCCCCTATGTCGATGTAAGATTTTCAAAACCTAACGTTATATGCCCTTGGTAGATATACATGTATTAAGTTAACTTACTTCTAAGCCAATGCTACCGCTATTAAAAAGAAGAATTCCTAATTTAGTAAAGTGAGCGTCAGCCTTGGATGGTAATAGATCACGGGTACTGTTCGGCATCCCTAACTCATCTTAGAAGGGTCTTTGATATCTCAGGATTTTGCCAGCTATAAGAAGACGAATATACAAAAATGTAGATATGTTGATCAAACACCGAACAGAAATCTTACACTTTACAGAATATTCTGCAATTAGGCAAATACTAGTAATGAATGTTCTAATGGTAATAAATTAAACTTACTTATGTACATATTTTCCAGGCACCATGCGAGGCAGAGGCTCAGTGTGCAGCGTTGGTGAAGGGTGGTAAGGTCTACGCTACTGCAACGGAGGATATGGACGCTCTTACATTTGGCACCAACGTCCTATTGAGACATCTCACATTCAGCGAGGCCAGGTAGGATCTTTTAACATTGGCTTCTTTTTTTTACATGCCCTCCAGACCAAGGAAGTTATTAGAAATCGTGTCCTTTAAGATGACGGGCCAAGGATAGCAATTATACATGGAAATAAAAGTGGGGGTGGGGGGAGTCCTGCTAGCATTGCCATCTGCAACGTAGATTGTTGGGAATTTCTCAATGTAACTTGAAACACTATTTTCTGGCTTTTGTGAAAAAAACACACATATGGAGTACCATAGAACTTTGCTTAATCTGTTGCTTTCCTGTGTTTTCCCACAGGAAAATGCCCATCAAAGAATTCTACATAGACCGGATATTAGCAGAAATGGATTTCACAATGGATATGGTAAGTTATGGTTGATCTTTTTGTTAAATCAGGCAAATATTTGATAAGGAAAAAAAAAGAGATATGACAAAAAAGAGAAAAGGTAACCAGGCCTTCCTAAATTTCATTGCCTATTTTGTCAATTATATTTTAATCCTAACACCTATACTATTTGATGTTTCAGTTCATTGACCTATGTATCCTGTTGGGCTGTGACTACTGCGACTCCATCCGAGGCATCGGACCCAAGAGGGCAGTTGAACTGATAAGAAAACACAAGGATATCGACACAGTCCTAAAACACCTAGACAAAGATGTAAGAAAGGATTTTAGTTAAAATCTACCTATTTTGCAAAATCCTGCATTGAAGCCGTATCCTGGGTTTTGGCTTTGGTATAAGGTATAACCGTGAGAGTTACTATTATTCTTTCCCGAACGTCCATGACCTTTGCAATGAAAATACCTTAAATTCTCATAGTAGAACCAGATACCTACTGTAGCTTATAAGATGTTTCTAATGCCGGGGTGGGGCTCATATGAGGGCACACTGGCCCCACCTCGTAGTCTATTGATTACGCCACTAGTAAACAGGCATGCAGCAGGGAGGTACTATTCTTCTTAGCTGGTTTCTGGTGAGTCAAGCTGGCAGATGGATACCAGCAAATGCTGGTTCCCACAAGCTCCCAGTATTGGGGTCAATTGCGGCGATTTTTGGTCAAAATGGTAACCTAGGGGAGAAGGCTTAGTTTGCCCACCAAACTAGGTCGCCGGAGAAGTTGCATATGAGGGTATATTTGACACCGTAAAACAGTAGTGGTACTGCTGAACTGCCAATTTCCAATATCAAGGTGTTGTTTATATACAAAGGTTGCGGCTCATACAAAGGACTTTACGGTAGCCATTACTTACTGTGGGTTTTCACAACAAGGTTCTGCCATTCAGAAATTAAATCAATAAAGTTGGGTCGTACCAGTGTTGTGTTCATTTTGAATTCTATTTACAGAAATACACAGTACCAGAAGACTGGCCATATCAGCGTGCCCGTGAGTTGTTCAAGGAACCCGAAGTTATGGAAGCAGAGAAGGTGGAGGTGAGTTCTATTTGGAGAAATGAGCTTTTAAGTCTTCAGGTTTTCCCTGATTTTAGGGGTCCAAAGACGTTCTCTATTATAAAAGCCACGGTTTATACTAGAACCCAGATTCTTCTTGCAGAGTTTAGCTTCTCCCAAAGTTTGGGTGCGGCTTATAGAGGGGTATTTGACACTATGATATAGTACTGAACTGCCAATTTTCAATCCTTGGGACTAGCCTATAGCGTCTCCCAAAGTCGAGTGTGTGGCTTATACGAGGGTGCAGCTATTATAAGAGAATTAACATAATATGTTCCTATTCAAAACATAAATGTTTTAAGGATTTCCATGCTTAGTCGAGTTCATCCCTGCTTAGGAAGTGCCTGGTATTCAACGACAGCAGCGATGGGATTGGGGAAGGGCCAAAAAATAATCAATCGCTTAAGGTTGGATGGAATCGTACCTTTTCAGCGAAATAGTAGGCGAATTACTATTAAAAACGGGTCGAGGGCGGGCTGAAAGAATATCCAGCCGTCCATGCAAAACAGTAGGTTATAAATGGTATAAAATGTATAACTAAACCACTTTTCTCTCATCAGTTGAACTGGACTGCACCTGATGAGGCTGCTCTGATCAAATTCATGGTGGACGAGAAAGGATTCAAGTAAGTTTCACCGTTATATAAAATCATTTTCTGGAAATCAAAATATCTTTTTGACAAAGATGCTACACTCAAGTCAAAGCGGCACTGACATAAAAGTCGTACCTAGACTTTAAAAATTTTCTCACAAATATCTTTTCTCACTGGTATTAATGTAAACAATGTTGTTCTTGACTTCTGTTCTACCAAATGGATTTTCATTTAATGATTTCTGTAGGGAAGTGTTTAATTTCCTTCCAGTTTGTAGTAATCTTTCAGTGGTTATTTGTGTCAAAAGCCAGACCAGAGTTCCATATTTATAAGGGTTGATGAAAGTCTTGGGCCAAAAAAAATATAGTTGTGCTTCCAGTTACATGAATTGAAAGGGTAGGGTCGGTAGGTCAGATTTTTTTTTTTGTTTTACATATGTATAGGAAATGCTAAGGCACATATCAACGGATGTATCAAATTCTTTGATTCATTGCAAAATAATGATGGAAAAAGAAAAGTTGACAACTGTGAAAGAGGGGAAGTATATTAAAAGGAAAATGAATTAAAAAAATATAAAAATCCTCAACAAAGTATAAAATCTTTCTAAAAATTAAGAAAAATTTCTTTAAAAAATGAAAAATTTCTTCAAAGTCCAATTTTTTAATTTTTTTGGGCCCTGTTTTGCTAGGGTCGGTCGGGTAACTGGAAACACCCTTTTTTTATTTGGCCTTGTGATGAAAAATAGTCTTAAGGACTTAATGTAGGCCTACCTTGTGGCCCTTAAAAGACATATCGGTCATGATGCAGCCCTCGCGAGTTACCTGCCAGACCTACATTCATGCATCATGCCGACTCTACCCTTGAATATACTCCCAGACGTCCGGCATGATGTTCGAATGAAGTGCTGGCGAGTATGCCTATGCATCATGCCAACCCTACAGGGTTAAATGATAAGCTCAGGGATGGAAGTCTTCAGGGATTTCCCTGATTTCAGGGATTTTCAAGTCCCAAGGCCCTATACATTCTTATACAAAATCAGAATTCAGATGGGTTTTTATTGAGCATTTCAGGGATTTTTGTCCTCAGTGACTTTCATCCCTGTAAGCTCCCGGAGGGTTGTCATGATGCTCCAATGAAATGAAATGCTGACAATCAGACTCACTGGCACTTCATTAGTGCATCATGACGACCAATGGGCATGATGCACTCCTACATTAGCAGACACTAGTATAAAGGGTTAAGCACTGATATTTGATATATCCCCTTTAACCCCCAGTGAGGACCGTATGAGGAATGGCTGTAAAAAGTTAGCGAAGGCGCGGTCAGGCTCGACACAAGGACGGTTAGATGGCTTCTTCAAGGTCACATCAGTTACACCAAAACGCAAGGTAAATACGCTGCCTCATACTTCCACATACAGGCTTCCCTAGTCCTTCATAAAATAGGCGATCTGTATCTCCTCTCTGCTGTCCCCTCATATATGCGGTTATTGCCCATTATAGATGGGCACGGACACATTAACTAGGGCGATAATTCATCAACCCGCTTACCTCATTCATAAGCCGGGGGTAGACCTTGAAGAATTCCTTTAAGCCAATATTAAGGCTTAATTTACACTACTTTCTCTTTAATCCATTGAAATTTTGGCAATGAATTAAAAGCTGGTTTTGACTACAAATAGCACCACAAAAAGAGCAAAGGGGGGGTAGCACGGCAAATTTCAACATGGGTATCAGATCAAAGATTGTTGATAAATTTGCGGGACCCAGCGGAAAATTTGCGAACATCTGATTGGTCAAGGGGTGGTCACGTGACTTGCTAAAGCTGGTACGTCTTAGCCATGTGAGCCCCCCTTTAACAGGGCACAAAGCTTAGACATATATTTTAAAGGCTTATCGAGTACATTTCTCTCATTTCAGCCAACAGAACAGAAAGGAAAACCTGCCAAGAAAGCAAAGGGTGGCGGATTCAAGCGTGGAAAGTAAATGATCAGTTGTGTAACTGAAAACTAGAAGATTACAGTTAACAGCCAGGGCAAAGTTCTTAGTTACTATTGAGAAACCATAGAATCTGTATAGATGTTTATTGAAATACGATTACTATTGATTAATTCTGGACACAACACAATGGATAAGGTTCCCTTACATGTGACACTAACTGAAGTTGGGCTTCACTGCTCATAGCTCTGTGTACACAATTGAATCACATTATAGAGGTGTCGGGTTCAGTCGTAAATGTGGTTATCAAATTCTGTTCATTCCGTTTACCACTATCAGATACATTGTATTTGTAAAAGCACCGCTGACGCGAGTTATGTTATGCCTGATGGTGAATACCGTATTAACGCGGGCTTATACAACCTCTCCCCCCGGCCTATACACGGGGCAGGCTTTTATACCACTAGCTCTATTTTCACCCAGGCTAATACTGGAGGCAGGCCAGTACTCAAGATGGAATTGAAATTTGGGAGTGTAAAGTTATGTGTGGGATATTTAAACTTTACATAGATATATTTGTTTATGAATCTCACATAGAATGTGAGATTATCACCTATTTGTACAGGTATGGAATGCACTGCATGCAAAAAAAAAAAAAAAAAATGTATAAATAGATGAAAGGAAAAATAATCGTGATCTGAAAATCGAATGTTCTCAAACCACGTACATAGGGCCCTGAAATGAGTTGCATTTATTGTACATGTGTATAAAGATATACTTTTAGGAATAAAAGCTTTGTTAAAGTGAAAATGCTGTTATTCTGCTCGGAATAAATGTAATGACCTTGTAGCAACAAGTAATACAAGGTTATCTTTAACCGCAATGCCTCGCCTTTACACGAAGTATTTTGCTATAATTCATTAGATGACCCTCAACGACCTTCAGGGATTAAATAGAACTTAAACGTACAAGAGCCGCTGATGCAGAAGTGCATCATGCCATTGGTCATGATGCACCAATGAAGTGCAGGCGAGAGTGCCCCGGGGGGGGGCACTTTAATCTTTTTTTGGAGTTGCAAGCCGTGTAAGCGGTCGGGAGAGTAGCGACAGTGCAACTCCATTATGTTTTTGGTTTGCCTATGACGTCACTAGTGACGTCATGCAGCCACCGTGACATCATCTGTGGCAACTCCTATCCGTGGTCCTTGCCACATTTTTCTTGTTTGATACGGGTGTGAGACTAAACCTATGACAACCCTCACCCTTGTTAGGGTACCTGTTCAGAGGTTTTCAAAGGCTACCCTTGCTAGGGCACTTTTGACACAATAATCCTAGATCTAAATCAAAATATCTTAAACTTACATTGTTTGGGGGGGAAAATTGGATTTGTTTCATGCTTTTTTCATGAAAACTGTGTTGATCTTATGAAAATCTCGAAATTTCCTGCGTAAATCGGGGTATTTTGCTGAAAGTTGACCCTTGCTAGGGACATTTTGCTCAAAATTGGACCCTTGCTAGGGACATTTTGGTCTGAAAGTGGACCCTTGCTACAGACGTTTTGCTGAAAAAGTGGCCTTGCCAGCCGCACACATGTGTATGTCCAACAAATGAAGTGCCCCCCCTCCGGGGAGAGTGCTCGTCAACGCTTCATTGGAGTATCATGACGACCCTAGGAACCGTCCTTAAACAACATTTGCTTTTTGGACCATATTTCACCCTTCCCCTTTTTGTCATGCTATAGAAATGTATAGGAGGCTTTGGCCCCCCCGCTGCATGACCATTTATGGACAAAGTACAAACCTGAAAGTTCCCTGATACAGGAGTGCATCATGCCCATTGGTCATCAACAATGAAGTGCTGGTGAGTGCTTGCCTGGACTTCATCTGAGCACCATACCAATGCTCCACGATTGTATCGATTCCACAGGGTCGGCTTGATGCATAGATGTAGCCCTGACGAGTTACCCACCAGTGCTATGTTAATGCATCATGCATGAGCATGATGCATTAAAGCATTATCAGCCCTTCAAGGGTTAGGGTAAAGTGACCATGAGTCGTCCACCTGGGTCATCTCACCACCTACTAGTTATTCTAGGATCTTTGTATTAGTAGGATAACTTGCAGGGGTCATCTAAAAATGGAAAAAAAATATTACCCAGATGTCTTACTCTTTCCATCCAGGAATGTTACAACTTTCATACCCATAGTCATGGAGTTCTTTGAGCACCCATTATTCAATAGATGTGAATTTTCTTTCTTCAGTACCATGAGTCGGCCACTGTGGTACCTTGAGTCAGCCACATCACAAAATGACTCAACTTATTCATAGTAAAGAGTGTGCTTTTGAAGCAAAACAAGGAAAACATTTATTCCCGGCTGAGTGATCTTGGTCAGAGTGTTTATGGAATGACTTTACTAATTATAATGCTGATTAATACCATTCCTTGGGTAAACATAAATTATAGCAAACTCATCCTCATTTATTGGCTGTCCGCCATTTCAAAGTGGGTGTCAATCTATCAGAAGACCTCTCTACCTAATTGGTAGAATATAGTTGATTTTGTTGAAAAATAATGGATAGTGCTAGATTCACTTACCCAAAGATGGAAAGATAGCAGGTGCTACAGCTCAACATATTCTAGCAGCGTAAATAACTTAGAACCCAATGAAATGGTCACTACTAAGTTCATTTTGGACCAAAAAGCAATAGTGGCTGACTCAAGGTACTTGTATAGTGGCCGACTCAAGGTACATGTATTGCTCACAGATACCTTGGGTCAGTCTTATCATACCACTAGTCAACTTCTATACAGCAGATTGTGGACTTTTGTACTGAACACTATAAAAGGAATAATTTCAAGTTAAATGAAGTTTGACAGAGTATGAATGCAATGCTTTTTTTCCAATTTTAGTTAGGTTTAACTCTGTTACTTGGTCAATATCACATCATCACTCATCTATCATTTTGTTGCTGGAAAATCATCGGAAACCTATATCTGACTTCAAGAATAATTCACAAAGTCTAGTGTCATCTAGAGCTCCTGGAAGGTCCTAGACTTATATTCCAAAAGATGCTAAGATAGCGTATAGCATATCTTGCCATATATCACCAGTGCAAACAGCTTAGAATCCACTAATATATTCATTAACACATTCATTTTGTGCCCAAAACCAAACAAAATGGCCGACTCAAGGTACCTGGACGACTCAAGGTCACTCTACCCTAACCATTAATGCATTGTGCCCAATAGTCCGCATGATGCTCTGGCTACTCTGCTAGCGGGTACTTGAGTTGTGCATCATGCCGGTCCTCCTGGGAGTGATTACAACCCTGTATGCTGCTTCAATGCATCTGGTGGCATTTGTGCTTTGACATTTTCCTGAAGGATCGACATGATGCTCCAAGACATCGCTGGCTGATCGCTCGACTCCCCAATGAAGACAAATTAGAGATATCATGTGGATATTTACCTTTTAAGTACTGCTCATGCGTAATGCATCATGCTCATTGGTCATCATGGTGCATGAATGCAGCCCTGGTGAGTAACTATATATATGGGGGGTGTGGATGGGGGGTCCCCCATGTCACATGTCGATTTAAAAAAATGGTCATGGCACTTGTCACTTAAATCCCCATGTCACCTCTAAGAGCCTATCATGTCCCATGTTGAATTTAAGAAAGCACCTATGTCATGTCACTAATTGTTTTGCCTCATGTCACTAAGGCCCATGTCACATGTCGATTTTTAAGAAATGGCTATGTCACCATGTCGAATTTAGTGGTCCATACCCATTACATGCAGGCATCCTGTCAACACTGTGTAATTGCCAGAGATGTAAGTTGTCAGGGAATTCCCTGAAAATAGGGATTTCACAAATCTTTAGATTAAGTCAAAATAGGGATATGTAAGGTCTTCAGGGCCATATTTGATTCTCATATTCATAACAGTCAGTGTGAATATCCATGTTCATCAAAATGAAGAGAAATATGTGTTCTTGTCCTAATGATAACCCTCTGCTATACATATACCCAGGCCTGTGTTGGATGCTTTAACCAGTGACTCCGAGGGTTACGTCTTTTGGGGAGAAGCGCTAACGTGGCGCCATTTTCGCTTGTAAAATATGAGCAGTAGACTTTCACATTCCCACCGGAACCACTGACACACTTCCGATCATACCGTTTCTCCCCGAAAGGGTTCACGGACTCCACTGGTTACGTCTTTCGGGGAGAAGTGCTAACGTGGCGCCATTTTCGCTTGTTAAATATGAGCAGGTAAACTTTCAACTTTCGCCGGTACCAGGTACACACTTCCGATCATACCGTTTCTCCTCGAAAGGGTTCATGGACTCCACTGAGGAACAGGAAGGCCCCCTGGTGTAAGCAGAGAGACTCAACTGGGCAGGGGAATGCCTGGACAGGGAACAGGGGATCTCAGTGGCATACTCTACTAGGGGAGGTGAAGGGAATGCTGCTCTCTGATTGGTCTAAAATACTCTACAGTTGCCCTCCATACAGCCATTTTGGGAAACCCCTTCAGAAGTGCCATGTGAAACTCACACCCCCACCACCCCAACCACCATACATCTACTCAATGTCTGAACACCACACTCACCCTCAGCCACCCTCAATTCTGAAGCATTATGAAAGAGATGGGGGGGGGGGGTTGGTGGGGAAGGGGGGTATACTAAACTCATAGTTCCATATACATGTATTGTGGGGAAGGACATTAATTGTATACATGTACATTGCATATATAGACTTTAACACCACCCACCCCCACCCTGCGATAATAGCTTTTCAGGGATTTTCTCAATACCCGACTTACATCTCTGAATTGCATGATGCATGATTGTAGCCCTGGCGAATTTAGGGTAGTCAGTGTCCCAGGACGACCTAAACTCGTCATACCGACAAAAAAAAAGTCGTCATATTGACAACTCAGGTTGTCAGGAATGAGGGTGATGCCCTCAAATCATCATTTCGGCGCTCTAAAGCTGTATATTTATTATCAACCTGAGGACCTAAGAGAGTGGTCATTATTTATCAATGGGGGGGATGGTAGGCTTGAGGGGGGGGCGTAAAAATTTCAGACCCCTTCCGAGGGGGGGCTAACAAAATTTTGCCCCCTCTTGAGGGGCAAAATTCACCCTCTTTTTAGCAAAAAAGCCCACGCGCTACTAAAGCTCAAAGAGGGGTGCGAAAATTCTCCGCCCCTCTGGTTTGGGGGGACACAAAAAATTTTGACTGCCGTCAAGGGGGGATGTAAAAAAATTTTGCGCGTCCGCGTGGAAACCCACCACCCGCCCCCTGTAATGACCACTCCCTAAAGTCTTCTGCGCTGACTAGTTTCGGGCATGTCAGGTTTCGGTACTAGGCCCCCTAATGCCTCTGACATTCGGGATAGTTGTTCTCATTGATGGATGAGTAGGAGTTTGGACCATGCAGCTCATCCTAATTTTTCCAATTAGGGATTGACCATTTTTTAACAACGTGGGGCGGGGGGAGGCTGGTGGGTTTGATGGGGGTCAGATTTTTTTTCAATCCCTTTAACAGGGTGGGGGCAGAATTTTTTCAACCCCTTTGATGGGGGGTCAAAATAATTTCACCTGTTTTCAGTGGAAACCCCTGTGCGATACTATAGGTTAAAAGGGCACATTCACATACGATTTTCATCCCTTATGGGGGATGGGGTCAAAAACATTTTACCCCCTCAAGAGGGGGGGGGAGTCAACAATTTTTTTCATGCTTCTGCGCACAACCCAACCAGCCCCCCTGTTCTTGAAAAATTATCACTCCCTTAGGGAGTGGTCATTATTTACCAACAGGGGGCGGGTGGTGGGTTTCCGCGCGGACGTGTGCAAATTTTTTACGCCCCCTCCTCGACGACAGTCAAAATTTTTTGCGCCCCCCAAACCAGAGGCGCGGAGAATTTTCGCACCCCTCTGAGCTATAGTAGCGCGCGTTTTTTTTTTGTTGCTAAAAAGAGGGTAATTTTTTTTAGCCCCCCCCCCAAGAGGGGTCAAAATTTTTTTAGCCCCCCTCAGGAGGGGTCTGAAATTTTTACGCCCCCCCTCAAACCCACCATCCCCCCCCCTGTTGATAAATAATGACCACTCGCTTAGAAGGCCGGATTTGCGACATGTCTAATTTCCTCTTACTCTGTTGTATTTGACTCATTATCTGCAGATTGTATCATGTAGACCAAGAAAATGGCACTGTAATACTTATCACATAATCATTTGATGCCGGAATTTTTCCATTTAGTAATCTTTGCAGCCGGAGCAATTATCCCGATAGATAAATAAATAAAACCACAAAATAAGAATATCCATTTAAGTAGTACTAGGATTGATCAGAGGTAATCAGAGGTGAAAAAAAAGAGGGCAAGAAAGGGGAAGACGGTAAGAAGTGTAGACAATGACACTGGTTGTGCAATCAAAGTTTATGTTTCCTTACAATTACATGTGGTTTTTAGAGAGGTACGTTTAAATTTGACGAGATAAGGATGTCTGTTGGTCATCAAGGTGGTTTATTTTTGTTTTGTTAGCACGGCGACTAGTGAGTACTACTCGTGAGATGAGTAGACTAGTGTATGGTTCACAGTCACCACAGTGTAAGGGATAGGGAGACCTTGCAATCTATTTTTGTTTGTGGCTCCTCTGCTATGGACTATTCCTGCTCACTATTCTAATGTAATAACAACAGTGTGTGTACTTTACTTATCAGTGAAGGAATTTTCAGAATATTTCTCATACTTTTGATTTTATTCGCAGATAAGATATTTCATCATTTGGAGCCCTATGGCAGATTAGCATTTATAGAGCATTTTAAGATTCAGAAATTCATCCCTGTAGCCTTTGTTTTAGAATTGTTCGTTTTGAAACTACTATATATATGTAGTACAGGTTTTATCTCAGTGGGTTATGGTACAATTGGATCATATTTTCTGTATTTGAACAAAGTATTCACTGTCAAAGATCTCTATGGAGAAATCAGTGCTAAAGTGTGTGTTGCCATATGTGCATTTTTGTAAATCAGAGGAGGTTGAAGTGTAAGGCCACCTCTATTGGTGATGAAAGATTAATTTGATTACTCCTTTCATTATATAAACGATTTTGTGGAACACTGAAACATGTATGTACACCGAGGAACTTACACTGTGCTCCCCCTCTACAGAGAGGTGGAGTGATCTGGCGGTTTGCTGACCACTGGCCCCTGCCAGGTACAGACTATTACAAGTGATTGGCAGTTGGGTGTGTGTGTGGGGGGGGGAGGCAGAGCAGGCTCCTGGCAATCTGAGACAGTGTACACTCATAATGACACACCTGTTGACTATGGCATTGAACATTGAATAAGACAGGTCCCTGTGGCAGCTGAGTGAGGTGCATGCAGAATGGACAGTCTACAGACTATTAGTAGTTAGCTGCAGTGGGTAGTTTAGGTTGAATTTGTGCTATATACTACCAACAGCCCAGATGATAGTATGCCCTATCTGTCTCACCAACTGAAACTAGACACAAGATTACAAGTCGCCGCGCCATGTCTCACAGGACTATTCTGTACTATAGTTGTATTAAAATCTACAACACCATATATGGTTTTATTTTTATTTCTCTGCTACAAATTCCTGGAAAAAAAACCACGGCAGCCAGATAGAAAAAAGTCTTTACTTGTAATTTGTCTAAAATCTCTACGACGGATCTGTAATAGAAGTTGTTACAGTAAAAAGGAAAAAGAAAGAAAGAAAAGGGGGTGGTGTGGAGGGCAACCCATTAAGCTTAAAACAAATCACAATCAACCATTCCCTGTTGTTTGTTGCGGAGGGGGATACTCTAAATACATGTATTTAAAAAAAAAGAGAGAAGTGAGTGGCTTATGAAATGCCCGAATTCTCAGTTGATCATCTTTTTAAAAATGCTCATGTCCCATGTCATTAGACCCATGTCGATTTATAGAAATCCCTATCTCGCCCTGTCGAATTTAAAGCTGTCCCCATCCCAGAGCCCGATAAATATTGGAGAGCACCCCCATCCCCCTCCATTCCATTCAAACTACCGCCGCCCTCCAGCGCTCCAGCTGCTCACCACCCTGCAGTCATTTACTACCCTTGCCGGTCTCAAATCCGCAGCAGCCTACCGCTGCAGCTGCTGTACTTCTAGTACAAAGAACATGAGTGGCAGGCAATGCCGGCAGTGGCTGTGCTAGCAAGCTACATGTAAATAGTCTAGGCTGATACCCAGAGTAGGCTGATCGCTGGCACTATTCTTGAAGCTCACAGTCTGTGTCACAGAGCCCACGCAGCCCGCCACAGAGCCTTGTATGTATACACAGGGCGCCTGCTCAATTCTACAACCATACACATTCATATCACACACCAGTATTAGTACATAAGGCCCATAACTCACAGGATTCTAGGTTCCTCCCACAGTCATTCCACAGACCTGTGCTAAACCAGGATATCTAACACCAATACACTATGGTCGAATCGATCAGTGAGCCTTATGGTACCCCTGCTGGAGGAGGGGTTGATAACATGGAGGAGTGTAAGGCCCCCTTACAAGATGCTGGTATTAATAAGAGTGAGGACCCTGGAGGTGTTAAGGATGGAGAGACATCTAGTGCTACAACCTGCAGACCGTGGTATGAGTATGCTGACACTGTGCTGTCTCTTGTCACCTTCCTAGCATTGGTAAGTAATACTGGTAGAATCTATATATTATACTAATGAGTGATCATTTTTTAACAACGGGGGGGGGGGGGCTGGTGAGTTTGAGGGGGGTCAGAATTTTTTCGACCCCTTGACCAGGGGGTCAAAATAATTTAACCTGTTTTCAGCGAAAAAGCCCGCGTCACTATAGGTTAAAAGGTTGCGTCCATACACAATTTTCAGTCCTTCGGGGGGGGGGGGTAAAAAAAAATTTGACCCATCGAGACAGGGATCGGAATTTTTTTCACGTCCACGTGCAACCCCACCAGCCCCCCTGTTAAAAAATGATCTCTCCCTAAAGGTAGTGGTTATGTAATAGTATTCTAGTTGTTTGAGGGAGTGGTCATTTTTTAACAACATGGAGGGGGCGGGGTCATTGGGTTTCGTTGGGGGGGGGGGAATTTCAGACCCCTCTTGGGGGACGAAAAAAAAAGACCATCTTTCATCAGACGCCCCCCATCAATATGGATCCAGATATCTTTGCATTCCAATCCACAACATAGGCTACAAGCTTTATATATATATATATATATATATATATATATATATATATATATATATATATATATATATATATATATATATTGGCCTATGTTTATTTGACCCCAGCCCCCCCCCCCCCCATTTGACAGGAAATAAATAAAGATGTTTGAAATATTTGCAAATTTTCAAGTTTTGTTATTTGATGCATTTACGAATTTTGTTTTGTAACACTTTGGCAGACCCTCCCCCCCCCCTCCTCCCTCCTCCTCCCCCTCTTACAAAGTGTAACAGACTCCCGGGAACAGACTTCTTGACCACCAACACTCTCTTACGTAATATTTTAATAGTCCCATTGTTCCTGAAGGTAGTTGTGAATAGGACTCAGTATGGAGGTCTAGTGGAGCCGCCATTTTGAATTTTGCTGGTTGAGGTAAACCCCACTGATAACACATACCCTTATGGGTACCTTGTCCCTGGTTAACAACCACTTCCAGGGACATGCTGGTCCCATCTTATCAGTGTGTGTCGCCGGGACCAGCTCCAGATCAGCTAGTGGCCAATACAATTAAATTGAATTTCTAAGGGGATTCTGGGTTCACGTAGCTGACCCCATGTAGATTGTAATCCTCCATTTGGAGGTGGGGGGGGGGGGCACTCTGCACAAACTCTGGAACTGCCTGTGGTGAGGGAGCTGTGGCTGTTGACTACTCAGTATTAAACGGATAAACTGAGGGCTGTCAAACAAAGGGAAGTTTAGATTTTTTGTAGCTAAATGCAGAGATGTGCAGTACAGTAAATACAAAAACTCACAGGACACAGGCTTTTGCCCGCAAAATCCCTGACAGGCCCATGTAGCCCCCCACCCCCAATGAAGATTTGCTTCCTACGTCTCTGGAATGATTGAAATAGTGTGTTGATTTTTGCTTTCTTTCTTAACAAAAATGATCTTGAGGTGTTCGGTCCTGCTAAGTTCAATCCGGGCCTACAGACTAATATCTGTAGTCCTGACCTAATGGCCTGTGAGGTCTTCGCATAGACTGGTAGTATATGCCATAGCTGATATGAGTTATATATATACGCCTACGCTGGGCATCTGCGGTCTGTATAACTACCGCAGGCATAGTGCTCCACCCCCCAACCCCTCTACCCTTACTTCCTCCTGTGTCAAGGTCAGGTCACAGACAGGGAGAGGGGGGATTACAGAAATATGATCTTGTTATATCAAAGAGATTCTTATCCTAATCCCTTAATTATGGGTGATTAGTGAATGTTTATTCTGCACTCTGTCTGTCTCAGTCTCATTTCACACTCTCCCCCACATATTCAGATAACCTATCAGTGATAACATCTGCTGGGAGAGTGTGCTCACTCATGCACATCCAACAGTTTCCAACAAGTTAGCCAAGGCTTCCACCTGCCCTATATGTAGTGGGAGAGTAGCGGGAGTGGAATTCAGGGGTAGGTTTCCAGCCTAATATACGCCTGGATGAACAGATAGTGCATGAGTTTGCCACTAGGTCCTTATAGTACTTTCGGTGCCGTGACTCGGGTAGATTCCTCTGTGTAGAGCCAGCATTGCATGTTGAATAATGTTTTAATGTCTTGGACACTTAAGATAGTTCAAACAAATAGTGAGTGATAGTTCTAACATAATACATATAAGTGTCGTTGACACTTAATGCAATTCATCAAAGGATAAGACACCCCCATGTGCAACAGGCTACTCAGGCCTGCCTAAGCCTAAGGAAAGCTGTGAAAACTGCCCGAGGTACCTGCTACTGACCGCAGTGGATGTACTATTAGCACCTGGTGGCAAAGACAAAACCATTTGTTCATCCAGTCGTATACTTAGCCTTAGGGAGTGGTCATTATTTATCAACAGGGGGGGGGTGGTGGGTTTTCGCGCGGACACGCGGAAATTTTTTATGCCCCCCCCTCAACGGCAGTAAAAAAATTTTGCGCCCCCCCCGCGCCGGAGGCGCGGAGAGTTTTCGCGCCCCCTCTTTGATCTATAGTAACGCATGGGCTTTTTTGCTAAAAAGAGGGTAAATTTTTTTAGCCACCCCCTCAAGAGGGGTCAAAATTTTTTTAGCCCCTCCCTCGAGAGGGGTCAGAATTTTTTACACCCCCCCCCTCAAACCCACCACCCCCCCTGTTGATAATAAATGACCACTCCCTTAGGTCATTCCATGGCTGTGAAGGATCATATAAAATTTATTATCATTGCCAAAGAACCTTATTTTAAATGAAATAATAGAGGAGACTGTAAGATTATTATCAGGGGGCTGAAAATTAATATCAGGACATGTCTAATGGCTGAATGTGGGGGTGTAGATTTTGCAGTTGGTACTTACCATGAAAGAGTCAGTGACCCCCCCCCCCCCCACCGGCACACTGATTTGGGATTCTGATGTACAAAGGACAGGCCCAGAGTAGATTGTTGATCTCTTGCAAGTCAATTAATCCCCACCTTGATATGGACCGTAAAACTCAGCATATAAGCCACACCCATGTATAGGCCGCACCCTGACTTTGGGAGAATAATACATAAGCTGCACCAGAGGCCTAAATAGTTGTCATTTCTTACTATAGTCTATTTAAGTAAAACCCCTTGTATAGGATAAACCCTGACGTCAGGGGAATCCTATAAGCTACACCAAGAGTCTGCGATGGTCAATATAAGCCGAGACTTAACATAGGGGTTTACATGTATAGCATTCCTATACACACTGGCTATCACCTAGGATGCAACCAGACCTTGGGTTATGGAATAGAAATGTAAGCATGGGTATGTAGTATGTAACTTTAACAGTCCTCGTTATGCAACTAATAAGGGGGTATACATTGTATCATGATTAGTAAGGCACGATTCGAATCGATTTTGGGTCAATTATCGAGGGTGAGCAGTATAAAATAAACGAATAAACGAGGTAAATCCTATGGGATTTAACTTGTCAGGATTGGTAAGTTTTAAGTCACTTTTTATTACATTAAAATAGCGGGTTTATTTTTTACCTAATATAAAAAAAAACGATTCATAGAACCCTAAGAGAACGTGTGTTATGACGCTTTTCGACGTTAAAAAACGTTTGGCAAACTATAGGAACCCTTTTTCATTTAAGGAAAATGTTTTGATGTCACGTGGGCTAGCAGCCTTTGAAGGGTTAAGTATAATTCCATGTCTAGCTACCATCATCCTATTATGTAAACAGGTACACAGTTGTCAAGTCATCCTCAGGTAATTGATTAACTAACCCTTTGAGGGCCAATGCAGTCGGGCCTTGTTTCCATTTGGAAAATGCGAGGGAGAATGTCTGAGGAAGCAAGGTATCTGAGGATTTAAGTCCAAATATAATCTTTAAAAAAATCATATAGATAGAACTGTGTCTGAGGTAATAGAGATCGGAGGAGGTGAGGGTTGGTGGTGGTGTATTAATCATGCACATTGGTCGTCATGATGCATGGATGCAGACCCAATAGACTTGATGCCCTCCTGAAAGATCGACATGATGCACTGATGAAGTGCTGGTGAGCAGTCTCAGATAGCACTTCACTGGTGCATCATGACGACCAATAGGCATGATGCACGACCGATTTGCCCAGACCTTAAAGGGTTAAAATAGACGTACAGGTATGTAGGCAATGAACCGGTTCCCACTAGTATGATGTTGGATATCTCCCATGGGGAATGTGTGAGGAGTTTTTCTATCCAGTAGAATTCGGCCTGTGCTAGTAACCTTTTTCCTTCTTCACTTTTCGGGTGACGCCCAATAAATTCCACTATATGGAATTTGGCATCTCTCATTTTCTCGTGGCCTGGTTGGTTGAAGTGCCAGGGCACATCTGTCTTACCCTCATTTTTTCTGATACTGTTCAGATGTTCCCAGATTCTTTCTCTGATTGGTCTCTCCGTTTTGCCCACATATTGTGCATTGCAGCGGGTGCATTCTAGGCAGTAGATCAGGTTAGAGCTTTCGCAGCTCACATTCCATTTGGAGGTGTATGTTTTTCCAGTCGTCTTCAACCTGATTTTGCCATCCTTGTCTAGTTTCACACACTTATCACAGAATAGCCTTCTACATTTCATTTTTCGTTTTTTCTTAGTTGTTTTTTTTTCACTATCCTTCTTCCTCGTCATCTGACATTGGGTAGTTGGTGGCTGCCCTCACCAGGTGGTCCTTTTTTTTTTATCTTTTTTGGCCTTTTACCAGTTTGGACCTTTGTAGAAATTTTGTTGTTTTGGAGCCACCCAGGTAGTCCCAATGTTGGCTGATTGTCTGATTCAGGATGTCATTTCCTGGTCTATGTGTGCTTATAAGGAAGGATTTGTCTCTCGAGTCTGGCTCCTTTTCTTTTCCTTTGAGGGCCTCCTTATCCTTCTCTCTGACCTTCTCTAGGGCTTTTGTCAGGAGGTCCATTGGGTATCCCTTTTCACTGAATTCTCTGATTTTCACTTTGCTGTGTTTCTCGAAGTCTTCCGGATTTTTATTGCATGACCAGGGGCAGCGGAATTGGGGGGGGGGCAGGGGTGGTAAGTGCCCCCCAACTTGAAAGTTGGGGGGGGAGTATGTTTCTGCCCCCCCCCAACATTTTGGGGGAGGTGTAAGATCCATTTACCAAAATATTGTCTACATGGAGTTATTCTAGCCTGGTCAATCCTATTTCTAGCACAGGGCCTATAGCTTACTCAGGCCTGTTGTTTAGACTAGCAGGTCTGACACTAATTAGCATGGCCTCCCAGTAAGGCCACATGGTGCATGTCCTTAGTGTCAGATGGGGTCAATGGGGTAAGATTAGGGAGTGGTAATTTTTTAACAACGGGGGGGGGGGGGGCTGGTGGGTCAGAATTTTTTCAACACATCTGAAGGGGGGGTCAAAATATCACCTGTTTTCAGTGGAAAACCCTGTGCGTTACTATAGGCTAAAAGGGGATGTTCGCGCGCGATTTTTGTCCCTTATGGGGGGTGTCAAATTTTACCCCCTCGAGAGGGGGGGGGGTCGAAATCTTTTTGGCACATCTGTGCGCAAACCCACCAGCCCCCCCTTTTGTTAAAAAATTAACACTCCCTTAGATGATGATGATAATAAGAGCCAGAGCAGCTCATGAGCACTACATGCATACCACTCATTCAGTATATAAACCTATAGCTGGACACATTGGAGAGAAGCAGTGTATGGATTACCATAAGCACCTCTTTATTGAGCGCAAATGAAAAAAAAACGCCAACAGAGCCTGCAGGCCTTCTTCCAAACTAGGTATGTTGATCTATAAATCTATCCTCATTGGAAATTATTCATAAGTGTCATTCCCGTCCTGTAGTATATATGCCACCTCCATGGTACTGGGTGTATGTATATGTATGAATGATGCAGGGTGCTGCTGTTTGACCCTGGGAGATTCCTGTAGCATTGGGTGAGTGGTGGGCTGAGAGGGGAGGGCCAGCCTTCTAGAGGTGGCTGCCTACGACCCTTCCATGCCACACACACACATACAGTCAGCCCTCACTTCCTCGACCCTTTAATTCCTCAGATCCCTCACTACCTCAGACAACGATTTTGCAACTTTTCTATATGTTCTATTATATTTGGACTTGAATCCTCGAATATTTTGCTTCCTCAGATATTTTTCCTTGCATTTTCCAAATTCGGGGAAGCAAGGGCTGACTGTACCTCTTTGGGCCCCTGTCCCTCACTTTGCTGGTAGAATAGCAGGCAGGTCGCAACACCCAGGAGGAGTCCCGTGATGTGTAGGGTGGGTTTGTGGTGGTGGTGGAGGGAGGGGGTGCCTATACTCCTCCAGCACATGGAGGAGGACTGAGGTGGTATGGTGGTGCGAGTGAGGCATGTGGGTCTCTTCTTGGGATTTTGACCTGGCCGGAAGTAGAATGATGTCACACTGGAGACAAACATTCACGCCGCCTCAGTTCCTCAGGGACGTGGTGGGACCATGCTGTCACACACTTCTGACTGTTTTCAGATGAGGTCTCATCTGAATAATAATCTTCCATTTAAGTTTCCATAAGTTTCAGATGATCTCATCTGAATGTAATTCAAATTCAGATGAGTTCTATCCTTGATCGGGGGCTCTGCCCTTGAACCCCTGTTAGGCCGGGAACCCCGGGAAGCGCAGCGGCATCAACATTCGTCTCCATGGAGGGCCAGGTCAATTCTGCAAGAAGTGACCCTTTTGCGTGAGTGAGTGTGGTGCCTATGGTAGTGTATACCTACTACATGGGTCCTCCAGGTGGTCTGACTCAGACTGTGTGAGGTGCTGTGTAGTGGTAGTGTATACTACATGGAGGCTGGGGTGTATATACCTATTGTGTCCAGTACTACTACTATTGTACTAGCACCATATATATAGGGCCCTAGACAGGCGGGTCCCATGTCACTTGTCGATTTTAAGAAATGGCTCTTGTCCCCTTGTCGATTTTAAGAAGTGGTCTTGTCCCCTTGTCGATTTTAAGAAGTGGTCTTGTCCCCCTGTCGATTTTAAGAAGTGGCCTTGTCCCTTGTCACCCAGCTCTATGTCCCTTGTCGATTTTAAGAAATGGACTTGTCCCCTTGTCGATTTTACCCGTCTGGGGCCCTATATATAGGGAGGGCAATGTAGGCCTATACAATACCTGATGCATCATGCCCAGATGCCAACCATACTCAGAAATGGACATGATGCACTCTTGCTTCAGCAGCCCTTTACCCTTTAACCAATTAACTTAAGGGCCACTCATGTATCATGCCCATTGGTTGTCATGATACATGAGTGCAGCCTTTGTGATTAACTCACCAGGTTTACATTCAAGCATCATGACGACAGTGGGCATGTTATCCCATGTATAAGATGCACCCATACTTTGAAAAAATGACATTATAGAAACCACAACTGTTGTTTAGGGTCAATATTTTTAGGGTCAATACATTTTTTTTATGTTAATCAAACTCTAAAAGTACACCAGGTGTTCAGATGAGTGTAGTGTAAATAACCATCTTAAATATTTCATTTAGGTCCAAGACACAGGCACAGGAACACAATGAGCAGAATGGAGAAAAACGCCAAAAAATCAATGCCTCAGAGGGATTTGGATAGTGAACCAGTAGATACAGCCTGTATATCAGATGTTGTGTCCAAAACAACTCAATCTTCTACATCATCTGGATCCCAACCACAGCTATCTTCCCTAGATGTAGGGGGAAATCCAACATATGCAGACCAACTGTCAAAAGAAAAGGCATGCACAGGCCTATGCTGTACTGATACAAAAGTGGCCTTTCAGCCCACTGATTCTGCTATTCTAGAGAAAACAAACAGCAGACAGGAAAGGTATCTAGGCAAGTAGTTGGTGCTTGGTTTAAACAATTTCCATGGCTCACATTGTGCACATATAAGAATAAGCTATTTTGTGTACACTGTCATCTATGCTTCACCAGGGGTACTGGTATGGTTGCCACATGCCAGGAAACTGCATTCACCAAGGATGGATTCAGCGCATGGAAGAAGGCAAATGAAAGGTTCAGAGAACATGATATCTGTGCAGGTCATAGGCATGCCTTGATGGTTATAGCAAGCTCAGTCCAAAACACAGTCCATGCCTAACTAAATGATCAGTCATTGCAGGAAGCACAGTCACACATAAGAGGCCTTCTGAAGGAGCTGTCTTCCCTGAGATATATTCTGAAACAAGGACTGGCATTACGGGGCCACACAGAGGTAGAGGGGAACCTCCATCAACTAATGGAGCTCGGGGCTGAGGGTTCAGATGATGCAAAAAAGTGGTTAGAAAAAGGTGACTGCATGTCCCATGACATTGTAAATGAGCTTGTAGAGCTTATTTAGAACACTGTTCTACGTACAATATTGGGAGATATTTGGAAAGCTACCTGCTTCTGTGTCATAGTTGATAAGGCAACTGATGTCACCAATCAAGAACAAGTTAGTATATCCATACGTTGGGTGGGGGAAGACTTCACCATCAGTGAGGATTTCCTTGGGCTGTATCATGTGACAAGGATAACATCAGATGTACTAACCACGGCCATCAAGGATGTTCTTATAAAAAAAGAAGTACCAAGTGCATTATATGTGCATTGTTTGGCTCATTGCCTTAATCTCTGTCTGCAAGAGGTCACAAGTGAATGTACTGATGTGAGAGAGGCTCTAGGCCTCTGCAAGGAGGTGACATCCCTCATTGCATGGTCTCCATGAAGAATGGGTGTTTTCAAGGAGAAAAAGGAGTTCTCACCCGGTGGTCAAGGTATCAAGCCACTATGTCCAACACGTTGGACCGTAAGAGCTTCAGCCATAAAGTTTATCCATGACAATTTCAATGCTTTGAGAGAAACAATGAAGAAGATCCACAAGGAGCAAAGTGATGACTATGGGCTGCAGGCTAATGGTGTACATTCACCCCTGGGAAAGTTCTCAACCCTTTTGGGGCTCAAGCTGAGCTACTTCATTTTCCACACGACAGAACATCTGTCTCTGCAACTGCAACAGAAAGATTTTTGCATTGCAGAGGCCATGGAGGCATCCCAAATCATCTTGCAATGCCTAAAGCAGGAGTGCACTGAAGAAAGGTTCTCTGACTTCTATCAGGAACTAAATACTGAAGCCATACACCTGGGTATTGAGATACCAATACTGCCACGACCTAGGAGGCTGCCAGCATGTTTAAATGATGGAGCACCGCAAGTCCAATTTGAGGATCCACTACTTCTCTACAGAAAGAAATATTATGAGGTCCTTGACTGGACCACAAATGAGCTCACTCATAGGTTTGAACAGTCAGACCTTCAAGTACCTGCTGCAGTTGAAAAGTGTATCAAGGAAGCTATGCATGGACCAGTTCAAGAGCTCCCTCCGGTTATTGCAGAATTTTACAGCCAAGACCTTGATGTATTACTTCTGCACTCACAGCTGAACCTACTTTCTGCCTTGGTATCTGCAGCTGAAAAAGAAGGCCAAAAGGTCCAGGCATACGAGGACTCTGCTCACTCCTAGTACACAATTCATTGAGCAAGGCAATGCTCAGTGAGGTAGACATCCTCCTAAAGTTGTTCCTGACTATCCCCGTGACCAGTGCAACAGCAGAACGTTCATTCTCAGCTATGAAAAGGATAAAAACCTTCCTGAGGAATAGCATGGTGCCACATGTGCACAAGGAGTTGACTGCAACAGTGGACCTTAGGAAGGTAGCTAGGAAATTCATTGCATGTTATGAAAGAAGGGGAAAATACTTTGGCCCTGTATAGGTCATGTTCTCACAGACTTAGCTGCAAACTATTATTAAACTACTGCCATCATATGCCACTCCAAGTAAAATTAAGAACTTCACTGGTAGGCCTACAAAGTGGTACAGTGGCACTAGCCATCCTGGTGTAATAAGCCTACATGTGGTGGGCTTATATATATCTAACAAGCAGCATTAATTCCATGTGTGAGATTTATGTATATGAATGTGCACTGAGCCACCATACTTGAGGAGAAGCCTTTATAACTATTTTATGGGGACATACTTCTAAAACATTTTCACTAAAGGAATATTCACAAATTTTCCCAGATTTAGTAGGCAGACTTTTAAAGTTCAGTGAGTAAATAATCAGTCACTATCTACACATTTTGTTTTATTTTATTCTCTTAAAATGCACTAGAATGCACCAGTTGGCTTCCAAATTTGCCAAAATTTTCAGGGGGAGTATTCCCCAGACCCCCCTAATATGTCACTGAGCTTCGCTGCGCGTGCTATACAACAGTCCCTCACTCGCCCACTTTTGGGGATCACCTTCCAAGTTTTGCCCCCCAACTTTTTTCTCCTTCCGCCGCTCCTGACGACCGATTTGCCCAGACCTTAAAGGCTTAAAATAGACATACAGGTATGTAGGCAATGAACCGGATCCCACCAGTATGATTAGAGAGTAATGAATGGGCTAACGGGCACCGAATTCAGTGTATCGTAGGATATCGTAACGATATCCTATGATACACTGAACTGTCTTTATTACACGATTAATCAATAAATAATCAATAGAATATCAATAAATTCAAGTTGAAAACAAAAATAGTTCCCCCTCCCCGGCACTCAAAGCCTGACATAGTGTGTGTACACAATAGTTACACACACCTCTGAGCCCGGCAGCCGTTGGCAGCAGTAGTGCTGGGGAGGGGTTGGCGAGAATGCGGACAGCTTCTGGTGGCATTCTAACCAAAAGACCATCAGTATACATACCTCCACGCCCAGCAGCCGCTGGTTTGGTCTGAACGCGAAAAAAAACTTCGCCCGGACCGGGACTCATCCCGCCTACCTCTAGAAGCTGAGCGCAATGCGCTACCCACTAGACCACTGGGTCTCACACCTCGGCGCCCGGTTTGGCTTGGTTTGAACACGTCCAGCAGTCATCTATATTTGTAATGCTATTCTAACCTTGTGCATGTGAGAGTTGTTGTCGGGGGTCACAACCATATCAAGGTGCTGGGCACGTTCACACTACACTACTGCTGGGTGGCTTTATATCATAGAGACCTGGTTCTAGCCAACCACTTCTCGTCAGTCCCTATGGTACAATGCATAGGGAGTTGGATTTGGGATCAGGAGACTGCAGGTTCGACCCCTACAGTGGCAATGAAAATTTCATAGGTTTTAACATGAAACATAAGACATGTTAGGACATGTAAAGAGTGCTGATATCCTGGATATCAGCAATATCGACAGGTATCAGAATATCGACAGGTATCAGAATGGGAATATCCAGAAAAAGCACCCAAAATCACAGAGGTTGTGTAATAATGGTGGATATCTCTCTCTCTCTCTCTCTCTCTCTCTCTCTCTCTCTCTCTCTCTCTCTCTCTCTGTCATCTACTTATTGGCCTAGATAAACACTGGGTCTACGATTAACCACTTCTATAACTGCACTGGACAGAGTGACATTAATTAAGTACATTCCCCCTGAAACCCCTATTTGGATTAGAGCCGATATTTTGGTCAGATAAGATGAGAGAAAATAAAAGCACAGCCTTTATATATCTAGAGTTAGAATTTCTTCTCTGGAACTCAAATTCTGCAAATATAGGGTAGAAAAAGAGGCGAGGTACCATGGTGGTGGGAATTAATTAGTACATCAGGACTTTATCTTATGATTAAGTTGCTATAAATCATGCTATCAAATAAAATGAAGTGATACAATCAATATTTTTGTTATTTAACATTATGTCAGTTTTTTTTGTAATTATTTGAATTAATCCACATTTTGGGCAGTCATATATTTCTTTTTATTCTGTGACCTTAACCTTTTGACAATGATCCCAGTGGATATATATTAAATGCTGATGTTAATAAAACTACTTTATGTTTCTAACTGGACCAGTTATGGTTTTACGACAATTTTCCACCTTAACCTATTCCTATGGTCGTCATGTGGATTTCAGGCATATTCCCGAGGTGGAGGGAGGCAAAGTTTTTTTCCTGAAAGAGGAGGTATCATTGGTGCATCATGGTGCATCATGTCGACCAATGGGCATGATGTATTAATGCGTTATTAGCCTTTAAAGGATTAAAGGATTCTCTGTTTTCGAAGCTGTTGGATTATTTTTGGTTGCAAGGGTTTCGTTGAGATAAATTAAAGAAAGAAACTACATGTGACCAGTTAATTAGATCAAGCCGGTTTCCTTGGCACACAAGCAATGTAAAGTTTTTTTATATAACACTAGAGATACCAAGGGAGGAGTGTAGGGGCCAGCTCTGGCTGTAACCCAGTCAACAAAGAACGTTGCAAAAAAACGTTTCAGAATGTTTCCCTATGGTTCTTTATCATGCCAAAACGTTTAAAACGTTCAAAACGGTTTTTGGATGTTAAATAACGTTCTTTTGTTGAGTGGGAAGTCCATGGCGGTAGGCCATCTGCCCTGTTCCGGTTGCACCAGCCCTCAGGGGCTGGTCAGCTGGTATAAGCTGCCCCCCTTGTGCATTATACCAATCCAGATGTAGGTGGAAGGTAGAGAATGTCAGACGGGGAAGTAGCTCAGTGGTAGAGCTTCCGCCTGCAGGTTGGAGGGTCCCGGGTTCGACTCCCGGATTCTCCAGGACGTTTTCCGCTGACCTCTACACTGGTGGAGAAACTGAGTTGGTCCTGCCCTGCAAGGGGGGACTACGAGAACTCGGTACCTGGGCTGGTGTGACACGAATGACGATTCAATTTGCTAGTACTGGGGAGACTTGGAAACAGGTGGCGCCTCCAGCACCGCTCTCCCCGTTCCCGGTGCTGGATGCAACTCAGTACTAGTCCCGGGTATCTGGTACCTATAGGGTACTGAACCCTAGATTGAATCTGGTAGGGAGGAGTGTAGGGGCCGGCTCTGCCGTAAGGCCAGCAGCCCCGTTTCTGGAGATCCCAGCCCCCAGGGGCTGGCATCCGGTGGTAGCTCCCCCCTACGTGTGTGTCATACCAATCCAGGTGTAGGTGCCTGGAACGGTATAATACAGATACGCTTCGACCCTGGCAGTACTATGTACTGGTAGGTCAACTGGGAAGTCAGGAGTGCCTCACACTGCTTGATAAAGCCCAACAGATCTGGTTGGAAGGAATGCTTGGTGCTGGTTGGCCATGGTTGAAGCTGGTTGGGAAGAGTGTAGCGGCCAGCTCTGGCTGTAAGTCCATGGCGGTAGGCCATCTGCCCCATTCCGGTTGCACCAGCCCTCGGGGGCTGGTCAGCCAGTATAAGCTGCCCCCTTGTGTATTATACCGATCCAGATGTAGGTGGAAGGTAGAGAATGTCAGACGGGGAAGTAGCTCAGCGGTAGAGCTTCCGCCTGCAGGTTGGAGGGTCCCGGGTTTCTCCAGGACGTTTTCCGCCGACCTCTACAATATTATCATTTCTATTGTCAAGAGGGAGGGAGATATTCATGGTAGAGATCATGTAGATCTAGAATGATCTTAATTTACCTCTCATACAGATCTGAGACGTGCAAAGACATGAATATAATTCACTTTTAGAGCCGCTGATGCAGGAGTGCATCGTGGCCATTGGCCAGCATCAATACAACTCATTAACTCTTTAAGGACAGACTGCTGATGCAGGAGTGCATCGTGCCTATTGGCCAGCATGATCAGGCCTAAAAAAAAGAAGTTGTGTTTCTGGTGTGGGCTTGGAAAAACCTAGGTTGGGAGGGGGGTAATTCTTTTTTTTTGTGAGGCCTTCTCGCATATAAGGCAAAGCATGGTTTTGAAATAATTCTATAAGGCAAACCTCAGGGTTGATTGTGTGCTCTCCAATAAGATTTAAATTCAGCTATACCCCACATAAAAGGTGCACCCTGGGTTCAGGGACATCCTATAAGGCACATGTAATTTCCTTGCTGACGGCTGATGGGATTTACAAGATGTAAGGCCGAAAAGAAATATAAAAAAGGTCTATTAGTCATGAAACATTGCACATTCTGCCACTTTTAGACAGTTGATACCTAAACTTTACCCATACTTGTTCTAAAGTTTGTGCAGTGACAATTGTGACATTACATGACCTTTTTCTTTTTTGGGGGATGGCTGATGGTGAAATTCAATCTCGCTCCAAAGACTTTTTTTTACCCCATAATGTTGAAAAATCTGGTCGGGCAGAGGCAAAAAAAAAAAGATTTTTTTTTTGATTTTGCCAAAAATCTTGTCACCAAGTCTTTACATTTCATAATAAAAGAATTATGTCTTTATTTTAATCATGTCATAACCCTAAAAAGGTAAATTGGATGTTTGGGAGAAAAATAGATATCAGTGAAAAAATAGAATCATAAACAAATGAATTCTCTCAGCATACCTGAAAACCAAAAACCAGTCACTTACATCACCATTTAAATCTATATCATTGCAGGGTTTCAACTTCAGTATCCTCTGCCAAACGCTGATTGACCTCGAGAAAATCACAAATGCTAACACAAACGAGATCTCAGGTGTCTTCCTATGGCGAGGAATAGGACAAAGCCTGGCATGCATCTTCCTCGGTTTTCTTTATGACTACTTGAGCCACAACCTGATAATATCTCTATGTATGGCATTGTTGGCTGCATGCCAGGTGTCGGTGCCTTTTCAGACAAATGCTGTGGTGCTCAGTGTTATCTTTGGAATCCAGTCAGTGGGTATTGGATTGATATGTGTGGGTAGGTTCACACGATTATTTCTACAATTACAACTAGTTTAACACAATGAATTAATTAGAACTGTTTGTGTTCCTCATTACACAGGCAGGCATTGACTTTGGAAAATCTGCTTTACCAAAGGTTTCTCCTCTACTAACAACCTAAATATATCAACTTATGAATGTTGATTGATTACATAAGAGGAAATGCATCTAATATGGATCCAAAAAGTGTCTGTAACAACTTGACCAATTGCTGCAAAATATTGATGTTCAAGTTGCTATTATCAAATAAATATTCTACTCTGTTTCAGGTGTCACTCTAATATTGGTGAGAATATGGAAAACCAAATCAGGACCCTTTCTACAGGCTCAATATCTGATGTACGTCATAGCTGGATGTTTGTCACCTCTAATTATTAACGCTTTTGTCAGGATGGAAGAGCCGAACAATGCACCCACAGATATTTTAGATATACATCACAATGCTTCAGTGTTGCTGGTATCACATGCAGAATTTAATGACACAATATCAGATTCAACGGCGTTACAATACAATGTTCCCTTTTCTGGTAATTTTACAAGAGGTAAAATAGATAGCAACCAAACAAATCAGACTCTTGTTCACACTCATGATATAATACCGGTGTATTCATTATGTACTGGCTTTATGTTCATTATATCTATAATGTGCATGTTAGTAGCATGTATGGCTGGACCAATTTGTATAAAAAGAAAGCCTAAATCTATTAAGGATATCCAGAAGAAGGAGGAACTGGAAGATAATGCAACAGGAAAATGTCGTTCAATGACTGTGTTGAAAGTGGCAATGTTAACAGGAATGATGACTCTTGAGAGTTGTATCGATTGTAGCCTCATGGGATTAATAATAAGTTTTATAGTAAAAGAGCTAAATTGGTTAGAGGAAGAGGCACTTTATGTATCCTCAGTTCTGTTTTTCACAAGCGGAGCTACCCGGCTACTTGCAGTGATAGTGTCCCGTTTTCTCTCAGATGTGTTCATAATCATTTTCGATTGTGTGCTAGGGACAGCTGCAGTTTTCATTCTCGCAACGTTAGTGCATCATCACCGCTGTGTCATATGGGTGTGTGTAATAGCATTAGGGGCTGCCTATTCCACTATTCATCCCTCCACTGTAGCATGGGCAGGGAACCAAGTCAAAGTCACCGGTATCATAACTTCTATTTTTATGATGCCTTTAGGTGCAGGGTTAATACTTGGTGTTAGAATAGTCGGATTCATCTTCCAAAGAAAAGGGCCAATGTGGTTTGCTTACATGCTGTGTATATATGTCATTGCTCTAGATGTATTATTCATATTGACTTATATCGTATGTAAGGTCAGACCTTTGAAAGACGTGGATAAAGCAGAAGCTGTGACTGAGGTGAAAGAGGACATATTGAATAAAGATAATACCTGCTGATGTTTGTTATAGGTGGACGGGTGAGTGCAATACAATGTAGAATAGGTATGATGTTTGAGAGAGTATATGTAATGTTTAGATTAAGGGAATGCTCGTATATTTGTCAACGCTGGCAGGTGAAAAATTTTTTTTGAAGGCATGTGTGATGATGCATAATTCCACACATAACCACCTTTTTTTAAATTTCCTTTTTCTTTTTTTTTTTAGGGGGAGGGGGGTCATTTTGCAAGATGAGTTCTTAGGGGAAGGGTGTCACAAGTATTTTTGTATTATCTTGATGGGGCCAGTCAGATTGCCAGCTTCAGAAAATCTAGCAAGCCCCCCTCTTATCTAGCCATAAATTAACCATCAGGACTATGCCAATGTATCACACCATATGATTACCCAACATGAAACTTTATTTCATGTTGGATATGGAGGTCCCACGGGTAAGATCACGATTCTCTGAACCTCACATTGTGTAGGGAATACACTTCCCCTGTATCTCACAGCCAAAGGTCTTCAGAAGAGAAAGGTAATATCATATTTTCAGGTTGGTTAAATGGACCAGAAATCCTGTGATATAAATGCCTAGAAGTACCCTGAAGGGTCAGCGTAATGCATCAATGCACTTTCACCCCTTAAAAGGGTCAAAGATTTATTTTCAAAACATGTAGTTATATACAATATAGTCCAATAAACTGCTATGAGGCTACATAAAAAAAGGCCACATATGAATCAAGTCAAGATATTCCTCATCCAATGCATTTACACATGGGTGTGTTAAACCTTTAAATACCTTGAATAATAGTAGCCTAATGATTGATACCTCTTATTATCAGTGTACAGTTGGTTGAGGTACCCCTGATGAGTCCACATGATAAGCAAGTGCTGTCTTCCACCTCACCACTGCATTTCATTACAATAAAGAAACATGACCTTGGAGGTCCAACAAGGATTGCTAGAATCTTTGCACAGTCTAGCTTATTCCATTACAAGTGAAAACTCACTGTGGGGAAAGTTTAAAAATTGGTCCTTTCTATGCAATGCCCACATATCCCACTTTGCCATAGATCAGGAATGTTTGAAAAAAAAAGGTCTTGGTAAAAAAAAGATGTTTGCAAAAAGGATTTTGCATTAAAAAATATTAACCAAGAAACTGAGTCATGGAGGAAGCAATTGAAGGGATAAGGTAAAGTCAATTGAGTGAAGTCTTTTTTACTATCAACAATTGAAACTATCTTTGTAAATCATGTATGTGCTTTAACTGCAGCTTCCTCTATAATTCATCCCAGCAACTACTGGGCTCTATGTAGACCTACCTGTTTCTACAGACCCATGCATCAAGAAAGGGCGAGTTTTTTACAAGTACAGTTTTAGGCTCATTTCAGTGGGTTGCTAATAACTTAGCCTGCAGTGTCCATACATTCAAACAACTTATGTTAGGAGGTCCACAAGACAATTATCTTTTAAGTAATGTGTATTATATAATAGGCTCACCAATGATTAATAATTAGGTTCAGGAGCGGATCCAGGGGGGGTCCTGGGGGTCAGCCCCCCCCCCTTTTGGTCCACCCATAACATGTCCAAATAGGGGTCCCCGAAGGGGAAACCCCTTTTGGGTCCACCCAAGATGTCCCCTGTCTCTCTTCGATACAGTTTTATTGTTTGCAAATTGTACAATTTATGACTCTACAGTATCTAGAGTATATATAAGATTTTCAAAATTTTCTAACATGAGCCAATCCAGAAAAAAAGCACCGTTATATCATACATATAGATAATGCTTGGCTTAGACATATATAAGGCATAGTTTATACCTTAAACCCATCCCGGGTGAGCCTTATAGATTGAGTTTGAGTGGTATAGGCTATGGTATTCCGACCTAGCGGGATACTTTATTCAGTGCAGACTTCTTAGGGTGCATTATATGGAGATGTAGGGTATAATCACATCAGATTAGGGGTAACCTTGACTATACAGATGTAGTGGGATTAATCATTAGCCAATGAGATAATCCCAACTATTCACTGCGGCCCTCTCGAGGGCCAACTGGTACCCTTCTGATAGGTCTTATCAGTAGAAATTGCTGGTAACAAGCTCTAGCAATGGCCGTGCCCATGGGACAACCTGCTACCAAAATGCTTTGAATATAAGTTTGATGATTATAAATAAGTGTTATAAGATTTATAAGACCCAAAACTCCCTTAATCACCAATGCATACACTGAAAAAAGTCTTCCTGAAAGAGTGACATGTATACCCATGTCAACTTGATTTGACACAGAGAGTACACGTCATTGGGACATGTGCACATATGTCACCATGACAACTGTAGCACACAGTAATCCTCATATGATTTGACATGCCTTAAAATGCCCTGTCATCTGTGAGTTGACTAGGGTCACGGCCATGTCGAAGGCACTTGACATGTGATGGTTTGACATACATAATTGTTCTAGAATATTCCACTAGATGGGGCAAACAACCATTTTGGTACCAGGATTAATCACTACAAAGAGGTACTACCAACACTTGAGACATTTGATGTATCTGTGTTATTTTGTTTTCATAAAGAATAGATCACTAAGGTCTGTAAATACTATCAATGAATGGTAGTGAATTCTATTTCATTATTAAATTTGCATTTGTTATTGAATATCAAAATAGACACCCACAATCCTGAATTCTTCAACTGGAGTGGTTGGGCACCTTGTGTGTGGGTCAGTGAAAATACCAAAAGATTGTATGCTAACCCACAGTCTATAATCTCAGTATTTTCATTGCATGGGGACAGATGACATTGTCATGCACCTCCATGCCCTTGTCTTATGGACTGCATAGAGGTCCTCAGTCAAGTAGAAGTTCTGTAGATAGGAAAAAGTGCCTTAGTGTTGCAGGCCTGTGGGACTATGATATCCCGTGCCTTCTATTATAGGCCTGCCTTGATTGAACCATTGGTACATAGCTATCTTCTGCTCTTGACCCTTACATAATTGTCTCACAGTATTACGTAGCACTCAGGTGAATGGATCAGAAATATGTGACGTGTCTTCATTATGCATGTCAAGTGGAGTTGACAAACCAAATATGAGAGCTTCAACCTCATTCGACATACCTTCATACATGTCATGTGGGAGACAAATTGTGACCTGTGCAGTATGCGTCAAAGCGATCTCTTTGTGTAAACATACTCCTGAGGGTACACCAAAATGCATTAAGGTGGGTCGCTACTATTGAATTTGAGCCTACTTCGCAGGTCCCAGCGCATATAAGTTATCTTCATCAGAATGAGACCATTTTTGGTGTGTATATACATGTACAGGCTCTGAATGTGCACAAAAAATCTTGAGTCATTTTGGTCAAAATTGTGCATTTTATGGCACTATGAAATTTTGGCATATCTACATCTGGATTTTTTCTATCATTCTCAGACATTCATTCGGGTCATATAATTATAACCCTCACATCAGGTAGACAATGTTGTAAAAGTGAGAGAATGCTTACAGTGATTGAGGGCATATAATGGAAAACATTTATGCCAAGAATTCAAACATTTTACCCATCATGCAGTGCTTTAATTATGAATTTATATCAATTTCTACAATACTTTTTTATTTAAAATGACCAAAACTACATAAATATGCATGGGACCCCATATCAAAATTGTTCTTATTTAAAAGCAAATTATCTGTACAATGTTTTAGTAAAGTTTAGGAAAAATCTAGTGGTTGAAAATAAAAATTTTATTTGTTTTTGTTGTGAAATAATAGAAAATTTACCCCTCTCTTTTCCGAAAAAATGAGAAATTTACCCAGAATTCCATGCTATGGAGTTAAAATAAAAGATTCTTAATAAATAAGGCTATCAGACCATTTACCATGCGAGGTTTCATATCTCTGTATTAAATAGTTATGATAGAAAAAAATTCTCAAATCTGAGACACATTTTCTTTAATTTCTAGGTGAAGATTAAAATACTTTTATTTTTCAAAAAATCTGTAGAAAAAAAGTAGCTTGGGACCCCCTACTTTTCTTTTCATATTCTTATTCTTGTTCTAGATGATTTTTTGTACCTCTGGGAGAAAAATGAAGAAAATCTAGGATCTTTGATTCAATGGTAGCGACCCACCTTAAACTTCAAGGTTTGGCATCAATTCTTCAAACTATTTATCAGGGGTGAGGGCAGGCCCCCACACCCCCTTGGACAACAATATCTAAAATACTAGATTCACATCTAAGGCTAGTTGAATCCCTTGAACACACACTAGAGAGTTTGACATCTATATTTTTTCTTTAAGGACCAGCCCCCAAAATCTCACAAAGGACAAAGCATTACCATATAAGATCCCCTTTATGGAAAAGCTGCCCACCCCAGGATTACATTTTCATTCCCTGTTCTCATAATCATGGGTTTACTGCTGATGGTATACCAAAATGCTCTATTGGATTGGGGTCTAGAAATGCATTGTACACCAAAATGCATTACTGGATTGGGGTCTAGAAATGCATCAGAATGCACCATTTGATGTCTAGACCTCGCGGCGCCGCACTTGTGCCTGTGTGGCCCTGCACCTCCCCCAGGCCCCAGGGGTGGACCCCCTTTTTTTCCAAATCCTGGATCCGCCCCATTCTGCCGGAAAGGTCAGAAGCTGTATTGACAACTTCTCTGAAATGTCATTCATCCTTGCCGTATTGATCTATAGTTCAAATAAGTATCTGTTAGTGGGGAGACTGACTGATCCATACTACTCTGCAGCCTTCTACCATATAGTGGTGCTTTGCTCAACCAGAGATATTCTTATCCATGGAGGACTTGATCACTGAATCCTCCCACAAGGATGGATGTGAGACCCCCTTACAAGGTGCTGGTATTAATAAGGATGAGGACCCTGGAGGTGTTAAGGATGGAGGGACATCTTCTGGTACTACTACATGCAGGCCATGGTATGAGTATGCTGACACTGCACTGTCTCTACTCACATTCCTAGCACTGGTAAGTGTAATACCTAGTGTACCTCAAATATAAGGTGCACTCTGAGTTCTTAATTTATTTCATTTTCAGAATGAGCCTTACTCCACCCATTCTTCACAGGGGCTTGAAGAAACTAAATCTCATCCCCATTCTCCACTGTGATGCATCAGAATAGCCTCAAGCCCCTTGTCAAAAAGTAATTTTTGAAAACATTTATCACCAAGGCAACATGAAATAAATACAGCTCTAGATCCCGTCGATTTACTCCAAACTGAGCGTTTCTTCACTCGATAGCCTCGTAGCTATACGAAGCAGTATTCCACTTAGCTCCACCTCTTGGAATACTGCTTTGAGGCTATCTCATGAAGAAACACTCAGTTTTGAGTAAATCTGTCTATATCCTCGCCTATAAAGCGCACCCGAACTTCAGTCAGATTCTACCATGCAGTAGTGGAATTTCCATGCACTCTAAGAAATAACAGTTGAATCTACCAGACATCCTCATAAAACTGAACAGTGAACACCATAATTATAATGCAGTGAAGCAGTGTAGTTCCTACAATGATGCCCCAGATGGCAGTACAGTAAATCAGTGTGTTAAAGGGAATTTCTGTGGAAATAACAGAGAAATGATCCTTGTCAAAAAGTTGCTGGAGATCCTTTGTTATTTTGACGACACTTATTTACAGCGTGCCTTAAACTTATACCTCAACAGACTATAGTTAATGATTTATTGTGTTCAACCCCCCCCCATGTTTTACAAGTTTCTTACAAATACATGAGCTCATAAGTGAACCTTTACCTGTCTAGGCTATAAGAAAAAAGACCTGGGGAAAATATTAATGACCCCTATACTATAAGAACCACTGTTAGAAGGGCGCTCTTATTGTAATTTCCGTGAAGGTGACTTGATTGAATCTATTGCCTTAGAGAAAGGCCTTAAATTGCATTGGATGAAAGCACCATCTTTGGGGGGTATTGGCTAAAAAGCCCTAATTGCCTGTATGAGTAAAGCAATAAAAGTCATATTCTGAAAACGCAGTCGAACCTCTCAGGTATCAACCCTTTAAAGTATTGATACCTAAATAGTAAATTCAAAGGTAAATTCATTCATCATATTATCATGCCCACTCTTAGTCTACTACCCTTTGGGAAGCACTCCTGAAGGTTTGGCTTGAGGCACCAATGGCAATGCAATATATACCTTTGCACCCCCTTTTTCTTAGTACTTAAGAGTTGTTTAATTAGATATTTTAGACCCCCAAATTTGCTCAAAAATAGGGGGTGTGCCCCCTCCTTTTGGGCCGCGCCCCCTCCTTTTCCAGATCCTGGATCTGCCACTGGAACAATGAACATAGAGGCACGCTGTATATTGCCTAACGGGTTAACATCTTTTTGCATTTATATTTTATCAATGTATTATCAATGTCCATAAATATCTAAGATACTTCAAGGTAGAGTTCAGGATTTTCTACAACAAAGAAAGAGTTCAAATTGCATCTTAATGGGAAATCATATTTTGAAAAGCATATATTCATAACTAGAACCTATTTGAATGATCAGCAGAGAAAAGCAAACAGGCATCTACTATCTCCCAGCCTCATAGCGCATATATCCCTGAAAGTGTAACCTTCAATAATTGAAAGCTTGAGCTGTCCACCACTCCTCCACCTATATAAGATAAACATGTATAAGCCTTTTCTGAATTATGCAAAATGAAAGCGCACATTCCTACAGCAGGGGCCTGCTGATTATGCACACGGATTCAATAATTATGATATATAGATTGTCTGCCTAACTCCCAGGTTAAATCAACTCACTAGGCCACTATATGAGCCATGTAGAAGTAATCAATATATATCAATAATTCAACAGAATCCTTTCTGTCATTTCAGGGCTTCAACTTCAGCATCCTCTGCCAAACCCTCCTTGACCTCCAACGTATAACAAATGCTAATACAAATGAAATCTCCAATGTCTTCTTATGGCGAGGGATCGGGCATAGTCTATCATGCGTTTCTCTTGGCTTTCTCTATGATTACTTCAACTATAACTTGATAATATGCCTATGTATGGTTCTGACAGGTGTCTGTCAGGCGTTGATGCCCTTTCAGACTAATGCCATGGTGGTCAGCATTATCTTTGGAATCCAGGCAGTTGGTGTGGGACTCGCATCTGTGGGTAAGTCCAGCAATTTGCACAACCCGATATTTATCTCAAACTTTATGGTATGGCCACTGCCCCAATAAAGCGATGAAAATAATGACGAGGGAGGATTTTATTTAATTTTTTTTTGGATAAGCATTTGATAAAGATCACAACCTGTGCGTTGCGGTTGTCTGCAGGTAAGAAAAAATGCCTTTTAAAGTAGAGTTATCATTAACATTTAAAAAGTGTGAAAATGGTTATTATTCATAGCTAGCTGCATTGCTGGGCCCCTAGCTTTAATTTGATACCAAACTTGACTACTTTTGTCCATTTTTCAATGCATTTCTATCAGAAAATTCCAAACAAAAATATTCTCAAAACATGTGTTTTTTTTTTCTGGTGAGGGAAGTGATGAGAAACAAGTTTTTATTTTGTAGTGGCCTAATATTTGGTTGATTGACTACTTTTTTTATATTGTATTCATCAACAGCCATATCAATGATAGTTTGTCTTACAGGCTGGTTCCACCGCCTCGGTCAGTTCCGTTTTCTGCTAATCTGAGGATTTTTTCCCGTACATTTACGATATAAAAATCGATTGGAACAGCAGAAAATGTACCCGACCGACGCTGTGGAACCAGTCCTTTAAAACAATTTCAGGAATTATTATATAACATATAACACAAAGTTTTACAGCTTCTGGTGAGTAGGAGTGCTAGACTTGAAAGAGGAAAGCATAGATTTTCACAAGAATCATTCAAAGTTAAGATACCAGATATAGATATCCTATCCTGCCAATGTAAAACGTATGTATTTTTCTATACCCCAGGTGTCACTCTAACAATGGCTAGAATTTGGAAAACAAGGTCTGGACCCTTTCTACAGGCCCAATATCTTATGTACATCGTAGCGGGTTGTTTGTCACCATTTATAATTAACGCTTTTGCCAGAATGGATGTCAAGAACAATACATCTAGCCATACATCACATACACATGACACTGATAAAAGACTCACTGGTGTCTTCTGCAGAAATAAATGGTACAACATTGGATCCACAAGGATTAGGAACCAGTCATAGTAATTTTACAGAATCAAAAATAGTCAATAGCAACAAAGTTAATTCAACTTTCATTCCCACTCATGATATAATATCAGTATATTTGTTATGTTCAAGCTATATTATAATAATTCTGTGATTTGCATATCAACGGCATTTATAGTGGGTCCAATATGTATGAAAAAGGTTAGAACTAAATCCATTAATGGAAGTCATAGGAAAAAGAAATGTCAAGATGTTGATTCTATAAAATGCAGTTCGGAAATGTTAAAATTGGCAATGTTAACAGCTATGATGATATTGGAACTTTGCATTGAATGCACATGCCAAGGATTGGTCATAAGCTTTGTTGTAAAAGAGCTTCACTGGACAGAAGAGGATGCTCTCTTTCTCTCTTCAATTCTGTTTTTCACAAGCGGAGCTACCCGCCTTCTTGCAGTGTTAGTTTCTCGTTTTGTCTCAGATGTCTTTATAATCGCTTTCGACTGTACATTGGGAAGTATTGCAGTTTCCATTCTCACTGGTTTGGTTCATCAGCACAACTGTGTCATATGGGTGTGTGTAATAGCATTAGGGGCTGCCTTTTCCAATATAATGCCTTCGACACTTGCATGGGCGGGGAACCAGGTTAAGGTAAGCGGGAACGTAACTTCTATATTTGTGTCACCACAAGGCACAGGATTGATATTTGGACCTAGAGGGTCCAATGTGGTTTGCTTACATGCTGTGTATATATGTCATTGCCCTTGATGTGCTATTTATATTGACTTATATCTTATGTAAGGTCAGGTCTTTGAAAGACACAAAAAAGGCAAAGGCTACGAATGAGGTGAAAGATGACATATATATCATGCAAGATCTGTCAAAATCTAAAGAAATACAGAATAACGATTAAAAATATGTGATATCACCCTTCTTTCACATAGAGTCTACCATTTTGATGACCATGCATCTTTGAAACGCTCTATATGTCTTTATTATTAAAGTAAGCTATTAAAGAGGGATGAGTCTTGAAGGCGCTGCCCTGAGAAATATCAAAATTATGATACTTTCAAGTATTTTGAAAGGACACCTCTTATGTAGCTATTTCTACCACATACTGTTGTTCCGAGTGAAAGAGCTCTTTTTTTGTTCTTTGCACCATTTTACAGGCATTGCAGTTGCACTTTCTATGTATGGAAGAATTTTGAATTCACACCCACTGTGCATGATATTTTGGAGCAAAGTAATGATGACCGTTTGACTAATATAGATCGTCTGGTTTTATTCAACATACCAATTTTAGTACAAATTTTCTTTTTCACCAGAGACTTAAATAATGACAATTCCTGGCCATCTTGGTTTACTTTTTTCAGAGAGGTCAAATAACCTACAGAAAAATAGGTGATATTTTAATATATGTAGCGTTTTGTGTAATGAGATGAACTTTTCAAAAAAGAAAAATGTAGTATGGAGGATCTTTACAATTCCTGGCAGCAGCAGAGTTGTACCCAGCAAACACGCCTGTACTGGACCGGTACTGGCCCAATAATGACAACAGTATTGGGCCACTACTGGCAATACGGTACTGGCCCAGTAAAAAAGTGCAATATGGCTTTCTTCCGGGCCACAACTGGCAAACATTACTGGCCCAGTACTGAGCCATTTAAGGGCCAGTAATGGCTTTATGCTGGCATGCCAGCACAGGCCCAGTGTTGGCCCGATTGTGTTTCAGACACACATGAGGTGTTTGGAATGACAAGCTTTCTATCCTACCATTGTTTATGATATTTGGTTTTAAACTTAAAGCCTAGTAAGTTTCCAATGAAATTTGTTCCATGCTAAACAAGTTTGTCCTAAGCAGAGAAGATTTTGACCATATACTGATAAAGAAAAGTTATACATCTCAATACCAAATTATTGTAATACAAGCACTGGGGACATCTTGTGGTGTGGTTGGAAACTAATCAAGCGGTTTCTGGTGATTCTGGGCCAGTACTGGCATGCCAGAAGTAAGTTGCCATCATAGGTCCAGTACCGGGCCAGCACTGGCATGTTGGCACTGGTATACCATTACAAAACCAGAACTGTGTCAGTATGATTGAAGCTAAATGGCGATGTAATGGCTAGGTACTGGCAGTACTGGCCCGTTACTGCCATTACATGCCATTACAACCGGTGCAGGTGTGTTTGCTGGGTTACAACTTTTACAAGGATGGGCATGGACAATTACAGGACTGGCATGATTCATGATATAACGACGGCGAGTTACTGCCGCATCATACTCAACAATGGTCCTACTGCTGCCTATACATGCATGGGTGCTCAAATTTTTCAGGATGTCACCTTTGAGGAAGGATGGAGCTCACACTGTCACTTTTATACATGTGTCAATGTACTGCCAATTTTAAAACCTGCGCATCACTTCCATCATTTTTTACCCATATCATATACTGCACTAAAGTGTCATGTGCACCCCATAAATGGTTGAAAACAGCAATTTAGTTTAATTTACCCTGATTATTTTGGTTTTCACTCCTCCATGGTCTACCAGTGAAGTATGCTCTGAGTGGTAAGACATCTCACTCTCATCCCCTTAACCCTTTAAAGGCCGCTAATGGATTAATGCATCAGACCCATTGGTTTTCAGGATACATGAATGCAGCCCTGGCAAGCAACTCACCAGGGTTGCATTCATGCATCATGCCGACCCTGTGGGTTGATGCACTCAATCCTGGATGCATCATGAGAATCCTTCGGGAGTGTATCGTTAGACTTACATTAACACTGAATGGACAGCATGATGCATGGCATGCATGGACCCTTACCCATCAGGACTGCATTCATGCATCCTAAGGGAGCGATCATTTTTTTTTTACAACAGGGGGGGGGGGTTTGGTGGGTTTGCGCTCGGATGCGTGAAAAAGATTTCGGCCCCCCCCTCTCGACAGGTCAAAGTTCCCCCCTCCCCCCGAGGTGAAAATTGCGTGTGAACGCGCCCTTTTATCCTATAGTAGCGTGCAGAATTTTTTTTGCTGAAATCAGGTGAAATTATTTTAACCCCCCTAGTGAAGGGGGTGAAAAAATTCTGACCCCCCTCAAACCCACCAGCCCCCCCCCCCCCCCGTTGTTAAAAAATGATCACTCCCTAACGACAAATGGATCATGCCCATTGGTCGTCACTGGTGAATAACTCCCCAGGCCTGCATTAATGCATCATACCCATTGGTCGTCATGATTGAATGAATGCAGCCCTAGTGCGTTACTCCAAATCTTCATTCATGCATCATGCCAACCGACCCTTTAGTCGTTACACTCCCAGAGAGTTGGTATGATACACCAATGAAGTGCTGCAGAGCATGTATACCTGAAGAGTTATTACGATTTAAAGATGTTTGATTGTGACACGCATTAAGGATGGAGCAGGTCAGTAGGGCTGTCCCAATGTAAGCCCCCCTGTACATAAGATGTGATCATTTTTAACCTGGGGGAGGGAGCTGGGTGATTTCAGAATGAATGCGCAAAAAAATCATTTGCCTGCCCCTTGGATCAAATTTTTTGGCCGCCGGAGAATGATAAATTTACGGCTTTGCCATTGTATCTATGATGAAATATTTTTGCCCCCCCCCCCACTTTGAAGTGTGAAATTGTTTTACTGGCCTCATCCCATTTCTGGGGTCGAAATTATTTTGCCCTCCCCTCCCTTGTTGGTAGATAATGAGCAGTCTAGTTGGTAGAGGCCTACATACATGTATCTTCCTGGTTACGTTAGAAACTCCCCAATCTTATAGCGCAGACGACATTTATGAAGCAGACGACACTTCTCAGTACTCTTCTCTACACTACACAAGGTAGGTCCCCATTAAATATTTTCACGTACAAGTACATTCTGAAAACCTGTTGAGTAGAGATCGATTGATTGATTTAGATTTCAATGGCCATAACTATTGTACATGACATGATAGCAAGTTTTCCTCCATAACAGCCATCCCCAGAAGTAACATGTTCATTATGTAGTGTTTAATCAATGTTGTGAGACAGCACTCGTGGGCCTATGGTTCAATATTCCACGACCCGCGCAGTGGGGAGTGGAATATTGAACCATAGACCCACGAGTGCTGTCTCATAACTTGATTAAGGCGTTTATCTAACATATTTCTCCATTTTGTATCAATTTCTTACCTGATATCCCCAGAATTAATCAAGGAGAAGACATTTTGTAAGTGCATGCGATCCGCACGGTTTGCCAAGCCATCGTGGCCATGTTGTCATTCTGCCCGACATACCTCCACCTTTACACACATTTTTCAGGTATAATCCAAGCATGTCAAGTCCTGTACTTGTAACACCAACATGTATATGATCCCTTCTTGCTGTTCGCATACATTTTGGCTCCATTTTCTTATAAATAAATGAGAATCCAATGATTTTACATAGCGATCCAACACACACGGCCCGGTACACAGCCATTGCGTCTTGTTTACGAAGCGGGGATGTGCCCGGATGTAAGAACTAGGTCAGATACGCATCAAACAAGGAATCGCCGGACGGGGCGGATGCCGACACATATCGCTATGGAAAATCAATGGATTCTTATTTATATCAAACAAAATGGCAAATTTAGGCATGGCATGTTCATATAGGATATCTAAGGATGTTTCTCTGTTAATAACTCCACCTGGCACCATTAGATTCTATGCTAACAGGGTGTGTAAACATCAGGTATGTCGGAAAACTTTTTCAAATCCTCCAGGTGCATTGGTTTCTACCACCGGTCGGCTTGGTATAGGGGACAGCGAGCTCATCTCCTGCCACAGCGGTCAGGGATCGATTCCCCGTTGAACCCTAAACAGTTTTAATAGGAGATCAATGACGTGGTTGACCATGTATGCTTCGCCAGCGACAAGGTACCTACCAGGGTATGTCTTATCAGTGGGTTTTACCTCAACCAGCGAAATTCAAGATTGTGGATCTACTAGGCATCCATACTAAGTCCTATACAGGCAGGCCATGCCTAAGAAGTTGCCTGTTAATCATCCCCTATTTTCACCCTTACTCACAAGGGGGCACCCTTTCACCCCAAAGGTACACATGCCTTTCCTATACAGATGTTTAGATACATAGACTGTGATTTGAGATCGAAATCTGCCATCTAGTGGAGTTCAAGTGAATCTCTCCCCAGGATCTGGGGAAAAAGCCATTAGGCATGGCCTGCAGGTATATGCCCACAATACCTGCAGGGCACCAGCGTATGTATTGTGCACACCCGATGGTGTTAACACCCAAACGTCGGCATGATGCATCAATGAGTTGCTGCCAATCTGCGCTCTGGACAACACATCATTTATGTATCATGCCGACAGGTTACATATAATCAATGTATTTTGTCCACTGGCATGACGCACCAATGTAATTAGGAGGTGATCATTTTTTAAGAATGGGGGGCGATGGTGGGTTTGATGGGGGGTCAGAATTTTTTCGACCCCTCTGAGGGGAAGGGGGTGTCGAAATAATTTCACCTGTATTCAGTGAAAAGGCCTTGCATTTAATACTATAGGTTAAAAGGGCACGTTTCGTCCCCTATGGGGGGGGGGGTCAAAAAGATTTTACCCTTGAGAGGGCGGGAGGCCAAATTTTACTCCAGGTGACACTTGGCTTCTCTTCTGCCTTACGGGGGAATATAGTGCAGAAATTTTCTTTATTAATTCTATTAAAATAAATCCAATTTAAGGTATGTTAAGTCATGTTTTGATTGTGACCCCCCTCCTGTTCTATCATTATATTTATTTGATATATTCGTGTCAACTGTTTCTTCAACCATTGCTAAGAAAGGTGGAACCATAAGCATCAGCCTACACACTTTATAAGTGAGGATAAAGTTCTTAACCTTCTTTTTTTGACCATGTATACTGACTGTTGTATATAATTTAGCTTATAATCATTATGTGCTTAGGTCCTATTGGTCGTAGAACTTTATTATACACACACACACACACACACACACACACACACACACACATATATATATATATATATATATATATATATATATATATATATATATATATATATACTCATGAAGTTAATTCAAATAAAAAATGATGACATACAATGGTAAAGATTCACGAGAATTTGTCTATTAGTGAGGGTTACCTCACAAGGCGGAACTAAGAGATAAATTTCAAAACTGTAGATCTGCACCATTTAGAGTGTATAAACTCAACCCCTTAAGCCTGTACTTCCTTTTTATGAATCTGCACCCTTTATGTATCCTTTTCAGACTAAGGCCACACCAAAAAAATAAGTTGGTCTACGGATTTCCCTCTCCATATTTTCAGAAATACATTTTTTTTTCTTTGAAATAAATCTCGTCTACGGATTTCGCTTGCTTCACTTTCTACAAGTTTTCTCTTTGTGATGTTTGGAAAAAAAATTTAAATAGCAATTTTGCACTCCCCTCACTTTTCCAGTAAGGAATCCATTGGACGCCAAAAAAATCTTTAAAAAAACAAGAATTTCGCTCACTCGCACCATTTTTTCAAAACCAATATCCGTAGACCAACTTAATTTTTGGTGTGGCCTAAATATATGCAGATCCTTTTATTTTTCAGACTATTCACATAACTAACCAACAAGATGTTGCGTCCCCTGATTGTACTGGCGGTAATGTTAGCCCTACTGGTCCTCAAAGTGGCTGGTAATACGCAGAAGGAAAAAGATACTGAGGTGAGTCTGTTTTAATAATGTACCTTGCATATAAGGCTTGGCTTATGGAACAAGTCTGACCCAGGTGGGGGGGGGGTGTATTCCTATGGTTTGACTCACCATACTGAATAGGAATAAAGGGGGGGGGGAATCTTGATCTAAAATAATAGTTGTCATTTTCAATAAACTCTTAAGTGGATGACTCATCACGATATCTCGCAAGATAATTCAGACTTCAGACAAAAAAACACAACCTCTCCTATATGCTAGGATAGGTTTTTGGCTCTTTTATTACGTTTTTACGTTCTATAAGCGCTTTTACTTTAGGTTAAAATTAGCAAAAATCGGCTAATTCTAGCATAAAATGACATAACTTAAAAACCTTGAACAAGAAACGAATGACAAACAACATCTTTATTACGTTCAAAAAGGTTTTTCAATAAGCAAAACGGGGTTTTAAAGTAAGAAAAGTTTTTTTAGATAAACGTTTTTTCCCAAACCTAATAAAAACGTTGGCAACGTTAAAACGCGTTTTTTGCCAAGTGTACAAATTAGTACTAAACTGATTCTAAATTCAAAAAGCTGTTTGTGCCTTATACATGCAGGGGGATTTACAAATTTATTTTTTCTAAAGGGTGACATGATGGAGGAGACAGAAGACAGTCCCAGGACGTTGGACGACCTCCTGAACATGGACAAAGAGAGGGAGTTAAAGATGCTCAAACAGTTAGAAAAGGGCATGGACAAACTGCCTGAGGCTGACCGGGTAGCGCTAGAGAACAGGATAGCCGAGATAGAGAAGCTGGGGGATGATGTGAAGAAACGTGAGTTTTCATTTTTCCCCTTCTTTTTGTAGTATTTAATTTATAATATACATGCACTAAATTAGTTTATAAAAGTGGCATGAAACTATATTGTTCCGATGCTATCCATCGTTGTTTTTAAGTGTAATTCATTTGATTTAATTCATTCACATATTTTTATTTTGCTGGTGACTTTGCTGTATATTTAAGCATGGTACCGACAAAGAGGCGTCATATGAACCTTAACTTTACAAACGCTGCTAATAAATGCATTAGTGCATCATGTCCATTGGTGCTTCATGCCCATTGGTGCTTCATGCCCATTGGTGCTTCATGTCCATTGGTGCATCATGCCCCTTGGTGCATCATGCCCATGGTACATCACGTCCATTGGTGCTTCATGCCCATTGGTCCATCATGCCCATTGGTGCATCATGCCCATTGGTGCATCATGCCCATTGGTGCATCATGCCCTTGGTACATCACGTCCATTGGTGCATCATGCCCATGTTACATCACGTCCATTGGTGCTTCATGCCCATTGGTCCATCATGCCCATTGGTGCATCATGCCCATTGGTGCATCACGCCCATTGGTGCTTCATGCCCATTGGTCCATCATGCCCATTGGTGCATCATGCCCATTGGTGCATCACGCCCATTGGTGCATCATGCCCATTGGTGCATCACGTCCATTGGTGCTTCATGCCCATTGGTCCATCATGCCCATTGGTGCATCATGCCCATTGGTGCATCATGCCCATTGGTGCATCATGCCCATTGGTGCATCATGCCCATTGGTGCATCATGCCTCCACTGGCATGATGCATGAATGCAGTCCTGATGCATCACAGTCACCAGGGCTGCATTCATGCATCATGACTACCAAGGGGCATGATGCATAAATGCACTATTGTTCTACAACAGGTTAAAGAATTAATTATCTTTTTAATATTTGATCCAAGTTCAAGTTTGATAGGTTCTTATTGCTAACTTCAAAAATGCTCTTAATAGGCAATAATAGGCCGACCAGCCCTCACGGATACATTACAGCCATTGTCTTTACTTTGTGCACTTCACATTAAATCATATGGAGCATGAAAAAAATAATTCTGAGCTATTTGTGTAAGAGATATTTATAACAAAAATACAAGATATTTTTATTATATTACTATGTACAGTTGCTTGCTTCTTCCGATGTAAAGTAGTTTGCCCATCTGCAGGTGGGCTAGTCATACTCCATGCTTACTCTTGTTGTGGTCTATACTTAATGATAATAGTTGATAGACAATTCATTTTGTGCAGTCAGTGCTGATTAACCAGACCCCTGTCCCTTTGATTGTTTTATATTTGCAGCATATCGCAAGGCTCCTATAAGATACGAGACAGAGGTAAGTTAGCCATGCACTGAGGTCAATATTTTTTTCTGACATTCATAAGAAATTGTATTAGGACGCAGGACATGGACAAAATAAATTCAACCCCCAATAGTCATATATATACAAGGCAGCCCTATACCAACTCGCCTATATAAAGCGAACCCTGAGTTAAATGAATTTACTGCATCACACCGACCCTACAGTTTTGATGTAGAAATAGAGGGCAGCAATGTGCATTGCTCATAACTCGAAAAGAAATAAATCAATAGCCTTGAGCAAGTCTAGCTTTTGGTCTGACATCAGCACTCCCTCAAAACAGGTTATTGGCACCACCAAGCCACTATTTGCATAACTGCAGCCAAAACTGCCCTATTTGCACCACACTGCCAAAAAAGGCGGAAAAGTTGATACATGGGTCAACATCATATACCTTAACCATTGCAGGCAAAAAGCGTCTTATGACCACCAACCAACTGACTCTGTAGAATATAGACAATTACTCAAAATTTACAAAAGACCCCTACATGTTCTCCTTTAATGGCACTACAAATTCATTAAGTAATTCTGCCTCTTATATATAAAATTTCCATCTTTTTTTAAACTTATTCGCACAACCAAAATGACTGAAAATGAGGGGACTCATAGCCGTCTCCTATAACTCTTTTCGAGTTAATGATACTCCTGAAGGGTATAATCATGATACATTAAGGGGTGATCATTTTTTAACAAAGGCGTGGGGGAGGGGGGGCTGGTGGGTTTGAGGGGGAGGGTCAGATTTTTTTCAACCCTTGACCAGGGGGATCAAAATAATTTCACCTGTTTTCAGTGAAATTCTTTTGACAACCCCCCCCCCCCCAGTTGTTAAAAAATTATCACTCCCTAATGCATCAGCGTCCCTCGATTTAAAGGGATGTAGGCCTATACATAATGCTAGATAAGCACCATGGACAGTAACGGACAAAGTTGTAAGGCCAAAAAGAAAAAAAAGGTTTCCGGTCAGCCGACCGTCCTCAGCCCAAAGGGGCCGCCCTCAGCATTTTTTGATTATTTTTTCATCATTTTCCGATTTTTTTGACATTTTAATATCAAAATGTACATTCGAATACTTTACACAAAGTTCCCATCATTTTCTTAAATCCTGTGGGGGGAACCATCATTCCTTATGATAACCAGTGAAAACCAAGCAAAGTTTGACTATATCAGACCCTGGATTCTAAAAAAAAAAAAAAAAAAAAAAAATCCGACCTACCTACCTCAACTTTTCTGACCATGTTACCGGAAACATACCTTTCTTTTTTGGCCTAATCTGCCTCACTTTTAATGGAATTTCTTATGATGTTTGATTTATTTTCCTCATCATATGTCTAGCATTGTTTTCCTATTTGCAGAAAAAGGAACCCTGAAATGAATGGCTCTGTGGAAGTTATAAACAACGGGCCATCTGAAGTCCACTCGCATTTTTGTTTATGTACCTAGAGCAGCACATTTCTACCACGTAGATTTCAGCCAACTGCATACTGGACAGTGTTTCTTTTTTAATGGTATGATGCATCAGCACCAATATGATGCCAGCGAGTTACTCACCAGTGATGCATTTGTGCATCATAAAGACACCCATTGCTCTAAAATGGTTAATACCTAAAGCAATAGATGTAAAAACAAACGTTTTACATCTATTGCTTTAGGTAACAGTGTATTAATATAGTAAATAAATCATACTCAGGACTTCTTTAATCTATTGTGATTTATTCAGTGTCCTAACCCTTTTATATACACCCCTTCCATTGGGAGACATCAAAAATCTATTTCAAGCGAATTTATTATGACTTTTTAAGAGATATTTTCTCTGGAGGTGGGGTTTACAGTATAACCTACAGTTATACAAACTGTAGTGAAAAAACAAAACAAAAATCAAAACACATTTTTTTTTAGCTTATCTGATATTAATATTTGGCATAGCTATCTATTTTCTCAAAGATAGGGCCCAAGTGTAGGTGAAGTCGGCTTTTAGCCGGGGTAGTACATGTATATATTCATATTTGCACTTGATTATTTCATACACGTGAATACATGGCAGTTTGGGACTAAAGAGGTCCATCTAAAGTCTACTGTACAAAGTTGAAAATAAGTTATATACATGAGAGACTGCTTCAGTCCCTCCAAGTCACTTCTACCTCATCTGTACGGTATCTGAAAGGGACAAATAGAAACTGTTAGGCTGTTATCTATCTCATTCATTTTTTCCTCTAAATTATATTCCTCTGAAACCTGAAACGTTGTGTCCAATATTATACAATAGAATATTGGGATATATTTACGACATACGAAACTAACATTCATTGGTTCATATAACCACCACTAGGGTATATATAAGTAGGTGTATTGGCGCCAAAGTCCGCCATATTTGAATGTTACCTCCATGGATTCACTACATTTTTTTCTCTGTGAGGGGTACCTTTTACCTTGTTGACTTAGATGCAGTTGAAATTTTGTTGTATTGAGGCGACGATATAAAGTGCCCTTAGTTTTGAATTTTACATGGATGCTAGATTATCTTTGTTTTCCCTCTTGAGAGGGGCCCCAATGTCTGTTTTTATCAGTATTGGATCTACGACAATGTGTGCTTTTTTATATCAAAATAAATATGATACATAAGAAACTGTTTGATAATTCTGTCACCTACCTTTGCGTACAGAATGTGTCGTCAAACTTTGTGATCTGACCGCTGCGGAACATCTCCCACCCGGCCTGCGCAATCATTGCCCCATTATCTATACAAAATCTGAAATCAGAAAAAAGGGTATTAAGCGGTAGGTTATTCACAAACAAATTAAAGAAAATATAATTAAATTTTATTGACCATAAATTTTAGCTATTGGTAACGGGTATCGGACATACCCAAAAAATGCATATAGGCCTCGGCTTATAGACCATTTCAAGCATTTCCAAGAACTCAGGGTCCGGCTTATACGTGAGGTTTTACTAATAAAGACTTTAGGAAGAAATGGGAACCTTTTCACACCCCTGGTGCGGCTTATACTAAAGCCCTGAACTCAGGGTGCGGCTTATAAATACGCTGGTTTTTTTACGATATCATAATTCTTTATCTCTCAACTAAGGTTTTAAGACATGATATAAATGAAATGAACTTGACACCCTTACCGTTCATCAGTGGCGTATAGTTTGCCTCCTCTCTCCTTGGCCATGGTGTCCATCATTTCCTGAAGTCTCTTGTTGCCTAAAATCATCAATATTCTCAGGCCACACCAAAAAAATAAGTTGGTCTACGGATTTTGGTTTTGCAAAGATGGTGCGAGCGAGTGAATTTTTTTTTTTTTTTTAAGAATTTTTTTACGTCCAATGGATTCCTTGCTAGAAAAGTGAGGCGAGCGAAAAAGTTTCATTTAAAAAAAAAATTGCCAAACATAAAAAGAGAAAACTTGTAGAAATCCATAGACAAGATTTTTTTTCAAGGAATATGGAGAGGGAAATCCGTAGACCAACTTATTTTTTTGGTGTGGCCTCAGGTTGGTGTGGCGGCAATATCACTCTTAGTACCTTAACCTAAACCTAAAATGGCACTTTAAAGCATAGAATCTAGTGTCCACATTTATAATATATCTCAGATGTTTCCTTTTACATGTACACTCAAGTTGAAGTACTTATGATGCACTAACATCATTATATTGTCACCTTAGTGAGGGATCTCTCAGAGGTAGCTTTTACCTTGTTGATTAAGATGCAGTCACAACTGTCTAGAACAGAAGCGATAATATGGTATACATGTAATAAATTTGAATACAAACTGTGGAAATATACACACAAGATATTTTAAAAATATACACATAAGATATTGTAGAAATATACACATAAGATATTTTAGAATGCTTACATCCAACTCCACCAACCAGTAGGACCTCTTCTGATCCACAATGTGCCATCGCCCTCTCTGTATGGAAACAGAGACATATATGAAATGAAGTGTACAAAGCTGTTTACACACTAAATAAAAGAGGTATAAACATGTTGCTTGAGTTCCTAGTATTGTATATCCTCTATCCTGACTTGAAAAAGTTTTTTCATTGTATTTACTATTTGAATTAAACAGAATGCATAATTCATTCAATTAATTCATTCATTCAATTAGATTGGCATTATAAAAGCATGTATAATTCATATCTTATTTCATAACAAAAGCCCATATTCTAATACCTGTTATCTCCACCAACATGGCGAATATAGTTTCCTGTAGAGAGAAGCAGAGGTCGGCCGCTGTGTAATCCCCACTTTCTATCAGCTTGGGCGCTTTCTCCTACAATACAAACGTATAACATACATATTGACTACATGAACATACCTCATACATAAACCGTGCCTTATGATACCGTATTGGTGATGAATAACTGCCATGGCGCTTATGAATAGATTTGGAAGGCACATTACTCCGGCCCTAATACAAGACTACCAGACCTATGGTGAACATAGTTTTAGTGCTAAAGATATATTCCATGACCCCTGTACCCGTGGCACTATACATTTGAAACTGGCATTTTTTTCAAATCCTGGCGCTTAAACATGACAATACGGTGCATGGTTTACTATGGTATATGGAGACCATAAAGGAAGATCTCAATATACAAACCTCAATATAGGAGAGGAGGCCAGAAAAGGACACATCCATCCCTTTAACTACGTACGGCAGCTCGAAGAACTTCTTGCCCCTGTTAGAACAACAAAATATGGAAGTCAGACATGCGATACGACAGAGTTGGCCTGAACTTGGAATACAGCTTAAACTTAAAGTGTGTAATGGTTCAAGTTCTTGTATAACTTCGGTTAAGCTTGAGATATGTCAATATCAAGTAAAACCATACAAGTTAGCTCGGGTTAGTGCAACCGGCATATGTTTATTCAGTAGTTACATAGGTTCGAAGTGGCGCTATGGATATAGCTTGGTGCTCAAGAGATGTTTCTCTGGCCGCAGCCAGAAGCCAACTGAACTTCTTACGCCATCCCAGGTAGGGACTGGGACAGCGACGACCAGTGCTGCCATCACCCCATAGCGGCCAGAGATTGAAGCGACCTCTGGTCCTACCGGTGGTAGCCGCACCGACTGACCTGCCCTCTCGAAATATAGGACAGCATTTTGCAATGCAAGTAACTCGAAAGGGCACTTAATCTCTTCTTTTAGGCCCCTTCTGATACTAACCTCATGTTTTCTTCGAGCATTATCACTGTCAATGGTTAAGCCTATGGAGAATGCATCCATTATCGCTTGTATGTTTTATTGGCAAATAACTCCTCTCCTGGCGAGTTAAGCATTGCACAATACCAGCAGGTCTTGAATAATGATCCATATTAACCATAACAAGAAATGCGGTTGTGACCGCGTAAAAAAACACCTCCTGCCGTTAATGTCAGTATACCAGTGTTTGATGACATGACATGTCTCATAAAAGCAGACATAAAGAAGATTTCACAATTATCAATCTATTCAGTAATTTTGTATTGTGAGACCTCATCACATGGGGCAAATGCAATCATCATAGCGCACTCCCGTACCGCTTCGCAGTACCGCCGCTACGCGGCGTGGGAGGCGCTAAAAAATGCATGAGACAGTGTAATTCTCTTCCATTTTGTTATAATCCAGCAGTTTGCATGGCACCGTGAGTCGATTGTCTCGCTGTCCGCCATTTTGGATTTTGATGTTCTGTGCACATGCGCAACCCCTTCTTGCCGGAAGTAGCATTTTCGACGGGGAAATGATATATTCTATCGATTTAACTTGAAATTAATGGCTTTTTGAATTGAATCGAATATACCCTATCTTTTTACTATTATAGCCCCACAAATCGATCGTCTCGCTGTCCGCCATGTTGGATTTTGGTTCTATCTGCGCATGCCCGACCCAATTTCTATGGTTATTTGGGTCAATTTGCATGACCACGGCTTTGTGATGCGGATTAACGACAGGGCGAACACGTAATTATTTTATCTTTTTAATAATACATATCGATTCAAATCATATCCTTTGTCCATTCTTTATCATATTTCTATATTATAACACTGAATATTTGAAAAAAAAATAGTAACGACGACTTTTACGACAGTAGAGATACGTGGACGGATCGAATGATGATAAATTCATCAACATTCATCAATTATTTGCACCACTCCGGACCAAAAATGTGGGAACGTTTAGTTCTTTGCACCACCTATGGGATTTAACATAGGGCTAAAAATGTCTTACTTTTTTCTCACTGTTAAGCTACTGTTTAGTGGGCACTGAATGGGTGTCTTTTTTACCCGACTCTTATAACTCGTCTTTCAAGTTAATAAGGAGCTAAAACTATATAAGACGCTCCACAAGCCCCTACAAGTATAATGTATAGTAAATCCTTGTGTATTAGTCTAATAGATGCAGCTTATACACAAAGATTACCTCACCTGTGTCCTACAGGACTTGGCCCAACTCAGGGTGTGTCTTGTAAGAGGGGATTTTACACTATAGAACAGGACTTACGTAATCTCCTGCATAGAAGACGCGTTGCGCGTATAAGACGCACCCCAAACTCAGCACATGCATTTTCGCGTATAAGACGCACATTTTAATGCTGAAATTTGTAAGATTAGTACATTTCTATAGAAAAATTACCCCTCGTATAAGACGCACCCCCAACTTGAGAGAAAGCTATAAGACTCCCCAGCATTTTGTTTGGCGTAGAGGATGCGTCTTATATGCGGGAGTTTACGGTAAATGACCCCAGGTGCGTCCTATATGATTTAATCTAACTCAGGGTGTGCACTATACGCGGGATGCGTCTTATATGCAAAGGATTTATGGTACTATCCAAAACACTGGGTGCACTTCTGCACATATAAGGCACACCGTTAACTCAGGCCCATCATCCTCTAAGGCGCACATACTGTCAGGTTTTAGCCATTTAGTACTATTCTATAGTTCCATATTCCAATCAAATGTCCTCGATAACAATTGGAATTAAATTTAATTCAAATTATTCCAATAGGTATATGAGGATTCTTACTGTTTTGCCAGCTGTTCGATATTATACCCTGGGCTTGGATCGTTGGACAGCTGAAAACAGAAAACATGCTTTGATGAAGTAATACATGTACCCGTAATATATCATTATTCAAATAGTTTATCGAATCTTTTTTGCAACGCTATTTTTCCAACCTCACACAGGTATATCATTCTAGAGCTTCTTTGAAACAAAAAACAGGAATACTACATTTGTGGTTGAGTAGATAATATTCACATTTCTTTCCTTTGATAAAAATCTGAAACACCAGGCACATACCATGATGACTCTGGCAAAGCGATCCAGGCAGTTTCCTATGGCGATGTCAATTGTTTCCCCAAATATCCTATACCGCCGCTCTGAGTAGGAAATAACCTGTGAATACAAGAATCTCTTAGTTTGGAACAGATATACACAATACTAAGTGGGTGTGCTCTCAGTTACTGTTAGAAATTATTGAGAGATTTAACAAGTGCAGCGATTTTTTTCCTTCTTTCATTATTTCTCTTATCATAGAAATACTGTTGATATGTATGCTCTTATTCAATGTATTGTTCCTGTTACTGAAGGGAAGTTTTCTATTTATTGCATATTAATTTATCATCTAGAATTCTGCAACATTGTTCTCAATATACTGTATGTCGCGTTTATGGACAAGTTTTGAATAAGCCCCAGTCTTGTATAAGCACAAAGGTATGGGCCATGAGAAGAATAACCTACCTGGGTATTACCACCACTGACGTAGAGTACGGTCGGGTTTTCAGCACCGGTGATCAGCCGACCCATTTCTATGTCTTAACAGAATTAAGGAAAGTCAATAGGGGTTATCATGGTAGTCTATTTTTTCCTCCAAGGTAAGCCTCTAATGCATTAAAGCATCATGCCCATCGTCAGAATGTATGAATGTAGCCCTGGTGAGTAACTCGGCAGGGCTACATTCATGCATCATGCTAGTGTGGGGTTTCCACACCGTCTGCTGCTCCAAGATCACTCTGCATGATAGGGACTGGTTGGCAGGGCTACCATCATGTCAATCCTACAGGGTTGATACACTCTCAAAGCATCAGCATGATGCCCCAATGAATTGCTGGCAAGCAGACTCGACAGCACTTCATTGGTGCATCATGACCAATGGACATGATGTACATCTGCATCAGTACCCTTTAAAAGATGAATAAAATATTCAGTCTAGCACTAACCAAATTACCCCACTATGAAATATTTTCCTTGGATCATCATAAGTTTGAACATTTTGCATTTTACTGATATCAAAGAGGATACGTCCGATGCAGTGATTGACACCAATGATAGGTTTATTCCACAACTGTGCCACAGTCCGTGCTACAACTGCTACTGATACAAGCGGAGGAGCCATCCCTGGTCCTGGAAGAGAACATTCAGTAATTTTTTTTATAGCAATCCTAAGGAGACTGCAGTCTCCATTAAGTTACAATAAGATTGCATAAAAGTATGTTTTACAGATACATCTTCACTATCAGATAAGCTTTATTGACCAGGCAGAAAACCATCACCTCTGAATCTTTGAGCTCCCCATTCACTTTCATCCCTGGCTACTGACATACTGACCCATTCTTTGTGGTAAGGCTAAACGATTGTTTTTTTTTCAAGCATTATTTCTTTTGATTGCTACTATGACTCGCGACCAGTCGCAGTGATATGGGGAAGACTAAATAAACTAAATGATTGCCCAGAAACATTCAAAATTGAAGAAAAAAAATCTAGGGTCAGTCCTGTTTTGCAAGGTAAGGTTGGGCTACCTGAAAAAAAAAATGGGGCCTAAATGACTCTAGAGAAAAAGTCACCAGTGTCTATGTACAAATCATATAGGGTATTCCAACATAGCATGGTAGAAGGTACCTTTAGTATAGGCCACAGCATCTATTTCCTGGGGAGTAATGTTGGCCTGGTCCAGGGCCTCTTGTAGGACGTCCAGGACCTTGGCTCTGTGGTGTTGTGCTGTTTCACGTGGAAGGAATCCTGATACAGAACAGACAGACGATGTTACCGTTACGTGAGGCCAACATTATCAATACCGATTCTTTCTCAAACATCTCCAACAAAAGCTAACACTTTAAAGGCAGAATCCTAGCCTAATGTTTTTTTTTGTCCCTGACAAGTAACTCGCCAGCAGTACATTCATGTATGATATATCAATGATCTTACTCATCAGCATTTATCGTAAAACTCTGGTGTATAAGCCGCGGCTTATAGGCCATTTCAGATTCCTGTGCTCAGTGTACGGCTTATACAAGTTTTTTTTTACTTATATAGACTTTACTAAGGAGTGGGCACTACTTCAGACCCCTGGTGCGGCTTATAGCAAAGCCATGACCTTTGGGCTTCCCTTATACGCGTGGATTTATGGTAGTTGACGCACTATGGTGACAATTGAGCAATTTATACCCATTGTATACAAACAATGTGATTTTACATCAAATCCCTGGTTAGGGTTCAATAGTTTTTCCTTCTTTTTTTGTTTTAAAAACTGATGGTGGGAAAATTACCTTGTCCAGGTGGTGTGATGTATGTTCTGCGGGGGTTTGAAAGGACCGTCCCATCTTGAACAATGCCCACACCGATCTTGTTAGCACTTCCCTCAAATCCAATAATCACTACCATCCTGAAAACACACATAACGGTAGTTCTACATTATCTGGTTATACATGTACGATGCAACAGAACTTTCTCTTTGAATATACATGTTCCTCTTTCTGAACAATGTTTTTCCGACCATGGAGAGAAGATATTAAGTCTATGGAAAATACAATCATTCCACTAGATGTGTAATGATTTTTGATTAGCTAGTACCGGGGTACCCCTTTGATCTAAATAAGACTATGCTGACTTTAAGGGGGCCACAGGTGGGTGGTTAAAAGAAAGTGGGCTGTTTCAATCGGGAACATCAAAAATATTTGTTATGGTCAGACTTGATATGTGCAGACCTCCCCGGTTGTGACAGTCAGTCGATCGAGTCGGACCTGTCTGCGGTCACCTTTAAAGCCTGTAGGCTAGCTGACCTACTCTGCTGGCCTGGTTTGTCAATGACGGTGAGACCATTCTGCTAGTTGAACCTTCCAACTTTATACATGTAATCGCTATGGGGTTTGATGGGTGCGTTATTCCTGTCGTCACTCAGCTGTCCATAAATTAAGTCACACCTTTTTTGGCCATTTTCAACACCCCCCCACCCCCTGTCACACTTTAGTCACATATCAGCCAACCAACCCACCCCCCCCCCCTCAAAAATTATGTCTCACTTGGCTGCACCCCCCCTCTTGTTGAACTATCGAACTCATCATTCGCTTTTGATATATTGAGGGGAGCGATGTCTATCCTCACTCAGCTTAGCAAAGGATAGAGTTACGATTGGAACCCCCCCCCCCCCCCGCTCCTTCAGCCATACTATCGACGTGGGCGGGGGTTGAGGGCACAGCCTCCGAAATTTGAGGCAGTGACTCACCTCTACCATTATAGAGCATACTTTTTGCATTTCCCTTCTAGCTAACATATTTAGCTTGTTTCATAAATGGGTGGCCTTAAAATTTGTTTTTTTTTGAAAATACGACATCACACAATATTTGACCCCCCACCCCCACCCCCTGTCACACATTGTCACACTCGGAAAATACCCACTCGGAAAATACCCACCCACTTCTGTGTGACATCGTTTATACCAAGTATCAAATGACGGGTTACAATCGTACCTAAACTCTTCCAGCAGAGGCAGCACTACTGTGCAGTCACCAAACATCAGTTGGGGAGTGAATATACAACGAGGTACCATATAAGATTCTTGTCTAGATCAAAGTGGGTAAAAACTGGAATACACATCTAGACTCTGACCAGACTCACAAGACTTGTGACAAGTGGAATGCATGTCACCCCCAGACTTGGCCAGTGGCAGAGCCAGGGCATGGGTAGACTGAGTATTGTCTGAGTCACGAGTGGGCAGCCTCGACCAGCGGCTATTAATACTCAGTTTAATAGCCTGGGAGCATCTCTTTATTCAAATGGATGTGTATTCCATTTTATTGTTTTATTGTCCCCTTTGATGAACATAAGAATCTGATTGATCTGGAATGTGTATTCAAGCTGAGATTAGGTCACTGCACAAGTGAAACATGATCTTGGGGAGTGAGCTTCAACGCTTGGGCGATAAAGGTATGAAGCCAGTCCATACTCTGTCAGGCTGGAGGGGGCGAGCCTGTGAGCGGGCCTTCTGGGACTATACCTATATTAGGCTGGTCCCATTGCCCCACCTCCCTCACTCCATACCGCGTTAGTGACTGTGAGGTGGAGCAATGGGGCCAGCCTAATACCTATATACTATATATATAGATCTAGTGTTGGAATTCTATGAAAGAGAAGAATTTGTGTACCAGGTATAGAGAAGGGCTCGAATGAGGGGGGGGGTATATCAGACCCCTCAAAAATTGACAAAAAATAGATGCATTTTGTGTATTGACATTTCATTTGACAGCATGTCATGGGCGATAAAAGGGGAATGGCTGCTTACGGGGACCAACATGACTCCAAATCCCACTTGTCATACACTATTACGTTTACAAAATGATCTTCCTTAAATAAGGTATCAATAAGACAAAAAACTTACTTGCTAGATACTAAAATATTCACTTTAAAACCACTCCAAGTTGTTGACACTTTTCCACGACTACCTACTGGTGCTGCACTCTGTCGGATTGTTGGAGCACTAATTGCTGGAGCTGATTATCAGTTGGTCGAGCTCTCAAACAGCCAGCCCCACAGGTACCAGCAAAGTGACACCTGCCAGAGGCAGTGGCAACACGAGAAAGTTTCAATCGTTGAAGTATTTACGGAGAAAAACATGAGTAAGTATGATTGCAATGAGAATTTCAAGTAAAATATTGAATCATCTAAATGTTTGGCACCTTGCAGTCGCCGTATATTCATCAGAATAGAGTGTTACTTTGTATAATTTGTCTAATTTCTCACTCAAAGAGCCAACTTTGTCACACTCCCAGTCCCACCACTGGCACTGGTACTAGTGGTAGGGACTTGCATAAAATTTGTCAGCTATTAGTCAATATATGTCAGTATTTACTCACATACAAACTATAATCCATCCCTGACTAATTGACATCTGAAAGTGACATGACTGCTGAGACTAGAGTCCATCCCTGAATAATTGACATCTGAAAGTGACATGACTACAAACTATAGTCCATCCCTGACTAATGACATCTGAAAGTGACATGCCTACAAACTATAGTCCATCCCTGACTAATTGTCATCTAAATGTGACATGACTACAAACTAAAGTCCATCCCTGAATAATTGTCATCTGAGTATGACATGACTACAAACTATAGTCCATCCCTGACTTATTGATATCTGAATGTAATATGACTACAGACTAGAGTCCATCCCTGACTAATGACAACTGAAAGTGACATGACTACAAACTATAGTCCATCCCTGACTTATTGACATCTGAATGTAACATGACTACAAACTATAGTCCATCCCTGAATAATGGGCATCTGAAAGTGACATGACTACAAACTATAGTCCATCCCTGACTAATTGTCATCTGAATGTGACATGACTAAGGACTAGAGTCCATCTGTGAATAAATGACATCTGAAAGTGACATGACTACAAACTATAGTCCATCCCTGAAAAACGAGTATGACATGATTACAAACTATAGTCCATCCCTGACTTATTGACATCTGAATGTGATTTGACTACAGACTAGAGTCTATCCCTGACTAATGACATCTGAAAGTGACATGACTATAAACTATAGTCCGTCCCTGAGTAATTGTCACATGGATGTGACATTACAAACTATAGTCCATCCCTTATTAATTGACATCTGAATGTGACATGACTACAGACTAGAGTCCATCTCTGAATAATCGACATCTAAAAGTGACATGACATCAAACTATAGTCCATCTCTGAATAATTGACATCTTAATGTTACATAACTACAGACTAGAGTCCATCCCTGACTAATTGTCATCTGAGTGTGACATGTCTACAAACTATAGTCCATCCCTGACTTGTTGACATCTGAATGTGACATGACTACAAACTTGAGTCCATCCATCATTAGTTGTGTTGTCACATGGATGTGACATGACTACAAACTATAGTCCATCCATGACTAATTGGCATCTGAATGTGACATGACCACAAACTATAGTCTATCCCTGACTTATTGACATCTGAATGTGACATGACAACAAACTTGAGTCCATCCCTCACTAGTTGTCACATGAATGTGACATAACTACAAACTTTAGTACATAGGTACAGTTGAAATTAATATATTACACTTTGAAATTGGTTGATAAACAGCAGAGAAATGTACATTAAGTCATTTGTGCATCATGACTTGGCTGGCATGATGCACTGACCATTTGTAATTTGACATTGAAGCCTCTTCCTTAGGACTGAGTCCTTCACCTGTGACATTTTTATAGAGTGTAATAGGTAATATCTTGAGAAGTTGTACCCACCACTTTATCAAATGTGGATTTTCGCAGCAAGTCGTGACAATTCGCATGTCATCGAGAAGGGTCTAAAAATTTTACGCCACCCCCTCAAGAAGGATCAAAATATTTTTTGCCACCCCCACAGGAGGGGTCCAAATATTCTACGCCACCCCCCCCCCCCCCAAACTCACCAACTCCCCCTGTTGTTAAAAGATGAACACTCCTTTATGAGGGATTGCAGTAAATAGCCTTTAATAGGAATGTTTCTGCATTTTATGAGGTATACCTTGGTACCATAAAACCCTGCGTACAAGGCGCACCTCCTGTAGAACTAGAAGTCAGCACCCTGAATTCCTGGAGCTGCCACAAGACGCACCAGGGCAGGGGCCTGAATTGGGCTGTAAAGCCCGGGATCCACTACTCCGACAACAGCTGCATTTGTTGTTGGACGTTTGGAGCGACATCCGACAGCTGTCGCAGAAATCAAAAACTTTTGATATCTGTAGCAGCTGTCGGACAATCTGTTGTACGTCGGCAGTTCTACCATAGGTGGGAACAGAAGGCATCTTGATCCCATAGAGCTCAATGTTAACCAAAACGAGGCTAGCAGGGCTTAATGCTTGGACAATGCCCTTAGGATAATGCCCTGTTGGCCCAATGACATCATACCAGTGATGATTCAAGTTAATATACTCAAAATAATCCAAAATTGAGCCAGGTATGTCCGGCATTATCCCACAACCATGCCCAGCACTCGGGCATAGTCAGGGGCTGCTGCGCAACCTGACCTGGCCATGCCCTCGGGATGGGCATGATTGTGGGATAATGCCCTCCACTACAGCTCAATTTTGTAGTCGCACGGGGAAACACAGTAGTGGAGCCCCCACTTAAGCTGTGGGTTATCAGGGTCTTACAGTAGCTATACCTGAGGTACAGGACATAAGTCTTCAGCTTATGTTTTGATAAACCATATAGCCTGTCACTTTATCATACAAGCGGATTTCCTATATTTGTATCAAATTGGTTTAACTTTCAGAATGTCAAAATGTCGACTAAGAAAAAGAAAGCCCGAAAAGTACATGAAATAGTCTTCGACGATGACGACAACGATGATGACACTGAAGCAACACTTATCCAGAATTTCTCGCACAGTGATGGAGGGAAATCTCTGGAAATTGGTATGAAGAAGACACACCTTCAATTCAATTACATATTGTACTTGAAGATGGTCAACCTCTTACTTGATTCCCTCTTCTATTATAATGTCATGGGCTTAAGGTTTGTTACAGGAGCATAGCTGGTTTATGTATTTCTGTCTCTTGTCTGTCTGCCTGCCTGCCGGCGTGTCTCTCTGCCCGCATGCCTGTCGCCTGTGTGCCTATGTAGCCCTTTCTACCCCCATCTCTCTGTCTCTCTCTGTCTGTCTCTGTCTCTTTGTCTCTGTCTCTCTCTCTGTCTCTCTCCCTCCCTCTCTCCCTCCCTGTCTCTGTCTGTCTGTCTGTCTGTCTGTCTGTCTCTCTCTCTCTCTCTCTCTCATTCTCTCTCGCTCTCTTTCTCTCTCTCTCATCAATAAATAGCTTGGTTTTCCCCTTTCAGTTTTTCCTCTGCATACTTGAGTATGAACACCACCTTTGTACATACCGATACTGTAATATCTGGTGTATAAGAAATACCGTAAAACCCCGGTCATAAGCCGGATTTCTTTTTCTATTTTAGACTGAAAACGGCTTCTAAATTTCTCCCAAAGTTTACCCCCGGCTTATGACTGGGTTTTTTAAAAAGTTTAAATTATTTTTAACCATATTTCAATAGAAATCAATAGAAAATAACAGCTTAAAAACCAGAGACCCTCTATTACTTTAATATGTACGATTTTTACCATATGAGTTCATTTCAATGTGTTTTCTATAACAAATCAATAAAACATTGATAGAAATATGGCTAATTTTCCTCAAAAATTGGTGAGATTTTTTGGGTTTTTTTTTTGGGGGGGGGAATTGGGGGTCAGGGGGCTAAACTCACCCTCCGGCTTATGACCGGGGTTTTGCAAAAGGTCAAAATGGACAAAAAACGGCTTCTAAATTTGGCCTGAACTCTACCCCGGCTTATGACTGGGGCCGTCTTATGAGGCCATTTTATTCTAATAACTTGGATTACGGATCCGGCGACGAGATTTTTGGCAAAATAGAAAAAAAATAAAATTTTATTTTTATTTTTTTCCCTATTGGCGACGGGATTTTTGGAGAATATGACCAAAAAAATATTATTCTTTGGAAAAAAAAGTATATTGTAAGCAATGGACCTTCGATTTCTGCTTTTCCATGTGAACAAATTATCGATATCTACATTTTAGATGACATAAAAATGGCTTTTCCATGACCTTTTTTTTTTTTTTTTTTTTTGCTCTGGCTGGTAGGATATATTGGGTCTTAGATGGGGGCTTGGGGCAACTTTTTTTTTTTTTTGCCCATGGCAGACCACAGAGTTGATTGAAAAAATCCGTAATCCAATTTATTAGAATTAAATGGCCTGACCGGGGTTTTACGAAGATAATAAGGCCCCACATGGGGCCTGATTTTTGAAGGTTTCATTCTGTTCTATAGTAAAAGCACTCCACCACGATGCACCTTGACCTGATTCTATAAGGCACAGGAAGCTTCAGATTCACATGTAAAGACGTGGCTTACATGCGAGGTACTACAGTAATTGATGTTGACCAATATTCTAGCTCATCAAGAAGAAAGGCATCTAGTCATGCTGAAACCTTCTATAATTTGTATTAAATTACCGTAATCTCCCGCGTAGAAGACGCGGTGCGCGTAGAAGACGCTCCCCAAACTCACGGTAGGCTGGTTCGCGTAGAGGACGCATCCAACCCCCCTGAATCGATTTGTAAAAAACCCCCCGTACAAGACGCCCCCCCCAACTCAGCAGGGGGGGGGTTCGCGTATAAGACGCACCCCCCCCACCCTCCACCCCCAAAAAATTGTCAACCTGTTGAGTCTATGCTGTCATCGGCACACGGTCGGCGTCAAACCCGGCGAGCGCGTCGACACCTCCCGGTCTGCCGCGGCGCTAGCGCTATGAGTCGATGCTGTCATCGGCCCACGTGTTCCCTACACCCCGGCAAGCCACACCGCATTGTCAACCTGTTGAGTCTATGCTGTCAGCGGCACACGGTCGGCGTCAAACCCGCCGAGCGCCTGTACACCGCTGCCGTGCTGCTGGCTATATGAGTTCAAGCTGTCACCGGCACACAGTCGGCGTCATGCCGTCAAACCCGCCGAGCGCCCGTCGACACCTCCCGGTCTGCCGCGGTGCTGGCGCTATGAGTTCAAGCTGTCATCGGCACACGGTCGGTGTCAAACCCGCCGAGCGCGTCGACACCTCCCGGTCTGCCGCGGTGCTGGCGCTATGAGTTCAAGCTGTCATCGGCGCATTTTCCCAAATGAGATGTTGGAAAACCCCGCGTATAAGACGCACCCCAAACTTGAGGAAATGCTATAAGACGCAGTAGGGATTTGTTTGGCGTAGAGGACGCGTCTTATACGCGGGAGTTTACGGTAGGTGCTTATTATTGTATAAATACAGATTGTGGTCTCAAAGAGAAAAGGAAATGAGTGCATAAATAGCTAGAAAATAATGTATTTTCAATTATCTTTGCAGATGACCACAGCTCGGATTCAAGTGACCTGGAAGATATCTTCTCAGGAATCCGTAAGGTGCCCACATACGGGGATCTTGAGAAAAGGTCTACGTCAGCAATACATAAGAAAAAGCAGCCTGTGAAATGGCCAGATCCACTTAAAAAATCTGTATTCGCTCCTAAAACACATAGAAAGCCAATGGAAACACAGCGAAAAGACAATGGCGTGCAGTCTAAACTAATGTCCTTTGGTGACACTACTGGATCAAGTACCAGAGTGACTAAACCTACGTCTCAGATTAAACATTCCCAGACTAAACATCCCCACACTGAACATAAAGCCTCAGCAGACACCTCTGTCATTGATATAAGTTCTGATGAGGAGCCATCTCCGCAAAGAAAGTGTGCCAAAGTTTATGTACAGTCGACATTACATGACCGCCTATCCATGAAGAGTAGAAAACCGTTTGAAAAATCACCAGTATTTGATGAGGGTAGTACCGATAGCTTTGAGATGATGACTCCCGTCAAGAACAGAGTAAAAAAAGGAACGATGCCCCCAAGAAAGCCTATCAGTACAGATAGCTCAGACAGTACCATAATTGGAGGGAATAATAGTTCTCTGCCTTTTAAAGGCGATGAAGAAGATAGTTCCAGCCACGAGACAAAGTGTACTGGAAGTTGGAAATTTATTAATTCTACCCCAAATGTAAACGGAAAAGCTCAAAATTTTGACTTTTCTGAGGAGTCCTCCTCTGACTTGAATGACATCATTGGAGGTAAAAAGCTTTCACAAGGCTCGTCCGCATCTGATGCAGATCGTAGCTGGGAGCCCCTTCAGATAAGTCAGAAAAGAAAAGGTGTTCGTTGCGAAGGAACGGACATCATTGTTTGTGAAACGGATGACGATGAGGATGAAACTCAGGATCCTAATGCTGAATCCGATTGTGATCAAACTTTAGTACAGGAACCATCGCCAGTCGAAACCAGGCCCCAATACCACAGAAAAACTGAGCGACGGAAATCAGAAGACCTGACCCCGACACCATCCCAAGTTCCATCAAGAGAGCCAATTGTATATAACCCTGTTGACTATAATTCTGATGACTCGTCTAGTGATGGCGAGTGGCTGATTAAACCATCGCAGACGCACACACCAAAATTACACATAAGGGGCACTCCGCCAATATCACAGAATCCAAGTCAAATTCTGAAGCCGTCGCAAGAAAAACCTCTATTGCAAAATAGGAATATGAAACAAAGTACTTTATTAGAATCTGAAAAGGGGTATAGGAGAAAAAGTGTCATTAGTCAGAAGGAAGCGAATATAAAGTCACAAAACCATATGTGGAAAGACTCTAATAGTGACAAAGAGGATAGTGACAGAGAAGGTATTTTCTCATACGTTCGGAAACTGCACCAACAATCCCCTAGGAAGCCGATCTCTCAAGTACTGAGGAAACAAGTTTCCGAAAGCACCAGTGACGAAGAATGTGTTACAAAGGAAAACTGTACCATATTTGACGAACGAAAGAAAACTTTTCCATCGTCTTATCTGTTTAATGTGCCAAAGAGCAGCTCACCTAATCCAACTTCAGCATCACTGTTGGCACAACGGAAAGATCCCTTTAGTTTCTCAGAGGACACTGAGGCCGATGATGATTTACCGATAACTGATCTGCTCGAGGGCAGACCTATCAAAAAGCATAAAGAGGAAAACTTTGCCACATTTCTACAAGAAAAGAAGACTGTGCCACCTACAACTCCCAAGGGTAGTACGCCTAATGTCCCTTCAGCATCGTTGTTGGCACAGCGGAAGGATCCATACAGCCTCTCAGAGGACACTGAAGCCGATGATGATTTACCAATAACTAATCTGCTGAATGACAGATCTAAAAAGCAGAAAGAGAAGAAAACTTTGCCATCTACCACTCCCAAGAGTAGCACACCCAATGCCACTGCAGGACCCCTGTTTGCGAAACAGGTAGATCCATATAGTTTTTCACAAAATGCTGAAGCTGATGACAATTTACCAATTACTGATCTGCAGATGGGTAGGTCTGCAAAAAAACGACCTGCTTCACCAGTGTTTGGGAAATCAAAGAGGAGCAAGTCTGTTGATGAACATGACATACCGGCTGGGAACGAGCCTTTGGTTGCTGTTAATCCAGATATTGGCGAAAGATACCACAATTCTCATCGTAATCAGTCTAAGGATGGTAAAAAGAAGGACCTTCTACCTATTCTTTGTCAACCTTATGAACAGAATCCACAAACCGCTTGTAAAAATAGTGGACAAGAGTCGGCAAGTGTGAGTCAGTCCTTTACCACAAAAAGGAGAAAATTCTACGAACAGCCAGTCGAAGTGGACCTGACCCAAGATGATGATGAAGAAACACAGGATCCAAATCAGTTATCAGATAATGAAGTCGAGGGTGTTAGGCAAGTGGCAGCCAGAACTGGTTTGGATAAGGATAGCAAAGAAGGCATTCTTTCTTCTATCAAAGAAACCAGTGATTATCAAGGTGGGGATAACAGCAAGGGAGCAATTCTTAGAAAAGCACCTCCCAATAAAAACTTAATTGAAGGTGGGGATAGCAAGGAGGGTCTACTACCCTTCATCAATACAGGGGCTGGTGAAGATATGGACTTAACTGAGAGTGAAGATAGTAAAGAACTCATCCTCCCATTCGTCAAAAATGAACCTGATGATAATGAAAATCTGCAAGATGTGAAACCAAGCGTAAGCTTTACTATTAAAAAAGAAAGAATTGATGATGTTCAACAAGATACAAAAGCAGATTTTTGTTCCGCTTTCACGCAGGCCGATGTCTATGTCATTGACTCTGACGATGATGGGGAAGAATCATCCTTCGCAGCCTTGTCACAGTCCTTTGTACAATTCCCAATTAAAGAAGAGAGCGAAGAAGAAGAGGAAAATGAGGATATGTCAGAGGTGATATTTGTCGACCCATGGAACCCTGATGTTATCAATACGTCTGCAATGGCTGGTGAGAAATCCGAAGCACCAGTTACCGTCAAAGAGGAAAAGGACGAAGATGATTTGAGCCAAAGTCTGTATCTGACTCAAAAGGCGGTGCAGGAAGCAATGAACAACTGGAGTGATGAGGAAACGTACATGCCGGATGATGCCCTAGAGCTAACGCAAATGGCTGCAGACACGGGGGAAGTTGCGGGTGAAGTTTGGAGCGACTGTGATGATGACCTCCTTCTCAGTCTCGACATAGAACCTATAAAGCCATCTTCACCTGCAAATATTAAGACAGTGGAGAAAGCTGCCCCCATTGTTAAAGCTTCAGATAAAGTATTGGGTGAAAAAATATCTACTCTAGCTGCTGCTACAACAAACTCAGGCACAGCCATGTATTCCCCAGTGAGGTATAAGAATATTGAATTGAGCGATGAAGAGGGAGCAAGCGCAGCTAAGATGGATGTCAAGGCTGAACCACAGCCAGCTGATCTGATACCGCAAGCTAAACCTTCAAATACAGCGACAGTAGAAAAAGTCGCAAATGATGAAGCTGAGATGGAACTCACCCCGGAAATTCTGACGCAAATACTTGATGAGTCAATGGAAATGGACTCACAGATTGTTATATCTGATGAAGAAGATAAGAATAAAACACCTCTTCCCAGTGATGTGAATAGATTAATGGACCCTTGTAGAGTTAGCAAAGTGGAGAAAAGTGAGCCTGCCAAAGAAAATTTGCCTCGAAGCGAGACAAAGTCTGATACTTTATCAAGCGTGCCTTCAACACATTCTGCTCCTGCCTTGAAAAAATTGCCTGGTACATTTAGTTGCTCTGTAGATCCTAAAGTTAGTAAAGACAATGAAAAAGTTGAGAAGAGTCCTGAGCCTTTCATAGATGGCGTCACTCAAGTAGAGTTTGCGGATGATCTTACTGATGAGCAACTCCAGGCATACATGAGCGCCAAATATGCAAGTGTATCTCCTGAGAGGCCATTGCAAACAGAGCATACTAAACTTCAACATCAACCGATTGTTATATCGGATGATGACAAAGTTGACGAACAGGTGCCTTCAATCTCAGTCAAGAAATCTGATCATAAAGATGCAGCTATTGATTTGACAGAGCAGTTTGAGATTAGTACCAAGAGAGGTAAAGATAAGGTTGATAAGGAGGCCCAGGTCACTAAAGATAGAGAGTCAAGGCAGAAACAAGAGGACGTTCACAAATCTAAAGACCAACATTCCTCTTCAAAGGTGTTCAAAGATGATGCTAAGTCCAGATCAAAGAGTAAATCCAGATCACCAGTAGGCTCTAAGGAGGGAAAGAAAGATGAACATAAGGGGTCAAGGAAGGAAGACACTCACAAATCAAGCTCTAGATCAAGCAGCAGCAGCAGCAAGGAAGCAGACAAAAGGGCTGATAGAGAGAAAAGTGCACATATCAGTAGTACATCTAATAGCAAAGACAAAAGGGACCAAGAAAAGTACAAGGATAGTAAGAGTAGGAATAGTTCAAAGGTTTCAGAGGTTTCTAAAAAGCAAAGTGAGAAGAAAGATATTAGAAGTAGTAGTAGTAGTAACAGCTCTAAAACAGATAAAGGCAGACTGAGGGATAAACATTCACATTCCTCTACATCTAAAGGTTCCTCGTCACATAAAGACGACAAGAAAAGAGACGACAAGAAAAGCAGTCATTCCGATGTATCCAGAGACAGGAAAGAGAGCTTAAAGAGTAATGAAAGATCATCTTCAAGTAGCAGGTCGTCTTCACATTCAAGTAAAACATCCCACAGTCGAGAAAGTAAAGACCACAAGTCTAGTTCAAGCACTTCTCGATCAAAGTCAACGAGTCCAAAACCGCATTCCCGACATGAAAGTTCCTCAAGACCGAAAGAAAGTGATAAGTCAAAGTTATCTGATAAAGAAAAGTCTAGTAGTTCATCTGGTAAAAATCTGGTATCACATTCTAAAGATGCAGTCGCTTCAAAACCAAAGGAAAGCGACATAAGTAAAGTACAATCGGGAGAAAAGGCGAGAATGGATACGGACACAGACTCAGACGATGGTAAATGGTTGTCTGTGAGGAATATATCACCACCTGTTATGGCTCAAAAAACGAACAAATTACCCGCAAAATCTACAGAGTTCAGTAGTACAAAGGATTCAAAAGTCTCGCCATCTGAGAGTTCTAAGATATCTTCAGTGGCTGTGGCTAAGTTCCAGGCGAGGATGAGAGGTAGCCATGTCCCTGTGCATAAACCTAGTACAGTGAGTAGGTCAAAAAAGAAGACGCGGACTGTGACGCCCTACGACGATAACATGATCTCGATGACGCAGAGTATCGAAAATGCCAAGGTGGATATGTTCGAACGAGCACAACGTGCCAGAGAAGGTAAGGATTCATCACTACTATTCAGGGTTCCCACTTCCCACAGGTCGGGGAAAGTCATTGAAAGTAAGCTGGTCAGGGAAAATCAGGACATTTTACAATATTTTGCGGTGAATCGGGGTAAATCTGCCAAAATATATCACTTGTGTTTGATTTTAGACAAATCTCCCCAGAGGGCATTCAAGTAATATTTTCAAAAAACACATTTTTTTTCTTAAAGTTAAGTTTTGATATACTACCGATAACTTACACAAGCATTTGTAAATGTTGTTGTTAATGAAACATTCGCTTTCATCAGTACAACGTTTCAGAACTGCCCACGTCAGGGGAATTGATAGACTTGATGAGAATGAATTTGGAAAAAAAAACTTATGCCTAAGAAAAATTAGGTACCACTGTGTCTAGTGTGACTGATGATATCTTAAAAAAAAACAAGGAAATCTTACTTTTTCACTGTTACTCACATAGAGAGACAAAAAGAAAAAGAGGCAAAAGCCGTTACAAGTACATCAACTCGTGAAAAGACATCCGCTTCTTCATCCTCACGCGACCAGTCCAAGTCCCGGTCAAGCAAAGACACTGCTTCTACAGGGACTAAAGAAAAGTCAGAGAATTCAAAGGTATGCATGTCTTAAGTCAGTTGTAACTGTAGATCAGTTCAAAAGAATTATGTGTAAAATCAATTCTTCTATTCTAGTTCAAATTCTATTTAAAATACTAACAATACTATACTATTTCAATATGTATATCACATAGTTTGAAACGTATTTTTTTTCACCCTTTTTATTTCTTGGTGTTGAAATAATTGCGCTTCACATGTCTGTATACTCTGGATTATAAGTACCGTAATCTCCCGCGTATAAGACGCGGTGCGCGTATAAGACGCGGTGCGCGTATAAGACGCACCCCAAACTCAGCAAAGGCCGTTTTGTGTATAAGACGCACCTCTTAGGGCACAATTCTGTAAGATTAGTACTTTTCTATAGTAAAATTACCCCTCATATAAGACGCACCCCCAACTTGAGAGTAAGCTCTAAGACGCACCAGCCTTTTGTTTGGCGTATAAGACGCGTCTTATAGGCGGGAGATCACGGTAAGTCTTTTTTATGAATATGCTTTTATGTGATGTGAGTGATTTATCGATTTTCTCTCGAAATCTATGCATACAGGCCAAAACACAGACAGAGAGAAGCAAAGAAGATAAGAATTCCAAATCCTACTCATCCAAACAGGCCTCTAGTAATGACAAACCGAAAGCATCCTCAAGTTGTCCATCAACGTCAACATCGTCATCGAACAAAAAGAAGGATTCTGCTGTCACCAAAGCCATTGAAGATATCACTGAATCATTGCGTAACTTATCCCAAAGTCAAAGCCAGTCGGAGCCTCGTGTGGAAACTTCAAAGAGTGCAAGTGTTACAGCTCAGCCTGTGAAAAGTTCAACTACAGTGAAGACTCCCAATGTAACAAGCAACTCAACTGCCCCCAAGGATTCCGAGATGACAAGCACATCAGGAGCAACTTCTTCTACAAAATCTTCCGCTGCTGCGAGTACTTCAACCTCTGCGACCCCTTCTGATGAGCCGACTGTGAAAAAGAGGAAAATTAATCTTCCAGTGGCCGCTACTTGCTCGTCGACAGTTCCAGGCACCTACAGGACAGTCCAGCAGGATCCATACGAGTTGCTGAAAGCTATGCCGGCTCTGACGATAGGTGACAATGGCAAGAATCCGACGGTGGATGACTTTCTTAATGTTGTACTGCAGTGGATTCCAAAGTGGTTCGATGAAATGGGTATGTTATGATGGTATATTGATTAATATGCCAATGTACCATATTACTACCTTGTGTAGAAAATTATCTCAAAGTCTGGGCGCGCATGATAGCAATGTTGATACATTAAAATAGTACTAAACTTGTCAGAATCAAGACCCATCTGCACCACATAGGTTGTTTTTTTTCCATCAAAAGTCAGGGTGCTACTTATACATGTACGCTGATTCACCTGATATACAAATTTTATGAGACATATTTTTGGTGAATTTTTAATTTATAAAGTCAAGAAATACACTTTGTACTCCTTCCTTCAGACAAGCTTTGAATAGATTTCAATAAATCTTCAATTCTCAGAAAAAAAAAAAAAGATACTAAAAACGTGTTTACTTTCACAGATGCACAGGAGGGTACTGCTGGTCCAAAGCCCCTGCCTCCATTCATGACCATTGCTGCGTCCGGCCCATCGGCTCTTCTTAGAAGCGACACGCTGTGGCCTGTGCCAGACACCTTTGAGAATGTTAAGGAGTACTTCGAGATTATGCTTGGTCACATTCTCCATGAAGTCTGGTCTGCAGTAAGTCTCTTTCATTTCTACCCGATACTATTTTTGTAACACTACAAATATTGGTCTGCCATTTTTTTATGAATCATATTGAACCTCTAAGCATTATACTGATGATATGAAAGGGTTTATAAATACACATGTGAATCAATGTCTATGCTGACCTTGCGAGGTCTACACACCTCACTAGGGTTGACATGGTATATCAGCAGTTTTAACTCAGGATATCGTTCACCTTAAAAAGTAGGTGCACCTTACACACAAAGTGATGTGTTTAAGTGTGTTCTGATGTGGGCAAATTTGCCAGTAAAAGAGATTTCCTTTGGGTTTGTTTTTTACAGACCTACTCTGATTGGCGTAGAAGTAAGAACCGTCCTACGATGGCGTCATTCATCCCGGTGTCAAAGGACCCCAATGACAATATGTTCCACACACTCGTCTTTCAAGGTAAAATAATACTGGATACTTTAGATGTATAGAAAAGGATAAAAATTCCATACCTCAGGGCCTTTTTTGATGAAATCATTGTGCTAAACATTTGGAAAAGATTTGTGGCTCAAAGACTTCGTTTTCTTGGACTGTATATTTTGTTGAAAGCTAAACAGAGAAAAATTCCTCTCTTATCTTTTACAAAAATCCATTAAATCTAAATCATAATTTGAAGGTGTGAACAAACTGATGATTCCACATTCGGGTTAATCTGTTGAGGCATTCTGTGAGTGCAATGCATCATGGGAAAGAGTGAATAAGCTGCACTCACGTGTAAGCCACACCCTGAGTTTGTGAAGAATTTTAAAGACTATTTAAGTCTATATGTAAAACCCCTCGTATAAGATGCACCCTGTCCTGAGTTCAGGCTGATCCTATAAGCCGCAATAAAATGGTAAAGGTGAACGACAGGCAGGACCCGCGAGTGAAGAAACAGGAGGCTCAAACTAATCAGAGTTCATCTTTACATTTATGTCAAGGTGTTTGAGTGGAAAATCAATCGATATTTCATCAATATAGTCCATAATTAACTCTGATTTACCATCGTCTTCGCGAAATCCTGACCGCCGCCATTTTGAATTTTTACGTTTCAAAAATGCTGCGCATGCGCGGTGGACCTATGACGTCATCGTGCGGATTTGGCGCTGGTTATTTAACGCAGGGGTACAATACGCGGTCTCAGTGCATTGTCAATGAAGCATCGATATTCACCTTGACATCATGGTCTAAGCCGCATCTACTGTAAAACCCCCGTGGCTTATAGACCATTTCAGGCCTCTAGTGCAGCTAATAACATCTTCAGGAACTCTGGGTGCGGCTTATAGGCATGGATTTAGTCATATGGTATAAAGGAAGGAATGGGAACAAATTCAGGCCTCTGGTCCATCTTATGGCAAAGTCCAAAACTTAGGTTGCGGCTTATATGTGGATGCGGTCTATATGTGGGGTTTTACGGTAATATGCTTTTACAGAGTTTAAAAGGCGACAAACTTGGGGTTACTTGCATCTTGGGGTGAGCATGTGGGCAGCTGGTGTCCATATGCGTGGGCCCGGGCTTACATGCTTGTCTTTTGCCATGGGATTCCCCTCTCAGTGAACCACGTCTGAGTGATCAAAGGCCGTGGTTTGTCTGGCCCTGCCTATGGGACCAGGCAAATAAAAGAACACTTGCTATCCTTCGAGAAGAGTAGGGAAATGAAGCCCCAATAGCGGTTTTCCCCCTCAAACCTCCTCATAGATTCAGTCATTCATCTCATAGATTCGGTCATCCATAGATGCTGTCACCGCTGTGTCGGGCAAGCAGCATAATAAATACCTGTCTAGCTGTTTAGGACAAGAAGCTTCTAAATATCTGTCCCAAATCAGAAAGATAGGACTTGATGTCTGATCATACCACAGAAATGTCTGCTAACTTTTAAGTACATGTACTATTAGTGGACATAAAACAACCAAACCAAACCACTTTTTTTCACTATTACAGGTTTGGTAGTCCGTAATCAGCAGGCGCCTGTGTCTGAAGGTGACCTGGTCATTGTACACATGAAGAGTGTACGGAGAGATGGCAGTCCGTCCGGCATACAACTTGTCTTTGGTTACGTCCAACGTACTGAGAAAACAGAACCGCGCAACCCTCAACAACTCCATCCAAAATTAGGTATGGATTATCATTATTCTGATAAAGATTTGAATTTGGGAATATTGATAGTAAAAATCTAAAAAGTAGATGATAAAGTGATATCTGGTAATTGCATTTTAGTTATTATCGTTATGGGCTAGTATAGATTTGAGACATACTTCACAAATCTCTGTGTTGGCTGATATATTTACTGATACATAAGTATAATTAGAAGTTCAGCAAAATACAACCTTGAATATGTCCAGTGTTTTATATCATTTAGTGTTATTACTTTGCGTCATGGATAGTTTTATTGACAGACCCTCAATGGGCATCTTTTCTCTGTGCAATAGCTAATTTCCAGTGGGTGCGGAACACAAAGAAAATGGTGATGAGTCTGACGATACGATTCTTCTACCGCATCCTCCCAGCCAACGAGTTCATGGATATCCAGGTCAGTATTTGGTCTCCTATTTTGTATGATTCTTTGTTTTCCCATTTAATCATTGGCTGATTAAATCTTCAAGGTACGTTAATTTATTGTCGCCTCAGTGCAAAAATGCTGTATCTGCATACTTCAAGTTTTGCAAGAAAAGCAAAAGAAGTGTTACAATTACCACAGTTGACACAACCTTATTGCATTGGGGTCTGTCGACACATATTTCATAGAAATATCTTAAATGCTTTAATAGAAGGTAGATACAGGTCAATATGTGTGAAAATAGAAGAAAACTCAATTTTGCCAAAATACCAGTTTTAACCTTGCTGCACTGAGGTGACAAAACGATGAATGCAGCCGGGGATAACTCACTACATTCCTCCTGACCCTATAGGGCTGACACAGTCCCGGAGGTTTGGCGTAATCACGGTAATGCACAATGATTTGCTAATGAGTCTGCTTGGCACCACTTCATTTTTAACTCGAAAAGCGAGTTATAAGGAGACACCCTGGGGCCCTGCACTTTCAGTCATTTTGGTGGTGCGAATAAGTTTAAAAAAAGATAGAAATTTTATATATAAGAGGCAGAATTACTTAATGAATTTGTAGCACCATTGAAGGAGGATATGTAGGGGTCTTGCAGGAAAAGGTATTTCATTACCAAGTTTTGTAAATTTTGAGATGGTTGGCAGCCATAAGACGCTTTTTGCCTCCAATGGTGAAGGTATATGATGTTGATTCATGTATCAACTTTCCCGCCTTTTTTGGCAATGTGGTGCGAAGAGCACAGTTTTGGCGGGAGTTATGCGAATAGTGGCTTGGTGGTGCGAATAACCTAGGTGAGGGAGGGCTGATGCAACAGGATGAGTGCACAACTCATCCACTCATGGGAGCCAATCACATGCTTTTCACTTTTCGAGTTATCAGCAATTTACATTGCTGCATTATATTTACATCATGCCGACCAATGGGCATGATGCACTCCTGCATTAGCGGCCCTGAAAGGGTTTTCATGGGTGAAGCACATTCTTTCTATTGCTCATTACATCTATTCTATGTGCCTTCTACAGGTTGTGACATCATTGATATCGGTGCTGCGTCAAATCGGTGGACTAATTGCATTCCCACGAAACCCACTGTCCCGCGATCTCCTTCAGCCGACTCGACTCAAGACGTTTATGCCAACTGAGGGTCGAGAAGACAAGAATTTGGATGTATGTATCAACATATGGACTATGTAGAAGCTTGCATATGAGATGATCTTGCATATATACATAGCTCATAAACTTTCTGAAATTTCCCCAAAAAAACTTTAAACTGTTTAGAAGGAGAGTTAGAGGATTATATTTATCAACACAACCTAAATTGGCCCATAAAACAATATACTGGGATCTATGTAGGATAAAGGGGCAATTTATAAGGATTATAAAGCATTCATGACCATCATCAAATAGCCTCAAACCTGGAGACACAATCAACTTGAATACTCCTTGTTCCTTTACAGAAACTATACAACAGCTCACAGGTGCGAGTTATAAATTCGGTGGTAGCGTCACTCCTTCAGCCGTTTGTCGTTCCGCGCGTCTCCCTCATCCAAGGTCCTCCGGGCACCGGAAAGTCACACACTATCCTCGCCATCATCCGCAATACTATATTCAGGGTAGGTTCATATAAGGTGTAGAACTCTTTGGTCTTTAAAGACAAATGCTACCCCATCTCTGGAACGGGTTCTGCTGCTGATAATCTCAAATAACTCTGGATTATATTAGTTTGATGTACTAACAATAAGAAAATGCAAAAACTATAGAAACATATGGTAAAAACTTCTTTTTTTTTCATATCATGTCTCATCTACTGATTTCTCTACAAGACTCTCTGGATTGAAAGAGGACATCTATACAAACATTTTGAAAAAAGAAAAATGGGGGCTCACAGTTGAAATGAAATAGTTGTGAATTTTTCAAAAAATGTTAATTTTCCCTTAACTATAAGGCCCTATGGAGATTCCAATGGCATATGAATATCTTTAATGCATATGTAGTGATAAAAAGTGAACTGAATATGTACAGGTTAAGTGGTCCAGTTAGGGTGAGAAATACCATTAAAATTGTATAACTGATGGGTTTTGATTTCTGTCACCAGGTGGCTTCTGCTTCTGTGTACCAGGTAGCGTTTAAAACGTTGAACCATACCTCAGTCATAAGTCATGAGGGTGGGGTATGAGGGAATACTGTAAGCCGATTTTGGAAACGGATTCAAATGAACATCCCTATAAATGTATCATAATCAAACCCCAGAGATAAAATGCCTGTACACTTTGAAGGAAAATTAGAAGCTGATTGTGAACAAAAGTATCCAAAAGTTGGCTTATGATCGTGGTTTTACGGCCAATTCACATTATTGAACTACCGGGTACCTGCAATTGGCATTTCTGTAATTGTGTGTCATACTGACTATAGGCGCACATTTTGATTTCTTTTCTAAAAAGTTATATTTAGTGAAGAGGTACTGATGATATCTATAGAGGTAATATGCACTTGAGAAACTCATTTGTGTGTAAATTGTGACTTTCTTTATAGAAAACTGCAGACGGAAGGACCCCTTGTCTGATGTTGTGTGCTCCGTCCAATGCTGCCATCGATGAACTTGTCCGGAGGGTATCCATAGAAAACGATATAAGAAAGCAGCAAGGTTAATGATGTTATATTTTACAGTTATTGGCCGAGAGACTTGTCTCCTCGGCCATATATACATCATGTAGGAGGGGGACAGCAGGTCATGTCAAAAACAGCCAAAAGTCCTCTACTATAGATCAGCTACTGAAATCAGTCAACCATGACGAAGACTGTGGTGTACCAGTGTACCAGTACCAGTGTACCAGTGAATTGCTATTATTCCAGGTTGTTCTGGGACAGGCTGATAGCTTCCACACCCACTCTAGGCGCCTCTAAGTACCTGTAGTCAATTGCTATTGTCCCAGGTCATCTAACAGCACCGCAGCTCTGTCCCCTAGAGTCTCTGAGTGTTTGTTCAATCACTTCATAATTACACATCTCTACTACGATCTCTCGGCCATTACATCTGTGATGTACAATTCACTCTTAATAATGTCCTCAACCAAGCGTGATCTCGTATGTGTCCTGGTTTCCAACATTTAATGTTCATCGCAATGCAAAAGGAAAATTTGGTTTTATTCACTTGGACAAGCCACATACCGTAAATTCTCTCGTATAAGCCGCAGCTTATACCAGAATCCAATTGAAGGTTAGGCTTATAGAATAGGCCCCAAGTCAGGGTGCGGCTTATAGGGGGGTATTTAATCTTATAGAACAGTAGAAAACCTTCATTTTTCAAGCCTTGGATGTGACTTATAGCCCTCCCAAAGTCGGGGGTGCGGCTTATACGAGGGATGCGACTTATACGAGAGAATTTACGGTACTTTAATGCGCTAGTCTCTTTTGTCAATATACTTGACCGAAAAGACCAAAAAAGGGTGTAACCTTGTGGCGGACCGGTTTGTCTAGAAAGGCCCCTCCGTGAGTTGAACTAATCCATCAATCTGCCAATTCCTGCATGCCTGGGAATCGCAAATATCTTTCCGGGGCTGCATTTATATACAAAATACCCACTTTCTAGGGTGTACTCACTCCCTAAGGACTGATATATAAACATAGGTCAACGATGATTTGTCAGTTCAGGCTATTTCTCCACGTGTAGGTCTCAGGCTTTTCCCAAAGAGGCTGTAGACCGAGTTGGGAAAGGCCTGAAACACGCAAGTGGAGAAATAGACTTAACTGACAAATCTGAGTTGAACTAAGTGTTTATTTCATGATAGTGTAAATTAGACAAAAACTCACTTTTATTTACCGTTCTTGCCCTCCCTGTAATGTTCTTGTCGCCATTTTGGATTTGGAAGGTAGCGAGCCGCGCATGCCTGAACCCCAGAGCGGTTGGAAAAGACGGACCGTGAAGAATGAGAAAGTGTTTCTCCACCCCGCCCCGGGAATTGCTTTCCTGTATATTTCTATAGTAGACTACGTTCTCAACATGAAATAAATATCAATGCAGTATTGATGAGTTTCCCACTTGTGCAATATTTATGCATGCTAATGAGAGATGAAAAATGTGCTTATTTATGTCGTGTTACACAGGTAGTGAGATGATACGTGTGGTGCGGATTGGGAGCGAGTCGTCAATGAGCGAGAATTCACGTCAATATAGTCTGGACAAAAAAGTCAAGGAGGCCTGGGAGAATCGTAAGTAGACAAAATCTGGGGTGTGAATGTTCTACTGAGAAACTTACCATCTCTCCAATCTGTCACATGTCATTAGATTAATAAGTGGCTTTCTCCCAACAAACCCTACACTTCTCAGAGCTAGTGTTGCTGAACAAATTTAATGTACACCACTTTTAATGTACACTGCTCAATCTGTCTCTATTTCTACTACAGGTAAGTTGCTGGAGAAGATGAAGACGATGCCAATGAGTATACGTAAGGAGATGCTCGCTGTCCATGAACAGCTCCCGCGTTTACGCGCTCAGCTCGACGCTGTGCGTAAAGCCAAGGCCGCAGAACAGGTCAGAAAACTGGAACAGGATATCGACATGCTGGAGAAGAAAGAGGCCAAGTTTAAGGACACAGGAAAGGTTTGTATTTTACTTTTGTGCTTACTAATATGTAAATGAAATATTATTTCAGGTCCCAGGGTCTGATTGAGATTTGGTAGTCATTATATACCGAGGTAGCGGGATTGAGTAATAGCCAATAAAAAAATCCGAGCTATTCACTGCAGGCCTCTATGGGGGCAGGAGGTACCCATCTAATAACTGTTATCAGTGATAACTCGTTGAAAACCAGTTCCAATAATGGCTGCCCTCATATCTCAGTATAAATTTGAGTTTTAAGGATTTTGTAAGATCTTGATCTCCCAATACTGCACTCCCACACTCACTTGACATGAGGATTTTTGAAACAACTCTAAAAAAGTAGGAAAATGAAATTGTGAATTTAGTTTACATGTTAAAAACCATGATTTCTATTCTTCTGTCACAAATAGCGGAATGAGCCTACATCACGGGACACGTCCCAGCTACGTTACGAGGTCCTGGCACATGCACACATTGTCGCATGTACGCTCAATTCTGCTGGATCCCGCATCATCGCCGATGCAGTGTCCTTTGGACAGGCACAAGCACTTAATCCGACATATAAAGGACCTCGCTTCCAGTTCACAGGAGTTCTTATTGATGAGGTTCGATCATGTATGATGACTTATTAGCCCCACATGATGCTGTATTTCATTTACCCGTACATTATTTACCGTATTCTCCCATGTAGAAGACGCGCTGCGCGTATAGGACGCACCCCAAACTCAGCAGAGGCATTTTCGAGTATAAGACGCACCTCTTAGGGCATAATTTTGAAAATTCAGTACTGTTCTATAGTAAAATTACCCCTCGTATAAGACGCACCCCCAACTTGAGCTTAAGCTATAAGACGCCCCAGCATTTTGTTTGGCATAGAGGACGCGTCTTATACGCGGGAGTTTACGGTATTACGTGAATTTGCAATATGTATAAAATGGAGCCTTGCATGGGGATAGACCAAGGCGATATTACGCTATATGACAGAGTTGGCACAAAAAAATACTTGCCTAACAGTGTGAAGATACAAAACATTTACACCACTCTCTCAGGGTGCATTTGTATGAAAAGCCCCCAATAAATGTACCCCTAAACTCCCCACATAAGCTGCACCCTTGTTTATGGCTTTGCTATAAGCCACACCAGGGTCTGAAATGGTCTACAAGCCGTGGCTTATGCACAGGGTTTACAGTGGTCCTAACAATAACAGCTAAAACAATATTAAGAAAAAATGTACAAGAAATGATGTAATTGTTTGTTACAGGCATGTCAGTGTGTGGAGGTAGAGGCGCTCATACCGCTCCAGTATTGTGCCACCAAACTGGTGCTGATTGGAGACCCACAACAACTCCCTCCTACTGTCATATCACAGGTAGGTTTAATGTTCTCACCCTTCAAATGCTGCCAATGCGTTGGTGAATCCTGCCCATTGAACGTCATGATGCTCAAATGAAGTGCTGGCGAGTCTGCTCACCCACATTTCATGTGAGCATCATGCTGACTCTCCGTGACTGTATCAACACTGAAGGGTCAGAATGATGTATAGTCGGACCTCCGATATCCCATAATGCCTTGCACAGTCAGTTTCCGGTCTGCCTAGTGTGCAGGCGTCACACTAGAGGGCACCTGTAGAGAGAGAGAGGGAGGTCAGGGACACCTAGTGTTTAAAAATTAAACTATGCCAGACAGGAAACTTACGGTCTCAGAGAAGGAATTGGTTCTGCACTATAATTTAATGTAGCGCGAAACGTGATAGCACCCATTGGAACATGTTCATTTTCTAAAAATCACCCCAGAATTAATAGATACATCCTTCCTTCATAATATAGGCTGACTTAGAATATGAATTGACCAGGAAAATTTTGAGCACTGGACTATAGCGTAAAAACACCCTGATTCTGCCTAAATCTGCACTGAATAAAATGTAGATTCACTATTTCCAATCTAACCTTTGAAAAAATAGGTAAGCACTTTGAGAAATGCCCTCCTGGTATTTTATCCAAAGCAGCAAATGTTCAACAACATGTGTAGTGGTTTTATATTTATTGGCATTATTTTCAACATGGTTATTGACCATTCAGTGTGCCTGCAGTATTCACTTCTGACCACAATCGTATATGACTTCCGGTTTTCTGCGGGATTTCCTTCACTGAGACCTACTATTAATGGGTTGTGTGCATGTCTTGTCTATAATTGAGATTTTTATAATCCAATAGATGTTTTTACACAGGCCCCTAGGTTTTATGCTCCTTGGACCGCTCTATCTCATGATATAGGGTGCCTTTCGGGCCAAGTAATACCCAAAATCAGCCTGATTTCTATGTCTCTGTCCGAGGACACCGCCCTCTTCATCTTTGAGTCATTTTCATGACAAGCAGTGCCTCTAGGACCATCACATTTGGCATGGATATTCTTTTGATCTTTCTCTATATGGTGTAAGTGTCCTTGTTGCAGTTTACTGTGAATATAATTGACAAATTATGAAAAATTGTAGAAAAATACATAAAAATCACTGCAAAAAGTACACAATATTCACATGCCATGCCTGGGAAGATTTATGAGAGTATGTAATATGGATACTGGGTAATACAATCCTACATTTCTAGATGATTTCAAGGAAATGTCCCAAAATAATATACCCTGGATAGTTTCCTTGAAGCGGTAGATATACCATTTGCGGTGTCAGTGCCTAACTTAACTAATACAGATGATATGTCAAAGCGCAAAAATAACCCCTCTCTGTACTACCTAGACTAGCTGCAAGTGGCCAATACTACACAGATATGATATGCCTACCCTGTTAAGAATAAGGTAAAAATAAATCGGGCCTATCAAAATAATCTGCACTATGCCAGTGGGCCTAGACTGAAATGAACCTGCAGCGCGGCCTGCGGACCACTCCGATAGCAATATAAACATCATTTTTCCTTGATTTTGGACACATTTTAGAGACCTATGGACATATTTTCCATAGAATTTGGCAAAAACAATCCTTCTCTAAATAATTAATATAGAAAAAAACTGATTTGAGGGGTATTTTCCTTCTTCATGCTAATCCCCCATATGCTTTAGGTCTCAGAGAAGGAATTGGTTCCGCACTATAATTTAATGTAGCGCGAAACGCGATAGCACCCATTGGAACATGTTCATTTTCTAAAAATCACCCCAGAATTAATAGATACATCCTTCCTTCATAATATAGGCTGACTTAAAATATGAATTGACCACGAAAATTTTGAGCACTGGACTATAGCGTCAAAAACCCTGATTCTGCCTAAATCTGCACTGAATAAAATGTAGATTCACTATTTCCAATCTAACCTTTGAAAAAATAGGTAAGCACTTTGAGAAATGCCCTCCTGGTATTTTATCCAAAGCAGAAAATGTTCAACAACATGTGTAGTGTTTTTATATTTATTGGCATTATTTTCAACATGGTTATTGACCATTCAGTGTGCCTGCAGTATTCACTTCTGACCACAATTGTATATGACTTCCGGTTTTCTGCGGGATTTCCTTCACTGAGACCTTACTCCCCCGGTGGGCAATAATACAGAATCGACCGACCGGTGAAGAGTCTATGAATATAGATCTAACCAAAATATTCTTCAAGCATCATGACGGCCAATGGCCATGATGCATTAAAGTACCAGAAACCCTTAATGGCCATGAGGCATTAAAGTACCAGAAACCCTTAATGGCCATGAGGCATTAAAGTACCAGAAACCCTTAATGGCCATGAGGCATTAAAGTACCAGAAACCCTTAATGGCCATGAGGCAGTAAAGTACCAGAAACCCTTAATGGCCATGAGGCATTAAAGTACCAGAAACCCTTAATGGCCATGATGCATTAAAAGTACCAGAAACCCTTAATGGCCATGAGGCATTAAAGTACCAGAAACCCTTAATGGCCATGATGCATTAAAAGTACCAGAAACCCTTAAAGTATTAAGGGATACAAAGTGCATTGATGCATTATGCCAATTGGTCGTCATTATGCACAAATGCACCCTTGATGAGTACTCAACAGCTCAGCTGTATATGCCTCATGTCATCTCTGTATGGAGCAAATCCACTAAATGAACTTGTAAACTTCAGGATGCAGAGACGATGAAGTTTAGTCAGTCGTTGTTCGAGCGTCTGTACAATTATTTCCGTATGAAGAGTTACTCGGCTGTCTTTCTACTCGACACTCAGTACCGCATGCATCCGGAGATTGCCGTGTTCCCCAGCCAGCATGTCTATGATGGACGACTTAAAACAGACCCGTAAGTAATCATACAAAGGTAGCCAAACTAAAAAACAAACATGTATACATATGTTGCACCCCTAACTCCTACTGCAGCTTATATATATTATGTAACATGGGAGTGAACAGTATTACAAAAAAACAGGGATGTGATTTCTTTTACATCTGTAGGGTTTCTTCACTTTTGGACCAAAAAGTTGACCCTTGTGATTTCCCCAGATCCAATGAGAAAGTTTCATAGGATTTATAAGGGGGGGGGGGGGTGACTGATATTTTTAGGCTATCATGTACATTTACAAACCAAGCCACTGCCACTTTGTCCGAGTTAAGGTAGTTCCAACACATTGGTCAAAATGAAATAACATCCCTGAAAAACTATTGTGGTGTTGCTTGCTCCTTTACTTTTCAAAGAGTGAGGAGTTGCAAGTTCTACTGTACAAATCTAGTAAAATGTCCTGAGAAACAATGTCACAGAAGTTACTTTCAGAATGGATAAGGGGGTGGAGAATAAGGATCGATCCAAACAGCTAAAAACATCATGTACAAATGGCAAAAGTCTTAATGAATGAACATAGCTTATTGGCTCAGGGTACCTCCTGGGTCTATACTGCCGGGTAGGTGGTGGCATTTTCGAAGATACAATTATCAATCTCAATTTTCATTCAGAATTTTCAAATAAAGTTTCAAAAAACACGAGGGCAGCTGCTTCATGTCGACCCTACAGGGTTTTTACGTTACATACCCTGAGCCCTCGGTGCTTCAATGCACAACGACCACTAGTAAATTCATATCATACTTGTGTTTTTTTTCTGGTTCAGGGGTCTAGCGGACAAGCGGTCTCTGTTCCCCTTCAGGCACTACTTTGTGTTTGACCTGGTGTATGGAAGGGAACAGTCGGACCAACGAAGGTACGCAATTTGATAATCAGTGCTCTGCATATTTCTGTTCTATGTATCCCCCAGCAAATTGAACCTACTGTTGTCTAATTTACCTGTTAGGGGAAGTTTTTGTAATTTGAAATATAGTCAACATACGTTAATGCAATTCTTTCGTGGATTGCTGGTGCTGACTTTAACAAGCACCCCCTGGTGAACAATAAATGCACTAACCACTATAGTACTCCAGAGCAATGAAACTGGATAAGAAATATGACATTGGATCTTGTGTATAACCCCCTTGGTTGAAGGAAATCCTATATGGCTTAGACGCAAGTTAATGTTGTAATAACATCCTAGATTACAGGGATGGAAATCCTGACGGTTTTCCCCTGATTTCAGATTTTCAAGTTTCAGAGACCTATACAAGAGACGTCATGTCAGTTATAGATATTAACATAGAGATAAGAAATAAGACATTGGATCTTGTGTATTAACATAGAGAGCTGATCCTTTTCCCCTGTATATATTTTAGCCTGTCAGTGAGTAACCCGGCCGAGGTGGAGTTTGTGTTGAGTTTGGTGAGGTACTTAACGAGTACTAAGGTGAAGCCGCATCTACTCGGTATTATCACTCCGTACAAGAAACAGAAACTGCTCCTACAGGACCAACTGCGCAACTGGTAAGTTACTGCCGACATTAGTATCTTGACCCTTCAAGCGAGACATCGTCGTCTTAGTAGAATAAGGTTGTAACTGCAACTGGGTCAATTAGGTGAAATGTACCTACCCTAATCTCCCGCGTATAAGGTGCAGCCCGCCTATAAGGCACACCTAGAGTTTAGAGATTTGACCAGAAAAATAAAAAATTCATAACTTTTGTTCTACTGAAGGGATTTTGAAAAATCAAAAACTTAGGTGTTGCCTGGAGCCCCCAGACCCCCCTGGACCCCATATTCAGCTGATGAGGTTACATGGGAATGTAAGATATCAAAATGAAGGTCTTGATCTCCCCCTTGTGGATCCAGGAAGAACTAAAACCTCTCGTATAAGACGCGCCTTATACGCGGGAGATTACGGTACTGTAAATTCTCTCATATGATCCGAATTCTGGTTTATAAGCCACATCCATGACTCTGGCAGAAGCTATAAGCCGCACGGAAGACTTGGAAAAACTCAAGAGGTGTAGAAAACATATCCTCATTGAGGGGTCCCAGCAAGGGCCCCATTGCGACAACTTTGATGGCTCAACCGCAATGACACATATACATCTATATATAGAATTTGTATAGAAAAGTAATTTTAGGTAAATTTTGGATCTGATTTTAGGCACAGGCCCCATTTCCCTATCCCAACACCATATTAATGTAATTTGAGATTTTATTGGGAGTTCTTGACAAATTTTGGGGGGCCCAGACATACTCAGGTAGTTAAGGCCCCTTAATTTTTATTTCAAAAGGCAAAAGTTAACTGCCATGGTAATCTTTCCTGTATAAGAAGTGGAATTGCCGATTTAACGACAAACACCTTTTTTTCAGTAACCTCCAACAGGTGGATGTGGGGACGGTGGACGGCTTCCAAGGTCAGGAGAAAGATGTCATCATAGTGTCATGTGTACGCGCCTGCAGCAGCAATAACAAAATCGGGTAAGATAACTCTTACAATCACTTCTCGGAATAGTTTCACTGTTTTGCAGGATTCCCACAGGTCAGTTAAAAGCCTCATCAGGCCACACCAAAAAAATAAGTTGGTCTACGGATTTTCGTTTTGGAAAAATGGTGCGAGCGAGCAAATTTTTTTTCTAATTTTTTGTTGTCCAATGGATTTCCTCCTTGAAAAACAAGGCGTGAGCTAAATTTTTATTTTTTTAAAATTTTGCCAAACACTACAAAGAGAAAACTCTCAGAAAGTGAGGCGAGCGTAATCCGTAGACAAGATTTTTTTCAAGGAAAAAAAAATTGCATTCTTGAAAATATGAAGAGGGAAATCTGTAGACCAACTTATTTTTTTGGTGTGGCCTCAAGTTCTTTTTTTAGAGGTCAGACAAAAGCCATTTAATAGGTATAACACTCTGTGGACCAATGTTTTAACCCTCTTATGAGATATCAGTGAAAAAACCTAGGTGCTACCCTTGTCAGATGAGGCGGAAAAAAGTTCTCACAAATTTGCTAAAATATCCACCACCCCATCATTTACTAAAAAGATTATCACTCCCATACTTATATTGCAGATTTGTAGCTGACAAACGGCGTATGAATGTGGCGCTGACACGTGCCAAGTATGGATGTTACGTTGTGGGACACTTGACTTCCCTCAGGGTAAGCTGATGCTGCCTGATTCTGTTCTTTACTCACCTTCATAACCCCCTTAAAGGGCCGCTGATGCATTAATGCATCATGCCCATTGGTCGTCATGATGCAACGATGAAGTGCTGGCAAGACTGCTTGACAGCACTTCATTGGAGCATCATGCCAACCCTCAGGGAGTCTATGGATCAACCCTGCAAGTTCGGCATGATGCTTCAATGAAGTGCTGGCGCGTAGTCTCTGCCAGCACTTCATTAGTGCATCATGCTGACCAATGCGCATGATACTCCTGCATCAGCAGCCTTTAAAGGGTTAAAGACACTGAATGAAGGACCCATATGTCTGCCGACCTTTGTATTGTGTCAATGTCGCTGATTCAGAGCTACTTTAGGGGCGGATGGTGCATCAGTGCATCGCAGTCAGTTTAAAGGATATATCGAAAGAAGTCAGTTCAAAAACTTTTCAAAAGACTTGTACCATCACATATGTTACTTCATTTTATGATCAATTAGAAGTCATTTGAACGTCAGTTAATATTTTTTATGTTGTTTATTGGGTAAAATACCGATACAAAATAGGTGTATTATCCTAGCCTCTGCGCCTTGCAGTGCTACCGAAATCTGAGACCATTAAATAATGCGAACCCTGAAATAAGAAATATCCACGGCGTGAACTAGAGAAATCAAGGTTTAAAAAAATCTAGTGAGACCTGAAGTACCAGGGATGTGATTTCTCCTACATCTGTAGGATTTCTTACAATTTTGGGCCAAAAAGATGACCCTCGTGATTTTCCCAGATCCAAAGAGAAAGTTTTATAGCATTTATTGGGGGGGGGGGTTGACTTTGAAATTTTGAGGTGATCAAGTACAAATCGAGGCACTGCAACATTGTCTGATCTCGTTTCCTGCACATGGGTCAACTTCTTTTCCATTTTCTGACTTTAAAATTGTATTGTCATTTTACCAGGTGGACCCAGACTGGGGTGCGCTGGTGGAGGATGCCATAAAACGTCAAGTTGTGCTACCGGTGAAGAACAGCTCTGTACGCGACGTGCTTATACACAAAGTCTGTGTTAAACCCGTCAGTAAAAACTCACCGCAGAAAAACCAAGGTCAACCAAACAGAAAGTCTTGAGAAAACAAACTTGAAAACTGCCAAAATAAACCATATACATGTATATAATGCATGAGAGTGAATGTACAGATGTGTTAATATATAGGTGTGAATGAGACTGTGTGTCGTATTACATTTCGATGTATAACTGTGTGTAAAGTCAGTGATGGTATGGAAGTTTGTACTATAGGAAATGACTGAGGAGTGAATGTGAAAGAGAGAGAGAGAGAGAGAGAGAGAGAGAGAGAGAGAGAGAGAGAGAGAGGTTAGGTATAAATGATAGAGAATAAGAGAGAGAGCAGTTAGGTGTGAATAATAGATATTGTGTTATGTGTCCTTGAAACTGATATTATTATAGCGATCTGCATGAAGTCCAATCCCGACTGGGGATCAAACCCAGAACCTTCAGACTTAGAAGGGAATTTTTGTCTGATTCCCATTCTTATGGAAAGGAAAATGAATCCTTTGAGCGGGAATTTTGAATTTTCCCTAGTTAGCCGAAGACTAAAATATTTTTGCAAAGATCATTGCCTGATGCCAAAGTCCATGAACAAACCTGTTGTAAATCCTAGTGAAAAAAACTTCAGGATTAATTATATCTGTGATAAGATTTGTCAAAAACGAAAATCATTCCCAAGGAATTGATTAAAAGAGGAGGATTTTTATTACTGATTACCCGTAAGTGCCTTAAGTCGTTAACGATTTGACCATTGAAGAGTGGATAGGGCATAAGATCATCACGCCCATCGGTTTTAGTGATGCGCGAATGTAGCCCTAGCGCATAACTCACCAGTGGCTTCATTTAAGCATCATGCTGACCATTATCACCTTGATATACAGACATAGAGGAAAGGCATGATGCACCAATGAAGTGATGGCACGTAGACTTACCAGCACTTTAATGGTGCATCATGACAACCAATGGGCATGATGCACTCCTGGTTTACTGGCCCTTAAAGGGTTAAGGTTAGGTTGGTCAAACCAACTGATATGATGCCCAAAGGTCTTAACTACTTGTACAAGGTCTACAAATCAGAGAAATGTATGAAGAAAAAAAATACCTTTTCATAGGAACCCAAGAATGAAGCGTAAAAAATCAACTTGAAATTAGATTTAAATTGTTCAATAACCTGACAAGGTTGTTGGTCGCTGTGGGACTGCTCCGAACACATTCTTGATGTGGCTGTTCCATATTACGCACAACGTAGTATCTGTATGGAGATCGAGGATATTTGTGTGTGTGCAAGATATTGAGAAAATGAATCTCTATTCATTGATTATAATCAAACAATAGAGTAGTAAGTTAATGTTATTTCATAGCAGTAGATCTACCCAATGGTCAGAATCCGAGTCAGTAGGGTTTTAGTTTTGTAGCTGATGCTAAGGTTTCAGTACTGTCAATTCCCTCTTAAAAGCCACACCCTCATATAAGCCACACCCTGAGTTTGAGCGAAAGCTATAAGCCCCACCCATGCCTTGAAAATAGGCACTTTAATACTGTCCTATAGTGTCAAAAAAACCTCGTATAGGCCGCACCCTGAGCACAGGTGGACCTTATATGCAAACCTATCGCTGGTTCTTGTATAAACTGTGGCTTATACCAGGGAATTTACGGTACTGCTGGTAGTATAGACTGGTGGGAAGTGTTAGATATGAGGTCTTTCGCGCTGGGCGCTATGCTTTTTGAAGCAAAATGCCATATTTTATTATTAGCTAAGCTGGTAAACTTGAATGTCAATTGTGTAAAAGTCTTATATATGAAACTGTGTTTCAGTAAAGAATAAGGCACAACTGAATCTATATGTTCATATAATAATCATACCGCATCTTCGTGGTTAAGCGCGGGGTTTTGAATAAGCGGTGTTGAATAGCACCAGGGATATAGGGGTGTTCAAATAATAAGTTCTAAAAGTAGATCTTGAATAAAGGCCTGTCTGGAATAAATGCATGCCTCCAAATCTATTAGCGCTGCGGTTGTTATTCAGAACCATACAATGTTGCATTTGTGTGTACATAGTGTTTGAACCCTGTCATGGCAGATACCGTAAATTCCCTGGTACACGTTAAGCCGCACTCTCGTATAAGCATCTACCCTAACTTTAGGAGAATGCTGTAAGTAGTGGCCTGAATATTGTTAGTTTAGTACTGTTCCATATTGCTAAATACCCTCCTATAAGCTGCACCCCTACTTTGGGCTGCACCTATAAGCCACGGTGGGTTCCGGTATAAGCCGTGGCTTGTAAGAGAGAATTTACGGTAGTGTGTTAATGCCTCATGCCCATCGGTCATGCGAATGTACATATGGCAAGTAACTCACCGGGTACGCATCCATGCATTATGACTACTAACGGGCATGACGATGCGCTAATTCTTTAGTGTCTCTTAAAGGGTTTATGAGTGATTCAAACAGTGTGTTAAAAGGTGCTATTATAACACAGAAGGTGTACCTGATTACAAAACAGATTGTTGTCTGAAAATGTGATGATCTGAAAGTCTGCTGTAAAATATGAGCTTATTTTGATGTACCGTGTAAACTTGTATACGTGCAGTGTATATAAGCTGCACCCCTGCTTCATGTATATGCTGTAAGCCACACCTGGGGTTTGCCTTTTTGCAGTATTAGGAGTGTGCTATATTGTTTATTATCTTATCTATAAGCCACACACAAAATTTGAGAAATCCAGTAACCCTCTGATAATATATATGTACAGTTTGATGCTTTATGCTACCGTAATCTCCCACGTATAAGGCGCGTCTTATACGTGAATCAAAGCCCTATTGCACCTTATAGAAGCTCTCCAAGGAGGGGGTGCGTCTTATAGGCGGGGTAATTTTACTAAAGAAAAGTACAAAACCCTCAAAAATCAAGCCCCAGGTGCACCTTAAAGCTTTCTCCTCAACTCAGGGTGCGCCTTATACGCGAGGTGCGCCCTATACGCGGGAGATTACGGTAGGTACAGTTCAAGCACCGGGGTCTAATATAAGCACCGGTCTCAGATAAAGCATGGGGGGAGGAGCTAAAAACGATCCCAAATAGACGCTGGTCTCATAATTTGTGACAGCCGGGTTAATGGGGTATTGATATCTATAACCCATGGGGTGCTTAAACTAACCATTATGATAATACAACTACGATCTCATCGCAGAAGATGTAATTGAAATCAAATCAGTCATGCATTTATTTCCATATCAGCTATCCATATTTATTATCGTACCTTGCTTCAAATAAAACTGGATATTATAATGCTATGTATAACGGTTTAACTTCAAACTTTAAGGACATTAACCTGTGGTTATGACAAAATGATAACAACGACTCACATATTTCTTAAAAGCTGTTCAAAGTATTGCACAACTACGCCTTTGTAAATGCATTGCATTATTTTTGTTTTCAGTTTGTTATGGGTTTAAGAGAGGAGGTACTTTTCAAATATGCCATAATATTTTTCCCCCTTTTTTTTACATGAGAGGTACACATCATAGGAGGACTCTTATCTAAAAGTGAACCTGAATAAAGAGAAATCCTCTGTACATGCGCTAACCATTGTTTTGTGTGTTAACAACACTAACCCCCCCCCCCCCCCACTCAGCGAGCATCAATGTCCTCAACAGAGCTGTCGGACCTTCAGAGGTCTGTCTATTTTTAGATGTTCAAACTTTCCTAAAAATCAGGTATCCTGGAGTCTTCTTCCAACTTGTCATAATTTGGATAGAGAGAATTACATTAATCATAGATACCCTTACAACATTTTCTTTCTACTTAAAGGGAGCCTAAGTCTGAGCATAGTTCAGCCTTCAACAGGTGGAGTTAAGCATGACTTGTGCTGCCCTCTAGCCTTTTCTAGACAAACCACCTTTCAAAGATACTCTGATCTCTGAAATCTCATTTCAGAGGACATGAATCTAAGCTGGCTGCTGATTGGCTGAAATTATGATGCAGTGTTTTTGATTGTCTTTCTATGACAATCGGTTATCGAGATGGTTTTAATGGTTTTGAGTGAGGGGTGCTTTTTAGCATAATACATTGGGGGGGGGGGAATGGATGCTTTGCTAATGTCATACTAGTGTTTGGCATGATCAAGTTGTCATATGAGAAATATCATAAGACTAGTGGTATATAGTGTAATTATCTCAAGGCTCTTATAAATAGTGTTATTTCCAGTTGTCACTGGTTTATTCAGCTTTAGGCAACATGTAAGAAATATCAATCATACAGTAGTTAGTATGTAGGTAGTTTGCACATACAGTAAACATACAGTAATTTATAAAGTATAATGTTCAGTTCCACTCCACCTGTGAGGTATTAATAATACAGTGTCCAGCATACTTCTAGGTGGGTTCCCACACCTAGCTCCTGACCTGCTGCTTAGAGGAATAATGTAATAATGGATAACTTTACCCTCTGGTGGAAGTCTTGAAGAAGATAGCCTCTGGCCACTAATGGTAGGAAACCAATGCCTGTCTAGCATAGTTTCCCCATAGTGCAGTGGTATAGCAGGTAGCAGGAGATGACTGGAGATGTTACCTCTAGAGCGGTTCTTGGTGATGTGTCTTCCTGGAGGTGCAGACAGGCTATTTGTAGCAAATCTTGGAAAAGCACCTCCAGACTGACTGGAGCCAGCAGCATCTGCCTAACTCTACAATTGTTTGAGGGGACTCTTTCAAGTGTCACAGGGGGACAAAGGACCCCCATGGACGCCGCTATGGCCCCCATTGTCTTGGTCGGTTCTGCATCTTCAAACCCTCATAACTCGGTCGTTTATGCTTGTATAACCGCCATTTTGGGCATGCGCGGAGCTGAATGTGCCAAGATTATAATGCCCGCTGGATAGGCGCGTAACTCCCGCCGGTTTGTCTGTAGCTCACTCGGAGGTCGATTCAGTCTCCATGGCGTAACTTCCTTAATACTGGGAGTTCCGCCTTGATCTTGGGCTCATTCTGACCGTCTAATTATGGGCTTTCCATAGATATTTTGATATTTGACCTAGGTCGCTCAGGAGCGACGCTAGAGCGACCGGAAGGTTATGGCGTCGTGCTTATGTAACCCATTGTTCAGTCCTTAGAGTGCTCAGACACTCATGACGGCGTCAGCGGTGCTCAGGCACCCGTGACGGCTGGTTGCATTCACTTACAAGTTATTAATTTGTGCATTGAACCATGAGGTCGCACACTGAGACCCTCATTTTTATTATATTGTGCAGTGAACCATTAGGTCGGACCCTTTGATGTCAGAGAGAGTGTTTGTAACTGACCTGGCTGGTGTGCAGTGGGGCATGAACGCTCTTATACAAAGTTTGAGCGCTCTTATAGCTCTTAGAACCAACCTATGTATTAATCTCATAGATATTCTTTGATTAATACAAAATATGTCAGAATTTATGGAATAATAAAATGGTATATCATAGAATACTCCCTCTCCCCCGAAAGAATGCGAAACTCCGTCATTTCGCCGAGGGAATGTACAATTTATACAATTTTTACCTTATTTTGGAGTTATATACTGTTTTGTAAGAGGATTTGAAGTAATGGGGAGTGCTTCAAATGCAATTTTTGTGGTAGAGCTTTGTCAGTATAAACAATTTTCTCCTGGGTATAAGTACATTTCCGAGTTTCTATATCTTACCATACCTGAGCCTATTTGCTCATGTGACATCAATTTTGGGTACAATTTCCCATTTTTATGTACAACATACAGTTTGGCAAATAGTGTGCAATTTTGGCATTCAATATTCAATTTAGCGTGCAAATTGAACATAAATGACAATTTCAGTGTGCAAATTTACAATTTCGCGTGTAATTGCGTTCAATTGACAATTTCAGTATGCAAATATATAATTTTTGCGTACATTTGGCAATTTAAGTGTGCAAATATATAATTTTCGCGTATATTTGGCAATTTTAGTGTGCAAATATATAATTTCGCATACATTTGGCAATTTTAGTGTGCAAATATATAATTTCGCGTGCATTTGGCAATTTTTTGGTGTACAAATATATAATTTTTGCGTACATTTGACAGTTTTAGTATGCCAATATATAATTTGCGTTCAATTGATAGTTTCTGTATGTACCTATATAATTTTTGCGTACAGCTTGGATACACCTAGAAATGTTGATTTCTAAAAATCTGACTTCAGTGTATGAATTGGGTACAGACATACAGTATAATGTGCAACATATAATTCAAATGTAAATTGGATACAACTTACAATCTAGTGTGCAAACATGCAATCTTTGTGTGCAAAATTGGGTACAAGTGTACAATCTGGTGTGCAAACATACAATTTTAGTGTGCAAATTGGGTACAAGCGTACAATCTGGTGTGCAAATATACAATTTTAGTGTGCAAATTGGGTACGAGCGTACAATCTGGTGTGCAAACATACAATTTTAGTGTGCAAATTGGGTACAAGCGTACAATCTGGTGTGCAAACATACAATTTTGTGTGCAAATTGGGTACAAACGTACAATCTAGATTACACTATTCAATTTATGGGATTTGAGACAAATTTTTCCGAGGGCCGGAAAAACAAAGTACTTCATGTACAATGGGCTTGTTTGTCTCTGAGTTACTCATTGATTTTGCTATATGGGTGTATTAATTGGCAATTTCGGCAGTGGGCCGCTGCTTAATTGACCTTTCCCCTAGCCTTTTGAGTATGTGTCCCTGAAAGAGATTTATTTGGTGAGTATCTTAAGTAAACATGTTTTATGTCAACCATTTTCTCAACAAAAATTTTTTTTTTTTTTTTTTTTTTTCATTCATTTTTTCCAACAATTTTCTTGGATACCTAAAGTGTGTTACTTTAAGTAAACCTTGGCATAGTATACAAGTGCTAGTGGGTACAAAAACTGTCTTAGTTATCTACCTGCATTCATGTATATTAATGTTAGATTTGTACAATTTTACAATTTGTAATTTGCAATTTCGCAATTTTGCGCGTATATGCGCGCATTAATCATTGATTTTGTGAGAATACCATAGATTTTCATATTATACATCAACAAGTGGCTGTGTATATTATTTTTTTTTTTTTTCTAATACTTTGATAATTTCATTGACAGTGGAGGTGTGTCAGGAGTGAGATGTGAGTCTCCTCCCTGGTGTGCTCATGCAGTGGTGGCACTTGAGGTGTTAGGTGCCAGATTTTGGCATGTGTCTGTGGCAGTGCCTAGCTTGGTGTCAGTGGACAGTTCAGGGTGGGGGGGGGTGTGTGTGTGTCCATTTAAGGAGTGTGTGGCTGGTATTGGAGCATCAGTTCCTCTCTGGAAGTCACTGCTGTAGTACCATGGCCCACCTACAAGCTCTCTTTGCTCTGCCTGTCCCCCAGGTGATGGAGGTGGGGAGTCCAGCTAGGGCCCTGGTTGAGTCTAACCAGACCATCCATTATGGGTACATAGTGAGTAATTTCAAAGAGATCATTGAGCATGGTGATGTGATGGTCTGTAATTACTCCTGCCATTATTTCCTGGGCTCAGCCTTGCGTCGGGGGGCCACTGTGGCCCTTCTGACTAGGGCCTTGGGCAATATGGGTTTCTGGCCCATGGATTATAACCTAGGGCCGCGGGAGCGAGTGCTATGGGATTATTTGTTGGCGGCATCCCTCCTCGATCTTGCGGCATCCGGGAATCCATCCACGGCTGCCGAGTATGGACTGGGGATGCTGGAGGCCCGGCTCGCTGAGTGGGAGCAGGATCACGGCCATATGTATGGCTCGGACTCGGCCCCGGACTCTCCCATTGATGTTGAACCCGAGGATCTGTGGTAGGATCCCGACTGACTGAAACCTAGGGTGTAAAAACCCGCCATCCCAAAGGCCCTTTTCAGGGCCGGCAAATTGTCCGAAAAGTTCTGAATACTGTCTCTGATGTGTTGTCTCCTGGTGGTGGACTGGGGGCAGCCTAGGCTGTGGGCAGTCTAGGCTGTTTCCACAGTCACCGGGGAGGGCTGGTGGTTTAGAAAATTAGCAATAGTCTGCATGTTTGACCTTGCGGTCTCCTCCTGTTGTTCGTCAATAATTATATCTGTTGTATTTTCCAGTGCTGTCATGGTCACCGGGCTGGTGCCACAATCATTCTGGAGAAGCATGGAGTAGTACAGTCCTTTGTTTTTAAGGGCTGGTATAGTACTGAACCTAGTGCGCCAAGGTAGGTGTATCACCTGAGGGAGGTGATAAGCAAATTCTCCTCTCTGTGTTGTTATAACTGCTGGTCCATTCCAGGTAAATATAGCCTTAGGTAGTGGGAAGGTTTTAACCACTATATCCTTATAGGTAGGGGCAGCTGCTGATTTAATCTCATCAAATTCATGTGGTATTGGCCTCAAGGGTAGCGCGAAGTTTGAGTCTCCACAATATATTTTAAAATATATTGTGGGGTTTGTGCGCTTGGCCACATTTTTCTTGCCACAGTGTGTCTGTGCAAATTTCTTAAGGTACTTCATTATTCTGTAGGCTGAGTAGATGGTCAGGGTGAATAATATAGCAATTATCAGGGTGTGGGTTTCCTGAATTGTGAGGAAAGGGGTGTGGGTTTCCTCTGTAGGGGTTAGTTTGGTAGGATTCTTATCTGGGAGCAATTTGTGTAGGGGCAGCTCGGTGACTAGTCTGAATGCTTTGGCTGTAGGCAGGTAGGCTACAGTTCCTCCTAGTCTGTATAATTTGAGTAGTATGTATACTATAAAAATGTGAGCTGATATCCCTAGGATGAGTGCTAAGCTTTGGAAGATTGGATGCTCTGTAACTCGACGTAGGTATGATTCCTCGTAGCGCGTTTCCATTTCCTTATTAAGGTTGGAGGCATCTTTTAATACTGTTTTGGCAAAGGGCTCTAAATTTAGTTGAGTAATATCATCCATGATTGGATTTTCCTGTAGTTTTTCTAAGGTTCTAGAAAGGTTTACTACTGGGAAATTTGGAAGATTCTCTCTTTCATCTGGTTTGGTTTCAGAAATTTTGTTAAGTGCTGCCATGAATGGTAAATTAATTGTCTTGAGAATGTAATGAAATGATAAGGTTGAGTTACAGGGCAACCTTGTGTTTGGAAGAGAAAATTCTCCTACACTGATTGTGCACCCACAGGGTACACCTATGATTGAGTAGGACTGGGCTTTTCGAGTTTCAGACGTTTTACCATGGCAGTTGATAAAGTAATGGGGTTCATTAGTAGTGACCAGATACTCATCTTCAGAAATGGAAATAGCATGGGTGGTAGGTGCTTGCAGTGGTGAGACTGTAAACTTGCAATGTTCCTTAATCTGTTGAGCCTGGTTAGTAAAAATGGCTACAGGGCATGTAGGCCTGTGTTTATAGATTCTACCATTTACATCTCTGCATACCTTTACTGTAGTACCTTCACATGCCTGCATATCTGCTGAGTCCAGTTCGATAAATAATGATTCATCGTAAGATACTGCTAGAAACTCAGTCGTGGTTTGTAATTTGGTGACTCCTCTGGTGGGGGTCTCCTGTGTGTCTATAGGCATGGGTGATGTAATCATTTGGTACAGTTTGAAGGTTGAGGTGGTAGATTGAATTATAATGTCCAGATGAATATATATATGGTGAGCTGAGTAAGTGTATGAGGTCAGCTTCTGTGAATAATAGAAATCTAAGTCATTAATTGCGACTTGTGCTCCAGGGTGTGTAATCCTAAGTTTGTTATTAATGTCAATTAGATATCTAGCAAGGTCTGAGGGTGGCACTATATCAGGGGTTAGGATCCCTGATGATAGCATCCTCAGGGCTGCATTTGTCCTTTGCAGTGATTGAACTGTATTCATTCTTGCTGCTATGATAATTAGTGCATCATTTAATACTTGCATTTTTTCCCTTTGAGTTTTCTCGTGCCTTGAATATGAGTCAAGTGACCTGGACATGTTAGAGGCCCACAGGTTGACGGTGTCACCTATGGTGTTGATTGTGCTGTCCAGTACCTTCTTATCTTGGATGTATGCTTTAACAAACTTATCTTGTCTGTCTGTGATCTTTTCAATGAGATTAGCTGCTTCCTGATCCTGTTTAGCAAATTTTCTTAGTATTTCATCTATGTTCTTGAGCTGTCCCATTACTTGGTTTACATCTTCTACTGTGGCTAGACCTAGCACACCGCGAAACAGGGGTGCTAGAAAACCCAGTATGGCCTCTCTTTTGGCCTTGTCAAATGTGTTTATGGGGTTGGATAAGAACAATTTGATGGAGGCTAGTGTTTCATTTATCTCCTTGTCTGCAATTTCCAGCAAGGTGTCTAGCTCCTTAGCTTGTTGGATAATTTGGCCAGAGGTATGATCTTGTAGAGTAGGAGTGGTCAAATGGAGTATTCTATCCCTTATGGATCCTTGGGTAACGGGTGCCCGAGGTATCTTGTAGGGGATAGCTAACAATAGTGTTGTGGTTGTATGTCCATTGACCAATGGTTGAGGGCTAGGTTTGAATACTACTCCTATGTTTTGTCTCACCACAGGTGTATAACCTGCAGTAAGTGGTTCAATAGTATATAATAACAGCATAGTTAGCAGTATGGGTGAAACTCTCAGTGTCCCCATGGTGCTTGTGTAAAGCAAGTTTGCTGTTTAAAGTCTTGTCAAATTTGTAGTGATTTGGTGCTGGTAAAGTCTAAGTGTATGGTGTAACACTTTTAAATGAAGTGGTTCAAACTGTACCTTTGCAAGATTGAGCTGTCTTGGCAATATGTCCGGTGAGTCTATAGAGATTGACCAGTAAATGGTAAGGTCAGGTTGAAGGTGAAATAGGTGTGTTCTTTATCCTAGTGCAGTCTCTCCTAATGGAGAAGTGGGCTGGCTAATTCCCAAGTGGGGTCCTGTAGACTTGTGTTCCAGACTGCAGCTGGATGAAGACTGATGGTGGGCTATGGTCCACAGTGCTTCTTATGTAGCCTACCCTACCCACATCCATTGTGGGCCTGGTATTGTTTCTCTGGAGTCAAGGCCTTGATCTCCAGTGTCTGCAACTGTGGGGGTCTATTGTGTACTCTGTGTACTGGTAATTAGCTCCTCCTGTCATCCAGGACAGCCATTCATGACCGTCTAGACAGTTGTCTGAGTGTAGCTTATAAGGTCAATTGATCTCTATAGACTGCTGTGTTGGCATAGCGCGCTCTTTCATGTGGGGATTAGGCTTTAGACACCCCATTGTGTTACCCTTACTCTTCTTAGACCTCATGTCTGCTTTACTTGGGGGGTCCCAGTCTTTGACCCTTTCAGAGGCAATAACCTACTGATATATTTACAGATTTGATTGGCTTTATATACATAGTAATTCATTATCAGTCACACATGTCTTATGTGTGGATGAAGAGAATTTGTAATACATTTTGAAAATCTTATGTCTTTTGGTATCTCAATCTTGTTTCTAATTTCTTGAAACTGCACCACACCTAGATGTCTTCCTTAGTATGTGGTGTGCAGGCCTAGGCTTGATAGGGCCTATGCCTGTGGTTTCTCTTGTAAGGGTGATGTCATTTTTGTTCCTTACAATTTTCCTGTAGTATTTGGCCTCATGTGGAATAAGCCTGTGTGCAAATTCATTATTTCTGACAGCCACAACCTTTTTCAGTCTGTCTATGTGCACTGGTCTGGCCACCAATAGATTGGTGTCCAAGTTTTTGAGTTTGGCACTTGTCAAACTAGGTCTATCTACTACAACATATGGTCCCATAAAAAGGGGTTGAAGTTTCTTACACTCTGTATTGGTCAGGATTCTTGGTATGTTTAGGTACACCATGTCGGTGACCTTGATTTCCTGTGGTGTAAGTTTCTTATCATATCTATCCTTTCTTTCCTTTTGTAGCTTGGCGACCCTTTCTATAGCTTTCCTCCTCGAGGTATCTTGATTTGTTATCATGTTAGCTACATGGTCTGCTACTGTGGATATGTCTTCCTGTATTCCCAGCCCTAAGTCCATTGGGGTGGCTGGGTTTCTTCCATGGAGTAGGAAGAAAGGGGTGAATCCTGTGGTTTGGGATTCAGTGTTGTTTAATGCAAAGGTTATGGGTTCAATAAATGAATCCCAATTGTTTTGGTGCTTTGAGCAGAATGCTCTGAGTGCTGTGCCTATGCTAGCATTGAATCTCTCTACAAGCCCATTTGATTGTGGCCTGTATGGTGAGGAGAATTTATGTTTGATCTTGAGGTGTTTAGTTAACTTTGTGAACTTTGCACCTGTATAACATGTTCCATTGTCTGTTTGAAGAGTGGCTGGTGTTCCATGATGACAAATTATATTCTTGTAGAACTCTGCTGCTGTTGTCTCAGCTTTTAAGTCAGTAGTAGCCCAAGCTGTTGCATATCTGGTAGCATAATCTATGCAGACTTGTATATGTTTGTTTCCCCTGGCAGTTGTGGGAAGTGGTCCCACCGCGTCTAGGTTTAGGAACTTCATTGGTGAAGTCATGTACTCTCTCACTGTCATTGGTGTTTTGTGTGAGTGTACTTGCCTTTTTGCTGTGAGGCATGTGTGGCAGGTGGAAACATATTTTGTTGTGTCTGCTAGCATAGACTTCCAATATACCCTAGGTCGGAGTGCTGACAGCATCCTACTAGAACCAAGATGGCCGCCAGTAGGTGAGTCATGGAAATACTGTAGTGTACTTGTTACCCATTGCTGTGGTATAACAATTTGAAGTGGTACAGTATTGGTTTTTCTCCAATTTATGGGGCATATATGGACTAATGTACCATTTACCAAGGTGTATGTCTGGCCTTGGTTGATGATTCTATTTCCTTGTGCTTTTGGTGCAGGCAAGGTCCCATCCTCAAGATACTGTATGAGGGGCAATAGGTCCTTGTCTTTCCTTTGTTCCAAGCCAAGGTTTGTACCTGAGATGGATGTGTCGGGAATCTGATCCAGTAGTTGATTTATATCTAGCACATGTTGTTTTATTCTGTCTCTTTCTTTTTCTTTTTCATCGACTATTGGCCTATCTTGTGCCTTTTGTTGGGGTGTGTCACTCTTGTTTTGGTGTGTAGGCTCCTTTGGAGGGCCTATTCTCGCCTTAATGGGAGTGGCAACCTTTTTCTTTAAAGGCACAATTTGCTTTTTGTCATTCTTCTTTGCCTCAGAGTTCTTTGACTTAGTAGATGCAGTGTCTTTTGCGACATTTTTCCTGGCAGGTGGGGTTTTGGTAGGTTTGTTTCCTGTGACCTTTTTCTCATTTAGAATAGTTTGTGATTGTGTGGGGGGTTTTGGTGTGCCCTCCTGAATCATTTCTCTAGTCTTTGAGCGTGTGGTCATAGGACACAAATGGTTTGATGTTTCCTCTCCCTGCATTGGTTCAAAGAATCTGACTGATTTAGAAGTTGCTTGAGTAATAGCATATATTGTGTCTTCTGGATCTTCATCATCTGAGTCAGGTGGGGTGAAGGGTGGCTCCTTAGGAGTTGCCTTCACTATCTGATTGAGTGATGAGAATTCAATAGGCTCGAAGTCATTATCTGGAAAGAGTTGTGAGTATTCTCTCTCACAGTGGCAAAACACATAGTGTGTAGATTGCTTCAAGATACCCCTAATGGGTGTCTCTGGCCTTTCAATGGTGTTGGGTGGATCATCCCTTTTGAATGGTACTTTCTTTGTTACTTTTGCAAACTTGGTTCTACTGGCTGCTCTAACTCTCCTTGGTGGGGGTGGAGGGTTAGTCATGGGTCCAGAATCTGGGTATTCTCTTCTAGACATAGCATCTGGTGGTGTGTTATCATCACCTTTCACGTGTTGGATGGTGAATGAAAATTGTTGTATGTCTAGAGCCCATCTGGCCCATCTATGTGTGAGTCCTGTATTGGTTAATAGTGGGATTAGGGCTGCATGGTCTGTGTATAGTTGGAAGTGTCTGGTCTCTAGATAGTGTCTGAAGTGTAATACTCCATACACTACTCCCAGTAGTTCTCTCTCTGTGGTATTGTAATTTCTCTCATGTTTTGAGAGGGTTCTACCTGCAAAGGCTACTGGTCTGAGCACTCCTTCATTATCTCTCTGTGAGAGTACAGCTCCTAAACTCACATTGGAAGCATCAGTTGCCAAACTGAACTCTTTCTCATAGTTTGGATATCTGAGAAGAGCATTGGTACAGAGGGCATGCTTTAATGTTTTGAAAGCATTATCTGCCTCTTCTGTCCAGACAAATGCTTTGAGATGTGTCTGTAGATCATACAATGGTCTAGCAATTTGGGCATAACCTTTGATAAACTTTTTGAAGTATTGGCATAGGCCTGTGAAGGATCTGACATTTTTGACTGATTTTGGTGTTGGGAAGGTTTTGATTGACTCCACCTTTGTGGGAGATGGTTGCAGTCCCATGGGTGTGACTCTCATTCCCAAGAAGTCTATTCTGTCTATGAAGTATTCACATTTTGATTTCTTCAGTTTGAGTTTACCAACTCTTAGGCTGTTGAACACGTCTTCCAGGTCATGGAAGTGTTGTTCGATTGATGGTGATAATACCAATATGTCATCTAGGTATGGTAGGGCACATTTGTACTTGAGTTTGTTCAGAATTAATGTGACTAGATGGCAGAATCCCGCCGGTGCCGTCGCTAAACCCATCGGCATCCTTTCATAGACATATTTTTTGTCATTTGCTATGAATGTGGTTTTATGCTGATCCTCCTGTCTTATAGGAATTTGAAAAAATCCCTGTTGGGCATCTAGCTTACTGAATACTCTTGGTCTGAGTGACCCTATCATGTCTAGAGTGTCATCGGCCCGGGGTGTAGATAAGGCTTGATTTATCGTGTTCTGGTTCAAATAACGAAAATCTGTGACGAGCCGATGGCCTCCCGAAGATTTTTGTACTAAAAAGGATCTGGAGGCCCAGGGGCCCTCGGCACATTCTCTCAGAATGCCCTGTTGTACTAGCCTTTCACACTCTTCCCCTATTGCGGCCTGTTTTTCTGGTGTTTGTCTATATGGTAGGAAATGACATGGTACTGCCTCAGGTTTTACATGTATTGAGTGTGTATACAGGTGTGTGGCACCAATGTCTCCATCTTTTCCTACAAATACATCATCATACTTGGTCAGCAGTGATTTTAATCTATCATGCTGATCTTTGGATGTGAGCACAGATTTTGGTGGAACATTCTCTTCCAATTCTGGCTCGAGGTCATGTGCCTCACTATGTATAGCAGCTATTTCAGAGAGTCTGATTGAGTTGGGTTCAGGGTCAGCATATGTGGACTCACAGTCTGAGTCTGTGTCACTGAATTGAGTTACATCCTCAGGCCGTATGGCTGAGATGGATTGATCAGTGTGTGGGGTTGTGTCTGACACCTGTTGAGGTTTCTCTAAATCAGATTCCTTGACTTCCTGAAATAGAGCTATGATGGCACCCTTTTTGATTTTATGTGGGCGCCTGCTGGTGTTGAGTAACACTAGGGGATGTTTGTTATTTTCCCTGGGGGTTACTGCTGCCCTTTGAACTAGATATGGGGCATTGTTATTTCTTTGGAGGTTATCTACTACTCCAGTTTTCCCTTGCAGTGATTGAGTAGATGTGACCTTACCCAATACTGCAAGTTCAGAGAATGGAGGGATGGTAAAATCCCTCACTGCCCTAATGGGTTTGAGAATTTGTTCAGGATCAACATTAAATTCAATTTGAGATTTTGTAGTGCTTAAGAAATCTGTGCCGAGTACAATGGGCTGTGTGAGGTTGGGTATTACAGCAAATTGGTATTGGAATCTGACACCTTGGATTCTAAAGTTCAGCATGGCTGAATGTCTAACATGACACACCGATCCATCTGCCAAGTGGATGTTGATTTTTGATTTCCTCAGTTGGATATGGAATCTCTTTTGGAAATCCATGAGGAATGATTGTCTGACACAGGTGATAGTAGCACCTGTATCAACCAAACATTGTACATCTGAAACATCATATAGATTTGCATTGATACAGCCATTTTGAAGAAGTACAATAGAAAGCTTGGTACTCTCACCTGTATCCTTTGATGATGAATCTGGTGGGGTGATGTGTATCACTGATGGACGTCTCTGTCTGTTAGATGGTAGATTTGCACTAGCAATTGTCTCTGGTTGGATCTTTGTTAATCCTGATTGATTGTTTGTTTTTGGGGTGTCACAGTGCACTGGCCCATCGGCACTGTGACATCCTAGTTTTCCTGGTTCTGTGGGGTGGTTGAGATGCTTGCCACCAGGAGCTTGGAGATTTGATCCATTACATGAGGTGGTATTTGGGGGTTACTTTGTTGGTTCCCCTGGTAACCTCTTGTGTCAGGTTTGTAATCCTCCTGGCGTGGGTTGGAACCCTGGTTATATTGACCAGAGTTGCTGTATTGACCGGAGTTGTTGGATCTCTGGTTGTTGTAGGCGCCATTGTTGTTGTAGGATCCACTGTTGTAGTTCCTATGTGGACTCTGGCCCCTACTGTTGGATCCTTGACTATAGGATCCAGAGTTGTTTGAACCCTGGCTGTTGTTGTAGGATCCAGAGTTGTTGTAGGATCCAGAGTTGTAGTTCCTATGTGGACTCTGGCTCCTACTGTTGGATCCTTGATTATTATAGGATCTGCCATTACTTGGGGTTCTGTCTCTCCTATCACTGTATGAAGAGTTACCATTGTTGGAGTTGGAAGAGCTGTTGTCTTTCCTACTGTTGTGACCCCCCCGGTTGTTGTTGTTGTTGCCCCCTCTACCTCTACCTCTATTGGATTGGTAGTTGGGGTCATAGTTATTTCCTCTATATCTACCGGTAGGGTCTCTTGATGCAACCTTAGCCTCCTGTTGCCTTACATGGGCACTAGACATTAGGTTAACATCTTCATCTGAACTAGTGCTGATTTCCTGGACCTTTTTCTTAGTAGGCTGTGGGTTGGTTTCTGCATCCCTTACCTTCCTAGATCTCTCTTGGGTCTCAACCTCTAGGGCTAGGTCTAGGGCTTGGTCAAAAGAGTCTATTTTCTTGTTCTCAAGAGCTACAGAGATCCAGGGCCTCATGCCTTGGGTAAATGCCTTGCTTAGGGTTTCATCACTCTGGCGTTGGGCATTACACACTTTCCTGAGATGGCATGCATAGTCTAGAACAGGTTCATCTATCTTTTGTGCACGGAGTGCAGTCCTTGAGATTATATTGTCTCGAGTAGCAAAATACTCTTTTAATTTATTCACTACATTGGTCCATGTCAACATATCAGGTGTGGCACTCTCCCTGAAGGATTCAAACCAAGCTAGTGCTTGTCCTTCGAGGTACTTGGGTAAATATGTTACCATGGTGTCACTGTCTGTCACTTTGTACTTATCCTTCAGATATTCTGGGAATTTGTGATCAATGAATAATGCTGTTGACATGAGTGGTGATGGGTGTGAAAAGGTTTTGGGTTTTGTTACCTCATGTATCCTGATCTTTCTGTCGTCCTGCTGTTTATTGTCTATGAGCTTGGTCATGTTGGACACCATGGAGATTATGATGTCATCTTTGGATCCAGAGGCAGATGGTGTGACAACAGGTGTGATGGCAGGTGTGGGAGGTTGTGGGGTCTGGGATGATACCATCTTCATGAGATCTGCTATCTGTTGTTGTTGTCTCTCTAGGGACTTCCGCTGATCTTCCATGGCCTTCTGTTGAGCATCTATTGCTGCATTCCTCTCCGCCAGTTGTTGGTTGAGGATCCTCTCCCTTTCCTCCTGCTGGGACTTGTTGGTCTCTAGGGCAGTAACTGCATCTTGGATGGCCTTCTCATAGGCCCTTATCTTCTCAGCTGTCTGATTAGGTTGGGGGCCTTCATCGGTGTCCATGATGGAGGGTGTGGGGGAGGTGTCTCTGGAGGAGTGGCTGTCAAAGGCTGGAGCTGGGGTGGAGGATCTAGATGAGGGTGTGGATCCACCCCCTGAGGCAGATCCTTCTTCCCCTGAGGTAGATAGCGTGAGTTGGGCGTCCTGTAGAGATCCCTGGGAAATGTTGGATCCCTGAGAACTGGTTGTTCCCTGAGTAGACAGGGTGGGTGGTGTGGGGTCTACTGAGTGTGGGTCTGTTGTATTGGAGGCTGGTTTGCCTCCTGTGGGCCTCCTAGATCTTGGTGGGAGGGAGACCTCTTCAACAGGCCCCTGACTACGTAAGGTCTTTGTGTGTTGTTCTGCCAGCTTGACTGATAAGGCCTTGATGTGTGTGGTGGACCTCACTGACGTGTGGGAGACCTCACTGACATGTGGGAGACCTCACTGACGTGTGGGAGACCTCACTGACGTGTGGGAGACCTCTCTGACGTGTGGGAGACCTCACTGACGTGTGGGAGACCTCACTGACGTTTGGGAGACCTCACTGACGTTTGGGAGACCTCACTGACGTTTGGGAGACCTCACTGACGTTTTTGGGAGACCTCACTGACGTTTTGGGAGACCTCACTGATATATGAGAGATCTTACTGTTGTGTGAGAGATCTCATTGATGTGTGGGAGATCTCACTGATGTGTGGGAGATCTCATTGATGTGTGGGAGATCTCACTGATGTGTGGGAGATCTCATTGATGTGTGGGAGATCTCACTGATGTGTGGGAGATCTCATTGATGTGTGGGGGATCTCACTGATGTGTGGGAGATCTCACTGGTATGTGGGAGATCTCACTGGTATGTGGGAGATCTCACTGGTGACCTTGGTGGGTATGGTGTCAAGGTCAAGGTCACTGGGTGGGTGGAGTGGGTCTAACTGTGTGTATGCGGTACCAGCTTTAATTTACTGTGTGCATGATTGTTCCCAGTTGCGGTACCAGCTTTAACTTACTGTGTGCATGATTGTTTTTAGTTGTGTTACCAGCTTTAAATTTTATGAGCCTGTGAGGGATGGGATCTTAGTAGGATGTTCTCCACCACTTTGTCATACTAGTTATTGGCATGATCAAGTTGTCATATGAGGAATATCATATGGCTAGTGGTGTATGGAGTAAATACATCAGGCTCATAATAAAATAATGTTATTTCCAGTTGTCACTGGTTTATTCAGCTTTAGGCAACATGTAAGAAATATCAATCATACAGTAGTTAGTATGTAGGTAGTTTGCACATACAGTAAACATACAGTAATTTATAAAGTATAATGTTCAGTTCCACTCCACCTGTGAGGTATTAATAATACAGTGTCCAGCATACTTCTAGGTGGGTTCCCACACCTAGCTCCTGACCTGCTGCTTAGAGGAATAATGTAATAATGGATAACTTTACCCTCTGGTGGAAGTCTTGAAGAAGATAGCCTCTGGCCACTAATGGTAGGAAACCAATGCCTGTCTAGCATAGTTTCCCCATAGTGCAGTGGTATAGCAGGTAGCAGGAGATGACTGGAGATGTTACCTCTAGAGCGGTTCTTGGTGATGTGTCTTCCTGGAGGTGCAGACAGGCTATTTGTAGCAAATCTTGGAAAAGCACCTCCAGACTGACTGGAGCCAGCAGCATCTGCCTAACTCTACAATTGTTTGAGGGGACTCTTTCAAGTGTCACAGGGGGACAAAGGACCCCCATGGATGCCGCTATGGCCCCCATTGTCTTGGTCGGTTCTGCATCTTCAAACCCTCATAGCCATTTTGGGCATGCGCGGAGCTGAATGTGCCAAGATTATAATGCCCGCTGGATAGGCGCGTAACTCCCGCCGGTTTGTCTGTAGCTCACTCGGAGGTCGATTCAGTCTCCATGGCGTAACTTCCTTAATACTGGGAGTTCCGCCTTGATCTTGGGCTCATTCTGACCGTCTAATTATGGGCTTTCCATAGATATTTTGATATTTGACCTAGGTCGCTCAGGAGCGACGCTAGAGCGACCGGAAGGTTATGGTGTCGTGCTTATGTAACCCATTGTTCAGTCCTTAGAGTGCTCAGACACTCATGACGGCGTCAGCGGTGCTCAGGCACCCGTGACGGCCGGTTGCATTCACTTACAAGTTATTAATTTGTGCATTGAACCATGAGGTCGCACACTGAGACCCTCATTTTTATTATATTGTGCAGTGAACCATTAGGTCGGACCCTTTGATGTCAGAGAGAGTGTTTGTAACTGACCTGGCTGGTGTGCAGTGGGGCATGAACGCTCTTATACAAAGTTTGAGCGCTCTTATAGCTCTTAGAACCAACCTATGTATTAATCTCATAGATATTCTTTGATTAATACAAAATATGTCAGAATTTATGGAATAATAAAATGGTATATCATATACCCAAACATTTTCTGTATCAAACTCTCAGATAAGGGAGTGGTCATTATTTATCAACAGGGGGGGAGGGTGGGTTTGAGGGGGTCGTAAAATTTTCAGACCCCTCCCGAGGGGGGGGCTAAAAAAATTTTGACCCCTCTTGAGGGGGGGGGCTAAAAAAATTCACCCTCTTTTTAGCAAAAAAGCCCGTGCGCTACTATAGATCAAAGAGGGGCGCGAAAACTCTCTTGAAATTTTGACTGCCGTCGAGGGGGGGGCGTAAAAAATTTCCGCGCGTCCGGGCGAAAACCCACCACCCCCTCCCCTGTTGATAAATAATGACCACTCCCTAAGAGAGTAGCATTCACCATATTTGTCTTTAGCAGGGGGTCTTAAAACCTTTAAAGGACGCTGATGCATGAGGGCCCATGGTTCGTCATGTGATACATCAATGAAGTGGTATCAACCCTGTAGGGTTGTCATGATACATTAAAGAGTTAAATGAACGCAGGACCCTTTTGTAGTACAGGGGTCGGACGCCCCCGACCCCCCCCCCCCCGGAAACCCAAAAAATTCTTTTAGAAAATTTTCTCCCATATAAGGGCATATCCTGTGTTTCTACATGAAATAACAGCAATAAAAATAAAATAAAGTCTTAAAATGGAGGCCTCTGAATAAATGTTCTCTACTTTTGTAATTGTTGGATCACTGGTCTATGGAAAGAAAATCTACCCAAACCGATGAATTACAAAAAAAAAAAAAAAAAATAACAATACAAGATACCATAGGTCTAATGGTTGTGTAAGGCATGGGTATATTTGATTAGTATAGGGATAAAAATGTGGGATCCAGAAGATAAAATAAAACATTTAAATAAAAGCCTCTATGTTGGTCATTACATTTTGGAAACAAATGAGAAAAACGATATACAGAAAAACTGATGGTTTTCCATAATTGTTTAAGGTATGAATTTATACAAAATAGCAGAGGTCTAATGGTGGATTGGTAGCACCAACAAGGTGTGTAGACAGTGATTGATGAATTCCCAGATCTCAAGGCGACCTGTATGAATTCTCAGTGTTCAAAGAGGATAACCCAATACCTCCGGACCTCCATATATATACTACTCACTCCACTCACCTTATATAGCACGCTGCCTGTAGGTTACAACCAACAGGTGTTTAGCTCTCCACCAAGGAACTTTGCTATCAAATCTAGGGGGTAACGGTGTCCTCTAAATGTGCATTAATTGGAATAGAAGAGGCTGTAAACTGTTCCCTGTCGATCAGCATAATACATTTTTGCATAATTGTGTTTAGGATATGTGTAGAATACTCTCATGGTTAAAGCAAGCTCGGATCTCTAGTAAATTCTCTGGTGGTGCAATAGGTCCAGTGAACATTCAGCCTACGATACCAGCTGGCCTGGATATATTGATTTTGGCACAGGCCCATAAACACAGAAGACATTGACAGACTCCTGGGGTGTTTTGGAGAGTTAGAAATGATTAGTACAATTCAGTTCTGAATGTTTGGGAGATGCTAGTAACACAGCTAACACACGCCATGCAATTTGCATCACTTGTACATGGTCTCTTGTCAGTTTTACGTAAAAGAATGATGTAAATTTAGCTCCCCTCCCCTCCCAATCCCAGTGGAGAACAAGCCTGAATATGTCTACCCCCTCCCCCCCCCCCAAAAAAAAAAAATGCCATGATATTTTAAAAATGCAAAGGTTTCTAGAAATTTCTCAGATTTGACCAGTATGGTAAGGAATAGGGGGAATGGGGGTGAGGTGGCTTCAAATAGAGAAAATTTCTATAAAAGGCAAATCATATACGTGTAGGTGTACATGAGCCAATGATTCCCGATGAGTTTGGCAAGGTCCCCCAGCCCGGACATTCTGGCTGAGGGAGGGGAGGAGAGGCTCCCTCAGCCAGACTTATCTTCTGACTGTGGCTATTTGATTACAGCTGCAGAATGCTTGAGTAGGCCCTATTCCGTAACTAGTGATTGTCTGGTTGTCAAAGTTGCACAAGTATACCTATGTTACCATACCTTGCTCACTTTATGCTTGAAACAGTCCAACTCCTCTTATTATGCAGTAATCCAGACTTTGTGTTAGGGAGATTTCTCCAAAGTGAAGCGGATGACCACCATCTTGTTTTTGTTGTATGTAAATTGTGGATTGTATACCAATGTTACAGTCCACCTGGAAGCACCCCTGTTGTACTTGTACAATCGTTTTAGTAATGCAAAACCTCCTTAGAGCTGGAGGTTTTATGGCAAAACCTCCAGCTCTAAGGAGGTTTTCTGACTTATACTCCAACCACTGAAATTTATGTAACAGTAAAACCATAAATATAAGCATATTTTGACATAAACTGTAGAGGCCTAGAAGAGGATTTGAATCCTCTACACTGGCTGTGATACAAAGATATGATAAATATATGGTGTTCCAGTCTACAATCACCAGCAGTCTCAATAGTATAATGGTTAGCATGTCTGACTTTGAATCACAGAATGTGGGTTCAAGAGTGCATGGGGAAAGTGTTTTTAACTTACACATACAAGGTAAAAGGAGTCTTTGTAAAAGGCCCCCCTGAAGCCCCCCCCCCCCTTTATCATTTTGGCAATCAGAGGATGTTCATTATGATACATTGTTTTTAGAATTTGTTGCAAAAATGACAGTGGTCAACTGAGAATAAAACGATATAACACCAGGGGTTTGAACCTGTGTGGTCTAGATTTCTAGTCCCAGGCCTTAACCACTACACTAGATTGACCATTCAAACTTTCAAAGTGAAATCACCCTGTTTATCTATAATTGGTTACTCAGTCATAGAAGTAGCATATTGCCCTTCAGTAGATGTTATAACACCCACATTATCAGCTGAGGTGTAATGGTTAGCACATGAGATTCAGGATCCCAGCACTGTCTCGAGCGTGGGTATGAATCCCATATGGGACATAATTTTCCCAAGAATTACATCTGCTGTTCAAAAATGACCTTATTCATAAAACCTCCTGCTACGCTTGGCCTATTTCACAAACCTCCTCCCAGACCTGACCCAATTCACAAAACCTCCTGCTAGAACTGACCTAATTCACAAAACCTCCTGTTGGCCCCAAAACTGTAGAATATGGTGGAGTATAATCAGTTTGATACACTAGATGGTGTCCTAGTCGACCCCTACACAGAAAAAAATAAGTCCCAAATGTTAGTCATATACGAGTCGAATCGTCTAACTTTCTAGCAATAGTTAGTCACAACGCCATCTTTAAACGTCCCTTTTTTTCTTGACTAACCATTAGACAAAGCGGCCAAATTGCCTTGGCTTGCCTGATTTTGACTAGGATTCCTTGGTTGTTTTGACTAAGTACACTACTTGATATTTTTACTTCATTTCAACTGGTGATTGTGTTAAGCTCTATGTAGGATTCAGATTGAGGAAGTATTTGAAATGCCTCACACCATATTCATTTAGAACCCCTGAGCCAAAGTACTCTGGGTTTCCAACAAAGAAGCAAATTCAAATGTGGATATTGTATTTATCTAGATTACCACAGAACAGGTGTTCCTCTCTGACAACCTATCTCATTTGACAAGACATCAACCTATTTGGTACATTTGGCCAAGTGTAATGTTAGATTGAATTTTGAAAGCCTCAAATACATGTCATTTCTGAAAATCATCATAATTTTGACATCCATGGAACTATTTATTGTACCCACCCACCAGAAAAATCCTGTTTAAAACCACGCTGCCATCTGGTGGGTAAAGGTAACACCATGTGTCTATCCCTTAGTCAAATTTACTAAGGGACCTTGGTCAAAATTACTAAGATCTCTTAGTGAAAGTGACTAAGATATGTTAGCTTGCCTGAAACTCCCAGCAGATACCCTCTTCAAGATAGTGCTCGGAGAGTGAAACTGATTTGGGTAGTCAATATGACTAAGAAAACTTAGACCTCCATGGTCATTTGTTAGTCATAAGTACTAAGTAAGAATAATAAGTCACTTTGACTAAGTTTTCTTGGGTACGTTTTTTTGTGTGTAGGCTACCCACCCAGCCCCTGCGGCCCCATGGCATAGGCCTATTGAGGGGGCAGAAACACCTCTCACAATTATACTGTTTTGAAAATGAAAAATGGTTACAAGAGATTAGAAATCAGAGACATCCAGAGAGAAAGAGTGTATCTAGGTACCCCATCGATATTGGATTGAAGAATCAAACCAAACACCGTCTGTAGCATTTCAAATCTTGAGGTACACTCTGCAGTGAGTAAAAGAGAACTCACAATGCCCCTTAAGGGTACGTGCACATAAATGCTGCCCTCTCATGAGTCATATGGTATTCAGGACTGCACTGAAGGGTGTTTTGACTGCTGATTGGTTTAGAATTAGACAGAAGAAATATTGGTAAAATTATGGAAAAAAAATAACAGGTGTTCCCAAATAGTTAATAAATGGAATAGTAGGTGTGTTTTTATATTATGCCAGGCCTTTGGGATTTTATGAGGCATGCAAATGTTAATCTGGCCAATGGAGATTTTTAGGCCCAAAATAGGGTAGAATGGCACTCACTGCACATATCATTCCCTTATTTAAGATTTTCAGGGTTAAGCCTATCCAACATTCTGTCAGATTGTGTATGAGGGATGAGTTAACCGTGCTATGGTTGAAATTTTTACCAACAAACATTTTAGGCGGTTGTTTTTGTGTGTTATGCTATATAGAAACATAGAGGAAATGGATTTAGTTCCACGTGACCTATAGGAGGTATGGGCATTTTGCCTTCATATTTCAGATCACATTTTAAAGTCATTTTTCTGTTACAGCAGGGCTGGTTTTGTAGGAATATGACCAAAATAGCCACATAAATGGTGTATAAATGAGAAAAACCTTAGAAAATGTTGCTTGCGGAGATAGGGTAATTTCCAAAATATTGCAGTTTCTACAAATTGCCCCAAACACCACTTTTTCTGGACATAACCACCAACAGAATGAAAGTTTTAGCTGAAAATTAACTTTTAGCCTTATTTCAATCTTTCTAGGGCTTTTTATGCACAGATGTCCATTTAGGGCCTACCATAGGGACCACTAGCAATTTAATCAGGTTTGCGGTGTTCAGTCAAAATTTCAATGACCGAGCAATTATCCAATTAACAAGTAGTAATTTGTTCATGAGTGCAGATATTGGTACAATGTTGATAATAGATATTTATAAATGCATACAGCAGAAAAGGCACAGCTAAAGAAATGATCCCCTGATAGGATATCATCTTATAAAAGTTGGATTAATCATAGGCCTAATATTAATCATTTTTCAGCAATTATATAATATTTTCCATGATTTTGTGATTTTCTCTGGGGAATGCCACACTATATCTTGCAAAAGCAATGCCCTCTTCATCACCATGTGACTGCATTCAATACATATATGCAGTTTGGCAGCTCTAGAGCTTTCACTTGTCTAGTGCATGAGTCTTTGATGATAAAAGTCACTGCTCGGAAACAGCACTGAAAACCAGTAGGAATTTCACTGTGATCTACACATATGGACCCGCTCATATCTTGACATTAAGAAAGGCTGTTACCACCTCACTTCAGGATATGATAGGACAGAGTCTGAGGTTTCATGGAAAAAAGTTTTAGTTTAATCTGAAGACCCCCTGCCTAATTAAGGTTACGTGGACATAAATGCTGCCCTCTCGTGAGTCATATGGTATTCAGGACTGCACTGAAGGGTGTTCTGACTGCTGATTGGTTTAGAATTAGACAGAAGAAATATTCGTAAAATTATGAAAAAAAAATCACAGGTGTTCCCAAATAGTTAATAAATGGAATAGTAGGTGTGTTTTTATATTTTTTTTGAAAACATTTAAACTTTATTTAGCCTAAAGATGTGTTACATTTCATCCGGTGTATCAATAATACGATCATTTTCCTGGATTACGTAAGAAGCATTTCTAGATACTAAGTAACCAAGTGAACATATTCAATAATCAATAACTCCAGGAAAGTAGTTTAAACGAGGCTAACAAGTTAATGACTGACCATCATCCAAAGGATGTTGTCTCGGCCATGCCATACAAAAGACTATATGTACCATTCATAGGATTAACAATATGTATAATAACAAGTATATTTGAGAACAGCAGCATTATTCTCTACTTTAAATATTATATAATAACAAATTCCCTTACCCAAAACAATAATTGATTAATTGTAACAATTAAATATATACAGAGGGTATACTATCGCGTGTAGTACTATACATTTCAAAATTAATTAAGTTTAATGGAGATTATTATTTTATAACAATTCTTTTTTACATTCCAGTTTAAATTTGTCCCTGTCTTTAATATTTCTTATTTCTAAGGGTAGTTTGTTCCAGGTTTGAGCACATTTGACTTCAGGTGAAGATTCATAAGCTTTACAATTGATTTTTTGATATTTCAATACCGGTGCAGCAGCTAACCTGGTATCTCTTACCTTAGGTTCTATAAAATCCTTATTACATGACCTTTTGTGGGCTGCTAGTTTAATATGATAGATTCTCCTAGATGTTAACATAGGTAAATTAGCCTTGTTGTGTACAGTCTGAGTTGGTGTTAATATGTGATAATCAAAGCAAGTTTTCAGGCATTTACTTTGTATGCGCTGTAGTTCTAACAGGTAGTCTGACTTTGCCTCGTTATATAAAATATCACAATAATCTATTAAAGGCAATATATGCATTTTATACATTCTTAATCTTGCTTCTTCAGTCATATATTTCTTGGTTTTATACAATATTAACGACTTGTATCTTACATTATTAATTACAGTGCGTAAATACATATTAAATTTCAATTCAGGGTCAAGGGTAACGCCTAAGTATTTGTAGGATGATACATTCATGAGCGTCTTATTATTAATAACAATATTAGGTTTTCTCAGATTTTTCAGTTTTATAGAAGAGGCAAAGGTCATGATTTTTGTTTTGTTTTCATTCATAGTTAATTTATTGCTTGTAGACCAAGAATAGAATTTTTTTAGAGCATTTTCAAGTTGAGTTTGTAAATAATCTATATCTTTGCCTGATACGTATAGAACTGAATCGTCAGCATATAGCATAGTTTTATGGGTATCGTCTTCAGAGATACAGTCATTAATATATAATAAAAAGAATAATGGACCTAAAATTGACCCTTGTGGTACGCCACATGATAATTTTTTATACCCAGATCTTACATGATTTGCCACAGAACATTGCTGCCTCCTAGAAAGGTAGTTTTCTATTAATGTAAGGTTTCTATTTCTTATACCGTATTGTTCTAGTTTAGTCAAGAGGATATTATGATTTACAGAATCGAAAGCTTTTTTTATATCAATAAATGCTGCTAAAGTAATATTATTTTGATTTCGATTTTTTAGTATATCATCGACTAGAATAGTAATAGTATCTAAGGTCGATTTGTTTTTTTGGTATCCTCCTTGGAATTTGGACAGTATATTATGAAGAATTAAGTGAGAGCTGATTTTTGTATGTATCAGTCGCTCCAGTATTTTACCAGGTATAGGCAGTACGCTGATAGGTCTTAGATTTGAAACGTTTGATGGATCTCCTCCTTTTGGTAGAGGAGTGACTGTGGCAATTTTCCAGCTATCAGGTATGGTACCGGTTTCTATAATCAAATTTATAATTTTAATAAATTTATCAGAGAATTTAACAACAGCCATTTTGAAGATATTAGTAGGTAAATATTCAATAGAGGATGATTTGGTTATATCTATGTCTTCTAAACATTTAATAATTTCTTCATCAGAAAACGACATATCAGGCATATCAACCATGCATCTTTGTCCTTTAAATAAGAATTCAGCATCATGAAGTCTAGCAAGCCTCGGACCTATTTCTGCAAAGAAGTTATTAATATATGTGGATGTATCCTCCAGTGTAATAGTTTGTCCATTTTCATCTACTAAGTTGATTGTCTTCGATTTTCCCTTATTATTAGGCAATACTTCTTTCATAGTCGTCCAAAATTTCTTAGAGTCTTTTTTATAAGTTTCAGATAGATTATTATAATATTCCTCTTTTTCTTGCTGGACTTCTCGATTTACAATATTTCTAGATATTCTGGCATGATGCCAAGAAATTATATCCATATTTCGTCTAGCCTCTTTCAATATAACATTTTTATCATTAATACGTTCCAACAGGTCATTAGTCATCCAGGGGCTAGATTTATCTTTTATTTTGAATTTCTTTACTGGGCATTGAACATCTAACATGTATTTCATATGATTAACTAGAATGTTCCAGCATTCTGAGGGATCGTTGCTATTATCAAAATATGTCCAATTACAATTTGTAAGATCTTGTAAATATTTTTCCTTATTAAAATTTCTATATGATCTACCCAAGAAACTCCTGTAGCCCTGTTCGACAAATTGGTTTCCTTTTAGTATATGAACTGGGAGATGATCTGATAGGTGAATATCGAGAGGGCCAGACGAAATGATACCTGAGCAGTTTGTAAAAATCAAATCAATACATGAGTTCGCTCCTGAGGTCATAGTAACTTGGTTTACTATTTGGCTAAGATGAAAATCATCAAAAATTTCATACAATTGTATCTTTTCTCTTGTGTTACCAATAATATTAACATTAAAATCTCCGAGTACATATATTTCATATGAGTCTAGATTTTCAATTTGTAAAAATAATGCTTGAATAATATTACAAAAATTAGTCAGGTTACCAGATGGTGGTCTATAAATGTTACAGATTATTGCCTTTTTACTCGAACCTTTAATAGAAAATAACCATTGTATCTCAATATCCTTATTAGACCTGTTTAGATAGCTAAATTTCTGGTTTGTACATGGTATGTTTTCATCCACGTGCGCACAGAGTCCTCCTCCCCTAAAAATACTTATTCTGTCAAGTCTAAATAAGTTATATCTGGGAAATGTATACATATCAGAGCTATCAGTAGAATTTAACCAGGTTTCAGAGAAGAGTACAATATCAATGTTACTTTCAGACAATTCTTCTTTTAAATTTGTGAATTTATTTCTTATACTACGAGCATTTAAATGTACAATGGAGAAGCCTTTCTCAAACCTGTCTTTAAGCTCCTTGTTTACTTGTATGTTGTTACAATTTTGCAAATTATAAATAAGTCAAGATAATATTGAGACAAATGTACCGGTACAACTTTCTTCGAATATACATACGCCTCCGTTTTCCATATTTTTCTTTCCCATACTTTATTATACCAAAAATAACTTAGCCCCCCTCCCTCCATAGGTTTACAGCTCTTCTGGCTACCTATAATCTAAAGTAATACAGTTATAGCAGATGACACTTCAGGGTTTGGCATTTCCTTATGTTATAAATCTAAAAAAAAAATTATACATTTATTAAGGTCTATAGAGCAATTTTGGATTTAATAAAATTTGTTCTGTATTAAGTCTGTTGGGTTGGTTTCCTCATGCAGGTAGTTCTTCTTCTTTGCTAGTAGCCTCGTCAATGATCCCATCACGTACTCTGGTAAGAATGAACCCAAGCAAATTTTCTCCTTTGATATTGTCTTTTCTACACAACTTAGCCTGACCGAAATGGTACTTGACGCCCCAGATAGGGTGATAGCTGGCTTCATATAATGTCATACCTTTAGTAGATACTAGGTAGTCCCTCAGGTGTTTGTTGGAGAATTTGGCCTTGATTATACCCTCCATAATGGATTCGGCTTCTTTATTCCACTCTGGTGTAGGTTTGACCTTTTTTCCCTCGTACATGATGTCAATGGAGTTGTTCATTTGGAGAATTTTGTCTGCTATGTCCATTTGCTTGCATGTACGAGCCTTGGTGGCTTGGTAGGCCTGTTCTGCACTTGTATATTCCACTCCTCGATATTCCAGATTACAGTCATACAAGTTGGAGAGCATATGGTGTTTGGATTTAAACATTAAACCATCCGGGGTGATGGCTTCCATAGCCTTCTGCATGGTGAGATCCTGATAGGGCATTTGGGTTAGCTGAGATGGATATATAGTCTTCTTCTCCAGTATAAGGAATCTTTGCCTGAGTTGAACGTTGTAATTTTGCTTCTTCGCCAGGTAGTACATGGCACGGAGGTCATTAAAGTCCTTCTGTTCGCTTTCTGTCAATTCGTCTCCCACAGATACGAATTTGTATAGCATTTTGCCTTTCAGATACTTTAGATTCCTCATAATCTTAGATTTGGTGTAGATATTTCGAAAAATAACTCGTACCTGCCTATGTCTCGGTTTGTTTACGCCTTGTTGATCGCCATCTTGGATCGGAGGTTCCGGTCCCTCGCGACTGCAAGTTTCTACACATTCCATACCTTGATTAAATCTGATATCTCTCAGAAATTGAGCAATCTTAACAGAAATATCCTCATCTTTGGTTTCTTCTAGTCCCTTAATTATCAGGATTTTTTTCTTGACGTCTAAGTCCATCTTTTCAAATTTCTTCGTGTGTTGAAGTAATAGAGCTGTCTGGGTCTTGACGCTGTCATTTTGGATTTTAATGGCGTCACCTGTTTCCGAGATTGTCTTTGACATGGCTTCCATGGTCCCCTCTGATGATGTGAGTCTTCCTTTTATGCTGTCAAGGGTCTCATTTATGTTAGCTGTCGCCTGGTTTAGTCCATCAATTGAATCTCTAATTTCCACGATGTTAGATTGCATATAGGTCTGTGTTTCCTCCACTGACAGCAGCCTTTTTTCCATAGAGTTGACGGCTGCAATAACTTCTTTGATCGAAGCTTCTTGGGGAATTAAATCCGCTGTTTTCTTTTTTGTACGGGATCTGGGTCCTTGGTTTGCCATGGTTTTCTATGGTGTGATACTTTAACTATATGATTTTCAAAGTTTCATATGCTCTACTGCGTGTAAACACAGATAAATTCGGAAAAAAACTGCCTCCCTGTCGCTCTCCGCTGCTAACCCAACGCCGCCATGTTCCGCTCATTATTATGCCAGGCCTTGGGGATTTTATGAGGCATGCAAATGTTAATCTGGCCAATGGAGATTTTTAGGCCCAAAATAGGGTAGAATGGCACTCACTGCACATTATCATTCCCTTATTTAAGATTTTCAGGGTTAAGCCTATCCAACATTCTGTCAGATTGTGTATGAGGGATGAGTTAACTGTGCTATGGTTGAAATTTTTACCAACGAACATTTTAGGCGGTTGTTTTTGTGTGTTATGCTATATAGAAACATAGAGGAAATGGATTTAGTTCCACGTGACCTGTAGCAGGAGCAGTTTGGTCTGGTCTACACTAACGCCATCTGCTGTATATCCTTGATAAAACTTACCAGGTTTAGTCTGTGTAGGTGTTATCCATATGCTATAGAAGGGTGAGAAACTAAAGGGAACAGTGCTGCCCTCCTTGACCACACAGACACTACAGGTTAACAGCTTACTCAGCTGACTGTAATCATAACAAGTGTGCCCCTACCAGTAATTGCACTACAATTCACACACCTACTTTGCTAATTGCACAGCCTTCAATCAGTAGGCCTACTTTAATTATATACTACTAAGAAGTTGGTTGTCCCAATGAATTCAATCATAAGAAATCTGCTTATAATGAATTTGGAAGAAGTTTGTATCAAGAACTACAAAATCTGTGTTCAATGCAAATGTTATAAACATCCTCTCTTTGACACATAGGCCTACAATGCTTCACAAAGTTGGAAATGTGGCAGCATATAGGCCTGTTTAGGCCAAGTTACCCCCAATTGGGGGATATTCCTATCAACTATTTTGCTTTAAAAATGAAATATTTCCCTCATTTCCATCTATTTTGCTTAGAAATGATGTAAAAGACTTCTACTTTATGATCAAAACAGAAATAAATGACAAAACTGCATTTTAAACTGAAAATTCCCTTCAGTAAACACATGTTGTAGATCAGGCTCATAATTAATTGGCATGTAATGCAAAGCTTGATTCCCCTAACCATGCAAGGTACATCTGCAACAGTTTGCATAATTTGTTTAATGCACTGCCAAAGTCAATAGACACGTTACACGTCCAATGCATGTACAGTATGAAATGGTATTTGTTCGGCTTTGTTCACAATTTGTTGATCTAGTTGTTTAAGGAGTGAGTGAGTGACCGACCCCACCCTACACACAATCCCATTGACTGTATCGGTTCTATTGACGTAATCAGAGCGTATCTTCTGAGGATATTGACTCTACATAGACGTCTGAAGGTAGTGGGGAATTGATTAGTACATTTTAACATTTGAGAGAGTGAGGGAGTAATAGATGTTTAACGCCATTTCGACAGCTAAGGTCATATTCATGGCGAGAACTACATTACACAATTTCACAGAGGAATGTGTCAGTGCCCGTGCATATGTGCACCACACACATCCTGAGGGGATAGGAAAGATGAGAAATAGACCCTTTTAAGTGGGCTAGGGAAGCCCGTGTTTAAGGAGTAGATTACCCTCTCCCCTCCTTGCAGTATTCACACTCACCCCCCCCCCATATAAAAATTATGTTTGAGTTGTTAGGCCAGGAATTTTGATTAAAAAAAAAAGACCTGAAGGTTAAACAAATCCAGAACAAGCTGAGTTTTTCAGGAAAGATAATATGTATACTAAAATCCCCTAAAATCCCCCCTGTGCTCACTGCATCTAGTTAAATTCCCGTATGATCACCATTGGGGCCCCTGATGTCACAATGTCGCCAAAATTCAAAGGCTTCAGGTCGCATATGTCACTTTTTTTAGGGGTCACATTTTTAGGGAAAGTAACATGTCTAACCATAAAGCTGTATGTCTCAAAATTCAAGGTTTCGGGTCACATGTCACTTTTTTTAGGGATTGGACATGTCACATGCCACTTTTAAAAGGGTACAATGTCAGAATGTCACCTCAAAATGGCCAAATGTCGCCATGTCGTTTTTTACCCCTTGCGGCCACACCATTGGTGGCCATTTTGGACACCATATCTAATAGTGATTATAACTTTAGTACTTATATAGCTCTATTATATTCCCTGGAGCTCAAACTATATACTGATATACAGCCATATCTTGCTTCCCTCTCGGCTATTTTTATCCAGTTATATAGATCAGAAAGTGTAAGTAATATAGGAGAATCACTATGACAGACGCCATCTTGAATTTTCCAGTGAGCATAAGGGGGATTTTTGGGGAGTTTTAGTGTGTGTTTTTAAGACTCTTATGTGCTTCTTTCCTTTAAAAAATCTTGTTCTGAATTTGTTTAGCCTAAGTTTCTAAAATTCCTGACCTTCGTTGTGGACTACGTATTTGGGGCACATCTTTAGACAGTATTTTTCTTTTGTATTTAATTATGTGTGGTGTATCTTATCTGGTTAATAATGATACATACTCCTTCATAAAGTGTATTAATGCAACTGTATTGTAATGTGACAAAAAAAGACCCTCGATAGGTCGTCAACCTGACAACCCAAGTCGTCAGTATGACAATACTGACAATACAGAGTCGTCATACTGACAACTGTCATCAAGTTGACGCCCTAAGGTCGTTGTTTTAGGTATCGTCAACCTGAGGACCTAAAGTCGTCACCACTGACTTGTTTCGGATCATCCAGGTTTTCAGTGTAGAGTTCGTCTAAAACCCGGCTAGAATCAATACAGGCTTAGGACCACGCTTGTCAGGATAAAAAAGAATTAAAAAAGAAGCAACATTTTTTTGAAAAAGTCTACATAATTTAAATGCAATTTTTACGTAGAGCTTGAAGACTGCATTCTTGTGGCCATTTTCTGCTGAAACCATGACACCTTTACGATTCTAATTTCAAATCATGAATATTAAAGACTCTTTTAAATAAACACTGATGCATAGATGACGAAAACTTATAACGTCATCTTTAATAGTAGTCCAAGACCCGGCTTATGTATAGGGTAGAGGCACCCTGAGTCGGACAGACACCTAAGTAGGACACCTTTTGCATTGAGTTACATAATAGATATGAAGAATTCAGCTATCATTTGAATTAGAGATGGAAATTCAGGTATCATACTCTCTAACAAATGAGGAATGAAATATAAAACTCCTGCAATACATGGTTTTACAACTGTGCAAACAAAGGGTGTTTTTGCCATATTTTGAGGATGAAGAATGGTGACTAAATGGAGATCCTGGTTTGATTTCTCAATTTTTCATGTCTTAACCTTCATGTTTCTAGGATTTCTATACCTGCCAATGGCAACATACATACTTTTGCTAATAATTTGACTTGACAAACCTGAATATATCCCTCATCTTACAATATGGGAGTTATTCTTAAAAGACCTTTAGATTACACCTACAGTCAGACAGCAATTACACCCCACCCTGGACACAATTATATCGCAATTGAGATACTTTAATAATGAATATTTCATCACAAACAGAATCCCTCATAATAAACATGTACTCCCAGATAGGGATATTTAATCTATGTTTAGTTTACCTACTATCTAACACCTAAATCTAATCACTATGCAATCTGCCCGTAGAAGTCATACTCATCTGTGCCTGTAGACTGGCCTGTTACAGGTATGCAAAATCAAACACCTGATAGTATCCTGGAGAGGAGTTTTGCATTAGCTTGGATTCCTTAGTGTTATGGGATATATAGCTCTATAGACTGTTCACTGGTTGCAAATCCCGTGCATTATCTCGTGGTTTCATGCAGCCCACAGTCAGGTTCCATGTACTATTCCCTCTTCGTGATGTTTACTTCAGACTCATCTAGCTCCATGGAGATTCAAAACTCAAAATTCCCTGACATATATCTATTAAATATAGTCATCCTACATCCAAATATTTGCAGGTAAAGATTGAGAAATGTATGGGTACTTTGTCAATGACCCTAGAATCAAAAACTACAAAGAGGGAAATCTGCATGGAACCTGACTGAGAGCTGCGTGAATCCACGAGATAAGGCCGAGATTTGGCAACCGGTGGAGACTCTATAGCATATTTCAGATACGATGAGCCATTGTGTCTCTACCAATTAAATAACAAAGTGTCTGACTCTAGGGTCACCTCTGGTATGAACTGTTCAACCTGAGGTGCAATTTGAAGTTTTAGAGACTAAATATGTACAGCTCATTTATTCATATGTATTGGAAGGTTTCATCAAAACCTCTCTATGGATCTTGGGAGTAAAGTATCATGTTTCATCTGGTACAATAAAAAAATAGAATATACCACATTTAAAGGTACAAGAATTGAGCACCAAATATGGCCAACTCCTAAGTGGTCAGGAGCGTCCGAGATGGGTGCCTCTACCCTAGTTCACTTATTTCACATTTCCATACTATAACGTTGGCCTTAAAAAGATTGGCGATGAAGTAGGGTGTCAATATCTATGGGATTCTCGATCCAGTCTTTTTATTTGACACTTCTATTCTAAGGACCCTATCCGAACAAGGGACTTCTAATTCCTTAGGATTACACGTTACACGCACACAAAAAGAAAGGATTCAAGTGGCGACATAAAAGATATACATGTACAAATAATAACAATAAATGGCGCCCCAAGATTGAGGGACCATTTGTGCCCACAGACCCCATCTATAGTCAGGTATACCTTTCATTTTACCTCCCCCCCCATCCCCCATCCCGACACCTTGATGCACCTCTTACAATTATGTCACACCTCCCACTAAGAGGAGGGTCCCTGGTGGAAGGAATAGAGAGAGAAAGAGACCTCAAACCTACATAGGATGGACAGCAGCTGTAGAATGGTATTACTTAATAGACAAAGTGTGGTCAGGACACACCCACAGGTACCTCACAATATACCTGAAGTCTCCTATTCTGTACTGCCCTATCCACCCCCTGCCCCCTTCTCCTCCTCCAGTCCAGCCGCTACTCTGTTAACCCTTTAAGGGCCCTGATGCAGCACTGCATCATGCCTATTGGTTGTCATGATGCACCAATGAAGTGCTGGCGAGACTGCTCCCCAGCACCCCAGCACTTCATTTTAGCATCATGCCGACTGTACGGGGTTAATACATATCCTCCCGGGGGAGGGGGGGTGGTCGGCATGATGCGCCAATGAAGTGCTGGTGGGCAGTCTTGCCAGCACTTCATTGATGCATCATGACGACCTATGGGCATGATGCATTAATGCATCAGCGGGCCTTAAAGGGTTAATACCTTAAGGATGGCATGGTATGGCCATAAGACCTTAATTTCTTTCCTATCTATCGTTAGCATCATGCATTTGTTATATTTCTATTTTTTGTTTAATTTATTTATCTATTTTTTTTTGTAGCTGGTAGTTTCTTTTCTTCTCGTGGAAAAGTTCACTCGTGCATGTTTATTGCCTTAAGAATAAATCACCAATTGATGCCGGACTTACAATACAATAGCTGAATGAATAAAGAAAAAAATGAGAATAAAGAAAGGACAAAAAGAAACTTTCTTTAATTAGACTGTACCGATATCTTTCAATCACTCGTCATGGTCACCTGAAACAATTCTTGTAAAATGGACAAGTAATAATTTATATATATATATATATATATATATATATATATATATATATATATATATATATATATATATATATATATATATATAAGAGCCATACTTCACCAATTTACCATATGCGATTCTACAAGGGTTGAGCACTAGTATATTATCCATACTAAAGGGTTAACAAGGGTGGGTAGGCGCCACAAGTAGCCCCATATACATGAGGGTCAATAGAAAGGGAATCAAACAGTAGCCGTTACACTTGGACCTCCTACCCTAGGGTATATAGCCTTATAGAGAGAGATGGACGTTTGATATGACATCACAGGCTTCCGCCTCTACTATATACCGGTAAGTATAATAATAGCAGTCACCCTGGCCACACGACCCTGAATACATAATTAAAGTTTGAAGGTATTGTATTCTTTTGTGCATCTTCAAAAGTGGAGGTCAAATCTGTGAATACCTCCCCCCCCCGCCAGCCCCTACCCCACACTCTGATATTTTGTTTTGATATAATAGAATATCCTCTACTGCTGTGCCCCCTTCCTCCCAAGACCCCCTTTTTTACATTTCAAGCTCGACAAAAAAAGACATTTTAAGAGAGCGAATTCTAATGAAATAGCAAGAAAGATTGGCTATGTAGCTTTTCTGCTCTCGAACACGTTCTTCATTCAGCACCCCTTTCATATTTTTTCTTACTAAATATGATATCATTGTCTTCATTCATGCCTACAAAAATAAAGTCTAAAGGCACAATAGACATTGTATCTAATGTTCCTTGCACGTGAAACGAGGTTGGTCACATTCTGCCCTTTAAAGACCACTGATGCAGGAGTGCATCATGCCCATTGGTCGGCATGATGCACCAATGAAGTGCTGGCGAGATTGCTCATCAGCACTTCATTGGTGCATCATGCTAGACACGGGGGTGTATCGGCACGGTGCTTGAATGTTTGCATGTATCATGACGACCAATGGGCATGATGCATTAATGCATTAGACGCCCCTATAAGGGGTTTACCCACTAAATACAGATAAAGAGACCCACGTGGGCGTGTAACAGGTGTTAGGCAGCTTGCCTCTTCCACATCTCTATCCTAGTGTAGGTATTGCTAGTTTGAGTTTCGCTATTTGAGATAGATGATATCGAGATAACTAGCCTATCGTAGCAATAACTAGTAGGTTTGAGGAAGTTTGTAAATCACATTTATTATGGTTCTTTCTACAAGAGAATCTGCAACCATTTCAACCTTTCATATGCCTTCAGGTGGTAATGCTCACGTTTAGGCAATGTTAGAGACGCTAAGCTACTACCAGTAGGGTAGGGCTGCGAATCCCCTCGATCATAGGAGGACGACAGAATATGTACTCCTCGTCATGGTTGATTAGGTTCCGCACTGGGCGCCCTCTGTGCTATTCCCTACATCACAACGCTCGAGGCCACCTGTGAGAGATATAGGAAACGCTCCCGAAGAGCGTCTAGATCCTACTACGATACGGTACATACGATACGGTACATAGTAATAGTCTCGAATATACCTTGGCCTCGAAACACCATAGATACAATTCCCTACACTAGTCACCTCTACGCACACCTTCATCATTTCCCTAGCCTCAACATATGGGGTCAACCATCTAATGGGATTAATGGTCATTCTAGTAAGGGGGTGTGGATGGGGGTCCCCCATGTCACATGTTGATTTTAAAAAATGGCCATGTCACTATGTCAATTTTAAGAAATTTTCCATGTCCAATGTCACTAAGTCTAAAATAGCTCATGTCGCTTTGTTAATTTTAGTGGTCCACATCCATTAGTAACAGCGTCAGGCTTTAATTGGATTGATCTCACGATTCTGTCCTCTACAGTGCCTTTTTGGTCATAACCCCGTTCCGTTATTGGGGTATAACCGCACTCTGAGACCTTTTATTCTTCTCCAAGAGGCTGCTGGTTTCAACCTGGACATGTTAATAAATTGACGAAGTATACAAAGTCAACTACGCCATTAATTTCCTGGTATAACCGTTTAGGGTTTAACGGGGAATCGATCCCCGGCCGCTGTGGCAGGAGACGAGCTCGCTGTCCACTATACCAAGCCGACCGGTGCTAGAAACCAAAGCCCATGGAGGATTTGAAAAAGAGTTCTGACATACCTGATATTTACACATCTCGTTAGCATAGAATCCAATGGTGGAAGGTGGAGTTATTAACAGGAAAACATCATTAGATATCCTATATGAACATGCCATGCCTAATTTCTCAATTTTCTTCGAAATAAATAAGAATCCTTTGATTTTCCATAGCGATATGTGTCGGCACCAGCCATTGCGGCTTGCTGGCTGAAAGTAGGTCAGGTACATCTGGGCACCTACCCGCTTCGTCAACAAGATGCAATGGCCGTGTACCGGGCCGTGTGCGTTGGATCGCTATGTAAAATCATTGGATTCACATTCATTTCGAGACTCCAGTTTACTTGATTTTGTTGTGAGATATAAATAAACTGACTTGTGAATGAATGCATCACCTGGTCACAATATTTATAGGAGAGAATTACTTTAGGTCTTGGTAATTCTGGTATATGTCAACCAAATATGGATTTATACATTATGGATGCCTTTGATGTTCTAAACGTTTTTTTCTATCCGTTTTATGCCTCCTTTATTAGTCTATAGTGAGAATCAATAGTTGCCAATTGATATAATCTTTAATTTCTCAAAGACATACACTCTCTTTCCAACAGCACGACCTGTGAGGAAATATAACGAAAAGGTTGAAGTCATTATCTTCGTGAAGAAGTGATTGAATCTAAAATGGATCAGTTTAGTGTAGGCGTTCATATTACCTTTATTGAAGGGGTTGCACCTTGTTTGGGAAGAAGGGACGAGGGAGTCACTTTCTAAATTCTATATTTTTAACAAGGTTGTAGTTAACGAGTTGGGAGCAGAGCAATTTGCTTGACCCGATGGGTCGTTTTGCCTGTACGCTGGGCATCTGCAGTCTGTATAACTACCGCAGGCATAGGGCTCCACCCCCAACCCCTCTCCCCTTACTTCCTCCTGTGTCAAGGTCAGGAGACACAGGGAGAGGGAGGATTACAGAAATATAATCTTGTTATATCAAAGAGATTCTTATCCTAATCCCTTAATTGGGGGTGCTTAGTGGATGTTTATTCTGCACTCTGTCTCAGTCTAATTTCACACTCTCCCCCACATATTCAAATAACCTATCAGTGATAACATCTGCTGGGAGAGCGTGCTCACTCATGCACATTCAACAGTTTCCAACAAGTTGGCCAAGGCTTCCACCTGCCCCATATGTAGTGGGAGAGAAGCGGGAGCGGAATTCAGGGGTAGGTTTCCAGCCGATTTTGCGTGCAGTGGCTTGGGATAGTTCAACTCCGCATGCCAGGGGGCGCTACGGTGTGTGAGCAAGTGGGAAACAACAAGAATTACACACACAAAATATAGGATTGCCAGGGGTCTGCTCAGATAGCATGAATCTAACTTAACAACTTCGGCATAGAGTCTTTATATTAAAAACTGTAGATGGTCCAGGTTGTTAATTCTTTAACTGGATGACTTTTGTGTGCACAGAAAAAAATAATGTCCAAAATCTTAGTCAGATGTTTGTAAAAAAGGCTAACTTTCTAACAATTCCTAGTCAAAAGCATGTGCCTAAGTGTCCAAGTTTTTCTTAGTCGAATATGACTAACCATTAGTCGAAGTGCCCAACTTGCCTTGGCTTGCCTGATTTTGACTAAGATTCCTTGGTGGTTTTGACTAAGTATGCAATGTGTTACTTTTTGGTTTAATTCAAATGGTGAGTGTAAGCTCTATATAGGATCCACATCCCACAAAGCAGTCTCATCATTTAGGAAGCATGTGAAATGCCTCACATCATTTTCATTAGAACCCCTGAGTCAAGTTACTCTGGGTTTCCCTCAAAGAAGCAGATACATCTATAGATATTGTACTCATCTAGACTCCCACATAAAAGGTGTTATTATCTATTTACCTAGTTTATTTAACAAATCATCAACCTATTTGATATATTTTGCCAAGCTTGATGTTATGTTAAATTGCGAAAGCCTCAAATGTATACAGTGCCTGATAATCACCATCATTTTGACATCCATTAAACAATTCATGGTGCGAAGCCACCAGAAAATCCTGTTTCACACCACGATGCCACCTGGTGTGCAAAGGCACAATATACCTTAGTCAAAGTGACTAAGGGATCTTAGTCAAAGGGACTAAGATCCCTTAGTGACAGTGGCTAAATTAAGTTAGCTTGCCTGAAACTCCCAGCTGATACCGTGTTCAAGATTTTGCTTGGAGAGGGAAAATGATTTGGATAGTCAATGTGACTAACATAAACTAGACATTGTTAGTCACACAATAGTCATATGCACTAACTAAGATTATTTGGCCGTTTTGACTAATTTAAGTTAGACTGACTAACTTCGATTTTTTTTCTGTGTGGCAGGCACTATAACGTTGTCAACATGAAGTGTCTGTGCCAGGGCTGACAAGCTAGATCTGACTGATTGTTTTTTCGATGCTGCTCACTGAAGACCTTATTTTTTCAATAAAAAAAAACAGAGATATTTATCATCACAGGTACATGACAGAGTCCATTGTAAGCTGAATACTGGCTCTTTATGCATGCCCAGGAGCTCTTTAGTACCCCAGCATGTTTATTTGTCTTCTTTTAGAAAGGGAAAGAACGCCAAAATAAGTAGACTCTCACTATTCATTTGAACTCAGTACATGTATTTCGGTGATCCGAAGTTTATCCATAGGCTCTGCTTTGATGAATGTACAATACACACATAACATCCAAATTAGGCATCGAGGCACGTTCGAGGCAATGCTTTTATTAACTATCTATTCATTTATTCACTTATTTATACATTCATTTTTGTGTTAAATGTGGGAGGGGGTGCAAAAGAGAGAAAGGAACTTTGGGAATAAAAGAGGCAATTAAACTCTTAACAAAAAGGAGGGGCACGCCCCCCCCCGTCTCCCTGTCTAAATTCGCCACTGCCCCCCCCCACTCCACCAGACCCCCTGAAGGGAAATGTGACACGAAACCCTGCCTGTGTGTGACACGAAACCCTGCCTGTGTCTCCTTGTGGAGACTATATGTTTAAGTCTAAGCCACACCTTCTGGTGCTATATACCCGGGGGGGGGGGTCCGTGGAAGCCTCTTGGTTAGTAACAACTGCTGCCTTACAGCCCACCCTCTCAGAGTTTGTGAAAGTTGAAAGCCCCCTTTTTAGTCATGATGGCACTGACAGCCCCCCCCCCTTTTCAGATTCTTTTTAGTCATGATTTCACCTTACAGCCCTGCTTTTTAGTCATGATGGCACCTGCCCGCACCCATTCTGCAAGGTCCCATGGCAATCGACAGCCACAGCTCCTCAAAATCATGCTGCAGTAGTTATCCAATATATGATAGAGTAGAGTATATAGGGCTTAGTATGGACCCCGTTCTGTGGGACCAACATTTTGAATTTAGCTGGTTGAGGTAAACCCCACTGACAAGACATACCATGATGGGTACCTTGTCCCTGGGTAACAACCACTTCCAGGGACATGCTGGTCCCACCTTATCAGTGCACGTTGCCAGAACCAGCTCCAGCCCCGCTTCCAGCCAATATGGCAGGGTGGGGCTTATACACTGATGCAGCTTATACAGTGAAACTTCGTTACAAGGAGCTCTGATATAAGGAGACTTTGCTTATAAGGAGCATATTTGTCTGGCACCAATCTTTCCCCATACATTTCTATAGTAACAAAATCCTATTATAATGAGGGACCTTTTCTCTAAACTCGGTTATAAGGAGGAAATGTTGGCCTAAGTGTGTGTATTTCAAATGAAATTGTCAAGTTTTGAATTGGAATTCTCACATGTACCCCACTGCTACTGAAAGGACTATAGTCATAACACCTACCAGGACTTTCCATAGATCTCTCCCGCACCTGTGGGGGCACAGAAGGGGCAGGAAAGTGGTGATAGACACCCTAACACCTACCAGGACTTTCCATAGATCTCTCCCGCACCTGTGAGGGCACAGAGGGGCAGGAAAGTGGTGATAGACACCCTAACACCTACCAGGACTTCCCTTAGATCTCTTTTTTAAGAACCTCCTTATAAAGAAGTTTTACTGTACACGGGGTTTAACGGATCCTGCACAGAGCAGTCTGGAGCAATTCATCTTTTGAATACTATACCGTAAACCCTCACGTATAAGTCACGTCTTATACATGAGGAATTACCGTAATACCCAGCGTACTGAAAAAATTTCAAAAAGAAATCTTCAAAAAATTCTGAGGTCAGCCCTATTTAGCCGAGGTTGGTCATGTGACCGGAAACAATAATATTGTTTTGGCCTTAAACCTAGGGCACTTGGAGTTCTATACAATACTTCTACATCGTTGCTCGCATCCTATTTAAGGGGATGAGGTGTCTCAATACAGTCTAGAGCATGACCAGGGCCATGACCAAGTGCATTATTCTGGTTTTAACACAGAACAAATATCACATCGGCTATCTTATAACACAGAAATATCAATTGTGCAGTCTAAAGGTGAGATGAAGTTAACCTCCTGTACTGGGAGTGCATTATCCATCTAGATAATGCACGGTCAGGCAGCCAATCAGAATGCAGCATTATGGACGAGGCACCATGAATTTGCCCTAACAGGGCTAACAGACGCTAAGCCTACAATGCATCAAAACTCTTGGTTATACATGTGTATATAGGCCCACATACACATTCATACACCCAAGTCATATTTACCAATGGAGTCAAGCTCCATGGCCTACTGGAGGTGAACATTGATGTATGATCTTGTTTAACAGGTGATGCACAACATTGGTGTTAAGTCCTATAAGGTATCATGCCCATTGGTCGTCATGATGCACCAATGAAGTGCTGGCGAGTCTGCTCGCCAGCACTTCATTACTGCATCATGTCGACCCTCCGGGGTATGTATCAACCCTGTATGGTCGGCATGATGCATGAGTTTTTTTGGCATCGATGCATTCATGCATCATGACGACTAATGAACATGATGCATTAATACGTTTGTGGCCTTTTAAGAGTTAACAGGTGATGCAAAACGCTGGCGTTAAATCAACCATACAACACCCCCTACCACCCACCACCCACCCCCTTCATCCTATTACCCACCCCCCCCCACAGTGTCCGTGTGCCCAGCTGTGACACGGGCGTAGGGGGTGAATTATTTGACTGTATTGACAGTTTAAAAACCCTTTAAAACCAAATGGTAACTCCACATCCATGCATCAGTGCAATGCTGGCGAGTTACTCGCCATCATTACATTGGTGCATCATACTGATATCATTGAGAGTGTATCAATCTCAGAATGGTGCATGAATTAATTTTGAGTTAGTCACTAGGGCTGTATTATGGCTTATAAGAACCAAAGGTATAGACAGTACTAAGCACAATGGGGTGTCTTAAGTGTTTAATAATCCACCCCCCCCCCCCCACCCCCTACCTCTCCTCCCCAGTCATATCGAGAACAGGCAACACGTGGGCAAATGGGGTTATGGATTTAATCATGAGAACACTCCCAACCCTCTAAGGGTGCAGGTGCATAAGTGCATCATGTCTATGGTGGTTGGCATGATGCACCAATGAAGTGCTGGCAGGTCTTCTCTCCAGCACTTCATTGGAGCATCATGGCGATCCTCTGTGGGTGTCTTAATCCCGAAGGGTCGGCATGATGCATGGATGAAGCCTTGGTGAGTTACTCACCAGGGCTACATTCGTGCATCATGACGACCAATCGGCATGATGCATTAATGCATTAGCGGTCCTTATAGGGTTAAAAGGTCAGCGGTAGGCAGAAGCTGTATCAGGTTAACCCTTTCGGGACCATATGATGCCTCAAGGTTAATGTCCCTTTGTCGTCATGATGCACCAATGCATTTTCTACATCATGACATCTCTTCTGGAGTGTATTGATTAGCACCCCAGGTCGGTATGATGCATGAATGCAGCCCTGGCGAGTTACTCGCCAGGGCTGCATTCAAGCATCATGGCGACCAAAGGGACTGCATCATTAATGCATCATGTAGCCCTTAAAAGGTTTACGTTATATTCAGGTGTTGCCCCATGTCCCTCCAGCTGTTCCCATAGTGTTCCCATCCACCACAAAAGGATGAACACTTGTTGCCATGTCCCCGCCGCTCGGCGCACCCCTCCCCCCCCCCACACCCCTCCCCCCCCCCACCCCTCATGGGGTGGGTTCATACTCTGGCACATGTGCATTTTTGTATATTCAAGCATGTTGCGCAGAATACGAATGGTGATTTTCAATTTTAAAATGACATGATTAATATCAGACTTTCTTGGGCTGCTTTTGAATTTCCTGGTACAAGTGGAATACCCAATATGACTCAGTAAAGTTCAATTTCTTTCAAATGCCAAAACAGCAATATTGAACATTGAAACCAAATTTTGATATGGAAATAGGGGGAAATACTATCTAAAGTGCTCATTCACCGATATGGAATTCTCAGACTTTACCAAAAAAATAAAAAAATAAAGTCACCACAATCTGTTCATATATATTCGAACCGACGACAATTTTAATCAGTGATGTTATGGGAGGTCAATGAGCCTGCCATAATAGGGCCAATTTTTTCTATCTGCTTGGAGGTTGTTTAAATTCATTTATTAATGCATTTACCTTTAAAAGTCCACGTGCGCTTATGTTCCCACCAGGGGCGTAGGAAGCAAATTTTTATTGGGGGGGGGAGGGGTCTCGTTTGGGGGGGGGCTGCTATATTTTTATATATGCTAATATAGGGAACCTCCTCGTTATTGCGGGGGACCAGCCCCCCCCCCTTTCCTACGCCCCTGCCCACCATGCCCATTGCTCGTCAATGTAGCCTCTGGAAGGATCCTACATTCAAGCATCAGACAGATGTTATGCGCAATGTTGGAATTTGCGCAGTTTCGGAACATTATATTATTGTATATTGTTCTCATGTAACAATTTGATTGTAAGACAGATAAATCATGCTTCAAAGTATTGTTTGACCCACCCTCAGGATGTAACAGGTCTTACATGGTAAGTACAGTGCAGCATACGTCTAACTGTGGGTGTAAAAGAAGCTGTTACAATAAGACCCCCAAGTATTAAACAGCAAGCACTGGTCCAAATACACTTTACCAATCACTCTTTAAAACTCAGTTGTCCATGATCTTTTATGCATGGCCCTCATAATTATGAGGCTTTGTAGAAGGTGGAAATGCGTATTCCATTAAAATATTCATAAACTGCGCAACCTAAGATGGGGCAATTCCGGAATTGCGCAAAATTAATTGGGGACGTATACATGTACCCCCAAAGGGGCGGCATGCTGCAGGCATGTAGTGGGTGACCATCTATAATGGCCGCATGCTACATCAATATTCAGGTTATTTTAACGTCATGTTTGTTCAGGCCAAAAAAAATATTGTGTGTTTCCAGTTATACATGGTTGAAATGTCTAGGGTCGATAGGGCGGATTTTTTTTTAAATTTTTTTTTCCCTTTTATTATTTTGTATAGAAATGAATGGGAAGACAAATTGGATTCTATGATTTAACAGTGGAAATATGAAAAAAAAACATAAGAAATGTGAAGCACATGTTAAATATATGAATGACTGTTATTAACTGTACACCAATAGATGAGCACCTAGATAGGCTCCATGAAAAATTGATGAAAAATTGATGAAAATTATGGGAAAATTCCTAAAAAAATCCCCAAAATTGTCAAGATTTTCCAAAAAAAATTTAAAAAATTCTAGGGTCGGCCCTGTTTTGCTAGGGTCAGTCGGGTAACTAGAAACAAACCCTTTTTTAGGCCTCATTGAAAAGGAAACGTATTTTTGTTTCTCTGCCAAGTGGGCAAAAAGACGACGTTTTACATTGGAAAACTTATATGAAAAATAAACGTTTTTTACCGTAAAGAAACCCCGTTTTTCATGTGAAACCTTGATTCTTTGCTAATCGGGCAAACAAACGATGTCACAGGTTCTAAAAAAGTGAAGAGGATAAGTTGAAACGCTTTTTTTTTTACATTTATTAACACAAAACTTCGTTTCTTCACAAAGTGGAAACGTACATCTATTGTAATCGACACGTGCTAAACGTCACCCCCTGAATACTGTGTTACATAGGCAGCAGCTGTTACCACAAAGTCAATGTGAACTGCAATGGGTACTCTGTATGGCCGTCTGGTTTTAGGAAGATCATTGAAGGGTTTTCAGCTCGGATTTAAGTGATGTCCTCATCGGGATGGTATACATGTCCCTTTTCCAAATATCTGAGGGTCACAATAGGTTCCAGAAGCCGTTCACAATGAGCCCTGAGGATAGTTTCAGTGTCTATATCTAATAAAATATCAGGATTTGGTGATAATAATTATTAATGGTCTTTACCAATTCCAGTACCTTTGAAATGGATTCCTCGTCATTAAAGCATAGTAGCAGGGGCTGATCCCAGGGGAGGACAGCTTGGCAGGGTGGGGGGGCTGTCCCTGGGGATGTACCCCTCAAATGCCCTAAAGAATAGGCATTTGTATGACTATTAACGTTTGGAAATGTGCCACAGGAGCCGTGTAGAACTGGTAAGTGTAACAGCCTGCCTAGGGTAAAGGCACCCATTTCGGACGCTCCCGGCCATACAAAAGGTTACCCTATATAATCCTCTAATTTTGTACCTTTAGCCTTTGTGTATTCTACTTTCTATTACACTAATTGAAACAATGTTTTTTACCATGTGTTTTCATGAAAGAGTTTTGACAATTCTTTCTCTTACATTTAATTAAATGGACTGTACATATTTTGTCTTCAAATAATCAAATTGCCCCTAAAGTCGGACAGCTTGTGCCAGATATGACCCCACAGTCGGACACAATGTTATCTACTAGATATAGATACATTGGATAACTGTATGTAAATCATAATATAAAGGCATGCAGCATAACACTATAGAAACAAACTAATACAATATTTCCATCAAGAATACAGTCTGATATTTATTTTGCATACCTGTAAAAGATCTGCCTGCAGGCTCAAATGAACATGACCTCCTTGAGGGAGATGAGGCACTGATTGAATATAAGTGTACGGTACTGGGTATACTAAAAACACAGATATGATATTCTTGACTGGATGTAGGGACATAGTATAAGGTTTCTCTCTGTGGCAAGACTTCCATTGTAAATGTATATTAACCAGGGTATGATTGTGTCCCAGACAGGGTGCAATTAGTGTCTGTCTTTAGGTACAATTGAAGGGTTATATAAGAATAACTCCCACAATGCAATATTAGTGGTGCATTTAGGCTGTGGAAGTTAAATCAGTTGCAAAAATGTATATAATTTCAATTGGCATGCAAAGAGGTTCTGCAAGCATGATGGTCAGGACCTTAGGTGTCTGTCCGACTCAGGATGCCTCTACCCTATACCCATTCCCCCTCTCCCTGGGTCTATATGCCTAAATTTTCCTGGGTGTAACACCCGTAGACCATCCCTTCTGGATTCACTCCTGGATAGACTCGATTTATTCATCCTGCTCTAGGAACCTAGTTTTGTCCATCAGAGTGCAATATTTGGGGGTGGGGCCCACGGTAGGTGTCCGTCCTATGGTGAATTTACCCTAATAGGACCCTGGACAAGAGGGTGTCACGTTCCTTGTTGGTTTTAAAAACTGGCCTTGTCCCCTTGTTGAATTTAAGAAGTGTTCTTGTCCCATGTCTCTCAATCAAAAGGCCCTTGTCGATTTTTAAAATTGGCCTTGTCCTCTTGTTGATTTTGAAAAAGGGCCTTGTCCCCTTGTTGAATTAGAAAATTGGCCTTGTCCCCTTGTTGAATTAGAAAATTGGCCTTGTCCCCTTGTTGAATTAGAAAATTGGCATTGTCACCTTGTTGAATTAGAAAATTGGCCTTGTCCCCTTGTTGAATTTGAAAAAAATGACCTCGTCCCCTTGTTGAATTAGAAAATTGGCCTTGTCCCCTTGTTGAATATGAAAATTGGCCTTGTCCCCTTGTTGAATTCGAAAATTGGCCTTGTCCCCTTGTTGAATTTGAAAAATGGCCTTGTCCCCTTGTTGAATTTGAAAAATGGCCTTGTCCCCTTGTTGAATTTGAAAAGTGGCCTTCTCCTTTTGTTAATTTTAAAATTGGCCTTTCCTCTTTTTGATTTTAAAATTCGCCTTGTCCCCTTGTTGATTTTAAAAAGTGGCCTTATTCCCTTGTCAATTCTACCCTTCTGAGGTCCTTCTATTGGCATGGGGCACACCTGGTTACTAGCAGGCAGTCAGCCTGTTGCTAGGGAGACAGTCAGTTTCTGGGTCAGTAAACCAAGGTGTAGTATCCAAGGTGTGAACTGTCACTCTAGTCATGCCTCAACATCACAGCAAACATGGCCGCTGTGCAGCGGAGCGTGACGATCCTAAAACCACGTGACACAGATGTCTTGGGTGGAGTACCTGAGGCCACCGCTAAAGCTCATTGCCGTATATTGGGGACCAAAAACTTAGTTTTTCCTATTTTTGCACCTTCAAAATGGTGCTGTGTCTCTCATAGTTGGCCGATCTACACAATTCTTTCACCATGTAAAAGTACACAATTAGGGCATTATTTCTAGATACCTCATTAAGTTTTGGTGAAAATTAAAAATATTTTATCTTGTATCAAAGTGTGAGTTTCAGAAGCGAAAACCATGAAAAAACACCTACTTCTCCATCTTTAGGCTAAAATTACTATGAAAAAGTGAGTGATGACCCCCTATTTTCATTAATTCATCTTTTAGAGTGAGAAACAAGCTTTTTAAATATGTTTTTACATTTTATATGCCTCTGATAGTTCAAATTCTACCAAAAGATATGTATTTTTTTTAAAACTAACTAAAATCGCCATTTTGACCCGTCCTTTGATACAATTTTTCCCTATAGCATTTAACATGATCCCTATATATGAGAAAAAATGGAGCAAGAAAAAGAAAAAAAACATGGATTTTGATTCACATTTATGAGTTCTTTCAATATACTGGATAGCTTAGATATTCATGCATTTGTTGGGATTATCCATTGCGGTACTTCATGGTGACCTAATTCAACCTTGACCCCAATAACTGTGATTCAAGGTCAGACAGTGACCTACTTATACAAATGTAAGATATATGGTAACTAATATGATTTATATACTTCTGAAAAGTGTCAATGATATCTCTGACTTGGATTTGATGTCCCTGGTCCATTAAATCAAGATTTTGTTGTTTTATTAAGAGAGAAATCCATAATTTGCACCCAACCACCTGCTATTAATGCAGCTATTTTGCCCCAAATGGGCAGCAATTGGGCAGTATTTGCCCTGTTGTAATAATATGGCAGCTGAAAAAATTATCAAATATCTTCCAATTTCCAATAATTTTCAGTATAGATATTCAAAACACCCTATACAAGACTAGGGTTGTGAAAAAACTAGGATATTTTATCATTAATTAGAAAAAAAAGGCCCTCATGCTGCAAAAGCCCCAGTCCCCAATATAGAGGAACGGACTATAGAGGTCACGTTTGTTGTTGGGGTCACCTAGACGAGAGGAGGAGCAAGCTGGCCCCATCTCGAGCACTACATTGAGTCGTCGCTGGCTTACAGGGATTTTGGGATAAATTACATGTCGCTTGCCCGTCGGTTGCTGTAGTAATAACATGTAGGCAGGTACCAAACACAGTAATATTCCCCACTAAAATGGGGTCCCATAATACCTAAACACGAGAGAGGTATTCCCTAGAATGTGAGGAGAGAGAGAGAGAGAGAGAGAGAGAGAGAGAGAGAGAGAGAGAGAGAAAGAGAGAGAGAGAGAGAGAGAGAGAGAGATGGGGAGAGATTGAAAAGGAAAGATATTAACAAAAAGAAGGATGTTCAGTTTAGTAGTAATTACTGCACTAACTATAATTATAGAGCATATGTCCTGATGTAACATGGGGTGACTTGCGATAAACTATACAAGTCCAATTTAATTACCTAAAATTGTCATAGAAATAGAAATAAGTATCGCTGCTAATTCGGCATGGACACTCAACTCTACGACTGCGTGCAGGGGTATTGACGATAATGACCTAAAGATTTGAGGTTTTAATAATACAAGCGTTTATTATCATTAACCAGAGCCTGTCCAGAATAATGCAAACGACACAAATGCAATATGACTGGGAAATGCTAGTTTTCATATTGATTTACTGAGTTATACATTTAATACTGAATTAGCAGGATTAATTATTAGTCAATAAGATAATCCCAACTATATTTACTGCGGCCCTCTCGGGGGCCAACTGGTACCCATCTGATAGGTCTAATCAGTAGAACTCACTGGTAACAAGTTCCAGCAATGGCTGTGCCAATGGGACAACCTGCTACCTTGGAATAGGACATCAGTAGGGTCATACTCAACTAGATGCCCAAATTAGATAGCACATGTCAGAGTGATGAATATCATTAGAAAACAATTGTACGTATATATGGATTGTACATATCTACAATGTATAATGGTTTAGTTTGTGTGCGACTGAATGACAGCCCAGCCTGCATGCATTTTGAACACTTATATGTTCTTGGAGCTGAATATTGATGATCATGTGTTAGAGAGGTGACCCAAAGAAGACAGTTGACTGTTCATATATACATATGGGTATACATGTCTCTATATAGACGCGTGCTCGAAGTTTGTCATCGGAATTGGAATCCTATCAAGAAAATCTGCTTTATAGAGAATGGCTTCGCTTCTCATCTGTCTCTCTGCCTGTGTCTGTATCTGTCTGCCTCTGTCTCTTTCCACTGCCTCTCTCTGTTTCTGTCTCTATGACTTTCTTTCTGTATCTCTATGTCCTCTCTCCGTCTCTCTTGCTAGTCTCGATCCGTCTCTCTGCCTCTGTTTGTGTGTCTCTCTCATTCATCATTTTAATTTTATAACCTCTCTCTCTCTCTCTCTCTCTCTCTCTCTCTCTCTCTCTCTCTCTCTCTCATCCATCATTTTCATTTTGTAACATCTCTCGCTGCCTCCCTCATTTGTCATTTTAATCTTATAACGCCTGTCTCTGTCCATACATGACTGCCTCTGTTTCTCTGCCCCCCCCCCTAACATTTCACTTTCGAGCGTTGTAAACATATGTCGGCTGAACAAACCGCCATGTCATTCTAAACAAGGAGAGGCAGACAGGGAGGGTATAGCTGAGATTAGAGATGTCCCCTGTTTGCCATAGGGTGCTGTGTTTGGTATTTACAGAATACTGTTAGAATTCAACTTTAGTTTAGCTCTGTAAGTGCTGCTTACTGCACTATAAGGGTCGATGATGCAGGAGTGTATCATAGCCATTGGTAGGCATGATACACCAATTACGTGCTTGTGAGTCCAGCACTTCATTGGTGCATCATGCCGACCCTCCGGGAATTTGTGTCTAGCCCCGTAGGCACAGCATGAAGCACACAAGTAGCCCTTAACCTTAACTGACGGTGCGAGATTGTGCTGATTTGACCAGTATAATTAAGTGGCTCATCGAGTATATTACTCCAGAGCCATGTTATTGCCTGTAACATATATGTATGAACTTGTTGGTCAATAAAGTTTATATTTGTTTTAAAAAAAGACACAATATCGGGGAGAGAAAACGATGGGTCCTAAGATTTTCGTTTTTTCTTAAAACTCATCGTCTTGTCCGCCATGCATGGTAATCTATCTTATTTCGAAAAATAAAAATGAAAAAGGTATATTTGGCTATGCATTAGTGCATCATGACAGGAAATTGACATGATGCATTAGTGCACTATGCGGGATCTAATGGGTTAGTCACAGTTATAGCTAGGCTTACCCAGGGGTACCAAGGAGAATCCATAGTAACCTATACCCCCCTCCCACCCCGCCCACTTTCTATTCACAACTACCTTCCACCACAAACAGTCCACTCTAATCTTGTCACCAAACCTGGGATATTAACCCATCTCGCCCTTTGGTCATCATGGTGCATGAATGCAGCTCTGGTGAGTAACTCGCCAGGGTTACATTCATGCATCATGTTGATCCTATGGGGTTGATACAATCCCGGAGGGTTGTTGTGATGCTCCAATGAAGTGCTGGCGAGTAGACTCACCAGCACTTCATTGGTGCATCATGACGACCAATGGGCATGATGCACTCCTGCATCAGCGGTCCCTATAGGACTAAACATCACAATATACGTCCTAAATGTGTTGCAAACATACAGGTACATAATGTTGTTTATGACAATCTATATGTGTGTAGTCAACACTTTGTATTTAATATTTTTGTTGGTTTTGTAAAACTGTTAATTGGATATCACATGAGCTCTAATTGCTACAAACACACAAAATGTGCTAATATAATTAGTAAAAGTTAATGGGATCGCCCGCTGTCTAATTGATTGAACCACGACTTGCAGAATATCTGGAAAATAAAATACTCGTTCATATTAATTATTAAAGTTTATACAGTATACCAAAACAGGGGGGGGGGGGTATCTTGTGCCGTCCTTAGACATGATCTGCCCTTTATTTATGGACCAACGAATATTCGGACAAAGATATTGATCTAGTAAAAGACTTTCCCCTAAAGTATTTTCTAAACTATAATGTACAGTTTCATTTTTTTAAGAAAGGAAAAATTTGCTTGGAATGGTGAGTTTTCGCTTAAATACCTGAAACATAGTAGTTTAGTTTACCATGACCAGTATATCTAATATAGGGCAACTTTAGATTTGGATGATAGTATACCATCTCTCACCCTTTTTGCATGGGTCAATAATCAGATTATAATGAGATATACTTGGACTGGGTGCTGATAAAGATACATTGTTTATTCCCCCCAATGTAAGGGAATTTCATGTTGAGTAGAACACCTGTTTTACCATGTGGGGATGTAATCTCCATCCTCCCAGCTGTTGCTCCTGGTTTTAACCCTTTAACCCTTTAGGGGCCGCTTATGCATTCATGCATCATACCCATTGGGTGTCATGATGCATGAATGATGTAGCCCTGGCGAGTAACTCGCCAGGGCTACATTCATGCATCATGCCGACCCTATGGGGCTGATACAGCTGATGCACCAATGATGTGCAACAGCGTTTAACTGAGAAGTGCACTATTGATACAGTCGACTGTTCGGCAGTGCATAAAGCTACAGTATCAGGGGCGTGGGAAGCCGTTTTAGAGTGGGTGGGACCAGGGGGGTTTTCTGCAATTTTTGACCTCCCTTTGCTTGACCTTTTAGTTTTGACCTTTTGAGGAGTTGGCCAAAATTGGGGGGGGGGCATGCCCCCCTGTCCCCCCTGCTTTCCACGCCCATGAGTATTGATACACCTCAAAATGTTAGAAATGATGCACCAATACAGTGCTGATAGTACTGTATTGATGCATCACACCAACCCTATTGATGCACTAATGAAGTGATGCTGAGTCATAAGTGCATCATGACGACCTATGAGCATGCATACATCCAGATCTGGCCCTTAAATGATCAAAGTATTAAACATTACAGTACTATGGGATCCTTAAGGGCCCACAGGTGAAATGACCACGATAAGGTTGTGACACTTTATCGGTGCATGATGCCTACCCGAAAGGAATGTATCAGAGCTGCATTAATGCATCATGACGACCGAAGGACAAGATGCATAAACACACTATCAAGCCTTAAAGGGTAAAAAGCCACAATACTCCAGGATGAGATTGTGACAATGTACTGAGTGTTCTATTCCCGGTATCAGAGGTCACTTCACTATCTCTCTACTCCCTGATAACGACCACACAGGTCCACCATGGGATTGGGGGCAGTACAGAGGTAGACCATACTGATAACAGGTACTACATATAGGTGATAACAAAGTGGAAATTGTGTGGATAACAAGAGAGAGAGGGTCTGGCTCCTTTCCCATACTTTTAGAGGATTATCTGGTTTACATCTAAGCTAGGGCACACTGTAGGATATACCTGTTGAATCTATTCTAATAGACATCTGCGTAAACTGCAGGGTATTAAAACTGCTATCTTTGGACTGCAGTGGAGCAGAGTAGTTTATAAAATAACACCTCAGAAAGTACAGTGTGGTGTAGTAGAGGAGGAATCTCATTGAAAATAACGGGATTTGTCCCAAAGAATGCATTATGTTGACGGCATTTAAAATCATACTACAGTATACGTGTAGCATTAGCAGCACCCCAGCGACTCAGGACCAACTCAATATACTACTCACTCTCTCCATGGCCTGGGAGCTACTCCTTGTAATGTAGGCCAATAGAGGAGTCATACTCACTTCAACTAGACCTGCAGTATAGGACTCAGTATGAAGGCCTAGTGGAGCCACCATTTTACATTTCGCTGGTAGAGGTAACAAACAGTGATAACACATACCATGATGGGTACCTTGTCCCTGGTTGACTTAACACCCACTTCCAGGGACATTCTGGTCCCATCTTATCAGTTGTTATCAGTGTGTGTTGCCGGAACCAGCTCCAGAGCAGCTAGTGGCCAATATGTGTGGACCAATAATATAGGATCAAAGGATCCAAAGTCACTGCGTTGTGTTATCTATTGTTAGCTTCCCAAACCGCCTGGGATTAACCAGTTAACCCTCTCAGGGTCGCTAATGCATTAGTACACCATATATATTAGCAAATTTGCTGACGCAAAACATTAACTCCTCTTGGGGCCGGGGAAGGGGGCATAAACACGCACGATTGAAGAACATATGATCACTTTTAGAGAAGAACAAGAAAAATGTGGCTAGGACCATAAATAGGAGTTGCCACTCTGCGGCCGACGTGTGACGTCACAGCCGACGTATGACATCACAAATTGTGTCACAAGGTGACCGTGACGTCACTGACAAACCAAAAACATAATTAAGTTGCTATGGTCGCCTCTCCCGGCCACTACGCGGCGTGCAACTCCAAAAAAAAAAAAAAAGAAAAAAGGAGCCTGTGCACTCCCGTAGTTCAACGTGAGTCACCAGGGGTGCAAAGATCATTAGTTAAAACTGGTCTTATCTCCATGAAAGTTCAATCCCACCCCTGTTGAAAATAATGACCACTCCCTTAGCAGTGCTATAGCCTGCTTCTGACAGTAGCCTAGTTATACAGTGTACTGTAAATCCTCGCGTATAAATAAAGGGCGTGGCTTATACACCAGGATTACATCATCTGCACCCTAAAGAATTTAGCCCGGCGTCTTATATGCAGAGATTTTACCATATAGAATAGACTAATATGACCAAAATTGGACCCTAGGTGCGGACCCTGGGGCCTATAGGATTTGGCCTAACTCAAGGTGCGTCCTACAAGCAATGGGCGTCCTCCACGCGAGGATTTACGGTGCTATACATACTGACCACTGTAGACGACCATAGTAAGCTCCAGGTGCTGCCCCCTGGCTGTAGGTGGGTGCTACCTGACTGTCACCAGACTACATGGTACCCTCAGGGGCTGAAGGTAAAGGATTGGTCATTATCTAAAAACAGGGGCTAGTAGATATTTGTATTTATCTCTATTTCGATATTGTTCTCTATTTGGATTTTTTTTTCTATTCAGTTTTCTATTTTGTTTCTTCATCTACTTATTTTTTTTTTTTTTAGATTTATGTATCTGTTTATACATTCATTTATTGCTTTTTATTCATTTATTCACCTATTTGGAATTCTCGGGAGCAGAACCCTGGTTACTAGGGACCGGGCAAAGGGTCAAATTATATAGGCAATGTACTAGAAAAAGCGGTCTCAGTAGCCTTTTTGCTATTTTCTTTGGAAACTATGGTATTAAAAAATAATGCATCAAGTATGTAATGCAAATTTTGAATGTCTTGACGATTTTGGAATGCATTGTGCTGTGCGATGTCTAGATCTTTTCGGATAAGGATTTTAACACCTTTTGCCAGTACATTTCCTATATAAATGGCCCTTCATGAGGATTCTTATCAGTGGGGAGATAAGCCTGATAAGGGTTGTGCTGGCTGCTATGAAGTCATTGCTGCTCCCATGAATGGCTGGGCCCCTCGTAATATAAGTCTATAATAATGGTACCACAACCAAGAATCTCCCATTCCCCTTCCCGATTAAACGTTTTTCATCATGCATCCGATGTCTTTATTAAGTCTTTTAAAAACAATGGGGGGGGGGGAAAGAGGGAGAGAAAAAAAAACATCTGCATCCCCCCCCCCCGCGCTTTGTTCTTAATAAGTGACCACTCCATGACAGGGGTACCCGATTATAGGTCAGACCTGACACTTTCACCGTTCGCAAGAATAAGCTTCTTGCCGTCAGTGTAAAACTATGACAACCCCTATCACTATCAGTGCATTGCAGCCGGCTATAAGTCCCAGACCAGGTGACCCCCACCCCGACCCCCCACCCCCTCTACCTTTCTCTATATCCCTCCAGGCTCTGAGACATTAACCCATAAGACCCACATACAAATTATTGTTTTTAAAATGCCCTTTACATTAGTTGGAGTGATGCATGGATATAACGGAATTCATGCATCATGGCAATCCTATAATGATGAGTTATCTGCTAATGCAGCACTGTTACTGGCGAGTTACTCGCCAGGACTGCATCATGACACCAAATCAAGAAACTCCCAAGCATCATACAGCCCTTAAAGATCTAACCGATAACTGCCCACCCCCACTGACCATAACTTACTCACTGACCCCCCAGACATATGATATATAGAGGACTCGTAAGACACTGAGATAATAGGCCTCATATTATTCATGCAGGCAGGATATGGGGTCAGTCTGTAGACTAGTGGTTTCTTTACCAGTGGTCATTGTGAGAACAAGAACAAGGCTGCTTTTCTTTGGACTTCTCTTGAAATCTTCTATCATTCCTCTTTGGTTGGATTCTCCTTCCTATATTAAATATCTTAGATTTAAAAGGATATTTATAACAAGTCTTGTTACTGACTGGGGAGTAAGTGGGCGTTACACATCGAGATTGTCAAATGGGATTTTTAAATTATAACCCTGGAGACATCACTGTCCACCCATAGGGATATCTTGGGATTCAATCATCAATCTACTATTCCTCTTCGGTTAGAACTGCCTCTACCTTATCTTGGATTTGTGTGTATTGAAGTTGCTACTGCATGGTCAAACAGGAGTAAGATGGGCATAGAATACGTGCCAGACTTAATACTTGGGACGTTATACCCCCTGGAGAAACCATTGACATCATGTAGGGATATCTTAAGATTCACTCTTTGTGTTGATAGGTCATTCCTACACTGTTTGATCCTGTAATACATATTTATCAACTTATCTACGGATGATGGATTCAAATGTATTGGTAGTGAACGTATACCACTGAACAAAAAATAAATGTGGGCGTTGGCAGAGATGCCCACCCCCGGCTGAACACACACACTCACACACCCATACTGGTTTATGGTCCAAACTGGGGACCTGGGATTTATGCAGGTAACTGGGGACTATATATATATATATACTTTCGGAAGGGTTTATCTGCTCTGTAACACCAGAGATTGCATTATTATGACCGTTAGAATATTCTGCCACTTGGACGAGGGGTTAAATTGATTGCTTGTATCATAGATGTGGCTTTAGGAATTTCAACTTTAACTGGGGACTCAGCAGATGGCGGTGTGCGTGGCAATGGTGAGTATGGGCAGTGGTCCAAATTTGATTGCAATTGGGGACTTTTGCAAAAATCATCTTTTAGGTATCACAGAGCTATTTCCTGCATGAAACAGGTTTCAATCAAGTGGGGACTTGGCCACGTCCCCAGTTAATTTTCAGGTCCCCAGTTGATGGGTACTAAGTCCCCAGTTCCCAGCAAAAAAAAAAACAACACACACACACACAAAAACCACACATTAAATTTGCAATCCCCGAGGCACCACAGGAAACCTAGAGAAATATATATTGTGAAGAACGTTTTCGAATTCCTCAAGCACTAAGTGAAAATATCGACGCGCTATATATATATATATATATATATATATATATATATATATATATATATATATATATATATATATACTAGTAACAAAGTTTAGGCCTCCTGGCAGTGGTATTGTACACAAACGAATGCCCTGCTTCCTCCAGGGCTTTAAGTCTATGGAGTTCCTTGTGTTCGGCCCTGGACATAAACTCACTCCATCTACCTGAGGGTATTCTCTGTCCGACTTCTTCTGTGTCTAGAAGTCTCTGACTCATGACGACCATGGCCATCATTTTATGTTTAGTCGGTGGGTGACAAAGATACATGTAAATTGTAATACAACATATAACTACAAATATACTTTCTGCTTACACTGAGGGGGAAATGAACAGGTAAAATGTAGCTGTTCAATGCAAGGAGGAATCTATTAAAACTTACATGAACTGTCATTACCAGTGGACTATCGCTAACCTTTTGATAAATAAAAGTTTCATAATTACGATAATCGTTAGAATATATGATTTTCGTTGGACATAATCGTTATCTCTAACCGCCCGGTTATGTTTTGAGAGGACGAGGATATTTTAAGAACACCCACGATTATTGGAGGTATATTGTACCCTGCCTAGTACAGTTTAATTAAGTGTCCAATATCGACTATCAACAACCACATATAGATTTACTATGCTGTAGTTTACTGAGTTTGAAAAACTAGCCTAGCCTATTTAGTGACCATGGAGGACTCTGATTTGATCACAATTACCTGTAAATATGATCCACGAATGAAGCTCATGATTAGATGAACGAGTTTCATGTAATTTCATCTGCATTGGCATTGAAGAGGAACTGCTAATATGAATTCGTCCATGATTGCAATACACGTGATATGTATGCCGTGGTACCGCATAAACTTTAATTTGAAGAAAGAGTTCAATTATAAAACCATTTACAAAACCGAGACAGACAGAAAGTCTCTCAAGTCACCAGAAAGCTTTTTGATGCTGCATAAGTAAATTAAAGCAATTATTGAGTTTGGCATGAAGCTGTGAAAGTCAGTTTATGAACATGATATAAGGGTATCCCGCATCTAATTGACCCCCTGGAGGAGCCGCCAGGGCAGGGGGAGAGGACACTAGAGTGGACACACTGGAGAACGAGGCATCCTCCTGTGCCCAGTAGCATATGGAGTGACACCGGCATCTCTCACCTCCAGTGATAACCCACCGTGTCTGCATACACACCTAGACAGAGACAGTCAGTGCTAGTGTCACTCACAACCATATCACAACCAGAGAGTGTTGGGGCCAGGAAAATACACATAATTATACACTCATCTAGACATTGAGATACACATGCCCCGAGTGTATTGGACATACCACACAACAACGAGAATATAACGATTATCGTTTAGAATACAAGATTTTCGTTGGACACAATCATTTACTCTATAAACCGCCTGGTTACGGTTTGAGTGGACGAGGATATTTTAAGCACACCCACGACTATTACCTTACCTATTCACCCCCCCCCCCCACCAGTGGTCCACTTCGGTCCATACCTTCACACTGTACGGTAGTGTATTGCCACGTCGGGGGCGCACCGAGGGGAGAGCTTCAGCCAATCAGAGACGAGCTCCCAGAGGTCTGTGGGGCAGGCGTTCCGCTTGAGCTGCGGGTGTATGGCCACATGGTCTACAGAGCCCCAACAAAACATTCAGGTCGGTGGTCGAGGCTGTGCAGTGAAGAACCAAGAACGCTGCTGGTGAACTTGGAGCAGTCAGTGAGACTTAGAACTTAGAGCAGAGAAGGAAGGGGTGACTCAGGGACCCCACAGTGTATTATAAACTTAGCAAGTATCACCACAGCCGCCACTACTAAACTACACAGGACTTAAACACCGACATAACTTCACATATATCTACCTGTATTTCTACCTCAAACAGACAGCACACCTTTAATTAACAACCACCATGGCTTATTCACACCTGGCCGTGGTATTTTTTGCCACTGCCGGCCAAAATCAGGAGAACCTCGGCTCTGACGAGGAACAGATCGTGCTATGTGTGTACCTTCTCTACGACCTGACAAATAACAAGGTAAAACTTCCATACTCAGTGACTATAAAACCCAGTATGTAATACTAATAGGAGCCATGTGCTGGTATCTGTTCTTATCAGTCACTATCTGTACTACTTAGTAGAGTGCTCCATATTTGGCGCGCTTCTACTAGATTATACTAAGATAGGTATTATGACATGAGGCCGGGGGCTGGATACTACCTACCTAGGACGGCTAGGTCCTAGCCCGGGAGTAGACAGTAAACAGTCCTGCCTACCTTCAGTTCGCCCACCTGTTGCAGGTGTAGGGAGTCTTGGTAGTCAGTCAGTCAGTCGTCCATTGCTCCTCCTCTGCCTCCCAACCTACCTGGTCTCTCACCTGACATTTACCTGTCCTGTCCCAATACACATCAACCCCCTCACCTAACCACATGTATTCCACCCTACATGTATTTAGAATTATATATCAAGGCCAAGAATGGTAAGAGCTCTACGCACGACCCAAAGTTTACTACAGAGACTTTATTTACCTGTGGGAAAGGTGTGTGTAGGTCACGGTGGTCTTTTTTTTACCTCCTTACCCCTACCTTATGTTATAATACTCGTGACACGATTAGGACCCAGGTAGTCAGTCCTCATACACACACCTTAAGTTAAGTTAAGCTGGGGGTAGGTATACAGCCGGGGTATACAGTGTCTTGTATGGTGCATGTGTATGCCATACGGGATGTGTTGTACTCTCTGTATATAAAAGGCTATTGTCTTCTGCTCCATTTTAGCTGTGGCTACAAAATGAAACATAGGGGGTGATTCATTGGTTAACCATTTAGATGTCAAACGAGACAAGTCATTAGGCTAGGGCCAGGCCTGTGCATATTAGTCGTCATGATGCATGAATGGCGAGACTCACCAGGGCTACAGCCTACATTCATGCAGCATGCCGACCCCACAGGAGTGTATCAGCCATAAAAATCTAGTGTATCACTACCCCTCCCCCCCCAAAAAAAAAAAAAAAAAAAGAGAGAGAGAGAAAAAGCTCATGATATTGGTTTACATTTTAAGTAATAGAACATCTGGGACATGTGCTGTGACATAATAGGTCTAAGTGTGTACTCCAAATTTAGAGAGGTAGAATAACCGTAGGAGTTGGACGGTGGTCTGTAGAGATATGAGATATTGGATGTTGAGCCTACCCAGTGTGTATAGTCTATAGAGAAAGTGTGTGTGTGTGGGGGGGGGATGCTCATTGGTAGTCCGCAAACACTACAGTGATCCACGTGGATGTAGAGGTAGTCCAAGGCTGGGAGAGCCTCAGAGAGTGGGAAGGGGGGGGGGGTCTAGATAAACCTGGGTCAGGTATGACACATTGAGGTGGGACAGTGGTCTCTAGGTTTAATAAAACAGGACATGTGGAGGATATGGGGGTAGGGATGGCAGGAGAGGAGGGTGCTGGAGGTTGCCAATTAATGTAGGTAATGGAGTGGGGGAGAAATACGAACCGAGAAATACTATCAAGAGAGAGAGAGAGAGAGGGCAGAGCAAGAGAGAGAGAGGGCAGAGCAAGAGAGAGAGAGCAGAGCAAGAGAGAGAGAGAGAGTGGGCAGAGTGAGAGAGAGATAGAGGGGGGCAGAGCAAGAGAGAGAGAGGCAGAGCAAGAGAGAGAGAGAGAGATAGGGTCAGAGCAAGAGAGGTAGAGAGAGGGGCAGAGCAAGAGAGGGACAGAGCAAGAGAGAGAGAGGGGGCAGAGCAAGAGAGCGAGAATGAGAGAGACTGAGGGAGAGAAGAGACAGATAGAGATGGAAAGGGAAGGGAAGACACATCTGAGGGAATACACATCTAATCAGCTAAAGGAATACACATCTAATTGAAGACACAGTCCTTTGAGAAAAGGCTCTTTCAAGACAAGACAAAACCAGGCATCTGTGTCAGCAAGGCCTAGCTTCTACATGTATAACACAAATAAGTTGCACATTCAACTGGGGAGGTGAAGAAGGAGGGGGTTGGGATGGAGAGTGACTGGAGGTGTCATAGAAATATCAAGGCGGCTGCACCTGTATATATGACTGTCTGTATCTCTGCTAATGTTTGGGGGCGGGGGGGGGGTGTAGATGGTCGCTGGGGTAGAACCACTGGACACGGTTCGTCCGTCAATGCAACCTCCAGGACTATTTTCCCACCACCACCACCACCATCACCACCCAGCACAATTGAGCCTATTTTCAGCACCACCATCCACCACTTAAAAATAGCACCACTTTACTAGTGGCACCACCTGTACCTGCACAGCCACCCCCATCAGCAGGGGCGGATCCAGGGGGGGCTAGGGGGCATGTGCCCCCCTAAACTCCCTGAAATTTGGCCAGGCTATGACTCTTACCTATAGGAAATGTGGCCCGAAAACCCGCTTGTGCCCCCCCATGACCAAATTTTCTTGGCTGTGCCCCTCCCCCTAGACCACCCCATCTGGATCCGCCCCTGAGCATCAGATGCATTCTGTAGTAAAGAGTAAAGTCGCATAATTTTGGACAGCACCAATTATTTAAAGAGACCCTAGCTTTATTCTGTGTTTAATATCTGCTTACAAACAATTGTATACCTGGTTGCCAAATTAACGATGACCCTTTAGAGGCAGAACAATGCATTAATGCATCATGCCCATTGGTCGTCATGATGCATGAGTGAAGCAGCCCTGGCGAATAAATAGTCAGGGTAATATTATTTGTGCATCATATCAAGGTTGATACACTCCCAGAGGGTCGGCATGATACAGCAATGAAGTGCACCTGAGTAGACTCCCCTGGGACATCATGGCCACTAAGTCTAAGGAACATGAGCCTGGACTCTGGACCTGAAGGCATCATGGCACCCTTAAAGGGTTGAGGGGCATGTGTATCCTGCATTTGTTGCAGCTTATCCAGTTTTCACTCAGATTTAAGTCACCCTAAATCACCCCTGGCCTAAAATAGGTGGTGTCCGAAATTAGGAGACACAAACATCCACCAATACACATCTCCAGTACACAAACTCTCAAATACACTCAAAATGTATACTAATGGCATTAGTAATGCTATTGGGGAAAAGGTTCAATTTTTCCTCCCTTGGCTTTGATGAAATCTACCCCCGCCCCCCCCTATCACCAGGAATCTTTCTGTGGAATTGTCTCAATTTTCTTCCAATATAGCGACCAAATCAGTAAAGTTTTCTGCATTCCCAATGTTATTACTGACTACGTAGTATGTCTATTTCTATTTCCCACCATATATAAATAAGCTCACTAAGGCATATCCACTTTCCCAATGGTCCCAAGATCGAGGCAATAAAATCCACTCCCTCCTCTCAGAAATAAGACAGTTAATTCCTTGAGAAACCAAGAACATAAGTAGCCACGAATTCAGGCCAGCTAAAAGCAGCGCTCAGAGACATTGCTGGGGGGCTGGGTCAGTTTGGACAACCGCTTAGGGTGTGTAGTAGCGATTAGTAGGGGCACGGTCAGTTGTGTCAACTTGTTGTAATGTGGGCTGTGTTGTGGGGGACTGGGGCCAGCACCAAATGGACCCCCTATATAGAGGCACTGAGTAATAACCATGAGTGTATGTGCCCCTTACTCAGTCACTACAGGCATTGGGGATATTACGTATAGCAATAACAAAGCTGGACTTGTCAGAACCAGAGCAATGCAATGTAGCAAAAACTAAAAGGCAATAGCTTCTTTGTAGAGTAAGGTATGGCTATGCTGAACATATATGTAGCACGGTTTGGCAATTTGTGTAAATTCATGTTGTATCAGCTATTTCTAATGCATCATGTTTAATTGTGTAAGCAAACGTATTACTTGAATGCCCTGTTCCCCTGGGGGGGGGGCACTTGATTTTCTACTGACACGGGTGTGCGGCTGGCCCTGTGACTACCCTTACCCTTGGTGAGAGGGATTTTTGCCAAAAGTGACCCTTGGTGAGAGGGATTTTTGCCAAAAGTGACCCTTGCTGAGAGGGATTTTTGCCCAAAGTATCTATTGATGGCAGTTTTTTTTGGTGACATTTCCCAAAAACGGCATGAAATTTGGAAAAAGTGACCCTTGGTGAGAGGGATTTTGCCAAAAACTGACCCTTGGTGAGAGGGATTTTGCCAAAAATGAGACCCATGGTGAGAGGGATTTTAACCGAAAAGTGGCCTTGCCAGCCGCACACTCGTGTTTATGACACATAGTGAGTGCCCCCCCCCGGTCCTGTTCCCTCTTGGGTCATAATGATAAATATAATATGCAAATCAAATACAGCCCTTGTGATTAATTCACCTACCCTTCATTCATGCATCATGCCAATCATGCAGCGCTGATGCACTCCCTGAGAGGTTAGCATGATGCACTGATACCCTGGAGACTGATGCTCACTGATACTGCATTTGTGCATCATGTCGGTAAAATATGCTTTCAGGTATCATGCCATGTCTAGAGGGTAGTTCAGGGGGTCAACCACCCCAAGTTCTCCTCTCTCTGTCATCAGTGGACTAATTACTATTGCCTACTTCTAAGAAGGTCATAAAACCCCAACACTAGGGTTATGGTACTTAGGGTCACTGAGTTCATTCACAAGTGTGTACACCCCCACTGTGTATATACTAGTAGCACCTTTGTCAGTCAAACTATGGGGTATATTTATGGGTTATATATACTCAGCAATGTGATTAAACATTAATATCAAATAGCACTTCTTGAATATAGCCCACAGATGTGTATGAAACATTTCCTAGGGCATTTGCAGCATGTGTAGGGCTTTCCTTACATAATAATTCATATGTAGTCAACAAAGGTGTTGCTTCCATAGCAGGTTGCAAATTCCATGTGTTTAATTACACATGGCTTCCTATCATATCATACATAGCTTAACTGAGAAAATACATATCATATAGTTATAGCCTATAGGCCGGTAATATTGGGACTGGGAATTAATAGATGTCTTACACATTAATGTACATGTTTATCTCCTAAATGTAGGAAAGGGGAGAAAAATCTGATTTGGCCAAGAAAAATAAAAGGTGTGTTTCCTGTAACAAAGCTCAAAGAGCTAGGGTCGGTTGGTCAGATTGATTTTTTTTTTTCACATTTATATAGGAAATGTTAGGGCATATATCAATGGGTGTATCAAATTCTTTGATTTCATTGTAAAATAATGATGGGAAAATGACAACTGTAAGAGAGGAGAAGAACACGAAAAAGATACAGGAAAAATCCTCAAGAAGTAATGAAAAATTTCTTTAAAATATGAAAAAATGAGACAAAATTCTTCAAAATCACAAAAAGAAAATTTTTTTGCCTCTGTTTTGCTAGGGTCGGTCGGGTTACTGGAAATAAACTTCTCTTTTTTTATTTGGCCTTTGTAAATTTTCCACATGTTAGTCGTATATGAAAAATTTCTTTAAAATATGAAAAAATGAGACAAAATTCTTCAAAATCACAAAAAAAAATTTTTTGCCTCTGTTTTGCTAGGGTCGGTCGGGTTACTGGAAATAAACTTCTCTTTTTTTATTTGGCCTTTGTAAATTTTCCACATGTTAGTCGTATAGGACTAGTGGGGGGAAAACAGGCCTATAATTATATGAGTTAATAATATACAATTTGTATATGGTTTATGAATGTCTCGTCACGGTATATATGGTTTTTGGCATAAGTGTGATAATTACCTTTCTCGACTTGGAAATAATAACCTTGCCCCACATCATAGGCGACATCTTAACATGGTGCCTCAATCTCAAAAGGCCTTATCATTCCAAACCGGTGTACTGCCAGAAAATGACTATCGAGCATCATGCCAACGCTTTAGAAATGCATCAGTGCACATAGGGTCTGCATCATAGTAGCCTTTGGCGAGTTATTCGCCTTGGTAATTTCCATGCATCGTGATGACAGAGAGATGATGCATTTAATAATTCACTCTGCAATACTTAAATGACTAACAAGTTTAACCATTTCACTTGTTGGTACCTGTGGTTAACAAGCTTAATTTCTGCAATTATGTTACAAGCAGGACTCGCGTTATTAACTCTTTAAATTTGCCGTGACTAGCTGGAAGCACTTACTTTTAAACCAGCTTTTAGATTTCTAAAGAAACTAAAGACTATTCCAACTATAGTGAAACTAAAGAAAAAGTTGGTGACGCCCTCAGGACATGTAGTATGCACCTTTGGAAGCCATAACATATTAACATATAACTAATTTCATCATTTTAACCAGGATTTAATTCTATGGTTGCCATTTTATTATATGAATGCAATACATTAAGGCCTGGATACTTAGCTGAGTAGGGTAGCTAGTACGTTATTTTTTTTTTTTTTTAAATTTCACTTCAATACCATCGCAAAAGATAAAAGAGAATATGGGTTCTTTGGCCTTTTAGTGCCATGATGATATGGATGGATTCTTGGCCTCTGAAAGTAGAAGTCATAAATGCTACATCTTACAGCATCACTGCCCTTAACCCTTTAATGGTGGCTAATGCAGGAATGCATCATGCCCATGGGTCGGCATGATGCACCAATGAAGTGCTGGCGAGACTGCTCACCAGCACTTCATTGGAACGTCACGCTGACCCCCCAGTAGTGTATAGATCCCATAGGGTCAGCATGATGCATAAATGCAGCCCTGGCAAGTTACTCACCAGAGCCGCATTTGTGCATCAAGACGACCAATGGGCAGCCGGTTGGCATGATGCTCCAATGAAGTGCTGGCAAGCCTCTAGCACCTCATTGGTGCATCATGCCGACCATGATACACGAGGGTTAAAATAGCTACATATAAAAGCAGACGAGACTTAGATTGTGGCATTTGTTGATGCTTAAATTGCCGCCATTGAAATGGGAGTCTGTGGAACGCTGGCTGTCTGCTGCACCAAGCTACACCACAATACACCTGTATGCGGATCCACCATGGGGGCGGCCTGTGGTGGAGAGTGTAGCCGGACTAGGGGCCTGCCAACAGAGAAAGACAAAGTGACATGGCGTTTAACCCTTTAAGGGGCGCATGAAATCTTCCCGAAAACGGTTTTATCAAAGCAGGCTAAAGTGGCCTGTGTCTTGGCATCAATGCAGGCCATATGCATATTGACAATTTCAGGTATCCATATTTAAACTTAATTGTAGCTAATTAAAAGAAATTGGAAAATTTTGGAATCCAAAATAAACCCACAAAAATGGCCCTACCTATCTTTACTTTAAATAGCCAGATTTGAACAATTTCTACACAATTAGAAGCCAAAGCTCATGGCAGGCCATTCCCAAATACCCTACTAGCACTAGCAAGTCACCGTCAAGGTCACATAGATAGCAAATAAATTTTAAGGCATCTCTGCTGTCCTTAAAGCGCTACAGGTAGCGGTGGTGTCTGTGTCTGTGGCAGTGGGGTGGGGGGGGGGGGTGTCATCTGACAGAACAATAGCATGCCGTGCTGGAGAAGCTTTCCTTCATGCTGTGCCCAGGGAACTTGGTAAAGTGGCACAGCCCCCCTCCCTTCCCTGTCCCTGCCCCCCCCCCCCCAGCCCCATATAGGCTTCCCCTATACATAGTACTGTGCACTTAGACATGTTTAATGCATGCATGTTCCAGACATCCCACCCCCTGTGGAAAAACTAACCACCCCCCTCGTGGCCCCAGGTATGCATACATTGTCATAATAATATTCATAAATATTCCCACATGGTTTTATACTCGGCCCCTGCCTGTCGTCGTGCTTACCTTCTTGACTTAGAAAGTAGACCGAAATCCTCCCCAGGTCTCTCTCTCTCCCCTCCTCTACCTGTTCTCTATGTCACATTTATTACGTAGTTCACTGTTATATTTTTCTTTTTTCTTATCAGTTTCCTTCTTCATAAAGCATGGACGTCGACAACCAATTTAGAATCTAAATTGCGTGAACACTTTATTGCATTTTTGACCCTTGACTGGAATAATTCCCACATTGCCTGACTGCTATGATTATTGTAACCATACAGGTGCCAGTAATTTTATTTTAAAAAAAGAGAAAAAGAAGAAGAAATAAACCCGAGAAAAAAACAAAAAAAAAAGAATAACAAAAAACATGGAGACTTACTCTCAACAGTAAATTGATAGGAAGAATACAAAATGACAATGGAGATTATAATCTTGTTTTGGCACATACTATGTCAAAATGTGAACAATCCTAATTTAAGTTATCTGGAGTACATTTAGAGACACTATCTCTGTATCTGATTTGACTGAGATACTTATCAGACATCCTTGAACATTGCTTTCACATCCTGTGTGTCGTTAGACTGATGGGTCTACTGTAGGGAATATAACTTAGAATTATGAGGAGCCAAATAGAAAGGGTATCCTATGTGAAGATTATTGGCTGTCCCCTTTTTTTGCTTGTTCTGACAGTGATATTCATGTCTTAATGATGAAGGAACCTTAATTTTAGTGTTACCTTTGCCAAAATCCCTTTCGGTATATGGGTCTGGGCCACTGAATTTGAAATAGCGACATGGGCATTTCTTATATTAAAACAAATCGACATTTGACATGGTCATCACCATAGTGAAATGAGGAAGACATGTGCCATGGCATGGGCATTTCTTAACCTTGAAATGGGATATGGTAGGATCTTAGAGGTCAAATGGATCATAAGGACTTAATTTATTGACATTTGTCATGTACATTTCTAAAAATCGACATGTGACATCCCCTCCCATCCATCCAGGGTCCCTGTACAGATAGATGATGAGTCCGATTGTTGTTTTCCAATGCACTACACTGTACCCACATACACCTACCCAGTTACCTGACTAAAACACCTGCCTGTTCCAATGATATACCATATGCCCCTATAACATAAAGTCTACCCTGGCCCAAAACAGTTTTGAAATGGTTATTTTCACTAGCTCTATTTGCCAGTAAATGTCGTTGCCAATGAACTATTTCAGCTCAATATATCAAAATGGGGTGACAATTAATCTTATGTCAGAATAGATTATGATGTGCCTTCAAGATAGGGTATGCACATTCCCATGGCAACCAATGAAAGGGCTTTTTTTTTTAAGATGAGTGATCATGGCATATGTGCATTAATTATATGAGGAAAAAGATCATAAAATATGCCTGTATACAGACATTTATTACATCCACATTCTTCCTCTCTATATAAATGCATGTATGATAATATTACCTTTTGCTCTTATACCAAGTGACTTAACACCTGTTTTAGAGCTACATTGTATATGTAGCTAGCGACAGAAAGCACCAGAATGGACCTTATATATGCTATTCACAGGGAAGGGACAGTATTGTACTTGATACGTATACATACATGTAGTTTTGGGTCAGACTGACCACTTCTTCCCATGTAGGTCAAAAGTACAGAACCGCCCATGGAGCTATAGAGACAGGTAGACACAATGCCACTACAGGCAACCAGACATATTATATACCATCCGTTTTCCCTCCAGTGTTTCTTCAGGTTGACCCTTTAAGGGCCGCTGATGCAGGAGTGCATCATGCCCATTGGTCGGCATGATGCATCAATGAAGTGCTGGCAAGCTGACTCGCCAGCACTTAATTGGAGCATCATTCTGACTTTCCAGGGTAATATCTACCGCGTAGGAATGACATTCACATATATAATGGTGACCAATGAGCCCTTAAATGGTTATCAAGACTATAGGGCTACATAATCAATTCCCTCCAGTACTTTAATACCATTCTATACTGTCACCGACTCTCTAAGACACCTATTTATTACCTACCTTCCCTACTCTCCTTTGCAGACAAAGGCTGTACCTGGAGTTATATATAATTAAAACTTGAGTTTAAGAGAGATAAAAGTGGGAAAAGGGAGCATTGCCTAGAGCGCCATTAAAAGTAGGAGCATGCCACAGGGAGTGCCTCGAGCTGCGGAGCTGCAGCTCTGTTCTTGGTTTTAGTGTAACATGAAAAAAATTGCTAACATTTAATGTGTTCAGAATGTCTGTCTGGATATCCAGTGAATGTGCCGCTGGTGAGTAATTGACCAGGGTTGCATTCATGTATGGAAATTGTCGTACAAAGTTGTTACACTCCCAAATAGTCAGCATGGTGGACCAATGCAATGAACGCAATGTTGACGACATTCAGCATTGGTCCATCATTGCAACAAAGGAAAATAAACCTAGAGGTTTCTGATTAATGTAATTTAGTACCCAGAGTTCAGACTACTTCTCATAAATCCCATGCCTTAAGCTAAGCATGGTTTATAATAAAACACATTGTACAATAACCACCCTGGGATGTGTAAGTACAGAATACTACAGCTACCTTACTGGTTTCACTGTCTTTGTTCTCACCAGGTCGAACATAGCACACAGGTCACAAAGGGGCATTATACCCATTAAATAACTCATAAAGGTCATCATGATGCACCAATGAAGTGCTGGTGAGGCTGCTCACCAGTATTAATACCATTGGCCGTACTGATCCTCCAGGAGTGTGTCAACCATGTATGATACATAACTCACAACTGCAGCCCCAATGAGTAACTCACCAGCACTGCATTAATGCATCATAACCCAAACTGGCCTGATGCTCTAGAACAATATGCAACCCATAAAGGGTTAACATGTTGGTTATAGGCATGCTGCACCTTAAGATAGTTACGGCCCGTTACGGCACACAACGAGGTACTTATTCACAGGACGGACTGGGTGGGATCCCAGGCAGGGACAGTGCCAGGTATCTGCCAGCTGGAAGGGTAACGGGGGTTACAGGGGTTAATGTCTTTACAAACTGCATGTTTGGGGTTATGGTGCATGAGCCTGGTCTTGTGAATATCAAAATACTATTGGATGACTGCATTCACAGGTCTGTCCTTGAGAGTTGTGCTCAAAATCCAGTTTGGAGAGTGTCAGCTTGATGCATCTGTGCGATCGCAGCATTTATTGAAATGAGATCCTAAAACCCCAAATACACTCGAGTGAAACTTGGCCTAAAATATATCTAGTCTGCCCCTGGCAAAGGTGTTCAATATCATATGTAATAGAAGCTTGAACTTAGCCATGGCAATACACAAATCCACAGATAACATAATAACATTGGGTCAGTAGTATAGCAGCTCTGTAGTTCATATATGAATATAATCCTCCCTATTCCTTATCAGCAGGTGCTTGCTACATGTCCTACCTGTCAGGATTAGGATTATGATAAGAAGATGAACCTGGTTCTATCCCACACCTTGTGTGCTCTAATCTATAGTCTGTATGATGAAAATCACCCAATATTATAAACACTGTGGTGGAGATGTGGGTCCAACATTCGTATGGGCTTTAAGTGGAATTGGGTGTTATCCTGTGACAATGTACACACCGCGTTATGTTTTATCCATGGGTTTTACCAGATCCAGCGAAATTCACAATGGTGGACCCATTGGCATGAATCTAAACTATCATGGAGGATTTATTGTATTCAACTATATGCATGATCTGTAGTTTTGGACTAAAATTGATTTTTTTTGAATAGTTGAATTGTTTTTTTGTCTCACTTTTCACCATTTAGGATTTTCAGATGTTAGCCTATGACCCCAAACCGGTATTTTGTATGTGCTTACATATCCATGTTCCCATACTTACCCTATTTGTTCCTATTGCAGGTTGTGGCCCTAAACCAGCATTATGTCCGTCCACAAACAGATGACATATCAGAGACAGTTCTTACAGAAGAGTGCAAGGCACAAACAGGCCTGCCAGAGGAACTCATTAAAAACGCACAACCACTTGAACAGGTCCTGGACGAGGTAGGTCAAAGTTGATTCTATCTAAAAGAATAATTTATACACTCATTAATCTACAATCTGAAAACAATTGTTGAAACTACCTGGCATCCATGTAAAGTACAGTGCAGCGCCATACTTTTGAGGCAGGGAAACAGTGTCATTTCTACAATGGAACCCCAAATACTAGTCCCAAAGTTTACTGACTAGGCCCTATATCTACATGTTTCACTTTCTCCACTTGAGGAAAGATTAGATAATTTCCATTTGGCAATCATAATGCATGAATGCAGCCTTGGCAGGTTAATGAACCCAATCTCACCATGGCTGCATTCATGCGTTATTGATGTGTAACATCATCAGTGTACCCCCTGTTCCATATACTACTCTGGTTTCTAAAACTTATACCCATCTGATATCTCCTATCTGTGATGGCCGCTGGTGACCAGCTTGAGCAATTGGTGCGCCCATTAGACATTTCGCTGCCACAGTATAGCATCAAGTGACCATGGTGATATGCACAGGTGAATATTGGCTGACACAGCTAGATTCACAGGTAACCCTGGCACCCTGCCCCTGGTCCTGGATGTAGGCATCTCACACACACTATACCACATAGTGGTGCTCCCCAGGGTATCCAGGTATCCTAGTGTTGAGAGGTGTCACCTCTCACCCCCCCCCCCACACACACACACTCCTGGCCAGCCCCCCCCCCCACCCAACCTACCTGTACCCCCTATCGACAGGCATTACGATGGTCTTAGGATAAGGGAATTTAACTTGCCATTTGACCACTTGATACACCTGTTACTACTCATATATAGTTGCCGGTATACGGACTTAGCAGGATTATTTATTAGCCAATGAGATTATCCCAACGATTCACTGCGGTCCTCTTGGGGGCCGACTGGTACCCATCTTATAGGTCTTATCAGTAGAACTCGCTGGTAACAAGCTTCAGTAATGGCGGCGCCCATGACACGACCTGCTAACTCTTTTCTTGAGTAGAGGTATAATACTCTCATTTCTGTTTTGGACAATCATAGTGTCACAAGATATCCCCAGCATGCCTGCTGCGAGGGACAAATGACCACAAAAATGTTTACGACGCACATTCTTTCAACAAAACCAAACACCATGTCTTCCCATTATAGAAAATAACAAACCACGCCCCTCTCCTGGACCCTGGTTTGGTCGACCCTAGGGGGTGCGCTCCCCAGGTCCGTCACAGCTAGGTGCCTATGTTAGGACCAACCTAACCACCCCACCCGATCATCTGAATGCCCACCCCATGTGGATGTCCACCCTACCTAATGTTAATAATGGACATTGGGCATGAATCTTCACATGAGGTTAACTCTTTACGGGCCGCTAATGTAGGAGTGCATCATGCCCGTTAGTCGTCATGATGCACCAATGAAGTGCTGGCGTGACTACTTGCCAGCACTTCAATGGTGCATCATGCCGACCCTCTGGGTGCATGTTAAAGCCATGATGCATCAATTCACTTTCTGTCGAGTTACTCTCCAGTGCTGCAATGATGGCTCACAAAGACGAATGACGATTAGGCTATCACTGAAGGGTTGAATTCAAATTTAGAACATGAACATTGTGTAATGGGCTTTGTAATGGGGAATGAGGTAGTAAAAATACGTGTGATAGCACATGTTGTGTATACAATCATATAAAATGATCCCAGGTGTTTTGTCACCATTCCCCGCCCTAAGTCTTCACGTAGTCTTCAGTTTGACGTCATAATGATACGGTTGTAGACATTCTAAACGTTTACTTTTGCCTTAGACTTTTACTTACGAATGTTAAGCCTCTACGGCTTGCATAATGCCTGAGAAGGGTCGGCATGATGCACCAATGGCCATCATGCACCAATGGGCATGATGCACCAATGGCCATCATGCACCAATGGGCATGATGCACCAATGGGCATGATGCACCAATGGACGTGATGCACCAATGGGCATGATGCACCAATGAGCATGATGCACCAATGGGCATGATGCACCAATGGGCATGATGCACCAATGGGCATGATGCACCATTGGGCATGATGCACCAATGAGCATGATGCACCAATGGGCATGATGCACTCCTGTATTCTGTAAGCGGCACTCAGTGGGTCAATTACAACAACATTGAGCCATCGTTAGGAGTGTATCAATCCCATGAAAGCATGATGCACGAATGCAGAAACGTTGAGTTAATCACTAGAGTCGCACATGTTCATCATGGGAACATTAATGGCATAGAATGCATTTTAAAGGCGACATGCTGCCCCTGAGGAGTTAACGGTAGAAAATTGTGTTCGCCACATTTGGCCATGGATAGAAATGTAATCTAGCTTGTTGTTGTTCTGTACTCAATATAAGATACCCAGTTCATCCGGTGTGAGCACAATATAGCTATGACGTGGACAGTAAAATTTGTCTTACACAAATTAAAATTCACCCATGGGAACCTAGTGTACGTGTTTGTAAATTATACACAATTTAATGGGGCAATTTTAATCGGTCTACTTGCTCCCAAATTTATTATTCTGCTACACTGTGGACGTCATCGCCATAGTAATGATATACTTGTTTGCACCTTACCCTTTAACCCTTTAGGGGCCGCTGATGCATTAATGCATCATCCCCAGTGGTCGTCATGATGCACCAATGAAGTGCTGGCGAGACTGCTCGCCAGTACTTCATTGATGCATCATGCCGACCCTCCATGAGTTTGGCATGAAGGAATGCATCACGGATGAGTTCCTTATCAGGGCTGCATTCACGCATCATATCGCCAAATGGTAATGATACTTTGAGGTCAAATATACTGCCTTAAAAGGGTTAGTGGCTAGGACAGTCAGGCCTCAGAGTTGGACACTTGTCAAACTTTGTTGGCATGGAAACTAGCCTGGAAGGACAAATAGAATACTTGTTAGTCCCACCCAGCCAAAACTCCCTTCACGACACCACACTCTAAATATATACCACAACAAAATGAACCATTCGCAAAATATGAGTACATTCAGGAATGTAAAAGAAAGTATCCAAATAAAATTTGGAAAGGCAATTTTATTCCAGCATGTGTTCAGTAAATTAATGCATTTGGCTGGATCCAGACTTTACGAAAAAGAAAAACCATTGCAATTTAAAGTCACTTTCGCTTTGATGCTTGACCTCAGTGTCCAATTTGTTACAGCATGAACGCTGACAATGGTCGACCTAAATGCCTGGTGAATGTCCAGTGTGGTGAAGAATCACTTTCACCAGGTAGTCGCCATGGTAACTTGTAAAAACATTTACATTAATTCAGGTCCACCTGAATGGCCCCAAGCATGTACACGTAGGATGACGTTAAAATTTAGTGTAGTACTAGATACCAAGAGCACCATGGCATCTTAAATGATAGAGATGTTGATGATTTTGTAGAGAGGAGTTTATTTAAATTAGATATTTTCTGATGCTACATTCCAAGGAAAATGCTATTACAATCTGATAAAGACTAATTGTGGATACATCTATATAGATAAAGATGAGTAAACGTACCCTCCCACTAATCAGCCTCGGCCAGCGTCTATTGATACTGAGTTCAATAGTAGTGTGCGGAGGGCTGGAGAGGGCGAGTCTGCCCACTAATGAGATCCCCCCCCCCCAACCCCTTCACATGCTTTGTCAGCAGTCAGCACTGAAATTTGCACATTCTTTACATACACTGAGGACATAATGGAACCCTGGAGACAGGGAAATGTAATGCCAAGTCCTGTTATTCCACGCTAGGTAATGCGAATGCAGCAAAGCTAAACCAATGGTCTTCACTCTGAGTAGGGAAAGTCAGTTACAAACGCATTCTGCTCAAAATGGGTCCTATAAAGCTATACCATTTTCTTAAAACAAACTCTCTCCAAAATTGTCTCAGGGAGATCATAATGACATGAATGTCCAAATAATAATAATAGTAATACATTCTAGTGTGCCTCCTGTACCCAAGAGAGATGTGTGTACATATCCTCATGGGTTTAGTAGGCCTATATATGCAAATCCATTTAAGATATGTACAAAACAATTCATGGCCTCATGGTGTAGTCCTCAGCATTGGAGCAGCACTGCAAGAAAGGCGTGCAATGGTATAGAGGGTCTTAAGCCTTTAGGGCCACAGGGCATTTAAGGCTGAACCATTTAAGGATAGTATCCAGAGGCGTAGGAAGCAAATCTTCATTGGTGGGGGCCCAGCTGGGGGCCCACCATGACCACCTTAAATTGTCAGCTTGAGCGTGATGACGGCTATACATACCTATGTAGAATTTGTATAGAAAGATAATTTTTGGTGAAATTTAGATCTGATTTGAGGCTCAGGCACCCATTTTTCCTATGCCAATACCAATTTGAGATGAAGGTTTTAGCTTCTTGTCCAATATACTATGAATTCTTGGCAAATTTTTTGGGGGGCCCAGACATACTCAGGCCCCACCTCCTTTATGATTGGGGGGGCCCAGGCCCCCCTGCCCCCCCTTTTCCTACGCCCCTGGTATCATAGCCCAAGTCAACCATTGCATGATACTTAAGTGCAGTGCAGGTGAGTAACCCGCCGGCATTGTGTTGATGCATATATAAACCCTCGTGTCAGCATGATGTATGAAGGCAGTGAAGTGGAGTCGAGTTATTCGCAGGCGCTGCTTTTATGCATCATGACGACATATGATATGCTTCCATGGGACATTAAAACAGCATGCTACCATTAAGGGATTATCCATGTAAGGGCTCAAACGTACCTTAATGCATCTTTTTTACCATAATGCATGGCGGCACCAACGAGCAACTAAATAAATACATCATGACAAATACTGATAACATGACTGAGAAATCCCTGGAGGGTCGGAGAGTAGACTCTCTTGTACTACATCATGGTGCATCATGACGACCAAGGTCATGAACTTTGAGGCATCATTCTGCCCTTCAAAGAGTTAAATCAGTATTGTCGGAGAGTGGACCTTGTATTTAATTCCTGACTCTGTCTTGTTGACCTTAGTTCTTAACGTGTTCTCACATCACTACACTCGACTTCTCTTTCACTACAGAAATACTTTCCTCCCTCCTCGGGTCTTTCTGGGAGATGGATACGTATGTATATAGGCATACTACTGTAAAGGCTCTCAAGAGTGCATCACATGACATATACGCCACATCTACCAAGATGTGTTTCCCATCTCCCTTTAAGCCCCAACGGTGGTCATTCTGGCAATATAATCCACCTAAGTTAGTTCTTTGCATGTATTGAAGCCACACCAGGGCTTTAGGAATCTAAATTGAATGTAGGTCTTAATAGAGCTCCATGAAATCACCCCTGAAGGCCAGAAAAAGGAATGCTCTATGATATCACCCCTGAAGCCCAGAAAAAAAACACTCTTTACAATATTTGATATGATAGGCAGGTTTGGTGTAAGCTAATAAATACAGGCACACTTAAGCCTTTGAGCAGACTGGAGCAGACTTTCCAGCACTTCAATGGTGCATCATGACGACTAATGGGCATGATGCACTCCTGCATCAGCCGCCTTTCAAGGATTAGAACAGGCAATTGCGCATATATACTAGTAGTCAACTATGGGACATCAGTGGGCATTGGACCATGAGAGGGATGGACTGCTCGGGCCAACGCCCTGTTTGGTACACAAGTGCATGAGACCATGGCCCCAGACTGTTCTCTCTGTATATATCCTACATAATATAATGTCACAAGGTAGAGATCATTACTCATCTTAACTGTCAGACAGTGTGTGTGTCTATTGGGGATGGAGTATTCTACACTCTAGTATGCCAAAGACCCCCAAATTTAGAATGGCGACGTGCCCATTACTATGGCCCTTGGTAGGGTGTTTGAAATGTCCCATGTCGATTTAAAAAGTGGCCATATCACCCTGTCGAAATTGCCATATCCCTGTGTCGATTTTAATTTTTATCCCTGTCAGTTTATAGAAAATGTCGATGTCCCATGTGACTAATCCCAGAGGCCCATGTTGATTTAGGGGTCTAGACCCATATCACTTGAATTCTGCTGTGATATGGACCTTTGTGACATGGTAAAGGGTACTTCCTAAAATGGGCATGATGACACATGGGCACTGTCCCCTTTCAGGACTCCCCAGTTCCAACATAGGAAACCCGAGCTTTCTCCAATGTACACTACTTCTAGGCATTTGCTTAGCCAGAAAGGACTGAATAGCCCCTGAATAGCCCCCGCCCAAACTCCTTAACCCCCCCCCCCCCCCACCCTGCTTCTGGTATAAATATTTGCACTAAGGCTGGAGTATAATACTTACTGCCCCTAAATAGCACTGTATGAGTGGTGTTTAGTGCGATAGTCTCCAAGACATATATACTACACGGAATGCCTATACATGTGAAATGTTGAATGACACACATATATGGAAGGGAGGGCATTTATGTGAAGTTATTTGATATTTATACACAGCAAAATGTAGTAAATGTAGTTCTGCCTAGGTTCGTTTCAGACCAAAAGGGGACTATTTTGTACTAAGGCATTTAGCTTTCTTTCAAGGCATGAATTCTACTAAAGATTTGAAGCGTTGCTATGTAGATTGGTTACATAGCACCCACCTCCGCCTATCTAGCGTTCATGCAGCGTTCTATAACTCAAGCTCATTTGCATACGAAATACCTGTGAATGTGAAAGCAACCTCCCTACAGCAGACGCTGGCTAAAGATAGACCCCAAAATCGTCGTCTGCACAAAAGGTAACCCCCTCCACCCCATTCCTCCACCTTAATCACTGTCAATGGACAGTGTTAAGTGAGGATGGGGGAGGGGTACTTAGCTGCATCCAGGTAGCGTCCAGGTAATCATCTATTCCCATGACGTTAGTACCGTGTTAAGGATGTGACGTAGCTATGGCGCCTATGACGTCATAAAACCAGCGTCAATAGAACGCCGTGTTAAGTGGGATGATGAATGTTTAGAGGTGTTTACTATAAAAGGCACTGTGTACTTTGAAGGTCGCAGGGTGAAAAGGAATGTTGTCAGATACAGAATTGGATTATGTAGTAGACTAGTACATGTGGTAAGCCTTTGATTATGCCCTAATTCATTCACCGCGCAATTAACAAGGCTAGGCTTGTGAGTTACTCGCCGAAGTTACATAATTGCATCATGGCGAGTCCCGAGGGGTGATTCTTAACCTTAATTATCCCTATTTATATCAGCCCACGAAATAGGCTGCCCTTTCAAATTCAAAAGAATTCATCTAGGCCTATATATCTATCAGGTGATGAGCGGGGTAGGTTCACCCAAAGTTGAGCACACACCTTTAGCTGGCCATCTCTCCAGGAGCACTAGCTTAATCATAACATTAAATGAACATTGGCAGCTAGTTGAATCTATGCTATGAAATGTTCTTTAGACATCATGTAAATACTCATTTTTGTGCTCCATGGAGGTTTGGCCGACTCCAGGTATGTGGTCAACTTCAGGTGAATTTACCCAAAGTTGTAGGGGACGAGGATGGGGGAAAATGGATATTTATTGCGCAGTATTTGAAAGAAAGTATTGCTTAACCATGCATAGCATGTGTTGAGTACTGTTTCTGTGACACTGAAATGCTTCAGTGCCTGTTGATACCTTTATGTATTAACGGATCAATGATTTCTCCTTAAAAGATGCATGTACATCAAATTTGTCTATTTCCCTTCTTAAGTTTAAATACCCTTAAACAGCAACCCCAAATAGGCTGATTCCACGTATTTAAGTGTTTTAATGGCATTGTACACACCAGAATTATTCTTATAACTAGCTATAACAAAAAGAGAAGTGAAAATAAATAGCTTTAGAATTCCACTGGTAAGCCTATGCAATCCCTTGTCCTATCTATATCAAATGCTTTATTTGAAAACACCCCCTAATCAACCCTGTTCATTTATATTCACTGACTTTGACCTCTCAGTCTATTCATTGCCTTTCTTGTTATTGCAGTTTGACCGGTTTCTCAGCTCCAAAGAGGTACACCCAGACCATGGGGGTCGGCCATTTTGTTTGTTAGTGGATGGACCCCTCCACCTCCGCCTCAGTCTCCACCCCGAGACACACAACAAGGGGATGACCCTTCCCGCATACTACAACACATTCTTCGACCTACGCAAAGAATTCAAAAAGTATTACAAGACCAACAACATCAACTGTATCAAAGACATGCTTGACTGTATCCTTTTAACAAGAAGTGAATTATTACCTATCTAATTGAATTGATTGGATTTTACTTTTTTGTTTTGTTTTAAAAGCAGTAAGTGTAAATTTATGGTTGATTTTTCTTGTGTAATATATAGCATGATTGGCATAATTTTAGTTTACCATTTTTTTTTGTTAAATGTAGATTGTATGGTTAGATAGGCATTTTCATTAGAGATATTCTGTGGGTACTTGCGCTTTGCCTATTTTGGTTACTGCGCATTTTCACTACAAATAGCTACCCCCTCTTTAGAATCCAGAATTAAACATTGCAGTGGCTTTGATTATCAGCTAATCTGTTATGATTAAAGCTGTTCCAATAAGGCTATACTATAGAATTTGGGAACATTGCAGTTGCTTGAAATATCAGTTAATCTGTTATGATTGAAGCTATTTCAACATGGCTGCGATTTTGTGTAAGAAAGCCCTAATCTTATAGGCTTTATCTCATGTGTCTGTAACCACGCAACCCTTAACCCATTAAAGGTAGATAGTGTATCAATACATCAGGCCCATTGGCCGCCATGATGCATGAATGCCGCCCTGGCGAGTTACTCGCTAGGGCTACATTCAAGCATCATGACGACCCTACGGGGTGGATACAGTCTCACATGGTCGGCATGATGCACCAAAGAAGTGCTAGTGAGCATTCTCGCCATGGTGCATCGTGACTACCAATGTGCATGATGCACTCCTGCATTGACCAGTAAACTCTAAAGGGCTAGATCCAGTGTCCAAATGCAATATGTTCCTCATACATGTTTTTCCTGCTACCTGGGTTGTGATTCCCTCTTACCATGTCCCCCATTCATTCACAAGACCATACCCTATGTTTAGCAAAAGCAAAATGGCAGCTTATCAAAGACTATCCAGTGGCTTTGTGATAGCCAGGCTGTTAGTTTTTCATCAGGCTCGCTCCTACCCCATTGATCTAAGGGTGATTGGATTAGGAGAAACATAAATAGGTTAATCTCTTGTGCATTACCCAATAGGCTCAGTGTGTCCTATGTAAGGAAGCCTTTGAAGATATGCTCCCAATGCTAAATCAACACTGCAGTGCTCACAATGGTGTATGGATTAGTGAGTTAGCATACTTAAACCTGTAAGGATTGCGCAGTGTGTTCTTGTATTGTTCCTATAGTTGTTGGCATGAGGCATGAATTCAGTCCTAGCAAGTAGGCTCGGCAGAACTGCATTCATACATTTCAGTGTAAATTTAGATGGGACCCAGGAAACGCATCCCCCTCTTTTTGCCCATATCTAAAGAGATTTATTTGCCTTTTTGGGCCCTAGATTTTGATGAAAAATAGGGATTGCATCCCATTCTTTTTTTAGGCTGCATCCCTCCCTCTCAAAATCCTGAATCAACTGCTGCTGCATCATGCCAACCCTACAGGGCCGATACACTCACATAGGGTCTGTTGGCATGATGCAGCAATGCAGTTCTAGTGAGTCGACTCACCAGCACTGCATCGGAGCATTTTTACGACCAAGGAACATGATGCTTTACACATTCTGCAGTCCTTAAAGGGTTATCCCACTGCTCATGATGGCTCCAGCATAGCAGTGGCCAGTTTTGGTTTATGATTTATCCACTCACTATTTAAGCTGAGTCAATTAAGAGGTAATTGGATCCAGAGTTATGTTGCTACCTGGAGGAGGCGTCCCTGTGTGTGTAAGGTTGGGGGGTAGGGGGACATGTTGGGGCTAGCAAAGCTGTGACAAAAAGGTCCCCTGGGGTACCTGCTTATCAACAAAAGCCTTCATCAGGAAGCAATAACAAAGCCATGGCCAAGTCCTCAGCCTTCAATGTATACAAGAGTGAAAAATGCCTCTCAGAGCTAATGTTAAGTCTTAGCCAATGCACCCAAAGCCCAAAGCTCTACCATACCCCAGGTCCTACCTACCAAAGGGGGCCTTGGCCACCTGTATTTTACATAATGGTGGGGTATAATCAGGGGGTTGGTGTAGGTGACCCTGGTTTGCCATACAAAGATGTGTAATTGGATTATATGCTGGTCCCTGGGTGCTATAAGCCTTCATACATTTATCTGAACATCATGTGAGACATGTTATTCAGCTGTGACTGCATGTTGCCTTTGAAAGCAGCCAGTTTGGTGTAACATGCTATGGTGTATGGATAAACATGCTGGGCTACATATATGGCACTGGGAAGATTCTGGTCTGTGTCATATTCATGCAGTTTCTGGTCACTAAGGTTTTCATGATTTTGAAAGGAAACAGACAATAAGTAGAACAATTAATAGGCCTAGATGATAAAGAGAATTATGGCAGCACAAATTAAAGAATTTATGCAAATTTGAAGTACTAGCCCTCATTCAAATTCTACAATGGAAGACACTGGAAGAATATTTTCATAATACTAGAGGAAGTGTCTAGGCCTAATTACCATCATGGGGACACCTAAATGCATAACATTTTACCAAAATATCAATATCAAAACCTGATGGCAGTGACATAAAGGAAGTTGCATGTATAATGATATCAAATGCTTTTCAACATGCACACATATTATACCAATATACATAACATCAGAGGCAGAAAGAAAAATGTGGAAATTTAAAATAGCCTTTACCATAAGGTGCCCACTAATAGCAGTATAAATAGGTTAAAGTCTACTAGGCTCTACAGCATCCTCCCCCTTCTAACTTTTAAGGGCCACATGATGCCTCAACGTTCATGTTCCTTTGTCATCGTGATGCGCTAATGCATTGCTGGCGAGTCTACTTGCCGGCACTGCATTGGTGCATCACGTCAACCCTTTGAGAGTGTATCACACAGCATGATGCATGAATGATGCAAGTTATTCAGCAGAGCTGCATTCTTGCATCATGGCCATGCACAAGCTGGCATGAAGCATTAAAACAGTGTGCGACAAGCAAAGGTCTTCCTAAATGATGGTAATATAATTATGACACGCATATAAATACTGGTGGCTGCCGATAGAAGACAATGACCATACAGTACCACCATCCCCCTCACACTGCCCAAGGGTATCTCAAGGTCAACTCACTATGACCCCTACAGGAAATGTCCAACCTACACCTTAGGCTTTTTCAATAAACTTTGAAGTGCTACATACTGTTTTGACATACTATGCCGCTTTGTCATTAGATAGGCGAATACAGTCCTGACCAATGCAATGCACATGGCAACCCTGTATGGTTGATATAATCATACACCTCTGGAGGATTGGCATGATGCATGAATTCATCCCTTGCAAGGAGACCCACCAGCTCTGCATTCATGCATCATAATGAATAATGAATTTTACAGCCTTTAAGGGGTTTAAATCACATGAGCCCATTTCAAATGAAGCCTGTTACCATAGCAACATCCATAGAGTCAGTATTTGATGGTTTTGTCAGTAGTGGAGCAGTAAAATACAGTATAAGACATATATCAGGTGGTAGAATATGTGAGTGTATTGGTATATATTGACTTTTGGTTCACAAAGTCAAGCCCACATGATGGTATAGAGATACCCCTTCTGCAGCTGCTCCCTCGTGACTCATGGCTTGAGTTATGGTGGCCTATTTAACCTGGCCATGTACCTATGCAGGTGGAGAAAGTAATGGTAACAATAGGCCCTGGAGTCATATGATGGCCTATAAAAGTGGTCATTTTAACAATAGGAGGATCTATGATGAAATCCCCTGCATATGTACAAACGCAAGTGTCTCACTTGAAAATCGAAATGGTGGCTTCCACACCAAGGCCTTCCACACCAAGGCCTAGATAATGGCCAATCCCTTTCTTAAAACCAAGAAATACCTTCGTTTTCTACAAATATTTATGCGAGTGATGAATAGAAATTTGGGTATTTGTTAAGGGAGGCTGTTGGATTGGTGTTTTTAATAGTAGGCTTGGATTATCCCTCGTACTGGTACAATGTATCTGAAATAATCTTGGTCTTCAGAATACACCTCTATATTGTTCGTGTATAGCCTATACCACCACCCAATGATTTCTGATTGCGTGGTTTTGTTTCCTTACATCATCTTTATAATATAGGTCGATGTAAATGCTACAAAACTTTATTTTCTCATAAATTGGAAATACGTTTAGTTGAATTAATAAACTCTGGTTCTGGCTGATCCAGTCTATATGTACATATAATAATAACTTCTGTTTGTAATGTTAATGCTATTTTTCATTCATTGGGCAATAGTCAAACTAAAAAAAGCATTTCCTTGCATACAGAATCTATGTACCCAATCAAACTGTGAGGCAATTCAAAGGAAAACAGCCATATACACAAATGTATAAATTTAGTTACTCTCATAAAGTTGACGAACATTTCTAAACCGTTTCCCCTTTACCACGTGACTGTGGCAAAAATCAGTCTATTAGATAGTGCTCCAGTCTTTGTCAAGAAGGTAAACATAATTTTAGACCTACACATTTCACAGCCTAAAATGTCAAAGGATAGCCTTACTCCAATTTTCCTTTCTCTCAAATTGTGGCCCAAATCATGAACATCAACCATTTATATAGTGTCTGTATATACCTGTTTGACCATGTGAAAAGTGTAAAAGGTAGTTGTTTGTAAGACGGCCTAGCCGTGCAAGGAAACATAAGGATATATGGTGGCCTTTGTTGTCGACCGCCATGTTTTCGCAGGTACCCTCAGGGCATGGTCCACTTGGTTCAGTAGTATACATAATGCTCTAATACCAACCTAGAACCAGCGAACGTAGGCGTGTATACAGTAGCGCCCCCAAGTGGACTGTGTAGAGTAGAGAATTGTATGATTGGAAATTCTCTATTTTAACCTACCTAAGATTTAACCCTTTAAGGGTCAGGAAACTATAGGAAATATACCGGCAGCATGATGCATTAATACAGCATGATGCAATGAATGCAGCATGATGCTTGAATGCAGCATGATGCAATGAATGCAGCATGATGCAATGAATGCAGCATGATGCAATTAATGCAGCACTGACATGGACTGGTGTTGATGCTGTTTTCTTCTTTCAAATTTTATTTTAACCCCCCCCCCTCCTTCAGGACATTTGTTCCATTGCTGGTGTGAGAACATGAAGCAATAGAGAGACTGCTATACTACATCAAATCTTACGATCTTATTCCATAGTATTTAAACATGCATATAGTATCTTGAGTATCTTCAGTATTACAATGGTCAATAGTTGGTCATCTAGTGCCCCGCCCTCCTAAATTGAATCCCCCGCCACGCCCCTTCCCCCCCCCCCATTCCCCACCCTTTCCCCCTGCAGGTAGGGGGATATTAAAGGTATATATTCCATCATGGGTTGGTCCTCCCTATAGGAACACCTATAGGTAGACTCCATCATGGGATGTATGATGTAGACGTGTGTGTGACCAGTGTGTACAGGCAGGTACAGGATTCACACCGCCCACCTACTTGTTGTACCCTCTGTGCACATTCACCGACATGAGTTAACCCTTCAAGGCCCACCTGTGTCGTAATGATGTATTCATGAATGCAGCCTTGATGATCCTACTCATCAGGACTTTATTCATGTACCATGTCAACCAATAGGGAGTGTATATCAGACAACTGAACATGGGACTGGTGTGATGCATAAATGAAGCTGTGGTGAGTAACTCGCCAGGACTGCATTCATGCAGCAGAAAGACAGATTATAGTATGATGCATGAAAGTCCACTGTGACAGTCAATGGTTTAGTTCGTAACCTGGCCGCCTGGGGGCTCCCTGTGTGAGAACGCCGCCGGCGGCCATTTTGTATTCATCTCCATTATGACCTTGAACTAGGTTGACCATGGTGAAGGTCATCAGGTCAGCGTTCACTATGTCATCCACTGGCCACCATGGGAAGTCTTATTTTAGTATGGCCATGTATCAAAAAGTCAAAGTTAAAAAGAACCTTAAAATAGGTGGGCGTCTGTTGGATCGATGCCTGCTAGGCCAGAGCCTCTAGACTTGCAATAGTCTCTGGCCATGCAATGGGAATTTTCAATTTCAAATTGAGGGATCATGAATTCAGGTGAATGTAGGACCATTTTAAAGTTTAGATCAAAATGCAAATGAAGGAAAGAATTAGTCTATTGTGGTGGATTTTACCAGTTACCTCTTAGGCCATAGATAGCATCTTATGTCTTCTCAAGTTTGGTCATGGTGATCAAATATAACAGGTGGATATGGATTAGAAATCCCAGCCATATACATTAAACAAAGGCAAGGGTTCTTTTACATCCCATATCACATAGTCACAGTAGGGGATGAACATGTCTTTGATATGCTATATGTTAAACACAGTAGGGGGTATGTAGGCAATCCAGATATAAGCAGTGCACTGAATGGGATTTGAACCCAAACAACCATGGATGCCCATTCATTGTCACGTCACATGAGATTATGACGTCACACTGACAGATACGTCACCACATGACTTGAACAGCGGAAGTGGCGTCACATCAGAGCTGCGTCTCTCTTGTCAGAGGACGCCGGTACCACTCTTCCCCCGGGGGACGATAACTCTCTAAGCCGATATGGCGTCTGTTATTAAAAATGCCTCAGGCATTGGAGTGAATTATTAGGAGGCGCTTTGGCTACAATTTCTAAAACAAACAAGTCCATGGTGCAGCAAAGTACCAGTAAAAAACTATTACAGAAATGAATAATTGAAGCTACCTGCCTGTAAATTCTTATCTGTAGTGGTAAATTGAACTTATTTTCTTGGGGATGGGGTATAGGATTAATGAAAATTGAATAAACACATCTTGTTTGGAAATGGGGAGGGTTCAAGATATATTTGTATCTTTCATTATGCCCCTGATGCTACCGTCACTGAAAATAGTCCTTGGGGGTCAGTTAATAAAAGACAAAGGGTATAGACATATAGGTATGCTTTCATAGGAGACTCTATTTTATGCTATATTTGTCTTTCCAAAAAGCTTTTATAAAGTCGATCGTAGGTGCAGGTACCTTTTCACATTCTTAACAAGATGTAGGCCTCCGTTTGAGACGTTATGCCATGCGTTTATAATTTATGTCTTGACAGATGGAGGCCATCCATTGAAAAACGACAAATTTAATTTAATTTTTCTTCTTTTTGAATTTACTTTTATGTCTTACATAAGTGGGCTACTTTCCATCGCACCATCATGATAATTTCTTAACCCTTTAAGGAGAGCAATGCATTTCAAGGACCGCTGATGCAGGAGTGAATCATGCCCACTGGTCGGCATGATGCACTGTTGAAGTGCTGGCGAGTCTGCTCGCCAGCACTTCATCAGTGCATCATGCCGACCCTCTTGGGGTGCATCAAGTCCATATACATGTACTATATAGTAGGCATGATGCATGTGTGCAGTCTTGTTGGGCAGACTTAAAGAGGCTTCATGTGTGCAGCATGACCATATTTGGGCATCAACCTGAGTTATTTTGAGGCACTTCAAGGGATCACACATGTTCTCTAGGTAGGGACATTTTACATGCTATAGCTCAGCAATGGTAGATGACCAAGTGCAACAAGCCGCCATGACACTGTTATAATGGGTCACTAGGTGGCAGCACTATCACGCCATCCTCCTTATATATATATATACCTTATATACATCCAGGTATAGCTGAGTTATTATTGGACATGTTCAGGTGTATGGGGATCCACAAAAATACACATGTCTTATTCCCACGCATAGTCATGCACTTTATCATATATATATATATATATATATATATATATATATATATATATATATATATATATATATATATATATGAGTAGCCTAGCATCACTTTCTGGATTACTAGATTATGAAGATGATTGCACTTGCAATTGCCATAGCCCATTGTCTGAAAATCAAAAATTTAATCTTGGAAGATAAATAAATCCCTTTAATAGCTAATATGTCATCAAGCTAACGATACCTCAAAATTCCACTTGCACTGGCCATAGATTTTTAGGGCAGAACTATCTTACACAGCTATCTTCTACACGTAGGAGTTAAATGTAGAATATTCCAACAAAGCTTCAAAGATGACATTTGTATGGACTTATTTGTTGCATTTGGAGTACAGCTAGCATTATAAACCTTGAGAGAAACCATAGTCCCTGCATGTGCTTTAGGCTAGGTGGGTGTAAGAATGAATACTAGCGTGGTACCGGCGGGCGGCGTAGTGATATGTGCAGGTGATCAGTCAGTCTCCTACACGACAAGTGCCTCTAGGGGTTATGTCCCTGCTCTGTTAGAAGTGTCCAAGTCCCAGTTTTAGGTCTATTCATTGATACATCATAAATGTATTAGAGAGAGAGAGAGAGAGAGAGAGAGAGAGAGAGAGAGGAACTCAGCATGGCTCTCTCTCTCTCTCTCTCTCTCTCTCTCTCTCTCTCTCTCTCTCTCTCTCTCTCTATATATATATATATATATATATATATATATATATATATATATAGATATATATGCACCAAGTTGATCCTACAGGGCCAATACACTCCCATTTGATGGCCATGATGTATGATTGCAGCCCTGGCGAGTTACTCACCAGAGGTGCATTCACGCGTCAGGTCTAGAAATGGGAAGCAAAGTACACTAAATCAGGGACTTTAAAGCACTATGGATTCCTCAAAGGGCTTTCCAACAACAGAGGCTTCAGCCACTCTACTGCAAATGGTGCAACTTTGCTATGCGGACTGTAGAAGGGGAGGGGACAACCCAAGTAATGACCAACAACCTTTCACCAGGGGCCCCATTCCTCAGAACTATTTCCAGAAAGTAGGGCCCCTTTTCAGACATACGCTGTTGTAATTTCTTTGAGCCTTTATATATATGTTGTGCCCAACAGAAATGTTCTATTTTCTACCTTTCAAAATGCTTTTATCTTTTGTGGGCATTTTGTGTACTCAGTTGCAAGATGTAGTTCGGCAAAAGGACAAAATAGATATTTATAAAAAAAAAAATACAAGAAAAACAAGCAAAAACATAGTTTTTTTAAGTTGGAGCCATGGAGGCTTCTTGATACCCCGGCTGCATTCTTTCGTGCATCATGCCCATATAATGCTGGATTGATACGCTCCTGAAGGGTTGGCATGATACATAAGCAAATGTACACGACCATGGGATATTTTTACGATGTAAAATATCCCATGGTAGTGGAAATTCCATTTATGTCATGGCTTAGGGGGGCGTAATGAAGAAAAATGGCTCAGCTCTGTTTAAAATCCAAGATGGCGGATGCCCGTTGAATACGGGCATATTGTATTCCATCCCCCATTGAATACGGCCGTTTAAGTACTATTCTATAGTAACGATCGTATCAGCCATGACATAAATCGATGAACGTGGATGCATCCTAGGGCCCTTCAAATGGGAAAAGGTTAGATACTAGAAATACACTGTACACGTAAAGGTATCATGTATATAAATACATCACCATTTAAGCAGTTAAAGTGAACCATTAACTACTTAAACTGAGCTTATTTTGGGATATGAGTCTTAATTGATGTGCGTGTATAGTACCGGCAACTTTATAATTCCTCGTCTCCGTGCAGTGGACACTATTCTTGGAGACGACTACCCAAGATGGTGTTCTTGTCCCGGTATACTCAAATTTAGCCAAAGTTATTTGCAGCCCATTCTAAATCAGTAAATGAGGGATATCAACTGATATAGTATCCAGAAACCCTCCAAATGGTGGAGGGAATTCTGACAGGGGAGACGTAGAGTGATAAAAAGTGACCCTTCAAATAAGTCTCAAATGTTTGGGCATCCCTAGCCCACTTAAAAGGGTCTATATCTCTTCTTTCCTATCCCCTCAGGATGTGTGTGGTGCACATATGCGTGGGCACTGACACATTCCTCTGTGAAATTGTGTAATGTCGTTCTCGTCATGAATATGACCTTAGATGTCGAAATGGCGTTAAACATCTATTACTCACTCACTCTCTCAAATGTTAAAATGTACTAATCAATTCCCCACTACCTTCAGACGTCTATGTAGAGTCAACAGGGATGTAAGTCTTCAGGATTTATCAGGATTTCCTGATTTCTGAAATTTTTGAATGACATTTATTTTCCTTACATGAATGGTAAGGAGGGCTATTTGTGAAAAAATAGAGGGCTTTTATATCAAGTAAATGTATGGCTTCCTGATTTTTGCCTATTCCTGACTTACATCCCTGAGTCAATATCCTCAGAAGATACGCTCTGATTACGTCAATAGACCCGATACAGTCAATGGGATTGTGTGTAGGGTGGGGTCGGTTATATATAGAGCGGATCATCACGAGGGGTATGAATACTACTACTATGGAGCTGTTGGGGATATATTGAATATATACCATTGAGTTTTGGCAAATGGACCATGACCACATTCCACCATATGACCTCCATAATAATGGTTACGATTCAGTGAATCCTTAGATTGAGATGCACCAATACCCCCCCCCCTTCCCACCAACCCATACACCTATACCCCACCCATACACCCAAACATGTGTCAGCAAGGGTGGTCAGATGAATTAGTCACAAACTGTATCATTAGACTAGTTGTTCTTCCTAGTGTTAACCCGGTAAGGGTCGCTAATGCAGGAGTGCATCATGCCCATTGGTCGCCATGATGAGTGCTGGTGAGGCTGCTCGATATCCTGGCCTTCTCCAATAATAGGGTCTTCTGCACGGAAGAGCTGGCGAGGCTGCTCGGCAGCACTTCATTGGAGCATCATATCGACCATCCGAGGGGTCTAAATGATTCATGCATCATGACAACCAATGGGCATGATGCATTAATGCATCAGCGGCCCTTAAGGAACCTGGTGACATGTGGGGTAGAACCATTTAAGGAGATGAACTTCTGGAATATTATTGACGGCTACGTCGATATATCTGTGAATTAAGACGACGTAGCACCCGTCACCTCTGTGGGCCTATACAATAGTAATCTAATTTTGCAACAGGCAGTCTCTTTATCAATAGTTAGGTACCTGGAGATTCTATAAATGACACACACTGGGGATAACACGAATTCCCTATGTGACAGAATGTAACTATGGTAACTTAGCCACAGTCCTTTTATATCTTTATACATTAGCTGTGCACCTTGACGATCATGTTCAGACTTAGGATTAGAAGGGGACCAGTCAGTAGAATACGGAGTTAGACACGTACAAGAAATGGCCTCCATTCTACAACGGTTAATAACAGACGGTAAGTGCCATAATTCTATCTTCTTTAAATTATTTTAAGGCCGGCTGATGCATTAATGCATCATGATGACCTATGGGCATGATACACTCCTGCATCAGCGGTTTTTGAAGGGTCAATTCAAACATCTGATAGGCCTACATGAAAAGTGTTTGTTCGTTATTAAAGCAGACTTTCGGGGTGATGTACTTCTAAAGATATGTGAATATCAAGATTCTAAATATTTGTGTCAAGGTTTCCCTCGTTGAATTTTTCCGTAGAAAGCTACCAATTAACTCCCTCTGAAACTGATATTTCCCAACCAACACACCTAAGTACGGTTAAACATCCGGCTTGCAAAAGTTCTTTGCCGATTCGGTCAAATCATTTCCTTGCACTTGTTTGGCATTACTGCCTTGATCTAGATACCTTTCATAATCATTGTCAGTAATATTTCAATAGAATTTCAATAACCCCACCCCCTCACATGTATAGCCTTGTGACCCCAGCTGCACTTGACTGCTGCGTCTGAGTGTCCAGCTGACGTTTCCCACCACGTGTGACGATTGTCGTCTGCTCTGTCGATATTTACATATTCAAATCAAACAAAGCGAGAAAGAGTCTTTGGAGCCTCGATATCGATCTAATGATGTATGACGCATGCTCAGATAATCATCTAATTACATATAGTCCCTAGATGAGGGTGGGAATGCAGGAGTGGGGGGGGGTGCTTAATAGAAGTAAAAAGAACAGCAATGTCAGGGGGTTCAGGCTGTGTTTGCAGACGACTTTGCACCTGTGGATGCGCGCGCAGCTGTATCACGTCAGATGACTTTACAAATACCGCTGATCGCCCACAGGTGTCTCCACAATTGTTACCATGGTTACACGAGCTCCTCTTCCTTCTGTACTGAGTAACTCAGCTGCTGTCGATCGGGGTGGGGGGTGGCGGTCTTAACTATGGGGAAAATATTTATGATATTCAATCTTTTAGACCAGGCAATCCAATGGAATTAAGGTACATAACCAACGAATATTATAGTACAATGTTATAGTATTTGATATTAATAGACTAAAATTACGTCAAGTACCTGCTGGACTGAAATACTAAAAAGTCCATAGCCTACAAATGAAGAGGATTGGCCTGTAGTCCATTATAACAGGTATATAATGTCTGTGACCTCATAGTTTATACCTTTTTTCCTATGTATTTTTTGTTTTGAATATTAATACTTTTCGATAAATGGTCATTTTTGCCCCTTTCAGGTCATCAATTTGTAGATCCAGAACAGATTCTCGTCAGATTAGAACCCGGAATATGGTGAGTCCTCCTAAATAATCATATTCTCACAAAAATGTTATTCCATTCAATTTTTTTATTACAAATTGTAAAGTTACATGCAGGAATTGGCCTTGCAAGTTAATACCTTATTTAGCTCTGTCAAGGGAGATCCCCTTCCCAGGGGGTTTTATTTCAATAAGGGAAATGCCTGCGGCAAATAACGGCAGCTATCATGTCACACTGATCCAATATAAAGACATATAAAACCTAGCTTGATAAACTAGACCTGTCAAACATGGACAAGGAAAGGAAGTCGCCTTCTCAGAAGTAAGGCAAAACAAATGGTATATATAATACCGGTATTATATCTATGTATTTGTAATCATACGTATTATATATTATTGTTTATCTCTAGTTTGGGAGGTCGAGTCAAATAAGAAATGTAAGAGATAGATGATAAAGTAAAAATTATAAATGTAAAAATAAAAAGATTAAAAAGTAGACCAGTGTAAAGTGATCCTATATCAATATCAATGCTTCATCGTATAATGGAAAGCGAAATGTTGGACATTTTACCACTAGACATGTCCTATTTGGTAATAATAAAGGACTTTGGAGAAAAAAAAGGAGGATGCCCTAAATATCGACAACCCCCCACTTCGCATAGCGAGAGTGGTACACTTTCATTTTTAAAGCAGTATATCAGCTTTAGGCTGATCATCATCTCTTAATCCTTTAAAGATATAATGCCGTCCAAAGCCTTCATACATAGATGTATACATTGCCACTTAATCATAGACAGACTATAGATAGAGTAACTTAGTCCTGGATTGATTATAGACCTATTACTGTCACTTAGTGATGGACACATTGTAGCCATGTTGGTGCCATTAGCAAGGAGCAGATTATAGAGAAATATTATTGTCACTTAAACCTTACTTTTGGCCTATAACTGCTATTGGTCCTAGATAGACTATAGGAGCTATTCCTGCGACTGAAGCCTGGACAAACTATAACCTTATTGCTGCCACTTGTTAGTGAAAACAGAGTCAAATATCAGCTGTATAGCACACTTTGGACTCCATGTGAGATAAGATATCACACTATAAGTGGATGTGGACTGGTCTGTCATATAGAGCTCTTAGTATAGAGCTGCTGGATGTTTTAACAAGGGGGGGGGAGGGGCTGTCAGGCCTATATTGGTACATGTACAGGGGCGTAGGAAGCAAATTTTTATTGGGGGGGGGGAAGGGGTCTCGGTTGGGGGGCCTGCTATATTTTTATATAGGCTTATATAGGGAACCTCCTCATTATTGGGGGCGGGGGGGGGGGGTCCAGGCCCCCCTGCCCCCCCCGTTTCCTACGCCCCTGATGTATTGAAGATAGAAAAGGAGGGAATAGAGAAATTCTATTGGTATAGTCTAGGTGCGCCCCTAAGGAAATCAGGGGCGTAGGAAAAGGGGGGGCCAGGGGGGCCTGGGCCCCCCCAATCATAAAGGAGGTGGGGCCTGAGTATGTCTGGGCCCCCCAAAAAATATTTGCCAAGAATTCATAGTATATTGGACAAGAAGCTAAAACCCAGCTTGGCCCCCCCCCAATGAAGATTTGCTTCCTACGCCTCTGGGAAAGGGGCACAATTTCAAACAATTTTTGGTCAAAATGACAGATAATGTATTATGGTTGGTCTTTCTTGTGTGGGGGTAGGGGTGTGTGCCCAAACACAAGAGGGGGGCCTAAGAGGGGGAAAAAAGTCAGCCTGTTCTCATGACCCCCCCCCCCCATAATCAGTTGTTACTAAATGACTCCTCCTTTACACCTGATAATGAGTGGTGTAGGGTGGGAGTGTTACAGGTGCTAATATAGGCTGTTATCTCTGCACCTTATACAGTTATGTATGTATACAAGGATCCAGCTTACCGGAAGTAAGATTATAGCCGCTACTAGTGTAATGGTATGGTATGTTAGCTCTTTTGAGGCAGCAGAGTAATTTGATATGGCACGATGCAAACCTTAACCCATCGTGCCACATGATGCCATAAAGGCCCATCCCCTTTCTCCTCCTGAGGCACCGATGCTATAATGGCGAGTTATTCGCCAGAACTGTATCAATGCATCTAGGGACCAAGTATAGGTATTCTGTATAACACCAATGGGCTAGCCATTACTAAAATTTGTTAAGGGTGAAAGTTATTGTAAGCAAATATATTTATATAACTAGAAACACGACTAAAGGTAGATCCCTCTCATTTAATTTGAGAAACTTTAAATTGGATCACAATTGAATTAAATACAATGCCACTTGTGGCTGGCAGTGTTGTGTGCGTAGTTGACATTACATCCGGTAGTAGTCGTGGTCTTGGATCCTGTCGCCAGGTGGCACCACACACAGCTGCACAAATGTCGTCTGCTCCGTTGTGCGCATGCGTCACAGCTGTAGGTGGCGCCATCTATCGACGTGTACGCCGACACCACGTGTTGGGGGCTGGTAGGGATCGATAGCAATGCAGTATATTTACTCAAGTATGCTTGGCATGCTTATTTTCATTTTTGAAAAAAGCATCAAAATAGGCCCAATCATGTTATACATGTCACGAAAGGCTTATAGTCCTATGTTATAGAAATGGGAAGGATGGCTCTAGACCCCTAAAATCGACATGGCGACATGGGCCATTTTTTGCTTAGTGACATGGGACATGAACCTTTCTTTAAAATCGACATGGTGACATGAACTTTTCTTAAAATCGACATGGGGACATGGACTTTTCTTAAAATCGACATGGAGACATGGCAATTTCTTAAAATCGACATGGGACATGGGGACCCCCCATCAAGGGCTCCGGAAGGCCTACATTATTATAAATTTGATATCATAACTCTTTAACTCCATCATCCCATGGTTCCCATAAAATAAAGTAGGGCCTACCATTCAGATACCTGGTAGCTTTCTTTTACAAAAGGATATCTTTTCAATTTCCGCCTTGCACAATGATTATCAAAATGGAGTAAGCCTACTTACAATTAGGACCTGGGAATTAGGATAACTGTATTTTGATAGGATATCGAATCTGAATACTTAATCCACTACAAAACATCTGTTGTATTGATCATCGCAAAACGTCAGATAAAAGCATGGCAGAAATATCATAACGCCCGCATATTTCAACGCCTTGGTAACAGCTGTGGATTTCAACATGTCCCATTAAAAATGATCTCTGCTCAGTATTGATGAATAGAAATTGATAAATGGACTAATTTCGTGAATATCCCCTTTTTCCAGCACGAGAACAGACTATGTTGATGACGACACAGTTATTAGAGCGCGTGGGTTGCCATGGCAATCGTCAGATCAGGACATAGCTGCGTTCTTCCAAGGTCTAAATGTTGCCAAGTGAGTATGCCGTCACCTTTTCAACTTTTATATTCATATTTGATAAACTAAAAAGAAAGGTGCTGCATTAATCTGCCATGACGAAACTGAAGCAGTTCAGTGGCCGATCCAGGATTTGGAAAAGGAGGGGGCGTGGGCTAAAAGGAGGGGCGCACCCCCTATTTTGTGGCAAATTTTGGGGTCCAAAATATGTAGTTAAACTCTTAAACACTGGGGAAAATGGGGGGCGCCCCCCTCTAAATCCGCCACTGCTGAAATTAAATCCCCTGCGGCCTGAAATGATTATCTAAAATCATTTTCAGTATTTCATATGAATATCTAAATTAATTTGAAATAATAGCTAAGTAACCATTCCAGCTCGGGCGTGAAAATGTTCATAAAGTAGATGGCCCACATGATAACAGTTTATGCGTGCCTTAGGCTATATACTCGGTCTACCATTATGCCGTTAGATAAAAATGATTGTACATTTTCCCTCAATATATACTTTCCCATTGGCCCCATCATGTTATGACCCTAGGCTAAATACGTAATCTATATACCGTTGGACTGAAATTTTATTGGGCATTTAATATTTTGTCAGATAATGATCGATGAGTTTTATCCATTCTGAATGTGTGGGAATATTGTGACACTGAATATGCCCCGAGCATCAGATACGTGTAATATAAATTACATAAAATGACGTTGCATAGGTATACCATCACCAGAATCCATTCTCTTAAACCAACAAACCACCAATAAAAATAGGTGGGATACATTTAAAATGACAAAGGCCTATAAACAGCATGGCGGTACCTGAAGATCTGGCAGTAAATATAATACCTCACTATCAAATGCATGCATGTAAGCTTATATAATAAAAATGGTCATATATTCGCAACTGTTTTATGGGCAGAAAAACAAAATAATTACACCTGTGTTCCAATGAACCAGTTGTATTTGTGAGTGGGCACGGAAAAAGGGCACCCCGTGTACATTTTGATAGAATATCCTCTCTGCTTGTCTCTTCATGGTGTTTGTGATGCTCACCAGAGGGCAGATTGTACCAGCTGTGACATGACGCCAGTTTGGACATAACACGACCCCCCCCCCCCCAAACATAACCACGCTACACTTCCCACACACTGTCGTGATGTCCTGTGTATATAAGGCACACCTTGCGTTTAAAGCGCACCGCAACTTAATGGAATCCTATTGGATCCCTATAGGGTGCATGTGGGAGTCGATTTGACTTTGGTTAAGTAGTAGTGATTTGATGCACGATATCTTTGCCTATCTCGCCATGAATATGACCTTAGCTTTCGAAATGGCGTTAAACCTCTATTACTCACTCTCTCTTTGCCTATAAGGTGCATCCCAGACTTTGGCTGCTTCGATAAAAACACACCAGGGGTCCGTCCTCTCGTATAAGCCACACCTTATACGCAGTATATTAAGGTAGCCTGGATACAGCTTTCCCGTCCCCCATCATCATCACCTCTAGCATTGATCAATCATACACCTCTGTGACACGTCACTAGAATGATGTTGTGTTTAAATCCCGTCAAAACCAAACTGCCCTAGAGTAGACGTAATTCTGAGCGACAGGTGGATGGGTGGCGGCGGTTGGGGGGGGGGGCTATTCAATGCATGACCAATACCTTCTAACGCCCTGAGCCCCTCACTTTTGAAAAATAAACTTGTTCTATTTAACTGTATCCATGGATGGTTTCGGTTGAGAATATATAATTATTCTATGGTTCAATGCTGTACGGGCCTAATGAGTAATTCGGATTATGGGATCACAGTTTAGACATTATAATTGTAGAGAATAAGTGTGCACTCTAGCCTATGCTAGAAGAAACTAATACTCAGAAAGACTTACTAAAGGTCTTTTACCGACAGTTGGACCTAATGACTTTCCCTAGTGATAACGGATTGTTGTGAGCATCAAAGCCCTCTTTGTTAGAGTTTGTGTAACATTAGTAAAGGCCCCTACACCATGACAACACCCTGAGGGCATTTCTAGACAGGACCTGACACTTTACTGAGGGCATTTTTATCTGTTATGAACTTGTAAGCCCCTTAAGGGGCCATTTGGTGATCATAATGCATGAATGTAGCCCTAGCGAGTTATTCACCAGGGCTGCGTCCATGCATTAAGCCGACCATGCCAGGTTGGTACACTCCAGGCTGTTTGGAGAATTACTCGCCAGATGAGTTAGCGAGTAACTCACTAGGATACATAAACCCTTAGTGCTCATGTGGACCTCAAGGGGCTGCTGTACTATAAAAGCATAGCTTGTAACAGCGCATATCACTCTTGTCTTCTTTTTTGTACAAAGAGGGATAGGTTGGGGGGGGGGGCTCTCCAGCAGGGCCTCTCCTGAGGGGCTGCAACACTGGTGACCCAACCCAACAGACCGACCATCCCCCTAATTATCAGCCACGTCCTCACGGGCGTTGGCCCTTCATGTGCCGGCGGCCAGGTAACAGATTGTCCCGGTATGTCACCTAATCCTCCAGCCTCCTACTTCTACTCACCTGGCGCCCACCTGTCCTCCAGGTGGCACCACAAGCCTCCTCCAGAAGTGTCCTGCTAGTGTTTGGTGGAGCCTCACCTGGGTCTGGTCTATATAGCGTCTCTACCTCAGCCTATCAATAAGGAGTGTTTTATATAGGCTTATATACCATAAGGAGACTGACTTTGTGAAAAGGCGGCTTAACACCTTTTACTGAAGGAAACACCCAGGAGGACTAGTTTGACTTTTGGAAGCTTGTATTTTGAAAACTGGGAACCTACTGAGACACATGTAAAATACACATTGGAGACCAAAGTAGGCGAAACTGGAGAAATTGGATATTATAGAACGTACTAGGATATAGAGAATTAAAAGGAAATACTGGAATCTCTCTATATAGAGGCTTTTATTATTGGCAAATCTGAGGTTGCTGGACAAAGAAAGTCTGGTGCCAGTGATTTTTAAAGGGAGTAGAATTTCATGGTGGGATTCTCCCTGTGAGGTGGGAGACACTAAGGCCCTTATGTCCTTCATGAGAGCAAGGAACCGCTACATGGGGAAGACAAGGTAAGGTATGATATGATTCACCTCCAGAGTGTATCAAGCCATCAAGGGTTATTTGATGCCTCGTGACTAATTGTCCTCATAATGCATGAATGTAGCCCTGCATGTGTCCTATCAAGGCTACTTTTAAGAATTGATTATACACGGCCCATCCAGGTTTATGCCCTCCCATAGCAGCAGAATAATGTTATATTGCAGTGTGGAAAGAAAAAAACCAGCATTGTATTGTCATCATGGAAAGTGGCTGCATGCAATACGCCGTCATTGGACTGGTTAAAATTGTGCATCTATATTTGCTGGAGGGCTTACAAGTGATATGGACCTGGGAAATCCAAATGAAGTGCATGTTGTTCTCACTAGGCTTGGTTTTATGCATTATCACGATATAATGGGCAAGGTATTTCGAGGCAAAATAGTTAATGTAGCTATTGCAAAACTATAGTGACTGGTTGTATAATGGGCAGTTAATCCAATTTTTGGTTAATTGAGATAGCGATACAAATTCAATTAAATCTAATCGCCCCTGTATACCTTAACGAAACCCACTCTTCTCTACGGCCTCAGGGGAAGCCGATTTGCAATTTTCAGGATAATCAATTTTTTTTTTCCAATTTCATGTCAAAATGAGCTACTGAAACATGACATCCAATTCCAATAATGTCACCAAACTACATAATATTGGCCCAAATTGCCTATATCTGTAAAGGAGTGTGGGAGAGTTGGACAGTTAAACGGCCGGGTCATAGATATTGTGGACTGACGGTCGGTCCAGCCGCCGTCATGCTATCCACCAGGAAACACCTGGTACTTGACTGGCCATCACTCACTCCCACTTTTTCACTCTGAGTGTACATACATGTGACAAATTACTAGGATTGTGTGGCCCCCTGGTGGTGGAAGTGGTGAACTACAGTCCAGTCTGTGCACTGGTAGCTTGTCCTATGCTGGTCACATATGGTCAGGGTTACATGCTAGGGTTATATTCCTGCCATATTCTGATATAGGAAGTCCACAGCCAGCTGGGAGGAGCTAGTGAGATTCTAGGAATTTTCAAACCAGGAACAAACACCTATTCCATCTGTTGGGAGGATATATATACATTATTTGACTTGGTTTGTGAAGGAGAACATTGGACAGTATTACATTCAGAAGTCAATTGAAACTTGGAATGTCCCACTTAGGGTAGGTCTTGTTTAGAATGAGAATTACATAGAAAACTATTCTAAAATTCTTAATATTGCTCATAATATTCTAGAGTTTAAATGAGTTGTGAATGGAGACCATATTCAGTGTCAGATCCAGGACTTGAAGAAGGAGAACTTGCGACCTAAAATCAAGGGGTGGGGGCACACCCCTCGATCTTCTGAATAAAACTAGGATTAGAAATTAACATAAACAGCAAGGCCCCTCGAGGGCCGCACTCATACAGTCCTTATAAGAACCAATGGACATGCTGAATTAATGCCCTTTTGGACCACAAAGGGTTAAATGGGGAAAAAAGACTTTACAGCTTTGCTGTAACTAATCTTTCAACCTTTGTACCTCGTTTTATCTACTCCAATTAAAGATGTTTATCTTCTGTCTTTTCTTACCAGGGGTGGCGTGGCGCTGTGCCTCAGTCAGCAGGGCAGGCGGAATGGGGAGGCGCTCATCAGGTTTGAGTCTAAGGAGCACCGGGACTTGGCGCTGAGGAAACACAAGCACCACCTGGGACAGAGGTACATTGAAGTGTACAAGGCGTCAGGGAAGGACTTCGTCAACGTAGCTGGAGGTAAGGATGGAGATATGATATCAGTAATTAGTCCTTCAAGGGCCGCTAATGCATTAATGAATTAGATGAATGAAATAAATGCAGCCCTGGTGAGTAACTCATCAGGGCTACATTCTTGCAACACGCCAACCTTACAGGATTAATAAACCTTGTGATGCTCCGATGAAATACTGGCAAGCAAACACGCCAGCACTTCATTGGTGCATCATGATGTCCGCTGGGCTTGATGTACTCTTGAATTGGTGGCTGTTAAAGGGCGATTAGTTCCATTCATGACCCTTTAAGGATAACTTCTGACTATAGGTCCCCATAATGTACCAAATAAAGCTAACACCCTATGTCTCGGTTTACTATTAGCTTTGAAAGCCAAGATTAAAAAATAAAGAATTTATATATAATTTCTGTTCAGGTTTTATAGCATTCCAGATCTATGTCAAACATGGTTGTATGGTAGCAGTCCAAATTTGTTGCGCCCCCCCGCGCCAGAGGCGTGGAGAGTTTTCGCGCCCCTCTTTGATCTATAGTAGCGCGCGGGCTTTTTTGCTAAAAAGAGGGTGAATCTTTTTAGCCCCCCCTCAAGAGGGGTCAAAACTTTTTTAGCTCCCCCCTCGGGAGGGGTCTGAAAATTTTACGCCCCCCCTCAAACCCACCCTCCCCCCCTGTTGATAAATAATGACCACTCCCTAACTGTATTGGTACATCATGCAAATCCATTAGGGGTATATCAACCCTCTAGACACAGCTAGATGCATTCATGCATCATGCCAAAAAAGGGGCATCGTGCGCCATGCATCCTTTAAAGGGTTAACACTTGTTCCTACTACCACTAATTTTATTCTATTGATAGGTCTAACAAGTCCTTATCTTAGATAAGAGGTCTTGAGTCGCCCCAAAAAACCTTGACACTTTTGCTCTTGCTTTGGGCAGAATACTTACAGTTAGATAGGCTGTGCTGTAAATTCCAGCATATATCAAGCTGCACCCTACAGCTATGGATTGTCTCTTTGTTGATATTGAGGTATTTGCAACAGCTGCTGTGAGGGAAGATTTACCAATTCCTTAAAACCCATCTCATTGACAAAACTCATCTCATTCCAGGTAACAACACAGAAGCACAGGCCTTCCTGTCAAGACATAATGGCACCGGAAGTCAGATCATCGTGCGCATGCGTGGTCTGCCTTACTCTGCAACAGCTGAACAAGTGGTAAGTTAAATGGCTTTAAAAAGAGAAAAAAAGGAAGAAAGAAAGGAAGAGAGGGTCAAAACGAATATAAAACAAGTTTTGTCATTCATTAAAAGGTTTATGACTTTGTTGGTATCAATTTGTATGACATGTCAAATTGATGTTGACCCCTATTCATAAAATGAAAAAAAAAATGCAATTGTGGAAGAAGAGGTACCCAAAAAAGATGAAATCTTAATAAAAATATGAATAATATTGTGAAAAACTTGTAAAATGTTTCTTCCACTCAGGAACAGAAATAGTGGAGAAATCATTGATAGCCACTATTCTTTCAGTGTTCGACCACAGCGCACCACCGGGCGCTTTGAGCAAACCTCATAGGAGGATGAGAACAGTAGGGCCCTCATGAAAATGGGGTGCCCTCTGTTGTCGAAAAGCGCGCTGTAATGGCGGTAGGTAAGTTTGGTGATGACACTGGCGGTGCAGATACACCCACCCCCTTGGGCACTGGACTGTGGCGGATATAGGCGATTGTGGCATTATTACTATATATTAATAATCAGGCATCGGAGCAAACATAAACCTAGTCAGGGAATTGGTGGACGTCGGTGTATAACTTCTCCTCATGAGTACATTGTGGTTGTGGGGGTTTGATAGAAACATCAAGTGCACAATACATACACTCGGTAGGGTGACAGGCAGGCTCCACAGGGCCCTGTATACATAGGCCTTATAACAGTTGGCTGTCTTTTCATTCTTCTTATCCTAGTTCTTTTCCTCTCATAGTCCTCTGTAAAATAACCCTGGTTCTAATTGGACAAAAAAGAAAACATGTTTTCAATAACCAGCAACGCTAACGACATTATACAAATAAGATTGTAACAATAGTTTGAAAGCTATCTTAGGATCTATATTGCATCCTGCTTTTGAAACAACTAATTCCATTTTTAATCCAAGACTAAAAAAAGTTTGTTATGAATTTATCATCAAAACCTACTTAACATTTTCTTAAAAGTTCATGAAAAAAAAGTTAACTTCCCCTCTCATAATAGTTTGGATAATATACTATAAGACTATATCACTCTAGTTTTTTCTGTGGAAAAAAAGAAGAAATCTAAACCTATCAAGCTTTTCTGAAGATTGCAAACTCCTGAAACCTTTTACTAATTTTTCCTTATCCTCCCTATATTTTCTCTCTGAAATACCTTTGTGTTCACAACAGGGCCCAAGTAACAGTGGCGGTTCAGGGAGCCATGTTTGTTGACTTGTCTTTTTATATATACATGTGAATGGGTGTTGAGGGATATTGGCCAGGGACATATAAATATATCCATGTATATTTTTCTCTCTTTAGTCTGTCAAACCTAACCCCACAGGAGGTATGCAGGCTGGTGGCTTGAGTTTGATTCCAATCAGAAGTGGATGTCTTACAGGATTTTTTAACCCATTAAAGACAGCAAAGTGCTCTGGTAAATGTGCAGTTTTTGTTGTCATGATGCATGAATGCAGCCAGGGGCAGTCATTTGGTTTGTTGTGTTTAAGCACAGGATTTTGATAACTCTTTTATCAGCACCAGGGGTAAAAGAGTCATGAAATGTAACTTACTCCTGAAAAGTAGACCTTGACTTTAATAGCACCAGACTTATGGTCAGTGGGTTATGATCCCTCCAAAATCTGTAAGTGCAGGGGCGGTTATTTTTGACAGTACAGTGTTCATACTTATTGGCTACTTTTCCAGTCAAATACATTCCCAAAGGGGCACCAATGAAGTCATGGTGAGTTACTCACCAACAGTGTATTAGTGCATCATGACAAGAATTAAAAAAGAAGCTTTGAGGCATCATGCTGTCCTTAAAGGGTTGATACATGACACTCTGCAAGCAGATCCACCCTCACACAGGATTTCATCATTATTAATCCGGACTGCTTAAACGAGGGCGGACGGTTTGATAATACCTTTTCTTACCAACATAGAATTATAAGCTGGTTGTTGACTGATTTTTTGATGGCCTGATTGAAGTTGGACTTAGAGGTGTTTCTTTAAGGTGAAACCAAAGATACAAACAAACACGCTTTGTGGTGGTGAAGGCTTGGAACCCAGTCATTTATATATGCTTGTGACGTCATTCTGCTTGTGGCGTCATCTACTGACCTCTTACTGGGCGAGAGCGTTGCAGGCGTCTCACAGAATAATCAACCCACAACAGTTTGGTTCTATCTTCTTTTTTCCTGGAGGTTGCAGCAAGCGGAGAGCGGGGAAATGGCAGTTGAATTTTCACCAATAACAAAATTAAGCCCCTTTCTTTTAATTCTACAAGACCGTTTATGCTAATCGCTTTAACTCTGACCATTTTCAGCTGGAGTTCTTCCGCTCTGGCGACAACCCGGTGGAAGTTTTGGATGGAGAGGATGGAATACTCTTTGTGCACCAAGCAGATGGGAGGGCAACAGGGGATGCCTTTGTACTCTTCACAACAGAGGAGGAGGCTAACAAGGGCCTTACCAAGCACAGAGAGTGCATTGGTTCTAGGTACATTGAACTGTTTAAGAGCACCACTGCTGAAGTCCAACAGGTTTGTATTTTAACCCTTTTCCATACTTCACTATCTATAGTATAGTGTCTGTATAACTTCTTCAGCTCTTTGGTAAAAATGCTGAGAAAATATGAATCAGAATCAGTGTATATTCATAATGATATTGAAAAGAGAATAAAATGAGAATAATTTTTTGTTTGTTTTTCCATCCACCCAGTTTGAAATTCACCTCTTGTCCAAAATAATATTATATTTGAATAATATTTAAAAACATACATAATTACATTATTATGATGATAACTACAGTGATTTGAATTTTGAAGTCGATTAAAATCCTGTCATCTTTTCAACATTATAGGTTCTGAACCGCAGTATGGACCCGAGAAACCCAGCCGAGGCAGAACCCCAGCTCCCTCCACTCATCCAACAGATTCCCCAGTCCTCCTTATTGCTACCACAGCAGTTTATAACCTGTGGTACGCAAAAGGTAACTGTAAGTTAAATGTGCTTTTCTTTCTCGTAGCGTTAAGTCTTAGTAGCAGCAATGGCTTGTTGTGCAACCCTATGCCTTATTTCATTGATGTTCACATTTGATGCTTATCACTCCAGTGTTTTTCAACTCTGCTTGGAACAGTTGTTGAGTTTTGCCACTACCATAATCTCCTGCGTATAAGGCGCGTCTTATACACCAAACAAAATGCTGCTGGGTCTTATACGCGGGAGGTAAATTGCCTTGAGTTTGGGGTGTGCCTTATAGGGGGGGGGGGTATTTTTACTATAGAACAGTACTAAACTGACAAAAATCTGCCCTCAGGGGGTCCTTCTACGGAAACAGCCCCCCTGTGAGTTAGGGGGGCACCTCATATGCGAGCTGCGCCTTCTACGCAGGAGATTACGGTACATACTAATTTTCCCACCATTCTCTTTCACTTCAAATGTGTTCCTTGCCCATTTCTTTCTCATTGGCTTTTCTAAGTGTAAACTTTCAGATGGGCATTGCTTCTTTAAAAGAATGATTCTAGGGTTACACATATCTTGCCACCTGCTTAGGTAGTTTCCTTAGTTATATAATCTTAGTACTTTGTTATCATCACTGTAAATTATTCTTGCAAGTATTCACTTTGACCAAAGTATATTGTACCATTATTATTTAGTAAACCTATCTAGATATTCACCGTAGTACTTATTCAGATTCACCATTGAGAAGCTATAGTTGTAAATGATCTACTTTTTCATTCCCAGTTTACACTGGTTACATTTTAACTTCCTGGATTACTTACATGATCTAGTCCTGATTTAGATTATTTAAGTATCAACACATACATAATTCTGTACATTATTCTAAGTACTGTCGTAACGTATAATCCTTTTCAATTTCGTAAAGATCTGGGGGTTCTTTAACCAACAACGTTGACCTCAGTGCTACACCATATTTATCCTGAAAGGAAAAGGAAACTCATTTTTATTGGAAAAAAAGCAACAACAAAAAAATACAAAAAGAAACTACACAACACACTTTGGGGTACACAACAACACTACAAGACCTATTTCAAAAAAGAAAAAGAGTTTCTTTGGGGCAATTCGAATACTCTTTTTGCGGTCGTTGATGGACACTGCTCCAGTTTTAAGGCACCCATCTGATATTAACATACACTATTTTGTGACTTTGTCATGCACTTTATGAAGACACTGCTTGGCGTGGGTCTGAAGAAATGAGTGTTAACACTGTGTGTCTGTGGTGATACCCAATACCATAACTCCCTACTTAAACATTTAAGGGCAGCATGGCCACTTCGACGCTCTATTGTCGCCTTAGTGAAAGAATGCTGTAACTGTATCTGGGTCAACAGGGTAACATGCACCTCTGTGACCCTGATGCAGTTGCTACCTTATTGCACTAGAGCTACGCTATGTTCATATGTCATCAACGTGCATGAATATAACACTGTAGCGTATCTCTCCAGTATTACATTCACATATGATATAATGACCTTTATGGAGTGGATGTACTCCCTTTGGTTAAGAATTTATGATTATTGATGGCAAATGAACATAATGTGTTTTGTGGTATCATGCTGTCAATAAAGGTTTATCCCATTTTTAGAGGTGGCAGCACTATTGTCACTACCACCACCACTACTACCCCCAGATCTTACAATGACTAACTCCATCTGTGGGTAAGCTCTCCAACCTCTGGCCACTTTCAGGACTGTATCAGGCTGCGTGGACTCCCCTATGAAGCATCTGTAACTGACATCCTCACCTTCCTCGGCGAGCACGCCCGTAACATCGTCTACCAAGGGGTGCATATGGTGTATAATGCCCAGGTGTGTAGCACGCCTCCCATTTGTGGAAGCCAACAATGGAATCTATTGGGGTGGGGTTGGCAAAGAAAGGGTGGGTCAGACCAGAAAAGCTTCTTGTTCAGTTGTCTTCCAGGTACACCTACTCAGCTTGAGGAGGGATGTACCATCATACAACATAAGTGCAGGCGAATGCTGCAGAATCCATCTTAACTGATACAGGGCATAAGGCATCAAATTACTATCCAGCCTGAAGACTATCTTTGGCTGTTAGATTAGGCCAGGGATTAAATTGGGGAAGCAAGGAAAAGTGAATTATTCATCATGAGAATCTGGAAGTTCTTCACTTTTGTAATTCACTGTGACCTCAAATACTCATGTAAATCATCTTTGAACATTTATGTCCTAAACCATGTACTGGTACTTTAAAAGGAGATAAGGAAAAGACTGCTATATGAATAACTATCTAAATATTATTTACTCATACAAGATCTTCGTTTTGTATAAAATTGTAACTCTTGTTCACCACTTGTGACAAGGAAAAGAGTAAGGGAATGTAAGTGCATATTTACAAGTTTATGTTCCTTTATTGTCAGGTTGAATTGCCAGTTTATGCACGATCATTGGAAACTATTTCATGAATGATTCTGAAAATGTCATTTTACTATGTAGATGTTGTCCAAATATGTGACTACTGAAGCATCCCTGTAACATGACCCCACTTCTGTACTGTTCACCCTTCCCAACAATGAGTGTTTATCATAAGCCTAATACTCACCTTTCATATCTGTGTTAGAGTGTTCAAAGTTACAAATTTTACCTCAAAACTGACTTAGCTGTGTCCTATTGTTATTCCAATATGACTTTCTGTGCAAAACCTTGGTCATTGAAAATTCTAGTTTACACAAATGTGTTCTTTACTGTTCTTGAAGAGTAGTTTCATGCTTTTACAATAGATTGTTGAATTAAGTTCATAAATTGACTTGTTATTTGCATGTATGTTGTTACCTTTACCCTAGAGTTGTTCAACAGATTTAATCATCTCAATAGTCTCACTTGATATTCTTTATACTCTAAAATCACACTCTTATATCTAAAGAAATACTTAGCTGTGCAAGAAACTCGGGTTCAATTTTGGGTTTCCATTAAACTCGAAGAAAACATTACAATAGCTAGGAACTATAATCTGTTGATTGTTGGAGCTTAATTCAGAGGGTAGATCAACTGATAATGTTATTCAAAACAATAGTTGCTTTATGGGACTGAAGTAGAAGACAAAAATGAACATGGCAATCTTAAAAGCTTTCTGAAATGTTTGATGCTAAATCACTTCTGCTCCTTTTCAGGGAACACCCTCTGGGGAAGCCTTCATTCAAATGGACTCTGAGATTTCAGCAGAATCCGCTGCTGTCAACAAACATAAGAAGTTCATGTTCATTGGTAACAAGAAGAGGTACATCGAGGTGCTGCAGTGTTCAGGGGAAGACATGAATCTGGTATTGACTAACGGTGTTAGTCTACCCTCTCCTACCCAGCCCCCAGCCATAATGCCACCTATGATGCACCCGCAGCAGCAGCTACTCCAGCGTCAACTCATGTCTCCAGGTCAGTAGCTCAGTACATTTCCTCTTTTCCTTTACCCGTTCTGTGTTTCGTTGCTTTAAAATCATTGGAATTCGTCCATTGCTATAAAAGCAGTTATTAGCTTAAATGAAGGAATATCTTAGATTTCATCATTTTCAACCGTGTTGCTTTCTACAGCTGGACAGTTCATGCAGCCCTCACCCCCTGCGGCCTACACAGCCCTGTCTCCAGGTGGTGGAGCAGGTCTCTACAACAACCCCTACACTGCCCAACTACCCCCACAGATGCAGGTGGCTACACATCCGATGATCGCTGCCCATCCCCAGTCTCAGATGGCATCTGTAGCTGCAGCTCTACCACCACACAGCTTTGCCCATCTTCAGCAACCTAGGATGAACCCCTACACGACTGCACATGCCACCCACCCGTATGGGCAGCAACCCATCATGTACTGGTACCCGTCTCCCCCAGTGTCCCCCCAGAGCTCCTACTACATGCATTCCAGCACCACCACAGTTGCTGTCAAAGGTCTGCCCTTCAATGTCACAGCACCAGAAATTGTCGCCCTCTTCGATGGGATATTTGAAGTGAGCATTGGGAACAAAAAGCAAGAGCATGATAGTCCTCTGTATCTATTTCTTATTGAGTCATTTTCATCAGCAGTTATGGCAGTAGATTATGATAATCGTGGGTATTTGGCTAAGGAGTTCATCCAGTTCTGGATGAAAACTTTTTTTATCCTTTAGGAGAAAGTTTCCCCTTGTTGATTAAATTATTTTGGTACTTTAGGAGAAACCTGTTTCCCCTTGTTGTGCATGGTATAATAGTGGAAAGTGGGCTACGTTCCTTTTTGAGTCAAAATTGCATGTTTTGGGTGAATTGCATGTTGGAAATTTAAGCATTAGATACAGGAGGATTTATTATGCTGTCCCAGTGGTCATTGGTATCTCCGGAGAAGAAGGTATGCAGGAGAAAGCAATGTTAAACAACTGTTAGCACTGCTTTCTGTCTGCAAAATAGTAATTTTTATCGGGTTTATCAAACATTTACATGTAGTGCTTGTGATGGCTAGTAGAATGATTATTTTGCATTGTTCCAAGAATTCAAAGAGGGTCTTAGAACATAAGGGAGGAGAGAATCTGATATGCATTACTATTTAGAGACCTCTCAACAGAAAATCAACTGTAGACATGTCTATAAATATATAAAAACAAAGTGTCGTCTTCAATTACAATGAGGTGTTTGTCTTGAATTTTAATAGGCAAATCATAAAATGCCTATAAATCATTCACATGCAATGCATAAAACTAATACTTAGCTCCTCTTTTCCTACAGATGCCGCCTGATGTGAAGCTGATCAGAGGTCCTGATGGGCGGCCAACCGGTGAGGCCTACGTCACATTCTTGACTCGTGGAGAAGCAGAAAGGGCTGTTTCTGAGCGCAATCGGAAAATTGTTGGCAACAGATATGTTGAACTGCACATGGCATGATGACACAAGGAGGGGAGAAACTTGTCAATGTTCCTAATGGTTGTATAATATTAATGTTGTCTTCCTGCATGTTAATAATGACTAGGGTTCAACCCAACTCATTTCCCCCATCTTCTCATTATCATGTTGTGCTAATTTTCAACAAGCCATAAGGAACATTGCCATGCCCTTGACTTAACTTTGTGATTGTGTTAACCATATATTTCAGCTGCATGTTTTGTATATTTTGCATTCACTTTGTTTTTCTTTCTCTCTTGTGATGAAGTATGTGTTTTTTTCCGATTCTCCCAATATTAATCTGATGAATATTTTGTGCATTTGTGTAAAGCCATGAGTTAGGCGGATCGCCTGTATAGTTATATAATTGTCATGAGTTCAGCTGTTTTGTTTAAACAGAATTGAAAACAAAATACATTCCAAAAGGCATTGTGAAGTAGAGAGATTAGATGATGAGCAAGGTACTTAGTAGATTAGGTTTAGATTAAACACAATTGATACAATAGGAGAGATGGTAATATTAGCTCCAATGTTTGGCACATATTTTGCCACATGAAGACTTATTTATTGTATGACCTGCCCATGAATTCAGGACAAAGGCGTTCAGATAATGCAATGACTATGATATTCAAAACTGACCAGAAGCATTATTGGATATAATCGTGTCTCTTCTCAACAATTTAGAGTGGGACCTGCTGTCTTTGAGTTGCATTTTTCTATACTTATTAAGTGTATATGGAAATTGAACGAAAATACTAGCCAGAAAAAAGCATGACATGCATATTACCTGAGCAATGGATGTTATTCCACAAAGGTATCGATATTTATTGTTCTACTATCTTTCACATTTAATCAAGCAGTGAAGTGCCTAATTATAATAGATATATCATGATAATCAATTCACATAACCAATTGTAATCACTTGTATGCAAAAAGTGCACTTCAGTTAGCATTGCGTATTCCTAGGTTTTAACCTACAACAAGCGTTTGTCTTCCATAGTGTATAATGACCTTTGCAATGGTCAGCACTTAGTTATGTAATGTTCATCCACTGTAGGGTGGCAATACCTCGTAGCTACTTTGACATGCCAATCCCACTTGTTCATTGTATTGTTTTTTGTTGTATATTTGTTTGTGGGAATGTTACTTTAGCCAACTTTAAGAGTGTGGTTCTGTGAAGAGAAGGATTAAGTCATAAAGGATAGGACTGACTAAGAAAGAAGAAACTATTCAAAGCTCGATTATCAAAATGATTAGCTGTAGTTAATTGGTAAGTCAAGTTTGTAAGTTTTAGCTTACCACTAGTGCTTAGAACATGAATGTAGATGTAAGGTTGTAACAGAGGATCCTAGTGTTAAACATGTATGTGTAAATGAAATGTTCAAATCTCATCGTGAGGATCCAATATCTGTTTGCATATTATGAAATATTTAGCCAGACATAATGTATACTTTACACTCTAGTTGTAGGGAGTGTGCATAAGGAAATAATAATTGCAGTTACTGTGAGAAATGCACCAAAAAAAAGAAAGATGAAGAAATGATTATGCAAATATTAGTGAAAGAATGGACCAAAAGTAGCTGATCTGTCTAGTATTGAGAACTAACCATAGATGGACTATTGAGGTCCAGTTTGCCTTACTAGTTGCATTATAGTGGAACAGTGCACCATGTAGTGGAACAGTGTATTTAGTGCACTCAGATACTGTGTTTCTGGATACTGTAAAGCTAGTACTGTAGCTTAGGCAATAGAATGTGCAGGGAGCCAGTGAAGTCTTACTTTGATTCAGGTCGCCGAGCAATCTTGCCGCTTGCTGACCAAACATTATGGACATTTTTGTTCTAGGCAATGCATATTTACTTAAGCAGGCCAATTGTTCATAGACTGGAGTAACTACACCCTAGCACAAAGTGAAATCTCATAGAAGTTCTGAACTTTACTGGCAAAAGAAAAGACTTGTTGTATGTGATGGGATTTCTGTATGAGTTTATATGAGTTGCATGCTCCAGTTTTAGATATTTAGTCACATTTTTTAAGGGAAACAATTGCAAGAAGTTTGATTTTATTGTACAGAAAGTTAAAAGTATGTTGTATTTTTAGCGAAATGTCTCTACACCTCCTGTACTCACCTGCACTGTCTTTGGTTTCAGTCCAGAGATTTAACTACTACAATAATGTGCAATACATGAATCAATAATGATTTTATGGGTAATATCGAGGAAAAAACCTGGAGACCAAACCCAAAGTGATGTTAGATTGCCCTCGTAACTTCAGTTGGAGCCTCAGTTAGGAAAATGTGAAGTTTTGTATGGTGTATCTTCCTGATCAGTGCTCAATATATGTCAGGGTACAGACCTTGTTATAACGGTATAACAGGTTTGAAAGTGCATTTGATTGAGAAGATAAGTTCTGATAAATTAAGAGAGGCAGAGTTTCTCCAACTGGGGTATGTAGGTGTGAAACAGGAGTTTGTAGCTTCTCCATGGTTTGTTCAACCTTTAAGGGCTGCCAAGTGCCTCAATGTATTTTTCTTTTGTCATCATGATGCATGAAGTAAGTTCTGTAGAATTACCCAATGCAGTTCTCCATATAATTCATCCATCATGATTACAAATAAACATTGATGCATCATGCCACCCCTAAAGTGTTCATTAACTGTAGTGAAAATGTAAACCAGGGACTTGGTCATGAAACCAAAAAAAAAATAATCTGTATATTCATGTAAGTTGTTGTAACTAAGGTAACGTCTGCTGCTGACATAGTGAGTTGCAAGAGTTGCTGCACAGGAAGCAACAAAATAGGTGTTCACAAATGTGCCTTATTATGAAGACTTGTGAGGAAGGAGTTTGTATTGTAATCACTTGTATACTTTCCCTACAGGACACAAGGTGGCAAGAGTAGGATGAAGAAAACTACTACTACTACCACCCCCTACACACTGATCGGCTTAATCATGATAATCAACCATTTTTTCATGATCTGTGATTTACCAGGCTGATCCAGACAGACTCAATCATGGCAATAAAAACTTTTGACTTATCGAATCGGTGGTGGTGCTTGGTGTTGGTCAATTCAAAATGGTGGTGGCTGTTAGCGGTTCACGTTAATAACCAGGTTATTCCCTCTATGTTTTTTTTCCATGCAGCATAAGACATTGTCCAAGTACGGGTTCTAATTGGTTCTCATGTTGGTCGGTTCTATTTGTAGTTAAAATATCTAGACACGGTCTGTATATATGCAATTGTCTCATAAATGTGTGTCAGCAATGTTAACCCTTTAAGTTCTGCATAGTGTATTGATACATTATGCCATGATGCATGGATGCAGCACTTGGGTGTTATCCAGCAGGACTTCATTCATTATCATAACTTCCTTAAAGGGTTAAAAAGACTGAATACCCAAACCAGAAAACCAACCAACATGACAGTCTATAAGCTTTGTTCTGGATGGTATACCACTGACTTCTGCTAATTGGTTTGAACATTTGGTGTGGCACAACGAAAGCTTTGCTTTTGAGGCCTAAACACTTCTACATATATCCATCCAAAATAGAATTAACATTTGCCCTATGACCATCTAGACATGTTAAGCTCTTTGTTCCCCCTTTGCAAGACCCCATTCCCAAACCCTACATAAATATTCAACCTGCATTCATAATGATTTCAAATCGACACTGGTAACATCTGCCACCTGTATCTTATACTATAACATGGGACCATTTACATGGTGGATTTAACTTCTAGATGGTATAAGCACAGCAGGCATACCTTGGAACTTGGCTATCTTTAGAAATTTAGAACAGCGACAGTCTTATTTTGGTTTAAGGACACACTTAACAAAATCCAGACCTCCAGTTAGCCCTTTGTCCCTCAATTTTCCCTGTTGGACATGTCTTTGCCTGCTTTGGCCCTTTCATCCAAGTTAAAGACAAGCTATGCTGGTTTCACAAGGCACTAAGGAGTTATGGTAAAAAGGAAAAGATTCCCTGACCATCCCTGACGACTTGGTGGTCACAGTGGTTCTGGTGATCACATGGTGTTGAAGCTGGTACTTAGAAACTACATCTGCGCATCACATGCAATGGTTCCTGGTGGTTCTAGTTAAAATGGCAGCGGTTGTGGGTTCGGGTGATAGGAGACATCTAAAGAGAAGACCAGGAACTCCCTGACCTATTGGGACTTCTGGTCATCACTGGTGACACTTAAGTCAAGGTAAAGGCTATGGGACACCTTGCCTCACTAGATCTTATTATTTTATTGGACATTTCTACTAATTGCCAGGTGGCACAGGGCTATGGTGCACAGTAGATGGTTTCAACTTGTTTTTACTGCCATCAAAGATCTGAATCCTCACTCTTTTCATAAAGAAAGGAGGCTTAAAACTCTGATAATTGAGTTGCCCAGGGAGAATTCCTCTCTGTATTTATTTGTTGGGACCTGTTGGATATAATAAAAAACGGAAATGTGTGGGTCTGATATAGTGTGCCACGTTATACTGAGGTGATTCAACGATCTCAAACTAGTCCATGACAGATTTCTTGTCTGATCTGTCCACACTATATGTCCACAGTATGTGTTCTTAGAATGTGTTGTCATGTTATTATAATCATGAGTACCAAGGCCATAGTATATACATCTATTTTTGTTCAATTATTTAAGACATTTTAAATATTATGAATATATACATAATATATAGTCGTTAACATGTTGAAGGCTTCACTATGATGATTCACATCATAAAATAAGGAAGCATTTAATATAATATATTATGAAATGTTAATAAAGTATACACATGTAAAAAATTTGAGTTATACCCTTCTCAGGTCTACCATAATTGTTTTAGGGAATTTTTTCCTCCAGGGGGTTCGACCCTGGAATTCTAAAAAAAGTTTTCAGGTCTACCATAAACCCATTAAGGGTTCCATCATGAATTTTTGCACTTTGCCCTCTTGTATTATGGTGGTTTTTCGAGGTTGATATAAGTATTATTATATTTTCAAAGGTTAGCATAATGCACCAAAACAGTACAACCTAGTTCCTCACTCGGGCTGTTTTGATGCATTGTGTTCTCAAATGAGTGCAAACCCTTTAACTATCATTCCTCTTTCAAAATATCAATTCTTAAAATGCACAAGGAAAGGTATACTCAACTGGATAGTGAATGAGTGAGCAATCGATGTTTAACGCCATCTCAATGGCTTACAGTCAATACCAAAACTCGTCAGACATCGGCTTTTGCTGACAAAATCGCTGCCAGGCTGTTGGGAATTGTCAGACTGCAGGACTGAATGTCGAGCTGTAACTTTTGGACCTTGGGCTACAATTTGGTTTACACAGCATGTAAATCGCAGAGGGAAAAAACTTTTCGTATAGACTCAGCTTAGGTCAGGAATATTCATGGTGAGAACTACCTCATACAATTTTACAGAGAAATGTGTCGATGCCAGTACATATGTGCACCACACACATCTGAAGGGATAGGAAAGAGGAGACCCTTTTAAGTGGGCTAGGGAAGCCCGACTACACAAGATAACATTAACATCAACTCTAATGATGCTGAGGCACAGGTCATTTTCCTGCATTGATGATTGAGTAACATTTGATGATCTTGGTAATTTTTCAATCAGCTGATCAATTCATACAACGATGACATCTGCCACTCTACATCTACATATTAGTCTTAATTTTTCCATTTTTAGGTACGATCATCTACAAAAAATGTCATCCTATCTCTTTCCAAATACTTTATTGCTGTGGAATTTACAGACATATTTCCACTTACCTTGTCTTGCTGCAAATCACAAGATTGAATACTATCTTTACAAAGGGCATCATATCATTAATCATTGGATTTCTATATTTTCTACAATTTCACCTCTTGCTACATTTGCTCTTATATCATGGAGTGCTTATGAGTTAATACTATAACATTCCTGCTCGGCATAGATACATTTTACATACACTATGACCATGGTATTGACAATTTCTTTTGATAGATCCGGTACTTTCAGTTTAAGTTCATATGCAGTTTCAAAATGAATAGAATATATGCTGGAGAATAAAGTGTAATAAGAGAAAAGGGAACAACCAAAAAAGAAGTGTTCCCTCCCCTAGAGCAACTCTAGCTCACAATAGCTTTGACTAGCCCCTCCCCCAGCCATCTAACTTAGGAAAATTATGGAGTAGACTTTAGTACTAATCATGAGAAACAAGGTTTGCTTTCATTTTTGATTTTGAAAGCTCTGTTCCCCTTTGTGTCCCCTCTGAAGATAAAAAATGGATATTTAATCAATTGATCTCATTAGTTTTAATACTTTTGAAATTTCAGACCGATTTCATCAGTGGAAAATTACATTACTTTGGCTAATTACATTGAATTTAACGTCATTATGCAGGTATTCCACTGCCGTCGGTTGGCTGAATCTTCACTAATCTAACTGATTTTTTTTCTATACTTTTACATGATCAAAAATAATCGGATTAGCTAAAAATCGGCCGACTGACAGCAGTGGAATACTCACTTTACACCCTTTTGAAGTGGTATATTGTCAAAAAGATTTTTCAAGATTGGTATTGATTCTGGAAGTAATGAGGACGAAAATATGCGGTCTGGCCTTAACCGAGTCCAAATAACTCCGGCCTTCATTTATTAAAGAGTAATAACAGAACGAGTGTAACTTAAGAAAAATACATAAAAAAAAACCACAGTACATGTAGGTGCCCTTAGGCTTGCTGCATAGCTATGCCAGGGTACACCTGTCCAACAGGTGAGAGTGTGTGAGTTCGCACCACCTAGGTGCATGTGTAGAGTATTTGTCAGGTGGGTGGCTCAGGTAACTGTCCTGATCAATAAGTCCAACAATCAGGGATTGTTCGTACCCATTGATTCTGGAAGTGATGAGGACGAAGGTATGCGGTGTGGCCTTAACCGAGTCCAAATAACTCCGGCACCACCAGAATCAAACATTTTTATGAATTCTCACTGTTTGTACGTATCTGCATGTAAGTTTATTAGAATGACACTTTCAAAGCCTTGGCGATTACACTGTCTACACTGACTCTTGTGTTGAAGGGTTTAGCTAGGTACAGCAGGGCTGATAAACTGGACCAGTCTCCTGTGTAACGTATGTCCTCCAATGGAATTCCGCACAGATGCATGAATGCTGCGCCAGAACGCCTTAGTGAATGAACTCCTGCCCTTTCTGTGTCCAATCCTATGGATCTTAGCAGTCGTTTCAGAAACGACAATAGTGGTGAGTATTGTAGGGGAACTAAGCGGTTGTCTTAACGGATGAGAAAGGTTGGTGCCTCTGGGTCCGTTGTTGGAGTATTGTCGAAGTGCCTTTTGAGAAGTGATACGGCACATAGTGGAGAGTCTGGGGAAGCTACCACTGGGATGTGGTGGACTCTTTGTCCGAACTGTATAGTTTTGGAGCTTGATACTGTTATTATCATACCCCAGCTGGTGAATGAAACAGAGTTCCGTCTTAGGAAGTGTGGTGAAGCCTTAGCACAACTATCCACCACCAGATTGCTTTTCCTTAGAAGAGTCCTGAAACTAGTAACTATGCACGCCCACATAGCTAGCTGATCGGGTGCAAACAAATCAACGTTCTTGAACATAGCGAGTAATTGAGAAACTGACAAAGTAGTCCTAATTGGGGTAGGATCCCCAAGTATTCTTCTAAGTCCCGACATGGTGCATTTAAACATAAAGTTGGACCTTATCCAAGTAATGTCATGTCCGTAGTGAGCATCGAGGCTGATCACGAGCTGACGTAATTATCAATAGTGCTATACTTCAGATCTGCAGAGAGATAAACTATGTAGCGAAATAGTGTCTTAACTGAAGTTGGTAAAGGCACTGAAGCAGAAATGGTGCAAAATGCAATAAAACGTTTCCATTGGCTGCACTTGGTCTTCCATGTGGATACACTCCAAGCGTGTGCTCTAGCAACTGCTGCCTTCAAATCCAATTCTTCACATAACTTAGCAGCCGCTACAAAATAAAGACAATGGAAGGTTATGTGGGTAATATAGGACTCTAGACAGTGCGTCTGCGATGATGTTAAGTTTACTGGGTACATGGAATGCTACAATGTGGCAATTGTACAAGACGGTAAACCAAAACAGTTCCCGTAGGAAATCCATGGCCCTGGCATTGACACTTTTACCCTGGTTTAAAGCGCTAACTACATGGGTGTTGTCCGTGTAACAGATGACCTTTTTGTTCCGCCATGAGGGACCCCATCTACTAATAGCCATTAATATTGGATAAAGTTCCCTAATGTTTATGTTCTCCGGGACAAATTGGGTAGGGGCAGGCAAACAATGACCATGTCTGTCAATGTTCATACTGATGTGACACCTCCAACCCGCACACAACCAATCTTTGCCGTAGTGTATGCCATAGCCTGCATTTGAGGCGTCCATGTATAAATCACAGCGAGCTGGTGGAATATCCGCTACAATTTTTGCTTCTCCGTTGAACCACCCAGCGAACCTCGTCCACCAATCTAGGTCTTTGAAGAACCCTTTTGACAAAGTTATATAACGCTTGTTGCTGGTGAATGCTGATAACATAGCTATAACACGATGGGAGAAAGTGCGACCTCCTCGTACCAGGGTAGAGCAATGAGACAAGATTCTACATAAGCACGCAGTTGTTTCTTTGTTGCCTTACGGCGACCTGCGAAGAAACTAAGCTCACTGTGCAGCTTTTTGACCTTATCATCTGGTAATCGGAGTCGCATCTCCACTGAGTCAATCTCAATTCCTAAGTATATTTGAACTTGTGCAGGGGATAGTACCTTCTTATAAGACACATAAAATCCCAACGAGTGTAGAACGCTGTGCAGGAATAATTGAGCTTGTTGGCACTCTTCAAACGAGTTGCCCATGGTAAGTAGGTCGTTGAGGTAGTTAAAGCAGTAATAACCATTCGCTCTCATGTAGCGAGTGATGCTATCCGTTATCCTATTAAAAAGGAATGCTGCCATTCTTGTACCAAACGATACAAAGTTATCCATCAAATAAACTTCCTCGGAATCAAGCGACCACTTTAGTCCTTGGTATTGCCTGTCTTTGGGTCTTATCATAATAGAACGATATGCCGCTGATATGTCTGTGACGGCCATAAACATACCCGGTTTTAGAACCCTAGAGACATCGTCAACACTTGTGTAGCTGAAGTGTTAAAAAGTTTCGCTCATATGAGAATTTATAGAAAGACCTTCTGGTCGACTTGCGTCTGTAATTGGCCTGTATCCGCCTTCTTTCTTTTCAACTGCGCCTAACGCATGAATGCATGTAGGGGGTGACTGCACTTTTGACAGTTTCCCTTGTTCAATTTCAGATTTTAGCAATTCATCGATGAAGCTCTCAGCTTCCTTGGGTACATAGTTTTTAGTACTGTATGATGGGATAGGTGAACCTGGGTCTACTAGTTTAAACCCATGCATCATGCCGTCTAAGAGAAAATGTGAGTCGTAATCCCACGTGTTAATGCCAAAAACTGAATTGGGACTGCCGCTTAACATAGATAGCCATCCAGCTGGTTTCATCTGGGACTTCACTCCTTTGAGTGTATGGGAAGATCTAATGTCCCACATGGGAGCATAGTCTCCATAAGCAGACAACAATTCGGACAAACTGGAGGTACAAATGAGCGAGTCCCTGTCACAGAGAGTATCTACCAAATTGGCTGCTGGGCTATAACAACTTTGAAATGACATGTTACATGTCGGGACGGTTTCACATCAAGTTATGTTATGTTGTGCGGGTGGAACGAAGAGAGTGGAACCCCCACCCCTTGCATTGGCTGTACTGCTTGCTGTAGTTGCCTGGTTCTTGCACCCTCCTTTTGCTTGGTGGGGGCCTCTGCATACGGCACATACATGTGATCTGTTACACGGATTGTACCCACAGCGGGTGAAATCATACAAAGCACACACGTCGGCTGGGCTATTAATTCTATTCTGTGACTGGTTACTTCTGCCTTTTCCGCTTTGCTCCGAGCTGGCTTTTAATTTAGTTAATTCAGCCCTGAGGTCATGAACCACTTGTAAGCTGTCGGAGCGGAGCCTAGGTTATCGGAAACTGATGCATGTTCGGCTGTCTGAAAACCCGCAAGCTCTCCCGAAATTACCCTAGTGGTAAGATCGTGTTCGTATTTTGCTAGTGCACTAGATGTATATGTAGCATTCAGACCCTTCCTAGCAACAAACCTCATGTGATCCCCATAACTTTTGGCTGACCATTGGGGGAGATTGGCAATAGCAAGTTTCTCATGAACACATGTCATACCATAAATCAATTCCCTGTATGTCATTTCAGAAAAATCTTTATCGTTTGGGATGTGATAATCTGGTCTTAACCAGTGTTGTGACCTTTTTTTCTTTGTGGCTTCTCCAATTTTAAACAAAGTAGACAACAAATCACAGATCTTTAGCATCTAAATACCTAGCCAGGTCTCCTTCCACCCCCATACTCTTAGCTATCAGACCAGCAGAGGCTAGGCCTGATTGAATAGTAGCTGAAGGGGGGAAATGGGGTGGTGTCATCCTTTGTTGTTGTTGCTGGGTAGGTAGAGTCCCAGTGTATGGGGTACCATCCAGGTAGTACAACTGTGGTGGGTCCTGTACTGCTGTGTGTACACCTGAACTCCCCCCTACTGGACCTGGTTGGCTTTGGTTAAGCAGTCTGGGCTGTTTATTAGCTGAAAACTGCCTAAATTCATCTTGCAAATGCTCTGGCACACCCATAGAGGAAGTGCCGCCATATTGGGACATCGCTGGAGCTTGTTCCTGTCGAGTTTCGCTGTAATCTGCACCACGGCGTCCTGTGTGTAGACCGGACTGTCCACGTCCTCCTCCCCCGGGTGAGTTTGTAAACGCTCTTTCGCCCTGCGTCTCGCCGTAATCCGCCCTACTGCGTCCTGTGTGTAGACCGGACTGTCCGCGTCCTCCTCCCCCGGGTGCGTTCGTAAAAGCTCTTTTGCCCTGCGTCTCGCCGTAATCCACCCTACTGCGCCCTGTGAGCGGACCGGGCCGGTCGCGTCCACCTCCCTCGGCAGCGTTCCTAAACCGCCTGTCGCCATCCGTTTCGCCGTAATCTGCACCACGGCGTCCTGTGTGTAGACCGGACTGTCCGCGTCCTCCGCCCCCGGCTGCGTTCGTAAACTCTCTGTCGCCCTGCGTCTCGCTATAGTCCGCACCCCGGCCTTCTGTGAGTGAACCGGGCGCTACGTCTCCATGACGACCGCTGGCTGTGTTCGTAAATCCATATTCCGGGTGAACAGTGCCACTGGGGGCAGCCAAATCATTGAAATTTACGAATGCAGCCTGCCGCTTCTGCCTGGCAGCAATCTGTTTGGCAGTAATATCATTCAATGATTCAATATAAGATTGTTCAAGCTCTGCATTCTCAAGTTCTATCGCGGCTAACCTCTCTTGTAAGCCTAACAGTTCCCCTTTCCTTCTAAGTAACTCTGCCTTTTCTTCAGCTGCTGCCATTCTTGTCTAATCATAGTTTCAGGGGAAGTATGTGACTTACTCAGCTGACTGCTGTCAGTAGGTGAACCATGCTGCCTTGGGGGTTGCAGGGGGGTGGCCATGTTAGCATGTCCCTGACTCACCTCCTCCTGCTCCTCCTGAGAATCCATGTTACTCCTCTCCTGAGTCTTGTACTTGTGGTTCAATACCCCACAGTTTGGGCAATGTTTCTTGTTTCCATGGTAAGCAGTATTGCAAACTAAACAGTTAACCATTATGGCAAAAAAAAAACAAAAACCACAGCAGTGTGGAGGAGTACATGTAGGTGCCCTTAGGCTTGCTGCATAGCTATGCCAGGGTACACTTGTCCAACAGGTGAGAGTGTGTGAGTTCGCACCACCTAGGTGCATGTGTAGAGTTATTGTCAGGTGGGTGGCTCAGGTAACTGTCCTGATCAATAAGTCCAACAATCAGGGATTGTTCGTACCCATTTTGGCATTTTTGTAAAATATGGGTAGATGTCTTTAAGAATCTGTTACTTAACTCAATTTCAGTCCAAAATACCCAAAATACATAGCTATAGAAACTGTGGTTATATAGAATTATATGAGATTTATGAATTATCATATGTTTAATATGATAATTATCTCAGTTTAAACAATTTTTAATTGATCTGACTACATTTATTGCCGGAAGATCTCCAGAGGGCAACCAGGTTTAAATATGCAAGTGTTATATACCAAATGAAAGTTCTTGATGAGCTTTATTTGAATATGGCAATATCTAAATATTTTCTATGAGCGACTTCCGTACCATTTTGTCAGGATTAAGTGGCTGTCTGGGGACATCCACCAATCACTCAGTGGGATTTTCTCGAGTGAGATCATGGCTCACATAGAATCAACAACCCACAAATCTTTTGAATGGATCTGATAGTTCAAAATGTGTGCAATGGCACACCAAATCAGTACAAATGTACATTTTCAACTAATTTCCAAAGACCTCCACATGCAGGTGCAAAAGACGAAAAAGCGCCTCATCTTCCCTGCATTTTGGCCTCTGCTAAGGTCATAATTTAAAAATCTATATGTATTATAAAAATGGAAGAGAAAAAGTTATGATAGCGATAGGTTTCAACAGATAGAGTGAGTGAGTGAGTGAGTAATAGATGTTTAACGCCATTTCGACAGCTAAGGTCATATTCATGGCGAGAACTACATTACACAATTTCAGAGGAGAATGTGTCAGTGCACGCACATATGTGCACCACACACATCCCGAGGGGATAGGAAAGAGGAGATATAGACCCTTTTAAGTAGGCTAGGGAAGCCCGTCAACAGATAGAAATACAAAGGTTAACACCAGTCCCACGTCCGCTCAGTCTGGACCAGCCTCGTTCATCCAGTCCATATAGTGGGAGTTGCCCATTCCTTATTAACTCACTCCAATGCCTCCTTTAAAATGATATTTAAGAATGTAACTTGTTTCCCTGTGACTGTACCTGACTGTACTGTACTAGAACCAGCAGGTTTAATGCAATTACAAAACATCAGCCTAGGCTGGGATTGAACTCAGGAAGTTTCCTGTCTGGAATTCTCCTCCCCAGAATTCTCCCACCGGAAATGTAAGTTGAAACAGCATGGTTGTAATTACACAGGATGTTATAGGGTTAGGGTTAGAGTTAGTTAGGGTTAGGGATAGGGATAGGGTTCGAGTTGATAGGGATGGGGATAGTGACAGGTTTCAGTGAGGCTCACTGTGGTAAAACCTGATAGGGGGGAAATTCCAGGGGGAGAATTTCAGGTGGGAGACTTCGAGGGGGGGGGGAGAATTCCAGGGGCAAAATTCCTAGCATCGAACTCATGATCCCTGCATTTGAAAACCTCTGCTCTCCAAACTGAGCTAACCAGGCAATGAATTTACCAGTGGCCAAGGGAATGACATACTCTCTTGGCTGTATGTATAAGGTACCTTGTAATAGAAATGACATGATGGCCTTTGAATAGACCAATATACATTAGAATTTAGAAATGTACATTTTTCATGTACATTTCCTACAAAGTAGACTTTTGCTAATAATAACTAAGTGCTTGACTGTCCATATACCAAACAAATCTATGTAGTTGCACCTAAATCCTATATAGATCTATCTGTCTACATTATGTGTATACTTGGGTTAGTGAACAAGTAACCAATGGATAACTGATGACGAGTGGGGGTTATCGACGAATAATGACACGAGGCCGTAGGCCGAGTGTTATTATCGTCGATAACCCCCACGAGTCATCAGTTATCCATTGTCTACTTATTTTATACCACGAAACCAATAAATAATCAATATTATACCAATAAATTCAAGTTGAAAACAAAAATTATTCCCCCTTCCCGGGACTCGAAGCCAGCCATGACAGGTACATACACCTCCTCGCCCGGCAGCGGACGGCGACAGCGCACACGGCGAAAAAAGATGCTCCTAGACCGGGACGCGAACCGCGGACCTCCGACGGCTGAGCGCAAAGCGCTAACCGCTAGGCCACCGCGTCTCCTCCTCCTCACGCGTCTCGCGGTTATGTTTGTGTATAATACACCTCCTCGCCCGGCAGCGGACAGCGACAGCGCACACGGCTTCGTATCATAGCAAGACCTGGTTCTAACCGAGCGTATCTCGTCAGTCCCTGTGGCGCAATGCATAGGGGGTTGGACTAGGGATCTTAGGCTGCAGGTTCGAGCCCTGCCCTGGTCAAGTCTATCATGGGTTTTAACATATGACATGTTATCTATGTAAGGCGTGCGGTTATCCTGGATAACCGCACGCCTTACATGGATAACCGCACGCCTTACATTGATAACCGCACGCCTTCCAAAATTGATGTTACAGCCTATAGGGTGTGCAATATCGACAGATATGTGGATGGGAATAGACCCCAAAAAGCACTGTGTAAGCCAGAAATCGTGGTATAAGATGCGATATAGTTTTTAACACCTGCTTCAACCTCAGTGGATCCATAACAAATCTCCCCGACTGTATAATTATGGTTCAGTCTGGGTACGACAGAGCCTGAGTCTGGACCTGCACTACTTTGGTTAAACCAGGTGAGCAGCATCCTGAGTCTGAGCCCATTTATAGGCAAAGATGGCCATCATCTGAATACTGAGCACCTCTGTAGCTTCAGCTCTACCACCACACAACTTTGCCCATCTTCAACAACCTAGGATGAACCCATACAACGGCATATGCCACACATCCATATGGACAGCAACCCATCATGTACTGGTACCTGTCTCCTCCAGTGTTCCCCCAGAGCTCCTACTACATGCATTCCAGCACCACCACAGTTGCTGTCAAAGGTCTGCCCTTCAATGTCACAGAACCAGAAATTGTCGCCCTCTTCGATGGGATATTTGAAGTGAGCATTGGGAACAAAAAGCAAAGGCATGACAGTCCTCTGTATCTATTTTTTTATGGGGGGGGGGGTCATTTATGTCAGCAGTTGTGAAAGTAGATTATGATAATTTTTGTTGTTGAAACAATTTAAACTTTTATTAGCCATAGAAAATTTGATTCATTATAATTTGATATACATACACAAGGTTCCTCATATAAAACAGGTAAGCATAATACATGGGTAGATGGATTTCAGAAAGATTGTCATTATATGAGGAAAAGAACTTAATGGCTAACAAGTTAATGACTGACCGTCATCCATAGGATGTTGTCTTGGCCAAGCCATAAAAAATTACACATACCATTCATTATATTGTCCCGGTCTCTGATATTTCTAGTTTCAGTAGTTAAGCTATTCCAGGTTTGACCACATTTGATTTCTGGCGATGTCTCATATGCTTTACAATTAATTTTTTGATATTTTAATATAGGTGCAGCAGCAAGACGAGTTTCTCTTACTTTCAACTCTATAAAGTCATTGTTACATGATCTCTTGTGGGCCATAAGCTTAATATGATAGTTTCTCCTAGATGATAACATTGGTAATTTAGCATTTTCATGTACAAAATCAGTGGGCATTAATATATGGAAATCAAAACAAGTTTTTAAACATTTACTTTGTATACGTTGTAGTTCCAATAACAGATCAGCCTTAGCTGTGCTATACAATGCATCACAATAATCTATAATTGGTAGGATATGCATCTTATACATTCTCAATCTAGCTTCATGGGTCATATATTTACGAGTCTTATATAAGATTAACGATTTATATCTCACATTGTTGATTACAGTACGTAGATATATATTAAAATTCAATTCTGGGTCCAGAGTAACACCAAGGTATTTGTAAGAAGCTACATTCATTAGTGGTTATTGTTAATGACAATATTTGGTTTCCTCAGACTTTTCAATTTTACTGATGAGTCAAAGGTCATGATTTTGGTTTTATTTTCATTCATTGTCAGCTTGTTACTTGAGGCCCAAAAATAAAATTTATTTAGTGCATTTTCTAATTGTGTTTGTAAATGGTCTATATCCTTCCCTGAGACATATAAGACTGAATCGTCTGCATATAGCAAAGTTTTATGGATATCATTTACCGAGATACAATCATTTATATATAATAGGAAAAACAAAGGACCTAAAATTGACCCTTGTGGTACTCCACATGTTAGGTTTATGTAATCTGATCGTACATGATTTGCAATTGAACACTGTTGTCTTCTAGAGAGGTAATTTTCTATCAACGTCAAGTTTCTATTTCTTATACCATATTGTTCTAATTTAGCTAGAAGGATATTATGATTTACTGAGTCAAAAGCTTTTTTGATATCTATAAAGGCAGCTAAAGTAATATTATTTTGGTTTCTATTTCTTAATATATCATCTACAAGAACTGTTATGGTATCTAAAGTCGATTTGTCTTTTTGATATCCACCTTGAAATTTCGATAATATATTATATTTCAGTAAGTGAGAGCTGATTTTTGTATGAATAAGCCTTTCTAGTATCTTACCAGGTACAGGCAACACACTAATCGGTCTCAGGTTTGATACATTTAAAGGGTCTCCACCTTTGGGTAGGGGAGTGACCGTAGCCACTTTCCAGCTGTCGGGTATAACACCAGTATGTGTAATGAGGTTAATAATTTTGATAAATTTATCAGTATGTCTTGTGATAGCCAATTTGAATATATTGGTGGGTAGATATTCTATAGAAGATGATTTTGATATGGCAATATCATTAATACACTTTATAATTTCTTCATCAGTAAAAGACATATCAGGCATACCAGTGTGGCATCTTTGCCCTGTAAATTGAAACTCAATATTGTGAAGTCTAGCAAGTCGAGGTCCTATATCAGCAAAGAAATTATTTATATAAGTAGATGTGTCTTTCAGTGACATGGTTTGTCCTAAATCATTTACTAAATTTATTGTTTTTGATTTTCCCCTTTTTTGTTGATAAAACGTCTTTCATAGTAGTCCAAAATTTCTTGGAATCTTATTTATAGACCTCTGATAGATTATTATAATATTCTTCCTTGGCTTGCTCCACCTCACGATTTACATTATTGCGACAAACCCTGGCCCTATGCCATGAAATTATATATCCATATTTCGTCTTGCTTGGAGTAGAAGTACATTTTTATCATTAATGCCTTCTAGTAGTTCATTGGTCAGCCATGGGCTCGATTTATTTTTTATTTTGAATTTCTTTACTGGACATTGAATATCGAGCATATATTTCATTTGATTTACCAGAATATTCCAACATTCAGTAGGGTCAGTGCTATTATCAAAGTATGTTCAATTACAGTTTGACAAATCTTGTAAATACTTTTCCTTATCGAAATTCCTATAGGATCTTCCTAGAAAACTTCTAAATCCATGTTTTACATATAGATTATTACAAAAATTAGTCAGATCTCCTGAAGGTGGTCTATATACATTGCATATTATTGCTTTTTTACTAGAACCTTTTATGGAGAATAACCATTGGATTTCAATATCCTTGTTTGTTCGATTTAGAAAACCAAATTTTTCATTAGTACATGATATGGCTTCATCGACATGTGCACAAAGTCCTCCACCGCTAATAATACTAATCCTGTCAAGTCTAAAAAAATTATACCTAGGAAAAGTGTACATTTCTGAACTATCTAATGACTTTAACCAAGTTTCAGAGAAAAGTATGATATCTATGTTGCTATCAGTTAATTCTTCTTTTAAACCTGAGATTTTGTTTCTTATACTACGAGTGTTCATATGTACAACTGAGAAGCCTCTCTCAAACTTAGATTTGAGTTCCTTATTCACTATACAAACAGGTTAATTGTCTTTCTACTATGATAGGATGATAAAGGACCAGATGTACCGGTACATTTTCATTTTTTAATATGAACATTATTAGCCATTTAGGCTTATATATCTCTGTAAGCAAGTGTTCAATATACCAACCCATTTTGTTCCCAATTTGATACCAAAAAATGTTTTCCCCCCTCCCCTCATAGGTTTACAGCTCTTGTGGCTACCTATGAATTATATATTAATACAGTTTTAAACTGGAATCACTCTCGGGCATTCCTATTTCCCATTTTTTTTAGATAACTTATAGCAAAATATATATAAATATGCTAGAAAATGCAAGACTGAAGAATCTATAAGTATAGTTTTTAGGTTACATTCACCCTTCTACCTGGGCGTTTGGTTCTACCGGTGTGGCCATCTCGTCGTTGTTGTTAGCCTCTTCATTGATGATCTTGTCACGTACTCTGGTCAGTATGAAACCAAGCAGATTTTCTCCTTTAATATTGTCCCTTTTACATGAGTTAGCCTGTCCGAAGTGGTACTTGACGCCCCAAACTGGATGGAAGCTAGCTTCATATAGGGTTAGGCCTTTCATGGTTATTATATAGTCCCTCATAAAGCCACCAGAGAATTTAGATTTGATGATCTCCTCCATGATAGACTCTGCTTCCTTATTCCATTCAGGTGAGGGTTTGATCTTTTTGCCTTCATACATTATTTCTGTGGGATTGTCCATTTGCAAGATTTTAGTAGCCACATCAGCTTGTTTGCAAGTACAAGCTTTAGCAGTCTGGTAGGCCTGTTCTGCGCTATTATATTCTACTCCACGAAATTCGAACTTGCAGTCATACAGGTTAGAGAGTATGTGGTGTTTGGACTTGAACATTAAGCCATCCGGGGTGGTTGCTTCCATAGCTTTAGGCATGGTTAGGTCCTGGTAGGGCATTTGGCATAGCTGGGATGGATATATTGTCTTCTTTTCCAGAATCAAGAATCGCTGTCTGAGTTGTACATCGTAGCCCTGTTTTTTCGCCAGATAATACATAGCGCTTAGATCATTGAAGTCTTTCTGCTCATTTTCATTCAACTCGTCCCCTACTGATACGTACTTGTATAATATCTTCCCTTTCAGATGTTTCAGGTTCTTCATGACCTTTGACTTTGTGTAGATATTCCGAAAAATAACTCTGATTTGTCTGTGTCTGGGCTTGTTTACTCCTTGGTGGTCGCCATCTTGGATCATGGTTACCGGTCCCTCGAGACTGCAAGTTTCTACGCATTCAATTCCCTGATCAAATTTAATATCTCTCAAAAACTGGGCTATTTTTACAGATACATCCTCATCCTGATTTTCTTTGAGTCCTTTTATGATTAAGATTTCTTTCTTAATTTCTAGGTCAATTTTTTCGAATTTCTTCGTATGTTGGAGGAGTAGGTTGGTCTGCGACTTGACACTGTCATTTTGGATTTTTATGGCGTCACCGGTCTCAGTGATTGTCTTTGACATGGCTTCCATAGTTCCCTCGGATGATGTAAGTCTTCCTTTAATACTGTCCAGAGTCCCATTTATGCTAGCTGTTGTCTGGTTTAGTCCATCTATCGATTCTTTAATTTCTTTGATGTTAGAGTGTAGTTGAGTCTGAGAATCTTCTACTGACAGTATCCTTTTCTCCATGGAGTTGACAGCAGCTATAACCTCCTTTAGCAAAGCCTCTTGAGGTATTAAATCCATTGCCTTTTTCTTCTGCCTGTATCTAGGTCCTTGGTTAGACATGATTATTCTAGTATGTTACTTTATAAGCCACTACAGAAAGTTTCATGTGTTTCTCAGTCCTATATCATAGATAATTTTGGGAAAATATGGTCTGCCTGGTCGCGTGCCGCTTCTAACCCAATGCCACCATGTTATCTACCCATAATTATGGGTATTTGGCTGAGGAGCTCATCAAAAGCTGGATAAAAATTATTCACATACTTTAGGAGAAACCTGTTTCCCCTTGTTGTGCATGTTATGATGGTGGAAAGTGGGCTAAGTTCCTTCTTGAATCAAAATTGCATGTTTTGGTTATAGCAATTGCATGTTGGAAATAAAAGCATTAGATACATGAGGATTTATTATGCTGTCCCAGTGGTCATTGGTATCCCCAGAGAAGAGGGTATGCAGGAGAAAGCAATGATAAGCAACTATTAGCACTGCTTTTCATCTGCGAAATAATACTTTAAATGGTGTTTTATCAAACCTTTACTTATGGAAATATACATGTAGTGCTTGTTATGACTAGAAGAATGATTAGCTTGCATTGTTCCAATAATTTAACGAGGGTCTTTTCGGACCCAAGGGAGGAGGGAATCTGGGCTTCTGATATACATAACAACAAGTAGAGACCTCTCAATAAAAACTGACTCTAGACATGTCTTGAAGTAAAAAAAAAAGAAAAAAAGGGTTGCCCCTATTACAATTTGTTTGTCCTCGTGAAAAATAGAATCCCTTTACATCATCCACATACCACAATGTGATGCATAATACTCATACTTAGCTCCTCTTTCCCTACAGATGTCGCCTGATGTGAAGCTCATCAGAGGCAGTGATGGGCAGCCAACCGGTGAGGCCTACATCATATTCTTGACTCGTGAACAGGCAGAAAGGGCTGTTTCTGAGCGCAAGTGGAAAATTGTTGGCATGATGACACAAGGAGGGGAGAAACTTGTCAATGTTCCTAATGGTTGTATAATATTAATGTTGTCTTCCTGCATGTTTATAATGACTAGGGTTTGACAGAACTCATTTTTCCCATCTTCTCATTATCATGTTGTGCTACTTTTCAACAAGCCATAAGGAACATTGCCATGCCCTTGACTTAACATTTGTGATCGTGTTTACTGTATATTTCAACTGGATGTTTTGTATATTTTGCATTCACTTTGTTTTTCTATTGTGATGTGTTTTGCCTTCTCCCAATATTAATAAAATCTTATAAACACTTTGTGCATTTGTGTTAAGCCATGAGTTAGTTGGATTGCCCGTATAGTTATACAATTGTCATGAGTTCAGCTGTTTTGTTTAAACAGAATTAAAACAAAAAACATTCCAAAAGGCATTGTGAAGTAGAGAGATTTTGATGATGAACAAAGTACCTAGTAGATTAGGTTTAGATTAAACACAATTGACACAGTAGGAGAGATGGTAATATTAGCTCCAATGTTTGGCACATATTTTGCCACATGAAGCATTATTTATTGTATGACCTGCCCATGAATTCAGGACAAAGGCATTAAGATAATGCAATGACTCTGATATTCAAAACTGACCAGAAGCATTATTGGATATAATTGTGTCTCTTCTCAACAATTTAGGGTGGGACCTGCTGTCTTTAAGTTTGCATTTTCCTATACTTATTAAGTGTAGATGAAATTTGAATGAAAATACTAGCCAGAAAAAAACGCATGACATGCATATATTACCTGAGCAATGGATGTTATTCCACAAAGGTATCAATATTGATTGTTCTACTATCTTCCACATTCAATCAAGCAGTGAAGTGCCTAATTATACTAGATATATCATGATAATCAATTCACATAACCAATTGTATGTAAAAGGTGCACTTTAGTTAGCATTGCATGTTCCTAGGTTTTAACCTACAACAAGCGTTTGTCTTCCATAGTGTGTATATTGACCTTTGCAATGGTCAGCACTTAGTTATGTAATGTTCATCCACTGTAGGGTGGCAATACCTCATAGCCATTTTGACATGCCAATGCCACTTGTTCAGTGTATTGTATTTTGTTGTATATTTGTTTGTGGGAATGTTACTTTATCCAACTTTAAGAGTGTGGTTCTGTGAAGAGAAGGATTAAGTCATAAAGGATAGGAGTGACTAAAAAAGTAGAAATTATTCAAAGCTCGATTATCAAAATGATTAGCTGTAGTTAATTGGTAGTTGTAACAGAGTATCCTAGTGTTAAACATGTATGTGTAAATGAAAATTTAATGTTCAAATCTCATCATGAGGATCCAATATCTGTTTGCATATTATGAAATATTTAGCCAGACATAATGTATACTTTACACTCTAGTTGTAGGTAGTGTGAATTAGGTCAAGCTTTTAAGTTTTAGCTTACCACTAGTGCTTAGAACATGAATGTAGATGTAAGAAAAGAGGTATGGACCAAAAGTAGCTGATCTGTCTAGTATTGAGAACTAACCAGTGGAGCAGTGCACCATGTAGTGGAACAGTGCATTTAGTGCACTCAGATACAGTGTTTCTGGATACTGTTAAGCTAGTACTGTCGCTTAGGCAATTGAATGTGCAGGGAGCCAGTGAAGTCTTACTTTGATTCAAGTCGCTGAGCAATCTTATGGACATTTTTGTCTAGGCAATGCATATTTACTAAAGCAGGCCAATTGTTCATAGACTGGAGTAACTACAGCCTAGCACAAAGTGAAATCTCATAGAAGTTCTGAACTTTACTGGCAAAGGAAAGGGGATTTCTGTATGAGTTTATATGAGTTGCATACTCCAGTTTTAGATATTTAGTCACATTTCTTTAAGGGAAACAATTGCCAGAAATTTGATTTTATTGTACAGAAAGTTAAAAGTATGTTGTATTTTTAGCGATATGTCTCTACACCCCCTGTACTCACCTGCACTGTCTTTGATTTCAGTCCAGAGATTTAACTACTACTATGATGTGCAATACATGAATCAATAATGATTTTATGGGTAATATCGAGGAGAAAACCTGGAGACCAAACCCAAAGTGATGTTAGATTGCCCTCGTAACTTCAGTTGGAGCCTCAGTTAGGAAAATGTGAAGCTTTGTATGATATATCTCCCTGATCAGTGCTCAATATATGTCAGGGTAAAGACCTTGTTATAACGGTAAAGCACAGGTCTGAAAGTGTGTTTGATTGAGAAGATAAATTCTGATGAATTATGAGAGACAGAGTTTCTCCAACTGGGGTATGTAGGTGTGAAACAGGAGTTTGTAGCTTCTCCATGGTTTGTTCAACCTTTAAGGGCTGCCAAGTGCCTCAATGTATTTTTCTTTTGTCATCATGATGCATGAAGTAAGTTCTGTAGAATTACCCAATGCAGTTCTCCATATAATTCATCCATCATGATTACAAATAAACATTGATGCATCATGCCACCCCTAAAGTGTTCATTAACTGTAGTGAAAATGTAAACCAGGGACTTGGTCATGAAACCAAAAAAAAAAATCTGTATATTCATGTAAGTTGTTGTAACTAAGGTAACGTCTGCTGCTGACATAGTGAGTTGCAAGAGTTGCTGCACAGGAAGCAACAAAATAGGTGTTCACAAATGTGCCTTATTATGAAGACTTGTGAGGAAGGAGTTTGTATTGTAATCACTTGTATACTTTCCCTACAGGACACAAGGTGGCAAGAGTAGGATGAAGAAAACTACTACTACTACCACGCCCTACACACTGATCGGCTTAATCATGATAATCAACCATTTTTTCATGCTCTGTGATTTACCAGGCTGATCCAGACAGACTCAATCATGGCAATAAAAACTTTTGACTTATCGAATCGGTGGTGGTGCTTGGTGTTGGTCAATTCAAAATGGTGGTGGCTGTTAGCGGTTCACGTTAATAACCAGGTTATTCCCTCTATGTTTGTTTTTTTCCACGCAGCATAAGACATTGTCCAAGTACGGGTTCTAATTGGTTCTCATGTTGGTCGGTTCTATTTGTAGTTAAAATATCTAGACACGGTCTGTATATATGCAATTGTCTCATAAATGTGTGTCAGCAATGTTAACCCTTTAAGTTCTGCATAGTGTATTGATACATTATGCCACATTTTCATGATGCATGGATGCAGCCCTTGGGTGTTATCCAGCAGGACTTCATTCATTATCATAACTTCCTTAAAGGGTTAAAAAGACTGAATACCCAAACCAGAAAACCAACCAACATGACAGTCTATAAGCTTTGTTCTGGATGGTATACCACTGACTTCTGCTAATTGGTTTGAACATTTGGTGTGGCACAACGAAAGCTTTGCTTTTGAGGCCTAAACACTTCTACATATATCCATCCAAAATAGAATTAACATTTGCCCTATGACCATCTAGACATGTTAAGCTCTTTGTTCCCCCTTTGCAAGACCCCATTCCTGAACCCTACATAAATATTCAACCTGCATTCATAATGATTTCAAATCGACACTGGTAACATCTGCCACCTGTATCTTATACTATAACATGGGACCATATACATGGTGGATTTAACTTCTAGATGGTATAAGCACAGCAGGCATACCTTGGAACTTGGCTATCTTTAGAAATTTAGAACAGCGACAGTCTTATTTTGGTTTAAGGACACACTTAACAAAATCCAGACCTCCAGTTAGCCTTTTGTCCCTCAATTTTCCCTGTTGGACATGTCTTTGCCTGCTTTGGCCCTTTCATCCAAGTTAAAGACAAGCTATGCTGGTTTCACAAGGCACTAAGGAGTTATGTTAAAAAGGAAAAGATTCCCTGACCATCCCTGACGACTTGGTGGCCACAGTGGTTCTGGTGGTCACATGGTGTTGAAGCTGGTACTTAGAAACTACATCTGCGCATCACATGCAATGGTTCCTGGTGGTTCTAGTTAAAATGGCGGCGGTTGTGGGTTCGGGTGATAGGAGACCTCTAAAGAGAAGACCAGGAACTCCCTGACCTATTGGGACTTCTGGTCATCACTGGTGACACTTAAGTCAAGGTAAAGGCTATGGGACACCTTGCCTCACTTGATCTTATTATTTTATTGGACATTTCTACTAATTGCCAGGTGGCACAGGGCTATGGTGCACAGTAGATGGTTTCGACTTGTTTTTACTGCCATCAAAGATCTGAATCCTCACTCTTTTCATAAAGAAAGGAGGCTTAAAACTCTGATAATTGAGTTGCCCAGGGAGAATTCCTCTCTGTATTTATTTGTTGGGACCTGTTGGATATAATAAAAAACGGAAATGTGTGGGTCTGATATAGTGTGCCACGTTATACTGAGGTGATTCAACGATCTCAAACTAGTCCATGACAGATTTCTTGTCTGATCTGTCCACACTATATGTCCACAGTATGTGTTCTTAGAATGTGTTGTCATGTTATTATAATCATGAGTACCAAGGCCATAGTATATACATCTATTTTTGTTCAATTATTTAAGACATTTTAAATATTATGAATATATACATAATATATAGTCGTTAACATGTTGAAGGCTTCACTATGATGATTCACATCATAAAATAAGGAAGCATTTAATATAATATATTATGAAATGTTAATAAAGTATACACATGTAAAAAATTTGAGTTATACCCTTCTCAGGTCTACCATAATTGTTTTAGGGAATTTTTTCCTCCAGGGGGTTCGACCCTGGAATTCTAAAAAAAGTTTTCAGGTCTACCATAAACCCATTAAGGGTTCCATCATGAATTTTTGCACTTTGCCCTCTTGTATTATGGTGGTTTTTCGAGGTTGATATAAGTATTATTATATTTTCAAAGGTTAGCATAATGCACCAATACAGTACAACCTAGTTCCTCACTCGGGCTGTTTTGATGCATTGTGTTCTCAAATGAGTGCAAACCCTTTAACTATCATTCCTCTTTCAAAATATCAATTCTTAAAATGCACAAGGAAAGGTATACTCAACTGGATAGTGAATGAGTGAGCAATCGATGTTTAACGCCATCTCAATGGCTTACAGTCAATACCAAAACTCGTCAGACATCGGCTTTTGCTGACAAAATCGCTGCCAGGCTGTTGGGAATTGTCAGACTGCAGGACTGAATGTCGAGCTGTAACTTTTGGACCTTGGGCTACAATTTGGTTTACACAGCTTGTAAATCGCAGAGGGAAAAAACTTTTCGTATAGACTCAGCTTAGGTCAGGAATATTCATGGTGAGAACTACCTCATACAATTTTACAGAGAAATGTGTCGATGCCAGTACATATGTGCACCACACACATCTGAAGGGATAGGAAAGAGGAGACCCTTTTAAGTGGGCTAGGGAAGCCCGACTACACAAGATAACATTAACATCAACTCTAATGATGCTGAGGCACAGGTCATTTTCCTGCATTGATGATTGAGTAACATTTGATGATCTTGGTAATTTTTCAATCAGCTGATCAATTCATACGACGATGACATCTGCCACTCTACATCTACATATTAGTCTTAATTTTTCCATTTTTAGGTACGATCATCCACAAAAAATGTCATCCTATCTCTTTCCAAATACTTTATTGCTGTGGAATTTACAGACATATTTCCACTTTCCTTGTCTTGCTGCAAATCACAAGATTGAATACTATCTTTACAAAGGGCATCATATCATTAATCATTGGATTTCTATATTTTCAACAATTTCACCTCTTGCTACATTTGCTCTTACATCATGGAGTGCTTATGAGTTAATACTATAACATTCCTGCTCGGCATAGATACATTTTACATACACTATGACCATGGTATTGACAATTTCTTTTGATAGATCCGGTACTTTCAGTTTAAGTACATATGCAGTTTCAAAATGAATAGAATATATGCTGGAGAATAAAGTGTAATAAGAGAAAAGGGAACAACCAAAAAAGAAGTGTTCCCTCCCCTAGAGCAACTCTAGCTCACAATAGCTTTGACTAGCCCCTCCCCCAGCCATCTAACTTAGGAAAATTATGGAGTAGACTTTAGTACTAATCATGAGAAACAAGGTTTGCTTTCATTTTTGATTTTGAAAGCTCTGTTCCCCTTTGTGTCCCCTCTGAAGATAAAAAATGGATATTTAATCAATTGATCTCATTAGTTTTTAATACTTTTGAAATTTCAGACCGCTTTCATCAGTGGAAAATTACATTACTTTGGCTAATTACATTGAATTTAACGTCATTATGCAGGTATTCCACTGCCGTCGGTTGGCTGAATCTTCACTAATCTAACTGATTTTTTTCTATACTTTTACATGATCAAAAATAATCGGATTAGCTAAAAATCAAGCGACTGACAGCAGTGGAATACTCACTTTACACCCTTTTGAAGTGGTATATTGTCAAAAAGATTTTTCAAGATTGGTATTTTGGCATTTTTGTAAAATATGGGTAGATGTCTTTAAGAATCTGTTACTTAACTAAATAACAGTCCAAAATACCCAAAATACATAGCTATAGAAACTGTGGTTATATAGAATTATATGAGATTTATGAATTATCATATGTTTAATATGATAATTATCTCGGTTTAAACAATTTTTAATTGATCTGACTACATTTATTGCCGGAAGATCTCCAGAGAGCAACCAGGTTTAAATATGCAAGTGTTATATACCAAATGAAAGTTCTTGATGAGCTTTATTTGAATATGGCAATATCTAAATATTTTCTATGAGCGACTTCCGTACCATTTTGTCAGGATTAAGTGGCTGTCTGGGGACATCCACCAATCACTCAGTGGGATTTTCTCGAGTGAGATCATGGCTCACATAGAATCAACAACCCACAAATCTTTTGAATGGATCTGATAGTTTAAAATGTGTGCAATGGCACACCAAATCAGTACAAATGTACATTTTCAACTAATTTCCAAAGACCTCCACATGCAGGTGCAAAAGACGAAAAAGCGCCTCATCTTCCCTGCATTTTGGCCTCTGCTAAGGTCATAATTTAAAAATCTATATGTATTATAAAAATGGAAGAGAAAAAGTTATGATAGCGATAGGTTTCAACAGATAGAACTCCAAAGGTTAACACCAGTCCCACGTCCGCTCAGTCTGGACCAGCCTCGTTCATCCAGTCCATATAGTGGGAGTTGCCCATTCCTTATTAACTCACTCCAATGCCTCCTTTAAAATGATATTTAAGAATGTAACTTGTTTCCCTGTGACTGTACCTGACTGTACTGTACTAGAACCAGCAGGTTTAATGCAACTACAAAACATCAGCCTAGGCTGGGATTGAACTCAGGAAGTTTCCTGTCTGGAATTCTCCTCCCCAGAATTCTCCCACCGGAAATGTAAGTTGAAACAGCATGGTTGTAATTACACAGGATGTTATAGGGTTAGGGTTAGAGTTAGTTAGGGTTAGGGATAGGGATAGGGTTCGAGTTGATAGGGATGGGGATAGTGACAGGTTTCAGTGAGGCTCACTGTGGTAAAACCTGATAGGGGGGAAATTCCAGGGGGAGAATTTCAGGTGGGAGACTTCGAGGGGGGGGGGAGAATTCCAGGGGCAAAATTCCTAGCATCGAACTCATGACCCCTGCATTTGAAAACCTCTGCTCTCCAAACTGAGCTAACCAGGCAATGAATTTACCAGTGGCCAAGGGAATGACATACTCTCTTGGCTGTATGTATAAGGTACCTTGTAATAGAAATGATATGATGGCCTTTGAATAGACCAATATACATTAGAATTTAGAAATGTACATTTTTCATGTACATTTCCTACAAAGTAGACTTTTGCTAATAATAACTAAGTGCTTGACTGTCCATATACCAAACAAATCTATGTAGTTGCACCTAAATCCTATATAGATCTATCTGTCTACATTATGTGTATACTTGGGTTAGGATGCGATATAGTTTTTAACACCTGCTTCAACCTCAGTGGATCCCTAACAAATCTCCCCGACTGTATAATTATGGTTCAGTCTGGGTACGACAGAGCCTGAGTCTGGACCTGCACTACTTTGGTTAAACCAGGTGAGCAGCATCCTGAGTCTGAGCCCATTTATAGGCAAAGATGGCCATCAACTGAATACTGAGCACCTCTGTAGCTTCAGCTCTACCACCACACAACTTTGCCCATCTTCAACAACCTAGGATGAACCCATACAACGGCATATGCCACACATCCATATGGACAGCATGGACAGCAACCCATCATGTACTGGTACCTGTCTCCTCCAGTGTTCCCCCAGAGCTCCTACTACATGCATTCCAGCACCACCACAGTTGCTGTCAAAGGTCTGCCCTTCAATGTCACAGAACCAGAAATTGTCGCCCTCTTTGATAGGATATTTGAAGTGAGCATTGGGAACAAAAAGCAAAGGCATGACAGTCCTCTGTATCTATTTTTTATGTGTCCAAAAGATTCTTCGACTCGGTGGCCAGCAGTCATGAGAACCTCAAAACGGGGGTAAATGCTTGCATGGCCGACGGAAGCAGTATGAGGACTTTTGGTAGGACGTTTATGCCTATCCGTATAGGAGGCAAAGAATTCGTTCTTTCGCCGACTATAGCAGAGGTTAGTGATGACGGAATCCTCGGATTGGATTTTGCAAGCTTGTACAGGGCCGTCTTGGACCCAAGGGATGGAATGATGAGCATTTGGAATCCGTATGGCTTGCATGTTTAGTGCGTTTTGAGACAAGTGTCTTTGGTAGCATCGGTTATACACACGGTGAAAATCCCTCCGGGTACCACTTGTGATGTCCTTTGTGGCGGATCAATGGCCCAAAAGGGTGAAACAGGAGTCTTTGAACCCGATACAGTATATTTATCGAGCATCGGGTTGGACTCAGTGGATACATTGGTGGCTAATGCAGCATGGTCTGTATTACCCATAACTAACCGAACTGGTTCAGTGGTTTACTTGAAGCGTGGCGACAGTGTGGGTGAGATGAATTCGGTAGAACACGTCGCCGAGGCCAGGTTCAATAAACCATTAAACCCTGTTAGTAAGCATCCTTTGGATGAAGAATTTCAGAAACTGATTGATAAATCAGATTTACAGAATACGGAGGACAAGGAATGCCTAGCGAAACTCCTATGAAGGTACGAGAGTGCTTTCGGAGGGGAAGGAGGACCCGTAGGCAGATCCGATAAGGTGTTGCACACTATAGATGTGGGCGACGAGAAACCCTTCAAGATCCCGTATCGTAGACTTCCTCTTAAGAAGAAGTTAATATGTGAACAGGAAATACAAAAGCAGCTGGACCTAAGGGTCATCGTGCCTAGCTCGAGTCCCTGGTCCAGCCCTGTTTGTATGACCACTAAGAAAGACGGTACAATCCGCTTTTGCGTTGATTACCGAAAATTAAACGGTATGACAAAGAAGAACTCGTATCCCCTTCCAAGGATAAACGAGACTTTAGATAGCTTGAGTGGAAACCAATGGTTCTGTACCTTGGATTTGCAATCCGGGTATTGGCAGATACCGATGCACCTCGATGACATAGAGAAAACAGCTTTCTCTAGTCATATGGGGCTATTCGAGTATAATGTCTTGCCCTTCGGATTGTGTAACGCCCCGGCTACATTCGAGGCCATGATGGAATCCCTGCTGAGTGACCTGTGGAAGAAGTGTTTGGTCTACCTAGACGACGTTGTCGTATTCGGCAAGTCGTTTAAGGAATGCCACGCGAATCTGCAGTTGGTACTCGACCGGATTCTATCCAACAGTCTAAAACTCAAACCCAAGAAGTGCAATCTGTTTAAGAAAACTATTACATATCTGGGAAGGATCATCACTCCTAATGGAGTGAGTGCAGATCTGGAAAAGCTGGAAGCAGTGGAAAATTGGGAACGGCCCACGAGTGCTAAGGAGGTTAGATCATTTCTAGGATTTTCTTCCTATTACCGTGATTTCATACTCTCGTGTAAGCTTTCCCATGCAATGCTTAGCTCACTGGACCCCGGGTAGGGCTCGGGACCCATTCCCATGGACCAGCGAGCAAGAAGAATCTTTTAATAAAATAAAAGATTTGTTTAGGAATACACCTGTATTGAAATATCCCACTCCCGAGGGACATTTCATATTAGACACCGATGCGAGCAATGACGCCATTGGGGCAGCACTCTCTCAGGTCCAGAATGAAGTCGAGGTCCCATTGGCCTTTGCTAGCAACACGTTAAGCAAGACCCAGCGTAATTATTGTACCACTAAACGAGAATTCCTCGCGGTAGTGGTGTAAACGAAGAAGTTAAAGCACTTCCTGTGGGGAACTGACTTTACTTTGCAGACCGACCATTCGTCTCTAAGATGGCTCCTTAATTTTAAGGATGCCGAAGGGATGATTGGGAGATGGTTAGCTCATCTATCCGAATTCGGATTGGAGCATAAGCAAATCGAGCACCGACCGGGTGCTAAACATATCAATGCGGAAGCCTTGTCGAGGCGACCCGTCCGAAAGTGCCAGAATGCCACTTGTGAAGACTGCGAGGCCCACAATGCTGTGGTCGCAGGGATGGTATTTAATTATACCACCCCCCGAATCCCCTGGGAGGAGGCTGTGTGCAGCTATCTCGATTGGTCCCGGAGACCATCAAGAAGTTCCAACAGTCCGACCCCACCACTGCGCGCATAATGGAATACTTACGGATAGGTATTAAGCCGGCAAGGCCGATGTTATCCCTGGAAGACAGGGAAACGAGGCGATTGATAGCTCAATGGACCGAGCTGGAAATCCGAGACGGTGTACTGTGTAGGTGGAAAACCACTTCCACCGGCGGTAGACTACTACAAATAGTGATTCCCACCTCGATGAGAAGGGATATCATATATTATTGCCATGGCCACCAATATAGAGGTCTATAGAGCGTCTACAAAGACGTTACTACTGGCCCGGAATGAGAGGTGTCCCCCTTATGATGCACAGTGACCAAGGAAGAGAGTTTGAGTCAGAGTTATGGCATGAAATGTGCCATTACTTAGCAATATGCAAGACCCGAACCAACCCATACCGACCACAGTCGGATGGTCAGGTAGAAAGGTTCAATAGGACTTTGATACAAGTGCTAAAGCCCCTGGTTAATACCCACCAGGACGACTGGGATGAGCAGTGTGAGTTTGTAGTACACGCCTACAACAACACTGTTCATTCATCTACTAATTGCACTCCAAACATGCTAGTGTTCGGCGAGGACATAATTATGCCCGCCTACTTAGTGTACGGAGTGGTTGGGATAGACCCGGAGGCGCCCTGCACTGTGTTGTTTGTGGAGTCGTTAAGGGACAGGTTCAAACAGGCATACGAGGCCGTTCGTAAAGAACTGCTGAAAAGTGCTAAATGGCAGAAGGTGGGCTATGACACCAATGCGAAAAGAATTCGGTTTAATGTTGGGGACAAGGTACTAAGGTATTATGAGCCACTCAAACGTTTGAAGCTCGTAACACCTTGGGAGGGTCCATTTAAAATTATACGCATCATCTCCGAATCAACGGTGATGATGGAGGACTGCCTTACTGGTAGAAAATGGAAGACGAATGTCGGAAAGCTTCGGCCCTGGAAGGGACGCGAAGCTGCGGAGAGGGAGTTCGGATACCATCCACCTGAGCCTGCGTTAAGTAAGCCCAGTGTGACGGTACCCGAGAAACGCCGTAAGCCCTTATTGAAAGTACCCAACACAATTTTAGGTAACTTCCTCCTAGAACCAAACCATAGTGTTTTTGTTTTCTCAACATTAACTGTTAGACGCTTTTCTAAACACCATTTGTAAACATTATCAATATCAGATTGCAGACGTTTATGGGCTAGGGTTGATTTGTTACTGGAAGTATAAAATACGAAATCATCCGACGAGCGCCGCCTCCGGCTCTGACTCTCCGGTCAGCAGTAGGAGAAGCACTCGTACCAAGGACAAGGATCCACGCAAGTCGGATTCGAGTCCCGAAGTCCCGGTGCAGCCACCCAAGGCCAGCCGCCGGAAGAAGAAAAAAGCGTCTCCGGCGGAGCCCGAACCCTCTACTCCCAAGAAGAGGGGTAAGGGTGACCCGCAGCCTTCTGCCTCCACTGCCCCACCAGCTACAGTAGCCACCTCAGTTACTGCAGGACCCTCTGCTACCACCAGCGGGATGGCCGCCACAACCTCGGTCACGGCTTCGACTGGTACTACTACCACCAGCCGAGCCGGACGGAGGGGAACGGACATCTACACGGACAGTGAGGGGAGCGAAAGTGACCCAGAACTGCCCGCGTCAACCAAATCTGATTTGGAGTCCATGACGACGTGGGAAGAAATGACCACGGACCTCCCCAAGGACGAAAATCAGAAATGGATGTGGAAGAATGCAGCCGAGGGGTTTAAAGACCGTACCCCACGCTGCTTCGTGGATTGTGCTTATGACACGATCCACTACATGTGTCCCAGCGCCGTCAATAAAGATGGTGATAGCGATGACGAGGAGTGGATGAAGTCCGGTCCTAGCGACATGCCAGTAGGTAAATTCTACCTGATTTGGATCGACCAGCTGAAATTCATATTAGGGTCGATTTACAACTATGAGGCCCGGACGAAAGTTCAGTGGGCAATGACTCAATGGGGACCAAGCAGCAACCGCCGCAGGTGCCTATTCGAGTCCTGTCAGCTCGCTCTCACCGGCGAGAAGACATTCGAGACGAAGCCTCGCTTCGCTCGACACATTGTGGAGCACCATATGCACCACAAACCACTCATGCGGTGCATACCTGGAGACCGTCCAGGTAAGCTCTGTGACGGCACCTTCACCACCCACCAGCGCCGGGACCTGGCTCTGCACTTGCAGAAAGCCCATGGTACCGGCCTGGAGAAGACCCGAAAGCGTGCCGTCAAGTGTTTCAACGAGCTCCTTGCCAACTGTGCTGCGTTGAACACGAAGGAGATCAAGGAGCAGGCATTCGAACCCGAATTCTGCTCATGGAGGAGTGGCAACCTCATCCGGCAAGCGCCCCACTTACAGTGAATACGTGGCGAAGTTCCCTGCTATGGGACCAGCGGGACCCGAATCACAGGTCCTAACCCCCTTGGGCCGAGCCAAAGCTCGGGGTAGAGGCTGTGGTGGAATTGAGTCCACCCGAGCCCCCCCGAGCTACGGCCGAGGCCGAGGAGGCACAACTGTTGAGGGTCCCCCGGTCCCTCCAGCAGGCGCTTCGCCTGTTACTGTGCAGGCTGCTGCACCACCTCCAGCTATCGTCCCACCCGCGGCCCCTCGGGTCCCCGTTATGGGACTGATAGCCAGCACCCTGTCAGGTCTTCAGGATCTGAATACGTTCGTCGACCATAGAGACGTCCGTACTGCTGAGATCCAGAACGACCTGATGGCAGAATAGCAGTAATTTCACCACCAAAGGTCCGTAGACTACTCGCGGACGATGACTGAAGCCACCTTCAATCTGGTTTATGAAATCCAGAAGAGGGAGGAAGACAAGATTAGGGAGCAGGAAACGAAGAAGGTCTAGGAGGCCCTTCAGTCCTGCCGGAAACAGCAGAGGGAAGCTGAAAAGCTTAAGGAGTTCCACCGCGCTGAGAACGCCGGGTACATCCACAAGTACAAGGAGGCTGACCTTAAGTTTTTCCTCTGCTTCGGCAAGCACCTGGATGAATGGGACGGCTCTGCGTCGTCCCTCTCCATTCCTTCGGGTGCCCCAGCTGAGGCAGCGACTGATAGTCCCTCTGAGGGGATGGGTGCTCTGAGCTTGCTCAGCGACACGAACACCGAAGCCCCTAAGCTGTTGACCATGAGTAGCAGCAGCAGCTCAGCTCCTTTCACCAACCCGGAGCCAGCTGAGAAGATGGACACTGATCCCGAGGATCTGTAAGTGTCCATCTGCCGGTGCCAATTTGTACCTGAGGGTAAAAGCATATATAATACCAGAGGATTACATCCTCGAATTGGACCCGACGGACTGGAACTAAAACCTGCAGCCAAGATGGACGCTACCCGAAGTACCAAATGGATTACCAACTACACAAAACCGGGGCTCCATCTTCCCATCTTCATCAGGGCACATCACAACAGCAACGTGGCTTGCCACCACCCGTTTGTCGCCATGTTGCTGTTGTGATGTGAAGGGACCCTCAACAGTTGTGCCTCCTCGGCCTTGGCCGTAGCTCGGGGGGGGCTCGATGGACTCAATTCCACCACGGCCTCTACCCCGAGCTTTGGCTTGGCCCAAGGGGGTTAGGACCTGTGATTCGGGTCCCGCTGGTCCCATAGCAGGGAACTTTGCCACGTATTCACTGTAAGTGGGGCGCTTGCCGGATGATCCTTCTCCGGCCCACCATGCACTGTGTCTGGATGGGGCACCGAAGAAGGTGCTCCAGTCATCCGGACTGCCAGTGGCTTCACTCGGGGGGTGCTGTGTAGGTGGGGGAGGTGGTGTTGGAGCAGATACCTGGCTAACCACCCGATGGGTCTGGTTGCCAGGCATGTCCAAAGCCGAGACTTGTTGTCCCGACTGGCGACGATCAGCTGGGTTAGCTGGTCTTGGCTGATCCTTATTGCCCGATGGGCTTATGGATCAGTCCGCGCGGGTACTTTTGGAGGCACTGGTGGCCGTAGCCGAACCTCCATTAGTTCCCTTCGAATGGGCTTTGCCTTTCTCCCGTTTGTCGTTGCCCCGCCACTTCTTCACCTTCAGGTGCACCTCGGTGGGCATCCCGAACTTGGTGGGTGAGTAGTTCACGGCGAAATACGTCATGAGGTTGCCACTCCTCCATGAGCAGAATTCGGGTTCGAATGCCTGCTCCTTGATCTCCTTTGTGTTCAACACAGCCCAGTTGGCAAGGAGCTCGTTGAAACACTTGACGGCACGCTTTCGGGTCTTCTCCAGGCCGGTACCATGGGCTTTCTGCAAGTGCAGAGCCAGGTCCCGGCGCTGGTGGGTGGTGAAGGTGCCGTCACAGAGCTAACCCGGACGGTCTCCGGGTATGCACAACATGAGTGGTTTGTGGTGCATATGGTGCTCCACAATGCGTCGAGCGAAGCGAGGCTTCGTCTCGAATGTCTTCTCGCCGGTGAGAGCGAGCTGACAGGACTCGAATGGGCACCTGCGGCGGTTGCCGCTTGGTCCCCATTGAGTCATTGCCCACTGAACTTTCGTCCGGGCCTCGTAGTTGTAAATCGACCCTAATTTGGATTTCAGCTGGTCGATCCAAATCAGGTAGAATTTACCTACTGGCATGTCGCTAGGACCGTACTTCATCCACTCCTCGTCATCGCTATCACCATCTTTATTGACGGCGCTGGGACACATGTAGTGGATCGTGTCATAAGCACAATCCACGAAGCAGCGTGGGGTACGGTCTTTAAACCCCTTGGCTGCATTCTTCCACATCCATTTCTGATTTTTGTCCTTGGGGAAGTCCGTGGTCATTTCTTCCCACGTCGTCATGGACTCCAAATCAGATTTGGTTGACGCGGGCAGTTCTGGGTCACTTTCGCTCCCCTCACTGTCCGTGTAGATGTCCGTTCCCCTCCGTCCGGCTCGGCTGGTGGTAGTAGTACCAGTCGAAGCCGTGACCGAGGTTGTGGCGGCCGTCCCGCTGGTGGTAGCAGAGGGTCCTGCAGTAACTGAGGTGGCTACTGTAGCTGGTGGGGCAGTGGAGGCAGAAGGCTTCGGGTCGCCCTTACCCCTCTTCTTAGGAGTAGAGGGTTCGGGCTCCGCCGGAGACGCTTTCGCTCCATTTTTCTTCTTCCAGCGGCTGGCCTTGGGTGGCTGCGCCGGGACTTCGGGACTCGAATCCGACTTGCGTGGATCCTTGTCCTTGGTACGAGTGCTTCTCCTACTGCTGACGGGGAGAGTCAGAGCCGGAGGCGGCACTCGTCGGATGATTTAGTATTTTATACTTCCAGTAACAAATCAACCCTAGCCCATAAACGTCTGCAATCTGATATTGATAATGTTTACAAATGGTGTTTAGAAAAGCGTCTAACAGTTAATGTTGAGAAAACAAAAACACTATGGTTTGGTTCTAGAAGGAAGTTACTTAAAATTGTGTTGGGTACTTTCAAAATGGCAGAGACTGATTTGGAAACTGTACATGACTATACTTACCTAGGCCTACACTTGGATAATTACCTAACCATGGAATTGGCAATGAAAAATGTTTTCCAAAGGGTTAATAACAGGTTGTTCAGATTAGCTAAATTGCGTCATTTACTGACACTTAAAGTTGCAATATTGGTGTATAAAACGACTATACTAAGTTTGTTTGATTACTGCAGCTTTGTTTATGCAGGTTGTAGTAATGAAGATAATCTTGTCAAAGCGCAAAGACTTCAGAATCGAGGTCTAAGAACGTGTTATAGGTATAACAGGGAATATCTCTCTGTTGAGGAACTCCATACAAGGAGCAATGTTCCATATTTGGATAGAAGACGTGATGAAATGTTATTAGTATTGATGTATAAGTACTCCAGATGTAATGATATGTTGGATCATCACAGAGGTGACAGGGTCACTAGGTCAGATAAAAAAATTAAATTTTTGGTTAAACAACCTAGGCTAAGTACATATAAAAGGTCACCCCTATACCGCGGTGCTGAACTGTGGTCGCTATTAGGAACCTGGTATCAACACACTGAAACAAAACTGAAGTTTAAGCAGAGAGTCAGATGTATTGAAAATCTGGGAGTACCAAATGATGGTCCTGGCGATGAAGGTGATGAGGATGATGATGATGATGATGATGATGATGATGATGATGATGATGATGATGATGACAACTCCATTGATGAAGTCGGGAGCTTGATATTGACCAGTGACGATGGTTTGGACTCTGATTCTGATCCTGGAATAGGCTAGGCAAGCATTTAAGCATTTATTAATTTATTACTTATTAATTTTTTATTGTTGTTACATCTGAGTGTTTTATACTTTTTGGCCTTGCATTGGTTGTAGTGGTACTCTGATTGGTTAAAACAGATTACAGACAGCTTTTGAGATCACGCCTGATACCCCATAGAGGTCTAAATTGCGTTCAATGACCTAAATGATCTTTACCTTGATCACGGGTATTATCACTGGTATTATTACTATTATTATCATCAGAAATAACAGCCAATATCCTTGTGTGTGTGTGAATGTCAGTGTGCTGTTTTCTTTCTTACTTTATCCTTACATGACCCTACTAGTTTTGAGGATAATATATTTGTGTCTAGAATTTTGTACAATGTTAACGCTCCTTTATAGAAGCTTATGTGTTTGGTGTATGTTGTGAGTCGCAATTTCAACAATCCTGTACATTTCTGCCTTAGCCTGTGTTACTTTTGTTCTTGTTTGTCTGGGCTTGTTTTGTCTATCATTATTTATCATTATTACATATATTTCTCATGATTCATTGTTGTGTCTATAATTGTATGTATTTTTTATAAAATTGATATGGTGTACAATTTGATATGGTATCTATTTAACCGTATGAATATGATTTGTAGCTTTTTTTTCTTGATTGTATGATTGTGTTTGACTTACTGATAGATGTTTGACTATAATTCCAGTTGTGCTTCATTTACCACGATTCTGTAAATTGTGAGAGGCTCAATAAACTTTGATTTCAATTTTAAAAAAAAAGTCTTGTTTTGAGCCTGCTGCTTGCGGTGGGCCCGACGGGCGGCAGCTAGCTCCTTCTGTTGCTCGTCAAGCTCGCGACGCTTGGCTTCAACAGCAGCTTGTTGGCGGGAGATGTCCTCTTCCGAGATCTCGCCAGCCGCCTCGGGTGTGGTGGGGCCTGGTTCCTTCTCGGATTTGGACCTCTCAATGGCGATCCGAAGGTCCTCTACTTTGAGATCAGACTCGGTGAGAAGGGCCTTCGGCGCGGGCTTACGGCTCAATTTCTTGACCCATCCGGTTTCCAACGACGACTGTGTGACGGTGGAGTCTGTATCCATGTCGGAATTCAGACTCTCTTAGCTGGCTCGCCTTCCGGGTTATGCCTTCGGAAAGTAGCACAGCTCGGGCCAAGTTCTCATTGATCGCCATAGCCCCCGCAAACCGTCTGTAGTTGCGGAGCCACGAGATCGGCATGCTCTCGGCCAACTCGTCCGTGCACGAGTCTATCACCAGAGCATTAAAAACGTCTGGGATATTCTCGGGCTGGCTGGGCGTTTCCGCTAAGGGACCGCATCCGAACATGGAAGGATGCATGGGGATGTAGGTCCCCCAGCTGGTGTACACTACACCCTCCTCCTTGTCCACATGGGCCAGGTGCTGGGTGCGTGTTCTGTATCCCGGGGGATACAGCGGAATGTCCAAGACATCAATAGGCTGACCCAGAGCCGGTACCATAGGTGATGGTTCCGGGGGAGGAGGAGGAGGCATCCGCTCCCGCCTGCGACCTCGGTCGACAGGGCAGAGAGAGTCTGAGCAGCCTCTTCACTTCGGGTTCCCGTCCGAGAACCGCCGTTGAGGAGTCCATGGTTTCCTCAACCCGAGACGAGACCGTCGGGTCCTCGTCTTCCTCCAACTGAATGTTGGCAGTATGACGCGCAGCGTCAATCGTCCCCTGTGCCATCACAGTGGGACGAACTTCCAATTTAAAAAATTGGCAACTGTGTTGGACTCCTCCCGAAGGATTCATCCAACAAAAGTGGGAGAAGAAAACCACGCAGCTAAAGGCTGCCGGAGGGTGTACAATAACTGGAGCAAAACCAGTGACGTCTTACCGCCACGAGTCCGCTCTAGTTATGACCAAAATGGCGTCCAACCTCTCGTCTCGCAAGATCCCGCTATGGGCTATCCGGTGACCTAGTTCCGCGCTTTCCCGCCACGCCTGTGGCATCACCTAGCAGTCTAGATCTGAACTAACATTCGACTCGGTATGTGATACGCAGGTTGCCACCCAAGTGCTATCGTCTGGAGCTTGGCGGTATATACAACGCTATAAAGCGAATGTACCGGTTAATCCGTCCGCTGCTCACGGGATACAGCTACCCGGGGAATGCGCGTTCGACTACCTAGCCGTGGAACGTATGTTATTCGCCTACGGCGGTCAACACGCAGCAGCTCGTTGTGTACTGAGTTAGGTAACGGCAGACCTCAACCGGGGACTGCGTCTAACGCCTTGGGTTAGCATCTTATTTTTCTCGGCTCTACGTACGGCCTTCTCCGGGTCACGCCTAGCCAGGGCGAGACCTTTCTCATACGTAATGCCTTCACTCAGCGAGACATTTTTCCATTTCTTATGATTAGGCCGTTTCCTGGCCGTCGTCTTCCTTTTAGTTACTTCTCCTGCTTCCGGCATCTTCCTCGGCCGGCCTCAGGTGGATGGTATCCGAACTCCCTCTCCGCCGCTTCGCGTCCCTTCCAGGGCCGAAGCTTTCCGACATTCGTTTTCCATTTTCTACCTAAGGCAGTCCTCCATCATCACCGTTGATTCGGAGATGATGCGTATAATTTTAAATGGACCCTCCCAAGGTGTTACGAGCTTCAAACGTAATGGCTCGTAATACCTTAGTACCTTGTACCCAACATTAAACCGAATTCTTTTCGCATTGGTGTCATAGCCCACCTTCTGCCATTTAGCACTTTTCAGCAGTTCTTTACGAACGGCCTCGTATGCCTGTTTGAACCTGTCTCTTAATGACTCCACAAACAACACAGTGCAGGGCGCCTCCGGGTCTATCCCAACCACTCCGTACACTAAGTAGGCGGGCATAATTATGTCCTCGCCGAACACTAGCATGTTTGGAGTGCAATTAGTAGATGAATGAACAGTGTTGTTGTAGGCGTGTACTACAAACTCACACTGCTCATCCCAGTCGTCCTGGTGGGTATTAACCAGGGGCTTTAGCACTTGTATCAAAGTCCTATTGAACCTTTCTACCTGACCATCCGACTGTGGTCGGTATGGGTTGGTTCGGGTCTTGCATATTGCTAAGTAATGGCACATTTCATGCCATAACTCTGACTCAAACTCTCTTCCTTGGTCACTGTGCATCATAAGGGGGACACCCAGATGTAGCACCCAGCCTTTTACAAGCGCCTCAGCACATGTAGCGGCTTTGTGATTAGGAAGAGGAAACACCCGAGTATACTTCGTATAATAGTCGGTTACAACCATCATACAAGTGTTTTCTCTAGGTGTCGTTTTGAATCCACTGATGATGTCTATTGCTACTCGAGCAAATCTGACACCAAACAATTCCTGGGACAAGGGTAACTTGCCCAGGCCGGGTCCCGGCTTGTTTTTACAGCAATCCGGGCAAGTGGCGATCCACCGCAGTAGGTCGCCTCTCATTCCGGGCCAGTAGTAACGTCTTTGTAGATGCTCTATAGACCTTTTCTTTCTGAAATGACCACTCGTTTGGTGGCCATGGCAATAATACATGATATCCCTTCTCATCGAGGTGGGAATCACTATTTGTAGTAGTCTACCGCCGGTGGAAGTGGTTTTCCACCTACACAGTACACCGTCTCGGATTTCCAGCTCGGTCCATTGAGCTATCAATCGCCTCGTTTCCCTTTCTTCCAGGGATAACATCGGCCTTGCCGGCTTAATACCTATCCGTAAGTATTCCATTATGCGCGCAGTGGTGGGGTCGGACTGTTGGAACTTCTTGATGGTCTCCGGGGACCAATCGAGATAGCTGCACACAGCCTCCTCCCAGGGGATTCGGGGGGTGGTATAATTAAATACCATCCCTGCGACCACAGCATTGTGGGCCCCGCAGTCTTCACAAGTGGCATTCTGGCACTTTCGGACGGGTCGCCTCGACAAGGCGTCCGCATTGATATGTTTAGCACCCAGTCGGTGCTCGATTTGCTTATGCTCCAATCCGAATTCGGATAGATGAGCTAACCATCTCCCAATCATCCCTTCGGCATCCTTAAAATTAAGGAGCCATCTTAGAGACGAATGGTCGGTCCGCAAAGTAAAGTCAGTTCCCCACAAGAAGTGCTTTAACTTCTTCGTGTACACCACTACCGCAAGGAGTTCTCATTTAGTGGTACAATAATTACGCTGGGTCTTGCTTAACGTGTTGCTAGCAAAGGCCAATGGGACCTCGACTCCATTCTGGACCTGAGAGAGTGCTGCCCCAATGGCGTCATTGCTCGCATCGGTGTCTAATATGAAATGTCCCTCGGGAGTGGGATATTTCAATACAGGTGTGTTCCTAAACAAATCTTTTATTTTATTAAAAGATTCTTCTTGCTCGCTGGTCCATGGGAATGGGTCCCGAGCCCTACCCGGGGTCCAGTGAGCTAAGCATTGCATGGGAAAGCTTACATGAGAGTAATTAGGTATGAAATCACGGTAATAGGAACAAAATCCTAGAAATGATCTAACCTCCTTAGCACTCGTGGGCCGTTCCCAATTTTCCACTGCTTCCAGCTTTTCCAGATCTGCACTCACTCCATTAGGAGTGATGATCCTTCCCAGATATGTAATAGTTTTCTTAAACAGATTGCACTTCTTGGGTTTGAGTTTTAGACTGTTGGATAGAATCCGGTCGAGTACCAACTGCAGATTCGCGTGGCATTCCTTAAACAACTTGCCGAATATGACAACGTCGTCTAGGTAGACCAAACACTTCTTCCACAGGTCACTCAGCAGGGATTCCATCATGGCCTCGAATGTAGCTGGGGTGTTACACAATCCGAAGGGCAAGACATTATACTCGAATAGCCCCATATGACTAGAGAAAGCTGTTTTCTCTATGTCATCGGGGTGCATCGGTATCTGCCAATACCCGGATTGCAAATCCAAGGTACAGAACCATTGGTTTCCACCCAAGCTATCTAAAGTCTCGTTTATCCTTGGAAGGGGATACGAGTTCTTCTTTGTCATACCGTTTAATTTTCGGTAATCGACGCAAAAGCGGATTGTACCGTCTTTCTTAGTGGTCATACAAACAGGGCTGGACCAGGGACTCGAGCTAGGCACGATGACCCTTAGGTCCAGCTGCTTTTGTATTTCCTGTTCACATATTAACTCCTTCTTAAGAGGAAGTCTACGATACGGGATCTTGAAGGGTTTCTCATCGCCCACATCTATAGTGTGCAACACCTTATCGGATCTGCCTACGGGTCCTCCTTCCCCTCCGAAAGCACTCTCGTACCTTCGTAGGAGTTTCGCTAGGCATTCCTTGTCCTCCGTATTCTGTAAATCTGATTTATCAATCAGTTTCTGAAATTCTTCATCCAAAGGATGCTTACTAACAGGGTTTAATGGTTTATTGAACCTGGCCTCGGCGATGTGTTCTACCGAATTCATCTCACCCACACTGTCGCCACGCTTCAAGTAAACCACTGAACCAGTTCGGTTAGTTATGGGTAATACAGACCATGCTGCATTAGCCACCAATGTATCCACAGAGTCCAACCCGGTGCTCGATAAATATACTGTATCGGGTTCAAAGACTCCTGTTTCACCCTTTTGGGCCATTGATCCGCCACAAAGGACATCACAAGTGGTACCCGGAGGGATTTTCACCGTGTGTATAACTAATGCTACCGAAGACACTTGTCTCAAAACGCACTGAACATGCAAGCCATACGGATTCTGAATGCTCATCATTCCATCCCTAGGATCCAAGACGGCCCTGTACAAGCTTGCAAAATCCAATCCGGGGATTCTGTCATCACTAACCTCTGCTATAGTCGGCGAAAGAATGAATTCTTTGCCTCCTATACGGATAGGCATAAACGTCCTACCAAAAGTCCTCATACTGCTTCCGGCGGCCGTGCAAGCATTTACCCCCGTTTTGAGGTTCTCATGACTGCTGGCCACCGAGTCGAAGAATCTTTTGGACACACAGGAATGGCTCGCTCCAGTATCCACTAAGAATTCTCCTACCCGGCCTTCCACAGATATGGGTACATACCACCGTCTCCCTCCCAAGGGGGATGGGTTGCTGGTAAACTGGTGAAAATCTCCCGAATCACCAAGATTCAATCCGAGTCCTCTCAAAAATTCCAGACACGGATGACTTGGGGGAAGGCGTGTCCCGCACACTCAAATCAACTCCTTGATCCATCCTTCCTCTCCCCCAGTGCGGCCACTCGCCTCGATATGCTCGCCACCGTACACATTAGCACTAGGGTCCCTGGCCCCGGCCGGGATGCAGGGGTGCGCACCCACAGTCACCCGACCTCCAGGTGAATTTGATTCGAAATCTTCCACCGGATCGTTCACTCCTGGGGTTATACCCAATGCCGTGGATACAACCGCCACTAGTTTCCCACTGTATCAGGAGATTCTGTAGCATTCTGGCTTTCCTCACCATCGACTTCGGCTTCATAGAAAGCCGCCATTACCGGCTTTGCAGCGGTACACTTGGATGAATAGTGTCCCATGTGTTGACACCTGAAACACTTAACCGTTCGGCGGTCCACTCTGGGTCTCTGCCGTGGTGTTCGGGATGTCTCCAGCTAACATCGTTCGTTTCTTCACGGCCATATCTATGCCATTAAATATGCCGTGCAACGTAATACCCTCCTTCCAGGCATCCCTAGCAGCTATCTGCTCATCTCGGTCTCTTAGACCATTGACGAATTGGGTAATCAAATCGTCCATATACCAGTCTTGGTTTTCTGTACCGGGTCTGGCTTTACTTAACAGGGCATGCAGTTCCATACCGTATGCTCTGAAAGCTTTATTGGGTTTCTGGGTCCGTTTCTTAAAAAGATCCTCCTTGACCATATTGCATAATAGTCCACTAGCAGATTCGACTAGCTGCTCAAAGCTCCCAACGAGAGCATACCAGGTGCGCCATTGCTCGACGGCCATGCGTCCCGGCCCACCCTTTAGGCATCTTACTAGATGCGGCTTGGCCTCGTATGGGGTCCATCCATTACAATTCATCACATCGATGAAATCTTCAAACCATTCTTTCCATGGCCGCGTACCGTCGTATTCCTTGGGAATGACGGCAACCCTTCGGCCTGAATTGTGGGCATACATCAATCTAGTACATTGTTGTTTGCTCCATTCAATTGCCTTGGTCTCGTTCAAGGTTCGATTGCCTCCCATTCCGCCAAAACTTGTATTGTTTGGCGGTGGTGGTGGTGGTTGGTTATACGTCCACTGTGAACCACTGTAGTTCGTATAACCTCCACCCCCTTGGTTGGGGCCGGTACCCGAGGCACCATCGCTACCTGCATTAGGGCCGGTACCCGAGGCACCATCCCCACCCTGTCCATTGGAATACGTAGTTCCGCCCTGACTACCGTCATTAGGCGGTGGACCAGCCTGACTAGGTTGGCTGCCACTGCTTGGTGGGTTCTGTTGGTTGCTGGGATTACCTGCACCCAACCCGACATTATCTGTCTGATCCACATGTATGTGGAACCCACTTGTTTCGGCACTAGTGTCGGAACAGTCTCTCGGCACGAAGTCTGGGTCAAAGTTGTGGACTATTGGGACCTCGCTGATCCGAACTCTGCTGGTCCGGCCGTTCTTATCTTGGGTTCTAATATAAACTCCCCCTTGATCTACATTGCGTGTCGAATTATCATTCACGAATGGATTATACGCCGGATGCTTTGGAGTCGAACAGGAAAATGGGTCTCCCTGTTTGACAAAAGTCGAGTTTGGATTTTGGTCCTTACTCGTTGGGGGAACATTCGCATGCTCCTGTTCCTGTAAATAACTTTCCATGGCGGATTTATTTATCGTTAGGGTGGCCACATCAGTGGTTAGATTCCTCTGTTCCTCTCTTAGCTGTGCATTTTCAGATAAGATCTCGGATCGGATCTTTTCATTATCCTTTTAGTTTTTCCTCCATGGCATGCAACTCGGATTGTAATCTGCTTACATCCCGGGCCTTAGCAACTTCCTCGGCTCTAGCCTTATCAATTGCTCTTCGTCTATTGGCTTCCTCGAGTTCTAGGTCAGCCAACTTGCTATCTTTTTCCTTTTCGTCCTTCTCTTTTAGCTCCAATCGATGGGCTAGCGAGGACAACCGATACTTGAGGTCGGATTCTTTTAGAATCGCCTCCTGTTCAACAGAACGGAGCTTTCCGATCCGTTCCTTTGTTTCCTCTTCTATTTTCTTCTGGGCAGCTATGAATTGTTCATGCTGTCTCTTAGCTTGTAGCTCTACCTGTTCTTTGGCTTTCAAATAGGCTGAAGTAGTCTTATACCTGGGGCCCATCCGACGTCCATACCTTGACTTGCGACTGCCTCCAGGGTTGAACATGGAGTCAGACAAGCCTTCGTCTAAGGATAGGCCTAGAGAGTGCATTTCCGAGCTTCTCGGCAATGTATCTCGAGGCCTAGCCTTCAAAGTGGCTGAAGAACCTTTCGGGTCTTCTTCATCCTTACCATCGTCACTCTCATGATCGGATGATGTCATTAATGGGGCCACTCCAGTTGCCCCATCTACTGCAGCGCCCGTAGGGGTCACGGTGCGATGCATCGGGCTTTGGGCTTTTGGAGTATCCAAGATACCAGCAGAGCCCGCTGGGATACTGGGTCCAAGCTGGCGCCTGCTAGTCAACACTTGGGACCAATCGCTCAAGTTTAGACTGGCGGGTTTAAGTACCCCGCTGAATAACCCCGTATCCGAAGCAACCTGTTGAGGTGTGTCCGGATACAATTTAACAATCCCATCTCCAATTCTGGTGGGACCGTCTGTTAGACCGGGTGTCGAGAAAACCGTCTGGACACCTTCCGGGTTGAACACATGTTGCTGACCCGGTTTCCAGTCTAACAACAAATGCTGGGATGTGTAATCATCCTCTTCAAATCCCTCCAGCCCAGGGCTTGAGGGTTTCCTGAGGCTTTCGGCCGTTTGGCCGCGCTCCACCCCCCGAACCAACTGGTCACGGCACCAGTGTAATGGTTCATATTGACTTAAATGTTGGTTGGCTCGTTGGCTCGCTTATCACTAAAGGTACCAACACAACACGAGAGATTCAGGTTGGGCAAAGCCCCAGATGACCCCTACCGCTCGGGTAGGCCTTTATTCAAGTACTCCCAGTTCCTGACATACGTCTTGACTGGACTAGGTCCAGTCCCCTTCTGCGGATCGTCTGGCTTCTTAGTAGAAGCTGGACGCGAGGCATGGTGCTGCCCCCTCTTGTACCAAACGGGTATCGCGAAGCGACACCTGGTTGGCATAGAAGGAACGAGTACCACACGAGCATGTCTCTCGGATGAACCGCACTAATATATATACAACGATGCCAGCCCCTACACATATATGCCATCCTTACAATCGGACTGATGTGGGCTGCATTCTGGTGTAATGTTGATTTCATGGGGTAAATAGGTCACCCACTTGGGGGGGGAAATGTTTCTTTTTCTTTTACTTTTGAAAGAGGGGTAAAGGGTTAAGACAGCACGCCGTCCTTAAAGGGTTAAGGGAGTGGTCATTATTTATCAACAGGGGGGTTGTGGTCTTTCGCGCGGACACGTGGACATTTTTTACGGCCCCCGCTCGATGGCAGGCAAAATCTTTTGCGCCCCCCATGCACCGGAGGTGCCCCTCTCAAGAGGGGGTCAAAATTTTTTAGCCCCCCCTCGGGAGGGGTCTGAAAATTTTGCGCCCCCCCTCAAACCCACCACCACCCCTGTTGATAAATAATGACCACTCCCTAAGGTAGCAAGTTGTCCTTAAAGGGTTAAGGCAGCATTTTCCCTTAAACGGTTAAGGCAGCAGGCCGTCCTGAAAGTGTAAAGGCGGCATGCCGTCCTTTAAGGGTTAAGGCGGCACGCTCTCCTTAAAAGTTTAACAGAGTCACTGGAATCTGCTTGATGTGTGTATAATATATGTATACTCAGTAACTGTAGCATTACAATCCTTTCTGTACACAAGCCCATAGATAAAGTAGTGTTTATTTGGGTTTGAAGCCTCCCATGAATAAATGGGCCTAAAGAGCCTCATCTCTCATGGCATTATGGTACTCTCCATTCCATTGCACAAACATTTCACATGGTCAGTGTATACTTTTCTTATTGAATATTCTATGATGATTGATATATGACTTTGTCTGGAATACAGGCTGTAGTATCTTTATGTCATTCACTAATAGTTATACAGTTTCTTGTGTCTATTGGTTGCTATGTATGTGCTGCCACCAGTGGCCAGGTTGATCACTAATGACCCACATTGAGGTCAGGTCATATGATCTCTGAGTCTGACATCATCATCAGCAGCCACATTGTATTGTTAGGATACAGGAATAAAAGCCCTAATATAATCCACCACCATCTGCCTGCCTTAATGATATATCACACTTACAAGGCTCTACACAGGCATCAAAATTAGATGACAAATCTATCACCTTTTGGTGGTTACCACTTGTGAAAAGATATTTCCAGAAAACACCAGAATGCTTATATTCATAAGATCAGTTTAAAGTGGTTGTTAGATGTTAAGTATTATGCATAATTACATACAGAATTATGTGCTATTTTCTGTGTTTGACCTAGCAGAATATAACATTGACCTCAAACAACGCACACTCAAGTTTTCCAATAGTGATTTATAGAAGAAATGTTATTTCACATAGCAAAGCACTGGCTATACACATTTATGGAATTATTCAAATATGTATGTAACCCAGCCACTTCAGAATTTATATTTCTCTACCTTTGACCTCGAATTTTATCCTCTGCCCCTCGATGGATTTTGTTTGATAGTTAGTATGATGTTGTAGGCATATCATTGAGCAGAATGAGTACAGTCTAGACAGGCCGTTTTACACTGAACAGCCCTGTACATCCACACTGAGTAGTATATAAAAGTTGTGTTGTTTTTTTCTCTCAATTTTTGTCCAATGTAGTGTAGGGAAGGTTGACCTTGAGGTGTCCACTCTACAAAATGACCATGACAAGGCTTTGCTTCCTGAATTACCGGGTATATAGATTTGAAGCCTTATGCCAGGCCATTTTACCCTAAGTAGTATATAGAACTGTGGCCATATGTCAGGTTTTTCTGCCCTAAGTAGTATAGAATTGTGGCCATATGGCAGGCCATTTTACCCTAAGTAGTATATAGAACTGTGGCCTTATGTCAGGTAATTCTGCCCTAAGTAGTATAGAATTAGGGCCATATGGCAGGCCATTTTGATCCTAAGTAGTATATAGAATTGTGGCCATATGGGAGGCCACTTTGATCCTAAGTACCGCTAGTATATAGAACTTTAGCCCTATGGCAGGCTATTTTGACCCTTAGTAGCATATAGATTTGTGGCAAGCTATTTATTTTCAGCCGAGTAATGTATAAATTGTGGTTTTATAGAAGTTTTTTTTAAAGAGTAAGTACTCTAATGTGATATTGTTATTTTACACAAGGCTCTTTTAGGCCTGAGCCGTTTTTTTTTTGTAGTTGTGGTCTAATATCCTTTCTATTTGATAGATAGGTTGGGTGAATTAATGCTGTGCTCATGTCTTTCATGATAATGTCTTTACTTGTGAGAGTTTGTTTGTTTGTTTGTTTAGTTTTACGTCCGGGGGCCATCGAGGAACTCAGACATTCAAGAATTTTAAACTATTCAATAGTAATGGTAGGCTGCGGGCCTACCTCGGGTTTGCGCATATGAGTGGGTGTGTGTGTGTGTGCGCGCGTGCATATATTTATGAGTCTGCTTGTAGCAGTGGGACACGGCTCGTAGTGGTGAAATACCACTCGTGGCTCAAGGCCCCTCTTTATCGTGCTGCCTAACGCAGGTAACATGTCGCAAACTGTAGACACATCACCCGGTCGGTCACATTATCCTGACACCGACGGACCAGCCATTTTTCATTTTTTTTTTTTTTTTTTAAATTATATGTATGTATGATCTATATGTACTTATATAAGTTTGATTCTTTGAGGAAGTTCAGGAGTTCTTTTGTTTCTATTGTGTTGAAGACAGCTTTCAGTGTTGTTGCATTTTTAAGATATTTTCTTCTGTTGCTTGCAGTCCTTCGACAGTTGAGCAAGATATGCTTAACTGTGAGTTCAGTCTTGCATTCTTGGCACATTGGTTGGGCTTCACGTTTCAGATGGTGTTCGTGTGTAAGCCTTGTGTGGCCAATTCGTAGACGTGTTAGTTTCACTTCGTCTGATCTGGATAGTTTTCTTTTTTCATCCTTTCCTTTCAGTTGAGGCTGAATGGAGTGTAGCTTGTTCTCATGCTGCTTGTTCCAGTCAGCTTGCCATTTCAGTTTCACCTATTTCTTGATGGTTGATGTCAGGTCCGTGTGTGGGATTGGCACTTCTCGAGGTGTCAATTTCAGTACTGACTTTGCCGCTTCATCTGCTGCCTCGTTTCCGTCTATGCCAATATGGCTCGGCAGCCAGCAGAAAACCACATCTTTCTTTGCTTTCTCAAGGTTGTTGGTTTTGTCCCTGATATCTTGTATCAAAGGATTGTTTGGTTCATATTGGTTCATTGCTTCAAGGCATGACTTGGAGTCTGACAGAGCAATGAATTTCTGGGGAGTTGATATCCTGGCATATTCTAGAGCATGTAGCAAGGCACTAGCCTCTGCCGTGAAAATGCTGGCTTTGGGATGGAGGCCTCTTTTCAGGTTGCCAGGTGTTCACTATGGTCTTTTTCTATCCCATGGAGTTGATCTTTAAAGGTCACTGAGTCTGTTTCTGCCTTTTTGTTTTTGCACAGGGTGAAGATGACCTTTGGTTTCATTTGTAGCCATGGGGGATTATCGGGTGGTTTTATCTCCCTGGTTTTGATCACATCTAATTTTGCTGCTTTCATAGGTCTTTTCACTCTGTACGAGTATGGTTGGGTCATGTTCGGTTTTTTCCTGTACACTGAATTGTTTTCGGTGAACAGTGTCTCATATGTTGGGTTTCTTTTGTTTGATCTTACTTTAACTGCGTACTGCATAGACAGCATTTCTCGCCTAAGCTCAAGGGGGGCGATGTTTGCCTCCACCTCTAGACTTTTTCCTGGAGATGTACGGAATGCCCCCAGGCATAATCTCAGTCCCTGGTTCTGGATAGGCTTCAACCTGTCCAAGTAGCTGGGGCAAGCTGATCCATATATGAAAGAGCCATAGTCTAGTCTTGACTGGATGTAGGCCCTGTATAAGATCAGTAATGTTTCTTTGTCGGCACCCCAGTCGGTGTGGGAAAGCACTTTCAGGAGATTCATGGCTTTTTGACATTTCCTCCTCAAGTATTCGATGTGTGGTTTGAAGTTGAGTATTCTGTCAAATATCAGCCCCAGGAACTTCACTTCTTCTTTGACTTCGAGTGCCGTGTTCTGGAGGTAGACCGTTGGTTTTTCTCTACATCCTCTTCTGCGACAGAAGTGGACACAGGTGGTTTTGGTCTGTGAGAACTTGAAGCCGTTTTGGCAGCTCCAGGTTCCAAGGTGGTTCAGGGCCTGTTGAAGCTTTCTTTCAATAGTTTGAATATGCCTCGATCTGTAGCAAATGACAAAGTCATCCACATACAAAGAGCAATTGATGTCATTTTGTAAGTTTTTGGTTATTTCATTAATCTTTATGCCAAACAGGGTCACAGAGAGGACACAGCCCTGGGGGACACCCATTTCTTGTTCTACTCTGTCTGAGAGAGTAGTGCCAAGGCGTACACTGAATACTCTGTTGGCAAGAAATTTTGATACAAACATGGGAAGCCTTCCACGGAGCCCTAGTTTGTGAATGTCTTTCAGGATTCCATGTTTCCATGTGGTGTCATAGGCCTTCTCCAGGTCGAAGAAGATGGCAACCACATGTTCATTATTTGCAAATCCCTTTCTGATGTAACTTTCTAACCTAGAAGGAAATGTTCAAAAATGGAGATGGAGATGTTATTAGGACAAATAAATCAAGTCAACCTTTTTCATTTTTGCCTGATTTATTTCATTCATTTACATTGATAACTGTTGCCGAAGCTTGATTAATCTTAATTGTCATACATACACTCCGCTTCATTAGATAAACAAAAATGAATACTGGAATGCTTAACATTAGATATAAAAATATTAAATATACACATTCATACCCGATAACAGTAATCATATAATAGTCACTGAAAAAAAGACAGTGAGACCATGGAATGTATTATGAAACTGAATAATAATAATTACATAGAAATAAGCTACGTGCAATATCCCCTATACTTCACTGATGATAAAAGCATCACTAAGAATAGGTAAAAGGTTTGAGACCATGGGATGCAATTTAACAATAAATCATCATTATGTACATTGATTAAATACTGTAATCTCCCGCGTATAAGACGCGTCCTCTACGCCAAACAAATGCCTTGTGCGTCTTATAGGATTTCTTCAAGTTGGGGGTGCGTCTTATACGCGGGGTTTTCCAACATCTCATTTGGGAAAATGCGCCGATGACAGCTTGAACTCATAGCGCCAGCACCGCGGCAGACCGGGAGGTGTCGACGGGCGCTCGGCGGGTTTGACGCCGACCGTGTGCCGATGACAGCTTGAACTCATAGCGCCAGCACCGCGGCAGACTGGGAGGTGTCGACGGGCGCTCGGCGGGTTTGACGCCGACCGTGTGCCGGTGACAGCTTGAACTCATAGCGCCTGCACCGCGGCAGACCGGGAGGTGTCGACGGGCGCTCGGCGGGTTTGACGCCGACCGTGTGCCGGTGACAGCTTGAACTCATAGCGCCTGCACCGTGGCAGACCGGGAGGTGTCGACGGGCGCTCGGCGGGTTTGACGCCGACCGTGTGCCGGTGACAGCTTGAACTCATAGCGCCAAGTGCGGCAGCCCGGTCGCTGTATAGATTTGCTCGGCGGGTTCGACGCCGACCGTGTGCCGATGACAGCTTGAACTCATAGCGCCAAGCGCGGCAGCCCGGTCGCTGTATAGATTTGCTCGGCGGGTTTGACGCGACCGTGTGCCGATGACAGCTTGAACTCATAGCGCCAAGTGCGGCAGCCCGGTCGCTGTATAGATTTGCTCGGCGGGTTTGACACCAACCGTGTGCCGATGACAGCTTGAACTCATAGCGTCAAGCGCGGCGGCCCGGTCGCTGTATAGATTTGCTCGGCGGGTTTGACGCGACCGTGTGCCGATGACAGCTTGAACTCATAGAGCCTGGGGGTGGGGGGGGGTGCGTCTTATACGCGAATCCCCCCTTGGTGAGTTGGGGGGGCGTCTTGTACGGGGTTTTTTCTAAATATCGATCCAGGGAGGTTGGATGCGTCCTCTACGCGAACCAGCCTACCGTGAGTTTGGGGAGCGTCTTCTACGCGCACCGCGTCTTCTACGCGGGAGATTACGGTACATAATCCCAGTAGCTAATAACAACAAAATGTCACTAGAAATAAGTGGAATGATGGAGACCATGGAACAAATTGCCGTATTCGTTCTGATAAATGCAACTCTCTAATAAGCGCACCCTGTGGTGTCAAATCATGCGAATTAAGTGTAAAATGACGATTTTTAAGCCAAAAATAATAATTTGTTTAGGCTTAGTGGGTGCACTTATTTGAATTGATTATTTTGTATTTAGGTTTTGAGCACCTAAAAATCATGAGCACCTAAACATTATTTTTCTGCACCGGTGCACTTATTAGAACGTATACAGTATACATCTTTTTTTTTGTAAACTGAATGCTTATGTCCAAGCTTTTTAAGCTATTATCAAAAACAATATTAAAACATATTTTACCACTGATGTGATAACAATTAACACCGAATTGAGCACCATATTGAATTATTTTTTTCCGCGACCACATAGAATATTACTGTATGTTTCCTCTATTACCGTAATCTCTTGCGTATAAGGCGCACCTCGCGTATAAGGCGCACCTAGAGTTGAAGAATATTGTCAAAAAAATCATAACTTTGGTTCTACTAATTGGATTTTCAAAATTCAAAAAGCTATGTGTAGCTAGGCCCACCCACACCCCCTTGAATCCCCCTATGTTATTTTTTGAGTTAGGGGGAGTGTAACATATCAAAATAAAGCTCTTGGTGTCCCCCTTGTGGATCCAGGAAGAACTAAAACCCCTCGTATAAGACGCGCCTTATACGCGGGAGATTACGGTACTCCATTACAATTATAATCAAGTATCAATGATAATTAATATACTGTTGTTATACATTCATTTGAGCTCCATTATTATCTTTTTAATCACTCATACATAATTTCAGCTAGCCATCACACACATCTGTAAGACTACCGTAAATTCTCTCGTATAGGCTGCAGCTTATATTATTCGAACCCAGATGGTTTTTTGGAGCCTACAGCTTCTCTGGAAGTATAGGTGCGGCTTATATGAGGGTATTTGATACTATAAAACAGAACTGAAGTGCCAATTTTCAATTAATATCAGTCAACATCTTTTGTTCCGTATCTCCTTGCTTCACATTCACACAACATAATGCATTTTTTGGAGTTGCTTGCCGCGTAGCGGCCGGGAGCGCAGCGACCATAGCAACTGCATTATGTTTTCGGTTTGTCAGTGACGTCACGGTCACCTTGTGACGCAATTTGTGACGTCATATGTCGGCCGTGACGTCACACGTTGGCCGCAGAGTGGCAACTCCTATCCGTGGTCCTTGCCACATTTTTCTTGTTGTCTCAACCAATGATGTGACGTCAGCTGTGACGTCCCTCATGTCCTGAGCAGGTCGTAGATGACGTAAGCCATGACCGGAGATAAAGCGATACATCCTGTTAGACCTTCTCCGTTCACGAGCCATTGTGGACCGATTACTTTACCCGATTTGTTTGTGTATATACTACCGATCACCACCGGGTTTAGTCTGTTCCATACGTAATGCATCATAGTCGGTGGCCATAACGCAAAACTGAAAAATAAAAAAGATAAATTCATAAGAAATACAGAAAATAGTGATTTCATCCCTTTCTTAGTAAATATCAATTCTCTAAACAGACTGTCAATGATGTCAACACCTTCTTGTTCTTGGTCGGCATGATGCACCAATGCAGTGCTGGTATTTCTACTCGCCAGCAATGCATTGGTGCATCATGCCGACCCTTTTGGAGTGCATCAGTCCCCTAAGGTAAGTAAGCATGATGCATAGTCCTGGTGAGTAACTCACTGTATTTATATTATACATCAGCGGCCCTCAAAACAATCTATGTCTTCACTTTCTCTCCTCTCAGTGGCTGGTCTCCATATGTGGGGACATATGCGGAGACATATTTTCTTAACTTTCCTATGCCCTCCTACATGCCGTCGCCTTAGTGCAAGAAAGTTGTAACTCACATATTGACAAAATTAACTTTTCATATGTTTTAACTAAGATGATGATGTGTCGGATGTCAATCTGCACAGTCATGGACACATCATGTCTTCGTTTGTGGGAGTGGTGCCTAATCCTGTTTTCTCGCTATGAACAAGATCGTAGCTGTCGAATGATATTAGACAACTACCGTAATCTCCCGCGTATAAGACGCGTCCTCTACGCCAAACAAAATGCTGGGGGGTCTTATAGGATTTTTTCAAGTTGGGGGTGCGTCTTATACAAGGGGTAGTTTTACTATAGAAATGTACTAATCTTACAAATTTCAGCCTTAAAATGTGCGTCTTATACGCGAAAATGCATGTGCTGAGTTTGGGGTGCGTCTTATACGTGCAGCATGTCTTATACGCGGGAGATTACGGTATTACCCACTCACTCATACATCATGCCGTCGCCTTAGTGCACGAAGGTTGTAACTACATTTTCCAAGTTTTGCAGGAGAGGCAAAAGAAATGTTCCACTTACTGAAGCACAAAGTGGAAACATCAACAATGCATTGAGGCCTGTAGGCACACATACTATAGACACGAGTTTCAGTAATTTCATAGTAGCTAGATAAGGTTCAATACAAATTATTTGATAATATTTGACTGTCATGTTAAAACAGAAGACTCATGTTTGCCAAAATGTCAGTATCAACCTTCTTGCACTGAGGCTACGATGCAAAAGTTTCAAAAGTGAAGAAGTCCAGTGAAAATTGACACTTACCCAGATTTGATAGCAACCCATCCATGAGGAAAGGCGAAGATGATACATGCCAGACTCTGTACCAGCACGGTGAGATACGGGTGAGGTCGTGGGTGCCGCCACACCAGGAGTATCATCACCGGCACATGGAACAACGCCCATATTACGCCACTGAGGGATGGGACGAATCACATTGTTAGTAACGCTTTAAAAGCAGCATAAAGCAAAACCCTTCTCAGGAGGCAATTTTATTTTGCGATTTATTTCTCTTTTTTTTTTCCTTCTTTCTTTTTTATTCTATATTTTTACCGAAATTGGTTTAAAGCGATTGCTGAGGGTCAACCCTCAGCTTAAGATTAATGTCGACCTCGTGACCTGGCTTTCATGGTAATGCTCGGTCATGATTAATGTTATTTGCTGTCATGTGATAGCAGAGATGTCAGTTGGGTATGGGCTCAACCTCTGAATATTTTTGGTTGTTAGCAATGCACCCATGCCCCTCAATGTATTATGCTAAAAGCACCCATTTGTCTTCATTTCAACCTGTTCCCCTCACTCAAAATTAGTAAAACCGTCTCTAGAATGGATGGCCATAGAAAGACAATCAAAAACACCACATCAGAATTTCAGCCAATCAGCAGCCAGCTTAGATTCATGTCCTCTGAAATGAGATTTCAGAGATCATCTGATCTCTGAAAGGTGGTTTGCCTAGAAAAGACTAGGAGGCAGCACAAGGCATGCTTAATTCCATTTGCTGAAGCCTGCCTTAGGCTCCCTACCGTAATCTCCCGCGTATAAGGCGCGTCTTATACGCGAATCAGATCGTGACTGGGTCTTATACGCAGGAGGGTAATTGCCTTGAGTTGGGGGTGCGCCTTATACGCGGGGTACCTCCACTTTCCAAACCAGAAAGATGTACACAGAGTCATGTTTTTTCTTTAACCAAAGAAAAGGTGTAGTCTAACCCATGGTGCTCTAAATTCCCTTAAACTGCTGAATGAAACATGCCATTCTGCTCACCATAAAAGTGTTTGGAAATATGTGTACACCCCACTCACTGAGAGGTTTGTTAATTACACTATTGACCTTTTAATCAAGAGAATTCATGCAGCATTATAATCAATAATCCTGCCATAGTGTGTGCTGCCACCTGGTGTTGTATGAGCTGTATGTCATTCTCTGTTCTCTACATTACAAACTACTGGTATCCCAGCATGCCATGTCTCTAGAAGACAGGCATATTTCCCTGTTATAACAGTGTGGGCCTAGATAATCAATGGGAGGGTATGATATGAACAAATAACAAATTTGGTTTGAACCTGTCTTATCTATAACTTGTTAACAAATAATGCAAATCAGAGGATTATTTCTTTCCAAAAATGAACAGAATTGCACCTTTCAAAATGATGCCAAATAACATCAGTTGTGGGCCATATGAAGACAATTGGCATCAATAGTAGTTAATGAGTTAAATGATTCCTAGCATAACACCAGGTGGCAGCACACACTATGACAGGATTATTGATTATAATGTTGCATGAATTCTCTTGTTTAAAAGGTCAATAGTGTAATTAACAAAGCTCTCAGTGAGTAGAGTGTACACACATTTCCAAACACATTTATGGTGAGCAGAATGGCATGTTTCATTCAGCAGTTTAAGAGTATATAGAGCACCATGGTATAAACTACACCTTTTCTTTGGTTAAAGAAAATACATGACCAGTTGGGGGATTGATAGGTGTAGACAATATTTGAAATGTCCCTTAAGGTTGGGTCCTTTGGATGGACCATGCTCCTTGAGTTAGGGGTGCGCCTTATACGTGGGTTTTTCAAATATTAGACTCAGGAGCAGCAGATGTGCCTTCTACGTGGATCTGCCTTCCCTGAGTTTGGGGTGCGCCTTCTACGCGGGCTGCGCCTTCTACGCGAGAGATTACGGTAGAAGTAGAAAGGAAATGTAATGGCATCCTAATTTAATTCTCACTGTACAAATTATGACCACAACTTGGAAGAAGCCTCTGAGATGTCTGGTTTTTAGGAAGGTTTGAACATCTGAAAATAGACCAACCTCTAAAGGTCTGACATCTCTGATTATAGAAATGGAGCGCTGAGTAACTTATAAAGTTAGCTCTATGTCAGTGCAGCTTGCTGACCCTTCCAGAGTAGAATAACAGCACCGACGAGTAACACCCCACAGCTGCATTCATATGTTAACTTTTCAAACCTTAAAGGAATGCCTTTTTTTCAATTTAAAACATAGGTTTCCTCTAATTCCTCCTTCTCTCATTTTTGATTTGGCTCAGAGTTGGGCACCATGAAAGAGATCTTCTTAAAGAGTTTTACTGTATCAAAACACGTTTCAGATCATGATAGTGGGATCAAATACCTTATACATAATGCAGGTAACATTCCATAGTGCTGTATGAGTGCCGGTAGAAGATAACAGCGCCACCCGATCTCCTCTCCTGCCGCACGAAGAAAATCTGTCACCAGCGATCCTGTAGTGTCCTCCACCTCAGCGCGCTCATCTGTTTAAAGTAATATTTTTGACTTTTTTAGAGAAAACACCTTAAAACCCCGATCCTAAGTTGAGATTATTCTGTTATATGTTTTGACCCGGCTCATTACAGAGGATGGTTCATGAGCGGGATTTAACAGTAAATTAAAAGAATGGTCAGATATTCTGTGAAAGCAACAACGTCGAAATATTCCCTGCCATTTTCTGAAAATTCATTCATAGAAAAAAAATCCAATTATAATATTACAGCCAGAAATTATTTCTACTGGTATATAAGAAAGCATTTTAAAGCTCCTGCGGTGGAGAAGCTGGACATGCAAGTCGACAAAGACCATTATTTCATCACCTCAGTATAAGAAGGTTTAACTGTAATTTGGCCAAAATCGAGTTGTCTCTACTTTAGCATAGATCTATTAACACTTATTTTGACTTCCTAGACTTAGACCACACCCAAAAAAATAAGTTGGTCTACGGATTTTGGTTTCGAAAAAATGGTGCGAGCGAGCAAAATTTTTTTTAAAGAATTTTTTGGTGTCCAATAGATTCCTTGCTGGAAAAGTGAGGTGAGCGGATTTTTTTTTTATTTTAAAACATTTTTTGTCAAACATCACAAAGAAAAAACTTGTATAAAGTGAAGCGAGCGAAATCTGTAGACAAGATTTTTTTCAAAGAAAAAAAAATTTGTATTTCCGAAAGTATGGAGAGGGACCTCCGTAGACCAACTTATTTTTTTGGTGTGGCCTTAGTAGTACCAAAGTACTATAGTAAATAAAACTAATTAAAATTAAAATTTTGCCTCTCCTTTCTTCTCCTTCTTTTATGTGAATAAGACGACATGAGAACACTTACCTATAGTTCCCCACTTGGTGAGATGGATGATGAGAAGACACACACTGATGACGCCCATAACAATCACACCGCCAATCACAGAGAACTGGATACACTCGTTATACTGAAAACACACACCAGTAAAAAATTTTACTACTGTAATCTCCCGCATACAAGGAACATCCCGCTTATAAGATGCACCTTGAGTTTTAGAAAATGCCCCAAATAAATGAAAAATTCATAACTTTTGTTGTACTGAATGGATTTTGAAAATTCAAAAAGCTATGTGTAGCTAGGGTCCCGGGACCCTCCTGAACCTCCCTATGTCATATTATGACTTAGGGGGAGTTACATATCAAAAGAAAGATCTTGGCGTCCCCCTTGTGGATCCAGGGAGAACTAAAACCTCACGTATAAGGCGTGTCTTACAGATTACAGTATTTTTCATATACAATATCAACATATTCATTGCTGTTGTTTTTGTGGTGTTTTTTTTTCCTTTCTTTTTATTTTCATCTCATTGTTCTCTTAAATTTGCGGTTTTTTTTTTAGTTTTTCTCTCTTGTTTTTATTTATTTGTTTGTTTATTTTGCGTTCTGTTTTTTTTGTATTAATTCAGAATGAAATAAAGGAACAATGAAAAAAAATAAGACGCCCTATTGCTATCATGCGGTGTGCGATATTGCATTTCATATTTTCTTTAATAGAAGTTTCCCAGGTGCGGTTTATTGGTCTGTCCTAAACTCAGGGTGTAACTTATTAGGCATAAAAAAATATTCTTGTGTTCAGGTAACAGCCCCAAAAATTAGGGTAGGTAGGTCGGGTTTTTTTTTTAAGTTCCTGGATGCCAAAAACTGCCAAAATGATATTAAACATGGTTCAAAAGATTAACCAACTTAAAAACTATAAAAAATGTTGGTTTAATATTTCAAGCTCGTAGCATTCGTGAGACCGTGGGCTTTAATTTGATACCAAACATGCCTATATATTTTGGGTCATATTTACCAAAAATTTCTATAAAAAAATCTAAAAAAAAATTAGGGTCGGGCCAAAAAATTAGGGTAGGTCGGGATACCTGAACACAACTTTTTTTTTTTTTTTTTAGGCCTTAGAATGATATTGTCGCCTTAGTGCAAGAAGGCTGTTACTGCAATAATCTGCTTCAACAAGGTAAAGCGTCCCTCGATTAGGTCCATCGTGGAGGGTACCTTTTAACTGGTTGACCCAGATATTACAACCTTCTTCAAGACGGAGCTAGGGGGGTGGTGACTGTCTTGCACGATGCGACCACTCAGAATGACGGTTTGGCCAGGGGGCCGTGATGTCATAGGGAATGCGGTTGCTAGGCAACGATCATTAGTGTACACATCTCCATGGGGAGGTGGTTACAGCATCCATGGTAACTGGTAACATGGAGACAGGACATGGAAACCGTTTCTAAGTCCCAAGTTGAGCAGTTTCTTCCTATGGGGAATCATCAGGCATCTGTTAGTGCTGGGTAGACAATGAAAATTGCCCATCAAGTGGTCCCAAACCCTAGGGGTTTGGATCGAGTCACAAAAAAAAAAAAAAAGAAAAGATATTACAACCTTATTGCACTAAGGTGAGAGTATACATGGTAGAGGGCTGATACATGGCAGTTTACGGTATGTATGTTAACCCTTTAAGGGCCGCTGATGCATTGATGCATCATGCCCATTGGTCGTCATGACGCACTTCATCATGCCGATTCTATGGGGTTGATACTTATACTCCTGGAGGGTCGGCATGATGTTCCAATGAAGTGCTGGCGAGCAGTCTCGCCAGCACTTCATTGGAGCATTATGACGACCAATAGGCATGATGCACTTCTGCATTAGCGGCCTTTGAAAGGTTAAAGGTAACAAGGCTGCATAGCATTAACCCTTTAGGAACAGCATAGTGTTTTAGCACAAAAACTGTATTAGACAAAACGAGTACACATCCCAAAATAAGTGCACACCCCTTCTTTTTGGTTACATTTCATTCAAAAAACGACCGAGAAAATTCAAATTTATAGACCTTCCCGGTAACTCCTAACTAGTAGACACACATTTTCGATATCTTTAAGCGCACTGAGCGCTAATTACGTCGAATACGATATGCCCATTAGCCAGCATAATACAAGTATGTGTCAAAAGTCTATGCATCATGCTATCCTAAAAGCATTACAAAAATACATTTACTAATGGCCTGGCGATGCATGATACCAGTGCTGGCGAGTCACTCGCCAATGCTACATTGATGCATCATGAATACTAAAACAATATTGTGGAAGCTTGGGGCATCCTTTAATAAAGGTTTAGGTACTCCAGTGACCCCTTATCTGTCCTGCTCTTTGACCCTGGTTTGAGATAACAGGTAGCTGCTAATATACCTCTTATCTTATGTATTTGACTCTACATAATTATGCCTGTCTCGGCATTAACCCATAGGTAGCATAATGTTCAATTAAAGCACTGGGCTTCCCTAGACCACTTAAAAGGGTCTATGTTTCCTACAGGGATGAAAGTCACTTAGACCAAAAATCCCTGTAATGCTCAATAGGAATCCATCTTAATATTGATTTTGTATATAAATGTATAGGGTTTTTTATGCTTGAAAATCCCTGAAATCAGGGAATTCCATCGAGACTTCCATCACTGCTCCTCTTCTCTATCCCCTGGGTGTGTCTGTACACATTCACCTGTGAAGTTTTGTAATGTAGTTTTCTTGCCATGAATATGACCTTTTACTCACTGACTCACTATGTTGTCCTTAACCCTTTGAGGGTAAATAATATAAAGTTGTAAAATATCACATATACAGAGCACTCAAGTTTCGATGAAGCCAATTAGTGAGACTTTGCTGGACATATTAAATTTAAAGGGTAAACACCACAATAAACCTAAAATTTGGCAGAAAAGGTGAGTGTAGCCTAGGGGTACGGTACATAAGTGTCACAACCTGCCGACTAAGAGAGTGATCAATTTTTAACAACGGGGGGGGGGGGGGGCTGGTGGGTTTGAGGGGGGGGGGGGTCAGGATTTTTTCAACCCCTTCTGCGCGCAAACCCACCAGCCCCCCCCCCCCCCCGTTGTTAAAAAAATGATCACTCCCTAAGAGCGCCATGCCCATGGGACATCACTATAGTATGGTGACAGCTGGACTGGAATGGGTCATTAAACTTCAGGCAGAGCCATTTATTTCCAGCTGGGGGGGGGGGCGCTTGATGGATTTTGGTGGATTGCCAGATTTTTTCCCCAACCCCCCACACCACTATGACAAAAATAAGCATGACCCCCTACTAAGAACTGATTTTGCAAAATGACCCCCACCCCCAGAAATCAGATATGTGCATGGAATGACGCATCACGATGGGTACTTAAATTGCCCATATTTAGTTTTGACTCTCCCTCCCCCCCCCCCATTATGAAGGTTTATTGCATTTTGCCCCCCCCCCCCCCACCAAGTATCCCTCTTGACGTGGGGGGCCATAAAAAATTTAGGCTACTGGTAACGGTACTTTTGTCAAGATTAAAATGGGACATTAAAATTTTCTGTGGCGCAAAAATTTTGGCCATTGTTGAGGGGAGGCAAAGATTTAACAAATTTCCACGCATCCATGTGAAAACCCACCCCTTTCCCCCTTGTTGAGAAATATTGACCAATCCCTTAGAAGTAAGAAGTTATTCTCAACACGTAAGTCTTCAATAGAGCCTATAGAGGTATAGGTCTAGACATCTGACTAGGCCTAGGCTAAGGGAGTGGAGAATTGTTACGCCCCCCCTCGACAGCAGTCAAAATTTATTGCGCCCCCCACGCCCCTCTTTGATCTATAGTAGTGCACAGGCTTTTTTTTTTTTTTTGCTAAAAAGAGGGTAAATTTAGGGAGTGGTCATTATTTATCAACAGGGGGGTGGTGGGTTTGAGGGGGGGCGTAAAATTTTCAGACCCCTCCCGAGGGGGGGGGCTAAAAAAATGTTGACCCCTCTTGAGGGGGGGGCGGGCTAAAAAAATTCACCCTCTTTTTAGCAAAAAAGCCCACGCGCTACTATAGATCAAAGAGGGGCGCGAAAACTCTCCGGGGGGCACAAAAAATTTTGACTGCTGTCGAGGGGGGCGTAAAAAATTTCCGCATGTCCATGCGAAAACCCACCACCCCCCCCCCCCCCGTTGATAAATAATGACCACTCCCTTAGGGAGGTCATTATTTTAATATCAATGTCAGGGAGAAATCTGAGGGATAAAGAAGTCACCCCTCCTCAAACCCACCCCCCTGTTGATAAATAATGACCACTCCCTAAAGTGGGCCTAAACCCTTCAAGGCTACCCCCCCCCCCTCCCCCCAGGCTATTAGTTAAAGTTAATTACCTACCTTGCCAATTCCAAGTGTCCTGTTCAGAAATCCTGGATCATCCACAAACCACGGCGCAAACAGGGCAGGAAAGAACATGGCTAATGCCAGCGTCCGAAACGACCATGCTCTCCCATTATACACCCATATAGCGGTGATAATTAATGTAAATATGGCATAAACTTCACAATTCAGCATCTTAAATGATCTTTTTCACCTGTCGTTCTCCACAAAATGGTCTGCTAGGCGTCTACCCTGTCTCAAGCCAAATTGCCGAAAAAGAGTTTCGCTGCTCTCAGTACCCCAGGCTTCAAATCATTGTTGTAGGGAAACGAGGACATAAGAATGTGAAATTATCAAAACCATCGATGAAACAATACCATTTTCATCTTATAATTCTTCTAAAATTAATTAATTATAAATAAATGATTGTCGCCATCTAGCGGGAAGTCGAGAGATCAGATTTGACCTACTTTTCTCAGCTGAAACTTGTAACTGGCAGGTGCGCGCTGAGCGTCCGATACTAGCAGTGCTTCCGCCAAAAAGGCCCGCATGGCCACACGAAGTGTCAAGAAATCGCTGAAACATTAATATAACTCTATTTTTCGTGTTATTTCAAGTAAAACTCGACTGAAGCCAGGATGGGAAAGGCAAAAAGGAGTCGGACAAGACGACAGGTGACCCCTTTGGGCGTGGCAGTTAGCACAGAAGAAGATGCAGAAGAAGTCTCTCTGGATTTAGCTGTCGACAGCAGCGCTGCCACACTGTCCAATGTTGCTGAAAGTGTAAGTAGTATGTAAATAAGACTAACTCTCTCTCTAACTCTAAGCCCTAAGCAATTACAATTTACAATTTATTCACATCCTCATCAGAGGTAAAGGAAAGAAAATAAGAAAAGAAATCAGCTCTAGCCGATAGTCACAATGGCTTCACTGAGTTACAAGTGTAACATTACAAGTGTGATAATAAGTTTACATATAAATGAATGCAAATACTTGAAACAGAAAAAGATCAACTTAGTGCCCGACTAAGTACATTTGTAGTGGAACATAAAAGTACTACTGGTAATACTTCATCCAGTGGATGTGAGGGCCAGGCAAATCTGGCAGCACCAATAAAATAAGTTCAGATTCTCGGTCTCCAGCACCGATGAACACCATGGTGACTAGTATACGGTGTGAAGATGGTATGAGGTATAGGAGCACCACACTAACTATCTAATTTGACTAGTGTGTCCTAATGACAATATAAAGTACAGCACACAACTCTAGCTATCCAACTTTTATCTATCCACCATGGTAAGATTGACAGGTCACTATGCGATGAAACAGTTACACTATGCTGTGGGCTATTATTGCGTAGACTTTTTCCTTCTTGCCCGCTTTTTATTGTTCTTTTTTGCTGGGGCTATCCTCTTCATGGGTCTGAATTTTTCCATGACAATTGCACAAAATTTGGATAAGTGTGTAAGAACAATGGGGTTTTTGTTATTAAAAAGATCCACCAAAGCCACTGTACTTGGTCGTGGTGGTATATTATTGGCAAGAAGTAATGCTCGATCACGGTCAAAAGCTTGACAATGGAAAACATAATGACATTCATCCCCAATGTCATCACTCTTGCATAGGGGGCACTTTCTTTTGGATACCAAGCACTCTTGTCTTGGTATTACAGCTACGCAAAAGGGTCACTTCTTACAGAATTAACCTGGCCCTCTGTGGAGACGAATGTTGACGCCGCCTCGGTTCCCGGGGTGCCCGGTCAAGGATATATGCCAGAACTCATCTGAATTTGAATTACATTCAGATGAGATCTTCTGAAACTTATGGAAACTTAAATGGAAGATTATTATTCAGATGAGATCTCATCTGAAAACAGTCAGAAGTGTGTGGCAGCATAGTCCCACCACGTTCCTGAGGAACTGAGGCGGCGTGAATGTTTGTCTCCAGTGTGACGTCATTCTACTTCCGCCCGGTTAAAATCCTAAGAAGAGACCCACATGCCACAGCTACGCTGTTGTTCCTCTTTGGCTGAGCATTGTATATAAATTACAAAAGCCAGTCGGTAACTTACAAATTGATGTCAGTGTCGACGAGAAAACATAATAAGAACACCTTTGAATATATTGAATTTTGCCCAAAACATACCCATTTTTGACAGTGAATGAGTGATGTTAAATCTCACATTTGATTTAAAAGAAAATGATTTGAATTAAGCTGACCACTGCAGATGGGGCGACTGGGTTTAGCAGAAAGCCGACTGCAGATCAGATGGGCAGACTGGGTCGGCCGACTGGCAGGATCCGATCGGGGACGTCAGCTATGTCCTATCCGATCTGGCAATATCAAACACGTTTAATGTTCCCGAGCTGTTGCACTCAGACATCCTTAGTTACTGACCACATCTGCTACCTGGCCTGTCTGCAGTCGCCTTTAAGTTTAACAGACTGGTAGGATTGGGACGTCTATAAATATGTCCTGGGTGTATGTCCAATTCAGTTTTGACAAAATCAAACATGTTTGATGTTCCCGGTCGGATTGGGTCAGTACATTATAACTATGGTACCGACTGAGTCAGGGCCGTCTGTGGTTGCCTTCTATACAGGGGACTAGTGGGGTCAAATTTAATCAGCTGATAATGAATCAAATGAAAAACCAATGAGTGATCCTGTAATAAACCTCCAGTTGCAGAGTACCAGTGCAGATGAGCGAGAGTGTGGGTGCGCGATGCTCGCCAGCCTCATTGTCCAGCCCGGGCTTATACAACAACTGCTAAGTAGTGATATCGTCAAACTGGTCGGACCGCTGATGGTGGACCCAAGTCTGTCTGTCAGGCAGAATGCTGTTGGGGCTCTGAGGTAAGGGTTTATAGGGAAGGCTTGTGCAGAGTTCTCCATTATTAAATGGGAAAGTCACACTTTAAAAGCTATTTAAGGTAAGGGGTGAGTTCTCCACCAATTGCAGGGATGTGTAAGTTTTCGGAATTTTGTCTGATTTCAGAAGTTGCAAAATTGGACATGACTGGATTTTTCCAAACTTTCCCTTCTCTGATCATAGTATTTTAGCAATGTACCAGGTATTCAGATATTCTTTTTGTATCTTCAGAATTTCTCATACACCCTGACACCCTGCAATTGAAAAGTCACACTGTGCAAATCGACATGATGCTAAGTCTAAGATCAATTCTAGGTTGCCAATTGATCATGCCTGCATACGATTTGATCTTTAAGTATAAGCAGAGACATGAAGATAGCTTTATATCTCTGGTATAAGTTTCTTTTCTTGGCAAATAAGATTGTATTGTAGGGATTGGTCATCCCACTTCCCATACTCAGGGATGAAAGTGTTCAGGGAATTCCCTGATTTCAGGGATTTTGAGTTTCCAGGGCCCTATACATTCATATATATAAACCCTGGTTTTTGGGGCGAATATTGGACCATTTCAGGGATTTTCGTGCTCTGTGACTTTCATCCCTGCATACTACAGGGAGACCACCCATTTTATGTGATGTTGTGAAATAAAAATGTCAAAACTCAAACTCAATACATCTATTTGTAAAACAGGAATATGAGTGTAGGTGGAGGTTGTGAGTCATGCGTGGAGATGGTACGTCAGGACTTCATGACGCCACTTGTGACGTTACTTCAGGAGGTAAATCAAACTTTTTGCTTTTCACATGACATTTATTTTTTTCCAAACCTCACCCAGTGTTACTCAATCATAGGATGTTGCATCCTTTTTCCTTGTACCCAACACAACTTCTTTTAAATTGACATGGAAAATTAAGGCTGGTCCAATTGATTAAATTGTTTGTGTTTTTTTTTTAAATTTTCTCCGCTGCTGCATTTAGGTTACCGTTGTGGCTCGTTTAAGCGCCCGGGCACTCATTAATTACAATATACCTGTAACCCCAGCCCTTATATGAGACCAGCGCTTAGTGCTTTAGTGCTTAAGATTAATTTCAATACGCCCTTCCCCCGGTGCTTATTCGAGACCGGTGCTTATTTGAGACCCCGGCGCCTAGACAAGCCACTAGGGTAACCTATCAATGCCAGACCATGAATCTCTTTTGAATTATGCTCCCCAACCTGTGGAGTTAAAATTGTCTCAAAATAAATTTCAGAAAAAACTGATTTTGATATCTTTTGCTGACTTCCATTTTGATCCTTTTGCAGTATGGTGCTAATTGGAAGACTGGTGATGATAAGAACAAAGTGGAGAACCTGAAACAAGGAATCTTCCTGAATGCAGTTCATTTATTGTGGAACGTATGGTAAGGAATGAAATATCTTTGGAGAGAATTAAAAAAATCATGTTAGAAATTAGCCTTACTACAGGATTCTGTGGGAAGAAAAGACATTCTTCTCAAAGGCATGGAGAAACTGAATCTCATCCATCAAGGCCCTATTCTCCACTGTGGTGTCATCAAAATAGCTTTAACACCCTTTTAGGCTTGCTGCAATGCGATTTTTTAAATAGATATTCTGCACTAATAACCTGATATAGATACAGTGATCCACTCAAATCTGTCCAAACTCACTAGTTTCTTCACTCTAGAGTCAGGCTGTCTCACACTCATGAAGAAAGTAGTCCAGCGTTCCCACAGGTTAGGGAAAGGCAGGGAAAATAAAGTGGTCAGGGAATTTTACAAAATTTTGCACTGAGTCAGGGAAAGTCAGGGAAAATCTGCAAAAATGCATCACTTGTGTTTGATTTCATACAAGTCTCCCCTCAGGGAATTCAAATATCTTTTCCAAAGATTGCAGTTTTTTTCTGGAAGCAAGGTTTTGATTTACTATTGATACCTAATATGTAGTAAAATTTGTAATTGCTATTCAAAATTAGACCCTTGGTATAGGTTTATTAGTAAACGTTGGTATTTCGCATTCCGCTGTGCTATATAATAATTTGGTCATGGAAAATGATTATTTTTGGTCATGGAAAGTCAGGGAATTTCAATCTGAGATTTTTACGGGAACCATGTAGTCATTTAGACATAGAACTCTATATACATGTATTTTTAAAGTAGCGATGTTATACAGTAAGACTAGATTATAGATCTTTTGTTTGCCATTGCAGTGAGAGCAGTGAAGTGGCAGTAGAAATCTTCACGCGGAACAACCTGGCTACGATACTCCTACCCTGTCTTCAACCTGACCTCTACGGCTATGATATGTGTCTTGCTGTTGGTATGTATGAACTTAAGTATCTCACAGAATTCTAAGCATTCTGACACGCTTAACCTGGAATTTTCCGATTGAATTTTAGTATGTCTTATATGGCTATGTCTCATATAAGTAATGCAAAAATGAAATGGGGTTTCTGGCCGTTTCTGCCCAGCTGCTATATGGTACTGTAGTTTGGATTCTGTCAGGAAGCCCCTGCAGCTTCATAGAGGATATTTAAGTTTTATTTTTACTCAAGTTCTTTTGTTTCTTTCCAGCGCAATGCCTGTATACGGTGACTGAATCTAACTCACGCCTTGTACAACAAATATCGAGCAGCGAGTTAACTGCCCACCTGGAGCAACTCATAGGAACCGACCACACGTCTACACAACAACTACTTCTACGCACACTCGCCACAGGTAACCATTTACAGTATTATATGTGGTTTGTTGATACCGTGTCTACATATTCACGACAGTATTATCAAATCTGTGTAATACCCAGGGTTCCGATTATGCTATCAACCCAATGTGATTAGTGTCTTAAAAACTTATTCAACTATTGTAAGTGTTTATCATCATTTGAAACTTATTGCCCTTGTTTGATATAAGATTAGGAAAATGTGTGATGAATGCAACAATGAAGAACGAGAAGGCTGCTGATTTGCCACCTAATGAAGAGTGTATAAATGCATCTGTGCAGCTTTTAAAAGTTTGAATTTCAGATAAAAGTGAGTTAAATTCGCTGTATGATATACTCGGCAGGTATTTTGTACAATGTGAGTACGGGGTTGCTCGGGTCAGCGTCAGGCGAGCTTCTCATGTCTGTTGTACGAGTCCTTACCTTGGTCCTGACAGAAGACACGCTCGAAGCACTCCGCATCACTGCACAACTCATTGTAGATGAAAAGGTACTTCAATTCCCAGCTATATTTGTGGCTTTAGAGAAGTCTCTATGTATTAATTTATGATGAGAAATTACTTAATGATGAGAAATTACTTTTCTACAATGAAGATATCCATAATTACCTTAATCAGTGTGTAAAATTGTCTTGATCCTCGGAGGGAGGGGGTGCAACGAATACCGTGAATTCTCTTGTATATGCCTCACCCTCATATAAGCAACACCCTGAGTTTGAGAGAAAGCTATAAGACTCACCTAGGGTTTGAAAATTGGCAGTTCCGTATTGTTTTATAGTGTGGAATACCCTCATAAGCCGCACCAGACATTGGGCTATTCCTATAAGCCTCATTCTAGTTGGGTTCTGGTATAAGCCGCGGCTTATACAAGAGAATCTGCGTTACATTTACACATGGGTAAAAAAAAAAGACGAGCCCACACTATTAGATGTATGACTGGAAAGAGAAAAGAATTCTGGTATTACATTATAAAAAGAAAAGGATAATAAAGCTCTTTATGACAAAAAAATGATTTCTAATATCTTGACAACACTCCACTGTCTGCTTTCTCAGTCAGCGCCAGATAATGAAGAGGAAACACCTGATATATCAGATCCCTCAGTTACTAAGGTAATCGTATGTTAACGATTTTTGTGCTCAATGTATATCGTTACGCTAAGTACTCACATGAAGGAAATAATCTTTATTCAGTAGTGCTTAACTGAATTATACAATCCTGTCTTCATGATGCACGAAAGCAGCTAGCCTATAGCAAATAACTCCTTTTAACCACATCATTCATGTACCTTACAGACTCCAAAGAATCCATAGGGCTTTCTCGAGCTCACTTAAATGGGTCTAAGTCGAAACTTTTCTGTGTAATGTTAAGAGAAATTCCACCCCTTTCTCAACAGAATGACAAACTAGACGCACACATACAGAACGTCCTAGACTTGATATCAGCACAGTCGATAGCCGTCGAGATGACCGCCAACCTGTGCTGTCCAGACGGTAAGTTTGGACATGGTAATGAATATGTTAATGACTTGCTGATTAAGACCAGGGCCTTAGAATATATATAAATTGATATGTCTTGCCTTTAATTGCGCACTCCCCATGGACTAGCTTGATGCATGACTGAAAATAGGCCTACAGTTGTGCACCGTGCCAGCCAGCCCTATACGAAAGTTTTATCAAGGATATACAGCAGATGGCGTTAGTGTAAACTAGGCCAAACTGCTCCTGCTACAGGGGCATTGTAAGTTCTCTTTTACTCACTGCAGAGTGTACCTCAAGATTTGAAATGCTACAGAAGGTGTTTGGCTTGATTTTTCCAATCCAATATCGATAGGGTACCTAGATACACTCTTTCTCTCTGGATATCTCTGATTTCTAACCTCTTGTGACCGTTTTTCATTTTCAAAACAGTATAATTGTGAGAGGTGTTTCTACCCCCCTCAATAGGCCTATGGGGCCACAGGGGCTGGGTGGGTGAGTAGCCCCTGTAGCCTAGGGGTCGACTAGGACGCCATCTAGTGTATCAAACTGATAAAACGATTGTATAGGATAAATTCATTCCCAGTGCACCGTCGTAGTATACTAATGTAGCGCTGGCGAACCGACTCAATAGCACTTGATGACGATTGATGGTCATGATGCACTAATGCATTAGGAACCCTTAAAGAATAACCCTGTCAGGGCTACTGATGCTTGTGTGCATCATGTCCTTTGGTTGTCATGATACACCAATGCAAATGCTGGCGAGTCTGCTTGCCGGCAATTTATTGGAGCATCATGCCGACCCTCCCGGACTGTATCAACCCCACAGTGTCGGCCCGCATTCAAGCATCATGACGACCAATAGATAAGGTGTTCTAATTCATTAGTGGCCCTCAAAGGATTAAACACCCATTTCTCACTCACCAATATGTTCCCTGCTAGCACAACTCATTCAAATGATGTCTTTTTTACGTCAATAAGATGGGTTTTCATGTAAGAATGACGTAGATTGCACGAGTTGTGCTAGCTGGGGTTGAATACATCCTGTGCTGTTTGATTTTTTAGATGAGGAAGGGGAGGAGGACTGGGAAGACCTGGACAGTGATGGCGGTGGGTCGGGGGAAGATGTCTCGTTATCCGCAGACGCTGGTGTGGACGAGGCAGCCGCATCAGGAGCCTTGGTAACTTCTATATTAATGTTTGGGGTGGCCCAATGGGTGCTGCCATTTTTCAAGCTGGTTACTGGCAATTTATAAGTGATGTCAGTAAATACAAAGGGTAAGATGGTACTCCTAATTAGGCCCCTACCGTAATCTCTCACGTAGAAGGGGCAGCCCGCGTAGAAGGCGCACCCCCAACTCAGGGAAGGCAGACCCGCATAGAAGGCGCATCTGCTGCTCCTGAGTCTAATATTTGAAAAACCCGCGTGTAAGGCGCACCCCTTACTCAAGGAGCATGGTCCACCCAAAGGACCCACCCCAAAGGGGCATTTCAAATATTGCCTGCAACTATCAATACCCCAACTGGTCATGTATTTTCTTTAACCAAAGAAAGGTGTAGTCTATACCATGGTGCTCTAAATACCCTTAAACTGCTGAATGAAACATGCCATTCTGCTCACCATAAAAGTCTTTGGAAATGTGTGTACACCCCACTCATTGAGAGCTTTGTTAATTACACTATTGACCTTTTAATCAAGAGAATCCATGCAGCATTATAATCAATAATCCTGCCATAGATTACGGTAATTATTTTAAATAAAGCGAAAGGTGTCATCAGCTGATGATAATTCATCCCGCTTTTTTTGTCTAAGATAAAAATCTGAGGTTACCAATGGAGTGTTCTGTAAGTGATTTGTAAATCATAATAATGCACTGTTTTTCTTCGTGCAGCCCCGTCTGTGTGTCCCGTCAGAAGTCCACTCAGCATTTGTAGCCAACAATGTGATACCGCAGGTAAGATATCGAATTTTGGTGCACACTTTGTGCTTTAATGTAAATGATATCATGCTGCTTGTGCACAGCTATAAGACAATATTTTATCTTTTTGCTTAATACAATAAAGAGTTCTTTAAGGGCTGCTGGTGCTTTAAATTAATGTGCCATGCCTATTGGGCGGAATAACGCATGAATGAAGAAAAAAAGAAATCAGAAAGCCTAATACAACCCTTGGAGTGTTTAAAGGGAGTAGACATGATCTACTCAAACGCAACCTGGTGGCAAAATATGAAACTGCCAAATTTGACAAGTATTTGCTCATATTCCTAATTTATATGACATAACTCTATTTTATCAACCATTTAGGTGTGATACATTGGCATTCTATACATTCTTATCACTGGATTTCATATTTCCTGTACCCATAGACTCTTATACTAAAGGAATTAGAAATAATTTTAGTTTATTCAGGAAAATTTCATTTTATTTGTAACCCTCTACTTTTTGGTTCCAAAATGATTCTAGTGATCTTAGGTATATATGCACTGGAAAAACGGACACTGTGACCTATGGCTTTTAAGCCTTCTTTATGTTACCTAAGCATTAAACTAACATCCCTTAAAGTTACTAAGAGAAATTGTTGGTCAATTTTGAACCAGCTGGATTGTATCTACTCCCTTTAAGAAAGATATTGTAATAGCCTGTTTAAGTGCCGGGGTCTCAAATATACACTGGTCTTGAAGAAGCGCTGGGGGTATAGTGGTATTGCACTGAAAACGGTATCGCCGGTCGCATACGAGTGGTGGTGGTAGTCTGGGATTGAAAACTATGAGCGCCTGGGCACTTATACGGGCCACTGCGGTAAACATGTGTGTCATTAGTTGAACTAACATCCATCGCCTCTATATTTCTACCCACAGGTTCTTGCCAAAATTTCATTTCCTGAAGCCACTATCTGTGACACCCTAAATACTCACAAGAAAGCCACAAGAGTCATCAAAAGGTATGATAGATAACTCTACCATTATGGTTTTCTGAAGAAAAGCTATTTAACTAATCCTATGCAGGGCAGTGCAGTGTATTGAACATTTGTTGATGTCATCTAGGATTGTTATATCAAAACTACCCCAACCTTTTTCATGGGAGTCAGTGGTTCTTTTGCAGTTTATGTGTAACTTTCTGGAGATAGGTTGCAGCTAATATAATCAATATACATTTGAGTTGATATCGAATGGCAAATCTCAACCCAACCTCATATATAAGGCGCACCTCCAACTCAGCCTAATTTTATAAGACGCATATTTTGGTCATTTTATTCTGAAAATCTACATATATATATAGTAAATGGCGTACCCCAAACCTATGCTGATTCTTTAGAAAGACCCAGCAGAGGACCATCATCCCAGAATAAGCCGCACTTTACACAAAAAAGAATTCACGGTATTTGTTGAATGAAACATTTGATACATGTAATATTTGTTTTCGGCAGGTTCCGAGACCTACAAAGCCGGTCATTGCTGTGCCTTGGTAATCTTGTTAGCGCCATGGAGACGAGCTCGCTAGGTGGTGTGGAGCAACTTCATGTAATGTGGGTCACGCTCTCACAACTCTCCATATCACAGTCAGGTTGGTTGGTCTAGAATGAACCTGATGTTAGCCCACTTAGGCATGTGTCGATAAAAAGTTTTCGGCAACAGTTTTTATATCAGAAGTGTCAGGAAAATAGAACTGGGAAATGGATAATCAAAAATGATCTGATTTGCTGCTGTATGGTTTTAATATGGGTTTATCTCATGGTAAATACGTTAGAATAGCGAGTTGCATTACAGTGCCGTACCACACAGCAACTGTGTAATACGTAGGGTGCGTATTACACAGTCTGGTCATGTGACCTCTTTGATGATGTCATAGATTCAAGATGGGGTGCCCAAGATGGCTTTGTAAACAAGAGTGAGGCATGGTAAATTATGGAAATTTCTAATGTATTTAAGTAATTTTACATGATTTGACTATGAGATAACGCAAAGGAGCACTCGTGGGGGTCTGTGTCAGGGTTATTGCACTTGCGAGGGCGCATGCGCACGTCAGTTCTTGAAAGCCGAGGGTAACTACCGTAATCTCCCGCGTATAAGACGCGTCCTCTACGCCAAACAAAATGCTGGGGGGTCTTATAGGTTTCTCTCAAGTTGGGTGTGCGTCTTATACGAGGGGTAATTTTACTATAGAACAGTACTGGATTGACAAAAATCACCCTTAAAATGTGCGTCTTATACGCCAAAATGCATGTACTAAGTTTGGGGTGCGTCTTATACGCGCAGTGCGTCTTCTATGCGGGAGATTACGGTAGCTGCTTGAACTACTGAAAAACAGTACGAGAATTTCTCCCCCCCCCCCAATCCCATTTGATTTTATGACCACCTTACGTTTAAGTGGTAACAGGTAAAGAAGAAAGTTATCACCTCTAATTCATATGGGGGGGGGGTTGGGTCCGGGCACCTGTTACCCCGGTACCTCGGTAAAATCTCAATTTTACTTCATCTTACAAGGTAAGTCTCGTACAATTTCACCATTTTACCTCGGTTACACTCCAAGTGTTACCAAGGTAACCGGTGAGAATTTTAAAGCCAGCAGTCCAAGTAGCCAGTTACCCGTCTATAGTAAGTCTACTAATTAAACCATAATTAATCTACTGATAGACTACCAAATCAAGCCAGTTTCCTTAATAAAGAACTCTTTATTCATGGAAACCCCTAATACAGTCCATAGCCCTAAACATGGCTGTGACATAACATCCATGATCATGGTAACAGAAGCCTTGTGACCCATAATTGACCACCTCGACATGCACCGGGTTCCAATACCACCCTACTCCTCCTCACTGAGCCCGGATGTGTTGACATAAAACCACTTCTCATGTTGCAGGCCATTCTTCTTTTTTTCAACATTAACAGTCAATAACATTAACCAAGTCTCTGCAGAAGCATTGGCCCCACATCTTCTGCTACCTCAATAGGTTTGTCATAAAACCGTGCAAAGCTTTCAGCACTACGCCACCTGGCATGTTTCAGGATTAGATTTATCCCTATACCCACAGATTTTGCTGCTGATGTAGAGGCCCCTCTTGTGGAGTGCAGATTATAAGCACCTGTGTCAATTGCGCGTGATAACCCTGACACAGACCGCCACTAGTGAACCTTTGCTTATATATTCCAGTATAAGTCTAATATGTAAAGTTAGCTTGATTGTGCTTTGGTTTTCAATCCTAGTTTTACAAGACCCAGAGATGCTCGATGCCGTTACAAGTGCCATGCGAGCAGTAGCACAGAAAATATCAGACTCCGGTTCTAATAAGTTCAGTGAGGTGACCGCGGAGGACTTACGGATCCTGTTTGAGATGGGACTCCAATGTAAGTTGGACACTGTCCGTGCTAACGCTGTCCGCATCGTATCGATCGTTGGATGTTGTTTAGCCCGCCCTGTACAAGCCCATCCGCTTCTCAAGGCGAGTTCTTTTAACCTGTTTCAATGAAATACAAATTTATATATACGGTAATTGGCTACCCAGAGTATTTCGAATTTTAAAAATCCATTGATTAGAACAGAAGTTATTTTATTTTGATTTTTTTTTCTAGCAGATCCTTAAAGTCTGGGTGTGCCTTATACACGGGATGTGCCGTAAACGCGAGGTATCATGGTACTGTAAATTCTTGTCTTGTCTACTATTCAGGACGTTGGCCTGTTCCTGTTGGAGTGTGCAAGTAAAGACGCCCAGCTGTGGGTCGTGGCAGAGGCGCTCGATGCCATATTTGATGTGTACGCCGAGGACCATCTCAACCCGCTGATGAAGGAGATAGGTCTGGTGGACAAACTACAGTCTCTTGTACCCTACCTCAAACAAAAGGTACTTGACACTTTGTACAACTAAACACTGCATTAAAGATACTGAAGGAACTAATCCAGGCTCAATTTTCTATTTTCCATTGATTCATGTTGGTCACGTAACTGTGTGTCGCAAAGTTTGTACCTTTCTGATACTTATGAATACCTGAAAATGAGAGAAAAACCATGTTCAGAGTAATTTGCGGGACCTGTCAGTATTATCCTCTGAGGACTCCAGCCCGGGACTCCAGCACTGCAGGGTATACACAATGTCATCCCTATGGGCGATTTCTGATAGTGGGTCAGTCACACCACCAGTGGGAAACATAGGGACTACCTTATATATCTAAATTCCAGGGTTTTCTACATGTTAGGGCACAGTAAAAACCTGTCATTTCTGTTATGTATTATTTCAGATAAAGACTGACAAGAAAAAGCTTGGAGATCATCTCGCGATCGTCAGTACAGCTCGCACAAATTTGGTCCGCTTCATCAAATATAAACAAACGCACTGACCACAGACGCCGTTATAGGGTAAATCACATGGGAATTTGATAGAGGGGTGTTGGGTCAGAGTAGGGTTTGATAGGGTGGGGAAAGTGTATACATATAGTTGTTGGGGGTGGGGTAGGATAACCCATTAAGGACTATATTTTGCCTGTTTTATTCGCATATATGTCATAAAGTGTTGATGCGAAGCTTAAAGGGTTACAATTGCTAGAATCAGTATTTCATAACAATTTATTGTAAATGTATTATTTTCATCCTTCTGTTACTGCTTGTTTTACCAGATCAGTGAGTAAAGGGAATTGCCGTGAAGGTTTGGAAGTGCCAAAAATAAATAATTTTAGTTTTATAAATGTATACACAGGGGTGTGATGTCTATAATTGTACGACTTCATATAATTGTGGGGCTTCCAAACGTCAACCCTGAAGAGGCCCTTCACTAGCCCACCTAAAAGGGTCTTTATACATTAACTGAAGTGTAATGTAGTTTTATCGCCACAATCATTACTCACAGTATCCCTTTTCAACTACCGTAAACTCCCGCGTAGAAGACGCGCTGCGCGTATAAGACGCACCCCAAACTCAGCACATGCATTTTTGCGTATAAGACGCACATTTTAATGCTAATATTTGTAAGATTAGTACATTTCTATAGAAAAATTACCCCTCGTATAAGACGCACCCCCAACTTGAGAGAAAGCTATAAGACTCCTCAGCATTTTGTTTGGCGTAGAGGACGCGTCTTATACGCGGGAGTTTACAGTATTCATTGAAAAAAAAATTCATGACAGGGTGTCTTTGGTATTTGGGATAGATCAAGTCTCAAATAAGCTTTTCTCAACCAATCACCTACTTGATGCTCAAAATGAAATCACATGCCAGATACATTCGGGAAACACCTTGCGGATGAGTGCATACTCCCAACTTGTGGAGAGTACCCCAGGAGTATTACTTTTTGCAGTTTCATCTCTATTCTATAATGTAATATCCCTCGTGAATTAAGCGCAGCCTTATGCTGGACCTTATACACACTGTTTTACCATTTCGCCAATACATGTACAATGGATCTGAGATTTCTCGTTATTCCGTTCTATTTTTCGTACCAAGATACGATTGAATAAAGCTATGTACTATATTTATTAAATTCTTCACGAGGACAGGGATGATTTTGATTTTACACCTATAAACTTTTGTTGACGATAATTTTGAATCTAAAGTTAATCATACATGCCTATGATTTCTTTAGATATTTCGATACTGTACTATAGCACAATTGAATATTTCGTGAATACTGTTACCAGATAAATTGTATAATAAATGAATGAAACCAAGACAGATGCTTTATTGTTGTTTTTGTCTAATATCAAAGTCCAAATATGTGAACTTTACAACAATATTATACACATAGAAGCCATTTTAAGACTTGCGAGTTAAACCACCTACCGTAATCTTCCGCATACAAGGCGCGTCTTATACGGGGGGTTTTAGATCTCATTGGATCCACAAGGGAGACACCAAGATCTTTCTTTTGATATCTTACATGCCCCCTTGGTCATAATAGGACATAAGGGGGCCCAGGAGGGTCCGGGGTGCCCAAGCTACACATAGGTTTTTGAATTTTGAAAATTCATTCAGTAGAACCAAAGTTATGAATTTTTCATTTTTTTGAGAATTTTCCAAAACTCTAGGTGCGCCTTATACGCGGGAGATTATGGTAGTGTTTTAACTTTTGATGATCTATCGCTTGGTCATCATGATGCCTGAATGCAGCCCTGGGGTGTACCGTAATCTCCCGTGTATGCGGCGCGTCTTATAAGCAAGGTTTTAGTTCTCTCCGGATACACAAATAGGACACCAAGACCTTTCTTTTGACCCCTAAGTCATAATATGACGGGGGGGGGGGAGATGGGGGTCCCTGGACCCCCAGCTAGTGATAGCATTTTGAAGTTTTAAAATCAATTCAACAGAACAAAAGATGAATTTTTCTTTTTTTTTTCTACCATATTCTAAAACTAGGTGCATATTTTATAGGCGCAGTGCATCTTATACGCGGGAAATTACAGTAGTCACTCGCCAGAGCTATATTCATGCCCGCCATAAGGCACACATTACAGTATCACGGGATAATGAATGAAACTGCCATGTTTGCTTTTCTTTGTGATTTAGAATAATGTACTAAACACTACCCAAAGCCTGTCAGTCTAGCAAACAGGTGGTATTATGGTGAGCAGGTATGTCAAGGGCCATCCAGTGAAGAAGTGTACTGTGTTGTGATTAAACACATGATTTTTAGGCACTTTGGGCAAGCAGTGATTGGAACAATATATGCATAGCACAAGAGATAAGCATTTACAAACTATTTAGACAAGTTTCCGAAAATTTTCAAATGTGTCTTTTAATGATATGCCAACTTTAATTAGCAGCACACATGTCATGTTAAACTGACATCATATTTCAATGTGAACACAGAAGTTGGATGTTAATACAAAGGCTTACATGATGTGACATGGCGATGATTATATTTAAAAGAATACTAGTTTTACTGCATTGCCATGATTTATACATGAAATACATTATCTTTTATGGCATACAACATCCAGGAATGAATAATACTTTATATACAGGAACATTTATACATAACTATATGAGTATGATAATTCTGTGTATAGATGAGTTATAGCTTGTGTTATGTTGCGGCGGCACCGTTCATACGCTCGGCCGCCTTCTTACTGTTATAGATGGCTTTGTACATCTGACGGAGCTGCTTTTTCCGATCACTGTGACATCCTGTAAATTATGGAAAAAGGCAAATTTGTTTTAATTGTACATCATGCATGATAGAAGAGTATTGCCCCCATGTCCCATTACCTTAAACGTAGCGAATGAATTGGGGATTTCAGTCTGTACAAAAGATTTTCCCCACATTTTATTCTTCTTCAGGTCTAGACTGATTTTGGCAAGATACATTCATCAAGATCATTATTTTCAGTAAAGAAATCATGAGAAACGAGAATTAACTCACTATTTTAATCAATTACCTCTTTGAAATTTCACAAACATTTAGGCCTTTTGTTTCAGGTGGTAAAACCCCTATTAATGGTCTGATTTGTAAGTCATAAAAACCAAAATGTAGCACAAGGTCCCAAGATTACAGCCAGTCATTTGGTCCTGTATTCTGCAGGCCAATGTGGGCCGGGCCCACAGCGATTTCTAGTTAAAGCCAGTGTCCTATGCGTTTTTGTATTTACTGGCATTTAAGAACTTACATAATATTACATGACCGATCAAGATAATAATAGATGTGCTACTTACCAAGGAATGAGTTTGTGGGTGTTTGTGAATTAGTATTTACACTGTCGAGCCCGGTGTCGTCGGCCATCACTGGGCCGTCATCCCAGATAAGGTCAAACCCGCCAACTCGCTTCTCCTTCCCAGTAAGCCTTACAAAACAACAGGCATTAATTCAGGTGAATTACTGAAATATCCAGCTAATTGAATAATTGATTAATTTCTTCCTTTTTTTCCCAGAAATTCCTCACTTGGCAGGGGAAAAAACGTTGAAGAACGTTTTTACAATGTTGCCAAAACCATTTCTAGACATTTCTGAATGTTGAACGTCCCCCCCCCCCTTTTATTTACTTATTTATTTTTTTTTTTTTGCAAAGTGGGTGGCGGTATAGACTGAAAAATTTAAGCACATCCCACTCACCTGTTCTCAAGGTCTATGACATTGAGCACGTCCTCGATGAGTCCCAGTTTGAGCTCATAATCCTCCGAGTTGCTCGCCGTGAGCGATGGAGACGCATTCACCTCAATCAGCCAGCTGGTGGGAATGGGGCACATTATATTGATCTACGAATCATTTTGATGATAGATAAGAAAATGATGTGTGTGGGGCATAAAAAAATGACAGAAACAGTGTTCTTTTCTTTTTTGCTAATAACTCAAAGATTCGGCAGTATTACCGGGTATGTATAATGTATATGAACCTGGATTTTCTAAAGGTTTTGCTTTACAAGTTGGGTGGTGAAGAATGTTTCATAGTTTTTACACCGAGAAAAATTATCATAACTTCACTCACACAAGCTGTGGCTTATAATATCTAAGAATTAGCTTATACGCGTACGATCCACCTGTATGTAGGTTGCTGCTTATACAAGGTTTTTTTTACACTAAAAGACTACATATACTAATCACTATGTGTCTATTTTATAGCCCCAGCTCTCTCATGCTCGGGGTGTGGCTTTTATGAGGGTGAAGCTTATCTGAGAGAATTTACAGTATAGACAACACTTACGGCTTAAGGTCTGCGTCCAAGAGAATGTCGTAACCGTACAACTCGAAGCAGTGTTTGTCGTTGATCATAATCTTCTGTACGCTCTGCAGACTCTTTATAAAGATCTCATCCATTTCCCGAAACAGCGTCTCAACCTGAGTAGGAACGAAATATCAAATAGTTGAATACATGCGCGGAATAAAGCCAGAAAAAATGGTTATGTTTCTGGTCATCCGGAAATGTCGGCATGATGCACCAATGAAGTGCTTGTGAGCAAACTCGCCAACACATCATTCAATGGTACTTCATGCCATTCAAAGGTCATTATACCAATTCTCCGCGGTCCTTACAGGGTTATTTCTCCTTTGCCCCATTAGGGGTGTGCGTGAATAAATTTGAATCGATAGTTAAAATCAAGTCTAAAGTAAAACGTCCCTACCTGTTGATGGCCATGCCGGCCGGTCAGGTACTGCCGCAGCTGTCCCATACCCCACTTACAGCCTTTCTCCGCGTCATAGTCGGGGGCCGTCTTCTGGACGGCCACGTTTGTCAGATGCACATCTTGGTGTCGTTAAGGTACCATATTATCATAAATAACCGCCCCAGCACTAATAGATTTGGAAGGACCATTACCCCCAGCCATTTTACAAGACAGGCGCTTAGTCAAGGTCTAGTTTTCAGTGTTTAATATTTCATGACCCCCATACCCCAGTGCTTTAATATTCAAAACACAGCACTCAAATGTGACTATACGGTGACAGTCAGACTCACATCAGTGAGAAAATGCCTTAATCTGAGCAGTGGCGACCGGTCCACCAGACCCCCTGTGGTGAGCTGTGTTGACCAAGAGAGTGGCCGGGAGGAAACATAAACAGTTGGGGCAGATTAGTATAGGATAGAAACTGTTATCAGGTCTATAGCCTGTGGAAACCCCATAAAAGTTTCTATCCAACTTAGAACATGATACTTTTATTGCCCATTGTTCTACAGCATATAGATGACCTCAAATCCTGTGTTGTCATTGGTCAGTTCAATTTATTATGTTCTTAGTCATCCTGCTCACTCCAGGGTCAGATGGCTATCTAATCACTGCCACAACACTGTATATGTATTCAATTAGGAGATGCGGTCAAGGGCAAGACACACAATATAAGCACTCTTCCTGTGGTGGGTCTGACTGGTGACACATTCTTAAAATTGACATAAGACATGACCCCCCCATCCCATCCAGGGCCCAAGTGTTAGTAAAACCTGTAGCTTAATTACTATAGATTTAAAGGATACAAATATCATCAATAGATTCATTGGAGAATCGTGTATTGGAGAACCTGGCAAAGCCGCTCCTGTAGAGCCATGCCTTCAACGGTACATACTGCAACAAGAATATACCAGTATATGGTCACACGTGAAGAGTTTTGAGAAGATCGCAGAAAAAGGTGAAATGGGGGCCCTCTTTACAGAATTGACTGAATATTAAGAAAATGTTTCCAGATAAAAAAAAAAGTCAAACAAACAAAAAAAAACACTTATATCCTATTTATCAATAATTCTTTTCCTGATTTCCCAAGAACTTTGTAATTTCAAACATTTTTCTGACAATCTTTATTTCACCGAGGTTTTGAGCCCTACCGTAATCTCCTGCGTATAAGGCGCAGCTCGCGTATAAGGTGCATCCCCAACTAAGAGAATGCAATTCCATGTATAAGGTGCACCTCTAAGGGCAGATTTTTGTTAATTTAGTACTGTTGTATAGTAAAATTACCCCCCCCCCCTATAAGGCGCAACCCAAACTCAAGGCAATGTCCCACGTATAAGACTCATCAGCATTTTGTTTGGCGTATAAGACGCGCCTTATACGCGGGAGATTACGGTAGTACTGCATCAGCCAGTAACGGAATGTGTAAAAATACAAGAACCTAAGGGAGTGATGATTTTTTAATAAAAGGAGTAGGGGTCCTTATTTTGTTGAAAAAAAACCAACACACTTACAGACGTAACAAGGACGTAAACCCTTGTGTCAAACTTGCGTCCGTTGATGAGGTAGGGGTTGTCGATATAACGCGATACGACATAGGTCTCAGGGGCCTCCTTGTTGGGGTCCGGTTGTGCTTGGTATTCTCCCTGTGAATAATATAAATTGTTGCAATAATGGATACCATAATTATAAAAAAAAAAAAAAAAAAAAATATGAAAAAACCTCTAGGATACGCAAAGGGTTATACATGTACACATTTCAGTCATATTTTATCAATTATATATGTGAAAGACGCCAATGGCATAGCATATAAGGTACATCCCAACTTTAAGAGTGTTATAATGTACATCTATATGGTCAAGTCTAGGTCATTTTAGTACTGTTCTATAGTGTAAAAACTTAGCCTGTCGCCTATAAGACGCACCCTTAGTTCAGGCTAATTCTATAAGGTGAAAATGAGGTAATTCTACAGTCTCAGGCGCGGCTTAGGCGTGAGGGTTTAAGTTTACAGTACTTGCCTTTTTCCAGTCCATGATGTCCTTCAATTTTCTGAATAAGAAGATTCCTTTGCCTTGAGATTTGGCAACAGGTTTCATAATCCAAATCTGTCCTGGGTTTTTCTTGAATTCCTCTACAAAGATATGGTACTCTGACTAAAAAACGGAAGAAAAAATACACACTATTTAGCTTCTAGCCATAATATAATTTGTCTGATATATGATATGAATTAATAATAAAAAGTGATTTTTATTTCTATGTGTACAGTACATGCATATATCAAAAGGGTGGTGAAGAGAAAATAACGTAATCCGTAATTCAGGCGGACTCAAAAGAAAATGTTGGGAGACATATTTCATAGTTGCACTAGTAAGTGGCCACTCTTAATCATCAAAAGAACTGGAGAAAGAGGATACAAGTTATTAAGCAAATAAAAGAGAAAACATAAAAGTATACTTGCTGGCAGTTCATAGGTCATTGGGAAAAAGTCACATCTGTTTAGGGTCAAGGTAAATACTTTGAAAAAAACTACCGGTATATTCAATTAATATTTTTTTTTCTTTTGAAAGTTTTTAAACTTTAATTTGTTATAACAAATCTCTGATATCCCAAGGTAACATAAATCTCTTTAATCAATCCTTTCGCGGTATCAGATCAAGTGTTTTATTTTACACTCACACAGTTATATATTACATGTTTTATGACAAAACTATTATCATATGACAGGGGTATGTTACATAAATATACCTGTGTTGATTCATAAAGGATACTTTTGAGCTTCCGTTTTCCCAGCTTCGCGTTCCAGTTGTTTGCGGTAACGCTTGAGGTTTTTTACCATGAGATTTTTCCGTGTCAGCTGTAATATACAAGATAGGGGACTCTAAAAGCCAATCAAATACACATCATGTATCATGATAAATAAAAGGACATGTAATGCATTTAACTTTCAAAGGACGATAATGCATTAATGCATCATTCCTATTGGTGGCCATGATGCATGAATGCAGCCCTAGCTTAAAGTGGCAAATGTAGCCCTTCAATTGTCAAAGGCAAGGCACTATAAACAGATGAATATAAATGTATAAAAGAAAGAAAAACATAAGTGAATATATACAATGATAAAAAAAGGAAATGGTAAAGGTTCACGAGAACAGGTCTGAGGGTCATCTCACGTCGCGGAGCCAAGTGAGATAACCCTCAGTCAGACCTAATTGAGTGAACCTTTACATTTATCTCATGTTGTCTTAGTGAGATATGCAGGGGTAGACATTAACGTTTTTAGCCATGAGCCATGGGAAATTAATTCACTTGCTTTATATACAAAATGTCTAAGGATAGGGCATTGCCCTAAAATGATCTATGGGCAACTGTGTTCTATGTGCTATGCTAAACTATGCTTTAACTAATTGCCGACAAATCATGAGTAATTACTGACATATATATTGAATAGCTGCTCACAAATACTGCATTATTACCGACATAGGAGGAGGTACTGGCATATATTGACTGAATGATGACAAAAAGTGAGTAAAATACTGACATTTATTGACTAATTGCTGACAAATTGTATGTAAATACTGACATGTGTTGACTAATTTCTGATATCTAGTGACTAAGTACTGACATATCCTGAATAATTGCTGACAAAGATTGAGTAATTACTGACATATATTGACTAATTTCTGATAAGTTGTGAGCAATTACTGACATATGTCGAATAATTGCTGACAAAAAGTGAGTATTTACTAATATATATTGAATGATTGCTGACAAATAGTGAGCAGTTACTGACATATAGACTAATTGCTGACAAATAGTGAGCAGTTACTAACATATATTGACTAAATGCTGATAAAATGTAAGTAACTACTACCATGTATTGACTAATTGCTGACAAATAGTGAATAATTACTAATATAATTATATGAGCTAATTGCTGACAAATAGTCCATATATACTGACATATTTTGACACATACCAGTCAAGGCAGGATGCACAATTGAATCAATGGCTATTTCTCTGTTATATATTGACAAAATGCTGACAGATTGTGAGTAAATACTGACATGTATTGACAATTGCTGATATAGAGTGACTTAGTACTGACATATATTGATTAATTGCTGACAAATTGTGAGTAAAATTATACTGATATATATTGACGAATTGCTGACAAATAGTGAACAATTACTAGTGCTGACAAATAGTGAGTAAATACTGACATATATATTGATTAATTGCTGAAAAATAGTGCATAATTACTGACATATATTGACAAATTGTTGACAAATAGTGAACAATTACTAACATATTTTAACTAATTGCTGACAAATAGTCCATAGATACTGACATATTTTGACTAATATCTGACAAATTATGAGAAAGGGAGGATGCACAATTGAATCAATGGCTATTCCTTGGTTATATATTGACTAATTGCTGAGAGATTGTGAGTAAATACTGACATGTATTGATAATTGCTGATATAGAATGACTAAGTACTGACGTATATTGACTAATTGCTGACAAATTGTGAGTAAATAGTGACATATTTCGACTAATTGCTAACAAATGGTGAGTAATTACTAACATATATTGACTAATTGCTGATAGATGGCGAGTAATTACTGACATATATTGACTCATATCTGATAAATTGTGAGTAATTACTGACATATGTGGACTTAGTGTTGTTTTAAGATGGAGCAGGTTAGGTCTAAGACCTAAAAGACCTGAGTTTTTAATGCAATTTTGAATGCTATTTTCAATTCAATTTTCAATATTCAATCAGATATTGACAAATAGTGAGTGATTACTGACATATGTTGATGAACTGCTGACAAATCATGAGCAAATACTAACATGTATTGACTAATTGCTGACAAAAAGTGCATTATTACTGATATATTTTTACAACTACTGACAAATAGTGAGTAATAACTAACATATATTGACTAATTGCTAACAAATAGTGCATTATTACTGAAAATTTATTTGGACTAATTACTGACAAAAAGTGAGTAATTACTAACATAAATTAACTAATTGCTGACAAATAGTGCATTATTACTGACATATTTGGACTAATTACTGACAAAAAGTGAGTAATTACTGACAAAAAGTGAGTAATTACTAACATAAATTAACTGATTGCTGACAAATAGTGCATTATTACTGACATATTTGGACTAATTACTGACAAAAAGTAAGTAATTACTGACAAAAAGTGAGTAATTACTAAGATAAATTAACTAATTGCTGACAAATAGTGCATTATTACTGACATATTTGCTGACAATGCATCATACCATTCACAAAAGGGTTAACTGCACATCAATGCCTTGTCTATCAATAAAGGGTTGGCTGTGCATCAATGCATCATGCTATCCCTAAGGGGTTAACTGTGTATCAATGCAGCATGCCATCCATAGAGGGTTAAGTGCATCAATGCATCAGGTTATCCATGAAGGGTTAAAGTGCATCAATGCATTTTGCCATTCATAAAGGATTAAAAATGCATCAATGCATCTTGCCATTCATAAGGGTTAAATGTGCATCAATGCATCATGCCATTCATAAAGGGTTAACTGTGTATCAATGCATCATGCCACCCATAAAGGGTTAAAGTGCATCAATGCATCATGCCATTCATAAAGGGTTAAAGTGCATCAATGCATCATGTTATCCATGAAGGGTTAAATGTGCATCAATGCATCATGCTGTCCATGAGGGGTTAAATGTGCATTAATGCTTTGTAACATCAATAAAGGGTTAACTGTGCATCTATGCATCATGCTATCTCTAAAGGGTTAACTGTGTATCAATGCTACATGTCATTCATAAAGGGTTAACTGTGTATCAATGCATCATGCCATTCATAAAGGGTTAAATGTGCATCAATGCATCATGCCATTCATAGAGAGTTAACTGTGCATCAATGCATCATGCTATCCATAAAGGGTTAAATGTGCATCAATGCATCATGTTATCCATAAAGGGTTAACTGTGCATCACCCCATCATGCCACCCATAAAGGGTTAACTGTGCATCAATGCTACATGCCATCCATAAAGGCTTAAAGTGAATCAATGCATCATGCCATTCATAAAGAGTTAAATGTGCATCAATGCATCATGCCATTCATAAAGGGTTAACTGTGTATCAATGCATCATGCCATCCATAAAGGGTTAAAGTGCATCAATGCATCATGCTATTCATGAAAGGGTTAAAGTGCATCAATGCATCATGTTATCCATGAAGAGTTAAATGGGTATCACTATATCATGCCATCCATAAAGGGTTAACTGCACATCAATGTATCATGCCATCCATAAAGGCTTAAAGTGAATCAATGCATCATGCCATTCATGAAGGTTAAACTGTGAAACAATCCATCATGCCATCAATAAAGGGTTAAAGTTCATCACTGCATCATGCCATTCATGAATGGTTAACTGTGCATCAATGCATCATGCCATCAATAAAGGCTTAAAGTGAATCAATGCATCATGCCATTTCTAAAGGGTTAACTGTATAACAATCTATCATGCTATCTATAAAGGCTTAAAGTGAATCAATGCATCATGCCATTCATAAAGGATTAACTGTGTATCAATCCATCATGCCACCAACAAAGGGTAAAAGTGCATCAATGCATCATGCTATCCAAGAAGGGTTAACTGTGCATCACTGCATCATGCCAACCATAATGGGTTGACTGTGAATCAATGCACCATGCCATTCATAAAGTGTTAAATGTGCATCACTGCATCTTGCCACCCATGAAGGGTTAGATGTGCATCAATACATCATGCCATTCATAAAGGGTTAACTGTGTATCAATGCATCATGCCACCCATAAAGGGTTAACTGCACATCAATCCATCATGCCTTCAATAAAGGGTTAAAATGTATCAATGCATCATGTCATTCATAAAGGGTTAACCGTGCATCAATGCATCATGCCATTCATAACAGGTTAACTGTGCATCAATGCATCATGCCATTCATAAAGAGTTAAAGTGCATCAATGCATCATGCCATTCTTAAAGGGTTAAAATGCATCAATGCATCATACCATTCATAATGGGTTAACTGTGCATCAATGCATCATGCTATCCATAAAGGGTTAAATGTCCCTCAATGCATCATGCAATCTATAAAGGGTTAGATGTGCATCAATGCATCATGCCATTCAAAAAGAGTTAAATGTGCATCAATGCATCATGCTATCCATAAATGGTTAAATGTGCATCAATGCATCATGCTATCTATAAAGGCTTAAAGTGAATCAATGCTTCATGCCATTCATAAAGGGTTGACTGTGTATCAATGCATCATGCCATCCATAAAGGGTTAAAGTGCATCAATGCATCATAGGGAAGTATGTGCGGCCCCTGGACAGCCTGCTAATCCTGTAAGGATCACAGTGTGAATCAATGCATCATAAACCCTATGTACTACCCTATGTATACCCCTATAGAAACAGATACCAGTGCATTAAAGGTTTAAAATGGGTTTTCACAGCTATATCCAGGGTGAGTAGACTTTCTTTGTCCAAGCACTAACAGCCAATATTAAAAGGATAGGTTGGTCCCTGTGCAACCCTATGTGTAATCCTATGAGTAAAAAAAGGGCAATATGTGGCTAGGCTATAGCAAGTCTACACTAGAAGGGCGATTCAACATCGGTGAACATGGTTCTTGTAACTATTCTTTGGGCAGTCTATGCCCAAAGAATAAAAATGATATGTATTTTATATGAAAACAACGTGCAAATAAATGCTTTTGGTTAAAATTCTCTTTCCAATGGTATATAGTTGTCTGGCTATTTAAGATGCTGCATCTAGCCGGGAAATACAGGGTAGGGTTATTGCATGGGGGTGTGCAATACGGGGTTCCTTGGTTTACCCTATGGAGGTTCAGTATTCAACTTGAGATAAACTCATGTGCTACCTCATAGTGGTTCCTGAAGTGGCAGATCTTCATGTGTTCCTCCATGTAGTAATGGTCGAAGTACTCCTTCATCCACCCAACGTCACACCAGTAAAAGTCCCACCCGCCTCGGTCACGTGCATTACCGTCTGCATCCGTCTCACTGTAACATAACAATATATGAGGTAAATTCACTTGTTTAAGCTGCGACTTATACCAAAAAGAAAGTGCAGTTGAGAGGAACGGCCAAAAGTCAGGGTGCGGTTTATATGAGGGTATTTAGCACTACGGAACAGTATTAGATCACCAATATACAGGCCTTAGGTGCGGCATATAATCTCCTCCTAAAGTCAGGGTGTGGCTTATACAAGGGTGCAGCGTAAACGAGGGAATTTACAGTATATTTCACCCAATATAGACATACATGTATTGAAATAAGATTTTCAAGTACCATAAAACCCTGCTTATGAGCAGCACCCACATATAAGCTGCACCCTAAGCTTTGTAAAATGCTATAAGCTACACCTGGGGCTCGAGAATTTAGACTTTACAGTGTTGCTGAAATGATGCCGTCATGCTGGCTTTTGCTGGTGTAGAATCTAATTGGCCGGTGTACAGCCTCAGGACAGAGGCCAGAATGGCCTGCCATAATCTCAGCTTTCTAATTCCCCCCATTAGGGTTAGCTTTCTCGCACCAACTCACGGCCTCTCGTGGCTGTTTGTCCGAGGCTCCGCTGATTTTGTGCTCTTTGTCATATTTACTTTCACCTCAAATATCTTCAATATTCCTCTGATTTCACCCGGAATCAGGACGATTTTGGATAAAGCAAACCCATATTTATCACATATCTATTTGGGTTGAAATTTTTTTATTTGTGGAAGAAGCTATGGATGCTCAAAGTAAACATAACAAAGAGGAAAAAGTTGGGGGATCCTCGAACAAACAGCGGCGAGATGGCGAGTTTTGCCACGAGAAACCTAACCCTAATGAGGTGAATAGTGAACGAATTTTTCCAATAGGTTAATTAGAAGCAAAGTTGTGTATGAATACTATTACAATGAACTTTATACCTGCTGCCTTAAAATATCAAGTCATTTGGCCTGCGTGAGAGGGAAATGGCCTGCGTAAGATGCGAGAAAGCAGGCCACTTTGGCCTGTGTTGAGAAAAAAGTTTTTGGCAACACTGGTTCTATGATCTCGAAACCCTGTCTATAAGCCACACCCTGAGTTCAGGAAGACCCTATAAGCCGCACCAAGGTCTGAAGTCTGAATGTTCCGCTTTTAAGAGAGCATTGTCTTATCCTGTAACTCTTAAAGGGCCGCTGATATGCACCAATGCATAATGCCCATTGGTCATCATGATGCACCAATAAAGTGCTGGCGAGACTGTTCACCAGCACTTCATTGGAGCATCATGCCGACCCTCTGGGAGTTTATGTACCGACCCCATAAGGTTGGCATGATGCTCCAATAAAGTGCTTGCAGCACCCTTATTTGGTGCATCATGACGACCAATGGGCATGATGCACTCCTGCCATACAGCGGCCTCTTAAGGGTTAAAGGACACAGAGATTCAATGCACCATGCTCTTTGATTGAGTCTTTTTGATGCAGAATTGTGGCCCTAGGGAGTAATATGGATCTAAAATATCTACTCACTTGCTGACTTCTTGCCATCCGCGCATTCGTATTGCATCGAGTGCTGTGTTTTGAAGTGAACATTTGAAGCGAATCACACGGTCTCTGTGAACAGAAAATTGAGAGAACTTAATGACCATGACGTACATTATGGTCGCTCCACCCTAAGGGGGGCTGTCTGCCCTGAGAGCGAAGCCTGAGGGGTGGATAGACCATAATGTATGCCTGGGAGTTTAATTCTGTATATATTTCATTCGTTTATAATGTTTAAATAAACAAAATTGAATGTTTTGAATGTTTGCCTCCACCCAAAATGAGCTAGTCTGCAGTGTGGATTGGCCCAAAGTGTGGATCACGACATGTTATGCCACTAGGGCTGTGTGGATTGGCCTTCTAATGTTAAGTCTATGGAGCATTGTTATTCACATTAAATAACATAAACTAACAATTTTTTTGGGCCTTAATCTGTTTTAGCGCTACCAAGATACTTACCCTATGCCTCGTTTCAATAGAGTTTTACTCATATATCCAGGAATTGGCGGCTGCAAAATGAGAAGACAGCAGTTAGAAGTAACATATATCTCTCAAAGGGTTGTGACTCTTCTACCTTGCCTATATCATAATTCACTTCCTGGTAATAGTATCAATGGTATAGATGCAATACAAATTGTTTCATTTAGAATTACCGTAATCCCCCACATATAAGGCGCATCCCGCGTATAAGACGCACATAGAGTTCAAGAATATGGTCAGGAAGATGAAAAATGCATAACTTTTGTTCTATTATAACTTTAATAGGGGGGTAGTGTAATTATCAGAATATATGTCTTGCTCTCCCCCTTGTGGATCTAGGGAGAATAAAAACTTCACGGTTATGGTAAGGGGCGCAAGATTATGGTAATATAAAATCTGGATAATGCATTTCTATACTGGCTATTGATTAAATTCAAATTGACCAAACTAAAATACACATTACTGGTATATATTTCACAGTAACTGGATACACAGGAAGCAGGGACCTTTTTTTTAGCGCCTTAATATATTAAGGGAGTGGTCATTAGATTAGGGGGCGGCGTAAAAAAATTTACCCTCTTTTTAGCAAAAAAGGCAGCATGCCACTATATCTATAGATCAAAGTCAAAGGGCTAGGGGCCCAAAAATTTTTGACTGCCGTCAATGGATGGGGGCATGAAAAATTTCAGCACATCCGTGTGAAAACCCACCACCCCCCATGTTGATAAAGAGTGACCACTCCCTAATGCTAGGGATCCACTGACGCGAGTTCTTTGCGACTTGCACTCGTGCATGTCTTCTCGCAGAGCAGTCGCAAAGATCAAATAATTTTGATTTCTGCGAATTAATCGCAGGCAGCTCGGACGTCGCATACATGTAGTCGTAGCAGCACATCCACTGCTGGAACATTTCCTACGAGGACACACACACGACAACATTCGCAGTTTGACTCGCAGCAGTGGATCTGCAGCTTAAGCCTAGCCTAAGGCAACCACAGACAGGCCTGACTCAGTGACTGGTAGTGGTAGTAGGCCTATCACTACTAAATGTACTAGTACTAGTGGTACATCCTACATACTAATAGTATGTAGGCTGTACCACACTTGTAGGCTAGCAGCCTATTGTCCGGCGGGCGCTGACTCTTAACTGACGGGAGAGTCAGGCTTCCTGCATAGGGCTCATTTGTCAGGTGACTCGATTTCCTCTTAAAGATGGCTTCCTAAGACATGTTTGTTGCCATTTTGTGAGAAACCTTTAATACGGGGGACCAGATTATTTGGTTCTCGCAAATCTGTTAGCCTTCATATCAAGTTTAGCTGCCACAGTCGGCCATGTTGGATGTGGTTTCAGGTCTCACAACAGAGGTGTTATTCATGAAATAATGTTATTCATGAGAATCTGCTTGGAGAACGGAGATTGACTTCCTGTCTGGCAGAAAATGCACCTGCTGATAGCTACCCGTTGCAACCCACACAGCATGTGCCAAATCTTGGAAAAGGGTGCGATCTAAGTTTCCAACAAAAGACGCTCTTCCCACTCACAGACAGCATAAGGGAGTGGTCATTATTTTATTTATCAACGGGGGGGGGGGAGGGTGGGTTTGAGGGGGGGCGTACAATTTTCAGACCCCTCCCGAAGGGGGGGCTAAAAAAAATTTGACCCCTCTTGAGGGAGGGGGGGGCTAAAAAAATTCATCCTTTTTTTAGCAAAAAAGCCTGGGCGCTATTATAGATCAAAGAGGGGCGCGAAAACTCTCCGCGCCTCCGGCGCGGGGGGGGGCGCAAAAAACTTTGACTGCCGTCGAGGGGGGGGCATAAAAATTTCTGCGCATCCGTGCGAAAACCCACCACCCCCCCCCTGTTGATAAATAATGACCACTCCCTAACTAAGGCCATGAGAACTCAGGTTACAGTTTACTGTCCGAGCTATTTTGAAAATTGATGAGGCATTTTTTCATTATTCATTATATAGATACCACTGTCTGAAAATCTCCAGGTTGTATATGCCACCATGTTATTGATATTCCTTGCACTGTAAGCTTTAATTTGATACCAAATATGGCCCCCCTTTGCTCATTCCTACCATGTCTGAATACATTTTTGAGAAATTAAACAATTTTTTTTTGGATAATGAATAATGAAATTTTCTCATGCGGCCCTTTAATAAATGAGTTCCATTGGCCTAAGGTGGTACTCTTGTCAATACCATAAGCTGATTGTTGGGGATTTATTTCTGTCAAATGTTATTCTTAGAAACTTGCCGTTTCTAGAGCACCTGAAAGTTTTAGGTATGCCAGTCCCAGCGACTCAGTCCTTAACTGAGTCGCGCCCAGTGACTAGCAGCCTAGGCCTAGGGCTAGCCTAGGGCATAGCCTAGCCTCGGGTAGGAGCTACTCAAGTTTGAGATGTCAGAACAATAAACTCAAAAATCTTTGCTTTACATTTACCTTGTTGACCTTATTCATGGTCACTGTGTATTCTCGTCACTTTATCCAGATTTGTAACGCCAGTCCACCTGCTACCTTTCAGTTATGACTGCAAAAAGCATTGCAAAGCACAGCAAAATCAAATTGTTGTTTATAGCAACTGGCCATTTGGTTCCGCACACATGACTCCGTGCACCAAAAGTTCGTCTGCTTCAGGCATCACTCTCTTAAAGTTCAATCAAATAAGCTGATTGATCTTAGATGTGTATTCGAGCATATATTACCGATGCCTAGTAGTGCCAGTGCATGTGGATCTCCATTGACAGAGGCCTGGCCTGGAAGTGAATGTGGATACAAACACACAACATTTTTTCAGTCGTCTAATATAGCTAATCCACCGCTGATGAGATGTCACTTCATGGACGCAGCTAGTTCGAACTTATCTGACAGATGACGGCAGGTGCGCGCTCTTTATTGTTGGGGCGACTGAGCCTGCGACAACGGGCTGTTGACTTCCGGAACATGTGTTATGAAAACAAAACAAAAACCTGTTAGTAGAGTGCCATCCAAAGACTCTAGCCACTACTGACCAGTCAAAGCATTGATAGTTCATTTACACATCATAGTTGAAGGTAAGCATCTGACACAATGTCAATGCGATATGAAATTGACGAATTAGGCTGCTTTTATCAGCTTGGAAAAGAGTAAGAAGAACCGGCACCGCACTGTTTCTGATTGTGACCATTGACTGAATCTGACTGTGTTTACATGTGTTAACTTTAACTTAAAGGGGGACTGAGTTGACGGTATTCAGGTCGCCACAGACCCGCCGATCTGTGGCCAGGCCGCAGTACTGCACCACTCCCAGGTCACTCAGACCACTGTGGGTCAGACTGTGCTGCTTGACCAGTGAGCTCTCACTGTGACCTGGTTCCAGCCACCCAACCCCTCTGCACCCCATACACTCAGCCTCACCACCAAAACCCTCACTGTAACCACTGCAGCCCACCACCCAGCCAACCCAGCTAATGGATGTTACATTGGACTGGGCTTGGGTGCATTTACATCTAGGTTTCAAACTTTTGTAGAGCACTATTGAGAAATACTATTGTCCTTAATCCAGTGTTGCTATATATTTCTGCTATACTTATCCAAAAGTGTGCACCCAAGTTGTCGACAGAAAGTATCTGAGAGAATTTTCAGATTTTCGGGGGGGGGGGGACTGGGGAGTCTGTCTCCTAACCACAATTTATGAAAAAAGTCTTCAATTCCCTCGCCCTAAAAAATCTGGTGTTATTTCTACAAGACTTATCCAAAAGTGTGCACCCAAGTTGTCTACACAAAGTATCTGAGAGAATTTTCATATTTTCCTGGGGGGGGGGCTGGCCCCTAAGCCCTGAATTATGGAAAAATCTTCCACTCCCTTGTCCCTTAATCCAGTGTTGTTATATATTACTGCTAGACTTATCCAAAAGTGTGCACCCAAGTTGTCTACAGAAAGTATCTGAGAGAATTTTCAGATTTTCTAGGGGGGGCTGGTCCCTAACCCCCAAATTATGGGAAAACCTCCTTCTTCCCCTAAAACTCTAGCTGTTATTTCTGCTGTAAATATAACCAAAGGTTTTCCCCCTAGACTGAGTTGTCTGCACAAAGTGATATAAAATATGATTTTTTTTGGGGGGGGGGGCTTGGGAGGCTGGCCCCTAACCCCAAATTATCGAAAAAACCTCCCATTCCCTCGTCCTAAATCCGGTGTTGTTATTACTGCTAGACTTATCCAAAAGTGTGCACCCAAGTTGTTTACAGAATGTAATCTGAGAGAATTTTCAGATTTTCTGGGGGGGAGGCTGGCCCCTAACCCGAAATTATGGAAAATAAATCTCCAATTCCCTTATCCTAAATCTGGTGTTGTTATTTCTGCTAGACATATCCAAAAGTGTGCACCTAACTTGTCTACAGAAAGTATCTGAGAGAATTTTCAGATTTTCCTGGGGGGGGGCTGGCCCCTAAGCATGGAAAAAATCTCCCGCTCCCTTGTCCTTAATCCAGTGTTGTTATATATTTTTGCTATACTTATCCAAAAATGTGCACCCAAGTTGTCTAGAGAAAGTATCGTAGAGAATTTTCAGATTTTCTGGGGGGGGGGGGCTGGGGAGGCTGGCCCCTAGCCCCAAATAATGGGAAAATCACCTGTTTCTCTTTAGGCTTCTTTTATAAGTTTCTTCTCTAAACTCTCAGATTTGCTAGTCATGATTTTTGTATGGATAAGAATAGGTCATATGACCTAGTACAAGTCACATGAATGCTAGTTGCCTTTTGCCACTGTAGATGTCACTGTGGTGGTGCTCTCCAAGTAGCCTCCTAGTGTTAGGTTGTGGAACTTACTTTTCAGTCAGCTCAGAGCCCCTTTAAGGGAGTGGTCATTATTTATCAACAGGGGGTGGTGGTGGGTTTTCGCGTGGAAGCGTGGAAATTTTTTACGCCCCCCCTCGACAGCAGTCAAAATTATTTGTGTCCCCCTTCGCGCCATGGCGCAGAGAATTTTCGTGCCCCTCTTTGATCTATAGTAGCGCGCTGGCTTTTTTGCTAAAAAAAGAGTAATTTTTTTTAGCCCCCCTCTTGGGAGGGGTCTTAATTTTTTACACCCCCTTCAAACCCACCAGCCACCATGGGGGGGGGGGGGTCTAAAAATGCCTTACTCTTACACACTTTAATATTCATGGATTAGCCCTTGTAGGTCCCTTGTGTACCACTCGAGGACCCTATAAATGTCCTCTTTTTATCTAAAATATTATCTCAGTGAATTGTGATGTGTATTGTAGGTATGTCACTGTCAGGGCTGATATGACCCTGAACCCGGTCACCGAAAACTGTGTCGGGCGCAGAGGGGTTGTTTAGGAATAGGTCTTATGAGAAATATTGCTGGGCGGAGCTGCCTTACAGTTTGTATCCCAACTATACAAAATTTCCTTCAGTATTTAGAATTCAATTTTTTTTTACAACTCTAATTAGTTTGTTAATTATCACCTTAATTAGGTCAGCATAAATTAAACCCTGGAAAGGTCACACATGATCCCTCTTTGTAGAGTTTAAATGATGACGAAAAGAATGCGCTATTGCCGACTGGACTGACTGGACAGGGGGCAACACACATGATCTTAATACAAATAGGAATCTGATTGATCTTTGATGTGTATTCGAGCTGTTCATATGTTATTCAATGTCAGTGAATCATGGCAGACATGACCTGGCTGATACCTGCAGTGGCAGATTCAGAGGGGGCCCGCGCGGGGGCTCAAGCACCTCCCTTTTCCCCAGTACTTAAGAGTTTAACTACGCATTTTGGATCCTAAAATTTTCCCAAAAATAGGGGGTGCGCCCCTCCTTTTGGGCCACACCCCCTCCTTTTCCAAATCCTGGATCCGCCACTGACGCAGGCCTTTACAGTTTCAATGTACATATTACAGGTACACACTAACAGGATGCATCCAGATCTGGCACCTCATCTACACACCGATGAGTGTAACGCGCTCATTGCACAGTTCCACGCCTGCCATAAAGAAGTAAGGAAATCAATATAACTCTTCGATTCAAGCCTACAGACAATTTGATGCATAATGTTACAAAAAGGTCTATACCTCTTCTTTTCTTTAGCAACAAAGCAATTTATAACAAAAGGGGAAAAAAAATAAACAAGTACATGTACCGTACTGGAGAAAATGATAGATCAAAGAATATTGCCGGCTCAGGTACATCTGATATGGAACCGAGGTAAAGGATTAAATTCCATAAAAACATTTTATGATTTGTATGTAGACCATAAGGAGATGTCTTTGAAATTTGCTGTGTGTTATTCATACGTCAGTTCAGGTGGCGCTTCTGTGTCTGCTCTCTCCTACCTGTATTTCTATTAATCCTTTGAAGGCTACATAATGCCACTAGGTGCATAATCCTTTAGTCGGTTCATGTTCCTGTGAAATTGTGTATTGTAGTTCTCGCCATGAATATGACCTTAGCTGTCGAAATAGCGTTAAACATCTATTACTCACTCACTGTTCAATATGGTGGCCAAAGATCCCACTTTTCCTCCTGATTTCGGAAATCCGAATTCCTAATTTTTGAAGAAAAAAAAAAACCCATAATAAAATAGGCAAAGTCTAGTGGCATCATTGTGGAGCACTGACGCAGTGTAATCAAATAGACTCGCCATTGAAGTATCATGTTGTTATGGTTCCTACGTTTGTAAAGGGCCAGCATGATACACGAATACAGAATCTAGAGTATTTATGTACCATGGTACAAATAAGCATTTTGCATTAATTAATGCATCACGCAACCCTAAAAGAGCCAACCCCCGAAGAATGACATGAGAAACAAACAAATCTCATGCAGTGATGTTGTTAATCTATTTCTATTTGCAGAATCCGTTCAAGAAGTTCCTGGGTGCTTGTAATGACATTGACAGACAAATGGGGAAATGTCTAGTGAAAGAGGTAAACGCATTAAAAGCTCTCATATAAAGGGGCATTTTTATCCTTTAGGAAAGTCATTTCCTCATTTAAGGGCTGTTGATGCAGGAGTGCATCATGCCGATTGGTCGTCATGATGCACCAATGAAGTGCTGGTGAGACTGCTTTACTCTCTGGCTGTATATCAACTCTGTAGAGTCGGCATGATGCATGAATGCAGCCCTGGCAAGTTACTCATCAGGCCTGCATTCATGCATCATGGCGATCAATGAGCAAGACGCAGTAATGGATCAGCGGCCCTTGAAAGGTTTAGGCGCACCTGGCTTAGACTTTTTGCTGTGTTGGTACATTGGTTAAGAACCATGATTAATACTGTATGTGATGGAATAAGTCTCAGAGATTACTGGTAATAGATACAATATCACTATTGGCAGAAAATGGAAAAAGATATCAATATAGGTAAAAAGGACAGATAAAATTATCCTAATGTATTTACGTCGGAATGTATTCTAAAGCCTTTTACTACTTGCATTGATATAAATAGATGCCTTCAGACAGTGAATGTGTATAATATAAGATTATCTTTATTATTTCAGAGAGAGGCGAATAGGAAAAACAACAAGAACAAATTAAAGAAGTATATCCCAGAGGCAACAGAAAAACAATAGTTAGCCAACTATTATTATCATAGCTGTATATACACATACTTTGTTATCATGCTTTATCTATGTTGTTTTCAATAAATGTAGACATAAAATCAATAACTACAATGAAATTTCGCATTTGTTGTGTTTTCTTTTAAAGATACAAACATTGAATAGTGATAATAAAACTTGTCATGGGGCACTCCCAACACAGCCCAAAACATTTATTTTATTTCAAGAAAATTAGAAAACTACTGACGCGTGTATATAAGACGCACCCTGAGTTACCCTTAGACCTACGGGTATTTATAAGGGGAAGCTAGGGGTTGATTTTGACTAGTTTTATAGTACATATATTTAATGAAATTGTTCCCGCCTATATATAAGGATCAGTGAGCTTCAGATTTCAGATTAAGCCACAGCATATGTGTAAAGTTGTTTCTTATCCCGCATACAAGACACAGCAGGATGGGCAGGTAGAATGTACTTTTATAGCGGGCACACATCTTGTGTCACGTTATGGTTAGTGTTAGGGTAGGTAAAGGGTTCACCACATCGCCTGCTAAAGTGCACTAGTTCCCATATGCCTTATGGGATCAGCAGAAGCTGGCGGTGCGCCTTATTTAGGGACATATCTGTATAGAACAGTACTTATTAAGCTTAAAAATTCTCCTTTATGAAATGTGCCTCCAAGGGGGGGGGGGTTGAGTTTTGGGTGTGCCTTACACGTGAGGTGCGTCTTATATGCGGTGTATTGCGGTACATTGATCGGGGAAGGGGCGGGGTATTCGTATGCATTTTTGGCCATGAGCCATGATGGGTCATCGTGCCGTGCAATTTGTATAAATCGAAGGGACATTTACAACGATCACAGACCTACTCCATAAATTAGTTGCCTTTTGATCCTCTACCAACACAATTTTATCAACATCGATCTATAGTAGCGCCACCTAGGTCGACCCCATTGATGCTTTGTAATTTGCACAAATAAGTATCCATTTTTATGGTAGTTTTGTGGCCTTTATTGGCATCATGATGATTGAAAAGGAGCACTGCGACATGTTTGACGCATGAACAGGGGTGTGGAATCTAAAGTCTGAAATCCAACTTTTTCATCTTCACCACGACACTTCCTGCGATTTGTACAAATCCATTGAGAAAAAATTTTAGTGTGGGAGAGATTTGCCAGGCTGCATTCATTGGCCTGTCTGGGGATGCCCAACAGAGCAATATATACCGGGGGGCACTCTCTATGTAATGTATACATATATGTGAGGCTAGCAAGGGTACTTTTTCAAGGAAAAGTCCCTAGCAAGCCTCCTGTTTCAGCCACAAATGTCCCTAGCAAGGAAAATTTGAAAATTTTCATGAATATTTTCCAAGTTTTCATGAAGATAGCATGAACAAAATACAAATTTTCTCCCAAACAAGGTCAATTTAAGATATTTTGAGCAAAATCCAAGACTATTATGTAAAAGTTCCCTAGCAAGAGCAGGGTTTTGAAGAAAAAACCCGCAAACGAATGCCCTAGCAAGGGTAAGGGTAGTCGGGGGTTCAGCCACACACCCGTATTAAAAAAAAAATTGAAGTGTCCCCCCGCCGGGAATATATAGCATGCTAAAATGCACCAGAATGCACCATTGCTGTTCTAGATTTTCCTGTTCGGGGAGGCACCCAGGCGCCCTAGGGTTCGGCTTGCGTGCCCGTAGCCCTTCACGCATGGTCTCATTCCAGTATGCAACATCTTCAGTCTTAATCTTTACTTTCATTTCACACCCTTGATGAATGAAGCATGTACATTACAACTAATCATGATACGCAAAGAGTGGCGACTCTCTGACTTACAAAGAGGGGGGGGGGGCTGCCACAATACAAACCATTTAAATATCAGCAGTCGATATCAAAATCCTCTGGACACTGGCTTCCCAGCCAGCACAAGGTGCTCTAATAGGACAAAGGATGCTTATTTTCAAGCAAATTTTGAACTTGAAATAAACGACAAAAAAAATTAAAATCAATTTAAAACAAAATTCGGAGGGGGGGGGGGCACCTCCGTCTGAGCCCACCTTCCTACATTACACTCCCTTTATGTTTGGCCATACCTGTGGTCATCATGGTTACACTCGGATCCCCTCAGGTCACTGAGTGCATCAGGATACAAACCTGGCTGGATCAGTGCAAAGATCAAAAGGTGCTACCAGGGAGGAGCAGGAACTGGAACTAATCCACCCCTATCATCATCACCAACCATCACAGTACAAAGTCAATCCTTTACAATGGTTGGAGGCTGGAGCCGTATAACAATAGATTACTCTTTAAGGGTCAATAATGTATTAATGCGAGTAACTCGCCAGGGCTACATTCATGCATCATGACGTCTCTTTAGGCTATGTAGTTGATACACTCTTAGAGGGTTGGCATGATGCCCCAGTGGAGTACTTCATTGGTGCATCATGACGACCAGGGGGCATGATGCACTCCATCAGTACAAAGTCAGTTCTTTACAATGGGTGGAAGCTGGAGCTGTGCAACAACAGTTTGACTCTTTATGGGTAGATAATGCATTCATGCATCATGGTCATTGGTCGGCATGATGCATGAATGCAGCCCTGGCAAGTAACTCGCCAGGGCTGCATTCATGCATCATGCCGACGCTACAGGTTGATAAAGTCCCATACATTATGCATCATGACAACCCTACTGGGTTGATACACTCCTGGAGGGTCGGCATGATGCCCCAAAGAAGTGCTGGCGAGCAGTATCGCCGGCCCTTCATTGGTGCATCATGACGACCAGTGGTCATGATGCACTCCTGCATCAGCCCCCCCCCTCTTATCATCACCAACCATCACAGTACAAAGTCCACGGGCGTGGACTGGTTACCAGGTTTAGTCTGTGTAATGGGTCTAGACCCCTAAATTCGACAGGGTGACATGGCCATTTCTTAAAATCGACATGTGATATGGAGCTTAGTGACAATGACATGGAAAGGAAAAAGTTAGTGACATGAGACAAGGCCTTTCCTTAAAATCGACATGTGACATGAAGCCTAGTGACAAGGACATGGGAAAATAGAAATTTAGTGACAAGTGACATGGCCTTTTCTTAAAATCGACATGTGACATGGGGACCCCCCATCTAGACCCCCTGTGTAGGTGTTATCCATATGCTATAGCGGGCTTCCCTAGCCCACTTAAAAGGGTATATTTCTCCTCTTTCCTATCCCCTCGGGATGTGTGTGGTGCACATATGCGCGGGCACTGAAATTGTGTCATGTAGTTCTCGCCATGAATATGACCTTAGCTGTCGAAATGGCGTTAAACACCTATTACTCATTCACTCACTCACTCCATATGCTATAGAAGGGTGAGAAACTAAAGGGAATAGTGCTGCCCTCTGGTGCTTTTATTTGCTATGCACAGACCTAGATTATGGAGGTGAGTGGTGACTTTGCCAAAATTCTCACCCTTCTATAGCATATGGATAACACCTACACAGACTAAACCTGGTAACCAGTCCACGCCCGTGACAAAGTCAATCCTACACAATGGGTAGCTGTTGAAGCTGTATAACAATGGATTAACCCTATAAGGGCTGATGATGGAGGAGTGCATCATGCCCATTGGACGTCATGATGCATGAATGCAGCCCTGGCAAGTAACTCACCAGAGCTGCATTAAAAAATTATGTCGACCCTACTGGGTTGATACAATCATGGAGGGTGACCAATTGGTATGATGCACTCCTGCATCAGCGGCTCTTAGAGGGTTAAGCACCGATGATGCAGATGTGCATCATGCCCGAAGATCGGTATGATGCACTAATGAAGTGCTGCCGAGTCTGCTCACCAGCACTTCATTGCCACCCACCCCTCTTGAAGTGTATTAACCCTGTAGTGTTGGCATGATGCATAGATGAGTAAATCTCCAGGGCTGCATTTATGCATCATGTTGACTGAAGAGAAGTCCAGCATTAATGCATTGATAGTTTCCCCTATAAAAGGATTCACAATGGGTGGAAGCTGGTGCCGTGCAACGATGGGCTAACCCAAAATGGCACCATGCCCAAAGAGAGCATGATGCCCCCATGTTCATGTTCCTTGATTATGTAAAAATGCAGTGCTGGCGACTAGATCTGCAAGGGGTGCATTCATGAACTATGCAGACCCGATGGGGTTGATGCCCACAGGCATGATGCACCGTTGCAGCGTGTTGCGTTGAATAGGCAGCACTGCATAAGCGCATCATTACAAGCTAGGAGCATGAATAGGGAGGCGAAGTCACGTCACATGTGGGCAGATTCTGAGCTCAGCATATTATCGCCCACAGGCTTGAAGGATAGGGGAATATCTTAGGCCTAGCACAACTTTTTTAAGAATGAGTGTTGAGCCTTAAAATTTCATATATGGTGGGCCTCCAGGTCAATTCAAATATTGGTCATTTTAGTTCCAAATCAGAATTTCTTTTACGACATAGTTTATTGCGAGACTTAGGCTCCCTGTGTGGAGGCATCATGCTGTCTTTAAAGGGTCAATGATTCGCAGGTAGGGAGAAGCTACTCCCCTCCCTTTTCAAATACATCTAGGTTCATCTCTAGCAATTCCATGGTTAATTCACCGACTCCAATTCAGATACATGGATGATTGGCTGGAGGGACGGGGGCTCATTTCACAAGATTTCCAACAGCACTCTTCAAATCAATTAACCCCCTCGAAGGTTTGGGTAAAAAGTGTTTGTAAAAGACGTTTTTTCCCTCACGTTTTTATGTTTAGAAGGAAAACGTTTCAAAAAGTTTTTTTTTATATAAATCTTTTGAGGTTTTTCCAAACATACGAAATCCGAAATTTTTTTTCTCATCTTTTTTTTTTTTTTTAACACAGAAACAACTTTTTTTCTGCAAAGTGTATATCTATTCTGGGACTGTCTCACATAAGATCTAACTGCGGCAGTTCTACCATATGTGCTGCTCTCATACTTAATTTGAATCTCACTGAATCTGACCAAAATACTGGTTCTAACAGCTGATCAAATTATAGACACTGAGCTGTCGTGGCATACTGTGAAATTCCTTCCTGGTCATTACATTACAGCGGTACCTTGATCTATTTAATCACAGCAGGCTCCTGTTCAGCAGAACATTAGTATAGCCCTAGATCACAAAGACAGACACAAGAATTTGGCAACACTGTAACTTCCAATCAATCAGCCGCCCATATGTTCGATAATGAATGACCAATAATAAATAAACTGTCAGAAATTGTAGTGATAGTGTGCCACTTATTGGATGGACGGAAGGGGTGGGGGTAATCATCTTCATTTATCATTATATGAACCATACAGCAATACGGTTCCTGCACCCAACACCCCCTGAACTACATTCACCCCAGGAATATGAATAGACAATAAAGCTCCTTTTTTTGCAAAGGTCATTGAATAAAGAAAATAAAAAAAGGAGACATAAGAAAACTCACCGTACTTTTTTATAGGGAAAACTGGATCGTGTTTCAATAGTTTCCACGACTGGACACCCTCAAATCGTAGTGGTAGGTGTAAGAAATGACTCCATACCAGTGACTACATAGTGAGCTCCAGTAGAGGCCTCAGAATAGCAGCTGCTATTTATTCAACTACTGGCTCAATACCCACCACTATGAAGTCATAGCGCCCAGTCGTAGGGACCACTATTGGCTACATAGTGACCAGTCATACCTCCTTTATGGTCAAGTATGCAGTCCTGTGTTCAAATGAGCATACGGCTGCAGTAACTACCGTCTCATATAGAAGCCCGGCCTTGAATAGCAGCCTCCCTTGAATAGGGGCAGGGGTAGGAGGACTGTCAAATCAATAGGGGCAGGGCTTTGAATAGGGGCCTGGTGGGGCCAGTTTTAGGTGGTTTTAGGAAGACAACCGAGACCCCCCCCCCCAGCCCAAATGATGTATAATTGTTCTAGATAATTCCCTTTCAAATCACATATGATAGATCTATATCTAATGACCTAATTGTATCTAAAACAATGTACGTTCTGTTATTCTTTCTTAAAAGTAGGCCAGCAGGGCATTTCAAAACGGTATCTGTAGCTATGGTTTTGAAATGCCCTCCTGAGGTGTCAGCTAAGTGTGATATCCTTTGTAATTTTATTAGAAAGCCATGGTGGGTGAGGGTTGGGTTAGAAAAAAATGCCATCCCAGAGCCAAAGGCGCTGGCCAAAGGGTTATAGGTAGTAGTGTAAAGAGCCCAGATTGGGTACATTTGAGCAAAGGAGTGCAGAGGGCAGCAGCTAAGGCTACCCACTAATTATTCACAGGGAGGGTTGTCATACCAGGATCCCTTATTGAGTCACTGCTGTGGTGGCTTTTTAGCCAGCAGGCAGTACGATCACCCAGTAATGTAGCCAGCTATTTAATCACCAAGGCCAAAATCCTAAGATCACCTGCTAAGATTTGACCCATCTCCAGTCGTAGCTGGCTGAACCTGTCGTGGAAACTATTGAAACAGGATCCTGGTCTGCAGATCTTTCCAAGATTCACTAGTTATTTCCCAAAGCGAGCTTAACAACATAACAATATGAATTAACAGCAAGGGACCTAACGTTGACCCTTGGGGAACGCCAAACTTAACCTCCAGTTGCTCTGACAGCTGTCCATTAGCCAGAGGACCATGTGACCGATGGGCCAGATGAGCCATCAACCATTTTTTAAGCCTCCCGTGTATATTACCGTAATTTCCCGCGTATAAGGCGCGTCTTATACATGGGGTTTAGTTCTCATTGGATCCACAAGGGGGACACCAAGACCTTTCTTTTGATATCTTTCATGCCCCCTTGGTCCAAATAGGACAAAATGGGACCCAGGAGGGCCCAAGCTGGCCCAAGCTACCCATAGGTTTCTGAATTTTGAAAATTCATTCAGTAGAACCAAAGTTATGAATTTTTCATTTTTTTGAGAATTTTCCAAAACTCTAGGTGCGCCTTATACGCGGGCTGCACCTTATACGCGGGAGATTACGGTAAGCCTGCCCATCTTACTTATCAGGGTGGGATGGTGGACACTGTCAAAAGCCTTACAGTAGTCTATAAAACATTCCACAGTCACATGATGAATCCTTTACAACACAGAAAACAGCATCAGTTGTACCAACTCCCGGGTTGAAACCGAATTGGCTGGGGCTCAGGATATTTTCTGCTTCAAGGTGTTTGAATAGGACATTATGTGTTAATTTCTCTAGCAGCTTCCCTGGTAAGGGGAGCAGAGTGATAGGCCGCCAATTCTTGATGTTTTTAAGATTGCCTTTTTCAGGAATAGGTATGAGTATGCCACACTGCAAAAATGGTGTTTAGATACTAAACACAATTCTAAACATATTCTTGCAACGTTTTTGTAATCACATTAATTTCCTAAACATGTTTAGCCAAACAATGTGCTTAGCTCAAGTGTTTAGAAATGTAGGTGTTTAGGTTAAAACTTTTGGGTTTAGATATATGAATTTTTGTGTTTAGGTGTTTAAAAATTTTTGTGTTTAGATGTTTAAATGATTTGATGGAGAGTTAAGGTTTGCAGACATGTATGCATTAAAAACAGAGATATATTTTGTTGTTTTTTTTCTCATTTACTGGGGGGGGGGCATCAGCAGGTATTTACTTGTCAAAGTCTCCAAAGATATCAGCCACACCTATTTATGTGTACATATATTACACACTGCATCAGAATGAGAGACTTGAGAAAGTACAACAGCTTGGCTTGCTTTGCTTTGAATTTTAACCTCACTTGGCAGGAAGGGCATTGCCTTATCTACTCCAGAATAACATCAAATAGGTGTCAGTCATGGAGTTTATTGATTATTTTATGGTAATGATGGTGGCATGAGGTGAATCTAGTCAATTTTCTATTGCCCTTTCTATTCACATGACATTCTATTAAATGAAACCATGATAAACATGGGATTTGGGGACATTTGTCACAACGATTGATTATAACTGTGTGCAGATAGTCCAGTCAAAGGTAGTGCTGCTACCTGGTGTGGATTCAACATCCAAGTATCTAAACATATTGATGTTTAAATCTAAACACCTATTATTCAACTGTCTCAACTCTAAACATCTAAACATGTTTAGCATAAATGTTTATGCAGTTAGAATAAAAGTGTTCATTTCCTAAATGTGTAGTTGATGAGACACCTAACTGACCTATATGTTTAGGTTTTAAACGTGATTAGACCTAAACATGTTTAAAATCTAAACACCATTTTTGCAGTGCATGAGACCATGCATCTGGGAAGACGCCTTCTTTGATGGAATTCTTGAATATAGTTGTTAATTCAACATTTAGGAACAGTAGAGCGTCTTTTAAGACTTTGTTGTTGATACCTTCTACACCTGACGATTTATCTATATGTTAATCGACTTTATCATGTCTGTGACCAATTTTACCTTGATAAATGAGGCAATGTCCAGCTCAGTTTCATCATCACCAATATCTGGGTCTGGGATGTCAATTCCACGGGGCGGGAGTTTACTAAATAAGTCATTCCCTATATTGGCAAAGAATGAGTTTATATATGCAACTGTCTCATGCACAGGGATGATTTCTACTGTCAATTCATTCTCCAGCTGCATATATATAAGTTTCTTGTTTTGGGGTTTATCAATTCATTTATGGCCCTCCAGAATCTTGGTGGGTCTCCCTTACATGCTTCCAATGTGTTCAATACAAAAGCACATTCCCCATTTTCCAACTGTCTCTGGATCTTATTTCTCATGGTACGCACTGCACGCAGTAGCTCACGGCTATAAGGCAAAAAAAAAAAAAAAAAGAGGTATGTTTCCGGTAACATGGTCAAAAATGTTGAGGTAGGTAGGTTGGATTTTTTTTCAGTATCAAAGACCTCATATAGTCAGTTTTTGCTATATTTTTACTGGTTATTGTAAGAAATGATAGTTTTCTGCACAGAATTCGAGAAAATGATGGGAAAATATGTTCATAGTATTCGAATGTAAATTTTGAGATGACAATTTAAAAGATTTGAAAAAAAATCACAAAAAATGCTGAGGTTGGCGCCTTTGAGCTGAGGTCGGTTGGGTGACCGGAAACCATTTTTTTTGGCCTTAGTGGCTCTTTGCTCGATGAGCAACTGCCGCCTATCATTGATGAGCTCTATGGTCTCATTGCTGACCCAAGGCTTCCTCTGTTTTCTGACTGTAAATGTTTTTATAGGGCAGTTTACATCTAAAAAAAATCAGTAATGCTACGTTACACAAAGTCCCATTGGAAGCTCGGGTCACTGCTATTATGAAAGGAGATCCAGTCTATATCACATGAATATTCCATTAGATCATTTTTGTCATAGTGCTAATAATTATCTTCCTCTACATGTGGTAGTGGTCTTACGTTCCTTTTCTATTTTACGGCAAGCTAATGAGGCAAATTGATCAGCAATAAGACAATTCAAAATTTCAGCATGAGTCACAACTTCACAGTCGGTGATTATGTGATCCAGGCAAGTGCCATTATTACCATTTTCATCTGGTCTAGTAATGCCTTCTATGTGCCTTCGCAGACTGCTTTCTCCACATAAATCAAATAGCTCTTTGTATGCATGACTGTTGCGATCTCGAGTGTTGATGTTAACATCGCCAACTACCCACACTTCAAATTTATCTCGATTTATTGCACGTAGGTAGCACGTAATTTATCAATGAAGGTATCAATATCCGCTCTATAGATATTTAATATAATCATATTTCTATACGTAGGTTTTTCAATTTCAATAACCTGCAGTTCAATACAGTCATGCATAATTTGTAACTCTCCACGAACATTACAAAAATTAAAGGGGCAAAATACTCACATACATATGTTAATAAACCACCACCAGTTTTATTTGGTCTATCAAGCCTGAAAATTCTCTTACCCTCCCAGTAATATAGTGTGTCATCAGTATCAGGCATAGCCCATGATTCCCCTATACAGAGTATATCACAATCTAAGCTTAACTTAACGTCTAACAACTTCTTTTTGCTCAGACTTCTTGCATTACAGCTGACTAATTAATACCCTTAAGGCTATTTATATACATTTGAGTGTCAACTAGCATTTTTCTTCTATCAATTATATTCATTTCTCTTAGATAAGAGGGAATATACCCAAGTTGTTACACCGGGGGTATAACAGACAGGGGCTGAGGGTAGTAAACTCAACCAGAACCGCTGTCCACGAAAGGAGGGGGGGAGGGGGGGTTACAGTCACCAGGAGGGTCTTGCCAAAAAAAGAAACGTGAACCAAAAAAAAGAAAGCGTGCACGTTTTTGTATTGCTAAAAGATTGTTTGGATAATCATTTGGATGAAGTGTGCATGTTTTTATACAACTCAAAAAGAGTTTTCCATACATTCCACTGTAGTTTTTTTTGGACAATACTATGAAAACGAGTTATACCATACACGTTTTGCCCAGTACTCTCTGAAAAAAATTACAGACATACTTCCTCGTTTGCTTTTGGCAAGACCCTCCAGATACTTGACGGGGGCTCAGCAACCTCACTATGCATCTGATGTGTTAACATATATAGAGTCACAATCATATATTCACTGGCCCAGTGTGAGAGTTCAAGGGTTCCTGTCATATCATTAGCATATGTCCTGGAAAGGGCGTAACAGTCAGTGTCAGTGCAGGAGTTCATGTGTGGCGACACACAGTGATAAGAACTGATAAGATGGGACCAGCATATCCCTGGAAGTGGGTGTTAACCAGGGACAAGGTAACCATCATGGTATGTCTTTATCAGTGGGTTTTACCTCCACCAGCAAAATTCAAAATGGCGGCTCGACTAGTCCTATAAGACTCAGTATGGAGGCCTAGTGGAGCAGTTTAAACCAGTAATTGAGTGCGCATTAAGGCTTACCGTTAATTGTCCTAGTAAGGACAGTTATGAGACCAGTGTAGTTGCCATAGTCTAGCATCATACGGGAGTAGGCTGTTCTTATATCGCTGCATCCATGTTACGGCCTATAGCACATCTTGTGTTTATGTCTGGATGCACCTCGTCAGTTAGCCACCTATAGGGAACAGAGCCATTCATGTATGGAGGTGGCCATCTTGAAATCAGTTATGTAGCTGCCCCCAACGGCCATCTTGGATCTGGCAGAGGATTGTGGGTAATCTCTTATCTTCCCCTCCACCCACAGAAAGCAATGGGAATTGATAATACTGATAAGCTGCCCCTGCCTCTATCTTAATCACCTTGAGTACCTGTCCATTGTTTTAGGTGTGAATGGAGGGGATTAGCCTAATAGGGAGAAAATGGCTTGGTTTTACTCAGCCTGGATTATATATGCCCTCTTAGAAACCTTTTAAACTTCAATGTCTCTTGCATTTGAAGTACTAACTATATATGAAGCTTATATTGTTTAAGTTTAATGTATTTGCTAATGTATAGACTTCTAGAATATAGCTTCATATAGACTATTAGGAAGGGCCAACCAAAGTAAACTATACAAAAAGAGGCCAACTGCTGATCTAGCCCTTGACTACACGAGCCACCTAGCTAATTTGTTTGGTACTAGCAATGGCTCTATTCCCTATAGCTACGTGTGCTTTTTGCTGCATCTCATGTGGACATAGTAATCCAGCCAGGGTGATATAAAAGCAGACTTATCATTGATAGCAACTTTGCGCCTGTTGATAGCCATTACAATTTGATTCAGAGTTCTTTGCTCCGTATCACTGCTGTAACCAGGTGTCAATTTTGCACTCTTGTAAAAAAGAAGAACAAAAGAAAGGTCTACACAGGATGAATAGAAGCACAATTCACTAAGAGGATATGGCCGTGCTTATTATTATGTTGTATTTTATTTGAGCTGTATTATTATGTTATATTTTATTTGAACTGTATCATTCATGTAGATAGCATCTGTATTTAGGTCAAGATCGTGATCATTTTGACACTGGTAATGCATTTCATTTAGGACTACTTCGATCGTTTTAGTTCTCAATTCTAATCTATGACCCGATTGTTAACCCTTTAAATGCCATGGAGCGGGAGTGAATTAACCCATTGATTGTCATGATGCCCCAATGAGGTGCTGGTGAGACTGCTCACCAACACCTCATTGTACCATCATGCCAACCCTCCGGGACTGTACGAGCCCCATAGGGTCGGCATGATCCATGAATATAGCCCTGGCGAGTTACTCGCCAGGGCTACATTCATGCATCATGCCGACCAAAGGGTGTGATACATTAATGCATTAATCAGTGGTACTTAAAGGGTTAAGACTGTGTCTAACATGACACAGAAAGTCGATAATCTGCTTCCATGAACAAATGGGGAAATAATTGCCAGCTGCATTGACATGAAACCAATGAAGACTGGTGTGGCATTCTGAAGTAGATCAGTAATGGAATAGAACTCGAAGTGCGTGTGGGGAAACTAGTGTTAACCCTTTAATTGCTGCGCAGTGCTCTAACCATTTAAGGGTCGCTGATGCAGGAGTGCATCATGCCCATTGTTAGTCATGATGCACCAATGAAGTGCTGGCGAGGCTGCCCGCCACTATCATGCCAACCTCCAAGAGTGTATCATGTAGGTTCAGCATGATACATGAATGCAGCCCTAGTGAGGAACTCGTCAAAGCTGCATTCATACTTCATGGGTGCATCATGCTGGCCAATGGGCATGACAAAAATGGCACCAGTAGAGCCCCATGACCATCATGTAATATTGATACGTTCTATTAGAGGTGGGCCGCCATAGCCCATCTGTAAAGGGGTCTATGTCTGGACTAACATGGAAGTGGGGGAAGAAATATTACCAAGGTTTTAGAGAAAACTTCACGGGCACTAAGTTAGTGACCTTTGGGTCAGCTATAAAACACCTACAGATGGCTGTTTCTAAACCCTTGGAAGTCACTTCTATCAGAGGTGTCCTTCCAAAAACGGAAGGCACTCATCTTTGGTAGTCTCTTCTCTATTACATTGCCAAATGGCAACCCCTCAACTGGAAGTTGCTTCCTACACTCTGTCGCATAAGTATGTAGGTGTGGGCAGTCTGGGAAGCACTCAGATGTGACCACTTTTTGCAACACAGTTTGATTTGTGGGAAAGTGACTACTTCTGGACTACAGTGTTGGAAGTGATACAGGAGGGTATCTCAAAAAGATTGGGAAACCAGTTCTCACCGTAACTATTTGATCCTGCAGTTCTCCTACATTTCTCACCCTAAGAACAGACTTCCCTGCTTGACTTCTGCTACAAGTGAACTGCACGGAAATAGGTCGAGTTGCAAAATAAGAGACTGGACCCCTCCTATACCACTCCTATAACTGACTCCCTCTTTACAATACAAGAGGGAATCCACTCCAGAAGGTCAGTGAGTTCAATTTTGGAATTATCACCTCCGACAGGATCAATTCCAAATCTTTTTGAGATACCCTCCTGAGTGATTAAGTAGAGGAGGGACGTGGGAAGTGAGGTACCTACCCTGGAAAGCAACAACTCCATCTTTTTGCAACAGCCTCCCGCAGGACACAGAGGGCATGTTAAACATGGAAAACCAGCAGTGCCATGTAATATTGATACGTCCCATGTAGGGAGTTAGGTCCAGGAGGCTGTTTCCAAAAGGTTGGGTTATGGATTCTCTATGTACCAGTACCTCGCTTCCATGCTATATTGCACCCTTCAGCGAAACTTCTGGAGGCTGTTGCAAAAATTCTCACTGGCACTAACTCACCTTCCAGTTCCCCATGTTTCTCCACCCTGAGAAGCCACTTCCCACCTTAAACTCTAATTAAGTGATTGTACATTTCTGTCGTATCCCTAAAGAGGGGCGTTAAAAATCCTTTTAATCTCTAATGGAATTGAATTTCTCTGAATCAGACTGAGTTGTGAAAAGCTGGGGTTCATGATTGGTTCTACATGAACACATCTCATATTAGGTAGGCCAGGGAATTTTTGGGAAGGAACTAGCTGGGAATTGGTTCTTACTTGGAAGTATTCACGAATTAAGGACTACTCCTGAACCACTGTATTGCAAAAAGTGTTGACATGTTTCCTTGTTTTTTTCTCTGTTCCGTATATATTCTGATACACCAAAGTACACTACTACCTAGACCAGAGTAGTGAAGGAGGTGACTTCCAAGGAAGTAGGTTGTTATGTGGGAAGTACTAACACTTATGGATCATCTCTTGACCAAGTTCCTTAGGAGGCAGCAGCTTTTTGGGAACACAAGAGAGACGTGGACTACCAAATGTAATTGACTTTCATTTTCAGAAGTGCAACTCCGACAAATGTGACTTCCAGCTTTTTGGAAACAGCTTCCTGGACCTGTCTCCCTTGACCAGGCACATAAGCTGTGCCTTAAAGCTGCATCAAAAGTTGGAATGCCATTTCTAATATCTAGCTGAGATGATTGTGCATGTCATTTCCTCCAATCAAATGCCATTTATTCTGGTGAGAGGTGGACAGTAATGCATACAGCTCAGGGCTCAAAGCTTAACTTGTCCCTCCTTGGTGGTGGGAGGGACATCACCCAGGTAAATAGTGTTGACAAATCCCTCCAGGCAGCAGGCCTGAGTGGCCAGGCCTCCAAAGCAGAGCTCCTTTCACCATAGAATACTAGTCTCATTTCTGGTGACAGATGGAGACACTGAGCTGGTCTAATTGGGTGTTTTTCAACATGGATAAAATTGGTTTTTTGCACATATGTTTTGTTGCTATTACCTTACTTAAACTCAGAGAATAGAATGAGATGTTGATAGAACGTTAAATTCTGACTTTGATTTTGCAATGTCTCATGAAGAAAGTCAGATGCCCCTTTTCCTATGCGAACTAAAGATACAGATAGAAACTACAATGTATCACTCCTACAGTAGATAGGAGGGGTAATGGCCGGGTTATCAATTACACATGAAAACTTTTTAAAAACTACTGCCCTTAAAGGGATAAAGGATATGACAACCATGTCTGACACAGCCTCAGGTTAAGTAACACCCTCTTAGACTAAGTTAACTCATACAAAATAAACCTAGAACCTAGGGTCCAGTTAGTGTGACAAGAGCTCATGTATAAACAGTACCGTGTCTAGGTCCAGCTAGGTCCAGTGCCCATTGTCTTCATCATGCGTTTACTGTATCTTTGTACCCCTTTTGATCAAAGGTGTCTAAGTATTCATGTACACACTCTAAAAGGTCTTTTGTCAAAATATCTCGGGCAACTCTGGGACAATGATTCCATCCTTATTTTCACGGAGATTCCTTGTATTACAGTGCTTTACTGTACTGCCATCTGGGGCTTCTTTGTAGAAACTACACTGCTTCACTGCATTACCATACAGTGTTTCAATTTTACAAAGCAGCTTCAAAAACCATTTCTTAGAGTGTCCTTTCTAAGAAAATTTGCCGTACACAACACAAAATACAGTCCAGTTTAGCAACACTGGAGCCCTGGGCAGTAGGGACCAGTCCTATCTGTCACGGACTAAAACCCTAATAGGACATATCAATATTAGATGGTGGTCATGGAGCACTACTGGTGCCATCTATGTTTAACATGCCCTCTGTGACCCGTTGGTGCTGAGCTGACCTTGAGGTCATTCACTTACTGAAAGAGCACTTTGTAGGGTAAAGTTCATCCCTTGGTGATACTTTCCCACTTTTACCCTTCCTGTAGTAACCCCTCCTCACCCCTGTAAGAAACAAAACAACAACAATAAATGGAAAAAGAACAACCCACAAAACAAACAACAACTAAGAATGCCAAATGAAAAGATAGATAGGATAAATGGCAGAAACCATAGTAACAGTAATGCAGTGACTTTAAACTATTGACTGATTCAATTCACTTAAAGAATCCAGAACATCATGTTGCCAAAATGCATGATTAGGATCAACCATGCATTTTCTGTAAAATTAATACTCACCTAAGGGTATGTGTATGTTTTTTTTGGGGGGGGCAGCCAATCCCAGCCAATGAGAGGGAAGTGAACAACAAATAACACAGGCCATGTCTTACCATTCTGTGACCAAATGATGCCTCAATGCTCTATTTGCCTTGATGATGCATTATAAAACGGCTGGCAGTGTTCTGCTGCACAATAGAAGTGACCTTGAGTGTATTATAGGAGTACAGTACATGCCTGAGCAAGGTCACGGTATATATGTAATGGTTCAATGGTTATTCACTGTCTACACATAGCTTGATTGGGTGATTGATTGTTTGGATGACAATATAAAAGATTTATAAAGACAATAGACAACTCGTTCTTCACATCTTGACTGTCTAATGTTCTATAATACACTCAGATGCATTTGTGCATTATAGAACAACAGACAGTCTCGATGTGAAGAAAATCGTTGTCTATTCTCTAACCAACACATTGCCTGGTGTTGCAATTGTGCATCATGTCAATGTTATAAAAATAACAAGAGATCTCACCATTATCTTCACGGGGATCTTTATATCACCATACTTTACTATTCTGCCATCTGGGATTTCTTTGTAGAGACCACACGACTCCACTGCATTTAAAATAATGGTGGTTCACTCTCCAGTTTTACAAGGATGCCTGTTAGATTCAACAGTTATATTTACAAGACGAACCATATAAACATATCATGCCTTTGTGGTCAGCACAAAATCATGAATGTGTTGGCTGGTGCTACATTAATGCATCAAACTGACGGAAGTGCATTAATTTCTTTAAGGACATTTAATGCATTAGTGTATCATGCCCATTGGTCTCCATGATGCACCAACGATGTGCTAGTGAGTCTGCATGCCAGCACTCCATTGATACATCATGCCGTACCCCTGGGGCTGTATCTTCCCACGAATAGGGAGTAAACTGCAGTCCTGGCAGGTTACTCACTAGATTTATGCGTCCTGACCAGATAAGGATACTGCCTTTTGTACTTTTTGCCGAGGGTTAGTTACATTGCTGCCTCTGTCGGTCCATGAGAGGTCCAAGTGACATGCAATGGTGACACAGAGGTGGGCAGTGATGTATGACAAGATAGGAAAGGGCAGCCAGGGTCAGACAGGAGTAGCATTGTGTTAGGGGACAGGCACGTGCCCCAACATTCTCCATGCCGAGGTTGTGGAGAGAAGGGTAGAAAAGTGTGTGTCACTATTAACTAAGTAATGTATGGATAACCATCAACAAATGCCTTGTATCGAAGGATATCATACATGCAATATTGAACAAGTAATCAATGGATAATTCATGACGAGTGTGTGTTAGTGAAGGATAATTACACAAGGCCGTTGGCCAAGTGTAATTAGCCTTTGCTAACACACACGAGTCATGAATTATCCATTGACTACTTATTTTATACCACGAAACCAATAAATAATCAATAGAATACGAATAAATTCAAGTTGAAAACAAAAATTATTCCCCCTCCCCGGGACTTAAAGCCAGCCATAGTGTGTGTACACAGGTACATACACCTCGGCAGCGGACAGTGACAGCGCCCGTCTCGGCTAGGCTTGGCAGCGGCACACGGTGAAAAATAGTGTTTGTACACGATCGGTGCATACACCCCGTTGCCCGGCAGCGGACAGCTAAAGCTTTGAATGCGTCTCGCGGTTATGTTTGTGTATAATACACCTCGTCGCCCGGCAGCGGACAGCTACAGCGCACACAGCGAAAAAAAGATGCATCTCGTGGTTATGTTTGTGTATAATACACCTCGTCGCCCAGCAGCGGACAGCGACAGCGCACATGGTGAAAAAAACATGCGCCCGGACTGGGGCTCGATCCGCGTACCTCTGACGGCTTAGCGCAATGCGCTAGACCACTGCGTCTCCTCCCTTCTTGGCTTGGTTATGTATGAATGAGTCCCGCGGTTATGGTAGCGGACAGCCCGCAGTCGTCGCCTTCCCGGGCTTTGTATCATAGCAAGACGTGGTTCTAACCAAGCTTCTCTCGTCAGTCCCTGTGGCGCAATGCATAGGGAGTTGGACTAAGGACCTGAGACTGCAGGTTTGACCCCTACCATGGCAATGAAAAATTCAGTAGGTTTTAACATGTAACATATGACATGGAAGGACATGAGAGGTGTGCGGGTTATCCATGGATAACCGCACAGCATGCAGGTTATCCATGGATAACCGCACTACAGGGTGTGCAATATCGACAGGTATGTGCATGGGAATATCCAGCAAAAAGCACTGAGTAACCCAGAAATCGTGGTATAAGGAGAAATATCAGAACGGGAATATCCAGGAAAAGCACTGTGAGTCACAGAAATCGTGTAATAAAGTCCCATGTCTGTTTTGAGCCCATTGGGTTTAGTGCTGAATGCAAAGTACCCACTCTGCTTTGAGCCTACTGTCAAGCAGAGGGCACCAATATGGTGGCTGCAAGAGTGACGGACCCTATAATATACTGCCTTCAATCTCCTACCCGGTTTTTAGATCAGTTCTGGCCCTTGGGGACAGGGTGTGAGGACATGAAAATGGATGGTCCTGTTGTCTGTGGATTGGTAGGCTGGGTGTTTGGCCTCATAGGCTTGGACACTGACCCTGGAAGGAGGACAAAGTCAGATAATAGTTAACCCTCTAAGGACTGCTCTGATGGTTTAACCCTTGTAAGGACCACTGATGAGTGAGTGAGTAATAGATGTTTAACGCCAGTTCGACAGCTAAGATCATATTCATGGCGAGAACTACATTACACAATTTCACAGAGGAATGTGTCAGTGCCCGCACATATGTGCACCACACACATCCTGAGGGGATAGGAAAGATGAGAAATAGACCCTTTTAAGTGGGCTAGGGAAGCCCTGAACCACTGATGTATTGGTGCATATTTGGTTGGCACGGTGCACCAATGAAGTGCTAGCAAGCATTATACCATGATTTGTGGGTTACACAGTGCTTTTTGGTGTCTATTCCCATCCACATATCTGTCGATATTGCACACCCTATAGGCTGTAACATCAATTTTGGAAGGCGTGCGGTTATCCATGGAAGGCGTGTGGTTATCCAGGATAACCGCACGCCTCTCATGTCCTTCCATGTCATATGTTACATGTTAAAACCCATGAAATTTTCAATGCCAGGGCAGGGCTCGAACCTACAGTCTCACATCCCAAATCCAACTCCCTATGCACTGCGCCACAGGGACTGGCGAGAGATGCTTGGTTCGAACCACGTCTCGATATGATACAAAGCCGTGTGCACTGTTGCTGTCCGCTGCCGGGCGAGGAGGTGTATTATACACAAACATAACCGCGAGACACAGTGAACGGAGAAGGCGCGGTGGTCTAGCGGTTAGCGCTTTGTGCTCAGCCGCGTGAGGTACACGGTTCAAATCCCGGCCCGGACGCATCTTTTTTCGCCGTGTGCGCTGTCGCTGTCCGCTGCCGGGCGAGGAGGTGTATTATACACAAACATAACCGCGAGAAGCATCTTTTTTCGCTGTGTGCGCTGTTGCTGTCCGCTGCCGGGTGAGGAGGTGTATTATACACAAACATAACCGCGAAAAGCTTCTTTTTTCGCCGTGTGCCCTGTCGCTGTCTGCTGCCGGGCGAGGAGGTGTATTCTACACAAACATAACAGCGAGACGCAGTCAAAGCAAGCCTAGCCGAGACCGGGGCTGTCGCTGTCCGCTGCCGGGTGCCGAGGTGTATGTACCTGTGTACACACAATGGCTGGCATCGAGTCCCGGGGAGGGGGAATAATTTGTGGGTTAGCAAAGGCTAATAACACTCGGCCTACGGCCTCATGTCATTATCCTTCACTAACCCACACTCGTCATGAGTTATCCATTGGTTACTTGTTCACTATACCAACCCTTTTGGAGTCATATCAACTCTGTAAGGGTTGACATGATGCATGAATGCAGTCCTGGTGAGTAGACTGGTGAGTTATGTTGGTACTGTATCTATTGAAGTGTGTAGACTGTTTCTGGAAATCGTGAGGGTGAAAAGGGCCCTGGGTATCAGTTAATCAAAATTGGTCATTGCCAAATGCCTTGGTCATGTAAGCTTGTCATGATGAACTAAAGGTAAGGTCCAGAATAAGTTAAACTTAGAAGTTCAGGACCCAGACACTAAATTAATCACTATACATAATGTGTAACCATCAGGCTCAAGTCTGGTCAGAACATAAAGGAGGAGAGAGATCAATTAAAGGTTATATATATTGACCTGCGTATGTACCCAGAAGTGTGTAGTTGGCAGCATGGGAGAGGCAATATTTTTTTCTTTTTCATATCCACTAGAGGTGACTTCAATCTGCATCCAATCAAAACCCCTGCACTCACCAGTCCAACATGCTGGCATGTGGCAGTCTCTGTGGAAGTACAACACATACACTCACCAGTTCAAAAGTCTGACTTGTTACAGCCTATGACAATGGAAGTAGGTTTGATTAGCCTAGTGTAAGTTTTGAAAACGGTTCCTCATTATTTCAACTGGGGGTTTGGGGTTCTTTTCTGCCCTGTATTTGTTTTCATTATAAACCTCAACGTCGGAGAGTACGGAGGGCTCTCCAACATATAGAATCTTCCTGAAGTCAGGGTGTGCCTTATGTATGAGGATAGTTTCTAAACTACTCAAAATCAGGCCGCAGCAGGGCGATTCATAAAACGGATGACCCATCTAGAAGTAAACGATGAATTTAGAAACGATCCTTCTACAAAGATATTTCTACACTCATTTGCAGAAAATGCACATTATTTATTATCTTTCAAGTCATAAAGGATATTGATTGAATTAATAATTATTGTGTCCCAAAGGCTGTAATTCGATCATTTCAATGAAGTATCCGAAGTATCAGTATTGACGAATTTCGTTATCCACTGGTCATCATCCTCTGCTAGTATCGTGAATTTTTATGAATCGCCCTCAGGGTGCGCCATTCACATCGCCAGTAATTCTTTTCTCCTGAGACTTCTGTACATTTAAAAAAAATGGGTTCATGTTTTACCATTTTGTATGATGATTTACACACAAAATACCGAGCAGGGAATATGTATTAGGAGATTAAAAGGTTATTATCAAACATGCTAAATTGGTGCACCAATTTCAGTGCCATTAGCTAACTTTATGTCAGGCGATGATAAAAGTTGATCGCTAATACCATTCCAAATAATATTATTGTTTCATGATTATAATTGAGTGATCACGCTCTCACAATAACTACCATTAGAACTTTTACCCTAAAAGGGCTGGTAATGCATTCCCATTGGGATAAGAACGTTTTTAATAAGGGCATAGTTAACCATTATGGGTTCACGAGGCGATTCTATCATCAGATAAGAAGCATGAGGCCGGAGTGAACCCATAATGGCGTTTATGCCATGGTTTCCACCATTAAATTAAATATTTTTACCTTATAAAGCCATGAAAATAAATATTATTTGTTGTGAGTCGATGTGAAGAGGCCAGTCCTCCACCATAATTATTGCTTTCTTGTCAAGTCATCCTTATGCGAGAACATATTCCCATTTACACTGTAAATACAGCAATTCTGGAACCTTTGACAAGAGATGTGAACGTAAACACACATATATAAGTCGCCATGTCCTAGAATCCATCATGGTATATGTTATTCTCCTCAATTTAGATATTTTCTGTCGATGACAGAGCTTCGATTCAAATCAAAACATAGCGTTTTCCTCATCGACTGGACTGGACAGCGAGGACACAAAGTGTTACGTTCACCTGTGTCCTACGGGCATTTTCATAGAGCTGCTATGGTGCTTGCACTGTGGGTGGAATGGCCTCAGACTATATTCCAACATAACAACTTGTATCAAAATGGGTTCTTTTAGCGCATACTATCCGAACTCCATTATCAAATCTCGGCACCGTAAAATCGTTCAAAAACGTGATAACCATGGTGTAACGTCAAATAACGTTATTTCTGACTTAGAAGTTCTGCAAATGTTGTTAAAGACATCATCCTTCCCAGGTGAGGTCAAATTTAGTTCCCCTCCCCCTTCCACCCTCATGATAAATGACCACTCCCTAATTCAATTCTTTATTAGTTCACCATAGGGTGGTAGTATAAAATGCTGATGTGGTGAAAAATGACACCTCTCTACTGCCACTGTCTAACACCAAGCTAGGACGACCTGAGGCCCCCTGGCGGCGTCCTGTCTAATCAAACTAGCTGTATTATTACACTGGATCCCTGAGATGCTACATTCAATCATAACCAGGGACAGGGAGGGTGTTAAACCCATTAACTCATTAAGGGCTGCTGATGTAGGAGTGCATCATGCCCATTGGTCGTCATGAGGCTCCAATGAAGTGCTGGTGAGTATGCTCACCAGTACTTTATTGGAATCACTGCGCACTGAGGACTGTGACTTATACATGAGAGCTAGGGTATCAACCCTGTAAGTTGGTATGATGCTTGAATGCAGCCATGGCGAGTTACTCGCCAGGACTGCATTCATGCATCATAACAACCCATTGAGGGGCAGAGGTTCACGAATTGCTCTAAACTGATGAGTTTTTTTCCACAAGTTAGGCTTGAGGCTTAGGATTGAAGAAATATTCAGTTGGAAGCAATACAAGTGGATCTCTGCTTTAATTTTATGTTATCTTTGTTAAAGGTTATAAAACAACATTTTGACAATTGGTTTGAGGTTTTGATGTCACAGTGGAGAATGGAGCCGTGAAGAATAAATCCAAATGCCTTTTAAATAATGCACCACGCCCATAGGTTGTCCTGATGCATAAATGCACAAGGCATGATACTCACGTGATGCTAATATGTACACCCATTGGCTGATGTACCATCATACTGTACGTAAAGCCTCAGACTATATTCCAACATAACAACTTGTATCAAAATGGGTTCTTTTAGCGCATACTATCCGAACTCCATTATCAAATCTCGGCACCGTAAAATCGTTCAAAAACGTGATAACCATGGTGTAACGTCAAATAACGTTATTTCTGACTTAGAAGTTCTGCAAATGTTGTTAAAGACATCATGTGTGTTGAAAAAAAATTGTTGATTTTCTAGCTTAAAAAAAGATTTTATTCTGACGTAAAACACGGCTAACAAACATGCGTTCTCAGTCGTTTCTGAAACGTTTTTTTTAAATGTTTATCAACATTCTAAAGGCAAAACCAAACATGTTTTTGATGTAGTAAATGCGTCTTTTTCAATCTAACATAATACCTCACATGTAAGCCGCGGCTTATACGCGAGAATGGGCCACTTTTGCAACCTATGGGGTGGCCAAAACTCATTATGAGGGCATCTTCTTGCATCGCCCTGAGTTGCACCTTGTACGTGGAATGAGCTTAGTATCTGGGTAATACGTAGGTTAGCATAATGCATTAATCTTCAAATTCTATGGTTCATTTCTCGCCATTGTGAACAATGCTATAGCTATAGTGATTAAATGTACGTATTACAAGTTGTAGTATAAGTGGTAGTTAATATTAACGAGGTTAATATAACTGTAATTAGGTACTAAGAAGCCTAAGTTTGAGTTGTATAAGGTAAGATCTCATATTACACTGCTAAATAGTACTCAAGCATACACTGAGAAATAACTATTGAATTATACCAGGCATCCTCATAAAACTGACCAGTGAACTACCATGATTTTAATGCAGTGAAACAATATAAATACATGTACAGGGATAGTATTTAATAATTCTAATCACTGGCCACCCGGGGCAGAAGCCTTAAAAATCTATTAGCCCCCTGCTAAAGCTGTTGACTCGGGTTTTACAGCAGAAAACCCCTGTTTTGTGTAAAAACAAAATAAAACAATGAATAAAATGAAACTCTAGTATGGGCACTTTATTAGCAATATTCACCTACAAGTTGTCACTCTCCATGTCCCTGATGCAAATAAAACGCTATCAAAAGTACCAAAGTTTTAAATTTCAGAGTCTAGTGGAGGACAGCCCACTGGACACACAGGCCAGTAGGAAGGTTGTTTTGTGAAGAAAGAAAATCACTGGTCCGCACTCAAAACTACTGGCCTCCGGGCCAGTGTTAGTGTCTAATACCAAGTTGAGTCTGTGTATGTGTTATCCTTATACTAAGAGAGGGTTGGCCACTCTGCCCTCTGGCAGATACCCTTTGAACTATTTCCCATACATATAGCCATGGGTGACAGCCCGGGGTGACAGAGGTGAGGGGGGACTTTGGCAAAGTCCCCCCTCACCTCTGTCACCCATGGCTATACATAGGAATAGAGCTGCCAGAGGGCAGCATCAGTCCTAGAGTGTCACACCCTCTCCTTAGTATATAGATAACAACTATACAGACTCGACTTGGTAACTAGTACACGCCCATGCCCTACATGTATGTAGTTGACCCTATATTGCAGTGCAATAAATCACACAGAATCTCTGTGAAAATAACGGTGAAATCCTTGTCTCAAAGTTGCCAGAGTTCCGTCGTTAATTTGATGATTTTTACAGTCTCAAAGAGTATAAATCGATCTAACATCTAGCAAGAAAACTGCTGTCTGTTGTTTCGAGTGTGTTCTAGAAATTCACTTTTGGGGGAGTTGATATAATTCTTTCTGACAGTGTTTAGCTTGAAATCTTTTTTAGAATAGTGATGAATCTTTTTTCTTTTCCTTTCCGTTTCTTGAAGGTTCTTTTAGCTTGAATTGTTAGCAGCTCCCATGAAAATAAATATATAGTCCCACATATTTCCCTGCAGATCACTCCAGGATACAAGAACCATCAAAGCACCTGCGGTCACCAGCGGGGAGCCTTTTCTTACCTCACCAAAGAAGAGCTCGATCAGACCCAAACAAAAAAAAAACCTGTTATTTCAGGGGGCGGGCCGCCCTTGGAGATCCCCCTGTGCTCCCAGCAAGCTTGACATCAGGAGTCAGCAACTTCTAAACGACCATAAAACTTACTTCTTAACTCTTTAAGGGCCGCTGATGCAGGAGTGCATCATGCCCATTGGTCGGCATGATGCACCAATGAAGTGCTGTTGAGACTAACCACATGCACTTCATTGGCGCATCATGACGACCCTCCGGGAGTGTATGAACCCCCCCCCCCCAGGGTCGGCATGATGCATGAAAGCAGCCCTGGCGAGTTACTCGCCAGGGCTGAATTCATGCATCATGACAACAAAAGGGCTAACAACCATGGAACTTGCAGGTGAGAAAAGCCAGCGGTGGGGCTCAGTGGGGATGGGGATCAAGGGGGGGGGGGGGGGTACCTAAATATGAGATCACAGTTTGTAGGTCAATACTTGGGTGGTATTCTGGTGAAGACTTACAGGTGTGGAATCAAGCATGTGGGCAAACTGCCCTGTTATAGTGTGTTTCCCACTGGGTGGCAAGTTCTGCTGCTGAGGGGTTTGATCACCATTGCAGGTATTGAATTGCAGTGTCAACTTGATACTGAGTAAAAACATAGATATCATTGGCATGCTGATGACCTCCTACCTCTCAGCTTCTCTCGAGCTCCATCCCACACTCCTCCCGATCCTACTCCTCGTTTCTAACGTTCTGTTTCTCGACCCATTTGTTTTCCACTTACCCCTATCTTGCCTCTCTTATTTGCTCCTCCTTCCTCCCTGCTCCTCCCTTCCCTCTGTATATCTCTCACCATTATTCCTTTCACACCTCTTTCCCCTAAGAGTCATGAGAAGATGCTTCATTCTAAAGGACTACCGTAATCTCCCGCGTATAAGGCGGGTCTTATACGGGGGGTTTTAGTTCTCATTGGATCCACAAGGGGGGCACCAAGACTTTTCTTTTGATATCTTACATGCCCCCTTGGTCATAATAGGACAAAATGGGGCCCAGGAGGGTCCAAGGTGGCCCAAGCTACTCATAGGTTTTTGAATTTTGAAAATTCTTTCAGTAGAACCAAAGTTATGAATTTTTCATTTTTTTGAGAATTTTCCAAAACTCTAGGTGCGCCTTATACGCGGGCTGCGCCTTATACGCGGGAGATTACGGTAGGAGAAAAGATACATGCATACTTCTTCCAACACAGAGTGTTATACTTTAAGGGTTAAACACATTCCAAAAACAGATTATTACTTTAAACCTTAAAACTTCAACTCCCCCTGGTCCTTTTTTTTATGAGGAAAATGCCTTTCACTACTACTACGATCCCTGGTCCAAAAGGTAAGAAATACAGTATAGTTAGATCAGTAAGGAGCCGCAGCTGAGTAATCTTCCTCCAGCACCTGGTAGTGCCCGCCCTGGGACAGCTTAGGTATTTAGCAGTCATGGTGGGCGCCCATCCAGGGTTACCGTCCCCTAAGCCCCACAGGTGAGTTGTAGTCTACCTCCGACCTGCGTAATCCTTTATTAACCCTTTAAAGGCCAATAATGCATAAATGGACTTTATGATGCATCAATGTAGCCTTGGCGAGTAACTCACCAGGATTACATTCAAACATCATGCCGACCACCCCTACCAGGGTTGATACACCCCCAGAATCTAGGCATGCTGTGACAATGAAGTGCTGGTGAGTCTGCTCACCAACCTTACATTTCTGCCTCATGCCGACTTATGGGTATGATGCACTAACACTATTGCAATAGCGGTCCCTAAAGGGTTAACGTTTTAAGAGTCACAAGGTTCCTCAATGTATTTTTGGATGTATTCGCTGCAAAACAGTTAGCATTCACTCAGGTTAGAATGCCACTATTTATCAAGTGGAATAAAGATTTATTCAATTTGTATTCTCTTCAATACACATAAAAATGTTGAGGATAAAGAATAGGAACAAGTAAACAAATACAAGGGATGCAAGAAAAACGAACGCATATTTCCACAGGAAAATTAAATAACATTTTCCTTTTGTATCATGATGATTTGGCGTCATGATACATAAATGCAGCCCTGGGAAATCTACTCCCCAGTGCTTCATTCAGGTATCATGCCAATGCTTAAGAACTGTCCTGGTATTACCCCAGTAGTGTGGACTCGTCAGGGCTACTTTTCTGGATTATATGACTACACATGTTTATACTGCATTTATACACAATGCGGTTATTAAAGAATTGTGCTGGACTTTAGAGTACAACCCGCTAATACCCTATTGCCTGGTTTAATAACCTCTACAACTTAAAAGCCAGACACTCACCCAGTCCATACTTGTAACACTGATCCTACCCACACCATACTCCATCCTAACCTTTTAACTCTCTAAAGGCCTCTGATGCAGGAGTGCATCATGCCGATAGGTCGGCATGATGCACCAATTACGTGCTGGCGAGTTTGCTTCATACCGAGCCTTCAAGAGTGTATCAAGAGGATGCAAGATCACAGCCCTGGCTAAAACAACCCAAAGAAAAAAAAACAGAACAAAAAAAAAACAAACAAACAAAAACACAAAAACAAAACAAAACAAAAAACATATCTGAATGAAATCAAATCATATGACTCCATTGCATCCCATGTTTTTCCAGCCGAAAGTGACCATAATTCCTATAGCCATAGTCTAGTTTTAAATACCAATAGAAACAAGGGAGCCTCCCTTTGAAGTACTTAATATATCATTAGCACACTAGGGGGCGCGACCATCATCAGAGGGCCCCTTGAGCCGTGACAAATATGCAAATAACATGGGATCAGTAGCCCAGTCTTAGTATTAGTCTGAATACGTATCAGATCTAGGGTTCTTAACCCTTTATGGGGTGCAGGAGTGCATCATGCCCATTGGTCGTCATGATGCACCAATGAAGTGCTGGCGAGCCTACTCGCCAGCACTTCATTGGTGCATCATGCCGACTCTCCGAGGTGGTATCAACCCTGTAGGTTTGGCATGATGCATGAGCTGCATTCATGCATCAAGACGACCACTGGTCATGATGCATTGATACACTAGAGACCCATGAAGGGTTTGGACCTGGCAGCATCTATACCCACAGCAGGGGCTTGTTGGAACTTGTAGTATGGATACAAATGTCTCAATCCTCTCAGTCCCCCATACTCTCATTGCGCACTGTGGTTACTCTTATTGGAGGACTGGCCCTGATAGGAGCGTGTCTTTTCCCCCCCCTGATTCTTGGAGAACTTGTGATTGAGACCATCTAGGGTTATACCTATTGCTGTAACTTCATATTAGGATTCAAAGTGCAAGGTACCAAGGATCCATCTGCAAGAGTTTCTGCATTTTATCTGAAGGAGACTTCTTATTTTGAGGATAAAATTTTATTCTGAGGATACAAAAACTTCAATATGACGTCCATGGCTACGCTTCCGGATAGTATGAGGTAGGTCGATTTTATATTGAAAAAGGAAACGAGGAAGTCATTTATGATGCTTTCATCACAAGGTTTTTCTTTTCTTTCATGTTCACTTTTACCAATTTACCACTTGTATAAATAAAACATAATCTTCAAGTCTATGGTCCCACATCAAAAGTACTTTTTCCTCCCAGTCATCCGTTTGACAGGTACAGGAGACGGATCGTATAACATTATATGGCCTCTTAGAAATTGATATCACAAATGAAATATAATAGTGTTGAATTCTTTTTTGTTGTTTGTAACTTAGCTTTTCAAGCTTACTGCACATAGAAATAGTTGATAAAATAGTTCCATAAGAGGCCTCATGGTTGACAAAACAGACGCTTGATATCGAACATTTAATGCATACCCGGTACTTCAAGGGTATCATTTGAAACAGTTATAGAGATCTTCAATAAAAATAAATCAGAATAATAAGAAAGATATGATATAAACGCGGGCGTTTATAAAAGGTGATTTTAAGGTTTTAGATAAGTAGTTAAGATGAGCTAAAACGAAAATTTAGATACATATAAAGGGAAAACGGAAAAGAGCCTTGCTCCCGTATCTACTGTATATAGGGGCCTCCCTGCACATGTATGTATACATGTGTAAATACCGGTAGTATCTTTAAATTGTGCGGGTTGACATGGAAAACAAAAATCCTGTACACGTTCAAATACATAAGCCTATACGATGTGAGTCTAATGATAGGGTCAGTGGCGGATCTAGGATCTGGAAAAGGAGCGGGTGCGGCCCTAAAGGAGGGGGTGCACTTCCTATTTTTGAGCAAATTTGGGGGTCCAAAATATGTAATTAAACTCTTAAGTACTGGGAAAAAGGCTGGGGGTTGCACGCGCCCCCGCAGCCCCCTATAAATCCGCCACTATAAAGGAATACATTCAGGGAGTGATAATCTTTCAAAAACAGGGGGATGGGGTGTATCAAGAATTTGCATGGACGCACAAAGATTTTTTATGACCCCCTCTCTTTGAATTTGGTCAAAATCTTTTGTGCCCCCCTTGACGGAGGTGCAGATATTTTTTTTGTCCTTCTTTTAGGATCCTCTCTAGAGGGTCAAAACTGTTTATAAATGCCTCCTTCCCAGGTGAGGTCAAATTTAGTTCCCCTCCCCCTTCCACCCTCATGATAAATGACCACTCCCTAATTCAATTCTTTATTAGTTCACCATAGGGTGGTAGTATAAAATGCTGATGTGGTGAAAAATGACACCTCTCTACTGCCACTGTCTAACACCAAGCTAGGACGACCTGAGGCCCCCTGGCGGCGTCCTGTCTAATCAAACTAGCTGTATTATTACACTGGATCCCTGAGCTGCTACATTCAATCATAACCAGGGACAGGGAGGGTGTTAAACCCATTAACTCATTAAGGGCTGCTGATGTAGGAGTGCATCATGCCCATTGGTCGTCATGAGGCTCCAATGAAGTGCTGGTGAGTATGCTCACCAGTACTTTATTGGAATCACTGCGCACTGAGGACTGTGACTTATACATGAGAGCTAGGGTATCAACCCTGTAAGTTGGTATGATGCTTGAATGCAGCCATGGCGAGTTACTCGCCAGGACTGCATTCATGCATCATAACAACCCATTGAGGGGCAGAGGTTCACGAATTGCTCTAAACTGATGAGTTTTTTTCCACAAGTTAGGCTTGAGGCTTAGGATTGAAGAAATATTCAGTTGGAAGCAATACAAGTGGATCTCTGCTTTAATTTTATGTTATCTTTGTTAAAGGTTATAAAACAACATTTTGACAATTGGTTTGAGGTTTTGATGTCACAGTGGAGAATGGAGCCGTGAAGAATAAATCCAAATGCCTTTTAAATAATGCACCACGCCCATAGGTTGTCCTGATGCATAAATGCACAAGGCATGATACTCACGTGATGCTAATATGTACACCCATTGGCTGATGTACCATCATACTGTACGTAAAGCATCCATGTATCTGCTACTGATGGTGGTTCCTATGGACATACTAGTGGAGATGTTGATGTTCCGTCATGGCCCGGGCTTCCCTAGCCCACTTAAAAGGGTCTATTTCTCCTCTTTCCTATCCCCTCAGGATGTGTGTGGTGCACATATGCGCGGGCACTGACACATTCCTCTGTGAAATTGTGTAATGCAGTTCTCGCCATGAATATGACCTCAGCTGTCGAAATGGCGTTAAACATCTATTACTCACTCACTCCGTCATGGCCACAGACTAAATACAGGTCCTTTAAAGACCAGGTTACACTGGAAGCAATGCCATATTTTGGGTTCATAGGGAGCACTTGGGAGGAGCGGCCATTCAAAAGTTATCAAAATCAATCAGAAGCCTATTTCTAAAGATGCCACAAGTGCCCTCCCCCCACCAACTGTCAAATATCAAATAGCATACCGTGATGGCCTGTATATAGCTCACATAGCCATTATCAGCTGGGGGCCGCCATTAGACCCCGACTCCACTATGACTAACACCTTCAGCCCCTGACTCTGCAGTTTATGCCAGGGATGCCTCCCATTGGTCAATAATACAATAGCCATGTGCCGTATACGTCGGGTCTTAGAATAGCGCCGGTTTTGAATAAGCACCAGGGCTACAGGAGTGTTAAAATTTCAAAATACACTACAATCTAAGTCTTGAATAAGCGCTGGTCTTGAACGAGCGTCGGGGGTAGAGCCTACTTGAAATTAATGAGCGTGTGGGCGCTTAAACAGGTCAATACGGTACCTACATTAGTGGCCGCACAGCTTCGGCAGCTCTACCAAATCTAGATGATGCCTGTATAGGTACGCCTCGAGCGTTCTTTTTCTAAATAATTGCAATTTTAGGAAGTATTGAAATAACACCACCCAGAAATAAGATGATTTGTGCGCTGCAGCACTCACTGGCCAATAGTTTTTACTTTGCCATGTTTTATGCCACATGCAATGTCCAGGAATTCTATTTTGTTCACCAAGCTTTGTACAGATATGTTCATCCAGATTTGAATTTTGCTTGGTATAAATAAATTTCTCCCAGTAACTCTCTAAGTGCAGAATAGATCTAATACACGCCCATATCAGTATGTCATAATGCAGGATTACCCACCAGTGCTTTCTTTTTCATAGAGATTAATAACCTATCCGTATCAAGGCAGGGAAAATGGTATCCGCGGACCCAGTCTGTGAAACAGTAAGGTTCAAACAGAACTAGCTGCAAGGCAGACTTGTTAAGGGTTAATTAGGTTGGCGCCAATTACATCAGCAGCCAGGAGAGGGCGTGATGATCTGACCGTGGTATTCAGCGTCTCTAAGTCTAAGATGGATCGTCACCCAGTACTGCTCATTTCACGTTGGTATCTAGACAGAGATTCACGAGGATGGTTACAACAGTGAGAGTTATTTCACGAGGCATAACCGAGTGAGAAAAGAAATCCTCACTTCGGAGTGTATCTCTGTATTTTCCCTCATAATATTTAGACAAAAAAAGGATCAAAAACATAATTTGATTTAGCCAAGAACAAGGCTATGAGATTCAGTCAATCCTAATTCGAGTGAACATTTGTATTTTATTTGTGTTTCATGTTATCTTAGTCAGAAACGTTCACAGCTCATTTAAAATGGCCTAGATGAAGTGCTGGCGAGTCTGCTCACCAACACTTTATTGGTGCATCATGATGACCCTCCGGAAGTGTATCAACCCCGTTAATCACCAGGGTTGCATTCATGCATCATGAAAATCAATGGGCATAATGCATTAATGTATTAGCTGCCCTTAGGAAGGGTTAACCTTGAAGGTTTAAGATGTAGATCAATCTATAACGGTCCAGTTAGCAGTGGTGTGAAAGGTGCCACATGCCATTCCGTAGAACGCTCTTACAAGAACCTCAACTCTATGGATCAAATAGTGCTTAAAATACTTTTTTGTTGTTGCTAAGTTGCAAACTCTTCAGGCCTGCAGTCATTTTTTGTAGCATACTGGCCCTCCTGGACTGTATGAAGCATGTAGGGTCGGTTTGATGCATGAATGCAGCCCTGGGTTACTCGATCCACCAGGGCTGCATTTATACACCATGACAAGAAAAGGCTGTACTGACAATTTGGCAAAATTGAGATTTTTCTTCTATTTCAACATCTATTGACCCTTGTTTACCTACTATGAAGGTACTGAACCTCTATCTATGGAATATGTGCCTATAGACCCCAGTTAAATAGGCTTATATCGGTTTGGTGCTTTAGTAATTGTAACACTTATTTTGCCTCACTTGCAAAACTTGAAAAATGAAATTTACAACCTTGCTGCACTGAGGCGACGAGATGTACTTTTGAGACACAGTGTGGTACTTTTGGAGCTAACACAGTTTTGACTACATCACATCTAACTACCACATTTCCCCATCAATCAAGCCGTTCATTCAAATGGAGAATAGAAGTTTGCTCAGACGACTGTGCAAGGCGAATGATAACTTACAGAACTAGAATATGTTGAAAAATCCAGAATTGCAATTTAGACAGCCGTTAGTATTACTTCTGGTTGAATGAGTGGTTAACACTTTAAGGACCGCCTCCAGCTTTATTTCATGTCTCTAGCGTCTCTAGCCAGAGTCTTTATCTCATCTTTTATGTCCCTCTGTGTAGTCTGGTGCAGATGTGCGTGGGCACGGACAGATTCATCTATCAAATGATATGGGTCTAGACCCCTAAATTCGACAGGGTGACATGGTCATTTCTTAAAATCGACATGTGACATGGAGCTTAGTGACAAGGACATGGAGAATGAAAAAGTTAGTGACATGAGACATGACCTTTCCTTAAAATCGACATGTGACATGGAGCTTAGTGACAGGGACATGGAGAAATAGAAATTTAGTGACATGTGACATGGCCTTTTCTTAAAATCGACATGTGACATGGGGACCCCCCATCTAGACCCCCAATGATATGTAATGTAGTTTTTTCACCACGAATATGAGCTTAGCTGTTGAAATGACATTAAACAATCATTACTCACTGACTTGTCATGATACACCGATGCAGTCCTGGTAGGTTTAGTGACCAGCACTGCATTGGTGCATCATGATGACCCTGCAGAAGCGTATTAATTATCCCTTTAGGGTATTCATGATATATGAATACAGTAATTGTAAGTTACTTACTCACCAGGGTTTCACTTATGCAGCATGACGGCCAATGGGCATGACGCATTAATGCATCATTCTGCCTTTGAAGGGTTAATGGAAGTATGCTGTAGTGGGATGGAGAAACGCCAGGCAGCTGAATCAAAGAGATTGCACTTTTTACACTTGACAAGCTTTCCTTGTAGGTGGTCGCTTGATGGGTGCCAAACCAGCCAACCAATATATATATTCCCTCCCTGCCTTCCCTTACATCCCTTTCAGCCCTCTCACCTTCTGTCTTCATCTATTCTATACCTCTGTCTCCCAATTGGCCATTTGTAGTTTGAAGTTAGTAACATTATTTATCTTTGCTTTCCATCTTTTGATTGTAAGTTTGTTCCCTCTTTGAATGTTCCTAACTTGGTTCATTTGTTACTTCCTTCTCCCTCATTTCTCTTCTATCTTGATGTTTTCTCTGTCTCTGTCTGTCTGTCTGTCTTATTCTCCCTGCATTGCTCCGTATCCGTCCTGTCTGTCCTTCTGTTTCTTTATCTGTCTCTCTGTCTGTTTGCCTCGTTCTCTCATGTTACAAACACTTTCTCTCCCTATCTCCATCTAACTCTCTGTCTCTGTCTCTGTCTGTCTGTCTCCGTCTCTTTCTGTCTCTGTCTGTCTGTCTGTCTCTGTCTCTGTGTCTGTCTGTCTGTCTGCCTGTCTCTGTCTCTGTCTCTGTCTCTCTCTCTCAATTACCAGATCTAAATCGATCTGTCAGTCTGTCTCTAAATCTCACCCTCTGTCCTTCTCTCTCTTTCCCTTCTTTGCCTCTATCCTCTACATATGTTGCCCTGAGCCTTGTTTGCACCCTATTGCAGCTAAAGCCCCCGAGGCTAGCCAGTATGTACCCCACTTGGGTGGTTGGATATTTCCTACATCATCGCCCAGTGCAGGTGTTCCAGTTCCCGCGCTGCTGCTTCCCGTGCAGACGACATTCAGCTGTTCACACAAGGATTTCTGGAACGTCCACCATTTTCACCCCCATCCAAAGCACCATTTTTTTTTTATAACAAGCGTCCCTGGTTGTTTTATAGGGGAGTAGATATATTGTGAACGTGGAATCCAGAATCTCAAAGTTGCCAGGAGGGTCTTGCCAAAAAGCACTAAGAACAGTATTCAAATAAGCACCTGTCTCATATAAGCGCTGGGAGATACAGTGGGATTGAAATCAATGAGCGCCTGGGTACTTATACGGACGACTTTGTTATAATGCTATACCTGCAGGAACAAGCGATATAGACAGGATGGCGGCCTGCACGGGGAAAGAAGAAAGATTGCAGCAAACGGCAAAGCTGCCAGGGGGATAAGAAGGCAATGGGCATAGGGAATGAGGCATGTTTGCAGGTACCAGCAGAGTGATAGGGGTACAAAATGGCCGCACACAAAGCCCTTGCAGCAAGAGGGTTATAAGGCAACCAGCGCAGCTTAAGCTGGTTGCCAGCTTGTACCAGGGTGTATACTGAACAAGTAACCAATGGATAACTGATGACGAGTGGGGGTTATCGACGGATAATAAGACGAGGCCGTAGGCCGAGTCTTATTATCGTCGATAACCCCCACGAGTGACAGCGCACACGGCGCACACAGCGACAGCGCACACGGCGAAAAAAAGACGCGTCTCGCTGTTATGTTTGTGTATAATACACCTCCTCCCCCGGCAGTGGACAGCGACAGCTCACACGGCTTTGTATCATAGCAAGACCTGGTTCTAACCGAGCGTATCTCGTCAGTCCCTGTGGCGCAATGCATAGGGAGTTGGATTAGGGATCTGAGGCTGTAGGTTCGAGCCTGGATAACCGCACGCCTTAGATAATTGATGTTACAGCCTATAGGGTGTGCAATATCGACAGATATGTGGATGGGAATAGACCCCAAAAAGCACTGTGTAACCCACAAATCGTGGTATAAACAGGTATACAGGCAGTTTCTGGGGGACATAACATGTACATAACTGAGACTTTGCACCCAGGCACAGAAAATGCTAAATACATCCACTGTAACTGTTGAATCCATCAGGGTTCCTCGTAAAACTGAGCAGTGAACCACCATAGTTATATTGCAGTGAACCAGTGTAGTTTTTACAAGAAGCCCCACATGGCAGTGTGGTGAATCTCTCTGCAAATAATGTCGGATCTCTGGCACTTTGTGACAAGGATTGCGCCGTTATTTTGAAAACATATTTTTACAGTGTCCCTCTATTCCTTAGTCTAGTTACGCAGTCATAATAGTCCTTAGTCTATCGTCTAGGCATTAACGCCAGGACTATACATCCATGCATCCTGCCGACCATGGCAATAGTTATGATGCTTTGATGCATCAGCGGGCCTAAAATGGTTATTAAATCGGGTTACTTCCTTCACGTGTACCTAGTGCCATAAATGGGCACTAGTGACTGCCACAATGTCACTGAACTTGACACTCTTCAGCCATATGTTTCAGACTAGAAAAATAAAACCTATGCTCGAAGAGTGAGGAGTATTTCCAGTTTCCATCAGGTGGAAGAGGGGCATGGTGGGAGAGAAATATAGTAAACTATAACTATGCTTTGCTGCTTCCTATACTACTTCCTGTATGGTGGTTCCCTGAGGGTTTATACCTCAGGGCACCAGCGTAGTTACTTCCCTCCAACACTTCATCATTCGATCGCTATCAAGCCACTGTTTTAGTATGAAAAGAAAAGTCACCTCTTGAACACTCCCACGCTTGGATCAGGATGAAACACTCTGTACTGAATTGATCAATATCCACGTACCCTTCATACAGGGTCTAAAATCTCAACACCTTATCTGATTATTTAAATAGATAACTCTGATGTTACGGGGAATTTCCTTAAGAAAAATAAAGGAATGAAGTAATAAAATGAAGAAAAACTTTAACTAAACAATAGTTAGCTCTACCAAATACATTTATTCCTACGATCAGACTGATGGTGTTTCCAATACCATTACACATTGCCTCCAGAGGAATTTGCTGTGGGAGCACTTGCAGTGAACCAATGTTGATATGACGTAGACGTGGTTTGGCTCTCAATGGCTAATGCACGGTTGAAATACAGATCATTGAACGATCAAACCATTTGTGATTCAACATCCACACATCAATGCTGGTCTGCTCTATTTCAATTAATTAGCAATATATTTCAACGTTAATAGTTGTTGGTTGATTCAATGTTTGCATAATAATTCAATGCTGAATCAACAGTAAATATGGCAGTGTTGATTTAATAGTGTGAAAATCAATGTTGAATTGATAACAGTATTTCGGCATTGACATGTTTACTATTGCTCAGATGTTGAAAATATGTTGAAAATATGTCAATTTTGTAGACTCGTAAGAAATAAGAGTCGTGATGTAGAGTTCAGATTTTTCCCTACAGTCTCTCCCCCCTTTATGATCACTTCCTCATTTTGTAGCCATTGAAACCTGGAGCATGTTGCTCCTATGGTAAAAAGAGCTGTCAGTAGGTACCCTCTTTCCAAAAGAAGTCATGCTCTGCTTCACCATTCAGCTTGCACTCACCACATTAGTCTGAAAAGTCACCTGTCTTGTTTAAAGCAGAGAGAGTTGCACTATCAATTCAATTCAATTCTTTTTTATTCACAGCCTCTTCTGGGACAAAGGAAAAGAATCAGGTTTAGCCGATATTTACAGTGGCATTCCTGATGTACATGTAACAGAGTCCTCAAATATGTCTGTGGATGAATGGAGTGACCACACCGCAACACATGCATGTAAATATAAAATAGTAGACTAGTTAAAGACATGTGGAGATGGTCTGTACAAGAGAGTGAGAGCACACACAGTTATCAGCATGTATAAATATGAAGAGCCAGATCCAGATAAAGTAAATATGGTGGATAGATTAGTTACTAACACTTATAAATAACTTAAACAAACCACATCTAGGAATTGTAGATATGATAGACTAGTTAATGGTATTGGGCTCAAAATTCAATGTGTTGTGATGACAATCAGCAGCTAATTGTCAACATAAGAGTTCAGTTATTGTGTAGCTCCCACAAGCATGGATAGGTTACATATATAGATAATAACTACAGATATCGGGGTAGTTCAAACTATAGTAAAGGCAGGGTTTAGCACCTGGTCAGAATAATATTATAGCACCCATAATCTGACATTTATTGTTACCCTTTCATATCTAGTCTACATATAGCCTTTACTTTGTAGCACCAGGAACATTTCCAGTAATCTTTTTTTTCTGTACTCTTGGGTTTTCTCTTCTTACCTGTCCTTCTATTAGCACCATTTCTTCTGCACAATTTAAAGCTATCCATGATTATTCTGCAGAATTTGGATAGGTTAGTCAAGGTTAGTTTGTTATTGCTATTAAAGATTTTGGCCCAAGTGAACAGGTCTGGGCAATTTGCATAGGATTTGTTGATATAAGACACTCGCTCTTTAGTAAAAGCTGGGCATGAAAATAGGTAATGCATTTCGTCTCCTATGTCTCTCTTTTTGCACAGAGTGCACTCTCTATCCCCCCTTTCGGTGTTATTATACCTCCCTGCCACTATAGGTAACCGATGGTTGCCACATCTAAATCTACATAGGTCTGTGCACTCTCTATCCCCCCTTTCGGTGTTATTATACCTCCCTGCCACTATAGGTAACCGATGGTTGCCACATCTAAATCTACATAGGTCTGTGGCCTCCTTCTTTGTTAAAATAGACAGGTACTTCTCATAGCAGAGGTTTTCATCGAAAAGACTGTAGAGATGACAGTGTCCTGATTCGTTGACTCTGCATCTCCATTCCTGCTCATAAATATCTAATATCCTTCTTCTATAAATAGTTTTTTTCTATGAGGGGGGGCTAACATACTCAGGGTCCTCATTAAATACATACCCCAATCCACTGCTATCTAAAGTATTTCTGATGGAGGTAAGCCAAAGCGATGTATGGGTTCCTTTACTTTCCTCTGTTAAGAGCAGCTGGTAAATTTTATACATTATTTTGTTGTGATTATCAGTCACCAATCAGGTACCTACTCATGTCATACACTCTATAGTATATCATACTGACTGACTTCTCCCAACTAGGTACCTACTCAAATCTCCCTTTTTTAGCACCATACTTGAATGACCACTTGTGAGCAACAAAAGGGACAAGTTATGGCTACATGAAAAGAAAGGACTGGAAATGAGGGCATTTTTAGCCAGCTCTTCCTTTTACAATAGCAACACCCTCCAGTGCTATTTAAACCCCTTAAGACAACCGCCAAGCCTTTTACTCCATTCACTTTGACTTGAACTCTATCTCCATAGAGCTTCTAATAACCCTTTCTAGGCCGCACAATACCTCCAGGTTCTGCCAGGTTGATGTTTATCTTGTCATCACGATGCAGTCCTGTCAAGTCTCCCGCAAGTATTCCATTGGTGCATAATGCTAATCCTTTTGCAGACGTACACTGTTAAAAGATTCCCTAAATTTAGCATGCAAACTCCGTAAAATTTTATGGTGAATCACCGTAAAATTTAAGAGAACGGTGATTTCCCCTATAATAACAGTGTTTCACCCTCCTAAGGTTCACTGTATGGGGATTTTCCACAGTTTTCAACAGGAATTCACCGTACTTTTATGGTGATTCACTGGCAATGCGGGTGCCAGTGAATCACTGTTATTTTAGGGCATTCTTTTGACTGTGAAATCACAATGTATGCATGCAGCACTGTTTAGTGACTTGCCCCGGCAGCATCATGCATCATTGTGACAAATGGTCAATAAGTGTTAAAGCATTATTCAACCCTTGAATGGTTAGATATCTAAGGGCTGCTGATTGCATTTATGCATCATGCCCATTGATTGTCATGATGTTTAAATGTAGCCCAGATGAGTTTCTAATCAGGGCTACATTTATCTATCATGCCAAACCTATGGGTCGATACACTATAGCTCACATAGCCATTATCAGCTGGGGGCCGCCATTAGACCCCGACTCCACTATGACTAACACCTTCACCCCGACTCCGCAGTTTATGCCAGGGATGCCTCCCATTGGTCAATAATACAATAGCCATGTGCCGTATACTGGAGGGGTGGCATGATGCTTCAATAAAGTGCTGGAAAGCAGGCGAACCAGCACTTCACTGGTGCATCCGGTCAACCAATGGCCGTGATGCACCCCTGGATCAGCGGACCTTAAAGGGTTAGATTCAAAGCTACTGTCAATTCAGAAAGATGAAGTCTTTTGTTGTAGAAGACTTAGAATCTCGATCCATTCATCGTCGTTTCACACAACAGAGTCTGTTTACAGGCAGAACCGGGTCGAGTAGGATTTCTCTTTTACAGGTCTTGTCGCGACATAATCAATAAAATGCATTTGAGAGCTAATGAGTTCTGAACGCCATTGAGATAGTGTTTTAATCTATTGTGCCCTTTTTTGCCTTCAAGATAGATAAATGCTGATATGGAAAGTGACTTGACGGTAAATTAGAGCTACCTTCATGCATCATGCTGAACCAAAAGTAAATTAATTAATGTAAATCTTTAAGGCTTCTGTCCATCCTAAAATGGATGGTTCAAAGTCCAAAGTTTCTACATAGATATTTTAATTTCAATCCATTGAATAAACCCCTTGTAGATTCCCAATGCTGCTTAATATTTTACAATCTCTGGTACCTATACAAGGCCTGGCCAGTGATTATTTCAACTTTTAGCCCTTTATATCTTTCAATGCCCCATTGCCACATGCCTACTTGAGAGCGATCGTTAATGAATGCCTGACGATTATATCGGCCAATAGAGTAATTCCCCATAGTATAGAATAAAACACTATTAAAATCTCATATATAAGAGAGTCTATAGAATGAAGTCCTACCCATTATTCAGATTAAAAGCTGCCAGTGACTTTTATGAGCTTATCCTGGTAGAATCTATAATTCCCGAGACACATCCCCCATAATGTCAGCCATCTTGTTTTTCTGCTGTCTCAGTACAGATTCTCCAGCCGGGTATTTCTTCCACTGTCTGTCATCGTGGGTATCTCCAGAACAGGAAATCAGTCAAAGTGGGTGCCAAATGTACCAATCGATACTGCCCGTTGCAGCGGGTAGGGATTCCAGCTGTTGCAGGCGGAAGATGGGTGGTGTCACCCTGTGGGAGCATATGGAACCAGCATATCTGCCGATAAGCAACCTTGGCCTGTCTGTTAATCCATGTCACTTTGCCTCTGGGGATGCCAAATGGGGTGCAAGCAGGCCAGCCATAGAAGATTGGTCTGGGATACAGTAAAGGGAAAGGATTGAGTGATTGGCAAAGTATGGAGCCGGAAGCAACTATGGCTCTTATAGGCCCCTAGGTGCTTTAATGGATTACTGCATGGCGTCTGTTGCAGTGGATAACAGCACTGGGTGCCTGATATCCATGTATATCAGGCATGCCATACAAAGTCATGATGCATGCATCATGGCATGCAATATCGACAGGTTTCAGAATGGGAATATCCAGGAAAAACACTCAGAATCACAGAAATCGTGTAATAAATCTCGATGAACACTGGCCCATTTAAGTGGCCATGCGCTTACTGATTTCAATACCTTTTGTGCTCACGGCGCTAATTTGAGACAGACACTTATTTGATTACTGTTTTTAGTGCTTACAGACCAAGACCAGGGGTTCCAAATTCGTGCTTTTCCGTTATAAGTCCATACTTATGACTATCACTTATGGTACACAATTATCAATATAATGTTATAATTATCTTTTAATCAATAAATGAATTTAGGGTATCTCTCAATCTAAAATCGTGGTGCAGGTGGCATTCCAAGTGAGAAGAAATGGAACTACACCAAACATGTAGACTATATATAGTTGGTAGGAACGGGAGGGAACTGCTTGGGGTAAGGCAAAAAGTTCGTAATAAACCAGAGATGTCAGACCCTCAGAGGTTCAATTATTTTCAGAGGTTCGGAGATCTCTCAAATCTAGACTAAAGTGCAGTTTCATATGTTGAGAAATGCCTCCACTTATAAAATGTTCAAGGGCCCTAATATTTTCAGAGGTTTGACCAGCCCCCAACTAACATCTCTAATAAAGGAATTTCGTTATAAAAGAGACAACTTAGAGCCACTCCCTACCATCTATGGGGCTCTGGGTGGGAGGTCACCGATTTTCAATGTTGATTAGCTAGGCAGTAGGAGAAGCCCTGTGCAAAGGGATGCCTAAATCTGCGGATTCAACATTATGTGGATTGTAAGCTGGGCATTGAGTATCGTGTGCCGACACTCGGGATAGCTCACAACTATGTATGTTATACTTCCCACAAGCTGACTAGTGTAGGTATTGAGTATTAGGAATGTAATATATAATGATTAGACTTGAACTCGTTGGCTTCAGGGGGTGATAAAAACATGAGCCGAAGGCGAATGCTTTTATCAAACCCATGAACCAAACGAGTTCAAGTCTAATCATTACATATTGCATATATAACATGGTTTCCACCATTAATTCTAAGTTTTTACCTTTAAAATTGATAGAATCCATTGTTTTCTTTTGCGAGTCAACGAGACGGCCCTCTGCAATCTTAGTTTCATGTTGATCCGAGGAGACAGCTAGTTCAATCACTATACACCAGGCTGCGCCACTTTCACGGGCGCCAGCACTTCATTGGTGCATCAATGGGCATGATGCATCAGCAGCCCTTAAATGGTTAAGGGGGTCTTAGATCAGTCCCATCAGGCTGCTGCTGGGGTCATTGCTTAGATGAGGATGCCGTGGTCATGGTGTGCCTGTTGTTGTGTGCTCCCTGGTGGGGGTCCTATTTCTGGTCATCCCTAATGGAAGTGAGGACCCTGTCTGACCTATAGGGTACTAATGAATTTACAGTGGAGGTTGACATATTGTCCCCCAAAGACATTGTATGAGAAGGGAGGGCCCTCACTCTCCTGCCTGTCTTACCTATAGGGCACTAAAGAATATAATGCATAGGTCAACATATTGTCCCCCGAAGACACTGTAGGGAATGGAAGGGCCCTCACTGCCTTGTTTGTCCAACCTATAGGGCAATAATGAATATAGTATGGAGGTTGACATTTTGTCCCCCAAGGGTACTGTATGAAAATTGAGGGCCCTCACAGCTCTGGCTGCCTAACCTACAGTATAGGGCACTAATGAATATAGTGCGGAGGTCAACATTTTGTCCCCCAAAGGCACTGTAGGAGACCTATAGGGAACTAATGAATATAGTGTGGAGGTTGACATATTGTCCCCCCAAGACACTGTAAGAGAAGGGAGGGCCCCAATGGGGTTCTATTTCTGGTCATCCCTAATGGAAGTGAGGGCCCTCTCTGACCTATAGGGCACTAATGAATATATATAGTGTGGAGATTGACATATTGTCCCCCAAAGACACTGTAGGGGAAGGGAGGGCCCTCATCACTCTGTCCATCCGACCTATAGGGCACCATTGAATATAGTGTAGAGGTCAACATAATTGTCCCCCAAAGAAGTGATCTTGAGCCCTCATGTAAATTAGTTTCTACCCTGAGCCTTCTGTGCTTTAATGCACAACACTCACTAGGTCTGGGGCCTGATGCATTAATCCATCATGTGACCCATAAAAGATTAACCCTTCAAGGGCAACGGATGCATTGATGCATCATGCCCATTGGTCATCATGATGCACCAAAGAAGTGCTTATGAGTAAACTTGCTAGCACTTCAGTAGAGTATGTCGACCCTCTGGAACCCCCGTAGGGTTGTTACAATGCATGCATGTAGCCCTGATGAGTAACTCACCAGGGGGGTGTTTCAGAAGCCGGACATGATAATGAACATTAAATATCTGTTTCTAAAACTGTTAGATTCTAAACTTACAACTGCAACCATTATCATCTCTCGCCAGTCATATAGTTATAGACACTGTAAGATAACGGTAATGCTCTAGAAACACATGCAGTTATAAGCCTACAATCACTATTAAAACAGCTATCATATCTCCTTATGACCAGTTGTAAACATTACCTGCTTCTGAAACACCCCACAGGGCTGCAATCATGCATCATGATGACCAATGGGCATGAGGCATTGAGGCATCAGTGGCCCATGAAGGCTTTAAGCATGAAACCCCACTCACATTCTGTCCCTTTTCTCTCTCTCGATTCTTCCCCGAGCAGCCTTTTCCATGCCTACAGCAAGGTTCATCAGTCTCTTTGGGACTACCAAAGACGCTCTACGCCTTATTTATTAATCGTGGACATAAAATTCAGAATATTCCTCTTCAAACAAACCTCTCCCCCAAGTGCACTCTGTGGTAGGCACCTAATTGAGCGTGTTCAGCTGTAGAGAGGCACCGTAGGGGGATGGATATGTTAACGCTTTATGTCCTGCATATCTCGCTTACCCCAAAGCGCATGAATGCAGCTGTTGCATATATAAATTGCCAGCGACACATTCATGTATCATGCTGACCCTACAGGGCTGATTCAGCCTTAAACAGTTGTCATGGTACACCAATGAACCAACTGGTGAGTGACTCACCAGAGCTGCATTGGTGCATCATGCTGACAAAGGAACCTGAGCATTGAGGCATCATGACAGGGGTAAAGGGTTAAAGTTAGGGGCAGGGATGAAGCCAAGGGGAAGAAAGGGGGCCAAATGGCAGAGAGGGGTCATCACTAAAAACGCCCCATCACTATGGACAGCCCAGATGAAATGGCCATCTAGGACATTAGCCAACCATGGGGTGTATAGAGAAGCCATGGTAACCAAAAGCAGACCTCTTTTTTCCCCCCCTCCTGCCAATTCCCCCGCCCTCAAAAGTTCTGCGTAATGCAAACGGCGAGTGGTTGAGCCTTACATTATTCACCGTGTATAAAGCACACGAATTGGTGGCCGCTAAGAGCCCTTTCAGAGATAACTTGATAAAGAGCAAGGGCGTCTCTCCTCTAGTGCTTTTAGTTCTGCTGTTTGCCATTGGTGGTGCACCGGAAACAGGTGATGCGCGTGCACCCACAGCTCTCACGTGGTCTACGGGTGCGGCGTTCTGCGCCTAACCCACTTAGAGTGACCGGAAGTAGGGTCTCGCAGGAGCACAGTTAATGTGCAAACCCAGTACTAACAGGGAGAATAACTGGGAAGGGATGGTGGGGGGTTGAGTTGAGCTCCCCGCAACCCTTCAAAGGTTTTCTACTGCTTTAATGCATTACTGTTTTTAAAAGCGCCCAGGCGCTCATCAATTTCTCTACCCCGGCACTTTTTTAACACAGGCATTTATTTGAATACTGTTTTCAGTGCCTAAGATTGATTTAAATATCCCTGCACTCCCAGCGATTGGTACTTATTTTAGATTCCCGTGTCTAAACGGGCCGGGCCAATGTCAAAGTTCTGAAATCATGCATGAATATAGTTCTGGGTAACTCGCCAGGGCTGCATTCATACATCATGCCAACCCTTTTAGTTTGCTACAACCCTAAAGGTTCTGCATGATACACGAATGTAGTGCTGCTAAGTAGACTTACCAGCACTGCATTGTTGCATCATGACAACAACCTAAACCTGGAGGGTGTTGCTCCTATTGTAAAAAGAGCTGTGAGTATGTGCCCTCTTTTCTAAACAAGTCGTGCACTACTTCACCTAAGTACTTGCACTCACCACATTAGTCTGAAAAGTCACCTGCCTTGTTTTAAATAGAGAGAGCTGCACTACCAGGTACCTACTCATGTCACACGCTCTATAGTTTATTATACTGATTGACTTCCCCAACTAGGTACCTACTCAAATCCCCCTTTTTTAGCACCGTACTTGAATCACTACTTGTGAGCAACAAAAGGGACAAGTCATAGCTACATGGAAAGAAAGGACTGGAAAAGAGGGCATTTTTAGCCAGCTCTTCATTTTACTATAGGAGCAACACCCTCCTGGTGACATTGTGTGATCCTTAAAGGGTTGATGCAAACTAAAACGGTAGCTCAGGAGCCATTGTTGGATGGCCTTCCATTAAGAGGGGATACAGCACAGAGTGATGAATTAGACCATACATGGACACTTTCAAATTAAGTAACTTTTAAACACTGATCTGGGATGGCTAGACCTACCCCAGTAAACACCATGCCAAAGTGGCGTACGGTATATGGCTATAGCACCAATGATTAAGTTCTGAAGCTTCCCACAGGGGCGTAAGAAAAGGGGGGCCAGGGGGGGCCTGGCCCCCAATCATAAAGGAGGTGGGGCCTGAGTATGTCTGCCCCCCCAAATTTGCCAAGTATTCATTATAAATTGGACAAGAAGCTAAAACTTCCATCTCAAATTAGATTAATATGGTAATGGGATAGGTAACATGAGGGCTTGAGCCTCAAATCAGATCTAAAACTCACCAAAAATTATTTTTCTATACACATAGGTATATATGTATTGAGCTGACATTTTAAGGTGGTCGCGATCGGCCCGCCAACTGGGCCCCCCCATGAAGATTTGCTTCCTACGCCTCTGAGAATCTTACCCTTGTCACTATAACATGTGTTGTATATGTTTATAAACAATAAAAAACCCATTGATTTGCAAATTGTTTAAACTTGATCATTAAGATAATACCTTGATTAGGGCTCATGAATAAGGGTTGCTCATTTTGAAACATGAAGGTACAATCAACTACAAATTTATACAAAGATACAATCAATTCCCTTAAGACCCCATAGCCTTTAACTACCAGATGCAAAACCTCCTTCCAGACACGATATACACTGTAAAAAATAACTGTTGAATCTTCCAGGGATCCTTGTAATACTAAACAGCCAACCACCGTAATTGTATCGCAGTGAACCAATTTAGTTTTTACAAGAAGCCCCAGGTGGCAGCACAGTAGTACAAGGAATCTATGTGAAAATAATGACAGATCTCTGGTGACTTTTAGATGAGGATTCTGTCATTATTTTGACGACATTTCTTTTATAGTGTAGCTAAACAAAATGAACTAGAGAGTGAACATTGGAATCTAATTCTGCTGTAAATATTCTGAACCGATTCAGCCAAATTTGTGTTCGCGAAGTAGAATTTACAGAATTGGATTGGACAGCAGCTGTAGACTGCTCCATTAGACCTGATTATACGGACCTGTTTGATTGCAAATTGCCTTTTGATGAATCTTACCCTTTCAGGACAGGGGATCTCCTAAAATGCGCATAGCACTTAACCCTTTAAGGGCCGCTGATGCATTAATGCATCATGCCCATTGGTTGTCATGATGCAACAATGAAGTGCTGGCGAGACTGCTTGCCAGCACTTTATTGGAGCATCATGCCGATCTTCCGGGAGTTTATGTATCGACCCCGTAGGGTCAGCATGATGCTCCAATGAAGTGCTGGTGAACAGTCTCGCCAGCACTTCATTGGTGCACCATGACAACCAATGGGCATGATACACTCCTGCATCGGCAGGCTTTAAGGTGGTTAATAAGGAGTGGACTGATTCCTGAGCTCAACACATGCACGCTGATATCAGGGACTTCCAACTCTGATCACGCACCAGACTTGTTCCTGGCTTGTCATACATTTGGATGTTTGGTACCCATATAAATATCTCGAGGTTTTCCAAGATAAGAACTGTCATGGCCACGCACACAGATAAACAGGAAACATCACTATACAGTTTTGTCTTCATGATGCATACATGCAGGTCTGGTGATTCTAGTAGAAAGGGCTGCATTCATGCATCACACTGACCTTTCAGGCCTGATACCATCCTGAAAGGTTGGCATGATTCACCACATCAGTTCATCGCCAGCACTGCATTGGTGCATCATGATGCCAACTGCTGCACTGAGACATCATGCTGCCCCTCAAGAGTTAATGCACAGGGCCTTGTATAAAGAAGCTGCCATCAGAAGTGCTTAGCTAACTTGCTAACTGTATGGCCTCAATCATCAATATTTACTGGGTCAAACCAATTAAAGTCTTCTTGGGTGATCAACCCTTTATGAGCTACATAATGCATCCATTTTCACATTTCTTGGTTGTCATGATGCACGAATGCCGTGCTGGGGAGCAGGTCACCAGCACTGCATTGGGGATCAGGCCAAACCTGTCAGAGGGTCCCAAACGAATATGGTTGGGGTGAGTAATTCATCAGAGCTACTCTCAAGGATTATACCGACAAGACAAATCGGCGTAATGCATTAAAGCACTATGGGGATCTGAATGAGTCAGAACAATTACAACCTCTTTGGATCATTTAAGTAATTACATCAGCAATCATTAAGATTATTATTGTAATCATTGAGGAGGATTTCTAGATCAAAGGCCCTTCTTGACATAATGTTGTAATTATTGTGAAATTGTGAAAGCAGATGCTAGAAGTGACATCAAAATGACAGGCAATCTGTAAGCACTGGAAGGCATTTCTCAACATGGTACGCCTAAGTACATCCACTACAATTCGAAACCCTCAAAATTAGAGTTGTTGATTGTAGGTAATGCAATATGACTGCTTTGTATGATCAGCAATTACACTGAAAACATGGAAGATCCGAAACTAGTTAGCGGTGACCACTTTAGGTCCTCAAGTTGATGATACCTAAAACTACAACTTTAGGTAGTCAAAATGACTGATGACCTTAGTCATCAGTATGACAATACTGACAGTACAGAGTCATCATACTGATGACTTAGGTCGTCAGGATGACGACCTAAAGTCGTCATTTTGACGACCAATGAGCATGAGGCATTGATGGACCAGCAGCCATTACAGGGTTATCAAAGGCTTAGCAGGCAATAGACAGCCATTAATTAGAAACTGTATAAACCCAATACTAAATCGATGCATGGAAGCGCCGTGAAGCGTACCCTCTGGCACTCCTCCGGTGAGCATTCAGTGTATTGTGATCAGTCATCCAGCATATAGGTAGGGATCTATGGAGGAGGGTTCAAAGCCGGTTACAACCCAGGGCTGAGCAATAAGGGGGGCTTGGAGATCCCTCATACCTCTCTATGGGTCACCCCCCATCCTGCGAGGTCCAGACCCCCCGGGGTCTCCTCCGGGCTGTGACCACTCGCGATAAGCCTCTGTGATACACCATTGTGTAACTACTCTTATAGCCACTAGGTGGGGTATGGGATAGCAGTGTCGGTGGGCTTTAAGGATTGGTCCCAATCTACCATACAATCTGTGGTCTAAGATTGCGAAACAATATCCAAATTGAATGTCTGCTCTCTTATATTTGAACCACCCCCCCCATTCTACCCAAAAGTGATTTCCCCAAAGCTTCTGCATAAATAGATAGAACTAAACGACCGTGGTGTACGAGGTGGTCGATCCACCACGAGGGAGTTGTGGTGGATCGGCACACGTTACACCACTGGGGGTGTGTGGATCGGCCCTGCAATGCTATCTCTATGGGAAGAAGTTATTCACATAAAATAATATTATGAGCTGTCCTTTGAAAAAGTGAGAATTCTTTTATTTTGATGTTATTTCTATGCAGCAAGGCTATGTAACTAACCAGTGCTGCATTCATGTATCATACTGACTCTTGCATAATTGAGGTACTCCCAAAAGGTCTGCGATTGATGCATTAATGCAGTGCAGGTCACTCTGCACACCAGCAATGCACTGGTGCATTGCAAAAAAGCAAGGTACCCAATTTATTTGTCTGGGGTTAACACTCCAATCATATAGATCGCACACTCCGACCTTTGTAAATCATTTAAAAAAAAAACACTTTTTTTTGTCAATTATTTCCCCATATTGACTAGCCTATATGAAGAAGGTTACCCATTCAGTCTCAGTTCCTGGGGCACCCCTACCCCCATCCCCCCCTCTTTCCTCTCACCCCCTTCCTCCCACCCCCTCCCACCTTCCTGCTTTATAGCCCATCCCCTATTGTGCACCCACAGTGTCCCCATACATTCTACCTTCACACACTGCCAGCCCACTACAATGATCTTTTGGGGATGGGCTCTGAATGGGTTTTCATATTCTGGCGCCACTTTAAACCTTTAAGGTCCGATGCTTTACATACTTGATATGCTGTTATAATGTATGGATGCACCAGGGCTGCATTCATGCATCATGCTATTGGTTTGGCTGTCGATAATACACTCCCGAAGGATCAGCATGATGCGCTAATGCACTGCGCGCCAGGGCGACCACACTCACCAGCATTGCATTTGCGCATCATGACGACAAAGGACATAAACCTGGAGGCATCCATAATAGCACCCTTAAAGGCTTAGAAATGGGTGGTGTATGGGAGAGTTTTGCAGGGGGTGTCCTAAGGTTATCACAGATGCCCTATGCCTGCCACAGGGCCCCATTCTGTTCTACTACTACTACCTCTATGGTGTGAATGGATAGGCGGAGGTGGTGGTGGTGGTGGGGGGCGCCAGAACAGTGTCCATTTTCTTGTAGTGACAGATAGGCCCAGGGTGAAACGGTGGAGGGGTTGGGTAGGAGGGGGAGCTGTCATATATGTTACCGTATTGTTGTGGATAAGCTCCCCCATGCTTGACTTTGGAGAGAGAGAAAGAGGGAGCGAGAGTGAGAGCAAGAGAGAGCGAGAGCAAGAGCAAGAGGGAGGAAGAGCAAGAGCAATAGCAAGAGGCAGTGAGAGCAAGAGGGAGCAGGAGTGAGAGCAAGAGGGAGCGAGAGCAAGAGCAAGAACGATTGAGAGCAAGAGAAAGCAAGAGTGAGAGAGAGAGAAAGAGAGAGAGAGATGCTTGCTCACTCATGCAAGACAGATGTTTATTTAAGGTCTATTTTTGAAATTATTCGAGACTTACCTGTAAGTTGAGGTATAATTAAGATTTTACCGAGGGAACCCAGCGGTTCAGGGAATTCCAAGCTTACACCCTTAGCTCCCCCAATGCTTACCCGAGGCAGCTTCTGCTATGGTGCTGAAATGGCACAGTCAGGTCTTGACTCGTTCAGATAAACATTCAACCTTGGCTAGTTCCTGAATCGGCTAGTTTTCTGAAGCAGACACATAATTGAGGTCTATGGCCATTATCAAGTCAAATCTGCTAAGGGGTATTCATGACAAAATAGTGAGCTGATTGACTTTTAAAAATGATATATATATTCAGACTTGGTTGTACAGGCTTTTTTGCTTTATGCTTTATATGCTTTAACCTTGTGAGCCTATCAATTTCGACTGTGCTCCATTCCAGTGCTTTGGCAAGTCTATAGTGTATTTTCACATTGGATACCAGTCCTGCCAGTATTCAAGACCAGCACCCATTTAAAGACATGTCAAGTAGGCTCTACCCCGCCGCTCGATCAAGACCGACGCTCTTTCAAGCACTTATTCAAGACTGGCGCTTATTCAGGCCAATACGGTAATGCAAGCTTACAAGTTGACAGACAGTAGTTTTCACTGCTTGAATAGTTAGAGCACATGGCAGCCCTTAGAGGGTTGACACAGCTCTCCTCTAGTGCAGAATTCACAGGATAGATTCCCAGCAGTGCCCAATACTATGACCACTGAGGTTAGGCACCAGATGTGGGTCCTGTTTATTGGTCATCAATATCAGATGGATGTCCCCTTTTAGCACTCAATCCTTTAAGGGTTGCTGATACAGGAGTGCATCATGCCCATTGGTCGTCATGATGCACAAATGAAGTTCTGGCAAGGCTTCTCACCAGCATTTCATTGTAGCATCATGACGACCATCCAGGGGGTCGTTACACTGTTTGACGCAGTAACAGCATCATAGATAGCGATCCTCATCACCCCCCTGTTACACAATTCATCATGGATCTAAACAATGTCAGTCGCTGTAGAAGTGACGCAGTTACACAGGCTATCAGTGTAATTTGACCTAGTTAGGTAACAGCGTCACTTCCGGTGGTAACAGCGTCACTTCCAGTTTCATAATGTTCCGAGGAAATCTGTCTAAAAACCTTATTTATAGTCCAATTTACATGGTGTGAAGTTTCAAATATATGATTTAACATGTTATCCATCCATTTCAACTAAGAGTGTACTGATATTCTGCCGATTTCCATCTGAAATCGGGACTAGAATTTCTGAATTGGCATGTAGTTCTCACAGTTTTCACTAGAGGGCTCTCCAGCATAGTTAACAGCATCAGTTTTCCACAACAGCATCACTTTTTAGGATATATTTCAAAATGACAAAAAATTTACCTTTTAAATGATTTCCTATTATTCGTATATACATGTCAGTTCTGGGAAGTGTAATGAAAAATCATAGCAAAAATTCGAAATGAGTTTGAAAAATCAAAAAAAAAAAAAAATCAAAACCCTAGTAATTTCACCCTTTCTGGTGCTTTTGATACCTGCACTTAATCTCCTGACCTCATTTTGTCATTCAATAGCCTTATCTATCATAGATCTGCCTTAGAATGTTGATGATATTTTAGATACAGTACCTCTTTTGACACTGGATCTAAACAGCGTCACTTAGGGTGAACAGTGTCAGTTGAAAATTTCCTTTTTTATCGTGTAACGCATTTTTGTCGCTGTTAAACAGTGTCAATGAAAGGAGGAAAAGTAACAGCGTAATTTCAACTGTGTAACGCTTTTTGCAAAAATGTGTAAAACAGTGTCACTTTGTCTTATTGTGTAACGACCCCCAGGGGTGTCTCAACCCTGTTCTGTCATCATAATTCTTAAATGTAGCCTTGGCGAGTTACTCACCAGTGCTGCATTCATGCGTCACGATGACCAATGGGCATGATGCATTAATGCATTAGTGTCCGATAGAGGGTTAGGGTGCTTATATGCAGGAGTGCATCATACCCATTGATCGTCATGATGCACCAATGATACTACCTGTTCTAGGGTTGATACACGGTGAAAGGGTTTACATGTGGCACAAGTACAGCATATATGAATCATAGATCACACTGCCATGTACAGTCTCGTCACAGATAGCCTCAGGTCATCATCCTCCCACCCCACTCCCACACAGGACTGTTGCATATTGACCTCTAAAACCCTTCATCCCACCCTCGGTGCTTCTTCCACTGATGCTCTTTGAACTATTTAGGCTACTCATTAAATTCTCAACAATTCTCTTTCCAATGGTCCTCCATCTGATTATATAAGATCCAATACAAAGCGAGCCGGAAAATCATGTTCTTCCTTGGGGCTCAATAGATACATATTGGCAAAGGGCTATAGAGTATCACACTGGATTGAACAGGTTGCTAGCAACTTGGAGTTTCAATGTTTTATGCCTCTCTATCCTCTATTCGTGTACTGTAACAAAGAAAAAATATGTCAAAATGATGATGGAATCCTCGTGCTGAAGTTGGGATCTGTCATTATTTTCCCTGTGATGTCGTTACTTTCACAGATTCCTTGTACCACCATTCTGCCACCTGGGGCTTCTTGTAAAAGCTACACTGGTTCCCTCCAAATGATTACGGTGGTTCACCTTTCATTTTTACAAGGATCCTTGCTAGATTCAACAGATGTATTTTTACAGTGTGATGAACCTCTTCAGTCACAGTATTCCTATTGTAGGGGTCGGCAAAAACGTTTAGGGAAACCGGGAGTTGAACCCGGGACCTCTCAGCTTTCAGATGATTGCTCTACCGCTGAGCTACTTCCCCGTACAACGTTTTCTACCTTCCACTCACGCCTAGACTGGCATGATAGCGATAGGGGACAAGTGATTGCCTGGAGACCCGCCCCTGCGGCTCGGCCAACCGGGCACGGGAATCACATACAAGTTCCCCTACACTATCATATCATATGGTAATCACAATGTAATAAGGCTAAACACTACATTTCAGGTCTCACGCATGAGTCCATGTTTTTTTTTCATCTCCCTCCCCCTCACTTATCTCATAAAAAAACAAGACACCTGCTTATCAGTTTACACCTTTTAATAGAAAAAGCAGCTTTGCATGTTACCTTCCTGTTATGGGTGTAACAAGCCACATTTATTTGATCACTTTCTTTTTTTTTTGTTCACCAAATGCGCCATGAACAGCCTAAAAGCAATTGAAAGGCTTTCCATCACAGACAAAGAATACTGGTACATATTTTCAATTTCTATTCACATTCAACTTGGGTCATGGGTGTAAAAGTGATTTATGTTCACTTACTATTTTCCTTAGCATTCCTCAGCATATTTGTATTATAGGCAAAAAAAAACCAACAAAACTATTTGGTAAAAATTGAGCCATTACCTAGGAAGAACTTGTGTACCATCATCCACGAAGAAATATTTTATAAATCACTCAAATTCCCACTGGATTTTATCATTAGTCCCTCCAGAGTCGCCAAGGGATAACCTCAGAGCTGCTCCATGGTCTCCCCCTTCTTCAGATCTAATTGGTTTGTTCCAGAGCAGAGGTAAAGTGTCTAATGGAATGACGATTGATTTTTCCAACATGATTTTCCAGCTCGCTTCGTATTGGATCTTATATAATCAGATGGGGGTCCATTGGAAACAAGATCTCCAATGTTTTTTTTTGAGAATTTAATGAGTAGCCTAAGTAGTTCAGACAGCAGTGGCAGAAGAATTAGTCCCCCCCAGTATCAGCTTTCTATCTCTTCCACTATTAACAATGGCAAATCTAAGTCTTTGGATATAACAGAGAACAACAGTAAAACTTAGTGTATAAGCACACAGAGATATATGCAGCACCTTAACTTTGGGTGAATGCTATAAACTGTGCCTACATATAAGCCGCACCATGGCTTTGAGGGAGTGCAAGATGCTGTACCCATGGCATGAAAATGTAACTATTCCTCACTATAATCTATTACATATATGCACATTATATATTAACCACACCCTCAGTTCAGGGTATCCCATAACCTATAAGCCACACCAAATGGTTTATATCTGCTGGGGATTATATGCTGGAGTTTATGGTTATTATTCCAATGTCCTTGAAAGAAATCTGGATGTATCACAGTCTAGAACTACTTTCTGGCTTACATTTAAATGTCACTCATATTGTTGGTATGAATCTCTGAAGCTGTATTTTGTATTGGCCTTATTTTGCCCTTTAACCCATTAAGGGTTGCAAATGCAGGAGTGCATCATGCCCATTGGTTGTCATGATGCACCAATGAAGTACATTTTGCACTGATGAGACTGCTCACCAGCACTTTGTGCATGATACCACTCCTCCAGGTATGGTATGGTCATGATGCTGGTAGGGTCAGCATGATGCATGAATGTAGCCCTAGCCAGTTACTTGACAGAGATGTATTCATGCATCATGACGACCAATGGTCACGATGCTTTAATGCACAACCGGCCTTTAAAGGGTTTTAATGGAAGATCGCTGAGAAACATGTCAGCGCCGCATTATTGCATTACAAAACATTTTTGAACTTGAACTTTATTTGGGAAAAACATCATACAACCGTGCAAGCTTTTCTCGTTAGCCAAAGAATAGATGGGTGACAAATAGTAAGATATAATAGTACATAATAGTAAACATCGACAATTCAGAGTAAAGGAAGAAGTGGGCGTTAGCACAGTATAATTGGTATATGATCACAGTCAGATGGCCACACATGATACAATACATGAAATAAACACAGGCAAGGTTTAGACATTCCAACATCATCTGTAAATGATTCATAGTGTAAATTACACGTTTTGCTGTTCCAATTTTTGGACGAAGACATCTTTATTTTCTGCTGGCTGTTGTACTGAGCCCAACAGATCCCATAATACTCTCCCGCGCCATAGCGGACTCTTTGTATATTGGATACCAGTAGGGCGCTGCACAAGCAATTGTATTTTCTGATTACTTCTCAGTGAACGGGGTGGTTCCAACACATTTTCTCTATATTTAGACTTATGGCTTACATGGACGACATATGGCTTACATGGACGACATGGCATACAGTGCCATGTCAGCATACATTGTGTATTAACTGATTTTTAGACATTTAGTGACACCATTAATGTACACGACAAACAGAAGCGGCCCCAAGACCGAGCCCTAGGGTACACCGCATGAAAGCGATTTCTCTGTTGATTTTACTCCATTGGCAGTCACTGTTTGTTCCCTATTACCCAAATACGAGCCAAACCAGGCAACACTGTCGCTGCTTAGGCCCATCTGCTCTAGTACCTCCAGTAACAGTGAGTGATCTACGGTATCAAATTCTGCCGGCGTATCTTTTAGGTTTCCTATGGCGTATGAATGTGGTCCCAGCAAGTTACTCACCAGGGATCATGAATTCATGCATTGATTGTCAACAAAACGCCCAAACCCATGTAGTATAGCACGTTGGGGCCCTTGGTGAGTTAAGTGCATTTTGATGATCTTAAAATCCAAAGGAACAAAAGACTCAAGAGGCGGGGAGCACAGGCTAACTGTTGGCATCAGATTTTATTGCAATGCCTTGCCAGAAAGGGGTGAATAAAAGATACGCTTCCTGCCTCTTCTCCGATTTCGTCCATGCCAGGCATCCAGCTCTGCCTATTAAATAACATATTTTCTTCATTCATGGCCCTTAATGGGGGAAGCCCTTTGAGAGTCACATACTGGTTAAATGTGTTATGCCCTTTTGACTTTATAATGCATGAATGCTGGCCTAAAGTGTGTAACTCACCTGGAGGGTCTTGCCAAAAGAAAACGAGGATGTATGTCTGTAAGTCTTTTCAGAGAGTGCTGAGGAAAACGTGTATAGCCCAACTCATTTTCATTGTATTGACAAAGAAATTACAGCAGAATCAATGGAAAACTCTTCTTGAGATGTAAGAAAACGTGCACTTTTCATCTGAACGTTAGCAACACAGAAACGTGCACGTTTGCCCTTTGGGTTCTGTATTTTGGGAAGACCCTCCAGGACTGTATCTACACCATACAGAATCTTTGAGGTTGTCATAATGCTAAAACTAGAGGAAGGTTTTGTTCTTTTATTTTTCATACATTACAGTCCTTTTTTTTTTGGGGGGGGGGGGGGGCACTAGCAAGGCCTCAGCCAGGTTTCCTGTATAGGGTCTAAGCGGGACTGGAGCTGGTTTCTGGTAACAAGCACCATCTTATCCCTGGAAGTGATTTTTATCTAGGAACAAGGTTACTATCATATCCACCAGGAACCACCAAAATTCAAAATGTTGGACCCACAGCGTGTGGGTCTAGACTTCTATTTAAGAGGAAAGGATTGAGGACATCCATATAGGAAGCACAGCCTCGCCCCTAGGTCTGGCTCTGGATGGTTTTCCTGTTCTGTCCCCTGAAAGGGCTAGTGCTTTGGAAATTCGGATGGGGGAGGGTAGGGGTTTCTACCAGACCTCAGCTTCCGCCTGGGTTTTGTACTTTTGACCTCATCTACCACGCCCTGTCCATTATCTCTTGGCATTTCTTAACTTGTTAAAACACAGCGGAGTCAAAGGTCGCAATCTGGTCATGGATGCATCCCATATTCTGAGTGACAATTGAGCACCTGCGATTAAAGGCCTATTTAATTTTGACTTTACACCTATAGGGAATTCTGTTTTTTTTTTTATGATCAATTAAGGCATAGGGTAGATTCACCCCAATTCGGACGCATGTACCTGGAGTATGCCATTTCCGTTGACAAAAACATACTGTCCAGCATCAATTCCCGGCGTCAGAATCACTTCCAGCGTACATTCCAAATGCAAAAAATCAAACATGTTAGATATTATAGTCAGACAAAACAAAGCTCTAAGCTATATTTTACTTTCGACTAGACTTTGCAATATAGAGCATAGGGAGAATCCCTCTATACAATTTCTAATTGTCTGGAAGAGAATAATTATAAATTGGTCACCTGCATCGGCTAAAGCTTCTGACAGGTTGGGTTTTGTCTTTTGTTGGACATACTCAACATATGCCTACTGCAAGGGGTCGGGGGTATGGACCTCTTATCCCCAACTCACATCTCTTACCCTTCTCCCACAAAATGTAGTCAGCCAAGAAAAACAGGAGCCCTCTCCCAGGAGATATCAGGCATGCTAAACCAATTAATAGGTCATTTCAATGTCACATGCCCAAGCCTAATGGGTGTCCAATGTCAGTGGCGTTCCTGTTAGTGCCCTTTGTTGTTTTAAACTTCCCCATAATTTCCTTTATGCTAGGCAGTTTGTGCAGCAATAGTGGATGGGGCTAAAAAGGCAGAACCCTTAAGAGTCAAATTGCGCATTTATGCAGTGTGGGGGAGTAACATTCATGTATCATTCTGACCATATGGGATTGATGCACTCCTGAATAGGTGGCATGATGCACCAATGCAGCACTGGCGAGTTACTCACCAAAGCTGCCTTGATGCAGCATGATGCCACAATAAACCTTCAGGCATCACGCAGTGAATAAAGAGCTAGGTTATTCATCGTTGGGGGTGAGGGGTCTGGGGTGGGGCTTAGTCTAACCCTGACCAAGGGTTGCCAGCCACGCGAACAGCGCATTTCCATACAAATGCAATATGGAGAGGGGTAGGTTGGTGGTGGGTCTGCCATCTAAGGATAGTATGCTGCTTTAAACCTTAAAGGCCCACTGATGCAGGAGTACATCATGCCCATTGGTCAGCATGATGCACTAATGAAGTGCTAGCGAGTCTGTTCGCCAGCACTTTATTGGAGCATCATGCCGACCCTCGAGGAGAGTATAAATGTTTTAGTGTCAGCATGATGCATAAATGTAGCCCCGGTTGGTACTTCACAACCATGCATTAATGGAGCCACTGATGCAGAAATACATCATCCCAGTATGCCTTCATGATACCCCAATGAAATGCTAGTTGGTCTGATCTCCAACACTTCATTGATGCATCATTCCGACCCTTTGAGTGCCACACATATGCATTTGTGCATCTAGACAAGCAATGGGCATGATGCATTAATGCACAATTTGCCTTTAAAGGGTTGAGGTCTGGTGGCATTGGTGGTGGTGGGGAGGGGTTAGGTTGTGGGTATACAGGGTAGGAGTGTCATTGATATCCAATTTATTTCGATTTTGATTATCACTATTTTTATCTCGATATCCCAAATATATCGACTATCATGATACAGGCCAAAATGGCCTTGATCTGGACGTTCTAACAGTGAAAGAATTGTTCAAATACTCCAATTAGAACAGATGTTAGAGCCACTTGTATATTTCCTCTCTTCGGCAAAAAAGTGAAGCATTGAAAAATAATTTTTGAAGTCCTTAAATATTTTATACTTGATTTTTTTTTCCATATCACCAGGTAATTTGTTCAATAACTCTGGTTCTAGTAGGAATTTTTACAAAATTCTTACAGTTTTAGAAAGGTCTAGATCTGTACTTTTGGGGTAATAAAGACTGTATCGATATAATGGTATTATCGATGCGATAATCGATGTTTTGTAAATGGCGACGTATCGATATGGTATGTATCGATGACACTCCTAATACAGGGGTCTAGGTAAACATGAGGAGGAGGAGGCTGAGGTCATGGATGCGTGCTTTCTCCAGGGTGAGGGCATACAGCAGGGCACCATAGTTTTATGGTGATCTTTCACGATGTGTAGTGTAGGACTATGCACCAGACCTCATACCTAATCTGTTTGGTGCATGACTGTCTCAAGCAAAACAGCATCCAAAGTCTCACCCCGAAAATCATGGGCACTGCTGTCTAAAAATAATGATAATTACAACTGTAGGTCTCTTATTATCTTTGAGCATATTTAACCAAGGGTTAGCAAGCGCCCACATTTTAAGTCTTGTCGACCAGCGGACGCTAGGTTTTAATGGATATTAGCTGATAGTACCATTTGCCAACACCACAAGTAGCTTTGCCGGAGGCAAGAAAGAGTCTGTTCACTATATTTCTTGTTTGCATGATTTAGCAGAAAGTGGGAAACAGGTAGGTTAGGTTAGATTAAGCATGAGAGAAAGGCATCAGTGTGGTAATTAGAATTGATGCAGTCAACCACCTGTTAGCATACAGAGAGGAGACTGGCGGTTAGTAAGTGGTGCAACTGCCTTCAAATGGGACCAATCTACTTTGGCCCTTTAAGTAAAGGTTTAAGCACAAGGGTCTCAAATAGCGCCACTCTCAAATTAGAATCGGACAAACAGAAGTATTGAAATAAATCTTAAGCACTGAAACAGTATTCACAATGAGTGCCTGTGTTAAATAAGGGATGGTATTGAAATAAATGAGCATCCGACTGCTTTAATGGCCACTTCAGTATTCATTGTCGCCAAGGCTGCATTAATACGTGATGACATTAAAACAATACATGGTCATTACAGGTTTACTATAATTATATTGACTTTTGAAATGGTGCTTATGGAAATTCTCATAAGACTTCCATTAAAGACTTCCATTATTTGTGAGTGTAATTTAACAATATTTTTCCTCTGTTCCTTCAGGTGAGTGGTTTCTACCCTTAACATTACGGAATAAGGTGAAGTATCTACGTCAAGTGGTTTCTTAATGGCTGAAGGTTTAGAAAACAATGTGAATGTACCCTTTACTGTTCTCATTGGAGCATTTCACCTCTGTCATATTGTATAGATCTTCATTTAAATCCGACCAGTTATGGATACTTTCCGAATATATATATCCTATTTTTCCATCTCCTGATTGTGTTCATATTGACATTTATCAAGATCTATGAAGTTATTGTACTTTTTAATCTGTGACTTTCCTTTGAAAAATTGGTCTACTCTATAGCATTATTTAAATGAACATAGCAGTTCATAAATGCAATGAGCAAGTCCAAAAAAAAGTGTTTTATTATTTATTTGTTATCTTGCAACAGCTCCTTAATTACACCGAGAGTCAAATTGATTCTAGCTAAAAAAAAAACACAACAACAAACAATTCAATTAAACCACCTTCTCTTATATACTCAGGATATGGAGTCTTCCAAAAGCAACCTCATAATGTACTACACTGAGCACACTCTAAAAAATAACTGTTGAATTTACCAGACATCCTCATAAAAGTGAAAAAAGTAATCATATTGCAGTGACGCAGAGTGGTTTCTACAATGAAGCTCCAGATGGCAGTACAGTGGTACAAGGGAATTCCTGTGAAAATAAAGACAAATCTCTGGCAGTTTTTGGACAAGGAGTTCACCATCATTTTGACAATATTCATTTTTTACTCTGCACCATCAGTCTTACACAACCCAATGTCACCCTCCATAACCAACTTTCAACCCTGTACCAATCTACAACCTAAAATGACCATAGTTAAGACAGATGGGTTCATGTTTACCCCCACCTTAAGTCCTGTAGCTAGGCAACACGCCACACTATACCTACAGGTAGGTAGGTTCCACAGTGTTCTCGTACGAGTGCTAAATTAATATGGCTGGAAAATGATGATGGATCCCGTTGTTAGGGACTCTTTGAAATATTGATGGGTGCCGAGTAGTACAGGTAAGGCCATCTAGAGTGCAGGGTTGGCCTCTGACTGGGGTCCTTTGGATGACACTTGTGAACCCCTTAACCCAGGTTGACACAGCTGTGGTCAATTCCTGGAGAGGACGGCAAGCTGCTGCTCATGCCTTATATAAAATTTCTAAAAAGAGGGAAGTTGATCAAAGAGCCTATTAGACATTAAATGCATGAGAAACGAAATGGGTGATATATTTGTTTGGTACCAGAACTTAAAATTGGGACCAACACATAGATGATAAATATCTCCTATTTTAGTTCAAATGTCTTGGAGTAAAATTCAAACCTGGATCAAACCTGTGTAAAACAAGACCTAGGTTTATTCAAAACAGTGCTAATTTACCATTCTTTGAAATAACCTCCAGGACATCATAATCATCAGGGAACACTTTTCTAACCTCTGCGGATCAGGATTTAAGAACAGATCATGCAAACTATCTGCAGCATAAGCTATAAGAGAAGTATAATGGTGGCCAGCAATCTACTCCAGCATTGGTCTGGATATCCATATTGACTTCAATGTGTTGAGGATAGTCTGCAGGTGATTACCTAGAAATATTGAGATGATTCCCGATGACACCCTGGTGAAATGCCATCTTAAGCCACCCTGTCTTCTGATACCTAACGTCCGTCATTCAGCCTTAAGAGGAGGTGCCAAAGGGGAATATCAAGGCCATTTGTGCCTTTTTGCAAGGATTTCAAAAATGAAATTGCCATCCATCATTTTGAATAGCGTGATATCTGCGCGATGATCTATCAAGAATCAATTGTGAATACTTGTCTGGTAGTCTCAAGTCCCTCAGGATCTACCTTTTTTTAACTCTTTAATTCTTTAAGGACTACATAGTGTGCTTTGGTGCTTATTATGTATTTATGTCATAGTGATTCTACTCACCAGGGTTGCATTTGTGCATTATGCCAATTTCCTAACATTAAAACACCTACAAAGGGTTAGACTGCATGATATATGATGAATCGTGAGGGCCAAAAAAAAATCTCCAGGCACTGCTCAAAGTTTGAAATGCATCGTAGCATACTGCATTGGTCCTGATAAGGCACAGATGCAGTGAGTAACTATCTAGTGCTGCACTCATGCACCAAGCAGGGGTAAAGTTTTGACTGGCATCAAAATGTAAGTCATTGACTTTTGTTTTATATAATAAAAATGATATACGATTATTTTATATCTGACATTCTCATTTCAAAAGTCATCATCATAATTTGTACTTAACGCAGCCTTACCTCTTAGAGTACATAGATCCAGACGGTAGTTGTTGACATCTAATTGGTTTTTACACAGTCACAGTGACAACCATAAACCATGAGAAACTGGCTGCCTTAGTGACAGTCTGATCATATCAGGACTTGATCGGGATGTCCCATTTCTCTCCCCCCCCTATGCTGTCCCAGTCTGTCCTATAGTTAGGCTACAGTAGCCTATAAAGGTGTAATACAAGGAGAATATACAAGACAAATATTATTGTGGCTTTTTGATTGTACACAGGTTGCACGCAACTTTAGACTATTTGTATAACCAGTGGTAAGATGTCCTTCAGATCTGATATACATTTACATTTCTCATACTGTTTTCAACATAGTGAAAGAGCTGCCAATAACACTAGCTATTACAATGTTTTCATTCCGATGCTATAAGAATCATTTGTTCTTTAAAAGGGAACCATTTGAGGTTCAATTATTTTATCAAGCTAGTAACATACAAGGTATTTCTGGACCAATTTTCTTTAATTAGGAGCATCATAAATAAAATTCAGACATGAATTCTTATGTATCTTGGTAGAGGATCCTTTTTAACCACCTCAAATTAGATTTCATCATTTTGATCAGGATGATTAACATAACTAACATCTTCCCTAAGGTCCTAATCGGCTCTGATAGAATCAGTGCTATAAATGATCTGATGTTTCTGAGGAGATCAACCTATAGGGCAAGGCTCGATATACTGGGTTCTGGTGATTGTCCTTCACTGAATTGTACAATATGGTTTCCAATACCGACTGACCTGGAATGCTACTTTATTGATTGATGCCTGTGTTAACGGGACCGAGGCCCAAATCTGGGACCCCATTTGTGCAGGAGACCAATATTCACTGATAGGGCCAGGAGAAATATGCATGGGATGGGGAGAGATGCTGAGGTAGTGTGAGAGGGTAGGGGCTAGATGTAGGATGAAGTGATGCGCCAGAATGTGGTGTATAGCCCTTCAGCCCTTTCACTCTTCGAAGGCAGACCATAACCAACTTTCACCCTCAATACTGCTTAGTGCATTAATACATTAACCACATTGGTATTTTGACATCAAAAGCCATTGGAGCAGGTTCTCAAATGTTACATTCGCTGTCATGATCCATAAATGTACGTCTGGAGGCCATTTCTTAATGTACTACGACTACACACAGTCACTACTATTTAAAAATGCCAAGAATGAGCCAGGCTATCGTAGGAACTGCCCTATGACTGCTCACTACGATTAGCAGCTATGCAGGTAGGGGAGAAAGTAAGTTGGGGTGTGGCAAAGGAAAGAGATCTTGCAAGCATGTTAGGCGAAGAATGGGGCAAGATGTAAGACTGCTGGAGGGAGGGGGTGGGTGGGTGGGTGGGTGGGTAGGTGGGAGGGAAGTGTAGCAGGAGATAGGGAGGCAATGAGAGGATAGGGGGTAATGTGGGGTCATGGGAAGTTGCATCTTACCCTCTCTACCTCATAATGCAGGGTCATATATAGGATATTAGGGGCTGGAGGCTACGGTAAATGCACCATGAAAGATGATGCTTAATTTGTTAACAACAAGGAGACCATGTTCATATTCAATCACCCGTTGACCATCTGGCACTGTGAATTGTCGGGAAATCTTGGAATGACTATATCCCTGGGGGGCATACAGAATTGGTTAATAAAGTTAGCAGTTGTACCTAATGTATAATCTAGTCACAGAATAAAGCACTAGGGATATGGAAGATAGTGTCTAGGTATACATTAATCATTTTCAGTTTAATCATGCATGTGTGATGAAATTTCGTGACGAAAGTCGCGTAGCTTGTTGCAATAAAAAAAAAATCAAAAATCAAATCTATATCTTTGGAAATTTGTTTCTTATGGACGCACTTGAACTTTGTCATTTTACATACATTTAATTCTAACTATTACTTACTACTAGTCTCCTGCCTGGGTATGTTACCGTATATTTGTTACCTGCTTTACAGGTATACACCAAGTGGCAGGTATAGAGGAATTTTAGCTAGGGCAATTCTGGCACCTTGTTGACACTCAAAATATGGACTCCTAAATTGAGAGTGGCAAAAACCAACCCTGTAATATCCGACAGTGATCACCATAAATCATACACAGCCACTGTCCATAACCAACTGTCAACCCCTAACCGATCCACAACCTAAAATGACAGTACTTAAGACACATGGGGTCATGTTTACCCCTACCTTGGCTCATCTCATTAGGCATTAGACCTAGTCACAGTGCTTAGCATGGGTCATAGGGGTGTTCCTAAGCCAGTGCTAAATTAATAGTGCTGGAAAATGATGATGGATAAGGTCAGTATGTAATCTTTGAAATATTGATGGGTGCAGGGTAGTATAGATAAGGACATCTAGATTGCAGGGGTCGGCCACTGACTGGGGTCCACTGAATAACACTTGTGAACCCCTTAACCCAGGTTGACACAGCTGTGGTCAATTCCTGGAGAGTACTACTGCCCACCGTTTATGCCTTATATGGAATTTCTTAAAGCAGAGTAAACTGATTAAAGAGACATTAGACAATGAAAACCTGAGTCCTATCTGTTAGGTGTATACGAATCAACCCAATTAGATTTAAAATATCTTATTTTTAGGGAAAATTAAACATGCATTAAATTTGTTTTGAGAAGGGTTGTAGTGCCAGTACATGATTATTAGGTAACACCATTATCATCTCCGCGAATCAGAAATCACGAGCAGAGTATAGACAAAATATTATGAGCCTTAGGTACAGAAGAAGTATGATGGCTGCCATTGATCCACTTCAGGCTTCATCAGAATCTCCATATTGACTTCAATGTGCTGATTATAGTCTTGAGGCGATCAGTTGGAGATATTGAGATCACTCCCAATGGCATTCTGACAAAAATGTCATCTTTGGCCACCCTGTCCTCAGATACGCCATGTCATTCAGCCTTGTCAGGAAGCACCAAAGGGTAATATCAAGGGCATTTGCGCTCTTCTTTGCTGATTTCAAAACTGAAATTGCCATCCATCATTTTAAATGGCATGATATCGGCCTAGTTATCTCTCAAGAATCCCTGGTTATCTCTCAAGAATCCCCATCTGGCAGTCTTAAGTCCCTCAGGATCTACTGGCATCATTATAACTCTTCAAGCGTTGCTTGGTATTCAAATGCACCATACCCATTGGTTCTCATGATATATCAATGAGGCCTTAGTAATTCTACTCACCCGGGTTGCATTTAGTTATCATGCCAATTTGCTATAAAGGAATCAATTAGGCCATACATATGTTAAAATGATGTTGACCCTAGGTCATTGAAAAAAAAAGAGATAAATATTCACCAAGGCAATTTTATTATTATGTTGCAATCTTGCATTGGCACATTATGCAGACCAGAGAACATCAAGCTTGAGGCATTAGGTGACCTTTAAAAGGTTTTGAAACCATCTATGGTCAATGTAAAAAAACCCAAGGACGTCAGATTAATGATACCCGGCCAACACAACTTGCACTTAACACAGCATTACCATTCACACCCCATACATACTGACCGGAGTTGTTGACATCTCATTGGTTAGTACACAGTCATAAAGTGTGAGTTACTGGTTGCCTTAGTGACAGTCTGGTCATATCAGACCTTGATCAGGATGTCCCATCCCCTCCCTATGCTGTTATAGTCATATCTTATACCTGCACTATGGAAGTCACCAGTATAAGGGTGTAGTACTCTAACAGTGTGATAGTGGTTTGGTTGGTTAGTTTTATGTGCTGTATTATATTCATGAACCACCCATTTTGTATAATCATTACTAGAAAAATCTTTCAAAATTAGAGTATATATTTCCCTGTTTTTGTCACGGTATAGTAGGTTTCGGGAAAGCTTTTCTTTCAGTATTAACCTTCTCCATGCAGGTCCTGAAGCAAGGCTGTTTTTGCCTACTTTGGCCATTGGGGATCAGTAGCAATAAATAGACCTTTTATTTGATAAGACCAGGAGGTTGATTCAAAGCAGTGGATAATTGCACTGTTTTGAATTAATCTGCAGTAATATTCAGCATATTAGATATCATTGTACCAATTTTCCTTAATATGTAAGGTATTGCAGACAACTAATGCCTTAATATTTATGGGTATTTGTAGAGGGGTCACCTAAGTCTGCTCAAATTAGACTTTTATCATTTTGATCAGACTGAGGATCCTTGATCATTTCTGACAGCACCCTTCAGGATCAAATCAGGTCCAAATCATCTCTGATGGAATATAGTACTCTAAATTCTGTCAACATCTTAAGATATTACCCTGGGGCAAGGTTCAATGTACTGATCAGTGGTGATTGTCCATTACTGAATTATACAAGATGGTTTCCCACACAGACTGATCAGGAATGTTACTTTATTGATTGATGCCCATGTTAACGGGATGGAGGCCCGGTCTGCATACCCGGGACCCATTTGTGCAGGGGACCAATATCCACTGATAGGGCTACGAGAAATATGCATGGGATGGGGAGAGATGCTGAGGTAGGGGTATAGTAGAGGGTAGGGGATGGATGAAGTGATGAGGGAAAATCAGCAGTATAACCCCTTTAGGATGGCATACGTATAAAGGGTGCAATTAGCCCTGGTGGTTTGGTAACTAATGCTGGTGATTAGAATTCCTACCCACAATGCATTATGATGATTAGCAAACCAATATGCACCACATGTGAGTCATTCTCCAGGGCTAGATTCAACTTTCATAATACTTAAATTAAGAAAAATATTTACAAAGGGTGGCAATCAGTGAGTTTGTGTACTGCAAGTTAAGAAAGAAAGTCTGTGAAGTAAAGGAATAGAGGAGGTCTGAGAGATAGAGATAGATAGATAGAGATAGAGATAGAGATAGATAGAGAGAGATAGAGACAGAGACAGAGAAAGACAGATAGAGAGAGAGACAGACAGACAGACAGAGAAAGAGAGATAGAGAGAGAGAGACAGAGAGAGAGAGAGAGAGAGAGAGAGAGACAGACAGACAGACAGACAGACAGACAGACAGAGGAAGATGGAGGGAGCTACCATACTAGCGTAGTGGTGTAACTGCAGTCCTAAGATGTATGGAGTCATATAGAACGCCTTATGAATAACTAAGTAAATGACTGACTGCACGAAGCCATTACCGACACCTATATATACAACCATTTAATGGCTGCAGATTGCTCCAGTGCCCTGTGTCAAAATGAATGAGGGTAGTCCAGCTGATTAACTCATCATGGCAAAATTTAGGCATCATACTACCATGCAGTTATAGACCCAAAACGGTTTGCATGATGCATCACAACCCTCATCAGTACTATATTGGTCAAAAGAAGGAACTTTAAGCACTATGTTGTCCTTAGACGTTTTAGATGATGTAGCTTTGGCAGCAGCTCCCATTAGTGATACAGCTAGTTCACACCTCCTGTCACTTAGACTATCTCCTACAGGTTTCAGTGACAATGCATCACAACTACAGACCCAGAAACAGAGACAGCCCATTGCCATGCAACCAGATAAAAACATACACACCAAACTACATAGTGTCATGACCTATGTTTCTTCAGAGTATCTGAAATTCAGATACATCAAAATCTTGATCATGATTGTATTTTACTGTTTCCTTGGGAAAGAATCAACCCAATCGGGTCACCGTGATGCCTTAGTGCGCCCCTCGTCAGTTATTTGCCTGCTCTGTAAAAAAAAAACTGTTGAATCTACCAGGGATCCTTGTAAATCTGAACACTGAACCACCTTAATGGTAAAGCAGGGTGGCACTGTAGTTTTTACAAGAAACCCCAGGTGGCAGTATGGTGGTACAAGGAATCTCTGTGAAAATAACAACATCTCTGTGAAAATAACGACGGACCTTCGGCAACTTTGGGATGAGGAATCCTTTGTTATTTTGATGACATTTTTTGGACAACAGTGTGAACAACATTCATGCATCAACACTTTATTGATCAAGGGCACTTTGGTTGTTAAAGCGGAGCATCAGTGATATTGGGGAGAACCGGTGGAGGACAAACTTAATGAAGCATGTAGAGATGAAGAAGGTGAGGTGATCATCCCAAGAGGACATGGAGTGCAGATAGGGGCCTTGGACATCTAACTCCTTAAGTTAAGTGTCAAGTGGTTTTATGCACTATGTAATATGGCCAGAACGATGGATGAATGAATCCTAGCTGTGTATTTCAAGCAAATTGCATTTTTGCATCATTCAATATCCACAGGGTTTATTACACATTAAATAGCTGGAACCAATACAGCAAATGCATTGGTCATGTGACAAGTAAGACACCTGGAACTGAAGCCTGAATGTGTCCCTGAAAGTGTTAAAAGTGGTTTGTTGTGAGTAGTGAGGCGCAAAAAGGATGCATGTCCATTTGGGAGTAATTGGGCACTGGGTAGGGGAGGAGGGAGATGGTAGGGGTAGAGAAATGTATAAAGCAAGGGGTTCATATGTGTAAGGAAAGGGGGGAGGGGATCACAGACAGGGATTTGGAAGAATTCAGTTAGGAGGAAGGAGGTATAAAGTAAAGGACAGATGGGAAGAGAAGAGAGGAGAAAGAGAAAAGAAGAGGATGGGAAGTAGGGAGAAGTAGGGACAGGGGAGGGAGATAGGTGTTAACACAAATATTACAGTCAGAATGTATGAATATTGATTCTTTTTTACATAAAAGGCACACGCTTACCCACAGATATGTATCCGGCGAGTTATATGTGTACACATACAGTTAAAGCCATGTATCCTTCTGATTGATATACTTAGCATTATTGTAAATCAATTACTACAACTGTATCCTATTGTAAGGCCTTGGTCAAGTCAGTTCACAAAACAGGGAGACCACTTATTCCTCATGATGTGTGAATGAAATATTTCAAAACCAAAACTCAAGCTCAAAGTCAGAGTGAGTTGAAAGGATGGAGTGAGAAAGGGGTATATGGAGGGAGGGAAGGAGGGAGGGAAGGAGGGGAGAGGCTGGCAGACTGGCAGGCTGGCAGGCAGGCAGACAGGCAGGAATGCAGGGGAGTTGAAGGGAGGGAGAGAAGGAGAGAGAGGAAGATGTTTGGTAGGGAAGGGTCATATACAGGGGGATTAGGTTCTAGAGGTTGGGGTTAATGGCGCACCATGAAAGAGGATGCTTAATGTGTTAACACCAAGGAGGCCATCAGAGGGTGCCGCCTCAGGGCACTGATCGATGTGTTTCACATTCAATCACCAGTGGTCCATCAGGCTCTGTGTATTACTATCTATAAATGTCGGTCTCTCACTATAAGCAATAACTGCTGCATCTACCAGGAGTCCTATCATATAATGAAAAGTGAACAATCATGCTTATAATGAAGCAAAACAATGTAGACCTCAGAGTAAAGCCTCAAATAGTAGTGCAGTCAAGCACTGTGCCACCAGCAATCTCTGTAAAATTATGGTGACATCATTGTCCCCAAGTTGTCAGAAAGTGCTGTTAATTTGAGAGCATCTTTTGTAGCCAATTTTGCCGGCATCCGCTCAGTATCTTGTCAGCGTTCTGTTGGTAATTTGTTAGCAACTTGACAGTACCACGTCAGAATCTTATTAGCATCTTTGTGGCGTCATGTTGGCATATCATCAGAACTCATATTGGTACCTGGCCTGTTGCTGGTAATATTACATTCTTGTCAGGATTCTTATTAGCAATACGTCAGTATAATGTCAGCAGGAGATTTCTGGCTATTTTGACTTTCACACCTCTACACCATTTAGGTTTGAATATTTTAGTCTTACTCCTGAAGTGGAAGGGGGTTACAACCTTCTCCTACCCCTACTGAATACCCTGCACAGCCAAATATCCTTCAAGCACCCTGATCGAATCTGCCCCTCCCTGCACCCCCAGCTGCCAATATCAATTGGTGCAATTACAGCTGGTGGTTATGGGTGCCACTTCACTGAGGTACCTAAGTCTGTGACATGTCCTGAAGGTTGTTGAGGGAAGGTCCTGTTCGGCACCTTTATGGTTGTCTTCCACTTACCAAGCAATGCCAGCATTTACTGCAGGATTGTGTAAGGTTTGCAGCCAGACAATTTCCAGAGCCCCGCTAGTGTCACATGGGTGTATGCGTTACATGCAACACTCCAAAATCCTTTGTTGTGGAAGGCGCTTGGCATATAAATTATGAAACCCCGGGTATGAATCTTCCGGAGGTATTTGAAAATGTGGTTGTAAATTTCATTTTGACAATTCTCATCTGGATGGAAAATTTTGCTAGTTCATTCTCTCTCTCTCTCTCTCTCTCTCTCTCTCTCTCTCTCTCTCTCATCCTGCTCCTGCTGTCCCCTTGCTCTCATTTTCTCTTTCGGTTTTCCTCTTTTTTTTTTGGGGGGGGCATTGCATCTTCATGACCTACAACATAAAGTACACCTTGACCTGCGTAAGGCTGTAGTAGCTGTGGAGGGTAATGGGCATCCATTTTAAGGTAGCCCACCAGTCTTTGTCCTGGAGGGTGTTACATAATGCATGCAGGGACATGTTATAGTGCTGTAAGGACAGGGGGGTACTACAAGGGGTGAAGAGCCCTTCAACCCTTCAGCCCTTCAACCCTTTAACCAATTTTAAAGGTCCCTGACGTGGGAGTGTATCATGCCCATTGGTCATCATGATGCACCAATAAAGTGCTGGCGAGACTGCTCATGAGCACTTCATTGGAGCATCATACCGACCCTCCGGCAGTATATGTATCAACCCTGATGGGTTGGCATGATGCTCCAATGAAGTACTGCCAAGCAGTCTCGCCAGCACTTCATTGGTGTATCATGATGGCAAATCGTCATGATGCATTAATGCATCAGCAGACCTTAAAGGGGCCACTAGTGCTGGAGTGTCATACCCAATGGAGGGCATTATGCTACAATGGCGTAATACACATCATGCCAGCCCTCTGGGACTGTATTGACTCCGTCGGGTCGGCATGATGCAGGGCTGCATTCAGGCATCACGACGACCAATACGCATGATGCATGCATGTATACATTGATGACCTGTAAAGGATTTAGAGACGCGAGTGGCTTCAAGGCATTATGTTTACTGCTATACCTCATGCACTAGTTTGCATGTGCCTTAATATTACCTCCCTCACATTCAGGACAAACAAAATGGTGCGCTTCTACAAGGCTGTCATGATGCAGTGCAGGTGCAGCAGGGTAAACGAGGTGACAATCATGGATTGAACAGACAGATAACTATGCACCACTTATAGAGCTAGTGAAATGGTATAATATTACACTGGTGTGAGGGGAGAGGACACAAGAGGTGAGAGAGAGCCCCTGTGTCCATTAGGAAGTAACCGTACGCTGGATATAGTACCCTATTGGCTGAAATAAGTGTCAAGGTCTCAAACAAGACTCTGTGTGAATGTGGGGGGGGGGGGCAGTGGGTTCCACAGAGAGACTGATAAGCGCTCCACATTGTACAGGACGTACAATGACCTGGGACCTCAAATAAGTGCCAGTCTCAAATAGGAACAAGGGCAGGAATGTTAATATCAAGCATTGGACCATGTACCTCAAATTACTGCCCGGGGTACTTTACAATGTACCTGCTTTACCAATGGTCAGCCTGGAGAGCTCACTGAGGAGTTTAGTTCACCTAGAAGCAATCATGGGAAACTATAGGTTGGCAACCAAAATAAACTACCACAAATACTATAACAGGGTTCTAGCCTATCAGTCTCCATGTACTCCTTTAAGACTCTCAGTGCAAGGAACCCATGTGTGGTGGCTAGAATACTAGAGGTAATAGCAGGAGTCAGACAAAAGAAGCTGAATGGAAATGACACAATTCAATGATTTCCATGCCGCCTTCTCAGCCTGTCCATTAGCATGTAAATTACAACAGCAGCAACAGCCAGGAGCAGATCCCCCCCCCCACCCCCTATCCTCAGCCTCAGCAAGAATCAGGTATTAACCCTTTATAGGTCGCTGATGCATTAATGAATCATGCCCATTAGTCGGCGTGAAGCACTGATAAAGTGTCATGGGGGCATCATGCCGACCTTAGGGAGTCGATACATAAACTCCCGGAGGGTCGGCATGATGCTCCAATGAAGTGCTGGCAAGACTGCTCGCCAGCAGTTCATTGGTGCATCATGACGACCATCATGCCGACCATGATGCACACCTGCATCAGCAGCTTTAAAGGGTTACCCCTCTTAGGGTGGGATAGTGGTTCATTGTATTATGCCCACTGGACGTCATGATGTATGAATGCAGCCCTGGTGAGTAACTCGCCATGGCTGCATTCATGCATCATACCGTTTCTGCGGGTTGATCAATACATATGCAAAATATTGGCATGATGGACAATGTGGCACAGGTGTGGTGCTCGTCAGTGCTGCTTTGGTGCATCATGATGCCAAAGGGGCAGGAACTATAATAGGAATAATGTAGCTCTCACAGTACTACACTGAAAACCTAGAAGTACTGAAACTAGTCAGCGGTGACCACTTTAGGTCCTCAAGTTGACGATACCTAAAACTACAACTTTAGGTAGTCAAAATGATGACTTTAAGTCATCATACTGATGACCTGAGTCATCAATATTACGACTCTGTACTGTCAGTACTGACTCAGGTCATCAGGATGATGACCTAAAGTCGTCATTTTGACTACCTAAAGCTGTAGTTTTAGGTATCGTCAACTTGAGGACCTAAAGTGGTCACCGCTGACTAGTTTTGGATCTTCCATGTTTTCAGTGTAAGTTAGAGGGGCCTACCCCCTCCATCCTCTCTCTCTCTCTCTCTCTCTCTCTCTCTCTCTCTCTCTCTCTCTCTCTCTCTCTCTCATACAGAGACCCAGATATCCACCACACTCCCCTAACCCCACCAGCAGTGCCTAGTCAGTTCGATTTGCTGCTAGCTGACAAATGTGAGAATTGCATTGCCAATGTGACTTTGTCAGCGCGCCTAGATACCAGACTGGAGATTGTGATGTGGCATGGAAGAGACGGGGGTGGGGTGGGGGGTTGGTAGTACCAGGTTGTGCTTAGCGGTGCATTGTGAGTCAATACATATAGCCTCACACTCCTTGTTTTATAATAATTATTGTAGAATCATTTGATAGGGTGTGGTCATTGATTTATACATCAGGTGAGAGTTGAAGGCACCAAATGTTGACCCATCGCCCACTTTTTTAAAGCTTTCTCTTTGTTGTTGGAAAGATTCAGTTTAAAATCGATTTGAGCCAAGGTAAAGCACAATGTGTTATTTTGTATCTGAAAAGGGATGCATATATCTTTGTATATCTGTTAGAGAGGTACCTTTCCTCATTCCCAACTCCATCTCTTTACTGCTTTTCTAATGAGAACTAATGACTACTCAGCAGGTACTCTTAAATGCAAAACCAATTAAAATGTTTAAAAATGTATTATCCATGTGGCAAACACAAGAGACATGGTCACTGAGACAATAGTGCATTGTGACTACCCTTATACTTTATCTATTTGAGTCACACCACTATGTTTAAGCGCCAGGGTCTCAAATAATGCAAGCCTCGAATAAGCGCCGAGGGTACAGGGGTATTGAAATCAATCTTAAGCACTGCAAACAGTTTTCAAATAAGCGCCTGTCTCAGATAAGGGCCGATGGTAGAAAGGTATTCAAATTAATGAGCGCCTGGACGCTTAAACGGGCCAATAAGGGGCCCTAATTTGACACTGGAATATGTGTGTACTCTTAAGAAGTCTATATACCACATGATGGGATTGGGGGGGGGGTGGGGATGACAATGGCAATTATATAAGCTAGAAGGAAAAAGGAAAGCTAGATCTCTAATGGCCCAAATGACCCCTCTCACTTGATAACCGTTTGCTGTATAAAACTCCTGTGGACAACATTGGAATCTAAGGACATTATTCACTTTGTCTTTCGGCAATAGAAGGATGTTGTGCAGTCAATGAATAAATTATCATTGTCATAAGATGGTGTATACATTCTGGTCGAACACTCTACAAAAATAGCCCTCCATAAAGTGCCACTATCTGGAAGTGCCATAGGCCCATATTACAATGGTAGTTTATAAAGCTAGGGCCCCCCGAAAGGGCCCTGTTTTATTTAAGGCATGTTACCTTTCTCCTCATAAGCCTTTCATGACACCCGACCACTTGGGCCACCATATTGGAACAGCACATAGAGCAGCTCACGTCGTCCCATATTTTGGGGTATACCGACACTCTAAGAAACAACTTTTAAATCTACAAGCCATTCCCACAAAACTGAACAGTGATCCACCATACTTGTCTTGCAGTAAAATAGTGTAGTTTCCCCAATGGAGCACCTGACGGGAGTTCAGTTGCACAAGCGCTGTGAACATAATGATGATTCTCTGGTAATTTTGGGACAAGGGCCTCACTGTTATTTCCTTTTCAATATTATTTATGACAGTGTATCTAAACCGCACCTTTACCGGGCACAGCCTAATTCAGAAACCTATCAAGCCTTATTACAAAAGGAGGGTAGTAATCTTTCTTTCCTGTCCCAACATATTTTCTCCTGCATCTTCTTGTGATGCGAAAAACAACAATTTAACCCTTTTTGCCTCCTGAGTTAAAGGCTTGTGTAGGCGGATCATGTCAAATTGCTGCGAGTAACTCGTTAGGGCCGCACAATCTGCATCCTAACGACAAACAGTCACACTATTCGCTCTCATAAACTTTTTGATCAAAATTGATCAACCAGATATCAATGCTGAACTAAAATATTACTATATTGCCTTACAACAGTACACTGAGTACATTGCCCTTAGAGGTTTAAAATGTGAGGTGTCTTGGTCAATCAAATCAATCTTGGACACTTGTGCAGATTCTTGCAGGATAAAAAAAGAGCGTGCTGCACGAAGCCGTCTGAGAACTTGTGGAAATAAAAAGATAATGATGTCTCTTGTGGAGATATAACTGAGAGAAAAACATGAATCATCCTGTCCAACAAAAATATATAGACAAAGGTGCACGAGAACTGGTCAGCACTGAGGGTTATCACACGAGGCGAAGCCGAGTGTGATAACCCTCAATTCAAGTGCTCCTTTGTATTTATCTCAAGTTAATTTAGTCAGATATGTTCAAAATTCGATTTATTTGGCATTAGAAATGATTTTATCATCAGTTATTTGACCGTTTTGGATGTTTTCCCAGGGAGTGTGATATGGGGAAGGGTTATCACACTGTGGGGTGTGATACAGAGTTTCTTGGTTAAGCCTATGGGGCTCTCGTATTCAACTTGAGATAAAAGAGGTTATTCATCAACGTGTTCTGAATGGCGATTCATAAGTTAAAAAATTATGATTTTGTTTGAAAATTATCAGGTGAGTGAGAAAGGAACTCTTGCTCGTTTTAGGGCAATTCACAGCATGTTGTATTGATCTTCATTCAATTATTAAGCTTTTCGAATTTTAAGCTTTTCGTTTCAATGACAGTTTCATTCTCAACATGAAGCAAACATATCAATCTGATCCTTTTAATAAAAGAAAATAAAATTATGAATTAACCCCCTCACCCTCCATTGGCATCAGGAGGGCATTTCAGAATAAAGCTATTGTTATCAGTTTGAAATGCCCTCCATTGTAAGCCCACTCCCATGTGCAAGGTATGACTACGCTCCACACATGATTTAACTGACATATATCTGCCATTTGCAATCGTCTCAACTTAAGAAATATCCTCCTTAAATTAAAAGAAAATCCCCACCCGTGTGCACCTGCATTATTTATCATAGCAATAGCCTTATGCAGGCAATGTTTTATGGACAATTTCATAGTACATAATCCATTTCTTTTCTCTGATTTGAATTCCATTGAAATATTCAGGAATAGGTACACACATCTAGGTTACTAGAGCGGGAGAGAGAGAGAGAGAGAGAGAGAGAGAGAGAGAGAGAGAGAGAGAGAGAGAGAGAGAGCTGATCAGATGATGCTGTGGGGCTAATTTCCGAGTGTGACTACCCCTCCACCTGAACCCCAGATGCCAGGAGGCTGCAAATAGCTCCGATTAGCACAGTGTTTATTCACCCAAGGTGCGCTTTAAACCTTCAGGTGATGTACATTGTACAGTGCATTAACACATTACAACCATTGCAGCCCTGGCAAGTTACTCATATTCATGCATTGTGCGAACCGTTTGGGAGTACTATTCACTACTTGTAAGTTTGACATGCTGCCTGAATGCTGTTCTGGGGTATGTTTCATAACAGGTAACGATTTGCTACTTATTTTCTGTCTCAAACGATCATCTATTGTACCATTTACCCATCAGCATCATGTTACCAACTGCACTATTATTAATTGTTAGAATACATGGAAAAGATTCTTGGGCCAAATGGGATCAGTATGATGCACCAATGCTGTGCTGGTGAGCAGAATCACCATCACTGCATCTTATTCGAATAGGGTTTCAATATTTAAATGGAAATTTCAACCACACAGCCACATTATATCTACGCGCGGGTTTTCCACGTTTTCCATATAGACTGGAAATACCTGGGAAATTTGATTTCCTTTATGTTCCCTTCAGCGTTTTGTGTTTGTAATCACCTGAGGTCGAAATCACTTCCGTCCAACTAAAGGAATAAGGACAGTAAATCCCAATTTAAGTATAAAGTACAGGAATAAGGACATTAAATTTCCTGTTGATCAAGACAGCAGTACATAGGTTTACAAGGATTTTGCTGGCTATTCTGATATTCAATATCCCTTCTGGCACTTTCATCATTTGTCCCATACTCTCCATTCTGACCTTTTCACAGCTGATCCACTCTGTCAGCAATTATCTCTACCCCAACCCATCTATGGTTTTACACTGCTTTAGTATCACTCTATACCACCTTTCCCTATCTCTGTACTACATAAGTGAATCGCATGTTTAGCACAGGCTGCATGTATACACCCCCCTGCCTCCCGACAGAACTACTACCCCCAACCCACTGTTATCGTACCCTGCCTGGCACTGGGGTAACCACCTCCACTCCTACTGCTGCCATTCTTAGAAAGAAGTTGGGGACCAGATGTAGTCTCTGATTGATTCAGATGACTGTAGAAGACTCTAGCAATATTCTCCTCCAGACCATAAAGGCAAAAATAATTCCGCGAAGTTCAGGCGCCGCCCATACACCTTTGCAGAGTAGCAAATTCCCTAGACTCAGAAGTACTGCCCAAGTGCATTGTGACTAGGGTTTAAGGGCCAGAACTGGATCTAGAAATCGGGTAGGAGAATGAAGCTAGGCCAAATATAGTAATAGGGTCCGTCAGTCTGACGGTCACCATATTGGTACCCATTGCTTGACAGTGGGTTCGAAGCATAGTGGGGACTTGGCAGTGAGCACCAAACCCTATGGGCTCGAAGCAGACATGGGACTACACTGACTCACACTTTTCTATCCTTCTCCCCACAACCTCTGCATGGAGACTTACTCATGTCGGTGCACATGCTAGTTTTTGGGAGTGTATGAGAGCAATAGGAAAAGTCATGAAGCATGAATACCACCCTGATAATATAAATATAAGGTGGAGTTGAATGTGGACAGGCCTCACTGATGCGATGCAAAACTGTTCCATGGGAGTGGACATTTGCATTTATGTCATGGCCTATGGGGTAAATTCGCTTTTAGATAAAGAAAAACAGCTCAGCTCCATTCAAAGCCCAAGATGGCGGACCCCATTGAATACAAGCATATTGTATTCCTTGCCCCCCATTGAATACGGCCATTCTAGTACTAATCTATAGTGATGTTCGTATCAGCTATGATATAAGTATAGGGGCTTCATAAATACATCATGGCAGTCTTACATGAATAATTCACCATGAAAGGGCTGGCGTCGAAATTCCAGAGACTACTATGAATTTTGCAGCCACCTCCTGTCTCATAACAGAAAACCACTTCCACTACTACCATCAGACCTCAACACCCACCCACCCACCACCACAACAGACATTCATACAACTCACTCCAGAGGGTTCCAACCAGTAGAAGGGTAGGCACCACCCCACCAGCACCACCTACAGGTATTCTTATCAGTCACAGATAGTGATACAAGCTGGATAAGGGGTTGTGTATGAGCCCAGAGACACATCCAGAGTTTATCTGTAACAGAGACACAACCAGAGACTGATATCAACCAGAGACTAGTATCATCAGAGGATTGTTTGTGTGTATATCCGTCAGTTTGGCACCTGTGGGCGGAAAGGGTAGAGAGGCTGCCTTTGCATTAAGTACACATAGACTCAAAAATACAGCAGAGCGACTTCTTTGATCAACTCAGTCCTCCTGCCACCAACCTGCCTGGAACACTAACTCACTCACTCAACTCAGAGCGTGCGAGCAGCTCAGAGAAGAGAGAAGATTCTCAGAGTTGTTTTTGTGTATATCAGGAGTTTGACACCTTTAGACAGGACAGGAGCACTGGCTTGGAAGCCTTGTTTTGAGTACAAATAAACTCAAAAACCTCAAGGTTTTGATCAAGGTAACCTGACTGGATGTCATTCAGCCACTCACTCACCTCACTAAGATTGAGCAGCTCAGGAAAAGAAAGATTCACTGGAAGAGCGGCTCAGTAGAAAGAAGTTTCCCAGACCTTTAAACAACACTGGACGAGTGACTCCAGCAGCAGAGGAGGGTGAAGAGTTCTGTGATTAACCCACTGGGACCTTCTTCTGTGTTTTGTCTGTTTGCCTACAGACTGGATTGTACACAATCACAAGCCCAGGGAGTCTTCCTGACTCTGGTGGTTTAGATATTGGGTATATACAAGGAGCATCAGGAGGAGGTGGTATCCCAGAGAGAGGAGGAATCTCAGGAATTAATTTTTTCCTGCTGCTGTGGGTGTAGGAGGAGGAACTAGGGCAATACGACAAGAGCAAGATAAGATAGATAAGACAGCAGGTAGGTGGTTAACATCATCATACATTGATTGTGCACGTCTCAGGGGTTGAGGAGGAGATAGGGTGTTGAGGCAGCTTAGGGAACATAGGGCATTGAGGCAGCTTAGGGAACATAGCCCTAGCTCTTTAAATACTGAGAGTGCACTAATGCATCACACCCTATGGTTGTCAGAGGTGGCATCGTGACGGCCAATTGAGCCTGATTTATCAATACAAGTCCAAAGGGCATTTAGACATGCGGTGGATTTAATCTTTTATACCATTCTAATGTTTATACAAATCTTGAATAGTGAATACTGTGCTCATGGTAGTTGTGATAACCCTCCCTACTTGACTCCATAGTCTATGGACAGTTCCGATAGTGGCTCAGTCTTGCCAGCTTTGGCCAGCATTGGAACCTCCTCATAACCGTAATTCCTATTAGTTTGGCAATTTGTAAATAAATTGCAAATTGCTTCTAGGTTAATAACAAAATTAATGTGCTTATAAGCACAAAAGAAAACGTTTATGACAAGTATTATGCCTCAAAGTGGTGGCTTCTAATCCATCTCTAAAGGGTCATTGTAGTTAATGCTACAAACATTATAGAGTGGCTCAATATTGCAGGCACAGGAGGCCTTTACCTGCTCTCCCTGTGTGGGGGAACAATGTAACAAACTCCAGTACCTCGATATGTATATATACACCTCTACAGCTCAATTACCGCAGGTGGTACAAGACCATACCTCTTCTCCCCTATTCCTCTCAAACATGTCTTTCTCTTTACCCCATGAGTGGTACACTTAGGTCCTCTTGACTTGATCTAAAGTGGGTGTTCTGCTGGACCATTCATCTGCTAGCTTCCACTCAAATGAAATTTAAAACAACAATAAAGAAAAACAACAAAATGAAACAACCAAATAAAAAACGCAAAAGCAACAGGGAGTTTCAAAGGCAGTTACTGGGTTCCAAGTCCTAAAGATTTTAGCAAGAAATCGGGAACAATTGACTCTGAAATACTGGTTGTCTTCAGCTTGCCTTAGTCTTCATGTTGCTAGGTTGTCACATTGAAAAAAAGGAAGAATGCTGGCTATATGTTGCATCGATCACCAAAATTAGTGAATGAAGAAATACATACTGACACTAGGCAACAACAGTTGAAATCTCACCAAACAAAACAAACACAAAATGATGCTCCAATGCAGTAATGACAGAACTGGCAAAGTGGCTGAGTGAATCAAACCATTAGATTTTTGTAACACTCAACCAGTTAAGGTGGCTGGCGGGGATAGAATCAAAGTAGTTAGATTTTCACTAGATTATCACCAGGATTCCAAAATGATATGTACTATTTATATATGCAATAAAAATGTGGGGGTCCCAGGCATATTTCTGAGATACAGAACTTTTACTATTATATAGGATTATACAGCAATATGCAACATAAATCCACAGAGTAATATCCAAAAGTAATTAGAATTTCTTATAACTTCCTCAGCACTTAGATCATGCACATATCTTTGCAGTGAGTGTAGTTCTGACATATGGTCCCAGCCATATTTCTAATGTTTTGGATGATTGAAAATTTTCCTTAAGGGAAATGGCTAGAATAAGTATATCTAGATTATATAGTACATTCCAAATTCCCTACCCCAACTGACTCTGTGGCGCATGTGTTACATCTCTGCCTTGTACACAAGAGGTCTGGAGTTCAAATCCCTATTCAAACCATTAAGAATTTTGCATATTTCATTCTCATAGTATCATTAGAGCACATGAGACACCCTGGTGTCCAAATGGTGAACTGACAATCCCCGCCAGCCACCTTAAGTGAAAAAGTCCGGCCTTCGATTTTCTAATGCTAATGCATGCAAAATACTTAAATAGCTTTCAATGAATAGTCTACAAAGATGCTTACTGTCAAGATGATTATAGTCAAGGAAGGAAACATTTAGGGTTTTGCTCCATTTAGCCCTGTAAAGACTTGCATTGTTTTAAGAAATTGCATTACTGAAGGCATAAAAGCAACCTTGATGGGTAGGTATACAGCCATGCATTGCAATGGCCCCACTGGGTTGAGGCTACATTCCAAAGGGTGAGCATTATGCATCGCAGCATCATGACACCAATTCAACACCAATCCTCTAGGCATTTTGCAATTATAAAACAGTTTAAAAGGAGAAATGTTTTCAAGTAACTTCCATTAAATCCAGATTAAAATGCCCCACGTGCTAATGGCTCTGAGCACTAAAAAACCCAAAGAAGTGAAAGAATCCGAGTTTTTCGTAACCCCATTAAAATGGTGCGTTTTAATTGAGCCTTTTATGTGGCGATGAATTATACATGCCAGAAGGTAAATACCATTAAATGATCAAGTATTTTCTTGCTCATGCTTGTAACAGTAAATTCTATCTTCATCTACTCTTGATCAAAACATTTCAGACTCTATTTCAATGATAATATTTTAACCTTTGAATTTCTATATGTACTGAGATTTTCTTTTTCTTAATGGTAATGGTGATAAACTCAAGTTACTTCTTCCTTATGTAGACTTTAGATATCCAAGCTGCAAAGACAGTTGAGTAAGATTCATGTTTCTTTCTTGCAATTGAAAATATTGTCAAAAGGTTAGGTCAAGAGGGGGACTCTAATAGACTAAAACTTAACCAAAGATTGTCTAGGTAGGTTTTAGATTTAAAAAAGGTACTGCTTTACAATTCCTGGGAACCTGATAATCTCCAATTTTAAAATTTTCAATCCCTGTGCTGGTTGAACCACACACAGTAGAGGTCCTTACCTATAAATATTGTTCTACACCAGATGGCAGCAGATAAAGCTGGTATTATCTATATCACCTTCATACCTTAAACCTGTGAGGTCAGTATGGGGCTTTATCACTTAAAGGGCCACATGATGCTCCTTTGTTGTCATTTTGACCCGCTGCAGCGCTGGCGCGTCAACTCAAGAGTCCTGCATTGGTGGATCAAGGCGACCCTTCAGGAGTGATGCAATAAAACTTGCATTGACATGATGTATGTAGTCTCGCCAGGACTGCATTCATCATGACTTATGGATATGATGCATTACACCAGGGGCGTAGGAAAAGGCGGGGGGGCCAGGGGGGCCCAGGCCCCCCCAATCCCATAGGAGGTGGGGCCTGAATATGTCTGGGCCCCCCCAATATTTGTCAAGACCCATGATAAAATGCAAAAATTTCCCCCAAATTTTTCACAAATATGGTAGCACAATGGAAAAAGGGGGAGCCTGGGCTTTAAATCACAGGCAAAAGTCATCAAAGATATTTTAATACATATATCTTATGTACCCATGAATAAGTGTCAGCCCACTCTATCGATGAATTACGATCGGTGCGACAGGGCCCCCTTAGGCTTGGCCCTGGGCCCCCCCAATCAAGATTTGGTTCCTACGCCTCTGTACACGCTATACATCCAAGAACAAAAACAACAGCATGATGCTGCAACATACTGCACGGAAGTTACTCACCGGGATTGCTTTGGTGCATCATGACAAAAAAAGGAACAGTAAGCTGTCAAAGTCCAATTGTGCATTACTGCATCATGCCCACTGGTGTCATGATGCATGCATGCAGCGCTACTGAGCACCTCACCAATCCTGCAATCAAGGATTATGAGGCATTGAGTCTGCTCACCCTGCTGTGGAGCAGATTCACTAGCCCTTCATAGGTGCATCACACAGACCCTTGGGCATGATGCATTGATCATTGCTTGCATCATTGCTTAAGTGGCCCTTAAGGGGTTAAAGAATACCCCTGAGTCATCTTGACACTGAGATCTACCTGGGGCTGGGAGTAATCTGGCTCTATATAAACATGACTCCAGGGTGGTGGCACACTCTCCAAGCACATCAAGGTAGGGGAGTAGTCTCCAAGCAGGTATTTAAACCACTCTGTAAAAATCAGTGCTACTTTTGTCTCTGTTGAACCAGACACTGCCATTGCAAAATATCATATACGCCATTTATTTTCAAAAGAACGAGTAGAAGTTAATTTAAACAATTCATTTATTGAAATTGATATAAGTGCCTTACTAATTCAAAAACTGCAGGCATTGTGAGAATAGACCTATACAGGCTCAAAATATTAGATTTCTTTTCCTAAATTTTGATTGGAGAGCAGGAAAGGGATACTATTTTCTCTCCTTCCACTGGAGATTTCCGAGGTTTGGCCAGAGATTATAATCTCAGTGTATAAGGGAATTGATGCAGCTAGGAGGTAGGAATATGCACCGGGGATGCTGGGATGGGGGTTGTTTTGAGAGGTACTAAATCTGGTACTGGCATATGCAGCTCAGGTGAGCAGAACATGCTGGGTGCAAGCAGAACCTTTTTATTTATCTCGCCTTCTTTGGGGACCATGGAGAGTTCTTGGGAGGGGGGTGCACCCAATGCTAACCATGTGAGAACATCCCTGTCGATGTTGCTTAAAAGGGTGATTTCATTTGTAGAAAGTTACCGATATGGATCTCCCGTACGCTACTTGGAGATCAATGACAATGACAATGAGTGTATTCTCAGAAGCTCACAAAGAGATACAAGAGACACATGTAATTACATGTAGAGTTGATACATACACTAATCTACTTCTACAGTGTTAACATAAAACTGACATTCCTATAAACTGTATACGGCTTTAGGATTTTGGCTATCTTAATACAAATCATCAAGGATTGAAAATCAAAGATGATGGGAACCAACTTCACTCTAGATCTATTTAAAATAACAACAACAACAAAGAAAGAAAAAGAGGAAGACAACTCAAACATGTAGGCCCCCTTTATTTAATCAATAACTTTCAACAACAATAAATCCTAATTTTTCTTAAAGCCAGGGTGTGCCTAATAAATATTTACAATTGATGAGTGACCTAAATGTAGGCAGTGAAGGTGGGTAGTTATCCCCCCTGTCATTTCTCTGTTGTCATGGGCACAACCCGACTATAACAGTGAGCAGCTTATTCCAGTCTATAAGAAAAGTTCCCCCCACAGGCTATTCGGTCCTGCAGATCTTATTGTTCTGCAGGCCCGGACTGATTTTGGCAGGACTGGAAAACAAAATGTTTCCCAAGGTCCTAAGATTACTGCTAGACATTCGGTCCCACAGTCTGGTCATTTCTACAGGCCCGGCAGTGATATTGACAGCAATGGCCTCGGTCCTGTGAGTTTTCGTATTGACTGTTATTCCCAGTTGTCTTGTTGACCTATTTGTACTCATCAGGTGTATTTACGGTTCCAGTGCTATTGTACTCACAACATGGGGGCAGAGTCAGCAGGAATGTAAGAAAAAAATGAAAATATGAAAAAAGGGGAAAAAAGCGGTCAGATGGGAGGCAGTAAACAATACTGTCCTAAAATAGTATGCGCATTATGAGAAAGAATATTCATGAAGATGATAAATACACTTTGGGCTTTGGGTTATTTCTGAACATGAAGATCTATAGTCCAGCCTCTCCATAGGGTGAATCAACCCCAGGTGTGGCACTCAACCATTTGAGGGCCTCGTGATCCCTCCGGATTCATTTAGCGACCAAATAAGGATCGGACGGGTCCCTGGGAGCACCATGGGCATGCTGATATTAGCAACATCCGCCTCTGATCTCAACCTTTTGCTGGTTTCAGGAAAATGTTTTGATGGTGTATGGTCCCTACATAACTCTCACAATATAGTTTGAGATCAGAACTGTCATGGCAGCGCACACACATCATCCGGAATCTGATTGGTACCTACATAACTCTCACGATATAGTCCGAGATCAGAACTGTCATGGCAGTACACACACGTCATCTGGAATCTGATTGGTACCTACATAACCCTCACGATATAGTCCGAGATCAGAACTGTCATGGCAGTGCACACACGTCATCCGGAATCTGATTGGTACCTACATAACCCTCACGATATAGTCCGAGATCAGAACTGTCATGGCAGTGCACACACGTCATCCGGAATCTGATTGGTACCTACATAACTCTCACGATCAGAACTGTCATGGCAGCACACACATGTCATCCTGAATCCTCACTATATATCTTTGTCAATAAGATGAACCAATACAGCGCTGGTGCGTCTGTTTGCCAAAACTGCATTGGTGCATCATATCCACCCTTCAGGGAGTGTATCAACCCCTGACGTGTTGCAGAATTTATATCAAATAAAAATATTTTGGCATGGTTATCGAAATATGTGTTACTAAAGAGGAGAGCAGGAGGTTTATCTGATGCAGCTGATTACGTCACGATTGCCAAAATGCATTACATTTTTGCATGCAAAGTACTGTGAGGATACAACCAGGAGCTGTTTGTAGCTTTTTCAGTGGCATGATTTTTTAATTTCCTCAAAAATTATCAATAGATATCCTAACAGAAGGCCCCTGCATAATATTATCATTATGCTGTCCCTTCCACTATTCTAAGTAAATCACACTTCATGTATATAGAATAATGTTTTTGTGTGTAGTTCTCTCCACACCATTACTCACATAATGTGAGGGGAAGAAGGGGTGTGTCAGATCTCTACCCGACATGGCAAAAGTAAAATGTCTGGGAGTCTGAGTCTGTGGTATTGTTATACTATCTCCAGCCCCCTCCACTCTGGAGGCCATTTCTTAACAGCCTACGACTACACCCTTCAAACCAAAATCCCCATAGGAATAGCATTGGCATTTTGTAGTTGTAGGACTGTGAGTGATCGTAGTACCTTAAGAAATGGCCTCCAGCTTCCCAATGATAGGCAGGATAGAGCTAGAGTGGATTAAGGATCAACTCTCATTCATTCATGACCTGATCATTTTCTGGTATTGTGACATTTTAACATAATCAGAGACTAAGGTCTCATAAAAAAATTATAGGGTCATTCCTAGCCACATTGCCGCTACCTGTACTTCAACCTGTATTGCTAGCCTTTGTTGTTCCCGCAAAGGTATACGTTTCTGAATCTGCACTGCCCTATCAACTATCATGTATACTGCTTGCTAAGTTGCTTTACATAAGTCACTGGATACGGTTTAATGCAATATTTATTAAACAATGCTCAGACTGTATTGTCTCCCAATTTCAGTACTATCACAATGGGCTTATTCATATTATCTTCATTATCATGCTCACTGCACTGAGTCAGGGGATTCCCTCTTGTTTCCCTCACTTATTCCCTACTCAGCTCTCAAGTCTCCTTCTTTATTGTAAAACAGCCCCCAGGTACACAACAATAAACAGTTGTCACTCTATAGTGAGCCGCTCAGGGAGCAGCTCTGTGCTGCAAGAGGAGTCTCACTAGAAATAAACCACAAACTCATATCCCACTTCAACAGGCGGTAACTTAGACCTTGAAGGACTGCATGGTGCTAAAGTGGTGATGTTCCATTGTCATGCAAAAAATGCAGTGCTGGTGAGGAGACTCGCCAGCACTGCATTGGCGCATCATGCCGACCCTTCAGAGGTGTATCAAGCCTGTAGGATCGGTATGATGCACCAATGCAGTACTGACGAGATAATCACCAGGGCTGTATTTATGCATCATGAGTATCAATGATGACACTGCACTAAAGCACTATTTTGGGCTTAAAGATTAAATTTAAAAGAATAATGCATCATCATCATCATGCATGACTATTCATGCATCATTCCGATCCTATGCGGGTCAATACACTCCAGGATGGGTCGGCATTATGCTCCAATGAAGTGCTGGCAAGCAGACTTGCCAGCACTTCATTGGTGCATCGTGCTGACTGAAAGGCATGATGCACAAATGCAACAGCCCCTTAAGGAATTACACGCCAATCTCATTTACAACTGGTGCCTCAGGGGGATTTGGCGTGCAGAGAAGTGATTCATTAGAGCACAGACCGATAACCACCCACCAAGCCACTACCACTAGATCTCAGCATGTGTAGCACAGTAACTGCTGCATAATGTTTAAATGCATTATGCTCTATAACCACCCACCAAGCCACTACCACTAGATCTCAGCATGTGTAACACAGTAACTGCTGCATAATGTTTAAATGCATTATGCTCTATAACCACCCACCAAGCCACTACCACTAGATCTCAGCATGTGTAGCACAGTAACTGCTGCATAATGTTTAAATGCATTCTGCTCTATAACCACCCACCAAGCCACTACCACTAGATCTCAGCATGTGTAGCACAGTAACTGCTGCATAATGTTTAAATGCATTCTGCTCTATAACCACCCACCAAGCCACTACCACTGGATCTCAGCATGTGTAGCACAGTAACTGCTGCATAATGTTTAAATGCATTATGCTCTATAACCACCCACCAAGCCACTACCACTAGATCTCAGCATGTGTAGCACAGTAACTGCTGCATAATGTTTAAATGCATTCTGCTCTATAACCACCCACCAAGCCACTACCACTAGATCTCAGCATGTGTAGCACAGTAACTGCTGCATAATATTATGCTCTATAACCACCCACCAAGCCACTGCCACTAGATCTCAGCATGTGTAGCACAGTAACTGCTGCATAATATTATGCTCTATAACCACCCACCAAGCCACTACCACTAGATCTCAGCATGTGTAGCACAGTAACTGCTGCATAATATTATGCTCTATAACCACCCACCAAGCCACTGCCACCACGACATATATGTAGCCCGATAAATGCCACATAATGCCTTCTTGGCGGCATGGTTCATGAATGCAGCCCTGGTAAGGCTAAATGCCAGCGTTGCATACATACAGGCATCATGCATTCACTAGTCTGGATCGCTGTAGGTTGGCAGATTTACTCAACATTGCTTCATTTTTGCAACAAAATAACACCATGGGATTGATACGCTCATGAAGTCTCAGTATGATGCATGAATGTATACCACCAGCCCTGTGAACACAAATCATGTGCCTCTGGCGTTGGGATCAGTGCCATAGCGATAACAATGCAAATGAGATCAGTGCCTCATGCTAGAAGCACCTGATGTCAGTGAGCCTCGTTTTCAGATAATGAGGTCATGACGTCACAGGCAGCAAAGGCAGCTGGCTGGCGGCTGGAGTTGGCTGCCAGTGTGCAGTGATAGTGGAATTAAAACCATTAGGGATGAATAGTGAACCAAATAATCATACTCCAAGCTCTAATAGAACTAAAAACAATTAAAGGGCTAATGATACTGTCCCTACGCTGTCCATCAGTGTTTGTGTTTACATCTTGTGTTTACATCTCTGAGATCAGGAGTGAGTGAGTGAGTGAGTAATGGTTGTTTAACGCCAAGCCGACAGCTAAGGTCATCTTCATGGCGGAAAAAGTACATTAGACATCACGTCACAAAGGAATACATGTGCCTGTGCCCGTGCATATGGACACCAGACACATGTAAGAAAGAGGGGACAGGAAAGAGGAGATTCAAGGAACGAATATGTGCCAGTGCCCGCGCATATGGACACCACCCACACTCAGTGAGGATAGAAAAGCAAGACATAGACCCCTTTTAAAGATGGCCTGGGGCTGGGGAGGCCCGCTTTGAGATCAGGTGCTTCTAGCATAAGGCACTGATCTCATTTGCAATGCTATCGCTATGGCATTGATCCCGACGCCAGAGGTGGGTGACAATGTGTTCAGAAGGGACATACCGCAATGACAAGTTGTGCATTTGCATTTGTACATCATGTCTTCATGCTGAGTATGCTGTAGCGATATCTACTGAAAACTGGTTGGTATGACGCACCATGAGTGAGGCTTACTCATTAGGATGCCATTCATGCATTATAATAATCCTGAGACTCACTTCCTGAGGGTTGGCAAGATGCATAAATGCAGCTTTGGTGAACAGACTAATCACGACTGCATCCATGAGTTATGACGAGAAATGAGCAAAATTAACAGACCATGTAGCCTTTGAACCTAAAGGGTTACAGACCAGTCCGATAACCACCCGCATATTTTTTTTTCTGGGGGGAGGAGTAAAGGAGGGTGTAATTTGAAGCATACAACTTCCTGTAATTATCTTTTTCATTTCCTTTAGGCCCAAAAAAAATATTGTGTTTCCAGTTATATGGCTAAAATGTCTAGGGTCGGTAGGTCGGATTTAAAAAATTTTTTTTTTCTATTTTGTATAGAAATATATGGGCAGACATGTTAGATTCTATAATTTAACAGTAAAAATATGAAAAACATAAGAAATGTGAAGCACATGTTAAAGATATGAATGACTCTTATGGACTGTATACTGATAGATGAAGACCTAGATAAGCTCCATGAAAAATTAATGAAAAATTATGAAAATTAAATGTGGGAAAAATGCATAAAAAATCCCCCAAAAATGTCAAAAATTCACAAAATAAAATTTTTTCCCCCAGAGTTAGCCTTGTTTTGCTTGGTTGGTCAGGTAACTGGAAACAAACCTTTTTTTAGGCCCTACCAGGTAAAGCGGCATACTGTAGTGACCCATTTAAGCACCTAGATTTCAATATATGTCTGTACCCACAGTCTTATTCAAGACAGGCACTTATTTGAATACAGTTTTTAGTGCTTAATATTGTTTACAATACACCTGTACTTCTAGCACTAATTTGAGACCGGCGCTTAAACGGACCATTACGGTAGTTCAATCTACTATATACATCCTTTTTATGACATGACGTATTAATGCAGCATAGCATCAGTGGTGTTCTATCAGCAATTCCCATCATTGCTGCACCATGCACTCAATGTTAGGCGCACCAGTGCAGTACCACATCAATGAAAGTAAAACTGATAACCTTGTGTATCCATTGGACTTTCAATGATTCCACTCCCTTTCAGGGAGTCTCTTTTAATCATAAAGCACCATGGTTACTCTACACTGTAAAAAATAACTGTTGAATCTACCAGGGATCCTTGTAAAACTGGGCAGTGAATCAGCATTATTATATAGCAGTGAACCACTGTAGTTTTTACAAGAAGCCCCAGGTGGCAGAACAGTGAGACAAGGAATTTCTTTGAAAACAACGGAACTCTGGCAACTTTAGGATGAGTATTCCGTCATTATTTTGACGACATCATTTAGACCAAAGTGACAATTGATGTATCAGAACTGCTTAACAAATTACAGCACCTTCGCTCAACCTCAAGAAAAAAAAACTAAGGCTGTAATGATGCATAAGGTGTGCTTTTATGAACTCAAATGGAATTAATGTAGAGGGCCTGTGTGCATGGAGCAGAAAATATCTTCTTACACCAGACAACCCAACAAGACTAATGAACAAGTAACCAATGGATAACTCATGACGCGTGGGGGTTATTATCGTCGATAACCCCCACAAGTCATGAGTTATCCATTGACTACTTATTTTATACCACGAAACCAATAAATAATCAATATTATACCAATAAATTCAAGATGAAAATAAAAATTATTCCCCCTCCCCGGGACTCGATGCCAGCCATTGTGTGTACACGATCAGTACATACACCTCCTCCCCCGGCAGCAGACAGCGGCAGCGCTCGTCTCGGCTAGGCTTGGCAGCGGCACACGGCGAGATTTCAATGCGTCTCGCTGTTATGTTTGTGTATAATACACCTCCTCCCCCGGCAGCGGACAGCGCACACGGCGAAAAAAGATTTCAATGCGTCTCGCTGTTATGTTTGTGTATAATACACCTCCTCGCCCGGCAGCGGACAGCGACAGCGCACACGGCGAAAAAAGATGCGCCCGGACCGGGGCGCGATCCATGTACCTCTCACGGCTGAGCGCAAAGCGCTAACCGCTAGACCACCGCGTTTCCTCCTTCAGCGGCCGTGTCGGCTTGGATATATTTGAATGCGTCCCGCGGTTATGGTAGCGGACAGCCCACAGTTGTCACCTTGCCGGGCTTTGTATAATATCGAGACGTGGTTCTAACCGAGCGTATCTCGTCAGTCCCTGTGGCGCAATGCATAGGGAGTTGGATTTGGGATGTGAGACTGCAGGTTCGATCCCTACCCTGGCCTGGAAAATTTCGTGGGTTTTAATATGTGACATGTGACATGTGACATGGGAGAGGCGTGCGGTTATCCTGGATAACCGCACGCCTTACCTGGATAACCGCACGCCTTACCTGGATAACCGCACGCCTTCCAAAATTGATGTTACAGCCTGTAGGGTGTGCAATATCGACAGATATGTGGATGGGAATAGCCAGCAAAAAGCACTGTGTAACCCACAAATAGTGGTATAAAATCCTGTATATAGGCTGTGGCTTAAAGCGCGTTTCAGACCTTTATATGTGATGTGCCTGAACTCAGTGCCTTATTCACATAGACATTTTCAGTACTCAAATGCCGCTTATAGCATTCTGCCAAAGTCAGGGTGTGCCTTATATATGCTTTCCTTAAAGGAAGAGACCACTATGTTCTCTTCAAAGGGCTTTCCAGTCACCATTTCTTACCACTTTGTTCCAATTTCACAGTCTCGGATCACATCACTGATTATCTTATATTGTCTAGCGCATAAGTAATTATACCTATGTTTAATGTATGGCCTCGGTGCATGCCGGGTCTCCCCAAACCACATTTCGGTTTGCCTACTTAATACTGCACTGAGTGCCAAGCCAAGATTCTAATTAAAAACAATAGCGCTGTAAATGCCCATTGTGTCCACATGATGCGTGAATGCAGGGCTGCATTCAAGCATCATGCCGACCCGACATGGCTGATTCACTTCCAAAGACCCGGCAAGATGCTCCAATGCAGCACCAGCAAGTAGGCTAAAAAGCACTGAATTGTGGCATCATGCTGACAAAAGAATGAACCATAAGGAATTATGCTGGATCTAAAGGGTTAATACATTAACAGTGCAATCTGATTACATTGTAGCACCCTACCAGTCAGAGGCTGAGAGACCCACACAGGGTTTATTAGTACAGAGGCTAATGCCTTTTTACTGCTGAGATTTACTCAAGCAAACCTGACCCTTTGGTGACTACTTGAATGTATTCTTCAGAACTATCAAATACCTATTAATTCTGTTGGGCAAGCAGTCCTTAACTTCTGTGGTCTATTTTATGATACCCTATTTAGATGATTAGCATCTAATATTTGAAACATAATTCATCTTAGAACCAACAGATGCATTGGTCCACGTGCCTTTTTCAGTCATAAGGAAATCAAACTAGACTGATTTTAACTGACACCAATACCTTAATGGTCCTTTATAATTATGTGGCACAAATCTTTGACTAGCCACCAGCGAAATGTACCCACATTATATAATGTTAAGCCGGTGCAAATAATTTTTCAACACTAATCGGTTTATTCCAGGCAAAAATGCGAGATGAGGGGTGAAATTTCTTTTCCTGTGCCCCTGCAAAAGGTCTACTGCCCTCTTCCCCTAAACACTTTTTTTCCCCTTTTTCTTTTTGTTCTTTTCCTTTTTACATAAGAAACACCCACTTTATCTAAGATTTAAATCTGTCTTGTTTAATTCAACAACAAGGGGTAGGGGATAAGGTTTAGCAGGGACTCCATAAGTCACAACACAACAAGTGCAGCATTACCAACTGGTCCCCCTGGGGTGCGGTTCTACATGTGGACATAAAACATGGGTAAAAAAGGAGAGGAGAGAGATAGAATAAAAAGAGAAGAAAATTGCCTCCCTGGGATTCCGCCCCAGGCTGAATCTGAGTGTGGAGGGGCAGGGAATCAAATTAGCCACAAGGCATGGTGGGATGTTTTAGGTGGTTGTCGAGGAGGGTTAAACTGAATCTTGTGGGAAGGAGAAGGGGTACATGTATGGAGATTAGTGAAAGGGGCAGGTAGGAGAGTAGAAGGGAGGGAGATTTTGAGAGAGAGAGAGAGAGAGAGAGAGAGAGAGAGAGAGAGAGAGAGAGACAGAGAGACAGACAGACAGAAAGAGATATGGGTATGATATGGAGGAGGAATGGGTCGAGAAAATGCAGCAGAGAGGAGTTATGTTGGAGAGAAGGGGAGGAAAGAGACACATAAGGGCTTAGAGGTTAAAGAGGGGCAGAAGGAGGGAGATGTAATGAAAGGATAAGTACCCCAATTATTGTGATTTGATGTGGCGGCCATACGGTCAATACATAAAACCTAGAAAATGGCTGAAGATGACAACATATTTCTTTCCCCTGTTTTCCATATCTCCCTGTGATGTTCAGCTCATATATCATTATTGTATAGAAATATGTACACATCTCTATTTCGGAGTATAAGCTTGTACACTGTAAGAAATATCACCAGAATAATTATAAATCCCTGGCAACTTTGCACAAGCATTTCACTGTTAGTTTTACAGAGATTCCTCACAACACAGTGCAATACTGTACTGCCATCTGTGGCCTTATTGTGTAAACTACACTGCTTCACTCCATTCCAATTATGGTGGTTCACTGTATAATTTTAAGATCGTTCCTGGTAGATTCAACAATAATTTCTTAGAGAGTGGATTCAGTATTTGTCGCTCAGAGTTTCTGACAGGTATACTGTGTACTACTTTTGATTGATGTGTTCATCTTTTTCATGCCCGCCTACTCACTCCCCATCTTTTTAATGATTACCACTATCTCTAATTACCTTTACCCTTTATCCGCAGCATAGCGCTTTACGGTAAAGTACATTTAATGTCATGATACCTGAATGCAGCCCTGGTAAGTTTGCTTACCAGGGCTGCATTCATGCTGACCCTTTCGCAGTAGGCTAACAATATCACTTATATGAACACACGTCACATGCCTCTAGCATGCAACGGTGATCTCAGAATCCCATAGCATTACGCTCCCAATGAGATCAGTCCGTGATGCTAGAGGCATGTGAATTCAGGGATGTCAACACAACAAAACTGCCAATTCATGGCCAACTGACGGCCGTCAGTCACTGACGGATGATGTAGGGAGAGTATCTTTAGCCCTTTAATTGTTTCTAGTTCTATTAGAGCTTGTAGTATGATTATTTGGTTCACTATTAATCCCTAATCGTTTTAATTCCACTATCACTGCACACTGGCAGCCAACTCCAGCTGCCAGCTGGCCGCCATCACTGTGTCTGACGTCATGACCTAATTGAATCTGAAAATGAGGCTCACTGAAATCACGTGCCTCCAGCATCACAGACTGATCTCATTGAGACCGTAACGCTATGGGATTCTGAGATCACCGTTGCATGAGAGAGGCATGTGATGTCTGTTCATAGGTCACAATATAAACTCTGCTGGGCAAACATCCTGTATGGATGAATCCTACACTCAAATTAACTTACATTTACCAGGGATCCTCAGAAAACTCAACAGCCAACCACTGTAATCATATCGCAGTGAAGCAGCGTAGTGTCTACAATGACGCCCCAGATGGCAGTACTAGGGAACAAGGAATCCATGAAAATAATGGCGGATCTCTGGCAATTTTGAGACAATTATTTTGACGATTATTTTGACAACAATTTTTACATTTTACACTGGAAAGTCAATTCTCCAGGGCTTCATTCCAACACTTAATGGCAATTGGATAAAATACATTGCATGACTGTTGGGATTTAAACAAATCTTCAATTGCTTAAAGCCACTCTTTAAGCAGCTTTAAGTTCAGTTAAGTCAGGCAACTTAAAGCTGCTGAAGTTATTTTCTTAAACTCAAAACTGGGATTTAAGCAACTGGAAAGTTTCTTAAACCCAACTATTCATGTGACATTAAAACACAATGCTGCCTCTAAAGTACATAACTATCTTGACTGTGATGTAAAGACATAACTTCAGATGTAGCCTAAGGGAGCGTTTGAAGCTGATGTGCCACGACATTACCTGCCAACCATTTATCAATAAGGGCCGTGTAAATGTATAGTCATTATAAACCCTTACAGGCTGACAGTGCATTAGTTTATAATGCCCATTAGTTACATATAGTACATGATAGAGGAGTGCATTACATATCATTGGTCGTCATGATGCACTCATGAAGTGATAGCGAGGCTGCCAGCCACCACTTCATGAGTGCATCATAATGATCCTACAGGAGCGCATCAACCCTGTCGAGCCGGCATGATGCATGAATGCAGCCCTGGTGAGTAACTCACAAGAACTCATTTAGTCCTTGGTGTTTGAAACCTTCCAATAATAGAGATTCGGTCTGATGAACCAATTAATAACATTTGAGCAGACTCATCAGAATTTTATTGCTGATCATGAATAATGAAGAATAATGGACATGATGCACCGATTAACACACTGGCAGTCTTTAAAGGGTTAGTGGTATGGTTTCCCCTTGTATGTTTTACCTTGGTTACAGTCCTTCAGATCTATATGGATTCTCTTTAAGTGAAGAGGAGGGGGGTTCACTCGAATTACATGTGTTCTTGCAAAGGTAGGGGATTCTTGTTCTTCTAAATGAAGATTATGATTGAAGAGGTGTACGTAAGAAATTATCTTGCCAAATTCTCCAAACATCTAAAATGAACCACATCAAATGTTCGAGAATATTCTTACTTCACAGGTCCACAACAATTCATATATAAATGCCTCTTTTTGTTGGTTTCAGTCTTATTTCTACATTAAGCACTCTAGATGACAGACTATATCCCAACCCTCATAGCAGGAGAAACCCAATCTGCAGTCAGTAGATAATATTGTGTATATGTCCATGATATATGGGTATGGCGTGTGAGCATGTTTGGCATTCTGAGGTACCATAACACTCCCACATTGCATTGCTGGGATAGAGATAGCAGGGTACATTGAATATTGCTATTTTATAGCCCTATAACAGGATACCTGCAGTGCCAATGTTACACTGGTGCCCTGCAGGTATTGTGGGCATGTACCCGCAGGCCATGCCTGATGGCCTTTTCCCCAGATTCTTGGGAGTAGGTCACTTGAACTCCACTAGATGTCAGTTTTAGATCTCGAATCACAATCTATATCCCAAACATCTGTACAGGAGAGGGATGTGGACCTTTGGGATGAAGGGGTGCCCCCTTGTGAGTAAGGTTGAAAACAGGGGATGATTGACTGGTAACTTCTTAGGCATGGTCTGTCAGTATACAAAATGTACATGCCCCCAATATACAGGCAGGTAGCCAGCCAATGTTAATGTGGTAACAGCAGTGGGGAAATGGAAACTATATCATACAGGGCATTTTATCTGTTTCCAGTTGGTTGATATTCAGTGTAAAAATACCAAATGGGTGTATAAGCTGCACCTACCTATAAGCTATACCCTGAGTTTGGATGAGTTATGGTCTTGTCAATTGTTTCTCTAGTCTAAATATGTAAAACCCCTCATATAAGCAAGATTCTTTACAATGCCATCAAATCGCTTGCGGTCTGACAACTTTGAGACAGAGATTCCATCATCAGTTTTGGAGAGATTCCTTAGAAAATGTCATAGAAATAACGACAAAATCCTTGTCCCAGTTGCCAGAGATCCATCATTATTTTCACAAAGATTCCTTGTACCATAGCATGTACTGCACTGTTTGATTGTAGAAACTACACTGCTTCACTGAAATGCAACTGCAGTGGTTCACTGTTCAGTTTTACAAAGATCCCTGGTAGATTCAACACCCATCTTTTACAGTGTACTCTAATTGTCCATTTAAGTACACCAGGGGGTGTTGCTCCTATAGTAAAAGGAAGAGCTGGCTAAAAATGCCCTCGTTTCCAGTCCTTTCTTTTCATGTAGCTGTAACTTGTCCCTTTTGATGCTCACAAGAAGACATTCAAGTATGGTGCTAAAAAAGGGGGATTTGAGTAGGTACCTAGTTGGGAGAAGTCAGTCAGTATAATATACTGTAGAGTGTGTGACATGAGTAGGTACCTGTTATACCATGGTTATCACATTCTTGCATGATTTTACAATGCCGGGAGGGGATAAAGACGTTTGAATAGTACGCGCTAAATGAACACATGTTGACACTTGGATTGAAACAAGATGACAGCAAGTTGACACGATAGATTTAATTCGATAATAAAAAAACTATAGCAATAAGACCTTAATGCGTATAGAGGATGAATCTAGATATTATAATCTATCACCTACCTTTAATTCGCCATTATTTGACCTGTATATATAACAGGATTGAAGATATAAAAATCGAATCAAGCGAAATTTCTTCATCGTGTTGACTGTGTAGCACACGGATTATTTACCGTGGCGAGACACAAGTTGTCACGTTGGCATATGCTCTAAGGGTATTCTGGCTGTTGTGCGCAGTCCTAACCAGCGGTTCTACTATGAAAATGCCTGTAGGACACACGCCAAGGTAACACTTTGCGTCCAAGCAGCCTTGTCGTCTCACCGAGAAACCAAGATGGCGGAGGAGCTTGAACAAGACGTATCGCTTGGATTTTTATTTCTTCAATTTATAAGGTATTTACTTAAAAACATGGTGGAAACCCTCGTATAAACGTCATATATAACAAATATAGATGCACACGGTGATTCTAGGGGCTAGATAAGAAGGCACTCGGCCTACGGCCTCGTGCTTCTTATCTGCCCCTAGAATCACCTAGTGCACCTCTATTTGTTATATATGCCCTTAATAGTGCAGCTCTCTCTGTTTGAAACAAGGCAGGTGACTTTTCAGACTAATGTGGTGAGTGCAAGTTGAATGGTGAAGCAGAGCGTGACTTCTTTTGAAATGAGGGTACCTACTGACAGCTCTTTTTACCATAGGAGCAACATGCTCCAGCGTTTATAAATTTTAAGTACCTGTTAGCCTGACTATGTGGTTATAACTCGGGGTTATAAACACTTTACAATTACAGTAGTTTACTCCTCAATTTGACAAGAATCCCTGGTACAGTCCACATTTTTTTTCCCTAGAGTGCGCATTCTATTCAGAGCTTTGCTCTCCAGGAACGAGCAAAATAATAAGGAGACAAGATGGCAGCCTCCATATGGAGACCCGTTATAACACTATACCCATTTTCCCTGTTATAACTGATAGGAAGCTGGGACGATAGTGGCGCTTATCTTTTGCACACGCAGTTTGACAACCAGTGGTCTATATATCTTGTACATAACGAGTCTGACATGATGTGGGACAAGTCCTCTGTACAACCCTTCACCCTTTAAAGGGGGGCTAGCACGGCGAGTGCACACCCACATTAAAAGGTCACGTGACCACCAATTGACCAATCAGATCGTTCCGCTGGGTCCCGCGGATTTGTGCATGATCTTTTGGCAGGTACCCATGATGAAGATCGCCGTGCTAGCCCCCCTTTAAGGGCCGCTCATGCAGGAGTGCATCATGCCCCTTGGTCAGGATGATACACCAATGAATTGCTAGCGATTCTGCTCACCAAGACTTCATTGGTGCATCATGCCGACCCTTCGGGGGTGTCTTAGCCCCTAAGCAGTCCTTTAGGTAAGCCCTACCATTGTCATCTGGAGGGTGTTGCTCCTATTGTAAAAAGAGCTGTGAGTATGTGCCCTCTTTTCTAAACAAGTCGTGCACTGCTTCACCAAAGTACTTGCACTCACCACATTAGTCTGAAAAGTCACCTGCCTTGTTTAAAATAGAGAGAGCTGCACTACCAGGTACCTACTCATGTCACACGCTCCATACTTTATTATACTGACTGACTTCTCCCAACTAGGTACCTACTCAAATCCCCCTTTTTTGAGCACCATACTTGAATGACCACTTGTGAGCAACAAAAGGGACAAATTATAGCTACATGAAAAGAAAGGACTGGAAATGAGGGCATTTTTAGCCAGCTCTTCCTTTTACTATAGGAGCAACACCCTCCTGGATGTACTGATCGATTACTAGAGATGCGTGAATGCTTGTACCGGTGAGTTAGTGACCAGTGCTACATTGTCTGAAATGGGCCTAATTAAATGCCGTTGCCTCCGAGTACTTCATTGGAGTATCATGGCGACCGTTGGACATGATGCCGCTAATGCATTTATCAATGATGGCCATTTGTCACCATGATTCATGAATGTAGCCATAGCTAGTTACTCACCAGGGCTACATTCATGGCCTGGTATTCATGCATCATGCTGACCCTACAGGCTGCTACCCTTCCAGACGGTCGGCATAAGTGGCCCTTAAAGGGTAATAGACCAAAGCACAGAGGAATAGGGGTCCTGTACGTGTTGTCTGCCTACCCTTATGTCTCATGGGGATATGCAGAGAGTACTACATCACACCAGCAGGTCTTTACGTCTTCTTGTCACCTATCACATCAGTCATGGTTTGCTCATGTCAAAGAAATATGTTTCTCAAGGAGAACTGCAAATGGGGATTCTACATGTGGGTATAAGGGTAGTTTGAAATATTATTCACTTTTTTTTGGAAGAAAGACCAATAGTATACACTGTAAAAAATGTCATGGAAATAATGACTGAATCCTCGTCCCAAAGTTGCCAGAGACCCATCATTATTTTCACAGAGATTCCTTGCACCACCATACTGCCAACTGGGACTTCTTATATAAACTAGTTGTTCACTCTTCAGTGTTATGAGGATCCCTTGTAGATTCAACAGTTATTTCTTACAGTGTAGATGTTGCAAAAATCTCTCCTGAAGGCTTCATGTTCATTTGTGTTGCCATGATGCACCAATGCAGTGCTAGCGAATAACTCGCCGGCATTGCATTTGTGCATCATGATGGCTCTTTAGGAGTATATAACGTATTCACTCTATATAACCATCATGATACACTAACTAGCTAATTGTCGCATTATTGGCATGATGCAAAAATATGAAAGCTTCCATATCGAAAGTTTTCATTGAGTTGTCTAGACTAAACATGCCTTAATAGGGAATTGGAGTATTGACTAATACCAGAGTTTCATGCAGTGAAGGCCGACAGACGATATTGAAAGAAAAAAAGAGAGTTATAAAAAATTGCAAACCAAGCATTCTGTTCAGAGTTAAATTGGAAACCATCATCATTATGATAATATCAGAGCCTACTTAGAGGGGTTAAATAATGGGGTTTTCTGGTATTGTCGCCCACTGCATGACTTGCAGACATGACATGGGCGCCGCCATGTTGTAGGCACGCAGAGAATACATCAAGCCTCGTTCTGGGTCGGGGCAGGGTAATCCCATTGGGCCTTGGGATGACCTTGACAAAAGGAGGGTTTGTCATGTGAACAGGGAACACCAGTAGTCTTAATGGGGCTAAAGCTTACAACCCTTTAAAGGGCCTCTTATACAAAGGGCCTCTGATACATCAAAAACCATTCTCATTGGTCGCCATGACACATCGATGAACTGCTGGCTAATCACCAGCACTTCAATAGTGCATCATGCTGAATCGCCAGGATAGTATCGGCACTATAAACGTAGCCCTGGCGAGTTACTTGCGATATGACATCCATGCATAAGGACGATAGATCAATGGGTTCTTCGCCCTCACTAGCCGGCTGGTCTAATGGCATGTGGTGCAATGAATTGCACCTTAGAAAAAGTCATAAGGTGTCCTGATGACTTCCCGTCACCAGTGACGAGTGACAGGAATGTCATGAGAAGAATGCTACTGACCATGTGTCCCCTGTCACTAGAAAGAGCTGAATGACCACGGATGTATGTGCTGCTGCCCCTCACAGGGTTTAGGTAGTTTATGAACAGGAGGTAAACTGTAGTCCAGTGCTTTTTGCTTTCTTCTCCTTTTTTTCCTTTTCTCTTTTTACTGATGGCTGTACTTCACTTTTCGCTTTGCGTTGACATTGAGATATACCCATCCGATGCATGAGTGACAACAAATATCCATGGAGACATAGGCGTTTGTGAACTTGCTATGCCAGTGGACATGCTCATTTGAACCTTAGCTAATTGTTAATAGACAGACATAGCTAAAGCATTTCAGATTATGTTGTATCATTGTTCTTTTTTTTCATGTTATATAGCAAAAGAAACCCCATTCGTCTTTTGATGTTTCATAATAATATTCTATAAACATAATAAGTTATGCTCTACTTTAGGTGCCCTTTAAAGTAAATTGAACTTGGAGATTTTCTATCTATTTATTTACTTTTCTCGTGATCAGCCACTTTTCTCCCTGTTTAGTTCCCTATATAAAGATCATTCACTCCTAACATCTTGGTGCCATTGGTTCACTGCAAAAAAAAAAGTCGTCGAAATAACAAAGGATTTCTCGTCCCAAAGTTGCCAGAGATCTATCATCATTTTCACAGAGATGTTTTATTTTCACAGGGATTCCTTATACCACGGCACTGCCACCTGGAGTTTCTTGTAAAAACTATGCGGGGTCCCTGTTGTATAATTACGGTGGTTCACTGTTCAGTTTTACAAGGATCCCTGGTAGACTCAACAATCACTGTTTACAGTGTAACAATCTCATTTAAAGTGAGCAGTGGCCCCCAGCCTTCTTTTGTCTACTTTAAGCAAATTGAGAAATGAGAGCTACTAAATATTTAATCTGCATGCAATCGGGAATCCTCCCCTATATCGAAGTATTTTGGCGGCTCACTTGGACTAGATTTGAATTTCATTTCCCCAAGGACCACTAAAGTCAGACAATATTACCAAGACAAATTTGTTTAGAAGGCAATGTGGTTAAGGATAGATTTATAATGATTTCATGGGGTATGCCACATCCTCTTAACTATATAACTATTTAAGGACGGCATGATGCCTCAAGGCTTTGTGCTCATCTTTTTGCCATGATGCACTAGTGAAGCACTGGCGAGTAACTCACAAGCACTGCATTAGTGCATCAGACAGGCCGCTTAAGAGTATTAATTTTAAACCCTGTCAATTTAGAATGAGGCATAAAAACCGAATGGTGAAAGGTCTATATGAAAAGTATTTTTTCGCTGTGTGGTGTGGTGTATTTTTTTTTTTTCATTTTGCAGGACCAAATTAGTTTTAGCAGGACCGAATACCTCAGTTTTTTTTTTGTCGGGTAAGAAATCATGAAAAACAAGAACTCACTGTTTTGATCATGTAATTCATTTAGACAACTAGGATTATGATCAAATCCTAACACATGACAACAGGTGATGCATTAATACATTGGTGACCACTGAAGGGTTAAACACGCTGTAAAATAACTGTTGAATCTACCAGGGATCCTTGTAAAACTGAATAGTGAACCAACATAATTGCTTTGCAGTGAACAATCATAGTTTTTTACAAGAAGCCCAAGGTGGCAGTACGGTGGTACAAGGAATCTCTGTGAAAATAACGAGATCTCTGTGAAAAGAACAATGGATATATATATTGCAACTTTAGGGCGAGGATTACATCATTATTTTGAAGACTTTGTTTTTTACAGTGGTCATAAAGCACCACCATAGTAGACTTACCAGCACTTCATTGGTGCATTATGGCGACCATTAAGCAGGATGCATTAAAGAATTACCAGCATTTAAACTAAAGAGTATCATCACTAAAATCCCATGCGGTCCACAAAGGGTTTGGTATGAGTCTCTATAAGTGCAATAAGTTATAGTCAAAGGACGGCTGAGGAGGGTTGAATTATTCAGTGTTGTGGCTTGAAAGGGACTCAGTAACTAAAACAAGGAGGAAGTTAGAGGTGAGGGGTGTGTGTTTGTTTCCTTATAGATGTGGCAACAATGGAGTTCTAAGTTACACTGAGATAATGAATATAGAGGCAAGATCTATCTGGGTTTAAATGAACTTGTCAGCGACTGTACATTTGTAGATCTGCCGGGTGTAGAAGACAATTGACTATTCTTCTTTTTTGTGTTTGTTTTTTACTTATTCCTCTAGCTTTCAGGCACTGAGATAAATATTGTCGTAGATTTATAAGGGTCTATCAGGGCCAACAGCTACACTGAAAACATGGAAGATCCGAAACTAGTCAGCGGTGACGACTCTGTACTGTCAGTATTGTCATCCTGACAACTCAGGTCGTCAGGATGACGACCCAAAGTCGTCATTTTGACTACCTAAAATTGTAGTTTTAGGTATCATCAACTTGAGGACCTAAAGTAGTCACCACTGACTCCTTTCGGATCTTCCATGTTTTCAGTGTAGGGATTTGTTATCATTTAAAAGATCGTATTTAACAAAATGTACATTTGGTTTGCCATGTAAGGCCCCACCCCCAAACGGCTGGAGACACATTGTATTGCTCCAGGGTGTGCGGGTGACAACTGCGCCCCCTATTGGAGTCCCCTGGAACTAAACCGACCACTGCCTACCACAATTACACCGAAACCCGCTGGCGCTCTCCGTGCCTAGTGGCCGCTAGCGCTATATGGCACTGATATCACGTTATTTGGATGCGCCAAAAGTGGCTGGAAGTGGCTTGAGCCTCAAACCCCCTGTTTTGTTCTGTTTTTCAAAAGATGGCTTTCTCTTCCTACTGTTGAGTGGAAATGTATATTGTTTGGACAAGAAAAAAAATAGATATATAATGTATATCATATACCAATATTTAGTAGATTTTATACACAAAGTTTTGAGACTACAGGTGCTCAAATCAAAACAACCCAAAAGCAAGGTCAAATTCTCAAGGCCATTTGTAACAGACTTTCAGGACATGTTACTCCTTTAATTGTTGGAAGTAAACAATCATTTCTTATCTGGCTGTAGATTATTATCATAGAAGTAGCCTGGTAAGGTGTAAATGTTGTAGGGATATCTGTAATATGCCAAACTGGAATGTAAACAAACTCATTTCTACCGTACCGACCGAAGGCAGCTGACGTCACGTGAACACAGCGCCTTCTGAATCCGGGCGCTGTGAGACACGGACGTATACCACAATATCCTCAAACCTTGCTGGGCCACTTGATGTAAAAGTACACAGTTCTTTTCTTTTAAAAATCTTCTTTAGTTATGCAATAATACAGCATTGATGAGTAATACACGTGCTCTTTTCACTCATCGTGAATCATCATCACCTACTGCGGAGGAAGTAGCCTAGTAACTTGTATGACCTTCATAACCATGCTCATTTCTCAAATGCTACCACTGCTTACCACTCCTTAAATCGTAGTGGGATCTCCCAGAATGCTTTTACTGCTGCGACTGCTCTACCAAACTAAATAAAAGCTAATTGTACAGAGCAGTCGTAGCTAACTACCTAAGGGATTCAGAGAGTTTCAAATCGCACTGAAAACCTAGAAGTTCTGAAACTAGTCAGCGGTGACCACTTTAGGTCCTCAAGTTGACAATACCTAAAACTACAGCTTTAGGTAGTCAAAATGATGACTTTAAGTCGTCATTCTGATGACCTGAGTCATCAATATGATGACTCTGTACTGTCAGTATTGTCATCCTGATGACTCAGGTCATCAGGATGACGACCTAAAGTCGTCATTTTGACTACCTAAAGCTGTAGTTTTAGGTATCGTCAACTTGAGGACCTAAAGTGGTCACCGCTGACTAGTTTCGGATCTTCCATGTTTTCATTGCGTAGTGACAGTGTGTAGTCGTAGTTAGCTAAGAATGGTCCTGCAGAAAGGGCATGGTGCAAGCTGTCCTGCAGGGCATTTCTCAAGATAGTACGACTTAGAGACTGCAGTCGTAGCCTGTTAAGAAATACCCTCCAGCAATGTTGCAGCCATTCTCTTGGTTAAATCATGTAATTAACTGCCACTTTCAGTGATCACCTTTACTTGTGTGGTTTCGTGCTAAGCCTTCATTTGACCTTTAGATGGCTATGGAGTACTTTAGGGGTCACTTGGCGCTTTAAGGTATGTTTTCCCCCATCATGCATCACGTGATAGGCTTGATGCTTTCTCAAATGGTCTACAAGATGCAAGAATACAGTGCCCACCAATTTGGAGTTGGTATCTCTTGGAAGCAAATCTGTGTGAACCTGAACCTCCCCCCAAATGCTGCATATTCCCTTAGAATCTTCTGGATCACTTTTTCCCTCTTGATGCACGTCCGAAGTCCTTACAAGTGACCTTTGCATTCGTGCTGCATTCTTGCTTATACCAAATAGTCCTTTGGGATTGTGAGGCATAGACCAAGAGGGCAGATGACAGGGTCACAATGATGCATGGGTAGAGTAACCCTAATAATGAGCACACTCACCAGCACTGTATTTATACATCATATTAATTACAAGAGGACATCATGCCGACCCTACAGGGTCAATACATAAACTCCCGAAGGGTTGGCATGATACTCCAATGAGGTGCTGGCGAGCAGTTTAGCCAGCACTTCTTTGGTGCATCATGCCGACTCATGGGCATAATGCATTAATGCATCAGCGGCCCTTAAAGGGTGATGACATCATGCCACCCATAAAAGGTTAACAGTTAACACGCCACTTGCCCACCACTAACAACAGCTCATTCTCCACTACACTAGAAGGCATTGGGAAAGCTGCAATTGGCTGCTGTAGGCTGTAGGGTGGAGACCACATCAAAGACTTATAAATCTTGAACTTTAACGAGGCTACAGTTAAAGTAGTGAGAAATGCCACAGTCAATTCATTAGAGGGTAGCACGCTATCCCGCCTTTGTAGCCCCAGGGGGGTGTTTCATAATAATGGTAATTAGCATCAGTGTGAAATGTTACCCTGGTAGTTGTTTAATATTTAAGAGATTTCTCGTTCATTTATTGTTATGATGTTCCAATGCTGAATCCTAAATTCACGGTTGTAAAAAGAAAGCAAAAACAAAACAAATAAACAAAAGCAACAATTCATAGGCCTACTTTTGGCAGGGTTTGAAAAATTTATGTTTCAGAGGACGTTTGGGTCTTAAGTCTAGGTCTAGGGGCCCTAAAGTTGTTAAATCACAGGTGTTCTGAGAGAGGACTTCCCCCAGAGTTGGAGTAACACATTTCTCCTTTCAACCCAATTGACTGACATGCCACGGTAGGCCCAGGTGCTGAGTCTCCAACATCCCACCTGCACGGCCCCCTGCCCTAACTGCTCATCCCATCACCCTCCAGCCCCTCACCAGTAAACACAAATACTAGTTGTGACATAAATTTACCTGATTGTTTGATAAATCTGTGTAATTCTTGAAGTTGAATTTATGTCAAAATGGCAATGGTTTCTTATAAACTGGCAGGCGTTGAAGGGGATTTGTGATATCTGTATTTCAGTTATAAAATGATGTAGGGAAGTCTACATAAATTGAAATTTATTTTCCTTACATGATGTCGTGTGCAATTACTCCAAGACATAATCAACCCTCCTTCTGATGTAAAAGAAATAGAAAAAAAGAAGAAGACTTCATCTTACTTGATGATAGATGGGATAAAATGACTACAACTGTCAGGCGTTGAAAGGGATTTGTGATATCAGTATTTCAGATATAAAATGATGTAGGGAAGTCAACCCTCCTTCTGGTGTAAAAGAAAAAAAAATAGAAAAAAGGAAAGCTTCATCTAACTTGATGATAGATGGGATAAAATGACTACAACTACATCTGGTAGAATTTAGGTTTTAGAAAATTTCTCTTAATGCATTAATACACTTCATGCAGTAGCCTATGTTTAATGAATTAGTGGTTAGAGGGTGTACATACTAGGTAGCCCTGAAGGGATACCAAAAGATAAAAGACTTCTAAAATATTTAAGACCCTAAAAACCCTTGAGTCATCACGCATCAAAGCTTCATGCTACACTTAAAGTGCTGTCCTGAATCTCTCTCCACAGGGCTGCATGTTCATTTATCATACTGGCATCGTGGTATTGAAGCACTGGCATGATGCACCAATGCAGCACTGTGGGGAGCCTGTATCAGTGCATCATCCTCATTAACCTTCTGTATGGTATTGTCCAGATAGAAGACTCCAATATAGAGGCTTTCAAAAATGAATCAATTTATCAACTGTTTCTCAATGGTAGTGATGGCACCTAATGGCTTACTACAGCAAAACCACTTAGAAAGAGCAATGGATATTTTCCTACTCACCTCGGGTACATGAGGCCAGAAGCAACAATGTATACATGCGGCCCTTACAGGGTTAAATTGCTAAGTACATTTAAGAAAGGCCATATCTTAAGATGCTACCCCTTCCTCCATGGATGACCCTTTTCTCCAGGGTTTTCCTCCATGGGGCTGATGACCCTTTTCTCCAGGGTCCTGAGGTTAGGAACTGCCGCCAAAATAGCTGTCATTGATGGGTGGTTTAAATAGGAAGTGAAGGATGGGACAAAGGGCACTGCATCCCAGGCATACCCCTCTCTAGGTGGGGCATAATAGGGACCTTAAGCTGAAGTCCTCACAGGGAATTAAACTTATTGCTACTGAAGGTAGCTTAGGGGCTGTGCACAGAAGTCTATCCAGTGAATAACCCTTAAAAGGTTGATAGAAAATTAATGCATCATGATGCATAAATGCAGCCCTGGGGGTTTCGAATCACCAGTTCTAGCCCATGTACATGTAATGCATTAAATGCTACTGCAATAACTGTTTATTCTGTGTTATTTTCCGTTTTCTTTTAAAATATTATAATTGTTCCTTCTTTTCATTTCACAGGTGAGTAAAGAACTGGCAAAATCAATTCACAGACCAAGTAATGGGTAAAGTATGATGACTTGCACTTTGGGTTCTTTCTTCCTTAATATTCCCCGTTCTTCCTTCCTTGCTTGTAACTAAGTCATAGGTACATGCCTTGCTTTTAATGTTAACAAACAGAAGAAAACGAATCTACACAAAAAGAAATTTCCACTCACCATTGCACAGTACCCAGAATTGACTCGAAATGTAAATTTCCTACGTATGTACATTTGGCTATAACTGCAAAGAAACTTTCAGTCAACATTAACAGCCGTTTGATCAACGTTAATCAACCAGTTGTCAATGTTGATTCAAGGTCATTGGCATCTAGAATGGTACGAAATGATTATTATCCCTTTGTGTCTGAAACCACCAACAACCATAGACTACTTAGGGAGGGGGGGGGGGGCTGGTGCAACACTGGAGAACAGACTCACCAAATAGGCAGTGTGCATCATAGAAAACTGAGTGCATTATGAGTATGCATGCATCAAAGGAACATGCATTTAAGCATCATTCACAACCTTCTAAAGTGTATCAACACTGTAGACATGTCGTGATGCTTGAATGCAGCTCAGGCGAGTTACTCAATTGGGGTTCCTTCATGCATCATGATAAAAATGGGCGTAAAGCATGTGATACACTGTACTCTGTAAAACATAACTGTTGAATCTACCAGGGATCCTCATAAAACTGAAAAGACAACAGTTATTGAAAGAGCACTAAACCAGTGTAGTTTTACTAGAAGCCCTAGGTGGCATTGCAGTGGTACAAATGTACAGGGAATCTCTGTGAAAATAACGACGGATCTCTGGAAACTTTGGGACAAGAAATGTTCCTGTTATTTTGAAGACATTCTTTTTACAGTGTACAGCACAGAAAGTGTTAATGGTTTCACTACAAAGAGTAGTTCAATTGCTCTAGAGAGGCTTTCAGTGGTCTGACTCCTTTGTCCGGGTCTACAGCTATGGGGTCCCAGAAGGCAGGGGTAGTGTTCTCTGGTGCCCACTAGTCCATTTGTAAATGCTATTCAACAGAATGAAAAATAGGAGTCAGCCAAACACTCTCTCTGTGCTGTACAACTCTATACTCTCAATCCAGATCAGGCAGTACTTTGTACTGGACTCTGGAGGGGGAGTCCAGGCCATGCTGGACTACCATGGAGTCTGGACAGACTGCTGGAGGTTGGCTACCCTTTTCCTTTAACCCGTAAATGGCCACTGATGCATCATTGCATCATGCCTGTTAATTTGCATGATGCATGAATGCAGCCCTGGTATGTAAATATATACATAAATAATGCTAACCCTACATTATTGAAATATTCCCTAAGGATCTGCATGACACTCCAATGAAGTGCTGGCAAAGAGACTCTATGTATAGCACTTCATGGGTGCATCATGCGGACCAGTGTGCGTGATGCACCCCAGCATCATCGGCCCTTAATGGGTCAATTGGCTTTTATATCCAGGCACATGTGTTCTTGTGTAAAATCACTTAGTATGTGCATTGACCTAACTACATTATAGTTCCTCTGCATGTCTTCCTTCCCCTCTATACCCCTCCCACCTCCCAATCCTCACGAATCTGGCAAAATCTATGGCATAATTCCATCAGTTGCAACTTCAGATTGGAATGTACGATGGTCTCCTTTGGCAGCCTGAAGCCTTTGGACAAGTTTTTCACCGATATTTTCACCGAGATTCCTGGTACCACAGTGCTTTCCTGTACTGCCATCTGGGGCTTCATTGTAGTTCTAAGCTACACTATACTTAACTGCGTTATAATTATGGTCAATTACTTGGTAGATTCAACAGTTATTTCTTAGAGTGTGCACCAAGTACTTTGACATTTCCTTCTGTTAAATTTTGGCCAATTTAGTGAAAATTAATCACTCCCATCTATCATACACATATTATGTCTATCATCTGATCATATCGCCACCAGCCCCGATGGTACGTTTGCATGAGCAGATCTGCACTGAAAACATGGAAGATCCGAAACTAGTCAGCGGTGACCACTTTAGGTCCTCAAGTTGACAATACCTAAAACTACAACTTTAGGTAGTCAAAATGATGACTTTAGGTCATCATCCTGACAACCTGAGTCGTCAGCATGACAATACTGACAGTACAGAGTAGTCATATTGACAACTCAGATCATCAGGATGACAACCTAAAGTCGTCATTTTGATTACCTAGTAGTAGTTTTAGGTATTGTCAACTTAAGGACCTAAAGTGGTCACCGCTGACTAGTTTCGGATCTTCCATGTTTTCAGTGTACCGATTATATAAATACATACATGTAATGCTGGCGCCAGCCAGTGTCCTCCATTTTCTTTCTTTTTCCCTTCCCCCATTTTTCTTTCTTCCTTCTTCCCACGATAGAAAGCCTTCGTAGTTTAGCCATGAACGGTATGTGCAATTGTTATTGTGCTATCTACATTATCTAAGTCAATGTAACAAAGGCCACTGCTTTCTCAACAGGGTGCCATTTCTTAAAGTACTACCGTTATGACCCGTTTAAGCACCCGAGCACTCATTAAATTCAATACTTCTCTCTCCTGGCCCTTATATGAGACAGGCGCTTATTTGAATACTGTTTTTAGTGCTTAAGATTGATTTCAATACCCCTGTACTGCCATCGCTTATGCAAGACCCCGGTGATTAATCGGGCTACTATAGATGGTTCTATATCATCCCGGCCAAACCCATGCCTGTATACATCACTGTATTTAATGGGTGAAAAAAATGTAAGAGGGAGTAAGACATATTGACAAGGGAAAATACTAAGTCTTGTTTGATTGCAAATAGGGGCCTGCTGTCTTTTGTTTAAAGGCACACTATGTATATTAACCCTATGATAGTTTATTAATGCACCTTGCTCATTGGTCGTCATGATGCAGGAATGTCGCCCCGGCGAGTAACTCGCTAGGGCTACATTCATCCATCATCCAGACCCTATGGGATTGATTCACTCTCGGAGGGTTGGCATGATGCATTAATGCACTTCATTGGTGCATCACACTGACCAATGGGCATGATGCACTGGTTAATATTACCCACAGAGTAAGGGCCCCCCAGGCCCTCTGACAACAAGCCCGCAGGCACAGTACTTTCCCTTTTAGCCACTATTTCGTCCACTCTCATCCAATCTAACGTGGGAAAAGTTGGCAATGTATTTGGTGCTGGCTCCCATGACAATAGGGGCACCAGAATGTAGTTATCTAAGGCTTAAACTTTTAGGATTGATGTAGGAACTGAATTTCTAGAGGGTTAGTGAGGGGATAGGCCGCTAGGGTATTAATTTATTATGTCATTTGGTCACTACTTCATTAGGTGGATCAATTCATGCTAACTACCAAGAGAAATATGCAAATAGCGTTGAAAAGATGTGTGACATTTGCTGGTACAATAACAGTGCTGTACAGTGAATACTGTGACGCATTTGACCAGTTGTGACGTCATACAACGCATAAGATAGGCTTGCTTCTTGCTCTTATGACAATATAATGTGTCACTAAGTATTCCATAAGCTTAATACAAAGCCAACCAAAGGAAGTCATCCTAAAAATAGGGTGGTATTTTCTTTGCTCATAGTTTTCGATGCCACTCTACTCTCTGTCCTTTAAAGGGAGTGGTCATTATTTATCAACAGGGGGCGGTGGGTTTGAGGGGGGGCGTACAATTTTCACACCCCTCCCGAGGGGGGGGGCTAAAAAAATTTTGCAAAAAAGCCTATGCGGTACTATAGATCAAAGAGGGGCGCGGAAATTCTCTGCGCCTCTGGTGCGGGGGGCGCATTACATTTTGACTGCCGACGAGGGGGGTGCAAAAAAACGCCACCTCCCCCCTGTTGATAAATAATGATCACTCCCTTAGATAACACCAGCACCTTTGAAAGATTTTAGCGCTTACTGTATAGGCCTATTTCAATATGTCTATAACCTGGCACTTGATATTCAAGAACATGTATTCAAAACCAGTGCTTAGGCCCCCAAAAAGGTTGTGTGCTACAGGTAACATGCTGGAAAAAATTAGGTGGGATAGGTCAGATTTTTTCTTTTTTTTAACGGGTACAAAGACTTGCGACTTGTGCCAATGATTCGCTACTCATGGCAATGACTTGCGGATGACTGATTCAACTAAAAAAATCACGTAAAAACAAATCATTTATTTCAAAAGTGAAGAAAAAAAGCTATTGTTTTGCTATCTCTTATCTCTTATTCTATGCCATATTAATGTATAATTACTATAAACCCCACCAGGGGCGAACATAGGCGCCACTATCTGTCATTCAAGTTACCATAACAACCCTTTGTCTGTGATGTCATCTTAACAATGTAACCATGACATCCACCGTTGCAAAATGGATCATTTCATGCACCTCAGTACATAACTTTTTGTAAGCATACCATCTTGATAAAGGATATTCAAGATATCCGAAACGTCGATCAACCAAGCATCAACAAAATATTTGATATACATTGAACTGCTGTAACTGTGATATTATTGTGTCTACTCATTAATAAAACCATAAACTTTATTTGACCGCGTCTGGTTTTGCTTGTATAAATTCCACTCAGTTTTGCTAGGTAGGGTCGGGTTACCTGAAACACACAACTTTTTTTTTCTGGCCTTATTCAAAGACAGGTGCTCATAGAGGTTACCACTGTAGTTGGGATGGGAGGTGATAGGAGGGACAATGTATGACTGAGTAAGGGGCACTAAGAAGCATTCACTACATGACTTGAAGGGTCCCCAATGACAGGGGGACTCAGCAGGCGGTGAGCGATAATGCAGCATTGGGCGATAATACAGCAGTCAGGGTGAGCGATAATACAGCACTGGGAGCACATGATCACGTCCTGTGAGTCGTAGATCTCCATCAGCTCACAGTGACTCGCTACACCAGCTCACAATGATTCAGGAGCAGCTCACTGGCACCCCAACCCCTCAGGGCCATCCATTGGTAAATCCTTAACCCTATAAGGGTTGCAATATGCTTTCAGATCCACTTTCTTTTACTGTTGGGCTGCTTTCACTGTCATGGCCTGTTTAAGCATTCGACCTTTCAATGTCTATAAATGAGTGCACGGGGTAAGGTAGCATTGAAATTGTTGAATACACTGTACACCAAGTCTTGAAAAAGTGGCGGTCTTGAATAAAGACTGGTGCAGAAATAGGCTGAAATCTATAAGCACTAAGGTGCGTAAACAGTTCACTACGGATGACACTTCTCGCCAATCTGTGCTTAGTCTCAGTTTACCCCAGGTGGCAGTACAGTGATAAAAGGAATTTCTGTAAAAATAATGTCGACGGATCTCTATCAACTTTGGGACAAGGGTTTTGAAATTATTTCCAAAATAAGGCAATATAGCCCTAAAAAAAACCTGGGTGGCTTTTTACTTTAGTTGGGTAGCTGTTCATTTTAGTCGGGAAAGCGGAAGTGGAGGGGCTAAACAGAGTGTGACTTTTTCAGCCAGACAAACTTAACAGTCAATGCACTTTGTAGCTTTTTGGCAATAGCTACCAGTATGTTATTACATGAAATAAACTTAGTAAAGTGTTTGTGATGCTTATCTGCTTCTTCCAGGGAGCCATATTATTCCACCCTGTATGCCCATATTTGCTCTACCACGAATTCCTCCAGTGGTATTACTACCATTTATCAATCACAGACCCTCCAACCCTTCCAGTACATACTAAGGACATTCATCAGATTGGTGATTTATCTATGTAGAAATCTATTATCGCTATAGTTGATATAATATGTGATCACTGCAAGGAAGGACCCCCACCATTCCTCTTCACACATTTACCCCCCCCCCATCCCCACCGCGAAATAAAAGGTTTCCAAAAATATATTCATTTCTCCGAAATATATAAATATTTCTTTCATATTTCAAGAAGACAGTAACATAAGTTGTTCGAGATTATCACTACTGTGATAATATGGGAACTTTAATACAATACAGCCAAGAATTATCACTCTATCATTGTATATCTTTTTTTTTTTATGAAACTCACAACTTGAGAATACCAAATAAATCATAGCTCTCAACCCCGAACATCTACCAATTCGAGAGAAAATATTTTCCATGGCATGGTGATCAGAAACAAGTGCATACCCCTCACCCCCTGCCCTCCTCCCCCATACCCCCTCCCCCAGTAGTTATAAATAGATCAGCAACAGATTGATTCCCTTATTACAGGTGGGGTGGGGTATGCATATTACGTACTACTCCTATTTGTCATTTCTCTCGTCCTTTTTAACCCTTCACCGGCGGCAGAATCAGTTCCGCTAAGGGTTTTGTGCTGGCGAGGTAGGAACAGGGGAGAGGGAGAGGGGGTTGTCCTGTGACCATAAGAAATACATTTAAACTACCTGCACATCATGATAGTAAGGGAATCTAGATTTACTTAGAATATTTACCTTCCTAACAGATGTGATACGACCTCCTCTATGCACCGTCAGACATCGTAACGGGATTGTAGACTATATTGGTCGGCATGATGGAGAAATGAAGTGATGGTGAGTCATCTTACCAGCACTTCATTACTGCATCATCAACACCCTCCATGAGAATTTCAACCCCGAAGAGTCGACATGATGCATGAATGTAGCCCAGGAGCCCATTTCTTAATGTAGTACGACTACACACATTCACTACTATTTAAAACTGCCAAGAATAAGCCAAGCTATCATAGGTGAGGCCCTATGACTGTTTTGTATGATCAGCACCTATGCAGCAATTACATAAGGTTTGGCAGTCGTACTGGTGCAATCTTAGTGATTCCTAGTGCATAATACTCAAATGGCTTTACCTCAAGGCTTCTCACTACGACTTGAAGGATAGCAGTCGTAGTGTGTTAAGACATGGCCTCCTGGTGAGTGACTCGCCAGGGCTATATTCATGCATCATGTCGACCAATGGGCAAGGTGAATTACTACATGAGCTGCCTGTAAAGGGTTAAATGACAGATAATCTATGGCCCTGGCCTGAGCCCCATCTGACACCTCATGCTGCCTCCATTTACATGAGGCCCATCATGTGGGGGAATCCGATTCCACAATTACAGCAGGACCATGCTGCTCTGACTGCTGATAAGGCGATAAGACAGGGTGAAGGGGGCAGGGTGTGAAAGGGATGTCAATTTGTGCTGCAGGGTGTTGGGGGAAATTGGAGGAGAGGGGGGGGGGACATTGGGGAGGTTGCGCCAAACTCGCCCAAGACGCATTCCAGAGAAGCAAGACCTGATCCTTCTGCCTCCATCCTCTGCATAAAAAGAAAAATAATGGAAAATTAAAGGAAAAAATAAATAAAAGAAATGTTAAGAATGAAATAATATATAAAATGCACAAGCATTCTCACCTCTCAGATTTAACCAATAATGGTAGTAAAGCATTGGTGGAGGGTCTTGGCAGAACATCGGACCAAATGTCATAAGAAAATCTCTACATCACAACACATTATATATATATATATATATATATATATATATATATATGGGTCTGTATGGGCCTTCCTTAATAGAATACAGAAATTTGATATTAGACTGAAAAAGGTAATACAGATGAAATCAAGACCTAGAAGGCCTGGTACAATTGAATAGAGCCACTACGATTTTAAAGCCTCAAAATTAGCGTAGATAATGTGGTACAACTGCTCTGTATGATCAGCAATTAATGTAGTGACGACATAGGGTTTGGTATAGGGCAGTCTACCAATGCAACCAATAGTGACATCTAGATGCAAAGCTGTAAAAGCATTAGAGTGAGCGATCCCAATATGATTTGAAAAATGCCTTCCAATGGCAATCTTGTAATATCAGATGGTTGTTATGGTATTCTCACAAACTTCCCGGTGTTTGAAATCGTGAAATATGGTGGACCACAAGCACACAAAGGCCAAAATCATCAAGCTCAAATTGGGTGTAGTTTTATTTGTAATTCTGATATTGTTGACAAACAGAGAGTGTATAACAAGATTTTCCCTCATCAGTCTCTCTCAGTCGTACATGAAGCCTGCATCCATTATCACCCTCATGGGGACACCACATATATCTTGTCAATTCCCATGCAACATGTGGCATAGAATCCTGGGTAAGCGGCTGGTATTTGGATAATCACCTGTTCGAATGAGCACTTTTATGACAAAATGAAAAATACTGCATAAACTAGTTCTTAGATAGGCAACATGTGTTGTATAGACGGGGGGGGGGGGTAGAACCTAGTGGAAACAAAAAAAAAAAGATAGGTGGTTATCCGAGCCACTACAATATGGACATTGAATATAAATATTTTTTATCATACCACAGCTGGCCGTTTTCGGTAAGATGTATGGTGCCAAGTCTAGATATGAAGTGTGCATTATCAAGAAAAATGTGGCAAGGACCACGAATAGGAGTTGCGCTCATAGATCATGCCAACATCACTAGCCACTGCGGGTGATGTCACTGAGGCAGCATGACGTCACCAATGACTTCATAGGTGACAGGGAGAAAACCGAAAACATTATGGATTTGCTACAGTCGCTACGCTCCCGGCCGCTGACGCGGCTTGCAACTCCAAAAAATTGATATATGCATTGATTTGACAACACTGACATACTGACACCTGGTATCAAATCCATGGTATAAACACATGAAGGTATAGCTGACCAAGCATGACTGCTGTACATCAATTGCTAAGGACCAATGTAAAGCCATCGATATAGTGCATTTGTGCTTGCTTATCCATACATTAGTCCATTAGGATATTGTGAAGAAAATATCAATGTATGAGTTAGTATTCCAAACAGTGTCCCTTGAACATATTAGTCTACGACATAGTGGACACTTTCCCTTTTTTCTGTCAGATTTAAGCCAAACTTAGGAGAATCTACCATATATGCACCATAATGAAGGCCTAACCCCATGCAATTAGCACCCATAGCTTGTAATTTAATTGTACATCTCAATATTCCATAAGCACAAGGTCCTCTTGATAAAATCTTTTGATCAGGAGGTATTAGGCTTCAGCTTTGATGTTTAATTCAGGAGATATATTCAGTGAGACACATACCCTTGTATGTACTCCTTAATTATGAGCAAGAAACTAAATATAAACCTCGATGTGGTATGGTAGGTTAACTCTAATAAAGATTTTATGGTGCCTAAACCCTTTGCCCAGCCCCCTGTAATAGCCCTGCCCTATATTTCATAGCCAGCATTCCTAATGCACAGATAAAACTGATTTAATCACTATTTTATGCCCAATAAAAAGAATTTTGAATAGATAGGTGCAAAGCTTCACTCTCATTGATCGTCTGACCCTTAGTCAGATAATTTTCGCGAACCTTAGCCTCTAGGTATTGGAGTCCAGTCACTTGCATTGTTAAATTCTTTCCAGGACTCCTAAAACCATCAATTTCTCTCTGTAATTTTATGAATATTTACATCCACAGAAGAAGTACATAAATCTGTGATATATCTGGTAAATTGTATGATGTCTGCTCATTAGGTTTTCCTGTTTCTTACATATGGATATTTCTCCTGTAGTCCCTTCTCCACACTCCACATTACCACTCTCTTGTCATCTCTCCTGTCTGCAGACATATAATTGAGTCTTTACTAGCCAAATAGTGCATCAATGCATTATGTCGATTTGGCGAGTCATATAGGAAGGCAGCCCTGGTTAGGAACTTGCCAGGGCTGCATTCATGCACCATGCTTAGCTTGCAGGGTTTACAGGGTCGGTATGATGCATAAATGCAGTCCTGACCTATCCACCAGGGCTGCATTCATGAATCACAATGACCTAGACCGTAAGGTATCAAATACCTATGTGACCCTTAGAGGGTTGTTACTCCTTGTAGGGCTGACAGTGCATCCTTGCATCATGTCCCTTGGTCAGCATGATGCCAGAGCTGCATTCATACATCATTGATATACTCCTGAAGGGTCGGCATGATGCACCAATGAAGTGCTGCACTTCATTGGTGCATCATGCCAACCAATATGCATGATACACTCCTGCATCAGCACCCCTTAAAGGGATATCAACAGCGTGAAGCCACTATTGGTTGGCATACTTGTCATGTTTTCATTATGGCGTGTCGGCACAGAAGCCATTAGCCGGGTGGCAAGTCATAATCTCATCATCTCATTTATTACTAGAAAACTTCTTAGCCCCTTAAGGACTGGATAATGCATTAATGCATCATGCACATTGGTTGGTATGATGCATGAATGCAGTCTTGGTGAGTTTCCTCACCAGGGCTGCATTCATGCATTATGCTTACCCTTCAGGTTTTATGTAAGTACCGTATCATCACTTTGAACCCGTTAAAGGCTGCTGATGCAGCAATGCATCATGCCCATTGGTGGTCATGATGCACCAATGAAGAGCTGGCAAGACTGCTCGCCAGCACTTCATTGGTCCATCATGACGACCAATAGGCATGATGCATTGATGCATCAGCGACCATTAAAGAGTTGGAAATCTAGTCACCAGGGCTGCATTCATACATGCATACATCATGACACCGTGTATTTAATGTATTATGTATTCCTACCACTCACCAGTACTGCATTCTTACATGCATCATGCTGACCCTTCAGTGTTGATATTGGTACTCCTGAAGGGTCAGCATGATGTATGAATGCAGCCCTGCTGCATAACACACCATGACTGCATCTATGAATGATCTTAAAGGTCACATTGCAATACTGTATAATGTAGCCGTAAAAGGGTTAGGTATGGTGGAGAAGTTGGAGTAGAAGGTCCCAGGAGTTTCTAGCTGTCTTGTCTTGTATGTTGTATGTTAGTAAGTAGGGAAGTGCCTCCTTCTATGCTGGGGTTAACACTTTAAAGATAACATGATGCCTTAGCCCTCTAATTAGGGAATAATGCACGGGGCATGGCTGTTGGAGTGCTCTAGAATGTATTGAGACATCAAGGGGCCTTATCAAGACCACAGCCATGACCAAGTGTATTATTCCCGTTATAACACAGAAAAATCACCCATCAGCCACCTGACAACACATGAATATCAATTGTGAAGTCTAACGTTGAGATGAAGTTAACCTACTTTGCCAGGAGTGCATTATCCATCTAGATAATGCATGGTCAATCAGCCAATCAGAATGCAGTATTCAGGATAATGCACTCTGACTTTGCCTCATGACGGTCAGCAGGAGTAGATAAAGTACTGGAAGATCGGCTTGATGCACCAATGGCGAGTCTGTTTGTCTTTTCACCAGCACTCCATTGGCGCATCATGACGACCATCAAGTATTGAATTGCCAAGGTGCGTCATGATGCATCAATGCAGTGCTGGCTAGGCAAAACACCATTGCTGCATTGGAATATCATGCAGACTGGCCCACGATACATTCACACTTTGTGACAATATGTAGCCATAATGAATTAAAGCCATATATATGTCCCCTGAAGGCCTTTATATGTACCCTATAGGTGGCCATATTGTCATCATACATTGTGTAGTTGTGGGAAACAAACACCCATCCACTAAGAAGCACTACTCTTTAGATTAATCCAAGTTAATAACGAGGAGCAGAGCATGATCTGCTGATTTCTGGTTATAAACAGTCCCTCTATTTGAAAGAGGTCTTAAGGAAAAAAGAACATTCTTTAAAATTGTTGGTTTTTCAGCTATTTATCATTTTACATGAAAGCTGCATTTCTGCATCATGACGAAGAGAGTGCATTCTTTAACAACTTATAATTCACACATCCCTCTTCAGCCACCCAAACAGAGAGAGGACCCACTTTTCTATCTCAAATTCAACGTCCTAGCAAAGTTCTTAATACAAAAACAGTGGGAGGGAACCTTCAAGGTCTGTTCATCTGACATCATTTTAGAATCTGCATACAATCATAGAACCTTTTTCTTGTATAATATATGCCACGATTCATTATATCATAAAACATCTAAAATATAGATTAGTTTGAAAGATAGTAAAAATGCCTGTTATACAGCATTCTTCATCTGACTAGTTGTCATGCAGAGTTGGATCTAGAAGTGACAAATTGACCAAGTGGTAAAACATGTTGTATCAGCTCTTTCAAGCAGCTAGGATTTTTCACTAGGCCTAATGCCCTCTAGGAGTAAAGAAGGCCATGAAGATCACGAGCCATTGCTTAAACCCACTCTGCATTTCTTTTGTTGTTAGCAGAGCAGTGTTTAGTCCCCAACCGTGAAACCAGGCTCTTGTTTTATGCACGGCCATTTACCTTTTAGCAGACACAACGTCAGGAGGATCTTCCTTCATCTTGAATTAAAAGCCCCTGCATGGCTGAAGCCTATTCTTAAGGTCAAAATTGACCCCGAATCGCTGCCACTTCCTTCTGATTTCTTACGCCTCAGAAAAAAAACCCTGTTGGTCAGCAGTTATCCAGGTGCTTTAGAACACCTTAATAAAGGGATAAATTGAATTTGGATAGATGTACCTAGCATGTAAAAAGAATCCACATATGTCTAGGGAATACCCACAGTCAACAAGCATGCAGCTGTCATTCCATTAATTTTGATGCAGTTTTGACACTGCCGCTAAGTGTTTGTACCCCACCTATAAGGTGAAAAAAAGATTTATTGGGAAGTTATTACGCAGTAGAGCGTTCCAAATCTTTGAGATATATATATGGGACTAGAATACCCTAATACTTTCCAATTACTCACCCTAAGTGATCTAATTGATCCAGTGTCTAATTGATTTTGAGTATTCTTGGGTCGGTTTCTTTTTGAAACCCCAAAGCTGCAGAACCTGTCACTTTCCAAAGTTAATCAATGTCCAATGGTGCACACCAGCCGCCAGCCGAAATAAAAACACATCCCTCAGAACTGTCAAAAGGGATTTCATGAAAAAGTTGAACCTGTGCCTGGACACGAACGGATTTTCATCATCTCGATCGTGTTTCTTCACACCATTTTATTTACCCTTGTTCTTTTCAAATTGGGTTTGGGTTTGCATTGTGATGGATGCTGTTAAGTTACACAGCCTTTAGTGGCTCCATGATGCCTCAAGGTTCCTGTTCTTTAGTCGTCATGATGCGCTAATGCAGCGCTGGCGAGCACCATACCGAACCCCCAGGAGTGTATCAAGTCTATAGGGTTCACTTGATGTATCAATTTAAATTAGGCAGGAGCGTGTTGCTCCTATGGTAAAAAGAGCTCTCAGTAGGTACCCTCTTTTCAAAAGAAGTCACGCTCTGCTTCACCATTCAACTTGAACTCACCACATTACTCTGAAAAGTCACCTGCCTTGTTTAAAACAGAGAGAGCTGCACTATCAGGTACCTACTCATGTCACACACTCTAGAGTATATTATACTGTCTGACTTCTCCCAACTAGGTACCTACTCAAATCCCCCTTTTTAAGCACCATACTTGAATGTCCACTTGTGAGCAACAGAAGGGACAAGTTATAGCCACATGAAAAGAAAGGACTGGAAACAAGGGCATTTTTAGCCAGCTCTTCCTTTTACTATGCATGGGAACAACACCCTCCAGCCCTGCTTTCAAGCATTATGTCATCCAAAGTGCATGAATATATCCTTTGCGAGTTTATCCAACCAAATAGGTTAATTCTGATTTGTGAATAGTGCCCTAGCGAGTTATTCATTAGGTCGAGTTGCTCACAATTGATGGATTATGCTAGCTACTTAAGGGCATGATGCACCCCTGGAGGGTCAGCATGATGCACCAATGCAGTGCTGGTGAATTTGCACGTCAGCACTGCATTTGTGCATCATGCCGAGCCTTCGGGAGTTTATCCGCCCAAATATGTTAGATCTAATATGTAGATTTTACCCTAGCGAGTTACTCACCAGGCGAGGTACTCACCTTTTATGCACATGCTGACCAAGGGGAATATCCCATTTAGGTACAAAGGGGTTGATACACTCCACTCCTGGAGGGTCGGCATGATGCTCCAATGAAGTGCTGGCCGGCAGACTCGCCAGCACTTCATTGGTACATCATGATGACCAATGGGCCAGATGCACTCGGTCATCAGCGGCCTTTAAATGTTTAAGTCAGGATTAACCTTTTTATGAATCGGCATTCTTAACACCCTTGATTATGATGGATTTTTGGGCTGGTAAGGATAAAAGAATTGCATTGCTTTTATCAACATTATTTACAGACATTCATCAACCATTTATACTGAATTCCCTAATTTGCTTCCAAGAGGTTACAGCTGTAGGGGACCTTATACCAATTTGTTTTGGTGTGTGAGTAGGGGGACATACAGCAAAATTTGATACTAATCAAAGCTCACAAAACTGACAGGATCATACGTCCAGGAAGCCATTTCCCAAGATGGTACGACTGAACACAGCCACTGCGATTTGAAACCCTTAATATCAGATCAGGTGATCGTAGGTACCAGTGCAATTATTAGTGACCACTAGACGCAGGCTCTAATAGCATTTTAGTGAGGGACCTCACTACGACTTGAAGGGGTCTAGTCGCACCATCTTGAGAAATGCTTTCCTGAGAGTTCCAAGTCCGGGGTTCCAAGAGTGTGAAATGCTGCAATTCCCTCTCTGTTTCTTATTTGTGCACCACGGATGACGCACACCAAATTCCTAAACCCCTGTGCAATAGACCCCGTATCAAAGCACCCATGTGCATATATTGCACTGAAGTGTCTAGAGACAGATATCTGGTCTCCTGGAAGGCATTTCCCAAGATGGTACAACTAGAGCCCTGCATCTAGGGGTCACTAATGATTGCACTGGTAGGATCGCCCTACCAAACTCTATGCAATTACTACATTAAGTGCTGATCGTACAGAGCAGTCATAGTGCATGACTTACGATCACCCACTCTTATTTTAAAAGTTTCAAGTTGTAGTGGCTAAGCCCAGTCATACCATCTTGAGAAATGCCCTCCAGAGTGCAGATTTTACCATGTCCACCAATTCCCCCTCTCCTCGTTAACCCTTCAAGGATGGCACTTTATCTTAACCCTTTATAGGCTGGTTGACATGATCCAACAAGGATTGCTCTGACTGGTACATTGATCCTGATAAACCTGGACAGTGAATCACGATAATCATAATACAGTGAAGTTATGTAGTTTTTACAATGAAGCCCCAGATGGCAGTGTGGTGGTACAAAGAATGTCCATGAAAATAATTACACATAATCAACGACTATGACGTATATTGTGGTCCATCCACCTCAAGGGGAAGACAGCCCCCCCCCCCGAGGGGTGGATGACCACAACGTATATCATGGGAGTTTAGTTCTGTATGTATTTCATGTAATTTTGATTTTGAATTGCTTAAATTCATGTAGTTTAGCATCTAAATGTGTCACGTGACCAGCAGTGGCGATAGAGATATGTTACGCCACTGGGGGTGTGGCGATCGGCCCATCAATGAAGTTTGTTATTTGCATGAAATAACAATGGGTCTCTGGCAACTTTGGGACAAGGTTTTTGCAGTGGTATTTTTACAGTGTAGTGACGTCACTAGGGCTGCATACATGCATCGTACACGTATCATGACGACCATCAGGCAAGATGAATTACTACATCAGCAGCCTTTAAAGAGTTAATGGGATACCAAGCGCTCTGTCGCATCCACTTCACTGATCAAGTACAAGTAGCCCCAGCCCCACCAACTAGACCTGGAGAAAATCCTATTACCACAACCTTCCCCTAGTCCTCCTGTGACCCCTAAGACAGTAGAAGGGGACACTCTCTGTCAGTCTCCACTTTCTCTTTTCTCTTTGGTGTTTGTCTCATTCCCCTGCCAACCCAATCTCCTATCTATAGCCCTTGATGTTCCTGCCCAGCGCCTTCCCTCAAAGGGAGGGACTCCAGTGGGTTGGATGGGTCACTAAACCTGAGGGATATCAGTTGTATGTTGTGGACGCCTGTAGGCATTGGGTAACCCATTCAGGGCTGTATATAGGGATTTAATGCTTTGATTTTCACTTTTACTTTTATAGTGTATGGATGCAATATTGGTGAGCCTTTTCACCATGCCTGCATTCATGTGGCATGACGCACCAATGCAGGTTGGAAGGAGGTGTGTCGGAATTGGGGAGGGGGGGGCAAGGTGAGTCTAACCCCCTCCCCTTTATGTCATGGCTGATACGACCGTCACTATAGATTAGTACTAGAACCGCCGTATTCAATGGGGGGCATTGAATACAATGTGTCTGTATTCAATGGGTGTCCGCCATCTTGGATTTTGAACAGATCTGAGCTGTTTTTCTTTATTTAAAGGCAAAATAACCCCCTAGGCCATGACATAAATGCAAATGTCCATTCCAGGGAATAAATTTACATCGTATTCACCTTGGTGAGGCCTGTCCGCATTCAACTCCGCCTATAAGGCGTCGTTGAATACGGACAGCCTCACCTCGGTGAATACGATGCAAATTTATTCCCTGGTCATGGACATTTGCTTTAATATACCCCCGACTTGGAGGGGCCAGAATATGTCCCTTTTACCACCAAATTATGAAACATGTACACACTTTAATCAGTAAATTTTATTAAAAATTGACCGAAAATTGCTAAAAATATGCAATAGACCCTTACAAATTCAGAAGGCTTCATGTGCGATGAATTTCCACCACGCATTGTTTGAGGCACTTTTAACCCTTCCGCCGTCATGTTGCCGGCGACATCCCTGTTGGAGTGCTAGTTATTGCACTGTAAAGAATGCCGTCGAAATAATGAAAGATTCCTCGTCCCAAAGTTGCCAGAGATCCATTGTTATATTCACAGAGATGTTATTATTTCCACAGAGGTTCTTTGTACCAGTGCACTGTCACTTGAAGCTTCTAGTAAAAACTTCACTGGCTACCTGTTGCACAATTACGGTGGTTCGCTGTTCACTTTTACAAGGATCCCTGGTAGATTCAACATATAGTTTCACAGTTTGCACTGGGGTCATGACAGCAAAGGAATATCAACCAATATTGATCATATGAGACACCAAGGGTTAAGCCCCAAAGCATCTGTGTCAATATAACGAATATCTGTGAATGCGACATATTTAGTAGCTGGATGGAGAACATAAGACGCATGTCCATATCTGCTTAGCTATATTTGATATTGAATATTAGATAAATCGAGTAAATAGATGGGGTTTCAAGAAAGAGGCTCAGATCCTATTTTCATCCCATGATGTTTATCAGACATACAATGTATAGCAGAGTTAACCAGTGAGGCACAACATTGGCCATTAATGTGCCAACCCATGTAGCAAGCCCACTCGGGGCCAAATTGGTTTAACCAGGGATAAGGTGGTTCAAAGTGGGCAGCATTCGGTACATGGGTTTTAGGTTCGGCAGATGCTGGGTTTCCAGTCAGGGCCACACAGGGCAGCCCAAATCGGGCAAACTGACTTGAGCCCGTTGGGCTCCCAATGGGTTTTGTCCTCAGCATATGGTCTGGGCCACATTGGGCTGACCGGTTTGGGCACTGGTCAGCTTTAAAATGGGCAACCACATTGGGCCCAGGATGCTTTCAAAATGGGCATCCCAAGATGGGTGCTTAGCTACATAAAGTCTTCTCAGTCTGGGGTGAGAGTGGGTTTGGACAGGGCAGCCTCATATTCTGGACTGTTCTGAACTCTGTGATGAGTGTTCCCCCTCCCTCTCCCTCTTTTCTTTGCCCTCCCCACCAATCCCCTACCCCTTCCATCTCCTCGTCATTCCCCTCAACCTGCCCTACCCTTTCCCCCTCACCTTCTCTCGCCCTGCTCTCCCCTGCCCTGTCCTCTCCTCCCCTGCCCTCCCTTACCCTGTCCTGCCCTCCCCTGCCCTCCTCTCACCCTGACCTGCCCTCCCTTGCCCTCCTTTCACCCTGCCCTGCCCTGCCATCCTGTGCCCTCCTCTCACCCTGCCCTGCCCTCCTCTCACCCTGCCCTGCCATCCCCTGCCCTCCTCTCACCCTGCCCTGCCCTCCCTTGCCCTCCTCTCACCCTGCCCTGCCCTTCCTTACCCTCCTCTCACCCTGCCCACTCCAGGCAGAATTCTACTACCCATACAAAACTTATTTCTTTTAGACATAGGACAACTGGAATAGACTACTATATCAGATATGAAGTAATAATGTGCAGACTTTCTCATAGTCTGGAAATACTTAGATGTCTTAAGTCAAAAGTGCAAATCAAGGTCATTTGAGTAGTAGTGGAATGGCAACACCATTTCCATTGCACTGAACTTGGAACAAGAGCAGATATGCAGAGGTACAGTCATTATGAACTTGAAGGCTCTCTTCTCTACTCCTACATAGGGAAGTAGTGGGGGAAGATTGAGGCCAGAATGTCACTTTAATGAATCAAAGTGCCTTGTGTTGGCTGAATGAGTTTGATTCAAATGGATGGTTCTGCTCTGGCTTTCCACTCAAGTAGATATTGCATTTACTGCTTTGGTGATTGGGGGGGGGGGTGAGATTAGCTCAAGGATTTGTTGTTCATTGACTTTTGGAAAAAAAAAAGAATAAATATTGGATAAATTTTTCAAAAAGAATTTTTACCATGTAACCACTAATTTTTCGTCAAATCAGGCAGCCCACTTTGGGCCACACCCAAAACCCATGTTAAACTCACTTTGAGCCCAAATCGGTGAGCCCACTTTCAAACAGATCTGTGCCCAAATCGGTTAGCCCAGTGTGGCCCAGACCATTTGCTGAGGACAAAACCCATCGGGCGCCCACTGTGTTAACCCGGTGTGGCCCACATCAGGAGCCCGCTATGGCCCAGACTTGGGCCACACCATGTTTGCTACCTGGGAAGACAATATGAATGCAGTGCTGGCCAATGTCTCACCAGAATAGCATCATCCTAGTGGTGGGTACACTCACTAGGATGTCAACATGATGCACCAATGCAGGAGGGTGTTGCTTGTATGCTAAATAGAGCTGGGAGTAAGTGCCCTCTTTTCCAAAGAAGTTACGCTCTGCTTCACCATTCAACTTCCACTCACCATATTAGCCTTAATAGACACCTACCTTGCTTAAAAGTAGTGTGTGCTGCACTATGACGTACCCACTTTTGTCACACACTCTTTTAAGGGCTTTTGCTTTTCCCACTTGTCTGCAGCACAAAAAAAGGTTAGGACTACAAAGAAAGAAACTGCTGCAAGTGAAGCACTTCTTAGGAAAAACTACCTTTTCCTATGGGAGCAACACCTTCCAGTTCTGACAAATTGCTCTTGCACTGTATAGTGACCTGTTTAAATGCCTCTGTACCCATGCCCTTATTTGAGACGGGCGCTTATAAATCTGAATACTGTTTTAGTGCTTAAGATTGGTTTGCCCCTATACCCCCAGCACTCTTTCGAAAACCCCGGTGCCATTGGTAAGTGCTCCATTGGTGCCCATCTAATAAATCAGGATGCTGCACACATGTTCAGGTACCCTCCCCCCTCCCTCCCCGGCACCACAACTCCAGGGTGGCACAGTGTAACCTGGGCCTACAAGTAGCAGGCTGGGGTGAGAGGGGAGCATCTCCCTCCTCCAGTGGGTGATTTATTACAGTTCATAGCTCAGTATAGATACACCCACCCCACTCCTGTACATACCATGCCATTCTGTCCTCGGCTGTCGTCTCCCAAAATATTATACCTCTCGTACCCCCCCTACTACTAGCTACACACTCACTATACAATATACCCCATGATTTGGAGCTTGCGGCTGGTATTAAATGAAGACATTCTGAAATATCTAAGGAGTAAGGACACTTATGTCATGGCTGATACGACCGTCACTATAGATTAGTACTAGAACCGCCGTATTCAATGGGGGGCATTGAATACAATGTGTCTGTATTCAATGGGTGTCCACCATCTTGGATTTTGAACAGATCTGAGCTGTTTTTCTTTATTTAAAGGCAAAATAACCCCCTAGGCCATGACATAAATGCAAATGTCCATTCCAGGGAATAAATTTGCATTGTATTCACCTCGGTGAGGCCTGTCCGCATTCAACTCTGCCTATAAGGCATCGTTGAATACGGACAGCCTCACCTCGGTGAATACGATGCAAATTTATTCCCTGGTCATGGACATTTGCTTATTTATTCGATGGGTAGCTAGTGGATTTCCAGATGAGTAAATTGAAATTGTTCAAACTTCAAGGCCACCTCCTGAAAGTATGGCCTCTCTGGCCTCATACTGTAAATTGCATACAGACACATGACCCTTGGTGTTTCTTGTACAATGTAGTACATATTGCATGGGTAAATATAGCCCTCACTGCCTTCCATTTTATTGCATAGATAAGAATGACCATGATAAGCTACTATGTATTATATAGAGATTTTAATGCGGTCCTCCATACTAAATATCATATTGAGAAATATGGCCCTCCCTTGCTGCCGTAGTATTTACACAACACTGAGAAGCTCACAGGGGGTTATTTACGACTACTGAGGTGCCCCAAGAAACCCAAGCTGCAATCGTTCATGAGCAAGCACCCTGCACATCTGGATGGGGAGAGGAGGGAGAGGTGGGCATCAGTGGTTGATTGGTGGTGGGAAAGTGGGAGGTGTGCTGTCCGTGGGATTGACACTCCCTGATGTTTCTAAGCTGTTGAATACCTTCAGTTTCATGTTCCTTTGTGGTCATGATGGACTAATGCAGGCAACCACTGCACTCAACAGCATTACATTGCTGTCCATTCACCATTTTAGGTTTATTATTACAACTTTAGACTTGCATGATGCATACAATTTATGCAGAACTCGGGATTTAAATAACCAGGGGTTATTTGCATCCAAATATTAAATGGATTTGAAGAGTTACCTAATGAGACCTGTTGAATACAGGAGCGCAGCAGGAGCACCGTTTGTTAGGCAGGAGCGTGTTGCTCCTATGGTAAAAAGAGCTGTCAGTAGGTACCCTCTTTTCAAAACAAGTCACGATCTGCTTCACCATTCAACTTGCACTCACCACATTAGTTCGAAAAGTCACCTGCCTTGGTTAAAACAGAGAGAGCTGCACTATCAGCTACCTACTCATGTCACACACTCTATAGTATATTATACTGACTGACTTCTCCCAACTAGGTATACCTACTCAAATCCCTCTTTTTTACCACCATACCTGAATGACGACTTGTGAGCAACAAAAGGGACAAGTCATAGCTACATGGAAAGAAAGGACTGGAAACGAGGGGATTTTTTAGCCAGCTCTTCCTTTTACTATAGGAGCAACACCCTCCTGAGGTTGGAGAGGTCGTGCTGGCTATGTGCCCACCCCTACCTCTCCTCTACTATACAACTTACTAGTACTCTACAGGCTGCATAGTGCTTTAGTGCTTCAATGGCTATTCCTTTTGAATAGCATGTTTCATGGGTGCTACATCCATGCACCATAGTAACCTTATGGCTACTATAGTCAGATGAGCCCTAGCTTTTGTCAGCTTGATGTATGAATGCAGTTTTGGTGAGGAACTCGCAGTGGTTACTTTCAAGCATACAGCTGTAAGGTCATCATTCTGACCCTTACAGCTGTAAGCTGCCATGATAAAACCAACACTCTGACTGGCATTATGCATGGATGCAGACTTAATGAGTAACTCACCAGGAGAGTCTTGCTCCTATTGTAAAAAGAGCTATGAGTATGTGCCCTCTTTTCTAAACAAGTCGTGCACTGCTTCACCATTCAACTTGCACTCACCACATTAGTCTGAAAAGTCACCTGCCTTGTTTAAAATAGAGAGAGAGAGCTGCACTATCAGGTACCTACTCATGTCACACACTCTATAGTTTATTATACTGACTGACTTCTCCCAACTAGGTACCTACTCAAATCCCCCTTTTTTAGCACTGTACTTGAATGACCACTTGTGAGTAACAAAAGGGACAAGTTATAGCTACATGAAAAGAAAGGACTGGAAACGAGGGCATTTTTAGCCAGCTCCTCCTTTTACTATAGGAGCAACACCCTCCTGGGCTACATTTATGCATCATGCTAACCCTCTTACTGCATATTTTTGAGAGAAATCCGCCCTTTGATGACTTGATGCAAGAACACGTCAGGGCTGTATTTGTACATTAGAACTCACATCTTTTATCTCTAGCACTCGCTCTTGTTATGAAAATATTGAAATGGTATGTTTCTGACAGCATTTTAATACATCTCTCCATGCATTGCTAAAATAAACACATAAAAAAAACTGATGCATCATGCTTGTAAACTGTCCCTGCAACAATGCATGAATGCAGCCTTGGTGAGTAACCCACCAGTGCTGCATTCATGCATCATGGCAACCCGGCCGCCCTAATACACTCCCAAAGTATCGACATGATGCACCAATGCAGTTCTGGTGTGACGGATTTAGAGAGGGGGCGTGGAGGCGCCCCCCTTTTCCCCCAGTACTTTAATTAGATATTTTGGACCCCAGAATTTGCTCAAAAAAAAGGGGGGGGTGCGCCCCCTCCTTTAGGGCCGCGCCTTCCCTTTTCCAGATCCTGGATCCCCCCACTAGTGTCTCGCACTGAAACATGATGACCAAAAACCTAAACATTGAGGCATCATGCGGCCATTAAAGGTTTGGTAATGGTAAGGAGAGAGGACAAGCTGAAGACCAATAATTCATGTACTGGGAGCCTAACGATGGTCCTGTCAGCTCCAGCCCCTCCTCTCTCATCCCTTAGTACTCATCAAGTCCAAACAGATCTAACAAGCAGATCTATATATATTCTGTACCTTTCTTTTGTATCAGGAGGCTCTGTTTGGTTAAAATGATAGAAATGAAACTGTACACCTTCATACCAGAGATGCAGATGCAATTGACATCTTAGAAATAAATGTTGAATTTACCAAGCATCCTCGTGAGAAATTGAGCAGTGAACCACCATAATTTTATTGCAGTGAGGCAGTGTAGTTCTCACAGTGAATTCCCATAATTACAGTAAATCACTGTTTTAAAGAAATTTCTATAAAAAATGATGATGACGGTCTTGTCCAAAGGTTGCCCAAGGTCTGCCGTTAACTTTATGGCATTTGTCTTGTATACTGTAGCTAGAAAAAAATGGTTTTCTTATAAATTAGGCAGTGTTTAGCAAGTAAAATAAGCCATGTTGACTTACACAAATTTGCTCCCTTCATACACCGTGTACGTCTGCCTGTATTCACCCTACAGGGTTGACACAATAGTAGACTCACAATCCTGAAGGGTCTATTAATTACAATGCAGTAAATGCAGTACTGGGAATTACTCTAGAATCAATTTCTTAATGATGGATTCAACTCACAACACAAGCTAAAATGTCCTGCTATGTATCAGTTAGCTAGAACACCCCAAGATTCCTGGGGTAGCTTTTCTTACTAAAGATACAGAGAGTGTAGTCCTTTGTTTTAGGTAGGGCCGCCTATCCTTGAACACAGCATTTTAATTTATTTGAGTTTAGTGAAGTATAGGGAAAGTCAATTAAATATGGATGGGAAATTTGTTAAAAGTGAAGGAGATACACCATAGGGATAGACGGCCCCCTCTGGTGGGAGCAATGGAAGTCAATATCTTATGAATGCACAAGGTCGTAGAGGCAATGTGGGAGGGGGTGGGCTTGACCATTTAAGGGCCACAAATGCATTTTATGCATCATGCCCTTTGCCTGTCATGGTGCATGGATGCAGTCCTGGCCAGCACTGCATTCATACATCATGCTGGCCCTAAGATATTCCCTAAGTGTTGGTACGATACAAAGAGAGAACTAAACGACCGTGGTGTATGAGGTGGTCGATCCACCGTGAGGGAGTCGTCTCCCCCGAGGGGTGGATCGGCCACCGAGGAAACCAGGGGAGTTTAGTTCTCTATTTATGTTATGTTTTTAGAGGGTTTAAATAAGGAAAAATCAAAAAAATCCGTTACCGTAGTTCCCCGTACAAGCGGCGGTCCACCATTTTGAATGTTTACATGCACCCGGAACGAGGCTGCGGTACTTGATCAGCCGCTGTGGTGGATCGAGACACGTTACGCCACTGGGGGTGTTGGCGATCGGTGGCTCAACGTTAAACCTATGGGAAGAAGTTATTCACATAAAATAAATGAATGCAGCACTGGTGAGTCTACTTACAAGCTCAACATTCGTGCATGGTCGTACGGGGTTGATGTAAATACCCCTAAAGTGTCAGCATGATGCATTAATGCAGCACCAGGAGCTTCACTCGCCAGAGCTGCATTAATGCATCATGCTGACTCTACAGAGCTGCATTAATGCATCATGCGGACTCTACAGAGCTGCATTAATGCATCATGCTGACTCTACAGGGCTGGATTAATGCATCATGCTGACTCTACAGGGCTGGATTGATGCATCATGCTGACTCTACAGAGCTGCATTAATGCATCATGCTGACTTTACATGGTTAATATAGCTGTAGCAAAGGTTTACCAAGGCGTGTTAATGCAGCCTTGTGGATATATTCCTGAGGGCTGAATCGATGCATTATGATGACCAATGTGAATGATACACTATAGATTCTAGCAAACCTTAATTCTTCAAGGACCGCCATTGCAGCATCTTGCCCCTTGGCCATCATAATGCACCAATGAAGTGCTGGTGAATCTGCTTGCCAGCACTTCATTGGAGCATCATACTTACCATCAGGGGTCGGCATGATGCATGAATGTAGACCTGGAGGGTTACTTGCCATGGCTGCATTCATGCATCATGACAACCAATGGGCATGATACATTAATGCATCAGCAACTCTTACAGGGTTAAGGTAGGGGTGACTGGGAAGGGGTGACTGGGAAGGGGTGGCAGGGAAGGGGTGGCAGGGAAGGGGTGGCAGGGTAGAGGGGGAGGGGGTAAAGGGTAGAAATAAAGATTTATGTGTATGAGACCCAGAGGTGTACACCAGTGGCTGCAGCACGTGCATGCCTCTATACAGAGGTAGACAACCCTCCAAGGACAGCATGAGGTCTTATTGCTTTAGGGAGTGGAAATTCTTCTTTAACAATGGAGGGGTTGGAAGATTTCCATGTGCCCCCTAATCTTTTTGTTCCAGCCTTTCATTTTATGGTTAAGACCTTTATTTTGTCCTCTCTAAACGGGGTTTGATTCTTTTGCAGGTAACTTGATAATTTCTAAATGCCTGGGGGAAGAAGGAGCAGAACTAGCTATGGACATAGCTAGGGCCCTTAATTGGCAGGGAGGTTCCATTTCCCTTGTCAGGAGTGGCCTTGTCCTCTTGTCGATTAATTTGGAGAAGTTGCCTTGTCACTTGCCACATTAGCCCATGCCCCTAGTTCATCTCAAAACGTGGCCTTGTCCCCTTCTCAAGTTTTACCTCTCTGGGGCTCTATAGCTGATACACACTGAAAGAGTGGCACGATGCACCAATGAAGTGCTGGTGAGTAGACTTACCAGCACTTCATTGGTGCATCGTGTCCACCGAAGAGCATACACTGGGTGTATCATGTAACCTCTGAAGGGCCTCAATAGGCCTAATGCATGTAGGTATGATGGAGTGAAGCTGTCCACGTGCAAGGTTACAGTACAGGTGAAGGGGCTAACAGCTGCCCACAGGTTCTAACTATAGGGTAAGAGGTCTATGGGGGGTATTTCAGAAGCCAAAGAATGCTTATAAAATACCTGTTTCTAAAACCAAATCAATTATGACTGTAGTGAATGTACAATCATTCCTATTTTTGACCGGTCACACACATAAATTATATTCTTATGCATAAGAACATACCTATTGTCCTTTATGAAAATAAAACAACAAAACCTGCCATCGTAAGCCTTTAACCAGATACTATACTCTTAAGACTGCCATCACATCTTGGTATAAATAGTAAGTTATGGATATTACCAACTTGTGAAACAGACCACTGTAACCCTATGTGTGGTCCTTGTGGGGTCAAGGAAAAGTGTAGCCTGTATTCCTACTCCTAGAAACCTGATATTCCGAATTTCACCCATGGAAGGCTTGGATTTGCTGGAATCTAGATCATGTAGAAACCTCAAGCAATGTGGTATCAGATTCTAAGTGAGAAGGGAATAATGAGCTTGTTATCATTATGAATTATACTTTTTATGAACTGGCATTATTTCCAAAAGAGTTATAAAAACAGCAAACAGGACATCTTCAATTGCAGGATAGAGATTCTTTTTCCTTGAGGTCAATCATTTGCAAATTGAATATTTAAACCTTCCAAACCCTCTTTGCAAAGGAATCCTAAACTGTTAGTCGACTTTCACTTTGTTTTCATTGTATTCTTGAGGAAAAAAGGGCAAACGCAGAACAACAACCCAAAACAAATAATCCTTCCTGATCTAAAGGAAACAACAACACCAGCAAAATAGAAATACAATTCTTTTTAAAGTTACATTAAAAATCGGTATTATTTGCTAGCAGGGATTGCCACCAATTCTGACATGATATATACCACCTCCAGCCCAAGGTGGGCCACTCAGCCAGTGATTGGATAAGACAGCCTCATGTAGGTCACTGCTCCCATGATGCATCACGTGCCCCAGGTGCAGCCTCTATCTATAAGTAGTACAATACAACAGGGGTTATTGTCGGGTTAGACTGATAGTGGGGGTGTACCACACTAGCATGTGAAAGGCATAAACAAATGTTTTGTTCTGTTGCTGGGGTCGAAAGGAAATCAGGGTAGGTATATACACATCTTTTGAAGAATTAGTTTGAGGCCTACTGAAGAAATCTGTGCCATTCGTTGCAAATTCAACATGCAGAATCCTACTGTAAAAAAAATCAATTTTTTTCAGTAATCACCAAAAATATGATTTTCTCCAAAATGCCCACAAAAAATTAGGATAGGGCCAAAATAATGTGGTAGGTAGGGTTATCGGAACACAACTTTCTTTTAGGCCTAAGTGCCAATCACTGTGGATGTAGAGGTACTAACGTTGAAAAGACCAAATCATTATAACGTATGGCTTTAGTAAGCGTCCGGCGCTTGTAGAACATTAGAGTCCTCAGTATTGTAAAATAGACTTTTGTCATGATCCTTTATGAACAGATTTCTACTAATGTTGATAGCAATGACATATTTGATTCTGGCAGATGAGTGAATTTGGCCTTCGAAATATCTCATTGCATCTGGAGGCCATTTTTTAACAGCCTACGACTGCAACCTTCAAGTCGTATCAAAATCCCAATAGGAATAGCCTTGGGATTTTGTAGTCGTAGGGCTGTGAGTGATCGTAGTACCTTAGAAAATGGTCTCCTGCTGTACCAGGAAAACATTCCAAGATGGCCAGTGCGCAATGATATTATGTAAATATTCAGTTCAGAGTATAGAAAATTACACCCCGAAAGTGAGGACAGGTTCTGTCCAGTAACACGGCTCTGAAAACAAGCTCCTACATACTTCAACCACCAACTACCGCATAATCTATAATGCACCAACATGAAATTACTGCCAAAACTAACCTGGCCCAATTAAAGTGCTTCCGCTGCCCTCCCTCACTGCCCACAGGTTAAGCTGAATTAGCAGCTGGAAGTGACTAGCACTGACCTAGGGGGAACATCACAAGGTCCCATGAGCAATTCTACAGAGTATTGCCACCTGTTGATGCTGTTCGGAGCTGCTCCTGCAAACTAGTGTAGAGCAATGCCTGAGGTCAGTGAACAGTTCAATGTATGGGATGGGGAATGTCTGGAGGGTGTTGCTCCTATAGTGAAAGGAAGAGCTGCCCTGAAAAATGCCCTTGTTTCCAGTCCTTTCTTTTCATGTAGCTATAACTTGTCCCTTCTGTTGCTCACAAGTGGTCATTCAAGTATGGTGCTAAAAAAGGGGGATTTGAGTAGGTACCTAGTTGGGAGAAGTCAGTCAGTATAAGAAATTATAGAGCGTGTGACATGAGTAGGTACCTGGTAGTGCAGCTCTCTCTATTTTAAACAAGGCAGGTGACTTTTCAGACTAATGTAGTGAGTGCAAGTACTTAGGTGAAGCAGTGCACGACTTGTTTAGAAAAGAGGGCACATACTCACAGCTCTTTTTACAATAGGAGCAACACCCTCCTGAGCTAACACTGTAGGAATAGCATTTCAGGTTCACTGAACAAGGAACTCAGGGAGTGGCTCTGAGAGCAGGTGATAAGAGCAGTTCAGGAAACCAGTGAAATCAGTAGGTCAGGGAACAGGTGTGAGGAGAAGGTCAGGGAAGCAGTGAAATTAGTAGGTCAAGGAACTATTGAAATATATTGGTCGGGGAACCAGTGAAATGAGTACCAGTAAGTCAGGAAACCAGTGAAATGAGTAGGTCAGCAAACCAGTGAATTGAGCAGGTCAGGGAATCAGTGTAAGGAGATCAATTGATGAGTTTAAGTAAGGGAGACAGTGTGGCATTCAGGGAAGGGAACCAGTATAAAGGGAGAATGTGTTATGGAACTGGCATGAAGAAACAGATCAGAGGACAAGTGTATAAAAACGTAAAACAGTGAACCAGTGTAAACTGCAGGTAAGGGAACCAGTGAAAAAGGGACAGGTCAGGGAAAGGTGAGGGAACCAGTGTAAGGTGAAGATCAGGGAACTAGTACAAAATGCAGGTCAGGGAACCAGTATGACGGTCAGGGAAGCAGTGTAAAGAGCAGAACAATTAACCACTTTAAAGGAGCAGCGCAGAGAATCAGTATTAAGGAGCAACTCAATGAACCAGTGTAAGGAGCAGCTCAGGAAACCGGCGTAGACTCACTGGTTGCCCACTCATTCAGCGTCCATCTGGCTGTCAGTGTATAATGGTCGGTGATGTTAACGGAGTATTTCAGGGTCACTGAACAAAGAAGGGAGTGTCTGACTTAAGTTATACTACATCTCTCAATTGTTGGACAGTCCAACAATGGTATATAGTCTCAGGGGCGGATCCAGGGGGGGGGTCCTGGGGGTCAGGACCCCCCCCCTTTGTTCCACCCATAACCTGTTCAAATGGGGGTCCCCGAAGGGGGAACCCCCCTTTGGGCCCACTTTGGGTGTCCACTATGTTTACCCCCATTCATGGCCCCTATCTCTCTTTGATATGGTTTTATTGTTTGTGAATTTTACAATTTATGACTCTAGAGTATCTAAAATCTATAAAATTTCCACAAAATTTTCTAACGTGACCCAATGTGCACCAGTGAGACCACATAGGCATCTAGGCATCAGGTGTGCCTTATGCATGGGACACTATGTTTGGTCCCCAAGGTAATTTTCTATTAGATTTATATCCCATTAAAATATTATTCATCACTTGGGGTGCATCGAAATACTGTGTGCTGTAATGAGTTGACATAATGAGTTGACATAATTTTTGTGAAATTTCAAAGTTTCTTGATGGTAGGTTCCAAATCACTTTCAAATAAAACTACTAGATTCACAGCCAATTATACAGAAATTCCTTAGGTGCTTAGACTACGTTGTTTAAAACCAATATTTCCAAAAATTCCTTGGGGGACGAGCTGTCAAAACGCTATCAACGAACAATGTATGGTATCAGGACATAAATTTGCATCCCTTTCCTATACCAAAACATTTTAAATATAGCTTTGATGATTATGTTATAAGATTTTCTTTGGGAATGACCCAAAACTCCACCAGTGCATAAACATATTCCTGATGGTACACCAAAATGCTTTAAACTTCAAGGTTTAACATCATTTATCAAAAAACTTCCCAGGGCTCGGGGCAGGCCCCACACCCCCTTAAGGAACAATATCTAAAAATACTACATTCACATCTGAGGCTAGTTGAAGCCCTTGAACTCAAGATTTTGACATCTTTATTTCAAATTTTTTCTTTAGGGACCAGCCCATAAAACCTCACAAAGGACAAAGCATTACCACATAAGATTTGCATCCCCTTCATGGAACCTGCCCACCGTAGGTTTACACCAAAATGCTTTAAAATTTGGAGTTTGATATATATATTTCTACAATTTTCTAGGGGACATGCCAAGCCTCCCTAAAACACCATTGTGCAATCAAAATTCAATAATCTCATAATCATGGGTTTACTGCTGATGGTAAACCAAAATGCTTTACTGGAATGGGATCTAGAAATGCATCAGAATGCACTGTTTGAAAATTTTATTGGGGGGCCATGCCCCCAAACCCTCCTACGTATGTCACAGCGCTGCGCTTGTGACGTCTTGGCACTGCGCTTGCGGCATTACCCCCATAAACCAGGGTTGAACCCCCCCTTTTCAAAATCCTGGATCCGCCCCTGAAGTCTGTCTTCATACCTGCAGAGAAGTTAGAATAAATGTTAAGCCTGATACTTGTTGAGCAAATTGTAAACGAAATGTGGTCGAAATAATGGAATCCTCGTGCCAAAGTTACCAGAGATCCATTATCATTTTCAAAGAGATTCCTTGTAAGACAGTATGCCCCCGGAGCTTCTTGTGAAAACTTCACTGGTTTACTGCTATACAAGTACTGTGGTTCACGAGGATCCCTGGTAGATTCAACAGCTACTTTTTTTTAGCGCCTCCCACGCTGCATAGCGGCGGTACCGCGAAGCGGTACGGGAGTGCGCTATGATGATTGCATTTGCCCCATGTGATGAGGTCTCACAATACAAAATTACTGAATAGAGAAATTGATAATTGTGAAATCTTCTTTATGTCTGCTTTTATGAGACATGTCCTCAAACACTGGTATACCGACATTAACGGCAGGAGGCTTTTTTTTTGCACAACTGCATTTCTTGTTACAGTGCAACCTGCAGATCTGATATTAGTTTACTGAGAACATGAAATCTACTCTAAGGGACTTTTGGGGTTTTCCTAAAACTGCTAAAGTAGAATGGCCTGGCAATTGACAAGTAGTATATTTCAGTGGCCTTAGTTGTTATCACACTCATATTATGGCTGGATGCTGCAAAGAACGTAGAGACGACGTTCACAGTTGGATGCAAAAACACCTGAAAGTGTAACAAATGAGATATTGAGTGTGTAAGGTGGCTAGACATAAAGGTTGTTTATACCTACATGTACCTTGAAGATCACCATCTTGTCGCTGTGAACAGGAAAATGGACTGTTCTCATGAGTCAAGCTTGAATTGAATTGACAGAGAATGAAAGTTGATAGTTTGGTGAATGTACATCAGTCAGAAAGTGAGGCAGTACTTTACTGCATATGATTTTCATGACAACAATTACAATGGTAGATGTAACAGTACAATGATAAAATTATCCAAGCCAGTACATTGAAAGCTGTAAAGCTGGGAATATGAAGTCTTAAGGAAATGTGTGAGTTTACAAGTGTTGAGCATGTACTAATTCCTATGCATGGTGCTCAATCAAAACAACTTAAAATCAATCTTTGAACATTCATCTTCTTTTCAAATTCTGGCCAATCTTAAGGTATTTTTTTCTCCAAAATGCTAATCTGCTTTAGCACTCGACTACTAGGGATGTTGGTACCCTATAGCACGCATCCTAACCTCTTTATGTTATATAGAATTATATAGAATTACTAATTGATTGTACCAATTAACTTATGTAGGTAAACCCTGATCCAAGCATCACTCAAAAATTGTGAATATAACTTGTGACGGGTGTGTGGTTGATTTAAGGTATACTGTGCGGGCCTGCTGCAGCACCAATTCTCAAAGAAGCACTGGTCTCAAATAGGCGCTTGGGGTACAGGGGTATTGAAATAAGGCGTAAGCAGTGAAATCCATATCGTATGAGCGCCTGCGGTTCAGTGGAATTAAAATCTATGAGCACCTGCACATTATAAGGGCCAGTATTGTATACTAACATGTCTAGTGGTCGAGTCAGGGGCAATTTACCCTATAACATGTTTAGAGTAGCCACCAGTTCTATGAGTAGTGAATGTGTAGAGGTGATATATACAGGTGATGAGTTACAAGTGTACGAGGGGGCTCATAACTCCACCTCAGGTACACCACTTACATCTTATCTGTGTTTACAAACTGTGTAGTATCTTGAGGCGGGAGTGAGTTGTAGGAACAGTCAAGAGGCAAAAAGAAATCATGGGAACCCCTGTTGACGGAAGAATCATTCAAAACCAGACAATCGGCATGTTCTTGTGTTCTTATTTCATATATGTATGCTGGTACAAATACAGGTATATATTTATACACAGAGTAATTAGTTTTGAAATAGATGGGGATTGACGTTCCAATGAAATCAATTAATTTTCATCAGGATGTCCACGCAAGGTATTTTGTTTTCATGATTATAAAGAACATTTAAGGATCAATAAAATCAAAGCTTTACTTCCTATGTGTTGCTAGGCAACCGATATCAGTGGATCTCTTGAATAATGGGCATGGATAAATATCAAGAATACTTTCAAGATTAGGTTGAATGGTAAATTCACAATTCTTTTATACAAATCAGGTGAGCACCCTCTCTCTTTCATAAATCCTAGGTCTACCGATGTGATATGCTACCCTGAGAGGGTTGATTATATCTAATCAGTGACTGAGTTGCTCATGAATATATCATACAGAGTTGATACAGTCCCGGAGGGCCGGCATGATGCACCAATGAAGTGCTGATGAGCAGACTCGCCAGCATTTCATTGGTGCATCATGACGACCAGCGGGCATGATGCAGTCCTGCATCCGCGGCCCTGAAAGAGACACTACATAGAGTCACTATAATTGGTGTCTGAGGTGCTCTGAGGATGGTGAGTTGCTCCCTGTATGAGGGTTGTTGTGGGAGCTGCTCCTCAGTTAGTGGTATGAGGGATATAGGGGGCGGGGACAGGTGAGGCCAGGTGCCCTCCATCACATACAGCCAGGAGGCTGTTGCACATAGGAGAAATGTTAGTTTTGCCTGAGAAGCGCCTCATCTGCAGCATCCACTTTCTTTCCTTCTAGCACCTTTCAATGGGGATGATAGCTACTCAGGAGAGTCTTGCCAAATAATAAACGTGAACCAAAAATTAAAACGTGCACGTTTTTATAGTGCTAAAAGATTGTCTGGATAATCGTTTGGATGAAACATGCACGTTTTTTTACACCTCAAAAAGAGTTTCCCACTCTCTGAAAGAATTTACAGACACACTTCCTCGTTTTCTTTTGGCAAGACCCTCCAGATGAAGAGCACTAAGAGGAGAGTCACACAGTAAGGTACCGGGAGCGTGTTGCACATGGGGGAAAGGTAGTTTTTCCCGGGCTGTTGCTAAACCCTTGGAAGTCACTTCTATCAGAGGTGTACTTCCAAAAACGGAAGGCACTCATCTTTGGTAGTTTCTTCTCTATTGGACTACAGTGTTGGAAGTGATACTGAGTTGTTAAGTAGAGGAGGGACGTGGGAAGTAAGGTACCTACCCTGAAAAGCAATGACTCAATCTTTTCGCAACAGCCTCTAGAAGTGCCTCATCAGCAGAGCTCAGTCACTTCTACAGTCCTGACTTCTTGTTCGTGTTGCACAGAAACGCTCATGTCTGCCAGGTATACTCCTTGGTATTTTTCAGTGAAACTTCTCTTCCCTCTACCATTGTCAGGGGCATAGGAAAAGGGGGGGGGCAGGGGGGCCTGCCCCTCCAATCATGAAGGAGGTGGGGCCTGAGTATGTCTGGGCCCCCCCAATATTTTCCAAGAACTCATAAACACAATGGAAAAGAAGCTAAAACTTTACATCTCAAATTAGTTTATTATGGTGATGTCATAGGGAGAATGGGGGTCTGAGCCTAAAGTCAGATCCAAAATCTACCAAAAATCACTTTTCTATATGAATTCTAAATACGCATATATAGACGCCATCACGCATCAGCCGACAATTCAAGGTGGTCGCGATGGTGCCCTCACCGGGCCCCCCCCCAATGAAGATTTGCTTCCTATGCCTCTGATTGTTGGAGGGATGCTTTTCCACAAAAAAAAAAAATATTTGTTAATTTTGTCAGTCACATTCACATACCTTTCAATGAAGATGATAGCTACTCAAAAACAAAGGTACTAAAAAGAGAGTCACACAGTAATGAGCACATGCCATGTTAAAAGGTGGAGTAGACGTGAGAGGGTATCTACTTGGTGCTCTCTAGCTTATGTGCAACACCCTTCAAGTATACAGTGTTCTACCTCGCTTTGTCCACAGACTACTAGCTGTCCACAGTACTTGTTTTCTCATATACAAGCCCATCCTTACCACTTATTATTCCCCTGTTCCTCTCTGTAAGGGCCTACAGTTTCCTCTACGTCGATCCGCTCACTTGCCCTTTAAACCTTTACCGGGGGGGGGGTGATGTAGGAGTGCATCATTCCCATTGGTCAGCTTGATGCACCAGTGAGTTGCTGAGGGGTCTTCTTGCATCAGGCATTTATGCATTATTGGCCTCTAAAAGGAATAATGCAATGAATGACCATGGCATCAAGCTATTGCTAAAGACCTGATGAGCAATATTAGCCAAACTGTTAAACTCCTATAGGACTGACACTTCTGATAAAGATTCCATGCAGGCACCCAACCTGAAAATTGAGACTGAAGACTCCAGCAACCCTCCACATGTATGCATATAGGCAGCACGGGCAGTTGATAGACTGGATAATAGAGTGAGAAAGACTACACCACCAGAGTGGGCAAGGGTAAAAAGCTAAAGCTGCTAGCTTGGGTGGCATGCAAATTGGTAAGGCGATGTAAATAACACCTTAACAAGAGTTTATCATCTCTAGTAGGAAACTGGGTTTGGGCCTTGGAATAGGGATGATACGTAGGTCTATATAAATCGGGAATTACAGAGCAGGTATGGAAAAATCTGAGATGAAACTGCATAGTACCTGTATGTATTATGAATAAACTTTCAGTTCAGTGAAAAAGCTATAGCTTACATGAATATCCACCATCTAGTATAATGAGCAAAAAGAGAGCAAAAGAGAGAGAGAGAGAGAGAGATAGAAAGTGAGAGAGAAAGAGAGAGAGAGGGAGAGGGAGAAAGTGAGAGAGATAAGGGAATCTCCTTTATATGTTCAAAAAGCTACTATATTTTGTGAGAGTGCCACTGTTTTACATTCTGAGAAATAACTGTTAAATATACCAGGGCTCCCTATAGAATTGAAGAGTGAACCAAACCACCCATAATTGCAGTACAGAGTTTACGCCTTATGTGTCAGTACAGTACAGCACTGTGTCACAAGGAATCTCCTTTTAAATATCAGTGATTTCAAGCTTCCTGGAGACACTACTCTTGACATCACAGCATCCTTTTACAGTGTAGCAGCAAATATGTATGCCTGGCAGAAATAATAATGTAATGCTGTCAGCGCACCTACAACAGTACTAAATCATTGTATTGCACTGCCTTAGGCCATCTTATGAACTCAGGTATATTATTTCTCCAAATTACTGCTGCTCTTGATCCCTTTAAGGGGTGGCAATGCATTAATGCATCATACCCATTGGTCGTCATGATGCATAAATGCAGCCCTACTGAGTAACAGTTATGCATCATGCCAACTCTACATCGTTGAAAAACTCCCGGAGGGCGGCATGATGCTCGGGTGAAGTGCTGGTGAGCAGACTCACCAGCACTTCATTGGTGCATCGTGCCGACCATTGGGCATGATGCACTCATCCATCAGCAGCCCTCATAGGGCAGGGCTTCCCTAGCCCACTTAAAATGGTCTACATCTCCTCTTTACTATCCCCTCAGGATGTGTGTGGTGCACATATCCGTGGGCACTGACACATTCCTCTGAGAAATTGTGTAATGTAGTTCTTGCCATGAATATGACCTTAGCTGTCGAAATGGCGTTAAACATCTATTACTCACTCACTCCCTCATAGGGCTAAGGACATCATATCCACATAGGTGTAGTATTTCTCCACATTACCGTTGCTTTGATATCACTCAGACACAAAATAGAGATTGATTGATGCTCAAGGTTGTCAAAAAGTCACTTTGATAGAAAAGTATGACTTCAGGTGTGCTGAGCCGAGGAACAAATATATAGGGGAATATTCAGTTGCTTGCAAAACATCATTAGGGCAATGGTAAGTTAGGAAATAAATCATGAATTGCGCATTTTGAGGCATATAATTATATGCAGGTGGGGGAGAGAGAAAGCGAAAGAGAGAGAGAGAGAGAGAGAGGCAGACAGACAGACAGAGACAGAGAGAGAGAGACATAGAAGGAGAGAGAGAGAGAGAGGCAGACAGACAGACAGACAGGGAGACAGAGTGCGGAAAGGAAAGGGAAGAGAAACAAAAAAAAAATGGAAATAAGAAGAAAAGCAGTATTGCCTGAACGTTCTTTTATATTTTTTTTTTCAAATCTAGAGAGAACAAGATGTCCCCTTGCATCATGATGATCAGTTAAATAGTTGTGTACTCCGTAACCTGCGTTAACAATGAAGTATCATCTTTGACCGTTTAACGGTAAAATAAACCAATCATTTCATGCAGAATGTTGCCCTGAAGTCTGGATGCGGTTCCATGTAATGACTCGACAAAACTGCAATCAGCCATTATTCATGCACCATGACTAAGGTACATGAACCTGGAGGCATCGTGTTGCCCGTTTGGTGTTAACTCCCCGCATCCCCATCTTCTAGTATAGTGGCTTTGTGATTTAACTCGGTCTTAGTGATGCGGTCAATTTGCAGCGTACACCGTATTACCATTACACCTGTAGTGTAAAAAACACAGGTGGGCCTCCTCAGTGTGGTTTATGACCGATCTAGTGGTACAGGTGCATATAGTCCATGGAGGCCATTTCTCAATGTACTACGACTACACATAGCCACTACGATTTTAAAATGCCAAGAATAAGCCAGGCTATCATAGGAACTGCCCTACGACTGCTCACTACAATTGGCAGCTATGCACTAATTACATAAGGTTTAGTAGGACAGTCGTACTGGTGCAGATATTAGGGACTACTAGTTCATGGTGCTGTAAAGGGGTTGCTACGTGTCTAGGTGACCCAAATCTTTGTTATTTAAAAAAAAAATCCAAGTGCCACTGTACTTCCATCTGGGGCTTCATCAAGGAAACTACACTCTTCAGTTTAATGACAATGCCTGGTAGAGTCAAAGGCTGTTTCTTTGAGTGTAGAAAGCTGAGTTGCCCAGCTTAGCATAGCTAGGAAGACATATTGTAGACTAATGTTATTCCCAAGGACATTGTCAAACTGACCTAGGTACCTCTCTGTATGTTTCTGGTGTTGGAAGTTAGGATTACTGCCAATAGTTTTCCTTATGATATGTCTGGTGAGGCTCTACATCGGGTAGGATTCACAAAGAAAGCTGGAAACCCAAGATGTCTAGCAGAGTGATTTAGGTTCCTCAAATATGTACCGATGAAAAACAACAACAGCAACCACAGAGAAAACATTCCTAGATTTGCTGTGCATAATTGGTACTCAGATACCTCTTGGCACATGGACTAATAATGACTAAGAGACGACAGCCATCCTGTCCCCCATTATGTTTTTAGAGTTTAAGGGACCATATAGTGTCGTGCCCATGGGTCATCTGGTTATAATGATAACTGATTGCATCCCTAGTGGTACTGAAGACTCGTGCACTGAAAACCTAGAAGTTCTGAAACTAGTCAGCGGTGACCACTTTAGGTCCTCAAGTTGACGATACCTAAAACTACAGCTTTAGGTAGTCAAAATGACGACTTTAATTCGTCATTCTGACGACCTCAGTCATCAATATGACGACTCTGTATTGTCAGTATTGTCATCCTGATGACTCAGGTCCTCAGGATGACAACCTAAAGTCGTCATTTTGACTACCTTAAGCTGTAGTTTTAGGTATTGTCAACTTGAGGACCTAAAGTGGTCACCGCTGACTAGTTTCGGATCTTCCATGTTTTCAGTGTGGTCATGATGCTCCAATGCTTCACTGGTGGGTAACTCACCAGGGCCGCATTTATGTTTTGTTCTTTCTAACGTTAACATTTGTGTAGCATAAAGTATTGATAAAACAATATGCAGTATATAAACAGTTAAACATACCACTGTCAGGGATCCTACTTTTGAAAGTGGATCCTCCCATCATAATGGTAGAATTAATTACTAAGTACGTTTAGTCTGTTAAATGCTGAATGATACTTGAAAGCATTATGCCCAATTGTCAGCATACTGCATAAATACAGAATGGCGAGAAACTCACCAAGGCTGTATGGTATGCAATACCTAAGGTGTCAGCATGATGCATCAGTGCAGTGATGGTGAGTTACTCGCCAGCACTGCATTGGCACATCAGGATTCAGGTGACATCTACAAAGGGTTTTAATATACTGTATACCAAATGCAGTTATTGTACTCCTACCATGAAATCCCTTATAAATGCATGTCGCACCGGCATATAAGCCGCATTCTGCATTCAGGAGAAGGCTATAAGCCGCACCTTGGGGTTTAAAATCATCATTTTAGCAATGTTCTATAGTGTCTTACCCCGTCTATAAGCTGCACCCTGAACTATATGCCACATCTGGGGCCTAGATGGTATACGCTGCGGCATATAGGCAGGGTTTTACAGCAGCCTGTCTCACACGTGCACCTGAGGTACATAGAAACTGGTAAGTCTGAGCAGTAAAAATGTGAATGCAATTGAGTGGTGATGGGGATGGTAGTTTGAATCAATCACCAAATTACCCAACCCCTCAAGGGCAGCAAAGTCTGTTTATATACTCCTTTTGATACATCTCAAGGGATATGATACATGAAGGTGACACAGACCAGCAACTCATTGATGCTCTTTTCTTTCATTTTGCCAGCCAGTGGCTTAATGTTGGACTAAAGGGACATGCCTTGAGATATCATATCCTCAAATGATTATGCCCTTCTGTTGCCATTGGATATAACTCCGGAAGTACATTCTTACATATAACTTCTTTTGCATATGTTGGACATATATTGCAACTTTCAAGGAAATACCAGAGCCTTCTGACAATTGGACTAGAATTTACAATCATAGACTTAATACTAGTCAGCCCAATAGGAATTGTGCATGATTTCTATCGTCGGTTTATAAAGCAATACATTTTTTCAATGTAAGAATGCATTGAATAAAAAAAAAAGCCACTTTGCTTTATTGAAACGAGAAAAAAAAGAGTATAAATACAACCCAGATTATACTTTTTGGATTTAATATCTCAGCTACCTGACTCATAGGTGGTGTTGGTTACAGATGAAATGTAGACTAAGAGCTATGTTGGCAAGAACCTGCTTTGGAGCTCATGATTTATAAAAGCTTCCCTTTTGCCTGGTTCCAATTCTTCATAGTGCATCATGGCAATCTGCCATTGGAGGCAGACTGGTTACGGAGTGAATTGAGACTGATCATAAAAATCTATAGTGATAATGCAGTGCTTACAATTTAGCAGGAAGCCATTCTCAAGCCCAAGCTTCACTATGCGGCACGGGGCGGCAGTGTTAAATGCGGCACATGTTTTCCTATGTTCTGTTTATTTTCATTTACATTATATGTCAGTTTCGTGTGAATGTTGCAGCAATTTCATGTCAATATCGCACCACTGATGCACCTATGGCACATAGAACAATCCCAGCAAATTGTTGTGAGTCCTCGTCAACCTGTGTGAAGTGGCTCACACATGTCGCTAGATGGAACACAACGTCGTTATAACACAAGATCACCAGGAAAAGCAATTGCTATGCCAAGTGAGTCTAACACACAGTGCCGAAAGATGAAGGAATGAGTTATCACTCAAAAAGGAGTCACCATTGATGGCCAATCATGGCGACAGATGATGACAATTTGCTGGGATGGATTTTGGCGTGCCGCATATAATGCTGCCGCCCCGTGCCGCCTAGTGGAGCCCTGGCTTTTCTAATGTCCACATTTAGAAATATACAGTCCTTATAACGGGGGATTTACCCGGCTCTACTAAATGTACAGTGGTTCATGTAATAAAGTTACTTTTTTCTCTGCTTTCAGAATGGTGTCCTGTTCTCCAGAAAGGTGAGTAAAAACCACATTTATCCCCTTAAGGACACCACTGTATTGCCCTGATACTCTGGAGGTCTCAAAAGATGTGTACATATCTTCAGAGATAACTGAGAGAAACGTGCATAGGTTACCTTATTATCACAGTATTGATTTTACAATTGAGAGAATGGAACAAACGCATGTTGAGTTATAAGAAACGTTTTATCCAAAAGTGTGTATCAAAAGTTATTTGAAAATAAAAAATGTGCACGTTTTTGTTTTGTGGTTCTCGTTTCTTTTTTTTTGGCAAGGAGGGGGGGGGGGAGGCAACGCTCCCAGAGCAGTTTACACTGGCAATTCTAAGCAATTCAACTTCCTCCACATTGACAGTGTATTAACCTGCTATTTCATGCCAATTTGTCAGTAAATGCTCAAGTTTACTACAGAAGTGCCTGCTCGTGGTACAAAACATTCTGCCTGCCCATTGTCTGGCATTAGATGGGGGGGGGGGGGGGTGCATGCCCCCCTGTCCCGATACAACTACACAGGGTATGATGCAGACATTGGAGCATCAAGTCCAATGTTCTAGGAATGTATCAGCTCCATGGGTCAGCATGATGCACGAATGAAGTCCTGGGAAGTAATTCACCGGGACTTCATTCATGCATCATGCTGACCAAGGGCGAATTAACCCTCTTGGGAAAAGTACAAGTACGTGACACAAAAGTTTAGAGCTATCATAAGTTTTCCATCTGCGCTAGCTTGATGCATTAAGACATGCCAACCTCCAGTGGTTAGAAATCCTGGAAGGCATTTCTTAAGATGGTATGACTAGACCCCCCCAATGTACCACTGGAAGGCATTTCTCAAGATGGTACGACTAGACCCCATTCAAGTCGTAGTGAGATCCCTCAGTTAAATACCATTACAGTCCTGTATCTAGTGGTCACTAATAATTGCACTGGTACAACTGCCCTACCAAACCCTATGTAATTACTGCATTAAGAGCTGATCATGCAGAGTAGTTGTAGTGTGTTACCTGTCATCACCCAGTTTGATATTGAGGCTTTTAAGTCGTATTGGTTGTGTCTAGTCATACCATCTTGAGAAATGCCCTCCAGTTGTTAGTAATTAATGAATGAGATACTTTATCTTACTCAGTGTAGTTGATCTTGAGCGATGTTATAGAGTTTTTCATGTACTGTTGTAACCTTACATGGATTAGGCTTATCCAATGTGATCAAGACACAGCCACACCTTAATTCTACCACTGCAGCATTACCACAGTATTAAAACACATTTACTAAGGCTTCATTATCTTATCCTGCATAAAAAACCAGCATGTCTGAGTGCTGACTAAATAAGGGCTGCCGGTTGTTAAAATGCATCTTGCCAATCGGTCATCATGATGCATAAATACAGCCCTTGCAAGGCAGCTCACCAGGAGGGCATTTCTCAAGATGGTACGACTAGACACAACCAGTATGACATACAATCCTCAATATCAGAGTGGGTGATCATAGGTACCACACTATGACTACTCTGTACGATCAGCACTTAAGGCAGTAATTACATAGTGTTCGGTAGGGCAGTTGTACCAGTGCAATTATTAGTGACCACTAGATACAGGACTGTAATGGTATTTAACTGAGGGATCTCACTACGACTTGAATGGGGTCTAGTCGTACCATCTTGAGAAATGCCTTCCAGTGGTACATTGGGGCACCGTTGTGAAAAGAAACCTTTGGCTAATAGAGTACAGTCACATAAAAGAATAATCCATCCGGGTGATGATCCTATAACATGCACGAGATGAGGCACCTAATGACATTCTTAATGTTATAACAGAACCTCAGGAGGGCATTTCAAAACCATAGCAAAAGATATCATTTTGAAATGCCCTGCAGGCCGCACCTGAACCTGTATAAAAAACATCTGGGTGCTGCCTTATTTTCGGAGGGCCACACATTGCATTACTGCATCATACCCATGGTGCACATAATGCATGAATGCAGTCTTGACAAATCTACAGTCGACCCTCACTCCCTCGACCCTTTGATTCCTCAGATCCCTCATTACCTAAGACAGAAAATCTGAGACTATCTCTATGTTTTCTTTTATATTTGGACTTAACTCCTCAGATAATTTGCTTCCTCAGACATTTGTCCTTGCATATTCCATATCTGAGGACACAAGGGCTGACTGTATTCACCCTACTAGGCTGACAAAGCCGATGGGGATGCATCAATGCAGTATTGGGGAGTATAAGCCAGCACTGCATAATGCAGCATTGATGCATCCTGTTGGACTTCAATACTGAGGCATTGCGCGGCCATGAAATGGGTTAAGTAACATGAGAAGCCATTTGTCTCTCCAACAGCACAAATAGACATTTTTGATGGATTGCGTCTCCGGGGTTCTCTTCTCTCTAACCCTTTAAGGACAAGACAACGCTCCAGGGTCATTTCTGTTGGTTTCTTGTCAATATGCAGCAATACAGAGCTTTAGATTAACCAGTCATAACTTGTGCATCATGCTAACCTTTCAGGAGAGTATCATGTCTTCGGGTCAGCATGATGCACGAATGCAGTGCCAGGAGGTCACTCCTTAAAACAGCTGCATTAATGCATCATGACTAAACAGATATTGATTTGTATGATCCCGTATAGCGTGACTCCACTGTTACATTTTGGTATGCGATTTGGCGGCTTGACGGCAACATTTTTGGCGGTATTTCTTTGAATTAGCACAAAAAAAAACGCCTTAAAGAATATGCCGGGCTGCCTGCAATATCCTGCAGTTGGCCTTCTAGGCATGGAAGAACTATTTTCACCTGAAAGGCTTATCCACAGAGCTCCCCAGGAGAATATAACATGTCCTTTTTCACTGTAGCCTCCACCATTGGTGGCAGAGCACACTGTTGGAGGGTCCTGTTACTTTGTGTGATTTCCACTGCTATCAACCTCAATCATGCCTTTCGACTGCATGGCTTCACTGAGAAAATTCTTCCTGACAAAGTGACATGTATACCCATGTCAACTTGATTTGACACAGAGAGCACACGTCATTGGGACATGTGCACATATGTCACCATGACAACTGTAGCACACAGTAATCCTCATATGATTTGACATGCCTTAAAATGCCATGTCATCTGTGAGTTGACTAGGGTCACGGCCATGTCGAAGGCACTTGACATGTGATGGTTTGACATACATAATTGTTCTAGGATATTCCAGTAGATGGAACAAACAACCATTTTGGTACCAGGACTAATCACTACCAAGAAGTACTACCAACACTTGAGACATTTGATGTATCTGTGTCATTTTGTTTTCATGAAGAATAGATCACTAAGGTCTGTAAATACTATCAATGAATGGTAGTGAATTCTATTTCGTTGTTAAATCTGCATTTGTTATTGAATATCAAAATAGACACCCACCATCCTGAATACTCCAACTGGAGTGGTTAGACACCTTATGTGTGGGTCAGTGAAAATACCAAAGGACTGTATTCTAACCCACAATCTATAATCTCAGTATCTACAGTACAGGGAGACATATGGCATTGCCATGCACCTCCATGCCCTTGTCTTATGGACTGCATAGAGGTCCTCTGTCAAATAGGAGTTCTGTAGATAGGAAAAAGTGCCTTAGTGTTGCAGGCCTGTGGGACTATGATATCCCCTGCCTTCTATTATAGGCCTCCCTTGATTGAACCATTGGTACACAGTTATTGACTGCTCTTGACCCTTACATAATTGTCTCACAGTATTACCTAGCACTCAGGTGAATGGATCAGAAATATGTGACGTGTCTTCATTACGCATGTCAAATGGAGTTGACGAACCAAATATGAGAGGGTCAACCTCATTTGACATGCCTTCATACATGTCATCTGGGAGACAAATTGTGACCTGTGCAGTATGCGTCAAAGCGATCAGTGTTCTTTTCTCTGTGTTTGGACTCTGGCTTGGTCTATTGAGAGGTAGTTAGAATTCTATGGACAACATAATGCCTTCAGCTTCTATGTAGGCCTATTTGTTTGGGGGGGGGGGTCACAGTATAAAATGCATTGATGCCAACCATCAAGGCAGAACAGTGACCAAGCCTATTGATCAACTTATACATGCAGATTATGTATACAGTAATTGCCAATCGGGTATTCAAATATTTTAGCCGCATGGCTGTCTTGAAATAAAGCAGTGCTTGTACAATACAATGACGAATAAGTAAGTGAAACCTAGATTTACTCAGAGTCAGCGAGATACACGGTCAGATGCCCTCAACATGTGAGGCAGAATCTTTACCTCAGATAACCTTCGACCCAGCTTTCACTGATTAAAAACACCTATGTCAAGACGCACGTCATACATGTGCAAACCTCCGATGCATTTTTTTGGAAAGCTGTATTTCGATAACCTAAGGCCAAAAAAAGTTGAGGTAGGTAGGTCGGATTTTTTTTCTTTTTAGATTTCCAATGCTTCATAGAGTCATAATTTGCTACGTTGTCACTGGTTATCATAGGAAAGGATCGTTTTTTTTTTGTATGGAATATGAGAAAATGATGGGGAAATACATTTATATTATTTGAATGAAAATTTTGAAATAAAAATTTCAAAAATCCTGAAAGGTTTCGAGAAAGATTCTCAATAAAATCGGAAGAATTTGAAAAAAAAATTCAGAAAAATTCTGAGGTCGGCCCCTTTTTGGCTGAGCACGGTCGGGTGACCGAAAACCCCCTTTTTTTTGGCCTTAAGTGTAATTACATCTCTTTCTTCCTCTGCATCACCCCTGGATCGTGCATCGTGCCCATTGGCTATTATGATGCATAAATTTAACCCTCACGGATGCATCATGCAAATAACACTTAAGAGTTTATTTGCTTATTTCTAAATCCAAATTCTGCTTGAAAATAGGGGATGCGTCCTCTCCTTTTTCCTAATTCTGGATGTGCCACTGCCACAATCGCATGGTGGGGCCCGCAAAGGGTTGAAAAAAGGCGGTGTCTGTACGCCACTCCTAAAATGTCAAACTTTGGACACGTTTTCCCCTTCCCCTTCCGGTCAGAGGGCAGGGTGGGAAGGCTCCTGTAGGCTGGTGAGCAGTAGTTGTTGCTCACGGGTGGACGGAGATCTGATGTGGTGCAGATGGTACGGGTACAGGCTGGAGTGGGAACACCTATACCTCCAGGTTAACTGGGAGGATAACATTTTACCTTTAGTTGAATACATCCACGACTAACCCTTAGGGTTAACTGGGGAGTCCCGTATATCACGCATTCCTTGAGCGTCACAGTGTAGAAGGAGGTTCAGTAGAGAAGCGCCCATGCAGTTCTCAATATGACATATATCTAAGCTACACACTTTACCCTGGAAATTATCTGAGATGTAGACTTTCCAAAGAATGCAAAGACCGCATGTTGAAGCAACCGATTGATACCGATTGACAATGGTGATCCATCCGTTTCAGTACTTTCTCAGTGCGGCCATTCCGATCTTGTCTACAGTCAATCTGTGTCCATTCATCCGCTTTTCCCAATAGAAATCAATGATATTAAAAGAAAAAGATGAAACTCACATTTGGTCGATCTTTAGATATGCATGTAGGCCTTAAAAAATGGTGACGTGTAGATGCTGAATAATGGATGTTGTATCATCTTTCAAATTCAGCCATATTTCAACTATGCATCGACTGTTGGTGGTACGGCGGTTGTCTTCAAGCTCCATCTACGTTAGATATCAACATTAATTCAACATATCTGTGCCCACTGGGTCATAGACTATACTATACCTGTAGGATATCACACCCAGAGATGAGGTCTAGATAGGGTCAGGTACTTGATAGGTCAACAGAGGTCAGGAGGAAGTGCCTGGTACATGTTTCTGCCCTTTCAGTACGACATGATGCCTCATGGTGTACAAGGTATGGCTCACTTCATGTCACGATGCTCCAAAACAACAGCTCGTGCATCATGCCGACCCTACAGGAGTGCATCATACCGACCCTTCAGGAGTGCATCATGGTGACCCTACCGGAGTGTAACAACCCTGTAAAGGTTGGAATGATCCATTAGGGGTGTATAAGATATTCATTTCATAAACACTTGCAAACCTTGGTACTTAAATTGACCACTAAGCTATAATTGAGTGGGTGAAAGTGGTAGGTTCTGATGCATGGATCTAAGAGGTCAGGTCAGGAAAGGTACAGTATTATAGATTACAGCACATGATATATCAACCAGTTAGTCTACCTGCCAGTGATGAATTCATGATTTGTGCCATCCTTATAGGATTGAAACCATCCCAAGGGATGTTCAGGATGCACCGATACAGTGCTAGGGAGTAGACTGCATTGGTGCGTCATGACAACCAAGGAACATGAGTCTTGAGTCATCATGCGTCCCTGAATAGGTTAAGGGTATATATGTGAGGGCTGCTGATAGGGGCAGGGATCTGAGAGGAGAGGTCAACGGTGATACTACTAAGGGGTCTATACTGGCCATATCAATCACATTACAAGGTATCAGAACAGAAAGCTGGAGTTGATCTGAGTAGGATTGAGTGAATTTATCTCACATTTATAGTGAGTACAATTGCCAAGTACCGTAATCTCCTGCGTAGAAGACGCGCTGCACGTATAAGACGCACCCCAAACTCAGCACATGCATTTTCGATTATAAGACACACCTCTTAGGGGTGATTTTTGTCAATCCAGTACTGTTCTATAGTAAAATTACCCCTTGTATAAGACGCACCCCCAACTTGAGGAAATCCTATAAGACGCACAAGGCATTTGTTTTGCGTAGAGGACGCATCTTATACGCGAGGTTTTACGTATAAGGAAGGCTGGACAACCTAGATTTTAGGAATGGCATAACTGCATGTATATATGTACACGTAGTGGCCTATCTCAGAGTCCAGGCTCTTAATTTTGATCAGACTGTCACTTGTTATTTTGAATACCGTTTTTTGTGCTTGTGATTGGATTTTAATAACCCTGTTACTCCGGTGCTTATTGAACACATGTGCTTATATGAGACCTTGGGACTTAAACGAGCGGATAGGGCTCAAAAACAACCCAAACACTTATACAAGCAGGGGCGGATCCAGAAGGGGTGGTCTAGGGGGGGCACAGCCAAGAAAATTTGGTCTAGAGGGGGGGGGCACAAGTGGGTTTTGGCCACGTTTCCTATAGTTAATAGTCATAGCCTGGCTCAATATCAGGGGGTCTAGGGGGGCATGTGCCCCCTAGCCCCCCCCTGGATCCGCTCCTGACAAGACAGGGGCTTCTTCAAACTCTGTCGCTGAAACACAACGAAATGGTATCTACATATGAGTGGGGGTAGGGATACCGTATTGGCCAGGAGGGTGTTGCTCCTAATGTAAAAAGAGCTTTGAGGATGTGCCCTCTTTTCTAAACAAGTCGTGCACTGCTTCACCAAAGTACTTGCACTCACCACATTAGTCTGAAAAGTCACCTGCCTTGTTTAAAACAGAGAGAGCTGCACTATCAGGTACCTGCTCATGTCACACACTCTATAGTATATTATACTGACTGACTTCTCCCAACTAGGTACCTACTCAAATCCCTTTTTTAGCACCATACTTGAATGACCACTTGTGAGCAACAAAAGGGACAAGTTATAGCTACATGAAAAGAAAGGACTGGAAACAAGGGCATTTTTAGCCAGCTCTTCCTTTTACTATAGGAGCAACACCCTCCAGTATATGCGTCTGGATGCTCATTGATTCTAAGTAGTCTATACCCTCAGCCCTTCTTCAAGACTGCTGCTTATTCAAAACTAGGATTATGGTGTATTTTGAAATGTCAATAACCCGGTAACCCCAGCACTTATTCAAGATCCGGCGTTTATACATGCCAATGTGGAACCTGTTTCCAGTTGTCTGCTATAGCTACACCCTTGGGGACCGAATTTCCCCCTCAGTCTAATTGAGTGATCATTTTTTACAACGGGGGGGGGGGGGTGGTGAGTTTGAGGGGGGGGTCAGAATTTTTTCAACCCCTTGACCAGGGAGGTCAAAATAATTTCACCTGTGCGTTACTATAGGTTAAAGGGTGCGTTCACGCATGATTTTTGGCCCCTGATGGGGGGGGTCAAATCAATTTTGACCCATCAAGAGGGGGGGCGATATTTTTTTCACGCGTCTGCGCGCAAACCCACCAGCCCCCCCCCCATTGTTAAAAAATGATCACTCCCTAACCTTCAACACTGCAACCTGAGGTGCCTCCCGCCTGGAACCAGACGCCACCGGAAGAAGGGGGGCAATTACGGTTACGTCTTTTGGGGAGAAGCGCTAACGTGGCGCCATTTTCGCTTGTAAAATATGAGCAGTAGACTTTCGCATTCTCACCGGAACCACTGACACACTTCCGATCATACCGTTTCTCCCCGAAAGGGTTCACGGGCAATTACCACGCCCACCGCGCCATCTAGCTGGAAGGTGGTGAACTTTGGTATTACCCTGGATACCTTGGCCGTCTCGCAGACAGTGTGACTACGAACACAGGCAGCCAATCAGCCTAGTTTGGTATCTGAGATATCCAGATTTAACCCTTTAAGGATCCCATGATCTTGATCTCGATCTCATCAAGGCTTATGCACCTTTGTCATCATTATGCACTAATTGGCATCATGATCAGTGGCGGATTCACAGGGGGGGGGGCGCCCCCTCCCCCTTTTTCCCAGTACTTAAGAGTTTAATTAGATATTTTGGACCCACAAATTTGCTCAAAAATAGGGAGTGCGCCCACTCCTTTGGGTCCCACCATCCAGGTAATCTTGTATGTGAAATCTGTTTCTTTTCTTTTCAAAGAGTCAGCCATCTTGTCCCAACCCCAATATTTCATTATCCCGTAAATCTATTGAATATTGTGGTCAAACTGCACTATTGTAAAACTGGAGAGTACCTCCTTCCCTTGGAGTTATCAACCCTGCAAGCAAGTGAATGTGTCATAATGGCTAGTTTATGCACCCTGGTCTCAAATATATAAATGACTAAAGGGTATGAGGCATTTATTGCACTCTGCAGTAGATAAAGTGTATATTACCTTTGTGCACTGGGCCCAACCAACCAGGTAGTTTCGTAAATAAATTGTGATGTTTCTTTTCTTTTCAAAGAGTCAGCCATCTTGTCCTATCCCCAATATTTCATCACCCCACAAACCCCAAGGCATAAACGTTGAATGTGGTTGCCACGATGCAACATTGCAGACCAATACAATTGGACAGCCATGTGAAAAGGGACCTCTAAAGAAAAAGTATATTTTGAACATAAAGTCATAAGCTTTACAATGGTGTATCACATTAGTCTATACCTTCAGAAGTTTTTGAGGCGTGACATTATAAGTATGGGTGCCCATCATCCTATTCTCATATGGATTAGTCTCTATATATAATTAATTAGGAGATATTAAATGAAATTAGCATAATTATGCTAATTAGCAAATAATGCTACAATTTCAACATTTTTAGTCATAGCTTTGAATCTAGAAATGGGATTTTTATTCTGTTTTCACTATAATTATCTCTGTGAGAAAAAAATAATCAAAGAGATTCTTTGATTTTTTTAATTTGGAATGAAATTTATGTTACCATGGCAACCAATATCAACAAATACAGTCATTTTGGCCCCAAAACATTCTTTTTGCATTCCAAATATGGAATGTTTTGAATGAAAATAGAGTTTTAAAAATAGCTTAACTGTATTAATCTTAAAAAAGTACCTTTAATTAATTTTTATTCAATTTTTCACTTATTTATCCCTGTAGGACCCCCTGGTGGTCAAAACCAGTACTAAAATCCCGCAGGGAGGCTCATTTCCCTGTGTTGATCCACTGTCCTGTAGAAAAACTCCTGATTTGTGTCGAACCATCTCAGTTCACACGTGTAAAACACCTGGGTCTCTCAAACAAGCGCTGGTCTTAAGCGCCGGGGTAAAGATGCACCGAAGACAATCTTAAGCACTAAAAACAGTATTCAAGTAGGTGTGTTTCTCAATAAGAGGCAGGGGTTTAGAAGAATATTGAAATTATGGCCACTGGGGCACTCCGGTAACACTGATAACCTACCTAGCGGTGCTATGTTTGATCCCTCATGCTTTTTAAAGATAGTCAATTGGTATAGCCGTGGGTCCACTATGCAACATAGGGTGCGATCTTGAGCTAGTGGTCTGCGAAAAGGGGTTTAGTGCCGGTACAATAAGGCCCCCTTTTCCAGTACATGTCACATGATTATCATCCATGAGTTAGTCTGATGCAACTGCAGACCCATTGCAATCTCTAGTTGCAAAAAGGTTTAGTCTCACAGTGGACTTTGGCCTTATCCAAAGTCATTGTCACCCTCTGGCTACATTTTCTAAACTTTCAGATGGTCTTCCTTAAACAGTCCCCCTCACATTGGCACAGGGAATTACCAATTCTATTCTTACAGTCGTCATCACGTCCAAAAACGCCCTGTGGGCCCCTTATACCACAAACAGCCCTTAGGCCTCAAACAAGGACCCGTTATTGTCCTGTGGTTATCCCTCATGAGAAGAGTATAACTAGTATTTGCAATGGAAATATCCATGTGTAGAAAATAGGGTAAAGCCATTTTACTCTAACAATTAGGATTAGGGGTCTGCCCCTGTCTTTTTTTTAAAATAAAAATAATTTTCTCTGGTCACTAGGATTTTTCCACATAGATAAACAAATCTCAGGCACTAATCCATTTATCATGCATTTGCTAACAGAAAATGTACCTTCTATTGAGAAAAGGTGCCTCGGTTGCCCAAAAACATAACTTTTTTTTTTCTTTTTTGCCTCTAGTTACTGTTTGACAATTATCTTGCGGATTTTATTTTTCACTTTTCTCCACTCGTCTCCCTTTAATTTTGTTTCAAAAATTTAAAAGCTAAGTCATGATAAAGGTATGGTACTAAGTCACCTCAATAATAAGGTACATCTCAACCAATCAATTGATTCAGCAAATGAAAGGAACGAAAAAAAAAAAAAGGTTTTGGAGACCTCATGCAGACACCTTTGACAGATATTGCAGGAGGACTGGTAGCCCAAGTTCTGAGTGTAAAACTGTATAAGTTAAATATTTTGATAGCAAATGGGTAACCACAGGTTATTAGGGTGTTTGTGGTATAAGGGCGTTTATGGCATAAGGCTGTTTGTGCTTTAGTGCAAGTGTGTGGCATAAGGGCCCATGGTTGCCCTTAGGCCTCAAACGGATACCAGTTTGAGGTCTAAGGGTTGTTTGTGGTATAAGGGCCCCACACGCCCCCATCTTCTGTCCCCTACCCCCACACCTGGCCCCTCACCTATACTGCTGTGTTGCACTCATTCCCTCCCCAACCAAAAAAATAAAGAGAGGTGAAAAAAGCAATAAATATCGCCCAGAGTTTGGCCCCCTAAACAGAAACAAAAATGCCAGGTTGGTGCTGCCAAATCATCCCTCTTTTTACCTCCTGAATCTGTTCTCCTCCTTGCCCTCTGTTATTCCAGGCTGGTATCTATACGCCCCTTAATAGAAGCGGGGGCTGCCGGGAATTTCCAGGTTTCCGGTTTGTAGTGTCTACATTCCGAGATCGTGACGCAGAGAAACGAGACGAGGACCGTGCCTCTATAAATGAATTTACTGTGAAGAAATTATACATTATACCTTGAGACGTCCACTGCACAAAGTGGTCATGGAATGTCTAGGCTTGGTGCTGAATCAAAATAACCAACTCGTTGGTTTATTGCACACTAAAAATATAGGATTGTTTGGGTCTTTTATGTGAACACTATGGGGAACGCTGTAGAATATAATTATGAGTTAGAACCCGTCAAATCTGACGTGTCTGCCTTGGCGCAGAGCTCAGAATACAGAAACGTCTAGAGAATTATATTGCTAAAAGGTATTCTCGTCTTCCCATTTCATAAAACGTGCAAATCATCACCAGCAGACGTGTGCATATCTGCATAGAAACATATTGTATATCTTTTAGAAAGACAATGAGAACATGCATGCCATCATGCGTGTTTACTATGAACACGTTTTGCTTTTGCATGGAAAGACCCTCCAGGCAACATTAGATGACACAGGAAGATGGCCTTACAGGACAACACTTGGGTAAGAGCCCCTGAAGATGTCAACATACGTTGTCAACTTGAAGATTATAAATGTGTACGCCAGGTCTGACAAGTTAAATTTGACAGGCTATGCCACGTATATCTTATGCTTCCCACTTTAAATACCCCATTTTATTCGGTGAGGTCGTCAACTATTTTGGCAATGTTTGAAAATTGATTCCCAAGGCCATTTTGTGGGGGGGGGGGGGCGAAAGAAGGTAGATTTACCATATATATCAACTCTATCCAGTTAAAGCAGAATATGTATACCAGAAGTCTAGGTTTTACAAAATACAAGTCTATAGGTTTCAATTCTGCATATTTCCCTCACATTTTGTATTTATAAATCTATTTCGCGAAAAAGGGAAAAGCAACTCAAGTTGTTGTTGAGGAATAATGACCTGCCATGAGATAGGGTAAAGGAACCTGACGACCCTCACTGCCTCAGTGAGTCGTTATCTGGTTGCATTACAAGCTTCTACTTACCTGGTTATTGCATTTATATAGGCTACTTATAGGCTACCCACTGAAGGCAGCCATATTGTCCCTCCTTATTCTTAGCTGGTTCCCGCCGCTGGTCCATGATTATATATAGAGTGTATCGCAGTTGAGCCAGAGGTGCAACATGAAAGAAGTGAATTATTAAGCTTTAGTGTTTTTAAATACTTGTTTTTCACCAAAAAAAGAAATATAGAACACGCTACAGGTGGATTGTTATCGCATTAATATTATGTATCATTCATCCTGCCTAGGCCTAATAAAAAGGTTTGTTTCCGGTTACCCGACCGACCCTAGCAAAACAGGGCTGACCCTAGAATTTTTTTTTTATTTCGGTAATTTTTAAAAAATATTTTTGGGGAATCTTTAGGCATTTTTCCCGTAATTTTCATACTTTTTCATCAATTTTTCGTGAAGCTTATCAAGGACCTCATCTATTGGTATAGTGTTCATAACAGTCATTCATGCATTTTACATGTGCTTCACATTTCTTACGTTTTCATATTTCTACTGATAAATCATAGAATTGAACGTGTCTGCCCATACATGACAATATACAAAATAATAATGCATCATGACGACCAATAACCTAAATGCAATAATGCATAATACGGCATTTAATTTGAAAAGGGCAAGACCAAAAATTCCCCCACCTCATCCAGTACACAAAACCGCCAATTACCCTTTCAAATTGCTCTTTTTACTTTTTTAGTTTTTTTCAATGAATTAATAATTAACGATATAGAAATTAATCTTGTAGTACGGAGCCCCTAAGAGGACATGCCAAAAATAATTATTTTCAGCAGAAAAAATATTCTTGCGGGTACAGAGACAATTCTTGCGGGTACTGAAGAATTCCTGCGGGTACAGAGTCAATTCTTGCGGGTACTGAAGAATTCTTGCGGGTACTGAAGAATTCTTGTGGGTACTGAAGAATTCTTGCGGATACTGAACAATACCAAAAAGATTTTTTTCATGAAAAAAATATTCCTGCGGGTACTGGAAGATTCCTGCAGGTACATGAACATTTTTGCAGGTACACAAAGAATTCTTGTGGGTGCACAAAGAATTCTTGTAGGTGCTAGAATTATCCTTGTGGGTGCTAGAATTATGCATTCACCTACCAAAAAGTCCTTTTTTCCTCCAATAAAATCTTTCTTGTGCCAGCTAGAATTGTTCTTGTACCCGCAAGAATTGTTCAGTGCCTGCAAGAATTGTTCAGTACCCGCAGGAATTGTTCAGTACCTGCAAGAATTGTTCAGTATCCGCAAGAATTGTTCAGTACCCACAAGAATTGTTCAGTACCCGCAGGAATTGTTCAGTACCCGCAAGAATTGTTCAGTACCCGCAAGTATTGTTCAGTATCCACAAGAATTGTTCAGTACCCGCAAGAATATCCCAGTACCCGCAAGAATATCCCAGTACCCGCAAGAATACCCCAGTACCCGCAAGAATAATTTTTTAGAAAAATAATTATTTTTGGTATGTCCTATTAGGGGCTCCGTATTTTTGTCAGCCAGGTGAGAAGACATTATTTAACATTTCAGTATATTTATTTTAGCTGTCAAGAGCTCGACATGACCACAGCCTACATAGGTTCCACCCTTCCCTGCCTGCGGCCTGTCCATTGCTCCCCCTTGCCAACTATATAGGGTACTTAGGTCCATATTCCAACTTTATATTCACCTCGCCTGTATATCAAACCTGAGAGCCTGGCCCATCACTGGGAGCCCAAGATTTAACTTCCCCTATCGATCACTTTATTCTGGAGCTGATGAGTTGGGCAGAGGTCGGCAAATTCTCCAGAGACCCCAACAGCCTGGGCCCAATGGACGGATTTATGAATATCGATAGGTTTAACCCTTTAGGTCGGCATGATACATGAATGCTGCCCTAGCTGTATTCAAGCATCATGTCAACCCTCTGGGGGTGGTACGGCCCTGAAACGCATGCTGCAGTGCTGATTAGTCACTCGCCTGCACTGTATTTATGGATCATGAGAAAATAAAGAAAAAAAAAATCTTCAAACTCGCCAAGTCAGGCAAAATACTGTCGTTAAAGGGTAAAATTTCCTCCAGTGTAGGATGCTGGTCATGTTTAGGCTCCAACAACCCATGAGAAAATAAAGGGAAAAAAATCTTCAAACTCATCAAGGCAGGCAACATACTGTCTTTAAAGGGTGAATTTTCCTCCAGTGTAGGATGCTGGTCATGTTTAGGCTCCAACAACTCATGAGAAAAAAAAGAAAGAAAGAAAAACTTCAAACTCATCAAGGCAGGCAACATACTGTCTTTAAAGGGTGAATTTTCCTCCAGTGTAGGATGCTGGTCATGTTTAGGCTCCAACAACCCAAGCCCCCATCCCACCCCTGTAAGGCTCCATGGGGGGATGGGGTAATACCTTTAGTATGGGGGCTGTGCACTGGGCATTTAGCTGGTTAAATCCCTAAGGTCACTCCTGGGGGTGAACCAACCACCTTTATAGCCTTACAGTTCTATACAGGCCTGGAGGAATGGGGGTGAGAGGGGTGAAGAGTTGGTTTGATGATACCCTGATTTATATTGATTCTATAATTTCTTCTTACATGATTCCATTTTATTTCATGCGAAAAAACCTGTTCACTGGAAATAATGTTACAAAGATAACTTTTTGAATGTACAGAAGATTTATTAAATGTTAAGATGGATGAGGAGATAGTTGGATTCCGAGGAGCTTTTGTATCAAGACAGATCGTCCCAGAGCCGAATCACTTTCAACAAATTAGGAGTGGTGTGTTTGACATCTACACAAATCCACTTTGCAATTCTTACATGTCAGTTGGTCAAAATCAAATGTTAAACAACCTTCAGGTTTATCTGTCAACTGACCGTCGTTATATGCAGTGAGGCAAAGGCGCATTCGCTGAGACAGGGTATTTTTTTTTCTCTGTCTCCCTTACCCACTTCCCAGATGAGTTTGGAAAGACAAATCTTTCTCCCCTAGCACAACCTGAAAGCATACATTCATAAACAGATACAATTAATTATTGCTCTAAGCTTGAGGCTCATACTAAGAGAAAGTACTACAGCTGCAGAAGCACAGCTTTACAGAATATTATGCAGGCAAAGAACACAAATAGAGTCAGGTTCTGTTATTTTTCCCTGACACTTCCCTTCCTTCTTTCTAGCACACATTCTCATACACAACAACAAGCTTTAGATTTTTCCTTCCACATTTTCCTTTCAGTGTGCAAAAGATTTCTATTTTTTCCAGCTGGGGATCGAGCGGACGGATCTGAAGCGTGGTTTATGTTGATTGAGAGACGTTTTCACATCCATAGACTCCATAATCCCCAGATGGGCGCTAAACGCGCTGCTGGCCGCGTTCGCTGGTATCCATTTGGCGCGTAAACAAAGTACCCACAGATCCGTAAGGAACCAGCCAAAAAAACTTTTGCGCTGGGTGCCGGCGTGTTTGCACAGATGTCAGCACCCGATGACCACTTCCTGGCACCCCACGCCGAGCACCAGCAAAGTCTATTTCCAGTCTTCCAGGAGCAGTGGCTTAAGCAAAGGGAAATGTCAATTCTTCCAGTCGGATTACCAGCTAACGTTGCCCTCCAAGTATACCTTCACTGTGGAGAGTGCAAGGGTATAAGCATAAAAAGACAGTGGGAGCCCGGAGTGGGAGGAAAGTGAAGGGCTGGGGGATCTGGATTCCTGATTTTGTTGGGATGATATCTGGGCTCAGATTAGCTCCACCCAACCTATCATAGGTTGGGGAGTCTCTTTTAGCTATATGTGCCCCTATACCTATAGGTTGTCGGATTTCCAGAGGGCGCAGGCATTGGTGGAGATGTGTCCCTCTGAGTTATCACTGATAGCAGTTATCAGATGGTTATCATTTGAACTGAAGGACTTCTGCAGTGAATGGGTGGGGTTATCTCATTAATAGATAGTTCATCCTGCTAGCTCGTCATGGCTACAATGCTCTGTGGGCCATTTACTAACCTACTACACCTGCAGGAAATACATCAATTTAGGACAGAAATCTAGTAGGAAGTATGCCTCACATAGAAGGTTTCGCTCTCAGATCCAAAATGATATACCCAAAGAAAAACTAACAAAAACATCCAATTTGATATCCCCCTCTGTCTTGCACTTTAGAGTCAGACAGAACTGGAGATCTAAAATAATACCATATTGCAGATTTGACAAGGATTCATCTTAGATACAAACCACGTGTCGGTAATATAGGACAGCTGGTGTTTTTCTAGTGTTGAGACATTTGACCTTTAACATTTTTAACACCCAAAACTATTTACTATATTCCTGAAGCAACGATCGACAAAATATATGCTATTTCCTTTATTTTTTTTTTACGGTAATTTAGATTTTCGGCAATATGTATATATATATATATATATATATATATATATATATATATATATATTACATACAAAGTGCTATTGACTAGTGCTTTTTCATTGATTGCACTTGTATTGTAGCCTCTTGTGATGCGACCAAGGGGCCTACTCGTAAAGATGCTGATTTCTATCTCTTTTTAGTTTCGATTTTTCAAAAATATTTCTGGAGACCATTTATTAAGGTACTATACGATCGTACGTGACACTACGACTGCATAAACTCATCTGTGCTATTCCTATGAGATTTTTTGGTGCCACCTGAAGTATTCATTCGTAGTATGTTAAGAAATTGCACTCAGATCTTTATCTAGATTTCATATTGATGTGAAAAATACAACTATTGGCAGATAACGTTTCTCCTCATACTGTAAACCACGCCCAGCCTCGTGCTACATGTTTAAACTCATCAAGAACGATATCAACAGACTTCACCATCATGTGCTATTACCTGTAGTACACGCAACCACTTAGACCATACTACATCTTCCCCCTTATCAGTGTTGACACAACCATCTGTAAGATATCCTACATGACTTACACTAACCATGGGAAATATGTTGAGCTATCTGTGGGAAATTGAATAAAATGAATGAGTAAAAAGTGTGATATTGAAAGTAAAGAGTTGACAGTGGTGAGTAAGTGTTGTGTGGGAAGTGTCTGCTTCCATCTGCTGTACTTGTAGGGGTAGTTTTAACAAATGTGGCCAACATCTGAACATTTCTTTACAACAGCTTTTAATTAGTTTATGACATCTCTCCATTGGGCATCAAGCATATAGTGTTCCCGGCCTTTTCAAGAGGCCAGTTAAGATGCAGACTTCGCAGAGACAAATGCTTAAAGTCCTCGTCCAATTTTCTTTATCATCTAGTAAATCTTTGGTCAGAATAGTGAGAATCTATCAGTTCCAGTTGTACACCGAGTTGCTCGCCTAACCCTCCCATGAGCTGCTCTCCCGTCATCTGGTTCCAGTTTATAAGCGATACATAGGGGTCTAACAATTCGATTACAGAGTTACTTTGGGAATAGCATTGGCAGGAAGTGCACTTAACATTTAACTGATATTGGTGAGGTCCATAGAATTTCCTATAATACAGTTCTCCACATGTTAACCCTTTAAAGGCCGCTGATGCAGGAGTGCATCACTCCCATTGGTCGTCATGATGCTCCAATGAAGTGCTGGTGAAAATATTCGCCAGCACTTCATTAGAGCAACATGCCGACTCTACAAAGTCGATACATATACTTCCAGAGGGTAGGCATGATGCTCCAATGAAGTGCTGGCGAGCAGTTCATCATGAAGACCAATGGGCATGATGCATCAATGCATCAGCAGCCCTTAAAGGGTTAAGCATTACAAATATTAGATATCCTGTTGTCAGTATGACGCACAAATGCAGCCCGGGGTGCTGCATTGTTTTCTTCATACTGACCCTCCACCGCTGACAGGTCAGCATAATGCATGAATGCATTGTGTTGGCGACATCAACAATGCATTACGCTGACCTTTTGAGAGCACTGCATTTGTGCATCATGCTGATGAGGAAATATAATCCTGGAGGCATCATGTGGCCATCAGGGGGTCAGGGGGCAAAATGGCGTCCTGCATAGGGCAACCCGTCTTAACCCTATACCATACATCTGACGTCATGAGAGAGGTTGTACCTTCTGATATATTTAAATACAGCCTTCCTTGCCTGTTTGATTCTGAAATACCGTATGTCAGTGCCATTTAGTCTGCAAATATAATCTAATTGCTGCTGAAAGGGATTGAGGTGTAGACATCTATTGGGATTTATAAGCTTGCTATAGTGGATTATTATCTTTATGACTTTGGATATGCTTCTATGCAAGGGTCACACATACATTCAAGTCGAAAGTGACGTACTGATTTTTGGCCATGTTTCAAGACCCCCCACCCTTTCTTTAATGTCTGTTTTCCTTTTCTTCTTTTTTTTCTTTTATCTCAGCAAATCCTTTATGGTGAATGGATTTACTAATGTCTTTCAATGATTAGAATTGTCCATCCAACATGGAAGTGGACAACTCCTAAAGTCATTGGTTGGCATGATGTTTGTATGTATGCCTATAACTAGCTACATTCTTGCATCAACTTGGCATGCCATTTGTTGATCAGGCCAAATAAAGAAAGGTTTGTTTCCAGTCACCCGACCGACCATAGCAAAACAGGGCCATTTTTTTTTTCCTTTTCTTTTTTGATTTTGAAGAACACTATCTCATTTTTTTCATATTTTAAAGAAATTTTTCATTACCTTTTGAGGATTCTTCCTCTATCCTTCTTGTGTCCTTCCACTCTCTCACAGTTGTAATTTTCCTGTCATTATTTTACAATGAAATCAATGTATTTGATACATACATTCATGTGTGCTCTAACTTTTCCTATATAAATGTAAAAAAAAAATTAAAAACAAAAATCTGACCTACCGACCATACCTTTTCAAGTCATGTTACTGGAAACACAACTTTATTTTTTTTGGCCTCAGCACAGAGTTGTATATTGGTAGGAGACATGTGTGTGTGTGTGTGTGTGTGTGTGTGTGTGTGTGTGTGTGTGTGTGTAGGAGGGGGGGGTAGCAGAGCCTCTGGGATATTCACATGGTGGATTTGTTATCGGGATCACCATCAAATTGCTGCCTTTAACTAATTTCTTACTTAGTTCAAACACTTAGCCTAATCCCATCAGTGCTGCTGCTGCAGGAGTGCATCATGCCCATTGGTCATCATGGTGCATCAATGAAGAGCTAGCGAGACTGCTCACCAGCACCTCATTGGAGATTCATGCCGACCCTACTGGTGTATAAATATAAACCCCATGAGCTCAGCATGATGCTTTAATGTAGCCCTGGCGAGTTACTCACCAGGAGTGGATTCATGCATCATGACGACCAACTGACATGATGCATTAATGAATCAGCCCTTAAAGGCTTAACTTCATGCTCTGGAGGTTGAAGGCTTCTGTGGGGCTTCTTTCTACATTTAATTGATTTGCAATTAAATATTATATCTAGGTTACCATTATCTTACCTTCTAGGGCCACATGTGGCTGAATATTTTTAGGATTTCTTTTGCATACTTGCATATCGCCCTGCAGGATCTCCCCAGGATTGAGTCACATTCTCAATAGTCTTTCTTATATTTGAATGTGTAGGTTTGGCTAAAGAAAATGAGGTGCACAACTGTGAAATGTTCCACAGTTTCTTTGTTACAAAGCAAGTGTATTATTTCGTTCTCTTATCCACCGTTATCCCTGCAACCCTGGCGCTGCAATCTCCTCATCTTATGGCAGGGATGCAATGTTATATTGGTCTTGGCTCCACCTATAGCTAGTGCCACACCAGCGCATAATGAGATGCACGCATGCGCAGCCGCTGTTGAGGTCACATGGTAAATACGTGAGGGGGCAGGGGGTAGAGAAATTATGGTGGAGGTTTATTTTCATCAACAGTCGGCGATAGGTGCTGGCAAGTGACATTTACACTCGGGGCACAAGAGACATGCAATTAGGCATGTTGGAGCCCAGGGGAAACTTGTTTTTTCTCCGCTCTGCCTGACCTCTTGTGTTGGATTTGTGAGGGTGGAATGTGAAGGGGTCTAGACCACCCAATTCGACATGGCAACATGGTCATTTCTAAAAATCGACATGCGGCAAGACCTTTCACGACATGAGGAAAATTATAAGTGACATGACATGGGACATGATAGGTTCTTGTAGGTGACATGGGACATTGGGTTTCAAGTGGTATGTGTCAAGAGCATTTCTTGAAAAGGATCCCCCCATTTAGGGCCACAGTGAGGAGCACATACATGTTTCTGTGTAGGTAATAACTGCTGCCCTACTCCGTGGTTGTGAAATATAAACAACTTCTTTTGTAACAGATCTTAATCGTATAATTTGGCCAGTTTTCAGGACAATATGTTATAAGGCAATCGTTAGTTTACAGTTTTACAGTTGCACGGTAAAAAAACAACTTTGGAACAAGGATTTCACTACTTTGCTTCACTTGTGATTTCATGAGGATACCTGGTGGATTCCACAGTGTGCTTCAGTGGTTGTCCGCTTCAGCTATCCACTTCAGTCAGAGCCCCTCCTCCCACACTTTTTCTGAGTTATACCACAAGTCAAGGCCACCCCCCCCCACTGCCGTCCTCCTACATGTGGCCCATCTATATGTAGAGAGGGAGGCGACATGGGAATAATGGAACCAGGCCTGGGAGCTAGATACAGACTGCGGGTGTCTGTATCAAGGTACCTGTGGAGGCGGCACATGGATAAAAACGTTGTTCCTAGAAACGTGTGCCTATGAGTGTAGTACATAGCTACAAACTAAATCTGAGTGTTACCTCTTCATCATTTGCCTCGTGTAATACACTCTCAGCCCCGATTGTAAATGGGCTATAAAGACCACTGTACTGGGTACAGGGCATTCCATATTGGTGCATAGACTCTCCACCGGTTGCAAATCTCGGGCCTAATCTCGTACATTCACACAGCTCTGAGTCAGGTTCCATGCTACTTTTCCTCTGTGTGATGTTTACTTCTATGGCCTCTCACAAATCACCTGTGCAGATTTGACTTAAACTATACATATATTTAGAAGCAGAATCATCATACGCTGTGAATATGTGCCTAAATTTATTTAGATGTATACATGCATAGAGTTAGATGAGCTAAAATTAGACTTCAAATAACGATGGATCTTTGGGAGAAGGATGTCACCGTTATTTCGCTGATATATTTTTCCAGTGTATATGAAAAGGATAACACTTCAAACTCTGTTTCATGAAACTTCAGACATTGAATACCACTTTTCCCATGGAGGTAGAACTCTTATAGCATTCCATGACCATGAATATACAACACTGCACGATCAGATGCGGAGGGGGGGTGTAACCTGTGGATCAGACATCGCCCTTATAATCGATATGCAACTGTCATACTAGTGATTGGCATGATCAAGTTGTCATATGAGAAATATCATATGGCTAGTGGTGTATAGTGTAATTATCTCAAGGCTCTTATAAAATAGTGTTATTTCCAGTTGTCACTGGTTTATTCAGCTTTAGGCAACATGTAAGAAATATCAATCATACAGTAGTTAGTATGTAGGTAATTTGTACATACAGTAAACATACAGTAATTTATAAAGTACAATGTTCTGTTCCACTCCACCTGTGAGGTATTAATAATACAGTGTCCAGCATATTTCTAGGTGGGTTCCCACACCTAGCTCCTGACCTGCTGCTTAGAGGAATAATGTAATAATGAAATAACTTTACCCTCTGGTGGAAGTCTTGAAGGAGATAGCCCCTGGCCACTAATGATAGAAACCAATGCCTGTCTAGCATAGTTTCACCATAGTGCAGTGGTATAGCAGGTAGCAGGAGATGACTGGAGATGTTACCTCTAGAGCGGTTCTTGGTGATCTGTCTTCCTGGAGGTGCAGACAGGCTATTTGTAGCAAATCTTGGAAAAGCACCTCCAGACTGACTGGAGCCAGCAGCATCTGCCTAACTCTACAATTGTTTGAGGGGTGTCTTTCATGTGTCACAGGGGGACAAAGGACCCCCATGGACGCCGCTATGCCCCCCATTGTCTTGGTCGGTTCTGCATCTTCAAACCCTCATAACTCGGTCGTTTATGCGTGTATAACCGCCATTTTGGGCATGCGCGGAGCTGAATGTGCCAAGATTACAATGCCCGCTGGATAGGCGCGTAACTCGCGCTGGTTTGTCTGTAGCGCATTCGGAGGTCAATTCAGTCTCCATGGCGTAACTTCCTTAATAATGGGAGTTCCGCCTTGATCTTGGGCTCATTCTAACCGTCTAATTATGAACTTTCCAGAGATGCTTTGATATTTGACCTAGGTTGCTCAGGGGCGACGCTAGAGCGACCGGAAGGTTATGGCATCGTGCTTATGTAACCCATTGTTCAGTCATTAGGGTGCTCAGACACTCATGACGGCGTCAGCGGTGCTCAGGCACCCGTGACGGCCGGTTGCATTCACTTACAAGTTATTAATTTGTGCATTGGACCATGAGGTCGCACACTGAGACCCTTATTCTTATTATATTGTGCAGTGAACCATTAGGTCGGAGCCTTTGATGTCATAAACTCTGTCTAACTGACTGTGGCTGGTGTGCAGTGGGGCATGAACGCTCTTATACAAAGTTTGAGCGCTCTTATAGCTCTTAGAACCAACCTATGTATTAATTTCATCGATATTCTTTGATTAATACAATAATATGTTAGAATTTATGGAATAATAAAATGGTATATCATAGAATACTCCCTCTCCCCCGAGAGAATGCGAAACTCCGTCATTTCGCCGAGGGAATGTACAATTTATACAATTTTTTACCTTATTTTGGAGTTATATACTGTTTTGTAAGAGGATTTGAAGTAATGGGGAGTGCTTCAAATGCAATTTTTGTGGTAGAGCTTTGTCAGTATAAACAATTTTCTCCTGGGTATAAGTACATTTCCGAGTTTCTATATCTTACCATACCTGAGCTTATTTGCTTATGTAACATCAATTTTGGGTACAATTTTCCATTTCTATGTACAACATACAATTTGGCAAATAGTGTGCGATTTTGGCATTGAATGTTCAATTTAGCGTGCAAATTGAACATAAATGACAATTTTAGTGTGCAAATTTACAATTTCGCGTGTAATTGCGTTTAATTGACAATTTCAGTATGCAAATATATAATTTTTGCGTACATTTGGCAATTTTAGTGTGCAAATATATAATTTCGCGTGCATTTGGCAATTTTAGTATGCAAATATATAATTTCGCGTGTATTTGGCAATTTTTGGTGTACAAATATATAATTTTTGTGTACATTTCACAGTTTTAGTATGCCAATATATAATTTTGCGTTCAATTGATAGTTTCTGTATGTACATATATAATTTTGCGTATAGCTTGGATACACATAGAAATGTTGATTTTCTAAAAATCTGACTTCAGTGTATGAATTGGGTACAGACATACAGTATAATGTGCAACATACAATTCAAATGTAAATTGGATACAAACTTACAAGCTAGTGTGCAAACATACAATTTTTTTGTGTGCAAATTGGGTACAAGCGTACAATCTGGTGTGCAAACATACAATTTTAGTGTGCAAATTGGGTACAAGCGTACAATCTGGTGTGCAAACATACAATTTTAGTGTGCAAATTGGGTACAAGCGTACAATCTGGTGTGCAAACATACAATTTTGTGTGCAAATTGGGTACAAACGTACAATCTAGATTACACTATTCAATTTATGGGATTTGAGACAAATTTTTCCGAGGGCCGGAAAAACAAAGTACTTCATGTACAATAGGCTTGTTTGTCTCTGAGTTACTCATTGATTTTGCTATATGGGTGTATTAATTGGCAATTTCGGCAGTGGGCTGCTGCTTAATTGACTTTTCCCCCAGCCTTTTGAGTATGTGTCCCTGAAAGAGATTTATTTGGTGAGTATCTTAAGTAAACATGTTTTATGTCAACCATTTTCTCAACAATTTTTTTTTTTTCATTCATTTTTCCAACAATTTTCTTGGATACCTAAAGTGTGTTACTTTAAGTAAACCTTGGCATAGTATACAAGTGCTAGTGGGTACAAAAACTGTCTTAGTTATCTACCTGCATTCATGTATATTAATGTTAGATTTGTACAATTTTACAATTTGTAATTTGCAATTTCGCAATTTTGCGCGTATATGCGCGCATTAATCATCGATTTTGTGAGAATACCATAGATTTTCATATTATACATCAACAAGTGGCTGTGTATATAATTTTTTTTTTTTCTAATACTTTGATAATTTCATTGACAGTGGAGGTGTGTCAGGAGTGAGATGTGAGTCTCCTCCCTGGTGTGCTCATGCAGTGGTGGCACTTGAGGTGTTAGGTGCCAGATTCTGGCATGTGTCTGTGTGAGTGCCTAGCTTGGTGGCAGTGGACAGTTCAGGGTGGGGGGGGGGTGTGTGTGTCCATTTAAGGAGTGTGTGGCTGGTATTGGAGTATCAGTTCCTCTCTGGAAATCACTGCTGTAGTACCATGGCCCATCTACAAGCTCTCTTTGCTTTGCCTGTCCCCCAGGTGATGGAGGTGGGGAGTCCAGTTAGGGCCCTGGTTGAGTCTAACCAGACCATCCATTATGGGTACATAGTGAGGAATTTCAAGGAGATCATTGAGCATGGTGATGTGATGGTCTGTAATTACTCCTGCCACTATTTCTTAGGCTCAGCCTTGCGTCGGGGGGCCACTGTGGCCCTTCTGACTAGGGCCTTGGGTAATATGGGTTTCTGGCCCATGGACTATAACCTAGGGCCGCGGGAGCGAGTGCTATGGGATTATCTGTTGGCGGCGTCCCTCCTCGATCTTGCGGCATCCGGGGATCCATCCACGGCTGCCGAGTATGGACTGGGGATGCTGGAGGCCCGGCTCGCTGAGTGGGAGCAGGATCACGGCCATATGTATGGCTCGGACTCGGACTCGGACTCTCCCATTGATGTTGAACCCGAGGATCTGTGGTGAATCCCGGCTGACTGAAAACCTAGGGTGTAAAAACCCGCCATCCCAAAGGCCCTTTTCAGGGCCGGCAACTTGTCCGAAAAGTTCTGAATACTGTCTCTGATGTGTTGTCTCCTGGTGGTGGACTGGGGGCAGCCTAGGCTGTGGGCAGTCTAGGCTGTTTCCACAGTCACCGGGGAGGGCTGGTGGTTTAGAAAATTAGCAATAGTCTGCATGTTTGACCTTGCGGTCTCCTCCTGTTGTTCGTCAATAATTATATCTGTTGTATTTTCCAGTGCTGTCATGGTCACCGGGCTGGTGCCACAATCATTCTGGAGAAGCATGGAGTAGTACAGTCCTTTGTTTTTAAGGGCTGGTATAGTACTGAACCTAGTGCGCCAAGGTAGGTGTATCACCTGAGGGAGGTGATAAGCAAATTCTCCTCTCTGTGTTGTTATAGCTGCTGGTCCATTCCAGGTAAATATAGCCTTAGGTAGTGGGAAGGTTTTAACCACTATATCCTTATAGGTAGGGGCAGCTGCTGATTTAATCTCATCAAATTCATGTGGTATTGGCCTCAAGGGTAGCGCGAAGTTTGAGTCTCCACAATATATTTTAAAATATATTGTGGGGTTTGTGCGCTTGGCCACATTTTTCTTGCCACAGTGTGTCTGTGCAAATTTCTTAAGGTACTTCATTATTCTGTAGGCTGAGTAGATGGTCAGGGTGAATAATATAGCAATTATCAGGGTGTGGGTTTCCTGAATTGTGAGGAAGGGGGTGTGGGTTTCCTCTGTAGGGGTTAATTTGGTAGGATTCTTATCTGGGAGCAATTTGTGTAGGGGCAGCTCGGTGACTAGTCTGAATGCTTTGGCTGTAGGCAGGTAGGCTACAGTCCCTCCTAGTCTGTATAATTTGAGTAGTATGTATACTATAAAAATGTGAGCTGATATCCCTAGGATGAGTGCTAAGCTTTGGAAGATTGGATGCTCTGTAACTCGACGTAGGTATGATTCCTCGTAGCGCGTTTCCATTTCCTTATTAAGGTTGGAGGCATCTTTTAATACTGTTTTGGCAAAGGGCTCTAAATTTAGTTGAGTAATATCATCCATGATTGGATTTTCCTGTAGTTTTTCTAAGGTTCTAGAAAGGTTTACTACTGGGAAATTTGGAAGATTCTCTCTTTCATCTGGTTTGGTTTCAGAAATTTCGTTAAGTGCCGCCATGAATGGTAAATTAATTGTCTTGAGAATGTAATGAAATGATAAGGTTGAATTACAGGGCAACCTTGTGTTTGGAAGAGAAAATTCTCCTACACTGATCGTGCACCCACAGGGTACACCTATGATTGAGTAGGACTGGGCTTTTCGAGTTTTGGACGTTTTACCATGGCAGTTGATAAAGTAATGGGGTTCATTAGTAGTGACCAGATACTCATCTTCAGAAATGGAAATAGCATGGGTGGTAGGTGCTTGCAGTGGTGAAACTGTAAACTTGCAATGTTCCTTAATCTGTTGAGCCTGGTTAGTAAAAATGGCTACAGGGCATGTAGGCCTGTGTTTATAAATTCTACCATTTACATCTCTGCATACCTTTACTGTAGTACCTTCGCATGCCTGCATATCTGCTGAGTCCAATTCGATGAATAATGATTCGTCGTAAGATACTGCTAGAAACTCAGTTGTGGTTTGCAATTTGGTGACTCCTCTGGTGGGGGTCTCCTGTGTGTCTATAGGCATGGGTGATGTAATCATTTGGTACAGTTTGAAGGTGGAGGTGGTAGATTGAATTATAATGTCCAGATGAATATATATATGGTGAGCTGAGTAAGTGTATGAGGTCAGCTTCTGTGAATAATAGAAATCTAAGTCATTAATTGCGACTTGTGCTCCAGGGTGTGTAATCCTAAGTTTGTTATTAATGTCAATTAGGTATCTAGCAAGGTCTGAGGGTGGTACTATATCAGGGGTTAGGATCCCTGATGATAGCATCCTCAGGGCTGCATTTGTCCTTTGCAGTGATTGAACTGTATTCATTCTTGCTGCTATGATAATTAGTGCATCATTTAATACTTGCATTTTTTCCCTTTGAGTTTTCTCGTGCCTTGAATATGAGTCAAGTGACCTGGACATGTTAGAGGCCCACAGGTTGACGGTGTCACCTATTGTGTTGATTGTGCTGTCCAGTACCTTCTTATCTTGGATGTATGCTTTAACAAACTTATCTTGTCTGTCTGTGATCTTTTCAATGAGATTAGCTGCTTCCTGATCTTGTTTAGCAAATTTTCTTAGTATTTCATCTATGTTCTTGAGCTGTCCCATTACTTGGTTTACATCTTCTACTGTGGCTAGACCTAGCACACCGCGAAACAGGGGTGCTAGAAAACCCAGTATGGCCTCTCTTTTGGCCTTGTCCAATGTGTTTATGGGGTTGGATAGGAACAATTTGATGGAGGCTAGCGTTTCATTTATCTCCTTGTCTGCAATTTCCAGCAAGGTGTCTAGCTCCTTAGCTTGTTGGATAATTTGGCCAGAGGTATGATCTTGTAGAGTAGGAGTGGTCAACTGGAGTATTCTATCCCTTATGGATCCTTGGGTAACGGGTGCCCGAGGTATCTTGTAGGGGATAGCTAACAACAGTGTTGTGGTTGTATGTCCATTGACCAATGGTTGAGGGCTAGGTTTGAATACTACTCCTATGTTTTGTCTCACCACAGGTGTATAACCTGCAGTAAGTGGTTTTGTAGTATATAATAACAGCATAGTTAGCAGTATGGGTGAAACTCTCAGTCTCCCCATGGTGCTTGTGTAAAGCAAGTTTGCTGTTTTAAAGTCTTGTCAAATTTGTAGTGATTTGGTGCTGGTAAAGTCTAAGTGTATGGTGTAACACTTTAAATGAAGTGGTTCAAACTGTACCTTTGCAAGATTGAGCTGTCTTGGCAATATGTCCGGTGAGTCTATAGAGATTGACCAGTAAATGGTAAGGTCAGGCTGAAGGTGAAGTAGGTGTGTTCTTTATCCTAGTGCAGTCTCTCCTAATGGAGAAGTGGGCTGGCTAATTCCCAAGTGGGGTCCTGTAGACTTGTATTCCAGACTGCAGTTGGATAAAGACTGATGGTGGGCTATGGTCCACAGTGCTTCTTATGTAGCCTACCCTACCCACATCCATTGTGGGCCTGGTATTGTTTCTCTGGAGACAATGCATTAATCTCCAGTGTCTGCTAACTGTGGGGTCTATTGTGTAGTCTGTGTACTGGTAATTAGCTCCTCCTGTCATCCAGGACAGCCATTCATGACCGTCTAGACAGTTGTCTGAGGGTAGCTTATAAGGTCAATTGATCTCTATAGACTGCTGTGTTGGCATAGCGCGCTCTTTCATGTGGGGATTAGGCTTTAGACACTCCATTGTGTTACCCTTACTCTTCTTAGACTTCATGTCTGCTTTACTTGGGGGGTCCCAGTCTTTGACCCTTTCAGAGGCAATAACCTACTGATATATTTACAAATTTGATTGGCTTTATATACATATAAGTAATTCATTATCAGTCACACATGTCTTATGTGTGGATGAAGAGAATTTGTAATACATTTTGAAAATCTTATGTTCTTTTGGTATCTCAATCTTGTTTCTAACTTCTTGAAACTGCACCACACCTAGATGTCTTTCTTAGTATGTGGTGTGCAGGCCTAGGCTTGATAGGGCCTATGCCTGTGGTTTCTCTTGTAAGGGTGATATCATTTTTGTTCCTTACAATTTTGCTGTAGTATTTGGCCTCATGTGGAATAAGCCTGTGTGCAAATTCATTGTTTCTGACAGCCACAACCTTTTTCAGTCTGTCTATGTGCACTGGTCTGGCCACCAATAGATTGGTGTCCAAGTTTTTGAGTTTGGCACTTGTCAAACTAGGTCTATCTACTACAACATATGGTCCCATAAAAAGGGGTTGAAGTTTCTTACACTCTGTGTTGGTCAGAATTCTTGGTATGTTTAGGTACACCATGTCGGTGACCTTGATTTCCTGTGGTGTAAGTTTCTTATCATATCTATCTTTCCTTTCCTTTTGTAGCTTGGCGACCCTTTCTATAGCTTTCCTCCTAGAGGTATCTTGATTTGTTATCATGTTGGCTACATGGTCTGCTACTGTGGATATGTCTTCCTGTATTCCCAGCCCTAAGTCCATTGGAGTGGCTGGGTTTCTCCCATGAAGTAGGAAGAAAGGGGTGAATCCTGTGGTTTGGGATTCAGTGTTGTTTAATGCAAAGGTTATGGGTTCAATAAATGAATCCCAATTGTTTTGGTGCTTTGAGCAAAATGCTCTGAGCGCTGTGCCTATGCTAGCATTGAATCTCTCTACAAGCCCATTTGATTGTGGCCTGTATGGTGAGGAGAATTTATGTTTGATCTTGAGGTGTTTAGTTAACTTTGTGAACTTTGCACCTGTATAACATGTCCCATTGTCTGTTTGAAGAGTGGCTGGTGTTCCATGATGACAAATTATGTTCTTGTAGAACTCTGCTGCTGTTGTTTCAGCTTTTAAGTCAGTAGTAGCCCAAGCTGTTGCATATCTGGTAGCATAATCTATGCAGACCTGTATATGTTTGTTTCCCCTGGCAGTTGTGGGAAGTGGTCCCACCGCGTCTAGGTTTAGGAACTTCATTGGTGAAGTCATGTACTCTCTCACTGTCATTGGTGTTTTGTGTGAGTGTACTTGCCTTTTTGCTGTGAGGCATGTGTGGCAGGTGGAAACATATTTTGTTGTGTCTGCTAGCATAGTCTTCCAATATACCCTAGGTCGGAGTGCTGACAGCATCCTACTTGAACCAAGATGGCCGCCAGTAGGTGAGTCATGGAAATACTGTAGTGTACTTGTTACCCATTGCTGTGGTATAACAATTTGAAGTGGTACAGTATTGGTTTTTCTCCAATTTATGGGGCATATATGGACTAATGTACCATTTACCAAGGTGTATGTCTGGCCTTGGTTGATGATTCTATTTCCTTGTGCTTTTGGTGCAGGCAAGGTCCCATCCTCAAGATACTGTATGAGGGGCAATAGGTCCTTGTCTTTCCTTTGTTCCAAGCCAAGGTTTGTACCTGAGATGGATGTGTCGGGAATCTGATCCAGTAATTGATTTATATCTAGCACATGTTGTTTTATTTTGTCTCTTTCTTTTTCTTTTTCATCGACTATTGGCCTATCTTGTGCCTTTTGTTGGGGTGTGTCACTCTTGTTTTGGTGTGTAGGCTCCTTTGGAGGGCCTATTCTCGCCTTGGTGGGAGAGGCAACCTTTTTCTTTAAAGGCACACTTTGCTTTTTGTCAATCTTCTTTGTCTCAGAGTTCTTTGATTTAGTAGATGCAGTGTCTTTTGTGACATTTTTCCTGGCAGGTGGGGTTTTGGTAGGTTTGTTTCCTGTGACCTTTTTCTCATTTAGAATAGTTTGTGATTGTGTGGGGGGTTTTGGTGTGCCCTCCTGAATCATTTCTCTAGTTTTTGAGCGTGTGGTCATGGGACACAAATGGTTTGATGTTTCCTCTCCCTGCATTGGTTCAAAGAATCTGACTGATTTAGAAGTTGCTTGAGTAATAGCATATATTGTGTCTTCTGGATCTTCATCATCTGAGTCAGGTGGGGTGAAGGGTGGCTCCTTAGGAGTTGCCTTCAGCATCTGATTGAGTGATGAGAATTCGATAGGCTCGAAGTCATTATCTGGAAAGAGTTGTGAGTATTCTCTCTCACAGTGGCAAAACACATAGTGTGTAGATTGCTTCAAGATACCCCTAATGGGTGTCTCTGGCCTTTCAATGGTGTTGGGTGGATCATCCCTTTTGAATGGTACTTTCTTTGTTACTTTTGCAAACTTGGTTCTACTGGCTGCTCTAACTCTCCTTGGTGGGGGTGGAGGGTTAGTCATGGGTCCAGAATCTGGGTATTCTCTTCTAGACATAGCATCTGGTGGTGTGTTATCATCACCTTTCACGTGTTGGATGGTGAATGAAAATTGTTGTATGTCTAGAGCCCATCTGGCCCATCTGTGTGTGAGTCCTGTATTGGTTAATAGTGGGATTAGGGCTGCATGGTCTGTGTATAATTGGAAGTGTCTAGTCTCTAGATAGTGTCTGAAGTGTAATACTCCATACACTACTCCCAGTAGTTCTCTCTCTGTGGTATTGTAATTTCTCTCATGTTTGGAGAGGGTTCTACCTGCAAAGGCTACTGGTCTGAGCACTCCTTCATTATCTCTCTGTGAGAGTACAGCTCCTAAACTCACATTGGAAGCATCAGTTGCCAAACTGAACTCTTTCTCATAGTTTGGATATATGAGAAGAGCATTGGTACAGAGGGCATGCCTTAATGTTTTGAAAGCATTATCTGCCTCTTCTGTCCAGACAAATGCTTTGAGATGTGTCTGTAGATCATATAATGGTCTAGCAATTTGGGCATAACCTTTGATAAACTTTTTGAAGTATTGGCATAGGCCTGTGAAGGATCTGACATTTTTGACTGATTTTGGTGTTGAGAAGGTTTTGATTGACTCCACCTTTGTGGGAGATGGTTGCAGTCCCATGGGTGTGACTCTCATTCCCAAGAAGTCTATTCTGTCTATGAAGTATTCACATTTTGATTTCTTCAGTTTGAGTTTACCAACTCTTAGGCTGTTGAACACATCTTCCAGTTCATGGAAGTGTTGTTCGATTGATGGTGATAATACCAATATGTCATCTAGGTATGGTAGGGCACATTTGTACTTGAGTTTGTTCAGAATTAATGTGACTAGATGGCAGAATCCCGCCGGTGCCGTCGCTAAACCCATCGGCATCCTTTCATAGACATATTTTTTGTCATTTGCTATGAATGCGGTTTTATGCTGATCCTCCTGTCTTATAGGAATTTGAAAAAATCCCTGTTGGGCATCTAGCTTACTGAATACTCTTGGCCTGAGTGACCCTATCATGTCTAGAGTGTCATCGGCCCGGGGTGTAGATAAGGCTTGATTTATCGTGTTCTGGTTCAAATAACGAAAATCTGTGACGAGCCTATGGCCTCCCGATGATTTTTGTACTAAAAAGGATCTGGAAGCCCAGGGGCCTTCAGCACATTCTCTCAGAATGCCCTGTTGTACTAGCCTTTCACACTCTTCCCCTATTGCGGCCTGTTTTTCTGGTGTTTGTCTATATGGTAGGAAATGACATGGTACTGCCTCAGGTTTTACATGTATTGAGTGTGTATACAGGTGTGTGGCACCAATGTCTCCATCTTTTCCTACAAATACATCATCATACTTGGTCAGCAGTGATTCTAATCTATCATGCTGATCTTTGGATGTGAGCACAGATTTTGGTGGAACATTCTCTTCCAATTCTGGCTCGAGGTCATGTGCCTCACTATGTATAGCAGCTATTTCTGAGAGTCTGATTGAGTTGGGTTCAGGGTCAGCATATGTGGACTCACAGTCTGAGTCTGTGTCACTGAATTGAGTTACATCCTCAGGCCGTACGGCTGAGATGGATTGATCAGTGTGTGTGGTAGTGTCTGACACCTGTTGAGGTTTTTCTAAATCAGATTCCTTGACTTCCTGAAATAGAGCTATGATGGCACCCTTTTTGATTTTATGTGGGCGCCTGCTGGTGTTGAGTAACACTAGGGGATGTTTGTTATTTTCCCTGGGGGTTACTGCTGCCCTTTGAACTAGATATGGGGCATTGTTTTTTCTTTGGAGGTTATCTACTACTCCAGTTTTCCCTTGCAGTGATTGCGTAGATGTGACCTTACCCAATACTGCAAGTTCAGAGAATGGAGGGATGGTAAAATCCCTCACTGCCCTAATGGGTTTGAGAATTTGTTCAGGATCAACATTAAATTCAATTTGAGATTTTGTAGTGCTTAAGAAATCTGTGCCGAGAACAACGGGCTGTGTGAGGTTGGGAATTACAGCAAATTGGTATTGGAATCTGACACCTTGGATTCTAAAGTTCAGCATAGCTGAATGTCTAACATGACACACCGATCCATCTGCCAAGTGGATGTTGATTTTAGATTTCCTCAGTTGGATATGGAATCTCTTTTGGAGATCCATGAGGAATGATTGTCTGACACAGGTGATAGTAGCACCTGTATCAACCAAACATTGTACATCTGAAACATCATATAGATTTGCATTGATACAGCCATTTTGAAGAAGTACAATAGAAAGCTTGGTACTCTCACCTGTATCCTTTGATGATGAATCTGGTGGGGTGATGTGTATCACTGATGGACGTCTCTGTCTGTTAGATGGTAGATTTGCACTAGCAATTGTCTCTGGTTGGATCTTTGTTAATCCTGATTGATTGTTTGTATTTGGGGTGTCACAGTGCACTGGCCCATCGGCACTGTGACATCCTAGTTTTCCTGGTTCTGTGGGGTGGTTGAGATGCTTGCCACCAGGAGTTTGGAGATTTGATCCATCACATGAGGTGGTATTTGGGGGTTACTTTGTTGGTTCCCCTGGTAACCTCTTGTGTCAGGTTTGTAATCCTCCCGGCGTGAGTTGGAACCCTGGTTATATTGACCAGAGTTGCTGTATTGACCGGAGTTATTGGATCTCTGGTTGTTGTAGGCGCCATTGTTGTTGTAGGATCCACTGTTGTAGTTCCTATGTGGACTCTGGCTCCTACTGTTGGATCCTTGATTATAGGATCCAGAGTTGTTTGAACCCTGGCTGTTGTTGTAGGATCCAGAGTTTTTGTAGGATCCAGAGTTGTAGTTCCTATGTGGACTCTGGCTCCTACTGTTGGATCCTTGATTATTATAGGATCTGCCATTACTTGGGGTTCTGTCTCTCCTATCACTGTATGAAGAGTTACCATTGTTGGAGTTGGAAGAGCTGTTGTCTTTCCTACTGTTGTGACCCCCCCGGTTGTTGTTGTTGTTGCCCCCTCTACCTCTACCTCTATTGGATTGGTAGTTGGGATCATAGTTATTTCCTCTATATCTACCGGTAGGGTCTCTTGATGTAACCTTAGCTTCCTATTGCCTTACATGGGCACTAGACATTAGGTTAACATCTTCATCTGCACTAGTGCTGATTTCCTGGACCTTTTTCTTAGTAGGCTGTGGGTTGGATTCTGCATCCCTCACCTTCCTAGATCTCTCTTGGGTCTCAACCTCTAGGGCTAGGTCTAGGGCTTGGTCAAAAGAGTCTATTTTCTTGTTCTCAAGAGCTACAGAGATCCAGGGCCTCATGCCTTGGGTAAATGCCTTGCTTAGGATTTCATCACTCTGGCGTTGGGCATTACACACTTTCCTGAGATGGCATGCATAGTCTAGGACAGGTTCATCTACCTTTTGTGCACGGAGTGCAGTCCTTGAGATTATATTGTCTCGAGTAGCAAAATACTCTTTTAATTTATTCACTACATTGGTCCATGTCAACATATCAGGTGTGGCACTCTCCCTGAAGGATTCAAACCAAGCTAGTGCTTGTCCTTCAAGGTACTTGGGTAAATATGTTACCATGGTGTCACTGTCTGTCACTTTGTACTTATCCTTCAGATATTCTGGGAATTTGTGATCAATAAATAATGCTGTTGACATGAGTGGTGATGGGTGTGAAAAGGTTTTGGGTTTTGTTACCTCATGTAGCCTGATCTTTCTGTCATCCTGTTGTTTTCTGTCTATGAGTTTGGTCATGTTGGACACCATGGAGATTATGATGTCATCTTTGGATCCAGAGGCAGATGGTGTGACAACAGGTGTGATGGCAGGTGTGGGAGGTTGTGGGGTCTGGGATGATACCATCTTCATGAGATCTGCTATCTGTTGTTGTTGTCTCTCTAGGGACTTCCGCTGATCTTCCATGGCCTTCTGTTGAGCATCCATTGCTGCATTCCTCTCTGCCAGTTGTTGGTTGAGGATCCTCTCCCTTTCCTCCTGCTGGGATTTGTTGGTCTCTAGGGCAGTAACTGCATCTTGGATGGCCTTCTCATAGGCCCTTATCTTCTCAGCTGTCTGATTAGGTTGGGGGCCTTCATCGGTGTCCATGATGGAGGGTGTGGGGGAGGTGTCTCTGGAGGAGTGGCTGTCAAAAGCTGGAGCTGGGGTGGAGGATCTAGATGAGGGTGTGGATCCACCCCCTGAGGCAGATCCTTCTTCCCCTGAGGTAGATAGCGTGAGTTGGGCGTCTTGTAGAGATCCCTGGGAAATGTTGGATCCCTGAGAACTGGTTGTTCCCTGAGTAGACAGGGTGGGAGGTGTGGGGTCTACTGAGTGTGGGTCTGTTGTATTGGAGGCTGGTTTGCCTCCTGTGGGCCTCCTAGATCTTGGTGGGAGGGAGACCTCTTCAACAGGCCCCTGACTACGTAAGGTCTTTGTGTGTTGTTCTGCCAGCTTGACTGATAAGGCCTTGATGTGTGTGGTGGACCTCACTGGCGTGTGGGAGACCTCACTGACGTGTGGGAGACCTCACTGACGTGTGGGAGACCTCACTGACGTGTGGGAGACCTCACTGACGTTTGGGAGACCTCACTGACGTTTGGGAGACCTCACTGACGTTTTGGGAGACCTCACTGACGTTTTGGGAGACCTCACTGATATATGGGAGATCTTACTGTTGTGTGAGAGATCTCATTGATGTGTGGGAGATCTCATTGATGTGTGTGGGATCTCACTGATGTGTGGGAGATCTCATTGATGTGTGGGAGATCTCACTGATGTGTGGGAGATCTCACTGATGTGTGGGAGATCTCACTGGTATGTGGGAGATCTCATTGATGTGTGGGAGATCTCACTGATGTGTGGGAGATCTCACTGATGTGTGGGAGATCTCACTGGTATGTGGGAGATCTCACTGGTATGTGGGAGATCTCACTGATGTGTGGGAGATCTCACTGGTGTGTGGGAGATCTCACTGATGTGTGGGAGATCTCACTGGTGACCTTGGTGGGTATGGTGTCAAGGTCAAGGTCACTGGGTGGGTGGAGTGGGTCTTACTGTGTGTATGCGGTACCAGCTTTAATTTACTGTGTGCATGGTTGTTCTTAGTTGCGGTACCAGCTTTAACTTACTGTGTGCATGATTGTTCTTAGTTGTGTTACCAGCTTTAATTTTTATGAGCCTGTGAGAGATGGGATCTTAGTAGGATGTTCTCCACCACTAGTGATTGGCATGATCAAGTTGTCATATGAGAAATATCATATGGCTAGTGGTGTATAGTGTAATTATCTCAAGGCTCTTATAAAATAGTGTTATTTCCAGTTGTCACTGGTTTATTCAGCTTTAGGCAACATGTAAGAAATATCAATCATACAGTAGTTAGTATGTAGGTAATTTGTACATACAGTAAACATACAGTAATTTATAAAGTACAATGTTCTGTTCCACTCCACCTGTGAGGTATTAATAATACAGTGTCCAGCATATTTCTAGGTGGGTTCCCACACCTAGCTCCTGACCTGCTGCTTAGAGGAATAATGTAATAATGAAATAACTTTACCCTCTGGTGGAAGTCTTGAAGGAGATAGCCCCTGGCCACTAATGATAGAAACCAATGCCTGTCTAGCATAGTTTCACCATAGTGCAGTGGTATAGCAGGTAGCAGGAGATGACTGGAGATGTTACCTCTAGAGCGGTTCTTGGTGATCTGTCTTCCTGGAGGTGCAGACAGGCTATTTGTAGCAAATCTTGGAAAAGCACCTCCAGACTGACTGGAGCCAGCAGCATCTGCCTAACTCTACAATTGTTTGAGGGGTGTCTTTCATGTGTCACAGGGGGACAAAGGACCCCCATGGATGCCGTTATGCCCCCCATTGTCTTGGTCGGTTCTGCATCTTCAAACCCTCATAACTCGGTCGTTTATGCGTGTATAACCGCCATTTTGGGCATGCGCAGAGCTGAATGTGCCAAGATTACAATGCCCGCTGGATAGGCGCGTAACTCGCGCTGGTTCGTCTGTAGCGCATTCGGAGGTCGATTCAGTCTCCATGGCGTAACTTCCTTAATAATGAGAGTTCCGCCTTGATCTTGGGCTCATTCTAACCGTCTAATTATGGGCTTTCCATAGATGCTTTGATATTTGACCTAGGTCGCTCAGGAGCGACGCTAGAGCGACCGGAAGGTTATGGCGTCGTGCTTATGTAACCCATTGTTCAGTCATTAGGGTGCTCAGACACTCATGACGGCGTCAGCGGTGCTCAGGCACCCGTGACGGCCGGTTGCATTCACTTACAAGTTATTAATTTGTGCATTGGACCATGAGGTCGCACACTGAGACCCTTATTCTTATTATATTGTGCAGTGAACCATTAGGTCGGAGCCTTTGATGTCATAAACTCTGTCTAACTGACTGTGGCTGGTGTGCAGTGGGGCATGAACGCTCTTATACAAAGTTTGAGCGCTCTTATAGCTCTTAGAACCAACCTATGTATTAATTTCATCGATATTCTTTGATTAATACAATAATATGTTAGAATTTATGGAATAATAAAATGGTATATCACAACTATTAGCCTATATCTATGAGCAATACAAGCCTGGCATTTATCATACACCTCTATAACCCTTTAAGGGTAACTAATGCATTCATGTGTCATGCCCAGCGGTCGTCATGAAACACCAGTGAAGTGCTGATGAGTCTGTTCAGTGGCACTTCATTCGAGCATCATGTCGACTCGCCAGGATTTTATCAACACCGTATGGTCGGCATGAGGCTGCATTCATGCATCATGACGACCAATGGCCATGATGCATTAATGCATCATTGACCGCTAAAGGTTAATTGACCCTTAAAGGGTTAATTGACCCTTAAAGGGTTAATTGACCCTTAAAGGGTTAATAAGGCATTCTCTTAGCAGTCCTTTTTGTTTCCATGCCACCAGACTCTCAGCCTCGGCCAGCGGCTATTAATACTCTGTTGGGCTGGAGGAGGCGAGCCTGCCAGACTCTCTGTTCTCTGCTAATCAGCTTCCGGTGGTTCAATACGCATGCGCGGCTCACCAACAGGTGTTGGCCACTTCTGTCAATGATAACGTCAATAACAACACACGGGGGAAGAACATTACTCGGCACACCACCACGCCAAGGCAACTTATTCTGCTGGGGTCGAACATTCCATGAGACACTGTTCTATATGACGTAGCAACGTCCAGTTAAGATTATGTTCACTATGGGACTCTGAATGAGGGGGGGGCCCTCATGTCAAATGTCGATTTTAAGAAATACCCATATCACATTTCTCTTAATTCCCCATGTGACCTCTAAGAACCTATACCTAGGGCATCACACCTTTTGGAGTTGATATAATGCATGATGCAAAATGCGCCTTGATGCGTCATTGGTCCTGAAAAAGGTTAAATGACCATTCTCAAATTGACATATTTATTCCCCTTTACAAAAAGTAAGCATCAAAAGCATGGCGTAAACAAAGGATTTCTGAATAATCCTTGGCCTATACAACATTACTTGTTAAAACCAATTGAAGTTTTGGTCAGTACATATAATGTGCATGTACAGTACAATTAATGAGGGTCATTATTATCGTACATGCAGATGCCCATCAAGTGTGCGTGGCACTGATGAGGGGTGGGGGGTTGCGGGTGGGACTGTGAGGGGGGCTATTAATAAGGGGGTTTATGGCTATTTTATTGCCCAAACCAGGTGTTGGATATGATTATGGAGCCGATAACGGGCCACAGCTGAACAGATATTGCCATGGCATGAGTCGTGGGCAGGTGGACGAGGGAGATTGGGGGAGATGAGGGGGGGGGGACAGGTATTGATGCTTTAACCCTTTAAGAACCCCTGATACATCATGACCTTTGCTTGTCATGATCCACCAGTGAGGCGCTGATGAGACTGCTCACCTACACTTCATTGGAGCATCATGCTATTTTTTGGAGGTGTATCAAACCTATAAGGTTGGAACGATGCAGGAATGCAACCCTGGCGAATGACTCTTCAGGGCTGCATTAATGCATCATGACGACCAATGTGCATGATGCACTGATGCATTCGGCCCTTAAAGGGTTAAGGACAGACTGGTATATAAATCTTTCATGTCCATATGATACCATGACGCATGAATGAATAACTAAAGTCAGAGATGCATCAATGCATCATGCCGATGCTACAGAGAATAATATACTCTTGGCAGTCGTCATGATGCACCAATGATTTGCTGATGAGTCAAGCCACCAGCACTGCATTGGTGCATCATGACTATAAGGAAACATGAGCCTGGAGGTGTCGTGTAACCTTTAAAGGGATTAAAGTTCTGCTGAGGTGATGGTTTTTATGGATTTTTTTTTATATAGTTAGGTTTGATTTCTCACCTAGAAAGTCATAAATAGATATCATAGACATCATGAATGTGTCAGAGGGGGATGTAGATTATCGTTTATCAGGGGAAATTGTATAAAATGGAGATTATGAAAATGGCAAGTATGATTTAGGTGGGGATTTATAGGAGTAAGCCTCAACTAACGGGAAATGGCAAGAAATCGTGTCTCTTTAAAGTCCATTTAGATTTATAATGGGAACTCTTTGAATTTTCACAATCTGTAATGTTCTTACAAACGAGAAGGTATTAGCCTTAGCGAAGGCGAGATGAGAAGAAAAGGTGTCATCTTTACCCTTTGGATTTGACATAATCTTTAATGTTCCATAACCAATTGGGAAATACCAAATCCACTCTAGACAACACTCTAAGAAAATAACTGTTGAGGGATCCTCATAAAATTGAACAGTGAATCAATGTGACTGAAAACCAGTGAAGCAGTGTAGTTTTTACAATGAAGCACCAGGTGGCAGTGTGAAAATAACTACCTCTTTCCCTAAGTTGACGGAGAACTGCACTTAATTTGACTTAATTTTTTACGGTGTTTTTGAGGACTTTCAACTGATGTGATTATTGTGCCAGAGCTGTGAAGCCATTTCCCAGCATGCATCAGAGCAAGATGCACTGCATGACCAGCACATGCGTATACCACTACACAAACATTGTATGTGGATGGTAGTGGATCAGAAAGACTTGGGAAATGTGGGTGTAGGGTGTGCAGGGTGCTTGGAAAGAGTGTTAAACATTGAAGGGCCGCATCGTGTGTTAAAATGATGCCCAGTTTTTCATCACGATGCATGAATTCTACCTTCCAAAGCTGCATTTGTGCATCATGCCCACCCTTCAAGGATGTATCATCCCTTGGATCAGCTGCAGCTTGATGCATGGATGCAGCCCTGGCAATCACCAAGCATGCATTCATGCCTAATGATGACAAATAGATACCCCTGTTTCAGGAGGGTGTTGCCCCTATTGTAAAAGAGCTGTGAGTATGTGCCCTCTCCCAACTAGGTAACTACTCAAATCTGCCTTTTTTAGCACCGTACTTGAATGAACACTTGTGAGCAACAAAAGGGACAAGTTATAGCTACATGAAAAGAAAGGACTGGAAACAAGGGCATTTTTAGCCAGTTCTTCCTTTTACTAAAGGAGCAACATCCTCCTGCACAAATAAATTGGCTGGCTATTGGATTGACCAAGAAGGATATATGACCGATAAGTGATTTGACCACCTTACATTGACTTGTATATTGGGACCACACACCAATACATTCAATCCTTTAACTGCCCCTGATGCAGGAGTGTATCATGGTCGGCATGATGCACCAATCAAGTGCCGGCGAGTCGGCTCAGTTTGTGCTTGCCAGCTCTTTATTAGAGCATCATGCTGATCCTCCGGCGACATATCAACCCCGTAGGACGCATCAATAGAGCCCTGGCGAGTGACTCGCCAGGGCTGCATTCATGCATCATGACGATCAATGGGCATGATGCATCAATGCATCAGTGGCCCTTAATGTTTTTAGCAACCTGTGTTGCTCAAAGGGTTAGTAAAAGGGTGGGTGGCTCTGGCCTTGCCATCTTCACGCTGAGCTCTGATTGATTCTTGCCAAGGCAATCCCAGCATGCAAATTAGAGGGATGGCCCAATGCACACATCAATGGAGTATTGGCTTCAGTTTGACGGCATTCCAAGGTAACCCCGCTAATTAGTATGCACTGGAAAAATAGGGTCTTCAGAGTGAATAACATGAAATAGATATTACAGAGAACCAGGGACCTTTAGGTTACCATTTGCAAGACTGATCCAAAGACTGTGTCCTGTTCATGAGAAAAGCAATGAAAACTACCCAGATTCAGAACCTGAATTCCTACCTTACATAACCTCCCCGTAGGCAACACTATCCCAGTGCACATAGGAAGCACGATTGGTGCATTTTCAACCAATTAGATCATTCCCTCCTTTCACTGCAGTGCTTTTGGGTATAAACTAACTGGCTCCCATTCTGCAAGCTGTTGCCAGCTTATCCTACCAGGAAGCAGATCAAGCAAAGGCGGCCCAAGTAAGGGCTCCCGCCTGTGGCCTATATACATGTAGTAGAGGGGACACCAGGTAGATGGAGCAGCTCCAACCCATGATTCACGCCTTAAGAAGTGCAGCTCCATGAACATTGTATGACATTACCATCCAGTGAGCTGCTGTTCCCTATAAACCCTTTATATAGTATGACTGAGGGCTACATGTGCCTTGGCCGCTATGATGCACCTTAGATGTATTTTATGCTCTCTATCATATGCTGCATCAGCATTCATGTTCAGTTTCTTTTTGTTGTGATACACCAATGCAGCCTCGGTGAGTAACTCGCTCATGCTGCATTGGTGCATCATGCAGACCATTTTCAGATAGCATGACGCTGTGGGTTTGGCATGATGCCTGAATGCAGAACTGGTGAAATATTTGCCATGGTTATTTCAAAATGGCAAATTGCAGTAATTTGATTTACGGTCCTTAAAGGATTAAGTTTAAAGAATGAGGAGGAGCCAAGATGTTCAGAAACTGTAGGTTTTCATTTCTTTTTCAAGACTATGACTGTGTGCAATTACTCAGCTGTGTCCATATCTCAGCAACTACAAGTACAACCAACTGGTATTCACCAACCCTTTAAGGGGCGCTGATGCATTAATGCATCATACCTAATGGTCGTTATGATATATATGTATGCAGCCCTGGCAAGTAACTCGCCAGTACTGCATTGATGTCTCATGCCTACCCTATGGGGTCAATACACTCGATCCCGGAGGGTCGTCATGATGCACTAAGGAAGTGCTGGCGAGCAGTCTCGCCAGTATTTCATTGGTGCATCATGACAACCAATGGGCATGATGCATTGATGCACTATGGTGTTTATAAGGGTAGAAAGTCTTTAAGCGTTAACAAGCCCCTCTGGCTGCTGCAGGCCTATTATGCTGTGCCCAAACACATTAAGCAATGGTGGCGTTGTATGCAAATATTGAAGTAAGATCTGCAGCAAGAAATACAATTACATTCTGCAGATAAGCTGAAATCCATTTAATTAATGTTCAACCCCCTCCCCCAAGTTACAACCCTTTCACACATTCATGAGTTCGACCAATGTTTGATGCAAAGGGGGAGAAAATTGCAGTATGTATCCCTTCATTGCCCCGGTTCTGTAAAGTTTGTAAGAACACAACACAGGAAGGTGTTGCTCGTATGCTAAATACAGCTGGTTGTAGGTGCCCTCTTTTCCAAAGAAGTTGTGCTCTGCTCCACCATTTAACTTCCAACTCACCATAATTATAAGTCTGAAAGGTGTGTGCTGCACTATGAGGCACCTACTTTTGTCACACACTCTTTCAAGTGCTCATGTTCTGACCACATTTGTGCAACACAAAAAAAAGTTAGGACTACAAAGAAAGAGATAACTACAAGTGAGCAACTTCTTAGGCAAAACTACCTTTTCCTATAGGAGCAACACCCTCTTGAAGCAATGAGGTTTTCAAGGTGTGAAGCATAGAATGAACAGTGCAAAGTTTGTCACATCCTAATTGTTCATTCCGGCACCTGCGGCCCCCTCATGTTGACATTTTCAGGGCCTGCTACTTAAAATCTAAGAACAACCATGGTCATCTAAAATTGTCGATTTTGAAAGCCATGTGAAAAGGGCTGACTAGTCGAATTTGACAGGTTCTAAATCGTTTATAATGTTTGCTCTGGAGGCCAATTCTCAAGCCACTGCGATCGCTCACAGCACTAAGACTGCAAAATGCCAATGCGATTCATATGACAATGTTGGTACGACTAGGAGGGTGCAGTCGTAGCCTGTTGAGAAATAGCCTCCAGTGTATACCCCGGTCCATTTAATAGAATCTTTACATAAGACTAGTATAAAGGCATGAAATGACAAAAATGTTTAGAGAGTTATGGAAAATCCTTTACCCAAATTGTGATAACTGATCTACACTAGACTCAGAGCTGGCAGGGACTTGTTGATTTAATGGTAGGAATACATGGAGAATGGATTAGTCACAAAATGTATCTTAATCACTTAATAGCCTTTCTAAAACTACTACAATACTAAGTGTGGGGTTTAGGATCACTAGTCATTATAATGCATTGTAAGCCCGCCCATTTGAGTGTGTCAAACATGTATGCATACCTGTACTTGACTCCTACTTAGCCTCAGTGTGATCCTTAGGGTGAGTGCTGGATATATTGTTATAGCACATATAAAATAAGTATGTAGTGCAAACGTATGTCGGGTTTCCTCACAAACCTTAGATCATCACACATCATACAGTAGTATAAAAAATCAAATTGAAAAATAATGTAGCAGGGGCGTAGGAAAAGGGGGGGGGGCAGGGGAGACTGGGCCCCCCAATCATAAAGGAGGTGGGGCCTGAGTATGTCTGGCCCCTCAAAAAATATGCCAAGAATTCATAATGAATTGAAAAAAAAGCAAAAACCTTGCATTGATATAGAAATGGGTTAGGGAAAATGGGGGCCTGGGCCTCAAATCAGATCTAAAATTCATCAAAATTACTTTTCTATTCAAATTTCATGTAGGTATGTATTGGCACTATAACGCTTGAGCCAACAATTCAAGGTGGTTGAGGTGGGGCCCCTGCTGGGCCCCCCCGATGAAGATCGCTTCCTACGCCTCTATGTAGATTCATAATATTTTGTTGGACCTGGTTGTACTTCATGTATGTGGATAAATAATTTTAATCGATCGATGTATTTGTACCCATTCTCCACCAATTCTGATCTGATCTCTTTTTGGTTCATTTATAAAACCCTTGTTTCGAAAGAAATTGAATGTACAATTTATCACAGTCAGTCATGTTATAAAACATTGTTATAAAAAACCCACAGGTGCGTCAGTGGCGCGTTATTTCAGCAAAATTGATATGGCATTCACGCCAAACCTTTTAGCGTTGAGGTGACCAGCATAATGGATACTCTACTGCACTAAATGATGTCAACAATAACAAACAGAACAGAGGAAAAAAGTGTGTAACATGTAACGCTGCAGCATCGTGCCGCCTAGTGGAGCTTGAGCTTTATAGAGGGCCAAAGCAGTAGATGTTTTCCTTTTGTAGCTCTCAAAAGCACTAAATGGGGTTTCACATGTAAAGGGAGTACATACATCTTTTGAGTTTTTTTTTTAGGTTTAAGTCACAGATGGGCTATATAGGTCATGGCCTCGTGAGTTGCTCATGTACCATTTAAAGGGATAAGGGACTATATAAGGTATATAGGTCAGGCCCTGGTGAGTTAAACATGCATCACCTAAAGGGTTAAAGCATTATATGGGGTATATGGGTCAGGGCCTGGTGAGTAACTCATGCATCATTTAAAGAGTTAAGGGGCTATATGGGGTGTATGGACCACGCATGCCCTGGTGAGTAATTCATGCATCATTTAAAAGGGTTAAAGCACTATATGGGGTATATGGATCAGGGCCTGGGGATAGGGAAACAGGTCTTTGATCCCTCACACACAGGAGACATGGACATGGGCATAACAGCAGGTGGGAGGTAGGGGGGAGGTAGGGAGTGATCATTTAACAAGCTTAGGCCAGAAGAGGATCTTCAAGGTGAGTGAAAGACCTTGGAAGTTACTCACGTGATCATAAAAATGCTAAATTGTGATCTGGGTATATAATGGATCAGGACCTGGGGATATAGGGACATGTCTTTGATCCCTCACACACAGGCGCCATGGACACAGACCTGACAGCTGGTGGAAATAGGGGGGGGGGGGTACTGGGTAGGGTTATTATAGGGAGTGATCATTACTTACCAAACTTAGACCAGAAGGGGATATTCTAGGTGAGTGAAGGACATTGGAAGGTACTTATGCGATCATAAAAAATGTTAAAAGTCTGACTTGTGTATATGGCTCAGGTCCTAGGGATATAGAAATATGTTTTGATCCTTCACACAGAAGAAATGGACATGGCAGCAGGTAGGTGGGAGGGAGGGGGGTACTGGGTAGGGTTAGGGAGTGGTCATTCTTTTACATACAGTGGGCAAAGATAATAAGTTATTCCAACTTACCTTTAAATCAGAGTTGTAATTTATGGGCTTTTCAGTGGAAACGAAAAACAAGAAGAAAAGGTAGAATAGATAGATAGATAACATATAAAAATAACTAAACTGATTGAACAAGTGAACAAGAAGAGAATAATAAACAAATGAATGAATGAATGAATGAATGAATAAATGAATGAATGAATGAAAATGAAAAGTTCATACAATAAAAAAGGTACCCCTCTTTGAATAGAAAATGTCCAGTTCCTTGTTTGTTGGGTTATGGGATTGGATAGGGTGTGGCTGGGGTCTATCTGATGGAGTGGGTGGGGTTGTATCAGCTGTGATCCTGTACACAGGGAGGGACTTCACATGTAAGGAACTTTGTCCTATACATGAGTAATTGATGTATGCCAACAGAGGCAGGGACGTATGATTAACTCTTCACAAACAGCATGCGGAGGTAGAAGGCAAATGACCCCCACCCCCACAAAAAAAGTAGAAAGGAAAGAAAAGAAATCATAAAATGTGCAAAGCCAGGAAACAAGAGTTTTGTCTTGAATAGGGTCGAAGTTGACGGGTGCAGTCAGTGTGTACTGGGGCATACCAGGAGGGTGTTGCTCATATTGTAAAAAGAGCTGGGAGTATGTGCCCTCTTTTCTAAACAAGTTGTGCACTGCTTCACCTAAGTACTTGCACTCACCACATTAGTCTGAAAAGTCACCTGCCTTGCTTAAAATAGAGAGAGCTGCACTACCAGCTATCTTCTCATGTCACATGCTCTATAGTTTATTACACTGACTGACTTCTCCCAACTAGGTACCTACTCAAATCCCCCTTTTTTAGCACCGTACTTGAATGACCACTTGTGAGCAAAAAAGGGGACAAGTTATAGCTACATTAAAAGAAAGGACTGGAAACAAGGGCATTTTTATCCAGCTCTTCATTTTACTATAAGAGCAACACCCTCCTGTGTACATAATAGAGTCACTTCTCATAGACTTACTATTGTTAAATGGGTTGCTTTTTCATTAGGATAACTTTTGGTATAAGATGAGACAATACAACAACGACAACAACAACAACAACAACAACAACAACAACAACAACAACAACTACTACAAAATATCAATGAGAGAGCGAGGTGGATATGGATTGATTATCATGGGAATTACAATAATAAATGAGATAGAAGAGAAACAAGTAAATAAGCTATCGAAAATTTAAAAGGGCGAAAATGGTTAAAATGAAAAGAGAATAAAAGGAGGAAGCCGTAGAAATGAAATAAAGAATAATAAAATGAAAGAAAGGGATGTAAAAAAATTGAGGGACACAAACCAGCGGGAATGGAGGAATGGAAAAAAGAAATCAGAAGAAAGGGATATAAAGACAAGAAGATGATATAATTGCAAATCGTAAAAGGTGCACGACTGGAATGAAGATCCCCTGAAATGAGATTGTAGTTCAGAATATCAAATTCTGATTTATCTAACAAGAATATATTTAGAATAAAATCGGCGATTGCATTCTGACTTCCCAGACAGTTTAGGTTATATTTCATCCTATCAAACGCTGGATTAGGCTCAATATCTCTGAAGTCCAGATGAGGCAAGAATCCAAGGATAGAAAGCCAAAATCACATTGAATGCCGCAGTGCCTCATGGGACACCAGCTGATGCTCATGTCGTCTGCCATTTTCTGAAGCAGACGACATTTTACTCCCGAGACGCCCAGTCAGCGTCCGAGCAGCGTCCGGCTGGAGCTAAGCCTTTACTGGCTGCAATGTGGTTTAATGCATATTACGAATCCCATCTCATTGCTTCAGTGCAATAAGGTTGTAACTGCATCTAGGTCAACAAGGTGAAAGGTACCTTTGTGAGGACCTCCATTGTGAGGCCCCTTATGGAGGTCCCTTTTACATTGTTGACCCAGGATTGAAGTTACAACTCGGTTGTACTGAGGCCATGGCTTTTCACTATTATACATGGATTCAGCCCTGGCAGGTGATATCTCAGAGCTACGTTCAAGTAACATGCCCATCCCAATGGGATTAATACACCAGTGAAAGATCGGCATGATACCCCCGCACAGTATTGGCTAATCAACTAGCTATATATAGCACTTCTGTAGTGCACCATGACGACCAGGGAATATGAACTTGGAGGCATCATGCGGCCCTAGACGGGCTTTATTGTGGCGGGAATCGAATCGGAGAGTTTTTCAGCCGTGGAGGAGAGACACTGTTAGTGACGCCCCTAGTTTTCCTACTTCTGTGTCTTTTTCTCTCTCCGTTTTGTTTTCATTTTGATCCTGAAACCAGCTGATATGGAATAAGAGGAATTAAGATAGACAGGGGTGATTTCTCTCTCTCCCCTTTTTCTCCTTTAAAGATCTGGATGTGGTTTAGGATGAAGAGATAATGAGATAGAGTAAGAAATGTCCAATAAGGATTGGTTTGACTCTTAAAGGCCACCAATAAACATGAAAGACCCCTTGTTAATTTAACTTCATTGGTGCATCATGACGGCCAATGGGCATGATGCAGTCCTGCATCAGCAGCACTTGAAGGGCATGATGCTGACAATTGGGGAGGATTAGTCAGGCACCATCCAGCCATTAAAGCATCGTGATCAGGGTTGGCTTCTTGTGGGCCCAAAGCCCTCTGTTCACTTCAGCTCCACCCACGTGTACTGATAGCCTCAGGGCTAGTGTTAAAACTCAACCATCGAGTTAATCTGGGAAATAAACCTTTAGGGGCCGCCGATACAGGAGTGCATCATGCCCATTGGTCGGCATGATACAGCAATGAAGTGCTGGAGAGTATGAAGCACTAATCCAATGCTGAGGGGGTGTACCAACCCTGTAGGGTCTGAGAAATGCAGCCCTGGCAAGTAGATTTGCTGTAGGGTCAGGCTGATGCATGAATGTAGCCCTGACAAGTCTACTCGCTAGGGCTACATTCATGCATTTTGTCGACCTTGTGGGAACATGTCAAACACTGTTGGGTCAGGCTGAATGCAGCTCTGGTGAGTAGACTCACCAGAGCTGCATTCATGTATCATGAACCCAAATGGTGTCAGTATGAATAATCCTTAAACAGTTAATGCTCCTTAAACAGTTAATGCTCCTTAAACAGTTAATGCTCCTTAAACAGTTAAAAGTTCCTTAAACAGTTAATCCTTCTTAAACAGTTAATCCTTAAACAGTTAATGCTCCTTAAACAGTTAATCCTCCTTAAACAGTTAATGCCCCTTAAACAGTTAATGCTCCTTAAACAGTTAATGCTCCTTAAACAGTTAATGCTCCTTAAACAGTTAATGCCCCTTAAACAGTTAATGCTCCGCTCCTTAAAAGTTAATGCTCCTTAAACAGTAATGCTCCTTAAACAGTTAATCCTCCTTAATCAGTTAATCCTTAAACAGTTAATGCCCCTTAAACAGTTAATGCTCCTTAAACAGTTAATGCTCCTTAAACAGTTAATGTTCCTTAAATAGTTAATACTCCTTAAACAGTTAATGTTCCTTAAACAGTTAATGCTCCTTAAACAGTTAAAAGTTCCTTAAACAGTTAATCCTTCTTAAACAGTTAATCCTTAAACAGTTAATGCTCCTTAAACAGTTAATCCTCCTTAAACAGTTAATGCCCCTTAAACAGTTAATGCTCCTTAAACAGTTAATGCTCCTTAAACAGTTAATGCTCCTTAAACAGTTAATGCCCCTTAAACAGTTAATGCTCCGCTCCTTAAAAGTTAATGCTCCTTAAACAGTAATGCTCCTTAAACAGTTAATCCTCCTTAATCAGTTAATCCTTAAACAGTTAATGCCCCTTAAACAGTTAATGCTCCTTAAACAGTTAATGCTCCTTAAACAGTTAATGTTCCTTAAATAGTTAATACTCCTTAAACAGTTAATGTTCCTTAAACAGTTAATGCTCCTTAAACAGTTAATGCCCCTTAAACAGTTAATGCTCCTTAAACAGTTAATGCTCCTTGAACAGTTAATGCCCCTTAAACAGTTAATGCCCCTTAAACAGTTAATCCTTAAACAGTTAATGCTCACCCATCGGATAAAACTGTTCAAAAGAAAAAAAAAATCCCCTTACTGATTGTGATTTAATTTGGCGCAGTTTGTCAGATTGTCGATCCTCTGGGTATTTATTACACTTTTTATAGACTACTAAAAGCTAATTTTAGTAACAGGGAGGAGGTAAGATGGGGAGATACTTGTTGGAAATGTTTCATTTGGCAACATCTTAATCGTACCTTTATGTGTGCCATCTTGGAAGTGTGTAGTTATTTGAATACTGGTTATTGTCTGCATTGAACTTGACCCATTGGCACAGTTTTCAATATCCCTGGAGTGTATTTATGTATCATAATAGTGAAATAAATGCATTACGCTGCCCCTAAAGGGCCACTGATGCAGGAGTGCATCATGACCAAAGGTCAGTATGATGCACCAATGAAGTTCTGGCATGAAGTTCTGGCTATAGTCTGCTCACCAGCACTTCATATGAGCATCATGACGATCCTCTGCAGGGTGTGTATCAGCCCTCGTAAAAACTCACCATGGCTGCATTCAAATGCATCATGACGACCAATGGCCATGGAGGGTTTTCTCTACGAGACATTTATGCCCACTTACACTTCAACGTATCACAGATGTTATGTCTTAGGCACGTACTTACTCTGTAGGTCATGACGAGAGTAAAACTAACTTAACATTTGAGTGTTTGCATAGTGCTTTAAATTTACTATGGTCTTTTGTCGTCATGATGCATGAATACAACACTGATGAGTAACCCACCAGTGCTACATAAGTATAGGTCTTAACTAATTACCTTAGCATGGTAATATGAAATTAAAATGGGACATGGGAACTAGTGACATAGCACATTGGGTATTTCTTGAAAATTAGAAGTGACAAGGCAGGGGCGGGGGGGGGGGGCATTCAGGGCCCCATACCTTGTGCCTCATGCCGACTTTATCATGGGAGTTGATTATCAACACAATGTTATACAAAATGGTGAGTTACTCACCGGCATTACATTGGTGTATCATATTTAACAATGGTTCTTTAAGGCAACATGCCGTCTTTAAAAGGTTAGGTTTAAAGGCAGGATGACCCAACATTTACGGCCATGTGAACTTGCATGTCAAGGGCCGCCCTGTGCCATATGGCAGAGACATATACATAAACTACTACTGAAGACATCACAAAACAAACATAAACAACAACAAACCATGGGAAAGTCACTCTTAGAGTGAGGACTCTTTGTAAGCTTTCTCCTTAAACTTGACTGAGAATCAGAACCACTTGTGACCTATCTTTGATAAGAAAATAAAAAGATGAAAAAAAGTAAATAAAAAGGGAGGACTGAAAGAGACGACAGTCGTCAGACTCTTTGCCCCACAGGAGCCATGACAGGTCCAGATGTGGCTCCAGCATACTTGGTCAAAACAAACTGGTTTCAAATACAGGCAGCACAACCAATGACAGTGTTTGTATTAGGTACCACAAGGAAGGATGCAGACATTTTAATGATCAAGGTTAGAAAGTACAGGCACAGCACAACAGGAGCACCATTTTTAGTGCTAACCACAGATATATTCTAAAGAACAGTATGTATGACACAAACACAAAGTATAAATGTGTCATGCATCAGATGATCAGTCATGCCGTGCATCCGATTTCAAAATGAATAAATACCCACATAAAACCAGACATGTTATTTCAAGTTATATCTATTTATTTGGTGCTTTATCAGAGTAATCAGCATCGAGACAAGGGCGTCTTTCCTTTTCATGTAAATAAATGCATCATTTTGTCTGGTTTAATCAGACTTCTTTCAGCAAGACGAAAATTATTTCACATTTAAAAAAAAGAAGATTATGTATACTTTCTCGAAGACTGCATTGCTAAATTCAATGGCCTCTCCATAAATACGTGAGTAAATTAGAAACAAAAGTCAAACTATTATCTGCACCTGCATGACTTCAGAGAGTTTACCACTTTCTATAGCGGTATCCAGCCTGTATACAATGTACCTATAGGGTATTATATCCTGCTAAATCAGTTTTGTAGTTTTCATGTTAGGACTCACATCACAGCCATAGGTACTTTGTTTAAACTACTTAAGTACAGAATCGAGGGAATCAAATGGAATTAGAGTAAGAGGATTCAAGTAACTATGTACTATACTTAATACTTCATTATCAATTGTTCTCACAACTCATGATAATCAGAGATAATAAGGCATCTACAAGAAAATGTTACAGAAAGGGGAAAATCCTACACTTGTTCAGGCTGGAACATGGGTTTCTTTTCAAACAAGAACATATGCTCCAAAAGCTAGAGCGAGAGAGAGAAAGAGGGGGGGGGAAGAGAGAGAGAGAGAGAGAGAGAGAGAGAGAGAGAGAGAGAGAGAGAGAGGTAAAAGAAAGAAGAAAAAAGATAGAAGAAAAAGAAATGAAAATACATAGACTACCTCTGTGTTTACATGGACAGTGAAACAATGTTCCATAGTGACAACACTGACAGTTAGCATTGTGCCCTTGACGGCAGCTTTGTCATAACTCGTGTGTACAATAGCAAATATGAACTCAAAAGGTATGTTTTCCAGTTCTGTTTACAAGTCGACGCCTTGAATGTGAAGTTCCCTGTCCTTACGAGTGGAATTGTCGTGTCCTTGAAAATTTCGCCCTTTAAGGGCTATCAATCTAATGTTGTAATGCATCATGACCATTGGTCGCCATGATGCATGATAAAAGCCCTGGCGAGTTACTCGCCAAGGCTACATTCATGCATCATGCCAGCCCTACACGGTCAGTGCACACTTCGAGGGTCGTCATGATGCTCTAATGAAGTACTGGTGAGGAGACTCACAGGCACTTTATTGGTGCATCATGACGACCAATGGGCAAGATGCACTCTTGCATCAGCGGCCCTTAAAGGCAGCCCTTGTAATGCCTCCAGGTTCATACTTCCCTTCCTCCCTGTTGTCCGCCTCTTTTGTCATAACATTGAAATTTCCCTTCCGAATTTTATTTACATTTGGTCTCCCTGTCTCCATGCAAGCATATTTTAAAGAAAGGCACCCACAAGCTCTCATAAATGTGTAGGTACTGTCCAGGTTGATCATCCAAAAGTTAACATTTATAAGATAAAACAAGCTTGGAGTGTGCTTTGGTCCGTCGTGCTATGTTAAGTATTTGTCATAAAGAACCACTTTTAAGATCATGCCCATTGGTCGTCATGATGCACCAATGAAGTGCTGGCGAGGCTGCTCGCCAGCACTTCATTGGTGCATCATGACGACCCACCGGGAGTGTATCAACACCGTGTGACATGATGCAGTACAATATCAGCGGCTCTTTAAGAGTTAAGAGATGAAAAAAGGGTAAAATGTTGATAAATGACCATACTACGGTTTTCACTTATCCCTCAAAACCCAACTCCTCAAACACTCGCTCAGTGCTGCCACCTGGATGCTCAGTCGGCACTACACTAATCCCCACGTCTGGGCGGCTCGTGCCGGGGTTAGTCGGCGAGTAGGACACTTTACATACATCACCCCACACACCAACCAAGCAGACCGCCTCACCTCTGTATTGTTGGCGGCAGCCCACACGACAAGGGCCCGAGGAGAGAAGCGACCACTAGCCGGTCTCTTTAACGCCTGATTGTGTGAATACAAATATAGGAAGTATACCAGTCTCCTCTGAATATTTAATTCTACTGTGATTCCATAGTGTCACCTACTGGAGATCCAAATAGGGCTTTGGTTAGTACAGGGACCACCTGGAGAAGACCAATATCGCACCAATAGCACTGGAGGACCCTGGAGAAGGAAGCCTACAGTGTGTGGCAGATCTCAGTCTCTGGAGGATTGACAACACTGGAGCACAGGGGCTTCTATAGAAAAAGGTTGCAGTGCCTAGGAAAGAGTGGTTTACGCTTATATGTAGCTAGCATCTCCCTCCAGTTTTCAGCCAGTTGGTTGCTGGAGTTCTCAGGGTTAATCACAGCTTATAATTACTGCATTGGTGCCAAAATTACCAACTTGAGAACTCTAGGAGTATTATATAAGCCGTGTGCTTAAAGACTAAATCTGCTCATCCTAAGTTGGGAAATTCTGATAGCATCAGCCTCCAGTGAATTGAGTGATAGTGCGCTAAGATTGAAGTGATCAACACGTGGTATCAGACTCAAATACAGTGCACTGGAATCTACATAGGGGCCTACCACTGACTATACCACAGGCACTGGTATAGTAGGATAAAGGTTAACACATAGCAGATATATACAAACAGAAGCTAAACTGATAGAGTCAGGAAGCTTGGGAATCTCCATTCATCCTATCTATCCATCCCTCATCCTCTCAACACCCTCAGCATCGTTTCTGCCCTCACATATACATTCAGGGTGGTGAATCAAATTGACTCCACCCTCCCACCCACCCACCCACCCTACCAGTACCACCCACCCACCCCCTGCTGCTCCAGCACCCTGGGCTGAGCTCCTACCAGGAGGGGATCACTCCAGGCGGACGGTGGAGGCGCGATCATTCACAGCACGCCAGTGGTGCCGCAAGCACTACAGCAGGAAAGGAGGAGGACCAAAGGCGGGAGGAACAGGAGGAAGGCAGTAGCGGCCAACAGCCAACCAACAAACCCCAAATACCAGCAATTCTAATATCACCACTACTACTAGCCCACTTCTCACCCAACCCTGCCACTAGCTGCCAGTAAAACAGCATCTCCATAGTCAGTTTGTGCTTTCTCCATCCATACCACCACCAGGAGCAAACCACTGGGTGATTGACTGGCCACCATTACCCAGCAGCTGCAGGAGGGCCAAAACCGTAGATATCGTTCCTCTGAGAGGAGGGGAAGCTGGTCCATCCATACAATAATAATATACACTGGAGGACTTGAAGGGACCTGGATAAAAGACCAGGGCTGAAACTGAGGGGAGGTGACTCTTTCATCCAGTGACCAAGAGGATCCAGTATTTATATACACAGGAAACCCTGGAGGAATTGGGATCTCCCATCCACCCATCCACCCCTGTGTGTATTGTATAGCATTAAAAGTACCACCTGGAGTAAATAAATATATTGCGGCTGGAGCATCATAAGGTGGGTCTTTTTCACTGGAGGAATCTGGAAAAAGAGTGAGCAGGAACCTATTCTTCTTGCCACTCTTGCCGCAGCTGAGTTCTTGGACTTAAGATAAAACACTGGAGCATTAATAAGAAAAGAGAAAGTACTGGCTCCAGTTGCATGCTCTGGAAGCTTTATTACACTGGAGTTTCAGTGGGTTGAGCTGCTGGAGGAATGAATGAGAGACTGAGTAGTAGCATTCCACAGTATTAGTAGGTGGTCTACCTGTTTGGTGGTAAACACACCTTTTGTGTACATTATAACATAGTTACTATACTATCCCTGTAGTCTACACCTGATTCCATCATACCTCCGGGGCATATATCCAGGGTTACTGAGCACTATACCTATATACCTGCTCGCATAGACTTGCTACAGCTCAGATATTAAACCACATTTTACCTACCATTTCCTCGCATTATATTGTTAGAAATCAGAGACCAAAAGCAAGTCTATAACTCGCATAGACAACAGCCTAGGGCAACTTCCTAGCATAAATCATTCATCAAAATTATCAGAGACTAAAAGCAAGTCTATTGGTCACATAGACAGCAGCATTATAGGATTTCCTGTTACTTCTACTTCTGCACCTGTGCTACCGGTGTTATATAGAGAGCTATTGGTTGAGCTGCTCATTTTCCTGCTCCATCTATCCTGCACCAGCATCAACAGGTCACTGAGCTGCTCTCCACGGTGCCATTTATACCACAGGGATCGAATGTGAACCCATACATCAACGCTAAACGCTCAATATTCAGGAAACATCTGGAGTTGTCTACTGGGATTTATCTCTATAGAATTGAGCAGTTTCGAGCAATTGAAAGCAGGAGTGACTCCTTTGCATTTGCCACCAGGGAAAAATCATAATAACAATCATTTCCCAAACCTCTGGAGTGCAGCCAACACCTGTGGATAGCATACTCAGGAACACATCCAAAAAAACTTTTCACAAGAGGAACTACTCTTGCTCCCAACACAGGGGATATCTATCCAGAAATCATCTCCCAAACCCCTTCCAAGGAGGCAATCTCTCGTAGAGTAAACACAGGGTATTCTATCCAGAATCAACCAACTCCCAAATCCCCGAGAGCACGTGCACACACGAGGGTGTAATTCCAATCCTAAGAGGAGCATAATTTCCATTCCTCCCTGACTTGATCTGAGATCCTCGTGGCTCTTCAGAAGGCGGCGCTAACACTTGACCCCACCAGTACCGGAGGAGTACGTTTATTTAGGCCCTTGAGACCCTGCTTGAGGCCTCCTGCTGTGGGAGCTACTCCAGGCGCCTGCCCCTGACTGTGAGCTGCTCTCTTAGAAGGGTTTGAGCTAGTCTGTGAACTTCTCAGTTTTGAAGGCTCTAGCTTTTTCTCTGAGCAGTTCTCTGAGCCTTTCTGTTTACTGATCGACTGTCACGGCTCGAGTTGCTCTGTGAGCTTCTCTTGGTGACCTAGATTGCACCACCGAACGTAAAACAGCCATTGTGGAGCAGTAACAGCACAGGGTGGCATAGCAGTGGCCAAAGAAATCACCTCAAGTAGAGAAGAGATAAAAGATAAAAAAATCTCACCCTATACTCATCCAAGGTCATGAATTAAAACTCTCTCAATAGCACATAGACTCTGAGACTAAAAAAGTGGGAAGAGACACATTCTATAGTGAATAAAAGGAACTGTAGGCGTTATTGCTATATAAAATAACCCTTATTTATAGCCTGAATACAGCTACCGCTAGTACACTATCAATCTCACTTCATACAGATCTCCCCGAAAAAGGAAACACCTGCAGGAGACTAAAGCCTTCTCCGCGGGATTAGCTGGAGGTCTGGAGATTCACCCAGCACATAGATATAAGGAGACACGTGTTTAGGGGCAGGAGAGACCCCCTTTATAAAGCCGGAGCAGCTTTAACCTTTTTACATAGCTAAGTGTGAGCAGGCCGTCAGGCTAGCTCCGACCTATTGAGGTGAGTATTATTTGATTCATTCGGTCTTTGGTCTATCAAAATCCTGTACCCAAGGGATCCTTTAGTTTGTAGAAGATTAAGGAAGTATTCAAAAGACAAAAGGAAAATGAGAAGAGAAAAGAAGAGGAATAGAAAACCCTGACCCGCTTGTTGGATACCACAGCCTCGCTGGTTTTAATATAAGAGAAAAGTCAAGTGCATGAAGATCTACAGATGACTAATAATAGGGAAGGGAGTAGGGAGAGAAACGTTTGAAGCCTTTGAATAAAGAGGGGGGGGGGGGTGCTATGAATTTTCAGACCCTTGTTCTGGAAATATAGCCTGGGTGGGAGAGGCACTTCATCAGGCCATCATACAGACCCTCCAGGGTTGCATTAGCCCCGTAGGGTTGGCAGGGTACATGGATGTAGCCCTGGAGAGTTCCTGCCGTCTGGCTGGTATTCTTTAAGACCCTCTGATGCCGAAATGCATCATGCTGACCAAATACGATTTTAATAGTGACTTTATGCAGTTGGTAATTTACCTAAATCCCAATATTCATACAGCGCAAGCGGCCCTTAAGCATTGGTTCCACTGCTGTTAGTCAATTTATTATATCTCAAAAGTATAGAAAAAAAAACACGGTTGGATTAGCAAAATTTCGCCTGATTGAAGGTAGTGGAACCATCGCTAATTTAAGCGGGTATTCCTCTGCCGTCGATTGTCCGAAATCTTGCTAAAGCGCTGGTTCCATAGGCATAAATCCGTCGGATTAGAACTAATCTGACCGATTCTTTTCTACACTTTTGATATATTATAAATCGTCGGATTAGGGCTATTCCGATCGATTGTATGGCTGTGGAACCAACGCTTAATCCAATTATTTATGATTATGCAAAAGTATAGAAAAAATTGGTCGGATTAGCAAAATTCGCCCGATCAACGGCAGTAGAACCATCGCTTTAGTCAGTTGAAGGACTAACTGAAGGCTCTTTAACAGTGCATGTCTACGTCCATGGAGGCTATAGCCAAGATTAGGTTAATGCTTCCTCCCCTACAGTTAGCTGTGTTGGCTGGTGGCCGGGGTGGCTAAGTATTGGAGTGTGTAGTACGTGCTAAAGAGCTGGGCTATGGTGTGGGAGTGACTCAGCACCTAGTTAGGATCTTCTGATGAGCTGCTCGTCCTCTATACACTGTCTCTGGCTTGTTGGCATGACTGACAAAGGCGACCTACCTTCCATGCACTGTCTCAGTTATTTTATTTTTGCCGTAGCTGACAATGGCGACCTTGCTAACATACACTGTCTCTGGCCTGTTGGCGTGGCCTGGACTGGCTCCTTATTGAGTGGTAATGTTTAAGCAAAGAGGGAGGGGGGTAGTAGGTTTATCCCTGTGTGTACCGAAAATGTTTTGGTCCCCCTTTTCGGAGAGGTATTAAATACATTGGTCCTCTCCACATTGTTTTATAATGACGTATGTTACCTCCTTTTTTTTTAAACTGAAAGGGCTCATTTTTTTGTCCTCGCCCCAAGAGGGGTCTGAAGTTATTTTCGTTCCCCACTGTGGGACCACTCCCTTACGCTCTCTGAGAAAGGCTACTAACCATGTGTACATTGTCCCTCTCTGTGCGTGATTTGTAATGGCTACTTAAGGTTCTAAACACAGTTTTTGCCATGTTGGCGTGGCTAATAATGGTTATATACTTTCTGTTCCCTGTTGGCGTGGCATAGGATGGTTATTTCCCTTATATATATATATATATATATATATATATATATATATATATATATGTATATATATATACATATATTTTATATCATATATATATATATATATATATATATAAATATATATATATATATATATATATATATATATATATATATATATATATATATATATATATATGGTCCCTGGCCACTCGAGGTAAATCATAATAGACCTGTAGAAATTGACTGCGCTGGTAGTAAGACAGAGGCATCTTCATAGGGGGTGGGTGTGGGTGTAGGAACGCTCAACCCACCCACCTTGAAACCGGGCCTTGAAATCAAGAGCCTATGTACGCAGACACCTATGCCTACAGCGCGGATTAGCATAGACAAATTAGGTTCTTATTAAAGGCCATGGCCCCCATACCTATCCCATCATATACATGAGCCACCTCTACTGTTCTGTTATTAGGAAGAGTGGGGAGGTAGCTGCAGACCAGAGATGTGCATGGAGCGTGAAAGGAGAGGCCTAATTCATAGCCGTGCTGTGTGAGTAGTATATGGACATATCGCGTATGTCGCAGTATGCCAAGGAGCTTGGTGTAACTGGGGGTGGGTGTACCTTTAAAGGCCGCTAATGCATTTATTTTATGTGAATAACTTCTTCCCGTAGAGATAGCATTGCGCGGTCGATCGCCACACCCCCAGTGGCGTAACGTGTGTCGATCCACCACAGCGGCAGATCTGGGTGCATGTAAACATTCTAAATGGCAGACCGCCGCTCGTACGGGGGACTACGGTAACGGATTTTGCTAATTTTCAGTTAATTAGACACTCTAAAAACATAAAATAAATATAGAACTAAACTCCCCTGGTGTCCTCGGTGGCTGATCCACCCCTCGGGGGGGGGGTGTCTCCCCCTCGTGGTGGATCGGCCACCTCGTACACCACGGTCGTTTAGTTCTATCTATTTATGCATCATGCCCATGGGTCATCATGATTCATGAATGCAGCCCTGGTGAGGAACTTGCTAGGGCTGAATTCATGAATCATGCTGACCCTGTGGGGGTGATACCGTATCAGAGGGTCGGCATGATGCACTGATGAAGTGCTGGCGAGCAGTCTCACCATCGGTGCACCATGACGACCAATGGGCATGAGTAACTCCTACATTAGCTCCCCTTAAAGAGTTTAAGGAGAGGTATAGGGAGGGTGGTGGTGGGGCTGAGTAGGCAGCCACCTGCTTGTAATCTACCAGCATCAGGCCCACCCAACAAGCCATCACCTATACATACACACCCATACACATAACACTTCACCCACCCTTCAAGGGCCGCCGATTTATAAGTGAATCATGCCCATTGGCCAGCACGATGCTCCAATGAAATGCTTGCTCGCCAGCACTTCATTAGAGCATCATGCCGACCCAGTGCGGGTGTATCAACCCCATAGGGTCGGCATGATGCATGAATGTAGCCTTGGTGAGTTACTCACCAGAGCTACATTCATGTATCATGATGACCAACGGGCATGATGCATTAATGCATAGGTATCCCTTAAAGGGTAACCACTTAAGGGTCATAATCATAATCCACGGCCGCACCTGGAGCCGCATGTTTGTGGTTGTGGGGTGAAGTCAAGTGTTTAGAGTTGGTTTGAGGGTGGTGGTGTTGGGCAGAGGTTTAGAATTAGTTCAATCAATGATGTACAGACTGTGAATCTGCAGTTTTACCCACAGTTCTGATAATACACTGGAAGTTATAGCCACCTTTATACCATAGATACCATCGCCTATACCAATACGTCTGTTGCATATTGATGCTACCAAACCGTTCCCTTACACAATGGTGATCAGAGAATAACTTCCAGATTGCATTCAAAATCCATTTTTAAATTTGATAATGCAGGCTTAAAGGTAGTACCAGTTAATACCATACAAAATATCTAAATCCTGGGTGTAAAGGAGTTGGAAGACATTCATAATGATTATACGCAATTCATTTATATTCATGTATCATAAAGATAATTGTTATTAGAGTGGTTACTCACACAGCCAGCACTGTCATTCCCAGTGGGGTTACCATTGGTAATAGGGACACAGACGTGACAGAAATCTGTTAACACGATAATGACAGATCTACCATGATCCCTCAGCATTACCCACACCCCAGCTCCCCTGTTCACCACCCCCCCCCCAACACACACACACACACACACACTATGTGCTGCCTCCCATGCCCAGACCTGTCCACTCACCAAGACCAGCCTAATCCATTTTGAGAGCCACATTCAGGTATCTCAGGTACAAGGGCTGCATTCATGCATCATGCTGATCCGAAAAGGTTCGGTATGATGCGCCAATGAAGTGCTGGCGTGTAGACTCGCCAGCACTTCATTTGAGCATCATGCCGACCAAGGAACATGAACCTTTAGTACCACCCCCCCACATACACACAAACCGGTGCCCACAGCGCCAGACCAACCTAATCCATTATCGGCCTCTCCCTTTCCTCTCCGGCCAGATGCTGCCCAGTTCCTCCTCCTCACCCTAGGTGTGAAGCAATGTCACTCACTCCAAACCCAATCCCACCCTTCAACACTCTAAGGGCGATAACGCATTACAGCATGGTGCCCATTGATCTTCACAGCATGGTGCATGAATGCAGAGTACATTCATGCAAAGTGCCTGGCCTACATGGTTGATACACTGAGGTTCGTCATGCTGCAGTGCATCATACCCATTGATCATCATGATGCACCAACGAAGTGCTGGCGAGCAAACACCTCATCGGGGCATCAGCAAGACCAATGAATGCCATTTTGGTAGTTGCCAATCGACCCTTAAAATTAATCTTTAGAATCTGTAAAATACACATCAATACGTTGATGGCCTACAGTTGACCAGAACCAGCTTCTTAAGAATCACTGTTCAATTCCTCTAAAGTAACCAAAACTGACCAGCACATTTCACTCCCCTTTTAGATGTATGCCTCTTTTTATGCCTGACCACCCCACCCCGGGACCTGGTAGCCATAATTCCTACATCTAATAGCCCCTTCTCCTATACAAGACATGGGTCTTTATGACAAGACCAGCAGTCTACTAAAGGGCCTTAATCCGTGTTATATAAGGCTTTAATATCCTTAACCCATTGAGGGCTAGCGTCGACTAAAGTCGATACCATGGCAGGCCTAGCGTCGACTATAGTCGACACCATGGTAGGCCTAGCGTCGACTATAGTCGACACCATGGTAGGCCTAGTGTCGACTATAGTTGACACCATGGCAGGCCTAGCGTCGACTATAGTTGACACCATGGTAGGCCTAGTGTGGACTATAGTTGACACCATGGTAGGCCTAGTGTCGACTATAGTCAACACCATGGCAGGCCTAGCATTGACTATAGTCGACGCCCATTATATAGGATTAGTATAGGAATTGAAAATAGGCTCGTCCTCTAGGAACTATACTTTTTTCAGAGGCCGTCCCCATGGCCAGGGCAACCATTTTTGCTCTGCCCTTAAAGGGTTAAGGGCTCTATATGGTGTATTAATGCACTTGTAGTGGAAGCGGAAAATGGTGTTTTTGATATTATGGGACTAGAACCTGGGACTTCCCGACTGAGAAGTGGATGCTTTACCATAGAGCTAAGAACCCCAAATATGACATTTTCCCCATGTGATACATCATTGTATCTAGTTGACTCGGCAAGCAGGGCTGCATCAATACAGAACAAACTATTAATACCAATACCAATGATCAGATAAGGGTTGCAGTGAGAAAAAGTTCTTTATCTGAAAGGTATAGGGCAAAAAGATGGCTGCCACCTCTGGTCAGTGAGAAATGGTTAGTTATCAGTATAGGGAGACAAGACGGCCACAACCATTGTACAACCAGCCAAAGCCCTATACCGAACGAACCAACCTGAACGATGAGGGAGGGGTTGCAGTGAGAAATGGTTAGTTATCAGTTTGTTTTACAGGCGGTAATCAGCAGTGGAATAATGGTGACCACCACTGTACAACCAGCCACACCCCTATACCCAATGACTAGGGAGAGGTGGCAGTAGGAAATATAATCTTTTGATACAGGGGGACAAGATGGCCACGCCCACTGTACAGCCAGCAACATCCTTTTACCCTGAATGACCAGGGAGGGTTGGCAGTGAGAAATGGTCAGTTATCAGTTTGCTTTACATGCAGTGGTCAGCAGTGGTCGGCAGGCAGGCTGACAGGGGAGGTGAAATACTGGTCTGGGAAGGGAGAGGTGACAGGTAGGATGGTGAATGGGCCCGCCTGAAGGGGTTAGGAGAAGAAAATTGGCTGCTGAGGTCTTAGTTCTGAAGGGTATAGGTGGCAGGGGGTGATGGAAGGGGAGGGGGAGATGAAGATGACAGAAGAGGAGGGGGGCTTCTCGGCATGTAAAGACACAAGGGACATTAACACTGGGTAGTGTAATCATTATTGGCCCAAAATGGAAATATTTTAAGGTTTGAATCGAATTACCCCACCCACACTAGAAAAAGAAAAACCCGACAAAAACAGAGTAACACTTAAAAATTAAAAAAAGGACATAATTTGTAGGAAGTTGGGACTCAATTAAAGGAAAACTTTAAATGCTCCTCCTTTTTAAGCCACATGGGAAATAAACAATTCAATTTCATAGTTTTGTGAGCTGTCCAGATCTATGTCATAGTCCGACCAGGCCAGTGCAGGACTCCTTTCAGAGTTAAGAAATTAGGGTCGATATAGGTAGGACGAGAGTTAAATCATGCCATAGTTAAACTAATCCTCAAGCTTGAATTATGGGCTTGCCTCGTCATTTAATGAGGCCATTAAATGTAGCTATACCTTCACATTTTATTACAGGAGATACATCATTACCATTCAGTATGTGTAGTGTGTTGGCTCCTGAGTAAGGACTCAATGGACTCCTCATTGTTATTAGGATGTTTTAATTACTCATGATGTACTCTCATGGTCATATGAGGAATACCAATGAGCCAAGTCAAATGTCTTATTGTTTCAGTACCTTTGAGGACAGTATACTCCTTTAGTACGTTGTACCAGTACTTCATTGCCAGTATCCTGCATTTGCAAGTAACGCTCTGTTTCCTTATTCTAACACCCTTGGTTTTAATCAAGGTTATAAGAAACACTATGCTTTATGTCCTATCAATGTTTAAACTGGTGTGGTATATGCCAGTATGTATACCAGTTGCACCTATACAGATACATGGTGCAGGTCATTCCATAAGTCTAGACGTTTATGCCTCACCCCAAATATGACAAAGGATCATAGCACGACTGAAGGGCAACCCCAATATCAGTCAAAACACCCGCATCCACCCAACCAGCACTCCCCTGGCTGTACCTAGTACACAGGCAGCGCAAAGTATCTATAGAGTGGGTAATGTGTCCAGGATGGCCTTGTGTCTCCAACCTATCATGAGGATATTGGTGGTGGCTGAAAAGAAAGAAACCATTCCCCACTCTACACACTATAACTTCTGACTGACCTATTAATGTGTGTAAATAACTTCTTTTTTTTTGTGTTCAGGAGGACATTTCTCAAGATGGTACGACTACACACAGCCATTACGATTTGAAACCCTCAGAATTACGACTGCCCTGTACGATCAGCACTTAAAGCAGTAATTTAATAGGGTTTGGTAGGGCAGGGTAACCTTTAGTGACTATTAGATGCAGGGCTGATTTGAATTAGGTCTAGTCATACCATCTTGGGAAATGCCTCCCTGATCTTTAATCAGTTTCGGCAGGCAACATGCCATTATGCATCATGTCAATTGACCAGTCATTACGATTGCAGTCCTAGTGAGTAACTTGCATGGGCTTCATTCATGCATCATGCAAACGCTAAAGGGTTGATATTCGCTCCCAGAGTGTCGGCATAATGATGCAACAATGGGCATGATGCATGCATGAATCAGCGGCCCTTAAAGTGTTAACACTGTCCTTCTCTTTAAAGTGGAATGATGAGCTGCCCCATGCAGCCCTGACCCCCATCACCCTTGTATCACCAGGATGTCCCTAATGCATTACTGCATCATGCCCATTGGTCGTCATGATGCATGAATGCAGTCATGCGACCAATGGGCATGATGCACTCCTGCATTAGCAGCCCTTTGCAGTCCTCGAGGGTTAAAAGAAAAGACCACCCTTTTTTAATGTTGACTTATTTCGGTAGTCTTTGTGCTAGTTAACAAGATTTTGGCATGCTTACTAAAATGTGAATTACTATAAGGGAGAGAAGCAGGCCTTTCTGCTGCATTGTATGATGTCACAATTGACCAAATGCAGCAGGTACTGCATTGAATATGTATGGAGGCTGTAGGAAAACATGTCTATAAATAAAATGCTGAAGTGCACAACATTGATTGTATCAATTAAAAACCTCTCCTGTCCTGGGGTTTTTAATACCATTTATCAAAGAAAATGAACAACCATTTTCCAAGGAAAGATATTTCTGACGTCATACAATGCAGCAGAAAGGCCTGCTTCTCTCCCTTACCGTAGGCCTAATGCATATTTTAGTAAGTACGCCAAAATCTTGTTTGCTAGTGCAAAGACTTCCGAAATATATCAACATGTAAATAGGGTGGTCTTTTCTTTTAATAGATTCTCTTTGAAGTGGAATGATGAGCTGGCCCAGACCTGTCTCCCATCACCCTTGGATCCACAGGATGTCACTCATCCCTGCAGTATGATTTCCCCTGGCACGACCATATTACACACAGTCTCATCGGCTGTCCATGGGTGCAGGAATAGAACCCTTTAACCCATAATGTGCTGCTGATGCATTAATGCATCATGCCCATTGGTTGTCATGATGGACGAATGCAGCCCTGGTGAGTCACTTGCGAGGGCTGCATTAATGCATCTTAATCAGTTAATGACCCTACAAGATCAATACATCCCAGGAGGGTAGGCATGATGCTCCAATGAGATGTTGGCAGGTAGACTCACCAGCATTTCATTGGAGCATTATGTGGTCGGAATAGGGCTTTGTACACAATGCTCTTGCATTGCATAGGATTCAGAAAAATCTTATTACATAGGAAAGGTTCAATTCTTCTAAATAATAACAGGGCATATTGTGTCTCTCTCCATGCTTCTTGCCGTTTTCCAAAATCACCTTTACCTCAAGGGAGCTATTACCTCTGAGAGGTAATAGCTCCCTTACTATTTCCTGTGCCAGTACTCAATACTTAACCCTTTGACGGTGGCTAATGTAGGAGTGCATCATGGACATTGGTCGTCATGATGCATTAATGAAGTTCTGGCGAGACCACTTGCCAGCACTTGATTGGAGCATCATGCCGACCCTACGGGGTTGATACATATACTTCCAGCATGATGCACCAATGAAGTGCTGCAATGATACACTCCTGCATCAGCGACCCTTAAAGGGTTATGGCTCGGATGACCATAAGACGAACACCAAAGGGAGTACAAATCTTCTTTGGTGTATAGGGACCTCCCGCCCCTATCACCCCTCCCCCCTTCACCCCTCTACAGACAACATTTGCCCTTTTCTAGATCTTGGTTTTGGCATGGCTATATTCTAGTCCCTGCCATAAACAGGTCCGGCACATTGTAAAAAATTGTCATCAAAATAACAGCGAAATCCTTGTCCAAAAGTTTTAAGAGATTGGTCGTTTTTGTCATTCCTTGTGCCCCTGTACTGCAATCTGGGGCCTAGTTGTAGAAACTACACTGCTTACCGCAAGTATTTTGATTATGATGGTTCACTGTTCAGTTTTACATGTAGATCTACAAGGATCCCAGTTATTTTTTCGAGTGCATATTCCCAGCTCCTCCACTCTGTCTGTATTTCTGTCTACTACTCTTCCCCCGTCCCTTATTCACTTTCTCTTCCCTTTCCTCTCCTTTCTCTAAACCCCCCCCCCCCTTCTTGCCAGTCCTGTTTGTCTGGTCTCTCTAATTTCGCCTTTTCTGTGTCTGTATCTTTGTCCTCATCTCCCTGTCTCTGCCTCTCTGTCTTTCCCTCTCTTTATAACGCCACCTCTCCGCTTTTCCATCCTACATAAAATTCCTGGGTTCTCTGTTGCTCTATTTTCCCATCTCACTCATATTGGTAATTCTATTATACCCTTGACAACACTTTGGCGCAGCAGGAAGCCTAGGGTCTTTTGCACAAGAGTGGGTGGTGTCATAATAATGGAACGAGCCAAAAGTAACAACCAAGAAATCTGTGTAGCAGATGAAAAGGATGGTCTTTGTCAAAAAGATCTATAAAAATTGGACTGAAATTGAACTTTCAGCTTGGATTTCCACTTAACCATTTAAGTACAGAATATTAACAAACCCTGCTATTTTGTCATAATGATGCATCAATGCAGACCGGGCGAGTATTTTACCAGTGCTGCAATGGTGCATCATGCCGACACTGCAGCATGATGCACCAATGCATGTTCAGCCCTGAGAGATGATGCGCCTACACTTGTTCGTCTGTGCAGAAAGGAATATTATTTGCTAGGCATTTTGCGGCCCTTAAAGGACTGATATATAGTCCCAGGCAATTATTACCTTGTATCTTTCCCTGTTGATCTTGTGCTTAAATTTTGTTTCCTTATTTTTTTACAGGTGAGTTAATGCTTCGCCATTCATGAAGTCAGACGTGGGTAAAGTAAGATGCGGATTTTCATTTCACTCATATACCCTAACTCTGGTTATGCAGGCATGTTTATTGCATTTTCATATTGAGAGAAAATGAGTAATGTTAAAAGGCGAAACAAAGAAACAAATAGATAGACCAACAAAAAGGCAAATTACAAGATTATATGGTATCATATATCACTTTCATAAATTTATGTATCTAACATGGCCCTTTTTGTAACACTCCCAACTAGCATCCATGAATTGACGTCAACATCCTTTTTTCCTCGGCAAAATATATTATCATGCAAAAGACCCCTGGTCTACCTAGACCTAGTGCCGACCTCCATGTCAGTGGCGGATGGGTTCATTTCCGATGGGGCCTTTTTATGCCTGTAATTGAGTGTATACGAGAGGAGCTGTTTTCCCTTTTTTATTTCTAATCCTGTTTGGGTGGTATATAGCTTTGATGATTTATACCCATTTGTTGTCATGATGCATAGGTCTTTTCGCTGTATCACGCTGACCCCTCGGGAGTGTATCAGGCCCCGAGGAGTGGGATGATGCATAAGTGCAGGAGAGTGTTGCTCCTATAGTAAAAGGAAGAGCTGGCTAAAAATGCCCTCATTTCCAGTCCTTTCTTTTCATGTAGCTATAACTTGTCCCTTTTGTTGCTCACAAGTGGACATTCAAGTTTGGTGCTCAAAAAGGGATTTGAGTAGGTATCTAGTTGGGAGAAGTTAGTCAGTTTATACTGACTGACTTCTCCCAACTCTAATATACTCTAGAGTGTGTGACATGAGTAGATACCTGATAGCGCAGCTCTCTCTGTTTTAAACAAGGCAGGTGACTTTTCAGACTAATGTGGTGAGTGCAAGTTGAATGGTGAAGCAGAGCGTGACTTCTTTTGAAAAGAGGGTACAGGTCTACTGACAGCTCTTTTTACCATAGGAGCAACATGCTCCTAATCCTATGTCAGCTTCCCGCCAGGAGGGTGTTGCTCCTATTGTAAAAAGAGCTGTGAGTATGTGCCCTCTTTTCTAAACAAATCGTGCACTGCTTCACCTTAGTACTTGCACTCACCACATTAGTCTGAAAAGTCACCTGCCTTGTTTAAAATAGAGAGAGCTGCACTACCAGGTACCTACTCATGTCACACGCTCTATAGTTTATTATACTGACTGACTTCTCCCAACTAGGTACCTACTCAAATCCCCCTTTTTTAGCACCATACTTGAATGACCACTTGTGAGCAACAAAAGGGACAAGTCATAGCTACATGAAAAGAAAGGACTGGAAACAAGGGCATTTTTAGCCAGCTCTTCCTTTTACTATAGGAGCAACACCCTCCCAGAGAGATAGATAAATAAGGTCAGTTTTGTGCAGTGTTTCCCCATTATGTGTTTTTTCCATCATGAAGTCTGTGGAGTTCTCCAGGGCTGTATATACTAGTTAATGCATATTTCCAATCGTTTAACATGGTGCATTAATGCCACCATGCGGAGCAACTCACCAGGGATGCATTTACGCATCATGCTGAACCTATGGGGTTAATACACTCCCGGAGGGTCAGCATGATGCTCCAATGAAGTGCTGGCGAGTAGTCTCGCTAGCACTTCATTGGTGCATCATGACGACCAATGGGCATGATGCACTCCTGCATCAGCAGCCCTTAAAGGATGAATGAGGTAGACCCACAGTAGGTCTTTAGCTGATCCATGTAGGGGGATATAAACAATGAACACAACACAATATTGCTGTCCCTTTATGGGCTCTTTTGGCTGTGAGTCTCTCTAACTGGTGTGGCAATAGACTGTGTAGTCTAGGTTATTTCACCCTTTGAGGAAAGGAATTACTTAAATGTATTTTCCCATTTTAGTAGGCTGATTGAAAATTGGCTGAATGTTGAATAGATCGACAATGAAAGTAGAATCTTGATAAATGTTAATCAACCATGTAGTTCAATTTTGAATCAATGTTTTTGCCCACTTATGATATACCATGAACCGTTTCATTCTCGCGCCTCATCTGTCGTAAGGCCAAAAAATAAAGGTTTGTTTCCAGTCACCCAACCGTCCTCAGCTAAATAGGGCCGACCTCAGAATTTTTTCAATTTTTTACTGATTTTTTAAAGATTTTTTGAAGATTTTTTTAAAATTCTCTTCCAAAATTGTTATTTGACATATAGGGACATATTTCCCAATGGTTTTTTTTAATATTTCATGCAGGAAATGAACTTTTCTAACATCCACCAGTGAAAACTGAGGAAAGAATATGAGACCTTGCACCTTGGACTGAAAAAAAAAATTGAAAAAAAAATCCGACCTACCTACCTCAACTTTTTGGACCATGTTACCAGAAACACAGCTTTTTTTTGGCCTAAATGCCATGCACTGTTTCACGACAACTTATGGTGGGTTCAACAATGTAATCAGCCATTTTGAGTATAGCCTATCATGCATCGATGTATTCTAAGGTTTCTGCTGTCTAGTAACTTTAATGCCAGCCGCTGGTCCAATGGTGCCGTTGGTGACAATTAAATTAACCCTTTTAGGGCCGCTGATTCATTAATGCATCATGCTCTTTGGTTGTCATGATGCACCAATGAAGTGCTGGCGAGACTGCTCGCCAGCGCTTCATTGTATCAACCTTTGAGGGTCAGCATTAATGCATCAGCGGCCCTTAAAGGGTTAAAGGTTCATATGATGCTTTAACGCATCATGCCAATCGGTCGTCATGAACCATGAATGCACGCCCTCACTCGCCAGGGCTGCATTCATATGCATCATGCTGACACTTCCAGTTTGATACAGTCCTGCAGGGCATTTCTCAAGATGGTACGACTAGACAGAACCAGTACGACGTGAAACCCTCAATATCAGAGTGGGTGATCATAGGTAACACACTACGACTACTCTGTACGATCAGCACTTAAGGCAGTTATTACATAGGTTTTGGTAGGGCAGTCGCACCAGTATGATTATTAGCGGCCACTAGATGCAGGGCTGTAATGGCATTTAACTGAGGGATCTCACTCCGACTTGAAGGGGGTCTAGTTGTACCATCTTGAGAAATTCCTTCCTGGAGTGTTGGCATGATGCGCCAAAGCAGTGCTAGTGCACTGAGTATCCTACGATGCACCAGTGTGCACACCACCATGTGCAAAATGCAGTCGCCACACTCAGCCCTTCAAGGGTTAATCACATCAGTTGGACTGAGTGTGTAATTGCATTGTAATGTAAAGGGAAGGTGGCCCAGACCCAATCACACTCTTAGCCCCAACTGTTGGTCGGCACTAACTGCCCCTGTAAGTAGGCAGTCAAACCACCTACAACTACAGCTAAATATACATCCAGTATACGCCTTCATGCCTATACAAGGTATTACTGTATAAGTTTAAAGTAGAATAAGAAGCCTTCTACTGCCAATTTACCTGAGCAGGCTAACAGTGTAAGCTTGTTTCACCCTTAATAATAGGATTGGTGGGACTCAGGTCCTCAGGGCCCTCTATACACAAAGGTTTTATCCTTTCGATGTGGAGATTTTAATTTAATGTAATTCTGGCTCATTAAGGAAAATCTTGGTATCTAGATCGTTTTCCATTGTAGAGTCAGCGATTTGGTACATCATACCAAACCTTGAGGCCAAACCCTTTATATCATAATCACACTATAGTACTGCATATAAATGACGGACAGGGAGTTAAAGGGTTAATTGCATTGCTATTCCTGCATCATGCCGACACTCCTGGAGTGTATCAACTCCACATAGTTGACATGATGCATGAATACAGTACTGGCGAGTTACTCACTAGGTCGGCATTATAACATCATGTCAGCAACAAGAAAAATGTTGCAAGGACCACGGATAGGAGTTGCCACTCTGTGGCCGACATGTGACATCACGGCCGACGTTTGACGTCACAAATTGCGTCACAAGGTGACTGTGACATTACTGACAAACCGAAAACATAATGAAGTTGCTACGTCGCAGCGCTCCCAGCCGCTATGCGGCAAGCAACTCCAAAAAACAGGTTTTAAATGCTATGCTCATTCTGAAGACTTGAAAAGAGGAATAGTAGTGGCATTCTAAAATGATCAACCTACACAATTCATTGATGGGCTACTATCAGTAGCTAATAGATCATTGTACTGCTCTTAAATCCGCGGGAAAAGGAAGGTACCTGTACTTTCAGTGTGTGTTGAACAACACTATACTATGCATGCATATCAAATAGCTAATGTGTTTGTTTAAGCCCCTTAGGGCACAGCAGTACTTCACAGTATACCATGCATGTAAGGAAGACTTCAGTGCTGAATCCACATATCGCAATTTACATTTGATTTATTCCTGAAAGATTGCCAAGATCCAGAAGTGCACTCCCATTGAAATGTTCGACAGTTTTGTATAAGTGCATCATTCCGAGAAAGGTACATGTACATAAAGCCTTCATGGCTCCCTTCTGCACTCCATACATGCATCAATCTGACCCTACAGGTTTGATACTTCCCCTACAAGGTCGGCATGATGCACACATGCAGTGCTTGCGAGTAGTTTCTCCAGGACTGCATTGTTACATCATGACGACAAAGAATGTTCCCATGCCTGTAGCCATTTAACTGCCCCTAAAGGATTAAAGAGACAAAAGGACCTCAACACTCTGCCACACAGCGGCTCCATCCCTGTATCTATTACTGGCACGTTCCCAGAACTCAGGTCATGTGTCTACTAGTACTAACGGCAGACATGTGACAGTTACTGTGCGGACCTTTACACTGGAGCCTATTTCAATATAACTGACGATATAAAAATTCACTAACGATTTGGCTCTAAAAGGCCTTAGCACCACTACTTTCGGATTCTCGTAGAAAATAGGCCCTCTAAACAACACCGATGATCTATGTATACCATATTACTGCTAGATCTAATTATTCTTATAGATCAATCCCCTATAGGTTGATATCTATGGCCTATTGAAATTGTATGGACCAGTGTATAACCCACATATGAACTATTCACTGATGCCAATCTGAAACACAGTATTATTGCTCAAATAATACATTAGGTGGTCATCTGAATTTACTATGAGGTGATCTTTTTCACCAATTGAAGTATTATGCTGTCGTGAGTTATGTTGAAATACGCCCCTGGACAGTGTGATACTCCTTTTCAACCTGACGCCGAACTCCCTTTACCTGTCACTCTCCCAACACAATCCTTTTATGTGCTCTACAGGCACATAGATTGTGTTAGAGATGGAGATTTGAATCTTTAAGCGCTGACGGCAAAGTCTTTTTGAGATTGGAAAAATGCTGAACTTGACAAGCGCTGGTGTTGCATGAACGCAGTAGGGCCTACTAAAAATACAGAGCTCTGGCGAGTAACTCACCAGCGCAGTTTTCAAACATCAGGACATTTAATGGGCAGCTCTCATAGAATTATCCACCATCAAGTCATACATGCCACTAGCTGTCCATTGGTTGTCTCGATGTTCCAATGAAGTGCTGGTGAGACCACTCTCCAAAACCACACTGGAGGGTGTTGCTCCTATTGTAAAAGGACGAGCTGGCTAAAAATGCCCTGGTTTCCAGTCCTTTCTTTTCATGTAGCTATAACTTGTCCGTTTTGTTGCTCACAAGTAGTCATTCAAGTATGGTGCTAAAAAAAGGGGGATTTGAGTAGGTACCTAGTTGGGAAGAGTCTGTCAGTATAATACACTATAGAGTGTGTCCCATGAGTAGGTATCTGATAGTGAAGCTCTCTCTGTTTTAAACAAGGCAGGTTACTTTTCAGACTAATGTGGTAAGTGCAAGTTGAATGGTGAAGCGTATGGATATTGCTCAAATGAAGTGCTGGCGAGCAGTCTGGCCAGCACTTTTATAAGCGGTCTTTAAAGGATTAATGCATTTCTTGTCCTTAAAGTATTAAGACATCTCAGGTGTCCCCACATCAATCAGACCTTTGTGTATGGAAACACAATGGGCCAGAACAAAGCAGATACAGTCAGTGAAACTATGGGAGAGGAGGGTGTTATTGTAAGGTGCAACGTGGCTGTAATAGTGGTGTGTAATAGTACCAGTATTGTACACCCCTATGGGGTCAACATGAACTCTACACAGATAGAGCAAGTTCTTTAACAACCCTTTAAGGATAGGGTGCTGATTTAGGCCTGATTTTCTTTACTTTTTCCTTTTCTTTTATAATCTTTTTTTAGAGGTTCATGATACATCAATGTATTATTGGTTGATGTGTATCATGTTAATGCAATGCATTTATGCATCATGCCAACAAATGGAATTGATTACGCAGTACAAGTGTCTATTAAAAATGATGACCGGTTGTTCTGCGTTAACTTTGGTGCAAAGCATTCACCGTTATTTTTTTTTATCATAGTGCTGTCTGTAATGCTTTTATAAAATAAGGGAATCAATTGCAAAAACTACACTATTTCACTTCATTGCAATTATGGTGTCTCAATCAGTCAGTGTTTTAGCGATGTCTAGTAGATTCAATAGCTATTTCTTAGAGTGTGTACCTATGCAGCCCTTAATGGTTAGAAGTAGTGAGAACTCAGGTCAATGCTAAAACATGCTGCGGGTATGGTGAGTGACCTGCAGTGTAGCCTCAAACAAAAACACACCTACGGGTGTACTGTATAACAAGGGACCTGCAGAATAAGGGGCTGAACACTTACACTCACATAAACCACGGTGAATGCACAAATCGGACACCTATACTCTCTACCACCATGTTATTGGCTCAGGATCACCTGTCTGGTTCATTCCCTGTTAAACTGTACACATTATGACAAAAGAAGAAAGAGAAAAAACACCTTTCATAGGCTTTGATGCTTTTCAACTGCATGTGGGTGTGTACATGGTTGAGCAGTTTCTGAGAAAAAAAAGAAATATGGGAACAATCATTACTCAATCATGCTCTGTCTGTCATTTGAGAACCCGTGTCATTATTCCTATGCTTCGCTTACTGTAAAAAATAACTGTAGAATCTACCAGGGATCCTCGTAAAATTGAACAGTAAACCACCATAATAGTATTGCCGTGAACTAAAGTAATTCTAACAAGAAGCCCCGGTACAGGGGGCAGCACTGTGGTGCAAGGAATCTCGAAAATAATGACGGATTTTTTGGCAACTTTTGGACAAGGATTGCACTATTATTTTGACGACATTTTTTTTACAATGCATTACTATTGGAACACATGGAAATCAACCTAGTATTTGTTCTTATTTTCCTTAAGGTGCTTGCGATTAATAGGTTATATACACACACACACACACACACACACACACAAACACACACACACACATGTATATATATATATATATATATATATATATATATATATATATATATATATATATATATATATGCCAAAATATTAAGTCTACACAGATTTCTAGTTTTTCTGCCAAATCTTGAGAATTTTGCGGGACTTTACACCACAGCCATATTTGTGAGAGCCCTTATAACGTGCCCCCAGACAGTAGCCCATACATCACATTTAGATGATATAGGCATGGAGTGTCAGACAAACACGATATATACTGGACGCACTGAATTGATTTCCCATCGACAAGAAGCTCTGAATAAGAGGACAGGGGCCGTGGGCTTGTCTATAGGCTGTTGTTCTGTACTGCTGGAAATACCAATATTGTGTCTTGTTAGACTTGCAGATGGCCCTTTCTTTAACACCTACAGTTGGCATGGAATGTATTGTAAAGGTTGGAGGTGCTAGACATTTAACTCTTTCTAGGGTGGCATAGTGTTTTAATGCTTGATGCTAAACCATGTTAAGATATATTAAATCTTTAGATGCTAATATTACATAAATTCATCATGTCAATTAGTCTATACCTAATACATAAGTCTAGCCCAGGAGGGTGTTGCTCCTATTGTAAAAAGAGCTGTGAGTATGTCCCCTCTTTCCTAAACAAGTCGTGCACTGCTTAACCTAAGTACTTGCACTCACCACATTAGTCTGAAAAGTCACCTCCCTTGTTTAAAATAGAGAGAGCTGCACTACCAGGTACCTCATGTCACACGCTCTATAGTTTATTATACTGACTGACTTCTCCCAACTAGGTACCTACTCAAATCCCCCTTTTTTAGCACCGTACTTGAATGACCACTTGTGAGCAACAAAATGGACAAGTTATAGCTACATGAAAGGAAAGGACTGGAAACAAGGGCATTTTTAGCCAGCTCTTCCTTTCACTATAGGAGCAACACCCTCCTGGCAAGTAAATCGCCAGGGCTACATTAAATCATCTTGCGGACCCTATACTGGGTTTAAACTTTCTCATTTGTTCTGCATAATGCAAAAATAAAGTCCTGGCAAGCAGACACACCAGCACTTCATTGCTGCATCATGACAATCAAAGGGCATCATGCACTGCTGCATAATTCCTTTAGCAACCATAAGGTTCATATTCCCTGTGTGCATTATGATGTCAAATAAACATAATGCATTAAGGCATCATGCTGTCCTCAAAGGGATAAACGAGTAGGTGAAATCCCAAGGATACATACATAATCAAATTCCTCGCCCCACCCCTATAACAGTTACCATTGCACTCCAGTATCCTATCCTCCCACTATCAATATACACTGGGAACCTGGTTTATAATAAACAGGTGCCTCTCACAAAATGTGAATGAAATATGTCTGGCTATAATCCAGTCAAACCTTTAAGGGCCACTGATGCAGGATCATGCCTATTGGTTGTCACGATGCACCAATAAAGCACTGGTGTGTCTGCTCACCAGCACTTCAATGGAGCATCATGCCAACCCTGGAGGACTGTATCAACCCATAGGGTCGGCACGATGCATGAATCTAGCCCTCGGGAGTTACTCACTGCATTCATGTATCATGTCGATCAATGGGCATGATGCATCAATGCATCAGTGGCATTTAAAGGGTTATTAAACCTGTGTGGGGGAGTAAAAAGCTAAGGTGAGTACAGCAATCAGATGTGACAGGTGTAGGTGTTCCCAGCAGAAACCATCTAACATTTCTCTACTCCCACAGCCTCCTATATATAACCATTATAGGCATACGACCACACCTACACACATAAATGTGTCTGAGTCAGGTATTTGTAAAGAGTGTGGGATGAAAGGGGTGGCTGTGTAAGTTTCTACTTCAATCTAAACATATTCATGTCCAAATCCATAATGGAGGATATCCCGTAAAAATCAGGAATCATTACATTTTTCTTCACATTGGAGTCATTACACACAAAAATCAGCTGAAAATATTTTTTTTTTCTTGGGGGTAGTAGTGTGTGAAGACTTGGCCAAAATGGGATAGACAGTTTTCAATTCTCGTTCGGTCGGAGAGAAGGAAAGATGCATGGTTCCAAGCTAATTTCCATTGTCTCTCGAGATCTCCGATTAAAAATGTTAGCCCAAGTAGCATTCCATGAATTAGCTTTTCATAGTGATATTGCATTCATCTGTTCATGTATGCCCATGACCACTTGCCTCCACCAGTAAGAGGTTTATGGAGACAAAAACAGGAGCAAAGATACAGTTACACTGCCAGATACAATACACAACATCTTCCCTTACATGGGAGTTTGTATGCCTGCTGTCACTCACATAAACCATAACACTACTACAGTGTTTATAATAGTCTGACAACACTTGTCTGCACCTCATAGAATATCTGTAAGGACACACAGAGAGAAGATGTAGGGGCTTGGGCTTTTCTGCCTATCTGAACACATTTTAGTCCTTTAAATAAGTTTAATTAAAGTAACATGGTTCGATGCTACTAGTTTGCTACACTCCTAATGTGTTTGTATGATACACTGATGCCAGTGAGGCCAAAAAAAGCTGTGTTTCCGGTAACATGGTCCAAAAATCTGAGGTAGGTAGGTCGGATTTTTTTTTTTTTTATTTTTTTTTTGGTCCAAGGTCTCATATAGTCATTCTTTGCTGGGTTTTCACTGGTGGGTGTTAGAAATGTTCATTTCCTGCATTGGATATTTGAAAACCATTGGAAAATATGTGCATCCATGTCAAATAACAATTTTGGAAGAGAATCAGGAAAAAATTAAAAAAATCTCAAAAAAAATCTCAGGTCGGCCCTGTTTAGCTGAGGTCGGTCCTGTTTAGCTGAGGTCGGTCAGGTGACTGGAAACAAACCTTTTTTTTTTGTTTTGGCTAGATCCATAATTGGTGCATATTATTGGCTAGCTGCCATTGGCTGTCCTTAGGAAGTTTCCCATTTTTTCTCACTGTTGACCATTTGAATGGATCATGATGCTTTTCAGGGTAGTGGTCCCATGCCCTTATAATTTATGAGTATGATGCATGGAAGCTGCCCTGACATTACTGTCCATTGCTGCATTCCTGAATCATGATGGCTCTACGTGGTTGATACATACCTGAAGGATCAGCATGCATTATGCCGATGCAATAAATAAGCAAATGTCCACGACCCCACTGAGGTGAATACGCTGTAAAATTATTCACAGGAGTGGAAATTTGCATTTATGCCATGGCCCTACGGGATGAATTTGCTTTAAAATCAAGAAACACAACCATATTTACTTTTTTTCAAAGTGTCCAGTCGTCTCGATTTGTTTTCGTCTGCCATGACACCTTGCTCGACGAAGTAGGTCATGTGATACGGAGCTAGCTGCTGCTTTTAGTTTCGATTTAAATGTTCCTTGCACAGGGCAATATCTTCTTTTTTAACATGGCGCTAATACTTAGATATACCTTAAACAATTCATAACATATTATTTAACTAGTTCAATTAATCTTTTTTGCGTAAAACTTCTAGTAACCATACCTAAATACGAAACTAATTAGCTCTGTATAAATTTCAAAATGGCGCCGCTGAATATGCGAGGATCCTATTCCACCACCCCCATTGAATACGGCGTAAGTAGTACTATTCTATAGTGTCGTCGATATTAGCCATAGCATAAATAAGGAAATGTCAACGAGCATTGAATATTTGAGGGTCGTATCCCCAGAGGTGAGTGCATCGTATCACACGAGGCCGTTATACGGCCGAGTGTGATGCGAGGCACTCACCGAGGGGGATACGACCCTCAAATATTCAATGCGAGTTGACATTTCCATTTATTACATGGTTCCCTACTCCTAATTTGCTTTAAATAAAGAATTATAACAATATTTACGTTTATTTTTTTGTCGTTTCGACGTCCGATCGTGTTGTGACCGCCATTTTGGATTTTCTTTATATATCACTACGCGAGGACAGTTAGCCGCACGGCCATGCCCATTCTCGCATCTTCTTCGTATAAAATTTTTTTAAATTTGAAATATAGCGATAGTATGTTATATTTTGAACTTCATAATTTATGAATAATGAAACACAGTCACACTGCAGCCCGGCAACAGCCAATATCCCGTTAATAATACAAACTTTAAAAATGGGACGCCGTGGACTATGTTTTGTCGCCCCCATGCACGGAGTCTAACCGCCCGAAGCTTCCCGAAGCTACCCGACGTCATCGTTTTTTTTTTTTAAATTCCAGTTTCTTCTTATTTCATCTATTTTAAGTACTTTAAATGGTGAATAATAATGTTTTATTCAATAATCTATCCAATGAAGGTAAGACAAGAAGTGTTAACGAGAAAATTGCAACATGTTTTATTTAAATTAGCCGACGTCACATCCTGGCATTCAAACTTTTGGCGCCAACATCCTGGCATTCAAACTTTTTGGCGCCAACATGGCGGGTTGGCAGGGACGGAGCCCGCAACATATTTACAACAGTTTTTCGGACATTACTGCGGAAATATTTAATAACATGCTTTAGGAAGAAGACATCTGGTAGTTTATTGTCAGATTTATGTTACCAGTGATGTTTGCATTAGCAAACATCCCCTGCACGCTTGAAGCAAGTCGGTGGATTTTTTGTTCGTGTGTCACGCTGGAGACCGGGTCACCTACTTCGACTCGCCGGCCTTCCCCTGCAGGGCCTCCCGTCAACTCCAATTCCATGGTGGGCGAAGTGTCAATGGACTGTACTGCTGGATTATTATCCATAGACTCTAATGCAGGTCGACCGAGGGAGTTTTCTTTGTCGTCGTCACACCACTGGATGGATTTACGTTTTGCTGAGCACACTTGGGAGTCAGGTAAGGTTCTTTTACTTGGCTTGCTATTGCCCGAAATGATGTTTGAAAGCACCCTCTGCTGTTGTCTATTGGGTATGTTATACGCCCCAATGGAAGCCTCATTTTTGTGTCCGGCATGTTGCGCCACATAGGTTGTGGGCACTCCAGCAGCCATGAGGGTGGTGATACTGGTTTTCCTCAGGGAGTGATTTGTTTTCTTGCCCTTGACACCTCCTTTCTTACATACTGTCTTAACGATACCCTGGAGGGTATTCACCCCCATATTGCCCAGAATATATCCAACTTCATCATCAATTGTAGCCGTTGGGTGAGGGGTCAAAAACATTGGGGCCTCATCGTCCAACATGGCCTGGGGGCGGCGAGACCTGTACTCCTTATAGTACCAGACAGGGCACCTGTCCTCCTGGGTAGCCCAGATACGTGGAGGGAAGGCACGGGGCTCAGTGTTACCCCCCCTTGTCTTGGTTATCTTCTCAGTACACTCTAGATATTCCACCCCATCAGTGTCAATGTTCAGTTCTACGTCCCCCCATGCCATCTGCCTGGCCTCATGGCTGGCACGCTCGCCAAAACCCATGTTAAAAAGAAAAAAAATAGTTTCCTGCAGGGTACGGGGATCTGTCATCCCTAAACTCCCATTTTCCCATAGGCAGTTGAGTTCAGCTGGTGTTATGGCCTCTGCTCGATTGGGACGATTTCCTTTACCAAGTGCCTTAAGCTTGATCCTTTTGGCATGTAACACCTCCCTGGACATTTCAAATCGAGCATCCTTAAGTGGGTCAGCCTCGTAGTCCTGTTCTTTCAGGTGCCTGTCCAAAAATAATGGTAAAAAAATTAATATTAACTCAGAAATGAGTGTCACATTTACGTCAAATTTTAGTGTACTTTAAAACCAATAATCCCATTCATATTTGCAAGTCAAAAATATTATTACACATGTAAGGGTTTCCACAGTGTTAGAATTTAATTTTTACATACCTCAAGATGCCCCTGTGAATGGAGGTAAGGGTATCTGGTTCATGCTCCTCTCCATTCACCTTTTTCTTTGCTATTATGTAGTTACAGAGAAACTGGTCAAGTTCCCTGGGTGGTATATCATGGCATGGGCGATTCTCTTGGCAAAACTTGTCCAGCCACTTCTGGAAGGCGTTCACAACCTGAAATTAATGTATAAAAGAATATTATTTTAGGCTGTAGTCTAAATGCCCGTCTAAATACCTGATTAACGGGAGAATTTGGACGGGATCTTGCAGTGGGACGGGTATGATGCACACACTTAAACTAGGTCACTACAGCGCCTAACGACGGTAACTAAGGAATATTCACACTCGAGCGTCTTTGTTTACATTTTAGCGCACGGTGTTTGGGGCCCATTTTAATCCTTTAGCAGTCAAATTTTGCAAATTTAACATGAAATAATGAAAATTTAGACTTACCTGGGTGGTTTTACGCACAGTGTTTTTGTTTTTAGCGCTGGCAACATATCCTTTTAATTCATCTCGCTCCAGTATGACGGGATTCATTGGGCCGGTATTCACAGGGACGGGAGCTTCCAGTTGGATGGGTATTGCAACTTGTAGGTCCTGAGGGTCGTTACTGTACAGGGTGGGATCTTCCAGAGCTTCTTTTTGTGATGTAGAGGCTAGCAAATAGTCTAAATCGCTCTTTAACGGGAGGATTTGGACGGGATCTTGCAGTGGGACGGGTTCTTCTTGGACGGGAAACTCCTCCAACTGCACCTCAAACAGCCCTATGCTGTCAATTTCGTACATTCCACCATCCACCTCATCGTTAATCATATCTGCCTCAAACTCCCCATCTGGCAAGCCAGCTAAATAATCGTGGTCTTCCATTCCCACTTAGATATGTACTACGATAACGTAGCACGAAGACGTAGCACGATGACGTAGCACGATGACGTAGCACGATGACGTAGCAAAAAAACGATGGGACTACTTTCACGTGATCACGTGCCATGTGATACGGACGTATTGTATCACACCCCCCCCATTGAATACGGCCGCTGTAGTACTTTAGCATAGTGTCGATCGTATTAACCATGTAATAAAGGTCGATTCACTCCCTGAGGGTCATCATGATGCACCAATGAAGTTCTGGCGAGCAGCCTTGGCAGCACTTCATTGGTGCATCATGCCGACCAATGGGCATGATGCGCTCCTGCATTAGCAGCCGTTAAAGAGTTACAGTGAGGACTGGGTGAGTCTGTCTGTGTGTCGTACATAGCTGGAGCCTGTTCCCGGCATGCATGGAGTGAGTTGTCATGACAACACAGTGAGGCAGACTGGGATATGTGACAGATGTGGGACTTCTATGTTGCCTACCGAGCTGTACCATTTAAAATGATAGGGTCTCAAATAAACAAAGCACACAGTATCTATAGCTATGGTTTTGAAATGCCCTCCCAGTCTTATTTCATTTACTGCATTGGCTCTCTAGGAGTAGGATCTCAAATGAGCACCAATGTTATTTAGTATTCGGTAAGGGTACGTGTGCTGGCATTCCTTTTGGCTTTACCATCAGCTCACACTTCCCCCACCATGCCCACTATCCCCTACTTGTCCATGGCAGTTCCATACAACCTGTCCCTTGCCTTTGTCATTATCAGTCTTAATGGTGTAATGAGCGCAATGAGCAGGCCAGTACACACCCTATCATGGACAGCAATTGGTACTCCTTCTTCCCACGCCCCCCCCATGTTCTACCCACATAACCAGAAAACTATATCACCATTAGTCTACAGTATATCCTCGGGGGCCTTTTTCCTAAGGTACTACGACTGCAGATATACTACTATTGGACTGTATAATGTCACTAAATAAAGGGTTCCCACTACGATTTTTAAGAAAGTGAGCAGTCATAGTCTGTTAAGAAATGCGCTCCTGGAGGGCATTTCAAAACCATAGATTTCGTTCTGAAATGCCCTGCTGAGTGTCTGACCACACTGAATATCCCTAGTAGACCACAACACTTTGCTTTAGTTGAGTGATGAGCATTCTATACCTCTCTGGCTGGAACATTTCCCCATTCACTATTACTACTTCATCCTTTTTTTTTTTTTATAAAGTAAACATTTGCCAAAGGCAGGGAAATAAACTTAATCCCTCATATATATGGGGAGATGTCAGTTCTTCTTTTTATGAAATATTTCATAGCATTCCCAGCCCCCACATCTATAGTAGGGAAAACAGTGGTCCTATAGCCATGTAGAACGTACCGTCCTGTGGATAATTCCCCCGGATTTGGCCAGAATTTATGCATTTATCTGTGACTTTATTTCAACACATTATGTGACAGCTCTCCCCTGGAAGACGCAATGAATCCAATAGTTGTTTCAAGCTTGATCCTTTATGATGTTGATTTTACACAGGCAATATTATCACGCCACACTCCAATGTTTTTTTTTTCCTTTGGTGTGGTGGGGGGGGGGTTGTTATTATCAAAGATTGGCCAGAGTTGTTAGAATTAACCGTCTATTTTACTACAACCCCCAGAATTCCACATCACAAAGGCCTCACCGCAGGTTCGGTACCAGGTTGAAGTTTTAACCCTATAAAGGCCAAATATTGCATAAATGCATCATGCTTCTTTGGTCGTCATGATGCATGAATGTAACCCTGGCGAGTAACTCACCAGTGCTACATTCATGCATCATACCGACCCTACATGGCTAATACACTCCCGCAAGGATCAGCATGATGCTATAGTGTATCTAGGCTCAGAATCACTGCATTGGTGCATCATGACAAGATAAAGGAACATAGACCTGAACCCCCATGCTACCCTCGGATAGTTAACCTAACAATAGCACGCGGTATAGTCTAGGTCCAAAAGGCCTGCATTCCAGGTACCATTGGGACCACTAGACTGTTTATCTTCTTTGGTTCCCTTTTTATATAATCAAAAGTCATCATTGCAGTTTTTTTTGTCCCATGAGTTACAATGACAACAGTGATAGAAGAGATGGAACATCACAGTAGAAGGGGCCCTCAGAAGGTGCTCTGGGAGGAAGAGGTATATAGGGGTAGGAGTGGTGATGTCATGGAGGCAACCATCTTGTCCCCCAGTGCCCTCTGGAGAGGTATATAGGAATATGACTGGTGATGTCATGGTGGACGTCACCTTGTTCCCCAGTGCCTGTGGAGGTGCTCTGGGAAGGAGAGGTATTGGGTCGTAGGCAGGGACCTGGTGATATCTTGAGGTTAGGTACATTGCCCCCCCCCAAACCCACCTTTCCTGGCAGGGTATAAATAGGGCATGAAGAATGAAGAAGGTTGCTGATAAAAAGCTAGTGCCCTTTGGATGTCTTCTGGGAGGCACATAGGAATAGAACTGGTTATGTCTTGGAAGCATCTGTGTTTTCCCCAGTCACTCGGAGAAACTCTGGTTCCTGGAGGGCAAGACCCCCCCCACCCCCACCTCCAAAAGGTACTATGCAACCTGTATAAGGAACTTAGGTCTTGTTAATTTCACAAATTAATTTTTCAAATGCATTCCTGGTGCTTAGATGCATTTCTGGCACTGATTCACCACAGATTGTTTTGTGAATTGGAATATACCTTTGAATACCTTACATTGATAGTCCACTAGGCCTCTGTCACAGAAATTTATATAAATAGATAGAACTAAACGACCGTGGTGTACGAGGTGGCCGATCCACCACGAGGGGGAGACCATCCTGAGGGGTGGATCAGCCACCGAGGACACCAGGGGAGTTTAGTTCTATATCTATTTTATGTTTTTAGAGGGTTATCATAGTTCCCTGTACGAGCTGCGGTCTGCCATTTTGAATGTTTACATGCGCCCGGAACGAGATTACGGTACCGGATCGGCCGCTGTGGTGGATCGGCACACGTTATGCCACTGGGGGTGTGGCGATCAGCGGGTTCAACGTTAAACCTATGGGATAAAGTTATTGACATAAAATAAGAAATGTAACGCCTAATCGTGCAACAGAGGCCAAGTGGACTATGGACTTTACTTTTGAATATGTATCCTACTGGCCAGTATTCAGGAGGCCATTTCTTTACACACTACGACTGCTGTCCTTTAAATCGTAGTGAGAACCTAACAATTTGGCCTTAACAGTACCATGCACTATTAGTCCCTAATGTCTGCACCAGTACGACTGCCCTACTCAACACAGAGGGAAGAACACTGATCGCTTTGACGCATACTGCGCAGGTCACAATTTGTCTCCCACATGACATGTATGAAGGCATGTCAAATGAGGTTGACCCTCTCATATTTGGTTCGTCAACTCCATTTGACATGCGTAATGAAGACACGTCACATATTTCTGATCCATTCACCTGAGTGCTAGGTAATACTGTGAGACAATTATGTAAGGGTCAAGAGCAGTCAATAACTATGTACCAATGGTTCAATCAAGGGAGGCCTATAATAGAAGGCAGGGGATATCATAGTCCCACAGGCCTGCAACACTAAGGCACTTTTTTCTATCTACAGAACTCCTACTTGACTGAGGACCTCTATGCAGTCCATAAGACAAGGGCATGGAGGTGCTTGGCAATGCCATATGTCTCCCTGTAATGTAGATACTGAGATTATAGATTGTGGGTTAGAATACAGTCATTTGGTATTTTCACTGACCCACACATAAGGTGTCTAACCACTCCAGTTGGAGTATTCAGGATGGTGGGTGTCTATTTTGATATTCAATAACAAATGCAGATTTAACAATGAAATAGAATTCACTACCATTCATTGATAGTATTTACAGACCTTAGTGATATATTCTTCATGAACACAAAATGACACAGATACATCAAATGTCTCAAGTGTTGGTAGTACTTCTTGGTAGTGATTAGTCCTGGTACCAAAATGGTTGTTTGCTCCATCTAGTGGAATATCCTAGAACAATTATGTATGTCAAACCATCAAATGTCAAGTGCCTTCGACATGGCCGTGACCCTAGTCAACTCACAGATGACATGGCATTTTAAGGCATGTCAAATCATATGAGGATTACTGTGTGCTACAGTTGTCATTTTGACATATGTGCACATGTCCCAATGGCGTGTGCTCTCTGTGTCAAATCAAGTTGACATGGGTATACATGTCATTTTGTCAGGAAGACTTTTTTCAGTGAACCTTATGTAATTACTGCATAGCTGCTGATCGTAGTGAGCAGTCGTAGGGCAGTTCCTACGATAGCCTGGCTTATTCATTGCATTTTTAAATCGTAGTGGCTGTGTGTAGTCGTAGTACATTGAGAAATGGCCTCCTGAGCTAATATCAAACAAGATTTAGTCCAATTTCAATAAAACCCTGAGACCATTTGCACCGTACATAGCAAATGCAAATTCATGAACCTTCAGGGATAAGCAAATCTACAGGGATAAGCAAATCTACTATTTATCATTTCAACTAGTAGAGATATCATGTATATTTTAGTCCCATTTCTTCACATCTACCGCCATCATGGCGCTGCAGTCAACAATTTGACCCCTATATTCAATATGTAGGTGCGGAAGAGCAGAGATAGAAGGGGGTTCTCTTGTATGTAAGAGGCCCCCACTTGTACCGCATACACAGTCCTGGTCCTGATCTCAAAACGCAATATTTGGGGAGCCCTGAGAGCAAATGTGTGTAGGTCTCAATGAGGTGAGGACAGACACAGGGTCTCCCTCTCCTCCTGCCCCTCATAGTACCTCCTTCTCCAGATCCTCCTCCTCCAGGGGATCTGACATCAAATAGATGCTCCCAGCATGTTGAGGGAAATGAATAGGAATAAGCCAGGTATCTTGCCACAATGTTTAGCCTTTTTATAAACGATTATAAATGAATAATAGTAAGTACCAGACACAAGTCTGGCAGGTGTTTGAGGGTTTGGAGGGGGGGGGGGGGGGGGGTCATTGCCTGACACCTACAGATATAACCATGGTGTAAATAATTGAAGAGAAACAAAAATATATGATTTAAGGAAAGGTTAAAATGTCCAACAACCCTCACTTCTCCTACTTGCTTCCTGCAGCTCGTGTCATCATTAACTTTCCAGAGGACTATTATTAGAACATTCATGCATTGATCCCCTTATTGAGAAGAGATTTATTCCCTTTTGAATTATGAGGCTGGAAAATAGGTAACAAATATAATGATGCTCGTGGAAAATATATATAAACCCTCAAGAGGAAAGGTCCATCCTCCATGCAGAGAGTTCCCAAATCTAAATGCATCAGAATCTCAAATTCATTAGGCTGTTACTTGTATTGAGAGCAAAGCTGCTAAGGATAGAAAGCTTGATTAATTTGTTTTAAGATACAGAAGTGTGCCAGGGGGAGGTACATGTAGGTGGATTTGAGGTGTGGTGGTTTTTACCACAGAGGACCTTATGGCTCAGGCAGCATCCACAATCATGTCGACTACCGCAATGTCTGGAGGGTGGTGCATACAGGGGAAAAGGTAGTTTGCATTAGAAGTGCCTTGCCTTCAGCAGTCATTCTATTTCCAGTCCTGACGTTCTTCCCCTAAGGTAGAAGTACCATTCGATAAAGATGATGGCTACTCAAAATAAGAGCACTGAAGAGAGAGTCACAGTAATCACGGGTAAACTACCTGCAGGTGCAATACACACTATTTTCAAACAGGGCAGGTGGGTTTTCAGTCTAATGTAGTGAGTACAAGTTGGTTGGTGAGGCAGAGCTTGACTGTGTAACATGAGAGGCTACGTAGTGCTCTCTTTAGCTCATCTGCAATAGCCTCGAGATCCTCAGACGAGCCTATGGCTGATGCAGTTTCCACAATCATGTGGCTGCTGTGCTGTCTGGTTCTTTGTTGGTCTCTTGTCACTACCTCCTCCATTCTACACCACACCCCTTCCACGGGCATAAACTGACTAGTGTATTCTGACAGTCTCAAGGGTTATTATGTTGTGAATGCTCAAAATCCCAAGCCCAGATTCGTTTCTGTTTAGGAGGAATCGTGAAGGGACTACCTTATCTATTACAGGCCAGGTAACATCTTTTGTCAAAATGATTGCCAAAGTAAAAGCACTTTAAATGCTTTTCTCGGATGCTAGAATGGCATGTTTACACTTAATGGCCTCCAGATAAAGTTCCTGCTCGTGCCCATCAACTCCTGCCTCCCCCCCCCCTCCGGGCCCCCCTCTCACTCCAGTCCTGCAAACAGATGACATTACGATGCTTTCCCCTGTTACCCTATCCTGCCACCCTCGAGACACAGAACAAGGTCTAGATATAGTTACTGCCCATGCCCCATTCCCTATATCCATCCACATATACTCACACACATCTCCCATCTTCCTTCCTGCCTCCTTCCCCTTCTAGTCGTACAAACAGATGGCATTACAAGGTCCCCCCTCCCATCCTGCTCCTTCAGGCCGACACGCGGTTCAGGTTCCTTACCCATTAGACAAGCCCCTGGTTTCTCCTCTATGACCCTTTATATGCGACATGAGGTATTAATGCACGTTTGCCATTACCGCCATGGGCTGTTTAAGCACCGGGTCTTTGAATAAGCACCGGTCTGAAATAAGCGGGTATGGTGATTTTGAATTTGAAACTTACATTTAAACTATATCCTGAATGGGCACCTGCCGGGGGCACATGTCTTGTACATGCGCCAGTGATAACGTGGTGCTAAGATCTATAAGTGCTGGGGCGTATAGACAGACCACTACGGTACAAGTGCAGCCCTGGTACTAACTGAAGCTCTCGGAAAGAAGTGGCATTAAAAATTGGCGCTTATTCAATACCGAAGTTTGTTTGGTATGCTGCAAAAAAAATGTCCAAAAAAGTAGATGGAGACTCCTTGTATTTTTTTATCGTATTGTTCTGGAGCTTCATTGTAGAAACTAAACTGTTTCCCTGTATTACAATAACAGTGGTAATTTATTAGAGTGTAGCGTAAAAGAATAAATCTGGTATGATGGAAACCACTGTCCCATTTCCTTCTTCTAGCTTCCACCATCAACCCCTCTTCCTCGTATATTTACATTGGGGTTTGTTTTTCTCATAATGTAATAACAAGAAATCATCGGATGTAATCCGATACCCGAGGGAAACCCCATTCCTGTATTACCCATGGGTTGTTTGAGCAGTGTTAACTCTTTTGAAGAATGCATTCATGCATCATAATCACCAATTGTCATGATGCATGGGCATGATGCATTGATGCACTATGGACCTTTGATGGCTGATACCGTAATCTCCTGCGTATAAGGCGCAACCCGCGTATAAGGTGCACCTAGAGATTTTTTGGAAAATTTTCAAATAAATGAAAAATTCATAACTTTGGTTCTACTGAATGAATTTTCAAAATTCAAAAATCTATGTGTAGCTTGGGCCACCCCGGACCCTCCTGGCCCCCCTTATGTCCTATTATGACCAAGGGGGCATGTAAGATATCAAAAGAAATGTCTTGGTGTCCTTCTTGTGGATCCAATGAGAACTAAAACCCCCTGTATAAGACGTGCCTTATACGCAGGAGATTACGGTATATCTGTTGCATCATATAATTTCCAAACCTCATGTACACTTCCTTGATTCATTGACCCTTTTCCTTGAGAGTGTTTAGATCCTGTAGGTCAGGTCAAATTCTACATTCCCCATTTGATATTCCCCATGTGAAATAGATAAAAGAAAATTCACCAAAGCATACCTTCTGCAAATAAATGACCCCTCCCTGCAATAATATATACAACAGTGCCAAGGGTGGGTCTTGGAAGTGGTGGAAATAGGGAGTGGCTGAATGGGTGTATTTGTTAGCCCTTTAAGGGACGCAGATGTGTAAGTGCATCATGCCCATTGGTCATCATGATGCACCAATGAAGTGCTGGTGAGACTGCTTGCCAGCACTTCATTGGAGAACCATGCCGACCCTCTGGGATTAGGTATCAACCCCTCAGGATCAGCTCCAATGAAGTGCTTGCGAGACTGCTCGACAGCACTTCATTGGTGCATCATGCATTCCAATGGGTAGATTCACTCCTGCATCAGTGACTTTAAAGGGTTAAAGGAGGGGGAGGGGGTGGGAGGATCCGCAGAACGTATAGATCAGCTCCGGATGTGCCCCTAGCGTGGACGCTAATCCTTTGGCTGCTGTATTCCCCTAGGCCACAACTCCACGCTCCTCCTCCTGCTGACCATTTGTTTCTATCTTCTGTCTATCCTCCCTGCCTTTCTGGTTTAGACAGGGGCCTCAGGGTGTTCTCTAGTGCTATGTGTGGGTAGGGTGGGGGAGGGATAGACCGTCACAACCCCCTTCCTATGGATCACCATTCCTCCCACCTTACGCCCTGGCCTTCCCTTACAGAATGCATTCAGTGATCTACCTAGAATTTCATTCTACAGCCCTTTTTGTCTTATAGATCAATAAAGCAAGAAAGGATAACTTAAGTTTCAGAAAAGCTGAAAATTTTCTGAGGTTAATCTAATGAGAATGCAGACACTCATTGGCAGGTGATACACATTATTTAACCCTTCAACTCCCTATGCTGCATATATATGCAGTACTATAGCATTGTATTTGGTAACACATGGATGGAAAGGGTTCAAAGATAATTGTCTTGTGGATCTCTTGATGTAAGATGTTTACAGATCTCTCTCATTTTCTCCATCTATCCTACATTACATTTCCCTCTTCCAAGTGGCGGATTTAGAGGGGGCGGGGGCGCCCCCCCTTTCCCCTGTACTTAAAAGTTTACTTTTTTACCCTAGAATTGAGCCAGAATTAGGGGCTAAATGATGGGCGTGCCCCTCCCCCCCCTTTTTCAAAATCCTGGATCCGACCCTGACTTCCATTCCTTACATCCCCCCAACACGTAACACAATCTCTTTCTTTTTTTATTATGCAACCCCCAACATCCAGTTCACACCCATTCACCAGGGCAACAGTATACAACCAAAGAAGTACTCAACGCCACAAACCATTACAGTGCCGCTGTGCCTGCCAGCTACTCTGCACAACTTGATTGGATGCGTTTGATTCAATTTTAATTAGACGCCTGCTGATTTAATCCTTGCCCGTCAGCAATCGATTATGCCCTATAATTACCATAGAATAACCCTTTATGGACTGCATGGTACAATGCACTCTTGGTGCCATATACCCAGCTAACCGGGCCCAACAATTGATGTCCACTGAGTCTGCAGAGGGCTCAGCCTAGTCTTCCTGGGCCCCAGATATCAAGTTACGAAAACACAAAGGCATGGCATATGATTTTACATTTCAAAACAATACACAACAAGTAGGTAGGTCCTAGAGTTAAGATATCAAAGACAAACCCCACTTAAGACTAGGGACCCAGTTTTCAATGGGGGCTTGGGAAACTACTCTGAAAGTTCCACCACCACAACACCAGTGCCACCGCTTACCATCGCTCCTTTAGCGATGGTTCTGTCTAGGTGCCATAATACAGGGTTACAGACTTGGTGTATAACTCACCAGGGTTGCATTCATGCATCGTGCTAACCTTACAGGGTTGTAGCTATACTGAGAGGTTGGCATGATGCACCAATGCAGTGGTGGCGAGTCCAGTGGCCAGTGCTACATTGGAGCATCATGACCATACATATAAGTGGAACATGGTGCATCATATTAGTGTAATGGTTCGTATCGACTTATATGTTGGGTGGCTCGTTGGCTCGCTTATCACTAAAGACACCAACACAACACGAGTGATTCGGGTTGGGCAAAGCCCCGGATACCCCTACCTCTCGGGTAGGACTTTATTCACTTTTATACCACGATTTCGGAACTTCCGGTGGGTTTATATGCAGTTTAGCCGTGCATTATTCTGCATATACCACACTTGTGCATTTTTGAAATTTTTGGTATATACTTTTTCGAGGTCAAGTTGGACTTAGAATATTTTTGGAGACGCTGGCGGACATAGAAATTTTGTCTCGCCATTGTTCAATGTGAAAAATCGTCCCAAACCGTGTGAGGATTGAACCCCGGCCGCAGTGGTGGTAGGCGAAGGCCTTAGCCATAGCGCCACACTGAACGGTGATGAAATCCAATGCGAAAATAAATAAGTTCTAACCTGCTATGTTTCCAGTCAGTTTTCGTATGGAATCCAACCATGCCATGTTATAATATTGAAATCCTAAGAAGTTTTTGATCCATAGAAGAGGAATGCGTGCTAATTGTCTCCATTTTCTTCGATATAAATAAGAATCCATTGATTTTCCCGTGGCCGCTCTGCGCGAAGCCATTGTTTCGGCGTCTTTCTTGTACGACGAGCAGTTGACCTATATCCACATCCGGGCCCCTGACACACTTTTGCCGAACAAGGAGGCGGGTGGGAATGGCCGGACCGCGACTCGCGTACGTTGGGAAAATCAATGGATTCTTATTTATATTGAAGAAAATGGAGAAAATTAGCACGCATTCCTCGTCTATGGATCGAATACTTCTTGGGATTTTAATATTATAACATGTCATGGTTGGATTCCATACGAAAAGTGACTGTATACACAGCGGTACCTCTCCCGGCAAGGAACAAAAACAATGGCTTCGCGCAGAGCGCTGACCCGGGCCGTGTCGCTTGCTTTTACAAAATGTATTCCCCTGGCTATAATCTTTGGATATCAGGTAAGAAATTAATACAAAATGGAGGAAATGGTGGTATAAACCTATTAGGTGATGCATATCGGGGCCCCACGGGCTGTATATGCTGTATATACCCTCGCCGCTCCGCGGCTCAGGTATATACAGCATATACAGCCCTAGGGCCCCGATATGCATCATCTATTAGCTTACTGTATGCTGTCTATACCTGAACGTCTTGACTGGACCACGTCCCATATAAGCGGAACATGGTGCATCATATTAGGGTTAGCCTATGGTAGTACCGCGTGCTGCTATACATACACCCTTCAGTGTCTCAGGAATAACACTTTCTATTTGCTTGTATACGTAGTCTAGAATGACATCTTTGAAGCCCCAATGTTTAGTAAAATCAAAATTAATATCACTTCATACCGTCAACTATTGTCCATCATTCTTTTATAACACGGTTAGAGAGTTTTCAGTGCCGAAAATGGATAATATGAGTTCCTATATCTCGCGATAGAGCACCCAAAATTCACGGCGAGAGGACAGCGGGGCGGACATGTTGAAACCTACCTTGACACGAAAGTAAATTCTCCATTTTTGAAGCTTATAGACCAAATCTGACGAAATAATTTCAGCAGTATATCCTTTACATGTTATTCTAACTCCATGTCGGGTAGATTACTTGATATTATTATATTGTTTACCTTCCTATATTTTCTAGGTGAGTGGTAAAACCGTTGGTGATTATTGCACGTAGGTAAAGTATAATTTCAATCTTGTAGCAGGATAGATTTGGCATTTAGTTGGCACCGCCTATATCAGGTTACTCAGTACTAACCTGTCATGATAGACAAAAGTAATTGTGGTTGTGGTTGGTCAAGCACTGTAACAATGGCGCAATGGTTAGCATATTTACTTCAAAATCAGGAGGACCCTGGTTCGATTCCCTGTGGGATATGGACTTTTCCATTGTAGACCACAATGTGCCTATATAAATGGCATTACATTATAGTTCTAGCTTGTCTATGGGGAAGGCGATGGTGTAGGGTGGTGAAGGGTGGTTCATTGCCTTGAGCTAGGGATGCCACAACTGTCAGCTTCAACTTCCCTGCCTCCCTCAAACCCACTGGAGGAATACATGTACAATGTATTGGGAGGCCGAAAGCCTAGATATAGGCACTACGGTATTACAGACTAATCTAGCTTATAAACTCAGACTTCCTCTGCATTTTCTAACCCCACCATCATGCCCAACCTCGTTAACGGTTACATGATGTCTCCACGTCCAAGTTCCTTGGTCATTATGATGCACAAACGTCCCGGGGGGGCACTCACTATATTCCACTAACACGGGTGGGTGGGTGGCTGGCAAGGCCACTTTTTGGCCAAAATCCCTCTCACCAAGGGTCTGGTTTTGGTCAAAATCCCTCTCACCTAGGGTCACTTTTCTCATATTTTGACCTAACGCCACGAAATAAGTGCCAGTTTTAAGAATTTTCCTAAAAATTTCTGCTAAATATGGTCAGTTTTGATAAAGATTCCTCACATCAAGGGTAAATTTCAAGAAAAAAAACTTAACCATGCACATTTTTTTTTTTACCAAAATACCAATCACCAAGGGTCACCTCTTGCTCAAAATCCCTCTCACCAAGGGTAAGTGTTGTCAGAGGCCAAGCCGCACACCCCCTTTAGAAGAAATTCAAGTGCCCCCCAGGACCAACGTATTATTTGGGATTCGATAGAGGCTGTACGCTCAGCATGCATGAATGCAGTTTTTTTTCCTTTTTTTTCCTTTTTTTTTTTTTTAACTAGGAGTGCATTCATGCATCATGACAGTACATGTTCTGGTTAACCCTTATGTTATATTTCCATAAGGCCCATTACATATCTTACTTTCACGATGCACTAATATAGTGCTGACACATCATTGGTGTATGATACCAATGTTACAAAGGTGCACAACAAGGAACTGTCCCCCCCCCCCACCCCTCGTTCTCAGCAATAGGGTCAGGAGAGTGTTGCTCCTATAGTAAAAGGAAGAGCTGCCTAAAAATGCCCTCATTTCCAGTCCTCTCTTTCCATGTCGCTATAACTTGTCCCTTTTGTTGCTCACATGTGGTCATTCAAGTACGGTGCTAAAAAAGGGGGATTTGATTAGGTACCTAGTTGGGAGAAGTCAGTCAGTATAATAAACTATAGAGCATGTGACATGAGTAGGTACCTGGTAGTGCAGCTCTCTCTATTTTATACAAGGCAGGTGACTTTTCAGTCTAATGTGGTGAGTGCAAGTTGAATGGTAAAGCAGTGCATGACTTGTTTAGAAAAGAGGGCACATACTCACAGCTCCTTTTACAATAGGAGCAACAGCCTCCAGCATAATGTAAGCACTTCAATCCTTACTGGGTACTTAAGTGTACAAGACATTAACCCTTTAAGGGCGACGCGCATCATAAGAATTGGGCATAATAATACAAAAATGCAGCCCTGGCGAGGCACTTACAATGCATTTATGCATCATGCCGAGCCTATGGGGTTGATACACTCCTGGAGGGTCGGCATGATGCTTTAATGAAGTGCTATCGCGGAGACTTGCTAGCACTTCATTGGTGCATCATGCCAACCATTGGGCATGATGCACTCCTGTATCAGCAACCCTTTAAGGTTTTAGTGTACAATACTACATTAAAGATGCTAAATCCTTTAATGCATTACAGGGTTGATTTGAGGGCCTGTAATAGCTACACCTAAATTCTAATCATAATATTGTTGTGCCAATCCGCCGTCAGTCACGATGGTTAATTAATGATAATCCTGCTTAAGCAGTGGGTGTGTTTTCAGCCCTGAAGGAGAGTGTTTGGACACAGGCACGTTGACGTGAGTGAATTGTCCCTAATAACATTAGGCTTGTACAACTGTAATATGATGTGAAAAGTACTGTTAAGTAGCTGCTTTTATGGGTATGTGGTATTGTTTTTACATTTCGTTAGCTATCAGGGATCAGCTGTGCCTTAATACATAGTCTTTATGATAAATAAATGCATCTCTGGTATGTCTATACGCCAGGAAGGCATTTGTGGCATGATCTGCGAAAAGGGGTCTTAGTGTTGAGGGTTCTCCCTCATGTTGAGGGTTCATTCTCATTAGCATTCACACATTCAATATTGATATTGCAACCAGGAGATGTATCTATATATAGTTGTCCTAACTCAGACCTAACATTTTCATAAACCAAAGGCTACGCGGGAATATTTCCCTGAGGGAAATATTAGAGCTATTTGCTAAATGGCACCCCATACCCCTATGTGATCAAATACCTGCATTTGGTAGTTGAGAGTGTCTCCTACAATGCATGTGTCCTAGCCTCACCCGCCAAACAACGATGTCATGGCATTATGTGTGACCCTCATTGACTACTCGACTTTTGCTCAGGACTGCAAAACAAAAAATAAAAAATAAATAAAAATAAAACAGTGCTGTGTGTCATTTCGCATACATGTACACCTATTTTGCTCTCTGTCTCCCTCTGGCTCTCTGACCGCGTCTCTCTCCCACACCTCTAGAAAGAGGGATATGCAGAGATGGAGACGGGGAAGCAGCAAGAGAGCGAGAGCGAGATTGAGGCAGATAGGGAGGTGAAGTCACGTCATATGCTGGCGGATTCTGAGCTCAGCATATTATCGTCCGCAGGCTTGAAGGATAGGGGAATATCTTAGGCCTAGCATAACCTTTTTAAGAGTGAGAGTTGAACCTTAAAATTTCATATATGGTAGGCCTCCAGGTCAATTCAAATATTGGTCATTTTAGTTCCAAATCAGAATTTTTTTTACAATATGGTTTATCGCGAGTCTTATGCTCCCCATGGAGGAAGACAGACAGAGGGGCAGAGAGAGAGAGAGAGAGAGAGAGAGAGAGAGAGAGAGAGAGAGAGAGAGAGACTGTATGACTGTAGCCCTCTATATCATGGCAATCCTTATGACAGCATATGTCACTACCAGTTGACAGCTGACCAATAGTAGTCCCAATACACTGTGACAGGTGCCTGAGGAGGTTCATCTCAATGTGACAGTAGAGCTGTCAACTGTCAGTCACGTGCCCACAGTGCCTGGGGGCATTGCTCTCCCTAGTGGTCATACAGAGGTCAAGTAATCATTGACGTGTCGGTCATGGAAACCCTTTGAATGACGCACGAAGCAGACTTGCCAGCATTTCATCGGTGCATCATGGACAACCATTGGGCATGATGCACTACTGCATAAACGGCCCCTCAAGGGTTAAAGCCCTGCAAAGGTCGTCTCTCCCCCTGTACCCTGACTCTGGCCCCACCCTCCTGTCCTTCACTCAGGAGGGTGTTGCACATAGGGTAACATGCAGTTTTGCCTAAGAAGTGCCTCACCTTTAGCAGTCACTGTCCTTTCAACCCTGACTTATTTTTTCATGTTGCACAGAAGTGCTCATATCAGTCAGGTACAAGTACCTTTCAATAAAAATGATAGCTACTCAAAACAAGAGCTCTAAAAAGAGAGTCACACCGTAAGGTACCTGTTTGTACAATACACACTATCCTGAAACAAGGCAGGTGATTTTTCAGTCTTATGTGGTGAGTACCAGTTGAATGGTGGAGCAGAGCATGACTTTTTTTTTTTATCATGTTAGGGAACCTACTTAGTGCTCTCTTTGCTTATATGCAACAGCCTCCAGCTGGACAGGTAGGTTACTATGGATGGGTGACCTATGACTCAGCACCAGACCAATGAATTACACAGCGCTATAATGGCAGTAGCAGTGGTAGACAAGGGAACTAAAGACTACTTAACATATATCATACATCTCATTGTGGTGTCCCAGCCTAGACCTACTACCTCACTGTCTGGTGGCCTTTGGTGGCATAATAAGCCTGGGGTAAGTTCCGCGATGGGTAATGGCAGCATATCCTTTTACGTTCTAGGAAATGGCTCTTGAACCTTGCATTAAGGCAGTAGCCGCGAGTTACTCACCAACTAGACATTCACACCTCCCGGAAACAAAGGTGCTGTCAGAAAGGGTTGTGCTCATCTTACTAATAATATGGAATCATATTTCCATATGATTATTTTGTCCCCCAAGTAGTTGAAGTTAAAGTATAGACAAAATGGCAGCATATATTTTGAAACTATTGCTTACTTCCCTTTTTAACCTGCTCCTTTGTCAGAAGGACTTTCACTTCCTACCACAACCTTAACTATACACCCCTTCCTCTATACTACCTCTTGTAATTCAAATTAATCTCAGATTTATGTCAGTAGACCAGGGGAAATGGTTACCAATGCATCTCTCATGAGCTATCCTCTTTGCATGTCTATTTACTAATCTATATTCCTCCCTCTCACACTGTTTGTATTCCCAGAGGTAAGGTTAACAAAACAAGCTAATTTATATTTTATATCTAAGATGTTTTTATTGGAACACAAAAAGTGATCTGGACATGTACTCTATTTGGTCATTTATCAAGTAGCTCATGGGTGCTTAAAAATGCATAGCTATCTGGCTATCTAGTTTCATAGGACATGAGCCTTTGCCATCATCATATGGATAGTATTACTTCTAACATTTGGTATGGCAGGATGATACCTTTTTGGTAAACAGTCTCTTAATCTTAAATCTTTTGAGGGAAGCTTATGCAATAATGCATCATGCCAGTTGGCTGTTATGATACATTGAAATACTCAGCATCGCTGTGAGTAATGTGCACGGTTTTGCCTGGTGCAGGGGTTGTGCATCTAAAAGCTGCAATCGTAATCATACAAAGTGCTTGTACAAAGTCTCAATAAGGGCCAAATCGGTTGTTCCAAAATACACCCCTGGTCCCCATCCTCCTGTACAGGTAGAGTACTATGGGTGGGTGACCTATGACTCAGCACCAGCCCAATGAATTACAGTGCTATAATGGCAGTAGCGGTGGCAGACAAGGGAACTAAAGACTAGGCCCTACTTGATGTATATCATCCATTGCATTGTGGTTTCCCATTCCAGACTTACTACCTCACTGTCTGGTGGCCTTTAGTGGCATAATAAGCCTGCGGTAAGTTCCTCGATGGGTCGTGGCAGCATATCCTTTTACACTCTAAGAAGTGACTCTTGAACCTTGCATCAAGGCATTAACAGCGACTTACTCACTAAATAAATATTCACTCCTCCTTGGAACAAAAGTGCTGCCATAAAGGTTTGTGCTCATCTCATGGTAAACTTCCATATGATTAGTTTTGTCCCCCAAGTAGTTTGTCCCAAAGTTGACAAAATGGCAGCCCGGGTGGCAGCATACATGACACAATGGCTTACTTTCCTATATGATTTAATCCTTGCCACAAAGACTTCCACTTCCCTTCCACAACCTCAACCATATACTCCCACCTCTATACTACCTTTCACAATTCAAATTAATGTTAAATGTGACTAGGCAAGGAGGAAGGATACTCCATGCACTCCTTCATTGCATGTCTATTTACTAATTTAGATACACAGCTAGGTGCCTATTCCTCCCTCTCACACTGTTTGTATACCCAGAGGGAAGTTTTACAAAACAAGCTAATCTAAATTTTAGATCAGAGATGTTTTATTGCAACATAAAAAGCGATCTGTATATAGAGTATACTGTGTTATTTATCAAGTAGCTCATGTGTGTTTATAAATTCACAACTCACTGGTTATCTAGTTTCATAGGATATGAGCCTTTGCTTTTATCATACGGATCATATTACTACTCACAGTTGGGATGGCAAGATGATATCTATTTGGTAAACAGGCTCTTGAATTTGTATGATGCTTGAATGCAGCCCTGGCAGGTAATTCACCAGGGTCACATTCATGTACCATACTGACCCCCACCGGGATCTATACACTCACAGAGGGTCGGCATGATGCTCAAATGAAGCGCTGGCAAGCAGCCTTGCCAGCACTTTATTTGGGCATCATGACGATGAATGACCATGATCCACTCTTGCATCAGCAGCCCGTAAAGGTCTAAATGGATAAGACTAATACATATTGTAACAGAGCTCACCCTTCCTCACTGTTAGAGTGTTAGACATAGGACGCTATGTAGCTGTATTAATGATAGGATGACACAGGTAGCACACATCACCCTCCTCACCTCCTCCTGCTGGGTATACACCTTTTATGGAGCAGTTAAAAAATACATGCAATACCTCTGTTAACTCTCTGATGGCCGCTGGTCTTTTCATAAATCATGGCCATTGTTTGTCATGATGCATGGATCAGTCCTGGTAAGTAACTCGCCAGGGTTACATTAATACATCATGCCAAACCGTCAGCGTTGCTACAGTCCCAGAGGGTTGGCATGATGCTCCAATGAAGTGCTGGTGAGCGGACATGCCAGGACTTCATCAATGCATCATAATAACGAATGGGCTTGATGCGATCCTGGAGCATTATGCAAACTCTTATTAATTATGTGTGTTCTGGCACCAGTATGGGGGCATAGGTACCGTACACAGTATGGAGCTTGTATGGAGGCAATATGGCTGCCTCTATGTATTAACCCACATACAACCTATATGATTGACCCGAGGGCAGGTGTTTGGAGGTGGGTAATATCTTTCAGGTGAGTTGATCAGGTGTATGGAGGCTGTATACTGCATCACACACTGCACCACAACTGGAGGGTGTTGCTCCTATAGTAAAAGGAAGAGCTGGCTAAAATGCCCTCATTTCCAGTCCTTTCTTTTCATGTAGCTATAACCTGTCCCTTTTGTTGCTCACAAGTGGTCATTCAAGTATGGTGCTAAAAACGGGGATTTGAGTAGTTACCTAGTTGGGAGAAATCAGTCATTATAATATACTACAGAGTGTGTGACATGAGTGACCTGATAGTGCAGCTCTCTCTGTTTTAAACAAGGCAGCTGACTTTTCAGACTAATGTGGTGAGTGCAAGTTGAATGGTGAAGCAGAGCTTGACTTCTTTTGAAAAGAGGGTACCTACTGACAGCTCTTTTTACCATAGGAGCAACATGCTCCTGAGCACCCCATAATTACTACCCTCCCCACTTACACCTGTACGGTCATAAAGCTAGCTTTGTTAGCAAAGGCGGGTGCATTGTGTAAAGCTAGAGGGGAAATACCAACCCTCTATAGCAAGTGGCCATCATGCATTTATTAATTGCATATGACATTTTCTTTCATCAATTTTTCTCATCATTTATCAGAATTCCTTATAATTCTATGTATTTCTTTATCTGTGTCTGTTCATTTATTAGTTTAGTTCACATTTGGGTGTGGTTTTACTTACAGAATCAATAAAAAATCTTTTCTGGCTTCCCCATCTCTTTTTTTTCTTTAGTTTCTTTTATCCTTATTGCAAACAATTTATTCCTCTAGTACCTCTAGATCTCAAGCATCTAAGGGAGTGATCATTTTTCAACAACGGGGGGGGGGGACTGTTGGGTTTGTGGGGGGAGGTGTCAGATTTTTTCCACCCCTCATATGGGGGGGGATAATTTCAACAGTTTTCAGTGGAAACCCCTTGGGTTACTATCGGTTAAAAGGGCACATTCGCACACGATTTTAAGTTGGCGGGGGTCAAACAAACTTTACCTCCTTAAGGGGGGGTCAAATTTATTTTAGCGCATCCACACACAAACCCAACCCCCCTGTTGTAAAAAAACGATCACTCCCTAATATGACTTATCATATCTTTTAATGGCTACAACAATGGTCATGCCCCGGTTATATCCTTAATCAATTCCAAAGCCATGGCACTGAAACACCAAACACCTTTTTTACATGTGGCAAACAAACCAGTATACGCCTACATGTATTATAGTGTGTCAGGTACCAGAGGTAGAAGTCCATGCTATTAGTTTCCACTTTGTGGACACCTTCTACGGTCACTGCTTAGAGGGGGAGGGCGTCAAGCATATTTGCCTATCATAGAGATCAGATGCACTTCCCTAGGGTCGCCGTGATACATGATTACTGCCCTGGCGAGTAACTCGTCAAAGCTGTATGGATGCATCATGCTGACCCTGCAGTGGTTGATACACTCCCCAAGGGTTAGCATGATGTATCAATGAGCTTTTGGCAAAAATACTCTCCAGTCAGATATTATAGCTTCAGAAGAGCATTAGGGTCAGTTTGCACCAAAAATAATAATTATTAACACAGTAAGCCGCCCGTTAAGGGTCCATATCATTCAAATAACACCTTGCATGCGGCAACTCTTTTTTTCAATGCTGAAACTACATCCTCAGTAAGCCGCCCGTTAAGGGTCCATATCATTCAAATAACACCTTGCATGCGGAAACTCTTTTTTTCAATGCTGAAACTACATCCTCTAAAGAGGAGCCATTACCTTATCTATATCCTGTTTCTGTAGATACATGTGTAAAAATGTTTTAAAATATTAAGGACACTGAACTGACCTAGCACAATAGATGAATTTGAAACCTGACAAAGTGATTCCATATCAATCCGATCTTTGCCCAAGGAGAGTTCTAAAGAGCATAAAACTGTACATAAAACTCCCCATAGGTAGTATTCAGACCGAAAACAGTTTTTATCTAGGCAATTCCATAATCACTGTCACTGACATGAAGTATATTAGTCATTTAAGGACAAGACGGATGCCTTAAGTTCAAGGCTTTGTGTTCATTCGTAATCATGACGCATGGATGCAGGGTTAGGGAGTTACTTGCCAGTGCAGCATTCATGCATCATGCATCATGCTGACACATCTGGTTCTGGCAAGTGCTGGCCAGTACTGCAAAATACTATTAGATAGTGAGTAATAAGCAGTTTTAAAATGGTATCAAAAAGAATAAAAAGCAGCCTTAAAAGGGTTAAAATGGAGGATCTCCCACTATAAAAGCAACATCAATGGCTTTGACCTGGAATTCCCGTGAATTTATTGGACACCTGGTGTGTTCACCCTTTAATGGCCACTGATGCAGGAGTCACTGGTCGCCATAATGCACCAGTGACTCACTATCACTTCTTTGGAGCATCATGCCTACAATCCAGGGTTTATCAAGCCCACAGGGTCGGCATGATGCATGAATGTAGCCCTGGCAAGTAACTCACCAGGGCTACATTAAATTTTTTTGTGTTATGACGACCAACGAGTATAATGTATTAGTAGCCATTAAAGGCTTAAAGCATGGCCATTGCTTGTTATGATGCACCAATGAAGTGCTGGAGAGACTGCTCGCCAGTACTTAATTGGTGTATGATGCCAACCCTCAGGGAATATAGGATCGGCCTGATACATGAATGCGACCTTTAAATGGTTACTAAAGGCTAATTCATATTGTAACAAAGCACCTTCACCCTGTTAGAGTGTTAGACATAGGACGTTATGTAGCTGCATTAATGATAGGATGACACAGATAGCACGCATCACCCTCCTCACCTCCTCCTCCTGCTGGGTACAAACCCACATACACCCTATATATAATTGACCCTAGGGTGGGTGTATTAGGGGTGGGTAATTGATGCTATAGGTGGGTTCATCAGCTGTATAATATAGACGCTGTATGGGGACAATATGGCTGCCGTTATGTATAAACCCATATATACATCCTATCCTATATGATTCACCTGAGGGCAGATGTTTGGAGGTGGGAAATATATATGTCAGGTGAGTTGATCAGGTATATAGAGACTGTAAACTGCACACTGCACCACAACTGAGCTGCCCACATTACTACCCTCCCCATTGTGTAGCGGGGAAAGAATGAACCAACCCTCTTGTGCCAGTGGCCATCATGCATTTATTATTACATGTGTTTTTTTCTATTCATTATCTATCACAATTACTTATAATTTCACGTATCTGTATATCTTTGTCTGTTTATTCATTCATTTCTTCACTTTTGGGCATTTGGTCCATGATTATGTTTGCAAGACCAATAGAGAGTGGCTTCCCCTTTTCCTTTTTTTTTCTTAAGGTGGGGGGGGGGGTTGTGATTCAAATTTTTGACCCTATTTCATATTGTCATGGCCACAATAACGGTCACATCCTTAATCAAATAAAAAACCTTGGCACTGTTGAACACAATACATGTGGCAAACAAACCAGTATACGCCTACATGTATTATAGTGTGTCAGGTACCAGAGGTGGAAGTCAATGCTATTAGTTTCCACTTTGTGGACACCTTCTCCAGTCACTGGTTGGAGGGGGAGGGCGTTGGCTGCCATAGTCCATGGAGAAAGTAACAGGTAGTACTACTGTTAACCCTTTGTTGGTGGTAATGCTACATTGATTAACCCTTTTTTCTGTCTAAGGGGCTAGTATTCTGATGCAATATTCCCCGTGATTATCATTAAGCATATTTGCCTATCCTAGATGTAAGAGGTTCGCATACATGGATAAGTGGCGAGTAACTAGCTAATGTTGCACTCATCATACAGATCCTGAAGTGTTTGATACACTCCCTAAGGGTTAGAATGATGCACTGTATATATCGATGAGTTGTTGGCGAAAATACTCTCCAGTCAGATATTAGCTTCGAAAGAGCAATATTATTGAGTATATTAATGCGGTAAGCCGCCCATTAAGGGTTAACATCATTCAAATTACACCTTGGGTGCTGCATCTTTTTTTTCCAATGCTGAAACTACATCCTCTAAAGAGGAGTCATTGCCTTATCTATCTCCTGTTTCTGTAGATACATATGTACAATGTTTTAAAATATTGAGGCCACTGCACAGACCTGGTGCAATAGATAAATCTGAAACCTGATAAAGCGGTTCCATATCAATCTTTTCCCGAGGAGAGTCTTTATAATGGAGCATAAAATTGTACCTAAAACTCCCCATAGGCAGTATTCACACAGAAAACAACTTTTATCCAGGCAATTCCAAAATCACTGTCACTGACATAAAATTTAGTATTTATATAACCATTTAAGGAGAGAGCTGATGCCTCAAGGCTTTGTGGCTATTTGTAATCATGATTCATGAATGCAAGGCTGGTGAGTAACTCACCAGTGCTTCATTCATGCATCATGATGGTACACTCTTTGAAAGAGACTGGAAAGAAATCTAAAAGAAACCAATGGGGCTCTGGCGAGTTACTCGCCAGTGCTGACTGATTACATCCCCATGCAAGTTACTAGGGGACATTTAGGTAATAAACAGTCTTGAAAGGGTTAAAATGAAGGATCTCCCACTATAAAACAACATCAATGGCTTTGACCTGGAATTCGCATGAATGGTGGGGTAACCCTTCAAGGGCCACAGATGCAGGAGGGCATAATGCCATTGGTCGTCATATTGCACCAATGATCATCCAGCCCTTCATTGGAGCATCATGCCAACCCTCCAGGTGTATCAAGCCCCGTAGAGTCGGCATGAGCATGAATGTAGCCCTGGTGAATGACTCAGCAGGGCTACATTCATGCATCATGACGACCAACGAGTACAATTCATAAATGCATCAGCGGCCTTTAAAGGGTTAAAGCATGGCGTCTACCTGTTAGAGTGAATTTACCGCTCATGACCAAACTGTCTGTCTCACCCACACTTAAGCAGGCAAAGGGCATGGGACCCTGCTGATCCTTGTCTGTCATTTAACGCATTGACCCTTTAGGGGCTGCTGATGCAGGAGTGTATCATGCCTATAGGTCAGCATGATGCACCACTGAAGTGCTGAAGAGTCTGCTCACCAGCATTATGCCAACTCTCCGGCAGTGTATCAGACATGTAGGGTTGCCATACTGCATTTGTGCATCATAGCGGCCAAGGGTCATTTATGATGCACTCTTGCACTAGCGGCCCTTAAAGGATGAAGGGAAGTCAGTATGATGCTTGAATCCGTTGGAGCATATCGTGCTGACCTTATTATTGGACTGATGCACTCTCTCAGGATTTACATTAGGCTTTGCGTGAATTCACCCCTAGTGAAACAATTCTATTCATGTATTTTCTAACCTTTAATGTAGAGTTGACACACTCCTAACTGATTTGCAAGATGCACCAATGCAGTACTGGCGGGTGACTCATCGGTGCATTATGAGCATAGACGACTTTTTGGATATTAGATATCATGTCACTTATGGCTCCTTAACATTTTTAGGGTGCTGATGCAGAAGTGCACCATGCCTATTGGTCGTCATGATGCACCAATGAAGTGCTGGTGAGTCTGCTCGTCAGTACTTCATTGGTGCATCATGCCGACCAATGGGGTTATCATGATTGCAAGTTACTTGCTAGGGCTGCATTCATACATCATGATGACCAATGAGCCTGATACATGACTGCATTGTCGACCCTTAAAGGGTTATTAAAGAGACATATTACCTACTACACGGACCAGTGACCCCTGGTGGTAATGTGGCTAGTTATTAGCCTCATAATAGAGGGTGGGACACTATAGGACCTGACACTTTGTCATGTTGGAGGAGGGGACTGGGCCCAGGAGGGTCATTTAATAAAAGGACAGAGAAAGGGTTGAAAAGGAAATAAAGGAAAAAGGAAACAATAAGATAAAAATAAATAATGCTCTAAGTAATGATCATTTCAGACATGGAGACCACATATGACAGGTTTTTCGTAGAATCTATTTAGGTAGGATTTTCTAGGTCGCACAATTTCTAGTATTAGATCCCAAATAAAAACAAGCTGTAGGCCTACATAACAGTTTGGAGAATTCACCACCTTTCATAAGGTTCATATTAAGCTATTAATCTATGTTTAACCCAGGACGAGGTGGGGTGCACGGTCGGGTTTATTCCCAGCTTACTCCACCGAGTCCTGGGTTATAACATAGATTAATGCGTTTACACAATGATTCCTCAATTTTGTATTAATTTCTTACCTTATAATGCCATAATAAATGCAAAAGAAATTTTCTGAACCCTTGCGATACTCCCCAGTTTGCCTTGCCAGGCCCATAGCCATTTTGGTCGTCAGCACTTGACCAACTTTCGACACATTTTTCGTATTGAATCCAAGCATGCCATTCACTGAGCTCCTAGCACCAACAAATATAATATACTTAGATGGTGTTCGCCTACTTTTTTCCCCAATTATATTCAAAATAAATGAGAATCCAATGATTTTTTTCATAGAGATAGGTCTGGTCACCTGCCTCCTCATCGTGTTGACAGTGTGGGAAGGGCCCGGATGTAACCTGACATACTTTCGGCTGAAGAAGTGCGTCAAATACGCATTAAGCAAGGAATGGCTGATGGCGACTTGCTTACAATGGAAAAATCATTGGATTCTTATTTATTTTGAATGTTATGGAATCCTTTGGCATGGTGTGTTCATCTAGAATACCTTAGGATGTTCCCCTGTTAATAACTCAGGATGGTACCATTGGATTCTATGCTATCAAGGTGTGCAAAGCCCCAGGTATGTCAGACCACTTATTCAAATCCTTCATATACATTGGCTTCTACTACTGTTCTGCATGGAGTAGTGGACAGCGAGTCTATTGCCACAGTGGCTGGGGAGCGCTTCCCATAGAATCCTGAATGGTTTAACTGGAAATGTATGGCGAGGTTGACTTTGTATACTTCTCCAATTTATTAACATGTCCAGATTCACACAAAATCTTAGATAAAAAATAAAGGTCTGAAAGTGCAGTTAAACCCTGATAACATAACTGGGTTATGACCAAAAAGGCACAGTCTAAGCCAGAATCGTGGATAAACACACACACACACACACACACACACACACACACACACACACACACACACATACACACGGACGGTTAGGGACTACTTTCGGCTCGTAAGGATACCAATGATGTCATAGTATGACGTCACAGTCAACAACCCACTGGTATAAAAGAGGTGGTTTCAAAGTAACCGTCAATTGGCTCGATTCACCTGTACAGGTGACACCACGCTGGGTGTTCCCTTTGAATTTATATATATATATATATATATATATATATATATATATATATATATATATATATAATATGAAGTTGTTTTCAAAGTTTATCAGGTACCAAGCAGTATTGCCTTTTTTTCTATATTTCCTTGTATTTCCTTTAGAAATAATCTGTCAAAATCCTTAAGGAACACCTTCCAACTTTTCTTTTAGCTCTTGACAGGTTATTACTGCAAAAAAAAGGCAATTAATCAATGGTCATCAACTGTCACCCATACATCACCCATCTGTTGATAATGCGACAAAATGCAAATTGATCTATCGACTTTTGATGAAAACCGACGTCTGCAGAATGATCAGATGATGCCCATCAATCTGGATTAGAGAACATGCATTATATAAGGATGAGTAATTAACAGCACAGAAATAGGTCCTAATATAGTGGAATCATTATTTTATTCCTATTCTGATTTAGTTTTCCTGAACCTGAACAAAAGCAGAGAATGCTAAAGGCTGTTTTCAAAAGACTGAGAAGCTTCTTCTTCGGGCAGGTACCACACTTCCCATTTCGCTGCACTACTCAGCAGCTCAGGAACACTCCCCAAAATTCACCCAAAAAGGTGGCCATTTTGCAACAAATCAGACTGTTGCAAAAACTGATGGAACCACTTCCATGAGCAGCAACTTCCTGGGAAGGGGTTGTTACTTTGGAAGTACTCATCAGTTCTGGACTACTTCTGTTAGGAAGTAGCTTTGGAGAACAGATGAGAGAAGTGACTACCATTAGAACCAAAGGTGACTCACCTCCATTTTTTTGGAAGTGCACCTTTGACATAAGTGACTTCCAATGGTTTGGAAACAACCTCCATGCCTGTCAGCTCACCAGCACTGCATCGGTGCATCATGGCGACAGAAGAGCATTAGCCTGGAGGTTTTATGTATCACATAGGGAGTGATTCTCTTTTGATTCTACCAAGAGTTATATTCCCAGAATGCATATCCAAACTATACAAAAGTCGTGAAAATATCGGTGAAATCCTTGTCCTTAAAAGTTGCCAGAGATCCACAGTAATTTTCACAGAAATTTCTTGTACCACTGCTTTACTGTACTGCCATCTGGGGCATCATTGTAGAAACTACACTGCTTCACTGTATTACAATTAGGGTGGTTCCTTGTTCAGATTTATGATGATGCCTGTTAGATTCGACAGCTATTTCTTAGAGCGAATGGTCCATGAAATGCATGGATGCAGCCTTGGTCAGCAACCTGCCAGTGCTTCATGGCTAGAGCCCCACACTGCCATTATGACAAGTCGGCATGATGCACCAATACAATACTGGTGCATCATGATAACAAATAAGTATGAAGCCACAAGGCATCAGGCTGTTCCTAAATGGTTAAACTGTTTATAAATAAACCTTTTGTGTGTAAGAATAGGCCCCACCCATACTAAAGCTCTCTACATATGTATAGTGTAAAACAAGGAATTCTCCTAGGGCTTTGTTTCAATTTAACATAAGGAGATGCTATCCATACTAACTATTTGGCAGTCAGTGTTCCTATGGGGAATCCACTACTCTGAGGTATTATTCACCCAGTACTGACTTGTATACGCTGGTGTATTGCAGCTGTATGTTTTTAACCCTACATTCATGCGCTGGCTGATCCACCCTGCGTATCAATGCATACTCCCCAGACCTATATCAATGTAATAAGACATCAAACAGTAGTTTCAAGCAACAACCAATTAAGGTTGTATTACATCATGCCTGCCAATCGGTATTAATGCACAAATGCAGTTTTGGCGAGCCTGCTCGCCAGCACTGCATCATGCCGACCCCTGATAAGTGCATCAACCCAAAATGTTTGGCACACTGGGTAGACGCCCTGGTAAGTTACTCGCTAGGGCTGCATTCATGCATGATGATAGGAAGGGCCACTGATGCATTAATGCTTCACGCCCATTGGTCGTCATGATGCACCAATTAAGAGACTTCTCGCCAGCACTTCATTGGAGCATCATGCCGACTGTCCCAGAGTGTATGTATCACCCTCGTAGGGTCGGTATGACGCCCCAATGAAGTGCTGGATCAGTCTCGCCAGCACTTCATTGGTCCATCATGATGACCAATGGGCATGATGCACTCCTGCATCAGCGGCCCTTAAAGAGTTAATGAGGTATCCGTGACATATGTAGGTTTTTATGCCTACCTTACAGCGCATACACACCTGTACACCATAGAGGTTATGGTGATGTGATGCTAAACAGGGAGGGGTGTGGTCCCAGTCTGAGACTACCTGCTAACTGTATGTATGAATAACCCCTGTAATGCCACAGAGTGTCAGGGGTAGACACTAAAGCTGGCTCGGGAGCCAATGGCCTTAAAATCTGCATGCGAGCCCACAATTTTCTAGTGATTATTGGGCCAGGGAGGGCCACAGAAATTCTAGGAGTATTGGCTATAGTCATGTTATATAAGCTATATGTTGTATATCATTGGAAAGAGAAAATTACAAGGGAAATAGACATTTTATATAATGTGATTCAATGAAGAATAGTTTTCATTTTCCTTTGATATACTGAAATATTTATTCTGGGCCAACAGATGTTTGTGTGGGCCCATAGTTTTCTGTAGCTACGGGCCCGGTGGCTGCAAAAGTCAGTGTCTACCCCTGGAGTGGTTTATGCCTTCCAGTTATTTCCCAGGGTGTTGCATGAATGTATGGTATTTCAAAACGTCAAATATAGTTAAAGTTAATGATGAGAATGGAATTAGTTCTTAGGTGGAAATTAGTTATTTCATTCTCATTCTGACTGGCTTTATTGGGTTTTGACGGCAGGGCAAAAAGGGATTTCTAATAAATTTCTGGTAATCATGGATATTGTCTTTCTTATTTCCATAAAACTTTAGTTTTGTCTTCAGATTCCATTGAAATATTTCATAATGAAAAGAACAAGAGGCAGGTGGTGTTTGTCAGTCTGGGTCAGACTACTGTTGATCTAAATTCCAGTGTCTAACCTGTGAGTATGGGGATCCATCCTAAAGGCAGTACACTTTAACCCTTAGATTACAATACCCAAAAGTTTATTTACCTATCATGTGATGCACCAATGCAGTTTGGGTCAGTAATTCACCGGTGCTGTGATGGCAATGAAATATCTATGATGACCAGAAATGTATGAGGAATCTGTATTGGCTTGCAGTCTAAACGCAATAAAGCCTGTACCTGGGAAATAAAAAAAGGAGAAAAAACATTTCTAGTGTGAATGATATATGTGTGTTTCAGATTAGCAGGGCAGGAAAAACAGAGTGGGTATACAGCTTATTCCTCTTCTTTAAAATGAGATAAAATAAACAAATCTAGAGATCTGGGTAAAATAAAACACCTTTTTTGTACTCAGAAAACACCCAGTGCTGCTCCTGTGCTAATGAGGTCGGGGTTAATCGTGCCAGACAGTTCCCAGCGCAGACCACTTGTTCTGTACCCTGTATTTACATGTTGTGTTAATCCCAGCCATACAAAGGGATATGAGAAGGACCTCTATATATACAGGCCTGTATACATGTATACATAACCATAGGGCAGGGGATTATTCATGTGTGTTTATAACCTCTACTCCTCTTCAGAAGAGAATAGCACTTTAGTGCGCAGTGTCTTTTGTCTACATGATGCATGAATGCAGCACTGGTAAATGACTCTAGTAACTCGCCAGTGCTGCATTGGTGCATCATGCCTACCCTGGAGGGTGTGCAAAAATCCAAAATGAAGCAACATGATGCACCAATGCATTAATAGCGAGTTAATCGTCACTGCTACACCATGATGTGTATCATTTTATGAGGCATCATGCAATCATTAACGGGTTAAGCCCCTATACATAGAGGAGCATCACAGACAGGGGTTAGGGTAGTTTTTGTGATGGGCGCCCCATGTAGATGAAAACATAACTACTGACATGGTGACCCTCTACATGATACTAGCCTTTAAGGGGCCATATGATGCCTCCAGGTTCATGTTCCTTGGTTGTTATGATAGGACCAATGCCATACTGGCAAGTCAATTCACCAGCACTGCATTGGTGCATCATGCTGACCTTTGGGAGTGTATCAAAGTGTGTAGGGTCAGCATAATGCATAAATGTGACCTTGTGAGTCACTCGTTCAGGGCTACATTCATGCAACATATTGACCAGTTTACATAATGCAATAAAACACTATAGTTATACCACTCCTATAGGGTTAGTCATGCATCAGTGGCCCTTAAAGGGTTAAGAGGCCCATCATAGGGAGCAGTTTTACCATCTGATTACTGTACTGCTACCAGACCTATTTACACTCTGTGCACACAAGGGTGATCGGCTGCCCAAATAGTATAGCACGCTGAACAGGGCGCACTGTATTATATGGTTAACAACTGAAAATAAACTGTACAGTCTTTATACCACTATTAGTATATTGATTGTATCATGACTTATAATCTTACATTTATAAGGAGTATACAACCTGTGGATTTGATACATTGATGCGTCATGCTCATTAACCTTATAACTATGAGTAATTTGTATGCCCTTTTGTTGTCTTGAGTGCCCCACTGTGCTTTATTTCATGTATTTCAGCTATTTCCAAGAACTGGCAACTGTTTGGCAACATGGAAACACTATAATAATAAAAAAAGTAAACTCTAATCACAGAGTAAAGCATTGGTTCCGCTGCTGTCATTCGATTGAATTTTTCGCTAATCCTATGATTTATGATAAAGCAAAGGTCTGTTGTACTTAAACTTGGAGAGTGTGACCCACTGAACAGGACGTAAGTTGGAAACTTTCACAACTTGTGCAAGGAGAACGTGATTATCTCCTGAAAATGTAGACACGCCAGAACATCTTGTACTTATATCAGTTCCTGGGAATATCCCGAGTCTTTTCTGGGAATATCCTGAGTCTTTCCATAGAAATTCCCAAGCCATTCTCGAGGTCTAGACTAGAGAACTTTCTCGAGTATAAGATGTTTAGGCATGTCTACATTTTCAGGAGATAATCACGTTCTCAATTCTTGTTGTATTCACAAGTGGGGACTCGAAAAATTCCTGAGTAATTCTCAAGATCTTGTTCAGTGGGGACCCACTGATACTGCAACAGGCCCCTGGCAGAGGTTTTGGGAGATGGTGTGGGGGAGTACAGTCTTGATGTGTATTTGTACTTGCCTTATAGGATACCCACAGGGGATAGATCCCTTTATATCCATCTATGTGTACATGTATACCCATACATGAAGGATGGTTAACCCTTTAAATCCAACATAGTGCTTTAAGGCATTATGCCCATTGGTTGTTATGATGCATGAATGTAGCCCTGGTGAGTTACTCACCAGAGCTACATTCATGCATCATGCTGACCCTACAGCAGGGATGTAAGTTTTCTGAATTTTGTCTGATTTTAGAATTTTCAGAGTTCAGACATGTCCATGTTTCCTTTCTTGGATCATGGTTTTGTAGTATTATACAAAGAATTTAGACTTTCAATTTTTCATACACCCTGACTTACATCCCTGCTAAAGGGTCGATACACTCCTGAAAGGCTCAGTAAGATGCATTGATGCAATGCAGGTTTTTAGACTCGCTAGCACTGCATCGTCGGATCATGACAACAAAGGAACATGAGCCTGGAGGAATCATGATGGGCCATTAAAGGGTTAAAGACCTAAACTCCTCTTTTTCCAGCATATTCTGCCAGATCTGTTGGTAACATCTATATCAGACACAGACACGTGGCAGAGCCTGGTGATTCTGTTTTATATACAGTATATTTTATCATGAAACATAGACTATCAAAGCTCAGAATAGGAGCATTTACGATGACAAGCTCTATAGGAAATACATGCAGTAGAAAATAAGCCATGAAAATGAACAAACTAAGTCATGTATTCATATATTACCCCTTTTTTGTTTAAAGTCTACATTCAATATTTCATATTCTGTTAACAGCTATCCGATAAGCGTATGAATATGTAATATATTGACTTATACCGCAAATGCCTCTGTAAGCACCTTGGTGCATACAGACTACCTAAACACTTTATCACTGAAACAAATGCTTGAGATACACTGCTAGTGCTGAAAATCTACCACAATACCATAATGGCCCGCTTAAGTGCCAGGGTCTTATTAAGCGCTCGTCTCAAATAAGCACCAGGGTTAAAGGGGTATTGATATTAGACTTAAACACTGAAATCTGTATTTCAAATAAACGCCTGTCTTGTATGAGCACTGAAATCTATGAACAACCGGGTGCTCATCCTGACCACTACGGTATCCTGTATTACCTAGTGCATATTCTAGACTGGTCCTTATTTGAGACCCTGGCAGTTATATGTGCAAATACGGTAGGCCTTGACATGATTCTAAATGGTTCAATACATGAACATGGAAAGTCCACATAAAATTCAAATATTTATTAGGGAGCTATCCCCACAGCATTATGGATTTCATCCATTATTTCTTTTTTCTTTTGCCACCAATTGTGAAAACTCCACTTTGTTGTGCACATCAGTTCAATATAGATGTGACAGCAACCCGATGGACTGTGATAGATTATCATGTGATTGGTGTAACTAAATGAAAAAGATGCAATGTATTGACTACAGTGCTATGATAACATCGACAGCATTTTATGGTAGCGTGTATAAACGCTGTTATGCAGTAGGGTTTAAACACACAGGAGGGTGTTGCTCCTATTGAAAAAAGAGCTGTGAGTATGTGCCCCCTTTTCTAAACAAGTCTTGCACTGCTTCACCTAAGTACTTGCACTCACCACATTAGTCTGAAAAGTCACCTGTCTTGTTTAAAATAGAGAGAGCTGCACTACGAGGCACCTACTCATGTCACACACTCTATAGTTTATTATACTGACTGAATTCTCCCAACTAGGGACCTACTCAAATCCCCCTTTTTTTGCACCATACTTGAATGACCACTTGTGAGCAACAAAAGGGACAAGTTATAGCTACATGAAAAGAAAGGACTGGAAATGAGGGCATTTTTAGCCAGCTCTTCCTTTCACTATAGGAGCAACACCCTCCTGTAAAATATGGCTTGAAAATTGTAATATGATAGAAAACTGACGCTTTAGAGGCATGTCAACTCTATAGCTCTTTGCAGCCCCTTACAGGGTTTAGCTTTCCCACCCTGGAGTGTATTACAATATGGCACCCGCAATACACAATAAAGCTGCAGCTAACTCAGACTGATGACACTGAGCAGGGCCCTGAATAATACATGGAATATCCCCGGGGTATATCCCACCATCACCCACAACCCACTGCCTGGAGCAACTCCCCTAACCTTTAATACCTCCTGGAGCACCCTAGAACCCATACCATGGAGCAATCTCCCACCATATTACCACCTGGAGCAAACCTCACCCCATTATTCACCCAACTCTCTAGCTTATGCACACACACACATACACCTTAAGTCTCCTCTCCTACATGAAGCAATGCCCTTTTATGATGAAGTAGGCCTACATCGGTATTCTCAATCATTTAGACGTGTTACATCTCAAGAAAACTATAGTTGGGGCCCTCTACTTCCACTCCATGGACTTGCTCTTGTTATGAAGGCTACCCTATATATTTAAAAGGTTGCTGGTACCCACTCACATTGAAATAGGTGTTGAGGCTTACCAGCTTGCCGTGGAAACCGGGCCCAGTCGAAGGGGTCCTTTATGATTATATATGTATTGCTGATGGTCTATCAAATCCAATCAATTCCAGCAGACTCATTAAAACCTAACGGCCGTTAATGCATGTGTGCATGCATTGGGCCTATTGTTTGTGCTGATGCATCAAAGAGGTGCTGGTGATCTTGATGTTGCACATCATTGGTGCAACATGCTCAGTAGGGCCGGCATGATCTTGTGGGTTCATATTAATTAGCAAATTAAACAGAAAATTAGCAAATCAATTTTAGTATAGCAAGACTGGGGGGACGATTGTAAATATAGCCATTTCTCGGAAAATATTCTGATTTTAGTTCTGTAAAAAAAGTGTATATGTAAAATATAGACCCTTACCAACTATGGTGACATCAAAATTATGTATTTTGATGGGAAAGTAAGAGAAGATTGAATATAAACAAGGGTACTAAGTTCTTAGTACACACTATGATCCAGGGGTCATCTCTCAATCTTAGGACGTACTAAGAAACAGGTTAGTCCTGAAACTGGTAATTCACTGCAGCATCACTTTTGTAATGTTGAAATGAAGTGCTGGGCAATATACTCACTTGGGCTGCATTTCTGTGTCTCAAGGAAAGAAGATAATATGAACCTTGCCTCCAAAAGTGGAAAACATATGTTATGGCTTGCATTGTAATAACATCATCAATGATCAATCAAATGAGCTATGTTGTAACAAATTAATCTTTTCTCAATTTTTTTCAGGTGAGTAAAATGTTGATCCGACTCCGATCAAATCCAAAAATTCCTATCAAGCATTGGCATTTTGCAGTCGTAGTGTTGTGTGTGGTCGTAGTGCCTTAAGAACTGGCCTCCTGGGGCGCATTTCCTATAACGTTGATTAACAACGTTGTAAAATGACCCCCTGTTGATTTATTCTCTTTCCTATAGAGTTGCATCCCAATAGTGTAATAAAGGTAATATCTATGTCCTCTCCCGTGTATACCCATTCAGTCATAAATCTAGCGCCTATGGCATTGGATTTATTCAAGCAGTGGGAAGAGACCTTACCCCACAGATTTATTGCTATATTTATTATCTAAAGCTGGGAGGGTAGTGCCATAAATAAGAAGCAGATACAGTTGCACTCAATTTAGATAAACATGTAATCAGGGTAGAGATATAAAAATGGATGTGCATTAGTCGGAGCTCTCATGCCGAATGTAATATATCTAACCCCTGTCAGGAATGTCGATATCTCTTTTCAGGTTGACGCTGTAAAATTTGATCTATGTGTCCAGATTACATCAGTGTACTATCTTTTTATAGAGAACATGGCTATCATGGTATCTCAAACTCCTATATGCGCATGCTTAACATGATACACTTATCACAGTGTTGGTGAGTAATTCACAAATATTGTTTTGGTGCATCATGTCGACCTTTTGGTAGCATATCAACGCATCACAGAAACAACAGGCGAGTAACCTATCAGCACTAATTCTGACCTATTTGCTGCATATCTACACGGTATACAGGAATGCATCCTGCTGCATATCTACACGGTATACAGGAATGCATCCCGCTGCATATCTACACGGTATACAGGAATGCATCCCGCTGCATATCTACACGGTATACAGGAATGCATCCCGCTGCATATCTACACGGTATACAGGAATGCATCCCGCTGCATATCTACACGGTATACAGGAATGCATCCCGCTGCATATCTACACGGTATACAGGAATGCATCCCGCTGCATATCTACACGGTATACAGGAATGCATCCCGCTGCATATCTACACGGTATACAGGAATGCATCCCGCTGCATATCTACACGGTATACAGGAATGCATCCCGCTGCATATCTACACGGTATACAGGAATGCATCCCGCTGCATATCTACACGGTATACAGGAATGCATCCCGCTGCATATCTACACGGTATACAGGAATGCATCCCGCTGCATATCTACACGGTATACAGGAATGCATCCCGCTGCATATCTACACGGTATGCAGGAATGCATCCCTGACGAGCAAATCACCGGCACTGCATTGGTGTATTCTACTCACTATTGGGCAGTATATTAGCACAATGGGATATTCATCATCCATGGCGAGATACTAACCAAGGCTGTTTTCATGCATTATGACAGAAAAACATGCTGCATTTAAACACCATTCTGCCGTCAAAGGGTCCAATGTTTGGTGATGGTATTACCATAGTTCATATATGCCTAATACTAAGGAGTTGCTTAAGTGATAGAACACCTTTATATCGGCTCTCAAAACCTCCATTAATGACGTCAGGGCGTTTATGTCTCCTTTTTATGACGTGATCTACGTCATGACCAGGGTGTCTATCCGACCTGTTGCAGAAACTTGGCTTTGGTTCGGCTACAGATGTTTGGCAAAACCTTGTCACTCACTATCTATGATTGCAGCACCGGTGAGCATGTATACTCAACACGCCTGTATCCATGCAACATACAGTGTGCGGGGTCGATACCTTCACTTATAAATTGATGGCAGTGAGCAAGATGGCCAGCACCTACACAGTAGTGACCCAGAGATTTGAATAAAAATGTCCTACTCTCCCACCCGAGCTTTGGTGTACTGATGGCGCTGATCTTTTGGGAATGTTTCAGGGCCATTGGCCAGCACGAGTGATTCATTCATAAATCAAGCTGAAGAATTGCAGCATGCATTGAATCATCCCACTGTCAGGTATCTAAATAATAATCTGAAATCTACGGGAAGTAAAGATTGCCGATTTTGCTTCTAACTACATAGTGCAACACTCCCCTGTTAGTAACGATTGGGTTTAGGACCACTAGGGGCGAGGATGACTGAGTCATAACGAGTTAGTTAGTGAGCGACCTTGACATAAAAAGGTAATATACATGGCTTATAAAGAAAACTCACAACCATGTTAAGTCACGCTGATGTACTGCATGCGTACTGAACCCTTCAAGGTGTGTTAAGACTAATGACGACTCTGTACTGTCAACTTTAGGACCTAAAGTGGTCACCGCTGACTAGTTTCGGATCTTCCATGTTTTCAGTGTGGCGAGAACTACATTACACAATTTCACAGAGGAATGTGTCAGTGCCCGCACATATGTACACCACACACGTGTTTTGGCCGATCTGAAAAACGTACATGTATGATTTCTGCCAATAAACTTGTTAAACTCAAAACTCAAACACATCTGAGGATGTAGGAAAGAGGAGATTTAGACCCTTTTAAGTGGGCCAGGGAAGCCCAGGTTAAAGAAGTAGTGTGTGTGTGGGGGGGGGAGGGGTGACAAGGAAGCAAGAAGTTGAGAACTGATGGGCCCTTGAGTAGTATGTACTCTGAACTATTATATTTACATTACTGTAACAGAACACGACTCCCAGGGGGTACACATAGTATTTCACCGAATTGGCCAAAGTCTTCTGTCTCTCTACTACAGTACCATGAGTATTTCGGATACAGGAATTTGAAAAAAAAGGGAACTCATTACTTCTTTTAAACATTGGCTATTTTTGGCTCAATTCTCGAGGCTTAAAGAGGCAAAACACCTTCTAAATTATGATCCATAGGCTGCTTGTTATTTGGCCAGAAAGCTCTGTTAGACAAATTTCACCAGCATTACATTGAATTCGGGAAATGATACAGGCACTGCCTTTCTCAGGTTCATTCGCAAATGGGCTATAATGGGCAACCGACCTCGGGGCATTGGATTTGAACTTACAGCAACTAATACTGCTTTCCAAAAATAGAAGCAATCTACTGTAAAACCCTTCCCGCTGTCTAACAGTGTATACCAAGGCATCAAGATATAAGCCTGGTCTAAACCTCATTTTTCCTGACAGATTTGTTCTAAGGGAGTGATCATTTTTTAACAACAGGGGGGACTGGGTTTGAGGGGGGGTCAGAATTTTTTCAACCCCTTGACCGGGGGCGGGTCAGAATTTTTTCTACCCCCCCCCTTGAGAGGGGGGGGGGTAGAAATTTTTTTTGCACATCCGCGCGCAAACCCACCAGCCCCTCCTGTTGTTAAAAAATGATCACTCCCTAAATTCATGAGAATTGTCCACCTCCTTCCAGATAGTAGTCACGTTATACATACAAAGTACCCCTACATATAACACAATACATGGAGGTGTCAAGTGAATGACTTGGGTTTCACCATGTTAGTTTGCCCACACTCTGGGTTTCACCTGTTGGATGCTGGGGGTAGCTGTGTGCCTATCTTTATATAAGGTCCCATTAGTTGATTTGAATCTGAATATTATGGTCATGTCCCTTACGGGCGTCCCTAGCCCACTTAAAAGGGTCTAAATCTCCTCTTTCCTATCCTCTCGGATGTGTGTGGTGCAGGCACTGACACATTTCTCTGTAAAATTGTGTAATGAAATATGACCCTAGCTGTCGAAATGGCGTTAAACATATATTACTCACTCACTCACTCACTCATTTCGCTTTAATAAGGGCACGAGAATGCTTTAATCTTTAATGGGCACCTAGTACACAAGTGGATCATGAGTCGTCATGTTACATAACTCTCAATGTCAGTGGTGCATTATGGATTTTGGATGGGGGGGGGGCTGCAAAATCAGGGCAAAAAAAAGCAAATAAAATTTAAACACCTGCTGCATTCATGCATCATGTGGCAGGGCAACGTGGCCGATTTACTCTTAAAGTGTCAACATGAAACAACAATGCGTCAATTTTAAGCATTGGTAAAATCCACATTCTGAGCATCGGTCGGGTCCATTTTTTGGTAATCTAAATTTTTTTTCTATACATTTAAGCGTTGGTTCCACAGCCATACAATCGGTCGGAATAACCCTAATCTGACGATTTATAATATATCAAAAGTATAGATAAAAATCGGTCGGATTAGTGCTAATCCGACCAATTTATGTCTGTGGAACCAGCGCTTTACTGTAAAGAAATCAGTCGAATTAGCAGAAAATGGACTGGACCGACGCTGTGGGACCAGCCCTGAAACAGCTGCAAATCCCCATGCTATTCGTATGGGGCTTTAGATATGAGTTGAAGGGTCCAGTAGTAGGATATTAAGAAATGGCCTCCAGACCTTGTGTTGGTCAGGTTTGATGTTACTATAATGAGGAGTCAGACCTGTATAGTTGGCTCTACAGTGTATATATATGGGCGGTGTACAGTGGAAGCCCTGGGGCGTATTGGCACAGCGTTCACACTATGCTGTATACACATTAATTAACACTGACTTCTTGGCTTTCAAATTGACCACGAGGTGAGGTGTATACATCAGTCTGGACAATATAGGGCTGTGAATTGTACTGGTAGAAGAGGAAAGTCGAGCAAGTAGGTGTGTGTATTTAGACAAAAAAAAAAGAAATCATAGAGAAAGGGGTAGAGCATGAATGGATGGGGGAGAGAGAATAATATAGGTAGGTGTCAGAGTAAGATAAAAGAGTGTGGGGAAAATCCTAGAAAACAGATAAAATGTAGTCTGAGAGAGACAGGAAGGCAGGGGCAGAGAAACAGAGGCATGGGCAAATGCATAATGTTTGAAGGAGGAACAAAGATAGAGTAAACAGAAGCTCATAGAAAATGCAAAGAGATCTGGAGGGTACTCCTCAGGATTGTACGCCTGCACACAACCTCTACCATTTGAATCCCTCAACATTAGAGGGGCTGGTCATAGGTAATGCACTACGACTGCTCTGTAAGATCAGCATCTGATGGAGAAATACACCATCAGCCGCAATTTAAATGGGCTATAAATACCGTAGTATAACCACTTGTAGCTATATTAGTAACTAAATCTGGTATTTAAGTTTATACCTACAACAACTACAACTGTATTGAAGAATAAAAAGCAACCTACTGCATATCCACATGGTGGGCAGACAGTGTAGGGTCTGGTAGGGCAGTCATGCCAGTATAACCATTAGTGACTGCTAGATGCAGCATGGTAATTGAAATGACATCAGAATGAGGAATCACACTATGATTCAAAGGGGTCTAGTTGCACCATCTTGAGAAATGCCTTCCAGTCTTTAAGACTGTGACAGAAACAGAGGAGAAAATAGATTAGAGGGATAGGGAAGGACATTGATACCTGAAGAGAAAAAAAGTATGAAGGGAAATCAGATCAGTTTCAATCCATGAAAGGGAGACCAATAGTAGTTACAGATAGAGGCAGAGTAGCTAGGGCATGGTGATGAAAGCAAAGAAAGGCACTTACTCATGCCTATACTGAAAAAAAAAATGTCTTCGGAATAACAGATCGATCCGCATCCCCAAGTTGCCAGAGATCCGTCTTTATTTTCACAGAGATTCTTTGTACATTTGTGTACCACCCTACTGCCTACTTGGGCATCTTGTAAAAACTACACTGGTTGACTGCAATACAATTACGGTGGTTCCCTGTTCAGTTTTACGAGGATCCCTGGTAGATTCAACAGTTGTGTTTTATACAGTATAGGGTGTGGTGAAGGAAGGAAAGGTACTTAGTTAGTCATGCCTAGTTTGTTTTTTTGAAAGCTGAAGTCAGGAAACCTTCAGGATATTATCTAGTGTAGACAACCCCCTGCTACTGGGACAGGATAATACTGCTTCCAACTTCATTTGTGTCTAGTTAATTATGCATTCTTTGAGCCTAATGGAGGTTTCTTTAAGACATTATAAATAACAATGATGAGCGGAAGAAGACGGCCTTACCCTTTAAGTGTGGCCTAGTAATTCCATACTGTTTTGTAGCCATTTTGGACTAATGCACTGCGGGCTAGTTTGCATTGTGCTGCATTATACCAAGTCAATAGGATTGATACTCTCACCCATGACCAGCATGATGCAAAAATGAAGCCTTGGTGAGTGCATTCAAGCGCTTTTATGACCTTCATTGGTTGTTATGATGCCATGGCGTGCCTGGCCTAGTTTTTAATCCCTTTAAGGACCGCTAAGGAGCGCATCGTGCCCATTGGTTGGCATGATACACCGATAAAGTGCTGGTGAGCATCATCGAGGACAATGCAGACCCTCCGCGGGTGTGTCTTTCCCAAATGGTCGGTATGATGCTTGAAAGCAGCCCCGGTGAATTACTTACCGGTTGCTGCTTTTATTGAACTTGCAGAGTCGATACACTCCCGAAAGGTAGGCATGATCCACCAATGCAGCAAATGAGAGTACATCTAGACAATCACTGGTGCCCATCACCATGGAGTCAGTGTTCGATCTGTAAATGGTTAATGTTTTTTTTTAAGGATGTGTTCGATGTTTTGTAAATTATTATTTATCAGCATTTAATGGAATGGTTCCCTCTATCATCATTACAATTGAAATGCCCATTATTCCCAGTCCCCATCCACTTTGCCAACAAATCAATCAATTAATTCTACCTGAGCTTAGCTGAGGGTTTTCCCATTGTTACTAAAATAATCCTCTATAATTCCCATTTTTATCACATGGAATATTTGGATCCCCACTGAGTGACTGAGTTCCCAAATAATTCCAAAATGGCTTAACATCATTGAAACAGATTCCAATCCTCTTTAATTTTTCTCCCAGAATGAGAAACTTTTCAAAGGCATTTATTTATTACCAAATTTAAACCCTTCCAGTTTTCCCTTTTTCCAGCAGGAGTTTTCTCTTATTAAATCAAATCTGACTCAAAGTTCTTGTTATGGGAACACACCCTCCCACCCTTGTCCATCCAGATTTGGATCATCAGGAAGGGTTTGGCTGATTGAAACAGAACTTTGGGGAATTACACCAAATGAAAACATGGAAACTCAGATGCAAATGCCACCATCTTTTTTTAGCGCTTTAAGGGGAGCATGATACATTCAGATTCATGTTCCTTGGTAGTCATAATGTGTCAAAGGCTTTGATCCAGGATTTGGAAAAGGAGGGGGCGGAGAACAAAATGAGGGGGCACGACTTCCATTTTTGAGCCAATTTTGAGGTTCAAAAGAAGAAAAAAATATCTAAATTACTGACTAAAAAGAGGGGGTTGGTGGCCCGTGGCCCCTGTCTACAACTGTCACTGAATGCAGTGCTGCCGATACCTCACACGAGTACTCGATGGAGCATCATGTTGCCTTTTCAGATGTGCATCATTTGATTTGATGCACGGATGAGGTGTTTTGGCAGGGAGATCCTCCAGGAGCGTATCATTAAATCCTGCTATCCAATTGGCATCAGGCATTAAGGGGGACTACACCCTGGGCATCATGACCATTTGGTGTCCTCAGGCGCCAATGCAGTGTCTTCAAGCAAGCAAATGCATCTCTGCATTATCCACATTAAAGGGCCGGCATGATAGGTTATACTGATTATAAGGACCTGCTTCTATCCTTTTTGTAGAGAATTCTCAGAGGATGGTGGCATTTTAATGCCTTGAGGCCCATGCTCAATGCGATAAATGTTTTTATATCAAAACATGGAAACTATGCCTAAGATTGTAGAAAAACAAAAGCTTGGAGAAAATTCTTATCTTTTAGGCTTTGTCAACTGTACATTGTAATCAGCATCTGGACATTTAGTGCTTAATCTGTATTTTATTTTTAAGTCTTGATGGACGGAAAATACTAGTGGAAACATATATATTTTCGTGCAGCTATATTTTCACGCACCTGGCATAGAAACACCTTTTCACGCAACCATATTTTCGCGCAGACTCAGGTTAAGTGGTACAGTGAGCTTCTGTGTGATATTTTCATGCACATCTTATTTTCGTGCACCTACATAGGTGTGCGAAAATAGTGAAAACATGTACTGTGCAAAAATTAATACGTTTACAGTATACGATTTGACATGGCCAGCCCTGAGAAAATCAGCCACATTCCCCAGGGCTGCTTTCACGATACATTATTATATCAAAGGGATAATGATAATGCATCAAAGGCCAATAAGCTGCATTTAAAGGGTTGCAGAACCCACCAACCAACCAATACAGCCACCAGCCCACCACATCCCTTGGTCCCCATCCATTCTGGAATAATGAAAACACAGGCTCTCCTCCAGGCTGTCAACATTAATTCCACAACAGGAACATGCTCATGACCAAGTTACACTAGCGTTTTATTCTTTCTCTGCTGCTACTGTTCCAATACCCATAGATCTGCTGTTTGCTCCTGGAGTCTTCCCTGTCCTATTCACAGGGCATGTTAATTTTACACAGCAACTACAAATAGATTTATATCCAATCATAACATAGATTTAAAAACCTTTAAGGATGGCATAAGATTTCAATACATATTTGACGGCAAAAAATGCATCAATACCCCTCTGGCTCTGCTGAGTGTGCATGCTTCATTCATGCTCCATTCTAACTGCTTTGAATCGTAAGATCGGTTTGATGTACTATAAAAGTAATTCTCCACATACTGATTATAAGGACCGGCTTATATCCCGGGCTTATATACGCCAGGGCGGCCCCTTGCGCACCTTAGGCTTATTGGCCGCAAGCGGGCCTGGAGCTGGTTCTGGAGCGACATCTACTGATAACAACTGATAAGATGGGACCAGCATGTCCCTGGAAGTGGGTGTTAACCAGGGACAAGGTACCCATCATGGTATGTCTTATCAGTGGGTTCTACCTCAACCAGCGAAATTCAAGATGGTGGATCCACTAACATCCATACTAAGTCCTTTGTAGAAGCAGCAACAGCGTTGTGCCTTGCAGGCAGGGAAGAACTACATTAGATTAGTACTTAATTCTTTAATCCCCAGCTGCACTTAACACAATTAAACATAACACTCTAGAACGCTAGTGCATCTTATACAATGGATGCACCTTATCTAAGAGGAACTTCTTTGCGGTAATGCAATGTGAGTGAGTTAACCGCCAGTGGCAAAGGCATTTGGTGATGAGCAAAGACAACATACACTTCTCTAGGAGTTTATCTCTCGCCTTTATTTACTATTCAATTGTCCTATTTGGCAGATGTTCTGGGACTGCCAATGGCTACATCAGTTATCCAATCTCTTATAACATGGACCTTTTTGTAGAGAATTCACAGTGAATGGTGGCATTTTAATGCCTTGAAGCCCATGCCCAATGTGATAAATGTATTTATATCAAAACATGGAAACATAAAACTATGCCTAAGATTTTAGAAAAACAAAAGCTTGGAGAAAATTCTTATCATTTGGGCTTTGTCAACTGTACACTGTAATTAGCATCTGGACATCGTTTAGTGCTTGATCTGTATTTTATTTTCAAGTCTTGATGGACGGAAGATACTACTAGTATACGATTTGACCTGGCCAGCCCTGAGAAAATCAGCCACATGGACCCATTCCTATATTGTATCCTGCTCCCTGGACCTGTAATGTTTGGAGACACAAACGTGTGTAATATTCATTCATGAGGTTTGGATAACTCCATGTATCAACAATTATGAACGGCTGCCAATTACTCTTGCCTTGGTGCATTATGTATGGGGCGCCTGTAAGATGGAGTTTGATTTACTGACTATTAGGACATTGTGAGTAACTGGGTACTCAATGTGAGCCGATTTATTGCCGATTTTGAATCGAGTACAAGTTGGGGCATATCTGAAGTTCTCTCAGTGCTTTGCAATAAGATTTAAATGTTTTCATTTCATAAGATGGCACCAGATTTTGGCCTCCAATTCAAATCGACCCGATCCTTTTTTATTTGTGATCCGACCTGTGAAAAGGGCACTTAGTGCCAGAGGTGCCAAAATACACTGATAAGGTATTGTCATGATGGGTACCGTGACCCTGGATAACATCCAATTCCAGGGACATGCTGATCACCATCTTATCAGCTTATCATTTAAAGTCACCAGAACCAGCTCCACTCCCGCTTACACCCAATAGAGCATGCATGACTTAATTAAAGAGATGTAGGGTGTACCTATATAATTTCTCACAATGATTGAAGGTGTTACACAAAAGCAACATTTCATTGAAACCAAGCCTTAACATGCTTTATGTCCCTATTTAGCGATACTTAGAAGTCCAGCCATGGTACAATACAATAATCAGCATGCAGACTAGAGTCTTACGATTCATGATTATGTATACGGAAGGGTGCAGGAAAATTAACTCATTATAAGCATCTTATAAGGGAATGAGCTTCTCTACATAACTGTAATTCTGAATACAATCCACTCTTAAATCAAAGGAAACTAATGAGTTTAGCTCTGGATTATAAAATCATTGTGAATGCTTAGCCATATCAGGGATATATATTATTTATACATTATAGGCACTGACGGACTGTGAATTGATGCAAATGAACTGAATCAAAATGCAATTAATTTCTAGACCTTCTCGGGCTACATAATATGTGTTGATGTCCATTGACTAATGGACCAATAGTACAGTTGTGTGTCATTCTATGCTGAACCAGGGCCTTGTTCATGTATTGCTGACTTAGTGCAAGAAGGTTGTAACTGTCATGTTTGGAAAATTGAGTTGTCTTATGTTTTTTATATTTATTGACCTTTATCTATTTACTGTGAAAGTTCCGAAACCCTGTCTTAGATACATGTGTGCCTACAGGCCCCAGTGCAATAAGGTTGTGCTAATTTGATGGTATTGTAGTTGTAACACTTCTTTTGCCTCTCCTGTAAAACTTGAAAGTGCAGTTACAACCTTCTTGCACTAAATCGATGGTATCATGACGACTCCTTCAGTGTATCAAACCTGAAGGTCAGCATGATGCATGAATGCATCACTGTTGATACATTCTCCAAAGTCTACATTCATGCATCATGCCCACCAAAGGGGCACAGTACCTTAAATCCCCATCCTTCCCATGCTCCCTTTAAAGGGTTAAGTCTGTCACAATATGGTATTTAATGGGTGTGTAATTACATGAGAGACTTAGATACAGATTGAGCGATGTGGAAAAGATTAGGCAGGTACATAGGAACTATACTGCAGTAGCAAAGCCAGGGGCTGGGCTGTAGCTGTTTATGTTTTAAGTAGGGCTTGTGTTAATAACGGTTTATAAATATTTATGGTGATTATACCAGTTGATGATGTCTATGATGTAGTCTATTGGGCTATTTGTGATTATTATGTTGGCTATAACTGTATTAGGCTGCATGAAGAATGACTGCAATAACATGGATGTAAATGCATCAATTTCATTGTTCAATATCAAGAACCATTGGAACCTTTAATCAAATAAAGGCTAAAAATAAAGGCTGGAATTCTACAGCAAGCAAAATACATAGGCATTTAACCTTTATACACATCCTTTTTATCTTTAACTCTACATTCAGGCCATTGTCCCAAGTGTTCACCTTCATCCATGAGTCTGACCTAGCTGTCTGTTAACTGTCCTCCCTCGCTTGACCACTGTCCAAAAAAGAAAAAGAAAAAAAAAAGAAAAAAAAGAAGCTGACCACAGCCCTTTAAGGGCTACATATATGTGATACCTCCAGTTTCATCTAAATCTCCATTGTCGTGCAGTGATGAAGGCAATGCATTCGTGCATCATGCTAGTCCATTTGAGTGTATCAGCAGGCTCTGTATGATCAGCATCATGCTTGAATGCAGCGCTGGCGAGTTACTCACCAGGACTGCACTTATTATACATCATGAAGACAAAGGGACATATCATTTGGGGCCCTTTTAGGTTCTTAAAGGGTTAGCAATATGGAGGTGACAATTTGATTGATGCGTCCTCTAACCAAGGGTCATAAATAATACATTGGACACTGTTCATACGACCCTATGTTAGACTATCAGTCTGGGAGTCAATATACACTGCCAGATAAAAAAGATACCTATATTGTACCTGCCACTGATACAAAGCACAGAAGAGACAAAAGTACCATAACTCCCTGTGTATTTATAAGGTGCCTTTCTCGTGTCATGACTTGTGATGTCCCTGAGAATTGTACACGTTCACTTCACAAGCTTTTGACCTGTGATATCCACAGGATAAGAACAAGTTCATAATTCTTTTTAGAATCTCCTGTGTCTTTCTGATGTCCTGGCACATACCCCAGATTTGCCCCAGTTAAACATGTTCATTTTTTGGGAAATAACACAAGATATAGACACATGTCTTGACTTGTAATTCTCACAAGAATCCACTGATTCAAAGGAATGTTCTATTCCTGGGGATAACTTGAGATACAAACTTGTGTTATCACCTTTGATCCACATGAGAATGGACTTCCTTAGAATAACTCAAGATGTTTACTCATGTTTTCTCCATGAGTTTCCACCCTGTCATCAGAACATTTGATTCCTGAGTTTTGTTTAGAAGGAACATATTTAATTCCTGGGAACATATCTAATTCCTGGAAGTAAGTTTGTAATCGCCACAAGAATGCACTGGTTCATAAGAACATGTCTAGTTCCACAGAATAACTTAGATATAAACTTGTGTCATGACTTGAGATTGCTACAAGAATTAACTCATTAAATTCACAGGAAGAACTCAAGATGTCAATTTGTGTAATGACTTGTGATCCCCACAGGAATCCACTGGTTCATGTGAACATGTTTAGTGTGGAGGAATAGCTCGAGATGTAAACTTGTGTCATGACTTGTGAATGCCCTGGGAATCCACTCAGTTCACTTCCTGGAGGCCATTTCTTAACACACTATGACTGCTGTACTTTAAATCGTAGTAACTGTCCTTAAAATAAGGCCATTACAGTATCATGCATTAGTGGGTACTTATGCCTGCACCAGTACGACTGCTCTACCAAGTCTTATATTATTACTGCATAGAAGCTTATAATACAGAGCAGTCATAGGGCAGTGCCTAAGATCACCTACCATATTTCTGGGGGTCTCAGATAGTAGTGGTGGTATGTTGTCATAGTACCTTAAGAAATAGCCTCCAGGAATAACTCAAGGAATCCACATGTCTCATAACATGTGATCTCCACAAGAATCTACTGGTTCATGAGAACATATCTAGATATTACCTAGTGTTTGGCAGGGCAATTATAGTTCTGCAGACAATACATGACCAATATTATTGGGTTTTAATGTCACTAAATGAAGGGCCCTCACTATGACTTAAAAGTAAGCAGTCGTAGTGTGTTAAGAAATTGCCTCCAATTTAGTACTCATTCAGTGTGAAATAACCTTGCTTATAAGGCGCATCCCTAACCTTGGCTGATTTTATAAGGTACAGCACTATGCATGATGAAGGCATTCACCCAACAAAGCCATTCCAACAGGGTTGGTCTATCTGACCACAACTTAAACCCTGACATGCACACTGGGAGTGATCAGGGTAACAGTGACACTTGATCAGTAGTTTCTAGTTAATCACTCTGGTTTGACAGTATTTCTACCACTGGGGAGCTGATCTGACAGATCAGCCTCATACTGGTTAACATAGGCTTCAATGGGATCACCCCACCAAGCTCCACACTGCTATGGTAGAACAATAGACTGCAGAAGGGTAGGCATGCTGGGTCAGTGGCAAAGACTCTGACTAAGCGGGTATTCCACTGCCGTTGGTTGGCCGAATTTTGGTTAATCTGATTATTTTTAAGTAAGCAAAAGTATAGAATAAAAACGGTCGGATTCGTGAAAATTCGGCTGACCGACGGCAGTGGAGACCTCGCTTAAGGAACATGAACTTGGAGGCATTATGCGATGCCTATTCACCCAATACCCAGCAAAAAGACTGGCAGGGCATGCACTAGATAGGGAATAATGCACGGGGCATGGCTGTGGGAGTGCTCTAGACTGTATTGAGACATCGAGGGGCCTTGTAGGCCCCAGGCATTTAGCATCAGCCACCTGACAACACATGAATGTCAATTGTGAATGTCTAATTAGGGAATAATGCATGGGGCATGGCTGTAGGACTGCTCTAGACTGTATTGAGACATTGAGGGGCCTTATAGGCCCCGGGCATTTAGCATCAGCCACCTGACAACACATGAATGTCAATTGTGAATGTCTAATTAGGGAATAATGCATGGGGCATGGCTGTAGGACTGCTCTCCATCTTGGGGCCTATAAGGCCTCTCAATGTCTCAATACAGTCTAGAGCAAGACCACAGCCATGACCAAGTGCACTATTCCCGTTATAACACAGAAAAATCACCCATCAGCCACCTGATAACACATGAATATCAATTGTGAAGTCTAAAGGTGAGATGAAGTTAACCTCCTTTGCCAGGAGTGCATTATCCATCTAGATAATCCATGGTCAATCAGCCAATCAGAACGCAGCATTCAGGATAATGCACTCTGACTTTGCCCATCAGTGTTATAATTGGCTGTATTCAGTTGCTGGTTCCCGCAGTCCCCGGGGGAGACTAATGCATCAGGCGGGGTGGACTAATGTGGTAGTTACAGGAAACTAGGGGAGGAGGAGGTATGGATGTCACTACACCATCCCCTACACACACCCTTAGCCCTTTAAGGGCTGCTGATGCAGGAGTGCATCATGTCCATTGGTTGCCATGATGCACCAATGAGTTGCTGGTAAGACTGCCTGCCAGCACTTCATTGGATCAGCTTGCTGACCCTCCGGGACTGTATCAACCCCATAGGGTCGACATGATGCATCAATGTAGCCCTGGCGAGTGACTCACCAGCGCTGCATTCATGCACCATGGCAATCAATTATTGGTATGATTGATGCATCAGAGTCCTTCTGTCGCTGACTAAAGTGGGGTCGACTTATGTGGTGGTTACAGGAAACAAGGGGAGAAGGAGGTATGGATGTCATACACTCCTTTCCCTACACTACACCCAATTCATTCTGCATTTGTGGAATTCTGCATCCGTACACTTGTATTACTTGGGAATGATCTGCATGATGGATGCATCAATGCAATGCTGGTGATTTTCTCACCAATACAACCATCATTCAATCATCATGCAAGGCAGATAGGTACAGGCACTGTCCTAGTTTATAAATACTTGTGGTAGAATGACTCTGGAATGTGACACTTCTTAATATAGAAATAAGACCACCCTGGTTACATAAAGTCTAAACAACTTTGTAAAGTCTAGCCATACACTGTAAAAACGTACTGTCATATTAATGGTGGTTCACTAGCAACTTTGGGGAAAATATTTTCCTGGCGTTTTTTCCCCCAGAAATTCCCTGTACTACAGTGCTTTACTGTGCTGCCATCTGGGGATTCTTGTAGAAACTACATTGCCTTACTGCATTACAGTTGTGATGGTTCACTGTTAGATTTTCACAATGATCCCTGGAAGATTCAACAGTTGTTTTTTTGAGTGTAGATATTTTGGACTGCAGGTGCGGGTCCTTATTTTAAAGTAGGTGACAGATTTATCCAAGAGGTTGTAGCTTTGAACAAATAAAGAGGTATTTCCTCCCCTATATGTAAATAAACCACACTTTCCAGCATCGCCAGATATATCCAGAAATTATTTGATCCCAGCATGTGTTTTTTAAAACTGAGATAGGGATCATGTCCCCTTGCCTACATTACAAGGATCGATTGAACAGTTACTTTTTACAGTGTATATAATTGTCTCCCTTCTCTATGATGTACGTGTGAAGATCCAGAAAGCAGCAGGTAAAGTCCAATAATAATGTTATCAATGTTAGTATCTTCATAGTCAAAGTATTCTATTCTTGTTCATGAATCGTGTTTAACAGTTTTCTCTTTGTATTTCTTTTAGGTGAGTAAATGCCGGGTTCAACTCTCCGTCTAAGGTAGTATGTACAAGAAGTAATAGAAAATCGCCATGTGCAATTAAAATAAATGCCTATTTTATAGGACAAAAAGAAAAGATGCCTCACAGTCTACTGTAACGCAACAGCCAGCAATGCCCACAACAAATGTACGCCCATTATGGACACACCCTCTAATCACTGAATTAAAAGTCTTACTTTTTTGATGAAGGAAAAAATTAAAGCACAACATATATACAATCAGAAAAAATAGAACAAAACGTACAATAAGAAATATTACCCCTTCCTTAAAGTTAAGACATATGGAACCCAAACGAGCCAGAATGAGAAGAGAGAAAAATAGATTTATTTGTCAAAAATAAAGACAATCACATCTCAAAATGGTTTTACCTCCACCACATTAGGCATGTCCCCCACAGGCTGCTCTGTCCTACAGGCAGAGTGAAACTGACGCCTGTTGCTGATTGGTTGTTGGGCTGTTCTGGCGGTCAGGTAGAAGTGGCTCCACCTGGTGGCTCCATCTTTAACAACCAGGTGCTGCTTTTGGTGTGTAAGGTTTGTGTATGGACGATGTCATTTTGTAACGAATTCCCTTCTAGGGGATTTATCCTATTGCATTTTTTCTTTCTTTTGCACTTTAACCTCAACTTTTCAAGTCCCACATAGATAGTCGATGACCGAGTTAAGGCATTGTGTCGTGATGATACATGAAATAAGCCCTAGAGAGTGACTCACTGGGTTTCCTTCATGCATTTTCCATTCCAGTTTGCCTGATCTGGGCTGGCTGATCTGGGCTACTCAATAGTACACTGATTGTAAAATCCCCAGATGTACAACCTTCCAACTTTTCACCAGCCTATGTGAGCTGAAAACGAGCTGGCACACTGAACATTATCTAACATTTTCCTCTTTCTTCTCCACAGTGAATGAACTTATAGAAATCCACAAGAATCTATCCAAACTGTCAGTTTATCTACGAGTTAGAGCCTGATTAAGCTTGAGTCTTCCACATACCTTGAAACGTCCACGCCACTTATTGGCCAAAAGGATTAGTATGATATCGAACTAACTCTAAATTATTGTTGATCAGCATAGATTCAGCCAGTTTGCAATGCTGGTGCAGATCCAAACTGATATAATTAGCAATTATTGGGGTGAACGTCTCAATATCCCTAAAGGCTAGAACTAGCACTTCTTCGGCCATTCCCTATCTCTGAGCAGGGAGCAGGGATCATGGTTACACGAGCTGCTCAGGCACGTGCCCCAAATTCTGCAGACACAGCTAATTCCATTAGCGTGACAGTCCTTCTCGCCTTAACTTTAAATAATTAGCTCACTGCAGCCCAGAAAATGGCTTGTCCCTGTGTTTATAACAAGGTGGTAAACCTTTAAGTGCTACGTTTTGGTTCCTCAGTCACTTTGCTGTACAATGATACCTTGCATGACCCCCTTTTGTGTGCATTAAAGGATCAGCAGAAGATAGGGTGTGTGTCTTATACAATGGATTAACCTACGTTGGATTAGCACTCAAGTTGCTAAAAGTGCTTGGTGTGCCCTGAGGGATTGCCTCAAGTTACTGGTGTCCCTTATATGCGAGCTGCGCCTTAAGCATGAGGTGAGCTGTTAGAGAATGCCTACTATTTCAGTAATGGTGATTTTGCTGGTCAACACTGCATTCAGGCATTAAACCAACTGGTTTGGAGTGTATCAACCTAGTCTGGTCGACATGATGTTACTTGCCTTAGCAATTTCTTATCACGATGCTTCTTGCTATTGCTGCATTCGTTTATCAGACTAATCCCTCTGCGATAAGGAGCATATTTGCCAAAATGGGTCAGCATGATGCTTGGATGCAGCCAACAGAACATAATGCGCTCTGTGGCCTTTACGCGGTTAAGATGCTTTCCTGTTGAATATAAGCTAGGACTAATGTACTGTCTTGGGAATACACACGTTCTTGTGTAATTACTGAGACTGCTAATGGCGTCCAATCCCAATCGGACTTTTCCCTCCAAATGTAATAATGAAACTACCTCATTTTGTATGTATATGGCTGAAATGTTGAACCACTGACCTAGTTTAGGCTTGGAACGCAAGAATAGGACTTACTGAGGTATGTGGACGTTTAAGTCCACTTTAGGCTATGTACCCCAATGATAGGGGTGACATTCTGATAATTATTTCACCCCCTGTGCGTATACCCATGAGAATAGCATGATGAATTGTAATACACCATCCATTTAGCCTTGCGTAATGCATAACACATTCCTGCAGTATCTATATAATTATCATGCTGGTGCTACAGAGTTTATTTATCCAATGAGCATCATTCTGCAAGCTGCTTTAGTGTCTCTTTACAAGAAATAAAAATGAGATCTTTTGGGCCAATGTAAATCACCAACCATGGCATAAAACAAAACGCAAGGATTTCTTATTTTGTGTGAAAGCTACTTTACTCATTTATTTGAAATCTCACAAGGTAGTGTTCTGGCATACTTTAAATACAGAAAAATAGAGGGACAGAGGGATAGGAATCTTTGCATATATAGGCATACACATACAATTCAGCGTACATACAAAGACCACGAATCTGCTCAAGGCTATTCTAGGCTTTCACCACCTTCCTTCTCCTCCCCCTCCCCCTTCCTGCCCCACACACCCATTGTTCCCTGCCCTAAGAGCCCTCTGGTGGCCAAAACTGGAACTGTCTCAGACCTGGCAGTGCCTACTTCCGGCGGGCAAATAGCGTTCTCTGGGTGCCCGTGGGAGCTTGGCCTCCTGAACCGTGTGTTCACCTCCCTGAGAGGACATTGATTACGGCACAGACCTAAGGGTCGGAAGGCTGGTGCATTGAACCCTTTAAGGGCCGAATATTTCATTGGTGCATTGCGCCTTTTTGTTTGTTTGCTATGATGCGTGAATCCTGTCCTGGTGGTGTTTAAGGCCAGGGACGCATTGCACATTCAGAGGGCCTCCAATCAAGGGACTAACTCGCCGTTATGAGCCACTCATTGAAGGTGAGCTACTCACCAGGGCTGCATTCATGTTGAGCAAATGCCATCTTGCATTGAAGCATTACCCTGCCCTCTAAGAGTAGGAAAGGCTCCTATGTCCAAACAGTATGAGATTTCCCTTTTGCCATTTCCCCCTAGCACCTCTTTGCTTACTGCCTCGTATCTATTCTCTGTATATGGTAGATTCCATTTTTCCATGGTAGATTCTGAACCATTTAACCCAGCTTAATTCAATTCAATGATTTCAGTTCCATTATTGCCACTGCAGCAGTATTTGTACCACTTTGATTTGTCCTGTAGTACAAATTAAAGTATATCAACAGGTTTTGTAGACAGCATTAGCTATATCTATCATTCTATGGTATATAGGTTTCAATCATGGACCTATGCATGGTAATGTACCTACATATGGTGATATTTCAATGATTTCTCCCCATATGCTGTAATGTATTCATCCAATTATGACAATATTTTGCATAGATATTCCCTGGACCATATATATTAACATGTTATGAAATAATTTACGAATTGTGACATGATCTGCAAAAAGGGGGCTTAGTGCAAGGGGTTTTAAGACCCCTTCTCCAAGTACATGTCACAATTAGAAAGTACTCTTCTTTAACCAATGCTGCAATTTACCTGCGTACGGTGATGCTAAGGGGTACATCACATGCTTGTCAGTCCTATAGGTCATTGACATGTGCACATTAGAAAATTTTTTTTATTTTTTATATTAATATCATATTGCCGCCCCATTGAGCCATAAAAACTGAGACATCTATATATTCCAAGAGGATTTTTTCCTTGACACTATACTCATTCTAGTGTACCTATGTATGGTGATACAGATGTTACACAACTACATTTTTCCTTATAGATAAGAAAATAATTGAAAACGAGCTCTGATGGTGTCAAAATTTTGTTTTTTTCAATTCTACAATACTCCATATGAAAAGTGTTATTATGGACCTCATTGTACCTCAAATAAATCACCTAATGTGTTTTACTTATATATTTTTTTTTAGTTGAAAACCTTGAAATATCCACATTCTACCCTGTTATTGGCATAGCTTATGTTACTACATAGGCAAAAGTGGGTACCCATGGTATGATAATGTTAGCAGCAATGTGAATGTATAAACAATATAGCAGTTAGACCCCCTGTTAAGTGTACATGGATGGGGAAAGGTATGTTGAGCCTGTGCTCCATTTTCATGAGAATTGGCCATATACATTGGTCCCTTCACAAATCTAGCAGTCTTTACCAATCTCTTCTGTGCAGTTACCCCATATGATAGACCCTCATTCGGCAGCACATCCCCCAGCACATCCCTTTTGGACAGCATTATGCATAATTGCATCTTGGCTATTTAGGGATACGCTGCAAATGCATCACCAGTGAGTAACTCCTCTTTATTTCATGGTAGGAACGTAGAGTACTATAGATTAGTATAGGAATCTCATTCCCGAGGTCAGCATGGAGAAACACTTTCCCATTCTCCATGCCGACAATGTTCTCAACACTCCCCGGGCTGCGCATGCGCGGCTCGCTACCTTACAATTTCAAAATGGCGACAACAACATTGCCGGGCCGGCAAGGAGTCTAAATCTGTGGGATTTTTGTCTGTAATTGTCACAGTAAAACCATGAAATAAACACATACTCACATTTGTCAGGCCAGCCTATTTCTCCACGCACGGGTCTCAGGCTGTTCCCTAAATGGGTGGCATAATTGAGTGCAACATGCCCATTGGTCCTCATGATGCACCAATGAAGTGCGGGCAAGTCTGCGGACAGAGATCATCATGCCGATCCTTTGGGACATGTGTCAGCCCTGTAGGGCCAGCATGATGCATGAATGCAGCCCTGGCATGTTACTCACCAGGGCTGCATTCATGCATCATGCTAACCAAAGGGTATATGATGTATAAAAACGCTATGTACCCTTTAAAGTCCTAACATGGTGAAATCGGGTGTATGAGGAGAGTCAGCGGGTGGTACATGGTGTGCTTCACGCTTCACTGCACACTCACTCATATGAGCTGCTCTCAAAACACTCTCAACTGCTCACACATTCTGATTCAGGGGCTGATCATGTATAAAAGCAGCCTCTGATCATAGCATCCCTCTCTGCCAGAATGCTGTAGATATAGGTTACAGTTGATACGGCAATGAGGCTATTTCATGATCACTTATAATGACATAATTCACATGAAAATATGCTCAGTTAACATTTCTCTATCCCGCCCCAGTCTCTAGTTCTTTGAAGCATACAGCAGATGCAATATTCTCCAAGCATATATTTTGTGACAGAGACTATGAGTGACCCTGCCGACATTGGCAATAACTCAACTGCTCCCAAACCCTATATTTCACCTCAAGTACTTTAGGGAAAGGCTCAATTAAATTCTGAAAATGGCATGATATACACATGTCGAGAGACTACGATTTCCTTTACAGCCACACACCACCTTGCGACAACAAGCAATTCATAAACCCTCTATTTTACCTTGAGGTGCTCACAGTAGAAAATCTTTTACCATGAGGTGTCTGGATATGGCATAACATGCACAGAGACCACTAAAAACTATACAGCTGCATAGCACTTTGTGACAGAGTGATCAGTGCTCAAACCCTATGTTTTTACCTTTATTTGCTCATAGTGAAGCTCCTTACCATGAGCTGCTCCTATGTCTTAATATGGCATGCTGTGCACATAGGCTGCAACTGCCTTTACTGCCTCACATAGTCTCATGACAGAAGTGCTCAAACTCTCTGTTTTCACCTTCAGTTGCTCACATTGGAAGATCCTCAGCATGAACTTCACCTATGTCCAAATATGGCATGATATTCACAGAGACTACAATTGCCTGTACCGCCACTTAGCATCTCGCGACAGAATGATCATTTCACAAACCCTATTCCTTTTTACCTTATTTTGCTCACAGTGAAAGCTCCTTACCAGGAGCTGCTCCAATCCTCTGTTTAGATATGTTATGTCATGCACAGAGACCACTAAAGCCTTTACAGCCACATAGCATCTCGTGACAGAGCGATCGGTGCTCAAACCCTATGTTTTTACCTTGAGTTGCTCATAGTAGAAAATCCTTACCATGAGCTGCTCCTATATCTATAAGAGCTGCTCTGTTATCAGCTGGTCACGACCTACAGCATATTCTGTACACTTGGGGAACAAACAAATTATGAGTTGTGCCTCAGGACGAGGTAGGAGTTTAGTAGTGGGGTAGGAATCTATCTGTTAGCCTTTGTGTTTTGGATATGTGCGTGTCTATAGGCTGGGCTATGGGCATATTGTGGAGACTTCTCTTTTTTACATCCATCTGGTTATTAATTTTCCTTGTTATTCCCCATGATAGTTTAATCATCCCTTTAAGGGCCATATGTAATTTTCTCCAGTTGATGGGTAAATCTTGAGTATACCATAGTTCAGGGTCAAGACGATTTATAAAAGTATCACTGGCATGGCCATTTACTTCCCAGCACTACGCACGTTGGTCAAGAAGGTTAGATACTGTAATATATCCTTGCTTTGGTTCAATAATCATCACAAAAGAGCAGAGTACTTTGAATGCAGTAAAGGCACTACCATGACAAAACTGACTACTCCCTCGGATCATTTAAAGATTAACCAATTGCTAGAGATGGCAGTTAGATTAACCAATTATACTTTGTATAGCAATATGTTTTCTGAGTGTCTTCCTACTATAATGTAAGAAGGAAACTATGTAGGACCCTTACCTACTTGTGGAGGGAGTGTTGGCATAGGACCAGTAAGCAGTATATAGTAGATGTTTCTTTTTCTATGTGTAGTGAAGCTTCCGCCCACTAGGGAAGGCAATATTCTTACTACAACTACAAACATACACTAACATGGCATGTGGTATGTTCTCTACCAGAGAAAGAATATACCTGAATGAAGAAATAGCTTGTGAGTGCACAGTGTTCAAAACTGATGTTCTCTCATGTTCAGGTGGAAGGGGAAACAATGAGGAAACAGTGGTCTTTTGCACGGACGGTGACGATAACTTCAGATGGTAAAGATAAGCCAATGCCATTTCCAAAGGGAACTGAAGATATCTTTGAAAATTTAAAGATATCTTGAGAATTGTTATCTCAAACCTATCTTTTCAAGGATATTATTGCAAATGTATGACATATAATGCCAACATCTATAGAAATGAAATTTTGAAGATATCCACAGAGCTATTTTCAGTGTTATCTTCATTTCTACCTATCTTTAGTGAAGATACCTCACCGTCCGTGCAAAGGACCACTGGTGTCTCTAGCCTCGGGAAGCATGCAGCGGTAGAGATCAATGATGCATCTATTCTAGTTTGAAACAAATTTAGAAGCTGAATTTTGACCAAATTTGACTAACTTTATACCGATTAATTAATTAGGCAATCAATTTAACCCTCTTCAAAAGCCGCTGGCTCCCTATCTTGCATACATGCTCTAAGCCATATTTGCCCTCACATTCCAAATTCGATCAGGGTTTGAGGGAGGTTCTACCATACAGAAGTGGTACTGCAGTACTAAAGGCCAATAATCACGTCCCATCACCCTGGTGCAGGCTAGAACTGAGGCACGGTCAATATACCAAGCTGTCCAAGGCTTTGATCTGAGACTTGGTGCCCTGCACCACACAAGCCGAGACATAATGCTCTATAGCCCTTTAACTAGTCAAAGGTTTATATGTATGATGCATTAGAGTGACCTTGAGTCGTCCATGTAGCTTGAGTTGGTCACTTTGCATGTTTGTAGTGCCAAATTAAATTTATCAATGACCACCTTAGAGGATTTTAAGTGATTTAAATTGGCAGAAGATGGGAAGATGCAGCTCCTGATATCTTACAATCATTGCCTTTATTGGGTCCATCCCCTTACACAGGCTATCAGTAGGAGCATGTTTGGTGTTATATCCATGCAAATAGCAATAGGTTTCTGATGGTTTACAAGTCACTTATTGGATTGCAACTATTAAATGAGGATAAACTTGCAATAATGTCCTAGTAGTTAAGAGACAGTGTTAATATTGACTAAATATTGTAAATGGATTGTATAAACACCCTGTCAATAATCAGTAAAGTGGAAATTTGCCCTTTCCTTGCATCAAGTACACAATAGACAATCTGCTACAGAGTAATTGATTCACTGTATCATGTGGCCGACTCAAGGTACTGGTGGCTGACTCATGGTACACTGAAAACCTACGGGATCCAAAACTCGTCAATAGTGATGACTTTAGGTCCTCAGGTTGACAATACCCAAAACTACAGCCTTAGGTCGTCTGGGGGTCGTCATAGGTGACGACTTTAGGTCGTCAGTGATGACCTAAAGTCGTCACTATGCCTGTGTTTATAGCTATATAGTCCTGTATAGATATTACATATATATATATATATATATATATATATATATATATATATATATATATAGATAAATGGTATTGTCCTTTGCATTTTCCCAATATTATTTCTTTAATTATGTCTCGTTACCCCATCAACCATCAAAGAGGTTATTGTGGGTATTTCCAACCCACTATCTTGGGTTCAGTGAAACACTATGGTGTAGTACATTGTGAGTACACCCATCTACACATATTATACCATAGGCATACTCAAATAAGGGGTCATACCATAGCAATATCCATAAGAGCAGTGTCATTACCAGAATGATCCATGTTTTATCTATCCTGTATACTTAACATTTCCTATCTTTCACAGGAACATTTGTATCAATCATTTCCCATATTCTCCTTTTCATAGTAGACTATACAACATGAACAATGTAAATATAAGGCTCAATATACACCCCAGGGGACATCATTTGTATCATGGAAATGCATATTGGGGACCTCTCATAGCACATATCCAAACTAGTAGTATATCCAAGGTGGTCAGTATGATGACTTAGGGTAGTCATAATGACCTGACGACCCCCTGACGACCCTAAACTCGTCATTTATGACGACTTACCAATAGCGGTGGGTTTTCAGTGTACTGATGGAGAAAAATACACATCAATTGTGCAATGATGGCTTAAAGGAGCTGATAGACATGACTATAAGATTTCTGACCTCATTTGTTGGCATTAGAAACAATTCAGGAAGGTTTTTATAACCATTTTTCAGTGCCCCACACACATTTGTCTATTACAGAACAGATCCTAGAAACGGTTAGAGGTTGCACAGAGGTCCAAGTGGACGACTCATGGTCACTTTACCCTAATGCATCTTGCTCATTGGTCATGATGATTATCGCATGCAGCAATGTTTCCAATCTCCCTCCATCTAACTCATCCATCATCCAATTCAAAGCCTTTACCTACTAGGAACCATATCTCTTTAAAGATTGAGTTGCCATCATTCATTAACAAAATCAGCACTGTCCATGATACATCTTGGCTGTATTAAAACCTAATGCAAACTTGGTGAGTGTATCAATCATGGGGTCATTCCTTAAGGAGCTATGTTTCACACCCCCATATGACTCCAGGTGCATGTAGCATTCCTACATAAAGGGTTTCTGGTTCGACTACAAGAGTCTAATGCTCGGGAATATCCTCAAGATATGGATGAACCCCGACTGTAGCAATATAAAGGTAACACTTGTGCACTATGATGAGCAACAGTGCATACAATTTCAAGATTACGCAGCCTTTAAATGGTTCAAGTCTTTTCTCTGACCGCCTTTTCTTCGTCCATGCACAGTCACAATCTTCACATTTTTCACATGTCTCTATACTACCATTCACCATGACCACCTGCTCCCTTGGACCTGCCTCACAATACCCGCCATAAGAGGCTCACTGAAACATACGCTGCACATACCAGAGAACATTTCACAAAATCTCAGAGTCTCTGCCATGACAGAAACAGATGCTTCCCTCACCAGAAGACAATTTACAAAACCTCAGAATTTCCGCCATTATAGCCCCGCAGAAAGAGATGCTGCAATCAACACAATTTTTACAAAAGCGTGCTAAATGCAAACCTTCAGGCTGGTAGCACAAACCACATTTTGCCAAGCATACCGTAAGGAGGGGGAGCAAATTTTAAGGAGCAGTACCTTCTGCACAATTGAAACTATGCTTACATAGAAGAGCCTGATGATACTACAATTTAGCCATTGATGTATCAATGTAGCAGTGGCACCATAAAGGGTTATACAGTGTGCTCATTTATCATAATTGTATATGAATGCAGCTCTGGTGAGCAACAATGGCTGCAATTGCCTAAGTGGGTCAAACCACAAACTCCTGAATGCTCAACTTGATACACCAATGCAGCGTTATTCAGTTCCTTCATGATATATACATCATATAGATACATATAGACCATTAAGAGGGGGAGAAGTCCATTTAAGCTGGTGTGGCCACAAGTGGTGGCTTTGGGCATTTGTAGAGGAGGAACTGGGAGAGGGGATAAGACTAGGAGGCTGATGTGGCAGCCACTCTGGGAACTTCCTGATTCCTTAAACCCTTTAAAGGCAGCTGATGCAGGAGCCTTTTTTCTGCCCATGGGTCAGTAGGTGTTACATCAATGAAGTGCTGGGGAGACTGCTCGCACACACTTAATTGGTGCATCATGCCGACCCTCCGGTCGCTAAGGTTGCATACATGCGTCAAGCATTGATAACAGCCATTAAAAAGAATTGGATAGCAATTAGATTAAAATAGATACCATTCTTGCTTAAATGTCCATTTATCATCATATTGAAAAGATGAACCAACTACACGCAGCATTTATGTATGATGCTCTCCCCTATGGGGCTGAAACATACCTAATTACAGGTGCAGACAGGTGAGTCGCCTGATCAAGACGATAACGACAAATGGTCATATTACGTTTAGGCCCTGTGTTACCCTTAAAGAGTTGGGGGATCGCTGTGGCGGTCAGACAAGACTTACATAGGATTTACACCACCAGTGGGCCTCTAGGTACTTAGGATACTCCCAGTGCTTTAACCATTTTAAGGCTGCATGATTTAAGGCTTTATTTTATGTGAATAACTTCTTCCTGTAGAGATAGCATTGCGGAGCCGATCGCCACACCCCCAGTGGCGTAACGTGTGCTGATCCACCACAGCGGCCGATCCAGTACGGCAGCCTCGTTTCGGGTGCATGTAAACATTCAAAACGGCGGATCGCCGCTCGTATGGGGAACTACGGTAACGGATTTTGTTAAATTTTTCCTTATTTAAACCCTCTAAAAACATAAAATAAATAGAGAACTAATTTCCCCTGGTGTCCTCGGTGGCTGTTCCGGGCACATGTAAACATTCAAAACAGCGGACCACCGCTCGTACGGGGAACTAGGTGACCTGGTGAGCTACTCCCAAGGGCATATAGACCTGGTGAGTTACTCACAAGGGCCACATTCACACCTCATGACAACCAATGGGTAATATGCTTGTGATTTTCCCTCCTTAGACCCAAAGTCCACCAACCCACTGTTGGCCATTTGAGCCTTGCAATTCCTATATAAATTTGGCCAAAGGGGTCTTAGTGGACCTTTGGTCTAATTGATTTTTCTAACTAAAAGAAATGTCACTCAGGAAGAACGCTATGTGATCCACAGAGGGTTAAGGTGGTCCCAGTAGAGCTTACATTCCATGGCTGGCTCCACCCCCTCCCTCCTTCCCCAGCCTAGCACTACTGCCTCTGATGTCTACTCCCTGTCCTTATTTCTACTGCCTTACTGTTTAAGGGCAGCACAATGCCTCAGTCAATGTCCATTTCCATTGCCATGAAGGTAGAGCAATAGAAATACAGTTATAGCCAGCTGTCTAGTAACTCACTTTACATTTGTACATCCTGCCTGTGGCAGTGCATCAATCCAGCATTGGATGCACTTATTGAGGTCATGTGAGTATACATGGACCTAGTAAAAATGCCATCGAATTGACGGTGGTTCTCACTTTCACTGTTATTTCTACAGAGGTTCCTTGTACCACAGTGCTTTAGTGTACTGCCATGTGGGGCTTCATTGTAGCAACTACACTGGTTCATTGCAAACGCTTCACTGTTCAATCTTAAAAGAGTGCTTGGTAGATTCAACAGTTTCTTTCTTTCTTTTTTAATTATGTCACAATATGAGTGTATGTTAAAGCAATATTCAGCCCATGAAGGGCTTTGCACCTCCTCACTCTATTGGGACATCAAGTTGGCCGGCTTCCTCACGGAGCTATATAAGAACCCTTTATCATTCTAAAAGTCAGTCTAGGATGGCGTGCTGAAACCATACTAATGCCACTCCATTCCCCATTCACCCCTTAAAGGCCGCTGATGCAGTTAACCCCTTAAGGGCCCCTGATGCACCAATGCATCATGCGCATTGGTCGTCATGATGCACCAATGAAGTGCTGGCGAGAGACTGGAGCATCATGGCGACCCTACAGGTTGGATAAATAAACTCCCGGAGGGTCGTCATGATGCTCCAATGAAATGCTGGCAAGTAGTCTTGCCAGCACTTCATTGGTACATCATGACAACCAATGGGCATGATGCATTGGTGCATCAGGGGCCCTTAAGGGGTTAACCATTTAAAGGCTGCTTTCGCTAGTGCTTTCATGAACTTCTACTGGTATGACCCTTTTTTCAACATGATGTATAAATGTTACCATGGGGAATAACTCACTAGAGGGATATTCATTTATCTCAAGTTGAATACGAGAGCCCCATAGGCTTAACCAAGAAACTCTGTATCACACCCCACAGTGTGATAACCCTTCCTCGTATCACACTCCCTGGGAAAACATCCAAAATGGTCAATTAACTGATGATAAAATCATTTCTAATGCCAAATAAATCGAATTTTGAACATATCTGACTAAATTAACTTGAGATAAATACAAAGGAGCACTTGAATTGGTCAGCACTGAGGGTTATCACACTCGGCTTCGCCTCGTGTGATAACCCTCAGTGCTGACCAATTCTCGTGCACCTTTGTCTATGTATCACAACCCCTGAAGATTTGCTATGATGCACTGATGCAGCTCTAGTGGGTAGCTCGCCAGCATTACATCGGAGCACCATAAGCATCATCATGGCATTGAAGTATTATGCTATGCTGAATGGGTTATGCCATAGTATATATATATATATATATATATATATATATATATATATATATATATATATATATATAACTAATCTCCTTGCATTCTTTGAGACTGTCCCTAATGTGCCTTAAGACTTGTGCTAAAGCAAAAGCAGCAACATTCACTTTCTATCACCAGTGTCCTACATCATAGAGTGATGTTTTGTCTGCAGCCTTGGGCTTTTATGAAGGGAAAAAGTCATTTCAAGGCTGTGTCTGGCTTGCATTATCTTTCTTTCTCCCCATGGTGAATAGCTGTAACCCACACTGTTAGCTCTTGGTATCCTATAGCAGTGCTACATTCTAGCATCAAGGGTATTCATCACCTTTTCTAAAAAAAAAATATATACATGATGCACCAATGCAGTAGGCTCATGTATATACACGGCTCTGATGCATTGAAGCCATGAGGGATCATAATCCAAGGGACAGCATGGAGTCTTCAAGGAATTAACTAATAATCATTATTAAAGAATCTGTTGCATTTTTGTAAAAGATAAGAGAAACTATCAAAGTGTAAACAGATGACAGGGATGTCGATAGCAGAACTTGGCTAATGTTTTAAGACACTGATGGGGCTTGTCATTATTATAAAACCTTGTATGAAACTTTCTGAATGAAAATCTGCAAATGCAGCAATGTCCTTTGTGTCTATCTGTTTATCCTCTAGATTGGGCTTTTTTAGACATTGTATGTCCAATTTCTGGCAGGGTTTGCCATCTTTTGTATTGCATCTTGTGCATCTCGATGCGCTAATATAGTAGGTGTCACTAATAATTGCAGAGCTATGACCAAACCCTATGTAATTACCCAATGAGTGCTGCTCAAAGTCAGTCATAGGGTATCACCTATGATTACCCACTCTAATTTTAAGGTTTTTAGATTGTACTGGTTGTGTGTAGTTGTAGAACCTTAAAAAATGCCCTGCCAATAGAAAGCTGCCCTTATAGCATTTTATTTGATCACAAAATGAGAGTGATTCTGCCAAAGTATGCACTTCCCACTTGTGGGAGAGGGGTGTAAATGATTTGGCATCTTAAGATGAGATAAGGACATTCAGACCCAATGACCCAACCTCTTGAATTCCCCTCAGCATGAGATCCATCCGTTAATAAAACCAGCGTCTGAAGGTTAATAAGGCCACAGAATGAGAACTTCCAGTCAACAGATTTGTGCCTTTCCTTCCTTAAGAGGAGGACGTTGAGGTTTAACCCTTTTACACCCCTGGCTGATTAAGGGTTTGCAATGGCTGAGGGGCACAATCAAAATGTGGCCGGTCCTTACTTTTTAAAAAGTGATTTTTGGTTAAAGTTGAATTACAGGAAAAGGGCAGGGGACATGTACATTAATGCCCTAAATCTGGCGGCACTGGAATTTGAATATGGTGCCTGCTATAAAAAAAATAATTCTGCTCTTTCTTATGATAGTTCTCTCATACACAAAAATGCACTCTGTCTTGAATGAGGACATTATGTTGGCACTCAAACAACAAAAATCTAGAAGAACTGGTATAATACATGACTGTGGCACTGTCACTATGCTTCGTTTGGAGAGTTTGAGGGATGCTGAGCTTGGAGCCGTAACTTCTCATCAGCTCACAGTCCCTGACAGATTGATTGAAGGATGGTGAGGCCAGGAGAGGAGGAGGGGAGAAAGGGGTGCAGACAGCCCCAACTAACTGTAACATTAATCAAACCTTGCAAAATGGCTGCCATGCAAACTACCCGTATGTGGACATGGGCACCATGCGGGGAAGGAGCGCTGGGTCAATATTTACATCTGGGCCTACCCGCGCGGGTATGAATAATTCCCATAATGACCACCAGGTGCATGGGTAGCCTGCAGGTGCTTCCTGCTGGGTTTATTATATAGCCTGCAGGAACCTCGGGTATACAGGAATTGTGTCTGGGGAAGGTTATAAATGGTTTTAATAAACAACCCTGAGTGCTCATCTACTTCAGACCACCTGTATAAACAATGGACATTATGGAAGATTCTCTTCGAGTGGAGCAACTATTAGTCGATATGAGCGCTGGGGTCTCGAATGAGCACCACAGGTACGATGGTGCTGAAATGAAGTGAATCACTACTCTAAGGATTGAAGAAAAAAAAAACAATGTTTTGCAGGTACTGGGGTAACATACTTTATAAATTATTGGACTATGTCTTTGATGCGTCCGTCCTAGCATATTTATAAAATCTCGACGATTCATCAGTTATTTATGGTGTAAGGTAGAAGCTCCAGCCTTAATTCTATTTCACTCTGAATTCCCCAGTGCCCATCAAGGGCCCATCCAGCCATACAATCTCGACCAAGCCCAAGGGAAATTTACATATTTCCATTAATCCTCGAATCAACTTTATTCAAATCAAATCACTTATACATTCATCCCCACTGCCAAATGTGTCCCCCCGCCAGGCTGATTCAGCTATGTCCCTAAGTTTACACACCAGTGTTTTAAGGTCTCATAGGGACATCATTCCCTTGTAGTCCTTGAATGATGCACCATCGATGCAGTCTTGGTGCATCATGCAGCCAATTTGAACCAAAATGGTACCAATCGAAAAGGCAAAATGCATAAATGCAGCCCCGGTAGGTTAGTCTACTAACCATGAATGCCCCTTGCCCAGGGCTACTACAATCACAAATCATGCCGGCCCTTTGGAGCTAATGTACACTCCAAGGGGGCTGGCATGATGCTCCCATGAGGTGCTGGTGAGCAGACTCGCCAGCACTTCATTGGTGCATCATGAAGACAAATGAGCATAATACATTAATGTACTAGCAGCCTCTGAGGGGCTAGAATCTCATAGGAGGCATCAATTCCTGCTCTAGTAGCCATTCCCCAATCCGGCTGATGTTACCATGCCTGCGAGCAATCCAATAAAGTATGGATCGGGTGTCAACCTCCAATTAAAACACTGTTAGTGTCCCCAAATGGATTCTATTTACAGCTCATATAAACATTGAGTTCACCAGCATATATAGGGTAATTCGCCCCTGACTCAACCACTAGACATGTTAGTGTACCTTGAGTCGACCACCCATCTTTCATAGGTTATATTCACAATTTATGAGTACTGTTTGGTATATGTTCAAGGTATTCATTTAGTTATAAATTATACACAACTAATTGATAATTAGATGCTTTCTGAATAGAATTAACCTAGGGTGGTACCAACATGACTAGTGGTCGAGTCAGGGGCGACTTACCCTACTTATTACCGCACGTCAGGTAGCATAGAAAAACAACTACTCGCGACCGACTCCCCTAAAATTGACCCCCTGAGGTCTGCATGCTGCATCCGTATTTATACTACATTGTATTTGTTGACATGCATGAAAGCATCATGGCAACTCTGTGGGAGTGTGTATGGTGAGCCTTTAGGATTAGCATAATACAATACATACAATAGAGTTGCAATGGTTGCATTTATATATCATAATAATGATAAATTGACATGCATTAATGCTGCTTTATCCTGCCCTTAAACAGTTAGATGTTTTCTGGTCTGGAGGTAGGGATAACGTGAGGGTGAATTAATTATGGTAGATAGGTATTGGCAGGTGAGGTCCTATAGAAACCAGTTCTATAGGACATCCACAGGCTTACTGCTGCAGGTATGTAAAGACTGTATTAGACGCATTAACCATGTTGTAGAGAGGGTGCAGTAATTATTACTGCCGAGTCGTTCGTCGGGGTTGCATTCATGCATGTTGAGGATAGATAAGCCTATAATACTAATACCCTATACTACCATTAAGGAATTAGCCACCTGAAATAAACAGGGTGCCACCAACCATCTTGCCATTGCTGCTGTCCTAGATATAGGGAATTGCCATAAAACTCTGGAGGCCATTTCTTAAGGTACTACGATCACTACGACTACAAAATGCCAATGCTATTCGTATGGGGATTTTGGTACGACTTTGACGGGTGTAGCCATAGGCTGTTAAGAAATGGCCTCCTGTAGCCCTGGAGAGTAAATCATCAGGATGGCAAATAGATGCTAAGCTTTACCCCTGTAAAGGTCGATAACAATCAATGCACCATGCCCATTGGTTGTCTTGAATATAGCCCAGGAGGGCAATTCTCAAGATGGTGCAACTGCACACATCAGTTATGATTTGAAACCCTCAAAACTAGAGTGGATGATCATAGGTAAATGCACTCTAACTGCTCTGTAAGACCAGCAATTGATGTAGTAATTATACAGGGGTATGGTACAGGGGCGTGGGAAGCAGTTTCAGAGTGGGTGGGACCAGGGGGGATTTCTGCAATTTTTGACCTCCCTTTGCTTGACCTTTAGTTTTGACCTTTTGAGGAGTTGGGGGGGGGACATGTCCCCCCTGTCCCCCCTGCTTTCCACGCCCATGTAGGTAGGGCAGTCGTACCAGTGTAATCGTTAATGACCACTAGATGCAGGACTCCAACGGCATTTAAGTGAGGGGTCCCACTACAATTTGAAGGGATCTGGTTAAACCATCTTAAGAAATGGTTTCATCTAGGGATGATGCCAGCCCTACTGGGTTCAAACACTCCTGAAGTGTTGGCACGATGCATCAATGAAGCATCAGGAAGCAGTACCAGTGTTGCATCTAACCAATGGGCAAATGTGGCTTCTAGGTTAGGAGGCCATCGCGAAAATTTGTCTGAGGTGCTATTCCCAAAATGGAACTCACTCAATTCAGGGAATTGATTCCCTCATATGTAGTGAAAAGGAAATCAGTCAGAGGAGTGGTCCAGCATCAGGGTGTCATTCTCAAGTAGGAACCAATTCTCTGGGGAAGTCTATTCTCAGGATGGGGAAGAGTGGAGAATCGAAAGAGCAAAGAGCTACAGTGAGAATTCAATTCCAATTCTTTTTGAAACAGCCTCAGTGAATAATCCAGATGAGCACTAACTTATTTGAGACTTTCACAGCTATTTCAGCCATTATACAGTTCCGTGAGGGTTAACTGAATTGAAGATAACCTCTGAAACAGGATGGGTGTTAGGACAGAGTTGAACCTGCAGGCATACCCTTATCTATATTTGCAGAATGTATGAGACCACCTCACCATGAAATGAAGATATTTCAATGCATTGTGATTCAGGGACTGTGAAATAAGAGTCATGCCGGAGCAACCAGCGGATGGTGCGCGAATGGTGCTTAGATGGAGAAAAGATGTCCTTCGGGAAGTGTGATATATGGGCTGTAATTCACTTATGGTGGTTACATTATGGGAGGATTGTGAAGCCATACTCATCTGAAAGCAAATGTAGCCCTTAGGTTTTAACCCTTTAAGGGAAAATGCTGTGTTTATGAATCATGCCAATAGGTTATCATGATAACATGAATGTAGCTCTGGGGAGTAATTCGCCAGGGTTGCATTCAAGCATCAGACCAACCAATTGGCATGGTACAGTAATGCACAAAGGTGATCATGACAATTGCTAGACAAGATGCATCAATGTAATGCTGGTGAGTCCAGCACCAGGGTTACATTTAAGCGTCATGCCTACCCTACATTTCTGGTCGGCATGATGCTCCAATAAAGTGCTAGCAGACCCTCTAGCACTTAATTGGTGCATCATGATGACCAATAGGCATGATGCACTGCGGCATCTACGGCCCTAAAGCATAACAATTCAATGGTCTTGAATATTGGTCAGAATGACCTCAAATATGCTTTACTATAGCAATTGTCGTTCTCAACATGAAATATGTATAATTCCCTTACTACAAGCCTACTCTCTAAAGAAAGGCATTGTAGAAGGGTGTTAGTCTACAGACTGGTGTGCATGGAAAATGCCCAAGGGGGTTTGTACCTATCAGGCTGATCAGCACTGGCACCTGTCTCTCAGGGGGCCATCTTTTTATACATCTTTGTCTTGTTCCACTGGCTGTTCAGGTGCACCTTTACAAGTCATGAACAGGTTGTAGAGCATCATGTGAACCACTCTAGTCAAACTAAGTTCACAAAACGCTCAGGGAGTTGGGCAGGCGCCACTTCACTTCAATCCTGGGCAGCCCATTGTATACGGTTGCTGCAGGTTTGTCTGCGGAGGCCACCATTTTGTCCCCTAATGGCCACCTCATCCCCTAAGAATCGCACACACCTCTGACAGTCAATAGTGCCTGACCCACTACTTAATCCAACATCTCGCAATGCAGCTAGGTACCAGCCTGGCTGTATTTCATTGTTGTCAATCGAGAAGAGACATTTTCACTCTGATCTCGCTAAATGCTATTGCCACCATCGACTCATTAGCGTCTTATAGATCTGGGCCCTATGCATGGACTGGGGTACCAAGGGAATATGAGGCTGCCAATTCGTTAACCCTTCAATGATTTGTGTCCTTTTGCTCCCATGATGCACCACACCACCATACCCGTATGCGGTGCTGCAGACCCTTTCTTAGTGTATCAAACTAACAGAACCAGAATGAAGCTTAAAAGTAGCCTTGATGAGTACCTCCCAAGGGCTGTGTCCATTCATTTTGATGACCAAAGGCTATAAAGCCTTCAAACTTAAGCAGCCTATAAAGGGTTAACCCCCTTCCCCTAAACCCAGCCAATGCCTCCAACCATCAGATGTCAGCACACATGCAATTCAGCCACAGTATACCCCCTACACCTTAGACCTAATCTCATTCTGGCTCAATTACCAGAATTAAAATCTCCGGCAGCCGTCCCCCGGGATGCATCGTTTGCACCGTCTTGTTACTTAAAGGCGTAAGATTCACATCCCCGGTGAGTGGGTGTTGCATGGTGTACATGCAGGGTAAATGTATACATGTGGGCTTTGTGTGTTTAAGCTTGTTGAACTGGTTGGTCTGATCTCATGAAATTGGCCAAAGTGTCTTAGTGCATTATTTATCAGAAACAGCAACAGTATCGACAGATGGATTTATTTTGGTCAAACTCACAATAGTGGCTCAAATATATCTCATGGCAGCTTTACCATGTGTTGATGTTAAGTATTCTCAGGAAAACTTTGGACTTACCAATTGGACAAATGCATTGGCAACCTTACCAGGCCTATATATTCAAAGAATATTGCCATTATTTAGATGTTTCTATTAAGATATCTAAATCTTCTTCCGTCTTGACCTGTAATTCTCTGCAACATAAACATGATACTACCCTTTTCATTTAACTTTTCTTACTGGAGCATATTTACATTGTAAGGTGTGATTTATCAATGTGCGGTGTTAGTCGGCTTCAGTTACGTCCCCACCAATCATCGGCTAAAATCTCATATCTTAATGAAAAAGTCCCTATGGGGCCCATCAGGAATATTACATGGCCCATGAATAATTTCGCTGTAGTAATAAATACAAGAAGCATTATAATCATAGCCATCACTTCTCGCATGGAATAACTGATATCCCGCGTATACATAAGAAAATTTTAGTAATCCATATTAATGAATAGTATTTATATCATGTGTGCAGGATATTCTAAAGAGCTCCACTCTCAAATAAGCACCAAGACGTGACACTTTCACACCTAAGCCTTCCACGTTTGCCTTTTTGTATAAAAATAAAATAACTCCTGCAACTTGAAATATTCATTAAAGCTACTTATTTAAGTACACTGTTGCGTCATATTACACTGTGTATTTGAACTATTTGCCTCAGTTTAAGAACATACACTGTCAGAAATAACTGTTGAATCTACAAGGGATCCTTGTAAAACTGAACCACTGTAATTGTAATGCTGTGAAGCAGTGTAGTTTCTACAATGAAACAGTTCAGTACACTGAGAAAACTAAGCTAGTCATTTTGACTCATTTATCTGAGTCAAAACACTATCACCAGGGTGACTCGTTTTTTGACTCAGATAGGGATGTGAGTCAATGCATACTGACTCATTTGTGAACCTGAGTCAAAGTGACTCAGTTATCTGGATGAGTCAACAGCTGTTGACCTGATAAATGCTACTAGTATTGAGAGGTGGAGTTTTGTGTACTTTTTTATTCATCAAATTTGCTGTGTGGTACATCAGATTGTCTCAACATCTGAGTAGGTCTGTCATCTAAAATAGAGTAAAATGTATTGCATACAAGGTCTAGTTTTCAGTGTTTAAGGCCCTTAAACATACAGTATACCGCACTGACTGAATAAGCACACATACTCAAACAAGTGCACCCCCCCTTCTTTTGTCCATATATTACAATAAAACCAACCAACCATTTTCTCACCTTGAAGCCCAATCAAGCAACTAGATGTACACTTCACATATATTTTAAGCGCACTGTATATTACGTGTGTCCAGTATGGTACTGATCAATGTGGTATAACAGAAGCTGTTGGGCAATGCCCAATATCAGTGACCGCATGACGCAACATCAATCATTAACACACGTGCTATATCATTGCCAACCATAAATTGATGACTAATGTGAAGGGGCGACACATTGATTAAATATCAGCCTGCCAGCTAGGAGCGAACCATGCCAAGCCAACTATAGGGATGTACTAGGGTGTCTAGAGATCCATATGTGCAGTGCTGGCTTCAGCAAAGGGAATCTACATTGTCATGTTTTACTGTTGATTCAGTGAAAATGTGTTAATATCTAATCATAAAAAAAAAAAACACCTAATAATGTTATATAATTTGTTTGTGTCAAATAAGAAAAAGAAAAAGAAATTAACTGAAACCCAACTCATCTAAAAACTATCAGCATAGAGCCAACTTCGAACATTTCATCAACATAGACCACTCATAAACATCAGCATATTGAATCTGCACAGATGTAAAAAAAAAAAAAAAAGATTTGGATATTTTGAAATAGATTCTATTCTTTTCCTTTATTGGCAAAAGGAGAGCAGGATCCTACGACTACTTAGACTAATCCACTTAGTAGATGCACAGGAACTTCTGTCTTTACTTGTGGACAAACTGGCAACCTAGATACATGACTACTTATAACACAATGGCTCCCACCATTCTTCATGACTTCCATAGGAAATAATGTCAAGTGGGTGTTCAGGTAGGCCATGTTAATGCAGCTAATAAAACACCTGGTGGTTCTAGATGTCAGGGGCTAGGAGACAACGCTTTAAGGGCAGCTGATGCAGCCTTGCATCATGCCTATTGGTCGGCATGATGCACCACTAAAGTGTTGGCGAGTCTGCTCACCAGCACTTCATTGGAGCATCATGCCAAACAGTGGGAGTGTATCAACCTTAGTGTGGGCATTATGCTTGACTATAAAAGACTGTGAGGGAATGCAGACTGGTTTCTCCTTGGCCCTGCATCAGTGTGCACAAAATGAATTGAACTTTATTTTGTAATGTGATTTTGGTGAATTTCACGAGGCCTCTCAAGTACAAGCATTAATAGCCAGGCATCATCTCGCATTATATGGACTGTGGCGAAACCCATACAACGCCTGAGTGGTCTGGTGGTGGTTTTCTGCGAAAAAAAAGAAAGAAAAAATGAGCCTTGAGACATCATGACATTGTAGATGGGGCACAATGACCCAAATCTTAGTTCTAGAGAGGAATGACCATCCTTATGAATTTACCTTATTACATGTTCTTCTTTGCCTTAATGATTAATAGGGAAAACATAGATCCTATACATATTTAAGACTTAAAAGGGTGCCTTTTTTATATGGTGATTCGATATTAAATGGACCAGAAATACAATTTTAAAAGTTTTATCTGTTGACCGTTTTCACATAAAATTACATCCCTCAATGGTTCACAAAGCGACAGTGCATTTTTCACCAGCCCGGCTTCAGAATTAATTGTGCCCAAAATGGCGTTAACTGCAATTAGGTCTTTTTTGATGCTTGAGATTGAAAAAAAGTACTTGCTCTTAATCCTATTGGAAGCAGCTTCCTGCTCAGAGGAGCCATACAAAGAGGTTTGTTGTTAGCAGTGTAGTTAGCATTAGCTTTTATGGAAGAGACTTGGAACAGCAAAGTGTTGATGGCATGAAATATAGGGACAGCAGGGTTTGCCTGTAGCGCCATTCTACCAGTAGCAGTGGCAGAAAATGGAACTAGCCCCAAGCCAGATTATGCCTTACTCGCCATGAAATATCAATTTGGGACACAACTCACAGGGACAAGCTCCAGCTGTCAACACAACCCATCAAGGCCTTCCGGGGGACATGATGGGTGCTTCCTGTTGGTAACCAGTTAGAGGGGTATATGGGGAGTGAGTAAGTAGCTGCAGATACTGCTAGTGGCAGGCTAATGGCCATAAGGGCTGTTCTCACTAGTGCCCCGCAACCCTTTAATGGCCGCAAAGCATGATGACCTTTACGTGCTATAATGCACGAATGCAACTACTTGCGAGTTACTCAAGAGAGCTCATTTTTCTCGCATCATCATGAACTTATCAGGATCGGTACACTTCTTCAATATCATCATGATGCATGAATGCAGCAATGGTGAGTTTTTTGCCAGAGCTGCATTGGTGCATCATGTAGACCAATGAGCATAGACCATTGCTTCTTGCAGCAGTACTTTAAGGGTTAACTCTTTAAGGGCCACTGATGCATTAATGCATCATGCCCATTGGTCGTCATGATGCACCAATGAAGTGCTGGCGAGACTACTCTCCAGCACTTCATTGGAGCATCATGTCGACCCTCCGGGAGTATTTGTATCATCCCTGTAGGGTCGGCATGATGCTCCAATGAAGTGCTGGCGGGAAGTCTAGCCAGCACTTCATTGGTGCATCATGACGACCAATGGGCATGATGCACCCCTGCAATAGCGGCCCTTAGAGTGTTAATGTTGTCAACACTCTACATCGCAGACACACTGCTTATAAGACCTCATATCCCTAAAAGAGATTTTGTATGCATACATAAATAATGCATCCATGCATACTGTCTTTTATTAGGTGAGTGCGATTAGGTGAGCTAAAAGGCAGTGAAACATGGTGTTCAACATATCATGATGAGTCTCATATCTGATTTTAGGATATCAATTGGATATAACGAAGATTTCAAACAAGCAACCGCATATATCATAAATGGATGCCATAATCAGCTGCTCTTTTAGCACTTCATTTCTGTCATGGAGGCCATTTCTTAACAGACTATGACTGCTCACTTTCAAATCGTAGTGGGAATCCCTAATTTAGTGACAATACAGCCCAATTGTATTGGTTCTGTAGTACCTGCAGCACTACGACTGCCCTACCAATTCCTATGTGATTGCTACATAAGTACTGATCGTACTGTGCAGTCGTAGGGGTTTACCTACGATCACTGGCATTAAATTTTTGGTTCTGAAGTCGTAGTGCCTGTATGCAGTCGTAGTGCCTTAAGAAATAGCCTCCTGATCAATATGATCTCTGAGCAGTTGTGAAATGCCCCCTGCGCAAGTGTTCTTTCTACTTCCAACCTTAAAGGTCATGCGGCACAAATTCAGCATTTCCAATTCACCATTTCCGGCAAGCTGCAATCAGAAAAAAAGCTCTGACAACTTAATAATCAGTACTACATTGACACATTACAATGGTGAAATTCCATGACTTAAAATGTATTTCATTACATAACTGTATGTCCTGAGCTGCTCCCTTTACTATGAGCTGCTTCTAGAGTTGATGTGGTTAACTACACCAAGGCTTCCTTGACTGCAAAACCAGGACAGTAGTATAGCACCAGCTCCTCTAGTGAGGGAAGGAGATGACAGGAAGAGCTATTTGTGTCTGCTATATAAAGTGTGGTCAGCTTTAGCTCTCTCAGCAACCATTTAGGCGCTATAATATATTATGTCATTTTGATGTTGGCATGCAATCATTGATGCAGGTCTGGGCAATAACTTTTATACAATATACTGAGGCTGCAGGGATTGTAAATGCACGCCCAAAGAATCAACATGATGCACACTATGTTGGCATATCCATAGGGTTTAGGTTACCAGGCCATTCAACTCACCAGGCCTTCATTTATGCATCATGCCAACCCTATGGGGTTCATTCATCCCCAAAGGTTGGCATGATGTACCAACAGAGTGGTGAAAAGCACTTTATTTGTGTATCGAGCCAACTAGCCGAGACTCGTCAGAACTTCATTGGAGCATCATGCCGACCACTGAGCATAATGCACTGCAGCATTGACGGCATTTAAAAGGTGGTGCCTGATTCCGGTATAAGAGCCTTTGGGTGAGATGCATTGTACTTGGTGACTGAGGAGACCCCTTTCCTGTCCCCTACCCGGTGCCCTACGATATAGGGGTTAGTGTGTCTATTGAGATGGACAGTACGATGGGACTCATAACCCACTAAAGACCACATGACCTTTGCCTCCATGATACTCCAATGCAATGCTGGCGACTTTACTCACTAGCCAGCACTCCACTGGAGTAGGGCAGATTCAACTGAAGTCGGCCACATGTATACCTAGACCTTAAAAGGGAGATATGTAATGGAAAACCTCTGCGGAGCTGGAGGTTTTGTGGCAAATCCTCCATGTCAAAGGAGGTTTTCTTACTTATACTCCATCCACAGAAGTTTATACAACAGTAAAACCCTGAGTATAAGCAATTTTTAACTTTAACTGTATAGAGGCCTAGAAGAGGATTTGAATCTTCTACACTGGCTGTCATACAAAGCTATGATAAATATATGGTGTTCCAGTCTTCAATCACCAGCAGTCTCAATAGTATAATAGTTAGCAAGTCTGACTTTGAACCATAGAATGTGGGTTCAAGACTGCATGGGGAAAGTGTTTTTAACTTACACATACAAGGTGAAAGGAATCTTTGTAAAAGGCCACCCTGAAGCCCCCTTTATCATTTAGGCAATCAGAGCATGTTCATTATGATATATTATCTCTTTTAGAATTTGTTACAAAAATGACAGTGATCAACCGAGAATAAAACAAAATCACACCAGGGGTTTGAACCTGTGTGGTCTAGATTTCTAGACCCAGGCCTTAACCACTTTCAAAGTGAAATTACCCTGTTTATCTATAATTGATTACTCAGTCATAGTATTAGTATATCACCATTCAGTAAATGTTCTATTACCCAGAGTTTCACCTGAGGACTCATGGTGTAATGGTTAGCACATGGGTCTCTGGATCCCAGCACTGTCTGGTACGTGCGTTCGAATCCCATATGGGACAGAATTTTCCCATGAATTAGATGTGCTGTTCAAGAACGACCTTATTCATAAAACCTCCTGCTACGCTTGGCCTATTTCACAAAACCTCCTCCCAGACCTGACCCAAATCACAAAACCTCCTGCCAGAACTGACCTAATTCATAAAACCTCCTGCTGGCCACCCAACTGTAGAATGTGGAAATAAACCTACAGTAGGAACAATAGGGTGCAGAGCCATGTGGAGTATAATATCTATTGGTCCCTTCTCGATGGCTGCATTCATGCATCAAGTCATCGCTACAGGGTTGGTACACTCTTGCAGGGTCAGCACGATGCTCCGTCGAGGTGCTGGAAGGCAGCCTCACCAGCACCTCCTTGGTATATCCTGACGACCAATAGGCATAATGCACAAATGCAGTGGTAGCCCTAAAAGGGTTAACCTGTTATCAATTTATTTCACAATTACAGCATGTAGTACCACTCTAAGCCTTATCACAACCCTACTGCTACATGTAGTACCTATCAATAGCACCAACATGACCACTCCACGGCTCCCCTATCGTACACACATCCCCACAATCACCAATTACACATGCTATCTCTGTTATCAGTGAGTATCACGCATTAAACGACAGAACGCTTCTCCCTAATGGAAATCATGTTGTTGATAGGGACTGATAAGGGGGCTGCTGGCTTTGAGGCCTCTAGTGCCCTGGAGCAGACCTAGGTGTAGCTCACATGGCTTCCCGCACCTATCTATTTTGCAGTCATTGTATGGGTTTATAAAAGGTTACTCTATGTTGTCTTGCACGTTGCCCTTCTCCACCATTGCAGCAGGTGTGATTAGGCCATGCACATTGTCTTTTACAGTTACTGAATACAAAGATAAATGGCCACTTTGGTGGGTAACTCACTGGGGCTCCATCAACAGCGTGTTTTGCCACTTTTGACAAAACCAGCACAATTCAAAACGGAGGACCCATTGGGAATGGATCTAGATTCCCAAAGGGGTCCAACTCTATTATTTCGCCCGACAGTCAACCAGCTAGTCCCCTATATACACAGAAGCCAGGTGAAGCCATGTACCCACGCCAGGTGTGACATCTTATCTCTACCAGTGTTTATCACCTGTAATGCTGCCGCCTGATAAGCCTACAACCCCCTCTAGTGGTCGCCCCTGGCACTACTACAAGATAGGATCTACCCCCGGGGTCCTACTCGAACCCTTTATGGGCCAAATGATTCCCAAGTGTTCATATCTACTTGGTGTGGTTTCATCGTGCATAAATGCAGCACCGTCTAGTGCTGCCTATATTTATTGTGCCGACTGTTCGGAGATGTTATACACTACCCCGAAGAGTCGGCATGATGCATCAATGCAGTGCTGGCGAGTAACTCACCCAGGGCTTAATGCATCATGACAGCTGGCAAAGGGACATGAACCAAGATGAATCATAAAGAGCTTGCACTATAACCAGGAGCTAACCTTCTAGGAACAAGGGGAAAGGGTCCTCCAGATCAACTACAGATAACCAGCAACAGTAGGCTATATTACATGATGCTATCTGTCTCATAGACAGAATTATAGAGTTGGTACAGGCTGGTATCTATAAGAGAAAAAGAAACAAAAATATACAATTCATGGCCATAGTGTCAACAATTCAAACATAACCAAGAGAAATGGCATGCCATCATGTAACCTCAATATTATAGCAATGCAGCAAGTCACCTATCAGTTGGACAACTAGCCTAGGACTGGAGTAAGGGATAGGTCCCTGAGAGTTACACATAGCAGAGACACTTTGACTGGCACCTCTGTGATCTCAAGAGCTGATCAAGATAAGATATCGGTAGCTTAAACAGATCAAGATTAGAAAAAGGTCAGTGGGAGGCTGCAGGGAGGGCACAGACATGATGGATACGACAAGATTAGGCCCAAGATTATACCCTGCTTTGATCTGCTTTGACAGGGAAACCAGATCCTTTAAATCCCACCTTGGCTTCTTGATATAGTGAGACGATTGTTTTAAGAGAGGTTCAGGGGGTGTTGCTCCTATGGTAAATAGAGCTGTCAGTATGTGCCTCTTTTCAGAACAAGTCATGCTCTGCTTCACTATTGAACTTGCACTCATCACAGTAGTCTGAAAGGTCAAATGCCTTTAAAATAGAGAGAGCTGCAATATCAGGTACCCACTTGTGTCACACACTCTATACTGTACTATACTAGGTACCTACTCAAATCACCCTTTTCTAGCACAATATCCCAAGTACTTCTTGCACATAGGAGCAAGTGGGTGACTTGCTTGTTATGGTATTTAATTTTACTATAGGTATTCTTTTACCACGTTGATACACAGTTAGGGGTTTCATATAAAGATGGGATAGAATATTACAGAGATTTGAAGTTAGGACGGGGGACCCATGGGCAGTGACTTGTCTCTCACATAGAAGTCATCGAATTCATGGCCCTAGGCATGCCAAGGTCAATGCAATAGTAAGGATGCTTATGAGGTAGGTCACCATTGCACGGATAGAGTATGGTTATTCAAATTTGGCATTTTCTCAATCCCTGTTTGTGACAGGGTTGTCTTGATACTGGAAAATTGCCTCTTATGTTATTATGAAAACAATTACAGAATAGGTCTGATTACTTCTCATTTCCAATGGAATTTTGTGGCTTTTAAACAGATGCATTTCGAGTAAAATGTTTGTGCTAACTTCGCGTCTCATCCTGACAGTAGAGGTTTAATAGAATCCTGAGAAATCACTGCCATGCTGTCCCAGACCAAAAAAAGATCCTCTTTGGTGACTAAGGATATTCTAATGGTAGAGATAATAGATCAGTGTATCCCACGTTTAATACAGTATACATGTTCATTTCCCCTTTTCCTGCCATTATATAAAGAAGACATGCTCTAGGAAGAGGTCACTATATGAGAGGATGAGGGCCCAACGTAAGCACACAGAACTACCATACTTAACCTACATGACCCCCAGACATGGACACGCGGGTTTAACCCCTCCAGGGCCACATAGTACATTAATGTGCTTTGTCTATTGCTTGGCACTGGCACGGGGATGGAGGACTAGAAATATACAAAAACAGAGGTGAAGAGAGAGAGAGAGAGAGAGAGAGAGAGAGAGAGAGAGAGAGAGAGAGAGAGAGAAAGAGAGAGAGAAAGGGAGAGAATGTGAAATACTAAAAATTTAGGAGCGAGAGAATTCATGAATGCACCCTTTTCTAGCACAGTACTGGCTTGAACACTTGTGAGCAACACAAGTGAAAAGCCAGTTCTGCAGAAGAGGCACTTCTTAGCCAGTTCTACCTTTCCCCATAGGAGCAACACCCTCCAGTTCATTTGCATGAAGGGGTGACTGCATTCATATTTACCCGTGAGTAGTATAGGAAAATAGGGGTTCGGTGAATCCAAGCTACTTTCCTGATTTGACTGAAATCATACCGGCAAGAGGATATGGCATGCACATTTCGGTCAATCCAGTCTAGTGAACACATGATATTGACTCCACAGGACATGACAGCGAGGCATGAGGGAAAGGCCCCAAAATTATAAAATCGTTGCTGCGATGTTTAGATCACCATAACATTATATCATTTAGTCTGCCAAAATGTTCACGTTCATCCCTAACATGAAAATTGAAGAAGGATCGTCTTCAATGGAGTACCCACACTTTAGACTCTTACCGAGAAGCCACAAAAATCGTCGTCAGGCCCCACTGAGCTGTCTGAAATCCTAGGTCCAGTTGTCACTCATTTGAAGGGAGACAAGACAACTAAATCACATTCTACCATGACACCATCAGCCTGTCACCCTGTCACGTCCCCTGTAGGGAAACACAATAATATAGGCTAATTGTACAAAGATGCAGATGCAAGGGTCGATATAAATTTCATAGAAGATAGGACAGAAATGACAAATTTACAATGATTCTGAGAATCATCCAAAAATAACAACTACTTCTTGCATATAGGAGCAAGTGGGTGACTTGCTTGTTGTGGTCTTTAATTTTACTATAGGTATTATTTTACCACGTTGATATACAGTTAGGGGACTCATATAAAGATGGGATAGAATATTACAGAGATTTGAAGTTAGTATGGTGGGCAGTGACTTGTCTCTCACATAGAAATCATCGACTTCATGGCCCAAGGCATGTCAAGGTCAATGCAATAGTAAGGATGCTTATGACGTAGGTCACCATTGCACGGATAGAGTATGTTTATTCGAATTTTGCATTTTCTCAATCTCTGTTTGTGACTTAATGATCGTAGATAGCAGGGTTGTCTTAATACTGGAAAATTGCCTATTATGTTATTATGAAAATGATTACAGAATAGGTCTGATTATTTCTCACTTCCAATGGAATTTTGTGGCTTTTAAACCGATGCATTTCGAGGAAATTGTTTGTGCTAACTTCGTGTCTCATCCTGACAGTAGAGGTTTAATAGAATCCTGAGAAATCACTGCCATGCTGTCCCAGACCAAAAAATGATCCTTTTTGGTGACTAAGGATATTCTAATGGTAGAGATAATAGATAAGTATATCCCACGTTTAATACAATATACATGTTCATTTCCCTCTATTCCTGCCATCATATATAGAAGACATGCTCTAGGAAGAAGTCACTATATGAGAGGATGAGACCCCCACGTAAGCACACAGAACTACCATACTTAACCTACATGACCCCCAGACATGGACACGCGGGTTTAACCCCTCCAGGGCCACACAGTGCATTAATGTGCTTTGTCTATTGCTTGGCACTGCCACGGGGATGGAGGACTAGAAATATACAAACACAGAGGTGGAGATAGATAGAGAGATAGATAGAGAGAGAGAGAGAGAGAGAGAGAGAGAGAGAGAGAGAGAGAGAGAGAGAGAAAGGGAGAGAATATGAAATACTAAAAATTGAGGAGCGAGAGAATTCATGAATGCATCCTGTTAAATTCATACATCATTTTTACTCACCAGGCGTTCTACACTCTCAAAGTCAAAAGCTATATGTGATGTGCCAATGCAGTGGCGGTGACAGGAATCACGAGCATTGCATTGTGAATCATAAAGACAAAGGAACATGAAATTGGAGGCATCACTTGGTCCCCCAAGGTTTAACCTTCATGACCCCTATACATAGACACATGGCTTATACATGGTCTATGCACATAGGTCTATGGTGACAGTAGTGCGTGCGTGGCCGCAGGGGTCACGCACGCACTACAACATATAAACTGATGAATACATTGTAGTCTATTTATGTCTATTTTATGACATAGGGGTTTGGCCCTTTTGAGGAGGAGAGCATGATGTATTGAGGCAGCCTCGTGATTTAATGTTGGGATGAAAAGAATCAACAAAGTGCTGGCAAGTTCACCACAATTCACGAATTGAGTTGAGCTATATGTTCATTTACTCTCTTATGCTGCTATGCAGAGTGGTGAGTAACTCGCCAGTGAGGTATCATTACATCATGCTGACAATATAATTGGAGAATTCACAAGATAAATAGAGTATATAGCTGGTGTGCATCATCTTTACAGATGCATCCATGAATCAAAATCACAAATGTCCCCACTTTCGTAAAAGTGAAAGCTACGTATAACAATACAGTCTTGTCTTTGAAAACCAGGGACATTATGGTAGCCTATACAGCTAGTCTTTACACTTCATTTTTATACCATGATAATCTACGAGCATTTGAGGGACCGATGGGAGGACTAAAACTTTCACAAACAGATGATCACAGACCCCTCAGGGCTAAACCTGTCAAGCTGTCATGACCAGCACGTCAGAAAATGACCATAAAAACAGGTCTCACCTGTAGGTCATGTCAATACCAGGTGGTTGAAACTCTTTAAGGAATGCATGACACCCCTAGGTTCGTATTCCTTTGTCGGGAGGTTATATAAAGATAGTTTAAATTTACCACTATTTTGAAATAACTTGCTCATAAACACCAATTCTTTTTGTTCGCCACTGTGCTCCCCCCCCCCTTTATTTGGCACATCAATAGAGTACACTATAAGCTTGCTCGCTATCCAATAAAAGCGTTTACAAGAATAATGTTTCCCTCACCCCCTGTCTCCCCCGTTCTTCCATTTTCTGTTTGTCCTTCTCTCTTTTCGTCTTTCTTTCACTAAAACCACTGGAACCTGTGAATTTCAGAAAGTCGTTCATTTCTATCCAACCCTGTCTCTCTTTTCCCCCCACCCGTATTCTCCATCTGTTCTTGGTGTGATCTATGTTTCGCTGGTTACCGTCCTATAGGTCACCATCTGTAGCAGGCCCAGTGTGACACGTCGAGAACCAGCAGGTGGTAATAAGCTCACACGTGCTCTACAAGCTGCCCCACCTCTCACCCTGAGCTGCTCCCTGGACCTAACTCATTAAAGACCGCTGATGAAGGAGTACATCATGCACATTGGTCGTCAGGGTGCACCAATGAAGTTCTGGTGAGTAGACTCATTGGAGCATCATGCCGACCCTCTTGAAGTATATCAACTTGGTAGGGTTGGCATGATGCATAAATGCAGCCCTGCTGAGCTGTGATGCATTTATGCATTAGCGGTTATTGGTTAAGCATTGCTTGGTCTCTGACATTCTCCACGAGACCCCAATGAACAATGTATGTCTCTGATCACTAAATGATAATGGTGGTAATAAGCAAACAAGTGGGTGTTACAAGCTGCCCCACCTCTCACCCTGAGCTGCTCCCCGCTGTCCTTATGAGCTACTCGCTCACTGACACTCTGAGTGAGAACCCAAAAATACAATGTATGTATCTGATCACAAGCTGATCCAACCTGTCTCCAGTGTTACGCCATTAACCTTTTAAGCTCCCTATAATGAATCAAAGCTTCAATAAGAGTGGGGATATACACATTTGTCATGATGCATGAATGCAGCTCTGGAGAACCATCATGTCCAATGGCCATTATGATGCATCACTGCAGTACCACAGTACCAACAACAAGCTCACCAGCACTGCACTGGTGCATCATGATAAGAGCATTGAGGGACCATCCACCACTTAAATAGTAAACAAACAGAGACTATAAAAAATCACACGTCATCTTGCACCTACGGTCTCATGACAGTATGGCCTACCACACTACAGCCTGCCCAACTCATAATCTGACCTTTTAACATATTGCCCTCCTGCTGCTGCAAGACATTCCAATTTCATTATGGATATTGCTACAGGATGAATCTATGAGGTTATAAAATGTTAATATTCTCCTGAGAGCTTGTCATAAACACAGCCTTGGTCACAATATATTACGTTTTTTCAAAATGTATGCGCTTGCGGTGGATATTCGAAGCAGTGTTTTGAGTGAAAAGAAAACGAAAATGAAAGACAAGAAGATTTTCTTCCAAAGGAAACTGCTGATGCTATTCTCACTGGTGGGAGTCTGAATTTAGATTTTGGGATTTGACTTATATCTGACTAGCCACCTATATTACTTCTAACCCTTCGACAGCTACACACTGCTCCAATGATATGTGTCCTTGTGCCATATTGACACATGAAACCAGCCATGGCGAAAATACATTAATTCTATGCAACATAAAAGTCACAGTGTCTTTATGCATTCCTGAAGGGTCAGCATGATGCACCAATGCAGTGCTAGCAAAAAGACTCACCAGCACTGCATTTGTGCATCATGACAACAAAGGTACATTAACCTAGGGGGCATCATGTGACCTTATAAGGGTTTGAATATATCTATTTTACCCTATTCTTGTATGAGTAGAAGGGAAGGTTCCCTGCTGGAGAAGAGGGCTCCCACTGGCCTCAGGGGAAGTCGTGTACAGCCGAGCAGACCCCTGTCGATATTCTATTAGGTAACCCTGTCTGCCGTAATGACTTGGCGAGTTAAGCCTTCGAGGGCAGCATGATATATGAATGCAGTCCTGGCAAGTAACTCACCAGAACTACAGTGATGCAACAAGTCAACCCTATTCTGTAGAGACAAGATAAATTTTCAGTCAATGAAACATTCCCCGGTATATTCAATTTTAGAATTCTTAGGGGTTAGTGGTTCCAATAATGCTTGCTGTTATCTGTACTGATCCTGCCAATACCAGCTGCAGCAATGGCCACCCCCAATAGAAATCCTCAAAACCTGTATGGATACAGAATTTGGTTATCCTGAAGGGTCGACATGATGCATCGATGCAGTGCCGGCGAGTAGACTCGTCAGCACTGCATTGGTGCACCAAGGATTACCAGCTTTGAGGTATCATGGACACCTTAGAGGTTTAAGTAGGTAGCTGGTTATACACTGACGTATTGCCTCTCCAACTGAGGTGCTCCAAAATAGCAGCTACTCCTGGTACATTTACATACTGGCTAATTACCTCAGCAACATGTCTTTAATCCTTTAAGGGCCGCTGATACATTAGTGCATCATGCTCATTGGTCGTCATGATGCATGAATGCAGCCCTGGTAAGTAACTCACCAGGGCATTATGCTCTAAGGAAGAGCCGGTGGGCAATCTCACCAGCACTTCATTGGTGCATCATACTGACCAAAGAGAATGATGCACTCCTGCACCAGTGGCCCTTAAAGGTTTCAGCTAGATACATGTTGATATGGCTGAAGTATGATTATCTTACATTCTAGATAGTGATTTTTTTTTTAGGTTTTGAGATTTATTCTTGATTTTAGAAGTTGTGTGGTCAGGTGTGAATAGTCTTTTGTTTACATTAAAAATGGCACTGATGTATCAGTTTGTCACCATCATTATACCATACTCTAAGGTTACCCTCAAGGAATAAGAGTAAAATATGGAACATAGGAATGCACCAATCCATGTCAGTTCTGGGCATCAAAGGCACTTTACCATGCTTCATTTTCATGATTTCTTAAATGTTTCCAGACTGTCAGATAGTAAAAGTGCTATACAAGGTGTAATAAAGATTACACCAAGTCAATAATACCTTTATCATTGTCATATAATTGCCACATCAATCCATCATCTTTGAGCTACCAAGGCTCTAAAGATGGGTACATGTGTCTGATCTGCCCCATGTCTATGAGATATATATGCAATTAATGCTCCTTTCCTTTTCATGTTCCACTATCTTGTGCCAGTTTTGAAAAGTCATGACAAGACTGGTAATCCTTTATATGTAGCACAGGGCCTTATGTATAACTCTGTAAGTGGCATATCGTGTTTCTATGCAACTTAATTATTAATGGATCCCTGGCAAGTAACTCACCAGTACTGCATTCACCCATCATGCATATCCTGCAGGAATGATGCACTTACAGGTCATCAATGCCAGGCCTGATCTGGTAAATCATTTCAACAAAGAGATATGGACCTTAGACGATTAAACCTTAACGGGACGCTGATGCATCAATGCATCATGCACATTGGTCATCATGATGCGTGAATTCAGCCCTGGCGAGTTGCTAGCCAGGGCTACATTCATGCATCATGCCGACACTATGGAATTGATAGATCCCCTGAGGGTCGCCTTAATGCTCAAATGAAGCGAGTGACTCTCCAGCCCTTCATTGGTGCATCATGAAGACCAATGGGAATGACACATTCCTGCATTAGCTGCCTATATTGGGTTAACTATAAATGAGGTATAAGACATCCACAGGGAGCTCTGTCTCATCAAAGCGGAAAGGTCAACCTGCTGTGACCTTGTCGGTCAAAGAGAGGTCACGACAAGGTGAAGGTCATGGCATGCCTCACAGAGCGAGGTCAAGAAGGGCATGGTATAGGCAGAAGCAAGGAACAATGAAAATGGCAGTCCTGTCGTCCTGCCCAAGTCCATAATTAACTCTGTAAGGGCCATGGGATGCCTCGAGGCATTATGCTGATGAGTCGTCACGCTGCACTAATGCAGCACTGGTGAGTAACTCACCATGAGTGTTGCATTATGCTGAGCCCTTTTAGAGTGAAGCATTGATCCTGTAGGGTCAGCATGATGCAGCACATTAATTGTGTTACTCACCAAGGCTGCAAGATGCAGTGGGCATGATGCATTCCTGCATTAGTAGCTCTTAAAGGGTTAAGGGTCGGCACTGATATATTGGGTTATGGCCGGTAGAGGGGGGTTGTGTTGGGAGAGTGGTGATGCCGTGTGGGGGAGCCACCAGCGGAAAGGAAATCTCCACCATAGGATGGATGTAGGCAGGCCTTATTCATACCGGAGCGCTCCCTGGTGGGTATAGACTGGCTGTCCAACCAATAGAGTAAGCTGCCCTTCCACCCCCTGATTCTGTGCTCTGTATACCGATCTATAGTCACTATTTGTCCTTTCTGTACTACTTTCAGCTTTGATTCTTCCTGCTTCATTCCTAGCTTATTTCACCACCCTGTCGGTCGGTCTTCCTTCTTTGATTCCTTCCTCTCTTTTTATTCACCTACCCGCAAGTAACTCGCCAGGGCTACATTTATGCATCATACCAACTCTCTGCTTCATTCTCAGCTGATTTCACTATCCTGTCGGTCTTGGTGCTTTGATTCCTTCCTCTCTTTTTATTCACCTGTCCATTTGTTTGCTCACTTGTTCCCCCTCTCTGTCTGTGTCTGTCTCTCTGTGTCTGTCTGCCTCTCTCTCTCTCTCTCTCTCTCTCTCTCTCTCTCTCTCTCTCTCTCTTCCCCCTTTTCCCTTACTTTCTGGTCCCCCCTTCTGCCTTATCAAATTCGTCTGTCTGTCGGTCCGTCCTTCTGTCTGTCCAGGGCTACCTCGATTGATCCCTCATCATTCCATTCATTCATCTGTCCATCCATTCATTCATCTGTGTGTTCATTAGTCCCTTCGCCCCTCCCATCCTCTCTCTCTCACTTGTACATTCATGCATTCATCCATCAGTTTTTCCAACCCTCCCACTCTCTCTCCCTGCCTTTTACATTCATGCATTCATCCATCAGTTTTTCCAACCCTCCCACTCTCTCTCCCTGCATTGTTCATCCACCCATTCATCCATCCATTCATCCATCCCACCATCCATTCCTTCATCATACCATCTATCCATAAATTCCTTCATCCTTTCCTTCCTCCTAGTAGTTTTGCATATCAAAAATTCCCCATTACCCTAATTCCCTCCCCCAGCTCACCCCTCTTACCACAACCTCCTGCCCCCACCACTCAGCCTTCCCTCATCATACCATTCAACCTTCCAGTCCCACCCTACTCTTCCTCACATCCCTCTTCTGGCCTCACTCCCTCACCTCATCAATAATTAGCCGGTTTATTGTGGTAGAGGCCTTGACCCTGTTCCTATATTGCCAACAGTGCCTGGAGGAATCTTCACTCTAAGAAATAACTGTTGCATCTACCAGGCTACCCCTGTAAAACTGAACAGTGAGCCATTGTAATGGTAAAACAGAGTGGCCCCAGATGGCAGTACAGTAAAGCACTGTGGTACAAAGAAATCTCCATGAAAATAATGGTGAAATCCTTGTCCCAAAGTTGCCAGAAAACTGTCATTATTTTGATGACATGTTTTAATAGTGCACAGTATGTGCCCATCTTGGCTTTTCAGACTGTAGCCTGGCCACAGATTATGATAGGATACAATATGGGTATACGTAGGCTTAGCTGCTCTGCAGTATTATATATATATATATATATATATATATATATATATATATATATATATATACATATACATATACATATATATATATATATATATATATATATATATATATATATATATATATACATTATATATATACATATGTATATATATATATATATATATATATATATATATATATATATATATATGAAAAAATGATAGGAACGTAGGCCTACATTCATGTACCATGACAACCAATGGGCATGATGCTTTAATGCATCGGTGGCCCTTAAATGGTTATTAAGCTAATTACACTATGTGACATTTAGGTGGTTAAAATGGCTGTTAATGATGATATGCCTGCAGCAGCCGCCGCAACCACACCCCTGTGCTCTACATTATGGACTCATTCAAAATTCACGATATCAAAATTACAGTCAGGTTCAAGATTAATGTGATGCTCTTTGTATGATATTGGTATGATGAGGGGATGGTTAGTATGGAATGGAGTAGCTCTTGTAGGTCATTATACATTGTAACAAGAGCAACTCACGTATGTATTTAAGGGGTGCTGATGCATAGTAAGTGCAGGCATCATGCCTATTGGTTGCCATGGTGCACCAATGAAGTGCTGGCAACACTGAACACCAGTACTTTATTAGAGTATCGTGCCGGCCCTCTTGGAGGCGGGTATCAATCCTGTAGGGTCGGAATGATGCATTGATAAAAAAAAATGATCGGCCCTTAAAGGATTACACCAACATAGCATTGAGATCATTGGTTGATATGATGCATAAATGCAGTCGTTGCTCACCAATGCCGCATTCAAGCCTCCTAAATTTGATAGATGCAGACTTGGCCAGGATGCATTCAAAAATGCATTTTCAGTCCTTAAATGGTTAAAAACGTTTTATGCCACAATACAGTTTGAGTAAGAATGATGGGTCCTATTCTGGTCCCTGATATCCAATCTTGAATGGTTCATTTTACAACATAATGAAGAATCAGCCCCTCTAAATGAAACACTCACGTGGTGATGTTGATTTATCATCCATTTAGGAAAACACGGGGACAATAATTGGTCCTTAAACCTTCAAAGATTGTCTTTAGAAGGCGTTTTTCTTTCATGTCTTTAGCGACGTTTTTGTCAAAACCCCTTCTATAAGCTGCATCCTTGTATTCTTGTATTCTACAATTCTGACCATCCTTTCCTTCTCTCCATTTCAGATTCATGTGGATGTACGAGAGTATGGGGAAGATCAGTAACATCACCAACTCTAATGACCCACAGATGATCAACTCCCGGGTCTTCTGTGGGAACCTTAATACCTTCACCTTGACCAAAGACGATGTGGAGGCTATCTTTAAGAGGTACGGCCGCATCATCGGCATCTCTATGCACAAGGGATACGCATTTGTGCAGTATACGAATGAGTATGATGCGCGCAATGCTGTAGCCGGAGAGGATCAGAGGATCTACGCCGGACAGCCAGTGGGTAAGTAGATTCAGACATATTTTTCCCTTTATTTCTTTCCCATTCCTTATCACACTGAAACCCTAGGAAGGTCCCAAGTATGTCAGTATGTCAAGTTAAGTTGTCATGGGGCATTGTCTTGGGGCACCCCGAATCCGTCTTTATTGATGAGTTTCAAGCAGCAGCAGGTTTTCTGTGCAACATTATTGCAGGTACACCGAAAACCTCAAACTAGTCAGTGGTGACGATTTTAGGTCCTCAGGTTCACAATACCTAAAGCAACCACCTTAGTTGGTCAAAATGACGACTTTAGGTCACCATCCTGATGACCCAAATAGTCAGTATGACAATGCTGACAATACAGAGTCCTCATACTGACGACTTAGGTTGTCAGTTGATGACCTAAAGTCATCATTTTGACCAACTAAGGTAGTTGTTTTAAGTATTGTGAACCTGAGGACCTAAAGTCGTCACCACTGACTAGTTTTGGAACTTCCAGGTTTTCAGTGTAATCTGGGGATTAATTAAAAGGCAGTATGCTTCTTAATGTCTAAAGTCTGAAATAGATTCATTAGGAAAGAGTAAAAAATGTAGATAGTATAAAGGGTTAGAATTGTTTCAAAGCAAAAGGAACTATCCTTGGTGTGGAATGGCCAAGTGAAAGGTTCCCTATGAATATTTGGGCACCAGATCATAAAAGGGTTAAGGTTGAATAGTTTAATACCACCTTCTCACTATTGTCTCTATGACCTTTGAAATGGCCAATTTGTTCTATTCACCCAGGGCCTGTACTTTTAATCTTTTTCTATCTCTTTCACGTCAAATTGGGAGCTTTTAAATGTAGCATTCAAGGACACATTTCTTGGATGCATCATGCCCCCATGTCTTCATGATGCATGGATGCAGCCTTGGTGAGTAACTCACCCATGTTGAATTCATGCATCATGCTAAAACCCTCTTTAATTGATCGGCTTCGGTAACATGATGCATCAATACAGTGCGATCACCGTAATGACCCGTTTAAGAGCATGGGTCTAAAATTAATGCCGGTCTTGAATTAGTGAGATATAGGGTAATTAGAATTAGCCATATGCACTGAAAACTGTATCTCAAATATGCGACTGTGTCGTATGAGCGCTGGGGTACACTGATGTTGAAGTCTTTTAGCTCCAGGGCGCCATGGTAAATAGACTCTCCAGCACTGAATTTCGACATCATGTCTATCAAGAGCATGCACCTGGAGGCATCTGGCCAGTGGCCAATCTAGGGGGAAAAAAGGAGATAGAAAAAGGAAAGAGGGAAAAAGGAGGGAAAAGAAAAGTGTAGAGGGGCCCCAAACAGGGGGCTTGCAGTGCTTGGGGCCACATATAGCACCTCATCAGCTTTCACCAAGTCTTGGGCCCCCTTCTAGACAATCCCGGATCCACCACTGCAGGCAGACCCTAAAGGGTTCATGAAGGTATTTCTGGAACCACAGAAGTTGAGGGAGAGGAATGAGTTTCTGAATGATTAGTATCATCTGCTCTCCGGTGCTCATTTAGCCCTCATTTCCGAGTCTGTGAGTTTCAATTTTCCTGAGTGTCGCGACAGGTGTCACCGATGCTTCTGGTGTAACGACTAATTTCCTAGTCTAGATTAACTAAAATATCGAATGACTGCTCCTCCAGCCAGGAAGGTAGGCTTCTCTGGAGTGCGCAAAACCATTTGAGAGCTCCAAATGGCATTAGCGTACTATAACCTTTAGTAGTGGTGACACTTGAATGCCGTTGTAACAAATAACCCACCAAGGCCTCTTTCATCCCTCGCTCTGACTGCATTAATGTGTTGATACACTTCCACATGGTCAGCATGATGTGCCAATGAAGAACAGAAGAGTTACTCACCAGCACTGCATTGGTGCATCATAATCTTAAAAGTGCACAGAGTCTTGATGACTATCTGGCTGTTAGAGAGCTAGAAGGAAGGTTTTTGGCACCATCGATATCCCAATTCCTCCAAACTAGAAGTTGGTTAACTGATCAAATGTCAAATGCCTGTAGCACTCTGTGGGAATGGGAAACAGCTGAAATGTGAGCCTCGAGGATGGAGCAATGCACGGTTTCCTATGATCAGTGAGGAGGCCTTCCGTTTGGAAACTACCTCCTTAGAGGCATTGTATAGGGATGTATTTGGGTATTCTCTGAGGGCAGCCATGTTGTCCCCCTATACCCTAACAGAGAACAAGCAGGTTAATGCAGCTCTTTCATGTTTTCTACATTATCTAAGTGCTAGGAACCCTCTTCTGCTTCCCCCAACATTGTGTTAGGGGACAGGGGAAGGGTTGGGGAGAAGGGGGGAAAGGGGGGAGAAATTCAATGTGGAATGATTCCTGGGTATGGAGTTGGGAATCTCTGGTTGGAAATTTCACTAGAATCAGGTCTTAGTATTGTGGCTTGTTTCCATCTCCCCTGAGTCATCAAAAACAGGTACTTCCTATAGCATTAAATCGCAATCCGACTATTTCCCGGGAACACCACATGCATACTTATCTATCAGTGACTTATGGTTCTGATCTTCCCGGCATGTCAAGCATTATGGAAGCCTTGGTCATATTTGAATAACACAAGAAGTTCCGCGATTGGAACTGTCATGGCTGTGTGCACACATAAAAAGGAATAGTCGCTGTAGCTAAAGTGAATCTTCCATCTAAAGGTGAGACCGACAAAGGCAGCTTTGATACGCAAACCCAGAAGGTGAGAGGTCATAAACTCCCGGGTGGTACCACTGTGGGGTGTTTCAGAAGCAGGTAATGTTTACAACTGGTCCTAAGGAGATATGATAGCAGTTTTAATAGTGATTGTAGGCTTATAACTGCATGTGTTTCTAAAGCATTGCCATTATCTTACTGTGTCTATAACTATATGACTGGCAAGAGATGATAATGGTGCAGTTGTAAGTTTAGAATCTAACAGTTTTAGAAACAGATATTCAATGTTCATTATCATGTCCGGCTTCTGAAACACCCCACTGGTGACTCATATATGGTCACTTTAATGACCAGTAGTCCCATTATGGTCAGTTAGCCACCACAAATGAGTAAAAGTATCTTGTACCAGTGAGAGAGTCTGGTTCTTTAATTGCAAAATAAATTGTTCATTGCCAAGGTGATAACTGCTATTCAGCCAATACTGACATCAGTAACTCTAAGCATCTCACAGTGTGGGGGCTCGCCTTCGGATAGGAGATATACTGTACTATGGCGCTACAGTCAGCCTATTCCACCCCTATAAGTCTCCTGTTATCCACGTGTGTCCAGGCAGCCCTGATGAAGGCATGTATCGACAAACGAGGATCTAATATCAGTCATTTATGGAAGGAGCATGTTCAGGTAATAAAAGGAGCAGCACACTGAGCAGCTCTCAGACTGAGAGTAGCTCATAGAGTGAGGGTTATCGCCTTACATGGTATAGCTTATAGAGCAGTGAGTAGCATGCAAAGCAACTGACAAAGTTGCCTCAACAGTATTGAACTCATCGTATTGGCCTGTTCAATCAATAGGGTCTCAGATAAGCACTGGTCTCGAGTACATTTCTAGATGGGAAGGGTTTCAAATTAATATTGAGAGCGACAGGCTATATCTAATAAAGGATGCATGCCTCACATAAGGCGTTGGGGTGGAAAGATATTGAATTTTTCAAGTGCCAAGGCACCATGGCAGAACTGAGGGGCTAATAACAGTATAGAGTGACTCACGCATATACATTGCATTGCATAGTTGTGATGTATTATAGGTTGTAGGTCAGGTCAGGCGGTATTGGGATGAAGAGATCTATAAATCAGAGGAAGCTTTACCTCAGAGAGGAGGTCAAGTCTATAAGAATAAAACTTGTTTTTGAAATTTTTGTCTTTCACCTTATATTTTCTGTAGGCATCTTGCATCTGGCCCCTGAAGAGGGAAAGAAGAATAAAGTTAGAGACCCCACAAATCACTACAATTACACAAAAAGAAATATCTATATATGGTATCAATGATCCCTATTACTCTCTATATCAAAAAGCAAGGTTGTTTGAGTCCTGCTTTTATATATGTGTATATCAGTATCTCTGTTATTTTTATGTGTCAGGGAAACAAAGCCAATAAAAACTTGGCCTGGCTCACTCAGAACCAGAGCCCCCGACTCTGAGTGTTGGAACAGGGTCATCCAAGTGTTTGGTTACCATAGTGACTGAACGTGTTGCATACAGTGCCAAAGAACCAATAATGGTGGTAGGAAATGGAATTACCATTTGGTCAGTGTATGGGACTGGGAACTTACATATTCTAATTACAAGGAATAATGCCAGACCTAGGTTGGAGTTATCGATCAACAGGAATGGCACTTGTTCAAAGGCTATGCACTTACACAATTCTAACAGGCAATAGCTAGAAATTATCATTCACAGTAGAAAGATAAATGAGATCAACATTGGCAATTGATTCATCAACTTTGATCATCCAGTTTCCAATATAGCTTCAATATATGGTTGATTTTTGTGTCTCCCGATCAAGTGGCTTAAATTCCCTTTTGTATCGTATGACCGAATGACATCAATTCTCATCAGCTACGGCGTGAATCAATGGCTGCCTTTGCAGGGCAATCAGGAACTGCGTGATAGTAATAAAGGCTAATGCTGAGGAACAAAAGGATGGAGATCAAAGGGCTTTGAGGCTTGTAGCTATGTGCTTCTCACCTTCAAAACATGGTCTTAGTCCTTTAAGGCCTACATAGGATTTTAATACATGTTCTTGTACATGTTCTTTGGTAGGCATAATGCATAAATAATGCCTGTTTAAATTATCTCAGCAGTGATGCACTCAGGTATCATGCCTGGGGTTGATGCACTCCTGGAGGGTCAGCACGATGCACCAATGAAGTGCTGGCGAGGCTGATTGGTGCATCGTGCCGACCAATGGGCATAATGCGCTTAGACATTATTCAGCCATTAGAGGTTTAGACAAGTCTCTAGTTGAGGTAATACTGCCAGAGGAATGTCAGTGAATTCCTTCAGAGCCCTATCAACCAATCACTGACCTTTGGTCTATAACCCTCACTCAAAGCCATCTGCCAATAAGTTAAGGTCCTGATGGTGCCAACACTACCTTGTTAAGTGTGGAAGCTCATTAGAGTGTTTATTCCTTTACAAATTCAGAGCTTTTATATATATATATATATATATATATATATATATATATATGAGTCCAGGGGCGTAGGAAAAGGGGGAGCCAGGGGGGCCCGGGCCCTCCCAATCCCAGAGGAGGTGGGGCCTGAATATGTGTGGGCCCCCCAATATATGTCAAGACCCATTATAAAAAATGCAATGATTTCCCCAAAACTTTTCACAAATATGGTAGCAGAATGGAAAAAAGGGGGAGCCTGGGCTTTAAATCACAGGCAAAAGTCATCAAAGATATTTTAATACATATATCTTATGTACCCTGGAATTAGTGTCAGCCCACTCTATGCGATGAATTACGATTGGTGCGACAGGGCCCCCCTGGGCTTGGCCCTAGGCCCCCCAAAATCAAGATTTGATTCCTATGGCTCTGCATATGAGCCACTAGACTCCCTATGAGAAATGACTGTTGAATCTACCAGGTATAGAATAACTGCATGGTGAATCGCCTTATATTTGTAAAACAGTGAACCAGTGTAATTCCTACAATGAGGTCCAAGAAAACAAGACAGTGAACTGAATTATCGGCGATCTCTCTGAGAATAACGGTGAAAGCTTTGTCCCAAAGTTGCCGCAATGATTGTTATTTTGACAGCATATTTTTACAGTGCAATTAACCTTGTGCGTTCAGTCTATGTACCTTCTCAGTCACGATTTCTTGCCTATGGAACCAGAAAATTAGCAATTAGATGGTGCTGGCATCGATAAGACCTTGCTTCTCAACAACATCTACCTTGAGATAAAAGTAATGCCTCCCTATATATATATATCCACGCTCCTCTTCCTGTCCTTTCCTTCCAAACTACACCCACACAAGCTTCCCAAGGCCAGGTACTTAGCTGTCATCTCTTTGTTTGAAACTGTTTCAAATATTGATAGCCACATATCAGGTACTGTCTGGATGTACTGCCTCGACCCTTTAAGGCTCGCTAGCACTTCATTGGAGCATCATGCCAGTCCTCTAGGAGTGTATCAAACGTGAAAGGTTGGTATGATGAATGGCGAATAACTTGTAACGTCTGCAGTTCAGCATCTTGATAGCTAATGGGCGTCATTGCATCAACGACCCTTAATGAAATTATTGATCAAGCCAATTGGCCGTCATGTTTGATTAAACCATCCCTGTTAAATAAAATCTGACCAATTGGTGTGATACTCTCCCAAGAGGTATAAAACACACTCTAGCGTTGGCTTGTAAAGTTGTCAGAAATGTATTAACAAAAAGGATATATGAGCGTTATGACATGATGCGGTCTTGGAGATGTTAGGGAGTGTTACTGCTGGTAATGTTTGCCGGTGAGTATGAAGGTAATATCCTAGTGTGCATCAAGTAAATCAATCCCCACTTCTCAGGTAGATGCAGCCTGGAGGACCTGTTTTCTTTTTTCTTCCAGGTCAATCCTTGCTTTAACTTTTCAAGGGCTGCATAATGCCTCCAAGTCTGATGTAAATACTTCTTTGTACTCAAGATACACGATTTTATGTTATGGCAGATATGATCGTTACTAAAGAACAGTACTGGATAGAAACTACACTGGCTCCCTGTTGTTTAATTGCGGTGGTTCAGTTTAACAAGGATCCCTGGTAGATTCAACAGTTATTTTTTACAGTGCATGATTGATGAACAATGCACATCATATTAGGATCAAACCTTGGATAGCAGATTTTGAGCCTCCCTTTTTTCTATAGTTAAGCGATTAATTTGTTACTTTGGACCCCAAATTATCCTCGAAGGTTCAGGCCTCAACCTCTCCTTTCACAAATTGTAGATTTGCTGTTGAAATTGTCTTTGAGGGCTGACAGGATGCACCTGTTAGTGTGTGCGAGCAGCTCAGCCAACAACAGTGCCATGAGTGAACGCAGTACGGGGGTATTGTATAAGCGGCACTTAAAGGGATAAGTCTTCAAACAGTTATTAAGGAGTACACCTACTCTCTCAGGAGTGACAGGTAAGGTTCACCTCAGAGATCCATATTAGTGGAAGAATACTATAATAGACAGGTCACAGATAATGGTGCCTTTGGTCCTTTGAAATTTCCAATGAAAAGGGAAGGCACTGAGAGGTATATAATTGCTGGTCGACCACACCCTTTTGTCCCAAAGTTGCCGCAATGATTGTTATTTTGGCAGCATATTTTTACAGTGCAATTAACTTTGTGCGTTGAGTCTATGTACCTTCTCAGTCACGATTTCTTGCCTATGGAACCAGAAAAAGAGCAATTAGATGGTGCTGGCATCGATAAGACCTTGCTTCTCAACAACATCTACCTTGAGATAAAAGTAATGTCTCCCTATATATATCCACGCTCCTCTTCCTGTCCTTTCTTTCCAAACTACACCCACACAAGCTTCCCAAGGCCAGGTACTTAGCTGTCATCTCTTTGTTTGAAACTGTTTCAAATATTGATAGCCATATATCAGGTACTGTCTGGATGTACTGCCTCGACCCTTTAAGGCTCGCCAGCACTTCATTGGAGCATCATGCCAGTCCTCTAGGAGTGTATCAAACCTGAAAGGTTGGTATGATGAATGGCGAATACATTGTAACGTCTACAGTTCAGCATCTTGGTAGCTAATGGGCGTCATTGCATCAGCGACCCTTAATGAAATTATTGATCAAGCCAATTGGCCATGTTTGATCAAACCATCCCTGTTAAATAAAATCTGACCAATTGGTGTGATACTCTCCCAAGGGGTATAAAACACTCTAGCGTTGGCTTGTAAAGTTGTCAGAAATGTATTATCAAAAAGGATATATGAGCGTTAAGACATGATGCGGTCTTCGATATGTTAGGGAGTGTTTCTGTTGGTAATGTTTGCCGGTGAGTATGATATGATCGTTACTAAAGAACAGTACTGGATAAAGACTACACTGGCTCCCTGTTGTTTAATTGCGGTGGTTCAGTTTAACAAGGATCCCTGGTAGATTCAACAGTTATTTTTTACAGTGCATGATTGATGAACAATGCACATCATATTAGGATCAAACCTTGGATAGCAGATTTTGAGCCTCCTTTTTTCTATAGTTAAGCGATTAATTTGTCACTTTGGACCCGAAATTATCCTCGAAGGTTCAGGCCTCAACCTCTCCTTTCACAAATTGTAGATTTGCTGTTGAGATTGCCTTTGAGGGCTGACATGATGCACCTGTTAGTGTGTGCGAGCAGCTCAGCCAACAACAGTGCCATGAGTGAACGCAGTACGGGGTATTGTATAAGCTGCCCTTAAAGGGATAAGTCTTCAAACAGTTATTAAGGAGTACACCTACTCTCTCAGGTACGGAAGATTTTTTTCTAACTTGACAGTTGACAGGGGAAAATTCATGTTTTCTTATCAGGTGTCAACATGATTTTTTTGCTGTCAACTGTCAACTTGACAGTTGACGGCAACTTTTTTTCTAACTTGACAGTTGACAGGGGAAAATATCTTGTTGACAGCAATAATTTTTTAAAACTTCATCTTGGTGGTTGTAAGAAAATCGTGCTGATTTTGAAGTGCATGTTTTTTTTTTTGTGTGGCCCTTGACGGCTTCCATACTCAGGAGTGACAGGTAAGGTTCACCTCAGAGATCCATATTAGTGGAAGAATACTATAATAGACAGGTCACAGGTAATGGTGCCTTTAGTCCTTTGAAATTTCCAATAAGAAGGGAAGGCACTGAGCGGTATATAATTGCTTGTCGACCACACCCTTTTCTGTCTGTATGTGACGCATACTACCGTAATACTGTGCATATAATTAAGGTCAGCATATACCTGAAACCAAGCCAAAATGAGCCATAATATTATACATTTCTTTACTGATGTTAAGGTGCACCTAGAACTAAACTGTCCCCCCTAAAACCCTTTTGACTATGCCTTGTGCCCCCCCCCCCCCCGCCATCAAAAAGAAAAGAAAGAAACAAAAAAACTCAGGGTCCATTTAGGGCACCATGTGTGTCTTCCTGTTTGCTGTGTTGCTCTCCCTACACAATTGGCCTTCACAAAGGGTGTGCTGGGACCACGCCCAGCGCGGAAAAGCCTTTGTATGCCTCTGTTTGCGATATTTGGAGACAAAGATAGATAGTTTGATGATACAACTCTTTAGTGTGCAATACCTATTTGATGTCATACGCTTCTAAAGGGATGGTGTGGCGCACCAATGCGTTGCTGGTGAGTAAATTCAATGGTACAGCATTGACGCATTATAGACCCATTTTCACTACCTGATATGGCCCCTCTAGCGGCCGCTAGACCCATAGTTTACACCATTGTCGGCCGACAGGAGCCATGCACCACCATTGAACCCTATGGCTGAGATGGGCATGTGCAGCAGCTGTCTGCCGATAGAAGGACCTTATCAGGTGGTGGAAAACGGCCCTATGTCAACAAAGGGAACACACCTGAAGATGTTGTTGTAGGCAAATGCACATAGACATATAGACCTAATAGTGAAGCAAAGTACTAGTTTTTCAAATAATCAAATATGCACAGTGAAACGGTGGTCTCAAATTAAGTATTCCGGCCTAGGTATTGATAATTGGTTTTATCAATAAATGCTTTATGCTTGATACATGAATGTGGCGAGTTTTAAATTGATTCCCATATCAAGATACTTCCTGTCCAATAGGGTCGTATCAGGCAAAAACGTTTTCCTATCTGTTACCTATGTTTGTTGTGGCTGTAGGTTCCTCCATGTCCCGACTATTTCCAGACCCTTTCCCGACTAGATCTATGTTATGTTTTTATCAATTATTATTGAAAAACTTTCCCTACATTGTATAAAGATCATCCCAACATCGCCGAAAGCTGCCCGACATTGTCGGCTTTGTTGTCTTTATTATGCTGGTTAAGTAATCACCAACACGCAGCAGCTACACTCTCCCAGCAGGGCTTTGGCAGCTTACTAGCACTCTCCGAAACACTTTCTGTGTCTGGAGAGTGAACCAGCAGCTGGCATGGCGATGTGAGGTAGCATCAATGTTATTCTAGCCTTTATTTCCTTCCATAGAAGCATTTATTGATAACTTAAGTGTCAGCACAGGACATAATAGGTAGAAACTCTTCAGTATCAGTTGGAAGGAGTCATCTGACTGACAACTGATACTGCAAAAGTTGACACTTTAGCGTTCTAATATACATCTCATAGATGAGCGATTGGTTCAGTGGCTTTGCCATTGATAAGCGCCTAGGTGCTTATACACACTCCTGCGGTAAAGCCATCATGTTGTATAGTACCGTATTGGCCTGCATAAGAGCCGGGTCTTGAATGAGATCAGGGAGTATCAGGGATATCAAAAGTTTAGATGCACTATAATCTTAGTCTTGAATTTATAAGCACTGATCTTGAAAAAGGCCCGGAGTTAAGACTGCTGGAAGTCAATGAGCCCTTGCGTGCTTATAAGGGCTAGTACGGTATACATATTGCTGCTCTTGGAAATGGCCTTTGAACCGCCATTCTCAACTATTGGGTACACAACACTCAATGCACTGGGAGGCATAACTCATGACAACGTCTCTGGAGGGCGATTCATAAAAATTCACATCAGCAATGGAAGACGACCTAAGAATCATAATTTCCGTCAATACTGATGATTCTTGGAAGTAACAGAATTACAACCTTTTGAACACACCATTTCATTTGCAATAATTATTGATTTAGTCAATATTCTTTAAGGGGGAGAAAGGTAAAAAAGGTGAATTTTCTTTATACATTTTCAGAAATATCTTTCCAGAAGAATTGTTTCTAAATACATCGTTTATTTCTAGAAATGTCATCAGTTTTTATGAATCGCCCTGCTGGGCAAATTGAAACCCATTGATTCCCCATGAGTCAGCCTAGTAATATACCCCAGCCACCTTGTTTTGCTATCAGGTAAATTGGATGGTTAACACTTATAAGGTCATAAATACCTTAATGTGTCACATCCCATTGGTGGCATGATGCACCAATGAAATACATCAGAGTCCTCCCAGTGCTTCATTGGTACATCATGTCAACTCTCTTGGGATATTATCAAGCTCATTGGGTCGGTAGTATGCATGATGCATGAATGCCGTCCTAGCAAGTTGCTCATCCCGGCTGCTTTCATGCATCATGGCGAACCAAAGGGCATGATGCACTCCTGCACCAACGGCCCTCAAGGTGTTACCTGAGACATAAAGGTATGTTAGACCAGGTGGAGAGGAATCCTTTAAATGGCCCCATGCCGTCCCTTTGTCACCATGATGCGCTGATTTGATACCGGTGTATCAACTGGCCGGATCTGCATCAGCAGTGTAACAACCCAACAGGGTCAGCATGAAGCATAAATACAAATCTTGTTGTTAAGTTGCCATTTCTGCAATAAGGCCAAGAAAAATAAAAGGTGTGTTTCCAGTAACATAGCTCAAAGAGCTAGGGTCGGTAGGTCCGATTTTTTCTTTTTGAATTTCTTTTTTTTACATTTATATAGGAAATGTTAGGGCACATATCAATGGATGTATCAAAATACTTTGATTTCATTGTAAAATAAGGATGGGAAAATGGCAACTATGAGAGTGGGGAAGAGCAGGAAAAGGATACAGGAGAAATCCGCAAAAAGTAATGAAAATTTGTTTGAAATATGAAAGAATGAGACAAAATTCTTCAAAATCACAAAGAAAAGTTTATTTTGCCCCTGTTCTGCTAGGGTCGGTCGGATTACTGGAAACAAACCTTTTTTTATTTGGCCTAATGCACTATGACAAGAAAACAACTATTTGCATTAATGCACTTTGCGGCCGATAAAGGTCTGTACATAGGATTAGAGGGTGTCCAAATTATAAGGTGATATATATAACAGCCGTTATGGACACCTCTGAGGCAGGCTGCTGGTGGTGGGCGGTCTTTTTGTCCTGCTGGATCGTTGATGGCTCAGGTAGAACCATGAACACTCCAAGAAATAACTGTTGAGACCACCAGGAATCACTATAAAATGCATAGGGGATAACTGTATAAATCCTTTGACCTAGTGAAGCTAGGTCACACATGGGTCGGTGTCAGTGCCTGATTTCTACAGTGAAGCTGCAAAAAAAAAAACGGTTATGCAATGTGCTATGAGAAATCCATGTGAAAGTAATGTTCACTTAAAGCTTTGATCCAAAGTTGACCATAAAACTGTTTGGCGAAACACCATATTTGTTAAACAGTAAAGCAATTCAGTAACTACAATGAAGCTCTACAGAACAGTGTGGTGCAGCACTGTGTTACGAAGAATTATAATAACAGTGAAAGCTTTGCGGCGGAGAACCGCTCTTAATATGACAGGACTTTTTTACAGTGCACATCAGGTAAAAGTGCACCTCAATATGAAAGTAACTCACTTGACTTGTACCTGACTAACCCTTCAACCCTGTGAGGATGGCATGATGTCATAATTTTTTACCCCTTGAAGGCTACTAATTCAGGAGTGTGCATGCCCATTGGTTTACTTGATGCCCCAGTGAAGCACTGGAGCGTGTTGCTCCTATGGTAAAAAGAGCTGTCAGTTACTTGATGCCCCAGTGAAGCACTGGAGCGTGTTGCTCCTATGGTAAAAAGAGCTGTCAGTAGGTACCCTCTTTTCAAAAGAAGTCATGCTCTGCTTCACCATTCAACTTGCACTCACCACATTAGTCTGAAAAGTCACCTGCCTTGTTTAAAACAGAGAGAGCTGCACTATCAGGTACCTACTCATGTCACACACTCTATAGTTTATTATACTGACTGACTTCTGCCAACTAGGTACTTACTCAAATGGATTTCTAAAGACAAATAATCGACAGTAATCCATAAAGCAATAGAAGCAAGTACAATTGACCCAGTTACAAATTCGGAATATTGCATTTCAGTGAATTGTAATTACTCTAGGGTGATTTAGATACCTTGAATTCATGGTTTGGGGGCAAGTCTTCATCCAGCTGGAAACAAGCAACCCGATATGGGTCATTTGATGGAAATGGAAATCTTAGCTTTTTTCAGTTTTGTTTTGCTGAGATTTTTTTTTAGTAAATCAAAGTAATTTCTTGGGAAGATGATTTCAGTTTTCCTGTTTTTTTTTGTCAACCAGTGAAAGGCATCTCTGAATGCACATATTGTCATGAATAACCAAGAAGGTAACAAGAGGCTGTCCTCAAAGGGTTAACGCCCCGCTTCACCCAATGCCTCAGTTTTCGAAAGTGATTTCTTGTTTAGGCTGAGATCCTGATCCTAATGTATCCTAATAGAGGCAGGACGAGACCCAGCATGCAGGTAACGCGCAGCACGCATATCACATTAGGCCACCCATTCAACCCAAACTAGTCCTTAACCAGATCCACCAAGTGAAGTGTTTCACCGGGTTACATCGATGTAAAACTGATTAGGGTTGGTGAAATTGTGTCCTTGGAGACATCCGACGGGACCCACTTTAGCCCCTAAGGGCCGTTTTCCACCACCCGATATGGTCCTTCTATCGACCGACAGCTGCTGCACATGACCACTTCAGCCGACAGGGCTGCCATAGGGTTCAATGGTGGGGCATGGCTCCTGTCAGCCGACGGTGGTGAAACTATGGGTCTAGCAGCCGACAGAAGGGCCATATCGGATGGTGGAAAATGGGCCTAACAGGCCACATAGTTCTTCCGCTGATGCATGAATGCATCATGCTCATTAACCTACTAACCTATAACTATAAACACAGCATTGGTGAGTTACTCAAAAGAGTTGCTTTTATGAATCAATCACAAAGCGTAGCTTTCTGATCGAGGCCTACAGCATCATTGGAAGCCTAGGTTTCAATTGTAGCAATCCCTTTTAGGGCCTAAATGCAATTGAAAACCTAGCTATTGGATGAAGTGAACCCTTTGAGTCTACTCAGACACCACACAGGCTAACCACTGTTGCGTTAATGCACTATGTCCGACCATACAGGGCCTCTTCACAGATGAATTACCATCATGATACAGACAAAGGTGCACGAGAATTGGTCAGCACTGAGGGTTATCACACGAGGCGAAGCCGAGTGTGATAACCCTCAGTGCTGACCAATTCAAGTGCTCCTTTGTATTTATCTCAAGTTAATTTAGTCAGATATGTTCAAAATTCGATTTATTTGGCATTAGAAATGATTTTATCATCAGTTATTTGACCGTTTTGGATGTTTTCCCAGGGAGTGTGATACGGGGAAGGGTTATCACACTGTGGGGTGTGATACAGAGTTTCTTGGTTAAGCCTATGGGGCTCTCGTATTCAACTTGAGATAAACCTATATAGTGCATGCAAGTAGTTCCACCAGAGCTCCATTTACAAATGCACCATGATGAACAAGGAGAGGCCCCGTCCAGTCATCTTAAAAATCCTGTAACCGCCATTCCTGAATTTGCAGCATAGCATGCAGTACTTACTCCACAAGGCCTCATTTGCCAGGGGCTAGCTAAATGGCGACTTATTATATGAGCCTAGCCCTAGTATCACGCATGGTGTGTTAGTCTGTGAGGGCATCACTCTGACAAGCCTGACTTTGACTCTGATCTCGTGTGTCTATTGTGTTGTGGCAGTCCAGATAGCATTCACAAGGTGAACAATCAATGTCCAGACTACACCATCAGTCAAGTCCTGTCGGCACCATAGAGGTAGTTCTGTTTCACAGACTATCATGGCTACTCAAAGGGTATTTTACGGTATAACCTGGGACAAGTAGACATTTTATAGCTGGTCTACCCTATTACTAAATGCAGTCATAGTGATGTTTTACAGACTACCTGTGGCACATTTTGGGGTATATTATAGTATAAGTTAACTAGGGGCGACTACATATACCGGTTAACCACTACCGGTAGATTATTATATTAGGGTAGTAACCGGTATATTGAATAATAAAGAGATGAAGTTGGTTACCATGGAAACCACATATTATATATTATCATTATAAAAAATACTAGGATGACTAAGGGTATTTACCGGTATATTAACATTATAATAAATATCAAGATGACCCACTAGGAAGCTACCGGTATATTAACATTATAATAAATACTAGGATGACTTTAAGGTATTAACCGGTATATTAACATTATGATAAGTGATAACAGTATTGAATGGATTACTGGATATGATAATAATAATAATAATTGAACAGAGACATGTGTTTGGTGGAATTGATCTGAATATACAAAATGGCTTTATTCAAAGCAGTATCAGTCAATAAAAAGTGAACCCTAGGTTACAATCAGCACCTAGACTAAAATCTCAAAACTAACAATCAATGGAAGACAATTATTAAAATTAAAAATTAAATTTTTGTGCCAACCCCCAGCACAGGGGTGTTGTGCACCGTATGAATAGTAGAGCCCGACTGCCGATAGAATGGCAGCGCCGCTCTTATATAGCAGGGGGTAGCTTTGCCATAGTTACCAAATGGAGCGCTGTATTGCTGCGCGCAACAAGTAGTACCGGGAGGGCGGATCACTCGCCGCTGTTAATTATATGCATATACACGAGTGTATATAGTCCCATAAGTTAACTAGGGGCGACTACATATACCGGTTAACCACTACCGGTAGATTATTATATTAGGGTAGTAACCGGTATATTGAATAATAAAGAGATGAAGTTGGTTACCATGGAAACCACATATTATATATTATCATTATAAAAAATACTAGGATGACTAAGGGTATTTACCGGTATATTAACATTATAATAAATATCAAGATGACCCACTAGGAAGCTACCGGTATATTAACATTATAATAAATACTAGGATGACTTTAAGGTATTAACCGGTATATTAACATTATGATAAGTGATAACAGTATTGAATGGATTACTGGATATGATAATAATAATAATAATTGAACAGAGACATGTGTTTGGTGGAATTGATCTGAATATACAAAATGGCCAACCACCCGGCAAACACATGGAACATCACGGAGTAACAATTATTACACATTAATAGATGGTAACACATCAAGTTTTAACAAATCACATCTTGAATCATGCAAGTACTTATACACACATCTGGATTTCCAGTTGGAGCGTTTCATTATGTCTTCTACTGAAAGGCCAATAGACTTTAGGAAGGTAGCCCCACCATGGCGTAGTGAGTGTGTACTAACATTCTCATCTACTAAGCCAATTTTGACAGACAAAAATTTTAAACGCGTATTTACATACGAATATGTCAAGCATTTGCTCCTGCCACCTGAAGGAAAACTGAATAGTTTCCGATTAACATTGCCATTAGCAGTCTGTATCAACTCTGCCAAAATTTTTGATGGACAAAATGGAGAAGATTCATCGAGTACTAGGTAAATATCGTAAGGGTCGTGGCCAAACTGGTCTGTCTTGGATGTCCTAATGTGAAGTTTTACATAATCATTAGTTAATACAACATCCCTCACCCTTAGTGAATGTATGGAGTCCACTACATGGCAACACCTCAAAACTCCCCTGAACAGTACCAGAATGGCGCACCAGAAAACCCTATCCAATATCAGTGTCATATTCAGGGTTGACAAAATTTTAAACATGTCAACAGTGGTAAGTGGGTATTTAACAACTCTGGTTAAACTTTGACACCGCTCAATACCATCTAGAGTCTTTTTCAGGATAAAACTACTACTGTAGTCAGGGTGACCATGCAACTTTTGAAAAAACCATACAGCCGAGATATAATTTCTGATGGAGACTGGTTTCATCTTATCAGCCAGATAAGTGGCATACAAAGAGGCCTGAGATGGCAAACATGGATAAGTTTTTAGGGAAAATTTCCTACAAAATTTGCTGTACCTCTTAAATTGTTGCTTTCTGGTTTTCATGGTTGTCATGGCAACACCCGAATTCACAAAATCCTCCTGCTTTCTCAACAGGGACATCAACCTGGGATCTGAAAAATTTTTTAGATACACATATTATTTTCAGACAAAGTTTTTTCACACTTGGCAAGAACATTTTTGTAGTCTAATCTTGATAATTGGTCCGCTAGAATATTATCAGTGGACTTTATATAGGTTGAGTAGATATCAATGTTATATACAAAACATTGCCAATAGATTTCACGCAGCCACTCCATACAAAGTGGGTTTTTACTTCTGCCTGTGTTCAACATTGCCAACACCTGCATGTTATCCGTTACAGCGTTCAGACGGCAATTCTTGAATAAATGACCCCATCTCTTCAAACCAGCTAGAACGGGCCATAGTTCATACACATTAATATTACGTTCATGAACATCAATATTGTCATACTTTGGAGGGGCAACCCAGTGACCTACCCCTAATTTAGAGTTGTCAACGTTATTCCAAGATCCATAAAAGAAATCTGTACCACACCATGCTCCATAACCAAGAATGGACGCATCAGACACCATGGGTTTATTATAAACATCATTCAAGATTAAATTTTTGCAATTAAAAATTTTACAAAAATCCTTCCACCACAAAAAATCTTTTATGATACCTGGATTTAATTTAATGACACCCCTTTCCTTAGCCTTTGCCATCAAGTCAAAAACCCTTCTACTGAAAGTACGGCCCCCCCTCACCACCTGGGAACAAAATGACATTAAGCCACCAATACTCTGTAAGGTTTTTTTACTGGCAAATTTCTTATAAATGCAACTGTCTATAGCATGGGCTAACTTGTCAACTTTCTCTTTAGGCAATGTTAATTCCATTTTATGGGAGTCAATGGTGATACCCAAAAAGGTACAAATTCTGTTCGGGTCAGTAACTTTATCTCTGGAAATCTTAAAACCAAAATATTCCATAATTTCCATTAAAAGGTCCCTCTGACGGCGACACTCACTTTCAGAGTTGGCAATAATGATGAAGTCATCCAGGTAATTGACTAATCTATCAATTCCATAAAAATTTGCCACCTTAGCCAGAAAATCAGAAATCTGGTTAAAAATGTAGGGGGCGCATCTGAGTCCAAAGGTAAGACGATTACTCTGGTAAAATTTCTTACCCTCCCCCATATCCCAGGAAAAACCCTGGAACTTCTGGTGTTCCCCATAGACACTAATAGACCTATAGGCGGACTTTAAGTCGACAACACTCATAAAATCATTTTCGTTCAACATTGCCGTGACCGAATTTATGGATTTATATGAAAAAGGTTTAAAAGTTGAATCCATAAAGTTATTAATACTCTTTTTTCTGGGCATACTACAATCAGTAATGGGTCTCAATTTACCGTTACTTTTGGGGACACCGCCAAGGGCATGTATGCATCTAGGCTTGGAGGTTACTTCAAAAATGGAACCATCCTGGAGTTCCTCACTGACAATTTCACACATTTCATTGTAAAAATTACCCTGAAAAATTGACTTGTAATTCCCACATTCATACTCTGTTTCGCACCCAGGATCAACAATTTTGAGACCTTCTACAAAACCCGACCACAAATAATCTAAGTCACGTTTGGGTAAATTTATAACACCTTCCTGTCTTAGGAAACATGCCAATCTACATGGCAAAATTTGGGCCTTGTGGCCACCAATAAAATGTTGACAAGAACAAGTACCGTCAACACAACTTTGGTAAATGTTTATACTAACATTACCTGAGCAAGTCACATCAAAAATGGGATAAAAATCCCCAACATTCGGACTACTCCTTGAGGAAAAACCGGTAATACTAAGGTTTTCCACAAAATTATTTTCAGAGCTGGCAAAATTCAACAAGTCCACCTCTACTGGTGGCTTTTGACAACATTCATCAATAACTGGAATTTCTGGCATAACATTGCCAAGAACATAATCCTCAACAGGGGGGTCAACCAACAGTGCCTCTCCATGGCCAGCTAATCTGGAGGCACGACCCTCCCCAGAGGCAACATCCTACTTCTCCGAACCATTCTTCTGACACTTGTCAGCAGAGTGGTTTCCAGAGTCACATGAGCTACAAACGTGCCTGTAGCGGCAGGGGTTTAACTTGCAGCCCTCGGGCCTATTGTAAGCGTAACAGTGATTTTTTGAGTTAGCAGATTTTTTGACAGCAGGTTTGGATGATTTAGCCAATTTCTGGGCTGTGTATGTGCCATCGTAGCTCAAGTGCCGTAGGATGTCACAATTCTCCACAGTCTCAAACGCTCTTATACCCTTCTTGTCAGCTCGCTCTTTGACACTCTTGTCATAATTTACAAGTGAGCTGAGAGTAAATATTCTAGTGGCAGATTTCTCCAGCAGCATTTCTATGTGGTCAAGAATATATTTTACTTCCTCACCTTGTTCAAGTTTGGCACTAACTAAACGAACATTGACCATTAGTAATTTTTCTAGGCTGTCAACATTTTTTTTGTGACCTAAAAAATTTCGCTGGTCGAACTCACCCCTTGGTTTCCTTGATCTATGCTTGGATCTCGACCTGGAGTGAGAGCTATCACTGCTGGAGCTTGAACTTGACCTAGATCCACCTCTCGATCTGCTGTACAGCCGTCGTGGCCTAGAAGTCGTGTCCCGATCGCTGCCCCCGACGGTGCCCTCTGAAGTCAAAACATCCAACTTATCCAGGATTTTCGCCAGATTCTCCTCCACAGCCTCCGTCCGGATCTTCAACTCAGTCAGCTCATCTGTCATAGCGTCTGTCATCCCTTCAGCGGGTAGAGGATCTGTGGATTGGTCTGTAACGGACGACCCAGGGGGCCCTTGCCTCCTGACAGATCTCCTAACACCGCTCGGCGGTCCTGAATCAGGCTCTAAAGTCTTCTTGTTTGGTCTTCTACGGCCCATCTTGGCCAGAATTTTTAGTAGAAACCAACTTTGCCAGGTTAAAAGACGGCTGGTAATGTTGATTAAGTCCAACCAACCTTGGCAACCGGTAAAAATTAAATTTTTGTGCCAACCCCCAGCACAGGGGTGTTGTGCACCGTATGAATAGTAGAGCCCGACTGCCGATAGAATGGCAGCGCCGCTCTTATATAGCAGGGGGTAGCTTTGCCATAGTTACCAAATGGAGCGCTGTATTGCTGCGCGCAACAAGTAGTACCGGGAGGGCGGATCACTCGCCGCTGTTAATTATATGCATATACACGAGTGTATATAGTCCCATAACCTATGATAACTAAACCTTTCATGGCCTGTCTCTTACTATTACTAAACATTTTATGCCCAGAATGCATCATCGCTCAACACTTGTCTCCACCATAGATATAGTGCTGTTTTACGAGCTATAAGGTTCACTAAAAGGTTATGTTATGGTATAGCTTGCGACACTTAAATCTTTTATGACCAGTCTACCCTGTTACTCTGCCTTTGTCATTATCATAATGTTATTTTACAGACTATTAGGAGGCAGTCCTGAATAGGGGTATGTAGTTGTTTAACTAGAGACAGCCAGCCCTTACAAGTATGACTAGTCTACGCCATTAGGTTAATCTCCCTGTCCACACCATAGACACAGTGATTCTATTCGGACATCAATGGGCATGTTGGGGAGTTTACTGGGGGTATATGTAGCCCTTTGCAACATAGTATGAGCGATTGTTTTCAATGAAAAAAAAAAGAACAAGAAGAAAAAATAAAATAAAAATGAATGATATAAAAAAACAAGAGCTTTCATCAATTAATGACTACCTGTAACTAGATCTGACTGGCAACATATACACTTGTATTCAATTCCACCGTGTCAGCATGTTCTTGCTTCACATTGCATCATTATAGCAAGCACAAGTGGTACATTGTAGTGCGACTGAGATACATCTTCCCATTGAGCGATGAACACCAAAATATAGCACATATGAGACCTTAGGGAGTGGTCATTATTTATCAACATTATTTTTTATGCCTCCCCCTTGACAGCAGTCAACATCTTTTGCGCCCCCCCACGCCGGAGGCGTGGAGAATTTCCCTGCCCCTATCTATCTATTTGATCTATAGTAGCGCGCAGGTTTTTGTATTGCTAAAAGGAAGGTAAATTTTTTTTAGCCCTCTCAATAGGGGTCAACATTTTTTAGCCCCCCCTCGGGAGGGATGTGAATTTTTTAGCCCCCCCCTTAAACCCACCATCCCCCCTATTGATAAAGAATGACCACTCCCTTAGCATCCAGTGGTTTCTCATTGAAATTACCGTAGTGGCCCATTTGAACACTAGGGCCTCAAATAAGCACTTGTTTTGAACAAGTCCTTGGAGTGAAGGGTATTAAAATTCAATCTTAAGCACTGAAACAGTATCAAAACAATCTCCGGTCTCTTATAACGGCCGGGGGTAGAGGAAAATTGAAATACTTTAGTTCTGGGGTGCTTTAAACGGGGTAAGAATTGCAGACCACTAATGGAAGGATTGCGTTTGAATGGAACCACTTCATTACAGCAAGAGCCTCAATTCAGCGTCCGTTATACTCCACTGTGACGTAACGTCATATTCAATGAGTCACGCGACGTGAGAAGGCATCGTTATCCCCGGAAGTCGGCAGATAGAGAAGAACGCTCACTGCGCATGCTCAATGCGTCCGGCCTCAAGAGTGCCCGGATGCCGTGACGTCATTGCTGAAGAGTGGGCATGCGCAGCCTTGTCTGACCAATCAAGGGCCTTTAAGAGCTCTCTCTCCACAACAACGCTCCTCCCCATTTTACCTTTTCATCACCCCCCACCCTATGTCTCCCTTGATGCCATTCTCGTGTGCTGGTCTCGCAGGCTCTCTAGACTGACGAGATTTGGGCCCGGGGGTACTGGCGGCGCCATCTATTGGTGGGGTTGAACATGAATGAGGGTGTATTCTCACATGACGTAGTAACGATATGATCCCATTAGGTCGTATTGTGAGTAGTATATGAATACATTCACAGAGGCTGTATACACAAAGGGCCTGACTTGATATTCCAAAGGGTTATTTCATAAGATCTCATGAGAGCAGAGCTTATAATTTAGCCAAAAAGCCCTAATAGATTAACTAGGCCTGCGTTACTCTTTGAATAATTGCTTCAGCCTACTACAACATCTCTACTTAGTCCTATGCATTATGATTACACTCTCAACATTTGCTGGCATATTCAAGGAGAAAAATTGAGTTTGAAGTCAAGGAAGTAGTCAATTCTACCTCAGATTCATGGGTGAATGTAATAGGTATGTTTTTTTCCTTCACCTTTTTTCTTCCTTTCCTTTCACAGTAATGCTCATTTGCATTCAACTTGGGTGATTGCATGCAGGGTGTCATGGCGGGTTCGTCAACCAATGAGAAATGCATTAACTTAACTTAAAAATCCATCTTTCTGTGAAAGGCAAACTTCATTTTGCAGTTGCATGACCTCATGATAAAGCTGTTCGTCATTTAACATGATTTCCATCCATTGGATCACCCAGATTCTCCAAATTGAGAAACACACTCCTGTACAAGTTCAGAGTACACGGTTTCTATGGAGCCGCAATCACTCAGAGTGTGTAGCCTTTGTGGATAGAATTATCAAGGTATATAGCTGAATAACCCCTAAAAGCCCACAAGGTACCTTATTTAGGTTCGGGGCCCATGATGGTCATGATGCACCATAATCTGCTCGGCAGCACTGCATCCGTGTATCATGGTAACTCGAACGGTATGATACCCTAGGGCAAACCTTGGGAGTTTAGTAACAGAGGCTTCATTCCTGCATTATGGTCAGTGGCACATTTAGACAGGGCTCCAGGGGCCTATGGCCCCACCTATATGCCTGTACTAAAGAGATAATTTGCTGACTTTGATCCCCCCAAAAATGCTTAAAGACAATGTTTGCACCCCCTTCTTTTGAGCAGCGCCCCTCCCTTTTCAACCCCTGTATTTCCCACCAATGGTGCTCTAAGGCGCATATTGCGGGTCAACTATTATGTGGACCTGAAATGTATGTATAGCTCATGCACACTTTAGCGATACACCTTCAAAGGGTCACTGTCTAACAACATGATATAGCTACAAAGTGTTAGAGACTACCATCAAATTATTGAATATATGACTTCAAAGCCCCTGTCGGATTCATGTTAGCATAAAACTTAAGTTTCACCTCTAGGCTATGTATTGATTGTTATTCGGGGGGGGGGTGTATGCCAGTGTCTCAGGATGACATAGATGTGCGTAAGTATAATAACATGGCTACATCAATTGATATGCAGAGACGTATAGGGAGCAAAATTTGATATTAAATCACATCTACATCCGATCGTCAGCTGCAGCGCGCTGACGCCTATACATGCCTATTTAGGATTTCATTAAAAAACTAGTTTTCTATTATACTCCCCAATCTGATTTAGTAATTAGCATTTCAATATCGTGAAAACACATTCATGAATCTTAAGGGGCTGAAGGGATGGGAGCAGTAACTATAGCTGAAGCCTGGTGCACTTATTATGGCGCCTCTGGTGCAGAGAAGTGATGGGGCTTTTTATCTATTATGCTTTAGGGGCTGATAACGTGTAAGTGGCATGTGACACCCAATCTGCAAAATGACATCACAAAAGGGAGATATTAGGACGATGGGTGAGAAATGGATGGGTAGATAGGATGTGTGGGATGGAGGAGAAAGGCTTCAACGTATTACCATGACTGCAGGGTTTCCTTTGATAAGTTGATTTTTGGTTTAGAATAGTGGCACTAAATGATAATATACATGAGAGATGAGTGGTAGGGAGTGACCAAAGTACGTCTGACTGTGAAAAACTGGTCGAAAAATTGTGATGTAGCCTGTAGACTGCATGGTATGCAAGTCGCATGCGGCAAAAAAGGGTGACTCCTGAATGAGGTTTCTGTGTTTTCGGTCGAAATATAATGGTTGGCTTCAAAACTTCAGAATCTACTCTTTGGCACCTAACAAGATTCCAATCACTGGAAATCGGCTCATAGCAATTCAATTGCCGCACTTTGCACTCGGTTGGAGTGAATTGTCCCTCGACAGTGGCGGATTTTGATGGGAGCAAGGGGGCACGCACCCCCTTCTTTTTGTCAGTACATGTACTTCAATGCATATTTTGCATCCCACAATTAGCTCAAAAGTAGGGGGTGTGCCCCTCCTGGGGCTCCTCCCCTTCTTTTCAAATCTCACTACCACTGATTACCACTACCAGCCCCCAAAGAGTTAAAGGGGAGCAGACACCTGCATGCTATAACCCAGTCTTGTAATTAGTTGCTGCAAAGGAATGAAAAGCCTAGTGGAGCTGGTGTGATTTAACACAAACAGTTCTCACAATTAGAAGTACAATCCCCATTTGGTGTCTCCCACCACCTCTCAGTTCTCCTCCTCTCAGCCAAAACACTCTAGGGCCCATACTACATTGATGTAGTGTGTCATTTTGGCCATGACAATACTGGGGGCGCTTTTATATGGATGTTCAGTCATGGTGGAACTCCCCAGGAGCGTGTTGCTCCTATGGTAAAAAGAGCTGTCAGTAGGTACCCTCTTTTCAAAAGAAGTCACACTCTGTTTCACCATTCAACTTGCACTCACCACATTAGTCTGAAAAGTCACCTGCCTTGTTTAAAACAGAGAGCTGCACTATCAGGTACCTACTCATGTCACACACTCTATAGTATATTATACTGACTGACTTCTCCCAACTAGGCACCTACTCAAATCCCCCTTTTTTAGCATCATACTTGAATGACCACTTGTGAGCAACAAAAGGGACAAGTTATAGCTACATGAAAAGAAAGGACTGGAAACGAGGGCATTTTTAGCCAGCTCTTCCTTTTACTATAGGTGCTACATTTATGCATGATATTGACTGAACTGCACTGTAAAAAAAATACGTCGAAATAATGATGTATTCCTTGTCCCAAAGTTGCCAGAGATCCGTCATTATTTTCACAGAGATGTCATTTTTTAACAGAGGTTCCTTGTACCACCACACTGCCATCTGGAGCTTCTTGTAAAAACTACACTGGCTCCCAGTTATATATTAACGGTGGTTCACTGTTCAGTTTCAAAAGGATCCCTGGTAGATTTAACAGTTATCTTTTACAGTGTGGTTACGCTTCAGACATATGTAGTTCAGGGAAGGAATAGGTACTTCATTACAACTTTGAATAGGGTAGGTTAACATCACGGGCGTGGACTGGTTACCAGGTTTAGGCTGTGTAGGTGTTATCCATATGCTATAGAAGGGTGAGAAACTAAAGGGAACAGTGATGCCCTCTGAAGCTTATATTTGCTATGCACAGACCTTGATTACAGAGGTGAGTGGTGACTTTGCCAAAGTAACCCCTCACCTCAGTAATCAAGGTCTGTGCATAGCAAATAAAGGCCCCAGAGGGCAGCACTGCTCCCTTTAGTTTCTCACCCTTCTATAGCATATGGATAACACCTACACAGACTAAACCTGGTAACCAGTCCACGCCCTTGGTTAACATACTTTGAGACGTCCACCCAACAAATTCGCATTTCTGTGGGTTTCGCTGCTGGATCAACATTACCAGGTGGTTGATTCAATGTTCATCAACAATTAAGCAATGTTGATTCGGATAGTTAACCCATTTAAATGGCCATTTTGTGGGGTGGATATCTCAAGGTATGTGAATGTCTTTAGGTTAATCTAACTTGATAGTGAAGCCAAAGAATGGCAACGTCATTGTCCTGAATGCCTGTTATGTCTGCAAAATGTTTCAATCAATGCATTTTGTCTTTTCGACATCATGATGCACAAATGCTGCCCTAGTTAGCAAGACAACTCATAGGTCTTCCTTCCTCCATGAGGCTGCCTGGAAGGTATGACAGTGGGGGATTTAGAGGGGGGCGTGGGGGCGTGTGCACCCCCCCCCCTTTCCCAGTACTTAAGAGTTTAATTACATATTTTGGAACCCAAAATAGGGGGTTCACCCCCTCCTTCTGAACAGCGCCCCCTCCTTTTACAGATCCTGGATCCGCGACTGCTGGTTACAGATGTACACTCCCGAAGGTTCACCATAGTATATCAATGTGCTGCTGTCCAGTAGACGTGTCATTACTGCATTTGCACAACATAAATACAAAGACCATTAACGTAGAGCGGCATCACGCGACCATAAGATTTATGTTATCCTAGCATGCAAACTACTACGGCAAACAGTGCTACCATAGCAACGCTCTTAAATATGACAAGATTTGATCTATATCTATTTATCTTCAGGAATGATTGTGTTTCATTGAATATCTTTCAGTTTTACAAGTAACATCGCTCTATTCGAGTGTCATTTTTTCGATTGCATGTGCATTTGCAATCATGTTGACAGAGCTGACTTCGTTGTGCTCTGAATAAATGACCCAAGTGGAGTAATTCTTGACAGATGGCATGATACAGGAAATCACCATCTTTAAAGGGTATCATGATGCAATAATGCACCAGCGAGTAAGTCGGTGAATGAGTCACCAGCATTAAAATGGTGCATCATGCCTGTCCTCCAGGTGTGTATATCAACCGGAGAAAGTCATGTACCAAGGTTACTCAAAAAGAAAACCAAAAGTAACAGAAATCACAAGTAAACACTTCTTGCGAATAGCAACACTCCCTAGCCATAGAAATAGAATGCGATCCACACATCCCATGAAAAAAGACATCTCATGGTCCGCACCCCTGACCGCACATGTGACTTCTCTAGATGCTAATTTAAGCATTGCCTTATCAATTCAATATGAAATAAATCATACAGAGATAAACTCCCAGGCATACATTTTCATACACTCACCCCTCAAGCAGTTGTCTTTAACACCGGCTCCTTCAGAGACAGGATCCTCCCGGCTCGATTGATAACAATGTATTCTAAGGTCATTCACCTTTGCCATTTTACTTGGTCACAAGAGGACTACCCGTAGCAGTGTAGACAGGGCAAGGGATGGCTTCCTCTTCTCTAGTTGTTGTCAAGCTTGGTCCATATAGTGGGGGATTGATTCAGGATGGTACATCAGAGCTAGTGGTAGCTATAATAGAAGGTTGGTGGTTAGCTGGGGCTATCTTTGTAGACTCCCACTGGGGAAGCCACAGTGGAAGCCACTACCAGATTTTCATACAATCTAAAAAATATGCAGCCAATATTAACAATGTTTTTTTCTACAAGTCTGAGAAAAAGCTTTTGCTGATATTTTCACAGATATTCCTTGTAACACAGTCCTTCGCTGCACTATGTTTTCGAGGTTCGTCGTAAAAATTATGGTGCCTATTTGATCCATAAATACAATGATTCATTTTGAAAGTTCGTAAGGATTGCTTGCAGTCATACCACTACACGTTTTAGGATGCTAATGTTGCTATCTACACATGCCTAAACTGATTCAACACTAACAATGCAAAGGGTGCGATGATAATCTAAACCAGAATAACCTTCTAGATCTGTTCATACAAGAGAGCAGATTTGAGTTCGCAGCCGCTATTCCATCCCATTGCTTATGTGAGCGGTGGTTGCTTATACAGTACTGACAGAAATCCTCCCCTACTCTATATAGAGTAAGAACAGGCCCGTCTACCCATCTTCCCTGGTGAGTTAAAGGCTGAGGCTATTGTTGTGATGGAGCAGGGTAGAAACCTGTCAGAAGCGTTCAGTCTTGCTGCACTGCCAATCTATATCAAATTTCACAGCAATAAGCTAGCCTTACCAAGGTTTCATCAACTGTTTTCACAACAAAATATATGTTGGAGGTTACCCCAGGAAATGTGTCACATTTTCCACTTTTAAATGGAGTTGATATCATGGCATATCATGTATAGGCAATGAGCAATGTGGGCATAGCCCAATAGTTGGAAATCAAACATACCCACAGTGCTGCTGCATAGATCTATAACTAATATCATTCACGAGTAAAAGAAGCCTGATCAATAGTGGAAAATCAAACATACTCTCCCTTCCCCTAGTGTTGTGGCATAGATGTATAACTAATAGGTACTGGGAGCATCCCCCATACGTCCAGGGGAGGTGATGGAGTATGGGTGTCGGAGGAGGGGATTCAGGGGGCAGCCAGGGTGTAGATTGTGCATACATTGACGCAGTCTTTGCTCTGTCTCACCCTACCCCCCCTATCCCACTAACACACTACATAGATAAACTGGCCCCAGTCTCATACACCTTCCTTGGAGGGCAGCTAATACTCAAGTACCAAACCATATAAAATTACTAAAGCATCACTTTTGTGCAATATGATGATGCGTATAGCTTGCTCTTCAACTCAGGATGTGGCCTATACATAGGAAATTATGGTGTAAGCCATACCTTGAACCTGAATATCCTTACTAAATCGATCCATGTATGTAAAAGCCCATATAGGCCAATATGCCGTACCCTGAGTTCAAGGAGGTGTATTAGCCGCAGTAAACCTCATAAATGACCCCTAAGCCATGGCGTATATGCAAGGATTTACGCTATCACTGCCATAGTGCTTCCATCACCACACTACAGCATAGACCTCCTCTTACTGCAGGAGTGTGTTGCTCTTATAGTAAAAGGAAGAGCTGGCTAAAAATGCTTTTCCAGTCCTTTCTTTTCATGTAGCTATAACTTGTCCCTTTTGTTGCTCACAAGTGGTCATTCAAGTACGGTGCTAAAAAAGGCTGAATTGAGTAGGTACCTACTTTGGAGAAGTCAGTCAATATAGTATAGTATAGAGTATGTGACATGAGTAGGTACCAGATAGTGCCCCTCTCTCCATTTTAAACAAGGCAGGTGACTTTTCAGACTAATGTGGTGAGTGCACGTTGAATGGTGAAGCAGAGCATGACTTGTTTTGAAAAGAGGGCACATACTGACAGCTCTATTTATCATAGGAGCAACACTCTCCTGGGCACCCCATCAGCCAGCCTGCTATATGGACTGCATAGTGTAGGCCTATCAGTACACTGTACTCAATCAGAGGATACTTTGGCCGTCATGATACATGCCTGGGCAGCATCCATGCATCATGCTGGTCCTATACGATTGATGCCCTTTTAAAGTGACATCAGGCACTGTGCGTGTTCATCATGACAACAAGGGAACATGAACCTTTAGGATACTTGCAGCAAATTGGCCAGGAGCATAGGAAAAGGGGGGGGGCAAAGGGGGGCAGGGGGCCTGGCCCCTCCCAATCACTCAGGAGGTGGGGCCTGAGTGTGTCTGGGCCTCCCCAATAAAAAAGGAAAATTGCCAAGAGCTCGTAAACAAAAATGGAAAAGAAACTAAAACTTTGCAGCTCAAATTAGATTAATATGGTGATGGGATAGGGAAAATGGGCATCTGAGCCTAAAGGCAGATCCAAAATTAGTTTTCTATACAAATTCTGTATACATATAGATGTCATCGTGCTTCAGCCGACAATTCAAAGTGGTCTTGATGGGGCCCTCGCTGGGCCCCCCCCCCCAATGAAGATTTGCTTCCTACGCTTCTGTAATTAGTTGTCATGATGCATGGATGAAGCTCTGGAGGGTCTACTTACATCGGATTGATACCCTCCTGAATTAAGTAAAGGCAAGATGCATAAATACACAGGTGTTCACAAGCACTGCATGAGTGCATCATGACAGCAAATGAACATGAATCTTCAAACCATGTATGTCCCTCACAGTGTCACAAACCACCCTACACTGAGGCTCTGTGCAACAGCAGCAGTTTAAAGCACCACAAACCACATACAGCAGTGAAACCACAAGGGAACCATATTGTCCCTCCCCCCCCCCCCACCATCAGTGTTCAACCCCATTTCTCTTGGTCCACTGAAGAGTGTTTTGTATTCAGACACAAAAAGAATCCTATTGATTTTCACAGTACAGCGCTGGTACACTGGTAATTGCACAGGGAGTTTAGCTCATCCTGTGCCCAGATTCTAACAGCTCTGTTCAGGCTTTTATGGGTAGCTCTGTATTAATGCTTTAAACCTTTAAAGGCTGCTGATGCATTAATGCATCATACCCATTTGTCTACCATTGAAGCGCCGGTGAGACTACTCACGGGGGCATCATGACGACCAGCGGGCATCATGCACTCCTGCATTAGCGGCTAAATGGTTATCCATTCAAGGGCAGTAATGTATCATGCCTATTGAATGGCATGATGCACCAATGAAGTGCTGGTGAGCACGTTTTTGATGCATCATGTTCTGGGAGTGTAGGGTTGCAAGGATGTATGAAAATAATCCCCGTACTAAAGCGAGCTCCATTCATGCACCGTGTAATGTACCGGTTTGCTGCACCATCGCGATGCTCCAGGAATCCGTCAACCCTGCAGGGTTGACTTGATGTAAGAATACTGCACCAGTGAATTACATTACTTATGGACACATAATACTGAAGCAATGAACAACCCTTAAATGGGCTGGACATAAATAAAGGGACATGTAAGGAGTGATAGAGCCTGAGCTTTAAACAGTTGCTAGTTGCAAATGTAAAAGGCTAGAGGTATTATATACAGGTCATCATGGTGTATCAATGCAGCTAGGTGGTGAGTTACTCACTCATTAGCTTTGGCCTTAAGCCACTCTCTGTTTTTTCTTTCCTTTTTTTAATTGAACCATGATATATGAAATTAAATATGATTTAATTACATACATTCCTTAGATTTTTGACAAAATGTAAGTCAAGTAGGTGCTAAATTGGGAGTACATAAACCTCCCAAGTAGCTCCATAATCTGCTCTCTGCCCATGTTACAAGAGCAACTCCACAACACACCCTACCTCCCCATGAGCTGCTCCCCTCTCACCCCCCCCCCCCGAGCATGAACTGCTCACCCAGTACCAGAGATAGATGGCTGGTTGGTGGGTAGCCCTTTAAAGGCGTATAAGTTTATGTTCCTAGGTCCCATGCATGATGCAAAGTGCAGCACTGGCAAGCAGATCGCCAGCGCTGCATTGGTGCATTATGCCGACCCTTCTGGAGAAAGTATATATTAAACCTGTAGAGTTAACATGATGCATGGATCCAGTGCACATTGGTGAGTTACTCGCCAGGACTGTATGATGCATGATAAGAAAAGGTGCAGCCCTGCAAGGGTTGTGGGTAGGGTAGGGGGTTGGTGTGGGGGTCGCTGTAGGCGCCAGGCATGGCAGGCGTGTCCCCGCTGCCTGCTCTGCACTTAAGACACCCGGTACTAAGCCGGACAGGGGCCGGCATAAGGCGCAGCAAAGCCGGCAAGGAGGCTAATAGGTCCCCGGTCTCCCCCTAGGCCATGGAGGGAAGCTTAGAGTTGGGGGTGGGGGGGGGGTAGAGACTAGCTGTGTGTGTATTGAGGTATGGGAATGAGTGTGTATTGGTATGTGAAGGAATGGCTTTGATTTATTAAAGAACTGCCAGAAAGGGTATGCCCAGATAAAATACCAGTCAATGGGCCATTTTTTGCACTACTACAACTACAACAGTTATTCCCTGAGTGAATGGGCCACTTCCATATACTACTACTGCTATTACATGTAACACTTTTACTTTAGTGAATGGCCCATTTCATATACTACTATACTACATGTCTTACAATTCACCGAGTGAATGGGTCATTGCATGCAATACTCTTTTTCTTAGGCTTATTTCATATATTGCTATACAACCTGAAATAAAATTGATACACACCTTTTCAATATAATACTGTCAGTTACAGTGAGTGTCAGTGCTGCAATGGTGTTTATGACCAACTTAAGCCAGGGTTCCACTAGCACCACAGTTCCGGCACCGTGTCTTGTGGCACACGTCTCCCTTTGTTCTGTATAGATATATTTATCTACTTTATATCTGGCCTCAAGGCAACACATATTAAGGATACTCTAATGCATATACAACATAAACAATACTAGACACATAAAAGGAAATCATTTTCTGAGGGAACAATGCCGCAGATGTGGTTCTAGTAGAGTTTGGGCATTTTGTCATGACATTTCAGATATTTCTGGCAGCACCATTTTATCACCACTGACAATGACAGAGTAGGGCTACTATAAAACAATAAAAGTTCCCCTTATCTCTGCTGTCTATCTGTAGATAGATTGGTTCATGACTAGTTCCCATACTGTATAGTAGTAGATAGTAGATAGAGGTGGGATGGCAGAAACTGGCCAGGGTGGCGTGTGATTTGCTGTTAACCCGTTGGGTCGGTATGGTGCATGATATAGACCGTGCGTGTTGCTCCTATGGTAACAAAGCTGTCAGTAAGTACCCTCTTTTCAAAAGAAGTCACGCTCTGCTTCACCATTCAACTTGCACTCACCACATTAGTCTGAAAAGTCACCTGCCTTGTTTAAAACAGAGAGAGCAGCACTATCAGGTACCTACTCATGTCACACACTCTATAGTATATTATAAGTGACTGACTTCTCCCAACTAGGCACCTACTCGAATCCCCTTTTTTAGCACCATACTTGAATGACCACTTGTAAGAAACAAAAGGGACAAGTTATAGCTACATGAAAAGAAAGGACTGGAAACGAGGGCATTTTTAGCCAGCTCTTCCTTGTACAATAGGAGCAACACCCTCCAGAGAGAGCAGCACTATCAGGTACCTACTCATGCCACACACTCCATAGTATATTATACTGACTGATTTCTCCCAACTAGCTACCTACTCAAATCCCCCTTTTTTAGCACCATACTTGAATGATCACTTGTGAGCAAAAAAAGGGACAAGTTATGGCTGCATGAAAAGAAAGGACTGAAAACGAGGGCATTTTTAGCCAGCTTTTCCTTTTACAATAGGAGCAACACCCTCCAGGCGAATTACCTTCATTCATGCATCGTGACAATCAATGTGTATGATTGGGTTGACCCTTCAAGGGTCACTAATTCATGATTAGATCATGTTCTACACTTGTCATGATGCACCCAGAAAGATACGAATGCAATTTTTGACGTGTTGATGCATAACTGCGATGCTGGCTAGGACCTACATTATCGATGCATCATGCCTGGAGTGCATCAGTCCTTCAGCTTCAGCATGATACATGAACTCCACCATGGCAGGTTTTTGACTTGAGAACTCTGCACTCCTGCATCAATACATTATAGACACACCATGCAGCCCTAAAAGGGTTTAACCCTTTAAAGGCCGCTGATGCATTAATGCATCATGCCCATGGGTCGTCATGATGCACCAATGAAGTGCTGGCAAGACTACTCGCCAGCACTTCATTGGCGCATCATGCCGACCCTCGTGTAGTATATATGTGTCAACCAGTAGGGCGAGCAGTCTCGTCAGCACTTCATTGGTGCATCATGACGCCCCATGGGCATGATGCATTAATGCATTAGCGGCCCTAAAAGGGTTTAAATGTGAGTGGTGCTGGTGGCGATAAGAACAATAAATGACCACTTCCCAGCGTGTTACTCCCACCGTTATCACGCCCCTATCCCCGCCCCTCCACCCCATATACCCAGTCCCTACCCTGCCCCTCCTCCCCATACCCAGCCCCTACCCCGCCCCTCAGAGCCCACAGAGATAGGGTGGATATGGGAACAGACAAAATAGGGGCGTGAGATTAACCCCTTACATGGCCCATATGATATCCCTCCAGGTAAATGCTCCTTGGTTGGCATGAAAAGCCAAATGCACCAATGCGGTGCTGGCATTTCACCAGCACCGCATTGGTGCATTAAGACAACCGTTTGGATGTATTCCCGGGTACTGGGATTATTAGTGAAACGCCATTCATTGATCTGATACCTTGTGAGATATCAATGATAACAGTCATCAAGGATTATAGCTAGTTGCTCATGAAGATTCTACATTGATTAAAGGGTAGTTTTCTAAATGTTTGCAAACACATCCTGCTACCTTAATTTTTATAAATCCCATAAGGTTGTCATGATGCATGAATATAGCCCTGGTGAGTTACTCACCAGGGCTATATTCATGCATCATGACGACCTAAGGGTCTTAAAGGGTTAAGCATGGACTTAAGATTGATAATCCCTGTCAGACTACCACTCCCTTATTCCCTCACCCCCTCCACTAGACCCAACCTACTCCATCTAATCCCTATCTTTTATGGTTCATACACAGCTTCTGTGATTCTAAGGCTTGTGTTCAATTTATTTATTTTCTTTTTTTTTTGTATTTGACACACACACACCCACCCACCCCCCCCCCCCACACACACATATATATATATATATATATATATATATATATATATATATATATATATATATATATATATATATATGTAGTGATGTATAAGATGCATACTATAACGACTATACTCATACATCATGATGTCAAAGCCTTGTTCTGTCCAGGATGTCGCCATTAAAACATTCCCATTCTGCTATGCTACTTTAATTATGACGTTGCAGTCTAGCTACCTGACTGTCCTAGTACAAGAAGGTTGCAACTGATAGTGTAAATTTACTGTAGTTACAACATTGCATTAGGGGGATAATTGTGCTTTTTATTATTATGATGTCAAAACCTCCTTTTTTCATTGTGCTCCTCTGGGATGTTGTCATTGGCAAATACCCATTTCCCTATACTACTCTGCGGGTACTATGCTAGTGTGCCCTAGTGAAAGAAGGTTGTAAATGACACTATAAAGTAAGTACTGCAGTTACAATATGTCTGCATTAGAGGAACGATTAAGTGGTTAGTACATCCCGGTCAGTTACTCACCAGGAGGGTCTTGCCAAAAAGGAAACGTGAACCAAAAGATGAAAGGGAGGTGCCCGTTTTCATATTGTTTAAAGTATTCTCGTCAGTTTAGGTAGTTAAAATGTGCACGGATGGTTACAACTCAAATGTGTATTGGATGTTTCTGAATTATGGTGAGACATATGAAATGGTGTAGAAATGTAATTTGTCCGTTCTCTATTTTCATTGCATCGCTTTACTGAGTAGTAATTTAACAATACTGTGAAAGTCCCTCTGTAATCTCCGAAACCTTTTTACAGACGTTCTTCCCCCATGGTTGCATACATGTACTTAATATAGCCGGGGATATGCAGAGTGCAGTGCTGACATTCAAGGATAAGAGGTGAAAAAGAAAGGGAAAACAATATATGTGATCATCCTAAAGAAAAGGTAATCGATGCACCCTCTTGCAGAGCATCTTTTGATAAGAGCTAGCTGTCTTGTTTTTCTGTGCAACATTCAAAACTGCTAGGGAGTGGTACAGAGAGCGTTATATAATACATCTATAATCTATGTACTATGGGTATTCGATTTCTGTTTTCCTTTTGGAAATGAAAGTTGCATAAGAGAAATTCTACTTCGATTATATTCTGCGTGAGTTAAAGTAAGGGTTCTTGACTGTGTAAGCATGGTCATATTGGTTCTGATCTCGGAATATCTCGCGAAGGTTAAGTATCCCACCTTTGATCATTGCAACTTTGCAATAGTCCCCCACACTGGTTTTACCAAGGGCCCTGCCACTAAAAACCACAAGTTTGAAAGACAAAAATAACCAAGACAGAACTCAAGGGGATCAGGCAGTCGTCTTATGTGGTTAAGTTCTACCTTTCAGAAAGAATATTCCTTCAAACAAAACCAAAAAACAGACATAAGGAAAAGAAAAGAAAATAGAAAAAAATGTGTAAAGACATGTTTGCCTCTGGGTATATGATACAATGTATAGCACCATCCCATCCGCCGTCACTACATCAGCCCCATGGACGTGTTCATACATACTTTCTTTACATTACACAGCCAAATATAAAAATAATTTCCTCATTTTTCGGAAAAAGCGTTCCTGCACGACTGCATACTAAGAAAATAAGGTGATTTAATGGATGAAAGTATTTTCTGCATCATTTTTTCTTTTTGATCCTGTAGAAAGTCATTTCATTATGACTCTTTGAGAATTGCCTGCAGAAGAATTCACCTATGATGAGATACATGTATTTTCTGAAAATAAGAAAGTTAGTTTAGACTCTGTACCCTCTACAAGGGGGTAAATATATGAGCTATATCCGCCCCTCCCTAGGGTGTACTCTCTGCACCTACTCAACAATCTTCTCGCTGTATACCCTGTAGGGCAGCTGATGCAGGAGTGCATCATGCCAATTGGTCAAGTCCTTGCGAGTCTGCTCGCCAGCACCTCATTTGTGCATCATGCTGCCCCTCCGGGAGTATATAAATGTTGTACACATGGCATGATGCTTGAATGCAGCCTTGGCGAGTTCCTCACCATAGCGAGAGTATATAAATGTTGTACGTATTGCATGATACATGAATGCAGCCTTGGCGAGTTCCTCACCATAGCTGCATTCATGCAGTGTGACGACTAATGGGCATGATGCATTAATTCGGCCCTTAAAGGCATAGAGTATATCCACGCGAGCTGCTCCATCAACGCCAGGAAACACTAAAAAACAAAGCCCTTTGAAATTAGTCACTGTAGATCCTTATACAGAGTGACACACTGAGGTGTCTACAGGGAGGTAAGGGGGTGGGTGGGGGGAAGGGGAGGGGGGAGGGTTAACCCTTTAAGGGCCGATTATGTATCAGTGTATCATGTCTATAGGTCGCCATAATGCGCCAATGAGGTGCTGCCTAAATGATCATCACTTCATTGGAGAATGGCATGATGCATGAATGTAGCCTAGGTGAGTTACTCACCAGGGCTTCATTCATGCATCATGCCGACTGAGATATATCTTTACATCATAAAGATCCTTAGGCAATGTATTCATCAAACACCTGCAACTTTACACCACCATGATGGATAAATGCAGGTCTGGTGAGCCGTAAATCATGCATCATGCTGACCCTCTGAGAACGTTGACACACCCTGCAGGGTCGGCAAGAAGCTTCAATAGGAACCTATACTATTCTTGGGGTCGGTCTGATGCATTGAACAATAGTAGCGCCAACATTGTATTCTTATGTCAAGAAATATAAGCCCAGGAACCCATTGGCATGCTGCATGACTTGAAGGGTACAACATAAATGTAGCAATGAAAATGCTGAGTTGGCAGTTTTGCTGCTGTTATCCCTCTGGATGTAGAACAGGGTTTTCCTCCTGGGAAATAAGCCCCAAACAAGGCAGCACCACCAGCGGCTGGACCCTCCACTGAATGCACAACTAGCTCTACAGCACAGGAAGGCATTCCTCAAGATGGTACGACTAGACCCCTTCAAATCATAAGGGATCCCTCAGTCACATTACAGCCCTGCATCTAGTGGTTACTAATGATTTGCACTGGTACAACTGCCCCACCAAACCCTAAATCAATACTGCATTAAGTGCTGGTTGTACTGAGCAGTCGTAGTGCATTTACCTACGATCACCCACTCTAATTTTGTGGTTTTTAAATCCCAGTGGCTCTGTTTAGTTATACCATGTTGAGAAAGGCCTTCCTGGCCGTGCCTTCACCATAGAACTCCTTGACTGGGTATGAAGCAAGCAGCCCAAAGGGCCCCTACCAGTTGATTCAATATTGGGGTGAGGGTTGAGGCTGTGCAGCTTCCAATGCATTACAGCTGAGGTGTTTTCAAAGAGTAGCAAATGTAATCCAATCTAGAGAAAATCCTTAGATTCTTCTTGAGGAAAGGCTGTTTCTACCACCCATAGACATAGACCCAGTATGAGATACAGGGGTACATACGTATCTGGTGCGTTCACAAAACATAAATCCCAAAGTAGCCTGTTCAACTGAAAGGGTATACACCCTTGCAGATTCTGACTCCCTCATTCTAGGCCATGCACATCAGAAATCAAAAGTTCTACCAACTGGGGCAACGTCCCACTGCAAGCATTGCTGTGCCTAGGAAGCACCAATATAATAGTTCCAACCCTTTCCATTGGGCCCAGGAAACAAATTTAAATTGGGGGTGGTGAGACACATCTACTTTTGTATTGGCTCACACTAGACAGGCTTCTTTGGCCTGCCACACACTTCAAATATATATGAGGTAACACAATACCACGTAAATTCAATACAGAGATACCTATGCATAATAATTATAGATACATGATCCAGGGTACTAGTGTAATAGACCATGTAAAACCTATGCACATCTCCCTATACCACTCTCTACCCTATCCCTTATATCAGTGTTCGGGTATTTACTGTTTACCCCATCACCAGCTGCCGGTATATTGAACTATTTACCCCCAGTTTCCGCCATGGACACGGCCATCTTTCCCTTATCGCTGCTCGCTTATCAGCCAGTTTGTTATGTAGCGTTTAATGTATGTTATGGGTACGCACGAGTGGGTTTATGGGTTAATAATCCACGAGCCCGAAGGGCGAGTGGATTATTAACCCATAAACCCACGAGTGCGTACCCATAACATGCATTAAAGCGTTTATCGAACATATTTCTCCATTTTGTATCAATTTCTTACCTTATAACCCAAGATTTAATCCAGGAGAAGACATTTTGTAAGTACATGCGATCCGCTCGCTTTGCCAACCCGCCGTGGCCATGTTGTGACTCTGTCCGACATAGCTTCACCTTTACACTCATTTTTCGGGTATAATCCAAGGATGTCAAGCCCTGTTATTCTAGCACCGCCAAATATACGATCTCTAGTTGGTGTTCGCCTACATTTTGTCTCCATTTTCTTCGAAATAAATAAGAATCCATTGATTTTCCATAGCGATACGTTTCGCCACCCGCCTCCACCATGCTCGGCTTCGTGTTGACAGTGTGGAAAGGTCCCGTATGTAGGTCAGCCGGTCGGACGACGGGGCGGGTGCCGACTCGTATCGATGTGGAAAATCAATGGATTCTTATTTATTTCGAAGAAAATGGAGTAATTTGGCATGGCATGTTCATCTAGGATATCTAAGGATGGTTCTCTGTTAATAACTCCACCAGGCTCCATGGATTCTAGGCTAACGAGGTGTGTAAACATTAGGTATGTCGGACAACTTTTTCATATTCTTGATGTAGATTAATTTCCACCACCGGTCGGCTTGGTATAGTGGACAGCGAGCTCGCCTCCTGCCCCAGCGGCCGGGGATCGATTCCCCGTTGAACCTAAACGGTTTTAACTGGAAAACTATGGAGGAGTTGACTTTGTATATTCCTCAATTTATTAACATGTCCGGATTGAAACCAGCAGCCTCTTGAAGCCGAAGAAAAGGTCTCAGAGTGCGTTATAGCTATATAACGCACGGGGGTTATGAGCAAAAAAGCACTCCTGAGGCTCAGATAGTTAGATAATGCAGATTACCAGGCCTACTCAGCTGTGTGATAGTCGCACCGGGGGCCCTGAACCCCCCTCCCCCCACCAGCATCCCCCCCCCCACACACACACACATATCATATACCCCATCCCTTTCCCACACTCAAGTTATTCAGATCGGTCGGAATAGTCCTAATCCGACGATTTAGAATATAGAAAAAATCGGTTGGAGTAGTGTTTATCCGACTGATTTGCTCCTGTGGAACCAGCACTTTAGGGCCAAATGATTCAAGGGTGCGTATTTATGAAGTTTTACTAAATGTCACAAAATGTGTAAGAAAATGCTGGGACAGCAGGATCCCATACATTGTCAACCAAAATGGAAAAGGTCACATGCTATGTGGACAATATGAAGCACATACTCTCTCCTGGTGACACTTTTCTTTATCCCTTCTCTATCTATCTGCCTCTCACTCTCTTTCTCTTCTTCTACCATCTCTCTCCCCGTCTCTTTACCTCCTGCCCCTTCTATCCCTCTCTTTCCTTCCCTCTTGAGGGTAGCTGATGATAAGTGTTGTATTTATATTCTCCTGCCGACCCCCTGACTACTAGCATCACCAGGCGGTAAGGGACAGGGTGAGTGGAGAAAGGAGGTGTGGGGGAGGGGTAGCTCCATCCGGAACCACGTGATTTACCGACGTTGGGGTCAGCCGGAAATACTAATATGATAATTGTCTTCCGGCGCATGTGCGGTAGAGTGGTCGGCGCGCCCCTCCTCCACCCACAAATTACCCATGGTCCTCTGGGCGTTTTACCTCTTTAGGGGCTGCATGATACATATGGGTTTATTTCATGCAGTGTTGGTGAGTGAATCGCCAGCACCACATTAGTGCATCATGTCAACCCTCTGAGCTTGTATGCAAATCCTAAGGGTAGGCCACCCCTCTGAACAGAAATCATGTGCCTCTGGTGTCGGGATCAGTGCCATAGCGCTAGCATTGCAAATGAGATCAGTCCCTCATGCTACAGCCACCTGATCTCAGTGAGCTTCGTTTTCACATAATGAGGTCATGACGTCACACATAGCGATAGCGGCTGGCTGGCGGATGGAGTCTGCTGCCGGTGTGCAGAGATAGTGGAATTAAAACAATTAGGGATGAATAGTGAACCAAATAACCATACTCCAAGCTCTAATAGAACTAGAAACAATTAAAGGGCTAATGATACTGTCCCTTCACCGTCCGTCAATGACTGACGGCCATCAGTTGGCCGTGAATCGTCGTTTTGTTTACATCGCTGAGATCAGGTGCCTCTAGCATAAGGCACTGATCTCATTTGCAATGCTATCACTATGGCACTGATCCCGATGCCAGAGGCAGATGACAATCTGTTCAGAGAGGACGGTAGGCATGGTGCATGGATCCTATTTCTAGCGACTTGTAAAACTCCACCTGGCCACATTCATACATCATGATAGTGAAAGAACATAATGCAGTGAACAGCCCTTAAGACTTTAACCCTTTTATCTCCTTATATCATATATGTGAAATACAAGAACTTAAAGGGTTAATGGGGATGGTATAGGGTAGGTATAGTGAGAAGGGGGTAGGACGTGGCTTCAGGGGATGGGGGAAGGCCCTGGAGGGCATTTCCCAAGATGGTACGACTGTACACAGCCACTATGATTTGAAACCCTCAAAATGAGAGTGGTAGTGGCCTATGACTGCTCTGTATGATCAGCACTTGATGTAGTAGTTACGTAGAGTTTGGTAGGGCCGTCGTACCAGTGGAGTCATTAATGACCACTAGGATGTATCACTGTAATGGACTTAGATTGAGAGATCCCACTACGATCTGAAGGGATGTAGACATACCAGCTTGAGAAAGGCCTTCCTGGATGGGAATGATGGCAGGGCAGTCAAGGGTTGAGAACCACTAGGAATATGGTGCTATCTATATAGGGGTCACACATGCAATACATTTCTCCATAAGCCTACACAACACTAGACCTTTACTACTTTAAAGGCAGCTATTGCAGTAGTGGATCATGCCGATTCGTCGTCATGATACACCAATGAAGTGCTGGTTTGTCTGGTCGCCACCTTTTCATTGATGCATCATGCTGAGGCCAAGAAAAATAAAAGGTGTGTTTCCAGTAATATAGCTCAAAGAGCTATGGTCGGTAGGTTGGATTTTTTTTAAACATTTATATATGAAATATTGGGGCACACATCAATGGATGTATCAAATTCTTTGATTTCATTGAAAAGAAAAAATGATGGGAAAATGACAACCATGAGAGAGGGGAAGAACACAAAAAGGATACAGGAAAATCCTCAAAAAGTAATATTTAAAATATGGAAAAAATTAGACAAAATTCTTCAAAATCACAAAGAAATTGTTTTTCTTTTTGCCCCTGTTTTGATAGGGTCGGTCGGTTTACTGGAAACAAACTTTTTTTTTTATTTTATTTGGCCTGACTGTCTGGAAGTGTATCAGTTGCCATATAGCATGATTGTAGCCCTATAGTATCAAGTGATGAGCTTGAATTCATGTATCATAGATACCAATTGTCAGTGGACTCACCAGCACTGCATTGGTGCATCATGCCAACCAAGGAATATTAACCTGGAGGCATCATGCTGCCTGCATAGAGTTAAGGCTGCTGGTAGTACATTGTATGGTGGGGAGAGGCAGTGTTATAAAGTAACTGATACTATAGGTTCACTGAGAAAATATTCAGCCTCACTTGAGTCTGGATCCGGACTCGGGCAATGTCGCCAAAATGAGTATCATTTGAGACTCAGCCTGATTCTAGGATGATACTCTGGCTAATCCTGAGACTGATCCTTGGATAATACTCTGGCTCTGCCTGATTATCATCCCAGGATCAGGCTGAGTCTCAAATGATACTCATTTTGGCGAGATTGCCTGAGTCTGGCTCCAGACTCAAGTGATGCTGAATATTTCCTCAGTGTTGGTGGTGCTTTCTGTGCAGGATGGGTTTTGTATTGACAGTGATACAGTCTAGAGATGCCACACTCCATAGTATAGTGCTCTAGCTACCCTAAGTATTGTGGCCATGGTATCCTGTACATTCAATGAAAATGTACATTTGAATATAAACAAATAAAAGGAAATTAAATTCATGGACTGATTTATAGGTCTATAGATAGATTACACTTGAATTGACAGGTGTAGGAAAGGGGGGGGGGGGGCTGTAAAACGATTTCTTCGGTGCAAAACAGTGCTACATCTATGCAATAAGCCAAGAAAGGTAGCAAAGTTCATGAAAACATTATCCTGGCCTTACAGGGTTAAGTATGCATTGATCCTGGTCGTTATGATCCAACAGGAGGAGGCTTAATCCTCTTAAAAGTCCTCTGATCCCCTCTCATAAAAACACAAAAAAAACGTGTACTCCGAACTAAAAGCTGACGTTTTAAACCCTTAAAGGTGCCATGCTTCTTTTGATAATCTAAATGCCAACGTAGTGGGTAACTCACAGGGGGCTGACTCATGCACCCTATAAGGGTCAGCATAATGCAGACAGTGCAGACACCTGGCGAGTTACTCACAGGAGCGCATTAGTGAATCATAAGTGACAAGGAACAAGTGATATTTGAGGTATTATGAAAGTTTAAAACTAGAAGGGTTTACCCTGGGATCAATGCGTCAATCCCTTGGACAGTGATGATGCACAAATGCATTGCCTGCTTGCTAGTACTTCATTTGAGCATCGTGCGGACCCTCTTGATAACCTTTGTATGTTGCAGTGTCGGCATAAATATAGTCCACGCGAGTTACTCGCCAGGACTGTATTGATACATGGTGTCGATCAAAGGGCAAAATGCAACCCTTAAAGACTTAACCACTGGCTTTTTAGGTAACTCAATCTGAGGAGCATGCAGGAAAACGGTGGCCTCTCCCTTGAACCCTGACAACTTTTTGACGGCAGTTAAAATTGCTGTAATGAGGCTTGTTCCGCCACATAAAAGCCATCCTCTCACATGAGGCCGTGAGGCAAGAGCTTAGTGGTAGGTGTTCTGGGGTCTGTTACACAACTTGAAATAAGAATCAATTTCTTTTTATGAGAAAAACTGGTACTTCTGAAAGAAAAGAGACTAAGAAGAAGACGAGAAAAAAAAATCAAAGTACTGAATTCGAGGGAGCAACATGTTAACAGAAGGCAATTATCAATGATCCTTGAGTTGTGCTTGGGGATATGCACTAGAGATGCAATTAGGGGGTCTAAGCTAATGTCATGTGTTCTAATACCTATCTTCTTTATATCCCTATTCTGTGTTACCGTGTTCCATTTTCTTTTATCATTATTACATCGTATTCGGTCATATACTCTCTCTTCCCTTTTCTCCTCTTTGCTATCAAAGTTTTAAGTTCAGCATTTTGTGTCCTGGGATCCAGAAGAAAGTGGTTACATGAACTCTCAACATCTCAGAAACGAGAGGGGGATGCTCTATTATTTTAATGACATAAAAATCAATGGATGGCACAAAATTATAAGTAAATGCCCTGTGGGTATGATACAGTCCCTGGCTTGATGATGTAACACCATACAAATTACACCCCATATAGATTGGATTGTGTCCAATTTGGCAATCAATGCCTGAAAATGTCCCCCTCACATGCAGGGCTCAGGGCTACCCTGGGGATACTATAATCTGTCAATTTGGTAGATGGGTAAAGTCATTCCATAGAGTGATTCAAATTTACTGAATAACACCTGCCTTGAACATGTCTATGTCACATTATCATAATAATTACAACCCATAAAGGGCAGCCAGGTCCTTTAATGCATGCCTAATTGTCATCATGATACATGGATGCAGCTCTGGTGCCTGTGGGCTGCATCCATGCATCATGCAGACACCATTGGGTTGATGCATTGGGTTAAAATTGATATGCCTACAGGAGGGTGTTGCTCCTATAGTAAAAGGAAGAGCTGGCTAAAAATGCCCTCGTTTCCTTTTTTTTTCATGTAGCTATAATTTGTCCCTTTTGTTGCTCACAAGTGGTTATTCAAGTATGGTGCTAAAAAAAGGGGATTTGGGTAGGTACCTAGTTGGGAGAAGTCAGTCAGTATAATATACTATAGAGCGTGTGACATGAGTAGGTACCTTATAGTGCAGCCCTCTCTGGTTTAAACAAGGCTGGTGACTTTTAAGACTAATGTGGTGAGTGCAAGTTGAATGTTGAAGCAGAGCATGACTTCTTTTGAAAAGAGGGTACCTACTGACAGCTCTTTTGACCATAGGAGCAACGCGCCCCAGTGCTGGTAAGCAGATTCTCCAGCGCTGTGTCAGCGCTTCATGATGAGAAAAATGAACCTTGCACAGTGGCAGATTTAGTTGGAATCACTGCAAATTGAACTCTATTTTCTGAAGTTCATTCGCATCCTCTAGACCAAAAATCTAGCCGAAATTGCACTAGGTTCCTTTGTGCGAAATAGGCGAATTGCTTCTCCTTTCGCAAATCCTATATCTATCTCAACTTGAGATGTCATTTGACAGGTAAATGTTTAAAGTCCCCAAGCTCTGACAACAAATGGCCAATCCCCATGCAGCCTGAAGCATCTGTAATACATCACCTGTCGGTGCCCTAATTACCATGGTTCTAATTATCCCCAGGGTCTTAATTACCGTGTAGGAAGTTCCCTTACTACCCAGGGTAATCAGCTGGTAATTTCAAATACCCATACCTTACGCCATGGTGGCCTGTTTAAGCACCGATTGTTTGAATAGGCGCTTGTCGCGAGTAAGCACCAGGGGCACAGTATTTTCAAAATCGAAGAATTTGTTATAGCTTATGACATAATAAAATGCTCGCATAACCACATAGGATAGAGTAGTGTCAAAGTCCAGAGGCGCTAGGGTGCTTAAACATGTAATTGTGGCATTTTCCCTACAGCACTTGGCGTCATATCACTTATGGTGATATTGTTTTGTCATATTTTTTTCCTTCTAAATGAATGACAGCTGAAGGAATTTGCAATTAGCGAGTGGGTGCATCATTGTCAAATTTAATTCCATAATTGCCTTATGTCAAGCATTTCAGGGGAGATTCTCTGCGGCAATTTATCATCATGGCCAGAGTTTTCAATGCAGTTGATTACTTCATTTCTCGCAGGGGCTTGTTGCAAAGCTACAATAATTGCAATTATTTTGCAACAGCCCCTATGCAAGAAACTTTTTCTGACAGATCTATTATAACAAAGCCCCCATTAGCCCCCATGTTGTTGCCCTGCCTCCAACCACGACTACCCCTTTAAGTGCCGCTGATGCAGGAGTGCATCATGACTATTGGTCAGCAGGATGCACCAATGAAGTGCTGGGGAGCAGTCTCCCCAGCACTTCATTGGAGCATCACGACGACCCTATGGGGATAGTACATAAACTCCCGGAGGGTCGGCATGATGCTCCAATGAAGTGCTGGCGAGCAGTCTCGCCAGCACTTCATTGGTGCATTATGAGGACCTATGGGCATGATGCATTAATGCACAAGCAGCCTTTAAATGTCTAGTGGTGGAGTACCTTTATTACTGCCTTGTGTCCAAGTCGCCTTTCTCTGATCCCCCTGATCCGTCCCTGATTATAGCCGCTGTGATATGGCATGTGTCTGACTCAGTCTGTCTCCATCAATGTCCATTCCATGCATGTATTTACCCCTTTAACATTTTAGAGGGCCAGTAGTGCAATAGTTTTTGACCAGTTGTCATAATGCATTGATGCAGCCTTGAGAGTAACTTGCGGGGTCGCGATTCTTCTACCATGCTGACTTCATGCTCTCCAAGAGGGTTGGCCTGATACTTCAATGAAGCGCTGATGAGCAGAAACACCAGCACTTCATTGCGGCATCAAGAAACCCAATTTGCCTAATGGAACAGTGCAAGGATGATTAATGTTATGCAACCAATACAAGAATACTGAAGAGGTGGTGGTCAATTGAACAATATCCTGATAGCAACCTCTTAAAGAGATGGGCACTCGCACATTACCAGCTACTATGACCACTCTTTTACCCCTTTAAGGATTACTGAGTTGACTGTCATCTACTGCAGCATTTTCATTGCCATGGCTGGAATAGATGATAATTTAAGAGTTTTAGTAAACATGGCTTTCTATAAATCTAGATCTGCACTAGTCTAGATCTGCATTGTATATATATATGAATTATGATGCCGCCATATTTATGTCCCTTGATGACCATAATGCAGTGCTTGTGAAAATTGACTCACTGCATTGGTGAATCACGATCATCTTGGTATAGCATCAATTTCATAATTATAGTGTCAGTATGGCATTGGTGAGTTACCCTCGAGTTTTATATGTGTACAGGTATTTGGAAAATGGGTGAGATTTGGTTCTATTAGTGTTCTTTCTCTCTCACCATAATGCTTTTTTAGGTGTGAAAATTGCAAATTTTCCCCTCAAAACAGGGATATGGGGCATTCCCTCTGAAACCGTCACTGCTCATAAGGGCATCATATAAGCATCATGATGACAAAGAGGTATCATGGACCAAAGAGTGATGCAATCTTCAAAAGGGCTAAACCCTAACAGATGGGCTATGGCTGACCAACAACTATTTACAGACTGCTCTGGTCACCTGCTAATGTAATCTCCACACGTCAGGTAGTCAACCGATCAATCCATCCATCAATAATCAGCGCAGGTGGCGGGCATGTTGTCGATCAGCTGAAGGAGGTGACTGACTCATCACTGTGCTTGTTAACCATTTAAGGGCCGATGATGACTTAATGCATCATGCCCATTGGTCAGCAGCACCATGCATCAGAGTCGCCCTGGCCAGGGCTGCATTCATGCATCATGCCGGCCCTATTTGGTTGATACAGTACATTCTCAGCCCCAATTGTAAACTGTACTGCACTGTACTGTGCAGGACAATCCACAGCAGGGCAATGGATTTGTACTGACAGCAACCACTACTGTTTTCCAAAAATAAAAGCAATGTACTGTCAAACCCTTGCCACAGTCTGACAGTGTACCGAAGGGTCAGCATGGATAGCAATTCTTGCAGCAACTGCATTTCTACATCATGACAACAATATGAGAATGAATTATTGAGGTCCCATAATGTCCTTAGATGTTGATTACTTCATGGGAGTTATGTTCCTTAGTCCTCATGATGCACCAATGTGGTATGAAGGTATTTGCCTTCCCTCATTGCATTGGCCTACCATGTGGACAATAGCTTCAGGGTTGCATCAACTTCGCACACTTGATTTGAATGAACTGATTTAGGGCTGAAAATTAGACTTGAGATGCCACTTGATTAGATTACCACAACCAAAAATGGATAGAAAAGCTTCAAAATGTTATACATCCCTTAAAGGGTTAACGCCAGTAGTGTGAGAATGTGATAACGATGTGTCAATGTCTAGATGTGCGTGATGGTGCGTGAGTGGATGGTGAGGCAGGAGGGCTGGGCGTGCAGGCTTACGTAACCGAACAGTCAATTATATCGATCAGCAGTGTACACAGTGGGAGGGCAGTGCCTGGCCTATTTCAGTGCTACGTAGTACACGCTCACATAATGAAGCGACAAGCAGCTCAGCAGGGCATTTCAATATTATATCTGTAGCTACCGTTTTGAAATGCCCTCCAGTCCTACCGTATCTACACCTTAGTAAGGTCGTGGGTTAATTTCCAAAGATGCCATGACAGCTCATAGTTTGGCCCCAAGATTAATAGATTTGTTCCCAACAAAGTTAATGGCTCTATATGACTGGGGAGGGGACTTCGCAGGGAAATGTTTCATGTAATAGTTTTGATAGATGGTGATCTAGGATCGAGGAGCGTGGATATAGTAGACGGCAATAGCCTCCTGGTTTGCAGATAGCTTGTATTGTGGGCCTGGGAAGATGGGGTTCTGGTTTGGAGGGCTGGAGTGCGTGGTGGTGGGGTTGGGGGAATTGGGGAGCAGGTGGGGTGCAGGAGCTAATACCTACTTCTCACATCTAGACCTGTCAGTATCAACACAACTCATGGCACTTATAGATACCTAATATAGCCACCCAATATGGCGGCAGTGGAGTTGGGCATTAGGGGTGGTTTTGACTTAACAGTGTTAGCAGGGGATCGGATTGTTAGGAGGGTATGTATAATTGGGGAGTTGGGGAGCAGGTGGGATGGAGGAGCAAATACCTACTTCTCACATCTAGACCTGTCAGAATCAACAACTCATGGTACTACGTATAGGAGTCCAATGTAGCAGCAGGGTGTGAGCACTGGGCATTAAGGGGGTGGTTATGACTTTAATAATGTCAGCAGGGGATTGGGTGGGTGATGGCAGTTCCTGTTACCTCCACAGAGCTTTTCTGTCTGGCCATACAAGAACCTTTAACATCAATATCGAATCATATTCATTACTTATTACTTATAGGAATGAGAATTTTAGAAGTTTGCAGTAAAAATGATCATATTTCTTCTTCTTCCAATATTAAAGGATTTCATTCATAGATCTATACAACAATCATAGCATTGATATGATATCGTCTTGTATACATGTTCTAATGCTTATACCTCTGTCCTTCACAGGTGAGTACTATGGCTGGTGACTGACTCAACTCTCCGTGTAAGGTAGTAGCACCAAACTACAAACTCAGGCACTTATGCCATAGGCCTAGTGCCCTAAGATATCAGCGTGCTTTTACATCGCAACCCTTGGATTGTGATATTGGCCTCTCATACCAATTATTATGTTAGTCTACTGTATCATTGCAATTTTAATAGAGATGCCTCAAAGGCATTTGAGGGATAAGAGTGTTTGAGGGATAAGAACATTTGATGTATAAGAGCCATGCTTGAGGAATAAGATCATGTGACTTCTCTAAATGGTTAAACAGACCCTAATTTAGAGTAAATGCCATCCTATTGGTCGAATAAAGCCCCATAGCTTGATGCACATTTGAAGGGCTATGAGGCGAAAGGTAAACAGGAAGACTATCAACATCATGCTGTCTACAAAGGAGTGATTTTTATCCAATATCTCTCCACTGCTTTTCCTTATATGAGAATTTACTGTTTATTTTTTTCTTTACTTTACATCGCCACATCAGTACGACATATATACTATGGATATCATTTTCTGTTAACCTTTGGCCAAAACCGTGATGATCAACGAAAGACAGATAGCTCCAGGCTATGTTTTGAAGCTCAGAAGTAGATACGAGCAGATTGATGAGTAGAACTGAACTGCTCATCTCACCAACCCACACCATCTACCCCTCCCTCCTCTCATCACGCCCACCCCATTCTACACTCTAAGAAATAACTTTTGGATCTATCAGGTATCTTCATAAAACTGAACAATGAACCATCATAATTGCAATGCAGAGATACCCCGGGAGAGATACAGTGTAGCTTTTACATTGAAGCCCCAGATGGCAGCACAGTAAAGCACCGTGTTACAAGGAATCTCTGCAAAAATAACATTGAAAGATTTGTCCCAAGGTTGCTAAAGAACTAGACTAGTCTTGCTCAAGTATATTGATGTAAATTCCAGAGAAACAAAATAACGTGATAGATTTTCAAGTACATAAAGTGGGCTGGAGGGGTACTGGAGCAGAGGGACCAGACCTTATAGAAGGGGCCAGGACTAGAGTCTGCAACCAGTCTACCGAAGAACTGCCGTTAATTTGAAAGCAAGTTTTACAGTGTATCTGTCTCTGTACCCGCCCACCCGTTACACCATAAGCTATTGGCACACCCATCGATTAGCTGCTTATCGATCTGCTCGGCAGGATACATGTAATGGCTGGCTGTAACGACGCGTGAAATATATCTGAAGGGACTGAGAGTTGGGATGGTGTTGTTACCCATTTAAGGGCTATATAATGGCTCCGGGTTCATGTTCCTGTATTGGCATGATGCACCAATGAAGCTCTGGTTTGTAGACTCTCCAGCACTGCATTGGTGTATCATGATGGGTAGTGTATCAACTCTGTGGTACTGGCATGATGCTTGAAGGTAGCACTTGTGAGTTACTAGTCGAGGAGTGGTGGATCCAGGAGCGTCCCTTGTCCAAGAATTACCTATCATCAGCCAAATCTTGGGGTTGAAATAGGCACGTAATTCTTAACTATTTTCAAAAAGGGTGGGGGTGGGGTGCATGCCCAAGCACCCACCACCTAGATCTACCATAGCCTTGGCAGTGTTGTACTATACTATAGACCTGGGAGAATGCATATAAGTGCTATCCTGCCCCTAAAGATTCTGAGTGTAGGGGTGGTGTTCTTAATGTGATGTAAACAGTCAATAAAATCAGAGCCTTCACCATGCACCATTTGCTACAATAAAGCTTCAATCTGCCATTACATCTGGTCTCTGTTCATTGGGGATAACCCTTTACAGGCCTAGGGATACCTCGATATGTTCCCTTTTTGTCATCATGTGTATATTGCAGTTTTAGTATGGTAAGTCAGAAGCCTATTTTACCAATCAGCTGACTGCCTATATTGACTCTATCTAGGCAACATGATGTATGAATGCAGCCGTGGTAAGCTATGCCCCTGAGCCACATCCTTGCATCAAAATAGAAAATGGGAATATGGTTTGAAGCCCCATGACATTTGTCAATGAGATTGGATGCTAACGGGTGAAGGAAGGGGTGATGGTGATTGGGACCACCATAGTTGCCCGCATAAGCGCCAGGGTGCTTATCGATTCCAATACCACTGCTCCCCAGATCCTCATGTGACTTTATATTTTTTCTTAAGATTGATTTTGATATCACCTGAACCCTGGTGCTTATTCGATGCAACTGCCGTCATTCAAGTCTCCAGCACTTGAACGAGCTTATATGGTAGCCTGGAGGGGGAGTTCAGTCCACTTCTACTACGCCTCCCCCCCACGCCAATCTCAGTTGTATTGATCATTGTAATAGTCAAATAGTGACTTCCATACCCTGTTAATACCCATAGTATTGATCCTTGAAGTACCCCGCATTGGAACTGAGAGATATCATAATATTTAGCACAAAACAGATGTATGTAAAACCTATTTTTTGTAGGTATCAAACACTTTCAAAGGGTATATTGTCTAAAATGTTGATACTAGAAAGACTTCAAATTCAAATATGAATCACTGCAAATCATCTGCTGATATTCAAGGAGAAGTGAACCTTCACGAGACTCCCTTTTCCCTTGTCATTCCACATATCATTCATATTTCCAAAAAAAAAAAGAAAACCTCTCTACTGACTGAGAGCTACAGGATCAGACAACTCTTGTAGCTGAGTCACACAATCTATAATAAGAATCTCCAGTCAGAGCCTACCCCCTAGTATCAACAAGGGATCCCAGTGGTATAATCCACGCTGTCATCTATAGAGTTATAGCTCTAGGCAAAGCTTACATGTGTCCTCTCAGCTATGGCCATGTAGGTCTACCAGGCTATTCTGAAGTTGTTTCCCCGGGGAAAGACAAAGCCGAGGCTCCACTAAACATTCTTCTTTGTTTTGGATAGAATCGGATTTGTTCTCTAAAGAGCTGCTAGATGCAATAACTCAATTTGAGGCTCTTTACAACAATATAGAAATTGTGCTTTCAGTGTCTCTTTTTCCTTTTAAAAATATAAAGGCTCAATATCCTTGCAAATAAAAATCCTCATTGAAGATGAGTGAAATCAAAGACTTGGGGTACTGTGATGGCCTGTTTACGAACCGGGGTCTCAAATAAGTGCAGGTCTCGAATAAGTGGTGGGGGTCCATGGCTACTGAAATCATTCTTAAGCACTGAAAACAGTATTCAAATAAGTTCCTGTCTCAAATAAGGGCCGGGGGCACAGGGGTTTTAAAATTAATGACTGCCTGGGTGCCGAACCCTTTAATGGCCGCTGATACAGGAGTGCATCATGGCTATCCGTTGTCATGATGCACCAAAAAAGTGCCGGTGAGACTACTCGCCAGGACTTCATTAGAGCAAGTTGCCGACGCTACAGGATTCGTACATACACCACCATAGGATCGGCATGATGCTCCAATGAAGTGCTGGCGACTGGTCTCGCCAGCACTTCATTGGTGCATCATGCCGACGAAAGGGTAAAGGGGCCACTACAGGAACCGATCTACGTCCTCTGTTCTAAAACTGGTACAAAGTAAGCTGTGTGTAGGTGGGGTGATAAAAAAGATAGAGAGGATCCCATATCTATAACAGACAGTTGTAGTATTGTTCTTACATAAATATCCTGCCCACTACAACCACTATACAACTATACAGAAAAGATACAAGAGGAACAATGTAACCTAGACTTCTGCCAGCTGTGAGAGAGATAAACACACGAGGACACTGACTCATCTATGTAGTGACTGGGAGCTGCTCTGGGTTGTAGACTTTTGTATTTATTTCGATATGAGAAGTTTCTGTAAATGTGACCTGGACTGGGAAAAGGGACCTTATTCCCCTTGAAATAAGGTCCCTTTTCGCAGATCCTGTCACAAATATTGCCCTGACATTTTCCTCTTACACCTTCCTCTAACTGCTTCGATATAATCATTGTGTCTCCAAAGTGTGCTCCCTCCTTGTTTCCTTTTAGTGGATTTGTAAAGAGAAAAAAAAAATATGAACAGTTGATTTTTCGAGATATGGCCCCTAGACACCTCGATGCTGGTGGGTCTGCTTTCGCGCTCACCATTGGTGCATCATTGCAACCATCTGGATATGTATAGATCTGGTAGGGTGGCATCATGTATGAAAGTAGTCCTGGCGAGTAATGAATAATGAGCATATTGCATTAATGTATTAACAACCCTAAGGGAGTGGTCATTTTTTAACAATGGGGGGGGGGGGTTGGTGAGTTGGGGGGGCAAAACAAATTCAGACCCCTCTTGGGGGGGGGGGAATCGCCCCTTTTGAGCGAAAAAGCCCCAGTGCGACTATAGAATTAAAGGAGGGACGGAAAAATTTCAGACCCCACAGAGGGGGTGGGAGGGAAAATTTTTCGCCCTGCACACTGTTGTTATAAATTGAGCACTCCCTTAAAGGGTTAGTCACTTTCATCCCTGCAAGGGCTAAAAGGCCTAAACACAGGACAGGTTACCCAGTCTTTGAGCCCTGCAGGAGAAGGTAGGTATTATTTAGCGCCAACTACTCGGGTGACCGGCCACCTGTGTAAGCCTGAAGGGGATCGGATAACCCTGGGGAGGAGCAACCTGAGCAAGCCTTGAGATGGCTGGGAAGGGGAGGCTGGCACATTTAGTGCAAAGAACACTAAAAAAAAAATAGAATAAGTAAATAAAAGAAGAGAGGGGGGTGGATACAAAGATTGGGGGGGGGGGCAAATATCAGGGCTTGCACTGCTATAATTGGTCCAAGGAACATACTGTGAATACCCAAACGTAATGGGGTGTCTTTCAAATCGTAGTTTTATCGAGAACAGCCACAATTGCATTGTTATACCCAACAGTTAAATTGACAATTGGCCTCTCCTCCTGTATACGTGTACATCAGGGTAGTGTGAAGCTATACACGTTTGTTGTATAGATGTTAGGGGTATGGTAAACGACACAATGTTTACCTTCAGTCCCCCTTCAGGCCCTACTGGAAACATACACTAATCAAATAATCCTCTCCAGCAGGGTGGCTGACCCCCGCCACACGCCAAGGTGTTTACGCCAGCTTGATAGCCGTGCCCTTTGTAGGTGAAATGATGCTTTCTTACGTTCCTAAATAAGCTGTCTTGTATAGGAAAACTACTAGTTTTGAGATAATTTGTTTTCCTAAAACCAGTTATTTGGTCCAGTATGTCACGAGATCCTTTATGTTATTTTCATGAAACGAGAGGAGAAATCAATGATTGTGGATCAATCAACACAGGAAAGGGGACCCCCGTGAGGCCCCTTGCAAAAGTCCCTTTCCCTGTTTTAATCCAGTGCATGGTGCATCATGCGGACCTATTGGGGGTGTATCAATCCCATTAGATTGGCATGATGCATTAATACAGGCATGGCCAAAGCTGCATACCAGCCCGGGGGGGGGGGTACTCAAGGTCGGAAGTGGTACCCACTGCAAAGCGGCCCTCAAAACCGGGACCGGTCCCTGTTTTTGAGCCTTAGGTCCAGGCAACCGGTCCCGGTCCCTGTCTGCGCCTCCAAAATAGGAGATCAGTTAATATGAGAGTACCCCCCATGAACCTGTTGTTTTAGGATTCCCTGTATCAAAGAACCCATCAAAAACGAAGTTTGTTATGAGATCACTGTTCTAACTGCTAAGGTTTTCACACCTTGTATCAGACACGCATCCTGTTTATGTAGTAGGCTGTCAGCTTTCTGTAGCTCTAAATGGGGGGGGGGGGCTAAATGGGGGACCGTCAAGTTTCCAGATCTGTGGGGTGTTTCAGAAGCAGGTAATGTTTACAACCGGTCATAAGGATATATGATAACAGTTTTATAGTGATTGTAGGCTTATACCTGCATGTGTTTCTAAAGCATTATCATTACCTTACTGTGTCTATAACTATATGACTGGTGAGAGATGATAATGGTTGCAGTTGTAAGTTTAGAATCTAACAGTTTTAGAAACAGATATTTAATGTTCATTATCATGTCTGAAACACCCCACTGTGTGGTGTTTCACAAGCCAAAGATAATAATGGTCATAGAATAGCCATTTCTATAACCATATTATGACTATTGTAAACTTACAACCACTCCTATCTTGGTCAGGTCATGTTAAGAAATATATTAGAATATAGTAGTGACCTTTGTAGAAACACCTGCTAGTGTAAGCCTAAAACCAATCTTAAAACTGCTACCACATCTAGTTATAACCAGTTGTAAATATTGCCATCTTGTGAAACACCACACAGTGTGGTGTTTCACAAGCCAAAGATAATAATAGTCATAAATCATCCTTTTCTAAAACCAAATTATGACTGTTGCAAAGTTACAACCACTGCTAGGTTGGTCCAATTATAGACAGAAATGCATTAGATTATACTGATGACCTTTGTAGAAACACCTGTGGGGTGTTTCAGAAGCAGGTAATGTTTACAACCGGTCATAAGTAGATATGATAGCAGTTTTAATAGTGATTGTAGGCTTATAACTGCATGTGTTTCTAAAGCATTACCATTACCTTACTGTGTCTATAACTATATGACTGGTGAGAGATGATAATGGTTGCAGTTGTAAGTTTAGAATCTAACAGTTTTAGAAACAGATATTTAATGTTCATTATCATGTCTGGCTTCTGAAACACCCCACTGCTATTGTAAGCCTACAACCAATCTTAAAACTGCTATCACATCTAGTTATAATCAGTTGTAAATATTGGCAGCTTCTGAAACACCCCACTGAAGTAGCAGACCGGTGGGTGTTGTTATGTACAGATTTAGCAGGCCAGTAGCGTTGCAGTGGGTGATTAGCAGCATAGAGTGAGTACCCACCCCGGGATACCAGCGAGTGCTGGATATGTTAAAATGCTGTGTAGTCCTTCACGGGTTATGTTATGTTTACACCCTTGTTTACCTAATACATAATATCTTATAATGCTAATGTTGACACGTACACTCTGTGTATGTTGTATTAGGGGAACTAGCATTCCACCATAACACTTCCGTCAACCTTGGGCTATTTCAGGTATGAGGCTTGCAGGGATATAGATGCTCTGAAGCCTATAATCTTTGCTGCTGTGTGTTGAATTCAACAGCTGTGGATTCTGTTTGCTATCCTGGGCCGCCATATTGGGCTGCCATCGTAGGAAAGCATCCTGTGGTATAGTCCAAACTCCTGCGCACTATAGGCACTTGAATTGTGCTGTGGACATCCTAAAGATCTGTCTTAACATTGCGAATTGACATCGATTGTTGATATAAATGCCCTCTCTCTCTGCCCTGTTACGAATTGCAATGTGACCAATGTCTGCTGTCCTTTGTAATAAGGCCCCTCTTCATTTGTGCCATGCTCATGCTTTAATCGGACTTGAGAAAGATAATGGTTGAAATTTTATCCTTTTTCTCACGGGGGTTCGCTATGCATTTTCCCCATACGGTGGCAAAATTGAATCTCAAGGTTTACGGAAAGTGGCCGGAATTGTATTGGGAATATGCCCGATTTGGTCCCCATTCAAAGTCTTTATCATCAGCCTTCAGGAATCGACCTCCCGAGGAATAACACCATGATTTATGTAAGTCGTGCCCTGTTGAGTAGCTGAGAATGCATAGATGTTGTCCTGGCCAGTTACTATCCAATGCTGCATTCAAGCATCATCATGAATGGGCATGATGCATTAATGCATTAGCGGCTCTTAAAGAGTGTATAAACCCGCTATCGTCAGCATCTTGCAGGAATGATACTGAGTTGTCCTGCTGTTGTCCTACATAACCTGCAGGGCTGATAAAGCCCCAGAGGGTACACATGCCGGGGGGCACTGAGCCTTGGTTTGGGTACCAACTGTGGTACCGACCCCGCGGAGCAGTGGCTGTCGACATGCATCAGTGAGAGAAAAAAGGGGCGCTGTTGACTGAGTTACATCTTGAGAATAGGGGGCTGTTAATACCCATTATACCTTACATGGAAAGGGAATAACTTGAATATTTCATATGAGCATTCCAGTGATGTGAAATCCCTGAATATTATTGTCAAAGAACAGCAGCTTACATGGAAGAGGCCCAAAAATGGGGGGCTGTTGTCAGACTTCTTCAAAAAAGGGTGGCTCTAAAAATTTGACTCAATTTTAAGGGGCTGTGAAATGGCCAAAAAGGAGGGGCTGTATTTTCGCAGTTGGGACCTACAATGAGAGAGTCAATGCCTCCCTTGGGGTACACATGATGCTCCAATGAAGTGCTGGTGAGCAGGTGCCGGTGCATCATGACGACCAATGGGCATGATGCGCTCCTGCATCAGCGGCCCTTAGAGGGTTACTGGTGTGGATGATGTAGTGCCTGTGAGTTACTCCTCTGTGCAGCATTTGTACAGCATGATGACAAATGGGCATGAGCCTGGAGACACTATTTAACCTATAGAGGGTTAACCCTTTAAAGGCCGCTGGTGCATTAATGCATCATGCCCATTGGTCGTCATGGTGAACCAATGAAGTGCTTGCGAGACTGCTCGGCAGCACTTCATTGGAGCATCATGCCGAGTCTACAGGGTTGATACATATATATGCCCGGAGGGTCGGCATGATGCACCAATGAAGTGCTGGCGTGCAGTCCCACCAGCACTTCATTGGTGCATCATGCCGACCAATGCACAGAAAAAAATAAGTCCCAAATGTTAGTCATAAACGAGTTGAATCGTCTAACTTTCTAGCAATAGTTAGTCAAAACGCTGTCTTTAAACGTCCCTTTTTTTCTTGGTCGAATATGACTAACCATTGGACAAAGTGGCCAAATTGCCTTGGCCTGCCTGATAATGACGAGGATTCCTTGGTTGTTTTGACTAAGTACACTACTTGATATTTTTACTGCAATTCAACTGGTGATTGTGTTAAGCTCTATGTAGGATTCACACCTGACAGATCAGTCTCCTCATTGAGGAAGTATTTGAAATGCCTCACACTATATTCATTAAGAACCCCTGAGCCAAAGTTCTCTGGGTTTCCAACAAAGAAGCAATTTCAAATGTGGATATTGTATTAATCTTGAATACCACAGAACAGGTGTTCCTCTCTGACTACCTATTTTATTTGACAAGGCATCAACCTATTTGGTACATTTGGCCAAGTGTAATGTTAGATTGAATTTTGAAAGCCTCAAATACATGTCGTTTCTGAAAAATCATCATAATTTTGACATCCACGGAACTATTTATTGTACCCACCCACCAGAAAAATCCTGTTTAAAACCATGCTGCCATCTGGTGTGTAAAGGTAACACCATGTGTCTATCCCTTAGTCAAATTTACTAACGGACCTTGGTCAAAATTACTAAGATCTCTTAGTGAAAGTGACTAAGATAGCTTGCCTGAAACTCCCAGCAGATACCCTGTTCAAGATAGTGCTTGGAGAGTCAAACTGATTTGGGTAGTCAATATGACTAAGAAAACTTAGACCTCCATGGTCATTTGCTAGTCATAAGTACTAAGTAAGAATAATAAGTCACTTTGACTAAGTTTTCTTAGGTACGTTTTTTTTGTGTGTGGGCATGATGCATTATGCCCTTAAAGGTTCACAGTGAGACCTGGGGCGTGCTCAGCTGTACCCCTGGTGTTTTATTGGAGACTGGAATGCTAGGGATGATGTCTTAATGTTTCCAGTGGGGATAGTTTGACTTGGCCAGGAGTAAAACACCATGTTATGAAGATGTATCGCATGTTAGGATAGGGCCTTGGGTCGGGTTAAACTAGCTTAAAAACTGCAATGATTTTTTCATGTCATCCATACACAGTGAATAGTGGCAAAGTACAAAATGACCTTTTATTCTTTGCACCAGCGCCTGTGGCGCTGCTCGCACATAAAGAAGTGGCGCCACCACGTGCCAAAAGCATTGCAACTCCTACTGTTGTGACTCTGTGCTTGTCAGACAACTTCTACTGTTTTCTATTTCCCTGGGTCACTTTCGCTGGTTGCTATCAGACAGAGTGTGAGCGACCAACTACGGGAACATCCCACGTCAAAGGGGACAACTTCCGGGGTAGCCGTTTTGGTAAAGTTAGTGGAATCATGATATTACAACGGATGTGCCAGTACAGCACCCAATCCGACTGACACTGACAACATCGACCAGTCCACTCTGAGTGGGTTAAGGGAGGGTTGGCAAGACATACTGTTTAAATGGACGGGCAATTATTGATTTTTATCAACACCCTGTACCCCTGTGCTTATGTGAGACTTTTGCATATTTGAGACCAGTGCTTTTTTGAAACTGGAGATTATTCAAGACCGGCTCTTTAAACGAGCTGTGATGGTACTACTGATGAGCAGCTCATGATTGCTCCATTCATGTTCTCATACTAACATAAAAAAAGATAGTTGAAGCACTTATACTGCATAATAGTGCAATTTCAAATAATGTTCCTCGTGATTTTTGAAAAAGAAAGTGCCTAGCAAAACAATCATTTCAAAATCACCATTTCTGAAAAATATTGGGATTTACTATTTTTCTGCAAAATGCCGGGTTACTGACTTACCATAAGTAAGCTGTAAAAATACATCGCCTCACCTTTCCCTCCTAGTCCCTCCAGGGAGAACCCCTGACCAGGAGCAATAAGACCTCATGTCAGAGACCTCTAAACTAGTTAGCACATCCTCCAGGGGGAATGACTACTAACTTAACCCTCCTAGGCAAGCATGACAAGACCCTCTGCAGGTGTAGGCAATGTTGGGCTATGGTCCTTCTTCGTCATCGTGCTCCGATGTAGTGCTTGCCAGCTTTGGGTTAAGGTGACTACAATCGGACCCGACTCCATTGGTAGGCAGGAGGTTCCAGCCCGATCCCATCATGAACATCAAATATTGGTAGACTTGATCGGACCAACAGGCAGATGCTACTGGAGGGCGTTTCAAAACCATAGGTATAGATATGATTTTGATATGCCCTGCAGGTGGTCACAATTGGCTGCTCGAGAAAGGCCCATCTGCAGTCCCCTTTAGGCAATATGGTGACTTTTCTTAGGGATATGTCCTTCAATCAACCCTATATTATATATGCTCAGTGTAGTGCCTGAATACAATTCTCCCTAGCCTCTAAATTGCTAAACTAGTTAGGACACCCTTGACAGGAAATGGTTGGTAGTCCTTTACCTCTGGTAGGATGTCTCAAGGTGATTGTTCCTCGGTCACGTGATGCACAAATGCAGTGTTGGGGAGTTTGCACAATAGCAATGCATTGCTGTATCATGTCAAAACTTTTCTGAGGTGTACCAATTATGCCCTTAGATTCAGCATTAAAGGCCACTTGGATTGCCAAAAAGGTGCATCACATCAAGACCTCATTAATGCATCTATGGACTATTTGACCCTTGAGGAGTCATTCAGACCCCCCAGGGAAGGTGCTTACTTCCTTAGTTAGTTTATGTCCCTCTTACTTGCTATTTCCTCCGGCTTCAAAGTACAACTGAAGTGACATGTGTGTATACATTCATACAGCTATACAGGCATAGCTAAAACACGATGTAAAGAGGTGGAGGACTACTTTATGTATGGGGATTGTTTTGTGGATGTGGAAGTAGAAGTCAGTATTTTTGCCACCCCACCTGTTCTGTTGTCCACTTTATGGATTCGGCCTTGAGGCTATGTGTTTTATGATAAATAAACTATAACTGCGCTGTACTGGTCTTATGGCCTTTGGCAATGTCATTGTGGGAGACTGTGGGTGGTGAGGCTGCCTGCACTGTAAGAAGTTTATGTTTTATAACAGAGATGTCTCTTGTAAGCTCACAGGGGAAAGTGCTGTATTCTCAAATACTGTAACTGTTACTGTAACACCAAGGCTTTGTAGGTGTAGATGATGCGTACAGTGAGTGATCCTGTATAATTACTCTGTATGCAGTATGACCTAGGCCAGCCAGTCAGCCTAGTGGCCCTTCAAAGGGTTTACCAAAATAGCCTTACATGCACTGTCCCCCACTGGAGGCCAGTAGTATACCATATATGTTTAGTATGTATAGTCTTATGTTGCACAACCCAATCAAATATTGTCCCCAGAGCTTAATAATGAATTGCAATATATGATAATAACCTTAACAGGTTCAATCTAGCATTGTGCACCAATGGTATTATACAAGGTTACCTGAGAAGAAACTAGGAACAACCAATGATATGCATACATGACACCATAACTGTGTCTAAATCTGAAATACAAGTCCCTGGACTCTGGGGTTGAAGCTAATATAGGCCTACCTGCTTTTAAGTTATTTCAGTGTTACAGCTGAATGACCATGAAATGGTTTGGGTGAGATGGTTCTCTCCTTCTCCTACCCTCAATAGTCTTCATTAGGCATGCATGATTTCTATTATCAATGCATGCATGAAGCACACACATAAATGATATCATGGGGATGATTACCAAGAACTGACCCCAATAGCAGAGTATATAGCAGTGTCTTTTATAACATACCTGTATATACAATACATTTGTTGTTGATTAACAGAACCCCTTGCAGTAATTCTACAATTCAAGTTTCTGTAATTTTACAGCAATAGTTGCTGGAACGTCAGTTGCCGGCAAATATTTCTGTAAATTTACAATATATTTTATTGCTCATTTACAGCAAAATTTGCTGTCCAATCACAGAAAATATTGCTGTTTATTTACAAGAAATTTCTTGGTAATTCTACAACACATTTTGCTGTAAGTTTACAGCATATGTTTCTGTAAAACTGAATGAGCTTGCTGTATGGTCACAGTGACTGTTACTCTGTGATTGCTCTGAATTGTTCATAAAAATTACAGTGTTTCACATCCTGTAGATTTACAGCAAAATGTACTGTACCAAAGTTGCCAAGGGATTTTGCTGTAAAATGACTGCAGACCCCTGCAAACTCTAGGATATTATGGGTACAAAGCCACCCATATGACTTGGCGCATTGATTTCAGGATGACCCTAGGCATATGTCCTGCGGGGGATGGGACTGTTTTATTGATCCATGAAGCTTCCATGGTCGAAACCCTTTAAAGGCTGCATGATTGGTCATGACCAAAAGTCGATCATCGTGGTGTGCGAATGTAACCCTGTTGAGTGAACATGCCATTGTTGCATTGGATTGTCATTGACAAATCTACCTCTGATGCATTGTTTTTATTACACTTGTTTGTGAAACCTTAAAAATGATTAGTGGCTACTTGCATTGCCAAAATGGTACATCATACCAATGGTTTTGGGAGTGTACCAAAACTCAGGAATTAGCATGTAAAACGAATGCATTGCGTGCGGGTTACTAACAAATACCTCGCTAATGCATTTATGGACTATGTGGACCTTAAGCAGCAATTACTAGCTCCTCCAGGGTATGTGGTTACTACCAAAGTTAGTTTATGTGGCCCTTACTAAGCCATTTCATCTGGCTTCAAAGTACAACTATAGAAACATGTGTGCATTTCTGTGCTTAACAGGCATAGCTAAAACAAGAGGTTAACCTGTAAAGGGCCATTTATGCATCATGCCCATAGGTGCTCATGATGCATGCATACAGCCCTAGTGAGTTACTCACCAGGGCTACAATCATGCATCATGCAAACCCTACAGGTCGATACATACCAGTAAGGCCAGCATGATGCTCCAATAAAGTGTTGGCAAGCAGTCTTGCCAGCGCTTCATTGGCGCGTCATGCATAACAATTGGCATGATGCACCAATGTATACTGTGGTTGAAGATATTTTCACTGGTATAAGTTTTCATGGAATTGATAAAAAGCCCTATTTCACGTGTATTTGAATTCACAGATTTTCAAATTCAATAATAACATTAGCTATTGCTATCCTATATGATAGATATATTTACTATGGACATAAATTTTACATTTCTGTGAAATCCGCAAAAATATGTACAGAGCGAAATCAGCTATGACCACAGTATGCAGCCCTTAAAACATTAAGTAGTGGGGGACTACTTTATGTATGGGGACTATTTTCTGTATCCACCCCAGCTGTTATGGATCTACTTTATGGTTTTGACCCGGTATGTTTTTTATGATAAAGAAACTTGTCTGTACTGTTCTTATGGCTATGACATTGTGAGAGGGTGGGTGGTGAGGTAGCCGGTTCTTGATTGTTTTACAGTCTTTATTTCAAAATGCAGTACATATGTTAATAAGAGAAATGTTGAGGAAGAGTGTGAGTAAAAGTGTAACAAAATGCTCACTGACCAAACTCAAAGTGGCGTTGGTAGCTATCCCTCCCCTTCTCAGTTTCTATTGTGTTGTCAGAGGCATAGGAAGTGAATCTTCATTGGGGGGGGGCAGCAGAATAGAAAAGTGATTTGAGGCCCATGCCCCCATTTTCCCTACCCCATTGCTATATCAATGCAGGGTTTAAGCTTTTTGGTAAATTCATTATGAATTCTTGGCATATTTGGGGGGGAGGCCCAGACATACTCAGGCCACACATCCTTCATGATTGGGTGGCCAACCTGGTCCCCCCCCCTTTTCCTACGCCCCTGTGTTATTAAACTTTACACTTTAACTTTTTAGCTCATTTAGATCATTTCCGCAACCTGTCATGTCTATTAAATTGAGGCTTCCTATAACTCATCCATCACATTCAGTGCCTCAGTACTCTAGTCACATATAAACACAAAATATGAACTCCCTTTTCCTATGACTGCAAGCCCCTGCAAACCCTAGGCCACCATGGGTACAAAGCCACCCATATGACTTGGCGTATTGATTTCAGGATGACCCTAGGCATATATTTTGTTGATCCATGAGGTTTCCAGGGTCTAAACTCTTTAAGGGCAGCATGACGCATGAATGCAATGCTTGCACTCTACTTGCCAGTAGCGCATTTAAGCATTGTGCCGATCGATTGGTATCAACCTTAGATTTACGCAGCTCTGGGGAGTTTCAAAGGCGTGAATGCAGTTTCTCCACCATTGTCAGTAATTTCATAGTTTCATTCATGCAAGACAAGTGGTTGTCACAATGCAACAAAGCGCTAATGGGAAGGTACTTAAATGGCACTAATTTGAATAAGCAGATCATGCCAATAGACGGGCAAGATACATTATGGCATTTTGCCGTCTGTAGGAGTGGGAAAACCCTTGAGCGGACATTCAGTTTTAGATAACCAATACACACAGTCATGCTCAGTGAGAAACTCCAGACCCAAATGATCCCAACACCTCTTTTCCCACTAGGACGGTTGGGCAAGCGACCCTCTAATTGGGTAAGTTGTATAAAATAGAAATTATTCCTTCATTGGTTCCAAAGTACAGTATTGCATTAGGCCCATTGGTCTTCATTATGCATGAATAAAATCCTATATATATCCAAACACTATAATTGAGCATAAACATCATCATTGGCTGGGACTGTTTTTTTCACACTTTGAAAGTCAAATATCTAGAATGTAGGTCACTTGAAACCCTGATTATTCCAGACACAACGATGAATGAAAAAGAAAAAGATATAGGTTGCTCATGTGAATTGATCTCTAATTTAGCTTTAACCCTTTAATAATTCCAAAATGCTTGATTCCTTTGTGATCTTTTTGTCAAAATCATTCAAGATTGCAGCCCCAGCAATATGTCACTAAGGCTGGATCAAAACATCCTACAGATCAACCGGGGGCATGATACATCAATGAAGTGTCAGACATTGCATCAAGACACAGTTGGGTAAATGATTAATCCAGACCTTAAAGCGTCAATAACTGTCGAGCATGCCATTAAGGATTAACATTGATTTACAACATGCAAAATGTTGCTCAACTCCTTGGCCGTATCCACTCACCTAACGTAACTCACTGAGGGAGGGCTGCCATTTTCTGATCTGTTTGAAAGGGACGAAATATAAAAAATAGAAAAAAAAAATTACAAAGCAATACAGGACCGACTTTATTGATTCAGGGGGAAGTCATGAATAAAACTCAGCCTTGGACATTGTCACAAAATGAAACAGTTTTCTGTGTTTGGCAACAGAAATTTGTACATTTATCATTGTCTGTCTCTTGCTCTTAGTCTTTTTCTTTAGTCTCCTTGGTGCCCCTCATTTATTTACTTCTCTAACCTAATTGCAGCCAGTCCAAAAGAATGGAAGAGGGTGAAGGGTACTCAGAGACTATAGCCAGTCCAAGGTGGGGAGGAGGGAAGAAGGCATCTTAGGGACTGCGGGCAATAAGACAGGGATCCTGGGTCAGGGGGAAGAGGAGAGAAGGGGAAGTACTGCAGTCACCGCACAACCTATCAAGGGTGCAGGGGTAAGGCAGAGAGGGATCTGGTTATGTAATTCTTTTGTTTTTGTGCAGTTAACCTAAAGTATATATATATATATATATATATATATATATATATATATATATATATATATATATATATTTATATATAACTTAACATTAGAAGCACTTCCGGTGATAACTGATATAATTCTCACCCTCCCTGTATTTGGACTCTTGCGATTCCTTGTAGTAGGAACAGGAGAGGAATTTTAGAATCCATCTAATAATTCCGATGTCAGAATATCTGTTTGTCCATGCAAACCATGGTTTTTCAAATCAGTTTTTCTTTTGGATTCAAGTTACCTAGAAGCTGAGAAAATCAAATTGGAAATATTGGATATGGGTGTTTTGGGAACACTAGTTTGTAGTGTAAATGGTGTCTGAAATTGTAATGTGGAAGTTGGTGTCTGTGGCCAGTCTGACAAGGCCAGGAGGTTAATTCGAAACATTCTAGGATCACGATCCCAGCGATCTTAGGAATAAATCAGCCTTATCCTATTAAGTGATCTTAAGAGTTGACTGGGTTCACATATCCTAGCCAGCACTAAGATCGCATCGATCTTAGCCTCAGCCCTCCTACACTATTCCAAGAAGAACTGACTAGGCACAGGGGTAAGAGTCCCAAAATAAAGGAATAGCTGTGGAGTCACTCTTCTTCACAAGAGTGCTTATACCATCGTTCCCCGTCCCCATATGGGCTAACAAAACAGCACAGGGTGCAGTTGACCACCGTACAGTATTCAAGAGTTGTTCCCATGAATGTATGATTTATGCTTGCCTATTAGAAGCATTGTGCCCGCCCCCCAGGACAAAGAGAGAGAAGGGAAGAATTACCTTACAATGCACTTAACGCATGAGTAGCCCTAAGAGCCCTCAAGGACACTCAGCAAATGTCCTCCCTCCCCTCTTTATGTATGCAGCAGGCTATTCACTCTTTCAATCAGGAGTGTTCCCTGTAAGTACTCTGTACTCAGGTGAAACCACTATGCATTTCTTTCACTAAGATCGCAGTGATATTAGTGGTGGAAATGGAATAGTGAAGTGATCCCAGGACTAGCTATTCTGGACAGGCCTGCAACCACTGCATTACATAGGGTAGACCAGCCAGGTCTTATGATATGTGCCTACACTAAGATCGCTGGGGTTGGGATCCCAGGATGCTTTGAATTAAGCTCCAGTTCAGGCTGAGTAACAACTGGCCCTGCACACTCCAGCTAAAAGTAGGCATGGTTGTTAGCACACTAGGGTCTGTAAATAGATCATGTCCTGGAAGAGCAGTCTGCACAGGTGCAGAGGGTTGTCTGGTCACACTGTAAAAAGCACCAATTAAGACACATGTTTGAGTTTGCCTTTACCAAAATAAACCATAGAAGGGAACCCCTGGGAGGCCCCTCACAGAGGTCCCTTTTCCTGTGTTGATCCACATATGTACATTAAATCCTCATTAGCTTGAAGGGGCTTGCATCAAATAACTTCTCCATAAGATATGTTTTGTAGGTCATACTTAGGTACACCCCTGTTATGCGAATAATATTGGATGGTGAATATTGGGTTCAGTATGCATCATGAAAGGTGATAAATCACATTCAAAAGACTAGATAGCTCAGCTTGATCTTTTACAGATAGTTTGTTTTTGGCATCCAGTTCATTGTCCGTCAAATAAGCCAGATAATACTCTGTAATCTAATTAGTTAAGGTCACTGTTAGACCAAAATCAGGGGTGTGTGTGGGAACTCCTTTGTACACAAAATATAGAAGCCTTACTTGTTAGCCTGTCACCTAGTGCCCTCTCCTGTACTTACTTGTAGTCCTTCTCGCCAGTTCCATACTATAGATCAGACACCATGAGTGGTAGTTGTAGTCACCCTGTAGTACAGCACTGCCTTTACATGTAGGCTAACACCCCCTGCCACTTAATTGATGTCAATCCTTTAAGGACTGTCCTTTGCTTTTGTGCGCTAAGCCCTTTTACGTCCTCATGATTCACAAATCAAGCCATGGCAAGTAACTTGCCAGTTCCGCATTCATGCTTGTACTAAAATGGCCCAAACAAAGGACCAATGCAGCCCCGGTGAGTCGACTAGATTACACCACACTGCTTTGGCACATCATGATAAGCTTGCGGCACCACACCACCCATATAGGGTTCTAGGCAGCAGCCTGGCTTGAGGAGTTTGGTGTGCACTAGGCCAAGGCCTGCCTGTGATACTAAGTACAAAATTACGCCAGTCATTTCATCTCCTTTCAGACCTCACACCAACCCCTCTGGCTAATGCACCGACAGGGGGCTCTGTGAACCCCTGCCTTGCCCACTCTGTGGAACCATACTGATCAATTTGCACACATTTGGCAAAGAATTACCAAAAAAGGATAATTTTAGATTATGCTTATACCTTTGGCTGTTGTGTGACGTGTCACTCATTGCAAGGTTTGGCTGCTTAAATAAGATAAATTACACAGTACTCTATGCACAAAAACATGAACTTCCTTGACAGTAAAGAGCTCCTCAACTTCAGGCAGTCTTATAAGGTAATCTTGCAAATCAGCCATGGCTTATAAGCTCTATTTACAGTACTTTCTCTCTGTAAATGTACATAAAAGTCTAGAATAAGTGCTGGCCTTAGTTCTGGCACCGGGAAACAGTGGCAATGAAAATCTTAAGCTACCTGGGTGCTTATACCGACCACTTTATTCCTCTTCTTCCATGGATATGGAGGCATGTCATAGATGAGATGATGAGATTAAAGGGTATATAATCAAGGGGTATATAATTCTTCTTAATCGATGTTTATTTGTTGCTAGCACTACATAGTTGCATCTTGATGGCTGGTTCATGTTTACTTTTAGACACCATGTTGCCGCAAAGGGGTTAAAGGCAGAGACACACCCTACCAGCGCCCTGTCTCTTTTCTCTGTCTTCATTTAGCCTCCTAAGATAAAGACCATTCTGGAGGGTGTTGCTCTTATAGTAAAATGAAGAGCTGGCTAAAAATGCCCTTGTTTCCAGTCCTTTCTTTTCATGTAGCTATAACTTGTCCCTTTTGTTGCTCACAAGTGGTCATTCAAGTACGGTGCTAAAAAAGGGGGATTTGAGTAGGTACCTAGTTGGGAGAAGTCAGTCAGTATAATAAACTATAGAGCATGTGACATGAGTAGGTACCTGGTAGTGCAGCTCTCTCTATTTTAAACAAGGCAGGTGACTTTTCAGACTAATGTGGTGAGTGCAAGTGCTAAGGTGAAGCCGTGCACGACTCGTTTAGAAAAGAGGGCACATACTCACAGCTCTTTTCAGAATAGGAGCAATACCATCCAGATGTAATGTGCAGGCTTTTTAGGTGGCTTCACCCAAAGGCTCTGGTTAGCATGTCAAGGACTTAGCAGTTTTTATGGAGGCCTAGTGCTTTAATGCACTGTATGGGTTATTTGCCGTAGCAAATCCTCCTAAAGGGTTCCTATAGCCAGCTCGAAGGATGAGAGACCTATGGTTCCACAAAATTAGATTACTGTTCAAGGTCAAATAGAATTTGAAGGAACGGCACCAGCTATAAGGATGCTATTTGTAGATCTAGAGGATTCATGAACATTGCGAAAAAAAAGTCAAGTCAAAAGAAACTAATGAGCTAATCGGATTTTATGTTACAAGCCAAGATAAGATCTTAGCATGTAAGATGCATTCCCCTGTTTCAAGATGAATTGAATTCTTTTTTTTTTTCATCGAATTGAATTGCACATCACATTATTTATGCATTGGAATATTTAATATTGCCTTTATTTGCTGCTTTTGCTTAAATCTATATTGAATCCCTCACAGCTCCCCCTACCCTGACCAGTGCTGCTGCTTCCCCTATTACATTTTGAAAATTGGATGGGAGAGGGAAGTCACATTTAATTCCAACAAAAATCGAATTGTTATTCGATTTGAATCCATCCAATCACTCTGAATGGTTTCAGTTGTGTTGGTTGCATGCATAAGTGCGAGTGAGAGATTACATTGGAAACCCAATGCATCGGAAACCTCCCCTCATCTCAAGGCCTCAAGAATAAGTAGATTTTAGGTTACACGGCCTAAAATTACGACTTGGTAGGTTGGCTATTTTCTAATTTGTTTGCCTTCTTTTGTTCAGTGGTCACATTCACTAAATTGTAATTTAAGCTGTTTTGCAAATACTTCCAAAACAGGGAAGCGGCCCCTCTTTTTACTCTGCCCTCCCCCTCATTTTCCAGATCCTTGATCCCATACTGGCGATGGAGACTCCCAAAACCCGACTCTGACTCAAAAGAGTCCAAATGATCAAATACATATACGATAGTTTTCCTATCTTGCCCAAAAATGCAGGGTCGGCCGTGCCTTCACAACCTTTACAGCCACCCAAAACATCCCATTTTGTTGGCCCTAGTACCAGCAGTTTCACCCAATTCCAAGTTTGCATCGTTTAGCATACATTGGCCGTCACAATTCAATTACAACCGGTCATCAAAAGCCGTGGCTTTGTCCCCCCAGACAGTGAGGGGGTAGGGTAGGGCTGGCAGTATAATTAAATTACAATGCCTGTAATTAGATAACCTAGGGACTTTAACCCTTTATGGTCCAGAGGATGAATTTGATATCATGGTGCATCATCAATGCAGGCTGGTGCGTCATTCACCGGTGCTGCACTGGTGTATTGTGACAGTGCTGGATCAAAGGTTCTGAAAAGATGGGGACACAGCCCATATGAAGGGGGTGAGCCACCTATTTCTGGCCAAATCGCTGGGTTCAGAATAAGGAAATAAGTCCTAAGTACTGCCAAATGGGCTATCTATATTCACCTCTACTGGCATCATTCAGATAATTTATGGCTGTGTATCGACACCATAGGGTCGGCGTGATGCATGAATGCAGCCCTGGTGAGTTACTCAGCAGAGCTGCATTCATGCATTACATCGACCATTGCGCATGGATCATCTGCACACCTAATGATCCTTTAAGGGTTAGTAGAGATCAGATGAGAGCGCTCACACTTGTATTCCTGTCAGGCTTTGACTAGGATTGTGGCGGTCGGGGGAGGCTTGGGTGGGGTCCAGGATGGTCTGATCTGAATTCATCCCTATCTAGAATGGCTGTCATGTTTGGGGTCTGAATGGATATGTATGTGTGAGGGAGAAGGGAGAGATACTGTTAGAAGATGAGTAGGATTTTATGGCTGACCATGAGATCCTGAACCAGAAAATGTCTTAACACATTGGAAAAAGTAGAAAATAAACACAGAGGTGAAATTGAATATTCATACCTGGCAGACCAAATAAGTAGACTTTTCTTGGAAATAATCTACTTTTATCCACTACATATCATTAATTATCATCAACGAGTTTTCACTGTGAATTCTCTTACAGCTCAATATTTGACTTTCTGGGACCTAATGAAAAATTCAAAATGTCAAAAGATGACATCAATAATTTTCTGTAAATCCTACAGTGTTTTTAACAGAGTGAACATCAACAAAACAAATCTTCATAGAAGAGAAAGTGACAGAGACAAAACTGGGTCGATCAATGCAGTGCGTTGTGAGCTGACAAGTCGGAAATAATCATAATGACAATGGATAAAAACAAAATAAAACAAAAAGCAGAAATTATTCCATGATGGATGGGTCAATATGGCCACACCCTACCTATCAAGGCACAGAAGTGAGGTCAGTTGTCACATAGGGTGCTATAACTATTTAAAGACTACATGATTCATGTATTGTTGTCGTCATGATGCAGCGAGGCAGTAACACTCACCGGTGTCGCATGCGAAATCTGGTCCATGCGAAATCTGGTTGGTCATTCTCCAAACCGACTCCTTAAGCTGTAATCCAATGCCGGCAGGTACAGTTATCTGCTTGGAGAGTGATAAGTCTTTCATAGCCTCGAAGCAATGTATTTTTATAATTGAAGGAACAGAACCATGAAACATCCTCCAAGATCTAATATAATTTGATTAATACCTAACCCTAATGATACTGTCCTTATGCCTTAGAACTAGGATTTGGGCAAAGTGGGATTTTAGAAATAATTGAACTTCGGCGACCAGACTTCGCATGGACCAGATTTAGCATATGACACTGCATTGGTGCATCATGCACTATGCGGATCCTTCGCTATACCTCAAGTTTCATGATCCATTCATGCATCCCCTGGCAGTGCTGCATCCATCCATCATGATGACAAATGGGTGTAATACATTCACAGTGTGCGAATGCATACCTAGGTCTACTGCACTGGTTAGATTATTGCACCGGGTTATTGCATCTCCCTGACCCTCCCAAGAGATGATCCTAAATGTAGGCCAATCCGAGACAACTGACACTGACACTGATACCTAAATGAAATGCTTCCTAATGTGTCTACTATGATGGTGCTGACCTTATCAGTGGGTGTATGTCAATGAAACTTGACATGGAGCTATGACATGGTTAAAATTAAGAGGACCAAAAAGCAGCTGTCACAAACTAGGCCGTGCTTGAGCAGCTCTCAGCAGAATGGTCAGTTAGAGCTGTTCACCTTATATGCTGCTGTCACACATGGACAAATATCCACACTGGAGGTCATTTCTTAACATACTACGACTGCTGTCATTCAAATAGTAATGAGAAGAGATATAATAATGCCATTACAGTACCATACACTAGTGGGTATTAGAGTCTGCACCAGTACGACTGCTCTACCAAACCTTATGTAACTACTGCATAGGTGCTAATCATACAGAGCAGTCGTAGTGCAGTCGCTACAATCACCTGCACTAGTTATGAGATTCTCAAATCGTAGTAGTGGTGTGTAGTCGTAGTACCTTAAGAAATGGCTTCCTGAGCTACTGGACCATTGGTCATCGACACTGCGTTCATTGCTCTGGCAAACCTACATTGATAGCTCCCCACTTAACACCTCCCTCCCCCATCTTTCATCACTTGATCTTTTCTTCAGTGTCATTTCTGTTCTCTCTTTCTCTGTTCTTCCTCTGTCTCTCTCTTTCTGTACGTTTGTCTCCTTCTCTCTTGTCACCAGAACTGCTAGCAACGTGGTTTGACATCTTCTCATTCTCTCATTGCTTCTTGCATTCTAATTCATCCTCCCCATTTTATGCTCCTGCCTTCTTATTCTCCTCCTGAACTCCCCTCTTCTTTTCTCTTCACTCTTTCACCATCCAATAGCCTCCCCTAGCATTGTGTGACCATGCTCTGTTTTGCTCTCCTCTTTTACTTCCATCTTTCATTCTCCCTCATCTCCCCTCTCCCCCCTCGCTGAACATTTCCTAAACCCATTTTCCTCAATCCTTTTCTCACTCCTTTCCAACCCACCCTCCATTTAAATCCTTGCCTTTTCCCTACTACACCTTTCACTCTCAATACCTTTCCTCAACGCCTACTTCTCCCTACCCTCTCTTCCACCTCCCGTCTTTATAATATTCCCACTCAGCAAATCCCCCCCCCCCCTCATCGTCACTTATTCTCCCTCGGACCCCCTCTTCCCTTGTCTCACGCCTGCTGCTGCCCCCTGTATTTGACATGTTGTTGACAGTGTCAGGACGTGGTACTAGTGGCGCCCCAGTCGGCGTCTGTCGTCACGTCACCAAATAAGGCGGGGTGCGTTGTCAGGGGTAGTCGTGTTTGATGAATCTGTCTGTCAATGTGCGTTGTTTGCACCTAGAGCCCTTACCCGTAGTGCTCTAACCCATGTCCTGTTATATAGGGCTATAAGTTGTAACTCAATGATGTCTGGTCTGTAAAGCATTGAATCTGCTACCATCAGCAGTTTCCATCATGTACCATTCTGTCAGCATTCAGTGGTTGGAAAGGGCGTTCCATTAAGAGCTGGTTCCACAGGCATAAATCTGTCGGATTAGCACTAATCCGACCAACTTTTTTCTATACTTTTGATATATTATAAATCGTCGGATTAGGGCTATTCCGACCGATTGTATGGCTGTGGAACCAACGCTTTAGAATCTGTCCAAAAAAGGACAGGGAATGTTAACCGACAAAAGGGCTGACAGCACCGATTCAGCGCTTTAAAACTAGGGTGATTAATCAATTTGACCAAACTACCATAAAGATCTACTTAAAGGAGAGAGACACTGACATAAGGTTGGAGATGATACATACAGGATTTTATGGCCTGAAAACTAGATAGCAGTCTTTGTATTTGTTTCATGAAATTTCATTATGCTCCATTGTACTGATTAAGTCCAAACAGGTTCCCAATTCGACCAAAAGTTGTTTAAATCAAAATTGTCATGCAATTTAACAATATAATGACAGAAGGAAGACTGGCAAGTAGGCTGGGTTCACTGCAGCAAGAGATGCAGTATTATCACAAGGGACAATATGGCGGCCCCCATAGCAACAACCCATTATAGCGATATATGAGAAATAGCGGGGCGCTGCCTGCCGTCCCCATACAGTGTTAGATATGATGAAGTACTATCAATTATACACAAGGCCTCCATCACCACTATAGCGCCTGCTGAAACAGCTACAGTCTAGGCTAAGGCTGCTGTCTCTAGCCTGGTCATCACATCCAAGTGCTATATCTATAGAGCTATCTAATAGAGCCTAACCCCTTGAGGGCTAACAGTGCTTTCAATGTGTTGCTCCTAATGGTTCGAGTAACGCTTAAAAGCAGCCGGGGGAGTTACTCAACATGACAACATCCATGAATCCTTATGGCCTTGCCAAGTATATGTATGCAGTCCTGCAGGGTCATCAAGATGCTGACTTTGCCAAAGTAACCCCTCACCTCCGACATCAAGGTCTGTGCATGGGCGTGGAAAGCAAGGGGGACAGGGGGGACATGTCCTCCCCACTTTTGGCCAACTCCTCAAAAGGTCAAAACTAAAAGGTCAAGCAAAGGGAGGTAAAAAATTGCAGAAAACCCCCCTGGTCCCACCCACTCTGAAACTGCTTCCCACGCCCCTGGTCTGTGCAAAGCAAATAAAAGCACCAGAGGGCAGCACTGTTCCCTTTAGTTTCTCACCCTTCTATAGCATATGGATAACACCTACACAGACTAAACCTGGTAACCAGTCCACACCCGTGGATAATCGTGTCCTTTGTATCTCAAGGACCTGTCTAAGGGCAGCAAGATTTACTTCCCCGTGACGGTTTGTATCAATCACTACCTTTCATTTACAGGGCGTAAAATAACCATGTGGAAAATATATAAGGGTACATTTCGTCAAACATTCGGTAGGAAAACTAGACACAATACTATTCTTGCCTTTGGTGGTCATTTTGTGAGAGGTGTTTCTAACGAGGCTTGTTATATTGTGTGCTATGTGGCTTAAGTACATCATACCAGTCACCAGAGCTGCATTCATATGTCATGACGACTACCAATAATAATTTGCATGATTCATTAATGCATTAGTAGTCCTTAAGGGACCAGCGTGTTAAGATTCGCATTTGCCCTATCAACAGTAGACCATGGAGGAAAGGACCAGACACCTGGGACTGGATGAGGAGCTGAAGATAGTCTGCCTCGATTAGCCAACCAACCACCTGAAGTTCCCCGTCACCCAGATAGGAAATGGGCCAGCACAAGCTGGAAATTGGTCCCTTTAACCCTTTAAGGATCTCTAATGCAGGAGTGCATCGGTCATGCCCATTGGTCGTCATGATGCACCAATGAAGTACTCGTTAGCATTCATTGGAGACCGGCGCATAAATGGGCAAATATGATAAGTCGCCTCAAAGAGCTTAAAAAGTAGACTTGCAAGTATTGTTTTTGAGTATATATGAGTGAGTGAGTAATAGATGTTTAATGCCATTTCGACAGCTAAGGTCATATTCATGGCGAGAACGACATTACACAATTTACAGGGGAATGTGTCAGTGCCCGCACATATGTGCACCACACACATCCCGAGGGGATAGGAAAGAGGAGAAATAGACCCTTTTAAGTGGGCTAGGGAAGCCCGAGTATATATGACGATGATCTCTCATAACTATAACACAAACATGAAGCTACAAGGTATGTCACAATAGTGATTAATCAGCACTAGCTGGAGGCATCAGGCGCTCCTTAGAGGGTTTAATAGCTAGTACAGCAGTACCACAGCTGTTAGATGAGGAGGAGCAGAAGGAGGACCTTTGTTTTCACGGCCCTGTGGTCTGTGCGAATGCACTGCTGGGGAGGGAGTAGCAGTGTAGATAGATGTTAGTCATTGATCGATCAGGTGTTACTGCTTCGGTGTAAGGCCTAGATTGTCCGGTGTCCTTATTGTTGCGGGATTTCTCGGAGACAGTGTTCCTAGATGTATTTAATTGTTGGAATTGGCATTGTTAAACCCAGCTCCAATGTGGAGTACAGGAGATAATGCACGATACTCCTTATATCCTTTCTTTTTGTAGTAGGCAACGGCAACTAGAGGATGTCTTAAAGAGTTATTGAAGCATTATGACTGTGAAGGAGACATGACTGATCCCTTAACATCCCCCCCTACCTTCTTACGACCAGCAGTATAAATTTATCCCTTCCTAATCTCTCCATCTTTTTCATTTATTCTCTCTCTTTGAACTTTCCCATTCAATTCACACTTACAAAATACCAGGACCTTTACATTGCTGTTGAGACTGTCTGGTCAGTGTAGGAACAGCAGGTAGTACTTTGTAGCTGAGGCAGAGACATGGTGTGGCACTGCATGGGGTGAAGTGGGGCTAATGCCCTTAGACCATTAGTGCACACCAATGACGCGGGGATTTGTTAGGCATGTGGCTAACGACCTGGAGGTCCTACTCCAGCTGGACTGTACTATGGAGGGAAGGCCCTTTAAGCGCCACCAAGGCATTGCGCAAGCCCATTGATTTATTGTAAATGTACAATAAATTTATGCACAAAATATATACACTAACAATATTCAAGCCTCACGAATGCAGCTCTGGCGAGTTGCTCATCAGACCTGCACTCTTTTTAGTCATCCATGCATAGCTAATCCCAACTAAAGAGGCCCTCATGAAGCTTGTTCTCAGGGGAAGATAGACTTGCGAATGCTATCTTAATGCACTAAGACTACCGAAGGGCACTATGACTACCGAAGCCACGATGCATTAATGCACTATGGGTAGTCAAAGGGTTCACGTTAACGGTCATACTTTCTTTGATCTCCATAACAACCTGAACGTTTATGTGGCTGGGCGTTGTCCCTTTGCACCATTTGGTACACACATGATTCAAGAGTTCTAACATTTTTATCATTCATGGAGATGCATAGTGGGTTGATGCCAGGGAAAAGAGGGGCGCCAAAAGAGGGTTTGGGGGCACACCCCCTATTTTGGAACAAAGGTTTATTTCCAAAATGAGCAAATACACTCTTAAAATACTGGCAGGACGCATGGACCTCCAAAGGTCTAAACGGCATCATTTACAAAGAATGTGAGGCGTTTGTGGTTTTGTTGCTGGAATCCTCTATCTACTATAAACAGTGCCACACACATGCCATAACATAACATCTCATAAGTGAAAGGTAAGTGGGGAAAAAAGATGAGACCTTTCTATAAAGGTCAGAGTAAAAGATAACATAGACATGCAGCAGTCTCTTAGTAGGGAATGACCCATGTAGTGAATGGTCAGATATTACCGACGGGGAATGGAATGCCAAGTGCACCCAGGAAAACGTTTCTCAAAATCGCAAAGCAATATTGACTTCTGTGGGCCCCTTATACCACAAACCGCCCTTAGGCCTCAAACAGGTCATTACTTGGATATGTAATCCAAGCAATGAGAGTAAAATTGTATAAGTGAAATATATCATAGCAAATGATGGGACTACCCTTCCCATAAGGCCTTTGTGGCATAAGGCCATTTGTGGTATAAGGGCGTTTGTGCTTTAGTGCCTCAAACGGATAACTGTTTGAGGCCTAAGGGCTGTTTGTGGTATAAGGACCCCACACCCCCTACCTTGAAGGGGGTGGGCTGGGTGCCCACAGGGGTTAGGTGGGGGAATGTGAACACATGTTAGATGTTGTCTTGAAGTTCATGTGTCAGTACTTGAGTCTACATGGCCTTTACACAGGAGCAGCTTCTTTAAGTCATACTGATTCTCTTGGAGTCTTTTAACCCAGTAGGGCCAACATGATGCATGCACATGGTTCTCGCGAGTTACTCAGCGGGCCTGCATTAACGCATCATACTGACCTATAGGCATAACACATTGATGCATTTTCCGGGGTTAAACAAAGAAGGACCACCGCATTAAACCCATTAGTCTTCATGTTGAATAAAATGCAGCCACCATTGATCTGACTAGGCGGGGGGCATTCCTGCATCATACTGACTCTATGAAATTCATAAAACCCGAATGGATGGTTAAGAAATGGGTGTGGACCACTAAATTTGACATGGTGACATGGCAATTTCTTAAAATCGACATGTGACATGAGAGGTTCTTAGAGGTGACATGGGACATGGGGATTTAAGTGACATGTGACATAACCATTTCTTAAAATCGACATGTGACATGAGAGGTTCTTAGAGGTGACATGGGACATGGGGATTTAAGTGACATGTGACATAACCATTTCTTAAAATTGACATGTGACATGGGGGACCCCCCATCCACACCCCCTAAGAAGTACTCATAGCCATGGCGAGTAGGCCGAGGGCAAAATGATGCATCTAGGCTTCATCTATTCAACTTTTATTCAAATGCTTAACGATTGGGCACAAAATCTTTTGTCGATATCTAAGATTTTGGACTGTTGCTCTTTCAAAATCTAATAAAGCCCCGAAAAGTAGCATGCTGCCATAATGCAAACCCCTTGGGAATATGTAGGCAAAATATAAGCCAGGAAGGCATTTCTAAAGCTGGTATGACTCGACCCCTTTCAAATCGTACTGGAAGCCCTCACTCTATTGCTGGTACATCCCTAGATCCAATGGCCAATAATGGTTGCCCTGGTACGACTGCCATACAAATACCTATGCAAATAGTACATTAAGGGCTTATAATCACCCACTGCCATTTTGAAGGTTTCAAGTCGTAGTGACTGTGTGAAGTCGTACCATGTTGAGAAAAACCCTCCTTGAATTCCTTTATGCATCATTTGGATAAAAATAAATACCAGTATATAAACCATACCGCATGGGCCATTTTAAGCATTGGGTCTCAAATATATAAGTTCCAGTGGTACGGGCGCTTAGAGCTCTGTTAGCGAAGGAGTCCTAGAATAGGTCACTGCAAAAATGCATGGAAAGGCAAGAGCAATGTAGAACTGATATTGAGTTTCCTGACCCTAAATATGCCTGACTGCATACTAGCTGTGAACTGCTCACCGGAAGTCACACGACCCTCTGGAGCTGCTCAAGCAATGTTTCCAGAGCCGTTCACTAGAGGGGGCGAGATGTTCATGCTCTGCTGAGCCGTCAAACCCAATAGGCAGATGGTATGGAGGAGAACCACGGACACCCCTTCCCCACTCCTGAGATTTCTAGTACTTAAACCTTCCTAGAGCCACACACTGTAGGTTCTCAGGATGTAGGAATAAAGCCCTTACTCCATGCGTCTTCTCTCTAGTGTTTGATTCGGTTGGCCTAAATATGATTGGCGACCAACAAGGTAAAAACAAGCTCTGTAACTAACACCTTTCACAGAGGTCCCTTTTTGGTTGTTGAGCTACAGTCATCGGAGCAATGTAGAGTAGACTCACTAAACTCTACTTACCAGCAATTTATGGGTGCATCATGCTGACCAGATGATGCATCATGAAACATGGGAATGCATCATGAAAATACATCATAATTATTGCTTTACAGTTATGAATGCCAGCATGCTGACAATGCATCCTCCATTTACATGCTGCCCTTGAAGGATAATTATGTTCAGTGTTTTTTCTTCTTCCTTTTTGTGTGGGACAGTAGTCTCTCTACCACATGTAACAGTTGTGACATAAAAGATACAAAAATGATTATCGTACCTAAAAAAGAAACTGTTTCACCACGGAAGGACCTGTCGCTGATTTCTTTCTGCAGTGACCTAGTTCCTCTGATACAGTCAATATTAAATTAAGCCAACACAATTAGGGGTCTAAATTCATCCCTCCAATGTTGTAGTATTGAGTTGAGTTTTCTAGGCCAGTTGATCAATAGTTCAACACAGAGGACATTGTAGGGGTTGTATGAGTATGGAGCCACACGGCTTTTAAAAACCTGATTTGTACACACATGACATCCACAAGGTAGGTATGAGGCACTAGTTAGAGTATGAAACACTGGTTTTATAAAATCAACTATTCCGAGCTTGGCCAAAAATTGAAATAAGTATTTACTTCCAACTTGTCCCAGGCTATTTGGATGCTATCTCACGTGCATGTAAAATCATTAAATCTTCATTAACATCTACAACAATAGTACACCATGTCATGAACCGATAAAGTTTTGGCTAGTCCGCTTCTCGGTACTTCATTGGTGTGATGCTGCGTCATGGGATCATGCTTATCCAGCTTGGGTCATTTAACGCAAGGCTTTCAACACCTTTTGATGAACAGATTCATAACGCATTTCCCCCAGTGCACTCTCTACCATGGCGCTTATACATCTCGTCAACTGCACCTCAAATGATCGTGAATTTGTACTACAAGTATTTTGTACGTATTCATATACTCACTGTTTTCTCTTTATCTATTGCAGATGTAAATATGGCCTCCGAACCAAAGCCAAACAGGCCGAGCCGAAAACGACCACAGGGTGCCGGATCTGAATGGTAAGTTCTATTTCTTTTTCTCATCTTACTTTTATCATTTCAGTGTACAAGAGAATGTATAAACAGCTATACATCACGACTAGTAGGCAAAGTCAGTGATTTTTAATTACTGGCATGCAAATGAAGCCCCATTTCCCAACTAAAATTAAGCTTTTTGATGCATTTGGACATGAGACATCTGGTGACAATATACAGTGTAAGTCAAGCACTGAAGTGTCGCCATTATGCACCACTGATGATGTGCTGCAGAGAAGACAACTACCGACTGTGATGTCCTAATACAGTGGCAGTGCATAGAGGGAAGGTATAGTGCACACAGAGAAGAATAATCTAATATTCTATCTCTGAGAATGATGTTAATAGATACTGCGTGGGCCTAAGGCCCACTAACACCATCTAAATCATCTATTTACATGCGATGAATGAATCCCTACTGCCTGTGATGGGTGTGATAGTCTATTTCCCCTCCAATCAAAGGACCGATCTTCAACACATACAAGCTCTCATTGGCTTTCATGCTCAGCTATTTATACCCCTGGAATTAGCTGATTTCATTTGATGGATCTGCAGATAGGATAGACTAGTCCAATCTAGATATAGGGCTCTATCCCATGAAACCCATTCAGTGATGAGAAGATCCGTTTAGCTGTAGCTGCTGGGGGCTTATAGCTCAATCATGATCTAACACTGCTTATTTAGTGGAGAGGTGGGATCTGGATATCAGAAATAGGATATCATTTAATATAGAGAAGCTCATATGTGACATGATCTGCAAAAAGGGGGCTTAGTGCAGGGGCCTTTAAGAACCCTTCTCCCAGTACATGTCACATATTATGGCATAGATAGATTGTTGGACTTGAGGACAAAACTGCTATGGAATTATTAAGACCCACTCACATGACCTTCATATAACATGTATTGAGTGACATATAGGCATTCTCCTAGTTTAGGTCACTAAATTATCGCCATAAAAACGTTTAGGTCGCTAAAACAATTGTGAAGTATCAGTTTTTAGCAACCAGTGTTTAGCGACCAGTTTATAGCGACCAGTTTTAATGACCTCAGTGAGAATATGGGAGACATGGGTAGCAACCTAAACTTTTAGAGATATGAATAGTCTGCGACTGTCAAATTCTTAACCCCCATAAACCCAAGCCCAATTTTTTTATACCCTCCCCCTAAGGGAAACCCTTTCCCCGGGAGTCCTATTCCCTATGCTTAAATACCACTGGGAGAGGGTTTGGGAAAAATATAATTTTCTTTTTCTTATATGAGTTACCTCTGGTATTTAAGCTTCTAAGGTTATTTTTTTTGTTGGTCGCTTAGTATGAATAACCTATGGTATTTAAAATTCTATGGGATTCCCTTTTTATGAATAACCTATAGTATTTAAAAATCTATGGGATTCCCTTTATTTGAATAACCTATGGTATTTAAAATTCTATTGGATTCGGGAAAGTTCGGCCCCTATATATATAATCTTAGTTTAGGTCACTACTGAAGTCTCTGAGGATGGTTTAGGTCGCTGTGGGCGACCAGTTTTTTTAGCAACCAATTTTCAGTGACCAGTTTTCAGCGACCACTTTTATCTTGTATCTATTCTTTAGCGACCTCAATGTGTGTATGGCCGATGTAGAATTAGACAGTTTAGTTGAAATTGATTCGAGTAATTTGGATAAAAAGCGACAGAAAGGGGAAGGAATTAAGAGTTAACCCCCCGCCCCCTTTTTTGGGGAGGGGGGTATTTCATTACAATCTGGTTTTCATATTGGGGGTTTAAATTTGTGGGTCATTGCATTTACACTAGTAAGTGCGGGAAAAAGAAATCGAGAGCTTGGAGAGGGACAGAGAAAAAGAAAGAACGAGCCAATTTGATAGAAATACAGAGAGAGGAGAGCCTCTTTATGTCCCATGAGTTCTATTTCCATAATTCTCTAAACCAAAGCCAACAGTGCTTCAGCAATAAAGTCTACCCCCCGTCATCATAAATTACAATATCACTGCCATACCTACTGGTATTTAAACCCTCTATGGGCTACATGGTGCCTCAAACCTTTAATTCATCTGTTATCAAGATGCACCCAATGTAATGCAGTTGAGTCTGCTCACTAATGCTGTATTGGCGCTTCATGCTAATCCTATGGGAGTATAATACTTCCACAGTGTCAACATGATGCATTGTAACAGCATTGGCGAGTTACTCAATAGGACTGCATCCATGAGGATAAATGGGCAGTATTAATTATGTAGTACACTCTCAGCCCCGATTGTAAATATGCAGTAGATTGCCTTGTATACTGGGTACAGGGCAATCTAGTATAGAGTCAATAGATTTGTACTAACAGCAGCTCTTACTGTTTTCTAAAAATACAGTAGAATGTCCTGTAAATAGCTTGGCGCAGTATGACAGTGTACTCAAACCTTTAAGGGTGACAAAATGTAGGAGTGCATCATCCTCATTGGCCGTTGTAATGCACCTGTGAAGTGTGCATGAGTCTGTGGGCCAGCTGCTGACCCTCCGAGGAGGTATCGATCCAATAGGTTCGGCATGATGTATGAATGTATCCCTGGTAAGGTACTCACCAGGTCTGAGCTCAGGTGTCTACTTATAGGCATGATGCACTTTTTAATTAGCTGAACTTAAAGGGTTAAAAAGTTAGAGCAGCTCATCCCAGCTCAGACTGAGTAGCTCCAGAACACATGGATATCACTAAGTAGGACTAACATTGAGGGGGCTCTTAGACATCTGTTGCTCACATATAATAAATGACAAGCAGAAAGGGTGACGCACGGGTTATTCTTCGTGATCAATTTCTCACCTTATTGCTGTTCATTCTTAGGAATGAACGGCTATAGGAGGGGACCCATTCTTAAATACAAGCTCTCATAGTGGTGCTTCCTCGCTCTCCATGTATAATCCTGTCATAGGTACAGTATTGAGTATGCCTATACCTGGATTAAAATCTGCAAATCAGTCAAGCATAGAAGTGGTGGCAGTGGTGGTGTTGGTGGACCTGTTATTGTAGACCCTGGGGACAGAGTGGTGGTAGCCCTGGACACCTCAGGCAGAGCCATGGTATATAGTATATATACCCCCCCCCACCCACCTCTGAATAGTGGTGGTGGCTGTGCTCCTGTGGTGGCCCCATACCTGCCTGCCACCACCTCCCCCAGCAACATGTGGTTCTCTTCTGCTGGTGGTGCATTTCTCAGCACCACTGACTTTTAACCCACTAAAGGCCACCTATATGTATATTTATGTATACATGTACACATAAGTATGATGCACTTTTTTAGGAGTTTTAAGTGGCGTGGCATTGGATTATTTGGAGTCTTGGGACCGTTTTCCATGTGTCGGCCATCTTGGTTTTCGGAAACACAGGGATCCAGGCCATATATGGTCAATTTTGATCTTCAAATGTTATCAGATGGATATTAGTGACCATTGAAAGACCTCAACTACCTAATTCTGTTGTATTCCATATGTGTCGGCCATCTTTGTTTTAGGATACACAGGGATCCAGGCCATACATGGTCAATTTTGATCTTCAAAAATTATCAGATGGGTGTTAGTGACTATTGGGAGACCTCAACTAGCCTATTTTATTGTTTTCCATGTGTGTCGGCCATCTTTGTTTTAGGAAACACAGGGATCCAGGCCATATATGGTCAATTTCTATCTTCAAAAGTTATCAGATGGATGTTAGTGACCATTGGGGGACCTCAACTACCCAATTTTGTTGTTTTCCATGTGTGTCGGCCATCTTGGTTTCAGGAATCACAGGGATCCAGGTCATATATGGTCAATTTTGATCTTCAAAAGTTATGAGATGGATGTTAGTGACCATTGAAAGACCTCAACTACCTAATTTTTTTTTTTTTTAAATATGTGTCGGCCATCTTTGTTTTAGAAAACACAGAGATCCAGGCCATATATGGTCAACTTTGATCTTCAAAAATTATCAGATAGATGTTAGTGATCATTGAAAGACCTCAACTACCTAATTCTATTTTTTTCAATATGTGTCGGCCATCTTTGTTTTAGAAAACACAGGGATCCATGCCATATATGGTCAACTTTGATTTTCAAAAAGTTATCAAATGGATGTTAGTGACCATTGGGAGACCTCAACTAGCCTATTTTATTGTTTTCCATGTGTGTCGGCCATCTTTGTTTTAGGAAACACAGGGATCCAGCTCATATATTGTCAATTTTAATCTTCAAAAGTTATCAGATGGATGTTAGTGACCATTGGGACACCTCAACTAGCTAATTTTATTGTTCTCCATATATGTCGGCCATCTTTGTTTTAGGAAACACAGGGATCCAGGCCATATATGGTCAACTTCGATCTTCAAAAGTTATCAGATGGATGTTAGTGACCATTGGGACACCTCAAGTACCTGATTTTATTGTTTTCCATGTGTGTCGGCCATCTTGGTTTTTGGAAACACAGGGATCCACGTCATATGTGGTCAATTTTGATCTTCAAAAGTTATCAGATGGATGTTAGTGACCATTGGGAGACCTCAACTAGCCTATTTTATTGTTTTCCATGTGTGTCGGCCATCATTGTTTTAGGAAACACAGGGATCCAGGTCATATATGGTCAAATTTGATCTTCAAAGGTTATAAGATGGATGTTAGTGACCATTGAAAGACCTGAACTACCTAATTCTATTTTTTTCAATATGTGTCGGCAATCTTTGTTTTAGAAAACACAGGGATCCAGGCCATATGTATATGGTCAACTTTGATCTTCAAAAATTATCAGATGGATGTTAGTGACCATTGGGAGACCTCAACTAGCCTATTTTATTGTTTTCCATGTGTGTCGGCCATCTTTGTTTTAGGAAACACAGGGATCCAGCTCATATATTGTCAATTTTAATCTTCAAAAGTTATCAGATGGATGTTAGTGACCATTGGGACACCTCAACTAGCTAATTTTATTGTTCTCCATATATGTCGGCCATTTTTGTTTTAGGAAACACAGGAATCCAGGCCATATATGGTCAACTTCGATCTTTAAAAGTTATCAGATGGATGTTAGTGACCATTGGGACACCTCAAGTACCTAATTTTATTGTTTTCCATGTGTGTCGGCCATCTTGGTTTTCGGAAACACAGGGATCCAGCTCATATATGGTCAATTTTGATCTTCCAAAGTTATGAGATGGATATTAGTGACCATTGAAAGACCTCAACTACCTAATTCTATTGTTTTCCATATGTGTCGGCCATCTTTGTTTTAGAAAACACAGGGATCCAGGCCATATATGGTCAACTTTGATCTTCAAAAATTATCAGATGGATGTTAGTGACCATTGAAAGACCTCAACTACCTAATTCTTTTTTTTTTTTTTTTAACTATGTGTCGGCCATCTTTGTTTTAGAAAACACAGAGATCCAGGCCATATATGGTCAACTTTGGTCTTCAAAAATTATCAGATGGATGTTAGTGACCGTTGGGAGACCTCAACTAGCCTATTTTATTGTTTTCCATGTGTGTCGGCCATCTTTGTTTTAGGAAACACAGGGATCCAGCTCATATATTGTCAATTTTAATCTTCAAAAGTTATCAGATGGATGTTAGTGACCATTGGGACACCTCAACTAGCTAATTTTATTGTTCTCCATATATGTCGGCCATTTTTGTTTTAGGAAACACAGGGATTCAGGCCATATATGGTCAACTTCGATCTTCAAAAGTTATCAGATGGATGTTAGTGACCATTGGGACACCTCAAGTACCTAATTTTATTGTTTTCCATGTGTGTCGGCCATCTTGGGATCCAGGCCATATAGCTCACATAGCCATTATCAGCTGGGGGCCGCCATTAGACCCCGACGGCACTATGACTAACACCTTCAGCCCCCGACTCCGCAGTATATGCCAGGGATGCCTCCCATTGGTCAATAATACAATAGCCATGTGCCGTATATGGTCAACTTCGATCTTCAAAAGTTATCAGATGGATGTTAGTGACCATTGGGGGACCTCAACTACCCAATTTTGTTGTTTTCCATGTGTGTCGGCCATCTTTGTTTTAGGAAACACAGGGATCCAGGTCATAAAAGGTCAATTTTGATCTTCAAAAGTTATGGTTAGTGACCATTTGGACACCTCAACTACCCAATTTTATTGTTTTCCATGTGTGTCGGCCATCTTGGTTTTAGGAAACACAGGGATCCAGGTCATATGTGGTCAATTTTGATGTTCAAAAGTTATCAGATAGATGTTAGTGACCATTGGGACACCTCAACTACCTAATTCTTTTGTTTTCCTTGTGTGTCGGCCATCTTGGTTTCAGGAATCACAGGGATCCAGGCCATATATGGTCAATTTTGATCTTCAAAAGTTATCAGATGGATGTTAGTGACCATTGGTACACCTCCACTACCTAATTCTTTTGTTTTCCTTGTGTGTCGGCCATCTTGGTTTAAGGAATCACAGGGATCCAGGCCATATATGGTCAATTTTGATCTTCAAAAGTTATCAGATGGATGTTAGTGACCATTGTGACACCACCACCACCAATACCACCACCACACTACTCCCAACCCTCACACACATTCCTTATTTGCATATTTTAATCCAGGCATAGGTTTACTCCATACTATAGCAATGGGGCAGGATTTTACATGGAGAGCGAGGAAGCACCACAATCAGAGCATATATTTAAGTATAGGTCCATTCCAAAGGCCATAGAGTTCATATATAATGATCTTTTTTCCTTGGATCATCATAGGAATATGCACGGCATTACAGCATTGCTGTGTTTACTTTCCTGAAAGTATGTTATAGATTAATAAATTGCAAAACACACAACATATGAAGGGCTTTTAGATTCCGTATTAAAATAATATTTATTCTGAAAATTTTGATCTACTATCATATTAAAAATGTTGTAAATCAATTCTATACTTCTTAGAACATGATATGAATATGCACGGCATTACAGCTTTGCTGTGTTTACTTTGCCGAAAATATGGGATAAATTTCTAATCCGGGAAACGCACTGCAATTTAACTGCTTTTAGAATTGATATTAAACTCAGAATTGATCGTCAAATTTAAATATGAAACCCTAATATCTTGATCATAGATGACAGATCCTAAATTGAATCCTCTCAATTGCATCCTTAACACGGGCCTCTTGATCATAGATCTTAGATTCTAAATTTTCAATTGAATCCTTAACATAATCTCCTAACCATGGACCCCTTGTATCACATATCATGGAATCACTCAAGCCCTGATCAGATTCACTGTCTCTAGCAATGCACTTTAAGGTACACATGGCTTCTAAAATGCTCTGATTATTGTGTCCTAAATATGCATGATTGAATATCCCTGGTGGGCAGCTTACCAGGGCTACATGATACATGGATGCTTTTGAAAAACAATGATACATCATGATGATGTGGCAAATCTGAACTTTCAGGCATGATGTATTCATTAGGGGGCTATCTTAATGCTCTTTTGGCATCCTATGGATTACCATACAAATCTGATTACCCTGATTGGTGGGAGAGAAGAATCCCTCAAATCCCATTTGGACCCCATAGTCCACAGGTCCCATGTAGTAGCTTCTATTAGCTTATGTTGATGCCAATAAATACAATCCGTGTGGCTGGTTAAGCATCTTTGGGCTGCAAAGTGCTCTAATTGTTACCTTGTCCCTTAGTTGTCATGATAGGAGAAGGCGGCCCTGATTTCCCTCAAATTAGAATAAAATTGGCCAAATCTATATTCTCTATCTGCTGTGGTGGAATACAGGTCATAGACTTCAATCTACCATGGTGCCCCAAGGCAAGATCAGCAGTCTCAGCCGCCAAGAGTGATATATCATACTTTTTGAGAATCTAAATCTTTTTGACAGGTGCATGTTGATGGCTTTCTCCTTAAAGCTAACCCTTTTGAGGCCACATTGCTTTCTCGCACCACCATCATTAGTCCCCTCACACATACATTGCATTTATGTATTATATCGACATTATGCAAATGGTTCCGACTGTGTCTCACCAAAATCGAGTCACCTTTCTAAGCGCTTAGAATATTTAGATTTTTATTTTCATATTTAATGATAATAAATGTTTCAGGATTATCCTCCATATGCAGTAGAATCATGATCTTTACTTTTTTTCCTCTTAAATATGTATGTTTTGCTTGAAAAATCACCCTTTATTAAACTGTCACCTTTCTACACTGTTTCTACGTGCTTATCACTTCAACTTAGATATTCGGCATATGAAGGGGGGTTATGACTAATTATCAAATGTATGTAAGGTGGATACATAAATGAATGATACATTTGAAATATTTGAGCATAAGCTTTGCCGCATAGAAAAATGACATGTATATAACTTCTCATCCACATCCATGAAACAGGATTTATGGTCACACTTAAATGGAAAACAATAGACAAACATTCAGCTACAAAATGACATGAGTTTTGACAGGGCTGAGAGATATGTATTCATTGCTGTCACCTTTCTACACGTTTCTACGCGCTTAGAAAGGTGACATAAATATGTTTTTTTTCAATGTTACACATTACTGGTAATTACTTCACTGTTGATATTCAGAATGTGCATAGGGGATATGACTAATTATGATATGTATGTAGGGTGCTTACTTAAATGAATGATGCATTTAAAATATTTAAGTATATGTTCAGCCGCATATTCTATGCGGCCTGGGTTACACTTGAATATTTCAAATGCATCATTTATTTCAGTATCCTTTCAAGATGCATTTGATAAATGGTCATGCCGCCCATGCATATTCAGGATCGTCTTCTTCAATAACAAAATAAAACAGCATTGTAACTGTGCATACCTAATCCCAGGGGGCAGTATCATGTTACTCTTTAGGATACGCTCCGCTTCCAACATCTTGGAGGCGAGGGAAGATAATAAAATGAAACTTAATATGATGCCTTTGCCAGTTGGCTTGTTCATGTTCCAATAAAAATTGCCAGAATTCTGTTAAACCTCTAAGGATAACTATTCTGAAGTTTCCATGGACCTTTCCTTACTGGCATCTATTGTGGTGTAGCCTTTAATAAGTTATTCATAAGACATAAAATTCGAGTCTTAGAAGCCAGGTTTCAGTTGCAATCTAGATACAAAGTAGGGAGGCTAAGCTACGTGCACGACAGTAGTTACTACGTTAGAGCTGGGAAGAATTTATGAAAAAGGCAATGGAATAGTGTTTTTTGCAAGGTTAGAAACGAGTGACAAGCTTATTATATACTATAGGTATTACTTCATCGGTGCTTAACTGCGTGGATGCTGTGTAACTGTAACCGTAATGATCAATATAAGCACACAATATTTAAATATGTGTCTGTCCCGGAGAAAAAAAAACAAAAAACAAAAACACCTGGGTTATTGATAGCAATATTGAAAGGAATACTTAAAGAGTAGTATTATACAAAAAAAAAACATAGTTGTAAAAGTGGTGCTTTGGAATCTGTAAGCTCCCAGAACCTTATAAATACAAGAAAATACGGTATACTGGTTTTGTTATTGCCTAGAGAATGACCTACTACAGCTAGTATAGAGCATTCAGGCCACACAAGTCACAACACCAGACAATATGGCGTACTTATCTTGCCCTAGCCAGGCAGCCACGCCCCTTCCACCCATCCCCTACCTCTTTTAGCTATTCAAGGGATGCATATTGTGTGAATGCAGTTTGCCCTTCCTTCACCACCAGGGCTGCGCTCGTGCATGCATTATTCCTACCCTACTGCCATGGGCATAGGAAGTGGTGATGGAGGGCGGGGGTCACAGACACACATTTGACCGACCCAGAAAAGGTCAAGACAGAAAATTGGCTGAAAGACACCGTCGCCCCCTGCCCTTGGAAGTGCTTCCAATGCCTCTGACTATATATAATGGGTGTTGATATAGGCCTATTTCCAAGGGTCAACAGGATTGTAATCACTGCAGGCCTGCTCCAGGAGGCCTACTAGTACTTGGGAGTTAAAAACAATGCATTGATACTTAATGAGAAACGAAACTTGAGGCAGTATGTTGTCAGTAAAGGGGAGGTTTCCTGTATTACTCACCCTAATAAATCCTCCACTAAATAAACACACATCTGTGTATGGACGTTGTAGAACACCGCGTCTCTGTCCACGCTATGAATCATGGGACTGTTTGTATGGGCGCCGCCATGTTGGCTGCCATTGCTCGGCCCTTGTGTCGTAATTTAAGCATCTTGGGGTCGTAAAAGTCGGTGGGCTTGCTATCCCTGGTCAGAATCAACAATATTACCCATATCAATACATGTTATTCTGCCCAAGCCACTTATGTCTAGTTCTATGGCTAACAAACCGCAGTATTATTAATGTACGCTTTATTGTTGATCGCAAAAACAAGACGGCTACCGGAATGGGAGATTGAAGATGTCCCTTAGCAACAGAAGTTGTGAAAGAGTTATTTTATCATTTCTAGCTGGAGTAGTATGCAGCTGAAAATAGCCATTTAATGTAGTATTTAGCTTTTGTGTATGAGCAATATCACGAGGGAAAACCGGATCCATTATGCTATGGAGCTGATTGCATGTTCACATAACAGCTATAGATCCAGATCCTTAAAATGCAATGGGCCTTCAATAAAGAAGGGAACAAGGGAATCAATATTGTTCTCCATTTGTGAGTGGATTCACTCATACCATATAGTGTTGTTTTTAATGGTCCATAGCTCAGGCAAGTTTTAGATCATGAAACAGTGCTGGGTAGTACCTCACCTGGCATACATTTAGGTATCATAGAGGAAAAAATCTCCTTCGGACAAGCATGTCACATGCCAGAGAGGAATATGAAAATAAATGAGAACCACGTCTATTCTGCATTGAGCCTTCATGCTGGTAAGCAGTAATGGCATTTTATTCTATTATAGGTTTTAATAAGTACTAAAATAACCCCGCCCACTCACCCATATTCCCATCTAATCTAATTTAAACCCTGACTCCCTTCTAACCATTCTCCCTACATTAAACCCTATAAGAGCCCTAATGCAGGGGTTCATAATGCCCATAAGTCATCTTGATAGTGCAATAATGAAGTGCTGACAAGACAGCTTGCCAGCACTTCATTGGAGTATCATGCCTACCCTCTGAGGAAGGTATCAACCCTGCAGGGTTGGCATGATGCACGAATGCAGCCCTGGCAAATTTCTCACCAGGGCTGTATTCATGTATCGTGATGCATCAATGCATAAGCGGCCCTTAATCGGTTAATGTCAGATCCTTCTTGACGTAACTACCGTGCGAGACTAACTGTAATAGATATTCTTAAACTGCTCACCAGTACTTCATTGGAGCATCATGCTGACCCTTCCGGAATGTATCAACCGGACGGGGTTAGCATGACATAAGTTACTCGCCAGGACTGCATTTATGCATCATGACAAACTAGGGGCATTGATGCCTTAGCAGCCCTTAATCGGTTAATGTCACTTCCCTTCTTGAAGTCACTACCATGCAGGAACTGTTGTATATAGGCTTCGTGAAGCATATCGCACAATCTCGTGACCTCGGCCGCAGAATGTTTATAAATGAAGCAGTGCTAATGATGGCTTCTGAATGGGGCTGGGCACCTCCCTCCATCCATCATCATTGTATGAGCTATCTACAGGCCAAAAGTCACATCTGTAGTTATCCTAAGAAGTGCTCCAGTTAACAGTCTGCTGTGGAGGACCATTTTGAACTCAGCATTTCAATCTCCATAGGTAAACCATCTACAAGGCAGTTAGACACAGCTAGTGAACACTAGAAAACAAGCTGGGCTCAGCTTGTGAAAGACATTCTCTCTATTTGATGAATTTAATCATACATTTGTCCTTCCATTATTGCTGCCACTGTTTCTTGCACAATTGCAATGATCAGCCAATAATGATGAGTGGGCTTATGCATGCATGTATGCAGCAAAACAATAGGTTGTGAATGGTGGCTGAGTTTACACTTAAGATGGTATATCCAATTTCAATTGGATAAAGTAAGTATATTGACTATAGCAGCATCTATTGGTCATCAACACAAAGTGCACAATGAATCATTAATGCCCACAGAGATTTATTGCTGGACCTAGATTTACCATAACAGACACTAGTTTGCAAGCACCTCCTGGTGGCTGTGAAAGAAAACCATCACCCATAGACCCTCAGTCTGCAGACTGCTATTAGATCTGGACAGCCTGTCAAGGAATGTGCAATTGGCACCAGAGAAAGCTGCCTTAATATAATAACCCTTAAAAGGGCAGCATGCTACCAAGATTCTCATGCTGATTTCTTGACATGATGTAGCAATGCAGCACTGGCAGCTGGTGTAAACAGTATTGACCAGATTTAGCGCTCAGGGATTTATAGATTTCACAAACCCAAGCTCTTAATCAAAAACTGTTTTAGTGCTGCAAATCAAGCGAATAGAGGGGAGCAGACCTATACCATTCACTTGAAGTTTGATTTCAATATCTCCTTACTCCTGGCGCCTGTTCAAGACCACCACTTTTTTGAGACCCTGGCGCTTAACAAGGCCACGGAAATACTAAACAGACTATGCCCGGTGTGTATCAACCCCATAGGGTCGGCATGATGCATGCATGGTGAGTTACTCACCAGGGCTGCATTCAGGCATCATGCTGATCAAGATAATAATGCGCCTCGCAACCCACAAACAACTAAGACAGGGGGTTGAAGTCACCTCAGTGTAATAACATGGAAGGTGAACTGCCTCATCCATCACAGTACTGTATTGTTATTGGCAGAATGTTTCCTTGAGTCACTTTTACCATGGACTACCAGCAGAGACGTGACATGCTCCGCTATAATTAGTCTCTAAGGTATTTGGGGGTATCAAGACATGTGACATGTCCATCAAATCCACCAATACGCAAGTGTGGGTGTGCATCAGAAAATCCTATATACCTCAATCTATTTTTTGATGCAGACAGGCTAATTCATCTTGGTGGATTTGACGGGTGGCATGATATGTGACCCATCTGGGGCATCAAGTGTTGCCATGAAACTCTATAATCAGTCCCTGAGGTATTTAGGGGTATCAAGAGATGTGACATGCACCGCTATAATCAGACTCTAAGGCATTTGGGGGTATCACGAGATGTGACCTGTACTACTAATATCAGTCTTTCGGTACTGGGGATATCAAGAGATGTGATGACCTAGTACCTAACTGCCTCTAAGGTATTTGGGGATCTAAAGAGGTGTGACATTTACCTCTACAATCAGTCTCTATTAGGTATTGTGGTTGTATTCCTGATACTCTCTTGACTCTTTAAGAAATCTATTCCTCAGCCCTAAATGGTTCCTGACACACTTTAAGAGACAGCCTATAGTGGACCACCTCCCATCCTAGTGATAAGGCATAAATAACATGCATGTCTGACAGCCTGTGGTTGAGGTATTCCAATATGACGGCTATAACGTCAAGACTGCCACGTCTTGACGTTATCCTAGATTACCAAGGGCTAGCAGGGGAGATGGGAGGGGAAGGCTAGGTCAAGGGTTAACCTTTAAAGGTGCGTGTTTTGCTGTTATGCTATCAGACCTACACTCTAAGAAATAAATGTTGTCTACTGCCATTGCTGCAACCAGTTTCACTCTTGTGGTAGTAGTATGAAGAATTAAGACGTCCTCGTTAATTGCGCTGCAACTCCTTTGTATGCAAGCAAAAAAATGCTTACCTCCAGAGGTCAGTTTTCTTTCTTTTCTGGGCTTGCATCGTTGGTTTATGAAGAATAATTACAGATGGAAATAAAGCACTATGCAACCATGTAGGGTTAACACACTCATGATACAGAAGGCAGCATTATATAGCGATCAACAATATTGTCCAGTGGGTACAGACAAAAGTGACACTGGTACTGGTGCGATGAGCAATAATAAGAACTGTAACGCGGGGTACCAGCTGAACTCAACGGTAAATCGTATGAATGAAATTATTTCATCGGTCAAAAATGTAAATGGAACTAATTCATTAGTCCAAAATGTAACCTGACAGAATGCTATAGTTCCCATAAGGCCTCTACAAGTTGTTCACTACACTGCTGTTGTGGGGACTATTGGGGGGAGGGTTGTACGGGAAAGAGGGGACGGGGGGGGGGTCAGCTTATCAGTGAGTATCCCTGTAGCTTGGACACTGTGACCAGTGCAAGGTGGGCACTGGTGATATAACCAATACCTCACATCCGGGGTCTCTACATCTTGGACCTGCTGCATAGAACTGGTCACCGGTCTTGTTGGGTACTAGTGATTTTAACCCTTTATGAACAGATACATAAACCTGTCATGATACTACTGATTTTAACCCTACATCTACTTAGCACGGTCATGTTAATAGGTGTTTTATTCCTTTTCAGATGGTCTGTTATGGTACAAGTGATTTTAACTATTTATGGACAGCTACATATGCCAGTCATGGTAGTCGAGATTTTAACCCTTTATGTTGACTAGTTCCATAAACATCATCACTAGTCTTGTTAGGATATTGTTGATTTTAACCTTTTATGTACAGCAAAACATATATTGTCATGTAGCAATCCTACACTAAGAGATTTGGATTATATACAGTCCTTGTGCAAGAAAAAGTTCATAGTTACAAGCTTGTTTTTGAAAGTGCAGACTCCAAGGACGGTTGTTGGCATCCACTTTGAATCCTAACTGACTGATGCATGCGTGAGTCCACCTGTCATCGGTTCACATAAATCCCGGAGCGTACCCCAGGAATAATGCTTATTCTCAGCATTAAGGGGTTATTTCAACTCCCTTCGGCACTTTTGAATGACCCACGCATATTCAAAACTGTTTTATTAAGCGTGAATTCACACCAAAATCAACATTGAAATATTCTAGTGGAAATTCTTCACTAGGTCTTTATTGGTGCATCATGAACTTTGAGGCATTATGTCATCCCTGAAGCATCAGTCCTACTCCATCCCTTCAATGATTGCCAATGCATTAATGCATCATTCCCATTGGTCATCATGATTTACAGATACACAAGTAATTCACAGTATCAGCAGCAAGTGAGGCACACAAACCGTCAAATAGGAAGTGATATACAGTTGATCTGCTTGGAGATTGAATCACTGTAACCGACCACTTCCTGTCCTCCTCTATTATCGCCCTGCCGTCACTATGGTAACCTGAAGGTCACATGATGCCTAACCTCTGGTAACCAGTGTTCTGGATCCCTTATCACCAGTCAACTATCTACCACTTCTATATATGGAGCCTAGGTCATAAACTATGTCGTAAAAAAATTTCTGATTTGGAACTAAAATGACCAATATTTGAATTGACCTGGAGACCCACCATATATAAAATTTTAAGGCTCAACTCTCATTCTTAAAAAAGTTATGCTAGGCCTAAAATATTCCCCTATCCTTCAAGCCTGTGGGCAATAATATGCTGAGCTCAGAATCCGCCCGCACGTGACGTGACTTCCCCTCCCTATACCTTTTCAAGAAGATTGGACGACTGGCTATTTTCATGACTTGTTGGTGATTATTTTACTGACTGATGCAAATTTGACTTCCAAAATAACAGACATTATTTTATGTGAATAACTTCTTCCCATAGAGATCCGCACGACCCCAGTGGCGTAACGTGTGCCGATCCACCACAGCGGCCGATCCACCACTGCAGCCTCGTTCTGGGTGCATGTAAACATTCAAAATGGTGGACCGGCGCTCATACAAGGAACTACGGTACTGGATTTTGATCATTTTTCCTTATTTAAAACCTCTAAAAACATAAAATAAATATAGAACTAAACTCCCCTGGTGTCCTCGGTGGCCGATCCACCCCTCGGGGGGGTCTCCCCTCGTGGTGGATCGGCCACCTCATACACCACGGTCGTTTAGTTCTATCTATGAATGCTTAAAAAAATGCCTAATATGCTTTATATTTTAGCTATGTGATGAATCACATATATAACCTCTACCTAACTGACCCTGTCCAAAAAGGAGCCTATATCTTCCCCCCCCCCCCCTATCCCTTACAATAAACGATGTAGCAAGTCATTAGATAATCCTACATAGACCGTGCACAATATTGTATTGCTCATGAAATTCTCCTCTCAAGACAGCCAGCTTTTCTCCATACTCTATGCCTGGTTGTAAATTAGCCAAATCAACTGTTCTCAGACCACATTGGACTTAAAAGCATTACTGCTTTTCAGAATGATTCATGAAATGCAGTCATGGCGAGTAACTCGCCCGGTCTGCATTTATGCATCATGCCGACTCTATAGGTTCACATGCTCAGAATAAAGCACTTATGCAGTGCTGGTGAGTTACTCACAAGCTAGTAATGATGCATCAACAACATGGAGACATCATACAACACGTAACGTGTTAGCCATAGACATCTCTACACTGGGTATAAATCTCCCCCCCCCCTCCTGGATTGGCCAATACCTGCTCCTACCCAGAGCAGGAATGGCTCACCTACTTTCAATAAGCTTACACGACTTGAGCAGCTCATGGCTGCTCAGCCTTAGCTTTAACCCTTTGAGGGCTGCTGATGCATTAATGCATCATGCCCATTGGTCGTTATGATGCACCAATGAAGTGCTGGCGAGACTGCTCGCAAGCATTTCATTGGAGCATCATGCCGATCCTACGGAGTTGATACATATACTCCCGGAGGGTCGTCATTATGTTCCAATGAGGTACTGGTGAGTAGTCTCGCCAGCACTTCATTGGTGCATCATGACGACCAATGGGCATGATGCACTCCTGCAAGGGCAGCCCTTAAAGGGTTAAAGGCTTATGCCGTCCACTCCCAGACATGCCTTATCGTCTACCAGTGACACCCACCTGTCTAATATGAACTACTGCCCACTCTACCGCCCCAACCTCCACCCACTTTTCTCCCACCCAACTTTCCTGCCCACACCAACCACCATTACATGTGTACTATTTACTCTAACTTTAAGGGCCTCTTATGCATAAGCGCATGATGCCCATTGGCAGGCCCAGTGAGTAACTCGCCCTGCACATCACTTTTATGCAGGTATTATTATGCATCATACGCGATTGATACACTTCATGATCCTCCAAATCCTGTCCCTTCTTCATTCAACTATCAAACTCCTCTCCTTCCTCTCACCGTGAGATTCACAGTCAAATGAAGCCAATTCAACATTAGTACACTGTTTTAACATGCAGTTGGGTAAAACCAACTTAACAGCAGCTACACTGAAAACCTAGAAGTTCTGAAACTAGTCAGCGGTGACCACTTTAGGTCCTCAAGTTGACGATACCTAAAACTACAGCTTTAGGTAGTCAAAATGACGACTTTAAGTCGTCATCCTGACGACCTTAGTCATCAATATGACGACTCTGTACTGTCAGTATTGTCATCCTGATGACTCAGGTCGTCAGGATGACGACCTAAAGTCGTCATTTTGACTACCTAAAGCTGTAGTTTTAGGTATCGTCAACTTGAGGACCTAAAGTGGTCACCGCTGACTAGTTTCGGATCTTCCATGTTTTCAGTGTACAGTTGAAGTCGTTTTCATGCTAACTGCAAATATGAGTAACCGGCCAGACGCAGTTGCGTGATACTGTCCCTCTATATTTGAATGCACTGCATACCTCTATCATTACAGTGGAAAAAACAGTTTTATTTATTAAATACTCTGCCAAACAACGGCATCGAAAGGGATTGCCTTAGCGGCACCCATGCAGTTCACGCTATCAAGTCATCCAAATAAAGAAAGAGCATTAGGAACAAAAATACTAGTTCAATGCTCCATTCAAAATGTTTATTTTTTTTATTTATAGATCTATTTTTTAAAATCCAAGCTAGATAGCGCTGATACAGCATGCTGTCATGAATCTAGGGACTCCATAAATCAATTCAAGGATAGAAGGGTGAATTATCTAGGATTAGCAAAACGAGCCTTATATCTCATACCCCTACTCAAGTGATAACCCTCACAATTGTCTCAGTTCTTGATTAGGTCATCCAATCAAAAAATATACGTATGGTAGTACATATTTCACTTTTCTAATTTCTTGATTAATGTTGTTGATGATCACATGAAATCGGTGCCATGGTCCAGTTAAGTTTGTCACCACCAATTACAACAGTGCCAGTGCACGTTCAATTGGTGTATCATGACAATATAATGATACATGTTGCATCCTTCGATGCATTAAGAATATCAAGAAATTGAGCCAATGAGTTCCATACTGATGCAGTGCCATTGCATCTTGACTACACATATTGCTAACCACTGGAAAAGAATACTGTCATATTAACAGCAGTTCTTCAGCAACTTTTGGACAAAGCTTTCACAATTATTTTTACAGAGATTCCTCATTTCACAGCATTTTACTGTACTGCCCCCTGGGGCCGCATGGTAGAACTACACTGCTTCACTGCACTTCCATGATAGTGGTTTTTAATTTTAAAAGAACACCTGGTAGATTCAATAGTTATTTCTAAGAGTGTATGGAGGGGTGTAACAGAGTGAGGATCAAAATCGATGCCGGAATTCCCCCCACCCCAGGGTATCGCGCATGTCAAGTAGCATTGGTGAAGCCTCGGATTCAGATATCGGGAGAGGCCAGAAACTGGTGGCTGGGACAATAACCCTTCAAGAATCACATAGCGCTCTCAAGCATCATGCCCATGGGCCGTCATGATACATGAGAGATACGACAGTGAGTAACTCGCCAGGGTGCATTCTTGTATCAGGCCGATTCAGCACACTGATGAAGCACACTGCTTATAACCAGTAGACATAAGATGTAAATGTATCCTTGTTCAGTTACCAGCAAGGACTGCTTTGATGCATCATAATGACTAGTGGGCATTAACCTGGAGGCATCGTGCGATCCTCAAAGAGTGGTAAGTTTGAGTGATGGACCCAGTCCCCATGCTGTCAGCTTCGCCTTAGTGTGTCCTCTACCTTGGCCCCCTCTACCCTCTTTAGGTTGCATACTGCATTAAATTAAAGCATTATGTCCTTTTGTTGTCATGATGCATGAATGCAGCACTGGTGAGTAACCAACAAGAGCCTTTACTCAGGATTCATGTCAAACCTTGAGGGTTGATCCACTTGTGGATGGTTGGCATGATGTACAAGTACAATGCTGGGGAGTAGGGTCAATAGCACTGCATTGGTGCCTTATGCCATGGAATCTGTAAAGGCCTATATCATATCACCCCGGTTCACTGTGGTGTAATGTCCCCCGACTGCAGTGTCATTTCCAAACTAATGGCAGATTACATAGCACTAATGGCGGATTACATAGCCATACATGCCTACAACCTATATAACCCATGGCTGCCATTTCCAACCAAACTGCAACTTTTCAATTTTAAACTCTCTCAAAATGGAAATGTGCTGGTTTGGTCTGACCCCCTTGGCTACCTGATATAACATTGCTTCCAATGCTCCTACTGGATCTCCTCCCTTTACCATGGCTTAGTCACAGCTATACATTTCATGGCGCCCCAAAATACCCACACATAATGCACTAATGCAGCCAACATAATTATCTGTTCAAGACACTCACAAAGTTGGGATGACTATCAATGCAGTGCTGAAAAGTAGTCTTGCCAGGGCTGCATTGGTGCATCGTCACAACTAATCATAACTGTTGTTACAAATGCTCTCCCTAGAAATACAGATTTTCAGTAGAGTAATGTCAGTTATCTATTGTAATGTAAAGTGAGAGAAAGAGAACTGGAAATAACAAAAGGCTGATTTATTATGAGGGCACTGGTATTTTATAAATAAGCAGGATATTAGTGAACTCAAAGTAGATATTCACATGCGACCTATTTCCTATCACCCAATCATCATGAAATAAATGATTTAACCCCGGGCAGACAGCCAGACCCATTAGCTTAACCCTTGAATTACTGCATGGTGCTTTAAACCATTATGTAACTGAACTAAATGGTCAGGAAACAAGCAGCAGAGTAACATTGTATCTGATGATACATGGCTGGCAACAATGTTCTCTTTGGAATCACCTGCCTCTCCTATGTAGGTCACACCTGCCTCATCATAGATTTGTCTATGGACCTGTTCTATAGATCAACAAGTGTTTAATACTTCATTTACCATAGGCCCTTTATTATGAGTAGATTGCTATTTTAGAATTAAATAATGATGCTATAGCTAGCATGCAAGACCTATTCATACATCATTACCAATAGGCTATAGTGAATTAAGGTTGATGTTATTTAGTGCTGTTGGGTGAGTAGCATATCAAAAGAGGACCCTGCAGTCCCAGGCCAAATGTGGTATACTACTCATGCCCATTTGGAGCATGTTATCCACAAAAGGTTAAGAGTGGAGCAGCTCATGTCAGTGACAGGGCTTACCAGGGACCTGGAGGGTCTCGTTATATGCTGACCTTCACCTACAGGGCATACTTGAAGGCAGACCTAAGTGACCAATGGTTGGCAAGATTACATTGCTGTGAAGGAGTAGTGGTGTCTTATAGACCAAATAGAGCATTTGGTAACAGACTATGATGTCAGAGACAGAGACATGGCTAGTTTGTTAGTCTACATGTCAGAATAGGATTTTCTTTCACGAATTTGACACTTTTGACCAAGGGATTAGCATTAATATCACTATGTGTACCTAGGTTGGCTGTTGGCTACATGAACAGCCTCTGACCACTCCATATGAACTCCTTGGTCTGCTGTCAGCCACCCCAAGATAATCATGGGTCTGGGCTGATTGAAGACATGACCTGACTGGTGGTCATGCTCTTGAGGGCGACTTGGAGGTGCTCCTAAATGCTGTTAAACAACCAATAACAGCCAGTAAGGTTCTCCACTTAAGGACCAGGGCCAAGATCTCTCTCCAGTTTCCTGAGGAGGGCATACTTGATAATAAGGACAGTGTCCTAGGACTACTGATGAAGGGGGAGACGCCTTGGGAGGATCACATGGTTAACGCTGCATACAGGGTTAGCTAATGGATGTTTGCTGTCCAGCACAAGGGTGGTACCAAAGTGTGAATCTATAGCCCAACATTCATCTCCCTAAATAAGCAGAGTGGATACTATCCTGAAGGCTGAGTATGATTTTCATTTTTTTCATTTTCATCTTTTAAGGTAGGGGATCTCACTCACTATACTTACTTAATTAAGGGCAGAGCAATACCTCTCAGTTTATGTTTATTTGTCGTCTTGAAGGATGAATGCAGTGCTGGAGCTTAATTAAAAACATCCTGGGATCACGACCCCAGCGATCTTAGGAATAAATCAGCCTTATCCTATTAAGCGATCTTAAGAGTTGACTGGGTTCACATATCCTAGCCAGCACTAAGATCGCATCGATCTTAGCCTCAGCCCTCCTACACTATTCCAAGAAGAACTGACTAGGCACAGGGGTAAGAGTCCCAAAATAAAGGAATAGCTGTGGAGTCACTCTTCTTCACAAGAGTGCTTATACCATCATTCCCCGTCCCCATATGGGCTAACAAAAGAGCACAGGGTGCAGTTGACCCCCGTACAGTATTCAAGAGTTGTTCCCATGAATGTATGATTTATGCTTGCCTATTAGAAGGATTGTGCCCTCCCCCCAGGACAAAGAGAGAGAAGGGAAGAATTACCTTACAGTGCACTTAATGCATGAGTGGCCCTAAGAGCCCTCAAGGACACTCAGCAAACGTCCTCCCTCCCCTCTTTATGTATGCAGCAGGCTATTCACTCTTTCGATCAGGAGTGTTCCCTGTAAGTGCTCTTGTACTCAGGTGAAACCACTATGCATTACTTTCACTAAGATCGCAGTGATCTTAGTGGTGGAAATGGAATAGTGAAGTGATCCCAGGACTAGCTATTCTGGACAAGCCTGCAACCACTGCATTGCATAGGGTAGACCAGCCAGGTCTTATGATATGTGCCTACACTAAGATCGCTGGGGTTGGGATCCCAGGATGTTTTGAATTAAGCTCCAGGTAGGTAGGTCACCAGTAATAAATTTGTGCATCATGCTGACCCATTGTATCAGTATGATGGAAGAGTGTACATCCAATAGTCCACCAACCTCAGATCTGCCAGGTTCACCCATTCTTATACAATTCCATAGAGTTGTCACTCGATTATCTGCCAGTCCCAGAACCGACCATAATTTTCATGAATTTGGCATGGCAGATTACCAAGATCTCACTGAATAGCACTTATGACTTACTCAGCAGGGCTCCATTCTTGCATTAGGACAGCAAATGGACATTATGCATCTGTGCACTATGTAGCCCTAAAAGAGCTGCTCCTAAATACCAGTGGGTGTGAGCAGCTCATGTGCTGACTGAGGGCCAGGCTGATAGATGGCTCAGCCATTACATCATTACCAGCTCACAAGATATAACCTTTTATGGATAGCATGGCAAATTAACCCTTAAATACAAGGTAGCAGTTGTCTTCATTTTTCATCAGGTAGAGTAAAGAGGGTATTCCACTGCCAGCGGTCAGGCAAATTTTCGCTACTCTGACCGATTTCTATATACTTTTGCAATATCCAAAATAATCGTATTAGCAGTGGAATACACACCTTAGGCAGAACCGAGGAGTCAAAGGTGCTGCATCATAGTATCATATTCACCTTCACAAATCTACAAACCCTTGAGGGTAGGTATTATACATAAACATTGATGTTCCAGTGACTCACCAGGGCCGTATCCATGCATAAAGACTTAAACTATAATATATACTGGAATGCACCTTTGTATTTTAACTGGGGTTTCAATGTAGCAGCATGTTGGGAACAAAATGGCAGCCTAGAGAAGGTGACTTGCCACAGCGTTATTGACCAAGCAAATCATATTAAATCTCCGAGACTAGACTCCTTCCATATTTCATTCCCATTCACAAGCTGTCTGTCCTACCCTCCTTATGCCACCCGCTCCTGGAAAGAAAATCTATATTAGATTGCAGTAGAGCTGAATTACATGTTTTTGTCCATGTTCTCTGCTATCTATATAACTGAGTTGGTTGCTTGGCTGTTTCCATCATGGCATTTCTACACTTAACCCTTTAAGAACTGTTTAATGCATCTCAATTTACATTCCTTGGTCATCAAGATGCACCAAGGGAGGGCTAAGGCAAGGTTTTCAAGAAAGCTCACCAACCATGCATTGGAACATTATGTCAACCCTTCTGTAGCATAAAACAATTATGTTTGGCATGCTCTGAAATGAAGTGAATCGCTCACTGAAGATGTATAAATTTGTGTATCAGAAAGAATAATCAATCAATTCCCAATTTGGCCCATAGTGACTTAAGTGAGAGCAATATGATGCATGAGTGCAGCCCTGGTAAGTTACTCAGGTAGGGAAGCATCAATCATCATAAATACAGCAGTGGCAATTCGCTCTGCAGGGCTGCCTTGATGCATCACAATAGTGAGTAGCCATAGTACATTAAAGCATTATGCACACCTTTCACCCTTTTAATACTGCTGATGTATTAGTGCATCATGCCCATTGGCCGTCATGGTGCATTATAACTCGCTAGGGCTACATTTGTGCATCATGCCCACCCTGCATGGAGGGTCAGCATGATGCTCCAATGAAGTGCTGGCAAGCAGTCTTGCCAGCACTTCATTGGTGCATTGTGCCGGCCATGATACACTGCTGCATCAGCGGCCCGTAAAGGGTTAAGTGTTAAATCACATTGAGCTGGCAGTCGCTTAAGGCGAACGCAGATGGGCCCGACTGGGTGGGCCGATCTTGATGATAGGGAGCATCTGCATGGACGTCCGATCCAGTTAGTCAATATCAAGTTTGATCTTCTCGATCGGATCGGGTCGGTACTCCCTGGTTACCGATGGAATCTGGTCGCCTTTAGTGTTCTCCACACTGATGGAACATGAATGGCATATGTCAGCTTATCATTTATTCTTCTGACTCTAATGTAATACACAGCTTGTTAGCTAGATAGGGACTGGGAGCTGCTCTCGCGATATGAATAGCGCTTTACCCTTTTAGGACCGCTAAATCGTTATTGCATCATGCTCATTGGTTCTCATGCTATATGAATGCAACCCTGGTGAGTGACTCACCAGGGCATCACCAGGGCATCACCAGGGAATCACCAGGGAATCACCAGGGCATCACCAGGGCATCACCAGGGCATCACCGGGGCATCACCAGGGCATAACCAGGGAATCACCAGGGAATCACCAGGGCATCACCAGGGCATCACCAGGCTGAAGGGTTAGCATGAAGCTGCAATGAGGTGCTGGGGAGCAGACTTGCCAGCACTTCATTGGTTCATCATGCAATCCGATGGGTATGATACACTCCTGCATAAGCGGCACTTAAAGCTTTTAACTCTCCCTAAGCACCGTGCTATACTATGCTATGCCCTTTTATAGATACTCCTGTTTGCACAATTATAAATGCAGTCCAGGTGATATACTGACAATAGCTATATCCCGGGGTCATACTGACCTTGGGGGTGTAAAATAATATACTTCTGTAGGGTCTGAATGAAGGACCAATGCAGTGCAGGGTATTGTTTTTGTGTAGGTTCAGCAGGACAAATTAATCTAGCAGAAGCATGAAGCCCTGGAAAGGGATTTTGATCTGAATACCCACCTCACAAATTATGCGAATTGCGCCTTATCAAGACCTTCTGCTTATATGTTATAACGTTACAGCCAGGGGCAGTTACATAAAATGGTTATAACTTAATACATTGATGACATCCTTGCACTGGACATTCCCCCACTTACACCAAACATCCTTTAGCTAACAATCCATACACTGTTAACTGCCTGGTCATCCTGAGGTGTCTCCCCCTTCATCAGTATTCCTTAGACATTGTATCAAGTATCAAGTATGCCCTCCTGAGGAAACTAGAGGGAGATCGTGGCCCTGCTCCTTAAGTGGAGGACCTTACTGGCTGTTATTGGTTGTTTAACAGCATTCAGAAGCAGCTCCGAGTCCCCCACAGAACATCACTTCTAGTCAGGTCATGTCTTCAATCAGCCAAGACCTGCAGTTATCTTGGGGTGGCTTGCAGTTGACCATGGAGGGCATGCGGAGCAGTGAAAAGGACAGCTGATGACCTGCCCAGAAAGTTATGTGTACCTATAGGCCAGAGCCTACCCAGTAGTACTGGGGGACTGTTTCAGGAATTCTTTACCTTTTTGGCAGGGTCCTTTATAGTATTGTTCAAAAGTGGTGGCTGCCCTCTAACTGACTATGCCAACTGTTCAATAGGTAGTCTAGGCATCCATAAAGAGTTGCTTATCTGGTGGGTACAGAGCCACTCATTTTGCCAATAGCCAATTCAGGTGAGTATCTAGCATGATCTTGGTGAAACTTCTACAGGCAACAGTCAATAGGCAAACAAACATGCTAGGTGGATGTCAGTTCATAGTCAGGTTTGAAACCACACTACCATGCCCATGCACACCCATCACTACTCCTTCATGGCAATGTCAGGTTGTCAACCATTGGTCACTTAGGGCTGCCGTTAAGTATGTCCTGTACGTGAAGGTCAGCATATAACGAGACCCTCCAGGTCCCTGGTCAGCCCTGTCACTGCCTAACATGACCTGCTCCACTCTTAAGGTGGGTCGATCTCATTGAATATGCGCCCACTGTGCAGGTCTCTGTGCATACGGCTTATATCTATCAGAATGACTTCATCTCTGATAGGTAAATACATATATGAGGATTCTTAATGGCCAATTTCAGTCAGAAGTGAGCATTTTATGACACTTTGAAATTTTAACATAATATACAACTGGTACTTTTTCAGCAGTCTTAGACATGAATTCCTTTGCACAATACAATCATCTTCATCGGCTAGACAATAAAGTAAAAGTGATAAGCTGCTCCAAATGACCAAGGTTTCATAGGGAAAGCATTTTATACTGATAATAAATGTACCTTACCCATCATGCAATGCTTCAAAATGGATTTTTATTTGATTTTCCAACTACACTTTTTTAATTCAAATGGCAGTTTTGCACAGGACGCCAAGCATCATGTTGACCCCACGGGGTCGTCATGACGCCCCCAAAGGGGCATGAGTTGCTCCTTCAGGCGAAGTCATGCATTATACTCATCAAAGGATTTAGATGTCAAAGTTGGTATTAGTACTAAGAACCATAAGTAGTATGTATTACCATAAAGTATTATGGCCTGGGACAGAGGCCCCTTTTGCTATTCTACTCACACTAGAGCATTGAATTGCGTCCTCCTTATTGCACTATAGATCATGAATGCAGCCCTGTCAAGCTATTAAATCATCATAATGCCTATGGTAAAACATCATTCTACTTGTAAATAGGGCAAACAATAAATCAAGATTTAAACTCTTTCCGATCTATAGAAGAGGTCCAAACACACATGTATACCCAAGACGAGGCAGGTGTGACCTAGATAGGAGAGGCAGGTGATTTTCAAGAACGGCTAGGATGCCAGCTATGTATCATCAAATACAATGCTACTCTAGACCGGTGTGAACTGTATCCTAAACACGTCTGGAAATCTGACATTTACAAGAAAACCCTTTACTCTTTCGCTATTTTGTATTTAATCAATTATTCAGGCCAAACATCTGGTGAAATAAAAAAAAATGGATGAATATTGGACAAAAATTCGAGGTTTGCTTGCCTTAATGGAATACTAATTTTAGGCTACCTCTACCGGTAGTTTCTACATGTGCCGGAATCAAAGACCACAGATAGACACCCAACCCACCCCATACTCAGTATGATACTGCATTCAATAACACCGTATGAGGATTATCATTTTAAATTCTGAGCATCCTCCATATAGCTGACACCAATATACTTCCTCAGTTAGGTAAAAATGAAATGAATTTATAATCATTCATATTCTATCTTAACCTCAATGTTCCACATGGTTTCTGAGGTGCTGAAAGATTATAGCTTTAATGGCAGCCTGTCGGCCTAAGTGTTGATGGGGCATTTACCCAAAGGCGATGCCTGAGAATAATACCTCTTAATATCACCCTTTTCCATTGTCACAACATCCATGCAGTCACGTCCGAAATGTCAACATAACAATGGTAAAAAACTGTTTTCAAGAATACCATTTACCCTTAACCTCACACCTTTTTTCTTTCGTTTGAAAAGGAAATTGTTTTCTATCTGTGCAGTGTTTTGATGAGGTGCTCATAGATCAGGCAGACCCTGAGCTGTCTGCAGCAGATGAAGACGCTGCCCCTGATGTATGGACGCTGAATGAACGCAGCATGAACGCTGACCACAGACCCCTGTATGACCTCTGACCTTCAGCTGTCCCCCTGTACTAGCCACCAGGGGGCATCCATCTATACTACCAGGGGTGGGGAGCGGATAGATGATGGACAGGCTGCAGATGTATTGGGAGGGGGAGGGGATGAAGACCGGGTATGTATACATACGGGGAGGGTTAGTAGGGCATTTAAGAGGAAGGGGGTAGACAGGCTAGGGGATAGGCGGAGGGTAGGCGAGGGCATAAAGTGGGGGGGGGGGGAGGACAGGGGTAAGACTTAATATCGAGGGAGGGTGGTTAAGGAAGAGGAATAGAAGGGGGCAGTGAAGTGCAGGGAATGGAGAAAAGTGGCCATGGGGGAAAGGAGAAAGTTGGTCCTGGTGATGGCCCTATAGTATAGAATAACCCACCGGTGTCCAGACACCTATGAGCAGGTGAGCAACATGATATATGGGCCTTAGGTGAGAAGGTCATAGGCCCTTTGCACCATAGAGTTAGAAAGGGCGATGAGCAACCATTTCCGTTCAGGCCCTAATGTACAAGTGCCCAACTGAGATCCTCGACTATGACTACTTAGATAAGATTCACAATATTTCTTTGTTGTGTTTGATATTCCCAACTTATCTATAATTACACATGGCAATATAACTGCAATAGGTGCCTTGAGGGCTTTGCGTTTGATGCTAGAAATCTTATTCGGTCCCCCTCTACATTTGCCTGACTGGAGAGTGATCTGGAGGCCATTTCCTATAACATACTACAACTGCTCACCTTCATGTCGTATTGGGGACTCTTATCTTAAAGACATTACAGCCAAATAGTATTGGTCATGTAGTGCCTGCAGCACTATGACGGCCTGTCAAATGGGGGGGGGGATGTACGGGTTGAGCATGAGGAGGAGGGGGAAGGCAGGCTAGGGGAAAGGGTGAAGGGTGGCAGGGGGCAGTGAAGGGCAGGGAGTGGAGAAAAGGGGCGATGGAGGGCAGGAGACAGACAGTAGGTTTAGACTGGTTGTTGGACATCAGGTGATAGCCCTATAGTATAGAATAACCCAGCACTGTCTAGGCACCCATGAGCAGATGAGCAACATGATATATGGGGCCTTAGGTGAGAAGGTCATAGGCCCTTTGCACCATAGAAAGGGCGCTGAGCGACCTTTTCCGTTCAGGCCCAGATGTACCAAGTGCCCGACTGAGATCCTCGACTATGAATATGTAGATAAGATTCACAATATTTCTTAGTTGAGTTTCCTATTCCCATCCTATCTATGATGACGGGGTGGGGGGGGGACAATTCTATAGGAAAAAGTGTTTTTGGGAGTTTTTAGTTTGGTGATTGATATTTGATTTGGTCCCCCACGTTGCCTGGCTGGTGAGTGAACTAATAAATAATTCATCAATACACCAAGGATGCAGATAAATTTGATCACCCTACAAAAAAAATGATATCACCCTCTTCAAGAAAAGAGGTAAGCATCATCTTGAGAGGGATTCATCCTGAATGGCCTATAATGAAGCCAACTCCTGAGGCTGAATTAAATACTGCATAGGATCAGGTTTATATTAATTCGGTGACCTAGGTTTGAGTCCACAGGGATATCATTAGCAGACTTGGAAACCAGACATAAAAGCTGTGCACCCCAAGGCAAATAACCCCTCCCCAGGCCTCTTTCAAGTGCACAACAAGTTGATTATTAGATGTTGTTTAGCCTGATGAGCTCCATTGGGGTGGGGTGTGTTTGTGTCTGTGTTTATGGTATTAAAGCGGAACAAATTGGGCTCGACTAGCTGCATTTATAGAAAGTAACTGATTAAATACCTGCAACCGCAGCTTGATAATGCACATCCTTCATAGCGCTGCCGATGCAGTTGTATACCCTCAGTGCATTCAATCGCCTGCTTTGGCTTTTGCGTTCAACTACTTGGATGCAATTTGAAGAAGCTGCTGTAATTCTACCTTGAATTTGGTTTTCCAATTCTATCTGCCCATGGCCTTTTGAATTTGGAAGATGAATTGATAGGAACAGAGTTCTGAAAAACTTTCTTGCAGGTTCAGAAACTAAGGGTATTACTAGGTGGGTATTCCATAGCAATGGATGTGTGTAGTATGATCGATCGACATCATACTTTTTAAGCATTGGTTCCACTGGCTTCAGTCAGGTGAACCTTTGCTAATCTGATCGATTTTATCTATACATTTGAAAAATTGAAAATCATTGGATTAGTGAAAGACCGCTCGACTGACAGCAGTGCTACTAACACTTTACTATTAAAGGTTGTTGGATTAGCATCATTGGTCATTGGTCACATTTCAGGCCAGTGGAATACCCGTTTTATACCTGCTCCAAGGCAGCCACAATTTGCTCAGTTTTAATCCCATGCAGTATTTTGATGTGGTTGGGGGGGGGGTGGAAGTAACCAGTGCCCCCTCCACCTGTCTACCCTCAGCTCTCCATCCACAACCTTTGAAGCCTCTCCAAACCGATATTTAGCTCACCATCAATCTACGGGGCTGCCCTCTGCAGTTCCAAGGGGGCTCAGAAGTGTCACGTGATTGGTCACTTACCGACGCCTCTGCGCAGTTAGTAGACGTGGTTCATTTTGGGTCTGTTTGGTTGTCACGTAATAATGCCATTCCTTTATGGTTGGCCATGACTGGTGTACTTTTATCTGTGTGTACTTTTATCTTGTCAATGCAAGCCAAAGTCCAACGGCACTGGGGGGGGGGGGCACGTCCACTTGACAAATGCTTCCTAAGCCTCTGATTCTAATACTTTTAGTTATTATCCTTGTAGGTTTCATTAACTATCCTCGTGCAGAGATGTACATGAAATTATGAAAAAATCATTGCGCCATCGTCAAGCTAACATTTCTATATACTACTCACATGTTCATTGTGAATTGACTAGGTGAATACAACTAACCGGAACCACACACTCCTCAAAGTTTCACACACCAATGAAGTGTTGGCCAGCAGATTTCATTGATGCTGGTAGGCGGGCATCATTCACCGATTCTATAGGTTCATTTCAAGGCTTAAGCATTGAAGCTGTATTGTTAGGTTGAAACAGTGGGTCGTGGCCTGGAGTTGTTAGAGTGGTTCCCGTGACTAACCTTTTAATGAATGAATGCACCAATACTCTATTCATGGATCATGCTCTATGGGCCTGATGTTCTCCTGGAGATTGCTATGGTGCAGAAATCACCTAGCGGCAACCAGCTTCACTAGTGTTTCATCCTACATCATGCTCACCAATTGACATGATGCTCTAAATAAGCAAATGTCCACGACCCTGGGACATTTTTACATCATATTACAAAGCCATTATATGGCTGAGTGGGATGCGACCAGTCCCACAGAGGGGACGCAGACAGGTGCCAACAGACTAGATCTGGTATCTATTGCCATTTCTTTGTGCCCCCAATTTTCTTATTCTATATTATAAAATGAATAAAAGTTAAAAATTCAGTGCATCAAACTGCTAGTCTTCTACCAATTTCCTCATTTCTAACAAATTCCTGATTTCAGAATAGAATAAATCTGAATGAATGAGAGTCGTCTTTCCCAAAATGTGCGTGCCTGATGGGCCAATTCCCAGCTCCATAACGAGGCTACCTACTCAGGCTTCTTTAGTGAAACTCTCTCAGCCAATCAGATTGAAGGACGCTTTGATTTTGAGAAGAGTACTATAAGTGGGTGCAAGATTGGATAATCCATAGATTTGAAAATTCCAGTGGTAGAATTACTGTCCAGTCCAACTCCTTCGTAACTTATAATGAGATCACTTTAGTTTCTAGTCGAGTGTCATACCAACTTCAATGGAAGGTTCTGTAATTGCTCCTAATGATATAGCAGTAACGACACTTTAGCATTTCATGATTTCCAAACCCTTCTAGGGGAGTTGCATTTTACTTTAATTAGATTATGATGACGTCTCCGATCATGGAATATGATTAAGCTATATGATACCAGGAAATCCTAGTTATAAAATGAGCCAACATACTGACAGCTCTTTTTACCATAGAAGCAACATGCTCCAGTGTGTATGGCGTATTTATCTGTTGCACGTCCTCAGTATATTTATAATGTGAAGGTCTTTGGTTGTGAAAACTTTGTGCAACCCGCCCCAGTTGGGTCGTCACGGCAAGCCGATGTATAAAAATGATTAGCACCTGGTTTTACTAGTGCAGTCTGTACCTAACTTAATGAAGTGCTTTTTTTTGCTGACTTCATGATTATTCTGAGTCACCCTGTCCTTCTCTTACACTTCCAACTATGAAAAAGGACCTTTGTATAAAAAGTAATGATACCTTGAGTATAATGAGAACCTTTGTAAAATTGAAAATTACAATGAAATCGTTCACCGGGATATCGCTTCAGCAAGTAAATATAAGAAGGGTAATAGAAGAACATGGATAGATTCCACTACACAAAAGCTGATGAAAGAGATTAAGCATCTTAGTATAAGTTCCAGTTATAAAGAAGTTACTCTTTTAATAAAGGAAAGGATATGGTGTAATTGTGACCTCATTTCAGGAGGGATGATTTAAGCGCACTCATGAATATTATATTAGGGTTTGATGATGATGTCAATGACATAAGGTCACATTGCCTTCTTGCATCTTAATTATGACCTCCTAATTGCATTGGCTCATCACGTATGTAAATCACAGCCTATAAAAAGTAACATTAGGCCAGGGATAGATGATCAAAGATAATAATCATGGTCTATAAAAATGGAGGCCATTTCCTTACATTTTAGTGCCATGTTTTTGATAGGCAGTAATCTGTAAACCTAGGATTATACAACATTCTAAAGACTAGAGAATAAAATGTACAAACTTATGTTATTTCTAGTTATCCTGTTTTGATAATGATTTCTGGCAAACGTGGGGCATTTTTGGGATTCGCTATTGCCAACAGTTTTCAGTATACACTCTTGCAGTGTTTGCATGTCACTACTTGGTGGGAATGTTATCATGGACCATGTTGACCCATGGGCAGAATGCAGAAATGCCTCATTGAAATGAATAGGTGCACTTGTAAGTGTCTACAACAGCATTTATGGTCGCCCACACCCTTTGTTGTGGACTGGTCAATGCTGTAATAGCGTGCTGTCCTGCATTGTACACAGAGAAGCACCATTGTGCTACCTTGGCATCTCTAACAAATAGATGTCTGAGTATGGAAATATTCCTTTATCAACCATTCCATTGCAGCATAGGGCTTTATACCCTGTGGCTGTCAAATATATATATATATATATATATATATATATATATATATATATATATATATATATATATACAGACATAGCTTTAGGCGTAATTACCACCTACTGCACCCGTGTGTTATTCCCTGTGGCTGTCAAATATATATATATATATATATATATATATCATGGACCATATATATATATATATATATATATATATATATATATATATATATATATATATATATATATACACATACAGACAGAGCTTTAGGCGTAATTACCACCTACTGCACCCGTGTGTTATTCCCACACAACACATCTTGCAAAACATTTTTTTCAGGCAGTATTGTACAGAGTATACCTTAGAATAAGCTATAAAATAGCAACAAGAACAAAAAAAAAACTTTGCTTGGCACAAAGGACTTCACTCAAACATAGCGCGACTGGAGCAATAAAAAGGTCGAACTACCCGCTAACAGGCTCTGCTGGCCGGCCCGCCATAGCTGCAGTCAAGCAAGCTGTAGGCCAATATAGTGTAAAATACATTAATAATACACCTTGTGACACTTTAAGGTCTAAAACCTCACCTCACCACCTTCCCTCCTCCCTCCTCTCCTCCTCCCACCCTGCTCAGTGTATGAAACATTAATGTGCCTTGCGTGTCAGCTCAGGAGGCTGTTGCGAAAAGACTGAGTAGTTGCTTTCCAGGGTAGGTACCTCACTTACCACATCCCTCCTCTACTTAACCACTCAGTATCACTTCCAACACTGTAGTCCAGAAGTAGTCACTTCCCCACAAATCAAACTGTGTTGCAAAAAGTGGTAAGACCTGAGTGCTTCTCAGACTGCCCACACCTACATACTTATGCGACAGAGTGTAGGAAGCAACTTCCAGTTGAGGGGTTGTTAGTTACCACTTCTGGACCACTTCTGTTGGGAAGTGCCATTTGGCAATGCAATAGAGAAGAGACTACCAAAGATGAGTGCCTTCTGTTTTTGGAAGTACACCTCTGACAGAAGTGACTTCCAAGGGTTCAGCAACAGCCACCTGGCCTCCTGGTCTGAGTGTTTTGTCAGAGAGGATAGCTGGAGAGTTGGCCGCGGTCAGGGAGATGGTAGGTGGTAGGGGAGGGTCTTAACCATTTAAAGGCCACTAATGCAGGAGTGCCCATTGGTGGTCATGATACATCAATGAAGTGCTGGCGAGTCTGCTCGACAGCACTTCATTGGTGCATCATGCAGACCCTCCAGGAGTGTATCAACTTACTCATATTGGGACATTAAGCTGAAGGAATGCAGGCCTTGTGAGTTTATCGCCAGTGCTGCATTCATGTATCATGACGAGCAATGGGCATGATGCAGGAGTGCATCATGCCCATCGTCGACATGATGCACCGTCGTCATGATGGCTAATCTGCTTGCCAGCACCTTGTGCAGTGAGGAAGAAATAAGACGAGGTCCTGTATTAAACGGGTTTATTAAAATACACATTAATAAATGATAGTGTTGCATGGTAGAGCTTCACTTGGTGTTTAGGAGTAACATAGGGGGTATCAACATCTGAAAAGGTAACAGAAAAAGCAAATGTAAGATCTTGGTGGTTCAAAGAAAGCGATTGGTATAAACAGAATAATAGATTATACATGACCCTGGGATGTCAGACTACTCACCAACACACAGTTGGCATAGATAGAACCCCATCCCACCCAACCTAGATATCCATACAGGTAAGTAAACCACCTCGGCAATGGGATGACACCTTTCAGGTAATTTGGAACAGGGTCAGATTAAGACCACATAAATGTGATTGTAGTAAAGGGGAAGCAGCAGAGAGCGTTAAATAATACAGACAAGAGCAGTTCAGAGCAGCTCATGAATGGAGAACATCATAGGAGGAATATGTAAAGTGGCCCATACTCTGGGAGTAAATGAAACTCCAATTGAAAAGTATAATCCCAATCTGCCGCCAAGGACTAGCAGCACTGTGAGTACACTGAGACTTAATATTATAGTAGAGGATCATCATCCTGTGAAGCACATGCCACTGGCTTGCACATACAGGGTATTAACATAGGACATATCATGAACAGCACTTTAACATGTAACGGACCTGGATTGAACGTGTATTACTACATCAACATTAATAAAATGGTAATCTATATATCAGTGTTGGACACTCATTGATAGGCTACAGGGTTGATGCACGCCGGAAGGTTTGACATGATGCTCAAAATCAATTCAGCTGATTAGATATGCCAGCACTAAATTGACCAGTGCATCATGGAGAAAGATAGAGAAGTTCATAATGACCTTGAAGGCAGGATGCTGCCCTTGATAGGTTGAAAGCCCCTGATGCCAATATTCCAGGCATTCACACATTTCCATGGCCTGCCAATATTCCCGCTCGTCGATTAAGTCGTTTGGCCACCAATATTTGCATTGCAAAGTGAAGCTGGAATTCTTTTGGGGGAAGTTGAACTAAAGGAGCCTTCTACTGTTGGCACTGAAATGCAGAATGGTGTTTTATAGGCCCATCGTCATCATAACGATTTCCATTCTAGTGAATTTGAATAGTGTGAGACTTGAATGAGAAATTGGAATGAGAATAGTGGGGTGTGTTGGACCGAGAGGGAGCTTATGAGTGTACTTATCTAAAGTCATTGGACAGACAGAAGACAATTGACTGTTGGTCAAAAATGAAATCAAAGCGATTGAGCGTCCTCTCCATTATCATATACTTGGTCTTCTAAAACTACATACTTTTAAATTGTGTCTTTCTTCAAACTAGCCACAATTAAACTACCTGTAAAATATAGCTTATCCTGGTCCTACGGCAAAAGTATAAATGTTTGTAAAATAGCAAGTTACACTTCATGTAAATAATTATAATAAACTGAACTAACTTATCTCATCTTTCTGTTCCCACAGGTGAGTTGAACAATCCTTCTTTACCTGAATCAACCTCAGTGAGTAAGGTAACATTTTCAACATTTTAACATTTCCCCTTGGACAATTATGATATGTCTACTCACAGAATTAGGACCTTTCATATTTCGTTCTTGAGCAGTTTAGAAGCTATTTCTACATACCACTATAATCCAGACCGTCTCCTCTCTACTGTCCACACCAAACCATTGTTCTGATGGAGGAAGAGGGGCCGACAGAGAGCGTAAATGAAAGGAGATTCAGGGTGGAGATAAGGGGGAAGAGGAGGGGAAAAGAAAGATGTCAGTGAGGAAAGCATAGAGTTAGGCACACCAGCAAGAGAGAGAGACAGGGTTGCTGATAGGTATGCAGCTAAGCATGTAGCATGGACAGTAACATGGAGGCAAACACACAAAGATTGTGCAGAGGCAGAGAAGGGAGGGACAAAAACAGTCTACACCAAAGAGAGTACCATAAAGGCTTGTTTGAGTTCCAGGGTCTAAACTAATAAGCACTGGTTTCAAATAGGGGTCGGGGCTACAAGGGTATTAAAAGAGCCTTTGAACAGGCCACTACGGTAATTCAAAATCAAACAATTGAGAAAGATAAGGGTTGGGGAATAGGGGACCCAGGAGGGCCTCAATGCACCAGGTGGGGTCAGAGATCAATATGGCTTCTGAGGGATTGATAAGACATGCTATAGAACAGTTGCATGATAAAGCTCCCATGGGGCCAGGTTTCATTGTCGATAGCTTCAGGCGAGGGATGTGCTCCCTCCTAGGTCCTCCTCCTGGGGTTATGCCCTGAGTGGTAGTCTGACACTCTTCCCAACACCTTCCCTCCTCCAACCTATGACCTCAACCCCAGCCGCCGCCATATCTGTAACAAGTTGTAGACTTGCTCAACAGAACTGCTCAAGACCTTTAATCTTGAGATCCTAGTCTATAAGAAAAAGAAGAGAAGATGACCCAAAGTATAATGGAAAAATCAAAGAAAGGAAATGAAAACTTTAAGAGAAACAGCATATATTCAGTGTGGGGTTTTCCAGTGTGTTTTTCTCTCTGTTTTCCCCTAGTATCAATGGCATGGGTTAAAGTGTAACATACCCCACTTCAAACCCTTTCTTATGCCCCTGGTGGATGTTCATTTGCACTAGTCCAGCCTGAAAAAGCCTTATAGTGCGTCAATTCGCACCCAGGACAGGTCTGTCTGGGAGCTCTAGAGGCCATCCTCTCCTCTTATCGCCACCTGCTGCCTTCCACTATGTATTCCACCCTCCCCATCTCCCATCCGATACCCCATTAACCCTTTCAAGGCTGCTGATGCATTGGTGCATCATGAGGACTATCATTTGGGTTAGCCCCTCACAGACATGTTGATCCTTTCCACATTGTTAACCTCAAAGCTGGGCAGAATGGGGTCTGATTTCGGATCTTTCCGTTACTTTTTAAAACCATGGCATTTGCACGGCCAACTGTGTGTGATCCCGATATGTGCTTCCATCACATTTCACATACCCCCAGACCAGGCTCACTTGTTAATCAATCTATATGGTTGTCAATCAATCTATATGGTTGTCAATTAATCTATATGACTGTATTTCTCAATTTTGAAGACTGTATAATTTTGAAGTGTTTTGATCCACTATGAAGAAGAAAAAAACAAAAAAACCTAATGAGATTCAATGTACATGCTACAAGGTTACATAGTGCATTAGTTATTATTCATGGCGACCACTGTGGCATGATGCACCAATGCAGTTCTGATGCATTTACTCATGGCGACGACGATCCAATAACCTAAGGGCTCCCTCCAGCACTCAAAAGGTTAATCAATAGGGCCAATTAGATTGTACGTCATGAAACAGCTACCTCCCCTGACTGTATGATGGCCAATTCACGTATTAGACACCTGACCCCCTGCACGCACCTGCTTAAGACGCTAAGGGTGCTGGAGGGAAGAGAGGGATAGTGTGGTCGGGGTTCAGGAAGGTCAGGCACTGTCAACTACTCCCTTTCAAGTCGTGGTGGGGACCCTCAATTTAGTGACATTACAACCTAATAGTATGTGTTATGTGATGCCTGCAGCACTATGACTGCCCTACCAAATGCAATGTTATAACTACAAAAGTGCTGACCATACAGAAGAGTAGGGCACTACCTACAATTACTGACACTAAGAGTTTGGGTTGCATATCATAGTGGCTGTGTCCATATATAGGGTATGGAGCTCTCTGATTTCAAATACAGTAAAGCATTTCATTTGAGAAGTGTACCAGTTTCTTCTGTGACTATCTCAGATTCCTTTGGTATTATTTTTTATATTTTCATTTTACTTTACCTTCAATTAGATCAATCAAAACAGAGACATTTGTTAACCAAACAGGCAAAGAGATGGATAAACAGAGAGCAGTGTGGTAGAGAAGGAGAGATCCAGGCAAACTAGAATCACTGCCATGACAAAGTCATCGAAATAGCGATTAAACCCGTGTCCCAAAGTTGCCAGAGATCCGTTTTTATTTTCACAGAGATTCCTTGTACAAAAATGTATCACTGTACTGTAGAGCCAGAAAGAGACAAAGACAGGCAGAGAGACAGACATACAGGGAGAGACAGACAGATAGGCCTAGAAGAATTTTAGTTTGGGTAAGAGATACATCGATAATTATCTATCAGAGCAAGTCGATCGATACTCATAGAGTGCAGCGCTGTAGTAGTGGCTTTATGCCAGCAGGGAAATCACACAGAGTGGCTCAGAGCAGCTCAACTGTAGCAGCCTCTTGTTCTCACCCTGCCTCCTAATGAAAGACCTCATTGTTTAACCCTTTAAGGGCCTATATGGAGTGGGCATGATGCACCAGTGAAGTGCTGGCATATAAATGAGAAAAAAATACTTGTAAATGTTATTGAGCTAAATAAGTATATTCAAATTCATACTCAAATGCACAACAACCAATAGGCAAAATGGCTGCAGGTGAGCAATGCGTTGATTGTTGCATCCTGCTAATGACGAGTGTATTTATGAGTTACCCCCGAGTAGGTGGCAAGATATAACTCATTGAGAGCACCTTACTACCCTTAAAGGGTTAAACACCAATACCTTTGGGATAAGCTGACATTCTCTGGTAGGCAATATGTTCTATACATACATGCATCTGTAGGGTATTGTATAGAGGAGGGGAGGAGTGAGGGATGGGATGGTGGGTTGTATCATCAGGGGACCTGGATTGGGCAGGAACAACAATACTTCCATTACAGGACCATTATGAGTGGAAGTGCTGTGTACCCAGGGGGTGTGATTGTAACATGACAATCACACAGATGAACCCAGTTGTCCTACCTTTCTGCAGTTGTCCCTCTCTCTGTCACTGTCTGCCTCTCTCCGTCTCTCTGTTCCTGCGTCTTCCTGCCCCCATCTCTCTGTTTCTGTCTGTCTCTATATGTTTCTCTGTTTTTGTATGTCCGTCTGCCTTTCTGTCTGTCTGTCTCTTTCTTTCTTTCTTTCTTTCTTTCTTTTTTTCTTTCTTTCTCCTCTCTCTCTGTCTCTGTCTGTCTGTCTCTGTGTGTCTCTCTTACTCTGTCTCATTCTGCCTCTCTCATCTGCCTGGTTCTCTTTGCCTCTGCCCTTGTCCATCTCTGGCTCTCTCTCCCCCCACGTGCTCCCCCTGCCTATTTCCCTGTCTATGTCTGTTCCCCTGTTTCAACTGTCCCACCGATTCTATTTCTCTGTCATTTCCCTGTCTCCATGGTCTCTGCGATTACCTATTTCTAAGGTGTTCTTTTTCTATGTCTATGTTTTTGTCCGCTTTTCTCTGTCACTCAAGCCTCTCTGACTCTGTCCCATTCTCTCTTTCGGTGAGGTATCATTATGACCTTTAAGGTTTAAAGCCCTAGACAGACCAAAAAATAAGCAATGCCCTTTTCTACACTCTACACATAACATGTACAGGTTAATTAATACCCATAGAGGATATCTCCGAAATAATTATTCCTGTTGGTTTCACTTAGGTTTATATTTTTACCTCTCGACGCAAGATGTTATTTTATATCTGACCCTAAGGCACAGCGCATTGAATGGAGACACGGAAGTCTGGCATACTAAAAACAACTTTGATGCCCCCAGGGGAAGCTAATTATCTCAGGTTTGTTTTACAAATTGTTGTGGCGAAGTTATTACATCATTTATTTACTGCTCCAAAGACAAAGATAGAGTTCTTTAATCAAGTGGATATTTTCTGGGAGTGTCGTTTGGTGATTATGATTTCAGCATACAACTCAGTTTAAAATTGCATATTCCCATTAATCGTGATGTAATGTAAGTGGAACATATTTTCAAACTTTCAAATCGTAGTGAGAACTCTTATTTTAGTGATAATTCAGCATTGGTCAAATTGCCCTACCAAACTACGTTATTGCTACATAAGTGAAGATCGTACAGACAAGTCGTAGGGCTGTACCTATGATCAGAAGCACCAACCTTTATGTTGTCAAATTGTAGTGGCTCTCTGTATGCAGTCATAGTACATTAAGAAAAGGCTTCCAGTAGATATTATTTCTGATGAAGCCATAATGTGCCATAAATGTTCAAAATGATACTCGACAGCCTTTTTGGTCTCTGCACCCCCCCCTCCAGGCACCCCACCCCCCCTCCCACACACACACACACACACACACAGATACCCCCTTTACCCCCCCCCCCTCCACTCCCACATTCAGGAGATAATGATCGTCTGCCATGATTTCCTGCACCATCAAAGGGTCTTGCCTTCTGATGATGGCTGCATGTCGAACGCAGCCTTGCGTGAGACAAAATGGCAGTTGGTGGAGCCTCGGGACGGTTTACCAGAATTGCTAGTTTAAGCCCAAGGTATCTAAAAAAAGTGCAGGTTTCCTTTGACAGAGGAAGAAGAAGGCCCTGGTATCAAAGGACTCATTCTACAAGACCTCAACTAAGAGAAAATCCTGTATACGCACGGGGGAGCATGTATTTGAGAAACTATAAGCGCAGATGCCCCTAAATGAGAACATACGGTATATGGACTGAGTGGTTAGTTGTATGTGAATGTGAAGAGGGGCGAAAGGGTGGGGTTGGGGGGGGGGTTGGTTTAGAAGAGGAGGCACTAATGCCCTGACCACAAACTATCTCTCCATCTCTCTCCCGCACATAATAGATTGATTCCAATGGATTCCACCAAAATTCAACAGAACGGCCGTCCAGACTACATTGTATCAATGCCTAGTGGTACAAGTAATCTCTTGAGAGAATAAGCACCCTTAGGCTTAATATATTACACTCGAACAATTCGATTTAAAATGTACAAATCAATTAGTGAGGGCCATCCCTTGTCCATATCAAGTTTCTTGTGTAATAACCATAGTTCTCACAACTGATTTAAAATAGGATGCCAATAAACGTTGGTTCCACTGCCATTGGTCGGGCGAACCTTTGCCAATCCAACCGATTTCTTCTATACTTCTGTAATATCATAAATAGTCGTATTAGCAAAAATTCACACGAGCGATGGTAGTGGAAAAACAATACTATACTCAGCTACCCTCAGAAAGCTCCGACAGTACACTACATCTCTCGCCTAATGTTGATAAAACACTCTTCCAGACTCATCCAACCATCTGTCTATGGCCTATCATCTCTGGCTCTGCATGTGGGGTAGCGGCTAATGAGCACCATTGTAGTGAGCGAGCAATTAGCCGGAGCTACTCGTCTCATGACCTGGTTTCCACATTGCATGCCAGGCCCGTTTGTCAGTGTGATGTATTAACGCAGCCTTGACATGTCTACTCGCCTGCAGGGCATTTCTCGAGTCACTATGACTGCAGGCAGCCACTATGATTCAAAAACCTGAAAATTAGAATTGCCGGTTGTAGGTAATGTCCTACAACTGCTCAGTACGATTGGCAAGTATGTAGCAAGTACATAAACTTTGTTATGGCAGTTGTACTAGTGCAATAACTAGTAATCACTAAAGATTATAGGTGTAGGGCTGTAATGGCAATAGAGAAAGACCTTCTACTATAAATTGGTGTGTAGCAGTTGTAGTATATTGAGAAATGCCCTCCAGTGCCAATGCCGTATTAAGCTGGCCCTAAGGAGTTTGAAAGAGTTGGCATGATACATGGAGGGTGTTGCTCCTATTGTAAAAAGAGCTGTGAGTATGTGCCCTCTTTTCTAAACAAGTCGTGCACTGCTTCACCTAAGTACTTGCACTCACCACATTAGTCTGAAAAGTCACCTGCCTTGTTTAAAATAGAGAGAGCTGCACTACCAGGTACCTACTCATGTCACACGCTCTATAGTTTATTATACTGACTGACTTCTCCCAACTAGGTACCTACTCAAATCCCCCTTTTTCAGCACCGTACTTGATTGGCCACTTGTGAGCAACAAAATGGACAAGTTATAGCTACATGAAAAGAAAGGACTGGAAACAAGGGCACTTTTAGCCAGCTCTTCCTTTTACTATAGGAGCAACACCCTCCAGAAGGACGTGGCTGACTCCCACAGGAGGGTGTTGCTCCTATTGTAAAAGGAAGAGCTGGCTAAAAATGCCCTCATTTCCAGTCCTTTCTTTTCATGTAGTTATAACTTGTCCCTTCTGTTGCTCACAAGTGGTCATTCAAGTATGGTGCTAAAAAAGGGGGATTTGAGTAGGTACCTAGTTTGGAGAAGGCAGTCAGTATAATTTACTATATAGTGTGTGACATGAGCAGGTACCTGATAGTGCTGCTCTCTCTGTTTTAAACAAGGCAGGTGACTTTTCAGACTAATGTGGTGAGTGCAAGTTGAATGGAGAAGCAGAGTGGACTTCTTTTGAAAAGAGGATACCTACTGACAGCTCTTTTTACCATAGAAGCAACACGCTCCAGGAGTGTTAAGCATCAGTTTGTAATTCTTGAAAAATAAAAAAAGGATATCACTTTGATAATCACAAGTTCACCTCTGGCCGCTGGCAGTTAGATTTGAATGCAATAAGAACCTTTAACCGTCAGCATGCTGCACCAATACAATGTTGGCGGGTGGCCTTCCAGCAATGCATTTGTACATTATGATGCCCACGGACCATGGACGCATCTTTAGGCCCTTACTGGTTTAACTCCCAACATCCCAGTGCCTCACTCCTCCCACCAGCTGATAGGATTAGGTCTTACTGACAGAGGAAGAGAGATATGGAATTACATTGGGCTGGCGTTTACTGCAGCCATGCTAATTCACACTGATTGATGATCATTAAATATGTGAATAAAACTTCCCTTAGCACTCTACATCTCCCTCCTGGTTAGCCCTATGAATGCCACATATTATATGCTGTTTACAGGAGGATGTGCCTTAGTTGTAAAAATGTACCAATCCTTCACTGGGGAATCTATTCACCACCACTGCATTGGTGAATCAATCTTGACTCAGGAGGCCATTTCTTAACAGACTACGACTGCACCCTCCAAGTCGCACCACAATCTCCATAGGAATAGCATTGAAACTTCAAGTCGTAGTGATGTGTGCGATCGTATTGCATTCAGATATGGCCTCCAGTTCCATAAGTTTGGCATCAGTCACAAATGCACGTCTAGAAGCCATTTCTTAACACGCTACGACTGCTCACATTCAAATCGTAGTGGGAATACAGTCCAACAGTATTGATCATGTAGGGCCTGCAGTACTACGACTGCCCTACTAAACACTATGTGATTGCTACACATGGGCAGTACCTACGACCACTGGCAATATGTTTTAGGTTGCCAAGTCATAGTGGCTGTATGCAGTCGTAGTACCTTGAGGAATGGCCTCCTGGGAGTACAACTTGTATGGGTAGTGGGTAAGAAGATTCACCCCAATGCATACAAATGCTTGCCAGCACTGCATTGGTGTATCATGACAACGCGTCAGGACTGCATCAATCCCACAGGGTGTATCATGCTTGTTAATTTATCCTGGAAAGTAAACCGTATTTTTCTATCCATTGTGACTATAAAGGGATATTTTGTATTAAAGGGAAACACTACCCTATGTTCATGAGAGCGTGTTTTGATTACCTTTATGTTAAATAAAAAGATTCCGGCATGGTTGTTGAAATATGAGTAGATAAGAGTAGAGCAATGGGTTTATCTAATGCATTTGATGACTTCACAATTGCCGAAATGCACCCCAGATGCACTTGCACAGCACTGTAAGGGTACAATCAGATGATGTTTGTAGCACTGTCTCTGGCATGATTTGCTTTTCCCCTGGAGAAATATCAATAAATGACCCACCAAAAGGTACTTGTGTAGTATCATAACTCAAGACCTTCCAATATATATATACAATGCAGCTCCTGATGCATTTTGGCAATCGTGACGTCATCACATACATTAGATAAACCTGCTGCTCTACTCTATGGTGACCCACATTTCAATAACCATGCCATAATCTTTTTATTTGACATAGAGGTAATCAAAATATGATCACAGGAGAATAGGGTAGTGTTTCCCTTTAACCTAATACAAGTAGATGCTATGCCAAAAGGGCTAGACAGAGATCCATATGAGCGAAAAAGGGACTAGCTGCCTTGCCTATTGTCGCCCCCTCCTAAGTCATTATATCCTACCCTGCCTGATGCTTATAGCCTTAGCTATAAATGGGATTTACTGTGTGTATTGGAATAGGGGGGGGGAGGAGGGGGAGGCGACTAATTATATCATCTCCAAATGAGGTTGGAGGCACAAGTATATTCAATTGGTCATATTTCAGATTTAGTTATCTGGAATGACTTCAGAGTCTAGGATACTTCTGAAATATTAAATGTGGAGTGTATCAACTAAACCTTTAACCCTTTAATGGTGATTAATGCACCTTTCCACCATGCCTGTTGGTTGTCATGATGCATTAATGAAGCATTGGTGAGTTACTCGCCAGGGATATATTACTGCTTCATGCTGACCCTACAGGGCTAATACACTACCTCAGAGCCAGCAACGTGCACCAATGAAGTGCTGGCGAGAAAACCCATGCGCGCTTCATTGGTGCATCATGCCAAGCAAGGAGCATGAGAGGGTCAGCATAAGGCATTTGAAGCCCAGGGTACATTTACCGTACTGGCTAGTTTAAGGACCAGGGTATCGAATAAGCACCCGTCTTGAATAAGCATATTTAGTATGGGTATAATGATATGAAACTCAAGCTTTATAAACAGTACTTAAATAAGTGCCTGTCTCAAATAAGAGGCTAGCATAGAGGGGTTTTGAAACTAATGAGTGCCCGGGCAGTTGAACAGGCCACTGTGGTACTCTGAGACATTTCACAGTAGAGATGGAGCTGAACGGGCTGTTGGTATCAATACATCCTCTACACTTTGTTGAACCTTGATATCATAGTGTAAGATTATACCAATATTCACATGGCTCCTCCTTAACTGTCTTCTGCATTAAGGATAATCTACTCCATGATAAGAAATAATACAGTGCCAACTCTGATTAAATTCCTCTACATTATCCATCCTGAAAAAATGAGAAAAGAAAAAAACAATTATGAAGAAATATGGATTCATAAAGTGATTCCCTTTCACAGGGGTGCTGCTTGCACCACTGTAACAGTACTAGCAACCATAGCTAAAGAATGACTGATCGATCGCAATTGCTTTCTATTGAAAGAAGCCATGTGGCCTTGAAACTCTATTCCACCTTAACAACCCAGTGTTAAAAGGCAACAGGGTAATTCATTGAATTGACAATAGAGCCCAGGTCCATATTACATTATACAAATCACTACATGATGGATCCCTTTACAACACCAATGTGCATTGTGCTGGACCACCAGCACTTTGAGCACCACAACTATGTCCTTTGGATTGGCGTGTGAATGATTTTGGTTGTGCATAATGCTGACCTTTTGGGATTGTTTCAGCCCTGTATCGGTCGGCATGATGCATTCATGCAGGCCAGGCAAGTAACTCACCAGGACTGCATTTATGCAGCATACGTATTGACTTGATATTCTCCTGAAAGTTTGCAGATGGTGCTGCTAATGCAGGAATGTATCATGCCCATTGGTTGTCATGATGCACTGCTGAAGTCCTGTTTTGCCCACACGAACATCCCACACGAACATCCCGACCCCCAGGAATGTTTCAGCCGTGTAGGGTTCATGACGACCAACGGGTATCATGCGTAAATACACTATCAGACTCTAGAGCACTCTGCAACCCTTAAATGATATAAAGACCTTTTTGTGAATAATCACGTTTCCTGGTGTCATCCCTCTCTAGTGGCTCCCCCTTGTGGGATGCAGCCCCCATATCTGTCACGTGGCTGTGACAGCCTCACCACGCATGCGCGGATAGAGACAGGGGGTAGGCTCTGTGGGCCCATCAAGAAGTCATTACCACGAGCCATATAGCAATGTAGTTTCTGCTTTCACCGGTAGGGGAGAGGGGGCGGGGGGGCGACCACACACATATCCCATTTATATCAACTGCATACACTCAGGACTGGAAGGTGTTTAATTGAATATTTGCTACTTTACTTTGCACAGTGATCGCCAATGGTTTACAACATTTGGAAATCCTTGTCATATACTCCATGAGATATTAAATTGAATTAAAATTTTTGTATGTAATATGGATTTGGCTAACCCTCGGCCACACTTTGCACGGTTTTGCATTGCTAGATAAATCCTCGTAAGCTCGTTTAGATGAAACGTGCAATTTACTCACAACTAAAACAAAATGGCTTCCCATACATTCTGTTGTAAGATCACTTGTGAAGAATATGAAAATCGAGTTAGATCATGCATGTTTCCCTCAGTATTCCGTTACAGAGATTCTTACTCGTTATAAATACTAGACTCTCAAGAAGTAGTCTAGATGCTACTGTTGCTTCTGGGAATTAGAGGTTTCCTAAACAGTGGTTGTATATTGCCAGTGTGGTCTCACAAAAAGCACTGTCCATGGCAATTACTATGAATAACTGCTCCTGCTTCTCATTAATTTATCCTACAGAAGAGTAGCATGAGGCTGTTGAAGCAGTCTGGAGGGTTTTGCCAAAAAAGAGACGTGAACCTAAAAAGAAAACGTGTACATTTTTGTATTGCTAAAAGATTGTCTTGATAAGCGTTTTGAAAAAATGCGCACGTTTTTTGACACCACAAAACGAGTTTTCTATACATTCTGCTGTAACTTTTTTTGTCAATACTATGAAAATGAGTTAGGCCATGATTATTTTCCTCAGCACTCTCTGAAATATTTTTTTTTTAGAGATGTTCATCCTCGTTATCTTTTGGCAAGACCCTCCAGGTAGCTATTTAACCATTCAAGGGCCGCTTATGCCTTGATGCATCATGCCCATCGGCCGTCATGATGCATGAATGAAGCTCTGGCGAGTAACTCACCAGGGCTACATCTTTGCATGATGCTGATGCTGCAGTGTCGATAAACACCTGGAGGGTTGGCATGATGCTCAATGGAGGGCTAGCGAGTATACTTGCCAGCACTTCATTGCTGCATCATGACAACCGATGGGCATGGTGCTTGCCTGCACCAGCGGCGATCAAATTTTACTCATCTGGGCTGCATTAGCAGAGTGTATTTAAGCCTTGAGATTGAATCGATGGCTACCAATAGGCATGAGGAATCAGTGCATTATCGGGCTTTAAAGGATTAAGGGAACTTGCAGTAAGGGACTGTGCACTTGTGAAAGGGTTAGTTGGGGAGAGGGGTCCACAGTGGCGTTGGTTCCTACATTGCTTCTAGATTAATTCCCACTCTTGGCTCTCTGAGGACATAATGAGGGAAATTAACGTTGTCGGGTGAGCAGCTTTTAGCCGGCGAACCAACGTGGATTTGTCATCGAATTCTGAACGGAAATGAAGCATACCCACAGTAATAACCATTTAAGGTCTGAGAGCTGTGATACGTTATGGCCATTGGTCGTCATGATGTATAAATGCAGCCCTGGCGAGTGACTCGCCAGGGCTGCATTCATACATCATGACGACCCTACAGGACTGATACACTCCTGAAAAATCAGCAAGATGAAGCAATGCATCACTGGTGATTGATCTTCATTGGTGCATCATGCTGATGCATGAAAATGAAACATTTATGCACAATGATGCCCTAATACACACACGGAGACAGGAGTAGGGCCTGCGGAGGGAAGCCAGATAGAAAAGGGGACAGATTCCCGATTCAGACTGACTTGTTTTTAGAAAGTTGATGAAGGATTTACCCCAAGCAAAGAGAAACTCGGCGGCTGGTGGGTAATTGTGGGAAGAGAGGAGAGGGGGTGTTTAATTATCGTTTTTCCTTAATCCTTTAAGGGTCGCTGATGCATTGATCCATGCATCATGCCCATTGCTTGTCATGATGCATGGATGCAGCCCTGGTGAGTTACTCACCGGGGCTACATTCATGCATCATGCTTAGCCTTTAGGCTTGATGCACCCCCAGACGATCGACATGCTGCTCTCCGTAACGACTCCTTCTTCATGGACTGGGATGTCAAATAAGGTTGAAAACAATTTCAAGCACTGAACACATTTTTCAAATAAGCTCCTGTTTCGAATAAGGACCAGGCGTACAGAGGTAATAATGAGTACTTAAATGGACCACTACCATGTACCTAGTTCACTAAGCATTGTCACAGCGACTGCACAGTGCATCCTTCGGCTCATAAATGCTAAATAGACTTCATTGCAGGCTCAGTAGTGAACTGTTGGGTAAACTGTCCTCATTTATTGGTAAAGGCGACCGCAGATAGGCCAGACTCGATCGGTATCTAAGCAAGTCACTCCCGATCGGATCGCTTACATCAAACATGCTTGATATTTGACTGACTGGATCGGACATCCCCGCAGACTCCCCCGACGTCGCGATCGGTCGACCCAGTCGGCCCCGTCTGCAGTCCCCTTAATTCCCTGGGATATTTTTGAGCATTGGAATTTTAGAGCAAGACTTGTTTCCAAGTCTTGAATAGATCCTTCTTCCCTGAATTACTTGTCCTTTCCAGTATTAAGTGCCTAATCCTGGTATTTTAGTTTGTTATTATGTCTTAATGTATTTAAAGGCAGATCGTACATTAATAGACCGTGCTATCTGTTGTCATGATGCATAGAGTGGCTAACCTATGCTGCATTCATGTGTCATTATAATGAGAAATCTGCATAAACACCAGTGGCGGATTTAGACGCAGGGTGGGGTGGTTTAAGCATGCCTGTACATAAAGCTAAATTTGTCCAAAATGAGGAACTAAAGTAAACCGAGGTGCGCACCCCTTCCTTTCAAAATACCACCAATGAAAGCATTGTGATACCTCAAAATGGTTAGAGCACCATACAACCTGCAGCCTTTTAATGCTTAATTTCTAATCAGATTAATGCTCTATTGATGATGTTTTTTATTAATTGAATCCTTCCGTGTGGTGCTCTTAAACGTACCTACCCTGTCTTTAATCTCTGCTGAGCTCCAGATTCCTTCCCTGTTCAGGGACCTGAGGCTTTTTAAGCTTCAAACCTTTAACCCTTTAAGGACCGCTGATGAAGGAGTGCATCATGCCCATTGGTCGTCATGATGCACCAATGAAGTGCTGGTGAGACTGCTCACCAGTATTTCATTGGAGCATCATGATGACCCTCTGGGAGTCTATCAATCCGGTAGGGTCACCATGATGCTTGAATGCAGCCCTGGAGAGTTACTCGCTAGGGCTGCATTCATGCATCATGATGCCCAATGAGCATGATGCATTAATGCATCAGCCGCCCTTAAATGGATAAAGACCACTGATGCGTTGATGCGTCATGCCCTTCGGCATCACGGTGCATTCATGACTTCCAAATCTCACAATAGAACCATGTATGGGTGGCTGTTATAGGGCCAACAGTTATAGTGCAATATTGTGCATGGATATATGCATTTGCCTTTCTGAGCGCAGCCTTGGTAGGTCTAATTGCCAGTGATGCATTTAGGAAGCATAACCGACCTGCAGGTTTGATGCTGTCTTGGAGAATCATCATGATGTGCCAATGGCGGTTTTAGCTAGTTGACTCCCCAGTCATTGCTGATCAGTCTCACTAGGGCTGCTCATATTCAACTTGCCAAATCTAGAGGACTGGTACACATCCAAAGGGTTGCCACGATACACCAATGCAGTACTGGTGAGTAGCTCTGCCAGTGCAGCATTGGTGCCTTATCCCTTCCCTCATAGGAATTAGAACCAACATGATGCACCAATTCACCTCTTATGGTTGGACTCGCCAACATTGCACTGGTGTATCATGATAGAGACATGAACCTGGAGGCATCTTGTGGCCCTTAGCCCTTAAGTGGGTATTGCATCGAAACCAATTGACAAAAACCAGCCAATTCTAAACAGAGTTTAAAACAGATTTGAGAGAATCAAATTTCATATTTTTTTTAATGCTGGATTCCTGATAGATTTCAACAGAATTCCAGTCAAAAAGATTTCTTTTTCAATTTGACCGGAAGTGGGTGGAAATGCATATGAAAGACGACCAATTTGCTTCCGGTTCAAAATCAGGGATATATCAGCTTCTGTGGAATACCCACTTTAAAGGGTAGCAGTGCGAGGATGGTGAGGGGTAGGTGCCTGGTGGTAGTGGTGGTGGTGAAGGTGGTGGTGTATGGTGGCCCATCACGGTATGCACCCATTCCACACCACTCTATTATTAACACTGTGGCCAACTGATTAACCAGATTGGTTACTAAGTGACAATCACCCCCTACTCACCCTAACCTCTACTCCTCCCTCCTCACATGTATGCCTATTTTAGCTAAAGGTCAACATATATAACAGATAATATAGTGATAGTGAATGTGCTAGAAAGTGGAATAGGCAAGCCAGAAAGGGAAAGAACTGAGTCATAATATTTAACAAGGAGGTAGCGAATTCGTGGTTTTGGGAAGTAGGAAAAAAGTTCAGACGAACAGATAAAAATTCCATGAAAATCCACCAACCCCCTGTAGCTAATGACAACTCCCTGATAATAAATATGAACCAAATAATTTGGTTGAAGACCTGGATGTAAAAGCTACATTTGGCTAATCAACATAGAAACCTCATTAGACTATACTACCGGTGTAAAAGCCACATTTGGCTATACTTCTTGGGTGTAAAGGCCATATTTGGCTATACCTCTTGGGTGTAAAAGCCATATTTGGCTATACTACTTGGGTGTAAAACCCACATTTTGCTATACTACTTGGGTGTAAAACCCACATTTTGCTATACTACTTGGGTGTAAAAGCCACATTAGGCTGTATTACTTGGGTGTAAAAGCCACATTTGGCTATACTACTTGGGTGTAAAACCCACATTTGGCTATGCTACTTGGGTGTAAAACTCACATTTTGCTATACTACTTGGGTGTAAAACTCACATTTTGCTATACTTCTTGGATGTAAAAGCCATATTTGGCTATAGTACTTAATTTTAAAAGCCACATTTTGCTATACTACTTGGGTGTAAAAGCCACATTTGGCTATACTACTTGGGTGTAAAACTCACATTTTGCTATACTACTTGGGTGTAAAAGCCACATTTGGCTATACTTCTTGGATGTAAAAGCCATATATTGGCTATGCTACTTACATATAAAAGCCACATTTTGCTATACTACTTGGGTGTAAAAGCCACATTTGGCTATACTACCTGGGTGTAAAACTCACATTTTGCTATACTACTTGGGTGTGAAAGCCACATTTGGCTATACCAGGTTGGAGACGGGGATATCTTGTTAGGACACACCAGGATCATAGTACAAGAGTCTGATTTTAGTCTGTACTAAGATTCTGATACCATGCACAGTCTTAGGATGTACTGGGATCTTAGTATACTTGTGTGTGCACTGGACCATGACACTCACCTCTGCAGGTGTATGGGCCAATCAGAGCCTTGGTCACTGGACCATGACACCTACCTATGCATACATTATTGGGGTCAAAGGTGGGAGGGTGAAACCACTCCACTATTTTGTACTTACATTTACATTAAATGATACATTTACTCCCTTATTAAAGAACACTTGGCTAAAATGAAAACGTCATTTTGTAGGCATTTATCTATTATTTAATCTTGTGGGTTCATATTTATTAGCAAATTTAACAAAAAAATTAGCAAATAGATTTTACTATACCAGGACTAAGGGGAAATTTATACATATAGCCATTTCTCAGAGAATATTCTGATTTTAGTTCTGTAAAAAAATGCATATATAAAATATAGTCCCCGTGTACTTTAGGTGACTTTAGAATTGTGTATCTTGATGAAGAAGTTAGAGAAATGTGATGATAAAACAGTGTACTAAGTTCTTAGTACACCCCATGATCCAGGGATTCAATCAATCTTAGGGCGTACTAAGAAACAGGTTAGTCCTAAACCTGTATACTCCTTAGGTGTAAAAGCCACATTTTGCTATACTACTTGGGTGTAAAAGCCACATTTTGCTATACTACTTAGGTGTAAAGGCCACATCACATTTTGCTATACTTCTTGGTGTCAAATTCATCTCTGTCTAACCTCTGTCTTTATTTTGTGCACCTATGGCTATACTACTGGGACATAAAACACAGGCAAATGCTCCATTTGCTTGTGACTTTTCATGTATGACCTTCATATAGAAGAATGCTATACTAAAAGTATATCCATTATGCCAAGGCTAATGAGGTCAGCCATTTAGTCATGGATGAAGGTCTTGCACAGGAATGCTGCCATGGCTGTGCCTTTAGCAGAACCTTGGCTAATACCCATTCTGGCAGACATAATTGCTCAGCACCAGCCTGAAACACCTTGTATGGATAATTCCAAAATCTGGATGAGTTATCAAAAAAAGCAGCCAATTTATTTTGAATAATCTGCACATTCTAATTCGGTATTGATTTCCATCAGTAATAAATATTTGATTTTATAAGCTTACTTGAGCCAGGAAAGTTTTAAAAAAAAGACTCTGAGATAGGGACACACAATGGAAATATAGTAAATACCTTGGCAGAATTTTAATGAATTAAGTATTTAAGTACTGTATTCACAACAGCTTTCTTGAATAGTACCCTTTCTTACCACATTGATCTATAAGCTGATTGAATCGTCGGGTGTTGTGTTTCTTGGACACAAACCCAAGATGGAATTCCCTTACTTTTTAACTTTTGACTATTTGGTTTGGAGCAGGTGGCCTCAAAACGCCATCCCCTGAATCAATGTCCAAAGAAACTGGCACTTTAAGGATGAGCTGATGTGTCAAGGCCCCTTAGTGATAATAATCCACAGCTCAAGAACCATTCAAAATAAATCATCCCCTCTTTTCTGCCCCTCTCCTTCGTGTGTCTGGTGCCCATATGTAGAGACAGAGACACATGTATTCGTTGACGTACATGTCATCGAAGTATTTCCTCTCTTTGAATAAGGCATTAGCTGTCAAAATGGCAACCACACTTATTGTTCTCACCATAATCTATGGAGTCAACCATTTGGATATTTGAGGTTAATACTCTGGGACATGACACTGACTTTTGATGAATATATTTCACTACAGTATACATTGTACCAAACTGCAAATGCAGGTCTTGCAAATCAACTCCTCGCTGAGGCTGCATTTATGGATGAGGTTGGGGGATGATGGAATCTTAATGTTCCCAAGGGGGTAATTCACTGAGGGAAGACTCCCGAAATAACTCACTAAATATGTCTTCACTGGAGATGGAAGAATGTAACCCACATAAGAAGGGTTGACATGTCGTGCGGATGATTCAAATGGTATCCACAGATTTTGAGTGTCAATGACTGAAATGTAGCCTGCAGCTACTATTATGATATATATATATATATATATATATATATATATATATATATATATATATATATATATATCAATTACAGATAAACCTTTGAAATTTTCAACTAAATTCTATGTTCTCTGTTCGTTGCAACTGATTAAGAATATATTCATTAGTTAAAGGGGGGTTACTTATGGCATTTTCTTAAGAATCATGTGCTTTATACTAAAATTGTGCTTTTCTCCTCTTTTCACAGGTGAGTTGAGTAATCCATATACAAATCAATCTTGTGAAGTAAGTTAACAATGCAATCATGGCATATGTTTCTATTAACACACCTGCGTCTAATGTCTACAAATCTGCTTTAGCTTCTCAATGACAGAATTATGATGAAGGGAGGCTAAAGAAGCTTTTAATTTCTGTTTGCAATATAGTACAGGCTAGCTATAATACTTTCAAATTGTCAACATTTCTGCTGTGCTTGCAAATACAAACGAGATCAATATTTCTCTTGCTGTTGGTAATGATAAGTTCACAAGGACGGTTTACTAATGCCTCATTACAAGCAGAGAAAGTACTGACTATGAATATGCCATAGTTGTACGGCTCCTACATCTAATGTTTGAATAAGCATCTTCCCCCTTCTGCCCCATTCTTTAACTCTTTAAGGGCTGTTTGTTCACTTCAGATTCATATGCCTTTGCCCTTATGATGTACCAATGCAGTGCTGGCTAATAACTCACTATAGCGCTGGTTCCACAGCCTCGGTTTTGTCCATTTTTTGCTAATCCGACGATTTTTTTCCATACATTTACTATATAAAAATCAGTCAGATTAGCAAAATATGGCCCTGACGAATGCTGTGGAACCAGCCCAAAATACTGCATTTATGCATCATGGCGACCCTTTGGGACAGCATCAACTGAATAGGGCTCACATAGTGAAAGCTCTGAAAGTTACTCGCCAGGACTGCATTCTCGCATCATGGCAACTGATTAATAAGTATAATCCCTTAATATCCCATAATCCTTTAAGGACTGCTGATGCAGGAGTGCATCATGCCCATTGGCCATAATGATATACAAATAAGGTGCAAGTCTGCTCACCATCCCTTCATTGCAGCATCATAGCCCCCCCCCCCCCCCGGGATTGTATCAATCCCAGTAGGGTCGGCATGATACTTGAATGCAGCCCTGGCGAGTTACTCGCCAGGGCTGCATTCAAGCACCATGACGACTAATGGACACGCTTCAAGACCCTACGCAGACCTTAAATGGTACTTGCATGTTCTATAATCGGTTTAAGGTGTTTTCTATGTCAGCACAGCAGTGTTTGGGTCACAGGTGCAGCTTGGAGAGTGTAGAAACAGCTGACCAAACAGGTTCTACAAACCCTGGAATACCACTCTCCAAACATTCACCAGCCAACCCTCCATAAGGTGGCAAACACTCCTATCTTCCCAGTAAAGAAAGGCAATGGCAATGCTTGCCTTAACCCTTGAAGGATCACATGTCGCAGATGCAGTTACCCTCTATACCTTAATACAGCAATCAAAAGTGACTGGCTTGTGCTGCATTGGTGTATGCCACCTCGATAGGACTGTAGTATCAGAAATATACATCAATGTAGGCCTGGAGGCCCTTTCTTAAAACACTACGACTGCTGCCCTTTAAATCGTAGTGAGAACCTAATAATTTGGCCATAACAGCACCATGAACTAGTAGTCCCTAATGTCTGCACCAGTATGACTGCCCTACTAAACCTTATGTAATTATTGCATAGCTGCTAATCGTAGTGAGCAGTCATAGGGCAGTTCCTACGATAGCCTGGCTTGTTCTTGGCATTTTTAAATCATAGTGGCTGTGTGTAGTTGTAGTACATTGAGAAATGGCCTCCAGGAAAGTTACTTGCTAGGAATTTATTCATTCATCATGATGTTGACCAAAGGGGTATGATGCATACATCATTATCCCACCCATACAGGGTTAAAGAATGCAGATCCCCCGACCCCCTTTATCATCAGGCATTTATAAATTATTCCCGTTGTTAAGATTGAGAAGTGTTGGGATGGGTTTAACTTTCTCTGATTTTTATCCAGGAAAAGTTCAAGCAAACTAATATTGTTCCATGGATCTAAAGATTTTCTCACACCCCATCTGCCGAGTGATTCCAAACAAATCCATGCCAGTTTGGCAATAAATGCAATTCAGCTCTGAATTGGATGTAACTTTTTTTTTGTACTTAGAAATCTCCAGTTTTTTATTCTTAAGGATTCCTTTCCTCTGCCCCCTTTGATAACCACTCAAGAGGAAACTGTCCCGTGCACGTTTGGGGCTTGGAGGGATGCACAGAGGGAGGCTTTTCTTCAGCTTAGGGAGTCCCTTTCTCTCAGTGTTTTGATCTTGGTCGGCTATGGCCTTTGCTATGGTAACGTTGGCACAGTGTGCTATGTTTCTAAGCCTGCTCCAGTACTTACAACCTCACTCTTAAACTCTTTATGGACAAAAAGATACTTATCACCTGAAGCTTCGTATCAAGTAATCGGTATAATAATGTAATTGATGCAGTACAGGTTCCATCTCAGTGTACCACCCTTTTCCTGCTAATATGAGGCATGAAATAAAGGCCATTGAATTTTGACACCTTCAGTACCTTACCCTCAACCACATTTGCCCACTAAGTTGCAATGAGCACCCCAAGCCTGGGCGTTCAAAATGATGATTTCAGTGGTGGCTTCAACATACCAGACGGAAGCAAACATAGGATAACCAGTCACATCCCTATACAACAGGCAGAGTTATAACTGTCATGTAATTAGCGTGGTATAGTGTCATTTAATGCACTTGCTGCATGCGCCCTGAGCTCCGTTCAGCCCCAACTGCTATAGCGCTAAATCTGAGTGTTTTGTGTGGTGTGCAGCCATCTTGGGGCCGTTTGTGTGAAAGTTGCCAGCATGATACATTGCCTCACATTGCGGGTATCAGTGAAGAACAACCTGTGTTCCAAGATTTTTGTCAAGGTGACCCACGTATGGCTCACAGTCCTTAACTGCTTCAGATAAGTACGACCCGATAGAATACTATAGGCCTAGTGTGATATGATGAAACCATTGCACTTGCTGCCATTGTCATTTCCTCCCTGAAGCAGAGTGTTTCTCCTCTCAATTCAATATCCATATCCAATTTCACACCTCCCAATTCTATCAGCATTAAGTACATATAACAGGATCTTTTATGTTGGGGTATGGGATTTACTTAATAGGATTCGTCCCACGTCAGTGTCATAAAGATGTAAAAGTGATCCTTTTCTATGTTGAACTAGATTGCCGCTGCAAAAGGACAAGTAACTGATGTACGGAATTGACAGGACCAGATAAAGTTCAACTAGCAATAGTAAAATGATACTTCTGTGTAGACATCTTTTAAATCATATCATGTATATAGCAGCACATATCTGGGTGAGGAAAACGTCCTTTGAGTCAATAAATAAGATAATACGCCGAAGGACACATACAATTGGACGACATGGATCTTTTGCCCTTGGGTTGACACTCGCCGAGCATCCTGCAGTCCCTCGGGCAACTCCTGCATGCATACAAAAACACATCAACTATTCAGGGAATACAAGCTTATGAGGGTATATCTTCATGTTGCCATACTAGAGTCAGACTACTTCAAGTTTGTCAAACTGTCTGCATAGTCTATATATTGGTATCATTTGGGTCAGGCATTCTGGGGTTGTGAACAAGAAACTCAGAAATCAACGGCAAGTCTATACCATTTGCTCTTGGATGGCTTTTCTTAATGCTTACAGACATTCTATTTGATATCACAATGCTATTCCTATGGAAATGTTGGTACAGTCGTAGTATGTAAAGAAATCTCCTGGGCACTATACCAAATGAATAGATGGATTCGAAGGTGACTGAAACTGAATCCAAATTTTAATAGTCATGCAATGTGATTATTCATGAAACCGCAGTTGTAAAAATCTACTACACTTCACTGTATTTACCACAGCAAAACTGCAATGCTTTTAAAAAGGCATCAGTCACTGCTTAAAGTTCCCATATGAATCCGACATGACTGTGGATCCACATGGTAAAAGGTATGCCCTGGACCGGGTACATGGCCACTTTTTTCAATGTTGATCCACAAGTATCTGGTCAGAGCCATTTGCTAGGACAATGCATTAAGGCAGCCCTACTGTGAGTTGAAAGGTTGCAGTTGTTGCCAGTTAAGAAATGACATCCAGAGCATGATGGATAGAGTAATGAGAGACGCTTGAGACGTGGCTTCCTATCCCTCTTAACTCCTCAGCATAAACACCCTTTTCTCAATGTCCTTTCAGTTTAAAGAAAAAAGCTTAATGCCACTGATAAGAGTGAGGATTATACTCAGATTTAAGAATAGCAGAAAATCGACCCCACTGAGCTAACCAGGGCATTATGATGGAAACTCATCCCAAATCTTTTTAATTCCACTATAACCGCCAACAGGCGGCCGACAGCCTCCGGGCATTGCTGCGTGTGACATCATGACCTAGTTGGGCCTCAAAACAAGGCTCGTGGAAAACACCTGCCTCTAGCAGCACCCTGATTATAATCACGTGCCTCTAGCTTGCACAGTGATTACAACTCCCAAAGCATTAAGGTCCAAATGTTATCACTGGTGCGAGCTAGAGGCACGTGATATCTGAAGGGTGTTGCTCCTATTGTAAAAAGAGCTGTGAGTATGTGCCCTCTTTTCTAAACAAGTCGTGCACTGCTTCACCTAAGTACTTGCACTCATCACATTAGTCTGAAGAGTTACCTGCCTTGTTTAAAATAGAGAGAGGCTTCCCTAGCCCACTTAAAAGGGTCTACTTCTCATCTTTCCTATCCCCTCAGGAGGTGTGTGGTGCACATATGCGTGGGCACTGACACATTCCTCTGTGAATAGTGTAATGTCGTTCTCGCCATGAATATGACCTTAGCTGTCGAAATGGCGTTAAACATCTATTACTCACTCACTAAAATAGAGAGAGCTGCACTACCAGGTACCTCCTCATGTCACAAGCTCTATAGTTTATTATACTGACTGACTTCTCCCAACTAGGTACCTACTCAAATCCCCCTTTTTTAGCATTGTACTTGAATGACCACTTGTGAGCAACAAAAGGGACAAGTTATAGGTACATGAAAAGAAAGGACTGGAAACAAGGGCATTTTTAGCCAGCTCTTCCTTTTATTATAGGAGCAACACCCTCCCGTTCTGTCAGGTCGAAAAGCCATACCTTAGACTTAAAAGTTTCAAGTTTAGTACTGCTCTTTATTGTGAAAACACCACCTATAAGCCACAGTTATTTGAAAACTGCAGAAAGACACAGTAGGCATCTATAAGTGTGTGTAAGCCCTGCGTATGCCCTGCCTTATATGCGGGGGTTTTCAGTTGTCTAAAACCTGTCCTAATATTACTGTGGTCCTTTGCACGGATGGTGAAGATAACCTCAGATGATAAAGATAAGTCAATTTCATTTCCGAAGGAAACTGAAGATATCTTTGAAAATTTTAAGATATCTTGAGAATTGTTATCTCAAACCTATCTTTTCAAGGATATTATTGCAAATGTATGACAAATAATGCCAGCTTCTATAGAAATGCAATTTTGAAGATATCCACGGAGATATCTTCTGTCTTATCTTCATTTCTGCCTATCTTTAGTGAAGATACCTCGCCGCCCGTGCAAAAGACCACTGGTCTATGTGGTAGAATCCTCCTGTTCAATCAATTAATGCAGACAGGAGTACCATCCACAAGGTCAGTCTGTGCCCAACTGGTAAAACCTGTGCCAAATAAAGCTACCACCTACTCATGGTATCCATCCCCCACCCCTGCCCTCACTTGCCTCCAGATGGGATTGGGAGTCCAGCAGATACCCTAAAGCCTATTTAGTTCACATCGTTTCAGCCAAAATGTCACTTCACCCATTCAGATTTTTCATTGTCTACAGACTTTTGGTTCTTCTTGATCCATCGACAATGGCATGTTTCCATATACTACTTCTATTTATATAAAATTATGAACTCTTAGAACTCTCTTGAACTCTCAAAGATTACTTCTATCAGTATTTGCTGCATCAGACACCCTTCAGGGGTTGAAGATATACTATAGTGGACCGTTTAAGCTCCCGGGTGCTTATTGATTCCAATACATCTGTATCCCGGCCCTTATTTGAGACAGACACTTATCTAGATACCATTTTCAGTGCTTAAGATTGATTTGGATAAACCTACACCCACAGCGCTTATTCGAGAGACCCTGACGAGTGCTTAAACAAGCTATTCGTAACTTGAAAATACCCATGTCAGTTAAATAGATATATACTAGCATCTATACTACCCCAAAGTGAGAACCTTTATATATATAAGGATGTTATCACTAAGGTCAAGTGCACCCACCCAACAGACTCTCATAATCACCCTACTGCCTCACCCTCAGGCCTGAGGCATCATCAGCTCAGTATAACAGCCAATGGTCACTTTCTGAAAGCCGCCATTGGCCACAGCAAACTAAATAAAATGGGAAATATAGGCCCATTAGACAGGTGTGGGAAGCAGTTTCAGAGTGGGTGGGACCAGAGGGGTTTTCTGCAATTTTTGACCTCCCTTTGCTTGACCTTTTAGTTTAGACCTTTTGAGGAGTTGGCCAAAAGTGGCAGGGAGGACATGTCCCCCCTGTTCCCCCTGCTTTCTACGCCCATGTTAGAATTCACACAGATTTGATGGCCGCTTCCTGATTGTCTACAAAGTTGGTTTGGGCAGTCATTGAGTTAAGAAGTGAGCTGATTGCTCCTGCTTCAACATGCTTAGACCGCATTGGCAGTTCTTATTTTTGCTTTAGCAAAATTGCATGAAATGATCGAAATTGCCAGTCACATAGGCAAAGGTATATTGCAATTGAAGGAGAGGAAGTGGAAATAGTCATTTGTTACCCAAAGGAATTTATTGAGCATGGAAAAAGGAATATAAAAAAATGAATTCATCCTTGCTTTAGCGCTCAAGTATGGATGAAGAGTTTAGATCTTTGTGGGAGAAGAGGGTTATCTAGCAGTGGGGCGAGATGTGGAGAAGTTATTCCATTTTCATAAGGTTAATTCTAGTTTCCTTCCCTAGATCTAACCACACCTAATCATAATCACTACCCCTTAGCCATCCCCATACACCCTTATGTTCAGTCTACCCTAGGGTGAAGATTCTCCAGTAGGCTTGGCAGTGTGTGTCTGTGACTATGTTTCTAAAGGGGAATGGGGAAGGGGTAGGGGTGATCACACTTGGCTGGCCCCCAGTGCACGTGGTAGTACATGGAGCCAAGTCGGCCCTCCGTGAGCCTAGTAAAACATCCCTCTAGGTCCTAGTGTATAGCCCCTAAGGGGCTTTGATGCATTTCCCTTCGATATTTTCACAGTGTATGATTTCAGCCTTTGAGAGTTATGCCCTGGAGAGTAATGCAAGCTTGCAGAACTGATGCACTCCTAAAAGAGCTGGCATGCATGCATCAATGCAGCGTTGATGCAGCAGCTCGCCTGCACTGCATCGGTGCATCATGAGGGGAAAATGAAGATCATGTAGCTTGCAAAGGTGCTGGGAACTACTAGTGGGAGAATAAGCTGTCTTCCCCACTTACTCTATGGACCCACTATTCTCAATTCACTTACCCCTATCTGTACTAGCTGGAACAGTGGGAATATGACATTCCTCTCACCTACCCAACCCCTAATTCACAGATTCAGTTTAGCTAGCTGATTTGATGATCTTCTAATTCTGTTTTCTTAATTTTAGGTAGTGTACCATGTAGATGCATTTATAAATTAACAATTGATATTTTCAAGCCTCAGAATGTAGCTTTTCTCAAGGGTAGTGGTGGGCCTTAGAATATGTGGGTGTAGTTTATGAGCAAGTTCCTTACTATAGTATCATAATATTCTCATCATATTGAGCTGTCCGAAACTATGATACTCTAACATAGTCAGCTATCTCACACACTGTGCATGTTCTACACAGCCAGCTTTAAGATGCATCTCATATTCTATTTATTAAGCTACCCTTTGTCAGCATAGCCATGAGCATGACACACACACTAGCCTCCCATCCCTCCCTTCCTATCCTTTTATCACCCTCCGGCCGCACCCCTACCACCTTCTCGGCATTATCTAATAAAGCGCCCAGACGCCCATTGAATCTGGATCATCTATTTTTGATGGCCGTGCTGGGTTTGACCGGAGGTTGGATCTTTGTGGTTCATTTGTAGAACGGATGCCCTGACCCCCCTCCTCTCATCCCATTCTGCTCCTCAGTACCATCCCCGCAACACAGCCTCATAAGCCATAATTGGGCTTGTTAGATGGAGGTGGCCATCTTGTCAAAAAAACATCCCGCGAGGTTTAGGGTACGTATGAAATGCACACTGTTCACCATTCAGCAAGGAAATGATGGGCTCTATTTGAGAGTAGCACTGTTTTTAATTTATTTCGATCTCCTATAGTTTAGATTAGGCTTACTGCATCTGAAAGTATGACTTCCTTAAATCTTCGACCTTTACTGACATGATGCTGGCCCCAGAGGCAATGCCACCTAATTGTTAGATTTCGGCCCAAATTTTCCTGAAAACCCGGCTTCATGTTGGACAAGGGAGGCCCACAATAGTGGATACAGAAAACTGCAGGACTAAGAAAATTTCCAGGAAGCTGTTCTGAACTTATGATTCAGTTTCCCAGGTAGCTATGATGGTTGAATTATTTATATATGAATTAGTCAAGTGCTATTTCAGGCTCGTCAGTGAAGGGAGAGTTGGTTGCCTAGTGCTGCATCTACCCTCATCTTGTCCTGCACGATATTCTCTTTGTATTGCATCGATTATGCATCAGCACGCCTACCGGCTTTATTCCCAGCCTGATCTTAAAAGTCGTCAGTTGATTTGTAAAATAGAGCCAACAGGGACTCACTTCCCTCCGCTCAATGTCTCCTGGGCTTTGCCTGAGATTTGTAGGCAATGGAGGAGGCCTCTGGCGGCCACTGTTAGAAGCAACAAATCAGAATTGTTATGGGGATTGAATTAAAGAGCCTGAGGCTTTTGAGCGATAATGCAGGAAAACACAATGTCCTTTTGCTAATACACTTATGCTCTGAAAAGACTGACTCAGGCCTAATGTGCTCTTGCTAATGGCTTTTTCTTTTTGCCATTATTTGTTCCGCAAACAGAGTTTTGCTTCCATTGTCAACTTCGGCTTAATAACCTTGTTTATAGCCCTTGATTGACTGGTGGAGCGGGCGACCGGTCTTGGCAGGAATTCAGCCTCCACATGCACTGTTTACAAACTATTTCGTTTTGTCGTCTGCCTGAACAGAGTGATGGCTGCCGAGAATGGGTCGTAAATGTTGCCTGTCGCAAAAGGCACTATTAATCAATCTAGGATGTCACAAAAAGGACCATCCATAAAAGATGAGGTTGAAGTTGGGGGGCGGTTGTCCTAATATGTCAATGACAGCAGCTTTTTACCACTAACCACACCCAAAAATAGCCCCTGCTTTAATTTCATGACTAATAAATTATAGTTAAACAGCCCAACTTTGCTGTTATTAATACACTTATTACAAAACCAAAATCGCATGTCAAGATTGAAAGTCAAATGTCAGAAATAGGCTCAGTTGGTCTGTAGTTTACAGCACTGGTCAACAAGGGTCGCTGGTCACGGGTGATCCCTAGTGGCAGGGATGGGTACCAGTAGTGTATAGATCAGCATGCCCAGAACCAGCTGCAGGCATAGATCACTGAGATGAATGTCGTCTGCTCCACCAAGGTCAAGGCCGCTTTCACGCTAGCTTCAGTCATGGATGGGGATATTGACTGACCGGGAAGACCAACAGAACCGCTTTGGTGTATAGTGATTAGGGTGTCTCAGGCAATGTGCTGCACACAGACAAATGTTGTTGTTTTTTTTGTATTTTTCCTTTCAGAATACCCTTCCCATTTCCTCAAATAAAATGTGCCATTCTGGGAAGAAAAACAGTATTCTGGAGGTTTTCTCACGTGAAATTATCTTGAAGCAAAATAATATGTTCTTTTGAATTTTCATTTATCAGAGCATTACTAAGTTTGGGCCGGTTTGGGCTGCTCACAACGTGATGCAATTGAGTGCTGAAATATTGCTGATTCACATTGATTCAACAAGTTGACAATGTTGATTCATGACAAACCTTATCGCCACAGCCACTGCTGTGATCTCAGCTCAGGAAATGTGGACTTCTTAAGCTGAACATATCAAAAACGTTACAACAGTAGATTTAAGCCAGAGATCCACTTCTCCATTTTAACTGCTACTTTAAATATCCGGCAGCCTGTCAGAGAGTTGTCACCAAGTTCAAAAGTTGTTGATTTTGTGAATCTTGTTGCACATCGCTAGCTGATCGTTGCAACTTTGTCACTTTTGCCACTTTCTGTCCATAAACATGGTGGCGACAACAAACGCAGTGGCGGTTACACTAGTGGATCCAGGGTCTTACACCAGTGGGGTGTTTCAGAAGCGGGACATGATAATGAACATTAAATATCTGTTTCTAAAACTGTAAGATTCTAAACTTACAACTGCAACCATTATCATCTCTCGCCAGTCATATAGTTATAGACACAGTAAGATAATGGTAATGCTTTAGAAATACATGCAGTTATAAGCCTACAATCACTATTAAAACTGCTATCATATCTCCTTATGACCGGTTGTAAACATTACCTGCTTCTGAAACACCCCACAGCTCACACAGCACCGCTTTGACCCGTGCCTCCTCCTTCAGGGACAGCTGTGATGTGGTTCTCACAAGCTTTACTTGACTATCCCTAGTACTCTAAAACCCGATCAGTATGGTGTGTGTCTAAAAGCCTTCCTGTACTAGTTCCCAACAGACGCTACAGACAAGACTCTCCCCAGTTCCTACACACAGCTAACTCATTTAAGGATAGCATGATCAGACTCCATGTCCCTTTGTCATCACGATGCATTAATGCACTGTTGCTGAGTCAACTCACCGTCAGTGCATTGGTGTATCATGCTGACCTATCTGGTGTGCTTAAATACTGTATCGTCAGAAAGCTTCATAAATGAGACACAGGAGAGTAGATCACTAGTGATAAAATGACATAAATACACAGAACTAACAACCATGGCATACATTGCGGCTGATCCATCTTGAGGGAGACAGCCCCCTGAGGGGTGGATAGGTCATAATGTATGCCTGGGAGTTTACTTCTGTATTCATTTCATGTCATAATTATATGAAAATGTTTAAAATCAATGAAAAGAGCATGTAAATAAGTCACGTGACCAGCAGTGGCGATCAAGGCATGTTACACCACTGAGGGTGGCCCTTCAACGTTTATTCTTTGGAGAGTTGTTATCTGCATGAAATAATGCACTCTGGCCTTCAACTGCCTATCCTGGCTACATTGATGCATTATGGTAAGACTGTGGTATTGGGATAGCCTCCAATAGTCAGCCTAATTCACAAATGCAATACTGCCCTTAGAGGGTTAATGCCAGCTTCAGGAGGCTTTCACTCCAATCCTCTTCCTCTCTCATCTCCAAAATTAAAGTACCCATGCTGCTTTCCCACTCCCTAAGCCCCACGTACCACCGACATCTGAGACTGGGAGGGTTGAGGAGAATTGAGGGAAAGACAGACTGCCGGTGGACTATTGGTTTAACCCTTAGAAGTTTATTGATTTATCTCAAGTTGAATACGACAGCCCCATAAGTTTAACCAAGAACCTCTGTATCACACCCCCCAGTGTGATAACCCTTCCCTGTATCACACTGCCAGTTAGATCATTGCAAATGGTCACATAACTAGTGATAAAATGATTACTAATGCCAAATAAATTAATTTTTGAACATTTCTGACAAAAATAACTTGAGATAAACACAAAGGAGCACTCGATTGGTCCCCACTGATGGTTATCATACGAGGCGAAGCCAAGTGTGGACCAATTCTCGTGCACCTTTGTCTATGTATTGGTGAATCCTGCACATAGGTCGTCATGATGCATTGATGCAGCAGTGGCAAGTAACCCTCCAGAGCTACATATTCATACAAAATACGGACTCTCCAGGGTTGAAACAGTTTCAGAGGTTTGCTATATTGAACCAATGGAGTTCTCGCAAGTAGGCTCAGCAGCACTTCATTTTTGCATCCTGCCAACCAGAGTCATTGTACTCTCTTTGAAGGGGTAACTCATTAACATATATTAAACTCACCAGGACTGCATTCATACCTCTTAATGATCCTACACGATTTAGAAGGGTCAAGCAGGTATTCTACCACAGCCCAGTTATTCCCAATTTTGAGTCGGGAGCAAATCGGTCATCTTCTTGATGCATTTCCGCCCACCTCTGGTCAAACTGAAGGAAAGAAAAAAGCTGGACTTGTGCTGGACAATATGCATAAGGAATCTACAATAAAAAAATGAGGGAATTTCATACATTATTTCTTTCAAAGCTGTTTATAATTGGGTTGATATATCGGGAGAATCATTGCCAACCAGCTTTGGTGGAATATTTGTTTTAGATGCTACATTGGTACATCATATCGACAACTAAAATTAACCTGGAGGCATAATGTGGTACTTAGCATACTATCCTACACTATAAGAAATAACTTTAGAATCTATGTCAGGCATTCTTTTACGATTGAACAGGGAACGCCATAATTGTTATGCAGTGAAATTGTGTAGTACCACAATGAAGCCCCATAGAACAGCACTGTGTTACAAGGAATCCTCACGAAGAACAGCAATGGCTTTGTCCCAAAGCTACCAGAGAAACGCCGTTAATTTAACAGCATGTTTTACAGTGTATGTTGTCCCCAGATCTGTAGTGTAGTCTGTGTGTGTGGTGTGCACACCCCCCCCCCCAACTCTATAGTGAGTGCAGCCACTAAAGACATTACTCAAACCCAATCACCTCACACTATGTTACAAGGGGAAGGGTTGGGTGGGTAGGGCTGGGATGTTCCCCTGCTTGTAAGAAGGGTGGAGCTAAAGCTGACTGAACTACTCTCCATGGAAAGGTAAAAAATGAGTAGTGTTTGAAAATATCCATTTGAACAGCTACAGGTCTGTCTTTATATGTGTTTATGGCAGGAAATCACCATTGTGATTGATCAGAACACATGTATATATGTAACTCTTTGTCTCCACATTGCGGCATCATACAAAAGAAAGAGCAGGAGATGATAACCATTCTGAAATGGACTAGGAAAGCTCCTTTGACTAGAAATATAGGTAAAAATACTGTAAGGTTATAAAGAAACCACCAATATTTGGGAAAATCATTGAGATGTTTTAGGTACCTAACTTTTACCACAGATATAGATTCACAATATCTCATTCAATATGGCTATTTTGTAGATAATAGTTAAGACCAGCAGTACTACTGAACGTGTCTCTGTTGTGTAGCAAGCCCTGATTTTATCACTGATTTCTTCATGATCTGTTTGTGCCTATTTAACTCCTTAGACAAGCCTGCCAATGCACTCTGCTTCTATAGAGGTGGGTAGTAGCATCTCCCTTAGTTGTCTTACCACCTAAATACCCCCTGCCTCTGGTGAGGAATTAGAACACTCCCTTCATGATGTACCAACAGCTTCAAACACACACAACAACCCTTCACCATAAACCATAACAGGCCGCATGATTCAAAAAGGCTTTCACTCCAATCTCCCACTCCCACTTCCTCAGACCCCATGTGTTCATGTTTCATATATGTTGGCATGGTGCATAAATGCAGTTCAGACAAGGAGAAAAAGTTTAGCTGCGTTTGTACAATATGATGTTAAAGCGCCATGCCGCGCTCAAGGTTTAAGTATGCATTTGGTGTCTTTTACTAGTTCACTTTGATCATCATGGACTGAAAGCAAAGAAGATCGGATGTACTTACATGAGTAATTCTTGTATTCCTTGTATAAAGACAGCTCTGTTTGATTCCTATGTGTTAGAACAAGTTTCAAAGTAACGTTTGGGAGTATTTAACGTAATCCTGTCAGTGCCGGGCAGAGCATCATTTTGAAACCCTATGCACATATTGTTTGGATGATATTGAGAAGTTACCATAGCATATTTTACCTCATAATATCAGAAATATTCGGTGAATCAAAGGCAATGTAACCTACTAAATATTAACACGGTTTCTTCGATTCCATCACAGTCTGTTCATATCTGTCTTAAACGCTATTTGATTTGTTTATTCAGTGACCAAATGATTATTTCCCAAGATTCAAAGGAGACATACTATAGTGCCATACTAAACCCAAAGGAATAAAGCGCTTTAAGTCGATCATGCTTGCAGCACTGCTGGTTCTGCTGAAAAGGGCTTGTATCTCTACATCACTGTGTAAAGTAACCACAGGTGTGTCATTAATTTCCCTCTGAAGGTGACTCCCTAGAAAAGAAGTACAAAATATTAACTCGTTTTTGACGTGACACCTAACGTTTATAGGTGGCGCTGCAGCAGTAGACGCCACAAGCCCCCTGGTGTTACTTGCCAAATATTCATTATGTATAATTCCAGCCCCATCTAGTGTCAAAACATGGAACTTGACTCAGCTAAACACACTAGGAGGTGGTAGGTTGGGAGCCCTGGAGACAACCCCTCCTGTGTGTGGAGAAGGGAAGGGGCAGGGTGTGGGAAGATAAACCTGTCTGGAGGCTGTGGCTTTGGAGAAGACATAACCCCCAAACATGCAAATGGCGGATTAGTGGCAGACCGACACCTCCCTGACTGACCTCCTATATAGTTTGTTCTCGGCCATCCCAACCAGCGTTCCCCGGTACTGCTAACACCACCACCACCCCCTCCCTTTAACTCCAACCAGTGAGAGATTACTTCCGATGGTTTTTTTTTTGTGGGCCAGACAGGCAAAAACACTGGTGGGTTGATTACATATCTCCCAGTGCTGGAAAGCGTGCAGGGAATTGAGATTCCACGCATACTGAGCATTCAATGCCAAGCTCTGAAATCGATGGTTCAATTTTTGTTTCAGCTTTCAAAGCCTTTTTAGGCTGCATGATGCAGTTAAAACTAATTCCTTCATCATTTTATCATATAAATCCCGCTCCAGCCAGCAATGCACACCTACATTGGACTAACCCATTGGGGATGCCCCTCCCTTGTAGGAATATCGTGTTCAATAGGTGCCCAGAGAGAGGGGCTCTATATATATATATATATATATGCATTATGACTACTCTGGAGGGTGTTGCTCCTATAGTAAAAGGAAGAGCTGGCTAAAAATGCCCTTGTTTCCAGTCCTTTCTTTTCATGTAGCTATAACTTGTCCATTTTGTTGCTCACAAGTGGTCATTCAAGTACGGTGCTGAAAAAGGGGGATTTGAGTAGGTACCTAGTTGGGAGAAGTCAGTCAGTATAATAAACTATAGAGCTTGTGACATGAGTAGGTACCTGGTAGTGCAGCTCTCTCTATTTTAAAGAAGGCAGGTGACTTTTCAGACTAATGTGGTGAGTGCAAGTACTTAGGTGAAGCAGTGCGCGACTTGTTTAGAAAAGAGGGCACATTGTCACAGCTCTTTTTACAATAGGAGCAACACCCTTCTGGGCCAAGGTGTATTAAAAGGCTCTGCAGAATCAACCCATTTAGGGTTGCCTCTCATCAGATAGATGGATGCAGCCCACGCAAATCTAACCAAAAATGCTGCATTCATGTATCATATACCGACCTTACAATGGTTATACACTCGTGGAGGGCTGGCATCAATTAAACGCTCCTGAAGAGACTCACCAGAACATCATTGGTGTATCATGCATTAGCGCTAAAAGGGTTATAAAGAGTTTTAGTGTTTAAATCCTGGTGTGCTATGGTGGTAGATAATACCAGGTTTCTAGTTCTTCTCACGTGCCTTATCCACCCCTTAATGCACGCTGGAGGCCATTTCTTAACACACTACGACTGCTGCCCTTTAAATCGTAGTGAGAACCTAATAATTTGGCCATAACAGTACCATGCACTAGTAGGCCCCTTATGTCTGCACCAGTACGACGACCCTACTGAACCTTATGCAAAATACTGCATAGCTGCTAATCGTAGTGAGCAGTCATAGGGCAGGTCCTACGATAGCCTGGCTTATTCTTGGCATTTCTGAAGCGTAGTGGCTGTGTGTAGTCTTAGTACATTGAGAAATGGCCTCCAGAGAGGCCCCTCCTGGCTGCTGTGGTTTGTAATTACTTATTCAGCATACAACCTTCAGAATGGTGTAGTTATAGGCCCTACAGTCTATGACTATGCATAGTAAAGAGATATAAGTAGTATACACACTTGGGGATTTGGCTCAGGAAAAAAAGTTTGAGATTCTGTCCTTTTGTTGGCTAGGTAGCCATATCATGTGAATACCTAACCGCCACTTATAGACCATCCAGAACATTGAATCAACGTCAAAAGTCAGTTCATCAACTTTTATGGACCAGCTTTCAATTTTTATTATCCCCATTGAATATATGAGAGGTACTTATTCTAGGCTTTAGGTTAGGTGACTCAGAAACCAACACTCACTTATCCTACCTTATTTGAGACTGATGCTTATATTCATAAACGAAATACACAAAGTAGAATTCAAACAAAAGTTATGGAACTGCTATGAGGGTTACCAAAGGATTGATTGAGAAGCCATTTGAATTATTTAGATATCAGCTAAGCTTTTAACGCAAAATTCAGCACGTGAGTAGTATACAAGATAGGCATTAAACAGGTATGGCTCCCCTCCCCCCAGGACTAACCCAGACACACAGTTCTCATCACACTACTGTGGTATTATGTGACCTTATGGGTTGTTCCTGGGTCAGTTATAAGAGACTGCTGCACGATTCTATGTAAAAGATGATGCCCCCCTTGTAAGATTTCCTCTATAATTGTGTGTCCTAGGATCTTGAAGGAAGCCCATAAATTGAAGGGACCGCAGACTTGTCCAATAGCAGTATTTTGACGTCCAATAGCAGTATTTTGAACTGATATGAGAGAAGCTTCTGTGATTAACTCAGGAGCAAGGAAAATTACAATTTCAGGATACAATTACCTTCAAATTGAACCTAAAGCAATTATAGGTCTGAGGCTCAATTCACTAACCACCTTGCCTGGACAAAATGAGGTCTTTTGGGCGATAATAGGGGAGGTCCCAATGGGCTCCAGCGGAAGTGGACTACCTCTGTGCTGGTTGCCGGCGTCTGTGAGAGCAGGGTGTTAAGGCAGCTGGAACCAGTGATTGTGTTAAGATTGCCCTATGATTGACTGGTTGGACCCAGGGGAGAGGTGACCACCAATGGAGATTAAGGGCAAAGTGTGTGACTACCACCCTGACCACTAGGTGGCCGATGGGAATTGTAGAATAGGTATTTCCCCATTCCACCTACATTCCATCACCAACCCTTAACACTTAAAGGATGGTGTGATGCCTCACGCTGTTGAATCAGTTGCCGGTTCTGCATCAGTGCATCATATTGCTGCTCGGGAGTGTATCAACCTGTATGGTTTGCTGCATGCATAAGTGAAACATGATTTTGAGGTATTCACCAAATCTGTATTAATGCGACTTGATAAAAATAGTACATGGCGAATTAAAGCAACATCAGGCCCATAAAGGGTGCCTTTGAGCTTGATCAAGATGCCAAAATAACCAAACCACATGCTGCAATGTGATTGAATAATCATGATTAGGAGGAATTTCCATTTTCAGCAACACGGCATGAGATCTGTTGATGACTACACTTCCTGCTTTTGTGGAACATGCCTGTCACTTTTCGAAGAAATTTTTTCCAAATCTGAGCTGCCAATGCTGGTGAATTACAGTGGTGTTGGTGGGTCCATGTTTTCGGTAATATAAATGGGGGGTTTTCTGCCCAGAGATGATTTCCCCTCTGGCATGCTTGTCTTCTCGGCCTTTTGTCCCAAACCACAAGTGAAATTGCGAGGCGGAGGCCACCTTGTTTTCACACGCTCTTCTCGCGTGTCGAACAATAGACACAATCAATTGTTATTTAAATTGACAGTATGGCCCTACAAGATGTTGTCTGGGACCTTTTGTCTCCTATAAGACAGGCCACTATGTCCAATTCAAGAGCTCAGAGCTCATTAAATGCTGATGTACAGTGCCTTGTAACAAAAGCGGTTTATACATTAGCGACTGTCAACAGCTGGCATATGGACCCTTTAAGAGCTGAAAGTCCTTTATTTCATTTGAAGCCATGATGCACTGATGCAACGCACCCACAGCATTGATGCATCATGCCGGTCCTTCCTAAGGGATGTAAAATCCAATAGTGTGACGCATGATGCATCAATGCAGTATTTGCGAGTAACTCACCGAAGCACAGTATTGGTGAGTAACTCACCGGGGCTTTTGAAATTTGCACAGTGAAGTGTCCTGCAGTCCTTTTGGTTTAATGTGCCAGCCGTCTTGTTTCTCAACATCTATTTCTCATGTAGTGGGGCTATTACATCTGCAATTTAACCGTCACAAGTTTTAGACCTTGTAAAGCTTCATACTGCTTCGGTGTAAATGCCCATTTGTCATTTTAATGCAATATGCAGCTTTTTCATGTGGCTCGTTGATGGTTCTCCATGAGGAACACTTAAAGATAATGAGAAAACATTTCTATCATGTCGTGATAGTGCTTTCATTAAGAGTTTCACAGCATGTCATTGCTCCTGTAAAATTGTCATATAAAGAATATGATTTAGAGGTTCATTTAGGCATGTAGGTGCGTGTAGAATTTAATACCACACTATGCCTGGACCTAAGACTACTAGTGCCTAATATCCCTGTGGTCCTTTGCATGGATGGTGAAGATGATAAAGATAAGTCAATTTCATTTCCAAAGGAAACTGAAGATATCTTTGAAAATTTTAAGATATCTTGAGTATTGTTATCTCAAACCTATCTTTTCAAGGATATTATTGCAAATGTATGACAAATAATGCCAGCTTCTATAGAAATGCAATTTTGAAGATATCCACGGAGATATCTTCTGTCTTATCTTCATTTCTGCCTATCTTTAGTGAAGATACCTTGCCGCCCGTGCAAAAGACCACAGTACCTTCAGTCCTGCTTCAGCTCATGCTGAAGCTATTTCTGAGAGGTAGGACCCTGATATTATGAGCTTTGAAATTGCTCTATGTGGTTTAATTGCCAGATAATGCATTGATAGTGACTGTCATGATGGTAACCAGGCACACCCTAAGAAGCCAGCATGGATTCAAGGCATTCATTCATTAGTCAAAAATGTATCCCACTTCTGGTTTATATGCTGTGGGCTTCCCTGCTAAGATAAAAGTGAAGAGTAAGAGAATTTTCAATGATAGCCCTAATTAAAAGCAGGGCTATTATGCTTAAGCATACCATTACCTTCTGGCATATACCCTCATTTCAGCAGCTAATTTGCCATCTTCTAGCATTAATATATCCCATAATTGTGCCTCAAGTGTGGCCAGGATGGCACATGCCTTCATAAAAAAATAATCCCAGCTCTGATTGCAGAGCTCAATTCCAAAGCCCGGCATTTCGTTCGACGTGTCTTCATATTAAGAAGTGGATCTAACTCAAAGGGAAATAATCAGCGCTTCATGTGAACCGCTTCATTATTTTTAATTGCCTTTGGTTTGGAGAAAGTCAGATCTCGGCTTCAGTATTAATTCCTTCACTTGCTGCTAAGTGCTAGGGCAGCACTATGGGACGTGACTATAGTTATGGGAAATCCTAGAGAAAATTAGGGTTGGTGAACTTGAAAGGGTGGGAAAAGAGAGTAAATGAGAGAGGAAGTGGGAGATAGAAAGAGGAGAGAGAGAGAGAGAGAGAGAGAGAGAGAGAGAGAGAGAGCAGATATTGCTAATCAGCGATCTCTCTGCTACTCATAATGGTGTGTAAAAGGGGTTTTACCTCCATGTATGCAACCATGCCGATGAGACATTTAAGGGCAACAGCCAGTTAATATAATGCTTCCACTAATCGATTGTCTTCAGAGGGTTTTTCTGTTCATATTACCATCCTTGCAAACACAATCTTTAAAAAGAGGTCCATTGCGGTCATGTAAATTGAATCCGTGAGAAATTTGCTCAAAATTTGTTCTCCATGTAATTCCATATTTTCAACATATTTGGAAGTGAAACTGGTTATTTCCACCGCCCCCTACTGGTGTTTGCTCTACCTAGTAAGCTGCTACCGTTTTTCTTTAGACACCATGGTTGTATAAGTAGCCCAGCATGAGGGGACCTCCATACCAAAAAATATGGATAGGCCTTTCTCCTTGGCTGCTTAAATATAGTGAACCTAGCAGGCACCATGGCCTCCAGAGATTATCATATAGCAGTTTTGAGAGAGTAAATGTATAATCAGAGCAGACACTTTACTGTTCAGCTCTGGCAAGTAAGCTTCCACCTGATTGGTCCATTGTCTAACTAACACAGAGGAGTGTAACATAGTTAGGGTTAGGGGATGAGGTTGTGACTTGAAACATACTTTATTTCTTATACATAATCTTAAGCCCCACAATCTGTGGCATAATAGAGAGGTTCAGATTTGCCTACTTCTAACACCGTCGCCTTAGTGCAGAAAGGTTGTAACTGCATTTTTAATATTTTGCAGGAGAGGCAAAAGAAGTCTTCCACTTATTATAGCACAACGTGGAAACAGTAATATTGCACCGGGGGCTGTATGCACACATACCATAGGCAGAGCCTCAGTACTTTCATAGTAGCTAGATAGGGTTCATAGTTAAAACAATAGAAAGCTCATGGTTGCCAAAATCTCACTTTCAACCTTCTTGCACTGAGGCGGCAACGTTTAGCCTACTATTCCTAACCATTGTAGACGTACATGTTGCTGTACACGTCGTGACGATAACCTCCCTAATGTCTGGTACCGGTCTGGTATTGCTTAAGCTAAATGCCTCACGGCTAAGACGCAATAAAATACTTTTGAAAATTGAAAAATTGAAATTGAATGTTCCAATAGAGTAGGCTATTTTTCATTGCTTGCACACAGGAAGGTGCCATTTCTGCAGGCACGCAACATTCTGGATCGTATGTGGGTTTGATGCTCTGAAAGGATTGGCAGGACACACTATTGACATGCAAACTAACCATCACCATCCCCCTCATTGTATTAACACATTTTGACATTTACACTGTAAAAAATAATTGTTGAATCTACAGGGATCCTTGTAAAACTGAATAGTGAACCACTGTAATTATACAACAGGGAGCAAGTGAGGTTTTTAGAAGAAGCTCCAGGTGGCAGTGTGGTGGTACAAGGAATCTCTGTAAAAATAACAATAGATCTTTGGCAACGTTGGGACAAGGAATCCTTCATTATTGCATCGTTGTTTTTTTTACAGTGTAAGGTACTGTAAAAAGTGTTTTTAAAATAAAGGTTAACTTCTCGTCCCAAAATTGATTGCTATTTTCCATGGAAATTCCTTTTGCCTCTGTGCTTAAATTTACTGCCATCTGTATCTTCATTTTAGAAACTACACTGCTTTACTTCAATACGATTACAATGGTTTACTGTTCGTTTTTATGTGGATGTCTGGTAGATTCACCATTTATTTCCTAGAGTGATGAACCTGGAGGCATAATGACTGTGGCCCTTAAATGGTAAAATCCAGAGTCCAATCTGAGTGCTGTTCTCATGAGGATCTTAACATTTCTCAAGGTGTCCAATTCCATCTCCTCCCAGAGCAGATTCTATCATGCACTTACCGTGCTTCATGCAGAATTAAGTCACTCAATCCGATTTGTCTAACCTAATAACTGACTGATTTCTAGGCCACTGGAAGTTTACAATATTATAAGACACTGATATTTGATTTCATTGAAAGTTGAGATATCTCTGTTTCAGGGTACACGAAGACTAGGGCACACGAAGCCTAGGGTTTACAGTTTTGTCAATACTGTGTCTCTGATTAAGTTAATGGATTTGTCCCTTTAAGAGTGGCAAAGTGACTGAAGTTTCATACTCTCTTGCGGTAATGATGCTTAAGTGCAGCACTGGCTAGTAAAAGGTCTAAATGAAGGTGTGCTATACCCTTCTGGCTCAAAAGTAGCATGAAATGTTGAACTCAGTATGCACTACAGTAGGGTATGGATTCAAGTGTCTCATTATGCATAGTATATATGCTGATCGCAAGAGTGCATCATACGCATGATGGAGTCATGATGCACCAATAAAGCACTTGCGAGACTGCTCGCCAGTACTTCATTGGAGCATCATGCCGACCCTCTGGGCCTGTATCAATCCCGAAGGTTTGGCATGATGCATGAATGTAGCCCTGGTGAGTTACTCGCCAGGGCTGCATTCATGCATCATGACAACGAATGGGCGTGATACACTAGAGCATTAGTGAGATTTAAAGGGGGAATGGCATACTTTATAAGCCATACCTGGTATGGATGTGGTGCTGCTATTAGATAGAGAGAGAGGGAGTGGTCCAGTGGCTGCATGGTGTCATCAATTGCCACTGCAACTGTGATGCCCCCTGTCGTGAGGTCAGGATACTAGACCACTGCCTTCATCAGGATACCTATTTTGACTGGTGCTACCAGGCATGCACCTCTCCCCACCTCGAGACGATTCCAGCCCAGTATATAATCATCAAAGCCATTATACGGCTGAGATGATTGCAACGCCTGTAATCTTGAATTTTAGGGTTCTTTGTATCACTAGATTACCATACGCTAATAATGTAGAACATTTGTTTTGCTTGAACTACCAAATTGCACATGGTAATCAGTCTAATGGAAATATTTATTGTACTTGAAACTCCCTCGTATTTTGCAGCTATGTGACACAGATTCTAGACACAGATTAATCGATAATGGTTTAGCTTAAAGGGTTTCCATTATAAAGATATTTTGGATCTACTTCATTTAATTAGAAGCACAAGTTTCATGAAACCTGTAGGCCCAGTGTTCCGACATCTCCTTCCTTACCTGCTCCCTCCATATCCAACGCCTCTCCCCATACACACACATGAACACATGCCCAGCTCATCTCTTTGCCATAAGCAATGTCAGCCACCATCACCGACCTTGACCCTGCACGACCTTCAGCCCATGACCTTGAGGGCTAACCTTCTTGACCTTGGAAGATTGGGTGCTGATCCAGCTGTCTGAGTTTTCATTACAAAGTCGAACCGCGGATGGGATACCCAGCCTCGTATTGACCTCGGAGTTGCTGGTCATGTGACCTGAGGAGCTAATCACGTGACTTATGGGTGCTCACGTGACTGTAATAGACAATATGGCGTTGACTAACAAGTGAGTGGTCGTATTGTCATGTGCCGCTCACTAGGGCTATAAATGTCCTTTAAATCGACTGCTGCTGAGATATTGGTACTGATTGGGTTGAACTACTGTTGTGTCCCTTATAAATGTCCAGGCGCTTATCGATTTCAACCCCACTGTACCGCTGGCGCTTATAATGTGAGACAGCAACATATTTGAGATACAGTTTTTAGTGCTTAAGATTGATTACAACACCTGTATACCCCTGCTTGATGCTTATTTGAGACCCGAGCTCTTAAACAGAGCATAACGGTATACAACACTGCCACATTGTAATGTGAGAATCGGCAGCTGAGGCTTCAAAGTCAGCAATCAGCTTCATAAGGCCATTATAAAAATGCCTCCATCTCTTCTTTACTTCCCCAGATTGTATATCTGATCTCAGCATAATGTATGAATTTAGTGCTTGGTGGGTGACATGCTAAGGCTAAAGTCGCCCATCATAACAGCTAATGGATACAGTGCAGTATTCAGAACTAAAAGGGTTCAGAAAGCCCACCTATATAGGTCACATATGGTTCCACTCAGGAAGGGATAGTACCCTTGGGAGGTAAGGATGTTTAGTAAATTATTTACAGTTTACTCTATGTTATAGTGCTCTGATGGGGCATAAATGAATATAGAGCCATAAAACTGCTAGTAGGCTTGGGAGGGCACATAGAATATTGGTTAATGCTGCCTACGCTATAAATACTTTGTATATACATAAAGAGGGTGCTTTTGAATTTAGAATCTCTGGCTGTCCATATAATGAAATCTCTGGAATAGCGTGATTCATCTTCATCAGCCTTTGCCAGCATGGTTAAAATATTTGTCCGTATTCATGCATCACAGAGACAAATGGACCTAATACATCATTACACTAGACGTCACTTAGAACTGTCATTTAAGAAGTGTCTAGCTCATAATGGGAAATTCACTCTGGCTACCCACATGGGCACGGGTAGATATCTATACCAATTTTTAACTGTACATGTACAGTTAAGCCAGGGACAGAGCTCACCTTTTGTATACTACTTACATATCAGTCTAAGCCCTAAGGTTAGCGTGGAATACGACCACCTATAGGTAATGGTTAAGAAACAGTATTAGATGCCTGGTACAACTAATAGTGAATTAAGGGTGTGGCTTCTGTATGATTGCAGCTTATAAATACACAAGCTATTATGGTATGATATTGTACAATAAAATCCCAAGTATAAGGTGAGCCTATAAATACTCGAGGATTCGCCTCTATACTGTTCGTTATAGCATAACCAGGATTTACCGGTGTACCTTAAAGGCGCTATCGAACAGTACTAAAGTGTAAAACGCAGTACTCCACTGCACCCTTTAGCTTTCATTTATAGTCAGGGTGTGCCTAGACGGTTGTGCACCTTATATGTGAAGCAATACATCACATTTAGAGGTGTACATCCTCAGGAGACAGAGAAGCAACAAAATGGTCCTGGTTCCTAAATGAAACTACCTCTATAGCTGCACACATTTCAGGACCACATTCCGGTAGAAGACTCTTGTGGGGATGACCTCAGGTTGGTCGTTGGTGTTCCATTTTCCCGCCAAATAACGTGGGAGCAGACGACAAACAGCCTCCGAGATGTAGATGGCGGCACCAGCGTCTCAAGATGCCTCTGGCGATCCCGTCAGGCCGTGCGCCGACTGCATGAGCTACACCTAACACTGAACCGCCCCTATGAACCCATGCCACAGTGCCCCCATGTAGAGGGGCTGGTAACAATGGCACACTCCCATGAGTTTGTACAAAATTTGACATGACAAAAAAAATCGCGGGACAGGAATAGGGGATGCATTTAGGCCTCTGGCCGATTCGGACGCATTCAGACTTTTCAGGCATATCTTCAGTGAACATGATGTAAAAGCAGTTTCATTGCAAAGTAGGATTTGCAAACAAGTGCCCCCCTCCCCCCACCCAAATCCTTCACCTTTAGTCGTCAGGGTGATCATGCAAGGAGAGAGGACACCCCATGTTAGGGGACTTTCCTATTTAAGGCATCTTACATGTATATTTTGAGCGATTGAGAAAGATTTGCCAAACTCTTGAAAATCAACCAGATGGATACCACAGTAGCCTGATGCCACAGGCAGGAACAGACAGCAAGGCGGTTTTGGAGGTGGGTGGTAGCGGTAGGGGTGAGAGGGGTTGGGGGAGAGAGGGATGGAGAAGGGGTTAGGGTTTCACCCGGCTTGCCGCGTGTGATCATGCAAATCTCGGACATCCTTCATGCCCCCTTCTCACCCTCCAAGGCCATGGATGGCTCGGCGCCAGAAGATCTATCAGGATCGACCTGTGTCTATCCCTTACCCCTGAACCCTTTAAGGGCTGCTGATGCATTAATTCATTAAGCCCATTGGTTGTCATGATGCATGGATGTAGCCCTAGCGAGTAACTCGCCAGGACTACATTCATGCATCATACCAACTGGGCTGACAAACTCCTGAAAGGTCCCGACACAATGCTCCAATAAAGTTTCAAGCTCCAATGAAGCAGACTCTCCAGCGCTTCATTGTTGCACCAGGATACTAATAGGCATGATCTACCCTATAGTGTTCATACACAATCAGGAATAGCCAAAACGCATGTGGAGTGCAGGTCTGGGGTGCAGACTCACCAGCACTACCCTCACTGTAAACAAAATGTCATCGAAATGATGAAGGAAACCTAGTCCTAAAGTTGCCAGAGATGCGTCTTTTTCACTGCGATTCATTTCACCACTGTTCTACATAGTAGTACTGCCACCTGGGGCTTCTTGTCAAGCTACACTGTGTCCCTGCCATGCAATAATGGTGGTTCACTGTTCAGTTTTATGAGAATCTCTTGTAGATTCAACAGTTATGTTTTACAGTTCTTAGAAGAAGTAACAGGATTGGTCCATTGCGCCATGCAGCCTTGGCTTACAAGTATTAGATATTCCCTTCTTATGGACAATCTAGCCGGCTTATGATTGAGAGACTATTTGAACTGACCTTCAAGTTATTTCATTAACCCTGTTTGCTACAACCTGTCTTTGTTTGGACTCTAATCGATCAGTCTCAAAACCGACAGGTCAGAACTCTCAACTGTAGCGATATTGAATGAATATTAACTTTTCTTTCTACTTGTTATTCCGAACTTTTCAATGTCCCTTTTACGTCCTTGCAAAATTATCCTTTGTCGGAATCACCCAGTTGACTTTGGGTGTTTATTTTCCTCAGGAGTGTTTTTCTAGGACCAAAGATAGACTTCATGGGTGCTCACAGACTCATCAATACCTCTTGGGCACTGTATTTGCACACAGGGCACATGCGGGATCAGTCGATGAACAGGCTGAGATATCAAATGGGATCCCAAATAATGGATGGTAGGGTGAAACGTTCACAGAATGCATACAATTGTTAACCCTTTATAGGCCTCATGGAGTATCTGGGTTCATGTTCCTTGGCTGTCATACGTGGAGCTGATGCGGCTATTCATCACCCGATTGATACATAATGTCCACCCTTTCTAAATGTCCATTCGGTGTTGCATTTTCCTGATGCAAATATATAATGGAGAAATGCTGCGTAAATGGAATCATACATTGATTCACCTCAGCCCCACCATAAGTGTTAACTAAAATCTTGACAATGTTCACTGTAAATATAAATACAGCATATTGTGAATCGTATCAAAACGATCAAGATTTTTTCTACTTACAAACCTGATCATTCAAACAAAACTTTTACCCGATAAGAGTTTAACTAATAAATCGCAATCCAGCGCTGTATCAAATTCCAGTCGATTCCCGAGACTGAACTTGAGAGGAATGTCTCTGTTGAATCTTGCACCAACCAGAGAGTGCTACCAGTAGGTTTGAGTCTCCAACTGGAGTCCACTTCTTAACAGTCTATGACTGCATCCTTCAAGTCGTACCAAAATCCCTTTATGAATAGCATTGGCATTTGTAGTCGTAGGGCTGTGAGTGATCAGGAATGCATGCAAGGCTACAAAGTTATCCAATTGAGAATAGCTGATCCTCCAGTCCGAAAGGAATTCTTTACGACTGCGGATAAGTTGACTCACTAGTACCAAAGGTGTTATTAACTGCTGTGTATTATCCCTCCCCTAGGGCAATCCAAGCTCCTAAAGATAGTCGGTATTTGTTCAGGATCTACCCCTTATGGGTGTAGATGGGGAAGTGGTACTGTACTTGAATTATCCCAACCACAGGAAGATGATTTACCTCATTGGATTGGCATGATGCATGGTTGTGATTCACCAGATGTTCAAGACCTGTTCTATCTGGTATCAATCTTGATGAAGAGGTAACCCCAGGCTTCCAGTAATATTTGAAAAAAAACCAACCAAGGGTGTTTCTTTTTAGATGCCATCAGTTTTTTTGGCTCTTGTGTGGTGTGCCAGCTGCAATGGGCGGTGTGTGTGTGTGTGGGGGGGGGGGGTGACAGCAATTTGCAGTGCTAGTTCAGACATGACATGGCAAAAGGCAAAGGCAAAAGAAAACGGTGGGTTTTATTAGGTGGGGCCAGAGAGAGCAAGGCCCTGGGTGGCATTTTTGTAGTGACACCTGGCCATCTGATCAGAATTAAACTTGAGACCCCCTGGCCCTTGCTCTTATTCAGATTCAGTTTCCATTTCCCTTGAACCACCAGGATTTTCGGAAGTCCTTTCGCTCCTATTTAGTCTTAAGGGAACTGTGGCGCCTTAATTTGCCTTTACTGGCATAAATGTAGCCCCCAAAACAAACACCTAATGGCTAGATTTAAAATCACCTTGTGTCTTTAAAAACCAAACCTGTGTGTCCTACCCAAATATATCCTCTGCCAAACATCCCCCCATTACAACCCTAATTCCTCTCCCCAAGTGCCAGAATGGCAGGGATTTGTAAACTGCCACCTTATTGAATCCTCCAGGATGTCCTGAATCCAACATTTGCATAATTATGGTATCCTTAATGTTCATTTGATCAGTGTTTTCTTGCTGTGTGTAGCCGCTGTGCCCCCTCCTCCCTTCCTACCATTGCAGGCTTACAGTTCCTGATGTTTCCAACCTGTTTGATCACCCTACATCTTAATATTCAACATAAGGGGTGCATCCACTGCGACGGATGGACCATCCGTCTCCCTTCATTGTTTTTTTTCTCCATAGAAATCAATGATAAATGAGACGGATGAAACTGAGGGATGTACCAATCCGTCGGCAGTGGATGCACCCCTTAAGACAGTTGATGCAGTCTCCCCAGGCTCAGGTTTTGCCAAGCAGTGGGATAAAGCTATAATCCAGACATGATCTGGACATGTCTTAATCTATTCAATTACCTCAACCATAGTCAGTCATTCCAGGCAAAAGGGGAGGGGAATCTACATAGTTCATAATTGCATCATGTATTTACAGGAGGGTGTTGTCCTATTGTAAAAAGAGCTGTGAGTATGTGCCCTCTTTTCTAAACAAGTCGTGCACTGCTTCACCATTCAACTTGCACTCACCACATTAGTCTGAAAAGTCATCTGCCTTGTTTAAAATAGAAAGAGCTGCACTATCAGGTACTTACTCATGTCACACACTTTATAGTTTATTATACTGACTAACTTCTCCCAACTAGGTACCTACTCAAATCCCCCTTTTTTAGCACCGTACTTGAATGAAGGAGCAACAAAAGGGACAAGTTATAGCTACATGAAAAGAAAGGACTGGGAACAAGGGCACTTTTAGCCAGCTCTTCCTTTTACTATAGGAGCAACATCCTCCTGGATTGCTTCACTCCTCAGAATTTAACATGATGCACATATATGCAGTGCTGAGAAAAAAAAGACTTGCCAGGACTATATAATTGTGCTTTGCAATGGCCAGGGAGCATGAACCCTAAAAGTTCAAAAGGTAAACAGGTTTTTGAGAAGTTGGCATCACTATTGCTGAGGACCCTCTTGACCTATCCTGATTCCTTAGTTAACTTGCCTTGTCATTTATTTAAAGCATGAAGCAGACCATGGGAATAGATACTGTACATGCTATGGCTTTTAGTGGATCCAAAATGCACAATCTTCTGGAAACCACTAAGATAATGCCTAACCATGGTGTTATAGTGTCAATGATGTGTTGTAGAACCAGGAATGTCAATGTTTAAGGGACAAAATTGGCCAAGTGTCTAGTCAACAGTCCTTATCTGCGCCAATTCTTATCTCTACATTGTTGGCAATGCAATCAATCCCACTAGAGAATCGCAGATAAGGTCGATGATTTATTTCACACGTTTGCACCTACTCCCATAGGCTTACCAATGTGATAACACGATTACGGGCTACATGCTATGCTTCTGCAATGTGCTCATTTGTCAGAACGATACATAAATGCAGCCCTGGAGGCGATTTCTCAATGCACTACGATCACACACAGCACTACGACATGAAATCTCAATGCTATTTCTATGGGATTTTTGGTACGACTTGTAGGGGGGTAGTCGTAGTATGTTAAGAAATGGCCTCCTGTAGAGTAACTCGCTGTTCACTGACGCGCTGCAAAGTGCTATCAGTGTGGGGTTAAAACCAAATTAGGGAGCCAAAAATGTCTGCCCCGGGCTCAAACATCCATTTCTTACCTGTGAAAGTTTTACAAGACTTAAAGAGTTTTTGCCCTTCCCTCTTTTAATAGCTATTTGGTAAGAACAAGCTTGTGAACATGGAGACAATGAAACCCCAGAATTGTTGGCCTGATACTGCAAAGAGTATGATGCGCCCCCACTATGTATATGAAACCATCAGTACATTCTTATTAGCCAGTAGTTGTGTACTTTAGTTCTAATGGTACATCAATTTAACTAGGTGAGTCTGGAGGGTGTTGCTCCTATAGTAAAAGGAAGAGCTGGCTAAAAATGCCCTTGTTTCCAGTCCTTTCTTTTCATGTAGCTATAACTTGTCCCTTTTGTTGCTCACAAGTGGTCATTCAAGTACGGTGCTAAAAAAGGGGGATTTGAGTAGGTACCTAGTTGGGAGAAGTCAGTCAGTATAATAAACTATAGAGCGTGTGACATGAGTAGGTACCTGGTAGTGCAGCTCTTTCTATTTTAAACAAGGCAGGTGACTTTTCAGACTAATGTGGTGAGTGCAAGTACTTAGGAGAAGCAGTGCACGACTTGTTTAGAAAAGAGGGCACATACTCACAGCTCTTTTTACAATAGGAGCAACACCCTCCAGGTTGATAGGGTTACATTCATATATATTCTGATCCCCTGGGGTTGATGCACTCTCAAAGAGGTTTACATGATGCATGAATTTAGCCTTGATTTGCACTGTCACTTATAAATACTGCTTGAATGCATCAATACAATTCAGACACAGGACCTATCGACTATGCCACATGCATTCCTTCTGTCCTCTCTTTTCTGGGAGGTCTAGCACATACTAAGAGACAGTCAATATGATTGTGTCAATGCCTCTCTCTTAGAGAAATGGGTTGACGCCTGGGTACAGCTTCGTAATATGGTCATTCAGATCCAGTCATGACCTGTTCTTTTGTAGAAAATTTGCACTTGGGATGATATCATAAAACAAATACAAACTTAAGACTTGAGGTTTGGTATTTTAAGAAGGTGCATCAGGTATCCAGAATTCATTGGATACACTGGTTGCAAACCTATTATGACAGGGCACCAGAAACCAGCTCGCTGCTGGTAATAGTCCTTGTCACCAGCAACAAGACCCGACCAAGCCGAAGTTTCCTTTTAGAATATGTAATTAATGCAGCCCTAACCAATGGCTGTCATGTATGATTTGAGTGTTAGATGTATAACTGATCATTCAATTTTAATCATTCTGTTATTTTGTGGTTCCATAATGTATACTGTACCGCTTGTCATGAAAAATGCCATTATTTACCATGATCTTAAACGATTACACAAATCCTATGGTACAACATTTATTAGATGATATCATAAGTAGTTTAACCTTGCATCACATAGCGTCACACAAATGTGTAACCTTCATTTGACCTGTTGACCTTGTACTGATGTGACCTTGATGTTAAGCCTGCACTGACCGTGTGTTCTGTTTACTTGCAGGGACTACTATTATAACGCGTGAGTATCGACCTTGGCCAGGGCGGCCATTTTGACCTCGGGGACGCCATTTTGTCTTTGTTGGACAATGCCATTTTGGGAATTATTCATGACAGCTCTTCACAGAAGGCCCTAGAGCAAGGAGAGGAGGGTTGGGGGGGGAGAGCTAAGTGTAGGGGGGTTGAGAGTGAGGCAGGGGGGATAGTAGGGTTGGGTGGAGGTGGGGGGGGGGTCTGAAGGGCAGGTGGCCAGAAGTGAGGTGAGGGGGCGTTCACACCAGGGATTGACACCAGAGGGCAGCAGGAGAATGGCAGCCATACAAGGTGAGGAAGTATAGGCTGGGGATGGTGTATATAACCCTTACACGGGTCACTCAATACAAGCCGCCATATTGTTCCCCACAGGACTTAACCGCATCCTCGTATTTTAGTGTTTCATGGATTTCATGGATGCTGGTACCCTTAAAGAAGGGTTTGGAGCATAATAATCTAAGTTACTCTGTTGACAGCCGCTCAGGCTGTTTGAAAGTGGTAGGATAAGGGGCCATGGTCCTCCCACTCCCAGATGGTGGGGAGGGGGCCAAGACTATATTTTGCCCTTTCCCCACAACTAAAAAGCAGTATAAACTTCTTTGTTGAAATGGTCATTCATTCACTAATTGACCCAAACATTAACAGCAGGAGAATTCATAAATTTCACTTGGGTCCATGCCCACAAACTCCTCAAAACATTGAAAGTGCTTCACTTACAATGCTTAGAATGGTCAACACATTGCCTCCAACACCCCTTGCCACTTCTGTGATACATCCCTATACATCCATGTGTGAATGGTCAGAACGTGGTAATGGGTCTAGCCCTGTTAATGGGTCTACTGCTCATCACGGCCCACCCTTTACAGTCCCCTGGGGGACTCTCACCTCGTCTTGTCATGAGGAAAACAAAGTAATTATGTGAATGATTATTACGTCTTCTTGAAAACAGGTTTCAGTGTTAAAATAGTGGGTGCTCGAGTTCTCCCGTTCACAAGATGAGATGACCAATGTTGTGCTTACGAATAGCTCAGTACCTTATTAACCACCACTGCATTGGCACATCATTGACTTTCTTTTAGATTCAAGGGTCAAACTGATATCTAAGGGGAGGCATACAAAGGCAAAGGTTTAGAATTGGTCTGATTGCCAGCTGTGGCGATAACCTGTGGTGATACAAAGTCCAAATTTTAAACTTTCGCATCTATCTGATATCATTTAGTAAGATGTGTTCAAAGTTCTATTTATCTGGCATAAATTCATGATTCAATCATAGATATCTGGCCATTTTTTTATGGAAATATGGGCATTCTTCCATTTTTCTGGCAATATGGCTCTTTTGGGGTTAATAATATTGGTCTGCTGTAATCAGCTCTTGAATATAAGTCTTCAATAATTAGCCGTTGTGTTGCTTGTGAGAGTACGTAATCAGTGAAATGTGAAAAAGGGGGGTAAGTCAAAATGCAAAACCCATGGCTTTCAAAATAAATAGATACATTTACACAAAATACCACTCATAGATTATTACTTTTTACAAAACTCTTCTTAAATTATATCTTCCCTAAGCATGGGGGAAGAAGGAGTGATTTTTAAAGTATTTCTGCACCATCCTTAGCTTAGTCTGTAGAAGAGCAAGTTTGAGAAGCTAAATGTTTCAATAATTGTTTGAATGGTACTATCTGTATCAAACTTTATTTATTTTCATTGATTTTTTTAAATTTATTTTCATTTTGTAGGCGGACGGTAGAGCAGGCTTCAATAAGGTAGCTATCCATAATGCTATCCATAAACCATATACCCCAGTTCAAATCACATTAATATAATGTGTGACTTTACCAAACATGCATTTGGGATAGAGGTAACTGCATGAGGGTCTGGATTCAATCTTTATTATCCCTCCGAGGTGTGAAGAATGGCTCAGGAATTTTTGCTCATTAGTTGTTATCATGATGCACTTATGCAGTGTCACGTGACACTTCATTGATGCATCATGCATGCTGTCCTTTTCAAAGTGTATCATGACTTAACGTTAGTACGATAATTGGAAAAAGCATTTAAATAGAAATGAATACACTATAAAGTAGGTCTCAAATAAGTGTCAGCTCCTAAAATAGGGCCATGGGGAAAAGTTGAACTGAAATCTATAAGTGTGCTTATAAGGGCGCTTGTACCAGCCACAAATTTACTTCATGGGGCTTCACCATTGTCCACGCATACAAGGAAGGGGTGTAATCCAGAAGGGCAGATGCTGCAAATAGATATCATCTTAACATTGGCATGTCATTTTTGTTCAATTCCCACACCTTTTTTAATCTTCATGGGATCCTAATGCTAGAGCCCTTTCCCTAGTATTTCTAAAGAGGTAGGCAAATGTTTTGAAAAACATACGGATACCTTACAACACTAACACTACAACATCCCTCAGTTATATTCTATTATATATCCGGCTGTTCAGACTGTGCTGTGAAGAAAATAAAGTAACAGAAAGAACAACATTTCAATGGAAACATTTGTGTGTATCGTGATTGGGAAATAGCAGGACCGCAGCGCTAGCCCCTGGTGGCCCCTGACCACTTTGTTCTGGCCCTTGATGCAGCATGGCTATTTGAAGTGAAAGCGAGCCTGGTTCCATTCAAGTGGCAGCCATGTTTGTTGAAGGTCACGTGATAGTCATAAGCCCTCAAGGACCGGATAGTGTGTAATGTCCATTTGTTGGCATGATATATGAAGTCAATCTGGATGGTATTTCTCAACATATTAATCACTGATCTTGGCACTATACTTGTGACATGAGAAATGTGGACAAAGTGATCCATGTTATTTATATGGAAACGCCATAAGATCTTCATTTATTCTTCATTTGCCGCTTATGCGATTTATCCAAAATGAGAGAATTGTAGTAAGCCTTAAATTGTTAAAGCCTACATCACAATTGACAAATTGCATCAGCTATTGCATATCAAGCTAGAAGACTGTTGTAAAAGCTTTTTTTTCTTTAAATTATCAAAAATACTCTCACAAAAAAAAACCCAGAGAAGTTAATTCATGGTAGCCCATTGGACTGCTCAGTTCAGGCAGGACCATTACCGCAAATGATGAGTGACTCCATAGCAGACCAATGATGCTCAGAGGACAGACAGGGGAGTCTGGCCACCAATTGGTGGCCCTAGATTAGACCTAGACATTATATCTATAGTGTAACCCCTTGTGGGTTGTGCTATGTTAGTCTATACCGAGGTAGAAGGCTGTCCAATGACCGCAGCCATTGCTGGAGCTGGTTACCAGTGATTTATAACTGATGAATGCTAGCAGATGACCCACAGTGAATAAGTGGGCTTTTTTCATTAGCTGGTAATTATTCCTGCTAGGTCGCTATATTGAGAAGTGCTGGGGTACTCAAAATGTAATCTGCACTAGTGTTCAGGAATAAAGGGGGAAAGGGGGTATTGAAATAAAATGTTAAGTACTATGGTCTCTATATCAAAACTAAATGTCTGATTTTAAAAGAACCTATGCTCTGACCCTGCTGCATTAATTCTAAACTATTCAAGAAGTAGCCATTAATTAATTATTAACTCGGAGGGGGGTTGTTGGTGGTTTTCAAAAAGAAGTTGCCCTATTCATATGGGGTTGAACTGTTTCCATCTGTTTAGTGCCAAAACAAAATGTACATAGCTAGTTCAAAAAAAGGGGGTCTGGAAATTATTCATGTATTTGAGCAGAAACCAACCACCATCCTTTCCCCTTATTAATTAACGACTATTCCTCTATTATATGAATTCTCCCTATTATCGCTCATGTCTTCTGCTTGCAGCCCAACCCTACACCCCGGCCCTGGTTTGGCACATAGAGAACAGGTGGCGCCACCCTTCCTCAAACGGCCTCATCCAGACCTAATTGACCTTGAAGAATTCACGTGAGCCTCCTTTTTTATTTAATTACTCTTTCTATTAACTTTCTAGTATCAGTTAATCAAACTGGATATATGTAACTAATTTCTTATATCAGCTTAATCTAATTTTCCAATACAGCTAAGGTAATTACCAGCTTTTGATTTATTTTGAGCTTAAACGATTCTAGTTCTTATGAGCTTATATGATCCAGTTCTATTTCTTTTGCAAGATGTAACAAAGGTATAAGTCGTAGATTAATTCAGCCTTACATCTTTTGTGATTTTACCAAAACAGGAAATAATGAATACAAAATGATTGCAACTAAAGACAAAAATTAACATCCAAACCCTGCACTATGGTCTTTTGAGAGCATATCACCTTACCTTGGCCATGTGCATGAATGCAGAATCAGACTGCTTTCGTACAAGACCTGCCTTTATTTAAAGACATTGATTCCCTTAAAATGCATTCCCTTATAACCTCTAACCAATCAACATAATGGCCTTTTTACCCTTGGACTATCCCGATTTCTACATTACAGTGAATTGGCTGAAGTGGCACCGAGGCCGGTTCTACTTCGACACCCCTGGCACGAAAAGTTAACTATATTCCATCTTAAAACACATACTTTAAGCATTAATGCATTATGTCTATTGGTCGTCTTGAGGAATTCATGCCTCATGCCTACACTATCTGCTTGATTAAGGTAATTGCGAAGCACCAGTGGAGTGCAGACGAATCAGGGTAGTCGATGCCCCTTTAAGACCTAAAGTCCTCATATTGACAATTGAACCTCATTGTATATTGCTAATAACAATCAGAATGACTGCCTCAAGTCATCATTTTGACTACATAAGCCTATACATTTGGGTATTGCCTATCCAAGGACCTATAACATCGTCTGCACTAACAAGTTTTTAGTACTGCCAGTAGGTTCAGGGTGCATCATTACGACCAATGGGCATGATGCGTTAATGCACAACCTACCCTTACAGGGCCAATCTATTGTGACTTTCTTCAAAGAATATATCTAGCATTAACCAATCACTATCCTCCTTTCTTTTTCAGTCCTGTAGCACCACGGGGTCTAGTCCCTCCACCAATGAAAAGGCTCCGTCCAGAACACATTCCTCCAATCAAAATGCCCGGTCACCTCAAGCGTAACTTGGTGCCCCTGCCCGGTAACGCGGCGGCAGCGGCGGCCATGATGAAAGGTCGTATCCTGGTGCCCAGGTTAAGGATGGGCAAAGTGGCAAAGGCTGGATTACCAATGAAGATGGGCCCCAGGCCGAGTGAACTAGGAGAATATGGTAAGTTGGTGTAAAGTTCATAGTATAAGAATAAAATGATTTGTAGCATTTATACTGCATTGGTCTATATGAGCGCCTGGTCCTTGTATAAATCCTAGTCTTGAAACCCACCTGTTATATGGAAGCATTGAGTTTAAGAAAGATTTCACCAAAATGTAAGTCTTGATAAAAGTGCTGCTTTTCTTTTTTATACAAAATGAGTACAGTTGAAATTGAAAGCACCCACACCCTACTACACCGCAATATGGTCGATGGTGCATTTTGAGTCATATTATCAAACTGTATCTGCAAAAGGTTTGACTTCAAGCTCAGAACAAATGTTTATGTCTGAAGATTCTAGATGCTAAGCATTAATGGAGGGATATGTCAGCCCTGCAAGTTGGAAATGGCACCAAAACATCATTCAAAAATGAACTAATCGATCCTTCTGGCCCTAGGATATCGACGTTACTCCTTTTATAAGACTACATCTCTATGTATTGTCACACGTTGAGTTTGTGCTAGGGATAATACCTACTTCATCAGAATATTCAGATATACATGGAGTATTTCCACTCCTGTGCAATTCATGGGTTCAGGAAATATGAGCGGTATATGCCATAAGCTTTGCCTTTTCAAGGCTCTGCTGTTCATGCGTTGGCATGTGCCGATGGTGTGTTCTATTAGGCTTGTTTGTCAATACACTCTTGCTCTGCATAAAAGTCCAATAAACTTTAATGTTTGGACAAACATTATCTTAAAATGTTTTGAGTCTGTTTTGTGCTGATTCAAACATCCTGCCTTGTATCATGATTTGTGAAAACATGAATGTCATTTGGGTTTAATGTTTGTGTAATGTGTTATTTATATAGGCATGTGCCGGGACATTTACAAAGAGGTTTGACAGACCTCATTGCCAACACCCCTGACATGATGCACCAATGCTCATCAGGAGGCCATTTCTTAACACACTATGACTGCTGTTCTTTAAATCGTAGTGAGAACCTAACAATTTGGCCATAACAGCACCATGAACTAATAGTCCCTAATGTCTGCACCAGTACGACTGCCCTACTAAACCTTATGCAATTACTGCATAGCTGCTGATCATAGTGGGCAGTCGTAGGGCAGTTCCTATGATAGCCTGGCTTATTCATTGCATTTTTAAATTGAGTTGCTGTGTGTAGTTGTAGTACATTGAGAAATGGCCTCCTGATACACTCACCAGCACTGCATTGGCGCATCATGCCTCATGCCAATCCTGACAGACACTATCCAAAAGAAAGGCAATCTACTCACCAGTGCCGCATTCATGTATGAAAAGAATTGGGCATAATGTATGAACACGTTGGGTATCCCATAAATGATGAACAGAAGGAATTATCAGCAAAAGCTCTCCTTTTCACCTTACATGCTATTGCAATATGATGCCAGTGGCAGTCTTTAGAATACAGTATCTCCTTTTAAATCAAGTATCAATAGGAATATTGACCACAGCCAATCAACAGAAAAAGGAGGTCTTTCTGTAAGTGAGATCAAGGTTACAGCAGAACCTCTGTTGACACTTGCGGGAGGTTCAGGAGGCCATTTCTCAATGTACAACGACTACATGCAGCCACTACAATTTAAAAATGCCAAGATTAAGCCAGGCTTTCGTAGGAACGGCTGCTCACTATGACTGCACACTACGATTAGCAGCTATGCAGTAATTGCATAAGGTTTAGTAGGGCAGTCGTACTGGTGCAGGCATTAGGGACTACTAGTTCATGGTGCTGTTATGGCCAAATTTTTAGGTTCCCACTATGGACAGCAGTCGTAGTGTGTTAAGAAATGGCCTCCAGTTTCAGGGAGCACATCTTTTTGGGCCGTTTTCCACCAGCCAATATGGATGGTTCCTCTATCAGCCGACAGCTGCACCAAAGTACCACCTCGGCCAACATGGCTGCCATAGGGTTCAATGGCAGATACAGGGGCCATATCAGTTGGTGGAAAATAGGCCTTAAGGGCTGCTGATACAGGAGTGCATCATGCCCATTGGTTGGTCATGATGCACCAATGAAGTGCTAGCAACACTGCTGACCAGGAGGCCATTTCTTAACACACTACGACTGCTGTCCCTTAAATCATAGTGAGAACCTAATAATTTGGCCATAACAGTACCATGCACTAGTAGTCCCTAATGTCTGCACCAGTACGACTGCACTACTGAACCTCATGTAATTACTTCATAGCTGCTAATCGTAGTGAGCAGTCATAGGGCAGTTCCTACGATAGCCTGGCTTATTCTTGGCATTTTTAAATCTTAGTGGCTGTGTGCAGTCGTAGTACATTGAGAAATGGCCTCCAGCACTTCATTGGTGCCTTATGACGACCAATCAGCTGCATCAGCGGTCCTCAAAGGGTTAAGACTTATATGAGTAGTTTGGCAGGTGGCGGCGTGACCTGGTGTTATATTGATCAGGGTGATGTTAATGTTCAGGTGTGTAAGGGACAGCGGCACACCTGGTCACAGGTACACAATGACCCACCCACTCATTTCACTACCCCTCCGCCCACCACACACCTCCTTTTCTCCCCTCTCCACCTCATGCCAACTCCGAGATTTACCAAACACATTATCTCCCTACCCATAAACACTGTGCGAAAATGAGGATTTATGCTACTTTGTTCAAATCAAATACAATAGGGCAATTTTCGACCATAGTTTCTTATAGTTGGAGGAATAAGTAGGCGATTTTCTAGCTTTCAATTTCGCGAATAACTTGGTTAAATTTGATGGTTGATGGTAGTGAATTAAATGAGCCAATGTTGCTAGTGTAGGCTACTTATCAATATAAAATAGTCTCAAATGTGCGACCACAGTGGGCAATCACCCCATAGTCACATTTTTCACTCCCTCCGTAATCCTGCCCCTTTCCCATCTCCCTTATTTCCTACATCCCTGCCCTTCTCACACCCTGGCAGTAACTTCTCCTGCCCTAGTTCCTCAGGAGGCTGTTGCTCCTATAGTAAAGGGAAGAGCTGGCTAAAAATGCCCTCATTTCCAGTCCTTTCTTTTCATGTAGCTATAACTTGTCCCGTTTGTTGCTCACAAGTGGTCATTCAAGTACGGTGCTCAAAAAGGGGGATTTGAGTAGGTGCCTAGTTGGGAGAAGTCAGTCAGTACTATAAACTATAAATAAACTATAGAGCGTCTGACATGAGTAGGTACCTGGTAGTGCAGCTCTATCTATTTTAAACAAGGCAGTTGCCTTTTCAGACTAATGTGGTGAGTGCAAGTACTTAGGTGAAGCAGTGCACGACTTGTTTAGAAAAGAGGGCATATACTCACAGCTCTTTTTACAATAGGAGCAACAGACTACAGGCACTACATAAACAAGAGCCAGAATAGATACAAAAACAAACAGAGGTGTGTCACCAGACTCTAGTGGAGTTTTATCATCTGTATTTTAATATCTTGACATTTTCAACTTATTTATCCTTAATGTAATCATTCCCACTATCCATAAACGCAGTTACTTGCTTAGATGAAATGCATTAATTTATGTAACTCTACATGGGTTAATGTTCACCAATGGCCGTGATGCATTGGTTCTTAAACATTTACTTTACCCTTAAGGGCCGAAAATTAATTCGGTTGGCCCATTGGTTGGTATGATGCACCAATGAAGTGCAGGTGTGACCTCTCACCAGTATCATGCCAGCCCTTCTGGAGCGAACTGACCAAGTGGGGTCAGCATGAATACAGCCCTTGGAAATAACTCGCAATGGCTAGAATCATACATCGCGACAACCGATGGGCAAGATTCAGCCATGCATTTATGGCTGTTTGAAATGGGTAAAGGATTAAAACACTATGCTGCCCGTAAAGGGTTGCACGTACCCTATGCATTGTGTACTGCCTTGCACTGAGGAGCTGCTCATCTTCAAAGACACTTTGTGAGCAGCTCAGACAGCCTTGACCTTGGATGTACATATTCTGTCTTATACAGACCTCCTATAAGTATATGAAGTAGGTCTTGGCAATAGGAGCATTAGCTGTGTCATATAGTTCTTTACAAAAGCTTACAGATTTCCTTTTCCCAAAATGGTTGGTTTGATGCTTTTTCACTTTAAAGACAGTTACTATTGGTCAGCACACTTCACATAATATGATGTACTTATTAGTCTACTTGTAGGAGTGTGTCGACCCTGTGGGATAGGCATAATGCATTGATGTATCCCTTCAAGTTACCTGCAATAGATATGATGGCTTAATGCGATTAAATGAGCACACCCAGAGGTCCTTCCTTGCAGTAGTTAGGTGCTGGTGAGCGGACTATCATGCCGGCCAATGAACATGGCACATTTATGCATTATCGGCCCTTAAAGGGTTAAAAGCTAAAAATACAGCTAGGAGCAACTTCTGCCATTAACCCACATGTTTATGATCAAACTCTGCACATAGACCTTCATATTGATTAGGTGTATATGTCCAAAATAACATAGAGGTCGATCTATAACTATGTATATCTACTCCATAGTTCTAGTTTAGAATTGATTAGTTATATATATATATATATATATATATATATATATATATATATATATATAGTAGGTGTCACATGATCAGGCAAAGTTTGTTCTAGGGAGAGTGTGGCTCATCTGATGCAGAGTTGCAGCTGATAGCTTCCTTGGATGGAATACTATTTCAATATAAACTTTGTTTTGTATATATTTCAGAGTCCCCTGAGATTTTTATCTATATTTTTTAGTATTATAAATTGTAAGATTAATGAAAGTTTGCCTGGCCGATGGAAGTGGAACCAACGCTTATGGCCGATGGCCCCTAAGTGTAAAATCGGGCCAAAATCACTACAATCATGGATGGCCTACTTTACAATGGTACATATTGATTCAGACATAATAAATTATTTATCAATAACTTTTGTACTTTTTGTGTATTTCAGAGTCGCCTGACATCTTGATCTGTGGTACCTGTAAGCAGACCTTCCCAGAGCTCGACAAGTTACTAACACACAAACAGACGCGGTGTAAGCTCCGCTTCCTCTGCCGCTGTAACGAGGAGTCAGTCAAACACCTAGCAGACCTAAAAAGTAGGTGTCAGCTTTTTACTATTGTCATGTTTTTGTGTCCTATTTGATTCATATAGAGGGGTGATAATATAAAAGTATTGGGGGTGAGTATTAGGGCATAGTGCCTTAAAAGGGTATTCCATCTCATACAGTTAAAAAAACCCGTTACTAATAAGTTTATATAATTAAAAGTATGGAAGAAAATTGTCAAAATAGGTCTGCTCAGTCGGCCAGAAATCAGGCTTATGGAATACCTTATTAAAGGGGTGCGTCCACTGCCGATGGATGGACCATCCGTCCGTTTCATCCGTATCATTTATCATTGATTTCTATGGAGAAAATGACGGATGAAGGGAAACGGATGGTCCATCCGTCGCAGTGGATGCACCCCTTTAGAAAGGCATACAATCCACGAAGGGGTGAGGATATGAGGTAGAAGGGGATAAAAAGGTTAATTTCATTAACACAAAAGTAGGTCTGATGGAGTCATTGGCAGCTGCAAGAAATGCAGGGAAGGTATAGGTTGGGATTTCTGATCAAAACAAAACATTTTATACCAGGATCCTTGCATACAGCATTTGTTAAAAAAACAAAGCCTGACTTAACAGACTGTAAACTGGCATGTTAAAATAAACCAAAACCAACTAAGTATGACTTGCAACCGAAAGAGTCTTTCCTCCTCTGAAGAGGGAGTAGTGTATAAAAAGTAGCATATCATTTGGCAAACACTGCGAAATATTATCAGAAGTGAAACCAGAATTAAGACCGGGAAAGTTATTTAGGGGATGTCCTTTGGAGAATAAGATTAAGGGACATTTTTCATGTCATTTGAGCTGGACCATGGGGAAGGACGGAACTTGAACTTAACTCCATGTTAAGTGGGATTCTATGAGCTACACTGTTACAAAAAACACACCTATTACACAGTTATAGACACCTAGCATCAAGTGGCTGTAAGAGAGCACTATGAGTGTCATTTCCATGGTGACGGGAGGTGATTGGGGCAGCCATGCCTATAGCCCAATCTCTATTAAGACATAACACACCGTGTACATGTTTAAAGAGAGATTCCAAGGGCTGTATGCATCCAAATGGGTCCAGCTTGGACCTGGAAATCATATTTTCCTTTAAATGGTACTAACTAAGCAGTACCAGACACACCCTTTGAAGGTTGTGAAAGAGGACTGAGACCATTTGAAGGTTGTGAAAGAGGACTATGAGTGCCATTTCCATGGTGACGGGAGGGTGTTTACCCACTGACTGCTGTAATTTCCGGCCTTCACCCCTTGGTTGATGTGATACCAGTGTCATTGAGCTCTGGGACTCCACAGGATTCAGACAGTGCCAATCACACAATCTACACACTTCCCTTTCCTCCCTTCTCAGATATGCCATCAACACCCCATTCCAACCCATATCCACAGCTTTCTTTTGTGTGGAGGAACTATTTATGTTCTGTCTTTTTCCCCCTTATCAACCATGTTTTTTTGTTCCCTACAAGCTGCAATAACATCTATGACATCTCTAAATTTCTGTCAGTTGTCTGTTCTCATATGAAGATGTACTAGAAACAATTTCTCAATTCTTAAGTGATCTTCATTAGCTGACCCTGACACGACTTAAACTTACAGATGCAACAAATTTAATCAAATTATTTGAGAGATCATTTCACTTTCCTTTTTAACTTCCCCTATTTTGATGATATATTCTAGCATCTTTATGAATTGATTTATCTTGAAAACCCTCTACATCTTCAATGAGGAGTTATTTCTGGCATAGCTTCAGTTAGTTGAAGATCTATGCATAGATCTATGCATAGATTGCAGTTTGGTTATTAGAGTTCAGTTGATTACCATTATTGCACCAGCTTTTGTGTTTGATGCTGCAGTTGGAGCGCACGGCTTGCAGCCCTGCTCTGGATCAATGGTGTTGATTATATACAGTAGGAGTGACTAGTAAAGTCCTAGAAAAGTTTTGTCATTGGAAATCAATCGACCGCTTCGGCAGGGAAAATGGAAGTATATATGGCCTTGGTAAACATTGCTGGATGGATTTGCTTGATGGAAGGTATGCAGGAAAGGGAGTCTGGTCTGAACGCTGTAAGCGACTGTAATAGGATAAATATAATTATCCAATAATAATAATAATGCCTTTCAGCACAGTGCTACTTTTTGCATTGTCAGCCATTATGATGATGTTATTTTTTGTAAAATTCAGTTCAATAGAAAGATACCATCAAATATGTGCCTAAACATACTTCTTCTGAACTCATTTCAGTTGCAACATGATTTAAAATCTATGTAGCCAATAAGATGATAATCATTTTCTTAGATTCAAGCCTCAAAAAGATTATCAAGAACAAAAAAGAACCATTATGATCTATTGGAAGGTAAATCAGTATTATGTTATGCAAGGATCCTCGTACAAAATTGAGGTGTGGGGAGAGTATTTGGGCAATTACTGATTATTAGGTACTACTCGAGCCAATGTATATATGTATAGTCTAGGGAAATGCCACTGACTAAAATAATAGATTAGACACAGAGCTGTTTGTATTACAATATTACATGATATATGAACACAGAGATGGAGTAATAGCACACCACTGTAGGTGGTGAAAAGTTGCATTGTGTTCAGTAGACACTGCTCATCAAAATCAACACCACCGGACTGCAGCTAACACTAAGTACTGTAACGGGTTACCTATCAGTTGGCGCCATTTTTCGCCTTCGAGATGTCGAGAGGGCTTAAGTGCTTTGCAGCATGCATTGGGGGAAGATAACATGATCTATTGAAATCATCAGCTTCAGATTTTGAAAGCTTCCATTACAGCAAAAAAAAACACCATTTTGTCACTAAAAGATTTACTATATTCCAATGACAAACTGTCAAGCAATTGAGCCCAGTAAAACTAGTGTGATTTTTATAATGGCGCTGTGCTGTGGTTGACCCGTTGTGGCACTATATAGTAGGGGTTATACCCTGTGTGTGAATCGGGTGCCACACTTTAGACTCAAATGCACATTGTGTACCCCACTGACATCTCTGCTATGTTTGTGACTTGTTTGATTAAGAGTGCGTCTAATTCATTCACCCCTATCTCTCAGAATACCACATAGTGACCATGCTAACAGAATTCCAGTGCTTCCTTCCCCATCGTGTTCATTCAATGCTCTGGGTTTGACTTTTAAAACACCATTAATTCCCTGTATTATATACTCTGAATGATTATATTATCTCCCTTTTTGGATATTTACATGAATAGGATTATGGATAAGTGTAATTTCTTTTCTTCATTATTTCTCAATTAAGTAACCCTTATTTAATTTCCCTATTACTCACTGTTCTCAATCAAATAACAACTAAAAATGGTCACTAAATTATTCAATAATTGGGAGAATTTACCAACTCCTGATTGACAGCACAAGTGTTTGCAGTATTTTGTAGAATTCCACACAGTTTGAATTTTTGCCAAAATACTCAAAGTTTTCGTGCGATTAAGACCATGTTATTATTTTACGGTGCCTGTTCCCCACTGCCTATTCCCAGGATGCAAGTTTTGAAAAAGGTTTTCGTCCATGCAAAAGATCTTGCGACATGAAGTTTTGCCTTCTCTATTTAAGTACACTCTTGAGGTTAAGTGATTCACTTTAATGGCATTCTGCCTGAAGAATTTACTTTATTTGTAATTAGGAAGTCCAAAGTCAATGACCAGCTGGTGATGCATTTATTGTTTTTCAACTTAATTTACTCTACTGAAGCCTAACTAGAGGCAATACTATTTGGAAACCTTGCTTACTACATAATCTGTGCACTTAAAGAGGTACTTAAAGAAGCTTAAGGTCTCAACTTCATGCAGTCCCCATCCTGACTGAAACTTAACAATTTTGGAAATGAAAGAAATTAAATTTGAATCCCCTACACATTTGTTTGAAAAACTGCACTATTAATCATTTCCTATGAAATTTATGCAGACCAGAAAATTCAAATTTTTCATCAAAATATACACCCCGTTGATGCTCATAATGCTCAAGGCAACTGCATTCTTGGAATGGCGAGCGGTGGAGCGACAGACGCTCACCCTTCATAGGGGATTTGGAGTTTTGTAGAAAGTATTTAAAAAAGAGAAAAAAATGCTCATTTTTGGCTATTTTCCTTGTGTGATGCCTGGTCAGATGGCGGTGACCCAACGACGCTGTCTTGTGCCACGTGCCATGCGCCCTTCTCCAGTAGCTGGGAGCTGTGTCAGCACGTTCAGACTGAACACGGTCTCAATATCTATGTCCTCCCCAATACAAACAACGTGAGTAACACCAATTTTTAACCACACAACCATGTCTTTTATAATATTACATATTTATATATATCAAGTACATGCTGCTTTTTCATCATCATTATTATTAATATTTCAATTTTGTAAGAGAGAAACCAAGGAAAAAAGTTTGTAATGTTTATTATTGATTGTTCCATTTTCTTGTTGTATTTCTGTCTTCTGTAGTATGTTTATTATATACATGCAGTTGCAATATTTATCATATCTATGTATGCATAGGCCTTTTACTGCACTGCAGATCTAAGAGTAAACCATTTAAAAACTTATGCTTTTTTTTGAATGACCGTCTTTGTTTGAATATTATTATATGTGTCGATACGCATTGAGCCTATGCTAAGCTTCTTTACGTATTACCTTTTGAATGTTCAAATTACATTTATTTATAATGTACTTTTACAAAGGGGTCCCATTTTCTACTGTTGTTCATCTCTAATGACCGTCCATATGTACTGTGCAAATGCACCATGATTTGCAGCATTTTTAGCTGTAGGTCAATTCATTATCATTTGTTTATCCATGTTTCTGGTATGGAGGTCTCAATCGTTGGTGAAAGACCGTGCATCAAGTCATCTTTTTAGATTTTTTTTTCGATCTTAAGACTTAACCTCAAATTTAGGAACCGATAGGTCACAATGTGAACTCAGACATTGATTCTTGTTTCCGTTATTCTTTATACTGTCATACCCCTTCTGTTAATCTTGGTTTAATTTGCAACCCACTGTATCCCTTCCCGAAATCCCAATGCTCCCAAACCTTACTCCAAATTCCCTTACCTAAACTGCCACCTATTCCTTGATACTTAAGAAAAGACTACTAGAAGATATATCACTTGTAGTATTTATTATAAAAAAATATGTAATATGATATAGATACTACAAGTTTGCTAAGCAGAAACAAAATAAGTAATGGCTAATGTCTAAGCAGTAAATGGATTCATTTTTCCTAAAAATTACATTCAATAAAACATATGCAATAATTTATTGCACTCAAAAATGAAAGAATTATTTCGTCAAACATGGTGGGGCTGCACTTTCGACCAGTTTTGAAATGTACATCTTGAAGTAAAAATGTGATACATTATAAGGTACATACATTTACACTTCAATACAAAGGTCATCAGAACACATTATACATCAATAGTGATCTAATCTAAGACAATATCGAATTATCAACAACGCCGAACAAGTCAAAGGCTCCTTATTGGTGAATCGTGCTGCCTAGCGAGTATATCAAACAAAAGAGGGAAGTTTACGGATAAAGTTGAAATTTGCCAGAGTTGAATTCATATAATATATTAATGATATTACCATTATGCAAAGTCCTCTCTAAATTGTTGCTTCATTACCTTTTAATCTTTCTAATCTGCAATCTGAACCAGGTTTACAAAACATTTAGCATAATATTATATTAGGCACTGACCATCATCATTATATTGAATTAGAAACTACTAAATCATTGCATAATTGGGCCCTCAAGCAACTAGTGTTGTTAAGATTGGGTGATAAGGCAGTGCATTGACAGTAAATACTGCGGGTATTCATGCTTGGCAATCTGAATGGGCAAATTGTTTACGATTCTTCCGGTCAAAGAGAAATTTGTGATTGAAATTTAGAATTCCCTGACGTCGTTGTATTAGAATCCGATTCAAAGGACCCTGAGAAACTTTCCAGAATACAACAGACTCTTTAATGCAATTAGATTGGTCAAAGTATTGAATCATATGATATGTATTATAATTCTTTAAGGCAGAAAATGTTTCAATGCCATTCTGTTGCTCAACCCTCAATTTTTCCTCAGTAAAATTTGACAAAAGGGGAAGAAACAGTGATCAGCCACTCACTTTGCATGCAATGGAATGGAGCATTCCATTAGCTGGGCACTCAATCTGACAACTTAATAAAGTAAATGTGAGGAAGATTGGGCTCCAGATCTGCATTAGTCATGAAGTTGTCATGCCCTTTCCTTCAACAAATGTGAAAAGTCATTTATAACTATCAGAAATAAATGACTTCATTGAACTAGGAGAGCTTTTCTCATATATCAATTCTAAACAGCAGGATTTAGAATTGCCGCCCTGGTGTATAAGGTTATTCCATTGAAATCTATGAGTGGAAAAAAGAAGTGTTTTTTTAAACTCTCCTTAAGAAAAAAAGAAACTACACACAATAGTATACTATTCAGGTAAATGAAATAGAGGTAAGTTAAATTAAGGATACACAATTCTATGTCACAACAATATAACCAGAACTACACTACTATCTGTCCACTAGCCTGGCCTGATCTTTGTAGAAACCTTAAATGTCCCTATAGGCTATGCTGCAAGAAAGGGCGACATTCTTGAAGTATTTCTGAAATTATGAATAGATTCTATAGAACCGATTCCTTATCCATTGCCAAACACTTAGCAGTATTGCTCCCTTTGGTATATAAGTGACTCTCTTTTAAATACTCCATGAACACCTTATAGTAAGTTTAATGCAATGGTCCAATTAATTTTGGCAATGAAATATTGTGCTGTTATTAACCAATATTGAGAAATCAATTCAATATTGACATATTGTTTATCAACTTCAGTGAACAACCAGTCCTTTCTTGAAGCAATAGTCTATAGTAATCATGACATTTAAGCTTTTAAGTGTCACACTGCAAATCTCATAGTTCATATAAGTCATTGCTATAAACATCAATGAAATTTCTTGAAATGAGAGTTATATCTAATATACATCTTTATTCTCTTTAGGTTGGTGAAATTAGAAAAAAAAGATCCAATACAAGGGAAAGTTATAAATATAACAATATTGAAAGCAACATTGACTGTTGAAATATAACATCACGACTGAACAGAAGTGTATTTTAATAGTGGTTTTATGTAAGACTAGTTATTGTGAAAGCCAGACCAGTTATTCTTTGGTGCCAGAGTTTTAATTTTGAACAAGATGATTGAGTGCAACAATAATTACCATTCTCCATTGACCCTTTATGAGAATCCATGTTTTTCCTCCAACTTAAGAAATGTCCATTTGTTCCCTTCTTGTCTTCCCTAAAAATGTCATTCCCCATTTTTGTCAATTTGGACATTCTGCAACACTGAAGGTTTTTTTTTTCATTTCGATGTGCGAGGTTTTCCCTTTTTTTCTCATGTCAATATGCGTGTCTTTGTTATACAGGTGTTCCCATGGGCAGGTTTGATGTATCGGTCATGTTTTATTTTCATTTCTCTTTATTTATGTTTTTCGCGGGGTACCTTTTTGCAAGTGTTTTGATGGATGGAATTTACTTTAACCCCTGAAGGTTGCCATAATGCCTTAAGTCAACATCTTCTATTGTTGTCATGAAACACCAAGGCCGAACTGGCGAGTTACTCACCAGGGCCATATTCATACATCCTGCTAACCAGTCAGGATTGTATAAAGCCAGTACGATTGGCATGATGCATGAACTTAGCCCTGGAAGGCATTTCTCAACAAAGTAATTTCAGCTTCTCCAGTCATATCTTCATAGAGTTTAGTGCAAATTCTCTGGCCCCCATATGCAGAAAGGAACCCATTTGGTACAATTACTCTGTACGACTCAACAGTGGCGGATTTAGATGGGGCGCAGGGAAACACGCACCCCCCTTTTTCCCAGTACTTAAGAGTTTAATGACATATTTTGGACCTCAAAATTTGGTCGAAAACAGGGGGTGCACCCCCTTCTTTTTGGCCTTGCCCCCTCCCTATCCAGATCTTACACCGCCACTGCTAGTGACTGTGTCTAATCAAACCCTGTTGAGTAATGTCTCCATACAATTTGGTAACCTGCCAGAGCTACATTTATGTAGTTTGATGACAAATGAACATGCTCCCGTAAGGCAATATGCTACTTTTGGAGGGTTTATAATTCTTAAAGGGAAAAAAACTAAGGTGTCGCTTCCTTCCAGAAGTGTGAGAACAGCACGAGCAGTAAGGATGAAGTAGAGAGCACGAACGATGACAAAGCCAGTCAAAATTTGGATGATGGCGAAGCCGGGGTAAGTTTCTTTGACATTTTGTATTTTTTCTGTCCAGTTGAAATTCAATACATAGCTTAAGTCTTTCAGATGTGATTCATTGTTCATAATCATCGGAATGTTTTGTATCAAGGTATAATTGTTGCACATAGGCCGAGACTGTTGTCTGTTATGTTCCTACAAATTTCTTTTTGGCTTATAAAGGGCATAATAGAATACTTAAAAATAACCTTTTGTAGTCATGTTGCATCAACCAAGTGTTAGACAGCCTTTTATTTGTGTATTAATCATCACCCTGACCATTTGGGAGGTTACAACCTTCAAGGGGCTTATACACTCCCCATGATTTGTGAAAAAAGACAACATTTCCATTCATACAAAAAGGACTCACTTTGAATCACCATTGTTGTTGAATTACTGGTTGTTGCTAAATCAGTAACCTTAGAGTGGACTACTTAAACCACGGACCTATGTTTCAGGTCCCTGCTCAAACACAGCTGATAAATAAGCTGCTGTAAATGCATTGTTATTTGCTGTGGAAGTCTCCGGTATTGTGGTCTACATGCATAAAATACATTATATCATGTATAGAAGTTTGGGCTGGGTATATATATATATATATATATATATATATATATATATATATATATATATATATATATATATATGCTCTGTGCCAGTAATCAATAGCGGGTGGGAATGGGATTGGCACAAAACTATGCGTATAGACACTGTATGGACACACTCACTGATGTATAGACACTGTATGGACACACTCACTGGAGGGTGTTGCTCCTATAGTAAAAGGAAGAGCTGGCTAAAAATGCCCTCATTTCCAGTCCTTTCTTTTCATGTAGCTATAACTTGTCCCTTTTGTTGCTCATAAGTGGTCATTCAAGTACGGTGCTAAGAAAGGGGGATTTGAGTAGGTACCTAGTTGGGAGAAGTAAGTCAGTATAATAAACTATAGAGCGTGTGACATGAGTAGGTACCTGGTAGTGCAGCTCTCTCTATTTTAAACAAGGCAGGTGACTTTTCAGACTAATGTGGTGAGTGCAAGTTGAATGGTGAAGCAGTGCACGACTTGTTTATAAAAGAGGGCACATACTCATAGCCCTTTTTACAATAGGAGCAACACCCTCCTGATCAGGTAATGCGGTCAGCACAAGAGCGAAATTGTACCACACAAGGGACATGGTGAGAGTGGTAAAGAACAGTAAACAATGGAGCGAGTGGGTGGGTGATTTTGTTTTGATCTACATGGACAGATGCAGAAAACTGAAGGTAGGGAGGAGGTAGCAGGTAGAAGAAACAAGGCATGGAAAACTACAATGAGAATGCCAGAGAGTGAATCATTGAGGGTGATAGAGGTAAAAATGATAGAAGGTGACATAAAGGGTGCTTTTCAGAGCCATGCGGATCAGGAAGGAATAAGAGGCAGAACAAGGCCAGAAAGACGCAAGTGGAGTGAGGGAGATAGGGAGAGAGATAGGGGAAGAATAGGAGAACAGCAGTGAGCAAGATAATCTCAGTGGCGGATTTACTTAAGATTTTATTTGCTTATTTTGGGCCCTGATATTTGCTAAGACATGGGGGGTGCGCCCCCTCCTTTGGGGCGCACCCCCTGCTTTTCAAAATCCTAGATCCGCCACTGATCTGATACCCTGGATGGAAGGAAGCATCTGGAGGGCATTTCTCAAGATGGTACAACTAGACACAACCAGTACGACTTGAAACCCTCAATATCAGAGAGGGTGATCGTAGGTAACACACTACGACTACTCTGTACGATCAGTACTTAAGGCAGTAATTACATAGGGTTTGGTAGGGCAGTCCCACCAGTGCAATTTTTAGCGACCACTAGATGCAGGGTGGTAACGGCATTGAACTGAGGGAACTCACTACGACTTGAAGGGGGTCTAGTTGTACCATCTTGAGAAATGCCTTCCAGGTCTATTTCTAGTCATAGAAAGTCATTCCAAGATCCTCCATAAACCCCATTGCATATCTAAGGCTGTTGCTTAATTAGAACATGGCGCTTACATGCAACCCTATGCAATGCAAAACAAGTGATAAGTGAAATTTAAGGTAAGTGAAGTGCAAGAACGGTTTAAGCAATAGTAGGAAAGAAGGAAAGAAAAATCGAAGGGGAAGGCAAGGATGGAAAATATTGCCCTGCTTCTTATCTGGGGTTGATCAATGGCCTGTAGTGAGAGGGCCACCTGATCAGGGGAACCAGTACCACGATCTGTTTGACTGGACACTACCAATGTGTGTGTAGTCGAACGCAGCCAAACACTCACCCACAGGCCACACACATTGGACTGTTCCCACACTCCCCCGACGTATTGACAGCAAAACACACTGACACTGTCAATTATTGACAGCAATGCACACTGAAACTGGCCACCCGGACACTGTCAAGAGACCCTTTCTCCCCACTAATTGTAAATAGAAGAGACAAACACACTAAGGCAAAAAAAAAGAATAGACAAAAGAAAAGAAAAAAAACCTGTAACTGAGAGTAACTGAATTCACTATATGAATGAATGGCCTTTGTTACCAGTATGACTTGGAGGGTGGCTTCCATTGAATTGAGGCTCAACAGCAACATATTCCTGATACCCACTTGCAAATTGTCCATATTGGTCAGCAGAAGAAGAGCATTGCTTGGTTTAACCACTGTTAAAGATTATTTAACACTCGAACAGTCGAAGTGGGTAACTGTAAAAGCAGCACACCTACATCTATAGGCAGATAGAACCTCCATCGAGAAATAATGGGAGATTCATTGCATCTAAAGCTAGGCACAGCCTCAGAACAAACTAAACCTTAGGAAAATGCAATATAAAACGCTGATGAGTCCAAAGGATAGTTAGAAAAGCACCACCTTTACATACCTAGACACAGCCTCGGAACAAAACAAAGAGGATATACAATATAAACGCTGGCGAGTCCAAATGGTGGCTAGAAAGGCACCTTTAACACAGAGCTAGCAAGATAGACGTCAAGACACAAGAGTAAAGACAACACCAGGGTACCATCAGCGAACACCTGAGACAATGTTATACCATCTACACTCTAAAAAAATGCAGCTGAGATAATTGCAAAATCCTTGTTCCAAAGTTGAGATCCATCGTTTTTCTCACTGAGATTCCTTGTACCACTGTACTGCCATCTGGTGCTTCTGGTAAACCTCCACTGCTTCACTGCAAGATGACTATGGGGGTTCACTGTTCAGTTTTATGGCGATCTCTGGTACATTCGAGAATTACTTTTTACAGTTGAGCATCGCATTCCAGTCAGACAACCCATACATACAGTGTTATGTGCTACCTATACCTACCAATGGTCTCTAACCCTTTCTGCCCCCCACTGCTCCTTTTGACATCTCTCTGTAAATACATCTGCCAATCACCTGTTCATTCTCTTTTTTCTCTTCATTTTTGTTAATTCTATCCTCTTTATGATTCAGACCGTCCTTCTCCTCCTTTCCCCATGGTACCCTCACGTCTACTTTTATCATTTCTATCAGCCCCATACCCTATCTTTTATTCTTTTTCCTGCACACCCATTTCTATTTCTATCAGCTCCCATCTTCAGCTCCCATCTTCTCTCAACACCACTCCTTCGAGCTACACCTGCCTCCCCCACATCCTCTGCTTCTCTGCGTTTCTTTCCTTCTCTCTCCCTTTTCCTGCCCCTCCTCTTTTTCTCTCTATCACTCTCCCTACTCCCTCCCCATTTAACCTCCTATCCCCTATCACAACTAATACCCTAACCATGTCTGTCCCTCACACATGTTCTTCTATTTCCCTCTCCTCCCTCCCTCCATACCTCTATTCCACCTATCCAACCTCCCCTCCCTCCAAACCTCCCCATTCCGAATACAGATACCTGATTCACAACATGAAGACAGGGACTAGCCGGGTGTAAACACACGCTGTGCTTCTCTACCCCTGCTGGTGTCTCTGATCAACACATGGATATAGGGCTTTAACAGGTTGGGGACAGCTCATGCTTATAAGTCCCGGCTTATAGGAAGGCACAGGAATCTTGTAGTTTAACCATTTAGTACAGTGCTAACCTGCCAAATTCAAAGCACAAATAAGACAGAGATATCATTACCTGTTGCCTCAGGTTAGATATTAGTGCCATTGAGAGGCTTCACCGGCTCCGTCATAGTACTCAACTGCAACGTTGGATTCCCCTTATGCCGTTTCGCACCCGCCTTACACTGAAAACATGGAAGATCCAAAACCAGTCAGCGGTGACCACTTTAGGTCCTCAAGTTGACGATACTTAAAACTACAACTTTAGGTAATCAAAATGACGACTTTAGGTTGTCATCTTGACGACCTGAGTCGTCAATATGACGACTCTGTACTGTCAGTGTTGTCATCCTGACAACTCAGGTATTCAGGATGATGACCTAAAGTCAACCTTTTGACTACCTAAAGTTGTAGTTTTAGGTATCGTCAACTTGAGGACCTAAAGTGGTCACCGCAGACTAGTTTCAGATCTTCCAAGTTTTCAGTGATAGTTCTCTCTGAGTGATCCCCATTTAATAATTGATTATGTTAAGAATAAAACAAAAAAAAAAGATTCTGCCTTTAGATTTCAGAGCTCTAAAGTAAATATTGTGAATACAAGCCATTCTGTCACAAACACATTTTCAAGAATACATTAATTTTCACAAATAGAACAGGTTGTACAATCGAATAGGAATTCAGACTATTAAGATCTCAAAAGAAAAAGAAATTATAAATGGTTTAGCTTAGAGTGAAACAAAATGGCCACCTTCACAAAGGCAACCCTCTGACAGCGGTAGTGCCTGAAGTGAGAGGATTTAATGTACGTGTATGGGGTTCACAAGCGGACAGTTTTACCCCCTCACTGCCTCCCCAAATGCCTCCCCGACGAACCCTCTCTGACAGCACCGCGCATGCGCTGCCTTCAATTTCCTGCCAAGATCAGCCTTGGTCTGACTCCCTTTGTTTTATTGCTCGGTGCGAGGACTTGTGGGATTGCTGAGCCGCTGTCAAAATGTCAAAAACTAATTAAGGAGAGATATGATACCCTCGCTCCTTCCTGAACCCCATGAATATCTTTAATTCTTTAAGGGTCATTGGTGCACTTCTGAGAGTGTCTTGTCCATCAGTCGACATGATACGCTAATGAAATAAGGGAAAAAGAAAAAGAAAACACGAAGCAGTGGATGAAACATACAGATAAGCATTATATGGACTTTAGCCCTTTAAAGGCCGCTGATGCATCAATGCATCATGCCCATTGGTCGTCATGATGCACCAATGAAGTGCTGGCGAGACTGCTCGCCAGCACTTCATTGGAGCATCATGCCGACCCTACGGGGTTGATACATATACTCCCAGAGGGTTTGCATGATGCTCCAATGAAGTGCTGTTAAGCAGTCTTGCTAGCACTTCATTGGTGCATCATGACGACCAATGGGCATGATGCATTAATGCATCAGTAGCTCTTAAAGGGATTAAACTTTAGTGACTACATAATGGTAAGGCATCATGTAAATGCATCAAGGATATTTCAGTACCATAGCTAGATCATGAAAAATGGCTGCAGCTCTGATTGGTAAGAGTCTTCAAAAGCTGCTGATGCATCAATGCATGATGCCCATTGGTCGTCATGATGCACCAATGAAGAGCTGACAAGTCTGCTTACCAGCACCTCATTGGAGCATCATGACGACCCTCTCGGAGTTTCTCACTGAAAACATGGAAGATCCAAAACTAGTCAGCGGTGACCACTTTAGGTCCTCAAGTTGACGATACCTAAAACTACAACTTTAGGTAATCAAAATGACGACTTTAGGTCATCATCCTGACGACCTGAGTCGTCAATATGACGACTCTGTACTGTCAGTATTGTCATCCTGACAACTCAGGTCATCAGGATGATGACCTAAAGTCAACCTTTTGACTACCTAAAGTTGTAGTTTTAGGTATCGTCAACTTGAGAACCTAAAGTGGTCACTGCTGACTAGTTTCAGATCTTCCAAGTTTTCAGTGCTGTACCAAGCCCGTAGGTATGATGCTCAAATGTAGCTCTGGTAAGTTACTCACCAGGGATGCATTCATGCATCATGTCAACCATTGGGCATGATGCAATAATGCATCAGTGGCCCTTAAAGGGTTGGGGTTAAGGGGATAGAAAACATAGTGGGAAAAGGAAATAAAACAGAAGCAAGGAGGGAAATAAAATGATATGAAAGGCTAGAGGTGAAGAATACAGATGGGGCTAAATGTGCTTAGCAGGCAGAAAGGTAGATCTACTTGGATGGGGTAAATTTACTAACCCTTTAAAAGCAGGTGATGCAGGACCTTTGATCGGCATGATGCACCAATGAGGTGCTGGTAAGTCTGCTCGCCAGCACCTCATTGGAGTATCATGCCGACCCTCTCGGTATTCCGTAGGGTTGGCATGATGCATGAGTATACCCTTGTCAGCTTCTAGCCAGAGCTGCACCCATGCATCATGCCAACCAAAGGGCATGATGCATTAATGCATCAGTGCCCTTTAATGGTTAAGAGGGTAAATTTACGATGAAGACATCCTTCCCCTTGAGAGGATGCTGGGAAGATCCCCATGCGAGGGGTTGTGTGAACCCTGTTGCTTCTGCGTCTAATACTCTCAAACCAAATTACTGTGCATCAGAACGGGCAGGGGTGGAGCCAAGGAGAAGAGGGACAGCCAAACGACGTGCAATTGAATGTGAATGTCAGTTTAGACTTGTTGGGCCATGTATTGGACCCTTTAAGGGCTGCTGATGGATTAATGCGTAATCCTGATGGGTCGTCACGATGCGTGAATGCAGCCCTGTTGAATCACTTGTGGCGCATCATGCCAATCCTATGTGACTGATACACTCCCAGAGAGTCAGCATGATGCATCAGGAAGTGGTGGCAGACACTTCATTGGTGCATCATTAAGACCAGTGGACATGATGCACTCCAGCAAAGGGTGAGCATGATACATTATTTCACTTCTGGCGAGTTATTGGTCAGGAGGTTATTTCAAAATGTAATGTGTAAGTTAACCATTGTTTCAAAACATCCTTCGGGGTTGCAAGTATTCATAAAAGCAGAAAATCAGTCCTGAAAGGGCTAGAAATGAGGTGTCTCGTTCATTCCCTTCTAGAAGGCTGAACACTACTAAAGTTCCAAGATAGACTTTGCTCTTTGGGCTGGAGGGTGTTGCTCCTATTGTAAAAAGAGCTGTGAGTATGTGCCCTCTTTTCTAAACATGTCATGCACTGCTTCACCAAAGTACTTGCACTCACCATATCAGTCTCAGAAGTCGCCTGCCTTGTTTAGAACAGAGAGAGCTGTACTATCAACTACTTACTCATGTCACACACTCTATAGTTTATTATACTAACTGACTTCTCCCAACTAGGTACCTACTCAAATGTGGCTTTTTTAGCACCGTACTTGAATGACCACTTGTGAGCAACAAAAGGGACAAGTTATAGCTACATGAAAAGAAAGGACTGGAAACAAGGGCATTTTTAGGCTACTCTTCCTTTAACTATAGGAGCAACATCCTCCTGTGGCCAAAGCCAGCAATGCTGCCTAGGCTTGGGAAATCTAGCTGATAACTATCTTCGGCTTCCAGATCACACACCCTCATGAAAACGTCATTATTTAGATATGGAGCCTGTTCACATTAAATCAAACAGTTTTCTTTTTGTCCTCTATGTAAGTATTTACATCTAACATTGAGGCGACAAGCAAAAAGGATACTTCAGTGCACTATATAATGTAACCAATGACGGGTAGAACAAAGGAAAGTCTAAGCCACACACTCTCAGCCGCAATTGTATGCAGTGCAGCCACCTGTACCTACACCAGAATGTCCTTCTAGTATGTAGATTCATACCTACGACAACTACACCTGTATTGCAGAATAAAAAGCAGTCTACTGTATGTCTACGCGTTGGGTCGGACAGTGCAGGTAACACTGCAGTTGATGTGACGGTAGTGTAGCCTTGGCATATGGGAAGGGCATATAAACTGAACCTATTTCATGACTGTGATTTCCCTAACTGGAAAGCCGGTGCTCAGAACATGGTGGTGATAGATAGAGAGGGAGGGAATGTTTTAGTATGTATCTTATAGGATATTGGAATTAATCTAGATGAGTTTTGATGGAAATTATTTCACCAGCTCATATATAAGATCAGTACTTATTCCATTCCATTTTCTGAATACTAGATCATTAACTACTTCCTCAATGGTCAGCATGATGCACCAATGAATTGCTGTCAACTAGATGCACCAGCTCTGCATATATGTGCATCATAGCGAGCAAGGGACATTTATAGACTAGGACGTACAAAAGTTCTAGGCTTTGGTAATGGTGAGGCTGTGCACCCCCCACAACAAAAGAGGGGGTGCGCTACCCAACTCTTCACTGTAATTGAAAAAGGACACCCCATCTAAATCCACTGCTGATAATTGTCCTTATTCATTTCACAACTTCATATATTTTAACACATCCCTTTGCTTATTTACAGTCGAGTGACATCACTGCAGAGGCTGATGGGGACATCATCGGGGTGACACCTGACGGCTCGGCAATCATCTACGCAGATGAAGTCGAAGATGATGAAGATGCTGAAGATGAAGATGGCATGGCCTCCGTCATAGCTGAAAACGAGGCTGACCTCACGGCCAATCTATGCCAAGAGACCACGACCTCCCCGGACGAGGTCAAGGACGACAAAGACATAACATCACAAACAGCAGTCTCCAACAGTGCCGATGGCAGCGCCGAATGAGTCCTGTAGCGGTGTCTGGAACTACCAGGAGGAGTGGAGGTTAAGTGGGGAGGTGTGACACTTCAGGATGTATATCTACAGGATTATATATAGACTGACTGCTGAGCAGTATATCAAAAAACAACTCCCATCTTTCTCTTCTTTCTCCATTTATACACTGAAGAATTCCATAAGTTGAAGAAGATGTTGATAATGCGAGGGTACTATAGTAATCGCTGATGATGATGATGATGATAATAATGACGATGATGGAGATGATGATGATGATGATGATGTTGAAGATTACGTATGATGGAGTGAGCGGATGTTTCTACTATAAGATGACAACGACGATGAAAATAAAGGAGATGATGCTGAACATAGTCATGACGATGATGAATTTTATGATGATTGAGGTGGCTTTTCATGGTATAGAGTAATGTTTCTTGTGTGTGATGTGAGCTTAGACTGAGTGAAAAGAGAGCTTATTCAGTAAGGGTGACCACTTGTAATGCCCCAGCATCCCAACTATTAGGACGCCCCCTCTGGATGGATCTTGAACTATTCTTAGCTGACATTCAGTGAGCAAAGGTGATGATAATAATGATGATAATGATGATGATGATGATGATGATGATGTGATGATGATGACAACGACGGATGACAAATCTCCTCTTCACAAAACAAAGCTGAAGTAGCAGAGGGAACCTTTTTTAAGCCGATGGATTGTGTGTGATTCATTTTCAAGGAAAACGCACGGATAAAACATATCTCAGACAATGAAACAAAAACTAAATGAAATAGCAGCCTTGTCAATGGGATTTGTTATATATTATATGCATATATATCCATAATGGTTGTTGTTATTATATTATAATTAGTAGGAATTAATTTATGTGTTATTATACCACCTTATGGTGCGTATTATAAGGAACGACCGGGTAGTGCTGAGGGGTCTGAAGGACACCAATCACAATATAAGTAACAGGAATATTCCGATTTCAAATGGAAAACAACTACTTGAAGGAACCGCTACCCTTACAACCGCACTGGGAATAATCTCTGGGGTATCGACCATTTCTTAGGTGTATATTAATTGGATCCTGTAAGTTATCTTAGATTACCATGTGTAGCTCTAGCAAATATTGTTGTACTTATACCTTTACTTAAAACAGTGACTGAATATGTAAAAGCCCTTGGATGATCAATATGTAACAAGTGAATCGTTAAGTTGTATATTATACATCAGCAGTAGGAAGAAGTTCTATCTCGGTCGCCGTCTTCTCGGTTTGGCCTGATTTTCTATGATGCCATATATGTGTGTCGTTGGGTTGGATCTTGTTGTTCTTTATCATGATATACATATATATATACACACACTAAAGCACAGTGGATAATCCTTCTGAGGCCAGGTCAATATGATGCTAGAAGCATCATGCTTAATTGCCAATACATATGATACACCAAAGCAGTGGCGGGGAGTAACTCACAAGAACCGCATTGGTATCAGCCTAAAACAGTCAGCACAAAGCATTATGGCAACCGTGGTGAGTAACTCGCTAAGGTGATGTACTAATATATCAGGACAAAGACCAGAAATACTGCATACGATTGGTTACCAAAACTATATAAAGACAGATATAACATTGTATAGACATCATCACCTTCACCAAAGAATATTATAGCCATGCACACTACTGCACATAATAAAAATGTGCTGGCCTCATGGTTTGTTGACATTGATGTAGACTTTATTATAAATAGCGATAGACTGTAATGGCCATATAATGCCGCTAAATACCCTTTTGTCGCTGTAATGAAGCAATGCAGTTATGGCAAGTTTTCACTCAAGCATTGCATTGCTGCATTATGCAGACCCTTAGGGAGTACACTGTTAAAGATCTGAGGTTTAAATAACAGGGCAATCTTCATCCCAAAGTTGCCAGAGATCTGTCATTATTTCCACGAAGATTCCTTGTGGGGCAGTGTCCACTGTACTGCTTCAGTGTAGAAACTACACTGCTTCACTGCAATGCAATTACAGTGGTTCACCGTTCAGTTTTTAGGAGGATCCCAGGTAGATTCAATAGTTTTTTTCTTAGATTGTGTATCGACCCACCAAATTAGGCGTGGTGTATGAATAGAGGTCCTTGGATATTTCCCCCCTGCAAATTTCCCCCATGGAATTCTGCTCCCCAGGAAATTTCCCCCCTGGAAATCTCCCACCCTGGAAATTTTGCCACTGGAAATGTCCCCCCATCAATTCTATGTAATACAGATACAGTCAGAAATGGCTGCATTTCAATTTTATTAAAAATTCTAAGCCTATTACTAACCCTAACCCTATCCCTCACCCTAATCAAACCCTATCTATCCTTTTGCAAACTTTTGAGGGTGCGGGGGGGATAATTTCCCGGGGGGAAATTTCCTAGGGGGGAACTTTCCCGAAATGGCGACAAAGGGGAATAATGCATTATTGGAGGGTCCTTGGAGGGTTAATATATGCACTGGGGAAGACGGATGTTTATCTCCCTATATCAAAAATACCAAACCAAATTATATCAAAATACATATGGACAGTTGATTTAGGGTGACGTGCGGGTAAGTGATCCGTAGTGTGTGCATTATAACCAATGCTGACTGATGAATGAGTTCCTATGCAATGAAAATGTTGATTTAATGTCAATCAAAAATGTTTTATTCTGCTCTTTATCCTCATCTTCCTTCTATTGAGCAAGGTCATCCACCTAAATTTCATATATGTTGAAGGTATGATGATGTACTGTGGCCAATAAGGGAACTCATGGGTATTCAGCTTATATCTAAAACACTCTCTACTTTTGCATTGTTCACCTTTCTATTTCACATCTCATGAATGTTGATCCCAAAACAAAGACCTAATGTCACCTTTGAGGATAAAATAATGCCAGCCACCATTATTTCTTTATTTGACTTGATGAATGTTATCAATTGGCACAATTTCATATCATATACACGAGGGAGCTTTTCTAAATGCATAACAAGAACTATGATCAGATAAATAAGTCCTAAGCTGGAATCTTGATTCAAAGCCTCAAACCAAATCACTGTTATTGCCATATGAGCTGCTAATTCTGATGTAAATCAAGTAAAAGAAAAAGTACAGACTAAATTGTTATTGTTCTATAAATGTAAAGCACCAGTTTGCAGCAATTCATGTGTGATACTTAAACCCTGGTCACCATGATATATCAGTCGCATGTTTATTGCCTTGCATGTATATGGCCAACATGCTTTGCCAAACGTTGGGGGAAATCCTACGTAGAATCTCAAACACATTATTGCTGCCAGAACAAAAGGTATACTACTATGTTACAATGGGCATTCACGACATACTGAAAATGTTCCATAATCATTGCCTGAGTGATTGCTTTTGGAAAATGTTCTTGATGAAGGGCTGGCCCAACTGCCGCCGGTTGGGCAAATTTTTTCCAATTTGACAATTTTTCAATAAAGCAAATGTTAAGAAAAAGATTGGATTTGCAAAGATTTGCCCGACCGATGGGGATGGAACCAGGTACAATTATTGTGAAACCCCTTGATTTACTCCAATGTTGTGTTACAAATATTTAAAGCCATTGAATTGACCCAATCAATGCTCTCTGATGATGCCATCCAATTTCACCAAGACAAAATCATGTGCACCAAAATATCATTATCTTTAAATCGAATGGAAGAACCTGGACTATAGGAAATTATGACACGATCTGTGAAAAGGGGGCTTAGTGCAGGGGGACTAAAACCCCTTCTTGCAGTACATTATTGTCCATTGAATGAGAGTACCTCTAAGGAGCACTGCTCCAGCCATACACAATGCAAGTATACAAGAAGCATCCTTTTGGCTTAATTCATTGCATTCATTGATATTGTTGCTGATGTACCCTACAAAGGGTATCAAGTGTTATCTATGAATAAGTTGAACATAATATCTGAATTAAAAGCATTGAATTCCAATTAAACAAATCCACTGCACCTGCATCCCCTGCACTAGTAGGAGCTAGTCTGTTTGACTGATCTGTTTCATTTCATTTCTGTACAAAAAAGGGCATGCATACTTATAAATCAAAGGTTGATATAATCATGATACAGGGTTGATGTGTGCTTTTTTCACGTGTGGTGTCGAATTCATGTCTCGAGTCCAGTGTCAAATGATTTTTATCCCCTTAGTCATGACACTGATTTTGATTTTATTTTTTCCTCTTCTGACATTGATACAAAAAGGATATTGGTATAATATTGCATTTTTTGGTGACCAGTCCTGCGGAATGACCGCGATGCGCCTTAGTACAAACTTATCACTCTCCTCACAGACTTTCTATATATAAAGCATCTCGTGAGAGGGCAACAACGCAAAACCCCAGCCTCACCCTGATAATGACCACTAGGTGGCACCACTAGCCTCCAGGTCTGTTGCTTTGACAACAATATCGTTGCTATAACAACAAACTTACCGTTTGTTGTTGTTGTTGCTATGACAACAAGGTTGAGCAATTCCAAAATCCGTCGGAAATAGGTTTCTCCATACACACAATGTTATATATCATAATGTACAAAATGAGGTGCACCTGATGCATTTGATCAGTGATACATATACCTATCCTTTTTTTAAATTTGTGTAGTCTGATAGATTGGATTAATAAAGAAGTTAATTATGACATCTGTGTTAACAAGTCAATTCTTCATCATTTATAAAGTATTGGTGCATTTGATTATCAGTGTAGGTTTTTGTTTTGCCCCATCTTTTCATCTTGTCTTCTGTTAGCTTAATAATGACTGATTAGTTTTAGAGTAAATGTATGAGAAATGAGGATTGACCAGTCAAGGCTAGACTAACGTGAACAATCCCCCATATGGGATCTAATGAACACATGGATAGCCCTGTATTGGTGGCATTCAGCCCAGCAAATTGTCGTCATATGTCGCCATGATTGGTCATCAATGGTATCTCCTTTTTGAGGGATAAGTCATTCCGTCATCTTTCACCACTGTGTGTTAGACTCATTTGGCATAGCAATTGCTATTCCTGTTGATCTTGTGCTATAATGATGTTGTGTTCCATCTAGCGACATGTGCGAGCCACTTCACACAGGTTGACGAGGACTCACAACAATTTGCTGGGAGGTGTCTCATCACCCAATCGGGTTGTGATGATGCAGGCACCCAGTAAACAGACACGTATATGAACCTTAATGAAGTCTCTATGTATCAACTAAATATATGTCCTACATAGAATCATCTGAGAATGCTATATCCTGAATGTGTTTCAGAATGATTTCACATAAATTCACATGCAAGTAAGTAAGAAACCTCTTGAGCCAATTGGATAATTAAATGTAAAATTACACTAGGTTTGAACCTACCTTCTCTAATGAGAAAAAAAGAATAGCCATTTTCAAAACTCCTGACACCAGGATTTGAACCCATGCTGTGGTGACCTTTGAATTTCAAGGCAGGAATAGAACCTATGTGGCCATGAAACCAACCCAGGTGCAGAGGGTGGTAGGAGGCACCTTTTTTTAGCAAGGTTTGTGTCTAGCTATTGATGTCTCAACAGGAAGATTTTGTGAAAAACATATGTGGAACAAATCTATTTCTGCTGCGTTGCACCATGTTAGACCATGTAAATCTCATCTAAATTTTCACCCAACATAACCAAGTTATAACATTTTAGGTTCTGGTATCTACCGGTTTGCTAGTTACAATATAGTTCTCTGTTACCTGAGAATGCAACCCTGATGATTTATCAGCCAGGAGGATGCACAATTCTAATTGCTACCCTTAAATGGTTAGAATGTTGTATATGTAGATAGGACGCAGGTGTTGGTAGGTGCGGGAGGGTAGTGCCCCTTAATCATGCACCCACTGCAGGCTGCTAGAGGCAGGTCAGGGCTATAGGGGTGGCCAATGTACACTGGTCTGTGGTCAATACAAGGTTAAACCCTACAATCAATGAAGAATACACTGTAAAAAAAAATGTTTTCGAAATAACGAAGTATTTATCGTTATATTTGTAGAGATTCCTTGTACCACAGCACTGCAACCTGGAGTTTCTGGTAAAAACTACACTAGCCCCTGTTATCTAATTACGGTAGTTCACTGTTCAGTTGTAAGGATCCCTCGTAGATTCAACAGTTATTTCTCTACAGTGTATGTAAAAGTGGTACTAGAAGTAACACGTTAGCTGTAGGGAGGGGCAATAAATTATGTTAAAGAATGGCATTAGATATACAGAGTATATTCCTTTTCATTGTGAATGCGCCAATCCCATAGACGTTTTCTTTTTCCAACAAGCTTCGTATGTTGCACTTACCTCCAAAACCATCCAATATCCTAACGATCCTGCATTCACAAAATAATATAGAAGATCGGTAATAATCCAAATTTGTTTTCTATGTTTCAAAATAATCAACACAACTATAACAACATACTTTCAGGAGCTTAATTCGAAACATCCTGGGATCACGACCCCAGCGATCTTAGGAATGAATCAGCCTTATCCTATTAAACGATCTTAAGAGTTGACTGGGTTCACATATCCTAGCCAGCACTAAGATCGCATCGATCTTAGCCTCAGCCCTCCTACACTATTCCAAGAAGAACTGACTAGGAACAGGGGTAAGAGTCCCAAAATAAAGGAATAGCTGTGGAGTCACTCTTCTTCACAAGAGTGCTTATACCAACGTTCCCCCTCCCCATATGGGCTAACAAAAGAGCACAGGGTGCAGTTGACCCCTGTACAGTATTCAAGAGTTGATCCCATGAATGTATGATTTATGCTTGCCTATTAGAAGCATTGTGCCCTCCCCCAAGGACAAAGAGAGAGAAGGGAAGAATTACCTTACAGTGCACCTAACGCATGAGTAGCCCTAAGAGCTCTCAAGGACACTCAGCAAACGTCCTCCCTCCCCTCTTTATGTATGCAGCAGACTATTCACTCTTTTGATCAGGAGTGTTCCCTGTAAGTGCTCCTGTACTCAGGTGAAACCACTATGCATTTCTTTCACTAAGATTGCAGTGATCTTAGTGGTGGAAATGGAATAGTGAAGTGATCCCAGGACTAGCTATTCTGGACAGGCCTGCAACCACTGCATTACATAGGGTAGACCAGCCACACTTTTTCGTCACTCATATGCAGGCTTTAACTAGTTACAGCCGAACTCTTAATAGGGCAGGCTGAGGATTACAGCCAGAAATGTCAAATATCTATTGGTTTGCAATATTCAACAGAAGCAATGTACAAACGATTGATGGTTATCAGTATGTCTAGACCAATAATGATGGCATGTGATTGATCAATGAATCTTAATTGGTTGGGGCAAAATTAACAAGTTGGTAATTATAGCTACACTAGTTAAAACATGCCCTTAAAGACCTTTCAGAAGATACATGTCTGTCCATACTCCCCTCTTCTAACTTATTAAACGTTTAGAAATATGATAGAAATTACAAAATGTGGAAACATACAAAGGTCAGGGATTTCCCTAAGATGCTGCCTGTGAAAAATCCAGTCAGGGAAGGTCATATTAGGGTGAGGGGAAATGTCTTCTAGTTTCCAAAGCTGTTTTGACCCTTATAGTCTATATCCACAATGTTAAAGTTGTCCGTGGGTATAAGCAGGCTATACTAGCTTCACCCACCATCTGGACAGATGGAATAAACACAAATGTTCTCTCAAGTCGGTCACCACTCTAACTTCAAGGGATCTCACGAGATGCTGCACACCAACAACTGCTCTAGAAGGGCTGACTGAAACATTACCAATTGGTGAGTCTAGATCTATGAGCTGCTCGCCATGGCTGAGCTGTGGAACACTACCGCCACCTGGTAGATAACTTAGGTACTTAGAGTCACATACACGCCCCCTAGTAGACCTGTATGTGTACCGAGGCACCCCCTTCCTGCATTTATGAGAAATACATGATATTAACCACGGCGCCACCTGGTAAGGAAAACATGAATAAATTGATGATTTCTGGCTACAATTTCATTCATTACCAACCTTTATTTCCTCCCCCGGGCTTTCTGCGTAAAGTACCTCTCATCATGGGACAATTTTGCACCTTTAATACAAGTATTGATGATTAAATCTCCGAGTTCCGACCTATGAAAATACTGACTCGACATCTCCGCCTCCATTCCTGGTCTAAATATTTCTTGCAGGTTGGGATTCCTATCTAAAGCTGAAATTCCTATCTAAATTTGAAACATTGGAGCTCCTCTTCCACCTCCAACCCCATCCCCCTCTCATTGTTAAGACCGTCCAGGCTGTCTTCAGGTTGTTGGATACATTGCGGTGATTGATCCTGGTGCATCAGCTTGATCAGAGGCAGACATAGTTCACTGTATTACACTCAAATCTAACAGGAGGACCGTATTTGCAAAATAGGAAGATCATAATTGATACGTGTTTTACAAGATGAAGCACACATTCTAAAAAACTGAGATAGCTAGCCCTAAAGGCAGATAGAGAATAGTTCCAATATCCATTTAGGTCGACATTTGCCTCATTTTGTGAGAGAATGAGCATGTGGTAAGTGGAAGATTCTCTTCGCTAGAGTGACAGATTGCATTCATTTCTTTCTTTGTAAATATGCCTAACCTATTAAACCTTTTTCATACATTACCTAACAATTTGGCACCATACATGTGAAACGTGAAAGCAGATAAGAGGGATCCTGATAAGAAAATATCGCCAGATCCAAATACTGTTTCCACTATACTTCTCACATTAAAGCAAGCTGTATTTCCAGGATAGACCGTGAGGTGTCACCACCCGACATATCACCAGTAACACCCTGGCTAACTCTGTATAGATAGGGTAGTTGTTTAATTTGACACCTGGCGGCAGGTAGCGGTTGACTCTCCCCCTGAGGTAAGGTGAGATTCGTCTCTTTGTTGATACAGCAGCATCGACTTATGATAAAGGTTGAGGCTGATTGTGCTGCTCTGACAATTCCTTGGTGAGACCTTAGCGTTAGTATGATTGAATGATGCTTCATGGTTCATATTCATTTGTCATCATAATACTCCATTCCAGTGTGAACAATTAAGTAAATCTAGACCACTTCTGTGGCACTGCATATAGGAAACCATTACTTGAATATAAAACACGGATGTTCTCTATGTCTGAAACAAGCGAACCATGTTTTCTTGTTTTCCTTTCACATTCTAGAAAATTATGATTAGTAAGTACATACAAAATCCAAAGATTTGAGATAGATTTTCCGACCTCTCACATTTCTGTAATTTAGAGATACATCAAAGATTAAGAAGAAAGGACTATAATCTCTAAAAAATAACTTTTGTCTTCTACCTATCGACTATTTGAGAGCTTTTCTCTTTTTGCCCTGCAGAGTTAAGAGAAATAGCTATGATGGCACATAGGACCAATAGTCAATACAATTTCCCTGACCCATATTTCTATAATGCCTACAAGGTGGCGACCCTCGTGGGATCCCTACTGCCCTGAAGCTGCTCTGAAGGTAGCAGCAGTGTGACCCTGAGTCACGTGACCTTGGCCTAGGCTATTATGGCCGTCCAAAGAAAGTAATGAGGTAAAGTAGCCTGAAGGTCTGGTGTACGCTTTTTATATGGTCTCAAATTTACTTAGGTTAGGGATTGTGAAATTTTAGTACGCACGATCTTTAGTTCATATTGCGTTGTAGTCAAGGATTGCCAAGGACCTATGTGACAATGGCTTTATTTCATTAAGGTACATCATGAGGAAATCAAAGGGTACAAATGTCCACTTAAATGCCCTGGAAGTTTATATAATGTCATGTACCCACAAGTAGACCATATTGTTCATGTCACCACCCTATTACCTGTCAAGGTAATACACTAACACCACTTGGTATGTTGCATGTTGGTGTGTTGTTAACCACCACACTCGTTTGATGAGGCCCTGATAAGGGGAAAACCACTAGAATAGCTATACACTGCAAAAAAGGTGTTTAGATTTTAAACATGTTTAGGTCTAAACACGTTTAAAACCTAAACATATAGGTCAGTTAGGTGTCTCATCGACTACACATTTAGGAAATGAACACTTTTATTCTAACTACATAAACATTTTTGCTAAACATGTTTAGATGTTTAGAGTTTAAACAGTTGAATAATAGGTGTTTAGATTTAGACATCATTATGTTTAGATGCTTGGATGTTGAATCCACACCAGGTAGCAGCACTACCTTTGAATGGACTATCTTTACACAATTATAATCAATTTTTGTGACAAATGTACCCAAACCGCATGTTTATTATAGTTTTTATTCATTAAATGTCATGAGAATAGAAAGGGCAATAGAAGGTTGACTAGATTCACCTTACACCACTATCATTAGCATGAAATAATCAATAAGCTCAATGACTGACACCTATTTCATGTTATTCTGGAATAGACAAAGCAATTTCCTTCCTGCCAATCTGTTGTACTTTCTCAAGTCTCTTATTCTGATGCAGTGTGTACATACATGCACATGTAGATATGTGTGGCTGAAATCTTTGGAGACTCTGACATGTAAATACCCCCCCCCCCAAGTAAATGAGAAAACAAACAAAAGACATCTTTTTTTTAATGTATACATGTCTGCACACCCTCTCCGTCAAAGCATTTAGACATCTAAACACAAAAATTCATAAACATCTAAACACAAAAATTCATAGATATCTAAACACAAAGTTTAAACCTAAACACCTAAATTTCTAAACACTTGGGCTAAGCACATTGTTTGGCTAAACATGTGTAGGAAATTAATGTGATTACAAAAACGTTGCAAGAATATGTTTAGAATTGTGTTTAGGATCTAAACACCATTTTTGCAGTGTACTTGATTTCCCATCAACTGGCAGGTGTCGGAAATGCCCTATCCTCAAGCAAGATAGGTGAAATATTTTCAATCATCATACCCTTCTAGGGAATGGGGAGTAGTTTTCAGACATGACATTCTTTCTTTGGGGTATCAACCACTAGTGGATTTGCGTGATGCTTGAATGTAGACCGAGTAAAGATTGCACAGCGTCTGGGTTTGAATGATATGCAAGATTCCTTGATTCCCCCTCCCGTTGGGTTTTGTCTTGGCTGGACACATATTTCGCTAGCATTAACCAAAGACACACTTTAACAGTGGTGCATGTAGTCAGTCAGCAGGAGGTATCCATGCTCCCCAGGGAGCAACTCACAGTCAGAGAGCAGCTCCCTTAGAGTAGCCCTCTATTCCCACTGCCCTGCTAAGCTAATGAGCCCAGTCCACTTTTGCACTCCCATGTTCGTGACTTATACTTGTTACTGGTAAGAGAGAGGGAAAGAGAAAATAAAGTAGTCAAAGAGAAATATGAGGTACTCTAATGTTATGTCCAAGGGTCCTAATGGTGTTTAATGGTTTTTTGGGTAGTTTTTCTTTGATACATGTGATTTCGTTGCAGGATCAGAACCCCTTTTAGTGTTTATATTGATCAATACAGACTAGCCAGCACTTATGGATGCAGTAATATATCCAAAGCTAAGCTTGGTTTGAATAGTGCAGTATACCTTCGAATTCTGTTCAGCATAGGTATACTTTGAAGGTATGGAAAGTTGTGATATTCAAGTTGCATGAACAATAAAAGTAATACCCATGGTAGAAATATATTTTATTCCTGTATACGGATACCTTTGAAGCTTGGAATTGTCTAATAAAACAATTGGTGAGTGACCGAGTGAGTAAAAGATGTTTAACACTGTTTCGACAGCCTAAGGTCATATTCATGGTAAGAATTACATTACACAATTTCACAGAGGAATGCATCCATACCAGCGAATATGTTAACCACAAACATCAGAGGTGAGAGGAAAGATTAGATATAGACCCTTTCAAGTTGACTAGGAAAGCGCTAAATCAATTGGTATTACATAGGGATAAGTACAACGGTTAAATAACGGCTATCCTGTCATTGCTATGCTACAGACTGCTGGATTTTGCCCTGCCACTGAAGCCAGGAGATCCTCCTTAGACCATGTACTGTAGGTAACCGATGTGGAAGTATGTATAGCCCTATGTATTGCTCCCAAATGGACAATTACCTGACATATGTATGGCTGGTGGTACTGTAAGGCCATTGGTTCTGGAGGCTATTTAACGGTAGTTTACAAGGGCATACAACCCCCATGATAGCTAAATAAGCAAATGTCCACGACCATGGTGTATTGCTCTGTGGGACTGGTCGTATCCCACAAAGCCATTATATGGCTGAGTTGGATGCGACCAGTCCCACAGAGCAATACACCATGGCCAGTCGCACCTCAGGGAATACAATGTAAAAAATCCCATGGAAGAGGACATTTGCATTTATGTCATGGCCTAGGGGGTTATTTTGCTTTTAAATAAAGAAAAAAAGCTCAGATCTGTTCAAAATCCAAGATGGCGGACAACCATTGAATACGGACACATTGTATTCAATGCCCCCCCATTGAATATGGCGGTTCTAGTACTAATCTATAGTGACGTTCGTATCAGCCATGACAGAAAGCCTAATGCTTTTGTATTGCTTTGTTGTAAAAATCTTAGGTGTATTGCTATAGAATACAGTGAGGTAACCTTAAAAGATAGCGTTAATGGGGAGGGGTGTAAAACATAAACATCTGTGAAAACCTTATCATATATGATAAGACCTTTGCATCAATAACTGAGTAGAGAATAATTTTCTGAAATTTGCCGCAGAAGTCTAAGGCTATAAAAACACCCATCGTGATAAAATAGCTTTCTGCAGATTATGGTATGACCATCCATATCAGGGGTCCAAGCGATGCGGTAGTGATTCACAACATAGATAATGGTAAGGGTAAATAGGAAGAAACATCAACCTTGGGGAATTATCTGATTAGCCAGAACCAGGGAAATATAACTTAGTAGCAGGAAAGCCTGGAATCAGCAGGAGGTATAGAGGCACTCCAATGAGCAACTCACAGGCACAAATCAGCCGAGCAGCCCACTGAGCAGCAGCTCTCTTATAATGGGGCTCAGTTCCAACTGCCCTGCTGAGCTAATGAGCCTAGTGCACTTTTACACTCCCATGTTCGTGACTTGTTCCTTTTACTGGGACAGCGAGAGGAGGAGGAGTGATAGGAACAGTCACACAGAAGAACTGAGCTGAAATGTTCAAGATGTCGTTTGGTCGTATGCATGGATTTCAGTTGGTGCTTGTGATTTTACTGTAAGCACAGGATTCATTTCAGTTCAAATTGATTGATATTTTAGCGCAATTCTATGTCATAAAAACCTGAAAGTGGTTGCTAGCTACATTAAATAGCCAAGGTCAGTTATAAAAGCAATACACATTATTTGATAATCAGGCTGCCTGAACCATAGTAGTCAAAATGACATTTTTATAATAGACGTGACCCCAATATGATATCTAAAAGTATTAAACATCCATCTACAATAAAATATGTTGGCATATATGTAATGCTCAGCTGATATCATATGGGTCAGCTAAGAACCGAACACGAAAGCACAATAAAGTGTGTTGCTTGCTTCGGTCTACACTATTCACCCCTAGGGAGCCATAGATGACATTGTATAGGCAGCCGTACAGGAAGTATACAGTCCCACAAATTGTTCCCAAATGTACAATGACCTGGCACATTATGTATGGCTGATACCACCAGAGAGTGTTCTGCTGACCATGAAATCCAATGTATCTGACTTGCCTCAGCCTACGCATTACAGAAGCTGAATACTTATTTAACAGTCATACACTGTGAAAAAAATGTCACCAAATTAACAAAGGATTCTTTTGCCCAAAGTTGCCAGAGATCCATTGTTATATTTCACACAGATGTCACTATTTTCACAGAGTTTCCTTGTACCCCTACACTGCCACCTGGGGATTCTGGTAAAAACTACAATGGCCCCCTGCTAAATAATAACAGTGGTTCACCGTTCAGTTTTACAAGGATCCCTGGTAGATTCAACAGCTATTTTTTTTTACAGTGTATAAATAACTGGGTGTTTATGATCAGGTTTTGAAGAGGAATAAAGTTTTAAAATTTATTTTTTTGATATATAGATATTTGTTTGAAGTCAGACTAAGGTGAGAATTATGTCATATTTGGTTGAAGGAGTTGTATCATTTAATATGATAGGGATAGTCAAATTGCTTGGACTACCTTTCTCTCTTCAAAGCTGTATGTTCATGCACTGGTAGACAAACTCGAAATATGCTGATACAACGATTTTTTTGCCAGATACAAGCAGTTTAGACTGAAAGTTAGGTGAAACTGTAAACAGTGTAAACACCCATTAAAATCTTCGGTATCCGGTATCAAGCACAAAGCATTAATTTTATTGATCAATAATATAGCAGACCATGACCTTTCCATTCAATATGTGGCAACATTTCAGTTGCAGAATCAATATCTGTTACCTGTTCGTATGAGCATTGTCACTGTGAAGAATGATAACAGGACTTTGGCTAAAACATATATTGCACTCTAAGAAATGACTGTTGAATCTACCAGGCGCATTCAGGTAGACTGTACTGTGAACCGCATTTTGTGTGATACAATAAATGAGTGCAATTTATATGGTTAAGGCCCAGTAAACAGTATGTAAAACGCTGTGTTACAAGTAATCTCCATAAAAAAAAAAACAATGGTAAAATCTTTCCCTCCTAAAAAAGCAAAAGAAGCTAACCGTTGTTATTTTGAGGGCATTTTTTTTAAAAGAGTTTAAGTAGATGGATGTCCACACAAAACCAGACAGCGAGTAGATTCATCAATTGTATTAATGACTTCAGATGAATAGTTGAAATACAAGAGATGGAAGATGATCTGTAAATAGCGATGTTTCGGTATATTTTATAAACCTTCTTCAGGCTAGATCATAATAAATATGCTGAAATTGCTCCCTAAGGTACAAAAAGTGATTGTCATTTGTTTGCAGTTGCCATGGCCACTAGTAGACAAGCTGGGATTGTTTTTTTATTGTAGCGAGTCCAATTTTATGGCATTTTGTTTGACGTTTGATACACAGGTGCTTGATAATTTTCACAAGTTTAATTTTATAAATTGATTGTGCTTAGGGCGACGATAATATATGTGTAGGGGCTCATTGAGTGTCTTATATGGTTTTAGCTCCCTATTCGAGAGGGCAGGTCAGTCGGTGATGTTACCACCGGTAGGACCAGAGGTCGCTTCGATCTCTGGCCACTATGAGGTGGTGGCAGCACTGGTCGTCGCTGCTCCAGTCCCTACCTGGGACTGCATAGGAGTTCAGTCTGCTTCTGGCTATGGCCAGAGCAACACCTGTTGAGCACCGAGCTATCCTTGTAGCACCACTTCAAACTCATGTGATTCATGAATAAACATGTGCCGGTTGGACTAACCCGAGCTAACTTGTCTGGTTTTGCTTGATATTAACATATCTCGAACTCAACTGAATTTATATAAGAACTCAAACCATTACATATGCATATCTTAGAACGTTTATAACATTAACATAAGGTCATAATCTGACCAATTAGAAATTAGGACCATATATAGGTCAAATCCAAGTTTGGCAGTCATGGTGAGTGTTGATAGTTGATGTGTAGGTTGGTGACGGTATTTTATCAATAAAAACGGTATGCAAGCACATAATTTGTTGTTTTTATTTCAAGTAGGTGTGGCGCTGTAGGGTGTAATAGAAATCCCTGGCGACTGATTCGTTGAGTTTTTCTGCTATTTTAAACATGTAGAAGAACACAGAGCTCTTTAACACTGTGGCTGTGTTTAGTCGGGGGGGTGTAGGTTTTGGTATATTCATGGTTGTGGTTGTAGTGGGTATCGCGGTGGTGGTTGTCACTGCTGTGGCTGGATCTGAATCGGTGGTGGCTCTTGTGGGTAGAGGATCTCTTACTTCTGGTAGGAGTATGATGTCTACTGGGTGTATGATGTTTTTTGTTTGGCTTGTCTGGTGCTTGTTGTCTTTGCCACCACAGTTGAGGAAGTCTTCATTTTTTTAGAAGGAGTCTTTGGTGTGAGACTCCTCCTGACTGGACTCACACTTAGGGATCTGGCCCTTTTTGGTGATGGGCTGGTATCTGGTGAGAGTGATAGTTGTTTTGGATTCTTCTGTCTGGTTGCATCTGTGATGCAGGTTTCAGCATAGATCTCAGTCTGAGGGACGGTCTGTAGTGAAGTCTGAGTCTGAGTCAGAGTTACTTGAGTCAGTCTTGAGGTCTTCTTTAAGCAGTTGGTCCACTGATGGTACAATATCATTGTTGTTGTTTGTTGATTTGTTGGTGATTTTTTTTTATTTCTGATTTCACTGAGTAGAGGTGAAGGGCCAATCTTATTTTTGGCTGTTTTCAAGTACATAGAAGCCCTGATGTTGTGGCATGTGGCATTGTGTACAGTATTACTGCTTCGTTCTGTTTCTTTCTTACTTGCAGGAGGTCTTCCAGAGGAATCAGGGATGCCTCATGGATGGCGTGTTTTACCTTGTTTTGTGGATGGCCCCGTAAGGTGAGTTTTTTAAGTAGTTCTTTGCATGATTTGTTGAATTTAATTTCTTGAGAGCAAATCATCCTGTAGCGTACGGCCTGGCTGAATGCAATAGCACTTTTCTGACTTGGAGGGTGGTAGGAGTCATAGTCTAAATACATGGCTGAGTCAGTTTTTTTATACACTTTGGTGTGTAGTTTGTTGTTGACAGTGTACACGGTAGTATGTAGGTAGTTGATTTCAGTAGGGCTTGATTCATAGATGAACTTGATGGAGTGGTTTAGTTGGTTGAGGTTTATCATTTCAATGTCTAGTTCTTCTGGTGTTGCCTGGTAGATGGCAAAGACGTCATCGATGTAACGTCTCCAAACCCTTGGATTGAGATTGGTGTTTTCTAGGTAGGAAGTCTCTAGGTAGTGCATAAAAATATTGGCATAAGTTGGTGCGACCTTTGTCCCCATAGCTGTTCCTTGGATCTGGTGATAGTGTTTATTGTTGAATTTGAACACATTGTTTTGGAGGACCAATTTGAGTAGTTTTGAAGCCTGTTTTTTAAAAAAATTGGTATTGATTTTTCAGTGATCCATGATGCTGATGTGCCCATTTGAAAATGTAACAACAAAAGGAGCATGGCCACGAATAGGCGTTATACACCCCCATACAATCATGGTGCTTTTACCTGTTCCAAAAAGGATCAATACAGTGGTAACTTGTTACAAAGTTTGGAAAGGATAAACCAAGTATGCTAGACAGTGTTGAAACTGTATCGATTATATTTAGCATATGGTCCTACACTGTAAAAAAGAAATGTTGTCAACATAATGAGGGAATCCTTATCTCAAAGTTGCCAGAGATAAAGCATTATTTTCCCAGAGATGCCGGTTTGTTTTCACAGAGATTCCTTGTACCACCATACTGCCACATGCGGCTTCTTGTAAAACTACACTGGCTCTCTGCTGCTTCCCTCTTCAGTTTTACAAGGATCCCTTGTAGATTCAACAGTTATTTTTTACCGTGTATTAATTAAGTATAGGAGATAATATCCAAGTTTCTGATGTTTCTATGCTATGCATGGGTAGATAGTTAAGACTAGCATGCACATAGAACATTACAGCATGTAAATCGGCCAATAGAGAAGGTCTTTACATCAAAATCCACTTCACAAAATCGGGAGACACCATTTGATTGGCCACTCACGCTCATGGGCATATCACACACTCTACGAGTTGAGTTGAGTACTTTTTTTGGCATGAGAAAATCACATACAAGGGGAGTTGTTTTTTTTATAAATATGCAAAGAACTATTTACCTGTAGTATTTAACACTCGTAAGTTACAATTTGGGGGAAGTTATCATATGACTCTACACTACTAGCTCTATTGGCTTAATGTCATCCAAAGTCAGTTTTTTCAAGAAATAATTTTTGTCGTTGGAATACTGCTGTTCAGCATCCAAACGTTGTGCTTCTGTTTAGCACAGACTTTGGTTAACTCTTTAATTACTCATGTCCACTAGAGACTGTCATCTTTTAAGGACACAGGAGTTGGTGATTCTCTCAGTCCCTAGGAGGTTAATTCAAAAGGCTCTGCCATCGTTACCTATGCGATGCTAGCGTATACATAGGCACATCTCTTACCATCCTATAAGACCTAGTGTTACTACACTAAAATAGCTAGTGGTGTTAGGCCAGTCAGGAATAGGAAATACTATGCAGTCCTTCACTATACTACTTCCAGTACTAACACCACCCCTTTATTCTGAGAAACTATAGTGGTTTCCCCTGGAGGGTCTTGCCAAAAGAAAATGAGGAAGTGTGTCTCTAAATATTTTCAGAGAGTACTGAGGTAAATTTGTATGGTGTAACTCGTTTTCATTGTATTGACAAAAAAGTTACAGCATAATGCATGGAAAATTCCTTTTGGGATGTAAAGAAACGTCCATGTTTCATCTGAAGGATTATCCAAACAATCTTTTAGCAATACAAAAATGTGCTCGTTTTCTTTTTTGGTTCACGTTTTTTTTTTTTGGCAAGACCCTCCAAGAGCACCTGTGTGGGGGGCATTCCTCATCACAAAAGTGAAAGCACCTGCTGAGAGTCCTTGAGGGCTCTTGAGTCTACTCATGTGTTAAGGGCATAGTAACATCATGCATCTCTTCTCTCTTTTAGTTGGTGACATACTTGAAGACATTTCAGGGTCAAGTGCACCCGACAGGGTATATAATTAGCAGAACCCCAGTGTAGCCACTCTTGAGAGAACGAGTTTTTCCAATGCTATTTTTTATCTTCTACTGCTATTTTTTCTCTGTGGACCTGTTGCCACTGTGCACAGTTATTTTCTGCTTGGAATAGTGAAAGCAGAGCTGACCCTTACAGCACTAGCTAAAAAGTAGCTAGCTACCAGAAAGGAAGACAGGCTGGCCTTACCATCACAGTAAAGAATAAGGGAGGGAAATCACTAACATCGCATAGGTAGCGATGGCAGAGCCTTTTGAATTAACCTCCTTTGAAGGTGTCTGAAATTACGCGTTTCCCCACAGTCCCTTTGATTCCATAGGGCTTTTCTCAGAATAGCGGCGAAATTCCCCAAAGGAGAAGTCTGAAATATTTTGCTACCCCGAAATCTACCAGCATAGCACACCGGGGCTGCTTTCAGGTATCTACAAGTTTTCTCACGAGCAGACTTGCCAGCAAACCGTCGGCACCTCATTGTTGCATCATGACGTCTAATGTCCATGATGGTCATGCTGCTAACTGTAGAATAGATTTGCACAGCTTAGCAATACAGCCCTCAAAGGGTAAGAGGGTCAACAGATCGAATTAGGAATGCAGGGAAGGTATGGACACCACCCTCCCATATCACCTCATGGCAGTGACCTCTCCTCACCCCTAAACCCCCATGTTACGTGTTGTGAGTAGTGTAGGGGATTGGTGCTAGGTGTCGGGCCCTCCTCCCCTACTACACCCCAACACTGCCCCCCCCCCCCTGCATAACTCATCTCTATTGCCTACTCTGGTCCCCTGGATTTATCAGAAGGCTCTGGTAGGGGCTTGTGTTAAAAGGCAAAGACTTGTGGGCAATTTGCAGTGGGTAGATTGCTCCATAGTGGCAAATTTGGGTGAGGGGGGGGGCATGCTCTCCCTCCCTCTCCCTTTTGCCTGTAGATAGGAGTTTACTCATAGCTTTAATTTATACCAAAACTGGTTTAGCATAGCGCTTATCCCATCTATCTCAAAATCCTGGATCTGCCACTGCCAGGGTCTGTCAAGACTGATTTGTACATTCTTTTCAGAGGTCCTCACTGCAATATCCTTTTCTCTGTTATTATCTTATTTACTGTAGGCAATGATAGCAATTATTGGTTCTGTCTCAATCGACTGCAGATTATATAGTCATTAAAATTTAGCCACACAACTTACTATAAACCTTTCATCAATTCTCTCTTTGAGCTAACTAGGTTGGTTCTAAGCAGAAAGGCAGAGATGATTACATAAATGTTTATCAATTTTTTTTTTTAATTTCGGCAATCAAATGTTCATTCCTCTAGATTTAGAAAACGATTCATGGGTTAGCGCAAAGGAACCAAATACATATACCGAGATCCTTCCCACAATTTTGTTGGCATTATTTGGTGCCGGTTACCAGCGCATTATGACATAGAACCTCTGGAACCAGTGTACGTGTGGTCCTCTTACAAGCACCACCGTGGCACCACCCAGTGCCACCACCGTCACCACTAGCACCACCACTATAGCTTACCACCACCTCTTCCAACAGCACCACCGCCCACCAGAGCCACCCAGCGGGCAATTAGGAAAGCGCAACTTGTGGATGGGGATCAGAGGAGGCTGGAGGGACCTGGAGGACGGACCAGCATACTACAGGAGGAGGTGGTGGTAGTACTGGTTGTCATGGATATACATAGATGGTGAGTAGGTTTTGACCCTGGAGGAGGAATGGACTACACATGTATAGATTGAGGACAAGGGGAGAAGAAAAATAGGAATTGACATATTGACATAGCCTTACACGGTTCTAACCTAAATCTATTTTCTAAAACAAGCAGTGGAAGTTTAGGGGTTGAACACATAAAGAACCCTGAGCTAGATTGTCAGTGATTTCCACTGAAGGAGACATGGATCAGGGAGTGAGTTTAGGACAAGGAAGGGAGAGATGAATAGTAATTGATTTTATCTCAAGTTGAATACGACAGACCCATATAGGTTTAACCAAGAACCTCTGTACCACACACCCCAGTGTGATAACCCTCAGTGGGGATTCTCGTGCACCTTTGTCTATATATTTGTCAATGGAGAAGGGTAGAAGTAGAGAAGAGGAGACGGGTAGAATATATAAAGAGGATGATTGTGATGTAAAATTGGAACAGCCTTGGACTAGGTTGTCCAGGACCAGAAGGAGAAACATAGAAATTGATTGTATTTGTCAAAGGCAACTTATAGTGGAGGTGTAGGAGTTGACTGGAGGAGAGAACACACAAATAGATATGTAGGATGTGTCAACAGCAGAAAGGGCATGCAATAATAACAATTGACAATTAATCTCACAAACAATGTAAAAGGAAATAACATTTCTGTAAAGGAGTCCAAAACAGAAAAAAATCAGATCAACATTGTACTTGGGCTCCAGGAGAGGAAAGAAGCAATTATAATTATGCATCCAAGAAAAAGTGCCAAAAGTGAAGTAAAGGCTACATGCAGTTGGAAGCTGGAATCCACTAGAGAGGCCTTAGATATAGGACAGCAGGAGGGTGTTGCTCCTTTTGTAAAAAGAGCCTTGAGTATGTGCCCTCTTTTCTAAAAAAATGTTGTGCACTGCTTCGTCCTTTAACTTGTTTAAAATAGAGAGAGCTGCACTACCAGGTACCTACTCATGTCACACGCTCTATAGTTTATTATACTGACTGACTTCTCCCAACTAGGTACCTACTCAAATCCCCCTTTTTTAGCACCGTACTTAAATGACCACTTGTGAGAAACAAAACGGACAAGTTATAGCTACATGAAAAGAAAGGACTGCAAATGAGAGCATTTTTAGCCAGCTCTTCCTTTTACTATAGGAGCAACACCCTCCAGAATATAAAGCGACTCTAAGAGGGCGGGACAAGGCACAAAGGAGCAGGAGCCTAATTCAAAGGCTGGCAATGGCCCTTTGTCTCCTCTACTCTACCCTAAATAGAACATCCTCATCATTACACTCACTGTTGGTACCACTATTTAATATTTAGGAATATCTGCTAACATTCTACTGACTAAGTTGGGTCTGAGTTAAATCTGTACACATGAGATCAGGGTGTAGGGACCTAATCATTCTGTGGGCGTATGTATACTGTGATGATCAAGTGTCTGTATGTACTACCTTCAACGATGTCTACCTTCAGTCAACTCTTACATAAAATCCGAAGTAGAAATTGGATACAATTGGCATACAAAGATTGGCAGAAACACTACCTTAACCCTAAAGGCTACAGTGCATTATTGATATCTGTGGGTACCTAGCATGCCCCACCCCTCCTGCAGCCAAGCCTGCTGGAGAACACAGCATCTAACCCCTGTATAGGCCTCACTCACGTCTTTGTCTGCGACTGGAGAAGACGTATAGTGCATGTATTAGTAGCGTAAAGATTCTGGTTTTCTTGTGTTGGAGTGCAGAAGCGAACATTCTGTAATGAGACGGTAGGCTATGAAATTGAGGTCATCTCTATAATGGCGACGCCATATTCTGCCCCGACCATCTTTGATGTATGATAGTTCAAGTACACTGTGAAAAACAGGCCTCAAAATATCAGTAAATCCCTCATCCCAAATTTGCCAGAGATTCGACCTTATTTTCACAGGGATACCAGCATAGTGCCATCTTGGGCTTCTTGTAAAAAACTAAACTGTGTCACTGCAATATATGAATACGATGGTTCACTATTCAGTTTTACAAGGATCCCTGATAGATTCAACAGTTATCTTTTACAGTGCAGGTCGAAATCTCAGAGACACACATTACCGACTGATCTCTCGTTCAGATTAGAGGACAGGTGTGGGTGTGTCTCTGTGTCAGCACAAGTGGCAGAGGTTAACTGGCGTCTGACGGTAGAAAAATGTCGGCTGGTCTCACAACTCTAGTCTCTAACTGCACAAAAAAGTCGTCTGCTATTGTTTGTTGTTGTTGCTGCTGCCAAATGTCGTCTGCTTTGTTGTAAACTGACGGGGAGGAAGCAGAAGCAAGCTGCAAAACTACACTGAAAACAAAAACTGTTAAATCTACCAGGGATCTTCGTAAACCTGAACAGCGAACCACCGTAATCGTGTTGCAGTGAACCAGTGTTGTTTTTACAAGAAGCCCCAGGTGGCAGTGCAGCTTTAAAAAGAATAACCTGTGATCTCTGGCAACTTTGGCACAAGGATTCTGCCCTTGTCTCAACGACATATATTTTACATTTGTAGCATACACAGGTGCATTTTATCAAACAGCTTTCCTCCCATTGCTAAATCTGTAGAGGCTAAGATGGGATAAAGCATACACTCTTAGAAATGGTTGTTCACTTTACTTGGAACCTAGAAAAGTGAACCACCTAAATTGGAATGGAGTGAAGCAGTTTCGTTTCTACAACGAAAATTCAGAGGCGTAGGAAGCAAATCTTCATTGGGGGGGCCCGGTGAGGGCACCATCGCGACCACCTTGAATTGTCGGCTGATGCGTGATGGCGTCTATATATGCGTATTTAGAATTCATATAGAAAAGTGATTTTTGGTAAATTTCGGATCTGACTTTAGGCTCAGAACCCCATTCTCCCTACACTGCAAAAATGGTGTTTAGATCCTAAACACAATTCTAAACATATTCTTGCAACATTTTTGTAATCACATTAACTTCCTAAACATGTTTAGTCAAACAATGTGATTAGCTCAGGTGTTTAGATATTTAGGTTTAGAATTTTTATGATATGAAATTTTGTGTTTAGATGTCAAAATGTTTAGATGGCAATGTAGAGTCTACAGGTGTTTCCATTAAGACAGTATAAAGGATTATCTTTTATTTGTTTTTACTTTCTGGGGGATATCAATTATCAGGTATTTGCAAGTGCAAAGTCTCGAAAGATGTTAGTCACATGTACATACACACAGACGAACATGCTGCCTTAGAATGAGAGACTTGAGAAAGTATGAAAGCTTGGGAGGAAGGGTGTTGCTTTATCCTTTACGAAATGACATGCAATAGGTGTCTGCCATGGATATTATTGATCATTGTAGACTAATGATGGCAATGTTAAGAGAATTCAGTCAATCATCTATTGCTGTTTCTTTTCGCATGGAATTCTATGAAATGAAACCATGATCAACATGCAGTTTGAGGATATTTATCACAACAAGTGATCATGGTCATATATGCAGAATGTCCATTGAAATGAAGTGCTGCTACCTGGTGTGTATTTGACATCCAAGTATCTAAACATATTGATGTTTGAATCTAAACACCTGGTATTCAATGTGTTCTAACGCTAAACAGCTAAACATGTTTAGCAAAAATGTTTAGGTATTTAGAATAAAAGTGTTTAATTCCTAAACATGTAGATAATGAGACACCTACCTGACCTATATGTTTAGGTTTTAAACATGTTTAGACCTAAACATGTTTAAAATCTAAACACCATTTTTGCAGTGTATGACATCACCATAATAATCTAATTTGAGATGTAAAGTTTTAGCTTCTTTTCCATTGTGTTTATGAGTTCTTTGAAAATATTGGGGGGGCCCAGACATACTCAGGCCCCACCTCCTTCATGATTGGGGGGGCCCAGGCCCCCTGGCCCCCCATTTTCCTACGCCCCTGGAAAAACCCAGATGGCAGTAGAGAATGTGAACACTGTGTTACAAGAAATCTGTCAAAATAACAGTGAATTTTTTTCCCCAAAGTTGTCGGAGCTTCTGGAAGCTGAGAAAGGAGTACACTTAAAAATTAGATACCCTGGAGACTAGTGTTCTGCCATTATCACTTTGAGAATCTCCCTAAAATCATTATCAGCAGGAAAAGGATAGATGTTATTAAAGTACAAAGGGGCCTTGCCAAGGGGAAAGCCTTCCATTACTCAATATACTGGATGGCAAATTTATGTGTGCATATAGGTTGTAAACATACAGGCTTACCACTTTATGTATTTCCAATTTGGACCACTTGGATTACATCGCTAATCCTAGAACTCAATTAATTGGAATCGATGATGAGGTCTGCAACAGGATTGATCTGTACGTTAATGGTGAGGGAGACAGAACAGCAGCCTTCCCTTTAGGTGCAGTATCATAGACACACTGCACAAAGTTCCGCCCTACATGAGAAAAGTCTTTTCTACAGCATATATTATGATGTTTCAATAGCCGATGTGAATAGCCAAAACCACTAATCAATTTACAGGGAAATCACACGTATAGTCCTTACAGAGGTCAGGCGCTTGCTCAAGGTCTATTCTCAGTGTCAACGCATATTCCATGACACCTGGAGCTTAATTCAAATCATCCTGGGATCGCAACCCCAGTGATCTTAGTGAAGGCACATATAATAAGACCAGGAGCTTAATTCAAAAGATCCTGGGATCCCAACCCCAGCGATCTTAGTGTAGGCACATATCATAAGACCTGGCTGGTCTACCCTATGTAATGCAGTGGTTGCAGGCCTGTCCAGAATAGCTAGTCCTGGGATCACTTCACTATTCCATTTCCACCACTAAGATCACTGCAATCTTAGTGAAAGAAATGCATAGTGGTTTCACCAGGGTACAAGAGCACTTACAGGGAACACTCCTGATTGAAAGAGTGAATAGCCTGCTGCATTCATAAAGAGGGGAGTGAGGACGTTTGCTGAGTGTCCTTGAGGGCTCTTAGGGCTACTCATGCGTTAAGTGCACTGTAAGGTAATTCTTCCCTTCTCTCTCTTTGTCCTGGGGGGAGGGCACAATGCTTCTAATAGGCAAGCACAAATCATACATTCATGGGAACAACTCTTGAATACTGTATGGGGGTCAACTGCACCCTGTGCTCTTTTGTTAGCCCATATGGGGACGGGGAACGATGGTATAAGCACTCTTGTGAAGAAGAGTGACTCCACAGCTATTCCTTTATTTTGGGACTCTTACCCCTGTGCCTAGTCAGTACTTCTAGGAATAGTGTAGGAGGGCTGAGGCTAAGATCGATGCGATCTTAGTGCTGGCTAGGATATGTGAACCCAGTCAACTCTTAAGATCGCTTAATAGGATAAGGCTGATTTATTCCTAAGATCGCTGGGGTCGTGATCCCAGGATCTTTTGAATTAAGCTCCTGGAGCTTAATTCAAAAGATCCTGGGATCACGACCCCAGCAATCTTAGGAATAAATCAGCCTTATCCTATTAAGCGATCTTAAGAGTTGACTGGGTTCACATATCCTAGCCAGCACTAAGATCGCATTGATCTTAGCCTCAGCCCTCCTACACTATTCCAAGAAGTACTGACTAGGCACAGGGGTAAGAGTCCCAAAATAAAGGAATAGCTGTGGAGTCACTCTTCTTCACAAGAGTGCTTATACCATCGTTCCCCATCCCCATATGGGCTAACAAAAGAGCACAGGGTGCAGTTGACCCCCATACAGTATTCAAGAGTTGTTCCCATGAATGTATGATTTATGCTTGCCTATTAGAAGCATTGTGCCCTCCCCCCAGGACAAAGAGAGAGAAGGGAAGAATTACCTTACAGTGCACTTAACGCATGAGTAGCCCTAAGAGCCCTCAAGGACACTCAGCAAATGTCCTCCTTCCCTTCTTTATGTATGCAGCAGGCTATTCACTCTTTCAATCAGGAGTGTTCCCTGTAAGTGCTCTTGTACCCTGGTGAAACCACTATGCATTTCTTTCACTAAGATCGCAGTGATCTTAGTGGTGGAAATGGAATAGTGAAGTGATCCCAGGACTAGCTATTCTGGACAGGCCTGCAACCACTGCATTACATAGGGTAGACCAGCCAGGTCTTATGATATGTGCCTACACTAAAATCGCTGGGGTTGGGATCCCAGGATCTTTTGAATTAAGCTCCTGGCCGGTCTACCCTATCTAATGCAGTGGTTGCAGGCCTCTCAGGAATAGCAAGTCCTAGGATCACTTCACTATTCCTTTTCCAGCACTAAGATCACTGCGATCTTAGTGAAAGAATTACATAGTGGTTTCACAAGTGGAGTACAAGAGCACTTACAGGGAACACTCCTGATTGAAAGAGTGAATAGCCTGCTGCATACATATAGAGGGGAGGGAGGACATTTGCTGAGTGTCCTTGAGCGCTCTTACACTGTTAATTTGGTGTTTAGCAACCAAACACCAGTGTTTAGGATCTAAACACATAGCTAAACACATTCTTGTCCCACGTTTCGAAACACATTTTTTGGCTAAATGTGTTTAACTTTAAACATGTTTAGCTATATCAGGCGTTTGATTTAACAAGTGTTTAGTTTTGATAGATATTTAGTTTTAAGGTGTGCAGCATGAGTAAATGTTTAGATTGGTAGTGTTTAGCTTTAGGAGGTGTTTAGATACATAGTGTGTAGCTTTAGGAGGTGTTTAGATACATAGTGTTTAGCTTCAGGAGGCATTTAGATACATGGTGTTAAGCTTAGGGAGGCACTAGCTTTGGGCCATAGGGTTGTTCACCAGGGTGGGAGGGGGGCTATGGCTGAATCATTTCATTTTTATTATTTCCATCATTTATTTTTCATCATCTTTTCATCATTTTAATCTTCATTATTGTAGCTGGATACCGCCATATTCATTTTCCATGGTAAAACTGCAAGATAGAAACGATACACACAATACAGATAGGAGTAAAAGTGTAAAAGAGGCAGGAGAAGTTGGTAGTAAGGTAGGGGTGGTCCCTGGAGGCTTGTACATGTGAGCAGAGGTAAGAGGAGTGGGTACGGAGGTAGGGGTGGTACCTGGAGGCCACCCATACCTCCCTATACCCCCTCTTCCCATGCAGCATGCCCCTTAGGTAAAAAAACAACAAACAGGAAAAACACAAAAAACTACTGAGTCATTGGGAAACTGGGTGATATACAACTATAAAAACGAGGATACTATCCTTTTACTCATTTCATACATATTATACTTATCTTATCTGCTTATGATTCTTATTAGATGGCTAAACACCTGATGTTTATCTTTCAAATACATGTTTAAGACTAAACACATAGAGACTGGATGTGTTTAAACTCAAACACCTAAACACTATGGTGTGTAAGTGTTTAGGTGTGTGGAAAGTAGGTGTGTAGTTTTCAGGATAAGTGTTTAGAATCTGATGGTGTTTAGCTGTAAGTGTTTGAATATCATAGATGTGTAGGAATCACACACCATGTAGATAGTGTGGTATGTATAAACACACACCTTTTTTGCAGTGTAGGGCTACTCATGTGCTAAGTGCACTGTGAGGTAAATCTTCCCTTCTCTCTCTTTGTCCTGGGGGGAGGGCACAATGCTTTTAATAGGCAAGCATAAATCATACATTCATGGGATCAACTCTTGAATACTGTACGGGGGCCAACTGCACCCTGTGCTCTTTTGTTAGCCCATATAGGGACGGGGAACGATGAACTGTTGTGAAGAAGAGTGGCTCCACAGCTATTGATTTATTTTGGGACTCTTACCCCTGTGCCTAGTCAGTACCTCTTGGAATAGTGTAGGAGGGCTGAGGCTAAGATCAATGTGATCTTAGTGCTGGCTAGGAAATGTGAACGCAGTCTAATCTTAAGATTGCTTAATAGGATAAGGTAGAATAATTCCTAAGATCACTGAGGTTGCGATCCCAGGATGTTTCGAATTAACCTCCAGGAGGCCATTTCTAAATAGGCTATGACTGTTCACTCTCAAATCGTTCTGGGAACCCTTATTACAGTGACAATACTCCCAACAGTATTGGTCATGTAGTGCTTGCAGCACTACGACTGCCCTACTAAACACTATGTGATTGCTACATAAATGCTGATCATACAGAGCAGCTGTAAGCCAATACCTAGGATCACTGGCACTAAATTTTAGGTTGTTCAATCGTAGTGCCTGTGTGCAGTCGTACTACCTTAAGAAATGGCCTCCAGCACTCCTAGTGTCTATTCATACCCAGTGCTTATTCAGAATTTGGCATTAGAATTTGACAATATGGCATATGAGCAGACTATAGCAAACCTTTCTGAAAGTATGCTATAAGCAGGTATTCCACTGCCCTCGGTCGGCCAAAATTTTGCTAATCCAATCATTTTTGATAATGCAAAAGTATAGGAAAAATGAGTTGGATTAGCGAAAATTAGGCCGACTGACAGCAGTGGAATACTCACTATAGGTGTATACAGAATGGTAGAGCAGCAGGGTTATGCATGGAGGGGTCTACAGTGGCAGTCCCCCTATTAGCCTAATTCTATGGTAGCTGGTCTGCTGCCAGGCCAATTCAGAGTGTGGCTTCCCAGGTGAAGCCCTAGGATAGACCTAGCACAGCAGGCTTATTCAGAGCTCCAAAGGTATTGGTGGCACCCTGGGCCACTCTGCCTGGATATGTAGGCTTATACCACGATTTGTGGGTTACACAGTGCTTTTTGGTATCTTTTCCCATCCACATATCTGTCGATATTGCACACCCTATAGGCTGTAACATCAATTTTGGAAGGCATGCGGTTATCAATGGAAGGCGTGCGGTTATCCATGGAAGGCGTGCGGTTATCCAGGATAACCGCACGCCTCTCATGTCCTCCCATGTCATATGTTACATGTTAAAACCAACAGACTATTTCATTGCCATGGTAGGGCTCGAACCTGCAACCTAAGATTCCTAGTCCAACCCCCTATGCATTGCGCCACAGGGACGGACGAGATACGCTGGGTTCGAACCACGTCTTGCTATGATACAAAGCCGTGTGCGCTGTTGCTGTCCGCTGCCGGGTGAGGAGGTGTATTATACACAAACATAACAGTGAGATGCATTCAAAGCTTTAGCTGTCCACTGACGAGCGAGGAGGTGTATTATACACAAACATAACCGCAAGAAGCATCTTTTTTCACCCTGTGCACTGTCGCTGTCCGCTGCTGGGCGAGGAGGTGTATTATACACAAACATAACAGCGAGACGCGTCTTTTTTCGCCATGTGCGCTGTCACTGTCCGCTGCCGGGCGCTGAAGGAGGAGACGTGGTGGTCTAGCGGTTAGCACGTTGCGCTCAGCCGTGAGAGGTCCGCGGATCGAATCCAGGCCCAGACGTGTCTTTTTTCGCCGTGTGTGCTGTCGCTGTCCGCTGCCGGGCGAGGAGGTGTATTATACACAACCATAACCACGAGAAGCATCTTTTTTCGCCGTGTGCGCTGTCGCTGTCTGCTGCAGGGCGACGAGGTGTATTATACACAAACATAACAGCGAGACGCATCTTTTTTCGCCGTGTGCGCTGTCGCTCTCCACTGCCGGGCGAAGAGGTATATTATACACAAACATAACAGCGAGACGCATCTTTTTTCGCCGTGTGCGCTGTCGCTGTCCGCTGCCGGGAGAGGAGGTGTATGTACACTATTTTTCGCTGTGTGCCGCTGCTAAGCCTAGCCGAGACCGGGGCTGTCGCTGTCCGCTGCCGGGCACCGAGGTGTATGTACCGATCGTGTACACACAATGGCTGGCATCGAGTCCCGGGGAGGGGAAATAATTTTTGTTTTCAACTTGAATTTATTGGTATAATATTGATTATTTATTAGTTTTGTGGTATAAAATAAGTAGTCAATGGACAACTCATGACTTGTGTGTGTTAGCAAAGGCTAATAACACACACTCGTCATGAATTATCCATTGGTTACTTGTTCACTATTGCTGGTATGGATCTGCCACCCTCAAGCTGCTCTGCAATTTCGACAAAATGTACTTTCTTGGTTGTAAACCTAGGAGGAAAATAGTATTTTGGTACATGAAATGACATAACCTGAGTAGGCACAGAATTCCAGCTGTCATATATATACTTTGTTGGTGGTAATTGACATCATGGCTACACTAGATCCTGCAGGGATATTTATGGAATTAGGACTCTAGATCTAAAAATTCTAAGGAGATTAATTCTAGGTCACGTGACATAGTCTACTAAATAAGGCAAACCCTATCTTGTTTTGCAAATTTTGTAAACCTTTGGGATGACTGTCAATTTAGACATCCATGACTCATAAGCTTGACACCAGATTCCTGGTAAATATAGGGTACCGGTAAAGACCTATCGACTCTAAAGTAATAGACAATGTATCCTTTGACCTAAGAGACTCCCCCCTCCCCCTCATTGCCAGTAGCAATTCATGTATTTAATTGAGGGTATAATTCCTATAGTGTCAGGTACCATTGTCTGCATGACTATTCCCAAACTATACCATTCTCTAAAACTAGGATTACAAATGCAAAAATCTAGTGGAACTAGTGTTTGAACACACATGAGTCATGAGGTGTGAGAGGTAGCAGTGACCGGACAGTGTTAGCTCCATGTGTTAGGTGTAACTGATGGCACACCCTGGACGCACTGACCTCTTCCTGCTGTCCTGAAATATTGAGTACCTGTCTCCGGTATCCTGCCTCAAGGGTGTTGAAGCTGCTCGTGACACGAGTACAACCCTGCCTTATAATGTACTGTTCCTATGCCCCAAGCCCAAGCCCCTGTATTCTGCATCCTCTACACACCATCTGATAACCGAAATCCCAACCTCTGCATGCTCTGTTTTTTTTTTCCTTTAGAACTGGGGGTATATCATTCAAAGAAAGATTCATCAAAATTAGAAAGAAGGCTGTTTTCCTAAGCGTTGAATCATAGAAAGTATGTACTCACAACAGGGCATATGAAGCTACACACGGTAAATTGCCTACAAAACCCGAAGCCCTAAATAGGGATGAAATGATTTGTGGTTAAATGCCTTTGCAAAATTCTATACTATGATCTCAATTCTACCCAATATGATTAAGCTATTTCTACCCAGCAAATTGTCGTGACTCCTCGTCAACCTGTGTGAAGTGGCTCACACATGTCGCTAGATGGAACACGACGTCGCTATAGCACAAGATCACCAGGAATAGCAATGGTGGTGATCACATGGCCTCACCTCAGATGGCGAGGATGGTAATCACTCAGACTCACCAGGGATGGCACCGCGGGTGATCACTCACCTCGCTAGATGAAACACCCACCTCGTCATAGCACATGTTCACCAGGGATGGCGAGGATCGTGATCACTCATCCTCACCAGGGATGGCGACATGAGTGATCACTCATCCTCACCAGGGATGGCGACATGAGTGATCACTCACTTCGCTAGATGAGATGCACACCACATCATAATACACATTCACCACGGATGACAAGGATTGTGATCAGTCACCTCGCTAGATAAAACGTGTACCTCGTGATAGCACAGGTTCACCACAGAGGGTGAGGATCTTGATCACCCACACTCACCAGGGATGGCGACACGAGTGATCACTCACCTTGCTAGATGAAACGCGCACCACGTCATAGCGCAGGTTCACCATGGATGGCGAGAGTGGTGATCACTCAGACTCACCAGTGATGGCGACGCTGGTGATCACTCACCTTGTTAGATGAAAAGCTCATGATCATCGACATTGGTAATCATGCAGCCTCACATCTGCCAGATCAAAGTATGTTTTGCCAGAGAAGGTATTGCCATATGTATCTTCCCTCTAACCACAGACAAGGTGTTTATGTTGATATTTCCCTATGCATTTTTCCTGTAACCAGAGAAAAGGTGTTTATGGATAGTTGCTTTCATTTTAGAGATACCTCTATCTAAATTCAATTGATATTCTCTCTATATAATCTTGTTTGATTCAACTCTGAAGTATTACATGGAAATCAGTGTGAAATAAAGCACATTTGATAAGTATGGGACTTATACTTCATGCCCACACTTCCTAGATAGGCTACATGTTGAACAGTGGTGCTGTCTCAACAACTTTGGCAATGGTGGTGATAAGTTGCCACTGTGAGTGAGAGTGAGTGACAGATGATGCAATCCTCAGAGAGCATTGACTTGGAGTGACACAAATTCACTTATTGAGTGAGACCAATATTGGCAATGGTGGTGATAAGTCGCCATTTTGAGAGGAGATTAACTAGGAGTAATACACACTCACGCAGTGAGTGAGAGCCATGTGGCAATGCAGGTGAAAAGTTGCCATTCTGACTGAGAGTTGACAGCCAGTGGCACATACTCATGCAGTGAGTTAGATCCATGTTGGCGATGGTGGTGATAAGTCACCATGCTTTGTGAGGGATGACAAGGGGTGGCACATACTCACGCAGTGAGTGAGATCATGTTGGCAACTGTTGTGATAAATCGCTATGCCATGTGAGACTGACACACAGTGGCGAAAGATGACGCAGTGAGTTATCACTCAGAAAGGAGTCACCATTGATGACCAATCATGGCGACAGATAACGACAATTTGCTGGGTATCCAATATAATTAAGCTATTTCTTGTTGCATTTTTCAATAGCATTATACCACCCAATATCAATCTTAGATAGTAAAAATCACAAACTACTAATGTTACTATAACCCAACGGCAGCACATGCTACTGCTAAGTTGTAAGCTGTGTAAATTGTGGTAAGGGGATGCTAATCAAATCAGGCCTCCTATAGGGCCCTCCAGTTGCAGCTGCCCTGGTACCTTTATGTATTGAATACCTGTATCCAGTGTGTGGGCTAGACCTTACCTAACTGCCACAATTCACACAGGACTATCAATAGACCTGTATGAATGTGTAAAATATACTCCTTTGTCAGGTATTTATAGCTGGTTGCTGTTTAATATCTATCCATTTTACCTTTTCCAGGTTCCCATTGGTTCATACTACTTATCTGCTTGGGATGCCCGAGGGCAGCGGCACCACATTACTATTACTTCTATACAAGAACTAAAAGGATACCATAGCAGTTCTTAGGTTGAGGATTCTAGACATTGCTGTATTGGCTATAGGACTGCTACACACCTACTGAATCCCTACTGACTCCCTCCAGCCCAAAGCAGCAGAGAGTTGGCTTCTTAGGCTCGGCTGCTAAATAGGGAGCAGGCTTGCAGGTCGAGTACGCTCTTTCTCTAAATTCACTCAGTATGTGATAAGCTTGTATCAGTATTGGTTAGAAGTTTATCTGGGTTCTTGAAGATTCATTTTGATATTAGAGAATCTAACAATATTAATGTATTAGTATGAGTACCTCCCCCCACCCTCTATCAATTTTGGTCAATATGGTCAACTAGTTAGTTATAAGAATTGATTTAACATCCAGTGCCCTCTACTATATCCTTTCCTGACTTTAGATATTAGTATGCCTTGCATAAAAATGTAAATATAAGTTGCATGGAGTCACTTGTACCTATAGCAATAATTGATATGGGACCTTAAAGACCTAAATGCAAGGTTGCTAGGAGAGGGTCAATTTCTTATTGTTATTGTTCTTCATGACCCAATAAAAACCTTTAAAAAAATATATAGATTTAAAGTAGGTCGTCTCAATATGGTAGTTGGTTAAATAGTAGCAAATCAACACTACTAATAATTTTCACTTTTACCTGTTCCAGGCGCCTCTTGAGTTATACTACACTGAGACAGCTGGGACCATCTCTCTATAAGGAGTACGAGGATCTCTTAGCAGTTCTTGGACCCTGGGTTCTAGACACTTCTGTATAGTCAATAGGACCGTCACACACCTTTAGCCTCCCTGACTTTCTCCTTCCACCCCAGAGCAGCACAGGGGTGGAAGGATACCAGCAAATTCCACCTACCAACACCCATCCCCCTTCATCCCTCTAGTCTCCACCCCTGTCACGCCTATACCACCTCCCTGTAGCCCCTGTAATTTCTCAGTGCCGACCCCTTTGCCTGCCAACTCTGCCCCTACCCTCCCACCTACCCACAGTGACACTGACAGAGTGCAGGGGGTGTCCTACCGGTGGAAGGAAGGAAGGACGTCCCGTTTCTGAGCGTCCCGCAGAGTGGCGCTGCTATCGCCAGTCATCAGGGGTTACGTCTTTCGGGGAGAAGCGCTAACGTGGCGCCATTTTCGCTTGTTAAATATGAGCAGGTAAACTTTCAACTTTCGCCGGTACCAGGAACACACTTCCGATCATACCGTTTCTCCTCGAAAGGGTTCACGGTCATCAGGGTAGTTCCGGGTGGCGCCCTCATCGGCAGGCGGTGGAATCACACGCTACCAAAACCAGGGTGGCAGAGGAAGTGGAGCTGGTGGTGGTGGATACACAACAGGAATAATAAGGGAGCAAAAGGAACGGCACTTTGTTCATATTGATTAGGTTGTGGCATCAGTGGCACACCATAAGGAAACAATCGGAGTACCAACTGAATCGGAGTCTTCAATTCAGATTACCAGTGGAATCTCCACAATGGATTAGACCCTGTGTTGCTGCTTGCCTCATACTAGAGGGAGTGCTGTTAATTGGCTTAAGTCCGAGTGCTTTCCCTGGGATTTCTATACATACCTAATCTCGTAATACCAATATCGATACTTCTCACTTCCAAGTGATTCTATTACATGAGTTCACATAATGATCTCTAACCTATATTATCATTGGAGATTATAATCAACTGCCTTCAAATCCCCTAACCAGATGTTTTGTTCTCAGGATCTCACCGGAAGTGGTAGGGAAGGTTTAGGCAAGCGCAGTCGGCCCAAGCGGCTGTTAATTCCAGTTCCGGGAATGGCGTCTGAACGCCTAATGTCCATGAAGGAGGAGATCCGGAACTTCCACTTTTGGAAGGCAGTCCGCTGTGAGTTCCTGGTCACTTTACTCTATGTATTCATTGGCTGTGGGTCTACAACTACTTGGCCGGAGCCGGAAACAGAATCGGAAGTCCAGACTTCCCCCCCTCACGATGTCAAGGTGGCATTAACATTTGGGCTCGCGGTAGCAACCTTGGTCCAATGTGTGGGGCACATTAGCGGCGCACACCTCAATCCAGCCGTTACCATGGCAATGCTGGTGACCCGTAATGTGACCGTCCTAAGGGCAATTTGCTATATTATCGCCCAGTGTGTTGGGGGCATTGCAGGGGCTGGGATCCTATATGGAGTAACCCCTGTGGTTGTACATGGAAGGCTTGGGGTAACCCAGGTACACTCAGAATTAGGGCTTGGCCAAGCCTTTGGAGTAGAATTCATGATTACATTCATTGTCGTTTTCACCGTCTTCGCTAACCTTGAACCCAAGAGGATAGACATGGGTTCAAGGTCACTCGCCATTGGCCTGTCCGTGATGCTGGGACACCTATTTGCGGTAAGATTGCATGACCTTTTCTACTCTCATACACACTCTCCATAATTACAGCCCACTCTGTATTCAATTTGAAATCATGTCATTTAAGTTTAACCCTTTCAGAACAGTACGCGGATCGGCTCTTTGCACCAATCAGTAAGGGGAAAGTGGGCATGGCTCTGTGCAAAACTGACTAGTAAAGGGAAAGTGGGCATTGATTTAGTATGACCTATGTATATAACACTTAAGAATATCTAGGAAGAGAAGGACTGTCTCAGCATGGGAGCTGTGCAACACCGAGTAGTATATTGAAAGTAGGCATTGACTCAGTATAGGCTCTGTATGAAACTAAGTAGTATAAGAAAAACGGGCATTCTAGGCTCTCTGAAAAACTGTATGAGGAATCAACTCTCAATGCATCTAGGCGAGTAGCTCGCTTTGGGCTGCTCACATGCATCCTTTCGCCACTACTTGTTTAAAATTGTTCAGTGAATTTGGCATGAAGCAAAAATGCAAAAATGCTGGGTGTCTAGTACCACTGCATTGCTACATTATGTTGCCTACTGATCACATACTGGGGACATTATGGGCCCCTTGCAGGGATAACTAAAGTGGTATCGTGGGTGGCATTCTGGAGGCCCTGTCATTATTCCACATTATGCTGATGTACCGGCGGCATAATTTCCTTGCAGTAATCACTGTCCATTTTTAGGTGTCATTGGCTCATGTTTAATTCATGAGTTCAAAGAGGCTGACAGACAGTACTGAATTTGCTTTAATATCCCAGCATAGCAGAGAACCAGGTTATGCAGCATAGTATAATTTAGCCGCTTGTTTTAAGCACCGGCTCCTCAAATGAGCACCAGTCTTGAATAAGGGCCGGAGATAAGGCGTATTGACTGCAGGAAACTGCGGGTTGCCTTTGCAATATCTTAAATTGTCAGATAAGCGAAAATTCTCCCGGCCGATGGCAGAGGAACCAATGCTTACAAGGATATAGCCAAAATGCTATATCAGCCATTTCCATAATGTGAGGTAATGTAATGATGGATGAGTAATTGGATCTTTAACTATGATAGGGCTCAGGGTAATACCATGTAAGACTATGTCATGTCATTAGTGTACTTAAGGGGACCATACCCTACCATACCTGGAGTACAGGAATATATGCTATGAATATCAGTTATATAAAAAAAACACGGGGAAGCTGAAGCAACGAAATAATAACGTCCTAGGAATATCATGGAAGGTTGAAAACTCAGCTTTGTTTTGCCCTTTGAAAAGACATGGGCTAACCCCTAAAGGATCATAAAGCTTTTTTCAATACTTTAAACATCATTTTGCCAAGATTATTTCCCAGTTTAAAGATGAGTGAGTAGGAACGGGAGAGAAGGCATTTAATTCGGATGGGCTCTTTGTAGCACTGAGTAGTAAAGGGGAAAGTAGGGATTGACTCAGGGTGGGCTCTGTACAACACTAAGTAGTATAGGGAAAGTAGGGATTGACTCAGGTTGGGCTCTGTACAACACTAAGTAGTATAGGGAAAGTAGGGATTGACTCAGGGTGGGCTCTGTACAACACTAAGTAGTATAGGGAAAGTAGGGATTGACTCAGGGTGGGCTCTGTACAACACTGAGTAGTATAGGGAAAGTAGGGATTGACTCAGGTTGGGCTCTGTACAACACTAAGTAGTATAGGGAAAGTAGGGATTGACTCAGGTTGGGCTCTGTACAACACTAAGTAGTATAGGAAAAGTAAGGATTGACTCAGGGTGGGCTCTGTACAACACTAAGTAGTATAGGGAAAGTAGGGATTGACTCAGGGTGGGCTCTGTACAACACTGAGTAGTATAGGGAAAGTAGGGATTAACTCAGGTTGGGCTCTGTACAACACTAAGTAGTATAGGGAAAGTAGGGATTGACTCAGGCTGGGCTCTGTACAACACTAAGTAGTATAGGAAAAGTAAGGATTGACTCAGGGTGGGCTCTGTACAACACTAAGTAGTATAGGGAAAGTAGGGATTGACTCAGGGTGGGCTCTGTACAACACTGAGTAGTATAGGGAAAGTAGGGATTAACTCAGGTTGGGCTCTGTACAACACTAAGTAGTATAGGGAAAGTAGGGATTGACTCAGGGTGGGCTCTGTACAACACTGAGTAGTATAGGGAAAGTAGGGATTAACTCAGGTTGGGCTCTGTACAACACTAAGTAGTATAGGGAAAGTAGGGATTGACTCAGGTTGGGCTCTGTACAACACTAAGTAGTATAGGAAAAGTAAGGATTGACTCAGGGTGGGCTCTGTACAACACTAAGTAGTATAGGGAAAGTAGGGATTGACTCAGGGTGGGCTCTGTACAACACTGAGTAGTATAGGGAAAGTAGGGATTAACTCAGGTTGGGCTCTGTACAACACTAAGTAGTATAGGGAAAGTAGGGATGACTCAGGGTGGGCTCTGTACAACACTAAGTAGTATAGGGAAAGTAGGGATTGACTCAGGGTGGGCTCTGTACAACACTAAGTAGTATAGGGAAAGTAGGGAGTGACTCAGGTTGGGCTCTGTACAACACTAAGTAGTATAGGGAAAGTAGGGATTGACTCAGGGTGGGCTCTGTACAACACTAAGTAGTATAGGGAAAGTAGGGAGTGACTCAGGGTGGGCTCTGTACAACACTAAGTAGTATAGGGAAAGTAGGGATTGACTCAGGTCGGGCTCTGTACAACACTAAGTAGTATAGGGAAAGTAGGGAGTGACTCAGGGTGGGCTCTGTACAACACTAAGTAGTATAGGGAAAGTAGGGATTGACTCAGTTTAGGGCCTGTGCATCACTGAAGATTAGGCATAACGAGAGTGGTTTATCACACTCATAAATCACCCTCAGTTAACTCTGAGTTTGAGTAAGTACCCTGATACACATGTTTAGGATAGGATAGGATTTGCCCGACTTGGGATGCACCCTATAAGTAAACATATAGGCAAAGGTGCACCTTAGATATGATGTAATACAGTAGTATCAAAGAATAGATTCAAGGGATACTTAGGTCTTAGGGAAACACAGAAATAGGTCACATACTGTGAGTTGGATAAAAAAAACACATAATACATGGGGTAATATTGCACAAAAAGTGCTTTGGTATCTTTATGGCTTTTTGTATGATATACTTTTTCCAAGAGGGCCGTTGGCCCAACTGCAAATCAACTTAATGAAAATATCTTAAGTTGAAACTTATAATTATTTGATATCGTTCTGAGAGTAGACATACAGATGAAACTGGAGTTATAAAAGTATTTAAAACCACCTTCGAATAGTGCAATGGCTAAGCCAGCACAAGGTGCAATGTCATTGTGTTGCTGTTCCCAGAAAGTGAGTATATCTTATTGCATCTAACCTCAATCCTCTGGGACCCATAAGCAAAGAGATGCAATCAGCGTGTGGCCATATCTCCGCAAAACAATACCAGTAAGACTAGCCAGCAATGTAGCTGGCTTAGTCATGGAGAGTGCTACTGTAATCATACTTTATTTTGCACTGTACATATTTTCACGAATTTAGGCAGAAATAAAATATTTTCAAATTCAGGTACACCATGAAAATGTGTCCCTTGCAGGTGGACTGATTCATGTGAAGATCTGGGTGGGAAGTGGGCCGAGGTGGAGATGGCGGTGAGGCATGGTACAAATAGTGTAATCCAAGTTCTAAACAACAAATAATATATGTTTTAATGATATGTGTGCCAGTCATATTACTCATGAAAATGATAATTTGCACGAGTATGAGGAATACTAAGCATATGTGTGACCTGCTCTGGAAAAAGGAACTTTATTCCCCCTGAAATAAGGTCCCCTTTGCAGATCCTGTCACATATGCATTTGGAAACATCACAGCTGCTTTCATCTCTCGATAATCGACGGTATCACACTGTTGCTTTGTAAACCTACATTGATTCACTGCACCGGTTCCTTTAGGAGTGCCCATCAAGCCTGTACAGTGAGCATTGGGATAATTAGTCACAGAGTAGCATCGATAAACATTTTCTTTCTGCCAATAAAACAGTACTATTTGCCAAGGGACTCTCTTCCAACAAAGGACTAATCAAGTCTCAAACAAACTCTTATTGGACACTAGCCAGGTCTTTCCACTATCTGCCTCGGATCTTTGCTGAGGAAAATGAGCTGCCACTCAGAGATAGAACAAATTGATATCTACTGCCCCCAATACTTGGCATCCCACTGATCACAAGTCTAGCCCTTGGTTGGCGGATATAGCTTTAGATGTACTGCTTTTCCGCTCTAAATTGGACTACACAGATTGTATAGTACAGTCATAAATTCCTTTTAGCCTTCTATGTCTCTTGTCTGACTAACCTCCCACTGTCTAGCTCTAGCTCTCTCTCTCTCACTCTCTCTCTCTCTCTCTGTAGCTCTCTCTCTCTCTTCCCCCTTAATCTCTGTATCTCTCACTCATTTTTTGTATCTCACCTTCTCTTTGCTTGTTTGTTTCTGTCTGTCTGCCTCTGTCTGTCTGTCTGTCTGTCTGTCTGTCTGTCTCTCTCTCTCTCTCTCTCTCTCTTTTTTTTTTTTTTTTTTGAAACATTTAAACTTTATTAGCCACAAACTATACATTCATAAGTTTGGTTCTATCGGTGCATTTATCGTTACATACTTTGTTTCAATATATTATCTTAAACATAAACCAATTCTGTATGCAACTATTATATAAATTTCATAACATTGGCTAACTAGTTTATGGAGGGACCATCAGTGAACTGTTGTTACGGCCCCCCCATATAAAGATAAGTGTTCGTCATGAATATTCCATCCTTTTGACAAGTACATTATAGAAAGAAGGAGTCAGTACAATCATGAACATTTAAGCCATTCATATACCCGGTACCCTGTTTAACAACAAAATACTTAAAAACCCCATAGATATTAAACCCACAGTCTACTCCTTTACAATATCAGTAATGTTTTGTGGTTCAGCCAACTTTTTCAATAGTATCGAGCATTTTTGCTTCATTTTTTCCTTAAAGACATCATATTCAACAATGTTTCTCACGTCAGGTGATAGGGCATTCCACAACTGTCCACACCTTACTTCAGGACTCATCTCATATGCTTTACAATTTATTTTCTGATACTTCAGGATGGGAGCTGATGAGAACCTTGTTACCCTTTGCTTATCAGAGAGGTAATCATTATGTAATGATCTTTTGAATGCATGACATTTAATATGAAAAATTCTTCTTTGTTCCAACATAGGTAATTCAGCTCTCGCATGTACCAAATTTGTTGCCGTTAAGATGTGAAAATTAAAACAGGTTTTTAGACACTTGTTTTGCATACGTTGGAGTTCTTCTAAGAGAGTGTCTTTTGCACCTACATATAAAATGTCACAATAACCAATCACAGGAAGTATATGTGCTTTGTACATTTTTAGCCTGGCTGTCAGGGTCATGCACTTTCTAGTTTTGTGCATTAATAGAGACTTATACCATAAGCTGTTTATGAGATTTGACACATGCTTATTAAAATTCAACTGCTGGTCTAAAGTGACTCCTAGATACTTGTAAGATATAACCGACATTAATTCCTTACCATTCAATTTAATTCTTGGCTTTTGTAGCTTTTTTAGTTTGATAGCGGAGGCAAATAACATAATTTTTGGCTTGGATTCATTCATAGTTAATTTGTTAGACGATGTCCATTTATAAAACTTGTCAAGTGCTGCGGTTAACTGAGTAGATAGAACATCAATTGATTTGCCAGATACAAACAGTACTGAATCGTCAGCAAATAACAGAGTTTCATGTACATCAGTAGAACTAATACAATCATTTATATATAAAAGAAAAAATAAAGGGCCCAAAATTGAGCCTTGTGGGACCCCACATGACAAACCTGCCTTAGTCGATCTACAATGGTTGGCAATTGAACATTGTTGGCGTCTTGAGAGATAATTTTCTATTAATGTAAGATTTCTATTACGAATACCATAATTTTCTAATTTATTAAGTAGTATTGTGTAGTTAACAGAATCAAATGCTTTCTTTATATCAATAAAAGCTGCCAAAGTAATGTTGCCAGAATTTCTATTGCTTAGCACATGGTTCACAAATTTAGAGATAGTGTCTAGGGTCGATTTTTTTTTTTTGATATCCTCCTTGATTTTTTGCCAATAAATTATAATTTTCAATGTGCTTCGATATTGCAGTATGGATTAGTCTTTCCAGGATCTTGCCAGGTACAGGTAACACACTGATAGGGCGATAATTCGATACATTAGATGGATCCCCACCCTTAGGTAGGGGAGTTACTGTGGCTATCTTCCAGCAATCTGGTATAATACAAGTTCTCTCTGCCTCTCTCTATCTCTTCTCTCACATATCATATAATTACAGTGAAACACTTTAATTGAATCATCCAGAAGAAGACTTTCCAACAAAGTCGAAAAGTTGATAACTATATGCTATACAAATGATTTTGCATTCATTGTTGTAACAACTGAAATAAATGTCACTTTTAAATTAATTTGACTGTGTCAGCAGGTTAATTCAAAACATCCTGGGATCGCAACCCCAGCGATCTTAGGAATAATTCTACCTTATCCCATTAAGCGATCTTAAGATTAGACTACGTTCACATATCCTAGCCAGCACTAAGACTGCATCGATCTTAGCCTCAGCTCTCCTACACTATTCCAAGAATAACTGACTAGGCACAGGGGTAAGAGTCCCAAAATAAAGGAATAGCTGTGGAGTCACTCTTCTTCACGAGTGCTTATACCATTATTCCCCGTCCACATAATTATGGGCTAACAAAAGTGCAGTTGACCCCGTACAGTATTCAAGAGTTGTTCCCATGAAATTATGATTTATGCTCGCCTATTAGAAGCATTGTGCCCCCCCCCCCAGGACAAAGAGAGAGAGAAGGGAAGAATTACCTTACAGTGCACTTAACGCATGAGTAGTCCTAAGAACCCTCAAGGACTCTCAGTAAACGCCCTCCCTCCCCTGTTTATGTAATCAGCAGGCTGTTCACTCTTTCGATCAGGAGTGTTCCCTGTAAGTGCTCTTGCACTGAGGTGAAACCACTATTCAATTCTTTCACTAAGATTGCAGTGATCTTAGTGCTGAAAAGGAATAGTGAAGTGATCCCAGGACTTACTATTCTTGACAGGCCTGCAACCACTGCATTAGATAGGGTAGATCAGCCAGGTCTTATGATATGTGCCTACACTAAGATCGCTGGGGTTGCGATCCCAGGATGTTTTGAATTAAGCTCCTGGTTTTATGTGTACTCTCCACCTTTGGTACTTTAATTGAAGTGCCCAATATAAAATAGCATAAACAGTATGAACAGTATGGTCACTCTGTAAAGTTTCTACTGGGCTATAGTTACTCATTCATAAATGTATCTTCCTTAGCTCCAGTTCTGGGGAATAAAGACTAATGCTAAAATGTGAGAAGGATCTATGGACAGAGACATCTGTGAAGTAATGGCTGGATATAGATGTTTGAATCCATGCATTAGGTCAACCTGGATATAATCTTGAGGAAACAGTATTGTCTACTCTGTAATGTAACAAGCAATTTGATAAATCAAGCAATGTGACAAAAACTTCCATGCTGCAGTCTTACTCAGCTAATTGCTGTAATTAAAGCTTGAAATAAAATGGAGACAGCAAAGATTGTGTTAGGTCAGTGTTTTAAGAATTTCCCCATAGGCCTTTGCTAAGGAAAGTGCAGAAATGCCATTGTCATGCATCGATTTAGGCCTGTGGTGAAAAGTGCATTCATGCAATGTTTCAAACTGATATAAAGATATGCTTGAAGGGTATGGCAAACGGCAATAGAAGGGCAGCTATGCAGCACTATGTCAGAAATATGGCCTTGCAGCCATGTGTTCTCTAAAGGTCATCAATTTTAGAAAGTCAGCTGCCAGTTATGATGTTAATCAATCCCTTAAGACCCCATGCATTCATGCAAGATATCAGTTTTCAACTATAAGAGATGTCTAGAGGTTCAATGAAATATCTTTGACACATTGACATACCTTTAATCAGAGGAAACTAGACCAAGTCCCTTTAATAAGCAATCACAGCTGGTTTGCAAGCCAAATAATCAAGCATCAAGCATGATGATATCAGCAGCAGAAGTAGGACTTAGGAAGGCATGTCTGCCAGCAGCAATTAGTGCCTATACCTACACATTCTGCTTACTCATTACATGGTGGTCTATCTGGGCAGACTACTTAGGCTACTGCGTAGAATAACATGCACTTTAAGATTCCATATGGAAAGTGAAAGTGATGTCATGTCTGCACATTGTAGAGGCACTTTGCAAATATGATTAAACATTCTCAGAGACGTTTAAAATCCTGGCACTGGTGCAAGAAGAAAGGTTAAGGAGAGTATTGGAAATTTTGAAAGTTCCGCATTAGCTTCCAGAATTTAATACAATGTACATAGTGTTCTCTTGTAAGTTTGGAATGTTTGAATTTCTCAAAACTTCCCCCTCACCTTACAAGGTCACCACTATATGTCTCAGATACCAGTCATTTCACAGTATTTCAGATGTCAAAGTAGTCAGGATTGATGAAAAAAGCTCATAAATACAGATATATGTTCCTATGAAAGATGGCACAGTTATTATGATGTGCTCCCTTTTGAGCTTGAAATGACAGAATTTATTGTCACCACTAAGGCACATACAAATAGAAGCAAAGCTTTCTACAATAGACTGGCCAAAGAAAATAGTTCACTGATGTACAATGTGGCACAGCTATTATTACTTCCCTTTGTGCAAGACATCCATAATGTGTTTGTAGTAGATTGGATACAGATGGTAGAGTTGTAGATGTTTGTGATATAGCTTTAGTCATCAACAAAAACTCTATTCAAATCAATCCATTTTCCTATCAAGGCTGAATTAGCTTTAGACAGGTTCTGGTTAATGCATCATGCTAACTGTGCTATCTACCTCAGGTTTCCAACAATGTAGTGATGAGCATTTGCAAACTACCATAATCTGCCACATATAGAACATCCCAAATTAGGGGGTATGCCTTATAGGTAAGGTATTTTACTTTATAACAGGACCAAAAACCCCAAAATTAAGCCCTAGATACTTAGCTGCTTTGTGCTAGACAGGATGACTAAAAGGCATCCCATTGTTTTTAAAGAGTTAACTCATGAAAAGCTTTCCTGTGCCAACGAGTATTGTAGTTGTGCTCTTCTGATGTACAGATCCGACAGACCCTCTAATGCATGGGGCATGCCCCATGTCCATTAAGCACTTGATCCCTGCAGTTATACATTACCAATATTACAAATAAATATACTGTTTGGGAACATCTAAATGCCTATTGGATACAGAACTATCATATACTTCCATGTGCACATCCAGCGATGTGGAAGAAGGTAAAAAAGGTATATCGACAAAAAATTGATATTTCATGAGAACATTAGGACTTTCATAGGAGGCCTAGTATACATTTGTTATACACGTTTGATGGTTAGTAGATGTTAACAAACATATTATATTATACATACTGTAAAAATAGAACACAATAATAAAATACATACGCATGGTGGCATTTGACGACTAACAATTCATATTGTACTGCACCGGTGATATTGTAGTTAACTTTTTATATTGTAGCAATGTCAATTTCTGGATCAATACTATGCCCCTCCTCAAAGAAGGAACCTATTGGATTGTCTTTGATCTGGCAGTGCAGATGACATTTAATACGTCTCTTAAGAGTGCAAATGGGCACGAGCCAGACAGATGCTGCTCTGGAGGTTAATTCAAAAGGCTCTGCCATCGCTACCCATGAGATGTTGAGAGGGCTGAAAGGAGAACAAGATGTGCATGAGAGCTTTTGGTCAGTCATATTGGGCCTAGGAACTGGTGAGTCACCTGTTTCTTTACGATCATAGCTTGTATTTTAGAAGTACAGTGCCCACCCCCCCTGCACCAACTAAGAGAGAGAAGGGAAGCATGACATTACTATGCCCTTAACACATGCGAACTGAGGGGAATAAAATAAGGGGCGGTGTTAGTACTAGAAGTGTATTAGTGAATGACTGCATAGTACTTCCTATTAGTAACTGGCCTAACACCACTAGCTATTTTACTGTAGTAACACTAGGTCTTATGTGATGGTAAGAGATGTGCCTATGCTAACATCTCATAGGTAGCGATGGCAGAGCCTTTTAAATTAACCTCCAGATTCAATTTCAAACTCCTGGGCAACTATTTCCATTGTCACTTTTAAAAACTCCATCATGTTGATAGGAACGCCCAAACAGATGAAAGTGGAGAATCCTACATAGGCTTGAGAACAAGCTTAGGCTTAAACGTGTCAGCAGACTAACTGTTGAGTGTATGTGTAAGGTTATAGGTTGTAATAGGCCAGTGCTGCCTGTATTAAAACGACAAACAGATGACCCGACTCTCTGTGAGTTGAAGCCTACATGATGCAAGGATGATACCACAGGACACTTGGATTATTAATTGCCATTCTGTTACTGTGGTCCTTGAAATCATTGTGTGAGCACTCACAACAGTGCATCTACAGCCCAGGATGTGTGGTCAATAATGGTAACATTGATGTGATAGCTCTAACAAATCCCATATTTTTGTCTGATTGATCACTCACTCATTTATCAGTCCAGCATGTTGTTCTGTTTGTGCCTGTCATAGCTCCTGTATAGTAGAACATTGTTTCAATAAGAAGTAAGAGAGCATCATTAATGCTGTTTACCATGGTCACCAGCTAGCTGAAAAGGTCATATGCTATTAGAGCTTAGATAAATGAAGCAATCCACCCAGATAGCACTGTTGTACATTGGTCAATTGCAGCTAATTAATAAAGCCTGAATTAGATCCCAGTTGGAGGGATTGCTTAAAAGCTTTGCAGGTGAGTCCCATTACTCTATCTTTAATTCCTCTAGCATAATGGTAAAGGTGAACGATGACCAGTTTGAGCTGACCGTTTCTTCACGAGCGTGAGTGAAGAAACAGGAAGCTCAAACTGGTCAGAGTTCATCTTAACATTTATGTCAAGGTGTTTGGGTTGATAATTAATCGATATTTCATCAATATAATCCATAATTAACTCTTATTTACCCATCGTCATTGCGAAATCCTGACCGCCGCCATCTTGAATGTTTATGTTTCAAAAATGCTGCGCATGCGTGGTGGACCTATGACGTCATCGTGCGGATTTGGCGCCAGTTATTTAACGCAGGGGTACAATACTCGGTCTCAGTGCATTGTCAATGGGGCATCGATATTCACCTTGACATAAAGTGTGATGCCTCAAGGCTATATTACTAATTACTATGATGCAATACTGTAAGGGAGTGCAAGCAGCTGACAATTTGCTTATAAATTCTGGCATCCTCTAATATCCTTCCGATGTAATTGGATTTTGCCATACACATTTCCTTAGTCATTTCATTTCTAATCAGGAAAGGGTTATGTGGATCTACACCTTTCTAAAAACCTTAGCTTTAAAGTGCATCTGATTATGTCAATATTTAACCAGTTATGTCACCGTACCATAAAACAAAATTCCATACCTTTTACAAAACCATTACGGTTGCCCACTAAAGCAGAGTTTCCATGACAACAAAAGCTATTGTGCTGGTAGCTATACATAACTTATACCAATAATGAGTACATTGTACAAAAAGGATATTTAAGAATGTCTGAGCCATGAGAGGTATTTTCTATCCAGGCCTGCTTTTTTTTCATATGGCCTGGGTGAATGCCAAACGGTGTGTGTCAGAAACACATGTGCATGGGAAACAAAGGAAATGAATGACCTTCTGAGTGCGGCAAATTTACTATGACTACATAATGTGCTTGGGTATCTATATGAAGGATATTTTTCCAAAGGGTTGTAGGCCAGAAATTTAAAGTGCATATCATGTACATGAAAGTATCTAAACTAAAACCTTTAATTGAATATCATTCAGAGAGTAGACGTAGAGACAAAACTGGAATGAAGTAATTTAACTACCTTAAACAAGGAAACAGCTATGCTAGCACAAGGTACAATGTCATTGTGTTGTTGTTTCCAGAATGTGAGTTTGAATATACCCTCAGTCTTCTGGGACCCATTTGCATAGAGATACAATCAGTGTTTGGCCATATCTCCACAGAACACAGTCCTACTGGTCCTATCACCACTAAAAGTGATGGGCACTATAGCTGGCCTTGTCATACCTCTATGGACGGCTCTTCAAAGCAGTACCATTACTTATTTTTGTTCTTTTCAGTAAACATTTTCACAAGTAATAAACCACCAATGTAATGACACCAACCAGGTCTCTCTTCATGTCGAATTCTCCTTGTTACAGGATGCAACAGGTTTTAAATGTTTTAATTTTCTCATGATGCACCTGCCCTTGATAGTTGGTGCATTATGGTGCGCCTTCAGGCGGTTCCATAAACCCAAGGTTGCAAATATTATATCGGCTGTCGTGTAGTGTACTTGGCTGCAGAGGAGCATCAATCATTGACATCATTTCCTCCCATTAAATTTCAGTATTGCTATCTGCCAAAAAACTCAATTCCCTCAGAAATGGGGGCCAACAGTTCTAATCAAACACTTATGGTACACTGGCCAGGTCTTTCCACTATCTGGCTATGACCTATGCTGAGGGAAATGAACTGCCACTCAGAGAAAGAACAAACTGATATCTACTGCCCCCAATACAGGGTATCCAACTGATCACACGTCTAGCCCTGGGTTCACAGGTATGGCTTTATATGTACTGGTTTCCCACTCTTAATTGGCCAAACAGATCCTATAGTACAGTCATAAATTCAAATCAGCCTTCTATGTCTCTCATCTGACTTACCTTCCATCATCTAACTTTCTCTCTCTCTTCCCCCTTGACCTGTCTGTCTGTCTGTCTCTCACTCATTCTCTGTATTTCTCTCTAGTACTCTCTCGGTCTGTTTATGTCTGTCTGCCCCTCCACCTCTCCCTCTCACCCCCCCTCTCTTTCTCTCTCCTTTGACCGTCAAGCTTCCATAGAAGGGCAGCTATGCAGCACTATGTCAAAAAGATGGCCTGACAACCATGTGTTCTATGAATGTCATCAATTTTAGAAAGTCAGCTGCCAGGTATGATGTTAAACAATTCCTTCATACAAGATATTGGTTTTCAACTATAAGGGCTGTTGAAGGGTTTGATGAAACTATTTGTATACATTCCACTGTCCACCCTATCAAACACTTATTTCCATATATCGCTAAAAAGAAGTGTACCATTATTATGAAGTGATGTGTCCCTGAAGGTTCAAGAAAATAGACCCGGTCCTTATAATAAGCAGTCACAGCTTCTTTGCAGGCTGTATAATCAAGTATGACAATACCAGCACCAGAAGTAGGACTTAAGAAGGCATGTCTGCCAACAGCAATTAATACCTATACCTACACAGTTTGCTTGCTTAACGCAAGGTGGTCCTTCTTGGGAGACTACTCAGGCTACCGTGCAGAGTACCATGCATTTTAAGATTTCATAATTGAAATGAAAGTATTTCAGTATTAAAGGTGCACACGTTTTGTCTTGATGGATTGACTGAAAGGCATTGTAAAGTCTATAAAGGTTTAATAAGGAAAAGTCTCTGAGCCGTGCCAATGCGAATTGTAGTTCTGTTCTTCTGATGTACAGCTCCCGAAGACTCCCTAATGCAATGGGCGTGTTCCAGGCCCATTAAGCACTTGATCCCGGCAGTTATGTCTAGCTATCTCACATAAATACATTGTGTGGGAATAATATATAGATGCTTATTGCATGCAGGACTATTGTATGCTCCCATTTACACATCTACCAGTGCCATTACAGCCCATGAAGATGTGTAGTCAATAAGTGTATAATGGTTGCATTGATACAACAGCTCTGCCAAAAGATATCTTGACCCAAAGTTACTCATCATCATTTGGAGGATTTCAAATTGTGGTGGCTAGATGCAGTCATATCACCTTATAAAATGCCCCTTCCCTTCCCCAAGGAATGGGAATCGATTTCAGCTACCACTTGCTCGACTAACTCATACACGCATTAGTTAAGAATGTTGACTTGATCATGTCTGTGATAGTTCGATTGTAGAACAAATTTAAATTTTATTTGGTCAATAGGTACACTGCAAAAATGGTGTTTAGATCCTAAACACAATTCTAAACATATTCTTGCAACATTTTTGTAATCACATTAACTTCCTAAACATGTTTAGTCAAACAATGTGATTAGCTGAGGTGTTTAGATATTTAGGTTTAGAATTTTTATGATATGAAATTTTGTGTTTAGATGTCAAAATGTTTAGATGGCAATGTAGAGTCTACAGGTGTTTCCATTAAGACAGTATAAAGGATTATCTTTTATTTGTTTTTACTTTCTGGGGGATATCAATTGTCAGGTATTTGCAAGTGCAAAGTCTCGAAAGATGTTAGTCACATGTACATACACACAGACGAACATGCTGCCTTAGAATGAGAGACTTGAGAAAGTATGAAAGCTTGGGAGGAAGGGTGTTGCTTTATCCTTTACGAAATGACATGCAATAGGTGTCTGCCATGGATATTATTGATCATTGTAGACTAATGATGGCAATGTTAAGTGAATTTAGTCAATCATCTATTGCTGTTTCTTTTCGCATGGAATTCTATGAAATGAAACCATGATCAACATGCAGTTTGGGGATATTTATCACAACAAGTGATCATGGTCATATATATTCAGAATGTCCATTGAAATGAAGTGCTTCTACCTGGTGTGTATTTGACATCCAAGTATCTAAACATATTGATGTTTGAATCTAAACACCTGGTATTCAATGTGTTCTAACGCTAAACAGCTAAACATGTTTAGCAAAAATGTTTAGGTATTTAGAATAAAAGTGTTTAATTCCTAAACATGTAGATAATGAGACACCTACCTGACCTATATGTTTAGGTTTTAAACATGTTTAGACCTAAACATGTTTAAAATCTAAACACCATTTTTGCAGTGTATATCATCATGCATACAACCATACATGTAGCAGTAAATAACTCTTCCTCCATATCACTCATGGAGAATATATTAATAACGTGACCAAACAGTTAATGAAATGGCTTTAACTAGAGAGACAGCATCATTAGTGCTGCCTACCACGACTTCCATCTGATAAGACAAGGTGCCATCAGAGGTGATGGGATAAATTAAGCAGTCCAACAAGGCTAGCACCATCATGTATTGGCTAATTATAGTGATTAAAGCCTGAATTAGATCAGAGCAAGGAGGGATTGTTGTAAAGCTTTGCAGGCGAGACATATTATCCTATCATGAATTTCTCTAAGTTGACACTATGCCACATGGATTTTATTCAATGCAATGCAAATATGTGAAGGAAAGAAGGCAACTAATTTGCCAGTGCTACATTGATATTATATTATCCAAAGAAATGTGCCTATAAAGCATTGGTTCCAGTGCTGTCAGTTGGGCGAATTTTCGCTAGACCGATGATTTATAATAATATTTTGCAAAGTATAGAAAAAATTGGAGTGAATAGCAAAATATTGCCCGATCCATGGCAATGAAACCAGCGTTTTAACTCAAGACTCAATATTTGAGTAACACAGTACATTGCAAAGATAGTAAATGATGTTTATAATTGATAAAGTTAAACAGTTTATATTTTGAATCTGTAAGGCCTTTTTGTGACATTGTTCAGGCAGAATATCTTTCTCTAAATACTTTATAAGAGAATATACATGATAGTATGAACCTTGAGTGACAAAGTATACCTACAAAGTAGTTTATGGAAATGAGAATATTACCACCAAGAAGTAAAATGCAAACCTGTACCATATGGGGTCCATTCCAAAAGGGTGGATATACTCCAATGATGTTCCTGCATGGATGGGGGGAGGAGGAATTTAAGAATAAATCTATAACTGTATTGTTTAAGCCAAGTAGCAGTAAAAAGGAAAAGTAATCAAAGTGATCACCCATGTCATCATTTTGATTACTCTGTGTTTTGCTCAAAATAAAATGGAAAATAAACTAATCAATTTGATGACCCTAAGTGATCACATATGATCACCCAAAGATCACCAGGGTGCTCCCCCAGTCCTCGTCATATTGAGCACCCTGAAGTGATCACTACTGATCACTTATTTCAAATATATATTTTCTGTGTATTTCATCATCAATTCTCTCCTGCCTACAGTACACCTTATGGTATAATCAAAGTAAAAAAGAAATCATTATACATGTACTGCCTAGGGTTAGCTGCGTCAACACCTTGTAATAAGCAGGACATTGATTTCATTACAATCTTCAGCATGTTGTTTCTGTTGTTGTTGTTGTTATTGTTGTTGTTTGTTTGTTCATTGGCATAATAATATTTCACAAAATACAAATTGAGTTTTACAAAAATTGACATTTCTATAATTTGATATATGCCAGTATAAATTAATCCTCGACCTTTTACCCTTCCCAACAGTTCAGTGTGTGTTTGTTTCTGTGTATACAGAACCTTTGCCAGCAACTCATGTCATATTTCCACCAATCATGAAGAAAAGCATGCTTCAGTTCTATGTCCTCCAGGGACTTACCGACTAATGAAATTACTCACAGAGATTTTATAAAAGCATCCTTGGTAGGGGCATTCTGTACGTTGGCTTCCAGTACGTCCCACAGCAATTTTCTTCTAGCCAGTGGATTTCTGTCATATATGCCTCTTCTTGATCATGGAAGTAAGACAGTATTGAGGAATATGACACCACCTTTCTTCCATTGAATTAATACTATTCACTTAATAACTCAATTCCAATATTCCAAAGCTCAGACTTCCAAACACAGGCCAGGTCTTTCCACTATCTGGCCAGGATTTTCCATAAAGAAAATGTTATGCTACTCAGAGAAAGAACAAATTGATATCTACTGCCCCCTGCATCCCGCTAATCACACGTCTAGCCCTTGTTAGCTGGTACAGCTGTAGATGTACTGGCTTTCTACTCTGAATTGGACAACTCAGATCTCACAGCAGTGCCATATATTCCAATTAGCTTCTCTGCTGCTTGGTCTATTTGTGTCATCCCTCTGTCTCTAAATCTATTTACCTTTCTCGCTTTTTATCTCTGTCCATCCCCTAATGTAATCGTTATGAATACCCTGTGTATCCTGCCCATAAGGCATAGCCTTTACACAATGATAGTCTCCTCATGCTCTCAATAGATGCAACCAATGCAGTATGCATCAAGGGGAATGCATTTAAACACACCATATAGCAGAATTGAACTGGTCATAGAATGACTCTAGATGTACAAAATAAGAACTCCTGAAATCAGGGTGGGGCTTATATACAAGATATATCTGATGTACAAGTTATTATGGTATATCTCTCAATGAATTTATATAATGATAAATCTAGATATAAAAGGCCTTCAGAGGTAATGTGACAAGGCAGGTAATTTTATTAAAACACTCATGCCTTCATACTCTGCTGATTACACACATCAACACCAGCAGTAGAAGGATGACATCATTGTACCTTTATGATATCCTTACTATTAACTTTAGAGTGTCAGATCCTTGCTGTTAACACAGAAATACATGCACAAATGGAAGTACAGTTGTCTAAAGTAAGATTGCCAAAGATATTGTTCAATAATACACTAAATGACACTGCATTTGTAATCTTCCCTTTGTGCAAAACCTGAAGTAAGTGTTGTTTGGACCCTGGAATAGAGATGGGAACTAGAGTCGGAGGAAGGCTATGCTATGACTTTAGTCATCAATGGGGCTTCTGTACAAAACAATTCATTAACCCTGTGTGGGTTGAAAAGGCCTTGTATATATTGTGCTCAGTGGTTCTTGAGACCCGGCACAATAAATTGTAATCATAGATTCATGAATCATGTCAACCGTTGTACATCCTGACACAGGGCTGGCAGAATGCAGCAATGCAGTACTGTCAATGTTCTCAGCTGAGCTGCTTTTTTACATGTACATCGTCACGATGAAGTTCCTTAAAGTCAGCCAAATGTCCTTGGTTAACCAGGGAAAGTTTAAAAGAAGGCTTTCCCATGCCAATGAGTATTATTGATGTGTTCTTCTGTTGTGTAGACTGTCTAATGCACAAAGAGTGTCTCAGGTCCATTAAGCACTTGATCCCAACAGTCATAAATAATATCCCCATGTATACATGCAGATGATGTGGAAATATCAAAATGTCTATTAGGTGCAGAACTTTTGTAAACTTTTGTTTGTACCTGATTGTAGGTAATTGCTGAAAATAGTTTATAGACAGAAAGTTGTGAAAAAGGTGAATTTGCATGGTTTGCCCTCCACAATAAAGCAGAAGACTATGAATGACTTACAACAAAAATGAATGGCTCGTAAGAAGAAGTGTTCACTTAGATAAAAAGAATAGAACATCTACACAATAAAAATTACAGGCAACCAAGGCCTGGAGTTCACTTGGCTTAGGTTGGCTGCATCCCAAAAGTTGTGTGCCTTAAATATTTACATATTATGCTTGAGAAACAAAGGAACGCAATCCCCGCTAAGTGTGAGCTTTGAGGATAGAAATTACGCCCAAAGTACTGCATTCTAATAATTTTAGACACCGCATGATTCCTCTCCAGCACAGCATTGGTACATTAAGTTGTTCACATGAACTTATCAGCCCACACTATCAGCATAGTGCTTAAGGGGAGCTCTGAGGCACAGAATTCCACTGTTGCTTTCAAGCCTCATTAATGCACTATATACCCCTTAAAGGGTTCCCCATCTGATGCTCATCACTCATCCAACTGTCATCCAGTGCTCACCTCCTCTGCTACCATAGTCATTTTTCTATGATGGATGTCCTACAAAAAGTGATGGATATCATTTTTTCTATGATGGATGTCCTACAAAAAGTGATGGATATCATTTTGACTACGGCCTTTGACACTGCTGTGCCACATAGCGATTGATGAGTCTAGCAGTCTATAGTGTTATACAAAATAATGTGTAATTGATGTCAGTTCAATGTAAATTCATCAGAATTTCCCACTCTAAGGTGGGTATTCCCAGAGGTTAAATATGATGATCCAATGAATCTCTGTCAAACAGACTCACCAGCACTTCATTGATGTTTCATACTAAACAATAGGCATGATGCACCCCTGCATCAGCAGCCATGAAAATGCTAAAAAAGAAAACAGGCCATTGTAGAGCGATGGTGTCCAAAATTGGTAGAGGTCCATTTTTTGTTTAGGTTGTTCAGAATGAAAACCTCCCCAGGTATAGGTGTGGAGTGCGGGTGAGGGCTTCATGTTGACTGGTATAGAGCCTATCACAGTGCATATCCTTCAGCCTCAGGTATAACCAGATGTGACTCGCTTCTCATTCATCCTCTGGAGGGGATTTCTCAAGATGCTACAGCTAAAAACATCTATACAAGGCCCTCCAGTCAAACTAGGTTCTATGGAGGGCATGGAATGTAAAATTGTGTGTATATATATGAATTGAACTGGTCAGATCATAGTATGTTGAGAAACATCATCCAACATATAAGTCTAAAGGCCATTTCGTCATTGTTGTACAAGTTTGCTGCTTTTTACAAAGAGACAAAACATGTGTATTCTGCCTTGCTGAATAGTCTTCTATGGAAAAGATTTCTTTTTCTATTTGGTCCTCATCATCCTGCATTAGAAGTAGCAGTCACAGCCATGGATACAATCATGTGCCAAGCAGACCATTTCTCAATGTACCACGACTGCACACAGCCACTTTGATTAAAAATGGCAATAATAAGCCAGGCTATCGTAGGAACTGCCCTACGACTGCTCATTACGATTAGCAGCTATGCAGTAATTACATAAGGTTTAGTAGGGCAGTCGTACTGGTGCAGATGTTAGGGACTACTAGTGCATGGTACTGTTATGGCCAAATTATTAGGTTCTCACTATGATTTAAAGGACAGCAGTCGTAGTTTGTTAAGAAATGGTCTCCAGTGGTATATCAGTGTTTAAAGGGATAGGAGATTAGACCCCAATCCTTATAACAAACTGCCACAGTCTGCTGTAGAGGCCGCATAATCAATTATGACAACAGTGGTATCACAGTGTGGACTCAAGGGGACACTCATGCCAGCAGAAATTAAGGCCTGTGTCTACCAGGTCTACCATAGTACTTAATTACCTATCATGGCCTAAGCTTCTTCTAGAGCAGTTCTGGTGAATAAAATGTGTATCACCATACCATCTATATACATTATATTGCCACTTGGTATCTACCAAAGTGAAGAATCAGGGCGCACCTTTCTTCATGGGAGGAGCTGGAAATTCTGAATGTAACCACTGCAACCTCTGTGTGTTTTGTTTTTCCTTTATCCAGGCAAATAATATGTATGCATAAAGTTCTAGGCTTAATGCTGAATAGTGCATTTGATATATGCAGAACATCTAAGTGCTATCTGTCTGCACTGCTATTCTACATCCTCATATAAATTCCTCTTTTAACAACACACCTATTCATTTCTGAATCGTAGAAATAGATAAAACATCTCATACATAAATATACATTTCCATCAGAATGGGAATAAGATTGCCATAACACACATACTTTTACTTGAAGCGTCAAATCTTCTTTGTCAGCACTTCCACTAGCATTAGTAGACATATCGATATATGTTATCCATTAATCCTGTAAGGTTGTTCCAATGTATCCTGATCAAAGATTGCCTCAGTGTCCCACCACAGTAAGCTTGATTCATAAATATATGGTACTGCTGAGCTACTTTACACTGCTTTGGGTGGGGCCTGTAATAATGATTGCTAAAACATATTATGTTGTTTTGCCAAATGAATGTGGGCATATCTTTGTGACATATAGTAATCTCCACCAAGGGTTATTTACTCTTTGACATTTTAACGGCAAAATGATTTTGTGCATTAGAAAAGCACAACAATGCCAAAGTGACCTATAATAATCACTGATCACCTGAGATAAGACACCTTACTAAAAGGTCAACTTCCATCTCAGCATTTCTTGTACTGATGAGTAGCTTCTACTGACTGTGTAATGCACAAGGCATGTCCCAGAGCCATTTAGCATTATGATCAATAACCTATAACCTTATGCATTTGTGAATGCACCACCATGAGTATCTAAATGCCGTTCTACATTAAAGATGAAATAAGTTTTAGTTGTTATCATTTTCTGCTATGGGTACATGTATGCCCTAGTCATATCCGAAATGAACCTTCCTTCATAGTTAGCAGCCTGGAATGTCTTGTTCCTTCCAGTGTACAACTGCTTTCTGATGGATAGCATTGATGATTTATAATTATGACCTTTCCTGTTAAGCAGCTAATTGGACAATGTGCTATTTGTGGCAGCATGATAAATGAAGCAATTCTACAAGTCTAGCACTGTTTTATATCAGCTAATTGAACTGATTGAATCATGAATAAGAACAAAAAGAAGAGAAATTGTTAGAAAAGCCTGGTAGATCGGTCCAATTAAGCTGTCGTTAATTCTCATAGATAAGCATAATATATATCAATACTTCATGTAAATTAGCTCTCATGATCCAAGAAGGCAGCTGAAGCAATAAATAAACAAGTGCTGTATAAATATATGTTTAGCAATTTTGGTGTATAAACCCCTGTTGAAATATAGTTCAGAGTTCTGTTATGGGGTAGTAAAATGCCAAATATTATCTACCTCATTTGATGAACGTTGATGGATGCAATACATAGGCAAATGTTCACGAGTGGGGAGAATTTTCGAGGGTTATCTCACGCGCCGATCAGGTGCCGTATCGCACGACGCCCGCAGGGCGGAGTGCGATGCGGCACCTGATCGGCAAGTGAGATAACCCTCGAAAATTCTCCCCACGAGTGTTCATTTGCATTTATTTCATGTTATTTTGATCTAAAACCGCTGAATTACAATAGAATTTACCAGAATGAATCCCCGTGCGCATTGTTTACATCGCCATCTTGGAGCTATGACGTCATCAAATGGTCACGTGACCTCGGCGTGTGATATTTTCGCGGGTTATCGCACGGGGGGTGTGAGATACGGCCCTCGAGTGCTAGATCTATGAGCCGTCAGTATCTCGGGCATACCAACATGAAATAAAACTGCTTTACCCTCTATTAATGCTTTAAACCAATTTTCCGCTTTCAGAACTATCCTAGTTTTCCCCAAGGAAACAAATATTATCTTATAAACTTTGTCATCACTCACTTGAAGATCCATGCCTTCAGCTCTGTATGATAGGCAAACTACTGTTGCTGAGTGGTGAACTAGATGTTTTTCTTGGCAGGAGGAAGGCAACAAAACCAAGCTCACTGAAGGCTATAAACTACATAGAACAATGATAAATAGCTTGTATAAGACAAGAGTGTTTGCTTTGGTGAGGGGTAAAGACCTTCTCAGCCAAAGGACGTACGAGCTACAAGGCCTGGCTTTCATATCATGCTTGAGTTGGCTGCATTCCAATGGTTGTGCTGGAAATACACGCACATGGGAAACAAAGCTAAGTCCCACCTGAACTGTAGGCAACCAAGATCGATAACAAGCTGCATATTCTTTAGGAGACCTTTAAAGAAGGGGAAGCCGGTAATCCACAGCTGTTCAAAACAGCTGTCTCAGATGTTCTTTGGGGATCATAGCTGCTAGGGACATCAATGCTACATCATTGGACAGGTAGCAAGAGAATAAAGAAACACAGGCAAAAACAGCTACTTCATCTTATGTATTTGCAGTAGGGAACATGAGAACATGGAAAATCAATAATTATAATTGATAATCACAATTGATGATATCATGATAATATTTGAAAACATCATAATAATAACCTTTAACAGTATAGATAATTCTAGTGTAGCTCTGCATGATTATATGATTGAAGGTCCTCTCCCCATAGAGGTTGTTGTTGCAGTAACTAAGTGAAGGGAGGAGACCAATTCAGCCAGATGTGAGATAAGATTGCCTATCATTTGGATGCAGCCTCTAGGGATGGCTCCTCCGAGAGATGGGTCAGATTTCTAATCCAAACCCCATTCCTCTACATCGTCATGCCACTCGACACAGAAATTATCCAGTACTAGTAGGGGACCTTTGCACCTAGGCTATTTTGGAATAGTATTATATTGGCTGATTGATTATTTTTGGCTCCATTTGAGTATAATTATATTCCCTGGCCAGGCATGGGTTGCAGAGATCATTTGGAAACTATATCTATTCTAAGAAAGATGGAAACTCATTGATTAGTGCTGGCATCTGAGTGTTTTTACTGTTGAATACCATGATGACAGATGGTATTCAACAGATTATATCACCCTTTTATTTGCAGCATCTATTTACACATCCCCCTCTGACTCTGTAGACACATATGGATTTGATGATGAGTCACTCTCCAGTGTTGCATTAATACAACATGATACCACGTGCATGAGATGCACCTCACAACCTAGGACTAAATTTAATACTGTTTTATGGCTCAGTGTTAAAATCCTCATGTACAAGGTACACCCCTTTTTTAACTGATTCTATTAGGTGCATTAGGCATATAGCCTTGTGTATAAGCCATACCATATATATGAGTTATTACAGTAATATACTTGTACACATGAGGCTTCCTGACAACATACCACCATTAGGATGCTAGTGAGTGAACACAGGTTATTATAGCAAGCAGTCACAGATGCTTAACAGGCTGTGTTATCAATTATGACAATAGCAGTAGGATAAAGTGGACCCTATGGGACACACTTGTCAGTAGTAATTATAGCCTGTATCTTCCAGGTGCCTCCTCTCCTTGAGCAGCAGATTTTCCTGCAACACTGGAGAATAGCATATGTTTAAATATATATATCGGATTATAAATGCCTGCGGAATGTCATCATGCCATGCTTACATGTATAGAATCCATATTAGCCCACTGGACCAGATGCTTGCGAAAGATCAGAGTAATGTGTAGCAAACTGTTAAAATAGTAAATCTATGCAAAACACTAAATTAACATGAACTTTGAGGCATAAGGGCATCCATAAGGAATATGGTAAAGGATTGATGTACATATGAGTATCATTGATGTGATGTCTGATTTGTAACTTCTACAGACTGTCTTATATACATGGTGGATCAGGTTTCCATTAAGCACTTCATATAACAATATTATATGCCAGCAGTTATTAGAGAACACTTAAATGCCTGTTTGGCAGGGAACAATTTTATGCATCCATTTGAACATCTATCGCAGTGATATAGAGAGCTGAAAAAGAACTTGTCAAATTCATCATCAGGTAAAATGTGTTTGCCATTCATTAAAGACTAGAAATAAATTACATTACCCACACAGTGATAACTATAAATCCTCGCATATATAGGGTGTACCTCACAAATAAAATGCACTCTTATTTTGAGGATTGGCTTAAATGTGATTTTGGTTATTGTATCAAAAGACACCTATAAGCCAAACATCTTTGGAGAGTTTAAGTGAATTTTACCTAAAAAAGTGGTCTTAAGATTATATTGATTTGAGTGCACCTGAACAAAAGTCACATGAAATAGATGAAACCAGATCAGCTTCAATCATATATGACAGCGGTTATGAAAGGAGATAAATAGTAGTTTAATCTCTTTGATTTCAAACATAGATGACATTTGATATACTTTCAAAGGGTGCACTTGGGCATGTTCCAAATTGACACCAGTGTCAATCAATTTTAAAGAACAGAGACATGTTTATTTTTTTTTGAGGTTGAAAAGGTTTTTATTACTGAACACGATGTATAAAAAGTGGTAACAAGTAATAAGGTGATTCCTCATTGTTACATGTTTCTGTTAAGTTGTTTACCCATTATGAGACAAGATGAATGTACAAGATGTGATGAATAATGAGAAGAACAACGTATGTACTATATACAGAACAACGAACAAACATGTCTACTAAGTATTGTAAGCAATAGTGGAGACTAAGTCTTACTTGGGATATATGGATTAATTCTGTAATTAGAAATTAGTAATTAGCGTCTGGAGTAATATGCTTATCATCGATAAACTGATACTTTGCAGAAAAAAGAGAGACCTATGACGAAATGTGTCATAGCTGAGGGATGTAGTCAGAAACAACAGCGCCCCTTGTTGAACTGGGTGTAGTCAGGAACAACAGCTCCCAGTCAACACTTAAAGGTGTAGTCACTACAACAGCTCCCTTAATTAGCTAATCATCACCCGGTCTCTTGATAGGATTACTAAAATCCGATATTGTCAATATTCGTGTCTTGAAGACAAGTTGTCCTTACTAAGCTGGTGCCAGCTACTCAAGTTGTTCCACATCATGCTGCCCCTATACATAGGTGATTTGTTATAGCCTGGATTCCTAGCCTTGAACGCTTTAAAATGTACTTTCTCTTCAGATCTCATCCCAGGTCTTCTTACTCCCTCATCTATCCATTCCAGATTTTTTGACAGCTTATACAAGAAAGTCAATAAGAGTTTGTCTCTCCTTACTTTTAATGTAGGGATTCCTGACAGAATATACATTTCTTCCTCGGTCAACTGCTTTCCCTTGAAACAAATTTTTAAACCTCTGAGTTGCAATCGATCTAATTTCTTTAAATATATATCATTGGCACCTTCATGCGCAAAACAAGCATAATTAAACAATGATAATATAGTAGTTTTATAGATCCTAATGGCAGCAGCTTCAGATAACTCACACCTAAATTTGCTAAACCTAAATAGTTTATGACTGATCCTAGAATTCAAATCCTTCATAGCCAATTCGAAACTTAAGGCTCCATCCAATTTCAAGCCTAGGTAGCTATAATGACTCACTCTTTCTAATTTATTTCCACCTAGCATGATGGGTACATACACGGCATGTTTCAGTTTATAAGTACTGCCAAACCAAACTACCTTGGATTTATCAGCATTCACAGTCAACCGCTTTGAAATAAACCAAGATTCTAACCTATTCATAGCAGTTTGAATTTTTTGTCCAATTCTGTTAGATTGACAACTTGAAGTATATACAACCAGATCATCAGCATATAGCAGATAATTACAATCATGTAAGATTAAAGTCACATCAGTTATGTATAAATTAAACAACAACGGCCCCAAAACAGAGCCTTGAGGGACACCAAATTTAACAGACTCCTTTTTAGAATTGAAACTACCAATCCTAACAAACTGGTTTCTTCCATTTAAATAAGATATTAGCCAATTCAATAAATTGTCTGATAGACCTAGCTTTCCAAGCACTTCAGTTAAATATGAATGATGTACACAGTCAAACGCTTTGGTAAGATCCAAGAAACAGGCAACTGTTAAATGACCTCTATCTCTATTTTCATATAAATCATTTAACAATTTGAAAATGGCATCACCTGTTCCAACACCTTTCTTATACCCAAACTGATACGGTGACAGAATATTGTTTTTTTCAAGTATATCACTAAGATGAATGTGCATCAACTTTTCAATAATCTTTGATGGGACTGGTAACAAGGATATTGGTCTCCAGTTTTTAACCAATTTTTCATTGCCCTTTTTAGGTATAGGATTAACTCTAGCAGTCTTCCACCTTTCAGGGAAAATACCTGTATCAAAGCTTAACTGGAATAATCTAGTCATGGGAACAACCATCTCCTTAAGAGCCAGCTTGAGTATGTCACATCTAATTCCTACCATTCCAGAAGTTTTATTTACATTGATTTCATCAAATAACAGTCCAACTAATGTCTTATCAACTTTCAACTCATTACTAGTACAGTCAGCAGGTTCTTCAAAAATGATACGCTCGGGGAATCCTTTCAAAGTCAGCTTCTCAGACAATACACTACCGATGTTTGAGAAATAAGTATTCATATAATCAACAGACTCCTGTTCTGAACACAAAAAAACATTCTCATTAAACACTTCAGGTGGAGCAATTTCTACCTCTGGTTTTAAAATACCATTTACTGTTCTCCAAAATTTCTTGGGATTTTTTTTGCTATCTTCTAAGGCCAAGGATACCTGATGTGCTTTCGAATACTTTATTGATTTATTGATCCTACAACGCAGGGACCTGGCATGATTGAGCAAAATTTCATTTTTAGTTCTAAGAAATCTGTCAACGAAATTTTCTCGCTCATGGATGAGACTCATAATTTCCTCAGTCATTCATCTACGTCTTCTATCTACAGTTTCAATCAAGCGCCATGGACAATTAGAATCTAGATAACCAACAATATGATCATGTATCAAGTTCCAACAAGTATCAGGATATTTGCTCTCATAAAAACCATCCCAATCAAGTTGGGCTAACCAGTCCTTGAAAAGATCTTCATTAAAATGTCTGTATTGACGCACCCAGATTTTCTTTTTTGCATACACAACTTTAGTTTTGCATTTAGCAACAAAGACTGGAAGATGGTCACTAACCAAAAAATTCAAAACTCCGGATACGACATCATCTCCATTATAGTTTGTTAATATGTTGTCTAGACAGGATAATAATTTTTTGTAAGGCCTTGTACACTGATTTATTAATTTATGATACCCTTCAAAGCGACACATGTCAATATCTTAGATATTATGGTTGGTTGATTGGATGGTTGTCAACACACTCTATCATTACTAACGGATCTTGAAACCATATATATATATATCATCTTTGATCCCAAACATTTTCACCAAATTATGATACATATACATAACATTCATTTTGTGAGAAATTCGTACTCCCTTAAGCTAAGGAGAGAAGTGTAGTGGGTGCAGAGTGTTAGGGCGCTGCACAATAGTAAATGACTAGATATAAGGTACAACAGCTTATCAGGCATTGTTCTCTCAGGGGTGATGAGATAGATGGAACAATCTAGGCCTGTCTTACCTGTATTAATTACACTCATTAAGACTGAATAAGAACAGAGGACATATAACAACATTATGCCATCCTCAGGAGATTTGTTAAAGTACTGCATCCAGGACTTTCCTCTCGTAATTATAATATGACCTGACTGGAGCAGGTGTATCATAAAAAGAAATAACCCCCTGATATATCCAGTTGGTATGAGGCCTTCTACCAGATACTTATTTGTTAGATCTCTTTAAAACTCCATTCCCTGTGGGCAGCAAGATCTTACAGATTATACCACCACTCAGCTGTAATTAATCCCTTCAGTTTGACGTCTTTGGCAACTCTTGTGTTGCCTAGTGAAGCACATGCATTTTTCCTGGCAGGAAGAGGGCCAGATTACCCTGACAACAAAACCAAGTATGCCCAAGGCTGTAAAATACAGTGAATGGAGATCAATAGTTTGTAAGAAAGGAGAACAGGGCAAACAATGCACATAATCACTTCAGGAAGAGGTGTTGGGTTGCCTTGGGGTGACAACACCTCGTCTTGGGTAGCCAATGAAATACACAGAAAAATAATCAATGCCATGTGAGAAGGACTTGTTTCCCTTTGTGATAAAAATGGAAGATACCCCAAGGCTGATTGTTAACAAGGTACAGATGGGATCATTTCAAAATGGACTGATAGTGCCTACTCTGATGGTGTGGAAAACCACTAGAGCGCTACTTGCATGCACACTTTGTGTATAACAGAGAGAGAGACAGCTTATTAGTGACCTGTTTAAGCACCCCGGTGCTAATATTTCAACCTGGCTGGACCGCCAGTCCTCATTCAAGACCTGTGCTTATTCAAGACTTACTTCATAGTGCATATCTCAATTTCAATGTTCCTGTACCCCTGGGGCTTATTCAAGACCAGCGATCATTCAAAGACCTGGCACTTATACAGGCCACTATGGTACACTACTTCCATACTGCTGAAATGGTGCCTTATTAAAAGCAAAGGGTATGTAGAATCAAACATAAATATTGGGCTTCAATTTGCCAATGGGAGAGATGATCACTCCAGGCTGAAGAAGCACTGGATGATGTTTGCAGGAAACCCATGTCTAGAGGAAGCATTTAACCTTTTTGAAAAAAATAGAAGAGGGCCCTGTGGCTGATCAGTAATAAGGTGGTATTTGTTATGAAGGTCTCGAGTTCTTCCAACCAAGATTTAAAAAGAGAACTCCCCTCCTCCCAGAAAGAATGCAATTCTCCCCCTGAAATTCTCCCATCAAGGTTTTTTCTAAACCATCTCCTGTCCTCCTGCATCTATGGGAGAGGCCTACACTAAGAAGTAACTGATACATCTACCAAGGATACTACCATAATATTAAATAATGAACCATGACATTATTTGACAACATTCATTTACAGTGAAGCGTAGATGGTGTGTGGAAGTATAGGGTGAGGATTAAAAATCAGGTTATGGATAGGGAAATGATTAGGTTTAGGAATCTAGGGGAATCATTATTGTGCCAATCAGATAAGGTAGAGACGTCCGAGGTTGTGGGGGAATCCTAAGTGAGAGAATTCTGGGTAGGAATTTTTGTCAGTGTCTTTAATAATAAGTGGGTATGTCCTATGGGCTACATGCTACAGGGTTTGATGGAGGTTTCGGTACGCCGGCCAACAGGATTGACTGCATTTCAATTGGCATGGTTCTGAAATTGAGATTATATTATAATATGGAATATTGGCCATAGCCTAACTTAAGGCTTATGTAGGTAATCTAAACCATATGTCCGATTACTTCAATGAGAGGCCTCATATCTCTAGGGTAACGTTCAAGACCTTGGATATGCAGCTTGACGATGGAAATTGGTCATGCATTTTTCTGTTTTTCAAAATGAAAAAAAGTTATTGCCCACTCACTCTGGGATCATGGCTGTTGGTCCCATGTGGTATTTGAGAGGTATTGAGTGGCAGATGTGCAGTTTTGGATAAGGCTTTTCATGATGGCAGTCATCTAGCCAGGTTTCAGTGTAATGGCTTTAGTTTAAGGCATGTGTTATGTAGGAATTCAGGTGTGCCAACTGTCTTCCTTTGATTGGAGGAAAACTTTATCAAACTGAATACTATTCATAGATATCTTTGGTATACACAATCTAAACTGGAACTACACTATAAATATGATGCTAATGAAATTAACAGTGCTTCTCCAGTAACTTTTTGACAAAGCTTTCACCAGTTATCTTACATAATTTCCTTGTAAAACATTCCTTTCATGTACTGCTGTCTGGGGCTTCATTTTAAGAGTAACATTGCTTTGCTGTATTACAATTACATAGGTTCACTGTTTAACAATAACATTGGTTCACCATTCAATTATTCAATGACGGTAGAATTAAAAGTTATTTCTTAGAGTGTTAATAGCCTATAAATGGGCTAAATAATGAATGAAATGAGAATATATCAGTCTTTATGAGATGCGCAGGTAGACATTAATCATTATAAATCATGGTTGGAATATCAAAATACAACAGAGTTATCTACCACCGATACCTTTCCAAAGATTACCACTCATTTATGCAGATTTACTTTGTTTATATAAGTGGCTTGCCTGTAGCAATTGGGACATAAACTAGTATGATTACCATGACTATTATCATCTGAGTTAGATTTTGCATGCAGGTTGATAGACCATGTTTTATTCAATAGCTGGTCTTTATGGATCATGGATATTTGATTGTGTCATATAACACTACCTACAGAGATTTGTATACAAGCACGATATAGGTTGGTGATTGAAGCTTTAGGGTGCAAAAACCATTGACAAGAACATAATTGAACATAATAATGTCTTTCCTTTTGTAACTTATCAGCAAACTCTTGGTGGGCTTTATGTGTAGGTGCATGTTATACATGGGGTATTATGGCCAGAAATAAGAGATTCAAAAAGAAGTACAATAATGATTATTCAAATGTTTATGATAGGCCAATGTAGAAAAGTCAAAAGTGAAAAAGATGTGCAGATCAATCAAAAATTACCTGATTCGTCGTTCACTATCAGGCATTTCCTTATTGGTATATATAGAACAATTAAATGATCCTCCAAAGCATGGTATGATAAAAAGGCTAGCCTGACCATGTAACTCTTTTTCCTGTAACTAAGTGAATGGGAGAGGACTGGAATCAGGCAGATGATAGATAAGAGTGACTATCACTTTAGCACAGTCCCCAGAGCATGCCCTTCAGTGGCGAAGTTAGATTCTTAATCAAATATTCATTTATCTGTGCTGTCATGCTAGACTACACATGAGTTGTCTTGTGCCAATAGAGGGCCTTTGGGAGTAGCTGAACCTTTAGAGACAAAGAAATGATTATTGTGAATGTATAACCTATTTAAGGTTTACATACATAGATAGTTTAGTTCTTGTACCAATGTTTCCAATAGCGATAAAAACTTCATCTAGGGCTTTTCGTTCTAAAGTGTAAGTGTAACTGGTTTTTCCTCCATAGCACTGAAATTACCAGACTTTGCTGTCCCCTTTGGAGAGTACCAATCATTCAGGGTTGGCATAGTACATAGATGCAGACTTGGTAATTGCCTAACTATGGCATAATTAGAATGAGGGCTGTGATTTGAGGTCAACTCATATCTTGAGAAATGCCTCCCTGGAAGGGTTTCTTCTCTAAAGCACCAAGATCCTCTCTATCAGTGTGCTGATAATATTACATTGCCTTAGGAAATACCAATAGTAAAGAGCGATCTATCTTCACCCTTTCCTATTTCTGCACCAGTCACTTCGTACACCTCCTCAGTCTATTGGTAGAGTGGTGCCAAAGGCAAGTCTTCCCCTCCTGTGGTGTGCTGATAGGGTCGTAGGAGTGTGGGAGCCTTTCAAGGACACCCTCCTGTCTAAATCCCCCACAGGGATGTGTTTCCTTTTCAGCTAGTTCAGCTTCATTTGCTTCTTTTTTTTTTCTTTTTGATTCACCCAATGATAAATGTGTTTTGGTGAACTCTTTGACATCACTCAAAAGGGGAAATAGTCTATCAATTTAAATGTTTATTATGAAGTCTTGACCTGGCAGAAGGGTATAGGTAAACTAAACTTAATTTCTGGTCAGGACCTGGAGAAAATTCTGAGGAAAATTTAAATTTTGTGCAGCTTTGAAAATCCAGTGCACTCACAATTATGATTTTGGAATAAAGTACCAAATATTTCACTACAATTTTTCCTGCACAATATTCTATACCTAAGAACCCCCTCCCTCCCCCTCCCTCCATCCCCTCCAAATTTTTGCAAAGGGGCAGCTTCTTGGTATGATGCCCGACAGCCTGTGTGCAGCAAGCCTCCAACCATAGCTTTGATGCCACCTGTTTCCTGGACCATGCAGATGAAATCTCTCAAAATCTGCAACTAACTCTGATTTGTCAGAAAGGGCTCCTGACACCATGGCCATCTGTACCAACTAAAACATTTCTACCCAATTATTTGTGATTGTTAGTCCAGAAAGCATCACGCATGTTACACTGCATTCATGCAGGAGCATGCACACTGGAGGGTCTAGGGAAATGCAATTCAGACCAGTGAGTCCTATCTCATCAAATAGCTTCACTTAAGCACAATTCACTTCCTGCAGAAACACAGATGTAAATATAGTACTCCTCTTTGCATATTGCATGGAAGATCCTTCTCTCATAGATAATATTTCCTTATGGGTAAGTGTTTGGAAAACCACCTTACTCAGGCAGATGTCAAGTAAGATTAGATATCACTCCTGCTCATGCCCCAAGGGCCGGCTCCTCAGAGACAGCGTCCGATTCCTAATCAGGACATCATTCAGTCTTGCTGTCAGGCTCGGCCGGAGCTTTCCAGTTACATTTGTAGTGAAGAACAGACCAATTTTTGATTACTTAGCCTTCTTATCAATATTGCTACAAGCGTAATGTATGGGAGCTAATCAACCCCACACAGTTGATTTGATGCATGAACATTTTGTGAATGTATGGATGATTTCTGTTTAACATAGGCACATTTCTATCATTTGATAAGTATTATCTGCCATCATTACTTCTGACTTTAATACACATTACTCTAATCTATGCAGATTTACTATGCTTATAGAAGTAGCGTGTATGTAGTAATAGAGACATGAAGCAATGTCATGTTCATATTAAATACCAGCCCTATCCACTGTTATCTGACGGGCGACTGAGGATTAGCTAAAAATGAAAAAGTGACACAATTTCATTCACCCTTAGAGTCAAAAGATGCATATTGCATAAAATTCTATGCAGATATTTGGATACACTTAAACCACTATTTTCTACATTTGAAGTGAACCTTTCAGAATAAGGTTGAAAATAATGCCCTGCCTTTCTAGGTGTATAGGCAGATGGCAGATATGTTTGACTCTTGAGCATAGTTTCAATAGTTGGCCTGTGAAAGAGAACATCTATTCATATTCTCAATTAAGGATCCATTCATTCAAGCTGTTGGGCAAAGTTAGATAAGGGCTGCCCGGTACCTTTCTTTTTTAGAAAACCAAAGCCTGATCTGAAAGCCCAAATATGCTCTCTTTGACTGATCAGGCCATGCAATCTCACTTGAGACTAGGGATCCTAAAAAGGTAATTGGAAATAGATTTGCTATTATGTCCTTTGAGGCAAATGATCCAGTTCACAGTTAAAGGGTTGCGAGTTGTAGCATTTCATTCATATTTTAGTTGAGAAAATAACCCCCAGCATTAAACAGTAAAAATTGAATGTTTTTTCCCGCAAGTTCAATGGCCACATACTGGTATACAATGTACTTAGTTTATAACTTAGAGCCTATTCTGGAAGATTTGCTGGAAATAAAAAGAGCTTATACTTGAATGCAGTTCTTAGAAAGCAGAAATAATATGAGCATATTTTGGTCCATCTTTAGGTCGGATGAAACAGTAACCCATTTGAGTTGCTACCTGTTCAAAATTTCTTCGGCATTTAACAGGACTTTATATACATCACTATGCTATGCAAGCATAATACAAGCATGTAAGTGAATAGTATTGAACAGGTATATTGTTTACCAATTAGCATCTATATACATGGTAGCATTTGCCATTAATGTTTACACTGTAAACAAGAAAAATGTGGCAAGGACCACGAGTAGGAGTTGCCACTCCTACCCATGGTCCAAGCTACATTTTTCTTGAGCTCACTAAATGGAGTCCTGAGACAGGTAGGGAATATAAAAACTCATATTTCTAGCCTAGCCTACATGTGTGATCAGTTGGATACCATAGGGCTAATAATGGAAGATTCTTAATATCAAGCCTTTTTAATAGGCTTCTAGATCTAGGTCATTGTAAATGTAAATTGTAAATTAGCCCCCCCATAGGCCTACATCAGCCATCCAACCCACCCCAGAACCCTCCCCCCCATCCCCACAGGACCCGACCATGCACAGATCATCCATGTACTATGATGCGGGAAATAAACCTAGCGTCTGGCTGACCTGAATTACGTCCCCTTGGTGATATCACCATGACTATAGGAGGGTAGCAAAGTGTTCGTTATAAGGGACCCTCACTTCTGGTATCTTGTTACCTAAAATGTTTTCCAGCATGCTCTAGCTAAGTTTCTTAACACCCCATCCCCACCCCAAAAAAAAATCCACCACCCTCCCCCTGTATGATTGACTGAGTATTGTCTGTGTCACGGGTGGGCCGTTCTACGGGAGGGAAACAGGAGCAGGACTAGGAGAGAGCTACGAAACTTCCTGTCATGGCTGCAATGCCGTACTTATTCTTGCCAAATTATGAAGTTTGAGTCTAAATTTCTGACAATCTATGCAAAATTATGTTGTGATATTATATAATTAGCTAGAGAAAAATTAGAAAAAAAGCCTCGTAAGACCCTTTAGTCCCCAAATCCTCTCTAAGTGCCCAAATACGGACCAAAACAAACCATTTCTACCGGCGAGGAGGTCGCCAAAGCAGTCACTGACAGTGTAGGCAAATATTTTAATTTCATATCAACTGTTAAGAATAGAACAAATAACTCATCGAATCAGACCCATGTAACACCTAACCGACTGTGAAAGGACTGACGTAACATTGTGACGTCAAGTGTGATGTAGAGTGTGACGTCACGGCATGCATAGGTCAAACCGAAACCATTAATAGGGTTGCTGGCACCGCCTCAAGGCGGTGCCACGTTCGCTACGCTCCCATTGCTGCTCTGCGGCAGGCAACCCTAAAAAAATTGTGGTTGATATAATGAAGGATTCCCCATCCCAAAGTTGCCAGCGGCTCTTGTAGAAACTACACTGGTCCCTGCTATATTATGTACAAAGGATCCCTGGTAGATTCAAAAGTTATTTTTTACTGTATAGGATGTGTTATAAATATCTATGGTGTGATGAGAAATTCAAGTAGTGAAGAAAAGTCTCAGACATTTTCAATTCCTGCAAAAACTCCTCCAGCAGAATCTTGCACCACCACAGACCTCCAGTTGAGTGGTGCCAAAAACACACATTCCCCTCCTGCAATGTGCTGATAGGGTTGTAGAAGTGGGTGCTCCATTCAAGGATATCCTCCAGTGTCTGCAGGTATAGGGGTGTATTAAGCTGCTCCCAATACTAAACTGGCAAAGAGAATAGGGAAATTATGGTGCTTTGGTCATCACTATACAACATGCACATCATGAACCCCTTTCAGAAGCCAAATCATCTTCCTCTAGAAGTCAACCCCCTGAACTTGAGTGAAAATTCATAAGGTGATTCTGACGAAATATAATCAGCTTTAGACCAAGAGCAATGACATAGAGTTCAGCCTCAAATTGCTAATATTGCTTGGTTACAGAGAGAGGTGAATTATACATGTAACACTGCCACATAACTTGATGTCTTCCCATAAAAGGTACCTTGCCAGGAAACACATTGATGCTCCTTTGATGAGTCCACTGTCACTGTATAATTTTATATAAAATCAATTCATTCAAAGTCTTAAAGACAAACGCTACCTGGTACACAGAAGCCACCTGGTGGTAGAAATCAGAACTCATCATTTATACTATTTTAATAAGTTTTCTCACCCCAACTTGAACACTTTACCTGTGCATATTTTTTTTTAGCTCATTTCTGATCACTATAGATACATCAAAGATATTTACATGCCATTTAAATTCCCATAGGACCCTATAGGTAAGGGAAAATTAATTCGTTTGAAAAGTCTTTTTCATTTCAATTTCTTCTTTTAAAATGTTTGTAAAGATGTCCTTTATATACTCAGTCAGTGTCGTAGATGAATCAATAGAAGGTTGTTCACTGTGGTGCAAAATATGAAAAAAATGTTTTTCCCATTTGTTTCTATAGTTTAGGCATTTTTCAATTCAGTGGTCATAAAATCAAAATAAGCATGGGGACATAGGGATTTTTTTTTTTTGCATTTTCCTATTCCTTATATACCAAACTATTACTCTGCAAAGTTATTTGAGATTATCAATAGATGAGCCAACATTGGTCACACAGAGAAAAGAAGACTGATCGCTTTGACACATACTGCACAGGTCACGATTGTCTCCCACATGACATGCGTGAAAGGCATGTTGAATGAGGTTGACACTCTCACATTTGGTTCGTCAACTCCACTTGACATGTGTAATGAAGACAGTTGTCATGGTGACATATGTGCCATGTCCCAATGACATGTGCTCTATGTGTCAAATCAAGTTGACACGGATATACATGTCATTTTGTCAGGAAGACTTTTTTCAGTGCAGCCTGTAGCGTTTGTCTTTAACTGTGACATTCACTTTGATGAGTCATCTGTGGTTCCACATGATGTACAGTTGATGGCTGCCCTATTATGGAAACCATGGAAGAGCAGCAGATCGACATTAAGATGTAGACCTCCTCCTTACCAGGAGGTTGAAAACTTCCCCTGTCACTTAGCCCCATTGCAGCCTTCTCTTATTCATTAGATGTACCCTCAGGGGCTGGAGTGGGACTGAGAGGCTGTGGAGAGCTGTTTCCTAGTTTGCATTGACAAAGGAATCCCACACGCTCATTCAGAGACCCACTTCCCGTTACTGCCGCCTCTTCTTCCCCGATGCCATTTTCTACCAGATGATCTACCTACCTGTAAGGGACATCTGGGATATTAAATAGATAATGGTTGCAATGTCAGGTTCTGCTCTGATTGAAGGCATATTTTCTTACTCGTCCTCAGAATTGGGCAGGTTCTTGCTTAAAGGTAGATGATTTATAGCCTTTTAGGTAGGTACCATAGGTATTCATTTTTACCATAACTATATTTTTCTGAATTGTAATTCACACTCATCTAGTATTGCTCTTTAAAATCGCTTGAGAGATGATACCATTTCAGAGGTCAGTGTGCAGGTTCTCGTTGGACCAAATTTGATGTTTGGGGGTTAATCAACCCCACAGTATCTGTACAGTTCATGTATTTATTATACCTCAATTTACACAGATTTACTGTTTTCACCTAGGTGACTTGCCTGTAGTAAAACCAGTATTCTGTTCACATTAGCTATCGAATCTGATATCTCACGGGAGACGTGCAAGTGATTTGAAATCAGCCATATGCCTTATTTTATTCAATTGTGGACATAAACTAAAAGTTATCATTGCATTTATTGAGCAATAGACATGGTTGAGCTTAGTCTATAAGTTTTTTACCTTTAAATTGAACTTAAAAGTTCCAAGTTGAAAATGAAATCATAAATAACTAATTGCTTAATCTTTAAGATCATGATCTTTAGTCAGCACTATCTTAGAATGCCTCATTGGCAGTTAGTAAGTTTTATGGCGTATAGGTTTCCTGGCTCCTCCGTTTACCTACTGGCCTACATCAATGGCAGATAAGATTGACTTCAGCCCAAACTCAATAAATGACCCATAAAGGAGAAGACTCATTTTCCCAAATAATGGTCCCATTCGTCCAATCTGTCAAGCAAATTAAGATAAGGCCTGCCAAGTGCTGGAAAGTAGGCTACCTTTTTAATTTAAAAACCCAAAGCCGGATGTCTGAAAGGCCAAATAGGGTCTCTTTGACTGATAGGACCATACAATCTGATTTCTGAGACTAGGGGTGCTAAAGGGGTAATTGGAAATAGATTGCCTATTTTGTCTTCAGAGGCAAATGATTCAGTTTATATATGATGGGTATTAAGCTGTAGCATCTCACTCACAGTTTAGTTGCAGCAATTGATTCAACATTCTTGCAGGAAAGAACAGATAGCCCCCTGGCATTGAATATTCAAACTTGGCTGCACCTTTTTTGTAAAGGTAAAGTAGGACTCAAAATACTTTGTCCTTTCTTTAATACAGTCTGGTTACTTGTATTAAGAGGTGTAATGGTTTATGAGTCACTGTGATGATGTTTTTATGGGAAATACCAATTGGCCCTATTGAGGTTTCCCATACTACACTCTGTCCAGGGAGGGTTCCTGCTAATTACCATAAGTAGGTCAGTCATGTGACCTGGTCTGGCCGATGGCATTGGACCAGAATTCTGCCTGTGCGTGGGCAATAATACAGCATCGCGTAACCTCAATCAGCCGTATAGTGAAGATAAATGCTAAGGAAGTTTAGTTCACTACACAAACTCCTCCAGTAGAAGCCTGACACCACCTCCAACGGCTGGTGAAGTGGTGCCAAAAACACACATTCCCCTCCTGCAGTGTAATGGTAGTGTTGTAGGAGAGTGTGCTCCATTCAAGGACATCCTCCAGTCCTTGTGTGTATATGGGTGTAGTCTGCTAGCAGCAATATTGAATTGGCAAGGAATTTATTGTGACCAAGCCATCTTCAGACCAAAGGCAAAGGCTTTAAAACTGTCAAAATCGATTTTGGTCCCCATAATTGATTGGAAAACATTGCCAGGTAACTTATTAGTGAATTACAATTCCTGATTTTTCATAAGTTGAACCTCAAGTGCCAGGTAACTCTTTACCTTTCCCATTATGAATTGGGAGGTTTTATTGATCATTTGCACTATTTATTCTTAAGCATTACAGTCCACTTTGATAGGATGTGTGCTTGTCTACATGACTCGAAGAAAATGACTGCCTTTTTATGGAAACCAGAGAGAGCAGCAGAGCCACCTGGAGATGCTGACTCCTCCTTACTAGGAGGTTGGGAAATTCCTCTGTCACCCAGCCTCATTACAGCCTTCTCTTATTCATTAGACATACCGGAGGGAAGGGGAGAAGTGGGACTGGCAGGGTGTGGAGAGCTGTTCTGTAGTTTGCATTGGAAGAGGAAACCAGTAGATCTACCCCTTGTTCCTCTGGTCCACTGTTAGTATTTTCTACCAAAAGAATGTAAGGCCAATTTGGAAATTAATGATATTTGTAATATTTAGCAAGAGCCTTTCAAAATGATAGAAATGTCCTCTTGCGCAGGAGCTTGGGATCACGACCCCAGTGATCTTAGGAATAAATCAGCCTTATCCTATTAAGTGATCTTAAGAGTTGACTGGGTTCACATATCCTTAGAACCAGCACTAAGATCGCATCGATCTTAGCCTCAGCCCTCCTACACTATTCCAAGAAGAACTGACTAGGCACAGGGATAAGAGTCCCAAAATAAAGGAATTGCTGTGGAGTCACTCTTCTTCACAAGAGTGCTTATACCATCTTTCCCTGTCCCCATATGGGCTAACAAAAGAGCACAGGGTGCAGTTGACCCCCGTACAATATTCAAGAGTTGTTCCCATGAATGTATGATTTATGCTTGCCTATTAGAAGCATTGTGCCCTCCCCCCAGGACAAAGAGAGAGAGAAGGGAAGAATTACCTTACAGTGCACTTAACGCATGAGTAGTCCTAAGAACCCTCAAGGACTCTCAGTAAAGGCCCTCCCTCCCCTGTTTATGTAATCAGCAGGCTGTTCACTCTTTTGATCAAGAGTGTTCCTTGTAAGTGCTCTTATACTGAGGTGAAACCACTATGCATTTCTTTCACTAAGATCGCAGTGATCTTAGTGGTGGAAATGGAATAGTGAAGTAATCCCAGGGCTAGCTATTCTGGACAGGCCTGCAACCACTGCATTACATAGGGTAGACCAGCCAGGTCTTATGGTATGTGCCTACAATAAGATCGCTGGGATTGGGATCCTAGGATGTTTTGAGTTAGGCTCCTGGTTTTAGTACGCAACCACACAAAAGATGCAGCAAAAGTTTTAGTCCAATAAACAGCAATGATCTTTTTTAAAAAGACATTATGACATTCCATTTGATTGAGTCGTATGTTGGAACCAACCATTGTTTTATTTTTGCAGGTGCTTTAGGCCTTCATCGTCATGCATAGCTAATTAGTATTTGAGTATAAAAAGGAAAGTGATTTTGCAATGACAATGACCCCCATTCAAACATTTTAGACAAACTTCAAACATGCTTACATGACGTTTTACAATATAAGCAATTTCCTTCTGTGAACCATATTCTACTTTGACTACATTGGCACCTTTCACCTAAAAGCAACAAAATGGTGCCTTCAAATCAGATACTCATATAAAGCGTAAAATTGAAACAACACTAAATAAACCATACACTCTCAGCCCCAATTGTAAATGGGCTATAAGGAGAACTGTAGCGGGTATAGCAGAACCCACTGTTGGGTCATTGGATTTACACTAACAATAACTATCATTGTTTTCCGAAAATAGAAGCAATCAACTGCTGAAAGCACCTGCAGTCTGACAGTCTACTCCCTTTAAAGGGTAAATCTCAAGCCAGATTTTTTTTGTAGATTTTTGTTTCTATTCATTTTTATGCCGGTCAGCTCACTCCATCTGTCGACACTACCGTGTGTAAAGAACCACTGTGGTAATAGTGTCCATATAAAACATTCACATCACAGAGAACCTAAATGGGACCAGAAAGTGACAATGAAATATTATCCAAAATACATTGTAACTTGGAAATTGAAGCATTATTTGATGGTCAGACTAATCCTAATATCAATAAATATTGACATTGAATTCATTCCTCACATGGAACCATGTATGTTGTAGAACCTTGTAAATAGTTTTATGCATATCATAAATTCCAGAAATAAGAGCAACTAGTGCAATGCAAAAAAAAAAGTCAAGGAAGGGTAGAATACACAACTGCCTGATTAATTTTAGGACCTACTCATTTTTTTAATGAATTCCAAACTGGAAACAAAATCTTAAATTGAACATATCTATGGGAAGATGTATACGGTAATGCCCTTCTCCTAATGCACTCTTCCCCACAACTGATCATCTTTTCCTGGTCTGAGTAATCCATCTAAAACATAATAGTGACGAATCAGGAGTGGACTAGTTCCTATGAGCACCTCGTGCATGCTGACTTCAGCAACTTCCTGACCTGATCTTGCAACCACATCTGTTCCTGGCATGTCAGGCAGTGTAGGAGTCTTGCACCTATGTGAATAATGTGAGATTTCAAGATAGCAACTAACATGGCCACACACACAGGTAAACAAGAAACCTCACTACAGGATTTTTGAGGGAACTCAGAAAATAGAACGCAAGCAAAGGGTTATCAATGGTCCAAATATCTTTCTAGTTCCCAAGGGACTCAATGATCAGTTGAGTGTATCCGACCAGAAACAACTTCATGGGCTACACCTCGCTCTGATGTGATTGCATGGTGTCTCACACACAAAATGTGTAGCCATGGCAAAAACACTCTGAGTTGGTAGTGCAATGGCTTGGCAATGTAGATATGGAAACTTTCACACTGAGTAGATTCCTGGGAACGTTTGTAAGTGGGGAATGAATCTTTTGTCAAAGCAGGCTTCATTTACAATTGGAAAATAAGTGTCAACTATTTCCATCTTTTCTTGTTCTGAGTGTGATGTCAATTTCCAGATTAAAGGGTCAAACCAGTTGGAAGTCCAAAATTGCAAACATTTCATATGGCTAGTTTTTAAGCATCTAAACCTATTTAGTCTGGTCATGATTCCCCATGTTTAGAACCTGTGTTGTGTTAATGGTGTTCTTATAAAACATTAACATCACAAAGAACTGCTAATGGCTCCCGGAAGTGGATTTATTTTACAATGTTGCATTGTTACCAGGAATTGGAACTACTGGTTCAAATATTATTACTGATTGGCAAGATTGACATCCCCCCAGTGACATCGGATTGGTTTCATATATATACATCAGAACACAACGCTTTAAAAGTTGTTATCTAAGATGGTTATTTAAGCTGTTTGGTTGTTTTGGTTATATTGGGGAGACTAAGGGTGGTCCTACATGTTGTTGTTATAAGAATACCTGTACTGTATAATCACATACCATCTCTTATAAAAACTAATGGTCAATGTATTTTACATCTAAATGCCCAAAGCATTAGAAATAAGATTGTTGACCTACGCATTGAATTACAAAATCAAGGCATAGATTTTATACTTTTCTCTGAGACCTGGTTGACCGATACTGATAAAAGCGACAACTATATTTTTAATAATTACAACCTCTATAGATTTGATAGAGTACGCGATAAAGCGGGAGGAGGTTTATGTGCATATATTAAAGAAGGTATAACATGTTCCAGTCAAAAATTTTCAAATTTTAATGTAAGCAATATCGATGTGGAAGTACAATGGCTAAATATATCGAGAGAGCACTCCAAATCAATGGTGATAGCTAATATTTATAGACCACCGGAAGGGAACAAGTACAACTTTGTGAATATATTAAAAGACACATTGACAAAAATTGAAAATCTTGATAATTGTGAAGTATTTTTGATTGGAGACTTTAACATCAACATGTTTGAAAACACTCTGTCAAAAGATTACTTGCTTTCCACTTTACAAGATTTTGGACTACTGCAATTAATTAATCAATCCACAAAAAACAAGGGACAAATGTCGTGTATTGATCTTATTTTTACAAATTCAACCATAGTTGAACAATCTGGAGTAGCCACTTTAAATCAAAGCGATCACTTACCTGTGTATGTCAGCCTCAAGAGACCAAGTATACAGAGAAAACAAAGAACTTTTAGTGGACGGTCATACAAATTATTCGATGAAAATACTTTTAAACAGAACTTTATCGAAATGTCTTGGGAAAATTTTGATACTTGAGATGACATTGAATCCTGCTGGCAGATTTTTGAAGATAATATTAACAGTATTCTCAATGTTCTATGCCCAATTAGGAATTTCAATATTAAATTCAAGGAAGAACCATGGCTAACACCAGAACTTATTTCAGAAATCATTGAGAAAAATAATGCACTGAGAAAAGCTAAACGAACAAATAATATTTTGGATTGGCATAATGCCAAAATCTTGAAAAATAATTGCAGTACAAATTTAAAAAGGGCAAAACAAGCTTTTATTGTTTCTGAACTCAATAAAAATGTTAAAGATGCAAGAAAATTCTGGGCAGCCATGAAAAACCTTATACCGGGTAAACGTAAAAGTTCTTCCATTGACCTTATTGATGATCAAGGTAACGGTATTAAAGAAGATAAGACAGCTAATTTTATAAATGAGTTTTTTACAAACATAGGCTTAAACTTAGCTAACAAAATAGATACCCCATGGAATTTTACAGGTCAGGTTTGTGACAAAGTGATGAATGATTTTACTATTACTGATGAAAATGTACTAAAGGCTTTGAATACAATGAATAAGAACAAATCCTCTGTCTTAGAAAATATATCATCTAATGTTTTCATATTAGCGGTGAAAACCCAGATAACACGCTTCACCCGATTGTTGAATTTAATAACTAACAATTGTTATATACCCAAATCATGGAAGGCAGCCAAGGTCACTCCGTTACCTAAATCAGGTGACTTATCGGATGTATCGAATTACAGACCTATAAGTCAGCTTCCAATACCGGGCAAGGTCCTAGAAAAGATTCTACACACCCAATTAGAAAACCACCTGGAAACAAACAAAATACTTACAAAAATTCAAGGAGGATATAGGAAACAAAGATCCACAGTAGACACTATTAGTACTTTGACAAATGATATATTATGGAATAGAAACGAAGGTCATGTGACCCTGGCTGCTTTCATAGACACAAAAAAGGCTTTCGATTGCGTTGATCACTTTATTTTGAAAAAAAAACTTGAAAAATATGGTATTAAAGGAAAAAATCTATTATTAATAAGTGAATACCTGAACGATAGAACACAAAAAGTCTTAGCAAATGGGCACGTATCAACTGGTTTAACTATAACATGTGGTGTACCACAGGGTAGTATTTTAGGCCCTCTTCTTTTTTTAATATATATCAATGACATACATGTAGATAATAACAGTGTGAAGACCCTATTGTATGCTGATGATACAGTTTTGTTTGTAAGTGGGAACAATATACTAGAAGTGTCACCATACCTACAAGATGGCTTGTTATCTTATGCCCATTGGTCAGCAGCCAACAAATTAACAATGAACGAAAAAAAAAAAAAATTAATGCTTTTTACAAGTGATCAGAAATATAAAAAACTTAAATTACAGGATATCCAAATTAAAGTAAATGGTGAACGCTTACACTTTGTTCCTTCTTTCAAATATTTAGGTGTGACTTTAGACTATGATCTCAGTTTTAAACAACATATTTCAGAGATGATTAAGTCCATATCTTTTAAATCCTATCTATTATACAGAATAAAATCTTATGTGCCCACTAAATACATGCTACAAATTTATAAATCCTATATTATACCAGTAATTGATTACGCAGATGTATTATATCATAGATCAAACGATACTGTCTTGAACCTGATACAAACCATACAAAACAGATGTTTAAAGTATTGCTTAAAATTGCCTGTATTATCATCAACTGATTTTATCCATCAAGAAGCTGGCCTTCCCTATATTGTAAATAGAAGATTACATCATTTAAGAATTTTATCTTTCAAAAGAACTAAGACAAAGGAATTTTGTAAACCACTTACGAGAAATACTAGATTACAGCAATATCCTGTACTAAAATATAATATCATAAATACAGCTGCTTACGAGAGATCGATTGAAGTTATGACAGCACAATTATGGAATGAAATGGATATAACTTTAAAAGAAATTAAAATTTTTAAAGATTTCAAATGTAAAAGCAAACTGTTCATGGTCAAAACTATACCAGTAAATGTAAGAAACATATATGCTTAGGGGTAGACTTGTGAAGCTGCCCTTGGTGCATATGTTTCTGTACTGTCAGATCTTGGGAGATTTCAAATGTAAGAGTAAGCTGTCTATGTTCAAAACTATACCAGTAAATGTTGAAACTTATATATTTGGGGGTAGACTTGTGAAGCTGCCCTTAAAACATATGATTCTATGCTGTTAAATGAATGCTTGATTCTATGCTGTTAAATGAATGCTTGATGGTATTGATGTGAAATTTTGAAAGATCTCAAATATAAAAGCAAACTGTTCATGGTCAAAACTATACCAGTAAATGTAAGAAACATATATACTTGAGGGTAGACTTGTGAAGCTGCCCTTGGGGCATATGTTTCTGTACTGTCAGATTTTGAAAGATTCCAAATGTAAGAGTAAGCTGTCTATGTTCAAAACTATACCAGTAAATGTTAGAAACTTATATATTTGAGGGTAGACTTGTGAAGCTGCCCTTAAAACATATGATTCTATGCTGTTAAATGAATGCTTGATGGTATTGATGTGTTATTTCATTGACCAATTTGTAAAAGAAGGTACAAGTAATTCTGAAAAAGTTTCAGGGATTTTATATATTTGAGGTCCACCCTTTGACTGTACATGTACATTTATTATATAGAGTGCGTACAACTGATATTAATAGTCTATGATTTCCAAAAATCTTCAAATAGAAATCTCCTCTGTCTCCAAATCACATGTTATCATTTGATTAATTACTAATCAATTTTGATTATATTTTATCTAAAATACTAACAAGGGGGACTCATAACATCAGTTCCACTGAAGTGTCCTCCTAACTTATTTGGCACAGTACAAATGTATAAAATCCTGATATGTTTGACTTTTCTAATTTTGTGATAAATTACATATTTACAGCAATGTACTTACGTAAATACACTTTGTAAAACTGTGATACACTATTAATTAAATATTTATTGTAATTGTCATTATAAATGTATGGACCAACCCGACAGAATGTCGAAGAGAATTTATGTAATTTCATCACATCTGAACAAATGCCAAATAAAGTTAAATTGTTCCTTAAAAAAAAAAAAATAAAAAAGCTACACCAAGTCATATGACATTGTGTAGGCTTAGGATTCAAAGGTTCTCATGTCATTATGAACATAGTGACCTAAAAGAAACAGTTGTATTCTACAAACCAGGGTCAATGCATGCTAATTAGAAACATGGGAAATTACCCTTTGCATACATTTCTCCTGAACTATTATAGTATGGAGCCTCCAAAACAACTCCAACCATCACATTTCTAACTAGACACATCTGTATAAATGTAGTAGGATATAAGATGGCTTGTCAGCATGCAATGCTGGGTAACTGCCTGTAGATTGGGGGCATGTATACAGACAGGCCATGTCTAAGAATTTACCAGTCAATCATCCCCTGTCTTTACACTTAGTCACAAGGGGGCACCATTTCATCCCAAAGGTACAAATGTCTTTCATATACAGATGTTTGGATATATAGACAGAGGTTGGAGATCTTAAACTGTCATTTAGTGGAATTCAAGTGAACCTCTCCCGGGAATCTGGGGAAAAAGACATCAGGCATGACCTGTTGGTGTATGCTCGCAATACCTGCAGGGCTCCAGCGTATTCAATTACCAGGTGTCTACATGAGTTTGATTATTGGTATGGGTGGTTAAAGCAAATAGCATGGGTCTGAGATCGCCTTATAGCAGATAAATGTATTCAGGCTGCTAAAAATTGACAACCTAGAAGTGTTTATAAATATGTCTATTAAGCAAATGAAGATACAATGAATATGCTCTTATGTCTTATGTGACTATTAATGAGTGATTAATCCACTCTTTGGAAAGGAAAAAAAATCAGTAAAATGGTATCCCCAGGGGTACTCTGATCTTACACATCACGGCTTTTAATGCTATTCTAATTTTGGTGTGCCTTGAAGGGAATGTAGTTGTAGTATGTTATGAAATAACCTACGGAGTCTTTTGTTGGCACAGCGCCTTCTATATACCAGATACTTGTTTGTGAGACCTCTCTATAAACTCCATTCCCTGCAGACAGCAATATCTTACAGATTATACCACCACTCAGCTGTAACTAATCCCTTTAGCTTGACGTCTCTGGCAGCTCATGTTGTTGCCTAGTAAAGCAGATACATTTTCCTTGCAGGAAGAAGGCTAGATTACCATGACAATAAAACCAAGTCTACCCAAGGCTATAAGATACATTGACTAGAGATTCATTCATTTCATGTCAGGAAGCCCTACATTACAATTACTATTCCCTATACTGTCGCTATACCCAAATATATGATGAGTTGAGTAACAGCTAGATGTGACAACACTGCACGTGTGGAAAGGGCACATGATGGAACTATTCTGTCCTCAAGACATCTTTTCTTAAGGTGTGACAATTGTACAGATCACTATTACTGCATTGTCTACTGCTATTCCTATGACAATTCTGGTGTTACTTGAAAGGGGTACTCATAGTATGTTAAAAAAATAACCTCAGAGTCAATAGTTGGTATAACACCTTCTAACAGATACTCTAAAAGCTCCATTCCCTGCAACAGCAATATCTTACAGAGTATACCACGACTCAGCTGTAACTAATCCCTTCAGCTTGACTTCTTTGGCAGCTCTGGATGTTGCCTAGTGAAGCAGATGCTTTTTCCTTGCTGGAAGAGTGCCAGATTACCATGACAACAAAACCAAGTCTGCCCAAGGCTGTAAAATACATTGACTAGAGATCAATAGTTTGTAAGAAAGACAGTGTGTTTGTATTGGTGGAGATGAGCTTCAAAACATAACAACTACAAGCTACCAATGCGGGGAGGCTATTCATCAAGTTGATTCATACATTCAAATTCAACTGCTATGACCTGTGCTAGACCTGGAGGTTATTTCTTACGAGATGCAACCAGAATATCCATAGGAATAGCACCGGAATGTTCGATTGTTGTGTCTTAAGAAATGATCTCCAGATGTGGTTTCTTACCATGATAGTAGAATAACACAGTTATACCATGTGGTTTTACCAGGACAAATGAGACACACAATCCCCCCAGAAAGGAGAGGTGCTGGTTTGCCTTGGGCTGGAAACATGTTGTCTCGGGTAGCCAATAAAATACACAGCCAAGTTATCAATACCATGTAAGAAAGATTCCCTTCCCTTTGTGAAACTGAAGATGCCCTAAGGCTGATCATTCACATTAACATTGTACAGAACACTGTAAATCTTCTACAGAATGTAATGGATATCATATTGATTTTTGCCTTTGGAACTGCTGTGTCACATAATAATTGATAAGTCTAACATTTTAGGGTGTTATAATGATAATTTTTAAGGTAAAAGTGTATCAATCAGAATTTCCCACACTTAGATGGGTTTTCCACCTTGTCGATCATTGTGTTTATGAAGGACCAATGTCATACATTTACTGTATCAAAAGTGGTTGGATCAGCATTAATGCTCCAATGAAGTTCTGCCAAGCAAACTCACCAGCCCTTCACTGGTGTATCATTCTATCGAATGAGCATGATGCATTCCTGCATGAGCTTCCATCAAAGGGCTAAATAGGATAGGACAACAGGCACCTGTAGACCACTGATGTCCAATATTAGTAGAGGTCCCAGGGGGTGTTTGCTGGTTTGGACTGTGCGTAATGGAAATCTCCCAGGTACAGATGTGGATTGTGGTTGAGGCTTTCATGTTGACTGGTGTATAGCCAAATCCAAGTACATTCCCCTCAGCCTCAGGTATGACCAGATGTGACTATAGTACCTCATTCTATCTCATTTAAAGGGTTAGGAAACTAGACTTCAGTCTTTATTACAAGCAACCACAGCTGCCATACAGGCCAAGTATTTTAAAATTCGACAACACTGGCATCACAGTTTGGTCTAGAGGGGACACTCCTACCATGGTACTTAATTTGAGACCATTTTACTTAGCAGCTCCGGGGAATAAAATGTGCATTACAATACCATGTGGGATTTTAAAGTATTACTCATCGCTCTATGTTGTGTTGCCAGCTGGCATTTACTAAAGTAAAGATTCCAGGTGGGCCCTTCCTCAGGGAAGCAGTTGAAAGTTCTGAGTCTGTAAAATTTGAATTTGCTTTTCTTTAATCTGGCAAGCAACAAATGCTGAATAATGGAGTTGATATTTTCAGGCAAATACTAAATTTATACTGTATGTCTGCACTTTTCCTCTCCACTCAAAGAATTCCTTTTTATTTCAGAAAAGCAGACATAGCTAAAACAGGCCATATAGTTATGAATATGCATTTTGAAAAGAATCGAAATGGGACTGTGGCTCACACAAGTATAATATTACCTGGGAGGTACATATCCTTTTTGTCAACACTCACACTAGCATAAATAGAAAAAGCGCTGTCTTGTACATTGGAATCTGTGGTCTGTTAACCCTGTGATTTTGTCGTGTTTATTCAAGACATCATGAACAAGTGTTGTTCCATCAAAGTGCCAGAAAGTATATTAACTTCTAACATGGTTAGAGTGATTCGTGAATATATTGTACTCCTGATTTACTCTCCAGGCTTACAGTCATGCACCACAATAACTAGAGCAGACAATGCATCAATTCATTAGGTCATATTGATAGGGTTAACACTATTTTGGTCGGGGCCTGTAATATGATCACTAAAACATATCATGATGTTCTTGCCAATTGAACAAAGGCATATAGGTTTGTGTCATATAATCAGTCCTCAACAAGGGTTGTTACAATTTGATAGTTTACACATTGTAAATAACACAATATTTCATTGCATTAGAATCCTTTTTGATGATGCCCTTGTGAACGACCCCTGCAACATCCACTCATCATGTCAATGATACAGAATTGGTACATTCCAAGAAGGAGCAGCATGTTTCTCCAATGCCAAAGTGACCTGTTATAATCACCAATCACCTGAGGTAAGATGCCTTGCTAAAAGGTCAACATGAATGTCAGCATATTCTGTACTGATGAGCATTGTTAAATGTGTTCTTCTGACATGTAGCTTCTACTGACTGTTTAATGCACAAGACATGTCCCAGGGCCATTTTGCATTATGATCAATAACCTATAACCTTATGTATTTGTGAATACACCACCATGAATATCTAAATGCCTTTCTACATATAAGATGAAATTAATTTTAGTTTTTATCATTTTCTGCTATAGGTACAGTAATACCCTAGTAATACAAGAAATAGATAGAACTAAACGACCGTGGTGTACGAGGTGGTTGATCCACCACGAGGGAGTTGTCTCCCCCGAGGGCGTTAGCCTGAGGGGGAGACAACTCCCGAGGGGTGGATAGGCCACCGAGGATACCAGGGGAGTTTAGTTCTATATTTATTTTATGTTTTTAGAGGTTTAAATAAGGAAAAATTATCAAAGTCCGGTACCGTAGTTCCCCGTAAAAGCGCCGGTCCGCCATTTTGAATGTTTACATGCACCCAGAACGAGGCTGCAGTAGTGGATCAGCCGCTGTGGTGGATCGAGACACGTTACGCCACTGGGGGTGTGGCGATCGGCTCCGCAATGCTATCTCTACGGGAAGAAGTTATTCACACAAAATAAATGAAGCTTCCCTCATACTTAGCAGCCTGGAATGTCTCGTTCCTTCTTGTATACAACTGCTTCCAAATGGATAGCATTATAATTCATATGGTCTTTCCTATTAAGCAGCTAATTGGCCAATGTACTATTTGCAGCAGCATGATAAATGAAGCACTGTCACAAATCTAACACCTTTTTATATTCATGAACTAAATCCACTGATTAAATCATGAATTATAAAAAGAGAAGAGATATTGTAATGCATGGTAGATTATCCACTTTTACTGTAATTTATTCTCATAGATTAGAGTACTGTTAAGGGGTAGTAATATTTTACAGAGGCCAAATAGTATCTTATGTTGACCTGAGTGCAACTGTGTAGCCCTAAACTATGAACGACAGCACCTTTCTGTTTTCAGAATTACTGCTGTCAAACTCTCTCTCAGAAACAGGCAATATCTGACCATTCACATCATCACCCACTTGTACATTTTTAATTGCCTTCAGCCCTGTATCATAGGCAAACCATTTTAGTGAGTAGTGATTAAGATGTTTTTTCCTGGCAGGAGGACGGCCACATTACCATGACTACAAAATCCAGCCTGCCAGAGAGTATAAACTACATAGAATAGCAATCAATAGCTTATATAAGATGAGAGTGTTTGCTTTGGTGAGGGGTAAAGTACTTCTAAGCCCTAAGAGGTACAAGCTACAAAGGCCTGGTTTTTATATAGTTTGGGTTGGCTGCATTCCAATGGCTGTGTCCCAGAGATGCACGGTAATACATGCACATGGGAAACAAAGGAACTTAAGTCCCACCTGAACTGTAGGCAACCCAGATCGATAACAAAGCTGTATATTCTTTAGGAGACTTTTGAAGAAGGGGAAGGTGGTAATCCACAGCTATTCAAACCAGCTGTCCCAGGTGTTCTCATAGCTGCTAGGGAATCAATGCTACGTCATTGGACAGGTAGCAAGAGAATACAGGAACACAGGCAAAACAGCTACTTCATCTTATTGTATTTGCAGTATGGAACATGAGAACATGGATAATCAATAATTATAATTGACAATCACAATTGATAATATCATGATAATATTTGAAAATATCATAATAATAACTGTTAACAGTAAAGATAATTCCAGTGTAGCTCTGCATGATTATATGATTGAAGGTCTTCTCCCCATAGAGGTTGTTCTTGCAGTAACCAAACCCCATTCTTCTACATCATCATGCCACCCTACAAAGAAATTATCCAGTACTAGTAGGGGACCTTTGCAACTAGGCTATTTTGGAATAGTATTATTCTGGCTGATTGATAATTTTTGGCTCCATTTGAGTATAACTATATTCCCTGCCCAGGCATGGGTAGCAGAGATCATTTGGAAACTATATCTATTCTAAGAAAGATGGAAACTTATTGATTAGTGCTGGCATCTGAGTGTTTTTACTGTTGAATACCATGATGACAGATGGTATGAAGCTTTATATCACCCTTTTATTTGCAGCATCTATTTACACATCCCCTTCCGACTCTGTAGACACATATGGATTTGATGATGAGTCACTCTCCAGTGCTGCATTAATACAACATGATACCACGTGCATGAGATGCACCTCACAACCTAGGACTAAATTTAGTTCTGTTTTATGGCTCAATGTTAAAATCCTCACATACAAGGCACACCCCTTTTTTAACTGATTCTATTAGGTGCATTTGGCATATAGCCTCGTGTATAAGCCATACCATATATATGAGGTATTACAGCAGTATACTTTTAAGCTTGAGGCTTCCTGGCAACATACCACCATTAGGAAGCTAGTAATTAAACACAGGTTATTATAGCAAACAGTCACAGATGCTTAACAGGCTGTGTAATCAATTATGACAAAAGCTGGACCCCATGGGACACACCTGTCAGTGGTAGTTATAGCCTGTACCTTCCAGGTCCTGCCTCTCCTCAGCAGATTTTCCTGCAACACTGGACAATAGCATATGTTTAAATACATGGGATTATTAATGTCTGCGGAATGGCATCATGTCATGCTTACATGTATAGAATCCATACTAGCCCACTGGACCAGATGCTTGTGAAAGGTTAGAATAAAAGGAAGTTGGCAAACTGTTAAAATTGTAAATCTATGCAAAACCTTAAATTAACATGAACTTTGAGGCATAAGGGCATCCATAAGGAATATGGTAAAGGATTGATGTACATATGAGTATCATTGATGTGATGTCTGATGTGTAACTTCTACAGACTGTCTCATGTACATGGCGGATATGGGTTCCATTAAGCACTTCAAATAACAATATTATGTACCAGCAGTTATTAGAGAACACTTAAATGCCTGTTGGGTAGGGAACCATTTTATATGCATCCATTTGAACATCTATCGCAGTGATATAGAGAGCTGAAAAGAACTTGTCAGATTCATCATTAGGTAAAATGTGTGTGCCATTCATTGGAGACTAGACATGAATTACGTTACCCATACAGTAATAACTATATATCCTTGCACATATAGGGTGTACCTCATGTATAAAATGCACTCTTATTTTAAGGATTGGCTTAAATGTGATTTCTGCTATTGTATCAAACGACACCTATTAGCTGATCATGATCTTTGGAGAGTTTAAGTGAATTTTACATAATAAAGGGTTCTTAAGATTATATTGATTTGAGTGCACCTGAACAAAAGTCATATGAAATAGATGAAACCAGATCAGCTTCAATCATATAATCAATATGACAGTGGTTATGAAAGCGGACGGTAGTAATTTAATCTCTTTGATCTCAAAAATAGATGACATTTGATATACTTTCAAAGGGTGCACTTGGGGCATGTTCCAAATTGACACCAGTGTCAGTCAATTTTAAAGAACAGAGACATGTTTATCTTAGATATTATGGATGGTACAGGTTATATTATGATGCACTCTGTCATTACTAAAGGATCTTGAAAGCATATGAATATCATCTTTGATCCCAAACATATTCACCAAATTATGATACATATACATAGCATTCATTTGGTCAGGAATTCATGCTCCTTTAAGCTAAGCAGAGAAGTGTAGTGGGTGCAGAGTGACTGAACATTGGTAAGCGACTAGATATAAGGTACAACAGCTTACCAGGCATTGTTCTCTCAGGGGTGATGAGATAGATGGAACAATTCAACAGAGCTAGGTCTGTATTACCTGTATTAATTACACTTATTAAGACTGAATAAGAACAGAGGACATATAACAGCATTATGCCATCCTCAGGAGATTTGTTAAAGTACTGCCACTTTGCACAGCACCCAGGACTTTCCTCTCGTAATTATAATATGACCTGACTGGAGCAGTTGTATCATAAAAAGAAATAACCCCCTGAGATATCCAGTTGGTATGAGGCCTTCTTCCAGATACTTGTTTGTTAGATCTCTTTAAAAACTCTATTCCCTGTGGGCAGCAATATCTTACAGATTATACCACCACTCAGCTGTAACTAATCCCTTCAGTTTGACGTCTTTGGCAACTCCTGTTGTTGCCTAGTGAAGCACATGCTTTTTTTCCTGACATGAAGAGGGCCAGATTACCCTGACAACAAAACCAAGTCTGCCAAAGGCTGTAAAATACAGTGAATGGAGATCAATAGTTTGTAAGAAAGGGGAATGTGTTTTTCTTGATGAAAAGGAGCTCTTGAGGCAACTACAAGCTATGAACACCGGGAGGCTATTTCTCAAGTCAGTATCTACAATCAAACTTAACTGTGGTGGCCTGTGACTACATGCTACTATTTCACAATATGGGCAATGAATACACCAATTCCAAGTAACCTTCTAAAGCTAATTTGATGCAGAAATGGAGTGTAATGACATACGGTCCTGCACATAATCACTTCAGGAAGGGGAGGTCCTGGGTTGCCTTGGGCTGGCAAAACCTAGTCTTGAGTAGCCAATGAAATACACAAACAATTAATTAATGCAATGTGAGAAGGACTTGTTTCCCTTTGTGATAAAAACGGAAGATACCCCAAGGCAGATCGTTAACGAGGTACGGATCGGACCATTTCAAAATGGACTGATAGTACCTACTCTGAAATAGTAGTGGGTGCCATCAGGCCAATTAAAGGAAAGTTTAAATCATTAAACTTAGTTGACAACAGAGGGAGCCACAAGGCTCGCCTATGAGAGAGCTGCCTGGAGGCAGATGACGTGGAAAATCACTAGAGCGCCACTTACATGCGCACTTTGTGCATAACAGAGAGAGACAGCTTTTTACCTTAGTGCCCTGTTTAAGCGCTAAAATTTCAACCTGGCTGGACCCCCGGCCCTTATTCAAGACTTACTTTATAGTGCTTATTTCAATTTCAATGTTCCTGTATCCCTGGTGGTTATTCAAGACCGGCGATCGTTCAAAGACCAGGTGCTTATACAGGCCATACGGTACCCCCTGCACTGCTATGAGAACCCCACCAAAGCATGGGTAAAGTATCGATGAAATAAGGACTGATCATACAGTACAGTTAAGTATTTACAATAGCCCTGTTGATTTTGTAATTTTCAATTTAAATTGCATTTTAATTACAAAGGTCCATTGTGAAATAACCTCCTGTTCTATGTTTAGCGGAACCACTACTATATAGGAACACAAGGTCAGCAATAGTCTGTTGTGCCAGCTTTCCTATATCTGTTATGGCTGCTGAGCCATAACTGAGACCCACTAACAAACAGTCGCGTTAGACAGGCTACACATTACAGGGTTTGATGGATGTTTTGGGAGCCTGCCTAATAGGGTTGGCTGCGCTCCACTGCCCATATACCTGAGTAGGTTACATAGCTGACCTAGTACTTATTCTTATAGAAATCTGTCCACAGTACCCATCTTCATTACATTACACAGCAAATAATACCCGAGAATTCATGGTTTCAACCAGCCAGAAGCCATTCTTAAGATACTGCCACCAGACCCAGTCCATACGACTGCTAATTCCTGTGGGATACTTGAAGAGTTCAGTTATAGTCCATTTAGAAATGACAGTGATTACTAGTTTGGACTGTAATTGAGGCTCATCACTCTAAATCGTAATTAGATGTAATGTGTAGGCATGGAAGTGCCACCTACTACTATTAATGAAGTCGGAGATAAATATGTGTTGATGGTGACTTGTACATTAAAAATGCATAATAAGAGATCACCTGCACAGTGCACCAAGTACTGAGTCATGAGAGTGGTGATTTCCAGTGGCTGCACCAGGGTTTATATACCAACTCTGGGGCAACACAATGCTACATGGTTGCTGGTTGGCTGAACCAAACTTTCACAGCTTAAAGGGCCGAAAGCAGTCGGTTCTTTGCAGCAGAAAATATAAAGATGTCCATATAATTATGGTAAGTATGTAAATCATTAAGGTGTGAAAGCTGTAGTCTTGTGACAGCAGAGAAAATGTAAGGATGTCCATATTGGTATTATGTAAGGCATAATGGCGTGTGATAAATGCATGTTCTTCATTGTGTATGTACAGAGCAACTCCCCACTTTGAAGCTTGCATGCCACATGCCCTTTTCCTTTTGTAGGGCGAGCAATTCCATAGTGCTGAAATGATGCCTTATAAAAAGCAAAGGGTAAGTGGAATTAAAGCATGATTAGTGGGCTCCAAAGTGCCAATAGGAGAGATGGTCACTCCAGGGATTATGTTTGCAGGAAACCCATGTCTAGAGTAGCTAAAAAATGCACAGACAAGTAATCAATACCATGCAAGAGGAAGCTCCTAACTCTTTTTTATAAAAACAGAAGAGGGCCCTGTGGCTGATCAGTAATGAGGTGGTATTATGAAGGTCTCGAGTTCTTCCAACCAAGATTTAAAAAGAGAACCCCCTCCTCCCCAGAAAGAATGCAATTCTCCCCCTGATATTCTCCCATCAAGGATTTTTCTGATACTTCTCCTGTCCTTCTGCATCTATAGGAGAGGCCTACACTAGGAAGTTACTAATATATCTACCATGAATACTACCATAATACTGAATAATGAATCACGACATTATTTGACAACGTTCTTTTACAGTGAAGCATAGATGGTGTGTGGAAGTATAGGGTGAGGATAAGAGATTGGGTTATGGATAGGGAAAGGATTAGGTTTAGGAATGTATCTGCTTTGGTGGTAGATTAGGTTACTCAGTGTTGTTAGGTGTTATGCTAAAATATATTCAGAGATTCCCTCTGGGAATTATTATTGTGCCAATCAGATATGGTAGAGAAGTCCCAAGTAGTAGGGGACTCCTAAGCGAGAGAGTTCTGGGCAGGAGAATTGTGTCAGTGTCCTCACCAACAAGTTGGTATGTCCTATGAATACATGATACAGGGTTTGATTTTTCTATTGTTCATTACTTCATAACAAAGAAATGCATTGCCCACTCACCATTCATTTCTATGGGAGGGAAGGGGGCCAGTGCAATTAAAAGGCAGGGTACTGGAATTGCCTGATGGTTGGTCATTCTGGGATCCTGGATGTTGGTCCCATGTGGCATTTGAGAGGTATTGAGTGGCAGATGCGTGGTTCCTGATAAGATATTTTATGATGGCAGGATGACTGCCAAGTTTCAGTACATTGCTTTCTGTTAAAGGCTTGGGTTTTGTGTGAATCCAGATGTGCCAACTGTCTCCCTCAGTTTAAGGGAACCTTTATCAAATTGAATATCATTCATAGATATCTTTGGTATACACAATATAAACTGGCACTAAACTGTAAAATTGATGCTCATAAAATAAAAGTGCTTCCCCAGTAACTTTGAGACAAAACTTTCACCATTAATTTTACAGAGACTCTTTGTTACTAACCTGGGGCTTCATTTAAAAAGTTACTATTTAAGTGCTTGAATTTTTGATATTTACAGTGGTTAAATTTTAGAGTACATGGTACTAGCCTATAAATAAGCTTAATTTAGAATGAAATAAGAATATATCAGTGTTTATGAGGTCAGCCGGTAGACATTAATAATTGTTATCATGGTTGGAATATCTAAATACATCAGCGTTATCTCCCCCATTACCTTTCCAACTATGACCCCATTATCGCATTTATAGAGATTTACTCTGTTTATACAAGTGGCTTGCCTGTAGCAATTGGGACATAAACTAGTGTGAATACCATGACTATCTGTTATCATCTGAGTTAGATTTTGCATGCAGGTCGATAGACCATGTTTTATTCAATAGCTGGTCTTTATGGATCATGGATATTTGATTGTGTCATATAACACTACCTACAGAGATTTGTATACAAGCACAATATAGGTTGGTGATTGAAGCTTTAGGGTGCAAAAACCATTGACAAGAACATAATTGAACATAATAATGTCTTTCCTTTTGTAACCTATCAACAAACTCTTGGTGGGCTTTATGTGTGGGTGCACCTTATACATGTGGTATTATGGCCAGAAATAAGAGATTCAAGAAGAAATACAATAATGATTATTCAAATGTTTATGATAGGAAAATGTAGAAAAGTCAAAAGCGAAAAAGATGTGCAGATCAATAAAAAAATATCTGATTCGTCGTTCACTATCAGACCTTTCCTTATTGGTATATAGAGAACAATTAAATGATCCTCCAAAGCATGGTATGATAAATAGGCTAGTCTGACCATTTAACTCTTTTCCCTGTGAATGGGAAAGGACTGCAATCAGGCAGATGGTAGATAAGATTGGCTATCACTTAAGCACAGTCCCCAGGGCATGCCCTTCAGTGATTCTTAATCAAATATTCATTTATCTGTGCTGTCATGCTAGACTACTCGAGAGTTGTCTAGTGCCAATAGAGGCCTTTGGGAGTAACTGAACCTCAGAGACAAATAAAAGTGGTTATTGTGAATGTATAGCTTTACAGATATAGATAATTTAGTTCTTGTACCAATGTTTTCAATAGGTGTAAAAACTTCATCTAGGCCTTTTGGTTCTAAAGTGTAAGTGTAACTGGTTTTTCCTCCATTATGCTTTCAGGGTTAGCATAATACATAGATGCAGACTTGGTAATTGATTAGACCAACCATAGCTTAACTAGAATGAGGGCTGTGATCTGAAGAGGTCAACTCATACCTTGAGAAATGCCTCCTCCTCAGTCTATTGGTAGAGTGGTGCCAAAGGCAAGTCTTCCCCTCCTGTGGTGTGCTGATAGGGTCATAGGAGTGTGGGAGCCTTTCAAGGACACCCTCCAGTCTGAATCCCCCACAGGGTAGTGTTTTATTTTCAGCTAGTTCAGCTTCAGCTTTTTTTAGAGAAACCAACTGAAATTGTATTTTAGTTAACTCTTTGACATCAATCAAAAGGGGAAAAAGTCTATCAATTTAACCTGTTTTTTTGTGAAGCCTGGAATGAAGTACCAAATATTTAATAACAGTATGCCCTGACACTATTCAATACCTAAGACCATCTTCCCCTCTCTCCCCTCTATGTGTTGGCAAAGGGACAGTGTAACCAAGTGAAACCGCATTATGGTGAACTCTTTGTCATCACTCAAAGGGGGGAAAAGTCCTTCAATTTAACCTGGAGGTTTTTTACTGTGAAGCCTTTACATGGCAGAAATACATAGGTAAACTAAAATTAATGACTAATTTTCTAGTCAGGACCTGGAGAAAATTCTGAGGAAAAATTTAATTTTGAGCAGCTTTAGCAATGCTGTGCCCCTCACACTCTGGAAATCTCCTCTCAAACTCTGCAGCCAACTCTAATTTACCGGAGAGGGGCTCCTGACACCATAGTTATGGTCACATAGCAACCTGAACACAGGCAGGTAAATTGGCCTTGCCATCGATGCAAACTTAGTGTATGTATTTGGGATTGTTTTTCCACCATCGGGACCACCTTGAATTGTCGGCTGATGCGTGATGGCATCTATATGTGCGTATTTACAATTCATATAGAAAAGTGATTTTTGGTAAATTTTGGATCTGACTTTAGGCTCAGACCCCCATTCTCCCTATGACATCACCATAATAATCTAAATTGAGATGTAAAGTTTTAGCTTCTTTTCCATTGTGTTTATGAGTTCTTGGAAAATATTGGGGGGCCCGGACATACTCAGGCCCCACCTCCTTCATGATTGGGGGGGCCCAGGTCCCCCTGGCCCCCCCTTTTCCTACGCCCCTGATATTGATATTTCCTCATCAGTACTCATTTAGAAGACCACCCCGATTGTAAAGACAGATGACATGTAAGATTAGATATCGCTTCTGCTTATGCCCCAAGGGTGAGATCTTCAAAGGCAGTGTCCAATTCCTAATCAAGATATCCTTCATTCAAGATTGCTGTCAGGCTAGCAAATTAATGTAAAATGTCTAATTCCCCTGTCATCTTAATTGTGAAAGATTTAAGGTTTGAGAGTTAATAAACCTCCGCCTTTATTACACACTTATCTCATCTATGCAGATTTATTGACCTTATCTGAGTGACTTTGCCCATAGTAATAGGGACATAAACCTATGTTATGTTCACATTAACTACCAGGCCTATCGACTGATATCTGACAGGAGATTGGGAATTAGCTGAAAATAAAACAGAAAGGGACACATCATCTCAACTTACAGGCAACCAATACATGTGTTACAGAAGATTTGATGCAGATTTGTGGACCAACATAATAACCTGTTATCTTCTACGTTTGAAGTATGAGGTTGAGAAAAATGTTATCTTAGGTGATCAATCCTAAGGCACCAGCATCTCAGTTGGTCTCTAGTGCAGAAATTATGAACCCATCCACCTGAGCTCAATTTCAATAAATGATTTGTAAAGAGCTATTCATATTTGCAATTATGAATTCATTCATTCAAACTGTCATGCTCAGTTAGATAAGGGCTGCCCAGTGATGAGAAGTACATTTCTATTTTAGAAGCGCACAGCTTGATGTCTGAAAGCCCAAATTGGCTGTCTTTGACTGATAGCGCCATGCCATCTGGATTGACACTAGGGATCCTGAAGTGGAAATATATTGCCTATTATTTCTTTTGATGCAAATGACCCAGTGCATTATCCAAAGGGCTTTCAGTTGTAGTATCTCATTCGAAATCCAGTTTAGAAAATAAGGTCCCTAGAATAGTAATAGTTGAATAGTGTCTTTTCCCCACACTCTTGTAAAATGTCCACCTACTGGTCGATAAGCCACATAGGTCATAACTTAGAAACTTTGGCCCTATTCTTGAATGGGTATGAAAAGAAGAATTACCAATACTTTGATGCAGTTTATCTTAGAAAAAATAGAATGTGGACATATTTTGGTCCATATTGAGTTCAGACCCAAGTGAAATATGACTTCAGCTTGTAAGGGGGCTTCATATCCATTCATCACAGTTTTATAATAATATATGCAAGTGTGATACAGGAACGTAAGGGACTAGCATTGGACAGGTCCTGCCACCATCACAGGCCTCCAGTCAAGTGGTGCCAAAAACGCACATTCCCTTTCTGTGCTGGGCTGATAGGGATTCAGGAGTGTGTGCTCAATTCAAGGATGTTCTCCAGTGTCTGTAGGTATAGTAGTGTATTGAGCTGCTGGCAACACTGACCTGGCATAGAGAATAGGGAAATTATGGTGCGTTGACCATTACAATATACATAAAAAACCTCTATAATAAGCCAAGCCATCCTCCCTCAGAAGCCAGCACCTGAACTTAAGTGAAATTCATAAGTTGACTTTTGACCAAATATAAATAAATAAAACAGCTTTACACCAAAAGCCATGGCTTTAAAACTTTCGAGTTCTGTCAAGAATTGCTAATACTGCTAGGCTACTAAGAGAGGTAACTAATATATGTAAAACACTGCCATTCAATTTGATGCCATACCTCACCAGGAAAATATGCATGTCTATTGGCATTGTATAATGTTACACGCAATCAATACATTCCAATGCTTTAAAGTCTGGATCTATATGATGCAAAGTTCATGACAGCCCCATCATAAAAATCGGTAAGAGCAGAAGATCCACCTTAAGAAGTAGACCCCCCACTTATCAGGGGGTTGTAAATTTCCTTTGTCACCCAGCCCCATTACAACCTTCTCTTATTCATTAGAGGTACCCTTGATACGGGGACAGTGTGGCTCAGAGGCTGTGGAGAGCTGTTGTGTAGTTTGCATTGGCAGAGGAACCCTACACACACTTTCATAGACCCACTTCCCATTACTGCCGCCTCTTCTTTGCTGATACTATTTTCTACCAGAGGACCTACCTGTTAAGGAAATCTGGGATATTAAATAGATAATGGTTGCAATATCGACTCTGGATGTTACCACATTTTCTTACTCAACCTCAGAATTGGGAGCATTAGGCAGGGTACTGCATGTCTCAGAGGTATGCGTGCTGGTTCTTGTTGTACCAAATTCAATGTTAAGTTTTGTGGTAAATAGGTTTCCTGACTCTTCGTTTACCTGCTTGTCTAAATAAAGTGTCAGATGGTAGATTTAAAAGATTGACTTTAGGCTAGACACAATAAATGGCCAATGAAAATATTCCCAATTATGGAGCCATTCATCCAAGCTCTCATGCTGAGTCAGATAAGGGCTGCCTGGTGCTGGGAAAGGCCTTTTCTAATTTAGAAACCCAAAGCCGGATGTCTGAAAGGCCAAATAGGCTCTCTTTGATTTAGAGGGCCATACAATCTGACTTGAGACTAGGGGTGTTGAAGGAGTAATTGGAAATAGATTGCTCATTTTGTCTTCAGAGGCAAATGATCCAGTTCATATAAGATGGGATTAAAGTTGTAGCACTGCATGTTCAGTTGCAGCCACCTTTGTGGGCCAGAAGAGATTAAGCTCCTCTCAATGAATAAAAAAATTGATTGCATATATCTTATAAAAGTAAATTAGAATGAACCACACTTTAGTGGAGGCTCCAATACGCGATTTCTTGCTACATTCTCATGAAATGTTATTCCTATAGTGCCTAAGGTATAGGTTGTTGACATTCCTATATTGTAAACATGAGATTCAAAATTGTAAACATGAGATTTCAGGGGTCATTTCATGGGTGATCTCTCTCCTTGTGTGCCATATTTACAAACTAACCTGCACTTCCATAGACTCTGTGATTGGGTGGGAGTTCAATATATAAACATCAACACATCAAAATATAAATAACAACACAGCAGTCACACAGATCACAGGGTCTTGTACTGTAAAAATCAAACCTGTCTGATATTGAATTGCAGAGACTCATCAGTGTGAAAGTCTGCAATGTTTACATTGGACCAACTGGATTTATTAAACAAAAACATCTTTTGTCAAAAAAAGAGTGCCTGAGATCACCCACAAACCCTTCCCCACATAAACAAATGGCTCTGTCAACATTCAATTTCTACATTGAAAGAATAACAAATATCACCTTATAAGCCAGTGGCGGATTTAGAGGGAGGCACCGGGCCGCGCATCCCCCCTTTTACCCTTTACTTAAGAGTTTACCTAACTCTTTTTACCCTAGAATTTAGCCAAAATTAAGGGATAAATGAGAGCCCCTCCTTTTCAAAATCCTGGAACCGACCTTCTAAGCTGTGTTTGCTTTCATGAGAATAGCTACGATTCTCGCCGAAAATCACATAGTGGAGCCTCCACTTTGGGCCTTTTTTTTAGTCCATATCCAACTGTATGACTATATGAGGACAGGGAGTGGTTTATAAATAAGTATAAAAGGGTGTGAATTAAATTTACAGAATAAAGGTTCAAAACTGTTGCGAAATCTGAATTTGCAAACATTTCATATTCTGGTATCCAAGCCTTTGAACCTATTTAGCCTGGTCCTTATTCCCCATGCTTAGAACCTGTGTGTTGTTAATGGTGTTCTTAAAAAAAAACATTCACATCGCACAGAATTTCTAATGGCTCCAGGAATTAGGAATTTTTTTTTCTTTTTCAAAATATTGCATTTTTACCTGGAACTGGAACTACTGGTTCCAATGATATTATTATTTGGTTAAGAGCAACATCCCCCTGATGACATCTGATCTTCATCTTATATAGGCCTACATGAGACCATAACAAGTTAGATAGTTATTACATTTTATGTAAATTAGTAGGAAGCTTTGGAAGTTGTTATCTAAGATGGTTATTCAAGCTACACCAAGTAATACCGACATTGTGCAGTCTTAGCAATCAAACGGTCTCATAGCATTAAGGACATAGTGATCTAAGAAAAATCCCAAGTTGTATTCTACAAACTTGTGCAGACATTTCAGCATGGGCAGTTACCCTTTGCATGCATTTCTCCTGAACCTTTATACTATAGAGCCTTAAAAACATTACTGCATGTCTACATTTGATTGTTGGTACGGGTGGACTCAAGCAAATTGCACAGGTGTGGGATCACGTAATAGCAGATTAGTGTAATCAGGCTGCTAGACACCCAATAGTTTCTGACCGAGGTTTTGCATGTCTTATACAGAAGAAGCGCTCACAATGCTTGAGATTTTGGCATTGATGTCAATATATCATATTGCTGAAAGAGAATTCTTGACAAATTGAACCTTGGAATTCTAGTCAACACTACTTGCTGTGGAACCATCAGTTATTGTATGTTGGAACAAATAGTTGTCTTGTGTGGGAACCAGCAGCTACAGGATATCTGCTGGTACAAGGTTTAGGCTTTGTTCATGTAGCAAGACATAGGTTGCACCATGCAATATTAAAATATACCTGTCACAAGTTGGTTTGCATGAAATGACAGCTTGACAATTTTACTCCGATGAAATGAACTTGACTTTGAACATTGCAATTTGGTTGTGACTCTTTTGAACTTGTTCTGTGGTGTTAACTCTTTGTTACTACTTCATTTTGACCCTTGTGGGCCACTGTAGGAATAGCAATTCGCAAGAAAGATATGGAAAGTAACACTTTATTTGCATGTTTCTATAGTCATACCTGTGTAGAACAGCTAAATTATTTGTACATTTGACACTCCTGTACCTATTTTCAATTAAGTTACCTTAATAAAATTTCTTTTTCTTTCTTACAGGTGAGTTGAACAACCCAACTTTATCAAAGTCAACCTCATACCGTAAGTTAATCAATATATCATAGTGGCCTGGTTTTTATTAAACCCTGGGTATTTGAATGAACACAAGTCACCAATAAATGCCATGGTCTTAAAATTGAAATTTGCACTATAAATTATGTCTCAGGAGAAAACATGCCAGTCTTGGATGTGGGCCGGGGTAGAATGGTATTGAACATTATTAGCATTGGGGTGCTGAAACAAGCCACTACAGTACTAGTGTAGGGGCCGGCATCGTTGTATATATATTAGTGCCGTTCATCTGAGAGACGTGTTCGTGTGGTGCTTGTTCCTTCTATGCCAGCTAGGTGTCGCTTTGTGATACCCCGTTGGTACAAGAGGGGGCAGCACCATGCCTCGCGTCCAGCTTCTACTAAGAATCCGGACGAGCGGCAGAAGGGGACTGGACCTGGTCCAGTCAAGACGCTCAATATAATCTATTGACAAATTGAATAAAGTCCTACCCGAGAGGTAGGGGTATCCGGGGCTTTACCCAACCCGAACTACTCGTGTTGTGTTGGTATCTCTAGTAATAAGCGAGCCAACGAGCCACCCAACATATAAGTCGAAACGAACCATTACACTGGTGCCGTGACCAGTTGGTTCGGGGGTGGAGCGCGGCCACATTGGCCGAAAGCCTCGGGAAACCCGAAGCGGATCCCCCCAGCCCTGGGCTAGAGGGATTCGAAGAGGATGACTTTACATCCCAGCATCTGTTGTTAGACTGGAAACCCAGTCAACAACAAATGTACAATCCAGAGGGTGTCCGAAGTGTTTTCTCGACACCCAGTCTGATGGACGGTGCCACCACTGATGGAAGTGGCATCGTAAAGTTGTATCCGGGCACACCCCAGACGGCGGCACTGGATACAGGATTGTTTAGGGGGGTATTAAGACCCCCAACTTTGGACTTAAGCGATTGGTCCCAAGTGATAACTAGCAGGCGCCAGCTGGGTCCTATGGTACCAGCCGGCTCGACTAGTAACTTGGGTACCCCAATGGCACAAAGCCCTATGCAGCGTACCGCGACCGCCCGGTAACGGTACCAGAAGAGGCAACCGTAGAAGCCCCATTAATGACATCGTCGGACCATGATAGCGACGATGGTAAAGCTATAAAGGACCCATTGGTCCCGAAAGCAAACCCGAAGACTAAGCCCCGGGATGCCGAACCGAGAAGCTCGGAAAAGTATTTCCTGGGCCTATCTTTGGACGAAGGCTTGTCTGACTCCATGTTCAACCCTGGAGGCAGCCGCAAGTCAATTTACGGACGTCGAATGGGCCCCGGGTATAAAACTACCTCGGCCTATTTGAAAGCCAAAGAACAGGTAGAGTTACAGGCTAAGAGGCAACATGAACAATTCATGGCAGCCCAATTAAAAATAGAAGAGGAAACTAAGTCTCGGATCGGCAAATTACGATCCGTTGAGCAGGAGGCGATTCTAAAAGAATCCGACATGAAATATCGTCTATCTTCCGTAGCCCATCAATTGGAGCGAAAGGAGAAAGACGAACGAGAAAGGGAGAAAAGACTGGCTGAGTTAGAACTCGAAGAAGCCAATAAGCTTAGAGCAATCGAAAAGGCTAGGGCCGATGAGGTTGCTAAGGCCCGGGATGTAAACAGACTACAATCCGAGTTGAATGCCATGGAGGAGAAGTTAAAGAAACTTCAACTCCGAAAGGCAGAAACAGGGGCCAAGCTGGTCGCGGAACAATCCGAGATCAGGAAGGAGACCAATGAGTACCAGAGGTCTCAAAAAGAGAAGGGTGAAAAGTATCGTCTACTAAAGGATACTTTTAAGCGAGAGGCATTGGCCGCTCAAGAGGAGCGGAACCGAGCTGTTGCAGAAAATGAGAAGATTCGATCCGAGATCTTATCAGAAAACGCACAGCTGAGGGAGGAACAGCGAAACCTGACTACAGATGTAGCGACCCTCACAATAAATAAGTCTGCTATGGAGAGTTATTTACAGGAGCAAGAGCAAGCGAATGCTCCTCCTGCGAGTAAGGACGCAAACCCGAACTCGACGTTCGTTAAACAGGGTGACCCAGTCTCCTGTTCTACACCTAAGCATCCGCAATACAATCCTTTTGTCAATGACAATGCGACGCGGAATGTAGATCAAGGGGGAGTTTATATCAGAACCCAAGATAAGCATGGCCGAACTAGTAGAGTCGGGATAAGTGAAGTCCCCATAGTCCACAACTTAGACCCGGACTATGCACCCCGGGATGCCTCTGACAGTAGCGCGGAGACTAGTGGATTCCACATACATGTGGATCAGACCGAAAGTGTGGGGTTGGGAGCTGGTAATGACAGCGGCCAACAAACTCCATCGAACGATGGCAGTCAATCAACGGGAAACCAGCCGTCCAACGGCGGCTACCAAGGCGCACAAGGGGGGGGCGGTGCTACGGGTACCACAGCTTTCAGAGCATACGGTATGGAACTCCATGCCCTGCTAAGCAAGGCCAGACCCGGTACAGAAAACCAGGACTGGTATATGGACGATTTGATTACACAATTCGTCAAGGGTTTAAGAGACCGAGACGAGCAGATTGCTGCAAGAGATGCCTGGAAAGAAGGCATAACATTGCACGGCATATTTAATGGTATAGATATGGCCGTGAAGAAGCGAACCATGTTAGCCGGTGACATACCGAACGCCACTGGCTCGGCTCCCCTAGCATCAGTAGTCCAGCAGTCCGAGGCAAATAGTACCTCGGACGACTTTGAGCTGATTGAATTTGAACAGGAGGACGGCACCTTCTGTTCGATGCAGCTAAGGAAAAATGCTTCAGGTAGGAAGTATATTCCGAGGAAGGCGTTTAATAAGCCAAGGGATTCTAGACCATCACCCGATGTCGAGAATGACCCGAAAGTTGGTGAGAAGGCCGCCAGGCCTCCTGTAAGCACTGATAAAGCGAAGGGTCAGTCTCCGGACATGACCAAACTTATGGAGGATATGTGTAAGAAGATTACAGATGCCCTCCAAGCCAGTCGGCAAAGACCCAGAGTGGATCGCCGAACGGTTAAGTGTTTCAGGTGTCAGCGCATGGGACACTATTCTTCCGAATGTACCGCTGCTAAGCCGGTAATGGCTGCCTTCTACGAAGCCGATGACAACGAGTGTGTGGGACACGCCTTCCCCCAAGTCATCCGTGTCTGGAATTTCTGAGAGGACTCGGATTGAATCTTGGTGATTCGGGAGACTTTCACCAGTTTACCAGTAACCCCTCTCCTTTAGGGGGGAGACGGTGGTATGTACCCATATCTGTGGAAGGCCGGGTAGGGGAATTCTTGGTGGATACTGGAGCCAGCCACTCCTGTGTGTCCAAAAGATTTTTCGACTCAGTGGCTGGCAGCCATGAGAACCTAAAAACGGGGGTAAATGCTTGCACAGCCGACGGAAGCAGTATGCGTACTTTTGGTAGGACGTTTATGCCTATCCGTATAGGAGGCAAAGAATTTGTTCTTTCGCCAACTATAGCAGAGGTTAGTGATGACGGAATCCTCGGACTGGATTTTGCAAGCTTATACGGGGCCGTCTTGGACCCGAGGGATGGTATGATGAGTATACGGAACCCGTATGGCTTGCATGTCCAATGCGTATTGAGACAAGTGTCTTCGGTTGCATCAGTGATACACACGGTGAAGATCCCACCGGGTACCACTTGCGACGTCCTTTGTGGCGGATCAATCGCCCAAAGGAATGAAACTGGAGTCTATGAACCCGACACGGTGTATTTGTCGAGTATCGGGTTGGACTCAGTGGATACATTGGTGGCTAATGCAGCTTGGACTGTATTACCCATAACTAACCGAAGTGGTTCGGTGGTCTACTTGAAGCGAGGCGACAGTGTGGGTAGGATGAGTTCGATTGAACACGTCGCCGAGGCTAAGTTCAATAAACCACTAAACCCCGTTAGTAAGCATCCTTTGGATGAAGAATTCCAAAAGCTGATTGATCAGTCAGATTTACAGAATACGGAGGATAAGGATTGCCTAGCGAAACTCCTACAAAAGTACAAGAGTGCTTTTGGTAGGGAAGGAGGACCGGTGGGTAGATCCGACAAGGTGTTGCACACCATAGATGTGGGCAACGAGAAACCTTTTAAAATCCCGTATCGTAGACTTCCTCTCAAGAAGAAGTTAATTTGTGAAGAGGAAATACGAAAACAGTTGGACCTAGGGGTCATCGTGCCGAGCTCGAGTCCCTGGTCCAGCCCTGTGTGTATGACCACTAAGAAAGACGGTACAATCCGCTTTTGTGTCGACTACCGAAAACTGAACGGTATGACAAAGAAGAACTCATATCCTTTACCAAGGATAGACAAGACTTTAGATAGCTTGGGTGGAAACCAATGGTTCTGTACCTTGGACTTACAATCCGGATACTGGCAGATACCGATGCACCCTGATGACATGGAGAAAACAGCGTTCTCTAGTCATATGGGGCTATTCGAGTATTATGTCTTACCCTTCGGATTGTGTAACGCCCCCGCTACATTCGAGGCCATGATGGAATCCTTGTTGAGTGATCTTTTGTGGAAGAAATGTTTGGTCTACTTGGACGACGTGGTCGTGTTCAGCAAGTCGTTCAAGGAATGCCATGCAAATCTGCAAGTGGTCCTCGACCGGATACTATCAAACGGTCTTAAACTCAAACCCAAGAAATGTAACCTGTTTAAGAAAACAATCACATACTTGGGAAGGATCATCACTCCCAACGGGGTGAGCGCAGATCCGGAGAAATTAGAAGCTGTGGAGATTTGGGAAAGACCCACGAGTGCTAAGGAGGTGAGATCATTTCTAGGATTTTGTTCCTATTACCGTGATTTCATACCGAATTACTCTCGTGTCAGCTTTCCCATGCAGTGCTTAGCTCACTGGACCCCGGGTAGGGCACAGGACCCATTCCCATGGACCAGCGAGCAAGAAGAATCTTTTAATAAAATAAAAGATTTGTTTAGGAACACACCCGTGTTGAAATATCCCACTCCCGAGGGACATTTCATCTTAGACACTGACGCGAGCAATGATGCAATTGGGGCAGCTCTCTCTCAGGTCCAGGAGGGAGTCGAAGTCCCAATAGCATTCGCTAGCAACACGCTAAGCAAGACCCAGCGTAATTACTGTACCACCAAGCGGGAACTCCTCGCGGTGGTGGTGTATACGAAGAAGTTTAAGCATTTCCTCTGGGGAAGTGACTTCACTTTAAGAACAGACCATTCGTCTCTTAGGTGGCTCCTTAACTTTAAGGACGCCGAGGGGATGATTGGACGATGGTTAGCTCATCTATCCGAGTTTGGATTGGAGCATAAACAAATAGAGCACCGACCCGGTGCTAAACACATCAATGCGGATGCCTTGTCGAGGCGACCTATCCGAAGGTGCCAAAATGCCACTTGTGAAGACTGCGGAGCCCACAATGCTGTGGTAGCCGGGTTGGTATTTAATTATACCACCCCCCGTATCCCCTGGGAGGAGGCTGTATGTAGCTATCTCGATTGGTCCCCGGAGACCATCAAGAAGTTCCAACAGTCGGATCCCACCACTGCGCGCATAATGGAATACCTACGGTCAGGTATTAAACCGGCAAGGCCGCTAGTATCCCTAGAAGATAGGGAAGCGAGGCGATTGCTAGCCCAATGGACCGAGCTAGAGATTTGAGATGGCATACTATGTAGGTGGAAGACAACTCCCACCAACAGTAGGCTGTTGCAAATAGTGATACCCGCCCCGATGAGGAGGGATATCATGTATTATTGCCATGGTCACCAAACAAGCGGCCATTTCGGTAAGAAGAGGTCAATAGAGCGCCTACAAAGGCGTTACTACTGGCCTGGAATGAGAGGCGACCTGCTCCGGTGGATCGCCACTTGCCCGGATCGTTGTAAAAACAACCCGGGACCCGGCCTGGGGAAGCAACCCTTATCCCAGGAATTGTTTGGTGTCAGATTCGCTCGACTGGCGATAGACATCATCAGCGGAATCAAGACAACGCCCCGAGACAATACTTGCATGATGGTCGTAACCGACTATTATACCAAGTACACTCGGGTGTTCCCTCTTCCTAATCACAAAGCCGCCACATGCGCGGAAGCGTTTGTGAAAGGCTGGGTGCTGCATTTGGGTGTTCCCCTTATGATGCACAGCGACCAAGGAAGAGAGTTCGAGTCGGAGCTTTGGCAGGAAATGTGCCATTACCTAGCCATTTGTAAGACCCGAACAAACCCATACCGACCACAGTCGGATGGGCAGGTAGAGCGGTTCAACAGAACCCTGATACAAGTGCTAAAGCCCCTGGTCAATACCCACCAGGACGACTAGGATGAACAGTGCGAGTTTGTAGTACATGCCTACAACAACACTGTCCATTCATCTACTAATTGCACTCCAAACATGCTAGTGTTCGGCGAGGACATCATAATGCCCGCCGACTTAGTGTATGGAGTGGTTGGGATAGACCCGGAGGCGCCCTGCACCGTGTTGTTTGTGGAGTCCTTAAGGGATAGGTTCAAACAGGCATACGAGGCCGTTCGGAAAGAGCTGCTGAAGAGTGCGAAGTGGCAGAAGGTGGGTTATGACACCAATGCCAAACGAATTCGTTTTAATGTTGGGGACAAAGTACTAAGGTACTACGAGCCGCTAGAACGGCTGAAGCTCGTAAGGCCTTGGGAAGGTCCTTTAAAATTATTCGCGTCATCTCCGAGTCTACGGTGATGATGGAAGACTGCCTAACTGGTAGGAAATGGAAGACAAATGTCGGAAAACTTCGGCCCTGGAAGGGACCCGAAGAGGCGGAGAGGGAGTTCGGTTACAAGCCACCTGAATCTGTCCCTAGCGGACCGAGCGTGGTAGTACCAATGAAGCGCCCTAGAGGCCGGCCGAGAAAAATGCCGGAAGACGAGGTAATGGTCAAAAAGAAGACGAAGGCCAGGAAACAACCTAATCGTAAGAAAAGGAAAAATGTCTCGCTGAGTGAAGGCATTACGTATGGGAAAGGTCCCGCAGTGGCTAAGCGGAACCCAGAAAAGGCCGTACGTAAAGCCGGGAAAAATAAGAGGCTAACCGAAGGCGTTAGACGCAGTCCCCGGTTGAGGTCTGCTGTAACCTAACTCAGTACACAACGAGCTGCTGCGTGTTGTCCGGCATAGGCGGTTAACATACGTTCCATGGCTGGAGATGCCGAACGCGCCCTCCCCGGGTAGCTGTATCCCGTGAGTGGCGGTCGGATTAACCGGTACATTCGCTTTGAAGCGTTGTATACACCGCCAAGCTCCAGATAATAGCACTCGGGTGGTAGGCCGCGTCTCGCATATCGAGTCGAATGTTAGTTCGGATCTAGTTCCCTAGGTGGCGCCGCGGGTGTGGCGGGAAAGCGCAGAACTAGGTCACCGGATAGCCATGGCGGGATCTCGCGAGACGAGAGGTCTGACGTCATATTGTTCATAACTAGAGCGGACTCGTGGTGGTAGGACGCCACCCGTTTTCGCTCTGGTTAGTGTTGGCGGTATACAGCCTCTAGCTGTCGTGTTAGCTTGTCCTAACAAAAACACCTTTGTTGGACGAATCCTTCGGGAGGAGTCCAACACATTTGCCAATTAAATTGGAAGTCGCCCTCAGTGCCATGGCACAGGGGACGATTGACGCCGCGCGTCAAACTGCCAACGCTCTGTTGGAGCAAGGCGAGGACCCGAAGGTCCCGTCTCGGGTCGAGGAGTCTATGGACTCTTCGACTGAGGAGGCAGCCCGGACGCTCTCGGCGATGGCCGAGGCCACCGACCGGGAGAGGATGCCACCTCCACCACCACCGCGCCCGGAGCCCGCGTCTACGGCAGCAGCTTCGGGTGGCAGCATTGATGTCTTGGACATTCCCATGTATCCTCCGGGATACAAGACTCGCATCGAGCGTATGGCACACGTCGATTGCGAGGCCGGTGTTGTATACACCTCCTGGGGGACTTATATCCCCATGCACGCCTCCATGTTCGGATACGGACCGTTGGCAGTGAAACCAGGCGTACCCGAGGCCATACCAGACGACTTCAAGACTCTGGTTATGGACTCGTGCAGCGACGAGTTGGCTGACAGTATGCCAGTCTCTTGGCTCCGCAACTACCAAAAGTTGGCGGAGAAGATGGCGGTCAACGAGAGCTTGGCCCGAGCAGTGCTGATCTCCGAAGGCATCACCCGAAAGGCCGCGGAGTTAAGAGAGTCTGAGTCCGACATGGACACAGACTCTACAGTCACGCTCTCCTCGGTGGAAACCGACCGGGTCAAGCGATTGACCCACAAGCCTGCGCCAAAGGGTCCTCTCACCGAGAGTGACCTGGAGGTTGAAGACGTAAGGATCGCCATCGAGAGGTCCACAACCGAGACGGAACCGGGTGCCGACATTCCGGAGGCGCCTGGCGAGATCTCGGAAGAGGACATCTCGGGTCAGCAGGCTGCTGTTGAAGCCAAGCGAGCCGAGCTCACCAAACAGCAGAAGCAGCTCACCGCAGCTCGTCGGGCCCACCGGAAACAACAGGCCCAAAGTAAGGCGAAGGCTTCCTCCAACTCTGACTCCCCGGTCAGTAGTAGGAGAAGCCCTCCTTCGAAGGACAGGGATCCACGGGAGTCGGATTCCAGTCCCGAGGTGCCGGCGCAGCCACCCAAGGTTGTGCGCCGGAAGAAGAAAAATGGAGCGAAAGCGTCTCCGGCGGAGCCCACGCCCCCCACCAAGCCAAGGGGTAAGGGCGACCCGAAGACGCCCGCCTCCAAGACGCCAGCAACCACAGTAGCCACCTCGGTTACTGCAGCTTCCACTGCCAGCACCAGCGGGGCAAGCGCCAAGTCCTCTACCAGGGCTTCGTCTGGTACTACTACCACCAGCCGAGCCGGCCGTAGGGGAGAAGGCATTTACACGGACAGCGAGGGAAGCGAAAGCGACCCAGAGCTGCCCGAGTCAGCCAAATCTGATTTGGAGTCCGTGACAACGTGGGAAGAAATTACCACGGATGTCCCAAAGGATGACAATCAGAAGTGGATGTGAATAATGCAGCTGAGGGGTTCAAGGAACAGACTCCCCGCTGCTTCGCGGACTGTGCCTATGACACAGTCCACTACATGTGTCCGGGCGCCGTCAATAAAGACGGTGATAGCGACGACGAGGAGTGGATGAAATCCGGCCCCTCGGATACGCCAGTGGGTAAATTCTACCTCATTTGGATTGACCAGCTCAAATCCAAATTGGGGTCGATTTACAGCTATGAAGCCCGGACGAAAGTCCAGTGGGCGATGACCCAATGGGGGCCATCCGGCAACCGCCGGAGGTGCCCATTCGAGTCATGTCAGCTGGCTCTCACGGGAGAGAAGGTGTTCGAGACGAAGCCCCGCTTCGCTCGGCACATAGTGGAGAATCACATGCACCACAAGCCCGTGATGATGTGTGTGCTCGGAGACGGTCCGAGCAAACTATGTGATGGTTCGTTCAACACTCACCGGCGTCGGGACATGGCTCTGCACTTGCAGAAAGCCCATGGCACCGGCCTGGAGAAAACGAGGAAACGGGCCATCAAGTGCTTCAACGAGCTCCTGGCTAACTGGGCCTCATTGAGTGTGAAGGACGTCAAGGAGCAGGCATTCTAGACCGGATTCTGCTCGTGGAAGAGTGGCAACTTGTTGGCCTTCTTCCAAATCAACTTCTCCTCCACAAAGTTCGGGATGCCCAGTGAGGTGCACCTGAAAGTGAAGAAGTGGAGGGGAGATGATAAGCGGGAGAAGGCCAAAGCCCGCTCGAAGGGTCCTAACGGAGGCACAGCCACGGCTACCGGTGCTTCCAAAAGGACCCGAGCAGACCGGTCCGGAAGCCCTTCGGGTAACAAGGACCAGCCCAGACCAGCCAACCCAGCTGATCGTCGTGAGTCGGGACAACAGGTCTCGGCTCTGGATATGCCCAGCAACCAAACCCGTAGGGCGGTTAGCCAGGCGGCCACCCCGGCCACATCTTCCACACCTGCGGAACAACGCCCGGGCGAAGCCTCTGGCAGCCAGGATGATGGGGGCGAACTCTTCGCTCCCCCATCCGGGTATACATCTTGGTGGGCTGGAGAGGGATCTTCCGGCAAGCGCCCCACGTATAGTGAGTACGCGGCGAAGTTCCCTTCTATGGGACAGGCGGGACCCGAATCTCAGGTCCTAACCTCCCTAGGCCGGTCTAAACCCCGTGGTAGAGGCCGTGGTGGAATGGAGTCCACCCGAGCTTCCCCGGGCGGTGGCCGAGGTCGGGGAGGTATTACGGTTGAGGGCCCGTCTGTCCCTCCAGCAGGCGCTCCGCCTGCCTCAGTGGAGGCCGCCGCGCCCCCACCAGTTATAGTTCCACCAACGGCCCCTCGGGTGCCCGTTATGGAGCTTATCTCCGGAACTCTGTCAGGTCTTCAGGATCCGAACACGTTTGTTGACCACCGCGATGTCCAAACGGCTCGGATCCAGAATGACCTGATGGCGGAATGGCAGGCATTGCATCGCCAGAAGTCAGTCGACTACTGGCGTGTGATGACTGAAGCCACCTTCAACCTGGTCTACGAGATCCAGAAGAGGGAGGAAGAGAAAATTCGGCTGCAGGAAAGGAAGAATGTGGAGGAGGCACTTGAATCCTGCCGGCGCCAGCAGATGGAAGCTGAAAAGCTTAAGGAGTTCCACCGTGCTGAGAACGCCGGGTACATCCACAGGTACAAGGAGGCTGACCTCAAGTTCTTCCTCGCATTCGGGAAGCACTTAGAAGAGTGGGATGGCTCTCCGTCGTCCCTAATCTTCATCCCGGATGCTCCACCGGTCCCTGCTGCTCCACCAGTTCCGGCTGCTCCTCCCGCCCCGGCTGCTCCAGCCGCCCCGGCTGCTCTACCTGCATCCGAGGCAATGGACAGTCCGTCTGCGGTGATGAGCGCCCTGAGCTTGGGGAGCGACACGCCCAGCGAGGCTTCCGCGCTGCTCTCCATAAGCAGTTGCAGCAGCTCGGCTCCGTCTGCCTCGGCGGAGTCGACTGAGAGGATGGACACGGATCCGGAAGATCTTTAAGTGTCCATCTGACGGTGTCTTTTGTACCTGAGGGTAAAAGCATTTATCATGCCAGAGGTACTGATCCTTACACTGGACTAGCTGATCTGGGACGGAACCTGCAGTGAAGATGGACGCTAACCCGAAACACCAAAAGGATTACTACACCTAACCGGGGCTCCATCTTCCCATCTTCATCAGGGCACAACATAACAACAACGTGGCTTGCCACCACATACATGTCGCCGGGTGGAGCTGCAGAAACCAGTCGTTCCAGATTCGCCGGAAGTCCGCCTATAATTATCAGTATTAATATTTTGTGTAAAGCTATTTTTATATAATATTTATATTCTTATAATTAAAACAAACAAAATTTTTCTCGGGTTATTTACCCCACCTCGGGTCGGTTAGTTACTACTGTAAAATATTATTCATACCATTTCACTACATGTCTACAACTTTTTATCGCATCTCTTATACTATAATAACACTGTAACATTGTTACTATCTACCACCCTAGGTCGATGGTGCATAAGGCGCCACTTCCTAGTTGTTATTATTAGTTACTTCGGGTTATATGCGACGATGCCTCATCATGTACATATTATTTATAATGCCCCTTAATGTTCTATTTTCTATACGAACACTTATGTATAGACATACCTATTCGTGTATTATTTATTATTGTATAAAGTTAACAATAGGTATTTGTTAATTACACCCAACCCTAGGTATAGTCTAGTGGGGGTGGTGTAGGGGCCGGCATCGTTGTATATATATTAGTGCCGTTCATCCGAGAGACGTGTTCGTGTGGTGCTTGTTCCTTCTATGCCAGCTAGGTGTCGCTTTGCGATACCCCGTTGGTACAAGAGGGGGCAGCACCATGCCTCGCGTCCAGCTTCTACTAAGAAGCCGGACGAGCGGCAGAAGGGGACTGGACCTGGTCCAGTCAAGACACTCAATATAATCTATTGACAAATTGAATAAAGTCCTACCCGAGAGGTAGGGGTATCCGGGGCTTTGCCCAACCCGAACTACTCGTGTTGTGTTGGTATCTCTAGTGATAAGCGAGCCAACGAGCCACCCAACATATAAGTCGAAACGAACCATTACACTAGCCAATATTAGCCTCAATACTCATTGACTACGTAGAAATGGTTTTATTCATGGCAAAGTTTTTTTAACTAGTATGTTGTGTCAAAATAATTAGCTATAATGCTGCCTGTTTACTAGATCTGATACAAGCTCTGATACTTATAATGTTTAATCGTACATAATATTATCATGTCTCCACAAAGACGTTATTGAGGCTCCTAGTAAAAAAGACAGAATTGAAGTGGCTAAAGCACTGTATGATGTGGTTAAAAGGCTTGATATAATGTACCATGGTGTAGCTGATCAGGTGAATTAATCCTAGGGATGATAAGATAAATGAAGCAATCCTATAAGGCTAGACTCGTTTTACACATGTTAATTACATTAATGAAATGCCAAATTATAGCAGAGAAAAATTGGATTATTGATATAGCTTGATAGGTCAGGATGGTATTGCTGTGCAGTTCCATTCCATTGTTGGGCCAGAGAAATAACATACTAAGTGTCTATTTGGTATAGGTACAGCCGTCTACCAGATACGTGGGTGTGAGATCTCTCTAAAAACTTCATTCCCTGCAGACAGCAATATCTTACATATTATACCACCACTCAGCTGTAACTAATCCCTTCAGTTTGACGTCTTTGGCAGCTCTTGTTGTTGCCTAGTGAAGCAGATGCTTTTTCCTGGCAGGAAGAGGGCCAAATTACCATGACAACAAAACCAAGCATGCCCAAGGCTGTAAAAACATTGAACAGAGATCAATAGTTTGTAAAAAAAGTGTGTTGCCTTAGGTAAAGAGAATGTTTCAAAGCATAAGAGCTACAAGGTACCGATACCAGTAGCTACTGTGTGTGGGAACCAACACAACTAGCTAGCTACCTGATGTAGGAACCACCAGGTACTGTATGTTGGAACCAGCAGGTAGTGTTGCAGCAACGGGCAACTAATGGGTGTGGGAACCAGTAGGTACTGGGTGTGGGAACCAGCAGGTACTGGGTGCAGGAACCAGGAACTAATCTGTTGGGAACCAGCAGGTGCTGGGTGTAGGAACCAGCAGCTATTTAGTACCGGATCCAGTACCAGTAGCTAATTGCTGTGGAACCACATGTTGCAATGCGTGGGAACCACCAGTTATGGGATGCTGGAACCAGCAGCTACTTGGTTTGGTACCATCAGTTATTGTGTGTGGGAACTGATAGCTACCCAGTAGCTGCTGGTATAGACTTTGTATAGACATAGATTGCACCATACAATGCTAAAAGATACCTGTCACAAGTTGGTTTGCATGAGTTGACAGCTTGACACCTTGACAGCAATAAAATGAAATTGACTTTGTTTCTATAACAAATCATGCAATGCTAAGAGATGCCTGTCACAAGCTTGACACCTTGACAGCAATGAAATGAAATTTACTTGAACATTTCATTTTGGTTTTGGACTCTAACTTTTTTGTGAAAGTCAACTGTTTGTTCAAACTTTATTTCGACCCTTCTTGGCTGCTGTAGTTAAGCAAAATAGTGCCTATAGTTTTTAATGTTTAAAAAGTTTCACCCTTCGACTTCCACTAACCCCATTAGAGGAAACGTCTGCTGCATTGCTTAAAAAGGGTCTGTATTTCATAAAGAGTTGCCTTCCTGTCTAACTCCCTCTTGCCTGCTAAGCTACATTAGCACATTTTGAAATACAATCTCCAAACATGGTTTCCTCTCCTAGTGCACCAAGACCCCCTCTATAGGTGTAATGATATATTGCCTTAAGAACTATCAACAGAAAACAGAAATCTGTCTTCACCCATTTTAATTCCAGCACCAGGCATTCCTAGAACCTCCTCAGTCCATTGTGTGGAGTGGTGTCAAAGGCAAGTCTTCACCTCCCGTGCTGTGCAGATAGGGTTGTAGTGAAAGGACCATTCAAGTACCTCCTCCAGTCTGAATCCCTTAAAGGATGTGTTTCATCTTAAGCTAGTTCAAGTCCATTTTTGAGTCACCAAATGAAAATGCTTTCTGGTAAACTCTCTGACATCACCCCAAAGGGGCAAAATAGTCAATTTGACCAGGAATTTCTTTTTTTGTGAAGCCTTTTCGTGGCAGACAAAATGATCGATTTACTGGGTAGGACCTGGATACAATTCAGAGGAAAATTAAATTTTGCGAAGCTTTGTGAATGCAGTGCCGTCACTTAAAATTACAAATTGGGAATTGAGTACCGAATATTTAATTACAGTTTGTCTTGCACACTATTCCACACCCCCTACCTCCATCCACTCTACATGTTGGCAAAGGGACAGCTGCCTGGTATGAAGTATGACAACCTGTCTACAGCAAGCCTTTCATCAACACGTCAAGTGTCTCCAATCAGAGCTATAATACAGCCTGTTTAGCGGATCATACACTGGAAATCCCCTCTCAACTTCTGCAGCTAACTCTGACTTGTCAGAAAGGCCTCCTATCACCATGGCCATCTATGCAAACTATAACATTTCTTCCCAAATATTTGGGATTGTTGGTCCAAGTCACACAGCTGTTCAAGAACACACACACTGGAGGGTTCAGGGAAAGTCAACTGGAATTAGAACTATTGAGTCCTATTTCAGTGACTTTCTTTACTTCAGGACAATTCATTTCCTAGGGCAACATAAATACAGTGCTCCTCATTGGGTACTGCATGGTATTCCCTCCTAGGTAAGCATTTGGAAGACCACCTTGATTAAACAGATGGCAAGCGAGATTAGGTATCACTCCTGCTCATGTCCCAAGGGCCAGCTCCACAGAAGCAGTGTCCGATTCCTTATCAAGATATCGTTCACTCTTGCAGTTTTCAAGTGCCATTGCAAATATAAAGAACAGACAAATGCTTGATTCCTTGGCCTTCTCATCATTGCTTATTGTAACAAACTTATTTTTGGGCTAGTCAACCCCACACAGGTGATATGAAACATTTGGTAAATGTATGGATGGTTTTACCAGTTAAGTGTCTTTCATCTTTACCTCTGACTTTATTACACATTTATCTTTGCAAATTTATTGTGCTTAGGAATTAGGACACAAAACAATGTTATGTTTACATTCATTGCCATGCCTATCAACTGATATCTGACATGAGACTTGGAATTAGCTGGAAATAAAACAGTAATTGACACCTTTTTAATAAACTCAGAGGCAACCAGTGCATGTGTTGGATAAAATGTGATAGAGACATATGGGTAAAATTAACGAGTTATTCTCTTCCTTTGAAATGAACACAAAATTTCAAATTTTAAAACAAATCTATATTAGATAATGATTCTTAAGCAGACTTATCCTATATATATATATATATATATATATAAGTTAATTATGTTCGCTCTGGACAATGTAATAATAATTAACAAATATTATAATAATATCACAAGTGGAAGAAGGAAAGAGACAGTGAGTAAATACAATATATACAATATAACAATAGATTTAAAAGTTAAAATTTCCCAGCACCACCCAGCGTGGTGTGTTCTGCTCGAGAGATGTCCGCCAACCAACCGCTGTACATATTAATTATATATATATACACGGGTGTATATAGTCCCATAAGTTAATTATGTTCGCTCTGGACAATGTAATAATAATTAACAAATATTATAATAATATCACAAGTGGAATAAGGAAAGAGACAGTGAGTTTGGTGAGAACTGACGTAGTCAATATCAATTCTATACATGCCAAATAACCGCCAAACACAATGGATACACCATTCCACACTATAACATTATGTCTAGGGCTAATAAGTCCTGCTTGGAATCATGTAAATAACTATATACAATATAGAATTCCAATTTACCCTCTTTTTAATATCATCGACCTTTAAACCAGAATTTTTTAAAAGAGTTGCTCCACCATGTCTGAGTGAATGAGTTGAAACTTTGTGGGGAATATCACATTTTATAGAAATAGCCTTCAACCTGGTGTTAACATAGTTGTAAGTCAAATAACACCCTTATTCCTGGCTTTTGCACAAAGATCAAACAATCTCCTGCTGAAGGTTCTACCACCACGTACTACTTGGGAACAGAACGACATCAAACCACCAATCTTCTGTAATGTCTTTTTTGATACAAATTTTTTACCCAAACACTCGTCTATAGCCAGGCTCATTTTATCTAGCTTCTTCTGTGGCAGCGACAACTCCATACACGTAGAATCAATGGTTATACCTAGAAAAGTACACACCCAACTGGGCTCAGTCACCTTCTCTTTCGACACAACGAACCCTAAATATTCCATACACTCAATCAGGATGTTCCTCTTACGTAAACATTCCTCTTCAGTCTGAGCTATGATAATAAAATCATCCAGGTAGTTTACTATCCTATCTACACCATAAAATTTAGCAATAGTAGTCAACAAATCAGATATTCTACTAAATATATATGGGGCGCACTTTAGACCAAATGTCAAACGGTTACTCTAAAAAAACTCATCTCCATTACCAAAATTCCACCTGAAACCTTGATAGCCCACATGTGGACCATAAACATTAATACTTCTATAGGCAGATTTCAAATCTACCACACACATAAAGTCATTTTTATCAAGTTGACAAGTAACAGTGTTAATAGAGTTATACGAGAAGCTTTTGGACGTTGTGCTCATAAAATTATTAATAGAAATATCCGCTGGCATGCTACAGTCAGTGATAGGTCTTAATTTACCATTAGACTTCTCCACACCGCCTAAAGAATGGATACACCTGGGTTTGACATGTGACCTCGTCACCAAGCCTTGGGCTAACTCTTCCTCAATAATACTACACATCTCGTTATAAAATCTATCCTCTAAAATAGACTTATAATTTTTACAATCATATGTTGTATCACAACCCGGGTCAATAATTTTGAAATCCTCAGTAAAACCACACCATAGAAAATCAGATTCCGCCTGACTTATATTAATAATATCGGACTGTCTCAAAAAACTAGCCAGCCTACAAGGTAAAATCTGAGCTTTCCTACCATAAATGAAATGCTCACACTCACATACCCCATTGATGCAACTATCATAGACCCTGATGCTAGGCCTATTAACACACTCCACTGTAAACAGTGGTTTAAACTCGCCCTGTACTGGGCCCCTATAAGACATAAAAATATTCTTGCTAACATTACAAGAGATATTGACATCATTTTCATTATTTTCACCCGAAATGATTTGAACGGGGGGCTCAGGAAGATCTACCATACGTACTACACTAAAATCAGGCATCAAAATATCAGAATCTAATGTAGGACCTTGCCTAAGTGAAATTTCCTAGTCTTTTTTGTTCTTTTGACACTTGTCTTTGCCATGGTTTGACATGCTACAAACCTCACAAATGTGACGATACCTGCAAGGGTCTTCCCTGCAACCTTCAGCCCTGTTGAAAGCATAACAGGTTCGGTTGGATTGTTTGGATTTGAATGACTTAGGTTTAGCCCCACCCGCCTTCTGAGCTTGCACCGTTCCATCATAAGACAGTTGCCTAAGAATATCCTCACTTTTAACATCGCCAAACGATTCAATACCTTCAACATTAGCTCTGTTTTTTACCGATGCATCGTAAGCTACCAGAGCTTTCAAAGTATATATTCTGGTAGAGGATTTTTCCACTAGAACTTCGATATGCTTAACCACCTCAAACACATCCCCACCCTCCTCTATCAACTGTTTTACCGTCCTGATGTTAACGAGCAGCAGTTTCTCCATACTATCCACTTTTTCACCCTTCTTCAAGAAATTTCTTTGATCAAACATACCTCTAGACCTTGTAGCATGTCGACGACTGTTCCATGAGGCATTAGTCCTAATAGAATCCGATGAATCCGTCGAAATACTATGGTCTGAAGACGATCTACTCGAAGATCCAAGATGGCGACGTCCTTTTCTGTCGCCGTGGAGACCCCGGTAGTCAGGCGAGCACTGTCGGCCACGCCCCCGTTGTCTGGTTACCATGTTGTCTATGGAATGTTTATCAACACCACCACGTGTACGACCCGTCTCCGTCTCGCCAGCCACTGCCGAAGCACATGTCCGTTTAACCGCCTGGTTCTCCAATAAGGACCGGATATTTTCAAGCTGCTGCTCCATGCGAGTAGTCCGTTCCTCCAGCTCCCCGATATTCGTCTGGTCAACAGGCAAATCCAATGAAACCCCCGTAGCAGTTGGGGAAGATGATCCCTGACCACCCCCATTGGAGTCTGCACCATTCGAAATCCTAGAAGTGGCTATATTTCTTGGTTTTTTAGGCGACTTCTTGGTCTTGGACCTTTGTGTGCCATTAGTTGTTCCTTTCCTACCCATAATGATAGGTTTGACACCGTATTAATTTGGAAAAACGGATAAAACCGTTAAAATTTCCCAGCACCACCCAGCGTGGTGTGTGCTGCTCGAGAGATGTCCGCCAACTCAATTTGGATCCCAAGGCTTATATAGGCGCTATTTATTTACCATGATGTCATACATATAAATGCGCGCCCTGGAGGAAAAAAGTAGTACCAACCGCTGTACATATTAATTATATATATATACACGGGTGTATATAGTCCCATATATATATATATATATATATATATATATATATATATATATAGGATAAGTCTGTCCATATATGAAAGACCTTCAACTGTAGTCTCTTATTTCAAATTTAGTAACAGAAGACAGGGTCCTTGTCATTGAACCTGAAAGTTGGTTGCAGTATATTTTATTTAGAAAATTAGGTAGGATTAGACAAAATATTATTTTGGCTCGTCTTGGGTCAAGATCAAACCGCTAGCCACTCACAAATGAGAAAGTCCAAGAAATATTTTGATTACTACTCAGTAGTTTCTATGTCTTTCTGATGTCTTTTCTCTTAAGTGTAATTAGCATTGTCGAGAAATGTCCTGCGGGTGATGCTATCTGAGAAATACCAGTAGTGGAGATGAATGCTTCTCAGGCATTTTCAATACCTGCAGCAACTCATCCAGCACAGTCATGACAGCACCAGAGGCCTAAATGGAAGTGGTGCCAAAACACTGACTCCCCTCCTGCAGTGTACTGATAGGGCTGTAGCAGTGTGTGTTTCATCTAAGGACAGACTCCAGTGTCTGCAGGTATAGGGATGTATTAAGCTGTTGCCAATACTGAACTGGCAAAGAGAGTAGGGAGATTAGTATGGTTATTACAATGTACATAATAAAACCCCTCGATGAAGTCAAACCATCCTCCTCTAGATGTCATCCAGAACTTCAGTGACATTCATAAGGTGACTTTTTATCAAATACTATACAGCTATATCTGCTTTACGGCTAAAGCAATGACTTTAAGATTTCAGAGTTTGGCCGAAAATTGCTAAGTTTGCTAGGCTGCAGAGAGATAAATAATGTGAGTAAAACACTGCAATGCAATTTGATGCCTTTCCATTGACGGTACCTCACCCAGGAAACTCACTGATGCTCCTCTGATGAATTAGGAAATGTCCACGTTCACAGTATAATGTTATATGAAATCAATGTGGTCCAATTCTTAAAAGTGACATCCACTTTGATTTGCCATGTGTAGGCCAATATGATGCAGAGTTAATGGATGCCATATAATGGACACCAGTGAGAGCAGCAGATCCACCTCAAGATGAAGCCTCCCTCCTTACCAGAAGGTTGGAAAATTCCCCTGTCACCCAGCCCCATTACAGCCTTCTCTCATTCATTAGAATCTGATATATCCAAGGGAGGAGGAAAAGTGGGACTGAGAGGCTGTGGAGAGCTGTTGTGTAGTTTGCATTGGCAGAGGAACCATACACATTCATTCTGAGACCCACTTCCTATTACTGCTGCCTTTTCTTTGCCGATACCATTTTCTACCAGAGAACCTACCAGTGAGGGAAATCTGGGATACTGAATCTATAATATTTGCAATATCTGGTTTTGCTCTAGTTGAACCAACATTTTCTCACTGAACCTTAGCAATAGGCAGATTACTGCATGAAGGTATTTTAATTATATCTAATAGCTCTTATATTTAGTCATTCCCTTTGCAATAACCATATATTTCCTAAATTGAAATGGGTAATGATCTAGTATTGCACATATTCATGGCTTGAGAGATGATACTTATCTCAGATGTACGCGTGCAGGTTCTTGTTGTACCAAAATTAATGTTTGTGAGTTAATCAAGCCCAGAGTATTGGTACAATGCATGAGTTTTGACACCTCAGTCCCACCCACACAGATTTACTGTCTACATCTAATTAATTTGCTTGTAGTAAAAGGGGCATAAAGCAGTGTTGTATTTATATTAACCACCAGACCTAATATCCCACAGGAAACAAATATTTGGGCTAAAATTAATGAGCCCGGAAAGCTATACACCTTCTTTTATTCATTGTGGAAATATATAACTAAATGTTATCATTTTATACAACTCGGGTCAGGTCGTCAGAAAGTGTAAGATTTTGCCCTTGAAGGCCCTGAAAAACTAATTTTCTAATTACTTTATATAACCTTAACAAAATTGTCAAGGTCCATCTCCTCAGCTCAGAGGACCAAAAAATGCCGATCTAGGCCATCCGGTTCCATTTTTATTGCTTGTTTTGTGTCATGTAACGTCCCGTACCAAAATAATGAAATAACAAGGCCAATATGTCTATTATTGACTTCAATTACAGAATGGAACAAAATTTGAGTTATGCATACACAGTAGACTACCTCCTAAATGATGATAAAAGTACCGGACGTTACGTAACGTCCGGTACTTTTATCAGAATTATTTCACATAAGCTGCTCTTATATGAAGACAAATGCTGGTAGACACACAATTTCTTCACCAAAGTAGGGGATGATAGGGCCCTTCATATGGGTAATAACAAAGATTTTGAAACTTCATTTTTTCCATGTTTTATAACTGATTTAGATTTAGGTACCGGTCGTTACAAATTACAGATTTCCATTTTGAAAGACACATCATGAAAAATTCTCACTTAGTAACATGTCCAAACCTCATGGAAATTATACCTATGATCATATACAATACAAAAAATAACTTTGGGATACTCTATAGTGTTCTTTATTCAATACAGGACACTTGTGAAAAATACAAAAAGTATAAAAAAAACAAATTTGGCCGTTTTTTCACTTCGGCAGGCTATAAGTCCTAAAGTTTTTGATGGATGACCATAAATTTACATTTTTCTGATAGCCCTTAGTGTTCTCTATCAAATGAGTCTATGTAAGACAATATTGGTTCACAACATCTTACTCCAGAGCCAGAAAAGTCCAAAATGACCCAAAAACACAAAATCTACTGCTTTCTGGTGACCTGACCCGATCAAAAGACAATGAAGGTATAGGTGAGCGTAGCCTATAATATTTAACCTTTGAAGTTGACTTAAAAGTTCCAAGTTGAAAATGACAGTATAAATAGATGCTTGCTTAATATTTAAGATCATGATCTTAAGGCAGCATGCACCTTTTGCAGTTAGAAGGTTGTTTGCTGTATAGGTTTCATTTAGACTGGTTATCTAGGTGAATGGGTAGATGGGCGATAATATTCACTTCAGCATAGTCTCAATAAATAGCCTATTAAAGAGAAGAGTCATATTCCCAATTATGGAGCCATTCATTCATGCTGTTGAGCAAAGTTAGATAAGGACTGCCCAGTGTGGGGAAGTTCCTTTCTAATTTAGAAACCCAAAGCCTGATGTCTGAAAGAACAAATTGACTCTCTTTGACTAATAGGCCATATAATCTTACTTGAGACTAGGGGTGCTGAAGTGGTAATTGGAAATAGATTGCCAATTTCCTCTTTTTAAGCAAATGATCCAATTTATATATGGAGGGCTTTAAGTTGTAGGATCACGTTCAGAGTTTACTTGCAGCCAACATTCATGTAAGCCCGAATGTTAGGCCCCTAGCTGCATCAGGAACCTTTACACTCTGCAATTACCCTTCGCCAACCTGACAGTCACACACAACTTGCAGAAGTAGACAGCTTGATAACATGATGCTCGACAACCCGTCTGCGGCAAGCCTTTCATCACCATGTCATTCATGTACAATCAGAGCTGTATGTTTCCTGCATCATTCACAGGTACCTGTCTTTCAACCTTTGCTGTCAGCTCTGATTGGTCAGAATCATCTCATGTGACCTATAAAATCCCATCATGGCTGTTTCATGAAGGAAGAATCAGATGTCTCTTGAAGGACAGGAGATATTTGAAGAGGAGCAGATTGCTTTAATCATTAAAGTTCAGCATCCCATCAATGCGTTTCCAGAATCCTTGTGATATCTTGCATACCAAGTCTACGATGGTATCGCACTATAAAGTGACTAGAATTGGACCTCATCTTTCTCATCTGGCTTTGCTATGCATGGTACAAGACTGCAGGTTCTTCTGGGAAAATGAAATATTTGAACTATCGTGGAAATATTTGATCTTTGAAGGCAGAGAAATGAATCGAAAGCAGTGATAGATCCACAGGAGTGTTGTGAGGGAACAATGTAATGGTTGGAAGGGGTGTCAGTGTGTGATCAGACAACAGAATTAAGTCCAATTTGAGGGTCTGAGTCATCGGGTAAAGCGGGTAGTCCACTGCCATCGGTCAGCCATATTTTTGCTAATACGACTAATTACAATTTTGTCTTTACTTTTGCATGATTGAAAATAATCCGATTAGCGACAATTAAACCGACTAAAAGGCTGTGAAATACCCGCTTAAGATGATGCAATGAGAGGGAAGATGGGATTCAAGAGCATACATATTTGCTAGAGATATATAAGAGGCCCATGACGATTTGACCACACGATAGCAACTAGGCTCATCCCCCAGCACCATTTACCTTGATCAGGACAGCTGATACTAAAAAGCAAAGGGTACTCCAAATGTCTTCATAACTGATTACGTAGGTGATCAAATTGGGATACATGTAATAACCTGTTTTTATTGGAATTCCTAATTGGTTCATCAATTTAAGGGATCACATTGTCATGGCCTCTAACAATCATTTGTTTGGCATACTGCAAATTTACTAATAGTGTTTGAGAAATATCTCCCTGGGCATATTCGTACAGAGGCTGACCAGTAGACCATCATGTTGAGACAGGTGGTGCAGCATGATTTTATCTTTGCCTATAAGCAGCAGCTGATAAACATTTCGGGTCCTCTCAGTGACCCCACAGAAATAAGATAGAGTATGGTGTATGGTGTAGGCACACTGTGTACACAATGTAGGAGGTGCCACCAGCTGCAGGGAAGAGTGTGCTCACACAGATATTCGTCTAACTGTTGCTGAACCTCAACAGTATGGAATCATGTTTTTGATAATTAATGTTACTATTGTTGGGTGTATGCTGATTTTACAGAAGCATAGCACTTTGACAGATGCATAGCTCTTCAGAGCAATATGCCAGATTTTTGCCCAAATGAATAAATGCATTGTACCAAAGACTGTACCTATGCATTGTGCACTGAACTGCTTATTGGTTGATAACATATGGAAGGTTTAGTTCGATCAGCACAATCAGTCCTGTCTATCATAGATATAATTGACCTACTCATTTTTCCCAGTTCTCACCTTAATACCTATATAGTGCTGTGATAGACATATACACTGAAAACCTGGAAGATCTGAAACTAGTCAGCGGTGACGACTTTAGGTCCTCAAGTTGACAATACCTAAAACTACAGCTTTAGGTAGTCAAAATGATTACTTTAGGTCATCATCCTGATGACCTGAGTCGTCAGTATGACAATACTGACAGTACAGAGTCATCATACTGATGACTTAGGTCGTCAGGATGATGACCGTAAGTCGTCATTTTGACTACCTAAAGTTGTAGTTTTAGGTATTGTCAACTTGAGGACCTAAAGTGGTCACCGCTGACTAGTTTTGGATCTTCCATGTTTTCAGTGTAGCTGGAAAATAACCAGATCATATATAGGTATAATGTCAAGTGGGATGTGGGATTAAGGATGTGACCTAAAAGGAAGCTGCATTTTAAGCAGTTGTTAAGAAATAATTGTCAAATCTACCAGGGATCCTTGTAAAACTTAACAATGTAACACCATAACAATGTGTTTTCTACATTGACATAGTATAGCACACACTTTGGTACAAGGAATCTCCATGATATAATTATCACTGGCAACTTCGGGACAAGGATTTCACTGTTATTTCAAAACCATTCTTTACAGTGTGTAATGGTGCCTGAACATCCTGTCCCTCATCCCCAATTAAAGTTCGAAGGGAAATCTCTTTAATGTTTCCGCTGAATCATAAAAGTGTTCCAGTGGGTTGATTGACCTCCTGGCTACAAATACCTTCTTGATTTGCTGACACCCATTGATCAGTACAGAAGTAATGGTATTTCCAAGAACATCCCCAAAATATGGGTACATCTTATGTGGGCCGGACCTTATACACAAAGTATAAAACCCTGTGTATAAACCACACCCTGACTTTGGGAAAAAGCTATAAGCCACACTATTGGCATGTGAAGGTTCCTATTGCCTGTTTTAGGCCTAGTGGTAGCATTTATAACCCACCATGTGCACCCTGAGTTCAGGAGAATGCTATAAGACACACTAAGGGCTTGCAATGGTCTATTAACTGTGGTATATATCAGTTTATACCACGATTTCGGCACTTCCGGTGGGTTTATATGCAGTTTAGCCGTGCATTATTCTGCATATACCACCCATGTGCATTTTTGAAATTTTTGGTATATACTTTTTCGGGGTCAAGTTGGACTTAGAATAATTTTGGAAATGTGTGGCAGATATACAAATTCAATCTGGCCATGTTCCATTGTGAAAAATCGTCCTAACTCGTATGAGAATTGAACCCCGGCCGCAGTGGTGGTAGGCGAAGACCTTAGCCATAGCGCCACACTGAACGGTGATAAAACCCAATGCGAAAATAAATAAGTTCTAACCTGCTATGTTTTCAGTCAGTTTTCGTATGGAATCCAACCATAACATGTTATAATATTAAAATTCCAAGAAGTTTTCGATCCATAGAAGAGGAATGCGTGGTAATTTTCTCCATTTTCTTCGATATAATTAAGAATCCATTGATTTTTCGATCGTACGCGAGTCGCGGCCCGGTTCGCTCTGTGCGAAGCCATTGTTTTTCTTCCTTGACCTATATCTACATCCGGGCCACTGACACACTTTCGCCGGACAAGGAGGCGGGTGGGAATGGCCGGACCGCCACTCGCGTACGTTGGGAAAATCAATGGATTCTCCTTTATTTTGAATATATTGGACATAATACGTATGGAGGGATCATCTACACTATCTGAGGATATGTATCTATTAATTTGAAGACTTGTCATGGTTGGATTCCATACGAAAAGTGAGTGTGAACACGGCGTAACCCTCCCGGCAAGGAACAAAAACAATGGCTTCGCGCAGAGCAGACCCGGGCCGTATCGCTTGCTTTTACAAAATGTCTTGGCTTGGCTATATTCTTTGGATTTCAAGTAAGAAATTGATACAAAATGGAGGAAATGGTGGTATAAACCTATTAGGTGATGCATATCGGGGCCCCACGGGCTGTATATGCTGTATATACCCTCGCCGCTCCGCAGCTCAGGTATATACAGCATATACAGCCCTAGGGCCCCGATATGCATCATCTATTAGCTTAATATATGTAGGGTATGTCAGCCTTCAGCTACTCAAGAGGCTCACCTTCCTTCCAATCTCTTCAGGATCAAAGCAATTAGTGAAAGTGGGTCAGAGTCTGATTTCAAGTAAGGGCTCTTAATCAGGGATAAATACCAGAGCCTCCCTTATTAGATTCAGAGGTCACTGGGATTCCGTTGCAATTACTACAATGCACTGTTTCTTCTCTGGGCCTTCCATTAATCATGTGTACACATATATGCGTAGTCGATGCTCTGATATCAAGAACCCTCTTTTTGACTTCTTCTTTTTTCAATCTGTTTTATATCATGTTGAACATTTTACAAGGAGATAAATAATGCTTATGAAACAGGTCTCTGACCTCCCACTTACTGATTCTATACATGTGCTCAGAGACCTGTTTCATAAGCATTCTTTATTTAAGATCAATCTTTTCACTCTATGAGTGACCACTTAAGATCAGTCATTTGGGAATGACTACAAGTGTTTCAGAACAAGCTGTAACTCCTATTGGAACATAAGACTGGTCCTCTAGAAACAGCTGTCAATTAGACATAGGAACAGTAATCAAGATCAATTTTAGGGTCACTCACAGGCCCAATTATCCAGCTAGTAAGATCAATCACCTAGATGCAGAATATGGTGTTAGTTCATTATTCCATAATAGAAAATGGTATTAAAAGGGGGAATTTCCATTTGATATATGCCTGACTTCCTGCATTAGAAAATGTTGGGGGATTTCACTTGTTGATAGGATTTTTCACATTTATGTGTACCCCCAACCTTCCACATAAATCAGCTACTTTATGTTGGTCATAAGTCACTCTTACATTAACCCTTTACTAGTAAGTTTCACTCCACATTTACTATTGAAACACTTCCCCATAGCCTAAGAAGCCTAAGATCAATCTTAGGATGACCATAGGAGTGATCTTGCTCATATACCAATCTTACTCGTACATGGTGGTTGTGAAACAGGTCTCAGATACTCTATCACATCCTCTCTCGTCTCAACCTTTCTCATCTTTCCCCAGAGGTAGGTCATTGGTATGGCTTCCAACAGCTTGTCTATATCAGACCTTTCATCATCATGTCAACTGGTCACCTACCTCCAATCAGACCTGTAACACCACCTGTTCATTGGATAATGCATGTAAACCCTTTTTCTAAATTTCAGTACCATGCAACTCCAATTGGTTAGGAAGGTATCACATGGGAAAAATCAGATGTGGTCTCTCTTCATCAGGCACTGACAGGGTGAGGGTAGAAGTCTTGACTTGAATGCTGTAAAAGGTTGAATATCTTCGGTCTATCTATATTATAAGTTAAATTCGATCTCATCTCATCCTTTCCCTATAGGATCCTGTCACTAGTTGAGTGAAGCATACACAGGATGTGCAACCATCCCAGGTCAACACATGCTGCTGTTTGTCTTATGAATATTGCCATAATCAGCATAGTGGAATGCAATATTTGAACTCCGACAGAAAGGTTTTATCCCTAGAGGCATGGAGATGGAGACAAGGCAGAGATGAACCTGATGTAGCAGTGGGATGTGACCATAAGCCTAGGCCTGAGCATTCATACCAATTCCGATTCTACCCTTGCGCTCAACAGGGGATATTGAATTATGTGTGTGATCAGGCAACAGAGTGGAATCCATCTGGAGGGGCTGGGTCAGTATAAAGAGGATACAAGGGAAATATAAGCATATGGGAATATCCTAATTTATGTCATGGCTGATACGACCGTCACTATAGATTAGTACTAGAACCGCCGTATTCAATGGGGGGCATTGAATACAATGTGTCTGTATTCAATGGGTGTCCGCCATCTTGGATTTTGAACAGATCTGAGCTGTGTTTCTTTATTTAAAGGCAAAATAACCCCCTAAGCCATGACATAAATGCAAATGTCCATTCCAGGGAATAAATTTGCATCGTATTCACCGAGGTGAGGCTGTCCGCATTCAACGATGCCTTATATATATATATATATATATATATATATATATATATATATATATATATATGTCATGGCAACATAGCAATTCAAAATAGTCACATTTGTTTCATTTCGTTTCCATGGCGACAGGAAAAAAAACATTTTTCTCAGACATCTTTCTGTTCTGGCGATCACAGTTATTTCTTGTACCAAAGTTGATGCAATTAAGATAATCTTTAAATATTCTTTTTCGTCTGAAATATTTCAATTTGAATAATTATAGCACTGCACAATTTTGACATATATTTGAAACATTGATTATAAAATATCTCCTATTATCATGGCATATTTGCCTTTTTCGGTTATTAGGGTAGCTTATATTGCAAAAGCCTATTTAGTTATCCCAAGGTCTAACCAAAATCAAAATCAAAATGCCTATCCCTTGGAAATAGATTGCCCATACTGTCTTCAGAGGCAAATGATCCAGTTCATATATAAAGGTTTTTAAGTTGTAGCATTTCATTCAAAATTTAGTTTCAGCCATTGATTGATCATTTATGTAGGCCAGACGAGATTAGGTCCCTGTCATTGACTATTATTAACTGATTGCATCTTTTTTTGATATAAGGTAGGTCTTTGCTCAGTCCAGATTCATCTAGGGCACCCAAAGCACCCTAGGATTGACATGATGCATTATTGACGCCCTGTTAAGTTACTCACTAGGGTGACATTCATGCATTATGATGACCAATGGGCATAATGATTTAATGCATTAGCCGCCCTTCCAGAGTTAAGACCTGTGATGATGTTTTTATGTTTTTCTTCTCAGGAAGTTTAATTCATGATGCAAACTCCTCCAGGAGAAGTCTGACACCACCTCCAGCAGCTGGTGAAGTTGTGCAAAAGAACACACATTCCCCTCCTGCAGTGTGCTGTTAGGGTTGTAGAAGAAGGGGACCATACAAGGCCATCCTCCAGTGTCTGCATGTATAGGAGTGTATTCAGCTAGCAGCAACATTGAATTGGCAGTGGGAGTAGTAGAACATCCATTTGGGACATAATTGTGATTCGGTCATCAAAATAATATATAATAAGACCTATTCTACCAGAAACAACCTATTCTCTCAGAACCATACCTCCTTCCCTTTACATGAATGAACTTTATGGGAAAACATTGACAAAATTCAAAACAGACCATCTTCAGACCAAAGGCAATGACTATAAATCTGGTCCCAAATTCAAAATAGCATAGTATACATGAGATAAAGCATTGCCAGGTAACCTCTGTTAATTTGTACCTTACAAGTGCTACTTTTCCATAGGTTATACCTTGCAAGAAATCTCTCATTTCCCTACAATGAATTAGGAAGATTTAATGTTCATTGGAGCTATTTATGCTTATGTGCTTACAATTATTTGTCAGGAAAGGTGCAGGTCAACATGATAAAGAAGGAAATGTCTGCTTCCTCATGGAAACCAGCAAGAGCAGTAGATCCACCTGGAGATTTAGACTCCTCCTTACCAGGAGGTTGGAAAATTCCCCTGTCACCCAGCCCTAATACAGCCTTCTCTTATTAATTAGACACACTGGAGGAAGGGTGAGAAGTGGGACTAAGAGGCTGTGGAGAGCTGTTCTCTAGTTTGTATTGGAAGAGAAATGTCCTCGCACCTATTCAGAACATCCCTTCCCACTAGTAGATCTACCCCTAACATCACTAGCCCACTGATGGTATTTTCTACTGAAGTTTGTGAGCCCATTTTTTAAATAAATAATAGTTGCAATATCTTGCAAGGGCATTACAAAATAATAACTACTCCTGCGGCAATCCATTCAAACATCATGGACAAAGTTCAAACATGCCAAAATGATGTTTAAAGATATGAAAACATTTCTCTTTTATGAAACATATTCTAATTTGACTAAAGGAAACAGAAAAATTAAAAGTACACTCAATAAACCCTAATCTGAAGGTAGAATCCAGCAAAGTGTGATCCTATGTATTGGGATACTCTGGCAGTGCATTACACCATTGGTAAGAAAGACTCCTGAAATGTTGGAGCCTGTTCAGGTAGGATCCAGCATTGCCTGACCCTCTTCATAGAGATACTCAGGCAATGTCCTATTCTCTTCTATTATCTTACTCCAGTTGACCCTGAGCCTGTCTCTAAAGAGACTCCTGCACTGTGAGAGTAGGGCAGTAGAGAGGATACAGCTAGGCCATAAACAATCTAGGGTAGAGTATCAGGTATTGCTTGAGTATGCCTTCACCCTAGGCTCACCCTGAGTATCAAAATATACTCATTTTGGCGACATTTGCCTGAGGCTAACATCATGCTCACAGTGAGTATCAATATTTTCTCTCTGAGGCCTTCTCATTAGTTATGCTTTGGTCGAAATAAACACAAGAACTAGAAAGCTGCTATCTCAATAACCTATATTTGGAGGTGGGAAAAGAATCCTGTAAAGATAGGGTTGTCAATGTTCCCAATATATCCCACTGGTTCTCAAGGGACACATGATCAGTTGAGCCTATCCTACCAGAAATAACTTCATGGGCTATAACTCGTTCAGATGTGAATGGTGTCTCCATTCTGGGCTGTCAATACAATGGTAATATGTGGATATTGAAGCTTCCAGATGGAGTAGTTTCCTCCTACTAGGTGTCTGAAGTGGAGAATAAATCTTCTATCAAAACAGGCCTGGTTTGCACCTGTGATATATGTGCCAACCATTTTAAAAGGGTGCGAGATAAATTCCGGAGTAAAGGTTAAAAAACATTGTAAAATCTGACGCAAACATTTGATTTTATGGTTTTAAGCCTCTTAACCTTATTAACCTGGTCATGCTTCCTCATGCTTAGAACCTGTGTGTTAATGGTGTTCTTATAAAACATTCACATCACAGAGAACTGCTAATGGCTCCCAGAAGTGGTGATCAAATTTTAACCATGACACATTGTACCAGGCCTGAAATTGTTGGCACAGATATTACTACCGAAACCCCCCGAGTTAAAAAACTGCAGCTTATAGACCATCTCAGACCCCTTGTGTGGCTTATAGGGCCATCCTGAATTCAGGTACACATTGTATTAGGAGATTATTAAAGAATGGGCACCATTTTAGTCCCCTGTCGAGGATTGTAGAAAATTAACCTATAAACTTGTGCTGCGGCTTATACTCAGGTGTGGCTTATACATGGTGTTTCAAAAGGCTATAACACTTTTGACAGTTATCATACAAAACATTTTCTATGAATTATTCAATAAGTTTCCGATATATGTTACACTTGCACTTATTTAAGCTTCACAAAGTCATACCGACTTAGCATAGGCTTACCAATGAAACGGTCTTATGTAGTTATGGTGATAGTACCCTAGAAAATAAATATATGCAGTAGATGCTTCCAGATCAAATCAAAGTATGGTTAATAACCAATTGCATGTGTTTGTACTCAATTATATTATGGCCTGTCAAGCACCTTCCCTTCTTTAATCGCCCATCAACACAGATATTTGTTCGATTGATGTAAGGCAATTTGTCAGCACCAAGTCCTATCAGCATGTCAAGTGCAAATAACCTGACATTATGATAAACATCAGCTCTGAAACTTAAATTGATCAGCAATCCTTGGCACCACTAGTATAGTCTGATGGTCTAGGTTCAGGAGGTGGGAAAGATGGGAGTCCATTCTCAGTTCCCTCTCAATGCAATTACTGATTGTAGACTTTGGGCTGTTGGTATATGTGGGCTCAGCCTTTAGAATTGCACGCATTCGGGGTCATGGAATACCTGGAGCATGTTGCGAAAGGACAGAAATCAATTCTGTCGGAGGTGCTATTCCCAAATGGGCACTGACTACCCCCAAGCAATGACTTCTCCCCTGTTTTGCAGCAAGGTAATAGGTTATAGAATGGATTCTTAAGTTTTCATGAATTGGGGAATGCTTTCCAGTATGGCTCACATTAAGAGGATTGATTCTGAGTGTAAGGTAAGAAGTTTGTTCTGAGCAGCAGAACAGCCAGGAACTGGAAGGTGAGTTACGTCAGTGAGAATCCGATTCCGATTCTTTTCGCAATAGCCTCCTGATGATTGAATCCTGCTAGAGACTCCTCTGGAGGCTGTTGCGAAAAGAAATGGAACTAAATTCTCACTGTAGCTATTTGATGAGAATCGACTTCCCCAGAGAATTGGTTCCTCCTTGAGAATTACACCATGACTCTGGACCACTCCTATACCACTCCTCTGACCGATTCCTTTTTTGCAACACACAAGGGAATCAATTCCTTGAGGTGAGTGAGTTCCATTTTGGGAATGGCTGCTATCCAACTAGCATATTTCAAAAGTACATCAACCTGGGAACAAGGTGAACTGACGTCATTTTAGTGTTGCCTTTTTTTTATACACCATCTGAATACTTGAGATACATTTCCTGTTAAAACCGTTTAGGTTCAACGGGAAATCGATCCCCGGCCGCTGTGGCAGGAGGCGAGCTCGCTGTCCACTTTACCAAGCCGACCGGTGATAGAAAGCAATGTACATCCAGTATTTGAAATTTTTTTCCCACATACCTGATGTTAACAGACCTCGTTAGCATAGATTTCAATGGTGCCAGGTGGAGTTATTAACAGAGAACCATCCTTAGATATCCTATATGAACATGCCATGCCTAATTTCTCCATTTTCTTCAAAATAAATAAGAATCCATTGATTTTCCATAGCAATACGAGTTGGCACCCGCCTCAAACCGCCATTCCTTGTTCGACACGTGGTTGACCTAGTTCTTACATCCAGGCACCTCCCCGGTTCGTCAACAAGACGAAATGGCCGTGTACCCGGCCATGTGCTTTGGATCAGTATGGAAAATCAATGGATTCTTATCTATTTATAAGAAAATGGATACAAAATGTAGGCGAACACCAACTAGAGATCTTATATTTGGCGCTGCTAGAAGTATGGGACTTGACATGCTTGGATTATACCCGAAAAATGAGTGGGTTTAAGGGTTAATAATCCCACTTGTGCGTTCCCATAACATACATTAAACGCTAAATATACACTATAGCTAGATTCAATATCATTCGAAATGACATTATTTAACGATATGACTTCCATGCTTATCCATGTTAACCTCACAAGATGGCTGTCTGAAAATAGAATCCCATTACACTGTGGACACCTCCAGATGCTTAATTCTCTTAGTTCTCTTTCAATGATTCTTCAAATCACCATATAAACCAGACACGATGGCTGTCTTATTACAGAAACCCATTAATAACAGCTGAGCCGCCTGCAGATGTCTTCTTCTCCTTAGCAGGGGGTTGGACAATTCCCCTGTCACCCAGCCCCATTACAGCCTTCTCTTATTCATTAGAGGTACCTCCGGCAGGGAGGGAGAGAACATGGTATATTAAGGGGTGTTGTGGTGCTTACATCAATGAGCAAAGGAGCCTCTTGCCCACTTTCCCAGACACAGTTGTCACCTTCAATACATTAACCCAATATTCTACCTGTTCTCAATACTACCAAAAGTGCTCATCAGAACCCTTTCATATATATAATGCAACTAGATTAGCCTCTTCTATGGAATAATGTAAAGAAATTTGGTTATTATTTGTCATCTGACATCAATACAATAGATGTAGAGCAGTGGCATGAGACCCCAACACATTTGGTGAAGCAACAAAGGAACATCGAGTTCTGTGGTTCATATCTGATAGCATGACATAGCGTGGCATTCAAAAAGGAGCAAGAGAAAGACAAAAATTTTCATTTATAACTATTTCTTTTATATGACTATAATCGGAATCCCAGTAATTGGCATGTATTGTATTGTCAGACACAGTGACATGAGAAGTCATTGATTAAACCATTAGCACTGTGGTATGAAGTAAGAGATTTTACTTGTATTCATCCTTGCAACCTGGTAAATACAGGTGAATTTACCTCTCTACTTTAACCAAGATCCTTAGTTATGTATTTTTTCCTCTACATTTACCCTCCACAGAAAAAGAACCTTACTGACTAAAGGCTGGAACTAGACCAGTGTCGCCAAAATAAGTATGATTTAATTGCAACATAGCCTGAGTCTGGATCCAGCCTCCAGTAGAGAATAAGATCTATGTACGCCCAACATCCAGCTACTCACAACTAGCAGAAGTATACAGATTATTGGTATGATGTCTGACTGCCTGTCTGCAGCAAGCCTTTCATCACTACATCATTCACATACACTCAGATGTATGTATCCTGCCTCATGCACGCACATGAACCTGCCTCTCAACCTCCTCTGCACGCTCTGATTGGTCCGAAAGGTCTCATGTGCTCTATCATATCACATCTTGGTCGGCTCAAGTAGGAAGTGACCTTGAATGCTCATAATAGGGGGGGGGTTAAGACATAGGCAAATGTTTACGAGGGGGGAAAATTTTCGAGGGTTATCTCACGCGCGGATCAGGTGCCATATCGCACGACGCCCGCAGGGCGGAGTGCGATGCGGCACCTGATCGGCAAGTGAGATAACCCTCGAAAATTCTCCCCACGAGTGTTCATTTGCATTTATTTCATGTTATTTTGATCTAAAACTGCTGAATTACAATAGAATTTACCAGAATGACTCCCCGTGCGCATTGTTTACATCGCCATCTTGGAGCTATGACGTCACTAAATGGTCACGTGACCTCGGCGTGTGATATTTTCGCGGGTTATCGCACGGGGGGTGTGAGATACGGCCCTCGAGTGCTAGAGCTATGAGCTGTCATTATCTCAGGCATATCAACATGAAATAAAAAAACTTTCTCACAACCAACTAAAAAGAAGCTAATCGTCATAGGAAAGAAAAATCTGGCATTGGTTTTTGAATTTGAGATGCATAACCCCCCTGTACCCCCCCCCCTCCGAAGATAAAAGTTGGAAAATATTAAAATTATTCATTTTTAATTCATAATTTTGCATACATATGTTGTTTTGGGCACAATTTCATATTCAGATGGTGTATAAAAAAAAGGCAACACTAAAATGACCTATTTTTGAAATTTTGGGAAAATTCAATATGGCTGCCAGTGCAAAAAAATCTCGTTTTTCAGTGTTTTTATTAGAAATAATTTGTAATTTATATCAAACTGTTTCCCTGTGACAAATATGCAAAAGAAAATAATGCATGAGTGAGCTCACTCGGGAAGATATTTTTTTCTACATGTCTTCGAGAGCATCATAAACTTTATCCATGAATTATAAAATGCTCTAATGCTGTTCCTTTTGCTCAGAAAGAGCCATTGAATGTCTACCCAATTTGGTTACAGTCCACTTGCTCCCTATACCTGATATTACTGTATCCATTCACCGTCAGGCACAGAGGTAAACTCAGAATCCGAGCATTATCTCTCTCCTTCTCGAGTGGGGAATTGGGCATATTATATCAAGGACCTTACGCTACAATTGTAGCTGGTAAGCTCAGTACCCCTCAGGATATAGTGCTTGGTTGTGGCCTATCACACATATGCTATGTACCTATAATTAGGAACTAATTATAGATCTCTAGTTGGTAAAGGTGGAGGTATGTCGGGCAGAGTGACAACATGGCCACGACCGCTTGGCAAACCGTGCGGATCGCATACACTTTCAAAATGTCTTCTCCTGGCTTTATTATGGGGTTATAAGGTAAGCAAGTAATACAAAATGGAGAAATATGTAAAACCACTTGTGCTGCCTCATAACATTGATTAAACGCTACATAACCATCATGCATTAGCTTTCAGTTCCATTTTCAGAGACATAAAGACAGTATCAGATCATAAGCAAGTCCAGGGATAAAAATTCTGATGCTCTCCAGTAGATGAAAAAAAACTTTCCTGAGGGAGTTCAATCTGACCATATTAATTTTGCATATTTTATGGAGTGCCTATTGGACCATACATATTCTATTTGCTGCATCAAATCATCTATTCAGGTTTAGCCCTGGGAAAAGGTTATTAGATCATAGTTAAAAGTAAAATATTAAATATAGATTATTTCAAATAAAATGAGCTGAAAACAAGGGTTGTGGCCCTGGCAGCCATCTTGGATTGTCGACAAAATTCCGAAAATAGGATAGTTTATTGTGGCATTCTTTTTTTATATTTTATCTCAAAGTGAAATGGTGATCAAAGAAGCATACATGAATGAAATATGAATTTGAATTGAATAAATTCAATATTTTCCAACTTTTTTTCTTCGGATGGGGCATACGGGGGGGGGTTACGCATTCCAAATTCAGTGAATGCCAGATTCTTGTTTCTCATGATGAATAGCATCTTTTTAGTTGGTTGTGGGTAGTGTGTGGTCCTTTGGCTAAATAACCCTTCTCAGGATTAGACCATGCAATCGGTGTGTAAATATTTGAGTTTGTTGGTATGGCTACCTTCAGAGCTTGTTATCTTTGTTCAAGATCATGCAAGAACAGGTTGTTATACTTGGGTTGCTAGAGACCAAAAAGTATCACACTGGGCCTACTGGTCATGATATCTATGTTAAACTTAAATATTTCTTCAGATCTGGAATGTTGGATGTATCTGCAATAGAATAATATATTCATATCTGCAAGTTATAAATGAGGGGTACCTGCATGAACTATACTTCTATTGACGATGGACGTACCACCTTGAAGCTATGCCTCCTTATTGCATGACTGCAGGGGAATGTTACAATGGATTAAGAGATTACTGTAATCAATTATTCATCTGTTGTGCCAAAAAAAAAACGAATCCTCTACTCTCTCCATAGATAACCGTCAGCCAGGATTCTGATTCTGTCCTACTTATTTCTCCTAAAATCCTCTCCTATGATGATGATGATGATGATGATGATGATGATGATGATGACCAACCAGTTTCTAGTAAGATGGTGCTGCCAAATATAGGTACAAATATTTCAAGAATTATGGAAGCTTGGCTTAGATGACCATCTTAATCTGCAGCTCCTGTAAATTGGGTCATGGAGAGGTTTGTCATTTACTGCCTGTGAACAGCACTGAGGGAACGCAGATGCATAGATTATGGGATACATCTGACAACAGTATTTCCTCCGATAAAATACATTCGCAAAGAAATGTAATTTTCACCATTTCTTTTAAAACTTAGACTTCTTAGGCTTAGGAAATAACTATGAAAGAAATATGGAAGCAAATTAAGTCACGGATCACTCATTCAATTGAACAGGATTTAGCAGAAATCATGGATCTAGATCTGACAGAGCCACTGTTGGTACAATGAGTGGAGACCTCAACATCAACTCTGCTGATTTATATGAATGCTTTTCAGAAATATACAAACGGTTCTGACAGCTGACAATTCAGGTTTGTGTTTTTATAGGTGGTCATGCACACTTCCAAACCACCTCCTGAGTAGATGGAACCCCTTGGTGTAAACTCCCCTATGGGTGCTTCAAATATGAACAAGCTTTTGCTACCTTTGATTGATACAGTACAGGTGGTACTGTAATAGGCCTGGCACAAAACATCTGAAACATGAGAACTACCATTTAAAACATGATGCCAATCTCCATCTGCACACAATAAATTGAGTTGGTGCTTGAAATCTTCTGGAGGGCCTCTGACGTAGCGACTGAGCCCCGGGCTTTATATAGGAACCCCAGTGTTTGTCGCCAGATGCCCCGTGGGTCCAGATCAGTGCGCCACCTATCCGGAACCCTAGGAACATCTTACCGGTATACCTCTACATGATCTACAGGGGACTCCATTGTCATGACATTGTTTCCATAATAAAAACTTCTCAAGCTCTATTTCATATATCTGAATACCTCCATGGCCCTATTTACAGGAGCTGAAGATGAGGATGAAAGTCTCAGACAACATGTTTCAGATTTTCGATTGATGTAAATAGTCATAATTCTAGAACTATGAATTTGTAACTATAATTTTACACAATGGAAACACCATCTTAACAGGAGCTGGTTGGTCATGTGGACAAAGTAGTTGGTTCCAGTCGACCAATCACAGCTCTAATAATTCTACATTGGTCATGCAATACTGCCTAGAATCAGAGTACAAAGTGTTCACTTTGCAGAATCCATATATGTACATGTGCAAAATGAATCACTAGGGGAGAGGGTATTTTATCTTATAAGAGCAATGTCAATTTTATGTTTCAAAATTTTGTAAACAGTAGAGCCCTGACAGATAGCTAGTTCTAAGAAATTATGATAAAACTGCTATATAATGGCCTTTTAAATTTCAATAATGCTGTAATAGATATGCCTTATGAAACTATGAATTGGGGTATCAAATTTAAAATAACCCCCTAAAAATGGTCTGCCCCTCAATGGAGTTTGTTTGATAGTTGTATGGTGTTTGGGTAGCTCTAAAGAACCTGAAATACTATAGGAAATGACATTCTCAATTACACCTGTGTACATGCAGAATATGACTGGACTTATATGAAAAGCAGAGAACTTGCATAGTGCACAGAGAAAAGAAGACTGATTGCTTTGACACATACTGCACAGGTCACGATTGTCTCCCACATGACATGCGTGAAAGGCATGTTGAATGAGGTTGACACTCTCACATTTGGTTCGTCAACTTGACTTGACATGTGTAATGAAGACAGTTGTCATGATGACATATGTGCCATGTCCCAGTGACATGTGCTCTATGTGTCAAATCAAGTTGACATGGATATACATGTCATTTTGTCAGGAAGACTTTTTTCAGTGTGTATGTAAGTTAATGTGAAGGGGACGCAAGCTGTTGATAATCTATTTTGGTTGATACCAAGGTAACACTCCAATTCCATGTGTATTTTTAGATATAGTGTTGAAAGAGTTTGAAATTCTTAGTTTTAAAAAGGTAAAGGAAAAATTTGATCTAAATAATGTTACACTTTGTTCTTCTTATCAGGTTTGCACTTTTGTAGTCTAACAACATTTTTGCTGTTTTAGAGACATTTGTTGGGATCTTGAACTTTTCCAGGGTCACAAAATCCCATAGGCCAGATGAATATATGATATAATTGATATAGAATGCCACAGAAAAGTTACTGTAAAGGAAATTCCCTCATTATTCACTTAAAGGGTTTTCTTCTTAAATCATAAATATGTGCTACATTTTGATAGATTTAACACAATTTATATCTTTTTTGTGAATTGTATTTTAGAAACACATACCCGAGGTATGTCCTGAATGTGTTATATCATCTAAATTCACATACGTCTGGTCAGTGGAAGAATTGCAACGGTGCAAATATAGAATTTTGTGCTGTTTTCTATGTTGACCTTTTAGAATATGACCTTGACCTCAAACTACTCAAACTCAAGTGTTCCAATTTGTGATTTATATAGAGGGATTATTATCTCACATAGCAAAGCACTTGCTACAGAATTCATGGATTTAATAAAAAATGTATGTGACCCAACCACTTCAATATTCTTAGCAATTTTCGACCTTTGACCTTGATTTTTTTCCCTCTGCCCCTCACTGGAATTGGTTTGATAGTTAGTATGATGTTGTAGGCATATCAGTGAGTACAGTTTTGCAATTACTCCTGGGTCCAGGTGTTACTTACATGTGAGGATGGGCCTTGGTAGGCGTGATAGGGTTTTGATAGGTCTCAGCCACAGACATAGGTAAAATCTCCTCATTGTTTTCCCTGAATCATAAAAATAGTTTATGTGGTTGAGAATGCTCCTGGTTATCTTTATGTTTTGAACTTCAAAAACCCATTGATTAGAAATAGAATTTTCCTCCCACATCCCAATTCCTCCAGCACTATCAACACTTCACCTTCACCTTGAGGTCCTATGAGGTAATTCAGTCCTCGGCTACTCAAGTGGCTGAGCCTCCCATCTCCACAGGATCAGAGCCATTAGTGAAAGTGGGTCAGAGGCTGATTCAAAGTAAGGGCTCTTGATGAGGGAATAAAAAGAATAGTCTCCCCTTCTTGATCAGATTCAGAGGTGACTAGGATTTAATTAATGGGAATATCCTATTTCTAGTCCAGTGAGCTGGTAGTAGGTAGTACAACAGACTGATATCATACTTAAATACTATATCAAACATCATCAGATCAACATCGGTCAGTCAAATTTCAGCGGAACAGAATCCCCGTTTTCATGTACACATATATAATGCAAAGTCGATGCTCTGACAAGAACCTTCTTGTTGGCTCCTCATCTTTTTTCTTCCATTTTCAATGTCATGTTGAGACTATTTTATGAATATCTCTGGGGAACAAGTGAAGGCTCAACATAGGTCCTTTGAGGGCAGCATGTTTCCTTGGAGATCCTTACTGAGTCAAAGGCACTTACTAACACTGCCTCGGTCATCATGCAGGCGGATACTGTTTGTAAGCAGAAGTGGAATAAAGCACTTTATAATCAAGCGTGGTTGAGTGATCTGCCAGTATATGCCTATAGTACACTAGCAAAGGTGTCAAAGCGTCTTTGTACATAAAAGTGTTCTATCCAGGAGCCTCCATACAATATCACATATTGTACTCCCACATAGTCCACTACCTCTAAGTAGAGAGACTGCCTTTTGGTCTGATTGGTAGCATGTCTGACAGTTTGTCAGCAGGAGGCTTTTTATCAACATTTCACATGTCTCCAATTGGAGCTATGATGTCAGCTGTTTATGGCACTTCCAACTCTGATGAGTCAAAAAGGGCTGATGTCTGCAAGTTCACGTGGGAAGGGGTTGTGCAATTTGGATTGTTGGACAAACTATTTTGAAATCAGACTTAGTATGGGTCAGGTCACTAGCTTTATTTTTGATTTTTAAATGAAAAGCAGGTAAGTGATTGCCTGCTAAATAAATGGGAGAAGTGCTGCTTCTACATGACTTGTTTTGCTGTAGAGGTTTCCTGTGTAAGGTGTTGTACATAAGCTAAAGGGAGCACTGAGTAGCTACCCTCTCACGTTAAAAAGGTGGAATCTGCTTTACCATTCAACTTATTCTTAAATTAAACTGAATAGCTACCTACCCTGTTTAAAATATTGTGCATTGCACACTCAGGTACCGTACTGTGTGATTCACTTTTTAGTGCTCTTGTTTAGAGTAGCTATCACCTTCTTTAAAAGATACTTATATATGACTGACACGAGCACTTCTGTCAGGACTGCCAAGAAAGTGACTGCTGCAGCTGAGGCACTTCTTAGGCAAACCTACCTTTTCTCCTATTTGCAACACACACGGACTTGACTACGGAAGGACTTGTCTACCGAACCCATTCCTTCTCCCATATCATGACCTTACAGAATATCCCACTTCCTACTACGGGATTCCTTTCTGTTGCTGGATAGCACAGGAACACACTTCTTCCCTATCAGAATCATCATGGGATCAAGGTCAGATTTGAATATGATGAGCTTTTCCTGACTAAGGCATTACACTCTAAGTAGCTGAACAATGAAACAATGTAATTGTATGCCAGTAAAGCATTGTAGGTTCCATTGGAAATGGATCAGCAAAGTACACACTGGGATACAAGAAGTCTTCCTGAAAATGGTATTGGATCTCTGGGGAGACTAGGGTTTCCCTGTTTTTTTTCAATGATATTCTTTTTTACAATGTTTCCACAACCAACTTCTCTCAATCTATACATAAATATTCCCTCCTGCACCTCCAAGCCTCCAGGGAAAGAAACATTTCTGCTCCAGTCCAAATATTGCATTTTGCTGATGAGACTGCAATACCTACAGAGCAGAGTGAATAATGGGAGCACTTTGGCTGTGCCAATGGAGTTCGTCTGTGGCTGTCTGAGCAATCATATCATGGTCTGTTATATGAACCTGCTACCTAGTTGGATGCACTCAACTGACCACAAGACGATATGCAAGCATTGCGCGGAATGGTGGAATTCAGGTGATGGATAACGTTGGTTCCAGAACTTTGATGATGGTGAACCCATCTATGAGCTGTCTTCAAAAATAGAGTATTAAGGCCGGTGAAGATAGAAATGTATTTCAGGATACATGGTGTGCAGTTTTAGGGTAGGTGAGAAAATTCCTGATGACTTCATCTTCAACATGGGGGTAGAATTTACCCTAGCATTGGGCTTTTAACTGCTCTGATGACCCAGGACTAATCCTATGGTAGTAAATAAGGAGAAGGTTTTCTTCTTCCAAACTGACTGTATTCACTATTTTGATTTCAAATTGAAAAAATATGTTTGTTAGGGTCAACCTGCCATTTACGAATAGGTTAGGTACCCTGAAACACACCTTTAATCTTGTAGACATAGCTGGCTTTAAACATAGTAGACTTGTAGGTATGATGTGCTGATATGTAAATGTGTATGTGGGTGGGTGAAGGGGGCTCTAGTGTTGTAAAGGGAAGCTACACAAGCACCTCCAACACCTGCTTCAGTCAGCTCTAATTACATATGACTGAGCAGCTCCATGCTCCTCAAAGGTTTGATCACAGAGAATGCCTAATTAAGGGCATCAGTGGTATATTTATGGGGGCTTTACTAAGGTGTAATGGTAATGTAAGATGTAATGGTAGCTCGCGTGAATTTTCTTTCACAGAAGCAGGCGTCCCTTCTTGCTGCAATCGGCCACATTTTAGACCAGAAATAACCAATGCTTTTCCGTTTCTGAGGTCCAATAAAACTCTCAACTACTGAACAGCCATTTTAGATATTATTTTCTAAGCACACTTCTGTTGAATGTTGTATATTGATATTCATAAATTGAATTGGCAAAGTATTCAAATAATTTTATTCTGTCTACCAGTATACGTTTTAGTATATGGTATAGCAGTGTTTGATTATGTTATATATGACATCTTATCAAAGGAAGGAATAGTACCAAAAAGGCTACGTTGCCATTTTTACCCCATCTCGCCAAAATCAGAGCAATTAGTGCAATAATGGCTTTTAATGGGGAGGGGAAGAGAAGAGTCTATTTTTCTTGATCAGATTTAAGGCAATTCAAATCTCCATGAAGGATTTCACTGCCAAAACACTGTCTCCCTCACCTGTCCTCATCCAATGGTAAAATGGAGGACCTAATCTTTTTGTCTATTCCTACTGAATGGAATATAACCACATTTACAATGATGGTAATAAGATGCTTTCTGTTTTCAATACTTACCACTTCTTTGTGAGAAGAAATGAGCAGGACCCTTTGTGCCAGTATTTGGGTCTGCACTAAAAGAAGCATTGACTGCAATCACTGTTGAATCAACCGGAAAGTTTAAAAGAAATAATGTTTTTGTGAGTCTACTGGAAATTCATTATATGAGTGATCTAAAGATGTAGCATACTCCTCAAGATCAGTTATTGAGGCTCCAAAACTTCCAAAAAGCCCCACCCATCATGAAAGTGACTATCATTCATAATGGATATCACATCCTCCTTCATATTCATAGGACCTTCTGAGGCTTTCCTGTAGTTGATACACGTGAACAGAAAGAACTCCTACTTACTGATGCATGTGTTCCAATACACTAGCACATACCCTCCTCGTCCCCCCCCCCCCCACACATTCCCCAATCTGTCTATAGAGACACCTCATTGGTATGGCATCGGAAAGCCTGTCTACCACAAGCCTTTCATCAACATGTCAAGTGGCTCCAATCAGAGCTGTTATGCTGCCTGTTTACTGGATCATGCACTGGAAACCTTCTGTCAGATTTACCTACCAGCTCTCATTGGTCAGTCAGATATCAAAGGGGTGAAGTCAGATGTTGCACGAGGTACTGACAAGGGGGAGGGGGTAGACGCCTTGTCTTGAATACTGCTTGATATGTAGTTAAAGTGTAGAAGTGTATCACTCTTAGTGTCCATTCACCAGTTGAGCATATCGAAGAAGAAATCAGCTTCCTACTACAGCAACATGAATTGTCATGCAGACATGGAGTCCTGGCATGGGATGTGAACCCTCCCAGTTCTACACATTATGCTATTTGTCTTGTGGATATTGCCATCTGGGTGAAATACAATTTGAACTCGCTGCACTTCCAGATAAGGGTAAATCGTTCCTTGATCAGAGCAATTAGTTCAAGTGAGGCGCTCTTAATGAGGGAGTCTCCTGACACAAGTACAGTTTGAGAGTAGATGATATTAAATCTGATGCAAATCAAAGAGTGGGGAAATTAGACAGAGACTTTAACTTCAAACTCAAACATTGATATCAGAACGATTCTCCAAGGAATCTGATTTTGTAGTTTCAAAGCCAGCAAGACAGGCTTCCCAAGATTGATAAGGAAATTCAGAAGAAAGGGCACTGAGTAAAAGTGTTAGAGGCTGCTAATTGAGGATTGTCCTGTGCTGATTACACATGGGAAGATTCGCAGTAAACAGATGAAAAGTTTTTGAGATTTACCTGCACTAGAAAAGGCTCTACTTCCCCGATTTGCCTTACTTCCCTGACACCTTCAGCATGGGAAAATTTAGCAGCTCAATATGATTAGACCTGTCATTTCTTATAATGCCTAAAACCATTTCCATATCATTTCTCCATATCATTTCAAACATTGATGATTTGTATATATATGGCTCGAGGAAACTATACAGAGCTAGCATGAATATAGTAATATTGCACTAGTTCTAATCAGGTGTTTACACAAAGGCTACTTCTAATCCACCAATAAAACTGATCAGCAGAAAATTCCCATGGCAAAGAACTGGGAGAGGCCCAAAGGATTGAAAGAGGGATTTAGGAAGATTAGTCAGACATGCACTTAAATAGGGATATCGTGGCTATGGAGGAAAGGGCTTAGCCACCATTGTGGGGATTGGTAGATCTACACAGGTACTATTGATTAGAATCTTGCTAAGAAAATGTTCATTATCTACTTCAGAGTTCCACAGTCAGAAATAAACTCCCATAATAGCCTTCTGTGAGGTACAAAATCTGGGTGGTTAGACAATAACTCAATGATATTCATGCTGGCAACAATGACCTTAAGACATTGCAGTTAAATGTCTAAAAAATATGTGCTTGGCGCTAGAATAGTCAGTTTGTTGCAGTGGAAAGAGGAGGATTACTCAGAATCAGGTCCATTGCATGGACATGCACCAAGGGCTAAGCTGCGCCTGGGTAGAAAGTGAGCTGGAAGAGGGTATAGGCGGTGACTGAGAGAGCACTGATTGGCTCACTTTGAGGTAGGGATTTAGCTCACGTGACTGGCATTGGAATCTGGGATCAGGGCTTCAGGCATTCATGAAGGCCTGATCAAAGCCCTCCTAGCAAGCAGGCAGGCTTGCATAGAGTATTTTGTTACCTATCTATCTTTGTCCCAATTTTGATCTGTTGTTATTTTCACAGATATTCCTTGTACCACTCTTCTAGCATCTGGGGCTTCATTGTAGGAACTACACTACTTCACTGCAGTACGATTATAGTGTTTTACTGTTTAGTTTGACCCGGATCCCTAGATTCAACAGCTATTTTTTAGAGTGTAAACGGAAAACGGGAACTAATCAAAAACTCATTAAATATTGATCAAACGCTAATCAGTAGTGATGAGTTTTGCCTCATCATTTTGATGGTGCACCATTTGCATGTGAGACTCTCCTCCAATTGCCCTTGTAACCCATCGATGGAACAATTAAGGCATGGGCAGCAGAGGATGAGGCTGGAGAGATGCGAAGGTAAAAACAAGAATTCTCCTTCGCTTGATCAGACATAAAATTATCTCAGATTTCAGTGAAGGTTTGCACTGCCCAATCATCCATCTAATTGAAATACCAAACTAGAGGACCTTTTTCAAGGGTCATTTAAAAAAGAAAAAAAGATAGGTTTGCTACTTTCGCTCACAAATGGGGTGCTCTTGAGGATTCCCATCTTTCACATGTCATATTTAAATGCTATATTGAGTTAAAGTTATACCTCAACACCAAAATCAGATGAATGCTGATAGCTCTAAATATTGAAAATACAGAGAGTGGTCAACCATACTTCTGTAGGGGCCGGTATCACCTTGTATATATTATTGTGGATCATCCAAGCAGCGTTGTCGTATGTGGCCAGTTCCTTCAGGATTGGATAAATGTCGCCTATGGCGCCTAGCCATTCCGTGAAGGGGCAGCACCATGCGTCGCGCCCAGCTTCTATCCAGAAGCCGGGCGATCCACAAAAGAGACCTGGACCTCATCCATGTGAGACATTTTCCTGTAGATCTTCTGAATAAAGGTCACCTCCAGGTGCTCCCTACTGTGCTGCCTTGCTCAACCCCAAACACTCGTGTTGTGTTTTGCATCTAGTGTTAAGTGAGCCAAAGAGCCACCACAGATAACCTAAACCAATACACTTCTATCTGCCAATGCACAGTGTAAGGGTAACATTTTGCAGAAGTTGATGAGATTTGTGAACATTAGTTATTCCCCTTAAAACAATACCTCTTCAACTACATTAATTGCAAGTTGTGTTGTAGGTTGCTTGCATACATGGATCATACAAAAAAAACATGGACATGCACAGAACTTTATTATGGAAAGTTTCCCCTTTTGAGTGTATGTTTCTAGAACAGCTGAATTATTAGTCCAATCAACACTTTAATTCTTTAATTCAATAAAGTAACCTTACTCAACTTTGTACTTTTCTCTTTTCTACAGGTGAGTTGAACAATCCATCTCTATCTCAGTCAACCTCATACTGTAAGTTACTTAATATATCATAGTGGCCTGGTTAAGCACCGGGTATTTGATTGAGTGCCAGGGCCAAAGTGGTCTTAAGATTTGAACTATAAATCAGTCCTGAATAAGTGACTGTCTTGAACGAGGGGCGGGATAGAACGGTTTTGAAAGCTATAAGTGTCTCGGTACTTGAACAGACCACTAGAGATCTAGCTAATATTAGACCCAATACTCATTGAATACTTCAGGAATGGTTTCATGCAAGAAGAAATTTAAAACTGACATGTTGCATCAAATACCTCGATCATAGAGGCTCGAACTGTGGGGCCCTTCCCTCAGTTCGAAAGCAAGCCTGTAGAAAGCCTTCAGTGTCAAGAAACAATCTCCTCTTGTGACTGAATTACTTACTTCTTGTGTGCAAAAAAAAGTCACAATTGTTGATTTTGATATTGTTTTCCCATTTGGTAGATTTTGGGGTTCTCAAATTAATCGAAAATTAAATAATCCAGACTTATTTTGCTGTAGGAGATGGCAGTTGGCGGTTTTCTTGTGAAAAATTAATGCCACAATATTTCCAATAGCCTCTTGTGAATAAGGTCTACTCAATATTATCTTTGTGAAAACCCTAAACAGGAATTTAGGCAAGACCTGCTTGAATATCCCTAAAGGTCAATTGAAAATAGACCTCTTTCTTCCACAGAGAGGGTAGAGGATTAGATAAAGGACATTTGAGAAGAGACAAGAGGCAGGTAGAACTGATGGAGTGGCTTGGGATTGGCTTAGACAACCATACAAAAGAGCAGGAGATTGTTAGAGAGTGGTTTTAGCCTGTTTGTGTGTGACTGATTTTTTCACATACTACAAAAATATGTCAAAATAACCATGAGATCCATTGCTATTTTCACAAAGATTTCTTGTAACACAGAGGGTACTGTACAGCTTCACTCTAAAAACTACACCGCTTCACTGCAATTCAATTTTGACGGTTCATTGTTCAGTTAACGAGGATCCCTGGTAGATTTCTTAAAGTGCACCAACTGAAACATTTATATGGGTACCTTTGGTCCTGATCTATATTCATAAGACACAATACATCACACCATGGGCTATCTACACTTCGCCTTTATATTTTAGGCCCTGTAGGGTCCTAAAAGTTACGATTACACTTGACCTCAGAGGCTGCACTTCCAGTTAAGGGCCAATCATTCCTTGATCAGAGCAATTAGTTCAAGTGAGGCAGAGGCTAATGACAAGAAGGCGCTCTTAATGAGGGAGTCTTCTGACGCATTTACAGTTTGAGAGCAGATGATATTAAATCTGATGGAAATCGAAGATTGGGGAAATTAGACAGAGACTTTAACTTCAAACTCAAACATTGATATCAGAACGATTCTCCAAGGAATCTGATTTTGTAGTTTCAAAGCCAGCAAGAAAGACTTCCCAAGATTGATAAGGGAATTCAGAGGAAAGTGCACTGAGTAAAAGTGTTAGAGGCTGCTAGTTGAGGATTGTCCTGTGCTGATTACACATGGGAAAATGTATGGAAGAGAGATGAAAGGACTTTGAGATTTACCTGCACTAGAAAAGGCTGCTAGGACAGGGGAATTTACATTAGCAGCAATATGATCAGACCTACCCTTTCTTATAATGCCTGGAACCATTTTGATATCATTTCAAACATTGATGTATTGTATATATGGTTGAGGAAACTATTGAGATGGTGGACTATGGCCATAATACATTGGTTTTAATCAGGTGTTTACTCAAGGCCTACTTTCAATCCACCAACAAAACTGGTCAGCAGAAAGTTCCCAAGGCAAAGAACTGGGAGAGGCCTAAAGGATTGAATAAGGGATTTAGGAAGATTAGTCAGACAGGCACTTAGATAGGGAGTTTGTGGCTATGGCTGGAAGGGGCTCAGCAGCCATTGTTGGGCTTGGTTGGTCTAAACAGATACTATTGATTAGAATCTTGCTAAAAAAATGCCAATTATCTACTCTTATGATATCCTTCTGTGATGTACAAAATGTCATATTTTGAGTTTCTTTCTAAACAAGTTATTTCATAAATACTATAAGATTAAGAGAAACCCCTCCTTGATATGAAATGGATATCATTTGAATTGTTAGATACCTCAGTGATATTCATGCTAGCAATAATGATGTAAAGATATTGTGGTTAAATGTCTTAATATGTGTTTTGTGCTAGAGGAGTCTGTATGTTGCATTGGAAAGAGAATGATTCATTAGAATCAGATTCATTGCATTCATTGCATGGACATGCTCCAAGGGCAAAGCTGTGCCTTGGTAAAAGGTAGGACTCTGAGCTATAAGAGGGTATAGGTGGGGACTAAGAGAACACTGATTGGCTCATTTTGAGGTAGGGATTCAGCTCATGTGCCCGGCAATTGGAAACTAGGATCAGGGATTCAGGCCAGATAAAAGTCATTCTAGCAAGCAGGCTTGCATACACTCTTTAGATACCTATCTGTTGAGTTGATGAGACCTATCTAGTTGAAAATTGTAATACGGTCTTACATACATAGATCATTAATAGGAGATCCTTTATTTTTATATTTGAACTGAACTAAAAATGTTTTATCCATAGAGGCCTGAAGGTGCAGGTGGAGTACAAGAATGGAGGTGGAGTACAAGAATGGAGGAGTGGAAGCATAAGTCCCAGTCTGATGTGAAGGTGGTAAGACTCTTGATGTGAACAGAGGATATTGAATGATTTGTGTGTGATCAGCCAACAGAGTGGACCCATCTCAATGGGCCGGGTGGAAGAGGGACTTGATGGTGTAGGAGGACAATACTAAAGAGAGCCAGGTAAAAGAGCCAAAGGGGTTTGCTGTACTAGGCAAATACAATCCTCCTCTTTAACCATTTATGGGCACCACATCACTTCAGTATACCAAGAACTTTGTTTTAAGATAAATTGTGCTTAAGAATTCATGCAACAACATCAACAATACATTGCAAAAATGGTGTTTAGATCCTAAACACAATTTCTAAACATATTCTTGCAACGTTTTTGTAATCACATTAATTGCCTAAACATGTTTAGCCAAACAATGGGCTTAGCTCAAGTGTTTAGAAATGTAGGTGTTTACTTGAAAACTTTGTGTTTAGATATCTATGAATGTTTGTGTTTAGGTGTTTATGAATTTTTGTGTTCAGATGTGTAAATGATTTGATGGAGAGTTAAGGTTTGCAGACATGCATGTATTAAAAAAAGAGATATATTTTGTTTGTTTTCTCATTTACTGGTGGGGGGGGGCATCAGCAGGTATTTACTTGTCAAAGTCTCCAAAGATGTCAGCCACAGCTATATATACATGTATTACACACTGCATCAGAATGAGAGACTTGAGAAAGTACAACAGCTTGGCAGGAAGGACATTGCCTTATCTATTCCAGAATACCATCAAATAGGTGTCAGTCATGGAGCTTATTGATTATTTTATGCTAATGATGGTGGCATAAGGTGAATCTAGTCAATTTTCTATTACCCTTTCTATTCACATGACATTCTATGAAATGAAACCACGATAAACATGGGATTTGGGGACATTTGTCACAACAATTGATTATAACTGTGCACAGATAGTCCATTCAAAGGAAGTGCTGCTACCTGGTGTGGATTCAACTTCTAAGTATCTAAACATATTGATGTTTAAATCTAAACACCTATTATTCAACTGTTTCAACTCTAAACATCTAAACATGTTTAGCGTAAATGTTCATGTAGTTAGAATAAAAGTGTTCATTTCCTAAATGTGTAGTCGATGAGACACCTAACTGACCTATATGTTTAGGTTTTAAACGTGTTTAGACCTAAACATGTTTAAAATCTAAACACAATTTTTGCAGTGTACAGCTCTGTGTGAACCCTATAACCTGGCTAGACTAGATTGGATACCCAATACATCAAATCAGAAGACATCTTTCCTTCTACAGAGTTGTTGGGGGGTTATATATAAGGGTGAGAGGCAGCTAGATGTGAACTAGTTGAGGGGCTGGGAGAGGAGAAGGAGGAGGAGGAAGAGAAAAAAGTTCGGGTTTTACTGTCCTGATCAGACTACAGTATAAGAGCAGCTAATGTTAAAGATCTGATGTAAATGGATGGGTCAGACTTTTATAAGGTAGAGACTTAACTTTAAGCTCAAACATTGATATCAGGAGGATTCTCCCTCCCAGAAATCGCATTGTGTAGTGATCGAGACAGCGAGAAAGATTTTCTGAGAGGGATAAGTTAGAATTCAGGATGAAGGGGGCTTAGTAGAGGCTGCCAGTGGTGGTTAAGTCTGCAGTGAATATGGGGAAGGTGTATGGTAGACAGATGAAAGGGCTTTGTAATTTAGCAGTGCAAGAGAAAAACCACCTGCTCGATCTATTCCATTTCTTAGATACCTTCAGGAGAGGATTTAGCAGCCCAATGTAATAAGACCTGCCCATTCAAGAACCATTTTCACACTATTTTAAACATTGATGTGCTGTATATGTATCTTTGCAACCTGGGAGGGGGGTAAGAATAAGGTTCATTCAATTGTAGCATTGGATTGGTTATAAAAAGCGATTTACATAAGGGATCTTTTCAGTCCACTAACAAAGAGATCAGCAGAAAGTTTCCAAGGCAGAAAGAGCCAGAGGGATTGAGTGAGGGATTTGGGAAGATCAGCGAGACTGTCACTTAGGCGGATGGAGGGGTTGGGCTTCGCTGTCATTGTGATTATCAGCAGACACTGAGAAGATTGTGCAGTCATTTGTAAAAGCTAAAGTATATGAAGAAAATTCTATTGACTGAACTGGTCAATATTAGGTAAGCTGGTGCCCACAGGTATTGAGGACATAGTACCCGCTGGCCATGCCTGATGGCATTCTCCCCATGATGTGGGGATAAGTACATCTGAAATCCACTAGAGGGCATTATATAAACTCCATGTACAGTGTTTGTACCAAACATCTGTATAGGAGAGGCCAGTGCAGTGATATTGACCCCGTTACATATGTTACAGCCCTCTTCTGGATAAGGGTGACAACAGGACATGATTTACAGGGATTTTTTCGTAGGCATGGCCTGCCTGCTATAATGTCCCAATATAGAGGCAGGTTCCCAGCCAAAATATTAGAGTGCCTATAGTGCAGAACATGGAAGTAATGTTCAGGGAAGGAGGCAGCACAAGATGGAAACCTTTTAAGATGATACAAGTAAAGGCACATGACGAGGCTTTCTTTACAATACTGGAGGAATGGTATATGTGGGGCATTGTAGGCAAACTCCTAACACACAATGGTGATGTGATGAAAGTGAGGCTCAATATCTAAATGGGGCTTGATGCTAGAATAGCGGATAACGAGGAGGTTCCCTCGGAATCAGATTCATTGGATCAACATGCTCCAAGGGTAAAGCCGTGCCTTGGGAGAAGGTAGGATAGTCTGAGTTGTAAGAGGGTAGCAGGGTAGGTTGGGACTGAGAGAGCACTGATTGGCTCATTTTGAGGTAGGGATTCAGCTCACGTGACCATCCATTGGATCTCGAGACTTCGCCGTTTCGAATCTATGGCCAAAGCCATCCTACCAAGCATGGAGACTTTCACACAATCCTCAGGCAGCAACATGGCTACCCATGTTGAGAGTTCTATTGCCTTAGCAGTTCTGTCTAGTTGATAATGTGATATGATTTCACATTAAGGAAGGATAGATTCTAGTTATGTTTCATATTTCAGTGTATAAAAACATTGCCATACCATAGGGTGCAATGTTAGGCAGTATTAAAATAGCCTGCAGACCTCTAGCATTGGGGCAATGGTTTAAAAGAAATCCCCAGCTTTAATGGCAATGAATATTGATCATTCAATGACTACTCACATGTACCTTTATATATGGCTTCTCTAATACCCTTCATCACATACCCTCCTGCACATTTTCCTCTTACCTTCCACAGACACAGCTCATTGGTACGATGTCACACAGCCTATATGAAGCAGGCCTTTCATCAACATGTCAAGTGTCTCCAATCAGAGCTATAATGCCACTTGTTTCCAGGGTCATTTATGGAAGATTTCCTCTCACCTTTTGCTGTCGACTTTTGCGGTTTTGTATTTTGGGAAAAGAATAGAGTTGGAGAGGCCCTGTCTTATATATATATATATATATATATATATATATATATATATATATATATATTAAGCTAATAGATGATGGATATCGGGCCCCGATATTCATCACCTAATAGGTTTATACCACCATTTCCTCCATTTTGTATTAATTTCTTACCTGATATCCACAGAATATAGCCAGGAGAAGACATTTTGTAAAAGCAAGCGATACAGCCCGTGGCCTCTCTGCGCGAAGCCATTGTTTTTGTTCCTTGCCGGGAGAGGTACCGCCGTGTTCACACACACTTTTCGTATGGAATCCAACCATGACAAGTCTTCAAAATAAAACATACATATCCTTAGATAGTCTAGATGATCCCTCCATACGTATTATGTCCAATATATTCAAAATAAAGGAGAATCCATTGATTTTTCCATCGTAAGCGAGTCGCGGTCCGGCGAAAGTGTGTCAGTGGCCCGGATGTAGATATAGGTCAACTGCTCGTCGTACGAGGAAGACGCCGAAAATTTCGGACCGTTTCGGTAAATCAATGAATTCCTTTTTATATCGAAGAAAATGCAGAAAATTTGCACACATTCCTCGTCTATGGATCGAATACTTCTTGGGACTTTGATATTATAACATGTCATGGTTGGATTCCATACGAAAAGTGAGTGTGAAAATGCAGTATCTCTCCGGTCAAGGTCTTATTTATTTTCGCATTGGATTTCATCACCGTTCAGTGTGGCGCTATGGCTAAGGCCTTCGCCTACCATCACTGCGGCCGGGCTTCAATCCTCATACGAGTTGGGACAATTTTTTCACAATGGAAGACGGCTAGACTGACTTTGTATGTCCGCCAAACATTTCCCAAAATATTCTAAGTCCAACTTGACCCCGAAAAAGTATATACCAAAAATTTCAAAAATGCACATGTGTGGTATATGCAGAATAATGCATGGCTAAACTGCATATAAACCCACCGGAAGTCCCGAAATCGTGGTATAAATATATATATATATATATATATATATATATATATATATATATATATACTGCCATCAATGAAACACGTGGGTATATGCTTAGCTTAGCTGGATTAGGAAAGACACAATGTTGAAGAACAGCATTCTCCGACTCTGATCTGACTCCTTAATCCTCACCTGAGAATCTCGTTTGATTTGAGTGTAACTAGTCTGAAATAGCATGCTTAGATTCAGAAGTGCACACTTTGCATATGTAGACTGTACCACATCGTTTATGTACTACAGGAAATGGGAAATAAGATATTTGAACTCACGCATTGAGGTGTAGAAGGAGGAGCAAACTGGGATTTGAGAAGGTGATATTACATCTAATTGGAATGGATAGGTGGAGATAAAATGAGTAAATTCAATTTCAAACTCAAACATTGATATCGGGATTTTTCTCACAGGTATCCAATTGTGTAGTGATCAAGCAAGGAAGAAAGATTTCCCAAGAGGGGAAGGTCAGAAGGGAATTCAGGAGCAAGGGACCTGAGTAAGGTAGGTAAAGTCTGGAGGTAAAATGTGCACAGAATACATGTGTGGTAGAGAAATGAAAAGGAATTGAGATTTACCTGCACTAAATAAAACAAGGCTCAAGGATGATCCATCATTTCAAAAATTGATGTGCTGTAAATATCATATATGTCTGTGCAACCTAGGAAAGGTGGGTATAAGTCTCATTCAACTGCAGAATTGGATAAGCCCAAGTCAGGGATTTACAAATAAGCTATTCTGAATCCACCAACAAAGAGTTCAGCAGAAAGTTCTCAAAGTAGAAAGGCACCGAGGGATTGAGTGAGGGATTTGGGAGGATTAGTGAGACAGGCACTTAGATAGGTGGATACCCACATTATTTTATGTGAATAACTTCTTCCCATAGAGATAGCATTGCAGGGCCGATCGCCACACCCCCAGTGGCGTAACGTGTCTCGATCCACCACAGCCGCCGATCCAGTACTGCAGCCTCGATCTGGGCGCATGTAAACATTCAAAATGGCGGACCGCCGCTCGTACGGGGCACTACGGTAACGGATTTTGTTAATTTTCAGTTATTTAAAGACTCTAAAAACATGAAATAAATATAGAACTAAACTCCCCTGGTGTCCTCGGTGTCCGATCCACCCCTCGGGGGGAGTCTCCTCCTCGGGCTAACGCCCTCGGGGGAGACCCCCCCTCGTGGTGGATCGGCCACCTCGTACACCACGGTCGTTTAGTTCTATCTATATGGAGGGATGGGGCTTAGCAGCCAGTACCCAGTAAGCATCATACCAAAATGCTACGTAGATTTTTGGCATAACTAGGTTTGGTTCCTAACAAATTGGTTTGTATTACATTTTTTTTTGCTTGGTATATGGTATAATTACATTCTAGATGCATAGTCATCATCAAATACGTTTACCTGCGCGATTTTACGTTTTTCTCCTACCACAAAATCTACCTAAAAATACCAAAAAGAAAACGTAAAAAGATTTAAATGCTCCCTATATAAAAAAAAATATTTCCAGATATGTGCTGGAATTGATTGCAGCATCCCTGTATTTGAAAAACTTTGCTCTACCGACTGAGCTATCCAGGAAGTCAATTTATCTCTATATATGAATGTTGATTGGTCACTATAAGGCTGTCATTACTGAAGAAAATAAATCAATGCCAATCAAAGTCACTATGCAGTGATAGAAATCTTAGATGAAAAGCTCGCCAAATGCCCAAAATGGACAACAATAGACAGCATTTCCCAAACATGCATCTCCCTCTCCTTAAATACATGGCTATGTTTCACTCCACCAGTACTTAATGCTGCACCTGCTTAATGTCTACATGTCCTGTAACCTTCAAAGGGTAACCTGTAGAAGGGCCTCCTTTAGACATGACAACAGGCAGTTACTGGTTGTTTGATGTAGACATTCCTTTGATTTATTTCCTGCCATAAAGACTTGGTTATTACATACTTGAGTGAGTTTGGCCGTCCCCTATTATCTCAAAGGAAACAGGTGCTTTTTACATGTATAAATTATTGCTTTTTGGCTATTCCATCTTATCTTCCAGCAACTGTCCTATTTGAGATTAGAGGAAAAATATCAGTGTCACCGAGCACAGTGAAAATAAGTGTAACTCTTCTGTGTGAGGGCAAGGGTATGAGGTGACAGATAGGGTTGCTGAGTGGCTCAACTTTAACATATGGATTTGAATCAGATAAACATTCATTTGATTGAGAGATTTAAGTCTCCTGAGGTTCTCATTGTGGGTCAACCATTCAGAAGGCGGACATGCAAAGTACTGAACAGAATAGATTTTGATTTCGCAGGACCAAATTTAATGTCGTTTTCACCAATCTTTTTTTGCAGCAAAATTATCATGATCTCTCTGAGTCTGATGAAATCTATATAATATAACAGTCTAGGAGGCTTAGCTATAGGTATTTATACACATCTTCCTCCTATATGAGTACCATGTTGGAAGCCAATATTTACCCTGTCAAGAGATGTCTATGACCCCCATGCAAGTTAAGTGTGCCCCCCCCCCCAACTAAGCAGACTGTGTCTGTGTAATATGTACTCAAATCCTAGTCATTCAGCTCCGCCTCATCACAAGCCATTTTCTACTAGACCTTCACTTAATTAATAGTCCCCTGCCTGTAGCCTCAAAGAGGACCTCTAGAAATGCCTCCTGTACCATACAGTTAGTGGATGTTTGATGTTGGCACTGTCTCAATTGATTTATGTCCTCTCTTAAATGTGTGGCTATTGCCAGTTTGATTGACTGGGCCTAACGCCATGAACCTTAGGGAGGCAAGATGCTTGTTACCACAGGAAGACTATCTTTTCAGATATTTCATTATTTAATCTTGCTTCAGTTGAATTAGAAGTCATGATGGCCAGTCATCACTGGACACTGTGGTAAAGTATTGGTTTAGGAACACATTATTAAGAACATGATTGCTGAGTGTAGGATTTGATGATATGCATTGTGTAAATAATTTACCATAATTATTCTGGTTGTCATATTGAACACCAACATCTAAACGAATGGCCCTAATTCTTACTCAAACTATCTTAAACCATCCATGTAATTGAAATGCCCAACTCGAGGGCCACCTCCTTTGATTCTGAACCCTGTTTCATTTAATTTTAAAATGACAAAAGCAACCACTGTAAATTTTGAATCTGCTAAATGATTGAGGTAGTCAGCCATTTGCATCTAAGCCTTATGTCATGGATTCCCATTGTCCTTCTATATATTGTGATACATCTGTATTTAATCTAACCATCTTTTGCTATCAACTGTTTGTCACAAACTGATATGGTTTGGTACATTGATTATTCTAAATTGATTTCTGATATAAATGAAATAACGAAAATAAGAATTACAGCTCCTTTACATATAGTTGAGTTTGTTTGAGTTTCTTCTTCCATATCTACTTGGTCAACTTTCATGTTCTCCAACATCTACAATTTAATTTTATCCCTCATACTTCAGTTAGAAAAAATACAATAGAATAAAAGTGTTCAACTTTCCTTGCATTTTCAAAACATTTGCTATAGTAAGGGAGTACTAAAGTTCCGTTTGTCTTTCACTAACAAATTGGCTGGCTAGAAAGGGAGAGTAGATCACTGATGTTGACGAAACCTAAAACAGGTTTAGGTAGTCAAAATGACGACTTTAAGTCATCATCCTGATGATCTGAGTCGTCAGGATGACAATACTGACAGTACAGAGTCGTCATATTGACGACTCAGGTCGTCAGGATGATGACCTAAAGTCATCATTTTGACTACCTAAAGTTCTAATTATAGGTATTGTCAACTTGAGGACCTAAAGTGGTCACCGCTGACTAGTTTCGGATCTTTCATGTTTTCAGTGGATGACCAGTTAACCCATTCCCACAAGGGCACCTTGGTCTTGATGGAAAGGGCTGTAAACTCAGCTCGAGAATGTTGTACCTAGTAATTGGCTGTAGGCAACCCGTTTTTCACCCTATCCTGACATCAAAGTCATGACAATTACATGGATGCTTATTGGTCACTACAAGCCTGGAAATAATGAGAAAATGTCAAGGCAGGAGATGGATTCCTCTACCTACGAGTGCAGATGATTACAAAAATCATTTTGATTACCTTACAAAATAAATTTAAAGTGAGGTACAATTTCCATTTTAAGAAACTTCTTTCACCACATTGTGCAATAATCTTCATAACACTCCCCTCCTGCAATACCCATCAAACCGCTTCCCATCTTGAAAGCCTCCCTCCCCAAAGATGTGATATTGTAAATGCGATTGTAAAACTGCCCTGTCACACTAATATGTACATTATTCTCCCAGGGGCTGAATCATATTGGTGCTTTACGACTGTCTGCTGCGGGTGCATGGGTAGGATGTAGTGTTGGTCCTGTGCTTTAGTACCGTGAAACCAGGGAGGTCTCTCAAGCATACACCTAACAATGATGAAAAGTAAATAAGTTACAGCTCTCATGAAATATCAATATGTACTGCCCACTGATATGTTTCATTGCTTTCACCAAACAATGTATTTCCTCTAAGCAGAGCTGAAAAGAGGATTGGTAAAGTTTTTTACATGGCTATGCCCCAAGGCTATGGCTATTGTCTGGTGGAGCGGGCCTGACAGACAGCTCCAATAATGCACATATAAGGTTATGGGGTGAGAGGGAGAGTTGCTGATTGGTTCAATATTGAGGTAGGGACTTAACTCACATGACCCAGCAGTCTGACTTAGAAAGCATACACTTTAGAGAACTTGTTTCGTAAGACAAAGTTTTTCACCATATGGCTCTATTGTTTCGAGAGGGCAATCTTACTTCGATCCATATTCTATACCTAACCACGATCCATTCTCTATACCTAACCACATATTTCCGATCAAATCTACATTTTACCATAGCTTACAAGGTGCCCCTTGAAAGGTTTATACACTTATTTCCCTCCTATCAAGGGGTTCTACATAGGAAGCCTTTATATAGTCTCTATACAACCTGCCTGAGGATGTTTATGCCCCACTTCAAACATGTGTGCCCTCACACTCATAACCAAGCGTACTATATCTGTGTGATGTCTACTCAAATGTCTACCCATAAAGACTCCCTCCCGGTAATTCAGCTCCACCTCCTCTCATCTTCAGCCATGTTCCACCAGACCTTCATTACCTCATGTCTATATGACATGTGACTATCAAAGAGGACCTCTTTAATAAAAAGTTTAGCTATTATCAGTTTGAATGACTTGGTCCTAACCCCATGGACCTCACAGAGTGAGGGGGTACTATTGATCACAGGAAAACAGCATTTTTAGATGTTTCCTTATTTACCTAGTTCCAGTGCGATATGAGCTTTAGTCACACAACTATAGATCTGTTATTTCTCACTAACAAATTGGCTGTCTAGAAGTGGAGAGCAAAATGACCAGCAATCCCATTCCTACAGGGGCACGTTGGCCTTGATGGAAAGGGCTATTTCCTCTGCCTTCAAATGCTGTACCTGGTAATTGGTTGTAGGCAACCCATCTTTTACCCTGTTCTGACATCAAAGTCATATTACAATGACATGGATGCTGATTGGTCACTGCAAGGATGGGAATAATGGGAAAATATTAGGGTAATGGCTACTAACCATGTTTGTTTATCTTCTGAAAGTGAGGACTGCACAAGATTTCTCTGCCTGATAGTCCCTTCACTTGATTAAAAACCTTTTTTAATATTCTATCACTTCTTTACTTCATTGATAACAGAGGCATAGGAAGCAATTCTTCATTGGGAGGGGGCGGCGAGGGCACCATCGCGACCACCTTGAATTGTCGGCTGATGCGTGATGGCGTCTATAAAATGCATATATAGAATTCATATAGAAAAGTAATTTTTGGTAAATTTTGGATCTGACTTTAGGCTCAGACCCCCGTTTTCCCTATGACATCACCATAATAATCTAATTTGAGATGTAAAGTTTTAGCTTCTTTTCCATTGTGTTTATGAGTTCTTGGAAAATATTGGGGTGGCCCATACATACTCAGGCCCCACCTCCTTCATGATTGGGGGGCCCAGGCCCCCCTGGCCCCCCCTTTTCCTACGCCCCTGGATAAGAAGGGATGGGAAAATACCCAGCAAATTGTCGTCATATGTCACCATGATTGGTCATCAATGGTGACTTCTTTTTGAGTGATAACTCATTCCGTCATCTTTCGCCACTGTGTGTTAGACTCATGTGGCATAGCAATTGCTATACCTGGTGATCTTGTGCTATAATGACGTTGTGTTCCATCTAGCGACATGTATGAGTCACTTCACACAGGGGGACGAGGACTCACGACAATTTGCTGGGTATCTTTAAGGTAAGATAATAGTTTCCTTCTGAAGAACTCAATGCATGATCTTTCAAAAAGCTTCCGATTTCTCTCTCTCTCTCTCTCTCTCTCTCTCTCTTTCTCTCTATGTAAAGGTATGACCACTAATTTCCTTTATCAAAGGGTTCTAGATAGCAAGCCTCTATACTATCTGTCATTTGTGAAAGTTTATGTCCCACTTCATCAATGTGTGCCACCATAACTAAGCAGACTGATGTCAAATCAAATACCTACTCATATAGATTTTCTTCATCATTCAATACCACCTCCTCTCATCTCCATCATTGCCACATTCCCATAGGACCTGTGGCCATCAAAGAGGACCTATAAAATTAACTGCCTCCAGTAATGACCCTACCAGACAGTTTAGGTGTTTGATGTTGACACGGGTTAGATCCATTTCTTTTCATATGACTGTGGCTACTAACCGTTTGATTAACTTGGACCTAATCCCAATAGCCTTAGAAATTAAGGGAATGTTTTCAATCACAGTAAGACTGCCATTTTAGACATTTCCTTATTCATCCTGTTTCTGTTTGATATGATTTAGATCATTAACCTTGATGACTGAACAGAAATGACACTGTGTCAATGATTACTCATTGACACAACTGGCTTTTAACATTTCCAGGATAATATGAGTTAAAAAGATCTTAATTGTGAGGAAAGAAAGCATGTGGAATGCAAGCTATAATTCAGGCATTTTAAAAGATGAAAGATTATTTTCTTGTACTGAGGCTTTCTGAAGACCACAATGGCTTGCAGCATTACCTGACACTGACCATGGACAATTACAATCTTTATGATCGTTTAATTGTTGCTACATGTATACTTTATATTCCAATTAACAACATATGACATATTTCTGCTAAAGACTTCGATGCACAAATTAAAAAGGAGGCATTGAGACACAGCTATGACAAATAAATATGGTAAATGTCTTCCTTGAGATGGTTGGGAATGCTATTTTCCCAGGAGAGGAGATTCTACTATGACGTGTATTTATTTGAGCAGGTCAGAGCCTTTTGCCCACTATGTATACTCAAGGAGCTGCCTGTTTACTTTCCACTGTCCAATAGAGCTATGTGTACATGAACAGAATGCCTGTGTACTGAGTCAGTCATGTTGACACTACCACACAGACATTCCATATGACCATTGAGGGTTTGCACATGTCTCACATGCCACTTGGTCTCCTGATGGTCCTCTCCTCTACACAAGAGCAAGCTACCTCCACTGAGAATTTGCTTCTGTTTCCTTCATACATCTTACCTGTTGGACTAACTTTCTATTTTATAGGATCAAAGTATGACGACTAGTTTGAATACCTATATTTTTTTTATAAAAGGATGTATTTTTACTATATTTCTGCACTATAAAGGTGAGGTATTTTACTCTACATTAGCTCCTAGTAAGCACAACAGAACGGTTTATATCATCTCTTCCTTTTCACTCCAAGTAGGACAAATTGGCTAGCATTTCAGAGAAAGCCAGTGACAATAAATATGGGAGTTCTGAGAGGATAATTATGTCCCCCCCTTCGCTGGAATTCTTCTAAATAAATTTCTCCCCTAGCCTTCAACCCCATAGGGCTTCTTGCACCCAGAATCTTTCCCCCTCCTGTCTAAAGTGCCAGGAATTCCCAAATCTGTTCTAGTACTGAATTACTGCATCTACTCTAGGGAGTTCTGTCTAAGAATCGGCCATTGCACATGTATGCCTACACTGCAAAAATGGTGTTTAGATTTTAAACATGTTTAGGTCTAAACACATTTAAAACCTAAACATATAGGTCAGTTAGGTGTCTCATCGACTACACATTTAGGAAATGAACACTTTTATTCTAACTACATAAACATTTACGCTAAACATGTTTAGATGTATAGAGTTGAGACAGTTGAATAATAGGTGTTTAGATTTAAACATCAATATTTTTAGATACTTGGATGTTGAATCCACACCAGGTAGCAGCACTACCTTGGACTGGACTATCTGCACACAGTTATAATCAATTGTTGTGACAAATGTCCCCAAATCCCAGGTTTATCATTGTTTCATTTCATAGAATGTCATGTGAATAGAAAGGGCAATAGAAAATTGACTAGATTCACCTCATGCCACCATCATTACCATAAAATAATCAATAAACTCCATGACTGACACCTATTTGATGTTATTCTGTAATAGATAAGGCAATGTCCTTCCTGCCAAGCTTTTGTACTTTCTCAAGTCTCTCATTCTGATGCAGTGTGTAATATATGTACACATATATAGCTGTGGCTGACATCTTTGGAGACTTTGACAAGTAAATACCTGCTGATGTCCCCCCCTGGTAAATGAGAAAACAAACAAAATATATCTCTGTTTTTTTTTTAATGCATACATGTCTGCAAACCTTAACTCTCCATCAAATCATTTAAACATCTAAACACAAAAATTCATAAACACCTAAACACAAAAATTCATATATCTAAACACAAAGTTTTAACCTAAACACCTACATTTCTAAACACTTGAGCTAAGCACATTGTTTGGCTAAATATGTTTAGGAAATTAATGTGATTACAAAAACGTTGCAAGAATACGTTTAGAATTGTGTTTAGGATCTAAACACCATTTTTGCAGTGTATACTCCCCGCGATTCTTATGCTGTAATCTCCCGTAATTTCATTCACCTGGATGACCTCCACCAGCCTTCATCCTAAATTCTTCCACCTATATCAACCAAGTCCTCGCCAGAGGTCAGACCTGTAGTATGTGGGATCAGATCTACACAGACGGGAAGGACGGGGGAGGGGGATTTACTAGCTGAAGGTCATGGTCAGTCCCGGACCAGCTCTTATGGGGTTCTCCATAACCTGGATAAGGTTGTATTCAGGGTCAGAGGTTGTCTTAGTTCCATAGTCTACCACTGGGGGTGCTACATTTATCATCTGTGTAAGCAGAGGGACTCAGGGAAGTGGTTGGGTACTAGTCTCTATAGCACTAGTAAACCTGTGCATTTAGACACTGTGAAACCACTTCAGGATTATTACAGTTGATGTGATACCATATGTATGGTAGGATGCTGATTAGTAAGGGCAGTGACAGAACAGAACATTTTAAGTTGATACTTGCAATATTTTATTTCACACTCTTATATTTGTCACTACTATCATTCATTTGAACACTGTGGGATACAAAACCACATTCTTACATAAAGATATTTTTCTCCTCAATCCTAAAGAAGATTAACAATCAATCATTGAATCATTATAACAATGCATACAAGATGGTGACACAAGCTAACATATAACCCATCTCTTTTTAACAGCTTGGGCGAAGATAAATTGTACCTAGGACGGACATTGCCTATTGGCTCTCCCTTGAGGAGATATGTTTTAAGATGTGCAGAAATATTGTAGATATGTCAACCTGAAGCAATGACATATTCTAACTCCATCTTGCAGGTGTTATGAACAAGCAAATGCCACGTCCAATCGTACTCACTATGCCAAAGAAGTGGAAATGGACTGGTGTTATTTTAACTTAACCGAAGCTGATATGTTATATCCCTATCCCTGAAGACAGGACAGGTGACTGCATATAAAGGTATATGGACTACTTGTCATCGGGGTCTCAGTAAGTGGAATAGGGGCATTGGTGGGGATAATGGCCGTACAACCCTATTTTAGCATTCCATAAAAAGTCCAAACTATGGCAATACTCACCAGAATAAAAAGACTATCAATGTAGAGTGTGGATGAAAGGAAGTATTGTACTAATTGACCTAAGCCATATTTCAATTTAGCTAAGTAATCGGCTACTCATAAAAAGTTTAGACTAAAATGATGTATGGAGGCTCTCAATGTAATATGAATGTAATATATAATGAATAGACTTGCACTAGTTGGCTTCAGGGGGTGATAGAAGCATGAGCCAGAGGCGAATGCTTCTATCAAACCCATGAAGCCAACGAGTGCACATCTATTAATTACATATTGCATATATAACATGGTTTCCACCATTAATTCTAAGTATTTACCCTTAAAAATGATAGAATCCATTGTTTTCTTTTGCGAGTCGACAAGACGGCCCTCCGCCATCTTGGTTTCATGTTAACGTATGGTTAAGCTGGCGACCCCCTGCAACTCCCATTCTCGTAGGTCTACTACTGCGAATACGTTGAGACAGAGCTGCGCCAGTCTATAGCCTAATCCATTCTGTACACACCAGGCGGTGGCACCTGTAGTGTTGACAGAATGGCGAACACGCACGGCCAGTCGCCCGCATCAAATCTTTATGATTTTTTTATGTTAAATTCAGCCATAATATCAAGTAATCTACCCGACAGGGAGTTAGAATAACATGTAAAGCATATACTGCTGAAATTATTTCGTCAGATTTGGTCTATAAGCTTCAAAAATGGAGGATTTACTTTCGTGTCAACTCATTGTCAAGGTATGTGCAGTCTGCTGTCAATTTTGGGTTCCTTATCCCAAAATATCAGAACTCATATTATCCATTTTAGGAACTGAAATCAGTGCCTAAACTCGATAACCATGTTATATCCAGGCATAAAACAGATTTATTTTCCATTCTATAAAATCACTTGCTATGTCTCTGTAAGGGGGGTGACGTGGCTTTGTGTACTTATGGCACTACTGCACAAGACACTTGCTATGTCTATTCCCTAGCTTTGTAGTTTTATTTCCCTATTCCCTCTCCAAGGGTCTACTTCCAGTTATCCTTTAAATATCCATGATAACTCCACCTGACATTTGCTCGTTTGCTGCTCTTCTAGGATAGCTCCACTAAACTACACAACATTTGGAAGTGTTCCCTCTCATTTTCAGGGGACTCTTATAAATGCTATGTCCTGAATTTCCCCCACCTCTGTTGAGTTGGTGACTCTGGATTAAATTGTCCCTTCCTATTGTCTACAAAGTCTTCCACATCCTCTTAAACATAGACCTATTCAACTTTTAGCATTGCAAAAAACAGTAAGAAGAGCTTTGCCAGCTGTTTGCAGAAAGAACTCTTTCAATTCACCATTAAGTGGATCAGCAAGTTGTTCCATTGGGAAGATAGCACGAGGGATTTAGTGAAGGATTTATCTAGATTAGTGTGACAGGAGACACTTAGACAGTGAGGACTGCTGTATCTAAGGACAGGTAGGGCTTTAAGGGGGATGTGCAGGTTGGTAGAGCTAGTTAGTCCATCTAGGCATTTGCTAAACTGATGTAAATGAATCTAAAGTATGGTAAGGAGAGGGTTCAAATACCACAAAAAGCAGTACAAGATGTAGGGGTAGGGGCAGGCGCTTATAACAAATTCAGAAGGAACTGCTGAAAAGATCTGTTAGAAAGTTTGGCCTTTCGAGTCTATCTATTGATTGCTCTATTAGACAATATAGATTTACAAACAGACAATGGGCAAGGGTTTTATACTCCTCTTTGGTATCGCAATGTTTCTAGGTAATATCTGAACATCTATGAAATCCCTAATGTCATGAGAGTTACGCATCATTCTGCAGGAAAAGAGGATTGTTTTACAGTTGATTCTTTGCATGGTCATGCTCTCAGGGAAAGCCTACAGCCTGGGATGAGGTAAAGGGGATGACTGTGTGATGGTGCATTGGGAGGGATAGTCACTGATTGGCTCATTTTGAGGTAGGGATTTGGCTCATGTGACTATTCTCTGTATCATTAGATTCAGGGATCCTAGAGACCTGATCAAGGCCACACTACCCAGCAGGCAAAAGTCACTAGAGAATCAATCAAGGTAACTATGTGGGCTGTGGCTTTGCCCATGACTTATATTGTTCCGCCTCTACTTGAAACATGGTACTACTTCATAATAGTCAACCGCAAATTATAGATGACACAATGTTTTATGTTCTAATGGATTAATGCATAATGCCATTTGCTTTGATGATTCATTGAAACATTGATTGCTCCTCCTCTTAGAATATTATACATGGGACATACAGGTAAATGTTTTAATGATTTCTAGTTGGAATGACAGTACATTGCCTTTCCCTCAGTTTTGTTTCTTGTGCTCAACCACCTACTTTCCTTTCCTTCTTTTTAACACAGAGATAGCTTAATAAATGTAGCCGAATATGCCTTGGGTATTGGGATTTTTATTTCTTTTATGGGTCTATGGAAAGGGGCAGCTTTGTGGGTCTATGGAAAGGGGCAGATTCAAGACACTCTTTCTTTAATGTAGCTGTGTTTCCTCAATGAACTACTCATACCTTCATGCTCAATCTCTCTGCCTATCTCAACTAACCCCCTGCTGTGTGACCTGCAGTATCTAAAGATTATATCAGCTTGGACTAGGGAAGATTCATCACCTTGAGGTGAAGGTCATCCCTGGACCAGCTCAGCTGACCAGCTCAGCTGACCATCTCCCCAACCTGGATAAGGTTGTATGTAGGGTTAGATGTCAGCTTAGTTCCATGGTCTCCCACTGGGTGAGCTACATTCATCATCTTGGTAAGTGTCCAGCAGAGGGTGCTACTGTAGACTCAAGGGCAGGGGAGCTAGTGGATAAAAGTACTGCAACTTTTTTGGCCTATGCCACCCATCATTATATTCCAATGATGATGATTTATCTGGTTTATTATCAATGTTCTGCCCTTTAAAAGTGGTGTGTCTGTTCCTATTTTAGGGACAGTTTGTGGCGCACAGTGCCAATACAAGTTGACCCTTTCCATAATGCTCCTGCATCATGGAGATATTTTCACATCTACATAGATCTTGTGCCTCCGCTTGTTCCTGGAAGCACTTGAGTTGTTTGCTATCTATGTACTTCTCATAAGAAGCTTAAGCTAAAAGATCAGAGCTGTCATAGCTATGGAAACACATGATTCCAACACCTCATATTTGATTTTTGCTGACTCGCTTCTCCTAAGTGGGAATATGACACATTGGAAGTTGCAGAGAAGAGTGTGTAGACAGTTGCATGCTTTATTGACAATGTGTTGTGGGCCTTGGAAAAAAATAAGGGAACCGCCCACCCTTGCCAATAAATGCAAATTGCAGAGGCAGATTGAAACATGTTAGGAGGGAATGGGCACCTTCGACACATAGGTAAACAGAGAGATGCTAAGTAGAGAGCTGTTGAATTGTTAAAGATGAAGATTGACCAGCATCCTGTGCTGATTACGCTGGCTGACACTAAGTTAGATGATAATTACATTGATTAGGCACCTCTTATTGGGAGCTATCCCACACACTGTATGACTCCCTCACCCATTTTTACTATGGTTCTGAGGCCATTGGTAGCCTCTTTTCCATATACATGATTATGAGTGATTATTGATACATTTGATATTTTATACTCAATTGTTGACTCTGGAGGCCATTTCTCAAGGTACTACAACTACAAACAACCACTAGGATTTGAGACTCCCAGGAATAGTGCAGGTAGTCATAGGCAGTGCCTATGACTGTTCTATATGATTATCACAGTATGCAGTAATTACATGAGGTTTGGTAGAGCAGTCGTACTGTTACAGGTATTTGTAGCAGTAGTGTATTATATTGTAATGGCAGCTTCTCACTACGATTTGAAGGACAGCAGCCGTTACGTTGTGTTCTAAGAAATGGTTTCCAGAAAGGTTCCTGGAAGTTGTCCATGATATCTATTATTCAGTTTGTTCCAATATTCCGCCCTACAAAAGGAGTGTGTCTGTTCTTGTTATAGGGAAATCTTGGTGGCGCACAGGGCCAATGGAGGCTGTCTGTTTTCATTACATTACTGCAGCTCAGCGTTATTGTCCAGTTATACCTAGTTGCTGTCTCCTACCTGACTGCTTTATATCCAACTTTCCCTATGGTGTCCCAAATCCTTTCTCAGGACGTTTCGCTAAGCTAGCAAGAATTGTGGAAAGTATGCATCAAACTTTGAAGACCTCTAGTTATCTGGCAGATTGACTGGTAAAAGAAAACGTTGCCAGCAAGGTGATTCATAAAAAGTGAATACCCATCTAGAATTAAACGATGAATTTAGAAACAATCCTTCTTGAAAAGTACCCAGCAAATTGTCGTGACTCCTCGTCAACCTGTGTGAAGTGGCTCACACATGTCGCTAGATGGAACACGACGTCGCTATAGCACAAGATCACCAGGAATAGCAATGGTGGTGATCACATGGCCTCACCTCAGATGGCGAGGATGGTGATCACTCAGACTCACCAGGGATGGCGACGCGGGTGATCACTCACCTCGCTAGACGAAACATGCACCTCGTCATAGCACATGTTCACCAGGGATGGCGAGGATCGTGATCACTCATCCTCACCAGGGATGGCGACATGAGTGATCACTCATCCTCACCAGGGATGGCGACATGAGTGATCACTCACTTCGCTAGATGAGACGCACACCACGTCATAATGCACATTCACCACGGATGGCAAGGATTGTGATCAGTCACCTCGCTGGATAAAACTCGTACCTCGTGATAGCACAGGTTCACCACAGATGGTGAGGATCTTGATCACCCACACTCACCAGGGATGGCGACACGAGTGATCACTCACCTCGCTAGATGAAACGCACACCATGCCATAGAGCATGTTCACCACGGTTGGCGAGGATCTTGATGACTCACACTCACCAGGGATGGCAAGGCGGTTGATCACTCACCTTGTTAGATGAAAAGCTCATGATCATCGACATTGGTAATCATGCAGCCTCACATCTGCCAGATCAAAGTATGTTTTGCCAGAGAAGGTATTGCCATATGTATCTTCCCTCTAACCACAGACAAGGTGTTCATGTTGATATTTCCCTATGTATTTTTCCTGTAACCAGAGAAAAGGTGTTTATGGATAGTTGCTTTCATTTTAGAGATACCTCTATCTAAATTCAATTGATATTCTCTCTATATAATCTTGTTTGATTCAACTCTGAAGTATTACATGGAAATCAGTGTGAAACAAAGCACATTTGATACGTATGGGACTTATACTTCATGCCCACACTTCCTAGATAGGCTACATGTTGAACAGTGGTGCTGTCTCAACAACTTTGGCAATGGTGGTGATAAGTTGCCACTGTGACTGAGAGTGAGTGACGGATGATGCAATCCTCAGAGAGCATTGACTTGGAGTGACACAAATTCACGCATTGAGTGAGACAAAGGCTGGCAATGGTGGTGATAAGTTGCCATTCTGAGTGAGAGTGAGTGACAGATGATGCAATCCTTAGAGATTATTGACATGGAGTGACACAAGTTCACGCATTGAGTGAGACCAATGTTGGCAATGGTAGTGATAAATCGCCATTTTGTGTGAGAGTTGATGCCAGTGGCACGGGAGTGGTACATAATCACACAGTGAGTCAGATCCATGTTGGCGATGCTTGTGATAAGCCGCCATTCTGAGTGAGAGTTGACAGGCAGTGGCACATACTCACACAGTGAGTTAGATCCATGTTGGCGATGGTGGTGATAAGTCACCATGCTTTGTGAGGGATGACAAGGGGTGGCACATACTCACGTAGTGAGTGAGATCATGTTGGTGACTGTTGTGATAAATTGTCATGCCATGTGAGACTGACACACAGTGGCGAAAGATGACACAGTGAGTTATCACTCAGAAAGGAGTCACCATTGATGACCAATCATGGCAACAGATAACGACAATTTGCTGGGTAATCATGAAATTAGTTGCAAAAAATGCAAATCTTTACAATCTTTCATGCCCTTAAAGAATATTGATTGAATTAATGATTACTGTGAATGAAATATTGTGTTCCAAAGGCTGTAATTCTATTATTTCCATGAATTACATAAATTCTTTTTCCTTGACGACATTGTGAGTTTTTATGAATCACACTGCCGAGGAAATAAAAAAGCAACAGCAGTAGTCAGGGGTTTGGGGAAAAATAGAGGAGGAAGGATAGGATTTTGAACAAAAGGATAGCAAAATGTGATTGTAAAAGACAAATTTCAGGAGAATTAATTATTGCAATTGTAACAGAGAATATTCAAGAGAATCAATTTTTTTATTGCAAACTTGTGGAAAAACAGGGAACAACCTACTCAATCAAATAATTGCAAATTGAAGAGGCAGATGGACAGGTGTTAGTATGAAATTAAACATTTAGGTATGCAGAGAGATGTGATGCTGTGGGCAGATGTATAAAGTAAGTGGAACATTGGCCAGTATCTAGTAATGATTACGCTGGCTGACCGGGTGATCATCAAGCTGAGTTTAAAGTGGTAATTTTATTGATTGGAGACCTCTGATTACCAGTAGGACCAGCCAAGCAGGAGATGTAGGCACCAGTTTTGATACACCATATCAATGAATGGGTGCTGTATTATTACCATGCTGTTTGGCTAATGACAGGAATTCAAAAGGCCATGGATTTACCTTGATGTCATACTAGTTAACATCCCTTAGGCTTTGATGTGTTAATGTAACTAATTCTATGTTTTTCTCTCTTTTCTAGGTGAGTTTTACAGATTATAAAGTCCTAAATCTATCAAAATTAATTATGTAAGGTTAATTCTTATTATCACCCAGCGTATAATAAGGTGTGGCCCCTGTCAGGATGGACGCTTGCAGTGTATTATAAATGAACCCTAATATATCTGCGCAAGAATATAATACACAAAATAAAAACTAGTAGGTAATGAGGGTATAGGGATGACAAGGAAATGTGATGAATGGTTGAGAATGCTTCCTTTCCCACTCAGGAGATCTTGGATAATGTTGTCTCTCTATTTTAGCATGTCAGAACTTCTTTTTTGCCTTATTTGTATAACAAGGTAGCTGCTTGTTTACTTCCTATTGTCCAATAGAGCTATGTGTATTTGAGCAGATGCTAGGGTACTGAGTCAGCCATGTTGACACTGCCACAAAGTCACTCCATATGACTATTGGGGGGTGGCACTTGTCTCATATGAGAGTTGGTCTCGTGATGGTCCTCCTCTCTACATAAGAGCTACCTGAGAATTTGCTTCTGTTTTCTTCATACATCTTACTTGTTCGACTAACTTTCCATCTTACGGGATCAAAGTGTGATAACTAGTTTAAATACATATATTTTTTTATAAAATGGATGTCTTTTTACTTTATTTCTACATTATGAAAGTGAGGTATTTTACTCTACATTAGCTCCTAGTAGGCATAACAGAATGGTTTATATCTTCTCTTCCTTTGCACCAATATTTAGCACCTGTTTGTTAAAATCTATAGAGACAAGCATGAAGTAATTCTCAATGATCGCTTGTTTTCCAATGACTTGGAAAAGGTACTAACTAACTCCAGTACAATCAATAAACAAGATGTTTGTCAGGCATGAGGTATGTGTTGATGGACCAGAATGCGAGGGCTGTGATTTGATAGCCCTGTACTGGGAAAAGAGGTATTACCTTGTTCTGGTGCCTCACCGAGGAGGTTAATAGCACATTATATTGCCTTTACTGGGATGTCACTAGATTCTATCCTCCCAGAATTCATTCCTATCTTTCCTAGAATTATCCTGCCTAGACCTCTCTCCTAAAGTTCACCCCCTAGGGCTTCTTGAACCCACAATCTGCCCCCTCCTCTCTAAAGGGCCAGGGGTTCCAAAACCCTTCTGGTAATGAATTACTGCATCTATTCTATGGAGTTCTGGGCTTCACCTGGCAGCCCAAACATTTGACAGCTAAAGGCTATCTGGACTAGCCTAGAAAGCCCAAAGGAATCCCATGTGATCTATATGGTCCCACATAAAAAAAAAACAAGCAGAAATTTTGCTTAAAATCACATGTCTCCCAAAGTGTAATGAGCCACCATAGAGGTAAGTGAAAAAAAAAGCGTACTCATTTATAAACTTGATGGGTCAGTATTATGCACTATCTATGAAAAACTGATAATAAGAATATTTTTTTCACAAAATATATAGGGCCAAACTTTAGAAAAAAAGCAATCCAGCAAATTGTCGTGACTCCTCGTCAACCTGCATGAAGTGGCTCACACATGTCGCTAGATGGAACACGACGTCGCTATAGCACAAGATCACCAGGAATAGCAATGGTGGTGATCACATGGCCTCACATCAGATGGCAAGGATGGTGATTACTTAGACTCACCAGGGATGGCGATGCGGGTGATCACTCACCTCGCTAGATGAAACACGCACCTCGTCATAGCACATGTTCACCAGGGATGGCGAGGATTGTGATCACTCATCCTCACCAGGGATGGCGACATGAGTGATCACTCATCCTCACCAGGGATGGTGACATGAGTGATCACTCACTTCGCTAGATGAGACGCACACCAAGTCATAATGCACATTCACCATGGATGGCAAGGATTAGTCACCTCGCTAGATAAAACGCGTACCTCTTGATAGCACAGGTTCACCACAGATGGTGAGGATCTTGATCACCCACACTCACCAGGGATGGCGACACGCGTGATCACTCACCTCGCTAGATGAAACGCACACCATGCCATAGCCAATGTTCACCACGGTTGGCGAGGATGGTGATGACTCACACTCACCAGGGATGGCAAGGCGGTTGATCACTCACCTCTCTAGATGAAACGCGCACCACGTCATAGCGCAGGTTCACCATGGATGGCGAGAGTGGTGATCACTCAGACTCACCAGTGATGACGATGCTGGTGATCACTCACCTTGTTAGATGAAAAGCTCATGATCATCGACATTGGTAATCATGCAGCCTCACATCTGCCAGATCAAAGTATGTTTTGCCAGAGAAGGTATTGCCATATGTATCTTCCCTCTAACCACAGACAAGGTGTTCATGTTGATATTTCCCTATGTATTTTTCCTGTAACCAGAGAAAAGGTGTTTATGGATAGTTGCTTTCATTTTAGAGATACCTCTATCTAAATTCAATTGATATTCTCTCTATATAATCTTGTTTGATTCAACCCTGAAGTATTACATGGAAATCAGTGTGCAACAAAGCACATTTGATAAGTATGGGACTTATACTTCATGCCCACACTTCCTAGATAGGCTACATGTTGAACAGTGGTGCTGTCTCAACAACTTTGGCAATAATGGTGATAAGTTGCCATTCTGAGTGAGAGTGAGTGACAGATGATGCAATCCTCAGAGAGCATTGACTTGGAGTGACACAAATTCACACATTGAGTGAGACAAAGGCTGGCAATGGTGGTGATAAGTTGCCATTCTGAGTGAGAGTGAGTGACAGATGATGCAATCCTCAGAGAGCATTGACATGGAGTGACACAAGTTCACATATTGAGTGAGACCAATGTTGGCAATGGTAGTGATAAGTCGCCATTTTGTGTGAGAGTTGATGCTAGTGACACGGGAGTGGTACATAATCACACAGTGAGTCAGATCCATGTTGGCGATGCTTGTGATAAGCCGCCATTCTGAGTGAGAGTTGACAGGCAGTGGCACATATTGAGGGAGTGAGTGAGATCCATGTTGGCGATGGTGGTGATAAGCTGCCATTCTGAGTGAAAGCTGACCGGGAGTGGTACATCATCACACAGCGAGTCAGATCCATGTTGGCGATGCTTGTGATAAGCTGCCATTCTGAGTGAGAGTTGACAGGCAGTGGCACATACTCACACAGTGAGTTAGCTCCATGTTGGCGATGGTGGTGATAAGTCACCATGCTTTGTGAGGGATGACAAGGGGTGGCACATACTCACGCAGTGAGTGAGATCATGTTGGTGACTGTTGTGATAAATTGCCATGCCATGTGAGACTGACACACAGTGGCGAAAGATGACGCAGTGAGTTATCACTCAAAAAGGAGTCACCATTGATGACCAATCATGGCAACAGATAACGACAATTTGCTGGGAATTATTCTTAAATTAATAATTTGTACTTCAGTGGTAAACTGTGCACTATAGTAATACCATCTACCCTGGCCTGCTGCAAATATTGTGTAAATTGGATAGTTTTTGGCTAAACTACAGCATTTCTTAGCGAAAATTCAGGAAGAAATAAGTGTTAGGTTCCCACTTTGCTGCACCGAGCTTTAGTACAACCAGTGAGCATAGTGAGGTGATTTTGTTTGGGTAGAACCTGCATGTCTGCTGCAATCTCATACATCTGATTTGATAATAAGCAAATTTCAGTACCTATTTCATGATTAACAAGGTTGGAAAAATAAATTCTTACTAATTCTTATGACTGTTACTTAGATTTAAAGCTACCCCTCAATGAAATTTGACTAATGCATAACAACCATTTCAAGTCTAGGCATCCTTCTAATTTTTCACATGCGGTCATGTCTCCTTGCTTCATCCACCCAGGTGACCTCCATCAGCCTTTTTCTTTATTCCCTCTCCCTACATCATCTCAGTCCTGTCTGTATGAAGGACATAGATATGAGATGTACAGAGACTGTGGGAGGATTAACTTTGTAGAGATCAGGGTCATCCCTTGTTTTTCAAGGGGTGGGTTGATGATAATGTATTCTAGGCAGTGTGTTTATCCTATGCTTTACAAGATAAATAAAGATTGATGGTATAAATTACCGTATTCTTACGCCCAACGTACCAGCTGCCATTTGAATGTGTACTTGGGCCCAAAATGAGGCTGGAGTGGATATAGGCACACTGCAAAGATGGTGTTTAGATTTTAAACATGTTTAGGTCTAAACATGTTTAAAACCTAAACAAATAGGTCAGTTAGGTGTCTCATCGACTACACATTTAGGAAATGAACACTTTTATTCTAACTACATAATCATTAACGCTAAACATGTTTAGATGTTTAGAGTTGAGACAGTTGAATAAAAGGTGTTTAGATTTAAACATCAATATGTTTAGATACTTGGATGTTGAATCCACACCAGGTAGCAGCACTACCTTTGACTGGACTATCTATGTCATGTGAATAGAAAGGGCAATAGATAATTGACTAGATTCACCTCATGCCACCATCATTACCATAAAATAATCAATAAACTCCATGACTGACACCTATTTGATGTTATTCTGGAATAGATAAGGCAATGTCCTTCCTGCCAAGCTGTTGTACTTTCTCAAGTCTCTTCTGATGCAGTGTGTAAAATATGTGCACACACGTATATAGCTGTGGCTGACATCTTTAGAGACTTTGACAAGTAAATACCTGCTGATGTCCCCCCTAGTAAATGAGAAAACACAAAAATTCATATATAGCTAAACACAAAGTTTTAACCTAAACACCTACATTTCTAAACACTTGAGCTAAGCACATTGTTTGGCTAAACATGTTTAGAAAGTTAATATGATTACAAAAACGTTGCAAGAATATGTTTAGAATTGTGTTTAGGATCTAAACACCATTTTTGCAGTGCAGGGAGTGGCAATCAGGAGTATTTATTGCACAGGGGAGTGACGATGGACGGTTTAACATAATCTCTGTGGGCCATTGTTATTAGCACAAAATAAATCTCCTGGGTATGGTCCCTTGAATTAGCTTTTATGCTTACTTCCAACTGCTGAACTTGTTTTCCATTCTAAAACATATATGTGACATGTACTAGGAATAGGGACCCTAATGCACCCTGCACTAAGGGCCTTTTTCGCAGATCCTGTCACATATACATAACGATATTTAATCAACTCACAAGGCTTTACCAGTTGGTTTCATGCATAAACACAGAGAGTAAAGTTTTCTATTAAGTTTCTGTATTGGGATTCCCTGAGGTACACATCTGCTGAGTGGCTCTGACAGATTCTATCATATTTATCAGTAATGTTCTGCCATGTAGAGGGATGTAGAGGGAATGTGTCTGTTCCCATTATAATGGCATTTTATGGTGGGCTGGGCTTATTTTCAAAATATATAGATTCACTTTCTATAGCTATACAATTGCTTTGAGTACTACTCAAATTTTATTTCCCTATTCCCTCTACATGTATGAAGGAGGTCTTCTTAGGCCTACGGTTATCCATTAGGTTCATAATAACTCCACTTTAGGACATTCTCCTATTTGCTGATCCTCTAGCATAGCTTCGCTAAATTACACACAAGTGTTTCTCCTGTCTTCAGGGTATTCCTATGAGGGGTTTATTTCCATTCTGCCCATTTCTGTGAAATCCTTGAATCAGGATGGCCAGAGGGCATTTCTCAAGATGGTACGACTGCACACAGCCACTCAAAATGGGGGTAATCATAGGGAATGCCCTACAACTGTTCTGTGTGATAAGCAATTACTGTAGTGATTACATAGGGTTTGCTAGGGACGTCGTACCAAAGCAATGTTAAGTGACAACTAGATGTATTGCTGTAATGACATTTGAGTGAGAAACCCCACTAGAAATATGAAAGGGTGTAGTTCTACCAACTGCCCATTCCCATTGTCTACAAACATCGATTTGTCTAGGGGACTTAGGTGGGTTGGAAATCTATTAAACTGAAGCATTGGACCATTGGTAAGCACGGCTTTGTAGAAACAACACCTTCAATTCACCACCAAACAGATCAGTAGGTAGTTCTAAATGTAAAAGGGAACATGGGAGATTGACTGAAAGACTTAACTAGATTAGTGTGACATGAAACACTTAGACAGCGAGGAATTTTTGGGTTAAGGATGTGTGGATCTAGTGGGGATTGGGCAGGTTGGTAGAGTTGGACATGTCTGTGAAGGTATTCGCTGAACTGATACGAATGAAACGAAAGTATGTGAAGGAGAGGACCTGGGAAAATAGCGAAAGTAGTAGGCAGAGGAGCTGGCGGAATGAGAAATTCAGGAAAAAACAAATAAAACATGAAGAATGAGAAAGGACAGTTGGACTGTTAAAATGTCGGACCCTACAAGTCTATCTATTGACTTCTCTGTTATCAACATATTTGACAAACAGAGAATACAAGGAGCGGTATGAACCCCTCTTAGCTAAAATTGCATATCACATGTTTTGCCAGCAATATCTGAGCAACTAGAATATTCATACTGCTATGGCAGTTAAACCTATCATTCTCGATAAAAGGGGATTTCTTGCATGGCCGTGGTCCGAGGTACAGCCGTGATCAAGAGTGCATTTCCCAAGTGTAACGACTGAACACAGCCACTATGATTTGAAATTCTTAGGTAATGCACCATGGCTGCTCCATATGATTTATGTACTGGCAGTTGTACCAGTGCAATCATCTAAGACCAATAGATGTAGGTCTGTGATGTATTGCACTGACAGATCCCATTACAATCTGAAGGGATCTTATTGTACCATCTTGAGAAATGCCTTCCTGGGATGAGGTAAGGGGATGGCTGTGTAATGGTGCTTTGGGTTGGGGAGGCGGGAAAGTCACTGATTGGCTCATTTTGAGGTAGGGCTTTAGCTCACATGACTATTCATTGTATCCTTGGATTTAGACTTTATCAAAGTCCCACCACGCAGAAGGCAAATGCCATTAGAGAATCAATCAAGGTAACTATGTGAGCAGAATGGGCTTTGCCTTAGCCATCCCATGTGTTCTACATCTACTTGAAGCATGCGGCACTAGTTCATGTAAGGCAAAGGTAAATTATAGATGTCACAATATATTTTTTTCTAATGTAATAATGCATTATGATATTTTGTATTGATTTTGCAATCTGATATCTACAGCCATTTACTCCTTTCGGATACTGAGGCAACATTAGTATTAGTCAGTATAGTAAAGTGTGGTTTTGGTATTGCAATGTTGAGTTTTATGGCAGGTATTTTTGAAGCAACTTTCTTCTCCTTTGTAAAGGTATGTCTGCTATGACCTAGATACTTATAAATGGTTTCATTCTTAATCCCTCAGCCTATATCACCCCCCTCCTTCCTGTGCAACCTGCAGTATCAGGTTGGAAGATTGGTAGTGGGAGGATTTATCACCTTGAGGTAAAGGTTATCCTTGGACTAGCTCAGATGACCATCTCCATAACCTGGATAGGGTTGTATTCAGGGTCAGAGATTGTCTTAGTACCATGGCCTCCCTTTGGGGGTGCTACATTCATCTCGGTAAGTGACCAGCGGAGGGTGCACAGGACTGATGGAAGATATCTGTGTCCATTATGCTGCTGCTGTTTTGGGTTTGGGCTGGTTCCCAAGCTCAATACATGCATGCTGACATCAGCAATCTCTAGCAGACCTTGCAGAATTGTGACAAGTAATTCTCTAATTTTGAAAATGGCATCTAAATTGTTGCTTTATCACTCAATGGGGATATGAAATTGTGGAGAGAAACAACTATCTAGGATGAACAAATTAAATGAAAAGTGAACAACAATCAAATCATCTTCAAACTTGTTCTGCATAAAGAAAAGGTAGTTACAGTGGCAAAACAACTACCACTGGCAGTGAAACCAAGAGAGTCCATGTATCATTGACAAATGGTATAAATAAGGGAACCGCCCACTCTACCCAATAATTGTGAATTGCAGAGGCAGATGGAAAGGCACTAGGAAGGAATGGGACACATAGGTGAGTAGAGAGATGCTAAGCAGAGTGCTGTTGAATTGTTAAAGAGGGAGGTTGGCTAGTATCTCGTTCTGCTTAGGCCGGCTGGCCAGGTAATCCCACTGAGGCAGGTGATAATTACATTGATTGGGCACCTCTTATTGGCAGCTATTCCACGCACTGTACGACTACCTTAACTGTTCTTATCATGGATCAGAGACTATTTATAGCCTCTTATGCATACAAATGTACATAAGTGATGAAAGATACAAATATAGTATACATACTCAATAAGTAAATCGTCAAAGTGACTGGGCCCTAGCCGTTGATATGCTTTGACAGATTTTATCATGTTTATTACCAATGTACCACCCACCGAAAAGAGTGTGTCTGTTCTTGTTATAAAGACATTTTGTACTGCACAGGGCCAATGGAGTCTGTCTGTTTTCATTACGTTGCTGCAGCTCAGCTGTATTGTCTAGCTGTATCTACTTGCTGTCTCCCACCTTACTGTGTTATGTCTGACTGTCCCCTTGGTGTTCCCACTCTATCCTCGGGATGTTTTGCCGAGATACACAGAATTTCTGTGAGTATCCATTTGATTTTAAAGACTTTGCACAATTGTGTCTAACTACCTCTTCTAACTAGCTATTAAGCAGATTGACACAGGGAAGATTGTGTAGCTGCTTACTACACTGATGCAAAAATAATATTTCAAAAGCAACAGCAGCTGAAGGGGCTGAGGGAAAACAAAGATAAAGGAACAAAGATAGTGATTTAAAAAAAAAAAAAGATACATAAGTGTAGAAGAAAATATCAAGGAGCAAGACATTAAAGCAAATATGAACAAAACATCAACTAAAAAAATGTTCTTCATGGAACATAGGTTTTCAGAATGGCTAAACACCTCTATTGGAACCAAGAGAATGGGTGTTTTATTGACAAATGTGTTGCAAACCTGGGAAAAAAACAGGGAACATCCCACTCAATCCAATAATGGCAAATTACATAGGCGGAGAAGAAGGTGTTAGTAGGGAATGAGCCATGTAGGCAAGCAGGGAGATGTGATGGGGTGGGCTGATAAATAAAATAAGGGGAACATTGGCTAGTATCCGCTAGTGATTACACTGGCTGGCAAGGTAATCATTGGTCGTTGGGTTGTAAAACCATTGATTGGGTGCCTCTCATTGTCGGTTAGATCACCCAAGGGGGAGATACAGGCAGCAGTTTGATGATCCCTATAACCAAGTGGGTCCTCTATACTGGAGTGGTCTCTTTTAGTGGCGGAGTGTAAAGAGGAAAATGCACCTAGGGAGCTAAGAAAAATAATTTCGACTTGAAAAATCAGCTTCAGAAATTCTCCACTCCCTGGATAACGTTGATACATGTTCAGTAGAAGTATTTTACTTGTCCTACAGGTGCGCAAGACATTTTGACATACAGTGTGATGAAAAGAGTATCTTCATTGATCACAGGTCTTTTCCCCAGTCTATATACCAAGATAACATTGTATACAGGCGTCTCGTCTATCATCAAAACTACCACAACCAAACCTATTTTAAACTTCTTGCTGATACCAGCTATTTCCCTTTTGTCCGTATTTCTCAATGTTATGTCAAAGTAAGAGGGGCTTTGATGCAATGGATTATACTTCATATTCAGCTATCTGCTTAGCTTATGTCTCAACATTATACACATATCTATTCCACAGTTGACAGCCACTGAGTGTCTGCTTATGATGAAAAGGAACAAGGGCCATAGGCTACTTAAAAGAAGTAGATATGAAAGGTGTTATTGCACAGATTTCACCAGACACACCCATCTATTGAAGTTTCTGTTATACAATATAGTTATGATTATGGACAGAAAAATACAGGGCTATTTAAATTTCATTTGGGTAAGATAACACACTGCATCTCAGCAATATCTGAATCACTAGCATATCCCTATACTGCTATCAGAGTTATTTACCGTTCTCGAAGAAAGAACAATTGGTCTAGAGTCTAGATTCTGTGCATGGTCATGCTCTGAGAGAAAGCCTCTGGTCTGAGATGAGGTAGGGTGTGTGATGGTGCATTAGGTGGGATAGTCACCGATTGACTCATTCTGGTGTAAGGATTTGGGTGACATGTGTGTTCATTGAATGCTGGGATTCAGGCAACCTGGAGGCCTGATCAATGACGTACCACCAAGAAGGCAAATGTCACTAGAGAATCAACCAAAGTAACTATGTGGACAGCAGCTTTGCCTGAGGTTTCTGATATGGTTCTGCACCTACTTGAAATATAATTATGGTACTACTTCATATGAGGTCAAGGTAAATTATCAATATCACAATGTTATTTTCTAATGTATTATGACATTTCTCTTGATAAACCGTTGAAATAGTGCTTGTTCCTGTTGAGAGTTGATATGCTTCCGAAAGGTTACTATGATGCTTTAAGAAGTAAATCCTTAAACTCATTTGACAGGGAGAACAATGACTTGACCTCCCTGAAAGTAATTTACAAAGTTTGTTGGAGACTGTAAGAGTGATTTTGTCTTTATTCAGAGTGACGCATTCATTAACTCCTAGATAGGAAAAAAGAGAAGAGTCATGGAAAGTGTCGGTGAGGGTGATTGCATCAGGTACTGCTTGGAAATGTGGATGGAGATGAGCAGGAAGATATTCAGAATTATTGTAACGCGTCCAATGTAGTAGAAAAAACAACATGTTCATGGTGTGCTTCATATGCAGTTGGGAAACAAAGGCTACAATTTTATGGTCCTGCTCTTAGATAATTGTGATACTGACATCACGATTGTTTGTCTGATGCTTTCAGGTTGAAATGATAGTGCATCTACATTGAGATATGTGACTGATAACAAAACAAATAGCTAAATCTCATTTGAGTATAAAATGAGCGTTTTAGACTTTAACCAAATGCAAAATGAATATCATGGATGATACTGAGGTAAGGAGTGGCCTGTGAACCATAGCATAAATATTTAGCCTAAGTGAGTCATACATTATCTAGGTTAGCCGACAATCACAGGTACCACCTGTAATTACCTTTCAGCCAATGAAATCAGTAGGCATGCTGGCCAATCCTCCTCTCTAACAATTCAACGGCTCTCAGCTTAGCATCTATCTGTCTACCTATGTGTCCCATTCCCTCCTAACACCTTTCCATCTGCCTCTGAAATTTGCAATTATTGGCCAGGGAGGGTGGTTCCCTTTTTCTTCAGGTCTACAACACATTTGCAAATAAAACATGGACTCTCGTGGTTCAAGTGGTAACTCTGAAAGCTTTACATCATGCGAAACAAACTTAAGATGATTAAATTTTTGTTTTTGTATTTATACAAATCCTATCTTTCCTGAGCTCTGGAACAAGTCTGACCAAAAAGGTCCTCATGAGTGGAAAGAAAATCCACACTGCAGCAGCATGATGGACACAGACAACCTCCATTTGTCCTGGACAAAATATCCCTATAAGGGGAACCAGCCCTGCGAACAGAAATCACATGCCTGTAGCTAGCACCACTGATCCCATGTTGGCCATAATGCTATGGGGAATAATATCACTTGTAGTGCTATAGGCAGGTGATCTGGATCAGCCTGATACTAGAAGCAGGTGATCTCAGCAAGCCTCGTTTCAGATCAAATTAGGTCATGAGGTCATAACATCACACACAGTGATGGCAGCCAGCTGGCCGCTTGAGTCGGCCACCAGTGTGCAGTGATGGTGGAATTAAAATGATTAGGGATTAATAGTAAACCAAATAATCATACTCCAAGCTCTAATAGAACTAGAAACAATTAAAGGGCTAATGATACTGTCCCTATGCCATCTGTCAGTGACTGACAGCCTTCAGTTGGTCCTGAACTGAGGGTTTGTTGTGTATAAGAAGATAAGATCACCTGCCTATAGCAATACATAATGATCCCATTTCCCATAGTGCTACGGGATCAGTGGCGCTAGCTACAAGCGGCTTACATTCTGTTCAGAGGGGACGAGGAACAGACACACTGCTTTTTTCAACATGATGAATCCTGATCATCATTTGAATATCATTGTGATGGCAGGGGCTAAACAGTTACAGCACTCTCATCCACAAACCTTCCCCCCCCCCCGTGAGTCTACAAGAGTACCCTCTGCTGGTCACTCACACAGATGATAAATGCGGCACCCCCAGTGGGAGACTGTGGAACTAAGCTGACCTCTGACCCTGAATACAACCTTATCCAGGTTAGGGAGATTTAGCTTTCTTTTTCATCTTGTCCAATTTGCTAAATGCCATGCCCTGTTCAGATATAAAATGAGAGCCCCTTCTTCTTGATACGTTTTGATACTGAAAATCCATAGTGGGTGCTAACTGTTAATATGCTCTGAAAGATTTTATCATATTTATTACCAGTTTTTGGCCCTAAAGAAGGAGTGTGTCAGTGCCCATCATGAAGACATTTTGTGATTCACAGGGCCAATAGAGCTTGTCTGTTTGTATTATGCTGCAGCCACATGGCAATATTGTCCAGCCGTACCTACTTGCTGTCCCTCACCATAGTGATTTATGTCATAGTGTCACCACATTGTCCCCAATCCATCCCTAGAACATTTTGCTAAACTACCTAGTACTGTGGAAAGTATGTCTTATTTTGAAAATATTCATCGCTTAATCACTTCTTTCTGGGCATTTGGCAGATTTTGTGTATATATTTCCTAAGCCAATGCCAATGAATCTTTGGTGTATAGGAGAATGGTCAGAGGAAATGAAAAGCAATATTTGGAAGCAGTATGGGCTGAGGTTAAAGAATTAGAGGAGGAAGAATAGGATTAAAACAATAAAAGAATTGGAGAAGAAAATATTCAGGAGCAGGACAGAATAAAAATTTAAAAAAAAAAAACATCAATTTAAAAAATGTTCTTCTTCAGAGTGGTAGAACAACATTGTTGGGACCAGGAAAATCAATGATTTATCAACAAGTGTGTTGTGGTTCTGGCAAAATCGGAAACTGCCCACTCCATCCAATAATTGCAAATTAAAGAGGCAGAGGGAAAGGTGTTAGTAGGCAATGAGCCAGGAAAGCAAGCAGATAGATGTGATAAAGTGGACTGATGAATAAGATAAGAGGAACATTGGCCAGTTTCCCCTAATGATTATGCTGACTGACGAGGTGATCATCAAGCTGAGTTAGGTGGTAATTATATTGATTGGACATCTCTTATTGTTAGTTAGACAACCCAAGGGGATATGTAGGCATCACTTTCGATATATAAGGGAGTGGGCCCTGTGTACCGTAACTGCTTTTTTAAGTTTCTGGGCCTCAAATAAGCACCAGTCTCAAAGATGTGCTGGGCCACAGGAGTATCTAAATCAATTTTATGTACTAAAACCAAAACTGTTTTCACCTCCTCTTAGCGTTTGAAGTATCTGAGGCTTAGTGGAGTGGGAATATGGACTAGGCCTATTCAATACCAGCACCGGACTGGTAGTAATCAGGGATTTGCAAAAGCGCTACTGTTGATCTGACAGCAAACATCTCTGAGCATCGCATTCCCAAGGCACCATGAACCTCAGGGATCGAGTAAATAACTTGAGAAGATTATTGACACTTCGACAATGTAGAAGGTTCCAATTAAACAAGGATGGCTCTCAAGTGTATATCCCGAGTGTATATCATATTCCTAGGGACTGTATGATTTCAAGGGATTGAGCCTTTAAAGTTGCCCCTGATCTTGAATAGGTATACTGTATGGATAAATTATAAAGAATCATGCTGCCAATGGTTCAGGAGATACTACTACGCTGTAAAAAAAATGTCATCAAAATAACTATGGAATCCTTGTCTCAAAGTTGCCAGAGATCCTTACACCACCGTACTGCCAACTGGGGCTTCTTGTAAAAACTACACTGGTTCCCTGCTGTATAATTATGGTGGTTCACTGGTTAGTATTACAAGGATCCCCGGTAGATTGAACAGTTGTCTTTACAGTGCACTCCATCACTTCTGTTACTCTATCATAGGTGTGTGATATGGCAAACTTTTGCTGTGCCATTGAAAGGCAGGAAGATTATTTATCATCTAAGGCAGTATTTATTTTTGTATTTTTATGAGACCCATGTCTTTTCTTACAGCAAATATGAGCCACCAAAGGTTTTTCTATCACCGATGTAAATCCTGCAGACTAGGACAGGACTAGGACAATTATCTAAATGAAGATTATATTTGACTATACCGGCAGTATACATGTGTATCTGATTGCTTCTATAGAATCCTAGACAAACCATATGATGAATATTCTTTTGATATACATGAGGTCCATATACTTAGATCTATATCTGTGTTACCATCCATTTATTTACTCCCACTACTAACACATTGATACACATTTAACCCAGGGCCGTTTGATTTCAACAAGTCAAACTAAAAGTAATTTCAGTGGGTGCATGGGAACCCCATGTGACAAAAATCCAATCAGGTTAATGTTACCCATTATGTTTGAATAGAATTCCATCATTTATGAGTGTCTTTTGTGTTTTTCAGTTGAACTACACTGGTGCCAGTATGAATCCTGCCCGCTCGTTAGGTCCTGCTGTAGTGATGAACCTCTGGGACGACCATTGGGTAGGTGACATTTGCCTTCTACTTTTATAATTTCAATGACCTTCATTAATGGTATATGTAGAGAATCTTTAAATCACAGGAAGGTAAATTAATTATACAAACACTGGCCGTGATTTCTCCTGATTTCATGATAACTCTGAATAAAGTGTATGCTCCGCATTTTGCATTCGGACATGATTAACATAGGCTACACAATATTTACCCCATGTGCCATGCTGCATGCTGTTTGGATTTTCCCATTTGTACTACAATATGATTTATGTAATGTAGTGCCTTACTTGGAGGCCGTTTCACTGTGTTTAATCATAAAAAACGGACTTTCGTCTTTGCAAAGATGGGCATCCATATTTTGGTTTTAGGGTCCGTATTTTAAATATGGAGGGAGTAGGGGCTGTAGGTATTCAAATATGGACATAAATCTGAAATACAGATGTCTGTATTTGATATATGGACGTCCGTATTTGCAAATACAGACGTCTGTATTTATTGATTAAATGTGGTAAAACTGCCTCCAGGGTCTTATAGAGTAGATACCATGTAAATTGTCAATACACCGATAATAATGGTGAAATAGATAAAAGCTCTGTCAGTGCATCAGGGTTACAGGCCAACAGTTCTATCCACCTTTTCTTTAAAGAGCTTAGATTTATTATCAATAATGACAGGGAAATGTCACTAAAACTTTCGGGGGTCTAGATGGGGGGTCCCCATGTCACATGTCGATTTTAAGAAAAGGCCATGTCACATGTCACTAAATTTCTATTTCCCCAAGTCTCTGTCACTAAGCTCCATGTCACATATCGATTTTAAGGAAAGGTCATGTCTCATGTCACTAACTTTTTCATTCTCCATGTCCTTGTCACTAAGCTCCATGTCACATGTCGATTTTAAGAAATGGCCATGTCACCCTGTCGAATTTAGGGGTCTAGACCCATACTTTCATAATGGGAGGCAACCCTTGCTGTACCTTATACATACTCTCAGACCACTTTGAAGAGTGCCACAGAACATTACAGGAACCTCTCTCTATGCCATCCAAAATATGATTCCAAATTATCAGCCAAATTATTATGAACAATTTTCCATCCTATCGCAAGGGAGTTTTAGAGTGCCATTTTCACTGAATGATTGATTGATCTAGCATATGGATGTGGTATGCATAGATATCAGAATGGTTTTTGGTTCTATATGGGGCTTTCATAAAATGAATGGGAAAGTGATTGCTGGGAGTGCTACAATTGTGAGATAGATAGACGGTAGATAGTGGGCTCGCCCTTACAATCTTGCTGGGATGCACATGAATCACAATTATCTATTTGTACGGTGCAGTCCACAAACATCCTTAGCTTAGAAAAAAGACAGGTTTTCCCCCTAAAGGCCATTAACAAGGTAGCAGGACAGTAACTAAGCTGCTGGTGACCTTCTATGGAGAGATGACCTGTTTAATCTTGCCATCATTCTGAGATTTTGATAAAGGTATCTGTCAAACATTCATACCCCACAAGAGGTAAATACTGACACTGCCGTTGTTTTATTGTTTACTGGTGATTTCCTTTCTTCTAAGACTTTATTGTTCATTTGGTCAGAAGAATATTTGATGATATTTTGATATAATACTAGACTGCTTTGACATGAAACCCTGAGTTACTAGTCTCTGAGGAATGATGTCTGACAATCAATTACTGTGAAATCAAATTAGCCAGCCATTGTAGCTCTGTTCTCTAGAACATCGATTTCAATCATGATCCTGTAATTGAAAGCCATGCCCTTGCACAGCAGTAGACAATGAAAATTCCTTCAGTGGTGCCTTTATTGCAACTTTTGCTTCCCAGAGGTGTATTGTAAAATGCTTATGGAGCATTTATTTTTTCATTGTCAGATCATTCCCATGATAGTTCAAATGATTTTTTACGTTATTTGCACAAAATATAATAGGGGGTGTGCGGGCGTACCTTTTACCGTGTTGATCCATATATAGGCAACATTTAGACTTTTTGTGGGATAAAGAACCCAAAACCATGAACGCAATACTAACTATCTAAAAAAGATCTGTTACTTTTCTATTTCAGGTATACTGGGTTGGTCCAATGCTTGGTGGCATCATTGGAGGCTTTACCTATGAGTACACTCACGATTCGTCCAATCAAATGCAGTATCTCAAACGTTCCTTCCGTCGCAAGCCAGCTGCCCTGAAGCGCAGTCGCAGTACCCATTCTACCAACTCCACCATGTCAACAGAAATGACATTTACTCCCACCTCAGAGGATCTCCGTATTTAAAAGGAGTATATATCCAGGACCTAATATACTTTCCTGCATCAGCCCACATAACAGGAGATAAAGCTTTGTGGGGGATCTCTGCTAAAACATCACCCGAGGAGAGTGCACAGGAATTAATCATATTCTTGAAGCTCAGTAAGCTCTGCCAAGTTTACCCATATCAACTTGATAGCGATCACTTTGATAGGCCTATGTGAAGTTTGCTTAAATTAAACCCATTGCTATGTCCAGTTTTCAAAGGACCTTACCTGAGCTCCAGGACCTCATTCACTGAAGTGATGATTTAGCTGTATTGTACTTTGAGCATCATGGTGTTTTAAAGGTTTTGTATAGTGGCCTTTGCTCAAGGAAGTAAGCAGTGGTTAACATTACAGATGCCCAGCAGGATCCAGTGTGTTGTAAATGAGCAGAGAGGTGCCAGGACACATGGACACGTATCGTAAAATAGGCTTACCATAATATCTTGCAAATAAGGTGCACCTCAAATATAAGGTGCAGTTCATGCTATACTGATAACATCCTTGCCTGTAAGGTACACCTTGACCTCAGCCACATTCTACTATTTATAAGGGGTTATACTCATGTATAAGCCATGCATGTCAGTGGCATCATTTGCCCTCATATTCACATGAATGGTGTTGGATCATAGTCATACATGTTGTGGATAGACATGATACAAGGAATCAAAGCCATCTCCTGCTTGTAGAAGATGCATAGCTCATACAACGGACTTCAGTAGGCCGGGAACATTAACAACTCTATATGACATTATCGAATTGAACTAGGATATATTACCTCTGTCCATATTTTGCTTGGAGCAAAGTGCAACGAAAGCATCAATGTCTATCCTGCATAGATACTCAAAATATTATATGTACAAGCGTTTGTTTTCTGTTTATAGAATGTAAAAATACTATTAAGCTGTGAGATAACGTGCAGAAGGTTTTGTGAAAAATAAATAGACTGCTTATAAATACATTCAAAGTTCCACATTATATACTGAAACATGTCCACATATTTGTGTCTGTCACTTGTCTGAAGTGTATAAAATGTGTGAAATGATTTGTCCATCAGATCTCACTAGAAGTCTAACATTGTATCTATGTGATCAAACCAATGACCAATTTATTCGCAAGCTGGAATCTGAATTATTTGAAAAATGACTGCCAAATTCCTAAAGTAGAGTTTAAAAGGCGAACCTTTTAGACTGCTGAAAGTAGGATACAAACTAGCTTAACATGTGTAGCAACTCACACTGTTTGATTTGAACATATCCAAAGTATTGATCTCAGATGAACCCACTTTACAGTTGTACATTTTCTTCAAATACTTACTTTTGGATGTACAAACCTCCCCATACTCCCCAAAATTATAACAAGTATGTATCGGTTTCAATATGATGGTTTTCTTTTCTTCGGTCCATTGAAATAGAAAACTGCATTTCGAATTGTCTCATATTATGAGCAAATTTGGTTTGCAGTTGTCTTCATATCATTCATGTAGTTTGTCATTTTAAAAAAAGCCCTCCATCTATCATTAATATAGTCAGTATTACCAGTCCTTAGCTAAAAATTTCTTTTTTCTGAAATTGTGGATCACCATAGGCATTTTGTCTATATAATGCTGAATGTTTGCCCAATCAATTTACACCTGATCAATAAATCATTATGTGTATCACAAATAAGTTGTGGGTCATTTTCTGTCAGGTTCCTATCTAAACATGGGTCTGACATTATTCCCTGAGCTTAATTTCTAAGAAGACAAGAATAGCTAACTGGTATCAATTACTCACAATATCAAGCATGAAATATACATGAGCTCAAAATGCCATTAGGCCATGGTGCACTTCATTAGAGCATTTCATTCTGCTAGAAGAATAAGAAAACAGTAGTTTTCTCTTGCTTTATGCTGATGCTTCATGGGAAAATACATCCTTACCATGAACAAACCATTTTCTAAGGGCTTTGGCTTGTCCTCTTCTCTCACGTCCCTTCTCCTTCACTTTTTTTTCCATCCTCTTCCCTCTCCCCCTTCCCCCATTTTCCCTTCTCTCCCTTCCATGTCACTTCCTCGTCCCTTCCCCATCCCTTCCCCATCCCTTCCCTGTTCCTTCCACGTTCCCTTTCTCGGTCTATAATGTCTAGATCACCTGAAACCTTCAGAGAGCGACCACAGGAGAGCTTTCTTTAACCACCTAAACTGACAATTAGTGGTTGTGTGATGTAGGCTTCACTTTGATATATTCCCTGTCATAAAGCTCTGGCTATTCAAGAGATAGGGCAACTTTGATTTCAGATTAGGTTGCCTCTTACAATTGCTCCTACCTCCCAGATCATCCATGACTGTATTGCTGTTTTTCGGGCACAATTAGAACAAAATTGAAATAAAATTAACCTGTGTGTATTCATATGAGGGGAATGATAAAACTTCCTTAGATCTCTGCTTTTCTATACGAAAGGAATCAGCTTCACTTTCATATCATTATCACTACCCGCATAATTATTCAAATAACACTCTGAAAATATTCTGAGCATCAAGTTGATGAACTAGTTAATGACTCAGGAGTGACAAAGATATATGAAGCCATGAGGTTTCATGATATCCTTGAAGGGTTGTCTCTTTCCTACAGTAAACAAAGAACTTCCTTGCCACGGCAAACATCTCTGTATCTATTTGAGCAGTTCAGAGCTTCCTATTGCGGACTAAATCTATTTGAACAGTCCCCTTCATGTGTAGGCTGGTGGCAAGTTGACTCTGTTGTATATGGTAATTCTACGCCCGGTGGGCTTTGCTGTAGCGGTTCTGTCATATGGCACTTGTCCCCTCCTGCTCTCCTTGGCGGTGGCCGTCCTAAGTAAAGCCGCTGAGCAAGATTATAAACCCATAGTCAGCTTCTGTAAGGCGAACAGAGGCTTGCTATGGTAGAAGGATAGTCATAGACTTGTATATACTGTAAATAAGTTGTTAATTGGCTCCATTAAAGCTAACAAAAGTTTAAAAGGCTTTTATACAAGCCCCAAAAACAATACAAAATTATCTTAAAAATCTAGGAGCAGTTTTTGCGACCGTGTGAAGGATAGTCATGGATTTGTATATACTATGCATAAGTTGTAGATTAGCTTCTTAAAGTTAACAAAAGTTTAAAAGGCCTTATTAAAGCCCCAAAAACATCTAAAAAATATCTAAAAACCTAGGAGCAGTTTTGCGACCGTGTGTTCTATGTTGTATTGTCATGTTTCAATAGGACTACTTCATTGCCCCTTTATGGGGTCTATCTCAACAATGGACCGCCCATCAGGTCTACATCCTGTGCCATATGGCTTCTCTTGTTCCAATAGCTTATAGCATAACAGTCTCATAGCTCTTGTCCTGGGAGTAGTGTGGTTGGTCCTCTCATTCCTCCCCACTGGGCACATCAATGTTGATTCAGCGTTGAAACAACGTTTGCAATGTTTGCATATCAACATTGATTTAGGGTTGAAATAGAGTTGAAATTGAAAGTTGAAACAACATACTCAAAATCAACTGTGATTCAACATCTAACCATCAGCGCTGATTCAATGTTTGTGTTTCTATGTTGACTCAACATTGTTTCAACAATGTTGAAATAATGTTGACAGTTGTTTTGTTGACATATCAATGTTGAATCAACATTGTATCAATATTGAAATCAATATTGTTGATTCAACATTGACAAATCAATGTTGAATCAACGTTGAGTTGACAACAATATATCAACATTGATATGTCAACTGTTGACTGGATGTTGAAATGTTGATGGTTGACAACGTTGAAATACAAATATTGAAAAAGTGTTGAAAACAGGTTGATCAACACCATCAACATAACATCAACTGGTTGTCAATGTTGATGCAACATTGTGTGCCCACTGGGTCATTATATGTTTCATCTTCATGTATGGTTGTGTTCAGTGTGAGACTCTAGTGTGATACAGCATCCCCATAATCACTGTTTGTCCGGCCCCGTTCCGCTAGAACATATAGGGCCTGTCGGTCTCGTGCCGGCTTTAAAAGTTCATCATCATCGGCTGCTACTTCAAATGGAGTGATATATTTGTTTCACTCTAAGCCACCCTTACTATACTGCAACACTCTCACCTAAACCGACAGTCTTGCTTGTAAAACTTGATTTAAATCTATTAAGATGTGATGGAAAAACACAAATTCTCAGCATAGCTGATTAGGAGGAAACACAAGGGCTGAAATTCTATAATATTTATATATATCATTTTCTTGATATTGCTGTCCTTTTTGAAAGCATCCCTCTACACTCATTATTGACCTTTCTCCATACCTAGACAGTTTCAACTGCCTCCCTCTGGCTTTTTCTCCGAAAGTCCTCTTCTAACCTCTCCATTTCAGATCTGCTTGGCCCTCTTCTCTTCATGCTCTACCTCTCAAAAATCCCCTTTAACCCAATTCATCTCAGCTTTGCACCCAATGCCAGTGGTCTCTAATTGAATTGTTTACACCCCACCCTTGCTGTCATGGCAACAGCACCTCACCCATCATGCCCTGCTCAGTGTCCACTTTATACCCAAAGCCTCCTTCTGACCGAGCAGATTTAGGAGGGTCTGGCCAGTCAGCTGCTTGTCTGTTCATGTCATTTTGGGTCAGAAGAGGCTAATGCTTGTTCTCACAATGAGTATTGACTCCAGGGCGTGGCTTCACTTCTGCAGGGAGCATAAGTGCTAAAATGTTCGTTGGCTTTCGTATATATATTATGACAAATGAGAAAAAATATCTTAATAGATAGATAATTAATAGGTTACCCATTTGTTTGTATACCAATTTTAGAAGTACATATGGATAACCACATACCTAGTTTCATTGTCTGATTGTCCTGTTCTAGATAAAGGGTAGATCAGGCTTCTCTTTGGATATTCAGGCATCTCAAGGGGTTGCACAAGATTTTTCAACAAGCAGAGCTAAAAAGAGACTGGTCAGATATTTTACAATTACATGGTCATGTGTCAAGGGAAAGGCTATTGACTGAGGAAATGACGCCCGTGGTAGACAGCTCAAACTCTGTAAGGACGGGGCTAGGGGGGTAACAGTGAGAGTTGCTGATTGGCTTAAATTTGATCTAACATAGTATTCTGGAAAGAAGATTTCCCATGGCAAAATTTAATGGTGTTTTCACCATATGGTTCATTTCCTTTTACAAGAGGGTGATCAGCTTTTAGAGTTTATTTATGCAGTATATACACTTATAATGACACCTGGATGATTTATCGTGTGCAAGGGTTGGTCTGATGTGTTGATTAGGTGTTAATGAGTTGCTAAAAATGTGTTATGTTGATCTCTCTTTCTCTCTCTCTCTCTTTCTCTCTCTCTCTCTCTCTCTCTCTCTCTCTGTGTAAAGGAATGACCACTTATTTCTCTCCTACATAGCATTCTTCTAGACTCTCTGTCGTTTGTGTCCCACTCAATGCATGTCTGTCACCATAGCCAAGCAGACTATGTCTGGTGCCTAATCAAATTTATACCTACTCATATAGACTTTCTTCGTCATTCAGCTCCATCTCCTCTTATCTCCATCATTGCTGCATGTCCATAGCAGCTGTTATCATCAGAGAGGACCCCTATAAAGAGAGGACTCTTGTAATGACTCGTCCAAGCAGTTAGTAGAAAACACCACAAATACGGTAGGATGCTATGTTATAACTAAGGGCAGACACAGAATTTAATTTCATTGCATGCCTGCATTTTTTTTGCATACTATTGTGTTTTTTCACAATTAGTTACTTGAGCACTGTGGGATCACATCAGTCTGAAAAAAAAAACAATATCCAATTCACCATAAAAGATGGTCACAGATGCTTACTTATAACCTATCACTGTTCAACATCATACCCATTAGATATATGTCAATCTGGATTAATGACAGAATGTAAATACATCATGTAGGTGTTCTGAACAAGCAAATTTTATGTCCAATTGCACATGCTCATCATTTAAAAACAGACTAGTGTTATTTCAACTGATCCGAAGCTGATATGTTATATCCCTATCCCTGAAAACAGGACAGGTGGCTGCATATCATGGTCTATGGACTACCTGTCATTAGGGGCTGACTAGATGGAATAGAGGCACTTGTGGGAATTATGGCCTCTGAGTAGGCTGTGCATCACCTTAGTGTTTCATAAAAGTCAAACTATGGCAAAGCTCACTACAGTAAAAATGACTATCAACATAGACTGTGAATGAAGTTTTTGCTAATTGACCTAAGCCATGATACATAATGGACAATTGCCAAGTAATTAGCTACTCACAAAAGCTGAACACCACAATGATGCCTAATGCATAGAGGATGTTAATGTGATATTCATGTATGAAAACACACACAGCAATACTTTCCATTAAGCTTCTATACTGTAGATTCTGTAGGGACAGATCCATTGAGTGATGTTTAGGCCTATTTTGTTTTGTTTTGTTAGCTTTGGGGAGCTACAGCAAAAGATGTAGACCACTATCCTTCATTATTCTAGTCTTATTTAATAGAACCCATCTTGAGGATTAAGCAGAGGGCACATTCATGTATATTGGGCTATAATTTGATGAGTAGGTTTCAACATGTGATATATGACATTTAAGGTAAAACTGATATCCATGGATATCAGCACACCTGACAAAGGTCATAATGCATGCATCATGGTGTGCAATATTGACAGGTATCAGAATGGGAATATCCAGGAAAAGCACCCTGAGTCACAGAAATCGTTTAATAATAAGTAATATTGAGTTTATGATTTCATTGGTTCTCAGGCTGGTGAACATCCTTCACTGAATCACCCCATAGGCTGCTTGTGTTGTCTAACCATTGATTGGGAATGACAGATTTTTTATCACATTTATTTGCTATGTTTTACAGATCAAAGTTAGTATGTCTATTCCCATTATGATGACATCTTGTAGTATGGAGGCCAATAAAGGAGCTGTTCCCATTATGCTGCCGCTGCATGGAACCTTTTCTAATGCTATCTGTTTGCGACCTTGTCTCTTCCCCAACAGCTTTTAGTTTTTTTTAATGTCAATATGTATACTATTTAAATCAAGTTATATGCGTCAGGCTATAAACGAATTACAATTGAGCCACCAAGCAGAAATGGGGCTTTCTGGGGGATTTAGTACCTGATTTAGCCACCCCAGGGGGCACCACTATGAGCCAGAAAAGGAAAAATATGCCTAAAACTATTATAGGGTACGTTTTTAATGAGAATCCAATGGTTTTTGATAAAACATTCTAATCCGGGTGGAAAGGTTCCATTTGTGGCCTTTAAAAAGAATGTGTTTGAGCCTAAAATGTTTTTTTCTGTTGATTTATGTTGCCATGGAAACATGATTTTTATTCTAAATAGAAAAATCAATGATTGATCCCATCTGAAGGAACATTCCACAAAGTTTACTTTGGTGAAAACAGAATGAAAATACCATTTCTAGATCAAAAGTTATTGGCAAAAGAAAATTATGCTACTTTAGCTAAATAACACAATTCATGGTAATTATAGATATATCTCATGACCAATTAGACATAGAGCTTATTGACATTCAGGAAATGGTCATTACTACCCGTGTTTAGCAAGCCATTCCCCCAAAGCTAACAGAAGATTCCTCTCATGCAATATATCACTGGAAAGCTAGTGATCTGAATTTTAAGTTAACCTTAGCACGGATCACTCTTTCTCCTTGCTTCTGCACTGTTACATGGTCATGTTACATCAATTTATAATTCCAGATCTGCATCATCTATTTATTATGGTTATGTAGGTGTCAAGTCCATAATATTAGTAATGAAGAATGTGGACAGGAGCATTCTCTTATAGTGAACCTACTCTTGATAGAAAACCCATGTCCCTGATTTCCACAGTACATGGTTGAGCTATCTTAGTTAAGATGAGCCGTGAGGAGGTAGAAGAGAGTGGTTAACATTGTAAGATATCTTTGCTTAACATCTTTGCCAATAAGAATTTTCTTCTATGTCACCTCCAGTGAAAGATCGGCAATAAAATGCAACAGCCTTACATTTGTGGCTGTAATAAAAGCAATTCACAAAACAATGAGAATAATTAAGTACTTACAAAACAAATAAACAGGGTTGCATCAATTTGATAAATGGGTGCATTCCGCTCCAGGGCGTCTCATGGAAATGGAGTCAGACAAGCATGAAGTAAATTCCCAATTATTGCTCATCCCCATGTTCAACGACTTGGAAATGACGCTAACTAGTTCCAGGACAATCAATTAGCATCGTGGCTGCCAGGCATGAGGTGATTACAATGGGGTGGAAACAGAAAGGCTGCAATCGCCTACCTCTGTTCTGATGAGAGGCAAGTTTCAGCAACTGTGTTTTGATGCTTTATGGTGAGGGAACATGATTTTGCACTAATTAATATAGCTGTTACTGGTATATGAATAATACCTCTTGCTTAAGGAATTTTCACTGATGAATTACAGCCATTTCAAGTTGACCCACCCTCCTTAGTTTTCCTATGCTGTCATCTCTCCTTGCTTCATCCATTTTTTCCTCTCCCTACATCAGCCTAGTCCTCACTGTATGGTGGACCTGAAGATCTGGAGGTCATTTCTTAACACACTACAACTGCTGTCCTTCAAGCCATAGTGAGAAGCCTTGAGTCAATGCCATTACTGTATTATGCACTAGTAATAACTCATGTCTGCATCAGTACGACTGCTCTACCAAACCTTATGTAATTACTGCATAGCTGCTGATCATACAGAGCAGTCGTAGGGCCTTACCTATGATAGCCTGGCTTATTCTTGGCAATATTAAATTGTAGTGAATGTGTGTAGTCGTAGTACATTAAGAAATGGCCTCCTGATGTATGCAGACACAGAGCGTGTACTGACTAAAGATCAGGGCCATCTCTACAGAGAATGAGATGACCATGCTTAACCTGTATGCGGAAGTGGTCACTTTCTTAATAATGGGGACTGTTTTGAAGTCCCCCCTGTTTCCACATGTGGTTCTTATAATCGCTATGTTCCCAATCTGTCACTCTGCCATGAAACCTTTAAATCAGGATCTTGAAGAGGTGTACTCATTCCATCTTGAGTAATGCGTTCCAGGATTTAATTGCCCATTACCAAACTCTACAACCTTTGAATATTGATTTGCGTAGCTGACACAGGTGAGTTGAAAATGAGACCTATCCAACTGAAGCATTGGACCACTGCTTAGCAGAGCTTTGCAGAAGGAACACTTTCAATTCACAGGCAAACATATCAGCAGCTAGGTTCCAATGCAAAAAAAGAGCCTCAGGGATTGGCTGAAGGACTGTTACATGGTCATGTTACATCGATTCATAATTCCAGATCTGCATCATCTATTTATCATGGTTATGTAGGTGTCAAGTCCAGAATATTAGTAATGAAGAATGTGGACAGGAGCATTCTCTTATAGTGAACCTACTCTTGATAGAAAACCCATGTCCCTGATTTCCACAGTACATGGTTGAGCTATCTTAGTTAAGATAAGCCCTAAGGAGGTAGAAGAGAGTGGTTAACATTGTAAGATATCTTTGCTTAACATCTTTGCCAATAATAATTTTCTTCTATGTCACCTCCAGTGAAAGATCGGCAATAAAATGCAACAGCCTTACATTTGTGGCTGTATCAAAAGCAATTCACAAAACAATGAGAATAATTAAGTATTTACAAAACAAATAAACAGGGTTGCATCAATTTGATAAATGGGTGCATTCCGCTCCAGGGCGTCTCATGGAAATGGAGTCAGACAAGCATGAAGTAAATTCCCAATTATTGCTCATCCCCATGTTCAACGACTTGGAAATGACGCTAACTAGTTCCAGGACAATCAATTAGCATAGTGGCTGCCAGGCATGAGGTGATTACAATGGGGTGGAAACAGAAAGGCTGCAATCACCTACCTCTGTTCTGATGAGCAAGTTTCAGCAACTGTGTTTTGATGCTTTATGGTGAGGGAAATGATTTTGCACTAATTAATATAGCTGTTACTGGTATATGAATAATACCTCTTGCTTAAGGAATTTTCACTGATGAATTACAGCCATTTCAAGTTGACCCACCCTCCTTAGTTTTCCTATGCTGTCATCTCTCCTTGCTTCATCCATTTTTTCCTCTCCCTACATCAGCCTAGTCCTCACTGTATGGTGGACCTGAAGATCTGATGTATGCAGACACAGAGCGTGTACTGACTAAAGATCAGGGCCATCTCTACAGAGAATGAGATGACCATGCTTAACCTGTATGCGGAAGTGGTCACTTTCTTAATAATGGGGACTGTTTTGAAGTCCCCCCTGTTTCCACATGTGGTTCTTATAATCGCTATGTTCCCAATCTGTCACTCTGCCATGAAACCTTTAAATCAGGATCTTGAAGAGGTGTACTCATTCCATCTTGAGTAATGCATTCCAGGATTTAATTGCCCATTACCAAACTCTACAACCTTTGAATATTGATTTGCGTAGCTGACACAGGTGAGTTGAAAATGAGACCTATCCAACTGAAGCATTGGACCACTGCTTAGCAGGGCTTTGCAGAAGGAATACTTTCAATTCACGGGCAAACATATCAGCAGCTAGGTTCCAATGCAAAAAAAAAAAGAGCCTAAGGGATTGGCTGAAGGACTTAGCTAGACTCGTGTGACACCTAGACAGTGTGGAAATGCTTGGATTAAGGATAGGTGGAGCTTAGTGGAGATTGTGTATAGATTGGCACAACTGGAGAAGTTTGTGCAGGCATTTGCTAGCCTGATGCAAATGAATCTGAATTATGGAAAGATGCATGGTTGGGCACCTGGAAAGGTAGTGAAAGCAGTTGGGACAGGGCCTGGGGAGATAAGAAATTCTGGAAGATATTTGTCTTGATCTTACCATCTAACCAGTGCTAGGATCTAAGCCGCTCCCTCATTTTGGACACAGTGACAGCATAATGGATAGGACATATGGTCTGGTATGATTCTGGTATTGCAATGTTCAGTTTTTGCAACAATGGAAAGGAATAAGTTTTTTTAATGCAGTCTTCCTCTAGTTATACGTCCAATATGACCTAGTTACTTATAAATGGATTCGTGCTTAATCCCTCAGCCTTCTTAACTCACCCTCTGCTGTGCAACCATCAGTATCTTAAGATTATATCAGATTAAAATAGGGAAGCTTCATCACCTTGAGGTGAAGGTCATCCCTGGAGCAGCTCATATGACCATATCTCCTGATAACCCTAATAAGGTTGTATCGAGGCTCAGCTTTTTTCATGGCCGCCCACTGGGGGTGCTATACTCATCATCTGGGTAAGTGACAGAAAATGCTACTTTAGACTAAGGTCAGGATCAAGGGAGGTCAGTGGATAAAAGTGCTATGACTATTTGGCCCACGTTACCCATCATCACATTCCAATGATTATGACTTAGCATCTTTATTAGCAATGTTCCAACCTAATAAAGGAATGTGTCAGTTCCCATTATAGAGACATTTTGTGGTGCAAAGCACAAATGGAAATTGCCTCTGTCAATTATGCTGCTGTAGTGTAGAAATATTTCTCTCACTTAAGGACCTTAAGGATAAATAGTTGAATGAAGAAGGATAATACATATATATATATATATATATATATATATATATATATATATATATATATATATATATATATATATGGATAAGATGGAGCAAATTGTGGAGAGAAACATCTATCTAGGAGGAACATACTAAATTAAAAGTGAACAAAAAACAAATCATCTTCAATTATGTTCTGCATGAAGTAGAATTTTACAACCCCTGGAACCAAGAGAATCCATGTTTTAACACCAAATGTATTGTGGAAATGGCAAAAATAAAATGGCCACTCAATAATTGCAAATTGCAGAGGCAGGTTGCAAGGTGTTAGTAGGGAATGAGGCACAGAGTTGAGCAAATAGATGCTGAGCAGAGTGCTGTGAATTGCTAAAGAGGATGACTGGCCAGCATCCCATAATGATGAAGCAGGGTGACAAGGTAATCACACTGAGTAAAGTGGTGATTACATTGATTGGGCACCTCTTAATGGGTGCTATCCCAGACACTGAATCTGACCTCCTTAACAGACTAGGACTTTGAATAAATCAGTTCTTACCATGATGTAGAGGTCACCTGTAACCTCTTTTTTCATATACATGTATATGAGTGATTAATGCTACAAATTTATATCAATGCTCAGTGATTTACTCCTAAAGGCCACTGAAAGTTGTGCATGATATATCCATTATGCAGTTAGCTAATGTGTCAAAGGCACATTCTAAACCTGTTTTTTTTTCTTATTTTGTACAATTTGCTGAATGCAATGCCATGTTCAGATATAAAATGTACACCCCTTCGTACTGAGAATCGCTAGTGGTTCCAAACTGTTGATATGCTCTGATGGATTTTATCATGTTTATCAGCATTGCTCTGCCCTACAAAAGGAGTGTGTCTGTTCCCATTATAAGAACATGTTGTGGTGCACAGGGCTGACTGTTTTCATTATGTTGCTGCAGCCTGGCAATACTGTCCAGTTGTGCCTCCCACCTTACGGCTTTATGTCCTGGTTCCCCCCACATTGTCCCCAATCCATCCCTATGACATTTTGGTCAACTACCCAGCATTGTGGAAAGTATCTGTCTGATTTTGAAAATATCGGTGGATTACCACAACTTCCCTTGAAACAATTTCACGTGAATTTACCAGTCAAATCACATGTTGAACTGGTGCCATTCCCGTAAATTCCCGTGAATAATCCCAGTTAATTCACGGGATTCTGTGAGCAGAAAATCACGTGATATCACGGGATCACGTGAAATGACCATAAATTCACTTGATATCACGGGAATATCTAAAAGTGCTTTTTTCAATAATACCCTCTTTATTGCACATCTCTTTTTCAAATTTAAGATCGATAGCTTCATATTGTATTCTTATCATATATTGGGGCTATTGTATTTGTCTTTTATATAGCCTTAAGATACGTAACTTTCATTGAAGTGTTTTGAGAAATCCACACAAAACCAGACACATAGATTTCAATAAAGACCTTCTTGCTACTGTAACAGTCATCAGGCAAGCAGAAAGGTTGCTGCCTATGGGATTTAGTTCCTAATTTAGGCACCAGGGGGCAGCACTATGGACAAGAAAACTAGAAATAAGCCTAAAACTGAAATAGGGAGAGTGCAATGGTTTTGGATGTGAAGGTTCCAGATTTGCAATGTGAAAAATGAATGTTTTAGGGCCTTAATAGGCATTTTTTTAAACTTCTGTTGTCATGGAAATATGATTTCCACTCGAAATATGGAAATCAAATAGCTCATTTAAAGGATTTTTTAACAAGGTGTACTATTTTGAAAAGAGAATGATAAGGATTTTTCTGCTCATAACTTTTGATAGAGGAATGATATCCATGATTTATACTAATCTAGCTAATAAGCCAAATTAATGCTAATTATGCATGTATTTTATGACCAATAAGACTTAGAGATAACTGAGATTTGAGATATGGTGATACCCACCCTTATTTAGCAAGCCATTTCTCCAAAATTAGGAGTATCTTCCATGCAATAGATCACTGGAAAGCTTGGGAATAAAATTTTGAAATTGATTTTAGCACAGACTACCCTTTCTCGTATATAATACTATATATAAAGTATAGCAGGCACCCCAGACCGAGACACATATACAAGGCAACCCTTAAGCAATAGGAAGACTCTTGCTGTTGCTGCACCATAGAGCAACATTATGGGTTCTGGCATTACCCAGTTATGATCTCACATCCATCCCTGTTCCTGGCATGTCAGATAGTTTGTCAGTATGGTACATCTATGAATATTGCTAGATATTCTGAGATCAGTACGATGATGGCCACACATACACATAAACAAGAAACATCATTATAAAATTGGTCAAAGTTAGGGGTGCACCTTAGATATGAGAGTTATGTTCTTTAGAGCAGTGCTAAGGTCAACAAAATTTGTTTTCAATTCCTTGTAACATTGGCCTGAATTTGGGGTATACATGTATTTTATATGCATAGTGCACTATATATGGGAGGTATCATTGTACTTTCAGTATCATTAATCACCATTCTCAATATCCCATGTCGCTCAAGATTTTAAAAGTGGTTTTCACTAAATCATGGCAATATTCTTGCTCAGTATATCTCATTTCAAAATTTCTGCCTTAAACTATAAAAAAGAGTGATTCCTCCTGCAGATAATTTTTCCTCCCATAATCATTATTCATCTTTCAAGACCATTTTATTCCCAAAAAGGTGAAAAATAGACAACTTTCAAGACATCAGTAATATGGATGTGCTGTGTGACTTTTTTGCTCGGCCTAGTCCTCTCTAGAGGGCTGTTCTTCAGTTGCACAGATATCACCAAGCTTCTCCCTTTCACCAAGCTCCTCCATTTCACCAAGCTCCTCCATTTCACCAAGCTCCTCCACCTGCTTGAGAAAGACAAATTAGAAACTGATGAGTTGAAGGGAATGCATGGGTTATAGTTTCTTGCAGGCCAATTTTATCGACTGTTCAGGTCCCTGTGCTGGGTTAGTGCTAGGACATGTTTCTTTCAGCCAATTCAGTGAATTTGTATGAATTTGACCAGACTAGATAATTCATCGTCAATTAGGCAAAAGGTTGTTCTAGTACCCGTTACATAATGCAACCCTTTACCATGGTACATATTTACTCGCATAATATCCCTATAAAAGGTAGTTAACATGATCTAGAGCTCAAATGGCACCTGGTCGCAAAATGCGGATCAACAAGGTGAAATGTACCTCTACTAGCCCAATAATGAAGGTATGTTTTACCTTGCTGATCCACAAATTTGACCATTTTTACTCATATTCCTAATTTATATAACATCACCCTTCTTTAAAAACATACATTGGTATTCTACTCATTCCTATCACTGGATTTTATATTTCCTGTACCCAATGACTCCTATCCTAAAGGAATTAGAATTATTTTTAGTTTATTCAGGAAGATTTCGTTTTGTTTCTGATCTCCTGCTTCTTTGCTCAAAAATGATTTTTATTATCCTAGGCTTTATGTATGAGGTTTGGTTAAGAAATTGCCAGAAGATGTTTTTTATGGAATTAAATGTAGGGAACTACAAATTCTCATAGGCAGCCATAATTGAGACTGCCAAACTTTCTCACCCACCAGTGGAAAAATGGACACCATGGTTTTATACATTCTTTATGTTACCTAACCCTTTAACTGCCAGACCTCAAAAATGTCGTTTGAGAGTTAACTGCCTGCCCTATGCAAAAAGTAGCAGAATATGAGTATGAAAGAATGCACTGACTATGGGGATTTACACTTTTCTGGTCACTATACATGTGTAGTGGTGCACATGGAAAAGTCCAATCCCTACCAGGGCTTGAACCCGGGTCCTCTAACTACAAAGTGGATGCTCTACCACTGAGCTATCAGGACCATGCTTAACCAACGTGTGAACTACTAGGTGTGGATCGGATCATAGCAGGGGTAGTAGTGAAAGTAAGGTAGTGCCGTGAACCTACTCCTGCTACACATGTATATTCATGTAGAAACTCTGTTTTATTGGTAAAGGGATACAATATTTTGTGATGTAAGCATGCCAGCAATGTGGTACTGCTACCCCTGGGCACCCCACTGATGTTGCTGCGCTGAGTCAGTTCAGGGACATTCTAGATGCTGCTTGAGGGCAGCACCAGCCCCTTGCAGTTACTAAGAGAAATTGTTGGTCAACTTTGAATCAGCTGGATTGTATCTACTCCCTTTAATGTGGTTCACTCCCATGAAAGAACACCCATCATGCAGCTTTCTAGGCATATGAATTTGGTAGTTTCGAGGGGTATTCATTAGGCCACAATCCAAGGTCTGTTTTCATTAGGCCACAGGCCAAGGGCTATTACCTGAATGAGCTCGCACTCCAGCTACTAGAGCAAGATTGCATGCCATGCGATGCGCGTGGCTAGGGTGCGCCGAATGAATAAACCTCAGGTCGGTAGGTTTACCAAGGGCCAAACTATTAAGTCATCGATCGACCCCCAATCAAAATTCCTTTTTTTGAGGAATTTTAGAAAATTTGGGTAACTATGTATCTGGAAATTTATTTGGGTATAATTATGACTCAATATGTTATTGTAATCAGGGTATAGGTGAAAGTCTGTATATCAACCCTTTAAGGGCAGAGCAAAGATGGTTGCCCTGACCATGGGGACAGCCTCTTAAAAAAGGGTAGTTCCCAGAGGACGAGCCTATTTTCAATTCCTATACAAATCCTATATAATGGACATCGCCTATAGTCAATGCTAGGCCAATCATGGTGTTGACTATTGTCAATGCTAGGCCTACCATGGCTCAACTTAAGTCGATGCTAGGTCTTAATGGGTTAAGTGCACCTACACTTTATGAGATAATGAATAAAAAATCACATAGCTTCTTTTCTTATTAATTTTTTTGTTCAATATAAGGACCTATGATGATCTCTGAGCTTTCCCCATCCAAACTTACAGTGGGCCTGCCCCCCTCCCCCCAAAAAAAAAAGAAAGGAGAGGAAAAAAAGAGAGAAAGTGAGGGAAAAAGAGGGAAAACTAAGTTACAGGAGGCCCAACCAGGGAGCTTGCAGTTCTCGGGGCCACATACGGTACCTCATTAGCTTTCATCATGTCTTGGGCCCCCCTTCTAGACAATCCTAGATCTGCCACTGAACTTACCATGTCTTGGGCCCCCCCTTCTAGACAATCCTAGATCTGCCACTGAACTTACCATTTATGAGGGGTTCGAGGGTACTACATGAGTTTTAATCTATAGGTTGGGTAGGTTGATGTGTTTATATCAAATAAGCATGGATGTAGTGCAAATAAATGGTAGATTTACATTTTCATAAACATATTTGGCTTAGATACTGAATGACTACATTTTATCTGAATATTTCATCCATTTTCCTTTGCACTGCATATATATCATCACACCAAAGGGCTTTAAAAAGTGCCACCTTTATCAATCAGATTAGACAAGCTGCCATTTTGGTTTCTGATATCATCTGTAGGGCTTCACCTTCAGCTCCCTCTCAGTCCAACTGCATGCACCTTAAAGACAAATGATATATCCATCAGTTATTGGTATCTTAAGAATAGGTTAAGTGCTAACTCAATTTAACAGGCTCATAAATGAGAGTATTACAGTGGTTATTGACATGGTGAATTCTGACCTACAAAATCATTGAATGTTAACCGTATACGACAGATTCTATATTGTGTGGAGAACTCCTTACATCAGCTGATGATTGTAAAAGCTTCAACATGTTATGATATTGTTGTCCAATAAACTTGTTTAAAACTCAGACTCATTAATTAGCTATAGAAATTAAGTAGGAAAAACAACAACTAGCCTACATATATGATTTAAATACTTGCTACCCTGATTGGACACTAATTTGATAGATACTACTATTAATGTTTTAAAGAACTGCAACTTGCCTATGAGGAAAAAGATGGGAATATAGAATAAACAAGTCAATATGGGTCAAATTGGTAAATAAATTGGTCAACTTGGCAAGTATTGGGCAATGTTGAGTCCGATGGACCAATATGGGCACATTTACTCAAATAAGTCATTATGAGAAATTAGTTCAAAGGTGGATCAAGTGCCTATTCCACTGAGCTGGAATTTTGTTTATCTAACTTATTTTTTTCTATACTTTAGCATCATAAAAAATAATCAGATTAGCAAAATTTTGGCTGGTAGCATACCTGCTTAAAGTGGGCCAAATAGAGTCAGATAGACCCAAGTTAAGGACAAGGGCTCTAGGTGGCCAAAAAATAAATTGACAAAGAATTTCCTTGTAACTTGACATATGTGTTCTTTACATAATGTGTCATTGACATATGAAATAAAAGGCGGGGTAGCAACACTACTTCCTGTGATACTGGCCATCATTTGTTGGACCCTTTAACATCAAGTTCAATGGGCCAATATCTAGCCAATTGAGATTTTGGAGGGATTTTTGTGAATATTTGCAAAACTATTCAAACAATTTCTTTAAAGAACTACAATAATGTTAATTGATATATGCAAATCAAGATGGTTCCAACGCTACTTTTTGCACAAGGTGAGGGTGAATCTAAGGGAGGTAGGCCTTTACTGCATAACCCTATGGACAACAGTCTGAGGGGGTGAAGGGGGTCTTCATAGCATTTTGGAATGATTTCTTCAAACCTAGTAAAAATATTCATTTATATCATAGACTTAACTTTTAAAGTAATAATGATAGAAACTTGCTTCAAAAAATGCCAGATAACCCTCAATGAGCTAAATGCATTAGTTCACAAAACAGCCACTAGGTGCCTATCGCTGTCGCCCTTAAGTAAATTTGGTCCAATATGAGTCAAAATATGACACATTAGCATAAAAATGAACCAATTGAGCCCATCTTGTCCCAATTTACCTATATTAGGTCTATCTAAGCCATACATTTTATGCTACTTCCTCCTACTTTGACCTATTTTAACATAATTTACCCTACTTAAGTCAATCTTACTCATATTGGGAGTATCCTGGGATAGTTGACTTATCTTGGTCTTTTTGACCGAATTGACCCAATTTAGCCAACTTAAGACTCAAATTGGGCCAATCTCAGGTCAATTTAGTATCTTTTACCCTATGTGACCCAATTAATTAACTTGTTTGAAGCAGACTCAACCTTGCTCAATCTCTGGTCTTTTGACCCATCTCGGGCTATTTGACCTGTTTTGACCAAGAGTAACCCAATTTGTTCGCCAGTACATGTCGAAAATTAATATTTGGAATATGGGCCTACACACCTCCCAAACCGACCTAAAAAGCAATGTTGAGACACTAAGCATAAACAGGAATACATTGAGAGCTAATTAACAATTGGCATCAATTGACTGTGGGGTACACATATCAGATGACATCACTTCCACCCGCCAGGTTGTTGCCCATACTCTACTCGGTATAACTAGGTCCTTCATGGGTCAGCGGGAGGCCCTTGACCATCCATCTAAAGTGGTGTCTTTTATACCTTTTTATACCTTTTGTTAAAACCTAATAAGGGTTTGTTTCCATCTAGATAATAGAGGTGATGAATAATATTACTAACTAGTGGAAGACTCCCTTACATACCAAATATTCCTAACATATTTCATAAGACCTCCCTCAGAAGCCAACCCCCCTAACCTGAGGGAATTACATGAGCTGGATTTTGACAGAATCAAAACCACTTTTAACCAAAAGTGATGTAATCGAAACCTTCCTCAAAAGCCTACCCCCACTTTACAAGAATTGGGCCCAAATTCTGAATTTTGGGTGGCCATTGAGGGAACTTGATGGTGATTTTTATATCATTTCTTGACCCTTGGCCCGATGATCAGGAAGAGTGTTTGAAGTCAACCTGCTGCTGGGTTCTTCATTGCCAGCTATTGGAGTGATCATTTTTGAGCATCAGTATTAAGGTTGGGTTTAGAGTGTGACCTGCAGTTGATACCTAGCACAGATCTCATATATTCAAACTCATGGTTTAGTCTTACAGACTTGGTGGTTCGAGCCTTACTAATCGGGAAAGAAGGAGCAAGGCGGTGATTCAAGTGTATGCCAATGGATAATTTATTATATGAACACTCACGGCTACCCGGTAGATGGTATAAGGGCAGCTAATGGATATAAAGGTTTACATGATCAGAGGCCAGGAGGGCCTCTGACGTAGCGGCTGAGCCCTGGTCTTTATATATGGACCTAGGTGTTTGTCGTCAGATGTCCCCACAGACCCGGATCGGTGCTGCCACCTATCCGGAACCTGAGGAACATCCGACGACTGGACTCACCCGCCAGGCCAGACGGTACCCAACACTATGGTTTGTATTAACGTACCTCTACACAAGCAATGTTTAAAAGGAGAGAGTGTCAGGCAAACCTTTGAGCAGACTAATTAGAGTTAACCTTTACACCTTAAAACCGCAAAAAAAAAACCAGCTATTCTTGTTTGATACTATTTAGTCAGAGAGTAAAAATCTTGTTATCATCTTCATTTTACAAAGGTTTAAAATATGATAAAGTTTGAGAAAAGGGCCGATTTTTGGGCAAAACTTTGACGAAATGAAACACTATTTTATGCTATTCTTTAGAGCCTAAAGGATATGTCAGCGGAGTCACTCCTTTTTCTAGGCAGAAGCAAACCGTCTGATTCAAAGCTATTGTCATGGGTGAAGGACTTGAGAATTTGTGACCCATTTTGTAGAAAAGTGCCAAATAATGCTCATCAAGGGGGAGTATCTACCCAGAAGTGTTATTCAAAATTATTATCTATAGACATATAACACTATATATAGGCCTGAAAATCCCATGCTGTTGCATACAAATGGATGGCCCAGACTGAAGTTTGCTCTGTCTATTGTAATATTTGCATCTTAGGTAAAAGATGGATATAATATATGTCCCTACCCTTTCAGAATTGGCCAAACAGCACTCCTAGTCATGAGCCCTGTAGGGGTCATGCCCAGGGCCCAGTGAGGATCCCTTTCCTTTGAAGTCATGTTTGCACATAGTATCCAAATCTGTGGGAGTGCCCCCCCAGAAAAAGTGTGTCAAAAGCCAGCCTCTGACCCCAGGCAGTATTGGAATATAGCGCCTGGGCCAGCCCTACATTTTTGATCACCATGCCCCCACTGCTACCATCCTGCTAACTACCTGTGCATTGCAGTAAAGGGCCTGGTCACAGCTGAGAGCACAATACTCCAAGAGCCAAACGAAAGAGGCCGCACTGTGCACCACCAAAGGCAATTCTGATACCTAGTAGGGGAGGGGGGTCGGCCTTGCTAAAATACCGATAAATCAGCAATTCATGAGGTATTAGGCAGTGGAGATCTTCCTAAAAGGCCAACTGATCATTTTTACCTCAAATCCCCAAGTCCCCCCCCCCTCTTGCCCACTTCTTGCCCCAACCCCTACACCGCATGTTCTGTTACATTATGCAGTATATACAAGGCATATCCAAATGTTGATTGCACTATATTATTGAGTATGCTTTTCTACTCCCTTTGCCTGCTCTGGGAACATAATTTCATGACATAAATGAGGGGGGGGCTAATGCCACTGTCACAACTCATGTATTGGTCAGCAGGTTCCATCTTAATCCAAAGTAAATGAGCCAAAATGAATGTCAAGGCATAGAAAGAATTGGCTAAGACCATAAAGATACATAAAATCCTGAACCTCAACTGTCCCAAACACATAGGAAAGAAAAGGACAGTTGACAGGGGACCCAGCCTCCTGGACCCCTCCCCACCCATTAGGCTACAAGGCTACAAGGCTTTTCAAATGGATCTAAATGACTAACCCACAGATATCCCGGTGGACCCAATCAGAATTTGGCCTAGGCCTGCTCTCTCCCTCTTCTAAGCCCATTTTATAGGGGGCAACACTAATCCTTATGATTCAGGCCAACCATAGAAATAGGCCCCTTTTGATCCACTACAATTAGGATTTCCTAAGACAGGCATGTAGACCACACTTGAACCACAATAGATGATACCAAGTAGGGTATCATGATGTCTTTTAGATTACATTGCTGCAGAATACTGTGATACAGTAACGGATATAAGTGAAATTATCAAACAAGGACACAAATCCACCAACCAAGACATGCTCTTCCCCCATGTTTCTATGTTCTGCCTCATTGAGTGTCCTTCTGAATTTTAATACAAACTGGATATGACGGCTGAATGCTTCAAGTAAGAATCTTACCAAATATATCAACACATCTAGGATTTTGTGGGAGTGTATAGGTTGTCTCTCTTAGATGTACTGTTAGCTAGTAGGGGTGTCAAAAGCGATTTAAGGTGGGGGGAGCCCCACAGGGTGGGGAGGGGGTGTCTTGGCAGGTGTCCCCTTGGATCTGCCCCTGTTCAAGGAGGCTCTAAACTGGTCTACTCTGCCTAATCTGACCTCTTTCAGATATATCATGGCAGAATAAGCACTGGATTGAATAAGACTTAATACCTCAAAAATTGCGATAGTGATTTCCCTGTTTAGGGGTCCAAATGCATAGTTTGAGCCTGTCCCCAAAGAAAACTAGATTTATCACCCCCCCATACCTAGGGCCTATATATACATGACTTTGCTAAGATATAACTTTCCTCTATTATGCACTGAACATGGGAGTTGTTTATTGCTGAAGGGGTGCCCAAGAACCTAAGAACCCTCACTTGGCCCTTGGCCTGCCTCAGCTGAAAATGGGCATCCAAGGCTGCCCATTTTATAGCATCAAAAGTCACCAGTTAAGACCGGTCCAGGCCCTAAGTATGGGCATGGATCATCCAGGCTGGTCCAAGGCCTGATCTTAGGCAACTACCTTACCCCAACCACTACCACCACCCTGCTAAATAAAGCATACTCCACACTTTTCTGGCTAATACTGTCTCCCCAACTCATGGCTCTCTGCATATTATTGAGTTGAGTGACATATAGGTGGGTCCTATTATAGTGGTGGTATGCCAGCTGGATATCTCACAAGCCAATGATATGTACTGGCCTGCCCCCAAATACAATTCCAGCAAAGACTGATCTGGGGAGTGGCATGCAGTTTACAAACCCTTAACTAGATGAGTTCAGTATGAGGGCCAATTATTGGGGTGCCTAGATGTCTAAGGTGATTCAGACAGCAGTAGGGACATGGTTGTTGTGTAAGAGAGAAGGCTTAAGCTAGAGTGCACTTAGAATGGCTGTACAGGGGTACACTGTCACAGGTCACACAGTGGACACAATGCTGGTATACTGGAGAGGGAGGGGGCTAACTGCCTCTCACACCAGTGGTACTGACTACTATGCCCCTGCAGTGTAAGGGCTATTTCTGAACACAACTAGTGGCTACACAAGTATAACTCTTGCTACTATGCCCATATGGAAAAACATGATTGTCAATGGGGAAAGAATGCAGTTCTTGAAATAGCATTTATAATTATAAAGTAAAGATAATAGTTCAGTCAAATAGCATTACTTTTCATAGATCAATGTAATGGAGCATAATTTTAGAAGTGCTAAAGATTGTTAAGAGTTGCAACTAATAGGTGCACTGGTAATACACTACAGATAGCCAAATGAGAAGCATCGGTCATTAGATACTAGTTTCTTATATAGAATCATTACAGCCTTTGAAAATGTAGCAGCATACAGGTGGTCACCTTTATACATAACAATGATATAGTGAAATACTAAAAAGTACATGTATACTTACCCCAGGTGTTGGAGTGGTGAGCACTGCATGTCTTATGTGTAGGTGAGACAGGTAGAAATGGCAGCTCAGGTGGGGCAGTGTAGCCCAAAGTGGTCAGTCCTGTTGGTGTTTGGGAGTGGTCAGTAGGTACCAGAACGGGGGCTGGTGGGGGACAGGGAAGGGTGCATTTCCATTTAGCACATAGTTCTTTAGGAACAGTTCTTGAATTAGATCTGGTCTCAAACAATGGCCAGGAGTGGTGGGGTGCTAAAACAAATCTATTAGCACATTGCCACAGAGTCAGTTATGCCTACCAATACAGCATGTTACATTTCACCAAGGTTTGTTGTTTCTTCTGACAGCTATGATTAGTTCAGCTTGTAATCTTTAACCATACCAGGGCCACTCATGTATTAATGCATCATGCCCATCGGTTGTCATGATGCACCAATGAAGTGCTGGTGTGACTGCTCATCAGCTCATCTTTGTAGCATCTTGCCAACCCTCCAGAAGTTTATTTATCTACCATGTAAGGTCTGCATGATGGCAGTATCACCAGGAGTTCATAGGTGCATCATGATGACCGATGGGCATGATGCACTCCTACAACAGCAGCCTTTGAAGGGGTAAACATATTGCCAGATAGAGAGAAAGAAGGGCTGCACTGCTCTTCATGCATATTCCCTATACCGTATAAAGCATTACTTATACACAAGGATGAATTTTGCTTTGCTGTCCCAATATCATACCTGTAAATATTGTTACATTGTCTCATTCCACATATGTTTCATGATAGAATCAATTCTTCCTTGCTTGGGTGGCAAGTAAGAGATGAAATTATGTAAATATCCCACACCCTCCCCACCCCACTAAAATGACTTGTTCTGTAAGTGTGTGTGCACCACAGGTTGTTTGTCTGCAGCCCATGACCTAGAAAACCTAAATTTAGCTGACTCTTTACCTCACAGCCCTTCCCAACCTAGAACAGCCTCTAATCATTGAGTGCCTTTTTGCCACCATATCTCAAATGTACTCAAGCCATGTCTAGCAAACAATCAAATCATGTCAGAAAGGCTGTAGTAGAGCAACACACATAATATTATGATGAATTAAATGGATTATAATCATTCATGTCAATAGTTTAAATTAGTTGAGTACTGCCCTCTCTCTCTATCTCTGTTTTCTGTATCTCTCTCTCTCTCTTTCTCTCTTTCCCATTGCCTCTCTTCTCTATCACTCTCTCTCTCTCTCTCTCTCTCTACCTCCCCACTTCTTCCTCTCTCAGTTTCTATCTGAAATTGTCTCCCTGTCTCTCTCTATCCCTACCTTGCCCTTTTATCTCTGCTTCTGTCTCTCTCTACCATTGTCTCTCTTTCCCTCTCTCCTTTCCTCTCTCTCTGTCTCTCTCTGTCTCTCTCTGTCTCTCTCTCTCTCTCTCTCTCTCTCTCTCTCTCTTTCTCTCTCTCCCTCTCTCTTGGAATGGACATTTACATTCAGGCAGATGCACCTGGTGGAGGATGACAAATACACTTTATGCTGCAGATGTAAGTTGGGGTCAATAAATCTCACTAGATGGCTCTCTGGTGAAATCCTGTGTTTTCACGTGAATATGGAGTGTAAGTCCCAGGACTGACTGGTGAATATGTGCTCACAGATTCACCAGTCAGTCCCGTGATTCTACCTGACTTGTTTCTAGGGTTATTACTAGGAATTGGGTAAATTTTCTAAGAAGGAGATTGTTGCATACATATTTTCTTACCAATGAAAATGAATCTTTTGTGAATAGGAGAATGGTCAGAGGAAATGAATATCAACATTTGGGAGCATTAGGGACTAAGGGTGAAAAATTAGAGGATGAAGAATAGGACTATAGAAAAGAGGAAGAATAGGATAATAAAAGAAGAACTGTAGAAGAGAATATTCAAGGGCAAGACAGAACAAAACCTGAATAAAACATCCTCTAAAATTTGCTCTTCATGAAGCAAGGTTTTTCATGTTAGTAGAACAACAACCTTGGAACCAAGAGAATGTTTCAGTAACAAATGTGCTATGGATCTGGCAAAATAGGGAACTGCCCAATCCATCCAATAATTGCAAATTAAAGAGGCAGAGGGAAAGGTGTTAGTAGGGAATGAGCCATGAAGGCAAGCAGATAGATGTGATGGGTTGGACTGATGAATAAGATAAGAGGAACATTGGCCAGTTTCCCATAATGATTATGCTGACTGACGAAGTGATCATCAAGCTGAGTTAGGTGGAAATCCTATTGATTGGACACCTCTTATTGTCAGTTAGACAATCCAAGGGGAGATGTAGGCATCACATGTGATATATTAGGGAGTGGGCCCTGTGCACCTTATTTTTCTATTAAAGTGACTTGGTCTCAAATAAGTACCGGTCTCAAATAAGTGCTAGGACTGTTTTGGGAATATGGACTAGGACTATTCAATACCAGCATTGGATTGGTAGTAATCAGGGATTTGCAAAAGCGCTACTCTCAATCCAACAGCAAACAGATGAGCATTGCATTTCCAAGTCACCGTGAACCTGGGGGATTGAGTGAATTACTTCAGAATATCAGTGACACTTGGACAATGAAGATGGGTGTTTATCCCGAGTGTATATCATATTCCGAGGGAGTGTATAATTTCAAGGGATTAGCCTTTACAGTTGTCCCTGCTCTTGAATAGGTATACTTTATAGATGAATCATAAATAATCATGCCGCCAATGGTTCAGGAGATTACTACACTGTGAAAAAATGTCCTCAAAATAAATGAAGGAATCCTTGTCCCAAGGTTGCTACATTGTTATTTTTAAAAAATTCTACAGAAATTACGTTTGTAGACAAATTACATAGAGGAATATATAGGAGTCATTGCGCTTCAGCTGACAGTTTAAGGTGGTTGCAGTGGGTCACAACCTGGGCCCCCCCCAATGAAGATTTGCTTCCTATGCCTCTGGCCCTTACAATCATGCTGGGATGTGCATGCATCACAATTATCCATGTATAGGATGCAGTCCACAAAAAAATCCTTGCCTTAGAAAAAGGACAGGTTTTCGTCCTAAAGGCCAGTAACAGGGGAGCAGGATAGTGGCTAATCTGCTGGTTACCTTCTATTCAGGGATGACCCGTTTAATCTTGCCATCATTTTTGATATTTTGATTAACCTATCTGTCTTACTCCACATGTATACCTTACAATATATAGGTAGCCACTGACACATCGCTGGTTTTATCTTTAGACTGATGATTTCTTTTCTTCTAAAATACTTTATTGTTCATTTACCCAGTAGAATATTTGATAATATTTTGATATAATACTAGACTGCTTGGACATACAGCTCAAGCCAGAAATGTGAGTGTCTATCCCTAGTTACTAGTTTGTGAGAAATAATATCTGACAATCAATTTCTGTGAAGTCAAATTAGCCAGCCATTGTAGCTCTGTTCTCTAAAACATCGATTTCAATCACTATCCTGTAATTGAAATCCATGCCCTCGCACATCAGTAGACGATGACGAATCTGCTTTCTCCCTTTGGTGGTGCAACTATTGCTTCCCAGAGGTCGATTGTAACAGAGAGGCTTATGGAGCTGTTATTCTTGCATTGTCAGATCATTCCCATGGTGGTTCAAGTGATTTTCTACATTATTTGCACAAAATGTAATATCGTATTACACTTTATTATTATTGGCATAATTAGAGAACATACCCTAATAAACGCACCTCCCCTTTATAACACTTAATCAACAACTCTATCATTAAAATTTTTCATAGCAGAGGGCACAGATGCCTCCATATTGAACGTTTTCCAGTTCAGCCTCCACAATGGCAAGAGCCACGACACCTGTAGGTGTGAATACTGGATGCTGCCCTCCCCCTAATGTGTGAAAACATGCTGCATCAGTGCACATTGCTGACTTTAGCAAAACTGTTACAGTCCCAAATATACTTACATGTGCACTTATTAGAATTAAGTTTGACGTTAAAGAGGAAAATGGAATTGTCTAAGTGCACAGTGTGCTGATTACATCGATCTGGTATGTGTTTTTTTACGAAAATAACACAAATGCTGGTAGTTATCTATAGAAGAACTGTTTCTTCTCTATTCCAGGTATACTGGGTTGGTCCAATGCTTGGTGGCATCATTGGAGGCTTTACCTATGAGTACACTCACAATTCGTCCAATCAAATGCAGTATCTCAAACGTTCCTTCTGTCGAAAGCCAGCAGCCCTCCAGCGCAGCCACAGTACCCATTCTACAAACTCTACTATGTCAACAGAAATGACATTCACTCCTACCTCAGAGGATCTATGTATTCAAAAGGGGCATATTCAGAACTGAATATACTTTCCTGCATCAGCCTCCATAACAGGAGACACAGCTTTGTGGAGGATTTCTGCTAAAATATCCAACACCCAAGCAGTGTGTGAAGGGATTAACCATATTTTTGAAGCTCAGTAAGCTCTGCCATGTTTACCTGAACTGGGCTGTTGACTTGATAGCGAGCACCTTGATAGGCCTATGTGAAGTTTGCTTAACTTACACCCATTGCTATGTCCAGTTTTCAAAGGACCTTACCTGAGCTCCAGGACTTGATTCACTGAAGTGATGATTCAGCTGTACTTTATTATGCACATCATAGTGTTTTGAAGGTTTTGTATGGTCACCTTTGAACAAAGAAGTAAGCAGTGGTTAAAATTCCAGAAGCCCAATTTGAATGTCGTTGCCTCTATGTACCAACAGGATCCAGTGTGTTATGAATGAGCAGAGAGGTACAGGATACATTGACACTTATGGTACAATAGGCTTCCCATAATATCTTGCATATAAGGTGCACCTCACATATAAGGTGAAGTTCAGGCCATACTGATAGGATACTTGCCTGTAAGGTACACCTTGACCTCAGCCACATTGTACTATTTATAAGGGGCAGCAATGCCCTACCCTCATGTATAAACACTGCATGTCAGTGGCAATATTTTCCCTCAATTTCATATGGATGGTGATGGATCATCTTCATATTTCCTCTTGGACATATATGATACAAGGAATAAAAGATATCTAATACTTGCAGAAGATGCATAGCTCACACAGCTCACACAACAAGCATCGGAGATTTAGTACATACATGCTTGATTTATAGATCTTGATAAGAAATAAGGATAGTTATGAATATGCACACATGCAGATGTGTTTTATCATTCCAATAGGAAATATGAACTTACATGCTCTATCTGATGTCAGTGACTGTGTATATATTATATTTGGAGGTAGGAATTCTGCTCAGACTACCGTCAATTAGATCCTGGAATTCAGACATGCTGGAGGTCTGATTGAATACCCACCACACTACTCTCATGGGGTTTTGCACACAGGCGAAGAAAATCAACTGGGCTCAAAATGGCACATCTAACTTTTTGGAAGACATCAAAGAACCTAGGACCTGATTTTCCGAACCTAGGCAACCGCTTACTGTAAGATGTCTACTTAAATGGCCATGGGTCACATGTGCCATTCCTTCCCCTTCACCCTTACACAATTTTCCACTCCACTTCCACTTAATCTAGTTCTCCTGCCAAGATGGGGCCCCAGCCTTGCACACTCTTTGGTAACTATAAACCAACCTCACATACCCCATAGTTACGATCATACAGCCTCAAGTAGATACCTCCTAGCAACAATACCACATCCTCACATACCCCTCAGACAGTCTTGTATAACCCCTAGTAACTATGAAACAGTATCACATGTATACTCCCTCGTAACACTCAAACAGCCTCACATAGTAACCACAGTAAAGCCTCACATACCCCCTTGTAACACTCAGTCCATACATACCCTAGTAACCTATCCTCATACCCACTTCTGCCCCTCACACAGCCTCAGATATCCCTTAGCAACCATAGCACAGACTCCTATACCCCCTAGTACCCCTAGGGAAGTATGAAGTACCCCTCATCCAGCCTCATATACACCCTAGTAACCATAAAACAATTTCATTTATACTTCATATTTTGGGCCAGGAGAAGGACTGTTGGTTTGAGAGTGTGCCCTGCCTTCTTTGGGCAGCATAGGTGCTGAAATGTCCATTGCCTTTTTATGTAGATGACAAATGCGGTGGGGAATTTGTATGGTTAGATATAGGCTATATTATTAGTCCATCAATAATCAGGTATTCTGAAGGGGCTCAAAGAATTGACATGGCTACATCTGTAGTTAGATCATTTTTCAATGTGGTGTTTATTCCTGATTAAAAATCATGCCTATTCATGAGTCTGAGAAGGTTGCATGGTTACCATGGAAGGAAAGCCAAATCAAGCCAGCCTCTCCCAGAGATTGCTTAGTAAAAACTCGCTGACATAGTAAATTAATCATTTCTGCATCATTGACAGGCTTCGGTTTTTATTTGTGTCATACATGACTTATTACATAAGATGATAACAGCTACTAGAGCCATTAAACATCTGCCAGAGAGATAATTAAAGATTGGCATTATATTCTGACAGACTATGCATTATAAAATTTCTTAGATGGTTGATTAAACGACTCATGAATAAGCAAGGAGGATAGATAATAAACAGTTTAAGAGATAGGCACAGAGGGTACCTTGTAAGGTGAGCATATTCAAAAGATACATTGGTGCTAGGTAATATCACAGATGTGCCAGTCAAATGTGAGGGATGTGCAGAGTTGGGGGATAGTCACTATGAGGGATAGGTAAAGTGAATGATAGGCAGATTGAGGATAGGTAGACTAATGGTAAGAATGTACAGAGAAAATTAGGTACAAAGGTGAGGGGTAAACTTTAATCCTTTAAGCCATTTGAGGGAAAACCTAATTAAACTCTAGATGTTTCAAGGGATAGGTAGTATGAGTGATAGGCAGACTAAGGGATAGGCAGTATGTTGGAGAGGCAGAGCCATATGCAGGCAGAGTACTTGTCAGGTTGGGATAGGCAAACATTGGGATATGTAGATTGAGGTACTGACTTTGATTAGCATGTTGCATCTATAAAAAGTTCAAATCATTTTCAATATAACTTTTGTACATTTTTTTAAATATTCTTATCATCAAACCTCATTTTTAGGTACCTTTGGCCAAATTTTGAGAATCAATACCACAAATTTTGAATTCAGCAGGAGTTTTTGGTATAGGTGGCCCCTTGTTTCCATTTGATATCACTCTGATAAAGATTCCTGACATCTCCATAAACCCCCTTATCTTACATAGGACTCAGTACAGAACACAAAAGGTAGCCTACTTTGAAGGGGGGGGTAGAGGGGGGTGGCTTGCACTATAGGACTCTATGGAGTAACATATCCTAGGGAACCTATACTATTCTTGCTTCTAGCACCTCCAAATATACGATCTCTAGTTGGTGTTCGCATACATTTTGTCTCTATTTTCTTCGAAATTAATAAGAATCCATTGATTTTCCATACCGATCCAACGCACACAGCCCGGTACACGACCATTTTGTCTTGTTGACGAAGCAGGTAGGTGCCCGGATGTACCTGACCTACTTTCGGGTCAGCAAGCCACAATGGCGGGTGCCGAGATGTATCGCTATGGAAAATCAATGGATTCTTTTTTATTTCACATTTTTTTTACATGTATCCTATGGGCCTGGGCACCTAATATTGTTGAAATAGCCATGGCATGTTCATATAGGATATCTAAAGATGTTTTCCTGTTAGTAACTCCACCTTTCACCATTGGAATCTATGCTAACGAGGTATGTAAACATCAGATATGTCGGAAAACTTTTTCAAATCCTTGATGTAGATTGCTTTGTATCACCGGTCGGCTTGGTATAGTGGACAGCGAGCTTGCCTCCTGCCCCAGCGGCCGGGAATCGATTCCCCGTTGAACCCTAAACGGTTTTAACTGGAAATGTATGGAGGAGTTGACTTTGTATGCTTCGCCAATTTATTTACATGTCCAGATTGAAACCAGCAGCCTCTTGAAGATGATCAAAAGGTCTGAGAGTGTGTTATGGCTGGATAAGGAACTGGGGTTATGAGCAAAAAAGCACTGTAGAGGCCAGAATCGTGAGATAAACAGTGATGAATAGAAGATGAATGAGCCTCACAGAGGCATCACCGTGAAATGAGAAATGAAATTGTGAAGGACACACGCCATTGGCAATAAGAGAGCAGAATTGATTTTGTGGGACATTCTTTAAGTCTGAAATAGAGTTTGCATTTTAAAAGGCTGCATTTTAATGTGCCTCCTAAACATGTTTCCTCGTACAAACGGTACAAAAATATAGGCTTGAAGTGGTTAGTAAGATGAACTGGACATAAAGACATTGTATATACCAGACATAAATAGCAATTTGCCAAAGTCTTTACCAAATACTCTTGTTAAATCTATGAGAGAAATAGAATTATACAGGTCATATCTATTTGTTGACCCCTCGAGGCTGAACAGGCCATGGCAAATCATCTAAAGATACCACAGCTCCATTATAATTAAGTCAAAGCAAAAAGGAAGTGTGGAAAGTATGTGGAAGAGACATTTTAGGAATTACTGACACCAAACAATAGAAGGTTCGAAGTGTCCTGACCTGATCCACTTCTTCTACACCATAGCATCATTTTGTAATTAGACTTGCCTATTCTAAAGGTTAGTGACTTAGGTTAGTGAGACACTTGGAAATTGGAGAAGGTTCGGACTGAACAAAGATGAGGTTTAGTGGGAATTCACCATAATTATTGACAGATGTAGAGCGAATGGCTGAAAGATTGCAAATGAATCTGAATTATAGAGGGGAGAAGTCTTGAACAATATATAATGCAGGGAACTAGGGAATGGGATATGAAATAAGACTAGCAGGACTGGAAACAGTTAGTAGTTGGGAGAAGAAAAAGAGTCACACTCATTTGAACCACTATACAGATTGGTAGGTACATGTGTAGTGACTGGTAGACATATACATAATTATGTAGTAAAGGTAGGGATTGGCTATATAAGAGAACAAAATAGCAGAGTCAGTTGCAAAACTGTGCTGTTCAAAGACTGGTACTGAAGGCACCTTTTTATGATGACAGGTGTCATTCTCAGTCTATGTCTCAAAATGGCTAGATATAGTATAACTAACAGACAACACACCCAGAGCTATCTTAGCCTTCTCTTCACTGCACAATGATCAATTTCACAGGTAAGAACACAGGTATACTTGGTTACCATCTATTTGTCCATCAAAATTAATATTCTCTTTTTCTACTGCCGAGTGAATGTAGCTCTTTGGCTACGTGCAGGATAAAGGAGATGTTCTCAAAGATTCCCCTTGTCATTTCATGGAGATGATGTAATGGGTTAAAATGTCTTCAATTCTTGTGCTATTGAAATGAGCGATGCGGAAACCATCCTAATATATGGTGGATCTCTATCTCAAGTTGGCAGGGTTGGACAGCAGTATTTTCCTTCCCTATTAATAAGAGAAATATTTCTGTCAAACCCTGTAAATCTGCTGTAGGAGCTTAGTAATATCATGAATGATAGCCATATAAAGCCCAAATGCATCTTTTCCAGCCAAGGCACCCTTTTGACATAGTTGCGAGGCAAAAATCATGAATCCACCGTTGTTGCTAAGAAACCAAGCTTCCTAGGGAAAAATACTTGAAAATGCAGATTGTCTAGTATCTATCTAGGACTTTTGAGATGGTCAGTTTTCTAATTTAGGTAATTTATATGGCCATTATGAGGAACCTTTTGCTATTTTCCTCTTTGGAAACGGTTGCCATAGCAACCAAATTGATAGAAGAAATTCAACAGGTGGTTTGAATTCTTAGAGACCCAATAAACATGTTGGAAAAAATTAACATCCAATGGGCACCAGACCTGATTTTTTTTCTCCATATGTCCATGCACTATTACAAAGCACTATGATTAAGGCCTAAACCCAGCCCCTTAAGGAGAGGGGGACATTGTATTTATATACTACTTCGTCCCATGCCAAATTCAATGTCAGATTAGAATTGAAACCATGATGGCCTTGTAGTACTCAACAAAGTGAAACATAAATAAGCCTTGAAGAAATAATATGATACAAATATGTCCACCTTAGTAGACCCACACCTCTGCCTTTCTGACAACTGCTTAGAAATGCTAAAATGACCATTTGTTTTGTCAAGTAAAATGAAGCCTTAAGGCATCATAAGTTCTCTAAAGGCCTAGAGGAGGATCTCCTCGCACTAGGGGATGATGTCTGGAGGTTAATTTAAAAAAGTGTTAACCTATCACTGTTTTGAATTATCCTCCTGACCTACTATGACAAATAGCTGTTTTGAGTTGGTCATTTGAGGCTGCTGAATCTGAAAATGAGGTTAAAAAATGTCTATTGGCTCTCAATTACGAGATATCCGTAGGGTGCCATATATGCTGAAAATCACCTCCTAGGGCAATGATTTCACTATGTTCACCAATACAGTGTAGTCCAAACATGTACAAGAACTTTTTTATGTCATTCCTGGCATTTGTCTGGGTAATATCAATAGCTTTGACACTTAGGCAAATCATCTTTCACCCAAAACTGGCTCCAAACCCTCTATCATTCCGAGCGTCGGAACCAGTTTTATGGAATATTATGTGTTCGGTGTAAGCACACTCTATATGCATGGTTGTAGCACTTTTGGTATTTCAGAAGCAAGAGTCCATCTTGGATAATGCCAAAAGGGGTCAAGATGTATATATATCGTACCGAATAGGTTTGATTTCATGTACATTGCATTACAACCACTTGTTTCAGGGATATATTGCTTCATTTTGGTACAGGGGCAGTCATCTTAAACAGACAGCCAAATTTCCATGTTAACTTCCTTGAAACATTGACTTCTAGATCATTTATTCATAGTGATTCATAGTGAGTAAGGCTTCATCTAAACATTAGGATTATCCATAATCATGAGGTTAAAGTGAGGGCAATTTGATAATATAACCACAAATACACTACAAAGTAAATGGAAGCCATGGCTTGCCCTCAGTGCAGTCATAAAAGGATTTCTGGGAAGCAAGAGGGCTGAGGACTTTGTAGAGTGTGTGGATACACTGCTGCCACATATCAGAAACTCAAATGCAAGATGTCCTTGAAGATCCACTTTCTGCATCTGACACCCCATCCTTAAAAAAAAGGATGGGGTGTCAGTAAGTGGCAAACATGGGAAGAGATTCTAACGGGATCTCTCAGAGATGGGAAAATGCTACCAAAGATAGTGGTTACCTTTTCTTCTAGCAGGCTAGAAATGGGGTCTGATGTGGGATGAGTCCAAACATTGTGTTCAAGAGACAGGCAAGGTAGTCCCGAACAAGTGTCATCAAGCTAACGTTTCGAGCATATTTACTACTTTTCCTGCATATTACTGAGTTAAAGGATGATAATTCATTAGATATGGGTTTGTAAATGGTAATCAAAAATAAATGAACCAGATTTTATGTGAAGTCTGGTGTTTGCACTAAAATGGATATGGCTGCTGAGGATGAAAATGGGCAATTCTAGGTATTATGGGTATCTCAAAATTGAGAGCCGCCAGCAAACAATGGATGTTATTTTTGAATTCCCCAGGTCAAAATACATAGGAATTAGTGGTTTTTTTTAAAGCAATACAAAATGTGCACGTTTTCCTTTTTGGTTCAATTCTTCTTTTTGGCAAGACCCTTTTGGAAGTTATTTCTAGACATACTAGGACATCTCTCTTCACAACATACCAAAATCCCCGCTGGAATAGCACAGGACTTGCAGTCATTGGTACCTCATCGTTTTTTTATGCACGTTAAGGAAAGGCATAGGTAAACAAAAAGGTTGAGATGAAAAGGTAGTGCAGACTCTCATACCTAATCAATAGGGATTCTTAGCCAAGAAAGACATATCTAATTGTTAACTAAAAATTAAGTAAAATACTCTGATGATAATCTCAGTCATATTACATCCCTATAGAGTTGAGACAGGCCGGGCGAGTGAATATATATACCGTAATCTCCCACGTATAAGACGCGTCTTATACGAGGGGTTTTAGTTCTCCTTGAATCCACAAGGGGGATACCAAGACCTTTCTTTTGATATGTCACATGCCATAATGGTCATAATAAGGCATAAGGGGGCCCAGGGGGGTCCAGGGGGCCCAAGCTTATATGCGGGAGATTACGGTAGGTCTATGGACTTTCCAGCCAATGACAGCTAAGTGAGTGAGATGGGGTTAGTATAGTGAACAAGTAACCAATGGATAACTCATGACGCGTGGCCTACGGCCTCGTGTTATTATCCGTCGATAACCCCCACAAGGCATGAGTTATCCATTGACTACTTATTTTATACCACGAAACCAATAAATAATCAATATTATACCAATAAATTCAAGATGAAAATAAAAATTATCCCCCCTCCCCGGGACTCAATGCCAGCCATTGTGTGTACACGATCAGTACATACACCTCCTCGCCCGGCAGCGGACAGCGGCAGCGCACACGGCGAAAAAAGATGCGCCCGGGCCGGGGCGCGATACATGTACCTCTCACGGCTTGGCGCAACGCGCTAACCGCGGGGCCACGGTGTCTCCTCCACCTGCAGCAGTCTCGGCTTGGATTGATTTGAATGCGTCCCGTGGTTATGGTAGCGGACAGCCCGCAGTCGTCGCCTTCCTGGGCTTTGTATCATATCCAGATTTGGTTCTAACCAAGCTTCTCTCGTCAGTCCCTGTGGCGCAATGCATAGGGAGTTGGATTAGGGATCTGAGACTGTAGGTTCGAGCCCTGCCCTGGCCTTGAAAATTTCGTGGGTTTTAACATGTAACATATGACATGTGAGGACATGAGGTTATCAATGTAAGGCGTGCGGTTATCCAGGATACCCGCACGCCTTACATGGATAACCGCACGCCTTACATTGATAACCGCACGCCTTCCAAAATTGATGTTACAGCCTATAGGGTGTGCAATATCGACAGATATGTGGATGGGAATAGCCACCAAAAAGCACTGTGTAACCCACAAATCGTGGTATAATGGAGATTATGGGTTTGGTGTAGGCTGTCCATCACTATGTCTGGAGGCCATTTCTCAATGTACTACGACTACACACAGCCACTATGATTTAAAAATGCAAAGAATAAGCCAAGCTATCATAGGAACTGCCCTACGACTGCTCACTACGATTAGCAGCTATGCAGTAATTGCATAAGGTTTAGTAGGGTAGTCGTAGTGGTGCAGACATTAGGGAATACTAGTGCATGGTACTGTTACGGCCAAATTATTAGGTTCTCACTAAGATTTAAAGGGCAGCAGTCGTAGTGTGTTAAGAAATGGCCTCCTGGTGGTGTATAATTATGGCTCCCCTTTATGGCCCATACTGAGGCAGAACACACTAGTGCTACACAAGTAATTATGAAGCAAAGCATGGATAAATCTTCCTGAAATGTAAAGATATTTCTATTCAAATGCATTATGGTGCAAATATGCACTGCTTTGGACAAGATCAATAAAATTAATGAATATTCCCTTATATAGTAACAACTAGCTCGACCAAACCCATTCAAGAAAAACGAAACTTTATTTAAAATCAGAGTTTTGCCAATGTGAAATTTCATTTTTGTATGCAAATGGTAAAAAAAGACAAAGGCTGAGGCTTTGTCACATTCTCTCGATTTGCTTACTGATATTATGAATGTCAATTGATGCAAACCTCTATACAGTCTGCCTCTTGCAGAGAAAAGAAAACCAATACAATAATACCGCTGTCACCACAAGCCTGTCAACTTAATGTAGATCATAAAACACACAGCAATGGTTCTATAGACCATGTTTCTATGTTCCATACTGAGCTTATCTAGTCCTTGCAAACTGTTTATTAGGTCTGACAGATTTTATCATATCTATTATTGATGCCCTACAAACCTAAGGGAGTTTGTCTCTTCCCATTATAAAGACATTTTAAGGTGGGCAGGGCTGATTGAGGTTGTCCCTTTTCATTAATTATGCAGCTGTAGGGGGACAGTATTCCCTAGCCCCACCCAAATGGAATATTAGGGAATCCTCGTTAAGCTAGCCAGAATTGTGATAAGTCATCCTATGTCTAGTTGAGTTGTCTGTGCACTCATATCTTAATTTCACCAACACTGAAAACCTAGAAGTTCTGTACTAGTCAGCGGTGACCACTTTAGGTCCTCAAGTTGACGATACCTAAAACTACAACTTTAGGTAGTCAAAATGACGACTTTAAGTCATCATCCTGATGACCTGAGTCGTCAACATGACGACTCTGTACTATCAGTATTGTCATCCTGATGACTCAGGTCGTCAGGATGATGACCTAAAGTCATCATTTTGACTACCTAAAGCTGTAGTTTTAGGTATCGGCAACTTGAGGACCTAAAGTGGTCACCGCTGACTAGTTTCGGATCTTCTATGTTTTCAGTGAAGCATCTCGTCCTGATAATTCTAATTTCAAAATATTTTTTATTTTAAATATTTAATCTTGAGGTCATTTTCCTCCCAATGCTATGCAGAATAAATAAGCAAATGTCCATGACCAGGGAATAAATTTGCATCGTATTCACAGAGGTGAGGCTGTCCGTATTCAACGACGCCTTATGGCCCGACGGGATGAATTTGCTTTAAATTCAAGAAACACAACCATATTTACTGTTTTGCAACGTGTCGAGTTGTCCCGGTTTGTTTTCATCCGCCATGACACCTTGCTCGACGAAGTAGGTCACTGCTTTTAGTTTCGATAGAAACGTTCCTTGCGCAGGACAATATCTTCTTTTTTAGCATGGTGCTAATACATAGATATACCTTAAACAATTCATAACATATTATTTAACTAGTTCAATCATTCTTTTTTTGCGTAAAACGTCTAATAACCATACCTAAATACGAAACTAGTTAACTCTGTATAAATTTCAAAATGGCGCCGCAGAATATGCTAGGATCGTATTCAACCCCCCAATGAATACGGCGTAAGTAGTACTAATCTATAGTGTCGTCGATATTAGCCATGGCATAACTATTAATCCTTTAAAATGCTGATGGCAAAGGTTATTATATTTGAATCATTATCTAGCTTGGCAGGCACCATATACTAAACACCTAAACCTTTATTCATATCCTAATAATGGTTCGGTCTTTCCCATACAATCACAACCATGGTGAAGTCTCAGTCTTTCAAGATCCTATCAAGTTGCTTTAATGGCATAGAAGCATATGGTAATTGTATGGTCTCTATGTCTGGCGCAAAACCAATTGGTATTTTATCCAACTGGCATCAGACCAAACATTTTAGTTTGGAGAAAGAAAAATCCACTTTGAACTATCCTTATTTTGTGTAAAGCTATGCTGGGTCAATATAACCAAAAGGTTAACCCCGCAAACTGGTATTGATTTTGCCATCATTGTACATGTATTAACTCCCCAGAGAATACCTTCGATATCTTGGTATCACATCTGACCATTAATTAATCACAAGCCTTTTCACATGAAATAAAAATTCTTAGTCACAAACTAGTTTTGTCTATTTTTCCTCTTCCTTTATTAATCCTCAGGACTGTCAACTAGTTTTAGAAGGTTTCCATGGATACCAGGAAAGGAAAACTATAGTAATCCAATAAATAATCCTTTAAGTAACCAATAATTAATTGTATATAACTGACCTGTATACAAGACTATGATTTCCCTGCACAGGACAAAAACAACATATGTATTAGCAGCATCTACCCTTTCAGGTTGTATATATAAAGATATCTGATATGGCAAATAATTGCTGTGCCATTAACAGGCAGGAAGAACCTTTTTGTATGAGGCACAGTTTTTATCTGTGAGACTAAAGTCTTTTTCTACAGCAGATATGAGCCAGTGGAGGCCTTTTAATAATAAAATATCCAGTGCTCATTCTGCAGCCTAGATGAAGGTTAATTACCTAAATACAGATTATCTAGTCAGATTTATCTAGAGTGTATATTTGCATGGTTTGCCTAACTAGGCCATTTTACTTAATAAGGCAACCCGAAAAATATGTACATAAAAAAAACCATGACAGGAAAAAGGGACAAATTGAGGATATTGTCAGTTTTCCCATGTGTTTCTGCGTGTTTATGGGTATGGGAACTTTTCATCTGTACTTGTTAAGATCAGGTTCCCAATAATGTTCAAAGATTGTGTAATTGCAAATTCCATGCAGAGGATCGCAGCCAGATCATTTGCTATTCAACATCACCCCCCTTAACAAAGAATCATTCACTTCATTGTATAATCTCCCTACAACCTAATACTGAGAATGCATATACTTGAAGAGGGTGGAACTGTTAAAATGGCAGCTGCATGTCATAATCATGGCAGGAAAACTGTATTTAACATCAAGGGATGGATGCGTGTATTGGTGCCCTTGCATGTCCACGAGATATAAAGTATGAGATTGTGTCCCTTCTAAATTGGGCTAGGTAAGCCCACAGTATGTAGGATATTAAAAGCTTTAGAATGTCCATTCATTGGCTACTTAAACTTTAGATAATATATGCTCAAGACTGAGTTATTGCTATAGAGACAGTCTGTGTGATGTCTGTGTGATGTCTGCAGTGTAACCATCCATTCAGTTTTAGGCATACTATCAACTCATTAACACACGTTTTACACAGAGCATTTTGATATAAACACACCTGCCATAAGTATGTTCATACTCAATTTGCACTTTCGACTATAATTTTTGAGGGTAACTGCATGAAACAGCACATGAGACAATACTTACCTCAGTTTTACGCTACGCATCATGGTCAGAATTCCATTATTTATAAGTTTGTTTTGTGTTTTTCAGTTGAACTACACTGGTGCCAGTATGAATCCTGCACGCTCATTAGGTCCTGCTGTAGTGATGAACCTCTGGGACCATCATTGGGTAGGTCACATTTTCTTCCTTTGTAATTTTGATGAACCATTTAAATGGTATTTTGTAGGAGCCTTTTTTCAGAGCTTCATAAATTATATATGATTGATAGGAATTCCATAGCCTTCATGATGATCCTCAATAAATGACCGGTCCCCACATTTGTGTCCCTTAAGGGCTCGTGTCAGCTTAAAAAAATTACCTTTCTAACATTTTGAACTGGCAGATGTTTGAAATGAATTACCCTGTATCCTATAATGCATATTGACCACATTCTCCTCAATTGAACTAATTGAATTCAAATCTCCTATTCTTCCTCACTTTGATCTATGTAGTTGATTGCCTAAAAATGGCTGATTCAGAATATGTAGTTCAAGTGTTGGTGCATCATTATAATAAATATGCGGGGTCTCCTATTCATGTTTTCTTTAGGGCCTTCAATAATGACAGGGTAAGGTCGGTCATTTCAATATGTGAAGTCACTCTTCTTGGACTTTTAATACTGTGACGGGTCAAGGGAAAGGATACCTTACTTGCCATTTAGCACCCAAAAGCCTGGCATGATCAGATTCAGACTCATGTGGAAGGAGTTACTAAACATAAAATGATCCGTTGTGCCCCTGTATGCCATCCAAATTATGATTCCAGCCAATTCATGGATCCCATTGCAAGGAGCTCTAGTACCATCTTAACAGAATGCGTGATCAATATATGACGTGGCTCTGGATATCAGAATGGTGGTTTGTTTTATATTGGGCTTGCACAAAATGAATGGGAAAGTGATGGCATGGAGTGCTGCAATTATAAGATAGGTGTTGTGTGGATTGTGTGTGATGTGGGTGTGAGTCCACAGGAATTTGCATTATTGTGGCAGCCCTTACAATCATAGGAGGATGTGCATGCACCTTACATGACCTTTCAGTATGATTAATGTATAGAGTGTATTCTGAAAACATATTTGCCCCTGAACAGTGCCAGGTATTCTACCTAAAGCCAGTGATATAAAAGTAGGATAGAAGCTACCAAAATACTCCGCATATAATGCATGTCTTATATTAAGGGCATATATAACAAATAGAGTTGCACTAGGTGATTCTATGGGCAGATAAGAAGCACCAGGCCATAGGCCAAGTGCCTTCTTATCTAGCCCATAGAATCACCGTTGCAACTCTATTTGTTATTTATGGCGTTTATACCATGGTTTCAACCATTAAAAAAATAATTTAACCTTATAAAGCCATGAAAATCAATGTTTTTTGTTGCGAGTCGACGTAATCCATCTTCTGCCATCTTGGTTTCTCGGCGAGACGACAAGCCTGCTTGGACGCAAAGTGTTACCTCTGCATGTGTCCTACAGGCATTTTCATAGTAGAACCGCTGGTAAGGACTGCGCGTGATGGCCAGAATACCCTTAGAGCATATGCCAAAGTGACAACTTGTGTCTCGCCGCGGTAAGTAATCCGTGTGCTACGCAGTCAACATGGCGGAGAAATTTTGCTCGATTTGATTTTTATTTCTTCAATCCTGTTGAATATACACTTTAAATCATGGTGAATTAAAGGTAGGTGATAGAATATAATGGCTACTTTCATCCTCTATACGCATTAAGGTCTTATTGCTATAGTTTTTTTAATATCGAATTAAATTCTTTGATGTCAACTTGCTGTCACATCGTCTCGTCTCAAGTGTCAACATGGGTTCATTTTAGCGCATACTATTCGAACATCATTATCCGCTCCCGGCACCGTCAAATCATTCAAGAATGTGATAACCATGGTATAAGTGATGATAAACCCCTGGTGTGACTTATAGAATGAGGAAAAGGTGATGCAAAATCTTCCCATGCCATTCCATGAATTCAAAAGTGGTTTTAGGCCTTCTGGGGGTGTATTAGTTACCCATAGCATTTCAAACTTTGAAAATTGATTCAATAGAACAAAATCAGACCCATAAAGTCTGGGTGTGTCTTACACATGGGATGCACCTAATACGCGGGGTATAACGGTAATCTGCTGGTACCCTTCTCTTGATTAGTTGTTATTTTTGTATAACTCTACAGTTATGCCCTACATGGGGTAGGCACTGACACTGACCAGGTTTTGTCTTCAGACTCGTGTTTTTTTCTTTTTCTATTTTTTTTTATATTGGTCATTTGGCCTGCAGGATATTTGACAGTATAGTGTTACTGTACTAGACTGCTGGCACATGTGAATCAAACATAAAAATGTGAGTGTCTACCTCTAGCTGCTGTCAGTACAGTAGTGGGAATAGTGTAAAGAATGATGTCTTGTAATCAATTACTGTGAAACTGAATTAGCCAGCCATTGTAACTCTCTTTGTAAGGCATTAATTTCAATCACCTGGCTATAATTGAAAGTCATGCCACTGCATAGTAGAGGGAAATAAGCAATTTGTTTGAATCTTCTTTTGGTCATGCCTGTATTGTCATGCATTTCTTGGTTCACCGAGGTATGTTCTCATAGAGATGCTGTTGGAGGGGCTATCTATTCATTATCAGTTCAAACAATGCGTTCAATATTGGTAAAATCTAAATTGGCTGACTGTATACTCCCTACAAACATGACTCAAGATTTGTAAGTTCTCATGAACCGATAGATTCTTGTGATTCTTGTGATATCATGTCATGACACATTTAGATTTCTTGACTTACTCCTGGGAATGAACTGAGTTGATTTTCGGGGCATTCACAAGGCATGACACAGGTTTACATCTCAAGTTATTTCTCCGCACTAAACATGTTCTCATTAACCAGTGCATTCTTGTGGGGATCACAAGTCATGACACAGGTTTACATCTTCAGTTATGCCTGGGAACTAACTGGGTAGATTTTGTCAATCATGAGTACTGATACAAGTTTTTGTCTCGAGTTGTTTCCAGGAATTAGATATGTTCCTTTTAAACAAATGTTCTCATGGCATAAGGGATACATATGGAGAAAACATGAGTAAACATCTTGAGCTATTCTCGGGAATTGAACAAATGTATTCTCATATGGATCCTAAGAGTTAACAGAAGTTTGTAACGCAAGTTATCCCCAGGAAAAGACATTCTTATGAATCAGTGGATTCTTGTGAGAATCACAAGTCAAAACATGTGTCTATATCCTGTGTTATTCCCCACAAAAACAACATGTTTAACTAGGGCAAATATGGGATATGTGCCATGGCATGAGAAAGACACAGGAGATTCTTGGGAATTATGAACATGTTCTTTTACTTTGGAAATCGTGAGTCAAAAACTCATAAAGTGAATGTGTACAATTCCCAGAGGCATCACAAGTTGTGACACGAGAATGTCTTGAGTATATCTCAGGATTGTGTTTGCAGGGCTGTCTGGTTTGTTACTTTAAGCCACCATGAAGACCTTTGTAGGATAAAGACACTACATACGATGAATGCAATTCTCCTTATCTAAAATAGATCCAAAGGGCCACTTTATACAACTGGCACCAACCAACCTCTTTCAGTTTCCACTCTATCATTGATGTTTCTACTTTTCACACAACCCCATTGGTCTCTGTAACCCCATTACCTATTACTTATAGAAGCAAGCTCTTCAATCGATATCACTTTAGAGCATAGGAGATGTCTAGCAGAAGACAAATTAGATTAGATCTGTCACCCCACATAGACCGGTTTCAGCAAAATATCATTTTAACCTCTTCTTTAGTTACCTTTTGCTATGTCCCTCTCCATCTCCACTCAAATGTGTTCCCTTCTGATGTCATCTTTGTTTTAGCCTGCTTATACAAGCCTAAGCCTAAACAAAATTATTGTGAAAGAGGCTTGATACGTTGGATTTTACAGGAAGTCTTTGTTTATTTTTATACTAACTGCCTTTTTCTAGATTCAGCTGTCTGCTCAGGTTATAACTAGTCTATATATTATATGGCTATCTATTCCCCAATTACAATCCACTTGGACATCAAGCTATCTGGGAAAACAGAATCACCAGTAAATGGGTCTGTGTATTGATAGCTATACGGTGAAACTATCATTTCAACTACCATCTGCAGAGGGAAAATCCAAGCATCACATCAGTTTTGAAATGAATCAATAAGTGATACTCCATGGCAGGTAGCAAGAAATCCTCTTCTCTGTTTATCCCCAAAAAGAAGTCTAGATGGGCTACTTAGTCGCAGTAGAAAATACAATATCACTCCAAGTGGGATTCTTTGCATGGTCATGTTCAAAGGGCAAAACTGCTGACTGGTGGGGCTCATTTTGAGGTAGGGTTTCAGCTCATGTGAATGTCCATTGGATCCTAGGATTCAGGCCAATCAGATAAGGGGTGTTAATACCACCCTACGGAGTCAACTGGGCTCATGATGGGAGTATCATGCAGAGACATCAGAAATTTTATGAAATATCCCACTCCTCCGCTCTAGTTATTTTTCATCATGAATTTATTTATAGTTTTTATTTATCTATATCTTATCAAATGATATATTCCCTTTTTATTTTATTTCTTTTTGCTCTCCCCCTGCTTTCTATCTCCCTCAGATCCATCCCTCTTCTGGTCTCAGACAGTTGGTGATTACCTTGAAATAATCGTATACCTGTTCCCCGGCCTACTTAAAAATCTCCTCCCTTTTTCTTTCTTCCTCTGACTACCACTGTCTCTCTCCCTCAGATACATTCCTCACTCGAGCTATCTCTCTATCTGTCTCTATCCCTCTCTTTCTTCCTCTGATGTTTCCTATATTCTATTTTGTTTTTGTGATAGTTCAATCTTGATATAGGTATGCTTCAATGTCCTAATGATTGATAGCACATGAGCCCCTGTATCTAAACGCTCTCAAGGTATCAAGGCTGTACCTGGGATGCTTTCAGAAATTCATTCTGGGTCAGAAGAGGCAAATGCTCGTTCCTGTCATATTGACTCTAGGGTGTGGCTTCACTGCTATAGGCAGCATAGGTGCTGAAATGTCTGTTGCCTTTTTATATATGACAAATCATTTCTATGTATACTGGTCAACTTTATAATTGCACATAGTTAACAACATGCCTAGTTTCAACAATGATCATTTTACACTGTGGTACATATTCCTGACTACAACTGCCATGGTTACCACAAAAAGAAAAGATCATGCAATTCCGATAAAATGTTTTATTGATTGCATATAACATACCAACATACAAGACAATAATTTGACATACATAACACAAACCAAAACATCAACTATATTGGCAGGCATTCCCAGAGATCGCTTTTTGAAAATTCACTGATGAAGCAAATCGTTTCTGGGTCATTGACAGGCTTTCATTTTCATTTTTCTCATGCATGGCCTCTTTCATCAGAAGATAAAAGCTAGTAGAGCTATAAAAACATCTACCAGGGAGATAGAGATGAATAAAAGATTTGGCATAATATTTCCTGACAGACCATACACCATACACTCTAGACAGTCTGCCTCCTGCACGAAAAAGAAGATTAATTCAATCCTACTGCCACTGCCTCAAGCTTGCCAACTTAACATTCAGACATAAAACACACAGCAATGTTTCTATTATACTCCATACTGAGATTATCCAGTCCTGGATAACTGCTGATTCATTCTGACAGCTTTTATCATATTTATTATCAATGTTCCGCCAACCAAAGGGAGTTTGTCTCTTCCCATTATAAAGACATTTTCTTGTGGGCAGGCCTGATGGAGGTTGTCTATTTTCATTATGCTGAGCACTGTAGGAGGGACAGTACTTTCTAACCCCATCTACTTGTAATATCTACTACTGTTTTCTTGAAGGTCTTCTACTCACCATATTTCTTTTCAATTCTCTCCAAGGGAATTGCTCTCCTATCCTTCTTTCTGAGATCCTTTTCTAAATGAATTTTAATATTTTTAGGCTAGCCAAAATTGTGATGAGTCATCCTCTCCCTAGTTGTGTATTCTTGCACTCACATCTTCATTACACCATGCATCTTTGCCCCATAACTCTAATTTCCACACTTTTTATTTTTATTCAACATCAGTAAGAGGTAATTTTTCCCCCAATGCTTTTCAGAAAAAACTGTTAATCCTTAGAAAGCTGATGACAATAATCGTTATATATGAATCATTTTAGCATATTGGGCACCATTTACTCTTATTCTATTAATTGCATGATCTTTCCCATACAGCCACGATCATGCCAAGGTCTCAGTCTTTCAGGTCACAAATCATAGAAAGTGTGCATATGGGGCCTCACATGTCATTCGCCCAGACATGTGCCCAGAATCATGAAAAATAGTTCTTATAAGTATGCTTCTTTTATGATAGCAAGGACACATCTGACATAAATGATAATGTGATTTTCTTAATCTACAGGTCAAAATAGTCTGGACCTGAGATTTTCATGGAGGTATGATGATTGTTTCTGTAGGAAATGAAGCCCCCAACATGGCTTGTAACTTAGGCCCCTAAATGTCATTCGCCCAGACACAATTTCGCCCAGACAATTTTTGGCCCACTTTACCCCCCTGGAGCCCAAAATATTCATATGGGACCATCAAAACCCATATGTAACACAAAGATCTCATCCAGCCTGACAATTTGAGCCAAAAAAATAGAGGGGGAAACAAAAATTCGAAGAGTAGGGGCTGGAATACCTCCAAATTCGTCATATGCAAACCTTCTATGATTTTCGACCTTCAAGGTCCTATCAAGTTGCTCTATTGGCAGAGAATCATATATTGTCTCTATGTCTGGCTCAAAACCACTTGGCTGCTTTATCTCAATGGCATCAGCTCAACCATTGCAGGTTCAATGAAGAAATAAAAATCCACTTTGAACTACACTCTTTAATGATGTTTAAAATAAGTGGTGCTCGGTTATCAAAAGCAAATGACTATCCCTCACAAAAATAATTGAAGTATTGTAGATGAAATATAGTGATTAGACAGTACATGTATTATATATATCTTAGTGTTATATATCTCACCATTATCAGATCCTCATATGCCTTATCACATTGAATATCCAGTTTCTAGCCACAAACTATAGTTCATGTTATTCCTAAATCAGCCGAGCTCCTCTACCCCTGCAGATTATATTTAAAGAAAACTGACTGACATAGCGCATCATTGCTTTGTCATTGACAGGCAGGAAGATTATTAAATTTTCTTATTATGAGGCCATGTTTTTATAGATCTACAAGACCAAGGTCTCTTTCAACAGAACATATTATCCAGTAATGGGTTATCAATAACATCTGCAAAGTCTTCAGCCTAGATCAAGGACATTTAAATCTAAATTGTGAGCCAGTAAGCAGAAAGGACAGTTATTGCGGGATTTAGTACCAGATTTAGCCACCAGGGGGCACCACTATGGACTAGAATAGGAAAAATATGACTAGAACTGTTATAGGGTACTTTTTTATGGAGAATTCAATGGTTTTTGATAAAATTTTCCATTTAAAATGGTCACACCTACCCATATCTAGCAAGCCATTTCTCCAAAACTAACAGGAGTATCTTCTCATGCTATGTATCACTGTAAAGCTAGTGATTTGAATTTTAAAGTTGACTTTTAGCACGGAGCACCCTTTCTCCTTGCCTCTACACAATTGTCTATATCAATTTTAAATATATCCATAGTATATACACATGACCATAGGATTGCTTCTTTAGAAAACTAGGAAAACCTGTATGATGCACATCTAAATTCAAAACAACAGTAAAATAGTAGACAATGGGAAATAACATGGCACCTTTGTCCTAAGGGTGCCGCAGAACCATTATTATTTCAATGCATTTTTTGCAGGGCGTATATATATATATCTGTTCACTATTTCCAGGTATACTGGGTTGGTCCAATTCTTAATGGTGGCATCATTGGAGGCTTCACCTATGAGTACACTCACGATTCATCCAACCAAATGCAGTATCTCAAACATTCTTTCCGTTGCAAGCCAGCAGCCCTCAAGTGAAGTCGCAGTACGCTTTCTACCAACTTTACAATGTCAACGTCAGAGTATCTTTGCATATAAAGTGAATAGATTCTTGCTTCCAGAGGTAACTTATATTCAATAGGTTGAGTAAGAGGACCACTGGAAACAAAGCTATGTGGTGGCTTTGGCTGGGGCTTCTTGGTAAAGTGTCTAACATCATGTATAATGCTTAGAGATTGACCATTCGCTTGAATCGCAGAAAGCCCTGCCATGTTTAATCAAAATCCCTTGCATCACATGACTAACTCTACTATTGGGGATCCCTATCCAGAATATTCATCCTTGAAGGGGTGATTTGATATGTGCAGATTACTAAGCCAAAGCCTCAATGCTATACACATGTGCTGTTATCAAAAGAACCTTACCTGAGCTCAAGCTTTTACTTCGTCCACGCACTACTTCTTAATTTTAAGAAGTTTGAAGGTTGGATATGTTGTACCTGCGATGTGAATTTTTGACCAAAGTAACCTCTTTCTGTTAGATGTCTACTCAAATAACCATGTTCCACTCTAGATATGCACCACCTGAGTTTGAGTTTGATGCATGCATCATGGCGTGCGATAACGACAGGTATCAGAATGGGAATATGCTGGAAAAGCACCCAAAATCACAGAAATCGTGTAATAATTCATGCTAAGACAGTGCGGCAGCTCACTCCTTTTGCTCGGCAAAATCACTGTGACTCATCAATCATTACAGGCCTATACCTAAAGGGCAGGTGGCTGAATATAGGTTTATGGACTTCCTGCCAGTGAGACTGAGTGAGTGTAATTGGAGCAGTGGTGGGGATCATGGGCTCTAGGCAGGCTGTCCATCACCTTGGAAGGGGTCTGTGCCCTACTATAAAGCTCCCCACTAAACAGACAGTATCTAGTGTAACTGTCTGTACCTATGACAGTGCTTATAAGCCTTACTTAACCTAGAAAGCAATGTCTTTGTTGTCAGCAACAACGCTTTTGCAAGTATAGTAGGGGGTCGTTTCTACCGCAGCCATTTAAGGTGGCTGGCGGGGATTGGTAGTTCAGCATTTGGACACTAGGGGTCTCTTTTTTACATTGGCACTTGGACAAACGAAAATTGCAAAATACAGGAAGGCTTGGCTTGAATTTGAACCCTGGATCTCCTGAGAGTAAGGCAGAGGCCCTACACATGAGCCCTGTGAAATATTCCTGGGACCATATGTCAATATTGTATTAAAATATGACCTACAATGTTGATAGGTGATATCGTATTCATTCTAATAAGCGCACATGCCCTAATAAGCGCACACCCATCCTTTTTGGCCCAACCCTTTGTATTAAATCAGTCAATTGAAGTGTAAATAAAAATATTTTTAGGGCAAAAACAACGATTTTAGGCTTTTTGAGGTGCGCTTATTAGAATTAATGCTTGTAACAAGGTTTTGAGCATCTAAAAATTAATTTTCCGCACATGTGTGCTTATTAGAACGAATACGGTAATCGGGTTACTATCACTTTAACAGTCTGGCGATATCATAAAAACATGTATGCAGCCCTGATGATCACATCACCAAAGATCATCAGATCATATGAAACTTTTTCCAAAGGGAGGTACTTATATGATTCATAGATGTACATAACTTTGAGTTTGAAATTAATTTATTCATACTACACAAAGATAGGACGATTTTCTGGCTTTCAATAAGATTGTTAGCAAGCTTCTCACCAGCAAATCTACAGGTGAAAGATTTCTCTACAAAATTCTATCATAAAACGGCTAACAGTGAAATTGAATAGAATGAATGTCCCACTTTGGCTTTCTAAAAGTAGATGTAAACAAGAACCATATGATTGTGACAATTATTGCTTGTTCCCAGTGTTCAAAGGCTTAGAAATGCCACTAACGTGTTCTAGTACAATGGAAAAACAGGATGTCTTTCAGGCATGAGTTGATTTCAATTGGATGGAAACAGGATGGCTGCAATTTTGGGCAATTGATTGAGCAGTATTTGACAGCCTTTGTAAGAGAAATGATTCTTCACCTCCTTTGCAAATGTGTTTGCCTGTAAGGACTGGTCCTCCTTAAATTCAACATACTCTTCATCATGCATGAATCCCTCAGTACAATGCATTTGTTTAGATGAAAACTAACCAATGTATCTGAGGATGGTAATTTAGTGAAATATAGGAGGTTTCAGAGTCTACAGCAAGGTCATCGATCAATGTTCTTCGAGTTTGGGCCAATTGGAGCAGGGCACTAGAAAGAGGTGCGAAATCAACCTTTGTGGTGCGACTAGGTGTCAAGGGTGCCCAATTTACCATTATTTTAGTAAAATGGATATAAAGAGTTTTGTGTACGTTAAAATCAATGCCCTGCCAGGCCAAGTTTTTTCTCCCCTGTCTGGGAAATCCTAGTGTTCCTAGATTCCATCATTCTTGTGTTTTTTTTCAAATCTAAGGCTGTAACCTGTCTCCATCATCATCCTAAACAATTTCTTTTCTTTTACATCAGCCAAACCATTACCATCATCCAACTCTTGAGGCTACAACTCTATCCTTTTGGTCTAACAGCAGCTATTACATCCTGTTTAGGCACCTTGTCAAATCATATACCCTTGACATGGCTTTTTCTCTTCAAACCTCCTCATGTCAGATCTGCTTAGCCCTCTTCCCTTCATCTCTGCACCTAACCTCTGCACCATTCCCTCCAGCTCTGCACCCAGCGTCAGTGATCCTTAATTGAATTGTTGGCACCCTACCCTTGTTCTCATGCCAACAGCCTATCATAGATCATGTCCTTCCCGGTCTCCCCTTCTGCCTCCTGCTGACCAGGTAGATCTAGGAGGGTCTGGTCAGGCTGCCGGTTGTCTGTTAATGTGATTAATGCTGTTAGAAAGTCATTTTGGATTAGAAGAAACAAATGCTTGCTCCCACAAGGAGTATTGGCTTTTTATATATGAAAAATGAGATGGGAAATAGGGAAAGCCCCCTTTATTAAGCATAGGAAATTACTAATTACTATAAGGTGCCCAGGCCCATAGGATACATGTAAAAGTGAGAAAAACAAGATGGCAGGTGGTCGACTCAAGGTATGTGGTTATCTTTAGGTTAATCTACCCTAGATCTATCACCATGAAATGGGAAATGAAATCTTGAAGTGGATCTATACCCCTGCATCGTGTCCATTGCTCTACAGACAATCAGTAATTTGCATAGGCAATAAGTAAGGACAATTTATTTTGTTAGACATATTTTATTAGCCTTTCATATAGGAGGATGGAATAAATACATTTAAAAAAAGGCTCAATTGATATGTGACTCTTGGACATGTCCTCATCTTTACAGCATTGCATTAATAAAATGACAATAACAATGGAACTAAAGGATGTACAACAGCTTACCAAATACTCTGCTAGAACCTGTTGTAAGTCCATGAGAGAAATAGAGAAACTCCAGATCAAATTAATAAAGTTGTCTAATCCAAAGGCTTAAGAGGCCTAGGCAAATGGAGAAGATATACAGCTATATGGAGGTGGCCGATTCAAGGTATATTGCATCAAAAGAAAAGAAACATAATTTGTAGTGACGTAATGAGGGATGTCCGAAAGGACTACCTTCGATCCACCAACAAACAGATCGGCATTACATTTCCAAGGCACCGTGAGCCTGAGGGATTGAGTGTGTGACTTTGGAAGATTAGTGAGACACTTATACAATGGAGAAGGCTCCCACTGAGCAAGAAAGGGGCTTACTGGGGATCGGACATAGTGGCAGATATAGGGAGGATGTCTGAAAAATTGCAAGTGCAACTAAAGAACAGGAAAAAGAAACTTTGAATGAGATAATATTGATTGAAATCTGTTTGTCCTGAAATGGGCTAATTTAAGAAAAGTTGGAGTAGATAGAGTTTTGAATTTTGAAGAGCATGTAGTTCTATATATAAATTGAAAGACATTGTATTCAGAACTATTATGTATTCAGAATTTCCCTTATTGGTTATCAATTGATAACTCCAACTACCTGTTTTCTTGCGACTTGGTGCAAATCTATTACCATTTTTACTGTTCACTGAGACATTTTTCTGTTCATCTGAGAAAAGAAGACACAACCTTTTCCCACAAGATCACATTTCCCTTGACGGAAATGGCTACATCAGTATGAAAACCATGCAATGTGTATTTGGTTGTAACTAAGCAATCCCTTCCCGCCATGCTGAATCGTTAACAGTGGGTCAGAAAAGGGGAGCAATAAATGCCAACCATGCTCATTAAGGCAACTGTATATGGGTGTTTGCTCTACCAATTCAATTTCTGTCCATGAACGTGTCTATACCCTACCATGACACAGCAGGCAAAAATACTGATTCAATGGTATTACACCTTCCCAATTTGAATTGATAACACAATATAACTATAACATGCAGGGTATAATTATAAAAATTCAAAACTATTGCACATACCCGATTCTAACTGATAACACAATATAGCTATAACATGCAGGGCTTCTGGGCAATCAAATATTTCAGCAGTCCATGCACAGAAATAGAGCACCCTGATGTTATATCAGCCTTACTGCTGCTGGGACGCTGCAGCTGACAAGTTATATCCGTGTAGAGTGCGAACAGGGCAGGTGAGTGAATACAGGTCTATGGACTTCCTGCCAATCGGGACCTAAGTGAGTGGGATGGGTTCATTGGTGGGGATTATGGCCTCTGGGTAGGCTATGCATCACTAAATGTGGACTATATGGCCTTCCCTTAAAGTCCCTGGAGTATGGACTAGTGCTACCCAGGCAAATATAAAGCTGTACTGCAGCGATATTGATATTGATCGCTGTAAAAAGATTTGATTATTTCACTGTAGACAGGCTAAACTCTTAGGTAGGCAGAACTGAACCACAGGCATAAATTGTATCCTTAATCATTCTAATAAAAGTTAGTTTGACCAGAAAATAACAGAATTTATTTCTAGTCAGCTGTTAGTCACTGGAGATTTATTCTATCTATGTTAGTAAATTATGAAAATAGAGGATTGCTATTGACTACGTTCTTGGCATTTTCTTCTAGCCCAATGAACTAGAACATCAGGACAGTCTTGCCAATGTACATGAAAATATTACAATACTATTGACATCTATAGTATGAAGACTGTTAACTCAGTGTTCAGACATAAAATACACAGCAAGGTTTCCATTTTATCCTCCATAGTGAGATTATCTAGCCTTTGCTTACTGTTAGTTGGCTCTGACAGATTTTATCATATTTATTATGTTCTTTATTATGTTTGACTGTGCCAAGGAAATGTGTCTATTCCCATTATAAAGATATTTTCTGGTGGGCCGATGGAGGTTGTCTGTTTTCATTATGTTGCTGCAGGGACCAGTATACCTTTTTCCTATAGCATCTACTTCCGATGTCTATTACTCTACTTCCATATCTTGGCACTGTATCTCACCATTGATTACCCACTTAGAATATTCAATTCCTAGTATATTTTAGAATTCCATCATGAACAATCAGGACTGTAAAATAGTTTTAGAAGGTTGCCATGGATACACAGCAAAGAAAATTAAGATATTCTATCAAACTGAATCCTTATCAATTGTACATAGCGGGCCAGCATACACACAACTGACTGGCATGGCAAATCATTTCTGTGCCGCTGGCAGGTATTAAGATTTTTTTTCTTATATGAGGCAATCCTTTTTTTAAATATCTGTTAGACCCACTTTGAGGCTGTTTCTGCAGTAGTTCTTTTTAGCCAGTAGAGGCCTTTTGATCCCCGGCTTGAATTCTGCAGCGTAGATCAAGGACAATTATCTGAATGCAGGCTATATTTGAATATAACCATAGTATAATGTGCATCGGATAGCTTATTTAAAAAACTAGGCAAATGCTAAAGATACACATTGGATATTGGAATGACAATATACGCAGGCTCTATACACTCAGTTTTAGTCCTGCTATGAATATATTAATACACATAAAATTAACTATCGGTCCTTTGTTGGTGCATGGAACACGAAGGTTAATTAGGTTAATGTTACCCATCATCTTTAGAATTCCATCATTTATAATTGTGTCTGTGTTTAAGTTGAACTACACCAGTACCAGTAAGAATCCTGCCTGCTCATCAGGTCTTGCAGTAGTGATGAACCTCTGGGACCATCACTGGGTTTGTGACTTTTTTTGTTTGATTTCAATTTCAACAAGGTTCATAGATGGAATATGTAAAATCTTTATGCTTTAAGAGCATTGAGTTGATACCCTAAAAAATGGCTGATGCGCAAAGACAGCATTTATAATGTAGAAATACCTTTGAGCATCAACATCGTAAGTACACTGTAAGAAGTTTATGTTTTATAACAAAGATGTCTCTTGTAAGCTCACAGGGGAAAGTGCTGTACTCTCAAATACTGTGACTCTTACTGTAATACCAAGGCTTTGTAGGTGTAGATATATGTGTACAGTGAGTGATCCTGTACAGGCCTAATTACTCTGTATGCAGTATGCCCTAGGCCAGCCAGTCACCCTAGTGGCCCTTCGAAGGGTTTACCAAAATAACCTTACATGCACTGTCCCCCACTGGAGGCCAGTAGTATACCATATGTTTAGTATGTATAGTCTTATATTGCACACCCCAATCAAATATTGTCCCCAGAGCTTAATAATGAATTGCAATATGATAATAACCTCAACATGTTCAATCTAGCATTGTGCACCAATGATATTGTACAAGGTTACCTGAGAAGAAACTAGGAACAACCAATGATATGCATACATGACACCATAATTGTGTCTAAATCTGAAATACAGGTCCCTAGACTCTGGGGTTGAAGCTAACATAGGTCTACCTGCCTTTAGGTTATTTCAGTATTAAAACATGAAATGGTATGGGTGAGATGGTTCTCTACTTCTCTTACCCTCAATAGTCTTCATTAGGCATGAATGGTTTATAGTATCAATGCATGCATGAAGCGCACACATAAATGATATCATGGGGATGATTACCAAGGACTGAGCCCCCTAGCAGAGTATATAGCAGTGTCTTTTATAACATACCTGTATATACAACACATTTGTTGTTGATTAACAGAATCCCTTGCTGTAATTCTACAGTTGCCAGCAAATACTTCTGTAAATTTACAGTATACATATTTTATTGTTCATTTACAGCAAAATTTTCTGTCCATTCACAGAAAATATTACTGTTTATTGACAGAAAATTTCTCTGTAATTCTACAACACATTTTGCTGTAAATTTACAGCATATGTTTCTGTATAACTGAATGAGCTTGCTGTATGATCACAGTGACTGTTACTGTATAATTACTCCGAAATTCTTCTGTAAAATTACAGTGATTCACCTCCTGTGGATTTTAATCAAAATGAACTGGAACCAACATTGCCAAGGGATTTTGCTGTAAATTAACCCAGTCTACTTTTTACAGTGAGGTTTTTGATTGTGAATTCCCATACCTTTGTTGGACTTATGATATTGTGTCTCATTGATTGCAAACCAATGCAAACAATATCATACTTGGCATCTTGAACTGTTTTAATGTTTAAAAGCCTCACTCAGACTCACTGGAAGAGTATCAAACTACTCCTCTATCCCATCTAAATTGGGATTCCAGTCAAATTATGCATATTTGCATCCCAGGGCAGGGGAGCTCTAGAGTACCGTTTTCAGGGAATGAGTAATCGATCTATGATATGACTATTGATATGAATATGGTGGTAGGTTCTATATGGGGCTTGCAGCAAATGGATGGAAAGGTAATTGCTTGGAATGCTAAAATCATGACATAGATTGTGGATGAACTGCGAGAGAGATGGGTCTGACTTAAATCCCCATGATTGGGCTGACCCTTCCATGCATGGAGGGATGTGCATACATCACACATGCCCATTACTACCACTTTGGGTGCAGTCTAAACTTATTGCCTAGGAAAAGGGCTAGCAATACGAAGGCAGGATAGAAGCAAATCTGCTGGTACCCTCCTTTTGAGAGATGACCCTATGAATCTTTCCAAAATTTTTAACATTGAATAAAGTTATCTGTCTAACTCCACATATAAACCCTACAAGGGGTAGTGACTAGCACACGTTTGGCTTCAGATTAGTGATTTCTTATCTACTAGAACCCTTTGTTGGTTATTTTGCCACTAGAATATTTCATAATATTGTAATGGTTTGTACTAATGAACTCGTATGGTTCGAAGTAAGACCAGAAAAGATATCTCAGGTTAGTGCAACAGGCACGTATTTATTTCGGTAAGGGATTACATTCACCTCGAAGTTGAATGCTAAATATACAAATTAGCTCAGGAAAATGTGGTCCGACTACGATCATGGGCAGAGCCAGACTAACGTCTTCCCCGGCCCCAGGTAGGAGCTGGAGCAGTGCAAACAGTGCTGCCACTACCCTGCAGCGACCAGTGATCCTTATGACCTCTAGTGGCTACCGGTGATGGGTGCACCACTCGAACCGCCCTCTCGAGGAAGACACTCACAATATATTACTTTTCATATAGACATATTACTTTTCATATATACTAGACTACTTGCACTTGTGGATCAAGCCCAAAATGTGAGTGTTTACACCTATCTACCATTGCTACAGTAATGTGTTATTATGGATCGGAAATGATGTCCAACTACATATTGTGTTCCATTATATTCTGGTGTCTGGTATCTGTATAGGCTTACTCCTCTGGTACTCAGAATAGCCATATTCAGGATGGATGGTTACATGAACAGGAGCCACCCTGAAAAACGGCCCCCTGATGGTAAGCCCCAGGAAAATAGGCCCCCTGAGAGTAAGCCCCCAAGAATTTAGGCCCCCTGGTAATAAGCCACCTGAATACAAGCCACCTGAACAATGCCCATTTACCTATAGTTAACCTATATTAAATTCCAGTTTAACAAACATCCGATCCACCTAACATTCGATCCACCTAACATCCCGACCACCAAACATCCAGTCCACCTAACATCCGCTCCACCTAACATCCGATCCACCTAACATCCGATCCACCTAACATCCGGACCACCTAACATCCAGTCCACCTAACATCCGATCCACCTAACATCCAGTCCACCTAACATCCGATCAACCTAACATCCCATCCACCTAACATCCGGACCACCTAACATCCAGTCCACCTAACATCCGATCCACCTAACATCCGGTCCACCTAACATCCGATCCACCTAACATCCAATCCATCTAACATCCGGACCACCTAACATCCAGTCCACCTAACATCCAATCCACCTAACATCCGATCCACCTAACATCCGATCCACCTAACATCCAGTCCACCTAACAAAAGATCCACCTAACATCAGTTTTTTCAGGGTCATTTTTCTGTCGTTTTCACAATTTCTGCAGCGCCTACCACGGGTCTCCCCATGGTTGGTTGGTCAGGGAAAAGTGGTTTGGAGCAGATCACCTAACATCCAATCCACCTAACATCCAATCCATGTAACATCCGAACCACCTAAACCTAGAGGGATGTTGACTTTCTTTACTTTTTGGCTGGGGTAGTCAGATGCAAACACTGCTGCTGGCAACAGGGTAGCCTTAGTATTATAATGGGCCCAATGGGGGGCTGAGGTTATAAACCCCAATGTGAAGTTTGTAGCCTGTCAGATATACCTTAGTAGAAGGGGAGTTGATAAATCTACTTTTCTTTGAGTACCACATTAAACTATGCATTTGGGCCCAAAAACATGGAAAAATAAAGCTCAAATTGAGGCTTCTAGAATCCTTGTAAAAATTCATAATGGAATCATGAATGTGGTTAGGAATATTCATTTACGGCATATAGAGATGACCAGAAACCATAATGTTGCAGTCAAAAGTGTTTATACCAAGATTCTGGGTATTTCAGTGCCGATATTTGTATATCAGCCGTGCATTATGAGAGAATCAATGCACTAGTGCTTTTTTAGGATTTTTGCTATATACCTTTTCAAGGTCAAGTTAGACATTGAAATGGCTGGCGGATATACATAGTCAATCTTGCCATATTGTCCATGGTAAAACCATTTCAATCGTATAGAGAATCGCACCCGGGCTGCTGTGGCAATAGGCAGGATCGCTGCTCAATGCTGAGGGGTACTAGAAACCAATGTGAATGTTAATATAACTAAACCGTCTGCTATACCTCCGGCTTTGCACATATATTTTCCATAGAATCCAAGCTTGCCATGTTAAATCATTAACCCTTTAACTGCCAGCTCTTAAAAATGCCTTTTTCCCTTGGGCAGCAGAATGGGCATACTATACTGCCCTAAATTAGCAGCTGAGGAGGATGAAAATATTACATGACTGTGAGGTTTTGTACTTTTCTGAGGAGGATGCATGTGTGTTCATGTAGAAACACATTGATGTTGGTAAAATAATATGATAATCTTGTGTTTTAGGGATGTCAGCAATGTGGTACTGCGGCCTTTGGACAGCTCACTGATGCTGCAGCAGTGGCAGCTCAAGGGCATTTTAGATGTTGCCTAAGGGAATCAGTGGCCCTTAAAGGGTTAAGGTCCCAGCAAATATAGGATCTATAGATAGTGATGCCATGCCAATTTGGACTATAAGATTTAACGAGTTGCAGTCTGCCATGGCAGGTTTTGCCTTCCTGACCTAGTTCTGGCTGAAAGTGTGTCACACAGGGACTTCCCATCTATTTACATGGTGGCAACACAGACTTTCCATGGCGGGCGGCCGATACGATTTGCTTTGAAAATTCTTCTATATTTGGAATGTTATGGAGAAAAGCAGTATGAGATCATCATCTATGGATCTTATATTTGCTGTGACCTGAATGAATTTACATGCCAAGCTTGGATTCTATGGGAAATATGGGTGCAAAGCCGGAGACATTAATCTCGCCAAACTGACACACTTACGTCACAAAACTAGGTCATAATACAGACAACAACATGGCAAGTGGAAGGCGCCACACTTGGTTCTTAGAAATATGGACTATTGACAGACTTGTGATGGACTGGTGACAGACTGGTGACGGACTGGTGGTGGACTTGTGATGGACTGGAAAGACTGGTAACAGACCAATGAAAAACTAGTGATTGATGGGTAACAGACTGGTGATGGACAGGTGACAGACTGGTGATGAACTAGTGACAGACTGTTGGACCAGTGATGGATAATAGGATCATAGACGTACATATGGGGGCAAAGGCTTTAAGGTGTCAACAAACCGTTACAAGTTGATGTTGTAATGAACACTGAATCCAGAGAAGTTCTTTGATCCTTGTTTATTGCATGATGACAGAGTGTACATATAGGTGGTAACAATGATACACTCGCCAGCATGCAGGTTCTGCCCCTAAGCTTGTAGCTCAACCTGTCGTAGGTTCTAGATACTAGGGAGGTTGTGTGTAGAATAAGAGATGCCTGGGAGCTGCTCATAGGGTCTTATATACCTAGGTAAGCAGCTCACAGGGTGATGAAATATACCGGTAGGAGAAGGTCAGATCTGTTCAGGTCTGGTTGGATCTGGTCAGATCTGACGCATCGTGGATCTGATGTTAGGTGGATCTGATGTTAGATGGACTGGATGTTAGGTGACTGGATGTTAGGATGATCAGATGCTAGGTGGATCGGATGTTAGGTGAACTGGATGTTAGGTGATTGGATGTTAGGTGGATCGGATGTTAGGTAGATCGGATGTTAGGTAGATCGGATGTTAGGTGGATCGGATGTTAGGTGGATCGGATGTTAGGTAGATCAGATGTTAGGTAGATCGGATGTTAGGTGGATCGGATGTTAGGTGGAGCGGATGTTAAGTGGATCGGATGTTAGGTGGATCGGATGTTAGGTGGATCGGATGTTAGGTGGATCGGATGTTAGATGGATCGGATGTTAGGTAAATCGGATGTTAGGTGGACTGGATGTTAGGTGGACTGGATGTTAGGTTGATGTCATGTTATTTTGATGTCATTTCAGGTTGATGTCATGTCAGGTGATGGATGTTAAATGAAAAATCACATTTTCAGTCAGATTAGTTGTGCTGGGTGTTAAAAAAATGGCCTACATTCATGAGGGCTTTAATTCAGGGTTGCTGATTGTCAGCGGGCTGGTTTCCTGGAGGGCTTAAGCTATGGTGGCTAAAAATCAGGTGGCCACTCTTCAGGGGGCCAATATTCCCCAGGGCTCTCATTCCTGACACCGAAAGGCCACACAAAACACTGATTCCCATTTCATCTACAGAAGAAAATAAAGGACGATAGACAATTAAATATTTAGATCGTACAGCAACTGTATAAATCAACATTTTTCTCCATTTGATGCTATCATTCTATTAATTGTACTGACCAGTACAAAGGATATTTGTTTGATAGATGAAATATGAATAATCAAGTCACTAGCATAGATTGCAGGTTTCAATATGTATACTCTAAATAAAGCATTTCCCTACCCAGCCTCAGTTGCCCCAGATGAGCTAGCCCATATGTGGGCTCAAGCTGGAAAATGTCTGAGCTGCCAGATTGGGTCCAGGTTGGCTACCCAGAAAGCTCTTTTATCTTTTGAAGGTTTTAAACCATTCATATGCGATGGCTGCTGTTCCCCACCTCACATTCATTAGCAATATTCCTAAAAAGGTATATCAACACCATTCTACTTGACAATAAAAGAAATGAAAGTATAAAAACCTATTATCTAGTTCACTTTCTACATGAAATAAGCTTAGGTCTATATCTGAAAAAAAATGGTGAAGACCTGTAGGAACTAGAAGCATTGACCTTTGGATATACAGTCCAGTGCTCAACTCACTGAGCTAAGTCGGCAACTGTGATAGTGGGAGTTAAAATTGTAGAGAAATGGCTGAGAGAGAGGCATTATTATTTCATCACATATCAGATGGGGCCCGTGTGGACCTGCTATCTGAGTAATCAGTTTTCAGATAAGAGGAATTCAATTGTTAATGTCTACAGAGCTCTTAAAAGTTGAGTAGTTGTTTGAAAATTTAATTTTACCGAAATATGGGCGATAATAGGAAAAGATCTGTAGACCTAAAGACCTAAAAAATATCCCCAATCTGAAAGATGCATCCCTGGGCACTGAGGTCACTGTTGCTCTCCAAATGTCGAAAATGAAAACTTATTTAATTGTCCAGCCCCTAGTAATTTTCATATATAAAGAAGCAAAAATTGCTAAAGTGTGGAGATTTATCTATATCAAATCCAACTGTTCAACTGCTATGAGGTCTAGTCTACTGGTGCCTATTTGATGCTAATAAAAGAATCTAGTTGGTACCTGAGTAGTTCTTTATTGTTGGTACCTGCCTTGTTATTAATTGCTATTAGATAAAATTGTAATCAGATGAATATATCGTTCTCATATGTAAATAAGGTACCAAATAAATGAGGCACACACTGACTTTAATTCCTTTTGTCCTACATGTAACCCCAGTGACATTATGAGAAGGGTTTATGTCCACAAGTAAAAAGATTACCAGAATCTGTGATATGGACTGGGAGAAGGGGTCTTAGTATCCCTTGCACTATATATATATATATATATATATATATATATATATATATATATATATATATATAATGTATACATGTAGGAGGACAGTACGAAAACCCTCATAGGAAATGCAGTAATGTACAGGACATATTTCGTCATGTTTTCAAGGATTGTACACTATAAACATCTTGATGTATTAGCTTAGTTGATTTTCAGCACTCTATGGCACAAATTGAGCTATTAGCCTTATGTATGGAATAATATAAAGGTCCTTAAAGTGTTAATGTGATAGTGGGTTACTGCATATGAGACTTACCTTGGTGTATCCAGCTACCAGAACACGAACTACTCTGAAAATTACCCTCAAAGTTAAAACCCTAGATCACTGTGGCAATACCTATGAGTGTAATTTGAATTAAGGTGATTCAAGATGGTCGCAGTTCAGTTCATTTCATTTCTTCTCTATCCAACTTTAAGATATGTATTGCTGTTTGAAGCATCTGCTTTTCGCAGATTGAAGTATTGGCAATAATGGTGAAAACCCAAAACTTGGATCACCTTGATATAATGTAATAGTTTACACAGGAATTATCCTTTAAAGTCGCCAATATCATCATTATTCAGGAAGGGGTATCACCATAATTCCACACCTCCACCATTTTGAATCACTGTGATAGTTGTCATCACCGTGTAAAGGGAAGGTCAGGTGCAGTACTAAGTGTTAGGTATCTAGACCATGACCGCTGTAATTGCTTTAACATGAATAAGGGCTAGTACAGGAGAATGAACACCTGACGTACCTTGATGCAGCAATAAAAAGGGTGATGTGTGACTTTTGTGACAGGTGTAACATAGACGGTAAAGGGTCAAGGCCACCAGTTTCTTCATGCATGGGGTCGTTGCTGTTCCAAATGAGGCCGGAGGCCGGGTTTGGAACACCAACAACCCCACAAGGTTGCAACACAACCCCACAAGGTTGCAACTCTGTATCTATTTCATGTTACTTGTGCAGAGAATTACTCAAAAAAAAAATCATTTTTTGCTGAAGGGTTTGAGGCTATTTTGATAATGTCACAGAATGGGGCCGTGTTGAATGATATTCAGTTTCCGTATGCCTCTGTGAGGAATGGGTCTTCCCAAACAAACCTACAGTAATGCTCGTTCTAAGCATGAAATGAATTGAAGTACTAAAGTGTTCAGAATAAATGTTAAGTCACCCCCAAAGCCTCACCATCTGCCAATGGTAAATAACAATCACTCTTGTGAAGTCAACACAGCAACAATAGGTCGTCTGGAGGCTATTGCGAAAAGAATAGGAACGGATTCTCACTGTCGTAACTCACCTTCCAGTTCCTGGCTGTTCTGCTGCTCAGAACCAACTTCTCACGTGCAAAACAGGGGAGATGTCATTGCCTCAAACTAGTCAGTTTCCATTTGGGAATAGCACCTCCAAAAGAATTGAATTCCTGTCCTTTCGCAACCCCCTCCAGGGAGAAATGCACTTGAGAAATGCAGTTAGATCTCAGAGCATCAAGCTTCATAAATTGTGTGGTTCTCGTCCTGAAGCTTAGTTATGGTCATCAGCCAGACCCCCCATATTCTGGGACAGAAATCTTCAACCCTATATATATATATATATATATATATATATATATATATATATATATATATATATATATATTATGTATACATGTAGGAGGACAGTAAGAAAACCCTCATAGGAAATGCAGTAATGTACAGGACATATTTCGTCATGTTTTCAAGGATTGTACATATAAACATCTTGATGTATTAGCTTAGTTGATTTTCAGCACTCTATGGCACAAATTGAGCTGTTGGGTTCTAAGCCTTATGTATGGAATAATATAAAGGTCCTTAAAGTGTTAATGTGATAGTGGGTTACTGCATATGAGACCTACCTTGGTGTATCCAGCTACCAGAACACGAACTACTCTGAAAATTACCCTCAAAGTTAAAACCCTAGATCACTGTGGCAATACCTATGAGTGTAATTTGAATTAAGGTGATTCAAGATGGTCGCAGTTCAGTTCATTTCATTTCTTCTCTATCCAACTTTAAGATATGTATTGCTGTTTGAAGCATCTGCTTTTCGCAGATTGAAGTATTGGCAATAATGGTGAAAACCCAAAACTTGGATCACCTTGATATAATGTAATAGTTTACACAGGAATTATCCTTTAAAGTCGCCAATATCATCATTATTCAGGAAGGGGTATCACCATAATTCCACACCTCCACCATTTTGAATCACTGTGATAGTTGTCATCACCGTGTAAAGGGAAGGTCAGGTGCAGTACTAAGTGTTAGGTATCTAGACCATGACCGCTGTAATTGCTTTAACATGAATAAGGGCTAGTACAGGAGAATGAACACCTGACGTACCTTGATGCAGCAATAAAAAGGGTGATGTGTGACTTTTGTGACAGGTGTAACATAGACGGTAAAGGGTCAAGGCCACCAGTTTCTTCATGCATGGGGTCGTTGCTGTTCCAAATGAGGCCGGAGGCCGGGTTTGGAACACCAACAACCCCACAAGGTTGCAACACAACCCCACAAGGTTGCAACTCTGTATCTATTTCATGTTACTTGTGCAGAGAATTACTCAAAAAAAAAATCATTTTTTGCTGAAGGGTTTGAGGCTATTTTGATAATGTCACAGAATGGGGCCGTGTTGAATGATATTCAGTTTCCGTATGCCTCTGTGAGGAATGGGTCTTCCCAAACAAACCTACAGTAATGCTCGTTCTAAGCATGAAATGAATTGAAGTACTAAAGTGTTCAGAATAAATGTTAAGTCACCCCCAAAGCCTCACCATCTGCCAATGGTAAATAACAATCACTCTTGTGAAGTCAACACAGCAACAATAGGTCGTCTGGAGGCTATTGCGAAAAGAATAGGAACGGATTCTCACTGTCGTAACTCACCTTCCAGTTCCTGGCTGTTCTGCTGCTCAGAACCAACTTCTCACATGCAAAACAGGGGAGATGTCATTGCCTCAAGCTAGTCAGTTTCCATTTGGGAATAGCACCTCCAAAAGAATTGAATTCCTGTCCTTTTGCAACCCCCTCCAGGGAGAAATGCACTTGAGAAATGCAGTTAGATCTCAGAGCATCAAGCTTCATAAATTGTATGGTTCTCGTCCTGAAGCTTAGTTATGGTCATCAGCCAGACCCCCCATATTCTGGGACAGAAACCCCCCCCCCAGTTGTTAAAAGAATTGCCACTCCCTTAATTCATAATTAAGGATAATAACTTGGGCAATATATAGAACACCAGCCAACTCTTTTGGATGACCTGTTTAGCTGCCTGCAAGTCATCTCACCAAGCTGTACGCAATTGAAGAATAAAACAAGATAACAAAAATAGAAGTAAAATTGTGAGAATATAAGTCTACATTAGTACTGCAGTCCCATTGTGTTGACCCTGAGATGATTATTTTTATGATGGTTTACGAAAATGCCCCATGCCACATGTCTTTAGTGTGGCCATGTCCCATATCAATTAATCTAAAGAAAAGCTCATGCCCCCATGACCATTTTAAGAAGTGGCCCTGTCGCTGTATTGAATTAGAACTTACTAGTGTACAGCAGACATCAACATCTAAAGGTGCTTTTTATGTACGAGATGTGGATGAGTCTCATGATTCTATCCTTAAAATAAAACCTTTCAAAATGTATTTGATCTAGCTTAAGTCCATTCTCATCTGTTTTAGATTATAATTATTAGTGGTCAGATAGCAGAGACAAAATATATTGGATTAGGCTGAAAACATTTAATTAGATTTCTGAGGTGTATCATGTGCATCATATATAAATTTGGGGCAATATAAGATCGGGCAACATGACCATAACGTTTTTAATATTACAGCACAATCTTTGCAAAATCACCACTAATTTATTCCCAATGAACACTTTGTCCATACGAATTATCAGAGGCACACTTATAACTTTGCTTTGTATAGTGCAATATGTGGCTCAAACAGTGTTATGGACAATGAACTTGCCGGATCTTACACCCTAAAGACCTTCAGTAAATGGTTAAGAGAAATGTAATCACTTACATACGATCTATGAGATTATATATTTCAGTTCATATTCAGGCCATAACCTGTCAAAAGTCAATTAATCTAGCTAAGATACTTTAGCCAGGAGTAGAGGGCAAAAAGAGGTTGTTTTAACACTATTTTAGTGGCCAGGTCTTATGATATGTGCCTACACTAAGATCGCAGGGGTAGAAATCCCAGGATCTTTTGAATTAACCTCCAGTCTACCCTATCTAATGCAGTGGTTGCAGGCCTGTCAGGAATAGCAAGTCCTGAGATCACTTCACTATTCCTTTTCCAGTGCTAAGATCTCTGCAATCTTAGTGAAATAATTGCATAGTGGAGTACACGAGCACATACAGGGAACACTCCTGGTCGAAAGAGTGAATAGCCTGCTGCATACTGTAGTGATTATATCACATGTATTATAGTTATAAATGTGGGGACGATCGGTCCGGTGGTAGCCACCGGCGCGGAAGCGCTAGTTAGGGTCTGTCCCACCTGGGGGCAACACGGTGGTGGCCGGTGACGTCACGAACGTGACGCCACATCACATGATGACATAAAAGGGGGCTCGGTGGCCGCGGAAGGGGAGATGCAATTAGAGACTTACAGGGGGCAGAAGTGCGGTTGGTGACTCCGGGTTCGATGGTTGTGATCGGTGGATACCTGTAAGGGTGGTGCATCTCAATACAAGCGAGGATAATTGATGTCAAGACCAGAATTAATGAGACTTGTTAGTGATAAGGCCCAGAAGAAATAAACCAAACACCTTCTACTGTTATAAAACTTTATTGGCTGTGTCCGGTCCTTTGTGTTTACTACAATACATATAGAGGGGAGGGAGGATGTTTGCTGAGTGTCCTTGAGGGCTCTTAGGGCTACTCATGCATTAAGTGCACTGTAAGGTATTTCTTCCCTTCTCTCTTTTTGTCCTGGGGGGGCACAATGCTTCTAATAGGCAAGCATAAATCATACGTTCATGGGAACAACTCTTGAATACTGTACAGGGTCAACTGCACCCTGTGCTCTTTTGTCAGCCCATATTGGGATGGGGAATGATGGTATAAACACTGTTGTGAAGAAGAGTGACTCCAAAGCTATTCCTTTATTTTGGGTAACTCTTACCCCTGTGCCTAGTCAGTTCTTCTTGAAATAGTGTAGGAGGACTGAGGCTAAGATCGATGCAATCTTAGTGCTGGCTAGGAAAAGTGAACGCAGTCTAATATTAAGATTGCCTAATAGGATAAGGCAGAATAATTCCTAAGAACGCTGAGGTTGCGATCCCAGGATCTTTTGAATTAACCTCCTGGGGAGTGGATTTGCTAGGCCTGCATTCAATGAATCAGTAATTAGCATTTCACTGAGATGCTAATTTCAATGATGATTTAAGATAATGCCTATAGATGCCATATGTCACTAGTTTGGCCATGTCCCATGTCAATTGAAAGAAAAGTTCATGCTCCCATGACCAGTTTAAGAAATGGCGATATCGCAGTATTGGAATTTGAGGTCTAAAGCCATCTACAGGGTTGTTACAGTCAAGGAGGGTTAATAGGATGCACTAATGATCATGATACAGTAAGGCATATTATGCAGGCCATAAAGGGTTAAGATTAAATGGCTGGACTTTATCATCATGAACATCACAACCCATCTGTACAGTGAATAGGCTGACTGGGCTAAGCAGTTATACCCATGACCTAAAAGGCATGAGGCATGGGATGGTTGACTGGGCACAGTAACCCACCACCCTAGACCTAAATATGACCCATCCTTACAAAATGAGGGACAAGTCGCATTTTTTGCAACATAGATACAGGACATTAAAGGTAAAAAAATAGGTTGTTTTCTTTTCAAAGAGGAGACATGGGTAGTTATTGGGAGAATATAATCTTAACTACGCTGAATGAAACATTTTTAGGTAGATTTTCATTTTAAATAGAGCTAAATTAGCAGTATAATTATGCATATTTCATCTTAGTCTACAGAATCCTAATGGCATTCTGATATAGTTTAGGATAGTGACTAGACATAACAGATAGAGTGTCATGGTAACTTAATTTAGAACTGCCATTATGAGAAAGACAAGTCTAACAGCTTTCAGAAAATGTGATATAAAGTATATATCAAAACAGCCCTTTCAGCCATAACACAATACACACCAGTGTTCTCATTGTGTTGAAAATCATTGAGTTTCCTTGATATTTATCATTTCTATGAAAAGATGAGCAGATCCTTTATAAGAGACATTTACTCAGTGTAAGCTATTTGAGGTCCTACCTTTCAGAGATAAATTTAACATACTTCCCTTATCCCTATATACTAGTGTAATAATCAAATGAAAGCTATTGACACCCTCTTTTTGAATCTGGGACTAACTCATTTTTCCCATCTGTGACTTGTTCCTCATTTAATAAGGATATGTGTCCCATATACTGTCTTAGCGTAGTTGATTATCAACCGATGAAATTAGCCCAACTATTTACTGCACACATCTCAGAGGCAGATATTACCCATCTGATAACTGTCAATGATAACAACCAGTTACTAGATTCAGTCAGGGCAGCACCCATTGTATAATCTGCTACCTCGATATACAGCAAGCAACAAGAGGGCGTCCTGTGTGACGTCAGCTGTCTGTTCTATTTACCGCCCAGTTTGAAATACAGGTTTAAGGAACTGCTAAATATATACATTTGAGAACATTTATATGATTTTTCACCCTGATGTAACATCAAAACATTAGTTACTTATAAGCTACTGATCAATCATGTAATGTAGCACATTAAGTATTTAAAAAGACTATAATGACATGAGGTAGTGGTTTTATCCTTTAAGGACTATTATACATCATGGTTATCGACATTTTGAACTGCTGGTTGAAAAAGTGGATAATTGGAATTCAATTCAATAGAATACAACAGAATGAACTAAGTTGATGCTGGGACTATACCCACCATGACAGTGAGTTGACTCCAACATTACTTCCTCCATTTGTAAGTTTTACATACCAAACCAGATATAATCATTTTTATAGGACAATGTGTATTTATCATTCTAACTCCTACTGGTGTAGAATCCATGATAAATATTTAGACAAAATTTCATAAAAATGACTCGTAAACTTTCCAAGAGAGGGGTCGTCAAGTCAACGGAACTCTTCAGCAGTGGAGATAGGTACAGATGGAGAGAACTTGTGCAATGCATTGCTTGAAACACAATTCAGGACATTCCGCTTGCCGTGTGTGCTGCTTGCACCTACTCAAATACCTGCAGGACTGAGCTCAAATCAACGTTGACGGCTTGTTGATATGTGTTGATAGTGTTGATCAACACTAATTGTTTTTGCAGAAAAAGAAACTAATTCCCAGGCCAGGAAAGCATAGTTGCTTTAGTTTTCTAAATCATCAGGGGACAAAATACATCAATCATTAAAACAGCATCTCCAAATCTATTCCCTCTACCCCTGACTTTCCAGAGTAAGAGACACTTGTCTTCCATTCACCAACCTAAGGAGGGTATTTCTCTATAATACCACTCTACATATATAATTTATTAAACAAGCCTCTATCCCCTTATCCCACCAGTCCCCGTCTATTCACTCTATTCCTTTTTTGCCTGCCTGTTCTAGATCTTCTACAACAAGTCTTACGATCACCCTAAACCCCTTCTTCATTCCTAGCACCAGTTTGACATGTCTTTCCTTCACCCACTTTGGCAGATTCTAATTGGATTGTTGACACCTTATTGCGTTGTTATGGCAACGGCCCTTCACCCATTATGCCCTGCTCAGTCTCCACTTTTACCTCAAACTCTAGCTGCCTCTGACCCAGTAGATTTAGCAGGGGCAAACAGATGCATAGTATGCCAAACCATTATGGATCATTACAGTCTGTCATAAAGGGCATATCCCGGGTCCAATCAATCATGTTCTACCAACAATATCTCTTATTTACTCAGGGATATTTTATTTTGATGTATCTTGATGTCAGAAAAACAAAAAAAAAATCATTACTCTATAGACCTAAATTTTGTTTATTAATTTCTGAAGAAAAGACACTATTACCTATTAAAATTACCGACCAAATTATAGTGAAACTTCTCCAACAATTAGAGGATATCATTGGCAACAACGCTTTAGAGCACAGATTGTGTGCAGTTCGGTTAAAAATTGTAATATATCATGGCTTGTGTGTGCCAAGTAAAATGACATAAATACTTATGCATGTATTTCATAACATTGCAGATACAGATATATACAATGTATATATGTCCTTGATTCTGACACCTGCTAAGTATGTTGCCCTTTAACTCAAACAAAGGATAAGTAATACTTTTTAAAGTTGTTTATTTGGTTATACATGATGAATGGAATTTACAACTTGGTAAGCACCAAAATGAAAGTTCCAATGGTTATGAGCAATCTTGCAATTACCCTTCTGCTAAGCCATTTTATGGCATATGGAACATGAGCAATTCCATTGAAAGGTAGAAATGGAACTGGCACCTGCTCGATTGCTATTGTCATCTCTTGAAAGCCCATTATGTGGCCATCCGCCCATCTCCCCATTGACACTTTGCTAAAAGCAGCACTTCCAGCACAGCTGAGGCCTTTTGGTGAAAGGCAAGGAAGCTGCAGAGGAAAGGGATGGTGTCTATTTTCTAAGGGGCTACCACTCCTTTAGCTTTCACCTGCCATGAGGGGTACTATAGGACCTGTGGTCTGTAGACAGCTGTGGTCTGCAGATAAGCTGGATTGAATGAACACTACTGAAGTACACTCTGAAAAGATCTGAATTTCCCTGTAATCCTGGTACATAATTTAAAGAGGTTCCAAATATTATATAAAAAAATGTATGCGATTGTACAGGACTTCTTGGAAACAGCACCAGACTAGGAAATTTAGGAAATGTGGCAATGTCCTGTGTCTGAAATCTTTATGTCCCGTTTCCCAAATTCGAGGGTAAGGTCCGATTTCCACATTAAGCAAATATTATGTGCCATTTCCAAAATCTGCCCATGCAGTCCCATTTCCCAAATGGCCTGTGTCCTATGTAGTAGAATATCTTGTGCAAATACGATTGTTATTCGTCCATGAAAATATTGCTTCCCAGCTGTAAGCGCCTGTCTACGTGAGCGGAAAGGGACAGACCAATCATGCAGATTGCTATTAGCGTCTCACCCCCATATCACTTTGGAATCCACCGTGCTGCCTCTCAATGGCAGCAATGTGCTATAACCTTCCCACTCATGTTCCCAAAGCCCCATCCAGAATTGATCACCATAGTGATATCCATATCCATATCAGACATCGATTGCCCATTTAGAAGAAATCGTACTCTGATATAGAGGAGAAAATATCAGTAATTTGGCTGGATCCACGATATGCAAGACATAAACAGGTTTTATGGGTCAATAGATCTTTAGTCACACTATCTATTAGCAAGGCTCTTCTCATCTAGTTTTTGGGTGTTAACCCAGTGAATTATGTTTCATTACGGTTAATTTTAGATACACACTACACCTAGAGGTTCAATAATGAACCAAAGGATATATGAAGTGTTCAAAATAATATAAGTGTTTTACTCCTTGTTGGAAGCCTATGTGCTTATAGGCATTTGTCTTTCATCATTGTTATTAAAGATTAAGTCATGAAGGCAACATTCTAAGATTTTTTCTTTATATATGGCTATGTACTTAATTAAGGATATATAACCAAACAGTAATTAAGTTGGTACAATTGGCGCTCTTAACGCCCTTAATTTATTAAGAAAACACAAAAGAAAAAATTGGGCACCAACCAAACAATATGGTGGCCTCCTTGTGTGTGTGTGTGGTGGCTACATGGGGGGTCAGGTGACCTAGATGAGACTATGCAGGCCTGCCCCCTATGTGAGGCCCAGAGTAGCACACACCTAAGTAGCAGAACCGCTACACATATATACTGTTATAATAACTAGTACCAAGATAATTATAACACCCTTCATCATAGAAGACAGTATGTTTCAAGGGCTCGACCTACTATGGTGATGGCAAATTACGAAGCTAAAGTGCTTCCAGTCGCTCTACAGACAATTTATAGTCTGCATATTCATGATTCATGATAAGGAGGCACACGTGCAACAGCAAACCTACACAAATCTGCGTATGTCCATTATATATTCAGTCTAACTATCCCACTTTGAAAAGCATGATCACCGTTACTTCAGCAACCTTTCTTTGCAGTGCAGGAAGCAACTCTCTTTATTGCAGAATACATTTTAACATATGATAATTTCCATGTAGTCAAAGATGTGGCTATAGCTTGGGTTCATTACATGACATTAGTGGCCGCAAATCTCAGTTTTTGTTTATATTTGTTGGGTATCGTTGGACCAACATTGAGGTATAACCAATAAAAAATGCCGATACAAACAAGAAAGATTAGGCCTGCGCATGCATGTACCTAATAACATAAGGATTTCTGTATTTTCAGCCATCTTGAATCTTCATTCAAAGATTATGGTATCCTCCCTAATGTTATTAATTAAGGAGTGCGCTCAATCTGAATTGATCTGAATAGTACCCTCCAATACCTTCAATTTTTTTGTGCCATACGTTAATATCTTATAAGTAGTTCCAGATAAATGTCAAACTCAGCTGTCTGAGACAATCTGCTGGGAAACAGTTGGAATTGGAATTGGTATGCTATGCGCTGTTGCTAGATTACGCATTCCGCTGTCTCGTAGTGGCCAATATTAAATTAACACGTGCCTGGGCTGATTTCAGCCTCGGATTTAGCTGGTGTTGATATATAAGAGCTGCACCTATTTGAAAGGATAGATAGTTAACAAATCATCTGAATTCATAAATATGACATTTTAGGCCAAACTATGTGTTGGAAATCAAAAACAATGATGTCATTTAGACTTCCTGCCATTCATATAACTACGCGAGGCACATGATCCATATTAAACAGGCTGATGTGGTCCTGATTCAAAGCCAGGACACATCAGGTGCTTATCTGGAGCTCCCCATTCCATCTGTCCATTATTTAGCCTGCATGGAATCCAGACTTAATTAGAAAATTTTAAATTGGCTCTATTGGAGGAATGATTCTAGATAATGGGGTCCTATAGTGTAGTGGCAGAAGGGTGAACACATAGAAAAGGTCCATATCATAGTGCTGTGATAAGTCTATGCCATGGAAAGTGATAACAGAAGTTTTGGTTTCTAACTCACCAGACATCGGCTTTTGCCCACAGAATCGCTGCCAGGCCAACGGGAATTGTCAGACTGCCGGAGCAATTATCTGACCTCAGGACCTACCTCAGGCTACATTTTAGTTTTCATGGTTTGCAAATCGGTCCATTATTAAGGTTTTTACATCTATAGGTGTCAGATCCCCTGGAGGAGGAGGATCTGGAGAAGGAGGTACTATGAGGGGCAGGAAAAAAGTAAGACCTTTTTAATTTGAAAACTTGTCATGGTTGGATTCAATACGAAAAGTGACTGTATACACGGTGGTACCTCTCTCGGCAAGGAACAAAAACAATGGCTTCGCGCAGAGCGAACCGGGCCGCGACTCGCTTACGATAGAAAAATCATTGCATTCTTATTTATATCGAAGAAAATGGAGAAAATTAGCACGCATTCCTCGTCTATGGATCGAAAACTTCTTGGGATTTCGATATTATAACATGTCAAGGTTGGAATCGAGACGAAAACTGACTGGAAACATAGCAGGTTAGAACTTATTTACTTTCGCATTGGATTTCATCACCGTTCAGTGTGGCGCTATGGCTAAGGCCTTCGCCTACCACCGCTGCGGCCGGGGTTCAATTCTCATACGAGTTGGCACGATTTTTCACCATGGAAAATGGCTAGATTAACTTTGTATAGCTGCCATAATTTCCAAAAAATATTCTAAGTCCAACTTGACCATGAAAAAGTATATACCAAAAATTTCAAAAATGCACAAGGGTGGTATATGCAGAATAATGCACGACTAAACTGCATATAAACCCACCGGAAGTGCTGAAATCGTGGTATAATCTCTAATAATGTATGACATATGAATGCTCCATAGCACAAGGCCTCATATCAGTTGGCAGTAAAAGATGATGTCCATTCCAGCATATTGTACAGAGTCTTAGATAGTGATACATATATGTCTATACAGTCATGGCGCATGCTGGTCTGTAAATCTACAGGACTCAGCGTGTATATAACCTGTCTGCACAGGGCGACCCTAGTGGTGGTGTGTGTAATTAGCATGTGATACAAGTGGTAACATATGGCAGTCCTACATGTAATACATTATAATAGTGGTTTATAGTGATGAATGATATGTAATTATGATATGGCTATAGCTAAGTAATTGGCTATATAACACTCTAAAGTCATCATTCGGCAGACGAGTGTTGATCCTATGGGTTGGCAGCATTATGATTCATGTCCTTCCCATAGTCAGGAAATAAAGCATTGTTTTCAGCTTTAACCAAAAAGATAACGAAAGGTTTTAATAATATGCAGATGATAGGGTTCTAGGATTCTGATTGAAGAGATATGAGTCATGAAACACATACATTCCCTCCTGGAATTGCAATATCTCCCTCAATAGAATATCACTATAGATGACCAGTCTATATTGCCATGGAGTGAATCCCCATTAGGAAGACAAACATGGCTTCGATTGGCAAAAATCAGTTCAATGTATTATTTGGTATCTGTGCCCTATATTGGGTATCTGTGGCCTTAACTTTCAAATGTCTTAATATTGTTTTCTTGGGGACAATTCTGATAATATTCTAAAAGCAGGAGAAGAGATTTTGTTAGGCCAAGCAGTAGAAAAATAATCTTCGCCATGTTGACAGCAGAAGTCGTCCTGTGCTTTCTTGTTTATATTCCCGGGCCTCTTCGCCGCAGGGCCCCGACATGTGGATAATTAAGTTGTTATGTTGAAATGTTATGATATTAAACTTTTAACCTAAATATGCTCCACTATATAGAATCAAAGGTTATTCTTGCCATGTTTCATTGCCATTCTGGTCTATATAGTGGCCAAATACCAACATATTATTTAGCAATATATCCCTGTTTGATTAAGGATGAGGCATTGCTTTGATGGATTTTATTTATTTCTCAACACGATACATGATTTCAGCCCTAAAGACTTACTTCCAATAACAAAAATGCCTAATGTATAAATGATTCATTATATCCCCCCATGTAGATCTTTGACCCTTGACCTACTGACCTAATTACTCTGAAACATCAAATAAATAATTGCAATGCTTCCAAACTGCTTATAAATGGGTGCCTAGATGTAGGCATCGTTTTATGGTAACAATCTTTCTGAAAATGTAGTAATTATATGATGAAAAGTAATCAATTCTTTAGCTTCATTTCACAAATTATGGTTTTGGTCTTTTTTTTTGTACACCTACCATAATTATATAAAATCTACAGGTTCAGAGCTTTCAAGTGGTATGTGGTGTATTAAGTTAATTTTGGTGATGGGTGTTCCCCTCTTGAGGCCCTTCATGCTGCTGGTATTTAGCTTTCTTCTTTCTCCGAACAATAATGTACATATAACTGCATCTTTGACCTTAGACCTTCCGACCCAATTAGTCAGATATATCACATTAATGACTGTGAGGGACTCTTTACTTTCAATTACCTATAAGATCCCCAGAAAGAGCCATTATTTTATGGTGAAATTTTTTTTTCTGCAACCACAGCAGTAATGGTTATCCATAGTAGAAACTTCAAATTGAGATAAATGGCACCCTAATTACAGAATGGGCATCATCACTTTTCCCTCCAGCTTCCCTCTTTTTTCAGACAAACCTCAGGTAAACTGAGTAAATAGAAGGAACCCTTTCTTGTGACAAGGTCCGAACAGGTATTGGACAACATAAAAATAGGCTTTCAGGAGATGACAACAGGGGCTAGGCTGGTATTTCACAAGTCCAGATCTGCAGAACATATACTGGCAGTAGGAGAGCCCAAGCCTGGGGACATGCCATTTGTGCTTACCAAGTGGAGAATTCAATCAATAAAACTTTCTAGCAATAGCTTCTCTTGCTTCAGTACACTGCTCAGTACAATGCAATGTTCCTGAGACTGCGCCTCTTCAGTAGTTTTTGTGCTGTATTAGTTACTCTCACTAATCTACTTAAATTGACTAGCAAGCCCCAAATGACATCCTTACAGCCAAAATGAGTATGATTTGAGACTCAGCCTGACCCTGTGGATGATACTTAGGCAGAGCCAGAGTATCACCCCCGGATCAGCTTGGACCAGCCTCAGCATCTGCCTGAGTATCACCCCAGGCTCAGGATGAGTCTCAAATCCTACTCATTTTGGCAACATTGCATGAGTCTGGATCCCATGAGTCTGGATCCAGACTCAAGTGAGTAAGGATATCTTCTCAGTAAAGGAAACAATAGATTAGGAATAAAATTGTAATAAATGTTCTGAGCAGAAGAAACAAATGAAAGAGTTAAACTCAGCTGAAGTAAATATAGTGGACACTAAATTGAAAAGGAAAAGAGAAATAACCATTACAAAATTGCATATATTACCTAACAATTGTTTTGTTTAAAAACCTTTATTTCACAGTACTGTTCAGGAACCATCTTTTCTTAGCATCACCTGAAATGTTCACACCAAATTGTGTTTAGAGAGACTAACCCCATATCCTAATCAACTTGTGCTGATCAAAGATGGCACTGCCTCCTTCTTAGCACCCTTTGTGTTGCCTCAGGCTCTTGTCAGAATCCGATACCGCCTGATTACCACTGCATCTACACACCAGGTGGCAAGGACACAACATTGATTCTATGTAAATGGACTAGATAGACACCATAATGGAGACATCTAGCAAAAGATACAAAGAATGTGAAGAGAACTGATGGATCTACATGTGTCGCCATGACAATTTCAGCTTTTGAATATCTCACTCTCGCTATACACACCAGATGGCAAGGACACAACATTGATTCTTTGTAAATGGACTAGATATAAACTATAATGGAAACATCTAGCAATAGATGCAAAGAGTGTGGAGGGAACTGATGGATCTACACGTGTCGCCATGACAATTTCAGCTTTTGAATATCTCGCTGGAGCCAGCTTGGTGCAAAAGAAATCAAACATCATATTGATCTGCATCTGTAGAATGAAGCCGGTGCATGGATATCAGATAGCTATGTCTAGTAGGAGAGTAAGCTTTTTAAGAAAGAGGCAGCAATTTATGATGAGCTACAACCATGTGCCCACTGTTATATTTGGTGGTAATTCCCCTTTCTCACATCAATCTCATTCTCAGATACAATCTTGGAATTCTCTCTTCCTAGCACGATCTTAAGTGTGTCTGTGAAAAAAACCTAGCTTACATTTTGGTTCACCTGTCGAGATTTGGCTGAACTTCCTCTAATCCATTGAACTATGATGTTGCAAAAGTATTGAAAAAGCAGTCGGATTAGCAAAATTTTGCCAAACTGATATGGCAGTGGAACCATCACTTTAATAAGCGGGTATTCCAATGACATCGGTCGGCCGACCAATGACAGTGGCATACCCACTTTAGATCCTCATGAAATTGTGCCGATCAAAGATGGCACTGACCCCTCCTTACTACTACTTCTGTACCCCCGAGCTACTGTCAGAATTCAATACAGCGTGATTATCACTAAATGCATTCCTGCCCCATGTTGATTGCTATAGGGCTGCGGTATTGATATAAGGTCCACTGTGTAAATGGGCCAGACATAAACCGTAACTAACAAGGGACAGGAGGACACAAGTAAAACTGGTTTTCTACTTTTCATGTTGGATATGTGTTTCTTTAAGCTGCATGACTATCACTTGATAGTTTTAATTATACTAGATACAGGAAGGCTCCTGTTTTTAAAACCCCTAATTGGTTTCATTCCTCAGGGGCTATTTTGAAAAGAAAATGTGTATTGCTTAACCACTTATGATATTATTTTTGGAAATATTCATATGTATATTCGAGGCCACCCACCCAGTGTGTGAGTGAAATGGGCCCCTGGGATAATTTGGTGAAGAAGGAAGGGGATTGAAAGAGATCATGGTCAACCTTATAACTATTAGAGTATCCATATGTGACATGTACTGGGAGAAGGGATATTAAAACCCCCTGCACTAAGCCTCCTTTTCGCAGATCGTGTCACATATGCAGATGATAATAATGAAGCGAGGTTCCATCCCCAATGCTAGAAGGAGCAAATTATGCTTGGTGTCCATTAAGGCTTCCCTTTTCGTCAACTCCAGTACCTCAGGGTAGCCCATTTGGGAGCCATGCTTTGAAAGGAATAGTGGCTGTGGAAATGGACGCTGCCTCTTTACCTCATAGCTTCCCTCCTTTTCTAGAATGATCTCAGCTGCAGAGTGTGGGTAAAATGGGAGAGGCACTTTCTCACTTCTGTAAGAGTTCCACTCTCAGCCCACATGAGGTATGGTTGAGCAAGAGTATGTTGAGTCTCAAAATGGGTCTTCAAGAGACAACAATCAGGGGTGCTGAGATACTTGTTCAATTTTATCCATTCCTTAGAATTGTGATTGTCCAATGTGTCTTAAATGGTACAGATGATAGGATACACTCATGCCTGCAAGGGATTTCTTTTATGGCTCACTGCATGAGGAATAAGACGATAATGTCGTTTAAGAATTGCTTCGCAGGCTCTCAATAATAACTTATTTTTCTCTCTCAAATTACTCTGTAAATGGAATGTACTCTGCATCCAGAAAGAAATCATCTGGTGGATGTTATGTCAAGGGTATATATATATATATATATATATATATATATATATAGATATCTTCAGCTGTATTTGTCATGATGACTAAGTCTTATTTCCTTGTTAATCTCAAAGGGCTGTGCTAATTAAGAAGGTACGCGTTTATTGATATCAAAAGGTATGCTGAGAATAGGCTATACTTATGTAATGGTTCGTCTCGTTAAGTTAGATTAAATCATAACGAAGAGAGAGAAAAGTTTCCGGGTAGGCAACCGAGCTTTTATTTCAAAGCTTATGTTACATACGATCACAGCCTCAGAGGACTACATGCTACTAGGGCATTCGGTTACCCTTTCGGGTAACGACCTGGTTGAGCAGTGGGTAAAACCACTACTGAAGAACATTGGGGTAGAACCAGCCTTATATAGGGGAAAAGCCCGCGAAACTCAGACCAGCCACATGACGTGTGGCGGACGAGTGGTAGGCCCCCTGGTGTAATGGATACGAACCCAGAGGCAGGTGCTGCCACCTGCCATCCGGACTCCCCCACTACACCCGAAGACCTAGGTCTGAGTCCCACGGGTACATGAACGTAAAGTGTAAATACCATACCCCTACACTGCCCCCCTTAGACAATAACTTGGGGGTAATTAAACCGCAGTGTATTAATAACCTAGTAAGTGATTGTTTACAATACTAAAAAGGGGTATTAATTGCACTTGCTCGATGTGAAATAGGCTATAGTATGAGACTATCCTATTTCTGAAAAATTATACAATAATAGCATCGAGTATTGTTCATTTCATTTCCACCAGTAGCTATAACAACCACAAATGATGAATATATAAATATCACAGATTCATATTAAAGTTTGACAACAGTAGGGTCCTGAAAGGACCGGTGGTTGTAAATAATGATCGTATTACAGTTATTAAACCCGGAAAAAAAATTTTCGACTTTTTAAATTAACAACTCTGTCCACTTATAAAGTGAATTGAATATTAACGATCAGATATGAACAATCAATCTGATACTATATGAACACAATAAGGTATTGAACCTGATTAATATAATATTGATTTTAGAGAGATCCCTTGGACCTTCTCTATTTTATAAAAATAAAGGATTATACTTTTGAGACGCAGCTCAATTTATACCTTAGTGTTTTATATTTACAAGTTACAGGAGAAGTATAGTCTCTTAATATATTGAGACCAGGAATGACCTATATAGACAATTATAGGTCTAGGGTTACTTTAAATAACTTTTAGGATACGCAGATCCAGTATATTTATAGGTAAGTACCTTTATATAATAATATATCTTTACAAAAGATATTTTATAGTTATAAATATAATTTTACATACAATATAGTATTATCAACAAAGTTACTTGTTTATGGTTGGAGGATGTAACAGGAGTCGGATGCTGCTGATGTCTTGGTATGGGCGAGCTGAACCCTGATGCCTGAAGTGCTATAGAAGAATTTGTTGGTGGGTGTAGCTAAACCCTGATGGCTGTAGTGCTAGCTAACTGGAAATAATAGTAGATCCATTTGTAGATTATTGATGGACTTTATGGGCGTAGCTAAACCCGGATGCCTGTAGTGCTAGCTCACAAATAGTAGTGGTGTAGTAGTAAATCCGGTTTGTAGTTTAAGAGTCCATATTAGCATAAAAATGTCCATGATTTCATAATAGGCACAGTCATTATGTTATAGCACGGTACAATTATGATGTTTGCAGCATTCGTACTCCTCCTCCAGAGTGACTTGTTTTTCTCCTTCTGTTTTCAGTTTCCGGATTAGGGTACAGTTTGGTACCCGAATCAATATGGGTTGGATAAAAAATGGTTTCCTATCCAACAATACATAGGTAATAGCACCTCGGGGCACACAATTATGTCCAATCTATATGCAACAGTTTTCACTGTTCCATGTTCTCCTCGGGTGGCTGGTTTGGACCCGGTTGTTGAGCCTGTGGCTGAACAAGAGATTCCACACCAGCTCCATCCATAGGTGCCAATGCGGGGACAGCAGGTGTTAGTTTCACCTTCTGGCGTGCTTCGAACAGGCTCAAAGCATGCCCAGGTGTGCCGTCCCAGTTATCCATGATAACTCCAAAAACCTTGAAGAACTTTTGCTGGTTCTTCATGTTCGTTGCTCGTTCTAGGTCGAGCATCTGAGAAGCTGTTTCCTTCTCGGATAAGGCTTCCTGCCGCAGATTAGCAGCCTCCTGCTTATCCTTGGCAACATCCGCCTTTATCTGAGTAGAGATCCGTTTGATCTCTGACTTCTGGCTCACGTCTATGCACTGGAGAGTGCTCGACACGGTCCGACGGTACATATCCAGATGGAGGTTTTCCAGATGGTGCTGTAACGTCTCAAATTGCTTGCTCTGAATATTGCAAGACAATTTGTCCTCCTTCTTGAAGAAGGTCTCCACTGTCTGGATCACCTTAGGCCGATGAACCACAGCATCAGGTGGGGGTACCTGACCCTGAGGCTTCGGCTGTGCTCCAGATCTACTCGCAGTGACAGCTACACGCGTATGCAAAGAAGCAACCGCAGTAGTAGCCACACTAGCGGTGGTCGTAGGAGGGCCTTGATTTGGTAGTCCCTGAGCCAGGGGCAACCGTGACAATTCCCTTCTTAGGTCTGTGACAGTCAACAATGGTGCGGGTGGACGTTGTCTCACCACAGCACTCATTGTTGGTCCTGGAGCTTGACCTCCTACTGTCGGCAGTTCCTGCTTGACCCTCCCGTACTGATCAAAGATTTGCATCTCTGGTCCGGGTGGGCCCATAGCAGGGTACTGCTTCGGGTCTTTGACATTCAAAGGCGCGTGTTTCCGGGAGGACTGACCACCCGGTCCACTGACACCAAAGAATGTCGGGTTCTGTGCACCTTGTGGGGTTGGTGCTCGTCCATAATGGGAAGGAGTTCCAGCAGGAGACGGAAGATGTGGCTTCTTCCTTCCCCCATTCGTCTGTCTCTCCAGCGCCTCCAGTGGTGATCTGGCTCGGCTTGGAGATTCGGACGCCTGTCTCTTCCTATCCGCCGCGGAGGGTCCCTGACGGTAATCCCTGCGGCTTCGGATCTGTTCTCCGGATGGAGTTACATAAGCCCCACCCCGGCGGCGGGCCTTGTTGCTCCTCCATTCGTTCAACAGATCGTACTCCTCCTGAGCGTACTCTAGTTTGCCGGACCCGGGAGTCTGGGCAAACCGAGCCTTTAGTTTCTGGTAGTACCAGGAACCGTAGGCGCAAACTGCTTCGTACTCGGGGTGAGGGAAGCCAGCTTCTCGGCATTGAGGCCCTTAAGGTTACCATAGAGTTCAGAGTGAATTTTCATCACTCTATCTATGGCTGCCTCCAGGCCCTCTCCATGCGAAGTCACATACTGCCGGACCATGTCTCCGCGTCGGGGGGTGACACATCCTGTGCATTTAGCACATTTCTTGCCAACCTCCCTGTCGCAGACATATTCCGGCCTCTGGTGCATGTGAACCTCCACGAGATGACGAAGGAACTCGTCTTTCTCGATGAAGAATTCAACCTCACCTTCACTTTGAGTACAACGTTGAAAGGGACAATCCTTACGATCCTCCCCGTAGTACTCATCCAGAGCAAACTTTAGCTTGCCCTTCTGGTTGTAATTGTACAGACTATTGGGTGAATTCTTAACGAATTCCCAATAGATCCAGTACATGTTGGCCGGTTTTCTATCGGAGAGCTTCTTGCGAAGCCACTCCTCCATGTCTTCACGCCTCTCACAGGTGATCCGAGGGGGCAGTCTCCATACGGATTTACTCCCCTTCAGGTGTCCCCTGTGTAGAGGAATGAAGTCAGCAAAGTTGCTATTGGCGTTTGCTCAGATAGCAGCCTCTTGCTCGTCAGTCGGAGTGGCATCCACAACTGGGTCAACCGGCTCCTCTCCCTCCGGGTCGGATGGTACATCCACAGGTTGCACAACAGGTTGTTGACCCGCGAGAACCTGGGCTGCGGCATCTTGAGCGTCTCCACTCAAATCGGCCATTACGTCGTGTAGCTTGACGATTGGCACACCGAGCTCAACTTTTACGGTTGGGACAGCCGGTTCAGCTTCTGGAGTTTCAGCTTGAACGTCTACCTCGGTTCAGGTTTGCGTTGGTTAACCTTCTTCTTATTCCGCCTGCGGGATCTGCTGTTAGTAGAAGTGCCGGGCTCGGATGCATCCGTTTCGTTGCCGGAGACATCCGAACCCTTAGCTCCCTTCTTATTGGCCGAGCGTGGGGACACCCGACGGGTTCGGGTACTGTCGGCCACACTCGTGCTGGTAGAAGGTTCGGTTCCTGACCGTTTCCCTTTACCCTTACCTTTGGTGGGGGTTCCTTTACCCTTTCCACCAGCTGCTTTCCCTACCACCTCAGTCTTCGTAGTAGTAGACTGAGCAGTTGTAGGGGAATCATCTGCACCAGATGGAACCTTCTCAGGTACTACTGCTGCGTCTCCCAAGGTAGGAGTTACAGCAGGAGACATGAGACGGTTCATCCGATCGGCCATCTTGGCTGTTACCTGCATGGGTGCGGGTCCGGGTACTAGCTCCGGATGTGCCAGTGCATACTGCCTCTCCAATAGACGTACTACGAGGTCCTGAATCACCCTGAGTCTGTCTAGTGGAGACACACCAATACGGGCCTCCTCCGCCTCAATGGTTTGAGACGTAATGGGGACCCCTGGACAGTAATCCACAACAGCGTTACCTGCTGCTTCATACTCATCCGCTGTACCTAACATTAGGATCTGGTCTCTATCTATGTATCTAGAGACCTCATCTGCCTTGACACCGGTGTAACCCGTTTTGTCAGACACGTAGGAAGGCCTATAGGAGGTATTCCTTCGGAAAGCCATTTCTGCGTCCCAGACGCCTTTACGAAACCATAAGTGGACTACCAGTCCTTTGGCCATCTGATGGTAATCCATCAGCCAGGCTTCCGGAAAGGTATTAGCCCATTGCGGATGAGCACATTCCCAGATTGCGTTGACAACACGCTCGTCAACCTCTCTGGGCGTCCCATAACAGGTGGGTATCAGCATTTCCTCAGAAATAGCTAACATCCATCCGTCATAGGGACCGGCTACATCATGCCATTCGGGACTGTCTGGTAGGGGCAGCTCTAGGTACATTGGCCTGTCAACTGAAGAAGCAGGTCCCAAAGTACTGGACGAGGTACTCCCACCCAGACGAGGCGGCAATTGAGGGGGAGGTGGCATCAGAGCCCTGTCATGAGACTCCTGCCGGCTCTCCACTCAAACCTTCGGATGGAGGGGCTACATAAGGCTCACCTACATCAATTCGTTGTTGAACACCTCGGCGTTCAGGACTAACTTGTCTGGAGTTGTCGGACGCGTCATAGAACGATTCTACGTCGCTATCGTCTACTCCAGAGAAGTACTGATCAACATTCATTTGTTGATCCATCTGTTCACAATCAGCATCGTATTGCTGATCGTAGTATGTATAAGTGGGACTCTTGGGAGAACCACTTCCATACTCCGGCGGGGTGCTAGCACCGGCACCACCGCCAAGGCGGACGGCCTCTTCTGCCATCGACAGAAGTCGCTGTTCTGGAATTTAAATATCCCAATCCACCGGATAAGCAGTAAGGACTGCTTACCCAGTGAAAGGCGGGTGCCTTTTAACGAGGGCACACCTCGAAACACGGCTGTCACGGGCTATCAAACTCCAACAAGAGTAAGACCACCCTCGGCCACGTCTTCTTCCTTCGCAGGAATAAGACAATATGGCGGGATACTCGAACTTGAATCGCTGCGCATGATCAAACCGGCGCCTCACGTGACCATTCAAAAATGGGTCAACAACTTTCCCACGTGCCCTTAATTAGGTCACGCGCCCTTACATAAAAACAATACAATACCCAATCGGTCGTCTGTCCGTACTCAGGGTTCAACCATGACAACTCGCTAGGTATTATGGAGTTTATGGATAGCATAGGCATATCCACCGGATTATCCGTCCAAAACCATGGGTACATTGTCATAGGATCTTTTCCAGAAACTCATGACCGGCTCAAATATACATTGAACTAGGTTACAACATATAACAGTACACAGTACAGGACAACACACTCGTTGTGTTAACAGGCTAGGTTACGGCAGTCTTTAGCAACCTTGGACTGCGTCTAAGAGGTTTTGAGGCCTCTTTTATTGACCTGGTATCCATAAGAGCCTTTTCCAAGGTCTTCTTAGCCTTAGAAGGACCTTTCCTCTTATTTTTACCTGCGCCTGCGGAGACTTTTTGTATCTTCCCCTGTTTTTTGGATGTTACTACAGGGGGCACCACCCTCTTCGGGTCTGCAACCTTCCGTGACCGCCTGGGTCCTCGCTTTTGGGTCGGTACCACTTCGAGTTGCTTAACACGACTCTGTTCCATTACTTCCAATAGACCATCGCCGTACATTTCAGTGGAGGTATCCCTCCCCCTCCATGGGCGTAGTCTCGCTACATTCGACTTGTAACATTTACCAAGCTGTGATTTAATAATCACTGTGCAATCACTAATAACCTGAGTTATAGTGAAAGGTCCATCCCAATTGCTGGCTAATTTCAGGTTGGCCAGAGGTTGGTGTAGACGCAGTACTCTATCCCCTAGATTAAAAAATCTAGCCTTTAGACCTGTGTCATAGCCAACTTTCTGCCAACGCGCAGTTTTCTGCAACTCGTCTCTAACCCTCGCATAGGATTGTTTGAAATTATCCCGTAGGGATTCTACAAACATCACCTGGCAAGGGGTTTCCGGATTCATTCTTATTACGCCAAACACTAAATCTGCTGGGATAATCAAATCCTCTCCAAAAACGAGGAGATTAGGAGAACAGTTTGTGCTTGAGTGTACAGTGCAATTATAAGCATGTACCACGAAATCACATTGTTCATCCCAATCATCCATCTGCTCATTTACTAGAGACTTCAATACTTGGATCAAAGTCCTATTGAATCTCTCTACCTGTCCATCACTCTGTGGCCTATAGGGATTAGTTCTTGTCTTGCCAGACAATTACACATCTCCTGCCACAGACTAGACTCAAATTCTCTGCCCTGGTCACTGTGGAACATGAGTGGGACACCTAGGTGCAACACCCACCCTTTTACAAAGGCCATAGCACAAGTAACAGCCTTATGATCCGGGTGTACTTGGTATAATAATCAGACACGACCATCATACACGTGTTGCCACTAGGAGTGGGGGGAATCCCACTAATAATGTCAACAGCTATTCTAGCAAACCTTACACCAAACAGTTCCTGGGATAATGGCAGTTTGCCTAACCCGGGTCCTGGTTTGTTCTTACAGCACTCGGGACAGGTCTCTACCCATCGGGTGAGATCTGTACTCATGCCGGGCCAATAGTATCGTCTGGTTAGACGTTCTAGAGACCGTTTCTTTCCAAAGTGTCCACTAGTTCTATGCCCATGACAGAAATACATGATATCTCATCGCATAGCACTAGGTATGACAACTTGCAAGGTTTTCTTCCTATTAGAATGGTTCTTCCATCGAAACAGAATACCATCCCGGATTCTAGCTCGGCCCATTGAGCTAAGAATCGTCTCATCTCTCTGTTCTCCAATGACACTTCAGTTCTTGGAGGACAGATACCCTGATTAAGGAACTTAATCAAACGTGATGTGACTGCATCAGACTCCTGGAACTGTTGGATGGTCTCCAAGGACCAATTCAAGACATGTTCCTGATGGGTTTCGAAAGGAACTCAAACCCCTGCCAACACAGCATTGTGTGCTCCACAATCAGTGCACTCAGCATTTGCACATTTCCTCACTGGGATTCTAGACAAAGCATCTGCATTCAAATGCTTTGCCCCGGCTCGGTGTTCAATCTGGCTGTGATTTAGACCAAATTCGGATAGGTGCGCCAACCAGCGACCTATCATCCCCTCTGCATCTTTGAAGTTCAATAACCATCTGAGGGAAGAGTGATCAGTCCGTAGAGTGAAATCACTCCCCCACAAAAAGTGCCTGAACTTCTTCGTATAGACCACCACAGCCAACAACTCACGTTTAGTGGTACAATAGTTTCTTTGAGATTTACTCAACGTGTTACTAGCGAAGGCTATAGGAACTTCAACCCCATCCTGGACCTGAGAAAGGGTGGCTCCTATGCTTTCGTTACTAGCATCAGTATCTAGAATGAAATGATCATTCTCCATAGGGTACTTCAACACAGGTGTACTTGCAAACAGATCCTTTATTTTCATAAAGGCCTTGTCTTGCTCGGATCCCCAAGGGAATCGATTCTTTCTCACTCCGGGTGTCCAGTGGGACAAACTCTGGATAGGAAAGGCAACCCTTGAATATCCTGGGATAAAGTCCCGGTAATAGGAACAGAATCCGAGGAAGGATCTAACTTCTTTCGCATTCGTGGGTGCTTGCCAATTTGACACGGCATCCAGTTTCTCCGGATCGTCTTTAATCCCTTCATTCGAGATTATTCGCCCCAAGTAATTAATAGATCTTTTAAAAAGATCGCATTTCTTGGGCTTCAGCTTCAAACCATTAGTTATGATCCTTTCCAGAACTATACCTAAATTTTCCAAGCATTCCTCGTATGTCTTCCCAAAGACAATCACATCATCTAGATAGACGCGACATTTCTTCCATAATAGGTCACTTAATAAAGTTCCATCATGGCTTCAAATGTCGCCGGTGCATTGCACAATCCAAACAGCATCACATTATATTGGAATAACCCAACATGACTGGAAAAGGCCGTCTTCTCCATGTCTTTCGGATGCATACCCACTTGCGAGTACCCGGATTGTAAGTCTAGAGAGCAATACCATTGCTTACCTCCAAGGGAGTCTATAGTCTCATCAATCTGTGGTAAGGGATATGAATTCTTCTTGGTCATACCATTCAATTTCCGGTAATCTATGCAAAAACGGATGGTACCATCTTTCTTAGTCACCATGCACACGGGGCTAGACCAAGCACTGGTTGATGGAATTATTACATCCTGTTCAAGCATTTTAGCTATCTCCTCCTCAGCTACCCTTTTTTTGGCTAGTGGGAGTCTTCTATAAGGAATCTTAAAAGGTTCATTCTCACCAGTGTCAATTGTATGCAGTACCTTATCGGTACGCCCCAATTTTTCACTTGGTGCTGCAAAAGCTTTACGATACTTGTATAACAAGTCAGTTAGAGCTTCACATTGTTCATCATTTTCTACATGGCTTTCGGCTACTAGAGTATCTAGTTCCGGACTCCTTTCGGGTGAGGAAGGGACTCCGGGTGCCGAAACATATTTACAGTCTTCTACCAATTCAGAGAGGACAACCGACCCGAGGATCGTATCCTTCTGTACGTAGACAGTCTTATTACCGGTATTGGATATAGGGACCACTGTCCAAGCAGCGTTAGCTACTAGAACTTCGGCGGATTCCAATCCGATACTTGACCACATTGCCATGTCTGGCTCTACAACTCCAGTTTTTCCTGAAAACTGTCTGTCCGCTCGCCATAAGACATCACAGGCTGTGCCTGGTGGTATCTTAACAGTCTGGGCTACACTGGCTAAACTGCTTACTTGCCTAAGTACACATTGTACTTCGAGATGATACGGGTCTCTCACTTCCAATATTCCCCTCTGGGAATCTAACCTTGCTCCATATAATGCAGCAAAATCCAGACCGAGTATACCATCATCCCAGTGTTCGCCACAGTAGGAGTAAGGATGAAGTCCTTATCTTCCTGTAGACTGAACCTCATACATGTTCTACCGAACGTTTGTATCATGCTACCATCGGCCAATGAGCATTTCCTTCCGTTGTGAAAGTTTCATGATTCGTAGGCAAAAGATCGTAGAATCTCTTAGCAATACAGGAGTGGCTAGCACCCGTATCGACAAGAAACTCAGCGGATCTACCACTCACAGATACAACTGCATACCACCTCCTACCTTTCAAGTAGGTAGGACTACTTGCATACTTAGCAAGTTCCGTCTTAGCGCCCAGGTCAAATCCACATCCCTTCAAGAATTCGAGACAAGGATGACCCGGGGGAAGCTGGGCACACCCCACCCTGGCCAACTCATTGGCCGCTCCCTCTGGACTGATATCGGGTTTCCCCTCTGTGTTCTTCTGCCGGTTCTTGACACCTGGTGTACTATCAGTCTCCCCAGCCTCATGAGTAAGGAACTGATCAGGTTCCTTAGCTTCACTGCTGGGCGAAATCGCTAGAGGATTCTCACCAGTACCGCAAGCGGCGATAGGCTGGCAGTCATGGCAATCACTCATTTGGGGGGTAATCCGGTTGCCTTCATGGACACCCCCTCTTAGTTTTCCTTCTTCACTGAGTCCTCCTTACCCGGATTGTTCCGGTAACAAGTGTTTCTGTAAACTGGCTTATCTGCCTCACACTCGGCAGCATAATGCCCAGTTTCCTGACATCGAAAGCATGTCACTACGCTCCTATCAGGCTTAGGCCTTCTGAGATTTTCAGTAATCTTCTTTACCAAATTGTTAACCAGGTCCTCTGATAAAGACGGACCGGTAGTAGGTTTGGTATCGGGTTGAGTCACAGGAGGTTTGGAGGTAATCGCTTTCTCCTTGACGTAACCTGGCTTCTTTCCCCAGTTCCGGTTGTACCGGGGGTTCCCTTGGCCAATGGCCTCAACGTTTTCATCTTCATCAGGTTCCCCTGATTCGGATGAATCGGTTTCGGGTATTCCTTCCGGGATTATCATTGCTGACATCCGTTGAGGTACCTTCCCGGCAAAGATATGGGCCTTACGATCATAATGATCTAGGGACTGGAATAAATCTGTCAGAGAGGCATCATTCTTCCAAGCTTCACAGGCTACTGTCCTGTGTTCCTGATTCTGCAATCCTTTGATGAATTGTTTAAACATTTCATCTAGGAGCATTCATCATCTAATCTCCATTGAGGTCTGGCTTTATGCAACAGTCGTTGACATTCTAAGCCGAACACTTTGGCAGATTCCTTAGGTTTCTGCGTTCTTTTAGTGAATGTCAGCCAAGGATCTTCTCCAACTATATTCCCATATAAATATGAAGCAATCTCTATGAGTTCATCATATTTCATATGAGCCGAGAGTCCTACAATTTGGGAATCTCTCCATTGTTCCACGGCTCCTTTCCCGTCGCCTTCCTTTAACCAGCATACTAGGTAAGGGAGAGCTTCCGCTTTGCCCCATCCATTGCAGTTAAAGACATCCGCGCAGCCTTGATACTCCTCCTTCCAAGGATTCTTGGCATTAAAGGGGGTAGGTATCTTAGCTACTCTACGAGCCGGATTCGTGGATCCAGTAAGGGTTAAACCCCTACTCCATTCCATGATCTCCGTATCGTCCAGACCTTGATTGTAACAATCAACACAGTTAGCAATTGCTGCATTGGAGTCATGCAGCGCTTGTAACCCTGGAGAAAGAGATACTCGGCGACTGAGTCTCTTTTTCCTTGGAGGATTCGTACCATAAGTACCTCCAGAGCCACCGGGTGGTGGTCCTCCTCCACCCCCTGATCCCCCTGTTCCGTATGGAGGCACCTGCGAGAAGGTGTATCCGCCGGTTTGAGGAGTTGGCCCTGGATTATTGGTGGATTGTGTGTTTCCACCAAAGCCAAAGGAACCACTATTGGAATTAGTGTTTCCTCCTGTTCCATGTGACTGATTTCCATCATTGAAACCAGTCCCACTGGCAGAGGGTCTGCTTCGGGAACCATCTCCTGAGGGTCCGGATCCTTGATCACATCCGGATTGCCCCCCAGCTGTACTGGAATTCCCGGATGTTCGTCCGGTTGTTCCTCCGGACATGTTCCGGGTGGTACTATTGGACGGATTTGTTCCTGATTGGGACTGTTTCCATCCAAACTGGGCATACGGGCCATTTGGTCCACCTAAAGGTGACTGTTGTGGCCATCCGCCGTCAAAGGTGGAGGTTCTTGCCGAGTGGTTTTGTTTAGCTCCACTCGCAGAGTCACCCCCACCTTCCCGTACCTAAACCAAGAGGTTTCGAGGTATTATCCGTGAATCTAACCTGATGGCTCTTTACTCCTTCGTAACGAGGTACAGTTGTCTCTGTTACCCCGTCATCGCTCCTCAAAGAGTTCATCTGGTTACTCGTCGTGTTTAGGGCAATTCCTGAAACAGTGAAGTCTGATTCAAGAGTGCCTACTGCACGACCAGTATCTTCTAGATACTTTGACATCTGGATAGCTTTAGCTTCCAGTTCGGAATAATCATCCATCATTTTTGTCTGTTTGGCAGCCAAATCTGTGGATTCACGTATCCATTGACCTTTGAGTTTTTCATGCTCGTCGGTTTGTTTTTGATACATTTTCCGAGCATCCTTGAAGGCTGATTCAATTTTCATCAGCTCTTCTTGATACTTGCCATAGGCCGATTGAGTTGAATTTAACTCCTGTTTAGTTCTATTCAACTCATCACACGAGGCTCTGTATTCCAGATCCGCCGTGTATAGTGCATCACGATACTGTTCGTGCTGGAGTTGGAAATCTTGTTTTTCCTTCTCCATTTGATCCAATAACAATGGTTGTTGGCGTCTACAACTTTGATCGTAATCAAGACGTTCTGATATCAACTGTTTGTTTTCAGTCAGAATTTTGTCTCGAGTTCCGGTGAGTGTAATAAGATCCTTTTGGATCTTCTCGTATTCAGCTCTCATGTCTTCAAGCTCGTCCATTTTGTTCTTTTCGAATCCACATTTTTTATGTTTAATTCGAGAACTATATGGAGTTTCAAACATACCTGCACTAGGTTTTGGTACCTCAAATGGCAGTTTACCAAATTGAGCAGTACTTTTATGCATAGGTGCCAGTTTCAAAGTACCTCCTGGCATGAATAAGGAGTCCCCAAATTCATCCAGTTCATCATGTAAGTTTTTTCTTACATCCTCTAACCCATCAGGGAAGTGTTCCAGTGGATTTCTCCACTCTGTTCCTTGGGGTGGTGACTTGATTTCACCATCCTCCATCGGGGAATTTAGCTCGTGATTTGGGCCATTTCCCCTAACTGGGCTCAGCTCAGTCATTTCTGACTGCGCTTACCCGAAGACCAACTGGTCACGGCACCAGTGTAATGGTTCGTCTCGTTAAGTTAGATTAAATCATAACGAAGAGAGAGAAAAGTTTCCGGGTAGGCAACCAAGCTTTTATTTCATAGCTTATGTTACATACGATCACAGCCTCAGAGGACTACATGCTACTAGGGCATTCGGTTACCCTTTCGGGTAATGACCTGGTTGAGCAGTGGGTAAACCACTACTGAAGAACATGGGGGTAGAACCAGCTTTATATAGGGGAAAAGCCTGCGAAACTCAGACCGGCCACATGACGTGTGGCGGACGAGTGGTAGGCCCCCTGGTGTAATGGATACGAACCCAGAGGCAGGTGCTGCCACCTGCCATCCGGACTCCCCCACTACACCCGAAGACCTAGGTCTGAGTCCCACGGGTACATGAACGTAAAGTGTAAATACCATACCCCTACACTTATATAATCAGGGGGAATAGGTCAGGGTTTAAAAATCTTTGTAATGTGCTATTTATTTCTGTTTAGTTAAGCACTTCTTACTATCCTCTTTGCCTTCTCTATTATTGCATAATCATGTGGGGAATATGACCTAGTAAGAGGAACTACACTATTTCAGAAAGCTGTTCATATTCCACTTCACAAACACTACGCTTAGGTATTTGAAGCACAGAAATATAAATGTCTACTAGAAATAAAGTATGGCATGAAGATACTTATGCGGTGCCTGAGGGATTCTCTTGGAATGGCTTTGATATTTGATCGTGAGACAAAAATGAGATATGACTCTCCAATGTGCTTAGGTATGAATATGAGGAAATATAAGTACCATTACAACCTCTATGATGGTATAAAACACACCATTATATGATGTCTTCAATGGTAATGTTATTTTAGGTCACTTTTAATCTGAATCATGATCCAGGAATTCCATACCCCAAGAATCAGCTAAAATACCCACAAACTATCAACAGAGCTTGCCTGCAGAGATGCCACGCTCAGATCATAATCAACTTATTCTGACCAAAGATGACACTGACCCCTCTTTTCCACCACTTCTTTACCCCCGAGCAACTGTTAGAATTCAATACAGTGTGATTATCACTAAATACATGCCTGACCAATGCTAATGGGTAGAGAGATTGACATTGATTCTGAGACCACCATATAGAAGGAACCACGTAGTAGTGAAGACATTGAAAAATAGCAAGGATCAATTGAGACTCTCTGTCTAGGTACCTCATAAGATGGCTATCACATACAGTTATCATTTATTAAAAGCTCCTTCTTCTACTCTTCTTTTTGTCTTTTGCTATGCATAGCTTATCATGCAAGTGATTTTGCAGCAGTCTATGACTGCACCTTCAAACTCATACCGTAGTTTCCTTTGGAATAGCATGGGCATTTGCAGGGCTGCGTCAGTATCTACCTCTGAAGAGGTTATCATAATTATATTAACTCAAATAATCCGGTCTGGTGCCTAGGCTTGGCGTGATGAAGAGAAAGGCTGATTATTTCTTTTTACTTTTGTGTTAACATCCCTTTGATGTCAATCAACCCATATTGAGCATGAGATGACAGAAGCCAATGAACAAATCTGACACTATCAATAGTTACCTGATTACTCCTCTCATTATCACTTCATTTACCAGATCTCTTTATGACAAAGCTAACTAAAATTTGATATCCACTGTCTCATAATGAAACTGTGATTAGTATCAGAGGAAATTAAAAAGGCTTGGAAAGTAATTACGAAATTTGTTTAGATATGAAAGGTTTCGCTAACAGAATTCGGTAAGCTCATAACAACATTTGAACAATATCTTCCTCAATCGTTGTTGTTAGGGTTAAGGTTAGGGTTAGGGTTAGGGTTAGGATCTTTGCTGCTCATTTATTAAGACCATTTATCTCATACCATTTATCTCGTTCCTTTTTATGCTTACTGCATGAAGGATTCCGTTGATAATGCTTTTTACGGATTGCTTCTCAGTATGTCAGCAATTACCAAATGTGTTTCTCTGCTAAACTGTGAAAAGAATGTATCCTCTGTAGTAGAAATAAAAACAGTACTAGTAATGTTGGGGATGTTTAGTTGATATGGTTCTAGCAGTTTTTAAGCTGTATAGTTCTACCTACTGGTTTCCTTGATGGGATTTTTTAGTCAGGTATAAATACATTAACAGTAATGAAGCCTGCTGAGACTATGGCGTCTTCTCCAAACGAATATGAAAAAAACGTCAGTGTGATATAATAACTTGATATAAAACCAAGAGGAAAGACATCCCCATACTTGCAAATATAATTTTAAAATTGAAAAATAACTTCCATGAAGTTGTTTCCATGATTTATAATTTTGTGATATCTTGTGTTTATAATCTATAGGGAGGTCAGGACTGCCTTTTCAAATTCAAACATCAAATGATGACATTTAATATTTAATGCATTATTTCCATCACACAGGAATTCATTTTTTCACACATCCCAGTATACTCATAAACTCTCATACCGAGCTTCCCTGCAGAGACACCAACCTTATATCCTAATCAAAGATAGCACTGATCCCTCCTTTACACCACTGTACCCCTGAGCTACTCTCAGAATTGAATACACTGTGAGTATCACTATATATGTGACGGTCCCATGTTCAGGGGTACAACATTGATTCTGAAACCAGACTGTATAGAAACCATAACCTAGACATTGATCAATGGAAGCTGCAGATTGACCTGAACAGGTTTCTATAGCTTTAATATGATGCTTGGCAAAGGTTTGGCCTTTGCTTCAATGTGATATGTAGGCAAGTCAAATTCAGTGCACACAAAAACATGTATAGATGTAGAGTCACCAGGGTCTACTAATTAAGCATGAGAAAAATGACTTAAACTTGTAGGCCATTTTGCAGACTCTTGATACCTTCACCAATTACTCCTCAAATCATTTTCAAAATATCACAATTTTCTCATTTTTATTCTTATGCCCTCCTGGAATGAAGCCATGTGAGTCTTTGACAATGAATAATCACAACATCACCATGTTCCTGCTACAATAAGGACGAGGCTGAAAAACTGATCTGGGACCTTTTTGATCTTTAGATCACCCAGTGTGTGAGTGGGTTAGAGCAACTGTGATAATTTGTTGTTCAAGAAAGGCAATTGAGATGCGGTTTGAAAGAGATCATAGTCAAGATTATAATGACTATCAGATTCCAGTGCCTCAGGGAGGCCAATTTGGGAGCCACACCTTTGAAAGGAATGGGGGCAAGAAAATGGACGCTGCTTCTTTTCCTTCCAGGGTGAAATGGAAGTGGCACTTTCTCCTATAAGAGAATATTACTCTCCGGCCACATCACATATGGTTGAGCAAAGATATGGCTAGTCTGAAAATGGTCTCTCAAGAGAAGAAAAATAATGGGTGCCAATATGCTAGTTCTGTTTCCGCCATTCCATGGAATTGTGCTTGTTCAATGTGCCACAAAAGATATCGATGATAGGATACACTGCCAGGCGGTATGTGAGATTTCTGTCATGTGTCTTTCTTTTTGATTTGTTAAGCCAGGCCAGTTTTAATCTGAGTCATGATTCAGGAATACCCTACCCCCAATATCAGCTTAAGTAAAGCAAAAAATATTAACATGGTCTTGTCTACAGAGACCCCAAACTCATTTGCTAATGGACTTGTGTCAAGCACAGATGTCCCTGACCCTTCATTTCCATCACTTCTGTACCCCCCAGCTACTGTCAGAATCCAATGCAGCATGATTATCACTGAATGTTTGCCTGCCCCATGCTGATGGGTACAGAGATTGACATTGATTCTAAGATTGATCACCATATATAGAAGGGACCACATAGAAACATAATTAAGACATAATAGAGAAGGGGAAATGAAAGAAACGAGTGACACTATCTTCTAGGTACACTATCTAGGACATATCTGTACACAGCATAAGAAGTATACCCAGGGCCATTTCTGACCCTGGTTGCCTGTGCTCAGTGGACCATGACCACCCTCCACTGGTGTGCACTCAAGCAGAACATGAGTTGACATGACTGTGTGTGTACTACTTAGGTGTGAATTTACCCCCCCCCCTCTTCCTATCCTTGCCTACTGTACGCTTAGGGAAGCCACATCAGAGAATTGTCAATAGCATGAAAAAGGAAGGTTCATATCTTAAACATTCTTATATTTTCTTATAGAATAGACTTTGAACTTTTACATGGACTTAAGATTTACTCTAGGAAATTTAACACCAAAAATTGGAAATATGTTTTAGTGATTGCTACAGGTACACTTTATGGTCATTTGGACAAAAAATCCATGATTTACTTTACACATTTACTGTAATTCGTTATGTTGAATCTGTTCCTGGGTAAATAAATTTTCCTTTTTTATGTATAGCTATAATCAAAACCAGAGAAGTAATAGAAAATGGTAAAAAAGATACTATATTCATATAAATTTAAAATCATCATTGGCCCCATAATCATGCTGTATGCAGGGCTAGAAATGGCCACGGCCCTACATCTGGGCCTGAGGCCATAAGGAGTGCAGTCTTCAACCTGGTTATGCTTTCAGGAGCCGAGCAGTCTATCCCGAGCAGTCCCTGAAATTCCCTCAGGTATGGGACTATATACACTCGTGTATATTCATATAATTAACAACGGCGAGTGATTCTCCCATCCGGTACTACTTGTTGCGCGCAAAAATACAACGCTCCATTGGTAACTATGGCAAAGCTACCCTGCGCTATATAAGCACGATCTTCAAGTGGTTCGCCAGTCGGGCTCTCGATTCCATACAGTGCACAACTCCCCTGTGCTGGGGGTTGGCACAAATTTTAGTTTTTTACCAGTTGCCAAGGTTGATTGGGCTTCATCAACATTACTATTCGTCTTTTAACCTGGCAAAGTTGTTATCTACCGAAATTCTAGCCAAAATGGGCCACAGAAAATCGAGTAAAAAGACGATAGAGCCTGATTCAGGACCACCGAGCGGTGTTAGAAGATCTGTCAGGAGGCAAGGGCACCCTGGGTCGTCCATTACAGACCAGATTCTCTACCCACTGATGGGATGACAGATGCTATGACAGACGAGCTGGCTGATTTGAAGATCCAGACGGAGGCTGTGGAGGAGAACCTGGTGAAAATCCTGGATAAATTGGATGATTTGACTCCAGAGGGCGCCGTTGGGGGCAGCAATCGAGACACGACTTCTAGGCCACGACACCTGTACAACAGATCAAGAGGTGGATCTAGATCAAGTTCGAGCTCCGGCAGTGGCAGCTCTCGCTCCAGGTCAAGATCCAAGCATAGATCAAGAAAACCAAGGGGTGAGTTCGACCAGCTGTCAACATTTTTCACAAGAAAAATGTTGACAGCCTAGAAAAATTACTAATGGTCAATGTTCATTTAGTCAGTGCCAAACTTGAACAAGGTGAGGATGTAAAATATATTCTTGACCATATAGAAATGCTGCTAGAGAAATCTGCCACTAGAATATTTACTCTCAGCTCACTTGTAAACTATGAGAAGAGTGTCAAAGAGCGAGCTGACAAGAGGGGTATAAGAGCATTTGAGACTGTGGAGAATTGTGATATCCTACGTCATTTGAGCTACGATGGCACTTACACAGCCCAAAAGTTGGCGAAATCCACTAAACCTGTTGTCAAAAAATCGGCTAACTCAAAAAATCACTGTTATGCTTACAATAAGCCCGAGGGCTGCAAGTTAAACCCCTGCCGTTACAGGCACGTCTGTAGCTCATGTGACTCGGGAACCCACTCTGCTGACAAGTGTCAGAAGAGTGGCTCGGAGAAGTAGGATGTCGCCTCTGGGGAGGGTCGTGCCTCCAGATTAGCTGGCCATAAAGAGGCACTGTTGGTTGACCCCCCTATTGAGGATTTTGTTCTTGGCAATGTTGTGGCAGAAATTCCAGTTATTGATGAATGTTGTCAAAAGCCACCAGTAGAGGTGGACTTGTTGAATTTTGCCAGCTCTGAAAATAATTTTGAGGAAAACCTTAGGATTAGGTTTTTCCTCAAGGAGTATTCCAAATGTTGGGGATTTTTATCCCATTTTTGATGTGAATTGCTCAGGTAATGTTAGTATAAACATTTACCAGAGTTGTGTTGATGGTACATGTGCTTGTCAACATTTTATTGGTGGCCACAAGGCCCAAATTTTGCCATGTAGATTGGCATGTTTCCTGAGACAGGAAGGTGTTATAAATTTACCCAAACGTGACTTAGATTATTTATGGTCGGGTTTTGTAGAAGGTTTCAAAATTGTTGATCCTGGTTGCGAAACAGAGTATGAATGTGAAAATTATAAGTCAATTTTTCAGGGTAATTTTTACAATGAAATGTGTGAAACTGTCAGTGAGGAACTCCAGGAAGGTTCTATTTTTGAAGTAACCTCCAAACCTAGATGCATACATGCCCTTGGTGGTGTCCCCAAAAGTAACGGTAAATTAAGGCCCATAACTGATTGTAGTATGCCCAAAAAAAGGAGTATTAATAATTTTATGGATTCAACTTTTAAACCTTTTTCATATAAATCCATAAATTCTGTCACGGCAATCTTGAACAAGAATGATTTTATGAGTGTTGTTGACTTAAAATCAGCCTATAGGTCTATTAGTGTATATGGGGAACACCAAAAATTTTGCCCCTTACATTTTTAACCAGATTTCTGACTTTCTGGCTAAGGTTGCTAATTTTTACTGTGTTGATAGATTGGTCAATTATCTGGATGACTTCATCATTATTGCCACCTCTGAAAATGAGTGTCGCCGTCAGAGGGACCTTTTAATCGAAATTATGAAGATTTCCAGGGATAAAGTTACTGACCCGAACAGAATTTGTACTTTTTTAGATATCACCATTGACTCCCATAAAAGGGAATTAACCTTGCCAAAAGAGAAAGTTGACAAGTTAGCCCGTGCTATAGACAATTGCATTGACAAGAAATTTGCCAGAAAAAAAACCTTACAGAATATTGGTGGCTTAATGTCATTTTGTTCCCAAGTAGTGAGGGGGGCCGTACTTTTAGTAGAAGGGTTTTTGACTTGATGGCAAAGGCTAAGGAGAGAGGGGTCATTAAATTAAATCCAGGTATCATAAAGGATTTTTTGTGGTGGAAGGATTTTTGTAGGATTTTTAACTGCAAAAATTTAATCTTGAACGATGTATATAATAAACCCATGGTGTCTGATGCGTCCATTTTAGGTTATGGAGCATGGTGTGGTACAGATTTCTTTTATGGATCTTGGAATAATATTGACAACTCTAAATTGGGTGTAGGTCACTGGGTTGCCCCTCCAAAATATGACAATATTGATGTTCATGAAATGAATATTAATGTGTATGAACTATGGCCTGTTCTAGCTGGTTTGAAGAGATGGGGTCATTTATTCAAGAACTGCCGGTTAAATGCTGTAACGGATAACATGCAGAAGTAAAAACCCACTATATATGGAGTGGCTGCGTGAAATCTATTGGCAATGTTTTGTGTATAACGTTGATATCTATTCAACCTATATTAAGTCCGCTGATAATATCCTGGCGGACCAGTTATCAAGATTAGACTACAAAAATATTCTTGCCAGGTGTGAAAAAACTTTGTCTGAAAATAATATGTTGATCTAAAAATTTTTCAGATCCCAGATTGAGGTCTCTGTTAAGAAAGCAGGAGAAATTTGTGAACTCGGGTGTTGCCATGACAACCATGAAAACCAGAAAGCAACAATTTAAGAGGTACAGCAAATTTGGTAGGAAATTTTCCCTAAAAGTTTACCCATGTTTGCCATCTCAGGCTTCGTTGTATGCCACTTATCTTGCTGATAAGATGAAACCAGTCTCTATTAGAAATTATATTTCGGCTGTATGATTTTTTTCAAAAGTTGCATGGTCACCCTGACTACAGTAGTAGTTTTATCCTAAAAAAGACTCTAGATGGTATTGAGCGGTGTCAAAGTTTAACCAGAGTTGTTAAATACCCACTTACTACTGTTGACATGTTTAAAATTTTGTCAACCCTGAATATGACACTAAAATTGGATAGGGTTTTCTGGTGCGCCATTCTGATACTGTTCAGGGGAGTTTTGAGGTGTTGCCATGTAGTGGACTCTATACATTCACTGAGGGTAAAGGATGTTGTATTAACTAATGATTATGTAAAACTTCACATTAGGACATCTAAGACAGACCAGTTTGGCCATGACCCTTATGATATATACCTCGTACTCGATGAATCCTCTCCATTTTGCCCAGCAAAAGTTTTAGCAGAGTTGATACATACTGCTAATGCCAATGTTAATCGGAAACTGTTCAGTTTTCCATCTGGTGGCAAGAACAAATGTTTGACATATTCATATGTAAATACGCGTTTAAAATTTTTGTCTGTCAAAATTGGCTTAGTAGATGAGAATGTTAATACCCACTCTCTGCGCCATGGTGGGGCTACCTTCTTAAAGTCAATTGGCCTATCGGTGGAAAACATAATGAAGCGCTCCAACTGGAAATCAAGGTGTGTGTATAAGTATTTGCATGATTCAAGATGTGATTTGTTGAAACTTGATGTATTACCAGCTGTTAATGTGTAATAATTATTACTCCGTGATGTTCCATGTGTTTGCCGGGTGGTTGGCCATTTTGTATATTCAGATCAATTCCACCAAACACATGTCTCTGTTTAATTATTATTATCACAGCCTGTATACATCTAGTGATATCCATTCCAATCTCCTCATCATTTATTATAATATTAATATACCGGTAAATCCCTATTAAGTCATCCTAATATTTATTATAATGATAATATACCGGTAACTCCCTATTAAGGTATCTTAATATTTATTATAATGATAATATACCGGTAACTACCTATTAAGCCATCCTAATATTTATTATGTATAATATACCGGTACTTATTCAATACGATCTATTATAATTGTGGTTTCCATGGTAACCACTTCCTCACTGTTATGTAGTCACCCCTAGTTAACTTATAGGAAGGATATTTGCAGTCGTAGGGCTGTGTCAGCCTTGACCCCCTCTCATTATGCCACATAATCCATTGGAGGAATTGGGCATGGTGAAGAGCGAAGCTGATTAATTGTTCTTATGTTGTCGTTAGCATCTCTTTGATGTCTGTATAGCCAGACTAAGACCCGCACTGTCTTATTATTAGGGATGACAGAAGCGTATAGTTAACAGACCTTTTCACACAAAAATTAACTTAAGTTACAAAGTGGTTTGATACCATAGAGTGATGTCTTAGCTACTCATAGGTTTTCGAATTTCGAAAATCCATTGATTAGAACAGACGTTATTTTATTTTGAAATTGTCTGGAAGATCCTTAAGGTCTCAGTGTGACTAATACATGGGGTGTGCCTTATATGCGAGGTATTACAGTACTCCTCATTGTTGTCCAGTGTCTATTCAGGCCAGCCTATCTGTCAGCTTAGGTGTACTCCATTTTCGAGCCATAGTTTTAAAGGAATGGCTGCCATCTCAGAAAATGGGCCAAGACTCTTTTCCTTTCAATATCCTTCCTTTGATAGACAGGCCAAAGCTGCACAGGGGATCCTGGCTGAAGGGAGGGAGACACTTTCTACCATCTATTAGAGAATTTTGCTCCCGGTCTTGTAAATTACTACCCTGGCAAATATACCTAATTGTAAAATGTTTACAAATGTAATTTCCATGATAACTCTGTGATATATTGTGTTCATGCATTTAAGTTTATATATGAAAGATGCAATTTTTATTGCAGAGCATTATTGCTATCAGCCACTTTTCCTTGCATCCCAAAATCTCACATACTGCACATGGCTGGAAAGGCACCTCCCTGACATCCTAATCTCAATGTGCTGATCAAAGATGGCACTGACCCGTTCTTTGCACCATTTCTGTACCCCTGAGCTATTGTCAGAATTCAATATACTGTGGTTATCACTAAATGTACACGTGCCCCTTGCTGAGGGGTATAGCATTGATTCTGAGACCACCATGTAAATGGACCACATAGAAACCACAAACAAGACAAAGACAATAGAGAGGATGCTAAGGACTACATTGGATAAGCTTTTGTGACTTTATGATAATGGCTGCCACAAGGTAGACCTGTAGGGAGCTCTGGACTGCCTTAAAAATGTGGAGCCTTTATAATGATTGCTGCCACAGAGTAGGCACATAAGGCCTCAATGTGATGCACTGAAGATATGTCGGGTCACTATAATATATATAGTGTCTGCTTATTGAACATCATTATAAACAAGTGGAAACCTGTCAAATTTATCCTAAAAGCCTGGGTGCACATTCTTGATGCCTTCGCTAATTACTCATTAAATGATTTTCAGATTATGAAAACAGTTTCTCTTATTTCTTCAGCTCTACCCTCCCGATATATGTAAGGACATCTTAATAAGGAAGCTCATCAAGTCTGTAGTTACTGGCAAGTTTGCTTGAGTTTCTTGGGTTATTGTCTAGACAGTGGTCATAGAGCCCAGGAGTAAGGAAATTACAAGGGCAACAGAGGATTGTGCATAACAGTGTATGTACATCTCCATGCAGGGTTTAATTATTACTGTCTCTGGACAATTTTCTATTGAGTTATTTTGCCACTATCAGCTGTATGCAGCAGTGCCCTTCTGGTTGAAAACCATGAGTAATCACAACTACACCACAATCGTCCATAATGGTTGAGCTACAGAGTTCAAATCATCCTCAACACTCGGGTGTTTGTTTTTTTTTCCAACAGGCCTCCATCTCTTGCCCTTCTTTGTACTGCATATAACCACTTTTTCTATTTCCCTCATCCTCTGATGTGTGATATAATCTGATAATCAAATAGAAATAGAAGCTGTTATCATCTTCACTCAGTGTCCTAATTCCCTTAATCATTCCCTGTCTCCTGTCGATGCAGTGCAGGGATAAGCTAGTTAGATGTCAACAAGCAAATTAGATGTCTTTACTTTGGTGTTGATGGCTCTTTGATGTTTCAAGACTCCGGATAACCCCCAGTGTCCTACCATCATTTAACACAGCTGGTAAAATGACACTGTGCATTGAAAGTAACTTCAACTATTGATAAAATCCCCCCTGATTCACACCTTTGAAACTAGATTGAAAGGGAATTAAGGATGTTCATTGAATTACTTGAATCTTCGTTGTTGTTGTTTTTTTTTTTCATTGCTAACAGTGGAAAGTAATATTTCCCCTATGATAATCCTATATGGAGATGAAAAACTAAAACTCTTAACACATGAGTCTTAATGAGCTTGTCATTGCACACTTACAGATGGCATGGTGGATCTAAGCACGAATAATGCCTCAATGAGCACTGCATTGGTCCATGAGGTAGAACTTCACCTAAAAATAACAAATCTCAAAACAAAACCTTTTAACAAATTTGTAATTTGAAAATTCTAGATATTGGTAGATTTTATCCATCAAAACCAAATTAATACACCTGTGTCAACTTGGGTGTAAAGCCAGTGTGTTGAGCCAGGGCATTGATAAAACTTCCACAGAGTAGGAAACTTGTAATGGGTAATGGAAGTGGAAATGACATTTTTCAGAAGAGCAAATTGGAATCAGTCCTAACCTAATAAAATGTTTAAATGTCAGTAATGTAAAGTATCAAGCATACATGTAATGGAAATATTTGTATATCCATGTCCTAATAAATAAAAAAAATAAGCTCCAAAATAATGTACGTCTAGACTCACCTATCTGTCTAAATGCTGTATGAATTATAAATGCTTGTACGGCCAGCCAATGGCTCTGCAAATGGTGATATAGGTGGTCATATGAATATTACAAAGAGGTGCGATGGACCAGGCCATTCTGTGCTGTGAGTGAGGCTAAGAGATGAACTAAATACAAAATATACCGCATCCTGCTTTATCATACATTCTTTGGTCATGCCTATCAAGGTATGTTATAGCTTTAACTAGATATGTTTTATGCAAAAATCCATTTTCATATTTAACCGGATGTACACATTTCCAATTGTAACTGTTTCATATGAACCAGAAATACTTTTATCATCATTTATCAGATAAAAGATTTGATTTTAGAAATCTAACTATGGGGACTTATTTTGTTTCATTTGATTCATAAACATTAGGATTTGTACAAACAAAATGTTTCCAAATAAAATTGCTAAATGGGAATTGCTGGAGCAATCAGAGATAGGATTCATGTAAAATAAGCATCGGGATGAACCCATTCAATCAGAGCCCATATAAAGCAGTGTAACACAGTCATTATGAAAAATCACAGAACACCAGCATTTGCCGGCAGAATTGCTACCAGGCCTATGGAGTCTACCAGCCTGCAGGTCTGACTTCAATCACAGTACCTTGGGCTGCATTTTGGCTTTCACGGCTTGCAAATTGGACCATTAATAAGGCCTTTACAGTCTAAAACAAATGTATTTGTTTTACAGAGTTTAATTATTAACATAGTGAGTTAATTCTCGTTTTTCATCATTTCCTTCCTGACAAAGGTAATCTTGAGGTATTCAGTCCCACCAAAACCAATTCGGGCCTGTGGAATGATAGAATCTGCAGGACCAAATGATCTGTGAGGGCAAAGATTTTTTGAATAGATTGGTACCATGAATAAATAAGATACCGAATGAAAAAGGTCCATTGAATTGCCTCTGCATTGTTCAGGCCAATTGTAGATGATACAAATTAAAGGTCAGGTGACCACTTACCAGCAGACTGGAAATGACAGCATTACAGGAGGCACTGGTATGCACACAAAATAACATGACAACCAGGGCTCAGTCTGATAATCTGCCAAAATCAAAAAAGCAAATTTATAACAAATTGTTAAAAATTATTTATTAAAGCCTTTTTACTACATTCTTTAAAACCTGTTTTGGGTGGAGCATGGGGAAAATTATGTTAACAGGTAATTGCATCATAATTTGGTTGAAATTTGTTCATGTATGGTTCCATGTACAAATTGCGAAATAACTTATTTTAATGTTATCCACATAATAGAAATTGACCATGAATACTCATAACATAACATTTTTTATCTTTATACGATTTGAAATGGGGAACCATTAAGAGGAAAATACAATATAAGAGGATAGTATTTTGATGAAACACCTGTGGTAAATCACCCTGTCTTGTCAGTAAGAATAAGTCAACCCCTACTCTGAAGCAGTGCTATATCTCAAGCAACCTACCCAGTGTGTAAGTGGGGTAGAGCCACTGGGATGATTAGTGTTCAAGGAAGGCATTTGGGATGTGTTTTGAAAGAGACCATAGTCAAGATTATAATGACTATCAGATTGTTCATACAAGTTATGAAGTGGATACTCGTGTCTATCTTCAATGATAAAAGGGACAATCTATATCTTACGTACCAGCTCCAAATCTATTCAGGCATCCTACCTCTCAACTCTAGTGCCTCAGGGAGGCCCATTTGGGAGCCACACTCTTGTAAGGAATGGGGGCAAGAAAATAAATGCTGCCTCTTTTCCTTACAGCTCCCAGCCTTTTCTCAAATGTCCTAAGCGTCCCATGGAAGTCTGGGTAAAATGGAAGTGACACTTTCTACCTCCTATTTAAGTGACTTCTACTCTCAGACCACATGGCATGTGGTTGAGTGAAGTTCTTGTTCAATGTGTCATAAAAGGTCTCGATGATAGGATACAGTGCCTGCAAGGGATTTCCTTTTCTGACTCACTGCAAAGAGGATTCTGTCAATAATGCTTTTTAAGGATTGCTTCTCAGGCTCTCAGCAATTACCAAGTCTTTTTCTCTGTTGAATTTCTCTGTAAAACAAAAGGTATCCGTACACCAGAAAAGGAAATCATCTGACAGGATGTTATGTCCCTGGGATATACATACATGCTTCAGGAGCAATTCATTTGAGCTGTGTTTGTCATGATGACTAAAAACCTTGAAATTGAATTTCTTTTCTAAGTGCTTTTAGGCTTATTAGGTTGATATGCATACACTGATATCTCCTGAGGTTACGCTAGATTGTCAAGGGTACAATCACACTTCGAAGAAGATCAGGCTTTATGTAAGATTTCTGTCATGTGTCTATCTTTCTGTTTTGTTCAGCAATTCCCCCTGTCATCTTTGCCTCCTCCTCTATTCCAGCATAGTCGTGTAGGAGGATATGGTAAGCATAACTTCGCTACATAAAAAGCTGTTACCAGAAAACTGTTTAGTACTATTTTGGTCGTAGTATATCATTCAGATTGACTGTTGAGAGTATCTATTGAAAAATACTTTTCAGACCGCATTACTATGGTGAACTAATGTGATATAATACGTTCTAAAATATTTATTTCCATATGTAAACTCAAATGAACACCTTAATACGCTTGTTACCATATGGCATCCAGAACAAGTGAGTCTCAATGTCATTTCAAAACGAATGTAAATGTGATTTTATTGTGGCAAATAAAAGACGAAACTGCCTTAAAAAGAAACTGCCTTAAACAAAAAAAAAAATGTTTTGCAAGGGGACATTCATCTTCCACATGTCAAACCAATCTTTGAAGCTCATATTCCCATTACATTCATCTCATACAAGATGGCTGCCCAAGTTGGGTCAATAGCATTACCCTTTTAGGTAAGCAGACAAAAAAAAAGATGGCCAGAGCTAGGGTGCAATATGCTTTGTATCTGAAGCTACTCACACCTCATCTTTGCTCCGAGTGTTTCAACGGGCATGGAAAACTGTGATAATGGTGTGTGGCAAGAGGGAACAGGGGATACAAACTTCAGAGAACTATCAATCATCCTCCAGCTAATAGCTAGGACTGCCGCTGTATGTGGGCCACAACATAGACACTAGTTTCAATCCTAGAGGGAACAAATCATTCTACCTGCAATAATTGTTCAGTGTCTATCCAGTCCAGCTTATCTGTCACCTATAGCAGCATCTTGAGGGCATTTCGTTTGAAAGACATGTATTGAAAGAAATGGTAGCCATCTCAGAAATGGGCCCGGACTCTTTCTGCTTAGTTTCCTTCCTCACACAGAAAGGCCTCAACCGAACAGGGGATTCTGGCTGAAGGGATAGACACGTTCTGCCTTCCAGTAGAGAGTTTTGCTCTTGGTCACCTGACGGGTTTAAGCAAGATAGTGGACATAAGGCGTTTCAAAACAGCAATAGGGGATGCCAAGATGTTGGTTCCATTACTGCTATTCAATAGAATGTCCAATCTTCGATAAAAGACACTGGTGGTATGTGATACAACTTAGTAGTACCCATACAAAGGGGCTTCCTTTTTATGCTTACTGCATGAGGGATTCTGCTGATAACGCTTTTAAAGATTGCTTCTCAGGCTCTTAGAAATGACCAAATGTAGTGCTCTGAGAAACTGTGCTGTGAAAAGGATGTACCCTCTACAGCAAAGGGAAAAAACAGGAACCACCATCAGGATGCTTTGCTTCTGTCCTGCCAGTAGTTTTTATGCTGTACACTGACTGATTTCCTTGAATTGACTAGGGAGGCTCAAAGGGCATTGTTAATCAAGCATATTTTACAGTCATTAACATAATAAGGCGTGCTGAGAGAAAACTTACTTATCCCAAGGAAATCAACAAATTGTATATAAAACAAAAAACTTGATATTTTATTTTAAAATATCCACAAATATCATTCATATGCCTCCCCCTGTAACCTGTGCTAATAAGTTCAAAAATAGATATCCAAATGATGACATTTTTATTGCAGACCATTCTTGCTATCACAAAAGAACTCACTTTTCCAAACCTGATACTGAGCCTCCTTGGAGAGACAACTCCCTGACATCCTAATCGAATTGTGCAGATCAAAGATGGCACTGACCACTCCTTTCACCACCTTCTATGCCTCAAAGCTACGAACTGTCAGAATTCAATACACTGTGATCATCACTAAATTTATGTGTGCCTGGCCATGCTGAAGGGTACAGCATTGATGCTGAGACCACCTTGTTAATGGGATATGTAGAAATCATAACCAAGACCTTGAGCCATGGAAGCTGAAGACTACCTTGGACAGGCTTGTGTAGCTTTACTATAAGGCTTGACTGATAGTACGACTATGCTTCAAGGTGACATGCAGGCAGGTCTAATTGCAAACACAAAAAAAGTCTAAACCTATGGTTTTTTACTCTGGTGCCTGGTGTAGACTGCTGATACCTTCACTAACGTTGCTTCTAATTATTCTCAAATTATCACAAATTTCTCTTTTTTAGGGGGATGTTTATATCAACACAATAGTTCGAAAATCTAGGAGTAAGAGGATTGTGCACACTTGCATTGTATACAGTGTATAATTGTATCATTTTACCACCATAGAGGCTTTAGACAATGATTGACGTCTGGGAACCTTTGTCTATTAAGTAATCCTGGCATTATCAGCTGTATGCAGCAGTGCCCTCCATGAATGAAGCCAGGTGAGGCTTTGACCATGAATAATCACAGCGTCACCACGCTCGCCTGTGATTCTCAATGCAAGGATACCAAGAGAGGATCCTACTACTTACCATCAGGATGAAGTTACAGGCTGACAGACTGTGATCTGAACCTTCTTGATCTTTAGACTAGTTGTAGTGGGGGAACCATTCAGGGGAAATATGATATATAAGAGAATAGTATTTTGATGAAAGACCTGTGGTTAATCACCATGTCTGTACTCTGAAGCAGTTCTATATCTCAAGCCACCTACCCAGTGTGTGAGTGGGGTAGAGCCACTGGGATGATTTAGTGTTGAAGGAAAGCAATTGGTATGTGGTTTGATAGGGATCATAGTCAAGATTGTAATGAATCATATTACTCATATAGTGAACAAGTAATCAATGGATAATTAGCCTTTGCTAACACACACGAGTCATGAATTATCCATTGACTACTTATTTTATACCACGAAACCAATAAATAATCAATAGAATACCAATAAATTCAAGTTGAAAAACCTAAAGCTAAAGCTTTGAATGTGTCTCGCGGTTATGTTTGTGTATAATACACCTCGTCGCCCGGCAGCGGACAGCTACAGCGCCCGTCTCGGCTTGGCTTGCTTTGAATGCGTCTTGCGGTTATGGTAGCGGACAAACGGTGAAAAAAAGATGCGCCCGGCCCGGGATTCGACCCGCCTACCTTTGATGGCTGAGCGCAATGCGCTAACCACTAGACCACCGCGTCTCCTCCTTCAGCGGCCGTCTCGGCTTGGCTATGTTTGAATGTGTCCCGCGGTTATGGTAGCTGACAGCCCGCAGTCGTCGCCTTCCCGGGCTTTGTATCATATCCAGACGTGGTTCGAACCGAGCATTTCTCGTCAGTCCCTGTGGCGCACTGCATAGGGAGTTGGACTAAGGACCTGAGAAGGTTCGACCCCTACCATGGCAATGAAAGATTCTGTAGGTTTTAACATGTAACATAAGACATGGAAGGACATGAGAGGCATGTGGGTTATCCAAAACGCACGGCGTGCGGGTTATCCATCGATCCATGGATCATGGTATAAGTCATGATATGGAAACCTGTGTCTATCTCCAATGCTAGATGGAACAAGCTATTCCACATGTAACAGCTTAGTGTCTATTCAGCCTTTTTATCTGCCAACTGCAGCACCTCAGGGTAGCCCATTTGGGAGCCAACTTTGAAAGGAATGGAGGCAATAAAACAGATACTGCTTCATTTCCTTCCAGCTTCCCTCCTTTTCTAGAATGTCCTCAGCTTCAGGGTCTGTGTAAAATAGGAGAGGCACTCGCTCTCTCCTATTAGAGAGTTCCACTCTCAGCCCACGTGCACATGACATACGGTTGATCGAGATTATGGCCAGTTTCAAAATGGTACATATATTTTCTTCAGATCATGGATGCGGAGAATGTTGAGCTGTCCCTCTTCTTCAGGCCAAATGATGACCTCGCAAATGTAGGAAATCCAATATGTTTACCAGAGCTCCTTCCAGTGATGTAAATTGGATCCCAGCGAGAGAGGGGTGAAAATTGCTGGTTGGACTGAAATTGGAGGGTTCTACTCTCCCCTAACCACACTGGAGCGTGTTGCCCCTATGGTAAAAAGAGCTGTATAAATGTATCATTTTACCACCATAGAAGCTTTAGATAAGGATTGATGTCTGGGAATCTTTGTCTATTAAGTAATCCTGGCATTATCAGCTGTATGCAGCAGTAGGGTAGTAGGTACCCTCTTTTCAAAAGAAGTCACACTCTGCTTCACCATTCAACTTGCACTCATAACATTACTCTGAGAAGTAACCTACCTTGTTTAAAACAGAGAGGGAGAGAGAGAGAGAGAGAGAGAGAGAGAGAGAGAGAGAGAGAGAGAGCTGCACTATCAGGTACCTACTCATGATCACTAACCATGGAAAACACTGATCACCTTACCAGCAGCTTCGCATGCGCTTCATTGGAGCTGGATGAGTGTATAGGCGCTGGAGGGTGTTGCTCCTATTGTAAAAAGAGCTGTGAGTATGTGCCCTCTTTTCTAAGTCGTGCACTACTTCACCTAAGTACTTGCACTCACCACATTAGTCTGAAAAGTCACCTGACTTGTTTAAAATAGAGAGAGCTGCACTACCAGGTAGCTACTCATGTCACACACTCCATAGTATAGTATACTGACTGGCTTCTCCTAACTAGATACCTACTCAAATCCCCCTTTTTTAGCACCATACTTGAATGACCACTTGTGAGCACCAAAAGTGACAAGTTATAGCTTCATGAAAAGAAAGAACTGGAAATGAGGGCATTTTTAGCCAGCTCTTCCTTTTACTATAGGAGCAACACCCTCCTGACTTCACCTGACTACACTGACCTTCTTCTTGTCAATACCTCATTATTCTCACTTGACCACTAGTCAGGGCAGACCTGCCCTACATGGGATCCCATTGCAAGCAGTTGCATTGAATGCTTCATCAGCTAGCAGCTGTTGGCATGCTAATCTTTCCCTTCTCATATTTACTTGCATTAGACCTATTATAGCTGCTCATTTTAATAAGAGTCTGTGTCCCTACTATATTCTATACCATTTTACATCCAGCCTGTTTTTCAGACCAGTATGTTTTTTGTTTCTTTCTATGATACCTTTTCTGTACTTAAGATTTCTGTACCTCGATCTGTACCCCATTGCTTATGTGTGCTTGACCTAAGAGCCTGATTCTCTATCGATGCAGCAGGGGAAGATTTTAACCTTTTGCTGCACAGAAAAAAAATGAACCTAACTACCTTAGGCAAACTTATGTTGGAAGTTTGCATGTGCCCAAACCAGTGAACTTTTCTGAGGAGTTTACAGCTAACTATTAGAAAAGGTTCCTAACTTGACTGATTTTGCCGGACAAACCAGATTCATACCTTGCCTTAATCCATACATCTTGTATGTGTACTTCATATTCTAAATGTGAGATAATTAATCAGATAGAAGATGGCCATCCTCTCTCAGTGTCTTAAAGCATAGGATCAGACACTCAGATTAGTAATTATAATATTATTAAAGAACCATACCAAGATTTGGTAGTATTAGCTGATGGAGAATCTTTCACTTTGATGCTCCAGCATATCAGGTGAGACTGTGGAATAGATTTCTTCATTTTCTCTAATTATGCCTCCTTCCAATACTCATCTCTCTATCTTAAGATTCTCTGTACTCTGATGTCACTTAGAGCGTCGGGTGGGAAAATTGATACTAGAAGTAGGCAGTAACCGGACAATCACATTTTTTGCATTATCTTGACCATTTAATGCCTAGATTACTTACTTATATTGCCTGCTTGATGCCTAAATGTGACGCAGCACAAAATTTTCCTAAATGCGTTATTTTGACTATGTGAGATGGATGAACCACCGACAGGTCTTTATGATATCAATCGATTCTGTGGAGGCATGCTATGTGTGCATCATGATTACCAACAACCTAGAGACATTGAGTTTTATATCAAGTTGAATATTGAGACCCTATAGCTGTAACACAGGAACCCTGTATTGTACACACCCATACAATAACCATACCCCATTTTTCATGGCCAGCTGTACCATCTTCAATTGTCAGATAACCGTCCTTAAATCCTTATTTTGGTTTTCTAAATAAATGCAAATTTCAAACAAAGCTTATCAAAACATCAAGAGAAAGTTATAAGATTCAGTCTATTTGGTCTGAGTGAGAGCAATCTCACTCAGCCTGGCCTCATCCAAACCGATTCTTGTGAACCTTTACCATCGTCCTACAAGAGATAACTCCCCTGATCATAGCCCTGTATAGGCAGGGGGTGCAGGGTGATAAGGGAATTATCTGTTGTTAGTCCCATGGTAACAGGCTTTAGTTGTACTTTTGCCCAGACCTACAGCCGTCAGCACCATAGGCACAGCCACTTCAACAAAATCATTCATGGCAAAATAGCAATTTAAATCTTTCCAAGTAATACCACAATATTTCCATGAATCTTACTACTTGTCAATCAAAAGTGAGTCACATAATAATTATTAAAAAGGAAATTAGCTTTGAAGGGAAAATAGGTCAATTCAATTTTAGGAACATCTTTGTTTCATATATGAGATTATTCATGTACATTTAGCTGAGAGAAGAAGCTAGTGGTATAGAGATTGTGCACTGCCTGGTTAAGTTAAGATGGCGGTTGATGTTAAAATGGAGGGAGGGGGTTAATGTTTTAAAAAGTGGATAATGCTACAGCTCTTTACCGAAAAATGCCGATTCTATTAGTGTTGCACAATGCCTTTATATTTGTGTTTATCATGATGGAGGGATATACATTAGTCACAATGTAGGCCCTGTGAAAATGAATAACACACCCTATAGTGAAACAGCAGAAGCTGCTCTACTCCTAATGGGAAATGACCACAGGGTGCTAAACAGCACTGACACTTATCAAAGTGAGCACAAAGAGCCCTTTCAGGCATACAGCAAACTTTCAGGAACCATTTATATATTTTTCAATTTTTCTCATTTCGCTTCTGAATCATTTATTTTACACAGACCCAACAGATTAGCAACATTTCAAATTCAATATCTAAAACATGTTTACTACCATATTGAACCTTTGAAGGCAGAATTGCCACATCAGCCTGTGCCTTTATAGCATGATGCATACCTCAACGTGACTGGCCAATTATGCATCATAGGGTAGTTACTCTATTGGTCTAAACCAGCAATCCACTGCTGCCACATCACCCAATGGTGCTGCACTGGTACATCTCAGAAAAAAAAACACTCATTGACGCATGCATACAGCCCTGGTGAGTAACTCACCAGGGCTACATCCATGCATCATGCCGACCCCGTGTGGTGTTTACACTCGCCATGATGCTACAATGAAGTGCTGGCAAGCAGACTCACCGCCACTTCATTGGTGTATCTCTGGTCAATGCGCTCCTGTCATCCGGACACATGGGTGTAGCCCTGGAGGCCATTTCACCACTTTTTGTTAATAGATAGGACATATTTCAATTTTAGAGTCGCCATTTTGAATACGGATGGGGTATATGCGATAGGTCGTGTTCAGAAGGGGACCTAAATTCGAATTATACACCTCTGTTTTCATTAGTCAAACAAGATGGCACATAACCTGCCAGGACAGTATTCATAAATGCATCACACTTGCCCCCATTGCTTTAAATTGTCCCAGATGTTCAAACTTGGATTAGGGACCCTCAAAGGGTTGGATGGTGAATATTGATGGTTCTATTATACAGGACAAGAGAACCCCTTTTGCATATGATAACATTGCGCTTGTACACAGTGTGTACAAACTGCCTCGCTGTAACATGCAGCTCTATGGAATGCTAGTGTACATTTACAGCTGCCTCCACTCTGGAATATGATCAATTCCTGGTCTATTTATCAGGAGGTTATTGCTCCTATGGGGAAAGGTTGGTTTGCCTAAGATGTGTCTTACCTGCATCAGTCCTTTTTTTTGTAGTCCTAACTTTCTTTTTGTGTTGCACACAAGTGGTCAAAACAAGAGCACTTGAAAGAGTGTGTGGCAAAGGTAGGTACATTATATAGTGCAACACACACTATTTTCAAGCAAGGCAGGTGCCTTATCATACTAATGTGGGGAGCGGAAGTTGAATGGTGAAGCAGAGCATTATTTATAACTTCTTTGGAAAAAAGGGCACCTACTCCCAGCTCTATTTAGCATACAAGCAACACCATCCCGTTTTCACTATCTTCAACCCTGAGAGTGCCGCTCATTCTTTGATGATTAATGTATCATGCCCATTGGTCGTCATGATGCATGGACAAAGCTGTGACATGTAGCTCACATTGATTCATCGTGTTGGCACTACAGGAGGGTGTTGCTCTTATAGTAAAAGGAAGAGCTGGCTAAAAATGCCCTTGTTTCCAGTCCTTTCTTTTCATGTAGCTATAACATCTCCCTTTTGTTGCTCACAAGTGGTCATTCAAGTACCGTTCTAAAAAAGGAGGATTTGAGTAGGTACCTAGTTGGGAGAAGTCAGTCAGTATAATAAACTATAGAGCATGTGACATGAGTAGGTACCTGGTAGTGCAGCTCTCTCTATTTTAAACAAGGCAGGTGACTTTTCAGACTAATGTGGTGAGTGCAAGTACTTAGGTGAAGCAGTGCACGACTTAGAAAAGAGGGCACATACTCACAGCTCTTTTTACAATAGGAGCAACACCCTCCAGGGCCTATACACTCATCCAGCTCCAATGAAGCGCAGGCGAAGATGCTGGTAAGGTGATCAGTGTTTTCCATGGTTAGTGACCATTTCCTGGCAGAGATGAACAGACACACTTAGGTATTTTGAGAGGGTAAAGGCAATCATCATTTCAAAATAAAAATGAATAATTTGGGGTGTTTCCTTAGTGTATCTATGAACACTAAAATCTGTTCTGCTATACTCTGAATAGCATACATTTGTGTTTCAGTTGGAGTTTGAACAAGCGCCTATATTGTAAGCACTGAGTATAATGGGGTGTTGATATTTCTCTTAAGCACTGAAAACTGGATCTTCAAATAAGCATCTGTCTAGTATAAGGGCATGGGGTAACCATAGCTCCAAACTATAGGCTCCAGGGTAGTCATTCATGATGGCACGACACCTTCCTTTTCACATTTTTTTAAGCAGTAACCTCATTAGACGTTTAATGGTTGCTATGGCGACCTTACATGTCCCTCACATCCATTAAGTAGCTTTATTGAGGCCTTTCAAAGGCACTAAAGATCCTGTCAAAAGACTGTAAAGGTCACTTGGTAGAATTCTTCCCTGAAGTCTACTACATATTAGACATGTTATTAGAGGTCCCAACAGTTTGTTGCCTATACATAGGAAGCATGTTTACATAAATTGGACTATTTTTGTCTATACAATAATTGAATAAACCTGGTATGTGCCATTGACAAGTGACATTGATGGAAAATCACAGTTTCTGTCCTTGTCGGTATTTAACTGTGTTGACTCATTTGACCTGCTCATCAAATGCTACATCACAGAGAAGCACAGAGAACACATTATGCACCTGGAAGAAGTTAATACAATAATAAATGAAATACATGGTGCTCTGGATGGTTATTCGCTGCATTAAAAAAAAAACACAATAAAATAACATCAAAATAACAAGGCAAAGATTCTGTGTAAGACAGTTCTCTGCTGTACTACTTTCTTTGGCTTCATTTTAGAAATCACATGGCTTCTCTACATTACAAATACCGTACAGTCCTAGCCTAGGGGATGCCTTGTTGATTCAAGAGTTAATACTTAGAGGGTGTGGCATATAAAGCACAGTTGGGTCCCTACATCAGAAAATGTATCCAGCAAGTCAGATGATTCATAATAATTGATAGAGTAGATTTCACCTGCATTTGTTCATATGCAAATACCTAGGGTCAGCCATGTGCACCCTCCAGCATGGTGAATGGAGATTAAAAGCGAAAGGGTAAAATATACATGGGAAATCATGTAATTTTCATCATTTCATTTGTGCTCCCTGCATTCATCATTATAGCACAGCATTAAGCAACAATTGATCACATGAGCACTTACAGGGTAAAGGCCATGGTAGTTTGGACCTAGGAAGAGTGAGTAGAGGATTTATGTGCATATAGCAGACTGAAAATATACCAATAGGCTTTGGTGTATGGATATTTTTTTCTGTAATAAGCTGACATAAATTGTCCAACAATACAAAGGAAGGGTACTCTGCCAGCTTTCATGTTGAGTCCCACAGCGGAGGGGTTACAGCCAATGGGACACGATGTAATGGTCGTAAAGCTAAAAGTACAAAAATTCCTGTCCAATCAGAACACAGATAACATCTGTTTCAGTACACTGTGGCCATTCTAATAAATCAGAGCCAAAATAACAAAGGCCCATTGACTGTGACTTGCCCTCCCCCCTCAAATAACAAAAGGCCCAGTGGCCTGGAACCTAACTGCGCCAACCAATGGTCCTGGGAGAAATCAACCATCAGGCAGGAAATAACATCATTACAGGAAGGAGTCAGCAAGATATGGCCCTGCAAATTGGAAACCTGGTGGACAGAGGTGAAGGTTGCTGGTGGAACTGGAATTGGAGGGCTCTCCTCTACCCCATCCACACCTACTCCACCCACTAACCATTTGTCAATACCTCATCATTCTCACTTGATGACCACTAGTCAGGTCAGACTCCCTCTACATGCCAACCCATTGCTAATAGTTCTATCGACTGTTTCGTCATTAGGCGTCTCTGAGATTCCTCTTCTCCTAATTTTTTATCTCTACGGTTGTAATGTCGTCGTACAATCACTATACTATTAATCAATTGTCATTTGATCCCTTTTAACTGCAGGTTGAATTCACAAAATAAAGGGTAATTCATTCATACAGTTTCGGTTGGTTAGAACATTATTGTAATTGAGATCGTTTTGTATTGTGGTATCAATTGAATTTTGTGTATTCTTCAACAAGAATAGATATCTCTTTTTAAAGATTATATTTTTAAGAGAGTGCCTGTCTAAAGGATAGAGAAATGATGAAAAAACAATATGCCAGTAAACTATTGCAACAACAAAAACCTTTAAAACATGTGAGTGCCGACACTCTACCAGGGCTTCATGACTGGATCATGTGAAGGTGATGTAAAAAATATCTGAGTTTTGTCCATAAAAGGTCATCATGAAAAATATACGGCTAGAGAGTTCGTACCCTCAGCTATATGATTTATAAGATAGAAACATAAATCCTAAAGGCATTACAGTGTCCTTAGAGGGTTACCTCTGCAAAACTACCCCTGTGGGAGCAGAGTCGGCAGAGTGATAAGGGATAGCTGTCATTAATCCTGTGCTCACAGCTCATTGACGTGAGCATAGTTTATCATAACCCATGCCAGCCGGATGCTGGATTATTCATTAATTTCTGATTTCCTGCTTTCAAAAAAGATATGAATTTGAATTTTTATCATCTCTAAAGTGAGAGCTAATTGGGAGATATAGAATTTTAAGAAGGTTTTGAGGAAATTCTATAGATTAGGCAGCCAGAAATATTCCAGCAACCATTTTGCAACCTTTTTCATAGCCATGCAGAGTAAAGTAATAGTCACATTGTCAGACCTGTCAGAATGAATAATGCACCACCAAGTGACAAGTGGTGAAGTGCTATACTCATAATGGGAAATGTCCTTAGGGCACCATAACGCATTGACACCTATCAAAGTGAGCACAATGACAGTTCAAATGACACTCTTAACACATTATTTTTCTATCATTCCCTACTAAAATATATTTTATAGAAATGGTGTGTTTTAGTCCTAATATACCTTCCATATCTTGTTTACCTTGAGACAGTAAAAGAATTGGGGAAATTATTTCTCAGTCTATAATTTTATCTCTATTTTGTTGATCTTGCATGCCAATTAGACCAATCATTGCTCATTAGTATCTGAAACCATTAGGCACATAGGTATGCTCTATTAAAACTTCATTCTGATTTAATAAGAAATAGATGGACTCAGCTGTATCCTGAAATGAAGTAAGAATGAACCCTCAAGGCAACTCTGATGGCTCTGTTATGTAGGACAAGAGAGACCAATCTACATATGCCACATGGTGTATTTGCTCTCTTGCTGTAGTAAGCAAAGCTCTGGTATAGTTTTTTTGAAATTCACAGTAGCCAGTTTTATAATGGAAATATACAGGAAATCTCTCCTCAAGATCATGGCACATGCAAGCTGACCATTCACTCAGCTGTCAGTCTTCTTTATTTTGTTTTTGTTTTGTTCAAGGTTTACAAGTAGATTTAACCTTTTGTGTAAACTTGATAACCAGCAAGTTATCATGATTCTTTGTATGGTTATAGGTCACTGTATACATGTTCATGATATTAAAAGTCAGATATATATTCATGTAATTCATATAGTTACTATTTGTCTTTTATCTTCCCAAAACACATTCTGTCCAAGATATAATTAGGGACATGGATTTTCTTCCTTCTTTCAAGACTGTCATTTATGCTGAAACAACTCCTGTCTTCCTCTACAGTAGTCTCTTTCCTAAAACTGTGTCTATTATATGCGTTTTTAAACCATAGGTGGATGGGTTTATCATTCAGATTCATGTAGCTGCAGTAATAGCCTGATTAACAAATGTATAGATTTATACCCTCCTCTTACTCTCAATATGGTGGCCATGGCCAGTCCAAGTGTTGTAAATTGCAAAGCTACCCTATTTACTCAAACTCCGCCCACCAACCAATTGTCAATACCTCATCATTCTCACTTGAAGCCCACTAGTCAGGTCAGACCCTCACTACATATCAACCCATTGCTAGCAGTTCTATTGAATGCTTTATCATTTGGCATCACTGAAATTCCTCTTTTCCTACTTTTTTTTTGTATCTCTATTACTAGGTTGTAATGTAGTCGCACATTCACTGCACTATCATTTGATTGTACTTTGATCCCTTGTAACCACAGATAAATTCATTAAATGTAATTCATTCATACAGTTGTGGTTGGTTGGACCATTATTGCAATTAAGCTACTTTTGTGTTGTGGTATCAAAGTTGATGGGTAATTTTATCTATTCTTCAGCAGGAATAGATTTCTCTTTTTTTTATTTATGCCTCCCAAGATTGTATCTGAGTTTGGTTAGCAAAGTTGATTTTTCTAAGAGCCTCTGTCTAAAGAATGGAGAAATGATAAAAACAAGGAATGTCAGTAACCCCTTGCAACCACACAAACCTTTAAAACACAGGAGTGCCGACACTCTACCCGGGCTTCATGACTGGATCATGTCAAGATGATGTACAAAGTTCATAAAATACCTGTCATGAAAGAGCATTGTATTATAGACCTAGTTGTTTTGTCCATTACCTGCTGCAAAATGATTACATATTACCATAAATCCAAAAGGTGTGCGGTGTAGTGTCCAAAGTGGGTTACCCCTGCTAATCTACCCCTGTGGGGGCAGGGTTTTTAGGTTGATAAGGGATTAACTGTCATTAATCTTATGTTTACAGCCTATTGATGCCCTTATTCCACAAAGCATGCCAGCCAAAACCACTTTGTTCATAGTATGCTGGATTATTCATGAATTTCTGATTTCTCCCTCACAAAATGGGAGTAAAGTTCGATTTCTATCATCTTTAAAAGGAGAACTAATTAGTTTAATTGAAGTGAAAAGTAGAATGTTAAGGGAGGTTTTGAGATAATTCAAAAGATAAGACAACTAGAAATATTCCAGCAATTTTTTGCAACCTTGTTCAGAGAGCCATGCAGGTTGAAGCAATAGTCACATTGTCAGAGCTGTCAGAAATAATAAAGCACCATTCATAGTAACATATCCTGAGGTGCTCTACCAGTCACCCTAATGGGAAATGTCCGCTGGGCACCATAAAGTACTCGCACCTACCAAAGTGATGGTTCTAAACCTTGCTTTCTCATTATACCCTTTTTAAAATGTATTTTATAGAAACTTTGTGGGTTTTTTTTTGCACTAATGGGCCAGTATTGGTATTGCCCTGGGATATTGAAGAAATTGAGAAAATATTTTTCACACCTTATCTCAATGGAACAACCCCAGTAAAAATGTTTGCTGATTCACATGCCAAAAATGATTGGTCATTGTACATTACTACTTAGCACATTAAGGGCAGAGGATAGCCCCTTTTCCATAAAGATGTATGACGGCATCACCAGCAAGTAACTGGAACCACCTTCATACACATAAATGCATCCTGCTAATTTCTTTCTGAGGTTGATGGACATTTAAAAAGAATAAGTCTTATCCATCATAACACTGCTGACAAGATTTTTTAGGCATCACTGCTGTTTCCTAAAAAGAGCTGTGGATAAAACACCAAGGCAGCTCTGATCAATGGTTCTATTATGCAGGTCAAGAGAACCCACTCTACATAATTATGACATAACCAATACTGTTTGGCTGTAGGGCCACTAAAATAAGGTTCCCACTACAACATGAAGGTGGGCAGTCATATAGTATGTTAGAAATTGCCTCCTGTTTCTTGGACAAGTTATTTATTTTAGTGAGTAATCGTCCTCAGTAAGTAATCACTCAAGATAAGATTGTCTTCTTTTTGAAAAATGTCTATAAAATATTTTTTGATTCTGCACCTTAGATTATATATCAGACCTATTGAACATATAAAGGGGGGGGCAGTTCTAGTAAAGCATTGCAAGTATTAGTTACTAAAGCTGTTTTTATATATTTAGTTTTAAAAGTAGATCTAGGAGGGGCTACACCCTACCTGTAAGCACAAGGAGATCAATATCTCAGTGCTAACATTAGAGTCTTTTATAATAGGGCATTGATCACTAGCTTTACATTTAATGTATATATAAAGCTCAGGTGGTAGGTCATTTATAGCATTGTATGGGATTTTGAGGTCATGGCGTCTGCAGAGTAGAGAGCACCTGAGTGGCGCGCTCCCGGTCACAATGGATTTTATGGAGCTATGACATGCTGCTACTGCTCTAATTGGTCAAGTGCACCTATAAACTATTAGTGACCATCTCTGCACAATTTTCATGGAATATATCATTGGAACATATATATAATACAGGTTTTTAAACTACGCCTGGCTCTGAGTAGCGTGGACACCGGTGTATATACCTGGAGTTCTACCTGTCTACCTACACCTATAAATACACCACACTGCACTAACTACAGCCCACCTGTATTTATAAAGACCATATAGGCCTAGCATACCTGTCAATACTACAGAAAGTTCTATACACTTTATAATAATGGCGAATAATATGAGCTCTGAGGAGGTTAAAAATCTCATTGCAGACATAACCAGCACTACTAAGAACACTAGAGCTAATGCCACTAACCAAGAGGCCATAGTTCAACAGAAAATTGGCACCAGGTTGGAGTATTTACATGGAGAGGTATATTCATTGACGGTTGGTGCCAACACGAACCATGATGACATTGAAGCGCTGAGGGATAAGGACGCTGAACTCGAAAAGGAACTTGCATTAGTTAAAGCTAGATTAGAGAAGACAGAGAGAGCTGTTAGACAAAATAAGGTCAATATACAGGAAAACCATGCCCAACTTAATGTGCTTGATAATAGTATAAGAAGACACAATATCTTAGTAGAGGGACTGGTTTTCAATGATGTCACCTACAACCTACTCGTAGCTATATTCCCCAAGCTTGATTTCTATGAAATAGACTATGCCTTTAGGCAAGGACCACCAAAGCAAGGGGTTTGGAATATGATTATTGTCATGGTCAAGGCTGACTGTAGAGACGCAAGCCTCTCAAAAAAAGGTGAACTAAAAAATAGATATCCCAATGTCTTCCTGTCGGATGATACAAACCCTATGGTCAAAAGGCAATGAGCAGACGTAGTAGCTATCGCCCAAGTGGCCAGGACTCAGGCTTAGACCTTAAGGCCAGAGGGAGGGGCATGATGTATAATGGGAAATATTACCCATACAATGCTATAAATGATCTACCACCTGAGCTCAAGCTTGCCAACACTAAAACTATTGTGACAGATGAATATGTGGGATATCATGGCGATCTGTCTCCTCTGTCAAACTTTTATCGCTGTGAAATTGAAAAGGATGGAATCCAATACAAAAGTGTTGAACAAGCCTTTGCTTATACGAAAGCACTCTATGCTGGGAAACCTGACAAACCTGCCAAAATCCTGGACACTGATACTGCATTGGGTGCAAAAAAGATTACGAAATTTGACTGCGATGGCTGGAAAAACATTGATGAAAATGAGTTATTGGCTTTGAACATTTTAAAATTTTAGCAAAATTCCCAGCTACGTAATATCCTCCTAAGTACTGGTACACGTAAATTATTGGAATGTGTTGGTTGCCCTCACTGGGCAACAGCTGCTGGGATCAACTCTAAGCATGTAAAAAATGGCACCTACAAAGGCAAAAACATAGGTGGGATAGTTCTGATGGAGGCAAGGAGAATCCTCAGGAAGAAGTACCAGCCACCTCCTAAGACTGCCCCTCCCACACCACCCACACCAGCAACACCCACAACATCAGCAGCATCCACGGCAGAGGTACCATGACCAGTACCGGTATCAACTCCAATGACACCGATTAATGCAACTACAGTAGCAACAACATCTGTACATGCAACCACGACAGCTCCATTATCCCCCACCACATCAGCTACTAGCCTACTAGGAACAACATGCCATGTTATAACAATAGCACAGCTACAGGCAGCACACTCATCACCTCCATCTAAGGCTTTAGTTACTACTACATCTGTATTTAACACTCCTAGAGTGACTTCTGCCATTGGCAAACCTAGACCTGAGAGGCTAAAGAGGAGTAAGGATTCTACCTGACTCCAATGTATGTTGGCAGAAACTGTGATGACATGAACTTACCTAATTAAGTATAATTCTGTACTTCTACAAATCCATGCTATTGGATTACCTATAGCGTATGTCATAATAATTGAAATTATGCATTGTATAAGGATTAAATAAGGGTTAAGTACTACTTATGTGTGTAATATTGTCCACTGCATCTACCAACTCCTACATAGCGACCTAGATATATTATATGTCTGTATGTAGGATATACTAGACAAAACCTATACAGATTTCTATTTTTGTAACACTGGAGCCTACCGTTTCCACTTTGACCTCCTTTTCTATAACAAGCCTATAGCGACCGATTGGTTTGTGACGCACTTGATTACTATGGAGTGAATAATAGCATGAATGCTTGCTATTCCTGTTGACCTATTGACACAATGACCCCACCAGGAACTGACATGGCTTTTTTACTACTATTAACCCTCTCTCTATATACATACACACTTATTTGTTTCTTAATTTCATACATTAGCTTTTCTGAATAGATATGAACAGCACTTTGTTTAGACATCTCATTTCTTTTGCACTGTTACAAGGCAAAATGTTTTATATTTTGAATAATTAGAAGTATATCAGGGAGCGCGCCGCAGTCCCTTCTGCTATGATTGCCATGACTTTAAAAGGGCATGCACGTACAGCAATCACCCTCATACTAGGAATCATTTCTCATCTCACCAACATCTCTATCATTTTTTATACTTATGATTGATTAAAAGGATGTATATACATGAACTGGCCCAGACCAAGGGCCTAAAAATAATTTGCTCAAATACAAGATCAATATTTGGCAAACATACTGATGTTTTTAAAATGATATCCTCAGTCGACATTGCTGGTATAATAGAGTCTTGGCTAATACCATAAAAAAAAGTTGCTGATATGTACATTCCGGGATATCAATATGTGCGACTGGGCAGATACCCTAACAGAGATTTTTTTTTTTTTTTTTTTTGGACTAGCTCATTGCGTTAATGAACTGTCAGGTTCATTTATGTAACACTATAGAGCCGACCATTTTTATTTATATTTCAAACAGATACCAAACAGTTGAAGTAAATATAGACTCCACATAATCAAACATATGTCATTATGTACAATAACAGTAAGGAAGCAGGCAAGTGTATCAAATCAATCACATAGTATTTGTTGAGATATATATCAATATGACACAAGAAACACAAAATACAATCAAATGATCATCGATGATATAATATTATATGATGATGAAAATATGCTGATCACATAAATAATATTTGGAGCGGCGCGGTGACTACACCGTCTCCATCAACCTTTGTTCCTTAGTTATATCCAACCTTTAGCCTTGATCTGAGATTTTTTAACTTTTTAACCTCATTCTTAAATTTAACTTTTGTGGTAGCCCTCTGAACCTCCTCAGATAGTAGGTCCCAGAGGACTACACCCCTGTACCATGGCGATCTTTTGTAATGGCGAGATATACTTCTTGGCAATTTAAAACATATCTTATTTTTTGCGATCTTGTATTATATGCATGACCATGATTTATCTGATCTTTGGATTTCTTATACATCAAACTTAAAAGTAACATATCAAATCTTTGTTCTAATTTTTCCACTTTACAGATGACATGTAACTCATTAACACTATATTTAACAATATTACATCTAAGGCAAATTCTCAAAGCTCTATTCTGTAAACGTTGTAATGCCTTTAAACCTTCCTCATTACAACTAGTACTTATAAAAGAGCAATATTCAATAATCGGCCGGATGGTACAACAATATATTTTTATGCTTTCTTCTTGTGTGAGATATTTCCTTAATTTAGCAAATCTAAATAATTTATTACAAATTTTTCTTTTAATAAGCTTAATTTGTTTGTCAAAACTTAACTTACTGTCTACTGTAACTCCTAGGTAGGGGAAAAAACTTACAGTTTCTACTCTGGTACCATTTATTACAATATCTGTATCTGGACAATTTTTCAATTTGTGAGCACTACAAAACCACATAATTTTGTTTTCTTTGGAATAACAGTCAACCTGTTGTGAGATACCCATGTCTTAAAGCGTTCAAGATCCTCATTTAACACTCTCATTACATCTTGGGGTGTTTTCGCTGCATAATATAAAACAACGTCATCTGCATACATTTTAATTTTGCACTCGTTCAACTCTTTAATCACATCATCTATGTATAAAACAAACAACAGGGGGCCTAAAACAGACCCTTGTGGGACACCATATTTGATTTCAGATTCTTGAGAGACATTATTGCCATAACTAGTACTTTGTTTGCAGTTTTTTAGATAACTATTAAACCAGAGAAAGTTATTTTTGCTGAAACCTAATTTGCTAATTTTTTCCAGAAGTCTAACATGAATTACACTGTCAAACGCTTTAGTAAAGTCAATAAATAAGGCCCCTGTTATTAAACCATCATTACGATACTCATATAGATCATTAACAAAGTCAAAGGTGGCATCACCTGTACCACTACCTTTCTTGTAACCATATTGCTCATCTGAAAAATTATCGTGATCTTTCATGCCACAACTTAAATGATAATACATTATTTTTTCAATAATTTTTGAGGGCATTGGCAATAGCGAAATAGGCCTCCAATTCTTAACTTGTGATAAATCTCCGTCTTTGGGTAATGGCTTGACCAATGCAGAAGCCCATTTGACAGAGAAACCACCACTATCAAAACTTCTCTGAACAAGAAAAGTAAATTGATCTAGCAGGCATATTATTGCACATTGTAGTATATCACCTCTGATCCCCTCTATTCCGGATGATTTATTTTTATCAATCTCTTTTACTGTATAATAGATATCCCAGGAATTAATCTTTATATTCGATTCAGAGAAAATTCCACCCTGAATGATTTCCTCTATACTCACATTATTATCCATATCACACTGTACTTTACCAACAGAGGCCACATGTAAGTCTTTTCCAATATTGCAAAAGTATTGATTAATATATTCACAAGCAGTTTCGGATGGGACCTTAACACCATCTTCATGGTGCTTCATATCTGGATATATCTCAGACCCATTACCCTTAAACATGTTATTAATATATTTCCAAAAACTCTTAGGATTTCCTCTACATTCATGTAATTCTTGCATAATACCACCAATTTGATTAGCTTTTATTTTTTTCCTAATTTTTCTCCTGCAATCTTTAATAGCTTGCTTCTCTTCATCACTTTTATTCACCTTATACAACCTTAACCACCCTTCCCTCTCAAAAACAAGATCCATTACTTCATCATCTATCCAACTTTTTCTTGTTTTTTTAACTAATCTCTCAACAAAGGGATGATATTTATCCAGATACTGATTAATAGGTGTTAGGAACATGTCCCACAGCACATCACTACTCAAATTTTTATCATAATACAATGTCCAATCACAAGATTGCAGGAAATCTTTAAAATTACTTTCTTTAAAATTCCTATAATCACGGCCCGAATAAGTTGTTTTAGTATACTTGTAATTCTCACGGCCCTTACAGCCAAATACAGGAATGTGATCAGAAATGAATGCTTCTACCATACCTGCATCAGTAATGTTAACACAATTTGATAATACATTGTCAATACAAGTACCACTAAAGGGACGAGTAACCTCATGTACCAGAATTTTCCATCCTAAATCTTTACATAATGACCTAAAACTCTCACAGCTTGCATCAGTATCATCAAACATATTTAGATTAATATCACCTAATACCCAAGTCTCATGTCTCCCTTGATTATCATTATATTCAAATCCAGCTACCTTCTTTAGAAAAGTAAGAAAATTTGGTACATTGGTATTTGGTATTCTATAAATAGATACTATGAGCTGTTCTTTCTCACCCGGTAGACATAGCATAATAGCAATACTTTCAAAATCAATCGATTGAATAGTCAAATCATTTACAATGCTAATATATCGACATAAACCAGATCTACAACTAAGGCCTACTCCACCACAATTCTTACCAATTCGATCATTTCTATACAAAATACGATCAGGTATATTTATAATTCCCTCTGGTGAAGCAGGCTTAAGCCAGGTTTCACATAAACAAATTATATCACTACGTTTCAATAACTTGTATATCTCTTCATGTTTGTCTTCAAAACTACGACAATTAATTGAAGAAATCACCAGCCCCTTACTGTTGTTAAATTCCACAATACAAAGTACCATTTCAAATAATAATGGGATGATAATGATGCCATCTCATTAGGTAATATACAAGGTGAGATACATTAACAACAACAGAAAAGAAAGCAATGTCCAATACCAGTATCATGATATATACACATGTGAAAAAGCCTCAACAAAAGAACAACAAATAAATGACTAATTACAGAATATACAAATCCTCTTCCACAAATTATCCTCGTAGAAGGGGTGACTGATTATACCAGCTTACCTATGTCAGCTATGTGGCATAAAAAAGATAAAAAAGCAGGAGGGTTGATGTTATACTTAAGGGGCCATTTTATCGTGATTCCTGATCTATACAATAGTTTTATAACTGAGGAATACAAGATTTTAGTAGTACATATACAGGATCCAAATGAAATGTGGACAGCCATTTTAAATGTTATCAATAATGCCCTTGACACCATGTGTCCTATAAAAACCATTACCATCCCAGAACATACCCCCCCTGGCTAACGGATGACATTCTGGAATGAATGCGTGTTAGAGATAAGATGTATAGGAAAGCAAGAAGTACAAACACTGAACACAACTGGAGACTTGCCAACTATTTTAAGCATATTGTAAAAACAGCAATTTTTCAAAATCAAAAAAAAAGGAAATTGGAAACCTTTTAGAATATAGAAAAACTGACCCTGTCAAGTTCTGGAAGGCTATCTGCAAATTGCTCCCCAATAAAACTGGTAGCACATTAATTAAGCTAAGAAATAATATGAATGGTCTAATAATCCCACCTACTGAATGTGCTGAATATATGAATAGCTTTTTCACCACCATAGGAAAGAAACTAGCTGGTGATTTGCCTTACTCCAACTACACATACCCCTGAACAGAATCCATATGGTATACCGGTACCTGATACTAATCTAATGTATAATATTTCCTATCTTAACATAAGGGAATATATAAAGACTATCAATATCAAGGAAACCATCTGCTATTAAACATTGTAAAAGATGCCTTCATGTCTTTTACGACATAGCATTTTCCCAAGCAAATGGAAAACTGGGACAATAGTCCCCCTCCACAAGCAGCCAAACTCATTAGATGTTAATGACTTAAGACCAATTAGCCTTTACAGCTCGCTGGTAAAATTTTAGAAAAAATTGTTTGTCATAGACTACAGAAGTACATGGAGGACAAAAGTCTCTTATGTCCTACACAGCATGGGTATAGAAAGGGACGTTCGACCCTAAGCGCAGTTACTGAGCACCTTAGTATTATTATAAACAATATTATTAATGATAAGCCGACTTATTGCCTATATCTTGATTATAAAAAGGCTTTTGATACTGTTTCACACTCAAAATTATTAGAAAAATTATCACTCTCAGGACTAGATGTATGGACTTATAATTTTTTTAGGAACTACCTATCTCATAGAACTCAAACGACAATAGCTAATGACAACTGTTCAAGCTCTAAACTAATTACACATGGGGTGCCTCAGGGCTCCACCTTGGGTCCTGTCCTCTTCTCTATGTATGTTAATTCCTTGTCTAAAGCAGGTGACTGTGACATGACGCTATATGCTGATGATGCAGTAGTCTCTGTCACATCTCCTAAAGAAATGCGAGTAGCGCTGCATAGAATTAAGGAGTGATGTTTAAAAAATTCTAAACTAAATGGATGTTATATAATGATGTCCACCAAGATAATAGTGTTTTTACTTTGAATGATGTCATATTGGAAAGAGTATATAGCTTTCCTTATCTTGGTGTAAATCTGGAAACTGATTTAAAGTTTATTGAGCATAGAAACAACAATATTAGAAATATCAAACATAGAATACACCAACTTTCCAGGATTAGAAAGTTTATAAATCCTACCACTGCTGTTGACATTTATAAGTCGATGATCTTACCATGTTTTGATTATGGAGACTTTACATGTGATAGGGACCATAGAGGTGAGACTAAAGGACTCCAGCTTCTACAGAACTGGGCCTTAAGAGTAGCCTATATGGTAAAACTAGAAGAAAATCCTCTTATGACGACTGTTGAGATAAGACACGCAAGTAATTGCTGTGAACTCTATGTAAGAAGAGATCAGCATTTGTGACTTGTACTGGGAGAAGAGGTCTTAAAAGCACTAAGCCCCCTTTTCGCAGATTGTGTCACATTTGCTTTTCTATGCTTTTCAGCTGGCACAGAAAAGGGAATATGTCGACAATAGGCAACTACCAACTCGGTTACACACAGGGAAGAGATTGATAATCCCTCATTGTCTTAAACCAATTGTATTAAGAAGTGCTCACTATAAATCAATAAATCAATTAAAAGCTTGGTACACACTATTAACTACGTTGGAAAGGAGTGAAATAATACAAGACTATCCAAATTGCTTTATTTAAAACCTTTTGTACAATGCACTGTGTTTTCCCTAGAACCCCATCTCTTATTTCATCTCATCATTAATCCCTTGCTAAGTAATGACTTCTGTGTATCTGATTCTTTTCTTTAATATATAAATCATAGAATTTGTGATATTATCATGATGCGAACACGATGTCATTTATATCTAACTGTCATAGTGCATGTCTACTGTAGGGGGCCTAGCGGATGTACCACAATGCTTAGCACTAGGTATAAATACCGGTTACTATGTACTCTGTATTTTCCCAATAAAACACTTAAAAAAACATTCTGCAGGTAGCTAAGATGTATCCTTGTCTACTCCTTGTATTGACATGAATGAGGCTATAAATACCTCTCTGGTATGGGAAGTGTTAAAGATGGACCCCTCTCTTGACAGACAGGCACAGGTTCACCTGCTAATTAATAGTGAGGGGATCGAAAGACTATCATTCATTTCAATGGCATTTTTATCAAGAAATATAACATTTTGAACACGTGTTTTCTTAGTGTACATATGGACACTATAGTCTGTCCTGTTGAATTATATAAGCACCGGGAGTAAGAAGGTGTGTTGAAATACATAGATCTTAAGCACTACAAATAGAACTTGAGCAAACCATTATTTGATATAATGGCCAGGGGTAACCATTCCCCCGATGGATATCTAGATAAGTTCTAGTACAGTTATTAACCATGGTACAGTACATTCCTTTTCACATTTTTCAAGCAGTAACCGTGTTAGACGTTTAATGGTTGCTAAGGCAACCTTACATGTCCCTCATGTCCATTAAGTAGCCTGATTTGATTGATGCCTTCTCAAGGGTACTACAGAGTGTGTGACAAGGCTCTAACATGGTCACTGGGTAAGATGTTTCCCTGAAGTCTACTATATCAGACAGGTCATTTGAGGTCCCAAAGGGGTGCTGATTATTTATATGAAGAATGTTTTCATAAAAGAGACAGGGTTGTATTTTTCCCCAACATTTGTCTTTTTTTAAGTTTAAATTAACATAGTAGGTACCATACCCAGGTGACATTGATTGAAAATACTTGTATCACAGAGAAGTAAGTGTCCTTTGGTTAGAATGATGCATGAAGTCAATGTGGAGCAGGGACATATTGGATAATGATTAAAAAGAGGTTAAAATAAGAACCATAATGTGCTTTCTTTTATAATGCAAACAGATGGATAGGTGCCCCCATATATGAGACGAAATGAAACAAAGCCAAAGAAAATGTATACGATTGTGAATGCACAGAGTTGCTGTCATGTAGTTTTCTGACATATACTCGGCTATTCTTGTAATCTGCAAATTATGTTTCTGAAAAATTCAAGTAACAGTTGTATTCTGGTATTCAAATGTCTTTACTCATTTGACCTGTTTATCAAATGCTATCATATGTAAAAGGAAAATCGTGTTACACAGGGAGAACCACATAGAAAATATTTATAATTTCTGGGCCCAGGAAGCAAATACATGTGAATTAGATTAATTTGTACCTTGAACTGGAACTATTCAGTACTCAAAAAAGATTAGATATAGGCATACCTATAATTTATTCATGGTGGTCTGGGTGCTTCCTGGCTGCAGTGTAAAAAGAAACACCATCAAAACAGCAATACTTCTCTGACAACCTTCCAATGAAGCTTTCAATGTTATTTTCCTGACGATTCTGTGTAACACAGTGCGTGGCAGGTTTCTTGGAGACCACTGTAGAAGTTACACTGCTTCACTGTATCACAAGGGTAGATTCATTGTATGCAATGGTAGATTCACTGTATGCAATGGTAGATTCACTGTATGCAATGGTAGATTCACTGTATCATAATGGTAGATTCACTGTATCACAAAGGTAGATTCACTGTATGCAATGGTAGATTCATTATATGCAATGGTAGATTCACTGTATGCAATGATAGATTCACTGTATCCAATGGTAGATTAACTGTATGCAATGGTACATTCACTGTATGCAATGGTACATTCATTATATGTAATGGTAGATTCACTGTATGCAATGGTAGATTCACTGTATGCAATGGTAGATTCATTATATGCAATGGTAGATTCACTGTATGCAATGGTAGATTCACTGTATGCAATGGTAGATTAACTGTATGCAATAGTAGATTCACTGTATGCAATGATAGATTCACTGTATGCAATGGTAGATTAACTGTATGCAATGGTAGATTCACTGTATGCAATGGTAGATTCACTGTATCACAATGGTAGATTCACTGTATGCAATGGTACATTCACTGTATGCAATGGTAGATTCACTGTATCACAATGGTAGATTCACTGTATGCAATGGTAGATTCATTACATGCAATGGTAGATTCACTGTATGCAATGGTAGATTCACTGTATGCAATGGTAGATTCACTGTATGCAATGGTACACTCACTGTATGCAATGGTAGATTCACTGTATGCAATGGTACATTCACTGTATGCAATGGTACATTCACTGTATGCAATGGTACATTCACTGTATCACAATGGTAGATTCACTGTATACAATGGTAGATTCATTGTATGCAATGGTAGATTCACTGTATGCAATGGTAGATTCACTGTATGCAATGGTAGATTCACTGTATGCAATGGTAGATTCACTGTATGCAATGGTAGATTCACTGTATGCAATGGTAGATTCACTGTATGCAATAGTAGATTCACTGTATGCAATGGTAGATTCACTGTATGCAATGGTAGATTCACTGTATCATAATGGTAGATTCACTGTATCACAATGGTAGATTCACTGTATGCAATGGTAGATTCATTACATGCAATGGTAGATTCACTGTATGCAATGGTAGATTCACTGTATGCAATGGTAGATTCACTGTATGCAATGGTACACTCACTGTATGCAATGGTAGATTCACTGTATGCAATGGTACATTCACTGTATGCAATGGTACATTCACTGTATGCAATGGTACATTCACTGTATCACAATGGTAGATTCACTGTATACAATGGTAGATTCATTGTATGCAATGGTAGATTCACTGTATGCAATGGTAGATTCACTGTATGCAATGGTAGATTCACTGTATGCAATGGTAGATTCACTGTATGCAATGGTAGATTCACTGTATGCAATGGTAGATTCACTGTATGCAATAGTAGATTCACTGTATGCAATGGTAGATTCACTGTATGCAATGGTACATTCACTGTATGCAATGGTACATTCACTGTATGCAATGGTAGATTCACTGTATGCAATGGCATTTGGAAACATATATATCTAGAGTCTGCCACCCTCAGGGAGCACACTAAAATAGTTTGGTGATTGAACATCGCCAAATATCATATTAATGCCAGTTACTATTTTTTGTTGGTAGGCAATTTTCATGTAGTGTCATGTTGATTTATGAGTTTCAACTATTCCTGTCCAATCAGAACACAGATAACATCTGGATCAGTGTGCTGTGGCCATTCTGATAAATCAGAGCAGTAATAATGAAGGCCTATTGGCTGTGACTTGCCCTCCCCCCTCAAATAACAAAAGGCCCAATGGCCTGGAACCTAATTGCGCAAATCAATGGACATGGGACAAACCAACCATCAGGCAAGAAATAACATCATTACAGGAAAGAGTCAGCATGATATGGCCCTTATCTGTCCTAATTATGCCACCAAGGGTCAGTGTGAATACAAAGACTGTGTCTACCGAATTGGCCTTTTTAGTGGACCTGTGCCAATAGGTTTCAGCTCAGGATTTGCAGCATAAAATGGTAGTGAATGTTAAATTTGAAAACATCCATGTACCTTATGCTAAAGTCAAAACTATGTTAATTTGGTGACCTTCATGATATGTAAAGTCAAATATATATTCATGTAATTCATATAGTTTCTATTTGGATTTTATCCTCCGCGTAAAAACACATTTTTGTCCAAGCTGTTATGTGGGTAGTGATTTTTCCCTTTCATGACTCTCTTTCATATAAATACGAGATTGAGGGGGGAAATCAATAACCTCCAAACTGTCTTGTCTTTCTTTCCGATAGCGAGACTCCAACCTCGAAATTGGTAACACAAACCATTACATTGGTGCTGTGACCAGTTAATTCTGGTGTATAGCCCGGACACTGTATCATCCGAATGGCTAGTACATGGTTTAGCTGACCTTAAGGAATCTAACACTGATGGACAAACAATTGTCCAAGACAATGGGAATGGTACCTTGTCAGTGCAGACCCATTCAAACTCTCAGGATGTGAGTTCCATATCCTGGAGGGGACCCGGCCATCATTATAATTATGTTAGATAGTGAGGAGTATATCCCTGACTCTGTATGTAGAGAACAATCTATACAGAGAAGGAATACCCTGATAGGACAGAAATCTCTTGTTGGAGAATTAAGTAATTCAATGTTTGAAGTTGGTGGTAGCAGTAACCCAGAACATCCAGCTCCAATGCCAAAAAGAGTGACATTTGGAGAATTACCCTATAGTGTTCCCAGATCATGTTTACCAATTTGGGGTTACAGTGCCATTGATGGTGATGTAACCTCTTAGTCAAAGCGAAAGATAAAGTTGCTTCTGAAAAAGAGCAACTTGAAACAATCTTCAATACAAAACCAGGAAGAAAGAATATATGAGTGACTTACAAGATGAAGAAATGAAACTCCAGGAAATGAGGAAATCATTTAATAAGGAGTATGATAACCGACATGATCGTACTAGAACTTATATTGATATGAATGATCAGCTTTGTAGTGATAATGTTAATTACGAAGCTGAAGTAGTACACTATCAAACCAAACTGGAAAATTTGAGACATCAATGTAGAGAGCAAGCTCAGGATAATGAGACAATCCCTAGTCCGCCCTGGAGCTTCTAAGAAAGAAACACGCTAAGATAAGCACTTAGTGTGTTCTGGGTTCCTTTATAACCAGATCTAGTTTTATCATAATGTATTATGCTATAAGGCGTACTCTATAACACAATGAATACCTTCTGATGTACCTGTTTCGGATTATCGTGTACTATATCTAAATAGATATTTATGCTGTTCTTGATGCTGCCTGATGTGGATTTACCCAGTTGTGCTGTTTCTGAGTTACTAGTTCCTGATTTACACCCAGACGGATACATTCTTACACTTATGTTCAAGGATATACATTTTGGACTATCAAGTTTCTGCACTATATTATACACATAGGATCCGAATAGACTAGCACTACAGGCCTTACGGGCTAGCTGGCCCTGGTTATATATCTGCACCATCCGGATTACTACTACTGACATTAGCACTTCCAGAGGATTAAGGGTAGCTTCCCTATTTCAACATCTGTGTTCTAAATATATTAAAACCAAGAGACTAGCACTTCCACCCCGTGGTTAGCTGACCACATTCAGATTACATTTGGCAGTGCAGGACATCTTTACTCTACATCAGGACAGCACCTGGACAACATAAGAAGACTTATCTTTGTAAAAGATTGCATAATATATCCATATGATTGTGTTAAATTACGTTAGCATATCACTATATTAATAACTATCTTTCAGATAGAACCAGTTAGTATCTGTATAAGGTTTCATTACTCATGACCTTACAGGTTTATAACAGTAATCAGATCCACACTGTTTGTATAATGTCATATGACACTACAAGTGTTTACGAGCTTAAAGCTAAAAGCTTTATGGATCTGATAATATATGAGGTTCTAATTTATTCACACCAGGATGTCATATTTTTCATATTATGACATGGTATAAGGCTATTGACCTGGTGCTAATGATAGTTTATATATTTCAAGTTTGTTAATCAACAACAACTCGATAGTCCTTTTTAGGACTCTATTTATCAATCAGATCAATTAATCATATGTGATTATTAACAACTTATGTCAAATTGTATTGACCTACATATCATAACTATTCATAACTAAATACTACTATCAAATGTGGTCAAACCCAGCAAATTGTCGTTATCTGTCGCCATGATTGGTCATCAATGGTGACTCCTTTTTGAGTGATAACTCACTGCGTCATCTTTCGCCACTGTGTGTCAGTCTCACATGGCATGGCAATTAATCACAACAGTCACCAACATGATCTCACTCACTGCGTGACTATGTGCCACCCCTTGTCATCCCTCACAAAGCATGGTGACTTATCACCACCATCGCCAACATGGATCTAACTCACTGCGTGAGTATGTGCCACTGCCTGTCAGCTCTCGATCAGAATGGCAGCTTATCAACACCATCGCCAACATGGATCTCACTCACTCCGTCAATATGTGCCACTGCCTGTCAACTCTCACTCAGAATGGCGGCTTATCACAAGCATCGCCAACATGGATCTCACTCACTGTGTGATTATGTACCACTCCCGTGCCACTGGCATCAACTCTCACACAAAATGGCGACTTATCACTACCATTGCCAACATTGGTCTCACTCAATGCGTGAACTTGTGTCACTCCATGTCAATGCTCTCTGAGGATTGCATCATCTGTCACTCACTCTCACTCAGAATGGCAACCTATCACCACCATTGCCAGGGTTTGTCTCACTCAATGCGGGAATTTGTGTCACTCAAAGTCAATGCTCTCTGAGGATTGCATCATCTGTCACTCACTCTCACTCAGAATGGCAACTTATCACCACCATTGCCAAAGTTGTTGAGACAGCACCACTGTTCAACATGTAGCCTATCTAGGAAGTGTGGGCATGAAGTATAAGTCCCATACTTATCAAATGTGCTTTGTTGCACACTGATTTCCATGTAATACTTCAGGGTTGAATCAAACAAGATTATATAGAGAAAATATCAATTGAATTTAGATAGAGGTATCTCTAAAATAAAAGCAACTATCCATAAACACCTTTTCTCTGGTTACAGGAAAAATACATAAGGAAGTATCTACATGAACACCTTGTCCGTGGTTAGAGGGAAGATGCATATGGCAATACCTTCTCTGGCAAAACATACATTGATCTGGCAGATGTGATGCTGCATGATTACCAATGTCGATGATCATGAGCTTTTCATCTAAAAAGATGAGTGATCACTAGCATCGCCATCACTGGTGAGTCTGAGTGATCACCACTCTCGCCATCCATGGTGAAACTGCGCCATGACGTGGTGCGCATTTCATCTAGCGAGGTGAGTGATCAACCGCCTTGCCATCCCTGGTAAGTGTGAGTCATCATGATCCTCGCCAACCATGGTGAACGTGCATTATGGATGTGTGCGTTTCATCTAGCGAGATGAATGATCACCTGAGTGACCGTCCCCCATAAGTGTGAGTGATCACGATCCTTGCCATCTGTGGTGAATGTGCGTTATGACGTGGTGTGCGTCTCATCTAGCAAAGTGAGTGATCACTCATGTTGCCATCCCTGGTGAGGATGAGTGATCACTCATGTCGCCATCCCTGGTGAGGATGAGTGATCACGATCCTCGCCATCCCTGGTGAACTATGACGAGGTGGGTGTTTCATCTAGCGAGGTGAGTGATCACCTGCGTCGCCATCCCTGGTGAGTCTGAGTGATCACCTCCTAGCCATGTGAGGTGAGGCCATGTGATCACCACCATTGCTATTCCTGGTGATCTTGTGCTATAGCGACGTCGTGTTCCATCTAGCGACATGTGTGAGCCACTTCACACAGGTTGACGAGGAATCACGACAATTTGCTGGGAATATTTCTTATACATATATGTGATACTTTAACATGGTACAGGTTTTCCTATCATAGTTATACCTCTATTATTCAGGTAGACATGATGTATTTGTTATCCCTATATAATATCTAATAGCTATAACTCCTACCTATTGTCTGGGGGAGTAGTGTAGAGGTATACCGGTACAGATATTATTATAAGGTGTTGTCTGGTGTGGCAGGTTAGTCCTGTCGCTGGGTGTTCCTAAGGCTTCGGATAGGTGGCATCACTGATCCGGACCCATGGGGCGTCTGGTGACGACCACTGGGGTACCTATATAAGACCCTGGGCTCAGTCGCTACATCAGAGGCCCTTCAGGCCTCCGTACAGAAGTAGAATATAGATTAGCTGGCCCTACACCTTCTGGCTAGCAGCTTGTGTAAATAAAAACCATTGGCATACACTCGAATCACTGTCTTGTCTTTCTTTCCGATAGCAAGACTCGAACCTCCAAACTGGTAACACAAACCATTACACTATGACAATTGTGATTGCTCAGATAGTTGTTGCAATTTCGCTCGTTTTTTATTGTGGTATCAAAGCTGATGTGTAATTTTGTGTTCTTCAACAACAATAGACGGTATGCCAGTAACCCATTGCAACAACACAACCCTCTAAAACATGTGAGTGCTGACACAGTACCAGTTCTCTATGACTGGATCCTGCCAAGATGGTATACAATACGAGGAGTTACCCTAGAGGGCTACCCCTGTGATTCTACCCCTGTGGGAGTAGGAGCATGTTGCTCCTATGGTTAAAAGAGCTGTCAGTAGGTACCCTCTTTTCAAAAGTCACGCTCTGCTTCACCATTCAACTTGCACTCACCACATCAGTCTAAAAAGTCACCTGCCTTGTTTAAAACAGAGAGAGCTGCACTATCAGGTACCTACTTATGTCACACGCTCTATATTATATTATACTGACTGACTTCTCCCAACTAGGTACCTACTCAAATCCTCCTTTTTTAGCACCATACTTGAATGACTACTTGTGAGCAACAAAAGGTACAAGTTATAGCTACATGAAAAGAAAGGACTGGAAATTAGGGCATTTTTAGCCAACTCTTCCTTTTACTATAGGAGCAACACCCTCCAGGGTTGACAGAGTGATAAGCAATTAGCTGCCATTAATCCTGTGCTCACAGCCCATTGACGTCCTTCTACCACAACGTATGGCAGCCAAAAACCTCTTTGCTTATAATGTGCTGAAATATTCATTAATTTCTGATTTATTTCTCTCAAAAAGGTATTTCTATCACCTCTATAGGGTAAGCTAATTAGTTTGATTGCAGCGTGAAGTAGAATTTTGAGTAAGTTTTGAGAGGATTCAATAGATAAGACCACCAGAATTATCTTTTGGAACCTTGTTCATAGCCATGCTGGTTGGTGTAATGGTCAGATTGTCAGACCTGTCAGAATGAATAAAGCACCATATAGCGACATACCGTGAGGTCCTCTACTCCTAATGGGAAATGTCCACAGGGCACCATAAAGCACTGACAGCTATCAAAGTGAGCACAATGACAGCTCTAACACCTTGTTCTCTCATTATACACTTTCTAACATGCATTTCATAGAAACTTTGTGTTTTAGCACTGAAGGGCCCATATCTATATTGCCTTGGGATATCGAAGAAATTGAGGAATACATTTTTCACTCTTTATCTCGATTCTAATAGAACAAGCCCAGTAAAAGAATTTTTTTGACTTCACATGCAAAAAAAGTTTGATCATTGTACATTAGTACTCTAACACATTAAGGACAGAGGATTGCCCCTTTTCCACTTTAGATGTATGAAGGAATCACCAGCAAGTAACTGATTTCACCATGCTGCCTTCACGAGGTTAATGGACATTTAACACTTTAAGAGCCGCTGATGCATTAAAGCATCATGCCCCTTGTCCAGCATGATGCACCAATGAAGTGCTGGCAAGACTGCTCACCAGCACTTCATTGGAGTGTCTTGCCGACCCTACAGGTTGGAAACATAATTATACTCCTGGAGGTTCGGGATGGTGCTCCAATGAAGTACTGGCAAGCAGTCTCGCTAGCAATTCATTAGTGTAACATGAAGACCAATGGGCATGCTGCACTCCTGCATCAGTGGTCTTTAAAGTGTTAAAAAGAATCAGGGCTATCATAACATTGCTGACATGATGCTTTAGGCATCATTGCTGTATCCTGGAAAGAGTTGTGAATTAAGCCTCAAGGCAGCCCTGATCAGTGGTTCTATTATGCAGGACAAGAGAACCCACTCTAGTCTACATATGATAACAGCGGGAATGTTCATGATGTAAATCTATGCTATGGTGAGAAGACTTCCCCTATGTCTCAATGATTTCACACATGAAAGATGATCCATTACTCAAATGTCTGTTTTTTTTTGTGGGTTTTCTTTATGTGTTTTAAAGGACTCAAGGATATGACCTAACTAATGGTTTCTAATGGCACCCTTTCGGGGAAACAGTGTTCATGGAATATGTACTTGTCCATTTGGAATCGTGATTCTACCCCTGTGGGGACAGAGTGATAAGCAATTAGCTGACATTAATCCTGTGCTCACAGCCCATTGACTTCCTTCTACCCCAACCCATGCCAGCCAAAAACCTCTTTGTTCATAATATGCTGGAATATTCATTAATTTCTGATTTATTCCTCTCAAAAAGGTATTTCTATCATCTCTATAGGGTAAGCTAATTAGTTTGATTGCAGCGAGAACTTTGAGTAAGTTTTGAGAAAATTCAATAGAACGTGCCTCCGGGGGGGATTTTTAGTACTGGTTTTAGTCATGAGGGGGCAGTATATGGGTAAAACACTGACAAATAATTATACTCAAAAAAGCTTTAGGCCAATCCTTTATAAGGAATCCAGTGGTATGCTTAAAATCATTCCATCTCCACTGAAAATGTTCCATTTTTGGAACGTTGGTTGCCATGGAAACATAGAAAATTGGTAGATAAGGCATTATCTGGTTGCCATGGAAACCACTCCCATATTCCAATTTGGAATTTTTGCCACAAACCTTTTTATTAAATTCCTTCAGGAACCCAGAACTGAAAACAGAGCTCAAAAATTCCCTCTAAAACCAATTTTATGACAAAAACATCACATTCCTTGGGTTATTTTTCCACAAAACTGCTTTTTTTGCATTATTAGTATATATAATAGGGTATAGTGCATTTAGAGCTTATTTCCCATTTTCAGTTGTACACACTAACCTATGTTTGACAAGCAATTACAGCAAAACTACCAGGGATATTTTAGCTCAAGATATCTCATTTTAAAGTCCATGACTTAAACCTTAAAAGTCATTTCCCCCCAGGAGGCATGTTTTCCCTCACCTGGCCACATATACTCCTGGAGGTTCCACATGATGCTCCAATAAAGTACTGGCAAGCAGTCTTGCTAACACTTCATTGGTGCAGCATGAAGACCAATGGGCATGATGCACTCCTGCATCAGTGGTCTTTAAAGTGTTAAAAAGAATCAGGGCTATTATAACATTGCTGACATGATGCTTTAGGCATCATTGCTGTATCCTGGAAAGAGTTGTGAATTAAGCCTCAAGGCAGCCCTGATCAGTGGTTCTATTATGCAGGACAAGAGAACCCACTCTAGTCTACATATGATAACAGCGGGAATGTTCATGATGTAAATCTATGCTATGGTGAGAAGATTTGCCCTATGTCTCAATGATTTCACGCACGAAAGATGATCCATTACTCAAATGTCTGTTTTTTTGGTGGGTTTTCTTTATGTGTTTTAAAGGACCCAAGGATATGACCTAACTAATGGTTTCTAATGGCACCCTTTTGGGGAAACAGTGTTCATGGAATATCTGCTTGTCCATTTGGAATCGCATATCAAAGTCAGGGTGCAGCTTATCGGAGTGTGCAGCAAATTAATTGGACTAATTGCTTATATGGGGGAATTTAAGTACAATTGTGACCCATCTTTACAAAATGGTTCGGAAGTCGCACATACAAAAGAGTTAGTTAATGGCCTATTCATTTACAACATCAAGAGCTTTCATTTGGTATATATCACTTGGATATTTGAACCAGGTTGCCCTCTACAGATCTTCTGCCAGTAAATTTAGTCGGATAAATGAAAAATTGATTAAACTGAGATGATTGACATATTAAACATATATATAAAAGTTTGTGAATCCTATATAATTCCTATGTAATTCTATATAGCTATGTCTTTTAGGCATTTGGGGCTTAAATTCAGTTTAGTAAGCTAGGGTTCTGAAAGATATCTACCCATATGCTAGAAAAATGCTAAGATGTCAACTTTGACAAATCTGATATTTTTGACACTATACCACTTGAAAGGGCCGTAGCTAGGCTTCTAAATGTGTGATTTCAGTTCCAATTTGGAAGGATGTGCATGTTCATGATGTAAACCTATGCTACCATGAGAAGACTTCCCCTTTAGATCAACGATTTGACACCTGAAAGCTGATCTGATGCTCAAATGTCAGGTTTTTGTGGGTTTTCTATGTGTGTTTACAATGATGTACTAGCTTCATTTTGTGTTATATTAAAGACAGAACCTAACCAATGGTTTCTAATGACACCTTCTGTTGAAAACAGTGTTAATGTAATACCTGTTTGTTCTTGTGGAATTGCATAGAAAGGGACATTTCACACTGCCAATTACATAATTGGTCAAGAAATAAACACATGTTATAAGATATAAGAAGTACCATAGATTCTCTCGTATAAGCCGAGGTTTATATTATAACTCAAGTAAAAATGCAGCTTCCAAGGTCCTTCTGTGGCTTATATGAGGGGTTTTGGCACCATAGAACAGTAATTACATTCCGATTCTCAAGCCCCAGTTGAAACTTATATGAGGGTACAGCCTATACAAAAGAATTTACGGTAGTATAAAACTGGCTTTAAATCCCATTCTATGGGTACACCTGCCTTTCCATCTGTGTTTAATTATTCATTTATATATATGGACATGAATTGTGTAGATCACAGATGAGCTAAGGGGCTTGCCTTACTGTAAATAGAAAATTGTAGTACTCTTGTACTTATTATAGGCTTTTAACCAACATGTCAATAGCTACCACAATGCCTTCTTAGATGGTAGTGGTTTTGAAAGCATTTATCCAAATCATGTTATATGAATGTTGTTCATTTCCATGGCGTAGATCTACGGAATATCACAAAGCACCGTATATATCATTTTCTTCTGTATTATTATTTATTTTTGAGACAATATCGATCAACTGTGTTGAGAACAAGCAACAAAATTATTCACTGAGAGACACTCTGTTAATCAAATTGGTTTCCAGTGTAAAAATAGAATTGGCTCCATCACATATATGTTGGTATTAAATGGTGCTCCAATAACTATTGCCACAAACTGTCGAACGGAGATGGAAGGCAAAAGTGACATACAATCATTCTGCTATGGATGTACACTAGAGCCACCATAACCCATATCTATAGATGGATACAGCCTATGCCCATAAGACGAAAAAAAAAACATTCACCTGTATTTTGTAGTAAACCTATAGGAGGGCTATTTTCAGTTTATAAAGACGAAAGACTAACTGGGGATATTTATAGTGGACTATTGATCAGCTGCAGCTTTCGGGTACTTACATAGAAAGCCACTCTGCAGGTAAAGTGACTATCTTCATTGTATAAGGCTTATCTGGTACAAAATAAAGATCAAAACACTCTCTCTGGACATTAAAACAGATGCGTGTTTCATAAAAAGAAATATTGAGAAAGCTGACTATAGAATTTCTAGAAATGCAATAACAATTTTTTTTTACTGGGCTGGAATGATGATGATATTCTAATTTAGTTGCATCAATTTAAAAAAATTATTCCCTCTACTCCTTGTGAAACGGGTTAGGCTATTTAGATCCTAATGGTTAGTACCTATTTGTTCTGGTAACTCCCAGTGCCCTTTATCATTGGACTACCCATCCGCCTCTGGTGAAGGCGTATTAATTAATGATATGTAAAGGATTCTAGAGTACTTTGAGGTAGCCTGGCAACTATAACATTTTCAAATAAACCTTTCAGTTTTGCAAGAGCAATTTTTTTTTATATATTTCTGTGTAAACCAAGATAACAGGTCTATCTCTATTTTTGCATACCTCCCCCCCCCTGCCTAACTCTACCATACCCCTGTTCTTAATCAATGGCTACTCCCTAAAGACTTTCCCTCACTACTGACAGATTTGCCTCGGACAAAGATGGATCCCCCTATATTGCCTGTACCAATACTGACATTAGGCAGTCTATTTGCCTCCTTGGATGGAGAGTGGTACCTGCCTATTTCCCAGGGTGCTCTACGATGTGTTCTGGGAATCAGTTTGAATTCAGGGATTGATCCTGTCTTGTCAAATAGTGAAAGGTGCAATGTCAGATTGATGAAGGAGGGATGAAGGGGGGATGCCATTTGCCATATCCAGGGACTGTGGAGCTGTTGGATATGGACCATGTTTAGGCAATGGACTATGTCCTTTTCTACACATCCTCTGGATTTGAAACTCAGAGTAGAATTCTACAAAGGTCTAGCAACTGCGTCCTACACTGTAAATAATGTGTGTTGCGGGAACACACAAGATTGTAACACACATGGATATTCAACCCACTTTGAGCAGTTTACTCACTTTGAGGTCATCAACACACTTTTTCTAACACACTTACATACTTTTTTCTCAAAAGTGTTTATGTACTGAAAAGTGTGTTAAATCAACACACATTTTATTAATCCTTCAGTCTTATCAGTGGTATTATGTAACCCATTAATTGCCCCTCACCTGACCAAAGGTCAGTTATAACAGATACACACAGTCAGTTTGAATCTGCACCTGCTGGAGAGAGGAGTGTCTTCACTTCTCTGCTTATTTCTGGTAAGTAATCTTATATATCATCCTCGACACTAGTGCTACACAAGCTGTAATAGAGTGTAGTAAGTTGGTTTATCATAGATTTACACTCACATAAAGAAATTCTCTAAAAGCTGTATCAATATGCTGCCTAACATACTATCTAGTGTAGCATACAGTTTTCATTCACCAATTCTTCAGTTTCAGAAAACTACAATCTGCTTGCTCCAGCCACTGACACGTTCTCATGCTGATTTGTGATTTACAAAATACCAGGAATAGGTAAGTGGGACTATTCTGCATTTTGAATATAATTCTTTATCATTATAATGTACCTACATAACTTTTTTACATATGGGAGCCTAGACTCTGTCACCATTCTAAATTCTAGACAGAGAAATCAGAAGATATGTTATTGATGTATTAGCATATTTTAATGTAGAAGTATAAGTAATATTAGAACAATTTATGCACTAAATCAACATCATAATTATGGTCTTACAACAATATATTGTTATTCCTTTCCAGATTAAGTATGTGTGCCTCATGGGTACCTTCCTCACATCATCTCAGGACAATAACAAGTACACCCAAATGAAAATATGATTAAATAAAGGCTAAATGCCCCCCACCCACCCCCTTCATTGTAGATATATTAACTCACTTTCAAATCTAAACACTTTATGAAGCAACACACTTTCTATGAACACACTATATGCATGAACACACTTTTTGCAACACACTTTTGTTGTAACACCCTTTTGACATGAACACACTTCTTAACACACTTTTGGCAAAAGTGTGTTGTGTGTTAAAAAAATAAGTGAGTAAAAATATGCTGCAAAGAAGTGTGTTACAAAGCGTGTAAATGCAACACACATTTCTTACAGTGTATCACAATAAAATATAGCTGTTTTTATCTATGGTACCACAGGGCAAGTCCTTTGTATCGACATGATTAGGTAAGCAGAAATGTTCTTCAAAGCGGGGCAAAATGGATCATTTTAACTGCCTTTTCACCGGATGTTATCATACATCCAAGGTATATTATAGATGTATGATTTATGCAAGTATACAAATGTATTTCCCGACACTAACAGGAAATGCACAAAATAACTGTATCAAAGGATCGTAGACTATAGATGGTCTAGCTCAGTTATGAATTATCAATATGTGTCTGGTTCGATATTGACCGTGGTATATAGGATTGTGTAGGTGTGGCACAAATAGGAACAATGGCACCCACCATCACTGCACATTAGGATACCTCCATCAGGCACCCATTCATAAAGTGCTATATTAGCCTTATTAGCCTGAAAGGTGTTTCATAAGTCAAACGATAACAAAGTATACATATTTGTAAAGAAAAAAAGGTTCATGATCATTTTGATGCTATTCACATATACCCATGATTAATTACCATGAAATTGCATACTTAATGAAAAGAGGGATGAGCTGTGTTAAACAATATAAGTACACAATTATATAAAAATGGGTTTCTAGTTCGCTGGTTCCAAAATTCGAATCTGTGACTGCTTCAGCCTATTGAACCCCAGGGGTGCATTGCATAAAGACAGGCCTATTTTGGTCTTACGAATTTTGAGATTTTTGGAATTTGAAGGTCACCTTTGAAAAGCATTACATAAAGATTGGAAATTTTTACCATAACCGCTAAGAGTAAATCTTAAGGTTAAGGCAAAATCGCAAAGGTTAAGGCAAAATCGCAAAAGTCAAGACCAAATCACACCAAAGTTGAGACGAAAATGGCAAAAGTTGAGACAAACAGACATGTTGATGACGACACAGGGGCAGACTTTGGTTATTGGTGGCAGGGAAAATCTGTACCAGAAAGGAGCAGGTCCTTTGATGATTAACAGCCTACCATACCCTGACAAAAGTGCATTTTAATTGGACTGATGTCAACAGTGTGGTTAAAATCAACCCATGTATATGGTTACGAGTAAGATAGAGGTCTGTTAATCTAATTAGTGACTGCCCATCTGGTAGCCTAAGTAGGTTTTAATGAGCCAGATGCCCTCACTTGACAACCCCATCCTGCCCCCTCCACCCATGTGAATCTAGTCACTTTTCAACTCATGTAAAGTCATGTAAAAATTTAAATAACACTTCTTGACATGAAAATATCCTCAGGGTATCACTATGACAGGTTTGCCAACATTTTCTCTCAGTGTATCTAGCTTTTCTCAGAGATCAGAGCATATCCTCTCTGACAAAATGGCATGATTGTGAGAGGTGTCTGTTCTCCTTTAGTAAGCCTATGGGAGCCTGGGGATGGAGTCCAGGCTTACCCCTGTAGACACACTGCGCCCCTAGTGAATGGGAAGTGTACTAGCTTAGTGAAATGAGTGTATAGCATGGACAGAGGTATGATGCAACTTATAAAGGTACTGAATTTACACATATTCATTTCAATATATAATGTGAGTGGGTCACACATATTCATTTCAATATTATGTGAGTGGGACTTGGACATGGCTATGTATTTTGGTAATACTCCTCTGGGACTGTGGGGTTTGGATTGTGACATGAGATTGATCAATAAGTGGAGTGACCTTTGAGTTTTGAGGAAAAGATTGTCTAACATTACATCTAAAGCTTGGACTGTTTCTATGATGTATTTTGAGGCCTTGTTCTTGATCAATGGGGTCAAACTTTCAGGATGCTGCAGGGTTTGGTTAAATGATAAATCCAAGGTGAACACCAAGAGCTATACTATTTTACAAAATTGTAATTTCCAAATTTCCAAATTGTAATTTCCAAATTTCCAAATTGGAATTTTAAAATTCAAAGTGTGCTATTGAACTGTTGGATAAGTTTTGTGGATCTATCCTGAATCCCTGCTGCAGCATCCTACGAATTTTTACAAATTTACCAGAAATGTTTTGTAAAATTTTACTTTTTACATACAAGATGTTGCTATGTACAACACAGAATACATGTTAAACCACAGCTTTGACATACGTATGTACAAATGAAAAAGAAATGTAACATTTTACCAAAATTACAAAATTTTTCAAGTATTTTAGCTTAAACATCAAAAGTTAATTGAACTGCCAGCTATGCCTTCCTGTGAGTGGTTGACTGCACACCTGGTGACCTAGTTGACCCAGGGTGACTGGAGGCCTGTGTGGTGCCCCCTGTATTTAATACCCAAATCAGTCAAGTATAACAGACTGATTCTAACCAATAATATGTAGCACAAGTCCATGTCTTTTTTTTCAGTGGGTAAAACAGTGGTCGACATAGTCTTAACTTTTCGTTGGATAAAAAAGTAGTCGCCATAAACGTACCATAGCATCTCGGTCACGTGGTATCTTAATTCCATGTGACTGGTCAGTGTAAGCAAAGTGATTAATACTAGGGGATAGACCATATATTCAGATAGCAATGTCTGAGACAGTTTGGTGAATAAAACAGGTTTAAAGAAAGTCATGTTGTAAATGTGATACTGTGAGTTGGAGTGTTGTATGTGCATCCATTTCTTTTGCTGTGCGTAAAGGAGGAAGCAGGGAGTAAGCAGCTTTTGTACTGTAATACGTGTAGGGAAATACAAAAGTTAGCTGTACATGTGTCTCCTGTGTTTCCCTTATATTTCACAGCCCAAGGTGAGTGTTTGAAATTATGCCAACCTGTAAATTACCTTACACTGTCGGCAGGAGAATTACTCATGTGGACTGTAAAAGAGTGCATATAATTTATGTGCTAGATATGAAGAAAAATCACCAATGGCACTGGTTAACAACCTCTACCAGCAAACATCACCATACCCAGCACTCCATCACTTACCCCCTGGAGTCAGGACAGGACATGTCCTTATTCCAGGACAGTTCCCACGAGAAAGATCGCATTCCAGGACGTCTGACCTCTTCATCAATCCAGTCTGGATATTTAGATAATTAATACAAAAATGTCAACAATAATTTGTCTCTCCTTTAATTTAGCAGCACTAGATAAGGTATACATCTCTTCCTCAGTGAGAGTCTTACCTCTAAAACAAATTTCCAGACCCCTTAATTGTAGGTGGTCAAGTCTTTTTAGATAACCTTCATTAGCACCATCATGAGCAAAGCAAGAATAATCAAATAATGACATCATCGTTGTTTTATAAATTTTGATGCCAACAGATTCAGAAAGTTCTCCTCAAAACTTACTAAACTTGAACAATTTATGACTTACTTTAGAGTTGAGATCCTTCATTGTGTGTTCAAAACATAGAGCTCCATCCAACTTCATGCCTAAATAGCTATAGCTGCTCACCCCTTCTAAAGTAGTAGCACCTATATTGATATCAATATTACCCATGCGTTTTAGTTTGTAGGTACTGTCAAACCCTAGTACCTTAGATTTATCAACATTAACTGTTAATCTTTTCGAGATAAACCAGGATCCCAAGGAGTTCATACTATTTTATAGCTTATAACCAACCCTGTCAGCTCTGCTGCCCAAGCTATATACCACCAAATCATCTGCATAAAGCAAAAACTTACAATCTTGTAGGTGGTTGGTTTCATCATTAATATACAAGTTGAACAACGATGGCCCCAAAACAGAGCCTTGTGGGACCCCGTACTTGACAGATTCTTTGCTTGATGTAAAATTGCCATTCCTAATATATTGACTTCTACCACCTCAACTAAATATGAATGTAGTACACAGTTGGAGGCTTTAGTCAGATCCAAAAAACAAGCTGCTGTAAGATGACCTTTATCTCTTTTTTCATACAAATCATTTAATAGATAAAATATAGCATCACCAGTTCCAACTCCCTTCCTGTACCCAAACTGTTTTGGCGACAACACCTTATTATTATCCAGCATATCACTTAAGTGAATGTGCATAAGCTTCTCTTTTTTTTTAGAAGGGGCAGGTAGAAGTAGGATAGGTCACCAATTTTTAACTAGCTTATCATTTCCCTTTTTTTTGGTATTGGGTTGACCCTAGCTGTTTTCCATCTTACCGGAAAGATTCCAGTATCAAAACTTAGTTGAAAAGGTCTAGTCATTGGTATTACCAATTCTTTTAAGGCAATCTTCAGGTGTGTGGGCCACAATGGGCTAACCAATATGGGCACAGATCAGTCTCAGAGTGGGTTTGGGTTCAACATGGGTTTTTGGTGTGGCTGAAAGTGGGCTGACCACTTTGATTACATGGCGCCATCTGGTCAAAATTTATCATTTTGGAGTCAACATGGGTTTTTGGTGTCGCTGAAAGTGGGCTGACCACTTTGATCAGGTCCCTGCTAGCACTACTCATCCAAATAATGTCTTTTTTACGTAAATCACACGAGTTTTCACGTAAGAATGACGTAAATTGCACAAGTTGTGCTAGCCGGGGTGGCACCATCTGGGATAGATATTATAGAAAATCTATTTTTTCCTCATTTTCTAAAGTTTTGAACCCTGAAAATGCTCTGCTAGCCTCCAGGTGCTAGCCCCTCCCCTTGGCCTCCATAGTTGGAGGGAGACTATATACTGTATTACTCCCCCCCCATCATCATGATACACTAGAACCATCAATTCAAACTTAGTTGGCCAAGGCATGTCAACCAGACGTAGTCCAGTAACATGCTAGCCTTCAAGTTCATAGTGCCTCCCAATGGGTAGCATACTTCAATATAAAATGATTACCACAGGAATGGTGTAGTCACATTAAAAACTGCTGACATCACCTAACTTTGCACATTTCAAATGTATTTTACCAGTAGATCAAAACTCTGAAAGAATTTATGTACTGTTATGATTTATATGATTCATTAGCCTATTTCTGTCATATCATAGTAAAGAAAATCAATACTGACATGGGGGGAAAGCTGTACATCAGACATAGTGGGGTCATCTAGTGTCAAAGTTCAGAACTCCCAGCTCAGTATGCCTTGTGCAAACCAATCCTCAACCCTGTCTTGGGAAGTATCTTTGGAACTGATCTATGCCTGATTCGGGGTGCCCACCTTGAAACCAATCTGTGCCCAAAGTGTTTGCCCATTTTGAAGCTTCTCTGTGCCCAAATCAGCTAGCCTTATGTGGCCCACACAACTTGCTGAGGACAAAAACTGTTGGGAGCCCAACAGTCTAAGTTCAGTTTGCCCTATTAGGGCAACTCAATGTGGCCCTGACTGAAAACCTACCATTTGCCCAACCTAAAACCATGAATAGTATTCTGCCCGCTTTGAACAAGCTTATCTGAGCTAAAACTGAATCGGCCCTAAGCGGGCTTGCTACATGGGTAAGGTGAACATCAACAGAGTCAACTGGCTCTTCAAAAATAGGTTCTGGAAAGCCATTGGCTGTCATTTTGGCTGACAAAACACTGCCAATATTTAAAAAATAGTGATTCATGTAATCAAAAGAGTCCTGTTAAGAACATAAAAATCCAGCATTATTGAACACTTGTGGTTTAACATCAACAATCCTCCAAAATTTTTAGGATTATTCTTACTATTTTCCATGGCCACTGAAACATGATGTGCTTTGGAATATTTAAATGGCTTTATTAATTCTACATCAGAGAACGATTTAGAAATAACTCATTTTAAGTGCGGAGAAATGTATTAAAATAGTTTTCCCTCTCATGTATAAGGCTCATAATATCTGGAGTCCATGTTCACCTCTTATCAACGACCTCAATCAGTGTCCAAGGGCAATAAGAATCCAAGTATGCAACAATATGGTCATGAATTAAATTCCAACATTCATCAGGATCATTGCTTAAATTAAAAAAGTCACAATCTAGTTGACACAACCAATCCTTAAACATGTCTTCATCAAAATCCTTGTACCTTCTGACCCAAACCTTTTTTTTGTTTGTATAAACAATTTCTGTCTTACTTTTAGCAACAAATACAGGCAGATGGTCACTTACAAGAAAATTCAAAACACCAGCAAAAACATCATTACCATTATGATTTGTCAAAATGTTGTCAAGACAAGATCGTTTTGTACGGCCATGCGCATTGATTAATTAATTTGTGATAGCCTTCAAAGCGACATAAGTCTGACAGTCTGATTGCACTAGGCAACCTTTCCCTTAAAGAGTTTATAATTATATTGCCAAGGACCCATTGCTCTACTGAATTCTTCTCACCTTTTTGCATCAATTTCAATAAATGCTCAAAAAAGGGTCTATTTTACCACTAGCTGGCCTATACAGTGTAACAATGTGTATAGCTGCATTTTTTTTCAAAAAGCACATCAATGAGCAAACCCTCAATATCCCTATTGGAACAGCTTAAATTCAACTTCAACTTTGGCACATATATCATCTCTAATATATACAGCAAGCCCATCCCCTTTTTTTCTTTTTCCTATCAAGTTTAAATAGTTTCATAACATCCCAATTAATCATATTCCTCGTGTAGCCAGGTCTCACTCATTGTGACTACATCTGTACCCTCAAGTTGATCAAAAATTTCCTGGCGTTTGTTACACATGCACTAATTTGAACCCATCATATTCTAGAAACTCATTAACTCTTGTGGTAGAAGACATGACCTAAATATATACAGAACTAGAAAAAGAAATATACAAAAACATTGTACAAATAAAAATGAATAAAGGTAACCTAGTTTTCCGTACTAGGGTACCAGATAAACCCCCAAGGAATACCCAAATTAAGGTTCTTTGAGGGTTTTATAATAGAGAGAGAAGCTGTACCAGTATTAATAATATAGCCCCACACACCGGGTCAGTATACTTTCTTATATTTATGCAATCACACAAATTATCATTATTCAAGAAAACATCTGCCCTACAAACCAGTACTCATGATATGGCTATCATATAGTTATTCAGTATACTTGTCCTAGAAAAAAAAGAAAATAGAAAAGATGGAAGAAAGATTATGCGATAATCAATAAATGACCATAATTAATAACCATAAATTCACACAATAATACCACACAATGAAAACATCCGCCCTACAAGCCATACTCATGAAATAGCTTTCATACTCTGTGGGATTAGTTTGTAATTCAGTATACTTAACCTAGCTAAATTAGAAAAAAATAGAAAATAGACCTTGATCCATTAAGAACCATTCTTAACCTCTAGAAGCCTCGGAGTTTCTTGAACCATGATCCCAATCTCTATCACTTTCCACTCATGCCGTCATGCCTCACCTGTGAAAAAAAACATAAATATGTTAAAAAAAGGAATTTAGAATTTAATTTAATTAGAGGATTCACTGAAAAAAAATCAATTGACATCTTTATATCAATGTATGATTTACTTCGATGGTAATTTTACTATAAAGTGCAAAGTATGTCGTCTTACTTTGATATAATCGACGCGGGAAAAGGTTTGAGACTACTGTGCCTGCGCGCGTCGAACGCCGACTTCCGGTAGGCGTCATGTTTGTTTCGAGACCAAACAGGGCCAGCTAGTATCTAAATGTAAGATTTTTTTTTTATGAATTGAGACTTTCTGGAGGGAATATGATCATTTAGGAATCAGAGAGGAGTGAGAGACACTTGCTGTGTGAAAAAGGTGGCTGCTGGAACCTGAATTGGACAACCACTGAGTGAATTTGACAACCTCTGAGTGAGTGACAACATTGTGAATCTGTGATCAGTAAGTGACCTACATTTGTAAATCTTCTCTGAGTACTGTCTTAGTGATTAAAGTGTACACATGATTTGTAAAAAATGTTGTACTGATTATGATGGAGATACAAATAAGGAAATTGGAGTTGAGATGTCACTGATGGAGGTGGATCTTTGCAATCATGTGGTGATGATACAGAGAGAGACAGCAGCTATGTTGGGAGCTCAGCTTCAATTGGCGCAACGTCAGGAATTTGCAGAAGCATGGGCCAGGATGGAAGCACTATAGACCCTTAATTTTGACTCTACGTAGTGAGCTTGAACTTGAACAATTAAGATTGAGGGAGTTTGAGGAAAGACAGGAAATAGCTAGGCTGCGAGCGGAAGTTGCTAAAACTCGTCAAAAGACTCTAGAGGCTAAAATGTCTAAAATAAAATTAGATGAGGAGGCTGATGAAATAATCCATGATTTGGAGTTGAAACAAGAAAAAAGGGAGAAATTAGTTAAGAAAGTTGTGAGGCATAGTCAAGAAAGAGAGAATGAGATTCATTTGACAGCATTGCATGGTGACGTTGAGGATGCAAGTGATCATTCAATTGACTCGGAATCTGATTCTGAATCTGACCCTGACCCTGTTAGTAAACTGCAGAAAGCCCACACTGACTCGGAGAATGAGGCAAAAGGTGAGACTGGCGGTGCCTGCAGGAATGCAAAAAAAGAAGTCCAAGAAAAAGTAGAAAAAGCAGTCTACAGCCAAGAGGGAGTCAAAGCACAATGAAGTCAAGAAAGAGGCCAAGAAGAAAAAGCGCAAGTCCAAGAAAAAGAAAAGAGTAAGAAAGATAGCAGTAACAGAGAGGCAGAGTCGGACTCCAGTAGTTCAGATACAAATGAGTTTGATTTGAAAAATGTATTGCCAAAAAATAAAAAGCACAAACAGTTATCGTACAAAGAAACATTGTAATATTCGCTCAAAGATGTGGAGAAAAAGATTAACAAAGGTGAGCCGGTAGGTCCTTATGTTAGTCATCTACGGTTCATGGTGGGTAAGGAGATCGCTTCGTACAAATACGATCACATTGTAAGTTATGATCCTAAAGTGCGAGAAAAAGCAAAAGAAGACTGTGTGGAAGTGTTCGTGGAAAGAGGTAGTGATCTAGTGAATGAAGACTTGGGCAGTGATGCAGTTATGCCTATGGGGGTGGGGGCAGGGTTAGGGGAAAAGGGAGAGGGAGACCCATCAGTTTCGCAGAAATGAGCACACAGATTTGCTACAAGTTTAATGATTGCCGTTGCATGTGGGGGGATAAATGTTTTCGCACTCATGCTTGTGTGGACTGCGGAGAGAAGGGTCATATCTCGAGCAAATGTACAGGGGGAAAAGGGAAAGGGGGAGGGGGGAGTGCGAATACATCAGGGAGATAAGGGGGTGTGCTGGTACCTGTGTATTCTATTGAACTGGTGATTTGTATGTATGTGTGTGTGTTGTGGTTATTAAGCTTGATCCTTTGTTTGCATTTAATTGCGAGCAGAGATTTGGCAAATCAATTTTTTCATTGTATGAATGAATTAATGAATGTGAGGGTGTGGGAAGATGAAACCGAATTATTGATATGTGTAATGTATGGTATTAGATCTTACCAATCACGTGAGTCCCAGTGTTTGCTGGCAGATAATACGGCTTTCCAATGTTATGTGTACTGGGACTTGTATTATGACGCGAGATTTGATGAGAGGATTGATATAAAAAGTGAATTGATCTATGATAAGAACGAAGCTAATAATGTCATAGAAATGCGGGTAGACAAAAATATACTTCATTCGAGTGATTCATCATGCGAAAGTATTGGTCCAATGACTATCAATCAATTGATTGCTAATTCCAGTTTGTTAATTACGAAAGACATCGAATGCTTTTTGACGAAGAGGGGAGAGTGTGTTATGTTCCGGAAAATGTGAACATTATATTGATAATGTGAAAACCTTGTTAAATCCATGCGCGATATTGCGTAAAGTGGTGGAATCTGGCATTTGGTATTCCAGGATGGAATTTATTTTTAGTAGTAGCATTTTGGGATGTGATATTGTAAATGCGGATCTGGATGTTATCTATGACCAAAAGAATTATGAATCAGTGTATGAACCCAAAACTAGAGAATGTGTAGATAAAATTGTCCAAGAAGAGTTAAAAGAAGGCATTGTTAGCATAGTTAATTCTAAGCCTGCCTGTATTCATTCTTTGGGCGACGTGCCAAAAGATAATGGTAAGACAGTGCGTTGTATAACTGACGCGAGTAGACCTAAAGGTAGAAGAATGAATAATTTTATGAGTGAACTTGTTGAGAAGTTCAATTATGTTGCTGTTTAAGATGTAGCCAAATTTTTTATGCCTGATTGTTACATGTGTGTTTTAGACATACAGGGGGAATATGGTTCAATTCCAGTATGTAGTGAACATCGAACTTTACAAGGCTTCAGATGGCAAATTGCAGAAAAAATGGAATTTCTTGTAAATAATAGTTTATCCTTTGGTCTGGCGTCAGCGCCTTATTTATTTACACAATATACAGAGTTCATTGTTCATTGCATGCAAACAATGGGTTATAAGCATTGTTTCGGTTATTTAGATGATTTTCTGATTATGGAAGAGACAGAGGAAAAGTGTTGGTTGGCACTAAATTGTTTAGTGACTTTATTGAAATATTTTGGTTTCTATATCAATTACACAAAACTGGTGACTCCTCATAATAGCCTAAGGTATTTAGGAATTGAGTTAGATTTGGTAACAATGAAATTGTTCTTACCAGATGAAAAAATGTCAAAAATATTAGACAATGTTGATATATTTCTGCACTTTAATTGCTTTTCTATTAGAGAAGTGTACAAAAAAGCAATTGTAAAGTTTGGTTGGTGTTCTGTCACATTGTAGCACAATTATTAGAGGCGGTCGTACTTTCTCAAGAAGGGCTATTAATCTAGATAATACAGTGCATAAACAGTCTGATATAATTGTCTTGACAGAGATTTTTAAACAGGACTTATGGTGGTGGAAATATTTTGCTATCATTTTTAATGGCAGTGCTGCTATTATACGACTCGATTTTGCGAACTGTATTACGATGTATGCCTATGCCTCAATGTTAGGCTTTGGTGCTTGCTTCGACAGGGACTGGTATTACGGTACTTGGACCAATAGAATTGTAAAGGAATTTCATTATGTACACCATTTTGAATTAGGTCCGTCTGTAAAGTTTAATTCTTCTGCACAGAGAGAACTGTGGCCAATCCTGATGTCAACAGTATGTTGGGGTAAATTATGGAGGAATAAGGCAATTCATATTTTCACGGATAACAGAGCAGTAGAGATAATGTTGCGTATGGGACGTTCGAGAAACAATTTATGTATGCAATGGTTGCGTGAAATATTCTGGTGTTCTTTTGTGTTCAACTTTGAAATCTTTGCTCACATGATTAGTAGTAGAGAGAATGTTTTCTGTGATGGTTTGTCGCGGGTTATGGGTGGAGCAGGTAGACGTACAGTGCGGAACTATGTGGGATTGTGAAACTATTGTTGTTTGTCAAACCAAAAAGATTGTTGTTGTTAATTGTGATTTTTGTTTTGTTTTTAAGGTGATGAATTATGGAGCAAAGTGCATAGATTAGAGAGACTTTTTTATTCTGACAACACTTGGAAGACAAGGAATGTACAATATAGGCATTATATGAAATTTTGTGAATTGTATGCATTCAACCTCTTTCCACTTGACTCCATGATTATGAAAAAGTACATTGCTCACTTATGTAAAGATTTGAAATACTCTTCTATTCAACAATATGTGTCAGCGATATTAACAATTAATTCTATGTTAGGTCATCCGGTGGAGACATGTCAATCACTGGGATTACTGTGGATATTAGGGGGAGTTAAGAGGGCAAAAGGTAATTTGTTGCTTCTTCGACCTGTATTTTCCCTGAACATATGTTGAAAATGGAGCCATTGTTAAATTTTGCATGTATGGATGTTTGGTTTTTTGGACTGCAAGTTTGTTGCGAAGTTTGTTGCGCGGGTCAAATGTCTTCGACCCTGATTTTTGTTTGCGTTACGATGATGTAATATGGTATGATTGGGGCATTAAATCCAACACACAAAAACAATTCAATTCAAAGAAAGGATGCTAAGGATCCCGATAGCAATTGTAAAAGGTCATAGATTGTGTGTGGTGAAATATTTGAGATTAGTATATCAATTCAGTGGTATGGCAACAGGTCTTCCACTGTTTGGTTGGAGATCTTCAGGTGTGTTTAGACCAGCCATGTATGATTGGTACATAAAGAAATTGAAAAAATGTTGTAAAGCAATAGGTATAAAAGGCAGGATCAAAACGCACAGCTTCCGACATGGTGGCGCTACGACGCTTTCCATGGTCGGAATGGACATATCAGATATTTCGAAACGAGGGGACTGGCAGTCCATATGTGTTATGCGTTATCTCAACTGTCCATTGACTAATGTAATCAAGGAAGAAATGGTTTGGGCAAGAAAGATTTTGGATTTTATGATGTAATTTATGTTTGTGAGATTTTTTTTTTTTTTTGTTGGGTTGCCGGTTTGGCGGGTCAATTTGACCTTATTCAAGCCCAAATTATGTGTCAAGTATTATTTGTTCGCTTGATTGGTTTATTTGTTCTCTTGATTGTATCATTATCATCATTGTTAATTAGTGCTAATCGATGTTTGGTAGCATTCGATTATGTGCAAAGTATGTCGTCTTACTTTAATATAATCGACGTGGAAAAAGGTTCGAGACTACTCCGCATGCGCTCGTCGAACGCTGACTTACGGTAGGCGCCATGTTTGTTTTGAGACGAAACAGGGCCAGCTAGTATCTAAATGTCAGGGTTTTTTCCCCCTTACCTTATTAAATGATGCGGGTCAATTTGACCTTATTCAAGCCCAAATTGTGTGTCAAGTATTATTTGTTCACTTGATTGGTTTATTTGTTCTCTTGATTGTATTCATTATGATCATTGTTACTTAGTGCTAATCGATGTTTGGTAGCACTCGATTATACTTAGTTTTGAATACAGAACTTAATTTGAATACAAGAAAAATGCAGTATTAATATAATTGGCCAATATATTTTTTTCAGATTCAGTATTGGATATAAAAATAGATCTGTGTAATTTTCAATCTACAATAGACTGCATTTTATGAAAATATAATGAGGTGGTGATAGTTTTTTTAAAGGTTTGAAGGGTTTTATTGCCAAGTCACAAATTATACATAACTGATAAAATCTGACAATAGTTAATTTCCTTTCTTTCAATGATTTTTTCAGTTGTTAACACATAGATAATGAGAATTATGATACATGTAAAATGGTGAGGATGAAAAAAAACACAAAGTACAAAGAGAGGTATACCATATAATATAGGTATAATATTTCTCAATGTCAACCGTCATTTTATGTGTCAGTCAATGCTCAGTGGAGTCCCAGCGAACACCTCCAAGCTCAGGTCATCATGTCAGTGCGTCATATTAGTCAGTTTTTAGACAGATTTTCTTGATTTGCTCAGCAACATCATCCATCTCATACTCATCATCTTCCTCCTCATTTTGCCAGTTTTCATCATCATCCAACCTCTCATCTCTGTCCACTGATGGGGGGAACATTTTTCTGATTACATTTGCAATGCGAGGTGCCACTTCTTTTTCATTTACTGTATCAGTGGCATGTAGTCCATCCCTCATCTTGGCTGGACTATATTGACAACCGAACTTTGGTCCTTTTCCACCTTCCGGCCTTTTTTTCCATGACTCCACCTGTTCTTATAGAAGATTGATTGCAATTTGATGGTTGGGATGTTAATTCTGTATATAAACTGTATGTCGCCTTTCGGTAGTTTGATTGATCTGTTGAGTGCATCTTGGTTGATATCCCTGATCGTCTTCTTATTAAATTTTTGCAAATCCATCCCAAATAAGGTGCACAGGACGAATTTTGTTTCAGACAATTTGAATGACAGCTTTTGGATCATATTGGTCAACCTTACCGCCACAACTGCGCGACATGTAGCACTATCTTTGTGAGGGTACACTGAAAACATGGAAGATTTGAAACTAGTCAGCGGTGACCACTTTAGGTCCTCAAGTTGACGATACCTAAAACTACAGCTTTAGGTAGTCAAAATGACGACTTTAGGTCGTCATTCTGACGACCTGAGTCATCAGGATGACAATACTGACAGTACAGAGTCCTCATATTGATGACTCAGGTCATCAGGACGACGACCTAAAGTCGTCATTTTGACTACCTAAAGTTGTAGTTTTAGGTATCGTCAACTTGAGGATCTAAAGTGGTCACCGCTGACTAGTTTTGGATCTTCCATGTTTTCAGTGTAGTAGTATATGTCTAGTTTTCCATTGATGTAACGTTTGGCGGTCACATCACAAGTGCCTGCTAGAAACACAACTAAATCAAATGGTTCGCTCAATAATTTCGACAACACTCTCTGGTGAATGGTTGCAATTGAACTACCAGACTTGGCAGACTCATGGATTTCATAATTGTCATCATCATTGAGGAGAGCAGTTACCATTTTAGCTAGACCCTTTGCTCTTGAGTCCCCGGCTACTAAGGAAGTCATTGCGTCTTGCTGTCACTATAGTGACAGTGTGGGGACAGTGTATTGAATAAAAAGTCAGTCACATGCAGCTTAAATAAGAGCCGTATTAACTCTACATTGTCCTTCAGACGTTTCCTTCCACCAAATAGTAGTCCCTCACTCCCATTAGGATTCCTCTGTGGAGATTTCCTCCTGGAAAATCAACGTCTGAGTCGTATCTCTTGTTGACATTGTTTTCGTCCCAGGGCCATTCAGAAGCCCACCTCCAGGACCCCGTAGCCTAAATCAACGGGTGGGAGAGCTAAAATCTTAATTTTACTTCCTCATTTTGTCCAGACTTAGCTTTAAGTAGATTCTCCATGAGCCTAGCCTCATACTCAAGGAAGGGATGCCCCTCCGGGGCTCTATTTGTGTCACCTTTGAATTTTATTTGGTGGGGATCTCCTGAGCTACACTCTCGAATCCTAATTAAGGCATGGGAATGTGGAAATATTCCTGCTCTACGCTATTGTAGACATAAGTTGTCCCCATGTAGATGAAGTCTATTTTACATTTATACCAATTTGATAGATAAGACCCTTTGCCTTGGTAAATGAGCCCCTTCTTTGTTTCTTTGACACAAACGTCATCAGACTTTTTGTTTTTCTCCCACTTACCAAGTGGCTTCCCATTTTGGGGTCCGTCAGGGGTTTGAGCTGGTTTCAGTTCCGGTGGTATGTCATTGAGATTTGTGTATGGATATCTTGTACCATTGATGACAATGTCCTTAGCTTCTGCTTTGGCTTCAATTCTCTTTTTTTTTTTTTTTTGCAGCTAACACAATTCTTCTACCCTCTAATTTGGATTCCCTGACTTCCTGTGATTCGTCATTAGCAAACCTATCTTGGTATTCAGTTCCTTGCCAACTGAGTTCAGTTTCCACCTCCTAGAGAAGATGGTAGATTTAAGTCACCCTCATTGCTTCTGACTTCAAGTTTTTGCAACAATTTAGAGACTGCAGGGTATAAGCTCTGATCCTTAGATGACTCTAAGCCATATATCACCATATTTCTGTCACTGCTGGTAGTACTGTGCCTAAATGTTCTCATTGATGAGACTACATTGGCATATTCAGCCTTTTCAAACATACTCTTACCACCCACTTGTCTGGTCAGTTGGTTCAGGTCTTGTCCATTTTTAACAATCTTCCCAGTCAGATCAGTTTCTAATCCTGTCATGGTACCTTCTAAAGTTTTAACCTCTTAGGTCACCCTATTGTGTTCAAATTGCACTACTGGAATTGTGTATAGATGTTTGAAGCCGTCCAGCCTCCCCAGTCAATCTAGAATTGACACTGTCAACTCGCCTATCTACACCAAGGATCAATTCTGTAAGTCTCTCTTGCATCTCCTTCATTTTTTTTATCAGTCTCGTCATGTTTGTCGTCAATTTCATTTTCTAGTCTGTCTACTTCATTGTTCAGCAGGATTTTCTGGATTTCAACAGTGGTTTCTTTCCCTCTAACTCTTTCTTCAAGTACAGTCTGGGCATCCTCAACATTAACAAGACGACCAGATAGTTGGTCTCTTTGTACATCAAGCATCTTTGCAAATACCTCTATCATTGGTTGTTTAAAATCCTCAAGTTGCGTATTTTGGATTTGATCTGGTGCTCATCAATTTAATAAAATTACCTGCATTTGTCAATTCATTCTGACTCCCAACATCCCTACTGACCCCACAGGGTTGTTTTGGACTCCGTTGGGGTTTACCTCTGACGTCATAGCGCTGGCTTCTACCGGGAGAAGCCCTGGCTGGGGATTCCCTTCATCTCCGCTGTCATCAAATTCTTTGTTCAAATTAGGAATTTTGCGTGCAGAAATTCTACCATCTAATGTGCATCTGGGTCTCTTCTTGGGATTTTAACCTGGCTGGAAGTAGAATGACGTCACACTAGAGACAAACATTCACGCCGCCTTAGTTCCTCAGGAACATGGTGGGACCATGCTGTCACACACTTCTGACTGTTTTCAGATGAGATCTCATCTGAATAATAATCTTCCATTTAAGTCTCCATAAGTTTCAGATGATCTCATCTGAATGTAATTCAAATTCAGATGAGTTCTGGCATATATCCTTGATTGGGGCCTCTGCCCCCGAACCCCCCATTTGGCCAGGCACCATGGGAACCGCGGCGGCATCAACATTCGTATCCACGGAGGGCCAGGTTAATTCTGCAAGAAGTGACCCTTTTGCATCTAATGTAGGCTTTTTGTTGTCAGGTGAATCACTCTGATAAGTGGGAGAATTCAAATCAGCATTTTCACGAGATCTTTTTTGTGATGGCATACTTACACTGGCCTGTCATGCCGACCTGTTGCCAGGGAGTCTTTACCGTAAACATACTTACTAGATTCCTAAGCCAGTCCGCCTCAATTTCCTGAATAAACTCTGCCTTTTATCAATTTTCTGTCCAGATCAACTAAATTCAATACTCACTACCTGCTTTCTATACCTTCATAGGTGGTCTTGTAGGGATTTATGAATAAATTCCCTCGGTATCAATAAATATTCCCTATGATGTGTGGAGCCGGTTGACACATGTCTCTACTCGGTCATGACTCTCTCTCCTATACAAATAATTAGTTTCAGCTCCATAGTGTCCAGAAAAAGAGAGTTTTAGATAGATTTACTGTCATGTCCTGTATCTGCTTATTTGGTTGTCCTGTGTCTGCTCATTTGTGGAGCAGCTCAGCAGAGTTTTTAGGCAATTACAACCACAGATTTTCTATCTATGGGCAATATATACCGGTAGTCTCAAGGAATGAGAAACAACCTCCAAATGGGTTGATATTAATTAGAACTGTGTGGTAAATAAAAAACACTCTTTAAATTGTATTGTTGCCATGTCCTGCAGCTGGTCATCCTGCGTCTGCTTGTCCTGCGTCTGCTCACTTCAGACCTGCATAACTTTCAAGAGACAAGAAATAGACCTTCGAGACAATCACTAACTATCTTGTCAAATCGTAAAAGCTGATTGTACAATGACTCCTGTGAAATGTATGACATCACTACTTATTCTCAGTTGTAAAACGTCTGTGGCCTTGTCCAGGAATCTGTCTATTTGTGTTGTTGTGCAATTGAAAACTATGGTTATTACGCCCTATTTGCCCTAAAAAAGGAATGGTACAGTATTTGTGACATGTACTGGGATTAGGGACCTTAATGCACCCTGCACTAAGGGCCTTTTTTGTAGATCCTGTCACATTTATTTTTCAAACAATGACAGGAGAGAAATCAAGATGAATACCAATTACATTCAAAAGATGAAAAGTCTATCGCTTGTCCAAATAGGAATTTCAAGACAGTACTTTGAGGAAGCCCTCTGCTGTTGATGGGAGAATGCAAAAGCAGCCATTCTCACAAGAAAAGAAAGGCAAACAAAAGGAACCTGGTAAAAATACCAGGAGAACAAATCGATCAATTTGAATTAAAATCAGGTGTTTTATTGTGAGCTCTGTCCAATTAAAGACCGAGATTGGGAAAACATTCACCCAATGATTTCCAAGTAGGCCCTAGTAATCTCTCATCCTTGAGCAGCAAAATCCCAGCTGAAATTAAAAAATGGTATGATCAATGAATTCCTCATGATACCATCTGATTGATTAAAACCATTACTCTGATTCAAAGGTGAATGGTCAATTGTTACTTGGCCAAGTCATCTGAATATACAGTACTTTCAACTCATCAAAGATTACCGAGGGAATTATTGCAAATAGCAATTAAATCAATGCAGTAGACATTTGAAATGCCTAGCTTTATAGATTGATGTTAGTAGTGCTCATACTAATATACACTGCAAAAATGGTGTTTAGATCCTTAACACAATTCTAAACATATTCTTGCAACGTTTTTGTAATCACATTAATTCCCTAAACATATTTAGCCAAAGAATGTGCTTAGCTCAAGTGTTTAGAAATGTAGGTGTTTAGGTTAAAACATTTGTGTTTAGATATATGAATTTTTGTGTTTAGGTCTTTAAGAATTTTTGTGTTTAGATGTTTAAATGATTTGATGGAGAGTTGAGGTTTGCAAACATGTATGCATTAAAAAACAGAGATATATTTAGTTTTTTTCTCATTTACTGGGGGGGGGCATCAGCAGGTATTTACTTGTCAAGGTCTCCAAAGATGTCAGCCACAGCTATATATGTGTACATATATTACACACTACATCAGAATGAGAGACTTGAGAAAGTACAACAGCTTGGCAGGAAGGACATTGCCTTATCTATTCCAGAATAACATCAAATAGGTGTCAGTCATGGAGTTTATTGATTATTTTATGGTAATGATGGTGGCGTGAGGTGAATCTAGTCAATTTTCTATTACCCTTTCTATTCACATGACATTATATGTAATGAAACCATGATAAACATGGGATTTGGGGACATTTGTCACAACAATCAATTATAACTGTGTGCAGATAGTCCAGTCAAAGGTAGTGCTGCTACCTGGTGTGGATTCAACATCCAAGTATCTAAACATATTGATATTTAAATCTAAACACCTGTAAGGGGTTGTGGCCTTACGGACCTGGGGGTTCGGGTCTTACGATTCGGAAAGAAAGAGTAAGACGGTGTTTCAAGTGTATGCCAACAGATAGATTTTATTACGAATGCACACTCACGGCTACCCGATAGTATGGAGGGGGCAGCTAATAATTATCAATGGTGTTCTACATGCTTCGGAGGCCAGAAGGGCCTCTGACGTAGCGGCTGAGCCCTGGGCTTTATATAAGGACCCAGGTGTTCGTCGTCAGATGTCCCCACAGACCCGGATCGGTGCTGCCACCTATCCGGAACCTGAGGAACGTCCGACGACTCGACTCACCCGCCACGTCAGACAGTACCCAACGCTATGGTTTATATGTTATGTACCTCTACACACCTATTTTTCAACTGTCTCAACTCTAAACATCTAAACATGTTTAGCGTAAATGTTTATGTAGTTGGAATAAAAGTGTTCATTTCCTAAATGTGTAGTCCATGAGACACCTAACTGACCTATGTGTTTAGGTTTTAAACGTGTTTAGACCTAAACATGTTTAAAATCTAAACACCATTTTTGCAGTGTAAGGGCCATAGAATCTCTTAGGTTTGCATGCCTTTAGAAAACCTAATTAGATTATCTAAAGGCATCCAAATCTATATAGATTGGTGCTAATCTTCTAATACTAAGGCCTTTTTATGGGAATATTCATGCTATAAGTATGAAATATACACCATAAAGCTGCATTATTGATTTAGTGTCCCAGACTTTTATCAAATAACTGCATGGATATCTATCTAAAGTACTAACTCACACTTATTTTGCAAATTATGCATGTTTCGTGTGTAAGCCTATGTGGAAAATGATATTTCCATGCTCATAACATGCACATTCACACAGAGTTTTTAAAATGCATTGCTGGTCCGCAGTATTTTAAAAAGGTCTGTTCTTCTCGTCTCATTTAATGATAGTGTAATTAAACAATACCTAACAAGAGGAGAAGAGAATTCCTTGAGTCAAAATCATTCAAAACAGCTCTCTTAAGTTAAAATGATATTTGCATCATATTCCTAAGATTCCATTTAACCCGATTTGTCATCCTTTTCAAGCTGTCATTACATACAAATGCATTGGATAATTATCTTATCCACATTAAAAAATTCCAATATGTCAGCCGTTCTTCCCTATCACTACACTCATTTCCCACCTGCTCCCCACTGTGAAAAAAATAACTGTTGAATCTACCTCATATAACTAAGCAGAGAACTGCCATAGTTGGACTGCAGTGAACCAGTGTAGTTTTTACAAGAAGCTGTTTTACAGTGCAGCAATCCCTCTTGGCAACCACAAGTCATAAGGGCCCTCATCTCCTCTGCTCAAGATGGCCTTTTACCATTTGTCAACACACCCTTGACACTACTATTGGATGATTCATCGTCAGATACCCAGCAGGCACCCTCAATCATTTTGCTGATGTTTACTTATACTGTTTATTTGTAGTAGCTCCCAGCAGTGCTAGGGTAATGTAGGCCTGCGAGAGAATGGAGGTGTAAGGTATTTTTTGTGGGAGGTGGCAGAGAATCAGTAGTGATGCTAGCAAATTACGGATCTTATGATTTGTAAAAAATGGTAAAGTGTCAGAATAAAAAACACATTTTTGAAACCTGTCTTACAGTGTCTAGATATTAGTGGTGCATTATTTGGTTTTGGACATGATATGCCCCTCATCATAGTCTATACAATGTTAAAAAAAAATGTCGTCAAAATAACAAAGGATCCTTCGTCCCAAAGTTGCATGACATCCATTGTGATATGTCATGGCTGATACTGACGTCACAAAAGAACTACCACATGAAAACCCTGATTTAAGCACATTTAATTGTTGCTTAAATTGCATGGCAAGGTCATACCAATGTCATCTGAAAATTGTTATGAAATATAATGACCTTTAAAGTATTCCTGGCAATGTTGACAAAAGGTTATTATATTTGCTTATATATGACATTTAAGCATCTAGCGTCACACTTAAGCAATGCTTAAATGTGATTAAATCTGGGTTTTCATGCAGTGAACAGTACTGGACATGTCATATTCAATGGGGAGGGGGATGGAATACAATGTAACTGTATTCAATGCCTGATGATCACATGACCTGCTGCAGTGGACAGAGCTCTCTCATGAGTAAATGAAAGCAATTTAACACCTTTGGCCATGACAAAAGCAAATGTCCAGGACCCCGGAATATTTTTGCATTGTATTTCCCGAGGTGAGTCCGCCTGCATTCCACAAAGCCTTACACAAAGATGATGTTATTTTCACAGAGATTCCTTGTACCACCATGCTGCCATCTTGGGATTCTTGTAAAAACCTCAATGACCCCCTGCTAAAAAATAAAAGTGGTACACCATTCAGTTTTACAAGAATCTGTAGTAGATTCAATACTACAGTGTATAGCTATGTTTACATAAATCAACCCTGACTTTGACTCCACAGAGTGTCTCCTCAAATCTGCCTATTTCCACCCTCGCAGCAACTAATTGGTTGATGGATTGAATATGAGGCTTACCCAGTCCTTGTTATAGGAACCTGGACAGGATAGAACGATGGGACAGGAAGTGCTTTAGAAACAGAGCGTAAGGATGATGAGAGAGGAGACGAGAGTAGGGTGCCCATTTTGAAATGGCACTTAGTCCACTCAGGGAATATTTTCTCTGATCATTATCTTGCTGATACCACTAGACTTTCAAGATCCACAAAGAAATCCCATTGAAGAACTGTAAGAGCTGGTTTTGTGTAAATTCTTTGCCAACAGTATCTCCCAAAAGATTCTGACCCATTTTACGCAAGACATTATTATTTCAGGGTGCTTCTGGGGACCATGGTACACGGGATTGAAAGGGAGGGTGGTGAGAATGGAGCATGGGACCAAATTGGTGTGAAATTGCCTCCCAGGTGAAGAATAGTTCTTCATTTCTTCTCCACCCTTTCAAGAAGATGGAACAAGTGACACAATCAATTCTCAAGATTCTTTCTTCTTCTTTCCAAATTTAAAAGGGTCCTTCTTATCAGAGTGGGTCCAATTAAAGTTAATTATCATAATATTTGTAATATTTCTCTTGAATTGATGACCTTGTACCACACTGTAAAAGATACTATATAATGAATATTATATTATGTTATTTGTGAGTTAATTTATGACATCAGTTAAATATATATAATTCATGGATGGAATTTATAAAACTATAAAAAAAAGTTGTGGAAATAATGGCGGAATCCTCATCCTAGACTTGCCAGAGATCCATCATTATTTTCACAGAGATTCCTCTTTTTACATGTGTGTTCCACTGTACTGCCATCTATGGCTTCTTATGAAAGTTACACTGGTTCATTGCAATACAATTACAGTGGTTCACTGTTCAGTTTTAAGAGCACCCCTGGTAGATTCAAAAGTAAATCCCATTGAAGAACTGTGACATAGATTACAACAGATATATCCCCGTTTGCAATGTTATTGGATGTTTCACAATCAGACAGCGATAGGGTACCACTCCAACAGCCTTTTTTAAAGCCCCAACATTCTCTCTTGACCAACCTCTGTCAGCCTACTATACTACTTACAAGAGGAGTGCCTGTAATTCGGATCTTGGAGGCCCTTAAATGTGTTAAAAATGTTAAAAATTATTTATGGATATGACCCTTTTTTGACCATATGTAGAGTCTAGCCATCATATTACTATTAGTCACATATAACACATGAAGTTAACATGTCCACTGAAGAAAAGACACATTTTCTTTCGAGAATTAGGGACTTAAAAATCTCATCTTGTATCTGAAGTTGTATTATGAAAATGAAGAGCCACTGACTTAAGAGAAAATGAATATATACTCAAAATACTCTTTCATAACAGTGATAGGATTGCAGCCAATAATAGGTTGTAAAGTAAAAGAGTCAGGGAAGGTGCACTTGGAAGCTTCAACCAATGAAGGGTCAAATAAGAACAAGCTCAGTATATCATCCCTGTCTGGCTCAATATTAGGACCCTTGCTATTTATACTATACGTCAATGACATTACAGACACCACGGTTCACTCAGATATGATATTATATGCTGATGACATTGTATTGACCTCAAGCCATAAAGATCCATGGGAGGCTAGAGCCTTGCTGCAGCAGGACCTAAACAAGCTAGAAAACTGGTGCACAAGTAACGGTATGACTATAAATGCTAAAAAGACACAGACGGTCTGGTATGGTGAGAAGTTGGCAGAAGTGGCCTGTGACAATATGTCTCTATACATAAAGGGCAATAAGCTTGAGTCCCCATCTGACTACACCTACCTGGGTGTAAAGTTAGATACAGAGCTGAAGTTGGACTCATTTATGAAAACCACAGAACTTAAAGTCAGACAAAAGATATTTAAATTGGGAAAAATATGCTACCTCATTGACAAAGACACTGCCCTCACAGTATACAAACAGACCATAATAGTACTCCCATACCTGGACTACTGCAGATTTTTAATGGATGGCGCAAAGAAAAACAGAGTAGATCAGCTACAAACCCTCCAGAATAGAGCACCCCGCATCTGTATTAAGAAATATAGTATACACTTCCATACTAGCCAACTCCATGAGGAGTGGAAAATTGAAAAGCTCAATGCTCAGGTTGGGGACGGGGATATCTTGTTAGGACATACCAGGATCATAGTACAACAGTCTGATTTTAGTCTGTACTATGATTCTGGTATCATGCACAGTCTTAGGATGTACTGGGATCTTATTACACTTGTGTGTGCACTAGACCATGACACTCACCTCTGCAGGTGTATGGGCCAATCAGAGCCCTGGTCAGTGGACCATGACACCTACCTGTACATACATTATTGGGGTCAAAGGTGGGATGGTGAAACCACTCCTTCATTTGGTACTTATTTTTACATTAAATGATACATTAACTCCCTTATTAAACAGCACTTAGCTCAAATGAAAACGTCAATTTGTAGGCATTTCTCTATTCTTTAATCTTGTAGGTTCATATTTATCAGCCAATTAAACAAGAAATTAGCCAATCAATTTTACTATAGCAAGACTGGGGGGAAGATTGTTAATATAACCATTTCTCAGAAAATATTCCGATTTTAGTTCTGTAAAAAGGTGTATAGGTAAAATGTAGACCTTTTCTACCTATGGTGACATCAAAATTATGTAATTTGATAAGACAGTAAGAGAAATTTGAATATAAACAAGGGTACTGAGCTCTTAGTACACACCATGATCCAGGGACTATCATTCAATCTTAGGGTGTACTAAGAAACAGGTTAGTACTGAACCTGATGCTAGAAGGGTCAAGCAACTTGCTTCCATAATGTATAAACAATCCATCAGCTTAGGGCTTTGCCCTACCCGCAACGCAAGGACTAGAGGTGATCTCAAGGTAAGATTCCCATCCTATTTATAAGCGCAAAAAAACAAAAGTTTAAAAAGTCACTGCAATACTGTGGTGTGAAGCTCTGGGATTGGCGCATGCCACCCATTCAACAGGCCAAATCAGTGGCAAGCTTCAATAACCTCTTTAACAAATACAAGCTTCCCCAAGCACTACCAGACTAATCCCCTGGTAGTGTCCATTGACTCTTGACTTACCTGACTCTTGAGTCTCACCAAACACTCTCTCTCTCTCTGTTGGCTGACTATTACTGCATATAGATAGTAAATTCACAAACTCATCTCACCTCATTCATCACACTGTATCACCAGTAGAATTACTCAGCAGTACCTGGCAAATAGCATAATCATTTATGGTATATTTGGCAAGTAATAAGCGTAGTATGTGTATACATATTTATGCGTAATGACCATGTTTGATTTCTAAAGCTTGATTTCTAAAGCTTAGTATTTAGGCAGCGTGTTGTTCCTCATCCTACCACCAGGGGTCAATCTGATAACAAATATCATGCTCAGCTTTATGTACCTGTAGATAAAGAAATCAGACTATTGGGAAAAGGAAATGTTGGTATGTAGTTTCGTCTAGATTTAAGATTCTATTAAAGGTGCAAGGGACAAAACATATGCATTTAATTAAAAAGGGTACGAGAAAGAACAAAAATATACGGAAAGGATCGTTAGACCTTTATACATCAATATATAAGGCCAATCCACTCAATTGGGCAATTAGGTCCCATCAATTTTCCAGTTCAGCTTATACAGTGAATAAAATCTTTATGCTTTGAAAAAATATTTCTAAATTTTTTTTTTACCTTTTGGATTATTTTTATTCAATAAAAACAAACCTGTTCCAGGGTGTTTCTGACTTGACAGTAAAATACATACAGTAAAATTTTGTGAGACAGGGGTAATTTCTAGGCACAGTATTACTGCACCCTACTAGCCATACTAACAACCCAAAAGAATTAGCATTGGCATCTGTAGCCATAGGATTGGGTAGGATGATAGTGCATTTTGAAATGACCTCCTGTAGTCAATCTCAGAAGGGGCTCCTGAAGAAGGCTCTAAAAATAGTAGTGGGTCATGTATAACAATCACGCCACATAACACACACTCGCATTAACTGACAACCAAGACAACATTAGAGTCAGTAAATTGTAGTCATCCTGATAAATCAGAGGACAAAAATCAAAGCAAGAGTAAGTCTTCCTCCAATCAGCTGATCAGAGCCCAGATAACTTTTGGCTCGCGGCATACGACCTGCCTCCAACAATCAAATGTCGGGGAACAACGAGCCACCAGACTGGGAATGACATCATTATAGGAGGCTCAGGGGTATGTTTCAGAATGACTAGCCAATGGCACTACAACCATCACTTTTAGATTCTTGTAGGAAATATGCCGTCTAGACGGTCACCAACTATCTTCTAAAATCATACAGGGTGATTGTACAATAAACCCGTGAAATCTATGACAGCACTACTAATACTACAGTTGTAAAAGGTCTGCGGCCTTGTCCAGGAATCTGTACAATTTTGTGTTGTGCAATTGAAAACTAGGATCATAATTGTGATTGTACCAAGTCTCAATAAGGGTCAAATCATCCTTTGTTCTGAAATAGACCCCCGTTCAGAAGCATAATATGGTACTTGTAATTCCTAATTACTCCACCAGGGGTCGGGCTGATAATAGAAGCCATTGTAAGCCGTAAGTCTATCGTGGATTAGGCTAACCATGTGCAACTGAACCAGGGGATTTATTAGTATGAAATGGGAGAGATATAGCCGTAATACCCCGCATATGCACCACCAAACTTTGGGAGTGAGGTAGAAAACATTAAAAGTGACATAACCTTTGTTTTAATAGATAATTCTTAAAGAGTCAAAGATCTATGGCCATCTTGGAGCCTCCCCTATCACCCTTTTGTCACTGTATGGGGAAGGGGGAATATAGTAGATATTTTAGAGAAAAACCTCCCCCAACTATTGCTGCTTCAATGAGGCGAACCAGGGGTCCATCCTCCTATGCCTTATATGCAGATGTGATTTGGTATATGAGTCACGGTTAAGTTCAGAAAGGGCAAGAAGAGTAGTCTGACTTCTAACATATATTTTTAAGGTATATCAGATTAGTTCCTCTTCAACAAAAATAAAACATGAGCTGCACTTAAATATATCAGGGATCCTAGTAAAACTGAGCAGTTGAACATTGTGTTTGTCTTGCAGTCAAGAGGTGTAGTGTCTACAATGAAGCCCTAAACGGCCCTAGTGGTACAAGAAATCTCTGTGAAAATAGCAAATTATCTCTACTGGCAACTTTGGAACAAGGATTTCGCAGCTATTTCAACAACATTGTACTGGTACAGTGTACTGGTTTGATTCACCTCATTTTACCAGTGATTCAAATCTAAAAGCTATTCCAGTGTCAGGTTTCAAAGACCTATATTAGTAGAAATACATCTCCTAAGGTGCACTGAAAAAATATCTTAACCACTAAAAATAATATTCAAATAGGGCCCAGGCTCATATATAAGTTCAAGGGGTAAAGAGGTCCTAAAATCTATCAGTGGTCAGGCACTTAAATCGGCAACTGCGGTATGTCCTTAAATTTCTGTTCAAGTTTATCAAACGCAGCTCTAGCTCGCACCACTGATGAAAACTGCTTGGGCTACATGTAGCTGGTTTCAATCAGGCTGCAGCTACAGGCAGCTGATTGCAGTGACCCTTGTTTTCAGGTCCAATTAGATCATAAGTACATGACATCAGATGCAGCATTGGCCACCACCCGTCCGCCGCCCATGTGCAGTTATAATGGACTTAAAAGGATTTGGGATTAATTGTGAACCAAATAAAAATACTCCAAGCTCTATTAGAACTGGAAAGCCGGGGAGGGATAAAGGATGCTGTCCCTACACCATCTGGCAGTGACTGACGGCTGTCATTGGGTCATGAATCGGCAGTTTTGTTGTCTATACAAAGATGAAATCAGGTACCTCTGGCCTGCACAGTGATGAAAAGACCCATGGCGTAAAGGTCCAAAATTCGTGCTTAAGGCGGGTGACCAAGTGTCCATAGGAGACTCAAATGACGCTACAAACATTGCCAATAGAATTTTAACTAATAGAATTAGGCCAAAAAAAAAATATGCCCTATTTTTCCTACAAAAGGAATGTGCCCTTCTTTACCAAATCCTGGATCCACTACTGTAATCACTTTTCCATCAGTCACAGGAGATAAATCAAGATCAATCCCAATCCATTCGAGGAACCTGGTGAAAATACCAGGAGAACAAAGCAATCAATTTGAATCAAAACCTCAGCTGAAATTAAAAAAGGTATTATCAATGAATTCCTCATGATAAGATCTCACTAATATAGGATATCCATGTAAATATGGCTTTAACTTCTAAATGTGCTCATACTAGTATAAGAGCCATAGGATATCATAGGGGTTGCATGCCTTTATACAAAATAATTAGGTCATCTAAAGGCATCCAAATCTATATAAATCGGTCCCGATCTTCTTTTACACTAAGGCCTTTTTATGGGAATATTCATGACATAATTAGGAAATATACACCATAAAGCCGCATTATTGAGGACAAAATCTAGATTTAGTGCTTCATCCCAGACTTTTATCAGTGGTGAGTCATTATAGGTGTGACAGATTTATGTAGAAAATGTCTGTCTAAAGCTGACACTTATTTTGCAGATGAATTATGCATGTTTAATGTGTAAGTCTATGTGGAAAATGATATTTCCATGCCCCTCTCATGCACACAGGGTTTTGAAATGGATTACTGGTCTTCAGTTTAATATTATGTAAAAGGTATGTTCTTCTCTGAAAACAAGAGCTAACAAGAGACTGGAATATTACAAATATTCTGATACTTGAGACAGAATATATCACAACAGCTTTCTTAAATTAAAATGATCTTTGCACCCTATAGAATTGAATAATAATCGGTAAGTTACCCGAATTGAAAATCCAATATTTCAGCTGTTTGTCCCTATCACTACTCCCGTTCCCACCTGATCCACACTGTGAAAAACAACTGTTGAATCTACCTCATAATAACTAAGCAGAGAACTGCCATAATTGGATTGCAGTGAACCAGTGTAGCTTTTATAAAATAAAAAAAAAGTCCCAGGTGGCAGTACAGTAGTAAAATGAACATCTGGAAATAATGACAGATCTCTGGAAACTTTGGGACATTTTGACATAATTCTACAGTGCAGCAATCCCTCTTGGCAACCACCAGCATAAAGGCCCTCATCTCCTCTGCTCAAGATTGCTCTTCACCATTTGTCAACCCACCCTTGGTACCACTATTGGATTCTTTGTCATCAGATACCCAGAAGGCACCCTCAATCATTTTGCTGATGTTTCCTTATACTGTTTTTTTGTAGTAGCTCCCGGCAGTGCTGCGGTACTATAGGCCTGTGGGAGAATGGAGGTGTAAGGTATCTTTTGTGGGAGGTGGCAGAGAATCAGTAGTGATGCTAGCACAATTATGGGTCTTACGATGTCCCCGTGTAAAAAGCGGTATAGTGTTGGACTAAAAAAAAACAGTTTTGAAACCCGTCTTACAGTGTCTTTTCAGGATATTGGTGGTGCATTAATTGGTTTTGGACGTGATATGCCCCTCATCATATATGTCACACGCAGAATAGGAATTTGCACAATTCCGGAATTACCCGACCCTAGGTTGCACAGTTTAGGAATCTTTAAATGAAACATACATTCTGATATTGCACAAAGCCCCAAATGAGAATGATGCCTAAAGATTTGTGGACAAAAAAAAAGAGTGATAGGTAATGAAGGCTACCCGCCCTAGGGCTTGTTATTTAACAGCTGAAGGTGGTATTCTCACAGCTTTATTCACACGTTCTGTTGGGTATATCCTTCACTGCACACACACTGTGGGAGCCATTACACCTTGATAGAGGGGTAAAAAAACACAAGATTATTAAGTATATATCTGTAGATCAACTTGTTTCCTGGGAATTATTACCCCTACCATGATATCCCTAAACTGTGCAGATTCCCACATTGCGCATAACATATACACTGTAAAAGAAATGTCATCAAAATAATGAAGGGTCCTTCGTCCCAAAGTTGCAAGAGATCCATTGTTATATTTTACAGAGATGTTGTTATTTTCACAGAAATTCCTTGTACCACCATACTGCCACCTTGGGATTCTTGTAAAAACTACAATGGTCCCCTGCTAAAAAATAACAGTGGTTCACCATTCAAATTTACAAGGATCCCTAGTAGATTCAACAGTTATTTTTACAGTGTATCAACCCTGACTTTGACTCCACAGAACTTCTCACATCTGCCTGTTTCCACCCTCACAGCAACTAATTGGTTGATGGATTGAATATGAGGCTGACCCAGTCCTTGTTAGTGGGACCTGGATAGGATAGACTGATGGGGCAGGAAGTGCTTTAGAAACAGGAAGGAAGGATTATGAGAGAGGAGACGATAGCAGGGAGCCCATTTTGAAATGGCTCTTAGGCCACTCTGGGAATATCTTCTCAGTCATTATATTGCTGATACCACTAGACTATCAAGATCCACATCAAAGGTTTCTGACCCATTTCCTTGCAACATTATCATCTCTGGGTGCTTCTGGGTCTCCCTAAATAGTTATCTATAATTGCTTTCCTTTGGAGATAATGGCACATGGGATTGAAAGGGAGGGTGTTGAGAATGGAGCATCAAAATGGGAATATAATGGGACCAGATTGGTGTGGAATTGCGTACCAGGTGATGAATAGTTGGGCATCCATTTTCTTCTCCACCCTTTCAACAAGATGGAACGAGTGGAATGAGTGTTCTTTCTTCTTCTTTTCAAATTAAAAAGGGTCCTTCTTATCAAAGTGGGCCGAATTAAATTTTATAATTGGAATATTTGTAATATTTCTCTTGAAGTGATGACCTTGTACCACACTGTAAAAGATACTATATAATGAATATTATATTATGTTATTTGTGAGTTAATTTATGACATCAGTTAAATATATAATTCATGGATGGAATGTATATGTATAGAGCCTCAGCTCGAGATACTTTGTCAAACTAGGCAAAACATATCACTGATCATAGTTCTATCACTGAGGACGTGGTCTACCAAGTATTATATCTCTAAATCATGGAGACCACTTCTGTGATTAGAGAAATGAAAAAAGGAAACCTCAGGAATCAAAAGCTTAATGACACCTTCAGTAGATCTAATGTCAGCAACTTGCTGGGACAATGATCTATCAGAGGTTTATTGAATTGTATGTAATGCTTGCAAAGCAGATATTGAAGCTGTCTGAAGGCAGTTTCACGACATTTATTCAATAAATATGGAAATCCGTCTTTTCAACATGGCAAAGATGGACGTCTGTATTTGAATTTGTGTCCAGATTTGAACAAAACCTGCCCCATACCCCCTCTGTATTTAAAATATGGACCTTAAAACCCTAATACGGACATCCATATTTGCAAATAACGACTTCCATTTTTGCAATATGGATGTCCAGGTAATAAGCGCACTGACAAGGCATCCTGGATGAAGCAGGAACGTCTAGGCGGGCGTCTAGGTAATGCATCCTTTTGAAATTGAACAGTGGTACACAATGGATGATAGCAATGGAATGAGTCCACTCCAAAAAGCAGGATAGTTTAAAAGTGTTCAAAACACAGTAAAAACACAGCCACAACACATCAATTAATTAAGATTTTGCCTGATAATCCTGCTGTTTTAATGGAATGTTTTCCAGACCAGTTCTGAGCCCTTATCTCTTGTCACAGAGTGCCGTGGCATCTCCCGAAGTTATCTCAAGAAGATGATGTTTTTTAGCTTTGAATACACTGTAAAATATATTGTGGAAATAATGGCGAAATCCTGATCCTAGACTTGTCAGAGATCCCACATTATTTTCAGAGATTACTTTTTACATTTGTGTACCACTGTACTGCCACCTGGTGCTTCCTGTGAAAGCTGCACTGATAGAATAACAGTTCAGTGTATGGTTTTATCAGGATCCCTGTTGAAAAAAAAAAAGTAATTTTTTGCATTCTATTCATATGTCCAATTCTGAAAACTAAACTGGACGCAACGTTGAATCAACATTGATAACTAACAGTAGCTGATCAACCTAACATTGATTTAATGTTCTCTGCCCACTGGGACATATGTTACAACAGATATTTCACCATTGCAATCTAATTGGATGTTTCACACTCAGACAGCTAAAGGGTAACTCTTCACCAACCTTCTTCAAAGCCCCAACATTTTCACTTGACCAACCTCTGTCAAGAGTTTTGAAAATGAATCCTTTACTTTTTTTCTCATTATAGAAGTTGGGTTCAAACCTTATATGAAGCTACAAGATAGCTACTTTAGATTATTTAAAAGTTTATTTGATATTTCCTTGCATGTTGAACCATGTTAATTTGTTATCAATGAACATATTCAGAATATGACATTTTAATTCAAATCGCGAGCTTATCTAAAAACACAGGATAATTGTAATTGTTGTTCACTAGAATGAGCTACCGGTATTAATGATATTAATAAATGCCGCATCACAATTAATAATAATGCCCGGTAGTTGCTTTTCACTATGGTTACATTTAATCCGACAATCTAATATTGCTTAAGGCATGCAGAAAGTTTATTTAATAAATTCCATGTTTATTTAATAAATTACAATTGCATCCATCTACTTTTGATAAATTACAATAGAACTCTATCCACATGTGTGTCTTAAGTAAACCTAAGTAAGAATTAAAATTGATGTGAGCAGCTCGGATCCGTGATGAACACTGAACGCTGGCTTCAAAAAAGTGCTCTTAAATAATGGCGTGTCAACAAAAAGACTTCTCCAGTGCAACCGGTGGCATGTGTCAATGAGCAGCCGGAACACTGGAGACCCTGGAGGAGCCGAGCAGGGAGCAGCTCACATTTGATCCAGGTTTGAGCAGCTCCACCTACACAGATACAAGGGAAACATTTGTTGTTAGATTAATATAGTGCTGCAATATCACATACATATATATCTTGTCAGAGTAGTTTAGTAGCTACCAATTTATTTATATGGCAAAAGTATAGAAAAAATCAGTCAGACCAGCAAAGGTTCACCCGACCAATGGCAGTGGAATATCCACTTTAGAGTGTAACCTTTCCACATCAGAGAAGAAAATCACAGCAACAGTAAACCGTCCTCCAATCAGCTAATCAGAACCCGGATAACTATTGACTCAGTGGCTTATAACCTGCCTCCACCAATCAAATGTCGTGAGAAGGCTGAGATCTTGTCCAGGAATCTGTAAAATCTTTTTTGTTCTGCAATTGAAAACAAAACTTTGTAGTTTTCTCACCCCTTGTTTCTACTCAAATCTTTCGATAGACAACGATCAAACATGAAACAGGTTCCAGTTAAAACTTTTATTGTTGACACACTCGACACCAGCCATTCTCAATAGCAGGTTACAAGGGTAGTGAATCAACCACAAGGTCTTGACAACTCAACGATAGCCAACCTCCAGTTGACTAACGTCTTGTAATAGCTTATACCATAACCCTCTCTATGCAGAAGCACAGAGAGTTCTAGAGTAACAAGGTTCTAGAGTAACAAGATCCCCATCTCTCTGGATGGTCTGTCATGACTGGACTGACCCTGAGGAAGGCTTTAGAAAGACATTATAATATATATGCTTGAGTCAAGGGCCACGTGACCACATGGTGACGTGGCACTGGGCTCTAGCGCCCTCATGCATCGAGTATGTGAAGTGTCCTCAATGTCACCAATGAGGAACTCGATGAATTTTGAATATTCCTCGATGATGACTTGCAACCACCACAATTATAGTCATGATTGTAAAAATCCTATGATTGTGATTGTAAAAAGTCTCGATAAGGGCTAAATCTTTTTTTCTTTTTTTTGTTCTGAAATAGACCCCTGTTCATTCAGCCGCACAATGTGATGCACGTAATTGCTCATTCCACCACCAGGGGAAAGGCTGATAACAGAAGCCATGGTGGGTCATAAGTCTACAGATGAAGCAACTTACATGGGGATTCATGGGTATGAAATCAGAGAGTGAGCCTTGAGGTTAAGTTGAAAAGGGCAACAATAGTTAAACTAGTAGAATTCAGCCCTCAAAATAGACGGTATTTTCACTCAGAGAGGAATAGCCCCTTCCTTACAAAATCCTGAATCCACTTGAAATTACTTATCAATATTACAGAAGAATAATTAAAATTAATGCCAATTCCTTTGAAAAGATAAAAATCTATGGCTCGTCCAAATAGAAAATTCAAGACAGTGATTTGAGGGAGCATACTGCTATTGGTGAGAGATTCCAGAATTAGCAATTCTGAAAAGATAAGAAAGCCAAGCAAAAGTAATCTGGTTAAAATACCAGGAGAATAAATCGATCATTTTGTATTAAAACCAGGTGTTTTATTGGAAGCTCTGTCCAATCAAAAACTGAGATTGGGGAAATATTCTCTCAACAGTTTTTAAGTAACTACTGTAATCCCTCATTCGAGCTGAAATTTAAAAAGCCATGATTAGTAAATGTTTCATGATAACCTTTCACCTGATAAGACTTTTATGAAAACACGGGCTCAATTTCTAAATGTAAATCGATTAGAGCCACTAGTGTTGATTCAGATTTGAATGCCCTCCTGCAATTAGATAGAATTTCTCTTTTAAAGCATAGTGACACAGGTATAGATTCATGCTGTTCAGTAGAGCATTTCTCAATGTGGTACGATTGGACACATACACTACAATTTGAAACCCTAAAACCTAGAGATCGTGATTGTAGGAAATTCAGTACAACAGAAGAATGTTAAAATAAGACAACCGAGCCTGACACAAGAATTTCTTGAGAGAGAATCTGTCACCTGATCTATCTTGAAATAACCTTTGCACAACCTTTTTCCCAAGATTCCTTTTGACCCGATTTCTCATCTTTTCAAAGTCAATGGCATTACGTATATCGAAAATCCAATAATGCCATTTTCCCCTGTCACTACACCAATGTTGTTTCATGTTGGAAGTAGTGAAATATGATTAACCTAGCAGCTTTGTACATGTATTATTGACTATTACTCACACACCTACACTGCAAAAATGGTGTTTAGATCCTAAACACAATTCTAAACATATTCTTGCAACGTTTTTGTAATCACATTGATTTCCTAAACATGTTTAGCCAAACAATGTGCTTAGCTGAAGTGTTTAGAAATCTAGGTGTTTAGGTTTAAAATTTGTGTTTAGATATTGATGAAATTTTGTGTTTAGATGTTTATGAATTTTTGTGTTTAGATGTCTAGGTGATTGGGTTTGTAAGGGTTTGCAGACATGTTTCTAAGGGTTTGCAGACATGTATCCATTAAAAAAAATAAAGGAATATTTTTTGTTTGTTTTCTCATTTACTGGAGGACATCAGCAGGTATTTACTTGGCAAAGTCTCCCAAGATGTCAGCCACAGCTATATACACGTACATGTACATACTGCATTAGAATGAGAGACTTCAGAAAGTACAACAGCTTGGTGGGAAGGACATTGCTTTATACTTTACAAAATAACATGAAATAGGTGTCAGTTATCGGGCTCTTTGATTATTTTATGGTAATGATGGTGGTGTTAGTTGAATTTAGTCAGTTTTCTATTGCTGTTTTTATTTTCACGACATTCAATGAAATTACACTAGGCTACACAAGGGGTTTGGGGATATTTGTCACAACATTTGATTATAACTGTGTGCAGATAGTCCATTCAGAAGTAGTGCTGCCACCTGGTATGGATTTGACATCCAAGTATCTAAACATATTGATGTTTAAATCTAAACACCTAGTATTCAAGTGTTTAAACTCTAAACATCTAAACATGTTTAGCAAACATGTTTATGTATTTAGACTAAAAGTATTCTTTTCCTAAATGTGTAGTTGATGAGACACCTACCTGACATATATGTTTAGGTTTTAAACATGTTTAGACCTAAACATGTTTAAAATCTAAACACCATTTTTGCAGTGTAGCTCATATCTCATGACCAGTGAAAGCACCTCAAATTGCCATGAAACAGATAGATAATCATCTTTTTAATTCATTCAAAATGCTTTTGAGTATTTGTGAGCAAGAACAAAGAAATAAATGCAAAGGTTCACTCGAATTGTGTCTGAATTGTAATCTCATGAGGTGAGTCCAAGTGAGAGAACCCTCAGATGCTCAGTGAGATCCAATACAAGTGAACCTTTGTCTATTTACCACCTGCCCCAGCAATCTCCCTTGGCAACCACCAGTCATAAGGGCCTTCATCTCCTCTGCTTAAGATGGCCCTTTACTAGTTGGCAACCCTACCTTACCATTACTATGTTTGTCATATAGCCTGCAGGGATCGTCAATCTTCTTAAGCATGTCTCCTTATACTATCTATTTGCAGTAGCTCCGGGCGGTGCTGAGGAAGTAGGCCTGCTAAACGGTGATGTTTTAGGCCAGGAATTTTAGCTCAAAAAAGGCCCTTTGGAACAAGCTGATTTTTTTCAAGAAATATGCCCAGAAAGGTCATGAAAGACTAAAACCTCCCGCAAATCCTCCTTGTGCTCACTCGGAAATTCAAGATGGCGTCTGGACTGGCATTTTCCTTCAAATAATGTTATTCTTCATTCTATACTTGAGTTACTATGATAAAAATGTTTAGCCCCTTTAGATAATCACATACTTAGAACATTCTAGCATTTGAAAGAACTTGTTATATTGTTATATACTGAAATCCTTATCAACAATCATTAAACATCTTATACATTATTCACCACTGTAAACCTGAATTAAACTTTAGTTAAATTGCCATTTGCTCAAACAGTTGGCAAATGTGGACAAATTCCTATTCAGACTTACTGCAAGCCTCCTGTCCCAGGCCTAAAGTCAGTTGTAGTTCAGCCTCTTACAATGCATGAAGACCGCCAGTGTTTGCAGATAGCCAGTGTACTTGATTGCCTATGGGTTGTAGGCCATGTTCTAGAGCTAGGACCATGTCCTTCACGGAGTGGCTATAAGAAAGATACCTAGACCTGTCTAATCTAAGCACAATCTACACTGCACTGTGTTTTTCAAAGAAGGAGTGTGAGAAGAATGGTCTCAGCACATGTCCTATGACATTCGATCAATCACTCTATGTGAATGCTGCAGAAGCTCATATTCTCACATTTGCAGCAACTATCTGCATTTTAATGAAGACACAGAATGCATGGATAACATAGACATGGAGCAGAGCAGAGTAGCCGAGAAACTTCAGAAGAAGTATGCATAACAGAGCTCAAGCAGGTCATTTCTAAGCTCTAGATGATGCTGCTACCCAAAGCAAATCTGGGTCCAAGTGAGAGACAGTTGGAACCTGTTTTACACTTTCTACATGCCGAGAGGACAGATAGCAGCTGCTCACTGCCAGGAAGATGATCCCTCACTTCCATGCTGCAGGTCATTTACCATATGCCAAATCAGCTAGACTGTACCTTCAACAGTTGGAAGCTCTAAAGAACACAATACCTGGACAGGAATACTCAAAGTGGACAGAGAAGGTCTTCTTTACAATCCAACAATGTGAGGAATTCCAGGAAAGGAACTTCTCTGACCAAATAATTGAACAGATTTGAATGCTCATACTGTAAACAGCAGGTGGGATGACACATAGTAGGGGCATAACAAAAAGTACTCTTACAAAATGGGTAAATTGCTTACCTCAGTGTGTACCTGTTTGTGATGCATTGGAGCAATTCACTGGAGTGCACCAGAACCATACCTCAGAGCAACATAAAGGCGTGTGACCCAACTGCCAGACAAGAGACAGCCAAGATTGGCAAATGTTCATGAATTGGTTTCAGGAACATCCACGATTCATTGGCTATGAGAGAGACCAGCTTGTTTCTATTTCAACTGAAATAGTTTCAGATTCTTCTGTAAATTGCAATGATGCTGTGAAAGTCGGATCTGCAGCAGCATCATGGACGGACAGGAAAAGATACCCTGATGTCACCCTTCATAGAAATGACAAGGTCATCTATCATCATAAATAGATCTATATGCTGTGTGCAACCAACCCATGTATTCTGTACAACATTTATAAAATGCAAAATGCAATTGGAGAGACTCTGCATTGTTTACTTCCTATTCATGCCATAACAGGATGTGATACCGTGTCCGCCTTGCACTGGTAATGTACACAAAAGGATTTGAATATGGTCCATAAAAATCAAGACTATGAACTTATGGACACATTTATGAGAAGTGCATGTACACACAATGAAGTTGAGGTCACCAGAGAGAAGTTTCTTCTCGATATTTATGGAGTCACAAACTCTCAAACATTAAACTAATATAATCATTTTGCTTATAAGAGGGCAAATTTTGCAAAAGGGTTGCTGAGCTCCTCATTTAAGTTGTCTAGCCTACCTCTAATTTGTGCTGCAGGGAAGCAACATTCTCACAGATCATGTCATACAGTGTAGGAATTGCTGGGCAACTCCTTACCTCTAACATAATGGAGATGGAGACTTGAGGAGGAAGTTCTGGCCCCCAGCACCAAATAAGCTGCTGAAACTATAGATCTTCTCACCAAGTATGGGCCTGATCTACAACATGGGTTTACTGAAGGGAATTTTCAGTTTAAATGTAGAAAAACAGAATATATGAGAAATGAGGACAATATCTCATTTTAAAGCAAAATAATTGATAGGAATAGCCCACAATAGGGGATAACTTGGCATAAACAGGCTTATATGCTGCCACATATCGAACTTTCTGAGGCATTGTTGGCCTTAATATGTGTCACAGAGAGGATGTTTATAGCATTTTCAGAACACTGATTTTGTAGTTTTCAATACAAACATTTTTGAAATTCATTTTATTAAGATTTCTTATGATTGAACTTTGGCTGCAAATATAAGCCCACTCCTTCCCCTCTGGAAGCCCCGTCCCCAAACAATTTCATCTCCTATTATGGTTGTAAACCCTCACTACTTGCTCTAATTTGCACCTACTTAATGGTTCCCATGTGTAACGCTTCAAGAGATTTTAACATTTCTGTCCAATCATTGCCATACAGCATATTTGCATTCATTTGACAAATCTGACAGTGTCTCAGCAATCAATTGAGGAAGGATTCAATGCATTTGAAAGGGAAGCATGTCTACAGTCTGGATGGATCTCAAGGCAGATTCTGCTGAAAAATGCCAATTTCCGACAATCTGGCCGCCTGTTTGGTGACCGATATTTTTCAAAGTAATGGTGCTACAGTTATCAAAAAAGTCTCAAAAGAAGTGGAATTTTGTTTTACAACTTTTGTGGACTTCCCATGTGCATACAAAAATAAGTTTCTCTTTAATGGCTGTGAGAGTGGTGAAAGGTAGAGAAAAATTGAAGATTCAGAATACCTTTGCCATGGTTTCCATGGCAACTAGTCACATGATTTTCAAAATATTGAAGTAACAATACTACATTCAGAAAGCCCTTTATCTTAGCTTTAGAATGATATCTAGATCACTATCGCAGCTTAAGGGGTTAGGAAATTATCAGAGACTTTTCAAAGAAAGTCAGGGAAACAGTTTTGAGTCCCATACTTGGTGAGAAGATAGTAAGTTGTGCCTGCAAGGCAGTTGGATGTTAAAACTCATGTGGCTGCAATAAAATGGGCATGTCTTGCACATCAATATGCAAAGACTGCAGGGGAGAGACCTGAAAAAACAGAACCGCACCAATGCTTGATGATGATGTGAAGAGGAACTCCTCTGAGGTTGAGTATTATGTGTATATATGCTATTGATAAAGAAATGGCATGTTGTGCATCAGGAAATATGTTTTCAGTGACTAATTGTTCAAAAGAATGAAATCATAAAACAACAGTCAATATATAAGCCATACGGTTTGCAGTCTGTTCAAGTTCCAATGTAATTCAACACACACAAACAAAGAGGTTATTCAATTAGCTGAATGAATTACTTGACAGCATAAATGATCTACTGTTTTTCCATTTAAAATCATATGAATAATGTATAAGATCTTTAACAAATGTTGATAAGGAGTTCAGTATATAACAATACAATGAGTTCTTTCAAATACTAGAATGTTCTAAGTCTGAGTGAATAAAATAATGATGATGACCTGTTTGGTAAGGCTGAAGCATCTTTAATGCTACATGCCGCCAGTCAATTCTTCAGATAGTTGACTCACAAGTATCATAAGAGGTTTGGATAGTTATGTGTCCATATGTTAGAACCTGTATCTCAGTAACCTAGTGATCACACCTTATAGCAGTAAACAGGATGGTAAAAATCTCAAATAATGAAAATATGGGAATCTCCACAATTAGATAGAGGGTGTGCAAATTTTTGTCAAGGTTTACAGGTTAAATCCCCCAAAGAACTGAATAGAATTTACCTTGTGCAAATCTGTTGCTACCAGTATCTCCTAAAAGATTCCAACCCATTTCCTGATGGCAATACCATCTCAAGGTGTTTCTGGGTCCATAAAATAAGCCATAATTACTTTTCTTTGGGGGATAATGATACATGGGATTGAAAGAGAGGGTGTTAGGAATGGAGTATCACAATGGAAACATAATGGGACCAGATTGGTGTGAAAAAGGCCTCTCAGGTGGTGAATGGTGAGGGCATCCATTTTCCTCTACACCAAGATAGGATAAGGAGAACAATCAATTGTGAGGATTACTTCCTTTTTTTTTTGTTTCAAATGTAAAAGGGTCCTTGTCTTTAAGGTAGTTACATTTGAAATTGATTATCAGAATAGTTATTTGTAATAGTTATCTTGAATTGAAGACCTTGCACCACACTGTAATACATGCTATAGAATGAATATTGTTCATGTGACTTGTAACATTATCTGTAAGACTTGGTTAAACATAGTGATAATCCTTTGATGGAACCTATGTACAAAGCCTCAGCTCGAGATACATAGACAAAGGTTCACGAGTGTTGGGTCTGATAGTTTTGAAAGGTTTTTGAACTCAGATAACATGACATAAATACAAACAATCACTCTTGTTGGGTCTGACTGAGGGTTTCACCTCGTGAGATAATTATTATTTACAGGTTTTATGATTTGGGGTGTTGTTACTGGCCGTGAGATATGGGATAGGGATTTAACCTATGGGACATTTGTATTGCACTGCTTCCAGCATGAAATAATCTGGGTTGAACATGTCACTGATTATGATTTTGTAATTGATGATATGGTCCACCCAATTTCTCAGAGACCACTTCTGAAATTAGAAAAATGAAAACTTAGAAAACTCAAACCCTTATTGATGCCTTCAGTAGATCCACTGTCATCATCTCGATTCATAAATGTTCTACCAAAGGTTTATCTATGAAGGATTTCCTATGAAGTGCATGCAGAGCAGATATTGACGTTAAAGCCACGGAGAAGCATGAAGTCTGGGCAATGCCTTCTTTCCACACCCAACATTAAAAAAAACACACATAAAAACACATCAATTAATCAAGATTTAACAGGATAATCCTGCCGTTTTAATGGGACCTCTTGTCAGTTTTTATGTTCACCAGACCAGTTCTGCCAAGCAAGCCCTTATCTCTTGTCACAGAGTGCCTTGACATCTTCCAAAGTCAAGAAGATAATGTTTTTGAGCTTTGAATACAATGTAAAATATGTCGTCGAAATAAAGCTGGAATCCTCATCCTAGTGTTGCCAGAGATCCATGATTATTCTCAGAAAGATTCCTTTTCACATTTGTGTACCACTTACTGCCACTTGGCCTTTCATAAAATCTACACTGGTTCACCGCAGTACAATAACAGTTCGGTTTTATGAGCATCGCTTTTGATTCAGTTATTTGTTAGAGTTTATTTATATCCAATCCTGATACAATAAATTTGACATAGAATGTTGAATTGACATTGATAGCTACCAGTAGTTGATTAACCCAATATTGATTCACTGTTATGTTCCCACTGGGACATAGGTTACAACAGATATTCCCCATTTGCAATCTTATCAGATGTTATACAATCACAGAGCTAATGGGTACCACTCCACCAGCCTTCCTCAAAGCCCCAACATTCTCACTTGATCCAACCTTATGTATAGTTACAAGATGGCTACTTTAGATTATTTAAAGGTTTATTTGGTATTTCTTTGGATGTTAAATCACATTGAATTGTTATCAATGAACGTATTCAGGATATGGAATTTCAATTCAAAACCAGATCATATACCCCAAAACACAGGATGATTGCAATTGATGATCATATGATGGTTAAGATGTTTCTTCAGAAGTTCTTTTTGGAAGATTTCTTTGTGGGGGGGGGGCATTCTGTAAGATGGCCAGTTTAACCTCATTTTCTACATTGTTTGCCTCAACAATGTCCTTAACTTGCTGTTTCTGTGTGTCACTTAGATCTTCTCAGATTTTATATTTTAGAGGTTCATTTCCCTTTGGGAGTTGATCCATGGGATCTTCCCCACAATTGATTGGGAATAAATCACATTTTTTTCTCAGTTGACGTTATTGAGAGAGTGCTGGTTGTTGAGTGTGACAGCTTGTTTGATGCTAAAAAGCCTAAATACACCAAGATTCATGTGCTTTTTAATTTTGACAGGGAAATCATTTGGGTTTGCTACAATTACTGGAACCAATTTCAGCATTGATCTTGGCCTGACAATGGCGTGCTTCATTAGTACCGGTAGGGTAATTCCTGCATTCTCAGTTATTCCAGTTTTTCCCACTATGTTGCTATTTTCCATTACCATGGCGTTGAAGGTGGCTTCAGGGTTGGATGGTATGGAGATACTTTTTACTGCCCTGATGAAGTTGGGTGTTTGGGGTTTAGGACCAAAAGAGATTTTTGCCTTGTACTTTGTCATAAAATTTACACCTAAGATAAGTGGGTGGTTTAACTCATGGACCACATGAAATCTGGTTCTAAATTCATGCCTATCAATGAGGAAGTCAAGGGTCATTGAGTGATTTACCTGTATCGGGGTTTTATCAGCCAATAATACTGTAAGTCACGCGCGTCTACCATGTCTAAAGTTGGTTGTGGTTGATACTCTTTCAGCCATGTTTTGGCTAATAAAAGACAGGGAGTCGCCAGAATCAATAAGGGCTCTATAGAAGTGGTTATTGCCCATATTTGGCCTAATCCAGGTTGCTGTTTTATAGTAGCAAGGTCATGTCGGCCAAGTAGTCTTTTGTAGACTCATTAGGCTGCTGTTTCCTGCTCCTGTATCCCTTGAGGAGGGTGGTTGGGTCAGATGTTCCGAATCTTGCTAGGAAGGCCTCATATACAACGTCCTTGTCCTGCATGATTGGTTTGTCCATTATATTGGTAAAGTGTACATGCAGGGGGCATGTAGGTCAGGTATATTGGGGTGGATGTTTCTAATAAAAAATTTGAATTCAGTCAGGAACCTGGTGAGGCCTTATCAAAAGGTTCTGGCTTGTTAAATGAACCTAATTGAGCAGATGTGAGCTTTTCACCGTCCTTCACACCTGGTGATCCTGTGTTTTGGTTAAGGTCAGAGTGTCCTAGTTTTGGTATCACTGGTGTAGAGTGTGCTAATTGGGGGTACCCTGGGGGGGGTAAGGCAATCGCACTTGGGGGGGCTGATTGGCTACATAACCAGGGGGTCATTGCACAAACTGTGAGAATGCTGCTTTTCTCGCTGTGTTTGTGTGAATCCATGACACAATCATTTTCTTGTTGTTTTTTTTGTCTTTTTGTGACCTGAACATGCACAAAAATAAAATAACCATTGCACAATCATTTTGTTGTTGTTGGAATGTCGTTGTGTGACTTTTGTAATGTCAACAGTGAGAGTAAAAAAGGCAGTTACTCAAGAGGTACTGCTTTTCATTCTTTTAGCATTGGTTCCTATGGGGACCATCGTTGTAGCAATTTCTGAAATCTTCTGTTAATTCTAAGACATACTGTAATTATTTCTGACCTCACTTTGTTTTGTTTATTAAGTATAAGTTTCACAACCTGTTCTAGTGATTCATGATTACTCCTATTAATTTTACAACGACACTTCCTTCAGAATTGGTTCTTATGGGAGACCATCAGATGAAGTTTAAGTCACTAGAAAGTTTATGTGCTAAAAGAAATCAAAGTTTTTTCTACACATGGCACAGACACACTCTTCCCCCTGCCTGTACCCCATCAAGGGCATATCCCAAAGAAACAATAAAATAAACAATGGGCAGTGTGAGTCTACATAGAAATATATAACAAAGACGAGAGGGGCAATTTCAATTTCCTGACTGTATCTGATTATTCCCGACTTGGTTTGGTTATTTCTCAACTACAAATGCATTAGATCAGTGAGATCTCATCTTGTTATGAAGATACATACAGAGGTCGTTGTAGGCTGCAGTGAGAATGGTATGCCACCTAGTGGAAATTGTTTGAACTCCGATTCGAGATTTGGTGTGCCGTTTTCAAGGGAAAATCTACAATATAACACAGATTTTGTACTGGAAATTGGTAGATAACATGTTGAAACTTCTATGCGGAACTTTCCAGCATGTAAATTGGACTGTAAACAAGGATTTTAGACTAAAATAAAAAAAAACTAGAGTACAGAACCGAAAATGACCAAAAATCTCGTTGTTGCCAAAGTAGGTCAATTTACACTGGTTTCCTGTGCAACAACAAGAATGCAACAACAATTCTTGTTGTGAAAAGGCAGAATGATTGTGCAACGGGAGCAGAGTGCTCTCTTTGTTTCTCTTGCTGTGTTTTAGGCTTAATTACATAACGAAGATTCGTTGTTTGTGCAATGACCCCCTGGAGGGGTGTAGATATTGTTAATTATCTGGCCCAAGTTGGGATTGTTTGGGTTCAGTGCTGGGGTGCTTGTTGCTGCTGCCACCTGGTGTGAGTTTACTGCGTTGGCGCTGTTTGTTTGGTACAGCGCTGCTTGCGGGGTGGGCGTGGCAGTTGCGGTGCTGTTGTTGGCGCTGTCCTGGAAAGCACTTGGTGGGCTTAGCCTGGTTCCAGCCAAGGCATTTTGATGGGATGGGCTATAATTGGGTGCTGTGATATGGGGGGCTTCGGTGGAGTGGATCTGGTTGCCGCTGAATGCTGGGTTGGGTCTGATTAGTTGTGAAACTACTGGTGTTGACTGACTGGCCATGCAAGGCTTTGAAAAGCTCTGTTTTCATGGAATCGATGTTCTTGCTTAGCTGCTCAGTCATTTGGTATGTAAAATCCTCAGACCTTCTTAGGACATCCAAATTGGCTTTTGCTGTCCTTCTGAGATTGTGGGCAGCTTCACTCTCCATTTGCCCCCTCCAACAGTAAATGTCATCTAGTCTCTGGTGCACCCTGGTCCATTGATCGGAGTTTTCTTGTCCACTTCTTTTAATTTCAGTAGACAAGGCACTCACTTGTTTGGTGAGCAGCTCAGAAAAAGAGTTGCTGACTGCCTGAGTGCATTCCCTGACCAGACTTCTCTTCAGGTCATCCTGATCGTAACAGGGGGGCTGGCCTTTGGACATTGTGGGGCCGGCTCTATGGGGGAAGGTGACTTCTGTATCCTCTCCAGAAGAGATGATGACTGGAGGTGAGTTGTAAGGTGCTCTGGCTCCTCTATTTAAAAGGGGGGTGGTTGCCACTAGGTGAGACCTACTGGTGGTGCCGTCCACACTTCTCAAAAGTCTATAACCAGTGGGCGTTCTCCTTCTGAGAGGCGAGCTAGATTGTGTCCTCCTCCTGTGTCTAGGTTGGGGTCTGCTTGCTGAGTCTACGGACCTTGTTCTGTACTGGGTTGTGGGTGTGTACACAGGTGGGGGGTAGTATAAATCCTCCTCCTGGGATGTGGATGGGTGGTGGTAGGTTCTGGGGTGGTCACTATTGGGGTCAGGCCAATTGTGCTCTAAGAGTCTATTGATATGGGCTGAAAAATTAGAAGTGTTTCCTACCACTTGTTTTTCAGAGTAGGTGCTGGAACGAAGATGGTTTGCTCTACCTACACCGTTCTCATATGCTGATCTCCACCTAGATATGGCTGATCCAATTCTGTCTCTCCAATAATCAGCATCTAGGGAGGTGTCAGAATCTGAGTCTACGACCACAGGGCTTTTCCAAACCAGGGGTAGTTGGTTTGCAGACCTTGTAACGGTAGTCACTGCGTCAATACCGACCTGTGTTGAGTTGTTCCTGATAGGCGCGGTGTGAGACAGGTGGCTGCAGTGATGCAATATCCTCCAGGGTGGTTTGCAGGCCTTGTGGTCTATCCTCCAGATGTGGGTCCAGGTACAGGTGTTTGGTGTACCTATGATGGGTATATCAGAGGTGGGGCTCATTATACCAGATAGTGTACTGGTGTGTGCTCCAGTATTGTTGTCTACAATTGTGGGGGAAAATTGTTCAGTACCAGTACTCACAGAGTGATGTACACATGGTTGAAGGGCTGTGGGTATAACTGGATCCAATTTGAGTGTGACAGGTGAGGAATTCTCTCTCTGGAAGTGGTGTGTTGCAGATGCAGGTGGGTTGGGCGCATCTAGCCCAGGTGATGTAAAGGCACGTTCAGAAGCGGGCTCCTTGGGTGTTGTCTCACTATTACTCATTGCTATGAGAGGTAATTGTAGTGGGATATTCTGAGGAGTTCTCCACCATCGTGTCAACAAACTGTTACAAGTGAGTGAAGTGATAAACACTGAATCCAGAGAAGTTCATTTGATCCTCTTTATTGCACAGCTGACATGAGTGTTCGTACAGTTGGTAACAATGATACACTCGCCAGTGTCCAAGCTCTGTCCCTGAGCCTATAGCTCAACCTGTCCTAGGTCCTGGTATATGGTGTGAAGAGATGTAAGGTAGAGATATTGGGAGCTGCTCATGCGGCATATTAGATACTCAGCTGAGCAGCTCGCAGTATGATGACACCTGCTCTCTGCGACATTGGATGTTGCAATACCAGGCAGAGAGCAGTTCGCCACTTGGACCAATGAGGGACAAGGGCGTGTCGTTGGATATGCCCTGGTCCCAAAATAGCGTCCACTGAAATGTCGCAATACCTCCAGTGGGGTTGTGGCTGAAATAATCTGGTTTGGCTGTTGTGAAATCCATGTTGGGGTGACACAGGAGCAGCTGACTGGAGGAGGTGGGGTTCGGTGTTGTGCGACCCCGCCTACTATCGAATTAATAGATAGGGGCAGGTGGTAAGCTTGTGGACAGAGCTCGGGCCTGTATGGCGAAGAAAGTAATAAAGGTGTGAAATAACGATAATATCCAGAATCGTCCATTGACATTTTCATGGGTTCTGGCCATTTATTTTTTTCTTTGGTAGCAAGGGGAAAAAATTAGTTCCTCGTTTTTACCCAGAAAATTACCCTTTTTGGCCCTTTGCACCCCTGTAGCTCACTTATTATGCATAGGAGATAGGCAAAACCATGGTTCCCCTTCAAGCTCTGAGCATCAAAAACCCAGAATGCATAAATAACACAACTAGATCTCTTATTCTGAGCAATTTGTTGAGTGGGAGGCAAAGACAACCCATTTGATGATGATCTGTGACTATCAGTCATATCCCAGTCAACAAAATAACGTTATTTAACGTTGAAAACCCGTTTTTAACGTTTTAAAACGTTTAGCCATGATAAGGGGCCATAGGGAAACGTTCTGAAACGTTTTGTAACAGTTTTTGTTCACTGGGATGTTACACTGTAGGGTAGAGTGAAAAATGAGGCACGTACAGTTCCACAGTTCCTACACCACAAAGTTTTCAACAATAACTTGTATTAGGTAAGTAAACTGATTCTTACAGTGATTACATATAATGCCTGTTATTGTGGACTAATAGACAAACTAAAAAATCATTGATTTCTCATGTGTTTTCTTTTTACTTTGTCTCATAACATTCAGAGCACTGGGGGAAAACTTTAAAAACATAAATAGGCACCTATCTTATTGTCTGCTGCTCTAAATATTGATTATACATTGTACAAGAGCAAAACTATGGTTTGCAAGAGAGATCCAGACCTGACTATCCTAACGAAAATGGAAAATATCTAAAATCTTGAACTTTTAGTCATGTTTCCCTCCTTCCCACTGAAAAATATGGTTTTGGCCCAATCTCGGTGCAATTGACCATATGTTGCTGGCAGTAGAAGTGACTGTAATTGTCAAAAGTATTAACGAGTGATATAAGAACATATGAAATAAGGCAGAGGGTGTATAAAGACTAAGAGTATTGACTGCAAATCTTTAGCTACATGTGTTTCCCAAAGAATCACCAATTTCTAAGAAGCATTCTGGAGGGCCTTATGATGTGTTTATGTTGCTTCTAGGTTCCTCAAATTGCCTATAATTGCTTTATTTTTCAGTACAATGGCAAATATATTCAGAGAGGGGTTGTGAGAATTGAGCATCAAAAAGGCAATGTAATTGAAACAGATTGGAGTATAATCAGTGTCACAGTGAACAGATAGCTGGCCACTATCAAAGCAAATCAATGATTTATTTGTAATCAAGAACACTTACAAGTTTCACGCTTATATATCTAACAATCATCAAATACCAGTACTTTCTCACTTAGCAGAGATGAAATTAATAAACTGCATCCCAATTCTATTCCCATTTACATAAGGCAAGGAGAAAGGGTGCCCCGTGCTAAAAGTCAACTTTAAAATTCAAATCACTAGCTTTACAGTGATATATTGCATGAGAAGTTCTCCTGTTAGTTTTGGAGGAATGGCTTGCTAAATATGGGTAGGTGTGACCATTTAGTGGATGGCAATAAGCTCTATGTCTAATCGGTCATGAGATGTATAGCTAATTAGCATAATTTATGTTAATTAGCATAAATTTCTATTCTTTTGCCCATAACTTTTGATCTAGAAATGGTATTTTCATTCTGTTTCCACCATAGTAAACCTTGTGGGATGTTCCTTCAAATGGGATCATTGATTTTCTTATCTAGAATGAAAATCATGTTTCCATGGCAACAGAAATCAACAAAGATGCCTATTTTGGCCCAAAAACATTCTTTTCACATGCCAAATTTGGAACCTTACCACCCAAAATAGAACGTTTTTATCAAAAACCATTGAATTCTCCATAAGAAAGTAGCCTATAAAGGTTTTAGTTATATTTTTTCCTATTCTAGCCCATAGTGGTGCCCCCTAGTGGCTAAATCTGGTACTAAATCCCGCAGGAACTATCTTTTCTGCTTGCTGGCTCACAGGTAAGAATTGTTCAAATTAATGAAAGAAATTTCTAGACTAATTCCAGAATAATTCTTTACAATGTTTATGAAAATTGTCTTATGTGCTTTAATCACTTTGATCATTCTACTTTATTGTCATGTAGGGAATAACACTTTAAATGATCAAGATCCATCTTTTACAAAATAATCATTCAAATAGACAACTGAAACAGCCAATCCCAAAACACAAAATATGAATGAAATTGTTGATCACAACTTTTAGACTATAGGGAAGGAGGTTTGATCAAGTTGCTTTAGAGGCCACCACTTTCTTTGATTTTCTTATCAATCCAGTTCTTGAACTTGGCTACACGGGTGTATACAGAGGCCCGAATAACACGACAATATCGACTCGACCAAGAAGACACTCCACCAAGGAACCACTTATCATCTTTCCTACAGACAAGTGGACCTCCTTCATCACCCTAAAAGTGTGTGTATAAAAGTCAGAGTGTTATGAATGGAATTGAGAATATTTATAAATTTATTCATTTACACAACAAATATCTCCAACATATTCCTATTCAACTAATTGAATGTGATGAATGAATATTTCAGTCTTTATTCTTTCTTCATGGTATCATTATCTTAATTGTGATTGTGTAAATATTGGGTTCATGTGTGCAAAGAATAATACATACATAACAGGATCCACTGATATCATTCCTTGCACAGATATTTGTATCTAATATCCTTCCAACATGATCCACATTGCACACATCATTTGTTAGTGGTGAATTAGCCGCCTCATTCAGCACATTGCTGTCACCGATGGCTAAAGAACGATGAAGGACCTTGTACATGATATGTCCAGGAATACAAAATCTTGAACATAATTATCATGACTATTATCTTTTGGTAATATTGTTTTCTAGATGATCAATTTTATTTTCATCCTACTTCATGGTGGTTCCATTGATACTTTTAGGTTATAATTATTGTAAAGTGAGTTGAGGGGCACAAGATACAAATTTATGAGATATGACTTAATACCGTCAGGATGATAATTATATATTATTACATATAAAGAAATGTTCATTTCATTTATTATGGAAATAACAGAGGGTTCCCTTTTTTGCACTTTTGACCATATTGGATTGGTACAAAGTGTTATTATGTGTCCCCTGGAATCAAAACATTTGATGAAATATGTATGTATAGAGGAATGCCAGTTTGTGTGTGTTAGATATGTGAATAACATGGAGAGCCTGTCAAATCGTTCGGGGACTATATTTTCTACACCACATTCATAACTGGAAGTAAATGATCCAGAAAGACTACAAGGGAGCAACTGATACAGAATTCTGAGTCTAAATTTTTCCTTGATGTCATCACATCTCCCAGCATAAACATATGAAAATGAATATAGGAATACCAGTTTTTGTGTATCTCATTTGTATAACACACTCGAGGGTAAAGTGACAGGCTCTTGATGTTTTAGTGGTTTGTATATATATATATATATATATATATATATATATATATATATATATATATATATATATATATATGGGACTATATACTCCCAGGTATATATATATAATTAATGAGTGATACGGTGGTACTACTTGTCTGTGCGCATGATTTTCTATGACGTCACACATAACATTTTTCTCCAGTATATAAGGCCCGGCAGTTGAACTAACCATCAATTGGCTTCATATACTCGGACAGCATACACCACGCTGGGTGGTGCTGGAAATTTTAAACTTTACTGTGATATTGTATTATCTGTATATTACTATTATATTGTATTATATTGTTATTCTATATATTGCTTGTTATTGTATCATATTGTAAATTATTGTCTTATTTTAATAAAGGCATGTATAGGATTGGTATTGACAAAATCAATTCTCACCAAACCCAATGTCTCCTTATTATTCCATATTTATTATTATAACATGTCTATTAATATAATGATGTAGTTATTATTATTACCGGTACTCCGGATCAACACATTAACTTATATATATATATATATATATATATATATATATATATATATTCATATTATCTAGTTTGAAGTAAAACCAGATAAGAGATAAGTAATCTTGGGTTAGTGCAACCGGCACATATCAATCACTCATTCAAATTACATTCAGGTTCGAAGATCAATGCTGCTCTAGGAAGAACCAGCTTGGTAAAAGTAGTCCTACCTTGAGCATGGTCAAGATCTGACTAACACCTTCCCCTGCCTAAGGTAGGAGTGGAGTAAGATGAGTAGTGCTGCCACCACCCCGCAGTGGCCAGTGGTCGGAGTGACCTCTAGTAGCTACCGGTGCTGGGCGCACTGCCCTCTCGAGGAAGACGTTTTTTACTATATTACACCCTACAACCCCCTACAATGTCAATACACATATTTAATACCACAAAGTGGCATGATTGTATCCATTTTTATATATTTCGATTCATTGATCTGATGAAATCAAGAACTAACCTGTTAAACCCCAGCCAGTAATAAAGCAGTCATCTTTAGGTCCAAACTCCATATCCTCTGTTTGCGGGAAGCAAACCGGGAAGACCTTTGGGCCAAGTTTAAGCTTCCTTGACAGTTTTAATAGAGCGATGTCACAAGGCCATGGAGAACGATTGATATAGTCTTCATGCTGGAGCAAAGGGCAACATGAATCACTTTGTAATGCATAACTCATTCTTATTCAGAAAGAGATGTTTCAATGTGACAACAAAGATCTATACTTTGATGTCATGGGGAAGTTTGTATGCCTAGGCAAATAGCAAATTGTGTACAATCAATTAGAAAAAAAAAAACTATGATGTTCAATTCAATTTCGAGTATTTTTTATTTTAATTTGTGACTCCTATTTTAAACTCATCAAATGATCTGATAGAATTATCACAAATTTTACCACAATGATTTTTGATGTGTCAACGCGGACTTCATTTCCACTTTCAGTAAGGAGATCATGTTCTCCAGCAACAACATTAATAGAATCAAGACTGCAATATAAAGAAAAAGGTGATAGGCTTTTGGGCTTTTGTATCAGGAGTAAATGGAGCATCAGGTGGTTTGTACTGTAGACTGTTATCCCTGACTTTGTAATCTATTGGTATCTATTGTATCAATTAAGCTCATTTGCTTTAACTGAAACATGCACATGCAGTTGATTCAACAAAATCACATCCCAGGTAAAGTTATGCAGATGATGTGACAACAGTTCAGCTTCACAATAGGATAAAAAAAAAAGCAATGTGCAGGTACATGGTGCCAGCCAGATGTGAACGATATTTCTTTTCAATCTCATAACTAAATGGTTTTCCTTCTTGCACTTCATTTTCAAGGCTTAAGTTTTGTTCTTCAAGGTTTTCATTAGAAAGTAGATTCATTGTATTGTTTTTTTTTCTTTTGAGCGGTAGCTGCAATGAATATTCCATATTCAAAAGTAATTGCTTACTCATAGACACAACCAGCAGAAGTAACAGCCCATTCATCAGAAAGGAGCACAGCACCACAGGAGTGGCCGTCATTCGTCTGCAGAGATAACTGCCAGGGCCAAGAGTTGGGCTTGGCTTCCCTCCCCCCAAAAATGTAAGGGGTGTCTCCATTACTAAGAAATCGTTTCCCGCAATCTGTGGCTGCAAGGAAGTTACTTTTATTTTCATTCACACTTCATACATGTTTTGTTGACACCCAGGTCAAACAACATTAACTATTAGTCACTGATTTTGCTGAACCTCTTAGCTACATTATTTACATTCCTATGGTTGGTAGGCTGTACAATAGAAAGGATTTATTCATGCTTCTGTTTTACAAGCAGGAAACTAATTTCATATGTAACCACTGAAATGATAATGAAACCACTGTCCAGTTATATTGATTGCTTATTATAATAAATACTAGTAACCTTAGTCTATCAAGCATTTTCCCAAAAGTGAGGCTGTGGCACATAATTATGCAGATACAGCTTATACATAGGATTTATGATATCCATACTTACTGGGAGCAGGAGGTACCTTGCAGCACTTGAGGGCAGGATTACCACAGGTATTGATTTGACCTTCCAGCTCTCCATTTTGGCAGGTCTTAGCACAAATACCACCTACCTCCTCACATGTTGATCCTGTTAGGGTAGAGTCATTTACTGCTGATTGGAGGCCTTGGTGGATTTATAGGGACATTTCAAATGTTGGCTTCTGGTAAGGGAGGTGCAGTACTCACTCTGATGTGTCATGTCTCTCTGTTTCTTTTTTCTTTAGGGGATCAGGAGGTTATTTTCGCAAAACCAGTTCTTAGCATAGGGGTAGAATGTTTCATTTTTTTCCAATATCTGTGGTGGTGTCTGCAAATGCTTTGCTAACCCACCAAAATCCATCAATACCCCAAGCTCGCATTTTGCAACTTGGCTCTCTCTCTATGTGTAGCAAAAAAGCTCATGAGCATTAAATATCATTTCAGGCTATAATAACCTTATATCATTGATGAAGATATTCTAGTAGTGTTTTATATATTTTGCCCCTTTAGAAAAGAGACACAAACACTCTTAGCCTTTAAATTAAGAATCTATGTCCACCGACTTTTGCACTGTAGTGAAGTCACCAATCCAGGGCTCCTTAAATGTCATACCATAGATTGTAACTCACTATTTATACTTTAAAAATCATAGGCCTATGCATTTAGCCATGAAGATACCTACTTTCCCATGATATGTTAAAGCCTCGAGCATTATTGGCAGCATCAGTTGTGAAGTGTACATAGACAGCTTTACCGGTAGTCGTGATTGGTTTAATGGCATCCTTTCCACACAGCTTGGCAACCACAGGATCATAGCCATTCTTACCATTGTGCACCTTGAATTTTACGAAGAAGAGAAGGAAAGTACACAAATATTTATCCCATATTGCCACAGTTTGCGTATCACGCTATGCTTCTTAGGCCACCTTAAACCTCTTCTAGAACTACAATGCAGGTCCCTTCCCCCCAAACAGACATCAAATGTCATGTCCAGTTCAGTATGTATTCACACCTATCTGTCCGTAATATTTCTAATGATACATACCGTGAGGGAGTCAGCCTTACAGTCTTTAGAGCTTTCCAACTCAAAATCAAGGAATTTCAGGGTGATGGAACCGGTTGTTTTAGCCTCAAGCTCAATGAAGTAAGCACAATCAGCGCCATCTGGGTAGTTCTCAGGGTACTTGGGGCTAGTCAAAAAGCCAAAATCTCCAACCCTCTCAAAGCCGCAGTTGAGATTTGGAGGATACCTAATATGAAGTTTATCAAGTATCATTATGATATCTTTTAGAGTGGATGTGTCGTATGGGATATCTTAGAGCATACAGCCTTTTTACTTCTGGGTTTATTGTTGGATAGGCTGGTCAATTGGCAGAAATAACCTGTTTTCTTTGTTTTTTTCTTTATTTATTTCTTCTTCGTTTTATAAAAAAAAAAAAATATTAAAAAAGAAAAGGATTCATACATTTTTCCAACATTGGACAAATATACATCTAAAACACTTCTCTGTGTATTAAGAGAAAAGATTTTTCCATGTTCTTTAAAAACATATTTACTTTTGATTATACTTTGAAAAAAGTGCTAAACTTGTTCCAAACATAGCTGAGCATTGATGAAACCAAAGCATTCTCACCTGATCGAATGCACTAACCAATGAGTCCACACACTCACAGGGTGGAGAAAAGTACTGAGATTCAATAGTTATCTTAGGAAATGTATACGTTATCAGGGGTGCCGGAAGCAACATGACTTTAGAAGGGCAAATGTAAGTCAGGCAGCACCCCCATTTTGACACCCTTATTTAATTATAAGGCACAAAGCACTCACTTGGTAGTTGGTGGAGAAGTAGTGGTGGTGACAGGAGCTTTGGGAATTTCCTTGTAAGAAGCCTGGAATCCTCGGTAGTTTAGAGATTCATCTGAGTGGAATGTTATCTTAAGATTGTTGGTCTTGCTTGTTATCTTAGGAGGAACTTTAGTACCACAATATCTAAAGTGAAAACACCAAGTCAGCATATCATGTAATAAATTTGTGTATTGAAATTCTAATATCCAACTTTTATAACCTGATAACTGACATTAGCTTTGTTTTGGATCCATCATGCAAGATATCTAAATTTCTGATTTGCATTTTGTATGTCACCAGGTCATTGGGAATAGTATGAAATAATAAATTAACACGTGTTATCCTATATTTTTTCCCGATAAAGAAACAGATGTCATATTCCAATTGCACTATTTATGATAATTATGTTCTTTTTCCCTAGAAGTATCATTATGTACTTATCACTGTAAAAACTGCACAGAAGGTACACCCTATGCACAAGGATGGATATCTGGTACACCTAACAGGTCTAAGAAGCTTTGGGAATACAATTTCAGTTTTAGGTTAGGAGATGTCCTAGGTAGCTGTACATGGTATTTTAAGTTTGAAAATGCATTGATCAGAACAGAAGCTTATTTGAAATTTTCTAGTAGACTCATAAAGTCTGGAGGCATCTTATAAAGTTGGGTGCAGGATACAACAAAACTATGATACTTACGGCCCATATATTTCTTGTCCATCAGCAACCTTGACATAGTCACGACCAAGGCAGCCATTGAGTGGAGACTTAACCTCCAGCTCAAAGTCTAGGAACTCAAACTGTATCACATTTCCTTCCCCAACAGTGATGGTCCAAGAACAGCGTGCATTGGCAGGGTAGTCTTTTGGCCAATTCGGACTAGCAATTGTCCCATTAGGACCTTTGATGTTACCACCACAGTCTTCACCTGATACTGATAGATGGATGCGACAAGAGTAAGACTATGAGTATTAAGGGAACTGCCTACTATGACAGATGCGAGGACATTTTTCCTCAAGAGCTTCACACTTTGAAATTAATACACTCTCAGCCCGAATTGTAAAAGGGCAGTAGATACCGCTGTAGCACCTACACTAGAACCCCAATCAAGTCAATGGGTTTGTACTAACATCAAGTCCCACTGTAGTGACCAATAATAAGCTTTCCACTGTCAAACCGGGTCGCTGGGCTGAGAGTGTATAGTTAGACAATGTACTGTGATACACAAAAATGGAAAAAAGGGTTCACAAGAAATGCTACGAATAGAATGTTACATTATGATTTTACCTTGAAGCAGTACACCACGGTACAGAGCCAAGTGGAATACTGCTTTGAAGTTAACTAGTTAAGACACATTCTCTTTGGAGCAACTCAAGTCGATCTCTGTATAACATTGTATTTAGTTTTTTATTGAAAAAAAAACAAGAATTGAGCTGTCTCAACTTAGCCACTTAGTGGTTAAGGTATTTTTTCTTATCCAGGATAATACTGTCTCAACAAAAACAAATGTTCTAGATACCCCTTCTATATGAGCTATTTACACATTAGAATAGTATTGAAGAGTCCCAAAAACTGAACCTATGTGTCCCATCTAATGTCATCATAAATGCAGTGTGTGCATAATACACACTCTAATATAAGGAATGCCTGTTGAATCTAGTACAGTAGAGCGCTGTGGTACTAGAAACCTCCGTGAAAATAATAGGAACACTTTGTCCCAAAGTTGCTAAAGGTCCGGAGTTATTTCAACAGTGCATTAAGGGTGCCCTATACATCAACATGAAAGGTAATAATTATGAGTAAAGGTACCATCAGTCATCAGGAAGGTAGTATCCAAAGTATAGGTAAATATATTTAACCCACCATATGATACAGCTATGATGATGAAAGCAAGTGATCTATGCATGGTGCTGTTGATCAGTGTACTGAGGATTGGGTATAGGGTTTCTTTTATCTTATATCATATGTTATTTGGATGATAGGATCTTAATACGTTAACCCTTTGATAGCTCTGACAGTACACAAAATGCACTGTGCTGACTCTCTGAAATCAACACTCCCAGAGGGTCGGCATTATGCTTAAAAGGAAGTGCCAGATACCAGTAAATCATTGGTGCATTACACTAACCATTTGGTATGATTCGCTCCTGTATTTACCCTTTTCACCCCTCCATTACTCTATGGGATTTGCATTAGAAATCCTGCTTTATTGTGTAGAAAGGTAAAAGGCCCCTAAAGGGTTAACAAGTAACTAGACAGCTACTGCAGGGAATATCAACAGGTGTACACGACAACCAGACAAGATATCAACACACTTATCACTAGTTATACAAATCACCAGACACTAGACATCAAAGATTCCCAAACCCTTGTAAAGAGCTTACATACGAACAGCTTAACATACAGAGATCTTTTTAAGGATTTTTTTCTTGTGCAGTTATCTAATCTTACGATGCACAAATCGTAGACAGAGGAAACAATATTTTTACATAATATGTTTAGCATTGTTGTTTTTATGTATGTAAATTAAAACCTTATTTCACAGTGTGTAATAAGAAAGAGAACAAGTGTGTTGATTGTTTGTCTTTCCTGTAGAACATACACTGCAAAAATGGTGTTTAGATTCTAAACATATTCTTGCAACGTTTTTGTAATCACATTAATTTCCTACACATGTTTAGCCAAAAAATGTGCTTAGCTCAAGTGTTTATAAATTTAGGTGTTTAGGTTTAAACTTTGTGTTTAGATATCTAAGTATATTTGTGTTTAGATGTTTATGAATTTTTGTGTATAGATGTCTAAATGCTTTGACGGAGAGTTGGGGTGTGTAGACATGTATATATTAAAAAAAAATATATCTTTTGTTTGTCTCTCATTTACTGGGGGGGTATTTACATGCCAAAGTCTCCAAAGATGTCAGCCACACCTATTTACGTGTGCATGTATGTACACACTGCATCAGAATGAGAGACTTGAGAAACACGTTTAAAACCTAAACATATAGGTCAGTTAGGTGTCTCATCAACTACATATTTAGGAAATGAACACTTTTATTCTAACTACATAAACATTTATGCTAAACATGTTTAGATGTTTAGAGTTGAAACAGTTGAATAATAGGTGTTTAGATTTAAACATCAATATGTTTAGATACTTGGATATTGAATACACACCAGGTAGCAGCACTACCTTTGAATGGGCTATCTGCACACAGTTATAATCAATTGTTGTGACAAATGTCCCCAAATCCCATGTTTATCATGGTTTCATTTCATACAATGTCATGTGAACAGAAAGGGCAATAGAAAATTGATTAGATTCACCTTATGCCACCATCATTAGCATAAAATAATCAATAAGCTCCATGACTGACACCTATTTGATGTTATTCTGGAATAGATAAGGCAATGTCCTTCCTGCCAAGCTGTTGTACTTTCTCAAGTCTCTCATTCTGATGCAGTGTGTAATACATGTACACGTATATAGCTCTGGCTGACATCTTTGGAGACTTTGACAAGTAGATACCTGCTGATATCCTCCCAGTAAATGAGAAAACAAACAAAATATATCTCTTTTTTTTAATGCATGCATGTCTGCAAATCTTAACTCTCCATCAAATCATTTAAACAACTAAACACAAAAATTCATAAACACCTAAACACAAAAATTCATAGATATCTAAACACAAAGTTTTAACCTAAACACCTACATTTCTGAACACTTGAGCTAAGCACATTGTTTGGCTAAACATGTTTAGGAAATTAATGTGATTACAATAACGTTGCAAGAATATGTTTAGAATTGTGTTTAGGATCTAAACACCATTTTTGCAGTGTAGATGTATTGTATTATCCTTATACCTTCTCTCTTCCTAAGATGTATCATTTCCCTCTTCCTCTCTTTCCTGGAGGCCACAGAGACCACTTCAATCTAGACCAGTATAGCCCTCATATACACCTTTGTGTCAGGACTGAGGCCCCTTTATCACAGGGTGGGGAATTCTAACGTTGTGTGTGTAGGCCAGCAACCCTAAATTTCCTCCGGGGTTGAAGGGTGGATATGGAGGGCAGGAGTAGTTTGTGCCCTGTAATTTGCTGTGTGGATTGTGGTTGGTTTTGGGTGATCATCTTCCTTGAAGAGACCAAAGGGGATCATTTTAGCTATTGCTTAGATATCTTTAGACACAGAACAAATTTATCAGTAGTCTATAGGAACATTGCTCTCAGAATTGTGGACAGTGAAATCTATGAGTTATGGATGAATGGCCATGCCCTTCCACTGCACGTTGTTCATAATTCATCATTTAACCGATTCAATAGTAAAGGAACACCTTGAAAGTGACTGACTAGTGATTTGTCATTTTGGTACTACTACTTCTATTATACTCCCTCCTACGTAGACTGCATAATGTATAGGCTGCAAATCCTGAGTAACAAATACCATGGCTAATCAGAGCCTATGATGATTGATTGCTCTGTGACTGTGGTGTGTCCATTGTAACACTAACAGGTTCATTAGACAATGAGAACGAATTGCCTGGGTAAATCACAGGCAACTGGATGGGTACCAGTGGAGTAAGTAAGTCCCCTAGCTCTGATTGCAAAAATATAGGTAGGTGAGGTGTCCCCTATGGACACAGGTATAGAGCTCTGGAGATTAATTCAAAACATCCTGGGATCACAACTTCAGCGATCTTAGGAATTATTCTACCTTATCCTATTAAGCGATCTGCGTTCACCTTTCCTAGCCGGCACTAAGATCACATCGATCTTAGCCTCAGCCCTCCTACACAATTCCAAGAAGTACTGACTGGGCACAGGGGTAAGAATCCCAAAATAAAGGAATAGCTGTGGAGCCACTCTTCTTCACAACAGTGTTTATACCATCGTTCCCCGTCCCCATATGGGCTAACAAAAGAGCACAGGGTGCAGTTGACCCCCGTACAGTATTCAACTTTGTTCCCATGAATGTATGATTTATGCTTGCCTATTAGAAGCATTGTGCCCTCCCCCCAGGACAAAGAGAGAGAAGGGAAGAATTACCTTACAGTGCACTGAACGCATGAGTAGCCCCTGTAAAAAAGGAGCTTAGGTTTAATCATGTTGAGGTCTAAACATGTTTAAAGTCTAAAAATATTGAATATGTAGGTGTACTCTTAGCAATATGTTTAGGTTTTAAACACATTTATCTTAAATGCCTAAACACCTATGCTAAACATGTTTAGATATTTAGCATTAGTAGTATATACATGCAAACTGAGCGCAATGGATTAGCTACTAACTAGGTCATGACCTACTGGTAGACCGGAAGTGACCTAGTTTCAACCAATCAGAGGGCTGGATTTGACAGGAAGTGACGTCATAAGGTCATGACCTAGTTTTTTCGACCAATCAGAGAGCTGGATTCCATTTGACCTAGTGACCTGACCTAGTTACATAAATTAAAAGAATTGCGCAATACCTAGAGCTGACCTACTTGCAAACCGGAAGTGACCTACTAACCTACTTGCAAAAACGTATGACCTACGTATGAGGGTGCATTGCGCAATGCTTGTAAGAATTTACACAATGTTCTGATGCAATACTTTTATGGATTTACGCAATACTTATGACTCATGCATTAAAATAAAACACAACTCATTTATTTCACATAACAGATTATATTTTTTTATTAGACACAATATTTACAGATGAAGACAGATTTTCCATTTCCGGGGCGTGCACATATACTACAAAAACATTTGTTGTGTGTGAATTTACTTGCTTGATACCAGCTTTGGCCAGTAAGACTTGTTTTCCATGTGTTGTGGAAACAATAACTGTTAAGTTTGGCTATGTTAGATATAGCATGCTCGAACAAAGCCTGGGCCAGGAAGTAAGTTTGACTGTTTTTGGGTCCAGGTAAAAGACCAGATAAAAAACCATCCTTAAAGTTTACCTCAAAGGAGAAATGATTTTTCACTCCAGGTATACTTAAGGCATGAAGTTCCAGAGAGACCTGCAGACATGTGAAACAAATAGTTTTAGCAATAGCAGATACTTCCAGTTTACAATTACACTGACAAAACACTCCTACTATGGGATTACATTCTAACTCTTGGAGAGTAAGAGCAAACTTTCTTACACTTCCTAAAGTGTACCTTGTGTAGTGTCTTGGGCAGCCAGGTTCAGTGTGCAATTGATATACTCCTATACACCAATCATGCATTATCAAGTTAACTTTTTTCACTCGACAATAGTACATGCAGTTTCTGTAGGCGTCCCAAAAAGCTGAAGAGAAATATTTGTACATTTTAACACTAGTTATACAGTGGTCAACAGTGTCTGGTTCAGCTCCTCTAAAATAACCAATGTTTTCTGCAGGTATTATTTCCCAAAAGAAATTCTCTGAACATCCACATGCTACAGAACTTATATCATTGTCAGGTGTTATAGAAGAAGCTTGATTATATGAAGCAACACTTTGTAAAACTGGACGCATGTAATAGTCATAAGGTGGAGTTTCTGTGGTTTGCTCCACAAGCATAGCTTCTAAACTTTCCATGTTAAAATGGTTGCTTAAATCTAACCAGATACTAATAGTCTGGTGAACGTGACGCTATGAGTTAAGAAATCTGGTACCATTTTTTTTCTGTTCCAACTTAATTTCTTCAGCGCCGGATTTTTTATTTTTTGTCGTGAACATGTACAGCGTTCACTTTTGTGAAAAGTTTTTTTTATTTTTGGGTGATACAGTTCACTTTTCTTACTTTTTTATTAGTTTTTTTTCATGATACAGTACACATTTTTTTTATTTGAAAAATGTTCATTTGAACAAAAAATATTTTCCAGTTTAACACTGTTTTCTATGGAAAAAAATGTTCATTTGAACAAATGTTCGTTTGAACAATTGTTCAAATGAACATTTTCCAGTTTAACACTGTTTTCTATGGGAAAAAATGTTCATTTGAACAAATGTTCGTTTGAACAATTGTTCAAATGAACATTTTCCATTTTAACACTGTTTTCTATGGGGAAAAATGTTCATTTGAACAAATGTTCGTTTGAACAATTGTTCAAATGAACATTTTCCATTTTAACACTGTTTTCTATGGGGAAAAATGTTCATTTGAACAAATGTTCGTTTGAACAATTTTTCAAATGAACATTTTCCATTTTAACACTGTTTTCTATGAAGGAAATTTGTTCATTTGAACAATTTGTTTAAAACTTTTTTTTCTTTCAACGAAATGTACAACTGGAAGTGAAACTAGAAAAAGAAACCATTTTTTATATAGAAAGGGGTAGGGTGCTTACACCGTCTTCACATACTTGTCTCTTTATGTACTGATAGGTTAGACCTTGTTTCCTTTGAGAGTAAGTCGTAACGCTGTGGTTTACTACTTTAAATCCTTTGTTGACTACCGTGACAACATTTTCACTGTCCAGTACTTCTTTGTACTTGTCAGTGGTCAGGGGGTTTTGTTTTTGAATTACACCTTTGCAACTCATTTTAACGGGCACATTTACTCCTGTGCCTATGTAACATTTGGAGTTCAAGGCAGTCATTTCGTCACCTTCCCACTCCACTTTGAATAACCCGGGGGTTCTCTTGTCAAACGCCAGACGGCTCTTACAACATGGTTGAGGCAGCCACAGCTCACCCAATACTTTGGTCTGAACATAGGTCTCTCTGTGGTGACTGTTGTCACATGATTCAGAGGGCAACCATTTGTGACGTTCTCTGAAGAAAGCTTCACGTTTTTCAGGAATAATTACGTCTTCTATTTTCTCTGCACTTAAAGCAAAGTAAAAACTGTCAGTGTCCATTTCACACATTTCAAAATCTTTCTCGTCTATGTATTCAAGGAGAAAGTCGTAATAGAAAGCCAACATTTTAAGTTTGGCATATTGGTATACCATGAACCCTATTTGAACTGGGAGATCGTAGGTGATGGAGGTGGGCAAACAGGACAGTTCTACCGTGTTGTCACTTATGTCTTGCACATCTTGCACTGACCAGTGCATGGCCAAACGTCTTGCCTTAGAGGGGTGAAGATACTTTGTTTGAACAAAGTTTTGTTTGTTGCATATGGTTTTTCCGTATGAACCATTTCCCAAAAGTTTGTACAGATCTGACAAAATCTTACAGTCTATATTTTCGTCGCCCTTCCTCCTAGCTTTGGTTACTTCGTCCATGAAGGGTAAAAAAGTCTGTTCTGGAGTGTATTCTACGAGAAGGTGTACTGTCGTAACTACCAAACCTTTTTCCAGGTACCACTTCAAGAGAGGAGTTCCCAACAAAATTCCCTCTGCGTGGTAGCTGCCTATAAGTTGGCGTTGCGGTTGTTTCAGCTTACCTGCTGCTTCCAGGTAACGTTTCATATGTTCACCTACGTCTTTTTTTCCTACTAAACAGTTTTTGAAAATAGGTGTCATTTCACTGAATTTTTCTTTCAAGTGTTCAGGTGTTTCTATGTCTACCTGGATAAGTCCAAAAGTTGTTCCTTTAGAAACCCCTCTCAGTATTTCATCCTGACTTTTTCTGCCTTGGCACAACGGTCTTTTAATTTCCCATTCACTTTTTGTTTCTCTGCACAAGTTTTCAGTTTTTTCTTTCAACCACATACACTCATACTTTTCCTCTACTTGGTAACCTAACGATTGAAGATATAGGGTAGTCAAAATGGTATTTTGGTTTTTTTCTTCTAACCATGCCTTTCCATTGGGGTCTCTCAAAACTGATTTAGTAAGGTGACATATGTGACCATGCCAGTAGCACCCGTGAAACTGGTATACTTTTTTTGAAGCTGGATCATATCCGTCCACTTTTATTTTCCTTGAACCCAATACTACTTCCCCGTAGTTGTATTGGTGTAATATCTTGACTTTGTCTGTCACAGTTTTGTATCGCAACCATTCTGTGGCTGAGTAGCTAATTTGTTGACTGCAAACAGCTTGAAAATCGTTTTCTTTCCTGCGCACCACATAATAACCTGTGCAGTGCTCTTCACCCATGCACTTGAGGTACAAGCTGTTAGCATCTACCCCTACTATGTGTCTGCATACTTTGCTTTGTGACCCGTATTTTTTTTGTCTTATTCTTGTTTCTCCACTTTTGTGATGTCTGTGAAAAATAATAGAGGGACCCCCTACTAAGTTGCGTCTGAGCAAGGAGTGAACATCCTTTTCTTTCTCACCAAAAAGAATGTAAGGAGTGGCATTAGGTGCAGTGTTGTTGAAAAGAAACTTCAAGGTTAAACCTGGCAAAGTTAAACCGTCTTTGAACATGTCTACCCCACGATCTATAAAAAATTTTGTGTGCTCGTTTATGGCTAAAACAAAGGGTTTAACATCCAGGTTGTTGTAATATATCAAGTAGTCCTTCATAGTTTTCATTTTGTTTTCTTTCCAGACCTTCTTACATTCAAGATAATCTTCTTTGCTTATTCCACCACCCGACAAAGAACTGTAGAAGCAGTGGCGTGGAGGAAGAGCTTTGTTGTTCAGTTTTCTTATGTTGTCCATCCACTCGTAGGGAAAAAAACCTTTTTCAGCTTTCCCTTTTAGAAAGGCTTTCAGGTAGTTTGCGTAGGAATAACCTGGTGCCAAATAGTTAAACATGTCAAGGAAAAGAAGATGGTCTGTGTACACTGCTATGTACTTGTTGCATTTTTTTATGGTTTTCATTTCTGTTTTGTCTGTGTCTATAAAAAAAGAATGAAATTCCTTTTTTATCAAATTAATGTCATACTTTCCAGAGTTGAAACCTAGAACAGGGACTCTTTCTATGTAGGTAAGAAGTTTTTCCTTCACTTCAAGAACATGGGAGATTTTTTTTTTGGGGATTTTTTTTGTTCTTTGCTGGAAAAACTTTGCTAGCTTTATGTTCTAGTTCCTTTTGTTTTTCTTCTAGAGAGTCTAGTTCGTCTAAAACATCTCTAAAATTCTCTTTCACCTGTTCTCCTATCAACTGCCCCAAGTTGTTTATGTGTTCCAACACATTTTTAACCAAAGGATCGTCGTCCCTGTTGGAATTTCTGACAAAACACACTGGTTCTGTATGCCCAGGAAAATCAGAAGCTACACTGGCAGAAAGGGGTATGTGAGTTTTTTCTATCACAGTGTTAGCATTTTCTGGGGACGAATTTTCAGGTTGGACGAAATAGCTTTCAAAGTCAAAAACAATTTTATAGGGGTATATTTTTTTCTCAGGTGAACAAACTATTCCCAGTTCCTCTAAAACTTGAAAAACTGTTTTGGATGGATTGTATGCTCCACCTTTGTACCTGAAGCTGACTTTGGTGCAATCTTTTTTCACCCCATTGTGTTGTTTCAAAAGGAAGCTACGAGTGAAAACTTTATGACACTTTTCACAGGGGTACATTTTACCATACAGTCCCATGTTAGTTATTAAACTTACATGGTTTCTGTGTAAGTTCAAGTTCATGATTTTCTTGGATGAACACATGTTTGACCTTATAATTTTAGGTCGACCCTTTCTTTTACCAAAAGAGGGAAGGTAAAAGATTCTTATGTTAACTTCAAACATTTTTTCTAACCTGTCTAAATCTCTTATGTTAACGCCCTCAAAAGTCTCCTTGTTCACCCCTGGATAGGCTTCAAGGAAAAGCTCTTGAGTTTTTTCTAAAGATTCATACAGGAAGAAAGACAGACATCTAAAGAAACACAAGTTGTCCTTGTAAGCCCTTTTGGTTTTAGGGTCTCTGTGAAAGTGTTGCATTCCTCTTTGTCTTAAACCTGGTGGAACAGTTTTCATTTTACCTAAAAGATATTCTCCTCCTGTAGCCCTTATCAGTGTGATGTTGGCGTTCACGTTGCCTATTACACTCCATTTAGTAGAGGGTCTTTGAGTGTCTTCTTTAATGTTGTTTTCTATTAAATCTAAACACTCTGCAAAGTCTTTGTCGTCCCTTATAAAAATGTAAGGGTCTCTATGACTTTCACTGTCATAGAACAAAGACGAGTTGTTGGCAGAAGCATGAAAGTACATGACTTTCTCTTCTTCTTCTTCCTCCTTAGAGGAAGACAACAACCTTCCAAAAGAGACAGCCACTTTGTAAGCCATAACTTGATTTCTATGAATAGAGGTAAGCGCCTCTATTACCTGTTTGGCTCCCAAGTCTTTGTTGAAACTTGTCATTCTGACGTTGAAAATGGACTGAAGCTTACCAAGCACAGCCAAACCTGAAGCTATGGACTTGAAGTTGTCACGGTAACTGCTTTTATGCAAAGAATTTTTTTCTATTTCTTTTGGAAGTTCTAAGCTGTCGGAAAAAGTTTCTCTTCTACAAGAATCTGAGTTACATAAAGTTTTTCCACTGTTTTCTACAGTTACCAAACGTGGAGGTCTAGGGGTGTTACACATTGGACAGTTGACGGTGTAAAGTTGTTTTACCTTTTTGGGCGGCATTTTTTTTTTAAGGTTTCTTTTTCTTGTTTCACTTTATGTTCTATATACAAACTTATAACTAAAAACCTAACCTAAGTATACATGGAGTACATATGGAACTTAAACCTACGCTGGGCTATGTTGACTAATAACGGAGTACATCTAAATCTAACTACAAATTAGCTGATATACATCATAATGTAAAAGCACTTAACAAGGAGCTGTTGACCAGACACTATACAAAGTTGACCACTTACCCAGAGTAGAAATCGGTCGTTTCGTCTAGGAAGGGACCAACTCGTGATTTTATGTCCTCCAGAATGAAGGGGGACACAGTGTGTCCGCAGTGTGTGGCTGAGGGGGGCATTCTGAAGCTGGAAGACACCGAGGCATTCATTTCCTCCACGTAGCTGGTTGTTCCTATGTGAACTTTAGGAGTTCCCTTGTACAAGTTTACCAGGACCATAGCCCGGCCTCCACTGGGGTCGGTGCAGTCTTGGTTCAAGGACAACAAAAGATTATCCACCTTCCTCTCTCCAAGGGCAGCTAGGCCGTGTAACTCCTTGTACTTTCCTAGGATGCACTCTATCTGGTCCACTAAGTTCCTGAATTCACGCGCCTCTAGGTTCAAGCACCGCTCGTAAGGTTTGTCCAGGTAGGTTCTCAAGCATACTCCCCTGATGCTAGGTTCCCTGTATATTTCTATGCAGGCGTTGTTATCCCCTTCCGGATAAAAAACTTGGTTGGGGGCAGGTGACTTTTCTTGGAAACCAAATCGAGCAGGCCACTTTTTTACCACCAAAGGCACTGACCTAAAGCCCACAAGCTTGCTGGAAGAACTGGGGGCAGTTCCCTCCCCAAACTTTTGCCTGTGTGACTTGTCTTTAGGAGAAGGAACACCTGGGACAGAACCAATTGGCTCGGCACCATAGGATGAAGTCGCTGAGGAATCTGAAGCAGGGGTAGAGACAGGGGTTTTCTTGTGGTAGGCGCGCTTCTGTCTTTTTTTCTTAGGCTCCCCTTCTTTCTCACTGGAACAGTTTCTTTTTTCCGGCGGGCTTTTAAGAAGCAGCTCCTCTACTGGAACCGGGAGAGAGTACAGAGGAGAAGGGCCGGTTAAATCTATAACCTCTACCTGCGAATACCCCCCGCGGTGAGCAGGTGAAGGTGTCCCTTGTGTTAAGTCCACCACTTCTATGGGTTTAACTGCCGGTGATGAGGTTGTAAGGTCTATAACCTTAATTGGACTGACCTGGGGAGAAGGTTCCTCCGGAGTCACGGGTGAGTAAGAGGCGGACGTAGGTGTTTCAGTGGGGGGTTGGTAGTTCAAAGGTGCCGGGGGATTGATGTATTCCCTGATGTCAAAATCGCCGTCGCCAGCTTCCTGAGGAGAGCGATCCCGGACGCGATCCAGGAAATCAGTGATTTCGCCATGAAGAGCTGCAAGAGCGGCTTCCTGTTCTCCTGCATCAGGCACTTCAGTTGGAAGCCGAGCAGGAGTTGCAGGTGGTTTATCAGGTGAGGCTGGAGAGGTAGGAGGAGGGGCGATGCCCGACGCCTTTTCCACTGTCTGTTTAGAAGTAGTAAAAGTTAGTGGAGCCAGTTTTTTAGCTCCTCCTCTCCTGACACTAAGTCCCGTCTTCATGCGACCAGGCATTGTTCTCCTTGAAGATGAAAGGGTGGCAGGGCTGGAAGGTGCAGGAGCAGGACGGCGAACAGCAGACAAACGTCAGAAAAGGTTTGATGAAGATCGAGCAGCTCAAGTCTACTTTATAGTAACTATCCTGATACGATGCTGGGACGTTCCCTTGTCGTTCAGATAACGTACAACCACGTCCATGAGTCGTAGATAACCGTGCTTTTCCATTCATAGTATGTTTTACACTTAGTCAGTGTTGTTTTGGAAAAAAGTAAAAAAGCTTAACTCAAATAAAAAACGTGATAACGTTCAGTCAACGTTCAGGGTGAGGCTTGTAAAACGAGTCTTGTTGTTACCATTCTGTAATTAACGCAGACCATTCGTCATTTATCAGAACTAGCTTCTCTCAAGCAGACATGGCTAACTTTTGTCCTTTGCCTTTGTCTTTGACCGTAGGTCACAAAAGGCGTCAGGAGGTGTTTATTTCAGACATCAGGAGGGGCGTAGAAGAAGGTAAGGTGTGGGCTGTGTGGAAATTCTGTCCTGAAAATTTGAACAGGGATCTTTACATCCCTCCTAACTGTAACTTCAAACAATGCTTTTTGCACAACCAAACCACTGCATTGGTTCCTGGTGGACCCTCTGTGAAAAAACTTATCTCAGAAAATGGGGAAAGTTTTTTTTCAGGTGTTCTTTTGGGACATGGTGCCATGGTACACTTAATGTCTAGACATTCCATTTCCTCTGGAAGTTCAAAGAAATTCATTTCAGACAGACAAAAACCCTTTTTTCTAAGGGATCAACCTTTGGGGGGAGGGCCTGGTAATTCAGTTTTCATCGATTCTACTATGGTGAAGGCTTTAATTAAAGCCACTTTACTTCACCCAGACAAAATTACACACTCTTTAGGTTCAAAAATTTTCTATGAAAGAGGATTCAGGACAGAGATTGGCCACAATTACCATGGATGCTGTCATGTTGTGAGAGTTATTACTGAAATAACTACCTCCCATGAAAAAGGTCAGCTGAAGGTGGTAACAGCCTACCCCGTATCTAATTTTTGGTCCTCCTAATAAAACTGAACAAAAATAAACGATGATCCTCCGGGTAAGGCCCCTGGGCCAAACCCACCCTTCCACATGTTTTCCCCTCTTTTCAGAACGCTCAGGCACTGACCCTGACGTTTGTTTCGTCCTTGAGCAATAAATCATTTCAGGAAATTGCGATAAGGAAAGACTGACAGGTTTCCTATAAAGGTTAAACGGGGACTAAACCATCGTTATTTGACACAACAACCTTCGACCTACTATGTCGCGTTACTCCCTGCAGCGTGTATTAGAACAACGTCACCCCGACGACACTCAAGTTCTGACATATGTGAGGGAAAGAAATGAAATTATATGTTGCTCTTCTATTTGTTTCAGGTACGTGTGCAAATACTTGAAAGAATGTGTTCTTCACCGGAAAAAATTATACTTAGTTTTTTCTTCAGTGCAATCAAGTTTTACATCCAAAGACAGAAAAACCTTGAGGAAAATGGTTTTGAGTCATAACTTGTCGAAATTTTCAGCGGTGGAAACCTTGGGTTATGCCCTGAAGCATGGAAGAAAGGGAAAAGGCCCACTGAAAAACCCCTTCCATGTGGAAGCATTGAAAGCGGCAGAAGAGCATCACGCCAAAGAAAATCCCCGCCTACTTAACCAGCGTCTTCATTTCTTCATGTCTATTTTGGAACTTCTAGCTGAGTGCTTAGAAACCAAAACTTTGTTTTCCTCCTGCCCCATATTTCACATCCCATCATCGTCCCTGGATCGTTTCAGTGTAGAGGAGAAAGAAAAAGTTTGGTTTTATCTGGCTATGTGGTGCACCCAGCTTATCTCCCTTACTCACTGTTTTCACCACAATCAGCTCGCTTTACACTCAACGTCATAACAAATTTAAACGAACGAAGAACGATGTAACATGCTTACCTAAACAGGGGGAAGGGGGAAGGGAGATATATAGAATAGGATAGAATAGGGTAGGATAAAATAGGGTAGGGTAGGGTAGGGTAGGGTAGGGTAGGGTAGGGTAGGGTAGGAAAGGGTGGGGTTGGGTTTAAAAAACTATGGGGTGGGGGGGTGGGGGCACCCCTCAAGTATGGGGGGTTTGGGGCTTGTTGGCCCGGGCTGGCCGCCCAAAATAACCCACCTAACCCACCCACCCACCTACCCACCCACCTAAACCACCTACCCACCTACCCTACCCTACCCTACCCTACCCTACCCTACCCTACCCTATCCTACCCTATATAAGTCAACTGTATGCTTTCTAGCCTGTCATAACCTGCCTGCCTTCCTACCTGCCTGCCTTACTTGCTCAACACTTTTTATTTGGACGCTATGGAGTTTCACCTTTCGGACGAGTTGTTATTCAAGGTCAGTGAAAAAATATCTGAAAAAGACTACCCTCGATTAGGAGTTTACTTAGGACTTAGACTAAGTTTAATGGATTACATGGAAAAAATACCGTCTCTTCGTTCTATGGGGAGAGAAATGCTTATTTCATGGAGTAGAAAGAACGTGCGTTGCAAGTGGATGGTATTGAGACATGCATTAAGTGACATAGGTCGTTACGATCTAACTGATTATTGTAGATGGTACATGGGATATTACAACGTAGTGGACCATTGTGAAATTCCTCCAGAACAGTGGAAAGTTGATACTTTGTTCGTCAACCTGGCAGACAAGTTCGAAAAGCTTGACTGGAGGAAACTGGGAACTCAACTTGGAATGAGCGACCACGAGCTTAACCTGATATCCACCCCTGTTCCAGGGAAAAAAGGTGTCACAAATCCTGTGTTCGAAGTTCTGATGGTTTGGAAATATAGAGAAATATCTCATCCAAGCTGCCTAATAGCCAGTCTATACAACATGGGACTTTCTGATGTAGCTCTTTACGTGGAAGGTTTGAACAAGGGTTCTACTGGTTTAAAAGAGGACGAGGTTGCTCCTTTGGTCACTTTGGTTTAAGATATCGTCCAACATGGATCACAAGGAAAAGGAGATAATTTTTGACCCACGTCTACAAAGCCCCTTCACAATGATCATAGCTGGACCTACTTCTTGTGGGAAAAGTCAACTTGTTTTCAAGTTGATTAAAGGTGTAGACGAGCTTGTTACTCCAAAAATACACGACATATACTACTGCTACAGTCAATGGCAAGATGGATTCGACGAAATGGTGAAGTTGGGGGTTAAGTTTAACAAAGGTCTTCTTTCAGAAGACTTTTTGTTCGAGGATGAAAGAGACGTGACTAAACATGGACTGGTCGTAATAGACGATCTCATGGATCCCGAGTACGTTCCCACCATAATGAAACTTTTCACTGTGGGCTCTCACCATCGCAGTTTAAGTGTAATTTTTCTCACTCAAAACTTGTTTTTCAACAATCCTGCCTTCAGAACCTTGAGCTTAAATGCACACTACCTAGTTGTTTTTAAAAACCCTAGAGACATGAGTCAGATAGGGCACATCAGCAAACAGGCCTTTCCAGGACAGAAATCCTTTTTGACGGAGGTATATAACTCAGAAACCAAAGAGAAGCATTCATACATCCTATTGGACTTTAAGCAGAGCACACCTAACGAGCTTAGGGTAAGAAACAGCATAACAACTCCTTGGAACACCTTGGTTTTCATTCCTCAAGCTTCAGCTTCGAAAAGAAAAAGATAGAATGGTGACCAAAAGATCTCCTTCTGGAGGAAAATTTAAAACAATTAGGAAACATTACCACTTGTTGAAACACATATCCAAGTGTTCCTCGGCAGAGTGTTCCCACATTATCAAAGGTCTCAGCGATGAGGTCATTAGGTTGATGAGTCAAATTTGCGTCAACGTAATGAACAAAAACCTGTTGCGTAACGAGTCCGACGCAGTCAAACGTTTATCACCCTACAAGAAAGAACTCAAGTCAGTCACAAGGCACAAGGCTACCGTTAAGCAGAAGAGGAAAACCTTTGAGCAAAAGGGAGGATTTTTGGGAACCATTTTGGGCCTCGCCTTACCCCTGATAACAGGTCTCATAGGAGCACGTCGATAAAAAAATCATGTCTTATTCAAGGATGGCCCTCGTAAGGGCGGATCTTGTTCCCCGAGAAAAAAAATCTTCTTTTGTTAGTCCTTCCTCTCCTCCCCAGCCTGGACCTAGTGTTCAAGACCAGTACTACAGCACTCAACTTTTAAGAGAAGGTTTAACTCCTGATTCCAGCCTGGTTCAAGTCCTAAACCACCTTCAGAGTAAAGCACATGAGGTGCTTAACTCTCCTAACCTCAAACTGAAGGAAAAGTTAAGGCAGTACAATCAACTTATGATAAAGTCGGGAATTTTAACTAAAAAAGCCAAGGCCTTAGGACAACGTAGGGAAGGTCCCTATTTTGGTCGAGCAGTAGGACAAGGTCCTGCAGGAGCAGCAGCAGCAGCAGCTGGGGGTGTAAACAATTCTTTAGAAGACACCGACGACGGCGACGATGATGCTGACCACACTTTCACAGAGACTAGAGACGATCCACCACTTCCTGACGATTCAGACGGAGACAGTGTAGACGAGTTCAAAGGGGAGGAAGGCTTTAAACCTCGTGCAAGAGACAACACAGAGGGTATGGACGCCGACATAAAAGAAAGAATACCTGCAAGTTACAGAACGACTGCTAAAAATCTATACAGAGAATTATCTCGTCACGGAAGTCAAATTTTGAATTGGAACAGAGACGGAGAAATATATGTTAACGGGGAACGTGTGCCTGGAACTGACATAACAGATTTGTTAGCTTTTGCTGCCCGACCAAAGTCTTTGAAAAAGGACCAACCTAAAGGAAGCCAGGTTTTCATGAGAGCAGTTAAAAGGCTGAACCCCACCTTAAAATTTGTCAAAAACAAGTCGGCTTTTGCAGGGCACAGTCCTTCCTTTGCTGCCAGTCCCTTGAAAAGAGCTTCCCCTATAAAGAAGAGGAAAGTAAGTCAAAAAGGAACTGGACGTAAGTTTATATGGCGCACAAGGCTTTGAAAAAAGATGTGCTCAGGTTTTACACAGATCCTAAACAACCTGGAAGTTTCACCAGCGTTTCTAAACTTCAACGTCATCACTTCAAGAAAACAAAGAAAAAAAACATAGAACAAGCTTTGGAAGATGTAGACGCTTACACCAGACACAAACCTTACAAGAGAAGATTTCCAAGAAGAAAAACACAAACATGGGGCATAGACAAACAGTGGCAACTTGACCTCATAGACATGCGAGAATTTTCAAAGGAAAACAAAGGATACCAGTACATTCTAGCGGGAATAGATGTTTTTTCAAGGTATGGTTTTGGACAACCTGTGAAAAGTAAGAGAGCTGATGACGTGACAGAGGCTTTCAAAAAAATGAGCAAAGAAAGAAAACCTCAACAAATTCAAACTGACAAGGGCAAAGAGTTTGTCAACAAAATTTTCAAAAAACACTGTGAAGATCAAAAAATCAATTTTTTCACAGGAGAGAACGACGACGTGAAGTGTGCCTTAGCCGAAAGGTTCAACTCTACCTTACAAGGAAAAATGTGGAGATGTTTTTCTCATTTCAATAACTACAAATGGGTTGACTTGCTGCCCGACTTGGTTAAGTCCTACAATTTGACTTACCACAAAGCCTTAGGAGCTGCCCCTTCAGACATAAATAAAGACAACTCTGAAGTCTTGTTCTACAGGTTGTACGATCAACCTCAAAAGAAAAAAGTTCCTGTCCTTCAGTTGAAGAGAAAAAATCAAGTGCGAATGTTGAAAACAAAGAAAACATTTAACAGAGGGTACGAACCTAACTGGACTGAGGAAATATACACAGTCGACAACATTTCGCCCAAAGGGTACCACCTGAAAGATCTCCTTGGAGAAGAGATAAAAGGAAGCTTCTACGAACCTGAGGTCCAGAAGGTGCAAGTCCGTCACGGAAGACGCTACAACATAGAAAAAATAGTAAAATACAGAGGAAAAGGCAAGAAAAGAGAAGCCTTGATCAAGTGGAAGGGTTATGGAGACAAGTTTAACTCTTGGGAACCTGTCAAAAACATAAACAAATGGCGTTTACCTTAACTTTACCTAGTAACTCATCTATGAACGTTTTTCCTGACAACACTTTAACTAGTTACAATACAATTTTGGCAGAATACATTAACTCTCCTACTCAGTTAGAGTGTGCTCTTCAAGAAATAACCTGTCCTACCACGTGGTACAACGTCAAAGAAGAACCCATTCTCTTGGTACAGGGAGAAAACGACCTGACAAACAACCTCCGCTCTGTAGTAGCTTTATTGAACAAACGCAGAAGAGAATTTTTTCCTCTGGAAAAACCAGGAGCCCATAGTGTCTTCAGTAGAGCTTCAAGCTCTACATCAAATTTATCAGCCCAATCTGCTTTGAAGAGAGGAGTAAAAATAACAAAAAACCTACGTCATGTCAACCCTGTGGGATCGACTGAAACCATTCCTCCTGCTGGTCCTGCAAGTGAAAGTCCACCAACTCCTGCTGCTGCGACTGAGACGCCATCTGGAGGATTCACTTCTAACCAACCCACGCCAGAGAAGGAGGAAAAGGAAGAGGAGGAGGCTGAGGGGGAGCGTGACACGGCAGGCAGAGAGAAAAGGGAAATATCGTCGGCTGTGGCTGAAGTGATGTCTATGGATGACAGGGAAAAAAGGTCTCTTTCTTTTTTTGAAGAAAAGGCCGTCTTCACAGACTCTGCTAATGTTTCTCCGCTCTCTCCCAGTCAGTTACAGGCTGTGAAAATATGTACACGCTTCAAGGAAATTAGCAGATACCTGTCTAAGTATTACTTCAAGGAAGGTAGTATCTACAATATGTTTGCCTTAGAAGGTGTGAACCTGGAAAGCAACTCAGAGTTGATAGGATACTTGAACAGGACCATAAATAAACTACAGAGCATGTTGGTGAGAAAACTAAGAAACTACAGGAAAAACAACAAAGCCACCGTGTTTCACTACAACAAATACACAATGAAAAGTGTAGTTTCCTTGCCTCCTGGTGTGGTCATGCAACTCCCAGAAAACTTAGGGAAACAATTAGGTTTTGACGGAAGTGTTTTCCTAAGTGGAAAGACACAAAGCCCCTACGTGGTAGACCTTCAGTTCAAAAGTCGATGTGCTTTCGTGTACTCTGACATAGTCAAGCACAGTCTTGTGGGTGATTCTAAAGCACCCCTTCTGAGGCAAATCAACATAAATCGCTACAACGGTGACATGCAGACCATAAGTTTCCAGAACTTGATATATCTGCCAGTCACTAAAACCACCTTCAGACAGATAGGGATATACTTAAGAGACAAGACTGGGGAACCTATACCATTTGAAAGCGGATCAGTGTCGGTGGTACTTGCCTTCAGACCTCTTCAAGGATAGGAGTATATTACCATGCTTCACTACTATGGAACACCTCCATACCTGGCCCCTAGGGGTCAGTACGCTGAATACTACAGAAAATCACAGTTTGGGAACGGTGCTTTACCAGCGTACGGTGGCAGGGGCAGACAAAGAGGGCACGGACTTGGTTCGTTAATAGGTGGTTTACTGAGAGGAGCTGTTCCCCTCTTAAGTAAAATAGGACGCTCGGCTGCCAAATCTGCAGGCAAAGCCTTGCTTACTACAGGAGCTGGAGTCTTGTCCGACGTGGTAACAGGAAAAGGCTTCAAGAAAAGTGTAGTTAGGAGAAGTAAAGCTACAGGGAAGAACTTACTCAAAAGGGCTGCTTCTTCTGCTCAAGGATACATAAAAGGTACATCTGAACCTCCTCCAGTCAAACGACGAGCAACCGGCAAGCGCGGAGGACGTAAGGGGCAACGCGGCAGAGGCAGAGGACAAGCTAGAGGAAGGACCTTGTTCTAGTCATGAGTCTCCTTCATCCCAAGGGTCAGGTATGTGCAGTAGGTGAACTAGACCTACACGCCTTGCCTGTCACTCAAAAGGACATATTAAAATGTCAAAAAATAACCAAAACTACCAACAATGCCCTGACTCCACACACTGAATCATTTGACTTCACCTTCGAACCAAGCAACCTGTACACAGACCTCTCAGAAACTGAGCTGTACATGGAACTGGAAGCCGTGGCGGCAGACGGAACAACTCACCTTGCCGTAGGCATAGAAGCTGCTCCAGTCAACAACTTGGCACACGCTCTCTTTGCTTCCTGCCAGTTGCTGATAAATGGGGAGAAAGTCACCGGCAACAATGAAGACTATGGTCTCAAGGCCTACATTTTGGACACAATTTGTTGCAACAAAGAAGACAAAGAGACTCGGTTGAAAGGGTGTCAAAAGTACATGAAAGACACCTGTGGTCACATGGAAGCCAGAGCGGGCGAAAATGCTGGATGGACGGCACGGAGAGCAGAGTTCAGTGCCCGCAACAAGCATGCCTTAGTAATGAAGCCGCACCTGGATTTAATTAAACAGTGCAAGGTGCTGCCTCCGAACTGTGAAATCAAGTTCATATTTGAAAAAAATCAGCCCAATTACTACATGATGCAAGCAGCCGATCAAAACTACTGGGTCAAAATCACCAAAGCTGAAATGACACTTCTCCAAAAATGTGTCGACGACGAGGTGGTGAAAACTCACGTCAGCAGTGTCAGGAATCCACATTGGGGCCCTTTCAACTATCACATAGCCAGGTGTAAAGTAACTAAACACACTTTGGACGGCGGCTCACAAGACTACAGTTGGACTCAACCTGACACTACTCAGATCCCCACCAGGATAGTCTTGTGTATGATAAAGGAAACAGCAGCTGCTGGGACTAAGACAGAAAATCCTTTCAACTGCAGGCATTTCAACGTGAAGGAAATATGTGTGAGATATGACGATCAAAAGTTTGAGTTGAAGACCGACTTCGAAACAGGCAACTGCATCAGAGCCTACAGTCAAATGTTCATAGACAGTGGGCTGTCGGCTTTGGGGCAAGACTGTGGCATAACTTTGGAAGATTTCAAAGATGGATATTCCTTCTTTGTTTTCGACCTCACCCCAGACAGAGCACCTGAAGACAGTCGTATAAATCTCATCAAGCAAGGAAAGCTGGGCATTTCCCTTAGGTTTGCCGCCCCGACTACTCACGCCATATCTGCCGTCTTGTGTTCCTTCTACGACAACAACATCCAACTAACGGCTGACTGTCTTCCTGTCACAGACTACCACATGAACTGAGAAAAAAATGAGAACTTCAGACATAACAGGTGCACTGGGAAACCATCCACACACAAGGCGGTTCTACCTGGGAACTTTTGCCAGTAATCAATGTCCTAAAAAACCAATTCCCTCTACATGTTTCGTCAGTAACACAGATCCAAGCTCTAAACCTGGTCAGCACTGGGTGGCATTTTACGTTTCTCATAACGGGAATGTATTCTACTTTGATCCCTATGGCTTACCTCCGTTTACTATATATCACCAGAGGTTCATGCAAAAGTCGTCAGATGGTCACGGGTCGTTCAGCAGAAAACAAGTGCAAAACTTTTACGCTAAAACGTGTGGAGCCCACTGCATTAACTTCCTCATAGAAACATGTCGGACCAAGGATCCACACCACACTGTGAAAAGGTTTTCTCAGGTCCCCTTCAACTTAATGGACAAAATAGTCAGGCCCTTCCTGAGAAAAAGAGAGAAGAAGAGGCAATGAATTTCGAGATGAGTCCAGAAGAAGTAGCAGTCAAAGCAGACGTGAGCAATCTTTTGGTGAAAGGAAAAGTTAAACGTGAACTGGACGTGATAGACGGGCTTCAGAGCACGGCGGAAGTAATAGACAAGATTCTCATCATCATGGCCGAGTTAATGGACAAAGTGGTAGCCCTGGAGGAGAACGACATAGGAAGAAAGGCCTTGAAGGATTTAATGGAGAGAATGCGGGCCTTAGAGGACCGTAGTCAAAGTCCTACTCCAGCCAAGACCGGGTGCAGTTGGTACTGCAACAAGAATTCATTTTCCATATAATATCCATGTACTCTGCTTGCAAAGCATATCTGATTATAATGATTCATACCTAGCATGTACTCTGATAGGAAGAAAAAAATAAAAAGATTGAATTAAAAAAACCGAGTTGTGTCTTTGTTGCATTTAATCTCATATCAAAATAGTGAGTCATAAGTATTGCGTAAATTCATAGGAACATTGCATCAGAAAATGAGTCATGGTTATTGTGTAATTTGTTTCAAGGATTGCACAATACACCCTCATACGTAGGTCATACGTTTTTGCAAGTAGGTTAGTAGGTCACTTCCGGTTTGTAAGTAGGTCAGCTCTAGGTATTGCACAATTCTTTTAATTTATGCAACTAGGTCAGGTCACTAGGTCAAATGGAATCCAGCTCTCTGATTGGTCGAAAAAACTAGGTCATGACCTTATGACGTCACTTCCTGTCAAATCCAGCCCTCTGATTGGCTGAAACTAGGTCACTTCCGGTCTACCAGTAGGTCATGACCTAGTTAGTAGCTAATCCATTGCGCTCAGTTTGCATGTATATACTACTAGCATTGAAACAGTCTGAAGTTTAGGTGTTTAGGATTTTATCATGTATATGTTAAGGTGTTTAGGTATGAAAGACACATTAGATCGCAGCTCTGTGCTTAAACAAACTTTCTAAAAGGAGTTATACTCTCTTCTCGTCTAAAATATGCTAAAGGTCCTTTGTAAATCATTATTGAGGAATTTCATATAAAAGAACACCAGTACAATAATTCACCATGATGGATTGGTCATTTAGATCCTGTAACATTTGGATCAATGAGGATTGTTACCCCTAGACACCTTTACTCTGCAGTCCAAATATAGATAAGGATATATTCATTCAGTCATGCTGTTGTACTATACATGGGGTTACTCTCTATCATGGATAATGGATGTGATGATATTCCTTGAGAGTACCTATGATGAACTCTTTACCTACTACAAATAAAGTAGGATAATTGAGATGATCTACCAAAGTTCAACATCTATGGATATCATAACTAAACACAATAGCATAATGCTAAACACCTTGACCTTGAAACATCTAAGCATGTCATACCTAAACCTAAGCATAAATATAGTAAACACTTTACAAACCTAAAATCAGATCTAAACACATGGAAATCTAAGCACAAATGCTAATCACATTATGAGGCTAAACATGTTTAGGTTCACAAAGTGTGTTCAAAAATGGGACAAGAAAATGTTTAGCAAAGTGCTTAGAATCTAAACACCTTTTTTACAGAGGCCCTCAAGGACACTCAGCAAACGTCCTCCCTCCCCTGTATATGTATGCAGCAGGCTATTCACTCTTTCGATAAGGAGTGTTCCCTGTAAGTGTTCTTGTACTCAGGTGAAACCACTATGCAATTCTTTCACTAAGATCGCAGTGATCTTAGTGCTGGAAAAGGAATAGTGAAGTGATCCCAGGACTTGCTATTCTGGACAGGCCTGCAACCACTGCATTAGATAGGGTAGACCAGCCAGGTCTTGTGATACCTACACTAAGATCGCTGGGGTTGCGATCCCAGGATGTTTTGAATTAAGCTCCTGAAACCTGGTTTAAAGGTATATTCCACTATTCGGTAAATCCTAAACTACCATCAGTTTCTCCAAATCACTTGGGACTATGTTATATTTTTGTATTATGAGATGGATAAAACAATAAAAACCATGGTTTATTGGCTAGTTTAAGATCTATTGACATCTGAAGATGGGGAGTCCTTAACTATACCACCTTATGGGAGAAACCCCCATTTCCTAACATTTTCCTAAATATTGAAAAATTGACCAGTGATATCTTAATCAAACTTCTCATAGTTCTAGTAGACATCATCCTTACCATGATCAACTAATAAAAAACAGGTAGTCATTGGACAAACAAAAGAGCCATGAATAATTCAAAGAAAAAAGTGAAAATGAAAAGTATCATAATTTCTTACATTTATCACTACAGGAAAGAAACTGTCGGGAATTTGTTCACCAGACTTTATAGAAATTAAGACACAACCATTATGAACATTTTATGAGCAAAGAATTGAAGGGTTACTGGCAGAATCTAGAAGCTACAGATTTATGGGGAAAAAAATCCTTTTCCTCATCTACGGAAATCTATGAAGTTGGCCAGTAGTGAATCTTAGTGCTATGGTGGGAAAATGCAAAAGTCTATCATTCGACAGCTTGAAAGTGATGAGTTAGGGAATATACAAAAGTAAAATGAGCATGCCTCATGAGTTTTGGCAAAATTGGGTAGTTTCAATTTTTGGCCACCAGGTGGTGATGGAATAGATGGTGGAATATACTTTTAAGTAAAGTTTGGCTTGACATAGTCATGTGGCATTTTGGGAAGGTGGGATAACCATGGTTTCTGTTGCATACCCTAGTCATACATATGGGGCAATACACTAAGTGACAGATTTACTGTAACAGCTATCTTATGTTACTATACTACAATACTACTGATATAATCGTAGGTTTTAAATAGGTGTTGTTTCGCTATTTTTTACTCTATAGTATGGTCTAATATTAGGCAAATGTTGTCAACCTAATAAGAGGTATATTCCACTATTCGGCAAATCCTAAACTACCATCAGTTTCTCCAAATCACTTGGGACTATGTTATATTTTTGTATTATGAGATGGATAAAACAATAAAAACCATGGCTCATTGGCTAGTTTAAGATCTATTGACATCTGAAGATGGGGAGTCCTTAACTATACCACCTAATGGGAGAAACCCCCATTTTCTAACATTTTCTTAAATATTGAAAAATTGACCAGTGATATCTTAATCAAACTTCTCATAGTCCTAGTAGACATCATCCTTACCATGATCAACTAATAAAAAAACAGGTAGTCATTGGACAAACAAAAGAGCCATGAATAATTCAAAGAAAAAAGTGAAAATGAAAAGTATCATAATTTCTTACATTTATCACTATAGGAAAGAAACTGTCGGGAATTTGTTCACCAGACTTTATATAAATTTAAACACAACCATTATGAACATTTTATGAGCAAAGAATTGAAGGGTTACTGGCAGAATCTAGAAACTACAGATTTATGGGAAAAAAAAATCCTTTTCCTCATCTACGGAAATCTATGAAGGTGGCCAGTAGTGAATCTTAGTGCTATGGTGGGAAAATGCAAAAGTCTATCATTCGACAGCTTGATAGTGATGAGTTAGGGAATACACAAAAGTAAAATGAGCATGCCTCATGAGTTTCAGCAAAGTTGGGTAGTTTCAATTTTTGGCCACCAGGTGGCGATGGAATAGATGGTGGAATATACTTTTAAGTAAAGTTTGGCTTGCCATAGTCGTGTCGCATTTTGGGAAGGTGGGATAACCATGGTTTCTGTTGCATACCCTAGTCATACATATGGGGCAATACACTAAGTGACAGATTTACTGTAACAGCTATCTTATGTTACTATACTACAATACTACTGATATAATCGTAGGTTTTAAATAGGTGTTGTTTCGCTATTTTTTACTCTATATTATGGTCTAATATTAGGAAGATGTTGTCAACCTCATAAGAGGTATTGAACTACCTAAATCTATATCTAATTGAGAGCTGTGGAGTGCTTGGCAGCCACCGCTATGCCCACAGCAGCGTGTTATGTTACCTACATCATATTTATTTGTGCTGTATTTTGTTGAAATGTCACTGTGAGGTATTGTAGATAGGTAACCCTGTGTTTGTAATTTGCATATTGAATTAGAACTTTGGACCTTGTTTCAATAGATTCTACGACAGGTTCAGCCAGCTACGACTGGAGATGGGCCAAATCTTACCAGTTAATCAATCTTAGGATTTTGGCCATAGTGACCAAATAGCTGGCAACATTATTGGGTGATCATACTGCCTACTGGCTAAATAACCACCACAGCAGTGACTCAATCAGGGATCCTGGTATGACCGCCCCCTATGTGAATAATAAGTGGGTAGTCTTAGCTGCTGCCCTTTGCACTCCTTTGGTCAAACGTACCCAATCTGTGCTCTTTGCTTTGTAAACATATAAGTATTCTCTGTATTTAGACTAATGATCCAAAAGGTCTTGACCTCAGGCCACTCACAGAGGTCAAGGATCCTTCCTATATATAGTGCTCATCCCTGGCCTCAATCATCCTCTGAGAGATTGTGGGATCATAACACCTATGCATTTTTTATCTAGTCTATGCAAGATTATTCCAATTAATTGTGTTGCTCATTATATATAATGGCTCCTAGAAAAAATAAGCAGTATGCAGAATCATGACCATTGACCTTATTTAAAACTATGATCAATTTCGATGAGAATTGAACATGTGTGTGACTGTGTAGTCATGTTGGATCATCTTTATATAGTTAGGGACAAGTCATTTATTGCTAGGTGGGGGGGGCTTGATGGATTTTGGTGGATTGGCAGATGTTTTTTCCGACAAAATAATTGCGACACCCCCCCCCCCACTAAGAACTGATTTTGCAAAATGTCCCACCTCCAATCAGATACACACATGGAATGATGCATTGCGATGGGTATTTGAATTGCCCATATTTAGTTTTGACACCCCTACCCCCCGCCCTAGTGTGAAGGTCTTTTTCAAAATGACCCTCCTATATCTAACAAGCCCCTGGCCCCACTGGCAATAAATGACTCGTTCCTTACTGCAGCCCTATGCTCATTTGAACACAGGAGTGCATACCAGACCATGAAGGAGGTTTGACTGGTTACTATGTAGCTACAACTGGGTGCTATGACTTCATAGTGGTGGGTATTTAGCCAGTAGTTGAATAAATAGCAGCTGCTATTTTGAGGCCTGTACTGTAGCTTACTATGCAGTCACTGGTATGGAGTCATTTCTTATACATCCCACTAAGATTTGAGGTTATCCTGTCGTAGAAACTATTGAAACACGATACAGAGGTATTATTCTATTCTCTATCTTTATCTGTACTATCTCATTATCATTTTCCTACTGCTTTATATTGTATATACGGTATGTCACATCCTATACATGTACAAAGTGTAAAGTGTTGGTTTGAATTGCCCAGAGATAATGGCATGTGGTGTTTTTTTTTTTGTAATAAAGGAGTATGTTTAGTGCTCATCCGCCCGAATGAAGTCATTGATACACAACACCGGTTACAGAAGTGGTGTCCTGGTGAACTACTTACATCGAACTACCAGGCCTGGAGGGCATTTCAAAACCATAGCTATAGATATCATTTTGAAATACCCTGCAGCTCTCATGCTTCATGATAGTCAATGGACATGGTGTATAATGGGTCTCCACACATTTAAAGCTTAAATGGACAGGATTATTATTTTGCCAAAAATGGGCAGAAAGGTTCAGTTCTTTATGATGTGCTTTTCCTAAAATTCCCCAAACGTTTTTACCCCCATCCAAGTCCCAAGAAAATGGCCACTCCGTGTAGATAGTATGGGCATTTTGTCCTGGTTTTCACGGTGAGGAATATAAGCAGGCTGTAGGGGAACACATAAAATACTTACCACTATCAGACACTATACTTACCACAAATAGTTACCACTACCAGAAAAAAAGCTATAATTTGTTTGTCTTGGAATTTTTCCAATGTAAAATATTTGCATTTATATGTGATATGTTTTCACAAAACCAGTTGGACGTCACACATCCTGGACCAGAGATAATGAACTTAAAGTGGGTGTTCTACCGAAACCGATCCATTCCCAATTCTGAATCGGGAGCCAATCGCCTAATAGGTTAGGCTCCACTACGCGATTTTTTGGTACAGTCTCACCTAATTTTATCCCTATAGTGCCTAAGGTATAGGGTGTTGACATTCCTATATTTTAAACATGAGATTCAAAATTGTAAACATGAGATTTCAGGGGTTATTTTATGGGTGATCTCTCTCATTGTGTGCCATATTTACCAACTAACCTGCACCTGCATAGACTCTGTGATTGGGTGGGAGTTCAATATATAAACATCAACACAGCAAAATATAAATAACAACACAGCAGTCACACAGATCGCAGGGTCTTGTACTGTAGAAATCAAACCTGTCTGATATTGAGTTACAGAGAGTCATCAGTGTGAAAGTCTGCAATATTTACATTAGGTCAACTTGATTTAGTAAACAAAAACATCTTTTGGCAACAAAAATGTGTTTGAGATTGTACACAAAACCTTCCCCACATAAACAGAAAGCTCTCTCAATCTTTTATTTACACCTTGAAATAATAACAAATACCACTCTATAATCTGTGTTTGTGTCTGCTTTTGTGAGAATAGCTCCGATTTTCAGCAAAAATCGCGTAGTGGAGCCTCACCTGATGCATTTTCCCACCCTTGCAGTCAGATTGAAGAATTTTAATTTTGCTGGCATTGTGGGGAAATACATCAGGAGTCTTTGTAGATATTGTTGTATAGATAATGCATAAGCATCTTAATGTCCCTACTCATTATTCCCCCATACATTGCAGTGTCCAGTATTGACGAATGGCATATCTCATTATAGGGTCAATTTTTTTTGTGTGTTTTTTTTCCAGTTGTATTAGATCTTGGATTATGTTATGTTGGTTCCATCTTTACCCAGATCTATCAAATGCCATCATTGTTCACCATATATACTGGCAGCCAATGGGTGGCCACCATCACTGGGTGTGATGTCATCACCTCATTTGCCCATATATGGAGAGAGGTGGGGTCATGTGACCTGTACACACTCGTCACCGCCCTACTGCTAGTCGTCAGTCCATCGTAATCTTTCTCATACGCTGTGAATATGCCGTTAGCCACAGTAAAGTAGTGTATAATATCATGGTTGAAAAGAGAATAACACATCAAAGTTTCAGAATCAAATGATTACAAAAGAATCAAGCCATTCAGACAGAAAACTGGTAATATGATTCTGAAAATACAGGATGTGATTGAAATTGCTGATTATGTATTTGATCAGAGTGGTTTAGTACACAGAGTTTTCCTTGATTTTCTTATCAATCCAGGTCTTGAACTTGGATACGCGGGTGAATACCGAGGGGCGATCCACATAGCAACGGCGCTGATGCCAGGAAGATACTCCAGCAAGGAACCACTTGTCATCTTTCTTACAGACAAAAGGACTGCCGCCGTCACCCTAAATGTGCGCATATGATCATAAGGTCAGAGTGTTCAAATCAGGCAGACAAGAGAAAATAATTAATGCAAGTGAAGTAGATAATTGTATACAGGACATGAATAAAGTCCTCATCTACAGCATCATCATCTCAAATGCTATATCTTACAACTATTCTTTTTCAATAATTTGGCACAGAAAGGTGCAGTAGCAACTTTTTTGTTTGGAATTAAAAGTAAATATCTGCTGAAGCATGTCATCGCCTTGACCGGCAATGAAAGATTGTCAAACAAATAATACTATTCTTTGAGAAACCTTTTCTATATGCTAGTATCTCATAGCCAGTTACAGCACCCCGAATGGCCTTAAAACATGTAAATAATCATCATTTCATGTAGTTTTAATTGAGTTTTGATCATTTCTGCTTCAGACAACATGAAATAAATAAAAAAGTTCATTCGTAGTTGGTCTGACTGAGGGTTATCTCACGAGGCGAACAGGCGAGAAACGTTTTCTATATAGGTGAGGCTCCACTACGCGATTTTTGCTGAAAATGGGAGCTATTCTCACAAAAGCAGACACAAACACAGATTATAGAGTGGTATTTGTTATCATTTCAAGGTGTACATAGAAGATTGAGAGAGCTTTCTCTTTATGTGGGGAAGGCTTTGTGTACAATCTCAGGCACATTTTTGTTGCTAAAAGATGTTTTTGTTTACTAAATCAAGTTGCCCTAATGTAAATATTGCAGACTTTCACACTGATGACTCTCTGTAACTCAATATCAGACAGGTTTGATTTTTATAGTACAAGACCCTGCGATCTGTGTGACTGCTGTGTTGTTATTTATATTTTGCTGTGTTGATGTTTATATATTGAACTCCCACCCAATCACAGAGTCTATGCAGGTGCAGGTTAGTTGGTAAATATGGAACACAATGAAAGAGATCACCCATAAAATAACCCCTGAAATCGCATGTTTACAATTTTGAATCTCATGTTTACAATATAGGAATGTCAACACCCTATACCTTAGGCACTATAGGGATAAAATTAGGTGAGACTGTACCAAAAAGTCGTGTAGTGGAGCCTCACCTAATGCTAGTTTTCAGGGTTTTTCCCTTTTTTACATTCCGACCATTGTAACCAACTTTCTACTGCATTCAAGTACATTTTCTTGTTTAATTCTTTCATTACAAAATTTGGGTGCTTAATACCATCAGGTTTCAAGATGATATGATATTAAATGTACTTATATCCTCTGGAGGAAAATCAAAGAACATCCATTAGTCATTTACAACCTTGCTTTACTGAAGTGACAATGTATTTTATTTCATGTCAGAAGCAGTGGAATGCGAACATCCCATAGGTTTAAACTAGAGACTGTGTATCTCACACCCCCGTGAGATAACCCACGCCCGTATCTCATGGCCAGTTACAGCACCCCAAATGCCCTTAAAACATTAAATAATCATCATTTCATGTTGTTTTGAATGAGTTTTGACCATTTCTGACTAAGATAACATGAAATAAATAAAAAGGTTCACGAAAAAAGGCTTCGCCTCGTGAGATAACCCTTAGTCAGACCCACTATCCACTTTGTCTATATATTCAATGTACAAAATACCATACATACATAACAGGTTCCACTGATGTAGTTCCTAGAACAGATATTAGTACTTGTGATCCTATTACCATATTCCAAAATGCACTCATCGTTGGACAGTGGTGAGTTAGCCGCTTCACGCAGCACAGTATTGTCACCAGTTCCTACAGAATCATAAATGATTTCATAAATGTTGTTATCATAATCAACAGGACATTTTCTGTGTAATCAATTTTATCTTTATTCTACGGAATTGCTGGCCTATTGATACACTTGTCATCAATCCACCTCTTGAGGCCCTGTCTCCTTGTCAGGCAAAAGCCCCTCACAGGGTGGATTGATACACATGTACCCCATGTCCATTCAGTGCTTTCTATATTATGTTATGACTCACCTATGGTTCTACCCCAACCAGTAATGACGCATTCATCTTTAGGTCCAAACTCCATATCTTCTGTTTGCGGGAAGCAGACCGGGAAGACCTTTGGGCCAAGTGTGAGCTTTCTTGACAGCTTTAATAGTGCTATGTCAAAAGGCCATGGACACACATTGATATAGTTTTCATGCTGGAACAATCAGCAAAATGAATCACTTTTTAGTCTGTTACATATTGTGATTAAAAAGGTAATGTTAGCAGCAAAGAATATTTTGAGATCTATCCTCTGATTTTATGTTGAAGACTTCTTGTTAGAGCTAGATTCAATTAATTAAGAGAATTAGAATTGCTTGATTCAATGAGAAGTCATTATAATTTTATTTTGTGACGCCTACTTGCAATAGATCAAATCAACTGATGGAATTCTCAGAAATATTACCACAATGATTTTTGATACGTCAATGCGGACTTCATCACCACTTTCAGTGAGGTGATCGTGCTCTCCAGCAACAACTTCAATTTCATCATTGCTATAAGGCCAGGAAAAAAACAATAGGCTGTTGTCACAGGAGAGTATTGCGCTTTTTAAAAGGTGTTTTTTCATGTAGAGCTTTACCCTTGAATTTGTAGGAATCTATGTATGTATTTTAGAGAACTCAAAATGATTCAGTCCATCCACTTGCTGTAGCTGACACATTAGTTGATTAAAAGGAAATTACATTTTAGGAAGCACAACATTTGCATTGCTGAAAATGGACATGTATAGACCAGCAGATGACGTTTATTAGATCCACCATAGGAAGAAACCTGTGATAAACCAGTGAACAAGACTTTAACTTCTTTTCAATTTGTCATCTAAAGGGTATCTATAGTATCATCTGCCTTGATATAGCCAAACCTTGCAATAACAGGCCATTGTCAGTATTCTTTCGTACGTAGGCTTAGGTTTGTATTTTTAAAGTTTTCATTAAATTGGTAGATTAGTTGTATTTATTGCTATAAGCCATTGGGGAGTAAATGCAACAAAATTCTCCAAATTCAAAATAATTACTCATGGACACATTGAGCAATAGTGACAGCCCATTCATCAGAGAGGAGTACAGCACTACAGAGTTGACGCATGCCTATCTGCAGGGATAACTGCCAGGGCCAAGAGTTGGGTTTGGCTTCCTTCCCACCAACAATGTAAGGTAAATCTTCATCACTGATAAATCGCTTCCCACAATCTGTGAATGTATAAAAAAAAATTACAAATTATTAAAAATTACATGTTTTGTTGATACCTAGGCCATCTTACAAATAATGATAGGCACAGATTCCATATTAATTTTTAGGTTTCTGGCATCAATAAAACATGTGTCTTTTTCAATCTTTTTTTTCTGTGAAAATGATGCATGTTATTTTGCAAACATATTGCAAACTAAAGTCCATGAGAGATATTATGGCAAACTTGCAGGACAATAGATTGAAAAGATTGAGTGTGATTTATACTGAGTTGCATAGTGGAACCTAAGGTGAATTCATCTTACAGATTCAAAATTATTAATCATCTTTTTCTATGAATTGTAGGCTATACAATAGAAAGGATAGTCTACACAAATAATTCTACAAATAAACCATTTCCAGGCACGAAACTTATTTCATATGTCATCAACAACACAAGTTTATGACAATGATATAGGAATACTTATACTTACTGGGAACTGTAGGTACTTTGCAGCATTTGAGGGTAGCATTGCCACAGGTATTGATTTGACCTTCCAGCTCTCCATTTTGGCAGGTCTCAGCACAAATACCACCAACCTCCTCACATGTTGATCCTGTTAGGGCAGAGTCATTTATTGCTAAATATCAGCAGCATCTTTTAAAAAAGGCCCAGGGGCTATACATCAATAAACATTTACACTTCACAATGTGAGTGATTCAAATGATTCAAGGGAAAATCAGTTTTTAGGAGGGGAATAGAATTAACATATTGTTGGTGGCTTCAGGAAAAGGTTGCTGGCCAGCAAAATCCACCAAGCCCCTCTCTGGCAGGTAATAAATGAATCAGCCCTTAGTGTGTAGCAAAGAAGTTCATAAAGTTTATCATATCAGGATGCAACTATATCATGAATGCAGAAAATTCACTGTTTGAACAAGTGATATTTGATAGCCCAACAAATGTTTATGAAAGAGACCCACATTTTCTGAGCCTCGATCACTTATCACAGTGGCAAAAAGTTTGCAACTCATTATCCATTTTTATACTTATTATAAGCCATATTAGATCCGTTATGATGGTACTTACTTTCCCATGATATGTTAAAGCCACGAGCATTATTGGCAGCATCAGTTGTGAAGTGGACATAGACAGCTTTACCGGTAGTCGTGATTGGTTTAATGGCATCCTTGCCACATAGGTTAGCAACAAGAGGGGCATAGCCATTCTCTCCATCATGAACCTTAAATAACAACAACATGAGTAATGTATATCTCTAGAAGAAATGCCTGTATTATTTCTAAAATGAATGATAGCTGTATCGTTTCCCTGAGGAAAATTGGAACATCTTTGCAATGAATGAAAGTATTGAATATAAGAAAAGATGTAAATATATTCTAATTGATGGCCTTTCATGAACCGATTGTGTGTATGACATGCATTATGAAAATCCTGCTATTCACATACATGTAGGCCCCTCTGTAAGCATGGTAAACTACACTAACACTATATATATATATATATATATATATATATATATATATATATATATATATATATGTTCTTTTCCTACTGTGGAATGGTATAATATGCGTTTAATGTATGTTATGGGAACGCACAAGTGGATTTACGGGTTAATAATCCACGACCCCGTAGGGGGAGTGGATTATTAACCCGTAAATACACGAGTGCGTTCCCATAACATGCATTAAGGCATTTATCTCATAGATTCCTCCATTTTGTATCAATTTCTTACCTTATAACCCCAGAATTAATCCATGAGAAGATATTTTGTAAGTGCATATGATCCGCTCGGTTTGCCAAGCCGCCGTGGCCATGTTGTCGTTCTGCCCAACATACCTCCACCTTTACACTCATTTTTCGGGTATAATCCAATAATGTCAAGTCCTGTACTTCTAACACCGCCAAATATACGATCTCTAGTTGGTGTTCGCATACATTTTGTCTCCATTTTCTTCGAAATAAATAAGAATCCATTGATTTTCCATAACGATCCAACGCACACGGCCCGGTACACGGCCATTTCATCTTGTTGACAAAGCGGGGAGGTGCCCGGATGTAAGAACTAGGTCAGCCACGCGTCGAGCAAAGGAATGGCCGGACGGGGCGGGTCCCGACTAGTATCGCTGTGGAAAATCAATGGATTCTTATTCATTTCGAAGAAAATGGAGAAATTAGGCATGGCATGTTCATATAGGATATGTAAGGAATTTTCTCTGTTAATAACTCCACCAGGCTCCATTGAAATCTATGCTAACGAGCTCTGTAAACTTCAGGTATGTAGGAAAACTTTTTGAAATCCTTGATGTAGATAGCTCTGTATCACCGGTCGGCTTGGTATAGTGGACAGCGAGCTCGCCTCCTGCCACAGCGGCCGGGGATCGATTCCCCGTTGAACCCTAAACGGTTTTAACTGGAAATGTATGGAGGAGTTGACTTTGTATACTTCTCCAATTTATTAACATGTCCAGATTGAAACCAGCAGCCTCTTGAAGTCGAAGAAAAGGTCTGAGAGTAGGGTTATGGCTTGATAATGCACGGGGGTTATGAGCAAAAAAGCACTGTCCAAGCCAAAATCGTGAGATAAAGGTTTTTAATAGTCCCCTCTAGAGTTTAATTCGAAAGGCTCTGCCATCGCTACCTACAAAATAGGTAGGGACATCTCATACCACCTCATAAGACCTAGTGTTACTACACTAGATTTTCTATTGGTGTTAGGCCAGTCAGGAATAGCAAGTACTATGCAGTCCTTCACTATTCCAGTTCCACTTCTAATAGCACCTGATGTTAGTGTGATAAAATAGTGGTTTCCCTTGAGAGCAAGTGCACCTGTGTGGGGGGACATTCCTTGTCACAAAAGTGAATGCACCTGTCGAGAGTCCATGGGGGCTATTGAGGCTACTCATGAGTTAAGTGCACTTGAATGAATTCTCTCTGAGGTCTTGAGGGCTCTTGAGTTTACTCATGTGTGAAGGGCATAGTAATGCCATGCTTCCCTTCTCTCTCTTAGTTGGTGCAGAGGGGCACTGTACTCCTAAAATACAAGCTATAATTTACCTCCTGGTAGATTTCATTGCACGGTCAAGTGCACCCAACAGGGCTTATATTTTTAGCAGAACACCAGTGCAACCACTCTTGAGAGAACGAGTTTTTCCACTGCTATTTTTTCTCTGTGGACCTGTTGCCACTGTGTGTTCTGCTTGGAATAGTGAAAGCAGGGCTAAGGCTAACAGAGCTCACCAAATAGTACTGGCTATCAGTAAGGAAGGCAGGCTAACCTTACCATTGCAGTAAGGAATAAGAGAGGGAAATCACTTATATCTCATATGTAGCGATGGCAGAGCCTTTGAATTAACCTCCAGGCCCATTTCTTTATACAAAATAAAAAGGAATTTAACTATTGACTATGTACATACATCTATCTGTCTAATTTTCCAGAACACATACCTTAAGGGAGTCAGCCTTACAGTCCTTAGAACTCTCTAATTCAAAATCGAGGAATTTCAGGGTGATAGATCCAGTCGTGTTAGCCTCAAGCTCAATGAAGAAAGCACAATCAGCACCATCTGGGTAGTTCTTGGGATACTTGGGGCTAGTCAAAAAGCCAAAGTCTCCAACAACCTCATAACCACAGTTGACATTTGGGGGATACCTAGGAAGGTCATCAAGCAATAGTGAGATGTTTAGGGTCAGGTCATCCATTGCCAGGTAAGGGGGTGGGGCTTATTAGATATGGGGGGGGGGTGTCATTTGGAAGAGGAGCTACTTGGTACGGCCCAAAACCCAATAGACCTTCACTGTGGGAGACTCAAAACAAAATGTTTAATTTGAGTATTCATCATCATTTTGCAAAAACAGCTCTTATTGGGGGGTCAGTATAACTTTTGTCATATTGGTGGGGGTCAGAAAAAAATTTTGCTGGTCCGCAAAAATCCACCAAGCCCCCCAGCTGACAATAAATGACTCAGCCATTATCTTATTTGTCTAGAAGAGATAAAGATATGTATTACAGGATGAAATCTCTGACATAATTAAGGAAAAGTGGCTGTGATGTTTAAAAATGCAAACCTTTTCCATACATTATGGGAGTCCCAGACATTGAGAAAAGAAAAACATTCAAAAGGGTTTCACTGTCCACTGAATCCATACCCTCACACAACAAATGTACTGAGATTCAATTGTTATTCTTGTAAAGGTATCAGGCACAATTCAAATCCTGACCTGGTGGTTGGTTCAGGAGTAGTGGTGGTGGCAGGAGCTTTGGGAATTTCCTTGTAAGAAGCCTGGAATCCACGGAAGTTGAGAGATTCATCAGAGCGGAATGTTATCTCAAGTTTTTTGGTCTTAGTTGTTATCTTAGGAGGAACCTTAGTACCACAGTACCTGTGATGAAGGGGAAAAGAGATAGATTTGCCAGAAAAGATTTCAAAATCTCGAATTTCCTTATTGTATGTCATTGAGAACGGTGGTCATTAATCAATTAATGATAATTACATTTGTATTCTTCAATGTACATCAAAAGATTATAAGATTCCTGCTGGACTATTTTTGACAATTACAAAATTGTCCGGTTACCACATTAATTCATGAGAGCACACATGCACAGTTAAAAGCTTTTTGATAACCAAAACCTGAGGTAACGATCAATTTTAATCAGGGCAGACTCCAACCCTAAAAGTTGTTGGTATGTATTATGTATTCACCATAGTACTTACGGTCCATAAATCTTTTCACCATCAGCAACCCTTACAAAGTCACGACCAAGGCACCCATCCATTGGAGACTCAACCTCCAGCTCAAAGTCTAGGAACTCCAGCTCTATGACATTCCCTTCCCCAACAGTGATGGTCCAGGAACAACGAGCATTGTTAGGGTAGTTATTTGGCCAATTGGGACTGGCAACTGTTCCATTAGGACCTTTCAGTGTGCCACCACAGTCTTGACCTGATACTGATGCATGAATGGGACAAAAGTAAGACAAACTATTTAAATCTTTGGCCAGAGTTCCACTAGCAGTACACATGTGTTATTGTGTTATTATATAGTGCAGGGTTGTATCCTTTCTCCTTAACAGATAGATCATCTGAACCGTACTTGTTCCCAGTTGTTATTCCTGTCACACAATTGATCAATATAGTTACTAGCTGAGCATGTACAGGTATCCTGAAGTCGGGAAAGCGCCCATGTTAGGTTTAATACATTGCATTTATTTTTTTGTAAATGTATTATTAGATCCAATTAAAACTCTTAAAACTGGTAACACCAGATGTATAATTTATGATATACAGAACAAAGGAAAATGTGTTTCCAAAGGAAGCCATTGTGCCATGAATGGGCCTTTGCCCATAAATTCATGATGTCCCTTCTAGCTATATACACTAAAGCAGCATTTAACAGGTCCCAATATATGATTCTGGGTGCACCTTATTATGATCCCAGCATAAACCCAATGTGCCTGATACATGATGTGCGCCTTAACTGTTAACATAATCATGAAGTTACTAAGAAGAAATTAAAACATACACTATGATACCTCTCAGACCATATACCGCTTCTCTTGAACGAAATATCATTAGGCACACTGGGGCAGCTAAGTACTTTTCTTTGTTATGATAAACCCGCATATATATATATATATATATATATATATATATATATATATATATATATATATATATATATATAAGGCGTAACCCCAACTTTGGCTGACCCTTATTGTGATGTGTCATGTAGAACTAACTTTTTAGTATACAAAATATAGTTAGATGTTCAACCCACCACATGATATGGCTAGAATGATTAGTCCAAAGTATTTATCCATTATGCAGTCAGTTCACCAGTGTCCCGAGTACTGAGTACAGTATAGGGTATGTCTTATCTTATATACTGAGTAGATCTTCTTATATTGACAATTGACAAGACATCCCACTCATGGAAAATGAACAGGTGTCTATCATGACCAAAGATCATATCAACACACTTATTACTAGTCATACATAAAACACTATAGTTACAAAACAATCATGAAACAACCAAAATTGTTGTAAATGATTTTGCATAAGAATGCAGATATATACAATGATACAAAGATCTTATCATTTTATCGTGTAAACATCAATGTGAAAGATTAAATGGTTGTCCAATTTGGTCTTGACATGGTATGCCATATATTGACCCCATATGTCTCAGAATGGTACGATCATATATATATATATATATATATATATATATATATATATATATATATATATATATATAGAGAGAGAGAGAGAGAGAGAGAGAGAGAGAGAGAGAGAGAGAGAGAGAGAGAGAGAGAGAGAGAGAGATTGATTGATTGATTGATAGATACGCTTTATTGTACTGAATCGCGTTCTTCCGTGTACATTGGCCGGAGTACGGAAGATGGGAGGGGGACCAGGCCATGGTATATGCTGTTAATAATTATTTGATATATGCCTCACCAGTTAGCGGAATATGGATTACAAGGTAATTAGGCCATTAGAGAAGAGGGTGCTGCGCTAGTCAGCCTTATGCAGCATGCGAGCTGATGCATAGAGTGATGTAGATAATTCACCATACCATTATACTATAGTAAGGCCTTATGTGTGATTGTGCTGGGCCGTGTTTACCATCTTATACTGCTATACTACAGTATGGTTTTTATTCTCATCTTGAATGTCTCTAGGTTATCAGTGTTCTGCACATCTTCATCGAGGGAATCCCATAGTTTTATGCCACAGTATAAGGGACATCTGTGGTAGAATCCACTGCGAGCTCTCCTGATTCTAAACTGTATCTTAAGGGCGCGTCTGGTCCGGACATCACATACTATCAGGTTCTCAGGCTTCCTCGACCGTTTCCACATGTAAGTTAATAATTGTTGGTTTCTTCTCTTATCTAGCCTATCTAGGCCTTCCCTTGTGTGCATCTCAGCAATGTTATTACCTCGAATTCTGGCTTTGAGGCATATGCGTAGGCCATTATTTTGCAGATGCTGAAGTTTTATCAGGTCTTGTGCTGATGCACCGCCTAGGTAGTTACTGCAGTATTCAAGCATGGGCGCAATTGTGGTTTTGTATACTGTCAAACAATCAATTTCACTTAGGAATTTGCAAAGTTTAATAAGTTTAAACAGCTTGTTGTCCATGGCTTTTTTTAATTTGTTGACATAAGGTATTTCAGTCAGAGGGCCATCCAGCTCTACCCCAAGGTAGCAGTAGCGTACAGCCTTCGGTAGATGATTGTCACCCATTAACATTATAGGAGCATGCAGGTTATTAAGCTTCTTTTTACTACCGAACCTCATAATCATGCTTTTATCAGTATTTACAGTCATATAATTGAGGGAACACCAACTATCAAGGGCAGTTAAGTCGTGCTGAAGATGGGTTTCAATGATTTCCGGATTTTCTCTGTTAACAAATAAGAAGAGATCATCAGCATATAGAATAGGTTTACAATAGGACAGAGTGTCACAGAGGTGGTTAATATATAATACAAATAGTAATGGACCGAGGTTCGACCCCTGTGGCACCCCGAATTTGACCCCGGCTACATTAGATATTATGATATACCATTTTATTATTCCATAAATTCTAACATATTTTGTATTAATCAAAGAATATCTATGAAATTAATACAGAGGTTGGTTCTAAGAGCTATAAGAGCGCTCAAACTTTGTATAAGAGCGTTCATGCCCCACTGCACACCAGCCAGGTCAGTTACAAACACACTTTCTGACATCAAAGGCTCCGACCTAATGGTTCACTGCACAATATAATAAAAATGAGGGTCTCAGTGTGCGACCTCATGGTTCAGTGCACAAACTAATAAGTTGTAAGTGAATGCAACCGGCCGTCACGGGTGCCTGAGCACCGCTGACGCCGTCATGAGTGTCTGAGCACTCTAATAACTGAACAATGGGTTACATAAGCACGACGCCATAACCGTCCGGTCGCTCTAGCGTCGCTCCTGAGCAAGCTAGGTCAAATATCAAAGCATCTATGGAAAGTCCATAATTAGACGGTCAAAATGAGCCCAAGATCAAGGCGGAACTCCCATTATTAAGGAAGTTACGCCATGGAGACTGAATGAAGCTCCGAGTGCACTACAGGCAAACCGGCGCGAGTTACGCGCCTATCCAGCAAGCAGTTTAAATTTAGCATATTCAAATCCGCGCTTGCGCAAAATGGCGGTTATAGCGGCGTAAACAACCGAGTTATGAGGGTCTGAAGTTGCAGAACCGACCAAGACAATGGGGGACACAGCGGCGCCCATGGGGGTCCTTTGTGGACCCAGTGACACATGAAAGCCTCCCCTCAAACAATTGCAGAGTTAGGCAGATGCTACTGGCCCCAGTCAGTCTGGAGGTGCTTTTCCAAGATTTGCTACAAATAGCCTGTCTGCACCTCCAAGAGGACAGAACACCAAGAACCGCTCTAGAGGTAACATCTCCAGTCATCTCCTGCTACCTGCTATACCACTGCACTATGGTGAAACTATGCTAGACAGGCATTGGTTTCTATCATTAGTGGCCAGAGGGTATCTTCCTCAAGACTTCCACCAGAGGGTAAAGTTATTCATTATTACATTATTCCTCTAAGCAGCAGGTCAGGAGCTAGGTGTGGGAACCCACCTAGAACTATGCTGGACATTGTATTATTATTACCTCACAGGTGGAGTGGAACAGAACATTATACTTTATAACTTACTGTATATTTACTGTATGTACAAATTACCTACATACTAACTAATGTATGATTGATATTTCTTACATGTTGCCTAAAGCTGAATAAACCAGTGACAACTGGAAATAACACTATTTTATGAGAGCTTAATGTATTTACACTATATACCACTAGTCTTATGATATTTCTCATATGACAACTTGATCATGCACAATAACTAGTATGACAATATCTTCCCATTTGCTATAGTTTTGTGTCTTCTGTTGCGTAAGTAAGCCTTCAACTATGATTTAATGAACAGAGAGATGTTTAAGACATCTATCTTTCTTAACAGGCTTATATGATGTATACAGTCAAAAGCCTTGGAGTAGTCTATGAAACATCCTATAACATGCTGCTTATTGTCCCTAGCCTCATAAAGGTCCTCGATGACTTCCATGACAGCATCACTGGTGCCCCTTCCGTTACGGAAGCCAAATTGGTATTTGTGCAATATGTTGTTATCTTCTAGGTGTTTATATATTAAATCATGCACCAGCTTTTCAAGGAGTTTCCCGGGCAGGGGTAGTAGGGTAATAGGGTGCCAATTCTTAATGCTGGTCAGGTCACCCTTCTTGGGGATTGGGTCCAGTAACCCAGTAGACCATGCATCAGGGAAAACGCCTAGCGCTATAGAGTTCATGAACATTGACATAACATGATCTGTTAATAGTAGCATGCTGTCCTTTAGAACCCTACTATTAATATTTTCTAAACCAGATGATTTGCCCACGTTAATGTGCTTGATGAGATTATGCACTTTGTTAAATGTTATGAATTCGTTTAAATCTAAGTCTTGCAATCCCTCTGTATTGTTGAACACAAACGGGTTGACATCAATATCTTCAATTGTTACAGGTCGATTATTTGAGATTTTTCTATACAAGATATCACCAATGGTTGCAAAGTAATCATTTATATAGTCAGCTGTTTGATCACGAGGGATGGGGACCCCATCAGCTAGTAGGGAGATTTCATTGGACTTTGACTCAGGGTTGATAATGGCTTTTAACTCTTGCCAGAATCTAAGTGGATCATTACGGCAGTTATTCAAGGTTCTCAATGTACCATCAGCCTTTGCATGCATCTGCTGTCTCCTGATCTTATGAGTCAGTGTGCGGGCCCGTCTAAGGTACATTAAGTTACCGGTGACTTTATGATTGTAAAGCATATCATGGCGGTCATTTATGGTTTCAATAATCTCTCTTCTACAGTATTCCCTATCCACCTTTTTTAGTATTATGTCTCTAACAGGACACTTTTCATCTAGGTAGCTTAGTATAGCCCTCACTGAAAACCTAGAAGTTCTGAAACTAGTCAGCGGTGACCACTTTAGGTCCTCAAGTTGACGATACCTAAAACTACAGCTTTAGGTAGTCAAAATGACGACTTTAGGTCGTCATCCTGACGACCTGAGTCATCAGGACGACAATACTGACAGTACAGAGTCATCATATTGATGACTCAGGTCGTCAGGATGATGACCTAAAGTCGTCATTTTGACCAAGAAGCTTCAATAGATAGGAGGTGAAACTCAGAGCTTTACCTATGGACACAGTGTAACAGCACCCCCCCTCTACCCCCCCCCTTCAAAGTAGGCTCCCTTTTGTGTTCAGTATTGAGTCCTATGTAGGATAAGGGGGTTTATAGAGATGTCAGGAATCTTTATCAGAGTGATATCAAATGGAAACAAGGGGCCACCTATACCAGAAAATCCTGCTGAATCCAGAATTTGTGATCTTGATTCTCAAAATTTGACCAAAGGTACCTAAAAAGGAGGTTTGATGATGAGAATATTTTAAAAATGTACAAACGTTATATTGAAAATGATTGGAACTATTTATAGATGCAACATGCTAATCAAAGTCAATACCTGAATCTACATATCCTAATGTGTGCCTATCTCAACCTGACAGGTACTCTACCTGTGTATGGCTCTGCCTCTCCCACATACTGCCTATTCCTTAGTCTACCTATCACTCATACTACCTATCCCTTGAAACATCTAGAGTTTAATTAGGTTTTCTCTCAAATGGCTTAAAGGATTAAAGTTTACCCTTCACCCTTGTACCTAATCTTCTCTGTACATTCTTACCATTAGTCTACTTATCCTCAATCTGCCTATCATTCACTTTACCTATCCCTCATGGTGACTATCCCCCAAATCTGCACATCCCTCATATTTGACTGGCACATCTGTGATATTACCTAGCACCAATGTATCTTTTGAATATGCTCACCTTACAAGGTAGCCTCTGTACCTATCTCTTAAACTGTTTATTACCTATCCTCCTTGCTACCCATCCTCTTCAATACCTATCCCTCAAGCTCACTTTATAGCTTTCCTACCTATCACAGCTTGATCAGCTGGGATAGCTCACAACCAACCTTCATTTTGATCTCTTAGTCAACCTATCCCCTAAGGAACAAATTTAACAGTCTACCTCACACATACATCTACCTATCGCTCATGCTATATATTATTGAGGTTACCTATCCTTCAGGCTGCCTCTCCTTCATGGTATAAAGCCCTCAGTTTTTTAACTTGTTAAGTGGGATAGCATGAACGATATGCAGCATGAAGGATAGGAAGAGGGAATAAACAACATACATGTAGGATAGGAAGTTAGCTAGTCTAACGATAGCCATGGTGAGGCATTTTAGAAAAGCATGATAATTCAATGGCCTGAGGGATATGTAAGGTAAACATGAGTGATATGCAGACTTGAGGATAGGTACAATGAGCGATAGGTATATTTCACAAGGCATAGACTATAAGACCTACTATAAAGGTAGAAAGAATAGCATACAAGGTGAGAGATACATAGATAGCTGGTTAGGTAGGCAGAGGGCTATATACCATGAAGGATAGGCAGCCTGAAGGATAGGTAACCTCAAGGATATATAGCATGAGTGATCAGTAGATGTATGCTTGAGGTAGACTGTTGGATTTGTTCTTTAGGGGATAGGTTGACTAAGAGATCATAACAAAGGTTGGATGTGAGCTATCCCAGCTGATCAAGCTGTGATAGGCAGGAAAGCTATAAAGTGAGCTTGAGGGATAGGTATTGAAGAGGATGGGTAGCAAGGAGGATAGGTAATAAATAGTTTAAGAGATAGGTACAGAGGGTACCTTGTAAGGTGAGCATATTCAAAAAATACATTGGTGCTAGGTAATATCACAGATGTGCCAGTCAAATATGAGGGATGTGCAGATTTGGGGGATAGTCACCATGAGGGATAGGTTAAGTGAATGATAGGCAGATTGAGGATAGGTAGACTAATGGTAAGAATGTACAGAGAAAATTAGGTACAAAGGTGAGGGGTAAACTTTTATCCTTTAAGCCATGTGAGGGAAAACCTAATTAAACTCTATATGTTTCAGGGGATAGGTAGTATGAGTGATAGGCAGACTAAGGGATAGGCAGTATGTGGGAGAGGTAGAGCCATACGCAAGCAGAGTACTTGTCAGGTTCGGATAGGCAAACATTGGGATATGTAGATTGAGGTACTGACTTTGATTAGCATGTTGCATCTATAAAAAGTTCCAATCATTTTCAATATAATTTTTATACATTTTTAAAATATTCTCATCATCAAACCTCATTTTTAGGTACCTTTGGCCAAATTTTGAGAATCAAGACCACAAATTTTGGATTCAGCAGGATTTTCTGGTATAGGTGGCCCCTTGTTTCCATTTGATATCACTCTGATAAAGATTCCTGACATCTCTATAAACCCCCTTATCCTACATAGGACTCAATACTGAACACAAAAGGGAGCCTACTTTGAAGGGGGGGTAGAGGGGGGTGGCTTGCACTATAGGACTCTATGGAGTAACATATCCTAGGGAACCTATACTATTCTTGATTTTGACTACCTAAAGCTGTAGTTTTAGGTATCGTCAACTTGAGGACCTAAAGTGGTCACCGCTCACTAGTTTCAGAACTTCTAGGTTTTCAGTGCTGGTATATATAGACCATTGAACATTTGGATCATTAGTAGAATCAAAATCGCTCCAATCAAACTCAGATAGGTGCTCATGAAAGTCAGCAATGTCGTACTGCTTATAAGACCGGACCTTAAAGGTCTTGGTGGTATTAATCTCTTTGTCTTTTTTCCGGATAGCATAGGTAGGATAATGATCGGAAATTAATGCCAAGAGGATGTCTGAGGTGGAGACAAAAGGACAATCCGTGATTATATAGTCTATACAGGTTCCAGGCCCTCCCCTGGGATTGGGTCTAGTCACACCATTGATGAGAGACCTGATACTTGTCTCACGGCACATGTCAATAATCCTTTTAGTGCCTGCTTCATTTCGTTTTTTCATGTCAATGTTCAAATCGCCCAACACCCATAGCTCACAATCCTCAGATTTAAGGTCTTCAATGATGGTTTGAAGTATTTGAACACCGTTGCTCAAATCAGTATCCGTTGGGGGACGGTACACATTAACAATATTCATATTTATATACTCAGAAATATATATATAATAATACAATTATTATATGAAGAACAACAACCACAACTCAGAACTTAAAGGTCAATCGGCATTTATTGACCTTTCAAAAAGTACAAGTAGTTATTATCACGACGTTTCGGCAGTAGGTGTAGCCTTCTTCAGGTGATATCTAGGTTTTACTATGCGTATGGTAAGAATCTCAATATTTTTTTCTGATCTGCAGTACTCATTGATAACACGTGTATAGGGGCTAAAGTCGTCACTAACATAAGTGATTAAGCCTCCATATCTATCAGCAGTTCTGTCCAGTCTGAAATGTTTTTTTATCCATTAGGCTGATTAAACTTTCGTCAGTCCTCTCATCCAGCCATGACTCACATAGACATAGTATATCAGCGTCCTTGAAGTTTATCTTAACCTCGCCAGTATTACACAGCAGACTTCTGATAGTATATTGTCATACTAGTAATTATGCATGATCAAGTTGTCATATGAGTAAAATCATAAGACTAGTGGTATATAGTGTAAATACATTAAGCTCTCATAAAATAGTGTTATTTCCAGTTGTCCCTGGTTTATTCAGCTTTAGGCACATATAAGAAATATCAATCATACAGTAGTTAGTATGTAGGTAATTTGTACATACAGTAAATATACAGTAAGTTATAAAGTATAATGTTCTGTTCCACTCCACCTGTGAGGTAATAATAATACAATGTCCAGCATAGTTCTAGGTGGGTTCCCACACCTAGCTCCTGACCTGCTGCCTAGAGGAATAATGTAATAATGAATAACTTTACCCTCTGGTGGAAGTCTTGAGGAAGATACCCTCTGGCCACTAATGATAGAAACCAATGCCTGTCTAGCATAGTTTCACCATAGTGTAGTGGTATAGCAGGTAGCAGGAGATGACTGGAGATGTTACCTCTAGAGCGGTTCTTGGTGTTCTGACCTCTAGGAGGTGCAGACAGGCTATTTGTAGCAAATCTTGGAAAAGCACCTCCAGACTGACTGGGGCCAGTAGCATCTGCCTAACTCTGCAATTGTTTGAGGGGAGGCTTTCATGTGTCACTGGGTCCACAAAGGACCCCCATGGGCGCCGCTGTGTCCCCCTTTGTCTTGGTCGGTTCTGTAACTTCAGACCCTCATATCTCGGTCGTTTACGCCGCTATAACCGCCATTTTGCGCATGCGCGGAGTTGAATAGGCCAAATTTATAATGCCCGCTGGATAGGCGCGTAACTCGCGCCAGTTCGTCTGTAGTGCACTCGGAGGTCGATTCAGTCTCCATGGCGTAACTTCCTTAATAATGGGAGTTCCGCCTTAATCTTGGGCTCGTTTTGACTGTCTAATTATGGGCTTTGACCTAGCTTGCTCAGGAGCGATGCTAGAGCGACCGGACGGTTATGGCGTCGTGCTTATGTAACCCATTGTTCAGTTATTAGAGTGCTCAGACACTCATGACGGCGTCAGCGGTGCTCAGGCACCCGTGACGGCCGGTTGCATTCACTTACAACTTATTAGTTTGTGCACTGAACCATGAGGTCGCACACTGAGACCCTCATTTTTATTATATTGTGCAGTGAACCATTAGGTCGGAGCCTATTGATGTCATAAAGTGTGTTGTAACTGACCTGGCTGGTGTGCAGTGGGGCATGAACGCTCTTATACTAAGTTTGAGCGCTCTTATAGCTCTTAGAACCAACCTATGTATTAATTTCATAGATATTCTTTGATTAATACAAAATATGTTAGAATTCATGGAATAATAAAATGGTATATCATAGAATACTCCCTCTCCCCCGAAAGAATGCGAAACTCCGTCATTTCGCCGAGGGAATGTACCATCTATATATTTTTACCTTATTTTGGAGTTATATACTGTTTGTAAGAGGATTTGAAGTAATGGGGAGTGCTTCAAATGCAATTTTTGTGGTAGAGCTTTGTCAGTATAAACAATTTTCTCCTGGGTATAAGTACATTTCCGAGTTTCTATATCTTATCATACCTGAGCTTATGTAACATCAATTTTGGGTACAATTTTCCATTTTTATGTACAACATACAATTTGGCAAATAGTGTGCAATTTTGGCATTCAATGTTCAATTTAGCGTGCAAATTGAACATAAATGACAATTTAGTGTGCAAATTTACAATTTCGCGTGTAATTGCGTTCAATTGACAATTTTAGTATGCAAATATATAATTTTCGCGTACATTTGGCAATTTTAGTATGCAAATATATAATTTCGCGTACATTTGGCAATTTTAGTATGCAAATATATAATTTCGCATACATTTGGCAATTTTAGTCTGCAAATATACAATTTTGCGTACATTTGGCAATTTTAGTCTGCAAATATACAATTTCGCGTTCAATTCACAATTTTAGTATGCCAATATATAATTTTGCGTTCAATTGATAATTTCTGCATGCACATGTATAATTTTGCGTACAGCTTGGTTACACATAAAAATGTTGATTTTTGTTAAAAAACCTGATTTTAGTGTATGAATTGGGTACAGACATACAGTATAATGTGCAACATACAATTTAAGTGTGCAAATTGGGTACAAACTTACAATCTAGTGTGCAACATACAATTTTAGTGTGCAAATTGGGTACAAGCGTACAATCTGATGTGCAAACATACAATTTTAGTGTGCAAATTGGGTACAAGCGTACAATCTGATGTGCAAACATACAATTTTAGTGTGCAAATTGGGTACAAGCGTACAATCTGATGTGCAAACATACAATTTTAGTGTGCAAATTGGGTACAAATGTACAATCTAGTTTACACATTACAATTTTTGGGATTTGAGACAAATTTTTCCGAGGACCGGAAAAACAAAGTACTTCATGTACAATAGGCTTGTTTGTCTCTGAGTTACTCTTTGATTTTGCTATATGGGTGTATTGATTGGCAATTTCGGCAGTGGGCCGCTGCTTTTAATTGACTTTCCCCTAGCCTTCTTGAGTAAGTGTCCCTGAAAGAGATTATTTGGTGAGTATCTTAAGTAAACATTTTTCATGTCAACAATTTTCCTTAACAAATTTTTTTTTTTTTTTTTCATTCATTTTTCCAACAATTTTCTTGGATACCTAAAGTGTGTTACTTTAAGTAAACCTTGGTATAGTATACAAGTGCTAGTGGGTACAAAAACTGTCTTAGTTATCTACCTGCATTCATGTATATTAATGTTGGATTTGTACAATTTACAATTTTTAATTTGCAATTTCGCAATTTTGCGCGTATATGCGCGCATTAATCATCGATTTGTGAGAATACCATAGATTTTCATATCATACATCAACAAGTGGCTGTGTATATTTTCTAAATTATTTTTTTTTCTAATACTTTGATAATTTCATTGACAGTGGAGGTGTGTCAGGAGTGAGATGTGAGTCTCCTCCCTGATGTGCTCATGCAGTGGTGGCACTTGAGGTGTTAGGTGCCAGATTCTGGCATGTGTCTGTGGCAGTGCCTAGCTTGGTGTCAGTGGACAGTTCAGGGTGGGGGGGGGGTGTGTGTGTGTCCATTTAAGGAGTGGGTGGCTGGTATTGGAGTATCAGTTCCTCTCTGGAAACCTCTGCTGCAACACCATGGCTCACCTTCAAGCTATCTTTGCTTTGCCTGTCTCCCAGGTGATGGTGGTGGGGAGTCCGGCTAGGGCCCTGGTGGAGGCCAACCAGACCATACACTATGGCTACATAGTGAGGAATTTCAGAGAGATCAGTGAGCATGGTGATGTGTTGGTCGACATGTATTCCTGCTACTATTTCTTGGGCTCAGCCTTGCGTCGGGGGGCCACTGTGGCCCTTTTGGCTAGGGCCTTGAGTAATCTAGGGTTCTGGCCCATGGACTCTAACTTCGGACCGCGGGAGTGAGTGTTGTGGGATTATTTGTTGGCAGTGTCCTTCATCGATCTTGCGGCATCCGGGGACCCATCTATGGCAGCCGAGTATGGACTGGGATCGATGGAGGCCCGACTTGTTGAGTGGGAACATGACCACGGCCACATGTATGGATCGGACTCGGACTCCCACTCTCCCATCGATGTTGAACCCGAGGATCTGTGGTAGGATCCCGACTGACTGAAACCTAGGGTGTAAAAACCCGCCATCCCAAAGGCCCTTTTCAGGGCCGGCAAATTGTCCGAAAAGTTCTGAATACTGTCTCAGATATGTTGTCTCCTGGTGGTGGACTGGGGGCAGTCTAGGCTGTTTCCACAGTCACCGGGGAGGGCTGGTGGTTTAGAAAATTAGCAATAGTCTGCATGTTTGACCTTGCGGTCTCCTCCTGTTGTTCGTCAATAATTATATCTGTTGTATTTTCCAGTGCTGTCATGGTCACCGGGCTGGTGCCACAATCATTCTGGAGAAGCATGGAGTAGTACAGTCCTTTGTTTTTAAGGGCTGGTATGGTACTGAACCTAGTGCGCCAAGGTAGGTGTATCACCTGAGGGAGGTGATAAGCAAATTCTCCTCTCTGTGTTGTTATAACTGCTGGTCCATTCCAGGTAAATATAGCCTTAGGTAGTGGGAAGGTTTTAACCACTATATCCTTATAGGTTGGGGCAGCTGCTGATTTAATCTCATCAAATTCATGTGGTATTGGCCTCAGGGGTAGCGCGAAGTTTGAGTCTCCACAATATATTTTAAAATATATTGTGGGATTTGTGCGCTTGGCCACATTTTTCTTGCCACAGTGTGTCTGTGCAAATTTCTTAAGGTACTTCATTATTCTGTAGGCTGAGTAGATGGTCAGGGTGAATAATATAGCAATTATCAGGGTGTGGGTTTCCTGAATTGTGAGGAAAGGGGTGTGGGTTTCCTCTGTAGGGGTAAATTTGGTAGGATTCTTATCTGGGAGCAATTTGTGTAGGGGCAGCTCGGTGACTAGTCTAAATGCTTTGGCTGTAGGCAGGTAGGCTACAGTCCCTCCTAGTCTGTACAGTTTGAGTAGTATGTATACTATAAAAATGTGAGCTGATATCCCTAGGATGAGTCCTAAGCTTTAGAAGATTGGATGCTCTGTAACTCGACGTAGGTATGATTCTACGTAGCGTGTTTCCATTGCCTTATCAAGGTTGGAGGCATCTTTTAATAATGTTTTGGCAAAGGGCTCTAAATTTAGTTGAGTAATATCATCCATGATTGGATTTTCCTGTAGTTTTTCTAAGGTTCTAGAAAGGTTTACTACTGGGAAATTTGGAAGATTCTCTGTTTCATCTGGTTTGGTTTCAGAAATTTGGTTAAGTGCTGCCATGAATGGTAAATTAATTGTCTTGAGAATGTAGTGAAATGATAAGGTTGAGTTACAGGGCAACCTTGTGTTTGGAAGAGAAAATTCTCCTACACTGATTGTGCACCCACAGGGTACACCTATGATTGAGTAGGACTGGGCTTTTCGAGTTTCAGACGTTTTACCATGGCAGTTGATAAAGTAATGGGGTTCATTAGTAGTGACCAGATACTCATCTTCAGAAATGGAAATAGCATGGTTGGTAGGTGCTTGCAGTGGTGAAACTGTAAACTTGCAATGTTCCTTAATCTGTTGAGCCTGGTTAGTAAAAATGGCTACAGGGCATGTAGGCCTGTGTTTATAAATTCTACCATTTACATCTCTGCATACCTTTACTGTAGTGCCTTCACATGCCTGCATATCTGCTGAGTCCAATTCGATGAATAATGATTCGTCGTAAGATACTGCTAGAAACTCAGTTGTGGTTTGCAATTTGGTGACTCCTCTGGTGGGGGTCTCCTGTGTGTCTATAGGCATGGGTGATGTAATCATTTGGTACAGTTTGAAGGTAGAGGTGGTAGATTGAATTATAATGTCCAGATGAATATATATATGGTGAGCTGAGTAAGTGTATGAGGTCAGCTTCTGTGAATAATAGAAATCTAAGTCATTAATTGCGACTTGTGCTCCAGGGTGTGTAATCCTAAGTTTGTTATTAATGTCAATTAAGTATCTAGCAAGGTCTGAGGGTGGTACTATATCAGGGGTTAGGATTCCTGATGATAGCATCCTCAGGGCTGCATTTGTCCTTTGCAGTGATTGAACTGTATTCATTCTTGCTGCTGTGATAATTAGTGCATCATTTAATACTTGCATTTTTTCCCTTTGAGTTTTCTCGTGCCTTGAATATGAGTCAAGTGACCTGGACATGTTAGAGGCCCACAGGTTGACGGTGTCACCTATGGTGTTGATTGTGCTGTCCAGTACCTTCTTATCTTGGATGTATGCTTTAACAAACTTATCTTGTCTGTCTGTGATCTTTTCAATGAGACTAGCTGCTTCCTGATCTTGTTTAGCAAATTTTCTTAGTATTTCATCTATGTTCTTGAGCTGTCCCATTACTTGGTTCACATCTTCCACTGTGGCTAGACCTAGCACACCGCGAAACAGGGGTGCTAGAAAACCCAGTATGGCCTCTCTTTTGGCCTTGTCCAATGTGTTTATGGGGTTGGATAGGAACAATTTGACGGAGGCTAATGTTTCATTTATCTCCTTGTCTGCAATTTCCAGCAAGGTGTCAAGCTCTTTGGCTTGTTGGATAATTTGACCAGAGGTATGATCTTGTAGAGTAGGAGTGGTCAAATGGAGTATTCTATCCCTTATGGATCCTTGGGTAACGGGTGCCCGAGGTATCTTGTAGGGGATAGCTAACAACAGTGTTGTGGTTGTATGTCCATTGACCAATGGTTGAGGGCTAGGTTTGAATACTGCTCCTATGTTTTGTCTCACCACAGGTGTATAACCTGCAGTAAGTGGTTCTATAGTATATAATAACAGCATAGTTAGCAGTATGGGTGAAACTCTCAGTCTCCCCATGGTGCTTGTGTAAAGCAAGTTTGCTGTTCAAAGTCTTGTCAAATTTGTAGTGATTTGGTGCTGGTAAAGTCTAAGTGTATGGTGCAACACTTTAAATGAAGTGGTTCAAACTGTACCTTTGCAAGATTGAGCTGTCTTGGCAATATGTCCGGTGAGTCTATAGAGATTGACCAGTAAATGGTAAGGTCAGGTTGAAGGTGAAGTAGGTGTGTTCTTTATCCTAGTGCAGTCTCTCCTAATGGAGAAGTGGGCTGGCTAATTCCCAAGTGGGGTCCTGTAGACTTGTGTTCCAGACTGCAGCTGGATGAAGACTGATGGTGGGCTATGGTCCACAGTGCTTCTTATGTAGCCTACCTTACCCACATCCATTGTGGGCCTGGTATTGTGTCATTGGAGTCAAGGCCTTTGATCTCCAGTGTCTGCACTCCATTGTGTTACCCTTACTCTTCTTAGACTTCATGTCTGCTTTACTTGGAGGGTCCCAGTCTTTGACCATTCAGAGGCAATAACCTACTGATATATTTACAAATTTGATTGGCTTTATATATATATATATATATATATATATATATATATATATATATATATATATATATATATATATATATATATATATATATATATATAATTCATTATCAGTCACACATGTCTTATGTGTGGATGAAGAGAATTTGTAATACATTTTGAAAATCTTATGTTCTTTTGGTATCTCGATCTGTTTCTAATTTCTTCAAACTGCACCACACCTAGATGTTTTTCTTAGTATGTGGTGTGCAGGCCTAGGCTTGATAGGGCCTATGCCTGTGGTTTCTCTTGTAAGGGTGATATCATTTTTGTTCCTTACAATTTTGTTGTAGTATTTGGCCTCATGTGGAATAAGCCTGTGTGCAAATTCATTGTTTCTGACAGCCACAACCTTTTTCAGCCTGTCTATGTGCACTGGTCTGGCCACCAATAGATTGGTGTCCAAGTTTTTGAGTTTGGCACTTGTCAAACTAGGTCTATCTACTACAACATATGGTCCCATAAAAAGGGGTTGGAGTTTCTTACACTCTGTGTTGGTCAGGATTCTTGGTATGTTTAGCTACACCATGTCAGTGACCTTGATTTCCTGTGGTGTAAGTTTCTTATCATATCTATCCTTTCTTTCCTTTTGTAGCTTGGCGACCCTTTCTATAGCTTTCCTCCTAGAGGTATCTTGATTTGTTAACATGTTAGCTACATGGTCTGCTACGGTGGATATGTCTTCCTGTATTCCCAGCCCTAAGTCCATTGGGGTGGCTGGGTTTCTTCCATGGAGTAGGAAGAAAGGGGTGAATCCTGTGGTTTGGGATTCAGTGTTGTTTAATGCAAAGGTTATGGGTTCAATAAATGAATCCCAATTGTTTTGGTGCTTTGATCAGAATGCTCTGAGCGCTGTGCCGATGCTAGCATTGAATCTCTCTACAAGCCCATTTGATTGTGGCCTGTATGGTGAGGAGAATTTATGTTTGATCTTGAGGTGTTTAGTTAACTTTGTGAACTTTGCACCTGTATAACATGTTCCATTGTCTGTTTGAAGAGTGGCTGGTGTTCCATGATGACAAATTATATTCTTGTAGAACTCTGCTGCTGTTGTTTCAGCTTTTAAGTCAGTAGTAGCCCAAGCTGTTGCATATCTGGTAGCATAATCTATGCAGACTTGTATATGTTTGTTTCCCCTGGCAGTTGTGGGAAGTGGTCCCACCGCGTCGAGGTTCAGGAACTTCATTGGTGAAGCCCTGTACTCTCTCACTGTCATTGGTGTTTTGTGTGAGTGTACTTGCCTTTTTGCTGTGAGGCATGTGTGGCAGGTGGAAACATATTTTGTTGTGTCTGCTAGCATAGACTTCCAATATACCCTAGGTCGGAGTGCTGACAGCATTCTACTTGAACCAAGATGGCCGCCAGTAGGTGAGTCATGGAAATACTGTAGTGTACTTGTTACCCATTGCTGTGGTATAACAATTTGAAGTGGCACAGTATTGGTTTTTCTCCAATTTATGGGGCATATATGGACTAATGTACCATTTACCAAGGTGTATGTCTGGCCTTGGTTGATGATTCTATTTCCTTGTGCTTTTGGTGCAGGCAAGGTCCCATCCTCAAGATATTGTATGAGGGGCAATAGTTCCCTGTCCTTCCTTTGTTCCAAGCCAAGGTTTGAACCTGAGATGGATGTGTCGGAGATCTGATCCAGTAATTGATTTATATCTAGCACATGTTGTTTTATTCTGTCTCTTTCTTTTTCTCTTTCATCGACTATTGGCCTATCTTGTGCCTTTTGTTGGGGTGTGTCACTCTTGTTTTGGTGTGTAGGCTCCTTTGGAGGGCCTATTCTCGCCTTGATGGGAGTGGCAACCTTTTTCTTTAAAGGCACAATTTGCTTTTTGTCATTCTTCTTTGTCTCAGAGTTCTTTGAGCGTGTGGTCATAGGACACAAATGGTTTGATGTTTCCTCTCCCTGCATTGGTTCAAAGAATCTGACTGATTTGGAAGTTGCTTGAGTAATAGCATATATTGTGTCTTCTGAATCTTCATCATCTGAGTCAGGTGGGGTGAAGGGTGGCTCCTTAGGAGTTGCCTTCACCATCTGATTGAGTGATGAGAATTCAATAGGCTCGAAGTCATTATCTGGAAAGAGTTGTGAGTATTCTCTCTCACAGTGGCAAAACACATAGTGTGTAGATTGCTTCAAGATACCCCTAATGGGTGTCTCTGGCCTTTCAATGGTGTTGGGTGGATCATCCCTTCTGAATGGTACTTTCTTTGTTACTTTTGCAAACTTGGTTCTACTGGCTGCTCTAACTCTCCTTGGTGGGGGTGGAGGGTTAGTCATGGGTCCAGAGTCTGGGTATTCTCTTCTAGACATAGCATCTGGAGGTATGTTATCATCACCTTTCACATGTTGGATGGTGAATTAAAATTGCTGTATGTCTAGAGCCCATCTGGCCCATCTATGTGTGAGTCCTGTATTGGTTAATAGTGGGATTAGGGCTGCATGGTCTGTGTATAATTGGAAGTGTCTAGTCTCTAGATAGTGTCTGAAGTGTAATACTCCGTAAACTACTCCCAGTAGTTCTCTCTCTGTGGTATTGTAATTTCTCTCATGTTTGGAGAGGGTTCTACCTGCAAAGGCTACTGGTCTGAGCACTCCTTCATTATCTCTCTGTGAGAGGACAGCTCCTAAACTCACATTGGAAGCATCAGTTGCCAAACTGAACTCTTTCTCATAGTTTGGATATCTGAGAAGAGCATTGGTACAGAGGGCATGCTTTAGTGTTTTGAAAGCATTATCTGCATCCTCTGTCCAGACAAATGCTTTGAGATGTGTCTGTAGATCATACAATGGTCTAGCAATTTGGGCATAACCTTTGATAAACTTTTTGAAGTATTGGCATAGGCCTGTGAAAGATCTGACATTTTTGACTGATTTTGGTGTTGGGAAGGTTTTGATTGATTCCACCTTTGTGGGAGATGGTTGCAGTCCCATGGGTGTGACTCTCATTCCCAAGAAGTCTATTCTGTCTATGAAGTATTCACATTTTGATTTCTTCAGTTTGAGTTTACCAACTCTTAGGCTGTTGAACACATCTTCTAGGTCATGGAAGTGTTGTTCGATTGATGGTGATAATACCAATATGTCATCTAGGTATGGTAGGGCACATTTGTATTTGAGTTTGTTCAGAATTAGACTAGATGGCAGAATCCCGCAGGTGCGGTCGCTAAACCCATCGGCATCCTTTCGTAGACATATTTTTATTGTCATTTGCTATGAATGCGGTTTTATGCTGGTCTTCCTGTCTTATAGGAATTTGAAAAAATCCCTGTTGGGCATCTAGCTTACTGAATACTCTTGGTCTGAGTGACCCTATCATGTCTAGAGTGTCATCGGCCCGGGGTGTAGATAAGGCTTGATTTATCGTGTTCTGGTTCAGATAACGAAAATCTGTGACGAGCCTATGGCCTCCCGATGATTTTTGTACTAAAAAGGATCTGGAAGCCCAGGGGCCCTCAGCACATTCTCTCAGAATGCCCTGTTGTACTAGCCTTTCACACTCTTCCCCTATTGCGGCCTGTTTTTCTGGTGTTTGTCTATATGGTAGGAAATGACATGGTACTGCCTCAGGTTTTACATGTATTGAGTGTGTATACAGGTGTGTGGCACCAATGTCTCCATCTTTTCCTACAAATATATCATCATACTTGGTCAGCAGTGATTCTAATCTATCATGCTGATCTTTGGATGTGAGCACAGATTTTGGTGGAACATTCTCTTCCAATTCTGGCTCCAGGTCATGTGCCTCACTATGTATAGCAGCTATTTCAGAGAGTCTGATTGAGTTGGGTTCAGGGTCAGCATATGTGGACTCACAGTCTGAGTCTGTGTCACTGAATTGAGTTACATCCTCAGGCCGTATGGCTGAGATGGATTGATCAGTGTGTGGGGTAGTGTCTGACACCTGTTGAGGTTTTTCTAAATCAGATTCCTTGACTTCCTGAAATAGAGCTATGATGGCACCCTTTTTGATTTTATGTGGGCGCCTGCTGGTGTTGAGTAACACTAGGGGATGTTTGTTATTTTCCCTGGGGGTTACTGCTGCCCTTTGAACTAGATATGGGGCATTGTTATTTCTTTGGAGGTTATCTACTACTCCAGTTTTGCCTTGCAGTGATTGAGTAGATGTGACCTTACCCAATACTGCAAGTTCAGAGAATGGAGGGATGGTAAAATCCCTCACTGCCCTAATGGGTTTGAGAATTTGTTCAGGATCAACATTAAATTCAATCTGAGACTTTGTAGTGCTTAAGAAATCTGTGCCGAGTACAACGGGCTGTGTGAGGTTGGGTATTACAGCAAATTGGTATTGGAATCTGACACCTTGGATTCTAAAGTTCAGCATAGCTGAATGTCTAACATGACACACCGATCCATCTGCCAAATGGATGTTGATTTTAGATTTCCTCAGTTGGATATGGAATCTCTTTTGGAGATCCATGAGGAATGATTGTCTGATACAGGTGATAGTAGCACCTGTGTCAACCAAACATTGTACATCTGAAACATCATATAGATTTGCATTGATACAGCCATTTTGAAGAAGTACAATAGAAAGCTTGGTACTCTCACCTGTATCCTTTGATGATGAGTCTGGTGGGGTGATGTGTATCACTGATGGACGTCTCTGTCTGTTAGATGGTAGATTGGCACTAGCAATTGTCTCTGGTTGGATCCTTGTTAATCCTGATTGATTGTTTGTTTTTGGGATGTCACAGTGCACTGGCCCATCGGCACTGTGACATCCTAGTTTTCCTGGTTCTGTGGGGCGGTTGAGATGCTTGCCACCAGGAGCTTGGAGATTTGATCCATTACATGAGGTGGTATTTGGGGGCTACTGTGTTGGTTCCCCTGGTAACCTCTTGTGTCAGGTTTGTAATCCTCCTGGCGTGAGTTGGAACCCTGGTTATATTGACCAGAGTTGCTGTATTGACCAGAGTTGTTGGATCTCTGGTTGTTGTAGGCACCATTGTTGTTGTAGGATCCACTGTTGTAGTTCCTATGTGGACTATGGCTTCTACTGTTGGATCCTTGATTATAGGATCCAGAGTTGTTTGAACCCTGGCTGTTGTTGTAGGATCCAGAGTTGTTGTAGGATCCAGAGTTGTAGTTCCTATGTGGACTATGGCTCCTACTGTTGGATCCTTGATTATTATAGGATCTGCCATTACTTGGGGTTCTGTCTCTCCTATCACTGTATGAAGAGTTACCATTGTTGGAGTTGGAAGAGCTGTTGTCTTTCCTACTGTTGTGACCCCCCCCCCCGGTTGTTGTTGTTGCCCCCCCTACCTCTACCTCTATTGGATTGGTAGTTGGGGTCATAGTTATTTCCTCTATATCTACCGGTAGGGTCTTTTGATGTAACCTTAGCCTCCTGTTGCCTTACATGGGCACTAGACATTAGGTTAACATCTTCATCTGCACTAGTGCTGATTTCCTGGACCTTTTTCTTAGTAGGCTGTGGGTTAGACTCTGCCTCCCTTATCTTCCTAGATCTTTCTTGGGTCTCAACCTCTAAGGCTAGGTCTAGGGCTTGGTCAAAAGAGTCTATTTTCTTGTTTTCAAGAGCTACAGAGATCCAGGGCCTCATGCCTTGGGTAAATGCCTTGCTTAGGATTTCATCGCTTTGGCGTTGGGCATTACACACTTTCCTGAGATGGCATGCATAGTCTAGGACAGGTTCATCTACCTTTTGTGCACGGAGTGCTGTCCTTGAGATGATATTGTCTCGAGTAGCAAAATACTCTTTTAATTTATTCACTACATTGGTCCATGTCAAGATATCAGGTGTGGCACTTTCCCTGAAGGATTCAAACCAAGCTAGTGCTTGTCCCTCAAGGTACTTGGGTAAATATGTTACCATGGTGTCACTGTCTGTTACTTTGTACTTATCCTTCAGATATTCTGGGAATTTGTGATCAATAAATAATGCTGTTGACATGAGTGGTGATGGGTGTGAAAAGGTTTTGGGTTTTGTTACCTCATGTAGCCTGATCTTTCTGTCGTCCTGTTGTTTTCTGTCTATGAGTTTGGTCATGTTGGACACCATGGAGATTATGATGTCATCTTTGGATCCAGAGGCAGATGGTGTGACAACAGGTGTGATGGCTGGTGTGGGAGGCTGTGGGGTCTGGGATGATACCATCTTCATGAGATCTGCTATCTGTTGTTTTTGTCTCTCTAGGGACTTCCGTTGATCTTCCATGGCCTTCTGTTGGGCATCTATTGCTGCATTCCTCTCTGCCAGTTGTTGGTTGAGTATCCTCTCCCTTTCCTCCTGCTGGGACTTGTTGGTCTCTAGGGCAGTAACTGCATCTTGGATGGCCTTCTCATAGGCCCTTATCTTCTCAGCTGTCTGATTAGGTTGGGGGCCTTCATCGGTGTCCAAGATGGAGGGTGTGGGAGAAGTGTCTCTGGAGGAGTGGCTGTCAAAGGCCAGAGCTGGGGTGGAGGATCTAGATGAGGGTGTGGATCCACCCCCTGAGGCAGATCCTTCTTCCCCTGAGGTAGATAGCGTGAGTTGAGCGTTCTGTAGAGATCCCTGGGAAATGTTGGATCCCTGAGAACTGGTTGTTCCCTGAGTAGACAGGGTGGGAGGTGTGGGGTCTACTGAGTGTGGGTCTGTTGTACTGGAGGCTGATTTGCCCCCTGTGGGTCTCCTAGATCTAGGTGGGAGGGAGACCTCTTCAACAGGCCCCTGACTACGTAAGGTCTTTGTGTGTTGTTCTGCCAGCTTGACTGATAAGACCTTGATGTGTGGGGTAGACCTCACTGACGTGTGGGAGACCTCTCTGACGTGTGGGAGACCTCACTGACGTGTGGGAGACCTCACTGACGTGTGGGAGACCTCACTGACGTGTGGGAGACCTCACTGACGTGTGGGAGACCTCACTGACGTGTGGGGAGATCTCACTGATATGTGGGAGACCTCACTGACGTTTGGGAGACCTCACTGACGTTTGGGAGACCTCACTGATGTGTGGAAACCTCACTGACGTGTGGGAGACCTCACTGACGTGTGGGAGACCTCACTGACGTGTGGGAGACCTCACTGACGTGTGGGAGATCTTACTGTTGTGTGAGAGATCTCATTGATGTGTGGGAGATCTCATTGATGTGTGGGAGATCTCATCGATGTGAGGGAGATCTCACTGATGTGTGGGAGATCTCACTGATGTGTGGGAGATCTCACTGATGTGTGGGAGATCTCACTGGTGTGTGGGAGATCTCACTGGTGTGTGGGAGATCTCACTGGTATGTGGGAGATCTCACTGGTATGTGGGAGATCTCACTGGTGACCTTGGTGGGCATGGTGTCAAGGTCACTGGGTGGGTGGAGTGGGGTTTACTGTGTGTATGATTGTTTTCAGTAATGTTGCCAGCTTAATTTTTAGAGAGCATTGGGTAATTTGGGATCTTAGTAGGATGTTCTCCACCACTTTGTCATACTAGTAATTATGCATGATCAAGTTGTCATATGAGTAAAATCATAAGACTAGTGGTATATAGTGTAAATACATTAAGCTCTCATAAAATAGTGTTATTTCCAGTTGTCCCTAGTTTATTCAGCTTTAGGCACATATAAGAAATATCAATCATACAGTAGTTAGTATGTAGGTAATTTGTACATACAGTAAATATACAGTAATTTATAAAGTATAATGTTCTGTTCCACTCCACCTGTGAGGTAATAATAATACAATGTCCAGCATAGTTCTAGGTGGGTTCCCACACCTAGCTCCTGACCTGCTGCCTAGAGGAATAATGTAATAATGAATAACTTTACCCTCTGGTGGAAGTCTTGAGGAAGATACCCTCTGGCCACTAATGATAGAAACCAATGCCTGTCTAGCATAGTTTCACCATAGTGTAGTGGTATAGCAGGTAGCAGGAGATGACTGGAGATGTTACCTCTAGAGCGGTTCTTGGTGTTCTGACCTCTAGGAGGTGCAGACAGGCTATTTGTAGCAAATCTTGGAAAAGCACCTCCAGACTGACTGGGGCCAGTAGCATCTGCCTAACTCTGCAATTGTTTGAGGGGAGGCTTTCATGTGTCACTGGGTCCACAAAGGACCCCCATGGGCGCCGCTGTGTCCCCCTTTGTCTTGGTCGGTTCTGTAACTTCAGACCCTCATATCTCGATCGTTTACGCCGCTATAACCGCCATTTTGCGCATGCGCGGAGTTGAATATGCCAAATTTATAATGCCCGCTGGATAGGCGCATAACTTGCGCCGGTTCGTCTGTAGTGCACTCGGAGGTTGATTCAGTTTCCATGGTGTAACTTCCTTAATAATGCGAGTTCCGCCTTGATCTTGGGCTCATTTTGACTGTCTAATTATGGGCTTTCCATAAATGCTTTGATATTTGACCTAGCTCGCTCAGGAGCGACGCTAGAGCGACCGGACGGTTATGGCGTCGTGCTTATGTAACCCATTGTTCAGTTATTAGAGTGCTCAGACACTCATGACGGCGTCAGCGGTGCTCAGGCACCCGTGACGGCCGGTTGCATTCACTTACAACTTATTAGTTTGTGCACTGAACCATGAGGTCGCACACTGAGACCCTCATTTTTATTATATTGTGCAGTGAACCATTAGGTCGGAGCCTTTTGATGTCATAAAGTGTGTTGTAACTGACCTGGCTGGTGTGCAGTGGGGCATGAACGCTCTTATACAAAGTTTGAGCGCTCTTATAGCTCTTAGAACCAACCTATGTATTAATTTCATAGATATTCTTTGATTAATACAAAATATGTTAGAATTTATGGAATAATAAAATGGTATATCAATATCCCACTATCTTAATGCCTTTATGCTTAGATAATTTGTTGCCAACATAATTTACAAAGTTATTAATCGCGCCCATTGGTTTGTATATATGATAGTGACTGGTAGAAGTACATCGATATTGGTTGGCAATAGTGAGCCCATGAGTTCGTATTTGTATACTTGGTCCTGACATAGAAAAAGCTAGTATGGGCGGGTGGGTTTTTAATATATATGTGATTACATTTATTACGCTGTTGGGTGGGCCACCCCGGGTGACAATACTGGGGGTGGGGGAAAGATATACAGGCAAAGGAGACGACTCCTTCCTCTGCATATCCATATTGATTAATGAGAGGTATATGGAGGGCATATACCCAGCAGTCCACGCTAGGCAGTGTCTATGTACAGTTAATGGCAAAGGTATACATAGGGTTTTATATCTGGGTTAAATTATTGATAAAGAATCATAATGGTTTACACAGGAAGTGTTAGAGGTTATGCTTAATACTATCATAAAACAGCAGGTAGAGATGTTGATATTAGTCCATCATCCCTTTGCATCAGCGACATCAGGGCAGGTACTGACAGGCATCCTACAGCTCTTACCTACCGTAATCTCTCGCGTAGAAGGCGCAGCCCGCGTAGAAGGCGCACCCACAACTCAGAGAAGGCTGGTTCGTGTAGAAGGTGCACCAATCTCCTCTGAATTGGAATTCCGAAAAACCCCTCGTATAAGGCACACCCCAAACTCAAGGGGACTGGTCCACGTACAAGGCGCACCTTGTGCATGGCAGGAGTCTCCTTGTAGCTGGGGATAACCTTAGTTAGAGTTGAGGATGGTTTGGGTATGATGCTGACCATATATCCTTTTTGAATGCCACAAATGAGGTGTAACCAGAAGTAGAACTTATCTCTAGCATTTTAGCATTAGTTCTTTTGGGTTCTTTTCCTATATTCATATATTCTATCAATGTTGAAGCATGTGAGGGAATGAATTTAAATCACAACATATTCTAAACATAGTTTGAACATCTGTTCTTATGTCAAACATATAGCAAGTGTATATGAATGGTAGAGTGGCTCCATCTGGTGGCACTTCTAGGAACCATTCCTATTGAGTATAATACTCAATATTATAATATAATTTATATGTACATGATTATAAATGATCATGATCAAGGTACAGTTTGAGGTAAATTTCAATTGTATACTGTCTTCTGAGACAGTTTTGACAAATCAACCACATCATGATGACCTATTGACATGATAACATGAAATTATCATGTAAAACAGTGATCTAATCATGGATCCATTTACAACTACAGTAATGGGAATACAATCTAACACATAATAATAATGCAAAATGTATCTTGATCATGATCATTTATAATCCTGTATTCAGTAGGAATGGTTCCTTGAAGTGCCACCAGATGGAGCCACTCTACCATTCATATACACTTGCTTTATGTTTGACATAAGAACAGATGTTCAAACTATGTTTAGATAATGTTGTGATTTAAATTCATTCCCTCACATGCTTCAACATTGATAGAATATATGAATATAGGAAAAGAAACCAAAAGAACTGATGCTAAAATGCTAGAGATAAGTTCTACTTCTGTCCCATGTCGATTGTAATAAATGGCTACCTATGTCCCATGTCGATTGTAATAAATGGCCATGTCACCATGTCGATTTTAAGAAATGGCTATGTCACTGTGTCGAATTTAGGGGTCTAGGGCCATCAGAAGGGACAGGTGATGTCATGCAACTGGCCCTCCTGCTGCCTCCTCCCGTCGGGTTCCAGGCGCATGGCCTATAAGACACATGGACCAAACCCATGTAGCCCCCCGTCAAATGGCCAAAATCAAAGTGGCCGAAACGACATATACCCGAAACGTCACTTGGCCGAAATATTTCTGACTCCCTTTTTTTCCCACACTGATCCCTCAAATGTCACCCCAATACTGCCCAAAATTATCATTTAAAACCACTCTAATACACCAAATACCACACATATACCACACCGTATAAAAACTAGATTGCCCTATACTAATTTGTATAGGTGTGGTATGGGGTGTGGTATAGGTGTGGTATGGTGTGGTATTAGTGTGGTATGGTGTGGTACGGTGTGGTATTGGTGTGGTATGGTGTGATATTGGTGTGGTATGGTGTGGTATTGGTGTGGTATAGGTGTGGTATGGTGTGGTATTGGTGTGGTATTGTCTGGTATTGGTGTGGTATGGTGTGGTATTCGTGTGGTATGCTGTGGTATGGTGTGTGGTATAGGTGTGGTATGGTGTGGTATTCGTGTGGTATGGTGTGGTACAAGTGTGGTACAGGTGTGGTATTCGTGTGGTATGGTGTGGTACAAGTGTGTGGCATAGGTGTGGTATTAGTGTGGTATAGGTGTGGTATAGTGTGGTATTGGTGTGGTATGGTGTGGTATTGGTGTGTGGCAAAGGTGTGGTATGTTGTGTGGTATAGTATGGTATGGTGTGGTATTGGTGTGGTATGGTGTGGTATTGTGTGGTATTGGTGTGGTATGGTGTGGTATTCGTGTGGTATGGTGTGGTATTTGTGTGGTATGGTGTGGTATGGTGTGTGGTATGGTGTGGTATGGTGTGGTATTCGTGTGGTATGGTGTGGTACAGGTGTGGTATGGTGTGGTAGTCGTGTGGTATGGTGTGGTATTGGTGTGTGGCATAGGTGTGGTATTAGTGTGGTATAGGTGTGGTATGGTGTGGTATTCGTGTGGTATGGTGTGGTATTGGTGTGTGGCATAGGTGTGGTATTAGTGTGGTATAGGTGTGGTATGGTGTGGTATTAGTGTGGTAGGGTGTGGTACGGTGTGGTATTGGTGTGGTATGGTGTGATATTGGTGTGGTATGGTGTGGTATTGGTGTGGTATAGGTGTGGTATGGTGTGGTATTGGTGTAGTATGGTGTGGTATTGTGTGGTATGGTGTGGTATTGGTGTGGTATGGTGTGTGGTATGGTGTGGTATTAGTGTGGTATGGTGTGGTATTGGTGTGGTATGGTGTGGTATTGGTGTGGTATGGTGTGGTATTCGTGAGGTATGGTGTGGTATGGTGTGTGGTATGGTGTGGTATGGGGTGTGGTATAGGTGTGGTATGGTGTGGTATTCGTGTGGTATGGTGTGGTATTGGTGTGGTATTCATGTGGTATGGTGTGGTATGGTGTGGTATTGGTGTGGTCTGGTGTGGTATTGGTGTGGTATTCGTGTGGTATGGTGTGGTATGGTGTGTGGTATAGGTGTGGTATGTGGTATGGTGTGGTATTCGTGTGGTATGGTGTGGTATAGGTGTGGTACAAGTGTGGTATGGTGTGGTATTGGTGTGGTATGGTGTTTTATTGGTGTGTGGTATAGGTGTGGTATGGTGTGATATTGGTGTGGTATAGGTGTGGTACGGTGTGGTATTGGTGTGGTATGGTGTGATATTGGTGTGGTATGGTGTGGTATTGGTGTGGTATAGGTGTGGTATGGTGTGGTATTGGTGTGGTATAGGTGTGGTATGGTGTAATATTCGTGTGGTATGTTGTGGTATTCGTGTGGTATGGTGTGGTATTGGTGTGGTATAGGTGTGGTATGGTGTGGTATTCGTGTGGTATGGTGTGGTATTGGTGTGTGGCATAGGTGTGGTATTAGTGTGGTATAGGTGTGGTATGGTGTGGTATTCGTGTGGTATGGTGTGGTATTCGTGTGTGGCATAGGTGTGGTATGTTGTGTGGTGTGGTATGGTATGGTGTGGTATTGGTGTGGTATAGGTGTGGTATGGTGTGGTATTGGTGTGGTATTGGTGTGGTATGGTGTGGTATTGGTGTGGTATGGTGTGGTATTGGTGTGGTATGGTGTGGTATTCGTGAGGTATGGTGTGTGGTATGGTGTGGTATGGTGTGGTATTAGTGTGGTATGGTGTGGTATTTGTGTGGTATGGTGTGGTATTGGTGTGGTATGGTGTGGTATAGGTGTGGTATGGTGTGGTATGGTGTGGTATTGGTGTGGTATTCATGTGGTATGGTGTGGTATGGTGTGGTATTAGTGTGGTATGGTGTGGTATTGGTGTGGTATGGTGTGGTATAGGTGTGGTATGGGGTCTGGTATAGGTGTGGTATGGTGTTGTATTAGTGTGGTATGGTGTGGTATTGGTGTGGTATGGGGTCTGGTATAGGTGTGGTATGGTGTGGTATTTATGTGGTATGGTGTGGTATTGGTGTGGTATGGTGTGGTATGGTGTGGTATTGGTGTGGTATAGGTGTGGTATGGTGTGGTATTGGTGTGGTATAGGTGTGGTATGGTGTAATATTCGTGTGGTATGTTGTGGTATTCGTGTGGTATGGTGTGGTATTGGTGTGGTATAGGTGTGGTATGGTGTGGTATTCGTGTGGTATGGTGTGGTATTGGTGTGTGGCATAGGTGTGGTATTAGTGTGGTATAGGTGTGGTATGGTGTGGTATTCGTGTGGTATGGTGTGGTATTCGTGTGTGGCATAGGTGTGGTATGTTGTGTGGTGTGGTATGGTATGGTGTGGTATTGGTGTGGTATAGGTGTGGTATGGTGTGGTATTGGTGTGGTATTGGTGTGGTATGGTGTGGTATTGGTGTGGTATGGTGTGGTATTGGTGTGGTATGGTGTGGTATTCGTGAGGTATGGTGTGTGGTATGGTGTGGTATGGTGTGGTATTAGTGTGGTATGGTGTGGTATTTGTGTGGTATGGTGTGGTATTGGTGTGGTATGGTGTGGTATAGGTGTGGTATGGTGTGGTATGGTGTGGTATTGGTGTGGTATTCATGTGGTATGGTGTGGTATGGTGTGGTATTAGTGTGGTATGGTGTGGTATTGGTGTGGTATGGTGTGGTATAGGTGTGGTATGGGGTCTGGTATAGGTGTGGTATGGTGTTGTATTAGTGTGGTATGGTGTGGTATTGGTGTGGTATGGGGTCTGGTATAGGTGTGGTATGGTGTGGTATTTATGTGGTATGGTGTGGTATTGGTGTGGTATGGTGTGGTATGGTGTGGTATTGGTGTGGTATAGGTGTGGTATGGTGTGGTATTGGTGTGGTATTGGTGTGGTATGGTGTGGTATGGGGTGTGGTATAGGTGTGGTATGGTGTGGTATTAGTGTGGTATGGTGTGGTATTAGTGTGGTATAGGTGTGGTATGGTGTGGTATTAGTGTGGTATGGTGTGTGGTATGGTGTGGTATGGTGTGGTATAGGTGTGGTATGGTGTGGTATTAGTGTGGTATGGTGTGGTATGGGGTATGGTGTAGGTGTGGTATGGTGTGGTATGGGGTGTGGTATAGGTGTGGTATGGTGTGTGGTACAGGTGTGGTATGGTGTGGTATGGTGTGTGTTATAGGTGTGGTATGGTGTGGTATGGGGTGTGGTATAGTTGTGGTATGGTGTGTGGTACAGGTGTGGTATGGTGTGGTATGGTGTGTGGTATAGGTGTGGTATGGTGTGGTATGGTGTGGTACGGTGTGGTATGGTCTGGTTCATTAGAATTTCGGCCATTTGTCGTTTAGGCCATATGTCTTTTGGGCTATGTGACTTTTCGGCCACATGTCGTTTAGGCCACATGGATTTCGGCCAAATGACCACAGGCTATTTGACTATAGGCCATTTGTCTTAAGGGCCATGCGCCATGGAACCGTGGGTGGACCTGAGACAGGCCCCGCCGTCTGCACATGCTCCTCCAGGCTGGCATGTATGGTTCACCATGTGCAGACGGCGGGGCCTGTCTCAGGTCATACACCAAGAGCTGCCACTGCCACTGCCACCAATAACTCACCAGCCTCTCTCTCTATGACTGTCTCACAGACTGGGACTAGGTATATGTGGGACGTACACGTCATACAGTATCTTTCCTTAACATTTGCTTCCATTGTCATGTATGCAAACTGCAGTGTATTAAACATATTATATGAATTTCAGGGAAACGTTTGTGGACAGCGCTTGTTTCTGCCTGGAAAAGAAAGATCTCAAACACACATCAGGATGGTGGCTCTTAATTGATGATTCCTTTCAAATAAAAGTTCCCAAAATCAAAGGGTGGGGTCTGGGTGGAGAGGTGGGGATGGGGTGGACAGGGGGAGGGTGGGTGGGGGCAGGTATCTTTATCTAAATATAGCCAACCCCCCCTTCCACCTAGCTTATGTCACGTGACCTCACGCCCATCAACATAGGGCGTCTGTGGGCATGAACCTAACGTTCTCGCACCCGCCCTTCACGTCCAGTGAACCTTTCTAACCCCCGGTGAGCCAAACACTGTCCCAATCTCTAAGCTCAGACTGTGACCCCCCTATATTAGGGAGTTACATGGAACCTAAACCAACAGTTTCCCATATTATTCAAATAATGAGTATGATAGGAAAGACATAATTATAATACTACAATGTCAAAAACAGAACGATGATAATTTCAATAGGGACTGCTTGAGAGTTGTTCAAACATCACGGCTATTCATCAACTTCAAGTTGCATAGAGCTCCGCATTTAATCAACTTTAAGCAACTTTGAGTGCAGATTTTAGCAAATTTCAGCAGCTTTGCACTACTTATATCTGATGGTTCATGCAGTGAAAGTTGAGAAAGTGATTGCTGTTTTGTCCCCACTTCTCTGTATATAAACTATGTAGTAGTGCAGTTAAGCTTTTATGAGAAAAGAATGAAACTTTCACCAGAGATTCTATAGGTACCGTATAGATCTCAGAGCTGAAACTTATCATACCCTAGTGTGTTTGTCTGCACAATCATATCCTAATGCATTTGATCATAAGACCTTTGCCAAAAGAGATAAAGTAAGATATGACTTAACAAAGACAGCACCCTATGTTGTGTCTGGACAGAAAATAGAAAACTCCATTCTACCTTTCCGTAATAAAGCTGAGTAAGGGAGGAGCATTTTTTAATGATCAAATTCTCTGAGATTCTCTTGCTGATATACCATCTATAAATTACATGATGACTTTATGTACTTGGAGGGGTAAGTGCTATAGTATTGTTCGAGTCTCCCAACGTTCCTCATTTAACAATTGAAAATATCTCTGGAAAGGCGATGTAAGGAACAGTATGAACAACGAATAAAGCAGATAGAATCTAAACTCATATTAAAGCTTGTTGATGTATTAAAAAAATTCCTTCAATAAAAATTCATGATTTAGGAAATATTCCCTCAATCTTCTATAAATAAAGCACACAATCACCAATTGAAAAGTTTTTCAAATCCAGTAAACCTATTTCCCCAAATACAATTAGGTGAGATAAAAAAAAAAAGCCATAGCCAAATCAGATTGAGAAACCTTTTTAACTAAAAATCCAAACCACAGCAATATCTATTGAACCATTCATAAACAGGTCGCGTAATGGCTTCTGCAAATGAAGAAAAATCAAGGATAGGGTACGAAAGAAGTATGATTGATGAAAAGAAGTTTTCATTTCTTGGATTATTAATCTCGCACATTAGGATAAGGATTTCAGAATTTGAGGAGTTCCAATTCAGTGAACCTATTACCACGAATACAATTAGGAAAGAAAAATTGTAGGAAGCCATGGTGTGCCACAGTTATGTCAAAGCCTCTAAAGCTTGATGAGGAATTATACTAAAGATATGATAATGAGTATTGTGGCATAGACCGAGGGCTTAGTGGCAGAGCCGAAACCACCCTGGCATGGGGGCGGCGAGACCGTCAGGCTCAGAGTCAAGTCAGAAGCCAACGTTGTTTACATTGCTGATCCTCTGATGCTGGCCTAGTGTCTCCAGGGCCAGCATTGGAGGATTAGCAAGCATATATATGGGAGTCGATCCTCCGTCGGACAGTTCGAGCTACGAGCTGGTCAGGGACGTACTCCAGGGCTTGCCTCCAGTATACATTCAGAAGACGGACTTAGATGGTGTGGCAAAACTGCCAGGCAATAAAGACAACCATTGAAGTTAAGCTGTCAGAGTTGTGTAATCCTTTATTCATAGACGTATAATGCCCATCTGAAAACATACATGTAGCATTTTTTACAACCAACATATACCAGGGATGGGGTTGGCTGAGATTCCGCTGAGATCTGAGTTGAAAAGCAACATTCAGCTGAAAGTAACAAATAAATTCAGCTGAGACCTTAGCTGAAAGCAAGGATTCAATTGAGATATAGCTGAGATGTTACCTGAAAAGAAAGATGTAGCTCATAAGATTATCAATAAGTTTCAGTTGAGAAAATGAGTATATACAGGGGCGGTTACAGGATAACAAAGTAATCAAATAGATTCAGAATGTTAAGCCTGATTTTTATCAAAAGCTTTCCTTCATTTGATTTTTAGACTCAGGTAACATCTCCTGAAACCACTATTGATAATTCCTATAATCCCTTCCTGAAATGCCATAAAATTCAGGATACTATACAAAACTGTTTGATTGATGTTAAGAGTTTTTTTGCATAGATTCTTGATCTCTCATATTGGAATAGGGCTTTCAGACTTTTATTAGTTTCAGTTCAGTAAAGCTATTACGGTTATAAGGAGGAATGACATAAGACGAGTACAAATCTTCTGCTGGGTTCTGCTATAATTCAGAATTAAATGATAATTCATTTAAGGGACAGTTTTTGTTCTAATATCTTTGAGGAATTTCAAATTGATTTAGTCATTTTTACGCCATAAGTCACAAGTCATCAGAGCCATATATAGAGCCCGATATGTGGATGTGTAAAATGGAAAACAAAACTGACCCACCTATCTTAAGAACTTTACTCCATGAAACAATAAAAAAAGACACTGTTATTGATTTTTCTTTTGCTCCACCATCCCACCATTTGCAAATGTCTCCTGATTCCCTCTTGATGCCCACCAGTGTAATCGGCTCATCACCACTCTAGAACCTGTCTCCTTTCCACATATAGTTGCTATAGCTTTAAGCTGTTGGACAGAGTACTACACGTATACAGAAGTGATGGGGTCCTCTTGGTGAGAGGAAAGACCTGAAGGGACAGCAAATGACAGCTGATGGTGTTTATTCAATAATAGTAGACTCCTAACAGCTTGCAGTAAAATTGCAATCTAAGGGTTTACTTGATATATAGACATTATTTTAAAACAGACTGAAATGCTTTCCTCAATCTATATCAAACTTCTTATATACAGAATGAACTAAAACGATTAACCAAGTAAGAAGATTATAGACTCAGGGGGTACATTAGACAAGATAGAGAATAAATCACCTACTGTTGATTTCATCTTCACAAATCTGATTCCATTGACATGCATACTGTCAAGGACATCAAAATGCCACTACACATGTTAGTAAGGTAATGGTACCCTGAAATGTAAAACCAGTTACAGTGGTATTTTATTACAATGTTGGGAGGTGGCTCTCCTTGGTGTGAGGTAAGTAAGAGCTAACATGTTTAATGGTAGATCAATCAATGATAGTAGGTGACACGCCTGAGCGCTTAACACCGTTATCCATTGCCACAAATTGAAAAAGGACAGAACTGAGACTAGAGAGAATCTGATTTGCAAGAACTGCAAGATCTAGCTAGCAGTTGGTTCAGACCTTCTTATAGCTGACAGCTTGATTGAAAGTAGATGAACTATACACCTAGTTGATAATGTGCATTATGCACATGAGACATGGCAGAAGTGAGTCTTCTGTTGCAGCCGTTTATTTTGGTATCCAATACAGGCATTTAATTTGACCAAATAGTTTTGTGATATTTAAAGTAGCGATGACAGCCAAACACAACTGAACACTCCCTGTATCTGTCACAGTGCTAAACACCTGGTACAGATAATTATATTCTGAGAGTTCTATTGGACAGAATCGCATCACACCAACACCAGATTGAAGGACAAATATTTTGCAATCCCACTAGAATGTTTTCCTGATCCATGTTTAATGCCAACTGAGAAAGAAAGAGGGAAGTGGGTTACTTTCATTTTCTCTAGGACTCTGAGTCAGAGTTTTTTGGTTTTAGGTTGATATACAGCAGCGATTTTTGGCGATTTTTAATCAACTGAAGGTATCATACCAAACTTATTCAATAAACTAAAATAAAACAAAAAAAAGATATTATTGTCGGAATCAGCCCAGCTAAAATACCTCATGGAAAGTGTGGGGTATGAATATGAATTATCTGAAAGCCAATTTTGTCCCTTATATATTGATCACATCAGAAAAACTGCCTGAAGTTGCTTGTAATTTTCTTTCTTAAATAATGGAATTGAACAAATGGGGTAAACTTCATTCGAGCATCATGCCAACCCTAAGGGAGTTCATAATATATGAACCCCAGAGGGTTGCACGATGCTCCAGTGAAGTGTTGGCATCAGCACTTCATTGGTGCATCATGGCGACCAATGGGCATGATGCACTCCTGCATCAGCGGCCTTTAAATATTTAAGGGAGCATAATTGTGATCAGATAGGGGAAAATATGCATCCGGTGGGGATATGGCTCTTTAAAGTGCAAATCACAGGCTTTAAAATGAGATATCCTAGGTAGTGCTACTGTACTTGCTTGTCAAACGATGGTTGGTGTGTACAAATGAAATGGGCAAATAAGCTCTAAATGCATTATATCCTATCATAGCTCTATCCTAATAATGCAATGGAATAATTCTAAGCATACCATTAGATTCCCCATCAAAAATTGATCTCAAACATTTTTTGGTCTAGTTTCAGTGCAGATGCATAAGCAGCCCTTAAAGACCATAGTAGATGATGGTAAATTATTCCATTATGTCCATTGATTGCCATCACACATAAATGCAGCAATGGTGCACCATAACAGACGAAGGATATCTGCGTCATGCAGATTTTGAGAATAGAAATTGCAATGGCTCAATGTATTCTTTGCAGAGGATGTCTTAAATCTGCTAAGGATTACTGCCATAAAATCACCTACTCTGAAAAAGTGGAAAGGCTAAAAGATTAAAACACTATGAAAATAACACAATGACAAATTAATCAAATTAAGTCAAACTCAAAAGCCTGTTGTTTTAATTGAACCTCTGGTCCAATTTAAACTTTGGTTTTGGTGCAATGTGCTTTGAAGGTTTTATAATGTTTTATTCAGAGCAAGCGATGAATTTGAAAGTGTGATAAAGCCTATGCACAGGGAATCCCCTCACTGTCTGACAAGTCTTCAGGAGCTTAATTCAAAACATCCTGGGATCACGACACCAGCAATCTTAGGAATAAATCAGCCTTATCCTATTAAGCGATCTTAAGAGTTGACTGGGTTCACATATCCTAGCTAGCACTAAGATCGCATCAATCTTAGCCTCAGCCCTCCTACACTATTCCAAGAAGTACTGACTAGGCACAGGGGTAAGAGTCCCAAAATAAAGGAATAGCTGTGGAGTCACTCTTCTTCACAAGAGTGCTTATACCAATGTTCCCTGTCCCCATATGGGCTAACAAAAGAGCACAGGGTGCAGTTGACCCCCGTACAGTATTCAAGAGTTGTTCCCATGAATGTATGATTTATGCTTGCCTATTAGAAGCATTGTGCCCTCCCCCCAGGACAAAGAGAGAGGAGGGAAGAATTACCTTATAGTGCACTTAACGCATGAGTAGCCCTAAGAGCCCTCAAGGACACTCAGCAAACGTCCTCCCTCCCCTCTTTATGTATGCAGCAGGCTATTCACTCTTTCAATCAGGAGTGTTCTCTGTAAGTGCTCTTGTACTCAGGTGAAAACACTATGCATTTCTTTCAGTAAGATTGCAGTGATCTTAGTGGTGGAAATGGAATAGTGAAGTGATCCCAGGACTAGCTATTCTGGACAGGCCTGCAACCACTGCAGTACATAGGGTAGACCAGTCAGGTCTTATGATATGTGCCTACACTAAGATCGCTGGGGTTGGGATCCCAGGATGTTTTGAATTAAGCTCCTGATGTATGTAGACCTAGTCAGGGCTTCTTGAGGGAAGAACACAGCTTAAGCAGGGCCAACATCCAATCAACGCTACTCTGCAACGCATTTCAATACGGTAGCTATGACTATCATTTTGAAATGCCCTCCTGATTGACCAGAGTCAATCCCTATCTCCTCCATCCTCTCCTACGAGCTCCAGGTTATAAGGGCCCCAAATTCCTCCACTCAAGTTGGCCCCTCAAATCTTGGCTACGTACTACTTTCGCTGGTATTGAATTTCCATCACCAGAAAACCAGAGGGCCCTCATTTCAGGCTTGTCTTGTTTCCACATTTATTTGCAGTAGCCCAAGGCTGATGGAGCGAGCACTAAAAGTAATGGGGTGCTCTTGGTCAGAGGAGGGACCAAAAGGCAAAGACGATTACTATTAGCAATGGAGCCTACTTCAAAACACTACAATCAAACCACCTACTGTCCCTTAAAGCCTCCAAGTTCAATTTGTAGTTGGCAATAACTTGTGGCTGCTCTGTGGGACCCGGGTTTAGGAAATTATTATATGGGTTTTGTCAGAGCGGTCATAGCACTGTAAGGATTAACTTATAAATGTGAGGTCGTGTGTATGCTGGCATATTATCGCTTTAAGGAGCCAAGATATATGCACAAAAGATGAATGCACATTTATGTTGTAATTAACATGAACTGTTTCCTATTGTCTATTTCACATGAATTATAACAAAATGTCCTTCTGTGGGGTAGGTAAACTCTGAGACACCCAAATAGCCTAAGATATCAAAATTGCAGAGATGGGCATCATTTATAGAAATATCCTATACACAGAAAAATATAATGTTCAAAATCTTAGTCAGATGTTAGTCAAAAAGGCTAACTTTCTAAAAAATACCTAGTCAAAAGCATGTGCCTAAGTGTCCAAGTCAAATACGTCTAACCATTAGTCAAAGTGCCCAACTTGCCTTGGCTTGCCTGATTGTGACTAAGATTCCTTTGGTGTTTTGACTAAGCATGCAATCTAATACTTTTGGTTTTAATCAAATGGTGAGGGTAAGCACTATATAGGATCCGCATCCCACAAAACATTGTAACATCATTTAGGAAGCATGTGAAATGACTCACATCATTTCCATTAGAACCCCTGAGTCAAGTTACTCTGGGTTTCCCACAAAGAAGCAGGTACATCTGTGGATATTTTACTTATCTAGACTCCCACAGAAAAGGTGTAACTACCTGTCTACCTAGTTTATTTAACAAATCATCAACCTATTTGATATATATTGTCAAGCTTGATGTTATATTGAATTGCGAAAGCCTCAAATGTATACAGTGCTTGAAAACCACCATCATTTTGACATCTATCAAACAATTGATGATACGAAGCCACCAGAAAAATCCTGTTTCAAACCACACTGCCACATGGTGTGTAAAGGCAACACTATGCCTTAGTCAAAGTGACTAAGGGATCTTAGTCAAAGTGAATAAGTGACAGTGGCTAAGATAAGTTAGCTTGCCTGAAACTCCCAGCAGATACCTTGTTCTAGATTGTGCTTGGAGAGAGAAACTGATTTGGGTAGTCAATGTGACTAACATAAACTAGACATTGTTAGTCACACATTAGACATATGTACTAACTTAGAATATTTGGCTGTTTCGACTAAGTTAAGTTATACCGACTAACATGGATTTTTTCTTCTGTTTATACTGATGTAGCAGATTATCCAATAGGGGCTGATATTGCTGAAACTGATTACCAGCGGGTCCAAATCAAAATCAAGCATCTTAAAATAAGCAATGCAATAAATACTGTGAAAGTTCCAGGACAACAAATAATGTAATTGAACCAAAAGCCACAAACCTTCTGTTTCTTTTTTCTTTTGCAAGATTGAATTCAATCTAATTCCAAACCAAAGCCATTTTTTCTCAACCATCTATGTTAAAACCCATAAAAAAAGCTGTAAATTTCTGGACAGGAAACAAAAGTGTTAAATTGGTGAAAGCAGCTTTTAGTTGCCTTTGTGATAAACCTCATGAAGGGTATAAGGCTTTTAGAATTCAATAACTATAACACCCCTGATCCAATTGAGGAAGAAAACAATAAGAGGTGACATATCAAATCAATCTTAAGTTCTCTACAGCCATTATTTATAACCTGTTAACAATTCAAAAGGGGTAGTTGAGTAATTGGTCTGTTTTCAGAATAAGTTATTTGAACCAATGTACACCCTGAATAAAATTAAAGGACGAAATCTCACTCACCTATCCTAAACTTTACACCAGGTGAACTGAATAACTTGTATTCATTTCTTTTTTCCCCTTGCCGTTCCACCACTTGTCAAGGCCCCATTATCTTCTCATAATAATCATTAGTCTAGTCAGTCATCCACCACTCGACAACCACCTTGAGTAGTAGTGTTGGATGTTTTATCCTCATGCCCTAGCATCAGGCAGTCTGAAGGCCGTCATCTCAGGCTTGTCTTCTTCCCACAGTTATTTGGCATAGCTTTGGGCAGATGTAAAGAGTACTATACAGAACTGTTGGGGCTTTTCTGGTGAGAGGAAAGACATGAAGGGATGGCAAATGATAGATGATTGTGTTTATTTAATAGTAGTAGACACTTAATATAGCCTAAAGTAGCATTGCGATATGAAATTATTCTTGATATGTGGAGAGAGTTTCACAAAAATTGTTCTAGATCATAGAGATGTGCCCCAAGCTGCTACTGAGTTACATTATAGATTTACATATATAGGGCACAGCCTATCGCAAAATTAACATCTACCACTATGATTTATAGAATAAACATAATAATGTTGCACCTTATTGCACTTTTATTTTTTATATAGAAGATATAGAGAATGAATAATGTACTGTTTAGATGATTTTCACAAGTTGGTTTCCAGGGACAAGCATTATGATTAACATGTTATTGTCAATATACATGACAGTTAGTCGATACTGTGTCAAATATAAAGCAACATCCTCTTAAGAAGTGACGATTTTAATGAGCAAACAGGTACAGCATTATTTTAGTACCATCCTTGGAGGTGGCTGTCCTTTTTGTGGGGAAAGAAGAAGGTAACCTGCTTAATGGCAGAACAATCACTGGGAATGAGTGATGCCCAGCTAGCTAAACTTTATTATGCCCCAACTAGAAAAGGAGGGAACTGAGACTAGATAGAATCTAATTTGCTTGAGCTTCGGGATCTGGCTAGTAGTAGGTACAAGGCATGTAAGCAATGGATTAGATCTGCCAATGAACTGACTAGATCTGAAAAAGTAAAACTTTCTATAGCCACCAAACAAAATTCAACACAGTTCAAAGCTGCACTGCAAAAACAGTAATTAGATTTAGTTTTATGCCCAAACATGTCTAAAACCTAAATGTATAGGCTAGCTAGGTGTCTCATTGACTACACATTAAGGAATTAAACACTTTCCTTTTAAAGACCTAAACATTTTTGCTTAACATTTGTCTAGATGTTTAGAGTTTAAGCATATTGAATACTAGATTTAAGATGCTTAGATTTAAACACCAATATGTTTAGATACTTGGATGTTATTTACAATCATTAATAATTAGTGTAAACTAATCAATATGTTCCATGATAGACACATATCTCTCATTCTAATGCAGTGTGTACATATATTATGAATATATACCTGTGGCTTTCTTCTTTAGAGACTTTGCACTTGTAAATACCTGCTGATGTCCCCCACAAGGTAAGTGAAAAAAAGGTACTCTTTTATTTCCTTAATGCCTATATCTGTAAAACCTTAATTTTCATCTAATCATTGATTTTAGACATCTAAACATAACATTTCATTTCAGAAAAAATCTAAACCTAAACGCCTAAATATCTGGACAATTAAGCTAAACATATTGTTTGCTAAACTTGTTTAGGAGGTTTATAATGATTGCAAAAAACGTCGCAAGAATATGTTTAGAATTATGTTTTATGATCTAAACACCATTTTAGCAGTGTGCTAATGGCACAGTAGTTCTAGGTCTGATTCAAATTCTAACTATTCTCAATCTTCAAGGGCATAATATTGCCAGTGTATTTCTGGACACAATAGATATTTCTTGTGGCTTTGTTAATGATGGTTTTTAATAGATGTAGTGATCCTAATGGACTAGTCGACCTCATAGAGTAAATGTACAAAGAACAAGATTGACTCTGGAAATAAATAAACACGTAATTGTTTATTCTATATTGGTTTTTAGGTTTGCTATGTACAGTTCACTATCCTTATTTATCCGTTTTTTTTTTACCTTTGAGAATGACAAAACAAGAATCATTTGGTACATCTCCAGCATATATATGAAGGCGCAATTTCCACAGTATGTCTCATAGAAGAGGAAGGAAGGAACGGAAATACACCTAAGTACCTTATAGGCTTAACATTCTTCCTGTAAGAGGATGCACCATCAGGCTGCAACAGTGTCCCTTTCTTACAGAGAAAATTGCTTGAAATTGCAGGTAATTGCTCTGCCTCGAAGCACAGAATTGAATGAGGGGTGGTAACACTGGAGAATCTGAATAGGGCTGTGATGAGGGCAGATTGGTGTGAAATTGGTGTTAGGAAGCCCAAATGATGAATAGTGGGGCACACATCACTCTTCAGTGGATGATCTATGCCCTCTTAAGCAGTGCCTCCATTGTGGGCAATTTAAAAAGCCTTCAACCTTGCAATGTCTACGATGAGTGTTTTAAAGAATCAATACTACTTACAAGGCCAGAATTTCTTTGAAAGCAAAGAAAACTGAAGAAATTCATCAAAGTACCTTTCCGAAGGCACTTGGCTTTATTTCTTTGAAGTTGTTGTTTACTTTTTGTTGTTTTTTCTTTATTTTTGGGGAGGGTCTTTAAAGTGTCTCTTTGGATATCAGTCAAAGTCAGTCAAGAGCATTATTTTCGAGAAGGGCAAATTAATTTGTTCAAATTAACAAATTATTTCTAATGGACAGCTCTGGAACTGCATCCAGATCTGTAGGGTAAAAGTTAACCCAGCTAGCACTACTCGTGTAATTTACGTCATTCTTACATGAAAACTGATCGTTTTTACGTAAAAAATACATCATTTGGATGAGTTGTGCTAGCAGGGTAAGGTTGTTTTTTTTAAGAAAATAGATTGGCCATGCAGCTCACAGCCCCTGGATATATCATGGTGCCATGAACATATGGAGAACATTTTCATTCAATGCCAAGATGTAATGGTTTTTTTTCATCCTTTGTCAAGCTGTTCTAGCTTGTTGTCCAGTTGGCAAGTCTTTACAGATGTATCCCTTTACAAAGGTACCAAATTGATTATCCATGTATTAAGTTTCTTTTATTTCTATCCATTGTCTAAGAAAGATAAAATGTTTCGACCATATGTGCACTGACGGAAAAAAAGAGCATCAACTAGTCTCTGGCACTGCCTGAGTATCATGATAGCCTCTGCTAGAGGCACTCCCCTGACATGCCATACTCATGATGAGCCTGCTTCAATGCCACACATTGGGAAAAAGGATCAGCATGAGTATGGCACAAGGCTCAGGCATGGTGCCATACTCAGTCTGAATCTAACTGAATACTCCAGCCCCTACACTGATGTCTGAGATTATATCATATCCTAGCACCAACCACACCATGTGCCTCATTAGCTCAGTTGATATGGCACTGAACTCTGCATCTGAAGGTGGTAAGTTCAATCCCCATTGAGAATTTTTGTAAAGTCAATCTCGGTAAGTCAATCTTATTGCTACAATGTGAGCATGAATATGCATTCATAATGGGTTTGTGAAAAAATTGTTCCCTATTAAGCCCCCCCCCCCCTCACCCATTCTTGCACATACTCAATATCCTTTCTATTACGCTCTAGTCCTTGTAACCATGATATCTAAGAATATAATCTTATCTATATAGGAATATAATAGGAATTAATCATTAAATAATTTAGAGTATGATCATATCTTTGCAGTAAATGTAAAAGTGACATATGGTCCCGGGCATATTTCTAATGTTTTGGGGCTTGAAAAAAAGTAGAATACCAGTTTTCAACACACAGAGGGAGCAGATCATATGAGATTTCAAGTGGAGATCTTTCAGCACAGTCAAGATGGTGTAGTGGTAACATGTTTACCTTTATATGAGAAGGTCCCAAGTTAGATTCCAGCCAAGGGCTGCTCTTCAAAAACTGCAAGTTCTCAACCCGACAATTTTTGTTATGCAAACAATTTATTTTCTTGCTATTTTCTGACTTGGCAGATGTTGAATATTCTGTCAGTTTTCAAGCAAGCATCTATTTCAATTAGTTACAAAGTTAGATCTTAGAAAAATACACTGCAATAGATGAGATGTTTCCTATTAAACTGAAAAAATGAAAAATGTTTCTCAGCACCACCGAGACTTGAACCTGAGACCCCTCACATGAAAAGCGAGAATCCTACCCCTGTGCCACCTCTACAACTGGTAAGCCAGGTTGCAATAGGCATATAAGTAGGACTGTGCCATACTTACTGAGGACATTGTGGACATTTGTCCTTACTATGGGCATTTTTCCTTACTATGGTCACTCCAGTCTGTGTTTCCTATTAGTCTACTGGGCCTCATATGACCAATGACATCTCACTGTAGTAGGTCTATGGTTGAAATATCATATTGATAGTGCCACTTTCAACACCTGCCCCACTAGCACAGATAGAAGCACTAAGGAGTCACAATAAGGAGGTGCCCGGTTCAAGTTGACCCTGAGCCTGTCTCTAAAGAGACTCCTGCACTGTGAGAGTAGGGAAGTAGAGAGGGTACAGCTAGGCAACAGCAGCAACATCTACAGCAATTGTGGTAGGACCATGAATGTAGGCTTTACCAATGGCAATGCGCACTACTCCCAAATGAACCAGTATGCAGCAAGAGAGCATGACATACCAAAAATAGATTTTGGGGCTTTTTGCACACATGCGAGTGGACATCCGTGAATAACGTCACGCCAGAAGCTTCAATAGATAGGAGGTGAAACTCAGAGCTTTACCTATGGACACATTGTAACAGCCCCCCCCCTCTACCCCCCTTCAAAGTAGGCTTCTTTTGTGTTCAGTATTGAGTCCTATGTAGGATAAGGGGGTTTATAGAGATGTCAGGAATCTTTATCAGAGTGATATCAAATGGACACAAGGGTCCACCTATACCAAAAAATCCTGCTGAATCAAAAATTTGTGATCTTGATTCTCAAAATTTGACCAAAAGTACCTAAAAAGGAGGTTTGATGATGAGAATATTTTAAAAATGTACAAAAGTTATATTGAAAATGATTGGAACCTTTTTATAGATGTGTAGGGGTATGGTATTTTACACTTTAACGTTCATGCACCCGTGAGACTCAGACCTAGGTCCTTCGGGTGTGGTGGGGGAATCCGGATGGCAGGTGGCAGCACCTGCCTCTGGGTTTCGTATCCACTACACCAGGGGGCCTACCACTCGTCCGCCACACGTCACGTGGCCGGTCTGAGTTTCGCGGGCTTTTCCCCTATATAAGGCTGGTCCTAGCCCTAGGTTCCTCAGTAGTGGTTTACCCACTGCTCAACCAGGTTGTTACCCGAAAGGGTAACCGAATGCACTAGCAGCATGTAGTCCTCTGAGGCTGTGATCGTATGTAACGCAAGCTATGAAATAAAAGCTCGGTTGCCTACCCGGAAACTTTTCTCTCTCTTCGTTATGATTTAATCTAACTTAACGAGACGAACCACTACACTGGTGCCGTGACCAGTTGGTCTTCGGGTAAGCGCAGTCAGAAATGACTGAGCTGAGCCCAGTTAGGGGAAATGGCCCAAATCGTGAGCTAGACTCCCCGATGGAGGATGGTGAAATCAAGTCACCACCCCAAGGTACGGAGTGGAGGGATCCACTAGAACACTACCCTGATGGGTTAGAAGATGTAAGAAGAAACTTACATCATGAACTGGATGAATTTGGAGACTCCTTATTCATGCCAGGAGGTACTTCGAAACCTGCACCAATGCATAAAAGTACTGCTCAATTTGGTAAATTACCATTTGAGGTACCAAAGCCTAGTGCAGGTATGTTTGAAACTCCATACAGTTCTCGAATTAAACACCAAAAATGTGGATTCGAAAAGAACAAAATGGACGAGCTTGAAGACATGAGAGCTGAATACGAGAAGATCCAGAAGGATCTTATTACACTGACCGGAACCCGAGACAAGATTCTGACTGAAAACAAACAGTTGATATCGGAACGTCTCGATTACGATCAGAGTTGTAGACGCCAACAACAATTGTTGTTGGATCAGATGGAGAAAGAAAAGCAAGATTTTCAACTCCAGCACGAACAGTATCGTGATGCACTATATACGGCGGATCTGGAATACAGAGCCTCGTATGATGAGTTGAATAGAACTAAACAAGAGTTAAATTCAACTCAATCGGCCTACGGCAAGTATCAAGAAGAGCTGAAGAAAATAGAATCAGCCTTCAAAGATGCTCGGGAAACGTACCAAAAACAGACCGATGAGCATGAAAAACTCAAAGATCAATTGATACGCGAATCCACAGATTTGGCTGTTAAACAGACTAAAATGATGGATGATTATTCCGAACTGGAGGCTAAAGCTATCCAGATGTCAAAGTATCTAGAAGATACTGGTCGTGCAGTAGGCACTCTTGAATCAGACTTCACTGTTTCAGGAATTGCCCTAAACACGACAAGTAACCAGATGTTCTCTTTGAGGGGCAATGACGGGGTAACAGAGACAACTGTACCTCGTTATGAAGGAGTAAAGAGTCATCAGGTTAGATTTACAGATAATACCTCTATACCTCTTGGTCTAGGTACGGGAAATAAAGGGGATAATTCTGCGAGTGGAGCTAAACAAAGCCGCTCGGCAGGAAGCTCCACCTTTGACGGCGGATGGCCACAACAGTCACCTTTAGGGGGACCAAATGGCCCGTATGCCCAGTATGGATGGAATCAGTCCCAAACAGGAACGAATCCGTCCAATGGTAACACCCGGAACACGTCCGGAGGAACAACCGGACGAGCACCCGGAGGTTCCAGTACAGCTGGGGGGCAATCCGGATGTGATCAAGGATCCGGACCCTCAAGCGATCGTTCCAGGAGCAGACCCTCTGCCAGTGGGACTGGTTTCAATAATGGAAATCAGTCGTATGGAACAGGAGGAAACACTAATCCCAATAGTGGTTTCTTTAGCTTTGGTGGAAATACACAACCCACCAATGGTCCAGGGCCGGCTCCCCAAACCAGTGGATACACCTTTTCACAGGTGCCTCCATACGGAGCAGGGGGATCAGGAGGTGGAGGAGGACCACCATCCGGAGGCTTTGGAAGTACTTATGGTACGAATCCTCCAAGGAAAAAGAGACTCAGTCGCCGAGTATCTCTTTCTCCAGGGTTACAAGCGCTGCATGATTCTAATGCAGCGATTGCTAACTTAGGTGTTGATTGTTACAATCAAGGTCTGGACGATACGGAGATCATGGAATGGAGTAAGGGTTTAACCCTTACTGGATCCACGAATCCGGCTCGTAGAGTAGCTAAGATACCTACCCCCTTTAATGCCAAGAACCCTTGGAAGGAGGAGTATCAAGGCTGCGCGGATGTCTTTAACTGCAATGGATGGGGTAAAGCGGAAGCTCTGCCTTATTTAGTATGCTGGTTAAAGGAAGGCGACGGAAAAGGAGCCGTGGAACAATGGAGAGATTCTCAAATAACAGGACTCTCAGCCCATATGAAGTATGATGAACTCATAGAGATTGCTTCATATTTATATGGGAATATAGTTGGAGAAGACCCTTGGCTGACGTTCACTAAAAGAACACAGAAGCCCAAGGAGTCTGCCAAAGTGTTCGGCTTAGAATGTCAACGACTGTTGCATAAAGCCAGACCTCAATGGAGACTAGATGATGAATGCTTCCTAGATGAGATGTTTAAACAATTCATTGAAGGATTGCGGAATCAAGAACACAGGACAGTAGCCTGTGAAGCTTGGAAGAATGATGCCTCTTTGACAGATTTGTTCCAGTCCCTAGATCATTATGATCGAAAGGCCCGTATCTTTGCCGGGAAGGTACCCCAACGGATGTCAGCAATGATAATCCCGGAGGGAATACCCGAAACCGATTCATCCGAATCAGGGGAACCTGACGAAGATGAAAACGTTGGGGCCATTGGCCAAGGGAACCCCCGGTACAACCGGAACTGGGGAAAGAAACCGGGTTACGTCAAGGAGAAAGTGATCACTTCTAAACCTCCTGTGACTCAACCCGATACCAAACCCACGACGGGTCCTTCTTTATCAGAGGACCTGGTTAACAATTTGGTAAAGAAGATTACTGAAAATCTTAGGAGGCTTAAGCCTGATAGGAGTGTTGTGACATGCTTCCGATGTCAGGAAACTGGGCATTATGCTGCCGAGTGTGAGGCAGATAAGCCAGTTTATAGAAACACTCGTTACCGGAGCAATCCGGGTAAGGAGGACTCAGTGAAGAAGGAAAACTGAGAGGGGGTGTCCACAATGGCAACCGGATTACCCCCAGAGTGAGTGATTGCCATGACTGCCAGCCTATCGCAGCTTGCGGTACTGGCAAGAATCCTCTAGCGATTTCGCCCAGCAGTGAAGCTAAGGAGCCTGATCAGTTCCTTACTCATGAGGCTGGGGAGACTGATAGTACACCAGGTGTCAAGAACCGGCAGAAGAACACAGAGGGGAAACCCGATATCAGTCCAGAGGGAGCGGCCAATGAGTTGGCCAGGGTGGGGTGTGCCCAGTTCCCCCCGGGTCATCCTTGTCTCGAATTCTTAAAGGGATGTGGATTTGACCTCGGCGCTAAGACGGAACTTGCTAAGTATGCAAGTAGTCCTACCTACTTGAAAGGTAGGAGGTGGTACGCAGTTGTATCTGTGAGTGGTAGATCCGCTGAGTTTCTTGTCGATACGGGTGCTAGCCACTCCTGTATTGCTAAGAGATTCTACGATCTTTTGCCTACGAATCATGAAACTTTCACAACGGAAGGAAATGCTCGTACGGCCGACGGTAGCATGATACAAACGTTCGGTAGAACATGTATGAGGTTCAGTCTACAGGAAGATAAGGACTTCATCCTTACCCCTACTGTGGCGAACATCGCGGATGATGGTATACTCGGTCTGGATTTTGCTGCATTATATGGAGCAAGGTTAGATTCCCAGAGGGGAATATTGGAAGTGAGAGACCCGTATCATCTCGAAGTACAATGTGTACTTAGGCAAGTAAGCAGTGTAGCCAGTGTAGCCCAGACTGTTAAGATACCACCAGGCACAGCCTGTGATGTCTTATGTCGAGCGGACAGACAGTTTTCAGGAAAAACTGGAGTTGTAGAGCCAGACATGGCCATGTTGTCAAGTATCGGATTGGAATCCGCTGATGTTCTAGTAGCTAACGCTGCTTGGACGGTGGTTCCTATATCCAATACCGGTAACAAGACTGTCTATGTACAGAAGGATACGATCCTTGGATCGGTTGTCTTATCCGAATTGATAGAAGACTGTAAACATGTTTCGGCACCCGGCGCCCCTATCCCACCCGAAAGGAGCCCGGAACTAGACACTCTAGTAGCCGAAAGCCATGTAGAAAGTGATGAACAACGTGAAGCTCTAACTGACTTGTTGTACAAGTACCGTAAAGCTTTTGCAGCACCGAGTGAACAATTGGGGCGTACCGATAAAGTACTGCATACGATTGACACTGGTGAGAATGAACCTTTTAAGATTCCTTATAGAAGACTCCCACTAGCCAAAAAAAGGGTAGCTGAGGAGGAGATAGCTAAAATGCTTGAACAGGATGTAATAATTCCATCAACCAGTCCTTGGTCTAGCCCTGTGTGCATGGTGACCAAGAAAGATGGTAGCATCCGTTTCTGCATAGATTACCGGAAATTGAATGGTATGACCAAGAAGAATTCATATCCCTTACCACGGATCGATGAGACTATAGACTCCCTTGGAGGTAAGCAATGGTATTGCTCTCTAGACTTACAATCCGGGTACTGACAAGTGGGTATGCATCCGAAAGATATGGAGAAGACGGCCTTTTCCAGTCATATTGGATTATTCCAGTATAATGTGATGCCGTTTGGATTGTGCAATGCACCGGCGACATTTGAAGCCATGATGGAAACTTTATTAAGTGACCTTTTATGGAAGAAATGTCTCGTCTATCTAGACGATGTGATTGTCTTTGGAAAGACATACGAAGAATGCTTGGAAAATTTAGGTATGGTCCTGGAAAGGATCATAACTAATGGTTTGAAGCTGAAACCCAAGAAGTGCGATCTTTTCAAAAGATCTATTAATTACTTGGGGCGAATAATCTCGAATGAAGGGATTAAAGCCGATCCGGAGAAACTGGATGCCGTGTCAAATTGGCAAGCACCCACGAATGCGAAAGAAGTTAGGTCCTTCCTCGGATTCTGTTCCTACTACCAGGACTTTATCCCAGGATATTCAAGGGTTGCCTTTCCTATCCAGAGTTTGTCCCACTGGACACCCGGGATCAGAAAGGAACGATTCCCTTGGGGACCCGAGCAAGACGAGGCCTTTATGAAAATAAAGGATTTGTTTGCTATCACACCTGTGTTGAGATACCCCACGGAGAATGATCATTTCATTCTAGATACTGATGCTAGTAATGAAAGCATAGGAGCCGCCCTTTCTCAGGTCCAGGATGGGGTCGAAGTTCCTATAGCCTTCGCTAGTAACACGTTGAGTAAATCTCAAAGAAACTATTGTACCACTAAACGTGAGTTGTTGGCTGTGGTGGTCTATACGAAGAAGTTCAAGCACTTTTTGTGGGGGAGTGATTTCACTCTACGGACTGATCACTCTTCCCTCAGATGGTTATTGAACTTCAAAGATGCAGAGGGGATGATAGGTCGCTGGTTAGCGCACCTATCCGAATTCGGTCTAAATCACAGCCAGATTGAACACCGAGCCGGGGCAAAGCATTTGAATGCAGATGCTTTGTCTAGAATCCCAGTGAGGAAATGTGCAAATGCTGAGTGCACTGATTGTGGAGCACACAATGCTGTGTTGGCAGGGGTTCGAGTTCCATTCGAAACCCATCCGGAACATGTCTTGAATTGGTCCTTGGAGACCATCAGGCAGTTCCAGAAGTCTGATGCAGTCACATCACGTTTGATTAAATTCCTTAATCAGGGTATCTGTCCCCCAAGACCCGTAGTGTCATTGGAGAACAGAGAGATGAGACGATTCTTAGCTCAATGGGCCGAGCTAAAAGTCCGGGATGGTATTGTAGAGGTCGGCGGAAAACGTCTTGGAGAAACCGGGAATCGAACCCGGGACCCTCCAACCTGCAGGCGGAAGCTCTACCGCTGAGCTACTTCCCCGTCTGACATTCTCTACCTTCCACCTACATCTGGATCGGTATAATACACAAGGGGGGCAGCTTATACCAGCTGACCAGCCCCTGAGGGCTGGTGCAACCGGAACGGGGCAGATGGCCTACCGCCATGGACTTACAGCCAGAGCTGGCCCCTACACTCCTCCCAACCAGCTTCAACCATGGCCAACCAGCACCAAGCATTCCTCCCAACCAGATCGATTGGGCTTTATCAAGCAGTGTGAGGCACTCCTGACTTCCCAGTTGACCTACCAGTACACAGTACTGCCAGGGTCGAAGCGTATCTGTATTATACCGTTCCAGGCACCTACACCTGGATTGGTATGACACACACGTAGGGGGGAGCTACCACCGGATGCCAGCCCCTGGGGGCTGGGATCTCCAGAAACGGGGCTGCTGGCCTTACGGCAGAGCTGGCCCCTACACTCCTCCCTACCAGATTCAATATAGGGTTCAGTACCCTATAGGTACCAGATACCCGGGACTAGTACTGAGTCGCATACTGGCCACCTCTTTCCAAGTCTCCCCAGTACTAGCAAATTGAATCGTCATTCATGTCATACCAGCCCAGGTACCGAGTTCTCGTAGTCCCCCCTCACACGGGTCAGGACCAACTCGGTTTCTCCACCAGTGTAGAGGTCGGCGGAAAACGTCTTGGAGAAACCGGGAATCGAACCCGGGACCCTCCAACCTGCAGGCGGAAGCTCTACCGCTGAGCTACTTCCCCGTCTGACATTCTCTACCTTCCACCTACATCTGGATCGGTATAATACACAAGGGGGGCAGCTTATACCAGCTGACCAGCCCCTGAGGGCTGGTGCAACCGGAACGGGGCAGATGGCCTACCGCCATGGACTTACAGCCAGAGCTGGCCCCTACAGTATTCTGTTTCGATGGAAGAACCATTCTAATAGGAACAAAACCTTGCAAGTTGTCATACCTAGTGCTATGCGACGAGATATTATGTATTTCTGTCATGGACATAGAACTAGTGGACACTTTGGAAAGAAACGGTCTCTAGAACGTCTGACCAGACGATACTATTGGCCCGGCATGAGTACAGATCTCACCCGATGGGTGGAGACCTGTCCCGAGTGCTGTAAGAACAAACCAGGACCCGGGTTAGGCAAGCTGCCATTATCCCAGGAACTGTTTGGTGTAAGGTTTGCTAGAATAGCTGTTGACATTATTAGTGGGATTCCCCCCACTCCTAGTGGCAACACGTGTATGATGGTCGTGTCTGATTATTATACCAAGTACACCCGAGTGTTTCCTTTACCGGATCATAAGGCTGTTACTTGTGCTATGGCCTTTGTAAAAGGGTGGGTGCTGCACCTAGGTGTCCCACTCATGTTACATAGTGACCAAGGCAGAGAATTTGAGTCTAGTCTGTGGCAAGAGATGTGTAATTGTCTGGCGATCTGCAAGACAAGAACTAATCCCTATAGACCACAGAGCGATGGACAAGTAGAGAGATTCAATAGGACTTTGATCCAAGTATTGAAGTCTCTGGTAAATGAGCAGATGGATGATTGGGATGAACAATGTGAATTCGTGGTACATGCCTATAATGGCACTGTGCATTCGAGCACAAACTGTTCTCCTAATCTCCTCGTTTTTGGAGAGGATTTGATTATGCCAGCCGATTTGGTGTTCGGCGTAATAAGAATGAATCCGGAAGCCCCTTGCCAGGTGATGTTTGTAGAATCCCTACGGGATAATTTCAAACAAGCCTATGAGAGGGTTAGAGACGAGTTGCAGAAAACTGCGCGTTGGCAGAAAGTTGGCTATGACACAGGTCTAAAAGCTAGATTTTTTAATCTAGGGGATAGAGTACTGCGTCTACACCAACCTCTAGCTAACCTGAAATTAGCCAGTAATTGGGATGGACCTTTCACTATAACTCAGGTTATTAGTGATTGCACAGTGATTATTAAATCACAGCTTGGTAAATGTTACAAGTCAAATGTAGCGAGACTACGCCCATGGAGGGGGAGGGATACCTCCACCGAAATGTACGGCGATGGTCTATTGGAAGTAATGGAACAGAGTCGTGTTAAGCAACTCGAAGTGGTACCGACCCGAAAGCGAGGACCCGGGCGGCCACGGAAGGTTGCAGACCCGAAGAGGGTGGTGCCCCCTGTCGTAACATCCGGAAAGCAGGGGAAGATACAAAAAGTCTCGGCAGGCGCAGGTAAAAATAAGAGGAAAGGTCCCTCTAAGGCTAAGAAGACCTTGGAAAAGGCTCTTATGGATACCAGGTCAATAAAAGAGGCCTCAAAACCTCTTAGACGCAGTCCAAGGTTGCTACAGACTGCCGTAACCTAGCCTGTTAACACAACGAGTGTGTTGTCCTGTACTGTGTACTGTTATATGTTGTAACCTAGTTCAATGTATATTTGAGCCGGTCAAGAGTCTCTGGAAAAGGTCCTATGACAATGAACCCATGGTTTTGGACGGATAATCCGGTGGATATGCTTATGCTATCCATAAACTCCAGAATACCTAGCGAATTGTCATAGTCGAACCCTGAGTACGGACGGACGACCGATCGGGTATTGTATTGTTTTTATGTAAGGGCGCGTGACCTAATTAAGGGCACGCGGGAAAGTTGTTGACCCATTTTCGAATGGTCACGTGAGGCGCCGGTTTGATCATGCGCAGCGATTCAAGTTCGAGTATCCCGCCATATTGTCTTATTCCTGCGAAGGAAGAAGACGTGGCCGAGGGTGGTCTTACTCTTGTTGGAGTCTGATAGCCCGTGACAGCCATATTCCGAGGTGTGCCCTCGTTAAAAGGCACCCGCCTTTCACTGGGTAAGCAGTACTCACTGCTTATCCGGTGGATTGGGATATTTTATCCCCGAACAGCCACTTCTGTCGATGGCAGAAGAGGCTGTCCGTCTTGGCGGCGGTGCCGGTGCCAGCACCCCGCCAGAGTATGGAAGTGGTTCTCCCAAGAGTCCCACTTATACATACGACGATCAGCAATACGATGCTGATTGTGATCAAATGGATCAACAAATGAATGTTGATCAGTACTTCTCTGGAGTAGACGATAGCGACGTAGAATCGTTCTACGACGCATCCGACAACTCCAGACAAGTTAGTCCTGAACGCCGAGGCGTTCAACAACAAATTGATGTAGGTGAGCCTTATGTAGCCCCTCCATCCGAAGGTTTGAGTGGAGAACCGGCAGGAGCCCAGTCTCTTGACAGGGCTCTGATGCCACCTCCCCCTCAACTGCCGCCCCGTCTTGGTGGGAGTACCTCATTCGGTGCTTTGGGACCTGCTTCTCCGGTTGACAGGCCAATGCACCTAGAGCTGCCCTTCCCAGACAGTCCCGAATGGCATGATCTAGCCGGTCCATATGACGGACGGATGTTAGCAATTTCCGAGGAAATGCTGATACCCACCTGTTATGGGACGCCCAGAGAGGTTGACGAGCGTGTTGTCAACGCAATCTGGGAATGTGCTCATCCGCAGTGGGCTAATACCTTTCCGGAGTCCTGGTTGATGGATTACCATCAGATGGCCAAAGGATTGGTAGTCCACTTATGGTTTCGTAAAGCCGTCTGGGACGCAGAAATGGCTTTCCGAAGGAATACCTCTTATAGGCCTTCCTATGTGTCTGACAAAACGGGTTACACCGGTGTCAAGGCAGATGAGGTCTCTAGATACATAGACAGAGACCAGATCCTACTGTTAAGCACAGCGGATGAGTATGAAGCAGCAGGTAACGCTGTTGTGGATTACTGTCCAGGGGTCCCTATTACGTCTCAAACCATTGAGGCAGAAGAGGCCCGTATTGGTGTGTCTCCACTAGACAGACTCGGGGTAATACAAGACCTCGTAGTACGTCTATTGGAGAGACAGTATGCACTGGCGCATCCGGAGTTAGTACCCGGACCCGCACCCGTGCAAGTAACAGCCAAGATGGCCGATCGGATGGACCGTCTCATGTCTCCTACTGAAGCTCCTACCTTGGGAGGCGCAGCAGTAGTACCTGAGAAGGCCCTACCTGATGCAGATGTTTCCCTTAAAACTGCTCAGTCTACCCCTACGAAGACTGAGCAAGTAAAGGAGAAAGCAGCTGGTGGAAAGGGTAAAACAACCCCCACCAAAGGTAAGGGTAAAGGGAAGCGGTCAGGAACCGAACCCTCTACCAGCACGAGTGTGGACGACAGTACCCGAACCCGTCGGGTGTCTCCACGCTCGGCCAATAAGAAGGGCGCTAAGGCTTCGGATGTCTCCGGCAATGAGACGGACGCATCCGAGCCTGGCACTTCTACTAACGGCAGATCCCGCAGGAGGAATAAGAAGAAGGTTGACCAACGCAAACCTGAACCTATCGAGGTAGACGTTCAAGCTGATAATACAGAAGCTGAACCGGCTGTCCCAACCGTAAAAGTTGAGCTCGGTGTGCCAATCGTCAAGCTACACGACGTAATGGCCGATTTGAGTGGAGACGCTCAAGATGCTGCAGCCCAGGTCCTCGCGGGTCAACAACCCGTTGTGCAACCTGTGGATGTACCATCCGACCCGGAGGGAGAGGAGCCGGTTGACCCAGTTGTGGATGTCACTCCGACTGACGAGCAAGAGGCTGCTATCTGGGCTAACGCCAATAGCAACTTTGCCGACTTCATTCCTCTACACAGGGGACACCTGAAGGGGAGTAAATCCGTATGGAGACTGCCCCCTCGGATCACCTGTGAGAGGCAGGAAGATATGGAGGAGTGGCTTCGCAAGAAGCTCTCTGATAGAAAGCCGGCCAATATGTACTGGATCTATTGGGAATTCGTTAAGAATTCGCCCAATGGTCTGTACAATTATGACCAGAAGGGCAAGCTCAAGTTTGCTCTAGATGAGTACTACGGGGAGGATCGTAAGGATTGTCCCTTCCAACGTTGTACTCAAAGTGAGGGTGATGTTGAATTCTTCATCGAGAAAGACGCGTTCCTTCGTCATCTCGTGGAGGTTCATATGCACCAGAGGCCGGAATATGTCTGCGACCGAGAGGTTGGCAAGAAATGTGCTAAATGCACAGGATGTGTCACCCCCCGACGCGGAGACATGGTCCGGCACTATGTGACTTCGCATGGAGAGGGCCTGGAGGCAGCCATAGATCGGGTGATGAAAATTCACTCCGAACTCTATGGCAACCTTAGGGGCCTCAATGCAGAGAAGTTGGCTTCCCTCACACCAAGTACGAAGCAGTTTGCGCCTACGGTTCCTGGTACTAACCAGAAACTAAAGGCTCGGTTTGCCCAGACTCCCGGGTCCGGCAAACTAGAGTACGCTCAGGAGGAGTACGATCTGTTAAACGAATGGAGAAGCAACAAGGCCCGCCGTCGTGGTGGGGCTTATGTAACTCCATCCGGAGAACAGGTCCGAAGCCGCAGGGATTACCGCCAGGGACCCTCTGTAGCAGATAGGAAGAGACAGGCGTCTGAATCTCCAAGCCGAGCCAGGTCACCACTGGAGGCGCTGGAGAGACAGACAAATGGGGGAAGGAAGAAGCCACATCTTCCATCTCCTACTGGAACTCCTTCCCATTATGGGCGAGCACCAACTCCACTAGGTGCACAGAACCCGACATTCTTTGGTGTCAGTGGACCGAGTGGCCAGTCCGCCCGGAAACACGCGCCTTTGAATGTCAAAGACCCGAAGCAGTACCCTGCTATGGGCCCACCCGGACCAGAGATGCAAATCTTTGATCAGTACGGGAGGGTCAAGCAGGAACTGCCGACAGTAGGAGGTCAAGCTCCCCGACCTACAATGAGTGCTGTGGTGAGACAACGTCCACCCGCACCATTGTTGACGGCCAAAGACCTTAGAAGGGAATTGTCACGGTTGCCCCTGGTTCAGGGATTACCAACTCAAGGCCCTTCTTCGACCACTGCTAGTGCGGTTACTACTGCGGTTGCTTCTTCGCACACGCAGATAGCTGTCACTGCGAGTGGGTCTGGAGCACAGCCGAAGCCTCAGGGTCAGGTACCCCCACCTGGTGCTGTGGTTCATCGGCCTAAGCTGATCCAGACAGTGGAGACCTTCTTCAAGAAGGAGGACAAATTGTCTTGCAATATCCAGAGCAAACAATTTGAGACGCTACAGCACCATCTGGAAAACCTCCACCTGGACATGTATCGTCGGACCGTGTCGAGCACTCTCCAGTGTATTGACGCGATCCAGAAGTCAGAGATCAACCGAATCTCGACTCAGATCAAAGCGGATGTTGCCAAAGATAAGCAGGAAGCTGCTAATCTGCGGCAGGAGGCCCTATCCGAGAAGGAAACAGCTTCTCAGATGCTCGACCTAGAACGAGCAACGAACATGAAGAACCAGCAAAAGTTCTTCAAGGTCTTCGGAGTTATCATGGATAACTGGGACGGTACACCTGAGCATGCTTTGAAGCTGTTCGAAGCACGCCAAAAGGTGAAACTTACACCTGCTGTCCCCGCATTGGCACCTACGGATGGAACTGGTGTGAACCCCCCTGTTCAGCCACTGGCTCAACAACCGGGTCCAAACCAGCCACCCGAGGAGAACATGGAACAGTAAAAAACTGTTGCATGAAGATCGGACATAATTGTGTGTCCCGGGGTTCTATTACCCATGCATTGTTGGATAAGAAACCATTTTTTTATCCAACCCGTATTGATTCGGGTACCAAACTGTACCCTAATCCGGAAACTGAAAACAGAAGGAGAAAACAAACAAGTCACTCTGGAGGAGGAGTACGAATGCTGTAAACACCATAATTGTACTGTGCCATAATGTAATGACTGTGCCTATTATAAAATCATGGACAATTTACACTAATATGGACTTTTGAACTACAAACCGGATTTACTACTACACCACTACTATTTGTGAGCTAGCACTACAGGCATCAGGGTTTAGCTACGCCCATAGAGTCCATCAACAGTCTACAACTGGATCTACTATTACCTCCAGTTAGCTAGCACTACAGGCATCAGGGTTTAGCTACGCCCATAGAGTCCATCAACAGTCTACAACTGGATCTACTATAACCTCCAGTTAGCTAGCACTACAGGCATCAGGGTTTAGCTACACCCACCAACAAGATTTACTATAGCACTTCAGGCATCAGGGTTCAGCTCGCCCATACCAAGCCATCAGCAGCATCCGACTCCTGTTACATCCTCCAATCATGAAAACAAGTAACTTTGTTGATATTATTATATTGTATGTAAAATTGTATTTATAACTATATAATATCTTTTATAAAGATATATTATTATATAAGGGTACCTATAAATATACTGGATCTGCGAATCCTAAAAGTTATTTAAGGTAATCCTAGACCTATAACTGTCTATATAGGTCATTCCTGGTCTCAATATATTAAGAGACTATAATTCTTCTGTAACTTGTAAATATAAAACACTAAGGTATAAACTGAGCTGCGTCTCAAAAGTATAAATATTTTTCTATAAAATAAGAGAAGGTCCAACGGATTTCTCTAAACTTAGTATTGTATTACTCAGGTTAATACCTAATTGTGTTCATATAGTATCAGATTAATTGTCCATATCTGATCATTAATATTTAATTCACTCTGTAAAGTAGACAGAGCTGTTAATTTAAAAAGTCGAAAATTTTTTTTTCCGGGTTCAATAACCATAATACGATCATTGTTAACAACCACCGGTCCTTTTCAGGACCCTACTGTTGTCAAAACGTTACTATAAATCTGTGATAATTGTATATTTATCATTTATGGTTGTTATAAGCTAGTGATGGAAATAACATGAACGACACTCGATGCTATTATTGTATAATTTTTCAGAAATAGGATAGTCTTATACTATAGCCTATTTCACATCGAGCAAGTGTAATTAATACCCCTTTTTAGTATTGTAAACAATCACTTACTAGGTTATTAATACACTGCGGTTTAATTACCCCCAAGTTATTGTCTAAGGGGGGCAGTGTAGGGGTATGGTATTTTACACTTTAACGTTCATGCACCCGTGAGACTCAGACCTAGGTCCTTCGGGTGTGGTGGGGGAATCCGGATGGCAGGTGGCAGCACCTGCCTCTGGGTTCGTATCCACTACACCAGGGGGCCTACCACTCGTCCGCCACACGTCACGTGGCCGGTCTGAGTTTCGCGGGCTTTTCCCCTATATAAGGCTGGTCCTAGCCCTAGGTTCCTCAGTAGTGGTTTACCCACTGCTCAACCAGGTTGTTACCCGAAAGGGTAACCGAATGCACTAGCAGCATGTAGTCCTCTGAGGCTGTGATCGTATGTAACGCAAGCTATGAAATAAAAGCTCGGTTGCCTACCCGGAAACTTTTCTCTCTCTTCGTTATGATTTAATCTAACTTAACGAGACGAACCACTACAGATGCAACATGCTAATCAAAGTCAATACCTGAATCTACATATCCTAATGTCTGCCTATCTCAACCTGACAAGTACTCTACCTGTGTATGGCTCTGCCTCTCCAACATACTGCCTATCCCTTAGTCTACCTATCACTCATACTACTTATCCCTTGAAACATCTAGAGTTTAATTAGTTTTTCTCTTAAAATGGCTTAAAGAATTAAAGTTTACCCTTCACCTCTGTACCTAATTTTCTCTGTACATTCTTACCATTAGTCTACCTATCCTCAATCTGCCTATCATTCACTTTACCTATCCCTCATGGTGACTATCCCCCAACTCTTCACATCCCTTATGTTGTACTGGCACATCTGTGATATTACCTAGCACCAATGTATCTTTTGATTATTCTCACTTCACAATGTACTCTATCGCCTATCTCTTAAACTGCTACCTATCCTCCTTACTACCCATCCTCTTCAATACCTTTCCCTCATGCTCACTTTATGGCTTTCCTACCTATCACAGCTTGTTCAGCTGGGATAGCTCACAACCAACCTTCATTTTGATCTCTTAGTCAACCTACCCCTAAGGAACAAATTTAACAGTCTACCTCATAGTCTATATATCCTTGAGGTGACCTATCCTTAAGGCTGCCTATCCTTCATGGTATATAGCCCTCAGTTTTTTAACTTGTCAAGTGGGATAGCATAAACGATATGCAGCATGAAGGATAGGAAGAGGGGAATAAACAACATACATGTAGGATAGGAAGTTAGCTAGTCTAATGATAGCCATGGTGAGGCCAAATTGTGAGAATCAAGACCAAAAATTCTGGATTCAGCAGGATTTTTTAGGTATAGGTGGACCCTTGTTTCCATTTGATATCACTCTGATAAAGATTCCTGACATCTCCATAAACCCTCTTATCTTACATAGGACTCAGTACTGAACACAAAAGGTAGCCTACTTTTAAGGGGGGTAGAGGGGGGTGGCTTGCACTATAGGACTCTCTGGAGTAACATATCCTAGGGGACCTATACTATTCTTGCTGGGAGCACCTTCTCTGCTGACCGATTTTTTATGGCAAAGTAGGCCCTCTCCCCAATGTTAGCATTTTGACCAAAAATTACCGTATTCATACACTGCTGGTGTCTAACCTACTTTTAACCCTGTTTCGATGCTGCTCCAGAAAGCAGCAACTTCTTCTATTTATTAGTCACCAGTCACCAGCTAATAAACGTAGTACCCTCCAGCATGCCTGTACCAATGATGTAGTCAGTAGAGTTTGGGGTGGCGCTAGTGTGGGAAGGGGGTATTTTGCTATATTTTGACCGCACATCACATTTTGACTGCGCCATATTTTGACCACACCTAACTGACATGAAATGACTGGGTACCACATTTTGACCACACCTGACTGCCACAACGTGACTGTGCACCACGTTTTGACAATGCTGCATATATTAGTCATGTAATTTTACATATTTGAGTCAGGCTGCCCTCTGTGCATCTTCTAGCAGTAAATATAGTTAGATCAATTAATACAAGATTAAACTGAGGGAATAAAATATCAAACGTATAGTAAATATTATGAATCCTATATAATTCCTATATAATTATATATGAGTTTGAGTTTTAACAAGTTTATTGGCAGAAATCATACATGTACGTTTTTCAGATCGGCCAAAACACGGCAACAGGAAAGAAATAGTGTAGCGCTCAATCAGGTTGTACAAAGTTACATCAGGCAGGCATCATTTTGGGTGTAGATCATTACGATATTACTAAAGACATAACTAAAGCCTCTTAGGGGCTGTATGTATCACCATGATTTGCACTAGTCGATTATCCGCAGGCAGCATGTATATCACATCTTTCAAAAATAATTGCGTAGTCTATCAAGTGACCGTTATACACCAAATACATTCAGATTTTGTTCATGAATTCTTTCTTACTGCCTATCTGCTGAGTATTTGCATCCAATTTGTCCCAAAGGACACACCCCCTGTACAGTGGTGACTTATCATACGTCAAACACCTGGATCTGGATACCTTTAACTGTTTTTTAACATTGCCGCGCAAGTTCCTGGCAGGGAGTTTGACACAGTTTGGATCACAAGAAACATCATACATCATAGATAATAAGTTCTTATCACGTCTAACCTTTAGCATTTTCATGTAAGTTCTAACATGGAGATCGTATATAGATATATCTCGAGTATTAAAGATTCGAAGACATAACCGTAGGCAATGATTCTGCATAAGTTGTAAGCGGCCAACACTGGATTTAGGACCACTTTCATGTAGAAAACTTGCATGTTCCAGCACAGGTAGAACCATTTGTTTGTATAAGGTCAGACACAGCTTATTATCGACAAATTTCCTTAACTGTCTTAATTGGTACATCTTGTGGTGGAAACTAGATATTATCTTTTCGTTGTTTCTCCGAAAATTAAGACCACGATCAATGATAACACCAAGGTAATTGAATTCATCAACCACTTCAAGGCGCTTACCATCCAGTTCAGCATTCATTATACTCAAATTGTGTCTGGCATTAAGTAAATCACTTGCACACCATAACAACTTTGTTTTTTTCATTATTGATAGTAAGCTTGAACAATTTACACCATGAATGCAGAAACTATAGCTATGTTTTTAGGCATTTGGGGCTTAAATTTAGTTTGGGAAGCAAAGATTCTAAAAGGCACTACCCAAATGTTAGAAAAATGCTTAAATATCAATTTGAAAAATTTGATATTTTTAACACCATCTAGAAAAGGCCATATCTAGGCTTTTAAATGTACGACTTCAGTACCACCTTGTTAGGATGGGTCACATATGACATATGTTCTAATCTATGAACTTTCAGAAAATCAAAGACCCATGGGAGCTTCCCCCACCCCATTTTACCCCTGTATGGGGCCAGGGGAGTATCGAGGAGATCGATTTGTGAAAAAATCCTCACTCAAATTTTGCTGTTTCTAATAAGGCGCACCAAAGGTCCATCCTCGCATAAAAGGTGCACCTTTACATATATATATATATATGCTGGGTATAACGCCAAGTACAGCTACATAGAGTTTGATAAAGCAGTCGTAGTTCTGTAGGCACATCATGACCACTACTATAATGGATGTAATGTCTATAAGTTATGGGTTCCCAGTACAACTTGAAGGTAAGCAGTCGTAGCATATTAGCAATGGCCTCCTGACCCAATCTATAAATGGCCCCTTTGAGAATTGAAGGAGAATTTTTTTTATTGGTGGATTGAACTTCAGATTATAAGTACAGGATAACCCCCGAGTGTTTGCCTGTAAGCAGTATATTACCAATAGGGGCTGTCATACTATAGTCTATACTACCTACACACAGCCGCGAGGGGGTTATCCGTACTCATGCCACTAGTGTGCTGTATGCAATATATAAGAGGTGTGAAATCCTTTGTTCTATGTGGCCACTGTGGTATAAATTGGTGTAGGTAACTAGTTCATGCGTATCCCTTCACAAAATGTGCTTAGGGGGTCACTAATCTGTAGGTCTAGCTGCTATCACAAAATTCCCAGATCTTCCATCTTTGTTCTCATGGGTCATATAACACTCTAGGAAATAACTGTTGAATGTATACCAGGCATACTCATTAAAGCTGAACAGTGAACACCATAATAAAATGCCGTTATTATTCAGTGAAACAGTGTAGTTTCTACAATGGAGCCCCAAATGGTAGTATAGTAAAGCACTTTGGGACAATTGCTTTGTACCCTCAAAATAACAGTTAAACCTTTGTTCCAAAGTTGTGAGAGATCCTATCTTATTTTGACAACATTTGTTTTGCGATTTGCGATTACAGTCTAGAAATACTTAAAATTCTTAGTGTTTAGCGACCTACAATATATTTTAGGTTATGAAAAATGAGATAGGTCCACATTAACATGCGCTAGACAAGGGTTGACATAACAGGGTAGTCATTTTGCACACTAAGACCTAATTTGAGTATCAATACACATCAGGGTTGTGTCAACCTCATAAGATTCCAATATCTTTATGATTTGAATAAAAAGAAGAAATTCCTGGACTATAAAACGGTCCTTCTGATACTAACTATAGGGCCCTTTTCCTCACCATAATGGGTTAAATTCTTCAAGATAACAAAGTTCAGTTGGGGCTATCTGGCCAGTAAAACCAGAAGTGGTCTGGTTAAAGGTGGTTAAAAACCAGGACAAAATAAAAAATTGTTGATCACGATGCATGAATGCACTCCTATGATTGCACTGACTCAGGCACAATACATTGACTCATGAAACCTCTCAATGATGGCCAGAAATTAGGAACTTTATTTTCAAAAGTGAAGGAAAATGCTAGACCCTACCTTGCTAGGCTAGATCATGTAACATAAACCATGCCTTTACACATGATTTGGCCTGTAGATTCCTAGACCTCCTCCAAGAGGAAAAACTTTTTTGGAGGAATACACATTACATAGACAGAGGTCAACAATAATCTGTCTTTGTTAGCAGGAGGTTAGAATGTATCACATATAAGGCAAAGCTCCTGCGAGTGAAGAAGTTAGGAATTCTGAGAGATTTCTGTAACTAGGAATTTTGAGTGGATCTCTGTATTTATTAATGTTCCTCCAGAGGAAATCTCTCAAAAGATCACTTTTTGTTAAGGGGGTTGAGGCAGTCTGGATGACGTCACAGTGAAGAATGGGCCAGTGGAGAATGGGATGTGTTTCCTCATGCCCCTGTCAAGAATGACCTACCCTCCCAGCTAGCAAGGAGATGTTGGGCCAAAGTCAGCAATGGTTGGCACCCTTGCAGGTAATTTTACTACGTTTTAGCTCAAAATTGGGATGGCTAGACATAGGTCCAACGCCAAAATCTGACATGGCGGCTAGATGTTGGGCCAACTGTGGGCCAACGTCATTTTCTGCTGATCGATGTTGGTTCAAACGGAATGCCACTGGTTGAAACTACATGGTACCAACGTCAGCAACTGACGTCGGTCCAACCCTCAATTATGTTTGACCAAGGTTGGGCCAAGCAGTGGGGCCGTTGTTCAGCTCTCTGTGCATCCAGGATCCACAAGGAATAGTGTACCCGGGATACACAAGGAATTGACCAATCAGAAGCAAGCACCTGCTCAGCAGATGCATCTGCTACTTTCAAGATGGTGGATGTCTTGGCCACTCAGTTCAGCTTATTTTATCATAGATATCTGCTAGTTTATGATAGATGAAGTACATTTAAAAGCAGCAACATCATCTTTGAGCTTATATAAATTCTAGAATGCAGTTTCATTGGAAAGTCAGAAAAATTTTACTATGATTTACTCTATAAGCATCACTGTCCATACTGGACTTAGCTGTTTTGGGCACTGGGCTGTTTACTAACAAATGGACTGCTTCTGTATCCAGGATCCACAATAGACTGCTTCTGTATCCAGGATCCACAATAGATTGCTTCTGTATCCAGGATCCACAATAGACTGCTTCTGTATCCAGGATCCACAATAGACCCCTTCTGTATCCAGGATCCACAATAGACTGCTTCTGTATCCAGGATCCACAATAGACTGATTCTGTATCCAGGATCCACAATAGACTCCTTCTGTATCCAGGATCCACAATAGACTGCTTCTGTATCCAGGATCCACAAGGAGCTTCTTCTGTATCCAGGATCCACGCGGCACTCAGACCCAGGTCTCCGGGTGTGATGGGGGAATCTGGATGGCAGGTGGCAGCACCTGCCTCCGGGTTCGTAGACGTTACATCAGCGGGCCTTCCACTTGTCCGTCACACGTTACAGGTCTGAGTTTCGCAGGCTTTTCCCCTACATAAGGGCAGTTCCTACAGTAGTTCTCCAGTAGTGGTCCTACCACTGCTCAGCACACTTCTACTGTTACCTATGGGTAACCAAATGCCATCCGGCATGTAGTCTCTATAGGCTGTGATCGTATGTAACTAAGATCAAAATAAACGCTCTGTTGCCTACCACTACATAACGTTTTTTTGTTGACTGGGTCAGTTATGTTAAAGATGCATAGAAATCAGGAATATGTTTTTTTTCTAGGAGTCTATTGTGTATCCTGGATACAGAAGCAGTCTATTGTGGATCCTGGATACAGAAGGGAGATCCTTGTGGATCCTGGATACAGAAGCAGTCTATTGTGGATCATGGATACAGAAGCAGTCTATTGTGGATCCTGGATACAGAAGGAGTCTATTGTGGATCCTGGATACAGAAGGAGTCCTATATTGATGCCATCCAGACTCCCCCATCACACCCGGAGACCTAGGTCTGAGTGCCGCGTGGATCCTGGATACAGAAGGAGCTCCTTGTGGATCCTGGATACAGAAGCAGTCTATTGTGGATCCTGGATACAGAAGGAGCTCCTTGTGGATCCTGGATACAGAATCAGTCTATTGTGGATCCTGGATACAGAAGCAGACCCTTGTGGATCCTGGATACAGACGCAGATCCTTTTGGGCAGAAAAATTTCTTCTTTTTTTTGTATTAGAAATAAAAAAAAATATCAGAACCACAAATTTTTTTTTGACCCCCTCCCCTGCAATGGAGAAGCTGAAAATCAAGAGCAGAAACACACACCCTCCAATTAATACCAGGGCTGAAAGAATTTAGTCCACCCCACCTGTATTTTCTCAAAGGGGTTGAAAAAATTTTGACCCCCTCAACCCCCCCCTGCCATTGTTAATAGATGATCACCCCCTCATCCATCTTCAACTCATGTAGGGGGGCAGCCTGAAAAAAAATCTGAAGTCCAGCTCCAAGGAAGATACATGGGGGCTTTATAGTATGAGGCAAAGCCCAGATGCAATGCCAATGGTGAAGCTTTATGTTTTATTATGTTTGGTCATATCCCATTCATTTTCTCAAATAAGAACCTCTAATTTTCCATAGAGCATCAGTAATCAAGTGATTTGTGCATTGACTGGACAAGAATTGGCTAACAAAAGCATCCACCATCTTGGACAGCAGCAGATGCATCTGCTAAGCAGATGCTTGCTTCTGATTGGTCAGTCCATTGTGGATCCTGGAACCACTATTCCTTGTGTATCCTGGATCCACTGAAAGCTGAACAACGGCCCCACTGCTTGGGGCAACGTCATTCTGCGAGCTGGGCTATACTTAAATATAGAGTCTATCATCGTCAACATAAAATAGAAACCATTTCTACCAGAGTCTCTTCAGCACCTCCTCCATAATGAAGATAGAACCATCTGCCACCACAGCCATCGCCGAGCCTGACAGGGGAATTCTCTAACCCACTCATTAATTTCAATAGAATCACACAGTCCAATGGCAGCTGCTCATATTTTCCCCAGCTTTCTCCTGATAGGGCCAGACAGCATTCAATTTTCCCAGCCCGCTATAACGTATTACCAATGCAATGGCTTGGCAGACCAAAGGAAGGAGGCTGAAACTGAAAAGAAAGGCAGGGCAGATCACCAGATGTAATCACTCATGATGAGATGTCAACCTGCCTGGCCTTATTTTACCATGAGAAGGACTGCACGGGACCGTGAGATTAATTCAGACAGCAGACATAATAGATATACTATTGTAGATTGACCCTTGATGGACAGATAAAATGGTAAAGGTGAACGGTGAGCAGTTTGAGCTGACCGTTTCTTCACGAGCGTGTCCTGCCCGTTACGCACGAGGCCGGTAGGCCGAGTGCGGAGCGGGCAGGACACGCGAGTGAAGAAACAGGAAGCTCAAACTGCTCAGAGTTCATCTTTACATTTATGTCAAGGTGTTTGGGTTGATAATTAATCAATATTTCATCAATAAGATTGAAATTAAACCCTTATTTACCCATCGTCTTCGCGAAATCCTGACCGTCGCCATTTTGAATGTTTACATTTCAAAAATGCTGCGCATGCGCGATAGACCTATGACATCATCGTGCGGATTTGGCGCCGGTTATTCAACACAGAGGTGCAATAAGGGGGTTCAGTGCTTTCTCTATGGAACTACGATATTCACCTTGACATAATGTCTTATTGTCTGTCACTAAGATGCACCTATATGGTAACTCACCAGTACTGCATTGGTGCATCATGGAAAGCTAATATTGTGATCTTCAACCCTTTGCCTTTATCTGTAATACCTGAAAACCTGAGTGCACTTACCTATCTGTCTAGGATGCTACTGTGTGGCAAGCTGCAGACTATGGTACATGCTGTTATAGTGGCTGACATTTCTATATCTGATCTTTGTATATTTATATCGTTTATACATGTATGATATAGTTCTGTTAAATTCAAACAGCTGCCTTGGCTTGGGATGGAACATTTTCTGATTCGCTCCAGGGGATGGCATGTAAAGGTAGAAGACACATTAGAGAACCTGTCTACAGACATCTCCTTGGTACAGTATTCATAATGAAGACAAACCAATCTTGGACCACAGCCCCTGCCAAAAGCCTGCCAAGGGAACCCGCCAACCGTCTCTGTGCGCATTAATTTGAATAAAATCACATGTGTAGTCCAATGGCACCTGCCCCTATTTGTCATGACAGGGCCAGACGGTGCTGTACCGCTATTCCATTGCCCCTGCCCGGTATAACCCATCAATATCACTGCTTGGCAGACCAAAGGAAGGAGGCTTAAAATGAAAAGACCAACTGACCAATAAGTTGGATGTAATCAATCATGAAAGGCTTTTGATCCTTTAACAGTTTAAGGGCCGCTGATGCAATAATGCATAATGCCCATTGGTGCATCAAGAAAAAGCTAATATTGACGACCCTCTGGGAGGTTATGGATCACCCCGCAGAATCGGCATGATGCTCCAATGATGTGCTGTTTCACCATCATTTAAGTGGTGCATCATGATGACCAATGGGCATGATACACTCCTGCATCAGTGGCCTTTAAAGGGTTAACATGAAGGGACCTTATACAATTTGTGACAGAATGACAAAGGCTCAAGATTGCCAGGTATGCTGCCCAAGCATGCCATAATAGACAGTGGGCACTGCTATGCATTAATTAAGTTATTGTGCAGCCTCTATATCTAAAATGCCGCCAACTCTCAGCCAAGCTGCAATTATCATAAAATTAATTATATAGTGAGTGATCTATCTGCCTTACACGTAGTGGCTAAAAGCTTTTATGAGACCTTCCATTCCTTAGGCAAAATAATTGTTGTCAGTCTTAATTAGCATTATATACTATGGAAGCTCTGCACTATGGAGGAGTCCTGAAAGCTGTTTCAAAGATTGCACCATGTCTACTCCCTGTGGGGTGTTTCAGAAGCAGGTAATGTTTACAACCGGTCATAAGGAGATATGATAGCAGTTTTAATAGTGATTGTAGGCTTATAACGGCATGTGTTTCTAAAGCATTACCATTACCTTACTGTGTCTATAACTACATGACTGGTGAGAGATGATAATGGTTGCAGTTGTAAGTTTAGAATCTAACAGTTTTAGAAACAGATATTTAATGTTCATTATCATGTCTGGCTTCTGAAACAACCCACTTTTTGTTTCAATGAATGATCATACATGCGTACCAGATAGTTGCGGGCTTCCCTAGCCCACTTAAAAGGATCTCCTCTTTCCTATCCCCTCAGGATGTGTGTGGTGCACATATGTGCGGGCACTGACACATTCCTCTGTGAAATTGTGTAATGTAGTTCTTGCCATGAATATGACCTTAGCTGTCGAAATGGTGTTAAACATCTATTACTCACTCACTCACCAGATAGTTGAAGAGAATTTGATGTATACATACCTGATATTACTGCAAATGCCAAAATAGGTCAACTTGGGGGCTGTGATAAAAGAATAGATCTCACATGATATTATTTTGGTAATCCAGGAGGTGCTGCTGAAACCATTATTGGTTTTGGAAGACTGATAGGTTTCCCACAGCCATCTAAATATGGCTGTTTTTTCAGTCACTGTAGCACTGTTTGTTTTCTATTTGTATCACATTGGTCAAAAATAGAAACCCGAATGAATACAAAAAAAAACACATGACTGCATACTTGACTCTAATTGATTTTTCACCTTTCACTTTCCCTAATGAAAGGTCAATCACTGACACTTCGTGATTAACTTATTTATTTGTTGTTCTCATTTAACAACTGTTCATAATTTTATAGCTCAGTAGAGCTCCCACCACGTATAGCCGTGAATGAATGCGTGCTAACAAGCTTTCAGATTTTTCCCCCAATCTATTATAGGAACAAGTCTGCCCTCAGAAGGAAACATTGTGACAGAACTGATTCAGCATTTTCTGTTATAAGTCTCTTCCTGTGGCATTAACCCTTGACAGGTCGCATGATGATTCCTGCCGTATCTCCCCATCGATAAACTGCTCCCACAAGACTCATCCTGGAGTCAGGAGTGTTCCCTGTAAGTGCTCTTGTACTCAGGTGAAACCACTATGCAATTCTTTCACTAAGATCACAGTGATCTTAGTGCTGGAAAAGGAATAGTGAAGTGATCCCAGGACTTGCTATTCCTGACAGGCCTGCAACCACTGCATTAGATAGGGTAGACTGGCCAGGTCTTATGATATGTGCCTACACTAAGATTGCTGGGGTTGCGATCCCAGGATGTTTTGAATTAAGCTCCTGAGTTAAAATTCACAATTTCTGTGGGCTGAATTCAAAATCCAGTAAGCTACGTGGAAATAATGGTAAATGCCTAAACTGAATTTAACCTACATGCCTACTACATACATCTAGTCTATATATATGATGCAGACTACACATCTCTATCAACCACTCTGCTATAAGAAAAGACAAAAGTCCGGGGGGGGGGCACTCTCTGTGTAATGTATACACATATGGTCAAATGCACCGAAATCCTAACCTGAAAATTGGGAACACTAATATGAATAATTGCCAATTTCAGCATTAATTCAATTTCATAGCATTGAATCCTATGGGATTCTGGTCCAAGTAGGGTCATTTTTGGGAGCATGGTTTATCTAATTTCTTATAGCCATATTCATATTTCATTTGTTATTAATGATGCTGGGCCTTGTCTCTCTACATTAGTAATCTATTATAGCCACATTATTGTAATTCTGGATGTTAAAGGCATAATAGATTGTGTGGCACGTATGGTTCCATGTGGGATGTATGGTTCCATGCCATTTATAACTGTCTTATACCAGAAGTAGTTGGTAGAATCTTTTCCTAACTTATGTCATGAAGTCATTACATATAGAGAATATTATGAAAATATTTTTTTTTCACTAATATGCTATTTGACTATCAGAGGACCTTGAGGGTATGTGGCACGTATGATTCCCTCAAAAGTACCCCAAAGTTAATTTAATTCACATGAATCTAGATAAAAGGTTATTTGTTTAATCTACCAATTTCTCTTCTTTTCCATCTTAAAGTAAACATATAAGGTATTCTAATTATGGGTTTAACCTTGTTTATGCAGTGCCATCCAGCAGAATATAAAGTGTGGCACGTATGGTTCCCTTTTAGCTACACCACAGGGTTATTGTACCTAGCTTTTAAGAGATAAAAGGAATGATTGTTATAATGGTTAAATATAATAACATAGGTTATGGCACATTGATAGATCAAAAGATGGCTCACTTCTCTAGGAAATTTTGTTTTCTATTGAGGATTAAATGGTAGAAATAGAGAAAACATGCTAAAAATACCCCCAGAATACACCATATATCACAGGCTGCTGCTCTGGATATTGCTTATAGATGGGTAAAAGTAGGGTAAACATGAAAGCTATTTATTGGCATGATACAATGGAAAGGGTAAAATTGAAATGTATTTAGTTTTTAATCCAATTTACCCCCTTCTCATTAAGAAATATCAGTTTGTCCCCATTTCGGTGCAATTGACCATATGTGCGGCTGGCAAGGGTACTTTTTCAAGGAAAAGTCCCTAGCAAGCCTCCCATTTCAGCCATAAATGTCTCTAGCAAGCCTTCTGTTTCAGCCACAAATGTCCCTAGCAAGGGTCAACTTTCAGCAAAATACCCCGATTAAGCGGGAAATTTCGAAATTTTCATTGAGATCAGCACAGTTTTCATAAAAATAGCATGAACCAAATTCAATCTTTTCCCCAGTCAGTGTAAATCTAAGACATTTTGAAATGGATTATTGAGTCAAAAGTGCCCTATCAAGGGTAAGGGTTGTTGTGGGTTCAGCCACACACCCATATAAAAAAAAACGAAGTGCACCCCCGGGACAAAAGTCACTCTGCGTAAGGAATACAAGGTCCCACAAGCCTGCGGTATTAGCAGCTTGTAGTAAATTTGTGTTTATGATGTATGCTTGCACTATGGGGATTTCTTTGACTATAATTATGGGACTGTCGAGACTTCAGTAAGCAAAATACTGCTGCAGCATGGCTGAGCTACGAGCTCTTTTTCAGGTTGTACCCATCACCAAAGAAAAACAAAACATGCTATACACCAAATTAAAGCTTAGAATCTCAGGATTACAGATATGCCAGGTGTAAAAAAAATCAAAAACAGTATTTTTCACAATATGAGTTTTAAGAAAAAAGTAATTAAATCATCTTTAATTCAAATTAATTCGTCAAATCCTACGATTGATAACATTTTCATCAAATAATGCAACTATATATAATTGAATCAGTGTAAAAACATGTGTTTAACATGGGGATCATAATTTGAGATGAATTAGGTCAGTAGGTCAAAGGTCAGAGTCCTAAAATAGGTCATCTTCTGCTTACTATATGTATTTACTTGTGACAGGTCTATCCTGAGTTCTATTAGGGGTGCAAACCTACATATTGATGCAGCATTGGCAACTAGTAGGGATGTCATTGACATCAACCTTTTTCCTATGGCGATTATTATGATTTTTTTCTCAATATTGCGATTTATTGCAAATATTTATTAATTTTGATGCATTTGAAAAGTGTATGCAAAAAAGTCTTGGACATCATGGCAACCAGCATTGTACATTTGCATCTTTCAATAAATAGACAAAGGTTCACGAGGGTTGGATCTGACAAAGGGTTGTCTTACGAGGTGAAGCCGAGTGAGATAACCCTCAGTCAGATCGAATCCGAGTTGAAACTCAAAACTTAGTTTCTTAGTTAATGGTCAAATTACAATTTGACCTTTACATACAAGTAACTCAAATGATATTGGAAAATACAATCATGTTGATAATTCCATGGGTTAATAGGTCTCCTTACTCCATGCAATATACACCAGAAGTTCAGTCAGCAGACGCAAACCAGTCAATACGAAAACTCGTGGGACCGAGGCCATTGCTGCCGGGCCTGCAGAAATGACCAGACTGTGGGATCAAATGTCTGGCTATAATCTGGCTACATTATGGGTTTCATGGATTGCAATTATTAAGGGTTTTACAGCCTAAAACAAAAGGCATTACTGTTTATTAAGATTTGAAGGGGTAAAAGAAGGCGTTTTGCTGGACATGGCTCCTTATGGGCTGTTTCTTTGTAAAGACGAATATGTGTAATACCTTATAAGGAACATACAGTATCACTCTTTAATGTTTGGTGTAATGTATTCTTCAAGATTTATTTACAATTCATTCATTATCCTATTTATATTTTGATGCAGGTGACAATCCCTGCAGTGTGTGCTCTGTGTTTTAGTGCAGTGCAGAGATATGGGGTGCATCCTGAGGTGAAATAAGGGCCTAATGTTGTTATGTTGGCTGATAATTGTAAAAGCTTCAATATGTTAAGATATTGTTGGCCAATAAACGCTTTTCAAACTCAAACTATATCGATGATATTACATGGGTTGACAGAAGAAACTATGATCTTTGCATTCATATGAATATTTTGAGATTCCTTATGACCACTTTGTATAATACAATACTAAAGTAGCCCAACTTTGATGTTGTCACTAATCCAATTGCCACCAATACAATCAGAATTGACACAGGATGTACCTCTAGTATAGGTTGTAAGAATCCCATTCATAGATCTGCACTAAGTATAGTGCTTTTTTTTTCAGTTGTATATCAGCATACAACACTTCCCATGTTTGGTTGCCTCTATATAGAGGACTACCCCTCTAAGATTCTGTTTTTGGTCTGTTTACTTTCAATTTTCTCTTCCCATTCCCTCTTAGTTCACGACTAGGGATTATAATATTATCATCATTTTGTGAATAACGGTACATTATACATGCTAGTGCCTTTTTCCTTCTTATACTTAGTGAGTCCACTTTACACCTAGTTAGGAGGTCATTTATGTGTACATCCTGGGCATTTTTCACCCTTACACAAGCTCTTAGGCAGTGGTTTTGTACAATGTCTATATGATCTACCAGGGTTTTTGGACCAGAGTCTAGAACAAAACTACAATATTCTAGTATGGGTAAAACTATTTGTTTGTAGATACATAGAGCATTTTCATGATTCAAATATTTTACAATATTACGCAACTGTTTCAACTTTGATATACCCATCGGCTCAACCTTTTTACAGTGCACCTTAAAATTTAAGTCGCTATCGATAATTACACCCAGATAGTTGATAGAACAGAACCTTGCATGATAATATTTTAGCACGCAATATTCTGTCATACTGAGTGACACCATAGTATGATGATGTCATCAAATGCATCAAATAAGTCTGGTGCATTGCTCTAGGAGGACTAACTCACTAGCACACTCTTTTCAATTTATATAAATCAATAAATGGTGTATAATGTTTTTTTCTTGGTGATGGGTGTTCACCTTTTGGGGCCTTCATGCTGCAGCAGTAACAGGGACATTACTTACTGCCTCAATGAGCAAAATCTAAGATCTGTATGTGCTAGGGAAAATAATTGTAGAAAGTGCTACGTGTTTGAGCCAATGGATATAGTTGAATACCACACCCCACTATATTGTTAAGTAATATATAATTTATTAATAGCGACTGTATTGCTTTTGGCATTATTCTCATCTATATCATTCCCAATGCGCTGCATAATCTTATACTTTGTTTACCTGTTTTTCTAATTGTTTATTTTGACTGGCTAGCCTGAAAATCTAACTTGCCAGTCTTGTATGATGATCTTCGGCCAATCTACCTTGTTAAACTCGAACTCAACCAATCCCTTGCTAAATACAGGTACTCGTAAACTCAGGAAGACGACTTATCCACATTAGGTAAATTGTTATTCTTGCAACTTCAAGAAGAAAACTTGTTCCATACGCCCTTTCAATGAATCACTTGCTACCTCCCAGGCAGGTTGACACACTGTAAAAAATAACTGTTGAATCTACGAGAGATCCTTGTAAAGCTGAACAGTGAACCACTGTAACTAGATAACAGGGGACCAGTTTAGTTTTTACAAGAAACTCCAGGTAGCAGTGCAGTGGTACAAGGAATCTCTACAAATATAATGGCATCTCTGTGAAAATAACGATGGATCTGTGCAGTACATCTGGTTACTGGTTACATGCAGTGTTCTGCTTGGTCAGTCTTTTCACTTAAACCTGAGCCACCTCCATTGGTCCTGCTAAGCCATGGGATTAATCCTTTAATGGCAAACATTTTGTCTACAAGTGAAAGCAAACTACATGTATTTTAGTAACAAAGCTGAAAGAAATGAGACAATGGATACTAAATACCTTTCATCATTTTATTATCATTATTATTCATGGTAAGGATTCCTTGAACACTGTACATGTGTTAGATTATTCAAATCGATCACATACAGTCTGTAACCATCTGTTTATTACATCCAGGTGAAGTACTAAAGCAGGTAGGTGGTCATAGACTGATCATACCTTTAAACAAAACAAACTGACTGTGTCATCACCATCTCATCACGAGTTTCTTTCATACACTGTACACAATTACACTGGTGTAAGGGCACACACACTATAGCTCTTTAAGCATTGGGTACTTGAATAAGGACATTTTAAGTGATGTGCAAATTGAAATGTTAAAACAATTTGGAAACAAATATTGGGATGCCTAGGATACTGAACGGTCATTGAAAAGAAATCATCTGTCATAGCCATAATGGTAACAGTAGTGTCTATTTGGCTGAATGATATGAATTGTTAATTTCACATTCACAACTGCAGATAGTTCTTCCAATACTTACAGATTAAGCTCGTCTTTCTCTGAGACTACCAAGAATTTCTTCATGTCTAAACAAAGGCTTGGTTTTGCTGGATTTTGGGACTTTTACCCCAAAAGGATTCTACCTTTGTACTAACTATTTCCAACCAGAAGGTCTTTCAGAATTGGCAATTACAGTTGGCCAGGTTGTTCTTGCTGATTAATACATGTACGGTAGCTTCTACAAACATCCTGCAATATATACTGCTTTTGTTTTGACTGTTTTATTTTGAAAGCTGCAAAATGTTATGAAATCCTAACTTCAGGAACAACATTGATAGCACTAACGGCATTTCCTATTCTGTGGAGCCATTTTCTATATAGTTATCCTGACCCTTGCATATCACTGAGCTTTTGACAATACAATAACTTTACCAGACATCCTTTTTTTTGTGTGTGTGTTTTTTTTTCAAATGAAATTATTCAAGATTTAGAAGTAGATATTACGATCTTCTCGAGCACAACTCTCAGCACTTCGCTAGCTGGGATTTTAGTCATTTTAACTGGAAGGAAATCAACAACGCAAACCAAACAAATTCAGACAATTATTGTACTGTAAATTATTTCTCCTATAACAATGCACACAAGACTGTATGATCAAACCACATTAAGGCTTCTCATATTTCAGGTTGCTGGGATGGAAAAAACAAAGGTTAAGAATATTTTCATTATCCTAACAAAATATATATTATTCTAACATAAAAAGTACATGTTTCAAGTGCTATAAAGTTTGCAACTTTGGGGTTGAAATTGTTCATATTCAAACCATCTCATTAGACATTTATTTCTATACTCTGCTAGTGATGATTAGCAAACATTTAGCAGCAGTTAAAGACTAGGTTTACTTTAGAATATCTATCTCTTAAATAGTGCTATGCCTGAGTGTCTCTTTAACCACACTTGGCCATGCATACCTGTGAGAAATCATTTGAACTAAAGCAAGCAAAACATTACTTTCCTGGGAGAAATGACAGGGTCTGCCTATTGCAACATAACCAGTTGGGAATATCATCTAACAATTACTTTTCACAGATGTGCTTCCCTTTGCAGTACATTTTAAGTGTGAATTTGACATTACACAACATTTCTTCTAGAGGTACCCTTTGTTTATCATATATATCTGGTATTTATCCGAAACCTGTATTTGTTCATTTCGGCAAGGAAGTAGTGTGAACACTTGTTTTATTATTCGCACAGAATAATATCAACTACCGTAATCTCCCACGTAGAAGACGCGTTGCGCGTATAGGATGCACCCCCTTATTGGGAGAAGCATTTTCGCCTATAAGATGCACCTCTTAGGGCTCAATTTTGTAAATTTAGTACATTTCTATAGAAAAATGACCCCTCGTATAAGACGCACCCCCAACTTGAAAAAATCCTATAAGACGCACCAGGGATTTGTTTGGCGTAGAGGATGCGTCTTCTACGCGGGAGATTACGGTAAAAGGATTATAGTTCATGTAGTTGTAACCAACACATCTTTAGACTGGTTGTCTGAGGGCTATGTACAGCAACTGTATATCATTATCACTGGGAAGAAAAGGAATGGACACAACTGTCAACAAATCTTGTGGCAACTGGCGACAATGCTAGGTATTGATGGCACACAAGAGCCCAAAATGTACAATGAGTGTGAAGCAAGTATGTACAAAACAATCTATGTCCTTTATATACTATTTATATAACTACTAATAACATTAAGCTGTCTCATTGTCCAGTCCATCATGAAAGTGCACTGCCATTGAAAGAATTTTCCCACACAGAGACGGGTCATATGAACATTATTTGAAAGCAATCATTCTCACACACAGGTCCTTTTCATTCCTGTACATTTCTTTTATATTTATATCTATATATATACAGCATTCATGTGAAAGGGGCATGTTTTAAATAGACATCCCTACACAGGTCAACTATTCTGTGCATTACATATTCATGATTGTATATAAATACACCTAATATAAACAAACACGGATGCATGTATATCATCAGGTTTATAAGACTTGGAGATGATGAAAAATTTGAATAATCTCATACCCTTTGTATATTGGCTAACGATCAGCGAAACAGCTTACATTGAAGGAGATAACAAATACTAATAAGTTATGAATATTACAAATATGTACTTATATCTGCATTGTCGCTTTAGGGTGTTAGAAACCTAGTGGTGTGACACATGACTATACAAAATTCCCATCACAGGCACCTACTACTCTCCCAAAAACACTGTCCCGCAACGTGTAACTACACCCTCATTATCTATCATGATTATATGCCCCTTTGTAATCTAAAAGGAAAACTGCAAAAGAAAATTAAGTGACAGCAAATATAATACAGAAACCTGATCTTGTGATAAAAGCTGGTAGAAATGTTTTAAAAACTTTAGGAATGGTGACATTAGTATTTGTAATTTATACATTCCTCATGTGATATTTTGCCAATTTTTCTATGGACATTTGCACTTTGTGAGGGTTGGGGCAGAAGTATCTATTTACATTTACCTGCCTTTCAAAGCTTGCAGTTCGAAGGTATATTTAGAATAATTATAGTGAGCTTCTCCCTAAGTCTGCAGTAAAGACACATGCTGATTCCTGACACTAGTATGATACTTAGTGCCAGGTCAGGGAAGGGGAAAGTGGGCGTACCCTGCTGTGGCCTGGGCGGGAAGTTTAAGTTTATGTACCATGAAAGCACTCACATTCATGATTAACTGGAACTACAAGACATGATGCGTGCTAGGGGAGGTCAGCCCGCTTTGACGTCATATGTCGAGCGCCAATGACTAGGACTGTTCGTTTGAGCAATCAAATCTCTGGAACCATGTCGATAAATTGGCAATATGACCTATTCAATCACTATTATAAACTAATACTTTTTATCACTCACAAATACAGCACTTTTCTCTCTTGAGTTAACAATCTCATTGCCAGCCGGTGTGTTGGCGTATATTTATAGAAAGGAATTGTAGGGACAGTATGGAATGGTCAAAGGAGGACAGACTGTGGAATCATGCTGCCCTGACCTACAAGTACTGAGCCCTCAAAGAATAGTAAGATCTTCTCACATTCATACTATCTTAACACAGTATACTGTGATGACCACATTGGTGAACAGGATTCTCCCCTCCCTTACACTGATTTGATAATTTGTAGGTATAATGGTTGGAGGGAGGTTGAGATTTCCTAACCCAGCATTATGAAGATTGCACACAGAAATTAATTCTTTCTACAGGGAGTAACAGAACACAGACATTATGATTTTCATCAAAAAACACTTTGATAAATAATTATCTCTCATCACTACTCTCAATGGAGGGTAAATTCTAGCTGGCATAGTGGGGAGAAATTGGAGGTTGATGTAGGGGTAGTTGTAGGGTCTCAGGAAGGTGCTGCCACCTGCCGAATTGTTATCAAACTATTGCAGGTCAGGCGTTGTGCCGTCATCTCAAGATTTAGTCCATGAACTTGGTCGCTAGGTGCTGCATTCACAATCAATTGGCTAAGGTTGTAAACTCCAGGTTTAACAAAGCATGCCCGCAGGGTGACCACATGGCTGTCTGCGGCGGCCATCTTGAGTCTTGTGATGGTGTGTCCGGCCCAGGTGAACGTTGAGGTTGGTGTGTCGTGAACAAGTGATGAGTAGGCTGCTGATGGTGGTCTCGCTGTCTCTGTCACTGATCTGTAAAAAAAAAGGCATTGTAAGTTATAGGACATTAGCATATTAGGCTATGGAGGCCGCCATCTTGGTTAGGCCCCCGACTCCAGAGCAGGGCATTCTGGGTAAATTTCTTATCAGCCTCCAGAACAATGGGCAGTGATAAGACTGATAAGCTGCACCCTGTCCCCTATCTTAATCACCCCAAGTAGCTCTCTATTGTTTCAGGTGTGAAGTAAGGTGATAACCCTGATAGGGAGTGAGTGAGTAATAAATGTTTAACGCCATTTCGACAACAGGTCATATTCATAGCGAGAACTACATTACACATCTTATCAGATGAATGTGTCAGTGCCCATGCATATGTGCACCACACACATCCGAGGGGATAGGAAAGAGGAGATATAGACCCTTCTAAGTGGGCTAGGGAAGCCCGACCCTGATAGGGAGACAATGCCCTGATTAGCTTACATGTGGTGTCAAAACACACACACACACACCCACCCGCCCACCCACACACGCACACCCACCCACCCACCCACACGCACACACCCACACCCACACATATATATACGTGAAGAGTGTGGATGCAGCCACGGTGAATCTACTGACCAGAGTGTGGATGCAGCCACGGTGAATCTACTGACCAGAGTGTGGATGCAGCCATGGTGAATCTACTGACCAGAGTGTGGATGCAGCCACGGTGAATCTACTGACCAGAGTGTGGATGCAGCCACGGTGAATCTACTGACCAGAGTGTGGATGCAGCCACGGTGAATCTACTGACCAGAGTGTGGATGCAGCCACGGTGAATCTACTGACCAGAGTGTGGATGCAGCCACGGTGAATCTACTGACCAGAGTGTGGATGCAGCCATGGTGAATCTACGAACCAGTGCTGTATTTCCATATCATGCTGCCCCTATCAGTAGGTGATTCTTTAATGGGGGGGGGGGGGGTAGCCTTTGCTGAAGCTAGTTACCACGGGTATCACACACATCATATATCAGATGGGTACCACTTCTTCCCCTCCTCCCCCCCACCTGAGAGGCCTGCAGTGAATAGTTTCTTTGGCTCATGACTAATCCTGCCAGGTCGGTATAGGATTGACACTCCCAAATGGTCAATAGTGATGCTAAGTAGTCTTGCAATCTCTGCATTACCAATTGATAAAAGTAGCTAAGGAAATGCTTCTCATCATTTTGTTTCACATGATAAATCTGCCACTGGTGCTAATAAAGAAAATACATCATCAATTTTTCTCTTCTTGTTTTGTTTAACTGACAGGCTTGTTTCTGGCAAGTCCCTAATTCGCTCAAAATAGATTGTAAATTTTCTCGTGAAGTAGCCTACAAAGTCAAACACAGATGTTGGAAAACTTAAAATATACCAAGGATAGCCAAATCTAAAAGTAGGAGAAAGCTACTCCTTTGTAATTAAAGATCAACTATGGTTACACAGTAAAAGCTGTTGTTAATTATGAACATTAAATAAATTGGATTGTGATGTGTAGGCAATTGACCTTTCCGAAAATGTAAAATACTAGTTAGAGTCAAGTATGCAGTAGTGAGGCTTTTGTATTCATTCTATTTTTGACCAATTTAATGAAAAATATAATGCAGCAATGTAAATTGCTGATAACTCGAAAAGTGAAAAGCCTGTGATTGGCCCCCATGAGTTGTGCACTCATCCTGTTGCATCAGCCCTCCCTCACCCAGGTTATTCGCACCACCAAGCCACTATGCACATAACTCCCGCCAAAACTGCACTATTCGCACATTGCCAAAAAAGGCGGGAAAGTTGATACAGGGATCAACATCATATACCTTCACCATTGTAGGCAAAAAGCGTCTTATGGCTGCCAACCAACTGAGTCTGTACAATATTGACAATTTCTCAAAATTTACAAAACTTGTTAATGAAATACCTTTTCCTGCAAGACCCCTACATCTCCTCCTTTAATGGCACTAAAAATTCAGTAAGTAATTCTGCCTCTTATATATAAAATTTCCATCTTTTTTAAAACTTATTCGCACCACCAAAATGACTGATAGTGTGAGGCCCCAGGGTGTCTCCTTATAACTCGCTTTTTGAGCTAATAAAAGCTCAAACAGTACTTAGTACAGTGACTAAAGGAGAACTCATTAAGATTTCTGAGGTAGCCTACCCGTCGATAAATCCATTTATGAACTACTTGACACCATTCTCCTTTAGATAACACCCAAAGATCTAAATTGTCTATCTATGGTCCGTCTGACTTCATTCTATAGCTCCTCACTATGAAATCGTCCAATGATTAGCAAGAACAAAGATTACTTCTGTTTAGGAACAGGAGGAGTAATGGAAGCCTGCAGTACTAGTAGCTCCATCTTATATTTATACCATATCGGCATCTATCAAACCTTCCCACCACAGGCTTACTATATTGAAGTGTAAATTATATCCTAATTCTAAGAGTTTTTTTCTCCTTCTATTATCTACTTGTCTACTTGCAACAAGACATAACTTTAAGCGTATAATCTAAATAGAGTAAATTTAGAATCCAGTGAGCAATAGGGAGGTACTGTGAATTCCCGCATGTAAGGCACACATACGCCGCACCCCTCGGTTTTGGAAGAAGCTACAGGCTGCTCCCTAGCAGTCTTCAGCCTTTCCTCTTTGTAAAAAGCCCAGGCAGTTTGACAGCTCATCACAAGTGATTACATCTGGTGTTAGGCTCAGCTTAGGAGGTCTTTTCACTTCAAAGTCTCTTCCCTTTGGTCTGCCAAGCCACAGTCCTGACCCTTTAAGGGTAGCTTGTTTGTTGGTCGGCATGATGCACCAACACTACTCAAGTGAGTGAGTAATAGATGTTTAACGCCATTTCGACAGCTAAGGTCATATTCATGGCGAGGCAACACTACTCAAGAACGCATCATGCTGACCACCAGTCTTGTAAGGTCTAAGTGATGCATGAAAGCAGCACTGTGAGTTATTGCCAGGGCTATATTCAGGCACAGCATGACCAGCCAACTCGCTACAATGGATTTTATTCAAATTAATTGATGGTGTCTGGGTTAGACAATACCCCCTGGTTGGCCTAGCACAAGCCGCACATAATGCTGGGTCTGACTCCATTAGAGGCATGAGAAGGCTGTAGTGAGATGCATAGGGAGCTAAAATAGTTCTGCTTCTGTTCCTTAGCATTAATGCTTTAAGGATAGCATTTGCTCCTTACAGAGCTAATACAGATGTGAGATGAAAAAACTCGTGAGAGTTGCTTAGGTCAGCAAATATTTAATTGTCTGAGATAAATCACTTCCCTATTACACACTCATGTTTTTATAACCTGGTGTTATTCTAGTTTTATATACCAGTTATCAAATGTCACCATGTTTATTCTTTGCTGATAGCAGTCCTTTAAGGGTGGAATAATGAATTAAACATTTAGGGCCGCTGACACAGGAGTGTGACATGCCCATTGGTCCGTATGATGCACCAATGAAGTGCTGGAGAGCTGCTTGCCCGCACCTCATTGAGGCATCATGCCGACCCTCCGAGAGTGTATCAACCCTGTAGGTTAGGCATAATGCATGGTTGGCAGGTCACTCATGGGTGCAATGCAGTCCTGGGCGGTCGACATGATGCACCCATATGGGACCAGTGAATTAGTCTTGAGGGATTGCTTTGATCTGACATGAATATAGGGCAGCAATGTGCATTGCTCGTAACTCGAAAAGAAATAAAGAAAAATTTTTTGGCAGATGTTATGTACCATAAATTCTTTGATTTGAGGTTCATATCATATTTGAATCAAATCAAAATTGTAGTTTATTGCAAGGTCAGTAATGCAGGTAATGTTGCTTGTATCAGAGAATTTAAGGTAATTGCAGTTAGTTAGGCTCTCTGCTGTCTCAAAGCTCTGGCCCCTTTATACAGTCCCACGAATAACTGATTGGGCCTCTGCCCGTGGTATTAGACCCCACCGCCATCTCTTAATTGGTGCCACATCTAGTGTTTAGATTGTGCTTAGATAGCCATCTGACACCAGGGTCATGGCCTTAGTTGGTCATGGGGCTCACTACTCCATGTGCACATTTTACTCCAACATTTTAAGAGTATGGCTGGTATGATAGAGAAATGAATATATCTGTGTCATAATTATGTCTTTAGGTTGTCATTTTTAACAACCAATAAGAAGAAATGCCAAAAATAACCAAATTGACAGATGTAGAGTGTGCAGAGATATAATTTGAAAAAAAGAAGAAGTGGAAAGTTTTGTGTATCCCCCTCCAACATTGGGATGAGGAGACAGACAACTAGCCCCAGCTGTTTATATGTCCTCCCGGTCACCAAACACACAACACCACAGGAGGTGTGATGTAATGTAGGACCATCCTGGTTCAGGATGGTCTGAGAGCAGTTATTCATAGGCATGTATACTTGATAGTCTTTTCCATTACATTGTTTCTCCAGAATCAAAATCATTAGCCTTGAGCAAGTCTAGCTTGTGGTCTGACATCAGCACTCCCATTCACAGACAGGAACCAACTCCAAGCAGGTGTTAAGTAGTGTTATAGTCCTATACTTTCACAAGACATCTGCTTGGAGGACCAGATGCTACTCACCCAGGTTATTCGCACCACCAAGCCACTATTCGCATAACTCTCGCCAAAACTGCGCTATTCACACCACATTGCCAAAAAAGGCAGGAAAGTTGATACATGGATCAACATCATATACCTTCACCATTGGAGGCAAAAAGTGTCTTATGGCTGCCAACCAACTGACTCTGTAGAATACAGACAATCACTCAAAATTTACAATAGTTGGTACTGAAATACCTTTTCCTGTAAGACCCCTACATCTCCTCCTACAAATTCTGTAATTCTGCCTCTGATATATAAAATTTCCATCTTTTTTGAAACTTATTCGCACCACCAAAATGACTGAAAATGAGAGGACCCTAGTGGTCTATTATAACTCTTTTCGAGTTAACAATATATCACCATTAAATTCGTAGTACTATGTAGTCCTCGAGGAGCTAAAATGCAGGCGTTTCAAACGGGCTACCGTTAATCACACTTGTTTTCTTGTTCATGCATTTTTTATGCATTTGACGCGCCCCTGTTTTGTAGCAATAAAGTATTCTTAGTCCACATACACAAAGGAATTAACTTCAGATTGTATTCTCATTGTGTTTTTCCTTTTTATTCATCTCCTTTTGTTTTATCATTTCCTTAGATCTTTCTTTTTTCTATTATCTGAATCATAGCAATTTTACAATTATGGACAGTATCCTTCAGGGATACAGAACAGCACTGGTGAGTGGTACACAGACTGTACTTAATTCAGATAGTACAGCCACCTAGTGAGTTTTGTTGTTGCTATTCATGCACCCTTCTGTAATTCAAAACAGTACCACTAGATGGCAGGTCATGGTGAGGGTGTCTCTGCATGGTCGTGTCTATAGGCGTAAGTAGGGACGCCCAGTGCGTCCACCATTTTGAATGTTGCTGGTTGGGGTAGAACCCACTGATAAGACATACCATGATGGGTACCTTGTTCCTGGTTAACACCATTGATCAGTTCTTAGGGAGGTCAGCTTCTGTGAGAGGCTATATGCTATGCAGATTCTCATGTATAAGCCGCGGCTAAACCCCTCGGACTGCGTACCATTTTATATCTTTTTTACTTTGCCACAGTGTGGGTTATACCAGAAAATTTACTATATTTCTATTACCGGATAATCTAAGAAAATCAAATTACTCACTTGTCGACTTTTTTCGTTGTGTCCACTTCCACTTGTAATCCTAATACCGAACAGTTGAAGAGCTGTACTTGTACGATCACCGTAGCAACCCGCGACCGCGAGAAGTCGTGCGTAAAGATCTGGTCATACAGTAAGTGGACTGTGACAAGTTGACTTAACATCAGCTCACTTGGTAAGGTCACTTGGTCCGGCTCGTAATCCTTAATGATTTTCACTGGCGCCTCTTCTATTGGGTTCTGAAGGTTGAATTAAATTGGATTATGAAAAGTTAACTCCAAATGCCTTTTTGTTTCCATTATTAAAGACAAGAATGATGTAATAGCCTAGTGTCTTATACGACCTTGGAAGGGTATGCAGTGACAACAGGGATGTAATTTGATTTTGGTTACTGTGAGAACTATTGATCAGATAATATAGTAGGGAGGGGGTGGTGGTGGAGAGAAGATATACAGTGTAAGTTCAACACACAATTTTTTTACAGTGTAGGGAGGGGGGGGGGCCTGTGGTGGAGAGAAGCTAGACAGTGTAAGTTCAACACACATTTTTTACAGTGTAGGGAGGGGGGCGGTGGTGGAGAGAAGAGGTAAAGAGTCTGTTAGACAGAGACTCGAACCCACAAAACTCTAGGCTGTATGCTCATTGTCCTTGTCATTGTCCCTATGAAAATCGTGTTCCCTACTGAGACTCGAACCCACACCACCTTGAATCCTACCGATCTCTTATCAGATCATTGCATAAGTGGTTGGGAAACCATTTGTATATTTCTCCTAATGGTAGACACGCCCCGCCCAAGTCTTCATTGAAAAAAGTCTGAGACCTCAATCCCCGTGTATATTTCTTTATAAGTTATACAAGGGGACCAAGGTCTCAGAAAAATGCAGTCACTTCTTCAAAAGATAAGAAAAGGTGTGTAACCAAATAAAGGTTTGTTTTTTTATTGTTTTTGTTAATATTTTTTTAATTTGAAAAATCACTTCTGAAACTTTCTGATCAGATTTCTCCATGCTGCATTATTACCTTTCACTTTCTTTTATTTTTCAGGAAGAAATCCTTAATTGTTGACACTAACCTTGATGGTAGGTGGAGTAACGACCAGCGCATTGAGTCGGTCTAACGTCACATGATGTTGCCCTGTTATCTGGCGACCTTCACCTTTACCGTCAGAGACCAGCGCCTGGAGCAAAAAATGTCACATGTCATATGGTCATCAATATGTCAGATGAGTTTTATATTTATGGTACTACACTCACTCATATTGTTATTTTATTAGAATAAAGTACATGCAAGTTTTGAGAGTTTGGCAAGGTAGACCTCACCAATATGATTCCATGAGTATTGAAGACATTCAGTTGGTGGAAAACTACTGTTGCTCAGAATGTGGTGCTGGTGACTACATTTACAAACCATGCGACCCGAGCATTATGTACTGACACAGCACTAGTAAGTTATCTGCTACCGTAATCTCTCGCGTATAAGGCGCAGCTCGCGTATAAGGCGCACCCCCAACTCAGGGAGGCCTGTTTCATGTATAAGGTGCACCTCTAGGGGCAGATTTTTGTTAATTTAGTACTGTTCTATAGTAAAAATACCCCCCCTATAAGGCGCACCCCAAACTCAAGGCAATGTCCCTCCCACGTATAAGACTCAGCAGCATTTTGTTTGGCGTATAAGACGCGCCTTATATGCGGGAGATTACGGTAGTGCTGAATTAGTGCATAATGACAACAAATGTTCATGAAGTGTTTCTGATAAAGCTGCTTTTCAAAAGATAATACTCTTTGATGACTAACTATTTGTAAGTTTTCTTACCTTCCATATCACAATGAGGGTGAGACCAGCCTGTAGGGCCTGTTCTAGATCGTCAGCCGGCGTGTTGGCCCGTTCCGGCTCCTCCGGGGGGTGGAATGTCAGACTGAGTGGGGATGCGTCGAGGTCCGACAGGGCGGGCGGGTCTTTAGACCTCCAGTAGAAATCTGCACACGGTGTCAACGCACTGTGGATCTGTAAAGGCAAATATATGTAAGCTTTACATTTCTTTTCTTGATATGTTTGTTTTTAGACAGGTTGCATTCTGGCCAGTCTTCCTAGCCTCATCATAGGTAATTTGTACCAATCTGACCAGTGGTAAACATCTAATTGGGAGATTCTCCTAGTAGTACATTATTTACTCGTCAGGAGGCAGCACCCAGTTCCTCCCTTTGCACTTAGTTGGCGTCAAATCAACTACAGACAGTCAGTCCCTAAGCCCTATTAGTTGGGGACTGAAACGTGAGTTAATGTGTTTGACCATTTAACCTTTTATGGACCACATAATGCATTAGGAGCATCTTACTCGTATGATGCATTAATGAAGCCTATGCCAAGCATATGATATTATGGGTTTAATTAAGAGACTCCTGACAACTCGACATGATGTACCAGCGTAGTGCTCGTGAGTTAAGGACCAGTAATGCAGGAGTGAAGAGGCGCTACAGATCTTACCTGTCGTTGATCGAATGACACATTGGTGAATATAACGTCACTGTTACCAGAACTCCCTTTTCCACTTTTCCCTTCAGTACCTCGATCTGAAACAAATATGTGCCACATTGTTATTCATGAATCGTATTATAACATTCTAGATTCTAGTAGAAATCAAGATTTTGACATAACTGCAGGATTCTGGATACGCAATTTTTGAAAATACCTAAATGCTTGATAATTACACAACATACCGTATCGTTGCGTTTTGGTGCCCGGGCGGCTATTTATTTGGACACCCTCTTACCCCCGGCCCCTAATCAAGGGAGGCGGCAATTCAAGGCCCGGCGGCTATTGATTTGACCCCCCCGTCCTTTAGATTATATCTACCTACTGCGCCTAGCTCATATTACTCAGAGATAACTGTAGTGAGTATAGAAAGGGCAGGCTGTTAGTTCAAGTACATGTAGATTCTTCAATACACTACCGCTCACCGTCACCTATACCCCATTGTATGTGCAGGCTAATTCTTTTATGACTGGTATTGTCACAGAGTTGTTGGGGATGACATCCATTTATTTGTAGTATTGTAGTGAATAGAATAGAATAGTGCAAGGTGCTAGCATTGTCTACTATGACAGGTGGACAATCACAGGTTAGTGGAGGACTAGACCCTGCCCCCCCCCCCGACTTGACCCATCCAACCCATCACCACAACCCGGCATCTATTCAAGGCCCGGCGCCTAATAATTCCAGAATACTTCTACTTCCGGCCCTTATTCAAGTGAGGCGCCTATACAAGGCCCGGCGGCAAAATGTGACGATACGGTACTCATAGAATTTTCTTGAATTTCATCATTGCAAAGAAAAGCAGTGGACGGTAATGTATACATATATTATCGCTTTAGCGCAAGGAGGTTGTAACTGCATCTGGGACAAAAAGGTAAAAGATGGCCCCATTAAGCCTCTCACCCAAGTACGCTTTACCTTGTAGACTTGGATGCAATTACAACCTTTTTGCACTAACGCGACAATATGATACCAATGCATTAACTCAGGGGTTTACGGGAAATAAGGATGATCCTAGTGAAAATCTTACCTCTATGTACACTAGTATTGTGACACGTATGGGCCTTGAAAGACAACATAACAGTCTCACGACTCTTTATCCGCACTTCTGGAAAACACATGGAATTTAATTATTAACTCACTATGCGAATGCGATTCTATTGCTAAAACACTTTTACAGAATATCAATGAGGCATCACAGACCTACGGACTGTAGTGGCCAGTGTTAGCGTACCTGCAGTATTGCATTTCATGCTATGATTTGCCCTTTTATATGAGATCTACTCTTATTTGAAGCATGAAAATGTAGGGAATTTTAAATTTTAATACCTCCTTCTATCCTGATCTACCGTAATCTCCCGCGTATAAGACACGTCTTATATGCGAGGTTTTAGTTTTCCCTGGATCCACAAGGGGGACACCAAGAGCTTTATTTTGATATATTACACTCCCCCTAAATCATATTATGACTCCAGTGGTGTCTGGGAGGCCAGAGCTACATATAGCTTTTTAAATTTTGAAAATCCATTCAGTAGAAGAAAAGTTATGAATATTTCATTCTTTTGAGCATAATCCAAAACTCTAGGTGCGTCTTATATGCGCACTGCGTCTTTTATGCGGGAGATTACAGTAATATGAGAACCTGCGCCTAAACAGGCCACTACGGTAATACTATATACCGTAAACTCCCGCGTATAAGACGCGTCCTCTACGCCAAACAAAATGCTGGGGAGTCTTATAGCTTTCTCTCAAGTTGGGGGGGGGGCGTCTTATACGAGGGGTAATTTTTCTAGAAATGTACTAATCTTGCAAATTCCATCCTTAAAATGTGCGTCTTATACGCAAAAATGCTTCTCCCAAGAAGGGGGTGCGTCCTATACAATTAGATGTACCATAATCTCCTGCGTATAAGGCAAACCCCGCCTAGAGTTAAAGATTTGACCAGAAAAATAAAAAATTCATAACTTTTGTTCTACTGAATGGATTTTGAAAATTCAAAAACCTATGTGTTGCATGGAGCCCATATTCAGCTGATGAGGTTATATGGGAGTGTAAGATATCAAAATGAAGGTATTGATCTCCCCCTTGCAGATCCGGGAGGAACTAAAACCTCTCATATAAGACGCACCTTATACACGGGAGATTACGGTACCATATTCTCCCGCGTAGAAGACGGGCTGCGCACATAGGACGCACCCCAAACTCAGCAGAGGCATTTTCACGTATAAGACGCACCTCTTAGGGCTCAATTTTGTAAATCCAGCACTGTTCTATAGTAAAATTACCCCTCGTATAAGACGCACCCCCAACTTCAGAAAATCCTATAAGACGCACCAGCATTTTGTTGGGCTTTGAGGACGCGTCTTATACGCGGGAGATTACGGTACTATACTATAGCCCTGGCAATAAGAACTACTAGTGTTGCATTCATGCATCATGGTCATTGACGAGGTATGCAGCACTGCCTACCCTACAGTTATTTTACACCCCGCGAGGTTGGCATGATGCTCCAATGAAGTGCAGGCGAGTCTACTCACCCGCACTTCATTGGTGCATCATGAGGACCAATGGGCATGATGCAATCCTGCATTAGCAGCCTTTAAAAAGTGAAAAGGCTAATCTAGTTTAACATACCTGATTCCGAGTGCGCTGATAGGTGGCGGAGGTGCCACCGACACGAGGCACACGACACCTGTAGTAAACTAACCTCTGCTACACTTGGGTCATTAACCTGGATTAAAGTCACAATCAAATAGTCAGCAAACAGATAGTTTATCACTCTAATTCTGTGGATTAGAACGTAAATACATGCTGTAACAAAAAAAAAAAGAGTAGGGAAACTGGCAAAAGTGTTTCACATTTGTCAGTAGACATGAGTCGCTTGATAGAAAGCAAAATGTAATCAAGGCATTTTTTTTTTATTTCCTATAACAGATATAATCAGGTATGAATGAGACTGAGCAAAAAAATTCGGACTATGAAATATAGCTTTCATTGATGAATTTATATATTAAAGTGTTTAGCACTAGAAACAGTTGAAATTAGGAAAAACCCTGAAAACCTCCATCCCTGGATAATGACATAGTATAAGTCTGTACCTGGTTTAGGTTTTCCACTTCTACAGTGACAAGGATAGCGTTTAGTGGTCGCGCCGGGTCGGCCCGACTACACGTTGAGCTTCGGGAGGCAGAGGCCCGCAGCCCTATGGAATTGTACGCCTGGATCTCTGCTGTGTGCCGCAATACCCGATGTCTGTGGACGATTCAAAGGTACAATGAATTTCCTTGTATAGACCTCACTCTAGGTTAAGCCATGCCTTGAGTTTGAGATAAAGTAATAGTGAGTGAGTGAGTAATAGATGTTTAACGCCATTTCGACAGCTAAGGTCATATTCATGGCGAGAACTACATTACACAATTTCACAGAGGAATGTGTCAGTGCCCGCGCATATGTGCACCACACACATCCTAGGGAAGCCCAGATAAAGTAATAAGCTGCAGAGTACGGGTACAGGTAGACCTTGTAAGCTGAACCTACAAGCAGGTTCTCATATAAGCCGCGGCTTATAAGGGAATTTACTGTATGATAATCTAAATTCTTATCATTGTGGCGATATCCTTTATGTGATATTGTGAACACTAGCTAGGTGATGGCACCTGCCATACATATAATGCAAACCCAGGCTTCCCCAATTGCTGCTGAAGGTCTGATAAGTCTAAAGAACCAAGCAAAAGCCTTTGGAGAAAATCACAAAATGTAATTTAACGACACTTTTCATCTTTATACCTAGAATCTCGATTCTGACCATCACAACTCACCTTAACTTAGGATTGCTCACAGCTGATTCGTAATAAAACAAAAAGTCCACTTTATGTTTCCCACTCGTATCTGGCCCCCGTATCCACATCGGTAACGACACGCTCGCCCCCGGCGCTAATCTCCCGCCCGGCAGCGCCACCTCGATCACATGCCTAGTCTCGGAACTACACGCATGGTACTCCCCGCTGTCTGTCGGTTCTTGTAGCATCTGGTAGGTGGCACCCTGGTTGGGCAGTGGCGCCCCTTGGCCGAAGGTGAAGAAACCAGGGTGTGAGGAGGAGACTTGGAGGTTTAGCAGCGGATGGTGGCCTTTGTTTGTGAAGTCGACCGTGACGTGTTGAACCTCGCCACAGAGAAGGTGACGCGGGAAGCCCGTGAAGTGAACCTGTGGGTGAGGGAGGAAGGCACAAATATCAACATGCCGAAGGTACCAAAAACTGCTTTAACCCTTTAAGGGCCGCAGATGATGAGCGATGGGCATGATGCATTAATGCATCAGCGGCCGTTAAAGGCTTAAACCACATGTATACATATACAGTTTCCATGTAGCAAAGGCCATACACTCGATTTCAATTTCAATTTTCTTTGGTTTAATGAGTCAAAACTGCACCCTTTAAATACATATTGGACCCCAATTCTGGAGTTATGTTTTCTTACATGATACCATAGATAATACCGTGTATTATCAGTTCTTTACTTAGAGTAAATACTTGTTTATCACCTGACTAATATCTGACTAATAAAGAACCAACACCTCTCCCACGTAGGTGGTTATTAAATTTCATACAGAAAATATTTACATACCTCTAATAATGGCATCTCAGGAGCTATCACCAAATCCAGTCGTCGATCAGGTCCGTACATCTTACTCGCCTTCTCAGCCTTGGCACTATTAAGTCGTGGCCCTTGTACGTCCAGACTTAGTCTTCCCCTGACCATTACTCCCGGTCCTGGTGCGGCCTTCCCTCCTCCTGCCGCCCCCAACCCTCCACCCTCTGCCGTGACCTGTGGGGCGGCTGCCGGGGGTCCTCCAGGGGCCGGGGAGGTAGTCCCAGGGGTGGAGGCCGGGGTGTTGGTAGGGGTAGGAGTAGGGGGAGAACTGGTACCGAGATTGTACGCCAGCCCGACTATCCTGAGTTCTCCTGTCTGACGTGCCGTTAACCTCAGGTGGATCTGGAATGATATGAAGAAAATTAATTTTTTTAGATATATACATCATAGAGATGAGAGAAGCTTGAAAAGTGTTATTTTCCTCAATTGTGTAAGGTAAAGCTTAGTCACTTTGATTACACATATATTGGCCACTAGCTGGTCTGGAGCTGGTTCCCACCACACACACTGATAAGAACTGATAAGATGGGACCAGCATGTCCCTGGACGTGGGTGTTAACCAGGGACAAGGTACCCATCATGGTATATGGCTTATCAGTGGGTTTTACCTTCACCAGCAAAATTCAAGGTGGCGGCTCCACTAGGCCTCCATACTGAGTCATATATGACCACAATTCTTTCATACTGTTGGAGAAAATATGTATGTATTTCTGTCTACTACATGCATGCGTGTAGTTTATGAATGTGGTCATGTAATAAATAAAAGGCTCCTTTTCACCACGATCTGTCAGAAACAGTGAAGACCGGTAGTCCCGCCCCCATCTGTACTGCACATAAATGTGAAATACAATCACAAAGGACTATATCACAAGATCCCTTCCTGGACCAAGAAAATCAGATCCCTTATATATAACACACAATGCGGGTGAGTAGTTTGTGTGTGTGTGTGTGTGTGTGTCTTTGGGAGTTGGGGGAGGGGGGAGTAGGTATTACAGGACATATTGATTGGCCTATTCTGTGGTGGGAGTCAATAAGGCGGACCACAGACAGTCCCCCGGGTCCATTTTAACACTCCGCGTACCCTGACACCCATATGGAGGTGGATCTGTTATATTGAGTGTATAATGCATTGCATTCAAGCTAATTGGCCTTCTGTTCTCCAAATAGTGTATTATTTTCTGTGTGTCTCGGAAAATTAGGAGATTAGTAAATCTTTTCTTGTGAAGGGGAAATCGCATCCTTAATTATTTTTTTTATAAATAATATCTTATAAAACAAAGCAGCCATTTCAACATATCATAGGGAGGTAATGCTTATTCTAACGTTATGCCATATCATTCAAGTAAATTATGACAAAACGACAAAGACACGATACTAAAAGCATGCAGAACACATGAAAAAAAAGGAAAACATGCAGATTATTCAATGCGACTAGTCAAAGTGCCATGGTATGGGCCATGCTTGTCATGATGTAGGATTGTAACACTGTGTGAAGGAAACAATCATTACACAAAAAAAGACTCCGAGACTCAGATGGATAATGAAGAGAATAGCGTCATGCAAGAGGGCATCTACATACTAAAACACAAGTACTATCTCTACTCTACTAGGCCAAGGTTTTGAATCAGAAGAAAAACATGAGGACCTTCATCTAGCAAGGCATAGGACTACTAGGCCAACGAGACGAAGGACACCCTTGTAAATCTGCATTTTATTGATACTTTTTCACCAACTTTTTCTTGATACATGGTAAAATGATTTCACAAGGCACCTCTATGGACCACAATTCAAATTCATGCAATTAATCTTTAAGGGTGATAGGAATCCATGGTAAATAAATGAGGGGGCTCAGGAATACAGCTCAAAAAACACATAGGAAAAGGGAAGGTGGGGTGGGGGGGGGGGGGGTAATCACATTCACATGCTTTACACCAAATACTAACAATTGCATGCCTTCTACTGAATATTAAAATTTCATGCTTTTTAGCAAACACTAAAAATCACTTGCTTTCTATCTACTATCAAATCCTCAAGCTACGGTTATGGTGAACTTACCTTTTCTTCGGACTAAAAAGACGAACACCAAGAACAATTTAGTTAGATCGGTGCGAGAAGTTATTCTATATAGACCGCTTAGTATGACTGTCAGTGCAATCTCTCCTACCTCCCAGTTATCAATGGTGGTTAATATGGTCTGGTTTTAGTGTTTGGCTGCACAGATAGGGGGAGCCTCTGTACCATGGGATCAATACTGTCCTGTGTTATGTGACTTGATCCTTTAACGGCTGCATTATTGTATTTTTATGCATTATGCCCATTTTCTTATCATGATGCATGAATGCAGCAAAGATGAGTACGTCAACAGGGCTACATTCATGCATCATGCATACGGGATTGATACGCTTCTGAAAGGATCGACTGATTTGTCAAGGTTGCATCGAGGTATCATGAAAGTGAATGAACACCATGCGGTCTTGAAGGGTTATCAAAAGCTCGTTCTATCCTGACCACTACTGTGAGTCATCATAGGTTTTAGATGCGGAATGATGGATACTGCTCATATACACACCACTCTAGCAGCCTACGTGTTGGTAATACAGAGTCCCAAAGCCCAAAAACTAACTCCCTCTCCATGAGAATTTCTTTCTTTTTTTTTCATTAAAGAAGGAAAAAAAGAAAGACATAAAATGGAGAGAATAAAATTGATTCGCAGCAGTGTTTGTGGTAATCTTAAACTTGTAACTCATATTTTTGTACAAATGATATATATCCCATACAATTTTTTTCCCATTGGCATCATAGAAAACTGAGGTATTGACTACTCACACTTGTCAACTTCTCAGAGGCATCGCACTATCATTCACATTTTACACCAACAAATACAAGTATTCTACAGAGGGCATTTTGTCTATTCTGACATGTATCTTGAGGGAATTATGAATGGCAAAAGCTTCTATTTGCATATTTTGTTGTGATTTTTGAGATAGAATCATACACAAGACTTGTGTTCTACAGCATATGTGAAGAAGTCCCTTGAGTACACACATTTTACATGTACAGGTGCCACCAAAACTGAAAAACACTCAGGTTCCCAACTTGCTGCATCATATAGTAACACAAAATGAGAAAAAAGGTAAGCGTGGTTCTTACCTGTTTGGACTCGCTGGCAGCGAGGATGAGTTCAGGTATCACTTGTGTCTCTACGACCTCGTCAGCCAAAGGGTTCTGCAGACAGGGCAAGAACAACATTAACGAGTGTTGAAGCGATTGAGCTCGAAAGTAACTTGGAAAGTGCCTGGCCATTTTATAACTACAGTGACAGCAATGCGGAAGACTTACCAACAATTATATAACAATAAAATCATTCTAGTAGAATAATTCTCAATGAAACGATTTGCGTTCGTCTTGGCATGTTTTTGCCAAAAACCGTCCGAGCGATTAAACTTTTACGACATTGCCAGTGCGTGTGACTTTGATACAAACATGGCGGATATTAAAGAAATCCTAATAATATGTTATAGTTTATGAAGAAGATGGATCCATGCAAAAACAGGCCTAATAACAATGATTTGAGAAAAGTTGGTGTGTACAGGACGACATACCAAGCCAAAAGACGGCAAATCCAAAATGGCGGGCGCGCAATACGTATGGAGTATGTTTCTTCTTTGTTTGGGAGATTTCTTAATATTAATGACTACAGCTCTATATAAACAAAGACAAACGTCCAATATAAACATAGAAAGAAAAATAACATGCAATATATGATTTTTATTCAAAGTTCATCATGTGTATGACACCCGATGCGGCCAGAGCTGACACCCTAAGCTGACACCCCCATGTAAAAGCTTTGAGTGCACAAAGCACCTTGCACCCATTTTGAGATTACCTACGTTTTAAAAACCTTAATATCACAAAGATAAAGACCAGATAAAAGGTAATAATTACACCTCTATGATCCTAAATATGTACACTATTTCAAGACACTTTTCATTTTCTCTCATATTTAATCATTTTGATGTTATTTGAGGGTGAAGTGACAGTCCCATCTCTCAAAGAGGCCATTTTGAGTTCTTAATTTTCGGCATGCCCCCCACCTGTCTCAGTGTATTTTGCACCTGGGATCATATTGGTCTTACCTTGACTGAGTCAACCTCGTTAGAGATGGGTGGGACGTTGGCAGGTTGTGCATCGGGTTTTGAGAAGTCAACGGGGATAAATCGCCACAATAGGAGAACGTCGGTCAGGATGAGTGGGATCCGTAACGGATTACCAAGCTGAACCTCTACAAGGATCGGCTCTGAAATCATAAAGAACAACATGATTTTGAAATTCAAATGGATCATCAATGTTGCAATAAACTCCATGGGTAATCCAAATTCTTTGTGCTCCTTTGAAATGAGTGAGAAGCCCAATTAAATTTTCCATATTTTGATTACATATACCGTAAATTCTCTCCACACCCTCGTGTAAGCCCCTGACTTTGGGAGAAGCTTAAAGCCATAGCCAAGGCTTGAAAATTGGCAGTTTAGTACTATTTCATAATGTAAAATACCTTCATATAAGCCGCACTCCTACTTTGGGCCATTACTATAAGCCTAACTTTTATTTGGATTCTGGTTCTAACCGCTTATGCGAGAAAATTTACGGTACCCCTTAGCTTTCATTCACCTCAACCGTACATGGTCAACAGACTTTGGTATGTTCATCGATGCTGTGCTGACCACGGGCATCATACTGACCCTGTGTCAGTGTATCAAAACTTGAGGTTCGGCATGATGCGTCAATGTGGCGCTGATGATATACTTAGGGAATGATCATTTTTTAACAACAGGGGGGGGGCCAGAATTTTTTCAACCCCTTGACCGGGGGGGGGGGGGGTCAGAATTTATTTAATACCTCTGATGGGGGGGGGGTCAAAATAATTTTACCTGTTTTCAGTGGAAAACCCCGCGCGTTACTATAGGCTAAAAGGGGACGTTCGCGCGCGATTTTTGTCCCTTAAGGGGGGGTCGAAAAAATTTTATCCCCTCGAGAAGGGGGGTTGAAATTTTTTTCGCGCGTCCGCGCGCAAACCCACCAGCCCCCCCCCCCTGTTGTTAAAAAATGATCACTCCCTTATCAGGTCTGCATTCAGGCATCATGCCAACTGATAAGCATGATGCACTAATGGCCTACAAAGGGCAGATATGCCACTTGCGATTTCGGCAACCTTTTCATATGCGTATATAGATTCAGAAATATCTACAGAAACCAGGAATTCCAGGTAAACCATGAAAAATGGCATCTCTGAAAGACTGCACATTACAACCTTACCTCCCATGATGGCTACAGGATTGGCACTGTTAGCGGTACGGTTGGTGAAGCACTGTAGAGATGGTTTGAAGGTGGTGGGTACGCCCCCTGCGCCTCGTACCAACACCAACTCCTCCAGCCTCTGCCACCGTACATTCTCGCTCTCCGGCGTCTCAAATGTCACTGATGTCGCCTCTTGGCGCGAGCCTGAAATTCACAGGAGAAATCAAATATTTTATTGATGTGATATGTTGCAATGACTCTTAGTAAAGGGCAAAGATGAAGAGAAAAATCCTCAATAGAATGTTAATGGCTGTGAATAATTGACTGAATTTCACTTCTTTTTTTTCATATTCTCTGGATCACAATTTGAAGGCTTGGAGTATCGCATCATTTATAAAGGTTTAGGCCTTTATGGGCTACTAGTGTAGGGGGCAATACGGTTACCCTGCACCTCCTAGTGACCGATCTGTACAAGGTCCCCAAGTATGGTAAGTGGACAAGCCAGATTAGTGTAGTGGTTAGCACACTGAGATCCGGATGGAGGTAGCGCGGGTTCGAGTCCCGCATCTGATGAAACACTTTTCACTTGGTGCCTTTACACTAGTAACGGAGCGCAAAGCATCCCCTCTGGGCGTGTATCAACCCAGTAGGGTCGGCATGATGACTGAATATATTTACTGGCCTGGGCTGCATTCAAGCATCATGCCGACCCTATGGGTTGATACAGTCTCGGAAGGTTTGGCATGATGCACCAATGAAGTGCTGACCAGAAGTCTCACCAGCACTTCATTGGTGCATCATGACGACCAGTGGGCATGATGCACTCCTGCATCAACACCCTTAAAGGAGAGACACATAACATTATATCTCACCTTCTTGTTGCGGGTCGACTAGACTGCATAGAAGCACCTTGGTATTGTTTCCGTCCACCACAGGTAGGGGGAGCTGTGGAAGTGGGTCGGGACTGACCGCCACGCCATCGAGCGAGGCTTGGGATAGCAGTTGCTGTAATAAACATTGATAAAAACTTGAAGTCGCCAAATAATATTGGTATTTACAGGTATTTTATCAAAAGATATGTGTCAGACTTCTGTTCTCCTTTCGAACCGTGTTGCTTCTAAATTCATGAAACATCCTGCTTTTTCTATTCTAATTTCTTTACAAAAATGCCAACATAAGCTGGGGGCGGGACACATGTTAGCTACATTTACTATATGACACCATGAGTGTATCAACCCTGTAGGGTCAGCATGATGCATGGATGCAATGCTGGCGAGTTGCTCGCCCCATCTGGCAAGTTGCTCGCCCTGTCTGGCAAGTAACTCATCAGGTCAGGGCTGCATCCATGCATAATGGCTCCCATAACGTCTTACACCACTCTCCACCCTTTCTAAAAGCTTAATTTGTTTGGCCAGCACTACCTACCTTGAAGACGAACAGGTACTCGCGGAGGAAGGCAGCCTGCTGGGGCGGCGTCTGTTTGCTGTCCGTAGACAGGAGATGTTTGAAGGCGGCTGACGCGTTTTCCAGCTGCTTCAAATTAAACGACTGACGCCCAATGGTGAAGTTTATGTGGTCCTAGAAAGTTAACATACCAGGTATCTTTTAGTTTTGCTTCAATGAGCTTTATTTAGATAATAGGCTTTATCATTCGTCAAATTAAGATGAAAAGTTGATGGGCGTCTTTTGTTGCCTGCATTATTTTTTGGGGATGGGTTGGCTAAATGTCATGTGTTGTGAGATTCCAAAGCAGCCAATGGGTCATATGGGATGTGGCTCAGTCTATACGAAAACTTTTCCCCCTTGCAGGCTATTCGGTACGCCAGGTTATATTATTCTGCAGGCCTAGATTGATCTTGGCATGACCAAACACCTAAAGTTTATCATTCAGCTCGTTGAATCTTAAAAAAAAAACTGTAATGTCTTTTATCTTAAGCGGTAAAAACCTCAAAACGGTCCTATTTCCAAGCCTTTAAAACAAGAATGTAGACTGAGGTCTCAAAATTACAGCAGGACATTAGGTCCTGCAGTCTGGTAATTTCCGCAGACCTGGGAGCAGTTTTGCCGGCAAAAGCCTGTGTCCCGTGAGTTTTCGTACTGACTGGACTCACTGGCTAGTGTGATAACTGGTTTCTTTACATGTCTTATCAGTATGTCAATATCAGTATTTTCTCCCTTTCACAGAAAGTGACAGAGTTAATACAATGCTTTTCTTACCTCTGCTAACGTCCAGTTCTTTCCTTTGTAAACCTGTAGCGCTTGAGAGTAGGACCTTAGCGCATGTTTCCTCTGTCAGGGAAAAAAGGGCATTATTCCGATTAGGGCCATTCTGAATACTATACCATACCTGTATTTTGGGCACACTAGAATAGGTCACAATCAAGTCATACGTTTCTTACACCATCAATTATTGGTATATTATCAAGTAGGAGAAATCCTAATGTCCCATCTGTGATAAAATATATTTCTTAAAAACAAAGTTTTTCCCTCCCTCCCTCATTGGTCTGCCTCTCTGGACAGGAAACAGATACATTTTTAACATTTAAGGGTGGCTCCAGAGGGGGTGGGTGCCCATGGCTCCTATACTTTTCTACAGTAAAGGTATGACGAAGGTGGGGGGGGGGGGGGAGCAAGTGTCCAAAATGGCCTAAAAAAGCAGGACATACTTCTTGGATTAGCCCATACTCGCAGCCCTTCCGAATCCTCACTATAGTTAAATACCGTAAACTCCTGCGTATAAGACGCAGCCTCTACGCCAAACAAATCCCTACTGCGTCTTATAGGATTTCTACAAGTTGGGGGTGCGTCCTATACGAGGGGTAATTTTACTATAGAAATGTACTAATCTTACAAATTTACGCATTAAAATGTGCGTCTTATATGCGTAAATGCATGTGCTGAGTTTGGGGTGCGTCTTATACGCGCAACGCGTCTTCTACGCAGGAGATTACGGTAGCATTTGTACATCCACCTACCTGTCCTGCCTTGCCGAAGCGGTGTCCAGCGAGGATCATGTGGAAGGAGAATTTGCGCACCATGGGCGTCTTCATGTTGATAAAACAATGCGCCGCCTGTTCCAGCAGGAGCGCACTCCGCAAGTCAGAGTCCTGAAAACAACAAATCAAAAATATATAGAAATTATGGGTCTTTTAAAATTTTTGTTTAAATAAATCACTTTTTTTCTCATCACAGTATACAATTTATGGATTTAAAAAAAAATCACTTTTTTTCCATGGTTTATACCATGTGAGCTTTTATTTATATCGGCAGAGTTGAAAGTTTGATTCAATTTTAGTAGGAAAGGGTTCAATCGAGATCAAAGTTTTAAGCTACTTCTGTTTTATCAAAAGTGAAAGATTGGAATGGGATAGAGTAGGCGTATGATAGCACAGCCCTTAAATTGATGTTTCGGAGTATGTAAGCTTATATTTTTTTCGTATGATTTATTTCACAATACTCTGGTATTTATGAAATTTGTCTGAAAGGTGAATGAAACCATCCTGCTTATTTTCAATGGACAAAATTCTCATATTCCTTCTGTGGAAAATAATCTCGACTTTGGAATTGAAATTGATATGCTGCAAACAATGCTTCTTTAAACTATTCATCGATTTTTTTTCTTTCCCTTCTTGTCCCCTTTGCTCAAACGATACAAAGTGTGCTTTATCTAAAAAGTATCTATATCTTGTGCAAATATAAAAATGACAAGAAGACAACATGGCGTTCTGAAAAGCAAATCCAGAGCATACAAATGTAAATGCATTTAAAACGATGTGCAAAGTCTGTCCTGCCCTACATGACTATGAACAGTGACTTGAATCTTATTTGAATCAAAAGGGAAAAATATCATGAAATAGGCGGAGGGGGAGAAAAAATCCATAAAAAAAATTGGGGTACTGGTATAAAAGGGTATATATGGGAGAAAGTTTGAAAATGGACAGGGGAAAGAATAACACTGTATAAATGTAATTTATAGCAGGAAGGTGTTTGCATGGACTTTGCAAAAGGCTAAAAAAAAATCCTAAGGCCACTCAAAAAAAAACAGCTAGTTTCTCATCACCGCCTTCGTATGAAGATCGTCATTTGAGATTTCTTTTTTTTTAAAGAGAATATTCTGAAAAAAAATGTACCAAAAAATGAGCAAACGTACCCCGGTAGTCAAGTTTGGTACCAAAAGAAAGCTTATGGTTCAGGGAATGCAGCTGGCTATCCATAATAGACATTATTACACTTTTATGTCAATGATAATTTTACTTTTAAAATGTAGTATTTCTTACACCCGGCCGTTTGCGATGCCCCCGATGCATTCACGCCCTAATGAAATGCTACAGCAAAAAAAATAAATTAAAATCCTCCCTCGTCACTTTTTGCATAACTTGGTGATGAGAAACAAGTTTTTTTTGAGTGGTCTAAGCCAGTGTTCACTTGCAGACAATTTTTTTTCTTTGTATTTGATACGATAAGACATGCTTCCTTCATTCTCTTTATATTTTCTTTTCTTTTCTTTTTCACCAGATTCTTCTCTTTTCCTTTATTTCTGTCTCTGATTACCAATACCACTGTTTGAGTCACTCCCTAGAGTTTTAATCATGCCAACCCTATAGGATGTATCAATCCCATTGGCTCTGAATCTGATGAATCAGTTTGAAGGGCTGTGTTCATGCGTCATGACAGAAAAGGCCAAAGTAGCCCATCACTTTTTGCCAACATACCGTAATCTCCCGCGTATAAGGCGCACCCCCAACTCAGAGAATGCAAGTCCATGTATAAGGCGCACCTCTAAGGGCAGATTTTTGCTAATTTAGTACTGTTCTATAGTAAAAATACCCCCCTATAAGGCGCACCCCAAAACTCAAGGCAATGTCCCTCCCACGTATAAGACTCATCAGCATTTTGTTTGGCGTATAAGACGCGCCTTATACGCAGGAGATTACAGTAAATTCAGTGTCTGCCCAGGCCATCGTATGGCCTTTGCCAGAATACATTGGCCTGCATAGTACATTTTTTTACGCTGAACCACTGGCAGGGGTTTAAGAACACTTTTTGGCAACATTTTATAAAAGCTCAGACCATAACTTCCATCTTTCAATGCTTATTGAAAATAAAAGCAGTTGGAATCAAAAGAATAATTGGAAATGGTTTGCTGCTTTTAAAGAGGACTCTACGATTTAAAGAAAGAAGAAGGATTGGGCCATCCATGAGTTGGGCACCCTGAACTTGGTCTTAATAAAATATCCCACTTTTACAGACACTTTAGGGTGTTGCCAAAAATATGTCAGCTGACATATAAAATTCAATAGCCAGCATGGAGAGCCTGAACGGTGACCATCTTAGCCGATGTAAATTGGATGTTTTTTTTTGGTTGTTTTTTTTTTTTTTTTTTTTTTTTTTTGGGGGGGGGGTTTGTATACTTCCATGCAGGTCACATTGGCTTGTGTTCCAAAATATTTTTTTGTAACACTACATGTACTTTGGAACCAAAGACAGTTTTGCAACAGACATTTCACAAGCAAGTATTTCGACAAATCACTACAATGATTTGAGGTGCAACAGATACCATATCCAAAGCAATTAAAAGATAAGAATCATGAAATAGAAAAATCTTCAGCTGAGGGGCAAAATTTTGATGTTGAATAAAATATTCTCCCTTCAAATGTCTTCTCTTGATCTGGGACCCCAACTACACAGGCCTTAGTTCAGAAATAGCCCTATGGATATCTCGTTGCGGTGTGAGAGGGGAGGAGAAGTAGGAGATTGGTACATGCGGCGGTGGCGGGGGTGTGCGGCGGGTGGGTTCGGGGTGCTGTATAACGTCACCTACCTCACAAGACGCAGCCTTATGGTGGTTAATACAAGGAGGACAGCAAGTTAGAGTTAGAGTGACAACAACCCAGATATTTACTTTACTCCTTTGATACTTTACAGCCTACTATCAAATGCACAAGTGCATCATGCCCATTAGTCGGCATGATGCACCAATGAATTGCTGGTGAGTCAGGCGCCAAGGCTGCGAAATGCATCACAGGCTCTTAAATTTTTAAGGACCGCTAAGGCATTAATGCTTCATGCCCACTGGTTATCATGATGCATGAATGCAGCCCTGGCAGGTTACTGCATTCATGCATCATGCCATACCTATGTCATGATGCTCCGATGACTTGCCAGCACTTCACTGATGCATCATGACGACCTACGTCAGCCTCAACTAAAGGGTTAGAAGGTCATTTCCCCTTATGATCCTGATAGTCAGCAAAGGGACTAATAACAGTATGAAATATTGATTTCTCCATCCCTAAAAATATATTTTCAAAAGAAAAAAAAAGCCTAGCCATCGGCTCAAACTACAACCTGTACTTATTTTAGACTAACTTTGGAAGGATTATTTCTCTCGTGAACTAATGTATCATCGGCCCTTATGGCCTTAAAGTGCCATCAAATCTCATTTTGTTGTCATGCGGCAGAAATGCAGTGCCCATGAGTCATCTACCAGCAAATGCATTAATGTTGTACCTATCTAATGCATTGGGAGTGCTATACATCACATCAAAACCCCTTTAGGTTTGCATATATACATGAACCCGATACGGTAGAGTTCACTAAGGTACTCTAGACCCTCAAAAATCATATTAAGGTAATTCATCTAGTGTTGTAGTAAACAGGACCTAGTCATTTTGAAATTGTATTTCATCAATTTTTTGGTGCTTTTTTAATGTGAGGTTAGTTTAGTGTCTGAAGTTGGTGACAGAGCAGCAGCAGGATCATGCAGACAGAAGCAGTGACGGGCATGCCGAGAAAATTTCACGTATCCGCCCTTTTCGGGCCGCATGATACTTCCATTGGTGCATCATGCCAAAAGCTCAGGAGTGTATCCACCCCGAAGAGTCAGAATGATACATGTATGCACTACTAGCAGCTTACATGCCAGGTCGGCATAAATGCATCATTTACAACCAAAGGGCATAATGCATTGAAGCCCTATGCGCCCCTTAACCCTTTAAGGATCGGGCCGGGCCGCTGATGCATTAATGCATCATGCCCATTGGTCGTCATGATGCATGACTGCATCCCTGGCGAGTAACTTGCCATGGCTATTTTCAAGCATCATGCCGACCTTATGGGGTTGATACATTCCCAGAGGGTCAGCATGATGCTGCATTGAAGTGCTGGAGAGCAGTCTCCCCAGCACTTCATTGGTGCATCATGACGACCAATGGGCATGATGCACTCCTACATAAGCAGGCCCTCAAAGAGTTAGTTCATCTTTAGCACAATGCGACACAAGTCGATACAGAACTGGAAGCCGAGAGTCAGAAGCGTGGCGACATTTACCATCATCATCAAAAAGGTGCATGTAAATTTGAACAAGTCAGAGAGAATTTCTGACAAAGCACATTGACCACAAATATAAAGTAGTAGTAATGTGAAAGAAAAATGATAATGGCACTAAAAATCTCAAGGCATGATTAAGGACTCGACAGGTTTTGATATATGCTCTTACCACGGTTTCTAAACTTTGGGCATACAAAGGTCGCCACACTGCACTTCTGTCCGCAAGCTTCAGCAAGGTCACGCCAAAGGTTAGAGGTCAAAAGGTCAGGGCCAAGGTCAAACATTCCAGGAAGGTCAAGTTACAAGATCAATTACAGGATCATCTTTAGTTTTGAAATAGAAAGAGATTTGGGAGCGTTCTAATTATCTAATAAGGAATTAACAAGGGTATGTTTATACATGCATTATTGTTTAAAAGTAGGCCCATCACATCTGAACTACACTGTTACCAATGCCCTGGTTCTTAAGAAAAATTGCCCATAACTTTTCTCTGTTAATTATCATTCCTATTTATAACTTTTGAGATACCTGGGTCATTGTTGTTGCTAATATAAATTCATGGTCAATTTTTATTACAGTCGATCCCAATTTAGAATGGGACATTAAGTTATAAAGGATATGGTACAAAAGTTCAGTTTAATTATCAGTTTTCATCTAGAAGAATGGTGACTTAAAGATACCCTGGACAAGTGAAGTACTTGGAAAGGTCAAAGTAGAAATAGCAAAAGTACATTAGTAATAAAAAACGTGATGTTAGTATTTTTTACAAATGAGTTTTTGGGGTGTCTTTTATCAAGGTTATATCAAAGTCACATCAAGGTTATATATCAAGATTATATTAAAATTAAAGTGAACTCACTTCGCTCGTCATCTTAATAAACTGCATCGCTGCTTCGGCAAACATCCCTCGACTCTTCAGTGCCTCAGTACTTAACATGGTGGCCCGTGTCGCGAACTGTGGTGATCTAAAAAGTTGGCCAAAAAATCATGTAACTTTCATTATGAAAAGAAAGATCTAATCAATTTGTAGAAAAAAAGATGAAAGAAAAATTAAATCAGCTTATGAATACCTTTCTCCTAACATATATATTTCAAAAGAAAACACACTTAGGCCAGGTTCCACCTTGTTTGCCATATGTACCTTATACGTGAGGTATAACAGTGATACCAGTTGATATTTGAGATAATCTCGGAGGTCGCCACAATGCAGTAATGTATTAGGCGGCTAATCATTTGAAGGTTTCTAATGCAGGTGCACATGATGCCCATTGGCTGGCATGATGCACCAATGAAGTGCTGGCGAGTATGCTAGCAAGTCTTCATTGGAGCATCATGCCAACCCTCCGAGAGTGTAGCGTCCCCATAGGGTTGGCGATAAGCATGAATGGAGCTCTGGCAAGTTACTCACCAGGGCTGCATTCATGCATCGCACCGACCCTGCAGGGCCGACACAATCCCGGAGGGTCATCATGATGCTCCAATGAAGTGCTGGCGAGTCTCGCCAGCACTTCATTGGTGCATCATGACGACTAATGGGCATGATGCATAAATGCATCAGCGGCCCTTAAAGTATTAAAGGATTTCGGTGTACATACTTGCAGGTGCTGAGGTAGGTGGTGACTGCCGTGTCCATGTACAGGTGGGGGTACTGACGCTGACTTGACGCCCCCTGCATGAACACCGACGTGCACGCCATCTCCTACAAGCCAAAGTAAACGACGCAAGAAATGAGCATACTGTATCATCATAAAAACAGCCCTGATGATCAGGGGTCATAACCCCTGGTCCTTATACAAGACTCGACGCTTATTTGAGGTCTATTTTTAATGCTTATGGTTATTTCAACACCCCCTTACCCCCGTGGTGCTTAAGACTGTGCCTTATCCAAAACCTGTGACGCTACAGTACATCTTCATGATCTTAAATATTTGACACCATAGGTCTGTTACTGGTATCAATATAGTGTATTGAAAAAGGAAACTATAGCTTGATTTTATTGATTCCAAACAGCCATTAGCAGTCTCAAAAAAATTGACTGAACATCAGTTATTAGGACAAATGATAAATACAGAAGGAAAATGTTAAGGCATATACATACTGATCCACAGTTAACCTCAGCTACATATTGAAAATAAATGATAATAATCTCCATAGGACTCAAGATGACTTACCGTAGCGCCAGCAAAATAGAGCCAGGCATGATCGTTGTTGAAGTCTCGTTTACAGATTTGGTATGTTTGGTAGGCTATTTCATACAGCTGCACCATGAAGGCCAAGTCCGCCAGCCGCCGCGTTTGCATCTCAGGGGCCTCCATCGTATACCTGTAAAGGTCTCCGCAAGGTCAGTAACGGCTATGGGTTTAATGCGCAAGGATAGAAGTGACGAAGTACAAAAATACCTTGAATGCTCAAATAGGAACTGTCAAATATATAGGTTTTGTATACAGGTCTTTGGAACTTGAAATTTCCTGAAAATTGGGAAGATCCCTGAAGGTCAGACAAAGGCTGCAAGGTTACTGAGGTCAGTTTTGTTTTCAACAATCAAAAGTCACCAAAAGCATCCTGTTTATATTCAAAGGCCAGCAAAAACTTTGATATATCTACTGTACAAAGGCTAGAAAGTCATTCTGATAAATCTATTGTACAAAAGCTACACTGGCGAGTTACTCCCCAGCTCTGCTTTGGAGCATTGTGATCAATATGGGAACGCCAGTCCATTAGCATCTCTTCAAGAGTTAAGGTTAAAGGTTTGATAATAGGGAGGTTTAGCAAACACGACGTACGTCACTCAAACCTGATTTTACGTAGACATAGCAGTGCTGTATGCTGCACGTCTACATGATAAATGCCTACGTAGTGACTGCTAAACCTCCCTATTTAAGTTTTACTTACACAACGTTGGCCTTTTCCTGCATGGCGGCTGCAGGACCGCCCGGTTTACTGCCACTGAACCACTTCTTGGTGGCGTTGAAGAAGGAACGGTGAATCCCCTTCCTCGACGTCAACTATTTAAAATATTGATAATTTATCTTGAAATAAATTTGTTATTTATTTTTTTGATTTTTTTTTTGTTATTTATATTACCGGGAACTTGAATTTCAAAAATGGAAAAAACTCGTGGTACTATGTAAGGTCACAGAAAGTCTCCATTGAATTTCATGTCTTTTTTTTTTTACAAACCCTTCTCTACAAAAATATGATTATTTCTGTCCAGAAACCTTTTCTAATTGTAAAGTATTACAAAACAGTGTTCCACAAATTAAAAGTTCTGATCAAATCTATAGGTATGGCGAACTGAGAAAATTCTGAAATCAGACCGAATACTGAAAAAATTACATCCCTGTGCTAAAAGCTTATAAGACCGAATTTCATCATCAGCATCATCAGATTTAAACCTACCTGTTCACTCAGTGTTCGTAGCGTCCTCTCAGCCCATGGTAAGAATCCGCGCACAATGAACTCATGGACAAAGATCCTGATACGATCATGGTCACTCAGCGTTAGACACTGCCCATGCTGACTACTATTGTAGGCCTTATCCCTACTCCCACTTCCCAACGCATTATTTTCATTGTCGCGGGGTATCCGGTTGTCGGGCTCTGCATCTTCGCTGACATTGTTGGTGCTGGCTGTTCCTGAGTCGGGACTCTCCTGAGCCAGCGGGTGGTCGATCGCAATGGAGGTTTGTTGCTGGTTTTGTTGGGTGTCAACTTCTATGGAAATACAAGCATGGAACAATTGAATGTGGTTATATTGATTACGGTCATTGTATGGGTGGTTGTCATGAGAATAAGCTTTCAAGATGTCCTGTTGGCAAAGAGACATGGGTATCTGCCTAGTCGAGAGATCTTTTTTTTCATTTTTTTTTTATTTGGAAATGGTTGGAAATTTGGTTAATTTTTTTATCAAGAAATAATAGTTAAATTAGATAGATGCGGTACCTTCTGTGGCTTCTGTAGCATCCTCCACTGAGTTTTGGGGTGTCAGGTCGTTTGATGTCCCTTCCGCTAACTTGGTTGGAAACGCCTCATTCTCCATTTTGTACTGACCGCTGTCATAGTCCGCAGACTCCTGTTCCACAGACGTAAGGTGAAAGTGTGAGTCCTAATCATATCCACACTTTTTTTATATAGATTATTACCGTAAACCTCACCTAATAGCCGACTGTTTTGTGATTTTTCATATGAGTCCAGGGCTTTTGACAGGATTTTTTGCAATGCGCCAATTGCACACTTTTTAGCAAATACAATGCGCCATTCTGTAAACGAATGGCCATTCTAGCCATTTAAATGCGACATTTAAGCATTAAATGCGTGTATACGCACTGCGCAGCCCTGTCAAAAGCCCTGTGGGTCGTTTACCCTGAAACTCAAATTCGGTTTATAGCTGAGGTTTTGATAAAATATATTAGAGAAAATCAATTTTAAGCCTTTTCCCTAGAGGCCAAATTTTCTATGTGAGGTACTGTAATCTCCCGCGTATAAGGCGCGTCTAATACGGGGGGTTTAGTTCTCATTGGATCCACAAAGGTGACACCAAGACCTTTCTTCTGTTATCTTACATGTCCCCTTGGTCATAACAGGACAAAAGGGGGCCCAGGAGGGTCTGGGTGGCCCAAGCTACACACAGGTTTTTGAATTTTGAAAATTCATTCAGTAGAACCAAAGTTATGAATTTTTCATTTTTTTGAGAATTTTCCCAAACTCTAGGTGCGCCTTATATGCGGGCTGCGCCTTATATGCGGGAGATTACGGTAGGTTTATAGATGAGGACTTAAATATTGACTTTTTTTCTAGGAAATTTACTTCACTGTTTTGTAGTATGTATTGCGCCTATAAGGCACACCCTGGCTATGGTATCCCAGGCATCTACCATAAAATCCAATCCTCTCCCCCAGAAAGCATGAAATTATTTTCTTAAATTTTGGCAAGGTCTCAAAGTCTGGGAATGGCTTATCATGCGAGGGTACAGCTTCTAGCCAGGAGTATAAAGCATCTGTTACAGTTTAACATACTGTGAAGTTGGACGGTTTCTTGGACAGGAACTGTGTCCATGGGTCCGGCAGGTTCTCTATGTCATTTGTCGTGGTGGCGTTCTCCGGCGTGCTCGTTGTCCGAGAGTTGATCTGGAGGAGGTGGCAGGCATTCACTCCATATGTACTCTTCATATTCTGGTACATGGACTCTGCCCTGGAAAGACATGAGGGTATTTGTTGTAGTTTTAGGTGATTCGTTGTAGTTTTACAATGTGTCGTTTTGCTCATTTTCTGTTCCCAATGGAGTTTTCTGTGGCCAGTGCAGGTGGCCTACTTTTCAAACTGCTAGTGTCTAGCCCTGCTTTAATCAGTAAAATGAAGCAAGTTGTCCTAAGACATATTTCAACTCTAGCCTGTATGTCAGTGTATCATGTAAGAAATGGTCTTGGGCATTTTCTTTTACTGTAATATAATTTAAGATGTGGAGGTTCAATACAAGAAATATGGTATCCATTTAGGAAACAGAAAGAAAAGTTTAGTTTCCCTCAATATCAGCATCTCTACTAGGTATTATGAGTAAAAACTTAAGTCCTTACTTGGCCTCGTCGGCGTCGACGACATCATGTATAAGTACATAGTAGCGGAGTATGTTGGGACAGAACCACTTTGGGAGTTTGTTGGAGTTCTGGTGCTGCTGCTGATGTTGCTGCTGAGTCAACTTAGAGAACTGCTCCATCGGGTCCGGGTGGTTCGACGTCACAACAAAAATACCTGAGTTGTTTTGTTAAGGAGGACAACAAGTTCAGCGACTAACCTTGCTGACCCAGGTTCTTGCCATTTAGGAATATTCTGACTCAAATTCAATGAAATAACAATCCCACCATATTTTCATCCCTGCTAAAATTCTTTGAAAAGGAAGGTTTACACAATTATAGTTAATAAATTCTCTAAGCGTTCAATATTTCTTTAGGAGACTGGGCTGAAGACATTCAGCTTGACCTTATACTTGATGCCCTGGGACCATGCTGCATTAATGCATCATAATTAGGAGTGTCATTGATACCTACCATATCGATACGTCGCCATTTACATAACATCGTACAAATTTAGACCTTTCAAAAACAGTAAGAATTTTGTAAAAATTCCTACTAGAACCAGAGTTATTGAACAAATTACCCGGTGATATGGAAAAAAATCAAGTATAAAATATTCAATGACTTCAAAAATTATTTTTTAATGCTTCACTTTTTGCCGAAGAGAGGAAATATACAAGTGGCTCTAACATCTGTTCTAATTAGAGTATTTGAACAATTCTTTCATTGTTAGAATGTTCAGATCAAGGCCATTTTGGCCTTTATCATGATAGTCGATATATTCGAGATATCGAGATAAAAATAGTGATAATCAAAATCAAAATAAATTGGATATCAATGACACTCCTATTCATAATGCAGGCCTCCTCTCCAGCTCCTCATTGGTGCATCATGTCGACCCTTCGGGAAAGGGTCGGCGTGAGTTACACACCAAGACTGCATTGATGCATCATGACAACCAATGGCCATGATGTATTTAACCTCTTAAGGGCGGCCTAGAGGGTCGTCATGATGCTCCGATGGAAGTGCTGGTGAGCAGCCTCACCAACACTTCATTGTTGCATCATGACGACCAATGAACATGACGCACTCCTGCATTAGCGGCCCTTATAGAATTAAGGGGTTAATGTATAATCCTCCTGGTGTATGTGTGCATTGTTGTGTAAAGGATACAGGCTAGGTAGTGTTTGAGGAACTCATGGTCAGAGGGTACGGAGACCTGGAGGAAGGTATCCCGGTATATCTCGTACCACGGTGTAGATGCTGTAACCAAAGATAGATGATGACGGTTAAACTACCAATACTAAAAATGATATAGACTTTATCGGTTCATATTGATACCATTACTTATTTTAAAATTTTATTCATTGCTTTAAACAAACGTTGATATTAAAAGTTCATTGTACGTTTGGAACGATTGCAATGCTATTTGATATGCTGAAAAAGTTACCATCATGCACCCTATATTATAAGCCCCAGCATGGGACTGGGTTTTGAAGAAATTTCTGAGAGGGCGATTGAGTTCCTCTTGGAGAGGGGGGGGGGGGTATTTGAGAGTTATTTTATGGGATGAGGCTCCTCAAACATTAAATCCCTCCCCCCACTAATGTTTAAACTATTTTCTCAGTGGATCTGTGCAAATCATAAAAATGACTTGTCTGACCTTCAAATTTCCAAATTTTCCTGACAAATCCCATGCCTGTAAGCCACATCTGCTAATGAGCCACAATCCTAAGTTTAAGTCGCATTATGAAGTCGAGAAGACTGCATAAAGGGGACAGCAGACGGGCCCGACTGAGTCGGCCGATCGTGACATCGGGGACGTCTGCGGGAACGTCGGAGTCTGGCCCGTCTGCGACAGCCTTAAGCTATTCCGCCCTAGCGGGATACATTATTAGCCAATCAGAAAATTCTTTTCATTCAGTGCAGACTTTTTAGGGTGCATTACGTAACAACTGGTTCCTATCATGCTGGCTGTTAGCAGTCCTCATATCTCAAGGTACCAGATTCAGCAAGGGTCACCTCACTAAGGATCCCGAAAAACAGGAATAGTAGACCTCTGGAATGGTCTGCAAAGCTGTGGCTTTATACGCAGACATTTAAGGTATTTTGTTGATTTTTATTGGCAATTCAATCTATAACACGCTCTCTTCTAACAATCAAATCCTTCAAACTTTCAGTTCCGAATCTATAATTGACAAACGGTTTCCAAGTAGGTTAAAGTTGTTTTGCAGTAATCAACAAACAAAATACAACTTATCTTTATCTAAAGATTCCCCTACTTCAGAAGAAATCAATTGTTGTAGTAGATTAAACTAAGTTTAACTTAAGTTACCTGAAAGCTGGAGATCGTAGTCGCCGACAGTGAGAACATTACTCCGCGAGTTCTCAGTCTGGGGCTGGGCGTTGGCCACGACATCGTTGAGCATCTTACGTGCCATGGTCGGGTTGGGCGGCACCTGCCCCATCTCACGCACATTGATGTGCAGGTTGTGGATCGGGTGGGATACATTGCCTGGGTCTCTTATGTGTGCTGCAAAAGGGCAATGAAAAGTCTTATATTTTCTATTCAGATTTTTTAAAGGTATTTTAGGCCATGGGAAATCAGGTTACAGTTTATCATCCGAGCCATTTTGAAAACTGATGAGGCTTTTTTTCATTATTCATTATCAACCTACCAATGCCGGGGATTTTCTAGGTTGTACATGTCACTTTGTTATTTACATTCCTTGCACTATGAGCTTTAATTTGGTACCAAATATGTCCCCTTTTGGACATTCCTATCATGTCAAATACATTTTGGGGAACTTTTTAAAAAAAAATTTAGATAATGAATATTATAATGAAATTTTCTCATGCGGCCCCTTCAAAACCATGCGGGCGGTGGACGGTAAACTGCAATGTGAGTTCCATTGGCCTAATAACAAATAACATGTCTCAGTCCCAGGGTTTCAGTCTGTAAGGACTGCACATCACTGACACTGTCTGTCACCAGTGACAGTGTCAGTGTTCACATCACTGTACAAAACTGTCAAAAGTGGGAGGGACCACCTGCAAGTAAACAGTGACAACACCCACCCCACAGTACCCCACCAAACCCCTGATTTCTCGCACCCGAACCTCATTCTTCAACCATCCAACAAACAATTCCACAGATAGTCTCATCCTACACAATATATTGAAGTTGCAGGTGCGTACCTTCTGAGGTTAGCCTACAAAACGGCTGGATAAGTTCACAGAATGACAAGTTGTTTTTCTGGCACACAAGCTCTGCATCGTGGCTGCACAGAGCAGCAACCATCGGAGCGAAGGCATTGTTGATGCAGTCCTGGGCTGTCTGTTTGCATTGAGCCATTTCAAGCATATGTCCGCCTTCCTGGGGATGTTTTCTTTAATTTCTGCACCATACACGCCGCATTTGGCGTAGATTATTCATTGAATGCACACTTGTTTCCTTGATGTGGGGATCCACCTCTCTGACATCGTAAAATTGAGACTTCTGCGCAGTTTATTGCGCATCATGACGTCTTTCCTGTGCGAAACCAATGATTGAAACAAACTGCACTATCACAATGCGTAAAGTTACCGAAAGATGGCAGCAATTTTTTTCCCGCCCGTTAGCAAATGCTGAGCCCAGCCTCGAGCCCAGCCCACTATGTGAACATGTGGGCCTGGACAAGAGTCTATTTGTGGACGGTTACTTTTGGCTCCGCTGCTACTAATATACCACATGACTTGTTAATGACTCCATTATTAATGAGTTTTTGAAAAACAGTCCTCGTTCTCTTTTAACTGTGATCTGTGGTAGGCACTTCGACAAAATTTTTAAAATAAAAATGGAAAGATCTGTTTAGACCCATTCAATCAAGCTCATTGAGACTATTCCAAAAATTTTGGAATTGAGTGTCTATCTTATCTAGAACCAGCGATATAAGGAAAATAGTGATCAAAATATTAAGGCAAGTAGCACTATAGAAATGGTAGAAACAGGTGTCAGGTTTTGTGATGTGAGTGCAGTCATGCAGTAACAACTGCCAGTGGCCACCTGCTTGGCAGTCACTATAGTGTGATTTCTTTTCAATTTGTAAGTGACTGGAAAAATAGATTCTCCTGATCCAATCTTCACAAAAATTAGATTTCCAAAATGTTTGTAATCTCAGCTGTCCAGGGATATTCTTGGATATCTTCCAAGACTATTCTAATTGGCCTAAAAATGCTCATGAAAAATTGGCAAATTGCAGTGACATACGCGGCCATCATTTTTAGGAAATCTGTAAACTGCATCATATTTTGGTCCTCTTAAAAGTATCAGTGGGCAAAGTCATAGAAAGATGAAATTTCATATCCTGAAAGATTATTATGCCCTGAAGCTGTGTCTGGTGTTAGTTTGTTGGTGTCTCCATTGCTTGATATGTTTTTCAAAGCTTGAATATCACCTTCATTTTAAACTTATTGTAAAATGGTTAATAATTGGAATTTTTCCTCCCAGATTTCGCTGTTGGGTAGCTTAATATCTAAACTCTAGAGCCAACAATCAAAATACCACAGAAACAGAATAATAATAGCCAAAATCTGTGATACCCGCGAGGCTGCGAATGACAGCCACACTGACACCTGACCAAAAGTGTCAAAGCTGCCTGCCAGCTTTTCTCACCCTCCTCTGAGCAGTTATCAAAGTGCCTATCTGTGGCTATTTTAATCTGGTGCTAGATACTGGTATTGTCCCCGAGAGCTGGTCTGTTGGTGTTATAGTACCTATATATAAGAATAAGGGTAATATTAACGATCCTGACAACTACAGAGGTATAACTCTACTTAGTTGCATGGGAAAGTTGTTCACTATGCTACTAGATTTACGCCTACGCACTTACTTGGAATATAACAATATGTTAGGAGAAGAGCAAGCAGGATTTAGAGAAGGTTACTCCACGCCTGATCACATATTTAACTTGCACTGTATAATTGAACTATTTCTTTCCCAGAAAAAAAAGGTTATTTTGTGCCTTTGTTGACTATAGGAAGGCATTTGATACTGTGGACAGGTCATCATTGTGGTTGAAACTCCTTAAAACTAATATTGATGGCAAGGTACTTACTGTTATTAAGAACATGTACAAGGCTGCAAAATCTTGCATCCGGGTTGACAACTGCCTATCTGAGTATTTTAGCTGCAACATTGGAGTAAGACAAGGGGAGAATCTTTCCCCACTCCTTTTCGCAATTTACTTGAATGATCTCGAAATTCATTTTCAAAATCACTGCAAAGGTATTAGCTCCTTAGGTACTGATCCTGAATCTCAAGCGCTTCTGAAGCTTTATATCTTATTGTATGCCGATGACACAATTCTACTTAGTGAATCAGCCCAGGATCTGCAAGACATGCTTCATGTGCTGCAGAAGTATTGCCATGATTGGAAACTTGATGTAAATACCTCAAAAACAAAAGTAGTGATTTTCTCTAGGGGAAAGGTAAAGAAACTACCCAAACTGTTTTACCAGAACGAGCAGCTTGAAGTACAATATAGTTACACATATCTGGGTATAGAATTCAATTTTAATGGAAAATTCACCCAAGCTATAAAGAAGCAAGACACACAGGCTAAGCGAGCCTTGTTCAGCCTACTATCAAAGTCCAGAAAACTTCAACTACCAGTTGACATACATACACCTATTTGATTCTTGCATTGTCCCAATACTATTGTATGGCTGTGAAGTATGGGGTTTCTCAGACTTAAGTGAGATTGAACGTGTCCGGAGCTATTTTTGTAAATTTATTCTAAAATTGAATGGCCGCACAGCCAACTGTGTTGCACTAGGAGAGCTTGGTCGCTCCAGGCTAAGTTGCTTGGTAAAACAGAGGGTAATTAATTTCTGGCACAAGATTGTTACAGGGAAAACAAGCAAGATATCTCTTATATTGTATAATATTGTGCATGGTAAGCAGACTAATGGTAGCCTACAGTCACAGTGGCTCACATATGTCCAGAAATGTATGGATCAAAATGGACTTGGCAATCTTCTTGGGCATGCTGCTACTAATATACCACATAACTTGTTAAAAGCCAAAGTTAAAAGACGACTCACTGACATAGAATATCAGGATTGGCAGAGTAGTGTAATGGGCTCTGGACACTGTTACAATTACAGAATTTTCAAAACTGAGCTCAATCTTGAACCATATGTGCTTAACCTTAATCAAAAGTATTCAATCCCCTTGTGTAGATTCCGAGATTCCGGTGTGGAAATCACTGTCTTCCGGTGGTAACTGGGAGATACGCTGGTATTGAGTATTCCAAAAGAAAGTGCCCCCTATGCAAGAGTGATGACATTGGGGATGAATTCCATTACGTTTTCCATTGTCCAGCTTTTGACCATGATCGAGCATTACTTCTTGCCAATAATATACCACCACGACCAAGTACGGTGGCTATGGTGGATCTTTTTAATAACAAAAACCCCTTTGTTCTTACACACTTATCCAAATTTTGTGCAATTGTCATGGAAAAATTCAGACCCACGAAGAGGATAGCCCCAGCAAAAAAGAACAATAAAAAGCGGGCAAGAAGGAAAAAGTCTACGCAATAATAGCCCACAGCATAGTGTGACTGTTTCATCGCATATTTACCCGTCAATCTTACCATGGTGGATAGATAAAAGTTGGATAGCTAGAGTTGTGAACTGTACTTTATATTGTCATTAGGACACACTAGTCAAATTAGGTAGTTTGTGTGGTGCTCCTATACCTCATACCGTCTTCACACCGTATACTAGTCAACATGGTGCTCATCGGTGCTGGAGACCGAGAATCTCAACTTATTTTATTGGTACTGCCAAATTTGCCTGTCCCTCACATCCGCTGGATGAAGTATTATCAGTAGTACTTTTGTGTCCTACTACAAATGTACATAGTCAGGTACTAAGTTGATCTTTTTCTGTTTAAAGTATTTGCATTCATTTATATGTAAACTTATTATCACACTTGTAATGTTTATACACTTGTAACTTAGTGAAGCCATTGTAACTATCGGCTAGAGCTGATTTCTATTCTTATTTTCTTTCCTTTACCTCTGATGAGGATGTGAATAAATAAATAAAATTGTCAAAAAATAAAATAAAAAATTGCCCTGTAGTCTAGTGGATGAACCAATATCCCAGGATCCTGGTGCAAACACACTGGCCCTCTGTGCCTCCATACGCGTCTCTGTGGTACTGATGCTCTGCTTCTACACTGAGGCATACCACGTCCACGTTCCGGGGGGGGGGCACTCCCTATTTGTCCTATAGTAACCATGTGCGTTCATGACCATTGACTTGGTACCCCTTTATGCGGGGTGAAATTTGACTAATATGTACCCCTTTTGACGGGAATTAGCTTGGAAATCCACCCCTTTTCCTGCTGTCAGGTGACAGAAGACAAACTCTGAATTTGGGCACCCCTTGAACGGAATAGTTGCATGAAGTACACCCCTTTTCCGACTATATTTTGATTTTTTTTTGAAAAATGTACCCCTTTCCCAACCTAAAAATTCAAGAAAAAATGATTGTCGTGTGATAAAAATTCCAAGGGACCATTTGCTCTAAAAATACCTTTACTTTTACATTAGCATGATTTGACACAAGGGGTGTGTGCTTACAGCCCAAAAGGCAAGGGGTGCGCTTATTAGTGCAGGTGCATTTAATAGAAGGTAGGCCCTTAGGGAGTGGTCATTACTTATCAACAGGGTGGATGGTGGGTTTGAGGGGGGGGCGTAAAAATTTCAGACCCCTATTGAGGGGGGGGGCTAAAAAAATTTACCCTCTTTTGAGCAAAGATGGCCCGCGCTACTATAGCTCAAAGAGGGGTGCGAAAATTCTCTGCGCCTCCTGTTTGGGGGGGGGGCGCAAAACATTTTCACTGTCGTCGAGGGGGGGGACATAAAAACCCACCACCGGCCCGCTGTTGATAAATAATGACCACTCCCTTACTCCTAGGATATTTAAAGGCTGTCCCCATGGCCAAATAGCTCATGTGCCTTCTGCCCTTAATAGGTTAATAGACTCCAAGGGATAGGTGATAGGGTTGGTCTCAACTCAGATACACCTTATAGACAGGGTATTTTTGTGTAGAATAGTAGACCTACTACTGTAAAAACTCATGCATAAGATGCAGATTATACATGAGGATAGCTCCTTCAGTCAGGCCCACAAAGAATCCTCCTCAAGTCAGGGTGTGCAAGGATATCATATTGTAGAACAGTACTTAATTTTCCATTTGATTTCACTGAACTGGATGAATTTCATTACCTTTAGTCTTTCTAAAGGAGTCTCTGATACATTAAAAGACATTTCATGGTGTCGAAATTCGCGACATATTGGATAAATAGCCTAAAAATAAATGGCCCCCCTCTAAGAATAGGTAAAAAACAAATGGCCCCCTCTAAGAATACTCTGAAAATAAACATCCCCCCGTCAATTTGCTCACCCCCACCCCTGCCATAAATCATGAATACTCCCTAACTCTGGTTCTAGTTGGAATATTTCAAGAATTCTTTCAGCATTGGAAAGCTCTTTCAAAACGTACCCCTTTGAGGCTTATTTGGACCTTAAAGGACCCCTTATAACGGGTCCGGGCGGGTCCGTAACAGGGGTACAAAAAGTACCCCCTTCCTGCTAGTTTTTGTATGCAACCCCAGCAGCCTCTCTGCTCTTCTCTATGGCATGTTGTATAGTTGTGGACATCTCTACATGTGGTTTGGCCTCAGGTAAACAAACCAGGTAAAAACAACAGTACACAACACCCACTAAATAGGATATCAGCCTTGAGAAATAGGTAATATAATGCAGCAAATAAAAAGCCCCTGATCTACCCATTAGGTTACGTGGACGTAAATGCTCTCTCGTGAGTCATATGGTATTCAGGACTGCACTGAAGGGTCTTCTGACTGCTGATTGGTTTAGAATTAGACAGAAGAAATATTGGTAAAATTATGAAAAAAATCACAGGTGTACCTAAATAGTTAATAAATGGAATAGTAGGTGTGCTTTTATATTATGCCAGGCCTTGGGGATTTTATGAGGCATGCAAAAGTTAATCTGGCCAATGGAGATTTTTAGGCCCAAAATAGGGTAGAATGGCACTCACTGCACATATCATTCCCTTATTTAAGATTTTCAGGGTTAAGCCTATCCAACATTCTGTCAGATTGTGTATGAGGGATGATTTAACCGTGCTATGGTTAAAATTTCTACCAACGAACATTTTAGGCGGCTGTTTTTGTGTGTTATGCTATTAAGAAACATAGAGGAAATGGATTTAGTTCCATGTGACCATTATCTGTCACAGGAACTATCAGGAACTACCACTAGGGGGCAGCAGGGTCCTCACAAACCACAAATAGACTTCTGCTCAGACTCTACTATTTGATAGAGTCGGGTCTGAGACTGATGCCGAGCCAGTCTCAGACCAGCCTCGGCCAGCGGCAATTAATACTCAGTTTAATAGCCTGGGAGCATCTCTATATTCAAATTGATGTGTATTCCATTTTATTGTTTTATTGCCCCCTTTCATCTAGATAAGAATCTGACTGAACCTAGATGTGTAATCACTCTCCAGCAGATGTTATGTAATAATATAATTGTATAACATCTGCTGGGAGAACTAGCTCGCCACCTGGGCGACGATCTACCCAGATGAAGGTCTGAAGCCAGCCTGTACTCTGTCAGGCTGGAGGGGGCGAGCCTGGTCTCAGACGTGACTCTATCAAATAGTAGAGTCTGAGCAGAAGTCTATTTGTGGTTTGTGATGACCCTGCTGCCCTCTAGTGGCATATCTTATTCACTTTGCATGGGTACATGGCAATTCATTTTTGTTGGTTGTATATACAAAGGTTCACAAGTAGTGAACAAGTCAAATGTGGGAGGGAACACCTGACCACTTAGGTTATCTCACTTTGCTTTGCCTCGTGAGATAACCCTCAGTCATTCCCACTACTTGTGAATCTTAGAATTTATTTCATGTTATCTGAGTCAGAAATGTTGAAAATTCTTTTGGAATTACATGAAAAGATAATTATTTACATGTTTTATAACCATTTGGTGTCCTCTTTGCCTCGACTTTCAGTCTCATTTCAGTCATTTCCTGACATATTTGTAATACCTTAGATGAAATTAAATCCAATCTTAAGTTAAAATTCTGCTATTTTAGTCTTCTAAAGTCGGCCACACCCAGCCCCTATTAAAGGCCCGGCCCATATTCAATATTGATTTCATAGCCCTCCTACCCCCGGCTCCTATTCAAGGGAGGCTCCTATTCAAGGCCCGGCCCCTATATGCGACATTACCGTATCTCATGCAGAGTATGACATCACAATTAACGAGATGCAGCCCAGTATTGACTGCACAGTACTGCCTGTAAACAAATAAATGATGCTTTAAGACAATTGTGCACCTAGAAATTGTCACCCCTGTTTTATAATTAGGTTTTAGCCTAAATTTGGTGTCCTGAATATGGCATGAAGACAAAGGCATATGGGCCCCCATTACTGTACAAACAGGTGCCACACCCTGCCTACACAACTAGTACTATCACAATGTAGAGAAACACTCTACTACACTGCATAAGGCCCTCCCGGCTGTGTGGGACACATGTATACATGTACACAGTGAGTTAGTTAGGTAGAACAATTGCCATCTTTATGGAATGGTAGATATAGGACATTATCAATATATAGTCAACAAACACATGTGTTTCAGGTAAAGTCTTACCCCCTACCCCCCACTGTGGTAGCTGCCATGTTGATCTGGAGTTACAACTGGTAATACAGGTATTGTGCAGTGTAACGGCAGAGTACTGGACCACAGAGAAGCATTTATAAGCTCAGGCGGCCAGTGTGTTTGCACCATGATCCTGGGGATATTACTTTCTCCTTAGACTACAGGGGGAGCCAAAAGTAACCATCTGCAAATAGACTCTTGTCCAGGCCCACATGTTCACATAGTGGGGCTGGGCTCGAGGCTGGTGCTGAGCAAATGCTGATTTATGCTTATCAGTGCAACAGGCAGGGGCTGATCAAGGATTTTGGAAAAAAAGGGGGGGGGGGTCCAACCCTCAGTTACCATGGGAGCTATCGCGACATATCTAGGGGGATTTAGGGGCATTGCTCCCCCAAGAAAATTTTAAAATCTAGACATCAAATGGTGCATTCTGATGCATTTCTAGACCACAATCCAGTAAAGCCTATTGGTGTACCACCAGCAGTAAATCAATGATTATGAGAACAGGGAATGAAAATCTTATTAAATTTTTATTGGACAATGCTATCGAGGGCAGCTTGGGGGGTATGTCCCCTAGAAAATTTCAGATTTATAAATATCAAACAGCAAATTTTAAAACACTTTGGTGTGTACCTGGGGTGGGCAGGGTTTCCATAAAGGGGATGCAAATCTTATGTGGTAATGCTTTGTCCTTTGTGAGGTTTTGGGGGCTGGTCCATCAAGAAAAATTTTGAAATATAGATGTCAAACTTTCAAGTTTAAGGGATTCAACTAGTCTCAGATGTGAATCTAGTATTTTAAGATATTGTTGTTTAAGGGGGTGTAGAGGCTTTAAACAAATGTCAAATTTTGAAGTTTAAAGCATTTTGGTGTACCTTCAGGAGTGAGTTTATTCACTGGTGATTAAGAGAGTTTTGTTTCATGCCAAAAGAAAACCTTCTAACATACTCATCAAAATTAACTTATATCTAAAGCATTTTGGTGTAGGCAAGCAATTTCAGCAAGGGATGCATATTTATGTCCTGATACCAAACATTGTAATGATTGTTCTTCTATAGGGTTCGGACAGCTTGTTCTCCAAGGAAATTTAAGATGTCAACTCATTGTTTAAAGTATTTTGATACACCCTAACTTATAAATCTGATAGAAGATTACCTGGGGAACTCCACATAGTATACAAACTCATAAGGCACACCGAATGCCCGATGCTTATGTGGTCACTGGTGCACATTGGGGATGTTTTTTAGTCATAATCTAATTTAATTATCCCTGAACCATTCCTATACCATAGCCTATACCAATCAAGGATGGGTTTAAGGTATAAGCTATGCCTTACATATAGGCCTAAGGCAAGCATTATCTATATCTATTATATGACGGCGATTTTTTTTCTGGATTGCCTCGTGTTAGAAAATTTTGAGAAATCTTTATATATTTTAGATGCTGTAGAGTCATAAATGTCACAATTTGCAAACAATAAAAATTATATCAGAGAGAGATAGGGGTCATGAAAGGGGGCATACAAAGTGGACATCTTGGGTTGGCCCAAAGGGGGGGTCCACCTCCGGGGACCCCTATTTGGACATGTTATGGGTGGACCAAAAAGGGGGGGGTCCTGACCCCCAGGACCCCCCCCCCCTGGATCCGCCCCTGAACAGGTAGGGGTGCATAGCTTAGGGAGTGATCAGTATTTAACAGGGAGGGGAAGCCCCCCAAGACACCAATCCGCTGCATGTTCCTTGGAAAAAAAGATGATAAATAGGCCTAAATAGATAAATGAATAAATGATAAATAAATAGATAATGAATGATAAATAAAAAAATAATGAATGACCACTGACTTGAGCGGGACATGTTGGACTGACTAGGCCACGGGAGGAAAACTAGTCTCAACCACATGCTCAGTGTAGTCCCCTCTAGTAGTTTTGACAGGGTCTGACAGTCAGCAAAGTCCCCGGTCTCCCCTGTGTTTACACAACCCACCCAATCCACATGGTTACTTTAAATATGCATTATCCCTAGGTATCCAACATCTGACCATAGCACTCTTACTAGGTGATAGGGCACACTTAATGATTGGTTCTGTATAGGCCAATTCAGGCAAACAATTCTATTAACTACATTGCCCTCTGGGTATACATGTGTTGGGTAAGGTGACAATATCTCACCCTCTTGCATTTCATATACACATGAAAAATAGGATCATAAGGCCTTTTTTTTTAGGCTCAATCATATAACTTCCTTATTTTCAGAATAAAGTTAGAAAATTCATTAGTATCAGCTTTGTATAGCTCTTACAGTGTCTTATTAGGGATATGTTAAATGCTCATGGAATGTCTACTCATGGTGTAGCTACCTGACCATACATAATCATAGGGAATGACTGCCTACAGCTTACCAGCCACTGGCATACTAACTACAATTTACACTCAAGCTAAAAGTCAGCACTGGGGCAATTATAGGACAATTAATGATTCAGCCCTATAGACTTCAGCCATGTGCACAGTGCATGTGTTTGGATACCTAGGGATAATGCATATTCAAAGTAGCCATGTGGATAGGGTGGGTTGTGTAAACACAGGGGAGACCGGGGACTTTGCTGACTGTCAGACCCTGTCTATACTACAAGAGAGGACTACACTGAGTATGTGGTTGAGACTAGTTTTCGACCCATGGACTAGGTGGCTGAGGGTATTAAGGAGTGGTCATTTTTTAACAACAGGGGGGGACAAAAAAGTTTCAGACCCCTCTTAGGGGGGACAAAAAAATGTTTGCCCCTTTTGAGCGAAAAAGCCTGCGCGCAACTATAGAATAAAAGGGGGGACAGAAAAATTTCAGACCCCTCAGAGGGGGGGACGGAAAATTTTTCGCCGCGCAAGTGCGGAATTTCACCTACCCCCCTGTTGTTAAAAAATGACCACTCCATTATTTTACAATAAATTTGAAGTTTTGGTTTTGCGCCAACTGCCTACGGCTATGGGGATTAACCCCGGGGATTAACCTTAGGCTTAAAATAAGAGTGAGTAATGAATGTTTAATGCCATTTCAACAGTTCAGGATATATGGAAAAAAAAACACACGTGGAGGGAGGGGTCATTTCTCTAACTCTAAGGGGGGTGGGCGGTGGATTTGGAGGGACAAAAAGGAAGAATAATTTTTCAAACCTCTTTAAGGGGTACGGGCAGAAAAAGTTTCATCCCTCTTTTAGCAGAAGAGTCTGCAAGTCACTGCACTGAGGTTAGGTCTAAAAGGGGAACAGAAAAAAAAAAAACAGACCCCTCTGAGAAGAGATGGAAAATCCACAAACCCCCATGGGGCCAAAAAAAATATTGTGTTTTTCAGTAACATGACTCAAAGACCCAGGGTCAGGTCGGATTTTTTTTTTTGATTTTTTTTTATCATTCTGTATATAAATATATGGGCAGATATGTCAGATTCTTTAAAATTATGATATGATATGAAATACTCACAAGACATGTGAAAAATATGCAAAAGATGTACATAGCTAAGCTCTTAACTGTACACAGATAAATAATCTTCATGAAAATGGATGAAAAATCATTAAAAATTCCCAGAATCGGGTCAGTCGGGTAACTGGAAACAAACTTTTTTTAGGTCTGGGCCTGGAACAAGCGCTGGGAGCAGGGGCTTAGGGTCGAATCCTTTATTTTCAGTTGGGGGGCTTGATGGATTTTGGCAGATCGGCAGATATTTTTTTGACCCCCCCCCCCGACCACTACAATAAAAATTATCATTACCCGGTACCCCTCCCCCCCCCACACACACACTGCCAACCCCCTCCAAAAAAAATCGGATACTCATGTGGAATGATGTGGCGCGATAACTATTTGAATTACCCACATTTTTCTTTTTCACTTTTGACCCCTGCCCCACCCCCAGTGTGAAGGTTTATTGGAGTTTGGGGGGTGTCATTTTGACAAAGAGCCCCTTGGTGGGGGGGGGGGAGGCGAAACCCAATTGGGTCCAAGCAGGACTGGAGCTGGTTCCTTGCGACATGCACTGATAAGAGCTGATAGGATGGAACCAGCATGTCCCTGGAAGTGGGTGTTACCCAGGGACAAGGTACCTACCATCATGATATGTCTTATCAGTGGGCCCAGGAAGTGGGCATTACCTCAACCAGCGAAATTCAAAATGGTGGACACACAGGACGTCCATACTAAGGGTCTCACGTAGGCAGGATACCGATGACGGCGGTCTCGCTAGTCCTGAGGACTAAGGCGTCTGCCGCGTCCGCGCTGGCCCTGTTTGCCGCGTACGCTGCAGCGGCCAGCAGCAGCCACGCGCCGATATCTAGTCCTGGGGACTAGAACGCGCCTTTACTCGCCGTTCTACAGTTTAGTCCTCAGGACTAAACAGGTGGTCCCTGGGACTATGAATCTCATCCCCAGGGCACCATGACTATTTGCTACTCTTGGATGATTATGAGCCAGGGTCTAAGTCCCAAGGACTATAATCTAGTCCCTAGGACTGTATCTTTAGTCCCTGGGACTAATGTGTAGTCCCAGGGACAATCCTTGGGACTAAGGCCTTACGTTTTATTTTTACGACCACATGGGTACGCGGAACAGCCCTCGGTGCTAGAAAGACATAGTCCCTGGGACTAAAAACTTAGTCCTGAGGACTAAAGATTATAGTCCTCAGGATGATACTTTAGCCCTGAGGACTACACATCTAGTGCTAGTGACCTAGTGCTAGTGACTAGAGACATTCCTGGTGATTGAACTTTAGTCCTAAGGACTTAAAGTGTAGTCCTCGGGCTAGAAGAATGGTTCTGAAGGCTAGAAATTGATCAATGCAGCCTTTTCCATATCTATACCCTGGTACAAGGTTCAGTCCCTGGGACTAACTGTTAAGTCCTGAGGGCAAAAGATGTAGCTGCCTGGTCCTCAGGACTAAAGATGTAGTCCTGGGGACTAGAGACATTGTCCCAGGGACTACTATTTCAGTCCAGCCGGTCCTGAGGACAAGGTCTTAGTCCCGAGGACTATGCATATCTGCCAAGTCTCAAGGGGTAGGTGGGATGTAGGGTCTTAGTCCCAAGGACTATGCTCTAGGACCATAGGCCTACCTTCAGTCCTCTAGTCACCATTGGACTACTTGTAGTCCCAGTGACTACTGTGCAGTCCCAGGGACTAAAGATGCAGTCCTGGGGACTGCAACATTGTCCTTGGGACTAGAGACACAGTCCTTGGTCCCCAGGACTGTATCTTTAGTCCCTGGGACTACACAGAGCAGTCCTGGGGACTAAGAACTAGTCCTCAGGACTAAATTTGAAGTCCTGGGGACTACATCCCTAGTCACAACTACATTAGACATCAATGCATGAATTAGTCCTCAGAACCACATGCATTAGTCCTGAGGACTAGGGAAATGTTTTTGTAGTCCTCAGGACTAAACAAGTAGTCCCTGGGTCTACGAATTAGTCCCCAGGGCTAAAAGCTTAGTCCTGGAGACTAACAGCACAGTCTTATACAAAGTCATGTGGTCTGCAGGGTAATTCATGGGATTAATGTACAATTAGTCCCTAGGACAATATCCTCTTATATATTCTTAGTCCTGGGGACTAGGCTTTAGTCCTTAGGACTTAAGCATCGCATTTTTATTAGCTATAGTCCTGAGGACTACCACTACGCCCGCGCACCTACGCGCACCGCGCGGGCACCGCGGGAGGCTCCGTTTAGAGTCCGCGTATTTAGGTTAGCGTGGACGCGCCAGTCACCTTAGTCCTCAGGACTAGCGAGACCGCCGTCATCGGTATCCCAGGGTCATTTAGTGCATCCTTACCGACAGAAGACCTCCGCACTGAATACTACATGAGTTCTGGGTGGATAAAATAGTTAGCTGATTTAGTAGAACTCTGTAAAAATGCATAACTGGTCCTGAGTAGGTACTTATTCATATGATATAAAATAAAACATGATTATTGCAGCAATGCCCATTCATTTTTGGGCTTGTTTGGATTGGGTCTGAAATGAATTTATTCACTGCAAAAAATGCCAATTATGCAGGTGTCTGTACATTTATGGCCAGCATTCAAGATTTTTGTGATCAATGCTCAGTTTTTTTTTATGTCATAAATCGAGGTTGCCCCTAAAGATATACCGTACGTGGGATTTTTTGCTCAATACCTCCGGGGCACACTAGTTATGGCATGCCGTGCTACATTAAAATATAGTGAAAAAGTATTTCCACGGCTGAGACCTAAGCCCTATGGGCAAAACCTTCACACTGGTGGGGGGGGGGGGGTCGGGGGCAGGGTCAAAATGTGGACAATTCGACTACCAATGACAATGACAATGATTATATTCTCTAAACCTCATTGAGGTACATGAGATACCCATAGCGACACTTCATTCCATGCGCATGTGCTTTTTTTTTTTTTTTTTTTTTTTTTTTTTTTGGGGGGGGGGTCATTTTGCATTCGCATAATCAGTTCTTAGTGGGGGTCCAATAATCTTATGGGTCTAGACCCCTAAATTCGACAGGGTGACATGGCCATTTCTTAAAATCGACATGTGACATGGAGCTTAGTGACAAGGACATGGAGAATGAAAAAGTTGGTGACATGAGACATGACCTTTCCTTAAAATTGACATGTGACATGTAGCTTAGTGACAGAGACATGGGGAAATAGAAATTTAGTGACATGTGACATGGCCTTTTCTTAAAATCGACATGTGACATGGGGACCCCCCATCTAGACCCCCAATCTTTGTCATAGTGGTGGTGGGGGGTCGAAATATTCTTCACTGGGGAGCAGGGCTGGGAAATGTATCTTTTGATTCCATTATTTGGTCCAAGGACACGGACCAGGCAAAAATTGTCGTTAGAAACGATTTAAAAAAAAAGGAAATTCGTTTCACATGTCGAAGATTCGCTGTCTGTGGATACCAAATAATTTCTGGGAGATACCACAAAAGGTGTTAGGTGAAATTAATGCTTGTTCTTTCTATCTTTTTACAGTCAACTCAGAATGATCATACTGAAAATACATTTTAAATAGATCTACAGACAAACAAATTTCTTTAAACGAGAAATATCATGTTTAAGGTAATAAAGTCGTATGATTAATGTGTAGTACTTTCCCGAAGATTGAGAAAATCGGAAAGTGCTGCCACCTAGTAGCGGTGATTGAAGTGACTTGAATGTGGCGCCACGTAGTGTGTAGAAGGAGTACCACAGCAGCCAAACTTAAAGGGACACTGTTTAGGTAGTCTCCCAGCCAGTCCTCGTGCCCAGAACGTAGGTACGGAGAGGCGGTTTTGCCGAAGATATGCTTCTGGAGACTACTGTTTAGGCGCATTTCGCCAATCTGCGCCGATCGCCAATTCTTCTTTGCGCCAGGTACAAATGGGCGAGAATCTAATAAATATTCTAGCAAATTTATAGAATTGATCTTTCTAATATTTTTGGAAGATAACTTTTTATGTTATTCAGCCATTGGTGGTTTAGTGGCAGGTTTCCCTGGGGCTGTGTACAAATGACGTCATGCAGGAGGGGGGGAGGGGGGGGTCCCACTTGCCATGACCAAGCATGACAAGGGGGGGAGGGGGGGTCATGGGCTGCATGACATCATGTCATCAAGAAATCACAATATGCTTTGGTTTTGGCAAGAACATAAACTTTTGTAAAAAGATTTGTAACGGTAGGGAAGTTTAATGCATTCATCTGACATAAATTTATTACCTATAGGCCCTACATGCTTGCATTCCTCAGACATCTCACTCAATGAGTGTCACTGCCATCAATGTCAGTGTAAAATCAAGGTGATATCCAGGCCACTATAAGGAGGCACTACTACTCTAGCCTACCTATACCAATTTAACCCTTTTTGAAAAGGGCCACTGCTGTGCTCAGGATCTAAATCAATACATTCAATATATCAATACATTCAAGCTCTTGAACTATATGATCCTTAATAATAACTGTTCTCGATTTTCTCTTCCCTGACAAGTGTACAACTTTCACTGTAAAGAAGGCAGACTATTAACTGTATTGGACTACTGATCTAGACAGTTTTTAAGCCCTTTTGTGACAGGAAATACTTGTGTATGATCACTAACATAGTACTCCGTGTATAACTATGGGGCATGGAAATGGTACATCCTGCATATAGGGACCCATACATTATATAAGCTGACAGTGTTTGGCATGTTTCTCTGTTCATTTGTTGATCAGTGCTAGTTCTTTTTTCACTTTGCATGTATGTTATCCTTTATTGCCAATTTACACCCACTATATGTCCCTTTGAACCATTTTAATTTGTTTATAGCTTATAGACCTTCACTATTCATATGCACTTTGGGGGGGGGGGGTATCTCTCTGCATGACGTCATGCTAAGGGGGGGTCAAGTGTTGTATGACGAAACATGACAAGGGGGGGAGGGGGGGTCAAAAATGGTCCAAAAATGCATGACGTCATTTGTACACAGCCCCCCTGCTGATGAATATAAAAATAAGTTGAAGACCAAGACCTACACGCCGATTCACCAATATCAGTGATCTGCGCAAGATTGGAGCTTTGCGCGGCGCCGATCTTGCGCAATTCTCAAACTGCGCTGCGCTATTTGAGAATTGCGCAGATTGGTGATCCGCGCGCTACAGACTCTAACACGACGTCCGACCCATTGTGCAAAAACGTTTTTTTAACGGTTGGAAAACTTTGGGATAATAGAAAAATGTAAAAAGCATTTTTCCGAAAAGTTTTTTAGCTCAAATTTTTAAAGTCAAAATAACATTTTTTAGCGCCTCCCCACACCGCGTAGCGGCGGCCCTGGGGGGGGGGGGCACTTCATATGTCTTGGTACCACATGTGTGCGGCTGGCAAGGCCACTTTTTGGGCAAAATCTCCCTAACAAGGGTCCTATATTTGAGAAAAATCCCCCTAACAAGGGTCTACTTTTGAGAAAATCTCCCTAACAAGGGTCTACTTTTGAGTCAAAAGCCTGCGTTTCAGGCAAATTTTGCTAATTTTTCGAGAAAGTTTTCTCAGCAAATTGACAATCTTTAGTCAATTTTCAAAATGTGATTTTATTGATCAGAATTCCTCCCCAAAACATTTTTTGGCTAAAAATGCCCTAACAAGGGTGGACTTTCAAGGGTAAAATCTCCCTAACAAGGGTAAGGGTTGTCAGAGGCTCAGCCACACACCCCCGTCAAAAAAAATTCAAGTGCCCCCCCCGGGAGCGGCGGTCCCGCGAAGCAGGACGGGAGGCGCTATGATGATTGCATTTCCCCCATGTGATGAGGTGTCACAATACAGAATCCACAAACTAAATTCCCTCGTATGCAAGAAATGACGTTGTGACCGCTTAAAAAAACGCAGGGAGGCGTTTTTTACGCGGTCACAACCGCATTTCTTGTTTCACCTACAAGTAGAGTATTTTATAGGCCTAGAGCGTTTAGGCAGAGCTCTCAACTCTCACGCATCTGGCGTGAGTCTCACGCATTTGGGGCTCATCTCACGCACTCACGCAGAGCAGGCCATTTCTCACGCATTTTAGGCCTCAAAAAATCAGTATATGCTTGTAGAGTGAAGTTTGCCCTCTCCTCACTGTTTGGTGTAGCAAAGTCAGCCAAATTGTCTTTATTTTTTCAAAATTTCCTTGGGGGCCAGGCCCCCTAAACCCCCCAATTTTACCTAAAATGTGACAATATCCCTAATATTTAGAAATTTCTGAGCGCCCCGGCAAAGTCTCACTCTTTGGCTTCATCAAAACTTGAGAGCTCTGTTTAGGCTAAAAAGACTTTTTTTTTGTAGTACCGTATGTTAGTGTGGAAGCCATTTTGTGCAGGATAATTTGGGCATTTACTTCTTCAAATTAAAGGATTAATCAAGAAACACTTCTTCAATTTGGATTCTCTGACTCCTCGTGGCCCATGCTGAAGGACCGGAAGTACTACCTTTTATTAAGTTGTCTCCAGTTAAAAATACAATGCTAGTTTACTTCTCTCACCACAGAGGGCGGCACAGTAGCGCTGTTCCCGCGCTCATTTACCGAGGATCGTGGGTTTACATCCTAACACCCCCACTTAAACTTACGATCGATACATTACTTATGTATACAATTTTGAATAACATATATCAGATATGATCAATACAATATTTATGATAACACATCAGGTTATCAATACATGATGATTTAGATTTATGTACCCATTAGTACACTCAGGAACTTCACAAGCCTGGGTTTTGCAACCGGCTTTGTGAAAACATCGGCAATGTTTTCTGCTGTGGGTACATACTCTAGCTTGAGAGAATTATTCTGCACTTCATTTCTCACAAAATGATATCTGATATCAATATGCTTAGACCTTTGATGATGTACAGGATTTTTAGCTAGTGCCAATGCACCTTGGTTGTCCCCATACAAAACAACACTCTCTGTTTGTTTAATACCAGTCATGTCGGTAAAAAGTTGATTAAGGAACTTTACCTTTTGGGTAGCAGCTGACAGAGCCATATATTCAGCTTCACAAGTGGAAAGTGCAACTGTCTGTTGCTTTCTACTTTTGTACGAAATGAGTGGACCATTGTTGGTCAACCTGAATGCATAACCAGTTATGCTCTTTCTGTCATCAGATGCACCCCAATCGGCATCACAAAAGCCACTGAGTTCTAACTCAGCATCAGATTTCTGAAATCTTAGTCCATAATCTAGTGTACCTCTGATATACCGTAGTACCTGCTTGGCTCTACCAAGATCAGCTTTGGTGGGATTCACCATATGTTGAGATAGTTTTGTTACAACATAACACAGATCAGGTCTTGTGATTGACATACAATAGATGAGGCTTCCCACTATTTCTCGGTACTGCTTAGCATCAGCTAGCTCTTCGGAATCCTCATCCTTTGTAGTATTGGACCCTACATCACAAGGAGTCGATCTGGGTTTACAATCTTCCATTTTGAACCTTTTCAACAACTTCTCGACATATTTGGTTTGGTTCATTTCAATAGATCCATCTTCACATTTGAACTCAATACCTAGGAACCATGATAACTTACCAAGATCCTTCATTTTGAATCTGGTGGACAGAGACTGTTTGACTGTGTTGAGTGTCTTCTCATCGCTTGCTGCAATTATAATATCATCAACCCAAACTACAACAACAGTCTTGGAATTTTGTTCAAACTTAGTATATACACATGAATCAGTCTCAGACTGTTGGAAACCTTCCTCCTCAAGGTAAGTGTCCAACATGTTGTTCCAGTTCCTACCACTTTGCTTTAAACCATACAGAGATTTATTAAGCTTGCAATACAATTTCTCACCATTTTTACCTTTCAACTCATAGCCTTTTGGTTGTTCGATATAGAGTTCACAGTCTATCGGCGCATTCAGATAGGCTGTCTTAACATCCATCTGGTGAACAACCATGTCCTCTTGGACGGCCAACTGCATAAGCATGCGAATCGATGTGATACGGGCAGTGGGTGAAAAAGTCTCATGATAGTCAATATTTGGGACCTGAGAATATCCTTTGGCAACAAACCGTGCCTTGTACTGTTCATCAGCTTTTTGTCCCATTTTCATTGCATACACCCATCTACCCCCCACTGCAGATCTACCCTCAGGTAGTGTGGTGAGTTCAAAAGTATCATTGTCAATTAACGCATCCATTTCTACATCCATGGCGTTCTGCCATTTTTGCGCATTGTCCGAGTTCATAGCATCAGTATATGAGTTCGGGATGTGTGACATACGATAACAATAGTCCACAGTGGTGGTTACATAGTCCTGCAAATAGCCAGGCGGATTACGTCCTCTGCGGGGATACCTAGCATTGTCCCTATTACCCTGCAGGTTTAGATCGGGTTCACCACCAACCCCATTCTGAGGAGCATCATCAGCTACATCCAGAGCTGGGTAAAGTTCAGGTTCTACCTGCGGTGTGGTATACACCGGTTCATCACAACTGTCTGTTACCTCCTCAAACTTATCAAAGAACTTCACAAATCTTACTCTACGCACAGTGTTACGCTCGGGAATATACACAAGATATGCTGGGCTACACTTATTATAACCTACAAAGATACCCTTCTCGCCGCGATCATCCAGCTTCTTCTTTTCCTGTACATAGGCATAACACACAGTACCGAATACATGCATACCGCTCAAGTCTGGTTTCTTACCTGTGAGCGCTTCGAATGGTGTCATATTGACCCTGTCATTGAAACATCTGTTTCTGATGTATACACTACACATAACAGCATAAGTCCACATTTCTTTAGGTAATTTGGCTTCTAATAACAGACATCTTGCCATATCAAATATTGTGCGCCAAGATCTTTCTACTGTGCCATTTTGGTGAGGTGAATAGGGAGCTGTTTTCTCATGTTTAATCTGATTTTTGACCAACAGAGCTTCGAAACTTGCACTAGTAAATTCGCCCCCATTGTCTGAACGAATACACTTCACCTTACCATATGGTGCACAGTCAGCAAGGAACTTCTCTGTAGCTGTTACGGTGTCGCTCTTCTGCTTCAGAAAATAAACCATGTTTACCCCTGAATAGTCATCTACAAAAGATAAGGCATACCTGAAACCGTCTCTTGCTGTAGGATCAATTGGGCCTGCGAGATCACAATAAACAACATCAAGTGGGGCCTCTGCCCGTTTATCTGGATCATGATTTCTGAACTGCGACATTTTACCTTTTACACAGGTATCACAATCAAAACTGTTCTTATCGCTGATTTTCATACCATCAACAACTGACTCGAGTTTCATTCAATCTCTTACATTACAGTGACCAAGAATTTTATGCCACTCTTCCACTGGGTGGGAGCGAACACTAGATTTACCAGTTTTGTTGAGAAAATATAATCTACCATATTTCTCTATTTCAAAGCGAGTACCATCTGGCGCATTTAATTCGACTGAGTCGGGACTGAATTTAACACTGGCGCGTTTTTCAGTTGCCGCTTGCACTGAAAATATATCCTGCTTATAGGATGGGACATAGAGGGCATTCTCTAAAAGAATGTTGTGTGGCCTACCTGTACTGTCCTGAATTTGTACACTGGCTGTACCTTTACCTGCCACAACACCGTTTGTACGGCTGCCATCCGCCAACTCTATGTAGTGTTTCTCTGGAACAAAACTTTCATCAAATTTGACAAATTTGGATTTTTCGGTAACAATATGAGTAGTTGCACCACAATCAACCAATAAACTATACAGGCTAGTTGTATTACAAACATCCGCATAATCAACGCTAACCTTGAATGCAAATGCATGACCCGGTTTCAAACTATCGTCGCTGGCTACTTTAGCCGAGTCCTTCTTCCTACACTGATTTGTATAGTGAGTTTTGGTTTTACAGTTATTGCACCACTTGTTACCCTGCTTTTTATTTTTACACTCTGTGTCCTGGTTTTCCGCAAGCATAACATGTATAACTCGGTTTGCTGGGGTTGTCACTCTTCCCGGCATCGGACACAGTTTTCATCACATTCTCCTGTCTCGAGTTTAACTCAGCGTCACTCGACCGGCACTTTTCCATCTCCTCAAAATTTCTAAGTGCCACTTTAAAGTCACTGAACCTATGGTCATCCTTTTGGGTGGTAACAGTTCCAAAAGTATTATATTCAGCTGGAAGACCTTTCAGAACCATAGCAACAAGTAAACTGTCACTCACTTCTTGCCCTGCTTCTTTCAGCGCATTTGAAGCGGTCTCCGCACGTATGACGTAGTCGGTGATACACTCATCAGTACCTTTTCTCAATGATGTCAGTTCAGTGTAAAGGGAAATAACCCTGGGCTTACTTTTGCCTTTGTAATGGTCTCTGAGAATTTTAAGAGCCTGTCTGCCATCATCCTTAGCATCTCTCATGATAAGGGATAAGCTCCTATCATCCAAATACTGTACCATTTCTGCATATGCCTCTGCCTTTTTTATCTGCAGCTGCAATACCATTCCCAGCAATTGTATCCAGTAACTTCATTTGCCTCATGTGGCCTAAAAATCTACATTCCCAGAGTTTATACTTGCCCTCATCTCCATCAAACATCAACCTGTGCCTGGGACCATGACCTGTTAGTGTGGAAGCCATTTTGTGGAGGATAATTTGGGCATTTACTTCTTCAAATTAAAGGATTAATCAAGAAACACTTCTTCAATTTGGATTCTCTGACTCCTCGTGGCCCACGCTGAAGGACCGGAAGTACTACCTTTTATTAAGTTGTCTCCAGTTAAAAATACAATGCTAGTTTACTTCTCTCACCACAGAGGGCGGCACAGTAGCGCTGTTCCCGCGCTTATTTACCGAGGATCGTGGGTTTACATCCTAACACCGTATGTGTTTCACCTTTTTATGTTAAACGTTTGGGAACTTAAAAACAAAATCATTTTTACTGGGAGAGGTTTGCCACTGCTTTTTATTTGAATTATTTCTTCGCTGGTACCACTGCGGGATCGATGCGATATGCCCGCTGACCTTATGACGTCACGAGTTCTAGTAGATCTAACATGTGACCAGAATATCATTTATGATTTGCATAAATTATGATTTGCATATCACACTTCAAGCATTGGCAAAGTACAAAGCCTTGGTATAGGCGAGTGAAGCGTGCGCTTCACTCGCCTATACCGATATTTAGAAAATGCCAATGCTTGAGGTTGCTAGCTACCTGCCCTATACCGAGTGAGGGAGGTGGGGACCAGCCAAAATTATTTCCACCTTGTATCCCATTAAACTCTGCCTCGTTTTGCAGCTCTTCAAAGTCTTGGGGATAGGCCCTTTTTGGATATACTAGGTGACATTTTCTCCCAGAGTTAGAGTGTGGCTTATAGGCCCTACATGTGTACAGCTCCACAATACGTACAGACTTTACGGTAGCAATGTCTCTAAAACACACATTGTAGACTAACTGTAGTGCCGATTAAATCTACAAAGTTTTTTCTTCTCCCAGTGGAGTGACAATATTATCATTTCACCATCCCCTGTTTACCCGTGCATGCACATGCTGTCAAGCTACTGACAGATTCTAAACATTTTAAAAATACACTCCCATTAATGATTTATTGACCCCCCCTCCAGGATCTAGACAAGCCAGTGTATATATGATCAAAATGACACAATATGTTTTAATAAAAGAACTAATACACATGTAAAGGTGATCTAGGAACTCCAATGTTAGAGGCCCTGGCACCGCAAAGTACAACATGGGTACCGACCCAAAAATCGTTGGTAAATTCGCAGGAACCAGTGGAGCGCCCTGATTGGTCAATGGGTGGCCATGTGACCTTTTAATGCGGGCATGCATTCGCCGTGCCAGGGCCCCTTTAAGGCACCAGTCATGCGATTTAAGTACATGATAGGTGATCCAGAGCGCATTAATTCTGATTAAAAAGGTCAAAAAAAAAAAAAGTATTTTTTCGATATTCACCCAGTGTGAATTTGAGTGCTGATAACATGACGAATAAAGGTACATCAGAAATAGACATTGAAGATACCGTAGTGGCATGTATAAGAGCCTGGGCGCTTATTGATTTCAGTCACATGGCACCCCCTGTGCTTAGGCCTATATGAGACAGGCCCTTATTTGAATATGGTTTTTATCGGTTATTTTAATTTCAATATGCCTATACCCTCACCGCTTATTCGAGACCGGCACTTGTTTGAGACCCTGGCGCTTAAATGGGGCATTATCGTAGGATGTTGCCAACGTAAATGGTACACTGCACAGGAAGTAAAGAATTTCTCTGCTATCTAATTTTTATACCTCCACCCACTAGAGAACTCTAGGCAGATTCTTATACGGGACTAGCACATTGCTAGTGATGAGGAATTCAGCCAGGTGGCTCAGGTAGTCGGGGGCTAAACCTAAAAATAGCCTCTTTGTATAGTTAACTTTGATGGTTTCCTCCTCATTCACCATGCGTAGCTATTCTGTAAAATTTATATCTATGGATAGCAAATACTGTCAACTTTAACTAGATAAGTTCGGTATGAATCTAATACTTAAAATAGAAGAGAAATATAGCTTTAAGATTCAATAAGAGACCACATGTCACTCAGATTGAATACACCCAGACTATTGTCTGATTATCAAGCTAATCCACTCTCCTAACACCTGAAACAATGGGGAGGTACTTAGGGTGATTAAGATAAAGGGCAGGGTGCAGCTTATCTCCCCTATCAGTCTTATCAATGGCCATTGTTCTGTGGTGGGTGAGAGTTAAGATAAGAGATTACCCACAATTCTCTGACAAAATCCAAGATCGCGTCGGGGGCTAAGAACAAAGATGGCAACCTCCAGGCAGGGATAGCTATGTGCCCTATACCATGCTGCTTATACCTACCAGAAAAAGCTTGATATAATATGAGACAACCGAGCATTAAGAGATATCATCCAATATGTAAATGTTGGCTTGAGCAATAATATCAACCTTTTATATCTACCCTCTAGTCCATTACTTATTGATGTTTGGACTGGTGATGACCGGCTTGCTGGTATTTGGTCAGTTGAATAGAACAGGTAGACCTATGTTGGCATGACTCAAGTCAAGTCTCGAAAAATACACTGTAAAAAGTTACTTTAAATTCACTAAAATACGTTATAATGCTATTTTTTACAGATAAGATGTTGCTGTATTTTGAAATACAGTTCACAATAAATACAGTCAATATGAAAAACTCCCCGGACACCGGCTTTTGTCGGCAAATCACTGCCCGGCCTGTGGGAATAGCCAGACTGAAGGACTGAATGTCTGGTTATAGCCTTTAGACCGTCGGCTACAATTTGGGTTTTGCCTCTAGTAAATCTGGCCACAATCACGGTTTTTACAGCTTAAAACAAAAGGCCTTTCTGTTTGGTAAGGTTTAAAGAGTTAGGTTATCAAAATAGTGAGTTGATTCTTGATTTTCCTTATCTTTTTCTTGACAAATGATAATCTTTGATGTATTCGGTCCTGCCAAAATCAATCCGGGCCTGCAGGATGATATAACATATGAGAGCAAAAACTTTTCATATAGACTGTAAATATGCGAAAAAAAAAGAGACAGTAAACTTACTATAGATTGGCTCGAACATGCAGTAACTTTAGATTTCTTTTTCTCTTCTAGTGAATATGATTAGAGTGAATATCAACATATAGACTGCTTCTTACATCAAGTTAGAGCAAGCAGGGTACTGTGAATTAAGGGAGAAACAGATTGTAAATAAACTTGCCACCCAAATTTGCTGTGAATGTTTAACACTTACTTTTTACAGTGTAGAAAGGTAATGCACTTTGGACATTAGCTGAGTGGGTTGTACTACACAGCACACACACACCGATACAAATGCACACACACAATGGCAGGAGCAGCTATTAGTAAGGGAGACGAGGCATTTAGCGGGATCAGTCAGTATACTATCACCATGCTTGACAGGCAACTAGAGATCAGGGCCACGCTGCTCTATATCAAACACTATCAGACTCTCAGCAATGAAAACCCAAAGTCAAAAATGGAGCTGACGCCTTTCCACTCTGCCCTGATAAGTGGTGATGAATACATAGTGAACATTATACTTAACTCACTCCAGGATCCTCAGTTGAAAGTCCTATTGGTCAACACACAGTTGGTGAGTTCGGAGCAGCAGGAGAAGAGGCAGGATCAGGTACCTGCAAAGATGATATATTTGTCTTATATCTTACATCTACTCAGTCCTGAGGATAGACTGCAGGTTTCAGAACTGATGGAATACCTCATGGGTCTACCCTCATCCACACCTACAACATCATGGATGGAAAATGGACTTTATTTTGAGGTTCCCCTTGCACTGGCCTGCTGCAGTGGGAATATTAACCTTGTCACCACCATGCTAGCACAAGGGGCAGAATTTACTGCCACTGATTCTAGATCAGAAAATGTTATCCACAGCTTAGTGAGATTATCAGAATTAGCTCCAAGGAGGGCTGTGGAGATGTATTCAGTCTTGATGAATGACATATGTGATGCAGAGGCAAGGCATGCCATTTTAAGAGGTTCCAACCTTGAGGGAAAACTGCCCATTGACCTTGCTGCAAAACTGGGGCTTCCAGAGATCCTCAAGGTCATTGTAAATACTGAGGGTGTTTACAAATTCAATTTGGTTGATTATGGACTGATTGAAGTTGTACGGTATGACATAACGGATTATGAATCAGAGGAGGCAAAAATTCACAAAAGTCTGCTGTACTATTTGACTGACTTTGATGAACAACAATTGGAGAGAGCTCAAAAATGTCGTCTGCTTTCATCAGAACCCTTCAACACTTGGATTAACACAAAGTTTAACTCCAAAAAGGGACTCATGTGGACTTTCATTGTTTACTGGATCATTCTTGTCGTTTCATTTTCACTAAGCCTTCAACAATATGCCAGAACTGGGTTTATCAATTTGTTTTATCTTATTTTGAACTTCATTATGTCATTTGCCTATCTTGCAGTGGAGATATCCCATAGCAAGGCAAATCTGAGAGAAATATGGATATCCCTGAAAGGTGTATTTGTGAGGGGACATGTACCTGTGACTTTCACCTTTGCTTACAGGTTCTTTCAAATCATCTTTGCAACCCTTGTTTTATTTAGTACAGTCCTGTTCCCCCTCCGGTGTAAAAGCCCTGATTTTATACTGGTGATTTACATAATTTCAGGTTTATTTTGTGCCCTGTCTTTGCTCTTCTTTGTTCAACTAAATTCTTATGTTGGACACTTACTGATCATTCTTCAAAAGATTGTCTTTGATACACTCTTCTTTTTCTTCATGATGGTTTTAGTGTATATTGCTTTTGCCCTTTCTCTTTTCTTGCTCCATATTGATATTTCCCCGGCGGATTGTCTGAAAATCAATGATACAAACACCAATGAGAGAAGTTCATTAATGGAGCAATGTCGCAAAGATAATCCCTCTTTTCCAGACAACCTCTTGAAGGCATTATATGAGACTGTTCTGTTGATGTTTAGTGTAATGGCACCTCGTGACATCTTGTTTACCTGTGCACGCATACCTGAATTGGCCGTCTTCCTTTATCTTCTACTCCTTATCATAATATCAATTGTTCTTGTCAACCTGCTCATTGCCATTATGACCAAGAGAATAGATGAGATCTCAAGGATGAAAGACAATATTTTGAAACTAGAGAGAGTTTCTATAATTTTGTACATGGAGGAAAGGGTTAAAACTAAAATTGCCATGACTGGGTTTCATTACTGGCACTGGCTCATCAATTATATTTGCAGCAAATTAAGGCGTTGCAGAAAAGGCAAAGTTGAGGGAAGGAAAAACTTTGGCAAAACCACAGACGGTAAAGTTTATTTGTATGTAGCAGAACATAGGTTTTCTGAAGATGTACGTTAATGCTGATAGCAAAGTGCATGATTTAGAAAAATCATTTGAATTTCTGTTAATAGATGTATGTAAAATAATGGTAAGAATATTAAACTTGTAAAATCAATAAACTACAAGGAAGTATTTAATCTGTTACAAAAATGGTTATCCATAAATGCCAATAATTGTTATGAACATTGTTTTAATGAAAAGAAAGAAAAAAAGGCAAATATATCAATACATTTCAGTTAGACAGGTCATGTATGAAATTACATTAGTATAGGGGGAAGGCTTTTCAGTTACGATTGCAAATGGGAGAGTCAGTGTTAGATAATCTCTCTTTGTCACCGGCATCGTAGTGTATATTTAGTGCGGTTCATCCGAGAGATGTGCTCGTATGGTGCTCGTTCCTTCTATGCCAACCAGGTGTCGCTTCGCGATACCCATTTGGTACAAGAGGGGGCAGCACCACGCCTCGCATCCAGCTCCTACTAAGGAGCCGGGCGATCCGCAGAAGGGGACTGGACCTAGTCCAGTCCAGACATGATTCTGCACTTCTCAAATAAAGCCCACCCGAACAGGTGGGAAGTCTAAGGGCTTTGCCCAACCCAAACTTCTCGTGTTGTGTGATACTTATAGTATTTAAGCGAGTCTAAAAGCCATCCAACATAAACACATAAAACGAACCGTTACACATGTTTCATATTGTATCTGTAAGTCAGATAGGACCATAAGTACCAACCCGCACACTATTAAGTGGGGATGAGATCCTCTGCCCTCTTTTTGTCTAAATGCCTTATTGTATGTTTATATCGTATTGTATGGCACACTTATTCTTATGGAAATACTTTGTAACTGAATTGTTCACAGTTGTAGTTTACACAGACATCTGTATACCGACCGCACATGATAGTGTATATGTGTCAATTGTATGCTAAATGTCGTACACTGTTTTGGTATCATGAGAGATCCTTATAGCCATTAGTGCTAGGTGTAAATTTCAATCTGTTGTGCCCGATGAATTAACGATTATTATTGATTATAAATGGAATTGTAACTGCATAAATGTCTGCGATGACTTATGTTTCATGAGACAATAAAGTAAATTCAAACGTATAAAAAGCCTTAATTATGGACAGGATGGTTGAGAAGGTTACAGAAAATCATACACTTGACAAATCATGTAACTGGATCTCATGAATAATTGAAATTCATAAAAATGATCTTCATGGTAATTAACACCAGATTTTTATAAGAGAGCCATCTTTATTAAAGTAGGATACAATTTCCCAATAATTATTAGAAACACCAGACCTCTGCAGAATTGAGGCATTTGGCATCTATATTTTTCTTTACCACTGTGTCAGGTATTACTGAGTCATGAATACAACTACCGTAATCCCCTGTGTATAGGGCGCACCTCGCGTATAAGGTGACCCCAGACTTTATAGATCTGCTAGAAAATTCTAAAAGGAAATAACCTTTGTTCTAATCAATGGATTTTCAAAATTCGAAAAGCTATGGGTAGCTAACCTAGAACCACTTTTCAATTTACGGAATTCCTTGGGAACATTTTACTCTCAGCTTTTCCTCATCCTATAAGGCGTACCAGGGGCTTATCCTCATGTATAAGGCGCGCCTTATACGCGAGGTATTACGGTAGTATTGATACAATGCTTAGGTGCCCACTTTGTTGGGTTACGTGCTTGTCAATTTAGCACTCTTTACTTACTGATAGAATGGGTCAGCATTAAACATAACGACATAAGGACTGTGTATCACTGTAAATAGTAAATACTGTACATCTACAGCAAAAGTTGCTGGCAACAATTGTTCCAGTAGATTTTGCTGTAGGTCTACAGCAACTGACTTGCTGTAAAGGTACAGCAACATCTCCTGTTGAACTACAGTAACTTCTACTGTAAATCATACTACTGTTGTTCAACAGCAAAAGTTGCTGGCAACAATTGTTCCAGTAGAATTTGCTGTAAATACACAGTAGATTGTAATTTGCTGTAAATGTACAGAAGGTTGTAATGTTTTGGTCATTACAAATTGGTTGGCTTGACCAACTAGAGATATGTAGTTGGGTCATCATGATAGCCAGCTTTGTAGCATTATTTATGATTAAATGGGTGTAAAACTAGCCATTAAGTATCACACCCAAGTCACAACAGGCAAGTGTGGTGTATTACACCATCTTTGCAACAGGCACTTTAGCTGATACACTAGGAAGCTTGGTGTCCATACTCATATTTACTTCCAAGCCACAGAAAATGTGTGTGTGACAGAATATAGAAGTTTCTGCTTTAGTTTACATAGTTTAATGAAGAGTTCCACATGTTATCAAACTAGAATACAGTATGTTCACTCTTGTACATTATTCAATTATGTGACACATTTGACTTCCTTTTCATAGATGAAAATATATTCAGCTTTGAGTCAAAATTATCTGCCAAAGAGATACTAAGGCCACCTGGTGCCAAAGCACAGAACCAAAATGTCTACAGCAGTACTTGCTGTAATCCTGCATCTACAGCAATACACTCTGTAACTGAACAGCAGGTGTTGCTGTAATTGGGGCTACAGCAAATATATGAGAGTATATCTACAGCAACACTTGCTGTAATGTTGTATTTACAGCAACAAAGTTGATACTTGTACAGCAAAACTTGCTGTATTTTAGATTACAGCAATGTCTACTGTATGATCACAGCAAGATCTGCTGTATGTATACATTAACTTTTTACAGTATAGTGTAAGGAGATCAATAGATCTGACAGAGTTTAGTGTTTGAAGTTGTAAGTAGGGTAAAATAAACCACCCCCGTACGTAAATCTACGCACATTGTAATTTCTGTTACTAATTTCCCCCCTTAAAAAAACAACATACAATCAATGGCACTATACTTTGAACTGATTTTGATGAGAAGGAAGGATCCGGCCCCACCTTTAAATCGATAAGTATCGTGATGCGATGGCCTTCATTGTTTAATGAAAATAGCTGGTTGTATAACTTTGCATTTATCCACAATCACTCTAATGGGCCCCAGTCATTGGTCCATTGGTGCTTAAGATTGACCCTTACTAGATTAGGACCTGGGCGTATTTGAATACCTGTGATTGAATGGATTTTAGAAGTTTAAAACTCCCACCCTGTAGATCTAGATGGGGCCTGAGCTAATGTGAGAATCTATGCTAAAAAAGACCATGCAATATACATGGCAATCACAATCTTAATAAATTCCAAATTGGACAATACCAACAGTCCACACAGGCAACACTACCAGCCTACCTAAGGGAGCTTGCTCCCTTTAAAAACGGAAATTCGAGAGGAAAACGCCATACCTTGAGAATGATTTGTGCATATTGGAACCATTTATTTCGAACCTGCTACTCACCACCTTTAACCTATCTCTATTAGGTTATGTCATGGCCCTAAGCCAGATCTCAGATCTTTTGGTGTTATTATTGGATCATTGGTATATAAACACTCGACTGGAAAAGATCCAAAAAACAGGCAATTTATATATGCCTACTCTTTATTCAGTATTTATAGAATAAATTCAAACAGTGACAAAGCTTAAAAAAAAGTGTCATGTTGCCAAAATTCTTTCAAGTCCACTAATGCATTAATAATGCGCCATACCCTTTGGTCGTCATGACGAGTGAACGCAACCCAGCAGAATGTATGTGCATTTATAATTCATGAAAATGGTACTCCCGGATGTTGCACTAATGGACATGTCAGAATATGTTAGTGTACTAGCCAAAAAAGGTTAAATGTTGTAATGGCTATACTATACTCTGTAGGTTACATTGATGCTGTGTCATCCCACACTCTGAGAAATAATTGTTAAATCTACCAGGGGTCCTCGTCAAATCTAAGTGACCCACCATAATTGTAATGTAGTGAAGAAGTTTAGTTTTCTACAAGGAAGCTCCTGATGCAATAGAGTAAAGTAAGGTGTTACAAGTAATTTCAGTAAAAATAGCAGTGAAATCTTTTTCCTGAAGTTGCCAGAGATCCGCCATTAATTTGATAGCAATTTTCTTAGAATGTATATAGATCTGGTTATTTGAGTTGCCATGGTTACAAAGTGGGTAGAAACCACAGTCAGTGGAAATATCATGTATCAGGTACTTTAATCATTTGGTGCATCATAGTGGATATAGATTTTCTGGGAGGACCTGGCAGGCTCCCTGACTGTGCGGTGATTAATACATTTATTAGTGGAAGATTTTACACCTACAAGTGGACACTGGAGGAGGCCATCCTCATCCCTTTGAAAGTGTCACTATAGTCCATAAATTTTAGACCTGGGGTTTCACATACATTTCAATTAACAACCCTGGAGGAAGGGTGTCAAAGTGTCATTAGGGTCATTTGCTTGTAACCACTGACTATAAGACTATAAGACTCCCACTGACAAACCATTAGTGAGGCCCTTTGTCGGCTTCGCCAGGTTCTGGTAGACAGCCTTTAGTGGGTGTGGTCAACCAATGGTGAATCGGCTGATTATCGCCCATATGCCAGACAGTTTCCACAATTGAGAACAATAGCACACTGTGTATAAAGGTGAATCCACAAGTACACCATAATACCTTGTGGAGAAGGCACACACCATCTATACACTGAAAATAGTGAACAGCATGAAATGAATCAGGCAAAACCTGTCAGATTTAACTTGTCAGACCTGGCACAGACTAATTTATGTTGACACCTTATATCACAACCTGTCTCTCTCTAGGGTTGCCAGCAGCTATAGGGCCACTTGCCTACCATCTAAAGTCATCAAGACCAAGAGTTCAAACCAGCAAGTTACATTTGACAGGTTTTAAATTGTATTTTTTGTTGTTGTAAATGTTGTTCAATTAGAAGACCCTAGCAACTCTACATGTTTTGTATTGTAAGTTTGAGTTTGAGTTTAACAAGTTTATTGGCCAAATAACATCATACAACACGAAGCTTTTCAGGATCAGCCAGGAAATGACAATAATTATAACCATACACAAAGGAAAAATTATTTCACAATGCATTGCATATGGGAATACAATAGGCGCTTACTAGGTGATTCCAGGTTATGCCAGCAATTAGTCTTTATAATAAAATACATTGATATCAGAGTGGGCTCCCAACAGACACATACTTATATTCAATGACATACTAATCTCAATTACTAAGTAATTTTCAACACAAATTGCTTTTTGGATTCCAATTTCTGAACATCAGCATCCAGTTTATCCCAAAGCACCTTGCCTCTGACAAGTGGACTCATATCATATGCAAGGCACGTAGATCGGCTAACATTTAGTTGCACTTTAACATTGCCGCGGAGTGCACGTGGTGGAACATATACATTATCTGAGTCCTTAGAGGCATCGAACATAATGCCAAGGAGACATTTATTCCTTCTTACCTGTAATAGCTTACATCTCGACCTTACATGTAATTCATGTACCGTTATATCACGAGGGTCCCTAATCCGATAACATAATCGCAGGCAATGATTCTGCATGGTCTGCAGTTTATTCACCACAGAGTTAGGACCACATTCGTGTATAAAATTGGCATGTTCAATAGCAGGTAGCACCATTTGTTTATACAATTTTACAGCAAGGTCAGTGTCAATATACTGAAGGATCCGTCTCAATTGGTACATTTTTGATTGAAAGACGCATCCTGATTTCAGGAACAATCAGGCGATATACCCAGTCTGTATGAAAACGTTTTGATCACACAGGACAACTCACAAAATTGTTTGTCTATATAAAAACTATGATGACCAAAAATACACATAAATTTGTCAAGGTTTTTAGATATAAAGAGCGATATTTACAAAATATTGATGCATTTAGTTTAACTCTGTCGAACAATTAATCATGATCCAATTTGATTGAAAGTCACAAAACTAGCATATATATGCCAAGGTCAGTTCATCATAATCATACATTTGATCTGGCCGTATTGCATTTCTACCAGACCTGCACTTATTTTGGCAGTTATAGCTGGTTCGAAGCAGGTTTCCCTTTGCCCACACCCCATATAATTCCACCACACCTTGTTCCTGAAAAAGAGCTAATGATTGAGTAAATGGCATAATTGTAATTATCTATCCAGTGGCTCACATCAAGTCATTGTAACAGTGCCAATAGTTTGTCAAAGCTTGTTTCTATATCTTGTTGTTAGCTGCCAGATGTGGATTGGCCTCATGATGTAGTTATCACCTGAAGTGGCAGAGTTGGCTGTCATTCAATTAAACCCTTAAAGCGGCATTAGTGGGGTAGATAGGCCAAAAAATGGGCATGATCGTTCATTTTGTGATAGATGTGTATAACCTGCCACAGGGGTACTTTGTAGGGTACTTTTTCATTTCAGGAAGGGAGACCTGAGTAATTCCTATTTTATAGGTCATTTTTGACAACCTGAAATTAGGTCAAATAAAATATGACAAAATAAGCATTAATTTTCAAAACATCTTAATACTGGTCAAATCAGTTTCCTTTTGCAATCAGAGTGTGCCCCCAGATATGTTATAAGCCTTTAAATTAGTTGATTTCTTCATTCTGACCTTAGATGAAATCATTTGCATAATTTGCATATTAGTGCCCCATAGCTAGGTCACAGGGAAATTATTGTGACAAAAATGTGAAAATTGTCAAACAGATACTCTGTAGGGTACTTTTTCATCTCAGGAACAGAGACCGGCTGATTTTATAATATTTAGGTCATTTTTGATGTCCTGAAATAGGTCAAATGAAAAAGGAGAAAATAAGCAATGGTTTTCAAAACATCTTAATACTGGTCAAATTACTTCCATTTTACAATCAGAGTGTGTCTCCAAAGATGTTATAAGCCCTGGAATAAGTTGATTTTATCATTCTGACCTGAGATGACCTAATTTGCATAATCTACATATTAGCGCCCCATAGCCAGTCAAAGGGGAATTATTATGACAAAAATGTGAAATTTGTCATACACATAATTTGTATGGTACTTTTTTTTTTATTTTGGGATGAGAGACCATTAAAACCTCTCTTTTGAAGGTCATCTGTATGACCTCGAATTAGGTCAAGGGGAAAAACATTACAGAAGCTTTGATTTCTTTTAGATGAGTATTCATAGTCAAATAATATGTGATTAGTATATATGCATTCATACATAGCAATATCATGAGGATTATCTCAAAATATTCTGACCTAATTTGACCATATTTGGTCAATTGCAATGAGATGGGGACAAACCCATTTTTCACCATGGGAAGGGGGCAAATGTGACTAAAGATTGAACGTTTTGGAATTTTTTCATTTCCGGACTAAGAGGAATCATTAGTTCATGAAGGTGTTTGTAATCAGGCTCAATCTTCATCTCAACTTATTCATTCATTGAAATGCAGTATGTCTGGCGGCTGAAAGATAGGTAGGTTATCATTTTGTAACAATATTGTTTGGTATTGCAAGGTAAGACAGATATGTTTTGCCTTAAACTAGCCATCAATGGGAAGGCATATGACAGCCATCTTGGATATTTGTTTACATTGATCTGTGTTAGACCTCTGTGATTCGAACCCGCGATCTCCCATGTTTTTTTTTTGTTTTGTTTGAATTTACTTTATTATCTCAAATGTCAAAAATACAATTTATTTGTCCTTTTTGTTGATACATCGATAACCGAATCTTCACACATACATGTCTTGAATACCGGTAAAGTTCATAATTGATTCATAGATATATCTTGTATTAATAGTTATTCAGTATATCAATATCCAACAGGAATGAACATAGAAAATTCATGTAAATATAATCAGAACTTAAGTCGAGATAATATTGAAGGAAGAGAACCTCATCCCCACAGAAATCTGTGTATGGGTTGATTCTTCTGGTTCAACCTTTCTTCTAATCTTTGTAAGCTAAACAGTTGACACATAAGACAATACTGTTATAATGATGTGATGATGGGGGCACATAAATTTACAAATCTTATAATAAATCATATTCTAGTCATTGTTGTGATATCTCTGAATTAATAAGTACATAGTAGGCTATATTTAAACAATAACAAAAGTGCTGCGCTATGCTCTGGCATACGGGAAGAGATTTGCCAGGTAGCTTCTGGAATCAGCTTTAAACTGTTTCAGGCTAGTAGCATTTCTTCTGGCCGCTGTCAGAGCATTCCAGCTAATAGCACCCAGATATTCTACACTTCTTGCATACATTAAACAATTTGGGGTTATTACAGTAAGGGTAGGAGCATCATGTAACCTGGTTCTAATATGTCTATTGTCCAAGAATATTTGGTTTCGGGATCTCGTATACATATAGTTTAGAAGGTGTATATATCTCCTGTCACATAGAAAATTTATCTTATACAGATTGTGGATATGGTTTGTGTTAGTTCTATGAGGCACCTGTAGACATATTTTAATACATCTATTTTGGTAATATTGTAGCGGGTCTAGATATTTATCAAAAGTGCTCATAAAACATATATCAGCATATTCCATGTAAGGTAAAATGGTAGTTTTATGTATCTTAATTGCAAGTTTTCCATCTAGGTATTTGCGCAATAGACACAATTTGTACATTTTATAAGCAATTGTCTTAAATTGACTAGCTAAGTGTAGATTATAATGTAATAATGAATCCAATAGTATTCCAAGATATTTATAACTGGGTACAACCTGTAGTAATTGGTCGTTTAACCATATATCTGCTGATAACGTATTCAATTTCCTGGAGCTCGATGAAAATATCATTATTTTCGTTTTTGCCACATTAATAGAGAGTTTATTTTGAACACACCATGTATAATAGATTTCAAGGTCATTTTGTAGTTCACATTTGGCTATATTGAAACTATCATTAGCAGAGTAAATCACAGTATCGTCTGCATTTAACTTGATTTTGCATTTTTTAATACAATTTGTTACATCATTTATATATATTAAAAAAAGTAGTGGACCCAAAATAGAGCCCTGAGGTACCCACAGATCACCCTCTCCTTCTCAGACTGGATACCATTCGCTAGGGTAGTTTGGTATCTATTTTTGAGGTAATTTTCAAACCAGTGATAATTATCTGATCTTATACCATAATGATGTATTTTAGTGAGGAGGATAGAGTGGTCTACTGTGTCAAAAGCCTTGCGTAGGTCTATAAAAGCAGCAACTGTGGATTTACCAACATTTATATTCCTCTTAATATTATCAGTGAAACATGCCAAGGTGTCTATTGTACTATGACCAGGTCTAAAACCACTCTGGTGGGTAGTTAAAATATCTTCTTTCAATAGGAAACCATATACTCTATTATGTACAATTTTCTCAATTAGCTTACAGGGTAGAGGTAATAATGATATATGTCTATAGTTGTTTACCAGTTTCAGATTACCAGACTTTGGAATAGGTGTAACTCTAGACATTTTCCATGCATCCGGTACAGTATTGGTCAAGAATGATAAATTGAACAGTTTAACCAGTTTACCAGGGTCATGCTTGAAAACCTTTTTTAGAACAGTTGTAGAGATGTTATTTATAGCAGAAGACTTGAACACCTTGATCTCATTTATAAGCTTCATAACCTCTTGTAGATTAGTGCTGAACGGCTCAATTTTATCCATTATATAATCATTATATGTTTTCCAGGGGATATTTAAGTCTTTAGCAAGAGTAGGGCCTATATTTACAAAATATTGATAATAAAATCAGGAATTTTGTTCGGGGGAACAGGGGTATTATCGTTGTCGTGGTCATTCAAGTTAATATTTTTATTTTTCAATCGGTTTGGTTGGCCAGGTATTTAGTTGTTAATAACTCGCCAAAATTTTCTAGGATCATTCTTATGATTTTCTAATTGTTCTTTAAAGAAATTTTTGCGGGCCTTGTCAATTATTTTATTTGCTTTATTACGAAAATTAGAGGAGATTCTCCAATCAACATCTCTATCAGTACGTCTAGCCTTCCATAATTTTTTTCTCTAATTATTTCAAGTATATTTTGTGTCATCCATGGGTCCCTGTGTTTGGATACTAGGAATTTGTGAACCGGACAGTGTCTATCCAGGATATCACGTATTGCTTTTTCATAGTTGAACCAGGCACAGTTTACATCGTTGGTATCATTAAAACTAGTCCAATTATAATTATCAAATTCTCTTAGTAGGGTTTCATCTGTTAGACGTGCATATGAGCGACCAGATATATATACTTTTTCTTCTTTAATTTTCCATTTTTTTCTTATCAGATATATGGGTAGGTGGTCTGATATATAATTATTAGCTACACCTGATTTAATACAATTTGGTTTGATGTCAGTAAAAATTAAGTCAAGGATTGCTTTTTTACGCGTGGCATCCTTTACAACTTGTTCAAGACCATAGGTCTTCATACGGTTCAATAGATTATTTATAATATCATTGTCTTCCACTACATTAAAGTTGAAGTCGTCCATTGCAACAATTTCAAATCTAGTCCTATTTTCAATGTTTACAATTATTCCTTCCAGAATATTTATAAATTCATTCTTGTCTCCATCAGGAGGTCTATATATATTTAATATAATTATAGGTTTCATATGTTCCTTGGTAATAGATACAATCTGAATTTCTATATCTTTGTCTGACCTGTTAAGAAGTGAATATATGTCAGAGTCATGTGATAAACCATGTTTTATAAAAATACATACACCACCACCAGTTTTAATATTACCTTTGACATCAAGTACTTGTCTATCTAATCTATAACGAGTGTAACCATATAATTGGTAGTTCATTTCATCGTCTTCATTTTTTAACCAAGTCTCAGAAAAGGATAACATTTCTAAATTTGCTGGATATATTTCTGCACATATTGTGGCATAATTTGCTTTAAAACTTCTAGCATTCAGGTGCATGAAGCGCAGGCCTCTGGTGCTTTTTAAATTAATCATGTTATTATACCGCATAGCCTTGTTTGGGTTCGAGATGGATTATTACAATATCTGTATGAACAAATTGAGAACGTATCTACCATATGATCCGTTAGGTATGGTTTTCTTATGCCTCCCATCATCAATATACATGTTGACAATTTTAATACCAAATCAGGGACATCTGCCTTTCTGCAGTCCCCAACACTGGAATACATTGTTGGATTGAAAGAGAACGTTTAGGTGGGAAAAAACTTTTTCAGCATATAGGATACATTGGTACATAGACATAATATAGAAGGTATTAAATAATACAGTATTTATATAGAACATTTGGTTCAGTCCGAGTCAGATCATTCAGGGTTTGTCACCTTGAATTGTGGCCATTTCTAGTCTGATTTCTTCAGCTGTTGGTAAGGGTTGCTCTTTGGTGTGTTGGATGTGGATGTTCATCAGCATTTCCCCTAACTTGTTGGCGCACTCGTGGTCATTGGTCGCTACGTTTTTGATGGTTATGGAGTTCTTCAGGCCAAGATGAAACCCAGATCCATAGGTCTTATTCAAAGTAGCTTCATAGAGGTATTGACCCTGTGTTTGGGTTAGTTCATGGAGTAGATCAGGTTGGGAGAATTTAATCTCCAGTAGACGTCTCATTATTGCTTCGTCCTCATCAAACCATTCGTTAGTTAAGTTGCATGATTTGGCAGCATACATACTGTCAATTGGTGTTTTTGCCATGTTTACACGTTTAGTATGTGTACTTGATTACATACTACTGCTTTTTTGGCTTGATATGCTCGTTCTACTGAGTCGTATGAGTGGCCTTCAAATTTCATGTCACATTTGTAGAGGTTTGAGAATACCAAATGTTCTCCTTGGAAGGCTATACCATCAGGAGTTGAGACAGTTTTAGCATGTTTCAAGGATAATCCCATGGGCAGATTACCAATATCTTTATACGCATAAAGATGGTCTTGAATTACGATTTGGGTGCCCCTGACTGTGCAATCTATACCTTTGCTTTTAGCTAAGGCTTGGATGGATCGGAGATCTTTTTGCATCAGTTTTTCCTCTTGGCTAACGTCATCAGCTAGGTGAATGCCTTTCCATGCATTGTTTCCTTGTAAGTTCTTGATTTTAGAGAAGATCTGAATCTTGTAGTGGGCCGATGAGAATATTATTACAACCGGTCTCTTTCTTGGTTTGAAGTTGGGATTCCTCTTTTGATTTTCATTTGGAGTTTGTTTTTTTCCTCTTCTATACAGTGCCTCTGCTACTGAATTATTGAAGTCTAAGCCCAGGTCGTTTATCAACTGGTCTAGGATGTCACGTAGACTTCCAGGTTGATTTTCATCAATACCCTCAATAATCAGGATTCTTTTTTTTTCTTTCACCATCAAGTTTTGTGAATTGATCAGTGTGTTTCTCAGAGGTTCCACATAAGTTGGAGATGTCAGAAGAGGATTTTACAATTTTATCATCGTGTTGAGATAGTACTGTATCATGCTCACCAATCTTGTGTTCAAGTTCAGGGATCGTGGCAGTTTTAGACTGAGGTACACCATCGGGACCAAATAATCTTGTTTCCATTCCGTTGAGAATAATTAATGTTCTCCTAGAGATGTTTTCTTGAGACTTGAGTCTGTTGTCTAACTCGGTTATCTTGTCAATTATAGCCTTGGGAGAGGCTTTGTACTTCAATGGAGGAAGATATTTGACTTCTTCATCGTCAGAGTCACTAGATTCATTTTGTATAGCTCCGTTTTTGTTTGGAGCGGAAGCCGCCATGTTGGGTGACCTTGACCCGTAGAGTTAGGCGTCAAGATTCGGGGAGCAATACGTATTTTAGTAGTACAATTTAGACTCTATTTTCGTATGCGTTGAAAATGATCATAATTTTAAGAATTCAGAGTTCAGTCTCACTCCTAAAGATGTGGAATCATTCAATAAGTACAGTCTGTATTGTAGAACATCATATGATCATGGAAAACTTCTTATGAGTATGATTTACAAACTGGTTCGTGACGATGTTGACCTGGTCGCCGCCATCTTGGAAAGTTTTTCCGCTAGGTTCCCTCGGTATAATCTTAATTATACCTCAGGTAAGTCTTACAGGTAAGTCTCGAATAATTTCAAAATTATAGGGCATTGGCCATTATAGACAAAGAAGGAGATAGACAGAAAAGGACAGAGAAAATTAGATGGGGACTGAGACAGCCAGAGGGAGAGATAGATACAGGGACGGAGAGACAGAGACAGAGACACAATGACAAAAGAGACAGGAACACACAGTGTATAGTCAAAGAGACTTTTATATATTCGTCTATGTGACTAAGTTTATGATGCTAAGCATCAGTATGACTATAATTATGGTGACTATATGACTATCTAAAGTTAGTCACAGGTTACTATAGAGGGATAGCCATAAATCGCACCATCACTTGACTAACATAAGTTAGTCACTACTGACTAAGAAATTTAACCATATTTTTATCAGTTAGGGCTGCTGATGCATTATTGCATCATGCCCATTGGTTGTCATGATACACCAATGAAGTGCTGGTGAGTCTGCTTGCCAGCACTTCATTGGGGTATTGTGCTGAGCCTCTGGGAGAAGTTATTTATCAGTGCTGGAGGGTGTTGCTTCTATTGTAAAAAGAGCTGTGAGTATCTGCCCTCTTTTCTAAACAAGTTATGCACTGCTTCATCAAAGTAATTGCACTCACCACATCAGTCTCAGAAGTCACCTGCCTTGTTTAGAACAGAGAGAGCTGCACTATCAGGTACCTACTCATGTCACACACTCTATAGTATATCATACTGACTGACTTCTCCCAACTAGGTACCTACTCAAAGGCTGCTTTTTAGCACCATACTTGAATGACCACTTGTGAGCAACAAAAGGGACAAGTTATAGCTACATGAAAAGAAAGGACTGGAAACAAGGGCATTTTTAGCCAGCTCTTCCTTTTACTATAGGAGCAACACCCTCCTGCATTTATGCATCATGATGACCAATGGGCATTGGCTGCCCTTAAATGGCTAAGGGGAATGAATTGAATTCTGGCCGATAAATGTAAATTTGGAAAACTATGGTGAGCATATTGAACTTGTAAAATGAATTCATTGCAATGAAGTATTCAATTTGTTACAAAAAATAGTCCTTAATTGCATCCCAAACATTGGAATGAATGGTTTTACTACAAGAAGAGCAAAGCACAAGCACATTCAGATATTTCAGTCAGGGAGATCATGTATGGAATTACAAAGGTGGGAATAGGTCTACACCCACAAATCATCATTAATCTGTCACAATTGTAAAAGGAACATATAATCATTCTTAATATACCGTTTAACAAATGGTCTCATTTATGGACAGGGATTATGGCTCACAATGCTGTAGAAACCCATTTTTAAAATCTTCTGTTAAGGCATCATTTTCTGATTGTTGCACAATGTCCCACATCTGCAGCATTGGACGCACGCACAAGGAGTCATGTCCGAATTTAGGTTTTTGGCGTTGATCTTATTTCTACATTTACATGGTTTTGCTTATTCATGATTATTTTTTACAATAGTGCAATGCCCCTGTTCTTTACCTGCTTGGGAGGATTACCTTGCTGTCAACTTAGCAGTATTTACCAACTGATAACACGGGTCAACATTAATCATAATGACATAAGGACTGTGTAAAGCGTAAGGAGCTCAATAGATCAATATCTGACAGAGGTTAGTGTTTGTAGATATCGTTCAGGTATACCACCCCCGTACCTAAAGTATGCATTTCTGTTTGTATTTTGTACAGAAAAAAAACACACAGCTCTGTAATGGCCTGTTTAAATGACGCAGTACTTAAAACTTGCTGATGCAGGGGTGCATGATGCCCATAGGTCGTCATGATGCACCAATGAAGTGCTGGCAAGCAGTCTCGCCAGGATGGATTATTGCACCAGTGGCCCCTAAAGGGATAATAATAATAATAATAATAATAATAATAATAATAATAATAATAATAATAATAATAATAATAATAATAATAATAATAATAATAATAATAATAATAATAATAATAATATGATGATGATGATGATGATGATGATGATGATGATGATGATGATGATGATGATGATGATGATGATGATGATGATGATGATGATGATGATGATAATGATGATGATAATAATAATAATTATAATTGCTGATCCCAATTATCATGCATTCTTCATCTACACATCATACTGACCACAAAGGGGTGATATAGGGTTGGCATGGGGCATCAATATATGAATGGCCATGGACAATGGATATGATGTACTGATAATGGTTAATGGACCTCTGTGGGTTAGTGATACACTGTACAATACACTGAAATAACTTCAAAGTCCTTGTCCCAAAGTTGCCAGACATACGTCATTATTATCACAGATATTCTTTGTACCACCACACTGCCACCTGGGGCCTCATTGTAGAAACTACATTACTTCACTGCAGTATAATTGGAGTGGTTCACTGTTCGATTTTGTGAGGAAACCTGGTCGATTCCTGTTTTTTTTTTTTTTTTACGGTGTACTCTGTCTCATAGAACTAGTTATTTGAGTTCCCAGCAAATCTGTGTCAACTTTTGTCATGCTGCACCAGCCTCACCCCATGCGCTCTTAGGACTTGACGCGTGGGTGATCACGGACCATGACAAGATATGACGCATGCGTGAACATCCCAGCCAAATTTGTGAAGTTGAGTCAACATGCGTGAACCTTCACCAACAATGACACATGATGACATCATGTGTCATCACACATTATCACACACACTGACACATGGGTCATGACACAGTATCACATATATTGACGCACAGACTAATTTATGGGTGGGGGATAGGCAGGGGGGGGGGGTTGCAGGTGGTTGTGGATTTCTGATATTTCATAACTTTATTAACATCAATTCAGCTCTTCATATGCTGGTTCCCATTGAAGATATCTCTCCTCTGCATGTCATGTGTTGCCCACTTTGCTTGAAAATGGATAGATATTCTGTCAGCTGTGTGAGTTGAATTTTCCTTGTATCAGTCTTGAGAATGCCTGTTGAAATGATAAGAAATGGTCATAAACAAACAGCAGCAATCTAGTTTTCACCACCCACTCACATCCAAATTGATAAACAATGACCACTCCCATATGGCAGCCTGAATCCCCCAGAATTTCCCTGAGCCTTGCTCACATATATAGAAAGTTCTACATTAATTTGGGGTGTTGAGACAAATAGCTAAATTCAGCAACAAGATAGATGTTCAGGGATTGTAGATATTATCAATGTGTTACTGTATAAATACTTATCACATAGGATTTAAAGTCAAATCAATCTAGAACTGTGTGACCACCTACCACAAGATCTGTTCTCCATGGCTGCCTCTGCCTGACTGTTTTGAAAGCAGGAGGAGAACAAAGGAATGGGAGGAAAATTTGAAATGGACCAATCAAAACACAGAATAGTACATAATGTGTCATTGTGCGTGAAGTTATGTCATGGTGGGTGAGAGTTGGCGAATATTGACGCATGCTCACATCTCCTCACACAGTCTGTCATGCTAATGTTGGACAAAGTATCTGCCCCTATTATCACTCCATACAGAGTTATTTAACCAGCCTATGAAGAGATCCTATATATTTGCTCTAATCAGCTGTGACCTAGCTGATCAGTAGACATTAAACCTTCATATCCCATCAAACCAGGACAAACAGATACTTAGATATCATGTAAAACATATGCAATTCCAATTCAGTGCTATGTCCCATAGACAAAACAAATGAGCTATTATGTCTAATGTATGCACTAAATCACATATACTTGGCTATCATTATGTTCCTGATTCATATGTATTTCATGCCATGTAAAAAAGAAACTTGCTCTGTGAAACATAAATTCTCATATTGACATTTACTCCATAGGCCCACTCTGCAAAGTACAAGCCATGAGAATCCATACAGTTTCCATAGTCTCTTATTGTTGAAGGCTTGGTGAAGAAATGTCATGCTAGGTGAGAGTTGACAAGTATTGACACATTACTGCTTAACGCCTTAGGCCTAGAAGGAAGAGTGTAGAGGCAGGACTTGGAGGAATAAAAATATATTTTATTTGTTATATGAGATAACAACATTGTCATAAAATATGTTTTTCATTTATACTGTATGTACAATACACATTTGAAGTAGTATGGTAATGTGATAGTTGAAGAATAATGTTATCGCAGAGTTGAATAAATAAATAAATGCACAATAAAACACCTTTATAGAAATAAAAAGGGGTTTAAAAGTGGTGAGGGTGGGTGGGAAACGAAATTTGTAGGTGTTGACTGGGTCGGAGCGGAGAGTTGAATGGACTGGGTATGGGGGTTACAGGTGAGAGGGGAGGGGATTGGTGATAGGTGGTGGTCAGGTGTGGTAATTAATGAATGGTATATGCACCAGGTGGTGCAATATATATATGGGTTGGAGGGAATGTGGGAGTGGGCCACCAGCTGGCAGCAATGAATTCCCCTGAACGCCTACACGTCCATGAGACACCCATTACTGCTTAACGCCTTAGGCCTAGAAGGAAGAGTGTAGAGGCAGGACTTGGAGGAATAAAAATATATTTTATTTGTTATATGAGATAACAACATTGTCATAAAATATGTTTTTCATTTATACTGTATGTACAATACACATTTGAAGTAGTATGGTAATGTGATAGTTGAAGAATAATGTTATCGCAGAGTTGAATAAATAAATAAATGCCAAGCCTGCAAAGAGTATGGGTGGGTGGGAGTGGGATAAAAAATTATATTAATGTAATGACGTAAGATAAACGTATAAGATAATGAATAATACGACATGATGATGTGTGACAGAGTGTATATATGTGGTAGTGTCCTTAATGCTGATACAAGCATTTTACAAGCTGCTGGTTGACTTCCTTGTTTGAGGAATTAGCAATGTATTGACGGTATATATTTGACTTCCAATCAGCATAGCGCTGGATGTCGAGTTCAGTAAAGCCTGCATTATATGCTTCAGTGGCTGCCGTTTTCCTTAGACAGTGTAGTGTGTGGGCCTTGGGGTCTAATCCCAAGTCTTTGAGGCCATGCTCCCAATGGTTTCGTACTTCCGAGGTGGGCATTGGCTCCCTGTTGTCTCTGAACATGAAGAGAGGGTCCCTGGTAGACTGTGTTGGAATGTCCTGGCATATTTGGTGCATGGCCGTAACCACACATAGAGTTGGGTCTGGTGACGGGCAGAGCTTCAGTGTTCTTGATTCTCCAGTTTTCTGGAGTGTCTTGCCGTATTTTATAGTCACTTTCAGATCTTGACCCACGAACTTGATGTCTCCTCTTGTGAGGTGGTATGTAGCGGAGAACGCCTTCTTTGATGGGGGAGTGACCTCTCCCGGCCTCAGTGCGGCGTAGTACTGTAGCAGTAATGCTGCCCTGACTGTGTTCTTGAGTGGGGTTCCTTGTAGTGAAATTAATATGGGGGCCAGTACATCCATGGGTACCACCTCCTTCACTTTTGGAACATATGTCTTGTCTCTGTTTATGGCTTGCATGGCCCTTGTAATCCGCATGTGTGACATTGGTGTAATTTGTCCTGTCACCAGGGATATGTGCACTCTGGCCTGAGATAGATAGTTCCTGATGGTCGCGGGGGCCTTGATGTGACCCTTCAGGTACTCCAGAAATGTGCAAACCATTGAGTAGTGTGGGTTGTACGGGTCTCTCCTGGCGACCCACATGAACGCCAAGTAGGTGCTCGCTCCCACTCGGTTGTTGGCTATTGTCCCCGGGGCCCTGGCTTTCTGCTGTCTCGCTGATGCTTGGCACTGCAGTGATGTAATTGCCGGATCTGCAAAACAGTTTGGGGTTAATGAGGTCAAATAGCTCTAGTTTCGGGGCGACAGGCAAGAATTGATTCTGAACGACCATGCTATGAGTGTCCCTCATGTGCTTGTCACTGAGGTGAGTTCTACTGAGTTTGTCGGCTATCTCGTTATCCACCCCTGGTACATGCACGTATGAGATTGTCAGATCGAATTTTGCTTGAATATGCCATGCTTTCCTAGCTGAGTCTAGAATTACTCTATTTCTGCCCCGACCAGTGGTGAATACTTGTACTGCACTTTCATTATCACAATGTACTCTGACATGAAGGCCTCTGTGTGCATCAGTGATAAATGTGGCAAGGGCCACGCCCACGTTGGCTGCTTCCAGTTCAGTTATACATGTGACAGGGTCCTTGATGTGGCAGACCTGTTTCCAGTACGCCCTAGTGCCATCAGTGCCCCCAATACCTGATAGACAGGCATCCACATATATGTCCATATCCACTAGGTGGCGGGGTATCATGGCTACTCCATTCCACTCCCTGCAGAAGTTAATAAACCAGCGCAGATCAGTTCTCATCTCAGAGTTAACATTAATATAGAAGTGGCGCATACTGCGTAGTGCCTCCAGCAGTTTACTGATGAATAAACGTGCTGGGCGGACACATTTGGCGATGTGGATTAGTCTCCCTAAAAGAGACTGAAGCGTTTTCTTTGTAATAGAGCGCTTTTTGATCACATGACCCACCTGATCCAGGGTTCTGTTGATTTTGTCCTCCGGGACGCTGAGGGTCATGTCACCCGTGTTTATGTCTATGCCGAGCCACCTGACTGCTTGTGATGGAGGTTGGCTCTTCTCGACTGCCTCAGGGAGGCCTAGCTCTTCTAGTAGGCTCTTGGCTCTTCCAAAATCCGATGCCGCCTTCTCACTGTTAGGGGAAACAATGATAAGGTCGTCAAGATACATGTGAGATGTGATCCCTTCAGATTTCAAGACTGCTACAATTGAGGTTGCAATTCTCTGCATGCTAGAACTGCTTGCCCGTGCACCAAATGGAAGGGTGGTGTCACAATAAAATTTTTGTTCCCATTCCATACCCAACAATGGCCACGACAAGGGGCATGACGAAAAATTTTTATAGGCTCGACTGACATCCGCCGTGCTGAGATGACAGTTCTCGCCCATTTCCAGAATGTCCTTGACTAGGTTATCTACTGTGGGTAGAGAGTGTTGTCTAATTTCCCCACAGACTGTGTTCTTCATTATATAACTATTCACGGACGACTTTCTAGGGAATGTCATGTCAATTATCACGCGTCTGTCACTAGACTCACGTTTCTCCCTTGTCATCAAGGGGGACACATGCATCCAGGGCGTAAATGGGGGCGTGTCACATGGGCCAATAAGGCACCCATGTCCCATTTCCTTCTTTATGAAGTCACCAACGCTCCTCTTATATTTCAGTGCACTAGAGTGGTTTGGTATCCCAGATGTATCGCTGACTGGACCCAAATACCCTAGTGGGAACCCGAACTTGACATAGTCTAGTAACTCGAATTCCCCGAGTAGAGAAAGGTATTTATCCCAGGCAGATATATTTAGTGACGTGGGCAGCGGTACCCGCGCACCTAGGGCGTTTGGTATACCGGTAACTCTGACTGCCTCATATATGTCCTGCCATCCGACCGTATTTTGCCCATGCATGGAGGGCCAATTGTCTCTGCGATATTCAGCGAAGAAATGGGGAGACATATCTATATCCGCTGCTACTTCGTTATTTTCACATGCCTGTCTTATTTTATCAAAGTTAATACTCGTACCTGCAGCTGCTCGAGATGTATGGGCATTCTGATCGGCCATGCGACTGGCGTGCTCGCCGGGAGGTTGGCTACCACGGGCCGCCATGGGCGGCATTGCTAATGGCGGTGCTTGCCATGTGGCCGGGATGCTGCCCAGTCCATTTCTGTTCCATGGTGCTTGTGATAGGTTTTCTAATACGAAGTCAGCCTCAGACAACAATTCTGTAGGGCTGAAATCTAGCCCCGGGCTCCGGGTGCCACCATGACAGTTGTCGTCCAACCTCTCGGCCTCCGCGAGATGGTGGTACGGCCATTGGGGGCCAGGTGGCGGGCCCGGCGTGGGCGTGGCTTGCCACGAAGTGACGTCACGCTCGTTGTTGATATTTACAGGCGATACACGTGGCCCGCGCACGTGCTTCTTGTTTACAAATAGCGGCTGTAATGCATTGGGCGCTGGCGGAGACGAGATCCTGCTGCCCGCGCCGGAGTTCAGTTTTTTGAATGCTGCTTTGTGTTGGCTTGGTATACATCCCCCGACACCGTTCCCCTGTTACCGTTTGGGCCAGTGGGCTGATGTGTGTGTGTCGATTGAAACATCTTATTGTTGCATGCTAATACCGTGTGTGGGAGCTGCTTTCCTTTAGCATAACAGAATGCACATGCATGAAGTAAACGCACACCTTGGTTGTCATGGTGGGCTGTGAATTTACATCCCTTCACACTGTTAAATTGAGGGCACGTGACTGAGATGGTTTCTGAACCAGTAAAATTTACATTGGCCGTATTGGAGGCACTCTGGTTGTTGGGCCGTTTTTCCGCCCCGTCTGGTCTAAATGATAGCCTGAACCTTGCATTCTGAATCAACTGGTATTGTTCCCACTTGAGCTTCTTTTTCTCAACTTCGTCAAAGACAAATTGTGACCAGGCCAGCACAGATTTCCATGGTCGTGTTAGAGAATCAGATGAGACTTCATGGAGGTGCTTATGCATATGTGAGAAGTTCTCCTGCTCAAATGCAGGGGGGTACTCTAATAGAGCGAGGAAGGCATTCAAGTATTCACCACTGGACATGAAGCTCCTAATTTCCAGTTTCTGTTTCAGAGTGCGGACCCCTTCTCTCTCTATGAACATATATGGCTTTCCAATGAGTTTTTCGTTGAAAATGTCACTAATGAAGGGGTTCTTACCATCGCTCTTCTGATGTGCCATCTCCTCCCGTTTTATGCTGGCGTCTATGAAACCGTCCACATTGGCCTGCTGTCTCAACTGAGCAGGCGGAGGAAGTGTGGCCGGCGTGTTTGTGGACATGGGCTGTCCAGCGCTGTCGCTTGGTTGGGAGATTACCTGAGTGGCTGATGTAGGTGTATGTTGGGCTGGCTGCAGTTTGATGCCCGTCGACACATTGGTTGCCTTGACCAACAAGGCAAGCTGCGTGGCGACTGCACCCATTTGGTCCTTGACACCCTGTATATCACTCCTCATGATATTCACCTCCGACTCTATAGCGTCCAAGCGGTATGAAGATGAGCCCGACATGATACTCCCTGAATGTTGAGAACCATGTCGAGACCTCTGTGTAGTAGTAATATATGTCCCAGACCGGGCTGTTGAGTGCCGGGACCGGGCGCCATTTTGAGACCTGGAGCCTGAGGGGGCTGTTGACGGTGCCCGGTCGACAGTTCTAAAAGACACATCTGGGTCTGGGGACGATTGTGACCCACCTACCCATGTCTGTGTGCGGTCTGATGCTGTGCTTCCTGCCGACGAAGGGAGTGCTGTATGTACTGAGGTGGCACTTCTGCCACTCCGACGTGATCTGAGGGAGCCGGTAGTCGACCTCGTGGCCGGCCTGATGTCCGCCATAGTCCTCCCGGGCAGGTTAAATAATTCAAGACTCGACTCTACGACCCTTGTGCTGTTAACAATTTAACACTGGCACTTAATGGTGATGTTTATGATAAAACTTGTATTAAGAATACCGTATGGCGCCAAGTGTATAATGTGATGTTTCACAAACGAAATTTGTAGGTGTTGACTGGGTCGGAGCGGAGAGTTGAATGGACTGGGTATGGGGGTTACAGGTGAGAGGGGAGGGGATTGGTGATAGGTGGTGGTCAGGTGTGGTAATTAATGAATGGTATATGCACCAGGTGGTGCAATATATATATGGGTTGGAGGGAATGTGGGAGTGGGCCACCAGCTGGCAGCAATGAATTCCCCTGAACGCCTACACGTCCATGAGACACCCATGTTGACATGTGCTCACCCTGGTCCCCTCACATCTTTATTGAAGTAAGTGAAGACATGTGAAGCTGCCTGAGAGTTGACAAGTATTGACGAATGCTCACCCAGTTCCCATCACATCCTTATGGAAATGAGTAAAGACATGTGAGGTTGGGTGAGAGTTGACAAGTATTGACACATGTTGACATTTGCTCACCCAGTTCCCCTCACATCTTTATGGAAATGAGTGAAGACATGTGAAACTGTGTGAGAGTTGACAAGTATTGACACATGTTGACACTTGCTCACCCAGTTCCCCTCACATCTTTATGGAAATGAGTGAAGACATGTGAAGCGGTGTGAGAGTTGACAAGTATTGACACATGTTGACACATGCTCTCTCAGGTCTTACTGAAGTAAGTGAAGGTTTGTCAAGCTGAGTGAGAGTTGACGTTGTATCACACAAAATGACATTATTCGTTATCACTCAATGTACTCACACATTCCTCACCCAGCATGACTCATGTTCACTAGGATTTGCTGGGTTACCATGGTTACAAAGCGGGTACAAAGCACAGTCAGTGTACATAGCTTGTATCAGGTACTTCATCCATTTGGTGAGGTACATCATAGTGGGTGTGGTTTGCCGATGGTGAATTGTTTGATTATCGCCCACAAGGCAAACAGTTGAAACTTCATCCTCAAATGAAATTAAATCTGTACATTGCTTATTATTTACATTCACAATTTGCCTAATTTCGTACATTTGGAAATTCAAATAATACACATGCTGTATTAAAAAGAATCAGTGGAATTCACAATTATGAATAGACATATAACATGGGGTACATGTATATACTTTCCATTCCATACGTTCTTCTTTATCCATTGAGCTATTTGGCAAAACTGTGAAGACGAGATAGGCCATGCACCTTTCTCTACGTTCTCTTTGAGGAATTTACAGAGGTTCTTCCTCATTATCCTTTGGCAAGACCCTCCTGTCCACATTTTCATTATATTGTATGATCAATGCGTCAAGCATTGACGTATTATCAGCTTAGTCACAGTGAGCTACTTGGCATGTCAAACATTCTCCATCTGCTGTGATAAAATACCATAGAAAATACACGGTAAAGGACTGCTTTGCCACAGTACTAAGATAGCAAAGAGAGACGAGGAGTAAGTGATTGAGTAAATTATGTTTGATGCTACACTGTAAAAAAAAATGTCATCAAAATAACGAAGGGTTCCTCATCCCAAAGTTGCCAGAGATCCATCATTATTTTTACAGAGATGTCATTATTTTCACAGAGATTCCTTGTACCACCCCACTGCCACCTGGAGCTTCTTGTCAAAACTACACTGTCTCAATGTTGTTTAAGTATGGTGGTTCACTGTTCAGTTGTACAAGGATCCCTGGTAGATTCAACAGTTATTTTTTACAGTGCACGCCACATTAGTCATACTTGTTATATCCCGGAGGTTGTTCAAGAAGGATATCCCTAAATTCAACAAAAGATCTGTTGTAAAGCCACGGGTGCTTTTGCAATTATAAATAAAATATTCCCATTTTGCTTTTTGACGGACGAGCTAAGGAAATCTGGTAGGGAGTGATCATTTTTTAACAACAGAGAGGCTGGTGGGTTTGTGTGTGGACACGTGAAAAAAAGTCTCGAAAATTCTTCAAAATTTGTTTGAACCCCCCCAAAGGGTCAGGAATTGAATGCGAATGTGCCCTTTTAGTTTATAGTAACGCATGGGCTTTTCCACTGAAAACAGGTGAAATTATCTTGACCCTCTGGTCAAGGGGTCGAAAAAAATCAGACCCCCCCCCTCAAACCCACCAGCCCCCCTCCTGTTTTTAAAAATAATCACTCCCTTAGGTTCGACTTACCTCTGAACCTGGGTTGTTTATCGAAAGCCACAACCTCTCCCCCCCGTTACAGCTCCCTGTTACAGGAAACAAAAAAGATCTAAAAACTGAAGGGGCATATCATTTGTTCAGAGGTCCATTCCTTCATTCATCATTGAAGTGCCAGGAGCTTTGCAGGTTTGTTTATGGATCTGTCAGATCTGGATATGGTTTGTGATGTGGTTATCGGCTGAAGTATTTCTAGTGGGTACCATTATGTTGACCCTTTAAGGACCATTAATGCATTAATACATCATGCCAATTGGTTGTCATGATACATTTCATGATGCTCTGGCAAGTGGCTCACCAGCGCTGCACTCAGGCATCATGCTGACCTTATGAGCTTAATGTATACCTGTAGGGTTGGCATGATGCTCCAATGAATTGTAGGTGCTGAGGATTATCTCCTATATCAATATCCAAGTCTGTATAAAAGAAGTAAAAAACGTTCACATGCCTTAAGTTGTCAATACCCAACACCAATCTAGAGGAGACGCTAAATATAGTTAAGCTGAGTAAATACACTGCATTCGGCGAATATAGTAAAACCCTGCGTATTAACCACACCTTATAGGTAATTTCAGATCCTTAATGAGCATTATAGGGTGTTTCTGACGGGTGCGGCTTATATGTGGTGTTTTACATCAAGACTATGTATACAGTGTAGTAAAGGATAAAAATCATTTCAGACCCCAGATGGACCATTATTGGGATACTTGCATGATCACTGTAAAAATTAACTGTTGAGTCTACCAGGGATCCTTGTAAAACTGAACAGTGAACCACCGTAAATATATAACTGGGGGCCAGTGTAGTTTTTACAAGAATCTCCAGGTGGCAGTGCAGTGATACAAGGAATCTCTGTGAAAATAATGACATCTTTGTGAAAATAACAATGGATCTCTGGCAACTTTTGGACGAGGAATCCTTCGTTATTTTGACGACATTTTTTTACAATGCATGTACATGCACTGAACGGAAATCAGAAAAGTAAGATATACAAATTTACACACAAAATCACATCCATACCATGAGGATATTGAATCCACCATGTTAAACAAATAATCTCTCAAATGGAACAACGTATTGATCTCTGGTGAGTTCACTCTGAACAGAATGTCATCGAAATAACGGCAAAGTTCTTGTCCCAAAGTTGCTAAGGATCAGTCTTGATTTTCACAGTTTCTTACTATATTGTCACCTGGGTCTTCTTGTATTAACTACACTGGTTCACTGCAATATGATTACAGTGGTTCACTGTGCAGTTTCACATAGATTCGACAGTAATATTGTGCAATGAGAAGATGGGGAAATACAGCATGTGACAGTGGAGAAAAACATGTTGTGCAAATGCACTGTCAAAGGAATCGTATTCTGAACGTCATTGCTGCCATTTCCCCCAACAATTAGTGGGGCAAAATACAAAGGTGTCTGCCCTAATATTTTTTAGCTTCTGCCACACTAGTCATTTGATGTTATTGATATGTTGCAGAGGGACGTTGGGTTGCATAGCAACAGCATCTCTGGCTAGCAACAGAGTCTTGATCCTGTCTTTGGGCAAAGGTATCTGGCTAGCCATTAGACTTCTGGACTAGAAGATTCAATTACATGACAAAACTGCCGTCCGGGGCTGCATTCATGCATTGTAATGACGACTGAGCATAACGTATCGACACACTTTGCGGTCATGCAGGTTTTAGGCCAATAATGCCTGAGTGCATCAAGCCCATATGTCATGGCTATGTACCATGCATTGCTGGCGAGTTTGCATGCAAGCACATCATAAGAGCATCATGCTGACCCCAAGCCGACCCTCTCTGGGGGTGTATCAACCCCGCAGCGTCAGCATGATTCTTGAATGTAGCCCTGACAAGTTACTCTGTAGGGCTGCATTCATGCATCATGACGACCAATGGGCATGATGCATTAATGCATCAGTGGTCATTAAAGGGTTAAAGCGTTAAGGGTTTGATAACACAGGGGCCGACTGTACGACTTCATGCAGCTGATAACCATATCATGAGACCCGTTCAGTTCTGACAGATCCAAAAACAAGCTTCTAAAACCTGTTGGCACTCTAACAATGAATGGATGTGAACTGTTGAGCGAAAACACATCATGATCATAGACCATTGCATAGTAAGAAAAGGCGAAGAAAGAATTGCACGTCGCCAAACCACCTAAGTTTTTCACTAATTACATGGACTATTTCAATACCCATAATACCCATTCTTTTAAATGATAGGTGTAAACTCCACAGGGATTAAGACATCCAGAATAGAAGCTTAATGCCTCATATCATGTTCATTTGCAACCCCTGAACTTAGTTGTTCTGGGTTTGACTCATAGGGCCATAGATGTGGATATATGAGAAAATTGAATTTCCAGAGAAAAGGTGTTTCCATTCTTCTTCCTTGCTCCATCAATAACATAATAAACCTATAGGCTGTATTCTGTGAACTCCTATGTCAGGTTGAATGGTGAAGGCTTTATCATGTCAATAGTCATTAGAAGTGCTCTTAATTTCACATTTGTAGGCCTTTCCATGATAGACACATCCCACAAAAGTCCTCATGCAAACCACACTGCCACCTGGTGTGAAGAAATCTACTAACCCTTAGATAAAACTACTAACCCCTTAGACAAAAAGACCGCTTTTCTCTCTTGGCTAAATTAACAGCTTGCCTGAATAGGTTAGTAAATACAACTAACACGTTAGTAAAATATTACTAATGTGTTGGGTATTTTGGGTAATCAGTGGTTTTATCTAAGTTAAATTAGTATTTACTAATTTGGATTTTTTTCTGTGTAAGTGATTATAAAATGCATGGCAGGATAGCCTGAAGAGAACACATACATTTAGAAAAAAAGAATCTAGTTAAAATGTTGATTTGCAGTCAAATGGGAGCCATTCCCCCAGGGGTCATGTTCAAGAAGTAGGCAAGAATAGAACTGACGCGAAGGTGAAACAAGGATGTACATTGAGCTTTGTCAATAGATTTCCCCATGAGAATGTATGACTTATGCCTATTCCTTTATGTAGGGGGCGCCCCCCATCCAAAATCATCATTAATCAGGTTAGTAGACATCTTTACATTACCCCTATTTAAAATGGGGGCCTTCTAGAAAAGTGATGTTTACTATAGTGTCAGATAGAGGAGGGGAAATCAGGCCAAGAAAAATAAAAGCTGTGTTGTAGTAACATAGCTCAAAGTGCTAGGGTCAGTAGGTCGTTTTTTTTTTGATTTTTACATTTATATAGGAAATGTTAGGTCACATATCAATGGATGTATCAAATTATTTGATTTCATTGTAAAATAATGATGAGAAAATGGCAACTATTAGAAAGGGGAAGAACAAGAAAAGGATACAGGTAAAAAATCCTCAAAAAGTAATGAAAATTTCTTGAAAAAATGAGACAAAATTCTTCAAAATCTTTTGCCCCTGTTTTGCTAGGGTCGGTCGGGTTACTGGTAACACACCTTTTTAAGCGTTGGTTCCACAGCCATACAATCGGTCGAAATAGCCCTAATCCGACGATTTATAATATATCAAAAGTATAGAAAAAAATCGGTCGGATTAGTGCTAATCCGACCGATTTAGGTCTGTGGAACCAGCGCTTTATTTATTTGGCCTCAGCCTGACCCTCTGGCCACCCTACATTAGAGCAATGTCAACACTAGAGCAGTGTAAATATTAGGTTCAAACATTGACAATCATGTTTTAGCAGTACAGCCCATCCCCGCTCTCTTACTCCTGTGATTTATTTACGTTCAATTTTATTTCAATAGAGCCTACGACAGCGCTATATACAGTCAGTAGTTTCTGAAACCTCCCCAGCTGGGAGGGTGATGGGGGCAGTGGGGCTCTAAACATAATATGGGTCATAGAAAATAAGAGAGAAATTGATCAAAATCACAAAATCATTGAAAGATTAGATGGAAAATGAACAGAAAAATCGAAAATAAATCAGGAATTTTTAAACCCTAGGATATGTAGAAAAAATACAGCGAATTGAGTAAAAGAAATAACTCCTTTATGAAAAATAGAGAGATTTGTAAACCAGGGGTCAGAAGTAGGAGGCCTCAATTGGACCCTTATCTTATCTCCTATCCCTGATCTTCTCAAAACTTCTCCTGACTGACCACTGACTGATATAGCATAACAATGAGAGGGACTGTGATACTGCAAATATTGTGCTACATTAGTACTTGCATCAATTGGTGCTATTGCTCTTCCTATTCTTATTAGATGAATACCTGAGGCCTCTTGATCACATTAACATGAAGTGAATTTTTCAAGTACTACTGTAACACCCCATGTTTAAAGTTATAACTTTAACTCTAATCTGAACCAAAACAATAGTAGTAAAACTGGTTTTTGGTATCTGGAGAAGAATCAGCATTGCATTTGGACGGAATCCAGAGTCAGAGGCATCCGAGTGCCATTTCTGTGCAACAGATTTAGATTTGATATATATATATATATATATATATATATATATATATATATATATATATATATATATATATCCCAGTGGGCACACCTCTACTTACTAATCCCTTAGTAGTCACTGCTCTGCACTGGTTGCACTAACTACTAGCCGGCTAATTTCATGCTAAATGTTAGACTAGGCAGTGCTTACTCGCTGGTGGCAGTGTTTATTAGCTACCTTTGCTTCATTGCAAAATAAGCTCTTACTAGTAGTTTTTATGCACCACTTAATAGGCAGTGCAGGAAATCTACTAGTAAGGGGTGAAAATGCAGCTCCTAGTAGCTGGCTAATCATCTGCTAAATGTTATGCTAGGCAGCCCTGCAAAATAAGCCCTTATTAGTAGTTTATAATGGAATGCTTACTAACCAGTGCAGAATAGCTACCAGTTAGAGGTGCAAACACAGCTCCTAATAGCTGGCTAATTATCTGCTAAATGTTATACTAGGCAGTCCTGCAAAATAAGCCCTTACTAGTAGTTTATTTTGCAATACTTATTTATCAGTGCAGAATACCTCCTAGTAGGTGGTGTAAATGCAGCTCCTAATAGCTGACCAATTATTTGCTAAATGTTATACTAGGCAGCCCTGCAAAGTAACCCCTTCCTAGCAGATAGCTTATAATGCAGTGCTTAGTAGCCACTGCAGAAAAGGCCACTAATAAGAGCTTTGCAATCATCACTTTGACATCTGCTTCTTGGCAGTCAATGCAACACTGTTGGTCTGAATATGAAGTAATCTTCAGTAGAACAAAGAAATGGTGTCTATATATAAATTGACTTTAAATCTATCTTGTTACACATTCTATCCGGTAATTTAATTTGTAGCAATCAATTTGTGTGCTAGCTTATGCCATTTTATGACTTAGAATAGATCTCAATGATATTTTAATTATCAGAAATATGATTTAGATTACCCTTAAGGTTATAAAGCTGAGAGAATGTATACTACTGCCACCTAGTGACACTTAATATTTGATGCCAAGAAACAGCTAGTAAGCCTTTAGTATACACCAGCTAGTAAGCAATGCGTAAACTGCCCTTAATAACCAGTGCTTCTGCAGCCCTACAGTTGCAGCTGCTAGTAAACACTGCTCTGTACCTTTTACTTGTCAATGCCAATAGAGTCCTACTTAAATCATGTGAAGCAACAGCTAGTAAGCCTTTACTATGCACCTGCTACTAAGTTACTCTAAGTAGCCAGTGCTAAGTGCTGTTGCTGCATTACAAACTGAATCAGTGCCATTGTCATTCCTATGCAGGAGCTTATATTAGCATACAATTTAACCTGTTTTAGGACAAACCTACTTAGGCATAGCACAATATGCTAGCATTACTCAATAATGTCAGAAGATGACAAATTAAGTGGTGTACACCCGTCCTGAATATCACTTTTTCACCATATGCAAGTTCCCATTATTCAATAAGTAAATCCAAGGTATTTTGGGATTGTATATTCAAAATATTTAAAAATCTTGACAAATATTAGTAAACCCTTGAAAAGGTTTATCTAGTAGCACAATCCCATTTATAACAAGAATACATAATATTTCAATGGAGTATCAGTGCATTGAGGCATCTTTGGTATAATATCCTATACCCACCTATATTGTTTAATCTAACTTAGGCTTGCCACATTTGACTGTAAGATGTGTCCAGTGTGTTATGTACATGTATGTAGGTCAACCACTGACCTCCATAGCTAAAGTATCTTTCACAATGCTATGTGTCGGTGCAGCAGGGCGTGACCAGGAGGTGTGAACTGCAAGGTGTGAGCAGTGTGTGGTAGTAAAGCAGGTGTTACTCCACTTCATTTGTCATTTTGTGAAACTATTCAAAATTGAAGTTTTGTTATCATCTTGTGCTATACCTACGTAGGATCACAGTGATATTTTTCTTTTTGTTTTAAGACAATTTGGAGTGAATTTCAATACATGATTATTACCTTGTATAGACAGTTCAAATTGAACCAACTAGTAATCACTGCTATGTTACACTTAATAAACACTGCAAATTAAACACTTGAGAAACATCTCATAAACTGCTATGATACAGCCTTTAATAAGTGATTGGTTAGCAGTGCTTTCTAAGTGGTGCATCTGTAGCCCTGCGCATGCAGTGGCTAGTAACCGCTGCCATGATCCAGCTGGTAAACACTGCAAGTTAAGCCATTATTAACCGATGCTGGACAACAGCTTGTAAACTACTGATATGCAACTTTTAATAAGTGATTGGTTAGCAGTGCTTTCTAAGTGGTGTATCTGTAGCCCTGCGCATGCAGTGGCTAGTAACCGCTGCCATGATCCAGCTGGTAAACACTGCAAGTTAAGCCATTATTAACCGATGCTGGACAACAGTTAGTAAACTACTGATATGCAACTTTTAATAAGTGATGGGTTAGCAGTGCTTTCTAAGTGGTGTATCTGCAGCCTGCACTTGCAACAGCTAATAATCACTGCTATATTCCAGTTAGTAAACACTGCAAATTAAGCCTTTACTAAGTGATGCTAAACAACAGCCAGTAAACTACTAATATGCAGTGCTTAGTAAGTGACACATTTGCAGTGCTTAGTAAATGATTCAGCTGCAGCCCTGCACTTGCAACAACTAGTACCCTGCTGCTATGTTCCATTTTGTCAACACGGCAAGTTAAGCCCTTATTAAGCAATGCTGAACAGTAGCTAATAAACTACTAATATGCAGCCCTTGATAAGAGATGCTAAATCAACACTTACTAAGCAGTGCTACTGCAGTGCTACAATTGCATCTACTAATAAACGTTGCTAAGCTACACTTAATAATAGTTGATGTTGCAGCACTGTACATGCAACACTTACTAATAACTTAATAAGTACTACTGTGAAATTTGGCAAAATGTTGATCCTAACCAGGAAGTTGCATGAGTGGCTAGTAAACATTGCAGTGAAACTAGTCACTCATGCAATGTTTATTAGCTAGTGCAGACTTGTACTGTGCCCACTGGGATATATATATATATATATATATATATATATATATATATATATATATATATATATATATATATGATAAGAAAAGTATTGATATTAGTGGCATCTCCCACCAGGTGGCAGCATCATACAGAGAGGTCTCTAGCCTAGGTAATGTCCTCATAGAAGTAACATTAGTTCATTAGGCGCCGTTCATTACATGTCTTCCTAGTTATGCTAAGCTTATGTCTAGCAAAATGATTTGGATTCCCTAGACTTGCAGCAATTCCAAAAGCATTGTAAAGTGTAGCCTGCATGATTGGTACTCAAACACTGCAGAAGCACACTTTGGCCCAAGGACTACCTGCCTTATAAATCAGATGCTGGGAATATCCCTGAGTTGGTGCTGCCCCGTCATGTCTCAGCTAGGTACCACAATTATGCCAATCCTGGAGCAAACAGAGGGATCGCTCCCTATATAAAAGCTATAGGCATGGTTCCTTTTCACGTCAAAATCTTTGAAGTCGACCCATTTGACACGAAATAGAGGGTGGTAGAGCAAACAGATCATTGACATTTTGAAAATGTATATAATTGACAGTCATATGCATTTCTATGACCAAAAGCTTCAAAGTGTTACCAAACTTGATTCCCTTTGTTCACTTTAGCTGATGATACTGGAGTGAGTTCAGAATGAATATTCAACATGTCTTCATCACCACCTATCAGGGCAGAGTGGAAAGGCATCAGCTCCATTTTTGACTTTGGGTTTTCATTGCTGAGAGTCTGATAGTGTTTGATGTAGAGCAGCATCGCCCTGATCTTGAGTTGCCTGATGATTGTACATGGACTGATACTGTCAAATGTCCCATCACTTTTTACAATGAATAGTTACAACCTTAGCAGTCAATATAGCATCAAACATCATTTATTCAATCACAAGTTTACTCCTCGTCTCTCTTGGTGTGTATAATTATTAACTATCTTAGTAATGAGGCAAAGTAGTCCTTGGACCAAAATGAGCTCCTATCAAGAATGGTTTGGTTCTATTGAAGCTTCTTGCCAATGTTAGTAAACCAGTACCAATTTTGTCTAGTAAACCAGGCAATGCGTTTTGGATTGCTACATGTCTGGGGACTGGGTTGCCCAGCTTAGCATAACAGGGAGAATATATGATAGGCTTATGTTCAAGCATTGAGAGATGTTGGAAAATACCTGGTGGCCTGTCTGTATAATGTTGCCACCTGGTGTTGGATACCAGTAATATTGCCAATAGCTAGTCAATACTCCTGTGCACTTTACGTGATTCTGAGGCTGAGCTGTTCAGCCGAGATGCCTCACAAAGTCATTTGGGGTACTATATTTTACCAATCCTTAAATTATTGCCAGGTTTAGTTTCCAACATAGGTACTGAAAGGTGTCTAGGCACAAGGTTTTAGGTGATGTGTCAAACCATCAATACAAAGGGCCATTATCTAGAATTTTCAATTTTATTTTTCATTTTTAAGATAAAACATGCACGTTTCCTGTACACCAAAAAGTGATTTTCCCACAAATTTGCTGTGAAATTAGTTGTCAATACAATGAAAAAGAATTAGGCAATGTACGTATCCGTCGGTACAGAGGTTCCTCCTCGGTATCTCTTTCCAAAACAATTTTAGGTTGAGCAATTGATTTAAATATTGATACAAGTGATTCGAATTTGCCAGAGACGGTATTTCTCATTATATTTAATGAATCATTTGTGAGCGACATATTTATGCAGATTTTAGTCCCAAAAGAATGAAAGAGAAAGGAAAAAGGAAATAATGGGCATAACATAGTCGATGAATTTTAATGAGACAAGTTCAAGTAGGATGTCGTATCCTATAACATAGACACAATAGCCAAGCAAATCATATACCCATGATCTGCAGTCAAGACAAAGCAACTATCGTAAACGCATAATATCAGAAATACCACTCACTGGTCGGCAAAAACAGGAATATTGGATTTTGGACACATTTTCCTAGGAAATTTAATTGATTCGTAACAGAAATTATCACAAAACGAACCAGGAATTCCTCGTAAACCGTGAAAAGTAGCATCTCTGGAATATATGCCATGGCAATTTCAAACCCTACACTGTGAAAATATGTTGTTGAAATAATGACAGAATCCTCGTCCCAAAGTTGCCAGAGATCCGTCATTATTTTTGCAGAGATTCCACTGTACTGCCACCTGGGGCCTCTTGTAAAATCTATACTGGTTCCCTGCCATACAATTAGAGTGGTTCACTGTTCAGTTTTACAAGGATCCTTGGTAGATTCAAAAGTTATTTTTTACAGTGTTGGTGCACCCTGAACCAAGGGTGTGGCTTATAAATACAAGCGGCTATACACATATAGACTAGAATAAGGGATGGCAGCTTTATCAGGCCCAAGGTACGTGATATAGCATATCTACACTCTCACATAAACTATAACCTATCAGTATTAACATTATAGACTTAACTGGTAGCTTTTATCTAATAATCAATATAATGGTTCAGTAACATATTAAGTGAACAACAGAAGAAAAAACTTTGATATGGCTATAATAATGCGTAGTTACTACTTTGTTGATCTAGACCACAAGCTTGAACAAACGACCAGCATGAATACTCCTAGTAACCTAAGGCTGCATTGACGTCGTAGCAGGAACTCTCACTACACGACTTGGAGGGCGAGCATGCGCAGAATTGTCTTAGGCCCTCCCATAACCCTTTAAGGGCTGCTGATGCAGGAGTGCATCATGCTCATTAGTCGTCATGATGCACCAAAGATGCACTGGTGAGACTGCTAGCCAGCACTTCATTGGTGCATCAAGCCAACCTTACGGGAGTGTATTAACCCTGTATGGTCGGTATAATGCGTAAATGGAGTCTGGCGGGTTATTGCACAGAGAATATAGTTCTACTATAGATTAGGTCTGTCTCCTGAACAAAACACTTACACTTATACTATCTGAAGTGCTTCCAAGTGGGCACACTTGTGTTGAACCAATCTTGATACAACATAGATTAAGTATCGATAGTTGATGAAGGGTTGGAACATCGTTGATATGATAATGAGCATTTCAACATTGATAGTTGTTTAAAAATCCAATGCTGACACAGTAATGCTGAATTAACAATAGAAATGACAATGTTAATTCGATGATAACAAAATTAATGTTAAGTTGAATACAATATTTCAATGTATTCCCGGGATCAGATAGTGAAATAGGTAATGGTTGGCAACATTCAAGGGGCAAGGTTAAATGAGTGTTTTAAAGCAAGTTGATCCAGCCAGTGGGCAAGGAACGTTGAATCAATGTTGAAATAACGTCAATCATGATTAGCAATATCATTTCGACATTGATTCAACATTGTATGTGCCCAATGGGAGCTCGATTGTCAATACATATCAACAAGTTATCAACATTGATTCAACGGTCTCTACCCACTGGGCCACTATCATGCCCAGAGCAGAACACATCTGTCTATAAACTAGCAACGACAGGTAAATTTGATAAATATTTGTACAAAAATATGAGTTTAAAGCAGCTGTATGTTGCACATTATCTTATATTGCAGAAATGATTATGTTCTGAGAACCGTTTTAGGATGAAACAGTACCATGGTCTCCTTGTTCATGATATATACACGTTCTTTTGATATATATAGTCTAGATCTATGACACACCGTAATAAAATAAAATTGATACATAGATTTAGTAGAGTATATTCCAAGTAACGGTATTCTCAAGCGAACAGGGAATACCTCCAAAGGCCTCGACAGAAAATTGTAAATTTAGTCCCGCCCTCAATAACTATGAAGTTTTAGCCGAAAAAAATGATTTTCATGGGTTTTCAGAAAGAGGCATGGACAAAAGGGACAAACATTCCTGTGGTCTATAAATAGATGGTAAGCATGAAAACGAAAAGACTTTTTTCAAACCCTACCTTCTGTTGCCCCTGTCCCCTCAATGCAACAATTGCTTTATTTTAGCATTGAGCATGATTCTTTCAGCAAGGAAATTTGAAGTCTGGTACATAAGGTCTATAAAGAAACTGCTAGTTATGGTTTTGTTACACATGTAGGCCTACCTATATACATCCTTTACAGGAATATGATCAGACTCTATACCAATAAATACATCACAATGCTTCTGATATACATGCGAGTTAAAAACAAGTATTTTTCTTCCCTCCTCATTATTCTTCAAATGCAGTTCCAAGAGTTTCTCTATAATTTGATGCAAGGCGTTTGCACACCGTGAGATACATTATAAAATGGACGGTTTAAGGTAATCTTTTAAAGATGGGACATGAGCTATATGTCTGATAAAACTTAATGTACGCTTCTGAGCTGTAATAGATTTAGACATGTCAAGTCCGACAATTAAATCAATTGGTACCTCCTAATCATATTTCCAAAAGGAGATATGTTATCTCAGGCCTAGGTCAGTCGTATCTGAAACCTCCCCAGCCGGGAGGGTGATGTGGGCAGAGGCAGTGGGGCTCTAAACCCCTGAGAAAATTCTCTCCCATTTTCTATTACCCAAAGTCAAAAAATCATTGATAAGTCATAAAAAAAATTTACAGAAAATCTAAAACAAATCAGGAAATGACTTGATGAAATATATATATAAAAAAAATCAGCCTATTTAGTAATAGAAATTACCTCTTTAAGAAAAACAGAGAGATTTGTAAACCAGGGGCCAGGAGTAGAAGGCCTCAATTGGACCCTTATCTTATCTCTTATCTCTGATCTTCTCAAAACTAATCCCGACTGACCACCAACTGTATCTGCTGACTTTGGGTCCACCAATCTCTCAATCTTAGATTCATTCTTATATAATACAAGTGCAGAAATATGAGAATGCAATACTTTCAGAGACTCTTATGTCCCATCTTTAAACATTAGGGCATCAAACTCAAAATCTGAACTAGTAAAATTTTCTAGTCATCCATAGAAAAGCAGAGCTTGTTCCTGGAGGCGTCGCCGTAGATACTAATGTCCATCTTGGATTTCTCTTGCTCATCAGTGTCGGTCCACAGACATACAATTTTCTCACTTCCGGGGACGCCGACAATGACAATGCTGCCATCTGGTGAGATTTGACAGCAGGTGAAGCCGTATTCAGTGACAAAAGAACCTAGACAGACACCTGAAAATAAAGATATTTGGATTATGAAACATTTGGTGCATTCTTAAACAGCCCTTTGGCCAGGGTAAGCTAGTTCGCCACACTTGCCCCCCCTGGAGCCACTTGGGAAGGTGCTGAAAAATCTAGCTCAAATTAATCGGCATGACTAGAGTTGTGATGGATAAAAAAACTTTCTTTAAAACTTGTGAAAATCAATGGGGATACCAGGCCTATTTTTATTATGAAATATGAAGAATGCAACAAACCTTTCTCGAGGTCCCAGAGTCTGACACTGGTATCAGAACAGGTGAGGTCACATGTGGCTGCACGGTCTCCATCCTCAGACATGGAGATATGATTAGGGCCCCGGCTATGTCCTGTCAACTGGTGTCTGGAAGTATATACCATGTTATTATTAAAGGTACAATGCAATGTCCGATGTAGAGTCAAGTATTAGGCCTCTATCCCAGACACGTTTCAATAAGGTCGAATCCCACATGGCGAAAAAGGGCTTCACTATCTGTGTGATTTTGCCTGTTGTATTGTGTGGCCCTTATTGAGGGCATACATCACAAGGGTCCCCTATGGACAGATTGTAATGTGCCTGAAGCATGCGCAACTGACATATTCGTGCCCTCTGGAGGCCATTTCATAACACACTACGACTACTGTCCTTTAAATCGTAGTGAGAACCTAATAATTTGGCCATAACAGTACCATGCACTAGTAGTCCCTAATGTCTGCACCAGTACGACCCTACTAAACCTTAATGTAATTACTGCATAGCTGCTAATCATAGTGAGCAGTCTTAGGGCAGTTCCTACGATAGCCTGGCTTATTCTTGGCATTTTAAAATTGTAGTGGCTGTGTGCAGTCGTAGTACATTGAGAAATGGCCTCCTGACCCTGTGGGGAATTTCGTCACTGTTTGATCTAGAAGGCCGTGACAAAACTGTATATATTTATACATAATAAAGTGCCGGCCATCAGTCACTGATGGATGGTGTAGGGACACTATCCTTAGTGTCCCTGGCTTTCTAGTTCTATTAGATTTTGAAGTTTGTTATCTTGGTTCGTATTTCAGCCTATTTAGATTCCACTATCAATGCTCAAACAGTGACGAACATTCCTATAGCCGGGAACATTCCTGCGGCGCTGCAACAATGATGGGCGGCGGGAAAGTGCCGCCAGCGTTCACAGCTTATTTCTGACTTCGGGTGAACTTTCAGTTGCATCAGACTCATGATAATGATGCATGCTGGGACTGCCTCAATGAGCATAAAGTGAGACTGACACTTCGGCCCAAAACCAACTATCAGGCTGTCAAATACCTGTTATTATTTCTTTCCTCTTAAATAGATGACAAATTCAGATAGAAATACATGCAGGGTTGAGAGAAAAGAAGAATGGATGGATTGAAAATGAATGATTATAGAAATGTCTTGATAAAAGCAGTCACGTCAGTGCGTGAAAATAGCAGACGAACAGACAGACTCGAGTCCATGTCAATCTGAAGTGGGGGAGGTTTCATAGATTTGGGGGGTAACTAATGATACAATAGACCATATTATGAGTCGTAACAGGTAGAATGGGATATGTGATGGAGCACACAATACATACAGGTAAGAGGTGGATACATAGGCCTACTTATCCTGTTCCATTAACATGTTATATAATTAGTCCTCTCAACCCTACACACTACATGTGCAGGTTACACAGGTAGGCATTTCTTAGCATTGATCAGTTTAGGGGCATAGACATTTTTTTCCTAACATTTTCGGTCAGTTTGTGAGTAAATGATCAAGTCCACCATATAAGTGTATATTGGCAACCAAATCTTGGAGGTGGGGGGGGGGGCAAAATATAGTCTGCCCCCTATAGTCTTAAATTAAGAAGGATGCTTAAAAACAAACTTACTTGAGAGCGCCACCTATGAGATCCCAGACGTGCACACTTCCGTCCTCATGACCGGAAACTACCAGGTTAGAAGCAGACGACATTTGAACGCTGGTCGTGCTGTAGGCGGGCTTCCACTTCTTGAACAACGACCCACTCTGTAGGTCATAGACGATGAGGAAGTTAGGTTCTAGCAGCATCTTGTCCTGGAAAAGTGGGATATTGAAGGTAGTTTTAATTGTTAAACGTCAAAAAGCGAAAAGTATATAGATTAGGCACTACAAGGTTTCTGCATAATCCACCAATGCAGCACTGTAAGGCATTTCTCAATGTGGTACGGCTGGACACAGCCACTACGATATGAAACCCTCGAAATAAGAGTGGGTGATCGCAGGAAATGCAATACGACTGCTCTGTACATTCAGCACTTAATGTAATGATTGCATAGGGTATTTTGCTAGGACACTCAAAACCAGTCCAATGATATTAGTGACCACTAGATGCATAGCTGTAATAGCATGGGTGTGAGGATCACACTAGAATTTTAAGGGGTCTAGTCGTATCATCTTGGGAAATACCCTCCTGGTGAGGTAGACAATCAAGAGGGTTGGATTCTGCCCAAATCAAGACTTGATGCTAACTACTATTATACAGCTAGGGAACAGTTTAGCACTGCCAGTTTGACTATTTGTGAATAGGTTAAGATCTTTTCACGATTTATGTTAGAAGCTATGGACAAACGGAGTAATATTGTTATCATTGGGTAATTTAAGAAATATACGTTTATATTCTTGTTTTTTATAGAAATAAAAGCAAGACAAGACTTATAGTTACTAGCACTAAACCTTAACAAGATCAAGCATGTGCAATTTTCTCTGAGTCCTCACTCAGCAATCAGTTTACAATATAGAAAGTTAACTGGTAACCAAATCATCAAACAATACCTTAGGCCTATCAATGCTTAAAATGGAAATGAGAGTAAGGTGCATGGCCGGTGAACCCTGATGCGTGCACATATGAAAATATACATGTTGATTAATTGTATAAATCCCCCCCACCTCTTTGATTCATTAAGACATAGTCATGCCAAAAAATATCTTAATCATCGTGCCCGATTTCAGAAGTGTTTAAACTTCGGGGTTCAGGTGATTCTTGCTTTGGGGAGCTATGCCCTAAGGGATGCTAGGGCTAGGAATTTCCCCCTGGAATTCTTCGCTATGGAAGTCTCACCCCAGAATCCCCCCCCCCCCTGCCCAGCCAACACAGCCACATAGGATCCAGATGGAGTTCCTCCGGGCTTTCTGGGCTGGCCCAGATGGGTTAAAGCTTTTAAATGTCAGGGCAGCCAGCTGGGGCCCATGTGAGCTAACCCAGAAACCTTATTTCGTTGTATGCTCAGAAGGTTGATGGATCTGTTCCCATCCTCTCATAGCATTAACAATATTCCTAAATATGTCCATCGATCCCATTATACTTAAAAATAAAAGAGATGTAATATAGCTTTAATCCATCTGGGCCATCCCAGAAAGCCTGGAGGAATCCCATCTGTGTTCCATGTGGTCGTGCTGGCTGGGTGGAAATCCCCCCCCGGGGTCCCCCTGTAACCCGATACATATCCCTAATATCCCTAACCCAATCCCTATCCCTATCCCTATCCCTAACCCTAACCATAACCCCACCCCTCATCCTGACTGTACACCTATCCCAGACCCTAACCCTGTCCGTACATCTACTTACATACAACATGCATAAAACGTACACAGGGGCTATGGTGTCATATAGAGAAGGGGGCCGTGATATCCAGAGGGGGGAGGAGATCCAAGAGGGAGAATACCGGGGAGGGGTGTTCCAGGGGCTTCGTGCAGCATTTTACAGGGTTTATCCACAAAGGACGCCTAAGTGGGTTGACCCTATTGTTTCTACACTACCTTTTGTTCATCTGTATATCCCGCTGCTCGCTCAATAATGGAATAACGTTTTGAAGGTGCTGAAGCAAACTGCAATATAACAGTGCGTGGTGATAACATGTGTGAAATGTGTCAAGGCCTTAATCCTTTAGGGACAGCTTGTGGACAGTTGAGCATTGCGAGTCCCCCCCCCCCCCGAGTAAAATAGAAAGATGAAAAGAAAAGTAAAGAAAGGAAAATAACACTAGTCATATAGAGATATTATATGGGAGAAATTTGTGTATTCTTTAATATGGGTACTGACCAGAAAAGACAACTTTCAGTTTCAAATTCAAAATTTGTGTTCGATTGCTTTCCCAAGTATGTTTGTCTAAAATATTTATACTGGAGGTATGGAAAAATGGGGGGATTATAGAAGAAATGGAAGATAGAAGAAAGAGAAGAGATAAATATGTAAGAGGATCCATATTAGATCAGTCAAAATCAAAATGATATAAGCCTAAAAATGTTGTAATAGGACATATGCACTACCAATGTATACCACTACTCTACATGAGAGAAGAATCTTGAATGGACGGCCAAATCCTTGCTAGGCGTAAAAGAAAATGTCATGCTAATATGTCCTTGTGATGCATGAGTGCAGCCTTGGTGAGTAACCCACTGGTCAGTATTGTTAAAACAGTGTTTAAGACAAACACCAGTGTTAAAGAAGTGAAACACTTGAGCAAACACTTTCTCGTCCCACTTGTTTTTTTTGGTTTTGTTTTTTAGCTAAATAGACTCAATGTCCAGCACCTGGACACCTCAAATGTTAAGGTGTCAAATGCTGGTGTTGAGAACATTTTGTGTGTATCTTTGAACAACTTTTTTTTGCAGTGTATACATCCAAGTTAGTGAAGTGCAAAACGTGCAGGGGAGTCACACGCTATATTACATTCACAAATAAAACGGTTTTGGTGAGTTATTCACCAGTAATGCATTAAGGCATCGTGGTGACAAATAAGCATGACACTCGAGGCATCATGCTAGCGGGTTAATACATGCACAGGTCAAGCTGTTAGGTGGTAATTAAAAACCAACAATTCTAAGTGATAGAAATGAGGATACTAGATATCTAGAATCCTAAAATGTTGACACTGAATTATCAGAAAACTACAAGTTTGTGGAACTACAAGGATGTGTTAGGTAACCTTTTACATAAAAAGTGCATTTACGTCTGATTCCGTTCTGACAAGCTGTAAGAGAATTAAGAGTTTGTTAGTAGTCAACCTTTGGTCCAGTACTGGAGTTTATCACAATTGATTGATTATTGAAACAGCACTAGAATGGCCGAAACAGGACAGCCTAGAGAGCCAATTACTTTCTTTTTAATTAGTTTTAGAGATTCTGGCCCCACTAAAGCAAAAAAAAAACCAAAAACAAAACAAAAACATAAAGAAGTGATAAGAAAAAGGCAGGGCCAGGATGATGCCTTAATGTAGCCCTGGCTATAGCCAAGGCCCCACTAGTGGCACAGATGCGGCCATGTTACATGCGGCACACACTTTCTTTAGCTCAGTGTGGTATTATTGACATTTGACTTTGAGAGGACAAGCAGAAAGGGTACTACAGTGAAATCTATAATTTCAACAATGGAAAATGTGTAGCGCATGTGAAGCTGCTGTGGTTCTGCCAATAGTGGAGCTTGGGCATTAGGCTATAGTCATACATTATGATGCACTATTCATACGGCAAGAAAGGGTGACTTTTCAGAGAAGTTGCCGATAAAGTTTCTGGCTTTTCCTAAGGAAATCTATTGAGATTGCAAACTTTGCTTGTCTGGCCTGCCCATAATACCCATTATTTTAAAGATAATTTATGTCTTGTGAATCCCTTGGTGTAAGTCATTTGCACATGTGGTCACTACAGCCAAAGGTATGAGCATTCCACCAAAATTGACCTTAACACAACTTTATTCATGAAAAAGCACCCTTTCGTGGTGCATGGGTCATTTTATAGTAGATCTATACAACACAGGTTACAAATAAGATATTAAACAGGATCACTACTTACCCTGCAGACACACACAAAGTAATGTCCTTCTTCAGTAATGGCAGCCATCTTTGTTACAAACTCGTGACCTGGTAGGCGCATGTCGTGCACCAACTTCCGGTTTACGAGGTCCCAGACGAGGAGTGGGAATGGCTTCTGGACCTGGTCACCGCATACGCACCATTCCCCATTGGCACTGATCTGAATATTAAACATTAACTTGAATCATTTATTTAGACAAAAATATAAAATGAGTGGTTGGCCTCATATATTCCATTGAACCTTGATACACTTCGTAATCATATGTGAGGAAGGAGTTTCTTTAAACATTCCTCATAGCTTAACGATCCCTGTAGTAAGAGTGGTATAAGGGGTTGATGAACGGTCTAGGTTTCTGAATTTGGAAAATCTATTGATCAGAAGTATTTTCTTCTGCAAACGCTACTTACAAGAAAACCTTGCGTTTAAGCCGCACCCACATATGAGCCACACACTGAGTTTGTGGATTGCTTTGGAAATTTAAAAGGAATTCATGACATCTTTTCCAACCAACGAATTTTCAATATTCATATGGGGCCCTAAGGATTGGTGTACGGAATAGGATACTACCCCCACCCCCTTTATGGCACTAAAGATGTTGGGGGGAAACTGTAGAAAGATGCTACAGCTACAGCACTACAATACATGCCTGAGCAGTCTCCTGTTCCCAATACTACTCACAACTCTAGATGCCTAAAAGAACACATAATTATTACTCAGGCCAAGAAAAATAAAAGGTGTATTTCCAGTAACATAGCTCAAAGAGCTAGGGTCGGTAGGTCGGATTTTTTTTCTTTTTTTTTTTTACATTTTTAAAGGAAATGTTAGGGCACATATCAATGGATGTATCAAATTCTTTGATTTTATTGTAAAATAATGATGGAAAAATGGCAACTATGAGAGAGGGGAAGAGCACGAAAAGGATACAGGATAAATCCTCAAAAAGTAATGAAAAATTCTTTAAAATATGGAAGACATGAGACAAAGTTCTTCAAAATCACAAAAGAAAAGTTGTTTTTTGCCCCTGTTTTGCTAGGGTCGGTCAGGTTACTGGAAACACACCTTTTTTTTTTATTTGGCCTCATATAAAAGAGTATACCAGTAAGTATAGTATTATATAGCATTGGCGATTAATTTTCACCCAGTCATTGTAAAGCAGTAAAAAAACTGTCAGGAGAAATGGGGAATCATAAGGCTTCTGAACGGTCAAGTAGTATGGGCAGCGAGTAGTATGGACAAATATCGATTTTCCTCAGGTATATAGCAGTAAGTAGTATGAAGAAATGGGGATTTCCCTCAGGCACCTTTACCATTGAGTATTATGGGGAAATGGAAATGGAAACAAGGGATTTCCCTAAGGTATATAGCAGTAAGGAGTATGCTGAAAAGAGGATTTCCCTCAGGTAGAGCAGTAAGTAGTATGTAGAAATGGGGATTTCCCTCAGGTAGAGCAGTAAGTAGTATGTAGAAAAGGGGATTTCCCTCAGGTAGAGCAGTAAGTAGTATGTAGAAAAGGGGATTTCCCTCAGGTAGAGCAGTAAGTAGTATGTAGAAATGGGGATTTCCCTCAGGTAGAGCAGTAAGTAGTATGTAGAAAAGAGGATTTCCCTCAGGTAGAGCAGTAAGTAGTATGTAGAAATGGGGATTTCGCTCAGGTAGAGCAGTAAGTAGTATGTAGAAATGGGGATTTCCCTCATAGCAGGAAGTAGTATGTTGAAAAGGGGATTTTGCTCAGGTATATAAAGTAGTAAGTAGTATACATCTACAAATGGCGATTCCCCTCAGGTATATATATATATATATATATATATATATATATATATATATATATATATATATATAAAGTAGTTAATAAATATAGAGATTCCATGAAGGCAAAAAATACAGTAAGTTTTCAGCTTATATCAAAAAGCTTTTACAATGTATCAAATGTATCAAAATCTCACCTATAAGCAGAAAGTGATCTTGAGGGGGTATATTTGGCTTGCATGAAAAATAAATGGCAAAAGAAACAGGGAATTCCCTTGAGGCATCTGAAGCATTTCTCCAAGACTCAAAGCATGGAACCGAACCACATTATGGGACAAGGGGATAGACTTAGTACCAGTTAAGATATTACGTAATAACGTACATTTACCCCTCCTGACCTCACCCCATTTGGTGAAACAACATATCACCTGTTCGAGCACACAGTAGGCTCAATTTCATGTGACAACATAGATCATATGTAAGGCTGAGAAAATGAAAGGTATAAACGCAAGGAAAGTTTCTTTTTTTTGTATAGCACTTTTTCCCCTGGGTCCTAAATTTACCTCCAAACCGACTTTTAATCCACACTAAGGCCTTTAAAACGTGACAGGAGTAAATTAAATAACAATCGAAAAAATAAAACACAAAAGGCTATGCACTCTTTTCCTCAAAATTACCAAAGAAATGCGTTGATAGGGTAATGTCGAGCAACTTGTAACACAAAACTAGCAATGATAAATGAAACCACCATCATGGCCTTTTTTTAGTCTGATGGAGAAATGCTAGAGGTAGTCATTTTCTGCTCTGCAAGGAGTGGTAGTACAAACAAATCTCTTTGGTTTGGCCTTGTTGTTTGGACATGAGGTTTGCAATCACTTGGCTGCCACTGGATACATGCACAAAGTATATAATAATATTTACAATGTAAATCTATAGACCTGTGCCACGCGACAGCTAAATATCAGATCAAAAAGGTTGTTTTCTCTATAGATCTCTAGCTAAGGAAAATGGTCATTACAATGTTTTAAAAGTCTACATATATACTATTGTTCTACATATGGAGATTCACATCTTTTAAATAGCTTATGCCAATTCACAGGGGAGATACTAATGCTTGCAGTCTCATCAGATTTCTATTACAAACACCCAAGATGTGTTTTTATGGTTCAGGAGTGTTTCAGCTCACATTAGCTCAGTATAATGCATGAATGCAATGGGTCTCTTGCCATGGCTGCATTCTTCCATTGAGATGGCAATAGACACTACAAATTAAGTTCAATGTAATTGCCAATCCTCCTACATTCAATCCTGATGCTGGCAGAACATTCCTAGAAGACTAAGACAAACTCTGTGAAAGCTTACTCACTTCTATCATGAATGATTTATGATTAACCTATACTTACAATAAGGCTGTCCAGAAAGCGGTCCTCGCCAACTTTGAATGTGGCATCAGTATCACCCGTTGAGTTTTTGATGATATTCACATACATTCTGTTCCTTGACAGAGCCACGGTATGCTTCGAGTCCAAAACGCCAAAATATGGCATCTTTAAGTTCAGCACTCCCTTTAAGCGGCACTCCTCTAAGCCCCGCTCAATGTTATAAATCCTTAGTTCGCGGTTACAAAGAACCACAGACCGAATGTGGTCTATCATTTTGAGCGCCTTTGGCTGTGGGAGATTAGAGAGTGTTCGCACTGCCACCTGATGATGAATGTTCCAAACAGTGATTTCACCCTCATCGGATGATATTGAAATGACATGAGTTCGGTCATCAGGCACAAGATACAAACCATGTAAAATGGGTTTTGGTTTGAGTTGGTTTGTCTCAGGAATGTCTAGGACCTCTGGACTGGAGGGAATCAGAAACGGTGAGCTGATATCGCTATTGTTTGACACACTTGCTGACAAATTGGTGAAGAGTTCAAGAATCGCAGGAAATTCGCTGATGTCGAGCTTCCCTGATTGGACTCTGAGAAAGAACTGTGACCAAAGATGGTCACTGCCCTGCCAGATGGCATTGGCGTTCTTTCTGAGGAGATCAAACATGAAGCGAACATCGACGTCATCTTCTTCAGCATCTAAGTAGAGCTTCATAAAATAGAGCACTCGGTAAAGACTCAACACGGTTAACATGTGAGTAAGACTTTCTAGATTTAACAACAACTCATCCCGTAATGTCTTGAACATGTCATTACGAATAAGACAAACACTAATCTGTTCCAGTTTTCGATGATTGTAACTGTTCTTGTATTTAATCGGCTGGTCTCTTGCCAACCTATCTTGCAGATGCTCAAGACCTTTTTCATTCACAGCAAAAGGCATCTGTTTCCCATTTGCCCAGCGCCCTTCATAATAGTCCAAGACTTTCATCCAGGTTTGGGATTCATAACATCGGCAGACATCAAGAACTATGTCCTCAAGAATCCTATGCCGCCATTTTGTCAGGACGACCCCACCGCTAGAGTTGACTCTCAGCAAGCAAGGCTTGAGGAAGCTCACTACATCTACCCATATATACCCAGGTGCTCTTCGCACCACAGGCTCCTCATGCAAATATATAGGCTGTAGGAAACCCTCATCCCATGACAAAATATCCTTGACCTCTGTATCAGAAATCCCCTCTGGAAGGACACTCAAATAGGTCAATAAGCGTCCAATTGGCTCATCACCATGACAAAGCTCAAGGCGATCAATGAGGCCTTTCCGAAGGATGTCCTTGACTGTTGACCCAAGGTGAAGGTCATCTTTCTCGGTGTAACTTTTCCAATGTATGGTTGTCTGTACAGCTAGTTTGATATAGAGAGGGTTGCGGTTCAGCTGGATTGCCCCATCCAGAGTCTCGTACTGTGAGGCCGTTAGCTGACGGTTGCTGTCAGAAAGGTATTTGTTCATCAAGGTCACCGCCTCAGTCGGTTCAAGGTCAGGGATTGTGATGGAGTAACCTTCATTCTGCCATTGTAGGTTCTGTTAAAGAGATGAAAATTGAATAGTTATGGTGAAATTTTGACATACTTCAGTTTATTTTGGAGAGTCAATGAGTATAGTTGCTGCCTGTGACATGTTTTAGAACTTTAACCATTATCTCATCAAATCTGTTATGCCAGTATTTGGGGCATACAGAAATCAATGACTAGGACCACTGGTGGTTATTACACTAGGGTAAAGATAAGAGGTATCATTTACTTTCAACCAAACAATATCTAAAAGATTGACCACAAATTATTTAAGGATTGCACAATGCTTAAAGATTCACCTTTATTTCTCCTAAAAGAATACATCACTGGCAATCTAGGGTGACATGGTCTGATTTTTTTTTCCAATTTTCAAAATATTAATTTTGGTCAATATGTTCTATTAGGTGTCATAACATGTTGAGGTGGGGGAGGACCAGTAAAGGTGGTCTATAATCCATACAAGCTTAGAAAGGAGGTGCTGTTAACCCAGCCATAGGCATTTAACAGTATATTTCCAATGGGTGGAGTTATCGTGTGCACTCTGAAAGTAGGTAATTGCATATAAATTTGATCGTTCCCTCAAAGATGAACTAAATTCTGAGGGATAATAGTAAATAGAGTAGAAAAGAATGGAAATATGGTCTATGTGAACATCCTGGGTCATTTTTGAAAAGACTGATTTTGGAGCCCTAACCATCGGACCACGCCACTTTAGAATTTCACAACAGATAAGAATATAGCAAACAAAACCCACCGTGAGAGTGTCATGAGTAGGGGTACCTTCCGTGGTGGTAACCACCAGTCTGATATGACCAGGTAACTCGTCTGGTAACCACTCTGCATTACCAACATCACTGAGAAAGTCGACCCCGTCGAGTATAATGAGGAGCGGGGTGGTGTCCGGGACCTTGTTTAACAGTTGAAGGAAGCTGCCAGGAAACATTGTCACAGGCTGGAAAGTAAAATTGTAAAGAGAGATATTATTGGTAATTCTCCAAAATAAAAATAATGTGATTATGGTCATTAGAATGTAATTTTTAAGGGTATGATATTTTGACAATAGATTACAGTCTCGCTCATCTTAGCCAATGGGACTCAGAATTTTCACTGTCTATTTCTATGACCGGGTAAGGTCCAAAATTCAGTGCATGTAAATGTCCTCAAATTGACAGTATCTAAATCTACAGGCTTAGGTGGTCCAAATGACAACTTTAGGTCGTCATCCTGACCACCTAAACTATCAATGGGACATCTTTGTGTTGTCAGCGTGACACATTTTTAAGTATGTGTAGGCTATAGCTTGTCATAGGGCATTGTCCACCCTAAAATAGTCTGTATCGATGAGTCTCAAGTGGCGGCAGGTTTTCTGTGTAGTTGGTTGCACTTTTGTAGACATTAAGGGCTCAGTTATGAAAATGATGCGCTACTGCACCAGTGTCCTTTTCATAATGGATTATGTCAGGACTCGTGCATTGAGAACTCCAATATTACCTGTGTGACGTCACTATGATACCTGTTACATACGTGATGGTGACCACCCACCTGCGGTTTTACCTTATCAACCATTTAATGGCAGCAGAGCGCACTAAACATGTTATCAATATGATGTATGCATGTCAGTTCCAGTGGATGAGCCTAGGGAGTGTTCATTTTTTAAAAAACAAGGGGAGGGGTTGGTGAAATTCTGCGCGTGCATGCCGAAAATTTTTTGTTCCCCCCTCCGAGGGGTCTGAAATTTTTCTGTCCCGCCCCATTTATTCTTTAGTGGCGCGCAGGCTTTTTCGCTCAAATGGGGAAAAAAGGGGTCTGACATTTTTTTGTCCCCCCCCTAAACCCACCAACCCCCCCCCCCCCCGTTGTTAAAAAACGACCACTCCCCTAGTGAGTTAAGTGGATCCTGTACTATAGTTTAGATGATAGTGAAGTTTTGAAGCCTGCACATGGTGGACAAGCAGCATCTACACAATCTAGAAAAGCGCTATAGCCAATTCTATTCCGATCTAACAACTCACAACCATCGGCCATAAAAAAGAGCACCCTCCCTGCTTTCCTGGAATATCTCACATTCCATATAGAAATGGGTATGACTTTTTATATATATGCCTGTTATTGGACCTTAAAAATGTCGCGAGGAATTTTTCTTTACATTTTGGTTGTTGGTTGGCATCATGCACAACCCAGGTAGCAAGGATACATTGGGCCAATGTCGGCTTATATTGGCCCAAGCATGGACAAGCATGGCCCAATGCTTCATTGCTGATTGGGAAGTGACTTGTAGATGTCTGCTCACAAAGCAGTATGTCATAGGTGCATCATACCGACCCTCTTAATGTGTATAAGCCTTGTAGGGTCGGGATCATTCATAAATGCATTAAAAGCCTTTAAAGGGTTAAGGAACATTAAGTTCTATAGATTCATGGAATCCATATTTGACCCTTGGCTATTATAATTACGGACGTCAGGAGTGATGTAAGCACTTCTGACGCCATAGCTTAGTTATGTGGACAGAGCATTTCTGGGTCTGGTTTCATGACAGTCTTAAAGCCTTTGATGTGGTATTCCATGAACTTTGTGTCTTAGATAATGAATCGCTTCAGCTAGAAATCTAGCCAATACATATGGTTGATATGACGTAGCTGTTAACACGTCAAGGATTGCTTTCTAGATGGCTCTATTAAAAGCCTTTGATTGGGTACAAAACAAATTATTTCTTAGATGATTAATTGAAGCTGGATATATCTGTCCCAACAATGGTTATTGTCATGTATCTGTTAACTCTACCAGGATGCATGATATCTCCAGGTTCATGTCCCTTCATGTTGACCCTTGCGGCATGAGGCAGGAATGCTGTCCTGGGGCTTATTTCTCCCCTATGAACACACATCACGTGCCTCTAGCACGCAACACTGATCTCAGAATCCCATAGTGTTACGGTCCCTATGAGATCAGTCCGTGATGCTGGAGGCATGTGATCTCAGGGATGTCAACACAACAAAACCGCCGATTCAAAGCCAACTGATGGCTGTAAGTCCCTGACGGATGGCGTAGGGACAGTATGCTTAGCCCTTTAATTGTTTCTAGTTCTATTAGAGCTTGGAGTATGATTATTTGGTTCACTATTAATCCCTAATCTTTTTAATTCCACTATCACTTCACACAGGCGGCCGACTCCAGCCGCCAGCGAGCCGTCAACACTGCATGTGACGTCATGACCTAATTGGATATGAAAATGAGGCTAGCTGAAATCATGTGCCCTAGCATCACGGACTGATCTCATAGGGACCGTAACGCTATGGTCTGAGATCAGCATTGCGTGCTAGAGGCACGTTACTCTCTGTTCATAGGGGTCCTTATTTGGACTTATTTCGGGGATCTGAAAATTCTCCGATAATTGAACTGTCTTACTGGAGTGGCATGCAGTCACCAGATATTCCTCCTACCTTTTAAGGATGCATTATTCGATCATACCCATGGGTCACCATGACGTGTGAACGCTACCCCTGTGAGGTGAATGATGCACAAGACTTTCCAGCAATTCATTGGTGCATCATGCTGACAAATGGGCATGATGTACTCCTGCATTAGCTGCCTTAGAGAATTAAATAGTTAGAGGGTTACCACTGACCTTGTGAGCATAGCTGTATGGTAGACTGAAGAGGAAGCAAATGTGGACTCCAATACTGGCTATAGCCTCGTCCAATGACTGACAGCCCGGTCCACAACCGATGTGTCTGAAATGTAGAAAGAACTAAATTATGAGAAAATGTGTGTCGTGATAACTGAGCCATTTGCTTAATTATTTGGTCTTTAAGTCACCCTCATTACAGATATACAACTTAAACAGTAAATGAGGGTCTTGCAAAAAAAAAAGAACTGTGACTTCCAAAGAAAAAACGTGCACGTTTTTGTGTTGCTAAACCATTGTTTAATTAATTGTTTAGGTGAAACGTGCACATTTTCTTCACATCTTAAAAAGAGTTTTCCATGCATTCTGCTGTTAGATTATTTGTCAATACTATGAAAACGAGCTGGGACACGTTTTCATCAGTGCTCTCTGTAAAGATGTACAGAGGTTGTTCCTCCTCATCTTTTGGCAAGACCCTCCAGAGGTATTGGAAGCAACTTCAGTTTGAGGGGCCAAAGTGCTCTTAACAATTTCAAATGACCTTTGAACTAACATCATTGAGTATGATTATGATGGAGAGCATATTCTTCCCATAGGAGTTGATACATGCAGTCCTAAATTTCATCTAAGGTTTCGGATTCAGCACTTTTTCATTCTTGTCTTGACTTAACTCCAAGGACTCTTATATATTCTTATAAAAGCCTCTCTAGATATAAATAAGTATTATGTATGAGGTAACATTTACTTTGGGCTGCTATTAATGGGTAGCTAGAGTATATTGATCAGTTCAATGTTGTTTCTATGTACACTAGACATTACAAGGATTATTGGACATCGATTACGGTAATCACTGTCCAAGTTTGGCTACTTAACAAGTAAATCACGATGGATATATTAAGTAAACATTCCCTTGTATAACCAATGTCGAAAGACTTGACCATAGTCATTTTTGTGAAATGTCGCTTATATAGTCACGTAGCCTGGTGCAAGATGGTTGTAACTGCAATTTTTCAGGTCTTGTAAAGGAGACAAAAAAGTGTTCCAATGGTACTATAGCAGAAAGCTGATACAACAACATTACATTGGGGCCTGTAGACACACACACACACACATATATATATATATATATATATATATATATATATATATATATAGATCATAGACAGAGCTGCAGTATATATATTTATATATATATATATATATATATATATATATATATATATATATATATATATATATAGATCATAGACAGAGCTGCAGTATCTTTATAGTAGGTAACAGTATAGCTATGGTCCAATGGATATCAAAAAAGAAAACTCAACATTTCAGTTACAACCTTCTTGGCCTAAAACATAAATATATTTCTGGCTGGTGACTTCCCAGGTAGCACAAAAAAATGGCCGACGTTGCCTGCCCATTGGGGTGACATAGGCCTGACCGTTGGCATTTCCCGACCAAATGTCAACAGTGGCCCAACGTTGGCAGGACATCTCAAAATTGGCCGACCATTTGCTGATGTGTGCCAACCAAATACCTATGTTGGTATTTGGTCGGCAATGTTGGGCCTACATTGGCAGGATGGGCAGCCTATATCCATGTAAACACCCTATCAAACTGCTATGTAGATCTTTGGTATAACTTGGTTTGGTTGCGAACAAATTGGTTGGAATTACGCTTTTTTGCTTGGTATATGGACGTTCAAACGTTAAGGTTTAACTACGTTCTAGATACATATCCCAGGACCCCTGGATTTGAAAAGCTTTGCTCTACAGACTGAGCTATCTGGTAGTAGCTCTTTGGTAGTAGAAAAATGTAAAAATATGTAGAAATACGTATTTATTATATATCTATGTATATAGAACATAGATAAACCTTAACGTTTGAACGTCCACATAGCAAGCAAAATACATAGTTGCAACCAAAATTCTACATACCTCTTACAACGTCCATATACGAAGTTGTGTTTACTGGGATAAAGCCGATGCATGGTTTGGCCAACACCGGCCCAATGTTATGCCAATGTCTTGGGTTAGAGGGGTTTCCGTTAGCCTTCCGTCCAAATAACCAGCACTGACCCATCTAAGAATCCAGCTCTGATTCACTTTTGTGGATGAAAGAGCTTATTCTGCATAAAATGCATTGACCCTTTATATGGTGAATTGGTGCTTCAAACGCATTGGATGGCATGATACACTCACGAAAGAGTGGCAAGTCAGTGCATCATGCTGACCCTCCATACCAGGGCATGATGCCTTAATGCAGCACTGGTGAGTTCCTCAACAAGAATGCATCCAAGCATCATAACAACTGATCGGCATGATGAATTACTACATTATTAACATTTAAGGTGGCTGGCGGGGAATGAAAGCACATCTGCTGCGCAGGTTTCTGCACATCTGTACATACATTTCCTCCACTTTTCACCAGGGGACTCTGTCAACATCTTAGAGAAGGTTTGATAACAATCGTGAGAGATAGTATAGTGGGGGATCGAACTCATAACCTACACATCATGAGTCCAATGTTCTACAGAGGTGCCACAGGATCGGATACTAATTCTATGCCTCATATAAGTGTTTCTGTTCTGTCAACATTTCTATTTCGAATTTCTCAAAGTTTGATGCCCCAAGAGATTAGAAATATGTCTGAGACCATATGTTCCATCTATTTCAAAGATATGATTATATCAAACTGTTGAGAAAGTTATGAAAAAAAAAAAAATTACTTTTAGATATAAATCTTGGCATCAATGTGACAGATTGCCATGCAATCCTATACAAAGTTAAGATATGTGTATCTCAGAAATATGCATGGATATGGAGAGACTCTAGTTACTTTTAGTCTATCCCCGCCAGCCACCTTAAAGCTAAACCCATGCACTAAGAAACATATCTTGCTCTGTACATACCTTACTATAGAGACACTTTTTGTCCACCCCCTCATCATACAACTCTTCACAGCCAAGATGGCCGCCATCGTGCTCTTTCCGCTTCCGCTTTTCCCGGCAATCACCAGTGGCCGGACATGTTGTGAGGAACCCGTTGGATGTCCGTCCATGACGTAACTCTTCATTTGGTTGAATACGTCATCCTGTCCGATGACGTAGTGACTCAGCTCCTGACACATTAGTGTGTGGTGAAGGACGTCATCGTAAAGGTACTTCTGCATACCTGCGTAATTATGAAATTAGGATATCAAATGTAACAAGCACATTAGATACATAATTATGTAGGGACTTCTAAATGCCACCTGTAGAAATAACTTGGAGTGGTAAAGGAGGTAGGCACCACAGTAACTTATTTGCAGTGAAGCAGTGTAGTTTCTACAATGAACCAGGACAGTACACACTGTGGTACGAGGAAGCTCTGTGAACAATGGAGCAGCAGCTTCTGGCAACATACAATGATAAGAGCTGATAAGATGAGAACATGCTTGTCCTTGAAAGTGGGTGTTATCCAAACACAAGGACCTATCATAACAATCAGTCACTTTTTGGTAAACCCAGCAAAAGTCAAAATGGTGCACTGCTTGGGTATGGGCTTAGACTCCTACATCGAGCTAGAGGGATGAATTATTGTCCAATGAAATAATTCCTCCTATTCACAGCAGAATCATTAGGGGGTAAATGGTATCCATCTGGTAACTCTTGTTAGTAATAACTCGTTGGTACCCAGCTTCAGCAATGGCTGCGGCCACTGAACATCCCACAACCTCAGTATACCCAGATAAACACCTCTGTGATCATAAACGGAGCAAGGGTGTAAAGTGAATTTCGCAGAATTTCGCAAGCCCACAATGAAATATTTACGGCAACATTACCTGAATAGCTATTTGCACCCTGGCATTTATATTCATAACTTTTTACACCTTCCCACCTCTGGCGAAAATAATTTTCGTGTCCCTCTTTTATATATAGTAATGTGCAGGCATTTTTTTTTTTGCTAAAAAGAGGGTAAATCTTTTACACCCCCCTCAAGAGGGGTCACATTTTTTTACGCCCCCCCCCCTCTGAGGAGGGGTCTGAATCTTTTATCCCCCTCCCCTTAAACCCACCACCCCTCCTGTTGATAAATAATGACCACTCCTTTAGCTACAATAGTATCTCCCTCATTAATGGCAGAGTGCTGACTATGATGTAGCAACTGGTCATTACAGTGACCACAATTATAAAAGTCTTGAGAGGTACCTGTACACTTTACAGAGAATCAGTGTAATTTCTACAATTAGGCCACATGAAATAGGATATCAAACATTGCTATTTTGCCATGGGATCTTATTAAACCTTGCCATAGAATCTTATAAACCCCTGACATAGGATCCCACGTAACTCTGCCTTATGAAACTCTGCCCTAGAATGTTATAAAACTCTGACGTAAGATCGTATAAAACGCTGCCATAGGATCTTTTAAGATCAAATACTAAAACATTATTATAAGAGGCATAGACCTTTTAGATCACCAATGCATTGTGGCCATTCTCATCTTACTGTGCAATCATGTCCATAAGGTGTGCAAACTATGTCACTATGAGAAAGAGAAGGGGGAGGCGAGCAGGAAGGTGGAAGTGAGAAAATAAAGGAGGGAGGATGTGTTGGTGAGAGAGAGAGAGAGAGAGAGAGAGAGAGAGAGAGAGAGAGAGAAGGCCCTTGATGGGGGTCCCCATGTCATGTCCATTTTAAGAAATGGTCATGTCACCATGTCGAAGAAATGGGCATGTCCCTGTGTTGATTTTAAGGAATTGGCCATGTCTCATGTCACTAAGCCATGTCGCCATGTTGATCTTATGGGTCTAGAGCCATAGAGAGCAAGACAGACAGACAGAGCAAGACACAGAGAGGGACAGCCAGAGAGGTAGAGACAGTCAGACAGAGATGCGACAGACAGAGAGAGAGACAGACAGAGAGAGAGAGAGAGAGAGAGAGAGAGAGAGAAAGAGGGAGAGAGACAGAGAGACAGAGACAGAGGCAGAGACAGAGAGAGACAGAGAGACAGATAGAGGTAGAGAGACAGACAGACAGTCAAAGATGGACAGAGAGACAGAGATGCAGAGAGAGGAAATGCGAGAGAAAGAGACAGGCAAAGGTAGGCAGACGGAGAAGACGAGCAGTAGGGAGGGAGGCAGAAGAGAGGGAATGAGCTGGTAGGAGGATGCCACCTGTAACATGACAACACAATACTTCTACATTCAGAATTTCTCACATAATGGAATGCCAAGAATAGCAGCAATACATTCTCCAATTCTACTGAACCTCAGAAACAGCAGGTGGCATACAGGTATGCTGTCCACGTAGGCAACAGCCCAGTTAACACAAACACGTGTTTGGACTGAAATAAAGAGAGTCTAGAACTATGTAGGTCCTACATCCAATCATATGAAAACTTCAGTGGCAGATCTAGGATTTCGAAAAGGATAGGGGGAGGGCTCCCCATTTAATATCTCATTTTTGGCTAGATTATGGGGCAAAGGGAGCAAATTAGACGCTTGAGTTTTGGCAAAAAGAGACGCCCCCATCTAAATCCGCCACCGATAAAGTAAGATTATGTCTAGAATATGTTCCATCCAGAGCATTTAAAACATTTTCATGTGGTTTCACGTGCATTATAAAATGTAAAGTTACATTAGGTTTAAACCATTTCAAAACTCCAGACCACAGGATTTGAACTCATGTTGTGACCACCTTTGGATCAAGGCAGGGTATCCTATAGGAATCCTGCAAATTGTGATACAAGCATAAAGTCTTATATATGGCCCTAGACCCCTATCATCGACACAGTGACATAGCCATTTCTTAAAATTGACATGGTGACATGGCCATTTCTTAAAATCGACATGGGACATGGCTATGTTAGTGACATATGACAGGGCCATTACTTAAAATTGACATGTGACATGGGGCCTTAGTGACATGAAAAATAGGGCCTGGAAAAGACCTCAGCTCTCCTAAAAAGCCTTAGAATTCACCTTCTGGTCTTGTAATGTTCAAAATTTTCAGGGGAGGCCCCCCTGTACTTGCCTTATTCCTATGACAAATCTGTTTTTTTTTTTTGCTTGAACACTGGGTGCAGCTTATATGTGGGGTACGAGTGGGGTATTATGGTACCATAATTTGATTACCTATGTTAGTCAAGTTAGCGACACTACTGACATGGGTTTTCGCTTAGTGACATGGGACATGGGCATTTCTTAAAATCGACATGTGACACTGGGGGCCCCCCATCAAGGGCCCCTTATATGGTAAGTCTCTTACAACTTACAAAGGAGCAGGGATCATTAAAAAGAACAAGCAACGGTGTCAATACATAGTGCTGCTAAGGAAAATGGTTGTCATAGAAACACAGAGTTTTGAATGTCCCCAATAACATTTGAGCGAGATTATGAACTAAATGCCAGAATAAGTATCAGCGTATTATGCTATAAAGACAAACGCACGTAGGACAAAGTCCCCAGGTGGTCTAGGACTGGTGTTGCCCCCTGTGACAGGGTAGATAACACGAGTGGATTTGAAAACCTCCCATTCAGAACAGTTCAAGCGCCTGAAGAAATTTTTTTTTTCATATTATGTGTGTTTGTTTATTGTTTGTGTATGCCTGGATTATGTTACAGTGGCCTCAACATTACCAACATGCCCAACCTCACTCATGTGTTGTCTTCTATGCCATATCAGGAGGGTGTTGCTCCTATAGTAAAAGGAAGAGCTGGCTAAAAATGCCCTTGTTTTCAGTCCTTTCTTTTCATGTAGCTATAACTTGTCCCTTTTGTTGCTCACAAGTGGTCATTCAAGTAGGGTGCTAAAAAAGGGGGATTTGAGTAGGTACCTAATTGGGAGAAGTCAGTCAGTATAATAAACTATAGAGCGTGTGACACAAGTAGGTACCTGGTAGTATCATATACCATTTTATTATTCCATAAATTCTAACATATTTTGTATTAATCAAAGAAATATCTATGAAATTAATACATAGGTTGGTTCTAAGAGCTATAAGAGCGCTCAAACTTTGTATAAGAGCGTTCATGCCCCACTGCACACCAGCCAGGTCAGTTACAAACACTCTCTCTGACATCAAAGGGTCCGACCTAATGGTTCACTGCACAATATAATAAAAATGAGGGTCTCAGTGTGCGACCTCATGGTTCAATGCACAAATTAATAACTTGTAAGTGAATGCAACCGGCCGTCACGGGTGCCTGAGCACCGCTGACGCCGTCATGAGTGTCTGAGCACTCTAAGGACTGAACAATGGGTTACATAAGCACGACGCCATAACCTTCCGGTCGCTCTAGCGTCGCTCCTGAGCAACCTAGGTCAAATATCAAAATATCTATGGAAAGCCCATAATTAGACGGTCAGAATGAGCCCAAGATCAAGGCGGAACTTCCAGTATTAAGGAAGTTACGCCATGGAGACTGAATCGACCTCCGAGTGAGCTACAGACAAACCGGCGGGAGTTACACGCCTATCCAGCGGGCATTATAATCTTGGCACATTCAGCTCCGCGCATGCCCAAAATGGCGGTTATACAAGCATAAACGACCGAGTTATGAGGGTTTGAAGATGCAGAACCGACCAAGACAATGGGGGCCATAGCGGCGTCCATGGGGGTCCTTTGTCCCCCTGTGACACTTGAAAGGGTCCCCTCAAACAATTGTAGAGTTAGGCAGATGCTGCTGGCTCCAGTCAGTCTGGAGGTGCTTTTCCAAGATTTGCTACAAATAGCCTGTCTGCACCTCCAGGAAGACACATCACCAAGAACCGCTCTAGAGGTAACATCTCCAGTCATCTCCTGCTACCTGCTACACCACTGCACTATGGTGAAACTATGCTAGACAGGCATTGGTTTCCTACCATTAGTGGCCAGAGGCTATCTTCTTCAAGACTTCCACCAGAGGGTAAAGTTATCCATTATTACATTATTCCTCTAAGCAGCAGGTCAGGAGCTAGGTGTGGGAACCCACCTAAAACTATGCTGGACACTGTATTATTAATACCTCACAGGTGGAGTGGAACTGAACATTGTACTTTATAAATTACTGTATGTTTACTGTATGTACAAATTACCTACATACTAACTACTGTATGATTGATATTTCTTACATGTTGCCTAAAGCTGAATAAACCAGTGACAACTGGAAATAACATTATTTTATTATGAGCCTGATGTATTTACTCCATACACCACTAGTCATATGATATTTCTCATATGACAACTTGATCATGCCAATTACTAGTATGACAAAGTGGTGGAGAACATCCTACTAAGATCCCATCCCTCACAGGCTCATAAAAATTAAAGCTGGTAACACAACTAAAAACAATCATGCACACAGTAAGTTAAAGCTGGTACCGCAACTGGGAACAATCATGCACACAGTAAATTAAAGCTGGTACCGCATACACACAGTTAGACCCACTCCACCCACCCAGTGACCTTGACCTTGACACCATATCCACCAAGGTCACCAGTGAGATCTCCCACATACCAGTGAGATCTCCCACATACCAGTGAGATCTCCCACACATCAGTGAGATTCCCCACACATCAATGAGATCTCCCACACATCAGTGAGATCTCCCACACATCAATGAGATCTCCCACACATCAGTGAGATCTCCCACACATCAATGAGATCTCTCACACAACAGTAAGATCTCTCATATGTCAGTGAGGTCTCCCAAAACGTCAGTGAGGTCTCCCAAAACGTCAGTGAGGTCTCCCAAACGTCAGTGAGGTCTCCCAAACGTCAGTGAGGTCTCCCAAACGTCAGTGAGGTCTCCCACGCGTCAGTGAGGTCTCCCACACGTCAGAGAGGTCTCCCACACGTCAGTGAGGTCTCCCACACGTCAGTGAGGTCTCCCACACGTCAGTGAGGTCTCCCACACGTCAGTGAGGTCCACCACACACATCAAGGCCTTATCAGTCAAGCTGGCAGAACAACACACAAAGACCTTACGTAGTCAGGGGCCTGTTGAAGAGGTCTCCCTCCCACCAAGATCTAGGAGGCCCACAGGAGGCAAACCAGCCTCCAATACAACAGACCCACACTCAGTAGACCCCACACCACCCACCCTGTCTACTCAGGGAACAACCAGTTCTCAGGGATCCAACATTTCCCAGGGATCTCTACAGGACGCCCAACTCACGCTATCTACCTCAGGGGAAGAAGGATCTGCCTCAGGGGGTGGATCCACACCCTCATCTAGATCCTCCACCCCAGCTCCAGCCTTTGACAGCCACTCCTCCAGAGACACCTCCCCCACACCCTCCATCATGGACACCGATGAAGGCCCCCAACCTAATCAGACAGCTGAGAAGATAAGGGCCTATGAGAAGGCCATCCAAGATGCAGTTACTGCCCTAGAGACCAACAAGTCCCAGCAGGAGGAAAGGGAGAGGATCCTCAACCAACAACTGGCAGAGAGGAATGCAGCAATAGATGCTCAACAGAAGGCCATGGAAGATCAGCGGAAGTCCCTAGAGAGACAACAACAACAGATAGCAGATCTCATGAAGATGGTATCATCCCAGACCCCACAACCTCCCACACCTGCCATCACACCTGTTGTCACACCATCTGCCTCTGGATCCAAAGATGACATCATAATCTCCATGGTGTCCAACATGACCAAGCTCATAGACAATAAACAGCAGGACGACAGAAAGATCAGGATACATGAGGTAACAAAACCCAAAACCTTTTCACACCCATCACCACTCATGTCAACAGCATTATTCATTGATCACAAATTCCCAGAATATCTGAAGGATAAGTACAAAGTGACAGACAGTGACACCATGGTAACATATTTACCCAAGTACCTCGAAGGACAAGCACTAGCTTGGTTTGAATCCTTCAGGGAGAGTGCCACACCTGATATGTTGACATGGACCAATGTAGTGAATAAATTAAAAGAGTATTTTGCTACTCGAGACAATATAATCTCAAGGACTGCACTCCGTGCACAAAAGATAGATGAACCTGTTCTAGACTATGCATGCCATCTCAGGAAGGTGTGTAATGCTCAACGCCAGAGTGATGAAACCCTAAGCAAGGCATTTACCCAAGGCATGAGGCCCTGGATCTCTGTAGCTCTTGAGAACAAGAAAATAGACTCTTTTGACCAAGCCCTAGACCTAGCCCTAGAGGTTGAGACCCAAGAGAGATCTAGGAAGGTAAGGGATGCAGAAACCAACCCACAGCCTACTAAGAAAAAGGTCCAGGAAATCAGCACTAGTTCAGATGAAGATGTTAACCTAATGTCTAGTGCCCATGTAAGGCAACAGGAGGCTAAGGTTGCATCAAGAGACCCTACCGGTAGATATAGAGGAAATAACTATGACCCCAACTACCAATCCAATAGAGGTAGAGGTAGAGGGGGCAACAACAACAACAACCGGGGGGGTCACAACAGTAGGAAAGACAACAGCTCTTCCAACTCCAACAATGGTAACTCTTCATACAGTGATAGGAGAAACAGAACCCCAAGTAATGGCAGATCCTATAATAATCAAGGATCCAACAATAGGAGCCAGAGTCCACATAGGAACTACAACTCTGGATCCTACAACAACTCTGGATCCTACAACAACAGCCAGGGTTCAAACAACTCTGGATCCTATAATCAGGGATCCAACAGTAGGGGCCAGAGTCCACATAGGAACTACAACAGTGGATCCTACAACAACAATGGCGCCTACAACAACAACCAGAAATCCAACAAATCCGGTCAATACAGCAACTCTGGTCAATATAACCAGGGTTCCAACCCACGCCAGGAGGATTACAAACCTGACACAAGAGGTTACCAGGGGAACCAACAAAGTAACCCCCAAATACCACCTCATGTGATGGATCAAATCTCCAAACTCCTGGTGGCAAGCATCTCAACCACCCCACAGAACCAGGAAAACTAGGATGTCACAGTGCCGATGGGCCAGTGCACTGTGACACCCCAAATACAAACAATCAATCAGGATTAACAAAGATCCAACCAGAGACAATTGCTAGTGCAAATCTACCATCTAACAGACAGAGACGTCCATCAGTGATACACATCACCCCACCAGATTCATCATCAAAGGATACAGGTGAGAGTACCAAGCTTTCTATTGTACTTCTTCAAAATGGCTGTATCAATGCAAATTTATATGATGTTTCAGATGTACAATGTTTGGTTGATACAGGTGCTACTATCACCTGTGTCAGACAATCATTCCTCATGGATCTCCAAAAGAGATTCCATATCCAACTGAGGAAATCTAAAATCAACATCCATTTGGCAGATGGATCGGTGTGTCATGTTAGACATTCAGCTATGCTGAACTTTAGAATCCAAGGTGTCAGATTCCAATACCAATTTGCTGTAATACCCAACCTCACACAGCCCGTTGTACTCGGCACAGATTTCTTAAGCACTACAAAATCTCAAATTGAATTTAATGTTGATCCTGAACAAATTCTCAAACCCATTAGGGCAGTGAGGGATTTTACCATCCCTCCATTCTCTGAACTTGCAGTATTGGGTAAAGTAACATCTACTCAATCACTGCAAGGCAAAACTGGAGTAGTAGATAACCTCCAAAGAAATAACAATGCCCCATATCTAGTTCAAAGGGCAGCAGTAACCCCCAGGGAAAATAACAAACATCCCCTAGTGTTACTCAACACCAGCAGGCGCCCACATAAAATCAAAAAGGGTGCCATCATAGCTCTATTTCAGGAAGTCAAGGAATCTGATTTAGAAAAACCTCAACAGGTGTCAGACACAACCCCACACACTGATCAATCCATCTCAGCCATACGGCCTGAGGATGTAACTCAATTCAGTGACACAGACTCAGACTGTGAGTCCACATATGCTGACCCTGAACCCAACTCAATCAGACTCTCTGAAATAGCTGCTATACATAGTGAGGCACATGACCTCGAGCCAGAATTGGAAGAGAATGTTCCACCAAAATCTGTGCTCACATCCAAAGATCAGCATGATAGATTAAAATCACTGCTGACCAAGTATGATGATGTATTCGTAGGAAAAGATGGAGACATTGGTGCCACACACCTGTATACACACTCAATACATGTAAAACCTGAGGCAGTACCATGTCATTTCCTACCATATAGACAAACACCAGAAAAACAGGCCGCAATAGGGGAAGAGTGTGAAAGGCTAGTACAACAGGGCATTCTGAGAGAATGTGCCGAGGGCCCCTGGGCCTCCAGATCCTTTTTAGTACAAAAATCATCGGGAGGCCATCGGCTCGTCACAGATTTTCGTTATTTGAACCAGAACACGATAAATCAAGCCTTATCTACACCCCGGGCCGATGACACTCTAGACATGATAGGGTCACTCAGACCAAGAGTATTCAGTAAGCTAGATGCCCAACAGGGATTTTTTCAAATTCCTATCAGACAGGAGGATCAGCATAAAACCGCATTCATAGCAAATGACAAAAAATATGTCTATGAAAGGATGCCGATGGGTTTAGCGACGGCACCGGCAGGATTCTGCCATCTAGTCACATTAATTCTGAACAAACTCAAGTACAAATGTGCCCTACCATACCTAGATGACATATTGGTATTATCACCATCAATCGAACAACACTTCCATGACCTGGAAGATGTGTTCAACAGCCTAAGAGTTGGTAAACTCAAACTGAAGAAATCAAAATGTGAATACTTCATAGACAGAATAGACTTCTTGGGAATGAGAGTCACACCCATGGGACTACAACCATCTCCCACAAAGGTGGAGTCAATCAAAACCTTCCCAACACCAAAATCAGTCAAAAATGTCCGATCCTTCACAGGCCTATGCCAATACTTCAAAAAGTTTATCAAAGGTTATGCCCAAATTGCTAAACCATTGTATGATCTACAGACACATCTCAAAGCATTTGTCTGGACAGAAGAGGCAGATAATGCTTTCAAAACATTAAAGCATGCCCTCTGTACCAATGCTCTTCTCAGATATCCAAACTATGAGAAAGAGTTCAGTTTGGCAACTGATGCTTCCAATGTGAGTTCAGGAGCTGTACTCTCACAGAGAGATAATGAAGGAGTGCTCAGACCAGTAGCCTTTGCAGGTAGAACCCTCTCAAAACATGAGAGAAATTACAATACCACAGAGAGAGAACTACTGGGAGTAGTGTATGGAGTATTACACTTCAGACACTATCTAGAGACCAGACACTTCCAACTATACACAGACCATGCAGCCCTAATCCCACTATTAACCAATACAGGACTCACACATAGATGGGCCAGATGGGCTCTAGACATACAACAATTTTCATTCACCATCCAACACGTGAAAGGTGATGATAACACACCACCAGATGCTATGTCTAGAAGAGAATACCCAGACTCTGGACCCATGACTAACCCTCCACCCCCACCAAGGAGAGTTAGAGCAGCCAGTAGAACCAAGTTTGCAAAAGTAACAAAGAAAGTACCATTCAAAAGGGATGATCCACCCAACACCATTGAAAGGCCAGAGACACCCATTAGGGGTATCTTGAAGCAATCTACACACTATGTGTTTTGCCACTGTGAGAGAGAATACTCACAACTCTTTCCAGATAATGACTTCGAGCCTATTGAATTCTCATCACTCAATCAGATAGTGAAGGCAACTCCTAAGGAGCCACCCTTCACCCCACCTGACTCAGATGATGAAGATCCAGAAGACACAATATATGCTATTACTCAAGCAACTTCTAAATCAGTCAGATTCTTTGAACCAATGCAGGGAGAGGAAACATCAAACCATTTGTGTCCTATGACCACACGCTCAAAGACTAGAGAAATGATTCAGGAGGGCACACCAAAACCCCCCACACAATCACAAACTATTCTAAATGAGAAAAAGGTCACAGAAAACAAACCTACCAAAACCCCACCTGCCAGGAGAAATGTCACAAAAGACACTGCATCTACTAAGTCAAAGAACTCTGAGACAAAGAAGAATGACAAAAAGCAAATTGTGCCTTTAAAGAAAAAGGTTGCCACTCCCATTAAGGCGAGAATAGGCCCTCCAAAGGAGCCTACACACCAAAACAAGAGTGACACACCCCAACAAAAGGCACAAGATAGGCCAATAGTCGATGAAAAAGAAAAGGAAAGAGACAGAATAAAACAACATGTGCTAGATATAAATCAACTACTGGATCAGATTCCCGACACATCCATCTCAGGTACAAACCTTGGCTTGGAACAAAGGAAAGACAAGGACCTATTGCCCCTCATACAATATCTTGAGGATGGGACCTTGCCTGCACCAAAAGCACAAGGAAACAGAATCATCAACCAAGGCCAGACATACACCTTGGTAAACGGTACATTAGTCCATATATGCCCCATAAATTGGAGAAAAACCAATACTGTACCACTTCAAATTGTTATACCACAGCAATGGGTAACAAGTACACTACAGTATTTCCATGACTCACCTACTGGCGGCCATCTTGGTTCAAGTAGGATGCTGTCAGCACTCCGACCTAGGGTTTATTGGAAGTCTATGCTAGCAGACACAACAAAATATGTTTCCACCTGCCACACATGCCTCACAGCAAAAAGGCAAGTACACTCACACAAAACACCAATGACAGTGAGAGAGTACATGACTTCACCAATGAAGTTCCTAAACCTAGACGCGGTGGGACCACTTCCCACAACTGCCAGGGGAAACAAACATATACAAGTCTGCATAGATTATGCTACCAGATATGCAACAGCTTGGGCTACGACTGACTTAAAAGCCGAAACAACAGCAGCAGAGTTCTACAAGAATATAATTTGTCATCATGGAACACCAGCCACTCTTCAAACAGACAATGGAACATGTTATACAGGTGCAAAGTTCACAAAGTTAACTAAACACCTCAAGATCAAACATAAATTCTCCTCACCATACAGGCCACAATCAAATGGGCTTGTAGAGAGATTCAATGCTAGCATAGGCACAGCACTCAGAGCATTCTGCTCAAAGCACCAAAACAATTGGGATTCATTTATTGAACCCATAACCTTTGCATTAAACAACACTGAATCCCAAACCACAGGATTCACCCCTTTCTTCCTACTCCATGGAAGAAACCCAGCCACCCCAATGGACTTAGGGCTGGGAATACAGGAAGACATATCCACAGTAGCAGACCATGTAGCTAACATGATAACGAATCAAGATACCTCTAGGAGGAAAGCTATAGAAAGGGTCGCCAAGCTACAAAAGGAAAGGAAAGATAGATATGATAAGAAACTTACACCACAGGAAATCAAGGTCACCGACATGGTGTACCTTAACATACCAAGAATCCTGACCAACACAGAGTGTAAGAAACTTCAACCCCTTTTTATGGGACCATATGTTGTAGTAGATAGACCTAGTTTGACAAGTGCCAAACTCAAAAACTTGGACACCAATCTATTGGTGGCCAGACCAGTGCACATAGACAGACTGAAAAAGGTTATGGCTGTCAGAAACAATGAATTTGCACACAGGCTTATTCCACATGAGGCCAAATACTACAGCAAAATTGTAAGGAACAAAAATGATATCACCCTTACAAGAGAAACCACAGGCATAGGCCCTATCAAGCCTAGGCCTGCACACCACATACTAAGAAAGACATCTAGGTGTGGTGCAGTTTCAAGAAATTAGAAACAAGATTGAGATACCAAAGTCATAAGATTTTCAAAATGTATTACAAATTCTCTTCATCCACACATAAGACATGTGTGACTGATAATGAATTACTTATATGTATATAAAGCCAATCAAATTTGTAAATATATCAGTAGGTTATTGCCTCTGAAAAGGGTCAAAGACTGGGACCCCCCAAGTAAAGCAGACATGAAGTCTAAGAAGAGTAAGGGTAACACAATGGAGTGTCTAAAGCCTAATCCCCACATGAAAGAGCGCGCTATGCCAACACAGCAGTCTATAGAGATCAATTGACCTTATAAGCTACACTCAGACAACTGTCTAGACGGTCATGAATGGCTGTCCTGGATGACAGGAGGAGCTAATTACCAGTACACAGAGTACACAATAGACCCCCACAGTTGCAGACACTGGAGATCAAGGCCTTGACTCCAGAGAAACAATACCAGGCCCACAATGGATGTGGGTAGGGTAGGCTACATAAGAAGCGCTGTGGACCATAGCCCACCATCAGTCTTCATCCAGCTGCAGTCTGGAACACAAGTCTACAGGACCCCACTTGGGAATTAGCCAGCCCACTTCTCCATTAGGAGAGACTGCACTAGGATAAAGAACACACCTACTTCACCTTCAACCTGACCTTACCATTTACTGGTCAATCTCTATAGACTCACCGGACATATTGCCAAGACAGCTCAATCTTGCAAAGGTACAGTTTGAACCACTTCATTTAAAGTGTTACACCATACACTTAGACTTTACCAGCACCAAATCACTACAAATTTGACAAGACTTTAAACAGCAAACTTGCTTTACACAAGCACCATGGGGACACTGAGAGTTTCACCCATACTGCTAACTATGCTGTTATTATATACTATTGAACCACTTACTGCAGGTTATACACCTGTGGTGAGACAAAACATAGGAGTAGTATTCAAACCTAGCCCTCAACCATTGGTCAATGGACATACAACCACAACACTATTGTTAGCTATCCCCTACAAGATACCTCGGGCACCCGTTACCCAAGGATCCATAAGGGATAGAATACTCCAGTTGACCACTCCTACTCTACAAGATCATACCTCTGGCCAAATTATCCAACAAGCTAAGGAGCTAGACACCTTGCTGGAAATTGCAGACAAGGAGATAAATGAAACACTAGCCTCCATCAAATTGTTCTTATCCAACCCCATAAACACATTGGACAAGGCCAAAAGAGAGGCCATACTGGGTTTTCTAGCACCCCTGTTTCGCGGTGTGCTAGGTCTAGCCACAGTAGAAGATGTAAACCAAGTAATGGGACAGCTCAAGAACATAGATGAAATACTAAGAAAATTTGCTAAACAGGATCAGGAAGCAGCTAATCTCATTGAAAAGATCACAGACAGACAAGATAAGTTTGTTAAAGCATACATCCAAGATAAGAAGGTACTGGACAGCACAATCAACACCATAGGTGACACCGTCAACCTGTGGGCCTCTAACATGTCCAGGTCACTTGACTCATATTCAAGGCACGAGAAAACTCAAAGGGAAAAAATGCAAGTATTAAATGATGCATTATTTATCATAGCAGCAAGAATGAATACAGTTCAATCACTGCAAAGGACAAATGCAGCCCTGAGGATGCTATCATCAGGGATCCTAACCCCTGATATAGTACCACCCTCAGACCTTGCTAGATACCTAATTGACATTAATAACAAACTTAGGATTACACACCCTGGAGCACAAGTCGCAATTAATGACTTGGATTTCTATTATTCACAGAAGCTGACCTCATACACTTACTCAGCTCACCATATATATATTCATCTGGACATTATAATTCAATCTACCACCTCAACCTTCAAACTGTACCAAATGATTACATCACCCATGCCTATAGACACACAGGAGACCCCCACCAGAGGAGTCACCAAATTGCAAACCTCAACTGAGTTTCTAGCAGTATCTTACTCAGCAGATATGCAGGCATGTGAAGGTACTACAGTAAAAGTATGCAGAGATGTAAATGGTAGAATCTATAAACACAGGCCTACATGCCCTGTAGCCATTTTTACTAGCCAGGCTCAACAGATTAAGGAACATTGCAAGTTTACAGTTTCACCACTGCAAGCACCTACCACCCATGCTATTTCCATTTCTGAAGATGAGTATCTGGTCACTACTAATAAACCCCATTACTTTATCAACTGCCATGGTAAAACGGCTGAAACTCGAAAAGCCCAGTCCTACTCAATCATAGGCGTACCCTGTGGGTGCACAATCAGTGTAGGAGAATTTTCTCTTCCAAACACAAGGTTGCCCTGTAATTCAACCTTATCATTTCATTACATTCTCAAGACAATTAATTTACCATTCATGGCGGCACTTAACGAAATTTCTGAAACCAAACCAGATGAAAGAGAGAATCTTCCAAATTTCCCAGTAGTAAACCTTTCTAGAACCTTAGAAAAACTACAGGAAAATCCAATCATGGATGATATTACTCAACTAAATTTAGAGCCCTTTGCCAAAACAGTATTAAAAGATGCCTCCAACCTTAATAAGGAAATGGAAACACGCTACGAGGAATCATACCTACGTCGAGTTACTGAGCATCCAATCTTCCAAAGCTTAGCACTCATCCTAGGGATATCAGCTCACATTTTTATAGTATACATACTACTCAAATTATACAGACTAGGAGGGACTGTAGCCTACCTGCCTACAGCCAAAGCATTCAGACTAGTCACCGAGCTGCCCCTACACAAATTGCTCCCAGATAAGGATCCTACCAAATTAACCCCTACAGAGGAAACCCACACCCCTTTCCTCACAATTCAGGAAACCCACACCCTGATAATTGCTATATTATTCACCCTGACCATCTACTCAGCCTACAGAATAATGAAGTACCTTAAGAAATTTGCACAGACACACTGTGGCAAGAAAAATGTGGCCAAGCGCACAAACCCCACAATATATTTTAAAATATATTGTGGAGACTCAAACTTCGCGCTACCCTTGAGGCCAATACCACATGAATTTGATGAGATTAAATCAGCAGCTGCCCCTACCTATAAGGATATAGTGGTTAAAACCTTCCCACTACCTAAGGCTATATTTACCTGGAATGGACCAGCAGTTATAACAACACAGAGAGGAGAATTTGCTTATCACCTCCCTCAGGTGATACACCTACCTTGGCGCACTAGGTTCAGTACTATACCAGCCCTTAAAAACAAAGGACTGTACTACTCCATGCTTCTCCAGAACGATTGTGGCACCAGCCCGGTGACCATGACAGCACTGGAAAATACAACAGATATAATTATTGACGAACACCAGGAGGAGACCGCAAGGTCAAACATGCAGACTATTGCTAATTTTCTAAGCCACCAGCCCTCCCCGGTGACTGTGGAAACAGCCTAGGCTGCCCACAGCCTAGACTGCCCCCAGTCCACCACCAGGAGATACTGAGATGACACATCTCACACACGACACACACCTCCACTGTCAATGAAATCATCAAAGTATTGAAAAATTGATTTAGAAAAAAAATATACACAGCCACTTGTTGATGTATGATATGAAAATCTATGGTATTCTCACAAAATCAATGATTAATGCGCACATATACGCGCAAAATTGCGAAATTGCAAATTACAAATTGTAAAATTGTACAAATCTAACATTAATATACATGAATGCAGGTAGATAACTAAGACAGTTTTTGTACCCACTAGCACTTGTATACTATGCCAAGGTTTACTTAAAGTAACACACTTTAGGTATCCAAGAAAATTGTTGGAAAAATGAATGAAAAAAAAAAAAAAAAAAAAAAAAAATTTGTTGAGAAATTGTTGACATAAAACATGTTTACTTAAGATACTCACCAAATAAATCTCTTTCAGGGACGTACTCATAAGGCTAGGGGAAAAGTCAATTAAGCAGCGGCCCACTGCCGAAATTGCCAATTAATACACCCATATAGCAAAATCAATGAGTAACTCAGAGACAAACAAGCCTATTGTACATGAAGTACTTTGTTTTTCCGGCCCTCGGAAAAATTTGTCTCAAATCCCATAAATTGAATAGTGTAATCCAGATTGTACGCTTGTACCCAATTTGCACACTAAAATTGTATATTTGCACACCAGATTGTACGCTTGTACCCAATTTGCACACTAAAATTGTATGTTTGCACACCAGATTGTACGCTCGTACCCAATTTGCACACTAAAAATTGCCAAATATACGCGAAAATTATATATTTGCACACTCAAATTGCCAAATGTATGCAAAAATTATATATTTGCATACTGAAATTGTCAATTGAACGCAATTACACGCGAAATTGTAAATTTGCACACTAAAATTGTCATTTATGTTCAATTTGCACGCTAAATTGAACATTAAATGCCAAAATTGCACACTATTTGCCAAATTGTATGTTGTAAATAAAAATGGAAAATTGTACCCAAAATTGATGTTACATAAGCAAATAAGCTATGGTATGGTAAGATATAGAAACTCGGAAATGTACTTATACCCAGGAGAAAATTGTTTATACTGACAAAGCTCTACCACAAAAATTGCATTTGAAGCACTCCCCATCACTTCAAATCCTCTTACAAAACAGTATATAACTCCAAAATAAGGTAAAAATTGTATAAATTGTACATTCCCTCGGCGAAATGACGGAGTTTCGCATTCTTTCGGGGGAGAGGGAGTATTCTATCATATACCATTTTATTATTCCATAAATTCTAACATATTTTGTATTAATCAAAGAAATATCTATGAAATTAATACATAGGTTGGTTCTAAGAGCTATAAGAGCGCTCAAACTTTGTATAAGAGCGTTCATGCCCCACTGCACACCAGCCAGGTCAGTTACAAACACTCTCTCTGACATCAAAGGGTCCGACCTAATGGTTCACTGCACAATATAATAAAAATGAGGGTCTCAGTGTGCGACCTCATGGTTCAATGCACAAATTAATAACTTGTAAGTGAATGCAACCGGCCGTCACGGGTGCCTGAGCACCGCTGACGCCGTCATGAGTGTCTGAGCACTCTAAGGACTGAACAATGGGTTACATAAGCACGACGCCATAACCTTCCGGTCGCTCTAGCGTCGCTCCTGAGCGACCTAGGTCAAATATCAAAATATCTATGGAAAGCCCATAATTAGACGGTCAGAATGAGCCCAAGATCAAGGCGGAACTCCCAGTATTAAGGAAGTTACGCCATGGAGACTGAATCGACCTCCGAGTGAGCTACAGACAAACTGGCGGGAGTTACGCGCCTATCCAGCGGGCATTATAATCTTGGCACATTCAGCTCCGCGCATGCCCAAAATGGCGGTTATACAAGCATAAACGACCGAGTTATGAGGGTTTGAAGATGCAGAACCGACCAAGACAATGGGGGCCATAGCGGCGTCCATGGGGGTCCTTTGTCCCCCTGTGACACTTGAAAGGGTCCCCTCAAACAATTGTAGAGTTAGGCAGATGCTGCTGGCTCCAGTCAGTCTGGAGGTGCTTTTCCAAGATTTGCTACAAATAGCCTGTCTGCACCTCCAGGAAGACACATCACCAAGAACCGCTCTAGAGGTAACATCTCCAGTCATCTCCTGCTACCTGCTACACCACTGCACTATGGTGAAACTATGCTAGACAGGCATTGGTTTCCTACCATTAGTGGCCAGAGGCTATCTTCTTCAAGACTTCCACCAGAGGGTAAAGTTATCCATTATTACATTATTCCTCTAAGCAGCAGGTCAGGAGCTAGGTGTGGGAACCCACCTAAAACTATGCTGGACACTGTATTATTAATACCTCACAGGTGGAGTGGAACTGAACATTGTACTTTATAAATTACTGTATGTTTACTGTATGTACAAATTACCTACATACTAACTACTGTATGATTGATATTTCTTACATGTTGCCTAAAGCTGAATAAACCAGTGACAACTGGAAATAACATTATTTTATTATGAGCCTGATGTATTTACTCCATACACCACTAGTCATATGATATTTCTCATATGACAACTTGATCATGCCAATTACTAGTATGACAGTAGTGCATCTCTCTCTATTTTAAACAAGGCAGGTGACTTTTCAGACTAATGTGGTGAGTGCAAGTACTTAGGTGAAGTAGTGCACGACTTGTTTAGAAAAGAGGGCACATACTCACAGCTCTTTTTACAATAGGAGCAACACCCTCCAGTAGTGTAGTGTTTACTCCAAGTGTAACACTACAGGATTAGCCGAATTACCTTCTTGCATCAAAAATGCATAATTGCCCTGACTATCTGCCCTACTACACCCCTACTACGTCTACTTTTGTGTTTCCCAGTTTTAGTAATCGGGTCAGTGATAGATATAGGTCTGTACATATCCTACACAAAAGCACCAAATCTGGGTGACTGATATAATTACATAGGCCACATACAGTGCATTAGCTTAGTATCCTTTGATAATGCCTCCTCTGTGCCCCTTGACAAACACGTGTGATAAAAGCAGGGTAAGGCTTTACAGGTAGCTAGTTGCTTCAAAGCGACATATTTATAAATATCATCAAAATGATCGTGAAATTCTTAAGGCATTGTGCGTTTAGATACTATGCTCGAAATCGATTAGCATGATTAACTTGGTCAGTATCAAAACAGTTGCCAATCACAACACCTGTAATGAATATCAGGCCAGGTTCTTATCAACAACATTCAGACTTTGGACTGGAGCAGCTCTCTATACCAGGTGACCTAATTAGATTACAAGTGAGTAGATTAGATAGATTCTAAGTGGGCCACCTGATTACCTGTATTTCTTTAAGGGGTGCTAATTCATGATATCCATGATGTATAGATTGAGTGTTGGCATGATGCACGCATATCATAAGTGCATCATGCTTTGAGAATGCAGCATGATGCATTTATGCACTGTCTGACTTTTGAAAAGCCATCCAGCATTATCATGGGGGTCTAGATAGGGGGGGGGGTCCCCATGTCACATATCGATTTTAAGAAAGGGCCATGTCACTTGTCACTAAATTTCTATTTTCCCATGTCCTTGTCACTAGGCTTCATGTCACATGTCGATTTTAAGGAAAGGCCTTGTCTCATGTCACTAACCTTATCCTTTCCGTGTCCTTGTCACTAAGGTCCGTGTCACTTGTCGATTTTAAGAAATGGCCATGTCACCCTATCGAATTTAGGGTCTAGACTCGTTATCATAGTTTAGGTCGCTAAATAGCACACACAAAAGTGACCAGTTTTGACGACTAGAATTATGGCTTATTCCAGATCAGAAAACCTCGACCACCTTTCAGCGACCACTATGATTATATTCTGTATTTTAGCGACCTAAACACATGATATGGCCATTTATCCCTCCATTAAAAGTCCAATCCAGAGGAGGGCACACTTACAAATTTCCCTGAAGGTCATTTCTCAACAGAACTCCCATGCACTTTCCTAGTGCAAAATAATGAAACCCTACTAAGCATATGACATCTTTCATAAAGCATGCAAGCACATTCCCTCATGAAAAAGATTGAAAGAAAACATGTGAATTTATCCTTTAGCAGGGCTGACATGTCTGAACCAGCGTATTTGTGCAGGTTGCATGTATCAGTAACACTGAGAAAGATCGTCATAACAGGGGCCTGGGTTATTGGTCGATTCTTCTAAGTTTGGTTAAAAATGTATACTATGAGTCGAAGGTAAGGCTCAGAACCTGCCATAAATGTATAACTACGTCTTTATTGCTTCCCCCATAACTTTATTGTGCATGTGTATGCCATCAGACAAATATACACCGTCAAGCTATTAGGCAGGTTTAGCAACCACTACGTTGGCAATATAACGCAGACACGCAGCATACCTACAATATTGCTACGTTTGTGTTAAATCAGTAATAGGTGACATACGTTGTGCTTGCTAAACCTCCCTATTTACAGTACATTGGTTTTATTTTTGGAAAACAGTAGGAGCTGCTGTTAGTAAAAATCCAATGATCCTACAGTGGCTTGATGTGTACCCAGTACAGTGGTCTTTATAGCCCATTTACAATTGGGGCTGAGAGTGTATAGTGTAGTTTTGATGTTAATTTTGTCCAAATTCAGACTGTAATGTGCTCCCTACATTAAAACCCCAAATTCCTTGGATAAGTTCCATTTTCTGTGGAATTTTTGCCAAACTCTTGAGGATCCAGCCATTTTTTTTGTGCAACATGTTTGTACGCAACACACACCAAATATAGAATCCTGTACGATGTGATATCGTATACCATACCATACACCGCAATGATCACACTACAAGTTCTTCCACCGAAAACATTTATGTATCAGAATACAACGGTCTAGGCCTACTAGCGGGATGGAAAATCTATAGGGTAAGAGGAAACCACAGGCATAGGGGATTAACCCTTTGACGTCTATAAGGGGTGATAATTTTTTAACAACAGGGGGCGATGGGTTAGCACGTGGATGCACAGAAAAAATTTTGCCCTCGCCTCCTGAGGGTTAAATAATTTTTTTTACTTCCCCTGAGGAACCGATAATGGCATGCAAACGGACCCTTAAACTTGAAGTAAGGCACGGGCTCTTATGCTGAAAACAGGTAGAATCAGAGGGGTTGCAAAGGTTTAACCCCCCCCCCCCAGTTGCATTGGTCGTCATGATGCATGAATGCATCCCTAATGCCTAACCCACCGGGGTTGAATTGATGCATCATGTCGACCCTACAGGGCTGATACACTCCTCAATGGTCGGCATGATGCGCCAATGAAGTGCTGACTCGTCAATAATTCATTGGTGCATCATGCCAACCAATGGGCATGATGCACTCCTGCAGCCCTACAAGGGTTACAGACATATTAAGTGTGTGACTGAGTTGACAGGTGGTCGGGTAATCAATGACGTATAACTAGAAATGAGCTCAGTTGTCACGGAAAGGCCTTCTCAGAAATTACATATCCCTTCTCAGTATAGGCCCCTGGGGGGAGGGGGCAGGTAGGGGGGGCAGGTATAAGACATTCAGAACAAATCAATGGGACCTTACAGGTATGCTTGTAGTAGGATGCCTAAGCCAAACGCACGCAGCTATGTACATGCCGATTCCCATGGGTTAGGCCCAAATGAGCAAAAGGATCAGCCTGGAAATAATTAGAATTAGGTAAGTTTGGAATAAGCCTTTAGAAATCTTTTGCACTGAGGTATGCGAAATGTAGACACTTTTTCTGAACCTCCTTTAAAAAGTTGAGAAAGTCAGACCAATGATTAAAACAAAAAGAGAGAAAAGGATAATAAAATAAATGATAAATTGATCAGGGGAAGAGTGTGGTTCCTCTAGGCAAGATTTTATTGGTGAACGAATGCCCTCGGTTAGGAATCAGCTTTCCCCCTTTTTCATCAGCTTTCCCCCTTTTTCCCCTCTACCAAAATTTATGAGAATTGATCATGTATTTGGCAACTTGCTGCCTTGACATAATCTCCAGTACCGGTAAGTGTTTAGTTAGCTGTCATCATGAACCCGGAGGGTCAGCACGATACACCTATGAAGTTCTGGCGAGCAGACCTGTCGGTACTTCATTGGTGCATCATGACGGTCAATGTGCATGATGCACCCTCCCCAGCAAATTGTCGTCATCTGTCGCCATGATTGGTCATCAATGGTGACTCCTTTTTGAGTGATAACTCGTTCTGTCATCTTTTGCCACTGTGTGTTAGACTCACGTGGCATAGCAATTGCTATTCCTGGTGATCTTGTGCTATAACAATGTCGTGTTCCATCTAGCGACATGTGTGAGCCACTTCACACAGGTTGACGAGGACCCACGACAATTTGCTGGGTCGCATGAGCGGCCCTCAAAGCATTACAGAGTTAACTGAGGCCAGGCAAAGGGTAAATGAGTAGGCATTTTGGGGTTAGTTGAGGGGGGCTCAGGGTGGGTGTTGGATGGGAGAATGGTTTTACCTGTACTAGATGTATGATAGTCAGCAGTTTTGATTTGGATGAAATTTACCAAAGGGCAACAAATATCTGGGTATGAAATTAGTATCTGTGTGATATTTCAAGACCATACTTCATAGAGGTGTTTGGTGGATGGCTTGCTTACAGGGGGCCCTTACACAAGCAGCAACTTGTAAACATTATATATCACTTTTGGAATGGATATCTCCCATGATCGTTTAACATTTTTCAGTCCCCGGTATATTTTTTCTATATGCATCCCAGCAAATTGTCATGAGTCCTCGTCAACCTGTGTGAAGTGGCTCACACATGTCGCTAGATGGAACACGACATCGTTATAGCACAAGATCACCAGGAATAGCAATTGCTATGCCATGCATGTAAGTCTAACACACAGTGGCGAAAGATGATGGAATGAGTTATCACTCAAAAAGGAGTCACCATTGATGACCAATCATGGTGACAGATGACGACAATTTGCTGGGATGCTTTTTCGCTGAAAGAGGGTATACCATTTTTCTGTCCCTCTAAGAAGACTTTGAAACATTTATCCCACCCCCCCATCCCGAATACAACAACCCCCCTGGTGTTAAAAAGGTATGAAACTATGACTCCCTTAGGTACATGACTTATATGTGGGTGTTGTTTAAAAACACTGTAAAAAGATATTGTCAAAATGATGATGGATCTCTTGGAACTTTCAGACAAGGATTTCACCATTATTTTCAGAGAGGTTCCTTGTGGATTCCTTGTACCACAATGATAACTATACTGGTATCTGGGGCTTCATTGTAGAAACAAAACTGGTTCACTGCATTACAATTACGGTGGTTCACTGTTAAGTTTTATGAGAATGCCTGTTAGATTCAACGAGTGTACTCACCGGCACCAATCATGTTGACCCTGATCCTGTTGAAGATGCCTTTAGCCTCTATAGCCTTCTCCATGGCCGTCCTTAAGGTGCTCCTGTATCGTGTACATAAGTTGTTAAGGTACTTAATGTGTGCTGGATCCTCAGTGGACACTCCTCCGGGCTGCCAGCCAACCTCCAGTTCTATCCGGTTGGATGGTTCGACCTTGTCGTTGAGTCGGTTTGTAAGGTTATTGAGCCTGGTTTGAGCAGTTTTATCCAGCGCACCCTGTAGAGGAGAAACATGCAATCTCCTGTTCATTCACAGCAAGTTTCAAAATCTCAAATAGTCATATGACTATGATTAAATTGGTATTCCACGCCAAATAAATGTTATTTTGATCATCTCGTAAAAAAAACATGAGACAAATGCGAGGGTTTACTCAAATTGGTAAGACGAAGAACCTTCACTTTCAAAAATAGGTGTTGAATCTACCAGGTATCGTGGTAAAACTGAACAATGAACCATTATAATTGTATTACATTGAAGCAGTGTGGTTTCTACAATGAAGTCCCAGGTGACAGTATGGTGGTACAAGGAATCTCCAGGAAAATAATGATGGACCTCTGGCAACTTGGGACAAGGATTTTGCCATTATTTTGACGACATTTATTTTACAGTGTTTAGTCAAACCAATTCTTAAACAAAGCTTTACCTTTGTACTAAGGTTCTAGAGTAGCATAAGCAAAGGTTATTTTCTGTATACTGCTGAGAAAAACATTATCTGAAGAAAGGTCTGACAGGTAAACATGTACCATTTTGACATCGGTGTGGCCTGAGATGTGGTGCGGTGAGGCGGAGTGGATACCCTTGTTTTTAAAGGTGCGCCTCACTAAGACAACATTATCCGCTGTACACCTGTCACCAAGCACACTCTCCTCCAACTCCTGCTCCAACTCTGTAAAAATATGGAGTTAGACTTATAATCAAACCAAATGCGCTTTTTGTTGGCTGTAGACCCCACAGGACCCAAAGGTATTAAACCCCTATTGAAGTGCAAGACTAGCAATTTGCTGTGAAATTGATTTCTATTTTTGCAGATTTTAGGGTTCTTTTTTTCAGAATCCATAAGAACTGTTTAGACTTTGACTCATGTTTCAAGATGAAATTGGCTGATTTTGGTGACTAGACCTGTACATTTATTCGGGGGTTTTTAAGGATGCTAGTTTACAAGAAAATCTTCTCTTTAAGCATTTTGAAAAGGAAATGTAATCATAATCATGTATTGAAAAGAAAATGCCTTACCTGATTTTAGATATAAACTTTGGAATTCATGATCAGATGATTCCCACAATACATCACTGATTCTGTCTCTGGTTTCTGACCAATCAGAGCAGGCCTTTCTGTGCTCATCATCAATGCTACTTCCGTAAGTGCTAATATGAGTTCTGATTGGCTGAAGCACATACTCATTTGGAATACTGTTTTCATCCAGCCTATACCATTGTTCTATGAGCGTTTTATCATCACCAGATAAATCCTCCAGAATTGGATCTAAGTGTTCTTGTGCTATATGCGCTGGGCATCCATAGGCACCGTATTTCTCACCCAAGAAAATCTAGAAAGAAAAATAATAAATGTATAAGACAGTAATCATTTGATGAGATGCCCAGGGATTTATACCTGACGATCCGATATTTCTAAGATTCATATTTTATTCACGAGGGTAATTTAATGATAAAAAATACACAAAAACCAGGATTCCACTGAAGCCGATGATTTTCCTGTTTTTTGTGGGGCCGACAGAGGCCCGATTGGCTCTTTTTAGTTCGTCGGCCTGTTGTCGGTCCGACAAAAAAGTCGGCCCGCTAACTGGCCGACAGTCCAAAGTTCCACAATCGGTTACCCAACCCCTACCCGATTTCTGCTCTTCCACCAAACTGGCATACTGTCGGATACAGTCTCCGACAGGTGTCCGACAGTCGTCGCCGATATCTAGGCCAGCTCTTCCACTGATCACGTGATCGGCAATGACCTACTTTCAAGAACAAGATGGAGGTCGAGGAGATCGTGCTGCTCGCGAACGCCACTATCGGTATTATAGCTCTAGAGGAGGGAGACATCGATGTTATCCAAGGGGTGAAAAGGAAGCACAGGTACAATGCTGCACCCTACCTGAAGGACAGGACAGATGAGAGGCAAAGGAACACCTTCACCAAGCTCCATCGTGATCTGATAGCTGTAAGTATCTGGTATAATAAGGGCCCATCCATACAAGGTAATGTCGGAGGCAGACAGTGGGGAGGAGGGGGGGGGTCCAGATGGTATTCATCTTGAGCACAAATCGGTGATAAACTGTCCAGTAGACGGGTTATTATCCTTTTCTTTATGGACAGCCCCTGCATGGCAGGGGGGGGACAATGGCTCTTGTTCTGTTAATTTAGCTTTTCTCTTTTTTTCAGATGGGAGAGGACGCTGAATTCAAGCATACTTTGCGGATGGGGCCCGACTTGTACCATGAGCTGCTCGCCAAGGTCACCCCACTGATTTATCGGAGCGACACCAACTTCAGGCCCTCTGTGAAGCCAGACGAGAGGTTGGACATAACCCTCCGATACCTTGCCTTAGGTAACTTGATATGTGTATTATCTGAGACAGAGCATGTTTTATTCAAGGTTGGTAAGGTTCAAATGAACCTCTCCCTTTTATTTTTATTAAAGCCGAAAAAAAATAAAAGTCATCTTTATATAATTTAATATGTGCTTCAAAAACACTAATTTTTTTTTTTTTGGCAGGCGACAGCAGCCAGACACTCCACCATGGCCATCTGGTGGGCGGGTCTACGGTGTACCCTATTATCCGCGACACGTGCATAGCTTTGACGGCTGTGTTGAGAGAAGAGTACATGAAGGTAAATAAAAAAAATAATTATTTCTTTCTTATAAAATAAAGAGCTCGAGGAAACTTTTTGGTTATGCTCCTGCTTGTCTATATAAAGTTCTTATCATTTTACAATAAAAAAAACAAAACATATGCCCATCCAAGATGAAAAGATCTAAGATTTTTTTTAAATATTTTTCATGCAGGTACCTAGCACGACGGAGGAATGGCTTGAGATAGCCGACGGCTACGCCAGTTCCTGGCAGGTGCCCCACTGCATAGGATCTGTAGATGGTAAGCACATACGGATCAAGAAGCCAAAGAAGAGCGGGGCCACTTACTTCAACTATAAGAAGTTTTACAGCATCGTGCTGATGGCCGTCGTGGACGCTCAGTACAGGTTCCTTTACGTGGACGTGGGCTCTGAGGGGAAGGCTGGAGATTCCAGGATCTGGAAGGAAGGTCCCATGCACAGAGATATGAGTGACCCCACTAACCCCCTTCAGAATCCTCCAGCCTCTGGGATCAAAGGAATGAGGGACCTTTTGCCCTATTTCATGATCGGCGACGATGCTTTCGGGCTTTCTACCCATCTGATGAAGCCATACGCCGTCAAGGACCAAGGTATGAAACAGGTGGCATACAACTACAGGATGTCCAGGGGTCGTAGGTGTGTTGAGAATTCCTTCGGCATCTGGGTGACCAGATTTCGCCTCTTCCTGAGGCAACAGGACATGGAACCCAAAGGAGTCAAGATCCTAGTCATGGCCTCCCTTGCCCTTCACAATTTTCTACGCACCCGATCCCCCTCTGAGTATATACCTCATGGGGCTGTAGATTATGAAGACAGGGAACACGACCTTCACCCAGGAGAGTGGAGAGAGGAAGGGGGCCTGGAAGGTCTAGACAGGGCGGCGGCACCTAGGAACATGCCTCAGGACGCCAAGACCATGCGCCATAGCCTGTGTGAATGGTTTTCATCCAGAGCCGGCCGGGTCCCATGGCAGGACCGATACCTGCGGAAAAGGTATGGGTATCTGTTTGAGAGAGAAGCTGCCAGGGAGGCTGGTCCAGATGATGTCCTGGACGAGGACAGTGAGTGAAGCCTGTAAAGCATGTGTCTTCTGAAAGGAAATGTCGGACGTACTATGACCAAGAGAACATATTATTGAATATTTTTATGTACCACAACCACAAGATGTTATGACAAATTATTTTTTTTTATTGACAAATCTGAACTAGAACTGTTATCTTCACATCCCTTTTGTCTGATACAATATGTATGGCACTGTCTGAGGTGTCATGCTGTAACATGCATGAAGTCGGATTGTACATAGAAATATAACCTGTGTGAATCGGGCGCAACATTATCGTACATGAACTATCATGTGATATATTGTATCTGATAAAGGCACGATTTTACCTGAGAAGTGATGCATCGGATGAGGCAAGTTTTTTACCTTGAGTATACATACCTAAATCTATATGAAATATAAAAACACCTGATATGTGTTATGTCAGCATCTAGATATATCCTGGAGTACTTGACAGTATTGAGATCTTTACAGGTCCATTTTGATATATCATGAGATCTTTACATGTCCATGTTGATATATGAAATCATGTTACTACAATTGTGTCTGCTGCTACGGCAACACGACATATGCACGATGTCTTGCAAATAAAATATCTTAACTTTCTTGTTTAAAAAAAATAAATTTATTTATTCTTTAATCCAACCAGAAAGTTTTTATCATATGAAAAGACAGACTAGAAAACACAAATAAATAATAATCGGCCGCGTCTCCGACAGTTTTATGATCAGAACAATTATCTCTAGCACTAGGTGCCCTTACTGTCCGTCCCATTCCCCGTTCACAGCCTGCACGGCTGTCAGATAAACATGGACCTTAAATTTGTCCTTGACCTTTTGGGTCATGCGTGCCATCTCCACCTCTAACATCTTGCACCACTGTGTGTCAGGAGAAACCTCCTTCTCAGGGGGGGGGGAGGATGGGCCTGAGCCTGGGTTCTGTTGCCCACTAAGGTCACAAGATCGTTCAAAGATTCCCCGTATGACTCATAAAACTTTTCTCTAGACTGGAGTATCTCTGAGACTGTCTTCTGTTTCTTTTCTCCAGCTTTAAGGTGTTGTGGCTCTCTCTTCTCCAGGTATTCTGCCTTGGCAGCTTCAGTAACCACATTTTTCTTTGGAATATTGTAGTTAATAGTCTTACGTTTTTCACCACTGGTAGAAGGAACAGCACCTTTCTTAGAAGTTTTACCAGACCCCTTGCCCTTATCAAGAGAAGTCGGAGGAGCTGCATCTGATTTTGCAGACCCACCTGCAGAAGTGTTCTTTCTGTGGGGAGAAAATCTTGTCCTACTGGCGATGGAATCGTCGACGATCTCATCTCCAGACTCTGCTTCAGGATTGTAGTCCACGTCCTTGACAGTGTCGTCTTCCTCGTCGTCGTTCACCTCAATCACCATCTCATCGGCCTCCTCGGATGGTTCCTCCAGGTGTTTGGGCCGTACGACCTCCTGCAGTGAAATAAATGGTTGAGTATCAAATAAAACAGAAAGAAATTTTCAGCCAGGTGTGTTGTAAAATATCAGGTAAAATTAGGACCAGAATCGGTCAACTTAAAATTATAGTAATTACATACAAATCGGGATGGAATCTGGGTCAACTTTTTAGACAGACAGAAATATTCAATGATTACCTTTTTCTGTGGATAATTGGTGTCACTCTCCAATTTCTTACACCATGGATCTAAGAACCCACACAGCCGTTTTATGAGGGCTTTCATGTAGGGGAGCTTCCCTTCGTCAGCAGATGACCCCGATTTAATTTTTCCAGACACGATTTTCTGGTAGTCCGATCTCAAAGACGTCATACAGATGTTAATGAAGTAAGCTGAAAGAAAAGGGTTCTTTTTAATATCAGTAACAAAAGATAAAAAGACTGTATTAAAAAAAATACATTCATATAAGAGTCTGTTACTAAAAACATTAAAAGATAGAATAAATATTTTTACTACTATATTATACTCAGGTAGCAAAGACAACAGAAGAAAATACTGAAATTATTTTTACCTGGAATGTTGAGTTCATCCGAGATCTTAGCTAGAGCTGTCCATTTTGCAGTGGGGTCCTTATACAAGGAGTGGCTCTTGTCATAAAGGTGGGTGCACTGCTGCCACAGCTCACACAATCGCTCCAGAACTTCTGGATCCTTGAAGAACTGCCTCCCGCTGCCAGCTGCTCCGGAAGGTTTCTTCTTAATTTCTCCTATAGTTTTTTTTGGGGTGACTACAGCCTGACTGTCGTGGATGTCTGCTTCTTCACCCTCCTCACCATCGTCTCCCTGACCTTGACCTTCTTCTTCACTGTCGTCTTGGACCTGCTCGCTCCTACCAGAAAGGGTGTATGGAGGGGATTTAATACAGGCCTTCTTTGCAGGAGGTCCTGATGAACAGGAACTGTCTTGGGTTTTTTCTTGTACGACCTTTTTCTGCTTCTTTGGAGGAGGTGGCGTCGGAGAACGAGGAGAAGGTGGAGGGCTGACCTACCCCTCCCCCTTTTCCATGTCGGGCAGTAGGTTACGCTTGGTACCCTTCTTGTTAAGGAGACGAGGCAGAGGACCTGAAGTACGGGCACAGGTGGACTCCTCCAACTTGTCACGAGACACAGGAGTGGAAGATAGAAATGGTTCCTGTACACTTAGGTCTAGTGCAGTGTCCTCTGTAATTTCAATTTCATCTGAATCTTCGTCCACGACAGCCAGGTTTTTGGTAGTAGTATGTGTACCGGTATTTTTTTTAGACATGGCCGTGCGAGCTTCTCCCAACTCATCTGGTGTCAAGTCGGGCAATCGGGCCTTACCTCTTGCAGAGAAACGTTTCGCAGGAGCCTTGGGTTCTTCCTGCGTCTCTATGACTACGTCTGAACTGTCTTTTTTACTTCTAGGGGGTTTGAAACCCTTGTTTCCTCCCCTTCCCCGACGCCTCGAACCTGCTCTACCCGACATCTTGTTTGTTTACGGCCAAAGCGAAGGTCACATGACTTGCACGCGACAAGCAGCCCGACAGCGGTACCCCAAGTGAGAGAAAAGTGAACTATTTCTGTCGGCCCGACAGCGAAGTAACCCGACAGGTACCCGATTTTTTCTAATCAGTTAGAAAAAATCGGGTACTGTCGGGCACTGTCGGGGACCGTCGGAGATACATCTCCGATGGTTCCCGATGAAAAAAAAATAGGTCTTCCACCGAAGACGATTTAAGCCCGATTCTTGCCCGACAGAAGCCCGACAGTGCCCGATAGCTGCCCGATAGTTCCCGATGCTGCCCGATGCGTCCCCGATGCAACCCGATGACAAAATCGGACAACTATCGGCTTCAGTGGAATACCCGCTATAGAATGGTAATTATCGTTAGGACCCAAAGGCCATCTAAACTGTTATTTCTGGATCATCTCAGATATGGATTATGAATATATAACACTAAAGAAATCACAGAACTTCACAATTTATAGTAATTTCCCTTTCTCTAGAATGCTTGTCTCTTGATACATCTTTTAACTATAAAGAATTGCCAATTTTCATGAATCACCCTTATGATGTTTAACCAGTTGTGACAATTTAGAACCCAAATATAGTTCAATATCATTCTAAAAAATACTTCCTAAATGTCAAGAAATGATGTAAAATCCCTAACTTAGGGAGTGATCATTTTTAACAACAAGGGGGGGGGCTGGTGGGTTTTTGTGCAGATCAGCGAAAAAAATTCTTTTTTATCCTCCCCCAAAGGGCCGAAAATCGCATGCGAGTGCACCCTTTTAACCTACACTCTCAGCCCGCATTGTAAATCGGCTACAAATAGCCCTGTAATTAGGCAGGGGAACCACTTGGGGCTACAGTACTTTGTACATCTGGTATGATATACCATTTTATTATTCCATAAATTCTAACATATTATTGTATTAATCAAAGAATATCTATGAAATTAATACATAGGTTGGTTCTAAGAGCTATAAGAGCGCTCAAACTTTATATAAGAGCGTTCATGCCCCACTGCACACCAGCCACAGTCAGTTAGACAGAGTTTATGACATCAAAGGCTCCGACCTAATGGTTCACTGCACAATATAATAAGAATAAGGGTCTCAGTGTGCGACCTCATGGTCCAATGCACAAATTAATAACTTGTAAGTGAATGCAACCGGCTGTCACGGGTGCCTGAGCACCGCTGACGCCGTCATGAGTGTCTGAGCACTCTAATAACTGAACAATGGGTTACATAAGCACGACGCCATAACCGTTCGGTCGCTCTAGCGTCGCTCCTGAGCGAGCTAGGTCAAATATCAAAGCATTTATGGAAAGCCCATAATTAGACGGTCAAAATCAGCCCAAGATCAAGGCGGAACTCCCATTATTAAGGAAGTTATGCTATGGAGACTGAAAGGAGCTCTGAGTTCCCTACAGACAAACCGGCGGGAGTTACGCGCCTATCCAGCGAGCATTATAAACTTGGCATATTCAACTCCGCGCATGCGCAAAATGGCGGTTATAAACGCATAAACGACCGAGTTATGAGGGTCTGAAGATGCAGGACCGACCAAGACAAAGGGGGACACAGCGGCGTCCATGGGGGTCCTTTGTCCCCCTGTGACACATGAAAGACTCCCCTCAAACAATTGTAGAGTTAGGCAGATGCTACTGGCTCCAGTCAGTCTGGAGGTGCTTTTCCAAGATTTGCTACAAATAGCCTGTCTGCACCTCCAGGAAGTCAGATCACCAAGAACCGCTCTAGAGGTAACATCTCCAGTCATCTCCTGCTACCTGCTATACCACTGCACTATGGTGAAACTATGCTAGACAGGCATTGGTTTCTATCATTAGTGGCCAGGGGCTATCTCCTTCAAGACTTCCACCAGAGGGTAAAGTTATTCATTATTACATTATTCCTCTAAGCAGCAGGTCAGGAGCTAGGTGTGGGAACCCACCTAGAACTATGCTGGACACTGTATTATTAATACCTCACAGGTGGAGTGGAACTGAACATTGTACTTTATAAATTACTGTATGTTTACTGTATGTACAAACTACCTACATACTAACTACTGTATGATTGATATTTCTTACATGTTGCCTAAAGCTGAATAAACCAGTGACAACTGGAAATAACATTTTTTTTTATGAGCTTGATGTATTTACTCCATACACCACTAGTCATATGATATTTCTCATATGACAACTTGATCATGCCAATTACTAGTATGACAAAGTGGTGGAGAACATCCTACTAAGATCCCATCTCTCACAGGCTCATAAAAATTAAAGCTGGTAACACAACTAAGAACAATCATACACACAGTAAAACCTTGACCTTGACACCATGCCCACCAAGGTCACCAGTGAGGTCTCCCACACGTCAGTGAGGTCTCCCACACGTCAGTGAGGTCTCCCACACGTCAGTGAGGTCTCCCACACGTCAGTGAGGTCTCCCACACGTCAGTGAGGTCTCCCACACGTCAGTGAGGTCTCCCACACGTCAGTGAGGTCTCCCACACGTCAGTGAGGTCTCCCACACGTCAGTGAGGTCTCCCACACGTCAGCGAGGTCTCCCACACGTCAGTGAGGTCCACCCCACACATCAAGGTCTTATCAGTCAAGCTGGCAGAACAACACACAAAGACCTTACGTAGTCAGGGGCCTGTTGAAGAGGTCTCCCTCCCACCTAGATCTAGGAGGCCCACAGGAGGCAAACCAGCCTCCAATACAACAGACCCACACTCAGTAGACCCCACACCTCCCACCCTGTCTACTCAGGGAACAACCAGTTCTCAGGGATCCAACATTTCCCAGGGATCTCTACAGGACGCTCAACTCACGCTATCTACCTCAGGGGAAGAAGGATCTGCCTCAGGGGGTGGATCCACACCCTCATCTAGATCCTCCACCCCAGCTCCAGCCTTTGACAGCCACTCCTCCAGAGACACCTCCCCCACACCCTCCATCATGGACACCGATGAAGGCCCCCAACCTAATCAGACAGCTGAGAAGATAAGGGCCTATGAGAAGGCCATCCAAGATGCAGTTACTGCCCTAGAGACCAACAAGTCCCAGCAGGAGGAAAGGGAGAGGATCCTCAACCAACAACTGGCAGAGAGGAATGCAGCTATGGATGCCCAACAGAAGGCCATGGAAGATCAGCGGAAGTCCCTAGAGAGACAACAACAACAGATAGCAGACCTCATGAAAATGGTATCATCCCAGACCCCACAGCCTCCCACACCTGCCATCACACCTGTTGTCCCACCATCTGCCTCTGGATCCAAAGAGGACATCATAATCTCCATGGTGTCCAACATGACCAAGCTCATAGACAATAAACAGCAGGACGACAGAAAGATCAGGATACATGAGGTAACAAAACCCAAAACCTTTTCACACCCATCACCACTCATGTCAACAGCATTATTTATTGATCACAAATTCCCAGAATATCTGAAGGATAAGTACAAAGTAACAGACAGTGACACCATGGTAACATATTTACCCAAGTACCTCGAAGGACAAGCACTAGCTTGGTTTGAATCCTTCAGGGAGAGTGCCACACCTGATATGTTGACATGGACCAATGTAGTAAATAAATTAAAAGAGTATTTTGCTACTCGAGACAATATAATCTCAAGGACTGCACTCCGTGCACAAAAGATAGATGAACCTGTCCTAGACTATGCATGCCATCTCAGGAAAGTGTGTAATGCCCAACGCCAAAGCGATGAAATCCTAAGCAAGGCATTTACCCAAGGCATGAGGCCCTGGATCTCTGTGGCTCTTGAGAACAAGAAAATAGACTCTTTTGACCAAGCCCTAGACCTAGCCTTGGAGGTTGAGACCCAAGAAAGATCTAGGAAGGTAAGGGATGCAGAGTCAAACCCACAGCCTACTAACAAAAAGGTCCAGGAAATCAGCACTAGTGCAGATGAAGATGTTAACCTAATGTCTAGTGCCCATGTAAGGCAACAGGAGGCTAAGGTTGCATCAAGAGACCCTACCGGTAGATATAGAGGAAATAACTATGACCCCAACTACCAATCCAATAGAGGTAGAGGTAGAGGGGGCAACAACAACAACCGGGGGGGGGGGGTCACAACAGTAGGAAAGACAACAGCTCTTCCAACTCCAACAATGGTGACTCTTCATACAGTGATAGGAGAGACAGAACCCCAAGTAATGGCAGATCCTATAATAATCAGGGATCCAACAGTAGGAGCCATAGTCCACATAGGAACTATAACTCTGGATCCTACAACAACAATGGTTCCTACAACAACAACCAGGGTTCAAACAACTCTGGATCCTATAATCAAGGATCCAACAGTAGAAGCCATAGCCCACATAGGAACTACAACAGTGGAGCCTACAACAACAATGGTGCCTACAACAACCAGAGATCCAATAACTCCGGTCAATACAGCAACTCTGGTCAATATAACCAGGGTTCCAACTCACGCCAGGAGGATTACAAACCTGACACAAGAGGTTACCAGGGGAACCAACAAAGTAACCCCCAAATACCACCTCATGTGATGGATCAAATCTCCAAGCTCCTGGTGGCAGCCATCTCAACCACCCCACAGAACCAGGAAAACTAGGATGTCACAGTGCCGATGGGCCAGTGCACTGTGACGCCCCAAAAAACAAACAATCAATCAGGATTAACAAGGATCCAACCAGAGACAATTGCTAGTGCCAATCTACCATCTAACAGACAGAGACGTCCATCAGTGATACACATCACCCCGCCAGATTCATCATCAAAGGATACAGGTGAGAGTACCAAGCTTTCTATTGTACTTCTTCAAAATGGCTGTATCAATGCAAATCTATATGATGTTTCAGATGTACAATGTTTGGTTGATACAGGTGCTACTATCACCTGTGTCAGACAATCATTCCTCATGGACCTCCAAAAGAGATTCCATATCCAACTGAGGAAATCTAAAATCAACATCCATTTGGCAGATGGATCGGTGTGTCATGTTAGACATTCAGCTATGCTGAACTTTAGAATCCAAGGTGTCAGATTCCAATACCAATTTGCTGTAATTCCCAACCTCACACAGCCCGTTGTACTCGGCACAGATTTCTTAAGCACTACAAAATCTCAAATTGAATTTAATGTTGATCCTGAACAAATTCTCAAACCCATTAGGGCAGTGAGGGATTTTACCATCCCTCCATTCTCTGAACTTGCAGTATTGGGTAAGGTCACATCTACTCAATCACTGCAAGGGAAAACTGGAGTAATAGATAACCTCCAAAGAAATAACAATGCCCCATATCTAGTTCAAAGGGCAGCAGTAACCCCCAGGGAAAATAACAAACATCCCCTAGTGTTACTCAACACCAGCAGGCGCCCACATAAAATCAAAAAGGGTGCCATCATAGCTCTATTTCAGGAAGTCAAGGAATCTGATTTAGAAAAACCTCAACAGGTGTCAGACACTACCCCACACACTGATCAATCCATCTCAGCCATACGGCCTGAGGATGTAACTCAATTCAGTGACACAGACTCAGACTGTGAGTCCACATATGCTGACCCTGAACCCAACTCAATCAGACTCTCTGAAATAGCTGCTATACATAGTGAGGCACATGACCTGGAGCCAGAATTGGAAGAGAATGTTCCACCAAAATCTGTGCTCACATCCAAAGATCAGCATGATAGATTAAGATCACTGCTGACCAAGTATGATGATGTATTTGTAGGAAAAGATGGAGACATTGGTGCCACACACCTGTATACACACTCAATACATGTAAAACCTGAGGCAGTACCATGTCATTTCCTACCATATAGACAAACACCAGAAAAACAGGCCGCAATAGGGGAAGAGTGTGAAAGGCTAGTACAACAAGGCATTCTGAGAGAATGTGCTGAAGGCCCCTGGGCTTCCAGATCCTTTTTAGTACAAAAATCATCGGGAGGCCTTAGGCTCGTCACAGATTTTCGTTATTTGAACCAGAACACGATAAATCAAGCCTTATCTACACCCCGAGCCGATGACACTCTAGACATGATAGGGTCACTCAGACCAAGAGTATTCAGTAAGCTAGATGCCCAACAGGGATTTTTTCAAATTCCTATAAGACAGGAGGACCAGCATAAAACCGCATTCATAGCAAATGACAAAAAATATGTCTATGAAAGGATGCCGATGGGTTTAGCGACGGCACCGGCGGGATTCTGCCATCTAGTCACATTAATTCTGAACAAACTCAAGTACAAATGTGCCCTACCATACCTAGATGACATATTGGTATTATCACCATCAATCGAACAACACTTCCATGACCTGGAAGATGTGTTCAACAGCCTAAGAGTTGGTAAACTCAAACTGAAGAAATCAAAATGTGAATACTTCATAGACAGAATAGACTTCTTGGGAATGAGAGTGACACCCATGGGACTGCAACCATCTCCCACAAAGGTGGAATCAATCAAAACCTTCCCAACACCAAAATCAGTCAAAAATGTCCGATCCTTCACAGGCCTATGCCAATACTTCAAAAAGTTTATCAAAGGTTATGCCCAAATTGCTAGACCATTATATGATCTACAGACACATCTCAAAGCATTTGTCTGGACAAAAGAGGCAGATAATGCTTTCAAAACATTAAAGCATGCCCTCTGTACCAATGCTCTTCTCAGATATCCAAACTATGAGAAAGAGTTCAGTTTGGCAACCGATGCTTCCAATGTGAGTTTAGGAGCTGTACTCTCACAGAGAGATAATGAAGGAGTGCTCAGACCAGTAGCCTTTGCAGGTAGAACCCTCTCCAAACATGAGAGAAATTACAATACCACAGAGAGAGAACTACTGGGAGTAGTGTATGGAGTATTACATTTCAGACACTATCTAGAGACTAGACACTTCCAATTATACACAGACCATGCAGCCCTGATCCCACTACTAACCAATACAGGACTCACACATAGATGGGCCAGATGGGCTCTAGACATACAACAATTTTCATTCACCATCCAACACGTGAAAGGCGATGATAACACACCACCAGATGCTATGTCTAGAAGAGAATACCCAGATTCTGGACCCATGACTAACCCTCCACCCCCACCAAGGAGAGTTAGAGCAGCCAGTAGAACCAAGTTTACAAAAGTAACAAAGAAAGTACCATTCAAAAGGGATGATCCACCCAACACCATTGAAAGGCCAGAGACACCCATTAGGGGCATCTTGAAGCAATCTACACACTATGTGTTTTGCCACTGTGAGAGAGAATACTCACAACTCTTTCCAGATAATGACTTCGAGCCTATCGAATTCTCATCACTCAATCAGATGCTGAAGGCAACTCCAAAGGAGCCACCCTTCACCCCACCTGACTCAGATGATGAAGATTCAGAAAACACACTATATGCTATTACTCAAGCAACTTCCAAATCAGTCAGATTCTTTGAATCAATGCAGGGAGAGGAAACATCAAACCATTTGTGTCCTATGACCACACGCTCAAAGACTAGAGAAATGATTCAGGAGGGCACACCAAAACCCCCCACACAATCACAAACTATTCTGAATGAGAAAAAGGTCACAGGAAACAAACCTACCAAAGCCCCACCTGCCAGGAAAAATGTCACAAAAGACACTGCATCTACTAAATCAAAGAACTCTGAGACAAAGAAGAATGACAAAAAGCAAATTGTGCCTTTAAAGAAAAAGGTTGCCACTCCCATCAAGGCGAGAATAGGCCCTCTAAAGGAGCCTACACACCAAAACAAGAGTGACACACCCCAACAAAAGGCACAAGATAGGCCAATAGTCGATGAAAAAGAAAAAGAAAGAGACAGAATAAAACAACATGTGCTAGATATAAATCAACTACTGGATCAGATTCCCGACACATCCATCTCAGGTACAAACCTTGGCTTGGAACAAAGGAAGGACAAGGACCTATTGCCCCTCATACAATACCTTGAGGATGGGACCTTGCCTGCACCAAAAGCACAAGGAAATAGAATCATCAACCAAGGCCAGACATACACCTTGGTAAATGGTACATTAGTCCATATATGCCCCATAAATTGGAGAAAAACCAATACTGTACCACTTCAAATTGTAATACCACAGCAATGGGTAACAAGTACACTACAGTATTTCCATGACTCACCTACGGGCGGCCATCTTGGTTCCAGTAGGATGCTGTCAGCACTCCGACCTAGGGTATATTGGAAGTCTATGCTAGCAGACACAACAAAATATGTTTCCACCTGCCACACATGCCTCACAGCAAAAAGGCAAGTACACTCACACAAAACACCAATGACAGTGAGAGAGTACATGACTTCACCAATGAAGTTCCTAAACCTAGACGCGGTGGGACCACTTCCCACAACTGCCAGGGGAAACAAACATATACAAGTCTGCATAGATTATGCTACCAGATATGCAACAGCTTGGGCTACTACTGACTTAAAAGCTGAAACAACAGCAGCAGAGTTCTACAAGAATATAATTTGTCATCATGGAACACCAGCCACTCTTCAAACAGACAATGGAACATGTTATACAGGTGCAAAGTTCACAAAGTTAACTAAACACCTCAAGATCAAACATAAATTCTCCTCACCATACAGGCCACAATCAAATGGGCTTGTAGAGAGGTTCAATGCTAGCATCGGCACAGCGCTCAGAGCATTCTGCTCAAAGCACCAAAACAATTGGGATTCATTTATTGAACCCATAACCTTTGCATTAAACAACACAGAATCCCAAACCACAGGATTCACCCCTTTCTTCCTACTCCATGGAAGAAACCCAGCCACCCCAATGGACTTAGGGCTGGGAATACAGGAAGACATATCCACCGTAGCAGACCATGTAGCCAACATGATAACAAATCAGGATACCTCTAGGAGGAAAGCTATAGAAAGGGTCGCCAAGCTACAAAAGGAAAGGAAAGATAGGTATGATAAGAAACTTACACCACAGGAAATCAAGGTCACCGACATGGTGTACCTAAACATACCAAGAATCCTGACCAACACAGAGTGTAAGAAACTTCAACCCCTTTTTATGGGACCATATGTTGTAGTAGATAGACCTAGTTTGACAAGTGCCAAACTCAAAAACTTGGACACCAATCTATTGGTGGCCAGACCAGTGCACATAGACAGACTGAAAAAGGTTGTGGCTGTCAGAAACAATGAATTTGCACACAGGCTTATTCCACATGAGGCCAAATACTACAGCAAAATTGTAAGGAACAAAAATGATATCACCCTTACAAGAGAAACCACAGGCATAAGCCCTATCAAGCCTAGGCCTGCACACCACATACTAAGAAAGACATCTAGGTGTGGTGCAGTTTCAAGAAATTAGAAACAAGATTGAGATACCAAGAGAACATAAGATTTTCAAAATGTATTACAAATTCTCTTCATCCACACATAAGACATGTGTGACTGATAATGAATTACTTATATGTATATGAAGCCAATCAAATTTGTAAATATATCAGTAGGTTATTGCCTCTGAAAGGGTCAAAGACTGGGACCCCCCAAGTAAAGCAGACATGAAGTCTAAGAAGAGTAAGGGTAACACAATGGAGTGTCTAAAGCCTAATCCCCACATGAAAGAGCGCGCTATGCCAACACAGCAGTCTATAGAGATCAATTGACCTTATAAGCTACCCTCAGACAACTGTCTAGACGGTCATGAATGGCTGTCCTGGATGACAGGAGGAGCTAATTACCAGTACACAGACTACACAATAGACCCCACAGTTAGCAGACACTGGAGATTAATGCATTGTCTCCAGAGAAACAATACCAGGCCCACAATGGATGTGGGTAGGGTAGGCTACATAAGAAGCACTGTGGACCATAGCCCACCATCAGTCTTCATCCAGCTGCAGTCTGGAACACAAGTCTACAGGACCCCACTTGGGAATTAGCCAGCCCACTTCTCCATTAGGAGAGACTGCACTAGGATAAAGAACACACCTACTTCACCTTCAACCTGACCTTACCATTTACTGGTCAATCTCTATAGACCCACCAGACATATTGCCAAGACAGCTCAATCTTGCAAAGGTACAGTTTGAACCACTTCATTTAAAGTGTTACACCATACACTTAGACTTTACCAGCACCAAATCACTACAAATTTGACAAGACTTTAAACAGCAAACTTGCTTTACACAAGCACCATGGGGAGACTGAGAGTTTCACCCATACTGCTAACCATGCTGTTATTATATACTATAAAACCACTTACTGCAGGTTATACACCTGTGGTGAGACAAAACATAGGAGTAGTATTCAAACCTAGCCCTCAACCATTGGTCAATGGACATACAACCACAACACTGTTGTTAGCTATCCCCTACAAGATACCTCGGGCACCCGTTACCCAAGGATCCATAAGGGATAGAATACTCCAGTTGACCACTCCTACTCTACAAGATCATACCTCTGGCCAAATTATCCAACAAGCTAAGGAGCTAGACACCTTGCTGGAAATCGCAGACAAGGAGATAAATGAAACACTAGCCTCCATCAAATTGTTCTTATCCAACCCCATAAACACATTGGACAAGGCCAAAAGAGAGGCCATACTGGGTTTTCTAGCACCCCTGTTTCGCGGTGTGCTAGGTCTAGCCACAGTAGAAGATGTAAACCAAGTAATGGGACAGCTCAAGAACATAGATGAAATACTAAGAAAATTTGCTAAACAGGATCAGGAAGCAGCTAATCTCATTGAAAAGATCACAGACAGACAAGATAAGTTTGTTAAAGCATACATCCAAGATAAGAAGGTACTAGACAGCACAATCAACACCATAGGTGACACCGTCAACCTGTGGGCCTCTAACATGTCCAGGTCACTTGACTCATATTCAAGGCACGAGAAAACTCAAAGGGAGAAAATGCAAGTATTAAATGATGCATTAATTATCATAGCAGCAAGAATGAATACAGTTCAATCACTGCAAAGGACAAATGCAGCCCTGAGGATGCTATCATCAGGAATCCTAACCCCTGATATAGTACCACCCTCAGACCTTGCTAGATACTTAATTGACATTAATAACAAACTTAGGATCACACACCCTGGAGCACAAGTCGCAATTAATGACTTAGATTTCTATTATTCACAGAAGCTGACCTCATACACTTACTCAGCTCACCATATATATATTCATCTGGACATTATGATACAATCTACCACCTCAACCTTCAAACTGTACCAAATGATTACATCACCCATGCCTATAGACACACAGGAGACCCCCACCAGAGGAGTCACCAAGTTGCAAACCACAACTGAGTTTCTAGCAGTATCTTACGACGAATCATTATTCATCGAATTGGACTCAGCAGATATGCAGGCATGTGAAGGTACTACAGTAAAGGTATGCAGAGATGTAAATGGTAGAATCTATAAACACAGGCCTACATGCCCTGTAGCCATTTTTACTAACCAGGCTCAACAGATTAAGGAACATTGCAAGTTTACAGTTTCACCACTGCAAGCACCTACCACCCATGCTATTTCCATTTCTGAAGATGAGTATCTGGTCACTACTAATGAACCCCATTACTTTATCAACTGCCATGGTAAAACGTCTGAAACTCGAAAAGCCCAGTCCTACTCAATCATAGGCGTACCCTGTGGGTGCACGATCAGTGTAGGAGAATTTTCTCTTCCAAACACAAGGTTGCCCTGTAACTCAACCTTATCATTTCATTACATTCTCAAGACAATTAATTTACCATTCATGGCAGCACTTAACAAAATTTCTGAAACCAAACCAGATGAAAGAGAGAATCTTCCAAATTTCCCAGTAGTAAACCTTTCTAGAACCTTAGAAAAACTACAGGAAAATCCAATCATGGATGATATTACTCAACTAAATTTAGAGCCCTTTGCCAAAACAGTATTAAAAGATGCCTCCAACCTTAATAAGGAAATGGAAACGCGCTACGAGGAATCATACCTACGTCGAGTTACAGAGCATCCAATCTTCCAAAGCTTAGCACTCATCTTAGGGATATCAGCTCACATTTTTATAGTATACATACTACTCAAACTGTACAGACTAGGAGGGACTGTAGCCTACCTGCCTACAGCCAAAGCATTCAGACTAGTCACCGAGCTGCCCCTACACAAATTGCTCCCAGATAAGAATCCTACCAAATCAACCCCTACAGAGGAAACCCACACCCCTTTCCTCACAATTCAGGAAACCCACACCCTGATAATTGCTATATTATTCACCCTGACCATCTACTCAGCCTACAGAATAATGAAGTACCTTAAGAAATTTGCACAGACACACTGTGGCAAGAAAAATGTGGCCAAGCGCACAAATCCCACAATATATTTTAAAATATATTGTGGAGACTCAAACTTCGCGCTACCCTTGAGGCCAATACCACATGAATTTGATGAGATTAAATCAGCGGCTGCCCCTACCTATAAGGATATAGTGGTTAAAACCTTCCCACTACCTAAGGCTATATTTACCTGGAATGGACCAGCAGTTATAACAACACAGAGAGGAGAATTTGCTTATCACCTCCCTCAGGTGATACACCTACTTTGGCGCACTAGGTTCAGTACTATACCAGCCCTTAAAAACAAAGGACTGTACTACTCCATACTTCTCCAGAATGATTGTGGCACCAGCCCGGTGACCATGACAGCACTGGAAAATACAACAGATATAATTATTGACGAACAACAGGAGGAGACCGCAAGGTCAAACATGCAGACTATTGCTAATTTTCTAAACCACCAGCCCTCCCCGGTGACTGTGGAAACAGCCTAGACTGCCCACAGCCTAGGCTGCCCCCAGTCCACCACCAGGAGACAACACATCAGAGACAGTATTCAGAACTTTTCGGACAATTTGCCGGCCCTGAAAAGGGCCTTTGGGATGGCGGGTTTTTACACCCTAGGTTCCAGTCAGTCGGGATCCTACCACAGATCCTCGGGTTCAACATCAATGGGAGAGTCCGAGTCCGAGTCCGAGCCATACATATGGCCGTGATCCTGTTCCCACTCAACGAGGCGGGCCTCCATCATCCCCAGTCCATACTCGGCAGCCGTGGATGGATCCCCGGATGCCGCAAGATCGAGGAGGGATGCCGCCAACAGATAATCCCATAGCACTCGCTCCCGCGGCCCGAAGTTATAGTCCATGGGCCAGAAACCCATATTACCCAAGGCCCTAGTCAGAAGGGCCACAGTGGCCCCCCGACGCATGGCTGAGCCTAAGAAATAGTGGCAGGAGTAATTACAGACCAACACATCACCATGCTCAATGATCTCCTTGAAATTCCTCACTATGTAACCATAGTGGATGGTCTGGTTAGCCTCCACCAGGGCCCTTACTGGACTCCCCACCTCCATCACCTGGGGGACAGGCAAAGCAAAGAGAGCTTGTAGATGGGCCATGGTGCTACAGCAGTGATTTCCAGAGAGGAACTGATACTCCAATACCAGCCACACACTCCTTAAATGGACACTCACACACCCCCCCCCCCCCCACCCTGAACTGTCCACTGACACCAAGCTAGGCACTCACACAGACACATGCCAGAATCTGGCACCTAACACCTCAAGTGCCACCACTGCATGAGCACACCAGGGAGGAGACTCACATCTCACTCCTGACACACCTCCACTGTCAATGAAATTATCAAAGTATTAGAAAAAAAAAAAAAAAAATATATACATACACAGCCACTTGTTGATGTATAATATGAAAATCTATGGTATTCTCACAAAATCGATGATTAATGCGCGCATATACGCGCAAAATTGCGAAATTGCAAACTACAAATTGTAAATTTGTACAAATCTAACATTAATATACATGAATGCAGGTAGATAACTAAGACAGTTTTTGTACCCACTAGCACTTGTATACTATACCAAGGTTTACTTAAAGTAACACACTTTAGGTATCCAAGAAAATTGTTGGAAAAATGAATGAAAAAAAAAAAAAAAAAAAAAACTTTTGAGAAAATTGTTGACATAAAACATGTTTACTTAAGATACTCACCAAATAAATCTCTTTCAGGGACACATACTCAAAAGGCTAGGGGAAAAGTCAATTAAGCAGCGGCCTACTGCCGAAATTGCCAATTAATACACCCATATAGCAAAATCATTGAGTAACTCAGAGACAAACAAGCCTATTGTACATGAAGTACTTTGTTTTTACGGCCCTCGGAAAAATTTGTCTCAAATCCAAAAAATTGTATAGTGTAATCTAGATTGTACGTTTGTACCCAATTTGCGCACAAAATTGTATGTTTGCACACCAGATTGTACGCTTGTACCCAATTTGCACACTGAAATTGTATGTTTGCACACTAGATTGTAAGTTTGTACCAAATTTACACACTTGAATTGTATGTTGCACATTATACTGTATGTCTGTACCCAATTCATACACTGAAATCAGATTAGAAATCAACATTTCTAGGTGTATCCAAGCTGTACGCAAAAAATTATATATGTACATACAGAAACTATCAATTGAACGCAAAATTATATATTGGCATACTAAAACTGTCAAATGTATGCAAAAATTATATATTTGTACACCAAAAATTGCCAAATACACGCGAAATTATATATTTGCATACTAAAATTGCCAAATGCACGCGAAATTATATATTTGCACACTAAAAATTGCCAAATGTACGCAAATTATATATTTGCACACTAAAATTGCCAAATATACGCGAAAATTATATATTTGCACACTTAAATTGCCAAATGTACGCAAAAATTATATATTTGCATACTGAAATTGTCAATTGAACGCAATTACACGCGAAATTGTAAATTTGCACACTAAAATTGTCATTTATGTTCAATTTGCACGCTAAATCGAACATTGAATGCCAAAATCGCACACTATTTGCCAAATTGTATGTTGTACATAGAAATGGAAAATTGTACCCAAAATTGATGTTACATAAGCAAATAAGCTAAGGTATGGTAAGATATAGAAACTCGGAAATGTACTTATACCCAGGAGAAATTGTTTATACTGACAAGCTCTACCACAAAAATTGCATTTGAAGCACTCCCCATTACTTCAAATCCTCTTACAAGCAGTATATAAACTCCAAAATAAGGTAAAAATTGCATAAATTGTACATTCCCTCGGCGAAATGACGGAGTTTCGCATTCTCTCGGGGGAGAGGGAGTATTCTATGATATACCATTTTATTATTCCATAAATTCTAACATATTATTGTATTAATCAAAGAATATCTATGAAATTAATACATAGGTTGGTTCTAAGAGCTATAAGAGCGCTCAAACTTTATATAAGAGCGTTCATGCCCCACTGCACACCAGCCACAGTCAGTTAGACAGAGTTTATGACATCAAAGGCTCCGACCTAATGGTTCACTGCACAATATAATAAGAATAAGGGTCTCAGTGTGCGACCTCATGGTCCAATGCACAAATTAATAACTTGTAAGTGAATGCAACCGGCCGTCACGGGTGCCTGAGCACCGCTGACGCCGTCATGAGTGTCTGAGCACTCTAATAACTGAACAATGGGTTACATAAGCACGATGCCATAACCGTTCGGTCGCTCTAGCATCGCTCCTGAGCGAGCTAGGTCAAATATCAAAGCATTTATGGAAAGCCCATAATTAGACGGTTAAAATGAGCCCAAGATCATTATTAAGGAAGTTATGCCATGGAGACTGAAAGGAGCTCCGAGTTCCCTACAGACAAACCGGCGGGAGTTACGCGCCTATCCAGCGGGCATTATAAACTTGGCATATTCAACTCCGCGCATGCGCAAAATGGCGGTTATAAACGCATAAACGACCGAGTTATGAGGGTCTGAAGATGCAGAACCGACCAAGACAAAGGGGGACACAGCGGCGTCCATGGGGGTCCTTTGTCCCCCTGTGACACATGAAAGACTCCCCTCAAACAATTGTAGAGTTAGGCAGATGCTACTGGCTCCAGTCAGTCTGGAGGTGCTTTTCCAAGATTTGCTACAAATAGCCTGTCTGCACCTCCAGGAAGTCAGATCACCAAGAACCGCTCTAGAGGTAACATCTCCAGTCATCTCCTGCTACCTGCTATACCACTGCACTATGGTGAAACTATGCTAGACAGGCATTGGTTTCTATCATTAGTGGCCAGGGGCTATCTCCTTCAAGACTTCCACCAGAGGGTAAAGTTATTCATTATTACATTATTCCTCTAAGCAGCAGGTCAGGAGCTAGGTGTGGGAACCCACCTAGAACTATGCTGGACACTGTATTATTAATACCTCACAGGTGGAGTGGAACTGAACATTGTACTTTATAAATTACTGTATGTTTACTGTATGTACAAACTACCTACATACTAACTACTGTATGATTGATATTTCTTACATGTTGCCTAAAGCTGAATAAACCAGTGACAACTGGACATAACACTATTTTTTATGAGCTTGATGTATTTACTCCATACACCACTAGTCATATGATATTTCTCATATGACAACTTGATCATGCCAATTACTAGTATGACACTGGTATGGGCGTTCATGCCTATCCAAGGTAGTACTGTAAAGCACAATAAAGAGCCTTGCACTGTATATTTACATGGGCGGGCTGACAGTATATAGTAATGCATGGGCGTTTTTTTTTTTTTATGAAAACAGGTGAAATTATTTTGACCCTTCCTCTGGTCAAGGTTTCAAGAAAATTCTGACCCTCCTCAAACCCACCAGCCCCCCACGTTGTTAAAAAAATGATCACTCCCTTACCACAATGATAACATTATTGTCCTCCTGTAGCAGGGACCTCAGGTACTGTGGTGTGGGAGCCCCAACATTCTCTGAGGTCACGTAGGGGTCACGCTGCCCCCAGTGAAGGTCAATCACATCAAGGTCAAATCCCTGCTCCAAGCAGAAGGTCTGAAGGTCAGGGTAAACCCTCTGTAAAAGGGCATCTCTCTCCTCATGGGAATCTAAAAAAGGAAAAGATGAAAATTTCAAAATCAATCGATCAGGGAATGACATTGCGAAGCGTTCTGACTTTGATATTGCCTAATTTTAACCAGGATGCTGTCTCTTGTGTAAAGATACATGATTGACTCAAGTAAAGCTTCACATCTAATTGTAAAGTAACATTGAAAGTGACTACCTCTGTCACGCTTTATCATCATGTATTCAGTTTATAGGATTTTGTGATACACAACCTACGATACATTCATTTTGGATATAATCTTGAAGGTTATATCTAGAGGACATTCAATGTCATAACTCAGGGTCAAACCTTGAAGGTTACCTTTCAGTATGACGCATTACCAGGCCTGACGTGTGGTTTATTTCTATGGACAATGCCACAGATCCAGCCCAACAGAAATTATAATAATTCCCCTACACTTTTTGAAATGTGATTCATCATTTCGCAGTCCCTCCACCTACAAACATGATCTAGACACCGTTTTGAAGCTATGATAAAGGGCTATTTTACTTTACCATCACCATCACTATATTTTTAATATCATATGACTGGTTGCCATGGAAACCATGCCCAAATTTTGCTGAAATCTGATTTTCCCCTACCTTTCACCACTCTAACAGCCATTACAGAGAAACTATTATCACCTTTTGAAAGGCAAGTAAGCAGAAGATGTAAAAGTAAAGTCTACTTCTTCTGAGCCTAATGTGATAGTTCTAGCATTTCTATTATGGAAAATATGGGCCTCTGAAGAGGCTGCCGAAATGTGGGAACCTGGGAACCTGAGACGGTTTGAAATAGTAGTGGGGGAGGTGGGTGAGCTGTAAGTGAGCAGGATGGGGTTGGAAGTATCTTAAAAGAGTCCCTATGTAAAACCATCTATTATTTTTGGTTCCAGGGCAGCATAGGAATGTGGGTGAATTTTTCAATTTGTGGAAGCTGATTGTGGATGAATTACTAGGCCTAGCTGATAATGCATTTACCAGCATGTTTGCCCCACTACAGGCTTTCTCTTGATGTGATTAAAATTCAAAAGAATACATTATTTAGCCATAGATGAAATCAAAATAGTTTTTTTCTCTTACTAACTTTATCTCAGAAACTGCTCAGAATTTCTTTAAATCAGAAAATCAGAATTTCTTTAAATTCCCGTTTTATGTTGTTGGGATAATATGCCTGCTGGATCTGTAGTACATGGTGAAGGTTACTTTTAGAGTTCAAGGTCAATCTGATGGTCATACAGTACATACCTGTGAGTTGTGCGACGTGGTAGACTTTAATGACCTTATCCTCCTGCGCACGCATCCACCGCTCCTCCAGAACCCTCCCACACACCCGCCTAGCAACCGACACCGGAAGCTGCTCCAAACATGGCAACCGGACCACTTCCGGGTCAAGGGTTACAGGCAGGGCAGTTTCCGGTCTGGAGGTAGGTTGGCGTTGTTGGGGGCTGGTGGCTGAGAGTGATTGGGGTCTGTTGTAGCTTGGTAGGTCCACCTCTGGGGGTCCCAAGGAGGGGTCGTGTTTGGGGGTGTCTGTTTTCTCTTGTTTGATGGATGGAGGGTGGTGGCTGGACTGAGCGGGTGAGCCATTAGAGGAACTGTGTGAAGAAAGATAAGAGAAAATGAAAATGATTTAAAAAATTCTGGTGTATCAAAAATATTGAGTACCACATAGGCTTGTATACGTGCAGGAGGGTGTTGCTCCTATAGTGAAAGGAAGAGCTGGCTATAAATGTGACCCATCAAGAGAGAACGCCCCTCCGCGGGGGATTTTTAATTCCCTATTTGGCCTCCAGGGGACATTGGAGGGCAAAATTACTCTAAAAACATTATAGAAATACATTAAACTAGTTTTTGATGCAGAATTCAATAGTCTCATTTATAATGCACCATTTCTGGAAGAAATTGTCCATATTTGGATGGTAAAATGAACATTTTTCATGAGAAATCAACCTATATGCCTGTTCCTGGTTGCCATGGCAACCATCCCAACAGTCAAAACTTGCAGATTTTTATGTCGTTCTTTGGGGATACTCACCAAAAAGCCAAAACTGAAAACAGAAATGGAAAATTCCTTCTAGATCAAAATCTATGATGAAAATCACCATATTATTATGACTTCTTTATGAAAAAGGCTGATTTATTGTGTTTTTAGACATTATCATGGTTTATAATGTATTTAGAGCTGAATCATGGGTTTCAGATATGAATAACAACCTATGTTCAAGGAGGAATTCTGACATAACTACTGTGACAGGATCTGCGAAAAGGGCCCTTAGTGCAGGGTGCATTAAGGTCCTTATTCCCAGTACATGTAACTACTGGGGATATTTAACCCAATGATGTCTCATTTTAAAGATTGTGACATGAACTTTGATGATGAATTTACCTGCAGAGGGGTGATTTTGCTTTCCTGGTCACAAATGCCCTAATTTCCAGTCCTTTCTTTTCATGTAGCTATAACTTGTCCCTTTTGTTGCTTACAAGTGGTCATTCAAGTATGGTGCAGGAAAAGGGGGATTTGAGTAGGTACCTAGTTGGGAGAAGTCAGTCAGTATAATATACTATAGAGTGTGTGACTTGAGTAGGTACCTGATAGTGTAGCTCTCTCTGTTTTAAACAAGGCAGGTGACTTTTCAGACTAATGTGGTGAGTGCAAGTTGAATGGTGAAGCAGAGCGTGACTTCTTTTGAAAAGAGGGTACCTACTGACAGCTCTTTTTACCATAGGAGCAACACGCTCCAGGGCATCTACATAAGGGCTGTCATAGAATAAGGGCCGGAGGTGTAGTATAATAAGCATACCTGTATAAGTCATAGTAGAGGTAGGGCGAATAGGAAGGACCAGGCCTAAAAAGATTGTTGTGTTCAGGTAATGGGGTCGAAAAAAATTAGGGTAGGTAGGCAGGGAAATTTTTTTTTGAGATTTTTTTAGGCTGGCTGTAAATTTTCGTGCCTATGCGATGCGAATTTCTGATGTGTGAAAGCGTAAGAGAGAACTTCCATGTCTCGATAGATACCAAAACATCAGAATTTCCCCCAAAATGCCCATAAAAAAGTTAGGGTAGGGTAAAAAAAATTAGGGTATAGGTAGTGTTACCTGAACACTTTTTAGGCCCCATGAGTCTAAAAATACATATACACTTGAATTAGGAAACCCAATATCCACCCCCACAGAAGTAAAGATGGTGGACTAAAAATACACAGAAGAGTTAGATGTCTTGAGGGTCCTGGCCAATAACTCACAAGGGCTGCGTTCATGCATCATACCAACCCTATAGGGTTGAAAAGATCACAAATATTGTATCATCTCATCAAAAGTGGACCCTGAATAAGCACCTGTCTTTTATTTCATGTTGAAAATAGTGAAATATGCACAACCCATAGATTTATCATTGGAGCTCCGTATCTCACTCCTCCCATGAGATAACCCTACTCCGTATCTCACGGCCAGCGAAACTACCTCAAATAGGCATAAAGCATGTAACATGTTTTAATAAAACATTTTAAGAGTTTTGAACATTTCTGACTGAGATAACATAAAACTAATACAAAGGTTCACTCGTAGTGGGTCTGTCTGAGGGTTATCTCACTCTGCTTCGCCTCGTGAGATAACCGTCAGTCAAACCCAATATGCTGGAACCTTTGTCTATGTATAGGGGCCAGGGCAAATCTATTAATATAATATGGCTGGGGCTGCTATTCATGTCAATACGGTAACCATCATGATGCACCGATGCAGCACTGTGCATTGGCGCATCATGACGACTAAGAAACACAAGTCAAGACCATATCATGTGACCCCTAAAGGGTTGATGCTGTCTCGAAACAGAAGGCGGATGCAAGATTCTAAAAATACACATGGATTGCGCTAAATCTAGAGGCAGGCCGGAACCCGAGATCTGTTTGCAGGACCTATCTCTCTATGGAGTGGGTGGACCCTTTAAGGGCAGAATGGTGGTGATTAAAGGTAAATGTTCCATGGCAGTTATTGTATAGAAATGCAGTACTGGTGAGTCTACTCACCAGTACTGCATTGGTGCATCTTACTGACCCTTCAGGGATGTATTGACCGCGGAGGGTCAGCATGATCTCCAAATACTGCCCTAGTGAGTTATTCTATTTATGCATCATGACAATAAATGGGTATTATGAATTAATTTTCTCTGGAGGCCATAGGTGTATTTAAATATTATTAGTTGTCATGATGGTTAAATGTAGGTCTGGTAAGTCTTCTCACAAAAAAAGAAAATCATTTAAAAATCACACCAACCATACAATGTTGACACCCTAGCTCCAATAGGGTCGGCATGATGCACCAATGAAATGCTGCCGAGTAGACTCGCCAGCACTGCATCGGTGCATCATGCTGACCAAGGATAATGAACCTGGAGGCATCATGTGGTCTTTAAGGGGTTAAATCTGGGACTCAGGTGTGCCTCACCTGGGGCCAATCAGCAGGTAGAGCATCCACAGGTGTGCACAGGTGTGCTGCTAGTCCTAGCTGCACACTACCTCGATCCTCCATGTCCCACCCACAAGGGTTACAGTGGGACTGGACCATTTCTTATTCAATCATTGCAACCACATTTTAAAAATGACCTGGCATCATACCTAATTTTTTCAATGCAGTAGAGTCTACCTGGAACAGACCTGTCATGTATATCTCAAATAGTTCCCCAATAAGCCAGTGATCATGTATGTGAGAGGGGGTTATGACTAGCAGGATTGTTGTTCACACATATAAGTGCTCCCCCTTGGCTTAGGCAATTTACTATATATAGAATTTTGCAGAACCCTTACTGTGTGTGGTTTCAAGGATTTGGCATGCGTTGGTATAGGCAGGATGACAGGTCCTGCACGAACACTAAGAAGGGTCAGCTTTTATGACATGACCTCCCCCTCCCCACCCCAAAACAATAGTATTGCAGCACATTCATAGGTTCTATTCCAGACTGCCTGAACACTGCTGCAGCAGGCAGGCAATGAGGGAATCTTGGTTAGGGTAAGCCGCCCATCATTCAGCCATTTAACAATGGGATCTGTGCAGTTCTACATTTCATAAATCAGTGACAGATTGGGCGGCTTGGTGGCAAGTTTGAGCTGGACATTCTAGTTTAATAGTGCCATCTGTAAGGATGCTAATGCCCATTGGACATCATGATGCACCAATGAAGTGTATCAGACCTGAAGGGTCAGACCTGAAGAGTCATTTATTACCAGGTGGGGGGGGGGGGGTCATTTTGAAAAAGAAACACCTAATCAACCATCACACTGGGGTGGGGCGGTCAAAACTAAATATGAGCTATTCAAATACCCATCGCAATGCATCATTCCACGCACATATCTGATTTTCTGAGGGGTCATTTTGCAAAATCAGTTCTTACTGGGGGGTCATAGTGGTGGGGGGAGTAGAAAAAAATCTGCCGATCCACTAAAATCCATCAAGCCCCCCCCCCCCAGCTATGGTAAGTTCAGCTGACAATCTCCCAGTGGTTGAATCGTGAAGGGTGTTGCTCCTATGGTAAAAAGAGCGGTGAGTATGTGCCCTCCTTTCTAAACAAGTTGTGCACTGCTTCACCATTCAACTTGCACTCACCACATTAGTCTGAAAAGTCACCTGCCTTGTTTAAAATAGAGAGAGCTGCACTACCAGGTACCTACTCATGTCACACGCTCTATAGTTTATTATACTGACTGACTTCTCCCAACTAGGTACCTACTCAAATTCCTCTTTTTTATCACTGTACTTGAATGACCACTTGTGAGCAACACAAGGGACAAGTTATAGCAACATGAAAAGAAAGGACTGGAAATGAGGGCATTTTTAGCCTGCTCTTCCTTTTACTATAGGAGCAACACCCTCCCGGTCATGTTACCTCAGCTATATAAGGTATGGCTCATATCTATAGAGAGTCCTTGACGCTGGTGCTGCAAATATAGGATATAGGATTTGGGAAAATGTAAGGGTTCAACTAAAAATAATATAAGGTAGGGGGCGCAACAGCTCTTTTAAAGGTTGAAGTAGCTTATTGCCAAGTCACAAATTACAAAAATAAGTGAAAATGATAGCGAATCCTTCAAGTCCATTTCCAAAACAAGATGGTATAACATATGAAATGGAAGATTGTATTTGTACATATTAAAGCTGAGCTCCGGAATATAAACAATGAGAATTTGCAAAAAGTAGTCAGTTTGAAACATTTTTATAACACCGTGTCAAACACCTGTGGTCATATTCATGGCAGGATAGCTCCATTTGTTATCACTTCGATAGACAAAAGCCTGTGTCCATGCCAGCACATATGCACCAGTAAGAGGACAGAAAGAACAGCATAATAAGACAAAGGGGGCTAGGAAAGCTCTCTACAAAAGAAACATGTGGAAGACATGGTTCATTCTAACAAATTCGCTCAAGATCTGAGAAATAACAAAATTTGATTGTAGACTACGCTGATTTGGCACTGAGCACTGTTGAGGAAAAATCCATTGATAACGCATACCATGATGGGCATCTGGTCCCTGGCTAAAAGCCACGTCCAGGGACATGCAGGTCGATATTATTAGTTCTTATCAGTGTGTGTTACCGGAACCAGCTCCAGACCAGCTAGTGGTTAATAGAGGGTCTTTGATGCTTTAAAGGGGGTCTAGCAGGATAAGACGTACCCGCCTTAGCAAGTCACATGACCACCCATTGACCAATGACGGCGCCGCGATCTATCCGGTGGGTCCGACGATTTATGAATGATTTTTGAACCGGTACCCATATTGAAATTTGCGGTGCTAGCCCCCCTTTAACCTACTAAATACATCCCTTAAATGACCACTAATGTATCATGCCAAGTTAGCGCCATGATACATTCATGTTTAGTGATGTACACTGATCCCATGATTGGCATACACTGCCGAACAGGTGCACTGATGCAGGGATGACATTATTCGGGTATTGGCGACTATAATGAAGGGTTCAGCAGGGATGCATTCCCATAGCAAAAAACAAAAGGAGTGATCATCTTTAGATTTCTAAACCAATTTCTTTTCTCAAAAGTCTCAGGGAAGAGGGAGAAGTCCGTCGTAAAATCATGAGGAAAGTTGTCTCTGAAAACCAATCTCCAAAGCATTATAATTATTTTGATTAGTTATCAGATTCTGAGAAAGCTGTTGGAAATCGATAATGTCTGGACAGTTGACCACGTACTATTGAATACCACTAGGTTGTAAATTATATTGGCACGTTGTAAATGACATTGACACATTTTATCATTTAGCTTCATGTCATAATATCTAATTAGACCATGCTGGTATACTAATAGACTCGTGTATTAGGATTTGTTGTTGACAGTTATTGATATATAGTGGACAAATATAATTAGACGCCTGACTATGGAGGATATCAACATATCATAAACAGAACACTGCCATAATAGGCAGTATAAGGTACACTCTAACAAATAACTGTTGAATCTATCAGGAATCCTCGTAAAACTGAATGGTGAACCACTGCAATTGTATTGCAGTGAAAAAGTGTAGTTTCTATTATACCACAATTCTGGCACTTCCGGTGGTTTTATATGCAGTTTAGCCGTGCATTATTCTGCATATACCACCCATGTGCATTTTTGAAATATTTGGTATATACTTTTTGGGGGTCAAGTTGGACTTAGAATATTTTGGGAGATGCTGGCGGACATAGAAATTTGGTCTTGCCATTGTTTCAATGTGAAAAATCATGCCAACTCGTATGAGGATTGAACCCCGGCTGCAGTGGTGGTAGGCGAAGGCCTTAGCCATAGCGCCACACTGAACGGTGATGAAATCCAATGCGAAAATAAATAAGTTCTAACCTGAGGTCCTAGTCCTATGCTTTCACTCAGTTTTCGTCTTGATTCCAAGCTTGTCATGTTATAATATTAAAATCCCAAGAAGTATTCGATCCATAGACGAGGAATGCGTGCTAATTGTCTCCATTTTGTTCGATATAAATAAGAATCCATTGATTTTTCCATCGTACGCGAGTCGCGGCCCGTGGCCGCTCTGCGCGAAGCCATTGTTTTTGTTCCTTGCCGGGAGAGGTACCGCTGTGTATACAGTCACTTTTCATATTGAATCCAACCATGACAAGTTTTCAAATTAAAACATACATATCCTTAGACATTCTAGATGAGTACTCCATGCTTCATATGTCAGATACATTCAAAATAAATAAGAATCCATTGATTTTCCAAACCAGTCTTAAATTTTCGGCGTCTTCCTCGTACGACGAGCAGTTGACCTATATCTACATCCGGGCCACTGACACACTTTCGGCAGACAAGGAGGCGGGTGGGAATGGCCGGACCGCGACTCGCGTACGTTGGGAAAATCATTGGATTCTCCTTTATTTTGAATATATTGGACATAATAAGTATGGAGGGATCATCTAGACTATCTAAGGATGTGTATGTTTTAATTTGAAGACTTGTCATGGTTGGATTCCATACAAAAAGTGACTGTATACACAGCGGTACCTCTCCTGATAAGGAACAAAAACAATGGCTTCGCACAGAGCGGACATGGGCCATATCGCTTGCACTTACAAAATGTCTTCTCGTGGCTATAATCTTTAAATATCAGGTAAGAAATTGATACAAAATGGAGGAATTCGTGGTATAAACCTATTAGGTCATGGATATTGGAGCCCACGGGGAGTATATGCTGGATATACTCCCCTAGGGCTCCAATATCCATGATCTATTAGCTTACAAGATGGCAGCAGAGTGGTACAAGGAATCTCCGTTGAATAATGAGGGATCTCGCTGTTATTTTGAAGTCATCCTTTACAGGGTACTGTGGCCTTTGGGTGCCAGTTAAATCAACTGTATAGGGTTAGAATGATGCATGCATTATGGTAGGAGTCCCTCCCCTCGGAGTCGCCCCCCAAGGAAATTCCCTCCTCGGAATCCCCCTACTCCTCTCAAGGTTTTTCCCATTGCTAACCCTAACCCTATCTCCAACTCCTATGCATTAACCTTATCCCTAACCCTTACTCTCACACTAACCCATCTCTAAACCTATACAACTATATTCCAGAATAAGAAGTACTCTACTGTAAAACCCTTGTGGTGGGCTAACAGTGTATCTGAACAAGAGCTCGAGAAGGCCTCGGGAATTTCTGAAGTCCTGACTTCTGAACACTACACGAATTAAGAATGTATGTGATTATCTCGTGGAAAGGTGGACACACCAAAACATCTTATGCCTAAGAAAGTAATCAAACCTAGATCATAGATCCTAAGATCTATTCATATATTGGCATGTCATTCTAGAGTAAATGACATGTTTCTGTTCTTGTAGAAGGCGATGTGTTAAATTCTTGAGAAACTCTCGAGCTTTTCTAGAGACATGGTCACCTCCCCAAAGTTCACACAGTTGTGAACGTTCCAAACTTGAGTTCTGTTCATTGGGAAGGGGGGGGGCTGTATCAGAGAAGCTGTTGGTCTACTCACTAAAACTGCATTTATATGACCAATGTGCATGATGGACATGTACAGCATGTGCATTAAATCCTACTATACTGTTAGGTGATCTTTATTTTATGAAACTTGATTATTTGACATGGCAAAGGTTTTCAACACAGGTGCATAAAGGTAATGGGTACCAGTGGAAAGATTCCATTGATAATGCTATTGTTTTAGATGTCAACCCAGATTATATAAATTTTATATATGTAGGTGCTTATGAAATATTTAATTCAGGTGGGATAACAATACTATATGTACAGGTACACAGTCACACCTAGGTCTGACAGTTGGATCATTGAAATTATAACCCCTTATGGACAACATGTTAGCTGAAACATTTGTAAAATTATTACACTTTGCACCCTCCAACAGTCACTGCAAGGTGCCAACACTCAGCTAAAGTCGCCAGCACTGACCTATGCTCGCCAGCACTCAGGTAAGGTCGCCAGCACTGACCTATGCTCGCCAGCACTCAGGTAAGGTCGCCAGCACTGACCTATGCTCACCAGCACTCAGGTATGGTCGCCAGCACTCAGCTATGCTCGCCAGCACTCAGGTAAGGTCGCCAGCACTCAGCTATGCTCGCCAGCACTCAGGTAAGGTCGCCAGCACTCAGCTATGCTCGCCAGCACTCAGGTAAGGTCGCCAGCACTCAGCTATGCTCGCCAGCACTCAGGTAAGGTCGCCAGCACTCAGCTATGCTCGCCAGCACTCAGGTAAGGTCGCCAGCACTCAGCTATGCTCGCCAGCACTCAGCTATGCTCGCCAGCACTCAGGTAAGGTCGCCAGCACTGACCTATGCTCGCCAGCACTCAGGTAAGGTCACAGCACTCAGCTATGCTCGCCAGCACTCAGGTAAGGTCGCCAGCACTCAGCTATGCTCGCCAGCACTCTGGTAAGGTCGCCAGCACTCAGCTATGCTCGCCAGCACTCAGGTAAGGTCGCCAGCACTCAGCTATGCTTGCCAGCACTCAGGTAAGGTCGCCAGCACTCAGCTATGCTCGCCAGCACTCAGGTAAGGTCGCCAGCACTTAGCTATGCTCGCCAGCACTCAGCTAAAGTCGCAAGCACTGACCTATGCTCGCAAGCACTAACCTAAAGTCGCAAGCACTAACCTAAAATCGCAAGCACTGACCTAAAGTCGCAAGCACTAACCTAAAGTCTCAAGCACTAACCTAAAGTCGCAAGCACTAACCTAAAGTCGCAAGCACTAACCTAAAGCAGGGAGGATCCAGTATACTCTATCTTCATGCCTAAACTCGCCAGCACCTGCCTAAAAGTCACAAGCAGTCACCTATGCTCGCCAGCACTCCTCTAATGCATACTAATATGATTGTTACAACTATTATTGGGGGAGTTCTTCTTTTGCACTGACAAGGGGTGTAACCATGCATCATATGGCCCAAGTGCAGGATGTGTTAATACCCTACTTTCTTTCAATTCTTGTAAGGGTATTAAACACATTGGCTGTGATCATGCATCCACAAAGGCACCCTTGGCCAGTTCCAATGCAGTCCTGGTGAGCAACCTCGCCAATGGAACGATTTGGACAAGGAGGGGGCACAACCCAAAAGGAGGGGTTGACGATTATTTGGGGTCCAAAACTATAGGTGAACAGGTTAACCTTGTATTAAATTTGAGTTTGAATCAATTCTTATTTGTCATAGACAATTAATAACATTGTAGTCTTTCATTGGTGAATCTTGAGAACCAAGGGAAATGACTCGGGAGGCATCCTGTTAGCCCTGAACTGCTAACACTCACGTCCGGTAAGAATTCAGGTATGATAATATTACGCCACATCCTACACGTGGACACAGGTTTGTGGATAGTCAATGACATCTCTGGGAGCTTTTTCATAATAAGGTGTTCTCTCCCTTTAATAACACGGTTGGGCAAAATCATGGTGCCTTATCCTCAATGCTGCGTTCTGATTGGCCGATTGACCGTGCATCACGATGGATAATGCACAACCAGTAACTTTATCTCACCACAGCACTTGGTCAAGGCCGTGGTCATGCTACTGACTGAATATTCGCTCGGCCATGCCCCATCCCTTATTAAAACTATCATGGCCATGCATGCATGGATCTTGCAGTCTTATTTGAAGAAATGAGATATGTTATTATTACGATTACATACGAAATGAACTGAACAGTAAAATATCATTGAAGACAAAATGAGAGGGCCATCTGCACACTAACACAACTACGTGCTATACGGCCTTAGCTGGTTTGATTATCAGCCAATGAAATGACACCAACTATTCACTGCGGTCCTCTCGGGGGCCAACTGGTACCCATCTGAGAGGTCTTATCAATAGAACTCCCTAGTAACAAGCTTCAGTAATGGCGGCGCCCATGGGACAACCTGCTAACCCGGAATATATGCGGCTGGATTGGGGTGCCTTTGAGACAACAGCAACTGTTGAACAACAACAACAACAACAACAACAACAACAACAACGCACACCACAAATCCCCACCTGTGCCTGAGAGGACTGAATGGAGTAAGCCTTAATGTACCGAGAACAACAACACCAATGATTAGTGACAACATCCCCAACACTATATACCAGCTACTTCTCAGAGGCGTGTGTAGAGGTAGAATTGATACAACATCAACATCAGCAATAACAACAAAAACAGTGATTAGTCCCAAATCCCAAACATGACTGCCTGCTTCTTATGGGTCGAAGTAGAACTGATATAACAACGACATCAACAAGAAGAATAATTGATCAAAAGCATCACTTCCTACCTTTTAGAGGCGTCTATAGGGTTGGCCTTGACAGAACAACATCGACAACATAGACAACATTAATAAATTCAACATTAACAAAAATACCAGAGGACAAGATCCCAAACAAGACTACCTACCTCTTAGAGGCGTGTATAGGGGTAGCCTTGATGCTCTCCTGGCTTGCGGGAGACGAGCAGATCGTGCCCATGTCGGATGTCGTCTGCTCAAAGGAGGGGACGAATCTAGTCTGCTCCTCCAATCCAAACAGTGGCAAGAATCACGCCCTCAGCAGACGACTTTCACCTTGCGTCTACGCAGCGTTCCACCATGAGACTCTGAGACGCCGTGACGTCATAGCTCCAAATTATAACAGTGCCACATATCACTGCAAACTGCCTGAATCTATAATTATAATGGCCTGTGGTCATGGCATTGTGGAAATCTGATAGGCTCACATAACGTGTGCCCTTCTATTACAATATGATAATAATCACCCCCTCTGAAAAGAGTCAGAGTAGTGAGTGTAACAGCAGGGGAGACAGTGGTATTATGAGACCTATTGTAGACCTATCCCACCTGATGCTGTTTGCCTTCTTCCAGCCTCTACATGTTGCCGCCCCTGCGTCTGCTGGTACTGCGTCTGCTGGTGCTAGTGCATGTCGGGATATGCAGGTAGACGCAGGCCGTCACTCAACTTACTCACTCTCCAAGCATAGACTCCTCTCTTTTGCCCATGTGCCAAATGTTCTGCCACTAATACACAATAGTCATCTTTCAGACTTACTGAGCTTGTTAGTTGAACATTTATCTAAGTTTTGCAATGGTTAATGGGTCGTAACTTGACTGAGTAACATCTCAATATTGGCAAGACAACCAATTATAGAGCTTAGGTCGTACCAGGCATATTATATCTATCAGAGTGCATAATAGCCAGAATCTAGTCGCACAATCTAGCCCCTTCCAGATGCAAACTTATAATGGGGGGGGGGGCTCAGTGGGGGCAACACTGGTTATTTTGGAGGCTTTTAGATCTGATTTGAGGCTCGGGCCCCCATTTTCCCTCTCCCATATCCATTTGCATATATAATTTGAGATGATTTTGGATTATTGCTTATCTTATGCAGAGGTCTTTGCAAACTTTTGCGGGGTCTGCCATTGGTGGATCTGGGATTCGGAAAGGGTGGGGGGACCATCCAAAGGCAGAGGGCACACGCTCTACAAGTCAAAAAAATTTAGGGTCTAAACTATGCAATTAAGTACTGGGTAAAGGGAGAGGGCATGCGCCCCTACATCCCATCTGAATCCGGCACTGCCAATGTGGCCCCAAATATAGGCCCCTACTTTGTTATCAAGGGGGTTGGGGGAGGGGGGGGGCTCATGATCAGGCCCTCCTCTATCTCCCTCCTTTTTTTCCTACGCCCCTGCTTCCTCAAGTGTGGAGGAAGGTTGGCGCAGAGGTAAGTGAGTGCCTGGAGCGACATATCTGCCGTCCGGAGAGTGGCGGCAGGCCGCCGCCTCCAGCCTCCCGTGTCATACCCAGGCACAGAGATCAATGCCTACAGGTGGTATAGGCTACACTGGTACCCTGTGGGGGTGTATCAATTAACACTGGCAGCTGGTAATTTCAGGTACACTGGGTCCCTGTGGTGATACATCAACAGTGTTACCTGTTAGCCCTCCATATGCCCAGTGCTTGAAGATTATAGGTGATTTTTTGTACACTGGTCAGCTGTGGAGTGTATCAATTAACACTAGCAACTGCTGATATCGGACACACCGGGTACCCGGGTTCTACATAAACGATGTTGCCTGTTGGTACACCAGCTTTTCAATCTCACGCTGACTGGTCAAAGATCCCAGGCTATTTTTATTACGGAAAGCAATAGAACTTGTGTTTCTGTAAATATGGCAAGGAGGAAAATATGGATACATCCATGTACATCCCGACAATGAGAGGAAAAAAAGAAATATAAAATAAAGACACTTCACTACATATTTAAGGCCGGTCTCGTTTTGGTCAGGTAGCTCGGTACCACTACCATTGGTTGCATTTTTATCCACATTCTCAGTGGATATGGGTATAATTAAACTTATCCACAAACCTGCGTGTCTCTGGAGTCACAGTTGCCTGAACACTTATCATTAATTAAAACAGGATACCAGAGTAAAACACAGATCTGTGACCATTCAAGACTATCCTGTGACGTCAACACGCAGTGATTCGAGCGACGCCTCGCGGCATTTATAAAAAGCAGTGAGGTTGTACAAGAGTCCTCCTACCTTTCAACACATCTTTGTTTTATTTGATAATAAGATTTAATAAATTTCCACTGAATTTCAAATTTGACCATGTGGGCCACTCACTCTTCTCTTTTTCAGATATGAGAAAATAATTTAGACCATTTTTCCAGTCAAAATAGTTTTCAACCATTAAAACGAAAGTTTTACAAAAGGGGAAATCTTTCCTTTATGAACATACTTATACAAGTGAGTATGACAAGCCATCTCCTTAGAAAAAGTCTATTTTCCATATACTACTCACATAAGCTTTGCCATACTGAAGCATCCATAGGCTGAAACAAGGCAACATATGGAAGGGTACTTTTATTGTGACGGGGAACAGGTATCCCCAGGACTTTAGTGACCAATTTTGGGGATGTGTGTGCAGCCATGACGAGTTCCATCAATGGCAATGGGTTTTCATGTTACCAGCTTAATGCATTGCCTTAGTGGTGTCCGTGACTTGACCTGAGATTTTGGACGCTTCTTTTCCTGGGCTGAGCGATGTCCCCACATGCCACTGCATAAATATGGGTACCAATTTCCTGTACTACACAACCCTAAAACATACCGCATCAATTATTCAAGGACTTCTTAATGCCGCTTTATCCATGTTCGCAGAGCAGAATAATTATACATGTACCAATAAATTGCTGGGAGGCTATTATCCTAGTAGTCCAGGAATTTTAGGTTTTTACCCGGAATAAAATAACGCACCGAACCAACAATAGTTCTCCAAAAAGGGTTTTAACCTTACCTATCCCCCCTAAATTGGGCCCAAGGAATCCACTGGCGTGATTGGTTTGTTGCTAGGTTATGTGGTTGCTTAGCAACAGCAGATTTGCATAGCAACAAATATGCTTTGAAGTGAGATGTAAGCCCCAAAATGCCAGTATGCGATATTCTGAGGGACCTAGACATCACCTACCCCCACTAAATTGGGGCATTTTGGGGCTTAAAACATGCTTCTAAGCATTGGTTGCTATGCAAAACTGCTGTTGCTAAGCAACCACTTGACTTAGCAACACTTGACTTAGCAACAAACCAATCACACCAGTGGTTTCCTTGGACCCAATTTAGTGGGTGTAGGTGTGGTTTAAATCCTTGTAGGAGCAATATTGTTGTCATGGGATTATCTGGTGGCCATATTGGATTTTGCCTGTTTTTAATGGAAGCACACACGGGAGGACTCGGGACTTTTGAGAGGTGAAACCTGATATATAGATAGGCCATTCCTGCGATACATAGCTTTGCGTTATTTTGTTCCAGGTTCAGCCCAAAATTCACATAAAAGTCTTGCACTATAGGGAAGTGCATCAGAAGTCTCACCAGCAGTCTTGCCAGCACTTCAGTGGTGCATCATGGTGACCAATGGGCATGATGCACTCCTGCATCAGCGACCATTAAAGGGCTAAGAGTGGGTGTTACTAGTGAGGATGTTCGCACTTTTTTTTACTACCTGTGTGACGTCACTACAATCATGTTATGACCGTGACGGATTACATGCACCTGTGGTTTTACCTTATTAACCATCTAAGGGCTGCTGATGCAGGAGTGCATCATGCCCATTGGTCGTCATGATGCGGTAATGAAGTGCTGGCGAGCAGTCTCGCCAGCACTTCATTGGAGCATCATGACGGCCCTCGGGGATTGTGGCAATTAATTACTTGCAGGGGCTACATTCATGCATCATGGCGACCAATGGACATGGTGCATTAATGCAAGAGCGGCCCTTAAAGGGTTAATCATATGAAGGATGCTAATTAATATACAATGGTGCACCATGCAGACTGGTCGGTATGATGCAAAAATGGTGTTTGCTGATACACACAAGATTATCTAAATGGTGTGTGATCCCTACACACCTAATGGGGGTATTCCACCAAAACCGGCAGAATTGTCGGCCCGATAGTGGGTTTTTGCTATCGGCGACGGTCGTCGGGCGCCTGTCGGGCCGACAATTTTGTCGGCCCGATAGTCAAATTTTATCAGGGACAGTGAAATCGGGTCTCAAAATCACCAAAAAATTCACTCTTCCACCGAGGACAAAATTGTCGGATTGTCATCGCCGACAGTCATCGCGGATGGTTCCACCCTCTTCCACCAGAGGCCTCTTCATCGGCGATGACCTAGTATCAACCATATGACCTACATACTGAGCAAATCCAAGATGGAGCCCACAGATGTGCTCGTGGTCGCTCACGCCACTTTAATGCTCATGAAACTGGATGAGGAAGATGCTGACATACTTCAGGGCAAGAAGAGGAAGCACAAGTACCACGTGGCTCCATACTTGAAGGACCGGACAGACAATCTGCAGCGAAACACCTTCACTAAACTGCACAGGGACCTACTGGAAGTAAGTACTACTCTGTCTTCTTTGTTTACTTGGGGGGTAGGAGTCAAGGGGTACCGGTCTGTGGCTTCATGTTCCCCTGACAGGAGTAGAGCTCTGTGGGGTGGTGGTATTTTCACTTATTTTAAAGAGATCAAGAGGAGAAGAGCAGCTCGTGGTCATAAAAAAACAGATGTGAGTCCTTATTTGTCCAAGATAAAATTTATCAGAGATAAAAATATTATAAAATAATTTCAGATGGACGAGGTGAATGAGTTTCGCCACACTCTGAGGATGGGCCCTGGAGAATACAAAGAGCTCCTGAGCAAGGTCTACCCCCTGATATACAGGCGTGACACAAACTTCAGAGAGTCTATTAAGCCAGAGGAACGCCTAGACATAACCCTACGGTATTTGGCTTTAGGTGAGCTTTTGTTTTATTTTCTATAAAATGTATGATATATAAAAATTATCCCGTGAAATTTACAAAGGTAGAATATCAATGATAAAATGTGTGTTTTAAATATAGCGTATTTTTTATTGGGATTTCAACTATCTGAGACACCTGACTTAATTTCCTTTTTATTTTGTAGGAGACAGCAGTCAAACTCTACACCACGGTCATTTAGTGGGGGGGTCAACAGTCTACCCTATAATAAGAGACACCTGCATTGCCCTGACTGCCGTACTTAAAGATTTCTTGAAGGTTTGTTTCTTTGTTTTCTTTTCTATTTATATAGTGTTTCAAATATAAAATCTTGGACCTAGCCGAAGGTCTTGTCTGCTACAAAAAAATCTGGGATATATACAAGAAACATATATTAAATAATTTACATCAATTATTATATGCTTTCCTTTCCTCCCTCCAGGTCCCACAAACCGAAGTGGAATGGAAGGAAATCGCAGATGGATTTTGGAAGGAGTGGCAAGTCCCTCACATGATCGGGGCAGTGGACGGGAAGCACATTCGTATTCGCCAACCCCGGAAGAGTGGAACCACCTTCTACAATTACAAGAAGTATTTTAGTGTAGTGTTAATGGCTGTCGTAGACGCCTACTACCGGTTCATATATGTAGACATAGGGTCAGAAGGCAAGGCAGGTGATTCCCGCATATGGAAGGAAGGGCCCCTCTACGCTGACCTTAATGACCCAACGAACCCTCTCAACATACCACCAGCGTCTAAGATAAATGGCATGCGGGACTTGCTACCTTACTTCATGGTAGGGGATGATGCGTTCTCACTAGCAACCAATCTCATGAAGCCGTATGCGGTAAAAGACCAGGGAGATGAGCAGATAGTGTACAACTACAGAGTATCTCGGGGCCGTCTCATGTCTGAGAATGCTTTCGGAATTTTTGCTACCAGATTCCGCCTCTTCCTGCGTACACAGGACATGGAACCGAAGGGAATTAAAATGGTAACCATGGCAGCAGTTTCCCTGCACAACTTCCTTCGCACTCGAGCACCATCAGAGTACATCCCAGCAGGATCCGTCGACTATGAAGGGCCAGAGCTCGAGGTCCATCCTGGACAGTGGCGGGATGAAGATCATGGCCTGGATGGCCTTGACAGGTCTCATCATGGGAGGAACATGCCTCAGAGTGCGAAAGCCATGCGGGAAAGCCTGTGCCGCTGGTTCAACTCCAGGCACGGTAAGGTACCATGGCAAGACAAGTACATGCGCAAAAGGCGGATGGAGGCTGTAGCAGAAGTTGAGGAAGAGGAGGATGACTAATAATCTCTGACAAAAAATGTCCAAGATAATTTTATTGGGGACAAACAAATCTGGGAAGAGGACTTTTGGGTTTATGAGCGACATGTATTGTTTCTGTTATATATATATGGAGATTATAAATCTTTTCAAAGTCATTGAAGGGAAGAATTAATTATAAAAGTAGAAACCTCTTTTTATTGAACACACAACAGTGGATGAACTTTTAACTTTTATGATCTCTTTCAGACGAAGCAACTTTTAACTTGATATAAAACCATGTAGTAAACTAGAAATAAAGTCGTCTAGTCTGTTTCCATGATAACCAGAAGGCTTTTTACTTCTCCTTGAAATAAAAAAAAAAATTTTCCTTTTCCATGAGGTAATCGCCTACTACAAGAAAGTACAAAGCAGGATTATACAAGCCTTGTCTTCAGTCCTTGATAGATAATAACAGCGACAGCAACAACAATAGCAACAACAAATATTATCATACACTTCCCTCAATCTGCGATCCTGAAAAATTGTTGTCTCATATTGTTTTTTTATGCACTAGAACAGAACATATAACAATCCTCAAGTCTTTTGAGTCAAGTGCACTAACAGTAAGAATATTGGTTGAGATCATCGCTCGGATCCTATATAAAAAATGTCTGGGATATATAACTTTTAACTACAAATCTGGGATAATTCGTCGCGAGCAAAACATTTTTTTATGTCTTTTATGGGACCCAGTCCCCATTCACAGCGTCTAAAGCCAAGCTGTGCACGTGTAGCTTAAACTTTTCTCGTACTCTCTGGTTCATTCTCTGACACTGGAACAAGATCATCTTACTCCAGTGGGAGTCCTCCGTCTCAGGTTCTGCCACAGGAGGAGGTGGAGGGGGCTGAGCATGGCGTGCTGCAGCAAGCTGGGTCAGCTCTACCACAGAGTTGGTGCACTTCTCAAAATATTGCTCTCGATTTTCAAGGACCTCGGCGACAGTCTTGTTTTTTTTCTCTCGGAGATGCTGAGGCTCCTTGTTCCTGAAATATTCAGTGGAAACCTCCTCATTATTCGTATAGAATTTATCTTTGTCAGCCAGGTAATCTGTCCTGTATGTCCTCCTACCTTCAGAGGAGGAGGGTCGCTGTACCGTCGAACTGCCTGTGCTGCCAGCCCTTCTGGGGGGGGGTTTAGTGGTAGCCTCAGGAGTTGGCTTTTTGGAAGAGCTTTTACCTGAACCTTTGCCCTTGCCAGAAGAGGGGGGGGTCTTAGATTTACCAATGTTCTGTTTGTTGGGAGAACTACGCGTCCTGGATGAAACAGCTTCTTCTTCGTATTCATCTGGGATTACATGAGCTTCCTCCAACCCTCCTTCATCAGGCTCCAAGTTTTCCTCCTCACTACGGCCCTTGTCCTGGTCCTCGTTGTCGACCTCCTGTTCTGGTGATTCCTCCTCTACCTGGGTTTGCTTGAAAAAACAAGAAAGGGGGAAAAGTAAATGAGCAGAGAAGATAGCCTGGTAGTCTATTAATCAGGGTAATAGCAAGCAAAAATTATACAAGATGCATTACTTTATAATTGTCGTTGATTGATTAATTGATCAAGGTAGCAGGCAAATAGATAATCAAATTTTATATTGGGGTATTTTGTTTGTGATTATTTTATATATTTGGGATTTTTTTTTTGGGGATTATTTTATTTCAGATAATTTTTTGTTGGGGATTATTTTATTTGGGATTTTTAATCCATTGCGAGCATCATTGGCCTGTTAAAAATCAAGAAAGGGGAGAACTTACCTTCCTGTAGTTAGTTATGCTTGCTTCCTTCTTGCAATACGGATCCAAGAAGAAGCAAAGCCGCTTAATTAACTCCTTCTTGTATGGGAGCTTCCCGTCTGCTGCAGAAGAGCCCGACTTGACCTTGCCTGAGACTATTTTTTGATAGTCTGTCCTCAGCGAATTCATCCTTGTGTTCACAAAGAAGGCTGAAAAAAATAGAATTTTTTTTTATTTTCATAGTAATTCAGATTTGTTTTAAACACAAGAGCAAGTAGAAATGAAAGAAAGCTGTTTTTAATAATAATCAGAATTATTTCTCTCTTTTTTATCTTGGATTTTTTCTGTTGTCTAGGACGATTTGAAATATGTGGGTCTAGGATAAAATATATTTTCTTGAAAATCTTGAATAAATTACCTGGTATCCCTAAGTCGTCGCCAATTTTTCCTAAGGCGGCCCACCTTGCTGTCGGGTCCTTATACAGCTTGTGATTTTTGTCATACAGGTATGGAACAGCCTCCCATAGCTCACACAACCTTTCCAACACCGCATTGTCTTTGAAGTACTGTCGGCCACTTCCAGGGGCATCTGGTCTGGACTTTAACTGACCTATAGTTTTTTTAGGAGTAACCTGGGTCTTTTTAACCTCACTAACAGTCTTCTTAGGAGTGACCTTGGTGACCTTGGCCTCCTCCTGGTTTCTTTTAGTCATGTCAAAGTTTGTGGGGGCTACAGGTCTTTTCTTTTTGGGTGGCTTTATGGTAGGGAGGGGATCGTCTTCTTCTTCTTCTTCGTCTTCATTGTCCAAAGAAAATTCCTGTGAATCATAATCGGGGTCCATATACCAGGGATCATCCTCGTCGTGATCAATAATGATTTCTGTACCTGCAGAGGTAGGGGGGCTCTTAAAAGACTTGGCAGGACGAGGACTGCCTTCTTCCTCTTCATCTTCATTGTTTTCATCGTAATCGGGGATGAGTTTTCTCTTGGTCAGGCGGCTGCCACCCATACCTAGCCGTGAGTAGGGACCTTTGGAGTCAGAATAGCCTCCCCTGGAACGGGAGGAAGGTGTGCAACTTAGGTCTTGGGGCTCGTCATTGTCGTCGTCTTCATTGTACTCCTCCACTGCCCCAGATTTACTACCGGTAGTACGGTCGAGAAGACGTCGAGCAGATTCTTCATCTTCCTTTGTTATTTCAAGCCTAGGCCTACCTCTTGCCGTGAAACGTGTTCCCTGGCCCTTCCTCGAGGTATCCTCAGGCTGTTGGCCCTCATTCCCCTCGTCATTTGTTGTATTTACTGGTTTTCTTTGCGTCTTGCGCTTAGTTGCACGCCGTGGAGCCATCTTGGATGTTTTCCTCTAGTACGGACGAAGTGCAGGTCACGTGATTTCCATGTGATCGGCGACGCGTACGCCCCCCTACCGCCTTCCCCGGAAACTAAAATTGCCGGGCCGACAAAAAATAGAAACGATTCCTGGCCGATTTTTTCTGTCTGAACAGAAAAAATCGGGTCCAAAGTGAAACCGTCGGCGATCATTCCCGATGCGTTCCCGACGTGATTCCGATGGTCTCCGATTTTTTTCACGACCTCTTCCACTGGACCCGATTCTTGGCCGATGATACCCGATTTCCACCCGATAAGGGTCCGATTCTCTATTTCTGTCGCCGATGCATCGGAAATGCATCGGAGATGGACTATCGGCCAAGAATCGGTTTCGGTGGAATACCCCCATAAGATATTCAAACACTTACAGCTAAACACCATCAGATTCTAAACACTTAGTCTTAAACCTACACACCTACTACTTACACACCTAAACACTTACACACCGTAGTGTTTAGATGTTTGGGTTTAAATGCATTCAGTCTCTATGTGTTTAGTCCTAAACATGTATTTCAAAGATAAACATGATAGATGTTTAGCTATCTATTAGGAATGATATAAGAAGTATATATGGAATTTATAACTTAAAGGATAGGACTTAGGCTAACCGAGGATCCTTGCTTTTTTTGTAGTAAATATTTGGACGGGACAGCCCTACATATGACGCACCAATTCTGTGTATATATGATTTAAAGTAGGAAAAGATGTTAACCAATGAACACCTTTATTTTCAAGATCCTCCGTAGCCTTTCCTATGAGATATAAGATTTAAACCCTTCAAGGGCTGCTGATGCATTGGTGCATCATGTTCATCGGTCGTCATGATGCACCAATGAAGTCCCGGCATCATGTTCATTGGTCGTCATGACGCACCAATGAAGCCCGGGTGAGTCTGCATCATTGCTGTCCTCGGGGAGTGTATCGACTAATGATGTATCTGCCCAGTTGGGCTGTCACGAGGCTTTCATTGCATGATCAAACCAGTAAAGGATTAGATATTACTAAAGAGGCCAGTGACCTGTGATGACAATTATCGTGGACGTCAGGAGTAATACATGTAACAAGAAAAATGTGGCAAGGACCACGGATAGGAGTTGCCACTTCATCACTAGCCACTGCGGGTGACGTCACTGAGACAGCATGACGTCACCAATGACGTCATAGGTGACGTCATAAGGAGAAAACCGAAAACATTATGGAGTTGCTACAGTCGCTACACTCCCGGCTCCTGACGCAGCTTGTAACTCCAAAAAATGCTGGTTATTGAAAGAGGCTAATGATCTCAGAGGATAATAAACAGGCTTCTGACGTCACAGCAATATAACGATTAAACGCACCAAGTGCAAACTTATAGGTTATTAGGTGCGTTGGACTAAAGTTAAAATTGCTATACACAAAAGTCTGACTTTATACTATTTTATCTTATGGTAAATATGTTGAAATACTTTAGCATGCAACTTCATTTTGATACCAGATCCATAATGAAGTGCCCATGGTCTGTCTCGCCATCGCTGTAAGGTGCAGCATAATGACAAAGAGAAATGACATTTAATTAGAGAATAGACAACGATCTTCTTCACATCGAGACTGTCTGTTGTCCTATAATGCACGAATGCATCTCAGTAAAACATTGTATATTTCATTCCAATCAATCAAGTAGCCAATTAAGGTATATCCAGACCAATTAATGGTACTTGACTGCTTTACAGCTATGGTGACCTTGCTCAGGTGTGCACTGTACTCCTATAATGCACTCAAGGTAACTTCTACCGTGCAGTAGAGCACTGTCATCTGTTTTATAAAGCGTCATAGAGTATTATAAAACGGCGGGCAGTGCTCTGCTGCACTATAGAAGTGACCTTGAGTGCATTATAGGAGTGTAGTGCACACCTAAGCAAGGTCACCCTAGTTGTAAAAAGGTTGAGGGTCATTAATTGGTCTAGACATACATTGGATTGGTCATTAATTATTTGGAAGGTAATTTACAAAGTTCTACACATATATACCCACGATGTACTGATCTAGGGCTATACCCCCAGCGTTTTGGCAAATTCAGTGTATGTTCAATACAAGGTACAAAAATGACATGCTCAGCTCTGCAAGCTACGATAGTAGTCATTGGCAGTAGGTATTGGCATTCAGAGTCAATTGTGGGGTTGTCTCCATTCGCCATTTCCCAGGCCTCTGAATCCTTCCCCAAATGGTCTTGGACCAAGGTATATGGTCCAGTAACAAATGATGATGGGGGGGGGGGTGGTTATCAAATGACAAATGTTGTAAACGAGATAAATATACTGCCGGCGGGACAGGTAAAAGGTTATTATAGAGGCTGAGACATTGTAGCATGGTAGATATTCTAAGCCAGACAGTTAGTTGACAGGCGGAGAATGAATATTTCTGAGAGGCTCATGTTAATAGAGGCGTCACTCTTGGCCCTTGAGCCAATAAGAGCTACCCACAAGTATAGTAAAGAGAGTGTTCAATTGCAAAATGAGGTGCGCCTTACAGGATCTTCCTAAACTCAGGGTGCGTCTTTTATCCATCATGTGCCTCCTCGTGTCGGAAGCAACATGACTTGGGCGGGGGGGGGGGTGGGGTCAACACGGGTTAGGTTGGACACATCGACAATTTTAAGCACAGCAAGTGAATCAATTTGATTCAGGATTCAGGGGCATGTCCCCCCAAGGAAAATGTTGAAAATGTTGATATTTGTTAGTGCTATTTTGGTCAATTTCTGACACCCCTTGCGAGGCATTACATTAAGGTGATTCTGGGATTTCCTATTGTCTCGAAGGTCAGGTATGTGGGACAAAGCCATGGCGAGGTGTCATCCAGAAGTGTCATACTATTCTGTGTACTGATGATTATCGCAATGCACTGATACCAAGGCCAGGAGGCACACATCGATAGGTTAACCCTTTAAGTGTCTTATACTGCATTAATTCAACATGATTACCCTTTTTGTGAAGCAACAAATGCATAAGGTCATCACGATGCATTAATGGAGGCCTCGCAATTAACTCATAATTCATGTAAGTAGGCCCTAAGTGGTTTATTGGATCAACATTCGTACAACAAGGATGCTCTTCAAGTAAGTGAGAAGAATACAGAAAAATACAAAGAGTTGGTTGATACATAAGCAAATTCCACCCCGATGGAATATTTTTGAATCATATTCACCTATGTGAGGCTGTCCGTATTCAACAACGCCTTATAGGCGGAGTGCACCAAGGCAAAAAACCGATGTATCAATAGAATTCAGTTCTGGAGGGTCGGCATAAGGCAGCAGTGAAGTGATTGCGAGCAGACTCACCAGCACTTTATTGATATGATTATCATGACGACCTATGAGCTTTAACACCGTGAAGGCAGTTTATGCATAATATGGCCCTTAATTAACGCTTTAAAGGCCGTTGATGCATTAGTGCATCATGCCAACTGGTAGGATGCAGAAATGAAGTGCTGGCGAGTCTGAGCTTCATTGGTGCATCTGGGGTGCATCAGACTTGTGGGGTCGGCTTGATGCATTAATGCGCCACTTGGCATAATACAGTAAATCATTAGCAACCTTTAAAAATGCACTGTAAAAAATAACGGCATAATCCTCGTCCCAAAGTTGCCAGAGCTCTGTCATTATTTTTCACAGAGATTCCTTTGTACTGTACTGCAAAAAATACACTTGTTCATTGAAGTGCAATTACACTGGTTTGGTGTTTAGTTTTACAAAATCCCAGGTAGATTCAACTGTTATTTCTTTACAGTGTATATTCATGGTACCTGTTACCTGTTCGTGATGGGACAGGTGGGTTTTACCTGTGTAAAATAACTCACCTGGCGGAAAGAGACCAGACCCCTGTCTGCACACCTATCATAACGCCAGGTGTGAACTATATTTATTAACCCTTAATGGACCGATAGTAATATAATACATCAAGCATACCGATATTAACATAATACATGAACAAGCATGCAAGATTTGCACCAAAGCCGATTTGTTCCTCGTTCGCCAAAAAATCATTAAGAAAATTTCTCTCAAATCCAGGATTGAGCCGGTTTTTTTTTCAATCGGCTTTGGTGGAAGCAGGGTTTAGAGGGAGCTGCAACACCAGATGTAAAGTAACACTGCTGAAAGGGCGGAGGAAGGATCAGCTAGCAACTCTTGATCTGATTTGGAAAATGGCTAAATGCAGGGATACAAGAACTGATACAAGTCATATCACCAGAGGGGAAGAAAAGGTTAAACTTACTGTATCTGAAAATCCAATTTTCTAACCCTACCTACATTCCTTTCGAACACTGTGAGAGTATCATACAGTAAAGATGGGTGACGATCTAATAATGTGAGCCATGCCTTATATGCAGGGTATAATCAAATCTAATAGTTGTATAGAATTCAGCGCATGAAGCATCTCTGCTACCCTCAACTGTATGATTATGGGCCAAGTTGAGGGTAGTCAAAGGGTTCGTTATTGGGCCAAAAATATAATGTCCCCAGGTTCAAGGTGAGTGCCAGTTAATATAAATTTGCTTTCGGCAATACATACAGAACTATCTTGAATTATCTGCCTAGGTGGCGTTAGCTTCCATAGGAGCAGCTCACTAACTCTGAATGAAGCTACCAGGGGGCGATATTGAGCATTAACTATCGCTGTAACTGCGGAGCCTCTAACTGCGGAGTCTGTACCACCAATTTCGAGGGATATCGATACACCAGGGAGTCATGTTGCTATAGAAGGAATGTTGTAAAAAAAAATCAGTTTATGGCTAGGGATGCGAGGCAATATCATTGGTCTTAGAGAAGACATTTCCTCATATGACAAATGACCGCCACTTTCCCTTACTTTAGAGTTTCCTATTCCCAAAAGTATGTCCTCTTGCATTAGGACTATCAGGTCATACCGAATGCAAACTACCCAATCCAAACAAGGTTTGAAGTATGTTTCCAGAATTCTCAACATCAACAAATTGGATTTTTTTATAATTATCAAACCATTCATACCAGAAAAGTGCCACTGTCTTGCTGCATGGGTCTATAAATAGTTCTTATGAGGAGCAGGAGCAGCTCTAAGGAGGAGCAGCTCGTCGTCACGGTTTATTGATTTCTTACTGATCCATGACTGCAGTGATCTGCTCCCCTGCTTCACCCTCAGGTACACCGAATCCTCCCCCCACCCTGAGCCACTCATTGAGATTGAGACTCCTTACTGAGTAACTCAAGGTATAGGACAGGAGCATCTCCTTCTGGTAGCACTCAGTGAGTCACTGTACAGGTAAGCAAATACTTGAATCCTAACGTAGATGCCGCAGCTTCCCACTGGGCACAGGAGGTTCAATCTACATTTAAATTAAGTTGATCAATGCTGATCAACTTGATATCAATATGGGCACAGATCACTGAATCCACATTGAAATCACGTTGGTCAACCATAACCAACCTCCTCAAAGTTGCTTCAACGTTCTATGTCCACTGGGAAATAAATTGATTCAGACGGGTACTGCGGCTAGAGGATTTATCAACATTCTTCAGGTATCACGAGAAAGTCAATGAGAGAAAAGAAAAATAAGGGTATAAGTGCATAAATATTAGGCAGATGTATCTATAGATAGACGTATTGTGTGAATACGTTGGGGATCGATGGACGTGATATATTATAGACCCCTCTGGGATGGAATTTTACTTTTCTCAATTTTATATCTATGGAAGTGCTTTGAACAGATTGGTTACTTTTTACAAACTTATGAAAGGTTAACCTTTAGGGCCTCATGGTATCTTTAGGTTGATGCTCCGCGGTCGTCATGATGCACCAATGCAGTGCTGGCGAGGCACTTTGACAGCGAAGTGTATGCATCGGTGTACCCTGTCGATACTTTGATAGTTTATCAGTCCTTAGTCAGCTAGTGTCGGCATGATACACTATGTGGCGTATAGATATTTCAATAGTAGTTTAATCCTGCATGGAATTGAAGAAAAGGTAATTATATTGGAATTCAGGTGTATACAGCTGTATTGCATCATTATTTTATCTCATTAACAAAGGCAGATCACCTTCAAATGACTGACAAAATGCAAAGGTGTGAATGTTCAAAGGAAACATGGCCTCTCTTTTAGTGAACAAGTAATCAATGGATAATTCATGACGAGTGTGTGTTAGCAAAGGATAATTACACGAGGGTGCAGCTCGAGTGTAATTATCCTTTTATTACAAGATATCAATAGATAATCAATAGAATATCAATAAATTCAAGTTGAAAACAAAAATTGTTCCCCCTCCCCGGGACTCGAAGACTGCCATAGTGCCTCGGTGCCCGGCAGCTGTTGGTTTGGTCTAAATGCATTCCGCAGTACCGTATATCCTCGTGTTAAGGCCTGGTCAATTTGCCACTTAGTAAGGAGGTTTAGGTAGTAGACAGTACTAATACAAGCCAAGGTGTATAAACGGGGAAATATGGTATGTAGCTATGGGTCATTGGAAAAAAAAGATTCGCCCGGAGCAGGACTTCTACCTACCTCTAGCAGCTGAGCGCAATGCGCTAACCACTAGACCACTCGGCTGCACACCTCGGCGCCCGGCTTGGCTTGATTTGAATGCCTCCCACGTCTCGCGGTTGTGGCAGCGGACAGCCCTGACCGGGACTCGTCCCGCCTCCCTCTACAATCTAACCAAGCAAACACACACCGTTTCTCGCCAGTCCCTGTGGCGCACTGCATAGGGAGTTGGATTTGGGATATGAGACTGCAGGTTCGACCCCTACCCTGGCAATAAAAAATTTCATAGGTTTTAACATGTAACATATGACATGTAAGGTTTGCAGGTTATCAATGGATAACTGCACTGGGTGCCTGTTATGCTTGGATAACCGCACACCTTAAAAAAGTCATGATCGTTTAATAATCATAAATAATCACTACTTGCTTTGAAGTTGAAATTATATTCCAGTTACTGATAATGTACCATGACATTGTACAAAATGTATCAGTGGTCATTAGTCGTAATTTCAGGAGAACTTTCTACAAAAAGCTCTCAAATCAGCATACAGACCTATCCTCATTAGGAAAACTAGATCTAGAGTCACTGTCTAGCCTTTTGTTCTCATCCGAGATTTCAGTTTAGAAGGACACTCATAGATTTTGAACCTGCTAAAATCAAAGATTCCGACCATAAATTTGTCTGTAGAGAAATTCTTGTTCATCAGCAGCATTTTTTTTCGATACCTCATTTAATTAAAAGCTGCAAAGCTTGAGGATCAGGTTGTTACGGTCATTTTAACTCTATAGCCTTATCAAGTATCGCACTGAGGCTGTGTTAAATAACCTAGCCCAGCCTATTCTGACCTAGCGGGATATATTATTGACCCATCCGAAAATCCCCTTCATTCAGTGCAGACTTTTTAGGGTGCATTACTTAACACCTGGTACCCATCACGCAGTGTGACACTGGCTGCTATCAGTCCTTATCTCGCAAGGTACCACATACAGCTGGGGTCGCTCTACTAAGGATCCCGCTTCCCAGGAATAGGGCACACATGGAATGAACTTTTGGTTATTCTAGTAAATCAGTTTCATCCGGTCAGAATTCAGGGAACTCCCTCTCCCATATTCTGGGGAATATTACTACGCACTGTACCTGCCTACATTTTACCACTACAGCATCCAGCGGCCAGAACTACTTTTACCCCATAAACGCTGGTTGCCAGAGACAACTCAAGCTAGTGGTCGAGCTGGGGCCAGATTGAGGCAAAATGTGTAACACTATATCAGGTTGCAATCAAACATGCGCCATGATTATTTGATCACCATTTGTCCCCTGTGTATGCTCGGTCACGCCTCCGTGTTTTGGTGTCAGGAACTACAGGTGGTATGAGTGCACTACTAAATGCAAGAAAGAAAGAGAGAGAGAGAGAGAGAGAGAGAGAGAGAGAGAGAGAGAGAGAGAGAGAGAGAGAGAAAATTAACCAGCTCATTATGGTTACAACACATTAAGAAAGTAATCTACCATTTATAAAACTCCAGGGGGTCAGCGGCACCTGGTGAAGTGCCAAACCCTCCCGATTCAAGTATAGGATTGACTGCAGTACATGACCATGTTGTGATACGCCAATATTAACTAATTGGTAATCAATACTTAAAGATCAATATAATCAGTTACTCGACTACTTTAGAAAAAAAGGAGACATGCTGATTTGGCTAGACATTAATGCTGGCAGCAATCTGTCAGAATAGGTGATCAATACCATAGCATCAGATAGGCTTTATATAGACTGCTTGCTGCAGAATAAGAGGTTCATGGGGCATTCTAGGAGGGTAATTTATAAGAACTGACAACAAGAATTGTAGATCCCGAGGTCATGCAAAGAGTTTTAATTAAGTTGATGACTGATATTCGGACATATTATCCAGTCAATGTGGCTACATACATACCATAAATGATTATTGATTTTATCCCCATTTATCATCATTTTCCTGTCAATTATCTTTGCATCCAAATGCATGGTTTACCCACAGAAAGATACCATAATCATCAGATATTGATTATAAGACCACTTCCTTATGCTGATAACAAGGATTTTTGCAGTTGCAAGCCGCGTCAGCAGCCGGGAGGGTACCCAGCAAATTGCCGTGAGTCCTCGTCAACCTGTGTGAAGTGGCTCACGCATATCGCTAGATGGAACACGACGTCGTTATAGCACAAGATCACCAGGAATAGCGATTGCTATGCCACCTGAGTCTAACACACAGTGGCGAAAGATGACGGAATGAGTAATCACTCAAAAAGGAGTCACCATTGATGACCAATCATGGCAACAGATGTCGACAATTTGCTGGGTAGCGGCCGGGAGCGTAGCGACCGTAGCAACTCCATAATGTTTTCGGTTTTCTCCCTGTCACCTATGACGTCATTGGAGATGTCATGCTGCCTCAGTGACATCACCCGCAGTGGCTAGTGATGTTGCCATGATCTATGAGCGCAACTCCTATCCGTGGTCCTTGCCACATTTTTCTTGTTCGATTGGCTGCTCTGTAGTATTACTATACCTTCCAGTGCTTAGTAATATATCCTTCTTTTTCAACAAGATTTCTCAATGCACTATGAATAAAATCTTTTCTTGTTCAATTCTGCAGTAACCACAACACATTATGCATATAGTTTGTAAGGTTTATAGCGTGACGAAAAAGATATAGGATGGAAAGATTTCTCCCTGGAGATGAACACTGACAGTAAGAAATGCCCTCTACTCTCTCCTCTCCTGGCACTGGCCACTCCTCCAGCAGCCATGGAGTGAATAATAGATTAGGTAGCCTTGGATGTACTGCTTAACTCCTTAAGGGCCACATGATGCCTGCAGGTTCATGTTCTTTGGTGCATCATTCCAACCTCTCATGGATGTCTCAACATTATAGTAATAAATCGGGTAATAAAGTCGGTGTCCATCTACAGGCCGAAATATACATGCTTTTTTCCAGCAACGGCAGTGCCAAATTCTGAGTACAGATAATGCTTGCCGCTAGTTCCGGCAATGTAACCAAAGCATTGCTCAAGGTTGGCGACCGTTGGATGGAATAATATGAGATGGGTGGTGTCATGTCTGCTTACACACATCCTCACAATTGATCACTATAATGTCACTATAATGCATGGATGAAGCGCTGGGAGTTGCACTAATGTTCCATATATAGAAGACAAAGGGATTAGTGCGCAATCTGGGCCTCTAAGGGTTAAAGGCATAAAAGGTACTGCTTAGACATGATCGACATGGGCAGAAGGTTTTATCGTGATGGCATGAACCGTCCCATCTCATCTGATCAGAAGTTTCTAGACGCTCAGTCTTGAGATTATAGTGGACAAGCATTTGTACATGGATTCGCATCAAAGCAATGGAAAAGGAACATGGCATATAAATTGAGGCTTTACGTCAGACCTTTAAAATTGATAAAAAGGGAAGAAAACACCTGATAGTATCCCAAATCAGGCAATTTCACTGTGTACCGTATGCATGGAACTCCATTGCTGCCCGTCAAGCCGACGATACAGGGTTGAGTCACTTTTGGAGGGTCTCTAATGACGGATGCTATACTGCATTAGAGACTCTCTAAGGGACTACTATAAAATGAAAAGGGGGGTGGGGGGAGGGAGATGAAAAAAAAAACAACACTTTTACCACATGCACGAAAATTCATCAACCCTTCTGTTTTTAAAAGAAAAATGACCACTCCCTAAGGGTCCATGTGTATTTGTCATTATCATAAATATCTCACCCATGCAGGCACACAGGCTTGTGGGTAGCTTACGTGGGAATAGAAACAGTTAGAATCATGTCAGAGACATTGACATGGTTTTCACTCTTTTTCTTTTCAGATCAGACCTTCAGAATGTACAAGAAAAACAAGAAAAAGAGCACTAGAGCAGCTGGAGACGGGTATGTATGAGATTAGTAACCATCATCTCCAACCCCCATGCACATCATTCAAATATTAACGTATCAAAATACCACACACACATAAACACACAAAGATGCAAGTGAAAAAAGAAAAAAAAAGAAAAAAGAAATCAACCATTTTATGAGGGTATTTCAGGCAGATAGCAATTGTTATCTTTATAAAATGCCCTCCAGGGCTCCATTTGGTGATACTCATGCATTAAGTTAATAAAGAAGCTACAGAGATATATATACAGTGTAGTAAAAATGTCTGAGCCAAGGGGGGCACTTATATAAATGTGTGAAAAACAACCCAGATAGTCAGAGCCCCTCTCTCACATACATGATCCCTGACTCATTGGGGAGCAATTGCAGAGATCACATGACTACATGAAGCTCGATTGATGGATGTATAAGGCTCTTGCAGTTTGTGTAAGTATAAGTTGCCATAGGGAGGTGAAGTCATGTCACATGTGGGCGGATTCTGAGTTCAGCATATTATCGCCCGCAGGCTTGAAGGATAGTTTTTTTAAAGACCTAGGATAACTTTTGAAAGAATCAGAGTTGAGCCTAAACAATTCATATATGGTGGGCCTGCAGGTCAATTGACATAATTTTGGTTAATTTAGTTTCAAATCAGAATTTCTTTTACGACATGGTTTATTGCGAGACTTAGGCTCCATATGGCTTCGACTCCACTCTCACATCACAACAGAGTTGTAACATGTTGCTTGAAAACACTGTGCGGCTTTGACATGGCCAATTTGTTAGGAATTATGCCACAATTTCATCTTTTAAAAGATCCATCTCTTGATTCATTTTTTCCCCTCTTGCCTATAGACCTCTTTTCTTTATACAAGTTATACATGTGGTTTTATCATGCTTTAGGTGTGTGGACATCCCAGAGAGCCTGTTGAATGACTTCACCCCAGACAGTTTACAGTTCTACCGGCATTGTTTCGCCATGTACGACTTGAACAGGGACGGTCTGATTAGTGCTAATGAACTCTACAAAGTCTCCGTTAAACTGGGCTACAAGATGAGCAATGATGATATTGAGGTAAGTAGGCCTACATCTTTTGAAATCAATTAAAAAACAAAGTCACCATATTTAAGCGTAAGATATTGTAGGACAACTGGGAATGAAGCAAAAGTCTTGAACTTGAGTGACCATTCCCAATGAACATATTTTGCACTTGTTGGGCCTTAAGACACAATTCCAGAAATATGGCCACTTTTGTTTGTGTCATTTTATTATTGTTCCATCTGGATTGCCTTCCTCATCTAACTGCCCCTTATGACTTTTCATTACATGGATTATGAGTGAAGTTGTGATGTGATTTTTTTGCTGTTCCTCATCAGAGATCAATCATAACTGTCATGATCCACAAAATGCAAAATGCAAGTTACAAGTGGGTCAAAAGTCATAAGTGATTCAAAAGTCACAAGTTATTGAGTCATAAGACTTAATGTCCACTCAAATTATAGGTAATCAAAGTTCCAACACTGATTTTGCTGTAGTTCACTCATGTTTACTTGTATAAATGTTCTCCTAGAATTAGTTTTAACAGACTAGCATCACAAGGACTGATTCTATATGTGTTCCTTTTGAGACAAAATATGGGACCAGAAGTGGAAGAAAGCTATTCCACACCCTTAGAAACAAGCTAGAATTGGAAAAGAAATACAGTGTGCAAATATGGAACACAATGGAAACCTTTAACTATGAAAGAAAGCTCCTCAAAAGCCTCTGATAGCTGTGGGTCAAAAGTCACAAGTCACAACTTTTAACTCTCAAAGTAGGATAAGTCATATTCTGAGGAAGGAATTTCAAGGTCGGATAATAGTTGAATTATTGCAGATTGAATGTTATTTCCCCATGTTACTATCATTAGGGAATAATTGTGAATGTTAATTTATTTGATTTGAATGAGTTTTCCCATTTTTATTCAGTGTTGAAAAGTCATGAGGAACTGAGGAACGCTCTCATCTTAACTCCTCAGTTGATTGGGCAGTCCAATGTCATGCAAATTATTTTATAGAACAGAACGTAATATGGTTAGTATAAAACGAGAAAAAAAAAGACACAGTTGATCTGACACTCAACTAGCATTTATTTTGCATTTACAATACGCACCCTTATGTTACAATACGTTTACATATAATTTTCCAGAAAACACAGTATTTGCAGGGGATAGATGCTAGGACTTCAGAATTTCTTTTCACAACTATTCCATTCTCTTAGCATCACTTATACAATTTTATACAATATGTAAGGTCTATTTGCGTTTCATGTTTTCATTTGTAGTTCTTTTTTACATGTTTTCATTTGTAATTCAAACTATAGACCTATAAGCCAGCTTACCATTCCAGGAAAGATTTTAGAGAGAATAGTTCATACGAAAATTTCGGCCCCTCTTGGCAGAAATGATATTTTGGTTGACCATCAAGGGGGATGCGGAGCTCATTGTTCAACTGTAGACACTGTCAGTATATTAACAAATCATATTATTCGAGAAAGGAACATATGCAATATTACCCTAGCTGCTTTCATAGACGTCAAGAAGGCGTTGACTCGGTAAATTATGTTATATTGTTAAAAAAAAGCTTGAAAATAGGAAATTTACAATGGTTAAGGTATTACATTACTGCTTGCACACAGGTCACACCAGCAAATGATGTATCATCTTCAGTCATTGATATGTCATGCGCGGCCCCACAAGGGAGCATTTTAGGTCCTTTATTGTTTTTATTGTATGTAAATGATATAAAAACTCAAGGTGAAAATATGAAAAAGTTACTTCATGCTGATGATACGGTACTGTATACCTCGGGTCTCAATCTTCCTACCTTGTTGAACAATATGCAAACTGCTCTAGACAGTCTTATTGAATGGTCTTCAAAAAACAAATTAAGTTTAAATATAACAAAAACGAAACTCATGACCTTTGCCTCTAAATGAAAGTACAGAAAATTACCACTTCTTGCCCAGAATCATATTTTGCAGTTTGTAATATCTTACAAATATATCTAGGCATAATCTCAGATCATGAATTGAATTTTAGATAACATCTCAGGGAATTAAAAAAGAATTTCGCGTTTAAATCTTATCTCCTAAGCAAATTGAAATACTTTCTACCAACAGAATTTACGGTGGTTCAGTTTTACGAGGATCCAAGTGCGGTTTATGAGAATTGATACAACCAACTAGAAGTAAAGCTTTGGTACCAAAGCAATATTCCCCAAGTGGGTTGGATGTCTCAAGTTACATGCAGGATCTGCGAAAAAGGCCCTTAATGCAGGGTGCATTAAGGTTTTCACCCTTTCTTGCTGCACGGGTATAATTATAGCTTATCATGCAAAATATCTCTTTCATCATATCTAAATTAATCATCTCTATATTACTTCTATTTCACCTTCTGTCATAGCAGGACTAAATAACCCAACTCAAAAGGGGTCTATATCTTCCTTTCCTGTCCCCCCTGAGTGTCTGGTGTCCATATGGGCACAGGCACACATTCATATCAGGATGTTATCCTTCCTATCTTGTCCTACATGTGTCTGATGTCCAGAGACATGGGTGCATCTTTGTTTGTGAAAGTTTGTTAAATTGCGTAAGACAAACATTTTACTGATCCACACAACGTTCTTATTATAGTCCATCCAAAGGTTGGAGAACTTTGTGCTCTTTTTGAGAAACACGAAGAAGAAGACATGAAAAATGTCGAAACGTTGATGAAAACTCGCTTTATAATTGGTGCATTGTGATATTACAATTTGATTCCATTCTTATGTACATGATGATCATTAAAATCCATTTAGGGCTAGCATTGACTATAGTCGACATCATGCTAGGCCTAGCGTCGACTATAGTCAACACCATGGTAGGCCTAGCATCGACTATAGTCGACGCCCATTATATAGGATTTGTATAGGAATTGAAAATAGGCTCCTCCTCTAGGAACTACACTTTTTTTAGGAGCCAGGTTGGCATGCAGAGTTTTAAATTTATCACCAGCGCCTGCGGCGCTGCTCACACGAAAAGAAGTGGCGCCACCACGTGCCAAAAGCATTGCAACTTCTACTGTTGTAACTCTGTGCTTTCACACAACTTCTACATTTTTCTAATTCACTGGGTCACTTTCGCTGGTTGCACTACAGATAGAGTGTGAGTTGCCAACTACGGGAACATCCAAGGTCAAAGCCAACGACTTCCGGGGTAGCCGGGGTAGCCGTTTTGGACAAGTAGTGCAATAATCTGTGTAGAGTGCTGTGCAACGAGACAGTGACCATTATGGCATGCTCATTCTGTCTATCATCTATTTGTAGGGGATAGTCGTGTTGCATTGCATCATTTCACATTTGTAGCGGATAGGGATGAGACAGAGACCATGATGGCATGCTGAGGTTTTGACTATCATATATTTGTGGCCGATAGTGCAGCGGTGAGGAGGGATCATTTATAATCTCTTTCTTATCTCTTCTATTATATATTTGTGGCACAGAGTTCAGCAGTGGGAAAGTGACGATGATGCACAGTTTTTTTCTTTATATATTTACAGAGGATAGTCCGGCGGTGGGACAGAAACCATGACGGCATGCTGAGTTTTGAGGAGTTTGTCCGCGCCATGCCCGGGAGCACTCTGACAGTACCAGAGGAGGAAAACAGGTAAAAGAGGCTAGATTTATGAATATAAATTTGACATTCATAATTGATATTTCCCCTTTACATATCATAATTTTATTATTCTTTTTTTAATCCGTATGGGCAGTGTAGTGTTGTGAGGGCAGTATGGGGCTGTTTTAATCCTTCCACACTGTTAGACCGCGGGAAGGGGTTTACAGTAGAATGCTTCTATCTTTGGAAAACAGTGGTAGTTACTGTTAGTACAAATACAATGATACAAGAGTGGGTTGCCCTCTACTCAGTACAGTGGTCTTTATAGCCCATTTACAATTGGGGCTGAGAGTGTCGCAAATACATTAGTGGCTTATGCCCATTGGCCTGTATGATGCACCAATCATACCACCTCACTGGGAGTGTATCAACTCAGTAGGTTGGGCATAATGCACTGATGTTGGTTACAATGATTCACTAAAACTTGTGTCTTTTTGGGCTTTTTCAAAGTATTTGGCTCTGTTTTGAGTCAAAGAGTGGCCTGTCTTCTGTGCGTTATTTTTTATTCTGAAGCCTTGCTGCCATTTTATCATCTTTGAAATTATATACCAATTAATTATAGTAGTAATTTAGTAGTGACCCTCTTCTGTGTTAGGTTCATATCAGGATTCATATGAAATTCAAATATCTATGCATTATGGGAACCATAAGACCCAGGCATGTTCATAATAAGGTGAAGATACAAAGTATGATTCTTTTTCATTGTCAGAAACATAATCAACTGTCATTAAATATTCTCTGTATTGTATCATATTCCCCCTGAATCAAATAAAGTCCCAAGGACCTTGTCAGGTGAACCTCTATCATAGAGCATGCAATGAGCATGGTCTAGCTTGTTAAATATAAATGCTATAATCATGACATGGCCTTTAAATATAACACTTTGTAGCATGATTGCGGGTTCCTAGATTTTAATTAATTGCTAAACATTTGCATTTGGACATTCTTTGGTGCTGCTCTTTTTGGGGGTTAATAATCATTTTATATTATTTAACTTCTATTGATGTTTACTTTTCCTTTTTGTTTAAATTTTATGGAAAACACAAAGGTTATTGCCAATTAGAAACACTACATTAACATTGTACATTTTTTACTGAGACTGATAGAAAAGAATGTGTTCAATAAATGCTTGTAGTTCTAGAATTCTCATTTTCTCTCTTTTTTATATGTCACATTTCTTTCTTTCCCTTCTTATCAGAATTTTGGTCTTAAAACAGCAGAAACATCTTGAGTAGAGACATGCATCCTTTGGGTCCCAGTTACCTGTGGTTTTCAGTGTTCTTGCAGTCATTTATAAGGAGGGATCTTTCTTTAAATAAAAAAGGAGTTTAAAAGAGGAGACCACCCTATTTTCATGTTGATTTATTTTAATAGTCTTTGTCCTAATAAACACGATTTTGGCATATGCACCTCTATAGAGGAGAGCAGCAGCCCCTTCTGCTGCATTGTATGACGTCACAATTGACCAAATGCAGCCAGGAATGCATTGATTTTATATGGAGGCTGTTGTAAAACATGTTTATAAATAGAATATTGAAGTGCACAACATTATGATATCATCTAGAAACCCTCCCCTGGGTCATTTAATGCCAATTATCAAAGAAGATAAACAACCATGGCCCAGAGAGATATAGAGAGCATTTTACTGTTGCCCAGCAGTGCTGTGCAGTCACAGTTCTGCTGCATTTGGTCAATTGTGACGTCATACCATGCAGCAAAAGGACCTGCTGTTCTTCCTTATAATAGTGTATATTGTAGTAAGTATGCCAACATCGTGTTTATTAGGGCAAAGGGTGGTCTTTTGGGGTTATGGTTAAATGTCTCTCAAAGGTTCATGTTCGCCCTAAACCTTTAACCACCCTCTTTAAGTGTTCCTTATTCTCCTTTAATTCATCATCAGTCCATCCATGTGATCAGAGGTATGGGAAATGGTGATGTGTCATGTATGTCATTGAAGTTAATATCTATGCCAAATGATTTCAAGGCCTATACCAGTCAAGTCTACATCTGAGCTAGAGCGGCGGTGCGTACGAATAAAGTTGTAAAGTAGAACATCGTCATCGTAGAAGTAGATATAGTTAGATAGTTACCTTAAATACTACGGCCAACTCGATTATGTCTGTCCTCCCATTTCACAGTGTTACTCAAATTCTATGTTACAATATACCCAGTGGGCACACTTAAGTTTAATCAATGTTGATACAGATCGCAACGTAAATATATATATATATATATATATATATATATATATATATATATATATATATATATATATGAGGTCTGACTATAAACCATTGATGCAAGGCTCCAATGTCTGAGGTTGGTATTGAAAGGTTAAGCTACTTGATCAAATCATCCATGACTCAACTTGAACAAATCAGAGTGATTTTCACAAAATTTTATTTGTGTCTAATGTGGTGTTGTTGACAGAGCCCCCAGCCCCCAGCGCTGAGCCACTTATAATGAAATAAATGTTTAATGTCAAATGGAGAACAATGATTATATGTGGATCAACACGGTAAAAGGTACGGCCGTGCACCCCCTCACGGATGTACCTTTTACCGTGTTGATCCACATATATCTACTTAGGATCAGATGTTGATTAGGGTGCTGGTCTCACAATATAGAAATGGCAACACTAGAATAGCATAGACAGTATGTTCATTAACATTGTCAACACATCAACCAGTTGCCAACATTGATTCAATGTTCTAAGCCCATTAGGTATACATCATAATCTGTTCCAAAATGTCAGTCCATACATCTCATAGAGTGGGCTTCGAGGGCAATAAGGAAGTTTTCAACATAATATTATTGGAACAGTCCTTTCAGGAAAAATGAAATCAAAGTAAGGGCAGATAGTAAAGAATAAACCACAGGCTTCACTAGTCCAAAACCTGTGTTGGTGAAACACCTCGTTTTTTTTTCAATTCTTCGACCTGTCAATTCTGTACATACATTCTCGTAAATCTACGTGTCGAGGTTCCCTCATGACTGTTATAAAAAATACATATATATGGCACATCCACAGAATCAAGAGATCAATGAATTGAATAGAACGTTGTGGCTAGATCAGGCATATGCCCAGAGCATCTAGTTCTAAACTGTGCAAAGACAGCATTGATGCCTTGTCAGATATTTTTAAGAGACAAAGTATCTGGCTAAGTACAATGCATTCAACCTCTACAACAGTGACTGGAAAGGTTGCTGTAGTAAAATAGGGAATTACCATAATATTTATATTATTATGATCTCCCTGAGTAAGCTTTATTGACCTCTAGATATTTGCACATCATTACCAGTTAAATGATGTAAAATAGCAGTGTTCACAATCTTGTAACACACTTTTTAAAAATGATTTACGATAGATATGTTCACAATCTTGTAGCAAGTAAATAATTAAAATCAGGTAATAGCGGTCAATAGTGATAATAGAACCACTCTGTGTGTAAGTAAGTCACCTTCCATGAATAGGAAGCAATACCTATAGCGTAGTCATAGATAAATTGGAGTAGACCATGCATGTTTTCTTTAGCAGCAGGCCAATTTGTTTGGGTATTTCATTTGTTCCATGTATTTATATTTGATGGTGTTTCTTATAGTACTTTACCTTATCTACATATATTTCTTCTCGTATGTCTATTAAATATTTCCTAATCTACATCCTCATTTCAGTGAGATATGAGACTTCAGCTAATCGATTACAAATGTCGCTTTGCCTTGACAAAGTATGTCAACAGATCATATATGAATATCAAAACCATGTTCAATAAATCCTGAAATTGTATCACCATAATGTGATATACATGTGCTGTATGTAGCAGGATTTTGAAAAAAAGTAAGGAAGAATTATTTACATGCTTGGCCGAGCCAACAGAGATCCGCAATTTGGACTGGTGTCTCCAAATCCTGACATTAAGATTCAATGAAGACTGAATGGATTTGGAATGCATGCTTAAAGGGAGAGACCTTCATTTGATAGACCTTATATTGAATAAAAAGATTCAGGCATACTTATAATCACCTCTGCTTTTATAAGGGAGAGCAGGGAGCTTCTTTGATGTCTTCTATGATGTCACGATAGACCAATTGCACCCAAATTGATGTATTCGGTTTATTTGGATGTCACGATAGACCAATTGCACCCAAATTGATGTATTTGGTTTATTTGGATGTCACGATAGACCAATTGCACCCAAATTGATGTATTTGGTTTATTTGGATGTCACGATAGACCAATTGCACCCAAATTGATGTATTTGGTTTATTTGGATGTCACGATAGACCAATTGCACCCAAATTGATGTATTTGGTTTAATGGGACGTCATAGAAGACATCAAAGCAGATATGATCATAAGTGTGCCTGAATCTTTGTATTCAAAATAAAGACTACCAAAAGAGGGCATAATGAAAATAGGCTGGTCTTTTACTTTAAGCTAAGGCTCCACTAGCGGGTTACATGCGGTATCGAGTTTCTTTTGTTCTTTCGTTTATTGTTCAATTTATATCGTGCATTGGGTATTCCTTTTGCTGGCCTCCTCAACTCAAAACATAAAGAATAACAAACAGAATGAAAGAAAATTGGTGCTACCTGAAATGCTGATGTGGTCGTACCACTAATGAAGCTCTGCCATATAGAGCTTGAGATACTGATCCAACAGTAATAAGATTATTAGGTGAAAATTTTGTTAGGAAACAATTGCTTTTGCAATGAGATATTCCTGATCATTTTTATGCAATACACAATACCGTAATCTCCCGCGTATCAGGCGCGTCTTATTCGCGGAGTTTTAGTTCTTCCTGGATCTGCAAGGGGGGCACCAAGAGCTTTCTTTTGATAAGTTACACTCCCCCCTAACTGAGAAAATGACATAGAGGCCAAGGGGATGCGGGGGCCCCCTAGCTATACATAGCTTTTTGGATTTTGAAAATCCATTCAGTTGAGCTAAAGTTATGATTTTTTTAAATCTTCAACTCTAGGTGCGTCTTATACATGAGGTGCGCCTTGTACGTGCGGTATATCTATTTTTATCATGGAAATTGTAAACAATTTTCATAAAATTTCTTTTTGTTTTAATTGAAGTATTATTTTCAGCATGAAATAGAGTATTCACCATGGGCATTACAATAGATCATCCTGTCTCTTTTCTACATTAGTGAAGATGTGTGATCTTATGTCTATTTCCATGGTTTGTAACCATATCATGATGGGAGAATATTGGTTAAATACAGAGCTCAACTTACAAATCTTGTCTGTCTGAGGAGCCATTTGCTTTAAAGCTCCATAGTGTAGTGCTAGCCTAACAAACAGGCCACACAAGAAAATGATTAAGAATGTTATTTTGTCCCTAAATAAATGATACTGTTCACAAATCAGAACTCTTATTGGGTTATTGAATAATGCATTGGTAGGTTTAGCATCTTTATATAGATCAATTGGTCCGATTCTGAAGACAATTACATTAATTTGGATATCACTGAAACCAAAATAGTAGCAACTGCCTTGACTCATGGTATTATACAATTGAACATGATGGTAGGAGAAAAAAGGTGATGACAATGCTTAGATTCCTAATAACATCTTTGACCTTGACCTTGCAGGCTTGCTGCCATCAAGCGCCGCTTCCGTGAGTTTGACCTTGATGGTGATGGCGTGGTGACCTTCGATGAGGCCCATTCCGTGTTGAGGAAGGAGTTGGCATTTACTGCGGAGCAGTCGTTGTCACTGTTCCAGCGTTATGACATGAACCAGGACAGCAGGCTCAACTACAACGAGTTCTGCAGATTCTACCATCGGATAGATACCAGGTACTAGTTAAAAGAGAGAGGATTATCATATTTTACATATTTCTTTTGAAAAAGTGCATGGATCCTCTTGGTATTATTCTGAGAATTGTAATGTGAAAACCAGTGAAATGACACCACTCCAGCCCTCACTGCAAAATTTAGTCAATACCCTCCAATCACTCTATCTTGAATGCATTAATTCTATTATCAACCCCAGTGAAAAAAACGGCGTCTCTGATATAATTCAGATTAAGAGTCTTGCTTCAGCAAACATTTTTTTTCAAGGAAGCGTGTCTAATTTTACATTTCTTGTACATATATATTTTGAAGAAGTCTTGTTATTTTTATGGCTAGATTTTATGTAAAAGTACGTTCTCTTTGACTCTCCAAATGAAAAGAACTATTGTAGTGTACATGATCTATATCACAGAACCTCTTCTTATTCCAGGATAGAATGGGTGCGTATGATGTTCTCAGAGTATGATAAGGATGGTAGTGGCAGTATAAGTATCAAGGAGTGTAAAAAGATGTTGCGTAAACTGGCAATAACCGATACGGAGGTGGAGGATCTGGTGGCCAAACATGACGCAAGTGGTGATGGGGAGTTACAGTACGATGAGTTTGTAGCCTTCCTACTTGACTGTAAGGATGATCCCATGTAGTGAATTTTATCATTTTATTACTGTTTCATTTGCATAGATCTATTCTTATCTTTCTTTAGTCTGTTTTGGCAAGGTCATGAGCTTTGGTTTTCTAATACAGGAATTCCTGGCATGTCAGTCCTCTATACGGCCAATCATGCTGTTTGTAAGAAACAGAAGGGACCGTGATGTGGTTATTTATGATTTTTGGTTTTCAGGAGATGGTCCAAGAATTTTGCATCAACATAACATTACTTCATTACTTTATGACAGTCATCACTTAATGGGGTGGAATGGGGGAGATAGTGGCCTATAGAAGGTTCTTATTTTAAAAGTGTTCACTGTATAAACACGAAAGCATAAAGGTAAACCTTACCTTTCAAATTCAGCCAAATGTGTGATTATCAAACATGTATGAGATTTAAATTCCCTGAACTCATTGTCCAGGGATCGTAACACTCACCTTTCAAAATATCTAGATATATAATGTCAAGATACTGTGCACTTTATTTACTCTATATTGAATCTAAAGCTTTTGGAGAGTGCCAGATTCTGTAGCAGTCATAGAGTACCTGTTACAGTAACAGGGTCTTAAATGTTTTTGTTATCTGTGTGTCCATCCTCGCAGTTCACTGTTGAAAATAGTGTATCGGTATAAAAGGTTAATCACAATGTTACAAACTCGTAAATAGATCATACTCCGGAGGTTGATGTACCTGAGGAAGTAGACTATATGTATATACTTGTGTTGTGTTAAATCACAATAAACATTCATACAAATACACAATCATTGTTATCTCTATTTTGTCTGAATTTGAATCGGGCTGGCAGAGAGCCCATGCATAATGTTTACGTCCTCAAACAAACTTTGATAACACGGTAAAAGGTATGCCCGCGAGGGGGTGCACGGGCGTACCTTTTACCGTGTTGATCCACAAATGCTATACTATGAAAAATAACTGTTGAGTCTACCAGGGATACTTGTAATCGTAATTGCAGTGAAGCAGTGTGGTTTCTACAATGAAGCGCCAGATGGCAGTACGTTGGTACAAATAATCTCCTTGAAAAAAACGATCTCTGGCAACTATGGAACAAGGATTTGGCCATTATCTCATTGATATTTCTTTTACTGTGGACCTTACTTAAGGCAAAAGATCCCAACAGAATTTCACTTTTTAAAAAGGAAGCAGAGAAAGGTACACAATGGTTCCTTAAGATCATCTTTAGTCTATTAGGTGTTTTCTAGAGCATACAACAAAGCATCGACCTCAAAGCATGGTTATCAATTTTCCTGAGGATGGGTTGTCAGGCATACATATAATATTATAGGCCTGTAGGGGTCGGCGAAAACATTTAGGGAAACCGGGAAACCTCCCACCCACGCCTGGACTGGGTGAGACAGAGAGGGGACTTGTGATTACACGAAGAACGGCCCCTGAGAGTCAGTGCATCGAGCACGGGGAAATCACATTCCCCTACAGGCCCATACTAACTTTACCTGAAATCAGACTGGCTCAGAACCCCCAAGACATGCATAGGACACAGCGATAGTTACAATTCGCAATTGAGGACATGTTGCCAGGTTACAATTCGCAATTGAGGACAGGTTATGTGTGGTGCAATACTATTAGATAGGCTGACATTCCTGTCACCAGTGACCAGTGACCAAAATGTCAGCCTATCCAAAGCACTGACTGCGGCCGCTCTGTCACTGTAAATAATACGTTGACTGTAGATGCATGGGGTGCCCCATGTGTGTGTATATTTGCTGAATGTCTGACATGAATAATCATTAATAATCATGAATATGGCATTTCTAAAGCATAACAGCTATTGTTTTTGGATTCCCTACAGTTGAAAATGATAGGAATAAGATAAGACAAATTATAGAACATACAGAGTGGTGACTTATGGAGAGGTATATGTTTTTCCAGCCATTACATTGTTCTTAATTCATATACTTGGCAAGAGTAAATTCTATCAAATTTCACTAATACATTTTGGCAAAATCTGTATCTAGGCATTTCCTATGTATGATCGAGACAGGTGTTCAAAATTATGCTAGGCCATGCCCAATCTTTTCTATCTTTAGGAATAGATCATTGGTATTCCTTTGCTCAATGCTTTAATCAGGATGGCCCTGGTACCATGACCAAACACTCTAAGAAATAACTGTTGAATCTACCAGGGATCCTCGAAAAACTGAAAAGTGAACCACAGTAATTGCATTGCAGTGAAGCTGTGTAGATGCATTTGTGCATCATGACAACCAGAAACCAATTACCTGCGCACCTCATGCAGCTCTACTTGGAAGACAGAGAATACTATTGCAGTGGAAAGGGAAACCAGAAACCTAGGGTTTGACAAATAAGCCAAAATCGGTTAACTTTTAATAAGAAGTAGCAAAAATGTGGTTGTGACTATAAATAGCCTGCCCTTAAAAGAAGATTGTGTCACATTTCACCAATTTTGTCCAGGAAACAGAAATTAAGTCAACAGACTTACCAGTGATTCATTGGCACATCACCGTTGACTGAATTGCACCATTTTGAATGGCAGTGCCCTCTCAAATCATGAAAAGGACTTAGCATACAAATTTAATGAGAGGGATGGGAAGGACTGGTCGGCTGAAGGCTGGAAAGAGAATTTGCAAGTCATGCAGACAGGGGCAATATCTAAACCTATGCCTGTGCATGAATGCATTGCACAATTTGCCCAAGGGCAGATTATAGAACTGGGACCATCTAGGACCAGTCAAGACCAGGATGATCTTGTCAAGAGGAAATGAAAACCAAAAAAGTGAAACGTGCACGATCTTTGCTAAATAATCTGTCATAAGCGTGCATTTTGCATACAAGTCAAAAAGAATGAAATAATTTGTCAAAACCAAGAAAATGAGTTCATACACATTTCAGAGGTTTTTCCCTGCTACCTTTTGGCAAGACCCTCCAGGACTCACGACCAATCAAGACCAGGACTCTACCTAGAAGGTGCCTCCTGCGTCTGTCTGTGAAGCAGTGGGTAGTAATAAGGGACACCAATCAGCCAAGCACCTGCAAGCAGTGCAGCACAGAATAGGAGGAACCTAAAGCATTCTTTTTTTTTCATTTCTGCTTCTAGCTGTTTTTTTTTATGATCTAGACTAGATCACTTCTCTATAGTTCTCCTTATCTGTGCAGTAGAAATAGGTCTTGAGCCCAAATGAGCTTCTATTAAAGTAGTATATATCTGAGTACCATTCCTGGATAGTAAACCAGATAATGCTATTTAGAATGCTACATTTCCAGGGGATCCAAATCACTTTGCACTTCACTATCTGGGTTGCCCAGCGTAACAAAATAAGAAGATACATGTGTAAAAGGCCAATGTTTAGGTCTCACATAGGGAAATCCCGGGGTCACTCAGTGCATCCTTACCGACAGAAGACCTCCACACTGAATACTACATGAGTTCTGAGTGGATAAAATAGTTAGGTAATTTAGTAGAACTTTGTAAAAATTCATAACTGGTCCTGAGTAGGTACTAATTCATATGATATAAAATAAAACATGATTATTGCAGCGATGCCCAGTCATTTTTGGGCTTGTTTGGATTGGGTCTGAACTGAAATTATTCACTGCAAAAAATGCCAATTCTGCAGGTGTGTGTACATTCATGGCCAGCATTCCAGATTTTCATGATCAATGCACAGGGTTATTTTTATATGCCGTAAATCAAGGTTGCTCTAAAGATATATGTGGGATTTTTTGCTCAATACCTTTGGGGCACACTAGTCATGGCATGCCATGCTACATTAAAATATAGTGAGAAAGTATTTCCATGGCTGAGACCTTGAAGCAATGGCAGATGTTTAACATGCCATGGTGGCCTGTTTGTATGATGGTGGCACCTGGTGTTGAATAGTGGTATGGTTGCCAATACTGTAAACATATAAATCTTTTTTGCGCAGTGCATATTTTCACGCACCATATAGGTGCATGAAAATTTGACACAATATACCTATCATGTGTCCTTAGGTGCCAGGTGCACGCAAATTTAGCTGCCTGAAAATATCTACATTTACAGTAGGCAGTCAATGCTGCTACTGGCAGGTTTCTATGGCCATGCTGGGCAGCCTGAATGATTAGGAAAGTGATTTGGGATCCTTAGACATGTACCGATCCTAGAATCATTTTAAACTTTACTATCCAACATGGGTACTAAAAAGTGTGACCCAAGGACTAAAACCCCGTAAGTTGACCTCATCCTAGATCTCCATGTTTGTTCCCCAGCAGGGCTCTCGCTATCCCCTAGTGGTGAAACCCTTTCTCCCCTACATCGTCTTGCCATTCCCGCTGCATCTCTTCACTCCGCTGCCCTAACCACTGTCCTTAGGTTGCTTACATAAGTTATGACCTTGGTGCACCTACGGTACTTTCAGGCCCTGAAGGACACCTATTCCAGGTAGCACATTGGGGCATACCGTTGGGCTGGCAATGGCCCAATCATCAGCTTTATATAGGCTGCCCATCGTGCCAACGTAGGCCTGATGTTGCCGACCAAATGCCATCATAAGCCCAATGTTGAAATTTGGTTAGCACACATCAGCATTGGCAAATGGTCAGGCAGTTTTGCTCATGCACTGTCAACATTGGGGCAATGTTGGCATTTGGTCGGCAAAATGACAATAGCCAGGCCTATGTCACCTAAATTAGCAGCCAACATTGGCCAACATCGACCAATTTCTGTGTGCTACCTGGGATGTACAGCTTTGTGCGCTGGTTCCACTGCTTTCAACAGAGCAAATTTTTGCTAATCCGACCAATTTTTTTCTATACTTTCACAATGTTATAAATCATTGGATTAGTGGACATTCACCCGACTGCTGGCAATGAAACCAATGTTTAAAAAGGACAATTGACCATATGCAGGATGATTGCATGTATGGATAGAACGCAGAGGAGCTACATTCATTCTTTCTGCTAACAGCCATGATGACATCCCTTAGTTATTTTACCATGATGGTACATGATTGGTCCACCATGCTGCACTGACAAAAAGGACCATTATCATGGTTGTGTTAAAAAGGAATATACATACAGCTTTGACCCATCACACACTGAAAGGGCTGATATTGTTCACACCCTTGGTAGCTACTTCCCCATTTTATTTGATCCTAAAATCCCAAACTAGATTTTCCCCTCCATTGATACCTCCCACATGATATCCCCATGGTTGCATGGCCCTCATTTTGTCAGCAACAGCACATTCTGTATGTTATCAGATAACATAGTCTGTATAAGCGGCAGGTATTTGACTAAGTGCCTGTCTTGAATAAGCGCTGTTGGCACAGAAGCATTAGAATTGTATAATGCACTATAAAGTCTTGAATAAGCACAGGAATTGAATGAGGGCTGGCAGTAGAGACATGTTCAAATCTGCAAGCATGGAGCGCTTAAACAGGGCACTATGGTACCCAGACTCTCCATGCCCCTGGCTACGTCTGTCTCTGAGGGACAATCAGCTGACCTAGGAATGGTCACATGACCTAAGTGGTACCCCCTACACTGCCCTCTAGTAGTGGCCAGCTGTGTCGCAGTGCGACTTCCGGTTCTACAGTAGGTGAGCGATAATAGGGTCTTTGTAGGAGTTCACTGAGTTCATGTTCCTAAGGGGTGGTCTTTATCTGTTCAAGGTAGATTTGCCTCATCTATGGACATCATGTTAAGGGCGGAGGGAGATTTACAGGTCTACATATTTCACATAACACTAGTTCTAGTTCGGAATAAGAAGTGTAGACAGCAATCTGTTGAAAATGTACTCATGCAAAAAAGAAAATGGTTATGATGCAAATTGAGAACTTTATATCTTACAAAACAATTGACATCCTCTTTGATACACAGGCCTGAAGTGAATCATACCACAATATTGAAAATATGATAGGGGCACCAAATATGTCTTACAGGTATATATCATCTTTATTTTAGTTATATAGGTTGAACTGATTAGCAAAATATCATATTTATGCATGGCCAAACTTGTACCGAAGTACCGTTTAGAATCTGCAAATATTAAGTCAAGACTGGAGAATTTGGCGAGGCCACCTACTCGCAGGTCGTTATGCTCCAATCTAGGTGCTAACTCACACCATTTAAATAACCCACTGAAATAGTCATTAAGAAGCAGCTTACACTCTTCACATTTGATACCATTTAATATCAGAGGTGTGCAGTCCCCTGTTATGAGGGACATAGGATCTTGGAGGTTATAAAACTGACCACAGGGTATTAAATTTTGTGGCTTCTTCCCTGTCCAAGTAACATTTGTGCCTTTTGGCTAGTATGGTATATTATAATGTACATTATCTGTGAGTCATTTACTGATAATAACAGTTCAAGTCTTACTTCCTAGCTCGGCTTTGTGGACAATGTTACTGGAAACTTAGAATATTTTTGGCCTAGGCAAGGAGTGTTAGGCCGTGTAACAGGACTTCTTACCCCGCCTTGCTGTCCCTATGATCGGCAGGAGGGGGTGGAGTACATCAATGGGTTTGTTAGGCCCGACAACAGGGTTTCTTAGGGGCCTAGCTAGCCCTATGGGCGGTAGGAGGGGTGTGGTACATGAAAGAGGTGAGAAATACAAGATAAAAGTATCTAAACCAAGCATTTATTCTAAATTTTACAACCTTTGGGGGTAAAAAGCACTTCGTTATATACAAGTTAATGTCAGAAACCACTTCGTTCTTAGCATTTTTACTATATAAATGTATAGGATAAATTTGTGATAAGGCATTTTTGTTCGTTATAAACAAATTTCATGATAAGGGAGTTTGTTATAACCAAGTTTCACTGTATAAAGCATACCAGGGTATTACAGTAGGTCAACATCCAGTATGAAAATATAGATTCCTGTGTGTCTGGTAGTCTGGCATCAGACACGGTGACATGGATGCAGTCAGATCTGAGATCCCTTTTCCACACATCTTCAAGAGATTTTGCTGAAGCTATTTCAGCATATATCTCCCATACATGTGGTATAAAAAGATCTGCTAATATTCTAGTTTGACATATGGCCACTACACCCTTGTGGAGCTGTTTGTTGGCTGATAACAACGAGCGGTCACCAACCCCATCTGCTGGTACCCATCCATCTCTAATGAACCACTATAGGACCTGTTAGACACTAGCGATTACATCCCATAATGTGGCGGTTTGTGATTGGACATGCAGTCATAAGTTATCTGTATCAGTCATAGCCTTTGCCATTTATGACATGGGAATGAAAGTATATAAAACCTGTAACATTTATAAGTGTCCCGATAATGCTGGTCATTTTCTACTGAAGGTCTAGCACCTACACAGAGGAAAGAACACTGATCGCTTTGACACATACTGCACAGGTCACAATTTGTCTCCCAGATGACATGTATGAAGGCATGTCAAATGAGGTTGACCCTCTCATATTTGGTTTGTCAACTCCATTTGACATGCGTAATAAAGACACGTCACATATTTCTGATCCATTCACCTGAGTGCTAGGTAATACTGTGAGACAATTATGTAAGGGTCAAGAGCAGTCAATAACTATGTACCAATGGTTCAATCAAGGGAGGCCTATAATAGAAGGCAGGGGATATCATAGTCCCACAGGCCTGCAACACTAAGGCACTTTTTCCTATCTACAGAACTCCTACTTGACTGAGTCCTCTATGCAGTCCATAAGACAAGGGCATGGAGGTGCATGGCAATGCCATATGTCTCCCTGTACTGTAGATACTGAGATTATAGATTGTGGGTTAGAATACAGTCCTTTGGTATTTTCACTGACCCACACATAAGGTGTCTAACCACTCCAGTTGGAGTATTCAGGATGGTGGGTGTCTATTTTGATATTCAATAACAAATGCAGATTTAACAACGAAATAGAATTCACTACCATTTATTGATAGTATTTACAGACCTTAGTGATCTATTCTTCATGAAAACAAAATGACACAGATACATCAAATGTCTCAAGTGTTGGTAGTACTTCTTGGTAGTGATTAGTCCTGGTACCAAAATGGTTGTTTGCTCCATCTAGTGGAATATCCTAGAACAATTATGTATGTCAAACCATCACATGTCAAGTGCCTTCGACATGGCCGTGACCCTGGTCAACTCACAGATGACATGGCATTTTAAGGCATGTCAAATCATATGAGGATTACTGTGTGCTACAGTTGTCATGGTGACATATGTGCACATGTCCCAATGACCTGTGCTCTCTGTGTCAAATCAAGTTGACATGGGTATACATGTCACTTTGTCAGGAAGAATTTTCTCAGTGTAACCCTATTAGGCAAAAATAGTGTAAGGCTGACTTCAGACAGGACAGATGTCGTCTGCAGTTGTATACATGATCTGATCAGATCACAAACATCGAACATGTTTATATTGCCATAGCTTAATGAAACCAAATGCCTACCCTTAGACAAGATCAACTATAACTATACAGATGAACCTAAGGACCTGAGCAGTTGAGTTTGACTAAAATGTCCTACACACCACATTTTCCCAACACCAGGATTTAAACACTTGTGCATGAAACACCCAAACCTCAACACTTCATGTTTGACACGTTTTAAAAATGAACTGGTTTAACCAATATGAAGTGTTATGAAAAGTGGGCAAAGAAAGTGTTAACCGAAGTCCTGAAAATCTAAGCACATGTGTTTATTAAACCCTAAAGGTTTTTCAGTGTATCATTCTGAAATGCCCTCCTGGCGAATTATTCATCAGCACTGCATTCGGGTCCTTAACAAGACACATGTATAAAACCTGGAGGGTGTTGTCAAAAAGTAAATGAGTGATTCAGTTGAATTAACAAATAAAGATGGACATAGGAGAAGGGTTAGATGTTTATCCAGTATGCATTCAATATCTATTTTTCAATCTGTTCATTGAGCAATTATTTGGTAATATTGTTATCTTTTGGCAAAACCTTCTTGGCTTATAAATTTATAAGAACAAGGAGACATATACATGCCTTTGATGTAATGTGCATGCTTACAGATATTGGGATATATTTTTTTCAGAAACAGAGTTTTTTCTAGACCTGATTTACAAATTGAAAATAGAAATTGAGATGAAATTGAAATCCACCATCAAAAAGAACTATGCGTTGCATGGCATTGGACAAGAAATCAGGACATGCATTTGGGCAAAGCAAATTATCAAAAATCAATTAAATCTGGACAAAAAGGGGCAAAACTCCAGCGTGATTGAAAACCGTCAGCCCCCAAAAGGTTGATCATCTCATGTTTCACCCATTCTGTTTTGAAAATTAAAATAAATCTGATTTGAAAAAGCAATCACCAGATCTATATGCTTAAGCCATGTTTTGAACTTGACCAAAGAGAGTAATAAAAATGCACAGTGAACCATTTGTATCACAAATACAATGGTTCACTGTGCAGTTTAAGGACATGACTAGCAGATTTGATAATTCGAGTGAACTTGAATAATTATAGCCTTTGCGTCTCTTTGTATTAAGAGTGTACCTCCTGATACCAATCGTAAATGACACAGTCGCTAATTTTCTGGCACTATTATAAATATATATTACCCTTTCTCTGGTAGATAATGATCCTCAGTGCTCGATGTTGGAATGAAATGGACATTTCACCAACTTCATATTCAAAAGAACCAAAATTATGGTTGCCAAATCAATATTGTTGCTACCTCAGTTGAGATCAATAGCCATGCAAAAATATGATATTGGCCATGGCAAAACATGTGACCGGACAAGCAGGAAAGTTACCCTGTGCACCCCCTCAAGGATCATTCATTTTGCTTGTCCCCCATGTATTACAAAGAACAGAGACCTTGTAATCTCCTTTCAGGTCAGTCAACACAGGCAGTGCTTGCTATCGGTCAGTGGGAATTGAAAAGTCCAAAAGGCGGAAAGAGGACATCAATCGTCTTCAGCATGGCCCTATATAATATTAACTCCTTACTCTTTAGGGCTGCAAATGCAGTAGGCTGTTGCTCCTATTGTAAAAAGAGCTGTGAGTATATGCCCTCTTTTCTAAACAAGTCGTGCACTGCTTCACCTAAGTACTTGCACTCACCACATTAGTCTGAAAAGTCAACTGCCTTGTTTAAAATAGATAGAGCTGCACTACCAGGTACCTACTCAAGTCACACGCTCTATAGTTTATTTATAGTTTATAGTACTGACTGACTTCTCCCAACTAGGCACCTACTCAAATCCCCCTTTTTGAGCACCGTACTTGAATGACCACTTGTGAGCAACAAAAGGGACAAGTTATAGCTACATGAAAAGAAAGGACTGGAAATAAGGGCATTTTTAGCCAGCTCTTCCTTTTACTATAGGAGCAACAGCCTCCTGTGCCCTCTTTTCTAAACCAGTCGTGCACTGCTTCACCTAAGTACTTGCACTCACCACATTAGTCTGAAAAGTCACCTGCCTTGTTTAAAACAGAGAGAGCTGCATTATCAGGTACCTACTCGTGTCACTCACTCTATAGTATATTATACTGACTGACTTCTCCCAACTAGGTACCTACTCAAATCCCCCTTTTTTAGCACTTGAATGGCCACTTGTGAGCAACAAAACGGACAAGTTATAGCTACATGAAAACAAGGGCATTTTTAGGGTATTATACTATCGCAGTGTTACTGTGATGCTCCAATGAAGCGCAGTCGAGCAGACTCACCAGCACTGATGAATAATGACCAGTGGGCATGATACGCTCTTGCAGCTCTTAAAGGGTTAAATGGAATCCTGTTTGACAATTAATATGTTCTTCTGCATGTTAGCGATTCACTTGTTCTTGTACTTAATACCATGGCTGCTAACAAGATTTTGCCTTTTTTCAATGACATTTAGTTCCTTTAATGTTTTCAAAGCAGCACAGATGCATGCAGAAACTCCAACTCTTACAATTCTTAAAAAGCCTGTTTTTCCGTGTCTTAGACTAATGCCAATATAGCTTGTGTACTCTTTACATCAATTATCTATCACAAACAAATTTGAGCTGCTGAGATTGACAGAAAAGCCAATAAATTCTGATACTGATACTTTAGTCAATACTTCTGCTTCACTTGAACATTAAACCATAACAGAAATGCCAATAAATACTGATACTGACATGTTAGTCGATACAAAATGCTTCATTTGATCTTTAAACCAATGGAGTCCCTTTGGCCACGCCATAACATCTTATACTCGAGAATTTTCTCTAGTCTAGATCTTGAGATTGGCTCGGGAATTTCTTGGGAAAGACTCGGGATATTCCCAGGAAAGACTCGGGATATTCCCAGGAACTGGACATGTTTTTTTTTTGAGTATAAGATGTTCTGGCATGTCCAAATTTCTAGGGAAAATCACATTCTCCTTGCCCAAGTTTGAACGTTCCCAACTGGAGTCCTATTCAGTGGGTCTTTTAGGGCAGTCATACCAGTGTAATCACTGGTGACCGTATACTAGATGCAAGGCTGTAATGGCATCAGAGTGAAGGTTCCCACTATGATTTGATGGGGTCTAGTCGTACAACCATGAGAAATGTCTCCAATTCCCAGTAGTTCCCCATAGCTCCATCCTATCCTGACCCCAATGTCCACATGGTGCTGCCCTGTGTGAGGCGAGAGGAAATTAAGCATGGCCATGGAATAATAAACCTTTGGATCAAGGGTCGCCAACTGCTCTATGTGCGCCCCAAACAAGGACTCTGATCTTACCAGGAGGTTAATTCAAAAGGTCCTGGGATTTCTACCCCTGTGATCTTAGCGTAGGCACATATCATAAGACCTCGCCAGTCTACCCTATCTAATGAAGTGGTTGCAGGCCAGTCAGGCACAGCAAGTCCTGAGATCCCTTCACTATTCCCTTTCCAGCCGTAAGATCACTGCAATCTTAGTGAAATAATTGCATAGTGGTTTCACCTGAGTACAAGAGCACTCACAGGGAACACTCCTGCTCCCAAGAGTGAAAGTCCCTGCTGTATACATATAGAGGGGGGGGGGAGGGCATTTGCTGAGAGTCCTTTAGGGCTCTTCAGGCTACTCAGGCATGAAGTGCACTTGAATACTGTACGAGGTCAACTGCACCCTATACTCTATAAGTACCTCATACATAGGGAAGGGTGCCTAAATGCTTGTGTAATCACTCTTGTAAGAAGGAGTGTTTCCACTGCTATTCTTTCACTATGGGCATCTTGCCCCTGTGCATAGTGTGTTCTACTTTGAATGGTGTAGGAGGGCTGAGGCTAAGATCACTGCAATCTTAGTGCTGGCCGTGAAAAGGCAAGACAGTCTAATCTTAAGATCACTTAATTGGATAAGGCAGAATAAGATCGCTGAGGTAGCGATCCCAGACCCTTTTGAATTAACCTCCAGGCATAAATGTTAGCCACAACATGAATAAATCCTTGAGTATTTAGTATTTTAGTTGAACATAGATACATCATTCCATTCACGCTGACATGATCAAAAGTCAGAATTTGCCATTGGACAATCTTAAATACCCATAAGGGCGTTATGGCACAGACCAAAGTTGTTTGCTATAGACCCAGATTAATGCAATTTAAGTATTTTCAAGTGAGTCAAATAGAAGTGAAGACATATTGTCTATTCTTTAGAGTCAAACGTTTTTCTCCTTTTCAAAGTTTATTTCTGTATATATGTAGGACCATATGATTATAAAGTTTAGCAATACCAGCAAAATAAGGTGACTACTCGCCAGCACTTCATAGGAGCACCATGCCGACCCTCCGGGAATACTTGTATCAGCCAAGATGCACCAATGAAGTGCTGGCGAGCTGTTTTGCCAGCACTTCATTGAAGCATCATGACGACCAAAGGGCATGATGCACTCCTGCATCTGCTGCCTTTAAAGGTTTAAAGGCCGACCTTGCAGTTATGTATCATTCTGATGCTGCATTGTAGATACCCTCCCAGAGGGCTGGAATGATGCACCAGTGAAGGGCTTCACTTGTTGTGTATCATGCAGACTATTGGTTATGATGCAATAGTGCATTGGGCAATTGATTGTGACTTGAAATCTTCCAAATCATTGTCATTTATCATAGGTACTTCAAGAAACCCCGACAAGCCCCTTTGTCATCATTGTTATATAGGCAGGCATTATCACACTGATGGTCTGCAGTCTACATCTGTAATGAGAACACTGAACAGGAAATTCATAAAGTGGAGTTTTATTACACTAACATGAGTAAATATGGTATATGATAAACATGTAACTAAAATAATGAGATACCGGTTTATATCTGAGAGTTGAATATGTAAATGAGGTAAGGCACTAACTTGTACCATATGTTACCAACAATGGATAAATGTTCAGAGTCCAGAGTATAAAGTTTGAGTATAATATATATGGTAAGTTAACATATGAAGGTACTACGAAGTTTTTTTAACAAAACCACACCATTAAAAGGAGGGCGGGAATGGTGGGAAAGTTTATAAGGCATATTGGTATGAATACCGGGTGAGAAAAGGTAAAGTGTGTCACACGTTGCAACCGGGGGTTGAGAGTTGCTCAGTAATTAGCACAAGGTAGAGCCACTGGGGTGAGTTCTTGAGAGTCTGGTGAGTACTTGGAGCCACCACTAGGTGGAGTATGAATTTGCCTGTCAGGCTCTTCTACATTAGTTCTTTCAGAACTATTCTCGGGCAGTCATTCTTTTCTTAACACACTTTCAGGTCGTACCAAAAGTCCACTAAAAAAAGAACAAGAATTTGCATTTACATGCCTGAGCAAACAGTCTAGCCAGCACTTCGTTGGTGCATTATGATGACTAATGGGCAAAATGCACTCCTGTGGCCCTTGAAGGGTTAACAGGAGTGAGTCAGCAGTCTTGTATTCATGATGAGGACAGGTTGCTATGAAGGTGCCAGGCATTGTGCTGGTCCTAAAGGCTTAAAAGACAAATAGAGGACCATTTCCCAGTCTATCCATCATCAATGCCGACCAATGTAGTAGTGTATTGACTTAGCAGCCTCCGGTGGGGACCAGGCAGGACTCAGCGACTCAGGGTGCAGTATACATTACTGTCTTCTCCATATTGGCCGACCTATAGCATTGTCAGCATATGTAGATGTAGATCAACAAGGGGAAAGGGATCTTCAGGGAGGGCATCTAGTGGTGGAACAATTAGTTCTATTTTCTTGTAGTAACCTCAAGAAGTTTGTACATCCCTAAAATAACTTAAGTTGGAACTTTGTGGATCCTTGATAGGCGAAAACTGACTTTAAAATAATTATATAATGCTTCTTTTGCTGAATGGATGCATAATCAATGAGAGGTGCATACAGTTCAATATCAAAAGCAGAAATATGCATCTCTAAAGATAGATCATGAATTAAGTATTTGGTCTGTTTGTAATCATCCCTCCAAATCTATTAGAGCTGAAATCTGAGACGTGATAATACAGTATGTTCAGAGCCTGATTCAAACTAATATCCTATGCAGCTGATATACTACTTACTCTAATTGCAGATTGCCATCTCCACCTCTCTAGTTGTGCTGTATCCTCATCCAATGCCTTCAAATGCCATGGTTCATTCATGCATGGAGAAAGGTTGGTATCCTCTAATGATGGGCAAGCAGGCTCACTAAAAAATATTTTTTCTTTGGTAGTTCGATGTGCGAAATATCCTTAACTGTTCATCAATAAAAATAAAGCTGGAGTAAGGATAAACTCCAAATTCTCATTCAACATTTCAGGGGGGGGGGTGTCAACCCCTCAGAGGTGGGTGGGGGGCAACAAATGTCATCCCCTATCTGAGAGTCTGACAAAGGTTGACAGAAAGAAAGGAAGCAAGGCAAACAAATATATAGAAGATCTGCAGAATAAAGGTATAGATGGCGACCGATCCCCCATCCAAACCCCCAGCTGCAGATAGGCCATGAACACTAACTGGTGCTTAGGGCTGTGTGATATCATGAACAACCTCTGAGAAGTGCACAAAGTACTTGATTAATCTGATAAAATGATTACCATTGGACACAACAATTTAAAACTGCTGATTTGATATGCATACTACCCCGTACTTGTAAGTCTTTTGGGAGGGGGTGGGGCGCTTCCTTAGCCCACTTAAAAGGCTATAAATTTCTCCTCTTTCCTCTCCCTTCAGTGTGTCTGGTGTACACATGCACGGGAACCAACACATTCATCCGTGAAATTGCATAATATAGTTTTCTCACTATGAGATTATCTTGGTTAAAATTTGTCTGCTACTCACTTAGACCTTATTGATGAGAATACTTAAATTTTACTCTAATTCCCAAAGAGAGGCTGGCCTTCAATTCAACAACTTAGTGTCAGAATCAGGTTAAATCTACCCTCTGTGTTCAATCTGGTGCCTATCGTCACCTTGGGGCCAACTATGGTATATTGTCTGCATGATTCACTGCGACAATGGGTCCATGTGACCTCACCGGAAGTAGTTTGGTCGCTCTCTTGACCCTGGGAGACCCGCCCAAATTGAAACCAGTGAACTAGGTGTAATGAAATCAGACTGGCTCCACTGGTCCAACATAATCATAGTTAGTCTTTATAACCCTTGCAAAGACCGATAGGGCCAAAAGAAAATAATGTTTCCAGTAGTAATTTTAGTTCCTAGCCTTTGCCCGATAAAAAATGGCTGAAAACAAGAAGGATTTAGTGGGAAATGCTTAAATATAGCCCTGAAATGTTATTGACCAGTCCTATATTAATGTCGCATGATGGCTAATGACTATGATGCATTAAATGCATTAGAGACATCTAATGGGTGAAATTGATCATTCGGAGTGGTCCTTCCTACCAGGCAGTGGAGGCAGCCAGGCCGTTGGCGAGCTATCTATACGATGTCAAAGTGGAGAGAAAAACTCTAAGGGCAAAAAAGATAAGAGAAGCCTCAACGTTTTATCATGTTCTATTTCAGGAAAGAAAAGATCCTTTTTTAAAATTCTGAATGAATATTGGCTGATGATGAGGCACTTTGGTTCTCGATTGTTTGACCTTTGAGGCTTGAGCCACAACTAATCAACTGTGTGGATCCATTGCTTTGATAAAGGTATTATTCTGGTAAACAGAGTAACTGCACAGGAGCGGGCCATACACAGGCGTGGACTGGTTACCAGGTTTTTGTCTGTGTAGGTGTTATCCATATGCTATAGAAGGGTGAGAAACTAAAGGGAATAGTGCTGCCCTCTGGTGCTTTTATTTGCTATGCACAGACCTAGATGCATAGACCTCCTGATCTGCACAGACCTTGATGCACAGACCTTGATGCACAGACCTCCTGCTGCAGGAGTGCATCACTTTTATCAGCATGATGTACACTGTAAAAAGTGTTTAGATTCTAAGCACTTTGCTAAACATTTTCTTGTCCCGTTTTTGAACACACTTTGTGAACCTAAACATGTTTAGCCTCATAATGTGATTAGCCTTTGTGCTTAGATTTCCATGTGTTTAGATCTGATGTTAGGTTTGTAAAGTGTTTACAATTTAATGCTTAGGTTTGCCCATGTGTTTAGGTATGACATGCTTAGATGTTTCAAGGTGAAGGTGTTTAGCATTATGCTATTGTGCTTAGTTATGATATACATAGATGTTGAACTTTGGTAGATCATCTCAATTATCCTACTTTATTTATAGTAGGTAAAGAGTTCATCATAGGTACTCTCAAGGAATATCATCACATCCATTATCCATGATAGAGAGAAACCCCATGTATAGTACAACAGCATGACTGAATTGATATAGCCTTATCTATTTTTGGACTGCAGAGTAAAGGTGTCTAGGGGTAACAATCCTCATTGATCCAAATGTTACAGGATCTAAATGACCAATCCATCATGGTGAATTATTGTACTGGTGTTCTTTTATATGAAATTCCTCAATAATTATTTACAAAGGACCTTTAGCATATTTTAGATGAGAAGAGAGTATAACTCCTCTTAGAAAGTTTGTTTAAGCAGAGAGCTGCCATCTAGTGTGTCTTTCATACCTAAACATATATACATGATAAAATCCTAAACACCTAAACTTCAGACTGTTTCAATGCTAAACATCTAAACATGTTTAGCATAGGTGTTTAGGCATGTGTTTAAAACCTAAACATATTGCTAAGAGTACACCTACATGATCAATATGTTTAGACTTTAAACATGTTTAGACCTCAACATGTTTAAAACCTAAGGTCCTTTTTACAGTGTACCAATGAAGTGTTGGTAAGTGTGCTCACCACCACTTCATGCTGACCCATTGGGAGTACGAATTTTTATTTCAAGTCGAGAACGAGTGTTACTATAGAATTGTATTTATATTTGAAGACCAATTAGATCTTCACAGGGGCATGGGGAAACTGAATCCCATCCTCCGTGGTCCCATTCTCCACTGTGGCATGCGTGCCACCAAAATAGGCTCAAACCACTCAATCAATGATTTTCGAGGGCTCATTCAATCACATAACAGGAATTGAATAGGGGGCCGTTGAATATTACGTAACACCATAGCCTAGGGGGGTCGTTAAGTTTGTAACATTTTGTTACAGGGGGGGGGGGCTCTGCCCAAGTGTTACATAACAAAAATGAAGAATACATAACATGAAAAGCTTTTTAATGTGATTTTAGAGTTCTTCCTGTAATTCTTGTCTAATTTAGGGTCAAATAAATTTAGGAACATTGACTAGAAAAACCTGCATGTTGTCCCTTGGAATCCAAATTATTTATCCATAGGTTTGGGTGGGGTTCTGACCAGTGTTACATAATTGGGGAGGGGGGTTTTGGTCATATTGCTACAAAGTGTTACAAAGGGGGATGGGTGGGTCAAAAAGATGCAAAATTTGTGTTATGTAATATTTGAACAGCCCCGTACAGACCCAGCAAATTGTCATGAGTCCTCGTTAACCTGTATGAAGTGGCTCACACATGTCGCTAGATGGAACACGACGTCGTTATAGCACAAGATCACCAGGAATAGCAATTGCTATGCCACATGAGTCTAACACACAGTGGCGAAAGATGACGGAATGAGTTATCACTCAAAAAGGAGTCACCATTGATGACCAATCATGGCGACAGATGACGACAATTTGCTGGGGATAGCCACTCGAATTGCTGCAAACTGAATGTTTCTACACTTGATCGCCTCAATACAGGATTCCACTCAGCTCCACTGTATGGAATCTGGCTCATGAAGAAATACTTTGAGCAATTCTCATGGGACTTTGTCTATGAACCCATGGGATCAACAAGATCGTAAATGCAGCAATAACGAGTTACTCACCATGTCTGAGCAGAATCAACATTCATCCAATGCTTATTAGACTGGCTGCAGTCCCTGAGCTCTCCTCCCAACACCACTATACCCCCCATGCCTCTCCTCCTCTGGCTGATGGGCTCAGGAATTCACTAGAGGTCTCCTTAATTTTTCTGAATAAAACTTTAATTCATTTCAATTTTTATTTCAATCTTCCATTAAAATTGAGAGACTTGAGCAGGTCTAATAATTAATTATTCTGTTCATTACTCCTAAAGTTACTCAGTATAAGGTGCAATTGTGAGTCTGTGGATTTACCTTTTGTGACACGATCTGCGAAAAATGGGCTCAGTGCAGGGGGTCTTAAGACCCCTTTTCCCAGTCAAAATAATGGCGAATTCCTCATCTTAAAGTTGCCATAGATCCACCTCTATTTTCAGAGCGATTCCATGTACCACAGTGTGTACTGTACTGCCCCATCATAGAAGCTACAGTGAGCCTTCATTGCTTTACTGCAATGCATAGTTTAACCGTGATTCATTAATCAGTTTTACAAGGATCCCTGGCTGATTCTACAGTTATTTCTTAAAGTGTTTAAAAATGTACATGTAGCCAGAAGCCCCTCTCCTCCTAACTCGCATGTATCCTGTATTTGCAAAAAAGGACCGCCACAACTGTTTACACCAATTTTGTTACATTCCCTTGTCCAGTGGGCACTACGGTGTTTATCATAATTGTTTATTCCCAACTATATATAATATACTTTACATATATATATATATATATATATATATATATATATATATATATATATATATATATATATATTCCAAACAAAAAAACCTAAAATGATCAAATGCATTGCACGAATTTTAGGTTCTTAGCAAATACCATCATTAGTTCTCACAGCTACAACAAATTAAAGGTAAATGTATGTGTTTTCCTTTTCTCTAAAATGAGTATCATTGTCATTTAATTGGCTCAATCACAAGAGTGAAATAAAAGATACCTTCCTTCTCAGAACCCTCACCTCATCTTCTTGATGACAAAACAATCATTTTTCTTCTCCAGCTTTTCAAAGTAGTTTTGTCGCAAACACACAGGTGGCGCCCCCTCATCGATCTCCCAGGCGCGATGATAGGACTATCACCAAGCAGATAAATCAAACTGGGAGGATGAAAAAAACTGTGGACGTCCAATTTGCCCTGAACTGGGTAGTCTCGTATCAGGCATGATGCCAGCTGGGAGGGACTGCCTTCGACAAATTGATATGCTATGCCGTCACTGTAGCAATCCCCATACACAATCTATGATACAGGGAATATTTTACTGGAGAACCATGTCAATAAACAGTTTGCCACAATTTGTTGTCTCTTATAGATGAGTTGGAGAAAGGGGCAGGCTACGTTGAGGTAAGGACAACAATTAGCATGAAAACACAGAGGATATAGATAATTCGTCAGGTTTTTGGTTGTTCACAATCATGAGTGAAGGATTCTCAGAGGACTTGAAAAAGTAAAGTTGTCACTCTAAATCACAAACTTGATATAGCCTTGAATTCAGTAAAATGTTTTTATAATAGGTAGTAACTGCTGTATACTTTGCTACACTGTAAGAAAAATGTCGTTAAAATAACAGCACAGTCATAATCCAAAGGTTGCAAGAGGTCCATTATTTTGTACAGAGATTTCTAAGTATATTTGTGTACCACCGTACTGCCGCCTGGGGGTTCTTGTAAAACCTACACTGGTTCATTGCAATATAATTTCAGTGATTCCTTGTTCAGTTTTAGGAGGATTCCCGATAGATTCAGCTGTTCAGCTGTTATTTCTACAATGAAAAGAATATGCTGAGGGCTTCTCATTTTGCAAGATGGCTGCAGCACACTCAAACTACTAAAAGCCATCTCTCATATCTTTGTGCTGCTCTCTACAACAGCATTTCCTCAGAATTAAACTCTTCCTCCTCCCAACTAAGATACACCATGACAAACCAATTATATCCTCTCCATGTGTGCCCCCTGGTGTATGTAAAGTAGAACTAAGAACAGACTCATTACCATAGGGTGGATCAGGAGGATCTTCACAGGCCCATCCCTCACTTCTACCACTCCTCCTGCTGGTGCATTCCCATTATCTCCAGGGTAGTAACCCTTTAAAAGAAACAGAACCTTATTTTAATGACATCATATTCTGACCGTTTTGTATCAAATAAGAAGAACCTGGCATTGTTATTGAAATATGTATCACTATACAGGAGAGCTGCAGTTTTATGTGATGCATCTGATGACGTCCCGATTGGGCTGAATGCATCCAATTAATGCTAGTAAACACAGCACTATTAGCCTACAATCAGATACTGTTAGTGGCATTTAATTTGTACAATTTGTTTATTTCCTTTGAGGGATATTACAAGATAAGCCTACAGAAGGTTCTGGTTTAACATCATAAGGTGTATTATTTCATTATTCTGATTATAATACATTCTTTCACACCCTTCATGCATAAACAATGCAACACTTGATGCATTTAGCCCAATTGTGACGTCATCAGATGTATCATATAAACCTGCTGCTCTACTCTGTGGTGGTGCATAATTCAATAGCTATGCCAAATTTTTTTCATTTGATACAAAGGCTATCAAACTATGATGTCACGGAGGTAGGGTACAGTTTTCCTTTAATGGCCAAGACTGTATAGGAGTGCATCATGTCCATTGCTCGTCATGATGCACCAATGTATCTTGGCTGCATCTGGTCTCCTGTGACGTCATACTCTGCATCACAGAGGTCTCCTTCCTGCCCTTACAATTGCAGATTTCCTAAAAGGTATGACTGAATCTTTCTTTTTATTCAATGAAAATTCTATCAAAAGAAGTTATAATAGAAATAGGCTTGTCTCTTTCTTTAACTAATATCCTGTTTACCTGCCTCCAGTAACACTTCCCTTTAGTTTTATAGCAACAATTATAAGCTTTTTTGTATCATCTCAAGAAATTGGTCATCTATCTCTTAGACAAAGGTCAATTGAGGTTTGGCAGGAAGCAGTTTATGTGTTAATTGTTAGGACATCCTATTAGAATTAGGATTACCTCATTCTAATCGTTTTAAGACTTTGGAGACTACTTGCAGTGCTGGTGGGTGTACTTATCAATGTCAGCTCATATACTACATTATGACACAACTATATCAGTCCTCTAGGGGTGTTATGATTACAGCCATGGTGAATAACGCACCAGGGTTATAGATGCATCAAGACGAGCAAAGTTAATATTCCATCAAAAGGCCTGTCCCATTAAAGCATTGTAGAGACCTTCAGGGGTGAGGAGAAAGCAGCCATCCCCTCTCCAGCAATCAGACAATTGTTCTACCTATACTAAGGCACGGGCGTCATTGGTGCATACAAGTGAATATCGGATCCAGGAGTGACAACAAAATGCAATAAAGCAATCCACCTTATCTAGTTCTTGGCATGCCTCTGATGGCAATCTTCTAGCAGTTATTCTCGCTGGGGCCAACATTAAGGTCTTTATATTCTGGCTTATACATGTGAGACAATAATTATAGAATAAGATAATGGAAGCAAGGAGAGAGAGTTTCTCAATTGATGAATAGGGTAGACTTATGTGACAAAAGAGCTAACATTGAAATTGTTGAATAAAAAGATCAATTTGTAAACCATCTGCCATACCTGAAATGATAGCCGGGTCAAGAATATATAAGTGTTGTAGGACTATATTGATCCAGTTCCAAAAATAAGATTTATATTATAAAAATATGGGATTTAGACCTGGGCGTCAACATCATTGCCAATGGCCTACCATGGTGGAGAAACCGAGTGGTCCTGCCTCCCAAGGGGGATCTTTTGAGAGTTCGGTACCTGGGCAGGTATGGTATAGACAAGCGCTTAGACCTGCTAGTGCTGAGGAACCTGGAAGCAGGTGGCACACACAGCCGTTCCTGGGAACAGGAGCCTATACGGGTTGTGCGTGACTCAGTACAGGTACATGTGGTACTGTTCAGACTGGACTAGAGGACCAGTTCTGGGCAGATACAGTCAAAGCTGCTTGGAAAGAGTGTAGGGGTTCATTCCCCCCTCTGGTGTGCAGAGCCTTCAGAGGACTGTTCACTTGATGGTGTTACTCCCCCTATGTATACCATACCGATCCAAGGTAGTTGGAAGGTAGAGAATGTCAGACCAGGTGAAGTAGCTCAGGGGTAGAGCTTCCACTTCAAAGTTGGATGGTCCCGGGTTTGAGTCCCGGTTTCTCCATGACATTATCTGCTGACCAATACATGACAGCTTTTAACTGGATCTACTGATCACCTTAACAAAAAAAAGCTAGTTGGGAGAATCAGGCTGTTTGATAGCTCCAATACATCACACTAAGGAATTCACCCGGGCTTCCTGGTTGACTGGAAGTAATCCTTATAGGATTTTAAAAATGTTCTCAAAATAACAGTGACATTCTTTTTTCTGTGTCTATTGTGCTGTCATGTTGGGCTCCATTGTAGAAGCTACAGTGCTGTACTGCTTACAATTATGGGGGTCACTCTTCAGTTTTATGAAGACGATTGGTAGATTCAACAATTGTGGCATGTACTGGGAAAGGGGGCCTTATTACACCCTGCACTAAGACCCCTTTTTGCAGATGGTGTCACAATTATTTCTTACAGTGCAGAACTGCCTTAAAATATTATGTACCTTATCACACTCCAAAATGCTCAGCAGTAAATTTATATGATGCACCATTATTTTAGTCTGCTCACCAGCACTTCATTATGGATTCTTGTAGGCCAAATAACATGACTGTATCAAACCGCTTTTAAAACCATGATACAGATACATGGATCCAAAATGTTGCCTATTATGACATATTGCCATCAAGGATAAACCAATTTAGCCCATACACAAACATTATATCCACAATAGCTCAAAGCAGGTAGGATTATTCACTGTCTTTATGTTTAAATGAAAATCTGTATATGCTATCTATTATTATAAGTATGGCACTCAATCTGCCTATATCTGACTTATAACATGTATGGAGCCTAGGTCTTAGTGTCCTAGTGTTTTAACCCTTTAGGCCTAATGCTTATTAATAGGCCTAATGCTTATTAATAGGCCTAATGCTTATTAATAGGCCTAATGCTTATTAATGGGGCTAATGATTATTAATAGGCTTAATGCTTATTAAAGGATATTGCACTAATTAGCTGTTGTGTCTGCTGAATAGGATTTATACCATGAATATCAACTTTTGGCACTCAAAAGACCATATTGCCTCCTATTCTAAACTGTTTTGTAATCCTTTACCTAGAATTTGGAAGAGCTGTCAAAGTAGCATAGATAAGATTCAAGGTGTAAGTCTGGATTTCAGCAGAATATGGTGAATTTTTTAAATTTCTAAAAAAAATGTCATATATAAATCATGTGAAAAGCTGATAATAAATCAAATAAAATCAAGGCCACAGCATGCTATGAATACCATTTTGTATGTAATCATCTTAGAAATATTTTTGATTAAATATGGTTCAGTTGGTGTTGCATACTCATGATATTAATGAGTCCACCTAGGATGTCAGTAAGAGAAATTACTTTCCTGCATAAAAGTAAGTTTGGATTTTTATTTCAGTCCTACACATTACAGTATCATAGTATGCTAGAAGTCACGAGTCAATATAGACTACCCATCTATATGAAAATCTTGCTGATACCATCATGCTGTTGTAGACCATGCCCTAAGGCATGTAATATCCATGATGGTCATATATGTGTTTTTTTCCTTCATATTGCAAAGCAAATGTCTATCCCCTGTGGACCCGATGCATAATCATTTTGAATATATAGCACCTTGGTAAGGCCCTAGTATCAGTTCACAACAATATTCAGCGACCTTGTCCTGCAGTTTCACTGATTGTAATTTCACCTTGCATGTTCCAGTTTATTTGGCAAAGATATTTCACCTTGCATGTGTCTGTGAGACAAGACTAAGTGATACTATGTGCTGTCATCAATGGCAGCCTTTATGCCATAGATCTATAGTTCACCTTGTTGTTGTTGTTGTTGTTACTGCTGCTGGAAAAGGTATTTATTCACCCATTATATCTACATAGACAGGAGACAAGTTTGACAAATACAATAAGACACCCCGTACAAATTTTGCATTTCTTTATAAGGACACAGTTCAACATGAAAAGAATGTCCAGAACCCCAAAGGCACAATACTTCAGAGAAGTACCAGTTTATACATTTAGTACTGCCCTTCTCACGCTATCTGCCAGGTTCCTACCTACTCCTCCATCATTTGGGGAATTGGCATTAATGCTCTAGGGAGAGTAGATAAGAGATTATTCACGGGTTACTGGCATACCCTAGATCTAATGGCATTATCAGGGTAACAACATGAGGACATCTGAAATGGGTTGAGGTGGAGGGGGCCTCTCAAAATATGAAAATGTGTCTGTCTCTGGACTATTTTCTTGCAAATAATTGACCTAGAAAAAGCAAATGTTTACCATTGAACAACAATAAGTAATATCTAGACTTTCACCATTTCTGTTAACCCTTTAACTCCCTGTGCTGCATATATGCAGTACTATAGTACTGTATTTGGGAAATACGGGGATGGAAAGGGTTAAGGCCAAGTCCCGATGCCGTTATAAAAAACAATGCTTGTAACATATAGGTATGCCTGGTTTCTAAAGTTCCAAATATCAGGGCACCTACTAAGTGAAGCAGCTTTAAAAAAAGTTCTGCAACAAACTTGAGCGAGCTAAATTTTTGAAAGTGGTCCCCTATATATCACAACTTGAAAACATTTGATGAACAGACTGCTCCAATGGTGTTGGACTTGGTGTTGAAAAATGAAATCAAGTAGAGATAAGACCCCTGGTGGTGTTGCATCGACTATTCATCACCTCTTCCACCCACGCCCATCGTCCAGGTTTTACACTGACACCAATGCAATGACCTGGGTACCATCAGTTCCAGCATCTAATGGCAAGATTGGGATCAGAAAAGACTTGTCACACAGTGGTTAACCCAATGAGGGCAGCTGTAAAATGAATAAAAGTTGAGTTGATATCTATAAGCTGACTGATGCTGCAATTAGCATATTAACAAATAGCATGTTTACATTTCTCCAGTTACACTTTCTTTTAGTTTTATATTAACATAACCTTTTTTCCTATCATCTCGTGAAAGTGGTCATCTCTCTCTAAGACAAAGGTTGTTAGAGGTTTGACAGGAAACAATTTACGTGTTAGCTGTTAGGAAATCCTATTAAGATTACCTCATTTTTAACACTTTGGAGATCACATGCTACTTCCAGACTCATGTTCCTTCATCATAAAGATGCAACAATACAGTGCTAGTGAATCTGTTAATGAGCTCAGAGACTGCATTGCTGCGTCATGTGAAACCCTTGCATATCATACATTATGAATAGAAAAGTGTATATTTCATGAAAAGACCTAAATCATTAAAGCAATGTATGGCCCTTAAGGGGTCCAGAGGAAGCAGCCATCCCCTCTCAATCAATCAGATAGTACCGATTGTTTCAGCCTATGCAAAGCCACTAGGGTTATAAAGGGATATCAGGTTCAGTGGTGACAACTAACCTGGTAAAGCAATGCTATCTAGATCCTGGCGTGTCTGATGGCAATCATTTAGCAGTGATCCTCGGGCACTATTGGGGCATACCTCATTGATATTGCCTAATACAAGTAAGACAATATTATAGAATTCAGAAGGTAATGAAAGCAAAGAGAGTGTGTTTTTCGACTGATTAATAGGTCAAACTTATACATGTGTTACTGTAATCGTATTTTATTTCGCGCTGTACATATTTTCGTGAATTTAGTGGAAATAAAGAATTTGCGACTTTAGGTATATCATGGAAATTTATCCCTTATACAGGTAGCCTGGTGGTAGCCTTCTCTGGTCCACATATGAGTGGGGGTGAGGGTATTGCTGACAGCACTGCTCTGAGACGTTTGCAACTACATGCTGGGGCATGTGAGAGAGCTGGGCAGAGAGGGGTAATCCAAGTCCCACAAAATAAAATGCATATGAACAAATTGATATATCAATGAATATATCACATGAAAATAGATATCCATCTTCAACAACAAACACTGTGCATAGGGTGCCATTGGTGCACATGGGCACATGTATTTAGATATGTCACACTCACAGTCAGGGTGGGGGAGGGGTCATTACCAGGGAGATGGTGAGTTAAGAACATCATCAGGAAATTGGAAATTCGCGAATTTATATACATACGAAACTGTATTTCTTTTGGTGAAATTCGCGAAAATTTATACACATGAAAATATCTACGTTTACAGTAGACACAAAGCTAATATTGAAATTGTTGAATAAAAATATGTTTTCTTTAAAATATCTTGTGAACAATATAACACACTTAAAATAGCATAGTCTTAGCTGTGTAAAGAATATTTGTAGTAGGGCCAAATTGATTCACTTCTGGAAAAACAATTGTTCAACAGAAGCCATGGGATTTAGTACTGGAGCCGTGCCACCACCAGCCTCACCAATAGCCTGCCATCTATACAACAACCCACTGAAGTCAGATCTGTCCTTCACCAGCACCCTCTTTGATTAATAACTCTCACTAACCCGAGGTGCCACCTGCTGAGGGAAAATATGGCGGAAATAAAGGTGTTTTGGGGAGAATAACAGCTTTCAACTGGTCACCTTAGTAAAAAAAAAGCTAATTCCCAGAATCAGCCTGTTTTCCAGCTCCAATACATCACACTAACTTATTCAACTAGGTTTCCTGGGTTACAACAAGTTATCCTTATCAAGGATTTGAGGGCCAATAGTGCCATTGGTTACACTGTACAACAAATTTTCACATTTTGAAAAAAAAAGAACGGAGCTGAAACCTATGTATTTTCACAGAACAATATTGAAATATCATGGATTGTTACACTCCCAGATACTCGGCAATCAATATGATGCACACCACTTCATTATGGAATGTTCCTATCTAATAAGCATGACTTTAAAGAACATTAAAAATATCTGGTTAACCATGAGACAGATAAACTGATAAGTGGATCCTAATGACAATCTAGCCTATAGATCTATATATGCAAACATTGCACAATGATTATATCAACAATAACTCAAAGCAGCCAGTATTATTGATTGTCCCAGGATAAAAAATGATAGTATATGTCTATGTAATATCATACAAGTATGGCTCTCAATTCCAGATGTAGGCCACTTATATTAGAAGCGCCTTAGTAGATTTTATCTAAGTGAGTTCTCCCATTATCTGACTTGTAACATGTATGGACCCAGGTTCTTATCCCACCCTTACCAATCTACACTAAGACCAGCTGAGTATACAAAGGGAAGCAGCAGGCCAGTGCACATCCTAGTGTTTTAACCAAGGCCAAACACTCATTGGGGGATATTGCAGCAATTCGCCATTTTATCTGCTGGTTTATACTATAATCATCCACTTTGGAAACTCAAAATTAGTCATAACTTCCTGTGTTTGGCTGCTAGGTTATCATTTACATAGAATTTGGAATAGCAGTGGTAGCAGTTTAGATACTTTTATAGATCCGTACATCTGAAAGACAGTCAATTTTGTTTGACGATGTAAGGCGTATGTTTTCGTCAGCGAGATTGACATAGCTTAACATCATGAATAACTGCTCAGTACTAATACATTTGGATGGCTAATTACCCGCGTCCCTTACACAAGATTCATTCAAGATCTAGTTCTAGCATTTCTTATTTTAACAGGCCAATAATCCCGGCAAGACATACAAGACACGCACGTATTCAAAACCCAGTGTTTAGATATCTATGAGATTTTGTGTTTAGGTGTTATGAAAGTTTATGTTTAGGTGTCTAAATGATTTGATGGAAATGTGGGGGTTACGGACATTTGCATTAAGAAAACAAATGATTATCTGTTATTTGTTTTCTCATTTATCATGTGGGGGACATCAGGTATTTAGGAGTCTCCAAAGATGTCAAATACGGGTATATACATTCATATATACACTTATGTACATACTGCATTAGAATGAGGGACTTGAGAAAGTACAACAGTTTGGCAGGAAGGACATGACTTTGGCTTTTTCAAAGTAGCATGAAATAGGTGTCAGACATGAAACCCATTGATTATTGTATGCCAATGGTTGTGGTGTAATGTGAATTCAGTCATTTCTCTATTGCCATTTCTATTCCCTTGACATTCTATGAAATGAAACCAAGATCTATGTGGGATTTGGGGACATTTGTCACAACAATTGATTGTGATTGTGTGCTTATAGTCTATTCACAGGTAGTGCTGCTACTTGGTGTGTGTCTGACATAGAAGTCTCTAAACATATTGATGGTTAAATCTAAGCACCTAGTATTCAGTGTGTTTGAACAAAATGTTTATGTATTTAAAATAAAAGTGCTTATTTCCTAAATGTGTAGTTAATGAGACACCTAACTGACCTCCGTTTAGGCTTTAAACATGTTTACACCTAAACATGTTTAAAATCTAAACACCATGTTTCCGGTGTATTTTGTGACTTTATCCTTTGTGAAAGTATGGGATTTTATGTTATTCCTACACTCTACAATATCATAGCATGCTAGAATCCCTATCACGAGTCAATATAGACTGCCCATCTATATGAAAATCTTTCTGATAACATCATGTTGTTGCTGTAGACCCTTCCCTTAGGCATATAATATTCATGGTGGGTGTATATTTCTGTGTCTTGCATCATGGTGCAAAGCCAGATGCTTATCCTGTCTGGACCTGCTGCATAATTATTTCAGCTTATTTGACATAGATATTTCAGTTTGCAAATCACAGCTTGTTTGACATTGAGGTTTCACTGTGATGCTTTGCAATTTCTAAGTCAGTCATCACAACATAGATCTATATTTTGACCTTGCATGTCTCTGTAAGACAACGCTTCTATGTTAAAAAAAGACACTCCAAAGCCACAATACTACAATGAAGTACAAGTGCAACTTTAGTAATGTCCTTCTCACGCTATCTGCCAGGTCCCCACCTAATCCTCCATCATTTGGGGCATTTGCCTTAACACTCAAGAGAGTATTCACTTGTTACTGACAAAACCTGGATCTAATGGCATGATCAGGTAACCATGAACTCGTCCCATTGGCAGCATGAGAGGCATCTGAAATGGATTGAGGCAGAGGGGGGCCTCTCAAAATATAAGGGGGGAAATTTGTCTTCCTCTGAAATCCTTACTTGCAAATAATTAACCTTAAACCAGTTGCTGGTAAACTATAATAAATACTAAGAAGAAGATGGAAAATATTCCCTACAACCCCTTATTCCAATACTTAATCAATAATAAAATAATGCTGAACACATTTCTTATAGTTTTCAAGATCCTACTAGTTTCGGCTGTGAGGCCTTCATCAGGGATACTATTTTATTCGAAACAAATGACTGAGGTAGCTTCAGGAGCAGGTTGGTACACACGTCAGGTGATCACAAAGAGCGGGTAATTTGAATGTGGTTAGTTTAGATTTTTTAGGTCAGTACAAAATTTTTGAAATACTGGTAACTAGTTAAGCGCCAGGTTCCCTCTTAGTGATCTCAGGGATTGAATACAATCATCTTGCATGATGGATGGCATTTTCTCCAGGATAATAAATACTGTCTAAGCTTTCAACATTTCTGTTTGAGCCATGTCCTCAGAGAACCAGTGCTCCTACTTTTAGGACCAGTATAACTTTTAAATTATCAGTGGCACCTATACAAACTCAAGTAGCTAATAAAACACTTTATTCAATATTAATGGAATATAGCATAAATATGGCAGCACAAGGGTGGTATATTGACGAATATTGCACGAGGCCGTTAGGCCGAGTGCAATATCGTCAATATACCACCCGTGTGCTGCCATATTTATGCCATATTGCATTTATACCACCTTTTCCTCCATTTTGTATTAATTTCTTACCTGATATCCACAGAATATAGCCACGAGAAGGCATTTTGTAAAAGCAAGCGATACGGCCTGGGTCAGCGCTCTGCGCGAAGCCATTGTTTTTGTTCCTTGCCGGGAGAGGTACCGCTGTGTATACAGTCACTTTTCGTATCGAATCCAACCATGACAAGTTTTCAAATTAAAACATACATATCCTTAGACACTCTAGATGAGTCCTCCATGATTGATATGTCCGATATATTCAAAATAAATAAGAATCCATTGATTTTTCCATCGTAAGCGAGTCGCGGTCAGGCCATTCCCACCCGCCTCCTTGTCCGGCGAAAGTGTGTCAGTGGCCCGGATGTAGATATAGGTCAACTGCTCGTTGTACAAGAAAGACGCTGAAAATTTCGGACCGTTTTGGAAAATCAATGGATTCTTATTTATATCGAAGAAAATGGAGAAAATTAGCACGCATTCCTCGTCTATGGATCGAAAACTTCTTGGGATTTCGATAATATAACATGAAAAGGTTGGATTCAGGATGAAAACTGATTGAAAACATACGACTAGGACCTCAGGTTAGAACTTATTTATTTTCGCATTGGATTTCATCACCGTTCAGTGTGGCGCTATGGCTAAGGCCTTCGCCTACCACCACTGCGGCCGGGGTTCAATCCTTGTACGAGTTTGGACGATTTTTCACATTGAAACAATGGCGACACTGAATCTGTATGTCTCCCAAATTTCCCAAAATATTCTAAGTCCAACTTGACCTCGAAAAAGTATATCCAAAAATCCCAAAAATGCACATGTGCGTATATGCTCTCATAATGCACTGGTAGGAGAGGGCATAACAGTTAGCCAGGTGGCCGAATAGTGGTATAATGATGAATATGAAGTGTCTATTGGTGGGTATCAACAGACTTGGGTGAGCTAAATTCTTGAAAGTTGTCTCCTATATGTTACCGCATGAAAATGATACTGATGAAAAGACTGATGTTGCACTTAACATATTATGGCCAAATGGGGTAGTGTCAGGGAGGAAGTAGAGACCTCTGATGGCGATGCACCCACATTATTTATCACCCCTCTCACCCACCCGTCCATCATCCAGGCTTTACAGTGACAACAATTCAATAACCTGGTTACCATCAGATCCAGCATCTAATGGCAAGATCAGGATCATAACAGACTTGTCTCTCAGTTATATAACCCTTTCAGGGCCGCTGATGCAGGAGTGCATCATGTCCATTGGTCGAGTGAGTGAGTAATAGATGTTTAACACCATTTCGACAGCTAAGGTCATATTCATGGCGAGAAAGACATTACACATGTTCACAGAGGAATGTGTCAGTGCCTGCGCATATGTGCACCACACACATCCGAGGGAATAGGAAAGAGGAGAAACAGACCCTTTTAAGTGGGCTAGGGAAGCCCGCCCATTGGTCGTCATGGGGCATTGCAAGTGCGGCATGTCTGCTTGCCGGCACTTCATTGGTGCATCATGCTGAACCTCCAGGAATGTATCAAACCTGTAGTTTAGGCATGATGATTGAATGTCAAGTCCTGATTAGTTATTCAACAGAGATGCATTCATGAATACAGTACGTCGACTGATGTACATGAAGACTGAATGTATCACTGACACCTAAGTCATTGAGTGAGTCCGATGATCTTTCGATCACCTCATCGCAACAGTCCTAGACTGAGTCTATCATCACCATGTCAAATTGCATAATTGCATTATGTTAGTCTTCAAAAGCCGGATTCAGACACTCCCGGAGGCTCGGCAGGATGCACCAAATTACTGTTCTGTAGACCCCCCCCACCCGGAGGGTCTTGCCGTTGGCTACAACGGAATTTGTATATAACAACATTTTCTGCTTGTCCCTAGTAGTTTGTTATAACAGAATTTTACTGTATTTCAAACATCTGTATAGGAGAGACAGGTTGACCATTATGGTGCAAGGGTGCCCTCTTGTGAGTAAGGGTTTAAACAGGGGATGATTGACTGGTAACTGCCTGTATGATGTCCCCAACATAGAGGCAGGTTGCCAGCCAACCTAAGGAGTAGATCTATGGTGCAATGCTTTATGACGCTGCAAGAATTACTTGCCCAATTTACCACAACCGAGTCACTGAACTGGTCAATACTTGTAAAGCCTAGATGATGGATGGGCGTAGGAATGAGCCTGCAGATATAGTAAGTGCAACAACAAAATAGAAGTGCTTACATTACTTTAATCATAATTCCATATATTGAGGAGCAACTTAATACCTGGTTGTAAAATGATTTGACAAGAAAGAATACCTACACTGTAAAAAAATAAGAAGGTTGAAATGACGGTGAAATCCTTGTTCAAAAGCTCCAACAGAGTGACTGAGATTCCTTGTACTGTTCTGCTTCATTGTAGAAACTACACTGCTTCACTGCAATGTAATTGCAGTGGTTCATTGTTTATTTTTACGAGAAGCCCTGGTAGATTCAACAGCTATTTATTTGAGTGTATTCCACCTCTACTTCATTCTACTCTGATAGAAATATATATGGATAGGAAGCTACAACCCATAAACATACCGTGATGGAAGGTACACAGTGTTTAGCGATGACAGCCAAAAGTAAGGACTTCAATGAAATGATATAAGCATATACCACATTAATCAGGAGAATATTTGCAATCCATAGCTTTTTGAATCAAGTTGATACTCCTTCTAGAACCATTTTTATGCCACTTTATAAATTGGAAAGGTGAAAAACTCTCTGTCATGCTTTGCCAAGCAGTGTTGACCAAGAGGAGACAGAATAAAACATGTGATGCATGCACAGCATTTTGGCATATTTTATTTAATCATTCATAACTTTGGATTGAAAAGGAGAATCCACTAGCTGATTTCAGCAGAATGTAGCTGAGAGTTCATAGATTGACACTTCAAGGCGACATCATATTATTAGGGTGATAAGTATTTTAAATTTCAAATCAAATTCAGTAATTTATTTTCTTTTTTTGAACATTTTGGTGTAATGCCTCCAGGAGATTAAAAATCGCCAAGAATTGCTGGTGTATAGCTACATAAAACCAAACAATTCTGACTAAAAAATCTTTGGAGAAGAACCCAGTATGTTCATCCTGCTTGGCAAAAAAATATTATTTTTTGGGGTGTTTGGCCCTACAGAAACTAAAACTTCCCTAACTTCCCCCTGTCTCATTTGGCATTATACTATAGACATGGGTCTAGAGAACATAATATCTGGATAGAATAAAGTTTTTCCTTTCATTTGGTAGTAATTTGATGTAATTCTCTCCACCAGAACCGTCAGAATTGAATTTGCAGTACCAGGTGTTTAGCACTGTGGCAGATACAGGGAGTATTCAGCTGTGTTTTGCTGTCATCGCTACAGTGTTACAGTCGTCTTAAGCAAGGCTTCCCCAGGGGTGTGATTATTGTATCAACATTGCTATAGGATCCTGCCAGTGTCAGGACTTGGGTCTTAGTAGGTTTTCCCAAGTCAGCGCGTTAATATAAGGAAGTAATCATCTTTCAACAAAAGGGGGGCTTGGGGGGTCAGAATGTTTCAACCCCTCTGAGAGAGGTAAACATAATATCACCTGTATGTGACTATATCTGAGTTTAAACTTGATGCATACTAGGAGCTATTGGTAAGGAGTTGTCTCAATTCGTAGAGCTTGGGACATGACAAGCTGCAGCCTCTGACCCCCAGGCATATAGGAATATACCGCCTGGGCCGGCCCTGTACTTTTGATCAGCATGCCCCAACTGTTCCCACCCTGCACACTACTCCAAAAGCCAAATGAAAGAGGCTGCACTGTGTGCCACCAAAGGCAATTTATTATGTCACTCTGATACCTAGGGCCTATATATAACTTTGCTAAGACACTTGCAGAAAGTGAGTTGAATAGTTTATGTTTAACGACATTTCAACAGCTAAGGTCATATTCATGGCGAGAACTTCATGGTGAGAACTACATTACAGGATTTCACAGGGAATGTGTCAGTGCATGCACATATGTGCACCACACACATCCCGAGGGGAAAGGAAAGAGAAGAAATAGACCCTTTTAAGTGGGCTAGGGAAGCCTGACTTGCAAAAAGTAGTAGCATATATTGCTGTAAGTTTCATAAGGGTTTACCACAAGTTTTTACCACAAGTCTAGAGGTTATCATACAGACTTATGACGCCACTTTTTGTGTTTCATTAGCAAAGTTTATCTGCACCCTGAACCCTAGGTATAAATTTTTAATTTTCTAGATTTTTGCCTTTTCTTATTTGTTTTCAATGCGTTTTTCAGATATCTTAATTTTTTAAGATATCTTAAATATTTTTCTGATAACTTACATTTTCACTTCTCAAGGCATACAAAATGACGTCATTATAGGAATCCCCCAGGAGTTTTCCCGGGGAGAACGGAATTCAAACCCAATGAGATGGTCCCAGTTGAAAATTTGGTGCATTTAAGACATGTTGACCACATTTAAGACATCTTAAGTTTTTACAACAACTGGCCTGAAGTGTTCTTCATAAGAGGTTATCAGAAGAATTTCGTTTACCACAAGTCAACAGCATATTAACAACAACGACTTATTGTTGAGGGGGTGCCCAAGAACCCAAGAACCCTCACTTGGCCCTTGGCCTCCTTCTGCTGAAAATGGGCGTCCAAGGCTGCCCATTTTATAGCATCAAAAGTCACAAGTAAAGACCAGTCCAGGCCCTAAGTATGGGCCTTTATTATGGAGGCTGGACAAGCTGGTGCAAGTCTGCAAAATGTAGTTCACACAGAAGGTACTAGGGGGTGCTACGGACATCGGCAGAGACCCCAGACTCCACTACTATAGTGGTGGAGTACCTGGAGAGAGCTATGGCCAGCTGACTTGCACAGGTAGTGTTGTTGCGTTTGGACCATTTTAGTATAACTTGGTATATAGGAATTATTTACCCATAAAACAAAAAAGAAGAAGAAAAAGCAAGCAAAGAACACTAAATAAATGAATGGAGCAGGCCTATTATTTTCCTTGGCCAGTGCAGTCAACCACTCGGGAGTGTGTCAACCTCTTCAGAACAGCCTGGTTCATGGCTCTAGCCCTGTCAAGTAACTTGCAACTTATGCTGCATTTATGTACCATGACGAATAATTGGCATGATTCATTAATGGTGTAAGGCTTTGAGGGACGATGATGCATTAATGCATCATGGTCATTGGTCGTCAGGGCTACATTCATCCAGCATGCCAACCTTACATGGTTTATATATTCAATACATTCCCAGAGCGTTGGAGTGGTAAGCAGACCCATTGGTGCATCATGCCAACCAATGGACATGATGCACTAATGCATCAGCGGCCCTTAAAGGTTTAATGTGATGGTCAGGGGCAGCCTGTGTTGATGACAGAGTCTATTATTGGTAGGGGGAGACGGGAGCAGCTCGGTCCGCGCCACTGTCCAAAGTCACCGAGCTGCTCTTGTCATTGGGAAGTGGGGGGAGGTAGCCATTCTGAGTGAGAGACTGATTGACTGATTCGCTATAGTAGTCTCTGATTTGTGGACGCCTATAACTGGTACCCCTATGAGGCCATCATTGCTTTTTGACATCATTATGTCATTGATGCATCAGGCCATGCAGAGCTGATACACTTCCAGAGGGTCGTCATGATGCTCCAACGAAGTGCTTGTGATCAGACTAGCCAGCACCTCAAGGAGACAAGTGGAACTGATGCATTTTTATGTCATGGCTGATACGAACGTCACTATAGATTAGTTCTAGAACTGCCATATTCAATGGTGGGATGGAATACAATATGCTTGTATTCCATGGCTGTTAAAAATCCAAGATGGTGGATATAAACAAGATACAGGCACTATGAAAAAGAGTAAAAAAAGCAATTTTAACTCTGTAGGCCATGACATAAATGCAAATGTCAATTCCCATGGGATATTTTTGCATCGTATTCACTGAGGTGAGGCTGTCCGTATTCAACGATGCCTTATTTTGCTGGGAATTGACATTTCTTATGTATTGGAGGCCCTTAAAGGGTCTAAGAAAAAGCTGATCTAAATACATCATTTGGCAACCCACAAGTAAAATGTCATGAAATTAACAAATACATAGACCACCATACTCCCAGGCGCCACCCTCTGGTCTCGTTACAGCCTGTTGCTGGGAGGGAGGAGTCTGGGAGTGGCGGGAGGCGCTCATTGCTCGTCAGGGAGCTGCTCAGTCCAGCCAGGAGAGCAACTCACTCTGGCCTTGTACGGCAGGACACCTACTGCTCACCTACTCACTCCCCACCCACCCAGTCACCCAGCCAGCAGGCAGGCCAGCCAGCCAGAAGGCCAGTCTGCACGTGCTGGGACCTGCACTCTTGGATTAAGAGTAGCTAAAGCATTAAGGACAGGAGGTTATTAACTTTATCTCATTAAAACTTTGAAATATCTTGGAGAAATTTAATTCTTCTGAATCTGAACAGAAGAAGTTTGTTGGCATATTTTCAGTGCCATAAGAGTGAACTGGGTGGTTAAAGCCTTACTTGGATCCATACAGGTATTGACACATGGACTTTGAGAGGCTTTGAGTAGAATTTAAACAACTTTAAGGACGTGGAATTGCCTGTTTTGTTCAAAACAAGCTTTTGGCTTATGTTGTAGAAAGTTACTGGGTGCCTTAAACATTCTGTGTATGGAAATTGTACTCTAATGCATTGAGAAGTTACAGTCTCCAGGGTCCATTTTGCTGGCTACAACCAACGCTGGAAGTTAACCCAACTTGGATTAGTCCTTGGTTCATAAACTGTAAGAGAAAGGTGTGCAGGATCCTTAAAGTCCTCTGTATGCATGGAACTGTACATCACTGAGGAGTTACAGTCTTCAGGGACTAGGGAAGCTTTGCTAAGTAACACTAACCCTGGTTAGAGAGCCATTTTGGAGAGGTTTGTGGCCCATCAGCTGTGGCAGAAAGGTGTGTTATACATGCAGATAAAGCTCTCTGTGTGCTTGCATATACTTTGATTGATAATAAAGAAAATAATTTGTGCCCAATTAATAGCGTTCAAATGAGTAGTTTAAGCCACTCAACACACAACAGAACTGAGTTGAACAACACATCCTTGTGAGAAACTAAGTGTAGTTTGCCTTTTATTTTCACCATTGTAATCTTGTTAGTTTGTACCACAGAGGTTGGGATTTTCCTTTACATTGTGACAGCCCAATCAGCCTTGCGGTGGAGTCTGCTGATGTGTCACAGTTTGGTTGCTAGGAATTGAAACCTGCCCTGGGACGTGGCACTTTTTATGCACAACTGTGTGTAACTCTACGACTATTCCCAGAGGGGTTCATCGCCTGCTGGGAAATCAGTGAGGTCTGTCATTATGACTTAGTGGAAGTGATTTCCAACACATTGAAAGTTTCCAACACATGTGAGTAAGTGCTCAGAACGTGCACAGCACTCAGGTTCCAAGTCTAGTATAAAGCATTCTAAGGCACTCAGTATAGTATCACTCAATGCAATAAATAGTTTGTGGCTTGTTGATGGGCTATAGTCAATCACAATATGCACTCAAGTGTACCATCAATTAGACACTGACTAGTGCAAACCATTCTCTAGAACAGTTCTTTTGACCCAATGCGTTTGTACTAAGTACTTTCCTGGTGCATTGCCACAGCCAGAACGTGTCCTGCACAGAGTAGTTCTTGGCTTACTAGAACAACAAAAGCATTGTTTGCCACAAAGCTAATTTGAACTGCTTTGCACATGGATCTAGAGAGGGGTCACTAAATGCTCTCGTCCTCATTACTACTAGACACTACATGACTGGAGAAGTCCCTAAACCCATTAGCACTAACATAACTTTGTTAGTACTCCTCTTAGATCAATGGTAATGACATATTGACAGCGTCTGCTATACCCTTGGGCACATATAGGAGTTCAGCTTTGGTCCAGAGGATCGTTTGGAAAGTGTTGTAGTGTTGGGCTTTGGATGGTTCGATCTATCAGTCTTTGGAGGCAACATTTAGGACAGCTTTCTGTACTTGTTGATAGATCTTAGGTAATTTTCTGAGTGATTATCAAGTCTTGGGACGTCCGGCATTGTGAAAGCAACTAGATTGAGATGTATCGCTGGACTGTGGATTGTTCTTAACCTATGGACTCCAGGAGCAGGTGGTAGATATATGAGTTGACTCTTGATCTACCTTAAGTGTAAAAGACTGGCTACAAATGGGAAACATGAACATTGGATTAAGCATACATACTTCCCAAAGTATCCAGTCACTGGAATAATATCTTAAACTAGGTAAGGCTGATGTGTTGTTATAAACGTGTTCAGTGTGCATAATTGATGATATATTTTGGACATTGTTCTTTGGACAATCCAAGGAATCAGGAGAAATAGGATACTCATAAACTGTTACTTTCCCAAGAACTCGACACACTGGCGCATGACACAAAGGTTTCACGGCAAAACTTAGTGATTAGGATAAGTTACAGGAAAACATCTGGATATTGCTATTTATGAAGGGGAGGTGGAAAGGAAAACAGTTAGTTATCGACTAGAAACAGCCAGTGAGATAGAAAGAGCAACTTCATCAAGAGCCAAAGAGGCATAGAGATCAGCCCTAATGATACTATCAAATACTGGAGATAAGAACAAGCTGTGAAACAGTGCAGCCCAAGAGTGAACATTTGGAATAACCTCTGGATATCAGCCCCAATAATCCCACATATAATAGCTCTTGCCTCAGATATTGAGGAGAAAACAGCAAGCTGTGAACATTTGGAATAACCTCTGGATACCACCACTCACCCTACAATCTACATCCTAGTTGGATCCTCATCGGCGGCTGCTGCTGTGGGGCACCGGACAAGGTTGGACACGGAATCTGCATCCCTCTCCGCCTCCAGGGCATTATAGGGGAACGTCAAGGTAGGTTAGTTATCCCCCTATACCTACCTGCTGAAGGTGCTCCAGGGGCTTAGCCCTGTAACCCTTGAAGGGCTGAGAATGTGTTATTGTAGCACACCCATTTCCTGTCATGATGAATGAATGCAGCCTTGGTATCAGTGGGTAACATGTAAGTGCTCAATTCATGCTTAATGTCAAACTATTAGGTTGAGACAATCCCGGAGTGTTACCATGATGCTCCAATGAAGCGCTGACAAGCAGAGTGGCCAGCACTTCATTGGTGCATCATGAGCACCCATGTGTGCGATACGCTCCTGCATTAGCAGCTTTTAACCCTTTTAAGGCTGCACGGTGCCTCCAGATTTCTTTACGGTATCATAATGAATTAATGCAGTCTTCTCATCAGGAATGCATTGGATGCATCATATCGACTCTTTGAGGTTCCATACATGAATGCAGCCTTGGTAAATAGGCTTGCCTTCGCTGCATTCATAAGCCATGACGACAAATGGCGTTGATACACTATAGCAGCATACTGCCAAGGTGGGTTAGTGATCACCTTCCAGCCTTGAGGGATGAGAGGGACTTAAGCATGCCCCTAGCCTCACTTACTGTAATACCCCACGTACAAGGTGCGGCTTATATGCAAGGATGGACTCCTAGTCTACCCTATAGCATTAAAAACAGTTAGTAGGGTACAATTATTGTATGTGAGGGTATATCATATTGTAGAACATTACTCAAAATCAAGCCCCAGGTGCTCTCTATGGCTTTCAACTCGCGATGCACCTTATATGAGGAGTGCACCTTATACATAAGGTATTATGGTACATGGTGTCGTGTGCTCCAGGCGGTTGGTGATAGGAAGCATTAGGGGGTGATTATTTTGAACAACAGAGGTGGGGAAGAAGGTGGGTTTGAGGCGGCGGGAAAGATTATTTTAGTGGTGGGTTACCTCAACAAGAAAGCCCACATGTTTCAATGTGTTTAATAGTTGGGATTGTGTGATTTTTGGCAAAGAAGGGGGGGGCAAAATATTTTTCATTTGTCCGCAAGAAAACCCCTAACCCACCCTCAGTTTTTAAAGGAAGCGATCACTTCCTTATCTCAAACTAATTGGGGGAAGGGTCTGGGAAGTACATGTGGACAGACAAACAAGAAGAATTCTCCATGTACCCCGAGCAGATATCCTTTCCTGCATGTCTTTTTAGTGTATTATAATGTAATGGCAGTAAAATGACATGTAGATCATGCAAATTGTCGGGTTTATGAATAGGTTGTAGTCTTGCACAAGCACTTTGCCTAAGGGAGACACTGTGATAGCTGATAACCACTGTTCCAGTTCCATATACAGAGGGGGAGGGGCATTTTCCCACAAATAAGAAGTACAGGAGCATGACAACATCCCAACATCGAATACAAGTCAAAATATAAAACCAGCTAAGGCCAATCAAGACAGTTATTAACCTAAGTTTAGTTTACAAGAAAAGAAACAATGAAAGGAACAAAGAGGAGAGAAGATGGAGGCACCGTTTGTGCACCATCACTCTCTATGGGCTTAATTTAATCGATTAATCCACAATGAGCCAATTTTGCAACCTAGGTTCTGCTAAAAAAAAAAACCAACAGCTAAGTATGTATTTTTTAGCTAGTATTTGATTCCCCCTTGCAATATAAATGATGGAATGAAAATACATATTAATCTGATATAACTCCTCTATCCTTTATCAGTGTGAAGCACATTCCAATGGGATACTCGTAGTCTCCCAAAATGGTAAATATTTAACTGCCCAGGCACAGGTACAGCTGGTAGTTTAGGATTGACAGATCAGGACTGATATTATCATGTCGTCTACAGCGGCAGCTGGTTTGCCAATGATATTGTTTTTGACACGGCCATATGGACCAATCTACTGAATCATTAATAGCTACAGCAGAGGGGGGCTTTTCCGCTGCTTGTATCAGCGTCATCTTTCATCTTGTGACTGCTATGATGTCAGTTGTTTGTGTATATGTGGCGACTACAAGCAAAGGTGTGACTATTCCACCAAAATTAACCTCAATACAACTCTAGAGATTCATGAAAATGTCCTTCTGTCTTGCCAAAATTACCCTAAACACGCCTCTATAGAATTATTAAAAGTCCCTTGCACGGGTCTATCGTGATGATCGTTGATCAATTCTGCTTGACCAGGGGTAAGTTCACTTGTTACACAAGAGTGACTGATAATACTGTTGTTGTTTTTCTTGATTAAAGTAGACCTTTAACCCTTTAAGACCCACAAATGTATCAGTGCATCATACCCTTAGTCAGTATGATGCATAAATGAACTTATCAGTGCTGCACTCATGCATCATGCCGATCGTATATATCAGGATTATACCGATGCAGCATCAATTAATGATGCACCATGATGACCAATGGACATCATGATGCAACCATTCATTAGCAGCCATTACAGGGCTAAGCACCTAAGTGAAAAGCCAATTTAATCTGTTTTTGATTACAGTTAGAGCAAAATATTGCATGATGCAACGATGATTATGTTGTCAAGGCAGTCTGATGGTGAATGGTCATAATAATGATTAGCTTAAAAAATGTCCAGTAAATATAAACTTTCTGTTGTCAATCAACTTCCTTCAAACCTGGTCATAAGATGTGGTTGCATGACAGTCTGTCTCAGTGCTCCATTCTGAGTAATACTAACTTAATATGTTGCACAAACACTCAGAGTGAAATGTTTTACATAATATTCTGTGTGTAGATATGACTCAAATCTAATGTAGGATAAACTTTCTATAGCATTCACTGCTGCATATAAGGCGCACCCTGTGTCAGGGAAGAGGCTATAAGCTGCAACGTGGGCGTAAAAGGATATAAGTTTGGCCCTGTTCTGTGTTGTCATAAGGCATCCCCTGTGTTCAAAGCAATACCCCAAGCCGCAGTAAGTATCTGAGGTTGTACGCAGGATTTTGCAGCACATATTTATTTCCCTACAATGTATTTGTGCTGGCTGTGCCTATACTACTGTTATATATAGAGCATTGACCTTGCATTGCTTAGCATTTGATCACCCATTCATGTATTAATAGAACTGTAATAGACTCATTTAGAAATCAATGAGCCCTATTATAATCCATCTGCTGAACAGTATTTGATATACCTTGCATGATATGAAATGGTGATACTGGTGCTTACACTGGTGCTGAGTATAACTTTTTCTATATATACTCTGCCTTTGTAAAAGCAGGCCTTTTTTTTTAAAAAAAAAAGGACCTAATTTTGTTTAATGAGTTGACTGTGACCATGACAGAAAAAAACCCACTTGGCAGAAACCCCGTTTTTAATGTTTTTGCCTTAACATAAGGAACAAAAGGGGGGAAAACAACGTGGGAAAGGATACACGCAAGAAAGTGTGCACACCATGTAATGCAAAACAACCAGACCTTGGTCCTGGGGATCGCCAACTCATTTACATTGAGCCAATTAATGCTTCATCGCTTTGAATCAATCCTTTGACTTATATTTGTCTTTGACTTCCCCAGTTTCCCCCTTTCCATGCTGCCAGTATGAATTTGCAAATATAATAAGGTGGTAGATACTCAGATATATGCCTTTTCCAAAGCTCTAACTCCTATTGAAAACAGGTGTTTTTATGAAGAGTATTTAGGACAACTGTTGCTTATCCAGCTATTTCAACATAGTTAATGTCCAGAGGAAAATTATTGGAACAAAGCGTATGCATGTATTATGTACAGCAACTTCAATTTGGAGGAAGAATTTAATAATATTCTAGTATTAGAGAACATGAGAAGTTAAGAAACCTATTTAAAGGCAAATGCTACAGTAATCTATATATGTAACTATAGCGAGACTAATGTGAATGCTGCATGTTACACATTGTTATGGTCTGGAGCCACTCCCTCGGAGTCAGTAAACACTCCAACACACCCCTCGAGTAGGATCCTGCCACACTCAGTATGTTGATGCACATTAAGATAGAGCCCATTGTGCAGATAATGGTAAGTTTTCAGTTTGGCTGGATTTAACATGTTCTTGCTCTTTTATAACTCTGCTACTACTAAAACTTTCCGGGTCAATTATTGTTTCTGTTTCACTGTTACCACAGGCCCAATTGACAATTGAGGGAGTGTGCATAATTATTTTGACCCCATGACAGGTGATGTGCAAAACTTGTTCAGCCCTTCTCAGAAGGGGTGGGCAAATGAATTTTACCTTTTTTCAGCAAAATAACCCAGACCAGGGAAATTAAAAGGATGGATTCTGATAAAATATTACAGTCGAGTACAACAGTCAGCACCTAATCAAATGGTGAATTGCACAGGTGGTAGCTTAGGATTGACAGATCAGGACTGATATTATCATGTCTCTCTAGCGGCAGCTGGTTTGGCAGTGATATTGTTTTGACACGGCCATATGGACCAATCTACTGAATCATTAATACCTACAGTGGAAGGGGTCCCTTGTCGTCACATAGTAGTAACCAATAATACTGGTGTTGTTTAAAATCTTCAAGAAGACCTTAAAGGCCTGTTAGTGTATTAGCACAGCATGTCCATTGGTCAATATGATGCATGGATGCAGTCCTGGTGAGCTCGAGTCTACTTGTCAGTGCTGGACTCATGCACCAGACTCATCCTATGAGGATTATAGTGATCTGGTGGGTCAGAATAATGCAGCATCAATAAATATAATGTCGACAAATAGGCATGATACACACACTCATTAGCAGCCCTTAGAGGGCTAAGCACCAAACTTAGAGACCAATTAGATGTGTTTTAAATTGTGGTGTGATTGGCTAAGAAATAATAGGAAATAATTTATGAAGATTCCTCTTGTTGATCAGCTCCCTTCAAATCTGGGCGTGCCTTTGGGGTACTTGATAGAGGCACTCCGCTCCACCTCGTACCTCTATCAGTACCTAAAAGGCACTAGTGCAAGCATAATCATCATATATTACATTCCTATGACATAATTTAAAGAGAGAAATTGACTCCATCAAAGGGAAATTGAAGTGAGTGTATATGCCCCACTCATTCTAAACCTAACATTTAAAGGTATTACTCACTTTTGGGCCTTTTGCTTCACATAAGTCTATGTCTATATTTGTCAAGGCGATTGGAACTACAGCCAGAAGAGCTGTAGTTAGCGTATTGAATTATTATATTTATTTATGTTTTGTTTTTGTGTCAGGTCGTTCTGGGGCGGGCTGATAGCTTCTACACCAGTTCTAGGTGCCTCCAAGTACCTGTAGTGAATTGTTTTTGTGCCAGGTCATTCTGTTTATTGATGTACTTATTAGGGGTTCAAACTGACGTGCCTTTGACGATAGGAACTTAATAAGATTGTATATTAATTAGTAGGTCCAGACAGATAACCTTCTACCTTGCTATAGTGGTGCATTGACGCTAGGAACTCAATAAGAATGTATATTCATTTGTAGGGCCAGACTAATACCCCTTCACCTTGCTATAGTGGTGCATTGACGCTAGGAACTCAATAAGACTTATATTAATTTGTAGGGTCAGACTGATACTCCTTTACCTTGCTATAGTCGTGCATTGACGCTAGGAACTCACTAAGACTGTATATCAATGTATAGGGTCTGACTGATACTCCTTTACCTTGCTATAGTCGTGCATTGATGCTAGGAACTCAATAAGACTGTATATCAATGTATAGGGTCTGACTGATACTCCTTTACCTTGCTATAGTCGTGCATTGGTGCTAGGAACTCACTAATACTGTATATCAATGTATAGGGTCTGACTGATACTCCTTTACCTTGCTATAGTGTTGCATTGATGCTTGGAACAAAAAATTCCCTTCATGGCTGCATTTTGGAGGCTAACTTACTTACGCTTGGGCATAGGTGAAAATGAACATCACCATGATGATCGCCAGCTCGAGCTACCCTTAATCTATAGGTCACACTATGGGAAACTCCTATTATTAAGGGAGATGTGATTTTTTTGGTAAAACTGCCAGTTCTTGGACCTCTCTGCCAGTGCCTGGACTGGCGTCTGCTTCTGCGTCCCAAAGAAACCTTTATTTCGATCCATTCCTTCCTCAAACCTGCCCTTTTTCGCTGCTGACACTTAAAACAGATAGGTTTTGGCTGGAGGTAGGGCACAGGTGTACCGGCTCAGGCCGAAAAGGCTACTAGTTAAAAAAGTTATTTCGCTTATTCTTTTCTGAAACAAATTTTTTAGGGGGGGCATGTTCTTTAGGGGGACGAAACACCCCAGATTGATACCAAACATTCCATATCCGCACATATTATTTGCATAATTATGCAGTATCTTGGTACTGTTCAATATAATATAGATATGTTCCATTGGTCCCTTATAGAATTTATATGCTTGCAAGTATAAACTACTGACTGCACCTAGTGACTAGTGGAATGTGAACAATAGGAAATAAATACCCCTCCCCTACCTTCCTATAGCATCAAACAAGTTGTTCAATGGAGGCAGCCATTGCTTGATCACATGCTTAAACATTTTAGATCCAAATGCTAGTTACCAGTGCATTAACACTGTTGATAAGCTTGACACATCAATACCTGCAGCCACCCGGGGCACATGCCCTATTTGCACTGAATGGATGTCTTTCAATTTCTCCATTCTCTGGTGTTTGATTGAAAATGTTGATGTCATTCTGTGTTTTAATTTATGTTTTAATCTGTGTTTTTATGGTACATGTATTGAGTTTAGGGCTATAACAGGTTAGTGTTAGTGCTATGGTATAATAGTAATTATCTCAAGTTGAATACGAGAGCCCCATAAGTTTAACCAAGAACCTCCGTATCACACCCCCCAGTGTGATAACCCTTCCCCGTATCACACTGCAAGGGAAAACATCCAAAATGTTCAAATGATTGATGATAAAATAATTTCTAATGCCAAATGAATGGAATTTTGAACATATTTGACTAAATTAACTTGAGATAAATATAAAGGAGCACTTGAATTGGTCAGCAATGAGGGTTATCACACTCGGCTTCGCTTCGTGTGATAACCCTCATTGCTGACCAATTCTCGTGCACCTTTGTCTATTTACTCACTTTTTGTCAGCGGTTAATCAATATATGTTAGTAATTACTATTTGTTAGCAATTAGTCAAAATATGTCAGTATTTACTCACAATTTGTCAGCAATTAATCAATATACGTCAGTACTTAGTCACTCTATATCAGCAATTATTAATACATGTCAGTATTTACTCCCAATCTGTACTTAGTCACTATTTGTCAGCAATTAGCCAAAATATGTCAGTACTTAGGCACTATTTTTCAGCAAATAGTCTAAGTATGTCAGTAGTTCCACACTATCAATGACCACTTGTCAATTGACATTTGACATTGAAGCCTCTTCCTTAGGACTGAGTCCTTCACCTGTGACATTTTGTCAGTAATTAGTCAATATATGTCAGTATTTTCTCGCATTTTGTCAGCAATAAGTCAATGTATGTCCGTACTTTGTCGCTATTTGTCAGCAATTAGTCAAAATATGTCAGTAATTATGCACAATTTGTCAGCAATTATGCACAATTTGTCAGCAATTAATTAAAATATGTCAGTACCTATGCACTATTTGTCAGCAATTAGTCGATATATCAGTAATTGCTCACACTTTGTCAGAAATATTTCAACATACATCAGTAATTAATCACTCTTTGTCAGCATTTAGTCAATATATGTCTAATTATTCACTATTTATCAGAAATTAGTCAATGTATGTCAGCAAGTTCTCACTATTTGTCAGCAACTAGTCCATATAATTATGTCAGTAATTACTCACTATATAGCAGCAGTTAGTCAATACATCTCAGTATTTACTCAGAATTCATCAGCAATTAGTCAATACATGTCAGTATTTACTTGCATTTTAATGAATAAATGTTAGTAATTACTCACTAGCAATTGGCTAATATATGTTAGTAATTGTAATAATTTACTATTTGTCAGCAAATATGGCTACATTTGACCCCTCAGATATGAAATGTAGGTTTTGTTACACTTAGCTGTGGTTTCAGTGTAAGTTGAATTGTTACAGATAGCCGCCTTTTGTAACACTTAATTTGTTACACTTAGCAATTCTTTGTTACAGTTAGCAGTTGGATGGTTGGCCGCTTAGTGTTCTTATAACAGTTAGCAGTTTTGTTACACTTAGCAGTTGTACAGGGGTCTCATTGCACCCTACACAGATCATGTTACATATTGGAATTGCACACAAAAATGTTGCATTAGAAAAAAAAAACAACCAAATAAATGAACAAGAAAACAATCTGCCAACTGAGGCAGTGGAACAGGGCCTTTGATGTAAGATTTCATTATGGTTTGGGTGAGTCTTGGCGCAAAATCTATTTTTTATATGCATTTAATTATGAATTTTCATGAGAGCAACATTACTGATAGAGTCCATCTAACCTGGTTAGGGAATATCACCAGTCTTCTTCTTATATGCAATCAAGAGGTAGCTTAGGGGGGTCTTCCATAAAATCTTTTTTGATGTACTCCAGGAATTACGTACATATACGTTTTTTTTTCAATGCACACCGCAATCAGTAATGTTCCAGGGACGTTACTGATGGTTACAGATATTACTGGATGGTCAAAGTTATATTTTCATTGTATCAACCTACCTCCTTGTATAGTGTTTGTAGCATTTCTTTTCAGTTGTAGACGTGTGTGGCTTATGTGAAAATAGTACTTGGTGTATGTAAAGATACATTTTAGCATCACATATGAATAGGGAACGTTGCTGATGGCTACAAGCATTTTCGAGATGACTAGAGTTTTACTTTTATAGTGTCAACGTATTATCTTGTGTGGTGTTTCTATCATTTGTATTCATTTGTAGATATGTTTTGCTTATGAGAACAGACTATTTGGTGTATGTAAAGATACATTTTAGCACCATATGCCATGAGACACGCAAGATGGGCCTTATGCATGTTTAAATGACTCTATATATATAGTACAATCTCTTTTATCATTGTTTATGTGATGCCAATGGTATATGATGATGCATAGATGAGCTGAGATCATTTTTTGAGAGGTTAATGAATAGGGATCGTTACTGATGGTACATGCGATATGGCCTCTTTGCAGGTACTGACTATGCAGTACAAGTATTATATTTCAGGCTAATTGTAAATATTCAGGATTTTGAATGAGCTAGGCTAAAGTTAAGAAATGGGAGAATAAATTCCTAAATTTTTACAGTTTCAAATTTTCCGCCAATGCATAACTTCGAGAGTTTTTGAGCCTCACTTAAGCTTTTTGCTATACATAAAGTCACACATTGTACCAGTCTGGCCACAATATTTGGTGTTTCTAGGAGTCTTATTAGTAGTGTTATTCATGTTTGATTGATTATGATCAGTAACATTCCGCTTTTTTTGAAGGTTTTACGGCATCTGTGATAAAAACTGACATCTTAGGAGTTGGATCCTTGAATGAACCTTTTTAATAAGCCAAGATATAGGGCTATCAATAAGATATATTGTTTTTAAGAAATACTGAGTTTGTTATTTTTAGTCCCAGACCCCAAATATCCAGTAAATATTGGAATGAGCCATATATATATATATATATATATATATATATATATATATAAAAGAATAAGGTGAATGCACCATGCAGCACTCAATAAATTCCTCAATGGGAGAACCATAATACCTGCCAGTGCACAATAAGGTCAATGAGATGTTTCTATATTCTGGTAGCAAGGTACAGGACAACCTCATCCAATCTACCAATCCAAACTGAAGTGGCCAACATCAGCAGTCAGGAGCCCCTCGACCATTGCAGGCCTAGCTTTAGATGGATGGCATGGTTTATTATCTACCTGGGTGAGAGGGGACACTCCCTCTGCCAATAGAACCAATACATGAGTGCACTTTGCTGCCCAAGTGAGGACCAGTGCTGAGTGGTAACCCTTGAAGGATGACATCAATGTTGACATTTTGTTCTCATCAGATACTGTTTGTACTCTGATGAGCTACTCACAAGTGCTCAATAGGTGCATCATGCTAGGAATGCATCAGCCCTGAATGTATTGATTATTGATTCAGCACTGGCAAGTTACGCAGCTTAGATGCAAACTACAATTTCAACAAAAAATGGCACAGTACAATAATGGTGTTTTTGGCCATTAGAGGGTCAGTGACACCAAGTGATGGTGGTAGCTGAGTAATGCAGAAGGGGGAGGGAGCCCAGGTTGCATGCAGCCACAGCCTAGAACTCAACTTGACCAATATAAACTATGAATATCCAAGTATATTTGTTGAATAACTATGGTACAACAATCTATAAGCTTAATAGGTTCTAAAAGCATATGGTCGATAGGCACCACTTGTCGTCATTTGACCAATTTGACTTCTGTGCTAGATAAATCTTTCAAAATGGAACATATATGTGTTACAATGATGTTTTCTCATCGCCCTGGGTTAGAGCTGCATGGGGAACCCTGGTTTTACATATATCTCAGGCATATTATGGGAGTTAGGGGCCTGAAACTATCCCAAAAGACTTGTTTTCCATTGATAATATCTAAATATGCACATATGAGGAGGAATAGAATAATGAAATGGGTAGTAGGGCAGATAACTATTTCTAGATATTTCTTTTTTTCATTTGAGCATTCTTTTAACACCATTTGGACATCTATAGACTATTTTTTTTATGCTGCAAGCAAAAACTGTTTGTTGAATCTTTGAGGAGAGTCATCTCACGCCCAAAGATGTTGCCCCTGTCCCCATATAAATCCCTTACATTGACTAAAGAAATATGGTATATTATTCCTTAATATGTGCTGGTATATACATAAAAAAATTTGGTAGCCTGGGTGCTACACAAAGGTGCTCAGATGGATTGATGTATGCAGGGGTAGGTTTAGAGGGAGATTCGTCTCACGCCCTACCTGTACATATATGCACATATAACTCTTACGCTTTTTATATTTAACTACCCCTCTTATGATCCCTAAGTACCTATATGATTGAGGAATAACACAGTGAATGGCATTTTCTTACTACCACCTTGGTCATAGATATACATCATATAATAAGAGGGAGAATCGTCTCACACCTGGGAGATTCGTCTCACGCCCTGTATGGACAGGCATATATAACTACCAGGCCATCATATTTAATAATCCTCTTTATGATGCTTAACTACCGTTATGATAAAGGAATAAGATGTATGAGTCTCATTTTCCAACTACCACCTTAGCCAGAGATATACCTAATATAATCGGAGGGAGAATCATATTTATTTTTGGGGTCCATCCAGCCCAAAAGATGACAAGTGGTGCCTATCGACCATATCAACGTTTCACTCTTTAGATGTTAGGAACTTTTGTTTTCCACCTTCATATATATATAAGGGATATTAAGATATCTTTTCTTTATTCATTCCATAGTTTCTTACTCATAATAGAGCAAGGGTGAAACTTTGTTTAGGTATAAAATTATACAAATTAAGAGGATCATTCAGGCAATTAATTGGCAGGTAGTGACATCAAACCATAGATGTCAGATAGCTCTGGACAGGCAATGACATAAAAGAAAAAGCTGATCTTAATTAAATTAAGGCAAGTTTCATTTAACTCTGTAAGGGCAGTATTGTGCTTTACCCCATTGAGCCTCTTTGTTATGAGGAAGCAAGAATATATCCCTAGTGCGAGTCTCCTGCAAAATTTGCAATATTAAAATAAAGAGAAAAAGTCCTTCCACGCTCAAAAAGGCTCAATAACTATAGGTGAGTGAGTAATAGATGTTTAATGCCATTTCGACGGCTAACGTCATATTCATGGCAAAAAAGACATTACACAATTTCACAGAGGAATGTGCCAGTGCCCGCGCCTATGTGCACCACACACACCAGAGGGGATAGGAAAGAGGAGAAATAGACCCTTTAAAGTGGGCTAGGGAAGCCCGAATAACTATAGGTGTACTCGTTACAAAGTTATTTTCTTTAATCAAAACTTTTTATTGTAATGCCACTACTGTTTCACAGGGCTTGGGCATCCAAAATCTGCCCCTCGTTCAACAGCTTTTAGATTTTAATTATGTTTGGAGGCTTCTTATTGATGAGTTCAATTTAGTTTTAACTGAACTGGGGTTGTCTTTAATTTGAATCTCTCCAAATGCTTTTGATGGTCATAAATCAATATTTTTCTGCCCATATCCTTATTTTTGCCAAAGGTCCCAGTAATCATTTCACCAGTAACATTAACTTGGCCAAGAGCTGGGACAAAACTATAGATTTCAGGTTTCTACTATTTTTGTAACAAATCATCATTCTCAGCAACAAAATCACTCAAGTTGTCAATAGTGTTCAATGTAAGTAAATATGATGTAAGGAATTTTGATCAATGGTGTCATAAATAATCTAACATTGCTAATATTGACCTTATCAACTGTTGAGTCCCTGCATGGCCTAATTTTGATTATAGGGGCAATGTCCACCAGATGTGGTGACAGTAGCACAGCCAGACATCAGAGGTGGGAGTCAATGGATGCTAACTTAATGATGGTATAGCTCCAACATCATGTGCTGTGTAAACCACCAAGCCATTTCAACGGTGCTGCGTTCATGAATGTTGCCAACCACAGGGCTACCTAAACAGAAAACTACATTACCGGCATACTCAGCAGGCCTTCCAGACAGAAAGGCCTATACTACATGTATCAATATATCAAACTTGGCTCCACAGATCCCAGGCAGTGTATTCATAGGGAAAACAAAAAGGCCAAGTAGCACATAATGTATTCACATGGATAATGATACTATGGATTGAAATGCAAGTCTCTCAAATAACTATTCGAATTTGCAGTTATCATATGGGCTACAGGTAGATGCTCAGATTATGCTTTCTTAAAGCTCTAACATCTATTTAAGACATGTGCTTATTTGAAGAATTGGTCAGCATTTAGGCCACTTTTTGGGATATTCAAAGTCTAATATATTGCCAACTGATGCTTACCCAACCATTCCTAACATAGTTAACACATTAACATGTAGAGATGGAAATCATTGGGTCAACACCAATCAGTCAGAAATTTGGCCAAAGATAACTCTTTCACGAAGCATAATATGTTACTGCATTCATTAGAGAATATTCATTTTTGAGAAACTTGTTTTGGGGCAAGTGCTATAATATTCTAAGTAACTATAGTTAGACAACTTTGAATGTGTAAACACTCCCAATACACCCCTCGAGTAGGATCCTGCCACACTCAGTATGTTGATACACATTAAGATAGAGCCCATTGTGCAGATAATGGCAAGTTATCAGTTTTGCTGAATTCATCATGTCATTCCTACCATGATTACCTATTACAATGACTCTACTATATCGATTAGTTTTAGAGTGAAATAATGTTTAAGAAGTAAGACTAAAGTTAGTGTTTTTCCACTTTTATTTATTTGTTGAGAGGGCGTTTCTAGTCAGTGTTATACAGTTCAGTGTAGTAAGACTTAATTAATTCTCAATGTTTTTTTCCTGTCAATTCCAGGCTGATATAATAAGAACCAAAAATGTACAGTTTACTGGTGGGGCATTTCCATAAAGATAATAAAGATTACCTAGATAATTGCCATGTTTCCTGCGGCAGTCATTTCAGAATATTACTTATGTGAATATGAAGTACTCTCCAGTAAATTCAACAATATATAAATAGTTGAACTCTGTGCACTCCATGGGCAGAGGCAAATACAAAGAAATAAAAAAAAAACAAAAAAACTGTTCGTCACTGTGAGCCATTTGTACTGGCCTTTCCTAGCCAGGCCCATATCTTTAGAATTGACATATATGTCTATGTCTCTACGTGGCAAGGCAATCACATCTACAGCTAGGAGATCTGGCACCTGTGTTAGCCATGTCTGTTGGCCTGAGGTATGCCTGAAGCTTCCTTTATTTTACATATAAACTGTTTTACAGAAATAAAATCGGAATATTTTCTGAGAAATGACCCCACAAGATTAAAGAATAGATAAATGCCTACAAACTGACGTTTTTATTTTAGCTAAGTGCTTTTTAATAAAGGAGTAAACTATCATTTAATGTAGATATAAGTATCAAATGATGGAGTGGTTTAACCATCACACCTTTCACCCCAATAATGTATGCACAGGTAGATGTCATGGTCCAGTGACCAGGGCTCTGATTGGCCCATACACCTGTAGAGGTGAGTGTCATGGTCCAGTGCACACACAAGGGTACTAAGGTCCCAGTACTATTTGAGTTGTTCCAATTCTCTTGTTTTCACCTTTTATGCTACTGGTGTGCTGATTTAATGAAGTCTTATAAAAATCCACTTTTGATAAAAGCCTACAAATATCACTCCTGCCAATCCTATAAATGAATGATTTTTTTTGTGATTAATGTTTAATCTGGAGGTAAGAGAAAGGTTCTGTGAGATCCTATTTGCATCGTGCTCCAGACCAGCTAATTATGTAGCTAAGTTGTTTTGTTTGTTTGTTTGTTTGTTTAGTTTTACGTCCGGGGGCCATCGAGGAACTCAGACATTCAAGGTTTCTCGGACATTAAGTCCTTTCTTTTCTTTTTGGACAGGTATTTATATGCTGCTTGCCCGACTTAGCAGTGACCGAATCTATGAGATGAATGACCGAATCTATGAGGAGGGTTGAGGGGGAAAACCGCTACCGGGGCTTCATTCCCCTACTCTTTTCGAAGGATAGCAAGTGTTCTTTTATTTGCCTGGTCCCATAGGCAGGGCCAGACAAACCACGGCCTTTGATCACTCAGACGTGGTTCACTGAGGGGGAATCCCATGGCAAAAAACAAGCATGTAAGCCCAGGCCCTCACATATGGACACCAGCTGCCCACATGCTCACCCCAAGAGACAAGAAACCCCAAGTTTGTCGCCTTTTACGAATCTGGTATGCCCACTGTTAGTATGGAAGGAGATTTCTCCTTGTGGACTCCCAATGAAGTTATTCTGCTCCTACATGCCCTCACATGAAGGTCCCCACTCCACAGGGGGAAAGCTAAGTTGTGAATCGACATTGCACCCTAAAGACTTTTTAATCAAGGAAATTATTTTCATAGTTTAAATAGCACCGTCTGAAATAGCGTAGTATATATAGGGCTAGTCAGTGTAAATAGAGAAACATTTTTCTCCAAGTATAATATATAGTATCTGATTATTAACTCATCTCCAATAATGACAGTTCTGGCATAAAGAAATAACCCTAAAGGGTACAACTTACGTATTTACACATAATTATTCCTTAACTCATTAAGCTTACATACCTGTTTTTCTTAAACTTACTTGTTGTTGCAATGAGTCTTTCTTGCAATTCAAGATTGTTCTATAACCGGGCACACTTATAGGTCATACTCCTTGTGTAGGACTTATTATTATGCATTACCTGTTTCAACACCGGCCCAACATGAAGTCTTAGTTCCCTAGGGGCCTCCAATAGGCCCAATCCCAATGCAACCTTTCTGTGGGCCTGGTTTAGAATATGAGCCCTCCTCCTTTCATTGAGTTTGTTCAGCTTAGCCTGGTGGTGCCTGGCATCAGTTCTAGTTAGAGGAGGGGACTTGAGGGCAATACTTAAGCCCCTGTTTTATATACCCTGTAATTTCTTTATGAGCCCATCTTTAGCACCCTTTATAATGACATCACCTGATTCCAGGTATGGTAATGTTTTACTCTAGTAAATTTGGACTGCCTGCCTTACAGTAAGGTACTTCCTGATGTGGGCCAATAGATAGACCTTATGTGCAGAGCGCTGGATCATGGTTTCGATGTGAGGTTCATACGTCAATTTATTATCCAAGATCACTCCCAGATATTTGAATTCATTTGCCCTGGCAATTGCCATATTGTTAATTAATTTTCAAATCTGGGATATGTACCTTGGACAAGACATGTTTGGTACCAAAGACCATTGACACAGTTTTCTTTGGATTTAAAGAGAACCTATTCATTGAACACCAGTTCAATAGTTGATTCAAATCATGCTAACCATTATTAGACACTAGTGCCTCCTCTTTTCCAGTGCTAAAGATCACTGTGTCATCTGCATATGTACTGACCTCACATTTTTCCAATGATCCAGTTATGTCATTCACATATATACCAAGAAAAGTAGGGGCCCAATACTGAACCCTGTGGCACCCCACAAGTTAGCGGGCAAGGACCTGAGGTGACCTGGTTGGAAACAACACATTGGACTCTATCTTTTAGATAACCTTCCATCCAGTTAAGCATAGTACCTCTGATACCAAGAAAATTTAGTTTTTTTCAGGAGAATAGCATGATTCACAGTGTCAAATGCCTTAGACATATCAACAAATGTTGCCAATGTACAACATTGGCTATTCATTCCTTCAAATATTCTATCTGTGAAATTAGCAACTGTAGTGATAGTAGAATGAGATTTCCTAAATTCCTAAATTCTAGGTATTCAGAGCACTTTTTATGTATAATGTTCTCTAGGAGTTTCCCTGGTAGAGGAATATTTGCAACCGGATGCCAATTGGTTACTTGAGATAGGTCACCACTCTTGAATAGGGGTTTAATCAGAATTTCTTTCCATTTTTTGGGAAACACTACTAACAAGGGACAGGTTAAAAAACATATTGCTGATTATCTGGAATAGCTTCAAAACAATTTTTAAGGATTATCGATGATATATTGTCTATGGCTGAGGATTTAGTGATGTCAATAGTTTCAAAAACATTGATTACATCAATAAGTTCACCTCTGATCTCAGGCATAATAGTGTTTGCTCTTTGACCATCATATTGCCATTCGCCATCAAAGCTGCTGGCTAATTTGCTTCCAATTGTGTCAAAATTTTGGTTAACATAGTCAGCTGTTTCATCATGAGCAACTGGAGTGTCATCCTTTAAAAGGTTCATAACTAGGTTGCTATTATGTGATGGGAGAATTTCTTCAATTGCTTACTTAAACTGTTTTGCTTGTTTAGTAGATTTATCTTTAATAAATCTTTGCATAGCTCTGGTGTTAGCATTTTTTTTTTATCTATTTCTGAGAGTGTTTGAATGCCTAATGTCTAGCTCTACAAATATTTATTGAAAAATGTATTCAGCTGTTTCCCACCTCTATAGACGCTTATAAGCGGTCTGCTTAGCATGTTTCCATGCTTCATTCTTATCTTTAATGATCCCAATCATAATGTATTCATGAATGAATAATTCATTTGTTTATAAAATTATTAACAAAGATAGCAATAAATTAGGGCCAAAGAATGCAGTATTTTATTTGGATTCTCGTCTTATCCATCTGCATAGCTCAAATGTAGTCAATGACTAAACTAGGCTTATAAGCTCGGCGACTAGTGAGTACTACTCATGAGATGAGTAGACTAGTGTATGGTTCACAGTTGCCATGGTGTAAGGGATAGGGAGGCCCTGCAATCTATTTTTGTTTGTGGCTCCTCTTATCAGTGAGGGAAATTCACAATATATCTCATACTTTTGATCTATTCACAGATAAGACATTTCATCATTTGGGGCCCTATGGCAGATTAGCATTAGAGCATTTTCAGATTCAAAAATGCATCTCCGTAGCCTTTGTTTTAGAATTGTTCATTCTGAAACTACTATAAATATGTAGTACAGGTTTCATCTCAGTTGGTTATGGTACAATTGGATCATATATTCTATATTTGAACAAAGTTTTCACTGTTAAAGATATCTATGGAGAAATCAGTTCTAAAGTGTGTGTGCCATATGTGCATTTTTGTAAATCAGAGGAGGTTGAAGTGTAAGGACACCTTGTGGAACTGCTACATTCTTTTCTGTGTAAACTTTTTTAGTTTACATTGAAATAATGCTTTCTCAGAATATGTATCTTCTATTGGTGATGAAACATTAATTTAATTACTCCTTTCATTATATAAACGAATTTGTGGAACACTGAAAACATGTATGTACACAGAGGTACTTACACTGTGCTCCTCCTACAGAGAGGTGGAGTGATCTGGCAGGTTTGCTGACCACTGGCCCATGACGAGGTACAGACTATTACAAGGTGATTGGCAGTTGGGTGTGTGGGGGGGAGGCAGAGCAGGCTCCTGGCAATCTGAGACAGTGTACACTCATAATGACACACCCGTTGACTATGGCATTAAACATTGAATAACACAGGTCCCTGTGACAGCTGAGTGAGGTGCATACAGAATGGACAGTCTACAGACTATTAGTACTTAGCTGCAATGGGTAATTCGGGTTGAATTTGTGTTATATACTACCAAAAGCCCAGATGATAGTATGCCCTATCTATCAGTCTCACCAACTGAAACTAGACACAAGATTACAAGTTGCTGTGCCATGTCTCACAGGACTATTCTCTACTATTGTACTAAAATCTACAACACTATGGTTTTATCTTCTTACCCATCAATAGACAGTTAAATTGTGAGTGCCATGTCCCTGACTATCCGTACTTAATACTACAAATACAAAATTGAAAAATATACTTAAGGTGGCTGGATGGGATAGAATAAAAGTACTTAGACTTTCGCCATTTTTATCACCAGAATCCAAAAATGATATGTACTTTTCATATATGCAAAAGATTGTGGGGGCCCCAGGCATATTACTGAGATACAGAACTGTTACTATTATATAGGATTATACAGCAATATGTCACATAAATCCACAGATTACTATCCAAAAGTAATTAGATTTTCTTATAACCTCCTCAGCACTCACATTGTATGCACATCTTTGCAGGATTATACAGCAATATGCAACATATATCCACAGAGTCATATCCAAAAGTACTTAGTTTTTCTTATAACTTCCTCAGCACTTAGATTATACACATATCTTTGCAGTGAGTGCAGTTCTGACATATGGTCCCAGCCATATTTCTAATGTCTTGGATAATTAAAAATTTTTCTTAAGGGAAATGGTTAGAAGAGGTACATGTAGATTATATGGTACCTTTCAAATTCCCTACTCCAACTACTTCTGTGGCGCATGGGTTACATCTCTGCCTTGTACACAAGAGGTCTGGAGTTCAAAGCCTTATTCAACCCATTCAGAAATTTGCATATTTTGTTTCTCATAATTTCAATAGAGCGCAGGAGACCCCTGGTGTCCACATGGTGAACTAACAATCCCCACCAGCCACCTAAATAGCTAATCCTTAGCTTATCTTTATAGCCGCCTATCGACAGATGAGTCGTGAGTACCACGTCCCTAACTGCACTTAATACTATGAGAAAATAGCCAACATGATTTCCACATCAGCCAGCCTACTTGTCCAACACAACCCTAATGCACTTTTTATTGTTACAGGGAATAGGAAAACACTGTCACCTCATAATATCCACAGTGACCAGTACTTAGCACATCACAGTGTCTACATTATAATTATGTATTGAGTTATACTGTAGTCCATCCTATCATCCAGCTGTCTAGGAAAATAAACAAGTTATCAAATCATTGTTGGAAACGGAACAAATACATTAGATCACTGTTGGGTTTCAGAGATAATGAATGTTCTACTTACAGTTGAGTGGTTGTAAATTACTGATAGTTTAGGGCAGTAGTTCATCAGGGGTAGTGTGGTATACATCTCAGAGGTTAGGGTGGCCCAGGTAAACATAAAGTAAACAGCTTAAAGCATAATAAAGCATTCAGTTGTCATTATCAACAGAAAATGTCAGTGGAGACTTGAAGTGTTCAAACATGTCTCATCAATATTAAACTCTAAATATTACAAGTCACTTAATACTACATAAACCTTTCGTGAGAATAGACTCAAAAATTAAATGAGCCTAGTGTTCCCATTTTATTATCTAAGAATCTCTGAGTAGGTATGACATATCTTTACAACCTGAACAATGATGATATGCAGTGGTATATTAAGTCATTAACATGTAGTCAGTGACATGAGAGAAATTAGTCGATGATTTAATAATTAATCTTAGGGTATAACCCCATATACCTATCATACCTATCATGTCATTTCATGTGGCAGGTGTTCCATAGGTTGTAATTGTAGTGTGTCGTCCCCATCATTAAGGCTAAGGCAACATGTATATAACAGAACATGTATATAACAGAACAGTGAGCTTAATGCAGCTGGGTTATGATTTCCACGGCACCTAGAGTAAATGGCATGTTTGATGAATATTATGCTTCAATATCCTGATAATGTTGCAAGCATACTTGTGTTTAGTAGCGATGGAGCGATGGAACATTCTGCCACTTCTGGATTTATGCACCTGCTGCACCATGTGGGGTGTAGTGAGACCGTCCACCCAGTTCATAGCCCTTACAATTGGGCCTAGCAGGATCATAGCTCTATTGATCTGGTGCTGCTCATCTTGGAAGGGCTTGCCCATGGTGTTGAATATATGTATTTCAATGCCAATTTATTCACAGATGACAACAGCTCTCCCGTAATTCAACAATATGGACTTGGCATAATGATACTCAGTTATAAGACTCGAAATAATTTCATCAAAGTGTCATAATTGGGTACTGTATTACGTGGTGTGATGAGGGTTGTCCCGTCATTACATAGATCATGTCATATTTGGGTCACACTTCCAGTTTACGCATAGCTCTGGTGACTATTTGTGCTATAGTAGCGCCTCTAAAGTAGAATACATGAATGGTCACATTGTAAATTCCTTGTTTGATGAGTTCCACATGGAATCTGGTCTGCATACCATTCCCTCTAGAATCACAAATAAAGAAACATGTGTGAGGCCGTTGTCAGTGGTGTGTGTATAAAGGTCTAGTGTGGGAAGGGCTCATAATAGTCCCAGTCAGTTTAAGGGGGAGGGAGGAGGGGTGCCTCTAGCTCCACTCTCAGCTCTGATAGAATGGTTCCCATTGCATAGCGGTGATCGGGTTTAGGGCAATTAGTGCCATCAACCTGATTCAATTCATATAGCAACCAACCACTGCCATACTTGGCATCCCGAGTAGCATCATGGTAGACTGGTTTCTGTTTACCCAATAGATTGTCATGCAAGGACTGGATCTGATTAGTTCCCTCTCCTTAGCCCTCCACTGTGCATTGCGGTTCACTTTCTTCCCATGACTCATAATAGCATAGGGGTTAGTTTCACGGATAACCTGTGCCAACAGCTGATCTTGCTTATGCTCCCTGCACATTTCAGCCACATATAATTGTTCCACGCAATTACCAACAAAGTTGATTTCTTCATCTGTGATAGTGCAGCTGGATAGATTACTGAAAGGGCTGAGGTGACCCTGAAAGAATGTTCCGTATTGAGTTTCAACTGTAGAGGCATTCTCAGTTGTCAGGCCGTGGGGCAGATTACTCCAATTGGAGTTGCCATCTATGATAACACCACCCCTTTTAGTATAGCTGTTACATCAGGCTTATACAGTCTTTTCACCACTGCAAACACCTGCTGAGCCTCCCTGTTATGTAGCAACTCTGTTTCAGACATGTCGTTACTGAAAGTGACTTTGTCATACTTAGTACCATTCAGCTTATCCTTCAAGCCAAACATTTCTGACTTTTGTTGAGTTGTGCTCAATTTTAATTTGATGGGTCGAGTCCATTTAGGCTTCTGCCCCCCATCTTCCACTGGCCTTTTCTTCCTCATTCTAAATGCCCCCCAGGTATTGGCGAACGAGAAAGACAAAGACATGAGATTGAAAATTTCTTTCATGACTTGGTGCATTTTTTCATTGTCTTCCTAATTCACCCCCCCCCCGGAGTATTATGTTACAATCTCTAGCTGCCTTTTCTGCTCTTTCTCTGTGTTTACTGTCAAACTTCATGTCTGCGTCTAGAGATACGACCTTCTGTTTGTGAGTTTCAATATTCTCATTGCCTTCTTTCTGTTGCTCTATATGTGTGTCTACCTTTGGTTCAAGCGCAGTAAAATTCTCTTCTTGTGTTGTATTCCCAGTTATTAACTCATCAATTGCGGCAGCGAGAGACTCTAGAGTCACAGGTAGTGTGGACTCTTCCCCTTCTGAAGGCGCCATGTTTGGCTTGACAGCCACCTGTTGTGCTGCTATAGTAGTAATAGGCTAAGCCCTACCTGATCTCCTCATATTACCACTCACTGGGTTCCTTTGTTCCTTGGCTACTGGAGATATTTGTCGAATTCTACCATCTAATTTTCGTAATTCCATATAAAATGGTGGTAAAACAGTTCCAGGGTTCCTTACACCAGAGTTATTACTGGGAATTTAGTAATTGCAAGGCTTATGTCATGTAGATCAGGAATAATAATCCCTGCCTGTGCTGCTATGTCTTAGCTGTGCCCCAAAGTACTCTCTAGATAATGATGGACATTTTACCTCAATGACTCATGTTATATTGTTACAATTGAGAAAACCCATCTAGGTAAATGCAACAATTTTACATTTGAGACTTGGCTTTGAAATATAGTCTGATATGGTGTACCATAAATACCATAAATATACCTTATGATTATTCAAAACGTTTGTGAAAGAAATTTTCGGAATAAAGGTAACAGTTTGTACTTGCATACAAGAACACTGTGCCTAAGTGTTGAATACAAAAAAAAAGAAATGTAGAGGTGTGACAATCTTTCATAACCCCAACACTAAACACTGTTACATCCTTTGAGGCATTTGTGCCAGTCTCTGTGACGCCTACATCGACAGAATTGACATATGTCTGTGTCTATATTTGTCAAGGCAATTGTATCTACAGCCAGAAGAGCTGTCCCGTGTGTGAGCTACAGCTATTACTCCTTTAGAGAGGTTGAGAACATTCTCCAGACCTTCTGCACATTTTCAACACCATTCTCTAACCAGTGCTGGTGATCCACTAGATCTACATAGGAACATCATGCCAACCATACATGAGTGTATCAATTGAATAGGCTCAGTGTAAACACTGGCAAATTACCTAAAAGACCAACAAGTGGCATTATTCCTTAATAGACATTGCAGCCCTCAGAGGGTACAGCTAGAAGTGCGGCTTTCTGTGTAAGATATGGTTGTTAGGTGTGAGGGGCGGAGCCACATTCTCTATGCTGAACCCTGCTAGTCCATGCTGTCATGCACCACAAATAGTTCTCAGTCCTGAGGGTAACAATATCTTTAAAATGACTGTAATCAATACTTTATGCTTTGGTTTGAGTTCTTCCAATTCCCTTGTTTTCCCCTTTTATGCTACTGGTGTGCTGATTTAATGAAGTCTTATAAAAATCCACTTTTTATAAAAGGATACAAATATCACAGGGGATCTGGTTCAAATCTCTTTTTTACCTGCTGCATTACGTCATTGGTTTGGGTGAGCTGCATTAATACATCATACTTACTCATAACTCCTTACATCAGCTTTTTTATTTCAGAATATTGTATCCTCTCTACAAAACCAGAGAATCTGGTGTAGTGCAGGAGAATAATACTTGGTGTTCAAAATATCATTGGTACTGTCTAGACCTTGTAGTTCCCAGCAATGGAGGTCTTCCATTCAAAGGGTGTAGCTCCAAACTGTAGGAAGACATAGAATTATGCCTCTATCTGTCATTGTATATACTGGCTGAGGCATTAGTCTGGCCCCCACAACCCTTTATTGATAGGTGTATCAGAGAATAGTGTGGGTTGCCCATTTATTATTTTGCTAATTCTATGTTCAGGAACACATTGTATCGTCTGAGAACATGAGATTGATACACCTCAAAGTAACAGCTCAGTTAATAGCAAAACCAGCATTTGAACCCTGCAATACTCCATCAGCCTCCCCAGGCTTGCCTATCTAGTCTTTACACAGCACAAGCCAGGTTAGGCATCAAGGTTTCCCTCAGTGTACCAAGTAGCAATAATTCATAATTATTGCATCAAACAAATAAATTTGGTGTAAATGGCCCATGTAGGCACGTAAGATAGTGGTACTTGGAAGGAAAGATATAGCCAATGAGGAAAAGGTCACCTATTCTGACAGGGTTGTCTAGGTTTCAGGATAGCAAAGTCTCTTGAATATTTACACTCTGACCTTTCTGGCATGTGGGAGATGTGACTGCCATGCTTGTAGGCAGAAATGTATTCATACATACATATAAAAAGACACCAATCAGCCCTCTCTGGCACATTTTTATAGTGAGGCTGTGGCTTGGATAGAATGCTGTTCAAAATAAAATGGTGTAGTTAAATTTCTACTAAATCTATTCAATTTTGTAGGTGACTTTATTTCTGGAATGGTGTTATCACACTTGGTACTTCTCAGAAAAATTAACAATTGCTGAATATTTTTTTCATCAAAAACATCTGTGCCCAATGATACTGCAACCATTGTTCAGTAACTTTAAATGTTATGTTCTATATGTGTAAGCATTTGGTAGATTAGTCTTAAATTCTCTCCTGTACTTTTGAGCTTATGTCTCAATCACACAATTGCAATGATACCTACCATCTACACTACGATAAAGGGATACTAACATCATGTAAAGATTCACAACACTATTAGAAATGAATTCGAAGTTGAATATTGGAATAACTGCACACCAGTTAATACTGCCAAAATGTGTATCAATTTGATGACTGGATATTGCTATCATGCATGAAATCATCTCTGGCAAGTCAGGGCTGCATTAATTCATCGTGAACGAATGAAAGTAATGTTTGGTTTATTGACAAAAAACATTTTATGAGACAATAAAAAAAATAAAGCTGTGTTTCCAACTACATGCTTCAAATATCTAGGGTTGGTAGGTGGGTTTTTCTTTGTTGTTTTTTAATGGTTTTTTTTTGTTTTGATTTTGTACAGAAATGTACAGGCAGACATCTAGGATCCTATGATTTTACAGTAGAAATATGAAAAACAAAAGAAATGTGAAGCACATGTAAAATATATGAATGACAGTTTTGGATTGTATACCAATAAATGAGGACCTAGATAAACTCCATGAAAAATTTATGAAAGAATATGAAAATTACGGGAAAAATACCTAAAAATTGCCAAAAACTCACAAAATTCACAAAATAGAAATTCTAGGATCAGCCCTGTTTTGCTAAGGTAGGTCAGGTAAATGGAAACAAACCTTCTTTTTAGGCGTCACCAAATTGAAGGATTTACCAATGGAGAGTGAGATACACAACACAAAAAATGTACACAAGCAAAGCCAGAATAGAAATACTTATGTAATGGTGTATGTGGTGATCAAGTCTGCTAAAGCATTAATAAATACTCTCCTGTGAGAACCATATAGCTGCCAGTGCACAACAGGGTCAATGAGGTGATTTTATATTCTAGTGGCAAGGTGCAGAACAACCTCATCCAATCTACCAATCCAATCTGAAGTGGTGAGCATCAGCAGTCAGGAGCCCCTCGACCACTGCAGGCCTAGCTTTAGATTCTTTTTTTTTGAAACAATTTAACTTTATTTGGTCTAGACGATACAGGATGTTTAAAACGATGAATCCAGGTGTATAGAAATTAAACTTCAAGTTTTATATATCATTTTCTGCGCATAAATATTGATGAATAAAGTTACATGCACATGTTTACACACCCTAGATGGCATATATAACAACATATTATAATGTGTTACAGAATTTGTTTGTGACTGGATACCTGGATTAAATAGTAGTTTTACTGGACCAAACAAGTTAGGATAGCACTTCAGCCAAGCTGATATTATGTGCTACCCTTAATGTTTATCACAGATGACTATATCAATTTAAATTACCGGTAACAAGATGGGTTGTTTTATATAATAATAATCACTTTTACATAATCATATAATATATCCCGATTTTGATTTTTGGTACTTAATAATACAACAGTCGTGAAGGTTATCACATATATGTTTGACTAAGGATGATCACATAAAATGCTTTAAGTAAGAACAGCTTTGAATAAAAATTTATATAATTGGTAAGTACCAAGATAGAATAAAATATTAAAGATTACCATAGTATGTAGATTTCTGGATGGATGGCATGGTTTATTATCTACGTAGGTGGGAGGAGACACTCCCTCTGCCAATAGAACCAATAGATTAGTGCACTTTGCTGCCCAAGTGAGGACCAGTGCTGAGTGGCAACCCTTTGAGGATGGCATCCTGCCTCAGGGTTAACATTCTGTATAAATGACCTACCTTTTTAAATCTGAAGAGTTGCTCACTTGTTCTAAATTGGTGCATCATGGGGAAGAAGAGCAGCCCAGAAGGGTCTGCAAGAAACATGAATATACCATTGACTTTGTTCCATTTAAATATAAAATCAACAATAATGTCACAGTGGATCAATGGTTTTTTGGGGCATAAAAGGGTTAGTGGAGACCTAGTGATGGTGGTAGCTGAGTAATGCAGGAGAGGCAGGGAAGAGGCAGTCTACTGCTCAGTTATCATACAGGGCACAACCTAAATTCTACTTGAAGAATGTAAACTATGGTTTCTTTAATCCAAGCAGACTGGTTTAATATGCTATGCATTGAAGGGGGTTATAGCATCATATGAATCCTTCACTCTTCAGACTGCATGAGTATTCATTTTTCAAGATTATGTGTTGCAAACACTGATGGTTAGGCCCCCTCGTTCAACAGCTTTTAGGCTTTATTTATGTTTGGAGGCTTCTGATTATTCAGTTCAATGTAAAATTAACTGAACTGGGCTTGTCTTTAATTTAAATCTCTCCAAATACTTCGGATAGTCATAAACCAATATTTTTCGCCCCATCTTATCGTTTTTGTCAAAGGTCCCAGAAATCATTTACTGGTAATATGGATAGGGGTTGGGACAATATTATAGATATCAGTTTTCTACTATTTTTGTAATGAATTATCTTTCTCAGCAACAAAATCACCCAAATTGTCAATAGTGTTCAATATAAGCTCCCTACACCAAATATAATATCAGGAATTTCGGTCAATGGTGTCATACACCATCTTACATGCTAATATTGACCTTATCAACTGTTGAATCCCTGCATGGCCTAAGTTTGATTATAGGGGCCAATATCCACTGGATGTGGTGACAGTAGCAATGCCAGAAGTCAGAGGTGGGAGTTAGTGGATGTTAATGCTAGTTTTGCTCCAATATTGTATGCTGTGTAAACCACTAAGCCATTGTTGATGTTGCCGTGTTCATATTGGCAACCACAGGGATACTGAAACAGAAAGCTACATTACAAGCATACCCAGGAGGCTTACCTCATGGAAGGGTTTGTACAACATGTATCAATATCTAACTTGGCTACATAGAACCCAGGTATTGTATTCATAGGGAAGACAACAAGCTCACTTAGCACATCAATATCAACGTGACAATATTGTGAATTGAGATGCATCGTCTCTCAAATAACTATTTAAATTGGCAGATGTTACATACTAGACTTTTATCTTTTTAAAGCTGTTAGACCTATTGAAGGCACTTATTTGAAAGGTTAACATTTAGGCTATTTTTATATAGCATTCAACATGTCTAATAGCTGGCAAATTAATGCGTATCCAGCCATTTCTAACAAAGTTAATCTATCGAGAAAAGGAATAGAATTAGGCCCAAGATAGCTCTTTCAAAAAGTATGACATCATCTTCAAGTCGAAGAAGGAATTCCATAATGTTATAGCATTAGAGACCATTAGTTGTAGAGAAACCCATTTGAGGGCAAGTGCTACATTAATGTATATATAGCTATAGTGAGGCCAATGTGAACCTGGCATAGTACAAATTGTTACGGTTACAGTTTAGAGCCACTCCCTCTGAGTCAGTAAACACTCCCAATACACCCCTCGGGTTGGATCCTGCCACACTCAGTATGCTGATACACATTAAGATAGAGCCCATTGCAAGAGACAATGGCTAGTTATCAGTTTTGCTGAATCTATCATGTTATTTCTGCTATGATTACCTATTACAATGACTCTACTACATCCATTAGTTTTAGAGCGAAATAATGTTATACTATAACCTGGGGCCCCATAATGTGAAATGATTTCATTACACTATATTACTGTAGGGGGATAAATGCATTAAGTAGTAAGACTAAAGTTAGTGTTTTCCGACTTTGTTGAGAGAGTGTTTCAAGTCAGAGTTACACAGCTCAGTGTACCAAGACTTAATGTTTTTTCCTGTCAATTCTAGGCTGGTATAATAAGAATCCAACAGGTACAGTATATTGATGGGGCAATTCCATAAAGGGCAATGAATAAACATGCTACTTAATATTATTTCAAAAAGCTAACAAGGCTAAATTGCTATATTTACTGACATATGGTAAAAGATTCACCACATATTGTATCAATGTTAAAATGATCTAGATAATTGCCATGTTTTCTCCGGCAATCATTTCAGAATTTTGCTAATGTGAATGTGAAGTACTCTGCAGTAAATTCAACTTCATCTCAATAGTTGAACTCTTTGCACTCCATGGGCAGAGGCAAATACAAAGAAGTAAAAGAGTAGGCTTGCCCTCTGTTCCCTTCTAACCCCTCCAGTAAATACTGTGTGTTAAAGTGAGGCATTTGTTCTGGCCTTTCCTAGCCAGGCCCATGTCCATAGAATTGACATATGTCTGTCTTTATGTGTCAAGGCAATCACATCTACAGCTAGGAGACCTGGCATCTGTGTTAGCTATGCCTGTTAAGGCTTTAAGGCCTGAGGTATGGCTGAAGCTTTCTGTCCATCAATTTTTTATAATTTACCATTAATTAGAATGTTTGCTGGTAGCCCTCCAACACTATTTTGGTGCATCATGCTGACTCTTCAGATGCAAATTAATACCACAAACCTGCACAATTGACCAATGATAAGTAATTCACAAGTATTGCGCCCATGCACTGTGGAAACAAGTGGGTATTCTGTGTAAGGTATGGTTGCTAGGTGTAAGGGACAGAAGCTGTTTTCTCTCTCTATACTGACCCCTGCACCAACTCTGGCTCTAGGTCCTCGCCTGAGTGTTGCATGAACGAACATTACATCTGATTCACTCTAAGCCCCATGGTTGATTCATGACAGGCAGTCATATAAGTCTGTTAGAATCAGGATGTGGCAGCATCCTGTTTATCCAATAAGACCCTCATAGTTGTCAGTACTTGATGGATGGTATGGGGAGGGTGAATGGTATATCTGCTGGTTGAGTAACATAATATTAGGAGCTTCTATCCATTGATGCGTTGACACTCACAGAGTGATGCTCTGACATTAATATCACTTGTATTGGTAGTGGTCATTATCCTATGGTATAAGAGTAATGGTGAAAGGGTTCCTTAAAATGTAGTTTAACCCTTTAATGGTGTCAAAGGCATCATGCACCCTGATCCTGTAATGCTGGAAATGAGTCATGCACTCATTAAGGTTCCACAAGATGCCCTATTCGTCACCACATTAATGCATGAGGATGATCAAGGTTCCATGTCATGTAAAAAGAGCACTGGGGTAGCATACAAACTGGGAAACAAGGGAAGTGAAAAAAAAAGAATTAAAACCAAAGGGCTGATTCAAAGTGATGAGACATTAATCAGTTTAGGAATTGACTATTGCAAGGACCTAGAACCAGAGTTGGTGCAGGGGTCAGTAGAGAGAGAGAAACAGCTTCTGTCCCTTACACCTAGCAATCATACCTTACACAGAAAACATCTCTTCTAGCTTAAAGCTTTATATGAGCGCCATAGCACTTAGTATACTCATAAACACGCTACTTAATATTATTTCAAAAAGCTAACAAGGCTAAATTGCTATATTTACTGACATATGGTAATAGATTCACCACATATTGTCTTCATCTCAATAGTTGAACTCTTTGCACTCCATGGGCAGAGGCAAATACAAAGAATTAAAAGAGTAGGCTTGCCCTCTGTTCCCTTCTAGCCCCTCCAGTAAATACTGTGTGTCCAAGTGAGGCATTTGTTCTGGCCTTTCCTAGCCAGGCCCATGTCCATAGAATTGACATATGTCTGTCTTTATGTGTCAAGGCAATCACATCTACAGCTAGGAGACCTGGCATCTGTGTTAGCTATGCCTGTTAAGGCTTTAAGGCCTGAGGTATGGCTGAAGCTTTCTTTCCATCCGTTTTTACAATTTACCATTAATTAGAATGTTTGCTGGTAGCCCTCCAGCACTATTTTGGTGCATCATGCTGACTCTTCAGGTGCAAATCAATACTACAAACCTGCACAATACTTGAATGGAGCAATGACAAGTAATTCAGTAGTGTTGCATTCATGCACTGTGGCAACAAGTGGGTATACCAAGAACTATAGCTCTCTTAAAGGATTTTAAAAGCAAGAACTAAGAAGTGGTGCTTTCTGTGTAAGGTATGGTTGTTAGGTGTTAGGGACAGAAGCTGCTCTCCCTATACTGCCCTCTGCAACACACTCTCATGTACCAACTTCTTTTTACAATACTTTGAATCTGGATTGAATTTCTTTCAACGTGACCATCCTCATGTATTAATATGGTGCTTAACAGGGCATCTTTCATCATGCGTGAATGACTTTTGTCAGGCATCACAAGAACAGGACAAAGATGCACTTTGACCCCATTAATGGGTTAAATTGCATTTTAAGGAACTCTTTACACCAGAACTTACATCCAATCTCAGAAACGAGAGCAACTCAGCTGATCAGGTCATTGAAAGAATAACAATTGATTTTCAATGACTTTGCATGGGGTTCTGATTACAAACAATATCTGCTGACACTTTCTCAACTGACTGTACCTGCAGTTGCAGTCTACTAGACTGACAATATATACACCTCTAAAATGTAAGAAGACCTAAAATGCCTCTGTCTGTCACGGCACTGGTCGAGTCATGCATGTTCCCTAAAATGCCTTATTGAATCCAGTACAGCCTACATTACTGGAATATATGTTGCCTTATTGGGTAAGTGAAGAGCAATGGTGTTGCTTGCTGAGTAATGAGCACACTGAACACCTGGATCGATTGACTGCCTCAAGCCTGTGTATGGGTTTGTAGGCTTGTATATGATCATAATGGAGAGTGTAGTAATTGAAGTCCGTGTTCCTACCTCCGCCCACTAATGTGGAGTCACACTCCAGTGTGAATGAGAGCTGAGGCGGCCTGAAAAGGTGTATACCATTAGCCTTAGCTGAGTATTGTCGAAACCAAGAGATATCAGCTTTACATGGTTTTGTGATATATATCTGTTGTGTTGATGATTCAGAAGGTTTTTGGGTATTTTAGAGCATAAGTATTTGTTCGTGTAACATTCAGTGTAAAATGTCACTCAAATGTCCATCCAACAGTAAAACTAAAACCCTCCCATATTCTAAACTAATATAGTTAATACATTATACTTACTCTGCTAAGAATTGAGGGGCACTAGGGTGGTTAAGCTGCCGCAAAGATTTTTTTGCTGTAGCCTGAAGTCTTCCTCTTATACCAATGAGTGCATCCGTATACACATTTTTCTGTCGGATGGACATTTTGCACTTTTGCTGTTGGAATGACAAATTTCTTAATCTCAAAGTAATGCATTTGGATGCATCCTTTATGTTTTAAATCAAGCACAGTCATCCCTTGAACACTATTAAATATTATTTGTACCAAAAGTCCCCCCATAAGTGTGTTTTATACACTATAATATGAAAAAAAGTGTCCATCCGACAGATAAAGTGTGAATTTTAGGGTAACTTTGAGCTAATGCTGTGCCAAGTTGGTGGTCCATTAGGTTATGATGATCATTATTTCGTAGAGTAGGCATGCTGAACATAATGTAGATTGATTTTAATGAGTATTTAAGCATTTTCTAGAGAACTAGAGGGAAAATAGCATTTTTGACAAGAATTTTCATTTTTTCACAAGATGGCTGAATTTTATAAGCCTATATCTCAAAAAGATTTTGAACAGTGATGTTTATTCATGAGCTTACTAAACTTGTATACGGTAACAGCTGGTAAAAAAATTAGAAGTTTCTGTGGTGTATATATTGATAACAAAATCATATCACTGATTAAATCTGTAGGATGGACACAAAAAGTGACAAGTTGCTATCACACAGCTATAAAAATGGAACTGGTAGGGATAACTGTATAATTGGTGGTTCCAAAGAGCCAAGACATTGTTCTCTCAATGTAATAAAGTGATTAATTCCTTTTCTGACTTTCATATTTCTCAGGGAGATTTGTACGTCCCCAGGAAATCTGTCCCATATGTGAGTCCATTTTCTGGGGCTTTGCGTAATGTTTCAAGTCTCATACACATGAACTTCCTGGAGTGTGGTATACATTTTGATATGTGAGTGAGTTTGCCAACTAAGGATTGAAGTTGTGTTTTTTTTTGTAGCAAACTTGGTAGCTTGCCAGCGTTCACACTCTTGTAGTACCTCACTAGGATCAGGTATTGTGAGCATCACATCAATAGTGTTTAACCTAAAACCCAGTCATTCCACATATTGTGAAGGCGGTTCCCATTTCTTTTGGTGAGAGTTTAATTCCAAGTTTATCAGCGAGTGAAATGAATGCGTTGTAGGCTTCAGTAGCTTCATCATATGACTTTGCTGCACCACAAAAGTAGCTTAGAGACCAGAAGCCTTGTTTGGCAAACATGTACACTATTGCTGAGGTGGTTCTTTGACAAGCTAGACTGGAGAGTCTGACACCAAAGGAAGGACATGTGTCAATGTAGTATAGTCCTCTATGTTTAAGGCAGAGGAGTGGTATATCCAGTACTTGTATCTTAAGTTGATGATAGGCCCTGGCCATGTGTGCCTTGTAAATATAGCAGCCTTGTCCTAAGACTGTAACCTTGGTAACCAGGTTGGCAATAGACGGTAGGGTATAAGGCCTATGTTGGCCATCTATACAATTTTTTGTAACACCAGAGTTCATGCCAGTGCCTTCTGGATAAGACAAATCCAGTACAACACGTCGAGAGAGTGAGTCCTTTTTTGGTTGAGTCATAAGTGGAGCAACATTAAACCATGGTTTGAAAGGTGGTTCCTGGAAGGGACCAATTAGACCTCCCAAATCCATTTCAGTTCCTAATGAACTCATCTATGTAGGATGGATATTTGAATGCAGACTCATGATTTATCTGAGTAGACACAGGTGGGGCCTCTGCAGTGTTACCTACTGGCCACCCATACTTTAAGTAGTCACAGATATCGTAGTCGTAGGCTAGCGGTCTGTATGACCTTCCCTTCAATATAGTCATCGTGAGTAGTATGTAGAGTAGGGCTTACACTAAAGGTAGGGCTGTAAGTAGTAGTAGTATTGAAAGTATTCTCAATGTTATTTACACCTGAGGAGGTAGTGTTATACACTACACTAGTAGATCTTGTAGACTCAGCCCCCACACCAGGTGTAGAGTGAGGCCTGGCTTCTACTTCAAAGCCTAGATCCACAGGCTGGTGTAAGCTGGGGGTAGCTGGCTCATTCTTGAAAGGAGGGTTCCTTGTCACCAGGTGGTTTGCAGAGGCCCCAGCAGAGGCACGAGGTGAAATCATGGAAGTGCAATTTCTGTATGTTACGGCGGCAACATTCAGCTACAGTGGTGTCCATATTGGATTCCTCTGTCCACATGACCATCTCATTTACTACAGCCTTGACGGGCGTTATATGCCTGACATGGGATGTCAGTACGTCCTGCTGAGCTATGTGATACTCTGGGTTTTCTACCCGCATTCTGATTATTGTTATTGGTCTGGGCTGTAGTGGAAGGTTCTGCCTTAGGCTGCAACTTAGATTTACCCTTGTTCTTTTTAGATGATGCCTCAGCTGCTTCTACAGTGGAAAAGAGGTTACCTGCTCTAACCCTAGCTACTTCAGACCTCGAATAGATGCACTGTTTTGACATGTAGATATTTCATCAGCTATAGCAGAGAGGACTTCCTCTGACCAATACCCGATTTGTTCCCACTCATAATCTTTACCATCAGCAATTATGTGACACATGTACTCTGCTATCATAGGGTTATCCTGAGGTAGAATACGCCTATCCTTCATCAACCTTGTAAGCCCAAAGAGATATTCCAGATGTTCTAGCATGTGCCACCCCATCTTAACTCGTAGGGGGCCACGGAAGATAAAATCATGCGCATTGGTAGGCTTACCCTTTATGGATGACAGCTGACGAGTAGTTGAGGTGAGAATGCTACTATTGCTAGCGACCATCTCAGTGACTGAAGCCTGGACATTGTCATGGAAACTCATAGGCAGGGTGTACGACTGGTCATAGCCTGCTGTATAGATGTAGTGAACTCATCTTGTTTGGGTAGTGCAGTTGTACTGTTAGAAGTTACAGATTGAGCAGTGCCGCACGCTGTAGGCTGGCTTGAGTAGATGCAGCATTGAGGGGTACTTGTGCCACACCCACCATGGCAGATGCACTAGTTGTCCTGGCGGTAGCAGTCCAAGCTAGATCTAGGTGTATTACCTCCAGAAGGTGAATTTACGACTACATGCTGTATATCTTGACTATTGTCTTGTTGTGAAGTCTGGGCAGTAGGTTTTAGAGAGTTTATGGCAGCTAATATTTCATTATAGATTTAATATAGCTTTCTGTTCTTTGAAAAACTACTCCATATGTAGACTCTTATTGATTCACTCAGTGTATTTTGAATTTCGAGTGAAAAAAAAGGAATTTAATTACGGATTACAGAACATAGAAATTGGACATTCAGGAACCCATCTGAGGACAAGGGCTACATTACACTGTATATATTTCTAAAATGAGGCCAATGTGAACACAGCATAGTCCACAGTGTTACTGTACAGTTTGGAGCCACTCCCTCTGAGTCAGTAATCATTCTCAGTAAGTTGGTAAAGTAGGGTCCTCGTACACTCAGGGCATTTCTACACATGTGGATGAGGCCATAGCTTAAATAAATGCAAACTATTCAATTACAGTGACCGCTAAGCTACATCCATCGAACTCTTGGTCTCAATAATGATACATAACACTTTATAGGAGGAAACGCATCTAAAGGGCATTGAGGTTACCTACATTGGTTCTTGTTTTTATCCCTGTCCTTTCCCTTTTAACCTTATGAAATACTTAACATGGAATATATTGGTCATGCGAGATTCTATCTTATGACAGTTACTAGTAATAGCTTGTATATATATATATATATATATATATATATATATATATATATATATATATATATATATAAGTTACTCCTCCTTTTTGTAGCACTCAACTCAGGGGGGAGAATTTAGATTATTTTGATAAAGTTTTATAGTGTCAATGTCTCACCAATGAAGCATATCCTCAAAACACAGATACTATAGGCTACCCATCCTCATACCTAAGTCACATCTTATATGCAGGGTTCATAGTTTATAGTTTTGTAAAGAGGTCTTTAGGCATATATATTTTTCCAAGCTATAAATTGCTCATTTCTTTCTGTCATTAATGAGCGCTGATAAATCATATCAATGTTATACATGTACAATGGCCATGTTTCTTTAGTGACTCATGTCTCATTGATATTGTTATAATTTTGAAATCCTATTCAGGTAAATGAAAGAATCCAAAATTTAAAGGTAATGACTTGGCTTTGATACATACTCTGATATAGTGTAAAAAATCCTATACCTTATGATTATTCTAAGTGGTGAGACAGAAATTGTCATACTAGTATTTGTGCATGATCAAGTTGTCATATGAGAAATATCATATGACTAGTGGTATATAGTGTAAATCCAACAGGCTCTTATAAATAGTGTTATTTCCAGTTATCACTGGTTTATTCAGCTTTAGGCAACATGTAAGAAATATCAATCACACAGTTGTTAATATGCAGGTAATTTCCACATACAGTAAATATACAATAGTTCATAGAGTATAATGTTCTGTTCCACTCCACCTGTGAGGTAATAATAATACAATGTCCAGCATAGTTCTAGGTGGGTTCCCACACCTAGCTCCTGACCTGCTGCTTAGAGGAATAATGTAATAATGAATAACTTTACCCTCTGGTGGATGTCTTGAGGAAGATAGCCTCTGGCCACTAATGATGGAAACCAATGCCTGTCTAGCATAGTTTCACCATAGTGCAGTGGTATAGCAGGTAGCAGGAGATGACTGGAGATGTTACCTCTGGAGCGGTTCTGGGTGTTCTGCTCTCTAGGAGGTGCAGCCAGGCTATTTGTACCAAATCTTGGCATTGCACCTCAGACTGACTGGGGCCAGTGGCATCTGCCTAACTCTGCAATTGTTTGAGGGGGGTCTTTCATGTGTCACAGGGTGCACAAAGGACCCCCATGGACGCCGCTATGTCCCCCATTGTCCTGGTCGGTTCTGTAACTTCAGACCCTCATATCTCAAAAGTTTACGCTGCTATAACCGCCATTTTGCGCATGCGCTGACTTGAATATGCCAAGTTATTAATGCCCGCTTGCCGGGCGCGTAACTCGCGCTGGTTCGTCTGTAGCGCATTCGGAGGTTGAATCAGTCTCCATGGCGTAACTTCCTTAATAATAGGAGTTCCGCCTTGATCTTGGGCTCATTTTGATCGTCTAATTATGGGCTTTCCATAAATGCTTTGATATTTGACCTAGGTTGCTCAGAAGCGACGCTAGAGCGACCAGAAGGTTATGGCGTCGTGACTTATGTAAGCTATTGTTCAGTGTTTGGGTGCTCAGACACCCATGACGGCGTCAGTGGTGCCCAGGCACCCCTAACGGCTGTTTGCATTCACTTACAAGTTATTATATAGTGCCCTGGGTGATGTAACTTGTGTATATTTGATATAGCTGGTGTGCAGTGGAGCATGAACGCTCTTATACAAAGTTTGAGCGCTCTTATAGCTCTTAGAACCAACCTATGTATTTATACAATACATTGTTTGATCAATACAATAATATGTCACAATTTATGAGATAATAAAATGGTATATGATAAAATCTTCAGAATATAACAATTTGTACATGCACATATATGAATACTGTGCATACAGGAGCACCCTATTGAATACAAAGAAGAGGAAGACATATAGGTGTGCCCAGCCTCCCTTTAACCCTAAACACTGTTACTCCCTTTGAGGCATTTGTGCCAGACTCTGTGACGCCTACATCCACAGAATTGACATATGTCTGTGTCTATATTTGTCAAGGCAATTGTATCTACAGCCAGAAGAGCTGTCCCATGTGTGGCGTACAGCTATTACTCCTTTAGAGAGGGGTAGAACATTTTCCAGACCTTCTGCACATTTTCAACACCATTCTCTAACCAGTGCTGGTGATCCATTAGATCTACATAGGAACATCATGCTAACCATACATGAGTGTATCAATCTGATAGGCAATAAACACTGGCAAGCTACCTAAAATACCAACAAGTGGCATTATTCCTTAATACACATTGCAGCCCTCAGAGGGTACAGCTAGAAGTGCGGCTTTCTGTGTAAGATATGGTTGTTAGGTGTGAGAGGCGGAAACCACATTCTCTATGCTGAACCCTGCTAGTCCATTGTGTCATGTACCAAAAATAGTTCTCAGTCCTAAGGGTACCAATATCTTTAAAATGACTGTGATCAATACTTTATGCTTTGGTTTGAGTTCTTCCAATTTCCATGTTTTCCCCTTTTATGCTACTGGTGTGCTGATTTAACGAAGTCTTATAAAAATCCACTTTTTATAAAAGCATACAAACATCACAGGGGATCTGGTTCAAATCTCTTTTTTACCTGCTGCATTGGTCATTGCTTTGGGTGACCAAAGTTGGCTGCATTAATACATCATGCTTACTTAACCCTGCAGATGTCTATGAACCTTTTCATGCACCTTGACAACAAAAGCAAATATTACCCTGATTTAGCATTAAAGCTACATTTCATAACTCCTTACATCAACTTTTTCATTTCAGAATCCTCTTTACAAAACCAGAGAATCTGGTGTAGTGCAGGAGAATAATACTTAGTTTTCAAAATGCCATTGGTACTGTCTAGACCTTGTAGTTCCCAGCAATGGAGGTCTTCCATTCAAAGGGTGTAGCTCCAAACTGTAAGAACCTAGAATTATGCCTCTATCTGGCACTGTATATACTGGCTGAGGCATTAGTCTGGCCCCCACGACCCTTTATTGATAGGTGTATCAGAGAATAGTGTGGGTTGCCCATTTATCATTTTGCTAATTCTATGTTCAGGAATACATGTATCGTCTGAGAACATGAGATTGATACACCTCAAAGTAACAGCTCAGTTAATAGCAAAACCAGCATTTGAACCCTGCAATACTCCACCAGCCTCCCCAGCCTTGTCTATTTAGACTTTACACAGCACAAGCCAGGTTAGGCATCAAGGTTTCCCTCAGTGTACTAAGTAGCAATATACATAATATTGCATCAAAAGCATTTGGTGTAAATGGCCCATGTAGGCACGTAAGATAGTGGTACTTGGAAGGAAAGATATAGCCAATGAGGAAAAGGTCACCTATTCTGACAGGGTTGTCTAGGTTTCAGGATAGCAAAATCTCTTCAATATTTACTCTCTGACCTTTCTGGCATGTGGGAGATGTGACTGCCATGCTTGTAGGCAGAAATGTGTTCATACATACATATAAAATACACCAATCAGCCCTGTCTGGCATGCTTTTATAGTGAGGCTGTGCCAGCTGTGGCTTGGATAGAATGCTGTTCAAAATATAGTAAAATGGTGTAGTTAAATTTCTACTAAATCTATTCAATTTTGTAGATGGCTTCATTTCTGGAATGGTGTTATCACACTTGATACTTCTCAGAAAAATTAACAATTGCAGAATATTTTTTTTTCAAGAACATCTGTGCTCAATGATACTGCAACCAGTGTTCAGCATTTTTAAATTTTATGTTCTATATGTGTAAGCATTTTGTAGATCTGTCTTAAATTCTCTCCGGTACTTTTGAGCTTATGCCTCAATCACACAATTGCAATGATAACTGCCATCTACACTACAATAAAGAGATACTAATATTATGTAAAGATTCACAACACTATTAGAAATGAATTTGAAGTTGAATACTGGAATAACTGGACACCAGTTAATACTGCCAAAATGTGTATCAATTTGATGTCTGGATATTGTTATCATGCATGAAATCATCTCTGGCAAGTCAGGGCTGCATTAATACATTGTGAACAATTGAAAGTAATGTTTGGCTTATTGACAAAAAAAACCATTTTATGAGATTATATTTATAACTATCTTTTTAAATCCACTATGATTCCCTGACATGATGCATCTTAATCACCAAATCAAAAGATTTACCAATGGAGAGTGAGATACACAACACAAAAATGTACACAAACAAAGCCAGAATAGAAATACTTATGTAATGGTGTATGTGGTGATCAAGTCTGCTAAAGCATTAATAAATACTCTCCTGTGAGAACCATATAGCTGCCAGTGCACAACAGGGTCAATGAGGTGATTTTATATTCTAGTGGCAAGGTGCAGAACAACCTCATCCAATCTACCAATCCAATCTGAAGTGGTGAGCATCAGCAGTCAACCACTACAGGCCTAGCTTAAGATTTTTTTTTTTTTGAATAAATTTAACTTTATTTGGTCTAGATGATACAGGATGTTTAAAACGATGAATCCAGGTGTATAGAAATTAAACTTCAAGTTTTATATATCATTTTCTGTGCATAAATATCAATGAATAAAGTTACATGCACATGTTTACACACCCTAGATGGCATATATAACAACATATTATAATGTGTTACAGAATTTGTTTGTGACTGGATACCTGGATTAAATAGTAGTTTTACTGGACCAAACCAGTTAGGATAGCACTTCAGCCAAGCTGATATTATGTGATACCCTTTATGTTTATCACAGATGACTATATCAATTTAAAGTACCGGTAACAAGATGGGTTGTTTTATATAATAATAATCAATTTTACAAAATCATATAATATATCCCAATTTTGATTTTTGGTACTTAATAATACAACAGTCGTGAAGGTTATCACATATATGTTTGACCAATTATTATCACATAAAATGCTTTGAATAAAACTTTATATAATTGGTAAGTACCAAGATAAAATAAAATAATAAAGATTACCATAGTATATAGACTTCTGGATGGATGGCATGGTTTATTATCTACGTAGGTGGGAGGAGACCCTCCCTCTGCCAATAGAACCAATAGATTAGTGCACTCTGGTGACCAGGTGATGACCTGTGCTGAGTGGTACCCCTTTCAGGATGGCATCTTGCCTCAGGGTTAACATTCTGTATAAATGGACTACTGTTTTAAATCTTAAGAGCTTCTCACTAGTCCTAAATTGGTGCATCATGGGAAAGAAGAGCAGCCCAATAGGGTCTGCATGAAACATAAATATACCATTGACTTTGTTCCATTTAAATATAAAGTCAACAATAATGCACAGTGCATCAATGTTTTTTTGGGGCATAAAAGGGTTAGTGGAGACCTAGTGATGGTGGTAGCTGAGTAATGCAGGAGGGGAAGGAAGAGGCAGTCTACTGGTCACTTACCATACAGGGCACAGCCTTAATTCTACTTGAAGAATGTAAACTGTGGTTTCTTTAGTCCAAGCAGACTGGTTCAATATGCTATGCATTGAAGGGGGTTATAGCATCATATGAATCCTTCACTCTTCAGACTTCATGAGTATTCATTTTTCAAGATTATGTGTTGCACACAATGACTAATACTTTGGATAGTCATAAATCAATATTTTTCCCCCCATCTTATCATTTTTGTCAAAGGTCCCAGAAATCATTTACTGGTAATATGTACTCAGATAGGGGCTGGGACAATATTATAGATATCAGTTTTCTACTATTTTTGTAATGAATTATCTTTCTCAGCAACAAAATCACTCAAATTATCAATAGTGATCAATATAAGCCCCCTACACCAAATAAAATATCAGGAATTTTGGTCAATGGTGTCATACACCATCTAACATGCTAATATTGACCTTATCAACTGTTGAATCCCTGCATGGCCTAAGTTTGATTATAGGGGCCAATGTCCACCGGTAATGCTGACAGTAGCAATGCCAGACGTCAGAGGTGGGAGTTGGTGGATGTTAATGCTAGTTTTGCTCCAGTATTGTGTGCTGTGGAAACCACTAAGCCATTGTTGATGTTGCCGTGTTCATATTGGCAACCACTGAAAGCTACATCACAAGCATACCCAGGACGCTTACCTCATGGAAGGTTTTGTACAACATGTATCAATATCTAACTTGGCTACATAGAACCCAGCTATTGTATTCATAGGGAAGACAACAAGCTCACTTAGCACATCAATATCAACGTGACAATATTGTGAATTCAGATGCATCGTCTCTCAAATAACTATTTAAATTGGTAGACGTTACATACTAGACTTTTACCTTTTTAAAGCTGTTAGACGTATTGAAGGCTCTTATTTGAAAGGTTTACATTTAGGCTATTTTTATATAGCATTCAACATGTCTAAAAGTTCGCAAATTGATGCATATCCAGCCATTTCTAACAAAGTTAATCTATGGAGAAAAGGAATAGAATTAGGCCCAAGATAGCTCTTTCAAAAAGTATTACATCAACTTCAAGTTGAAGAAGGAATTCCATAATGTTCAAACATAAGGGATCATTAGTTGTAGAGAAACCTATTTGAGGGCAAGTGCTACATTAATGTATAAAGCTATAGTGAGACCAATGTGAACATGGCATAGTGCAAATTGTTACGGTTACGGTTTGGAGCCACTCCCTCTGAGTCAGTAAACACTCCCAATACACCCCTTGAGTAGGATCCTGCCACACTCAGTATGCTGATACACATTCAGATAGAGCCCATTGCAAGAGACAATGGCTAGTTATCAGTTTTGCTGAATCTATCATGTTATTTCTGCTATGATTACCTATTACAATGACTCTACTACATCCATTAGTTTTAGGGCGAAATAATGTTATACTATAACCTGGGGCCCCATAATGTGAAATGATTTCATTACACTATATTACTGTATGGGGATAAATTCATTAAGTAGTAAGACAAAAGTTAGTGTTTTCCGACTTTGTTGAGAGAGTGTTTCAAGTCAGAGTTACACAGCTCAGTGTACTAAGACTTAATGTTTTTTCCTGTCAATTCTAGGCTGGTATAATAAGAATCAAACAGGTACAGTACATTGATGGGGCAATTCCATAAAGGGCAATGAATAAACATGCTACTTAATATGATTTCGAAAAGCTAACGAGGCTAAATTGCTATATTTACTGACATATGGTAATAGATTCACCACATATTGTATCAATGTTAAAATGATCTAGATAATTGCCATGTTTTCTCCGGCAATCATTTCAGAATTTTGCTAATGTGAATGTGAAGTACTCTGCAGTAAATTCAACTTCATCTCAATAGTTGAACTCTTTGCACTCCATGGGCAGAGGCAAATACAAAGAATTAAAAGAGTAGGCTTGCCCTCTGTTCCCTTCTAGCCCCTCCAGTAAATACTGTGTATCCAAGTGAGGCATTTGTTCTGGCCTTTCCTAGCCAGGCCCATGTCCATAGAATTGACATATGTCTGTTTTTATGTGTCAAGGCAATCACATCTACAGCTAGGAGACCTGGCATCGCTGTTAGCTATGCCTGTTAAGTCTTTAATGCCTGAGGTATGGCTGAAGCTTTCCTTCCATCTGTTTTTACAATTTACCATTAATTAGAATGTTCGATGGTAGCCCTCCAACACTATTTTGGTGCATCATGCTGACTCTTCAGATGCAAATCAATACTACAAACCTTCACAATGCTTGAATGGAGCAATGACAAGTAATTTAGTAGTGTTGCACTCATGCACTGTGGCAACAAGTGGGTATACCAAGAACTATAGCGCTCTTAAAGGATTAAGCAAGAACTAAGAAGTGGTGCTTTCTGTGTAAGGTATGATTGTTAGGTGTTAGGGACAGAAGCTGCTCTCCCTATACTGCCCTCTGCAACACACTCTCATGTACCAACCTTTTGTTTTTACAATACTTTGAATCTGGATTGAATTTCTTCCAACTTGACCATCCTCATGTATTAATATGGTGCTTAACAGGGCATCTTTCATCATGGGTGAATGACTTTTGTCAAGCATCACCAGAACAGGACAAAGATGCACTTTGACACCATTAATGAGTTAAATTGCATTTTAAGGAACTCTTTACACCAGAACTTACATCCAATCTCAGAAACGAGAGCAACTCAGCTGATCAGGTCATTGAAAGAATAAAATTGATTTTCAATAACCTTGCATGGGGTTCTGATTACAAACAATATCTGCTGACACTTTCTCAACTGACTGTACCTGCAGTTGCAGTCTACGAGACTGACAATGTAAGAAGACCTAAAATGCCTCTGTCTGTCACGGCACTGGTCGAGTCATGCATGTTCCCTAAAATGCCTTATTGAATCCAGTACAGCCTACATTACTGGAATATATGTTGCCATTATTGGGTAAGTGAAGAGCAATGGTGTAATGAGCACACTGAACACCTGGATCAATTTACTGCCTCAAGCCTGTGTATGGGTTTGTAGGCTTGTATATGATCATAATGGAGAGTGTAGTAATTGAAGTCCGTGTTCCTACCTCCGCCCACTAATGTGGAGTCACACTCCAGTGTGAATGAGAGCTGAGGCAGCCTGAAAAGGTGTATACCATTAGCCTTAGCTGAGTATTGTTGAAACCAAGAGATATCAGCTTTACATGGTTTTGTGATATATATCTGTTGTGTTAATGATTCAGAAGGTTTTTGGGTATTTTAGAGCATAAGTATTTGTTCGTGTAACATTCAGTGTAAAATGACACTCAAATGTCCATCCAACAGTAAAACGAAAACCCTCCCATATTCTAAACTAAGATAGTTAATACATTATCCTTACTCTGCTCAGAATTGAGGGGAACTAGGGTAGTTAAGCTGCCGCAAAGATTTTTTTGCTGTAGCCTGAAGTCTTCCTCTTATACCAATGAGTGCATCCGTATACACATTTTTCTGTCGGATGGACATTTTGCACTTTTGCTGTTGGAATGACAAATTTCTTAATCTCAAAGTAATGCATTTGGATGCATCCTTTATGTTTTAAATCAAGCACAGTCATCCCTTGAACACTATTAAATAACATTTGTACCAAAAGTCTCCCCATAAGTGTGTTTTATACACTATAATATGAAAAAAAGTGTCCATCCGACTGATAAAGTCTGAATTTTAGGGTAATTTTAAGCTAATGCTGTGCCAAGTTGGTGGTTATTTCGTAGAGTAGGCATGCTGAACTTAATGTAGATTGATTTTAATGAGTATTTAAGCATTTTCTAGAGAACTAGAGGGAAAATAGCATTTTTGACAAGAATTTTCATTTTTTCACAAGATGGCTGAATTTCATCAGCCTATATCTCAAAAAAATTTTGAACAGTGATGTTTATTCATGAGCTTACTAAACTTGTATACTGTAACAGCTGGTTAACAAAATTAGAAGTTTCTGTGGTGTATATATTGATAACAAAATCATATCACTGATTAAATCTGTCGGATGGACACAAAAAGTGACAAATTGCTATCACACAGCTAAAAAAATGGAACCGGTAGGGATAACTGTGTATAATTGGTGGTTCCAAAGAGCCAAGACATTGTTCTCTTAATGTAATAAAGTGAATAATTCCTTTTCTGACTTTCATATTTGGGGCCTTTCTCAGGGAGATTTTTACGTCCCCAGGAAATCTGTCTGATATGTGAGTCCATTTTCTGGGGCTTTGCGTAATGTTTCAAGTCTCCTACACATGAACTTCCTGGAGTGTGGTATACATTTTGATATGTGAGTGAGTTTGCCAACTAAGGATTGAAGTTGTGTTTTTTTTTGTAGCAAACTTGGTAGCTTGCCAGCGTTCACACTCTTGTAGTACCTCACTAGGATCAGGTATTGTGAGCATCACATCAATAGTGTTTAACCTAAAACCCAGCCATTCCACATATTGTGAAGGCGGTTCCCATTTCTTTTGGTGAGAGTTTAATTCCAAGTTTATCAGCGAGTGAAATGAACGCGTTGTAGGCTTCAGTAGCTTCATCATATGACTTTGCTGCACCACAAAAGTAGCTTAGAGACCAGAAGCCTTGTTTGGCAAACATGTACACTATTGCTGAGGTGGTTCTTTGACAAGCTAGACTGGAGAGTCTGCCGCCAAAGGAAGGACATGTGTCAATGTAGTATAGTCCTCTATGTTTAAGGGCGAGGAGTGGTATATCCAGTACTTATATCTTAAGTTGATGATAGGCCCTGGCCATGTGTGCCTTGTAAATATAGCAGCCTTGTCCTAAGACTGTAACCTTGGTAACCAGGTCGGCAATAGACGGTAGGGTATAAGGCCTATGTTGGCCATCTATACAATTTTTTGTAACACCAGAGTTCATGCCAGCGCCGCTGGGATAAGACAAATCTAGTAAGACACGTCGAGAGAGTGAGTCCTTTTTTGGTTGAGTCATAAGTAGAGCAACATTAAACCATGGTTTGAAAGGTGGTTCCTGGAAGGGACCAATTAGACCATTTCAGTTCCTAAGGGGTTCGAGGGGTGGATAAGCCACCGAGGACACCAGGGGAGTTTAGTTCTATATTTATTTTATGTTTTTAGAGGTTTAAATAAGGAAAAATTATCAAAATCCGGTACCGTAGTTCCCCGTAAAAGCGCCGGTCCGCCATTTTGAATGTTTACATGCACCCAGAACGAGGCTGCAGTGGTGGATCGGCCACTGTGGTGGATCAGCACACGTTACGCCACTGGGGGTGTGTGGATCGGCCGTGCAATGCTATCTCTACGGGAAGAAGTTATTCACATAAAATAAAAGAGGTTACCTGCTCTAACCCTAGCTACTTCAGACCTCTTAGCTTGAATGGATGCACTGTTTTGCCATGTAGATAGTTCATCAGCTATAGCAGAGAGGACTTCCTCTGACCAATACCCGATTTGTTCCCACTCATAATCTTTACCATCAGCAATTATGTGACACATGTACTCTGCTATCATAGGGTTATCCTGAGGTAGAGTACGCCTATCCTTCATCAACCTTGTAAGCCCAAAGAGATATTCCAGATGTTCTAGCATGTGCAACCCCGTCTTAACTCGTAGGGGGCCACGGAAGATAAAATCATACGCATTGGTAGGCTTACCTTTTATGGATGACAGCTGATGAATAGTTGAGGTGAGAATGCTACTATTGCTAGCGACCATCTCAGTGACTGAAGCCGGGACGTTGTCATGGAAACTCATAGGCAGGGTGTACGACTGGTCATAGCCTGCTGTATAGATGTAGTGAACTCATCTTGTTTGGGTAGTGCAGTTATAGTGTTAGAAGTTACAGATTGAGCAGTGCCGCACGCTGTAGGGTGGCTTGAGTAGATGCAGCATTGAGGGGTACTTGTGCTGCACCCACCATGGCAGATGCACTAGTTGTCCTGGCGGTAGCAGTCCAAGCTAGATCTAGGTGTATTACCTCCAGAAGGTGAATTTACGACTGCATGCTGTATATCTTGACTATTGTCTTGTTGTGAAGTCTGGGCAGTAGGTTTTAGAGAGTTTATGGCAGCTAAAATTTCATTATTTTGGTCCCAGAGAGCGACAACGTGGTCCTCAATTTGCCCGAATTGTGCACCCAGATCCACCCCATTATCACTTTTCTTTAACCTACTGACTGTTTTCTTGTTGTTATTAGCTAGCTGCCTTCTTCTTTACAGGAGGTGCAGGAGGTGTTGTAGAGTTATTACATTTCATTATTGAGGTCTGATGGCCTAAAATACTTTGTGATATGGACAGATTAAAAAGTTTATAAACTGTGATCAATGTTTTCAGCGGTGTGGTCGAAAAGGGACTGAAGTTGTAACCCGTTGAAACAGTAGAGTGAGCTCTAAAATCCACCACCAGATGGAGACACATTGAATGATGTTTGTAGTCAAGTATAGTTCATTAACTTCCTACTAGGTTGGGTAATTAATTCCAGTGTCCAGGCTCATTAACTGCAATTTGTCAATTACTACTAATTCAGGAAGTGTAGGCAAAGGGCAATGAACTGCCCGGCTACAGACCACAGTCTACAAACCCACTTACCCAATATATTCTATATGCCTTTCAAGGGCATGGGGACTCATCAGTTTATTGGTGGGAAGAGAGGGGATGGTGGCTAATGTGTTACTCAGTCAGCAGACATAACATTAAGCCTTCTCCATACCATCCATTAAGCACTGACCACTACGAGGGTCATATTGGATAAAGTGGATGCAGTTATTTCCTTATTCTTACAGATTTATCTGGCCACCTCTCGTGAATCAACCTCTGGGCTTAGTGGGAAATAGATTTAATATAGCTTTCTCTGATTTGCAGCTCATTTAGGACAGCTGATATATCAAGGGAGATGATGGGTAAAGCAATTGGAAGATTCTCAGTGTTTATGTTCACGGGATTTTTTTGCAAAGTATTTTTACTCTTCTTGATTGCCATGTTCACTCTGTCTGGGAATTTAGGGATTCATCAGTTGGGGGAAACAATTGGAAATAAAATATGATTTGTGCACAAGTGTGAAATGTTGATTTAATTTCAGCTTAGTTAATTTTGCTATAATGATGATAAGAATATCAGTGATTTATTGTTTCTTTAGTTTATAGGATGTGTTGTCTTCAAATAAGGTAGCTCAAGATATCTAGCTACTACTATTCTCATGACTTTATCAATAATCTTCCCTCGCAACTATAGTCTTAATTTTCACCCCACATAAAATGAACAATTTAGATGTTAAAAGCTCATGTTTCCCCCCACAAAACTTCTTGTTTCAGAAAGGAATGTTGGTTGTCCTGAACATGTTTGTTCAAAGAGGTTCTAGATAAAAGACAGTGTAAAAAAAGTATCGCTAATCTAAAATGTCCTAGATCATACCAATATTGACCTTATCAACAGTGGACAGGACTGTGTGCTAGATAGAGTGACTCGAATCCCAAAGTTTGATTACAGTGGCAATATACACTGCATGTAGTACCAGTAGCACTGTCAGATGTCAGAGGGGGGAGTCAGTGGATGCTAATGACGGTACTGCTTCAATATTGTGTGCATTGTAAACACCTGGCCACTGGTGTTATGGCCACATTAAAAGCTGCAGGTCTACTGGAACAAAAGACTGCAGGCATACTCAGCACACTGATGGGCTTCCCTTAGTGAAAAATCCATTCAGCTGGTTTTTACCCATATAAATTTGCTCACCAGTTTAGTGTAGTCCTTTTGTTTTTATATATAGTGTATTTGAGAATCAGAGATCTTCCTCACTCATATCAAAACGATTTAGCACATATATGAAACACACTTTTCAGATTTCTTAAAACCTGACCAATTATCACTAACAGGGGCTCATTTGAAAAACTACTCCATATGTAGACTCTTATTGATTCACTCAGTGTACTTTGAATTTGGAGTGAAAAAAAAAAGGAATTTAATTACAGATTACAGAACATAGAAATTGGACATTCAGGAACCCATCTGAGGACAAGGGCTACATTACACTGTATATATTTCTAAAATGAGGCCAATGTGAACACAGCATAGTCCACAGTGTTACAGTACAGTTTGGAGCCACTCCCTCTGAGTCAGTAAACATTCTCAGTAAGTTGGTAAAGTAGGGTCCTCGTACACTCAGGGCATTTCTACACATGTGGATGAGGCCATAGCTTAAATAAATGCAAACTATTCAATTACAGTGACCGCTAAGCTACATCCATCGAACACTTGGTCTTAATAATGATACATAACACTTTATAGGAGGAAACGCATCTAAAGGGCATTAAGGTTACCTACATTAAAGTTACTCCTCCTTTTTGTAGCGCTCAACTCAGGGGGGAGAATTTAGATTATTTTGATAAAGTTCTATAGTGTCAATGTCTCACCAATGAAGCATATCCTCAAAACACAGATACTATAGGCTTCCCATCCTCATACCTAAGTCACATCTTATATGCAGGGTTTATAGTTTATAGTATTGTAAAGAGGTGTTTAGGCATATATATTTTTCCAAGCTATAAATTGCTCATTTCTTTCTGTCATTAATGAGCGCTGATAATAAATCTACCAGGAATCATATCAATGTTATACATGTACAATGGTCATGTTTCTTCAGTGACTCATGTCTCATTGATATTGTTATAATTTTAAATCCTATTCAGGTAAATGAAAGAATCCAAAATTTGAGGTAATGACTTGGCTTTGATACATACTCTGATATAGTGTAAAAAATTCCTATACCTTATGATTATTCTAAGTGGTGAGACAAAAATCTTCAGAATATAACAATTTGTACATGCACATATATGAATACTGTGCATACAGGAGCACCCTATTGAATACAAAGAAGAGGAAGACATATAGGTGTGCCCAGCCTCCCTTTAACCCTAAACACTGTTACTCCCTTTGAGGCATTTGTGCCAGACTCTGTGACGCCTACATCCACAGAATTGACATATGTCTGTGTCTATATTTGTCAAGGCAATTGTATCTACAGCCAGGAGAGCTGTCCCATGTGTGGCATACAGCTATTACTTCTTTAGAGAGGTTGAGAACATTCTCCAGACCTTCTGCACATTTTCAACACCATTCTCTAACCAGTGCTGGTGATCCACTAGATCTACATAGGAACATCATGCCAACCATACATGAGTGTATCAATTGAATAGGCTCAGTGTAAACACTGGCAAATTACCTAAAAGACCAACAAGTGGCATTATTCCTTAATACACATTGCAGCCCTCAGAGGGTACAGCTAGAAGTGTGGCTTTCTGTGTAAGATGCGGTTGTTAGGTGTGAGGGGCGGAAGCCATGTTCTCTAGATGCTGAACCCTGCCAGTCCATGATGTCATGCACCACAAATAGTTCTCAGTCCTAAGGGTACCAATATCTTTAAAATGACTGTGATCAATACTTTATGCTTTGGTTTGAGTTCTTCCAATTCCCTTGTTTTCCCCTTTTATGCTACTGGTGTGCTGATTTAATGAAGTCTTATAAAAATCCACTTTTTATAAATGCATACAAATATCACAGGGGATCTGGTTCAAATCTACTGCATTGGTCATTACTTTGGGTGACCAAAGTGGGCTGCATTAATACATCATGCTTAGTTAACCCTGCAGATGTCTATGAACCTTTTCATATACCTTGACAACAAAAGCAAATATTACCCTGATTTAGCATTAAAGCTACATTTCATAACTCCTTACATCAGCTTTTTCATTTCAGAATCCTCTTTACAAAACCAGAGAATCTGGTGTAATGCAGGAGAATAATACTTAGTTTTCAAAATGCCATTGGTAATGTCTAGGCCTTGTAGTTCCCAGCAATGGAGGTCTTCCATTCAAAGGGTGTAGCTCCAAACTGTAGGAAGACCTAGAATTATGCCTCTATCTGTCACTGTATATACTGGCTGAGGCATTAGTCTGGCCCCCACAACCGGGCTTCCCTAGCCCACTTAAAAGGGTCTATATCTCCTCTTTCCTATCCCCTCAGGATGTGTGTGGTGCACATATGCGCAGGCACTGACACATTCCTCTGTTAAATTATCAACCTGTGAAGCACGGGATAGCCACTTAGTGCCACTAAAGTGCTGTAAAACACAAATCAATCAATCATGGCCCCCACAACCCTTTATTGATAGGTGTATCAGAGAATAGTGTGGGTTGCCCATTTATCATTTTGCTAATTCTATGTTCAGGAACACATTGTATCGTCTGAAAACATGAGATTGATACACCTCAAAGTAACAGCTCAGTTAATACAAAACCAGCATTTGAGCCCTGCAATACTCCATCAGCCTCCCCAGCCTTGCCTATCTGGTCTTTACACAGCACAAGCCAGGTTAGGCATCAAGGTTTCCCTCAGTGTACTAAGTAGCAATATACATGATATTGCATCAAACGCATTTGGTGTAAATGGCCCATGTAGTATAGCCAATGAGGAAAAGGTCACCTATTCTGACAGGGTTGTCTATGTTTCAAGATAGCAAAATCTCTTTAATATTTACACTCTGGCCTTCCTGGCATGTGGGAGATGTGACTGGCATGCTTGTAAGCAGAAATGTGTTCATACATACATATAAAATACACCAATCAGCCCTGTCTGGCACGCTTTCATAGTGAGGCTGTGCCAGCTGTGGCTTGGATAGAATGCTGTTCAAAATATAGTAAAATGGTGTAGTTAAATTTCTACTAAATCTATTCAATTTTGTAGATGGCTTCATTTCAGGAATGGTGTTATCACACTTGATACTTCTCAGAAAAATTAACAATTTTATCTTGGTACTTACCAATTATATAATTTTTTCTTCAAGAACATCTGTGCTCAATGATACTGCAACCATTGTTCAGCATTTTGAAATTTCATGTTCTATATGTGTAAGCATTTGGTAGATCTGTCTTAAATTCTCTCCTGTACTTTTGAGCTTATGTTTCAATCACACAATTGCAATGATACCTACCATCTACACTACAATAAAGAGATACTAATATCATGTAAAGATGCACAACACTATTAGAAATGAATTTGAAGTTGAATACTGGAATAACTGGACACATTATCATGCATGAAATCATCTCTGGCAAGTCAGGGCTGCATTAATACATCGTGAACAATTGAAAGTAATGTTTGGCTTATTGAGAAAAAAAACATTTTATGAGATTATATTTATAACTATCTTTTTAAATCCACTATGATTCCCTGACATGATGCATCTTAATCACCAAATCAAAAGATTTACCAATGGAGAGTGAGATACACAACACAAAAATGTACACAAACAAAGCCAGAATAGAAATACTTATGTAATGGTGTATGTGGTGATCAAGTCTGCTAAAGCATTAATAAATACTCTCCTGTGAGAACCATATAGCTGCCAGTGCATAATAGGGTCAATGAGGTGATTTTATATTCTAGTGGCAAGGTGCAGAACAACCTCATCCAATCTACCAATCCAATCTGAAGTGGTGAGCATCAGCAGTCAGGAGCCCCTCAACCACTACAGGCATAGCTTAAGATTTTTTTTTTTTTTTTTTTGAATAAATTTAACTTTATTTGGTCTAGACGATACAGGATGTTTAAAACGATGAATCCAGGTGTATAGAAATTAAACTTCAAGTTTTATATATCATTTTCTGTGCATAAATATCGATGAATAAAGTTACATGCACATGTTTACACACCCTAGATGGCATATATAACAACGTATTATAATATGTTACAGAATTTGTTTGTGACTGGATACCTGGATTAAATAGTAGTTTTACTGGACCAAACCAGTTAGGATAGCACTTCAGCCAAGCTGATATTATGTGCTACCCTTAATGTTTATCACAGATGACTATATCAATTTAAAGTACCTGTAATAAGATGGGTTGTTTTATATAATAATAATCACTTTTACATAATCATATAATATATCCCGATTTTGATTTTTGGTACTTAATAATACAACAGTAGTGAAGGTTATCAGATATATGTTTGACCAAGTATTATCACATAAAATGCTTTGAATAAAACTTTATATAATTGGTAAGTACCAAGATAAAATAAAATAATAAAGATTACCATAGTATATAGACTTCTGGATGGATGGCATGGTTTAATTTCTACGTAGGTGGGAGGAGACACTCCCTCTGCCAATAGAACCAATAGATTAGTGCCCTCTGGTGACCAAGTGATGACCAGTGCTGAGTGGTAACCCGTTGAGGATGGCATCTTGCCTCAGGGTTAACATTCTGTACAAATAGACTACTCTTTTAAATCTTAAGAGTTGCTCACTTGTCCTAAATTGGTGCATCATAGGGAAGAAGAGCAGCCCAAAAGGGTCTGCATGAAACATGAATATACCATTGACTTTGTTCCATTCAAATATAAAGTCAACAATAATGGCACAGTGCATTAATGTTTTTTGGGGCATAAAAGGGTTAGTGGAGACCTAGTGATGGTGGTAGCTGAGTAATGCAGGAGGGGAAGGAAGAGACAGTCTACTGGTCACTTACCATACAGGGCACAGCCTTAATTCTACTTGAAGAATGTAAACTGTGGTTTCTTTAATCCAAGCAGACTGGTTCAATATGCTATGCATTGTAGGGGGTTATAGCATCATATGAATCCTTCACTCTTCAGACTTCATGAGTATTCATTTTTCAAGATTATGTGTTGCAAACAATTACTAATACTTTGGATAGTCATAAATCAATATTTTCCCCCCCATCTTATCATTTTTGTCAAAGGTACCAGAAATCATTTACTGGTAATATGTACTCAGATAGGGGCTGGGACAATATTATAGATATCAGTTTTCTACTATTTCTGTAATGAATTATCTTTCTCAGCAATAAAATCACTCAAATTATCAATAGTGATCAATAAAAGCCCCCTACACCAAATAAAATATCAGGAATTTTGGTCAATGGTGTCATACACCATCTAACATGCTAATATTGACCTTATCAACTGTTGAATCCCTGCATGACCTAAGTTTGATTATAGGGGCCAATATCCACTGGATGTGGTGACAGTAGCAATGCCAGACGTCAGAGGTTGGAGTTAGTGGATGTTAATGCTAGTTTTGCTCCAATATTGTGTGCTGTGTAAACCACTAAGCCATTGTTGATGTTGCTGTGTTCATATTGGCAACCACAGGGATACTGAAACAGAAAGCTACATTACAAGCATACCCAGGATGCTTACCTCACAGAAGGGTTTTGTGCAACATGTATCAATATCTAACTTGGCTACATAGAACCCAGGTATTGTATTCATAGGGAAGACAACAAGCTCACTTAGCACATCAATATCAACGTGACAATATTGTGAATTGAGATGCATCGTCTCTCAAATAACTATTTAAATTGGCAGATGTTACATACTAGACTTTTATCTTTTTAAAGCTGTTAGACCTATTGAAGGCACTTATTTGAAAGGTTAACATTTAGGCTATTTTTCTATAGCATTCAACATGTCTAATAGCTGGCAAATTAATGCATATCCAGCCATTTCTAACAAAGTTAATCTATCGAGAAAAGGAATAGAATTAGGCCCAAGATAGCTCTTTCAAAAAGTATGACATCATCTTCAAGTCGAAGAAGGAATTTCATAATGTTATAGCATTAGAGATCATTAGTTGTAGAGAAACCCATTTGAGGGCAAGTGCTACATTAATGTATATATAGCTATAGTGAGGCCAATGTGAACCTGGCATAGTACAAATTGTTACGGTTACAGTTTAGAGCCACTCCCTCTGAGTCAGTAAACACTCCCAATACACCCCTCGGGTTGGATCCTGCCACACTCAGTATGCTGATACACATTAAGATAGAGCCCATTGCAAGAGACAATGGCTAGTTATCAGTTTTGCTGAATCTATCATGTTATTTCTGCTATGATTACCTATTACAATGACTCTACTACATCCATTAGTTTTAGAGCGAAATAATGTTATACTATAACCTGGGGCCCCATAATGTGAAATGATTTCATTACACTATATTACTGTAGGGGGATAAATGCATTAAGTAGTAAGACTAAAGTTAGTGTTTTCCGACTTTGTTGAGAGAGTGTTTCAAGTCAGAGTTACACAGCTCAGTGTACCAAGACTTAATGTTTTTTCCTGTCAATTCTAGGCTGGTATAATAAGAATCAAACAGGTACAGTATATTGATGGGGCAATTACATAAAGGGCAATGAATAAACATGCTACTTAATATTATTTCAAAAAGCTAACGAGGCTAAATTGCTATATTTACTGACATATGGTAATAGATTCACCACACATTGTATCAATGTTAAAATGATCTAGATAATTGCCATGTTTTCTCCGGCAATCATTTCAGAATATTGCTAATGTGAATGTGAAGTACTCTCCAGTAAGTTCAACTTCATCTCAATAGTTGAACTCTTTGCACTCTATGGGCAGAGGCAAATACAAAGAAGTCAAGAGTAGGCTTGCCCTCTGTTCCCTTCTAACCCCTCCAGTAAATACTGTGTGTCAAAGTGAGGCATTTGTTCTGGCCTTTCCTAGCCAGGCCCATGTCCATAGAATTGACATATGTCTGTCTTTATGTGTCAAGGCAATCACATCTCCAGCTAGGAGACCTGGCATCTGTGTTAGCTATGCCTGTTAAGTCTTTAAGGCCTGAGGTATGGCTGAAGCTTTCTTTCCATCCGTTTTTACAATTTACCATTAATTAGAATGTTTGCTGGTAGCCCTCCAGCACTATTTTTGTGCATCATGCTGACTCTTCAGATGCAAATCAATACTACAAACCTGCACAATGCTTGAATGGAGCAATGAAAAGTAATTCAGTAGTGTTGCATTCATGCACTGTGGCAACAAGTGGGTATACCAAGAACTATAGCGCTCTTAACGGATTAAGCAAGAACTAAGAAGTGGTGCTTTCTGTGTAAGGTATGGTTGTTAGGTATTAGGGGCAGAAGCTGCTCTCCCTATACTGCCCTCTGCAACACACTCTCATGTACCAACTTTTTTTACAATACTAATCTGGATTGAATTTCTTTCAACTTGACCGTCCTCATGTATTAATATGGTGCTTAACAGGGCATCTTTCATCATGGGTGAATGACTTTTGTCAAGCATCACAAGAACAGGACAAAGATTTACTTTGACACCATTAACGAGTTAAATTGCATTTTAAGGAACTCTTTACACCAGAACTTACATCCAATCTCAGAAACAAGAGCAACTCAGCTGATCAGGTCATTGAAAGAATAACAATTGATTTTCAATGACCTTGCATGGGGTTCTGATTACAAACAATATCTGCTGACACTTTCTCAACTGACTGTACCTGCAGTTGCAGTCTACGAGACTGACAATGTATACACCTCTAAAATGTAAGAAGACCTAAAATGCCTCTGTCTGTCACGGCACTGGTTGAGTCATGCATGTTCCCTAAAATGCCTTATTGAATCCAGTACAGCCTACATTACTGGAATATATGTTGCCATAAGTGAAGAGCAATGGTGTTGCTTGCTAAGTAATGAGCACATTAAACACCTGGATCAATTTACTGCCTCAAGCCTGTGTATGGGATTGTAGGCTTGTATATGATCCTGATCATACTGGAGAGTGTAGTAATTGAAGTCCGTGTTCCTACCTCCGCCCACTAATGTGGAGTCACACTCCAGTGTGAATGAGAGCTGAGGCGGCCTGAAAAGGTGTATACCATTAGCCTTAGCTGAGTATTGTTGAAACCAAGAGATATCAGCTTTACATGGTTTTGTGATATATGTGAGTCCATTTTCTGGGGCTTGGTTTCAAGTCTCCTACACATGAACTTCCTGGAGTGTGGTATACATTTTGATATGTGAGTGAGTTTTCCAACTAAGGATTGAAGTTGTGTTTTTTTTGTAGCAAACTAGGTAGCTTGCCAGTGTTCACACTCTTGTAGTACCTCACTAAGCTTAGGATCAGGTATTGTGAGCATCACATCAATAGTGTTTAAACTAACACCCAGCCATTCCACATATTGTGAAGGCGGTTCCCATTTCTTTTGGTGAGAGTTTAATTCCAAGTTCATCAGCTAGTGAAATGAATGCGTTGTAGGCTTCAGTAGCTTCATCATATGACTTTGCTGCACCACAAAAGTAGCTTAGAGACCAGTAGCCTTGTTTTAGCAAACATGTACACTATTGCTGAGGTGGTTCTTTGACAAGCTAGACTGGAGAGTCTAAGGACATGTGTCAATGTAGTATAGTCCTCTTTGTTTGAGGCCAAGGAGTGGTATATCCAGTACTTTTATCTTAAGTTGACGATAGGCCCTGGCCATGTGTGATTTGTAAATATAGCAGCCTTGTCCTAAGACTGTAACCTTGGTAACCAGGTCGGCAATAGACGGTAGGGTATAAGGCCTATGTTGGCCATCTATACAATTTTGTAACACCAGAGTTCATGCCAGCGCCTTCTGGATAAGACAAATCCAGTACGACACGTCGAGAGAGTGAGTCCTTTTTTGGTCGAGTCATAAGTGAAGTAACATTAAACCATGGTTTGAAAGGTTGTTCCTGGAAGGGACCAATTAGACCTCCCAAATCCATTTCAGTTCCTAATGAATTCATATATGTAGGATGGGTATTTGAATGCAGTCTCATGATTTATCTGAGTAGACACAGGTGGGGCGTCTGCAGTGTTACCTACAGGCCATCCATACTTTAAGTAGTCACAGATTTCGTAGTCGTGGTAGAGCCTATTTGGAATGCATGTATTTCTGGTAACATCATATATGGCTGCATACTGGGGGAATTGAGACCACAGGTGTTCAAATCTAGCTGGCGAAAATGTTGTTTTAGTTGGTGCATACTGCACTGGGGTAGGACCAGCTGGAGGTGGAGTATTATAGAATTCCTCCTCTGGCATAAAGCTTTCACTGATGGTAGGTACTACAAGGCTAGCGGTCTGTACGACCTGACCTTCAATATAGTCATCGTGAGTAGTATGTAGAGTAGGGCTTACACTGAAGGCAGGGCTGTAAGTAGTAGTAGTATTGAAAGTATTCTCAATGTTATTTACACCTGAGGAGGTAGCGTTATACGAATGTAATATATAATGAATAGACATTGGCTTCAGGGGGTGATAGAAGCATGAGCCAGAGGCGAATGCTTCTCTCAAACCCATGAAGCCAACGAGTCTCAGTCTATTCATTACATATTGCATATATAATATGGTTTCCACCATTAATTCTAAGTATTTACCTTTAAAAATGATAGAATCCATTGATTTCTTATCAAGTCGACGACCCTCCGCCATCTTGGTTTCATGTTGATGTTTGGTCAAGCTGGCGACCTGGTGCAACTCTCATCCTCGTAGGCCTACTACCGCAAATATGTTGAGACAGAGCTGCGCCAGTCTATAGCCTGTACACTCCAGGTGGTGCCACCTGTAGTGTTGACAGAATGGCGAAGATGCACGGCCAATCGCTCACTTCGAAACTTTACAATTTTTTTATGTAAAATTCAGCCTTAATATCAAGTAATCTACCTGACAGGGAGTTGGAATAAATTTTCAACTATGTTATGACCAAAGCATTTCGCCAGATTTGGTACATAAGCTTCAAAATTGGAGGATTTACTTTCGTGTCAACTCATTGTCAAGGTATGTCCAGACCGCTGTCAATTTTTGGTTCCTTATCCCGAAATATCAGAACTCATATTATCCATTTTAGGAACTCGAATCAGTGCCTAAACGAGATAACCATGTTATATACTACACCAGTAGATCTTGTAGACTCAGCGCCCACACCAGGTGTAGTGTGAGGCCTGGCGTCTACTATATAGCCTAGATCCATAGGCTGGTGTAAGCTGGGGGTAGCCAGCTCATGCTTGAAAGGAGGGTTCCTTGTCACAAGGTGGTTTGCAGCGGCATGAGGTGAAATCATGGAAGTGCAATTTCTGTATGTTATGGGGGCAACATGCAGCTACAGTGGTGTCCATATTGGATTCCTCTGTCCACATGACCATCTCATTTACTACAGCCTTGACGGGCGTTATATGCCTGACACGGGAAGTATGTCCTGCTGACCTATGTGATACTCTGGGTTGTCTACCCACATTCTGATTATTGATTTATTTTCATGTATGAAAATAAATCATTTACATCTATAGCCAGGGGTTGAAATTTTGACCAATAGCTCATCTACTGAAATGCTAGGCATGGGCACTAACTTAATAGGTACTAATATCTGGGGCCAGCACACAGAACCCATAGACTTTAGCATAGGCAGTTTTCTGGCCTTACTACTTTATGCCCATGGATTATATCTGACCAAGACAAGTGGTACTGCCCTCCTTACCCCTGGCTTTCCCTAGGCACACTCCAAACTTGTGGACAGGTAGATGATTATAGCCTCTAGGCTTTGCAGTCCCTATACACCATGGCAATCTGTCACAAACACTCCAAACTTGTGGACAGGTAGATGATTATAGCCTTTAGGCTGTGCAGTCCCTATACACCATAACAATCCCTCCCAAACACTCCAAACTCACTGACAAGTAGATGATCATAGCCTCTAGGCTGTGCAGTGATGCACTAAAACAGTGCTGGTGAGTAGAATCCTTACCACTGCATTGGTGCATCATGATACATTGTGCAGGGCCTCAGTTAGCTATTTAAGGGCATCATGATGCACTAAAACAGTGCTGGTGAGTAGAATCATTACCACTGCATTGGTGCATCATGATACATTGTGCAGTGCCTCAATTAGCTATTTAAGGGGGTCATGATGCACGTCATGATGTCTCACCAGCTCTTCATTGAAGCATCAAGACGAACATCTTCAAAAAAGCACAGTTAACCCTTTATGGATGGCATGATGAATTGATGCACATTTAACCCTTTATGGATGGCATGATGCACACTTAACCCTTTATGGATGTATTGATGCACACTTAACCCTTTATGGATAATATGATGCATTGGTGAACACTTAGACCTTTATGGATAGCATGATGCATTGATGCACACTTAAACCTTTATGGATGGCATGATGCATTGATGCACATTTAAACCTTTATGGATGGCATGATGCATTGATGCACATTTAAAACCTTTATGGATGGCATGATGCATTGATGCACACTTAAACCTTTATGGATGGCATGATGCATTGATGCACATTTAAACCTTTATGGATGGCATGATGCACACTTAACCCTTTATGGATGTATTGATGCACACTTAACCCTTTATGGATAACATGATGCATTGGTGCACACTTAGACCTTTATGGATAGCATGATGCATTGATGCACACTTAACCCTTTATAGATAGCATGATGCATTGATACACACTTAACCCTTTAGGGATGCATTGATGCACACTTAACCCTTGAGGGATGGCATGATGCATTGATGCACACTTAACCCTTTATAGATTGCATTGATGCACATTTAACACTTCACGGATGCTTTGATGCACACTTAACCCTTTAGGGATGGCATGATGCATTGATGCACACTTAACCCTTTAGGGATGTATTGATGCATTGATGCACACTTAACCCTTGAGGGATGGCATGATGCATTGATGCACACTTAACCCTTTATAGATTGCATGATGCATTGATGCACATTTAACCCTTCATGGATGCATTGATGCACAGTTAACCCTTTAGGGATGGCATGATGCATTGATGCACAGTTAACCCTTTAGGGATGGCATGATGCATTGATGCACAATTAACCCTTTATGGGTGACCTGCTACATTGATGCACACTTTAAGCATTATCATTAACCATGACAAAATAAATCACCACGGCTATGCCGTGCCTAACTGATTTCCTTAATCCATCAGATACACGCCTCCTAGTTGTTATTCGTCTGGGCTGTGTTGGAAGGTTCTGCCTTAGGCTGCGACTTAGATTTACCCTTGTTCTTTTTAGATGATGCCTCAGCTGCTTCTACAGTGGAAAAGAGGTTACCTGCTCTAACCCTAGCTACTTCAGACTTTTTAGCTTGAATAGATGCACTGTTTTGCCATGTAGATATTTCATCAGCTATAGCAGAGAGGACTTCCTCTGACCAATCCCGGATTTGTTCCCACTCATGATCTTTACCATCAGCAATTATGTGACACATGTGCTCTGCTATCATAGGTTTAGGTAGAGTGCGCCTATCCTTCATCAACCTTGTAAGCCCAAAGAGATGTTCCAGATGTTCTAGCATGTGCCACCCTGTCTTAACTCATAGGGGGCCACGGAAGATGAAATCATGCGCATTGGTAGGCTTACCCTTTACGTATGACAGCTGATGAGTAGTTGAGGTGAGAATGCTACTATTGCTAGCAACAATCTCAGTGACTGAAGCCGGGACGTTGGCATGGAAACTCATAGGCAGGGTGTATGACTGGTCCTTAACAGTCATAGTCTGCTGTATAGCTGTAGTGAACTCATCTTGTTTGGGTAGTGCAGTTGTAGTGTTAGAAGTTACAGATTGAGCAGTGCCGCAGGCTGTAGGCTGGCTTGAGTAGATGCAGCATTGAGGGGTTCTTGTGCCGCACCCGCCATGGCAGATGCATTAGTTGTCCTGGCGGTAGCAGTCCAAGCGCTAGATCTAGGTGTATTACCTCCAGAAGGTGAATTTACGACTACATGCTGTATATCTTGACTATTGTCTTGTTGTGAAGTCTGGGCAGTAGGTTTTAGAGAGTTTATGGCAGCTAATATTTCATTATTTTGCTCCCAGAGAGCGACAACGTGGTCCTCAATTTGCCCGAATCATGCATCCAGATCTACCCCATTATCACTTTTCTTTAACCTACTAACCGTTTTCTTGTTGTTATTAGCTAGCTGCCTTCTTCTTTACAGAGGTGCAGGAGGTGTTGTAGAGTTCTTACGTTTCATTATTGAGGTCTGATGGCCTAAAATACTTTGTGATATGCAGGGATTAAAAAGTTTATAAACTGTGATCAATGTTTTCAGTGGTGTTCTTGAAAAGGGAGTGAAGTTGTAACCCGTTGAAACAGTAGAGTGAGTTCTATAATCCACCACCAGATGGAGACACATTGAATGATGTTTGTAGTCCAGTATAGTTCATTAACTTCCCACTAGGTTGGGTAATTAATTCCAGTGTCCAGGCTCATTAACTGCAATTTGTCAATTACTACTAATTCAGGAAGTGTAGGCAAGGGACAATGAACTGCCCGGCTACAGACCACAGTCTACAAACCCACTTACCCAATATATTCTATATGCCTTTCAAGGGCATGGGAACTCATCAGTTTATTGGTGGGAAGATAGGGGACGGTGGCTAATGTGTTAATCAGTCAGCAGACATAACATTCAGCCTTCTCCATGCCATCCATCAAGCACTGACCACTACGAGGGTCATATTGGATAAAGTGGCTGCAGTTAATTTCTTATTCTAAGTCTAACAGATTTATCTGGCCACCTCTCGTGAATCAACCCCTGGGCTTAGTGGGAAATAGATGTAGTATAGCTTTCTGTGATTTGTAGCTCATTCAGGACAGCTGGCATAGGGACGCTGTTGGGGCTGGTATAAACGCTGTCAGTAGCACGGACCATTGCCTCTTTGATTACGTGTAAATATAGCCGACATAGGGTAGTGTGGGTATTCCACACCGTCTGCCATTCCAAGATCACTCTGTACTGTGTGGGATAGTTGTAATAGCAAATGTTTTGGTCCTGTGGGGAGACTTTAAGAGCACCCCTTCAACTCCAAGGATGTTTCTAAAAAGTGTGCACCTAGATATATTCCCCCTTTACCATTCCTGAAAATATGGATGAGCTGCGATAATTTTAAGATAGGGAAAAAAGATATTTTTTATCCAACAGCTGTTCCATATGAGCGGTACTTTCAAAACAAACATGGCGGCCATCAGAAACATTAATCATACAATGCAATAACTACTTATATATATATACCACATTGAACATAGAATATCACTGAAAGCCTCAGGCTTAGCCTGTGACCTTAAACATTTTTTTCCCTTGCAACTATAGTCTTAATTTTCACCCCCAATATAAAATGAACAATTTAGATTTTAAAAGCTCATGTTTCCCCCCACAAAACTCAGGCATACTCAGCACACTGATGGGCTTCCCTTGGTGAAAAATCCATTCAGCTGGTTTTACCAAATGAACTTGCTTACCAGTTTGGTGTAGTCCTTTTGTTTTTATATATAATGTATTTGAGAATAAGAGGTCTTCCTCACTCATATCAAAATGATTTAGCACATATTTATAAAACATACTTTTCAGATTTCTTAAAACCTGGCCAATTATCACAAACAGGTGCCCATTTGAAAAACTGCTCCCTATGTAGACTCTTATTGATTCACTCAGTGTATTTTGAATTTGGAGTGAAAAAAAAAGGAATTTAATTACGGATTACAGAACATAGAAATTGGACATTTAGGGACCCATCTGAGGACAAGGGCTACATTGCACTGTATATATTTCTAAGATGAGTCCAACACAGCATAGTCCACAGTGTTACTGTACAGTTTGGAGCCACTCCCTCTGAGTCAGTAAACACTCTCAGCAAGTTGGTAAGTAGGGTCCTCGTACACTCTGGGCATTTCTACACATGTGGATAAGGCCATAGCTTAAATAATTGCAAACTATTCAATTACAGTGACCGCTAAGCTACATCCATCAAACACTTGGTCTCAATAATGATACATAACACTTTATAGGAGGAAACACATCTAAAGGGCATTAAGGTTACCTACATTGGTTCTTGTTTTTCTCCCTGTCCTTTCCCATTTAACCCTATGAAAAACTTAAAATGGAATATGGAAGTTACTCCTCCTTTTTGTAGCGCTCAACTCAGGGGGGAGAATTTAGATTATTTTGATAAAGTTCTATAGTGTCAATGTCTCACCAATGAAGCATATCCTCAAAACACAGATACTATAGGCTACCCATCCTCATACCTAAGTCACATCTTATATGCAGGGTTTATAGTTTATAGTATTGTAAAGAGGTGTTTAGGCATATATATTTTTCCAAGCTATAAATTGCTCATTTCTTTCTGTCATTAATGAGCACTGATAATAAATCTACCAGGAATCATATCAATGTTATACATGTACAATGGCCATGTTTCTTCAGTGACTCATGTCTCATTGATATTGTTATAAATTTGAAATCCTATTCAGGTAAATGAAAGAATCCAAAATCTGAGGTAATGACTTGGCTTTGATACATACTCTGATATAGTGTAAAAGATTCCTATACCTTATGATTATTCTAAGTGGTGAGACAGAAATCTTCAGAATATAACAATTTGTACATGCACATATATGAATACTGTGCATACAGGAGCACCCTATTGAATACAAAGAAGAGCGAGACATATAGGTGTGCCCAGGTTCCCTTAACACTAAACACTGTTACTCCCTTTGAGGCATTTGTGCCAGACTCTGTGACGCCTACATCGACAGAATTGACATATGTCTGTGTCTATATTTGTCAAGGCAATTGTATCTACAGCCAGAAGAGCTGTCCCGTGTGTGAGCTACAGCTATTACTCCTTTAGAGAGGTTGAGAACATTCTCCAGACCTTCTGCACATTTTCAACACCATTCTCTAACCAGTGCTGGTGATCCACTAGATCTACATAGGAACATCATGCCAACCATACATGAGTGTATCAATTGAATAGGCTCAGTGTAAACACTGGCAAATTACCTAAAAGACCAACAAGTGGCATTATTCCTTAATACACATTGCAGCCCTCAGAGGGTACAGCTAGAAGTGTGGCTTTCTGTGTAAGATGCGGTTGTTAGGTGTGAGGGGCGGAAGCCATGTTCTCTAGATGCTGAACCCTGCCAGTCCATGATGTCATGCACCACAAATAGTTCTCAGTCCTAAGGGTACCAATATATTTAAAATGACTGTGATCAATACTTTATGCTTTAGTTTGAGTTCTTCCAATTCCCTTGTTTTCCCCTTTTATGCTGCTGGTGTGCTGATTTAATGAAGTCTTATAAAAATCCACTTTTTTATAAAAGCATACAAATATCACAGGGGATCTGGTTCAATCAATTTTTTTTTGTGCTGCATTGGTCATTGCTTTGAGTGACCAAAGTGGGCTGCATTAATACATCATGCTTACTTAACCCTACATACTTCTATGAACCTTTTCATGCATCATGACAACAAAAGCAAATATTACCCTGATTTAGCATTAAAACTACATTTCATAACTTCTTACACCAGCTATTTTATTTCAGAATGTTTGTATCCTCTCTACAAAACCAGAGAATCTGGTGTAGTGTGGGAGAATAATACTTGGTGTTCAAAATGTCTTTGGTCAAGATCTTGTAGTTCCCAGCAATGGAGGTCTTCCATTTACAGGGTGTAGCTCCAAACTGTAGGAAGACCTAGAATTGTGCCTTTATCTGTCACTGTATACTGGTTGAGGCATTAGTCTGGCCCCCACAAACCTTTACTGATAGGGGTATCAGAGAATAGTGTGGGTTGCCTATTAACTTGTTTGCCAATTCAATGTTAAGAAACACATTGTATTGTCTGAGGGTTAGGACATGAGATCCATACACCTCAAAGTAATAGCTCACTTAATCAGATTTTTGAGGCCATCATGACAATAAATAGACCTTGTATTGACATCATGGAGACTCAAAACTCTCAAATATATATATATATATATATATATATATATATATATATATATATATATATATATATATATATATACATACATACATAAATACATACATACATACATACATACATACATACATACAACCTACATATAAACAACACTTGAGAGCTTTCACTGCACATAGGGTACACGGTATCTGTGGCCAGTTTCAGAATGTGTTGGGGGGCAGGAAGTATTATTGCAACCAATATATGTGCAGGTATTCTCAGAATGACCCCAAGTGTATCATGAACTTTATATGCTATGTGTCTGCCATTCAAATATATAAAGAGGATCTGTTTCTTTGGATGACATCATATTTTGAGATGATTGTCCAATGTCATCTCTGGATGACATTGACCAATCCAAATGATCATTTAATAGCAAAACCAGCATTTGGACACTGCAATACTCCATAACTTTATATCTCAGCCTTGCCTACCTAGTTTTTTTCACAGCCTTGAAAGCCAGGTTAGACATGTATTCCCTTAGTGCACTTAGTAGCAGTATACATATTGCATCATTTACATTTGGCGTGTATGCAAGTTAGATAGTGGTATTTGGAAGGAAAGATATAGCCAATGAGGATAAGGTCACCTATTCTGACAGGATGGCAAAACCTCCTCAATATTTACATTCTAGCATGGTGGAGTTGTGACTGGCACTCCTGTAGACAGAAATGGGTTCATACATACATACATACATACATGTATACATAAATATAAATACATCAATCAGCCCTCTCTAGCAAGCTTATAATTATAGTGAGGTTGTAACAGCTGTGGCTTGGATGAAATACTGTTCAAAATAATGTGAAATGGTGTAATTTAATTTCTACTAATTACATTCAAATTAGATTCACATTTCTTATCAGGGCTGCATCAATGCTTCACGAACCAATGGAAGTACATATATTACTTGATGTTTGGTTTAAGCAAACAAAACTAGTTTATGAGGTGATATTGAGATACTATCTTCATAAATTCACTATGATGCATCATGACTGCTAAATCTAACAGAAAAATGGATCTGTCAATTCAGGGTGAATTTCACAAAGCATAGGAGGTACACAAAGAAAGGCAACGGAGAAACAACTGTGTAATGTATAGAAGAAGAATATGATTAATGCACCATGCAGTGCTCAAGCATCAATAGAATCTGGTCTGTGAGAACCACATACCTGCAAGTGCATAATAAGGTCAATGGGATGTCTTTTTTATATTCAGGTGGCAAGGTACAGGACGAGCTCATCCAATCTACCAATCCAATATGAAGTGGCCAGTATAAGCAGTCAGGCCTAGCTTTAGATGGATGGCATGGTTTATTATCTACCTAGGTGAGAGGGGACACTCCCTCTGCCAATAGAACCAATAGATTAGTGACCAAGTGAGGACCAGTGCTTCAAGGATGGCAGTTTTGCAAAGGGTGATTATTTTGTACACCTGACCAACTTTTATGGGAAATAACTCTGATTATGATGCATGTGCATGACAGTTTCTCACCAGAGCTGTGTTTTGGCTTTGCATCTAGCTATCAGGATAGTCCATTAATGGAATCTACGGCCATCACAGGGTTAGTGAAGAGCAAGTGCTGTTGCATACTGAGTAATGCAGGAATGACCGGGAGGAGGGCATCCCTATTGCCCACTTGCAAACCACAACACAGACAACCACTAAGTAAACCATGGAGTCCTATATTCTAGCATAATGGGAAATGTTTCATATCCCTACTGTGGTTCCAGGATGTGAGATATGATGGTTGGGGTTTAGGAATCTCTAGGAACCTGTTTGTAAAAATAGATTTTAACAGATTCTACAATGTATACATTCTAAAACCAAGCACATCTATGATGTTATAGACCATCTAATGTGCTGATATTTACCTCACTAACTATAGACAGGTCTGTGAGAATGAATGGTCCATAGAGTGAATCCCTGCATGGTCTAACTCTGATTGTTGGGTCAATGTCCACTGGATGTGGTGCCTCTAACTGCGAGACGCCAGAAGTGGGAGGTTGGAGGAAGCTAATGATGGTATTGCTGCAATATTGTGTGCTGTGTAAACTACTAAGCCACAATGATGGTGCTGTGTTCATATTGATGACCATGGGTCTGCTGAAACTGAAAAGTGCAGGTATACTCAGCAGGCGAATATGCTAACTACCATAATCTCCCGCGTATAAGGCGCGTCTTATCTGAGGGGTTTTAGTTATCCCCAAATCCACAAGGGGGATACCAAGACCTTTCTTTTGATATGTTACACTTCTCCTAAGTCCTAATAGGACATAATTTGGGCCAGGGGGGTCCGGGGACCCTAGGTACATGTACCTTTTTGAATTTTTAAAATCCATTCAGTAGAACAAAAGATATGAATTTTTGATTTTTTTGGCAATATTTTCAAACTCTAGGTGCGCCTTATACGCGGGCTGCGCCTTATACACGGGACATTACGGTACACTGAAAACTCTATACATGTACAGCATTTATCAATATGCACAATGGTTTCATCGAGTACTGGTACTGTTTTTGAAGAAATGCTTAGAGGTCTAGTTTAATATTGCATTAATACTCGCTCACATGATAAAACTTTATACTTTGTATGATCGCATATGCCCAGCTTATCTTAGACTAGTCAAAGGCATAGTAAACAGTGTTACTGTAGAATCTGAAGTCACTCCCTCAGAGTCAGTAAACATACACCTTGCTTAGGATCCTGTCACACTCTGTTCGTAAATACACATGTAGATAGGGCTGATAGAACTATTATGTAATTCCATAATAGTTCTTATCCACTATATCAGGAAATGTAACCAAGAGGATATTTCATGACTTCGTTACAAATAATGACAAGGTATTAGTTATATTATCACAAGTTGAGACAATGTAATAATGACCTAATCTACACAACTATAGTGCTAGATTGATGACTCATAAAGTGCTCTAGTGTACTGTTACATTTGCATCCAATAAACCTGCATGTGCAGGTATCTCACAAGGGACTATACTTATTAATTAGCTTAGGAGATTGATACTTCCCTGAGGGTTAGCATGTCAACAACACAGCTATAATCAAGTTACCTGTATTGGTCTTATTTGTGCATTATGATGCTAATAAAATCATAACCCTGGAGACACCAACTGGGCCATGAAGGATCTAAGGAAAATTGTACACAGAATATACATGTGTTTGTAGAAGCACTCTACTGAATTGTAGTATGGTTGTGTATATCATATTATGTTATTGATCAGACATATACAGAGACTTCTACTAGTATGTACTATCTGTACGTTGTAAGGCTTCAAAATTGTAGGTTATTTTAATATCTCCTAACCCTTTGAAAATTTAGCAAAAGGCGTGCCTGACACAGCATACAAATTGGCTTTACCAAAAATAAGTAAAGAATGAATGTAACCTACATAATTATACTAGCTGCAGATCTCCTCTGAGAACAAATATTGACACAGTATGTAACAGAAGTCAATGGTACTCAAAGAACACGGTATTTCTCAAGATGCTACTCATCCACTACAATTTGAAACCCTCAAAATCATAAATTAGAAATGCCCCCAAAACCTTTCTATCTTAGCAGTAATACCATCCTAAAAGGTGGTTGGTATCTTTTAGGGTGTTAACAATTCTATCTAAGGATCGCACTGACATTGCTCCTTTTTAAATGTTTTATCTTAATTCTACTATGTGCTGTAGTCTGGTGGATAAATCTAGTTCCTTCACACCTATAATGAGGTGCACAGTGCAACCAGGTCCTACTTTCCTACCTAAAAAACCCTTTCCTGATTTTGCAATAGAGTAATGTTAATTACCAATTCAAAGAGCACACCATTCCTGTATGACCCACATCCAGGTCCACAACATGTTCTTGTAAGCAGTAGTTCATTTAAGCCTAGTCTGATGACGTTACCGACACCTCGTTACCCAATTAACCACATGGCCAGATAATCACTAAAGGGCTGCTAATGTAGGCAGACAGCCTGATTAGGTCACCTACACCTGAACCCTTTAAAGAGTACATGCCTCTAGGTTTGTGTACTTTGTTATTACGACTTTTCAGATATAGGATTCTGATGACTTTCCAGCAACAAAATGATAGATAAGTGATAATGTGATATTGACCAAGTAACAGAGTTAAACCTAACTAAACTTGGGAAAAAGCATTGCATTCATACTCTGTCAAACATCATTTAACTTGAAATTATTCCTTTTATAGTGTTCAGTACAAAAGTCAACAATCTGCTGTATAGAAGTTGACTTGTGGTATGATAAGACTGACAAAAGGTGTCTTTGAGCAATACATGTACCTTGAGTCGGCCACTATACAAGTACCTTGAGTCGGCCACTATTGCTCTTTGGTCCAAAATGAACTTAGTAGTGACCATTTCGTTGGGTTCTAAGTTATTTACACTGCTAGAATATGTTGTGCTGTAGCACCTGCTATCTCTCCATCTTTGGGAAAGTGAATCTAGCACTATCCATTATTTTTCAACAAAATCAACTATATTCTACCAATTAGGTAGAGAGGTCTTCTGATAGATTGACAGCCACTTTGAAATGACGGACAGCTGATAAATGGGGATAAGTTTGCTATAATTTATGTTTACCCAAGGAATGGTATTAATCAGCATTATAATTAGTAAAATCATTCCAGAAACACTCTGACCAAGATCTCTCAGCCGGGAATAAATGTTTTCCTTGTTTTGCTTTAAAAGCACACTCTTTACTATGAATTAGTTGAGTCATTTTATAATGTGGCTGATTCAAGGTACCACAGTGGCCGACTCATGGTACTGATGAAAGAAAATTCACATGTATTAAATAATGGGTGCTCAAAGAGCTCCATGACTATTGGTATGAAAGTTATAACATTGCTGGATGGAAAGAGTAAGACATCTGGGTAATATTTATATCCATTTTTAGATGACCCCTGCAAGTTGTCCTACTATTACAAAGATCCTAGACTAACTAGTACGTGCTAAGATGGCCCAGGTGGACTACTCATGGTCACTTTACCCTATATGTGGATTGGTCCCTTAGGGTCAGCATTATAGATGCATGGATGACAGTGGCGTATCCAGGATATTTGTAAAGGAGGGGGGCATACCTTTCTACTTTGATGAAGATGAAAAAACAACAACTCCGAACTATAAGCCAAAAAGAGGGAGTAAGCACTCACGTGCCCCATCAAAATCTGCTACTGTGATGCAGCTTCAGTGAGTTAATCTATTTCCAGGGCTGCAACTGGTGAGTTACTCACCAAGGCTGCATTTATGTGTCATGCTAACTAAAGGGTTTAGTTAGGCCACCTCAATAGCTACACAAAGTACACACAGCGCTAATCTCCTGTCAAACAGCTATCTAATACGAGCAGCTGTTTGCATATGTATAGATATTGACCTGCCAAAGCAGCCGCTAACCCTATAGATAATACCCATAGTAAACTAGGCCTCTATTCCCAGATTTTATATACCATAGCCTTGTGTCTCAAATAAGACGCCAAGGGTACAGTGAATTATCTTAAGCACTAGGCTTTTTATGGCTCATTCACTCAATAAAGGCCAAGTAGACTATGGGTTTAAGGGATGATAGCATGTTTATACATCATGCCTATAGGCCATTTTGTTATTGCATTGAAGTCTTGGTGAGGAGAGGCAATATACCTGACTCACAGTTCCCAGCTGCTCCCCTCCATACAGGGATCATCTATGTAAAAAGGAGACTAATAGATAGCTAGATACTTGTTCACACATATAAGCACTTCCTCTTAGCTGATGTAATTACTTTGAATAAACCAGATAGTTCTGAACAACATGTCTATTACAGAGGCTAGACCTGTGAGGGTCGCTTTAAAGCATCAGTGTATTTGCTCTCCTGCACTTCATTGCCATTGGTGCCTCCCGGGACTGTCTATACCTGTCAGGCCAGCATGATACATGAATAGTTGGAGTAGAGATAATCAAAGAGTTAACCCTTTATGTATGGGGAAAGAGATGCCTGGATTACCATAATGACAATAACAATGATTCTATTTTCACTAAGATATACAATGGGACACATGCTTGTTATTTCATTACAATACTTGACAACACTATTGAGAATAGTCACTGTCAGTCCATTGGAACCTATGCTGTACTTAAAGGTCTCTACCTCTAAAATCTGCAAGGTGCAGTGGCAGAGAACTTTACTTATTTACACAGAGTGCATGCAGCTAGTATCTGATGCACTAAACCCCTCAATAACTATTCTAATGACATGATGTGATACTAATTTGTTGTCTAGCACATGCAATATTCAGCACTTGGAGGACCTAAACCCTATACTACATTTTATCACAGGACACAAAATGTCCACGTGGACAATATGTGAGGGTTTTCATGGTCAAATTGTGCTCACCTGACATTTTGGCACCTTCTGGGGTCAATGTAATATAAATCCTATTACAAGCTTGTGGACCCTTTGTGCTGTGCAGCTTAAATGCAGCATAACACCGCTCCCCAAGTGGGACCTTTTTATCCGCCCATCCCTAGATTGTAATTTACATATTCCTTCATCACAGCATTAATTGCTAAGCAGCATCAGCATCAGATCACGTCAATCACCATATCTCCACAAAATGACTACTACCTTCATCATGATGTTAATTACTGAGCTGTGTGAGCATGAATGGGGGTTGACATTAACCATTTAAGGGCTGATACATTGATATATTGTCTCCATTGGCCATCATGATGCATGAATGCAGCCTTGGCAAGGAACTTGCAAGGCCTAGATTGCCAAACCTGAAGAATTGAAACAGTCCTGAAGGGTCGTTGGCATGATGCATCGTTTTATTGCTGGTGAGCCATTTTGCCAGCACTTCATTGATGAATCATGACAACCAATGGCCATTAGTGGCCCTCAAAGGGCTACCCAACCAGGTGGTGAGGCTTCATTTAGAACTAATTACACAATATTCCAGAAGTAGTCATCTAATTAATGTGACAAATTGAGAGGTGACATCCAGGGAGTGGTACAGCTGTATGGTAGGTGTTTTTAAGACCTAGATGTCAATTCACATTCCTCTGCAAATGTGGCTAGAAAGTGTAAATTATTTCCAGTGTGAAAATTGATTTAAATGGGGAAATATATCATTTCCCTTTATTAACAGTTTAAACAGATATAAAAAATTTCCTTTAAGAATGTAGAACGTACCTAAAGGTCTTAAACCAAGTACTACAGAGAGCCCATTAAAACATGCAATAATGAGGGGGGGGAAGAAAAATCTTGAAACCAAGATCATAAGAAACTGCATTCACTGCTTCAGAATTTTGAATTTCACTGGCTTTCAACAGGATATATAATTATTTCAGGAAAAGTTGAGGGGAAATCCGCGATTTAATCCTCGATTTTCCTTGATTAAAATTAAAACTGGTTCTGAGAGAGACTTTTCAAGAGAAGCACAGTCATGCAATGCTCTACCAACAAGAGTCAATACATTTATCTGAATACTTACATAAACTAAGAGCAATGCTGCATCTAGATCAAACCATGGGAAATCTCATAACTGTCCCTAGGACATTAAGGCAATACCAAAGATCTTTGTGTAAAGTATGTACCTCACTTATAAGACACACCCTGGCCCTGTGGACATGCCCACTAAGCCCCTCTAAAACCATGTAAAATTAGGGCAAAGCCTTTGGGGGTTAAAGACTGGTGCAATCTCAGCCTCCTTCCCTCCCTCTGGGTATGAATTTGTCTATGAGCCGCTTCTAACAGGCGAAGATTTAGAGTGCATGCACAATATATAACAGGGGAGCATGCTACCTGGAAGAGACTTAATCTTTGACACCCATGACAGTAAAAGGAGCACAAAGGTAACAAGGTGTCCTGCCATTGACTTCTCTGCCTCCCTTAGGTACCTAAAGAGATCTGACAGTCACTTTCCAGCTATGTCACCACCATTTTGTATTGATTCGTTTTGCCACCATGTGGGGGCCTGAATTACCACAGCCGTGCTTGGATGGCAGTCCCAGTAATACCTGGTGAGAACATATGGATGATTGAGCCACAACAGCTAATTATTCTGCTGAGACCAGAAGGTGTTAACATTATAAGGGAGGCTTGATGATTACAGGCCAATGCATGCTTGTATATTATCATATTCACCACTGCAGGATTCATAAAGTATCGAATAGGTATCATGACAACCAATGGGCACATGGTGTAATGATGCAGTACCTGTTTTTGTCAGTTCTTACAGCGTTTAAGGTCCCTGCCTTATTGACTTATGTGCCCCCTGTTGTTTTTCATGGTCAAATAGTGGTTGTAAGGGCACTGTCAATGGTAGGGCAATGTAAGTGGAGCTTAGTGGCCCCTTCACACAGAACTGACCAGAAAGAAACATATTTTTCTTTCTTTTTGTCTGAGCTTTGCTACTTTCTTTGATATTCTTTTCTCTGTTACTTCACTATTGATTTATGGACTGATAGCTTTTAAAGGCCCTGGATTGAGGCTTGTTGGAATTGACCTTTGATATGAACAGCTTGTAATGTACCTCCCTCAGTTCCACCCACTACACCCATGCTATTCTTTACCAATGAATTATTCCTCCCACACCTCAACCTGTGTCCTTAGCTATTCACTGACCTCCTAGAAGTTACTGACTATCACTCAGACCCTTTTTGATCTATGCCATGATTATAACCTCTTTTCTTATCTCTAGGTGGACTTCCATACAGAGCCATCCCTGCATATTACCATATCAATAGTACACTCTGAATACCTGACTGATGATAGTAGTCAAGGTGCACACAGCCATAGTCCTTTGACAGATGTCCTTGAGAAGGCATGCCATCATGTCTGCCTTCACATTAGACCTTTCAAACTTTCAAGCATTACAGTGGTGAAAGGTCCTGATAAAAAAATAAAAACGTCTAGGAAACAACAACTATGATTTGATCAGAAGCCATGACATCCTGGAGTACATGTTTATGAGGCCATACACCAGTAATAAAATGAACATCATGAAGGTATCATGTAAGCTATTTATTTTCAGGGTGTTGAGGATCAGTATTGTACATAAATGCTTAATTGTTGCAGCTTCATCAATGCACTAATGCATAACTGCTACCTTGTCTGGTTCCTCGATAGTGGAATACAAAAGATGGACTCAATCTTTGATATCACTCAGAGGAAAAGGGGCAACCTCACTTACACTTTTCTACCTCCCTCGGATACCTAAAGAGATCTTACGGCCACTTGCCAGGTACAAGCATACAAGCATAGGATTGATTCCTATTAACACCAAGTGAGACACCAGTGGTGGTAGTACCGTAGTAGCCCATTTATTTACCTGGTCTCAATTAAGCACCAGTCTCAAATAAACCCTAAGGGCAAAAGGGGTATTGAAATTAATGTTAAGCATTAAAAGCAGTATTCAAATAATATTATGTACCTGCCTTGAGTATGATCCGGGGCACAGAAATTTATCATTGAGCACCTGGGTGCCTAGATCGAAGACTATGGTATCAGGTGATGGCAATGAAGCCAGCTTCAGTAACACCTGGTCAGTATGGTGTTAGGGAATTGGACTCCAACACCCAAAAGGAATTAGGATGGTTAGACCTGAAGGTGTTTATCCTTTGAGGGGTGCACAGTTCCTTAGGTTCATTCTATTTGTCATTATGCCCATAATGCAATGATGCCAGCAACTTTCAGCAACATATAATTATAGTGTGCTCAATATGCAGCCCTGTTGATTTTTGCTCTCGGTTGTCATTCAATCATATTAGTATATAACAGCACTTTTCAACCCATACCGGGTTAAAAGTCCCTCACACACTAACTTCTGAGTCCCCTGGTGGTCAAATGGTGAAGTAGTGGGTGCAAGGAAGCAGTCAATAATAGACTAAGCCAAGCTGTGTGGGTCCCATGACCTGCTCACAGGGTTAATACTGACCTGAGGGGACCAGGCACATATAATAAATGGAAGGAACCTATTTCTTCTCCTTATCTTCTCAGCTTTCGTTTCCTTTACTTTTTTTCATCTGAGGTTCCAATATTTGGTTATGGACTGAAAGCATTCCAAAGATCCTTGCTTCAGGAGCTTTGGTGACATGGAAATCTAATGGACCTCTCATCTAAGCAAGCCCTCCACCCATTCCATTCCCTCGCCCTCTGTTATTCTTTCTACACCTGATTCTCTGTCTATGTTTAAAGCCCTACCTATACTGCTCTGTTCTGAGTTGCTGAATATTGCCCACACAAGTTGATCCCTATCCTTATTATTCACTTACCTTATCATTATCTATTGTCATTGGAACACCTGCCTGATCCTACTTATCCAAATGTCACAATATGTGGATCAACACAGTAAAAGGTACGCCCGCGAGGGGTTGCGTGGGCATACCTTTTACCGTGTTTATCCACATATAGGCCCTTAAGAGTTGTCCTGTGGAATTTTATGAAATCTGTTCATTTATCAGAGAAAGTTAGGCTTTGTGGCTAGGGATAACAGACAAGGCCAAGGCTGCAAAGATAAGGACCCAAAATATATGAATATAACAATGGTAAAATGGGTAGGGAGTTCTTGAACTATCAACCTGAAATAAGAGGCCATACATCATATTATTTTAGGAAAATTTAGATCAATGAACATACCTCTTTAGAAACAAATCACTATTTTAAGTCAAACCTTTTCTCTATCTTATTACTTTTTACTATGTAATTCTAGGGGTAGATTTTGAGACATTATTTGTGTTAAGTATCTTTTCTTTAATAAAAAGCATTATCCACATGCACTGTATTCCAACACTTCATGAAAGTTGTTGTGCCTCTTGCACCCCTCTTGTAGTAACAGAGAAGTGTACCTTGACATGAAAGCTACTGCAATAGAGTGATTACACTGCAGGGACTGATAACAGGGCACCTTACACCAAGGGTGTGTGATAATAAGGAATATAAGGCATTGCCTCACAATCTATATGGTGATCACCAGCGATCTTGTAAACATGATATTATATGTTCCTAGGGCAATCTGAGCGAATGGGATATGATTTTCACTCAGACATTTTACCATAGTATGATACATTGTCTCATGAATGCCTCTCTCACCCTCTTAATCTTGTTAAGTCAACAGCTGAATTTTCATGAAGAAATAGTCTAAATTCTGGTTGTAGGCCATACTACCATGTGGATTACATTTATAAGGCTTTTTGAATTATTGATAATGTTTTGGCGATGAACAAATACCTCTCTGTTAAGGCATCAGCTTAGTTAATAGTACACAAGATTACATACCACTTACATACTAGAGGCTATTCTTGCATTATGATTTTCAATGATCCAATTGTAAGGAAGGAATAGTTCCCCATTCAGGGCTTGGTGATGGCCTTCCTGCAAATTCATCAATATGTGTCATGAATGATAACCACTATTTTTGTGTTCCTTCATGGTAAAATAGATCTCTGAGTGTGATTAACACCTGTTCTTTATCAAGATAACTACAGGTGATTAACTGCCCACCTACATAGTGTCTGTTTCTTCCTCCCATATAGTGATGTTCACTTTAGCATTTAACTTTAGCTACTAGGCTACTTGCTCCAGAAATCGAACCTGTTTGTAAAAACAGATTTTAACAGATTCTACAAAGTATACATTGTAAAACCAGGCAGATCTATGATGTATATAGCCCATCTGTGACACATCCTTACAAATTGGTTTGGAAGTCACACAAAGAGATTATCTAGATATTGTCCTTAATTTCAATCTCTTCAAATAAAGTAGCTCCAAATAAATAACTGCTATTTTTCTTGTGATTACAACAATCATTTTGGCCTGGTCTGAAATTCTACCCCAAATATAAAATGAACAATATAGGTCACTTTAAAGTTATAAACTACTTGTTGCAGAAATGAATATTTGTTATTGATCTAGGATGTTTTGGTTAAAAAGGATTTTAAAAGATTCCACAAAGTTTGCATTATAAAATAGTGCAAATCTATGATGTTATTGATCACTAAATGTCCTAATATTGACCTTGCCAACTGTATGCGCAATAGAGTGATTTGAATCCCTGCATGGAATAAGTTTGATTATGGGGGCAATGTCCACAGGATGTGCTGTCAGAAGCTCCACCAGACATCAATGGTGGGAGGTTGGTGGATGCTAATGAAGCTATTGCTTCAATATTGCGTGCTATATAAACATAGCCACAATGACGGTGCTGTGTTCATACTGATGATAATGAGTCTACTGAAACTGAAAACTACATGTATATTCAGCAGGCTAATACTGATATTATACTGAAAACTCTATACTTACAGCATTTATCAATATGCACAATGGTCCCATTGAGTCCTGGTATGTTTCCGAAGAGACAATTAAAGTTCTTCTAATAGCACAAATATTTCTACATATATATTGTGGTTGCAGATTTAGAGCCCCTCACAATATGGATGTACCTATCTGTATGACAGCAGATGACAGCATATTCTAGAACTGTTCAGAGGGGACAGTTATTAATTGTTTACAGCACGGTTTAAGAAATAACTGCTGAATATGCCAGGAAAAACTGAACAATGAACCATCGTATTGCATTGCAATGAAGCAGTGTAGTTTCCACAATGAAGCAGTACAGTACACACAGTGGTACAAGAATTTCTTGAGAAATTCTCGAGATCTAGACTTGAGAATTTTCTCGAGTGTAAGATGTTATGGCGTGTCCAAATTTCCGGGGAAATTCATGTTCTCTATTCTTGTTGTATTCATAGCATTGCCATAACAGTGTTTACCAACTATATTATATATATATATATATATATATATATATATATATATATATATATATATATATAATGAAATGCAACCAAGTGGAAATTTCCTGACTATATATATATATATATATATATATATATATATATATATATATATATATTTATATTTATATTACAAATTATGGGTTTTGTTTTTATGATTTAAGCCACTGTGATAATGACGTCATCACCATGAAAATAGTGTACAAGATTAATGCATTGAATATCCACAAAATGCATATGCTTTACTATTGTCACCTTTGATTTAAATGACCCTGCATGTGTAGGTATCTCAACAAGGACTATAATTATCATTTTTCTTACAATTGCTATTTCCCCAAAGCCTAGGCCTGTTGAACCAAACAACGTCATTGTCTTTAAATTACCTGAAGCAGTCCTGTCTGTGCACTATGATGATAATAAACAAGAACATGGAGACACCAACTGGGCCGGAAAGGATCTAAGGAAAATAGTACATAGAATAGCGCTGCGTATGTAGAAGCTCGCTTAGAGCCGTGCATATTATACTGGGTGTGGCCTGAACTGCTGTACTGTTGTGTATTTTATATCATGTTATTGATCACATCCATACAGAAGGCTGCAGATTTGGAATGAACTCTATAACCTTAGGAGAATGTCACAAAACATTTCTCCTGATAGTATCTGCATTCAATGGCCTCTAGCCTTTGAACCCTGGGGTACTTCCCCGGTAGCAAAGGTGGTGTGGCCCTTCTGTGGCCCACACTTTATTTGGTGTGGCTTCAGATGTGGGCTGCAATGGGCTAACCGATGGGCTGCTGACAGTTTCTGTCCTCAGTGAGGTGTGTGGGCCACACTGGGCTAACCAATATGGGGATATATCAGTCTCAGAGTGGGTTTGGGTTCAACTTGGGTTTTTGGTGTGGCTGAAAGTGGGCTGCCCACTTTGATCACATGGTGCCATCTGGTCAAAATTCATCACTTTGGGGTCAACATGGATTTTTGGTGTGGCTGAAAGTGGGCTGGGTACTTTGATCAGGTGGCGCCATCTGGGATAGATATTATAGAAAATCTATTTTTTCCACATTTTCTAAAAATTTGAACCCTGAAAATGTTCTGCTAGCCTCCAGGTGCTAGCCCCTCCCTTTGGCCTCCATAGTTGGAGGGAGCCTGAACATACTGTATTACTCTCCCCATCATCATAATACAGTAGAACCATCGTTTCAAACTTAGGTGGCCAAGGCATGTCAACCAGACCTAGTCCAGTAACATGCTAGCGTTCAAGTTCATAGTGCCTCCCAATAGGTAGCATACTTCAATATAAAATGATTACCACAGGAATGGTGTAGTTTCATTAAAAACTGCTGACATCACCTAACTTTGCACATTTCAAATGTGCTTTGCCAGTAGATCCAAACTCTGAGAAAATTTGTGTACTGTTATAATTTATATGATTCATTAGCCTATTTCTGCCATATCATACTAAAGAAAATCAATACTGGCATGGGGGGAAAGCTTTATATCGGACATAGTGGGGTCATCTAGTGTCAAAGTTCAGAACTCCCAGCTCAGTATGCCTTGTGCAAACCCATCCTCAACCCTGTCTAGGGAAGTATCTTTGGAACTGATCTATGCCTGATTCGGGGTGCCCACCTTAAACCAATCTGTGCCAAAGTGTTTGCCAATTTTGAAGCTGCTCTGTGCCCAAATCTGTTAGCCTTATGTGGCCCACACAACTTGCTGAGGACAAAAACTGTCGGGAGCCCAACAGTCTTCATTCAGTTTGCCCTATCAGGGCATCGCAATGTGGCCCTGACTGGAAACCCACCATTTGCCCAACCTAAAACCATGAAAAGTATTCTGCCCGCTTTGAACCAGCTTATCTGAGCTAAAACTGAATTAGCCCTAAACAGGCTTGCTACATTGGTTATTCCATTGCAGATGGTTTACACCTAATTTTGAAATAGAGGAAACACCAGTAGTAAGTTGGAAGGCATCAGAAGCAGACCCCAGAAATATAATTATCCATTATTTATCAACGCCATATCAATTATTTGTTTTGTCTCTCCTCAAAATCCAATTAGTATTAGTCTAATACTCATATCCAATAGGTTCAGGTTGAACCATCACCCTAAGTAGGTAGAGAATACATAAACTGTACAAGATTACATGCAGTGCCGACACATATTTAGCAGGACTGCACCTTTGAGCAAGCAAGCAAGCAATCAAGCAAAAAGGATCACCCATGCATGCTGCTTGGCTGCTTAGATGCACTCTAGGAAATAACTGTTGAATCTACCAGAGTAAAATTGAAAAAAAAAAACCACTACCATTACGTTGCAATGAAGAAGTGGCATTTCTACAATGAATCAGTACAGTGCACACTGTAGTACAAGGACTCCATGAAAATAATGATGCATCTCTAGTAACTCTGGGACAAGGATTTACCGTTATTTTGAGGGGAAGTGTTTTTCTGTGATGTGGAGCCAAGTTTTTTGGAAAGGAATTCATTATAATATTTTGATGATTTAAATGTGCTTAGGATTCTATGAAAAATTAATGTCTAAAAAATAAAAAGGGTATTGCTTTGTTTGATATCTAAAGTTTATGTCCCAAATTATTTCCAACCCACTGTACTAAGAAAGATAATGCAGAGCAAAAATAATGTATACCACCTTCTTAGCCAAATCAACATTTAAAGGGTTTTTTGTATAGTAGTAAGTCAAACACCACTTCAAAGAGCGCCACATTCCTGTATGACCCACATTCAGGCCAACAACATGTTCCTTTAGGCAGAAGTTCATTAAGACCTAGTCCGATGATGTTACAGACAGCTCGTTACCTAATTAAGCACATCGCAAGATAATCACTAATGGGCTGCTAATGTAGACAGACAGCCTGGTTAGGTCACCTACACCTGAACCCTTTAAAGGGTACATGCCTTTTAGTTTGGTTACTTTGTTATCACGACTTTTCAGTATATATGTGGATTGGTCCCTTAGGGTCAGAATTATGGATGCACGGATGCTAGTGGCGTATCCAGGATATTTGTAAAGGAGGGGGGCATACCTTTCTACTTTCGACGAAATTTGAGACCTAGAAGATGAAAAAAACAACAACTCCGAACTATAAGCCAAAAAGAGGGAGTAAGCACTCACGTGCCCCATCAAAATCTGCTACTGTGATTCAGCTTCAGTGAGCTAATATATTTCCAGGGCTGCAACTGGTGAGTTACTCACCAAGGCTGCATTTATGTGTCATGCGAACTAAAGGGTTTAGTTAGGCCACCTCAATAGCTACACAAAGTACACACAGCGCTAATCTCCTGTCAAACAGCTATCTGATACGAGCAGCTGTTTGCATGTGTATAGATATTGACCTGCCAAAGCAGCTGCTAACCCTATAGATAATACCCATAGTAAACTAGGCCTCTATTCCCAAATTTTATATACCATATCTTTGTGTCTCAAATAAGTGCCAAGGGTACAGTGAATTATCTTAAGCACTAGGCTTTTTATGGCTCATTCACTCAATAAAGGCCAAGTAGACTATGGGTTTAAGGGATGATAGCATGTTTATGCATCATGCCTATAGGCCATTTTGTTATTGCATTGAAGTCTTGGCGAGGAGAGGCAATATACCTGACTCACAGTTCCCAGCTGCTCCCCTCAATACAGGGATCATCTATGTGAAAAGGAGACTAATAGATAGCTAGATACTTGTTCAGAGATATAAGTACTCCCTCTTAGCGGATGTAATTACTTTGAGTAAACCAGATAGTTCTGAACAACATGTCTATTACAGAGGCTAGACCTGTGAGGGTCGCTTTAAAGCATCAGTGTATTTGCTCTCCTGCACTTCATTGCCATTGGTGCCTCCCGGGACTGTCTATACCTGTCAGGCCAGCATGATACATGAATAGTTAGGTCCTCCAAGTGCTGAATATACATAACCTTAGGTTATGTATGGGGAAAGAGATGCCTGGATTACCATAATGACAATAACGATGATTCTATTTTCACTAAGATATACATGGGACACATGCTTGTTATTTCATTACAATACTTGACAACACTATTTAGAATAGTCACTGTCAGTCCGTTGGAACCTATGCTGTACTTAAAGGTCTCTACCTCTAAAATCGGCAAGGTGCAGTGGCAGAGAACTTTACTTATTTACACAGAGTGCATGCAGCCAGTATCTGATGCACTAAACCTCTCAATAACTATTCTAATGACATGATGTGATGCTAATTTGTTGTCTAGCACATGCAATATTCAGCACTTGGAGGACCTAAACCCTATGCTACATTTTATCACAGGACACAAAATGTCCACGCGGACAATATGTGAGGGTTTTCATGGTCAAATTGTGCTCACCTGACATTTTGGCACCTTCTGGGGTCAATGTAATATGAATCTTATTACAAGTTTGTGGACCCTTTGTGCTGTGTGGCTTAAATGCAGCATAACACCGCTCCCCAAGTGGGACCTTTTTATCAACCCATCCCTAGATTGTTATTTACATATTCCTTCATCACAGCATTAATTGCTAAGCAGCATCAGCATCGGATCAAGTCACTCACCATATCTCCACAAAATGACTACTACCTTCATCATTAATTACTGAGCTGTGTGAGCATGAATTTAGGTTGACATTAACCATTTAAGGGCTGATACATTGATATATTGTCTCCATTGGCCATCATGATGCATGAATGCAGCCTTGGCAAGGAACTTGCAAGGCCTAGATTGCCAAACCTGAAGAATTGAAACAGTCCTGAAGGGTCGTTGGCATGATGCATCGTTTTATTGCTGGTGAGCCATTTTGCCAGCACTTCATTGGTGAATCATTACAAACAATGGCCATTAGCAGCCCTCAAAGGGCTACCCAACCAGGTGGTGAGGCTTCATTTAGAACTAATTACACAATATTCCAGAAGTAGTCATCTAATTAATGTGACGAATTGAGAGGTGACATCCAGGGAGTGGTACAGCTGTATGGTAGGTGTATTTAAGACCTAGATGTCAATTCACATTCCTCTGCAAATGTGGCTAGAAAGTGTAAATTATTTCCAGTGTGAAAATTGATTTAAATGGGGAAATATATCATTTCCCTTTATTAACAGTTTAAACAAATATAACAAATTTCCTTTAAGAATGTAGAATGTACCTAAAGGTCTTAAACCAAGTACTACAGAGAGCCCATTCAGGCCAACAACATGTTCCTTTAGGCAGAAGTTCATTAAGACCTAGTCCGATGATGTTACAGACAGCTCGTTACCTAATTAAGCACATCGCAAGATAATCACTAATGGGCTGCTAATGTAGACAGACAGCCTGGTTAGGTCACCTACACCTGAACCCTTTAAAGGGTACATGCCTTTTAGTTTGGTTACTTTGTTATCACGACTTTTCAGTATATATGTGGATTGGTCCCTTAGGGTCAGAATTATGGATGCACGGATGCTAGTGGCGTATCCAGGATATTTGTAAAGGAGGGGGGCATACCTTTCTACTTTCGACGAAATTTGAGACCTAGAAGATGAAAAAAACAACAACTCCGAACTATAAGCCAAAAAGAGGGAGTAAGCACTCACGTGCCCCATCAAAATCTGCTACTGTGATTCAGCTTCAGTGAGCTAATATATTTCCAGGGCTGCAACTGGTGAGTTACTCACCAAGGCTGCATTTATGTGTCATGCGAACTAAAGGGTTTAGTTAGGCCACCTCAATAGCTACACAAAGTACACACAGCGCTAATCTCCTGTCAAACAGCTATCTGATACGAGCAGCTGTTTGCATGTGTATAGATATTGACCTGCCAAAGCAGCTGCTAACCCTATAGATAATACCCATAGTAAACTAGGCCTCTATTCCCAAATTTTATATACCATATCTTTGTGTCTCAAATAAGTGCCAAGGGTACAGTGAATTATCTTAAGCACTAGGCTTTTTATGGCTCATTCACTCAATAAAGGCCAAGTAGACTATGGGTTTAAGGGATGATAGCATGTTTATGCATCATGCCTATAGGCCATTTTGTTATTGCATTGAAGTCTTGGCGAGGAGAGGCAATATACCTGACTCACAGTTCCCAGCTGCTCCCCTCAATACAGGGATCATCTATGTGAAAAGGAGACTAATAGATAGCTAGATACTTGTTCAGAGATATAAGTACTCCCTCTTAGCGGATGTAATTACTTTGAGTAAACCAGATAGTTCTGAACAACATGTCTATTACAGAGGCTAGACCTGTGAGGGTCGCTTTAAAGCATCAGTGTATTTGCTCTCCTGCACTTCATTGCCATTGGTGCCTCCCGGGACTGTCTATACCTGTCAGGCCAGCATGATACATGAATAGTTAGGTCCTCCAAGTGCTGAATATACATAACCTTAGGTTATGTATGGGGAAAGAGATGCCTGGATTACCATAATGACAATAACGATGATTCTATTTTCACTAAGATATACATGGGACACATGCTTGTTATTTCATTACAATACTTGACAACACTATTTAGAATAGTCACTGTCAGTCCGTTGGAACCTATGCTGTACTTAAAGGTCTCTACCTCTAAAATCGGCAAGGTGCAGTGGCAGAGAACTTTACTTATTTACACAGAGTGCATGCAGCCAGTATCTGATGCACTAAACCTCTCAATAACTATTCTAATGACATGATGTGATGCTAATTTGTTGTCTAGCACATGCAATATTCAGCACTTGGAGGACCTAAACCCTATGCTACATTTTATCACAGGACACAAAATGTCCACGCGGACAATATGTGAGGGTTTTCATGGTCAAATTGTGCTCACCTGACATTTTGGCACCTTCTGGGGTCAATGTAATATGAATCTTATTACAAGTTTGTGGACCCTTTGTGCTGTGTGGCTTAAATGCAGCATAACACCGCTCCCCAAGTGGGACCTTTTTATCAACCCATCCCTAGATTGTTATTTACATATTCCTTCATCACAGCATTAATTGCTAAGCAGCATCAGCATCGGATCAAGTCACTCACCATATCTCCACAAAATGACTACTACCTTCATCATTAATTACTGAGCTGTGTGAGCATGAATTTAGGTTGACATTAACCATTTAAGGGCTGATACATTGATATATTGTCTCCATTGGCCATCATGATGCATGAATGCAGCCTTGGCAAGGAACTTGCAAGGCCTAGATTGCCAAACCTGAAGAATTGAAACAGTCCTGAAGGGTCGTTGGCATGATGCATCGTTTTATTGCTGGTGAGCCATTTTGCCAGCACTTCATTGGTGAATCATTACAAACAATGGCCATTAGCAGCCCTCAAAGGGCTACCCAACCAGGTGGTGAGGCTTCATTTAGAACTAATTACACAATATTCCAGAAGTAGTCATCTAATTAATGTGACGAATTGAGAGGTGACATCCAGGGAGTGGTACAGCTGTATGGTAGGTGTATTTAAGACCTAGATGTCAATTCACATTCCTCTGCAAATGTGGCTAGAAAGTGTAAATTATTTCCAGTGTGAAAATTGATTTAAATGGGGAAATATATCATTTCCCTTTATTAACAGTTTAAACAAATATAACAAATTTCCTTTAAGAATGTAGAATGTACCTAAAGGTCTTAAACCAAGTACTACAGAGAGCCCATCGAAACATGAAAGAATGAGGGGGAAAAAAACGACAAAAAAAAACCTTTATGACCATCTAAATCTTGAAACCAAGATCATAAGAAACTGCATCTACTGCTCCAGAATTTTGAATTTCACTGGCTTTCAACAGGATGCACTGGATATATAATTATTTCAGGAAAAGTTGAGGGAAAATCCTCTATTTAATCCTCCATTCTCCTTGATTAAAAATAAAACTGATTCTGAGAGAGACATTTCAAGAGAAGCACAGTCATGCAATGCTCTACCAACAAGAGTCAATACATATATCTTAACAGGTTTGGTAAAAGCTTACTTTTTTATGTCACATGCATAATCTAGCACCTACTGCCAAAAATGGCAGTAGGTGATCTACACCTACTGCCATTTTAAGCAGTAGGTGCTAGATTCTGCAGTAGGCATTTTAATTTGATATAAACATCAATAAATAATCAATAATTTTCATATCATCTGCTAAATATAGGGGCATACGCCATATTTGGCAGTACCTGCTATATCTAGGGTACATGTCATATTTTGCAAGGAAGATCTACTGTGTGTAGGGTCATAGGCCATATTTGGCAGTACCTGCAATATCTAGGATACATGCCATATTTTGCAATGGGAACCTGCTGTATTTCGGGATATACGGCATATTTGGCAGTACCTGCTATACCTAGGGCACATGCCATATTCCACAGGTACTGCAAAATATCACAGAGCTGCAAAAATTCATGGATTGACCTAACCTGCTTAATATTTACATAAATTAAGAGCAATGCTGCATCTAGATCAAACTATCGGAAATCTCGTAACTGTTCCTAGGACATCAAGGCAATAGCATAGATCTTTGTGTAAAGTATGTACCTCACTTATAAGACACACCCTGACCCTGTGGACATACCCACTAAGCCCCTCTTAAACCATGTAAAATTAGGGCAAAGCCTTTGGGGGGGGGGTTAAGACTGGTGCAATCTCAGCCTACTTCCCGGCCTCTGAGTCTGAATTGGTCTATGAGCTGTGTCTAACACAAGAAGATTTAGAGTGCATGCACAATATATAACAGGGGAGCATGCTACACTGAAAACCCTCCAGATCTTTAAACTCGTCAGATTGAGGACCTATGGTCATAAGAAGAGGTACAAAGAGAGGGCAGCACCTTACAGGGAGTGAAATCCCTTAGACTACATCTCCCCAGTATGAGTCTCTGTCATTCTGTTGACAATATGTAACAAATACACAAGGTGGCAGGTATGTGCCACTCATGTTTGATGATTAGGCCTTCAGTTTTCAACTGAAGGTCTTCACCGCTGAGGACTTTAGGTGCTCAAGTTGATGATACCCAAATCTACAGCTTTGGGTAGTCAGATTGAGGACCCAAGGTAGTCAGCACCAAAGTTGTCACTCTAACAACATTATGTAATCAGTTTGACTACCTTGGATGAGTGTGTTGACCTAAACCCATCAGGTTGACAACCGGGGGTGCTCAATCTGATGACCCTAGGTTGTAGATTTGGGTATCGTCAGTCTGACGACCTTGGGGCTTTCAGTGTACCTGGAAGAGACTTAATCTTTGACACCCATGACGGTAAAAGCAGCACAAAGGTAACAAGGTGTCCTGACATCGACTTCTCTGCCTCCCTGAGGTACCTAAAGAGATCTGACAGTCACTTTCCAGCTATGTCACCACCATTTTGTATTGATTCGTTTTGCCACCATGGGGGGGTGTGCCTGACTTACCACAGCCGTGGTTGGATGCAAGTCTCAGTAATACCTGGTGAGAACATATGGATGATTGAGCCACAACAGCTAATTATTCTGCTGAGACCAGAAGGTGTTAACATTATAAGGGAGATTTGATGATTACAGGCCAATGCATGCTTGTATATTATCATATTCACCACTGCAGGATTCATAAAGTATCGAATAGGTATCATGACAAGCAATGGCCACATGGTGTAATGATGCAGTACCTGTTTTTGTCAGTTCTTACAGCGTTTAAGGTCCCTGCCTTATTGACTTATGTGCCCCCTGTTGTTTTCATGGTCAAATAGTTGTTGTAAGGGCACTGTCAATGGTAGGGCAATGTAAGTGGAGCTTAGTGGCCCCTTCATACAGCACTGACCAGAAAGAAACATATTTTTCTTTCTTTTTGTCTCAGCTTTGCTTCTTTCTTTGAGATTCTTTTCTCTGTTACTTCACTATTGATTTATGGACTGATAGCTTTTAAAGGCCCTGGATTGAGGCTTGTTGGAATTGACCTTTGATATAAACAGCTTGTAATGTACCTCCCTCAGTTCCACCCACTACACCCATGCTACTCTTTACCAATGAAGTATTCCTCCCACACGTCAACCTGTGTCCTTAGCTCTTCACTGACCTCCTAGAAGTTACTGAATATCGCTCAGACCCTTTTTGATCTATGCCATGATTATACCCTCTTTTCTTATCTCTAGGTGGACTTCCATACAGAGCCATCCCTGCATATTACCATATCAATAGTCCACTCTGAATACCTGACTTATAATAGTAGTCAAGGTGCACACAGCCATAGTCCTTTGATAGATGTCCTTGAGAAGGCATGCCATCCTGTCTGCCTTCACATTAGACCTTTCAAACTTTCCAGCATTACAGTGGTGAAAGGTCCTGATAAAAAAAAGCCATCTAGGAAACAACAAATATGATTTGATCAGAAGCCATGACATCCTGGAGTACATGTTTATGAGGCCATACACCAGTAATAAAATGAACATCATGAAGGTATCATGTAAGCTATTTATTTTCAGGGTGTTGAGGATCAGTATTGTACATAAATGCTTAATTGTTGCAGCTTCATCAATGCACTTATGCATAAATGCTATCTTGTTTGGTTCCTCGATGGTGGAATACAAAAGATGGACTCAATCTTTGATATCACTCAGAGGAAAAGGGGCAACCTCACTTACACTTTTCTAACTCCCTCGGATACCTAAAGAGATCTTACGGCCACTTGCCAGGTACAAGCATAGGATTGATTCCTATTAACACCAAGTGAGACACCAGTGGTGGTAGTACCGTAGTAGCCCATTTATTTACCTGGTCTCAATTGAGAACCAGTCTCAGATAAAGCCTAAGGGGAATAGGGGTATTGAAAATCAATGTTAAGCACTAAAAGCAGTATTCAAATAATATTATGTACCTGTCTTGAGTATGATCCGGGGCACAGAGATTTATCATTAAGCACCTGGGTGCCTAGATGGAAGACTATGGTATCAGGAGATGGCAATGAAGCCAGCTTTTTTTTTTTTTTTTGAATTCACTTTATTTGCCTAGATATACTTCATCATACACTCGTAGCGGTAGAGACAATATATTTAACAATCACAAGTATTTCAAAGTAAATATACAGATAATCAGTTTGTTTTAACAAGAAGCAAGTGAAGGATAATAATATTATAATATACATTTCAATTGAGACAAAAAAAGAAGGCAGAGGACCTCATCCCCACAAGAGTGTTTGGGTTGGTACTTCTGGTCCTACCTGACTTATAGATAATGTTTGAAACTTATGACACTTAAATATATAGATACAAAAGGAAAAAAGATACATAGATACATAGGGGGGTAAATCCGGTAATCGAAAAAAACCAGTAACAATGAACCTTAATTCAATGGATAATTATACATACACACACATCACAATAATAATTGATTAATCCTCATCATAGGGCAGTAACCTTTTCATAAGAGTAATTGTATCACTTTTAAATTTGGCAATATCTGGGGTATTTCTTCGATCCCTTGATAAGGAATTCCAAGCAATGGCACCATGGAATTCAACACTCTTAGCATATGATAGACAATTTGGGGTAATACATTTGACAGTAGGAGCATCATGTAGATGAGTAATTAAATTTCTCTTATCTCCATACATGTCAAATCTCGATCTATTGTACATATAGTTTAATAGGTGGGCATCTCTTCTTTCCTCCAGCATGTTTACGCCAGTGATATTGTGCACATATTTTGTATTAGTTAGATGTGGAACTTTTAAACAAATTTTTAAACATCTATTTTGGGCATATTGGAGAGGGTCCAGATACTTATCATAAGTTGACATGAAACAGATATCTGCATACTCCTTATAGGGTAGAATAGTAGATTTGTATATTTGTATTGCCAATTTGACATCAAGATATCTTCTTAGTAGACATAACTTATAAGTCTTATATCTCCTTGTACTAGAAGAGAAGAACATAATTTTTGTTTTCGAGGCGTTGATAGATAGTTTATGTTGTATACACCAGGTTTCATAAGCCTCTAAGTCATTCTGCAAATGGGTTTTAGCATTTTCAAAGATATTTTGAGATGAATATATAACTGTATCATCAGCGTAGAGTCTAACCTCACAATTTTTCACACACTAAATAACATCATTAACATAGATTAAAAATAATAAAGGACCCAAAATCGAGCCCTGAGGTACACCACATAACACTTTAGCACGAACAGAAAGTATTCCATTTGCAAAAGTTGTTTGATACCTATTATCTAAATAATTTTTTAAACCAATGGTATGTATTGGAGCGAATGCCATAATGATGTATGAGCTTCAGTAACACCTGGTCAGTATGGTGTTAGGGAATTGGACTCCAACACCCAAAAGGAATTAGGATGGTGAGAGCTGAAGGTGTTTATCCTTTGAGGGGTGCACAGTTCCTTAGGCTCATTCTATTTGTCATTATGCCCATAATGCAATGATGCCAGCAACTTTCAGCAACATATACTTATAGCGTGCTCAAGATGCAGCCCTGTTGATTTTTGCTCTCAGTTGTCATTCAATCATATTAGTATATCACAGCACTTTTCAACCCATACCGGGTTAAAAGTCCCTCACACACTAACTTCTGAGTCCCGTGGTGGTCAAATGGTGAAGTAGTGGGTGCAAGGAAGCAGTCAATAATAGACCAAGCCAAGCTGTGTGGGTCCCATGACCTGCTCACAGGGTTAATACTGACCTGAGGGGACCAGGCACATATAATAAATGGAAGGAATCTATTTCTTCTCCTTATCTTCTCAGCTGTCGTTTCCTTTACTTTTCTTCATCTGAGGTCTCAATATTTGGTTATGGACTGAAAGTATTTCAAAGATCCTTGCTTCAGGAACTTTGGTGTCATGGAAATCTAATGGACCTCTAATCTAAGCAAGCCCTCCACCCATTCCATTCCCTCGCCCTCTGTTATTCTTTCTACACCTGATTCTCTGTCCATGTTTAAAGCCCTACCTATACTGCTCTGTTCTGAGTTGCTGAATATTGCCCACACAAGTTGATCCCTATCCTTATTATTCACTTACCTTATCATTATCTATTATCAATGGAACACCTGCCTGATCCTACCTATCCAAATGTCACAATATAGGCCCTTAAGAGTTATCCTGTGGAATTTTATGAAATCTGTTCATTTATCAGAGAAAGTTAGGCTTTGTGGCTAGGGATAACAGACAAGGCCAAGGCTGCAAAGATAAGGACCCAAAATATATGAATATAACAATGGTAAAATGAGTAGGGAGTTCTTGAACTATCAACCTGAAATAAGAGGCCATACATCATATCATTTTAGGAAAACTTAGATCAATGAACATACCTCTTTAGAAACAAATTACTATTTTAAGTCAAACATTTTCTCTATCTTATTACTTTTTACTATGTAATTCTAGGGGTAGATTTTGAGACATTATTTGTGTCAAGTATCTTTTCTTTAATAAAAAGCATTATCCACATGCACTGTTTTCCAACACTTCATGAAAGTTGCTGTGCCTCTTGCACCCCTCTTGTAGTAACAGAGAAGTGTACCTTGACACCAAAGCTACTGCAATAGAGTGATTACACTGTAGGGACTGATAACAGGGCACCTCACACCAAGGGTGTGTGATAATAAGGAATATAAGGCATTGCCTCACAATCTATATGGTGATCACCAGCGATCTTGTAAACATGATATTATATGTTCCTAGGGCAATCTGAGTGAATGGGATATGATTTTCACTCAGACATTTTACCATAGTATGATACATTGTCTCATGAATGCCTCTCTCACCCTTTTACTCTTGTTAAGTCAACAGCTGAATTTTCATGAAGAAATAGTCTAAATTCTGGTTATATACCATACTACCATGTGGAATACATTCATAAGGCTTTTTGAATTATTGATAATGTTTTGGCGATGAACAAATACCTCTCTGCTAAGGCATCAGCTTAGTTAATAGTACACAAGATTGCATACCACTTACATTCATACTAGAGGTCCATTCTTGCATTATGATTATCAATTATCCAATTGTAAGGAAGCAATAGTTCCCCATTCAGGGCTTGGTGATGGCCTTCCTGCAATGTCATCGATATGTGTCATGAATGATAACCACTATTTTTGTGTTCCTTCATGGTAAAAAAGATCTCTGAGTGTAATTAACACCTGTTCTTTATCAAGATAACCACAGGTGATTAACTGCCCACCTACGTAGTGTCTGTTTCTTCTTCCCATATAGTGATGTTGACTTTAGCATTTGACATAGTTTGCTGATCTTAGCAATGATAACACATGATTTATCATAGCATGACTGACCCACTTAGCCAATATTCCACTGAAACATTAATGCAGCTATCTATTTGAGTTCCTGGTTCAGCACAGTTTGGCCAGAATGTGACTTCTTTTGCTAGGCTACTAGGCTACTTGCTCCTGAAATCGAACTCATTTGTAAAAACAGATCTTAACAGATTATACAAAGTATACATTGTAAAACCGGGCAGATCTATGATGTATATAGCCCATCTGTGAACCATCCTTACAAATTGGTTTGGAAGTCGCACAAAGAGATTATCTAGATATTGTCCTTAATTTCAATCTCTTCAAATAAAGTAGGTCCAAATAAATAACAACAATAATTTTGGCCTGGTCTGAAATTCTACCCCAAATATAAAATGAACAATATAGGTCACTTTAAAGTTATGAACTACTTGTTGCAGAAATAAATATTTGTTATTGATCTAGAATGTTTTGGTTAAAAAGGATTTTAAAAGATTCCACAAAGTTTACATTATAAAATAGTGCAAATCTATGATGTTATTGATCACTAAATGTCCTAATATTGACCTTGCCAACTGTATGCGCAACAGAGTGATTTGAATCCCTGCATGGAATAAGTTTGATTATGGGGGCAATGTCCACAGGATGTGCTGTCAGAAGCTCCACCAGACATCATCGGTGGGAGGTTGGTGGATGCTAATGACGCTATTGTTTCAATATTGTGTGATATATAAACATAGCCACAATGACGGTGCTGTGTTCATATTGATGATAATGAGTCTACTGAAACTGAAAACTACATGTATATTCAGCAGGCTAATACTAATATTATACTGAAAACTCTATATTTACAGCATTTATCAATATGCAGAATGGTCCCATTGAGTCCTGGTATGTTTCCGAAGCGACAACTAAAGTTCTTTTAATAGCACAAATATTTTTACATAGATATTGTGGTTGCAGATTTAGAGCCCCTCACACTATGGATCTACCTATCTGTATGACAGCAGAGAGGACAGCTATTAATTGTTTACAGCACAGTCGAGGAAATAACTGCTGAATATGCCAGGAAAAACTGAACGATGAACCATCGTAATTGCATTGCAATGAAGCAGTGTAGTTTCCCCAATGAAGCAGTACAGTACACACAGTGGTACAAGGAATCTCCGTGAATATAATGATCGATCTCTGGAAACTTTGGGACAAGGATTTCACTGTTATTTCAATGACATGTGTTTTTACAGTGCAGTGTTAATTTGAGTCTGGGGCCACTGCCTCTGAGTCAGTACACCCTCTCACTCACAGCACACCCTGGAGTAGGGACCTATCACACTCTTTACATACATATATACATACATACATACATCCCACTGAACAGGACTGGAGTTGGGAACGTTCACAACTTGGGCAAGGAGAACATGATTTTCCCTGGAAATTTGGACATGCCAGAACATCTTATACTTGAGAAAAAACAAAACATGTCCAGCTCCTGGGAATATCCCAAGTCTTTCCCAAGAATTTCCTAAGAAATTCTCGAGATCTTGTTCAGTGGGACATTGTAGATAGAGGTGTTAGGGCAGTTACACAGGAAGGAATTTTATAGCAGTGCTTACCAACTATATTATACATATTATGAAATGCAACCAAGTGGAAATTTCCTGACTATATATATTACAAATTATGGGTTTTGTTTTCATGATTTAAGCCACTGTGATAATGACTTCATTACCATGCAAATAGTTTACAGGATTAATGCATTGATTATCCACAAAATGCATATGCTTTACTACTGTCACCTTTTATTTAAATGACCCTGCGTGTGTAGGTATCTCAACAAGGACAATAGTTATCCTTTTTCTTACAATTGATATTTCCCCAAAGCCTAGGCCTGTTGAACCAAACAACGTCATTATCTTTAAATTACCTGAAGCAGTCCTGTCTGTACACTATGATGATAATAAACAAGAACATGGAGACACCAACTGGGCCGGAAAGGATCTAAGGAAAATAGTACATAGAATAGCCGTGTGTATGTAAAAGCTCGCTAAGAGCAGTGCATATTATACTGGGTGTGGCCTGAATTGCTGTACTGTTGTGTATGTTATATCATGTTATTGATCACATCCATACAGAAACTACTATTTATATACAACCAGTAAGTTGCAAGGCTGCAGATTTAGAATGAACTCTATAACCTTAGGAGAATGTCACAAAACATTTCTCCTGATAGTATCTGCATTCAATGGCTTCTAGCCTTTGAACCCTTGAGCACTTGTTCCATTGCACATGGTTTACAATTTTGAAATAGCGGAAACACCGGTAGTAAGTTGGAAGGCATCAGAAGCAGACCCCAGAAATAATATCATTACAAATTATTTATCAACGCCATATCAATTATTTTTTTTGTCTCTCCTCAAAATCCAATTACTATTAGTCTAATACCTATATCCAATAGGCTCAGGTTGAACCATCACCCTTATTTGGTAGACAATACATAAACTGTACAAGATTACATGCAGTGCCGCCACATATTTAGCAGGACTGCACCTTTGAGCAAGCAAGCAAAAATGATCATCCATGCATGCTGCTTGGCTGCTTAGATGCACTCTAGGAAATAACTGTTGAATCTATCAGAGATCTCCGTAAAATTGAAAAAGAACCACTACCATTATGTTGCAGTGAAGAAGTGGAGTTTCTACAATGAATCAGTACAGTGCACACTGTAGTACAAGGATTCCATGAAAATAATGATGCATCTCTGGTAACTCTGGGACAAGGATTTTACCATTATTTTGAGGGGATGTGTTTTTCTGTGATGTGGAGCCATGTTTTTTGGTAAGGAATTCATTATAATATTTTGATGAATTAAATGTGCTTAGGATTCTATGAAAAATTAATGTCTAAAAAATAAAAAGGGTATTGCTTTGTTTGATATCTAAAGTTTATGTTCCAAACTTTTTGCCAACCCACTGTACTAAGAAAGATAATGCAGAGCAAAAATAATGTATTCCACCTTCTTAGCCAAATAAACATTTAAAGGGTTTTTGTATTGTAGTAATGCCAAACACCACTTCAAAGAGCGCCACATTCCTGTATGACCCACATTCAGGCCAACAACATGTTCCTTTAGGCAGAAGTTCATTTAGACCTAGTCCGATGATGTTACAGACAGCTCGTTACCTAATTAAGCACATCGCAAGATAATCACTAATGGCCTGCTAATGTAGACAGACAGCCTGGTTAGGTCACTTACACCTGACCCCTCTTATCCATACCCTCTAAGGTTTCCAAGAGGCCTCTAGGTTCGTGTACTTTGTTATGATGATGAATGAATACAGTGGTGTGAGTAACTCTCGAGCACCGCATTGGTGCATCATGTCGATTCTTCAGTATCAATGTTCTCACAAAGCTGGCATGAATTATGGATGGATGGCAGTGGTGGATCCAGGATATTGAAAAAGAGCAGTTGTGCCCTCCTAGTTTTAGCTAAATTTGAGGCCTAAGAGAGGCAAATAAACCATAAACAAAATGAGGGGCGCATACCCTTGCATCCTGTCAAAATCCGCCACTGTGATGCAGCTTTGGTGAGTTACTCACCAGTTTTGCAGCTGGTGAGTTACTCACCCTTGCAGCATTCATGCACCATGCTAACTAAAGGGTTTAGTTAGGTCACCGCTATAGCTACACAAAGTACACACAGCGCTAATCTCCTGTCAAACAGCTAGCTAATACGAGCAGCTGTTTTCATGTGTATTGATATTGAGCTGTCAAGGTGGCCTGTAACCAGGTATTACCCACAGTCCACTAGGCCTCTGGATTGTGTATACCTGGGGGGTCAGCATTTGTGAGTTACTTGCCTTCAAGCATCATGACCGCAGAAAAGTAATAATTAGAGTTTCTAAAACGAAGCCCCATTGCAGTAGAGTAGTACAAAGAATCTCCATTAAAAATAACAACGAATTTCTGGCTAATTTGGGAAAAGGATTTCACCATTATTTCACCATTTTTCTTTTACAGTTGACCCTTTAAATATTGTGAGGAAAGCTATGCCATGATTGTCATGTGTTGTCGTGTGTATGCAATGTCGTGTGTATGCAATGTCAGGCCCTGGAGAGCTTGAGTACATGAAGAGTGCCTAGAGTCACGATCTTAACCTTATAAATGCTCCCCTTGATCCTGATGACTATTCTTTATTTTATGGTACATATGGTGGAATATACAGAGCCCCGAATAGGATATACCAAAAAAAAATTTCCCCAGAAAGAAATATTCTTGCGGGTACTGGGCAATTCCTGCGGATACTGAACAATTCAGCCCCTAATAGGATATACCAAAAAAAAATGATATTCTTGCAGATACTAACAATCCTTGTGGATACTGAACAATCCTTGCGGAAACTGAACAATTCTAGCAGAAACCGAACAGTTCTTGCAGATACTGACAATTGTGGCGGATAAAGGAACATACCTACGGGTACAGGAACAATCACTACACGAATGAAGTTCTGGTGAGCCTGCTCGCCACCACTTCATTGGAAAATCATGCCATCCTCCGGCACTGTACAACCCTGTAGGGTCAGTGTAATACATAAATGCAGCCCTGGCAAGGTACTCACCAAGATTGTATTCACTAATCATGATGGCTAATCAGAATGATGCACGAAAGCATTTGCATCCTTTAAAGGGTTAACCTGACCTGGTGGTGAGGCTTCATTTAGAACTAATTACACAATACTCCAGCAGCAGTCAGCTAATTAATGTGACAAATGGAGAGGTGACATCCAGGGAATGACAAAGTTGTAGGCTAGGTGTACTTCAGATCTAGGTGTCTGTGCACATTCCTCTGTAAACATGGTTAGAAGGAGTTTATCATATTAGTCTGAAGAAATATATGTTATTGCTCTTCATTCACATTTAAACAGACGTCACAAATTCTCATGCAGAATGTAGAAAGTGACTAAAAGCCCTCAACCAAGCCCTATAGACATTTTATATTGCACCTCATCGAAAAACACAAGAAAGAGAAAAAAACAACAACTTAGCAACCATCTAAAACTTGATATCATGAGAAATTGCATTCAATGGTCCAAAAAATGATCCATGAGTTTTGAAATAAACGAATTTCACCAGATTTCATTAGGCAGCACAGAATATATACCTTGGTAAAAATCCTTGATCTTTCTCAATTGAAAAGAAAAGTGGAACCGAGAGATATATACATCATGGCAGTCAGTGGGGAAGTGTTGCAAAAATGCAGTGTCTAGTCTATGAAGGGTTAAAGGTACCTGCCACATTGACTTCTAAGCCCCCTGGTGGTTGATTGGTAAAGCAGTGGTTGTAAGGGACATTCAATGGTAGGGAAATGTAAGTGTAGCTCTGGTTGCCTCTGGGACATTCACAGCGCTGACACTGACCAGAGGGACCAGGATAGGAAAACGCATGAAAGAAAAGCTATTTTTCTTTCTCATCATCTCAGCTTTGCTTCTTTCTTTAATGTTCTTTTCTTGATCATTCTCATACTGATTTAGGGGCTGACAAGTTTATAACCTTTGGTCTAAACAGCTCCTAATATACATCCTCCAGTGCCACCGACTCAACCCATGCTACTCTTTGCCAATGAATTATTCCTCCCACACTTAATCCTCTCTCCATAGCCCTTTACTGACCTCCCCAAAGTTACTGAACATCACCCACACCCTTTTTGATCTGTGTCATGTTTATAACCTCATCTCTTATCTCCAGGGGGGATAAGCGGACTTCCTTACAGGGCCACCCCTACTTATTATCATATAAATAGTCCACTCTGAATACCTGACTGATGATCTAGTAGTCAAGGTCCAGCCATAAACCTTTGAAAGATTTCCCTGTGAAGGCATGTAATTTTGTCCCTTTGCAATATTACTGGCTAGCACTGCACAGGTGCTTCCTGTTAATGATCATGCATAAGAGATGACAGGCTTCTAGACATACACTTGTCTATTGAATCTACCAGGGATCCTCGTGAAACTGAACAGTGAACCACCATGAAATTTTGCATCCAGTGATCCAGTGTAGTTTTTACAAGAAGGCCCAGTAACAGTAGGGTGGTGCACAAATGTAAAAGAAATCTCTGTTAAATTAATGACGGATCTAGAATGAATAGACTTAATCTTTGATATCACTCAGAGGAAAAGGAACAGCCTCACTTCCACTTGGGTACCTAAAGAGAGCTGACAGTCACTTGCAAGGTACAAGTGCTAGTGCCACATTAAGTTAATATCCATTGGCATCACTTGGGGTGCCAGAGGTGGTAGTGCCGTAGTGGCCCGTTTAAGCACTAGGGTCTCAAATAAGTGCCCCTCTTGAAAAAGCTCTCAGGGTATAGGGGTATAGGAGTAAAGGGGTATAGAAACCAATCTTAAGCACTGAAAGCAGTATTCAAATAGGCACCTGTCTTGAATAAAGACTGTGGGCACAGAGGTTTTGAAATGACAGTGCCGGGCAATCAAATGGACCACTATGGCATAAAGTGATGGCAATGGTCTGAAGCCAGCCTCAGTAACACCTGGCCAGTGATCGGGGATTGAGGTCCAACACCTAAGAGAAATTAGGTGTTCATCCTTTGAGGGCTACACAATTCCTTTGAGTGCATTTCCTTTGTCATTATGATGCAATAATGCCAGTGCTAACTTTCCAGAAAGAGGTTCCTGCAGTCTGGGTGACTTTTGCAATCATATGTTAGTCAATCATCATAGTGTATTAAGGGTGTTGTACTCCAACCAGGGTTAAAGGTCCTTCCCACACTGACTTCTGACCCCCCTGGTGGTCAAATGCTCCAGTAGTATTTGTAAGGAAGCAGTCAATGATAGACCAATGTACAAGGGGCTTTGTGGGTCCCTTTGCCTAATTGCACTGGCTCAAGGGGGCCAGGCACATATGATATATGAAAGGAACTTACTTTTCTTCTCAGCTTTGACTTTTTTCTTTCCTTTATCTGAGGTTCCAAAATTAATTTATTGACTGAAATCATTTCAAAGGTCCTTGGTCCAGGAACTTTGGTGTAATGGAGATGATCTTTAATATGAACATCACCAAATACTTCTCCACTCACTCCCCTGCTTGACCCCTTCTTCTTCATTCTCTGCCCGATTCTATTCCCTTGCTTATAGCCCAGCCTATTACAAGATGATGAATATTGCCCACCTAATTTGATCCCTACCCCCTTGCTTCATTATTGTCTCTTATCAATGGAGGATTTGCTGCTGAACCTTCCTCCCTCTGTGGTCCATCCTGCATACCTGCCTGATCATATTCATCCAAATGTCACAATATTAACTGTAAAGAGGTGTCCTTTGGAATTGTATTATGCCTGCTCATGTATTAGAGAAGGTTATAAAGGGTTCATGGCATGGGGATAATAGAGAGAAGCTCAAGGGTTCAAGAGCAGATCCCAAATTCACCAAGGAATATATCAATATTGCTCAATGGTAAAATACACATATAAGCTAAATGCTAATTAAGAGTACTGACAAAAGATGGGTAGGGAGTTAAAAACCTAGCAACCTGAACTAAGAGGCATTACATCATATCATTTTAAGCAACCTTTGCTCAATCGTATTACTTTTTACTGGCTGTATGATTCTGAGATTCTGAGAAATGATTCGTGTCAAGTGTCTTTGTTTCTAAAATAAAAATCATTATAATGGCATATACCACTAGTGCTTTTAAACACCACCTCCTGTGCCCCTTGCAACCCTCTACTCATAGAGGAGAAGTGAGCCTTGGCATCAAAGCTACTGCATTGGAGCCATTACACCATCGAGGCTGACAACAGGCATGGGTGATAATAGGGGACAGCAGGTATTCCTTCACAGCCTATATGGTGATCACCAGCAATCTTGTAAAAACTGATAATATGGGTTCCTTGAGCAAAATAAGCAAATGAGGAATGGTCATCACTGAGACATTTATTATGGTGACATGATCTGTGAAAAGGGGGCTTAGTGCAAAGAGATTAAGACCCATTCTCCCAGTATATGTTATTAGTATGATCTCATAAATGTGCCCCCCTATTACTCTTGTCATAATCATCAGATTTACCAGCTGGGTTCTGATCAAGAAATACACTAAACATTAACCACACTGAAAAAAGTCTTCCTGACAAAATGACATGTATATCGATGTCAACTTGATTTTACACAGAGAGCACATGTCATTGGGACATGGCACATATGTCACCATGACAACTGTCTTCATTACGCATGTCAAGTGGAGTTGACAAACCAATTGTGAGAGTGTCAACCTCATTTAATATGCCTTTCAAGCATGTCATGTGGGAGACAATCGTGACCTGTGCAGTATGCGTCAAAGCGATTAGTCTTCTTTTCTCTGTGCAGAGGTCATGCTACCAAGTGGAACACATTTATAAGGCGCTTCAGTTTACTAATCACTTTTTGTTGAATGAAGATTGAAGATTTTTTTTGCAATCTTTATTTGAATGATGAACAAATGCCTGAAATGCTAAGGCTTTAGCTGAGTTGGTATGATGTAGGGATGCATATTAGTTACCATAAAACAGATGTCATTTCTTACATCATGACTATCAATAGTCCTCTTGCAAGCAATATGTCTCCATTGGTTTTTTTATAGCCTCTCTGCATTGTCATCTATATGTGGCATAAATGATCATGCTATTGTCCTGTTCCTTCATGGTGCAATAGATCTCTAGGTGCAATTAACACCTGTGCCTTATCAAGATAACATTTGGTGATTAGCCATCCACCTACATAATGCTTGTATTTTCCTCCCGCATTGTAATGTTGACTTTAGTATTTAGCATAGTTTGCTGATCTGAGCGATGATAACATGTGATTTATCAGAGCCTGACTGACCTATTTACCTAATGTTACACCAAAACATTGATGCAGCTATCCACTTTAGTACACAGTTATGGCACAGTTTGGTCAGAATGTGAAGATAAACATCAACTTGCGGTGTCTGGATTTTTTTAAGACTCCTGGGCATAATTCAGCACCTTAAGACATCACTGTTTAAATGGAAATTTACCAGTGTTGCCTTCTTTTTGTTACCAAATGATCTTCTTTTTTTCAAAAAAGGTGCTTATATTCTCAATAGCTAATTTGCCATACACTAACATCTAGTCCCATTAGAGTACATCATGATAGTTCCTTTGGTGTATATGATATATGCTAATAAAGGCATGCTACTTACAACCTCTGGCATGCCTCTTCTATAGATAGGAGATGCTTATTTGTTGTCAAACTTCCTCCTTGCTGTCTTTCCATCTAATGCTCTTTCTGTAACTTTCTTATACTAAGTAAAGCACTTTTCTCCTATAGTGTACATGGCTAGCTTTGACAGGATTCCGAGCTTGCCTTTCAATGTACAGCTCCTGACTTGTCACTGCAGTAGTCCGACACTTGATACTTTTAGGACAGCAGAGATTTTTTTTTAAATAAACTGACGTCATGCTACATATCTATCATGCAAGTGAGTTACACTCCAGTGGTACTGTGGTGTGACTTTCTCATAAAGAGCTGATCTCTCCCATATTGTGATACATCACAAGGGTTGCAATCATGGACCATGCTTCAAAAACAGTATGCAGCAGAAAAGCACCATATGACCCATGAAGGTCTATATATGAAGTCCCCTTCATGTAGGTGCTCTCAGGATATGGAGAATGTGCTGCTCTGAGTTTTTAACTGTAGTCCAATCAGTATTTCCAGGTATGACAGTGCAGCTAATAAAATAAAATGCACTTCCCGAATAAGCCTACAGTTGTTAGAGATGTAAATTACTCAGCACAGGAGCAAGAAGTAACAACATGCAAACTCTGTCACACAAGAAATTAGGCCGAAATGAAGGTATCAGGTTTGTATTATATGAATGTTTTTGGCCTCTGTCCTGTTTTGTTAGCACTGGTTAACATGACACAAACCCTTTTATTTGTAGCTTGAGAAAGAGGCACAGAAGTATATCTAAGTGTGTTTTTATGTGTTTTCCACAGGTGAGTTGAACGATTCGTTTATAGATATAAACTAACCAACCCAATGACGTAAGTACACCTCCATATCATTCTAGATAATTGATGATGCTGATTGAGTGTACCAATAGAATAAAGAAACTGATCCAGCAGACCATCTTTTGACACACTCAACTGCACCCTGCTGCTTGTAGCAAGATTTCCATAGGAAAAGCATTTTGTGTTTTAAGGCTATGTGTGATTGTAGTGCATTCAGGAATGACCTCGAGAGGAAGATTGGGGAGATATGTGCCTTTTACTTCATGCTCTACTACCAGGAACTACCACCAAGGCAGAGGTCCATAAACTTAGAGGCAAGACTACCCTCTTATACTGCTAATATTTGAGAGCTGAAATCCAGTTTTCCTCTTCCCTAAACCTAAATAAGAACATTACCTGTATACATAGTAATATGGTTGGCGAAAAGAGGGTGCGGCTAGAAGTGCCGCTTTTTGTGTAAGGTACATGGTTGTTGGGTGTGAGGGATGGAAGCCACTTTCTCTATGCTGAACCCTGCTGGTTCCTAGCAACACAATGTCATGCAACAGAACTAGGTCCTTAGGGTAGCCATCTCTCGCACATTGCTCTGACCAATATTATATTCGTTGATATCAATTTATTAATGTCCACAATTTTCCTTCTGCTCTGCTAGTTCGATGCTAACACAATCTGAATATCACATAGAATTTGCTTCAAATTTCACTTTTATCCTCTGCATCTTATCATTGCTGTGAATGACCTAACTTGGCTACTTTAATACAGCATGCTGACCTAGTCCTGTAGCAGTCTAGGATCAAATGTTGCCCTACTTTATCATTGATGATTTAACTTACATATTAGGGAACTCATTAAACCAATTACACAGTATCTAATTACGGAACCCTTGCATCCTTTCAGAATAGCTAGAGAAGCTCAGTGACCTCATATTATGATGATCCCATTTGTAAACAAGATGGCATTGATACTGTCCAGATCTTGGGTACCATCAATGAATGTCTTCCTTAAAAAGACCTAGAACACCTCTATCTGTCACTGTATACTGGCCGAGGCAATAGTCTGGCCTCCACAACCCTTTATTGATAAGGGTACCAGAGACTGTGGGTTGCCCCCTTGCCAGTGTGCCAATGCTATGTTCAGGAAACATTGCATCATTAGCATAAGGTTGATATACCTATATACGACAAATTATCATGAATCATCGTTATCTGGGCTGCCAGGGGGGTCTAAATGATATTTTGTTGCATCCTAAAAAGTTGATATAAACAGGCAAGGTTACCCTCATAAAGGTCCATTGTCATATAATATATGATAGTTAGATATATTATACACTGGTGACAGACTATAGGGCCTCTCTCAGGTGTAGGGTCTCTCCTGGGTCTAGGTTCTCTCCTGGGTCTAGGTTCTCTCTAGGGTCCAATTGCTAGTGATTGTACCATAGCTCTAACCCTTAATGGAGTATGGGGTTGATACTAACAGGCCAAGATACTTTGATGTAAAGGTCAGTTAACATGTAAGAGATTATAGTTAAATATATTATACACTGGGGCCAGACTGACATAAATGGTGATTAAGGGTCTCTCTAGGGTCTAACCAAAACTACCCCAACTCTGTCACCCAAACTGGATGGATTACCCAGGCCAAGATATAGGAGCTAGACTTCTGATTTTTTTGTCATGCATCTAGGGACATATTAAGGCTCTGCATGGAATATCTATTTCATCTCTGTCCTATTGGAATAATAGAACATGGTTGCTATGTTAGGGTCTCTCTAGGGTCTAGTGTAGAACTGCCCATGTACCTTCAGTGACCCAGCATATCAAACACAGTGGCCACATATTCCTATTTGGTCTTAACATTTTCCCTCTGCTCTAGGGGAAATACCAAGACCAAAAAAGGAACCTATGCCCTAGCATTTTTTATTATTTGCAAGTTTCACTTGAGATTTTTGTGTTTTTGCTTGAAAAAAAAACTCTCATTTTGGGCAGTTTTAGTCCTCTAGCTCCCTAAATATATGCCTCATAGATAGGCAAAACCCATATACCCCTTGTAGCTCTATCCCGTCCTGACCAGAATAAATGATAAAGACAAATATATTACTTTATTTCAAATTTTTTTTGAAGGAAAAACAAGAACAGGCCAGTTAACGACAATTCGTGATTATCAGTCATACAAGTAGTTGCATCTAACTGAACCTTTGAGGCATCATTTCAATAAATCACGATTTGAGCCATCATACTGTTGATATTTATATGGCTAAGCTCAACAACACCACATGGTTGTGTGTCTCCAATAGAATATCAATAGCCTACATGTAGACAATACTTGAAGAGTTTTCACTAGACAAAGGGTGAAGGTTTCAGCATGCAAAGTCTCTTCAATATCATGTTTTACATTCTGATCTCTCTGTCATGGGGTAGGTGCAACTGCCACTATTGTAGATGGAAATGTGTTCCTGCATACATGAATCAACCCTCAGTGACCAACCTGTACAGTGAGACTATGTGCAGGATGGAATACTGTTCAGAATAATGTGAAATGGTTTTGTTAAATTTCTGCTATTTTTATCCAAATTTGTAGACATAGGTGACTCTATTTCTGGAACATTATTTCGATTACCACATTTCTTTACTATTTAGAAAAATGACCGCTTGTTTGATATCTAGTTTCATCAACATATCCTGCACTCACTGTTACTGCAACCATTGTTCAGTCACTGTCCTGTTCTACATTTGTAAACACTTTGTAGTTCAGTCTTAACTTCTCTCCTGTACTGTTGAGCTTATACCTAAATAACACAATTGCAACAATAACTACCCACTACAAGACAGGGAGAGAAACTGAACATTTTAAGATTCACACCACCATTAGCACTAAATAAAAGACCATGGGACTATCTGGACACCAGTCGATACTGCCAACATGTGTATTGATGTACCAATGGAGTACAAATCAGAAGTGTGCATAAACAAAGGCAGAGTAGAACTAGCTATGTACTGTATAGAATGTGAATAAGATTAATGCACCACACAATGAGATGTTTCTATATTCTGGTGGCAAGGTGCAGGACAACCTAATCCAATCTGAAGTGGCCAGTATCAGCAGTCAGGCTAGCTTTAGATGGATGGCATGGCTTATTATCTACCTAGATGAAAGGGGACACTCCCTCTGCCAATAGAACCAATAGATAAGTGCACTCTGGTGACCAAGTGAGGACCAATGCTGAGTGGTAACACCTTAAGGATGGCATAATGCATTGGCAACATGCCATTTATTGTCATGGCTCTCGAAAGTAACTCCTTGTTGCTACCTTTTGGCATTATGTTGGTCCTGTGGGCTTTTCATAATTATCAACCTGCACTGTACATTGTAACTGTCTATGTGGATAGTCCATTAATTACCTTTAGAGGGTTAGTGAAGTGCAAGTAGTGTTGCATGCCAAGTAATGCAGGGGGTACTGGGAGGAGAGCATCCTCATTGCCCACTGACAGACCATGTTTCATAAGGCTTCAGAAACCACTTAAAGTCCAACCCTGATTACACTGTTTTTAGGTTTTGATTTGGAGGCTTCCTATTGTTCAGTTTAATTTGATTTTACCCTCAATTAGGATGTCCTTAATTTGATTCTATTCAAATAAGCTAGCCTCAAATAAATGCCTCCTTCTATTCTTTAATACAACAATTATTTCTACTTAGTCTGAAATTCTACCCCAAATATGACATGGGCAATTTACCTTTTCTTTTCTCCAACTTACAATGCCATAGATGGCTTATTCCAGAAATTAATATTAGAGAACCTGTTTGTTAAATAGTTTTTTTTTTGTTAAAATAAGATTGTGCAATATAATATACATCGTTATACAATGACGTTATAGTAACTAATGTGCCAATATTGACCTTGTCAAGTGTGAGCAGGAATGTATGCTCCATAGAGTGTGTTGAATCCCTGCATGGACTAAGCTTGTGGATGATGTCAATGGATGTGGTGACAGTAGCACCGCCAGATGTCAGAGGTGGGAGGTTGGTGGATGGTATTTCTCCAATATTGTGGGCTGTGTAAACATTAAGCAACAATGATGGTGCAGTGTTTGAACACATTAACAACCACGGGTCTGCTGAAACAGAAAACTTCAGGCATACACAGAAGGCCAATAATAAACTAACCATGCTAGAAACTCCATGCATGTATAGTATTTACTAATATGTGCAATGGTTTCTTTTAAATCCCAGTATTGTTTTCGAAGAGATGCTTAGATGATTAGTTTGTTATTGCATTAATATTTTCACATAAACATTGTGGTTGGGGATTTAGAATTGCTCACATGGTAAAATTCTATACTCTGTATGTAAGCATATGCCCAGCTTATTTTAGACTGGTCAAAGGAATAGTAAACAGTATTACTGTAGAGTCTGGAGTCACTCCCTCAGAGTCAGTACACAAGTGCATCATACACCTTGCTTAGCATCTTGTCACACCCTGTATCAGAACTGATAGCACTGATAGGGCAATTATGGATTTCCATAATAATTTTTATCCACTATATCATGAAATTCAACCAAGAGGTTATTTCATGACTATGTAACAAATAATGACAAGGTATTGGCTTTATTATCAAGATATGAGACAATGTTACAATGACCTAATTTACATAACAGCAGCACTAGATTGATGCCTTAAAGATCAATTAAGGGCTCCAATGTACTGTCACATTTGATTCAAATAAACCTGCACAAGGAACCATACTTATCAATTAGCTTAGGGATTGATACTTCCCTAAAGGTTAGGCATGTTAACAACACGATTATTATCAAGTTACCTGTAATGGTCTCATTTGTGCATTATGATGCTAATAGTCATGAACCTAGAGACACCAACTTGGCCAAAATGGTTCTAACAAAGATTGTACATAGAATAAACCTGTTTATACACGTAGAAACCCTCTAAGAGCAGTCCATTTTATACTGGGTGTGGCCTGAATTGGAGTACTGTTGTGTAAATTATATTATGTTATTGATCACATTCATACAGAAACTACTACTTGTATATAAGCAGTAAGTTGTAAGGCTGCAGATTGAGAGTGTACTCTGTAATCTGAGGAGAATGTAACAAAACATTTCTCCTGAAAGTATCTGCATTCAACAACCTCTAACCCTTGAACCTGAAACACTTGTTCCATTGCACATAGTTTACACACAGATTTTAATCAGAGTCAACACCGGTAGTAAACTGGAAGGCATTAGATGCAGACCCCGGGAATATAATAATTATCAAAGCAGAACAGTGCACACTGTGGTACAAGGATTCTCAATGAAAATAATGATGGATCTCTGGTAACATTAGGACAAGGATTTCACCATTATTTTGAGGACATCTTTTTTTACAAAGTGGAGAAATTCATGTTAGTATCATGATAAGTTGAATGTGCTTAGGAATTCTATGAAAATGACTAAAACTAAAAAGACTAGTGATTTACCTAATATTTAAGGTTTATATTCCAATCTATTGAAATTAATATATTCAACCTTCTCAGCCAAACCAACATATAAAGGGTTATTGTATTGTTGCAATGTCAAACCCCACTTCAAAGAGCACCACATTCCTGTATTACCCACATCCTGCCCCACAACATGTTCCTGCAAGCAGTTGTTCATTTAGACCTAGTCCGATGATGTTACAGACAGCTCGTTACCTGATTAAGCACTTGGCCAGATAATCACTAATGGGCTGCTAATGTAGACAGACAGCCAGGTTAGGTCACCTTCACCTGAGTCCTTTAAAGGGTACATGCCTTTTAGTTTGTTTACTTTGTTATCATGATGTGTTGATGCAGTGGTGTGAGTAACTCGTGAGCACAGCATCGGTGCATATTGCTGACTTTTCAGTATATATGTGGATTGGTCCTGTAATCTCAGCATTATGGATTCATGGATGCCAATAGCAGATCCAGGGTATTTGTAAAGGAGGGGGCACACCCTACTACTTTGGCTAGATTTAAGGCCTAGAAGAGGCAAATAAACTCTCAATAACAAGCAAAGAGCATGGGGTGAAGTACCCCTGCATCTTAATCAGCTACTGTGATGCATCTCTGTGAGTTACTCATCAGTTTTGCAGCTGGTGAGTTACTCACCCTTGCTGCATTCATGCATCATGCAAACTAAAGGGTTTAGATAGGTCACCTCTATAGCTACACAAAGTACACAAAGCTCTGATCTCCTGTCAAACAGCTAGCTAATACGAGCAGCTGTTTGCATGTGTATAGATATTGACCTGCCAAGGCAGCCTGTAACCCAGTAATAGGCACATTCCACTAGGCCTCTACTGGCAAATCTTATATTATATAGGTTGTGTATAACTCATTTGCTTGATAGAGACCAAGTGGACTATGGGGTTAAGGGATAATGGCATCCTTATGCATAACGCTTATAGGCCATTTTGTTACTGGGTTGAAGTCCTGGCAGAGAAAGGCAATAGGCCCGATACAAGTTCAGGTGCTCCTTACCGAATCATGGATCATGGATTGTTGTTCACACATAATTAAAAGTACTCTAACTCCCTCAGGTACCTAAGCAGACCTGACAGTTCATTGACTTTGTCTGGCTCAAGCAATTACCTATATATAGAACTTTGCAACTTGTATAAAACAGAGCCTAACCTGTTAGGGCCGCTATAAGGCATTAGTGCATCATGGCCATTGGTTGGCATGATGCGCCAATGAAGTGATGCAGGTATGCTCTTCAGTAGGCCTACTTCATAGGTGCATCATGCCAACTCCCCCTGCTTTATGTATACCTCAGTATGGTGCATGAATACAGCACTGGTGAGGGTTTTGCAGCCATGCATTATGACCATTGGGCATTTTTGGCGTAGCAGTAATGGACCCTACACGAGTGCCTACAGTCATGATCTAAAACCTTATAAAGTATTCACTGAACCCCTTGATCTTGATGACTATTCTATTTTGATATGATTTGATCTTGATAGGTTGACCAGCAAATGCATTCCCCAGACCTTTAGGTGAGTATATGAGATCCCTCAAGAAAGGGCCAGATTTCTTTTGTCCATCTGCTCCCATATGGCCAGATAGTAACCACTTCCTTCAATATCCCCCAGAGCTACTAGGTAGGGTGAGTAGGGATTTCAGGTAAAACCATCACTAAATATCCACTATCTTCACCATGATGTTAATTACTGAGCAGTGTGGGCATCAATGCAGGTCATCATTAACATTTTAAGGACCACTGATGCAGGAGTGCATCGTGCCCATTAATTGTCATGATACATCAATGAAGTGCTGGCAAGTCTGCTCACCACCACTTCATTGGAACTGTCATACTAGTACTTGTGCATGATCAAGTTGTCGCACAAGTACTAGTATGACAAAGTGGTATATAGTGTAAATACATCAAGCTCTTATAAATTGTGTTATTTCCAGTTATCATTGGTTTATTCAGCTTTAGGCAGACATGTAAGAATATCAGTTACACACATGTTAATATGCAGGTAATTTCCACATACAGTAAATATACAATTGTTTATAAAGTATAATGTTCTGTTCCACTCCACCTGTGAGGTAATAATAATAATAATAATAATAATAATAATAATAATAATAATAATAATAATAATAATAATAATAATAATAATAATAATAATAATACAATGTCCAGTATAGTTCTAGGTGGGTTCCCACACTTAGCTCCTGACCTGCTGCTTAGAGGAATAATATAATAATGTTCAACTTTACCCTCTGTTAGGTGTCTTGTAGCAGATATACTCTGGCCACTAGTGGTTCAGTTATATGCCTGTCTGGCATAGTCTAACCCAGCATAGTGTAGAGCTATAGCAGGTAGCAGGAGTGTTGACTGGAGATGTTACCTCTAGGGTGGTTCTGGTGATTCTGCTTTCTAGGAGGAGCAGCCAGTGGTATTTGTACCATTACCTGGCTTGGCTCCTCAGACTGACTGGAGCCAGTGGCATCTGCCTAACTAAGTTCATTGACTTTGTCTGAAATGATCCATGAGCGAACAATTATATTTCACTGGATTTTATAAGGATACACTAGAATCTGGCTCTGAATGGTTCTATAAGCGATCATTTACAGGGTATGTACCTCATTTAGAGTATTGGGGCTGTGAACAGACCTAATCTTTGATACCTCTGTCAGGAAAAGGAGCACAAAGGTAACAAGTTGCCTCACATGCACTTCTCTAACTCCCTCAGGTACCTAAGGAGATCTGACAGTCACTTGCCAGGTACAGACATCGCTGCCATAGTGAATTGATTTGTTTTGCCACCATGCGGGAGTGCTTGAATTGTCACTGGAAGTTGACAGCGCTGGTGGAAAGCCAGTCTCAGTAACACCTAGTCAGTGCGCATGGAGGATTAAGCCACAACACACTGTAAAAATAACTGTTGAATGTGCCACCATAAATGAAAAGCATTGAACAAGTGTAGCTTTTATGAGAAGCCCCATGTGGCGGTACACAAATGTATGAGGAATCTGTGACAACATTTCTTTTAGAATGCCAATGCAAGCCACAATGTAGGGGCCAAAACATGTTAACAATTACTTGAAAATTCAAGACCTATTAATTTGTCATCTTATTCAACTCTGTAGCACTGATGGGTATCTCACTTGGCCCTGGGGCGTCATTCATTCATTATCACAACCAATGTGCTTGTGGCGTAGTATTTGGCTCTTCAAGGTTTAAAGGTCTCTGCCACATTGACTTTTAAGCCCCCTGGTGGTTGAGTGGGCAAGTAGTGGCCGAAGGAGGACAGTCAATGGTAGGGTGATATAAGTGGAGCCCTGCTAGTTTCAGGAGCCCTTCACAAACCTAACACTGACCAGAGGGACCAGGATGGGAAAACACATGAAAGGAAGCTATTTTTCTATCTCACCATCTTAGCTTTGCTTCTTTCTTAATGTTCCTTTCTTGATCATTCTTATATTGATTTAGGTGCTGACAAGGTTTTAAGCTCCTGGATTAACCTGTTGACCTTTGATCTAAACAGCTCTTAATGCACATTATCCAGTGCCACCGACTCAACCGACCCTACTCTTTGCCAATTAATAATTCCTCTAACACTTAATCCTCTCTCCATGGCCCTTCACTGACCTCCCCAAAGTTACTGAACACCCACACCCTTTTTGATCTATGCCATGCCATGCCTCGTCTCTTATCTCTCAGGGAGATAGGTGGACCTCCATACAGGGCAACCCCTGCTTATTATTATATCAATTGTCCACTCTGAATAACTGACAGATGATAGAAGTCAAGGTGCTACCATAGACCTTTGAAAGATTCCCCATATGAAGGGATGTCATTTTGTTCCTTTGCGATATTACTGGCTAACAGGAAGGCGTTTTTCCAGATGGTATGACTGACACTACGATTTGAAACTATCAAATTATATTGGGTGATTGGAGTTAGTGCCCTATGGGTGCTCTGTACCATCAGTGATGTAGTGATAACAAAAGGTTATCACATTAATTTTCAGAACTATTTTGGGTGCCCAAACTGGATAATCTGAGTGCTTATATCATGGATAGGGGCACTGCGCTGACACTTGAATATTGACAGTGTTCTTTTTCTTTACTGTTCTTATATGTGACAGCAGCTATGACATAGCTTAGACAGTGGTTCATACTAAAAAGCTCGGTATGGGCTGGGATCAATTCAGGTATCTTCTGATCCTAAGTGCTTCATCCTATCCATTAGGCCAAGGGGCTAGACAATGGTGCTGGGTTAGATGATTGTTATGGTTGGGACCCTATGGATACCATATAATGTTTGTATGTCAGTGAATGAGGAATGTATTCTGATGCATTCTACTACATCATAAAGGTGCAGACCGTGGTATAAACGCAATTTGTGATGATTATGCTTGCAGGCATGCCTTTTAGGCACTTGCCTCGTGCCTTTATCTGTACCTCAAATATTTTCTGACAGGATTGAGGTAGGAAATGGCATATTATATTACCAGAAACTATGCTATCATAGTCCTATTGATGGGGGCGGGTTTTCAAACTATCATTCCTTTTTGTTCCCATAAAGCATTGATGTTGGTCAGGCAAAGTTTTGCTAATCTGGTGATTTATGATATTGCAAAAGTATAGAAAAAGATTGGTCAGATAAGCAAAAGCTTACCTGACTAACGACAGTGGGACCAGTGCTTAATGCATTAATACAATGCTACAGAGTATTGCTGAATAATTATATGGTTTTATACCAGACTACCCCTTTTGGAGTGTTAACAATTAGTATGATACCTGAATGCTTACTCCCTGAAGCTTCATTGAGGCATTAGAACTAAAAGAAAGGGAATGGTGGGGAAGCAAATCAGTACCAGATAATCAATAAGTGCTACCATTGATTGCTCTCTCAATAGTGGAATACAAAAGAAATGATTTAGCCAACAAACTTGGGACCTATTGAAAAGAATATGGGAAAGAACAATCACAAGAAAAATCTTGGATATCACTTAGAGGAGAAGGAGCAACCTCACTTTTCTAACTCGCTTGGGTACCTAAAGAGATCTGACAGTCACTTGCCAGGTACAAGCATTGATTCCTATTGGCACCAAGTTGGGCACCAGATGTGGTGGTACCGTAGTGGCCCATTTCAGCACCAAGGTCTCAAATAAGCACTGGTCTCAAATAAGGGCTGCGGGTAAAGGGGTATTGAGATCATAATCAAGCACTGAAATTAGTTTTGAAATAGGAACCTGTCTTGAATAAATGCTGGGGGGACAAAGGTTTTGAAATTAATGAGCACTTGGGTTCTTGGACGGACCACTATGGTAAAAGGTGATGGCAATGGTCGAAGACCAGCTTCAGTAACACCTGGTCAGTATGGTGTTAGGGAATTGGGGTCCAATGCTCAAAAGGAATTAGGCTGGTGAGACCCGCAGGTGTTCATCCTTTGAATGCCACATAATGCCTTTGGTTTCATTTTCTTTGTCATCATCATGCAAAAATACCAGTGGTAGCCTGCCAAAAATGTATCAAAATTACCTTTAGGGACATGTTGACCTGGTGATTGTTGCAGTCAAATATTATTCAACGATCATTGTGTATTAAAGACAAACGCTACCCGGTACACAGAAGCACCTGGTGGCAAAAATCAGAAGTCATCAATTATACTATTTCAATGGGTTTTCTCACCCTAATTGGACCACTTCACCTGTACATATATTTTTCTGTTCATTTCTGATCACTATAGATACATTTAAGATGTATTTTTTTTAACCGTGACCCCCCATTTTTCTTCTTTTAAAATGTTTGTAAAGATGTCCTTTATAAATTCTAAGAGTCTTGTAGATTAATCAATAGAAGGTCATTCACTATGATGCAAAATATGAAAAAATACTTTTCCCATTCCTTTCTATAGTTAAGGCATTTTCAAATAAATGGTCATAGAATGAAAATTAGCAATGTGACATAGGGATTTTTTTTTTTTTTTGCATTTTCCTATTCTTTATAATTATATTAAACTAATACTACCCAGAGTTATTTGAGATTATCAATAGAAGATCTAACATTTGTCAGCCTGTAGCGTTTGTCTTTAAAGCACATTGCAGGCAATGTAGGGTTAAAGGTCCCTCCCACACCGACTTCTGAGCCCCCTGGTGGTCAAATGGTCTGGTAGTAGTTGTAAGGAAGCAGTCAATGATATACCAACGTAAATGGAGCAGTGTGGGTCCCGTATGACCTGTTCACAGAACTAACACTGGACCAAGGGGACCAGGCATATATATTACATGAAAGGGACTTACTATTCTTCCTCATCTTCTCAGCTTTGATTTCTTATACCTTTGTTTATCTGAGATTCCAATATTTTTTCCATGGACTGAAAGCATTAGAAAGGTCCTCGATTCAGGAACTTTTGTGTAATGGAAATGACCTTTAAGCTGAATACCACCCAATGCTTCAAGATGTTGAATATTGACCACACAATTTGATCCCTACCCCCATTATTCCATTGCCTTGTCATTGTCTCTTTTCAATAGAGGATCTACCCCCTGAACCTTCCTCCCTTTGTAGTCCATCCTGCATATCTACCCTCTCAAAGTCATCCCACTGTGACAATATTAACTGTAGAGAGGTGGCCTTTGGAGTTTTATAAAGTCTGCCCATTGATCAAAGATCTTATTAATTTTTGTTTGTTCCATGGGTAGATTTTGAAAAAAAAGAGATTTTGATAAAAAGCATCACCTTGGCATATACTACATGCACATTATTCACTTGGTTCAGGTTGCTGTGGCCCTTGTACCGCCATAATGTTAAAAGAGAAGTGAGCCTTGACATCAAAGCTACTGCAATGCAGTAATTACTCTATTTTGACTGATAACATTGTACCTCATACCATGGGTGGGTAATAAAAGGGGACATTAGGCATTCCCTCACAACATTTATGGTGATCACCGGCAATATTGTAGATGACATTATGAGTTCCAAGAGTAATCTGGGCAAATGGGCTGTGAGCATCACTGGTACATTTTATTACAGTATGATACACCATTTCATGAATTTGCCCCTCTTACTCTTGTCATAATCATCATATTTCACAGCTTAAACATGAATTTTGATCAAGAAATACTCTGAATTTTGATTATAGATGCCACACTACCATGTACATTTATAAGCCATTTTGATATGTTTAATACCTTTTTTGGAATAATGAACAAATATATGCTGAGGTATCAGCTGAGTTAATATTATACAAGATGGCATACCACCTAGGGTAGAGTCACCCTGAGTAGGACAGACACCTAAAGTTGGACACATTTTGGCATTGAATCACATAATACATATTAAAAAATTCAGCTACCATTTAAATTAGACATGAAAACTCAGGTATCATACTCTCTACCAAATGGGGAATAACATGTACAACATCTGTCCTACATGGTTTTACGGCTGCACAAACCCAGTTTTTTTTGTTATATTCTGAGGATGAAGAATGGCCAGTGAATGGAGACCCTGGTTTGATTTATCAATTTGTCATGTCTTAACCTCCATGTTAAGAGGATTTCTATTCATGTCAATGGCAATATACAAATGTTTGCTAATATTTTGACATGACAAACCTGAGTACATTCCTCATGTTACAGTATGGGAGTTATTCTTCTTTGACCTTTATATTACACCTACAGTCAGACACCAATTACACCCCACCTGGCACACAATTACATCATGGTTTCAATACTTGTATAATGGACATTTCATTACAAACAGAATCCTTCATAATATACATGTACTCCCAGATACGGATATTTAATATGTGTTTGGTTTACCTACTATCTAACACCTAAACCTAATCACTACACAATCAGCCCATAGATGTCATGCTCATCTGGGCCTGTAGACTGACCTATTACAGGTATGCAAAATTAAACATCTGAGAGTTTTCTGGAGAGGAGTATTGCATTAGCTTGGATTCCTTAGTGTCATATGCTATGTGCCTATATAGAATATTCCAGATACAGTGACCCATGGTGTCTGTATCAATTAGATAATATAGTGTCTGACTCTAGGGTCACCTCTGGCATGAGCTGTCTGACTTGAGGTGCAATTTCATTATTTGGAGACTAAATATGTACAGCTCATTCATTCACATGTATTGGAGAGTTTCATTAAAAATTTCTTCAAGGATCTTGAGGGTAATCTGTCATGTATCAACTGGTGAAATGGAAAGTAGAATTCACCACTTTTAAAGATACAAGATTTGAGCACCAATTATGTCCACCTCCTGTGTGACCAAGAGCGTCTGAAATGGGTGCCTCTACCCTACATACTAGGGGTCTATTCTTGCATTATGATTATCAATGATCCAATTGTAAGGAAGCAATACAACCCCATTCAGGGCTTGGTGATGGCCTTACTGCATTGTCATCAGTATGTGTCATAAATAATTACCACTATTGTCTTGTTCCTTCATGGTTAAAAAGCTCTCTGAGTGTAATTAATGCATGTACTTTATCAAGATAACCAGTGGTGATTAACTACCCACCTACACAGTGCCTGTTTCTTCCTCCCACAGGGTGATGTTGACTTTGGCATTTAACATAGTTTGCTGATCTCAGCGATGATAAGACATAATCTATTACAGCCTGACTGACTTATTTAGCTAATACCCCACTGAAACATTGATGCAGCTATCTACTTGAGTTCACGATTCAGCACAATTTGGGCAGAATGTGACAGATAAGTTAAATCATACATTAATTATATGGATTGCTGAAGATGCAGATTAACTTCTTGTGTCTGGATTTTGCAAGAAAAAGGCTAGCATTACAGTTTCTATTAGACCCCAAGGCAAAAAAAGCTCCAAATCATTTTTTAAAAGTCCAAATAGAATGTAGTACCTATGCTGTCCCAAACCTTCTGATCAATTCACACGCACATCCCACAAAAATGCTAATTTGCCACACACTAACATCTAGCCCCATTAGAGTATATCATGACAGTTTCTATGGTATATATGATATTGAACAAGTAACCAATAAATAACTCATGACGAGTGTGTGTTAGTGAAGGATAATGACATGAGACCGTAGACCGAGTGTTATTAGCCTTTGCTAACACACACGAGTCATGAGTTATCAATTGACTACTTATTTTATACCACGAAACCAATAAATAATCAAGAATACCAATAAATTCAATTTGAAAACAAAAATTATTCCCCCTCCCCGGGACTCGATGCCAGCCAAGCCATTGTGTGTGTACACAGGTACATACACCTCGGTGCCCGGCAGCGGACAGCAACAGCGCCCCTCTTGGCTCAAACAGGCAGCGGCACACGGCTAAAGATTTCAATGCGTCTCGCTGTTATGTTTGTGTACTAAATACACCTCCTCACCCGGCAGCTGACAGCGACAGCGGCACATGGCTAAAGATTTCAATGCGTCTCGCTGTTTGTGTAGAATACACCTTGTCCCCCGGCAGCAGACAGCGACAGCGCCCGTCTCCGCTCGGACAGGCAGCGGCACACGGCTAAAGATTTCAATGTGTCTCACTGTTATGTTTGTGTAGAATACACCTCGTCGCCCGGCAGCGGACAGCGACAGCGCACACGGGGAAAAAAAGATGCACCCAGACCGGGACGCGATCCTCGGACCTCTGAAGGCTGAGCGCAAAGCGCTAACTGCTAGACCACCACGCCTTCTCCATTCACTGCGTCTTGCGGTTATGTTTGTGTATAATACACCTCGTCACCCAGCAGGGGACAGCGCACACGGCTTTGTATCATATCCAGTGGTGGTTCCAACCGAGCATTTCCTGTCAGTCCCTGTGGCGCACTGCATAGGGAGTTGGACTAAGGACCTGAGATTGCAGGTTCGACCCCTACCATGGCAATGAAATAGTCTGTTGGTTTTAACATGTAACATATGACATGGAAGGACATGAGAGGTGTGCGGTTATCCATGGATAACCACACGGGGTGCGGGTTATCTATGGATTACTGCACGCCTTCCAAAAGTCATGCTACAGCATTAATGCTGTGCAATATTGATGTGGATGGGAATAGCCACCAAAAAGCACTGTGTAACCCAGAAATCGTGGTAAAAGTGCTAATAAAGGCATGCTGCTTAAAACCCCTGGCATGCCTCTTCTATAGATAAGACCCTACAGAGATGCTTATTTGCTGACAAACTTCCTCTTGATTGTCTTTCCATCTCATGCTCTTTATTTAACCTTTTCGGACTAGTTAAAGCAGTCTTACTACTGACTTGTCACTGCAGTAGTCTGACAATTGGTACTTTTAGGAAAGCAGAGATTTTCTTTATAAACTGATGTCACACTACACTATTACCATGCAAGGGAGTGGCACTGTGGTGTGACTTTCCCATAAAGAGCTGATCTCTCCAATATTGTGATACATCACAAGGGTTGCAATCATGCACCATGCTTGAAAAACAGTATGCAGCAGAAAAGCACCATATGACCCATGAAAGTCTAAATATTAAGTCCCCTACATATGTGCTCTCAGGATATGGAAAATAAGTTTGGAGTTCAACATACAAATTAAAACAATATGAGGCTTATTTTTGGAGGCTCAAGATCTAGGCAAATATGTCACAGATGGCCAATGATGAGAAATTACTTGTAAGTTGAGGTATAATTAAGATAATACCTAGGGAACCTAGCGGTTCAGGGAATATACGAGAGAGGTGGAGTCATTAGATCAAGGCATGTTTCATTTCACCCTTTAAGGAGTGTATTAGCCCTCTGCGACCCTTAGTTGTCATGAAGCAAGAATATAGCCCTGGTGAATACCTAATGCATAATAACTGATTATTCTGTGGTCCAAAGGGCTGAACTGAACTGATAATTACAGGCCTTGTTATTTGGAAGTTATTATTCTAGTGCTACTATTGTTTTATTAGGTTTTGGGAACCACTTAAAATCCAGTCCTGATTGCACTGTTTTTATTTTGGAGACTTTGTATTGTTCTTTTCAATTTCATGTTAACCACATTTAGCTGGTCCTTAATTTGAATCTCTTCAAATAAGGTATCTTTAAATAATTACTCCTGCTATTCTTGTAATTGCAACAACCCTTTTTGATTGGTCTGAGATTTTAACCCAAATATAAAATGAATGATAATGCTGTTATGCCATAAACTACTTGCTCCAGAAATCGATGCTTCTTATATAGAACATGTTTGTAAAAACATCTTTTAACGGATTCTACAAAGTATAAATTTTAATACCGGGCAGATCTATGATGTATATAGACCATCTGTGACCAATCCTTACAAATTGGTTTGGAAGTCGCACAAAGAGATTATCTAGATATTGTCCTCAATTTGAATCTCTTCAAATAAAGTAGCTCCAAATAAATAACTCCTATTATTCTTGTGATTACAACAATCATTTTGGCTTGGTCTGAAATACTACCCAAAATATAAAATGAACAATATAGGTCACTTAAAAGTCATGAACTACTTGCTGCAGAAGTGAATATTTGTTATTAATCTAGAATATTCTGGTTAAAAATGATTTTAAAAGATTCCCCTACATTATAAATAGATCTATGATTATAGATAACTAAATGTCGTAATATTGACCTTGCCAACTGTATATGCAATAGAGTGAGTTTAAACTAAACAGTTGACCATGATAATTGAAAAGTATTGAACCAGTGTAGTTTTTACAAGCCCCTAGGTGGCAGTACACAAATGTACAATGAATCTATGTGAAAATGACTACAGATCTCTGGCAACTTTGTGACGAGGAATGTGCTGTGATTTCGATATCAATTTCTTCAGAATGTCAATGCAAACCACATTGCAGGGACCAAAACAGTCATGTCAATTCAAGACCTATTCATTTGTAATCTTTTTTTACCTCTGCAGCACTTATGAGTATCGTTCAATGCCACTCAGTCCACTCATGCTACCATATACAGTGAATCGCTTTTCCCACACTTCATCCTCTGTCCATAACCCTTCGCTGACCTTCTCAAAACTACTGAATATCGCTCTCACCCTTTTTGATCTATGCCATATTTATACCCTCATCTCTTATCTCTAGGTGGACTTTCATACAGGCTCCTGCTCCTGATTATTACCATATCGATAGTCCACTCTGAATATCTGACTGATGATAGTAGTCAGGGTGCAGCTGTCATACAAGGAATATGTGTGTATGATCAAGTTGAGAGATCTCATATGACTAGTGGTTATAAAGAATCAACTCTATAGAGGTTCCAGTTATCACTGGTTTATATTCAAGCTTAGCCGGTAGTTATGCATTAATAGTATAATTTCAATACACAAGTGTTCCACACATAGCAATGGTAATGATTATGTCCTTTGGCCACTATGGGGGCAGAACTATGCCTAGGGGGGCATAGTCTGTCCTGAAGAGGTGGTATTGGCCTGGAACTCTGCTGCTGGAGGAGGTGTGTACCTCTTTTTTTTAAAAAGGTTTTATTTGGTCTAAAGTTAAATACCAGAATTCGGTCTGGCCGTTCTGCCATCTGGGCCCACATTTCAGCCTCCTATGTTGACAATTGGTATGGCGGCGAGTAATAATATTATCTTCAGTGGACCATAAAGCAGAGAAAATAGCTTCTAACAATCGTATTCACACATGATAGATCTCTTGCTGTCTTGCTGGTTACTGAGATGGTTGGACCTCCTACAAGGGGCCTTATATCCCAACTCTGGGGCTAATTGCCCCAGACAAGGTCCAGCATCCAACTGCTATGTCTCCACTACAATGGAGTTACATGATTGTTAAGGGATGCTTCCTTTGAACAGTTCAGGTAATTGGCTGGTATTCCTCTGTGTGTGTCTTCCCCTATTGTGGTCTAGGCCTTATACAGCCATCCCACATATCCAGTACAGACTGGCATTAGAGACACTATTGTTAGGCTGCTTAGTAGCAGATGGGGGTCTGCTGATCCCACTATGATCCCACTATAATTTGAACAGGTCTAGTCATACCATCTGGAGAAATGCCTTCCAGATCTCTCTAACTATTTACCACTGCTTAAAGCATGGTTATCACACGTCAGAACGATTTTGGGTGCCCAACTGCATAATCTGAGTGCTTTTATTACAGGATAGAGGCACTGAGATAATACTTGAATATTGACAGTGTTCCTTTTCTATACTATTCTTATATGTGACAGCAGCTGAGGTTAAACTTTGACAGTGGTTCATACAGGAAATGCTCCGCATGGGTGGGACTAGAACCAGCAATCTTCTGATCCAAATAGCTTCATGCTATCCATTAAGCCACCGGGCTGGACAGTGGTGTTGGGTTATATGAGTCTCATGTCTGGGACCCTGTGGATACCATATATATATATATATATATATATATATATATATATATATATATATATATATATTTATAACACGGTTATTGAGTTTTCAGTGCCTAAAATGGATAATATGAGTTCTGATATCTAGCGATATAAGAACCCAAAATTGACAGTGGACGCGCAGCGGAGCGGACATATTTAATCCTACCTTGACAACGAGTTGACACGAAAGTAAATCCTCCATTTTTGAAGCTTATAGACCAAATCTGACGAAATAATTTCAGCAGTATATCTTTTACATGTTATTCTAACTCCCTGTCGGGTAGATTACTTGATATTAAGGCTGAATTTAACATAAAAAAATATTAAACTTTCGAAGCGAGTGACTGGCCGTGCGTCTTCGCCATTCTGTCAACACTACAGGTGCCACCGCCTGGTGTGTACAGAACGGATTATATTTTAGACTGGTGCAGCTCTGTCTCAACGTGTTCGCGGTAGTAGGCCTATGAGACTGGGAGTTGCAGGAGGTTGCCAGCTTAACCATATGTTAACATGAAACCAAGATGGCAGAGGGCCGTCTTGGCGACTCGCAAAAGAAATGAATGGATTCTTTATATTTTAAAGGTAAATACTAAGAATTAATGGTGGAAACCCTGTTATAAGCGCAATATATAATAAATAGAACTTGCACTCGTTGGCTTCATGGGTTTCATATAAGCATGAGCCGTATTATATCACCCCCTGAAGCCAACTCGTGCAAGTCTATTGATCATATATTACTTCCATATATATATGGTATCCAGATGCCTCAGGGATGTATTGCAACATACAGTTCTTAATAGTAGCATAGGTTGGGAAAGGGAACCTTGTGATGGTAAAGGGCATAGTCATGATTATGCTAGAGCATTTTTTTTTTTAAATTGAAATCAAAGTTTATTGAGCCTCTCACAATTTACAGAATCGTGGTAAATGAAGCACAACTGGAATTATAGTCAAACACAATCATACAATCAAGAAAAAAAATTATGCTAGAGCATTGTTCAAATAGAATAGAGATCTGGATAGGAACTACAGGCTTGAACCAATACGATGCTGTTCCATTTCAATAATCTCCCTCTTTATGTAAATGGATGTTTTTTCCATGCGAAATCTTTATCAATTCTCGTGATTCTCATGTTAAAATGAATGCTGAATGAGAATATGCATATTTCTACTTCATAAAATTTAATGGAGAGGATGTATAATATGGCTGAAATTTAAAATGGGTGACAATAGATTCAGATGTCACTTTGAATTACATAAATGTGCAGTCTAGAAAGTATCTGGTGGTTCCTACCCCCTATAAATCAGCTTAGTAGAATACAGTGCTGCATTTGTTTTCTTGCTAAATGGTGTGGTTGCCTAGCAACAGCTGCTTTGAATAGCAACCAAGCCTGAAAATATGCTTGAATGCTCATTTCTGCATGGTTTCTTTTCAGCAACATACTCCCCTGATGTAAACTTATTTATAACTCTTCTGTGACTTCCATCATAGACTAGGAATATAGGTGATAAAAGGTTGCTAGGTTGTGTGGTGGCCTAGCAATAGCAGTTTTGCATAGCAACAATGTCTAGATTCATACCTGTAGGCATATACTATGGCTTGTACATAGTCTCCCCTCAGGGACATAGTTCACTGATTTCAAATTGCATATAGCTCCCTTGTGCACATCACATAGTATGAACATAGGTAAAAAATGATTGCTATGTCATGTGGTTGCCTAGCAACTGCAGCTTCACATAGAACCCCATGTCCAAATCTATGCAGAAAGTCACAGATAAGTGTATGGTCATGCCTCAGGGATGTATTGCAACATACAGTTCTTAATAGTAGCATAGGTTGGGAAAGGGAACCTTGTGATGGTAAAGGGCATAGTCATGATTATGCTAGAGCATGGTTCAAATAGAATAAAGATCTGGATAGGAACTACAGGATTGCTTACCCTTACTGGGAATGATGAGTGCTAGGATCATTGAACAGACCTCAAATGACAAATATTTTTTTAAAGTAAACATACAGTATTAGGATTCTGAAGTGATCAGTAAGATTCTGGCTTGGTTAAGAGATCAGATCCATCCTAGAAAATCAGTCTAGTTGTGTGAAATTGTTGGCCACAATAGAACAAGGTAGTAAATGTGTGTTTGGATGATGTGATGGTTTTTGCTGTTGTTATTCATTTATTGATCCCATGCATTCATACTCCCAAGATGGAATGTTTTACTTTATGACAGCTCAAGTTAGAGATAGGGGGCGGGGTTTATTTTCCCTCAGATCCTGAATAGTTCACTTGAACTTCACTAGATGGGAGTTTGAGATCTCCAATCACACTTTATATTTTAAATATCTGATAGGGTATTCCTTGTGAAAACAGGGGATGATTGACTGGTAACTTCTTGAATCATGTCTCCAATATACAGGCACTGTGGTGAGCATCTCAATGTCCAAACCATGGGTTATTTTAAAAGATGGCTATCAATTGTCAAAGGCAGGAAGATGATCTCCATTCATAGGATCCATGGAGAGAGAGACTGCAGATTATAGTGATGGTGACAGAATCACAACAGTAGCTTCAGTTGCTTTCTAGATATGATAGGAGCAATTTGTACAATATGGATGACACTTCCCTCTTCTACAAGCTAGACCAGTCCACCACCATGTCCACTGTGAGTGATGTAGAATGGTATAAGATACTCAAGGTCTGTGTGCCAGTGGCCTTCAGTAGTATTATCAGAGTCAACTAATAATTCACTACACCAAATGTGTTAGGAATAATAAACTGCAATAGATCAACATGCCTTCTCAGAAGTGTCCAGCAGCATAGTCACCAGCTGTTGGGATCACACTGCTATGAGAGAAGTTGAACCAGAATGTAATATGTAAGGATGGAAAACACTGGGCCTGATGCTCTTAAGAGGTAACAGATGAGAGAATATCCTGAGAATTGTACAATTGTATTCCAATCTTTCTCTTTCATTTTCTCAATATGTGAATGAAACCAGCACTGTCTAAGGTCATTGCAAATTCCACCTTGCACCTGTTTTCAGACAAGTAGGCTGCCCATGGCTTTTGAGGTAATAAATTAGGCATGCAGTACATTATGAGGCTGAGAGCTGATATTCTGTATTCTAAATGTGTCTTATCCATACCAGCAATGGTAAATGTTGATGATATGACAGTGGTTCCAGGAATTTGATATTGGGGGTGGGGGTGGGAGGAGGGGACAGTTGTTAGGAATTACAATCCTGTGTAATCATGGATGATCTGAGATACATATGCATGGATATGTATATACAATATAACACAGGATGTGGATGTGGCAAATATTTTATCATTATCTCATCATATGGTCTCTGTCAATTAGATGATTTTAACAGGTAGATTCACATCAAGCACATGACCTTGGAACATGATATATGTGTTTCTATTCTGAGATGTGGACAGGGAAGCTATACATACATCGAAAAAATACCCGTTGCGTTGGGATGGGGGGGGGCGCATGGGGGGCCCTATCAGGCCCCGGCCTATTGGGTGCAGACATCATATTACCCCGGAAGTTTCTACAACAATACACCAGGTGGCCAAAGGTTACTCAGGAGAGGAAATGTATCTGTCCACACTGTCCCTGCTACTTCCCCCGTACTCCCCTACCTAAAAGCCCTGTGTACAGGCTGTTTCTGCATGTAAGCTACACCATGACCTTGGGAGAATGTTGTAAGCTACACCTGAGACCTTAAACCATTGTCATTCCTCACTATATTTTATAGATGTACAACCCAAAACATAAGATGCCCAGTGGGGCATGTGGCAGGAACAAATAGAGTAATGCCTATGATGTCATTGGCACCTCAAAAGGAGGCCAAACCCCTGGGCGTGAGTTGTGCTGGGGTAAATGGCAACCCTCGCTATAGATAAAACCTTACAGAGATGCTTATTTGAAATATTTCTTTGTTGTCTGTCCATCCTATATTCTTTCAGTAACTTTCTTATACTGAGTAAAACAGGTTTCTCTTGTAAATTATGTATATTGAACATGTAGAAGCACCTTTCCAGCAAAACGTATGACCTGCTGATATGTGATTTCATATTTGCCTTTCAAGGTGCATATATATACTACTGAAGTAGTCCCACAGTTAGAACAACAGAGATATCTTATAAACTGTTGTCACAATACGCCATTACCGTGCAAGCAAAGTAATGTGGTGTGATTTTCTCACAAAGAGCTCATCTCTCCTGTAGGATAGTATAATACATCACCCACCACTATTGAACTTATGTACCTTGTTGCCAAAGCAGTAGATGGGAACCATATGACCCATAAAAGGTGAAATCCTCGTCTTGTAGGTGCTCTCAGAAGCTTCAGAATTAGCTGCTCTGATTTGTTTCCTGTGGTCCAATCGGCACTTCTAGGTAGGAGTGGACAGGTCATAGAGGGAATGGTCCTTCATAAACACCTTACAGAGAATACAAACGGTAATTATCATGTATTCACAGATAAGGCACAATAGTACCCCTACAGTCACTCGAGTTAGGCCAAGAGAACTGTGTGTCATGTTCTAGCAATGATAACAAGGCAACCTCGCTTTCACCTTTCTGACTCCCTTCATTACCTAAAAGGACCCGACAGTCACTTGACACATGCAAGTGTCAACGCCATATTTATTGATTACAATTGACACCATTTGAGGGCACCTTGTTTGGCACTATAGAAGGGGACAGCATCAGTAGTCAGGCACCTGGACGTATTAGTCCCTGAAACAGTGAAAGGCTGCAGTTATGCCTTCAGATTTAAGTTTATGCATCACAAATCATGCTGGCCAATCACTCAGCAATATCACATTTGAAGGTCATGTCTCTTAATGTGTATCGAGCCTGTAGGGTACACTGTAAAAGAAATATTGTCGAAATAAAGGGGAAATCCTTGTCCCAAAGTTGCCAGATATCCATTGTTATTTTCACGGATATTCCCAGTACCACAGTGTGTCTTTTGCACTCTCCCGGGAAGCGACTCCTAACCTCGTCTCTGCCCGAACCTACCGGACTACTTTCCTGACGTCACACGCTAAGCACCGCCCACGGCGCACATATGGTAAACAGAACGCACGTGTACATGAACCGTAAGCATGGCGTTTGAAAGAGATGTCGAGCTGTCTCTCCAATCTTAGAATTTACATTCGGGGAAAGGCTTTCAGTTGAAGCCAGAGCAGTGAGATTGTCTAAAGGACCTCTATGAAGGAAAAGATGTAATTTCTCATCTGCCAACCTCGTAATTTCTCATCTGCCGTCTAACCCCTACATCCATCCGACCCTGCCACCCTGTAGGCCTACATCCACTGAACACTCCCCGCCTAACCTGAACATCCACCCAACACTCGAGGTCCCCGCCTAACCCGAACATCCACCCAACACTCCCCACCTAACCCGAACATCCACCCAACACTCTCCACCTAACCCGAACATCCACCCAACACTCCCCGCCTAACCCGAACATCCACCCAACACTCCCCGCCTAACCCGAACATCCACCCAACACTCTCCGCCTAACCCGAACATCCACCCAACACTCCCCGCCTAACCCGAACATCCACCCAACACTCCCCGCCTAACGCGAACATCCACCCAACAAGAATCGATTCAAGAGTTAAGGGGAGGGGGACATAAAAATCAGACCCCTCCTGATCTGCAGGTTGGGACTGGATCAGGCTGATGGGGGTCTAAAAGATTTTGGAGCTTCTAAGGGAGTGATCATTATCTAACAACTTAATGACAAAAATCATGTGCAAACGTGCCCTTTTAATAGTAAATGCGCAAGGTTTTCCACTGAAAACAGGTGAAATTATTTTGACCCCCCCCCATCAGAGAGGGTCAAAAATTCTACCGGGGGGGGGGCTGGTAGGTTTGAGGGGAGCGTAAAAAATTCAGACCCCTCCCGAGGGGGGCTAAAAATGAACCACTCTTGAGGGGGAGACTAAAATAATATACCCTCTTTTTAGCAAAAAAGCCAGCGGGCAACTACCGGTATAGATCAAAGAGGGGCATGAAAATTCTCCGCGCCTCTGGTGCGGTGGGGCACAATAAATTTTGACTGCCGTCGAGGGGGGGTGTAAAAAATTTCTGCGCATCTGCGCAAAAACCCACCGCCCCCTGTTGATATAATGACCACTCCTTTAAGGTGTCACTGGTGTCACCACCCCAAAAGCCTTGTGGCCATCCAAAAATCACATGTCTTCCACCTTTGACCTGTTATTAAAAGTACTTAAAATTCTCACAGCGCTTAGCTACCTACACCATATTTTAGCTTATGAAAAGCCATCCCCTATTGGTCCTGCCCATGTTGGTCAATGTTGATCCCCAAGTCAATTTACTACCCTCCCAAGCATAGTTAAGGACTGGTACCTAGCCAGACCTGGCTGGGGTGGACAGGGGTGGAGGGAACAAGCTAAGGGTTTGTAGTTAGCGTTCGAGGACAACCCTACCCATAATGCACTGGGGATACCTAGAAAACCGTACCCCGAATGCCTCGACTAAGTTCAGAAGGAACTATTTGGCCAGTTATCCCGGAAGTGGTCCGATTTAGGGTGGTGACCCCATAAACAGACCCTGCCAACTCTTCCAACATTATTCGTTCCACACTGCCCATGGGGGATTCGTGAGAGGCGGTCGGTGCCCTACACTGTAGTCGTACATGTCCAGTACTTGGAGCCACAGGGCCACCTGAACCTAAGGGTCCTCAAATGCCTTAACCCATTTGAAGGCGGGATGGTTGGTCCCTATCTGCACATGCCTACCGAGTAAATAGTGCCAGAAGCGCTTCAGTCTGAAGATGATGGCCGAGAGCTCCCACCAGGTGACATAATAGTTGCATTCCAGTTTGGTGAGGGTTATGCTGGCTTACGACAGCACCACTTCCCTCTCGCTCTGCTGCTGGGACAGGAAGGCCTCCAGCCCGGTATTTGAGGCATCATTATCTAACAAGATCCGTCCCTCCTCCTGGGGAATTTCTAGTATCACTCCCAAGGTCACTCACACACTGCTACCAGCCTCCCAGATCACTCACAACCTCCTGCTGGCCTTCCTAGGATGCGCGCACACTGTCGCCGTAGCCCCAAGATCACTACCAGCCTCCCAGATCACTCACAGCCTCCTGCTGGCCTTCCTAGGATGCTCGCACACTGTCGCCGTAGCCCCTAGATCACTGGCAACCTCACACCAGACCCCCTAGATCACTCACACATTGCCACCGAAACCCCTGGATCACTCGCATCCTCCCACCAAACACCCTAGGCCACTCGCAACCGCCCACTGGACCCCCTAGGATGCTCGCACACTCCTAACTGCCCCAAATCACTTGCAACCTCCTACTGGCCACCCTAGGACACTGCTGTGTAGCTCCTAGACCACTTGCAACCTTCCACGAGACCCTGTAGATCACTTGGGATATCCCACCTGACCCCCTAGGTCACTTGCATACTGCCGGCAGACCTCCAGGTCACTCGCGCACTGTCCCCATACCCACTGCATCACTGAGGCTGTGTACAAATAACATCATGCAGGAGGGGGGGTTAGGCCTGGCATGACAGAATTAATTTTCCATATACCTTCAGCATTGCAAAATTGACCAAAAACATGACAAGGGGGGAGGGGGGGTCAAAAAATGGTCCAAAAAAGCATGACGTCATTGGTACACAGCCCCTCTCGCACACTGCCGCCGGACCCCCTAGGATATTCGCACACTGCTGCTAGTCTGCCCACTGCTGCCACACCCCCTAGATCACTCCCAACCTGCCTCAGGCACCCATAGACCATTCACAACCTCCTACTGCACCCGTAGGACAATCCCAACCTGCCCCAAGACCCCCTAGGTCACTCTCAACCCAGGTAGCACAGAGACATTGGCATAACATTGGGCCGACGTTGGCCCAACAATCGGCTTTACATAGGCTGCCCACCCTGCCTAATTAGGCCCGACGGTGCCAACCAAATGCCAACATAGGTCCAGTGTTGGCTTTTGGTCGGCACATATCAGCATCGGCAGATGGTCGGCCCCTGGCTGACCATTTGCCGATGGCCTACTGGTCGGGCCTACATAGGCCCGACCAGTAGGCCCGTTGGCCCAACATTGGGCCAATGCATCGGGCCAAAATCGGCAAATTTTTGTGTGCTACCTGGGAATCTGCCACTGGTCCTCCTAGATCACTCGCGCATTGCTGCTGGCCCCCCTAGATCATGTGCATACTGGCCAAGACCTCTCAGATCACCTGCAACCTCCCAGTAGACTCCCTAGGTGACCTATTGAGTCTGGCGGCATGTTGCGAGTGACCTAGGGTTTCTGGTTGGAGGTTGTGAGTGATCAAGGGGGTCCAGCAGCAGTGCGCAAGTATCCTAGAGGGGCCGGCGGCAGTGTGCGATTGTCCTGGGGGGGGGGGCGGCAGCAGGTTGCAAGTGATCTAGGGGGGCCAGCGGCAGTGTGTGAGAGGGGCTGTGTACAAATGACGTCTTGCTTTTTTTGGACCATTTTTGACCCAACTCCCCCCCTTGTCATGTTTTTGGTCAATTTTGCAATGCTTAAGGTATATGGAAAATTCCGTCATGCCAGGCCCAACCCCCCCTGCCCCCTTCCTGCATGACGTTATTTGTACACAGCCCCAGTGATGCAGTGGGTATGGGGACAGTGTGCGGGTGACCCTGGGGTCTGCCGGCAGTATGCAAGTGACCTAGGGGGTCAGGTGGGATATCCCAAGTGATCTACAGGGTTTCGTAGAAGGTTGCAAGTGGTCTAGGAGCTACACAGCAGTGTCCTAGGGTGGCCAGCAGGAGGTTGCGAGTGATTTGGGGCAGGCAGCAGTGTGCGAGCATCCTAGGGGTCCAGTGGGAGGTTGCGAGTGACCTAGGGTGTTTGGTGGGAGGATGCGCATGATCCAGGGGGTCCGGCGGCAATATGTGAGGGATCTAGGGGGTCTGGTGTGAGGTTGCCAGTGATCTAGGGGCTACGGCGACGGTGTGCGAGCATCCTAGGAAGGCCAGCAGGAGGCTGTGAGTGATCTGGGAGGCTGGTAGTGATCTTGGGGCTACGGCGACAGTGTGCGGGCATCCTAGGAAGGCCAGCAGGAGGTTGCGAGTGATCTGGGAGGCTGGTAGCAGTGTGTGAGTGACCTTGGGAGTGATACTAGGAATTCCCCAGGAGGAGGGACAGGTCTTGTTAGATACTGATGGCTCAAATACCGGGCTGGAGGCCTTCCTGTCCCAGCAGCAGAGCGAGAGGGAAGTGGTGCTGTCGTAAGCCAGCATAACCCTCACCAAACTGTAATGCAACTATTATGTGGAAGGACTGATGTTGGAAGAGTTGGCAGGGTCTGTTTATGTTGTCACCACCCTAAATCGGACCACGTCAGGGATTACTGGCCAAATAGTTCCTTCTGAACTTAGTTATTTTGAGGAATTTGGCCACAAGGGTGAGGGAAAGAGGGGCCAAACCCATTAATATTTGGTATCAGAATGATGACTAGGAGTGTTTCAATAGTCCCAGAATATATTTTGTTCAAAACATAAATTCAGTGGAAGTTTATTGGGGTGAAGGGGTCCTGATGTTTATTCATGCGCTGATCAGGCCTCACTATGCAAAAATCACTACCTGGTTACCATGGCAATTTGCACAAAATCTATCCTGACTATGCTTATGTGGACCTATCTTATTTTTTCATTTCATAAGCTAAAATGTGGTGTAGGTTGCTAAGCACTGTGAGAATTTTAAGTATTTTTAATATCAGGTCAAAGGTGGAAGACATGTGATTTTTGGATGGCCACAAGGCTTTTAGGGTGGTGACATCTTAAGGGAGTGGTCATTATATATCAACAGGGGTGCAGTGGGTTTTTGCGCTGATGCGCAGAAATTTTTTACTACCCCCCTTCGACAGCAGTCAAAATTTTTTGCGACCCCCCCCACACCAGAGGCGCGGAAAATTTTAGCGCCCCTCTTTGATCTATAGTTGCGCGTTGGCTTTTTTGCTAAAAAGAGGGTATAATTTTTTAGTCCCCCCCTCAAGAGTGGTCAAATTTTTTTTCACCCCCTCCGGAGGGGTCTGAATTTTTTATGCCCCCCCTCAAACCCCCAAGTAGAATTTTTTGACCCCCTCTGATGGGGGGGGGTCAAAATAATTTCACCTGTTTTCAGTGGAAAACCTTGCGCATTTACTATTAGAAGGGCACGTTTGCGTACGATTTTCGTCACTTAGTTGTAAGATAATGATCACTCCCTTAGAAGCTTCACATTTTTTTAGACCCCCATCAGCCTGATCCAGCCTGCAGATCAGGAGGGGTCTGATTTTTTTTATGTCCCCCTCCCCTTAACTCTTGAATCGATTCTTGTTGGGTGGATGTTCGGGTTAGGCGGGGAGTGTTGGGTGATTGTTCGGGTTAGGCGGAGAGTGTTGGGTGGATGTTCGGGTTAGGCGGAGAGTGTTGGATGGATGTTCGGGTTAGGCGGGGAGTGTTCGGTGGATGTTCGGGTTAGGCAGAGAGTGTTGGGTGGATGTTCGGGTTAGGCGGGGAGTGTTGGGTGGATGTTCAGGTTAGGCGGGGAGTGTTGGGTGGATGTTCGGGTTAGGCGGAGAGTGTTCAGTGGATGTTCGGGTAAGCGGGGAGTGTTGGGTGATTGTTCGGGTTAGGCTGAGAGTGTTCTAGCTGTGGATGTTAAGGTTAGGCGGGGAGTGTTCGGTGGATGTAGGCCTACTGGGTGGGAGGGTTGCATGGATGTAGGGGTTAGACGGGGAGGGTCGGATGAATGTACAGGTTAGGCGGGGAGTGTTGGGTGGATGTTCGGGTTAGGCAGAGAGTGTTGGGTGGATGTTCGGGTTAGGAGGAGAGTGTTGGGTATATGTTCGGGTTAGGCGGGGAGTGTTGGGTGGATGTTCGGGTTAGGCAGGGAGTGTTGGGTGGATGTTCGGGTTAGGCAGAGAGTGTTGGGTGGATGTTCGGGTTAGGCGGGGAGTGTTGGGTGGATGTTCAGGTTAGGCGGGGAGTGTTGGGTGGATGTTCGGGTTAGGCGGGGAGTGTTGGGTGGATGTTCAGGTTAGGCGGGGAGTGTTGGGTGGATGTTCGGGTTAGGCGGAGAGTGTTCAGTGGATGTTCGGGTAAGCGGGGAGTGTTGGGTGATTGTTCGGGTTAGGCTGAGAGTGTTCTAGCTGTGGATGTTAAGGTTAGGCGGGGAGTGTTCGGTGGATGTAGGCCTACTGGGTGGGAGGGTTGCATGGATGTAGGGGTTAGACGGGGAGGGTCGGATGAATGTACAGGTTAGGCGGGGAGTGTTGGGTGGATGTTCGGGTTAGGCAGAGAGTGTTGGGTGGATGTTCGGGTTAGGAGGAGAGTGTTGGGTATATGTTCGGGTTAGGCGGGGAGTGTTGGGTGGATGTTCGGGTTAGGCGGGGACTGTTGGGTGGATTTTTGGGTTAGGCGGAGAGTGTTCGTTGGATGTAGGCCTACAGGTTGGGAGGGTCGGATGGATCTATGATCAAAATCTACGGCCAGACTATTATTTCTACGCCTATAAGGACGAAAGAGCAATCTCTTCCCGCCTGCACAAGGATAGTTATGCTTCTCTTGCTTACGGTTCGTGTACACATGCTTACGGTTCGTGTACACGTGCGTTCTGTTTACAATATGCCGCACAGCTTTTTCAACTGCATACACCACAAAATATAGTCCTCCCTAAACGCCTCAACTTCCACACTTAGATCGGTTATCTGTAGCCTTTGAATTCAATGTTTTCTTTAATTGAACTCTTCTACATCGTTTTAAATGACATCTGACATCACTTTATTTAGATATCTATTCCCACGCGTAATGGGCAAATTTTGCCCATAGTCAAGTGACAAGGAAGGTTCGCACAGAGATACAGTGAGTGCCCGGAGCGAAATTTCTGCCGACCGGAGATTGTGTCTTTTGTTGCGTAGATATAATAAAAACTACACTGCTTCACTGCATTGCAAAAACGATGGTTTATTGTTTTATGAGGATCCCTATTAGATTCAACAGTTTTTTCCTCAGAGTGTTGTGCATCATCGTTACACTCTGCCTGATTAATCAGGGCTGCGTTTATGCATCATGGGAAACTGGGGTCATATAGTGCATCAAACCATTATCCCCCCTAAATGGGTTAAGGGTCCTTGCCACATTGACTTCTGATCCCCCTGGTGGCCGGGTGGTCAAGTAGTGGTTGTAAGGGCGCAGTAAATGGTAGGGGATGTAAGGGGAGCTTTTCCGGTCCAGAAACCCTTCACAGACCAAACACTAACCGAAGTGACCAGGGTGGGATAACACAGGAAAAGAAGACCTTTTCTCTGTTATCCTCTTAGCATCAATTTTCCTTTTCACCCTTATTCCTTGTTTTATTGACTTATAGATTGACAACATCACTTGTAGAGCCTTAGCTCCATAGAATCGACCTCTAATCTAAATGCCGACCCATGTCCTTCTGCCCACTTCATCCCCACTACCTTACCATCACGTATTCATCCTGGACGTTACTGTTTCTCAGTACCGTGCCCTTCCACAGATATTGGCATTGCATTTTGATCTCCACTCTGATCATACTGTTGCCTTACCATTTCCTTCCGTCTCTGGGAAAGATAAGAGACCTTCAACATCATTCTTATCAATGGTTCACCTGGTATACATGGATGATTACTATAGTAAAAGTGTGACCATGTAGAGCTGCCAAATGTCTTACAATGAAGGGCACCATCCTTACCATTTGGTCAGGCCTGGCACCAGTCACATTGCATCATGCCAACCTTGGAATCTTGAGGTTGAAACACTCGCAGAGAGTCAGTATTGCATCATGACGACCAATGGAAATGGTGTATGGATCTATCAGTATCCATTATTCATTTTAAAACGGTCATAAACATAGAGTGTGCCACCAACAAGTTATCAACAGTACTAACTGGGTATGCTATGATGAATTTTCAGCTGAGGATCTAAACCCACATCTGTCGGTTAATCTGTTAGGGACTGCTCTGTCATCATTCCATGATCTATTTTGGATTGAATATGATTCAATCATTCATGGAATGCCTGTTTCATTGGTGTTTCTTAACCATTCCATCCAATAATGATGATAAAACGTTCACTGATGAAATGGCCAACGGTAGTGGTTTTAGCCCATTGAGCAAGAGAGGCGAAGTGAGCATTGCTGCAACTTGTGCTTTGCTGCACTTAATCTCAAATGACTGTCTCCACCCTCCCTTGCCTGCCCCCCCCCCCCTATGAAAGTACAGGAGAAATAAGCCTTGACTTCAAAGCTACAGCCATGCAGTCATTACATCATTGAAGACCCAGCATGGGGACTGGGTGATTAAAGGGCACCTGACACCAGGTATGGCCGAGGGATGGATGATGATATAAGGGACATGAGTCATTTCTGTCAGAATTCATACAGCAATGACTCTCTTTGCTTTGCAATAATGATAATATTCAGCTCGCAATGGTGATAATTATCGTTACCTTCAGGAACGGGAGAATGTTTTGTGCTGAGACACTTTTGATCAAAAGCAATGTCTACATCTTATTAGTGCTACATCTCTCTATTCCAGTCTTCATGAAGCTTTATGTACAAAGGCCCCAGTATAGATAAGCCTTACAAATCTGACTTAGTGGGGATTACATTTTCCTCAGTTTCCTTGTGTTATAGTCCAATGCCCAGAGGGACTCTAAAATAGTGATTAGAATCTTATGCTCCAAATGGGAACTGTTGGTCACTGGCAGAAATAATATATATAGAATTTCCCTGATCACGGTTTTGAAGAGACTGATCATGAAGGCATATTATAAAATGGAGCAGAGGGATAGTAGGCTTTTGACACATAGGGGCCCAACATGTTCCTTTCTCAAAAATGATCCCTAATATTCCCGAGTGCTGAATGGGTGTCGTCCCTATATCTCAAAATCTCAAGGGATAGGGATGTTCTGCTGGTGAAGGACTTTCGATGGACCTTATGTCTCAAACAGCTCCTATCTCACACATTTAAAGGGATAGGACATTTTGAGGGATAGGGGCCACACAAGGATGCTGCTTCTTTTCCCTTTTCCATGCTCCTTGCAGGAGCCATGTGGGTGATCTGTGGTCACAGAAAGGAGATCCATCATCGTTCACTGCTGTGTCATCACTATGTCATCTTCTTCATATCCTGCGCATGCCTACTACATTTACCATTCATAATAAGGTACACGGATATGGCTGATTTCCTGTACATTGAACATTTGCCTACAGTAATGGATATTATTGTACAGTATCTATATGGAATGCATCTGTATAAAAAGGCCAATAAAGGCATGCCTCCTATATGTGCCAGAGGTTTACTTCTGTCGCACTTACAAACACTGCCCAATAGTACTACACCGTAAAAAAGTCATCAAAGTAACAGTGCATTCCTTGTCCCAAAGTTGCCAGAAATCCATTGATATTTTCACAAAGACTCCTTGTACATTTGTGTACCACCATACTGCCACCTGGCGCTTTTTTTGTGTAAAAACTACACTGTACAATGCTTTTCAATTATGGTCTACCATTCAGTATGATGCATTTTAGATATGCCTACTGCACATCAGCTGCACTGATGTATCTATAAGCAACACCCCAACTTTGGGAGATTGCTATAAACTGTAACAGAGGGTTGAAAAGGTTGGTATTCCTACGTTCTATTATATGTAACATACTGTGTATAAGCCGCACCCTGATTTTAGACAGGCTTCATTAGCTGCAGCATACCTCTGGTATGGTCTACAAGCCATAACTTACATGTAGGGGTTTACTTAACATGGCTGCATTTATGCTGTGTGAGTGTGAGGGAGCATAGCATATACAAGTAATATGTGACCATAAAGATGTCTACACAGTGCATGACCCCTTATGAAAGGAAGATTACTAAGAAAGAGCAGGCTTGATTTGCTTCCTGCGGTCCAATCAGCACTTCTGGGGAGAACAGAGTAGCCCAGAGATGAACAAATACCCTACGGAGACTACAAATGTAAATTACCATCTCCTAACTGCATGCTAAAGCACACAAGTACAAATAAGCAGACTAATTTGATTTCTGGCTGGTAGGGGAGTTGACACCTCCCAGTGGGCACAGTACAAGTCTGCACTAGCTAATAAACATTGCATGAGTTACTAGTTTCACTGCAATGTTTACTAGCCACTCATGCAACTTCCTGGTTAGGATCAACATTTTGCCAAATTTCACAGAAGTACTTATTAAGTTATTAGTAAGTGTTGCATGTACAGTACTGCAACATCAACTATTATTATAGCTTAGCGACGTTTATTAGTAGATGCAATTGCAGCACTGCAGTAGCACTGCTTAGTAAGTGTTGATTTAGCATCTCTTATCAAGGGCTGTATATTAGAAGTTTATTAGCTACTGTTCAGCATTGCTTAATAAGGGCTTAACTTGCAGTGTTGACTAAATGGAACATAGCAGTGGTTACTAGTTGTTGCAAGTGCAGGGCTGCAGCTGAATCATTTACTAAGCACTGCCAATGTGTCACTTACTAAGCACTGCATATTAGTAGTTTACTGGCTGTTGTTTAGCATCACTTAGTAAAGGCTTAATTTGCAGTGTTTACTAACTGAAATATAGCAGTGATTATTAGCCGTTGCAAGTGCAGGCTGCAGATACACCACTTAGAAAGCACTGCTAACCCATCACTTATTAAAAGTTGCATATCAGTAGTTTACTAACTGTTGTCCAGCATCGGTTAATAATGGCTTAACTTGCAGTGTTCACCAGCTGGATCATGGCAGCGGTTACTAGCCACTGCATGCGCAGGGCTACAGATGCACCACTTAGAAAGCACTGCTAACCAATCACTTATTTAAGGCTGTATCTTAGCAGTTTATGAAATGTTTCTCAAGTGTTTAATTTGCAGTGTTTATTAAGTGTAACATAGCAGTGATTACTAGTTGGTTCAATTTGAACTGTCTATACAAGGTAATAATCATGTATTGAAATTCACTCCAAATTGTCTTAAAACAAAAAGAAAAATATCCCTGTGATCCTACGTAGGTATAGCACAAGATGATAACAAAACTTCAATTTCGAATAGTTTCACAAAATGACAAATGAAGTGGAGTAACACCTGCTTTACTACTACACACTTCTCACACCTTGCAGTTCACACCTCCTGGTCACACCCTGCTGCACCGACACATAGCATTGTGAAAGATACTTTAGCTATGGAGGTCAGTGGTTGACCTACATACATGTACATAACACACTGGACACATTTTACAGTCAACTGTGGCAAGCCTAAGTTAGATTAAACAATATAGGTGGGTATAGGATATTATACCAAAGATGCCTCAATGCAATGATACTCCCTTGAAATATTATGTATTCTTGTTATAAATGGGATTGTGCTACTAGATAAACCTTTTCAAGGGTTTACTAATATTTGTCAAGATTTTTAAATATTTTGAATATACAATCCCAAAATACCTTGGATTTACTTATTGAATAATGGGAACTTGCATATGGTGAAAAAGTGATATTCAGGACTGGTGTACACCACTTAATTTGTCATCTTCTGACATTGTTGAGATTATTCTTCAGTAATGCTAGCATATTGTGCTATGCCTAAGTAGGTTTGTCCTAAAACAGGTTAAATTGTATGCTAATATAAGCTCCTGCATAGGAATGACAATGGCACTGATTCAGTTTGTAATGCAGCAACAGCACTTAGCACTGGCTACTTAGAGTAGCTTAGTAACAGGTGCATAGTAAAGGCTTACTAGCTGTTGCTTCACATGATTTAAGTAGGACTCTATTGGCATTGACTAGTAAAAGGTACAGAGCAGTGTTTACTAGCAGCTGCAACTGTAGGGCTGTAGAAGCACTGGTCATTAAGGGCAGCTTACGCATTGCTTACTAGCTGGTGTATACTAAAGGCTTACTAGCTGTTTCTTGGCATCACATATTAAGTGTCACTAGGTGGCAGTAGTATACATTCTCTCAGCTTTATAACCTTAAGGGTAATCTAAATCATATTTCTGATAATTAAAATATCATTGAGATCTATTCTAAGTCATAAAATGGCATAACCTAGCACACAAATTGATTGCTACAAATTAAATTACCGGATAGACTGTGTAACAAGATAGATTTAAAGTCAATTTATATATAGACACCATTTCTTTGTTCTACTGAAGATTACTTCATATTCAGACCAACAGTGTTGCATTGACTGCCAAGAAGCACATGTCAAAGTGATGATTGCAAAGCTCTTATTAGTGGCCTTTTCTGCAGTGGCTACTAAGCACTGCATTATAAGCTATCTGCTAGGAAGGGGTTACTTTGCAGGGCTGCCTAGTATAACATTTAGCAAATAATTGTTCAGCTATTAGGAGCTGCATTTACACCACTTACTAGGAGGTATTCTGCACTGATAAATAAGTATTGCAAAATAAACTACTAGTAAGGGCTTATTTTGCAGGACTGCCTAGTATAACATTTAGCAGATAATTAGCCAGCTATTAGGAGCTGTGTTTGCACCTCTAACTGGTAGCTATTCTGCACTGGTGAGTAAGCATTACATTATAAACTACTAATAAGGGCTTATTTTGCAGGGCTGCCTAGCATAACATTTAGCAGATGATTAGCCAGCTACTAGGAGCTGCATTTTGTAGATTTCCTGCACTGCCTATTAAGTGGTGCATATAAACTACTAGTAAGGGCTTATTTTGCAATGAAGCAAAGGTAGCTAATAAACACTGCCACCAGCGAGTAAGCACTGCCTAGTCTAACATTTAGCATGAAATTAGCCGGCTAGTAGTTAGTGCAACCAGTGCAGAGCAGTGACTACTAAGGGTTTAGTAAGTGGAGGTGTGCCCACTGGGCTTGTGAAGAAAAAAGTGCCAATTACCAGCCTACCACAAATACTCAGTATCTAATTGTAGCTACCTGTAACTGAGATCAAACGGTGTGCGAGTATTTGTCAGTGTTAGTCAACTCTCACACAGACTCACAACACTTCACTCAGCTTGTATTTGGTTGTGCCATCTACAGGTTGTGAAAAGCACTAAATCCACATATTGTTAGATTTTTCCATGTTATGTCACATAGTTAAATCAGTGTTCTTGTCTTTTCCACAGGTGAGTTGAACGATTCATTGAACGATTCATTGTTACCCAACCAACCACAAGCTGTAAGTAACATTTTGGCTGAATGTTGATGTTGAGTAAGTGTATACCAGTAAAATGAAAACCTTATCCTGAGGTCATTTCTTAAAACACCACGGCTACACCCATCAAGGTGTACCAAAATTCCCATGGGAATAACACTGAAAACATGGAAGATCCGAAACTAGTCAGTGGTGACCACTTTAGGTCCTCAAGTTGACTATACCTAAAACTACAGCATTAGGTAGTCAAAATGACAACTTAAGATTGTCATCCTGACGACCTGAGTCATCAGGATGACAATACTGGCAATACAGAGTCATAATGTTGATGACTCATGTCGTCAAGATGACGACATAAAGTCGTCATTTTTACTACCTAAAGCTGTAGTTTTAGGTATCGTCACCTTGAGGACCTAAAGTGGTCACCGCTGACTAGTTTTTAGTCTCTATACTTTTCCATTGTTGAAAATAATTGTATTAACAAAATCGCGGCTGACCAATGGCAGTGGAATACTCACTAAAGGGCGTTGTACGATAACATCCAGGAGGAAAACTGGGAAGAAAAGTGTCCTTTTACTTTAGCAAAACATTTACATACACACTCTACATACTCTATCACCAAGAAAATACTACCTATAGGCAGAGGTCAAGAAGCAAAAAAAAACTCTTATTCGAAATGATTGCTTATTCAATGTCCATTTTTGAGCTCTGAAATACAGTTTTCAAGAATGAATTATCCTCCTCCTTGAACATATAAAAGAACAGTGCTGATTCAAGATCGGGCACTACCTGTATATCAATATGTTTGGTAAAAACCCGGGGAGAGACAAAGGGCAGGGAAAAATGTAGTGCAACATTCCGCTGAATAGGACTTGAGTTTGGAATGTTCCCAACTAATATATAGGAGGTAAAAATTTAAAAGATCACCTCCTACAAGAGCAGTTTTCGTTTTTAAATGAGTTATTTACTCTAGAGTGTCTGGAGATATGCTCGTATGAACCTTGAGATCCTTTGTGAGTATAAGATGGCGTGTCCACATTTCAAGGCAATAATCACATCCTCAATTTTTGTAGGGTTCAGAAGTCGGCAGTGAGACCTTTTCGCGGTCTTTTTCAGTGGGATAACTGAATCTCACTGCTATCATGAGTAGAAAATGACTCATCCCTTACCAGTAGGAGGTCAAAGAAGTCCTCATAAGAGTTAATGTTGTGCTCTGCCTGTGATGAGATGGTAATATACGTTTATGGTCTCTCTTTAGTGTCCAGCGTGTTCGGAAGGAACATTGCTCCTTTGTTGTGCCCGGACATAGTGATTGGACGACCGGAACCAGTGCAAAGCTGCTCATTCTCAATGCTCTGAGAACACTTATATGAGGGGGCATGCAATATGTAGGCCCTATACATGAAGCTTTTTTCCTTAAAATAAAAATTCAGGAGAGTAAGAAAAGGACTCATATGATGAAACCAGTATTAATTCAACACCTATATGCTCACTAAAACATTCAACTCCTCTTGTAATTCAGGAGACAAACATTGTGTTGAATGGAATAACTGTGGTGCACTAACCATTTCCCCCTCGTGTACCACCACTGTAAGAAAATTACTCTTTCTTACCAGTTGGAAGTCAATCAACTCTCAATTATAGGTTCTGTTGTGCTCCTACTGTGATGTGATGGAAATATATGGTCTCTGTGCAGGGATTGCGCGTTCTAAAGGACCGTTACTTTGATAACCTCCTTTGTTGTGCCAGGGAATGCTGATTGGATGACAGGAAACATTACACAGCAACACATCTTCAAGGTTCTGAGATCACCTATATGAGGGTCATGCAATGTGAATAAACCTCTAATGGCTACCAATAAGGCTTGCATGCACTGATACAAGAAAGATAAAAACTTTATCGTCAGATTTTATGATTTCGATCTGAAACATAGGAAAACCCTGGAAAGTTTTGACTCAAACAACAAGGAGAATATGTTCACAGGAATATCCCCCTCTACTTTGAGAACTTGAGTAGCATTTTTCTGTAGAGTCAGGAAGTTAAGAATAAGAGCATGCTTGTGATAGAGTGGATAAACTGTCATATGTGTGGACACGGCATGCCTTTATTAGCACCTCTGTGCAGATAGATACGGTTATCATATATATATATATATATATATATATATATATATATATATATATATATATATATATATATATATATATATATATATCCTTTAGTGTATATTGTAAAAAAGGATCCTTGTAAAATGATATTTCTTCTTTTGACATAAGCAAAGATACTGTAGAATTGGAGAGAAGTTGAAGGATATGTAGAAGACATTCAATATAGCCTAAAATTGGGCCGAGATACCAACAGTGGATGGTCTGCTTAGCACAGCATGCTGTGACAGTAGATTGCCTGTTCTGACAAAATTAGCTTGTGATGTTAGGGCCTGCTGTGGATGAGAGCTGCAGATCAGCTACCACAGCTCCACTTAAGGAATCCACGGATGGCAAACTGCTGCTCTCTGTATGTAGTAGAGGTCTGTTACTGCTTGGCTTTATAGTATTCCGACCTAGCAGGATACATTATTGACCAATGGGAATAATCCTTTCATTCAGTGCAGACTTTTTAGGGTGCATTACATAACCCTTAGTACCCATCATGCTGGCTCTTATCAGTCCTTATTTCGCAAGGTACCAGCTCAAGCAGGGTCAGCTCACTGAGGAGCCCGCTAACCAGGAATGGGGGATGGAATGAGGTGGAAATTGAAAATAAGGCCATTTTAGGCCATTTTTTTTAACTTTGGGCCACCATATCTAAAAAAAAACACAAAAAAAAACAGACGGACATACATAATTTTCTTTTTGAAGCTGCAAGTGTTCTCTTTCAAATAAGACAAGATATAGAAAGGAATAGTAAATTAATCTTTATTCTAAGGCTCCTGTATCCAAAATGACCCGAAAAAAATCAAAAACAAAAGTGACATGTGGATTACGTCATATTCACGTTCAGGGTACTTTCTTCATGATACCACAACCATCTGTACCAGCTGAAGACAAGCAAAACTCCCTTTCTTCTGGTAGAAGGTTTTAGTTTCACCACTGAAACTATGAAAAGATAGCTTCTTAAACAATGGACTTCGTGAGTTGAGATGCTATATATAGCTCTGGGTTCCTGAGCATAAAGTTATTTGGCAGTTATTTTAGCCGGAGAGTACAACCTTAGTATTGCCTTTACAGATATCATTAATGTTCAACTCTTTTGGTGATTTGTTGCTTGTTCAACATTAGACTACTGCATGAAATAATGTGTCATGCAACTTTTCCAAATAGCTTGTGAAACAATTCCGTCATACATTTCATACACTGCAATGGCAGGTAATGGATGCCCCTCGTAGTCATTCCTCCTTTCAATCCTAGGAGGATGCGTAAAATATAATTATTATCAGTTGGAATTTTATCTAATTTGATTAAATTCACAAACAGATGGCTTACAGGCATATTTCAGAACAAGCTTCCAGTGATGAAGTAAAGGGGCAAAATAACAAGTATCATGGGTCAAATTGTGGCAAGTCTATGGTTGTTTTGGACTCTATAATCAGACAGGTATCCAGGATGAACTATTGTGAGGGAATGGATGCAAGTCATGATATCTTCCCAAGCGATAAAAGACTGTTCTTAGGCAAGGGTATGATCATGGCAGAGATCAAAGTATGTGGACAGTATTGAGGACTATGATAGGTGAAACGGGAACCGTTAGATGTTCAGGTATCATAGGGAAGAGTGGAGGTAAATGGTTGGGGCTTGGAGTGGGACACTTTGCTGAGGCATCTTGGGGACTGCTTATAGATTAGAGATCAATTCTGTCAAGCCAAAGCTCCCTCAAGCAGGGACCTTTGAAACACTGGCCAATCAATAATTCAATATATTAGCCACATAGAAAGGGAAGTGTAAAGGAAATTAATGCTAGGATGATAAGAAAGACAAATGGTTTCCTTTCATGCATTATCCGACCCTGGACCCCCTGGGCAGTGTTAGGTTTGTGAAGGCTCCCTGAGACCAGCATAGCTCCACTTATATTGTCCCACCATTGACCAAGCCCTTACAACCACTACTTGAACATTTTGCCACCAGGGGGCTCAGAAGTCGATGTTGCAGGGACCTTTAACTCATCTTGGGTGGAATAGTGTCTTCATGCACTATATATCCCCATTCATTTCCATAATGCATGCTGTCATGAAGCCATGTTCCAACTGAGGTGCTCCAACATGGTGTCAAAGGGAATCATAGGATATGGCTGTGATGCTTATAACTGGCAAGTGACTGTCAGGTCTTTTAACATGTTTCTACTAATATTTCGATCTAATCATTCATCTTTTTCTGGTAGGCATGTCCACTTCAGGCCAGCGCTACATTCAGGCACCATGAAAGACAATGACAACCATAAAACATAAACTCTATGTGGCACATAAATGACAAAAAATGTTAATACAGACCTCTGGGAAACTGTCAATTACCATAAATTTACAATGTGTATGATGTAACAAATACCCCATCCCACATGCTATCACAAAGTACCTGCTCTCCCTGCAGGCACAGAATAGAGATAATCAATCAAAATGTAGTGTTTGCTGACTTAGCAATACTTATTATCAGCCAATCAGTGAAAGCCGGCTGGTAACCGCCTCCGGCAATGGCTGTGCCCATTTGACATTCGCAACCTTGGAATGCATAATACCGGCAAAAATGATTATGATCCTATTGATGGAATCTCTTTTAGTTTCCTCCAAGCAAAATATATCTTGGCAAGTGTAAGGGATATTATCTGTGCCTGTTGCACTATTTCCCTCTTAAGGGGTTAATGAAAATGTTAATATCATAGTATGTGAGGTAGATGGTGAAAAATTCCAAGCTGCTAGACTAAACCATGTCTATATTGGTAAAAATTGTCGATTTGCAAAGACTGACATGAAATATTTCCCATGGGAAAGATGCTATAATCCTCCCATTAGGAGACAGTTTGATGGAGTATGCTCAAGCTGATATGTTATAACATATCAGCTTGAGCATACTCCATCAAGCCGCAATAACAAATAGGAACTCAGACATGGCTTGACTCATAATCCCATCAGGTCTCATGGTTTTTAAAAGGAACAAAAAAAGGAAATTTAAGATTTCCGGAACGTCGATCAAACACAATAATCAACTCATTTTATTCTACATTCTGATGTAACTGTGATACATAGACTGCGATATTATAATAAAACTTTAAATTTACTTGACTGTGTCTGGTTTTGCTTGTATTAATTCTACCTCATGGTTTTTAAGAGTCAACCTTCCAAGTGTAATTCATATCCTGGCATCCTCCCTAAATTTAAATAAATTTGATACATGAACTTTTAAAGCGATGGTTTCTCATCCGCAGGTGGACTAAATAAAAGGTCGGTCTCCAAGTAATGTGTTCAAGAGAGTTGGAAGGTTACTTTATAGGTGATTTTCCTTTGATTAAAAATTCTTATGGATTTCAGTATGTTACGATACATTTTAGAGCACGTTTAACTTTATCAAATATAATTGAATGCTAAGGTTGTTAATTGCTTCATTTTCTTCCAATGGAACCTCAGATAGGGCCAAAGAAATGGGATGGATAGCATTTCTGTTCTTCTAGGCATGACACAAAAACCTGTTCTTCATTCTGTGAGCGGGCTTCCCTAGCCCACCTAAAAGGGTCTACTTCTCATCTTCCCTATCCCCTCAGGATGTGTGTGGTGCACATATGCGCAGGTACTGACACATTCCTTTGTGAAATTGTGTAATGTCGTTCTCGCCCTGAATATGACTTCAGCTTTTGAAATGGCGTTAAACATCTATCAGTCTATTACACACTCACTCATTCTCTGAGTCTACTGTGTCCATCAAATATCATGACACCTCCCTTGATATCTTGAGATCCATCGATAACAAATAAGAGAGCATTCATAACAAATAAGAGAGGAAATATGTCATCGAAATAACGGTGAAAACGTTGTCCCAAAGTTGCCAGAGATCCAGTGTTATTCTCACGGAGATACCACGGTGTGCATGGTACTGCTTCAGGTTTCAGGAGAAAAAAGGACAATATATATACAGGATTGGGCCTGGAATAGTAGAAAGGAATGTTACCTGTATTGTAACACTTGCTGCCAATCTAGTACTCAATGATGTGTTATTGGTAGGTGTAGATTTCAATTCGTTATAAAAGGAAGTGGTCTTCACTGATTGGTGCAGAGGACAACGTTTGTATTGATGAGACCAGCAATATGGGCTGAGATAATTGCTAAGCAGAACAATATCATCTGCCTTTGTTGCTACGTAATATTTAGGGTTGCATGTACCACTGTGGTAAAACGAGAACCTGGGGCGTATCTGTTAATACCAGATTGGGATTGCATCTCAACGATAGTGATTCCCTTCACCAGTTTAATCCCATTTCACATTCCGTCGTGCATCTGATATAGCCCTGACACTAACGAGCATAGGCAGCACAAATAAAACTATCCAGAAAGTGCTCAGCGGAGTGGGGTTCGCTAAGCAACTCTCAAGAGGTTCTTCTTTCAAGGGATTTACAGCAGCTTAACTTGTATCCAAATACCATGCCCTGGCTCATCTCCCCTTGCCTGACACCTTAAGCCTTCACCCAGGATTGGCATACCCATATCCTATTCCGTGAATCCTATTATCGGCATGATCCCCAATACTATCTCCCGTGAGACCTGTTGGAGGCAGGTTAAGCCTGGATCCCCTTCTCTATTACTTGCAACAGTTGTTATCTAATGGATGTGTAATGGGTGGCTGTAATCATAGAGATCAGAAAGTTTTGAGATTTTCCACTTTCACTCTAATAATGACACCTCCAGAAGAGTTATTGCAGACATAATTATCATAAAAGGTACTCCACATCCTATCCCTTTAGTCCCAAAAGGCCCAACAAAGGTCAAAGCGGGGTCATCCAGGGGGGTCCTGTGGCCACTAAGCTTTTTACATGATTACCAGGATTTATTCACTATTGATTGTTTCCAAAACAATTTTGCAACATCTAGTCTTTTGCGCCATAGAGCCAAGAATGTTTCAAAAGGCATGGGCCCTATAGATACTGTGTATAGGCACACTTGATCTATATCATAACCCTTCTCCACCCATACATTTTGGCCACTACAATATGGCGAGGTATGATTGGATGAAGACCATAGGATACAGCCTTAAAATGTCAAGCTCTATGCAACCCTCGAATAAGGCAATAGTAAGGCCACAGGATTGGTGGCAATGTTACGATACAGCAATAAAGCATCATGTATCACTGAAAACTAACAAAATGTTGATGCATCACTCAATAGGTGGACTCCCCTCTTCAAAATGCCAGTGACAATGGCAGGCTCATTTCAATTAAGGAAGGAACTTAATTAATCTTCATGAAGCCTGAAGCCCAACCCTCTTTTCCATTCAGCCTCACACAAAGTGCATTCAATGACTTAGAAATGATATTAGAAAGTTGAGATTTTGTATATCATGTCTTTTATTGTTTAGAAACCAGATCTCCGTACAGATTAGGCACAATCTTGAGAAGATTTCTCAATAATCTTCACCGGCATTATGCTTTCTGGATAGCCAAGTAGGATGGAAAATTCAAAGCAAATTCATTTCCACAGCAGAAGCAAAAGCTTGACTAGACCTCACTCTGAAGACAGTTTCTTATCAAGAATTCATATTTCCCATATGAAACAGAAGTTTTTTTGAGAGAGAGTCTGATTGCCATCATAGACAATCGGCTGCTCCTGGTAATGATGCCCCTCTTAACTCCTTCAGAGTTGTTAATGCACTATTTCCATCAGTTGGTTGCTTGTCAGCTCTAAAAGGGTTGGCCCAATTATGGCCCTCCCTTATAGGTTTTTGTGATAATGTATGAATGATATCATGCACTGTAAATAAAATGTTGTGGAAATAATGAAGGATTCCTCATCCCAAAGTTGCCAGAGATCCATAGTTATTTTCACAGAGGTGTTGTTATATTTGTAGAGATTCTTTGTACCACCACACTGCCACCTGGATTTTTTGTAAAAACGACACTGGCCCCCTGTTATCTAATTAAGGTGGTTCATGTTCAGTTTTACAAGGATCCCTCGTAGATTCAACAGTTATTTTTTACAGTGTGGTGAGGAGCCTCTCCAGGTTTGAATTTATGCAATAAGATAAAAGACTTTAAATACGTTACAGGCTTCACAGGACATGTGAATTGAATGTTGCCATGAACATGGAGGATTCTGAGATATCCAATCAGGACTTAAGTGCATGTCTAGAGCTATTTTGCTCATTTGTAATCATGACACCATCGTGTCGCTTGAAACACCTACTGAATAATTCTATCATGCCAATTCGTTACCGGTAGTGTCGGATCAGACCAATACTGTCAGATTAGATAGTAATGAGAGATTTTGATTATAAATATAAATCACTTAAATCTGTATTTTGTTCTATTTTCTACAGGTGAGTCAAACACTTCATCTATATCTTAGCACATAATGTAAGTAACCATTTCTATGTACAATGAGTCATGATATCTCACTGCTAAACTCACTTTAAATGGACCTTTGATAATGTTTCTACTGATATTTTTGCTATTCTCATTGGTGAACTGCTCAACCCTTCATAAACCTTTTCATCATGCTGACTGCAAGATCTCCTAATGTTACAGGGTGCATCAATGCCACTCTTTTTACGCTGATACTTTGTCAGATTAAATATCAAGCTTATGGTGTTAGCATGATAAATGAACACAGACCTGGTGTAGTTCCTGCCACAATTGTGACCTGTCTGGAGAAATCGTGCATGGGGGTAGGGGTTTATTCTGCTTTTAGCCACCAGGGGGCAGTGTATAAGTAAAACAATGAAAAATGCACCAAGGATTGCCTTAGATCAATTTTTGATGGTCAACCTAACTAACTAGTGATATGCTTAGAATTATCCCATCTCCAATGAAATAATTTTATTTATGGAATGGAAAAGGAACATTTTATTCCATGGAAACATAGAAAATTGGCATAAATGGCAATTTCTGGTTGCCATGGAAAGCACTCCAATATTCTAAATGGTAATTCTGGCCATATTTACATAAGGAACTCAGAACCGAAAACAGACCTCTGGAACCAATTTTAGGATAAAGTCATCACATTTAAAACTTTCACTATTCTGGAAATATGTGTGCATGATTCTTTGGAACCTCCCACATCAAGTCATAGTTTTTGATGTCTATGAGAAAAAAAATAGTATTTCTTTTGCATTATAAGTATTTTAGCTAGAATATAATTCATTTACAGCTTATTTGCCTTTTTCAGTTGCACACACTAACCTTGATTTGACAAGCAATTACAGAAGAACTACCTGGAAATTCTTAGGTCAAGATTTCTCAGCCTGTGACTTAAACTTTGAAAAGCCTTTTACCCCCTGGATGTATGTTTTCCGCCATCCAGTCACCATTGTATGACATCATTATGGCGACAAATAACCTTGATGTTTTTATGTTCTGTTTGGCGCTAACAGTTAACATTGCCAACATGGCGCTAACAGTTAACATTGCCAACATGTTGATATAAGGCTCAAATGTGAAGTAACTTAACAACCAGCTTAAACAATAGATCTGCATGTTACATTTTAAAGATTGTTAGTAGTGGGTTCCTGCACACCTGCCAATTACCATGAATTTATAATGTGCATATATAATGTAGCACAATGCCCATCCCAGGTACTATGGGCCTAAATACTACTATCTTTTCTTCCTCAAAGAACAGTGTGAAGATAAAGAACCAATGTATAGTAGATTGCCTTCAAGTTCCACATGGTGCTAAAATGATCATTTAGCATCATGATGAACCAGTGAAGTGCTGGAGGGTCTACTCATTCTTTGTACCACATTGGAACATCATGCTGGCCTCAGTGTGTAGAATTCAACATTAGGAAGATAATTAATGAATAAATGGTGGTGATACCTTCGACCACCGATCATTTTAGCTTTTGACAAGAGTCAGCTAGGTGTGTGCACATGATGGAATGTCTTTTAAATTTCCGCAAACTAAAAATGTAGGAAATAAAAGCAGAATTTCATCATTCCCTCAGAGTTGGCAGGATACATGAATCTTGACAAATGAATATCATCATTCAAGATGCACTCAATTGCACTTAAATGTTTGATGATTGACATTAGGTATAAGACTGTATACTGATGGTGGAGTGAATACACCGGGCTGCCTGGCTTTACTTTGTTTATTTGTGTCAAAACTGTATGAATATATTACATGGGTACCAACCATCTGGGTATGCAGGGACTGACAGGAAATATTTCTAATGGGAAAATGATATATGAGCTCCTGCTAGGAAACCCGGTCCATGAGTCAATCTATGAGTGAGTGCGGTATATTTAAAGTTGATTCATCGGGCAGCTGTGAATTATGGACTTACGCATACATTCCCAAGAGAAACTGCAGCATGCCATAACTCCTGCTTCCATCACTATTCTGGAAATATGTGTGCATGATTCTTTGGAACCTCCCACATCAAGTTATGGCTTTTGATGTCTATGAGAAAGGTGCACATTTTGACACAAGCTGGATGCTTTTGATTCTAAATACTCATCCACCATCCCCAAGAAGCCATTTAGGCCCAAAGAAAGCCTCATCTTGACTCCCTACTGTCACTTTGAAAAAAAAATACTGAATTTCTACACTTCTCGCAATGTGCGCATACCATGTGGTACAGAAATATATCTTAACATACATCAATTACTTTTTTTGATATCTCAGACATGATACAAACACCATACAAGATGATAGGTTGACCTCATAACACTTTACTTTTAACTGTCCAAAACCCCTACACACTTTACTCATGCTTCATGTTTTATCAACCTTTACAAGAATGGCCACAGCTCATTGTACAATGTCATATACCAATAAGAACACTCAGAGAACAAATAAAGGGGTTGTACTACCTATTGACGGTCATTTATACACACATAAGGCCCATCATTTACTGACTGGTAAAAGACCATGATGCGTGAGTGAATTTGGTGAAGCATGAGGCAACTTGGTGTGCATTGAACATCACTATTATCTACCTGGCTTGGGTTATTCTCGAAGTTACCCCCCTGGGTACCTCTTGATTGTATATAATAAGAACAATTGTGCTCTTTTGTAAGGGCCTGGATGGTCACTTTGAAAAAAAGTTCACTCACTCATGTTTGAATGCATATAGAAGATAAACTATGCCCCAGGACCCACCCAAACCATATGGAAATCTTAGCTATAACATCTCACTAAATAATAAAAATATTATTGGTGGTGCAGAAGTGTTTCCCTTGCTATTGTGCCCAAGGAACCACATGTCCAGAAAATCTTGGAATGATCCCCCCCCCCCACACACACACACATATATATATATATATATATATATATATATATATATATATATAAGTTATCTCGATAACAGGGGATAATAATACCGGTATAACGATAATATAATAACGTTATATATGAGTGGTAATAATAACGATATGGTAATATAATAAATGATCATATCACAGACACATGAGTTTGGTGGGTTGCTGACCTTGGGGCTATCAGCACCATACATGCCTTTATTAATAAATAACAATAGATAATAGTTGACAAAAAGACATGAGTCAACATAATGAGTACAATGAATGACAATAGTAAAATTAAAAATTTGAAAATCAGGTAACCACCTGGCGTGGTGTTACCTGTACAATGGGAATTTGCCAATTGACGGTTAATCCAAATGCGACCTCTTATATACTGGAGGAGTTGTATAGATGACGTCATGGTATGACGTCATAGATATCGATACGCCCTGGAGGAAAATAGTCCCCCTAACCGTTTGCGGCTAATTATATAAATATACACGAGTGTATATAGTTCTATAAGTTATCTCGATAACAGGGGATAATAATACCGGTATAACGATAATATAATAACGTTATATATGAGTGGTAATAATAACGATATGGTAATATAATAAATGATCATATCACAGACACATGAGTTTGGTGGGTTGCTGACCTTGGGGCTATCAGCACCATACATGCCAAACAACTAAACACGCCAAACACATGTGAAACAATACCAATCAGCAATGCAATTGAGATTGGCAAAGTCTATCTAATTCCAAAAGTTCATTTTTATAATTATGTAGATAAGTGAAAACAGAATTAGATTTCCAATTAACCTTCTTTTTAATAGACTCAATACTAAGACCCGCATCCTTTAACATAGTGGCACCACCGTGCCTAAGGGAGTGAGTGGAAACACGACCTCTGATACCAGCTCGTAAGGATAAAGATTTCAACTTTGAATTAACAAATTGATATTGCAGAGGTACACCATGAATTTTGAACAAAAAATCTCTCACACCCCTACCTGCGCACAAACTTTCTAAGTCTTTACATGGACAAAACAAAGAGGTATCATTTCTATACAAATACACATGAAAGGAATTTTTACCCAGCTGGTCCGTTTTAGAAGATTTAACACGAATTGTGGCAAAATTCTTAAATATTTTTACATCTCCTACTCTTAAAGTATGAGGAGAAGCCACCACATGTCCAACCCTGAGTACACCTCTATAACACAATAATATAGCTAACCAGAATTTCATGTCCGCCATGTTGGATAGGTCTAGATTGGACCTAATCCTCAACATATCTTTTGGATTAAGTGGATGAATTTTCCTGACTGCACAAGAAAAATCTCTCTCTATACCATCTAAGACTTTTTTAATAATAAAATTACTACTATAGTCTACATAACCTTTAAGTTTTTGAAAATACCAAACTGCAGACATGTAATTCTTTACAGACGAAGGCTTCATAAGATCAGACAAATATACAGCATATATTGAACCTTGAGATGGAGAACAAGGAAAAGATTGTAAACTAAATTTTTTACAAAATTTTTTATACCTTCTGAGCTGTTGTTTCCTTGCTCTCCTCGTATTTTCTGATACACACTTCCTCAAAAGTGACCTTTTTCTGCTTTGTAACCTTTCCCACTCTGGAATTAAAGCAACACATGTTATTACTATGTAAAGTATTTTTACATTTATCAAGCACACCCCTGTATGGCAATCTAGACAATTGATCAGCTAGAATGTTATCCTCGGATTTAATATATGTGGCATAAATTTCAACATTGTTCAAGAAACACAACCAAAATATTTCTCTTAGCCACTCCATACAGAGTTTATTTCTTGACCTACCGGTATTTATCATAGCTAGAACTTGCATATTATCCGTAATACAATGTATTCTTTTATTTTTATAACTAGAAATCCAACGTTTCAAACCAACCATGACCGGATATAACTCGTATACATTTATATTCCTATGGTGAATTTTTAAATTATCCAATACAGGAGGGAAGGAAAAATGGCCCGAACCTAGGTTGAATTTATCATGAGATGTCCAGTCACCATATAAATAATCATTCCCCATCCATGCTCCAAAGCCCTTAATAGACGAATCAGAGTACATAGGTGTATCGACCATATCATTTAGAATTAACTTTTTGCAGTTAAAAACTCTACAAAAATCCAACCACCACTGGAGGTCACGTTTGGTACATTCAGAAACCCTTATATAGCCCCTAGGCTTAGCTCGAGCACACAAATCAAAGACCCTCCTGCTGAACGTTCTACCACCCTTAACCACCTGTGAGCAGAACGACATGAAACCACCTATCCTCTCTAAGTTCTTTTTAGAAATAAATTTCTTATTAACGGTATCTAATAAGAGATTTTCCATTTTTCCAACCTTTTCAATAGGTAAAGACAGTTCCAACTTAACTGAATCTATGTTAATGCCTAAGAATTTACAAAATTGAGATGGGTCGGTCACCTTTTCTTTGGATACTACAAAGCCCATGTAGGTCATACATTCCATCAATAAATTCCTTTGTCTAAGACATTCATCATAAGTCTCAGCAATTATGATAAAGTCGTCCAGATAATTTACAATTTTTTCTACACCGTAGAATTTTGCCACCTCCACAATAAAGTCAGAGACTCTATTAAAAATATACGGGGCACATTTCAGGCCAAACGTTAACCTGTTGCTTACATAATAATCCTCACCATGTCCAAAATCCCATCTGAAACCTTGCATGGTCGTGTGAGGTGCATACACATTTATAGACCTGTAAGCTGACTTTAAATCCACCACACTCATGAAATCGTCCTTATTCAATTGAGCAGTTACTGTGCTAATATTATTATAAGAAAATGAAGAGCTAGTAGTATTCATAAAATTATTAATAGAAATTTTTTCCGGCATACTGCAGTCTGTTATGGGTCTTAACTTGCCATTAGATTTCTCAACACCCCCTAAAGAATGTATACAACGGGGTTTAAATTCTGTCTTTGAGACCAGACCAGCAGAAATTTCCTCTAACAAAATACCACACATTTCGTTATAAAATTTTCCTTCCAAAATAGACTTGTAGTTTTTACAGTCATAAGACGTATTACAAGAAGGATCAACAATTTTAAAACCTTGAACAAAGCCCTGCCATAGAAAATTTGCTTCTACATCGTTAATACTAATGATACCTTCCTGAGTCAAAAAGGGGGCCACTCTGCAAGGCAAAATTTGGGCTTTTTCACCATGAATATAATGTACACACTCACACACACCATTTATACAACTGTCATATACTCTGATGCTAGGTAAATTTTTTACAACAACAGTAAATAATGGTTCAACTTCATCCTGTACCGGATGACTATGTGTAACATTTACAATTTTCGAGTTAATATTAACATCAATATTAATCTCATTAACCAAGTCATATAGATTAGACCTATGGTCACTATGGTCAGAATTAATATTTACAACACCCTCATCTGAAACTTTGGGTGGGGGTAATCTAAAGTCTACCACATTTACTAACTTTGCTTCTGGCACCAGGATATCGAAACCTACAGAGTTAGGACTTAAATCACCGTCATTTTCCTATTCGCTTCTAGCCTTGGAGCATTCCAACTTATTATGACTCGTACCATTACACACGCTGCAAACGTGTCTGTATTTACATGGCTCCTTCGAGCAACCTTCCGCCCTGTTGTATGCATAGCAAGGATTATTAGACGATCTCTGTTTGCCTACATTCTTAGGTCTAGCACCGTAAGCTTTCTGGGCCTGAACGGTCCCATCATACGCTAAATGACGTAGTATATCTGAATTTTCAATGGTTGAAAAAGCCTCTATTCCACTATCATTAGCCCTGTCCCTCACCGATTTATCATAGGCTACCAGGGCTGAAACCGTATATATTTTAGTGCCAGACTTTTCAATTAGAACCTGGAGATGTTTAAGCATCCCCTCAACATCGTCACCTGATTTGTAGTACTTCAGAATAAACTGCAAATTTACAGACATCAGTTTCTCAATAGTGTCAATTTTCTCTTTACGTTTGGTGAATTGAGAATGATCAAACTCACCCGATTTTACATGGTGACGATGCCTAGAGTACGTTGAATCCAATGACGACCCTCTGGATGTGCTCGGGCTGCACTGACGAGCAGAAATACTGGATTTTGATGGTCGTCTATGTCGCTTGTGATCGACTTGCACCCACTCGTCTCCGCCGTCAGACGAAATTTCGCATGGCGACGCTTGGCGGGTCGCCCTAGCAACCGGTCCGCGTCCTTGACTACGTGACGTCATACCTCTCTGTTTGTAAACATCCGCACGTGCTCTGCTGGAACGACTTGACGCATTGACGAATCCTCCATCCCGATCGTCCTTTCCATTGACGACCTCTTGTAGAAGTGATTTGATGGTCGACAGCTCGTCTTCTAGTACATCTAGCCTCGTCTGGTCAATAGACGACTCACCCACAACACCTGTATCAGTTCGGGAAACTGACGGTGTATCATCAGTAAGTGAGAGAGCCGAACTACTCGCAAGTCCTAAATTGGCCGATTTTTTCGTCTTTTCCACCGATTTAACCGATTTTCCATTTGGTGTATTGGCTTTCGAGCCTTTAGCAGCCTTTCTACCCATTTCAATGGTAAATAAGGCACCAGGAACCCCTCAAAACGGTTAAAAAATTTGAAAATCAGGTAACCACCTGGCGTGGTGTTACCTGTACAATGGGAATTTGCCAATTGACGGTTAATCCAAATGCGACCTCTTATATACTGGAGGAGTTGTATAGATGACGTCATGGTATGACGTCATAGATATCGATACGCCCTGGAGGAAAATAGTCCCCCTAACCGTTTGCGGCTAATTATATAAATATACACGAGTGTATATAGTTCTATATATAGAGAGAGAGAGAGAGAGAGAGACAGACAGACAGAGAGACAGAGAGACAGAGAGAGACAGACAGACAGAGAGAGAGAGACAGACAGACAGAGAGACAGACAGAGACAGAGACAGACAGAGAGGCAAACAGCTAGTTGCAAAATTGTACAATCTAGACCATGCGGGGAAAAAAGTGACAGATAGTGATCTGCTTAAATTGCCACCATTGTCTTGACAGGCTGACATTTTGAAGGCAACGATCAGGGCTATGCTTTTCACTACAAAGTCCTGGTACCTATGAAACAGTGGCTGACCAACGCTAGCATAATGTCAGGTGCCTGCCTACCACTACCTGACAAGAAACTTGCTTCAGTGCTTTGTCTGCATATGCCAAAGAAGGAGGTGGAACATCAAAGGATCAACTAATTTAGAAGTTGCAGCAAATTTCTGTGGCTGTTATAGCAAATATTATCCATTTAGCCTAAGCTTTAAGGTCATAATAATACTTCACTTATTTCAACTGTGTTTAGGGAATAAGGGTATGCAAGTCTCAAGTCATTGAAGGTTGTTTCAATCCATGCTCAATCCAGTGTCATGTTGTTTTCTGAGCCTTTCTGATCATGAGTGGCAGAGTTTAGTGGCATTTAGAGGATATATTTTTGGGAAAAGAAAATTTAATATGCTGCACAATGCCCTTACTCAAATACAATACACCTGTGCAGTTTCATAAGCCACATCCACCAGTATGAGAAATGAATATCTAGATCAACAGTAAGCAGTATGCTTGTGAGTGGCCTCATGCGAATAACTTTTGCTGTGTTTATCCACATATAGGTAAACCATGTTGTTGTTGTTGTTGTTGTTTTGGTTTATTGGCAAATAAATCTCGATACATGTGAGTTGTTCCAGTATTGCCAGTACAATTCACATACATTAAAATGTGATTACATCATGTGTTTTTAATACAGTATAAGTACAAAGTGTGTGCTAATTGTGTGTGTGTGTGTGTGAACACCACTACAAAATTCATCTCATCTTCGGGAAAGCTGTTCCTTTGTCAGGTGAAGAGAAAAACCTCTTATTTTACATCACATATCAGCCGGCTACGTCTCAATCAGTTTCAGGAATTCCTCCTTTGAGGGAGCTCATTGTACATTGGGTTCAAGTTGGTCCCATAATGACTTGGCACATGCTAGGGGACTTTTGTCAAAGATTTCCTGCCTTGATCTTTGGAGTTTCCATGTATAGAGGCCTGTTGATAAATGCTGGATCATATGCCATGGGCCAAGAGGGGGTCAAGGTTATATGTCAGGTGGGTTGAAAGACTCGACACCTGACCAGTCGCATCTGGAGACAGGCTTGCATCATTACATTAAGTGGACTAGTGGAAAACTCAGCTCCTGCGCACCTGCTACCCACTGGAGTTCTTATTAACTTGGCCTGGACTCACCTGTCCTTTCACAAAGAGAGAATAGGCCTATTGTTATAGCAGGATCTGATTTTATTTTGTTACTCATTGGTTTAACAAAATCATGACAATATACCTTTTTTTGTGGTAATCTTTACCAGATATTTAAATTCTGACCCCTTCGTTTACTGTACTTATAGGATGTAGTTTATATGTAATCTTACAGGATCAAATTATTTACAGTTTGACTGCTTGATACAACAAAACTGGTGCTGATATCTCATTGTTTCAGATAAAATACTTGTGTTCCAGTATAGGATGGTGGATTGTTACTGCATTTTACCTTGCCACAATATTCCTATATCATACTTAGTTCAAATATATATACGGTGTATAGACACACTTGATCCATATTACCTCAACGAGGCATACCGGTCTGTCACCGCAACATGGTGAAGCATAATGGGATAAAGTGGCCTTTTGTGGTACCTCGCGATGCTAGACTGCATGAAGCGTATAAATAGGTGAAGGTAATGGTCATATCTCAACATTCTTGTTTAATCAAGAAAACGTTCTTATAATTACAGGGTCATCTTGTACAGCTCTGATTACCACCACCTGACAGATGATATTTCTTAATTTACAATATTCCTGGGGTTACAATTTTAACTACTAGATCTATAAAAAAAACTGACAATGCCTGTATACAGATCACCCTGGCATAACCGTGCGAAAATGCTGTTGGATTTTTTTCATGTTATGTATGGGCCACATAATAGTATTACAAAAAATTGCAGTGTCTTCCAAAAGGTCATTCACAATATTATGATATCTGTTTGATTTTTTTTCTTTACATGAGTGCAATAACCATTTAAGGGCAGTTGATGCAGGAGTGCACCATGCCCTTTGGTATGACTCATGACCGCAGCCCTGGGGAGTTACTCACCGGGCCAATGACGACCAATGGGGATGATGCATCAATGCATTAGCCATAATTAAACATGGCTTGTCAGCCCTAATCAACAGACAAACAGACAGAGACAGACAGAAGGAGATAAAGACAGACAGACAGATAGAGGGGGGAGCACTAGAGACGAGAGACAGACAGAGAGACAGAGAGTGAGACACGCAGACACAGACAAAGAGAGAAAGAGAGAGACTCTGAGAGGTACACACTAAAGTGAGAGGCCAATTCATGACTTCTGAGAGCACAGTAGAATAGTTAGGCCACAGGGTGAGCAGCAATAATGTCCATAGAAAATAAGTTTCGTTCCAATGAGAGGGGTACCAATTCTTTTTTTGTGAATTTGCATAGCCCTAGAATGACCCTAGTAAACATATTCCAAAAGTTCTCCACTGACATTCCTGCAGTTTCTGCATAGGTCAAAGGTCAGGAATTTCCCTCTATATTCCTATATAAAGCTGTTTAACCCGGGAATTGATGGCATGTTCTCTCTGAACTAGGCTAAAGTGCTAAATGGAGAATTTAAGGTTTTGTCTGGACCAGAAAATCATGCTCATTCCAAAAATACTTTTCATATTAGTCTGAGTATGCTGGAGGTGGCGAAAACATGGTGTTAAAAAATTAAAATAAAATAAATGAAAAATATGTGAAAATATCAAAAACCAGTAAAACATGAAATAAACCCCTATCAATGCACTAAACACATAATTCAGGTAGGTGGTGGGTGAGGAGCACAATAAGAGTTATTTATGTAATTAAGCCTTGACCTCTTTAATTAGGTCAAAGGTCACGGATTCCATATACATCATATCTCTGGTTCTAAGAGGCCTTTCTACACACTTTTAAGTTCTTAATAGGGGTTTCTAACATATAGGAATTGATTGTAGTAGGTTTAGAACTGCTAGGATGCATTGTTTTATGCAGAAATCAGCATCGACTGTCTATGCTAATGCAGATTTACAAGGGGAAGTATTAGCCACATATTGTCTGAAGTAATACTTGATTACCTGCCATAATAAAACAATTTGTATTTCAGTAGGAGGGTAACAATAACTATTGTAAGTGTCTAAACCAGGTTGCAGTAATTAGTTTGATAGACCATGGCATATTCAATTAGCTCAAAAGTCACAAAAAAAAATTACTTTTCTAGAAGGACTTTACTCTCAGTCTAACATGACTCTACAAAGTTTTAAGTTCAAGATAGGGGTTTCTGACAGACAAAGTCGGGCTAGCTGCAACTCAGTGTTGTGTATTGAAATATCAAACATATATTTATATCAAACTCTAAATAGATTAATGTTGTATAAGGTTGACCCAATTAATGAGGCACATTTTGCCTTACAGCTGCTTTCCAAACTCAAGATGTTTCTTATTCCTGACAAGCAGGACAGCTTCATTGCATTGCCATTGCTTGATCTAGTGTCTGATAACAGTTCGTAGTGAATGCATGGAATACTTTCATTAATGAAAAGTATCCTACTCAGAGTCAACGGGCAGGGAAGAATTACAGATTATGCCTAGTATAACTGCTGAAAATCAAGCCCAAAATGTGCCTTATAGTATCTCCATCAGCTAAGGGTGTGCCTTATCTGTGTTATGCAAGACCAGTATATGGTATGTAACAAATTCCATTTCTCTTATTTTTCAAAGGGCTGAGAAAATGTTCCCTAGCCCTAGACACCTATTTACCATATCCTACCATAAAAACCCTGGGTATTAACTGCTCCCACATATATATTTACCAGACCCTGACATTGACTATGTTCTTTATATGTAAAACCCCATGTCTAAGCCACAGCTATACTTTAGGCAGACTCTATAAGCCATGGTAGGGCTCTGATAAGCCACTGCTAATACGCTGGGTGTTACCCTACACTAATTCTAAGCCCTTACAGAATTGGGAACCTGACACATTGAACATTCACTTCGATAAGAGTAAAAGCCCATAGAAATTTGCATTAGCTGCCCCATATGTGTGCGTTTTCCTACTGCCTCAGTACATATGAAGACCATCCCAGGATGTGTAAATACAAAACAAAGTATTTCAGTTTGCAACTGTATCCTGTGTAACTTTATTACATCATTTTTGTGATTATTTACAATTAAATCCTATTAGCTAGCCTACAAATAGAGCCTAACAACCAATTGCAGTTAAATTCAGAACTAGAGGCAGGACAATTACAGACACATCTCTTGGGAATTTGACCATAGAAAAGTTGCTACTTTTTTGGTTATTTAGTGGGGGAAAAAGCACTCTAGCCTAACCAACTGTAAATGTCAATCAAAATATCATTCTTCATAACACTAGGTACATGCCTATTGTTTTATTAGGGCAGGTGATAAAGTATTACTTTGGACAATGTGTGGCTAATACTTCCCCTCATAAATCTGCATTAGAATAGACAACCAATGCTGATTTCTGGACAAAACAATGTATCCTAGGAGTTCTAAACCTACTGCAATCAATTCCTCTAGGTGAGAAACCCCTATCTAGAACTTAAAAGTGACATTTGACCCAATTGGATAGGTCAAGGCTTAATTACTCATTTCATACTTATTGTGCTCCTCACCCACCACCTACCTGAATTATGTGTTTAGTGCATTGATATGGGCTTGTTTCATGTTTTCCTGATTTTTGATATTTTCACATATTTTTCAATATTACTTTTATTTTTAACACCATGTTTTTGCCACTTCCAGCATACTCAGACTTATACTCAAAATATATTTGGAATCAGCATGATTTTCTGGTTCAGACAAAACCATAAAATCCTCTTATCCCTTTAGTCTAGTTCAGAGAGAACATCGAGGGAAATTCCCAACCTTAGACCCTGACCTATGCAAAAACTGCAGGAATGTCAGCAGAGAACTTTTGATATATGATTATTAGGATCATTTCCTATGCAAATATGTGAAAAGGATATTGGTACCCCTTTCATTGGAACAAAACTTCATAATTTGGTGCCTCACCCTGTGGCCTAAGTAGCTTCTGTTACTAGTGGATGACCTTGATAGCTGCGCCTCCTCTGGGACCTCACTATATTGATTGGTCACTAGAGAACACAGGCAGAAACAACATAGAACTAGGCTGATAATTGAATATGTTGGGTGTAATGGTAAAGGCAAGACACTGTGGTTTGGTCATTTTGTGTCACAGTAGGCAGCAACATAGACAGTAGTGCTGCCTGTACTGCAAAGATGACAGTGGATATCAACCCTGATCTTTGCAGTACAGGCAGCACCACTGTCTATGGGGGAAACCATAGACAGTGGTGCCGCCTACTGTGATACAAAATGACCAAGACCAGAGTGTCTTGCCTTTATATATAAAATAGATTACCATATGCTAGCAGCCTAAAATTCTGTGTTGTTTTAGCCTGTGCTAGAGAAGGTAGATATAACCAAATGCAGCTATGGTATAGAAGGTGCAACATAGGCAGGTGTACATGTACAGTGATGTATTGGTTCAATAATGTGGTACACAGTTAAAAAAAAGTGGCCCCCTGTTGTATAATTACGGTGGTTCACAGTTCAGTTTTACAAGGATCCCTGGTAGATTCAACAGTTATATTTTGGAGTGCACCTGATACCTCTCTAGATTCACATTGTCCTACAACTAATACAGTAGTGGCCCAGTGAAGCGCCTTGGCACTTGTCGATTTTAACACCTCTGTACCCCTAGCCCTTACTTGAGAGAGGCGCTTAGTTGAATCCTGTACCCCGATCATTTATTTTAGAATAGTGCATATTTGATACTCTGTTGCTTAAATGATTCATTATTCTTCATGTACTCAGTGGCCTAATACAGCTTTCCATACAGGTGTCCAATTAATAGACTCACGACCCCATCTTGTGCTCAAAATGGGGATCTTTCATTATCTACCTGGAGCCTGGAATTTAAAGCCCGGGGGGGGGGCACTTCATATGTTGGAGGTACACATGTGTGCGGCTGGCAAGGGTAGTTTTTGAGCAAAATCCCTCTAAGCAAGGGTCCCTTTTGAGCAAAAAATCTGTCTAAGCAAGTGTCTGTTTTGGCCAGAATAAGCTTGCGCATCACATTTTTGACCAATTGCAATAAAAAGGGACACTTTTATTTGCAAATCCCTCTAACCAAAGGTCAGTTTTTGAGAGAAAAATTCATGCGCATCATTTTTAAATATCAAATTTTCTCGAAATAGGGGTGCTTTGTCACAAAAATCCCTCTAAGCAAGGGTCACTTTTCAGGAAAGTCCCTCTAAGCAAGGGTAAGGGATGTCAGAGGCCCAGCCGCACACCCATGTCAGCAAAAAATTAAGTCCCCCCGGGATTCAAACGAGCCAGCTGCCTGAATAACTAACACAAATGTTGTTATTTGAGGCATCCTGTTGCCCTGAAAAGCTCAACAATTAGGGTTACTTGTATTGGCCATCAGTGCCCTTGATTGCCTGGCACTCTCACATAAAGGGAATGTAGAGGGGAGAGGGTTGTGTAGTCAACCTCTGGTATAGGCACGTTGCACTTAAGCACAAATTGGGGCCATCCAAAATGCCATCCTCTAAGAATTAACATCATCGATCTTGAGAAAAGCATGTTAATTACACAACTCACTAAATATAGATTTTAATAGAAAAAAAAGAAAAACCTTTAAAGAGGGAATAAAATCAATAGTAACACTCTTGGGATATAAAAAAAATGTGATGAGATATAGCGTTACAGTGTTGTTTAGATGCAGCTGAAGTCATTGGTAGTATGCAATTTTTGAACAGGAAGAAATGACCTCCTAGGCAAACCCTTGGGCTTTAGCTTGGATTGGCTTACACATGTCCGATCGAGTAGGTTCCTCTCCATACCAAATCCCTTGATCCTGTGATGATACCAGAGGCTAGGTAACCCTTGGGATTCAATACCAGGTTCTGACTGGGCTCTGTTGCAGAAGGTCTTCAGTTGATGTTTTACTTTCATTTTGTATTAGTCATAAGCTATCAATTTCTATTTTACATTCAATTCTGAATGAATCAGACATAATTGCAGCTACTTGATACAGTGGTACTAAAAAAGCAATGAGAGGAACAATTCCTCCTTTTTGAAATAACTTTAGCATTGATTACTTTATGCAGACTACATGGGCTCCAGTAGAGCCTACTATAAGGCCAAAGGAGGGTATCACTAATGATTGCTCATTAATGTTTACTAATGATTGCTCTGATGTTACCTCCCTACAAAACCCTATTTAATAACTATACCAGCGCCTACGGAGCTGTCATAATGGACAAAAAGTGCACTAACATTAGGGGAAAATGAGATAACGGAAAGGAAATTTGGTCGTAAAAGACTACTGTGACTTATGTACGAAACTGTGTACAGAACTAACAAGATGGAACCAACATGGTACAGAGGCGTAGGAACCAAATCTTGATTGGGGGGGCCCAGGGCCAAGCCCAGGGGGGCCCTGTCGCACCGATCGTAATTCATCGATAGAGTGGGCTGACAATTATTCACGGGTACATAAGATATATGTATTAAAATATCTTTGATGACTTTTGCCTGTGATTTAAAGCCCAGGCTCCCCCTTTTTCCATTGTGCTACCATATTTGTCAAAAATTTGGGGAAAATTTTTGCATTTTATCATGGGTCTTGACAAATATTGGAGGGGCCCAGACATATTAAGGCCCCACCTCCTCTATGATTGGGGGGCCTGGGCCCCCCTGGCCCCCCCCCCCTTTTCCTACGCCCCTGTGGTAGAATGGTAGGGCTACGAGATTACTTTCTGTAGAATGTGTTTTTGATTGATATTCAATTTCAAAATGCCATAGCTGAATAACCATATATATAGAAATAAGATATAAAACTTAACCCTCACAGACATAGGATAACAAGAAATAAAGAAAGAATAGGGATTTACTTTAATTTACTTTAATTTCAAGCTAACGGCAATCATGCAACTCCACTACTTCTGTTTTGACAGTTCCGGTGGCCTGCAGTCGAGAGCCGAGGTATTTTATATATGGTAGTTTAAGTAGTGGCTTCGGCACTAGATAGTGGGGGCAACACTCATGATAAAAAAAAGACATTATGAGCAGCTGATTAGGAAGTGTGTGTGTGTGGGGGGGGTGTCCTGGGGGGTATACTACTGTGCCCTCAATACCTCCCCAACAGCCCAACAGCTTATGGTCCGCTTATGGTACTTCACTGCAGCCCCCAAACAATGCGAGTATCATGGCAACAGCATGTATCATAGCAATGCTAAACAAATCATGCACTCTCCAAGCAGATCCTTTCGGTGGTGTGTTTTTAAAGTGATTTTCTCTGGAACTACTCATCACATCCAGAAAAATTACATATGAAATTGAAGATCACGGAGAGTGCTATCTAGATATACAATAATCTCGAGGTTCCCCACATCTTATCGTATCAGGAAATGCACAGAACTCTTTGAATTGAGACCCAAGATTGTGGCCATTTCAGATTGAATGACAGGTTATAAAACGTTTTACAATGTATAGATTTAAGAAAACACCAGTAACAAAAAAGTAGGTCCAATTACTTTGGAAAACCTTACAGAATTATGAAAATATTTTTGTTGACATCTCTGCATAACAGGTCGAGTTAGCTGGCACGTTACTCATTGCTTCACCGCATGAAAATTTTGCTTCATCTGGTACCCCAAGCGTACTCGAGGCTGAAGCAGTCACAAAAAGAACATTTCCAACCAGCGATCAAAGAAGGCATTTTTATATATAGGGTAAAAAGTCATGATAGTACAGAGCAGTCTTAGGGCAATGCCTAGCTAAGTAATCTACCCTAATTTCATTATTTTCATTGACTAATGGAAACATGCTTGTCTTAAAGTAATTTTACTGCATGAAAATAATCACTTTTTGGGTGTAAGAAAAATCATTTAGCAACACGGAAACTGGCACATTTCAAAATTTTGTTCTCATTTTGTTTCGGCAAGACCCTTCAGAGTATGCATTAAGTGGCCTAATACAGAGCCCACACACAGTGACTACCCATATAAACTATGTTGTTGATAGAGAGTTTCCTATTCCATCTATGGAGGAATGAAGAAAGAAAAGCACAAGCAACTCTTATATTTCCATGTTCCATAGTATAGTTGTTCTGCCCTCTACCCATTTTTTTTTTGGAATGTTTGTTGGGCCTCCTGCCTACACTCAGAACTGAACTCACATATGACCTGGGCTGCATCCTATACCATGGCACCATGAACCCCACTCTCATATGCCTGCTGACACTCTAGTGCTTTATCCAGGAGTGGCTTACAGGTGTCCTACAGGTACCTCTTTATACATGATCCCCTTGGTCCTGTGATAATCCAGGGGTACTCCCCATCTCTCTGGTCCTCAACACTAAATCTTCTGGATCCTGGTGCAGACAGGGATATTGGTAATAGTAGAACACAATAGTTCTTTTTCAAGGCCACAGAGAACATGAGCACAGAGAGAATAACACTGATCGCTTTGACGCATACTGCACATGTCACAATTTTTCTCCCACATGACATGTATGAAGGCATGTCGAATGAGGTTGACACTCTCATATTTGGTTGGTCAACTCAACTTGACATATGAAATGAAGACACGTCACATATTTCTGATCCATTCACCTGAGTGCCAGTTAATACTGTGAGACAATTATGTAAGGGTCAAGAGCAGTCAATAGCTATGTACCAATGGTTCAATCAAGGCAGGCCTATAATAGAAGGAAGGGGATATCATAGTCCCACAGGCCTGCAACACTAAGGCACTTTTTCCTATCTACAGAACTTCTACTTGACTGAGGACCTCTATGCAGTCCATAAGACAAGGGCATGGAGGTGCATGGCAATGCCATCTGTGCCCATGTAATGAAGATACTGAGATTATAGACTGTGGGTTAGCATACAATCTTCTGGTATTTTCACTGACCCACACACAAGGTGTCTAACCTCTCCAGTTGAAGAATTCAGGAGTGTGGGTGTCTATTTTGATATTCAATATGAAATGCAAATTTAGCAATGAAATAGAATTCATTACTATTCATTGATAGTATTTACAGACCTTAGTGATCTATTCTTCATGAAAACAAAATGATACAGATACATAAAATGTCTCAAGTGTTAGTAGTACTTCTTGATAGTGATTAATCCTGGTACCAAAATGGTTGTTTGCCCCATCTAGTGGAATATCCTAGAACAATAATGTATGTCAAACCATCACATGTCAAGTGCCTTTGACATGTCCATGACCCTAGTTTACTCACAGATGACGTGGCATTTTAAGGCACATCAAATCATATGAGGATTACTGCGTGCTACAATTGTCATGGTGACATATGTGCAAATGTCACAATGATGTGTGCTCTCTGTGTTAAATCAGGTTGACATGGGTATACATGTCACTTTGTCAGGTAGACTTTTTTCAGTGAGCAATGTATCTGTTAGTCATCTGTGCCAATCTCATATCATGGCACATTCTGCAGCCCGGCCCCTCAATACCTGAGACATAGCTGGTCATAGGATTTATTGCTATAATCTACAAAATTCATCAAAAGAAACACTTGGGATGCACCAAGTGGAGTATAGAGGCAAACAGCTAGTGGAAAACCTAGCTACAAATTGGTATAATCAGGACCACGCATCATCACTATGGCAACTGGAGGTGGACTCGCTAACCACCTTCATTGTCTTCACTCTAGGAAAAAGCACAGACAGCGACCATGTAAAATTGCCACCATTGTCTTGGCAGGCTGGCATTTTGAAGACAAAAGTCGGGGCTATGATTTGCACTACAAAGTGCTGGGACCTATAAAACTGTGGCTGATCAATGCTAGAATAACGCAAATGACTGCTCGTTGCATCCTGACTAGTAACTAGCTTTTTCATCTGCGTCTTCTGCACATGCCTCAAAAGGAAGCAGAACATCAAAGGTTCATCTTATCTAGACAGAACTGCAGAAAATCATTGTATTTTATCCCACTGGTGAGAGTAAAGATTACTTATTTAGCCTTAGCCTTAACATCCTTATATCAATTTCATTTCAACTGTGTCATGGCTCATTATGTGATATCCTCAAGGGGGGATGCAAGTCTCAAGTCATTGCAAAGGCTATTGGATGCCTTCCATAGGAATCAGTATCTTCTCTGAGCATTTATGACCATGAGCGGCAGAATTCTGTGGGATTTGGAGGATAAGAATAAAGGAGTAAGCCTTTACTCCTATGGAATATGTCTGTGCCGTTCTTCTTTACAATTGACTAAAAAAGCTTTTCATCATCTTTCTAAGGGGACATCGCTGATCGACCATCAATATATAACAAATGTACATAATATGGAAAAATAAAGATTATGCCATGAAGCCGCTCACTCATGTACCTTTTACCGTGTTTCTCCACATAATGAAGGGCTATTGGTAAATTATGCTGAATCATAAGCCATGGTCCATGAGGGGGGTTTATAAATATGGCAGCTGGGATGAAGGACCAATCGCCTGATCAGTCACATCTGGAGACAGTCTTTTATCATTACATTAAGTGGATCGGTGGAAAACTCAGCTCAGGGGCACCTGCTACCCAGAGGAGTTTTTAATAACTGGACCTGGAGTCACCTGTCATTTCATAAAGAGAGAATACGTCTGTTTTTATATTAGTATCTGATTACATTGTGCTACTTATTGGTTTGATAAAATCATGCCCGTAGGTTTGTTTGGTAATCTTTACCCAGACATTTAAAACCGGGTCTCTGCTGAACATTTGTCATTGAAACTGCACTTAGAATGTACACTATTTAATTCTACAGGGTCACATTACTCCCAGATTGACCACTTGCAACAGAAATGGTGTTGATATCTCATTATTTTTGTATAAAATTCTTGTGTTGCACTATAGGATGGTGGATTATTGATGCATCTTCCCTTGTCATAATGTCTTATATGTATACTTACTTCTGATATATACAGTGCATAGACACACTTGACCTCTATAGCCCCGTCTCAGTTAAGTGTACCAGCATGTCACTGCAACATGGTGAAGTATGATGGGAATAAGTGGCCCTTTTCGCCACCTCCTGATGTTGGGCTGCATGGGAACTATAGGGTTGTAAAGGTGGAGTCCTGTGTAATAATGCAAATATATGAATAGCATACTTTGCAACTATATTCTAGATCTATCAAAAATATCCCAAGGCCCATACCATACTTTCCTTACTGCAGCAACCTATTTGATTATAATTGCCCCCCCCCCCCCCCCAGCTGAGAGAAAGATACCTCATTTAGCTCACATGAGATGTTCAAGTATTGCCCCAGCTAACACACACAATGCAAATCACTTTTACGTAAAGCTGACAGGTTTTACATAGAGATCACGTAAAAGGAATGTAAGTTGCATGGCATATGCTAGCTGGGGCAAATCTTGCAGTGTGTTCCAAAAGGTCCCCCCTCATATTATGATTGTCCGTTTGTCTTTCCTTACATGAGTACATTAATAGAAGCAGATGTAACAGTGTTGCTACACAAGGGACAAATCTGATGAACAGACAGACAGAGACATAGAGAGAGGGGGAGGAGAAAGAGAGAGACAGAGAGAGAGACGGACAGAGACGGAGAGAGAGACAGAGACAGACAGCCAGAGGCAGACAGACAGAGAGGGGGTGTTAGATAGACAGAGACAGACAGACAGAGAAGGACAGTTAGACAGGCAAACAGAGACAGAAATAGAGACTTTGTTGGGAGAGATATACAAAAGTGAGAGGCCATTTTATGACCTCTGAGAGCAGTATAGAATAGCAGCTGCTGTTACTAGTAGATGACCTTGATAGATGTGCCTCGTACCAATTACGCGGCAGTCTACTGCATAAAATTTACAATCGGGGCTGAGAGTGTAGAGACTGTAGATGTAACCAAATACTACTGGCTATGGTATATATATATATATATATATATATATATATATATATATATACATACATATATATATATATATATATATATATATTGTGGCGTAGACCGAGCCGACGTCGGTGGATCCCGAAACCATCCTGGCATGGGGGCGGGGGGAAGCCGGCGGAGGCGGAGTCACGTCAGCATTGTGTTATTCGGAGTAGCGTCTTCGGCGGCGGTGTATGTTGTACATACACCAGCGCCGGTGGACTTGCAAGTGTATAAATACCGGAGGTGTCCCACCGGACAGGCAGTCTGAGATTGGGGTGGCTATAGGACGCACCGGCACTTGCACCAGAGAGGAGGAGCAGCGGCATATAGATAGAGATATACTTAGCTGGTGTGGCAGAGCAAGCCAGGCAATAAAGAATTCACGTTAATTATACTTGTCCGTGTTACTGGTCGTCATTCTCTTATCCGGAGGAGCTTGGAGAGCGCTACATTGGTGACAGCGGTGTTTTCAACGGATCCACGCAGGACTAGAGATGGCGGAGGCAAGGATAACGGGAACAGACTCATTGAAATTGGAAGGAGAAGGAGTTGGTCGGGGGACCCTCTTGGAAGTAGTGGACGAGGAGGTGACAATCAGAAGACCCGCAGAAAGCAGACCTGGGGAACCATACCCCGAAAGGCAGGAGGAGCCTATGGATCGGAATTGGACGGGGGAAGGCAACCAGGTAGAGGTGGGAGGAGGGCGTGCAAGTCCCGTAAACGACTTCAGATGGCCATGGGAGAAGGAGGAGGTGGAGAGGGAGATACCCCGGAGGCCTAGCCGGGGGAGGCGCCAACCCAGAGGCAAGACTGAAAATACTTCAAGCATGACTCGGAGGAGATTGGAGGAAGGGTCAGAGGATTGGACGGAGGAGGAGTGGGACCAGCTCCTAGAGACTCTCTCAAAGCATAGGAAGATGAAACCGGCAGCGGAGGGACGGGAGGAAGGAAGAGGGACGGAGGGCCCTGACAACAAGGGAGAGGGGATGACGGTAAAAAAAGAGGTGATCGGGGGAGAGCAGCCATCAGTGGATGAAACCCGGTTACCTGCGTTGCCGTCCCTATCTGGCGGAGCTGACGGCGAAGTGAGTGCAAAAGGAAAGCCGGTGGTTAAACCCACAAAATACGACGGGACGGGGGATCTAGGCGATTACCTCAACCACTTCGACCTGTGTGTGAAGGTGAATGGATGGGACGAGGCTGAGGCAGGCATGTTCCTAGGGCTGAGTTTGGCGGGGGCCGCTCGGAGGCTGTTGAACGGCAGAAAACCTGCTACGCCGGAAGGGTACACCGAACTCCGGAAGGCGCTGGTCGAAAGGTTCGAGCCCACCAATCAAGAAGAGACCTATAAAGCTGTCCTCCGCACCAGGGTACGGAGGAAGGGGGAGGCGTTGCAAGAATTGAGGGAGGATCTGATGAAGTACACCCGACTAGCTTACCCCGAGGCCGACGCCCGAACTACAGACACCCTGGTTTTGGACAGATTCCTGCTATGTTTGGATAATCCTCTAAGACAATGGGTCTATCAGTCACAGCCAAAGGACCTACAAGCTGCCGTCATGACAGCCGTGGGGGCAGAAGCCTACCTGAAGGTGGAGCAGGAAACATCGCAGAGGGTTAGGACCGCTGATGCGTCGGTAAATGAGCATCTCAAAACCAACACCGACAGGATGGATAAAATGGTGGAGCTAATGGACCGTATGGCTAAGAAGATGGAGGAGCCTCTCTCCACCGAGAAGAAGAGGCGGAGTACTGCCTGCTATGGGTGCGGTCAGGAAGGGCATTTCAAGCGGGAGTGCCCCAACAGGAGAACTGACAAACCTGGGGGGGCCCCCGAGACGGGAAAGGATGTTATTCCATCGGGAAACTAGAACCGACCTCTACCCAAGGCCAGGTACAGGTCGGGGGGATTGGGCCTATGAATATTGTGCAAGGAAGGCGAGAGAGGGGCGGCGGAGGACTAATAGTGGAAGGCAAGTTGGAGGGAGCCGTTATACAGATGCTGGTAGATACTGGCGCCTCACTAAACCTTATCTCCCACGGGTGGTGGGAACGACATGGGGGTGATCGGCCGCTCCAAGAAACGGGGGAAGTTGTCTTTTCGGTGGATGGAAGACCCCTGAAACTTAAAGGGGAGGTGCAGGCTTCATTACAATTGGGGACCAGGAGCACGAACGCGATGTTTATCGTGGGGGACACAGGGACGGAAGGAATATTGGGCGCCGCCTTTCTACGAGAAAACCAGCTTGTGGTGGACGTGGCCAGGGGAAGATTAATCTGGACCCAACCAGAATCGTTGTGTCGAGTGGTGAGCACCCGCTCAGCAGTGGTCGGAGCGGGGGAGGAAGCATTCCTGGAAGGCGCGGTGATGGGTCGGTGGTTGGACGGTGGGAATGGCCTGATAGAAAGTATGGCCGGGCACAAGGGTGAACCCCACTTCCTGGTGGGCAGAGGCCTGGTCCAGCCAATAAACAGAGAAACCTGGGTCAGGGTGCTGAACCCTGGGCTGGAACCGATCATCGTCTACAAGGATATGACTCTGGGTGGCATCCAACGGGTGGAAACGCCGGGAGAGGATCCGGGGGTGAACCCCGGAAGCTGGTGCCGTCGGGTGGAGGCTATGTCGCCGGAGGAGAAGAGAGGGCTTATAAGAGAGCTGGTGGAGGGAACAGAGCCAGACAGAAGGAAGGAGCTTGCGGGGTTACTTAATCAACACCTGGCGGCCTTCCAGTGTCATAAGGGTGATAAGGGACACACCACTATGGCCCAACACCGAATAGATACGGGGGATCAACCCCCTATAAAGCAGCCCCCAAGACGCTTAGCCCCCCACCGAAGGGCCACGGTGGAAGAGGAGGTTGAGAAAATGTTGGAGGCAGGGGTAATCGAGCCTTCAGTAAGCCCATGGGCATCTCCGGTGGTGCTAGTGAAGAAGAAAGACGGGACAACCCGTTTCTGTGTGGACTATAGGCGGTTAAACAAAGCTACAGTGAAAGATGCCTACCCTCTGCCCCGGGTGGAGGACTGCTTGGATACTATGGCGGGGGCCACCTGGTTCTCATCAATGGATCTTGCCAGTGGGTATTGGCAACTAGATGTAAGGGCGGAGGACAGAGAGAAGACAGCGTTCACCACCCACCGGGGGCTCTACCAATTCATCAGAATGCCGTTTGGGTTATGTAATGCCCCAGGGACGTTTGAGCGAGTGATGGAGGTTGCCATGCGGGGGCTTCAGTGGCGTACCTGTTTGGTATATTTAGACGACATTGTCGTGTTTGCCGAGTCCTTTGAACAGCATATGGAGAGGTTGGGCGAGGTACTACAAAGACTGGCGGAGGCCGGCCTTAAGATAAAACCCTCCAAATGCCAACTGGCCCGCCGGAGGATACTGTTTCTGGGGCACCAGATCAGTGAGGCTGGGGTAGGGACCGACCCAGGCAAGGTGGAGGCTGTTCGGGGGTGGCCCCCACCACAGAATATCACAGAAGTGAGGAGTTTTCTCGGTCTGGCGGGGTATTATAGAGCCTTCATCCCCGACTTCTCAACTAAGGCTAAACCCCTCAGTTCTCTGGCGGAAAAGGGACGGCCTTTCAAGTGGACGCCGGAGTGTGAAAATGCCTTCGAGATACTGAAGCAGAAATTGATAGAAGCTCCTATCCTGGGGTTCCCCCGACCAGAAGGCCAGCTTATTATGGACACGGACGCCAGTGATACGGGGTTGGGCACGGTGCTGGCACAAGAACAGGATGGGGAAGAGAGAGTATTGGCTTATGGCAGTCGCACCCTTAGCAAACCTGAGAGAAACTATTGTGTTACGCGGCGGGAGTTGTTAGCCATCGTTTTTGGCCTCCGGAAATTCAGACACTATTTAGTGGGTCGGCCGGTGGTAGTGCGCACCGACCATGCATCCCTTCGGTGGCTATTGGAGTTCAAAGAACCAGAGGGCCAGCTGGCGCGGTGGCTTCAGATCATAGGCACTTATGACATAGTGATACAACACCGACCAGGAAAGGCCCATGGTAATGCGGATGGCCTATCCAGGACACCCTGTAAACAATGCGGCAGAGACCCTGAAGAAGACAGGCGGTGGTGTCGTGTCTTCACAAGAGCTCAGAGTCAAGTGCTAGAAGGAGGGAACCGATCCCCCGCGGAGGGACCGGACCCTCCAGTGGGGCCGGCATGGGAAAAGCTGCAGAATGATGACCCCCTTCTCAGGGAGGTACGGGGGTGGGTGGAAGGAGGAGAGGTCCCCACTGAAGCGGTAAGACGGGACTGGAGCTATGAGAAGAAGGCCTGGTATGCCCAGAGAGAGAGGCTGACAATACACAAGGGCGTGTTGGGCCGGAGGTGGATAGGGGAGGCGGGGTCGGCCCACTTCCAGATAGCAGTTCCCAAGCCTAACAGGAAAGATGTGCTGCAGGAGGTACACGGAGAACCACTGGCCGGACACCTAGGGCGTAACAAGACCATCAGGCGGGTACAGGGAGGATATTACTGGCCTGAATTCCGGAGGGATGTCACCCGGTGGTGCGAGCAGTGTGAGCCGTGCCTGCGGCGGAAGGCAGCCCCCGCCCCCCACCGAGCTCCAATGGGACATGTTGGGGCTGGTCTACCACTCCAAAGGGTAGCCCTGGATGTGATGGGACCTCTGCCCCCGACCTCACGGGGTAATCAACACATTCTGGTAGCGGCCGACTATTTCACTAAGTGGACGGAGGCCTATGCCATTCCCAATCAGGAAGCGCCCACCGTGGCAAGGAAATTGGTGGAGGAGCTCATATGTCGGCTAGGGGCGCCGGTGGAGATTCACACCGATCAGGGCAAGAATTTCCAGTCGGGGTTGTTCAAGGAGATAGTAGCCTTGCTGGGGGTCAAACAAACAAGGACTTGCGCTTTTAGGCCTCAAAGTGATGGAATGGTGGAAAGAGCTAACCGGACCATTGAGGCGTTACTGGCTACGGTGGTGGCCACCGACCAGCAGGATTGGGACCTGCAGCTCCCCTTTGTGATGGCCGCCTATAGGTCATCGGTGCATAGCTCCACCGGAGTATCGCCTAACATGATGATGTTGGGAAGGGAAACAACCGTCCCCCTGCATCTGATCTACCCATTGGACCCACCTCCGAGGAATAAGGCTGGATACGTGGCTGAGGTCCAGGAGAAGATGGCACGGGCGTATGAGGCAGCTAGGAGTAACATAGGGAGGTCGGTGGCCCGCCAACGACGTAACTATGATGCGAGGGCGGAGGAGGGCCATCTGCCAACGGGATCCCAGGTCTTCTACTATCACCCCCTAAAGAAGAGAGGACTGTCACCCAAGTTGCAATGTTATTGGACCGGCCCGTGGACTGTGCAGGAGAGAATAGGGGATGCAGTGTACAAGATAAAGAGAGGCCGTGTAACCAAGGTGGTACATTTTGATTCTATAAAGGAGGTCTGCCTGCCAGAGGAAGAGGATCTGGGGGATGAATGCAAGGAGATAGACCCGGCGAAGGAAGAGGTAGCCAACCCCGACCATGGAGCGGGGGATGGATCGCCGGGGGCTAAGGCGATACGGGCGATAATAAGGGACCCTAACCCCGGGCCGCGTGACCAAGCATACTTACCTGTTAAGATGGCTGAGGGTGGGGACAGCTGGTGGAAATGGTGGCGGGAGGAGGAGACTCGGGTGAGAGCAGAAGCTGCAATGGCCCACTGGAGGGGTGAACCCCCAGATGACGAACCCCCCCTGGATGAAGAATATTTATCCCCTCTGGAGGAGGAGACCGAAGAAACTAGGGAAAGAAACGAGTTCAAGAGGGCAGAGTGGGCCAGACGGAGGAAGGACCCAGAGAGATGTCGTATCTTAGGCAGGCATGCAGAGAGGTGGCGGGTCTATGAAATGCTAGAGGAGGCAGAGCACGATAACGAACGGAACGAGGAGAGGGAGAGCCGTCTAGTAGCCCCGGGTCGCTTACCCCGGAGGCCTAAAACACCGCCTAAGGCGGAGGAGACGCCTAAGGTTGCGCCTACGTGTCTACACTTAGTACAGGCTGGGGTCACGGCACCGCCGGGCGCCTTCAGGCCTGCTACGCCGCCTAGCTCGGGGGACGGGCCTAAAACTCCGCCTAAAGCGTCGAGCGCGCCCTCTGCCGGAGTTATAGCCCCGCCAAAACCGGTGTTGCTACGAAACCAGAATGCGAGTGACGTCAAGGAGGAGGGAGACGACCACTATTTGAAGATAACAGTCACTTTCCCGATAGAAATGGCGGAGGACAGACGTGTTGTAATGAGGAAGGTGGAGGAGAGCTGTAGAAATGGTGTAACAGGGGACACACAAGCCGGGCGGGAGGAAAAAAAAAAAGGGCCAAGGGAGCGCGTAAAGAAAGACGGGGTTCACCGGGAGGGCCGCCGGAGGGAGAGAGGGGGCCGATCTCCACCCAAATCCTCGTCCTCACGGTCCCACAGCCGCCCTAGGCATGGGGGAAGGGAGAATGATAGAAATAAACACCGCCAACGGCCCACCGAGGAGACAGTCCACCGAAAAGTAAACAACAAACCCTACAGGAAGAAGGACCGTGCGAAAGACAGCTGGTCAAGAACCCATTCCCACGTCCACTACCCACCGGAACGTTCGGAGGGAGGAGCAGAGCGGACGTTCTCACGGTCGGGTGACGGCCTCGTGACAGGGGAAACCCCGGTGGCACAGGCGTGCGGGGAAGGTTCCTGGCTGCTAATTGGCCAAGACAACTCAAGGGGGAGGGGTGTGGCCGGGCCGGGGGTGTATAAAGGAAGGACTCATCCCCGGGATTCGGCAATATCGACCATCGATTGGAAGCAGTTAGAACTCGGTAATATGCCTAAGACACACGAAGACGAGAAGTCCGTGCCCATGGTATGGGTAGGGGGAGTGCAGATACCAAAGCACAGGTGTGAGATCTGCAGGGAGGAGGGCAAACCGTATGCCTTTGGACGCAGCGATGCTTTAAAACGCCATCAGAGGAAGCATGAGGCCGTGCAAGAAGGATACGAGTGCCCCTCCACCGGCTGTGAATACCAGGTCGCCAAAGATTACAAGAATGACCTGGTGCGCCACGTGGAGAGACAGCACCCGGACATAAAAGGATGGGTGCCCCCGAAAGAGACCAAGCAACTGCGGCTGGCTAGTGAAGAGGAGGCGGGGGCCGTTCCAGCACAAACTCCAGGCACCTCCACGTCTACAAAACCCAAGTCTAAAGGCAAACCCCGGAAGGTTAAGGTCCACACGTCAAAAGGAGGGGCTGGGAAGGCAGAGGAGCCGGCCGAGTTCGCCGCCGCAAGCACTTCTAAAACGGAGGCGGTGGTGCCCTCCAGCCAGACACCGGGCAGCGCCTCTATCATATCGTCACTGGTGTCCCCCGGGATAAGCATAGGGGCTGAGGAAATGGAGGAGGTGGCCGCAGCGGCCAAATATCTAGAGGAACTGGTGGGACTGAAAACTCCCCCCAATCAGGGACTACCTGCACAAGGGGTGGCCACCCGGAGTAGTACTGGCAAGGGGCGGAAACGGGTGTCCGAGGAGGCAGTGGAGGAGCCCCCTGACAAAAAGGTGCGCCGGTCCCCCGGTAAGGAGGGAGCTGTCCGCCGGGTTACAGAAATGATAACGGACCCCGTTACCGGTAAATATCAATTGGAGCCAGAGGAGGAGGGAAAGGTTCTCTTTGTTCTTAAATTACTAATGGACAGGTACAGTAGGGAGGGGGAGACCCCGACCAAAACCTTAACTAGACTCCAGAAGGAGTTGCCGGTGGGCACACTAGACGTAGATGAAATAGAAAAGGAATATGAGGCGGCTAGGACGGGTATACCAACACGGAGAACCCAGCTAAAGGTTGGGACTTACGATGACGTCACAGACGACGGTTCACAGTCAGCTCAGGAGTCCAGCCCGGAAAAAGGAAAGGCATTCGAAATTTCCGGGGGACTCGATTCCAGCCCTGAAAAACTGCCGGAGTACACCTTAAAGGAGGACCGCCCCAAGCCCCACATTGAACCGGAATTATGCACACCTGCTGAGGAAGGGGCCACCTCCACCCCCGACTCCCCGGAGGAGGAGGAGGACAGGGGACCAGGTAAACCCGACCCCGAAGACGTAGCCACGAAGATGGTCTCCGCTCCAGCTAAAGTTGATGAAGAGATCTTTGAATACCCCCCCGGCGTGGCTGGCTACCCTGACCTCGAGGAGCAGTATGCAGCGATGATCAAAGCTGGTAGAGAGAGGGCCAGGCAGAAGGAGTTAGAGGAACAAAAGAGGTTAGAGAAGGAGAGAGAAATGGAAAGACAGAAGGCTATAGAGGAAAAGAAAGAAGCAGAAGCCAGGGTGGCGGAGGAGGAAAGAGCTTTGAAAGAACAGAAATCTAAAAAGACAAGAAGAGGAAAAGGGAAAGGCCCGGGAAAGAGTAGCCAGAAAACAGGATTAGAAACACTGATGGAGCAGGTTACCGTGCGCACGGGGGAGACCCCGGAAAAGGCTAGTCCACCAGCGGTGCCCCAGACTCCCACCCCCGGAACGCGGCGCAGCCTTGAGGAAATATTACTGAGTACATTAACTCCCACGGGCCAGCGCCCCAAGACCCCGGCAAAGACGAGCTCCGGCAGCAAACCCAGGGACAATGAGGGGGAACCCGTTGGTGTAACCCCCCAACAAAAAGGCAAGATGGCCGGGAGAGCAAAAGGGAGGCCTGACTTAGTGCATTACCCCAGGACGGTTACTGTTGGATTGGAGGGGCTGGTGGTGCAGTCTCCCAAGGGGGACTTTCTCTTACAAATTGAGGCTGGGGAGGAGGCGGGACACATGGAGACTATGGTGTTGGTGCCGGAGGGGGTGGAGACGGTGCAGGGGAGTGTGGAGGATGAGGACCCTTTAGGCCCACCGACCTCCGAACGTGTTATAATAGTGACAGACGCCCAGGTGGTACCCATACCTGACGGGGGCGTGGCTCCCACACAAGGAGTAGTGTCTGTAAGCCACGTGGTGGTTGCCCCTTCCCCGGCTCCCGACTCTGGAAAAAGGGTAGAGGTGGAGGAGAACTTGATGCCCTGGAATGAGGACTTCACAGGCCCCCGTGAGCTGCAGGAGTATACGAGGCGCTTGCGGAACCCGGGGAACTTGGGGCCCGAGATGAGAGTGGTGCCGGGGGGGGTGTGCAGCTCGGCAGTGCAAAGCTTGGCTGACGGTGATGTGGAACTGGTTCAGGTGACCCGAACCAGGTACGCCAAGGCGTCCAGGGAGGGACTGTGCTCCAGATGCGGGCAGCCATGGCCTATTACCCCGAAGGCCCCGGAGAAGGAGGAGAGACAGGAGGAGGAAGCCTCTACGAGCACCCAGTAAAAAGGGTAAGTGTCTCTTCCGGTGTATCTACGGCGGGGGAAACGGAAACTCCAGTACAGGAGGGCGCCGGCGGAGGTCGATGGGAGGAAAAGGAGGGAGGGCGGTGATGCAGCCGGGTCGGAGGGTGACTGCGGGATAAGCTGGGATGACGTGGAATGCACCCGAGTAATCTATGGGTGTAAGCCAGTACAGGCTGGGGGAGCAGTAGCACCTTAAATGAAGGACAAAATGCATCAGTTCCGGTGGGGTAAGCAGTACAAGTGCCTTACCTTGTGTTGCAGACCTGGTCGAGCCGCGGGGGGGCGGCATCCGGAGGCAGGCGGAGGAGAAACGGCAACAACCGGAGGGAGGTGGCCGTCGGTGGACGGTTCGGAGGACCGGTGGACGGCTCGGTGGATGAGTCGGGGGCATCTCGGCGGTGGCAGTGATGTTGTATTGGTCTTGAAGGCAGCGGTTGTATAATAGTTAAACCATTTGTAAATTATGAAGCTATCCGTTGGAGCATGCTATAAGTATTGATACTGTGTATACTGTATGATTATCTATATTGCTCAATGTATTTGTTTAAAAGTAATAATCACAAACACCCAGGGGCCATGGTGTATAATTGTTTATTCAAAATTGGATACCCATCTGCAGGAGGGTACTCTGACATTCTTTCCCAGTACGACTGTTAATTAGTTGGGGAGAGTGTGGCGTAGACCGAGCCGACGTCGGTGGATCCCGAAACCATCCTGGCATGGGGGCGGGGGGAAGCCGGCGGAGGCGGAGTCACGTCAGCATTGTGTTATTCGGAGTAGCGTCTTCGGCGGCGGTGTATGTTGTACATACACCAGCGCCGGTGGACTTGCAAGTGTATAAATACCGGAGGTGTCCCACCGGACAGGCAGTCTGAGATTGGGGTGGCTATAGGACGCACCGGCACTTGCACCAGAGAGGAGGAGCAGCGGCATATAGATAGAGATATACTTAGCTGGTGTGGCAGAGCAAGCCAGGCAATAAAGAATTCACGTTAATTATACTTGTCCGTGTTACTGGTCGTCATTCTCTTATCCGGAGGAGCTTGGAGAGCGCTACAATATATATATATATATATATATATATATATGGTACAATGCAGGCAGGTGTGCATGTACAGTGATGTATTGGTTCAATGATGTCACACTGTCATCTCAATGTTTCTTAAGCACTGTAAAAGATAACTGTGGAATCTACCAGACACCCTTGTAGAGCTGAACAGTTGACCACCGTAATTGAATCACTCACTAGATGACAGGAAATGTTATGATAGGACTAGGCTAGATGATGCATACAGGTATCTGTCTAATGTAAATCATAATGATAATGATATCGTAGTTGTGTTAACCTTATTATCAAGATCCAATGTCTATATATGTCTTAGTGAAGAAATATCCACAAATGAATGAAAATGTTCCCTATTTTAGGGTCCATAGTATGGTAGACACCTTTATTGAAACATTTGGAATTTGTATAAGGCATTCCTGTTGTGTCTTCCCGTATGAATCAATGCACTGCTCCTCTATCACATGAGGCACATGATCCCATTGCAAAATGGGACTCATATACATGTAGTGTTGTAGCCTCAAGAGATGAGGGGAAATGAATCCTATTCGATGAAATATATCAGAAAAATAAAGTAAATATCCTATGCTAATACACAGGTATGGTAGATCTATATGAGGTTGGTTCAGGGTTAAGCAAAAGTCATTTTAATGCATATTTCCATGGGAATTCTTGTGTTAAATCAACATTTTTTCAACGTTTATTCAATGCTGGTTTGAGTCCACGAAATGGAGTTAAGCTGAACCATCTTTGAACGTTTTTTCTACTAGGAAATGACGTTAATTTAACATTGAAATAACCTCATTTTGTTACCTGGGTAGATACTCCTAGCCTTGATTTAAGACTGGTGTTTATCTGAATTCTGTGCCCTGGGTCTTATTCTAGATGAGTGCTCATTTGAGACTCTGGTGCTTTCATTATTCTCCATGTACTAAGTGGCCTTATACAGCTTCATACACAAGTGTCTCCCAACCTTTTTACCTTGTCTTGAATAGAGACATTTGTACTCTATCTAGTTGGGGCCTGAAATTCAAATAAAACAACTGCTTAAATGACTGACCAATATGTTGTCATTTGAGGAACCTCCAGTTAGGGTTCTGACAAACCTAACAATTAGGCTTACTTAGGCTGACTTGCAGGGGCAATCACGGAAGCTGATGCACTTCCAAAATGCCATCCTCTATGAATTAAGGTCATCAATGTTGAAAAAATCATGTATACACAACAACTAAAATAAACATTTCAATAGAAAAAATTGAAAGCTTCTAAAGAGGTAATAGATAATTGTCTATTGCAGCCTCATAGAGGGTATCTAAGACACATTTGTCCTTGAAACATGTGCAGGAAATAGAACTAAACGACCATGGTGTATGAGATGGCCGATCCACCACGGGGCGTGGATCAACCACTGAGGACACCAGGGGAGTTTAGTTCTCTATTTATTTATGCTTTTAGAAGGTTCAATTGAATAAAAAATAACAAAACCTGTTACCGTACTTCCCTGTAGAAGCGACGGTTCGCCATTTTGAATGTTTACATGCACCCAGAATGAGGCTGCAGTACCGGATCAGCCACAGTAGTGGATCAGTACACATTACGCCACTCGGGGTGTCGCGATCGACCCTGCAATGCTATCCTTATGGGAAGAAGTTATTAGCAGAAAATAACTGTTCTGTCAGTACCATACAGATTTACCCTATTTCCTGCAACTTTATGCCTGGTCAGAAACGCCCCCTTCAGAAACCTCCACTCAGAATTGCACCGTAGTGGTGAGACATGGCCATATGGTCTTGTCTAGATGCAGGTGAGGTCATTGGTTGTGTTCAATCATTATTAAGAAAGGGCCTCCTAGCTAAACCCTTGGGCATCAGCCCGTATTGGCTTACACATGTCCAACTGTGTAGGTTCCTATTCCTACAAAAGCCCTTGATCCTGTGATTATACCAGAGGCTAGGTAACCCCTGGGATTCAACACCAGGTCCAGACTAGGCCCTGTTGCAGGAAGATCTTCAACCAATGTGTAACTTTCATATTATATTGGTTGTAAGCTGTCAATTTAAATGATTTTCATTTTTGAAGAAATCAGAGAGCTACTCAGATAATTACACCTTCTTGATACAGTGGTACTGAAAAAGCAAAGTGAGGAACGATTTTGTTAGAAAATGTTAGCATTGATTACATTATGCAGACTACATGGCCCCCAGTAGACCCTACTATAAGGCCAAGTGGAGGGATTCCATGGGGATATAGTGTCCACTAAGTGGTGATATTTTCCAGCTCCATGTCCTGCCCTCAACCCATCTTGCAGAATTATCATTATCTGAGACCTGTTTCACAACCACCATGTACGAGTAAGATTGGTGTACGAGCAAGATCACTCCTATGGTCATCCTAATATTGATCTTAGGCTTCTTAGGCATAGGGGAAGTGTTTCAAAAATAAATGGGGAGTGAAACTTACTAGTAAAGGGTCAATTTAAGAGTGACTTATGACCAACATAAAGTAGCTGATTTATGTGAAAGGTAAAGGGTACACATAAATGTGAAAAATCCTATCAACAAGAGAAATTCCACAATATTTTCTAATGCATCCAGTCAGGCATATATCAAATGGAAATTCCCTCTTTTAATACCATTTTCTATCATGAAATAATGAATTAAAACCATATTCTGCACCTAGGTGATTGATCTTACTAGCCGGATAATTGGCCTGTGAGTGACCTTACAATTGATCTTGATTACTGCTCCTATGTCTAATTGACAGATGTTTCTATAGGACCAGTCTTATGTTCCAATAGGAGTGACAGCTTGTTCTAAAACAGTTGTAGTCATTCCTAAATGACTGATCTTAAGTGGTCACTCTTAGAGTAAAAAGATTGATCTTAAATGAAGAATGCTTATGAAACAGGTCTCTGGTCTCTCAAAGTATGTCCGACTATGAGGAGTCTCGCAAGTTCTGATACTTATGCTTGGGGAGCATTCATATACAAGGAAAGAGGGAGGTTGGCTGTAAGGAGACTATTTCCCAACATTCTAAAACTGCCACACTTCAAATTGTAGTGGGATCCCTCACTCTCATGCAATTTTACTCGTACTCTTACTGCTGTTCACTAATGATTGCACTGGAATGACTGCCCTCATGACATCTGCTGTTAAAGGGCAGGGGGCAGGCTTCTCTGCTGCATTCTGTGACAGATGGTGCATTGCTAAATCACTGCGGATTTTTGCATGATTATGTTCCTTTCTATAAAAGTAAAGTGTACAACATCATTATATCTTACAGGATAATTCAGTGGGGCTATTAAGATGCTAATAATCAACTCAAAATATATGCAACTACTGCCAATATTGCCCCATTAGCAGTATTCATTTGGAAGTACCTTTTGCTGTGCAGTTTAAATTCAGGTGCATTTGGTGACGTCATAGCCCGCATCAGAGAGGCCTGTTCCCTACTTTTATGTTATGCAGATGTGCTTACAACAATGTCAGAATCTTTTTATTCAATATAAAAACTATCAAAAAAGGTTTTTTTTTCTTAAAGCAACTAAAGAGTGCCTTATAAATATGTTAAGAAGCACTTGATTTTCCCAATGTTAGCATCTCAGTTTAAATTTTAAGAAGTCTCATTTTCTTTAGTAGGTATAGGAAATCACCATTGTGGCATTTATACCGAAGGCTAATTGAGGCCCTTCAATAGGAGATATGGCAATCCATCTCATTTCCCTGTTTGGACCAGAATGGACAGGCAACATAACAAAAACAGCCTTGAACCAATGCAGATATAAATAGATGTGTTTTTGATAGTGTAGAGAAGCCGTCTTTAGATTCTGTGTTCAGTTCCTCTGGTTATAACTTCATGTCCGAGGTTGGAGGGTCACTGCTTGTTGACTCGCCTATGGTTCCTAGATAGTGCTTATTGTTGTACAGGGTCATTTTACAGTTCAGAGTTAAACTATAGTGCTATTGTTTGAGTTGATAAAAGCATTATATCAATAAATACAATTCAAAGTGATTTTGCATTATACCTAGGAAACAGGGTGTGTTATAATAGAACCACAACCAATAATCTGGATATATAGACGCTGCTCCAGTCTTACATTGGCACATACTATCCTGTCACTACCAGCTGCGAGTGATATGATGATGCAATTAACCCTTTAGCAGCCACAGAATAGTTTTACCTATATTGCCATGAATGCAGCCTTCTCAGGTGGGCAACCCGCTACTGCTGTATCCATGCATCATTCCAAACCAAAGGACTTGATGCACACTAAAAGCACCTACATGATACACTAATGCAGCATTGCTAAGTTGACTTGCAAGAACTAGATCTTGTGGGGCAGAATGACAGCAAAGGAACATAAACCTGGAGTAGACATTTGGCCAGTAATGAGCAAACTGCCCTCGGGTTATGCCTCAAGATGTCAGTCTGCATAAAGACCTTTGTGATGATAATGGGAGAAACAGCTTTAACATTTGTTTTTGTTCAGTCAAGAAAGTACAAAGTTACTTTGATATGCACCTATGATTTACATACATGTAGCATTTTCACCTGCAATTTATTCAATTGTCTGGATGATTTGGAACCTAGGGTTCAGGGGAGAATTGTGGAAGGTCAACTCAATTGTTCAAAAGGTTTAAGTATTAGGTTTCCTTAACATTAAAATATTTTAATCTTACAGCAATACTAAAGCAGTAACACTGGTTTGACACATCATGTCACTGTCTTAGTTGACTAGGGTGCATCAGCCCCATTGGGTGGCATGATGTAAGAATGCAGCATTAATGAGCTAAGATGTCAATAAAGTATGTTTAGCTTGGCATACAGATAAATTAACACTCTATAGATGCTCCCCTTGAGGCTATGGAAACAGACTGAACACTTTAATTGTCATTACATATGAAATAGTGCTGTATTGTTTAATGAAGGTCTGGATTGCCTGAGGTCATAATTATTTCTGGTTTATTGTAGCTTTAAGACGGAAAGACTAAGGATCTAACAAACTCTAGATCTATATCTTTTGTTCATGTGGAAACAATGACTTTGGAAATCGCAATTGGATGTTATTCACATGTGGATTCAAGGACTGTATAGAAATCAATTTGATATTCTAAATTCATTGATTAGTGGTGTTAAAAAATTCAGGCAAAAAGAGCCTGCTCAATGAACACAACTAGAGTCCCAGTGTAAAGAATGATCCCCCCCCTACTCCTATTAAAGATGGAACGGCAGACAGTGAAATACCTAGGGTTCTCTGGCAAAGGTTTTATCCTTATTTTCATTCACATGCCGAATAACATGGCGGTTTACTGTTGCTGTCAGCAACAGGCCCTCAATTATAAAAAATCAAACCAATTCCAAAGAAGACTAAGGGAAACTTGTATGGCCTAACTCCTTCATAGTATTGACAAATAATTCCACTGTGCAATGCATGAATATCAACACTTTTAGGTGTGTAAGAAAAAAATCATTTAGCAATACAGAAACATGTTTTATTTCTTGGTTCTGATTTTCCTTTCGACAATACCCTCCAGAGTGGGCACTAAGTGGTCTTATACAGTCCCCCACACAGCAATCATCAAATAAACTCTGTTGTCAATAGGGGCTCTTCTATTCTATGTGGAGGCTGGAATTCAGATGAGACTAGTGATGAATTACAGGCTCACCTGCATTGAGCTTGATTACCTTGGTCTGCAACAGAGAACAACTGATTGCTCCTTGTAACTGATGAACAAATAGAAAGTCTATAGACATGGAGAAAAAATGTATGAGGAACTCGTACCTTTCCTTGTGCCAGATTATACACTGCAAAAATGGTGTTTAGATCCTAAACACAATTCTAAACATATTCTTGCAACGTTTTTGTAATCTCATTAATTTCCTAAACATGTTTAGTCAAACAATGTGCTTAGCTCAAGTGTTTAGAAATGTAGGTGTTTAGGTTAAAACCTTTGTGTTTAGATGTTTAAATGATTTGATGGAGAGTTAAGGTTTGCAGACATGTATGCATTAAAAAACAGAGATATATTTTGTTGTTTTTTTTTCATTTACTTGGGGGGGGCATCAGCAGGTATTTACTTGTCAAAGTCTCGAAAGATGTCAGCCACACCTATATATGTGTACATATATTACACACTGCATCAGAATGAGAGACTTGAGAAAGTACAACAGCTTGGCAGGAAGGACATTGCCTTATCTATTCCAGAATAACATCAAATAGGTGTCAGTCATGGAGTTTATTGATTATTTTATGGTAATGATGGTGGCATGAAGTGAATCTAGTCAATTTTCTATTGCCCTTTCTATTCACATGACATTCTATGAAATGAAACCATGATAAACATGGGATTTGGGGACATTTGTCACAACAATTGATTATAACTGTGTGCAGATAGCCCAGTAAAAGGTAGTGCTGCTACCTGGTGTGGATTCAACATCCAAGTATCTAAACATATTGATGTTTAATTCTAAACACCTATTATTCAACTGTCTCAAATCTAAACATCAAAACATGTTTAGCATAAATGTTTATGTAGTTAGAATAAAAGTGTTCATTTCCTAAATGTGTAGTCGATGAGACACCTAACTGACCTATATGTTTAGGTTTTAAACGTGTTTAGACCTAAACATGTTTTAAATCTAAACACCATTTTTGCAGTGTAGTGGCTGGGCATCCTACACCCTGTAGAACTGACCCATCTAACCTCTAGGCCCATTTTCTTCTTACCTATACCCATTTGCTATTCTGGAATGCATGTTGAGCCTCCTGCCTATACTCAGAACTGAACTTACATGCCCTGAGCTGCATCCTGATACCATGGCTCCGTGGACCCCTCTCTCATATGTCTGCCCACACTCTAGGGCTTCATCCGGGTGTCCTGTCTTGTAGATCTCTCTCGGTACATGATCCCCCTGGTCCTGTGATAATCCTAGGGGCTACTCCCACATCTCTCGAGCCTCCAACACTCTATCTTTTGGGTCTTGGTGCAGAGAAGGTTATCAATGATAATTGGACACTTTTCTAAATAAGGAGTTCTTGGTTCAATATTCAGGTTGCCAAAAAAAGGCTGTTGATCAAACGTGAGTATTTAAAAAACACTAGATAGATGCCATATATTGTAAAGGTGAGGGAATAGAATAGAAAGTGGGATTGAAGTGTTTGATTCCTGATTAAAAGTTCACTTCTTAGTTCAATAAACATCGAAGACTCTTTTTTTAATCTTTTTACTCTACAGTTTGATGCTATAAAGCAATAGTATTTTGGTCAAACATACAAGTGGTGACTTTATCTCGTTTGCCAATGTTTTCCCCGATATAAATATATATATATATATATATATATATATATATATGTGTGTGTGTGTGTTATACTAGTAATGCAGTTGTCTAAATACATATGAGTAGAAATGTTCAATTCCCTATTCTAATAAAACTTGTTGTTGAATGTAACCGTGAGGCAGAGAAGTATTGATTTCATTGTGCAACATTCCCCTCTAGTCCCTATATGACAGTAGACCCTACTAAGTCCGAATGGAGGTGATCCAGGTGGATCTAGTGGCCACTAAGTGGTGATATTTACCAGGTCCATGCCCTGCCCTAGACCCCTCTTACAGAATTCACATTCCTTCCCTCTCCAAGTGGCTCCAACCATGGGGAATGTTACAGGTGCTGGTACAAGCGTTTTAGTACTTGGGGTTGGCACAGGTATAAACAAGTATAGGGAAAGTTTGGCAAAGTGGCTATCTGGTGATATAAAATATTGTGGAGTAGGTGAAGTAAGAGTTTCTAGTCAAGGCATCTAAAGTAAATAATCCTGAGTCTTGGTCATTGAAATAGGGTAGATTCACCAGTTTCTGACGTTTGTTTTCAAACTGAAGATAGTGATTTTTCTGTTTGGTATAAACATGGGTATAGTTCATAGAGGACATATCTAGTGATGCCTACGGCAAGGGCAGTATTTATATTAAATCACACAGTGTCCAATTAAGATTTTTGATTGGCGATTGATTACAGATTCATCATCAAATTAATCATTTTTTAAGGTCCCATTTCACCTGAAGTTTGACAGCAACACTCTCTGTTTCACCTGGAGTCGGACACCCTGATTCTCCATGTAATACTGATGGATAATGGACATTTGTGGTCCAAATCTTTTTACTATAAATCAATGATGAAATTGGTGAGGTATTAGGGGTGTTCCACATGGAACTATATCCAAATAGCTCTCAGATATGGGCAGAGTTAAGGCCCAATAAGTGTTTTTTTTCCAATGATCATTTAAGGACTGCATAAAATGATACTTCTGTCCAACAGATTTACCCAAAACAATAATAGAGTACCAAAGGATCAAAGTGAGCCTGTGAAATAATAAATATTATTGATACATGAGTATTGATAAGATGGAGGTGTGGCAATACCGAGGGTCAGGGATATTTTGTATCATACTCTATGGTGATATATCATACAAGGTACACTGGTTAGTATCCTAATTGTCCCATACTATAGAACGACCCCACAGTGTTAATATGAATAATATATATATCATGCTATTGTCTGAATGATATTGTGTGGCTAATACATCATATATAGATAACTGTGGAAGCTACTTAAATGAGTGTCCGAATCCAGGTGAAAGTTTCGCTTCTCGAGATATAGAGCTTTGGCCTAGTGCCTGTATGCATATAATTTATATGAAGATTATGCCTATAACAGATGGTATGATAAAACTATTTTTGTATTTGCATTAGTGAGTCTCATCCCAAAATAAGAAAATACACCCTTACTTCAGCAGACTAGGACATTCGCACCTCAACATCCTTAGAATGCACTATGTTGAGAATCATCAAGGGGAACACTTAGATTTTCATTATGCAATGACAACTTATACTCTTATTAAGCATGTAGTTGTTGAACATAAGTCAAAAGTGTCAGACTCAAGGTATGTGTCCGTCACAGGGTGAATCTACCCTAGTAGGGTTGTTCTGATTTTCTCAGGTTTCTTTGACACTGTCCTTTTATGAAATAGAGAGGTTAGGATCATCACGTCTAAGTGGTGAATGTTGAATTATGGCTATGTATTGAAATAAAAAATGAAGTATTAACCCTACCAATCTCTGAACATTTGAGCAATAATGTGTTATATCCTACATTTTCATAATTTCACAAGTCAGTTTGTTTCTAGCTCTTGGTTATGCTATTATAATTCCATGTCTGATAAGCTTTTTGCAATAGATCATCACCATGGCAACTGGACATCTCAATGCTAACCACCTCCATTTCCTTCACTCAAGGAAAAAGGTACACAAAGCTACCAGGACAAATTGCTGCCATTGTCTTGGCAGGCTGACATTTTGAAGGCAATCACCAGGGCTATAATTTCCACTACCAAGTCCTGGTACCTATAAAAGAAAGTGGTTGACCAACACTGGCATAATGCCAGCTGCCTAAATGGCAAAGCTGGACTAAAGACCTGACTTCTTTGTACTTTAACAACACCAGTCCAACAATTTTCTAATCAAGACGATGGCTAGATCAGCTGGTAATAGGACCATTAATCAAGAGGCTCTAGATTTTATATATATTAAACATTTTGCATTTGCTATCAAACATATAATTGCAAAATGACCACTCAACAGAGCTAAACTGGTGATTCAAGAGACCTGTGTCTATGGAGTTAATATAGGTACTCCTGCAGAGCTGGCATTTTGTGTAGTTGCAATATCAGTGGTTAATGCGATTTCCTTTGACAATTATTGAAAAGAATATGAGTATATATAAAACGAAGTCAGATGATGTGTGATACTGTTGAGACCAGTAAACACCACATAATGAATGAGTGACTGGTTACATTCAGTTAGTAGCGAGGTTGGGGGATATATTCTCACACCAGGCATTTGTTCTGTGGTCTCAGCTTATACTATAATCAAAATTATTGTAACCCCAGGCCTTTCCCACTTAAACTGATTTTGAGACTAGGCTACAAAAAGCATGGGCATAATTATTTGTGTTGCAGTTAGTATCTATCCTGACTGAATGGAGTTAGGATCTTCTTATATAGTGGTTCATACAATCTTAAATTACTTGTATCATGGTGTTCAACTCTATCTTGTGAAGTTATCAAGAAATGTATAGACGAAGAGTTTTGTTAAAAAAGTAAAGTGTATCATATATACATATATCATATTTTTTAAACAGTTGTGACTAAAAAGAAGCATGCTGCCATCTTCTTGTTCTCTGAGAACCAGGAATGTCTGTTCTCTTGAGAACAGACATTCCTGGTTTATGAAATGGGTAAGGTTTGCCAACTTAAATATTAGTCTTTTATAGACTGAGAGGCAACCCGTCTTTATTGTAACATTTACCGAACAAAATTATGTTTATTATTGTATACAGTTTCAAGGATCCACTAAAAACAAATTCAAATTTATCCATATCCAACAAGGCTCTTGCACCATCCCCGAGCAGGCAATAAGTAACTCATCCCTAACATACTCTCCTGACACTAACGGCTGCTGGTGGATGGTAGGATTAAGTGGCCTTGGGTGCTACCTAAAGAAGTCAGACTGCACAAGACCCTTTGCAACACTAAATAATCATACAATTTCTTTTGTCCATTGAAAAACTAAATTTTACAATGTGAGCCATTTGGCTTCAAATTCTAACCAGCTGGTCAGAGAGCTATATGAAATGTGTTGTCAGAACTGCTTTTTCCGCTCACAGTTTAATGTAGTTATTGGGTTTCAATAAATCTCCAAACTTATCTATTAGGAAAATGGAACGGCCTCCTATGTGTGTATGTAATATATGTACAGTATTTTTCCTGTTTGTTTCCCCATTGTTTAATCGCATTAATAGACCCAGGTGTGCCAGCATCACCACACAGAGAAGTAACCTGATCAACATAGCATGTGGACCCTTATCAAAATAGCCAACTTATTACTGCAGAAGGAGCCCACATCTGGTCAGAACCTAATCCTCTGGAGACTCAGGAAGACTTTGCAGATGTGTCAGAATGTCAGAAGCAAAGTTTCTTTGGTGATGGGGTGGAGGGGACAAAATGTCTTGAGCAGAGCACCTTGCCAATTCTCAGGATCGCAAGTGAAGCATTTTGAATGTGTTTGGGGCCATGTGTTCAAGTGAACTTTTGAAGAAATTTCCCTGCTACCTTAGGTTAATTTATGAAGAAAATACCCAAGTCACTTCATACAATACCCTGTTTTGTGAACCAAGGTGCTTTCCAGTATAAAGAAAGTGTCCCTCCTATTATTATTCCTACCCAAAATCTCATAAAAATCTTTGGTAGGAAGTCCAATTCCTTCCAATCTCAGATATGTGCCTTTTTATTCAAAGTAAACCACCTGTACATATGCAAAGTTACCCCATCTTTTGCCTCAGAGATTCTTTATTTTTGCCTTCAGTCCCATGTCACTACCTGATCATTTCCAGAAAGATTCTTGTAGACGACCAACCATCATTGGTACCCATTGCAACGTCACACTGGGACTCTATGCAGTTTTGAAGACTTACGGCGATGTCACAGGCGACCTATGACATCACACGACGTCCGCCATTATCTTGGGGGAACGATAATGTTGCCGAGGTTGACTGGGAGAAGAAAAACCTCCTTTCTATGCTAAGGAGGCTCTTACTTGTTAAAATATGCCAGATGGAGAGAAAAACCTATCCTTCTCCTTCTCCTTGTCCAAGATAACTATGGTAATCAACTTAATTTGGCCGTAATCCACATTTTCCATCTATGTGAAGAGCACAAACGCATCGTAATCTTTCCCCCAGGGAAATGGTGGTGTCACAGCGCCCTCTTGGTTTACGTCAAGAACTTATCTCAAAGAATTTATTATATATTCTAACCCTTTTAACACATGGTGCATCTGAGCCATTTGTTGACATGATGCATAAATAAAGTGCATTGCTGATGCATTTCACTCATGCATCACGCTGACCCTCATAGAGTGTATCCAAGACATACTCCAGAAAGGTTTATACAATACACCAGGGGCCACCTTTGAAAAAGGAGATGTCGAAATGGCAGCGTTCTCTGGCAGATTTGGGGAAAAGCTTTTGCCTTTATCTTCTTTTACTGCCTACTTTGCAGAAATTGCAGATACAAGATTTTGCGTATGCCTTACAGGGATGTGCGGTAAATTCAACAGCCACTTCTTAGAATTCATTATGTACCATGCCACCCTTAAAGGCTTATCTAATTCTTAGTGATGAAGTAGAGAAAAAAATGAAAAACAATATAACCTAACCTTCATCTTGTCCCCATATAACATGGATGCTGTCAGCCAAGTAAAGTCAGAAAAGTCATTGTATTTATATGACTGCCTTCACAAACATCTGTTAGATTATATATGTCTCAGGAGGAAACACTAAAACCTACATGGCCGCTATTGTGTATGTGAATTAGATGGTGTAGATCTACTAGTTATAGGTCTGCCCTTAGGCTATAGAAGAACTGAACATTTCAATTGTCAGGTGATTTTAAGTGGCAGAACCTTACCCAATATGGCTGTATAGGGCCTGGGGACATGTTCATAGACACAATTAAATGTTGGTTTATAGATAAGGTCTATTGATATTCTACATTCAAGGTACACATTATGAGTCAAATGGCCAAGTGATTTGTCCATGTAGACTGGTTGTAATGATCTGATCAAACATTTTTCACAGTTCATCAGGCATACGTGTCTGCATGATGAACTATATTTTGATGGAATGCTGGGAATAGAACTTGATGGGAGCATCATGCTGCCCCTCTGGGAGAACATCTTTCTCAAACAGTACATGATATGTGAATGTATTGACCACACTGTCAGCCCAGCATACCAGTTTAACAGTAGATCTTTAGGTTATTATACAGAACTACAGGGGGAGTTGATGTTAGTACAATCCCATCGACTTGATGAGGGTTCTGGTGTATATGCTATGGCAGTATGTGCTGCCTATTTACAATTTTGGCTGAGAGTGGATAAGATGGCTAAAAGCATCCTATAACCAATTAGATATGAATGATAGGATCAAAATCAAAAACTGAGTACTGTAGTAGTTTTCATTTCATATGAATAATGAAATCTCATAGACATAACGTTACAGTGCCAATTGTGCACAACCACCAGTTGCATGTACAATGTTTTGATCACCCCTGCCCCTCACATGACTTATCTACATGCTAATTTCATTGAACTTAAGAATTTTGTAACAGTATTACATTTATCAATACAGGACTCATCAGCATAAGTATTTAGGTTTGTCTTTGTATGGAATTCCCTGCAGGTTTATCAATTTTACATTGGCCCTACCACTGGCGATTAAATCATTTAAAGCAAAATAAATAACATTAATCAATATGCTATCAACTTGGGCTAACATGCTCTAGGTGTAAGGAACCTGGGAAGTTAGAAGAAAATTACAAGACCAAACTATATGTGTACTGACCTTGAAGGTCAGGAAGGTTAGCTTTCCTGTCTTTAAGAAGGGAAACCCATCGGGAGGGGAAGGATAGCCATGGGGGAAGAGATTGAATGGTGGTAGGAGGGTGTGTAGGTTATAGGGGTATCGTTATATATATAGGGGGGTGAGGCCTGTAGATTCTGTTGAGCCAGCCTAAAGCTCCCTCTGCAGCCTGGTATACCAAGGCTACAACTTCTCTAGCTCTCAAATGAGTGTATGATGACCTGACACTTCAAAGGCTGATATTGCATTATCCACATTATGCGGAAATACAACCTCAGAGACAAGGAGTTACTCTTTTCTTGCTCCAATCATATTACTCTGGAGGAATTACTCTTTTCTTGCACCAATATATCTATCTAAAAGTGCAGCACTTACAAGTATCACTTTCGATCATTCAGCTAACCAATGAAAAGGCAATTTTAGTTCCACGTCAATGGCCTGTGTTTTATCCTTTAGATCTGTCATCATAATGCACCAATACATTGATGATATATTGATGCATTATGCAGATCACCTGTGAGTGTATCAATCCTGTAGAGCCATCATGATGCAAAGCCTTTGCTGCATCTATGCATCAAGATGATGAATGGGTCCATTAAAGCAACCATATAGAGCAGTGCACCTAAACAACATACCATCAGTAAAGGGGCTATCTAACTTTGGTTAGCCCTTATCTCACTCCCACATATTGCACTGAAGCATTATTTCCACAACATTTAGGCAGTTGATAAAGGCACAATGCAGCCCATGAAGAATTTGTCCAACTTAGTCCAGCTCTTATCTAGTCTATAGCCAGAGGCCATCACACCAGGGTAGAGGATGATTGGGGTCCCCTGCCTCCAGGTGATGGTCCGAGGGGATTAGGGATGCACTGGTGGAGGGGGAGAAGTGGGAGGAGAAAGGGCAGTCTATAGACTACACTGTAAAAATAACTGTTGAATCTACCAGAGATCCTCGTTAAACGGTGAAGGTGGCAGTTCGTTGTTACAAGGAATATCTGTGAAAATAATGATGTATCTCTAGCAAATTTGGAACAAGGATTCTGCCGTTATTTTGATTACATTTCTTTTTCAGTGTAGCTTGGATAGGGAGAGGATGAGAGGAATGTAGGGTGGGGGGAGGAATAAGGCACAATACCAGAGCTGTGTGTGCAAGAGCCAGATGTTCAATATACCAACCAACCTATATAAGCACCCGGCTGCTTATAAATTTAAATACCCCCTTAGTCCAATCTTTATCCAAAACAGGTACTTATTTGATACCCCCAGTGCTTATCCAGACCACCATGGTACATACCTTGATAGCTACATTATATGAAGTTTAAGATAAAGCGATTTAGGAACTTGAGGAAAGTATATACCCCCCTCCTCTGTTTTTACATTTTCTGAATATTCAATGGCATATAATTTTGATGATTTGAATCATAGATTCACACATCATACCTCATTTTGACCACCTGTTTTGTTTCTTTGGTTTTGAAAGAAACAAAATGTAATGTCAAAATGAAGTATTATATGTGAGTCTCTGATGCAAGTGTACAAAATTATATGGAATCTAATATACAGAAAAAGCAAAAACGAAGGTGGGGGGGGGGGGGTGGGGGTATAGCCTATCCTTAAGCAAACTTAAACAGAACTGAGAGACCCAAATAATATTGAGTTATGACAAGTTGCAGTGACTGAGTCTAATATTTGTGCTTGGTTATAGGTTTAAATGAATGTATTCCCCTTGTCCTAGCACAAAATATGAGCACTTACTTGTATATTAATGGCCAACACCTCCTGGCACTTATGGTCTCCAGGTGTTTATCAACATCTTACACTGAGAAGCAGCAAATGGCATGTGTCCAACTTATGGTAAACATACCCTAAGGAGAATGGGGTAGATGATAGGGAGATGTGAGAGGCACTAAGTTAGAGAGGACATCAGGATTGCTTAGGTGAGTGGGAGCAGAGAGGAAGCACTGTCATCTTGTAGTATAGGTTTCTCATGTTCTGCTATTACTGTCACCATTTCACTTACATATTTTTAGGTCTAGTGCTCACCAGCACCATTTTGGTTTGCTGGCTCTTGTGGACTATTTCAATGTAGGCAATAGGCAATGTTATTATCACTTTCACCTCTCCCTGAGAAAAAATTCTGACTGTCTTTATCTGGTTTGGTAAGATCTTTGCAATAATCCAGCACATAATTTTGTCACAAAGAGATCACTCTATGGGAGAATCAATAAACTCTGTTCTCACATCGACAACATTTTACCCACTTTGCAAAAAACTTTTTTTTCAATGTTTGCAACATTTTTATTTGGTTTGGGTAAAAACATTTTCAATAAACGTTATTTTAACGTTCTTCGACTGAATAAAAACGTGTTTTTATTTACGTTCCTATTACATTAAAAAACCTTTTTTAACCTGAAATAAAAATGTTTTATAAAAACGTCAAAATAACGTTTTTTTGAGTGTATGTAAAAAAAACGTTATTTCGACATCAAAATAATGTATTGAAAACTTAGGAACAAACGAAAAATGCTTTTTTTAATGTCAAAAAACCTTTTTTCTGCCAAGTGGGTAGAGACATGTGGATGGAGGGGAAAAAGCGTTCCATACTGACTCATTGGCCTTTAATTTTCTGAATTCCCAAATTTAGTGAACTCTGAATAGATGCTGCCATCTCATTACCATAAATCAATGCATATAAGAAGCGGCTTATACACTAAAATTACTTCATCTGCAGTTTTTAGCTCAACTCCTGGTGCATCCTATAGGCTAGGATTTAACACAATAGAACAGTACTAAAATTACAAAAAATGGCCCCAGGTGTGTCCTATAGGTTTGAGCCTAGCTCAGGGTGCATCCTATACTCGAGGACCTACAGTAGTTGAGGCTTATTGAATCTAAACTAAGACCCTTTTTAGATAATGATTCTCTACTTCGGATATATAAAGCAATGGTCCTACCATATGCTGACTATGGTGATATTATATGGTGTAGCAGGTATGTATATATTGGACAAGATCCAGGTCACTCAAAATAAGGCATTAAGAACTGCTCTAGGTTTGGACAATAGATACCCTACTCACCTAACTTATCAACAAGGCAGGATATCCCCTTTAGCTCCAAGAAGAGAAATGCACTTATTGAACTTTCTGTATAGACAGCAATCCAATGCCTCTCTGATAAGTGATAGAGAGATACACATGATACCAACGTATTCCTCACCATTAAACCAAAGTACGAGACAGCAAGGAAAAGTGTTCTATATAGGGGAGCTATGGCTTGGAATGCCCTTCCTACTTTCAAAAGAAATATTATATCCTATGAAGCATTTAAATTAAATCAGAAAAAAAAAGTTTGGGAAGGTCACTCTTTGCCTAATAAAAGTATTTAACTCTCTATTCACCCCTTTGGTTATGTTATATAATATTATAATTATTATGACCAATTGTTTAATTAGTTCAGGTTATAACTGGTAGAGGGGTGCCCGCCCCAAAAATTTCAAAAAACTTGTATACGAGAGTTTGAGTACACTTCATTTATTGAAACTACTGCACTACAGTTGAAAAATCTTTATATTATATGAATGAATAGTGGATTTATCATTCTTTTTTGTGATTGCCATTTCATGGTCCTAGTTCCATGGCTAGCTCTCAGCGGCATCTCAATACAGTATTGAGGGATGGCCAAGTCACTAGGGCAAGGCTTTGGTCATCCAGTAGTATGGGTAACCCTTGTGTGGCAAAGTAATACCGGACACAAGTTCATGCAAGCCTAAAAGTGCTAACCTCTTACATCAAACTGTATCTGTGCCTTTGCAGTTATACGCCAATGTAAAGTTATCAAAAATCTGGCACCAGCCCCTACTGGGAGGTCGTTACCCCCCCCCCCCTCGATACATGTCATCACATTAATATCAGAATCTAACCACACTGGTTTACAGTCACCCACATAAATTACCAAACAAGGTTTTGACAAAGAGCAGCTCTTTATTTTGGGGAGTGGCCATTTATGACCTGGAGGTGATTAAGCTGACCTTAACACTACAATGAGTATCCCCCTCTGTGAATGTTACTGATCAGAGTGTGTACAGACTAGTAAGGACTCCCTGCTGGTATGTCTGCATAAAGCAGTTGTTCTACCAGCCTGAAAACCAGCTTACCTATGGTGATAGATCTAACTATTTTTGATATAGTCAAGGTATTGTCTTGTCATCAATAAGCAATAATTATAATGAAAGGGTATAACAGGGTACAACTATGTATGTATTTATTGTGTGCTATATAAGAAAGTGCTATAGGAGTCCTGTGATGGGTTTGTGGTAGCTATGGGATGCAGCAGGCGACGATGGAGTTGGACAAGAACCGGTCAGGAGGATTCTGTAAGGGAAAAGATATGAGTAAGCCAAGTACATGGCGAGTAAAGGTGTAGTGGGTTAGTGAGAGGCAGGTGAGGAGTCAGTATTGTGAGAGCGGTCGAGGAAGGAACACATACTCCTGGAGTAGACGGGGATGAAGCTGTTTAGTACTTTGTATTGCACTTAGCCAATGTAAGAACGGATTAAGCAGGACCTCTATGGGACATATACCTCTCTAGAAGCACTGGATTGTCGAGACATGAACTGTTTGTGTGAATAGACTGATGTCGTTGAAGCTGTATAGAGTTGAGTGGAATTGACAAACAACTGTAACTGTGGATAACGAGTGAACAATAAATAGTGACTTGTACTGGCGTCTTGGTGTTGGTTAAAAGAATGGGCTAGGCCAACATCATACCACTAGAGTTAGTCTTCCCAATACATGAGACTAGTGGAGTGAGCTGTTAATAACTACACAAGTAAGACTACATTAATATACACATAAACACAAACCATACAGCCCAGTATGATGTCAGTCAGTGTCATACTGCACACAACCGATGCAGTAGAACGCCCACCTAAGCCACACTCTAACTTCCTGAAGTTCCTGCTCAGAAATCCAGAGAAGGTCTGAGCCTATGCTGTTATTAAAGGGTTAAAGGGTAAAAGAGGTAATGCCCACCACCAGTAGTACCCTTCCACTAATCTCCTGCACCCCTCCCCACCTAGCCACCTAGCTTTTCTTTAGCTGAATTGAGACTGATGGTGTCTCTCTCCCTTTAGCTATTCCTTTTAGGTCTTTAGTTTGTAACCCTTTAAAGGCCAAGAATCATGTCCATTGGTCATCATGATGCATAGATGCAACCCTGACATATTACTCACCAGGGCTGCATCCATACATTATGGCAACCTGATTGGGTTGATATAGTCCCAAAGGGTCAGCATGATGCTCTGATTAAGTGCTGGGAAGCTGTCCTACAACTGTTTCATTTGTGCATCATGCCGAGCAATGGGCATAATGCATTCCTGCCTCGGCAGCCATTGAAGGATCTCTATGCCTGTAATTGCCTCTCCCAAAGTCCATTTGTAGAGGGGCATATTTCACCAAGATAAAGCCGATGAGTGACTTAAAGATAAGAGCCATAATAAGTTCTATGGGGCTCATTCAAATTTCAACTGCTGATGACTCTATACCATCGGACGCTTATCCTTTGCAAACAGTTTGAAAACAGTCATTGCATATATCAGTATTAGAAACAGATCCAGAGGTGTTGCAAGATTGTTCATAGTAGTAAGCCATTTCGACATAGGTATCATTAAAACATTTCGACATAGGTATCATTAAAAATAATATTATTTCTTCTCACTACAATAACACTATCTTTTTGAAGGAGTGGGTGGGTTCAAAACAAATCAATCAGGTAGTGAAATTCTGGATTTAGGATGTTTAAACTTTAAAAATGGTATCAACTGTAACCATTTTTTGTCCTTGTCATCAAGATTGCCGTAGGCACAGGATTGTTATTGGAAAGTATTCACGGCAGCAGAATATAGCCCTTTAGAGGGCAATGATGGATTCATGCATCATGCGACCCTTAATCATGGGGTTGATGAAAAGACATGATACATAAATGCACTATTGGCCTTCAAAGGTTGAAGGACCACATATATAGTGCATTAATCAGTTAGTATGGCTATTTCACTAAGGATATTTAATGGATCACCTCAACCCTTCAGGACTGATGCTCTCATGAGAAGTTGGTTAATGAGCCAGTCCAATGCTGATAGACTCAAAAGCACTGCATCTGTGTATCATATGTTGGTGAAGGATCATGAGCTTAGAACCATAGAGTGGCCCATAAATGTTTATATAGGTTTGCCCTTAGTACTTTAAGGGGGGCATCATGCTGCCCCTCGGGGGCAACATCTTTCTCAAAGGGTAGATGATATATAAATGTACTAATTGACCATTAATGGCTAATTTTAAGCATTTTATAACCAATTAAATGTTAAGATTGAGATGAAAATCAAAAACTGAGTACTGGAGTGGTTTTAATTTCATATGAATAACAAAATCTCATATATACATAAGGTTACAGCACCAATTATGCCCCCACCAACAGTGGCATACCAGGTCTTGATCGCCACTACCCACCATGACTTATGTATTCAAACTTTATTGGATTTAATATGCTTTGTAACAATATTACATGAATCAATATAGAACTCCTCGGCATAAGTATTATGATTGATCCACCCAAACTATGGTTATTTATGTTTGTCTATGTATGGGATTCCCTGCAGGCTTATCGATTTCATATTGGCTTAACCCATGGCTATTAAATCATTTAAAACAAATTTAAAGTACAATCTATATGTGTATTGACCTTGAAGGTCAGGAAGGTTTCCTTTCCTGTCTTTATAAAGTGAAACCAATCTGGAGGGGAAGGATGACCATGGAGGAGGATATTGAATGGTGGTGGAAGGGTGTGTAGGTTATAGGGGGATTAGGCCTGTAGATTCTGTTGAGCGAGCATAAAGCTCCCTCTGCTCTAGCTCTCAAATGAGTGTAAGATGACCTGACACTTCAAAGTCTGATATTGCATTATCCACATTATGCATAAAAACATCCTCAGAGACAAGGAATTACTCTTTTCATGCTCCAATCTTATTACTCTGGAGGAAATACTCTTTTCTTGCACCAATATATTTATCTAAAAGTGCAGCACTTACAAGTATCACTTTCGATCATTAAACTAACCAATAAAAAGGCAATTTTAGTTCCAGGTCAATGGCCTGTGTTCTATCCTTTAGATATGTCATCATAATGCACCAATGCATTGATGGTACATTGATGCATTATCCATATCACCTGGGAGTGTATCAGTAGGGGTCGGCAAAAACGTTTTTAGGGAAACCGAGAGTCGAACCCATGACCTCTCAGCCTTCAGATGATTGCTCTACCTCTGACCTACTTCCCTGTACAACGTTTCCTACCTTCCTCACTCCCACATACTGCACTGAAGCATTATTCCCAGAACATTTAGGCAGTTGAAGAAGACACAATGCAGACCATGAAGAGTTTCTCTAACTTAGTCCAGCTCCTATCTAGCCTATAGCCATACGCCATCACACCAGGCTGGAGGATGATTGGGGTCCCCTGCCTCAAGGTGATCTAATGGTCCGAGGGGATTAGGGATGCACTGGAGGAGGAAGAGCAGTCTATAGACTACACTGTAAAAATAACTGTTGAATCTACCAGAGATCCTGGCAGTATGTTGGTACAAGGAATCTCTGTGTAAATAAAGATGTATCTCTAGAAAATTTGGGACAAGGATTCTGCCGTTATTTTTATGACATTTCTTTTTCAGAGGAGCTTGGATAGGGAGGGGGCGAGAGGAATGTAGGGTGGGGGGAGGAATAAGGCACAATACCAGAGCTGTGTGTGCAGAGCCAGATGTTCGATATACCATCCAACCCATATAAGCACCCAGCTGCTTATAAATTTAAATACCCCCTTAGTCCAACCTTTATCCAAAACAGGTGCTTATTTGATACCCCCAGTGCTTATCCAGACCACCATGGTACATACCTTGAGAAGCTACATTATATAAATTTGGGCAAAAAGCAGATTGCCTAAAGTAACCCAGTCAACAAGTTTAAGATAAAGTGATTTAGGAACTTAAGGAAAGTGTATACCCCCCTCCTTTTTTACATTTTCTGAATATTCAATGGCATATAATTTTGGTAATTTAAATCAGAGATTCACACATCATACCTCATTTTGACACCCTAATTTGTTTCTCTTGATTTGTGGTCAAAATGAGGGTTTATCTATGAGTCTCTGATACAAGTTTACTAAATTATTTAGAATCTTATATACAGAAAAAAAAGCAGAAAAGAAGGCGGGGGTATACCCTATCCTTAGGCAACATCAAACAGAACTGGGAGGCCCAAATAATATTGAGTTCTGTCAAGTAGCAGAGACTGAATATTTTTGCTTGGTTATAGCTTTAAATAAACAAAGTCCCCTGGTCCTAGCACAAAATATGAGCACTTACTTATATATTAATGGTCAACATCTCCTGGCACTTATGATATCTAGGTGTTTATCAACATCTTGCAGTGAGAAGTGCTCAGCATCATGGCATGTGTCCAAATAGGGAGCATAAGTCTCGTGACTTATAAACCATGTCATAAAAAAAGATTCTGATTTGGAACTAAAATGACCAATATTTGAATTGACCTAGAGGCCGACCATATATGAAATCTTTAGGGTCTACCCTCATTCTTAAAAAAAGTTATGCTAGGCCTAAAAAAATCTCCTATCCTTCAAGCCTGTGTGCGATAATATGCTAGGCCTTGAATGCGTGGTCACGTGACGTGACTTAGTGTCTAGACTTAGGTCTAGTGGTCACCAGCACCATTTCAGTTTGCTTGTTCATGTGTACTATGTCATTATGGGCATCAGATAATGTTATTAATTACCACTCTCAACTCTCTCTGAGAAAACTTTGAATAAATTTATCTGGTGTGCCAAGATCTTTGCAATATGAGTGTACATAATACTGTCAAGATGAGTTCACACTATGGTGGAAAATCTGAATATCGAAACTCAGTCAGGTTTTCCAAATCGACCACAGATTTCTCATGAAGTAGAATTAGGACATGCATACATACAGCAAATAAGATTACACCATCATGGAATCTTACATCAGGAAGAACTTGGGAGGTTGGCATTTCAATAAGAAGCTACTGCCTACCTTCATGACCTGTCCCTTGTGGCAGGCAGTTAGGTGCAGATCTAGAGATAGCATGTGGATTTAATATATATGGGAAATAGGGATGGTGGGGCAGGATGGCAGGTACAGACCAATTGCATAATTATCTTAGATCTAAGATATAAGAATTAAAGTAGCTGGCTCAGATTGGCTTGAGAGGCTTAAAACTTTTGAGGCAACCTGATGCCCCAGGTTCAAGCGGTGTACACTCAATGGGGGCCTTTTGTGGGAAAAAGGGGAACTAAAGTGAAGAAATGTCATGGACTGAAAAACCTATCTATCTGATGCATTTACAAGACTTTTGGACGGAGGGGAATAAATCCATCCATATACTGACTCATTGGCTTTTGGTTTTCTGAATTCACAATGTTAGTGAACTCTGAATGATTTACTCACCAGGGCTGCTTTCATGCATTATACTGACCGTACAGGATTGATATAGTCCCAGAGGGTTGGCATGATGCTCCAATTAAGTGCTGGTGAGCAGTCTTGCCAGCACTTCATAGGTGCATCATGCTGACCAATGGGCATGATGCACCCTTGTATTAGCAGCCCCTGTTATTGCCTTTCTCAGAGGCCATTTGTAAGGGTCATATTTCTTCAAGATAAAGCTGGATGTATGCCTTTAAGATAAGAACCATAATCAGTTCTATGGAGGTCATTCCAGCACTGATGGCTCTATACCATTGGATGCTCATCCTTTACATTTACCCTTTAAGGGCAATAAAGTAGAGGGATACACAGTATTGCAGACCTGTGTTCATTAGCCAATGCCCTAGGAATGAAAGCTTACAATTCTCTTTCTAAGGGCATTGCTATTGGTGAGGGCAGCTAATTGACAAGATCTCTAGTTTTTGATAACAGTCATTGAATACATCATTAGGAACAGATCAATCCAAAGGTGTTGCATGATTGTTCATAATGGTAAGCCATTTTGACATTTCATCCTGAAACGCAGTTCTAGGTATGAGACTATACTACTTCTTCTCCTCTAGTAAACATGGGGAATGATTGTGGATCTCTGAGAGAAAGGTCACTAATAAATACTTACTAATCCAAATGATCTAGACCATAGATCATTGCAGTGTAAAAATCATGAAATCACTGTCAGGCTAAAGTGCTGGTTCCACTACTGTCAGTCAAGGGATTTTATCTTAATCCAACTGAATTTTTCTATGCTATGTGGAATCAAAGCTTGACGCTGACAGCATCCTGGTATAATCACCTAACCAAACACCTAATAGCCTACATGTTTACAAACTGTCCTGTTTACATGAAAGGCATATTTCCAGCACCAGCCAGATGCTTAATTCTCAAGAGTCTGGCCAACACAAACATGAGAATCATTCAAAATTATTTCTTCCCACTACAATAACACTACGGTATTACTCTTGAAGGGGTGGCTGGGTTCAAAACAAATCAATCAAGAAGGTCCTGCAAAATTTTGGATTTAGGGAGTTCCCAGTGTAATGGGTTGTACACAGAGGTAGGCACATCGTGGTTACGTTTTTTAAATGGCGTGAAGAGGAAATCGGTTATCAAAATCCTGATAAAATATTCATATCACACATTAAGTGGACATTAAACTGAACAGGTGTCCTGAATTCAGGCTATGTGAACCAGACATGTGTAACTAGGAAGCTATAGACTTGGCAGTACAGCAACCTTTTGCTAAAACCATTTATGGTTACCTGTTATGTCAGCAAAGGTGCTTTATGGCGACAATGGAGCATTAACCTGGAGGAATTGTACAGCCCCCAAGGTGTTAATCTGTTACCCATAAAGTTTCATGCAGGCGAAGGAAACATGTGATCCATAAAGATCTAACAGGTTGTAAAGCAGTTGCTGGGACCTCATTATAGCACAGACCTAACCTTATCTGGCACTACTCAGCATGAAGCATGTGGCACATGGGGAGCAAGGGGAGCAGGGTATTTATTCACCTTCTGTCTCTTTACAACATCAACATGTCATTATCACCATCATCATCTACTTACTGTGTTCTGGCAGTGTGATGTGGGGCCAAGGCAAATAATAGATTCCTCCTTGCAGAGGGTTCATCTTAATGTGTTGGACACCATGATACATTCATTAATCACAGGCCTATGTGGGTGAGTCTGTTCTCCTGCAGTTTAGTGGTGCATCCCCAGCCCTACCCCTAGCACTAATGTACAGTCAATTTATTCTCTCAATCATACAACTGATGTTAAGTAGATAGGAAGGCAAATTCACTCAAATTTGTTTTTCCAATGGTTCTTTGGCCAGCACGTTTCCCAGTTTGATTCTTTGTTAGAAGGACCTTTTCGGGAGTATATGAGATATTTTCTCCCTGGTCTGTTCATGTTGGTCTTGTGAAATAAAAACCATTGTGGAGTCCCTATCAAGCATCTGAGTTGAGCCTTAATTTGAATACAGATCTGGTAAATGGTTCTAACAGTTTGTGAACAACACTGCAGTCACTGCCAGACCGGCGGAAATTGCCAGACTGCCGGACCCTATGTCTGACTGTGATTGTGGAGACTTGGGCTACATTTTAGTTTATTGGCTTGCAAATTGGACTCGTATGAAGGTTTCTACAGCCCAAAATAAAATACATTACTGTTTGTTAAGAGCTAAATGATTAAAATGATGAGTTAATTCTTGTTTTTCATTATTTCCTTCCTAAAAATGACAATCATGAGGTATTCGATCGTGCCAAAATCAACCTGGGCTTGCAGAACAGTAAAATCTGCATGACCAAATGGCCTGCGAATAAAGACATGTTTTGTATAGACTGAGTGACACTGGCTTGATGCACTATTACAATAGGGCCTACTGCTCAGATACATGACAGTTTCACTCTGGGAGTTTCACACAGGTACATCCTCATGCTAAAACACAATGTTATCCTCTATTATTGTGTTATTAAACTGATATTATTTACTTGTATCTTCTGCAGGTGAGTTTGATAGTCCACCCCTATCTATATCGACCTCATGTTGTAAGTACAAAGAAAAGCTGCAGTTCATACATACCACACCTTCATGTCCCTTTCTCAAGGCACCCTCACCATCCTTAGACTGACGTCCACCAGCATAGCTATAGCGTGTTTACTACATGGTGTGAAGTGATAACGCTCTGCCAAATGGCACCTGGAAGGTTGTTTGGCACAGGTTGATACATGGATAAACTGTAGTGTAGTACACTCTGTAGTAGTCCTAGACTGTAAATGTTCTTTTCAAAAGATGCTACTCTATAATAGTCAGCTATTATCATTTATCAAAGAATGATGCTCAATCACTTTACTCCCTTTTTTTACCTTTATACCTTGGTGAGGCTCTGATGAGTACCTGGCTAAAGTGTCAGCTCCACAGACGTCTGTCAGGCCAATTGTCACTAACCTGATGCTTAAAATAATAGAACAAATTGGTTGGTTTGCAAAGAGTTGCCTGAGCTACAGCTGTGGAACCAGCGCTTTACACTACATCGGAGCATCATGTCAACCATTTTGTAACTCTTTAGGTTCTGGCACAAGCAATATGCATACTAATTTGGGTTTGGGGCCAGAGGAAGAGGCCAAACCAGAAACCTGCCTTGAAACGTAAACCTTTGATCACAGAAAGTAGTCCTGGATCTGAATGATGATCCACATTCCAAAAGCCTCACCCCACTCTGAAGGATCAACCTATTATTGTTTATTGACATAGATGTCTCCCAGCACATGTATACCCCAGCAAGAGATACCTGACCAGAGACCCAAAGGTACTTCCTGAGGAAAGTGATGCTTCCCCCCACATGGCCTCTACATTCTTTGAGGGCAGTATCATACCTAAGTCCATGCTTCTTTGTCATCACAATGCACTTCATTCTACTCACCAAAAAACTGCATTGATTGATAAGTCATGCCCCTTTCATGTGAGCGGCCCAACATATTAGGGTCAGCGTGGTGAATGAAATCTGGACTGGCAAGTAACTCACCAGTACTACATGTAACCACAATGACTACAAAAAAGCTAAATGTATTAATGACCACCAAAAGTTTAAATTTCTACACCATGCAGCAAGGGCCACAGATATGAGGAAAACTTGACATCTCTGAGCTGTCAAAACTACAGATTTGATATAATGCAATACCCGTGTTTTGAATAATGTGATTATTCATTAAGTTACTAGCCACATAATTATACTAGTTTCACCCCAAACCTACATTATAGCTTTGAAAGGCAGGGCCTAGGTTTCTATTAAACTGTTTAACGATTGTTCATTAGGAAACTGTATAGCATATTCATGATATTCCCTAGTCAGACATTGACCTGGTACAGGTTTATGCATTGAATGGGTACCTGTCTGGAATAGGTGCAGGTGACATAGTGGATTTTGAATTGGAAGTTTAAGGGGGTGTGTGGTAGATTCAACTGTCGTTACTCAGAATGTGCACTAGGTACCCTAATACAGCCCCCGAACACCCTCTCCCGACACACACACAGGGATCCCTAAATAAACTCATAACCCAAATCTGTTGTCAATAGGGATTTCCTATCTAATTTGAAACCGGTATTCAGATGCAATGGCTGTTAAAATCATGCCATTCACCCTACACCCCGTCTGACCTCTAGCTCTATCTTCATCGACCTCTACCCATTTGTTATTCTGGGATGCTTATTGAGCCTCCTGCCTATATCTAGACCTGAAGGACCATTCTCAGGATCTCTAGACTTCTTTAAATCATAGTGGGACCCTTCACTCTAATTCCATTGCAGACACACATGTAAAAGCCAGTAATGACTGAACTAGTATGACTGCCCTACTAAACCCTACACGCTAAGAAATAAAGGTTGAATCTACCAGGGGTCCTTCCAAAACTAAACAGTTATCTAATTACAGTGAACCAGTGTGGTTTCTACAATGAAGCCCTAAATGGCAGTATGGTGGTTAAGGAAATCTCCATGAAAATAGCAATGAATCTCTGGCATCTTTGGCACTAGGACTTAACTGTTGTTTTTTTTTTTTATAACAGTTTTTACATGTAATTACTTCTTGTACAGTCATTGTGCAATTCATACAATAACCCACTCTAATCTTCTGGGTTCAAATAGCAATGGTTGTGTTTCATATTGAGAGAGGACCTCCAGAGCATACACATGCCCTGAGCTGCATCCTAATACCATGACACCACGGGCCCTGCTCTCATCGTCTGCCCGCACTTTAGGGCTTCATCCAGGATTGGCTTACATGTGTCCTATCCTAAAGGTCTATCCCTGTACATGATCCTCTTGGTCCTGTGATAACCCTATGGGTTACTCCTCATCTATCTGGTCCTCAACACTGAATCTTCTGGGTCCTGTTTAGGAGGGGGGCATTGGTAATAGTAGAAGGGTTTTCGATGTGAGGAGCTCTTGGTTTGATATTCACTTTCTAAAAAGAAGGCTATTCATCCACCATTGTTATTTTGAAATAGACAAAAACACAAGTAGATGGGGTAGATGCCACAGATTGTGAAGGTGAATGAATCAGACCTTAGTGGGATTGCAGTGTGAGTATTAATGTAAGGCTAAACCTTCATATCATGTCACATCTAATTTAAAGTCTGCTTCAAAGTTTAATATTATAAACATTGCAGTAGACTTTTTTTAACATGATACTATAGAATGCTAGAGTTTTGATCAACCATAGAAGTACTTTATTTCCTATACCATCTTCTTGAACAGGTTCAATTCTACATTCTAGTAAAACTTTGTTTGACATTTAAGTGAAACTTTGTGGCAAACAAGTATGATTTCACATATTCTTTAGCCCGTATATGGCAGTAGACCCTACTAAGTCTGAATGGAGTGGTGATATTTACTAGACCCCTCTCAAAGAATTCACATTCCTTGCCCTCTCCAAGAGGCTTTAACCATGGGAATTGTTGTTACAGGTGCTGATACAAGTATTTTAGTTCTTGGCGTTGGCACAGGCATTTATAACAAATATAGCAGAAGTTTTGCAAAGTGGCTATCTGGTGATATAAATATTGAGGAGTGGGTGAATCAAGAGTTTCTAGTCAGGGCATCTATAGTCAATGATATTTAAGCTTGGTCACTGAAATACATAAGCAAATGTCCACGACCAGTGAATAATTTTACAGCATATTCACCAAGGTGGGGCTGCCCGTATTCAACGAAGCCGTTATACGGCTGAGTTCACTGGAGTGGACTTTTGCATTTATTATATGGCCCACAGGTTTAAATTGCTTTTAAATAAAGGATTTCAACAATATTTACTGGTTTTGAAGGCATAGACTCGTCCCGGTTTGCTTTGATCCGCCATGACACCTTGCTCGACGAAATTGGTCACGTGATACGGAGCTAGCTGCTACTTTTAGTTTTGATATAAATGTTCCTTGCGCAGGGCAATATCTTCTTTTTTAACATGGCGCTAACACTTAGATATACCTTAAACCATTCATAACATATTATTTAACTAGTTCAATCATTCTTTTTTTGCGTAAAACTTCTAATAACCATACCTAAATACGAAACTAGTTAGCTCTGTATAAATTTCAAAATGGCGCTGCCGAATATGCGAGGATCGTATTCCACCCCCCCATTTGAATACGGAGTAAGTAGTACTAATCTATAGTGTCGTCGATATTAGCCATATAATAATAGGCTTTATTCTGAGCTGCTGTCTTTTCTTTCGCACTGTCCTTTTATACAATACAGATCATCATGTCAAAGCAGTGAATACTGAGGTATGGCTACATGTTCAAATATCTTACACAAAGGTGAAGTGTTAACCCTGTCAATCTCTGAACATGTGTCTGATGGCGTGTTACATCCTACATTCCCATAATTACTAAAGATTTTGTTGGTTAGTTTGTAGCTATTAGTATTGCCATAATGATCCCATGTCTGATAAGCTGTGAATGATGTGTACAATCCGCACCATAGGTCATCACCATGTCAACTAGATATTCATATGCTCGCCACCTTCATTTCCTTTACTAAAGGGAAAAGGCGCAGAAAGCTACTAGTTCAAATTGCCACCATTGTCTTGGCAGGCTGACATTTTGAAGGCAAGAACCAGGGCTATAATTTGCACTACAAAGTTCTGGTACCTATAAAACAGCAGTTGACCAATGCTAGCATAATGTCAGCTGCCTAAATGGCAAAGCTAGACTAAAGACCCGACTTCTTTGTACTTCCTTTGAGTGTGCTTTGCAGGGAATCACAACAGCAGTCCTACAGTTTTCTAATCCAGACGATTGCTTAATCAGCTGGTTATTTTCTAAGAGACTGGGGATTGTAATAAACCAACCAGTTTGTATTTGCTATCAAGCATATAATTGCAAAATGCCTACTCAACAGAGCAAAATTAGTGATTCAAATGGCCTGTCTCTATGGAGTTGGCATTTTATATAGTTAAAATGATTTCCTTTGACTATTATTGAAAAGAAGAATATATATAAAATGAAGTAAGATGAGGTGTGATACTATTGAGACCAGTAAACACCACATATTGATCTAAATACATGTCCCACCCTGTCCCACCCTGTCTGACTAAGACATGAGTGACTGGTCACATTCTGTGAGTAGCAGGTTAGAAACTCAATTTTACAATGTGAGCCATTTTGCTTCAATTTTCGATCAGCTGGTCAAAGAGCTATATGAAATGTCTCGTCAGAAATGCTTTTTTCCCTCAGGGTTTAATATAGATATCGGGCTTTCAATAACAAATCATCCAAACTTATCAATTAGGACAATGGTATGGCCTCCTATGTGTGTATCTTATATATACAGTATTTTTCCTGTTTGTTTCCCCTTGTATAATCAGATTATTAGACCCAGGTGCACCAGCATCACCACACAGAGAAGTAACCTGATCAACATAGCATGTGGACCCTTATCAAAAATAGCCAACTTATCACTGCAGAAGGAGCCCACATCTGGTCAGAGGTCCTCTGTACCTAATCCTCTAGAGACTCAGGAAGACTTTGCAGGTGTGTCAGAATGTCAGAAGGCACATTACAAGCATTCTACCCCCACCCCTGTGAAAAGCAATTGTCATTAAACAAAATTATTCCCTACAGGTACATCTATAACATGGGTAAACTCCTCTCTCTCTCCTTGCTTTTACCTTATTGTCAATGGACCATTCTGGGTATTATTATTATTTTTCATATTTACTACATTCTTCGCCATATAAAGCCTAGGCTCTGCCCATGATCCACACTCAATAATCTCCTGTATTCCTCAATAGGAACCAGGATCCTTTAGTCATCACAAACACACTTCCTCTATTAGACTCTGTGACATAAGGTACAAGGATGTAATAACATTCCAACCCTATCTACTCAGTCCAACTGGAGGAAGTGGGATCCACCCGTGGTGCCATATTTGGAATGAGAGGATATTTCACAATCTCCTCTCAATCCTCATTAACATAATCTACCCACAGGTGACACTCTCTCCTTATGACATGTGTCACTATTCTATTGAGCCACATGTACAGAACATTTCACAACACTGTGAGCTGCTCAGGCCCTCAGTATATAAGGTAGCTTGAGCAGCTCCCAGTCATCTATTCCAAGCTATCTATTCCAAGCTATCTATTCCAAGCTATCTATTCTAAGATCATCTCTCCCAACTTACACCTTACACCTATACCTAGAACCTACGACAGGTTGAGCTATAGGATCGGAGGCAGAGCTTAGATCTTGGCGAGTGTTATCATTGTTATCACCTTTATGAAACACTCATGTCAGCTATGCAATAAAAGGATCAACTGAACTTCCCTGGATTCTGTGTACATTCACTTCACCACATGTAACCGTCCGTTGACACGATGGTGGATGAACCCTCCAAGAATATCCCACTACCAACCTCTCATTAAACATGAGCAATAGTGAGACATCACCTAAGGAGCCAGCTTCAGAACAACGCACCTTTACATCACCTGGGCTAGACGCGCCCAACCATTCCACAAGTGATACTACACACCACCTCCAGAGGCAAACTTCATCACCTGCAGCCTTCAAAATGATCCAATTACATCCATCCGACACACCACCCCTGGTAGGAGCTATACAGCGCCAGGATCTGACGCTTACAGCGGCAGCCCCAGGAGCAGCCGCAATGATTAGGATTCAGGGAACGGAACTACAGCACCTATAGTCACCGCCCCCCACCCTACAGGACCCGACCACACGACCGCCCCCCACTACTCCAGAAGTTAACTCTCAATTGACTCTCACACCTCCAGGACTCTTGCACTGACAATGAGCACAGCCAGGATACCTCGATTCTGGAGCCTAAAAGCAAGTCTGGTCAATATGGACAGCAAGGTAAGGCCATTTTTGTTGATACAGAATTGACTAAGAGTGCAGTATCTGTTAACATGGACAACCACTTGTATAGAGCTCTCATTGATTCTGGCGCCTCCTTGATTTTATTAACCAGAAATGGTTGATAGAATAGCAAGCACACATTTTGAAATATGTTAGGAACCTTAGACTCACAGTGTTACTGGCTGATAAAACCCCTTTTTCCTCCAAAAACATCCTACAATGTCTATAATCAGAGTATAGGCATTGCCCCCCCACCGCCCCCCACCCCAGCCCTACACCCCAATCTATTATTCCTAACAAACCCACCCATGGTAACCTTCTTACCACCCCTTAAAACAGACATACATAGAACCAATTAGACACTACAGGCATATTTTCTTCGTGTAATAGATGTTCCCTCTCCATTTCCCATATATTATTTCAATGGAGAGTACTCATTAGAACCACCAAATTCACCTTTTTTTTATGTTTTATTTTTCCACAAAATTCCAATTATTCCCTCCAACACATCAAAACCTTAGTACTACAACTAAGTGGGTGACATTGCCAAACATTTTATTTAATTTTCTGAAGGCTCAGGCAGCCGTAAACTGGATGATCTGGTTGGCACGCCACATAAATTACCCACGGTCACAGCGTACGCTCAGTTTGTGTCCCATTAAATTGGGGCATGCATGCACCGGTTTGTTACAAGCTCAGGGCTCCTCTATACCCTAAGGTATTACCAAATGACGGCCTACTGTAGGAGCGCAGTTCTCTTGCATCCTGATCCGTGTTTATACCTCTGTTTACCATCGGTACTGGAATGTTTGGTGAGACACTTAATCAAATAATTCAGCACAGTTCCCTGCTGTGTTATCATAACAGGAACAAGTGCACCCCTGGTAAGCTGACTAATCTCAGCACCACAGCCACCACCCCCCTCTTAATTATGTCCAATATTCAGATCATCCAATGATCATCCGTAGCCCCTCAATTTGCATATTCCTAAGGCCTTGATATATGCAAAAACAACCAATAGCTAGGCCTCGTGCCATATATGGGTGAGACATACCTCATCGGGAGGCATGTAATGAGGAATTAGCCAACCTCATGAAATGCTTATAAGCCTCACCCTACCCCCATCGTTCCCACTCCCTAAACAATATACCAAACTTACCAAACCCAGTCACCATTTGGAGCAAGTATCCGGAGACCACAGGGCCAAATGCCGAGGCTGCCATGCAACCAGCCCGGGTAGGTTTTTGTCTTATGTGTCCATTAGTAGCGTCATCAATCGTTCTAGCATGACAATGGTGGATTATGCCATCATGTGACCCAGATACCCATTACATGCCAATGGTAGTGTGCGCCCAGAGTGCTTTGTAAAATGTGATAGTTGAATTCGCAGTCCACTTCATGCCCTTCTACGACGACCTGACCACTTTAGATCTTACTTATCAATCTTTTGGCAACACCCCACCCACCCCACCCACCCCACCCACCCCACACACAACCCATCCTACCTCAGATTACCCATTTATTTAATACTAATTTTCAAGCCTTAAGGCACCAAAGTCACATGGACTCAATCCAGGGTGGACCATCCATAGCCTTCTAGGCCCACATGGCAAATAGGAGCAAGGCCATGGATCTGTTTGGCAAGCTGTTCACTGTTATCAAGCCAAACGCCCCCACCACTGTATTGAACCATCTTAGCTCACTAGTCACTAAACCTCTTGCAAAAAGTCAGGGTAAAAATACATCAATTACTAGCCATAGATTAACCTAACAAGCTAGTCTATTTTAGAAGTTATGCCTAACAGTGTCCCATTAGCAACACAGCCCAAACAACAACCCCCCAAAATTTTGTATAAAACTTTTCATTTTTCCGACCCAATATTCACTGCGCCCCACACCCCACCTTTTTCTCTCACACAAAACCAAGTCCCCCCCACTCAACCACCCAAGCCCTATTTCCCCCCCCAAATCAAAATTCGTATGAGTCACTATTGCAGATGAGTACATGTGCACTGGCAAAAATCAAACCAAACCGTTTTGTCAGTATACCCATAACCATAACAACGGGGGAATCACCCATTCTATTTATAGAACAGGTGTCCCCACGCTGTAATAGTGGATGCTCGGCGAAGTTTAGCCACGGCATCGTCCCCCGATCCGATCCACTCATGTCAGCTATGCAATAAAAGGATCAACTGAACTTCCCTGGATTCCGTGTACATTCACTTCACCACATGTAACCGTCCATTGACATTATGGAAGAAAGAACTGCAATAATCTGATGAAATCCATTGTATATCATACCCTGTTCTGTGAACCCAGGTGCTTCCAAGTAAGAGAGAAATTTCCTTCCTATTATTTTTCTATCCCATATAGTCCAGGTCTTGAGTAGGAATTACAAGTAGTTCAAATCCCAGATCTCAGATATGTGCTTTTTGGTTCAAAGCGACCCTACTGTATATATGCAAAGTCACCCCATCTACTGCCTCAGAGATTCTTGTTTTTTTTTGCCTTCAGTCCTATGTCACTACCAGATCATTCCCAACATCTAGAAAGATTCATTTTATATAAACATGTATATATACATATATATATATATATATATATATATATATATATATATATATATATATATATATATATATATTCTTACCCTTTTAAGACATCTTAGCCATTTGTTTACATGATGCATAAATGAGTTGTGCATTGCTCAGGCAGTTCACTCATGCATCATGGTGATGCTCATAGAATGTATCAAAGGCACACTTTGACAAAAAAGGTTGTCAAAATGTTCTCTGGCAAATTTGAGGCAAAGCTTTTGCCCTTATCTTCAAAGATTCCATGTAACAAAGGGCTTTACTGGACTCTTTTCTACCACCTCCTTTTCAGAAATTACACTTCTTCCCTGCAGCACAGATACATGATTTAGTGTATGTCTTACAGGGGTGTGGTAGATTCAATAGTCACTTCTTAGAGTGCATTAAGTACCATGCCACCCTTAAAGGCTTATCTTAATCTTAGTGATAGAGTAGACAAGTAAATGAAAAAGATATAACCTAACCTTCACCTCGCCTCTATACAACATGGATGCTCTCAGGCAAGTATAATCAGAAAAAGTCACTGTATTTATCTGAATACCTTCTCAAACATCTGTTAGATTATATGGATGTCTCGGGAGGAAACACAAAAACCTACATGGATGGTATTATATTTGAGTAGTTAGCCCTTTAGAGGCCACTGGTGGATTCATGCACCATGCCATTATCCCTAATTATGAGGTTGATACAGTTTCAAAGGGCCAACATCATGCACCGATGGAGTGTTAGAAAAATAACTCACCCATGTTTCATTAGGGCATCATACCAATGAATATGCATGAAACATGAATGCACTATTGGCCGTCAAAGGTTGAAGCATCACATATAGTGCATAAATGGATATTTCACTAAGGCTATTTAATGCATTATGTCAGCCCTACAGGACCCATCCACTCCTGAGGAGTTGTTCAACGAGCCAGTCCAATGCTGATGGACTCAACAGCACTGCATTGCTGTATCATATGTTGGTGAAGGATCACAAGCTTGTGGCAATACTGTGGCCCATAAAGGTTTATATAGGTCTATGTTTAGGGTATAGAAGAACTGAACATTTCAATTGTCAGGAGATTTTAAGTGTCAGTGCCTTATCCAATAAGGCTGTATAGGGCCCAAGGCCATGTTCAAGGAGACAATTAGAGGTTGGTTTATAGATAAGGTACACGTTATGAGCCAAATGGCCAAGGGATCTCTCCATATAGACTGGTTGTAATGATCTGATTAGATTCAAAGTTCTTCATGCCTACTTGTCGGCATGAAGAACCATATTTATGGAATGCTAGGGAAAAGTACTTTATAGGAGCATCATTCTCAAAAGGTACATGATACATAAATGTACTAATTAACCATTAATGGCTAAAAGCATTTTATAACCAATTAGATGTGAATAATGAGATGAAAATCAAAAACTTAGTACTGGAGTGGGAGTAGTTTTCCTTATATATGAATAACAAAATCTCATAGGTATTACAGTGCCAATTACGCCCCCCACCACCAGTGTCATACAATGTTTTGATTGCTCCTGCCCACTACATGACTTCATTGAATTTAAGAATCTTGTAACAATGTAACATGAAATCAATACAGAACTACTCCTAGGCATATTGTGGTCGATACACCTGAACCACAATGTACGCCATGATTATTTAGGCTTGTCTATATATGGGTCCCTGTGATTTTATGATCGCTGTTTGAATCGGTACCCATGTTATTATTTTGCGGTGCCAGGGGAAAGGGAGGGGAAAGATGACCATGGAAGAGGAGATTGAATGGTGGTGGGAGGGTGTGTGTGTAGGTTATAGGGGGATTAGGCCTATAGATTCAGATAGGCCAGCCTTAAGCTCCCTCGAAATCCTAGTATAGAAAGGCCAAATCTTCTCTGTATATTAGATGAGTGTATAAAGGCCCAACCCTTCAACGGCTGACAAAGCATTATGCCAATTGGGCATGATGCATAAGTGCAACCTCGGAGACAACAAAGTTGGTACCGTTTCCTGAATCCCTGCATCATACTTGCCCGTAACGTATCGGCAAAATATTTATGATAATAATAATAATGTAAAAGTGAAGCACTAACAAGTATCAATTTTGATCACTAAGCTGACAAATGAAATTTTAATGTTAGTTGCCTGTCCTGGTTTCTTTAGATCTGTAATCATAATACACCAATGCATTCATTGATGGTACATTGATGCATTATGCAGATCACCTTGGAGTGTATCGATCCTGTAGGGCCATCATGATGCATGCTCAAAGCCTTTGCTGCATCATGATGATGAATGGGTACGACCAATTAAAGCACTGCACCTAAACACCATACCATCAGTAAAGGGGCTATCCACCTTTGGTCAGCCCTTATCTCACTCCCGAATACTGCACTGAAACAGCATTGCCACAAGAAAGGCAGTGAACTGAAGAATAATACAGCCCTTAAAGAGTTTCTTCAACTTAGTCCAGCTCTTGTCTATAGCCAGAGGATGATTGGGGTTCCCTGCCTTCAGGTGAACTGATGGTCAGAGGGGATTAGGGAGGCACTGGAGGAATGGAGAAAGAGGGGGAGGAGGATTTGGAGTCTATATGACTCAGTATGGAGGCCTAGTGGAGCTGCCATTTTGAATTTCGCTGGTTGAGGTAAACCCCACTGATAAGACATACCATGATGGGTACCTTGTCCCTGGTTAACACCAACTTCCAGTGACATGCTGGTCCCATCTTACCACTGTGTGTCACCAGAACCAGCTCAAGACTAGCTAATGGCCAATAGAGTAGGATGGGTGTGGGGAGGGAGTGAGGGGATCGTGGGGTTGTGGGAGGAGTTGGGTACAATACCTGTGGGTGGGAGTCAGATGTTGGACATACCGCAGAGACTTGTTATTGCTGTGAAAACTGCCCTTAGTGCAAAGGGCATTAAGGTCCGTATGTATTTCCAGGACATGTGACAAGATTTGTATGAATTTGGGTTAATAGCTTATTGCTTAAAGTCACCTATTTACCAAGTTTAAGATAAAGAGATTTTGGCACTTCCAACATAAAAAAAAAACCCAAAAAGTTTTAAGCATGACAAAACATGGGCATATATTCTATGTATATGCTAACAATTAAGGGATATTTTAACAACTTCTGGCACTTACAATATTCGGTGTTTATCAACACCTAGCATTAGGAAGTGGCAACATGGCATGTGTCCAAATCAGGGTAAGGCGACCCTAAGGAGAGGGTGTGGGCGATGGGGAGTCTGAAGGGTGGGAGGTGAGGCGCTGAGTTAGAGTGGACGTTGGGATTGCTTAGGCAAATCTGTGAGGAGGAGCGGAGAGGAAGCAATGTCGTCTTGGAGTATAGTTTCCCACATTCTTCTATCAATGTCACCAATTTACTCCCATGTTCCTATGTCTAGTGGACACCAGCACTATTTTGAGTTTGGTGGCTTGTCTGTACTATGTCATTATGGGTAGCAGGCAATGTTATTACCACTTTCATCTCTATCTATATTTATTGGGTTCGCCAAGACTCTTTGCAATACTCCAGTGCATAAAAGAAAGTGTAATGATAAAACCTTCCTGGTGGGATAGAGAAACTCAGGCAGATTTCCCAAACTATCCATGGATTTCTCAGGAAGTAGGCATATCTAAAATTTTTCATGCACTCAAAAACAAAAAGAAATGTCAGGAAAATATTGGGGGCATAAATATGATCCTACCTTCATGACCTGTCCCTTGTGGCAAGCAGTTAGGTGCAGAACTAGAGATAGCATGTGGATGTATGATAGAAGCAATGAGCATGTGATATAGGGACGGTGGGGCAGGATATCCATTTACAGACCGAGTACATAAATATGGTGGATCTCCAATATAGGAATTAAAGTAGCTGGAGCTGATTGGCTTGGGAGCCTTAATACTTTAGGGGCCACCAGATGCCCCAGTTGCAGGTGGCGTACACAGTATGGGGGTATCTTGTGGGGAAAAGGGGAACTACAGTGAATATGTATCATGGAATGAAAACCTATCTAGGGTAGAGTGACCTTGAGTCGTCCATGTACCTTGAGTAAGCCAATTTCCTTGTTTCGTGGATCCAAATTCTAATACTAGATGGTCATTTCAGTGGATTCCAACCTATCTACCTCGATAGCATAGGGGGAGAGGTAGATGTTGCTACTTTACAATTTTGGTTAATTCAGCTCCAGCTTCCTTGACCAGCTGTTTATAATTGTGGACCCAAGAGCATTATTTTCACTGTGGCAGGTGGGTTTCTAACAATTCCTCAAACACTAAGAAATATCAGCAGTAAATAATGAAAACTTGAAAGCCTGAGACCTCAAGATAAATTTCACCTCCATGGTCAGGTGCCCCTTCTAGGTTTGCCTCTTGTAGCAGAGACCCTAAAATAAGTTATAGCTTTCACAATGGTCCAGGTGGATGACTCATGGGCACTTTACCCTATCTGATTTTTGAGACATGTGACAGAGAGGAATAAAGCATTCCATACCGACTCAATGACCTTTGGTTTTCTAAATTTCCAAAGTCGGTGAGGTTTAGTTTTATTGCATGACAATTTTAGCGTAAAAATAATAGGGGAGAGCCATAAGGAGACCATGCTTATGCTTAAAAATCATGCTTACATTCAACTAGAATTGTGGTGTACATCATTCATCTTCATGGACTCCATAGGAGTCCATGAAGACTCCTATGGATTGAGTTCTCTTTATTATTGCATCTATTCAACGAAAATGGACGTCCATTTTTGCGGAAAAAGACTATAGAAGTAAAGCTAACCCTTGGGTGGCAGAATGATACCATAAAGTTCATGCTGGCCTAAAAGGGTTAGCTCCTTAAGGGACACTCTAGGTCTCTGTTTCTTTGAAGTGACACACCTATCCACTGATTAACCCGTGCTGCACTCTGAGTTCCTGGATTTATGCTCTGAAAATGTGTCATTCCTCAATATGATCATTAAATGCGAAAGTCTGCATATAAGCTTCACCCTGGGTTCCTACAATACAGAAACCCAATGAAGATCTATATGCTACGGCTTATGGGTAGTGTGTTACAACACTGTGCTGCCACTAAAGGACTAACAGGTAGAAAAAGAAGCAGCTAAGAATGTCCACCACTAGTAGTACCCTCCCCCTGATCTCCTGCTTCCCTCCCCACCAAGCCATATAGCTTTTCTTTACCTCAATTGAGACTGATTGTGACCCTATCCACTCAGCTATTCCTCCCAGGTCTTTATCTAGTAACCCTTAAGGACAAAGGTACATTACTGCATCCTGGCCTTGTTACATGAATGCAGCCCCGGCAAGTAACCTGCCAGGGATGCATTCAAGCATCATGCCAACCCTACAGGGTTGATATAGTTCTGTATGGCATGATGCTCCAAAAAAATACTGCTGAGCAATCTCGCCAGCATTTCATTGGTGCACCATGCTGACCAATAGGGGTGATGGGCCTCTGCATTAGCAGTCCCTAAAGGATTAGCCCCAGTAATTCCCTCTCCCAGAGTCCAGCTGTACAGGGACATATTTCTTCAAGATATAGCTGGATGAATGCCTTTAAGATAAGAGCAATAATCAGTTCTATGGAGGTCATTCCAGCACTGATGAGTCTATACCATTGGACGCTCATCCTTTTGCATTTACTGTAGGGGCCACATAATACAGGGGTAGAATGTAATACAGACCTGCGCCCATTAGCCTAAGTGTTAGGGCGCTGCTGGGCTTGTAACATTCCAACTAAAGGTACTGCTTTTGGTCAGGGAAGCCAATCTTCAAGATGAACTACACGGCTCTAGTTGCCATGGCATAAGTCATTAGAAACACATCAATCCAAATGTGTTGCAAGATTGTTCATGTTTGTAAACTATTTAGTTTCGGCCTCAACCATATGATTTCTGAGAAAATTATAAACATTTCATCTCAGCTCAAAGGTCTAGGTTAGTAACATCAGGTGCTATGCTACTCATCTTCCTCTAGCCAATATTCGGTTTAAGCACTGACTCCACTGCTATCAATTAGGCAAATTATCACTAATCTGATCAATCTTTTCTATACTTTACAATATCATAAATCATCTGATTAGCAAATATTTGCCCAACCAAAGGCAGTGGAACCAGCACTTAAAGATGACCATGTCCTGAAACCATTACTAGACCAAACACCAATTATCCTAGACATGATGACTGTATACCGATCACAGCCTCATGTCTATAGACTGCCGTGTTTACATAAAGGACTAAGCTCCTGCACCAGCCATATGGTTAATTCTCACAAGTCTGGCCATTATTAACGTATCACTCAACAAAATTCTCACTCTCAATCTACATCATCAGTATTTTGGGAGAAGGAAGCAAATAGATTTATCTAATGTTGCTATGTTCTGTCCCAAAATGCTAACAGTATAGTTCTTTAAAGTGGATTTCACTCAACTCCTGCGTTTCCAACAGTAAGAATAAGCGTAATTGAGAAATGCAATGCTGTTACCTTTATTGGCACATAAAACAGTTGCAGTGAAATCATTTTTACATAGGAAAAAAATGCACTAAGGCATACTTCCAAACTTCCTGAAAATAGATTATCCATATAAAGAGAGTGGGACGGAGAGAGAGAGAGAGAGAGAGAGAGAGAGAGAGAGAGAGAGAGAGAGAGAGAGCTATATCATCATAAACTCCATTGATCTCCAAGAAGCCCTAAAGCCATTTTGTCAAAACAGCATGTATATCCAGTACACAAGAGATCAACCTGAAATCATATGTCATAATCATTCTATATGCACGGTCGATGGTTCATCACAGGCATCTACACTTAACGTGTGTTTAGCTTCCTACTTCCCACACACATTGTTGAACCATTCTGTGCATCATAATGCATGAATGACGCCCTAGTTAGTAATTTACTAAGTCCAGGTCTGTAATTGTGACCATCCTCCAATTTTGATACTGTTCCAAGGTATTTTCATCAGGTGCCAATGCAGTGGGGCCAACTTAACAGTACTGCATTGATCACACTGCAAAAGAGAAAATTTTGAACCTAGAGACAGCATAGATGTGGGTGTTAAATGTATAAATATGCGGTTATTGTATATAACTAGTTCCCACTGTAATGGTTAGTCCATAGAGGGGGGGTTGTTTGCTAAATCGTGTAATCATGCACCTGTAATCATGCACTTTATCGAAAGCCTCATAAACCATTCATAAGGCTCATTTAGTGGACACTAAACTGAACAGGTGTCCTAAACTGAATCAGATGTATGTGACTTGGAAGCTATAGACGTGATTAGATAAAGGGCATTATAGTAACTAATCGGTAAAAGCATTTGTGGTGTGACCCAACTATTTTTCCCTTATAAACAAGTTTATCCCAAACACACCATTGTAAATGGATATCAGAAAAGTTAGGAACAGAAAGAAAAATTGATCCGCATCCCTGGCCTGGAGGATATTTTTAAACCGAGCTAATTTACCATATTGAAAAATGCCATGCTTCCCAGAAACCAGTTCCGATGAAATCTATAATTCACATATGAAAAAGCACTGAGGCATACTCCGAACATACTTTGTGAAAATCAACTATAGCAGAGAGGGAGGGAGAGACAGAGCTATATCAGCATAATCCCCATTGATCTCCCAACAACCAATATTTTTCCACGTCACAAACGATCAACATGAAATTATATGTCATCCTCATTCTGTATGCTTGATCAATGCTTCACCCCTGCCGTCCACACTTTACTTTTATTTAACATTTCCGGTGCTGCATAGACCATCAAAACATAGTTCCAATAGGTCGGCATGATTCATAAATACAGCCTGTTCACATAAGCCATCGTGGTTGTATTCATGCACCATAACAACCCTATGGGGTTGTCATGGTGCATGTATAGACCTCTGTGGATGAACATTTTATAACCAGAGACCAAAGCGTTGGAATAATGCACCAATGCAGTGCTTTAGAAATAGCTTTATCTGATTATTACAGACTTAGGTGGCTCATTAATTATGAACAAGTGCTTTCCCAGTGTAATGGTTAGATGTAGGGTACATGGTGGATATAATTGCTAAATGTCGGCCAGAGTAAATTAGTTTCTGCTAAAATATTTGATATGACACATTTAGTGGACATTAAACTAAACAGGTGTCCTACATTGTAACTGTATGAAGAGGGTCAGACATGTTTAACTTGAAAGTAATAAACTTCGAATTGCTAGCAATACAGCAGCTTTTGGTAAAACTATTGGTGTTGTGAAACAAATTAAGTTGATTTTAACTGAAGATGCTTTGCATAAACATAAAGCTGTGGATCAGTGATGCTGACAAGATCATAGGGCTAAGTATTCAGAATATGATGTAGGGTAAACTGCTTATATTCATCCTAATCTAACATATTTTCCCATGGGAAATATATCAATCATTATAAATGGGAAGGCTGCTTGAATGCATAGATATAGCAATCCATTTTACTAAATAGATTCAAGATGCAGTCCTTAAAGGTTTAACACTGTAAAGCACTTGCTACAGCAACCCAACCGATCAGTGTGATCTATCTGCACCCTTCCGCCACTTCCTTCAATGTCTAATTATCCTATAGCCCTGATGATAGCTAGATAATACCCTATAAACCAAGCACTTAATCCCTGTGGTGATGCACTGCGCTTTAATACACTGAGCTCTTCAGATCGGCATAATGCATGAATGAAGCACTGTCAAGGGATGGTTCTTACTCAGTTCCGTCCCATAGAATCCAAATCTGCCTGGGGACATTCTGTAATTTGCATATTAAGGCCCCTAATTTGCCTATCTAATTAGGCCACATAAATTACACTATTAAATCAGAGAACGATAGAATGCATGGCTGAACTTTTTCTAAATTCTCTAAATCTCAAAGGAATAGGGGCGAACAACAAAATTATACTCTTTTGGAATTTTTCAATTAGCCTAATTACCATAATTTATGTGAAACATCAATAAAACGAGGTATTTTCATTTTTTATTTTTTATAAATTCTGAAAAAAAATATAAAAATTTAGTAATAGATCAATGAAACTTGTCAGACCTATGCTTGATAATGGGAAAGATCATGTGAAACTTGGGGACTTTCAGTGCAATATCTGTATCCAATGTGGCTGCCATGTTTCAATACGGCCACCATCAATCTTCTAAAAGCTGTATCTTTGCTTCTAATTATTTTAAAAACTCAAATAGAAATACTAGAATTACTATTTTGGGATCATGGAATCTAAGGGAGTGGTCATTATTTATCAACAGGGGGGGGGGAGGGTGGGTTTGAGGGGGGGTGTAAAATTTTCAGACCCCTCCCGAGGGGGGGCTAAAAACATTTTGACCCCTCTTGAGGGGGGGGCTAAAAAAATTCACCCTCTTTTTAGCAAAAAAGCCCGCGCGCTACTATAGATCAAAGAGGGGCGCGGGGGGCGCAAAAAATTTTGACTGCCGTCGAGGGGGGGGCGTAAAAAATTTCCGCGCGTCCGCGCGAAAACCCACCACCCCCCCTGTTGATAAATAATGACCACTCCCTAATGTGACTATTTTTAAGACTCTCAGGGGCACCCATCTTGGATTTAGAATGATTTATCGCTCGAAAAATATTCCCTCTCTGAAATCTATAAGATCATGAATAAATTATTCTTGACAGCAGCCATTGGAAATATAGTGTAATCTGGCAGTTTGATATATATTGTATAGTTTGGTAGTCATAATGGGTCTATTTCTCTACTACTTCCTATGGAAATTCTCTCTTTGTGATGGGGTCATGATTATTATGTGATAAGTGCAATCCAGGAGCAGGCTAACTTCAATGGGAGCCTTCCACAATAACAATGAATACACCAGAAATAATATTATATGAAGCAAATTATATATTGAGTTGTCTTTTAACTTGCTGCAGGTATGTTGACAGCCTCTGTCCATATATGCAGTAATCAGCAAGCCTGAATGCTGGTGCACTGCCTTTTGATTCTTCATCAAAGAGGCAAGGCTGTGGTTTGATTGGATCTGTCTATTCCCTTGTGTTTAGCCAAGCATACATGATTAGAAAATAAAAAAAAAGCTTTATTTCCTGAATGCATATTGTTGATCCCAACATTCTTGGCATTAATGATAGGAAATAGGGTGCCATCATTTCTAAATCATGTAAGTTCTGCAGCCATTATTGCTCTATGGGCACAAGCATTATAGTGTTATCTTTGTTATGCTGGGGATGTGAATGCCAGTCATTTAGATCTTCTTGATCCAGTTATTTATGTGTAGTCAAGGATTGTATAGCTATCTGTGAGGGATTTCAATTCCAAAGTGGTCAGGGGTTTAAGTGGCATACATACCTAAGAAAATCTGGTATGTGTTAAAATGGTCTGCCTGATACATATACTCTTAAAAGGCAGTGGTCTTTGTCTAGATGGAAAATTGAATTGGTGACATGTGAATGCTTCCCCAGAAGGGTTGGTTCAGGGATTTTACTGTACATTGTCACACCTATTATCATTTATCAAAGAATGATGCTCCATTACTGTGTTCGCTTTTTTAACCTCTATACCTTGATGAGGTTCTGTTTGGTACCTGGCAAGGAATGCATTGCTGCATCATGGACATAACTATGTAACTCTTTAGGTTGTAGCCATAAGAGTATTCATGCATTTGAGGATGGGGTCAGATGAATTCCTGGATCTCACTGATATCCCACATACCAAAAGCCTGAACCCACCCCACAGGATCAACCTAGAAAGGCTAATTGACATGGATGGCTGCCAGGATATGTACATCCCCAGTCAGAGATACCTGGATGATCAAAGACCAGGGATCCAAAGTAATTCCTGATGAAAGCGATGATTCTCCTCGTAAGGCCCCTGTACCGTTCGAGGGCTGCATGACTCCATGATCCTCATGACATAGTATGCTCAGCACTGTATTGTTGAAACATGCCTCACTCATGAGGGGGGGGGCTATCCTAGTAGCAGAAGCGTAGGAAGCAAATCTTCATTGGGGGCCCAGCGGGAGCCCCACCTCGACCTTGAATTGTCGGCTCAAGCACAATAGCGCCTATACATACCTATATAAAATTTGTATAGAAAAGTAATTTTTGATGAATTTTAGATCTGATTTGAGGCCCAGGTCCTCATTTTCCCTACCCCTTTACTATATCAATCTAAGTTTTACCTTGTTCAATTTATCATGAATTCTTAGCAAGTTTTGGGGGGGCCCAGACATACTCAGGCCCCACCTCCTTTATGATTGGGGGGGGGGGGGCCCAGGCCCCCTGGCACTGATAGTATAATCATTCGTTCTACCATAGCTGGGCAGGTTGATCCCATTGAACCCTATGTTAACCAGAATGAGGCACTGGGCAGGTGATCTGCTGGATCACCGCCCAGTTCTAGGCCTACTCTCAAAGTCTAGCCTCCCTGTTTAGCATATAAATGAAACTTATCTTATATCTAATTCTAAAAGAAGGGCCCACTGTAAAGAATGATCAGGTTATATAGTAGTAATGAGGGGGTGCTATCCATTCCTTCCTATTAACAGGGAATAGGACATAATAGCCTAGCCCTAGTATAGTGCTAATAGTACTACTACATGCAGGAGTGCAGGTAAACAACCCCATATCAGACCAACCTTATACTTGACTCAGTATTGGGTCACTAGTTTGTCATACTACCTGTCCCTTGTGATTTTGTATGGTTTTACAGGATTTACATTAGAGTTTGTTCTTTTAAACAAAGGGGGGGGGGTAATCTTGGAAGGCTATGGTAGAACACTGATCACCCCAGTGTGTCGGGGTTGGGCAGGGGATCACTGGCCTTGGCCCTGTGGGCCTTGGCCAGTGATCCCCTGGCCCAACCCCTCCATAAAAGGTACTGATCAGTTAGTTCAAACAACCATCAGCCCACACATCAGCCTCTGAATACTGGTCCGAGCCTCATGTTTACCGTCTACCATGTTTACATAAAAGGCATATTTTGAGCACCAGACATGTGGTCAATTCTCACGGTGTGACCAACATTTACATATCACTGTATAACACTATTACATACTGTATATATTTACTCTTTCAGGGATTAAGCAAGTGGTTTTGTTTATGTGCCAACCTTTGGCCTACCCATGCCCAAATTATGCAATTGAAAAGTCAGAGATGATATTTACTAAGCTTTAACATGTTCTTTGACCAGACAACACTAACGTAAATAACGTTGCAAGGGCATTCTGAGTGGACCATAACTGAACAGATTTTCACTTGTCAGTCCTGGCTCATGCTTTTCACATACAACCTTAGAGAAGCAAGGTTGTGTTTTTACTTGCCATCACTAAGGTCACAGGTTCTGAAGTTGGTAATATGAAGAGTGTGTCCAAGTACCTCCAATTTAACCTCATTCCATTCATACTACTCTCTTTATAGACCATGATTTTTCAAGAAGGTTCTTTATCAGGCAAAGTTCAATCTGTAGCCGAGTCCCTTATCCACAAGGCACAAGGCATTAAGGCATGCGCCAAACAGATGAACATTGAGTATGCATATAGATGGAGAGAGAGAATAAGTTGGTAAAATAGAAAGATGCAGTAAAACCTCGCCTCACATATAAGGTGCAACCCATGCACAAGACACACCTGAGTCAAGGGGATATTATGATGTGCATTTGGAGCTTGAATTTTGATAGTTTATTACTAGTTTGATATATAATACCCTCAACTATACGGCAGACCATTAACGTTTCTATAAGGCACACAATGGGTTGATGATTTCATCTATGAATGCGCTGACATGGAGGGGTAAAATCATTAAAACCTATTCATTGCCTAAAGGCCCTAAGGCTATTTTATCAATGTAGCATGCACCTCCTCTACATAAAGAATCGACATGAAATCATATTTGACATGCTCATTCTACATGCATGGCCAATGGTCTGTTCATTTCAAATGGGAGACAGTGTATTACTAAATCATTGTATTCATTGATCTTTCTAAAGCAGGTATTCCACTGCTGCTGATCAGACAAATCTTCCCTAATCCAACTGAATTTGTCTATACTTTCGCAATTTAAAAAAATAATTGGATTAGGGAAAATTTGCCCAACCGACACCAGATGAATATATTTTATGGGTCCACTTTATGCAACAAGGCAGTCTTACCCAGTATGTTGTCAGGGCTTCTGTCAACATTCTGGGCTTGATTTAGTCATAGTGCTCATTATTCCACCATTTCTGGGATTCTGAGAGCTTTTCCTGGATATTCCCATGCACATACCTATACCGATATTGCATGGCATCAGGCCTGCATCGTGACTCTTGTAAGGCATGTGGTTATCCATGGATAACATGCCTCCTTACATGGATAACATGCCTCCTTACATGGATAACATGCCTCCTTACATGTTATATGTTACATGTTAAAACCTATGAAATTTTTCATTGCCAGGGCAGGGGTCAAACCTGCAGTCTCACATCCCAAATCCAACTCCCTGTGCATTGCGCCACAGGGACTGGCGAGAAACGATCTGTGTTTGCTTGGTTAGATTGTAGAGGTAGGCGGGACAAGTCCCGGTCCAGGCGTATATTTTTGTTCCCTACTGTCCACATAATGGCAATGGCTGCAAGCTGAGGAGTGCGGCCCGGTGGTCTAGTGGTTAGCGCATTACGCTCAGCCGTTAGAGGTAGGCGGGACGAGTCCCAGTCTGGGCGCATTTTTTTTTTCGTCGTGTGCACTGTAGCTGTCCGCTGCCGGGTGATGGGGTGTGTGTACCGATCGTGTACAAACCAAATATGCATACCATATTTCCTCATTTATAAGCCCAGGCTTGTATTAGTACTGCCTACCACATAAACCTCCTTACTAAGTGGCAAATTGACCAGGCCTTAACACGAGGATATATGGTACTGCAGGACGCGTTCAAACCAAACCAACAACTGCTGGGTGCCGAGGTGTATGTACCGATCGTGTACACACACTATGGCTGGCTTCGAGTCCAGCTTTCTGTGGTTCATATGTAAAGTACCATGCTGCCCATATGGATTTTAAAGCAAACAAGTGGTCTGTAAAGGGTTGATTGACTATATGGCGATGGCGGGGGACCTCATTACAGCGTAGAGTTTACCTTACCTTGACACCAACATGTGACGTGTGGTCGGTAATTATTCACCACCTGTCTCCTTATAGCCTCAACACATCATCATCATCACCATATACTCACTCTAAGATTACACTGTAAAAAAGTGGCGTCAAAATAACGAAGGATTCCTTGTCCAAAAGTCGCCAGAGATCCGCCGTTATTTTCAAAGAGATGTCATAATTTTCACAGAGCTTCCTTTGTACCGCAATGCTGCCACCTCAGGGTTCTTGTAAAACTACACTGGCCCCCTGTTTTTTTTAATTATAGTGGTACTATATACATGGTATTTGCAATCTGATGTAGGGCAGAGTTGAACAATAGATCTATACCTCTTATAGATTTAAGTATCAGATTCCTAAATGCCATATGAAGCGTCCAGACTTCTGTTTATGTGTCATTTCAGGATCCACCCAGTATTTTCTTCATCAGCATCATCATCTATTCATTCTGAGATTACCACATGTATGGTTCTTGCAATTTGATGTGGGGTAGAGTATTTACCTCTAATAGACTCAGGTAATTTACTTTAAGGGGTATTGTGATACCTCTAGGGTGACCCTACTTACAAGCATTACATTGTTGTATCATGCTGGCCCTTTGGGAGTATATCAGTCCTATAACATTAGCATGAATGCAGCCCAGTTGAGTAATTCATGAAGGTTTAAAATGAGCCAACTTAACATGCAATGCAACTCTCAATTAGGGTTTATCAAAATGGAGTGATCAATATGTGTAGAGATTCCTTTAATTTCCTGTTGCCACCTTCACTCCTGTCACAGAATGATGCTTTCACGTAAATCCATCTGCCCCATCTCCATTCTGCCCTGATATAATTGCTGGTCTCTTATACATGAAGCAATCTTACTCTTTTTATCACTTACCCATGCTCATCTCTTGCTGATCTCTGATTTAACAACCCATAAAAAGGTTCCCCATTACTAATGTAAACAACCAATACAACTGTCTAAAAACATGGAGAGGTTTTTGAATTTGTGACCAGTCCTCTGGCCAATACAAATGTTGATGTTTTTCAGAACCATCTTATCTTATGAATTGAAATCATGCTTTCAGAGACAATAATATCATAAATAGGTAATTCCAAACCATTGAGGAGTTTCTATCGGATGTCTTAATTCATTCTGATCATACTTATTTGATGTTCAGACCAGACATTGAAGGAGCTAATACACATTCCTTGCCTAGGCATGGTACATGATACAATTGCACTCAGATACTTATCAGTGCTTCATGGTAACTATTGATGTTGCAGTAAATTATTATGTGATTATTATCTGTTTTGACTTACTTTATATTTCTCTCTTTTCTACAGGTGAGTTTAACAAAACATCTATATTTAATCAACCTATAAAGTAAGTTAGTATTGTCATATCTGCTGTCTACTCATGACATATTACATGTACGATGATTTGAATTTGTAAAGCACATTCACGCATCATATGCTACTGCTCAAGGTTTCCCGATGTCATCTCCTTAACACCCCTTTCCCATCCTTAGCCCCACAGGTACCACCTCTTGAGCTATAGCATGTGTACTACATAATGTGTAGTGCTAACGCTCTGCCAGATGGCACCTGGGGGGCTGTTTGGCATCAGAGTTATAAATGGGTAAAATGTAGAGTAGCAGACTCTGCTGTAAGCCTAAACTGTGCATGCTATCTATATCAAAGATTGGTAGAATTGCTCCGAAACCCTGTAATCAGTTGAATAGAGTTTCATTTAGCAGTGCAAGAAACTGCTCCCCCCCCCCAATTGTAGGTAACTATTTACCTATTAAACAAACACACAACTCAAACTGCAAAAGTAGTGTTGAAATAATAGGTATTCTGGTCTGTGAAAGGGTCTGGAAAAAGGAGGATGGACGGCTAGACAGAAATCACCAACAATGTTTTTTAACATTATGTTTTTGGTACGCATTGATTAGGATCTTTTCAATATAGATCAGTAGAGGTCCTGTCTGAACGTTCGTGCATTCTGTGGATATATTACTGTATACTGATATGAACCGTGCTTTGTATTCATTTAGACGGTTATAACTTTGAGGCTGGGTTTGAGTCCTGTCTCATCAGATAGTTTGAAATTCCCCACCATCCCAGTAAATCTGACATCTAAAAGCATACAACCGAGGCAATAGATTATGGCCATGCCTTTTTTATACCTGACTAACTTTCATTGTTTCATTGTATCAAGGTGTAAAGACATGGCACAATCTAGATCAAAGCATCAATTAATAACGTAGGAGCATACATGTTCATTGTTGATATAGGAGCAGCAGGGGGAGCAAGCAAATGAGTTGGGTGAGCTGGGCCCAGGGCATTAGCATAGCCTAAACTCGAAAAACCTGAGGCAAGCTTAATCAAAGAATGTATTATCTTGCTCATGATCCACATACCAGCAAACGTAGGACCTCGCCTGAAAGGATCAACCTAGAATTGCTAATTGAAATTGAAGGCTCCCAGCAGGCAGAGATGCCCACAAGATCACAGACCAGGGATCCAAGGTTATTCCTGATGAAAGAGAAGCTTCTCCCCTCATGGCCTCTACAATCCTTTACAACTGCATACTCCTTCGTTTTCAAAATGTGCTTGGATCTACTTACCCCCATTGCATTGACGAATGATGCTTCTTCGATTAGAGTGGCCGAACCTAAGAGAAAGGGTCAGACTTTTTGTTTTAACATTTTGACCCCCGCCCTTCATCACACAATTACTATAGAAATGCATAGGAGTCATGTGACATAATTTTGAATGGTACCATTCATTAATTAGAGACCATCGATAGGTTATACTGGCAATTAACATCACTGGTATAATCATTAGACCAACCACCTATTAGCAATCACATAAGCTTTGAATAGTGATCCCAGGCTCATGTTTATAGACAACCATGTGTACATGAACGGCATGATTACGCACCAGACATATGTTTAATTCTCATGGGTGGGACCAACGTCCGGCCATTCATAATGCCATCCCATATTGTACATGACCTTTAATAAATGAACAAATTATGTTTACTTTGTACCACGTACCATCTTGGTCTGCCAATGCCTAAACCATTTTGCCAATAAAGAATATATGTGTCCAGGATCAACATGGAATTGTATTTCAGACTTATTTTGTATGTATGGCCATCACCAGCATCCATCATTCTAAGATTTTGAATGTTTCATAGTGCCTTTCGAACATCATGCCCATCTTTCAATTAATGCATGAATGCACTCCTTACGGGTATCTCTACAGTACACTATCCAGACAGTATAACTATAAGGAGCTAATATACATACCTCAAACATTAATATGATGTACCAGTATTATAGAACAAAATCTCCAGGTCTGCATTGGCAGGGCTGTAGGAAAAGGGGGGGTCCGAGGGTCTGCCCCCCCCCAATTACAGAGGAGGTGGGGCCTCAATATGTCTGCTCCCCCCAAGAAGAAATGTGTCAAGCATCATTATAAAATGTACAAGATTCCCACAGCTCACCTCTCAAGTTAGACAAATATGTCATTAAGATAGGGAAAATTAAGCATTGGATAAAAGATAAGCCATCAAGCAATAATATTAATTCCCATGCAACCATGCAGTAACATGAGCACGCTCAAGCTGATAATTCATGATGGCTGGGGTGGGGCCCTCTAGGCCCTCCAATGTAGATTTGCTTCCTACGCCTCTGATTGGTACATCTTGACAACAAAGGAGGATAAACATAATATATTCATGTGCCCTGAAGAGTGGTAACTGCCTCATTAATTATGATGAACTAGTTTTCAGTGTAATGGGTAGTAAATAAAAGTCACATCATAATGGTTATGTCTGCTAAATAGTGGGCAGAGGAAATTGGTTTCTCAAAAGTCTCCTGAAATATTCATAGGACACATTTAGTGCAATGCAAGTGCCATGTATTGAATCCATAAAAATAGAGTCCAACATGTGGTGTTGGGAGGCAATTGAATACATTGTTCCCCTGAAGGTATTGAAGGTATACACCCACAGACTACAGTTACATTTAGGCCCCTGTGACGTCACAGAGCTGTTAGCTGTGGGCAAACATTGCCTGCACGCGGTCAGGTAGATGCACCATGAGTTGAAACTTCATAAGATATTGATTATATCTTCTTTAACAAAGATACAAAAGATACTTTTACATTCAGTATGTCTTATTTATCAAAGAATATAATAACTTTACATTTAGAATAATTCCTACTGACATCATTAGCATGTGTGGGTAAACTGCATGTGGATGAGAAATAGTGACCCTACCCTAAATGCAACCATAGGTCAACACAGTGTCAACACAGGTTTACCCTCTTATTATTGTATTACAAATGGAGTAATACCAACTTAGGTTAATTATGGGCTTGATCATATAGTTGTACATGAGAAGGAGGGAGTGGGAGACAATCTTCACTGGGGATACAGATTCAGCCTTAATAATGCCTAATACATTGAATGAGCTAGCAGCCTGTCCAGGTAATTTTGAAATTATTCGAGACTTACCTGTAAGTTGCGGTATAATTGAGATTATACCGAGGGAACCTAGCGGTTCAGGGAATATTTCACACTATTGACTGCGCATGCGCGACTCCACCTCTCGTAGGTTTCCGGAAACGCTTAGGTTTCTGAGGTATAATCACATAATACACATCAATATATGCAACATCAGAAATGTCATTGATGAGCTTAAAGCCAGGTTTATGAATTACCTAATTAATATTCTGAGTGTATCAGAGAGTTGGCTGAAAGACGGCCATGACACCAAATTATTCTCTATAGCTTGATATAACCTATTACGTCATGATAGAGAATGGAAAAAGCGTCCTAAAGACGAGTTTAAAAAAAAGGGGGTGGTCTTTGCATGATATATCAAAAATGGTATTTTCAACTCTGGTGATGAATATGAACACCTGAACAGATCCACCAATGACATAGAATTGCAATGATTAGTTTTGAAGTATTAAGGTAAAGCAGATAGTGTTATTTATAATGTTTATATACCTCCTGATGGGAAAATTGATAAGTTTATGGTTGGATCCAAATTAATTCATGCAATCTCTTATGTTAGGTGAGAAGAAATACATCTACGTTACGGGTGACTGTAATATTAATCTGCTAAAAAATGGGGATAAAGATAATGGAAGGGAGTTTATTGACATGATCTTATCATATGGACTCGAGTGCAAAAATAAGGGTCCTACTAGACTTGCCGAATCTCAGTCATGCCTAGATGTTATTTTTACAAATGAGGATCCATAAGTGTAAAGCTCTGAGAGAACTACCTTCAGGGGTAGCGCTATATGGGGTTTCAATGAGGAGTGAAATTAACAAAACTAAATGGAGTCGTCTTTATAGGAAACCAACCCTGAAGACATTTAGGAAGGGATTTACTCAAGTGTTACTGGTATTATGGATAACCTTTGCCCTTATAAAACGTTCAATGTCAAAAAGGCCAAGGAAAATTGGGTCACCAATGACCTCCTCCAACTCATTGCTACCGAAGATAGGCTTTTGGGCAGATCTAGAAGAACAAAAAATCCAGCAGACAAATTGGCTGCCAAGGATTACCAGAAAAACCTGAACGAATATCACTAGAATTAGACGTGAAGACTATCACAATAATGTGGTGGAGGAGAATATTCATGATCCTAACAGATTCTGATGGAAGATGCGTACATTGATGCCAAACAAGCGGGAAGGCACTTCTGAAATTGCACTTACCAAAGATGATGGGGAACACGTGGCCTGCAGTGACATTAACCCCAAGCAAAGTGGCTACAGGCGTAGTAAATACACTATTTCAGCCATAGGTGATTTAACAGATGATGTCATGAGAGAGGGGAATGTTGGGATAGACACCATTGCCACCTTTTTTGACCTCAAGAAGGCTTTCGGTACTGTGAATTTTGAAATAGTATTAAAAAACTTGCACTCCTAGGAATCAACCCAACTCTGTGTAACTGGATTCAAATTATCTTACGGACAGGAAACAAAAAACCTTTGCAAACTAAATTCTGTCTAAACCTAGAGCCATTACACGTAAAGTCCCGCAAGGCTCCATTTTAGGACCCCTCCTCTTTCTAATTTATATAAATGATGTGGAATATGTGTGTAAAAACACCAAAATCATGCTCATGCAGATGATTCAGTCTTGTATCCCTCTAACGCTAACAACAATTCGGCTGTAACTGATCTACAAGATGACATCAGTGCTTTTGCCAACTGGTGCTAAAAAAACTGACTATTAATACTGATAAAACTAAATTCATGGTTTTCGGTAGAAAAAAAAAGGCGTTTTGAGAACGCTAAACTTTATGTCAGGGGCAAAGAGATTAGGAGAGTCCCCAGCTATAGGTATCTGGGAGTCCACCTCGATCCCAGATTAACATATAACCCTTTCCTCCGAATCCAACTTAGGACGGTTGCATATAGGACCTATCAATATTCTATGATGTCCAGGTTCTTGGGGAGAAATCATATGGTAATGGCCTATACATGTGATACATTTTATCTGTTCTGGACTATGGTGATCCTTTATATGATACAGCTTCTGTAAATTTGCTTGATAAGCTACAAAGGACACAAAATCGTGTTCTCAAGGTGTGTCTAAAGAAAAAAATGAGGGAACATACTGATCTTATCCACCATCAGGCCTATGTCAACTTGCCCCGTGACAGGGGATGTGGACATGTAGCAATTGTAGCATACAAAAGATCCAGAATCCCAAGATATGTAGAAAACAGGGAAGCTAGGACCAGAAATGCTCAGGCTCCTCGTCTCAAATGCTATAAATCCCATTGTGCAGCATGTGAGAAATATGGAATATCATTGCGTCATATTTTAGAACGCCATAGCCCCTGAAAAAAAGAAATACCCCTACCCTTGATAAATTCAAATATGCTGTTAAACAGGTTCTCAAATCCCAAATACTGGTTCTTGGTTGAATCCGTAGCAATCCTTTCAACCTCAGGGATTCACTCCCCTACCCCCTTCCCCATCCCTCATGTATTATTCACAAAGGAACTGAACATTATCTGTGTCCTACCCAATCTCTAATTTTTAGTTGATCATAAGCTGACATTGTTTTTTTCACGATGGCATATCTCTAGGGGATACTAGTTTTATGGTTAAATATTCTACTCTTTGTACTGAGATTCTCTAGTGTCTTGACACATGTTTCCATGACGAGTGGGGATGTTGGTCCAACTAACTAATTACTGTCTTTATGCTGATAGATTATCATCTTCCATATATAATTACTTCATGGGTTGTTCAACAATCCTATTGGTTACTTAATAGTTACATACAATATACCTCTATTCCTGGGTCCCGTACCTGATGAAATAGACTCTTTAAGACACTTTAACTATCCCTTTAATACGAGCTACTTTCCGAAGGGTGGCCCACTGAAACTGACTCTTCCTTCAAGCGGCAGCCCTTTTATTTTGTCATAATATTATAATAATCCTCCACTTTGTCAAGGGGCATCACTTACGAACACAATTAATAATACACTCTTTGTACATTGACACGATGTTATGTACCGTTATTGCATAATAAAGAATTATACACTGCAAAAATGGTGTTTAGATCCTAAACACAATTCTAAACATATTCTTGCAACGTTTTTGTAATCACATTAATTTCCTAAACATGTTTAGCCAAACAATGTGCTTAGCTCAAGTGTTTATAAATGTAGGTGTTTAGTTTAAACTTTGTGTTTAGATATATGAATTTTTGTGTTTAGGTGTTTATGATTTTTTTTGTTTAGATGTTTAAATGATTTGATGGAGAGTTAAGGTTTGCAGACATGCATGCATTAAAAAACAGAGATATATTTTGTTTGTTTTCTCATTTACTGGGGGGGCATCAGCAGGTATTTACTTGTCAAAGTCTCCAAAGATGTCAGCCACAGCTATATACATGTACATGTATTACACACTGCATCAGAATGAGAGACTTGAATGAGAGACTTGAGCTTGGCAGGAAGGACATTGCCTTATCTATTCCAGAATAACATCAAATAGGTGTCAGTCATGGAGCTTATTGATTATGTTATGCTAATGGTGGTGGCCTAAGGTGAATCTAGTCAATTTTCTATTGCCCTTTCTATTCACATGCCATTCAATGAAATGAAACCATGATACACATGGGATTTGGGGACATTTGTCACAAGAATTGATTATAACTGTGTGCAGATAGTCCATTCAAAGGTAGTGCTGCTACCTGGTGTGGATTCAACATCCAAGTATCTAAACATATTGATGTTTAAATCTAAACAACTATTATTCAGCTGTCTCAACTCTAAACATCTAAACATGTTTAGCGTAAATGTTTATGTAGTTAGAATAAAAGTGATTATTTCCTAAATGTGTAGTCGATGAGACACCTAACTAACCTATATGTTTAGGTTTTAAACGTGTTTAGACCTAAACATGTTTAAAATCTAAACACCATTTTTGCAGTGTAAAAATTGAAAATTTAACCTCTAGGTTTGTGTTTATGGGTTGAATCCAACCTCCACCCATTATTATCTTCATCAACATCATCATCATCATCATCATCATCATCATCATCTGTTCATTCTGAGATTATTACATGCATGGTTCTTGCAATCTGATGTGGGGCAGAGTTGGAAAATAGATACCTCTGATAGGCTCAGGTCATGAACCTGTATGGTAGGGGTGGCATGATGCCTTTAGTTCATGCTCACCTGCAATCATGATGCTCCAATGAGCCTATTCGCCGGCATTGCATTGGGGTATCATATTGACCATGTTGGATTGGATCAAACATGGAGTAGCATCAGCATAAAACACGAATCTAGTCTAAGTGAGTCACTGACCAGGGCTTTAATCAGGTATCATGCTAACATATGGGCATAGTATTTGCACAATGAAACTTTTAATTAAGCTTTTAAAATCAGACATGGAGTCCAGTGTGTAGAGATTACTTTCATTTTCCGTTGCCACCTTAACTCTCGTCCGAGAATGTCCCTCGTCTTTGGTTACATATATATCCACCTGCTCCATCTTCCTCCTGTCTTGGTGATCTAATGGCTGGTCTCTTATAATGAGGCACATATTTATCTTGATTGTATCACCTATTCAAGCTCAGCTCTTCCTCACTTATTATTAAGCATCAAAATAGCCAGTAGAAAAATAAAAGGTTATTAAAAAATAAAAGGCCCGTTTAGATACTGTTAAGTGATGCATTGATTGGAGCATCATAATGACTTTTGATAATGGCAATATTATGTAACTATTATCTAACATTGAATAACTCTTTTTTTCTTTTCTGCAGGTGAGTTTTACCAATGTGCCTCCATTTTATCAACCAATAATGTAAGTTAGTATTTTCTACTCATAGCATATTACATAGAAGATGATTATACAACTTATAAAGCAGTGTTCGCTGGAGCTTTCATGTAGCATACATCCTAGTGAGGTTACTCTTTGTCGTCTCTCTTACACCCCTTTCCCACGGAACCCTCACCATCCTTACTCCCACAGCTACCACCTCTTGAGCTATAGCATGTATACTAAATAATGTGTAGTGCTAACGTTCTGCCAAATGGCATCTGGGGGGCTATTTGGCATCAGAGTTATAAATGGGTAAACTGTAGAGTAACAGACTCTGCTGTAAGCCTAAACTGTGCATGATATCTATATCAAAGATTGGTAGAATTGCTCACCGATAATTCTAGTTGGAATCCTGCTCTTGTGCAGGGAAATATAAGGCAGGGAATACCTTTGCTCATGGATGATTATGTGATCACTTAGATAGGGTTTTATATATAGCAGTGCAAATAAAAGCACCCACTAAATATAGGCTGCTATCTGTCTATTAGCCAGACGCCAAGTAGGCCTACTTGAGCAGGTAATTTGATGTGCTTCAATAGTAGTGCATGTTGAAAAACCTTCTGGAGTGTGAACACATCTAGAGATGAAAGAAGGACAAATAACAACATTATTAAGGCTCTGATTGAGATTCATTTCTTCAACATAGATCAGAAAAGGACCAGTGTAAAAATACTTGCATTCTATGGATCTATTGCACCATTAAGCCATGGTTGTATAGTTAGACATAATCATTTTGAGTTTGAGTTATATTTCATCGGACAGCTTGAAATTCCCCACTGGTCATCAAAGGGATTTCACCTCGATAAACCTGACATCTGGTAGGGGAGGCATGAGCTGTATTTAGGAAACATCACAGGAACATTTTGCTCTTCCAGGATGTGTACAAAGGCAGAATGTTTACAGACATTGCAGGATTTATAGTTGTAGATCAAAAGATGTTTTTTATATTTATGGGTCAGGTCGCCAGAAAGCAGTAGATTTTGTGTTTTTGGGTCATTTTGGACTTTTATGGCTCTGGAGAAGGAAGTTGTAAACCAATCTTGTCTTACACAGACTCATTTGATAGAGAACACTTAGGGCTATCAGAAAAATGTAAATTTGTGGTCATCCATCAAAAACTTTAGGTCTTATAGTCTGCCGAAGTGAAAAAACTGCCAAATTTGTTCTTTTTTATACTTTTTGTATTTTTTACAAGTGTTCTGTATTGAATAAAGAACACTATAGAGTATCCTAAAGTTATTTTTTGTATTGTATATGATCATAGGTATCATTTCCATGAGGTTTGGACATGTTACTAAGTGAGAATTTTTCATGATGTGTCTTTCAAAATGGAAATCTGTAATTTGTAACGTCCGGTACCTAAATCTAAATCGGTTATAAAACATGGAAAAAATAAAGCTTCAAAATCTTTGTTGTTACCCATATGAAGGGCTTTATTATCCCCTACTTTGGTGAAAAAATTGTGTGTCTACCAGCATTTGTCTCCATATGAGAGTAGCTTATGTGAAATAATTCTGATAAAAGTACCGGACGTTACGTAACGTCCGGTACTTTTATCATCATGTAGGAGGCAGTCTACTGTGCATGCATAACTCAAATTTTGTTCCATTCTGTAATTGAAGTCAATAATAGACATATTGGCCTTGTTATTTCATGTGTTTGTTATGCATAATGGGACATTCTTATATCACTGAGAGCAACTTCAATTACCTCCATTTTTCATTATTTTGGTACTGGACGTTACATGACATAAAACAAGCAATAAAAATGGAACCGGATGGCCTAGATCGGTATTTTTTGGTCTTCTGAGCTGAGGAGATGTACCTTGACAATTTTGTTAAGGTTATATAAAGTAATTAGAAAATTAGTTTTTCAGGGCCTTCAAGTGCAAAATCTTACACTTTCTGACGACCTGACCCTTATACTAACTGTATCATGTCTTTGGATACTTAATATTAACAGACTATGGCAGCCAGGTCCTTATCTGTTTTCGTCAGTTTGCAGCGATGTATTGCTGGTTGGTACCTTATAGAAGCAATACACTGGTGCATTTATTCAAAAGTGTATCGAACCCATAAGGTCCACATTTGTGGTGCTAAATGCAAATAGTATCAATACGCTTTGTTGCACTTATGTGCTAAGCCTAGCAATCTGGTTGGGTGTGCCAGCGTGAGAAATGTGGGACCCTACTCCAAAGGTTCAATTTAGAAATGCTAATCGACATGGATGGCCCCTAGCATATGTACATCCTGAGACAGAGATGTCTACATGATCAAGGTGCAGGGATCCAAAGTAATGCTCGATGAAAGTGATGCTTATCTCCCCCATGGCCCCTACACCAGGGGCATGGGAAGCAGTTTCAGAGTGGGTGGGACCAGGGGGGTTATCTGCAAATTTTGACCTCCCTTTGCTTGACCTTTTAGTTTTGACCTTTTGAGGAATTGGCCAAAAGTGGGGGGGGACATGTCCCCCCTGTTCCCCCTGCTTTCCACGCCCATGTACACTCTTTAGGGGCTGCATTGTAGCTCTGGCTTCATGAGCATCTTGGTGCTGCGAAGTAGTGGTAATCACAAGCACAGTTTTTGAATTGTATTCCCTGGAATACAATTCATTCACATCTAACAGTCCATGCTAGAATTTTGTCCAAATCATACTCAGTGCCCTCAAGGCCTCCATGCACCTATAATTCAATTTGAAAGCTTATTGGGAGTACTCAGTCGTGACCAGGCAGTGCACACGGCCTCCACACACCTTAGATTCCTCAAATTTATGCCTCCTTGTCATTAACCATGGCAATACAATTCATGTCAGCTACAATGAGCAAATTTCCTTGAATTATCATTAACCCATTAAATACACGACTCCTCGTAATAGATTATGCTGAACTCCATTGGAGTCTCTCAAGCCTGTAGACTGAATGTGATACATGAATGCAGCACTGGTCCGCTACCCACCATCAAAGCATTGGTGGATGACCCCAGGGTGGATGAATAATGATCATAATGTAAGATGCAATATGTGCCACTAAAGTGTGAAACTCCCATACTGTGGACCAGCAGTCATAGATATCAGGAAGAGATATACTTTGTGCTTATTCAATGAATAAGCATGACAAAATCCAGTCCTTCCTCTTCTGAACCTCCCTTCTTAATAAAGATTTCATAGACTGTGATAATATTTTCAATATTTAATCACACGTTTCAATATTTGGTACTAAGTTTTCAGAAAACTGAATTCTTGTTCGTTAAGTTCTGTTTTTTTTTTCATCTAGGAGTTTGGGTCTTTTATTTGAAAGGTTCCACGTTCAATATTGGAGTTTTGATATCTCTGGTTAACTTCTTACAGTCGCTATTGAAATCAAGGTCGTAGGTCAAAGAAAGATCAATGTGGATAGATTACTATGGCGAATATTTGAAGTTGGCTTTTCTATTTACAATAAGCCATAAGAACCAGAAACCTTGCTAAAAAAAAAGAAGACTAGAATTTTTCCTCTCAAGAAAACATGACGTTTTACTTTTTAGACCTCTAAGCCTAAGTGGTAAAAGCTACAGGGAGCATCTTTAAGCAACAATATAGTAAATCTGTAAGACCTTGACGTGTCGTATATGCAAGGCGAACCCCATATGTATGGTGCTATGGTAAGCCAAGTCACCCAAACAAGTACTGTGCACATGCTTTATTAGCAATGGCTTTGACGCTAGTTCATGCTTAGGTAATTCATGACTGGTATGTGTCAGTACATTTGGGTTCTGTGCAGTCAGAACCTTTGGAATGTACAGTGGCTGTCTGATTCCGTATTGCCAGCCATCGTCAGTGTGAAGCAGTGAGTAACCTATCTGCACTTTAGGCCAAACAAATGTTGTGTGTTTCAGGTTAATGAGGTAGCGTAGGTCGGATTTTTCCTTATTTTGTCATTTTTTTTTTAACTACAACAAAGACACAAGATGACTGGCGGTGACTCACAGGAACTGGCAGAAGACTCGGTTGACTCAAAAATAGCCAAAATAATGTATAATTTCTTCAAAAATGAAGAAAAAAATCAGGGTCGGCCCTGTTTTACTAGGTAGGGCCGGGTGACCTGAAACAAACAGTTAATTCCTTTTTGGCCTTATCAGGAAATCATGTCTATATGAACATTTAGTGGTGAATAAATCACATGATAACCTATATGCATTAATGTTACATCTGTAATGGCATTTGTGATTAAAGCACTATTTTACACTTCAGTGGGTCTCCTATTAAAACTAAACCCACAGGCAAGGAAACCAGCTTAGAATAATTTCAGAACAAAAACCATTTTTTTGCTTTGAAAACATTTTTCATGGAACTAAAGTTATAAGATATCACACCTGATGTTTTTCCTATACCACCTATTGGTGAAATCATATTAGAAAGGCATTTCTTAAGATGTTATGACTTAACACAGCCACTATGATTCGAACCCTCAAAAAATGCAGTGCATGGTCATTTGGTACGTCTAATCTGCACTATGAGCAGTAATTAGATAGGGTTTGATATAGGGCGGTCGTACGAGTGCAATTATTAGTGAGCACCAGATGCAGGGCTGTAATGCCATCAGAGTGAATGATTTCACTACAATTCGAAGGGGTCTAGTCGTACCATCTTGGGAAATACCTTCAATATGGACACTCTGCGTTAGAGAGCTATTTGACATATGGATGGCTCTGGCATTGGTTAGCTGACAGCTGTATTTATCGAGGTGATAAGGCGGTCAGGGTCAGGGGGTCATGTGAGATCACTTACCAACAGATGTGCAGGATGTTCTCACGGACTATTCTTGACATCATTAACCCCTTGAGGGTTTCATGAACCCTTCATGGAATTTAGGGAGTGACCATTTATGTAACAACAAGGGGGGGGGGCTGGTGGGTTTAAGGGGGTAGTCAGAATTTTCTCGACCCCTCACCATGGGGGTCAGAATGTTTTTGACCCCTTGACCAAAATAATTTCACCGGTGAAAAAGCCAGTGTATAGGTTAAAAGGGCGTATTCACACGATTTTCGGCCCTTGGGGGGGGGGGGCAAAAAGATGTTTTTTTTGTGTGTGTTTGCACCAGCACCCCTACTCTCCCAGAGTTACGCAGCACCTGGGTACCGTAAATCTCTCATATAGCCACACCCTCCTGTACCTAGTTGCATATATAAATGGCACACATACCCTAATAAGTCTACGCTCCTGCTTTTCCATTATAATTGTTTAAAGACTGGATATAGTCTAAGATTTCAGGTTTAAAATCCCTCCTGAATTCTTAACTATTTGGAATTATCCTAAATATTTTCAAGCGCACTGTGTGCTTATCAAGTAGAATATAATTATGGTAATTAAGTCACACCACCAATGCTGGATACAAGTATAGTTTATGTTTATGTGTGTGCATGGCCATGACTACTCTGATCTCTGGTTGTCATACGTCCAAACTGCATGACACGCATGGTTGCAAGACAAGAGTCGGAATTTGCTTGCATTCCCGGGAACCAGTCCGATCTCGATAGAAAGTTATATGCTATGTTATCTGGAAGTTGTAGCATGTGGTTAGTTATTGCTGACAGTTGTATATTATGTCGGTTGAGGAGGAGGCAGGGTCATAGGGTCATGTAAGATCATTTACAAGCTGACGTGTGGCATGAAGCAGGCTCCACCCATCATTAAGGAGGCGTGTGTAAGAAGGGGAAGGAGGGGGGAGGGAGGAGGAGGGAGGAGGAGGGAGGAGGAGGAGGGAGGACATACATGGTGTGTGTGTGTGTGTGTGTGTGTGTGTGCGTGTGTGTGTGTGTGTGAGAGAGAGAGAGAGAGAGAGAGAGGGAGAGATGGAAAGAGAGAGAGAGAGAGAGAAAGAGAGAGAGAAACAGACAGTCAGACAGACAGCCAGAGACAGAGACAGACAGAGATAAATTTTATACAGCAACAGAGAGATAGTGAACCACAGGGATGTCATCACACCAAAACTGCTGATTCACGGCCAACTAACAGCCGTCAGTCACTGACAGACAGCGTAGGACAGTATCATTAGCCCTTCAATTGTTTCTAGTTCTATTAGAGCATGGAGTATGATTATTTGGTTCACTATTCATCCCTTATTAATTCCACTATCACTGCACACCAGTGGCTGACTTCAGCTGCCAGCTGGCTGCCACCACTGTGTGTGACATCATGACGTCATGACTTAATTCAAGTTGAAAACGAGGCTGGCTCAGGTCAAGTGCTTGTAGCGTCAAGCCCTGATCCCATCGAGGCCATAACGCTATTGGAAACGGGATCAGTGTGGCTATGCTACAAGCATGTGATCTGTGTTCTGAGAGCTGGGCAGGCAGGTAGGTGTACAAGGCATGTAGAGAGGTAGGGGAGGAGAGCCGATCATCAGTCAAACATAATGTATACAGACAGGCAGCTTCCAGTGGGTTCAGAACACTGATCAATGTTGACATTTGGCTGATGAGCGTTGATCAAACAAATGTTAACATAGATTCAACTTTATGTTCCCATTATTTGACAGGGTCTCAAATGATTCTAGTTCTGATATCTGTTTACAGCAGAATATGATGAAGCTGACTGCAGGCAAACATTAATAGTCATAGGGTTGTTGGAATACGGTAAGGGGTTGGGGTGGAGGGGGAGGGTGGGGAATCTAGTTGGAGAATCCCAGCAACATGCCTACATGAGGATCGTGTTATCTTCCTCTGTCAAGGTCCTCAGCACACCCTCAATCCTCACCCTGATTGAACCCACATATATCATGCCCATGGCAGTCTTTTCAGTCCAGCATGGCACAATAATGCAGTATGACTCAGGTGTGTAAAGGATCCTCATGCTTTACGATTTCAGCTAGACTCTAAACTATGCAGGCCCTTATTTATAGCGAGTTTGGCAGTACATGTCTATTTCCAAAATATCTAAGTAGTTCTTGTTTTAACAAAGCATACTTATGCAAATATCAACAGGAGTGAACACATTGAGATTCAGAGTTAATTACGGTATTTTACTTTGATTTTTGGTATCCCTATTTCTGTCAATTTAAGCACTGCAGCATGTCACGTGAGAGGTATTTATAGGTTGTTCCAGGTGTAGAGAGAGGCCGTGCCTACTCACATATGACGGCAGGCAATGCTCCGGGCTTGGGTGAGGTGTACAACCCTGGTACAAAATGAACTAATATATGGTATATACCATTTCTATGCGCAGAAATGTGCTTATACTCTGTGAATTCGGCTGTTACAAGCTATAATAGATATAAATCATGTCTTAGTTCTGGGTTATACTAGCGGTAATTTAATTACTGACAAGTCACCAAAGTTAGGCTATTTCAACACTAATTCGCACTACGCAATCATATGAGAACACAAAAGATATTAATATGATAAGAAAGCTTATTATTTTTTCCTGTTAGTCCATGTGATATATTTCACATACATCATTATCAGACCCCTATTTCACCCCAGGATGAACCCCATGTCTCCCCACTGCATGGAAACACAGGGCACACATTACAGAGATTGTCACTTGCATCAAAATGTAAATAGGGTTAAGTATTGCTAACACATGCTATTTCAGAAGAAACACTGTAGTAATCGTGAAATGGGAATACCACATGTTTTCAACAAGGTATATCTTATAATGGTCATAATAAGATAAAGGCCTATAAAAAACAGAACACCTTCGTTAGCACTGTGACAGATAGGACGTCGTAAAAGTAGGTTGGTACCTAACTAGCTATTCTAAAAAAGGACTAGTACCTTAGAGTTGTTTGATGCAGCATGGGGGGTTGGGGATGGGATGGGGTAAGCTTTTGTGAGGCAGTCTCGGTAATGTGGTAGTGGAGCATTTATACGCACTTGCAGATCTATGCATGTAGATCTCATTTGCTTGTGGCAAAAACCTTTTATTTTCAGCTTTAAAACTCCAAGGTGGGATTGCAATTTAAAGCAGTATATGCCATTTCCTATAGGGCTTAGTATGGACGTCCTGTGGGTCCACCATTTTGAATTCTGCTGGTTGAGGTAAACCCCACTGATAAGACATACCATGATGGGTAACTTGTCCGTGGGTAACACCGACTTCCAGGGACATGCTGGTCCCATGTTACCAGTTCTTATCAGTGCATCTCGCCAGAACCAGCTCCAGACCCACTTCCAGCCTATCGAGGTGCACAAATCACCGTCGGGACACCGCCTAAGTTAACTGCAGTTAGTCGATCAATGATGGCGGATGATAGGTATATCATGTTTAAATGTATTCTTCTATTTTGTGATCTAAATACTTGATGGGCAGATATGAGAAGCATGTGTGTGCTTATGTAGAAAGTGACTGGGCTTTCTAAATTAATGGAATTAGAGAGAAATCAGCCTGAAGAATAATTTGGTGACTATACTAACTCTAAGTGAATGACTATGAAAACTGCCATCTATGTTAGAGACATTGATTACACTAACTGACAAAAAAGTGACTATGCTAACTCTGTATTCTTTCTGGTTGTTTATTTACAGAGATAAAAATTCTACATTGAAACTTTTTTTGTGCAAAGACTAATGATTCATTTCAAAAGAAAAGTGCAATATTCAATTATCCACCATATCAATCAAAGCTTCTCCATAAGAATGTTAATATTAGAAGTTACAGGAAGGCTGAGGGTTAATTTAAAACTTCCTACCCTCAGGCCCCCAGTGATGGTAGGAAAATCAAGCCCTGTTGCTTCATCTGATGGTAGTGTGTGACTCGCAGTCATTGAAACAGTGCTAATGATTTAGGTGCTGGTAGGCTGAGCCCTGCATAGAACACTCCTTTTTAAGGACATAAACAATAATTCCTCTTTATTCGATGAGCTAATTATAGTGTGTACTGGCTCCCCCTCAGGAAGGTAGGATGAACCACTTGATATAACAATGAGTGTCCTTTTAGGTAGAGGAGTGGTACTAATACAGACAGCTAGCTAGATCTGTGGTCAGCCACTATAAATTTCTTTTCCTACCACCAGCACAATGCCCTCCTGACCAGGATCAATTTCCTAGACATTTCCATTGGTTGAATTCCTATAGACTCAAGATTTAGTAGTTACCCTAGTCATGTTAGTTATTTTAGTCCCAACCACATGACCTCTGTTATGGAATACTTTTTTATCAATTGTACTTCAAGGTATGCTGCCATTACACTTTATTGACCGTACACTGTACACGGTACATTAGCATCATAAATGCACACAAAGAAAGCACTCTAAATGCCTTTTTTAAAACTTATATCCAAATTCTGCTCTTGAACAAAAACACAGTTATTATAGTCCTAGCTTTGAAGTTAGTATAGTACTTACCATTATATATATACACACTGAGTGAGGGTAGTCATCTGGATATTTTATCCATTGATTACTGCTTGTCTAGACCACTTCAGTCCCTGGTAATGTGCCCGCAATTTCATGTATGCCTATACCTTCAATCACACAGCTTTTCAGCTCATAAACCCAAGTAAATACAGAGATATCACATCCATTGTTTTGTTTAAAACTTTGCAGTGATCTGCATAACTCCATCTGTCCTGACAGTGCAAATGGATCCCCGGTGAGAAGCCTGCAAGGGCTACCAAGTCATTCACGAATCCTGCAGTGACATGTCATTGTAACTTTTGATGGTTAATCTCCCTCCATCCCACCTGAAGATTCATCGTGATGCATTGATACACTGTCGGTGCATTGTATGCCAGAGCTTAGTCTTTATTCAAACAAAATGATCCTAGATTCAATAAACGTTTTCAAACCATTGGACAAAACGAACAGATCTGCAAGGCATCTAGTAGCTGGCTAAGAGCTCACCACCAATTAACACCAACCGACAAGACTCATCTTAAAGTAAATAGTGGTACAGCAAACCACGCACCACTTTGTTTAGGTTAATTTCAACATCCTAGGGAACAGAATAACCCAGAACAGACTCTGTAAATACAAGAAGCCACCAGACAATTAGTCTACAAACAAAGAAAGTGAAACTTGGCAGGCAGAGCCTCGCATTGGTCGCAGCATGGCAGAGTTTATTTTCAATTAGTGAGCCAATCGGAGCACGAGTTGGCATTCAGTGCGGGACACACTGCGGAGCTGCTTGCTAATTGGATGATGGTGGGTGGTTGATGGCCAGGGTCCACCTGCGTTTTCCCCACACTGCCCACACATGGCTCATTTTCATAGTAATTGAAGTAATAAAGTTAGTGTGGGCAGGGAGCCAGTGTCTGTTGGTATTTTGACTGGCATCATCTAAAAAGAACTTAACCTGGTTTTCTGCCTCTATCAGTGACTAGCCAACACTGACATCCCTCTACATTCTCACTTGACCAACACCTTCACTGTAAGAAGTAGACAGGGTTATTTTACAGCAAAATCCCTTAGCAACTTTGGTTCCAGTACATTTTGCTGTAAATCTACAGGAGGTGAGTCACTGTAATTTTACAGAACAATTCAGAGTAATCATACAGTAACAGTCACTGTGATCATACAGCAAGCTCATTCAGTTCTACAGAAATATATGCTGTAAACTACAGCAAAATGTGTTGTAGAATTACAGAGACATTTCTTGTAAATAATCAGCAATATCTTCTGTGGATGGACAGCAAATTCTTCTGTAAATGAACAATAAAATATACTGTAAATTTACAGAAATATTTGCTGGCAACTGAGGTTCCAGCAACTGTTGCTGTAAAATAACAGAAACTTGAATTGTAGAATTACAGCAAGGTGTTCTGTTAATCAACAAAAATGTATTGTATATACAGGTATGTTATAAAAGACACTGCTATATACTCTGCTATTGGGGTCAGTTCTTGGTAATCATCCCCATGATATCATTTATGTGTGTGCTTCATGCATGCATTGATACTATAAACCATGCATGCCTAATGACGACTATTGAGGGTAAGAGAAGTAGAGAACCATCTCACCCAAACCATTTCATGGTCATTCAGTTTTAACATTGAAATAACCTAAAGGCAGGTAGGCCTATGTTAGCTTCAACCCCAGAGTCCAGGGACTTGTATTTCATATTTAGACACAGTTATGGTGTCATGTATGCATATCATTGATTGTTCCTAGTTTCTTCTCAGGTAGCCTTGTACAGCATCATTTATGCACAATGCTAGATTGAACCTGTTGCGGTTATTATCATATTAAAATTCATTATTAAGCTCTTGGGACAATATTTGATTGGGGTGTGCAATATAAGACTATACATGTACATACTAAACATATGGTATACTACTGGCCTCCAGTGGGAGGCAGTGCATGTAAGGCTATTTTGGTAAACCATTTGAAGGGCCACTAGGGTGACTGGCTGGCCTAGGACATACTGCATACAGAGTAATTATTCAGGATCACTCACTGTGCACATATATCTACACCTACAAAGCCATGGTATTACAGTAAGAGGCATGGTACTTGAGAGTACAGCACTTTCCCCCATGAGCTTACAAGAGACATCTCTGTTATAAAACATAGACGTCTTACAGTGTTTTATTTCATGTTAAGAAAAGGTCTTGCTATAGAACTGTATGGAGATGCCCATCCTTCACAGAAGCATAGAGAAACTGATCTCATGACCATTGCCAGACTCAGCAAATACATGGAACCTCTTTGCTGTCAGCTAGCATATATGGGGGATGAAGAAGGGAACTGCATTTGGATCATGCTCGTCTTTTGATAGCTACATATTGAACAGCTCAACTAAGAATATCATCGTGAGATTAGATTTTGATTCACTGAAGAAATTCCCCAGCTATAAGTCGATTTTTATTTGCATTTTTTTTTCATATATATATAAGTCGAATTTTTTGGGGTTTTGAGAAATTTTATTTTGAAAATGAGCTGGTCAAACACAAATCTATAGGATTCACATTACTTAAATATTTGGCCCTTTGTTTTATATCTAAAATAAGCTTTCCCGTGGAATCTACAAGCATAGGTAATGATACATACATAAGAATATATCTTAGAAATTCCATTTCTTTCCCTTAAAATTGGTTGTTTTAAGTGTCAAAATTTGAGCTAAAAACGTTTTGGATTTCCAAAGTTAGGGGGTCGACTTGAAGGTGGGGTTTTGAATTTTGAGTTTTGCATTCAAAATCAAATGTTGGGGGGTCGACTTATAGGTGAGATCGACTTATAGCCGTGGTTTTACGGTAGTTTCATTTTTGTGTCAGATTGATCAGGCCTTTTGCTCCATTTTGATGCATGTCAAACACACGTTGTGCTTGCAAATGATTAATCCTTTGCACCATCACTGTTTGTCTTTTTCTTTAAGTAAAAGTAAGTAGGAAACCAAAGTCAATAGTGCCACAGTTATTTCTCTCGGGTGCCCATATGTGTTATTATCATCATTATTGCCAACAGACTTCCAAGAGTGTTGTTCTGCCTTCTCTCCACCTAGGAGATTAGTGACTTCATATCTCCTTGTCTAGACATATCAAAGGGTCGTCCTGCGCATGCTCTACGTAAAGGTCAGTTCCATTAAGGACCATCAGAGGACAACACTATCGGTATGTGGGAGGGAGTTGGGGACTCCCAAGGTCCTACACTGTAAAAAAAATAACTGTTGGTTTTGAATCTACCAGGAATCCTTGAAAGGCTTAACAGTGAACCGCCATAGTTGTATTGCAGTGAACCTGTGTAGATTTTACAGGAGGCCCCATGTGGCAGTATGATGGTACAAGGAATCTCTGTGAAAATAATGACGGATCTCTGGCAACTTCGACATAAGGATTCTGTCATTATTTTATAGACATTTTTTTTGCAGTGTACCATAGTTGTAGTATAGTATACAAAAAAGTCATGGTTAAGACAAAGGGCTTCGATGCATTAGACACCATGACCGCCACAACACATGAATGCTTTCTGAAGAGCCTACTTGCCTGGCTGCATCCCAGTCTCGTCCGGTCGGGATTCAGGTAAAACTCCCTCTCTCGTGTTCGGGGACTGTGGGTCCCTATATTCTAGGGAATATTACTGTGCACTGTACCTGCCTACATTTAACCACTACAGCAACCAGCGCCCAGAACTACTTTTACCCAGAAATTCTGGCCGCCAGAGACGAGTCAGGCTAGTGGTCAAGCTGGGGCCAGATTGGCAGCATCCATATATTGTCGGGTATAGCCTAGCTGACATCGGTTTGTCACTGGGCCTTCCTACAGACCCCCATGGTGCATATTAGCATGGGTAAAATGTGATACTTGTTGGTGATGCAGTAGTTTTAACAATTGAAACACCTTTGTGATACAGGACTTTTGAAAATTGAGTTCCCAGTGCATTGGCCATATGCACAGAATGTGATAGGGCCGAACTCATTATCATATACCATTTTATTATTCCAATTATCTTAACATATTATTGTATTAATCAAAGAATATATAAGAAATTAATGCATTGTACTTCCATGTGAGCGTTCATGCCCCACTGCACACCAGCTAGGGCAAAGATACATAAGTTACATCACCAAAGGGACCGACCTCATGGTCCACTGCACAATATAATGATCTAATGGTCAAAGCAGACTGACCTCATGGTCCAGTGAACAATATAATAACTTGTAAGTGAATGCAACCAGCCGTCACGGATGCCTGGGCACCGCTGACGCCGTCATGGGTGTCTGAGCACCCCAAGACTAAACAATAGGTTACATAAGTAATGACGCCATAACCTTCCGGTCACTCTAGCGTCGCTCCTGAGCAACCTAGGTCAAATATGAATGCATTTTAAAAAAGGCCATAATTAGACAATCAAAATGAGCCCAAGATCAAGGCAGAACTCTAATTATTAAGGAAGTTACTCTACCAAGACTATTTCAACCTCTGAATAAGCTACAGACAAACCAGCACAAGTTACTCGCCTGGAAAGCGGGCGGTGGTAACTTGACATATTTAAATTTGCGCATAGGCAAGATGAAGGCTGTAGCAGCGTAAAAGACCGAGATATGAGGTCTGAACATGCCATACCGACCGAGACAATGGGGGACATGGCAGCATCCATGGGGGTCCTGTGTGCACCCAGTGACACATGAAAGACTCCCCTCAAACAATCACAGAGTTAGGCAGATGCCACTGGCTCCAGTCAGTCTGAGGGGCCAAGCCAGGAAATGGTACTTATACCACTGGCTGCTCCCTCTAGAAGGCAGAGTCACCAGAACCACCCTTGAGGTAACATCTCCAGTCAACTCTCCTGCTACCTGCTATAGCTCTGCACTATGCTGCGTTATTATTATTATTATTATTATTATTATTATTATTATTATTATTATTATTATTATTATTATTATTATTATTATTATTATTATTATTATTATTATTATTATTGTTATTGTTGTTGTTGTTGTTGTTGTTGTTGTTATTATTATTATTATCTCACAGGTGGAGTGGAACAGAACTTTATACTTTATATCCAACTGTATAATTACTGTGTGTGGGAATTACCTGTATATTAACATGTGTATGATTGATATTCTTACATGTCTGCCTAAAGCTGAATAAACCAGTGATAACTGGAAATAGCACTAATAAGAGCTTGATATTCTTACTCACTATAACCACTAGTCATATGATATTTCTCATATGACAACTTGATCATGCACAATTACTAGTATGACATCATCATAACATATAGCCACAGCCTAGCGAAAATTGTTCTCGTGGGTGAAATATGGTGATCACAAACTAGTTGAACCTTATAAACAATTTCATTAAACCCCTTGCTTACATGGTCAAACGAATATAACCTCCCTCTCTCTCACTGTCTCTCGCTCTCTCTCTCTCTCTCTCTCTCTCTCTCTCTCTCTCTCTCCTTATTCCCCTCTCGTTGACTTCCTGGACTAAGTACATAAGGTAACTTCCTTTGTTGCACAGATTTACTCCTTGTCTAAAGGACACCTGGGTTGTCAGCCAGCAATATTTGTTTTGAAAGATGAACTTTGATCTTATGGAAAGTGCCCTTGGTTCCGCTATAACACTATGTTTACTCGGCTTATGAGGGCAGCCATCCTTCCTTCATTGTCCCAATAAGCGACAAAGGAAAAGTCAAGATGATTGTATTTAACCCTAAGCACCAGCACTTTAGTTCATCAAGTTAATTTTCTGCTGCACAGATTTGCTCCTCAGCCTTGTCCAAAAGAGCATGCGGTTGTCAGCGGGCAATCTTTTTTTTAGAAAGACGACCTTTGATCTGAGGAATTGAGCCTGCTCTAGAGGGCATGGTCCCAGAATTACGCCCAGCCCAAGGCCTGGGCAGTCAGGCATCCAATTTTCATGACATTCTCACAATATCTCTGGTAAAACCTTCCTTAAATCAAGCAGAACTAGAAGGGGACCCAGTGAAAAACTTCGTGACAATCTTCCCTTTCAATACCCGTAGTTCCAATGCCAGTGACGTCACACCAAATGTTTCATGGCAACAATGTCATGTTGCTTCGCAAAAACATTGCCCTAGGCTTCATAGCAAACATGCTGGGAATTACCATCAGGGTAGTATGCACGGATTAAGCCCTGCCTGCCTCGTATTGGTTAACACTGAGCTTTATGGGATCAAACTTGAATCAGGGCCGGGGGTATAGCTTTTGTGAAATCAATGAGTACCCCAGCGCTTATAAATCCAGGCCAAGAGGTACGATTGGACAAACCTCCCGAGTTACTAATCTGCCAGGATCTGAGTACGCTGGTGCTCTGAGGTATAAACCCTCAGGGCACCACTGTACAGGAAGCTGCAAAGGGTACTATGCCTCACACCTTAGTATGCAGTAACTGGAAATACTACTCACTCTTGAAGCATATGTTTAATTTTCTAGTCTGAAACATATGCTTGAAGAGTATCAAGTTCAGGGACACCGTGGCAGTCACTGGTGCCATGATATAGCACTAGCGTAGGCCTACGAGTGCACAGAGTGTAGGACCTGAGTTGCTAACCTTTTGAACCTGTCAGGCATTTTTGTAAAACTAGACAGTGAACCACCTTAATTGTAATACAGTGTATCTTTGGCCAAACAGTTGCAAGCAAGCTTATGATGATAAGATGTGTAAAAATAGGATTTTTTTTCCGTTAACTGAAGCCACTTGGCACAGGTGTGACTCAGGCCGTGTCCCCCCTGTTACACAACTGTGGACCAAATAAAGTGGCCTTCCCCTTTGCCTATTCCTTCGCTTATATTGGACCCAGAGTTTTTCTCTGAATACGGGGTTGTGCCTTTCAATGATCATTTTCTCAGCCATGTCCCCTCCTCTTCCTATCCTGGATCTGCCATTACTACCTCCCCTACAGAGCACCAATCCTGCTATACCTGTGTCCCGCCATGGGGCCAGCCGCCTTCTCTGACAAACCTAAGGAGATCACCTGATGGCCTGTCCAAAGGAAGCAATGCTCACACCCTGAGGCTATTACCTCTGACAGCCCCCACAGTCAGGGGCCAGGCTTTGGTCCTGTGTGCTAAGGGCTTGGACATCTTTTAGATTCCCTCAACTTGTTACCTCTTCAGTATCGCATGATGCCGCGAAGTCTGTATTGGGTTGTTGTTGTGATGCATTGATGCATCCCTGGTGATTCTACCCAACATTTATGCATCATTCCGAGCCTTCTGGATCATATGAGCCCCATAAGTTGGTAGAAATTGTGCTTGGATGTAGCCCTGGCAAGGTCTATAATTTTGTACCCATACTTCAAAAAATGAAATAGGCTTAGATTACTAAGGCAGTATAAAGTTTCTAGTGGGTTAAAGTCACTTATCTTTACCTCTATGCCCTAACAGAATTATATTCACAGTGGACGAGATAGACTACAAGGCTGGCCATGTAAAGCAATCACCCGGACTGTGCATAGAAATGTTAGGGGCCTAACCTTATTATGATGAATATCGTTATTAGGAAAAGAGGGGACATGAAGAGATGGGATAGAGGGATGTCACAATGCAATACTGATGAAGATACTTTCAGAGGCTCAAAGTGATCCTGGACCCTTTCTCTCCCCACATAAATATATATGGATATTGGCTTTGAACACCAGTGTTAAAGCCCTAATCATAACTTCAGAGGAAGTAATACTCTATACCCTTTTTAATCTGAATAGATACACTTTAATGCATCCTGGACATAGACCAATGCAGAATCTTTGGATAGTTCACCAGCAGTGTGGCCATGTATTAGACCTAGCTATAGTGTATTAAACCATTTGAAGTACTAGAATGTACTAGTCCCAAGTGTGGCCAAATTATGTAAATTTAGCTTATGATTCTCAGGCATGTCATTACTCTTTATGGTACAGGCACGTGAATTAACTATGATAGGCCTAGTAAGTGTTCGTAAACTTATCCAGAGGTCATCTACTAAGAACAATTAACATGCTCTCTCTCTCTCTCTCTCTCTCTCTCTCTCTCTCTCTCTCTCTCTCTCTCTATCTCTCTCTCCCTCTCTAACTATCTTTGTCTTCCTATTTTTTCCCCTTTTTCAAATGTTGGCAAAAATCATAAGAGCCAACAACACATAGATCTCACTGTCGAGACATGCCAAATCCTCTCCAAACACAAATCTCCAATGCTCACATAGTGTGAAGAGGTAGGGGCAGGAATTGACCCACCCTTGTACCTGGAGAGTGACCAACAACCTCAAACCATCCTGTTGGTCACGGGACTGGCCCTGACTGCTATTTGGCTGGTTCGCTGTTGCCATGGAGACGGCATGGTGGGGTTGAGTAGGTGAGGTAACTAAGGGAGCATCCAAATGCTGCACATGTATCTTACACTCTAGGCATTTATATACATAGATTCTCTCACTTCCCTTATACCAAAGAGAAATGTTGTGAGACTATACTAATTCGTAATGAAAACTTAGACATTACAAAATCTCAGACCTTTCTCAAAGTTTAATCTGTGTTATGATGAAATTACAGAAGCTCGAATATGGCTTTAAAGCTATTCTAAGCAGAACCTTTGGTGTTTATTCAGAAATATTACTCAGATAAATTGCCATAACCTAAAAGAACATCTTGACAAGGTCATTCCAAAATGTGGCCAGTGATAAAGTCCATCACATTCACTGCCAAAGGATGGACCGTCCGTGTCATTTCCTCTGTGTCTTCCCCATAAAAAAAATTAATAGTAAATTGACTGGGTGAAGCCCACAAATGGTCCATCCATGGTCAGTGGATGCGGCCCTTTAGCTGTCACTCGGCATGCACATTTTCAGTCTCACCTCTTGAACTACATCTGTGATACATTGTAGTGCAGTGGTATGGTATATCATGGTTATAGGTTGACTCATTATTTGTAGGCCCGCAGGACTTAGACTGAGGCATATAGGTATGTTGAAGAGATCCTAAAGCAGGTATCAGCACTTGTGATGTCACTACTCTAACTTCTGTGGGGTTTGCTCTATAAATATAGTGGCATTCACTGCATTTGCACAGACCCCTACTCATAAACCTGATTTTCACCTAAATGCGTAGCCAATGATAATATAGCCCATAGAGGCCCTACTATTACAAAATTATTTCTTGTGAATAAAGACCTATTTGTTATATCAAAAACCGTCTCTTTTCTCCTTATGCTTTTAGATAGCAGAGAACCAAACCTCTACAATAGCAATAGGCATGGCTTCAATTCTATGTTGTCAAATTCTAACATTCTTTTTTGCAGAAATATAAATGTTAATTAATTTATTAGAACACAGAGCATAATGTGAGCTGATTGCTACATTCACAACGAGCCAGGGAGGCAGAAATAGGCAGTTGTTCAATGAACCTTGGTTTAAATGAGTTGAAGACTTTAGATCTTTAGCCTCTTTTCATATAAATTCAAATGTCCCATAGGCGAAATGACACTGGTTATAGGCTAGCATTTTCTGAACGCATTAGGACTAGACATGCAATTTGTCCTACACATGCCAAATTAATGATGAGGTTGAGAAATTTCAAGTTTTAGTACCAGCACAGCTGGGGGCAACTAGCCTCATAAACTCTACAGAACCATGTAACCTTTAGTACCAGCACAGCTGGGGGCAAATAGCCTCATAAACTCTACAGAACCATGTAAGTACCTCAAAAGTGCTTAACATCTTCCTGAAATAAGACGTTCAGAATGTGGGATGTTTGAATTCTGATAAGTTCTTATTCATGGGGTCCTCATTGTTTTCCTCGCACCTTCAAATATCAAAGTCTCCACAAAAATATTTTTTTACCTGTTGGTGGTACACTCAAAACGGTAACTAATCAACGCCTCATCGTTAGTGGTTAGTTTGTGATTAGTTTTGCCTTATCTTGCACATGATGAGCCAAACTAATCAGTAATGAGCATCCAGACTCATCAAACTGATGAGCAAAACCTGTCACAATGAATAGGTAAACCAGAGTTGTAACTGGTAACAGGTTGGGTTTAGTAGGGCTGTGTATCACCTTTTTTACATAAACAAAACAGAACACTCTACTGTCACTCAACACAGATATTACATGGGTATTGGATGTGGTTTGAAGGGGACAGGAGGCATATAGGTGAGTTTCTATGTTTGTGTGTGTTGTATGCCTATGGCCAGTGTGTGTACATGAGTTGCAGGCAGGCAGTGGGCCACCACTGTAGGGTGGTAGAGGGGGTACACAGTGACACTGTGTTCTGGTGTGAGTGCTTTGTAGGGTTAGTTGCAGTGTGAGGTTAACTGGTATGTGTGTATTGCACTGCACAAGTAAACAGTGCATTTGAGGTGACATTCAGAATGTGGGATGTTGTCTGTTGTATAGATCTATCACCTGTAGATCTAGTAATGCTATATGTCATAAGATAGATGATACAGGTTAGTGTAACTTACGCCATACTTGAGGGTGGAAAGGAGGTGGGAAAGGGGGCATAGTGTGAGTGCTGTATAGGGCTAGATGCAGTACAAAATTCATATTTGTACATTGTACTATACAAGTGCAGAGTACATTTGTGATGGCATTTATTATGTGGAATTTTGTCTGTTGTATAGATCTATCACCTAAGTAGACAGATATAGTCATGTTATATGTCATAAGCTATGTGATATGGGCTTGTGCAACTTATGCCATGTTCAATGTGCTTTCTGTATGATGAGTAAATTTGTGTTATGTTGCCTTACATTATGTCATGCTGTTCTGTGTCCTATGCTGGATAATGTTACAACTTATAATGTTATGGTGTGTGAAGTAGTCATATTGATATGTTGGATGTTGCATGCCATATCATGTTGCATTATGTCATATCATGTTTTGTGATGTGCTTGATATGTTGTTTCTTGTGTAATGTCATGGGATGTGTCTTATTGTTTATGTATTATTGGTCTTGTTGTATGTTATACCGTGTTTGGTATCATGCAATGTTATCTATTTCTTTGTTGTGTCATGTATTTTGTATGTATATGGATTTGAGGCGATACTTGTAATGTGTCATGATGTGCTGTGTTTTGTGTCTTCTGATGTGATGTGAAGTTCATAATGTGACATTTGTAACATGTAATAAAACTATACATGTAGCAAGTTTCCTCATATGCCATACTGTGTGGCTGACTATACTAGATCTGCATTGATTATTTGCCATGTATATGCCTTGAGCTGTCATGTCATGTGGGAGTCTTCTTGCATCATAATTTGTTGCATTTTGACATAGTAGTGTGTGATATGCAATTTTTAAGGTATTTTACATACTTGTGCACAGATTTTTTTTTATTAAATCAGCTTAAAACAGATATCTTAATAAGTCTGCCACATTTTTCTATATGAAGTCATTGATACCTGTTATGTGTATTGAAGCTTTGGTCCCAGGTAGATATTAACATCTGATTAAGGCTCCTCTTAAGGTGTTCATCTCTGAAACAGGGTTGTGGGTTTGAATCTCTGCTCTACCAACCTGCATCATACCGACCCCTTGGGAGTTTATCAAGCCTGTTGGGTCAACATAATGCATGAATGCAGCTCCCATGGGTTGCTCATGAAGGCTAAATTCATGCATTATGATGCCAAATATACTGAAAACCTGCCGCTCTTGGTAAGTCGTCATATATGATGAGTTTAGGGTTGTTAGGTCATTATGACTACCCTAAGTCATCATACTGACCACCATGAGAAGGCTTCATTATGCATTTCTATGATACAAAACGATAGGACCTGGGATGTATATTGAGCCTTATCTTCGCATTCTTCTTGTTGTATACTCTGTTATGAAAAGGAAAATATCTATGATACAAACCTTCCAGTAAATGATAGGAATTTCTAAGTAGAAAAGGTGGATAAAAGATAGGTCATTCTGGTAACCCTGCCTGATGGATATTGCTAAAGTATGACCCCTCATTTGATTGTGGCTATGGTATAAATAAAGAAATAAGATATAAATAAAGAAATAATACATGTGTATTGGGAAAATGTAAAAGAAGATCCTATACATACATGTAATTTCTACACAGGACTATATAGCTATAAGGGACAGCCTTAGTAACGACTTGAGGTCTTCAGTGACAACCTAAAGTCGTTAACACAAATACCCAGCATAGTCAAAACCCATGGCAACCTACCTCCCAAACTAGGTCAATTTGGTCCTCAGAGTGACGACTTTGGGTGGTCACCTGAGACTATGGTAGTTGTCCCAGGTATTGTCAACCTGAAGACTTAAAGTTGTCACTACTGATGAGTTTCTGACCTTGAAGGTTTTGAGTTTGGGTACTATGCATTTATGCATTAGCAGCCCTTTAATGGTAAAAAAGAGGGATCATTTGACAAGAACAAGAAGCAACATTATTCATGCCATATGAAGCAAAGTTGAGCATGATAGGCTTATCATTTTGATTACCCTGTGATGACATCCTCATTATTCTAATGAGGCAGAACTACTCACCCAGTATGATAGAAGTGGTGATCCTAGGCTCATCACTTTGATTAGTCTGTGATGATGTCTTCATCATTCTGATGAGATAAAACTAATCACCCATTGTGATTAAAGTGTTGATCTTAGGCTCATTACTTTTATTAGTCTGTGATGAGTCCTCATCATTTTGATTAGATCAAACTCATCACTACTGATTAGATTTTGATTATTATTTGATAAGTTTTTGATAAGTTCCCGTTTTCAGTTTAGGTGGATAAGTGGATCATGCTAACTGGGAAAGGAAGATCACCCTAAGCCTACCTACAGACTGGCTTCACAAAAGAAGCGCAGGTGGATACAGACAATTTTCCCTTGAACTAATCCTGGTTATAAAGGAGCAGACCTTCAGCAAAATGAAGCTTTAAGGAGATTTAGCCGAGGACTTCTAAGATTGAAGCTTTAAAATCGTACTATTACATATCAGTCCAACACTTTGTACAAGTTGGAGCAGATTTTCCATTTAGTTACAGTCATCAAAGAAAGGTAATGCAAAGGATGCTTCCATATGTCTTCATATATATGATGCCGATAACACAGAATGTTACTACAATACCTCGCAGGATGGTCTTGTAGAACAACTTAGTGGCAGCAAAAATCCAGTGACACCAACCCCACCACCAGCCTTTGCCTCTGATTGTTGCAGACAAATTAATTCTCCAGGGCCTCATTACTCCTTATTAAATTTCGGTTCCAGCAATGGTAAATGCCTTGAAACCATCCATTTGTGGACGTATCTTGGACAGGAACAATTTGTTCAACTGCAATTAAAATGAGCAATTCAGCCTGTTCTGCTCCTTTCTGTTTCCATTCAGTCCACATGGCCAATCAACCACTGGTTGGAACATGCATAGAATAATAAGATGTTCTCTTAATCTGAATCCCATCAGTTATAAATTGCTGTGGCTGTATTTTCTACACCATCCAGCTTTAATTGTTTTTGAAAAGTCTCTCCTAATTATCCACCTCCCTAAGCAGTGGCTCATAGCGAGGAAACTTCTCACCAAAATGAGATGCATTGACACTTTTAACTCCATTTATTCATTAGTTGATAAGATTCACCTGCTCATTCCTTCTCTGACAATACATGAGGGTGGCATTTTCCTTGACATGATTCTATGGAGGGCTATCTTCATGCACCATATGGCATCTGGAATACGATAGTGCCTCTTTCTGAGGACCTTCTCATTTTACCAGCACTTCCTAAAATCTAGCTTTGAGAGTCTCTACAAGTCATGTTTTATCTACTTGTAGTAAGTGGATAATATAGATTGTGATGGATTTACCAGTTCTAGGTAAATAAATAAGTTGATCACTTTTACCTTTCTATTTTAGGTGTATTTAGTCAGACTTCTCATTGATTCACTTTAAACCCTTTCTCACAAGCTAACTCGGACTATGAAATTAGAAAAGACAATTAAGATGTAATGTGTCATCAATTCTGGGAGCGGTTTAAAAGGGTTTTCATTAAAATGTTTTACAGAGGCTCCACAGTACACCTTTGGTAAAATGTTGAAGCCAATTTCAGTCGAACTATCCCAACTCTTTACAGTTGTAAAATACTTTGACTAAATGGGGGACTACTTCCTAGGATGACATTCATTGCCACTTTATCTCCATTATTTGATTAGCTGATTTTTCATCCGCTGAGTCCCTCTGTGACATTAGTTGGACTGCATCTTTCTCAGCATGATCCTGTGTTAAGGAATAACTTGACTTGTTCAATAGCTTGACCTGTCTCTTATTCTTTATCTTATCAATGCTAACATTTGCAAATGCCTTCTGAACACCACTGCACGTGTACTTGTATTTTTGAAGATTTGAAACAAATATACCTTGAGATTTGACCTCTCTCTCGTGAACGATTTGTGAGGCAATATTAAGTTTGGTTTTCGTATTTAGAAGGTGAGGGACTTCAAAATGTCATTTTACACTTTCTCTCTTCCTAAACTGCACCTTTCAGCAGAATCTCAGCCCCTTGAAAAAAAAGCATGTCAATGGGTGTCACAACAAACAAATTTGTTTTTCCCCGCTTTTTGTGAAAATAGGCCACTGCTTTTGCTTTCAGACAAGGTAAGCCTACCTATGTCATCTGACACACCTCATTGATGTATTCCATGTCACATTTCTTTCCCACTACTACCGGACTCTGAGTGGTATGGGTAATTTTCCTCTTATGATCAGACTATAGGGTCTATCTGTTTATCATTGATTATTATCTATAAAAGGGCCAATTGGTTTTTACAGCAAAATCATTATTTCAAACATCTTCATGCAGACAAATCCTAGGGGTGATGGATATGAGAAAACCCTAAATATTTTATACTGTATATTAGTCTGATTAAAAAAAAAATGCAACAATTGCAATGTGGCTTATGTTTTCTCATTACAGGTTCATAGAGATATAAATGCACAGAAATGTCTTTCTATGCAAGGTGCGCAAAATTAAGCTCAGTGCAAATATATACTGAGCAGTATGTATGTTCTGTGCTACAACCTTTATATGAATGGCATGTCTTTCTCCTATTTCCACCAGACTGTGACTGATATGGGTAATTGATGAAACTAGATTAGTAGTCTACTCCAGGGCTTCCAGGGTTCAGTGAGACAGTCCTCCTCTTGTAATGTTCATGTTCTTTATGATCGTAGTATGTGTCTGTAATCCACAGCACTCCAGACCTGCCAGATCAAGGAGGAGGTATACCTCCATCCTGTGATAAAAGGAAACACATTTTTGGGCAGTATAAAATGTATAAAAACGAGCCCTAAATCTGTCTAAATCTGCCACTAATGATTGAGAGGAAAGCTCTGTAGGGCATTTTCTGGCAATCATTTCAGAAGTCCCAAATAGCCAGGTTAGTTTCGATAGCAGCTTTATTATACCCCTAGCAAAACTATAGGAATGACTCTGACAGGACCTATCAGTAATCAGCCTCAATGACTGTTGCCCAGTGCTATCAAATCTGTAGAATACATGACACCGATCTCAGCATCCAGAGTCTATCCAGGCATACCAAATCTGTAATTGGTCAGTCACTTTGTATATAATATCAATTTTTGATAGTTTAACACTATGAATACCAATAAGCTTCTCTCCTAAATCTATACATTTACAAATGGTATTTATCAAAAGTTTTCTAATTCTAGATGAAGATTATACTTTCTCTAGTTCACAAAAGTGAGTTTTTTTAAATTGTTACTGTTACCTTCACTTAAGTCCCCCCCCCCCTCTAGTCCATGGTGTCTGTTCCATGATCCATGAGATGAGGTATGCTTGAATGATTGTGTCTTAGATGGGAGGTTGAATCATGATCCAGACAATCTTATCTACCCAAAGAGATGGGACCTATGTCACCTGGTAATAGCCGCAGTCAACTGATGAGGTTTTTGATAGAAATATCATGGAAGAATATATGCATGAGGCTGAGATCGGAATCAATCTAAATGTGGAAGATAATCATTATACTAATTCCACTGCACAATTGAATCAACTATCATGTAGCGATGAGGTCCTGTATCTAATTTGTTAGCCATTCAATGTCGGCATATATGAATACAATGTACTTCTAAAGATCTCCTAGGTCAGATTGTTACATGAATGCTTCACAGAAAGTTACTCATAATTAATTTATCAGCAGTGCTTGTGAGTTACTCACTACACAATGACACACCATTATGGCAAACTGACAGAAATCGAAGGCAACAGGCCTCTGATTATGAAGTATGGCACAATTTACCAATATGTTGCCAAGAAGTCAGTCACGATTCCATCACAATTCCGTCACAATTCTGTCACCATTCCGGAATTGTGACAGACAGAACAGCCTGACGGCAATGAAAGTGACCCTTAATGGTCAATACTGTATTTACTTCATAATCACTTAATCGTACTTAATAATGGACTCTGATATTCTTTCGTTAATCAAAGAGGAATGATTAATATAGAGTAATTGTTTAGAACATCACTACAGCATCAATAGGATCCTTATTAATTATTAAATCAGTTAGATAATCAATAATTAAAGCAGAGGGCATAAGGATTAAGTGAAATCTAGTGAGGTGCTCACTGTGAAGCCTTACTTTATCCCATTGTCAGAATAGTCAGATATACCAATCTGCTGCCAAGAGAAGCCATTGACATCTTATGTCATGGCAGTGACGACCATTACTAAAGAACAGTACTGGACATGCTGTATTCAATGGAGGGGGATGGAATACAATGTGGCCGTATTCAATGGGTGTCCGCCTTCTTGGAATCTGAACAGATCTGAGCTGTGTTTCTCTATTTTAAAGCAAATTAAACCCGTAGGGCAATGACATAAATGCAAATGTCAACTCCCATGGAATATTTTTGCATCGTATTCCCGGAAGTGAGTCTGCCGTATTCAACGAGGCCTTATATTCCATGGTCGTTGAGATTTGCTTATTTCTGCGATATTACATCCTGTATGTCTATGTTTAATGGCAGACTTGATAAAAGAGTAGATATTGATATAAAGATTTTGTCTACAACATCAATGCAGCATCACCATCCCTATAGATTAATATGATTGCAATGCCAGGTATTAATAGGACTGGTAAGCTAGGGAAGCAGACTAGTGGGCCCTACACTTAGGAGTCATGCAAGGCTACTCTCACGTGTAGGCACACCCCACCTGGTCCCACACTATATTCTTATTCACTTAGAGAAAAAATACAAGGACACTTGAATAAATTACATTTAATTCATAGAACAGGTATGTGATCCTGAAAGACATATATTACTGCATGAGGCAAATTATTATTTGGTGTGACTGCAGAAAATATGGCCCCTTGAAACATAGATAACCACCCCAAACAACATCAATAAATAGAAAAGTGGCTGACCACCATGTGGCATACCTTTAGGAACTACTGCACACTGTCTCCCCCCGCAGGCTTAGTCCATCGGGCCTGTGATCTAGTGTCTCCCCTCCTTCCATAAGTGTCATCATTTCTGCTACAGAGAATATATTGCTTTTGGCCTGGATACTATGAACTACATTGCCAACTGTATACACACTTTTGCCTCAACCTTTTCTGCCATGTACTTCTGTCTGACCTATCCAATTCTTTGTCAATATAGGACAAGAATTATCCATTATGATTTGTCAGTCGGACACCACACACACTTTGTATGAATAGACAGTGGGTACCCCTCTCACCTGTATAGGCACATCACAGTATTTTGTCATAGTATACCTATTTATGACCTTAATCTGTAATGCAGAAGATATGCCTTTTATTCTGTCATCTTAAATGAGATGCATATTGATTTAAATAGGACAGCATAACAACAATAAATGAACTTTGGTGAGGGTAGCCGGAACACTTAGGAAAGCCCAGTAGTTTTCAGACATAAGAAAGAGATTCCATGAGAAGATTGCCTCTTTTGTGTTGTAAATATAGAGAAAAAGGGAAGGGGCAATAAGAAGTAATCATTTAAGTAGCTCTGAAACTGCTCGAAGCAGCTTCCAGGTAAAGCGCTCAACAGTGTTATTTGTGTATTATTTGTGGAATTATAAGAGATGATGTTATTGTAGATTTGAGTAGAAATAGTACCTCTAGGAAAAATACTCAGTTCCTGAGCCAGATTTACCTACCCTATCTTAGAGAACATGTTAAGAACCGTCTAAGAACCACTTAGTACTTTAATGGACCTTAAAAAGACTGGTTTACAAAAGAGTGTTCCTCTGCCACCTAACAGACACATTAAGGCCAATCCAACAATTCCTTATGCAGCGGATGTAAGGAGGAATGTAGACGGATTAAGCCATTTAAGTCTCCTGACCACAACAGTGTAAGGTCTACTTACAAATTTTGTAAGTCTCTGTTACATTTCTTTTTGCATTGGTCTCTTTGTTGGAAGCTAGATAATTCCCATTGCGAAATTTTCATGGTTGGTGTGTCAGTAGAATGCCTTGTACATGAGGTAGCAGCTCTAATAAGATTGACCTCTAACCATGGTCATTTATCTCACTCTAGTCGAGTGTGAGGAGGTAACAAGCCAACCAGCCTCTACTGATCAATGCCAACTGTCTCAGTCAACTGACGTCCAAGGCTTTTCTGTATGGTCAGAGGTAAAGTTTCCCTAAATCCTCAATTAATGTTGACAATCATTACGAAATGGCTGTACAAGCATAGACATGATAAATAACAGCACCAATCACACGGCCTTGTCAGCAATATATTGATTAGGTCATGTCTCAAAATTGTAAAGCTGCATGCTATGTTGATATACCCGATTTATTAGGTTTATAAAAGCAGTCATATGCACCAGGTGTAATCAAAGTTGGTTGAACAGAAATGCTACCCAGTAAAACCTTCACCTCACCTTCTGTAGTGGTCACGGAAGCCTCTCTCATATCAGTTCAAACTGGGTTTTAATGAAACTTCCCCCTTTACACTTTTAAAAGAAGGGATGCACCTTCACTTTTGAGCAAACCTCAGGTAGACTATGAATTCCTCACACACTCATCTTTTAGAGCAACAGTGGCTCAACAGATATACAGACTCCCCCAAAACCAGGCTTTGCCTCTGATTGCTGCTGACAAATTAACTTTGCAGAGCTTGACTGCTCCTAAATTAATTCTAGCAGTGGTTAATTGTTCAAAATCATCCATTTGTGGAAGTGTCTTGGACAGGAAGAAGAATTCATTATCAACTGCAATAAAGATGAGCAATTCATCCTGCCCTGCTCCTTTCGGTTTCTGTTCAGCTTCGTATGGGCAATCAACCACTGGTTGGAACATGCTTAGAAACATAACATCATCTCTTATTTTAAATCTTATGAGCAATTAAATACTCTGGCCATATCTTTTTCACCTCCCATCTAAAATCGTTCATGAAAAGCTCATCCTAATTATCCCTCGCTCCTCAGCTACAAGTCATGGTGATGAGAGGGTCCTTCCCCATGACATTCATTGACAATTTATCTCCATCAATCCATTAACCGATTGGATTCTCCTGCTAAATCCCTCTGTGACATTCCTAGGGGATGTATTACATTTCTGTTCACATGATCCTGTTTTGAGGAATAGCTAGACCAATCAAGGTTCATTCCAACAATTTTCAGACACCCTATCTCCCAGTGGGCACAGAACATTGCATCAACGTTGACAACCTGCTGATATTGTGTTGATGATGTTGATCAACCTGTCTTCAACACCTTTTCAATGATTCTATTTCAATGTTGTCAACCAACACCATTTTAACATCCAATCAACAGTTGACATAGCAATGTTGAAATATTGTTCTCAATTCAATGTTGACTCAACATTGATTTGTCAGTGTTGAATCAACAATATTAATTTCAATGTTGATTCAACATTGACATGTCAACAAAGAATGCCCTAATAAATATCAACGTTGTTTCAACATCATATCAATGTTGTGTCAATGTTGTGTCAACGTTGAATCAACATAGAAATACAAACATTGAATCAGCGCTGATGGTTAGATGTTGAATCACAGTTGATTTTGATTATGTTGTGTCAACTTTCAAATTCAATTATATTTCAACCCTATATCAACCGTTGATATGCAAACATTGCAAACGTTGTTTCAACGGGGAATCAATGTTGATGTGCCCAGTGGGCTACATTACATGAATATTCTTCCTCTGAATACAACTGCAGGAGTATTTGTTCTTTTCGTTTAGATTGGAATAAACTAAGATGAAGATTCGGATTTATTTACCAGTGACCTTTCTTTGGGGAATAAAGGATGTATGAGGCTGTGTTAAGTCTGGTAAGTTATTTAGTATGTAAAGGCCTTCCAAAAGTTTGTTTTTCTTTATATTTCTTTTTTTACCAAGCAAGACCTTTCTGGAAAATGTCAGTGTTAACAACAACCCATTAAAAAGGGTGTCAGGCCAGGACACTGGCTGTCACAAATGAATTTTGTATTTTCCTAACTCTTTGTTCAGACTGGACCCTGTTGGTGTCACACGTTCCAATGGAGTACCTATGCCCTTTGACAAAACTTGTGTATTTCATGTCACATCTTTTGTCCTGTTACTCCCACACTGTGAGTGGTATGGATAATTGATGTAACTAGATAACTAGTCTCCTCCAGAATACCAGGGTTCACCAAGATAGTATGTCTATTATAATCTCCATGTTTTGCAGGATCATCATTTAACAGCAACAGATATGCATTTGATTCTATTCTGTCAGTATAAGAGCAAATTACGTCATTTACAACAAACCAGGAATTCAGAATAGGCATTTGTTCAATGAACCTTTGTTTAAATGAGTTCAAAGCTCTTTAGCTTCTATTCGCATGAATCTAAATGTCCCATGGGCAAAATGACACCAGATATGGGCTAGCATTTCTTGAACTCATTAGGACTAGACATGCAATTTGTCCTAGATGAGCCAAAATAATGATGCCATTGATAAATTTAACTATTATTAGTGGCAGAACTGGGGACAAATAACACAATAGACATTAAAGGACCATTAAGTACTCAAAAGGTCCTTAACATCTTCCTGAAATGAAATCCTCTTAAACACTGTTGATGTGGAGATCCTATGTATAATATGTAGATAACATGGCTAAGAATGAATTCATAATTAAGAGCATTTCAACCCATCAATATAGCTGGGTTCCCAGGCTAGCCCCAATGTTAAAAATATATTTTCTGTGGTGCAACCACAATTTTAAAAACAAGGGGTTGATTCAACATTTTTTTTAATATGGTTTATGATGTTCTCAGTGTAGTCCAACCATTTTCAAACATCTCTACAAAGAAAAGGCTTTTCCTGTAGGAAGTATGTGTATAATAGGATCATAATAGATTTACAAGGAAAAGAAGATTGCCATAAACCCATCTGTAGTCTGGCTTCAGCAAGGTAGCTCAGGTGGATACAGACACATTTCTCCTTGACATAATCCCGCTTAAAAGGGAGGAGGACTTTTGCCAAAATGAAGTTTTATTTCTGAGCTGATTAAGTCAACAATTTCAAGACTCTACAAGTCATCCTGTAGTCTGAGGCATAGGGCATCAGAATTACCTGTGCCACCTATGTATAATACTAAATCGTCTGCATAAAGCAGGTATTTACAAATTTAATTTAATTTATATATATACAAAAATAACAAAGGTCCCAGTACTGATCCTTGTGGGACTCCACATTGATGGTTTTGGGGCCAGATAGAACATCATTTGCTCTACAATACTAAGTCCTGTCAGTCAAATAGGATCTAAACCAGCACAGACTTGCATTATTAGCTCCAATTTTCTTAAGCTCCTCTAGCAACAGTAAGTGATCTACAGTATGAAAAGCCTTCCTCAGATCGAAGAAGGCCATGACACAATAACAATCCCTGTTTCTATACTCAAAAAGGTCCTGGACCAACTGATAAATAGCATCAGTAGTGCCTCTTCCAGGGAGGAAACCAAATTGATATTGAGTCAATATTTCATTTTCTATAAGAAATTTTATCATCTGAGAGTGGATAGCTAATTCAAGTAATTTTGAAATTACATTTAGTTGACTGACAGGGCGCCAATTTGAAACATTTTTTACATTACCAGCTTTGGGCAGTGGAACCACAGTTGCCAGTTTTAATTTTGTCGGTACTTCAGAATAATGGAAACTTGAACTTCATTACCAAGTCAGGTTTGGCAAGAAGTACATCTTTAAATACTATTGATCTTATTTCAGCCACATTGGAAGCTTTATTACATTTTATTTCCTTTATCAAATTCAATGACTCTGGTATTCCAATCTGAATTAAATCTGAAAGTTTAGGACTACTTTCAACATAAAATTAGTTGAAATAGTTTGATACTTCCACTCCACTTATTTCTACATTATTATCCCCATCCCATAGTGTTAAAACATTTTCCACTTTAGTACCCTTCCAGGTGGTATTAAGTTTTTTCCAAAACCGTTTGGGGTTATTTGATAGCCTTTCAAGGTTGTTTACCAAATTGGTACAAACGTTTAATAGCATTTTTCTTTTTATGGATTTATCTAAAGTTCTTAATTCACAGAGGTATGGATTAGGTTGATTGTTACGTAATCTTTTTATTCTGTTTAAAATTCTTTTCTTGCGTACCATTAGCCGTTCTACCTCTGCACAGTGTCCCTTGATAGGCTTAGCTGGAATAGTGAAAATTCTAGCTGGGTGGTGGGTATCCACATAACCAGTGACAAAAATCTCCAGTGCATCATATTATACAGAAGGGCGGTAGAGTTCCATATCTAAAATTCCAGGATACCATCGGCAGTTTTCAACTTCATTGGACAAAGACTATAATTGGTGTAGCTCCTGCCCGTGACAACCTTTTTTGGTATTTTCAAGTTTTTTTCTCTGTTTTTAACAAGATATACAGGTTTGCGATCTCCAATCACATCAAGCATAGTACCATAGTTGGCAATGTGAGGCGAGTTTGTATATACATGGTCAAGTGTAGACTTACCTAGTGGATGGTAATAGGTCGGTTTGGTCTGAAGGTATTTTAACTTATTTTGCCTAGTGAATGATAGCAAGGAGTGGTATTTTGAACTATTCCTATATAATGTATTCATTACTGATACCCCCCTGATGTGAATGAAGATGATGAGGCAGGCTTGGGAAAATAAAGGTTTATTTTGTGAACCTTTATAGGTTGTAATTTGTAAGAGACAACCATTGATAATATGACAATAAAACATACATAATAAGTACTGATAAACATTGAATGGATAAAAGTCATTAGATGTTGATAAGAATTGGAGGATAAAAGATTGGTGAACGTAGTATAGACAATAGATATAAATTAGGTGTGGGTGGGTGGGTGAAAGGTGAAGTGAAGGCGATGGTGACGGTAAATGGAATGAGGTCGGTGTATGGTAAAGGTGAGGGAAGTAAGGGGTGGTACCAGAGTTGGGCACTAGGTGTCAGCAATGATGTCTCATTACCCCTTACGGGGCAATGAGTTTACCATTACTGATACCCCCCTGATGTGAATGAAGATGATGAGGCAGGCTTGGGAAAATAAAGGTTTATTTTGTGAACCTTTATAGGTTGTAAATTGTAAGAGACAACCATTGATAATATGACAATAAAACATACATAATAAGTACTGATAAACATTGAATGGATAAAAGTCATTAGATGTTGATAGGAATTGGGCCAAACCTGCCATGAAGTGATGATGGGATGGTGTGGTGGGTAAAATAGATTTGGTTTTAATGTAATCTAGATTTTAGATAATGCAGCGCCAATTGCGCGTTGGACTTGTGAATTGTCATTGTGATAAATGTACGCCTGGTAGGTGTCAGAGGACCATCCTCTGAAGGTTTTAATCGAGTGGTGTGTGCAGCCCGCCCTGGAGGCCTCCGTTGCAGCTGCCTTCCTGACTGAATGAAGGGTGAAGGGGGCTGGGGGGATCCCCAGAGCCCCCAGGGCGGCTCCCCAGGCATTGTTCATGTGAGTTACCGGTACCGGCAGGCGTGTGTCAGGGAACATGAACATTGGTTCGTTGGGGTGGTATGTTGGTGTGTCCTGTACCACGGCCGTAAGGGCCTTGATTGGGTAGTACATGGGATTGTGTGTTGCATGTAGGTTTACGTCCCTTGCCTGGTTGTAGTCTTGTAAATTCTTCCCTGCCTTTATATATATGTACCATGGCAAAGTCGTGTGAGAGTCTGATGTCTTCTCTTGTGAGGTGGTACGTACAGGAGTACACGGCCACTGCGGAAGGAAGGGCCTCCGACTGGCGCATCGCTCCGTGATATAGTAGGAGGATGATGGCTTTCTCGATCTGGCCCAGTGGTGTGTTGGAGAAGTGGGCCAAGATCCGGCGGAGTGCTTCCATTGGTACTGGAAGCTTGGGGCGTGGGACATATGTCTTGTCACGGCGCACAGCGTCCATCACCAGTCTGACCCTCGGGTGGTAGAAGGGGGGTGGTAGAGCACCCACCCTCTCCATGTACACCCTCACATGAGACACCTTGTTGGCGACAGTCCGAGGGCAGCGAATGCTGAGGCTCATGTACTCTATGAATGCCATGAACTCCTGGTATGTCGGAGACTGGGGGGAAAACTTGAACCTGTGTGCAAATCCTAGATACATCTGCATGGTTGAGGCTTTGTTGTTCTCTGTCCCCTCAGCCCGGGCCTTTGCCTGTCGGGAGACTGCTCGGTGTTGTAAGGATCTGAACGCCTGATCTGGAACAGACAGATGGATTTGCATGTTATAGGAAGTGGGGGCATGGTTCAATCACATTTATGTTATTGGCCGAAATACAGGCCAGAGCATTTCTTCCGTATGAGTCTGCTAGATGAGCTCTGCTAAGATTGTCAGCAAATTCATTTTGGCTGCCAGGTATGTGATCAAATGTCAGGGTTACATCAAATTTTGCTTGGAGCATCCAGGCTGCATGTGCACATTCTAACAATAGTTTATCACGCCCCCACCCACTGCTAAACACCTTTACGGCTGCTTCATTGTCACAGAATATGTGTATATGGCCACCATTATGCTTTGGGCTGACAAATGTATGTAGAGCAACAACCACATTCGCCGCCTCCAGGTGGCAGATGTTATGAACCCCGTCACTGGTAGGTGTCACTTGAGAGGCATAGGCGGAACGACCATTTGAGCCGCCAATGCCAGAGGGGCATGCATCTACATACAGAGTTTGAGTATGGTGGGTCGGGGCCATAAGGCCCACCCCATTCCAGTCTTCACAGAATTCTTGAAACCATGCTAAGTCCTTACGGCACTCTGAGTTAATATTTATATGCCTTGCACTGCATTGTCTGAGGGTGTCTAGGAGTCGGGACACGAACAGATGGGCAGGTGCAATGCACTTTGCAATATGTAAGAGAGAGCTGAGTAGACTTTGGAATTGTTTTTTAGTAACAGATTTACGTTTTGCAAAGCTGTTTACTTTCCGCTTTACCTGCTTGAGTTTCTTGGGCGGCACTGACAGCGTCATGTCATGAGTGTTGATGAGGATGCCAAGCCACGTGACTGCATTTGCTGGGGGCTGGGCCTTATCAACCGCTTCCGGGAGACCCAAGTCTTTGAGAAGTTGTCGGTAATGAGCCACCATAGAGGTAAGGAAAAAAACATACTCATTTATAAACTTGGTTGGTCAGTATTATGCACTCTCTATGAAAAACTGCATGGACGTGGAAAGCAGGGGGAACAGGGGGGACATGTCCCCCCCCCACTTTTGGCCAACTCCTCAAAAGGTCAAAACTAAAAGGTCAAGCAAAGGGAGGTCAAAAATTTCAGAAAACACCCCTGGACCCACCCACTCTGAAACTGCTTCCTACGCCCCTGAAACTGATGGTTAGAATATTTTTTCACAAAATTTTAAGTCCAAACTTTGAAAAACAGCAATACTTCAGTGGTAAACTTTGCACTATATTAATGTAATACCATCTACCCTGGCCTGAAAGCAATGAGTTTCATCTTTCATTTGCTGCAAATATTTTTGGCTAAACTACAGCATTTCTTAGCAACCCCCCCCCCCACCACCAGCCTTTGCCTCTCATTGCCACATGTGGAAGAGTCTTGGACAGGAACAATTTGTCATCAACTGCAATTAAAATGAGCAATTCAGCCTGCTCTGCTCCTTTCTGTTTCCATTCAGTTCAACATGGGCAATCAACCACTGCATGCATAGAAATATAATATTTTTTGTTATTCTGAATGCCATCAGTTATAAATTGATGCGGCCATGTTTTCTACATCATCCAGCTATAATTGTTCTTGGATTGTTTCAAATTATTCTGTTCGAAATGACTATCACGGACTATCTTCATGTACCATATGCCATCTAAGATATGATTGTGTCTGTTTCTGAGGTCATCGTCATAGGTCTTAGCTAAAGTATAGAAATTACCCTAGGTGATTTTTGACCTGGAGTCATTTTGGCCCTGCCCCCCATCATCCCCCACCTACCCTACTTGAAGAATTTTCACCCCACGTTCATTTTTGACCCAGTGTCATTTATGACCCTGCCCACCACACCTCCCCTTCCCCCTCTCTCTACCTTATTAATTGTCCTAGATAAGTGGCCTCTCCCCTATAATGGCTTTCAGTTATGAATTGGGCAGCAGATTAAGTTTCAAATTGTGTTTTCTCAACTGCTATAGTTCAGATCCAAAAGTTATTTTAGATTTAACTAGGATATACATTGGCCTTTCCAGTGATGTATGATTGATCAATCTCAAATCTGATACAAACTTATCAATTGCATTATTGTAAGCCCTAAGAGCTATTTTCACTCATACCCACCTCAATAATTCAAATAGAATGTAATATAATATAGCTAAAAAGTAGTTTGGTATTCTATACTACCATTATCAATCCTCCTCTTTTCATCTATGATGGTTTTATGATGGATAGATAAAGAAAAATGAACCAAAAAAGCAAATTAAAATGGTATTTTTCATAGCAGACAGAGCAGGGTCATTTTTCACCCCGGGTAGTTCTTTACCTGGGGTAATTTTTGAGGGTTTTACAAAACCTGATCTGGTAATTTTCACAGCAATTCCCAACATTAAGTTCGAGGTTTCTACAAATTGTGTTTAACATGCTTGTATTGAGTGGATAATATAGATTACAATGGATTTACTGGTACTAAGGGAAAAGGCTTAAGTAGACCAGTGACTGAGGATATTCTGCACCTGTTACTCAACTGCAGATTTAGATTGGATGGCCCTCTTTTTCTCTCTGTAATGAAGAGTTCATATCTTATTGGGGACCCCGAAGATTATCAATAAATAGTGGTTACGCCCTTTCCAAGATGCTTTTTTTGGCCATGTCCCCTCCTTTTCCACATCCTGGATCCCTCATTGCTACCTCCCCTACAGAGCACCAATCCTGCTATATGTTGCGCCGTGTTGCAGGCAGGCCTTTTTTGACAAACCTAAGGAGATCACCTCCTAGTTTGTCCAAAGGCTACAATGTTCAGACCCTGGGGCTATTTCCTCTGACAACCTCCAGGATCAGGGGCCAGGCTTTGGTCCTGTGTGTGCGGGGCTTGGACCTCTTTTAGAAGCTCCCGACTCGATACCCCTTAAGTATCGCATGATGTTACAAAATCCATATCCCTTTGACATCATGATGCAGCGATGCATCCCTGGCATGTTTACTCAACATTTATGCATTGTTCCAGGCACCTGGGATCAGTACCCTATGGGCTTGGTTAGAATTATGCTTTCATGTGGCCCTAGCAAGTATAACGGAAGTGCTCTATCCATGCTCGATGATATCAATTAGACTTAGAATATTAAGCCAGTATGCAGTTTCTAAAGGGCTAAAGTCACTTATCTTTGCTTTTATGTCCTAACTGAAATATATTCATAGTGGGCGAGATAGACGACAAGGCTGATGACTTAAGGCAATGACATTGACTGTGTATAGAAATGTTAGGGGCCTAACCTTATTATGATGAATAGGGTTATAGGGAAAATAGGGGATGAGGAGAGATGGAAAAGAGGGTTGCCACAATGCAATACTGGTGACGATACTTTCAGAGGCTCAAAGTGATCCTGGACCCTTTTCATTCCTATATATACTGACATTAACACCAATAATAAAACCCATTTTATAACTTCAAAGGACTCTTGGCTAAATACCCCTTTATATGAATACACTTTAATGTATCTTGGAGCAGTCCGGCGAAGCCTACCTTCAGAGTATTAATCCTTTAAGGAAAGACTAGAGTAGACGGAACATAATTATACTGTGAATGCAACACTGGTGAGTAAGTGATGCATACATACATCATCCCTAACTTAGGTCCTTCCTATGAGGCGCATATATATGGAGTGAAATTTTGGTAGCTCTAGTAATTTTCTATTCAAGTACTTATCCTCACGTACATGGCACTTGACAAACCTTTGCTGAGTTTGTCATACCCATTGTCCACTTGGCCACTTTCACGTGAATGCGCGATACCAAGTCTATATAAAACCTGGTGATAGGGGCCTAATGGACTATGAGTATTAGGCACAGTAGTGTATAATTATTGAAGCCATGCCTAGGTATTATGGTTGTACAGTATATACCATCCCACCACTGAAGAATCAACCAATGCATTTGAGAGAGTCAGTACCTGAAACAGGAAGCTGAAACCATGAAACACATATTGGTTGATTCCTAAAAGTGTGGCCAAATTCATATGAATTTAGGCACACTGTAAAAGATATGTCATTGAAATAACAGTTCAATCCTTGTCCAAAGGTTGCCAGAGATCCCTCGTCATTTTCACAGAGATGCCGTGTACCACTGTACTGCCACCTGGGGTTTCTTGTAAAAACTGCACAGTCATGTTCAATATTATACAATCACGTTGGTTCACTATTCAGTTTTACGAGGATCCCTGATATATTCAGGATTTATTTTTTACAGTGCATGTCATTATTCTTCATGATAAAGGCACTTAATGGATAAGAGCCCCACATGCTCCTAACTTTATTTGCGGGCTATCTACCAAAAACAGGGTGGGGTGGTGAAAGGACATAGATATTCTAGTTATGAATTGATGCGGCTGTATTTTTTACACCATACAGCTTTAATTGTTCTTGAAAAGTCTCTCCAAATTATCCCCCCTCCTGAACTGCAGCTCATAGTCTGGAGACTTCTCGCCAGAAGGAGATGCATTAACACTTTTATCTCCATTTATTCATTAGTTTATTTGATTCTCCTGCTCAGTCCGTCTGCGACAATACAGGGGGTGGCATTTTGCTTGACATGATTCTATGGAGGGCTATCTTAATGCACCATATGGCTTCTGGAGTATGATAGTGCCTCTTTCTGAGTTTCCAGTTTCATCTTGGTAGCTTCAGAACTTTGAATTCAGTCAGACCTCTCATTGACTCACCGTAAAACCTCTCTTAAAAGCGACCAAAGATAAATGTCAATGAAACCACTTGGGGATGTGACCTGATCATGGCAAAAGGACAGAAAGTTACTGGAATTCCTCAGGGATTCCTTATGCAGAACAGCTGACTGGGTGGAGCAGAAATGCCTTTGCCTCTGATTGCTGCAGATAAATTAATTTGTCAGTGCTCAGGTACCCTTTAGTTGATTTCTACCAGGATAAATATTTTTAACCTTTCCATTAGATCTTGTGGAAGTTTTTTGGATAGGAAGAAGTTATAAACTGCAATTAGAATAATCAATTCAGCCTACCCTCTTTCTTCCTGCTTCACCTCAGCTCCACAAAGGCAATCAACCACTGGTTGAAGCATTTAATTATAAATGCTCTGGCCATTTCTTCTACACTCCCAAGTTATCATTATTCATGAAAAGCATCTAACTAATCACGCCCTCTCCCTGAGCTGCAGCCTATAGTGATGGGAGACAACTTCCCACAATGCCACTTTATCTCCATTATTTGATTAGTTGATTATTCTCCTGCTGAGTCCCTCTGTGACATTACAGTGGGACTACATTTCTCTCAACATGATCTTGTGTTGGGAAAATGCCTGACCTGTCCAATAGATTCACTCCTCCAGTATTCTTTACATGCAAACCTAGCATTTACAGATGCCTTCTGAACACAACTGCATGCTTACTTATCTTTGAGGTTTTGAAATGAATATACCTTCAGATCTGAATGTATATATCACTGACCTTTCTCTTGAAAGTATCAGATTTGTGAGGCAAAATCTAGTTACACTACAATATTTAGAAGGTGAGGGCCTTCAAATTGTCATTTTACAGTTCCTATTTTGCAAAGCAGCACCTTTTGCAGAATTCTGTAACATATTAATGTTTGCACAGTACATATTTTTGTGCGTTTTGCACACATGCCTAAATGCTTGAAAACGTGAGTGCATGAAAATCCAACCCAGAGAATTTGCTTTCAAAGAATGTTCTTATACATGGTTTCTAAAATCCTGGTAAAATAATGACTGAAGGGAGGATGGACACATTGGGGGGGGGGGGTACAGGGGACAGAGTTGTATGTATGTCAACAGTCATACATAGCATTAATTATTACTTAAAAAGGGGCTAAATGTTTTGTACAGCTAAATCATTATTTTAAACATCTCCATCCAGATGTAACCTAGGGCTGATGGCTCTGAGAAAACCTATATGTTTCTATTCTACGTGCACAGATATTTTGTGGCACTATATATGTATGTTCAGTGCTACAACCCTTGAATGGACTGCATGTCCACCTCCTATTACCATCAGATTGTGAGAGTGTGAGTTGATGTAACTGGATTAGTGGTCTGCCCCACACTACCAAGGTTGATTGAGACAGCTCTCCTTTTGCAATCATTATGTTGTTCATGATCGTAGGATATGTCTGGACTCAACAGTTAACAGATTTAGGTTTCACCAAAGCGGGGGCACACCTCCTTCCTGTAATAAAATCAGGTACATTTTGTTTTCGGGCAATAATAGGATGTAAAAATATACTCGAAATCTGTCAATGATGACGTATATTCTAATGCTAAGAATGTGTACCGATTAGCTTTGGTAAGATATTCAATGAAAGAAGTAAGACTTCAGCATATCTTGCAATTATTTCAGAAGTTCCCAACTGATGAAAGGCCCAATTGGCGTTGGGGTGTTCACATAGCAGGTACTGGATTCACGTTAATCAGAGGTAGAAATATGTTTTTCTTCCTCTCATGGAGGTAGATAAACATTGGTATATTGGTGAAATGAACGTCATTCTGCTACGTCTTTTACCTCAAAACATTAAGATAAACGTATTAATTTTATACCTCATTCAGAGGTTTAGAGAGTATAAGCTCTACGCTTAACAGAGGTAGAAATACGTTTTCCCCCTCATTGGAAAGGGATCTACGTTAGATTACCTCATTACCAGAGTTAGAAAAAATGTAGAAAACTTTCCCCGTTTTTACCAGGATTAAAACTTAGATTTACTAGTTGAGACAACTATCTACAAGGTTTCAATCTAATCACCTTTCTTCATCAATTTGTACAGACACCCAAGCCTATATGATGAGCTCGATTCCTTTATTCATTTAGTTTACCATGCAGACTGTGTGCCTAGTATGTACAACGTCTTGTGTAAGTAAGTATGTAAGTATGTCTTTAAAACCCGACACCCCTCGGAGGGTGTACGAGCAGAACCCATTGTCCTATTAGCGGGTCCACAGGCACAAGGGGGCTGTGTACAAATGACGTCATGCATTTTTGGACCATTTTTGACCCCCACTCCCCCCTTGTCATGTTTCGTCATACAACACTTGACCCCCCTCTCAGCATGACATCATGCAGAGAAATAGCCCCCCCCCCAAAGTGCATGAATAGTGAAGGCCTATAGGCTATAAACAAATTGAAATTGTTCAAAGGGACATATAGTGGGTGTGAATTGGCAATAAAGGATAAGATACATGCAAAGTGAAAAAAAACTAGCACTGATCAACAAATGAACAGAGAAACATGCCAAACACTGTCAGCTTATATAATGTATAGGTCCCTATATGACTGGCATGCAGGATGTACCATTTCCGTGCCTTAATACTTATACACGGAGTACTATGGTAGTGATCATACACAAGTATTTTCCGTCACAAAAGGGCTTAAGGTGGGTCGCTACCATTGAATCAAAAATCCTAGATTTTCTTCATTTTTCTCCCAGAGGTACAAAAAATCATCTAGAATAAGAATATCAAAAGAAAAGTAGGGGGTCCCAAGGTACTTTTTTTTCTACAGATTTTTGAAAAATAAAAGTATTTCAATCCTCACCTAGAAATTAGAGAAAATGTGTCTCAGATTTGAGATTTTTTTTTCTGTCATAACTATTTGATACAGAGACATGAAACCTCACATGGAAAGCAGTCTGATATCCTTATTTATTAAGAATTTTTGATTTTAACTCCATAATATGGCATTCTGGGTAAATTTCTCATTTTTTGGAAAAGTGAAGGTTAAATTTTCTATCATTTCACAACAAAAACAAATAAAATTCATATTTTCAACCACTAGATTTTTCTTAAACTTTTTAAAAATATTATTCAGATAATTAAAAGAAAGTAATTTTGATATGGGGTCCTGCACATAATTTTGGAGTTTTGGCCATTTGAAATAAAAAAGTATCAGAAAAACTGACAAAAATCAAATTCAAAGCACTGCATGATGGGTAAATCACACACATCATTGGCAAAAAATCACTCCATTATATGCCCTCGATCACTCTGAACAGCCTACCACTTCTACAGCATTTTCTTGGTAATTTGAGAGATAAATTTATGAGATACAAAAGAATGTTAGACAATGATGAAAAAATTCTAGACATAGATATGCTGAAATTTAAAAGTGTCATAACATGCACAATTTTAAGCAAAATTATCTGAAAATTTTTGTGGGGATTTAAGGGTCATAAATGGTCTCATTCTGATGGATTTAACCTATATGCGCAGGGACCTGCGCAGAAGGCCCAATTTCAATGGTAGCAACCCACCTTAAAAACTGTCTAGATCAATAGTCCAATACAGTTCTGCCTTCTTTGCAGCGAAAGTTGTACACTTGTCAGCAGAGAGAAAATCGAGAACAGTTATTATTAAGGATCATATAGTTCAAGAGCTTGAATGTATTGATATATTGAATGTATTGATTTAATCTGTAACTTGAACCATATAGAAGTGTACTAGAAATAGGTTTTAGGCAGAACTCTCTGAATTAATGAGTGGCCTAATAGACAAAAAGAATTTCAGAAAGCATTGCAAATTCTCAGGAGACCATCAATTGCAATCATAGTTCCAATTTATGATCTTACAAAGCAATCGAGTCACCTCAGTATTTTACTGTAGAATCTGCAAATAAGGCGAGTCAGATAGAGTTCCATTCAGACAAAGATGTGGAGAGTAAGGTTGGGGGGAGGTCCCCTTTACATCTCCCCAAGCATCCCCTCAGTGAAAATAGCAACAGGGTGGTGGAGACCTCCAGGGGAGTGTTCGTTTTTTATCAACAGTGGGACTCTGGGAGGGGGTGGATTGGGGGAGTAGCAAAATAATTTTGACTCCTCAAGGAGGGGGGGGGAATATCACACCTTTTCAAAAAGAAGCCTGTGAATTACTATGGATGCTGCCCTGAGGCAGCAGCAGCAGTTCAGGGGTATTTTAGATGCATCATTTTAGATCCTGAGGGCAGCAGTGGCCCTTTTCAAAAAGGGTTAAATTGGTATAGGTAGGATAGAGTAGGCCTAGTAGTGCCCCCATATAGTGGCCTAGACATCACCTTGATTTTACACTGACATTGATGGTAGTGACACTCATTGAGTGAGATGTCTGAGGAATGCATGCATGTAGGGCCTATAGGTAATAAATTTATGTCAGATGAATGCATTAAACCTTTAAAAATCTTTTTACAAAAGTTTTTGTTCTTGCCAAAACCAAAGCATATTGTGACATGATGTCATGCATCCCATGACCCCCCTCCCCCCTTGTCATGCTTGGTCATGGCAAGAGGGACCCCCCCTCCCCCCTCCTGCATGACGTCATTTGTACACAGCCCCCAGGGGGCTACCTGCAAATGCTTAAAAAAAAATAAAGTACACAGTACAGTGGGTAAATGTCAAGTCCCCGGGTCGAAGGTCCTCCAGGCAGCTACAAACTTCAGCATCCCCTCCTCTAACACCTCAATGAATTCAAGATGCGTCCACAATTGGTCCAGTTAGGTTAGTTTCATGCCCCGAGTAGTGAGCAATCAAGAACTAGTCTTGTATGGCGGTCCAACAACTAGGTGAAAGCATGTACAAGCATGACTAGCCCTACATAGTGGCGCAGAAGCTGGATGCAAAGGGTATATGAATAACTCCTCCAGGTAGAACCCCTGGGAACTTGTCCAGAAGTACATCAAAGTGAAGAGTCAGTAGAAAATCCTCCATCCATCCTCAGTCGGAGGGTCTACGCCCCAAGAGAGCCCCAGGATGCCAACCAGCAAGGGCCGTAACACCTCACCGATTGCCAACACGCGTTGTGAAATTTAGTTTGACACTCGTTGTGAAATTCAGTTTGACACTTATACACATCTCTGACCCACAGAATGGGTGTAAATGATCCCTGACACCTCAATGCATTTATTCTTTATCAAATATATTACTAAAAGATTACCCCAGCCTTTTCTTTATCTAAATGCTGATAGTAAGAAAACTCATCATTTGATTGTTACTGTTATTTCTGATAATTATAATAGGGAAACTACTGGTTTGATATAGCCATTAGTTCTACTGCCATCTGGTGAGATGAAATAGACGTACAAAATACATAAAAAACATTAAAAACCTGCAGGGCCATGTTCTTTCCATACCCCCTATCATCGTCCTACACACTATTCTTTTTTCATTTATATTAAGCAACTACATGATAAGACTGGACAGCATGATAATATATGATTCTCTGTCACTCATATATTGTATATTCTGTGTCAGCCTGTGTTATTGCCACATCATTTCCACAAAATAAACACTATTACAAAATAGTGTTAATCCCCATAGAGAAATGTAACTCCAAATTACAAGTTAAATTTGGGTCTAAATCAAAATGTTTAGCGTTCACTATGTGCTTTAGCATAAGTCATTTTTCATTATTAAAGATAATTCACCTAATTTTGGAATAACAAAGTATTGTAACGAGTTTTATGATCAATAAAGACACAGTAACTTCCAGCCTTGCGGTTTACCAACGAGATCCTTTATTTACCAAGTGTACTTCAATTCTGACAATCGCTCGCCTTGAGCTCACATATATACCCCCCTTATCCGTCGGACGACCGGACCGGACGGTTCGTCCCCCCCTTGTGGGCGCGTCGTGCGCTTCATGCGTTGAAGTGCAGCGGGCGACGCAAGCGCCCCTCCCGCTACACTCTCCGGTCACTAATCTAACCCCCCCTGACAAACATATGTCCCCTAACTTAACATGCCTACTTTACTTAATTTCACTTTTTGTCGTCGCCGGAGGGGACTGGCCGCTGCCCCCGGTCGACCCACGAGAACTAACTTGGCTTGATTCAACCGCGCCTTCCTTCTTGGTAATCGCCTCGTAAAACGTCCGATACAGCTTAACTAACCCCCAACGTGGGGAGAGGGTGTCGTACCCCCTTCTGGAGTCGTCCCGTAATCCCGGACGTACAGGTTGCCCTGCTCCACTCGTCATAGGCTAAGTCGCCCAACACAACGTCTTTAATGTCCTAGTGCCCTTAACCTAGCACCGTCTCTTTGCATAATCCGTGTCCTCCAGCCCCTAGGCCAACAAGTAACTTATGTACAAGTCTCTGGGTCGTGCACCGTACTCCATGGGAAGTGGACTGCCCGTCCCGCCGCCCTCCAACGTCCCGGTGCATCCGCCCTCAGAATGTAGTCCGATCCCCGGGTTATGCCTGCCCCGAGGTCCTCCCGACTCCCCGCACGCCGTAGCCGGCCGACGTTGGCTCCCCATCGCCCACCAGCTACCTCGGCCGCCCTCGTCTGCCCGACGAAGTTCCTTGTTCCTGTCCAAAGAGAAGAACATGAGTCATACAAAATTCCAAATTTTCCTTGGACCCCTTACTTCCCCCAGGCTGTCCCCGTCGTCCTCCATCCCTTTTCTTGTTAAAGGTCCATGGCATTAACTAGATCCTGTAGGGTAGGCTCTACCCCTCCCGTCTCCATCCTGACCTCACCACTGTCCTGAAAGGCGTACGGCTGTACGACGCCCACTTGGGACAATACAGTCCCTGCAGCAACCCCACCTATAAAAACATCGAAGGTGTTATTCACACTTACCGGTTCCGGGGGTTGACGTCGTAGCAGAGTAGACCTTGACTGGAACACTTGGTACACGCCAGGCTCCAACACGTCCACTATGGTGGCCTGTCGCCCCCCGGCGGTGTCGTACAGAGCGTCCGCGGGGACGGCCTCCCCTATAGACGCCAGGTAGGCGTGTAATATCTCCTTGGGGCCTTGACTTTCCTGGGACCAGGGCAGGGTGACACCCCCCCCGCAGTCAATTAGTCTCTCGGGTCGTCCGCACCTAGGACCCGCATCTCCACCCCCACTAGTAGGGCGGTGGTCCCCCTCTGCCGTCCTGTCCGTCGTCTGCTCCGTCCGCCCGCTAGCTGGTGCGGTGAACAGGGCGCCCCGTACCTGTGCCGAGCTTGCCTGGGGTGCACTAGGATTAAACTGGGCACCGCCCCAGACCTGACTCGTCGTTGTCATTTGGGAGGTTCCTCCCCCCTGTCCATAGATTCTGACCTCTGCAGGGCTAGGCACCACGGTATCATAACCTTGGCGGTCTCCCCCAGCCGTATACTCCACATCCTGACTTAGCACGATTTCCGCCTCGCCCGTCTGCAGGACGGCTTCTTTCCGTCCAGGCTTACTAGCACTCCATTGTTCCGTGCTCTGGACGAAGCTGATCGTCCCTGGTACTTCTGACAGGATTTCTCGTGCCCTGTCCGACTCCCCCCTTCTGATGGCGTCCTGTAGCCGCTCGCCCCACAACCGCCCCGGTCCGGCGTCCTTTCCGGGAGTCGTAACAGTGGCCAACAGAGGTGAGCCTTCACCCGGAGCAACAGACGGTTTAGTTGTTGTAGGCGTCCGCGACGCTGGTTCCCCCCTTGTTTTGGCCTCCGGCGTGCCCCGTGCCCCTTCCTGCCCTGTTGTGGCCTGATGGTCGGCGGAGCCTTGATCGGCCGACTCAGTCGCGGTCTCTTTGGAGCCCGGGCCAGCCCCGGACGACGACTGGTCGTCCCCCTGTCTATCCACGTCTGGTTCCCCCTCTCGGTCAGGTTTTTCCGTGTCGTCTTCGCCCTCCTCCGTGGACGACTCGTCTACCACCAGGGTGGTCTTCTTACGTGGCGAGTCCGACTTCCTAGGCTTGTGCTTCTTGCCTAGCTTTCCCACGACTTCCTGTGGGGACAGTCTCCGCTTCTGCTGTGTTCTGCTACCCCTGCTCGAGTGAGCCGAGCCGGGGCTCCGCGTAGAGCTGGGGCTCCGCCCTTCATCGTCAGACACCTCTGACAGGCGGCCATCGGGCGACTCGTCCTCCTGTCTCCGTCTCCTTATGTCCGTAGGAGGCGGCATCACCTTTGTTCCTCCTTTTGCCCACGGGTGCTTTTTGTGTTTGGCTCGGATGTGTTTGATCAGGTCCCCCTTGCGTTTCTTCTCCTTCTGAATCGGACATCCTGGTACGGGACAATCCCAACCTTCTATTGTGTCGTGATCGCGTGCGTGTTCTCTGAAGCTCTCCAAGTCCGGAAAGGTACAGTCCTTCGCCCCCGCAATGACACATTGGGCGCAAACTATTCCCCCAATCGATTGGCCGTCGTCCTTATGATCCGCCATGATGTCCGCTTGGTACGCCGGGTTGTCTGTTCTCCCCTCTGCCCCCGCGTCCTCCCCCTTTTTATGTTGGCGCCCAGTGTGCCTGTCTGGGTCCCACCGCCTGTCTATCGAACTCATGTCCAGCAGCTGCTGTATGCCGATTGGTTGCGACGACGGCTCCCGTCGTCCGCTATTGGTGGAGGCAGGTGGTGTGACAGATTCTGGCCCCGCCCCCCCCCGTGCGCCTAGATTTCCTCCACCCGCGGCTGGCCTGGCAACAGCGTCCTCGCACCCGATTGGCTGGCTCTGGCACCCCTCGTCGTTCTCAGGGCGCACTGATTCCAGGCACCTCGCTCCCACGTCGACCGTGGGACTCTCGCCGGCCGGCTCCGTCGGGGTCTCGTCCGTCCCCGCTGACGTTGGGATTTTCCCACGATTTGGTGGTTCTACGTTCACGAATTGAAATAGATCTTCTCCCCGCCCGGCCGCCCTGGCCCTGGCCCTTTCCTTTTCCTCCATACGCCGGAAGGCAACCTCCACCCTGTCGTCCACCTCTACGTCCACCCGTTGGTTCGCTCCCCTTCTCGACCCGACCCCTCTGGGTCTACCCCCCTCGTCCTCCTTAGTTGATGACGTCAAAATGACGATTCTTCCCCCCAGGGTAGGCTGTTCCCGGGGTCGGAGTGCCTGTCCACATCCTGGGTCGTCGTCGCCGTAGGACCGGCTGCGAGGCCTAGGTTCCCCGCAAGCTAAGGCCCGTAGAACGGCCTCCTGGCCTCCTTTCGGTCGAAGAGGCGGGGCGGGGACCGGGGGTGAATGGGTTTGTTCCGCCGCCCTGCCAGGTTCCGTGGACAGGGCCCTCATGACCGCATCCCTCCAGGATCGTTCCTCCCCTGCGGACGTCCTGCCCCCTTTACCTTCATGCTCGGTCCGGTGCCCTGTCTTGCAGCCGTTGTGATCAGATTCCAGGGCTTTCGTGGTCCCTTCCTCCCGGCGGTCAGTATGTCGTCCACCATTGTCGCCCGCCAACCTGTCGTGCGACCAGCTATGTAGTCCGTTCCTCCTCCATCGTCCCCCGCCCTCGTCCGACGATCGGTGGCTGACTGACCCTCCGGTGGAGCCGGACCGCCTACGGTCGTCCGACCGTCGCCGCTCTCGACTCCTGGAGGACGATCGTCGTACCGGGGACGACGCGTTCCTTCTGGCCGCTGCCGCCCTGATTTTCTGCCTCAGATCCCTGTCACGGTCCTCGTCCTCCCCACAGTGGAGGGAGATCTGTCTGACGGCCTCTGCTACCGCAGCTTCCTCCTTCTGGGACTCGTCCGCCTCCCTACGTAGGCGCCACCTCTCCCTGCTCCTCCTGTTCCTTTCCCTGACCCATTCCTCTCTTGTATGGATATGTGCGGGCCGTTGCTCTCTGCCCCTTGTCCGACCTCTGTCCAAAGACGCCAGGGCGGCCTCCCTCGCCCTTTCTTCCTCTTTGGCTTCCTCCTTCTCCATATAGGACTCCGTCCGTCCCTTCTTGGGGGAGGCTGTCACCCTGCAGTGGTCGGTGTCGGCTTCCCCCTCTTCCTCGCTGCTCCAGGTGCTGTTTTCAGGGAGCAAGAGGGGTCGGCCCTTCCTATCCCAGGAACGGGAGGATCTTGGCTCAGATTCCGGCGAGCTCATGGCTGCTGTCTTCCGCCCCGCCACCTGGCCCCCTGCTTTATAGTCGTCTTCGTCCGCCCAGATTTGGTTGCCAGGCGACGCAATCCCAGGTCCCAGACAGAGCGACGCCACGCGCCCCATTGGTTCCTCGTTTGCCGGGACGCTGCCGACCCCCCCGCCCTCTCTGGGCACGGGAAGAGATAACTGTGGGGCTGGCTTCAAAGCGTCGCAATGTACGACCCTTTTTTTCCTCCCCATACTTATTTCGTAAATGGGGCCACCCACATGGTTCTTTACTGTCCAGGGCCCCGTCCACAAACACTGGAGTTTGGGTGATATCCCCACCTTCCTCTCCGGTACGAAGTAAAGAACTTTGTCGCCCACCGCATAACTCACAGCCTCGGTCCTCCTATCATAGTTCCTTCGCTGCCGTGTCACAGCCCTCCCCAAGCGCTCCCGCGCCAGGCTGTGCGTCCTAGCCATCCTCCACTGGAGTTCGGCCACAAACCCGTCCCTTCCTCCCGCGTAATGTATGTCCTGAGACGGGTACAAGAGAGCCAGAGGGGAACCAGTCTCCCGCCCCAACATCATGGCATTGGGAGAGGCCCCCGTCGTGTCGTGCTCTGTCGCCCGATACGCGGCCATGACGTAGGGGAGGTGCCTGTCCCAGTCCCTCTGGTCGTCCCTTACCGTTGTCGCCAACAAACTCTCAATCGTCCGATTCGCCCTCTCGACCATGCCGTCGCTCTTGGGGTTATATGGGGCCGTACGGGTCTGGGCGGCCCCCACCAGACGGACGACTTCCTTAAACAGCACTGATTGGAAATTGCGTCCTTGATCCGAATGTAGGTTGGCCGGGGGTCCGAACCTGCACACGAACTCCGTCACTATACACTCGGCCACCGTCTCCGCCTTCTGGTCTGGGATAGGGTATGCCTCGGCCCATTTGGTGAAGTACTCCACTAGGACGATGATGAAGACGTTCCCCCTTTCCGTCCTAGGAAGCGGCCCCATTACGTCCACCGCCACACGTTCCATGGGCATGCCTATCGGCACATGGCCTAGGGGGTGGCGGTGGGGTGGGCGGGGCGCCTTCCTTCGCCCACACGGCATACAGTTCGTACACCATCTGGTCACGTCTCTTCTGTACTCCGGCCAGTAAAAATAATCCTGGCATCTTCTCATGGTGCGACGGCGCCCAAGGTGTCCTGCCATGCCTGCCCCGTGCAAGGTTTCCAACACCGCGTCTCTCTTACTGGCAGGGACCAGTATTTGTACTCGGGTATCCGCCATGGGAGATATCCAACGCCGGCCTAGAACACCATCGTCGTCCACCGTTAGGCGCCCAATCTGGGTGGCGTATGCCCTTAGGTCATACTCCCAACCTTCGGCCGCCTCCTCTCCCCCTGGCCGCCCTTCGTTCACCCACTGTCGGACGACGTGCAGTGTGGGGTCCGCCCGCTGCCATCTGACCCATTCCAATGGGGAACCTAGGAGATTCCCCGCTTCCGGGTTGGGGTCCACCTCTTCCCCTCCCCCAGACCGGGTGACGACCGCACACCCCCAGCTGGTCGTATCCGGGCGACCGCACTGACGGCAGGGCGACCTGGAGAGCCCGTCCGCGTTCCCATGGTCCTTCCCAGGTCTATGCTGAATGGTGAAGTCATATGTCCCCAGTATCTGTAGCCAGCGGGCGATCTGGCCCTCCGGCTCTTTAAACTCAGTAACCCACTTTAGGGCCGCGTGGTCAGTCCTTATCAGTACCGGGCGACCGACTAAGTAATGGCGGTACTTTTTGAGCCCGAAGATGACGGCTAGAAGCTCCCGTCTGGTCACACAGTAATTTCTTTCCGGCCGGCTAAGCGTCCGACTGCCGTACGCCAAGACCCTTTCCAGCCCTCCTTGCTCTTGCGACAGGACGGCGCCCACCCCAAAGAGACTCGCGTCCGAGTCCAGTATCAATCGGCCGTCCGCCTGTGGGTACCCCAGGACCGGTGCCGAGATCAGTGCTTTCTTCAGGTCTGTGAACGCCGACTCGCAGTACTCTGTCCAGGTGAATCGTCGATCCTTCTCCCCTAGGGATGAAAGTGGTTTCGCCCTTGATGCGAAATCCTGTATGAAGGAACGGTAATACCCGGCCAAGCCTAAAAAACTCCGTACCTCACCCACCGTAGTAGGGCGGGGCCACTCCGCCACCGCCCTTATCTTTTCCGGATCGGTGGACACCCCCTCCGCCCGCACTACGTGACCCAGGAAGGAGACCTCCCTCCGTGCGAGCTGACATTTCTTGGGTTGTATTTTCAACCCCGCCTGCAAGAGTCTTCCTAACACCTCCTCTAGTCGCGCCATGTGAGTCTCAAAGTCCGGGGCGAAGACGATAATGTCGTCCAAGTACACCAGGCACGCCCGCCAATGTAACCCCTTGAGCACCACCTCCATCAACCTTTCAAACGTGGAAGGGGCGTTGCACAGCCCAAAAGGCATTACGTTATATTGGTAGAGGCCACCGTGCGTGACAAATGCTGTCTTCTCCTGGTCGCCCTCCCTGACCGCTACCTGCCAATACCCACTAGCCAGGTCGAGCGTAGAAAACCAGGAGGCACCATGGAGGGTGTCCAGCGAGTCGTCTATCCGTGGCAGGGGGTACGCATCCTTCCGTGTAAGGGCGTTCAACCGCCTGTAGTCCACGCAGAAGCGCCCCGTCCCGTCTTTCTTCTTGGCTATGACCACGGGCGATGCCCAGGGGCTCTTGGACTCCACAATAACCCCCTGGTCCAACATCCGCTGCACTTTGTCGTCCACCTCCGCCCGCCTATGTGGCGCCAGGCGGCGTGGCCGCTGCTTTATAGGGACGGCGTCCCCCGTCTCAATTTTATGTTGGGCGACGTCAGTCCGGCCGACCTCGCCGTCCCGGACGGCGAAGGCCTGTCTCTTCCCGTCCACCAAGGCAGCCACCCTATCCCGATAGGCAGCCTCTATCCCTTCTAATAGAGTATGTCTTGCCTCTTCCCACCGTTCCCCCTCAGGGCCGTCGCCCTCCTGCCCGTCACATGTTGGCCCTATCATGCCGCAGAAGCCGTTATCCTCCCCAACGGCGTGAACTATTCCCAAGGTGGTATCCCTCCTGATCCACACTTCATCAGGCCATACGTTACAGATAACCACCGGAGTCTCGCGGCGTCCGTTCGGGGAGATCACCCCTCGCCCCACTCTGACGCCCAACCTTTCTTCATTTCCCGGGTGTCCCTCTACTATGCCGTACAGGTTCCATCCCTCCGGAAATTGTCCCTCTACGCGGGCGGTGGCCATTGCCTGGCCGCCCCCCGGGACGAAACAGTCGTCCGCCAACACCGCCCGGCAACTGTCCTCTCTCCCCCTCTTAGGGGCGGGCGGTCCCCCAACGTTCTCCTCCGCCCATAGCAATCGGCCCTGTCTCAGGTCCACCATGATGTTGTTGTTCCTGAGCAGGTCAGCCCCCAATATTCCCTCGGGGGAGACGTCTGCCACCAGGAATTCGCCCCTCATGTATTCGCCCGCTATCTCCAGGGTCGCCGTTATCCGTCCTTTTATCGCCATCGGGCGCCCGTCTGCACATACGACCGCCTTCTCGTGCGGGCTCATCGCCCTAGAAATCCCGCCCCTGTCCCACCAGCGGACAGACAGGATGCTTATAGACGCCCCTGTGTCCACCAACAGCTTAATCCTCTGCCCACAAATCACGCCCTGGACGATTAATCCCGTCCCGGTAATATCGTTCCCGTGGACTGACGTTACATCCACATCAGGCCTGTTGTCAGGTAAAGCTACGGTCCCAGGCCGGCCTACTGCTGGGACCGGTTCTCGTTTTCCGACACCGGTTTGCTGCCGGCCTGTTTGGTGGTCGCCTTGTCGTCCGACCCCGTGTGCGCCTCATCCTTAAACGGGCATTCCCTTTTGAAATGTCCCTCCCGCCCGCACAGAAAACATCCTTTCTTGTCTCCTGTCGGCCTCTTAGGCGGACCTCCAATCGCGGCTGCCCCAGCCATGTCCTTTCTCAACAGTGTGAGCTCCCGCATGAAATCCGCCCGAAGGGGCGCTAGCTCATTCTTAAATTCCTTACGAAGGCTCTCTAGTTCCGCCGCCATGGTACCGTCCGCCAGGTGCACCTTGTGCATCCGACTACTCTCACGATCCTTCTTTATGTGTGCCTCCGCCCTGACGCCCACAGTCACGGCGTCCTCCAGCGATTTGGCCTGTGCATAGAGAATAAAATATTTCAGTTGATTGTCGTTCAAGCCATCCAGGAATCGGTCTTTTGCCAAGCTATCCAGCGTGGTCTTGTCGGCCTCAGGGTAAGCCAGCTTTACCAGCTGCTCCAGCTTCTCGGAATAGGATAACAGATCCTCGTCCGACTCACGGTCCCTGTTTTTAAACACCGCCTTGTGAGAATCGGCCTGGTTTTTCGGCTGGAACCGGCGTTCCAGCGCGGCCACCAGCTGCACATAACCCCCTTCTTTAAAAGGTTCCAGCCCAGCCAACAGCCTCCTCGCATTGCCCCTTAAACTGAGCCCCAGGAACATTCCTGCTGTAGCATCGTCCCATGCATTAGCCCTGATGCATAGTTTGAAGTGCGACATGAACTCTTCCAGGTCAGTCGTCCCATCAAACTGGGCAGGCATTACAATAGGCCTCCTGTCATCCTCCTCCTTAGGTGGGACCAAGGTGGGCCCATCTTCGTCGCCTGTAGGCTCCTCCTTCTTCCTGGGCTGGCTGGACAATCCCATAGCCTGGTCCCCTTTATCCGCCCTATCCACGACACTCCCTGCGGCCGCCGCCCATGCTAATGGCGGGGAATGCTGGGGCTGATCCCTGCCCCAATCTCCCGGAGTTCGCCGTGTCCACTCCGTCCGAGCGCCTGCCGACCAGCCCCGTTGGTCGTTTTGCCAATCCGTCCTTGGTTGCCCCTGTCTCCGTAAGAATATTCCCTCCTCACTACAGTCAACCATTGTTCCCCTTGACGACGAAGAAGTCCCTCCTCCAAAAGAGACCGTCCGTTGTCCATCACCAGGATGCTCCTCCCCTGTTCTTGACTCCTCTCCGAAGTCGTCTCCTGATAATAAAGGATGGTCCATATTGATCCGTACCTCGAATCTGCCTGAATCCGTTCCAGATCCCACCGCTGTCACCAATGTAACGAGTTTTATGATCAATAAAGACACAGTAACTTCCAGCCTTGCGGTTTACCAACGAGATCCTTTATTTACCAAGTGTACTTCAATTCTGACAATCGCTCGCCTTGAGCTCACATATATACCCCCCTTATCCGTCGGACGACCGGACCGGACGGTTCGTCCCCCCCTTGTGGGCGCGTCGTGCGCTTCATGCGTTGAAGTGCAGCGGGCGACGCAAGCGCCCCTCCCGCTACAGTATTATTTCTGTTCAGCTTAATCCTTACATACTCAGAACTCAAGAAGTACACTCTCTAGCATGTATGCATCATGGGCTTTACACGGAAAGAATCACAATTCTATCTAATGATAAAAGATTGATTGAGGTGGTATAATTATGTTGGTAATGAGTGAAAGTTATAAAATCATAAAGTTATAGAAAATTATGAAATAATAGAACAAAATTGTCTTGAAGACAATGAAATGGCCCTGGGCTCTAATGGTAAACGGTTGTAATGGTAAAACTAATAATCTTGCTTGATGCAGCAAGTTGGGAACCTAAAACTTAGTTTTTCCTGGATTTTCGCTAAAAAATGCTGTAGCTTAGCCAAAAATTATCCGATTCACACAATATTTGCAGCAAATGAAAGACGAAACTCATTGCTTTTAGGCCAGGGTAGATGGTATTACAATATTATAGTGCACAGTTTACCACTGAAGTACAAATTATAAATTTAAAAATCATTAGTTTAAAAAAATTGCTGTTTTTCAAAGTTTGGCCTTATATATTTTGTGAAAAAACTATTCTAACCATCAGTTTTTCATAGATAGTGCATAATACTGACCCATCAAGTTTATAAATGAGTATGCTTTTTTTCTACCTCTATTATGGCTCATTACACTATGGGAGACATGTGACTTTTGTTAGTTTTCAAAAACTGTGATTTTCAGCAAAACTTCTGCTTGGATTTTTATGTGGGACCAATGGGTCATCAGGTCAAAACAGCAATTGATGATTGAATTTAAAAGGGTTTTGCACCATGGACCTGTTCACATTTTTCAGGTCTTCAGATATCCTTATCTTGAAAATGTTGAAGACATTTATGAGCATGGTACTTTTCCAGCCTGTATGGGACCTACAGAGGGCATTTTGTCTAGTCTGACATGTATTATGAGGGAATAATGCATAGCAAATGATTCTATTTTCATAATATGTTATGATTTTTGAGATAGAATTATACACAAGACTTGTCTTCTGCAGCATATGCAAAAATGTCCCTTGAATGAAGGCATTTTACATGCACAGCTGCCTCCAAAGCTGCTGGACAACACTCAGGTTCCCAACTTGCTGCATAAAGCTTATAGTGTAGTGCTTATTGTGCAGCTATACATCATCCCAGTGACAGAATGGTATATTTTACCACAATTCTTCCATGAAGGGTTAACACCATTTGTATCGACTGTGATATTCCGGAGTATATGAAGAGTTTGGTTCCAAAACGCAATAAATCCATTCCAGGTTTTCATCGCATGTCCATTTTTGTATTGCTCCCCTGAAGTTAGTTTTTGTGCTATCCTGATGAAATTTTTACTAAACAAAATCTGGGTACCCGAAAATTATATTTTTCAAAGAAAATGGTTTTTGTAGGCTTTTGAAATTTTGGCCTCTTTTTTTCAAAATGGCGTTTATTGCGTTTTGGAACCAAAGTCTTCATATGCTTATTTTTATTTCATAACGGACTCAGATATTCTATGCTAAATCAAAGAGAAATGATTAATATAAGGTTGTTAATTGTTGTTCAAAACATCACTACACCATCAGCGTCATCCTTATTAATTATCAAATCAATTAGATAATCAATCATCAAAGCAGAGGATATTAGGATCAATGAGATTCTAGTGAGGTTCTCATTGTGAAGCGTTACGTTATCCCATTGTCAGAATGGTAAGATGCACCACTCTGCTACCAGGAAGGGTGCAAGCATTGGCACGTACTGTAATATTAGAATCTGTACATCTATGCTGAATGGCAGACTACTGCTGATAGTATCTGCTTCTTATGATAGACACTCTGATATTCTGGTCTTGATTAAAGAGCAGATATTGATATAAAGATTTGGTTCACAATATCAATGCAGCATCAGCATCCCTATTGATTAATAGGATTGCAATGCCAAGTGTATAAGGATTGATTAGCTATCATTTATAACCTCTATCTCTTGTATCTGGGATAGAGGTTATGTATAAATCTCAATGAGAGGAAGTCCCTGCAGTTCCTGGAAAACCTTTTTTTTCAAGGCTATGTCTGACCACTTCTGTGCGATTCTGAGTGTGAAGATTTCTTAATGGGAGGGTTCTGACCGGCTATAAAATTGCTGGATAAAGATTCCATAAGAAACATCTAATCTATTTTTAAATATCTTCTTATTATCATTCATGGAGGGGTTGACTTTCAGCAAATTGTTGCTAGAGCCACTGTGGTGCAACATATATCCAGACTTAGCCTCCCCCACCAGCCATTGCCTTTGATTGCCACAGATAAATTAATTCCTCAGACTCTGCTCCTAAATTATTTTCAGCAATGGTAGATGGTTTAAACCCATCCATTTGTGGAGGTGCCTTGGACAGGAACAGAAATTCATTATCAACTGCAATTAAGATGAGCATTTCAGCCTACTCTGCTCCCTTCTTTTTCAGCTCAGGTCCTCATGGGTAATCAGCCATTGGTTCGAACATGCTAGAACAATAGCACCTTCTCTAATTTTAAATTCTATCAGATGTAAAGTGCTCTGGCCATATCTTTTACACCTCCCATCTAAATCATTCATGAAATGCTCATCCTAATTATCCCTCGTCCCTTTGCTGCAGCTGTGCAGGAGTGATGAGAGACTCAGGACTTCCCCAATGACATTCATTGGTGCTTTATCTCTATCAATTCATTAGTTGATTGGATTCTACTGCTCAGTCCCTTTGTGACAATACTCTGGGAGGTATGGCATGTCCCTTTCTTGATCCGGTGTTGAAGAATAGCTAGACTATGTCTATGGCTTATACCCATTAACTCATTGTTTTCTGTTCTTTTCAGACATCCTTTGTATGGTAAGTGAACAGTCTTACTCTGATTACAACTTTAGAATGGTTTTTAGTGCAATTTAGAATAGACTAAGATTCAGGTTGAATTAACATACCGGTGACCTATTTTGCAAAGTAACAGATATATGAGACTGTTAAGGTTGGTCAAGTAATTAGTAAATAAGGGTTTTCCAAAACCTTTTTGCTAAACAGAACCTTTCAGCTCTCAAATCTTAACAACTGCCCTTTGAACCGGTGTCAGGCTAGGATGGTAGGTGTTAACACCACTGTACTTACCTCTCTCTTTGTTCTTTGTACCTATACCCTTAGAAACAGCTCTTGTGTGAATTTCATGTCACGTCTCAGTCCCGTTACCACCAGACTATGAGCTAAACTCCATTAGCAGTCTATTCCAATCTTGCTGGGTTCACAATTACAGTATACTTGTTGCAATCTTCTTGGAGTTTAGCCTGGAATTCCTTTATTTGTGATGCTAGACATTCAGACAATTGGTGAGTGAAACCAGATTTTAATGGGTTTTTTTTTACATCCACAGGAATTCAATGTAGGGCATCTCTCAGCAATCGTTGCAAATATTTCCTTCTAATAAAACTCCAATTAGCCATGTACAATTACCCTCAGTAACAGTATCACTATACCTTACAACCATAGCTGGTCAGTAATCAGTACGGTTGCCCATTTGAAAGATGTATTAAGCACCTTCTAGGACAGGAGCTCAGTAAGTATCTTTGTGGAATCTTTAGAGATGATGGTAATATGGATTTGAGTAGAAATAAATGTTAGGCAAAAACACCCAGTTGCTGAGCCAGGTTTAGCTACCCTATCTTAGAGAACATTTTAAGAACTACATAATACCTTAATGCACCTTAAAAATACTGTTTTACAAAGGTGTGTTCCTCTGACACCTAACAGACACATTAAGGCCAATCCAACAATTCCTTATGCAGCAGATGTAAGGAGGAATGTAGTCAGATTAAGCCAAAAGTTACCTGAGCCACAGCAGTGTAAGGTCCCCTTATAGATCTTGTTAGAAGTCTCTTTTACATTTCTTTTTACCTTGTCCCTTTGCAAGCTAGATGATACCTATTACCAGCTAATGGTGTGTCGGTAGAATACCTTGTACATGAGTCAGCGCCTCTAATAAGAATGACCCCCAACCATGGTCGTTTATCTCACTCTAGTCTAGTGTGAGGAGGTGAAAGACCAACCAGCATCCACTGATCAATGCCAACTGTCTCAGTCAACTGACGTCCACGGCTTTTCTGTATGGTCAGAGGTAAAGGCTATTGTGTTTCCGTAAATCTTCAATTAATGTTTACAAACAGTAAGATGTGACTGCAGAATTAGTTATTCTTTTTTTCTAGATCAGTATTTATAATTAAGATGAGGATTTTGATTTTCATACCAGTGACATTTCTTCTGGGAAAATATACGCTGAGTCTGGTAAAGTATTTAGTATGTAAGGGCCTTCCAGATATTCTTTTCTTTTATGATTTGTGTTTTGACAAACATAACATTTTAGCAGAATTTCAGCCTCTCAACTCTTTAACAATAACCCATTAAAAGGAAGTCAAGCCTGGACACTGGGTGTCACAGCATGAAGTTTGTTTTTATCTTCACTCCTTATTCAGAGAGGTTCCTGCTTCACCTTCCAACAAAGTACCTATGCCTTTTGACACGACTTATGTATATCTCAGTTTGCTTCCCTGTCATGACTATGTTTCACCACTCTGGTGCAATTCTAAGTGTGAAGGTTTCTGACTGGACATAACGTTCCAGGAAATATAAGGAATAAGGAACTGACAGAACAGTTAGTTATGTATATGTTTCAAGTAAAAATTGATCTTAAATATCCAATATGAGGCTAAAATCGGCTTTATATGTCCACGAATGAAGGTTTCTGACCGGCTGTCATTAAATCCCATTCTCCTGATTAACCATAGTATGTTATTACAGGTTGGCAGTAAACAAATTGTAAATGATTGTAAACTCCATCTATTTCTAACACGGATAATTGAATAATAAAACTAGGCCGGTAGCAAACAGATTTAATTCTAGCCAGTTCATTTAAGCAAGTACTAGCCTAGGGCATGGCTACCACTATTATTTAACACATCTGTTTCAGACAGATGGGTGTTAAACACCATCATTTATAATCTGTTTATTAGAAACTTGCAATATCATACAGTATCTAACAGGAAAAATTGGTTACCTGACAACTTCTGCTTCTTTTAGATAATGTGCCTATTCTGCTATCTCTATTTCTGCCTGACCTGGCTGGTCCCTTGTCAATATGGGGCATGGTCTCTCCATTATGATAAGTTAGTCCTTGAACACCGCACACAACTTTGTATAAATAAAAAATGAGTGCCCTCCTTCACTCATGTTGGTACATTTTAGTTTATATCAAAATATACGATTTTTAATGACTTGAACCTGTAATGCATTAAATACCTTTCTGTCTAGATATGGGAGAACATAGCCTGAACACACGTAAATGGTTTAAATGGTCCTAGAACAGTCATGTTCTATATGCATATTCTTTATGTTCTATAAGAGGAATGCCTCATTTGTATCATAGATTTAGGGAGAAATAACAGGGATAGTAAGAAAACCTCCTAAACTGTAGTAAGCACTTCTAAAAGGATCACTGCAAATAGTGTTCTATAGGGAGCCATTAGAGAAGAGAATAATGCAGATTTGAATAGAATTAATACCTTTGATAAAACATCCAGTTGCCAAGACGGAGTCGGCTGGCTCTCTTTAATGCACTTACATTAACCTTCATTTGTCTATTTTAGATCATTTTCTATTTCAGATGAGGTACATTTAACAAACGGAAACAGTGTATCAGATTATATTGTAAATGTACCTGTCCAAGTAATGTACACGGGAAAAGTTCATCAGGAGGTCATTTCCTCAAGTATTATGATCATACAACTGCAAACGCATACTGTGCTTTTCCTAAGGGAGATCTGCATCTATTGCATCAATCAAATCTATTGCGGCGAGAATTAGATTGAAATTAGACTAATTCAGACTAACTTCTATCGCCTTCATCTCAATTCCTATCATCTCAGTAGTAGCAAACTATTCATTCGTCCTCTCTCATACCACAACTTGCCATTTTTTATCCTATTACTTATAAAATGTTGTGGCCAATACATTCCAGGAAAAGCAAAAGCTCATTTTGATCTCAGCCCCTACCGAGGAGTGGCCAGCCATAGTGATGTGAGAGTCCCCTCCCCATGAGGGAGAATAGCTTCCATTAATTCATTAGGTTCATTATTGATTGCATTCTCCTAAGTCCTCTCTCTGTGACATTGCACTGAGATGACATTCCTCTGTTTTTTTATCCTCTGTTGAAAAAAAGCAACCTTTTTATGTCCTTTACTGAAATAATAGGTATTTCCCAAATAAATGTACACATCCACAGGTAGCATTCCACAACACAAATATAGTCCTACCTTGTATCTAAGACATATCTATGGTTATGTACTGCATTAATTGACATTTAATTCCACAGCAGTTTTATGATCTTGAGTGGTGAGCTTAGGTGCTGGCTCCACTGCCATCAACTGGGAAAAGCTTTGCTAATCCGACCAATTTTTATTATACTTTTGTACATCATAAATCGTCAGACTAGCAAACATTTGCCCGACCAACAATAGTGACTCTTATGAAGCCTGAAGACTCAAAAAGGAAAATATCACAATAGCACTTCAATGCTCAGAGATTGAGCAATTAACCAGAGAATAATAGCAAATAATCGTCTTCCATAAATGAAAGAAGTAAACATGAAACAAATCTACTTTCTCTGTCATTCTTTATGAAGAGTGAACAACGCCAGTGAGCTAAAATCCCTTTCTACCATACTCTTTATTCCTTTTTTGTTATTGAGGTATGGTACATCATTCTCTGTATCACAACTACAGACCTGTCACATGGCTGGGCTGCTGCCCTAGAAATGACCTTGACCTGCACTGTGAACAGCCACAGATTCAGCCCCCTGGGGAGCAAGGTAAGACATCATCGCCATGGTGACCAAAGGTCTTAGCATGCAATGTCTAGGAACACTATGTCTAACCCCTTGAAGGGGCACATACTGCTTCAATGCACTCTTTGTACTGAACAATGAATAGTAGAATTCCAGTTCATCCAAATAATTAATAATCCCACTTGTATTGCTCTAAAACTGACCCATTTTCAATTGATTTCGCTTATCAATACAATTATACATCTAGGTCTTCGTGCTGCAAGATAGGGAAATCCAGCTGCTGGCTAAAGATGACTTTTTCTCTTGTGTTAAGAAAAGAAAGAGAAATTCAACCTACCAACACTAGTTTTTCAAGGTATGTAACTGAAAACAAAGAATTACTTTTGTCTGAGCATTGGTGATATTGGTCTGCAGATTGACCTTGAGCCATGGTCATTTATCTTTATCTAAGGTGTGACCAGGAAGGTGGTGAGAAGCCAACCAGTCAGTGCTAGGTTCAGCAGCAGCTTTTCATGTCTAAGTTAAAAACATATATTTCTAGCACAACTTTATGCCTTTTTAGGTAAAACTGATGAGTTTTCAAAGGAAACCTAGAAAAGATGTAAATTGCATGGGTTGTGCTATTTGTAAAGGCATAATCTCTGTCCTTGTCTCCTCGTTTGAGATACAATAGTTGCATGATTGAATTAAAAGGATTTGGGATTAATAGTGAACCAAATAATCATACCCAAAGCTCTGATAGGACTAGAAACAAATAAATGGTTAAGGACACTGTCCCTATGCCATCCGTCAGTGACTGGCTGCTGTCAATCGGCAGTTTTGTTGTGTGTACAAAGATGTGATCACCTGCCTCTAGTCTGCACAGTGATCAAAAGTCACATAGCGTTAAGGTCCAAATGTGATCAGTGGTGTGAGCTAGAGGCACGTGATTATAAGTTCAGAGGGTATGTAATTTTTACCAGTTCCTCAGAAGATATCAATAATTCCCTATACATCTCATTCTAGATCTATTGGTTATAAATGTATTTCAAATAGAAAATAACTTTTAGAATAGTAATAAAAAGTAAGTATGGCTGCATTCTTGCATATGTAACATAAGTCAATTGACTACAGCACAAGTACTACGAAGTTTAGTTGAAGTGAAAATTTCTATTTATATCCTTATGATCCTCTTAGCTGATGCTAAAACACACACCATTATTTGTAAAGATAGATCATATTTAGAGTGGTGCTAAGCATGATTCAGAAATCACTGAGCTGATGGCTTCTTATTGGGCCTGCTATTTCTATCTAGATTTATTAGGCAAAGCACTCTCATAGAACTTGCTTCTTTTGACTCACCATTACCTGTTTTTGGACCATTTATATTCTCTCAGTGTGGTTGGGGCATTTTTGCTAAGGAGTATTTAATGCTACTTTGCACTATCAAGTGAATGGTCATGAATTTACCACATACATACTGCTGTGCATACATCTGCAGGAATACTTGTTGATCCATACACTGTAAAAACAGTGTTTAGGGATTGAACACCAGTGTTTAAGACTTAAACACTTGTTTAAACACTTACTTGTCCCACTTTTCTAAACGCTTCTTTAGTGCTAATTTTAATCGCGTTTAACTACAAAGTGTTTAACCAAGTGTTTAAATGCTAAACACTTAAACACTTCAGTGTTTAGATGTTTAAGTATAAGTGTGCAAAATCTAAACACCTAAACACTTGAAGTGTTTAGGTGTTTAAATGTGGGTGTTGAAAAAAATTGATGTGTATCTTTAAACACCTTTTTTGCAGTGTAAAAGGCAAATTATTCTTAGAAATAATTCAATGTAAAAATGTCATGTGAGGCTTAATTTTACTTCCAAAAAAATAATACTATGAGTAGTAGATCATGGGATTCTGTGTGTAAGGTCCAACCAGTGTATATGAAAGATGCACCTTAAGTTTTTGGATATGGTAAAGAAGTTCAAAATAGCATAACTAACAATCGTGTTCTAATCAAAGGATCTAATCCTCATGGTGTGCCAAAAGAAACCATAACAAAGGACTTTCTCATTTGGCTAAGTTAGTTTGAGGTAGACTACTAATCTAGTTACATCAATTACCCATACCACTCACAGTCTGGTGGTAACTGGACAACAACGTCACTGCAAGGCTTACTTGCATCACTGAATGTATGACTAATTAGAGTTGAATAATATAAGGGAACAGTCTTCTCATTTTCGTGTCTCTTTTTTTTTGTCACTGAACCACAGTGATTCCACTAGTAGAACTTAATTTAAATATTCCCCTTATGGTTTTGGCTGGCTTAAACACCAGATTAAAGGTTGATTGTTGTTTACACTGACTCATGAGCCATTTTTTTACAAGACTGTGACTACTCCACATCTTGTTGTTAATGCCTGATATTCACCAAAGAAGGGTTAAAATGGGTGTGGAAGGGTGCTGCTTCATAAATTTACCGCATGCATACTGCTGTGCATACATCTGCAGGAATATGTGTTGATCCATAAAAGGCAAAAGTATTCTTAGAAATGGAACTATATACACCCGTGTATATATATATAATTAATATGTGCAGTGGTTGGATCTACTTTTCCTCCAGGGCGCGCATTGGTATGTGTGACGTCACCGTAAACATCCAGCGCCTATATAAGCTGCGGGATCCAAATTAACCGTCAGTTGGCGAGTTTCCTCAGAGCGGCACACACCACGCTGGGTGGTGCCGGAAAATTTCAACTTTTAATCTTGGTTTTTTCGAATTTTACGGTATAATACCCTGCAATATGGGTAGGAAATCAGCTGGTAGAGCATCTACTAAGCCTGGTACTAAGAAAATACCAAAGAATACGAGGAATAAGGCCAACTCTAGGACTTCGAGCAGCTCTGATCCAAGTATGGTTGACCCGGTGTCACCTGTTCCAAAAGCTTCAGGAAAGAATTTGGATCTAGCTGCTGACCAGACGTTCGTCAATCTGGAGGAGAGGACTACGGTAATTGAAGACCAGCTTGCAAATATCAAAGATCTTCTGGAGACTATGGCGGCTAGACAAAGCAATCCGGTAGAAGGGGCGTGTCGAGTGGACTCACGTGGTGATGTTTTGACGCTGGATTCGAAAAGCGCTGTAGCCAAGCAACGGGGGAGACGTAGGCAGCGCTCTCCTAGTGACCGGGGAAGCCATGACAACAGGAATCCAAGATGGCGACGGGACCGTTCTATGTCGTCGGATTGGGATAAAAATTCGTCTTGTTCAAGGAGTTCTTCTACTGATACTACACATTCTACACGGAGAAGACACCGGGGTGAGTTTGATCAGAAGAATTTTCTAGAGAAAGACTCTAAAATTGATTGTATCGAACGGTTAATGCTGGTAAATGTACGTCTTGCGAAAGACAGGTATGAGGCAGGCGAGGATATTTTCCATTTGCTTAGCCACCTTGAAATGTTAATCGAAAAATCCAGTACAAAGATCTATACGGTGTCAGCCTTATCTAAATATGACAAATCGGTAAAGGATAGGGCGAACAAGAATGGACTGAAGGCATTCGAGAGGGTAGACAATTCTGATATCCTTAGATATTTGTCTTACGACGGGACCGTCCAAGCCCAGAAGGGGCAGGTGGTAAAATCCAAATCCTTCAAATCTAGGTCAGCTCGTACTTGTTTTGCTTTCAATAGAGCTGAAGGCTGTAGGGAAGATCCCTGTAAATACCGTCACGTTTGTGATGTATGTAATTCTCCTAACCATGGCAAGGAGAAATGCCAGAAAAACAAAAAGGATTAATGTGTAGCCCTTAGGCAGGGTCCTATTTTAAAATCTGAAAATTTGATGCCTGATTTTAATTTAGTATGTACGGTAGACCCTCCTAAGCCTCCCGTTTCTATCATTCCGGGGGATAATGGTAAAAATGATAGTGTAAATATTTATAATTCTTGTGATTTGTCAAAGAATTTATTTATTTCTCATAGCTGCCCAGTACAGGGCGAGGTTGAACCACTTTTTAGGGTGGAATGTTTGAATAGACCCAGCATCAGGGTCTATGACAGTTGTGTAAATGGGGTATGTATGTGTGAGCATTTCATTTATGGTAGGAAGGCTCAGATACTCCCGTGTCGGCTAGCTAGTTTTCTCAGGCAGTCAGACCTTATTAATATCAATCAGATTGAGTCTGATTTTTTTATGGTGTGGTTTTACCGAAGGGTTCAAAATTGTTGACCCGGGGTGTGATACAACGTATGATTGTAAAAATTATAAGTCTATTTTAGAAGATAGATTTTATAACGAGATGTGTGGTATTATTATGGAGGAGTTGAACCAAGGCCTGGTTACAAAAACTGAATCTAAACCCAGATGTATTCATTCTCTAGGGGGTGTGGTAAAATCTAATGGTAAGCTTCGTCCCATCACTGATTGCAGTATGCCAGCAGGTATCTCTATTAATAATTTTATGAGTACAACGTCCAAAAGTTTCTCGTATAACTCTATTAACACTGTTACCTGCCAGCTTGATAGAAATGACTTTATGTGTGTAGTGGATTTAAAGTCTGCATATAGAAGTATTAATGTTTATGGCCCACATGTAGGCTATCAAGGCTTCAGGTGGAATTTTGGTAATGGAGATGAATTTTTCGAGAGTAACCGTTTGACATTCGGTCTAAAGTGTGCTCCTTATATATTTAGTAGAATATCTGATTTTTTGACTGCTGTGGCTAAACTCTATGGTGTAGATAGGATAGTAAACTACCTAGACGATTTTATTATCATAGCTCGGTCTAGAGATGAATGTTTACGTAAAAGGAATATCTTCATTGAGTGTATGGAGTATTTAGGGTTCGTTGTGTCGAAAGAGAAGGTGACTGAGCCCAGCCAGGTGTTTGTTTTTCTGGGTATAACCATTGACTCCAGGTGTATGGAGCTGTCCCTACCACAGAGTAAGCTAGATAAAATTAGCCTAGCAATAGACGAGTGCTTGGGTAAAAAATTTGTATCTAAGAAGACGTTACAGAGAATTGGTGGTTTAATGTCTTTCTGTGCCCAAGTAGTACGTGGTGGTAGAACTTTCAGCAGGAGATTGTTTGATCTTTGTGCAAAGGCCAGAAATAGGGGTGTTATTAGACTTAATGAGGAAACCCAAAATGACCTACTGTGGTGGAGGGATTTCTGTAGAATTTTCAATTGTAAAAATATCATTCTAAATGATAATGAATGTACCCCTATGTATTCTGATTCCTCTGTACAGGGCTTTGGGGCCTGGTTTGATAAAGACTATTTTTATGGTACGTGGAATGATTCTAATCCTATGGTGGACTGTACAGGTCACTTTGTTCAGGCTCCTAAGCTTGATAATCTCAAACTTCATCATAGAAATATAAATGTTTACGAGCTTTATCCAGTGGTGGTAGGCCTTAAACGCTGGATCGGAAAGTTTTCTAATACCAGAGTTCATTGCATTACGGACAACATGCAAGTATTGGCCATGTTGAATACCGGTAGGTCCAGGAATAAGTTGTGTATGTCCTGGTTGAGAGAAATTTTTTGGCTATGTTTTATACATAATATTGAAATATATGCAACGTATATAAAGTCAGAGGAGAATGTTTTAGCTGACCATTTGTCTAGGCTAAATTATAGAGGTGTCCCACAGAAATGTAAAAAGGTTTTAACTGAATATAACATGTGCTGTTATGATTCCAGGCCTGAGGGAGCTAGAGCGGAGAAGGAGAAGGTTTTTGTACAGGGGCGTGGCAGAGTCCACACGTAAAGTTCGCAGACAGCAGTTTGGCAGGTACAAAAAATTTTGTAAGGAGTTTAGTCTCGATCCCCTACCTTGTTCTCCTTCTCAGGCCTCGTTGTATAGTGTATATTTATCTGATAAAATGAAACCTATTTCTGTTAGAAATTATTTGTCTGCAGTGTGGTACTATCAGAAGTTGGAAGGTAATTCTGATTATAGTAGTAACTTTATGGTAAAGAAGACTTTGGATGGTATTGAACGGAATTATAAATGTTCTTCTATTAAAACATATCCCTTAACCCCCAGTGATATGTTAAATATCAAGTCTAATCTGGATTTGTCTATGTATGATGATGTAGTTTTCTGGTCTGCTATCTTATTGTGTTACCGGGGTGTGTTCAGGGTGGGCCATGTAGTCGATTCCCCTCATAACTTTGAATCAAAAAATATTTCTCTATCTAGGGACTGCATTCGCATTGTTGTTAAATCTTCTAAAACTGACCAGTATGGTAGGAAGCCTTATGTGGTGTATTTGAAGAGGAATGATGATTCTGGTCTTTGTCCAGCTAGGTACTTGAAAATTTGTAAGAAGTCTAAGGGTAAATTATTGTTCAACATATGTAACAAACCGTTGACTTATAATTATATTAATACCAGGTTGAAGGCTGTATCTATGAAATGTATTATATATGTATTATTATCATTTTATCCCCAACGAACATAATTAACTTATGGAACTATATACACCCGTGTATATATATATAATTAATATGTGCAGTGGTTGGATCTACTTTTCCTCCAGGGCGCGCATTGGTATGTGTGACGTCACCGTAAACATCCAGCGCCTATATAAGCTGCGGGATCCAAATTAACCGTCAGTTGGCGAGTTTCCTCAGAGCGGCACACACCACGCTGGGTGGTGCCGGAAAATTTCAATTTTAATCTTTCTTGTATATATTGTATTTACATTGTTATATTGTATCTATTACTGTATATATTGTATTTATATTGTTATATTGTATTTATGTATTGTATTATCAAATTATTGTCTTATTAATAAAGGCATGTATAGAATTGGTATTATCATATACCATTTTATTATTCCATAAATTCTAACATATTATTGTATTAATCAAAGAATATCTATGAAATTAATACATAGGTTGGTTCTAAGAGCTATAAGAGCGCTCAAACTTTGTATAAGAGCGTTCATGCCCCACTGCACACCTAACCAAGTCAGTTAGACAGAGTTTATGACATCAAAGGGTCCGACCTAATGGTTCACTGCACAATATAATAAGAATAAGGGTCTCAGTGTGCGACCTCATGGTCCAATGCACAAATTAATAACTTGTAAGTGAATGCAACCGGCCGTCACGGGTGCCTGAGCACCACTGACGCCGTCATGAGTGTCTGAGCACCCTAATGACTGAACAATGGGTTACATAAGCACGACGCCATAACCTTCCGGTCGCTCTAGCGTCGCTCCTGAGCAACCTAGGTCAAATATCAAAGCATTTATGGAAAGCCCATAATTAGACGGTCACAATGAGCCCAAGATCAAGGCGGAACTCCCCATTATTAAGGAAGTTATGCCATGGAGACTGAATGGAGCTCCGAGTTCCCTACAGACAAACCGGCGGGAGTTACGCGCCTATCCAGCGGGCATTATAAACTTGGCATATTCAACTCTGCCCATGCGCAAAATGGCGGTTATAAACGTATAAACGACCGAGTTATGAGGGTCTGAAGATGCAGAACCGACCAAGACAAAGGGGGACACAGCGGCGTCCATGGGGGTCCTTTGTCCCCCTGTGACACATGAAAGACTCCCCTCAAACAATTGTAGAGTTAGGCAGATGCTGCTGGCTCCAGTCAGTCTGGAGGTGCTTTTCCAAGATTTGCTACAAATAGCCTGTCTGCACCTCCAGAAAGGGAGATCACCAAGAACCGCTCTAGAGGTAACATCTCCAGTCATCTCCTGCTACCTGCTATACCACTGCACTATGGTGAAACTATGCTAGACAGGCATTGGTTTCTATCATTAGTGGCCAGGGGCTATCTCCTTCAAGACTTCCACCAGAGGGTAAAGTTATTCATTATTACATTATTCCTCTAAGCAGCAGGTCAGGAGCTAGGTGTGGGAACCCACCTAGAACTATGCTGGATACTGTATTATTAATACCTCACAGGTGGAGTGGAACAGAACATTGTACTTTATAAATTACTGTATGTTTACTGTATGTACAAATTACCTACATACTAACTACTGTATGATTGATATTTCTTACATGTTGCCTAAAGCTGAATAAACCAGTGATAACTGGAAATAACACTATTTATAAGAGCCTTGAGATAATTACACTATATACCACTAGTCTTATGATATTTCTCATATGACAACTTGATCATGCCAATTACTAGTATGACAAAGTGGTGGAGAACATCCTACTAAGATCCCATCTCTCACAGGCTCATAAAAATTAAAGCTGGTAACACAACTAAGAACAATCATACACACAGTAAAACCCACTCCACCCACCCAGTGACCTTGACCTTGACACCATGCCCACCAAGGTCACCAGTGAGATCTCCCACACATCAATGAGATCTCCCACACATCAGTGAGATCTCCCACACATCAATGAGATCTCCCACACGACAGTGAGATCTCCCCACATATCAGTGAGATCTCCCACATATCAATGAGATCTCCCACACATCAATGAGATCTCCCACACATCAGTGAGATCCCCCACACATCAATGAGATCTCCCACACATCAGTGAGATCCCCCACACATCAATGAGATCTCCGACACATCAATGAGATCTCCCACACATCAATGAGATCTCCCACACATCAATGAGATCTCCCACACATCAGTGAGATCTCCCACACATCAATGAGATCTCCCACACATCAATGAGATCTCACACACATCAATGAGATCTCTCACACAACAGTAATATCTCCCACATATCAGTGAGATCTCCCACACATCAATGAGATCTTCCACACGATCAGTGAGATCTCCCACATATCAGTGAGATCTCCCACACATCAATGAGATCTCCCACACGATCAGTGAGATCTCCCCCACGTCAGTGAGGTCTCCCACACGTCAGTGAGGTCTCCCACACGTCAGTGAGGTCTCCCACACGTCAGTGAGGTCTCCCAAACGTCAGTGCGGTCTCCCAAATGTCGGTGAGGTCTCCCACACGTCAGTGAGGTCTCCCACACGTCAGTGAGGTCTCCCAAACGTCAGTGAGGTCTCCCAAAATGTCAGTGAGGTCTCACACACGCCAGTGAGGTCTCCCACACGTCAGTGAGGTCTCCCACACGTCAGTGAGGTCTCCCACACGTCAGTGAGGTCTCCCACACGTCAGTGAGGTCTCCCACACGTCAGTGAGGTCTCCCACACGTCAGTGAGGTCTCCCACACGTCAGTGAGGTCTCCCACACGTCAGTGAGGTCTCCCACACATCAGTGAGGTCTCCCAAACATCAGTGAGGTCTCCCCAATGACATTCTCAGTTTGATCTCCAACATGTCAGTGATACCTACAACACACCAGTGATCCCACACCTTCCACCATGGCCGACACTGAAGAAGGTCCTCAACCCATTCAGGCAGCTGAAAGGATAAGGGCCTACGAAAAGACCATCCAAGATGCAGTTACTGCCCTAGAAGCAAACAAAGCCCAACATGATGCTCAGGCCCTTGCCTCAAAGGAAAAGGAGAGGATCCTCAGTCAACAATTAGATGACCATCGGAAGGCCCTAGAACAGGCACAACAACAGATATCAGATCTCATGAAGCTGGTATCAACTCAGACCTCACAGCCTCCCACACCCACCACAACACCTATTGTCACACCATCTGCCTCTGGATCCAAGGAGGATGTCATGATCTCCATGATGTCCAACATGACCAGGATCCTAGACAGACAACAACACGACGACAGGAAGATCAGGCAACACGAGGTAACCAAACCCAAAACTTTTTCTCACCCATCACCACTCATGTCAACAGCACTATTTATTGATCACAAATTCCCAGAGTATCTGAAGGACAGGTACAAATTAACAGACAGTGACACCATGGTAACATATTTACCCAAGTACCTTGAAGGACAAGCATTGGCTTGGTTTGAAACCTTCAAGGAAAGTGCCACACCTGATAAGTTGACATGGTCCAATGTAGTACATGAACTAAAAGAGTATTTTGCTACTCAAGACAATATTATCTCCAGGACTGCACTCCGTGCACAAGAGATAGATGAACCTGTATCTGATTATGCAATGTATCTCAGAAAAGCGTGTAATGCCCAATGCCTAAAGGACGACACCTTATTTAAAACATTCACCCAAGGCATGAGGCCCTGGATCTCTGTAGCTCTTGAGAACAAGAAAATAGACTCTTTTAACCAAGCCCTAGACCTAGCCTTAGAGGTTGAGACCCAAGAAAGATCTAGGAAAACAAGGGATGCAGAGTCTAACCCACAGCCTACTAAGAAAAAGGTCCAGGAAATCACCACTAGTTCAGATGAAGATGTTAACCTAATGTCTAGTGCCCATGTAAGGCAACAGGAAGCTAAGGCTATATCCAAAGACCCTACCGGTAGATATAGAGGAAATAACTATGACCCCAACTACCAATCCAATAGAGGTAGAGGTAGGGGGGGCAACAGCAACAACCGGGGGGGTCACAACAGTAGGAAAGACAACAGCTCTTCCAACTCCAACAATGGTAACTCTTCATACAGTGATAGGAGAGACAGAACCCCAAGTAATGGCAGATCCTATAATAATCAGGGATCCAACAGTAGGAGCCATAGTCCACATAGGAACTACAACTCTGGATCCTACAACAACAATGGTTCCTACAACAACAGCCAGGGTTCAAACAACTCTGGATCCTATAATCAAGGATCCAACAGTAGGAGCCACAGTCCACATAGGAACTACAACAGTGGATCCTACAACAACAACGGTGCCTACAACAATCAGGGATCCAACAACTCCGGATCCTACAGCAACCAGGGTTCTAATAACTCTGGACAATACAGCAACTCTGGTCATTATAACCAGGGTTTCAACCCACATCAGCAGGATCACAAACCTAACACAAGAGGCTACCAGGGGAACCAACACAGTAACCCCAAAACAATACCTCAAGTGATGGATCAACTCTCCAAGCTCCTGGTCGCAAGCATCGCAACCAGCCCACAGAACCAGGAAAACTAGGATGTCACAGTGCCGATGGGCCAGTGCACTGTGACACCCCAAAAACAAACAATCAATCAGGATTAACAAGGATTCAACCAGAGACAATTGCTAGTGCCAATTTACCATCTAACAGACAGAGACGTCCATCAGTGATACACATCACCCCACCAGATTCATCATCAAAGGATACAGGTGAGAGTACCAAGCTTTCTATTGTACTTCTTCAAAATGGCTGTATCAATGCAAATCTATATGATGTTTCAGATGTACAATGTTTGGTTGATACAGGTGCTACTATCACCTGTGTCAGACAATCATTCCTCATGGATCTCCAAAAGAGATTCCATATCCAACTGAGGAAATCTAAAATCAACATCCATTTGGCAGATGGATCGGTGTGTCATGTTAGACATTCAGCTATGCTGAACTTTAGAATCCAAGGTGTCAGATTCCAATACCAATTTGCTGTAATTCCCAACCTCACACAGCCCGTTGTTCTCGGCACAGATTTCTTAAGCACTACAAAATCTCAAATTGAATTTGATGTTGATCCTGAACAAATTCTCAAACCCATTAGGGCAGTGAGGGATTTTACCATCCCTCCATTCTCTGAACTTGCAGTATTGGGTAAGGTCACATCTACTCAATCACTGCAAGGGAAAACTGGAGTAGTAGATAACCTCCAAAGAAATAACAATGCCCCATATCTAGTTCAAAGGGCAGCAGTAACCCCCAGGGAAAATAACAAACATCCCCTAGTGTTACTCAACACCAGCAGGCGCCCACATAAAATCAAAAAGGGTGCCATCATAGCTCTATTTCAGGAAGTCAAGGAATCTGATTTAGAAAAACCTCAACAGGTGTCAGACACAACCCCACACACTGATCAATCCATCTCAGCCATACGGCCCGAGGATGTAACTCAATTCAGTGACACAGACTCAGACTGTGAGTCCACATATGCTGACCCTGAACCCAACTCAATCAGACTCTCTGAAATAGCTGCTATACATAGTGAGGCACATGACCTCGAGCCAGAATTGGAAGAGAATGTTCCACCAAAATCTGTGCTCACATCCAAAGATCAGCATGATAGATTAGGATCACTGCTGACCAAGTATGATGATATATTTGTAGGAAAAGATGGAGACATTGGTGCTACACACCTGTATACCCACTCAATACATGTAAAACCTGAAGCAGTGCCATGTCATTTCCTACCATATAGACAAACACCAGAAAAACAGGCCGCAATAGGGGAAGAGTGTGAAAGGCTAGTACAACAGGGCATTCTGAGAGAATGTGCTGAGGGCCCCTGGGCTTCCAGATCCTTTTTAGTACAAAAATCATCGGGAGGCCATAGGCTCGTCACAGATTTTCGTTATTTGAACCAGAACACGATAAATCAAGCCTTATCTACACCCCGGGCCGATGACACTCTAGACATGATAGGGTCACTCAGACCAAGAGTATTCAGTAAGCTAGATGCCCAACAGGGATTTTTTCAAATTCCTATAAGACAGGAGGACCAGCATAAAACCGCATTCATAGCAAATGACAAAAAATATGTCTACGAAAGGATGCCGATGGGTTTAGCGACCGCACCTGCGGGATTTTGCCATCTAGTCACATTAATTCTGAACAAACTCAAATACAAATGTGCCCTACCATACCTAGATGACATATTGGTATTATCACCATCAATCGAACAACACTTCCATGACCTGGAAGATGTGTTCAACAGCCTAAGAGTTGGCAAACTCAAACTGAAGAAATCAAAATGTGAATACTTCATAGACAGAATAGACTTCTTGGGAATGAGAGTCACACCCAAGGGACTGCGACCATCTCCCACAAAGGTGGAATCAATCAAAACCTTCCCAACACCAAAATCAGTCAAAAATGTCAGATCCTTCACAGGCCTATGCCAATACTTCAAAAAGTTTATCAAAGGTTATGCCCAAATTGCTAGACCATTGTATGATCTACAGACACATCTCAAAGCATTTGTCTGGACAGAAGAGGCAGATAATGCTTTCAAAACACTAAAGCATGCCCTCTGTACCAATGCTCTTCTCAGATATCCAAACTATGAGAAAGAGTTCAGTTTGGCAACTGATGCTTCCAATGTGAGTTTAGGAGCTGTACTCTCGCAGAGAGATAATGAAGGAGTGCTCAGACCAGTAGCCTTTGCAGGTAGAACCCTCTCCAAACATGAGAGAAATTACAATACCACAGAAAGAGAACTACTGGGAGTAGTGTATGGAGTATTACATTTCAGACACTATCTAGAGACTAGACACTTCCAATTATACACGGACCATGCAGCCCTGATCCCACTACTAACCAATACAGGACTCACACATAGATGGGCCAGATGGGCTCTAGACATACAACAATTTTCATTCACCATCCAACACGTGAAAGGTGATGATAACACACCACCAGATGCTATGTCTAGAAGAGAATACCCAGATTCTGGACCCATGACTAACCCTCCACCCCCACCAAGGAGAGTTAGAGCAGCCAGTAGAACCAAGTCTGCAAAAGTAACAAAGAAAGTACCATTCAAAAGGGATGATCCACCCAACACCATTGAAAGGCCAGAGACACCCATTAGGGGTATCTTGAAGCAATCTACACACTATGTGTTTTGCCACTGTGAGAGAGAATACTCACAACTCTTTCCAGATAATGACTTCGAGCCTATCGAATTCTCATCACTCAATCAGATTCTGAAGGCAACTCCTAAGGAGCCACCCTTCACCCCACCTGACTCAGATGATGAAGATTCAGAAGACACAATATATGCTATCACTCAAGCAACTTCCAAATCAGTCAGATTCTTTGAACCGATGCAGGGAGAGGAAACATCAAACCATTTGTGTCCTATGACCACACGCTCAAAGACTAGAGAAATGATTCAGGAGGGCACACCAAAACCCCCCACACAATCACAAACTATTCTAAATGAGAAAGAGGTCACAGGAAACAAACCTACCAAAACCCCACCTGCCAGGAAAAATGTCACAAAAGACACTGCATCTACTAAGTCAAAGAACTCTGAGACAAAGAAGAATGACAAAAAGCAAATTGTGCCTTTAAAGAAAAAGGTTGCCACTCCCATCAAGGCGAGAATAGGCCCTCCAAAGGAGCCTACACACCAAAACAAGAGTGACACACCCCAACAAAAGGCACAAGATAGGCCAATAGTCGATGAAAAAGAAAAAGAAAGAGACAGAATAAAACAACATGTGCTAGATATAAACCAACTACTGGATCAGATTCCCGACACATCCATCTCAGGTACAAACCTTGGCTTGGAACAAAGGAAAGACAAGGACCTATTGCCCCTCATACAATATCTTGAGGATGGGACCTTGCCTGCACCAAAAGCACAAGGAAATAGAATCATCAACCAAGGCCAGACATACACCTTGGTAAATGGTACATTAGTCCATATATGCCCCATAAATTGGAGAAAAACCAATACTGTACCACTTCAAATTGTTATACCACAGCAATGGGTAACAAGTACACTACAGTATTTCCATGACTCACCTACTGGCGGCCATCTTGGTTCAAGTAGGATGCTGTCAGCACTCCGACCTAGGGTATATTGGAAGTCTATGCTGGCAGACACAACAAAATATGTTTCCACCTGCCACACATGCCTCACAGCAAAAAGGCAAGTACACTCACACAAAACACCAATGACAGTGAGAGAGTACATGACTTCACCAATGAAGTTCCTAAACCTAGACGCGGTGGGGCCACTTCCCACAACTGCCAGGGGAAACAAACATATACAAGTCTGCATAGATTATGCTACCAGATATGCAACAGCTTGGGCTACTACTGACTTAAAAGCTGAAACAACAGCAGCAAAGTTCTACAAGAATATAATTTGTCATCATGGAACACCAGCCACTCTTCAAACAGACAATGGAACATGTTATACAGGTGCAAAGTTCACAAAGTTAACTAAACACCTCAAGATCAAACATAAATTCTCCTCACCATACAGGCCACAATCAAATGGGCTTGTAGAGAGATTCAATGCTAGCATCGGCACAGCGCTCAGAGCATTCTGCTCAAAGCACCAAAACAATTGGGATTCATTTATTGAACCCATAACCTTTGCATTAAACAACACTGAATCCCAAACCACAGGATTCACCCCTTTCTTCCTACTCCATGGAAGGAACCCAGCCACCCCAATGGACTTAGGGCTGGGAATACAGGAAGACATATCCACCGTAGCAGACCATGTAGCTAACATGATAACAAATCAGGATACCTCTAGGAGGAAAGCTATAGAAAGGGTCGCCAAGCTACAAAAGGAAAGGAAAGATAGATATGATAAGAAACTTACACCACAGGAAATCAAGGTCACCGACATGGTGTACCTAAACATACCAAGAATCCTGACCAACACAGAGTGTAAGAAACTTCAACCCCTTTTTATGGGACCATATGTTGTAGTAGATAGACCTAGTTTGACAAGTGCCAAACTCAAAAACTTGGACACCAATCTATTGGTGGCCAGACCAGTGCACATAGACAGACTGAAAAAGGTTGTGGCTGTCAGAAACAATGAATTTGCACACAGGCTTATTCCACATGAGGCCAAATACTACAGCAAAATTGTAAGGAACAAAAATGATATCACCCTTACAAGAGAAACCACAGGCATAGGCCCTATCAAGCCTAGGCCTGCACACCACATACTAAGAAAGACATCTAGGTGTGGTGCAGTTTCAAGAAATTAGAAACAAGATTGAGATACCAAAAGAACATAAGATTTTCAAAAAGTATTACAAATTCTCTTCATCCACACATAAGACATGTGTGACTGATAATGAATTACTTATATGTATATAAAGCCAATCAAATTTGTAAATATATCAGTAGGTTATTGCCTCTGAAAGGGTCAAAGACTGGGACCCCCCAAGTAAAGCAGACATAAAGTCTGAGAAGAGTAAGGGTAACACAATGGAGTGTCTAAAGCCTAATCCCCACATGAAAGAGCGCGCTATGCCAACACAGCAGTCTATAGAGATCAATTGACCTTATAAGCTACCCTCAGACAACTGTCTAGACGGTCATGAATGGCTGTCCTGGATGACAGGAGGAGCTAATTACCAGTACACAGATTATACAATAGAGCCCCACAGTTGCAGACACTGAAGATTAGGTGCACTGACTCCAGAGAAACAATACCATGCCCACAATGGATGTGGGTAGGGTAGGCTACATAAGAAGCACTGTGGACCATAGCCCACCATCAATCTTTATCCAGCTGCAGTCTGGAACTCAAGTCTACAGGACCCCACTTGGGAATTAGCCAGCCCACTTCTCCATTAGGAGAGACTGCACTAGGATAAAGAACACACCTACTTCACCTTTAACCTGACCTCACCATTTACTGGTCAATCTCTATAGACTCACCGGACATATTGCCAAGACAGCTCAATCTTGCAAAGGTACAGTTTGAACCACTTCATTTAAAGTGTTGCACCATACACTTAGACTTTACCAGCACCAAATCACTACAAATTTGACAAGACTTTAAACAGCAAACTTGCTTTACACAAGCACCATGGGGAGACTGAGAGTTTCACCCATACTGCTAGCTATGCTGTCATTATATACTATAGAACCACTTACTGCAGGTTATACACCTGTGGTGAGACAAAACATAGGAGTAGTATTCAAACCTAGCCCTCAACCATTGGTAAATGGACATACAACCACAACACTGTTGTTAGCTATCCCCTACAAGATACCTCGGGCACCCGTTACCCAAGGATCCATAAGGGATAGAATACTCCAATTGACCACTCCTACTCTACAAGATCATACCTCTGGTCAAATTATCCAACAAGCCAAAGAGCTTGACACCTTGCTGGAAATTGCAGACAAGGAGATAAATGAAACATTAGCCTCCATCAAATTGTTCTTATCCAACCCCATAAACACATTGGACAAGGCCAAAAGAGAGGCCATACTGGGTTTTCTAGCACCCCTGTTTCGCGGTGTGCTAGGTCTAGCCACAGTAGAAGATGTAAACCAAGTAATGGGACAGCTCAAGAACATAGATGAAATACTAAGAAAATTTGCTAAACAAGATCAGGAAGCAGCTAATCTCATTGAAAAGATCACAGACAGACAAGATAAGTTTGTTAAAGCATACATCAAAGATAAGAAGGTACTGGACAGCACAATCAACACCATAGGTGACACCGTCAACCTGTGGGCCTCTAACATGTCCAGGTCACTTGACTCATATTCAAGGCACGAGAAAACTCAAAGGGAGAAAATGCAAGTATTAAATGATGCATTAATTATCATAGCAGCAAGAATGAATACAGTTCAATCACTGCAAAGGACAAATGCAGCCCTGAGGATGCTATCATCAGGAATCCTAACCCCTGATATAGTACCACCCTCAGACCTTGCTAGATACTTAATTGACATTAATAACAAACTTAGGATCACACACCCTGGAGCACAAGTCGCAATTAAAGACTTAGATTTCTATTATTCACAGAAGCTGACCTCATACACTTACTCAGCTCACCATATATATATTCATCTGGACATTATAATACAATCTACCACCTCAACCTTCAAACTGTACCAAATGATTACATCACCCATGCCTATAGACACACAGGAGACCCCCACCAGAGGAGTCACCAAGTTGCAAACCACAACTGAGTTTCTAGCAGTATCCTACGACGAATCATTATTCATCGAATTGGACTCAGCAGATATGCAGGCATGTGAAGGTACTACAGTAAAGGTATGCAGAGATGTAAATGGTAGAATCTATAAACACAGGCCTACATGCCCTGTAGCCATTTTTACGAACCAGGCTCAACAGATTAAGGAACATTGCAAGTTTACAGTTTCACCACTGCAAGCACCTACCACCCATGCTATTTCCATTTCTGAAGATGAGTATCTGGTCACTACTAATGAACCCCATTACTTTATCAACTGCCATGGTAAAACGTCTGAAACTCGAAAAGCCCAGTCCTACTCAATCATAGGTGTACCCTGTGGGTGCACAATCAGTGTAGGAGAATTTTCTCTTCCAAACACAAGGTTGCCCTGTAACTCAACCTTATCATTTCATTACATTCTCAAGACAATCAATTTACCATTCATGGCAGCACTTAACCAAATTTCCGAAACCAAACCAGATGAAAGAGAGAATCTTCCAAATTTCCCAGTAGTAAACCTTTCTAGAACCTTAGAAAAACTACAGGAAAATCCAATCATGGATGATATTACTCAACTAAATTTGGAGCCCTTTGCCAAAACATTATTGAAAGATGCCTCCAACCTTGATAGGGAAATGGAAACACGCTACGTAGAATCACACCTACGTCGAGTTACAGAGCATCCAATCTTCCAAAGCCTAGGACTCATCCTAGGGATATCAGCTCACATTTTTATAGTATACATACTACTCAAACTGTACAGACTAGGAGGGACTGTAGCCTACCTGCCTACAGCCAAAGCATTCAGACTAGTCACCGAGCTGCCCCTACACAAATTGCTCCCAGATAAGAATCCTACCAAATTTACGCCTACAGAGGAAACCCACACCCCTTTCCTCACAATTCAGGAAACCCACACCCTGATAATTGCTATATTATTCACCCTGACCATCTACTCAGCCTACAGAATAATGAAGTACCTTAAGAAATTTGCACAGACGCACTGTGGCAAGAAAAATGTGGCCAAGCGCACAAATCCCACAATATATTTTAAAATATATTGTGGAGACTCAAACCTCACGCTACCCTTGAGGCCAATACCACATGAATTTGATGAGATTAAATCAGCAGCTGCCCCTACCTATAAGGATATAGTGGTTAAAACCTTCCCACTACCTAAGGCTATATTTACCTGGAATGGACCAGCAGTTATAACAACACAGAGAGGAGAATTTGCTTATCACCTCCCTCAGGTGATACACCTACCTTGGCGCACTAGGTTCAGTACCATACCAGCCCTTAAAAACAAAGGACTGTACTACTCCATGCTTCTCCAGAATGATTGTGGCACCAGCCCGGTGACCATGACAGCACTGGAAAATACAACAGATATAATTATTGACGAACACCAGGAGGAGACCGCAAGGTCAAACATGCAGACTATTGCTAATTTTCTAAACCACCAGCCCTCCCCGGTGACTGTGGAAACAGCCTAGGCTGCCCACAGCCTAGACTGCCCCCAGTCCACCACCAGGAGATACTGAGATGACACATCTCACACATGACACACACCTCCACTGTCAACGAAATTATCAAAGTATTGAAAAATTGATTTAGGAAAAAATATACACAGCCACTTGTTGATGTATAATATGAAAATCTATGGTATTCTCACAAAATCGATGATTAATGTGCGCATACACGCGCAAATTGCAAAATTGCAAATTGTAAATTGTACAAATCTAACATTAATATACATGAATGCAGGTAGATAACTAAGACAGTTTTGTACCCACTAGCACTTGTATACTATACCAAGGTTTACTTAAAGTAACACACTTTAGGTATCCAAGAAATTGTTGAAAAAATGAATGAAAAAAAAAAAATTGTTGAGAAAATTGTTGACATAAAACATGTTTACTTAAGATACTCACCAAATAATCTCTTTCAGGGACACATACTCAAAAGGCTAGGGGAAAAGTCAATTAAGCAGCGGCCCACTGCCGAAATTGCCAATTAATACACCCATATAGCAAAATCAATGAGTAACTCAGAGACAAACAAGCCTATTGTACATAAAGTACTTTGTTTTCCGGTCCTCGGAAAAATTTGTCTCAAATCCCAAAAAAAAAAAAAAAAAAAAAAAAAAATTGGATAGTGTAAACTAGATTGTACGTTTGTACCCAATTTGCACACTAAAATTGTATAGTGTAAACTAGATTGTACGTTTGTACCCAATTTGCACACTAAAATTGTATTTTGCAGACTAGATTGTACGTTTGTACCCAATTTGCACACTAAAATTGTATAGTGCACACAAGATTGTACGCTTGTACCCAATTTGCACACTAAAATTGTATGTTTGCACACCAGATTGTACGCTTGTACCCAATTTGCACACTAAAATTGTATGTTTGCACACCAGATTGTACGCTTGTACCCAATTTGCACACTAAAATTGTATGTTTGCACACCAGATTGTACGCTTGTACCCAATTTGCACACCAAAATTGTATGTTTGCACACTAGATCGTAAGTTTGTATCCAATTTACACACTTGAATTGTATGTTGCACATTATACTGTATGTCTGTACCCAATTCATACACTGAAGCCAGATTTTTTTTTAGAAATCAACATTTCTATGTGTATCCAAGCTGTACACAAAATTATATATGTACATACAGAAACTATCAATTGAACGCAGAATCAAATATTGGCATACTAAAATTGCCAAATGTACGCGAAATTATATATTTGCACACTAAAATTGCCAAATGTATGCGAATTTATATATTTGCATACTAAAAATTGCCAAATGTACGCGAAATTATATATTTGCATACTAAAATTGTCAATTGATCGCAATTACACGCGAAATTGTAAATTTGCACACTAAATTGTCATTTATGTTCAATTTGCACGCTAAATTGAACATTGAATGCCAAAATTGCACACTATTTGCCAAATTGTATGTTGTACATAAAAATGGAAAATTATACCCATAATTGATGTTACATAAGCAAATACACTCAGGTATGATAAGATATAGAAACTCGGAAATGTACTTATACCCAGGAGAAAATTGTTTATACTGACAAAGCTCTACCACAAAAATTGCATTTGAAGCACTCCCCATTGATTCAAATCCTCTTACAAACAGTATATAACTCCAAAATAAGGTAAAAATTGCATAAATTGTACATTCCCTCGGCGAAATGACGGAGTTTCGCATTCTCTCGGGGGAGACGGAGTATTCTATCATATACCATTTTATTATTCCATAAATTCTAACATATTATTGTATTAATCAAAGAATATCTATGAAATTAATACATAGGTTGGTTCTAAGAGCTATAAGAGCGCTCAAACTTTGTATAAGAGCGTTCATGCCCCACTGCACACCTAACCAAGTCAGTTAGACAGAGTTTATGACATCAAAGGGTCCGACCTAATGGTTCACTGCACAATATAATAAGAATAAGGGTCTCAGTGTGCGACCTCATGGTCCAATGCACAAATTAATAACTTGTAAGTGAATGCAACCGGCCGTCACGGGTGCCTGAGCACCACTGACGCCGTCATGAGTGTCTGAGCACCCTAATGACTGAACAATGGGTTACATAAGCACGACGCCATAACCTTCCGGTCGCTCTAGCGTCGCTCCTGAGCGACCTAGGTCAAATATCAAAGCATTTATGGAAAGCCCATAATTAGACGGTTAGAATGAGCCCAAGATCAAGGCGGAACTCCCATTATTAAGGAAGTTATGCCATGGAGACTGAATGGAGCTCTGAGTTCCCTACAGACAAACCGGCGGGAGTTATGCGCCTATCCAGCAGGCATTATAAACTTGGCATATTCAACTCTGCCCATGCGCAAAATAGCGGTTATAAACGCATAAACGACCGAGTTATGAGGGTCTGAAGATGCAGAACCGACCAAGACAAAGGGGGACACAGCGGCATCCATGGGGGTCCTTTGTCCCCCTGTGACACATGAAAGACTCCCCTCAAACAATTGTAGAGTTAGGCAGATGCTGCTGGCTCCAGTCAGTCTGGAGGTGCTTTTCCAAGATTTGCTACAAATAGCCTGTCTGCACCTCCAGAAAGGGAGATCACCAAGAACCGCTCTAGAGGTAACATCTCCAGTCATCTCCTGCTACCTGCTATACCACTGCACTATGGTGAAACTATGCTAGACAGGCATTGGTTTCTATCATTAGTGGCCAGGGGCTATCTCCTTCAAGACTTCCACCAGAGGGTAAAGTTATTCATTATTACATTATTCCTCTAAGCAGCAGGTCAGGAGCTAGGTGTGGGAACCCACCTAGAACTATGCTGGATACTGTATTATTAATACCTCACAGGTGGAGTGGAACAGAACATTGTACTTTATAAATTACTGTATGTTTACTGTATGTACAAATTACCTACATACTAACTACTGTATGATTGATATTTCTTACATGTTGCCTAAAGCTGAATAAACCAGTGATAACTGGAAATAACACTATTTATAAGAGCCTTGAGATAATTACACTATATACCACTAGTCTTATGATATTTCTCATATGACAACTTGATCATGCCAATTACTAGTATGACAGTATTGACCAGATCAATTCTCACCAAACCCAATGTCTCCTTCTTTATTCCACTTGTGATATTATTATAATATTATTATATATGTATTATTATCATTTTATCCCCAACGAACATAATTAACTTATAATTCAATATAAAAATGTCATGTGAAGCTTAATTTTACTTCCAAAAAATAATACTATGAGTAGTAGATTATGGGATTCTGTAATACCCTGTGTGTAAGGTCCAACCAGTGTATATGAAAGATCCACCTTAAGTTTATGGATAGGGTAAAGAGGTTCAAAATAGCATAACTAACAATCGTGTTCTAATCAGAGGATTTTCAAAGTTCAAAAACCTATGGGTATCCTAATGCTCTACAAATCCGTCTGTACCACTCTACAGTAGGTATTTGGAAGACTTTCAAAGAAAATAACCCCCTGATCTATAAGGTGCACGACGTGCCTTATACAAGGGATAATATGGTATATGTGTAAAGTTTTTTTTTGTACAAACCAACCTCATGGTGTGCCAAAAGAAATCATAACAAAGGACTTTTTCATTTGGCTAAGTTAGTTTGAGGTAGACTACTAATCTAGTTACATCAATTACCCATACCACTCACAGTCTGGTGGTAACGGGACAACAACGTGACCTGAAATCCAACCATGACCTGTGTCACAAAATGTAGATTCTGCTCCAGAAAGGGGGGCAGAAACCTGTTTTAACAAAGATAAAACCCATTCAGGCTTGCTCTGACAACTTTTGATGGCAGCTATTACAAAACTTTGATGGTTGAAGTATGACAGGAAACAAACCTTTGAATGGTCTTGCCCTTAACCAACCTCCCCCACCTGAAATATGATGCAGCTTACAGATCCTGTCAATTATATTCAAACCAATCTTCTGCATAGAGTCAGTAAATCTAGCCATTCCAAAACACAGGGAGGAGGTCTGTGATCACTATGCACTGCAAAACAAAAATGGGTGAAATAAGGAGGAGCATTTACCGAGCAATTAAAACAGGGAGTTGAAAATATGGGCACTCAAAAGAGAGGCCTCTAAATGAGAAGTAATGGCATAACTAAAACACATACCATCCGATCAGTAGTTAATTTTGAAAGTCAGGTGAGAGAAGACATGGGAGTAGAATATAACGCTAGTTTTGATTGCAGCTGTAATGGAATTATAAAACAATGGATGGTTTCAAACCATTCTACAGTGTTTCAAAAATTCATTAGTGATGCAGAATCGATTTGTCTGCAGTATCTCGACAGTAAGGTTGAGGGAGGTGTGGAGGGCTTTTCATTATTATCTCAACCATTGTATTATTCCACGATTACACCTATTCTTATCTGTGTTTTCTGAATATGCAGATCCAGAGTGTCCTAATGGTTGTCCCTCAACTGGTGATCATGACTGCATCAGAAAAAATAATGATTTATTGATCTAATTAATAAAAAGGAAATACCCTATAGGGACTGCATGATGTCTATAGGTTTTCCAATGTGGGAAGGCCAAAGCAGAAAATGCTTACAGAAAAATGATATCAATGAATCATGCTGTCCCTATGGGATTGAATGAAATATGTGGCAGATGTATGAATACAGCCCTGCTTAGTAACCTGCAAGAGCTGCCTGCATTCATATATCATATGCTCTCTAAATGGTTTACTTATCAAATATAGGACCAAGTTTCTCCATCCTAAAGGGTTTGACTGCTGAGTGGAATGCAGATTGATTCCTATCTTAGCCCCATGCATATATTCCTCCACAATTCTTCCATCAAATGTATCATCAGTTGACTCCAGGTGACATCAGTCCCATCTCTTTGGGTAGATTAGATTGGCTGGGTCCTGCCTCAACGTCCTATCCAAAACACATCCATTCAAGCATATCTTATCTCATGGATCTCTTCTCTGATCGGGATTGCAAGCCTGAGGGGGAAGGGGAAGGGGGAGAAGAAGGGTGACTGCAGGACTTACTTGCATTACTGAATGTATGACTAATTAGAGTGGAATAATATAAGGGAACAGTCCTCTCATTTTTGTGTCTCTTTTTTGTCACTGAACCACTAGTAGAACTGAATTCAAATATTTCCCTTATGGTTTTGACTGGCTTAAACACCAGCTTAAAGGTTGATTGTTGTTCACACTGACTCATGAGTCATTTTTTACATGACTGTGACTACTCCACATCTTGTTATTAATGCCTAATATTCACCAAAGAAGGGTTAAAATGGGTGTGGAAGGGTCGTGATTCTACTCCCACATGCCTGTGGGTTAGGCACCTATCGTATGTAGTACCTTAGACATACATTACCCGTGTTGTGAGGTAAAGATCTGGTGATTACTGGACAGAGCAGGAAACTATTGTTTTTTTAACTAGTTCCATGCTAGTATGTACAGTTGGGGGTGGACAGGACTGTATAATGCATGTAAGCATTGGGTATACGGTACGCTTGCTTGATTGAAACTGGAATGAATATGTAAAGGTTTGCTTAGGATAGTAACCTACACAGATGAACTTATCACTGATACTGTGTAGAGTATAGTTAGGATACATATTGCTGAACTGTGAATAGCTCTTGATTATTTGCAAGATGCTGTGTAGTATTAACACACTAGAATGTACTCTCTTTATTGTTCTTGCTGTATCACGACGCATTTGTACCAGTTATTATAATGCTCTTCTCCATTTTGAGTAGGGCACATAGGTATTTCTTAATGTGATCCTTAATGAGTATTGTCCCTTTTCTTAATGGTATTATTGTTTATATTCAAATTACATGGATGATAGGTATTTGAAGTGTGTACACTCGATTGATGGATTTTTGTAAGCATCTTTATTTATGTACTGAATACCAAGCTTACAATAATGTTGATTACTAGGCACTGTAGGGGATTTGGCCACCCCAAATTCGCAGAGGGAAGACGATACTTCTATGTCATAACGCAAATAAACCTGTCCAAACTTGAAACTTGAAAAAGAATATCAATAATTGACTCAATAGCTTGTAGTCAAATAACCTTTCACTGGACCAAAGATAGTATGTGTGGGTATGAATCTTTTACGGAGTAGGGAATGCAAAATCATGTTGGTAATATCAGGAGTGCTTTTTCTCTTGAATCCTGGTCCTTTTGATTGAGTCAATTACCAAATAATCCAGATTTCACGTTGACTTTCTTAGGAAAATGGAGAACATGGTTCTAGAAAATCAGGGTAAAGAATTGCAGGCACATACTGCAACCACTGAGAACCTGAAGATTACATGACGAACAAAGTCTCCTTACACCAAGGCAGTCTGGGTAGCATGCTAATATAGTTACATCAGTTAGTCAAGGTCTGGTGGTAGTAAGACGTGATGTGGGCTACAAACATGAGCTACGTCACAAGAGTTATCTGTCAGAGAGCTGAGCCACAACCTGTTTGAATAAAGAGAATGTGAAATGAGTCTTGAAGCACACAAGGTGTTGCGTCAGAACTCTTTGATAGGTTGTGACTGGGAACCTTGATAAGTTGAGACTGAAGAAGCAGAAATGCATTACTTCATTCATAAGTTGATTGCATTCTCCTGCTTTTTCTCTCTGTGACATTGCACTGTGATAACGTTCCTTTGTATATGTTTTATTGTTTGTTGAAGAAAAATGAAAAAAAAAAAATTCTTAATCAACTACAATTTCACACAGCCCTACAACTTGAAATTTCAATGCAGCTCCTACAGACAGTCACAGTATAGCCCTCCTGAAATCGTAGTTTGCCTCCCAGCCATACACATCCAGAGGTAGAATTACTCTTTTCAAAACTCAAAAGACTCAAAAATGAAAATATCACAATAATTCCTCCATGTTAAGTGATTTGGAAGAGCAGTCAAGTGACCAGAGAATAATGGCAAATAATTGACATTTATCAATAAAGGAGGCAAATACTACTTTCTTCCCACTATTCTTTTCGAAAAGTGAACAATGCCACAGTATTGGTAAGCTAAAATCACTCTCTGCCATACTCTGTATTCCCTTTTTCCTATTGTGGTATGGAACATCATCCTCTGAATTACAACTGTAGAACCGTCATGTGACTGGGCTGCCCTTGAAATCACCTTGACCTGCAACCTGAACAGGCGCAAATTCAGCCCCTGTGGAGCAAGGTAAGGCTTCAGGGCCTTGCAAAGTGTAGGAACACTATGTCAGTCTAGGAACACTGTCTTAGAGGGTGATCATTATTTATCAACGGGCAAGGGGTTGTGGATTTGAGGGGAACTGAAAAATCTAAAGGGGTGTAAAAAAAAATTCGACTCTTTTTAGCAAAACAATCCTGTGGACCACTTTAGTTCAAAGAGGGGTGAGAAAAATATCTAAGTTTCCAGCATGGCGACAGTGCACACTAAATTCTGGGCAAGGGCATGAAAGATTTCTGTGTGTCTGCACGAAGACCCACTGGTTCCACCTTATTGATAAATAATAACCACTCCTTCAGACCTTGAATGCAATCTTAGTAATGGTTTATTGAAAAAAAAAATGAATGGCTGTATCCTGGCTCATCAAAATAATTGATAATGAAGTATGACATCGTAGAATTTATTTATTTCCACTTGTCCCAACATGAACAAGCTTGTTGCAAGCTGGAGAACTTCAACCGCTGGCTAAAGATGTGGCAATGAATACTGCCTTGTAGATATGTCTAAGCCTTGTATAACCACCAGTGACCTTGGTCTAGAGACTGACCTCCAGCCATGGTCTTTTGTTTTGCTATAAGGTGTGACCAGAAAAGAGGTGACAAGCCAACCAGACACTGCTGGTTTCAGCAGCAGCTTTTCACACTATCAAGAGAAATATGTGTGCAAGAATTGCCTGAGATTTTTCATCCTTTCACAGAGATTTCTCGTACTACTATACTGCCACCTGTGGCTTCTTGTAAAAACTACTCTGGTTCACTGCAATACAATTATGCTGGTTCACTGTTTTATGAGGATCCCTGGTAGATTCAACAGTTATTTTTTTACAGTGCATGTCTCAGTTAACATACCCTTCTAGCACAACTTTATGTCCTTTTAACTAAAACTGTTAAACTGATAAATTTTTAAAGGAAACCTAGAAAAGATGTAAATTGCATGGGTTGTCCTAATTCAATAGGTGCTATCCTTCTTCTTGTTGCCTCATTTCAGGTAAGATGATTGCATGCTTGAATTGTCTTAATGTGTAGTATCACTTGTAGGTAATGTTTTATAAACCTTCTAAAGTGCCAGACAATGCCTTCAGGATTATGCTTCCTCTTGGACATAATGTAACAATTCTGTGCTGGTCGGGTGAAACCAATGAAGAGCTGACAAGTAGTACTCAGGCACATTGATTCTTAAATGCATGGAATATCAATACCAAGGCAATTTATAAGTGCCAGTTCCTTAGAAGGTAATCGATAATCCCCTGTATACAAATACCATTCTAGACCTAATGGTTACTTATTTCAAATAGAAAATAGTTTTTATGATAAAGATTAGTGTGGCTGCTTTATGACTTTAAGGGAAGTCTACTGACTCTAGCTTAAATCCTAACAAAACTTGGCCAAAGTGATAGTTTCTACCCATATTCTCATGAATAAAATGATCCTCTTAACAAAAGCTAACACACAAACCAATATCATATTTACAGAGCTACTTATCATGATTTAGAAATCACTGAGGTGATAGCTTCTTATTAGGCCTGCTATTTCTATCTAGATCTATGAGACAAAGCACTCTCATAGAACTTACTTCTTTTGACTCACCATTACCTGTTTTTAGGACCATTTGCATCCTTCATGTGTTTGGGCCGTGCTTGCTAAGGATTACTTACTGCCTCTTGGCACTATCAAATGAAATGCTCAGAATCTCATATTGATGGGGGATACATGCGCAGGAAACCCTGTTGATAATTGCTTTTAGAAATAATTCAATACAAAGATGTTATAGTATCCTATGAGGCGCAATTTGATTTGAAAAATAATTTGATGACTGAAAAAGTCTATGAGCAATAGATGCTGGAGTTCTCTAATACCCCAGTTATAAGGTGTTACCCATGTATAAGACACACCTAGAGTTTTGAATATGTCATGAATATTAAAATGACATAACTCATGTTCAAATCAATGTATTTGCAAATGTCAAAAACATACAGGTAGCTTAAAGCTCCATAAATGCCTCTGTACCACTCTACATGAGAGGGGAGGTAAGAATCCCCTCATCTGTAAGGAATGTGGCTCAACCCTTGCTTATAAGAAATGCTTTATGTATACGCATGGCATTATGGTATAAGTGGAAAAGTGGTTTTTGGATAAAAACCTAACCTCATGTTGTGCCAAAAGAAAACATGTAAAGGACTTTCTTATTACAGCAAGGTGGTCTGATGGAGACTACTAATCTGGTTACATCAATTACTCATACCACTCACGGGGGACGTGACATGAAATACATTCATGGGATGTGTAAACGAACATGAGTACTTGTGCGAGAAAGAGGGGCAGTGTTCTGGTTAAACAAACATATTGAAAAAAAATGAATGTTCTGACACACTGAGGGCTACTCGGACACCCTTTGAAAGGAAATATGGCAAAATTTTGATGTGTGAAGATCAATAAGTTTGCTTGGTAAAGGGTTCTGTTTGAAAAAAACTGGAGTGTGACATGACACTTAATATTCAAATGGTCTTGTCCCCTAACCAACAACCCCCACCCAAAATTTGATGCAGCTTACAGTTTTGGTCAATTACAGATAAGCCAAAGGTACATGAAAGTTCAAAGGTATTTTCATGTAAAATTGTTTATATCAGTAAGTGGGAGTAGGCATGTGTTCAGAAGAAGCCTACACACATGTGCTATTTCCCAACACAGGATCATGTTGAGAGACATACCATCCCCATGTAATGTCACAGTAGCACTGAGTAGGAGAATCCAATCAACTAATGGATTGATGGACATAAAAGTGCCAATGAATGCCATCAGGTGAAAAGGTCTCTCACCATTAGTTGTTGCAGCAAAGAATCGGCACAAAAATGCTGGGCCTTTTCCAAGCATTTAAAATGAGGAGCTGAAAATATGGCCACAACAAAAGATTGGACTATAAACAAAACGTAATCGCATAACTAAAATACATACAAACCGATCAATAGTTTATCATGAAGGTCTGATGGGAGAAGACATAGGAGTAAAATAAAGCACTAGTTTAAATTACACCTGTAATGGATTTGTTAGCTAATCTGTGGTTTCGAACCATTCCGCAGTGTTTGAAACATTCATAAGTGGTGCAGAATCAATTAGACTGTGGTATTTAGACACAAAGGTTGAAGGAGGTGTGGAGGGCTTTTTATTGCATCTCAATCACTGCCCCCGCCTTCTGTATCATTCCACAAGACATTAAAATTACACTTATTCATATCATTGTCTTCTAAAGATGCAGGGGGTGTCCTTATGGCAGCTATGGGGATTTTAGGTTGGATTCTGAATGGTAAATCCAGTATTACTGACTCTTGACATGACGAACAACTTTCAAAACATGTGGTAATAGTGACAATTGACATTAAGCTAGAAGTTTCTCTTTTGATATAAGGGATTGAATTAAAACCGGTAGGGCATATATGAAGCCCTGGTGAGCAACCTGTAAGGGCTTTAGTCATATGTGATGCATCCTTACCTAACAAGGCACATGTCGGGAAAATGGATTGCAGGGTAATACTGCACAGAGAGAAGAACACTGATCGATTTGACACATACTGCACAGGTCACAATTTGTCTCCCACATGACATGTATGAAGGCATGTCAAATAAGGTTGACACTCTCATATTTGGTTTGTCAACTCCACTTGACATGCTTAATGAATAAATGTCACATATTTCTTATCGATTCACCCGAGTGCTAGGTAATACTGTGAGACAATTATGTAAGGGTCAAGAGCGGTCAATAACTATGTACCAATAGTTCAATCAAGGCAGGCCTATAATAGAAGGCAGGGGATATCATAGTCCCACAGGCCTGCAACACTAAGGCAATTTTCCCTATCTACAGAACTTCTACTTGACTAAGGACCTCTATGCAGTCCATAAGACAAGGGCATGGAGGTGCATGGCAATGCCATATTTCTCCCTGTACTGTAGATACTGAGATTATAGATTGTGGGTTAGAATACAGTCCTTTGGTATTTTCACTGACCCACACATAAGGTGTCTAACCTCTCCAGTTGAAGTATTCAAGATGGTGGGTGTCTATTTTGATATTCAACAAATGCAAATTTAACAATGAAATAGAATTCACTAACATTTATTGATCTTAGTGATCTATTCTTTATGAAAACAAAATGACACAGATACATCAAATGTCTCAGGTGTTGGTAGTACCTCTTGGTAGGGATTTATCCTGGTACCCAAATGGTTGATTGACCCATCTAGTGGAATATCCTGGAACATTTATGTATGTCAAACCATCACATGTCAAGTGCCTTTGACATAGCCATGACCCTAGTCAACTCACAGATGACGTGGCATTTTAAGGCATGTCAAATCGTATGAGGATTACTGTGTGCTACAGTTGTCATGGTGACATATGTGCACATGTCCCAATGACATGTGCTCTCTGTGTCAAATCAAGTTGACATGGGTATACATGTCACTTTGTCAGGAAGACTTTTCTCTGTGTGTATTCACAGATTGTTCATCAATAGCTTCAGAATACGTTTTGTTTCATTAAAATCTATTTATTTTTTAATTTTTGCTGAATTTTCAAAGTTTTAAATTGGCCATAACTTGTTCCGTGACATACAGCTCCAAACATAGTCCTTTTTGCCAATGTGTACTGATCTAGAAAGTGGGGAGACACCATTGTATCAGTGTCTAGTCTCTATGTACTAATCACAAACCAAGTAAAGCTGGTACAAGTTTCAAGGTATCTTGTTATGCTACATGTGGAGATTATTGACTTTCTTTATTTGATACCTTTTTTCAATGAATTCATTAAGATTATATTGTAGATATATTGACAAAATATGTCAGGGTGAAAATTACCACCAATAATCAAATCAGCCAAATTTCATCATTAATTTTTGTATTGAAAATACATGTGCTCTCTGAATGGTTTACTTATATATAGGAGCAAACCTCTTACTTTGAGAGGGTTTGCCTGCTGACTGGAATTCAAGTATCATCTCCCATATTTAGACTGATTCTGGTCCTAGCCTCATGCATATATTCCTCTACAATACTTCCACCAAATATATCATCAGTTGATTCCGCCTGTTACCAGATGACATCAGTCCCATCTCTTTGAGTAGATTAGATTGTCTGGGTCCTGCTTCAACATCCCATCGAAAAAGCATTTATTCAAGCATATCTTATCTCATGGATCTCTTCTCTGATTGAGATTGCAAGGGTGAAGGGGAAGGGGAAGGTGGAGTAGAAGGGTGACTGCAGGACCTACCTGCATCACTGAATGTATGATTAATTAGTGTGGAATAATATAAGGGAATAGTCTTCTCATTGCTGTGTTTCTCTTTTGTCACTGAACCACAGTGATTCCACTGGTAGGACTGAATTCAAATATTCCCTTGATAGTTTTGGCTGGTTAAAACACCAGGTTCAAGAAGGATATCAATGATTTTATAAGGCACATAATAGAGGGAAGGGTCATAAAGCTCAATTAAATTGACTGTAGCATGGTTCAGCAGAGATGGTATGTGTGGGTATGAATCTCCTAGGGAGTAGGAAACATAGAAATGCAAAATTATGTTGTTTATATCAGGAGTGCTTTTTCTCTTTGAATCTTGGTCCTTATAATACAATTTTGATAGTGTCAATTATCTATTAATCTAGATTTCACTTTGAGATTCTTAGGAAAATAGAGCATATGGTTCTAGAATATCAGGGTAATGAATTTCAGGCCCATACTGCAATCACCAAGATCCTGAAGATTACATAAGGAACAAAGTCTCCTCATAAGGTAGCCTGGAGTAGCATGCTAATCGAGTTACATCAATTACTCACAGTCAGGTGGTAGTGACACGGAAATGTGATGTGAGGTACAAACATGAACTACATCACAAGAGGCATCTATCAGAAAGTGGAGCCACAACCTATTTGAGTAAAGAGAATGTAAAATGAGCCTTCGAGCACACAAGGTGTTCTGCTAGCACCCTATGGTAACATTGATGAGTTTAGATTGGTAGGTTCTGCTGCCAAGGGGTTTTGATTGGCAGAAAGAAGTAACTCCGAATGGTGTCCTTTCTGCATTTTAATTCTAATCATGATTATAAGCTTTGATTAAAAATAAAGTCAGCGAAATCTCACTACTGTAATTAAGTCATCAAAGGAAGATCAATGATAGATTTAAATTCAGTGATTTGTAATCAGTGTCATACTAGATTGGCCTACTTTAAAACAACAAAACATAGTAACTTGTAAGTGAGGAGCATGATTCTGAACTTGACAAGAGGTAATTATCTGAATGGATGTTTCCACATTTGTGTCATGACCTTATGCTTAAAACCCCACCATGATGTTGGCAGACTGAAGGAGATGTGAATGACAATGGAATATATAAGGTCTGTAACTTAAAGAGAACTGAGATTATTTAAGTTATCGGTACTATGTTTCTGAGGGTTCAGATGAGCATAAACCGGGTTTCTGTTTGTATCCACTTTTATCAAGGATTTATCTGTACTAATCAGCGTTATTGGACACGTATACCCTCCTGGTGGAATTAAAAATAACATTTAGAAACATACAAAGTTCACCTATAAGTTAAACAATGTACACATATATAAAGCTATCAACAGACCTAGGTATTGTGTCAGAAAGAGATTCTGGAACGTGTTAAGAGCAGAGAGAATACAAAATGAATGTTCTGACACACACACACACACACACACACACAAACACAAACCTGTGTGGACAGCCTTAGGGTGTGGGGATAAGAGGTGGAGGTGCTGTCATTTATAGGTTCTTTTGCAGTCTGAAAGGGTGGTGACAGAACACTGAGCTCTCTGGTAGTCCCCCTTTTCTTACAGGTAGTTTTAAATCCTTTTTTCCTGCAGTACCTTAAAGGTTGTCACAAATCAACATTGTGTTGATTTATTCATACACTTTACAGCTGCCTATGATGAAGTTCTACAATGGATGAAAACAGACTAGAGATTATACAAATGAATTGTATACTCAACACAATCTTTGTCAGGTCTAATTCTAATCCTGCCATGAATCCAACCTACAAGGATTATGCAGTCCTTGTGGAATAGGGGAGGGTGTCTCTCCAATAAATATAGAGCATATGCCTTTACTTTAAAATTCACAGCATGCATGCAGTCTGATTAAAACCTGAACACAGTTTGAACTTAATAGTCTGTCCCCATTTCCAACCCAATAAGTCATCAACTTGAAAATTAAACTGTCAAAACGAAATACTGGACCTGCATGCAGGTCCAGAAAGGGCTCAATTGTTAAATTTGTAATGAAATGAAGGCTTGAATTGACATGCATAGACCTCAGTAAATCAGGGTCACTTAAACATAGACACTTTCACGAAAACCCTTAGTTTTAGGTACCTTTCATAACTCTGTGACATGGCAGGATATTCTACCATGCACTACCACAACATAATATAAATAGTGCAGTGATGGGAAATCTGATCCTGTACTTAAGGTTGGCGCTCGTTGGCTATCAGTGTTTTGTTGATTGTGACTTGCTAAACTTGATATAGATAGCTATTGTCTTTTAATCAAGGCCAGGGTATTAGATTGTTTGTCATAAAGAGGAAGGGAGCTATAGGGTGCCACAATCAATATTATATTAAAAAAGACTCTTTATGAACAGCTGGCTGATATCATCATACCTTTCCATCAGTATGATACATTACTGTAGCTCTTAAGAGTTACTTCATTGTTTCTCTACTACACTGTAGTAAGATCAGGTTATTAATGCATGAGGCACAAGGAATCAGCTGAACCCAACCTTTTAATGCCTGCATGATGCCTTAAGGTTTGTTTCAATGTGTCACACCCAATGCACCAAACACAAGCAGGCAAATAACATTGGCAAACAATGCTGACTCTATGGGGGTCGATCGAATATGTAAGGCATCAGCCCCCGGAAGCAATCTACAAGGGATGCATTCATATACTGATACCCAAAAGGGAGTATATGTGGCTTCTAAATGGTGTACTAATGAAAAGGTGCACAGAGATTACCCCCTGTGACTTTCTCACCCATAACCCGGGCTTCCCTAGCCCACTTAAAAGGGTCTATTTCTTCTCTTTCCTATCCCCTCTGGATGTTTGTGGTGCACATATGCGCGGGCACTGACACATTCCCCTGTGAAATTGTGTAATGTAGTTCTCGCCATGAATATGACCTTAGCTGTCGAAATGGCGTTAAACATCTATTACTCACTCACTCACTCACCCATAACCTCCCCCCCCCCTCAGAGATTTCCTCTCCAGGAAATTTCCCACCTGGAAATTACCCCCCAACTGTTAATTATAAGGAAAGGGGACAGCGAAAGTTTGAACAATACCTCTAGGGCCAGGGATATGCAGAGGATAAGGTTTAGGGTTATGGATAGGGGGATAGGGCTAGGGATGGTATAGGATTATATCTAAAGTTCTCGAACTGCAATAAATTAATAAACATCAGCAAAGGGAGGGGGGGGGTTAGGGAGGTCCGGTTCGGATCTAGCTGCAACCATTTGTATTTTGAAAATTTATTAAGTATATTTCATACAATTTCACATACGGACAGCAATCCTGGCAAGTAAATATTTTGTATGTATGTGCTGAGTTATTTAACACTTTCAGAGTCAAAAGAACCAAGACCTTTGTAGGGAAACATACCGCCTGTATTAGCCTTGCACACACCCAAAAATTGTAAATATTAATTAGGGAGGCAATCCTGAGCTTTCATGTATGGGCTGTTTTCCATTCTTTGTGGATGTCATACGGTATGATTGCATATTTCTGACATTGTATGAATTGTTTAATATGTGTGGAAGTTATGTTGATATTCTATGTCCATCTTTATCATATTTTGAATAATACCAAGGTACTATATATAGGCTTTGAGGAAACAATGCATGTCAATCCGAACATCACTAGGACGATGGATGCTTATATTGCTTTTCACTAAGGGTATTAATTCATTATTTGGTCATGGCTTACTTAACAGTCATTTTGGCTATGACTTAATCACATATACATGTATATCCACAACGATAGCTTACCAGCACTTGTTAATACTATATTGAAAAATCACATAGTAACTGTACCTAGTGTAAGGGAACATCCCTGCTTGGTTATATACCACTATACACGTTTTGTAAAGAGACTGCCAACCCCGGGTAGCAAAAGTAAGATGTCGAAAGGCTAAGACGCAATAAAAATGTTTAAACTTGAACTTGGCTTAAGGACTTAATAAATTCTAGGTGCGTCTTTCATGCTTGGGGGTCTCTTACACACAGGATACAAGGGTACTGTATATAGTGTTGAGGGGGCAATTTCCGCATGGGAAATTACCAGGGGGGATTTTCAGGTGGGAATTTTCCGGGTGGGGAATTTCCTAGAGGCTTATCAAATATAGGACCAACATACCGTGACTGAAGGTTTGACTGCTGACTGGAATAAGCGTAAGTATTTGCTTCCACTTTAGGATGATCCAAGAACAAACCCAGGACTATGCATATATTCCTTTATGGGAATTCCAAAGAAAACCTCATCAATTGACTCAGTATATCCCATCTCATTTGGTAGATAATATTTTCTGGGTCCTGCCTGAATGTCCAATCCAAAATACATTTATCCAAGTGTATCTCATCTCATGGATCGGTTTTCTCATTAAGACGATGAAGATGAGTGGACGTGGAAGGGCATCCGCTGGAGTTGCTTGCAACAGGGTTTTATCAAAATGAGCTGAATTAATGTGGAAAAATAGAAAGGAAACCTTCCTCTTGTGATCTTCATCTTTTTTCTCTTTTTTTTGTAGCCTTTATAATTCCGCTATATTTGGCTACTTTAGATTGTGTATTCAATTAGCTTTTTTTATTTAGTCTATAGTAGAGGGAAAAATTCTAATGCTAGATGATAACATACTCATTGAAGATCAAATGTGCTTGCAGGGGTCTACTAAGACAGGAGGTAGCTGGAAAGTTCTTCCCTTCATGCTTAGTACTAACAGAGTTTTAATAGTGTCAATAACCTATCAACCTATTTTACTCTGAGTATCTTGTGGTGACATCCTACATTCACAGAGGTCATCACAAATACATGGACAGCACCCTCCCATCAGACCAAAGTAGTGTAGGGGCCGGCATCGTTGTATATATATTAGTGCGGTTCATCCGAGAGACGTGTTCATGTGGTGCTCGTTCCTTCTATGCCAGCTAGGTGTCGCTTTGCGATACCCCACTGGTACAAGAGGGGGCAGCACCATGCCTCGCGTCCAGCTTCTACTAAGAAGCCGGACGAGCCGCAGAAGGGGACTGGACATAGTCCAGTCAAGACGTCTAACTGTTAATTGCTGAAGATTGAATAAAGTCCTACCCGAGAGGTAGGGGTATCCGGGGCTTTGCCCAACCCGAACTACTCGTGTTGTGTTGGTATCTCTAGTGATAAGCGAGCCAACGAGCCACCCAACATATAAGTCGATACGAACCATTACAGTAGCATCCAGTAGGCTGCTGATCAAGTTACATCAATTACCTCTACTACTCACAGACTGGTGGTAGTGAGACAGAACACACATCAGGAAATACAGTCAGTAGCCATGTCAGGGAATGTAGGTACTACAACCTGTTTAACCAAAGAGAATAAGAAATGAGTCCTCAAGGTCCTGTGCTAGCATCCTTTCACAGTCAGAGTCAAGAGGGAGGAAACGTAGATGACTCATGCTTTGTACGGCCAGTTTTCTGCTAAATGGTTCTGGTTATCAGAAATCAACTTTGAACTGTCCATTTTGTCCCGAATTTTGAACCTCAATGTAACATGATAACTGGGAATTGGGGGACATGACTCTGTGCTTGAAAAGAGGTGATGGGAGGGAGGGAGGGGGTGGAATATTTGAATTGACATTGTCCTGTATGTGTCATGCCCTTCTCCTTAAAACAGAACCATCATATTGACTGTCTTTATGTGACTTGTAATAAAGGTTATGTGAACTGTAGGTTAAGAAGTTATCAGTATTCAGTGGTGGATGTAGGATCTGGAAAAGGAGGTGGCACGGCCCAAAAGGTAGCAGGCGCACCTTCTATTTTCGAGCAAATTTTGGGGTCCAAATTATGTGATTAAACTCTTAAGTACTGAGACAAAGAGGGATACATGTGCCCCCATACCCCCTTCTAAATCTGCCGCTGGTATTTTGTTTCTGGGAGCTAAAATTGGCATGTGCATGTGATGTTGTAGGAATATACAAGCCACTGGTAGATTATACAGTCCTAGCATAAGGGGCAATCAGCAAAAAGTTTATCACATATTTAGGACCCATATATCACAGCAATTTTCTGCTTAGGTATAGACGATTAAATCAGATTCACCAATTCCTAACACCAGTCACAGCCCTCTGATAGCAGGATAGAGACATGACATGCAACACATTCCCCAGCTTAGTCACAGGACTTAAGCACTGTGGCAGAAAGGGAACCTGAGACGTTTTTCGAGCAAAAAGAATACAAAATGAATGTTCTGACACATGCGAACCTGCCTAGGCAGCTTTTGAGGCTGCCTTTGCTTGGAGTTTGGGAACAGGGAGGCTGGTAATGCTCTGATTGATAGGTTCCTCTGAGTATGTAAGGACTGTGGCAGAACTCTCTGGTAGTCCCCCTTTTCCTTCAGTAAGTCTCCTATCCTTTATAGCTGCAATATTTCCTGACTTACCATTACCGTGGTGATGCCAGTCACAGGGTAGATAGAGATCTTAAAACTCTAAAGTTTCAAATCAGCACAGGTCTCTCTTTGGTTTGTTGATTAATCAACACATTTCACAACTGTTTGTCATGAGGTTTTCTTCAAACTAGGTAATTGTCTAATATTAAATTTGTCCCCATTCAACTCCTAATAACAGTGAATAAATCAATAACTTTAAACTGTCAAATAAAATAGTGAGACTGAATGGTTTTATGTTCCAAACGATAAAGGGTTCACCTACTTGTGGCAAATGAAGCCTAAGTATCACATGCATATTCAAAACTCAGTGAATAAAACTCAATTAAAGGTAGACATTTTCCAGGAAAAACGTACTTTCAAATCAGGGTTTTCTTCCTTAGCCCTGTGCCATGACAAGATACCTTGTCGTGCACCATCACAACGTAACACAAATAGTGCAAAATTGATTATGTAGTTGACAAAATGTGGCAAATGGAGAGATTTAGAACTTGCTTATTTCATGCTTCCTTGATTGTGTTATGCCCTTCCGCTTTAAAACGATACTCTGATATTGGCAGATTGGAAAGCACTGCCCCAAGTAACCCATGCTGAAAGGCATGAGGGTTGCAGATTTAAAAAAATAAAAATAAATAAACGATTTTATCTGATTACTGCGATTTTTTTGGGGGAAATTGAATGAGTCATTTCACAATGGAAATTTTATTGTCATTAAGGACCTCCCTTGATAACACTGTACAATGGCCGAAAAAAAAGGAGACAGAAAATACCAATTATACCTAATTTGAGGCTGCTGAATCTGAAAAAGAGGTTAAAAAAGATTTATGCCTATTGGCTCTCAATTTTGATATATCCATAGGGTGGCATTTATATATATATATATATATATATATATATATATATATATATATATATGTGGATCAACATGGTGAAAGGTACGCCCGCGAGGGGGTGCGTGGGCATACCTTTTACCGTGTTGATCCACATATATGTAGTTGTATGTGGACAAATTAATATCACTATCTCATGCACAATAAAAAAAAAGAAGATTTTTATCTAAGGTATTTGGTTCTTTGAGAAAAACAGGATTTTATCATATATTTCTGCTTAGGAGCATGACCATTAAAAGAACAGAATGAACAACCAAATTGGCAATGTATTAAAATTCAGTAAAAGGTGAATACTTTAAAACATTTGTGCAACTTTTTGATGGCCATCTTCCTAAGCAGCAGGGACACTGCCTTTAACCTTTGAGATATGGGGTAATGTGTCATGTTGCCAGCGTCTGCCCTTTAAAACACTAGGGACTCTATGCTGTAAACAGCATAGCCATCTTGGACAGCCTACAAGAGTGCTTTTAAGTATGTTGTAGTGAGGGTGACAAGAAAATCATTAAGACATTGAAAACAGTCAGTAAGGTGATTTCTTTACAAGTACTATGGCTGAAAGGCTGGAGGTATCTCATATATTATGTCTATATGCCATTGATGCCAAGCATATATACCTGGAATTAATTCTTGTTTGTGACAGCACACCAGGTGTGATGAGTCAGCCAAAAGCAGCATTGTAAAAAGTGATATCATATTGTCTTTTCAGCAGTGAGCATTTATTTATCAAAATAGGCACTGTTACTGGAAAGACACTTAGCCCAGCCAAGTGGTATGTACAATGTACTTTATCAAAGATAATCTACTTATGAATGTTTTTTTTTTCTGATAAATACCCCTGTACTTAGAATGTAGCCAACACTCATTGACTTAACAGTAGTGGCAATAAACAATAGACACTTCAAATCAAATCATGAGGCTCTACAAAAACCTTTAGTAGGCTATTTCTTTTAGAGCAAGGAGCCAAGAAATAAATGTATCCACCACTAACCACTTCTTCTGAGGAGGTGGGGACTCTGGCCAGTGTCTGTGCAGCTCCAATCAGCTGTTTTTACTTCCCCTTTTTTAAGTTCAACATGTCTTTTATTGTAATCCCTGCCTCTAGGATCTACTCATAGTACCATAGTTGAGGGTGTAAATATGCCTCAGTAACGTTTAAGTATTTCTAGTATGACCTTTTAACATAAATAGGGGTCGGAGAGTATTTTTGGAGTAAAGTCAAAAACGATAATGAAGGTTGACATCATCAAATAATGCCCTCTTGCTCATTTTTCCTCTTTATTAGCAGCTGTAAGGAAAGGTTGTAAACCTATGAAACCGTCCTCCATTGTAACACTTATTGGTAGTTCCGCAACATTTCTCTAGCAGTTTAGGAATTTAGAATGTTACTATTTCCCATATTCCGGATGTCTTCTCTCCTATTAAGACCTGACTCTCTGCACGTGCTGTACCTTTTATACTCTGTCATTTAATCTCTGCCCCAGGCAGAGGTAAAGAAATGGTCAGTAACTCCTTCAACTAGTTCCTAGTGTTAATATCTGTCCTGCCTTTTTAGTCATATTTATTGCTTATGGACTGCAAGAAGTAACGCCTGTGGAGGTGGCATTTTACACTGCAAAAGTACTAAGAACTTCCTCAGACAATTTTTCCTGTTGGTCATTGGCGAGTCCTCTGAACTGACAGTTTGTGACAGAGAAACCAATTCTTCTAACCAACAGAAACCTATGCATATTTTTATTGTGGTGGCCAGGACCAACACACAGTAATTGTGATGAATAAAACGCTGATTGGAAGTTGTGGCTAGCTGCTGACTTGAGGTGTTAGGTTAAGGATGCAGTAGGGTTTCCACCTGGCACAATTAATTGCAGGCAATCTCGCTGATCACTGAGGAGACCCTACCTTCCTTTTATATGCTGGCATTCCTTTACACCAATGGTACTACAATGTACTAAATGTCCATAATGAATTAATCAATCATGGGTCCGTTATGCATCAGTAGACTTGCCAGTGTTATATTTATGTATCATGCCAAAAAATGGAAGATAGTTCATTAAGCAACATACATGTTGGAAGAACATGGATGATCACAAGCTTTTAACTATGTCCTGGGTCTTTGAATGACTGACGGTCTTGAATAAGGGCAGGGAGAAGGAGTAGGTATAAGCGCTGCAGCAGTTATATAGGCCACGACAGTGAGTGTTTAAATGACCAGTCAATAATGAGATTGTCAGCAATGATTGTTTTGGAACATCACTTAAAGGTGTCTGTAGAACTATTAGAGCTATTTAGGGAATCCCATGCCTGCTGCAGTTCTATGTTTGGCTTCGTGAGGGGAAAGTGCCTTTCCTGTTTTGATTTGTTTTTGACTGTGAAGTGGCCTTTACACCTTCACCTCTTTGACATTTTAATGAGCCCTCATTGGGAGTGCATTGCAGTATTCTCTGATTAGAATTGTTTTTTCATGATAGGATCTTGATAACAGGTCAATTTGTTTTTATTGGAGAAGTTCCATTATTGCATAGTAAATAACTCTGTATCAAAATATAAATGTGTAAAGTGTGTAGATGTGAGGGAAAAAGTAAACCAATAAGACATATATTCAGTCACATGAGGACACCTTCTTCTCATACTGAAGCCTTCAAACACAAAGATACATAGGCAAAGGTATAAGAGTATTGGGACTGACTCATGAGGCAAATTCGAAGTGTCATTACTGGCCGTGAAATACATGGGTGGGTCTAAACAGGAAATCAGGGACATTTATCTCATGATCTTCATATTATAGTTACCAGATAACAACATGGTCTTGACAGCAATAAAATGCACTAACATTTTGTCCTTAGGGTTCTTGTCGGAGTCTCGTATATAAATGCTGATCATGCTTCTGATGAGGGTGCAGGTAAAAATGGGGCGGAGGTGAAGCTCATGGAAAATCATTTTAGGGAAAGAAAGAACATTTAGGCTTCTGGGTTGCTCTGCTTGAATAAAAAACTATGTATGATATTCAGCAATAAAGAACACTCAAACACTAGGAGTTGTTATTGTGTTACCTGCATTACCTCTGACACCTTTCTGTTTTTCTATTTGCTATTGTTTTAGTTGAATTGTGCACTGGGCAAGCTTTCTGCTTGTCTCTTCAATGCTGAACGTAAACAATTACAGACCGAACAAGAGAAAATGTGTGTCATAAGTGCACACATGTGCAGCAAGTACAACCCTGGCTGATTTGTGTCTCTTATTGCCCTGGCATGTTGTAGAGAGTAACCACGCTATAACTTCAACAGAGTTTTCCGGACCAAGTTATAATTTCCAAACTTCCAACCCATAAAAATGCAGAAATAGCTCAATTTCTTTCCATACTCTTGTAAGATTAAAATCATTCAGCACAGGACCACATGAGGCCATTGTTTTCCAAACCTGCCATTGTTTTTGAGCAGAGGGACCTGACACAATCAGGGAAAACACTCAATCAAATAACCGACTCCGTTTTCACCCTCCTGCCATGTCCTGTCAACTACAGAATCATGTTTCGCATTACCAGGCTTGTTTGAGTTCAGGGTCATGTCATTCCAAGGGAATATGAACATAACAAATGCAATTTGAAATAGTGTTTGCCTATCACCTTCCAACTTTAAGAAACTTTTTTTTAATTACTGGGTTTGTGGTGTGTTTGATTTAGTCTTCATTTTACCACAGTAATAAATCACTGCATGATGTTTCATATTTCATATTGATACGTTAAATGGTTATATACATGATACAATTAATGAAATGAATTGTCAAATACTATATTTGTTAGAACTGTGAGCATAGTTACTATGTAGGTTGACTGTTGAAAGAAGATTCAAATGACCAAAAGTTTTATTTTGAATTTGATTAAATAAATTTTATCATACATTCAGAAAACTTTGAAGGCCTTGGACGAAAATAAAAAGAATAGATGATACCTTTTTACAAAGGTTACAACCATAGTGTCAGTCGTCATTCGACCATGCGTGACCCCAAGTCCATACCAAATGCAGTTTTTAAGTTTGTCGATCCTTTATTCAATATTTACATTGTATGCATTCTGACACAACACCAATGTATTGTAAATGTGTTTTACGTCAACTTGCATTCCTGCTATCAAAGAACTGTGACTCGTATTAGAATTGGTCTAGTTGGTTATGGCGATTTAATAAGGATCAACTTAGTGTGGTAAACAAGTCGTCCACATGTGGTCTAGAATTTGATATTATGACTGAAATTAAATTTAAAGTAACTAAAAACCTCATGTCCATTATCCCAACCTTCTAAATCAGTCAACCTTCAACCGATTTATCTGATTGTTTTATGTGACAGCATCTCATAGAACTGCCTATAAAAACACAGCCACAAAAACAACAATTCCCTTGACTTTTTTTTTTTGCCTTCAAACCTTACTTTTCATCATAGGTCACACGAGACAATGATGTCCCCAATCTGCCAATGCCATAGTGCCTTATTTAAGCAGAAGTGAACGACACAATCAAGGACACATCCACTCAAATAACCCACTGATTCCCATCATGACTTGTCAACTCCGGGTGTCAACCATAATCGTGTTTCCCATTACTGCACTATTTATCGAAAGTTGTGTGGGTACAGACCATGGTAGCCTGCCATGACATAAAACTGAAGAAACATGAATTAAAATGCACCCGGTTAAAATCTTGTGTTTATTTGTTTCCATATTTAAGTGACTTTTAATTACTGGGTTTTGGGGGTGTCAAAATTCAAGCAAATGTGCTTTTTCTGTTACTAATAATTCCATCCATCTATTTCTGAATTCAGTGAACTTGAATTCAACACATGTAGCACAGTTTATTCTCAATAAATAGCTTCGGAGAATACTTTGTATGATGATTCATTACGTTCTAAAATGTAGCAGATTCTTACTTTAGGCATCTTGCCATTAGACAGAAATGTATTAACCATATGTGTTCTGCAGAATGTTGCACTCAAGTTTTACTTACTATTGCTGCATTCAAGCATCTTGATGTATTGGTATTAATTAAAAATTTAGTTAACACCACTGGACAAAAGGAATGGTCTATAGGGCAAAAATGAATATTAAAGGTGCTTCCCCCACCCCTTAGAGTGGTCATTATGAATCAGGGCACACAAAAAGTGTTTATGTTAAATTTGTTATGCAATCCCAAAAAAAGGGGTTTAGGCCTTTATAGGCCTATAACCACTCCCTGAAAATGGGTGGGGGACCTGGGCCATCATATTATGAGCAGTACTGTAGCATACTACACACCAGTAGCGTAGCAGGGTCTGTCAGCACAGGAAAGAGAAGCTGCATTCACCTGGCCTAGTTATGGTAGCTATAGTGACGGTGTCATATGCAAAATCAACATTTCTAAAATCCCACTTTGCCCCAAATCCTAGTTCTAAGGCATAGGGACAGTATCATTAGGGTTAGGTTTCTATTAGATCTTGGACGATGTTATCATTGTTCTGTTCCTTAAATTATAAAAATACTTTGCTTCGAGGCTATGAAAGAGTAATCACTCTCCTAGGAGATAAATGTACCTGTTGGTATTGGATTACAGCTTAAGAATGGACCAGATTTCACATGCAACAACGGAACTTGGATCCCATGCATAGCATGGACCCAGTCTGTTGTGGACCAAAACATTCGGTCTAGACAGGGAGGGATAATAGAGAATTCCTTGGTTGCACTGCATAACATTTTGAAGCCTAGCATAGGCATCACAATCCTGCAGAACAGTGAAATTGATTTTCAAGGAAAGATCGGGTGTTACGTCTTTGACGTTAGTTACACCAGGGTGACTTCACAGGGGCCATGATTTCGCTCTCACAACAAATTCATTCTATCAAGATGTTTGGGTGAACCTTTCCAACAAAATATGATTGAAGAATGTGAAAATGATACACAAAATGGCCGAGTTTTGCAGCGATCACTACTAAAATTCACCAAAGAAATGGTGAGTATTTTTGAATAAGGCTGCTTTTTAAAGTTTGTATTCCATGTAGCCATTTGTTGGATAGATTTGTTAGGAAAAGAGCAATCATTCCTGCCTTAAAAATGGTGGAAAAGGCAGGAAAAAGATTCTTATCCAGTTGCTGCAAATACAGATACTGATGACTGTATAAGGAATGGTCATCAGCAAAGTCAGAAATATGCCCGCAGAGACCATTCCTTAAAAAAAAAGGAACAATGGTTCCTCTCACACGATTAGCTACAATTAAGTTTGCCTTTCCTAGGCCTATCTGGGCCAAATAATGCTTCCAGGTCAGGATTGGAGTGAAGTGTGGATACAGCACTAGCAGGTTAGTCATTCGATCTTAATGACCACATTGACTTTATGTATCAAGTGCCCTGTGAACATCACTGCAGTCCAATTGTATGTATGATGGAATGCTGGCATACCAGTATTCTATCTTCACAATAGGAAGGTAAGGTCTCATCAGCAGGATTCATTGTAATCAATAGTGCCAGGTGGAAACCCTACTCTATCCTTCACCTGACACCTCCAGTCAGCCGTTGGCGACAACTTCTGATCAGCATTTTATTCATCTTAATCACTGTGTGTTAGCCCAGTCTTCCACAGAGATCTGTGAGACTGCTTGTGTTGGTTTCTGCATTGTCTCTCTGCTGCAGCCTGCCTGTTCAGTCTTTTTTTTTTCTCATCTGGTAGATTTCAATGTCCACACTGCGGTCTGTGTAGCATCAGTACTAAAGTAGAATCAGGTGTTATTCTTTTTAATAAATTCTTATAAGATAGCTATCATAGATAAGCTATGATGGGAGTTGGTAACACTAGCTGCTTAAGATAAGCATCCGCCCATCCCTTCCCATAGTATGAAAGGATCATTATATACAAAGCAGCTTCTCTGACAGTACCACTCAGCTTGGTGTTGGTAGGTTATAATAGGAGATTGTTTGATCATTTTTTGAGTTTAGGGGAGTTTGGTTTGTGATTGGAAACTAGTAAGATCATCAAGGAACTGTTTAAAGAACAGTACATTGAATTGTCATCCTGGAACAAAGATCTAATGAGGTATGAAATGGTCAGAGAGTGGTGACAGGGGAATGGCTTGCAGGTAAGAGGGGAGGACTGGAATACAGACGTTAGAATATCATCTCATGGTAACTGTTGTCAGAATGAAAATTCTACTGGATGTCATGGCCATCTTGTGTTCAAGTTCCACTCAGATTTACTGTAAAACACTGTGTATAGGGTATGCTTCTAGGAGTGACACAAGAATAGCAACTTTCTCAACCTTACATTCCTGATCTTCCTGAAGTCAGGATGTGGCTTATATTCAAGATTGATCAATGAGCCACAAAGGAAGTATTGTATCTGGTTTGAGTAGTTTTAGAGTGATTCTATGGATAGGAAAACAATGTTAAAGGCTTCATTACCCGCAATAAAAACAGTGGGTCAAAATGGCACACTGACAGGACTTACACCTAGCTCCAATTGGAGAGACACAATCTCAGGGCTGGGAAGAGCCTTGCTACTTAAAAATAAAACTAAAAGAAAAATACTGATTTGAGCAAACAGACATGGATCAGAGTACCCACCTCCTCAGAGGAAGTGAATGAAGGTGGGTGGACCTTTTGTATCAGGGTACCCCATCTAGGCTCCTTAATTTAGAATAATTACTGACGTTTTTTGTAGATCCTTCTGATTTTATTAGAAAAGTGTCTATAGTCTATTTCCCCTACTGGTAAGTCAATGAGGGTCGGCCACATTCTAGGCCCAGAAGTATTTTTTAGAGAAACATAAGTAGATTATCCTTATAACAGGCAGTGGTGGAAGTACCACTTATGCTGGGATAAGAACATTTCTATTATGAGTGCATATTTGATTAAAAAGTACCTGGAGAGGGTACAATGTTATAAGGACAACGAATAGACCTGTGCCTAAGCATGATGCTGAATAAGCAACTTGCCATTCCTGGATGAGGCTATTGCCAATGCAATTCACAAAATCGATCTTAATCTGTATGTTAAAAAGAAATATAACAATAATATTAGAGCACCTATCCTAAGCACTTATAAGTATGAATAGACACTGAGGGTTCTGTTGGTCAAATGAATATGAATATGAAAAATTACTTTATTCAAAAACCTGGATCTGAAAAAGATGTATACATCTCGGTCTGTGATATGGATGGAAAGTATTATTTCAATTCCAATTTCTTTTCATAATATCATACCTGCCTCCTTTTCAAATACTCATGATAGAATTTCTACTTGGAGCCATGGATACACTAACAATTTATAGCTTTCTTTTACATTCATTGCAATAGTCTAACGTACTCCACCAAATGATTTTCTGCTGCCCATGTAAAAGTGACAATATGTAGGAGCTTGATATGTTGACTGTCATTACATACTATTTGACTGGCTATGGAAAAAAAACAGCATCCTCTTAGTGAAATGACACCTTTAAAGTCAATGTGATGCATTGGTGCAATATGCCTATCGCTCATCAGTATATATACTGATGAGCGATAGGCATAGTGCATATTATATGTGAATGCACAAATGCTGTGCTGGTGAATGGATGAACTAATACAGTGCCATCACGATATAGAGGGAACTTGAGCATGGAGATGAGATGAAATCATTAAAAGGGTTAATTAAGGACGTCTCAGTCTAATACACACAACAGTCTTTCTAGGTAGCAGGCTTCAGAATTGAAACAACATTGGTACTCAGCTTTTGCTAAGAATTAACACCTTGGAAGATGCATGGGTTTCTGCCTCATTTTCCCATAACCACACAAATCATAATGAATGCACAGGTCTACTGGTGTCAGGCAGAGAGTATAAGTGGTCACACTTTGGTTAATGAGTCAGCTACATAAATCCACCTACCATGAAGTGGCTTCGTAATTTCTCTGTAGACTACCTCATCACCACATCAACAGTGATATGCAGTGCTGCCTAAAAATTGTTTTCGATGCAGGCCAAAACCACTTGGCATCAAGCATAGGGCATTTCCCTCTCTGGTTTGCCATTTTACTTCTCATTGGCCAATGGAGAAAATCTTTCACCGTCAGGATGCCGAGACTCTGCCAGGCCCCAAACCTCTACACTAGCCATGAAGATTATATGCCTGCAAAAGCTGGCGTCATTTCGGCAACACTGTGATATGGCCTAGGTAACACATGGCAGTGCTATGTGTCCGAAGCTCCATACCTGAAGGTCAATAGGGACATTTTACTGAAAACCAAGAAGATAATGACGATTATCTAATTGCTACTGGTTGGCATCCATATATGTAAGAAGTAAATAGATTATGAAGAGTGACACACTGTGCTTATTATAGGACCTGGTAATGCAATTAAAGGTATTTAAAATTGAGTCAGTGCCCAAGAGGTCTTCTGTTAGAGACAAATTGAATTCAAAACTTGAAAAATTAGCCAAAGATTTGTACAAGATATACTTGAAGGGAATGCTTTGCAGACAGGACTGATACACTCAGTGACAGTATGTTTGATGCTCCCCTACAGTCCTGGTGCCTAGCCTGACCAGTACTACATTATCCGATTACGACAACCAAGGAACATGAAGTTTGAGGTATCATGCAGGCCTTAAAAAGTTAAATGGTCAATGTCTTCAAGTTTCCCTTAGTGCAAAAACTTACAACTTGAACTTTAAGTTAAAGCTTCCTTGAAGTTCACTTCATCTGTTGTTAGAGTTTACTTCACTTTGCTCTTGTACTTTGTCTGAGAGGTCAACAATGTCAGATGTATGGAGTCCCCGGTGTTTTGGGGACAGAATCACAGAAGATATTTCAACAAAGCTCATGTACAGAGTCAAATGTAGTGTCTCTGCTCTTCATGGAAAGGGGAGTTGGAAAATTTTCTTTTGCAGAAGTTGCCCTCTACATCATTATTACCCCTAAACATGCAGATAGATATTCATTTGCATCCTTACGGCACTGTTAACTCTTTAAAGTAAACTCAATATTGAAATGACACCCGCAGGCCTCTATGTTTAAGATTCCTTGATGTTCCCATCATCTCACTTTAGAGGTTACTGTACTGGCATCACTAGAGCACATTTTACCAACTTTTAAGTAAACACTTAAAGTCAGCTTTATCCTTATCTCATTTAGAGATTAAAATCATAAGATCGAGCAATGATACTTCAGGATCACCTTCTTGAAGGTTTATGGACATTATTTTCTGTTTAACTCAAGTCTCACGAGCATGTTTCAAGTACTTTTTGAGGTCCAAGGTCTCTTGCCAATTTCAAGAAAAAGTTCAGATGCAATATCACTAGGGTAGAGGCACCCTAAGTCGGACAGACACCTAAAGTCGGACACCTTTTGGATTGAATTACATAATCAATATAAGGAATTCAGCTATCATTTGAACCGGACATGAAAACTGAGTTATTTTACTGTCTAACAAATCAGAAATAATATATACAACTCCTGTCATACATGGTTTTACAACTGTGCAAACCCAGTGTGTTTTTGCAATATTCTGAGGGTGAAGATTGGTGAGTGAATGAGGTTCCTGGTTTGATTTGTCAATCTGTTGTGTCTTAACCTTAATGTCTATAGGTCCTCTATGCATGTTAATGGCAATATGTACATTTTTGCTAATAATTCGGCCTGACAGACTTAAATACAACACCTTCAGATTATTCCTACAGTTGGACACCAATTACACCCCATACTGGACACAATGATATCCTGATTTAAATCATTTTGCAATGAATATTTCCTCACAAACATAATCCCTCATAATATACCTTTTCTCCCAGTTAGAGATATCTAATATGTGTTTGATATATCAAAACCTCCTCATGGATATTGATGGCTGAGTATAATGTATCAACTGGGCCAATGGAAAGTGGAATTCACCACATTTGAAGGTACATGATTAGAGCTCCAAATAAGGTTACCTCTTGTGTGGCCAGGAGTGTCCGAAATGGGTGCCTCTACCCTATATTTTGCAGATTCTGTCTTGACCATGACGACATATGCTCCCAACGGTTTCTAGGACAAGCCCATATTGCTAAGTCAATTTTAGGATTCTAGACAGTTTGGCAAAAACTTCCATGTTATGACACGGAAATCAAACTATTTTTACTTGAAAACTGCCCTTAGCTATTTATAATCCTAGTGAGAGAAATAATCAGATTCATGTCCACTTATTGTCTTCACTTTTTTGTCTTTACAGCCTGAGCCCAGCTTCCGCCAGTGCAATCCTTCTCAGCCACTATAGGTAAGTGCTTTTTATGCCCACTGTATTTCCAACTTTGTCCCAAGCAACACTCCATACTAACTATTCTCAAACCTTGAGAGCGACATAATGCATTAACAAACTCTGCATGATGCACACATGAAGCACTGGCAAGCAAATCACCAGTGCTGTATTTGTCTGTTATGCTGGTGCTACTGGGTTAATACTGTCCAGAAATTGCAATATGGAGTGGTAATGCTCTGTGGGTGAGTTAGTTACTACGACTCCAGTGGTGCATCATGACTACCAATGAACATGAACCTTAGCCTATCATCCGCCCTTTAAATGATTATCCCAGTCAGAGATAATCTTTGACTTGGTATCCTGGGACTATTGCCTTTGTAATGCTAACAAGGGGAAATTAAGGATTGTTAGTTCACACTAGTTACCATAGTAACACATTTGTCTACATTTGTTGCCATAGAAACACCAGTGGGATGTATTAGGTGCCCCTACAAGGTGTGAATCTTTCACAGCCATGGATCAGTCACTTTACCCTCTTTGAACTTTCTCTGCTGATGTCTGTGTTGGGATTGATATATTTAGCAGTTCAGGCTTAGGTTAATTCCTGACAATACCTCTTATGACATGGTACATTGTCCTATACTATCAAACCACAACATATATAGTTCAGAAATGGGAAACATGATTATGTAGTTGAGAAGAGAGTTGGTCAGTTGAGTTAGTGATTGTGTCATGTCTTCAAAAAATTTCTCTGATATGGGCAGATCTGGACAACACCCATGCTGAAAGGTTTGCAAATTTAAAATGAAAAGGTTTAGAATTCATCTGATTTCTATGATTAATTGGATATTCTCCTCTTTCTCTCGGTTAAATAACAAATGGGCATTGAACAGGGAGGACACAAAAAGCATGTGTAGCATCAATAACAGAGCCAACCAGATAGTGTGATGCTCTCTAAAAAAAGAGAAGTCTTGAGACTGAGTGCCATTTATCCCCTTCAGGAGGATGTTGTTATCCTGGAATTATAGAGACCAGGAGAAAAATGACTAACACCTTTTATTTATGAGACAGATGTCTGGATGTGTTCAAAGGCTTCAGTATAAAAAGGTGTCCCTGTCATTCTGCATCTTAATGTTTTATGACTATCTTTTTTTTCATTCTTTTTGTTTGGATTTGTAGTCGACATTTGTCTCTGTTTCTTGTATGTAGATATATGCAATGAGAAATAGAAAGGGAAAATCTCCAGGAGAATCTTCATTTGGAATATGTGTTCTATACTTAGTTTTACTGAAGAAAATTGAAGACAAATTAAAAACTTAATGTAACATTTATTTTAAAATAAAGACCAGGGTGTTACGGGATATTAGATTGTTTGTATTGATGTGTCCCAACCAATGTGGCAAATGCATGCAGTCAAATGATAATGACAACCACTGCTGACCGTATGACGGTCAGTCTTATCTGTAGAGCATGTGATATGAACACAGCTCCAGTGAGTAATCTACAAAGGATGCATTCATATTTACAAAATGATATCCAAAGATGAAAGTATTGGATTTCATTCTAGGTTGAACCCAACCTCGGAACTATGCACATATTCCTCCATGATACTTCCACAAAAATCTCATCATGGTGCGACCAGTTCTATCTCCTTTTGTAGATAAGATTGTCTGGGTCCTGTCCAATCCAAGATACATTTATTTATGTGTATCTCATGGATATTGTTTCTATATTATGATGACGGTCAGGGGACCTGGAATAGCAGTTGCAGGATGGCTTGGTTCATGGTTTTATTGAAGGAAGCTGAATGTATGATCAACATGTGTGGAAGCATATATGGAAAATTTCCTTCTTGTGATCTTTATCATTCTTGTAACTGAACCCCTGTAATTTCACCAGTGGGACTAAATTCAAATGCTCCCCAGATTGCTTTATCTGAATGTTAAACACCCTGTTATAAAAGAAAACTAAAAATTCGGCCACAAAGCGTGTAGTTAAATAACCTTTCATATGGGTATAGCAGTGGGAAGAATTCTATAGCTTTGATAATATTTACTGTAACATATCCCACTGAAAGTCAAATATTTGTGGGCATCTACCACGGATAAGGAAGAATTAGAATGCAAAATCATGTTATAATATTGGAGGTGATGAACAGTTCTTCCCTCAAAGAATAAACCTTACACAGTTATTCATAGTCCCAATGACCCATTAACTTTAATTTCAGGGTTAATGGAACAGTTTTGGTATATAAGGATGATAAATATCGAGCAGATACTCGAGGACATCAAGATTACATGAACAGCACTGTCAAATCAGACCAAAGTAGCATCGAGTAACATCAATTACCTCTACGCCTCACAGACTGATGGGAGTGGGACAGAGTATGAGGCAGGAAATACATCCAGTAGCCATGTCAAAGAATGAAGGTTCTACAAAGTGAGTCCTCAAGGTCCAGTGCTAGCATCCTTTGGAAGTCAGAGGCAGGAGACATTGATGAGTCTAGATTTGTAGGGCCAGTTTTCTGCTGAATGGTTCTGGTTTCAAGAAACCAGCTTCAAATTGTCCATTTTGTCCCTTTTTCTTTTTTTTAGAGGTGCATGCACTTCGATATATTGTTAAGAAGATTTTGTATTTGAAATTCAGTCAACTAAGAAAATCAAATTTCATGTTCCTTATCATGAATGTTATTCTTCATTGTTCTGCTCTCACACAATGAAACACGATAACAGGGAATTGTGGAACATGATTCTGTGCTTGACAAGAGGTGATGGAAGGGAAGCAGGAGGGAGGGTTTCTTTGGTTATTTGAACTGACATTCCCCTGATTGTGTCATGCCCGTCTGCTTAAAACCAAAATCATGTTATTGACAGGTTGGAGGGGTGGTCATGTAAAAACGTAGGTCAAAAAGAACTTAGATTATTACAGTTATTGGTACTGTGTGTCTGGTTTAATAATTGGGATGACTTGCGTGTGCACCTTTTTAGAACTAGTATTTAGTATTGATCTTTATAAACAGACATTTTGAAACATACACGTCTGAGTTTAAGTATAGATAATTTCAATAAATACTATGTGCACCTATGATAAAGTACTCTCTTTAATGGCTGCACATCTCCTATGTCAGTGCAATCATAACCCTGATATATATATATATATATATATATATATATATATATATATATATATATATATATGGGTCAGATTTTTGATTTCTACCCAATTGGCATTTTCATGGTTTTACCAGTTTCTATCAGGCCTGGTATAAATCAGCTTAGTCCCAACTTGGCTTTCTTTATGTCATTTGACAGAGGACATGTATACCTTTCAGAAAAGTATAATTTTTTGCACCTGGCATGATTATTTCCTGAGATATGGACTCTCAAAGTTGAAAAACACCCATTTAAACCACTTTTTTGGTCATTTTTCTAACTTTGGATGCATGCAGGGAGTCCAAAAGTAATGCTATGATCACTATTTAAATTTTATTTTTTCGTTCTGGGTGTTAGTTGAGAAAATAATTCTGGTTGATGGTCAGGTAGGTGGGTTTTGTCAATCCCTGATGCCTTTTAATGGAATAGATCAACGATGTAACGATGGTCACTATTATATTACCTCCTCAATGACCATGGAACCACTGGGAATATATTTCACCTTATACCGCCTTCCTGTAGGGTATGTTTGACTTGTATGGTGTGCCAAAAATTTTTGCTCCACTGCAAATAGTTTTCCCTCCACAGTCATTAATGTACTTTTCACAAATATAAATGTGACCATCGTTACATGTACATTTCCCCCTCCCATGTCCATAGTTTGGCAAAAATAATTCATTCCGTCTTGGAAACTCAAATGTAGGGCTAAAATGAACAATATTGACCAGGTGTTACGTCGGTAGTTACATCCGTTCCCCCCTATCAGAGGCTACCTAGCCGATCGGTAACGATGGTCACTTTTATTTGCCTAATAGAGGCGGGAAAGTGTTCCACGCTGTACGTTATCCGGCCGGAAGTAGAGCGGAGTGCGACGCATGCGCATCACGCAGAGGGACTTTGTTGACATTTTGATGACGATTTCGACCATCTACCTCTACAAAACATACGCCAAAATCGAGTTCAAGGTAAGAATTGAAGAAAATCGATGAAATGTTATCATATATGAAGGTCCATGGAACGTTCTGGTGTAAAAATAGTGTATCGAAAACAGTTATTTACGTTAAAAGTGACCGTCGTACGTCGCTTGGCATTGTGTTTTGCCGGCTCCCGCCATTACTATTCGAGTGAGAGGTCAGAAACTAGGTCCATAGCCGACATCACATACTACGGTAACGATGGTCACATTTATTCCTCGGTTCTCTGTACACCCTGTATCCGTTGTCAGATGATTGTAATGCATTTACCAACACATTAATAGGGGAGGGTAGAGATGAATACATGTCATGGTTAAGCTAATTGGAGTATTTTCATTTTTGTCACACTCTACCAACTGCTCATATAAAAAAATACTTGTAATTTTTTGGAAAATTTCTCTTCTGACCCCTCCAAACATGGGAAATATATTCTACTCCCACTCCTTTTAACCTCTAAAACCTGCCTGTACCTTCTCCTGAACAATTCAGAGCAATGGAAGTAGTAGAATAGTAGTTTAATACATACTAAATCCATTTCTACCGATACCCATATAAATGTGACCATCGTTACCGACGATTAATTATTTTTATTGATTCTTCTTCTATACTTACCCATATCATATCTGTTGTGAATCTACTCCATTTATATGTTATATACCAATGCTAAGTACAATTTTGAGTGGTCTTGGTACAGTCTGCACCCTCCTGGGGCCAGCAATAGCCAGAATTTATAAATGTGACCATCGTTACAAAACCAGTTTTCCTGTCAAAATACACAGTAAGCCTTGGTGCAACCTCTCCATATTTGGACACAAGATGGCCCTATGGTACTGACATCCCATGGAATAGTCATTTATTTAATACCAGATACTTCATTTCCAACTTGGTAATAGGGTGGAGTTAATTCAACATTTTCACTTATAACATGTACATGGTTTAGTGTTATATCAAAAATAAAAGTGACCGTCGTTACAAAAGTTTGTGTGACCATCGTTACATGTCGAAAAACAATTTTATGTCAATTTCATGTGTTGATTCATTTCTATTTCATTTGCAGTATGGGGAGAAAGAAGCTGCCAGATGGGCAGGCTTTGACACCCGCGCAGCGCAAAGCAGCAAGCCGAGCCAAGAAACGTGCTCAGCTGGGAGATACTGCCTTCAAGGCTGAACGCGCGGCAGAGAGCCAGACTCAGCGAGACCGCCTCAGGGCATCTGGAGACCATGACAAGATGGACACTATAAGGGAGCAAACCAGGGTTCGGGTTGCAAACCTAAGGGAGAGGGACAAGACCGGTGAGCCAGCACCCCAGGCCCCTCCACCTCCCGCAGCACCTCCCGCACCTCCCACACCTGGCACTCCTGCCACACCTGCAGCTGGCAATGCTGCCGCTCACGTAGGACTACACCTAGAGCTGGCAATGCTGCTGCTACACCTAGGACTACACCTACAGGACGTACTGGCCGCTCGGCTTTACCAGTACTCCTGTTCTCCAACAAGAATAAACGCCGCTCCCGGAGGAGGACCTCTGACTTGGGTCATCAACCGAATGCAGAGGAGACAGATGTGCCAACTCAACAGCCTATTCAACCTCATGACCAACAAACTGACCGGGAGGCCGATGTGGTAACCCAGCAGGAGGAACCTCAGCTACCTCATGACCAAGAGGCACATGCCTCTGACTCTGACAGTGACGGGGAGAAGGGAAGGCAAGCTGATCTGAGACATCGTCTGGCGATTGCTGATATTTCAAATGTAAGCATGTTATTATAAAGTAATCTCTTCATAGTACTTTAACTTTATAATTCATTCCAGTTAGTTATACAATGTGCTTACAAAATGTTTGAAACCTAGAACTATACATTGCACAATCTGACATAATTTTCCTCAATAAATGTATTCAACTGATGAATAGAAATTATATTGTGCATTCCTTTTTGCAGCCCAAGAAACAAAAGAGGGCAGGTTCTTCATCTTCCTCCAGTCACAGTGGCTCTACACACCCACCCAAAAAGCGCAGGAAGCAGCTCGCAACATCGTCGGGGACAAGCCCACAAGATCCGATGGTTCTGTCTTCCGACAGTGCCGATGACAAGGAGGAAGGTAAAGGGTCCGGGAGAAGCGCCGCCGACCCGATGCTGCTGTCATCGGACAGCGGGGAGGAGCGGGCCCCCAAGCGTCCTCGCAGAGAAGCAGCTGCTAAGGCCAAACCCAGTACCAGGCAGTCGCCGCGCATCAAGGGCGATGATCCCATTACCCCGCAGATGGCCAAGGACCTTCGGTGAGTATTTAGAACATATTCCCCCCTTTAACATTATTTGAATGACCCATAGCATTTGTTAAATAACAAACACATACATTGTATATAAACTTGTTTGATTGATGTTTAATTATTCTTACTTTTGAATGATGATTTACAGTGATGTGGCTCTTCGTTCCGCCCACAACGTGCTCAGCAAAAAATGAGTGTGACAAATGTAATTGTATAGTAGTGGTAAAATAGTTCCTAGTTGGGTTGCTGCTTAATTGCTTCTTTCCTTGGTTGTCTGGTTACTTTAGTTACTAGGTGCTTACTTTAATGTTTACTTTAAAGTTTCTGGTTATGGTTACTTGAATTCTCCTTTTTGAATTTGATCTAACTCTGAAATTTACATTCTGGTGAATCAAATTTGCAGTTTTACTACAAATGTTACATTGGTTCTAATCCCTATCAACCTCTCCTTTACAGTCCCGAAGGTGGTCCACACACCCCGAGGAAGAACCGGCTGCGTTACAAGAACCGGTTACTCAACGCCAAGTTAGCAACCCTCAAACAGCAGGTAGCTGACTTAAGTGTTGGAGTGCCAGACGAAGCTGCTGAACCTCCTAAAGCGCCTGAGGGTGCACCTGAACATCCGCCAGCAGTACTTCCAGCTGATGAAGTAACAGTGAAGGCCTACAAACTGTTGACGGAGGGATTCAAAAGCCTTCCACTCCGTGCACGGGTTAAGGCCTTCAAACAGCTGGGTAAGGTGGATGATCTCAAGCAGCAACGCTTGGCATCTAAATTAGCAGAAGACCTTGCTATCACCCGCAAGTCTCTAACATCACCACCTCCCAATCCACGCAAAAACTCTGCCTATGATACTGAACGTCGGCAGCGAGTGTTGGAGTTCCTCCTTTGACCCTGAGAACTCAACAGACCCGGACAATAAAAGGAGTGAAGCACCAAACCGTCGTCCTCAATGAGTTCCTGTACGTGCTTCGTGAGCGGTACAATGAGATGAACCCGACGCACACCTGCTCTTTGGCCTTCTTCAATGGTGTGCGTCGTGCTAACAGGTACATTGTACCTGTATCGTTCACTAGCACCTCGGAATGCCTTTGCCAAAAACATCAAAACTTTGCGCTGAGGCTCCGTGCGGTCGGTATCAAACAACTGCCTGATACCGTCGTACGTGCGAGTACCGCGGATGAGTTCAAACTGAAGTTGAACACCACGGTTGTACAGGAAGATGTTGCATGCGAGACGTGGAAGCTAATCGATGTTCCGATCGGGCCCCCAAAGGATAAGAAGTTCACGAAGAAACTCCGCCTTGTTCCCGAAACCAAAACAAAGAAAAAGTTCATCGCGGACATGGTGGAGGAGGGCCCGAACGCAGCATCGAGTAGTGCGGGAGCTACGTGCGACTATGTCATTCGAAGAGTGTTCCATCCAAAAGGATTTCGCCGAAAATTGGATGGTCACTTACCCCGAGAGCCCGCAGAGTACTTACTATGCTAAGGAGCCTGTGACACAGCATCCAGTGGTGATCCACTACAGGGAGCAGGACACAGGTGAAACTAAGCACCGCTCGCTGGCATTGGTGACGGATGACAGAAAGCACGATGCAGGTGCCATCCTTGCCTTCCTTCAGGCCATAGTTCGGTTCATTGAGAGGAACCTACCTGGGAGGGTTGGGATGCTGCACTATGTTTCGGACTCTCCGAGCTCCCAATATCGAAACATATCGATATTCTCGATCTTGTGTCGACATGAGGAGCTGCTCAAGAAGTACAGGGCAACCTGGACATACTTCGAGAGTGGCCACGGGAAGGGTCCGTGTGACGGAATTGGTGCCGCTGCCAAGCGAAAGGCCGACTGGGCTGTGCAGCGTTAATACAAGATCAAGGACGCAGCAGACTTTGCTCGCATCGGGAACAACCCGAACAACCTCGTCAACAGGGACCAGCCCAACAAGGTGTACTATGAGTGCATTCCCCTGGAAGACGTCGCCCTTGCCCGTAAGACCGTTAATCAAGTGAAAGCTGATGATAGCTTGTACGGTACACTGGGGGTGCACGCTGCAGTTCCAGTTCAGAAAGGGCGTTCCTTGGCTGTCCGTGAAACATCCTGCTTCAAGGAGTGTTGCTGGAAGGACTGTGAATCGCAGCGTGGGTGTTCGGGTTGGAAGGTGCATGAGCTAAAGTTCCCCAAGAAGAAGCCTGCTGCCGACGCTGCACAAGCAACTCGCTCACAGAATCCCCCCGTTGTAGCGAAGGCGGAGCAAACGGAGCACGCTGCACGGGACGAACCAACGGAGCCGACTGCTGCCGACAACCCCGTAGTAGCGCAGGAGGAGCTACCGGAGCGCGCTGCACGGGATGAAGCACCTGTAAGTCCTGGTGTAGCGCAGGAGGAGCTACCGGAGCACGCTGCACAGGCTGCCGACCTCCCTTTACCAGGTCCTAATGTCGCACCACTTGACCCCCCACAGCCTTTGATCCGAAAGCTGTCCCGCTATGCCAATGGATCTTATGTGGCATGTGTGTATGACAATGAAGTGTTCATGGGACAGGTGCTGCAAAGGGAGGAAAAGCAGTACGAGGTGCGCTTTCTCAACCGCAAACAGGACTCAAATGAATTTGTTTGGCCGAGGATAAAGGACGAGCTGTGGATGCGGGACTGGGAGATCCTGGGTAAAATTAACCCTCCCAAGGCATTGGGCACAACTAAGCGGAAGCAGAACTCGGTCCGGATACCACAAAAAACCCTAGATGCCATAGAAGAGGCCTTCAACAGATATAAATAGCTTTAACGGTAACGATGGTCACTTTTATTTTATGTATAGTTGATACAGTATAACAGACTCTGATGTGTATGTCAGGGATATTTTATATTTAATTTACATGCTAGACATCGTTGGGCATTGAATAGAGGTGTATAGAGTGTGGTAATTATATTTTGTCCTGGTCCAACGTCCTTCCGAACTTGCAAAAAGTGGTAAAAAAACTAGCATTTCCACGTTTCAACGCATGGTGCTCAACCTTTCAGGGTTCAAATTATGTAAATATGTGGTTAAATCAGTTTTCCAACCTGTTTACTATAAATGTGGTGGGTGTAAAGGTGTTATGGCGAGGGAAAATGGTTATATCCATGCTATTACTATGTCATATACATCGTGTAACGATGGTCACATTTATGCACTGAAATGTATACTTTGGGTAGTGTCTAGTAGAAGGCCTACCATAGAATATATAGTGATCGCATGGTATCTGTTGATGTTTATGCTGTTCATAGACTTCTTTGGGCATTGAATAGAGGTGTATAGAGTGTGGTAATTATATTTTGTCCTGGTCCAACGTCCTTCCGAACTTGCAAAAAGTGGTAAAAAAACTAGCATTTCCGCGTTTCAACGCATGGTGCTCAACCTTTCGGGGTTCAAAGTATGTAAATATCTGGTTAAATCAGTTTCCCAACCTGTTTACTATAAATGTGGTGGGTGTAAAGGTGTTATGGCGAGGGAAAATGGTTATATCCATGCTATTACTATGTCATATACATCGTGTAACGATGGTCACATTTATGCACTGAAATGTATACTTTGGGTAGTGTCTAGTAGAAGGCCTACCATGGAAAATAGAGTGATCGCATGGTATCTGTTGATGTTTATGCTGTTCATAGACTACTTTGGGCATTGAATAGAGGTATATAGAGTGTGGTAATTATATTTTGTCCTGGTCCAACGTCCTTCCGAACTTGCAAAAAGTGGTAAAAAAACTAGCATTTCCGCTTTTTAACGCATGGTGCTCAACCTTTCGGGTTCAAATTATGTAAATATGTGGTTAAATCAGTTTTCCAACCTGTTTACTATAAATGTGGTGGGTGTAAAGGTGTTATGGCGAGGGAAAATGGTTATATCCATGCTATTACTATGTCATATACATCGTGTAACGATGGTCACATTTATGCACTGAAATGTATACTTTGGGTAGTGTCTAGTAGAAGGCCTACCATGGAAAATAGAGTGATCGCATGGTATCTGTTGATGTTTATGCTGTTCATAGACTACTTTGGGCATTGAATAGAGGTATATAGAGTGTGGTAATTATATTTTGTCCTGGTCCAATGTCCGTCCAAACTTGCAAAAAGTGGTGAAAAATCCAGCATTTCCGCGTTTCAACGCATGGTGCTCACCCTTTCGGGGTTCAAACTATGTAAATATCTGGTTAAATCAGTTTCCCAACCTGTTTACTACAAATGTTGTGAGTGTAAAGGTCTTATGACAAGGGAAAATGGTTATATCCATGCTATTACTATGTCATATACATCGTGTAACGATGGTCACATTTATACGTGATGAATGAGTAAAGTTAGGGGGGCAACAGAGGAGATATACTGTACAATAAGTGTACAATTGCACTTGATTTACATAGTACAAACCCTAAATATAATTCAGAGTGATATTCAGGCGAATAGAAGGTATTTTAGTGTTGTTATAGAAAAGTGCACAAAGGTTGGGATGAAATCAACAAATTTTCAAAATTTCAAAAATTAGAGATCATCCATAGATTTAGAAGTTTTTGAGAGAGGATATTTCTTTTTGGCATGTACATTGGTAACTATTGTAAGTATAAGCATACCAAATTTAAGGGTGATATGAGCATTTCCAGCTGGTCTGCTATGGACATAGATTATAAATGTGACCATCGTTACACTAAAAGAGATGATTTTCATTGATGGCTTACCAAAACTGACATTTTAGGAGTACAACTTTGGAATCATATTTTTTGGGGGCCCAAGATGTTGGTCTTCCAATATAATAAAGTGCATTTCATTGATATTAAATTTTACGTGTTTGGACTCTGTGCCCTAAAGTGGGTAGAAATAAAAAATCTGACCCATATATATATATATATATATATATATATATATATATATATATATATATATATATATATGTAATATATCTTATACAGTTGCGGCTTTTGAAATGCCTCTTCAAGTGTAAACTCTGGTTTAATGCTGTAGAAATATACGGATCACAAGTAGAGTGTACAGTTTTAGTATAAACAGTAATCAGCCAGACCTTTATTACATGTTTAGGATCCACTTCCCAGACCAAATTGGTGCTTAGGTAGACGGCTTGATCAGATTCACCAATTCCTAACACCTTCAGATTCACATTCCTTTGATGGCAGGATGGAGACGTGACATGAAACACATTCTAGATCTAAGTGACGGGACTCAGTCACTGTGACAGAAAGGGAATCTGGGACTTGTTTAGACTAAAGGTGAATGTGTGACACATGTGGGACAGCATTTTAGGAAATCATCTGAAAATAAATTTGGCTCCCAATTTGACACCCAATGAATCAGGGACTTCAACAAATCAAACCTTCAAAACAAAATACTGAGACTAAATTGGTTTGCACAGTATCAAAAAAAGAAGGTTTACCTATTTGTGGAAAATGAAGGCTAAATATGCTCAAAACTCAGTAACTAAAAGTCAATTACAGGTAGATATTTTCAAAGTTGTGTTTTGAGAATGAAATGTGTAAAGACGTTGCCTAACGTTATCACTACTGCAGTTCAAAGAGGCCGCTCATTTGCACCCAGTCCGTCTTATATACCTAGCACACACTCTGCCCAGTGAGGTGATTTCCAGGATGCAACATGTATGCAGAATTTTAGGTGCCTCTGGTCTCTCATTGGATCAGAGGTTCTAATCCTGTGGGTGATGCATGTTGATAAAGTATTTATTATACTCACACATCACCGTAGACAGCAAATATATACTCAATGTGGGAGAGCTAGTTTTATGATCTTTAGAAATCATAAAATCTTTGAACCCCCGGTTTCGATCTTAAATCTCATCAGGTGACACTGTATGTAGCAGTCAGAGTTCTCTGGGACTATTTTATAGATGGGGGGTATCCCCGATGTATGCTGTGTGCAGGGGTAGACTGCCTTTGTTGTGAGCAGTCCCTGACGAGTGGTTCCTTGGAGCTGGCCATGTTCCTTGGTGGTGATGGATTACTATGGTCACTGAGGGGTTCCAATTCTGAAGACCTATTTTCCTGAGAGAGGGAGGACAATTTACCCTGAACCAACGAAATTTAGTTTTGAGCCCTGTGCCATGACAGGATAAATTGTCTTGCACCAAATACAACACAAATAGTGTAAATTGATTCTGTAATTGACAAAATGTGGCCAATGGAGAGAATTGGCACTTGGTTAATTGGGTGGACGTTTCCTTGATTGTGTCATGCCCTTCGGCCTTAAAGAAGTTCGTCTGATGTTGGAATATTAACACTGCCCTCGTGTCCCATGCTGAAAAGAGGAATTTTATCTGATTACCAAGATTTATTTTGGGAGATTTATTAAGTTGTGTCTGACTTTAAAACTGCAATTAATCACTTCCCTTGATAGTTCACATTGTTCTTTAAGTCATTTCTTTGTGTATCTAAGCCAATAGAAACAGATTCAGATTCAGATTAATCTTGTCACCAAAGAGCTCTTTCTATACCTTTGTTCATGGCATTGTCATTTTCTAATCCAAAAACATGAGAATACCAACCTCCTCTCAATTTACCTCAAGGTAGAGAAACAGAGGAACGCAACAAGTGTCACCAGGAGTAAAAATTACCAATAAGACCATGTTGTTGTCCTGTAACTGCAGATACCAGGAGAAAAATTACTGATACCTTTTATCAATGGGCAGATATTTGAATGAATCCAAGGGCTCCAGTATGAAAAATGTCTGGGAGTGTCATATGATTTATACATGTTCATGTTATGAACAGTAGATGTAAGATGTAAATGTAAGATGACAAGAAATGATACATATTTAGCACCTTCTACCTCTTTATAAATATATCAGTGGCCTAAATCGTTTCCCATTGGAAGAGATATGCTTATAATCCAATATCCCTATCATATGATTACCAATGACGAAAGAGATAAATGAATAAACATAAAATGCCTGTATGTTCTTATCCTACAAGACTTAACTTCGCTTCAACAAATAATGATTTCAGCACACACTGTAAAAAGATAACTGCTTATTCTACTTGTAAAACTGAACAGTGAACCACTGTAATTATACGACAGGGGCTCAGTGTAGTTTTTACAAGAATCTCTAGGTAGCAGTGCAGTGATACAAGGAATCTCTGTGGAAATAATGATGGATCTCCGGCAACTTTGGGACAAGAAATCCTTCATTATTTTGACATTTTTTACAGTGCAGCTGTCATTCCCATGCACTGTTGTGCTCATTAGTGAGCACAGAATGTAGCACTGTCAAGTCATCAGCAAGGGATACATTCAAACACCATGAAAATAATGTTGGCCTAGGCTGTACTTAAAGGTCAATTATGTGAGTTCTTCATTGAGTATGAATTTGATTACTACTTCAAGATATAAGTCACTTATTAAGTAAAAACATCTGCTATTAGTATTAGGCCTAGAGAATGTGAATAGAAATATACTCTGCCCCTTGCATTACAAAAAAAGGTGTTGTGACTCAAGTCCCTTTAAGGGCAGAGCAAAAATGGTTGCCCTGGCCATGGGGACGGCCTCTAAAAAAGTATAGTTTCTAGAGGACGAGCCTATTTTCAATTCCTATACAAATCCTATATAATGGACGTCGACTATAGTTGATGCTAGCCCTCAGTGGGTCACATCAATCACGATGAGTGTAGTTTCGGATAGCAGGAAATGCCATATTTGTCAGGATGCATTTGATCATATGGTGACTTGTCCCACTTCACCTCAGTGCAACAAGGTGGTATCTGCATATTTCAAGTTTTGTATGAGAGGCAAATGAAGTGTAGCAACACAAAACACAACGCAAAAGAAGTGTCTACAGACACATCTATCATACACAGAGCTTCAGTACTTTCACAAAAGGTAGATAAGGGGCAATAGATGTTAAAACAGAAGAAAACTCAATTTTGTCAAAATGTCAGTTACATCTTTGTTGCACTGAAGTGACAATTTGTCAGCCATCTGTTTGGTGCTTTCAGGTACTCTATTATAGGCTACCTAATAGGCAACTCAAAGTCACCTGACATGTGTGATATCCATACTCACCAAAAGAGGTTTTCAATGGAACTGTTGTTAAATCAGAGCCAAAACCAATAGCTTTCAAGAAAAGGAAGAATTTTAGTATTGTTAAATTTATTTTCTACCAGATTTACAAGTTTATTTGAGATTCCCAGAACTCTGTTTTGGCTGTGATAGCTTAGGGACATGTTTGATGAAGAGATGTAAAAAGACAAATAAATGTTTTTATCTCATGCTAAAACAAGAAAGATCTCTACTGGAGGTACAAGATGTTATCACTTAGTTTAGATACAAAGCCATTGGAGCAGAATCTACGATCGAAAAGGCAACGTTTAAAAAGGTTTTTTGATGACCATCTCCCCCACCAGGGATACCACCTTTAACTTTTGAGACAGGCAATGGGGTAATATGTCATGTTCCCAGCTTCTGCCCTTTAAAACACCAGGGACTGTAGGGAGACTTCTACTTAGGACCATTGCCAAAAGACTACTTATCTCAGAATTTCTGTTGGTATTTCATTAATGCTTAGCATATATATATATATATATATATATATATATATATATATATATATATATATATAAGTTATCTCGCTACCAGGGAATAATAATACCGGTAATAACGAAAAATAATGTTGATATATATGGTAATAATAATCTATGAACAGTAGTGTAATAAATGATCATATCACAGACACATGAGTTTGGTGGGTTACTGACCTTGGGGCTATCAGCACCATACATGCCTTTATTAAAACAACTATAATAATTAGTTGACAAGCATAGTCAGTAAAATGCATAATATAATAACAATATTAATAACAATAGTACAGAATAACAATATTCATAACAATAGTATTAACAATGGTAAAATTTAAAATTCCAGGGAACTACCAGCGTGGTGTTACCTGTACAGGTGAATACGTGCCAATTGACGGTTAGCTTGAACCCGCCCCCTTTTATACCAGTGGAGTTGTTGACCATGACGTCACACTATGACATCATTGGTATCCATACGAGCTGAAAGTAGTCCCTAACCGTCCGCGGCTAATTATATAAATATACACGAGTGTATATAGTTCCATATATATATATATATATATATATATATATGTAGTGGTTTGAATGTATAACTCGAATGGTTCGAAGTGAAAACCAGACAAGGGATCTCGGGTTAGTGCAACTGGCACATGTTTATTTCAGTGTATGTTTTACATTTACCTTGATATAGGTTGCTTAAGGGAATGTTAAGCTCTATGAAGAGTTGTCCGACTCCGTTGACAGGCAGAGCCAGACTAACGCCTTCCCCGGCCCAAGGTAGGAGCTGGAGTGAGGCGAACAGTGCTGCCACCACCCCACAGCGACCAGGGGTCGTGAGGACCTCTAGTGACTACCGGTGATGGGTGCACCGCTCGAAACGCCCTCTCGAGGAAGACACTCACATTATATCACGATCTACGAACCCCTACATATATATGCAGAACAAAGTTTTGTTTTAAAGCACCAGGTGTGATGATTCAGCAAAAGGCAAAAACGTATCGTATAAAGAAATTTCATTGTGATTTTCTCCTCAGCTATAAGAACCTTTTAATCAAAATAGTTACTCTTACAGGTAAAATAGTTACCCTAGCCAAGTGGTACTTGCTCTATCAACGATAATCTACTTACCGGTATTTCTTTTTTCTGATAAATACCCCTGTACCTAGAATGTTCCAAACGCTCATTAACTTAGCAGTAGTGGCACTTCTGATCAAATTATGAGGCTCAACAAAAACCGTTGTTAGGCTATTTCTTGTACAGGAAAGAGCCCAGAGAGGAGACACTGATACAAAAACTCTTTCCACCCCTAATCACTTCTGAGGGGCAGGCACTATGGCTAGGGTCTGTGCAGCTCCAATCAGGTGTTTCCTTTTTTTCAGTTCAACACGTCTTTTTTAGTAATCCCTGCCTCTAGGACCTACTCATAGTACCATAGTTCAGGGTGTATATATGCTGCAGTAAGGTTTTAAGTATTTTAAGTATGACCTTTAACATAAATAGGGGTTGGAGAGTATTTTTGGAGTTAAGCCAAAACAGTTATGAAGGGCAACGGTAACATTATCAAGCAATGCCCTTCTGGCATTTTCCCCTCTTTTTTAGCAGCTGTAAGGAAAAGGTGTGAACGAAATGTAAAACTCATTGTTGGCTCTGTAACGTGTCTCTAACAAATACTATTTCCAGAATCTCCAATGTCTGTTAGGAAATCCAGCATCTTTAATGGCGCTAGTACATAAGGACATTCATCTCTAAGTTCTCTTTTATCTCTACCCCAGGCTGGACTCTCCTTAGTGATGAGGTTGAAAAGTGGTCAGGGACTACTTTTATTACTTCCTAATGCCAAGCTAAACTCACCTGTGTAACGAAGGCAGGTAATGGACAGGGACTATACTTTTGCCTGTGCTTTATGATTAGGTGGTATCTCCACTGCCAATGTGTCTCTCTGGTCATCTGTCCTGTGTTTTAGTTATATTTCTTTAGATGGATAACAATGAATAAAGGCAGCGGAGGTGGCATTTTATACCGCAAAATTACCAAGACACCTTTTGGACAATTTTCCCAGTTGAACCTTTGCCAATCTCTGCAGATTTCCCTAAAGTTGCAGTTTGTGACAGAGAAACATTTTCTACTTACCAACAGAGAACCTGTGAATTGTTTTCTGTGGCAGCCAGAGCCAATGGAGTAGGGATTCCACCTGGCACAATTGATTACGGACAATTCTTCTGATCACTAGGGATAATCTGCCTTCCTATTGTAAATACAAAGTCCTTCTTTGCTGGCATTACTTAACATTAATGGTGCTCATAATGCAATACTTAATCATATCCATCGCCTATCAGCAGGATTGCAAGGACTATATTTATACATCATACCTGTGGGGTCAATTAGGGCATGAAGGAAAGACATGCTAAAAGGACATGAAAGAACACAAGCTTATTAGGACAGAAGAGCTGCAATTATGCATTTCAATGATCAAAGGACAGTAATGCACAATTGCATTTTTCAATTTCAGCACCAAATTAAGTGTCTTAGATTTTACTGTCTTTATGCGCTTCAAAATGTGTTTTCTAAGGCGATGTGTGAATATGTCTATCATGAAGCCTACAGTAATGAAGCATGTTTATAGTTATGAGTGAAACTTTGTATTTCTCCAGTGGTCAATAATCGTTGTGACCTGTACATGCCCTGGGTCTTTGAATGACTGCCAGTCTCAAATGAGGGCTGGGGGTTGAGACAGGGATTTATAAGTACACAGCTTTATATATATCTAGGCCATTGATTGATTCAATAACATGGCAATGGTCAGTTTTTCAGCATAGATTGCTTCTGAACATCCTTTAATAGTTCCAGTAGAGTTATTCCAGCTATTCAGGGAAACCCATGTCTATGTTTGGCTTCATGAGGGGAAAATGTCACTCCTGTATTGATTTTGTTTGTGACTGTGAAGTAACCTTTCCACCTTCACCTCTGTGACATTTTCAGGAGGCCTCATGGTTAGATTGCTTTGCAGTATTCTCTAATCAATGAGATCTTAATAACAAATCAATTTTTTATTGGAAAGGTTCCATTATTGCATGGTAAATAACTCTGCATCTATAATATAAGTGTGCAGTCTTTAGATGTGAGGGGAAAAACCGATATGCAGTTATGAGCCATATTTGCTCTGCATATTGCAGAAATGTTGCACTCAGGTTTACTATTGCTGCACTCATGCATCTTGATGACCAATTTGACAAAATGCATTTATCCACTCAATATACGGTCCTTAAGGCATATGTGTAATGGGATGTCTACTTATGGGGCTATTGGTATTTAAAAGAGGAACAATGGTTTCCCTCACAGGATTGGCTGAAATTAAGCTTGCCTTTCCTAGGCTTTTCCAGGCAAAATAATGCTTCCAGGTCAAGATTAAAGTGAAATGTGGATACAGAACTAGCAGTTTAGTCATTCAATCTTAATGACCGCATTGACTTTATGTATCAAATGCCCTGTGTTCATCGCTGTAGGCCAATTGTATGTGTAAGGGAATGCTGGCATACCAGTATTCTATCTTTATAATAGGAAGGTGAGGTCTCCTCAGTGGGGTTGGCTGTTATCAATTGTGCCAGGTGGAAACCCTACTCCATCCTTTTCCTGACACCTCCAGTCAGCAGTTGGCGACAACTTCCGATCAGCTTTTTATTCATCACAATCACTGTGTGTTGGCCCAATCTACCACATAAATTTGGTGAGACTGCTTGTGTTTGTTTCTGATTTGTGTCTCTGCTGCAGCCTGCCTGTTCAGTCTTTTTTTTCTCATCTGGTAGATTTCAATGCAAAGCGATTAAATTCACACTGCACCAACTATGTCCACACTGCGGTCTATGTAACATCAGTACTAAAGTGAAGACAGGTGTCAATCCTTTTATTGTACTTTTATGGGTTAGTTATCATAGATAAGTTCCCAAACTGGAGTTAGTAACACTAGCTGCCTAAGTATCCACCCATCCCTTCCCATAGTATGACAGGATTATGACATACAATGCAGCTTCTCTGAAAGTACCACTCAGCTTGGTGTTAGTAGGTTATAATAAGATGGTGACTGTTGTCAGAATGAAAGTTCTACTGGATATCAGGGCCATCTTGTGTTCAAGTTCCACTCAGACTTACTTGAAAACACTGGGTATAAGGTATGCTTCTAGGTACGAAACAAGGATAGCAGCTTTCTGCACCATATGGGATCTTCCTGAAGTCAGAATGTGCCTTGAAATCACAATTGATCATGAACCACAAATGAAATATGTTATCCAGTTTGGGAACTTTTAGATTGATTCTATTGACAGGAAACTAATTTTAGAGGCTTCATTACCTGCAAAAGTAACATTGGTTCAAAATGGCACACTGATAGGACCTACTCCTAGCTCCGATTGGATAGACAGTCTCAGGACTGGGGAGAGCCTTGCTAATTGCAAAATAAAAGAAAATACTAATTGGAGCAAACATACACTGATCAGAGTACCCACATCCTCAAAGGAAGTAAATGAAGGTGGACTTTTTGTATCAGTGTACCCTCTCTAGGCTCCTTACTTTAGAAGACATGCTGAAGGTTTTTGTGGATCCTCCCGATTTGATTAGAAAAGTGTCTACAGTCTATTTCATAGTCCATGAGTGCCGGCTACATTCCTGGTGCAGAAGTATTTATTAGAGGAACCTAAGTAAATTATATTTGATACAGGCAGTGGTAGAAGTACCACTTATGGCTGACATAAGCACACTTCTACTATGAGTGCATGTTTTTTTTGTGTTTTTTTAAGTGTTTTATTGGGTCAAAGGAGGAACAACAATAGAATGAAATTGTACCTCTCTTAGCGACCTTTTATTAAGGTTTTTAAGCTAGATTAAAAAGTACCTGAAGAGGATAAAAGGTTGTAGGTACAAGGAATAGGTGCATAGATAAGCATAATGTTGAATAAGCAACTTGCTAATCTGACTTTTACAATCCTGCTTGAGGCTTTTGCTCATGCAATTCAGTAAATCGATCTTGCTCTGCATGTCAAAAAGAAATATAAAGAGCACTCATATGAAGAATTACTTTATTCAAAAACCTGGATCTAAAATGCATGTATTTATCTTGGTCTAAGATATGGACGGAAAGTATTATTTCAATTCAAATTTCTTTTTACAATAACAAAACTGTCTCCTTTCTAAATACTTAAGGTAGAATTTATATTTCAAGCCATGATTAAGCCACCAAGATGAATTCTTCTTTAACATTTATAGCAATAGTCTAAGGTCCGCTAGCAAATGGTGCTTTGCTGCATGTAAAAGTGACAATAAATCCCTACTGGAGGAGCTTGAGGAGCTATTTGTTGACTGTCATTACATACTATATGTCTGGCTAGGGGAAGAGCAACACCCTCCCAGTCAGATAGCCTTCATAAAACTATGACTGCTTTTAACCCTTTGGGGTCTACATGATGCATTGGTGCACTATGCCTATTGCTCATGAATGCACAAATGTATTTGCAGTGCTGGTGAGTGTACAAACTAATACAGTGATATAATGATGTAGAGGGAACTTGAGCATGGGGATATGATGTAATCATTAAATGGTTAATTAATGATTTGTCAGAGACAAACATTACACACCACAGTTTAGCTAGGTGGCAGGCTTCAACATCAAAAAAAAATCAGCAGTCAGCTATTCCTGAGAACGAACTAATACCTATGAAACCCCGGATGATGCTTGGGTTTCTATCCCATTTTCCCATAAACACATCAGCTACGATGGGTGCACATGTCCACTGGTGGCAGGCAGAGAGTATGTGCTGTCATATTTTAGTTAATGAGTAACCTTTATATACATCCAACCACTATGAGATGGCTTTATGATTTCTCTGTAGGCTACCCCATGACCATCCTCACAGTGATATAGCTTGGCTAACGCATGGTGGTGCTATGTATCACAAGTTCCACATCCAAAGGACAAATAGTCAAATTCCCTGAAAATGATGAGGGTAGTGATGATTAGCAAATTGCTACTGGATTTTATGCTTCAGTGTAGGAAACATGTAGATAATAAACAGTGACAGACCTGGAGAAACAGTTAAAAGTAATTATAAGTAAAATTGGGTGAGTGCCCAAGGAGGCCTTTCTGTTATGGACAAAATAAATTCAAAACATTAAAAACTTGACCAACAAGAAATGATTATGTGGAGGGAATGCTTTCCAGCGATTACTGATCCACTCCAAGACATACTGTGTGATGGGCCTCTACAGTGTTGGGGAGTAGCAGCACTTCATTAGTGCATTATGACAATCAATAAGGTACATAAACCAAGATGTATCAGGCAGGCCTTTATGAGTTAAATAGTCAGTGTCTTCGAGTTTCTCTCTGTGCAAAAACTTTCCAATGAGACTCGCTTCTATGTCCTAAAAATAAAGCTTCATTAATGTTCCCATCATCTCATGTTAGAGCATACTAAAGTTACTTCACACTGTGTTCTTGTATTCCGTCTGAGATGTCAACATTGTTAGATGTATACATGTATAGTGTCCCTGGTATTTATGGGTCTAAAGTAGAAAAGATGACATATTACAAAACACCACATGCATGGTGTCTCTTCGCTCTTCATCAAAGTTGGGAACTTTTCTTTTTGAAAAAGTCCTCTGCATCATCCCATGTTACAGTTTACTTCAATGTGTTCCCGTACTTTGTCTGAGATGTCAACACTGTGAAATGTATACAGTCCCTGGTGTTTTGAAGGTAGAAGTTGAGAAGGTGTACCAAAGTTTTTTACCCGCAAAAGTTTCAAACATTGCACTCTACCACTAAACTATGCAGTTGAATTTTCATTGGCATTCCTACAGCACTTTTAACCTTTTAAATAAACTTTATCGCCTACCACTTTAAAGGTTAGAAAGATATGTCCTCATCACCTTCCTCAGGTTTTATGGACACTTTAATATTATTCTGTTTAACTTAAGTCTTATGAGCGATTTCCATATACTTTTTGTGTTCCTATATGTCTCTTCCCAATTTCAAGTAAATGGCTAGATCCAACATCACTATATTTAGATCCTGTCTTGACCTTGACGTTTTACGCTCCCAGTGGTTCCTAAGGAAAGCCAATATTGCTATGGCAATTCCAAGAGTCTAGACAGGTTGGAAACTACATCCAATCTATAATGTTTTATGACACTGAAAAGTGTCCTTAGCTATGTATAGTTCCCAGTTAGGGATTGAATGGTTACATTTATTTAAATCTATACTTTTTCACTTTCTCCTTTACAGCCTGAGCCCAGGTTCCGCTACCACAATACTTCTTAGCCACTATAAGTAAGTGTTTTTTATGCCCACAGTATTTCAGACCTTGCTCTGAGTGACTATTCCTTCCAGCGATTCTAAAACCCTTGAGAGATGCATAAGTCTTTAACACATTCTGCATGATACACAAATGTAGCACTGCCAAGTAACTTGCCAGTGCTGTGTATACGCCTGTCAGGATGATGCTACTGTGTTACTTTTGTCCGGAAATTTCAATATGATGTTGTTATGCTGTGTCAGTGAGTTAGTTCATCCAACTGTAGTGGTGCATCATGACTACCAACGAACGCCTTAGTCCCTCATTCAGCCTTTAAGTTTGTTAAACCGGTGGGGGTCGTATATAAATCCCACACCTGGCATCATGGGACCCTTGCCTCTGTAAAGCCAACAAGGGGGATTAATGATCATTAATCCACACTAGTTACTATAGTAACACATCTGTCTACATTTGTTGCCATGGAAACACCAGTGGGATGTACTTGGTATGTGCTCCCGCAAGGTGTGAATCTTACACAGCCATGCATCAGACACTTTACCTAGAGCTACGGACTTTCTCTGCTGACGTCGGTCTTGGAATTGATATATTTAGCAGTACAGGATTAGGGTAATTATTGATAATATATGTTGGACTGTTCTCAAACCTTCTCACTCTCTTAAACTTATAAAGACTATACAATGCCTTGATGATCGTTCCTCCTTTTGGTATTACTTGATAAAGCATCACATGAATAAGTGAGTCAGTATGATCTGTCTGTTTCAAGGTAGTACATCAAAAACTTTTTGTCTGTTTTTTCACTACACAAGAGTCGTGATTGGTCATACTTGGAGGAGGGGGAACTGTTCAGCAGCAGTGATTGGTATTGGCTAGGTATCCATTCCTGGCAGCAAGGAGACAGTTGTCCAGAACTGGTCCCCGTTACTGCTATCATAGTTCATTCATGTGTAGTTGATGCATATTGGGGAGTTCACTTAGTCTGTAGATTAGAATCTTCCAAATCTGATTATTACCTTTTTTACATTAAAAAAGAAATAAAAAAGAAGAATTGACTCATTTAAATTGCATCCTACTCCTTAAGTCCTGTCCTAAATGCATCTTGCTGACCGTACAAGATTCATAGGCTCATGAAACATGACGCACCCTCGTTGAGTCACTCATCAACTGTGTTTTGTATTGGTGCATTATGATTCTGTACAAGGACAACATTTGTGGTACCACATTGCTTATTAAGATTGCAAAATGGTGCAGGGCATCCTCGACAACCTTATCTACCAATGTTAATTTTCTAAATGTTTTTTTTTCTCCTTTTTTGTTTTCATTTCCTCCTTTTTTTCTGTCCAAGTTATCAGCAGACAGATTTTTATGGGAACAGTCTGATGGCTGATTCTTAACTCTAAAAGGTTCACATGTGACAGCAGTACTGAATTGCTGCATAGTTACCATCCACGTTTGAATGTACAGGCTAGTTAGTTACAAATGGCCACAGTGCATTAAAAGGCCCTGCATCCCTTAAAGTTATAAGTACACAGAGAGCAGCTCCCATGTTTGCTGAGAGACTGGGAGAGCAGCTCATTGATACAGGAAACAACCACTTTGTATGCATCATCACGCAGCCAGCCCGCCAACGTCTGCAAACCTGTAAGGATAACATGCTGCTTTAATTCAGAGGACCTTATTATTTATTTTTTTTAAACACAGGGCTCTCAAAATAGTGTTGGTGTTCTCTTCTAATGTAGAGGTAGGATCTCTGTGGAATCCAAAATCCTTAAGATCTTTAAAATACCTTGAAAAAATACATGACCCTGTTATAAGCATAAGGTTTACTTTGACCTATTCATTTAATTGGCCTGCATCTATATTTCAAAGGCATCCTATACAAGTCACACATTAGAGTCGTAGTGCTAGATTAGACTCTCTATCCATCATAGTAAAGTATAGCTATGGCTAAACCAACTTTAACAAACCCTCAATTCCCAGGAACCGTTTTTGACAGGCCAAATTTAACATGAGTGGATATTTATTGAAATCACTTTTTTATATGTGGTGGGAGTGACAGATCAAGATTAGATTGCATGTTCACAGCTATAAGGGTTGGTGCCGATAGGTTTCAAAATGTGTCACAATCACACATTGCCCTCCAAAGCTTAATAGGTAATGCAATATGACTAATCTAGTATGGTTGACTATTTGACTAGGAGAGAGACAGCATGTATATATAGCAAAATAGTGTCAGAAGTTTGGCAATCAATAATTAGGGTCTGTATTAGTGCCTTAGTGGAGCCTCCTACTGCTGTGCGATGGTGTTACGTTATGGGATGTTTTGAAATGAGTGCCAGTGGTCAATCATATAAGGGGGACCCTTACAAAAATTGATATAAACATAGATTACACAATTAAAATGGATTAATAAGTGAGTAATGGTTGTTTAATGCCAATTTGACAGCTGAGGTCATATTTGTGGTGATAAAATAGCAGATTAAACTACCATAAAATCTCAGTCATAGGCCGACCTCAGTCATAAGCTGGGGGTAAAGTTTGAGGAAATCCTATAAGCCTATTTTGGTGGACAATTGTCACTATTTTCTCTGATATATTTAATAAAACCCAGCTCATAAGCCGGGGGTACACCTTGGCCGAAAATTAGAAGCAGATTTTTACAAAAAATGAGAAAAAAAAGACCAGCCTATGACCTGGGGTTTATGGTACATTTTAAATCACTTCCATAAATGCATATTAGAATAAACATATATACATGTACATGAGTTTGTGCCCATGCATATGGACACGAGAGGCAGTAAAAAAAGAACACTTTAAAGATGGGCAAGAGAGGCCAACTACAATTATGTATCTACTATCATCATAATCATGTGCCTATCATTTAGTTGCCTTTTCACTTCAAGCTGATCAAATGCAGTTAGTTGTTCACCGACGCACTTTGTGCAATAGGCTCCAGGGATGCTAGTTTTTGACAGCTACAATGTTTTGTAGTGTTAGAACTTGTTGCCAAAAGGTGCTGTGGGATAGCTGGCTGTAGATCTTAATTGAAAACTGATATAACACTATTGCTAATGAATAATTGACAGCAAATTGAGTGAGCAAACAGTTTCCATGGAGAGGGAGTAGGTGAAGCTGAGGCTATGAAAAGCATATCGGGTAAAACTTGTATTTTAACAGAGAGGACCATTCATCTGAGAATGATACCACAAAGCATGACTAGCAAGTCTCACCATTGCCCATGTACAGATATAAAAAAAGAACTTTACTTTGGTCATTTTCCCATGTTCAATATAGACAGGACCTTGAATCTTAGTCCACCAAACAGGGCAAGACCATGAATCCTAGTCAACACTAAACTAGACCCTTATCCAGTGATAAATGTTAGTCTAATCTCAGACTAATACTGGTGACTTATTTCAGAAAATAGCATTTGAGTTAACAGAATGATATAATTGTTTCATCATTGACATCGCCTCATCTCATGAGGACTAAATGTCAGAATTGTGCAGCTGCCTATCAATCTATTAACTCTGACAGCTAGACAATGGAAACCAATTTTAACAGCTGTCCACCCCTTTGGCTCACTGTTAGTTTTTAATCGGTTGGCATCATAATGATGAAACATGCTTTCGATTTGTTATAAATGACACTGGGATGCATTGATGCTCCTCTGGCGATTAAACCCACTCACACTGCATTCATGTATCATGCTGAATGTTGATTGTTATTTATTTTAGACTGTTAGAATGATGCATATCACTGGTGATGCTTGAGGCATGCATTATACAAACGATGATTCATTGATACCTTATCAAGGGCATACTAAAAATGTAGCTCTTTTGGGCTGGATTTTGTGCCACATGATCACTTATAAATATGATGGAAAATACACTGTCCACTCAAAAGATTTTACCCCTGAAGGCAGTTGTCAAAATTCACCCTCAATGACTTTCCATAGGCAGATGATGGTATCACCCGTATCCCACTTAAGCCACCACTCCTACTACTGCAGGGCTTTTCAATAGCGATGAGTATGGGACTGCTACTGCTGCTTAATTGCAAAACTCAATTTGCATTTACATGGCGGCAATTGTTTCTGGTGATTTAGAGGTGGCTAATGTAGACCCTTGTGAAATAAAAGCCCAACTGACAGACCCTGATAGGCCGTATCCGCACAGGGGATGGTGGTGTGGTGTGTTGGTGGTCAGGGGATTTGGGATGATACAATTGGTAAAATAAAGTGTGCCCTGACTAGGATTCGACTGCATTTAGCCCATAGAGGATTGCTTAAAATTGTTGCTTAATGTTCCCAACTATTTGCATTAGTGCTGTATTGAAAGCTGGGGCTACTGTACATCAGGGAGGTTACATTGGTGCAATATGGCAGAGGTATGATAATTACATCAAAATGGTAGTCAGTATTCAAATCTATTACCAGTGGTGATGTACACTTTACAGAGTGTTCATCAATGTACCTTTTTTTTCATTAAAATCCTAGTCAAATTAAGGAGAACAAACTATAAAATGCAGAGGAATAAGCACCTACCTGTTGATTAAGTTGCCTTAGCAGCATTTGAGAACATTATTGTTTTTGAGCTCTGCCTTTTCAGATGAGGCATATGTCCTGGTGTACATTATTTAGTTATGAAATAGTGGTTTGAACTTGCATAACAATGCAGTGCTGGCCTGAAATTTTACATAATTTGCTTATCATACTCACAGGCCCCTAATCATCTTTTTATATGGTCCGCTGTCATGTCCCTCTAAATTTCTCTAAGCAGAAATACCTGATCAAAGAACAGACTGCCATTTCTCTACATCTCACCATGTCTTATCAAATATAGAATCATGTTTCCGATTACTGATTTTTTTTCTACCTTGTTTAAGTTCAGGGCAGTGTTTTCTGTCATGACTCCAAGAAGTGCAAGTTTAACTTTTGTTTGTTTTTCAATTTTGGAATGTGACTGACTATTAATCACTGAGTTTTTCGCATATCAGATTTAGAGATTTTTTCTAGGTCTACACAGCTTTGGCAGACCCTGGTCACCATTCCAAAGTACAGAATTGTACTGCAGCTAAACAGTGTGAAGTATGTATTGTGGACACCCACTCAAAAAGAACGTAATAACAAAAACCATCTTCTCCATGTTTTAAACCTATAACTCCATAACTGTTTTAAACCTATAAAAGGCCATCATCATGGGGCTTTATCTAAGCTGAAGGGCTTGATGCAATCAAGGAAACCAAACAATAAACTCACTGCTACTTACATCATCTCTTTAAGATTAAAATGGTTAAAATCAGGTGCTTTCGTACCTAAGTAACTTATGATTACTAAGTTTTAGAAGTGTCAAATTTAGGCATCACTTTACGACAAGCAATTTATGTTGATTTATGTCACACACGCTTCAAACCTCTGGTTTGAATTTAGAATGCACAGCACCATCTATATGCAGTGTTTAGCTTTGGACAGTTAGTTGTTGGATGATTTGTTTACATTTTGAAATGGGACCAATTCTTATTTCGGACATCAATCATGTTTCTTCTGAATGCTAGTGCTGCATTCATCCATAGTGATGACTATCGACAAATTGCAACAATGCAATTCACTCCCATGGGGTACTTGTTTTAAGAACAGGAATAGGTGGAGTTTCCTCAACAGGATTGTCTGCAATTATTTCTGCCTTCCATAGCCCTTCCTGTGCCAAACAACTCATGAATGTCAATTAGAGTGAAGTGTGAATTTTATTCTCCCACAATGACCAATCTACCGTGATGAGCTTCATAGCATCTAATATATGTACACCAGATATATGTAATGGGATGCTGGCATACCAGTGTTCTGTCTCTTCAATGGGAAGCTGGGGTCTCCTCAGCTGGATTGGCTGTAATTAATTGTGCCAGGTGGAAACCCTACTCCATCCTCTGACACCTTCAGTCAACAGCTGGCGACAACTTCCGATCAGCTTTTTATTCATCACAATCACTGGGTGTTGGCCTCAGCGACCACAGAGAATGGTGGGTCTGTCTATTTTGGTTAGTCCCAGTGTCTTTCTGCCACAGCCTGACTGTTCAATTGTTTCTTAACTGGTGGATCTTAATACAGATAACAATAGTGCTAAAGTTAACAGTGCTCCCTATGTCCACTTTGTGGTGTGTATAATACCAGCATAAGAATAGATAAGCAAATGTCAACGAGCAGGGGATAATTTAGCATCGTGCTAAATTATCCCCTGTGAGTTGTCATTTGCATTTATGCCATGGCCCTATGGGATGAATTTGCTTTAAAATAAAGAAACACAACAATTTTCAATGGGTGGAGTTGCCTACATTTGTTTTCGTCCGCCATGACAGCTCACTAGACGAAGTAGATTAAATGTTACTTACGCAAGGCAATATTTTCTCTTTTAACTTGGCGCTAATACTTAGATATACCTTAAACAAGTTATAACATTATTAAACTATTTCAATCATTATTTTACCATAAAACTTCTAGAAACCATACCTAAATACTAAACTAACTCTGTATAAATTTCAAAATGATGCCGTTGAATAAGCAGGCATCATATTCCATCCCCCCATTGAATACAGCGTGAGTAGTACTAATCTATAGTGTCATCCATATTAGCCATGGCATAAACAGTGGTATTTATCATTCTAAAATATCATGTTTATTTAGAACTTTTCCCCACCTGATTGAAGGTTTAGCCAAATCTTGATAGAGTATATTGGTGTGGGTTATGTTATTTATTGCATTATGTAATTGTTATGTATGTGCTGTGATATATGTTGAAAATCAAAGCTGCTTGATATAATGACAACCCCGTCCCCATTGTCACCATTGTATAACATAATTATGGTTACTGGGGAATTCCTGGGGCAGCTGAAGGTGAGAGGAAAGGACTAAACTACAGATGCTTAAATATCATCTCATGGTGACTGCTGTCAGAATGTCTACTGGATATCAGTGATATCTTGTACTCCAATTCCCCTCAGATTTACAGGATAGCAAGTTGCTGCATTGTATATAATCTGCCTGTGCCTTATAATCAAAATTGATCAATCAGTCATAATGAAAGTATCATATCCAATTGAAGTATAAATTTTCAGACTGTTTCTATAGATAAGACACCAATTTCTACCAACAAAAAGAACCAGTGGTTCAAAACGGCATGCTTATAGGAATTACCCGTAGCTCCAATTGGACAGACAAATAGAAAAAAAAGGTAGAAAAGAAAAAATTGATTGGAGTAAACAGACACTGGCCAGAGTCCCCACCTCCTCAGTGGAAGTGAATGGAGCTTGCTGGACTTTTTGTATCAGAGTCTCCTCTCAAAGACGAAAACAGACGGTTTTGTTGAATGTTCTGATTGGATTAGAATACTGTCTACAGTCTATTTCCCTTACTGGCAAGACAACAAGCATCGGCTACATTCTTTGTACAGGAGTATTTATTAGAGGAACACAAGTGGATTATCCTTGATACAGGCTGGTGGAAGTACCACTTAAAGCTGGGATACGCATACTTCTGTCATAAGTGCCTACCTGATGGAAAAGTACCTGTACAGGGTACAAGGTAATACATGAGTAATGGGGCCAAATAAAAGTATGCTGGAATATGCATCATCCCGGATGAGCAACGTATCCTGGTCTGTGACATGGATGGAAAGTATTATTTCAATTAAAATTACCAGTACACTGCAAAAATGGTGTTTAGATCCTAAACACAATTCTAAACATATTCTTGCAACGTTTTTGTAATCACATTAATTTCCTACACATGTTTAGCCAAACAATGTGCTTAGCCCAAGTGTTTAGAAATCTAGGCGTTTAGGTTTAAACTTTGTGTTTAGATATCTATGAATTTTTGTGTTTAGATATTTATGAATTTTTGTGTTTAGATGTCTAAATGCTTTGACGGAGAGGGTGTGCAGACATGTATACATTAAAAAAAAAATGTCTTTTGTTTGTTTTCTCATTTACTGGGGTTATTTTCATGTCAGAGTCTCCAAAGATTTCAGCCACACATATCTACATGTGCATGTATGTACACACTGCATCAGAATAAGAGACTTGAGAAAGTACAACAGCTTGGCAGGAAGGAAATTGCTTTGTCTATTCCAGAATAAATAGATAGAACTAAACGACCGTGGTGTACGAGGTGGCCGATCCACCACGAGGGGGGAGTCTCCCCCCCCCCCCGAGGGGTGGATCGGCCACCGAGGACATCAGGGGAGTTTAGTTCTATATTTATTTTATGTTTTTAGAGTCTTTAATTAACTGAAAATTAGCAAAATCCGTTACCGTAGTTCACCGCACGAGCGCCCATCGCCATTCTGAATGTTTACATGCACCCAGAACGAGGCTGCAGTGGTGGATCGGCCGCTGTGGTGGATCGGCACACGTTACGCCACTGGGGGTGTGTGGATCGGCCCTGCAATGCTATCTCTATGGGAAGAAGTTATTCACATAAAATAACATGAAATAGGTGTCAGTCATTGAGCTTATTGATTATTTCATGCTAATGTTGGTGGTGTAAGGTGAATCTAGTCAAATTTCTATTGCCCTTTCTATTCTCATGACATTTAATGAATAGAAACTATAATAAACATGCGGTTTGTGTACATTTGTCACAAAAATTGATTATAATTGTGTAAAGATAGTCCATTCAAAGGTAGTGCTGCTACCTGGTGTGGATTCAACATCCAAGTATCTAAACATAATGATGTCTAAATCTAAACACCTATCATTCAACTGTTTAAACTCTGAACATCTAAACATGTTTAGCAAAAATGTTTATGTAGTTAGAATAAAAGTGTTCATTTTCTAAATGTGTAGTCGATGAGACACCTAACTGACCTATGTGTTTAGGTTTTAAACGTGTTTAGACCTAAACATGTTTAGAATCTAAACACTTTTTTGCAGTGTACTTTATAAGATTATACCTTGTTCCCCATTTTCATGGACATTCCTTGTAAAACACTGCTTTACTGTCCCACTCTCTGGGTCTTTATTGTATAACCACACTATTGAAATGCAGTACAATCATGCTGGTCCACTGCTCAGTTTAAGAGGATGCCTGGTAGATTCAAAACTTATATGTTAGAGTGTGTGAAATAGTGTTGATATACCAACTTATCAATAAATGCTTAATGCTTGATACGAGGAATTAGAGGGATTTACATTGATTCCTGTATCAAGCAACTTCCTGTAAAGTGTCCGTATCAGGCAAAAACTTTTTTCGTATCAAGCTACTTCCTTTTGCAAAAAACAACACTTGTAGATAAAATAAATGCTTGTTTTAGCCTTTATTCTTGACATAGAAACATTTATTGATAACTATAAGAACGGTAAAATGTCAACACATGACTTAATATCTGGTTGAAACTTTTCAGTATCAGTTGGAAGGAGTTATACGACTGACACTTTGCCGTTCTTATGTACGGATTGCATGGGGCATCAGAACATGGAATCTCTTGAATATCATACCATGCCACAGAAGGGACGGCAACCTCTAAGTAAGATAACCTCTATAAACTATAATAATAATATCTTATTCCTACCTTTCAACATCATGAAGGTATCTTAGCAGGGGGTATTATTTCTTTAACATTACAGATTCGAGATTCTGTATTGTCTTCTTCAGTATAAATTCAAGCAAATACTTCTTAGGCCATGGGCTAGCCCTGACTCTTTGAGCATATTTAGAAATATTGCTGACTTACTCAAAGAACTGCTAAGCCCAATGTAAAGTCTTGCATGTCTTTAGATGATGATTTTCATTTGCTTATCGACTATCAGACATATATTTGAACATGTTTGATGTTAAAGCTAAGTCAGCTGACCTTTTCATTAATCAGGTTAATGATAAAAATCTTTAAAATGAACAGTTATACCTCACCATCATCATTCGGTGGTTCTGGTTTTAGGAACATTATATTCAGATTTAATCCAAAGCCCATGAGTAATTTTTACACACTTGCTGTGGTCCCATACCCATCACCAATTTCAGCAAAAAGACCAGATCCAATACCAATATATTTAGATTTGATCTTGACCTTTACATTTTATGCTCCTAGGGGTTTCTAAGAAAAATCAAGTCAATTTTAGGAGTCCAGGCTAGTTTGAGGGCCACATCCAAGCCATACTCCTATAATAACTATTACCTGAAATGTTTTGTTAACTATGTATAGCTCCCAATAACAGAATTAATCATGACATTTATTTTTGATTACATTTTTCTGGGTTTTTTTCTTTACAGCCTGAGGCTAGCTTCCACCTTTAGCCACTTCTTAGCCACTATGTGCTTTTTATGCTCTATGCTCACACTATTTCAGACTTTGTCCCATTCACACTAACTATTGTCAACCCCTTGGGAGCTGCAAAATGCATAAATGCACTATGCATGATGCATGAATGAAGACCTGGTGAGTTGCTCATCATTGCTGTTTTCACCCATTATGATGGTGGCACTGGGTTCCATCTGACTGATGTATGGGTGACTCATTCACTTGCATTGATTTAACTACCAAGGAATATTATAAACTTTGGTTTATCATCTGGCGTTTAGTGGTTTAACCTGGCCTGGGTCGGACATAAATCTTGACATGGCATCCATTAATTCACACTAGTTACCATAGTAATGCATTTGTCTACATTTGTCTCCATGGAAACACCTTTAGGATTAACTAGGTATGTGCCCCCACAATGTGTGAATCTTCCTTAACCATAAATCAAACACTCTGACCGCTGTAGACGTTCTCTGCTGGCTTAGGTTAATTCTAGACCAACTGTATTTCATTATTGTGCTTTATCTCATGATTCAGGGCCAAAAGTGTGCCTTTTTGGTCATAACCCTGTTAAGTTATCGGGGTTTAACCGCACTCTCAGAGTTCTTTTTTTTCCTAAGACCATGTTGGTTAGAACCTGGGCATGTTAATAAATTGGAGAAATATACAAAGTCACCCTTGCCATACATTTCCAGTTAAAATCGTTCAGGATTCTATGGGGAATCGATCCCTGGCTGCTGTGGCAAGAGACAAACTCGCTGTCCACTATACCAAGCCGAACAGTACTAGAAATCAATGTACATGAAGGATTTGAATAAGTTTTCCGACATACCAGATGTTTGCATACCTCGTTAGATATATCCTATATGAACATGTCATGCCTAATTTCTCCATTTTCTTCTAAATAAATAAGAATCTAATGATTTTCCATAGCGATGTGTGTCGGAACCAGCCCCGTCCAGCCATTCCTTGCTCAACGCGTATTTGACCCAGTTCTTCAGCCGAAAGTATGTCAATTTACATCCGGGCACCTCCCCGCTTCATCAATAAGATGGGATGGCCGTGTGCGTTGGATCGCTATGTAAAATCGTTGGATTCTCATGTATTTAGAAGAAAATGGAGACAAAATGTAGCAGAACACCAGCTAGAGATTGTATTTTTGTTGGTGCTAGAAGTACAGGACTTGACATGCTTGGTTTCTACCCGAAAAATATGTGTAAAGGTGGAGGTATGTTGGGCAGAAAGACAAGATGGCCACAACGACTTGGCAAACCATGCGGATTGCATACACTTTTCAAAATGTCTTCTCCTGGATTAATTCTGGGGTTATCAGGTGGGAAATTGATACAAAATGGAGGAATAGGTTCGATAAACGCATTAATGCATTGATAACCTAGGACTCGGTGAAGTTTGCTGGAAATATTTGCCCTCCCACTGCACGGTCGGGCGAATATTTTCAGCAAACCTCACCTCGTCCTAGGTTATCAATACATTTATAGCTTAATATCCAATTTGTAATTTCAAATATGCCTTAGGGTATAACCATTATGATGGTAAGCTTCCTATAGCATTTGAGGAACCTCATCAATGAAATCTTATCAAAATTGCAAACTAGTGTTGACTTTATCAACAACCTTATCTCTAATTTCTCTGTCTCATTTCTATCATATCTCCATTTTTCCATCATATCTATTTTTTTCCTTATCCCATTTTTTTGTCAGGACCCTTATTAATTTTGGAACAGTCCGATGGCTGATTCTTCACTCTCTGGGTGTTGCAGGAGGCATCTTGGTCAAGGCCAAATTGTCACCGTGAAATACCAATGCATCTTACGCAAGGCTATATCAAACATTGCATTGCTAAATCATGCCTACTACCTGATAGTGTCAACCCTACTATGGCACTTATGAGTTTGCTTCTTACCAGAGGTGCATTTATACAGTATTATGACAAATGGGCACAGTGCAATATAAGACTCTGCAGCAATAGAGGGTTATTAAACAAACACTGGGAATATTCCATGTTTGTTGAGAAACTGGGGTAGTAGCTCCTTGATACAGGAAACCACCAATTTGTATGCATCATAATTCAGACAGTTGCCAATGCACTTTATGGACAATAAGCTGTCTTGATTCATAGAACTTGTTGCATGTTTAACACAGGGCACTCAAAATAGTGCAGGACACATTTTAAAACAGGGATAAAATTTCTTTAAAACTGAAAAAAATCCCTTGTCAAATGACATATAATAGTTGCCAGTGCTTTTATTATATCAAAGAGTTCACAGGGATTTGTCCAGAATTGACGAATACAGGCATCCTTATTCAAGCAAATTGTGGTATAAATGAATGAAGAACCAAGTGGGGGTGTTACTCTCTGGCATTGCACTCATGCATACCTTACGGTATGAATAATTCTGAAATATCCAGGATTGAATAGACTACAGATTATATATCTAGGCCTAACAATGTCCAATACAATTTTCTAAGTTTCCCTTAGAGTTATATATTATCACACAATACACTGGCAATAAACAGTAAATTAGTTCATAGATCATAACCATTGAACTTTATATGTGTTGTGATAACCTGACATATATATGTGTTTCAACGGATCCAAAAACACATTATAGTCATAGTGCTAGATCTAATTCTTAATACATTATCATAGAGTAGAGCTCATGCAAACCTTAGCAAGCCCTCGCTTTCCAGAAAACAGTTTTAACGGGCCAAAATCAGCATGAGTGGATATTGGAATCACTGTTTTCCCAGTGTTGGTGTGACAGATTAAGATTAGATTGCATGTTCAGGGCCATATCCACAGGAGCTTATCTTAACAAGCACAGCTTAGACTATGATTTGAAGCCTTTACACATATTATGTGTGATTATCATAATACCCTATCAGTGCTCTGTATGGCAGGATTGATATTACATTTAGTAGAGCTCTTTTAGCACTGAAGTTTTTAATCATCAATAAAGTCCCGACAGTTCAAAATTTTTGGATTTCACTATTGTTTTAAGGCATGCTTTTATAAATTTTGAAATAAACACCCATAGTCAAATATTTAAAGAGGACTGTGATACAGAATCATAGGTAGAGTTCTCATTGCCCCCAGTTACATTGAGCACTGTAAAATGCCTTGAATCTATTGAAAAGTGTAATAAATATATCTCAGCAGTAGATGTCTCAGCTACCTATTCTGAACATACTCTAAAGAAATGCCTTTGATTATATTTATTTTCTCTGCTCCAAGTTGCTCAAATGCAGTTATTTGCTGACCATTACTCTTTGTGAAAAAGGCCCCCGTCTGCTAGTATTTGGCATTGAGCATGTTTTTTTTTTTTTATGTTAGAGCTTGTTGGTAGCCGAAGCTGTAGGCTAGCCAGCCATAGCCCTGAAATGAAAACTGATATGGCACTACTGCTAATGAATAATTGACAGCAAATTAAATGAGCAGACAGTTTCCATAAACACAGTAGGCATAGATGGGGCTAAGATAAGCATATTGGGGGAATCCTTTTTTTACAGAGATGATGCCATACAATATGACTAATAATAATTCAAAGCATGTCAAAAAAGTCATGAATTTGGCTGCAGATAAAAGAAATTTTAAAACTTTACTTTTGTCTAATTAGGACCTTGCCCACACCAAACTAGGCCTTTACAACCCACAAGGTTATGGATTAATCTGATTACAGCTAAATAATTACAGTAACAGTTAATATCACTTATTGTGATAGGATATAGTTGTTTACCAGTCTTCTAAAATGGTAATAATGTTCTATGTTACCATGGTTACCATTAGATGATACTAGCTGTAAGATACATATTAAACAATTGAACAGATTTCAACCTCAGTTTTACTGTCAGCACCTAGACTAAAGTCTTAAAATAATCAACAAAAGTAGATGTGAAAATTGTCCGACGAAGTCAACCTGATCGACTTTCCATAGTGGATTAAAGCATCAGCCATATCCCACTTAAGCCACCACTTCTACCACACTGGTTTTACAATAGAGATAAGTGTGGGGTTGCTGTTACATCAATAAACTCAAATTGCATTTCCAATTACATGGTGGCAATTGTTTCTGATGATATGGGGTGGCCTTGTAAACTAAAAGCCCAACTGACAGCATCTGATAGGCCCAATCAACACTGAGGATGGTGGTTTGGTGTGCGGTGGTTTGGAGATTTGGAACAGTAGAACTTTCAAAATAATGTGTGCCTTGAATTGTATTTTACTGCATTTAAACCCTATAGGATTATCTAAGATAATGTTGTAATGTTCCAACACATTTTTGTCCATATTGCACCAATGTAGCCTTGCCGTTGTATATCTAAGTCCCCATTATTAGTGCTGCAGTGTTGCCTCATACCCTCTCTTCAAGGGTGCATCAATACAAGATGGGCTTTCTAATACATTTTATGCAGTCTGTTATACTTAAGGATTTTGATTAAGGATGGTGATCTTTGGGAAAGTAATGAGTGCCTTCAATTGTATTCGACAAAGTAGTTAAAACCAGGTTCAGAAATAACTATAGACTTCCTATGACATTTCTGTTAATTACGACAAGTGAACTCAACCAGTCCTGGTGAGTTTTTTGTCACTGCTGCCTAAATGCATCATGCCAATTTTGGTGAGCATGATGCTCCAATGCTGCATAGACTTACCAAAGTGTCTGATCTTGGACCAAAACATCATGGATCAGGCTGTGTCTAACAGAATAGGCAATATCCACTCCGATATGAAGAATTTGTGTTCTCAATTTGGCTCCTAAGTGAATGATTGAGCCGTATGAGTTGGACCAAGATTTATTCCTTATGGATTCACCTTATGGATGCTCTTTAGGGCATGATGTGTAACAGCACCAAGTACAATGAAGGGAAACTGAAATAGTCAGTGTCTAAAAATCTACCCCACACTGTAAAAAATCAAAAGTTGAATCAACCAGCGATCCTCCTAAAAGTTTACTATGGTGGTACAAGGAATGTCTGTGAAAATAACAATGGATCTCTGGCAGCCTTTGGACAAGAATTTGCTATTATTCAGACATTTTTTACAGTGAAAGTTAGTCACTTTATAGGGCTAAGATGGAGGTATTTTCCCTGTCAAATCTTAGCTAAATTCCTGGGAGTTGACTGTACAATGAGGTGGGAAGCATGTCTACCTGTACATTCTGTTGCCTTGACAGGGATAACATTGTGTAGTTGAACAATCACAATTCATATCATTCATGTATGCTGCCGTGCACATTTTTTAGATATAATTTAGTGAATTGAACTTGCATAACAATGGCAATTTGGTCCAAAGCTAGGCTGACATTTGACATAATTTGCTTACAGTGCACATAGGTTCCTGAGCATCTATCCCAGTCAAAACTTGAAGCAAGCAGGCAAATATGTGCACCATATTACATCCACCATCTAGATCTAAATGCCTATTTATTACAAAATTCTCTTATTAGTATGTTTTCAAGGGGCTATATAGGGCAGTATAACTCGATGTGCTCTACAGTGCATTATTGCATGCAAAATTGTTGCGTGCACAGTCCCTGGGCATTTTAGGTATTAAGTTCACACCGTACACTTGGTACTCTTAGAATAGCCCCAGGCTAGAGCAATAAATTCACTTCATTTTCATAGCCCCAGACCTTAATAAGCGGCTATGCATCATTTCCTAGTAATTACGGAATTTGATATACTGGGTACTATACCACCTTCAGCTAATATGTGAAATAAATTGATGTTTGTTTTCCCATGTTCTCCATTTTCTTGTCCTCTCAGCATTAGTTAGTGGCAAGCATGAGCTTACATATAATAATTTCTAAAAGCTAGAGCATATAATTATGGCAAATGTAAACACCCTATTTGATAATCCAATAGGAAGCCATATGTATGAGAGGCATGGAAATATGATGGCAGAAAACAAATTTCTTTTCCTGGTCACAACATGTTTCATTTTTCCTTTTGGGTTCCAGTTCTTAGGCTCTCTCTCTCTCTCTCTCTCTCTCTCTCTCTCTCTTTCTCTCTCTTTCTCTCTCTCTCTTGATACCTTTTTTTTTCTTGTCTCTTTCATGATGGTTAAGGTCTGGTAATAAACGTACATCGGAAAAGTCGTAAAACGGCCTCTCTCTTTACTGTTTTTTTGTTGTTTATCATGATAATTTAGGCCTATTTGTAAAGGCACATCGACAGGGTGAGAAAATACATACATTTAGTAAACAAAAAGATAGAATAAGTATCCACCTGGAAATATCACTACAGACAGGGCATGTACCTCAGGTCAAAAGGAGCGATAGCTGACTCAAAAAAAAAGAAAGAGGATAAATTACAGTGTGTTTCTCATTTACCATAACTCACTATGACATCAAAGCTATCCCCCTTTTTATCCAAACATTGCAGTGTGGGTATAGTGATGGTGAGCTAAATTGCCATTTCATTGGTTCACCCTACTGCCTAGGACATAAATTCCTTGAGGGATCACACTGGCCTCAAATGGTTAAAAAGCCACAATGCATATGATGATGATAGATTGTGTTGACACAAACTGGGTTAGTGATATCACACCCCATGCTATAACATTGATATCACAATGAACACAGTTTGAAGTGGTGAATCTAATTAACTAGACTTAATGATTGAACTTGCCATTGCCTTTTTCAGTATTGCTCTCTTTTTTTACTAATATGAGATGCCATAGAAGTTCAGTTTCCCTGTCACTGTGGATAACTGATATATGGCCTTGTTCACCAATTGGTGTGCAGAGTAAGTACATACTATTGCTAGGTAACATTGGTTATAGATGTTCACCATGGTCATACTCCTATGGGTGATTATATTACTATTTACTGTCATCTTCTTAATAATCACGTGATTTGAAATTGAATTGGCTGTCTATAGATGACTGTATGAAACTCAAATCTGATGCTCCATTAGGATTTTCAGAAAGCAGGGCAGTATTATGGTCCCGTGGCAATATTGTTTAATCTGGGCTTGCCTGTCATAGTCCACTATCTGTATTGAAACATTACACCTATGTGTTGCTTCGCCAGTCTATGTGCCAGGGGCACGTTGGTTTGACATTCCGAGATATTTGGAAAGAAGTCCTAACAAATTATACCAATTGCTGTATTAATGCATCATAATGACTCCAGGCAGCAATGCACGTCTGTAGCATTTCTGGGTTAAATCTATAAACATTGTCTATCTGGGACAGAGATAGATGGGATGACTGGCTCTCTTGATGGATTCTACCCTTATTCCTAAACAAGCTGTCCATATATACCAGACCCTGAAAAGAGCCATGGATTCTATGTATCTGGATTATATATATTCTTCCTTACATGTTTTCGTTCTTGGTCCTTCATTCCACCCTTCCATTTTCCCTTGTTCTTGCCATATCCTATTTGCAATTCGATCAATCCTTTGAATGTGGTACTTGTGCTGATTCCTTTTGGTTTCATTTTTACAGTAACAACAACCAAAACGCTCATAATTGTTTTAAATCCGTAATTCAGCATGGATCCCATGAGGCAGGTATTTCCAAAAACTGCCAAACTCGTGCTGCTTTACTTAAGCTGAAGGGGTTGACTTAATCAAGGAAAATTGCGACTTAAATAAACCCAGTCATCCCTGCTCCTTACATCATGCCTAGTCAATTCCTGTGTCAACTACATTATTGTCTTACCACTTACTGCACTATTTGGTGTAGCTTATGTTACGGGAGTGCAGGGCACAGTTGCTTGTCATGACCCAGAACTTAAGAAATGCAAATTTAAATCTTTAAAATATGGTGTCACTTAAGTGACCTTTAATTACTGAGTTTTGTAAATGTCAATTTTAAGCTTTACTTTACCACAAACGTTTTTTTGTCACACATGTTTCCAACCTCTGGTTTGAATTTAGAATGCCCATGTTGCATTTTGAAATGGGACCAATTCTTACTTCGGACATCATCTTTCAGGAATGCATCAATTATGTTATGCCTGCATGCTAATACTGCATTCATGCATAATGATGACCAAATCAACATATTGTTACAATGCAATTTCCTCCCATAGGGTACTTGTTTTAAAAAAGGAAGGTGGAGTTTTCTCAACAGGATTGGCTGTAATTATTTCTGCCTTCCATGGCTCTTCCTGTGCCAAATTAAAAATTAATGTCAATTGCACTGAAGTGTGAATAGAGCATTTTATCATAATGACCAATTTACCATGATGACCTTAATAGCATCTAATATATGTATATCAGATATATGTAATGGAATGCTGGCATACAAGTTTTAGAACTGTCTTTTCAATGGGAAGCTGGAGTTTTCTCAGCTGGATTGGTTGTAATTAATTGTGCCAGGTGGAAACCCGACTCCATACTCTACCTGACACCTCCAGTCAGCAGTTGGCCACAACTACCGATCAGCTTTTTATTTATCACAATCACTGTGGGTTGGCCTCAGCAATCATAGAATATGGTGGGGCTGTTTATTTTGGTTAGTCCTAGAGTCTCTCTGCCGCAGCCTGACTGTTCATATGTTTCTCAACTTGTGGATTTGAATGCAAAGATAACAACAGTGCTAAAGGTAACCGTGCTTTCTATGACCACACTGTGGTGTGTATAAAACAGCATTAGAATACACACTGGTATTAATCATTCTAAAACGTCATGTTTATTTAGAAATTTTGCCCACCTGATTGAAGGTTTAGCCAAATCTTGATAGAGTATATTGGTTCGGGTAATGTTATTTATTGCATGATTTAACTGTTATGTATGTGCATTGATATATGTTGAGAATCCAAGCTGCTTGATATAATTACAACCCCCTACCCATTGTCACCATTGTATAACATAATTATGGTTACTGGGGGATTCCTGGGGCAGCTGAAGTTGAGAGGAAAAGACTAAACTACAGATGCTTAAATATCATCTCATGGTGACTGCTGTCAGAATGTCTACTGGATATCAGTGATATCTTATACTCCGATTCCCCTCAGATTTACAGGATATAAAGTTGCTGCATCATATAGAATCTGTCTGTGTAAAATTGATCAAGAAGTCATAAAGGACGTTCCTTATCCAATTAATTATTTTAGAGTGTTTGTATAGATAGGACACCAATTGATTTTACCAACAGAAAGAACCAGTGGTACAAAAAGGCAAACTGACATGACCTGCCCCTAGCTCCAATTGGATAGACAAAAAGAAAAATGAAACAAAAGAAAAGGCTGATTGGAGCAAATAGACACTAGCCAGAGTACCCATCTCCTCAGAGAAAGTGAATGGAGCTGGTTGGACTTTTTGCATCAGGGCCCCCTCTTGAAGAAAAAAAACTGAAGATTTTTGTTGAATGTCATGATTGGATTAAAAAACTGTCTACAGTCTATTTCCCCTACTGGTAAGTCAATGAGCGATTGCAACATTTTTGGTGAAGAGGTATTTATTAGAGGAACACAAGTAGATTATCCTTTATGCAGGCAATGGTGGATGTAGCACTTATGGCTGGAATGATAAGGATACTTCTACCATGAGTGCCTAAATGATTAAAAAGTAACTGTATAGGGTGCAAGGTGATAAGTATGAGTAATGAGTCCCCATGAAGGTACGCTGGAATATGCATCATCCTGGATAAGCAACTTATCCTGGTCTGTGATATGGATGGAAAGTATTGTTTCATTCATACTTACTTTTATAACATTATACCTTGTTTCCTGTTTCATAATTATTTTAATGAAACCTCCTTGTAAAACACTACTTTACTGTCCTTTCCTCTGTTTTTGTTGTTTTTTTTTTTTGTTTTTTTTTAATTATTAGTTAGAGTGTGTGAAATAGTGTTGATATATGGGTCAATCCACTGAAAGTGGGCACTTGTCCATGGTAGAGGGTCATTTTTAAAAACTAAGAATTAGATCATGAAACTTAATTTTATTGATAGCCCTATATCTTGGCTCTTAGGAAAGGTTCACTCAAGTCACTAACTCCCAAGCGGTCAGTTTTTATTGCAAATATTCAAAATTATGAAAATGTAATGGGCGTGAGCAAAATGAATTCTTCTCTACATCACAGAAATATTTGTGAGAACTACATATTTTTCAGTTAGGATATTTGACAAAAGGTCCCAAAGACACACTATGAAGAAAATAGGAAAAAAGATGGATATTTACAATACATCAGGAAATAATATGAATGTAATGGGCGTGAGCGTAATGGGCGTGAGCGAAACAACTTTCCCAGACTTCAGACAGCAACTCAGCAACATAACCTCACCCAGAATTAATCTAGGCAATAAAAATAATCTAAGAATACTTATAGGATGCATTTGGAATGCATCAGGCCTGCCAACATGCTTGCAGTGCATTTTACTCACGCCCATTACACTCACGCCCATTTCGCTCACGCCCATTACATCTGTCAGTTAACCCCTCTTTTTGGCATAACCAAGGCATTTAGAGACTCCAGTCTTTTTTTTAAAATGACTTATTAACAATAGATCTTCAAGCTAGACTGGTTGAAAGAAAGAAAACTTTGATAGTATTTATCCTGGATGCAGAAATTTGAATGTAATGGGCGTGAGCAAAATGGATTCGAAAATACTTGAATATGTACTGCACAGTCATGCCTGCAAGTAGACCCTAAGTTTCTGTACCAGAAAATCCCCTATGATGACCCTAATCTTGGTGGGAAATAAGAAGATTGAGGGTAGTGTTTTAGTAGGCCTACCAGTGTACTTTCATTTTGCTCACGCCCATTACAGCACCTGTATTTGGTTATAGAAATGAACAGGGGAAAAGGAATGCCAACCAGAGCACCTCCAAACAAAATGAAAATGTTAGATAGGACCCCCCACTAAGGAATAGATAAAATTATATTGGTTTGTTGCTGTTTGGCTTGATGGTATAGACCCTGGAATGAGGTGAAAATTGAATAAAAGGGCAATTTTTGGCCATTTTTGAATTTTGGGCCACCATATCTAAAAAAATAGCAGGCCGACATATGTAAACTTGCCCTTCTCTTGAAGCCCAAGGTGTTTTCTTTGAAATGAAACCAGAAATAAGAAGAATGGTTACTTACTTCTTATTTTACAGCCCCCTGTATCCAAAAAAGACCAAAAAAGACCCAGGTGCCCACTTTCGGTGGATTGACCCATATAAACAGATTGCATGGGGCATCAGAGCATGGAATCTATTGAAAGTCACACCAAGCCACGGAAGGAACAGCCACCTCTCGGTAAGATAACCTCCGCCAAATGAAGGTCTCCCAAAAAGGACTGCACACAGAGTGTATATGCACCCGTAGTGTCAGTTACTATAAGGTTGTTAACATGTAGTGGCAGTAAAGATGATGTGGTATGGTTAAGGTTTACAGTAATGATTGATGTATACAGATGTTTGATAGATGTAGATGAGGATTTCAGTATATAATAGTTCATAAAAACATTTATTTAGATGTTTAAATCAAATACAAAATCCTGCAAGAGTCAGAGATATGGCCAAAATGAGTTTTGTGACCTCTGACCATATTATCTAGGTCAAGGTCAAAAAGGTCATGTTTCTCACAATGATTTCGATCATTACTGATTACTTAATGCTTTAGACTGCTCCATGTATTTTAAAGAATTTTTTTTTTCTTAATTTTCAACTTAAAAAAAAAAATTTCAATTTATTTTTAAGTGTTGTTGTTTTCAGGCTTAACCTCAAAAGAAAAATTCATAACATGTATTTCTGAACTCCTAAAGACTTGCTGAACAAAGTTATGGCTAGTTGTGAGCATTAACATCCGGTTTACGCTGTTTTCCCAACATAGGTCCCTGCACTAAAACTATTAATGTGTTAGTTCAAAGTCCCCACCTCTCAGTACAATAACCTCCATTAACCATGACTGTGTTTACCCTAATACCCCGCGTATAATGCGCAACTCGCATATAAGCCGCACCTAGAGTTTGTAGATGTGGGTGTAAAAATAAAAAATGTGATACCTTTTGTTCTTATCAACGGATTTTCAAAATTGGTCATCTTAGAGCCTCTCTAATACCATTTTACCAGCACATAGTGTTAGGGAAATATTGGGTAAATCATAGAGAAAAATGTCTCCCAAATAATATTGCTATTATAAGGCGCACTAGGGCCCATCCTCGCATATAAGCCACACCTTATACGCGAGGTATTATGGTAGTTCTGAATTTGTCATCATGAAGAAGTAACTTAAGCAATCATCATACAACCATGATGCAATCTTTAAAGGGCTCAATAAGCACCTTGGAGAGATAACCAGTACAAGTTTAGTTAGGCCCCATGCGTCATCATCAAAACAACATTGGTACATTCCGGGAAAATAATACCTTTATCAACCATAGACGATGCTCAGGTTTCAGGCCCATTTTCCCATAATAACAGCAATCATGAAGAGCCCATATGTCTACTGGTGAACAGGGAGTACACTGTCATATTTTGGACAGAAGTCTGGAGATGTTGGTTAATCACTATGCTACATACAATCCCCCAATATGAGATGGCTTCTTGTTTTTCCTGTAGCCTCCCCAACATCTCAACAATGATACGGTCTACCTAGAAGAATATGGTTGTTAACCCTGAAGGACCCAAAGGTGAACTATACTTAAAGGAAAGCCAGCAGTGATGATTAGCTCTACAGAAACCAGGAGTAATTGTGCTGTTTGGTATGCCTACCAGGTTAGGAAACAGGTAGATAGTAAATACATATAGAGACATACTTAATATAACCTTGTGAAGCAAACATGCCAAAATTAATCATTCACGATCCAAGTAGAAGCAAATAGTGATTGATGTGATGCAAAACTGGGTCAGTGTTTAAGACAGCCTTTCTGCTACAAAACAACTTCAAATCACTTGGACGAGATACGTTGGGAAGGAATACTGGCCAAACAGGACTGGCACAGTTTAAGACAGACATGATGCTCCATTTGGATGCTGGCCAGTAGACTTCCAGCACTGCATCAGTGCATCATGACAATTAGCACACATAACTTGCATCATACAACCCCTAACGTGTTTAAGTGACATTATTCTAAAGCTTTGGTCTGTGCTGATACTTTCAACTTGTCCCTTTGACTATCCTAAATGCCTTAAAGTTGAAGCTTCCTTGATGTTCACATCATCTCACGTTACATAATACTTCAATATATAATATATGCTCTTGTACGCTGTCTGAGATTTCGACACTGTGAAATTCAAGAGTTCTGTGGGATGGAAGTTGAGAAGATAAGACATGACAGCAGAGCTCAGGTACAGAGTTAAGAGTAGTCTCTCTTGTCTTCATGTAGTGAGCAATTTACCAAGGTGTTCCTTTTGCAGAAGTTTTAAAAGTTGGACATGTCTGTATTATTAATGATACAACTGCATTCTCCTTGTATAAAAGGGACCTCTGATAGGGCCTCACAGAGGTCACTTGTTGTTGAAATAATAGAAATGATACGGTGAATGGTTGGGATAACGTAGCAATGCAGAGTGAGCATTTTGACCCATTGTCTTTGCATTAATGCATATTGCATCAATGCATTTCAATATACTTTGCTGTAACACTGAAATATTCTGGGAAAAACTAATAGTATTTTCAGCGTCGGATGCCGCGCAGGGTTTTAGACCCTTTTCCCTACAGACATATCAATCATGATGAGTGTAGCCTACATCAATGGTTGGCATAGTAGGTATTGTCATATCTAGACAGATGTATGGGGACGTTGGCGAATCATTCTCCTATATACAGTTATCTATATGAGCATCGGATATTATATGTGGGCTACACATCCCACCTCCACATCAACTATGGTTTACCAGCATTGAATTCTAATCCTATTCTTTAATACAATAACAAGAAGAATTACATTTTGAAAGGGAATGAAATTTTGGCAGCCATGAATTGAAAATGCTGCAAACAAAGTTTGTCAAGTTGAAGTTTCCTTGATGTTGCTGTCATCTTAAGTTACAAGCTAGTTACATATGCCCTTGTAGCTTGTCTGAAATGTCCACATCGTTGAAGGTGAATAGAGACCCTGGAGTTTTAGTGCTTTAAAGCTGATAAGGCGACATGTTACACTCTGTCTATATAACTTATGTTCAAAGATAAAGGTTGTGTCTCCATTTTAAGAGTTTTCCTTTGTAACAGTCTGGAAAATGCCATAAATTGAAACCTAAATCAATCCTGCATCCTTCATAACTTGAGCCTATTCAGCAGTATTTTCATTGCAACTCTATCTATCCAGTATGCAAATGAAAAACAGAGTAAATATTAATCATCTCTGAATTTTGAATATTATCAATCCACCAGAGGAAAATATTTAGAGAGTGTTTTTTACCTAACAATGTTCAGGCTTCTAGTCAGAAATGTTAACAGCCTTCAGGAACCACCACACATTGATCCGGTAGAGGGGTGGCAAACTGGGCATCTGTGGAACTTTCCTCATCTGTTTCCTTACCTTGATATAAGGTGTATCCTTGTACTCTAAGTTGCAGATGTCTCTGTCAACCCATTTATACAACTTACTTTAGGAGAATCTTGAAGTGTCTACTGTGTCTCTAGTCTTCTAGAGGATGTAAGTTTACATAATGTCATAATTCCAAGCAAATACTTCTTAGGCCATGGGCTAACTCTGACTCTTTGAGCATATTTAGAAATGTGGCTGACTTACCCAAAAAACTGCTTAGCCCAATATCAAGTGATGCATGTCTTTATATGATGTTTTACTTTGATTTTTATTTGCTTATCGACCATCAGACATCTGTGAAAACATTTGATGTTAAAACTAAGTCTGTTTTTTCCTATATCAGGTGAGAGATAAATATCATAGAAATGAACAACATTACCTCACTATCACCTCTCTGGTGTTTTATGAATATATTCTGCTTTGATCCAAAGATCATGAGCAATTTTGCTGTGGTCCCATGCCCTTCACCAATTTCAGCAAAAAGACCAGATTAAATAGACATAGACATTTTATGCTCCTATGGGTTTCTAAGAAAGAATCAACACCACTCTGTCAGTTTTAGGAGTCTAGGCAGTTTGGAAGCTACATCCAAGCCATGCTCCTAGAAAGACTATTACCTGAAATGCTTGTTACCTATGTATAGCTCCCAATATAACAAGTAATCATGACATTTATTTTCAGTTATATTTTTCTGCTTTTTTTCCTTTACAGCCTGCGCCTGATTTCCACCATTGCAATATATCCTTCTTAGCCACTATTTACTTTTTATTCTCTATGCTCACACTATTTCAGACTTTTCCCATTCTCACTGACTATTGCCAACCCTCTGAGAGCTGCAAAATGCATTAATGCATTAATGCATGAATGAAGAACTGGTGAGTTGCTCACCATTGCTGTTTTCATCCATTATGCTGATGGCACTGGTTCCTTCTGTTCAGAAGTTGCAATATAATGTATTAATGATGTATGGTTTTTTTTTTTTATTCACAGGCATCAATTTCATCTTGACTACGAAGAAATATATATAAACCTTGGCTTATCATCTGTCCTTTAGTGGGTTAACCCGGCTGGGGTTGGAGATAAATCTTGCACATGCCATCCCGGGGACCCCTTGCCTCTGTAAAGCTAACCAGGGAGAATTAATGATCATTAATCGACACTAGTTACCATAGTAACACCTTTGTCTACATTTGTCTTCATGGAAACACCTTTAGGATGTACTAGGTATGTGTCCCCACAATGTGTGAATCTTCCTTAGCCATAGATCAGACACTCTGACTGCTGTAGACGTTCTCTGCTGGCTTAGTGTAATTCTAGAGCAACCGTACTTCATTATTGTGCTATGTCCGATTTGTAATTTCAAAATGTTGGCCTCCAATAATCCTTTAGGGTATTGCTGTTATGATGGTAAGCTTCCTACAGCACTTGACATACCTCATCAAGATTGAAAATTAGTGTTGACTTTATCAACAACCTTATCTCTAATTCCTTTCTCTCATTTCTATCATATCTCCATTATCCCATCATATCTTATCTTTTCCTCCCCTTTTTTTTCTTATCATATTCCAGTTATCAATTTTGGAACAGTCTGATGGCTAATTCTTTACTCTTTGAGGGTTGCAGGAGGCATCTTGGTCAAGGCCAAATTGCCACCATAAAGTACCAATGCATCTTATGCAAGCCTATATCAAACATTATACATTGCTAAATCATGCCTACTATATGAGTGTGTCATCTGTTTTATTATAGCACTTGTGAGTTTGATTCTTACCAGAGGTGCATTTATACAGTATGATGATGAAACGATACAGTGCTAGAAAGGACTTTGTAGCTATAGAGGGTTATTAAGCAAACACTGGGAATCATCCATGTTTGTTGAGAAACGGGGAGAGTAGCTCCTGGATACAGGAAAACACAAATTTTTATGCATCATAACACAGACAGCTTACAAAATTAATGTATGTAGAACTTTATGGATAATAAGCTGTCCAAATTCAAGGCACCTGTTGTATGTTGTTGTAAATCTTCTCTGACACTCAGAACCCCATTCAACATGTAACAGTTGTAGGCCCTTTTATAAGCAAAGAGTTCAAAGGGAATTATCCAGAATTGATGAATCCAGACTTCCTTATTCGAGCAATTTGTGGTATAAATGAATGCAGAATGTAGGGGGGGGGGTGTTATTCACTAGTATTGCACTCATTTGCCATGCTTACCATACCATATAGTTATGAAATATTCAGGGTTGAATAGACTACAGATTATATACCTAGGCCTTAGAATATCCAGTACTATGCTGTGTGCTTCCCTTGGAGATACTGGTATTAAACAGGATTTTGAAATTGGTTCATAGATCATAATCATAAATGTAGTGATAATTTTATATTGTAAAATTATCACTACATTTATGAAAATGCAGATAAAGTAATTGTAAAACTTCTTTTGCCTCTCCTAGGGAACTTCGAAAATGCAGATAAAACCTTGCTGCACTGAGACAATGAGATGTATATAACATGTATGTTCCTTACATACATGTCATTGTCTCAGTGAAACAAGGTTGTATATGCATTTTCCAAGGTTCCTAGGAGAGGCAAAAGAAGTTTTACAATTATTATAGCACACAGTTGACACATCGTCATTGCCTCGGGGCCTGTAGACATAAATATCATAGAGAGAGCTTCAATACGTTCATAATACTAGTAAGCTAATAGATAATGGATATCGGGGCCCTAGGGCTGTATATACAGCATTTACAGCCTGTGGGGCCCCAATATCCATGACCTAATAGGTTTATACCACCATTTCCTCCATTTTGTATCAATTTCTTACCTGAAATCCAAAGAATATAGCCAGGAGAAGACATTTTGTAAGTGCAAGCGACACGGCCCGTGTCCGCTCTGTGCGAAGCCATTGTTTTTGTTCCTTGCCAGGAGAGGTACCGCTGTGTATACAGTCACTTTTCGTATTGAATCCAACCATGACAAGTCTTCAAATTAAAACATACACATCCTTAGATAGTCTAGATGATCCCTCCATACGTATTATGTCCAATATATTCGAAATAAAGGAGAATCCATAGATTTTTCCATCGTAAACGAGTCGCGGTCTGGCCATTCCCACCCGCCTCCTTGTCCGGCGAAAGTGTGTCAGTGGCCCGGATGTAGATATATAGGTCAACTGCTCGTCATAAAAGAAAGACGCCGAAAATTTCGGACCGTTTTGGAAAACCAATGGATTCTCCTTTATTTTGAACATATTGGACATAATACATATGGAGGGATCATCTAGACTATCTAAGGATATGTACGTTTTATTTTGAATACTTGTCATGGTTGGATTTCATATGAAAAGTGAGTGTGAACACAACGGTACCTTTCCCGGCAAGGAACAAAAACAATGGCTTCGCACAGAGCTAACCGGGCCGCGACTCGCTTACGATAGAAAAATCATTGGATTCTTATTTATATCGAAGAAAATGGAGAAAATTAGCACGCATTCCTCGTCTATGGATCGAAAACTTCTTGGGATTTCAATATTATAACATGTCAATGTTGGAATCAAGACGAAAACTTACTGGAAACATAGCAGGTTAGAACTTATTTACTTTCGCATTGGATTTCATCACTGTTCAGTGTGGCGCTATGGCTAAGGCCTTCGCCTACCACCACTGCGGCCGGGGTTCAATCCTCATACGAGTTGGGACGATTTTTCACAATGAAAGATGGCCAGATTGAATTTGTATATCTGCCACACATTTCCAAAAATATTCTAAGTCCAACTTGACCCCGAAAAAGTATATACCAAAAATTTCAAAAATGCACATGGGTGGTATATGCAGAATAATGCACGGCTAAACTGCATATAAACCCACCAGAAGTCCCAAAATCGTGGTATAATAGGTAGATAAGGGCAAATAGATGTTGAAACAGAAGTATATACTCAATTTTTCTAAGCTGTCAGTTACAACCTTGTTGCACTGAGATAGCTGTGTTTTAACGGATCCAAAATAAGTCCCACACATTATAATGCTAGATCTGACTCTGAATACATTATAGTAAAGTATTGTTAGAGCTCATGCAAACTTAATCAAGCCCTGGCTTTACAGAAACCTTTTTTGACAGGCCCAAATCAACATGAGTAGATATTTATTGGAATCACCTTTTCACATTAGGTTGGTGTGATGGATTAAGATTAGATCGCATGTTCAGAGCCATATGAACAGGAGATTCCAAAACAAACTACAGGCTCACACGGCTTAGGCTATGATTTAAAGCCCTTTCAATTATTCTGGGTGAATATCACAATGCATGCTTTCATAGGATTTTCTAAATAAGCACCAGTGGTCAACTGTGCAGGTGGGCAAAAGTGCAGTTATAATAGCTCAGCAGCCGCTGTCTCCGCTACATGTTCTGCACATATTCTAAGGAAATGCTTAGGATTTTAGTAAGTTTCTCTTGTCAAAATTGTTCAAATGCAGTTAGTTACTGTGTGCTACCTTTTGTGCAAAAGGCTCCAGGTCTGCTAGTTTTTTACCTTGGCTGTACTTTGTGGTGTTAGAGCTTGTTGGCAACAGACACTGTAAGCTATCTGGCTAGGCCTGAATTGAAAACTGATATATGACATTACTGATGATGAATAATTGACTAAAAATTGAATGAGTAGACAGTTTCCATGGAAAGGTAGTAAGTGTAGATCAGGGTATGATAAGCATATTGGGGGACTCTTTTTCTAACACAGAGGACCATGCATAACAATCATGTCACACAAAATTAATAAATCATTTGAAAATATGATTCACCATTGACTCTGTTTTTTTCCAAAACAGTCATAAATCTGGCTGCAGATAAAAGCAATTCAAGAACTTTACTTTGGTCATTTTCCTGGTCAATTATTGCAAGACCATCAGTCTTAGTCCACACCTAGCTAGGCCTTTATTCACTGAGAACTACAGAACCCAGAAATAAATATGGGTAAAACATTGCATTAATTTTGGCTTAAGCATATATGGAACATGCTTTTGGATTTTCAATTATGTGACACCATCACGTGCCAAAGCAGTTCTGGTGGGGAAACCAAGTTGCACTGTGTTAGTGCATCACATGTTGAGCTATTTAGGTTTATTGAGACTGTCAACAAGAGATTTCAAGCATCAACTCTTTAAGGGTGTGTAATGCGAGTAGTACATCATTAGAATGTTAGATAATCTGACAATTGTTTGCCCAAATTAGCCTGATTGACTCTCCATAGGAGGACGATGGCATCAGCCATATCCCACTTAAGCCACTACTCCTACCACAGCGGTTTTACAAGAGATTAGTTTGGAACTACTGCTTCTTCGCAAAACTCAATTTGCATTTTTCAATTACACACCAGCAATTGTTTCTGGTGATTAGGGTTGGCTAATGTAGGTCCTTGTGGACTAAAAGCCCAGCTGACAGGATCTGATAGGCTCCATCGGGAGTGGGGATGGTCGTCTGGTATGTTCGTTGTCTGGGAATTTGGGATAATACAACTGGTAAAATAATGTATGCTCTAAATTGTATTTGACTGCATTTAACCCCAAGAGGATAACTTAAAATGATTGCTCCTAATTGGTTTTGCCACATTGAAACAATGAAGCTTTGCAGCTGTATTCTAACCCCTATTGTCAGAGCTGCATTGGTACATCACACCAACTCTTTAAGAGTATATTAGTACTAGAAGGGCATTATGATGCATTCTACGCAGTCAGTCCCATTTAAGATATCAGAACTAACCAGCATTACAGTGATGTTTGGGATATTGTATGTAGGATTTGTGTTCCCGATACAGCTGTTCAGTAAATGATCAAGTCCCATGAGTTGCACCAAGGTTTATTCATCACCATATGACGCCATTTCAACATGGCATGATGTGACAGTGTCTACACAAGTTATTCATGATATACACTTTATAGTTATACTATAGGGCTAGTAATTGAGACATATTTCTTTCAAATGCTAGCTAAATTCATTAGAGCTGACTATACATTGCCAGGGAGAAAACCCCATCTACCTGTTGATTCTGTGTGCTCGACTAGGATAACATTGTGTAGTTGAACAATGACTTTTTGCATGTGTGGTCGAGTGTACATTATTTAGATATGATTTAGTGATTTTAACTGGCAGCACAATAGCAGGTTGGTGCAGGGCTAGCATAATTTGCACATGGAGGACCATATCTGAGTCAAACCTTGGAGAAAGCAGGCAAATATGTTCACCATTTTCAAAAAAGAAATAGTATAAATGCTGAAGTATATAGATTGCAAACAGATAAAAGTGGTGTAGTGTATATAAAGGGTCATTTGGGATGCAAACCAAACTTTAATACCCAACTTTTATTACTATGAGACAATCTGTAAAGATGCATTTTGATAAATAGCAGTCAAACACAAAGTCACCTTGTTCTACACTACTTTGCATGTTTTCCTCATTTTGTGTATACCCTATGTGTGTAAAAATGCATATGAAGTTGCAGTTGTGTATGTTTGAAATGGGGCTACAGGGACAATATGATTGTACATACTATACAATGCACTATTGCATGTACAATTTTGCACAGTACAGTTTAGAGGTTATTGTATGAGGACAGGGTTGTAAGCGATATATAACACATGGGGCCTTATAGGCACCCCTTTCAACACTGTCTAAGTATAATAACCAGCTTTTATAAGAACCTGTATGCAATATATAAGAGGTGCGAAATCAATTGTTCTCCATGCCCACTGTGGTATAAGTACTAATATGGTAATACCCTAAACTTAGGGTTCTTAAAATAGTCCCAGCATCATCAGTGATCATCCCCCAGGCCTTAGCAATAAATGCTCTTCATTGTAACCTCCAGGCCTTATGCCATGGCTAATATTTAAGATATTATAGATTAGTACTACTAATGCCGTATTCAATGGAGAGTTGGAATACGATCCTCGCATATTTAGCAGCGCCATTTTGAAATTTATACAGAGCTAGCTGTTGGTGCCAAATGATTTTAGTTTCAGTTAAAATGTTATGCAGTTTAATTTTTCTATTTCAAATATGGCAGTTATTCTTAGATATAGATTAAACAATTCATAACATGATATTATTTGACTATTTCAGTCATTAATTTTTGGTAAAATACTTCTAATAACCATATACCATATTCGAAACTAAAAGTGCTTGGCACCAGCAGCTAGCTCCATATCACGTGACCTACTTCATCGAGCAAGGTGTCATGGCGGATCAAAAACAAACCAAGACGACTCAACGCATTGAAAATAAGTAAATATGGTTGTGTTTCTTTATTTTAAAGCAAGTTTACCCCCTAGAGCCATGGCATAAATGCAAATGTCCACTCCCAGTGAATAATTTGGCATCGTATTCACCTTGGTGGGGCTGCCCGCATTCAACTCAGCCGTATAACGGCTTCGTTGAATAAGGCAGCCCCACATTTGCTTATTTATTACCAGCATGGTATCATTAATTACAGAACTTGATATACTGGGTACCATACCACCTTCGACTAATTGCGAAATAAATTGATGTTTTCCCCCTTTTTTTCTTTCCTCCCGCAGGTAGCTATTGGCAGGAATGGCTTAAACATATACATAGTTCCAAAAGAACATAAATTTATTATGGCAATTGATAGTTATTCACATAGGAAGACATGTGCATAAGAAGCATGGAAATAAGATGAAATATTGAGAATAACAATCGGTTTACCTGATTGCAACATGTTTCATTTCTCCGCTTGTGCCCCATCTCTTAGGCTCTCTTTTACAAGTGCTCTCTCTCTCTCTATTCTTCTCTTTCTAATGACAGTTGTTTATTTGTTCTCTCATGATGGTTTAAGCCTAATCATAAAGGTACATCCACCGAGTGACAAAATGCCCATTAGTAAACAAATGATAAATTAAATATCTATACGAACTTGTCATTATAGCCAGGGTACGTACCTCAGTCAAAAATAGTGATAACTAACACAAAAAAAGAGGACAAATTACAATGTGTTCCTGGTTCACCATTACTCATCATGACATCAAAGCTTTCTCTTTTTTCCCAACATGGCTGTGATGGCTAAAAATATAGATATTTGCAATTATTAACACTTTACAGTCTACATGCCACTTCAAAATTAAAATGTTCAAGTTTGCAATGATGAAATGATACAGCACTGTCAGACAAGAAAAATGTGGCAAGGACCACGGATAGGAGTTGTCACTCCTATCCGTATCCTATCCGAGGTCCAACTCAGATTGTACTCCCACGTCCCGTGTGACGTCACAGCTACCGCCTGACGTCATGTGTGATGTCAGAGCTACCACCTGACGTCACAAGTGACGCCCGTGGCTGAAACCGAAAACATTATGGAGTTACTCCTCTCAAGAGCAGTGGGAAATGAATAGTAGAAAATCAATAGGACTTGAGCTATTTCTTACTTAGCTACCACCATTCCTGATGGTAGCAGTGGATAGTGGACTATGACAGGGTCTTATAAAACCCCCAAGATTGGTCAGCACGACCATTGGGGTTGGGGGGGGGCGTTTTTTTTTTCATCTAAGTTGAATGGCTTGACAGAATCAAGGAAACCCGTACTGAAATAAACCCACACCTCTCTGCTCCTTACATTACGTCTTGTCAACTCCCAGTGTCAACTACATTTATAATCATCTTTCTCATTACTGCGCCGTTTATTGTATGATAAGTAGAGAACTCAACCACGTTTACTTTATTCATATATTGTACATTATACAATTCATATGACATCCATTACCGCTCACTATGCTATACTTGCCTATAGTGTATGCAGTAGTACCACACCCTGCCTCTAGGGGTGGTACACCTAATGGTCAGTATGTACATTCAGCCTGGTGCTAGTAAACCTGCCAGCATAACCAACTAGCTATTCGCTGAGTAACATCTCTTCAGCATGTACTTTTGTACAATGAAGCTATCATCAATTAACCACTAATTGCCAGCTTCTTGTTATCACTATGTTCATATAGTAGCTGTTATAGCTAGATATGGCAATTGCAGGTTAGAATTCAGCATCCACAGCACCATGTTTATATAGTATTTAGACACTGCTTTGTTAACTGATTTATTACATTTGTAATGGGAACGATTCTTACTTCAGACAACATTACCTCCTTCATGAATGTATCGATCCTGTTTGTTCAGCACGCTAGTTCTACATCTATGCATCTTAATGACAAATTGCAGCAATGTAATTTCTGCCCATGGGGTACTGCGTTTAACAATAGGAAGGTGGAGTGTCCTCAACAGGATGAGCTGCAATAAATTTTACAATCCATAGGCCTTCCTGTGGCAAATAATGCAGGTCAGAATTGGAGTAAAGCATAAACACAGCATTAAGAAATTACTCATTCTATCATAATGTTCACTTGACCTAAGACATTCAGTGCCCAAATAACATCTAAGTTTCATGTATATGCAAATTCACACTGAAGCTATTCATTACATGAGTGATAAAATACACACTGGTGATGAATTGTAAATCACCTTGGTGTTTGTAGGTATGGTAAGTGATTATTTTATCTCACCTCCTCTTACAGGACAATTTTCAGTTTGGGGTGTAGGGGGTTAGTGTGTCATTGGGAAGTAGTAAGATCCCAAAGGAACTGCTTTCTCTTATTAACACCTGGGACAGAGATCTAATAAGATAAAATATGGTCAGAGAGTGTGATCTGGTGAATGGGGCAGCTGACGGTGAGAGGGGAGGACTAGACCACTGTAGCCTAGAGATATCTTAAATATCCATGGGTGACTGCGGTCGTGATGAAAACTCTACTGAATGTGACTGCCATTATTTTTTCCAGTTCCCTTCAGATTTACTTTGAAATCATATTATAAGGCCTGCTTATAGGCGCTAGGAGGATAGCAACTTGATTCATCATATATAGTATCTGGCTGAAGTCAAGATGTGTCTTATATTCAAGACTGGTTTATCAGCTAAAAAGGAAATATCTTATCCAGTTGGAATGTTCCGACTGTTTCTACATATAGGGTACCAATGGCTTCATTACCTGTAGGTTTAAAATGGCACACCAACAGGACCTACCGCTAGCTCCAATTGGATAGACATATCACAGGACAAAGGGGGGAGGCTGGCTAGTGAAGACATGCTGATAAGAAAAATTAAAGTAAAAAAAAAACAAAAACTGATTGGAGTGAACAGACACTGGCCAGAGTACCCACCTCCACAGAGGAAGTGAACGCGGGTGGATGAACCTTTTGTATCAGTGTCTCCTCTCTATAGGCTCCTTATTTTAGAGGAAATACTAAGGTTTTTTTTAGGAATCTCCTGATTTAACAGAGGCGTAGGAAGCAAATCTTTATTGGGGGGACCCAGCTGGTCCCCACCTTGACCACCTTGAATTGTCAACTCAAGCCCAATAGCACGCTATTTCGCATATGCATACATTATATAAGATTTGTATAGAACATTTATGAATTTTAGATTTGATTTGAGGCCCAGGCCCCCATTTTCCCTATTCCATTACTATATCAATCTAATTTGAGATGCAAAGTTTTAGCTTCTTGTTCAATTTATTATGAATCTTATGGCAAATTTTGGGGTGGCCCAGACATACTCAGGCCCCAACTCCTTTTTGATTGGGGGGACCCAGACCCCCCTGCCCCCCCCCCTTTTCCTACGCCCCTGCTGATTTGATTAGAAAGATGTCAACGATCTATTTCCACTTCTACACTCTTGGTGCAAGAGGATATTAGAGAGACATGAGTACATCATCCTTGATACAGGCTATGGTGAAGGTACCACTTATGACTGGGATAAGCTTACTTCTACTAAGTGCCTATCTGATTAAAAGGTATATATATATATATATATATATATATATATATATATATATATATATATATATATATATATGTTTATTCAGTTTTGATTGTACATAGGATAGGCTATGCACCCTTAGGTCATGCCTGTTTAAGATCTGAAGAGATCTATAGATCTGAAGAGAAGAGATTTATAGATCTGAAGAGGTATTAAGTACAAGGAATAAGTCCCCAGAATAGACACCAACCAAGGGAAAAACAACCAACTCTCACTAAGAAAAGCTCCATAAATCTATGATTGACTCTCAACAATTCAAGAGGTCCACGTGGTGCATTGGTGCATTATGCCTATTGCCCATCATGATGTATATGTATATGTATGTAGCCCTGATGAGTAACTTGACAGGGCAATATTCTCAAATTGTAATACCAAGCATCAGAATGATACCGATGAGCTATGCTAATGCCGGGGAATAGACAAGTTATCATGATGAAGAAGGAACTTTAGCATAGAGATATAATGCAATCATTAAAGAGTTGAAGAATAACTTCTGAAGGATGACAAATAGGGCAGTCTAGTTAGGTCCAATGCTTCATCATAAAAACAACATTGATAGTGAGTGTTTCCAGGAAAATGATACCGTTATCAACCCTGGGCGATGCTCAGCCCCATTTTCCAATAATGACAGCAATCAAGATGAGTCCACATGTCTACAGGTGGCAAGCAGAGAGTTCAATGTCATATTTTGGACAGAAGTCCGCATATATGTTGGTTAATCACTATCCTACATACATAGAACCAGTCTTCCTGTTTTCTCTGTAGCCCCCCCCCCCTTTCACATCTTAACAGTAATATGACATATTTAGCATATGATTGGACTTGTCTTTCTTGAGTGTCATGCCTGAAGGGCCAAAGGATTAACTATAATTTAAGGAAAGCAGCAGTGATGATTAACTTCACAGACCCTTGGACTAATTGTGGCCAGGGTATAAGAAACTGGTAGATAGTAAAAAGTGATATACTGTGCATTAATAAAACCTTGTCAATCAGACCCGAATCAGACATGCCAAAAATACATCATGTAGGATACAAGGTAATATTGGGTTAGATTTCAAGACAGCCTTTCTGTAACAAAATAATTTCAAAACTCTTTGGACAAGATACATTTGGAAGTAATGCTGGCCAAACACGACTGACACACTCCAAGACAGATATGATGCCTCATTTGGGTGTTGGCCGGACACTGACCAGCACTGTATCAGTGCGCTATGACATCCAAACACATAAAGTGTACATCATGTAGCCAGTAAGGCATGAAAGAGTTAATGTCCTAAAGCTTCGCTCTATGCTGAATCTTACAATTTTTCCCTGTTACTTTCCTAAATGTCTTAAGGTGGGTAACTCCCTTACAAAGTAGACCCACTGCGCAGGCTTCTGAGCATATGTGTTCTCTAGTTTATTCACAAACCACTTGGTACTCCCTGCTGGTATGAGTAGAACCAATCTCGGACTTGCCCAGACTGTACTCTATACAGTCTGAGAGACTTATCATAGATCCATTGACATTGTAACAGGTTGAAGCAGGTGTTAAAAACGCACATAGGCTATATCCTAACCACACTAAACATATGATTCTGGTATGGTTAATGAAGACATGTATATCTACATATAATTAAGTGGCAACTACATAGTTTAGTTTGGTATGTGAACATTTAGGCATTTAGTAATTACTAGCAAAACTCTACTAGTAGGATATATACAAAAAACATTGATGGAAATGTGCCATGCTGAAGCCTTGAACTCTGGTCCCTCCATATGCCATGCCAACTTGCTACCATTGTACTACAGATTCTGGTGTAGATTGGTCTGTTTAAAGGCCATCATGTCATTTTCATTACAGGGCACCTGCACCTACAGCTAAGAGAATATGTCATTCCCTTGGCTGCTTGTAAATTGATTGCCTGGTTAGCTCAGTCGGGAGAGTAGAGGTTTCAAAATGCAGCGGTTGTGAGTTCGATCCCAGGCAAAGCCAACATTTTGAAGTTGCAACAGGTACAGTCACAGGGGAACAAGCTCCATTCATGAATATTCATTAGCACATGAGGGAATGCACCACCCAGTGAGGCCACCTTATGAGAAAATGATCCAGGATCCTGGATCATTTTAGAGGAGGCAGTGCAGTGATTTAATAAGAAATCCCACTATAGAACCTGGAAGATCGATGCTGGAGTAGCACCAGAATGGTATATGCCAAGTACACCAGCAAAACCTGGTCCAGGCCCAGCCTTGAACACTCAACCTTTGGGTCAAAAGTAAAACAATTTACTACTAGACCACCAAGTCCTGTGTAGGAGTGCAGTGTTAAAGGTTCCACATATAGACCACTCAACACTGAGTCACTATATATTACTTTTTTATTAAAATTGCCAAAAACCTAAATATGCTAAATATGCCTGGTACCATATGTTCAAGATACCCTTATTGGAACAGTAACATTATAAGGTACATGCTGAGTGATTTATAGAGATGTGTAGTTACTCTAAGACATCTGTCTCTAAACATTTGTGCCAACACTATGCAATCCTATGACAAGGTCGCTCAAACTTCAAGATGAAATATCTTTGAAAGTAGCTTGGGACCCCCCTTTTTTCTTTTCACCAGTCAAATGTGTATGTAATGAAGTATGCATGGCAAAAGATTGGTAAGAATTTAGTTACTTTTAGCCCATGAGAGTTACCCACCTTAAAGTTAAAGCTTCCTTGGTGTTCCCATCATCTCATTTTACCCCATTACAACTTACTTTAATGTGCATGTTGTCTGAGACGTCAGCATTGTATAATGTATAGTGTTAGAGCTGCATTTGCATCAGATGAAAGGACCTCTCACAGAGGTCTCTCTTTACTTGTTGATGTTGAAACACTGGCATTGTCTATACTGAATGGTTGGGATGATATACCCATGTCATCTATAGACAGATGTATGCTGGTGAATCACTCATCTTTATACAGGCTTCCCTAGCCCACTTAAAAGGGTCTATTTCTCCTTTTTATCCCCTCGGTTGTGTGTGGTGCGCATATGCGTGGGCACTGACACATTCTTCTGTTATATAGTAATGTAGTTCCCACCATGAATATGACCTTAGTTGTCGAAATGGCGTTAAACATCTATTACTCACTCTCACCTTTATACAGTTATCTCTATAAGCATTAGATATTCTAGAAAGGCTACACATCCAACCTTCATATCAAATATATTACATATGGTTTACTCTAGATTGAATGATGTAGCTTATTTGAAATGCTGAAGGTATACTGTCCCTGGTATACTGTCCCTGGTGATTAATGGGTTTTAATTCATAACAGTCTGGAAAATGTCATCAATTGAAACCTAGCTCAATCCTGCGTTCTTTATAACAAGAGCAGCATTTTCATTTCATTGAAACTCTGACTATTTAGTAAGCAAATGAAATACAAAGTTAATATCATGGATCTCTATATTCTTCATTGTAGTAGTGTACTCGAGAAAAATATTTGGAGAGCATTTCTTTTTTACGATCAATCTTCAGGCTTCCAGTCAAGACGTGTTCATCCAATAGAGAGGGTGACAATTCTGACATGTGTACAACATGTCTAATCACCTAAATGCAGTGTATTGTTTTGATGCACTACTCTTCTTAATCAGGAAAATGCATCCATGGTGAAGTGTATGTGAGTCTGCATCTATGCATCATGTCAACCCTGAAATGCAATGATGGATGAATGCACTGATACATTTCCAGAGACCAGCTCATTGCTGTCATATCATGATTACAAATGAATGCAATCACCTGAGGCATCATTAATGCATGAAGATATAAGATTTACACTAGGGATCAGAGTATAGATTAGTATTTTATATAATATTTGATACAATACAAATAAAGCTGGGTGGACCAGTATTGAGATGAATATAGTTCCACTAGCCCCTACTGAGATAATTTATAATTTCATATGGGCCCATGCAGCCTGCCCATATATCAAAATTATTGCGAAGTTTAGTCTTTGCAAAAGAAAAACAACCAAAGAATGAATATCTATAGTTTGCCTATCTAAACAAACAAACTTTGGAATATTGATATCATTGGACTGTGAATATTCTATGAACTGAGCACACATGTTGTGCCATGGGAGTGATTGAGGCAACTGGGATGTTTTTATTTCTTTGCTTTAGTTCAGTCATCCATACCGCCATGGTGGGAAACATCAAACATTAAGCCTGACAGTTAGACAGATAAGGCTCAGACGTCAGGCTTCCAATCAACATAGATGTGCAGAGCTGCGTGCAGAGGTAGATCTCACTGCCATCACCTACCGGTCTAAAGGATTAAATGGGTTACTTGAAGGGTAGCACTAAAATTACCATTTTACTTTTAAACCATCATATGAAGCATAGTATGTTTTGTACATGACATACCAATGCTAATATGGTACATGGGTTCATCAATTATGTGTTGTGTTCCTGCAACATGATTGTCTAATGTGAACACTGAACAGGAAATTCATAAAATGGAGTTTTATTACACTAACACAAGTAAATACGGTATATGATGAACATGTAACTAAACTAAAGAGATACCAGTTTGTATCTAAGAGTTGGATATGTTATTGAGGTAAGGCACTAACTTGTACCAATTGTTACCAACAATGGATAAATGTCCATAGTATAAAATTTGAGTATAATATATATGGTAAGTCAACATATCAAGGTACTACGAAGTACCTTGAGTTTTATGAAAACCACACCACTAAAAGGAGGGTGGGAGTGATGGGAAAGTTTATCAGGCATATTGTTATGAACGTTTGGTGAGAAAAGGTAAAGTGTGTCACCCGATGCAACCGAGAGTTGAGAGTAGCTCAGTGATTAGCAGAAGATGGAGCCACCGGGCTGAGTCCTTGAGAGTCTGGTGAGTACTTGGAACCACCACTAGGTGGAATATGACTTCGCCTGTCAGTCTCATTACCTGCAATTTATCAATTAATGGTAATTTGACTGAAGTTCTCAGAAAAAAAATATTCTGAAAAAAGGGAGAAAATGAGGAAGGGGGCCTTAATTCATTATGTAGGGTGCTTCATACCCTGAGGCTTTAGTTGTGTCTTGCTACCTTCAACATCATCATTTGGAAATTCTTGAAGCCATTGATATTGTAGCGAATTAGACGAACACAGGAGTAAGCCGTTCAATAAAGCTTGGGGAAAACTCAACCCGTATATTGTGTGAATAACGGTGTACAAACAGCAAGGCGTGTCTCATCTATTAATCAGATCTCATCAGTTATATAGCCAACGTCGTTCCTGAAGTCTACATAGGACTCTGCTGGAGAGGCTGGGTCACGTCCGCACCAGACAGCTGTGAGTCATAGACTAGAGAGGCAGCGGTCCCGCGGGCCTTATATAGCAACCGCGGGCACCGCGCCCCCTCGTGGTGCGGGACCGAACCAGCAGAGTCCCGCGGAAAGCCTAGCGCTTCCCGCCCTGCCGCTACACTCTTCCCTCCTTACTTTAAACACTATACATGAAAGAGAACTATGGGAAGGTGTACAAAGTAAAGCGGCTATGACATCGCAAAATGGCGTCCCCATACGCCCTCTACCAGGTAGGGTTACTAGAATTATAGACAACCAGTTACTAAGGTGATATAGAATAATAAGTACTACTATTACTGGCCCTGCGACATCAAGCGCACTCAGGCTCAAATATAAATCAACAGTCGTAATAGCTTCCACGCGAATCTCGTCAACAGCCCGAACGGCAACAACTTGGTAATCTAGCAACAGCAACACACAAACGACACCGGAACCCGGAACAACGGTCCCATCCATAGGGTGGTTACACAGTCCTGACACATGGGGGGTGGACAACGGTCCCGACCCGGGGGGAACAGCAGTCCCAACAACTCGTAGGGGGCCACAGCCCCAACACCTCTGTACTACTGAGCTCAACCTCGCCTTGGGAGCTCGGGCCCGCCCTCGGGCCTACCTTGCAACAAGTCCCGGCGGAAGCTGGGGCCGCCAAGCCCATCCTCCCTCCAGAGGAGCCGACCGCCGCGGCTCGGAGGACCCCGCACCAGGCCGACTACTCGCCAGTAGTAGGCGCGTGCTGCAACAGACGAGAAACAATAGGTGATTAGGTGGTCTGCAACAGCTATGCGGGTGTCCAGTGTGCTCCCCTCTCGCATCTGGGGGAGGCTTGGAGTGGGCTTTTCCTGAACCTTCTCAGTACTGGGGGCCCGAATTACAGTCAAAGGATGAAGTTTGCTTACAGCTATAGACGAACTGAGATGGGTACGAACAAGACGGTTATTACATTCATGATGACCGCCTCTTATCCCCTTCTCCGCCTCAATTACTGGCGGGGGAGGGGGCTCTGCCTGAAAGGGGGCACTTGGTCTAGACGTGGAGTAGTGTCAGGCTGACTTACCGGAGCCGGGGAGTCCTCCTGCGGTGGCGGCGCCCGCTCGGGTCCTGCTGGGGGTGCTCCTTGAGCGGCTGCGGCGGCAGGGGCCGCTCCCTGGGCGGCCGCTGGTGCCCGCCGACCTGGGACCAACCGCAGGTACGTGGTGGCCGTGGTGTTGGACACCGTGAAAGTATCCCTGTCGTGGAAGAGGACGCGGCTACTGATATCCCCGTTGAGTGCTCCGTACCCCGGTCCAAAGTCGCGGGGGGGAACCAAGTAAGCCGCATACCGCTCCAGCGGGTCCGGAGCCCTCCCACGCACGTGCCACCAAGGAGGCACAAAGGACGCCGGCTCTGTGGGTCTGGCCGAGGGGGCCGGGGCTCGGCACCGACGACGGGCACTCGGCGGTGTATGCCGGAAGGAGGTCCACGCCGGTAACTCCGGCGCGGGCGGCAGGTCGGCGGTGGTGTCCCTATCCTTTGCCGGGTCCCTGGAGGGTACCTTCGGGCGACGAGGGGGGGAAGGCGGTGGCGACTGCCACTCCACGGGAAGAGGACGCCCCGTCTCGTCATCCGAGGGACATAGTCTGGTACTTGGTGTGGCCGTGGCCACAGCGTCCAAGGCGGCCCTTTCCTCCGGGGTGACGGCCCCTCCGGGCCAAGCCCGTACTGGCTCCGACCGATCGGTCTGCGTTGGGGTGCTGGCTACCGGAGTCATGCGGATCAGCTGGATGGGGCTCGCTCCGTCCCACTCCCGGTTTAAGGCCACCATATCCTCCGCCGTGAGGGTGATGGTTACGGGGAGGGTTTCCGCCGTGCCGACTGGGGTGTTACTGGCGAGCAGGTTACGCACGGCGGTCGCTGCCTCGTCCTCGCCGACGTTGTCCAGTCGCACGCCCCCGAAGGTGCGCGAGTAGCCGCTGTCTCTTGACCGAGTGAGGTTGGGTGCCAGCGCAGCCTCACTTACCCGCGGGGAGGTGCAGGCCGTGAGTGCCACCTCCTCTGCGGCCGTAGGTGACTCGGGCTCACAGGTGGGGGCAGGGTCTCCGGAGGACGCGGTCTCCACCCGGGCGGAAGAACCGGTCGGGCCCGGTTCCCCGGGGGCCTCTCCGGCCGTGAGCTGCTCCTGGGGAGGCGCTGGCTCAGAAAGAGCCCCCTCGTCCGAAGTGCCAGGGCGAGACGGTAGTGTGGGTAGGGCCTGGCACAAGGGCCGCCGGTCCAGCTGGTCCTTTTCCTCCGGCCTCTCTTGTGGGGCCTGGGCGGGTGAGGGCACTGGTCGGGTAGCGACCTCCCTCTCCCCGTCCTGGGGTACGGCTGCTGCCTCCGGAGCCTCCACTTCCCCACCGGGGGTCTCTCCGGCAGGGGACTCCACCGGTGAAGGTGAGTCGGCTCCCGTGGGGGGAGCGGTGGTCGCTCCTCCAGTGGTGTAAGAGGTGGGGAGCACTGACCTCGTAACGGTCTCTTCCTCCCTCCGGTCCACCACCTCCTCTTCCTCAGAGGAGAGTGGTACTGACTGGTACCTCATGATCGACTCCGGGGTGGGGGTACTCCCGGTAGTTACCGCGCCTGTTGTGTTCGGGGGAGAAAGGGCATCCAAGGCCACAGCCGCTTTTACTGGGGCACTCTCCGTCGACCGAGTAGAGGCCGCCAGGGGGGTCACCGCCGGTGCTCCCGGGGGAGGTAGGCCCCACATGGTGAGGAGGTCCGTCATCCAGCGTGCCATCTCCTCCTGGTTGGCGCCTCCCGCAACGTAGGCCGATCCCATAGCCATCAAGGCTTCGCGGTCCAGGGGAACGCCTGCCGAGGCTCCGGTAAAGGCTCCCGGTGTCCCCCACGCCACGGTCGTAGTTACCGCCGGTGTCGCAGCCGTGGAGGTGACTCCCAGTCCTCCAGAGGGGGGTACGGCGGGGGTCACCGAGGTGACCGTGGCAGACGGCTTGGGGGAGGCGGGGGTAGCCGACCGGCTCTGAGTCTTGGTGAGGGGGGGCGACTTGGGGGAGGCGGACGGGCTCCTCACGGAGGCCCTCCTCCTCTTGCCTCCGGGCTGACGGGTGGGGGGCGGGGACCCGCTCCCCTCAGCGGCAGGCTGGAGAGGCGAGACGGCGCCCAGACTGAAGGTGGGGCTGCTTCCCAAGTCGGCGGCTCTGGTGTATGTAAGGCTCCGGGGCCGCGAGCGGGAGGGCAAGGCCTGCTGGTCCTGACGTGGACGGCCACTGGAGGTAACAGTGGCGGCGGGGGCCTTCCCCTTCTCCCTTGGCGACTTGGTTGGTGTCCACTTGGTCGAGGTCCCGCCGCAGGACCGGGGGGGGGACGAGGCCTTAGACTGCCGCTGTTGTCGGCCCTCCTTGGCGGTACGGCCCGCCGGGGCGGTCACCCGCACCGCGGGACTCGGGCTCTCCTCAGGGGAGGAGGGGGCTGAGCCGTCCTACTCCTCTCCGGAACTCTCCCCGGACCCTTCTGAAGACTCGGTCTCCACCGGGATGGCCACACGCTTCCTAGGGGATGGGGATTGGGCAGACAGCCCTGGGAGCGGACGAGCAGCAGGCATCCTCTTATGGTCCCGCACCCACGGGTGGTCTCCTCCCCCCTCCGACCTGTGGCGGGTCCTGATGTGCCGCAGCACGTCCTCCGCCCTGTCCGAGGCATACAGGCACCCCTTGGCTCGAAAGGGGCAGAACCACCCCTTCAACTCCCCCGTTGGATGCTGCCGGCTCTGGTGGCGTTTCAGAGCTTGCCGGCGGGAGAAATCCACTCCGCAAATGTCACAGGGGATCCGCGCCGACGCCATCACACCATGTGAACACGTTTCTGCGGGACCGCGGGACCTTCCGCGGGGGCTGTGGGACCTGGCTCTTCCAGGGGCCCCCCTCCGGCTGTCCCGCGGCGGGGTGCGGCTCCGCCTGGGGCTCGCTGAGGGCTTCCTACGGCCTCTCCTGGGTGAGAAGCGGTCGCTTTTCTCACTGGACTTGCCCCTAGACCTCCTGGGCGAAGCTTTTCTGGGGGAAGCCCTCCGGGTGGCCCACCTGGGGCTGTTGCGGGTTGGCTCTTCCGGTTTCCTCCCTTCTGACCCGCCGCGGGCTGTAGTACCCACGGTTCTGCCTCTCCTACGGCCGCGGGACTCGATCGGGGTGGTCTCCCCCTTCTCTATAACCTCTCTGGCTTCCCCTCTCACCTTGGGGATAACATAAGACGCCAATTTTCGGCTCCTTTGCGGCATTTCGGGCGTTAATCCTAGCCTGCTCCAAACGGACATAACTTGAAGGAAAGTCTGCTGTTGGGAACCGACGTCACACCCCGCGTCCCGCCGCGGAACGCTACGTAATCTGCGGGACCCGACGCCGTCCATGGCTTCCCGCCCGGCCGTCCCTGCCCAGTCGCCGCGGCACCCGATCTCTTCCCCACCTCTTTTCCAGGCTGACCCCGACCAGCCGCCCTGGGTGTGAAGCTCTACCCAGTTAGTCGTTGCCACCCTTCTGACTGCGCCGTGAGTGCCCTCCCTCTCGGCCTCCACCTCTGGCGGGGGCGGTGGCCGGGGGGGTAGGGCCCCCACTCCAGCTGGGGGGGTGGGAACAACCTTGATCGAGTCACAGTGTACTACTTTGACTTTACGATCCATCTTTATTTCGTAGACGTGCCCCGATAGGAACCTGGTCACCACCCACGGTCCCGTCCAGAAACGTTGCATCTTAGGGCAGACCCCTTTCTTATGGATGGGGTGTAAATAGTACACCAGGGCCCCCACCTCGATGGTCCTATCTCGCGCATGGAGATTGTAGTTGCGCTCCTGACGAGCAACCGAGGTGCCCAGATGGTCGCGTGCAGTCTCGTGAGCTCGTGCCAATGAGGTCTGAAGTTTTGCTACATAGCCGACGCCACCCTCTCCTCCTCTATGGGATAGAGGACGGTCAGCGGTACCATGGTCTCTCGCCCCAGCATCATCATATTCGGGGAGACGCCGGTGGACGAGTGGGCCGACGCTCGATAGGCGGCCATAACAAACGGCAATTGTAGGTCCCAGTCGGACTGGTCCTTGGCGACCACAGCGGACAGGAGGGCCTCAATGGTGCGGTTGCAGCGTTCCACCAATCCATCCGATTTCAGATTGAACGCGCAAGTCCGCGTCTGCTGAATGCCCAACAGGCTTACCACTTCCCGGAAAAGGCGACTCTGGAAATTCCGACCTTGATCAGAGTGTAGGGTGGCTGGTGGCCCAAGGCGGCAGACCACCGTTTCCACAAATGCCCTCCCGACCGTGGCCGCCTCCTGGTCGGGCAGGGCCACCGCCTCTGCCCACTTGGTGAGGTAGTCCACAATAACTAAGATGTACCGGTTCTCTCGGGGCTCCGGTGTGATAGGGAAGGGCCCCATTAGGTCCACAGCCATCCTTTTCATGGGTAGCCCCACCGGGACATGGCCCATGCGGGCACGGTGAGGACCGGGTGGGGGCTTCCTTTCCAGGCAAACCGGGCACGAGGCCACCCAGTAGGTGATCTCTTTCCTATAGTCAGGCCAGTACCACCTCTCCGAGCACTTCCGGAGTGTTCGGGTTCTGCCAAAGTGGCCCACTATGCCTTGCCCGTGGCAAGACTCCCACACCTCCCGCTTCCTCTTTTGCGGCACTAGTAATTGGAAGTGGCGGGCGCTGCCAGGAACGAACCACCAACGACCCAGGAGGCCCTCTTTTATTTCTAGACGCTGGAGCTGGGCCGCGAGCGACCGCAGGGCGTACGGCTTGTCCCGGAGTTCGTCGCACGTGGGTGTGATGCCCTCCCGAATCCAAGCAAGAACTGGCGAAAGCAGCGGATCCTCCTCTTGGTCGCGCCGCCATTCCTCTCTCACTTTGGAAGCCCGATCTGGGTCGGAGGAGCCCAAGCGGGTGAGGGCGCAGACGTGTCCAGCCACGGGGGAGGTGGACTCATCCCCTTCCCCGGCGAGTCCGCATTGACGACAGGGGATACGGGAGAGACCGTCGGCGTTACCATGGCGACTACCGGGTCTATGTTCGACCGTAAAGTCGAACATGTCCATCACTTGCAGCCACCTAGCTATCTGCCCTTCCGGTTCCTTAAATGACATCACCCACTTTAGCGCTGCATGATCCGTGCGGATGAGCACATGCCGACCCAGGAGGTAGTGCCGAAATTTCTTCAACCCAAAGATGACTGCCAAGAGCTCGCGACGTGTGATGCAATAATTTCTCTCCGCTTTTGTTAGGGTCCGGCTGCCGTATGACAAGACGATCTCGCGGTCATCCTGCATTTGCGACAAGACTGCTCCTAAGCCGGTGTCTGAGGCGTCTGTATCCAGGACGATCTGGCCCTCCTCTTGGGGATAGCCTAATATGGGTGACTCCACCAGACATTGCTTGATCTCGCGGAAGGCGGCGTCACAGGCATCGGTCCAGGTAAAGGCCCTCCCCTTGTCAGCGAGTGTAGTCAGCGGCTTGGCCCGTGTGGCGAACTGGGGAATAAAGGCGCGATAATAGCCGGCTAAGCCTAGGAAGCTCCTCACTTCTGTCAAGGTTTGCGGCGTAGGCCAGTCTCGCACCATAGAAACCTTTCCAGGATCGGTGGCTACCCCATTGCGGTTGACCACGTGGCCCAGGAATGCCACCTCCTGCTTGGCCAATTGGCACTTGCCTGGCTTGACCTTTAAGCCGGCGGCCTCCAGCCGGGCCAAGACCTCCCCCAGTTGCGCAATGTGTTCCTCGAACGTACGAGAGAAAACTACGATATCATCTAAGTACACCAAGCACGAGCTCCACTGCAAGCCACTCATGGCCACCTCCATAAGCCGTTCGAAGGTGCCCGGGGCGTTGCAGAGCCCGAATGGCATGACAGTGAACTGGTAGAGGCCGCGATGCATGGTGAAAGCCGTCTTCTCTCTATCCTCTGGCGCCATGGCGACCTGCCAATAGCCACTGACCAGATCCATCGTGGAGAACCACTCGGACCCGGACAGGGTATCGAGGCTATCATCAATGCGCGGAAGGGGGTACGCGTCCTTCACGGTGATTTTGTTCAGCCGACGATAATCCACGCAGAACCGCATGGATCCGTCCTTCTTCTTGACCAACACGACCGGGGAGGCCCAGGGTCCCTCCGCCGGCTCAATCATCCCCGCCTTCAACATTTTATCCACCTCCTGGTCTACGAGCGATCTGCGGTGGGGTGCCAGACGTCTCGGCGGCTGTTTCAATGGGGGATGGCCACCCGTCCGGATGCGGTGCTCCACCATAGTTGCCCTGCCGATGTCCCCTGGTTCCAATTGGAAGGCCCCGGCATGCTTCCTTAAGAGCGAGGACAGCTCCTCCCGGCGATTCCCCGTCAGTCCGCTCACCAGGCCCTCCACTACCTCTTCTACCCGCGGGTCCCCAGGCGACACTACCCGACAGCAGCCAGTGTCTAGGGTGTCGCTCTCTGCGGGAGGACCGCATATTTCTTCTACTGTCGCCAACTCCATCTCTCGATAGACGACAAGGGGGTCTTGCCCGGGGTTCAACAGTCGCAGGGGAGCCTCCTTCACCCGGGGGTCAATCAAGCCGCGGGCCACCAGCAGCCCTCTCTTGGTCTCCTTCTCTCGGAGTCCTTCTACCAGGCCCAAGATGTCAGTCTCCCATTCTCCCACCACATAGCCATCCACCACCGTTTCCGATCCCGGGGCCAACACCGTGGTGTATCGGCTTACGATCCGGCAGGACGCGCTAGTCGGTAGGGAAAGCGACGCCTCCGGCGCCACGAGGAGCCTCTTCCCCGCCATGTCCACCATCATTCTAGTGTTCCTCAAGAAATTGGAGCCCAGGATGACCTCCGTCGGCATATCTGCCACTTGCAATACTATTGGCCACGTGTAGGGGCCCAGCTCTAGGGAGGTTACCCACTCCCCCATCAGCTGGAGTGGTAGTCCCTCTACAGAAAAGACTCTTTCTTGGGATGGAGGCAGCTCCCTGCTACCTCCGTTCTTGTGCCACCAGGCCAACGAGACGAGATTGATGGTCGCCCCGGTGTCTACCAAGCACTGCACCGGCTCCCCCTCAATTCGCCCCTCGACCAGGAGGCCCGCACCCCCCATCTCGAGTCTCCCCTGTATTTCTAGGTGGTCCGTCGTCCGCGACGGCGGCCTCCTCTCGTCGGCCCTGACATGGGAGTCAGACAGGACCGAGTCTAGTTTTCCAACGGCTCCTTCTTTGTGCGAGATTCCACTGATTCCGCTTCCCGGACCTTGGATTGCCACTCCGGACAGTCGACGTGCATGTGGCCCTCCTTAGCGCAATGGAAACATCGGAGGGGGGGACGGCCCCCAGGGCGATCGCCCCTCGGTCGCTCCCTCCTCCTGCCCTCGGATGGCCTATCCAGCTTCTTGAAAGCTGCGTCTGCTCGCGCCATCACGGCTTCGGATTGTACCTCCTCTACCTTCTTGCGCAAGGCTGCCAATTCCTCCGCCATTGTAGTTGAGGAGACCCTGGCCGCCGCCGCCCCTCGATCACCTTCACCGGAGCGCAGGCACGCTTCTGCGTGGAGGCCTACCTGAACGGCTCCCGCCAGGTCGTCGGGCATCGTCTGATGAATCCACTGCCGGAGTCGCTCATCAGGTAGGCTCTCGACGAAGCGGTCTCGGGACATCACATCAATTGTAGCTTCGTCGGCGCCCGGGTAGGCCAGACGCATGTATCGCTGTATCTCTTCGGCATGGGCTTGCAGGCAAGCGCCCTTCGCCCGTTCCAAGGCCTTTAGTTTGGATTTATAGACTGTGCTCTGGTTGGGTGGCTGGAACCGGGCTACGAGGGCATCCCGCAGGCGCAGGTAGCCGGTTTCTGTGCCAGGGTCGATACCCGCCAAGAGGCGACGTGCGATGCCAGTGAGGGACAACCCTAGAAAGACGCCAGCGTCCGCGTTTCCCCATCCGTTGGCCCGTCGACAAAGGTCGAAGTGAGACAGATATTCGAGAAGATGGCCGGAGCCATCGAACTTGCCCGGCATAAAAATGGGTTTCGTCAGCCGGTCACCGGGACCCCATTCCAAGGAGCTGCCTGAGAGCCGATCCCTTGCAGAAACCCCTGCCCGGGGATCTCCGATCATTCCCCCCACTGCCTGACGCAGTCGGTCACTCGGGGCGGGTGTGGTGGTCACCCCCCTGTCCCCGATGGAACCCCACGCTCGCGGGGTGGGAAGTGAGCTGTGCGCCGAGATGGATCTTTTCCAGTCCGCCAAGGCGGGTCCTCCTTCCGGGACCAGTTCTCCCCCGGGATGGTGGGTGGTCATCCCCTCCCCTGCAGGCGCGGGCGGTCTAGTGATCATCAAGTCGACTCGGGGCCTAACCTCCCCATATTCTGGCCTCACCTGCCCTGGGTGCGTTATCCCCTCCGCCCGTGGTAGTAAAGTCGGTGGTGGGGCGGGGCTGCTTTGCGGTTGGCTAGATAACGGTTGTGGAACCGAAGTAACCGTATCCCGGGCATGGTGTGGTGAGGCCGTCACACTTTCGGACCTCGGAGGAGCTCGAGCTTCCTGTCTCCGAGCCTCCTCCCTTCTCCGCCATTCTCGTACCCACTCGGCCTGTCTCTGCTCTTCCTCCCGCATGGCCCGCATGCTTTCCGAGGGTCCCTCCTCTTCCGAACCGGGGATGGGGAGGGGATACGAGGCGTCCGGTGCTAAGTCGCCTCCGGAGGAGACTATGCTGTCTCCTGACGGTACTCTGGCCTCCGGCAATGACGTGGGGGACCACGGGGATGAATCGGGAAGGGAGGGGCGAACCGACTCCCGGCAGGGCCGGTCGTCCCGCCAATCCAACGACGCCGACGGATCCCCCCGGCCGCCAATAGGACGGTAGGTAAGAGCACCCTCCCCGGTGATCACTGGAGATGGGTCAACGTTAATTCGGCCCAGGCGATCAGCCAAAGTCGTAACGGATGGTCGCGGCCGATCGGGTGGCACGCCCAAGGATCCTGATTCGGCGCTACCCGGCTGGGGGCCCGGACTCGGTGGCCCGGAGGGCAGTCCCCCCCAAGCCCCTCCTGGCTCCCCAGAGATTTGAATAGTCGATTCTCCTCCCAAAAACTGGGCCCGCGGCAGCCGTGAGTGGTCCAGACGATCATGCAATTCTTCTCGGCGACGAAACAGGGCGCCCAACGCTTCAGCGGGACCTTGCGGGACTGCAGGACCTTGCGGGACTGCGGGACCTTGCGGGACTGCGGGACCTTGCGGGACTGCGGGACCTTGCGGGACTGCGGGACCTTGAGACGAGAGTCGGTTTTCGGGACCCAGACGAATCATCACATCTTCATCTATCTGCACGAGGGTCCCCCTCACCCCTGCCATCATTTCTTCTCTCTCCTCCCTAGTTAAGCCGTCACTGGACATATTTCACCACCTGCGCCGCCTAAATAAGCCGTAATCGTGGGTTCCGCTTAAGAACCACCGCTGTCACCAATGTAGCGAATTAGACGAACACAGGAGTAAGCCGTTCAATAAAGCTTGGGGAAAACTCAACCCGTATATTGTGTGAATAAAGGTGTACAAACAGCAAGGCGTGTCTCATCTATTAATCAGATCTCATCAGTTATATAGCCAACGTCGTTCCTGAAGTCTACATAGGACTCTGCTGGAGAGGCTGGGTCACGTCCGCACCAGACAGCTGTGTGCATAGACTAGAGAGGCAGCGGTCCCGCGGGCCTTATATAGCAACCGCGGGCACCGCGCCCCCTCGTGGTGCGGGACCGAACCAGCAGAGTCCCGCGGAAAGCCTAGCGCTTCCCGCCCTGCCGCTACAATATGTTATATGCTATGCATAGTAAGAAAATGCAGGATTTCAAGAGGGAAGCCTGATTTCCTTTACCTGGTAAGCGCCTAGATATAGAAGTGTATCCTTGTACTCTAAGTTTCAGATGTCTCCTGTGACATTTCTTAATAATTATGTATATGAAGGTTTTAGTTTCCTTGATAGTCCTGTCATCCCATGTGACAACTTACTTTAGGTTGCTCTTATAGCTTGTCAAAGTTGTCTACTCTTTTAAAAGTATATAGTGTCCCTGGTGATATAGAGGATGGAAGTTTCCAAGGTGACATTTTATTAATCATAATGATATCTTGTCAATGGACAAAGTCTATTAAATGGTTTTCTCCATCTAGAAGCAAACTTGGAGGGAAGTGTCTCTTCAACATTAGGTATATATTCTGGGTTCCGTTCAGTTCCATTGCAACACAAAACTTCTTAGGCCATAGTTTTGACTCTTTGAGCATAATTCATTTAGAAATATGGCTGACTTCCTTAAAGAACTGCTGAGCTCAATATCAAGTCGTGCATAATCTTTAGATGATGCTGAACTTTGAATTTCATTTGCCTATAGACCGCCAGAGATCCATGAAAACATTCAATGGTTAAGATAAGTCAGCTTTATCCTGCACATTACCAGATAAAAGATTAACATCATTACAGAGATTCATGATGCACTGTATGATTGCAAGACAGGACCTGGTCCATGGCTTAATGCAGTATAGATAAAGGAAATTCAATTCAATTCAACATGACCTCCCCCTTACCTTCCTGGTGCTTTAGAAGCATCATATTCTGCTTTAGCCCAAGGCCCATGAGCATTTTTTACATAATTGTCCAGTTCTAATACCACTATTTTTAGAATCCCTCTTGGCCTTGACATTATATGCTCCAAGGGCTTTCTAAGAAAATCCAATATTGCACCTCTAGGAGTCTACTTCCAAACCATGCTCCTAAAGCAAACTATTTTTACGTGAAATGTGTATTTAGCTATGTATAACTCCCAATAAGAGAATCAATCATGACATTTATTTTAAAATATATTTTTCTCTCCTTTTTTTATTTACAGCCTGATCCCAGCTTCCACCATTGTGATAGTTCCAAGTCACTATAGGTAAGTTTTTTTTCTTTTATGCTTATACTATTTCAGACTTTGTCCCATGCAACCTCACTTACAAGCTGTTGTTAACCCCTTGGGAGTCACATACTGCATTAACGCACTATGCAGGATGAAGGAATGAAGACCTGGTGAGTTACTTGCCTGTGCTGTTTTCATTCTTTATGGTGATTTTACTGGTATGCTACCATCCAGCAATATGATGTGCTGTTCTAACACTCGAGTGCAGTTGGGTCGCCTTTCCTGCAATCTGATTGGTCGAGAGTGCATGTTGGGTCAGGGGACCCAGTGAAAGCACTTCCGGTCTCACTTCCTGTTTGTGGCTTTCCTTCTTATTTGTGAATTATTTCGAGAAAAATCAAAGTTTTTTCTTGTGTCAGAACGTAAACAAAGCCCTTAGCGATCTTGGTCAAAGCCCTTGGACCTCAGGCGTTGGGTCAGGGTACAAAATTGCATCTTCCTGCTTTGTTATTACGATGCTGTATGGGTGAGTTATTCATAGGCATTGTATGGTGCATCGTAACAATAAATTAACATTCATCTGGTCTTAAAATGGTTAACTAGACTAGGGTTAGAGATAAATCCCGCAAATGGCTTCCTGGGCCTCTCCGCTTTGAAAAGCTAACAAGGGGGATTAAGAATCATTAATCTACACTAGTTACCATAGTAACACATTTGTCTACATTCCTTGCCATGGAAACAGCTGTAACATGTACTAGGTATGTGCTCCCGTGAGGTGTGCACCTTCCTCAGCCATAAATCAGACACTCTGTTGTCTGTGGCCTTTCTGTCCTGATGTCTCTTTGAGGACTGATATACAGTCCACGCTTAAGAAAAGCTTGAACATGTTTGTTGGTCTGCTCTGCTGTCTACTCTATACTTAAAGATCGTATCCCAACTAAAACTTTGTCATTTTTCACTTGTGCCATATTTGTATAGGTTATACCATCTTATACCACGATTTCTGGGTTACTCAGTGCTTTTTGGTGGCTATTCCCATCCACATATCTGTCGTTATACCACGATTTCTGGCTTACACAGTGCTTTTTGGGGTCTATTCCCATCCACATATCTGTCGATATTGCACACCCTATAGGCTGTAACATCAATTTTGGAAGGCGTGCGGTTATCAATGTTAGGCGTGCAGTTATCCATGTAAGGCATGCGGTTATCCTGGATAACCGCACGCCTTACATTGATAACATGTTAGATGTTAAAACCCACGAAATTTTCAAGGCCAGGGCAGGGCTCGAACCTACAGTCTCAGATCCTTAACCCAACTCCCTATGCATTGCGCCACAGGGACTGACGAGATACGCTCGGTTAGAACCATGTCTCGATATGATACAAAGCCCGGCAAGGCGACGACTGCGGGCTGTCCGCTACCATAACCGCGGGACGCATTCAAATATAGGTTTGCGCTCAGCCGTCAGAGGTACATGGATCGATTCACGGCCTGGACGCATATTTTTTCGCCGTGTGCGCTGTCCCTGTCCGCTGCCGGGCGAGGAGGTGTATGTACCGATCGTGTACACACAATGGCTGGCATTGAGTCCCGGGGAGGGGGAATAATTTTTATTTTCATCTTCAATTTATTGGTATAATATTGATTATTTATTGGTTTCGTGGTATAAAATAAGTAGTCAATGGATAACTCATGACTTGTGGGGGTTATCCATTGGTTACTTGTTCACTATAAGTCCTCCTTAAGTTTTGAAACATTATGCAATGTTTTTCTTTGGGAAATATGCAACTATTTGCACAGAATTTTTACCGTAGGTCGACACAAAACCAACCAGATAACGTATAGCACTCAGTCAGTGTTTTGATTTGTCATGGATGAGTGGTGATCTCTGTAGTATAGGTTCCTTTATGAGTTTAAAGAGTTTGAAACAAGTTTATTGGCCAACAATATCTTAACGTATTGAAGCTTTTACAATTATCAGCCGAAATAAAGAGGATACATTCAAAAGAGGTAAATATCATATAATTTCATTCAGTGTTTGACAAGTGGTTTCTATGAACAGTCACATACTAAAGTTTGTCATATACATATTATATTTCAACATAGTTCTGATCTCAAATCAATAATGCTAGAGTCATATTATTATATCACACAAGTGTTTCTTGAACTTTTGTAGATTGTCTACGGTCTGTACATGTACCGGTAGATGGTCCCAGATAATACTGCCTCTATACAGCGGGCTTGTTCGTATAATTCAATTCTAGTAGATGGTCCCAGATAATACTGCCTCTATACAGCGGGCTTGTTCATATAATTCAATTCTAGGTCGATTTACCTTAATTTTTATTTTGTCATTACCCCTGAGAAGTCTTACAGGGACTACTCTATTTTCTAGTACCTGTATATGTCTATACATTATACAGGCAAGCACCCGTTTTCTTCTTGTTGCAAGCGTTTTGACCTTACATGATATCAATAGATCATCGACATGGATGTCTTGTTGTTGTCTTACGTTTTTTACATGCTCTTAAACAATGGTTTCTCTTTTTTCTTCTTTCTTTGTAAATAATCACCAGGAGGCTGATTGATTTGGAAACAGCCCGGTGGTTGATTCTTAACTCTTCAAAGGTCACATGAGGCATCTCGGGTATTGCCATATCGTCATTATGAAATACCATGCTAGCAAGCGTACTTACCAGCATTACATTGCTGCATGATAACCAACAATTTGTTGATGTATCAACCTAAGATGGTCTGTTTCAATGATGCACAGATGAGTTAGTCGCTAATGGGCATGGTGCTTAAAACGACCTGCAGCCCTTCAACAATGAGCAGCTCCCATGTTTGCCGAGAGACTGGGGGAGCAGCTCATTGCTACAGGAAACCACCAATTTGTATGCATCATAACCCAGATAGACTGCCGATGTTTATAGAACTCTAGGGGCTGCCTGATGCTTTAATCCATAGGGCCTCATAATAGTGTAGCTCTTATGTCTGCACAGTGACTTTTCTGAACCCCTAAATCCCTCTTTCACACTGAATAGGCGCAAGCCCTGTTGGTGGTGTATGGTTTACAGTGGATTGTCCAAAATAGTTAAATGAATGTGTGCTTATTCAACCATGTATACAGAACTAAATTCAGTGGGTGGTCACAATATCTATAACTTTTCTGTGTGTCAGGATTGATATAGCAGTCCGTACAGGTCTCATAGCACTAAAACGTTGATTGTCAATAACGTGCCTGTAGAAGCATCATAGTGAGGGCACTGTCATCTTATGGCATGCTATCATGAAATTTTCTTAATAAGCACCAGCGGTCAACTTTGCAAGGAGGATTGGGATACAGGATCAAAGGTACATTTTTCACTGATCATAGCTCAGCAGTAGATGTCTCAGCTACAATAGTTGACAAACTATAAAGACAGCCTATGAATTTAGTTACTCTCTGTTCTCTAAGTTCCTCAAATGCCATTATTAGCTGACTGCTTACAATCGTGCAAAGGGCTCCAGCTGTGCTAGTTATTGACATACACTATTACTAACTTAAAGCATGTGAGAATGTGAGAACTTTACTTTGGTCATTTTCACATGGTCAATCATTGCAAGACCATCAGTCCTAGGGCCAAAAAAAATATTGTGTATTTCCAGTAACGTGGCTAAAAGGTCTACGGTCTGTACGTCGGTTTTTATTTATTTATTTATTTTGTATAGAAAAGTATGGGCAGATATGTTGGAATCTATGATTTTACAGTAGAAATACGAAAACATAAGAAATGTGAAGCATTTGCAAAGGATATGAATGAATGTTATAAACTGCATACCAATAGATGGTGGCCAAGATGGGCTCCACGAAAAAGTGATGAAAATTTGTGAAAATTACTGAAAAAAATGCTTAGAATTTTCCAAAACATGTCAAAAAATCCCAAAATAAAAAAGGTATTTCCAGGGTAGACCCTGTTTTGCTAGGGTCAGTCGGGTACAGAGCCCCTAAAAGGACATACTAAAAAGATTTTATGCAAAATATATTCCTGCGGGTACAGGAACATTCCTGCGGCTACTGGAACATTCCTGCGGAAACAGGAACATTCCTGCAGATACTGGAACATTCCTGCAGATCCATACTGGAGGATTCTTGCAGGAACAGGAACATTCTTACATTTTGTGGGTTTAAAGTTGAAGAATTACCTACATAGATATTACCAAATACTTAAGAGATCACCTGTAAATTCTTTGTGCATAAACAAGAATAATTTCTGCACCAACCAAAATAATTTCTGCACCTTCAAGGAATGTTTCTGTACGCACAATAATTGTTTCTGTACCTGCAGGAATCGTCCTGTATCTACAGGAATCTTCCTGTATCTGCAGGAATCCTTCTGTACCTGCAGGAATATTTTTTGCATGAAAAAATCTTTATTTGGTATGTCCTATTAGGGGATCCGTAGTCGGGTAACTGGAAACAAACCATTTTTTTAGGCCTAGCCAATACCAAGGTACGCCTTTATTTATTGAGATATTAACTGCATTTTGTATGGAAACGTCCCAGCAACAGCCTGGCCGGATCCTGTGTATGACGGACTATCATGGGACGGATTATCAAGGTCTCACTGTTCATTGCTCATTACCCCTTTAAGGGTAAGTGATATGTGCATCATATCAGTCCTTCAGAAGTGTCTCACCCTCACAGCAGTGGGTAAGCAGGCAGAAACATGTAGGAGATGAGCTCGGTAAATTTGGGTAAATTTTGCAATAATTTATTGCTTGTGAAGTGGTGTGGGCCACATCTACATGGCTCCGCAGTCATTACCTCATAGGTCTGTCATGATACATGAATGCAGCTCTAGTGTGAAGACTTGCCATGGTTGCATTACTGCATCTTGCTGCCGAGTGGGTGTGATGCACCAAATGCATCAATGGCCCTTAAAACATCTGACAAATTGATTGCCACAGTCAGCCTGATCGTCTTTTCATAGCCATGTGATGTCATCAGCCATATCCCACTTAAGACACCACTCCTATCACACCAGTTTTACAATATAGATGATTGCAGGAATGCTGCTTCTTGGCAAAACTCAATTTGCATTTTTCAATTTCACTGCAGCAATTGTTTCTGGTGATTAGGGGTGGCTAATGTAGGTCCTTGTGAACTAAAGCTTAACTAACAGAAGCTGATAGGCCCTATCAGCACCATGTGTGGTGGTTTAGTGTGGTGGTGGTTATCTGGGCTTTGGGGATTGTATCATTTGTAAAATTCACTGTGCTCTGAATTGTATTTGACTTCATTCTACCCCTTTCAGATCATTTAAAATGATGCGTTGATGTTGCAACTATGTAGCCTGACTGTTGTACTGTATCCCCCATTGTCAGTGCTGCATCGGTGCATCATGTGTATCCATCGGGATAGTTGACCGAGGATGGTATATCGCAAAAATGGCTTTGGCAAAGTGATGAGCGTCTGGAATTGTATTCAACGAAGAATTTAGAATCTAAGAATTATTTCAGAATTAACTCCTGACTGCCCATTCCATAAGAGCATTATACTTTGTGTCTCCTATGAATTCAGTCCTGGTGCATGGCTCGTCAGTGCTGCCTAATGCATCATGCGGGTTTTTGTGAGTACGATGCTCTAATGCTGCATAGACTTACCGGCACTATGTTAGTGTCTAACCATGTCAGAGAACCATGAATGAAAACATCATGGGTCTGGTTGTGTCTCACAGAATGGGCAATATCCACTTTGATATGTAGAATTTGTCTTCCCAATATGGCTCTTCAGTGAATGATTGAGTCCCATGATATGGACCAAGATTCATCACCTTACTCTTAGGACCTTTACAATAGCACCAGCATCATGCCCGAGGCCTTAGCAATAAACGTTTTTCATTTTTATGACCCAAGCCCTCAATAACCAGCATGGCATCATTCTCTGTTAATTACAGAACTTGATATACTGGGTACTATACGACCCTTGACTAATACGTGAAATAGATTAATGTTGTTTTTTTTGTGTTCCTTTCTTTTTTTCTGTCCTCTCCTCATTAGTTAGTGGCAGGAATGGGTGTACATGCACTCACTTATAACAAATCAAATTTGTCAATGTTAACATACTAACCAACACTCATAATAGGCAGACATAATGCAAATAGGGAATGTTTTGATAAAATACGCCGAACAATAAATTTAATTATACATACATACATACACACATATATATATATATATATATATATATATATATATATATATATATATATAAGTTTGTTTTTACCATTTGAGCCCCAGAATTGTGCATTTTGTGCACTCTGTCTGTCTGTCTGTCTCTCTCTCTCTCTCTCTCTCTCTCTCTCTCTCTCTCTCACACTCTATTTCTCTCGTCTTCTCTCTCGCTATCTATCTCTTTCTCTCTAATGGTAGCTGTTTAACTTTATTGTCTTTTTGACAGTTTTGGCCTAATCATGTCCACAAAGTGATAGAATGAATCTTAGTTAACAAATGCAATAAATTTCCATGTGAAAATGTCAGTACAGCCAGGCTACGTATCTAAGTATCTCAGTCAAAAAAGAGTAATATCAGACTAAAAAAGAAGAGGACAAATTACAATGTGCTCCTCGTTCACCATTACTCATCATGACATCAAAGCTTTCTCTCTTTTTACCCAAATACGGCGTTGGTGCCTAAAAGCAGGGCTATTTGTTAATCATTAACCCTTCAAGGGGTTCAAGTCGCTATAAAGTATAGAGAGTTTGAATGGTAAAATACAATGATACCGTGCTAGCCAGTAAAACAACAGAATATCAGTGATACATCAAGCCAATCTCAAATGGTTGAGGGTTAGCATGATAAACTAATACAATACCAGTGAGTAATCTACCGAAACTAAAGCATGAAGGTAATGGGTAAACATATTTATGTCATGGCTGATATGAACGTCACTATAGATTAGTACTAAAACCGCCGTATTCAATGGGGGGCATCGAATACAATGTGGTTGTATTCAATGGGTGTCCGCCATCTTGGATTTTCAACAGATCTGAGCAGTTTTTCTTTATTTAAAAGCAAAATAACCCCCTAGGCCATGCCATAAGTGCAAATGTCCACTCCAGTGAATAATTTTGCATCGCATTCACCTTGGTGAGGCCTGTCCGCATTCAACTCTGCCTATAAGGCATCGTTGAATACAGACAGCCTCATTTCGGTGAATACGATGCAAAATTATTCACTTGTCATGGACATTTGCTTATATAACATTGGGGCGCCATGTTATCCTTAGAGGGTTAACCCTTTTATGTTTTGCATTTTCTGATCAGACTCATGATGCATTAATGCTGCCCCTGTAGTATTGAAACATTCCCGAGGATTTAACCAATGAGGTAATGGTGAGTAGACATACCACAGGTTTACTGAAGCACCATGCCACCTAAGATACCATGACAAATCACATTCACATTATCCTTAAATGGTTATAAGACCACAATGTATGTCAATGATGATAGATTGTGTTGACACAGACCAGGTTTTTGATATCCCACCACATGCTATAGCCACTGATATCAGAGTGAACACATTTAGAATGGTGATTTTAATTAACAGCAATTGTTGAGTAAAGTTGCCTTATTGAGTATTGATCTTTTATTCCTTTGTATGGGATGCAATTGAAGTTCAGTTTTACTATCACTTTGGAAAATTAAAAGTAAAACTCAAGCTCAAAATTCAATGTTCGTGTAAAACCCATTATAGATGCTCAACAGGACCATACTATGATTATACTATTCACTAATATCCTGCCAATAGTCCAATGATTTAAAATTGAATTGACATGTATATGACTATATGAAATTCCAATGAGATGCTCCATTAGAGGAATCAGGGCAATTTTAAAGACCAATTAATGCCTCCTGTCATCTAGTCACGTGTTGGTGCATTGGTTTTACAGTATGATATGCATTGAAGGTAGTCCTAACAAATTAAACAGAATGCCCTATCAATGCATATCCTGCCACTGATGGTGCAAAAGGTGTGCCTTTTCCTACTCTACTTACTGAAGATCTCTCCTTAGGTAAACCCTTTGAGAACCACAAGTTGTCAACAATTAATTGTCATAGATATGTACACAATGTCAATCAGAACCTGTAGATTCTAAACTGGTGCTGCAGCAGAATGATTTGTAAGAACTCAAGGACAAAAGAAATTATATTGAGAACTTATCTGGCCAGGCCACAATAATAACAGTAGGTGTAAATTACCACTTACAGAATTGTTAGTTAATGTTATATATTTCATAATATTGCATGTATACAGCCCTGGTGACTCCAATACTCAGCTGGTATAGACTGAATGGTTTGAACTAATGCACCAATGTATCAATGCAGTATTAGACAGTTAACTCAGTAGCAATTCTAACCAGCAGGCGTGAACAGCAAGGCTGTTGAAGAGTCAGCCATACAACCCCTGCCGAATACTACAGAGACGGACACAGTAAGATACCACCATGCTTAGATGTCTCACTTCTGCTGATTCTCTTTGATATCTTTTCAGTTTTCCTCCTTTTGCCTTACCTTACCTGCCCCCGAGTATAGTACCCACCCACCAATGGACAGCTGAGAAATTGAATACAGCTCTATGGTCTCACTGGAGGTCTTCCCAATTATGTCCTGCCACCAGTGGTGCAAAGGTGTGCCTTTTTCTACTTCACTTACTAAGGGATGGGCCTCCCCTTGGGAGAGCCTTTCAAAGGCCACATAATATGTGGCCTTTGAAAGGCTCTCCCAAGGGGAACATATATTATATGTTATTGTTGAAACTTTGTGTGGATGATGCTTCATACACTGTAAAAAATAAAGGCACATTCCTTGTCCCAAAGTTGAGATCTGTTGTTATCTTCACACAGATTCTTTGTACATTTGTGTACCACTCTACTGCCTACCGACACTTCTTGTTAAAACTACACTGGGTCAGTGTTTTTCAGTTACGCTGTCATGGTTCAGTTTATGAGGATCCCTGGTCGATTTATCAGTTATGTTTTTACAGTGTATTGTTTTGTCAGCATGATGTATTTATGAATGCGGACCTGGTGAGTGATGTTGATAAAGTCCCAAAGTGTTGGCATAATGTGCCAGCACTATTATGTCCTATTAAAGGGTTAAGGCTTAGTCACGGAACTGTCCAGAGATCCTGTAGATTAAGATTAAGCTGAACAATGGTTCAGTGGCGATAGAGTTCTTTCAACTGATTGTACTACTGGGTAACCTAAAGCAGGAACATTGCCATTTTCGAGCTCTTCTTCACCCCCTTACCCAAGTAAAGGACCATATATATGCCTGTCATTTTATGACTGAGATTGAGGAGGCTCGGACTTTCTCACTGTACCTGTTTCCTAAGAATGATATTGAGGCAGACTTTATTGTGCACTTGTTAGAGTTAAACACAAGTCCATACTCCAAGAGCTATGAGATGCCTGTCATGTTCTCCCTCAGTATGACCAAACACATGCATGTCATCAGCTATTCACACACACCCGTCCAGATTCTCTAAAAATGTATCCATCCATTGCTTGATGATATCCTGACTGATATAGAGACCAAAAGGCAACCTTTTGAAGCAATACCTTTAAAAAAGGTATCCCCATTGAGGTGTGCACTCCAGAAGCCAGCTTTGGTATCAAGCTTACTAAAAGGGGGAATATGTGATTGCATAGTATTAAAGCTACAAGAGTATCTTTGACAGAGTGTACTAAATTTGCAGTCTTGTAACATCTTGTGTAAAGACCTTGCCTCTTTTTGGGTTACAGAGGTCCTGAAACTGGAGTGGTAGGTAGTAACACACAGGGGTGACACCTAGTGGGGGTTATTAGAAGCTGGTAACTGTGGTGCCACCTGTTGACAGAACAGCCTAATGAAGATGAAGTGAGTTACCAACGGGTTAGCCTCATTCTCACACCGAGCCAATGGGAGTGCTCATAACAAACAAGCTCAATGAGCCCTGACATTCGGAAAGTGAGGCCCAATTGGAACTTATTCTTGAGCTAGAGCAGGAAGCTGATTGGTATATTGTCCTGTTGAGAACGTTGTTTATTTCAGTCATCAGGAACATAAGCCATGAAGAAGGAGCAAACATTGATTCTTCAAGCAGGTCTCCTTTCAAGGGCTAAAAGAGTGCTAAAAGAATCCTGATGCTCTAAATGGTAAATTTATTCCCAACATCTCTTCAGACTGAAAAGCTGTTTGGATGCAGAAGACAGAGGAAAGATTAAGGCAAATTTATAGTCTTAACCATGCTACATTAGTGACAGAAGGGACAACAGGCCAACAATCAGTCACTAGGACCCTGTGTGACTGGGTGTGTAATTACAATGTTAGAATATGCCAGTTAGTCCTTCAACTCTTGATAGGGTGGTACATATTCCCAAAGCTATGCCTTTCATGGAAAATAAATTATAGACCTGTGCTTGAGTTTAGGACAACAATCCGGTCCTATCTAAACAACTTTCTACATACAGAAAATTACTTGTTGGGATCTCATCAAAAATGAATGTAATCTTCCAATCCTAGACACCTTATAAATGGTAACCCTAAGGGGTCCACCTATCATCTCAGAGTCTCTGAGCACAGAGAGGCCTAATAGAACCAGAACATAAAAGGGAGATTATAGACTAATCTATAGCTGTAATTATGCAACATCAGCAATTGTAGTGACATTTGTGCTAATCAGCATAAGGTCCATAGTCTCCTCATGTCATATACTCATAGTGTAGGCATACAAGTGCAGAGGTAGGATATGTCATGATGGTCATCATTTCTGAGAACTTTGACAAATTAGTTGTCCATTTCTAATGGTTTAATAACATATAGAAAACCACCTGCCTTCAATAAATTGTCTTTACCAAGTTAATTGTCCATTACTGGTACAATAATCATTTCTCAACTTGAGAATCTGAGGTGGAAGGAGATATTACAGTCCTAGAGGGGCTTGACACTCTTACAATCTTACAGTCTTCATGTACTGGTTAAGTGCTGGCCATTGGAAATATAGTCATCAGCATCCATCTTTGTGACAAAGAAATATTTGAGCTATCAAGGACACAGGATGCTCCATACAGACTTAAGCAAATACCCCTTTCTGCTTGCCTACTCACAAATAGACATTGAGTTTCCAGGTGTTAATCCTCATTTGTGCACAAACATACAACCAGTGGAAATTGTCTATATTATGTACCACCTAGACACAATAGGGCAATAATGGGGTTCTGTCCGTTGCTCATGAACAGCTCCTGTAGGTTGGCTGGTGAAGCGTGTGAATCATTTAGTGTTGGATGTGTATGTCATAGGACCAATGATAGATAACTAGAACGGCGGTTGAAATAGGAAAAAAAGCTGCCTTTGCATTGATACTAGAGCGCGTGAGTGGCAAGGGGATGGCTATTTCCCATCGGTGTGGCCAAGAAACCTGTGTTGTCACAACTCTGTGTTACAGTTAGGCCCTACACTAAGGAGGAGCCTGGTAAATGGACGAGTGATAATGGAGGATAAAGGGAGGTGATGATCTCAGAGCTAAAACTCACTGTCCCTGCCTGGGAACACAAACCACATGTATGTCCCCCAGTGGAAGGTTGTGGGATACTCTAGGCAGGGCATGATATCTCACAACACCCTGTGTTTATGTATGGCATTACTTCACCGTTGCCTTTAGCAGTACATTTTAATTCTCTATTGCTGGGTTGCTCAGGGTAAATACCTAGTCCATCAGATATAGGCCTGATGACTCCTGCATCAAGAGTCTGAGTGTGTCCAATTTAAGTGTGCTCCTGTATTATATACATAATACTATCTTTGTTTAAAAGAGGCCTTTATAAAGCCAATATCATGTGAATAATTATTTTGATACTGTATGATAGTGGTGGTCTTTTGATAAAGTATTACACTGCAGCCTCTAGGCAAACAAAACAAATAAGACTGGCAAATTCATCAAAGGATTGCTCTAAAATTCTAGAAAACTCTAATGTTGTCTGTAAGTGATTATATAATGTAATCAAAAGATTATATAGCTGACTAGTGTAGCTTATTTAACCTAGCTAATTAGAGCTCTCCTCCAAAGCCCCCACCCCTATCCTCTCTCTAATCCAGTATTTAGTAAGGGCAGCATAATACCTCCAAATCCAAGATGTACCAAGGCTTGTTAGGGGGTCTACTTGTGAATACTGTATAGGTGAATTCATCTTATTGGCTCTTTGGGAGTTTACCTATCCCACTAGCTTAGCACAGTATTTGTACTTTATTGCATATATACAGCCTGTGAAAAAAGGGGGATTTTCTCTTTTACTTTTGAACCGTTTAAAAGGTTTAGATATTCAGCTCTATAATATCCCGAAATTCAGTCCTACTAATTTTATTTTACAGGGATGCAATTATGCATCAGTCAGACTAGACATGTGTAACCCACAATTTATTAATCCCATAAATTGTGACATATGATTATAATAATGCATATAATATGAGGCATAAATTCATATAACTCTATGTATGAGCGTTCACGGTCCACTGTTCACCAGATATATATTATATTTTACAAGTATTATGGACAACTCTGAGCAACCTCATGGTTTACTGACCATGAACAATGGTATATGGGGGGATTCAACTTTCTATGCATATCTGGCTCAGGAATGATGGATTTACAAACTCAGTATTACTTAATAACACTTTATTGAAAGCCCTATATCTTAGCATATCAGAAAGGTTCATTCAAGGATTCAACTCCCAGGGGTTCAGTTTTTATAGCCCACAGCATAAAACCCTTAGGAAATCGTTCAGCGGTGGTCACATTTTTAGATATAACATCAAAACTACACTGAGTAATGTTTGGATTGTCACCAAATGCTGTCTCAGTAATACTAGAATATAGTAGTTTAAGTTGACCAAAAATCAAAAACCAGGGATCCAAACTTAAGGATTTACAGGTCTTCTGTAATATAGCGTGAGGTGTAAAATTTGGTGAAAATTAATCCACAATTCTAACTTTACCCTCAGTTCATCAAAACTCATCATATTCTCTTGAAAATTACTCTGCTTTATCTTAAGAAGGTCTCTTATACAGAAAAAGGACCCTTGGCCATTTATAATTAACTCCAGCAGCTTATCCTGGCCTTCACTGAACCTCGCAAACTCCCGAAAACGTGACCAACGCTGAAGCGGTGAAAACATATTGATACAACATATAGATTAATCCACCATACACTCAATATAACTTATTGGATTACATCCCTGTTACATTTTAAGGCACATAACCTCTTCCTCTATTAAATAGAGCATAAATATACAGATTTCAGGAACATATAGGGTCCCCATCATGACATTGAAATTAATTTTGACATTTTTAAAAGATTTTGCGAATTTTGGTACCAAAGGGAAAATGTAAATAATTAGTGACAAATTACAAGAAACACATTATGGGGCATTTATATTATGTTAGTGATGGCCTATAGGTATTAAAAAAAATGAGAGCATATAGACATAACACAGTAAAAACTGACCCAACACCTTGCGAAAACCCAAAACTATTACCACTAGAACTTTTTTTTAAAATGAAATATACAGGATGCACTTGTTGGTACTTCTATAAGTTAGGGAACCATAGGGCCATCTTATGGCCAAATATGAATGACCTATGTGGGCTGTAAGAGTACCATACACACCTTATAGACTTAAATTTATCGATTCAGCGTTGGTCACACTTTCATAAATGTGCCATAAAGAAGGGGGGAAATGTCAAATAGTGAAAATATGTGGCCAGGAGGTTAGATACTAGTCCTATCTAAGTAATGATGACTGAAATTTACTAAGGCAAACATGTGTGGGTAATGTGGTGGGCCAAAAGTTGACTCGGCTTCAGCGTTGGTCACATTTTCGGGGTAAATACCTTTAATCTTGCACTGAGGGAAACCTGGCCATACAAACATGAGCAAAATAGCATAAAATGATGGGGGAAGTCATGTTCAGGATTGTAACATGCAAAAACTATGGAATCTTGCAAAAATAGTGAGTTTTGGGCATAAACACATGTAATTTTTCCACAGATTTTCACCACCCCAGCATTTGGAGGCACCAGGGGATGGTCAGAAATGGCAGAAGAGGTTCCTCAAGCATTCAAACATATAGTACACAGCCTAATCTACACATATAACCTTCATTTACAGCGAATCCTTACTAAATTCCACCAATTTGGACCGTTCTTGGCATTGTGAGCAAAATGTGACCAATGCTGAAGCTGCCGGGGAGAAGGATTGGGTTGCTCTACCAGGGCAAGCCTATGGGCGCAGCCGGTTGGAAACTTCACTCACCGATCGGTTTTACCCCCTAGCGTCCAAAATACATCGTTTTGGTACACAAAAAGCAATCTGCAGACCCCCAGACACTCCCTGATTCATGAGAATTTCATCGAATTTCCTTACCTTTGTGGGGATTTTTCACCCGAAAGTTGCTCCGGTTTCACAGCTTGAGCTCCTCTGAGTTGTTTACAAAGAGACTCGGATGTAGGTCATTTCTGCCGGTAAAAGGAAGTCGTTTTTCTTCCCCGTGCTGATTTCAGCATGAAAGTGTGACTAACGCTGAAGCAAACGAAGAACCCCTCATTATGGCCAGCCTGTGAAACCTTTCTTCGTTTTTAACTTCTATGTTGAGAAAATACAGGTTTTGACGTAGTTTGGGTGGAATAATTATAGAAATGACCAGTATTTGTTGATTAATTGAGGAAAATGACCACTCAGTGTTATGTTGATGGCTGTGGTGATGTGAGGTTCTGAGGTAGCGCCAATTTTTTTTCTGCCCAATAGACCCCTATAAGGAAGCATTTCATGGTGGATATTTATAAGAATTAAGGTAGAATTTTAGCAGGCTACCCAATGTACTTTTATTATATGCCTAGTTGGCAGAAAACCAGTAGGCCCTCCCGCGGAAAATTTTCAAAATCAATCAACTCCGAAAGACATTGAAATATTAGCTAATAGGTACCCCTTATGGAAAAAATAAATTAGGATGTCCTAGAAATGATTTATCATATAATACATGACCTTGAACATAGAGGAAAAGATGAAAAATTTGTTGGTGAATTTTCACCTTTGAAGGCCTAGGATTAGAATAAAGAAGAATGGTGCTTTAAATATTTTGCTGTAGCTCCCAGAAGCCAAAAAGGGCCAAATACATCATAAGTTGAATCCCCCCATATATAAATGTGTAAGGACAATTCAGTGTGACCTGATGGTCCACTGGCCAAGAACAATAGTGTATATAAATGTTAAAGGACAATTCAGTAGGACCTCATGGTCCACTGACCATCATACATGAACAATAGGCACTAGGTGTCACACATCATGAACTTCTGGCCACGCTGACGCAGCCACACAATGCCTTAGTGCAAATAAAGACCCATGTGCGGAAAGGTTAGTGCTTGGCACACCCCATGACCTTAATCCAGTGTCAAGTCACCCAATATTAGCACAGTTACGCCACTGAGAATGTTTGCAGCTCTCATGGCGCCACACACCGGGAAATGCAACCTGTGTGCATGCACGGCACACAGCAGATAGCTGACACATAGCTAGACATGCTACGCGCATATGGACCACATATGGAGACATACCAAAGTCTGAGACAATAAAGCCGCCTGCCAGGGATATAGGGGCACCCATTAAACTCTGGTAACATCGAAGACTAATGGACTAATGAGCAGTGGCAACTCCAGATGTCACTGGCGCCAATATGTCTACCAGTGGGAAGCCAAGGCAGGGGGATATAAGCCTGCCTGTTGCTCCCTTGAAGGCAGTAACCAGTGGGACACCATCAAGACACCATCTCCAGTTCAGCACTCCAGGGCCTGCAACCCATAGTCCTCCTGCCACAAGGACTCTTCTCTGGGACTTAGACTATGCCAATCTGGCATAGGACTAAACCCCACTAGTGGCCGGAGGCTATGCCCAATAGACTATCTACAAGAGGGTAAAGTTATTTATATTTATATTACCTCTCCATCAGCAGGCCTGGAGCTAGGTTGTGTGAACCCATCTAGAACCTACATTGGACAGTGTCTTATATTGATATATGTGAAAACATTACTATCATTACCATTTCTATGTGTGGAACACTTGTGTATTCACATTGTATTATTAATCCATAACTACTGCCAAGCTTGAATAAACCAGTGATAACTGGAACCAATCTAGAGTTTGAACTTATATAAACCACTAGTCATATGAGTACTCTCATCAACTTGATCATGCACATAATTCTTGTATGGCACATGCATGACCTATCAATAAGGGGTGTACTTGTCGGTACTTCATAGGTAAATTTGTTGGCCATTTGGGAGTTTATTTTGGCATTTTAGTGTGCCTTTTGGGATTTTTAGGAATCTATCCCATGAGCTTAGCATGAATGGACTACTGGTGAGGTATTGCATTCATGCAGCATGTGGATGATTCTCTATTTTTGAACCTTTTAACTCACAAATCCAGACCTTACTTAATTTATTTTACAAGGCTGCATTCATGCATCAGTCACACCTACTAATTTAATTTTACAGGGATGCATATTTTACAGGGATGCATAAAATTATGCATCTGTTAGGCCAGACATGCATGACTTATAAAAAAAAAGACTAATCAATATTGTATCATTTGAAGCAGTTCTAGTGAGCTCACCCACAAGCATCCTTCTTTCTCTGGGGACAAGTTTACAACCAACAGAAAGTGGCTTTACCTAGCCCTACCTAAAAACAATAGGGCGATAATGGGGGAATTATCCCTTTGCAGTTGATCATGAAAACCTGCTATAGGCTGGTCGGTGAAGTGTGTAAAGCATTTAATGCGGGATGGGCATGTTATAGAGAACAGTAATAGTGTGCCAGATTGATGGTTTAGCATAGAATAAAAGCAACCTACATATTCACATTAAAACAATGGCATAGTGAGAAGGAAAAAATGAATAGTTGCTCATTTTGAGGAGCACGAGTGCACGAGAAGGGTTGGTGATTGGAATACAGGTACATAAAGAATAGCATCTAATTACACCCTTTGATAAAAAATTTGCTCTTCGAGAGTAGAATCGAGACAGTACTATTCCACATATGTTTGGGACAAAGTACAAGCAAATTACTTTTCAGATCTAATCATTCTCTATCTCCTCTACTTTAGGTTCTGACTCTGAATGGGATTTTCCCACAAGCTCTCTATTAAAATTGGGACTGTAGAATGTTTGATTTGAAAACATTTTAATTTTTTTAACTTGGAAGTGAATCTGAGTTAAAACAATATGGGTTGTGTATTTAAGTGGAAGTGAGACAGAAAACTGACTCCATGTTTGTTTAACACCAGGGATGTGAATAAGTTTGTGAAGTTTCACATATGGCATGGATCACAAGAGAATGACAAATGTGAGCCATGCTTTCTCTGCGTGCCATTAAGATCATATGTAATAGATCCAGTATGGCCTGTTTCCAATATTAGCTTTATCTCAGTGCTCCAGGTTGTTCCTATAAAGATTTGCTACATACACTGTGTTAAAAGCAGACATGAAGCAATATCTGTACACAGACATTCTGTCATGAGATATGAGGTGGCAACACAGCGCAATAGTAACCTCATATTTCACCACCCGCAGACTATGTCCATCTAACAGAGTCAGTTTTTGGGCAAAAATAAGGAACTAATGTTTTCCCCTTGCTACCAAAGAAAAAATAAATGGCCAAAACCTTATTCATTTTATCTGGGATATCCCCCCTGGGGTAGAGAATTTTTTTGTAACAGTTGGGGGTCCATGCATTATCTTTTGTGATCACTGGGTGCATAAATCCTTTGGTGTAATCATCTTGAGGACATGTCTATGACCTTTTTCGGATTGTTTTGCACCATGAAAGACACTATGGATGGACTAATAAAATTTACCAGGTAGAGACCTTACATGTACCTATGTAGCCCACAAAAAAAGAAATTGAATCTGCCTGTTAGACTGTATGTCCTAGAGGCTATGATATATGGTTTTGGGGTAGTTTACACAAGGACACGTCTACGACCATACATGAACTCATAGCTGCTAGGTATCTTATATTTAACTATCCTTTTTACGTGGGCCTTAGACCTTTATATGACAGCAAAAAGCCCTGTAAGTTTGATTAATAGATTCCACATAGATCTAGAGATATCATAAGAAAAGTATTGACGACACGCCTATGGCTAAGGACACATCTACGACCATGGACATGTCTACAGTTATATTGCAAGATGCTTGATACTTGAGTGTCCTTGTTATGTGTGAATTATACCTTGATATGAAAGGAACATTGAATGTTAATGAGATTATTCTGTCTTAATGCAACTCTGAGCTATGACACTGAATACAAATGCAACGACACGTCTACGACCAGGGACACATCTATGACCATACATGAAGTCATACAGCAAGCTGCCTTGTATTCAAGTAAAACCATTATATGCTAGTTGTTCCTTGATATCAAAGGAACATTGCATGTACTGAGGATATTCTGCCTAACTGCAACTCTGAGCTATGGCATTGAATATATAGTGCATGGACACGTCTACAACCATGTAATAAGGCATTGTACTGTGGGCATCCTATGAAATATATTTAACCTTCCCTCATATATGGGCACTGTAGCCCAACATGTGTACATTATATACACAAAAGGATTTTACCATACTGCAAAATTCTTTTGGGCCCCTCTGACCTGCCATTTGACGATGACCCATGACTTTTGATCATATACTATTTCAAAACTGTCATCTTCTAATAAAGTGGAACTTTTTGTCAAGAAGAAAAGAAGGCCCTTACATTAGATTACTTCTACTCAGACCTTCAAATGAATGCAGACCAGCCTGCTGGTATTGATCCTCCTCGTTGGTTAGTAAAAGTGTGGGCAGGTTTGAGTGAGTCTTAGAAACCTGCCTCTAATTAAGTGCCTCTAATTGCAACTGGTATACCTTCCCACCTCAATACAGAGGTCCTGACAGTTCATATCTCTATTGCTTTGAGATTTCTGAAATAACTGAATTGTCAACTGAGAAACTGCTTCTTTGAAGAAAGGATAATATGCAGTTATACGATTTTTACCTGGGCTAAGTATGGATTGATGACACCTTTTCACCCTCTCCAACACAGGTCTGCTGAATGGGGGTTCAGTGTAACAGTGTATTTTAACCCTTTAATGACCCACTAGTGCAGGCGTGCATTATGCATGGCCAACCAATAAAGTGCTAGCAAGTCTGCTTGCCAGCACTTCATTGGTGCATCATGCATCGTGCAAATGATATAATGAATATCTGTATCAAAATGTTGTTATAACTGGAGTATATAAATTATAAACAATAACATACTCAAAAAGCAGAGCACAAACTACAATGTGTTCCTCATTCACCATTACTCACTGCAACATCAAAGCATTCTCTCATTTTATCCAAAAATAGCGGCGGTGGTTAAAAACAGGGCTATTTGCCAATTATTAACCCTTCAATGACTGCATGGGGTTTTGATGTGTAAAATATCTGACTTTGTTATACTAACATGATACATGCTGGCTAATAAAACACTGGCTTGTCTATGATACATCATGAAAACCTCAAAGGGTCGATACACTTGAGGAGGGTCAGCATGATGCATCAACAAAGTACCATTGAGTAATCCACTAATGCTAAAGCATCAAGGTAATAGGAAACACAATACAATTGATGAACATTGCTATCCTTAAAGGGCTAACCCATTTGTAGTGGATTATCAAATCATACCCATTGGTCATCATGATACAGGGATCCAGTCTACATTAGTGGATCATGCTGACCTTGCTGAACTGAGGGTTTGAACAAATTTGCTAATCTCCTGATGCACCAACCTTGTGAGTGAGTTGACTCGCCATCACTGCCTAAGATATATAAAACATTAGGAAACACACTGTCCTTGAGTGGTTTACAAGCCATGATGTGTGTGTTAATGATGATAGATTGTGTTGACACAGACTGAGTTGGTGATATCACACCCCATGCTATAGACACTGATATCATAGTGAACACATTTAGAAGTGGTAAATTTAATCAACAGCTCTTAATCATCAATGATTGAAGTTGCCTTATTCAGTATTGATCTTTTTTTTCGACAAGGGATGTCATTCAAGTTCAGTTTCACTGTCACTTTGGACAATTGACAAATAAAAACAGAAGCTAAAAATACCATATTCTTGCAAAATATTATAGATGTTCCCCTGAACCATACTATGAAATACTATTCACTATTATCCTCCCAATAATCACTTGATTTGAAATTGAAGTGACATGTATATGACTTTATGAAATACATATGCAATGCTCTATTAGGATATTCAGGAAGCAGGGCAGCTTTACAGACCCATTGCAATAATGTTATCTGGGGCTTTTCTTAGCTAAATCTATAATTGCTGTTTATCTGCGGTAGGGATAGATGCTCTCTTGACGATTTATTTACCCTTGTTTCTAAACAAACTTTGTTCTGCCAAATTCTATTCGCAAGTTCTTCAATCCTTGCAATAATCTCCCTTGATTTCTGTTGGTTTCTCTTATGTTGCCTCACCCCATCGCAACATCTTTGCTGACCATGAATGTACAGCTGAGAAATTGAATACAGGTCTATGGCCTCACTGCAGGATTTCCAATTGTGTCCTGCCACCGATGGTGCAAAAGATCTGCCTTTTTTCTACTTAACTTACTGTGGGCCTCTCATTAGGTAAACCCTTTGAGGATCACACAATACTGACAACTCATTGTCATAGATGTACATAATGTCAATCAAACCCTGTAGATCCTAAACTGGTGCTGCATCAGAATGTTATGTAAGAGCTCAAGAACTAAAAAGTGATGATATCCAGTCATCAAAACTTAACGGATTAGGCTGCAATCATAGCAATAGGTCTTAATAGCAACTCACAGAAATATTGATTAATGTATTATTTTTTTTATTTTAAAACATGCATAAGGTCCTGCTGACTACAGTACCCAACTGTTCAAAATAATGCATCAATGTATCAATGCAGAACCAGCCAGTTATTTCACCAACAGTTTGAACTAGGAGGCGTGAACAGCAAGGCCTTTGAAGAGTCAGCCATACAACCCCCGCCCAATACTACACGAGGTTGATGCAGTAGAATACCACCATACCTTAGATTCTTTACTCCTGCTGATTCTCTTCGATATTCTTTTGGTTTACCTTCTTTGGCCTTACCTTACCGACCCCTGAGCATGGTTTCCAGCCATCGAAAGACAGCTGAGAAATTGAATACAGCTTGGAGGCCTCACTGGAGGCTTCCTTAATTATGTCCTGCCACCAGTGCTGGAAAGGTGTGCCTTTTTCTACTTGACTTGATAAGGGCTGGGCCTCCCTTTAGGAAACCTTTTAAGGGCCACATATTATTGTTGAAACTTTGTGTTCCATGCAGTAAAAAAATGGCACATTCCTTGTCCCAAAGTTGCCAGAGATCTGTTGGTATTTCAAGGAGATTCTTTGTATATTTGAGTACTGCCATACTGCCACCTGGGGCTTCTTGTAAAAAAACTACACTAGTTCAGTGCTTTACAATTACGATGGTCCACTGTTCTGTTTTACAAGGATCCCTGGTAGATTCAACAGTTATTATTTACAATGTGGTGTTTTGTCAGCATGATGTACATGTATAAATGCAGACCTGTTGAGTTATGTTGATAGAGTTCCAAAGTCTTGGTATAATGTGCCAATACGGTGTTAGCCTGGACACTCGAGCCCAGCACTTCATTGGTACTGCAGCCTTGAAGACATCCACATAAGGCACTTTAAGGGTTAAGGCACAGTCACAGAACTGTCCAGAGATGCTGTAGGTTAAGATTAAGCTGAACAGTGTTGACGTGGTGACAGAGTTCTTTCAACTGATTGTACTACTGGGTAACTTAAGGCTTAGCAGAAACATGCCATTTTCAACCTCTTCTTCATCTCCTAAGCAAAGGAATTGACTATATGCCAGTCATTTTTATGACTGAGATTGAGAAAGTACAGCCTTTTGCTTGGTCAGGTGAGATTCCTTTGTCACTATAAGTCTTTCCAAAGAATGATATGAAGGCAGACTTTATCATGCACTTGGTAAAGTTGAACACAGGTCTATTCCCCTTTGCAGCATCTATGACAGCTATGAGATGTTTGGTGTGTTTTTCCTTGGTACATCTGAACACACAAATATCATCAACTAGCTATTCCCACCCACCTTTCAGGTTCTCTAATTAAATCCATCCAGCAGGAAGATATCCTGACTGATATAGAGACCAAAATGCAACCTTTTGAAGCAATACCTTCAAAAAGGTGTTCTGAAGATGGTGAAAAGTTGACTATTCTTATCAAGGGGTACGTTCCAGTAGCCCGCTCTGTCAAGCTAACTAAAAAAGGGAGGGTAATAACTGGTGAAAGCACCTCCTGGTGGTGCATGGACCTTGCCTGTTTTGGGTTACAATGTCCTGAAACTGGAGTGGTAGGTAGTAGCACTCAGGGGTGACACCTAGTAGGGGTTATTAGAAGTTGGTGACGGTGGTGCTGCCTGTTGATAGAACAGCCTAATGAAGACGAAGTGAGTTACAAGCAGGTCACCCTCATTCTCACACCCAGCCAATGGGAGAGCTCGTAACAAATGTGCTCAATGAGCACTGGCATTCTGATAGTGAGGCCCAATTAGAATTGGGAAGCCGGTTGGTATATTGTTTTGTTGAGAGTGCTGTTTATTTCGGTCATCAGGAACATGGCCATGGAAAATTTGCAAAAATAAATTGTTCAGACATGTCTCCTTTCAAGGGCTAGAAGAATGCTAAAAGAATCCTGTTGAGCTAAGGGTAAAATTATTCTCACAATCTCTACAGACTGAAATGCCTTGTGTATGCAGAACACAAAGGAGAGAATAAGGGTGAATTTATAGGCATAACCATGCTACATTAGTGAAAACAGGGACTACAGACCTACAATCAGTCATTAGGACTTGGTTGACTGGGTGTATAATTACAATGTTAGAATGTGCCAGGATGACAGCTGTTCCTGCAACTCCTGATAGGGTGATGTATATTCCCAAAGCTATGGACTTTCATAGGCGATAGATTAGAGGTGTTTGAGTTTTAGGACAAAACTCTGGTCCTGTCTAAGCACTGTCTACACACAGTAAATTACCTGTTGGAATCTCATCAGAAATAAATGTAATCCTCAAATCCTAGACACCTTATGCTGACCCTAAGGGGTCCACCTATCATCAAAGTTGCCTAATAGAACCAGAACATAAAAGGGAGATTATAGACTGATCTATGGTGTTATTATGCAACATCAGTAAGGATAGTGACAGGAGGGCTGTAATCAATATTACGCCAATAGCGTCTTCATATCTTATACTTATAGCATGGGTGTAAGAACAGATGTAGGATATGCCATGATGGTCATCAGTTCTGACACTTTTGACAAATTAGTCCCATTACTAGTTTGATAATCATTTCTGAACTTCGAAATATGAGATGGGAGGAAATGATGCAGACCTAAGATGATCTGATACCCTTCTTCAATCTTGATGCACTGATTCAGTACCGCCAAGTGGCAGGAGAGTCATCAGTAGTTTTTCCAGTATCATGTGACCAAGAAATAATGAACCTTGAGGCATCATTTTGCCTTCCAAGTGTTAACCCTCATCTAGCTGCAAACTGACAACCAGTGGAAATTGGCTTTACCAGGCATTACTTAGACACAGTAGTTGCTCATGAACAGCCCATTTAGACTGGCTAGTGAAGTGTGTAAAGTATTTAGCTTTGAATGTACAAGCTACTTTTAAGAACAAGTAATAGAGTACTAGACCGTGGTTTAGCATAGGAAAGCAGCTACCTTTGTATGCATATTAAAGTAATATGGATTGCAAGGAAGATGGCCATTTTCCATGGGTATGGCCAGGAAACCTGCCCCAGCTCCATGTTACACTCACACTAAGGAGGGGCCTGGTAGATGGATGAGTGATAATGGAGGATAATGGGAGGTGATGATCTCAGAGCTACAACAGATTTTATGTATGGCATTGATGCATAAATATCTTAAGCAGGAAATATTTTTCTATTGCTGGATTGGTAAGAGTGCTTATAAGGTCCATGTGCATATAAAGCATGATGCATCTATATAGGCTTGGTGACTCCTGCATCAAGGCTGCATTCATGACCAACAGGTTAAAGCAGCTGAGTGTTCTTCTAGCATTAAAGGGTTAATTGATGCTAAGGGTGAGGTGGACCACTCCTTATCTTACATAGCTTATGGGTAGTACTAGGTATCTGCATTTATTTGTAAGACACAACGAATGGTTTAAAAGAAGAGGTCACACTGTTGGTTACTGCACTTGGAAGATGAGGTTGAGTGTGTCCAGTTTAACTGAGCCCCTGAGTTCTATTTGATTTCATCCTTGTTTTTAAAAAGGCCATCTATAACACCATTGGAATGTAAATGTTTGTGATGCTGTGAACAGTGTGTAATAATCATGGGACAGGGTTTCTTAACAAGCTGCTAGAATGGAGCTTCTAGGCAAACAAAGACCAATAATACTGTCAAATATACCATGAAATTGGACTAAAATCATGCTTTGGAAATGTCATCTTTATGTTGCTATCTGCAAAAAGATTCCTTTGATTACTAATCACAAAATGTTAGGCTGACTAACACAGCTTGTTTACACCCTTTTCTTTACTGACAATCCCAGAGGGTTATTTCTTAACATACAACGACTGCACCCTCCAAGCCGTAGTAAAATCCTGTAGAAATGGCATTGATATTCAAAGTCATAGGGCTGTATACAGTCGTAGTGTCTTAAGAAACGGCCTTCTGCACCCTAATGATATTCTATTATACATCGTACATGATTAAAAAAAAGGGCTTTTTTGTTCTCTTAAGAGTATGTTTAATCCTCTGTGCATTTGAGACATGAATACAATGCCATTCTGTTAGTATTGAGTTGATACATTTCTAATGGATCTTTTCACTCATGAATGCTGATTTGTCGAAAATAGTAAATGAATGAGAAATCATGATCCATTATTAAAGGGTACAATTATTACCAACGGCTTTGTAAACAGTGTATGGACCCCAAACAATAGGGAGGTTGTAGACTAAAGTATGGGCATAATTATGCTTTGTTAGCATTTGTAGTAACAGGAGCATTATAATCATTCATTAGGACCACAGTGACTGCTTCAAGCGTGGGCGTATAAATGTAAGGGGAGTATATGCTATGATGCTCATCATTTCTGTTATTACTGACAGGTGCTTCATTTTCCTAGAGCTATACCCTTCATGATAAACATATAGGAGCTTCTGCTGTGTCAGCTAATTGCTTAATGCAGGAAACCACTTGTTCCAATTTCTCCTAAAAAATCTAAATTCTTATAACATGTGAGGAAATGAATCAGAAGAAGAATTAAGATTACCTAACAATAACCAGACATATTTACATGTATCTCAAATGATTTCCACATAACATTGAACAAGAGCTTGAATTTACTAAAGAGACCTGAGCAGGAAATGCATGCCAGGGTTATAACTGACAGTTTGAGGTTCAGCTCCTGCTAGACAATAAACCAATGATAGTGCACTGACACTTTGTTTCATTGTCTAAAGTGTGACGAGAATTGTGTAATTATTTTGTTAAATTCTGAAACCCCTCCAGCACTCTTCAACATATAAAAACTGCCTCACTAATCAGAGCTTTCCTCCAGAGCCATAACCCCCATCCTCTTTCTAATTGAGTATTGACCTAGTAAGGGCAGCATAACGCCTACAAATCTATGATGACTGTACCAAGGCATGTTTTAAAAGGGGTCTACTTGAGAGTACTACATAGTTAGATTTATCGTGTGAGCCTTTGGGAGGTTCTCACATGCTCAACATGTTTCATGAATGCAGTAGTGCTGACTTGACATGTATTACCTACCAAAAATGACTTATCGAAACTGTTTGGTTTGAAGCTGTTCTAGTAAGCTCCCTCACAAGCATCATTTTTCTACTTTGTTGACGTTTTTTGCTAAGTGGGTTTGCATGATAAAGGAAGATGAACATGGAGACAAGATGCACCCCCTAGTGCGCCAGAAGCAGCCAGCTAGAGACAAACTGCCAATGAACAGAAATTGGCATTACCTACCCCTACCTAGACACAATAGAGTGCTAATGGGAGAATTACCTCTTGGAAGTTGATAATAAGAACACTGAACAGGAAGTTCAAAAGGTGGAGTTTTATTAAACTAACACGAGTAAATACGGTATATGATAAACATGTAACTAAACAAATGATATACTGTTTTGTATCTAAGAGTTGAATATGTAAATGAGGTAAGGCACTAACTTGTACAGTGTGTAACCAGCAATGGATAAATGTTCAGAGTCCATAGTATAAAGTTTGAGTATAATATATAGGGTAAGTCTACATATCAAGGTGCAAATAAGTCTCTGAGGCACTTTGAGACTAAAGGGTATGTTGGCTCGGTACATAAGGTTTCATACCAGAAGTGGATGACCAGGTGCCATGATGTGAGGCAGCCTGTTTGTCACATCCACTAAATAGAGCCGATTGAAGACCACCTCTTCTGAGAGAGTGGTGTGAGAAATCCATGGCATATGGGCACTCAATGTCTAAGGGTGTGGCTCTGCAAATGTTGTTGAGTTGGAGAGGGGTAAGAGGTAGTCCTGAGGGATGAGTGAAAGCTGGAGCAAACTGAGATGATTGTATATAGTTTACATATTCTACCCAGGCTTTAGTAGGGCAGGCTGGAGATGACAGGATGGAGGGTAGGGATACCACTACCGGGGCACCTCTTGGTCCAATAGTTTTTGATGAGCGTATCACTATATTAATACCGGTTTCAGTCAGTATTACGTCTCTGCTGAGTAAGGTGTGGCCAGACCACATTGAGGCAGTGGTGGTGAGGAGATTAGAAACTCTAAGGAAGGCAAAGAAGCCCATTTTGCTGACAATCTCAGCACACTAGGGCTTTTTCGTAAAGTGGCAAATCATTAATCATACATGATAGATAAAGAAGTAATTTTCCCTCTACCTTTAAGAGTGTGTTAAGTCCTTTGTGCAATTGGAGCATGAATATAGTATGATTGCCTTTGTATTGGGTTGATACATTTCTAATTAGAGAGTGCAACTATTACCAAAGGCTTTCCAGACAGTGTAAGGACCCAAAACAACAGTTATAGACTAATGTATCAGCATAATTATGCTTTGCCACTGTTAGCCTTTGTAGTGACAAGATCCTTCATTTATTTTTTTCCAAAGTGGCTCTGTGTAATTTACTCCCTCGCTGGGAGTATGAATGTAAAGTTAGCATATGCCATGATGACCATCATTCGAGTAACTTTTGACAGACAGCATCCTGTTCCTAGAGCAATACCTTTATAGTAAATGTACAGGAATCCAGCGTGTGTGTCTTCAGATATTGCTGTGACAGCTAACCAGCTAGCAGCTCCAACCCCCTGTAGGAAACCAACTTATAACATACAGCAATCACTAGTCTAGAGTGTGGAGAGCATTGGGTAATTCTCTTGTTAGATTCTGAAAGCCCTCATGCGCTCTTCAACCTAAACAATGCCTGGCTAATCAGAGCTTTCCTCCATAGCCCCCACCTCCATTCTCTCTCTAATCAAGTATTCACCTAGTAAGGGCAGAATAATGCCTTCAAATCCATTATGTACCAAAGCATGTTTCAAAAAGGATCTTCTTGCATGTACTGCATAGGTTGATTTATCATTTTGGCCTTTAGAGAGTTCATGTTCAGCATGATTTATTAATACAGTACTGGCAATGTATTGCATTTATAAAGCCTGTGAACAAAGGGGATTTATTTTGTGTTTTTCCTTTTACTTTTGACCCATTTGGTCAGCTCCATTTTATCCCGAAATTCAGACCTTCTAATTCTATTTGACAGGGATCATTCCATGCATCAGTCAGAGTAGATATGCATGGCCCATTAAAAAAGATTCATCAAGTTTGTTTCATTTGAAGCAGTTCTAGTAAGCTTGATCATAAGTATAATTTTTTCTACTTTTTTGACATTTTTGCCAAGTGGGTTTGCATGATAAAGGAACATGAACCTGTAGATATCTTGAAGCCCCTAATTGGATGCCATCTTCCACCTGGGGACAAACTTACAACCAACCAAAATTGGCATTACCGGGCACTACCGGACACAATAGGCTGATAATGGGGGAATTACCTCTTGTCAGTTGATCATGGAGAGCTCCTATAGGCTGGTGAAGTGTGTAAATCATTTAGTGGTTGATGGGTATGTAATAGAGACCTTTTATGGTGTGCTAGGTTGGTGGTTTAGCATAGGATAAAAGCCACCTATGTATTCCTAATAAAGTAAAGGCAAAGTGAGGGAATAAAACGGGAGATTTTTTAGCTAGGTGCATGGCAGGGGTTGCTGGTTGGAATAAAAGTAATCATGAATAGCATAAAAATTTACCTTTCAAAAGTGAAATGGTGATTGGCATATTATATATTTTTGATGATATATGAGCAAAATTTATTCAGATCTAATCAGCACTGTCTTGGTCTATATTTCTGATTCTAAATAGGGTTTCGCACATGCTGTCTTTCGAAACTTGGACTATTTGAATTGAAAACATCATAATGTTTTCACTAGGGAATGTATTTGAGTTTATCTAGCAATCCAAATCAAACTACTGTTCTGTGTATTTAAGGTCAAGTGAGACAGAAAAGTAACTCCATGTTTGTTTAATGACACGCATATGACTAGGTGTGTGAAGGTTCAAAATCAATAGTGGTTTGATAATTAATTCCGAGTTGGGAAATTTGTCTACTCTACTAGTTCAATGTAGCTTGCAAATGCATTCTCACAAATCACTCTGTGTCAAACAATACAAGAATCAGAAATCAAGATATGGTGAGCATCTTGGTGATATTCAAAATGGATAACAGTTGTAACAGTGATAAAAGTACAAATAAGGGCATGAGGTTTATGCATCTAAATTGTCAAAGTTTCTATGCTAAAAGATATCACTGTAAAAAGTATTTCAAGACTTTGATGTAATATCTTTATCAGAATCCTGGCTAAATAAAAACCATGATACAAGCATGACACATTGGCAGCACAAAAAGTCTTCCAGACTAGACAGAACATGTAAGAGGGGAAGTGGAGTGTTGTGCTATCTCTTAGAGAAATTAGCTCCCTACAGCAATATTGTGCCTGAACTAACAGTTGCAAACCTGGACATTGAATGCCTCACTATCAAAAAGCCAAATTTATGATGTTTTGCACAGTCTACCATCTGCCAAAATGAGCAGAAAATGCACAAGGTGACATCTTCATAATGGGAGATCTGAAAATTGATGTCAGGAAAGTGGATTCACCTAAATATAAATGATTGCTAGCCAACTGCAGGTTGAACGGTTGGTCACTACTTATAGACAATATAACAAGGTTGAACAAAAAAGGAGGATCAGCTATTGATAACATAATTACAAATAGTATATACATTATGGAATATGGGGTTATCTATAGGTTGATTAGTGATCATCTTCCAATTTTCTGTGTAAGGAAGAAACAACCAGAGAAATATGTGACTAAAAAGGTCACAGGTCGGTCATACAGAAGGTATGACAAAATTGAACTGAAATATTGCGTGATTGAACAAGACTGGTATCTGTTCTATATGTTGCAAACAGTTGAAGAGAAGTGGGATTTTATTGTTACTGCAATGACTGCTTATCTAGATGAAAAATGCCCAATGAGAAGCTTCACCTTCAAAGACTATTAAAAAGAATGGATGGATAATGAAGTCTTGGAAGCAATGCAAGATCGGGATGACTTAGCCATTAAACATAAGAGGTTCCCATCTGACTTACTGTGGCATGAATTGACAGATACCAGAAAATATGTAGATGATCTCATGAAATAAAAAAGTCCAACATTATCACAGATAAACTGAATAGCTGTGAAAAAATTCCAAATGACTTTTGGAAACAAATGAATGGTCTATTGAAAATACCAAAAGCATCAGAAACACCCAAACTCAGGGGTGATCAAACAGAAACATTTCTAGATGCAATAAAGGTATCAGAATATGCCAATAATTTCTTTGACACGATTGGAGAGGAGCTTGCTAAGGTGAAACAAAACTATGTTAAAGAGGAGTATATTTTACCAAATGGTTTAGTGTATATTGAACGAAGGAATGGCTCAGAGAAAATCAGAGTTGACCCAGAAGATGTATTAACTTTTGTCAAAGACATCAATGATAGCAAACCATTAGGTATAACATCCATTAGTACAGGAGTTATCAAGGATTGTTTTCTTGCCATTCTACCACACCTGGTAAGGCTACTTCAGACCTCTGTGGATCAAGCAATGTTTCCTGTAGAATGGGGGAGAAGTAGCTTAAACTACTTCCAAAGTCTGGTGATCTGACCAGCATTAAAAACTGGAGACCAATCAGCATCTTACCACTTGTAGGTAAGATTATTGAATCACACAATTTGTTGTCAAAGATTCAATATGGGTATAGGAAGAACAGAGGTACCGGGGACGCAGTGTTCGCCTTTGTGTCTGACCTTTTTAAATATAAAGATGTATCACATGCAACTGCCGCCTGTTTCATTGATATGCAGAAGGCATTTGACTCTGTTGACCATAATCTTCTATTACAGAAGATTTAGAAAGCTGGTTTTCATTACAGTACTTTGTCTTGGCTCAGGAGTTACCTACAAAATCTTACTATCCAAACAGTGTTAGAAGGTACTGCATCAAATGAAGAAAAGCTCACTTTGGAGTTCCTCAGGGTTCAGTATTAGGAGCATTGCTATTCATTCTTTTCTTAAATGATATTACAAAGGAGATATAGTTCTCAAGTATTATCATGTATGCAAGTGACATTGTACTTTATTCTTAAGAAAAGAGAGACAGGATGGCAGCGAGAAGTTTGCAAGTTCACTTGAATATAATTGGGCAATGGTGTTATGAAAACCTCATGACTATTGATGTTGATAAAACACAGTATATGTGGTTCTCCTCACCTCAGAGAGTACCAACCTTGCAGAACCTAGATGTTAACATAAATGGTAAAAAGCTGAGGGTGGTCAACAAGTATACATATCTAGGGGTAGTCTTTGATAAGAATCTAACCATGGTTCCTTTTCTAAATGACAGAATCAGGAAGGCTGCTGCTTCCATTTTCAAGTTAGCTATCTCAGGCATCTGCTGACAGAAAAAGCAAGCATACAAATGTACAGACAGTGTATACTCCCAATATTTTACTATTGTTGTGTTCTCACAACAATAGCAAATGTCACAGAAGTTGGAAGACTACAAGTTATGCTAAGGATATGTATTAAGGTAAAGATAGGAGATGAATCTGTTAGAGGACTGCATGCAAGATGCGAAGTTCCAATGCTTGAGGCAAGGCAAAAAGAGTCACTAACTTCTTTAATGTACAGAAAAGCCCAGAAAAAAAGGTTGTGTTAGAAGAATGGTATGCAAGGATGAACACAAGGACAAGACAAGATGACAAGATAGTATTTTTTATGAAAGAAGGTATAGACTTCAATTATTGAAGAGGAGTCCATTGTATAGAGGACTAAAATTATGGAATGAACTGTCATGTGAGGTCCAGTACATAGAAAACAAGGAACAATTCAAAAGAGAGATAAAGAAAAGGAATGGTGCAGTTATGAAGGAGGTCGGATTTAGAAGATATTGAATTTATTTCTTAGCACACTCATGCCCATTACATTTTAGCTACCTATTTGATGATGCATAGCTATGAAACAGAGTGTTTCCGTCTTTCCTAGCTTTTACATAGAGTAAAAGAATTGGTTATTTCATCATCATCAAATGTAAATAACTCATATTTCATACTGTTCATTATAAAAATGTTCTTATCATGGCAGGCAGAAAACCTTAGATACCCACTGTATACTTATGTACGCCTAGTAGAACACCAGCAATTTTACCATGTATGATTGTAGCATGAATGTAAGTGTTTTCTAGTATCAATGTAAACAATATACATTTTTTGCATGAAACAAAGAAAGACTATCTTATCAGTTCTGTATCCTGTTAAAATATTGTAAATCACCCTGTGTAGTTACAATAAATGCCTATTATAAAGGACATGAAAAAGATTTTAAAGAAAATGACACGGATCACTGTAGAATAATAAAAATGAGCCGTGCATTTTTCACACCTCCATCAGAAGCTTAGGTAGAAGAGATCCAGTAGAGCCATTTTCCAATATTAATTTAGCTTTATCCCAGTGCTGGAGGTTGTTTCTATGAAGTATAAATACTTCCAAGACACGGCATTGAAAGCAGACATGAGGCCATATATCTGTACACAGACTTTGTGTCATGAGATTCTGTCATGAGACATTCTGGCACGAGATGTGAGGTGGCAACAGGGCAACATAGTAACCTTGAACTTCATCACCAGCAGGTAATATGCACACTTTAAAAGGAATGTTGGCAAGCTAATGGTGGTTCTCCTACAAATTTGGGACAAAGATTTCACCATTATTTTACACAGAGTCTACAGAACACTTTGTGTTTATATATGTATGGCATTGATGCACCAATGCCTTAAGCAGTAGATATTAATTTTCTGTTGCAGGGTTGATCAGGGTACATATCTAGTCCATCAGCTATAGGCCTGATGACTCCTGCATCAAGGCTCCATTCATGACAAATGGATTAAAGCCTCCAACAAGTGTTCTTCTGGCCGTAGAGGGTTAGTTGATGCTGATAGGAGGGTGAGGTGGACCACTCCTTATCTTACAAGGTTTATGGGTAGTACAGGGTATCTGCAGATATAAATTTATAAGACAGTCAATGTTACAAGAGAATAGATCACACTGTGGGTTACTGCACTCGAAAAGGTCCTGTGAAATGAGTCTGAGTGTGTCAAATTTAAGTGTGCCACTGTTACATATCATATACATAATACTGTCTTTGTTTAAAAGAGGCCTTTATAACTGTAACGTGAATATTTTGATACTGTCCGATAGGGGCGGTCTTTTGATAATGTGTTACACTGTAGTATCTAGGCAAACAAAACCAATATTACTGGCAAATTCACCAAAGGATTACTCTAGAAAACGTTGTCTATAAGTGGTCATATGTAATCAAAATATTGTATGGCTGACTAGTGTGATCTATTTACCCTCTTATTTTCTCTTATATCTCTCCATGCTAAGGCTTATCTTTTTCTGAAATGACCAATCTTACATATAATTAAAAGAAATTTTCTCTCTACTCTTATGAGTGTGTTTAGTCCTTTGTGTAATTAGACTACCATTATTTTTGTATTGGGTTGATATATTTCTAATTAGAGATACAAGTATTACTTAAGGCTTTGTTGACAGTATAAGGACATGTTATGTGTGGGCATAACTTTGCTGTGTTAGCTTTTGTAGTGGCAGGAGCTCTATACTCATTCATTAGGACCACAGTGGCTCTGTGTAATTTAAATTACTACCAGCATGGGAATATGAATGCAAAGCGAGCATATGCCATGATGACCATCATTTCTGTAACTTTTGACAGGCTGCCTAGAGCACCACCTTTAGTAGTAAACATAAACGAGTGCTTTCCTGTATCTATTCACATTCTGCTGTGCCAGCTTATTGTTTAATACAGGAGACCACCTGTTCCAGTTTTCATTTGAATTTTGATTCCAGCCTGAAATTCTCATAACATGGGAGGAAATGAGACAGAAAGAGGTTTGAGGAAGAGATATTACTTGATGACCAACTTATAACTTTCAATAATCACATGTGTACATGAATAAGGGCATTCTCACATGATTTCCTAATATATTGAGCAAAGTAATATCTGAGATTTTGGAATTCAGTTCCTGCTAAACAAAAAAACAATAAAGGTGCACCAGCAATATGTCACATTGACTAAGGTGTGAAGAGAATTGGGTAATTCTCCTGTTAAATTCTGAAACCCCTCCAGCACTCTTCAACCTAAAAGCTGCCTCACTAATCAGAGCTTTCCTCCAGAGCCCCTACCCCCATCTTCTCTTTAATTAAGTATTAACCTAGTAAGGGCAGCATAACGCCTACAAATCCATGATGACTGTTCCAAGGCCTGTTTCAAAAGGGGTCTACTCGAGAGTTCTGCATAGGTAGATGTATCATGTGAGCCTATCGGAAGTCTATCCCATATGACCAGCATGATTCATGAATTCAGTACTGTTGATGTATTGCACTTATACAGCCTGTGAACAAATGGGGACTTTTTTATATTAGAAGCTTTTAGAGGATTAAAGTTTTCAGCTCCATTGTCTCCCAAAATTCTGACCTGCATTTTATGTACCACTTACCCTTGACATGCTTGACCTACCAAGAACAACTCATCTAGATTGTTCCATTTGAACCAGTTCCAGTAAGCTCACTCATAAGCATCATTTTTTTTTCTCCTTTTTTGATGTCTTTGCCAAGTGTGTTCACATAATAAAGGAACATGATCATGGACAACATGCACCCTATATAGTGATGGACAAGCAGCCAGCTAGAGACAAACCTACAATGAAAGAGATTGACATTGCCTACCCCTACCTACACACAATAGGGTGATAATGGGAAATTGTCTCTTGGCAGTCGATCATGAAAAGCCCCTACAGGCTGGTTGGTGAGTGTGTAGATCATTTAATTTGGGATAGGCATATTCTAGAGACCTATAGACCTAAAATAGTGTGCTAGATTGGTGGTTTAGCATGGGATAAAAGCTACCTATGTATTCATATTAAGGTAATGGCATATAGAGGAGTGAGAATTGAGGAGAACCTTGCCTATCTGGAAGAGCATGACTGCATGGCAGGGCTTGCTAGTTGAAATTCAGGTACATTATAAATAGCATTTACTTATGCCCTTTAATCAAGAAGGGCAGAAAAGTAACAGAACTATTTCACATATGTTTGCGATAAAGCACAATAAAATTACTTTTCAGATCTAATCATGCTCTATCGACATTAGGTTCAGATTCTGAATGGGATTTCCCCACAAGCTCTTTTTTAAAACTAGGACTGTTTGATCTGAAAATATTATAATGTTTTGACAAGGATGTGTATCCAAATTGATCTAGTGAGCCAAAACAAAATGGTTTGTGTCCTTATAAGTCCTTTTAACATGGACCACTGTAGAATGACAAAAATGAGCCATGTTTCCTCTATGTGCCATTAGGAGCTTAGGGAGTGGTCATTTTCTATCAACAGGGGGGGTAGTGGGTTTTCGTGTGGATGCGCTGAAATTTTTTACGCTCCCCTCGACGGCAGTCAAAATTTTTTTTGCGCTCCCCGCACCCCTCTTTGATCTATAGTAGGGTTATGACCCCCGTTGATAAATAATGACCAATCCCTTACATGAAATAGATCCAGTATGGCCTGTTTCCAATACTAGCTTTATCCCAGTGGTAGTTGCTCCTAGAGTATAAATATTTGCTAGACACACTGCATTAAAAACAGACATGAAGCCATATCTTTACAAAGACATTCCATCACGAGATATGAGTTGGCAACAGTGTCAAGGAGTAACTTCATGTACAGAGTTCCATATTCCAACAATGCAGATATGTTATTTCCAAACTCTCATCTTTTCATAAAGTGGAAAAGATGACAGTTTATTTTTAGAACCCTTTTTTTCAGGGTGGCCAGGGGCTTACCTACTGCATACCAAAGTGCAATTTGCCAAAAAAAGTGAGTGAGTGAGTGAGTAATAGATGTTTAACGCCATTTCGACAACTAAGGTCATATTCATGGCGAGAATTACATTACACAATTTCACAGGGGAATGTGTCAGTGCCCGCACATATGTGCACCACACACATCCCGAGGGGATAGGAAAGAGGAGAAATAGACCCTTTAAAATGGGCTAGGGAGGCCCGCCAAAAAAAGTAAAACTCATGTAATTTTTTTATTAAAAAAAAAAAAAAAATAGGGTCTCTGAAATTCCCTCATAGGTTGCATGGTTATGGTGCCTGTTCCATAGATTATAAGATTGTCAGTGAAATCATGGGTCATTTTCTATATTGAAACAAGCTCCTGGCCAGTATACATTCATCATGCAAATCCAATGGATCTCTAGAACTGTTGGCTGAAAATTGATGGACTTCTGTTAGATAGACTCTTCAGTAATGCATTGATGCTGAAAGATGGACATAAACATCGAGACATCACATGACTCTGAAAGGGTTGTCATCCACTGGCAGGAGACAATCCTACAGCCAACCAAAATTGGCATTACTGAGCACTACCTAGACAGAATAGGGTGATCATGGCTGAATTGCCTCTTCTCAGTTGATCATGGAGGGCTCCTACAGGATGGTCGGTGAAGTGTGTGAATCAATTTATATGGGATGGGTATGTTATAGAGACCAGAAATAGTGTGGTAAATTGGTGGTTATGCATAGAAAAAAGCTGCCTCTCTATTCATATTAAAGCAACAGCATGGTAAGGGAAAGAAATGAGGGACTTTCCAATCTGGAAGAGCATGAGTGCATGGCAGGGGTTGCTAGTTGAAATACAAGCACATCATCAATACCATTTAAATACTTCCTTTCGTTAGAATTTACCCTTCATGAATAGAATAGTGATTGACACTACTAATACATATACACTATCTTGGATGATGTACCAGCAAATCACTTTTCAGATCTAATTGCCTCTGTCCTGCTCTACATTAGGTTCTGATTCTGAATGGGGCTTTCCCCAAAAGCTGGCTTTTAAAACAGAGACTAAATTGAAAACAGTGTGCTTTTTTCACGGGAAATTTACTTGATTGATCTAGTGAGCCGAATCAAACTAGTTTGTGACTAGGTTTGTGAAATATCGAAATCTATACAACATGGATCACTGTAGAATAACAAAAATGAGCCATGTTGTATTTCTCCAAGAACCGTCAGGAGCTTAGGTAGAATAGATCCAGTGCAGCCCATTTCCAATATTAGCTTTATCCCATCGCTGTAGGTTGTTCCAACAAAGTATAAATATTTGCTTCACACACTGCCTTGAAAGCAGACATGAAGCTATATCTGTACACAGACACTCTCTCATGAGATGTGTGGTGGCAACGGGGCACAATAGTACCCTCTTATTTCAACAGCAGCATATAATGTTCATGCAATTAAACCAGTGCCATATTCCAGTGGTTTGTTATTTCTAAACCATCACCTCATTATGGTTCTGTCATCATCTTCTGTCAACATCATAATGAATGGGACAGTAAAATGCGACTCAAGGCAATATTTTTCACTCACCTAAACTTGCACAGACTGATGATTCTTAATGTAATAAATGTATAGAGGTCACAGTTGAAGAAGTTGGTATTTTCAATTATATCCCATGTGAATGTCTTCCCTCTTAGCTTTCCATAGTTTGACATCATATGTCATGTATCTAATGACACTAATTTCCCCAACCGTAATTATCAATTACAGACACTATTTGGAGCTTAAGAGAGCAAACTGAAAAAAAGGTGAAGTAACATAAAAGAAATCTGTGATATCTAATCTATGGTAATGTGTGCATGTCTAATTTGGCGTGTGCCCCATTCAGTATACTTTCAACAATCAAAGGCTGTCAAATGATTTGCAGAGTCCCCTTTCCCTATAATTATGTGAGCCATCGTTTCACTCCATAAATCCATATTAGTGATTAGTGGTTTTCCTCAGACAGCAGTTTATAGAAGCTGTGTTGGATCAGCATCACTTTGTTGGAATTCAGGTTAACTGAATATTGATTTAAATATCACCTGAGTATGTCAGAAGTGGCAGAATGATGACTATGTAAGACCTGGAGAGTGATGCACCCACATGAGTATTGGATTAATCAGAGATGACTTCAATACCCTTGTCTCTCATTCAGATTGTTCATCAGTGCTCTCACTTTCACAATCATCAATGAATGCAGAACTGTCGCCTGGTATTGATCTTCCTCTCTTAGTTAGTGAAAGTGTAGGCACGTTTTGGTTGGTCTAATAAACCACAGATTAAGTGTCTCTGATTACAAATGGCACTCCTTCCAACCTTAACACATGCACCATCACAATTCACACCTCAGAGTGTTGAATCATACATTTGTTTCCGAAGTGATAGAATTATCAATGGGGAAGCTAGTTGAGAAAAAGATAATTTGCAGTTACACGATTTCTACCTGTGCACGTTCAACACAGTATGAATTAATTACACCTTTTTTCACCTTCCCCAACCCAGCTCTAATGAATGGTGGCTAATTTTAACACTTTAATGCACACATACTGCTTTAAACTAGAATGACCTATTGCAATCATGATTCTTTATTCAATAGTAGTGAGTGAGAAATAGAGGTTTAACGCCATTTCGACAGCTAAGGTCATATTCATGGCGGGAACTACATTACAAATTTTCACAGAGGAATGTGTCAGTGCCGGTGCATATGTGCACCACACACATCCTGAGGGGATAGGAAAGAGGAGAAATAGACCCTTTTAAGTGGGCTAGGGAGGCCCGCTTCAATGGTAGTACCAGTATTCTATGAGAGCATCATCACAATCCTATGTTATAGATGCACTAATATATAATTCGAGCAAAGCGCTGTGGTAGTTCGAATGAGTGACTTCCTTGAAAACCATCATATTAAGACGACACATAATCCTTGGTCGCTCACTAATTGTACTCATTCTTTACTTTGACCTGAAGGTTTGGCATGATACACAACCAAGTGCTGGTGAGGACACTCATCAGCAATGCATTTGTGCATCATGACAACTCGACAACACAGACTTGGAGCCTGCGCTGGGCATCTGTGGTCTGTACAACTACCTTATGTAGTGGGAGAGTAGTGGGAGCGGAATTCAGGGGTAGGTATCCAGCCTACATGCAGCCTTTAAAGCATTCAGTAGTTCCTGTATTGCCCACTGGTGGCGCCTTGTGCCTCACTTCCTGCTTTGTGTGGCAGTGATAATTAGTTACCGGCCTTACTAACTAGTTGCCTTTTTAACGGCCGTACGTGAGGATAGCACCGACAGACTAGTCTGTGGGCAGCATAGACTTAAACCCCTGGAGGAACACATAATGCCATATTATGTTTTTGTAGGCGCACTTTTATAAAGACAATAGACAACTCCTTCTTCACATCTTGACTGTCTGCTGTCTATAATGCACTCAGATGCATTCATGCATTATAGAACAACAGACAGTCGAGATGTGAAGAATGTCGTTGTCCATTCTCTAAATCATGACTTTGGAATACACCATTGTCGTTCAATATACACCATTGTGCCCAGGCCCTTATTCACAACCGGTGCTTCTTTACTGTTTTAGTGCCCAAGATTGATTTGAGACCAGCACTTATTTGAGACCAAAGCACTTAAACGGGTCATCAAATTATCTTTTCGTTAAACTATGATTACTCACTCTCTTCATTATTGGGGTGTATGAATCTAAAATTATAATGTGCATAAACACATAACCAAGGATTTAGCCTTTGGTTACTCATATCTTTTTTTTTTTTTTAAACCCATTTCATTTGGTGTAGAGCGATGTAATTAGTTCCTCTGTTGTATCCTATTGGCTTGGAATATAATTGGATGTCCGCATTGAAGTGGCAGCATGACTCCATGGTTTTCAATAACCCTTATGTGGGATGCCAATTTAGGGCCCTTTGATCTATATATATTGCAATGTTGTCAATACCTGCTCTCACCCACGTACCATTCTCTCAATTGTCTAGCTTGCTGCCGTCCTAAGTCTAAGGCAATCAAGCCTCTTTGATGCATGTAAAGTGCATTTGCAATTGTATTTAATCATTTAAATCAGATTTCTATGTTAAAAACTATATTACTGTGTCATTGTTGACTTCATGCCATGGAAATGTGCAATCATGCTTAAGTGTCGCACAAGCGCTGAATTTGTACCAACCACTAACCCAAATGGGTTGTTTTTAAACGCTGAGTCGAATCTTTTCTTTCAGTATGGGCAGGGTACACTATATTAATTAAGCACAATTAAGTTTTTTTCTATACTTTTGCAATCCTATAATCATTTGGACTAGCAAAGATTCGCCTGGCTGATGACCAGGTTCAGGACTAACCTATTTCTTAGTATGCCCTAAGATTGAATGATAGTCCCTGGATCATGGGGTGTACGTAGAACTTAGTACACTTGTTTATCATAAGATTTCTCTTACTTCTGCATCAAAATACATAATTCTGAAGCCACCATATATTTTATGTATGCACTTTTTTACGGAACTAAATTCGGAATATTTTCTGAGAAATGGCTATATTTACAATTTTCCCCCCAGTCTTGTTATCTAAAATTGATTTGCTATTTTTTTGTTAAATTTGCTAATAAATATGAACCCATAAGATTAAAGAATAGATAAATGCCTACAAAATAACGTTTTCCTTTTAGCCAAGTGCTGTTTAAGGGAGTAAATGTATCATTTAATGTAACTTTAAGTACCAAATGGTGGAGTGGTTTCAACATCCCACCTTTGACCCCTATAATGTATGCACAGGTAGGTGTCATGGTCCAGTGACCAGGGCTCTGATTGGCCAATACACCTGTAGAGGTGAGTGTCATGGTTCAGTGCACACACAAAGGTACTAAGATCCCAGTACATCCTAAGATGTACCAGAAGCATGGTACCAGAATCTTAGTACAGAATAAAATCGATTCCATGGCGCATGGCCCTTAAGACAAATGGGCTATAGTCAAATAGCCTGTGGTCATATGGCCGAAATCCATGTGGCCTAAACGACATGTGGCCGAAAAGTCACATAGCCCAAAAGACATATGGCCTAAAAGACAAATGGCCGAAATTCTAATGAACCAGACCATACCACACCGTACCACACCATGCCGAAATATACCACACCATACCACACCTATACCACACACCATACCACACCATACCACACCTGTACCACACACCATACCACACCTATACCACACCCCATACCACACCTATACCACACACCATACCACACCTGTACCACACACCATACCACACCTATACCACACCCCATACCACACCATACCACACCTACACCATACCCCATACCACACCATACCACACCAATACCACACCAATACCACACTATACCACACCTATACCACACCAATACCACACCATACCATACCATACCACACCTGTACCACACACCATACCACACTTATACCACACCCCATACCACACCATACCACACCTACACCATACCCCATACCACACAACATACCACACCTATACCACACCATACCATACCATACCACACCTGTACCACACACCATACCACACCTACACCATACCCCATACCACACCATACCACACCAATACCACACCAATACCACACTATACCACACCTATACCACACCAATACCACACCATACCATACCATACCACACAACATACCACACCTATACCACACCATACCACTCCAATACCACACCATACCACATACCACACCTATACCACACACCATACCAGACCATACCACACCAATACCACACCATACCACACCAATACCACACCATACCACACCAATACCACACCATACCACACCAATACCACACCATACCACACCTGTACGACACCTATACCACACCATACCACACCAATACCACACCATACCACATACCACACCTATACCACACACCATACCACACCATACCACACCAATATCACACCAATACCACACTAATACCACACCATACCACACCAATACCACACCATACCACACCAATAACACACCATACCACACCAATACCACACCATACCACACCAATACCACACCATACCACACAAATACCACACCATACCACACCATACCTCACGAATACCACACCATACCACACCAATACCACACCAATACCACACCATACCACACCAATACCACACCATACCACACCAATACCACACCATACCACACTAATACCACACCATACCACACCATACCACACCAATACCACACCATACCACACCAATACCACACCATACCACACCAATACCACACCATACCACACCTGTACGACACCTATACCACACCATACCACACCAATACCACACCATACCACATACCACACCTATACCACACACCATACCACACCATACCACACCAATACCACACCATACCACACGAATACCACACCATACCACACAAATACCACACCATACCACACACCATACCACACCATACCTCACGAATACCACACCAATACCACACCAATACCACACCATACCACACAATACCACACCATACCACACAATACCACACCATACCACACCATACCACACAATACATAGACAAATGTTCACGAGGGGGAGAATTTCTCACGTGCAGTTCAGCTGCCGTATCGCACGACGCCCGTGGGTTGGAGTGCGATGCGGCAGCTGAACTGGTATAGGGGTCGTATGGTGTGGTATGGGGTCGTATGGTGTGGTATAGGGGTTGTATGGTGTGGTATGGGGTCGTATGGTGTGGTATGGTGTCGTATGGTGTGGTATGGGGGTTGTATGGTGTGGTATGGGGGTTGTATGGTGTGGTATGGGGTCGTATGGTGTGGTATGGGGGTTGTATGGTGTGATATGGGGTCGTATGGTGTGGTATGGGGTCGTATGGTGTGGTATGGGGTCGTATGGTGTGGTATGGGGTCGTATGGTGTGGTATATAGACAAAGGTGCACGAGAATTGGTCAGCACTGAGGGTTATCACACGAGGCGAAGCCGAGTGTGATAACCCTCAGTGCTGACCAATTCAAGTGCTCCTTTGTATTTATCTCAAGTTAATTTAGTCAGATATGTTCAAAATTCGATTTATTTGGCATTAGAAATGATTTTATCATCAGTTATTTGACCGTTTTGGATGTTTTCCCAGGGAGTGTGATACGGGGAAGGGTTATCACACTGTGGGGTGTGATACAGAGTTTCTTGGTTAAGCCTATGGGGCTCTCGTATTCAACTTGAGATAAGGGGGTCGTATGGTGTGGTATGGGGTCGTATGGTGTGGTATGGGGGTCGTATGGTGTGGTATGGGGTCGTATGGTGTGGTATGGGGTCGTATGGTGTGGTATGGTGGTCGTATGGTGTGGTATGGGGTCGTATGGTGTGGTATGGGGGTCGTATGGTGTGGTATGGGGTCGTATGGTGTGGTATGGGGTCGTATGGTGTGGTATGGGGGTTGTATGGTGTGGTATGGGGTCGTATGGTGAGGTATGGGGGTCGTATGGTGTGGTATGGGGGTTGTATGGTGTGGTATGGGGGTCGTATGGTGTGGTATGGGGTTGTATGGTGTGGTATGGGGGTTGTATGGTACGTGGTATGGGGTCGTATGGTGTGGTTTGGGGTCGTATGGTGTGGTATGGGGTCGTATGGTGTGGTATGGGGTCGTATGGTGTGGTATGGGAGTCATATAGTGTAGTATGGGGGTCGTATGGTGTGGTATGGTGTTGTATGGGGGTTGTATGGTGTGGTATGGGGGTCTTATGGTACAGATACAAGACAAAAAAGAAATTTCGGCCATCTGTCTTTTCGGCCATCTGTCTTTTCGGCCACTTTTTTTTCGGCCATATGACGTGGGGCTATAAGACTTAAGGCCATTTGTCTTATAGGCCATGTGCCTGGATACCAATAAAATCAGACTGTTGTACTATGATCCTGGTGTGTCCCAACAAGATATTCCCGTCCCCAACCTGATGACAGTGGAACCAATGCTTTAGGCACATAAACATGTCATTCATTTAGTTTCATTATTTCTCTCTCCACTTATCATATTGTAGTAAACACAAAAAGGACCAGACGCAGCCAATAAAGTTTGATAACAGTAGAAGGTGTTTGGTTTATTTCTTTCTGGCCTTATCACTAACAGTTCTCATTAATTGACATCAATTATCCTTGCTTGTATTGAGATGCACCACCCTTGCAGGTCTCCACCGATTGCAACCACCGAACCCGAAGTCACCGACCACACTTCTGCCACCTGCAAGTCTCTTATTGCCCTCCTCTCTCGCGACCACCGGACCGCCCTTATATGGCGTCACTAAATGTGACGTCACGAGCGTGACGTCACCGGTCGCCACCGTGTCGCCCCCAGGTGGGACGGACCCTAACTAGCGCTCCCGTACCGGTGGCTACCACCGGACCGATCGCCCCGACATTACAATTATTATACAAGTGATATGATCACTACACTCTCCCCTTATCATTTCAAACTTAGGTTGTAGAAAATATATCCGTGAATCTTTGCCATAGTGGTCAAAGGTGTTACAACATTTACGCCGGTCATAACCGCTACATTTTAACATTTATACATTTAACTGGGGACTCCTACAATGGGCCCCCTCTTATTACTATAAACTCTAATATGTGAACTTGGGTAAAGTCTATATCAATAGTCCAGAACATATAATACAACATCCGGTCTAGATGGGCGCTGTTACACGAAGCTAACTGGTAGACGTCCCCTGTCCGGCCTCGTCCGGCTGTCTCCCTTGTCCCGGCCCTCTGGTCGGTGTCTGCTTATGCCGCCTCCGCTCCACCCTGGTTGGGACGGGACCGAGGCGTCTCGGTGACCCACGGGGGGGGGGTTTCCCGGCAGGTACTCGATCCCCCACCAGTACTCCCCCACCCCGCAGGCCCCCGACTACCCCCCCCTTCTCCCCCTTCCTTGCTTATGACCCAGTCAGGTGGTCTCTCCTCCTCCCCCTTGCATGCCCAAGCTGGACAACAAGTGGAGGCCCGTCGGCTCCTCCACACCCAACCACCAATGCCTCTCTTACTCCGGACCCCCTCAGCCTCTTCAAAGATGCCGCCCGGTCACTCCGTGAACTGCCCCCCACCTCTCCTGTTCTCAACCGTCCAAGTGCGGTTTGGACTGGGGCGGGCGGGACGTCTCCTCCCGTATCATGCGGCGTATCCGCTCCTCCAGGTCCCCTCCGAGGTGGCCCGGCCTGTGACCCGGAAACCTGGCTGCCGCGTGAGCTGGCCCGGGGCCCGGAAATCTTGCTGCCGCGGGCGCTAGCCCTGGTGTTCCGGACGCCCGGAGGGTTGAGCTGAAGGCTGGTGCTGGTGGTGCGGGATATCCTGCAGGTGTTGCCCCGGTCGCGCCCCCTGCTGGCCGCGCTGCTGGAGGAGGAGGCGGTGGAGGTGCCATATCCTGGTTCCCCCTTGGAGTATACTTCTGGACGGTCGTAGCATAATAATGGGTTTGCACTGTCGACGGCCCAATTAACTCCACCCAACCGTGCGCTCTTCCCCCTACAGGTGTATACTCTTCCCCTAAGTCCGGCGATGGGGCCAGGCCTGATGCCCACTTCTGGAGGCGATCCGGTTGTTCTACCCGCTTCCAGGGTATACGCTCAGGGTGCTCGCCATACCAAACAGGCCGACCCCCAAGAGGGTCCGTCCCCTCCACGCGGGGGAACCCCGGCTCCCGGGGCCTTTCAGGGAAGTACTCCCCCCATTCGTCGGCCCATTCGTCCCTCCTCTCGTGACGTCGCCATGGACCCCCCCAATCTCCGCTCCGGCTTCCTCTCTGTACTTCCTGCTCATACTCGTATTGGTCCCGTCGTCGATCATATTCCTCATACTCTCGCTGTCTCCCAAAGTCCACCTCTTCCTGCCTCCTGTGTCCCCGCCTTTCGCTATCTCTTTCACGCCTAAGATCTTGGTCCTCCTGACCCCTATTTTTTCCCTCTCTCCTGCTTTCCTTCGCTCCTTCTCCCGATTGCTCCCTCTCTGTCTCTCTCCTCTGTCTCTCCTCCCTTTCCCTCCTTTCTCGCACCTCCGCTTGTTTCTCCTCTCTCTCTCTTCGGTCTCTATCGTCCCTCTCCTTCTTCTCTTTCGCATTAAGTTCCTCCCAGTCCTTCTTGTCTTTCTCACTCCTCTCCTTCCTCCTTTCTCTGTCCTCTTTCTCCCTCCTCTCTCGTTCTTCCTTCTCCCTCCTTTTCCTTTCTCTTTCCTCCTCTCTCTCCTTCCTTTCTCGGTCCTCCTTCTCTTTCCTTTTCTCCCTCTCTTCCTCCTCCCTCTTGTCCCTGTCCTCCTTCTCCTTCTGTTTCACTCTCTCCTCCCTTTCTCTCCTGTCCCTCTCCTCTTTCTCCTTACGCTTCTCTCTTTCGTCCCTTTCTCGTCTCTCCTTGTCCTCCTTCTCCTTGCGTTTCTCCCTCTCTTCCCTCTCTCTTCTGTCCCTATCCGCCTTCTCCTTGCGTTTCTCCCTCTCTTCCCTCTCTCTCCTATCTTTATCCTCCTTCCTGCGTGTCTCCCTCTCCTCCCTTTCTCTTTTGTCCTTATCCTCCTTTTCCTTGTGTTTATCTCTCCCCTCCCTCTCTCGCCTTTCTTTATCCTCTCTCTCTTGCTTCTCTCTCCCCTCTTTTTCTTTGTGCCCTTCGTTCTCTCTCTCCCTCTTGTCTCGGCGCTCCCTATCCTCTTTCCCCTCTCTCTCTTTGTCGCGCCGCCGATCTCTATCTTCTCTCTCCTTCCTTTGGCTTTTATCCTCCCCCTCCGTTCTCCTAGCAAGAGGCGCGGTCTCTTCCTCCGCATCCGACTCGTGCAGCGACACCCCCTTAGCCCCATCTGTCTCCCCCGTCGGAGATGTGTCAGCCCCTGGGGTCTTCTCGGGGACGCGGTCCCCCCTGCACACAACTCTCCTGACATCGCCTTTATCAGGCGAAGAGCCTCCCTCCTCCGACTCGGTGTCTAAGGCGACGGCCTTGTATGAGACTTGGTTGGGTGGGAGCATCAACGGGTCTTCCTCCTCCTCCTCCCAGTCTAGCTCCTCCGGCTCCTCCCCCAAGTCCACTCGGGAAGCCATCAAACGCTCCAACCGCCCTCCCACCACGGGTGTATTGTTATCCGACGTGTGGGTTGGGACCGTCGGCGGTGACGACGTCAATATCTGGCGCACCTGCTCTGCGTCTCTGAGGGTCGCCGGCCCCTCCGTCTCCGGTGCCGCTGCCTCGAAGAGTGGGGACGACGCTATCCGGACCTCGTGGCCGGCAGGAGACAGCCACGCCTTTTTCCGCAGTGCTTCCGCAATCAGGTGTTTCTGGAACTGCTTCTTAGCAGCCTCCGCCATCTCCTCTGCCCTCCGGTTCGTCTCCTTCAGGAGCTCCTCTCCCACCTCAGCAGGAACCAGGGCCCCGTCGCTGTCAATCATCAGGGACTGCAACAATATGGGGTTCCCGTCTCCACTGGACGCCGGGCCGCTCACCACCTGCTCCAGCACCTGGCTCGCCTCCTCTGCCAGGTTCTCCGGCTCCCCCTGTCCCAATTGTTGCGCTAATATCCGCGCGGCCTCGAAGTCCTCCATGGACCTGGTGCTCAGTAGATCCTCCTCCGCAGCTGCTGACGTGGAGGCCACCGGTTCCAGTGTGGTTTTCGGCATCTTAGGCGGGGGGCTGCACTCCTCCTCCAGTGTCCCCTCCTGGGCCCCGTCTGTCACTGCCGAGGTGAGCGCCACCGGGTCGGATGCCGTCTTGGGGACCTTGGAGGGCGGACTTCCCTCGCCGCCTGGTGCCTCCTCCAGCACGATCGCCGGTGGGTCTGCGTCCCAGGGAGCCTCCTCTCCACCCGTTTCCGGTGCCCCTTTCCTCTTCCGGCTGACCTCTCCGCCGATACTGGAGGTCGGTGCAGCTGGCCGGCCTACCGGTGAGCGGCTGCGCTGCCGGGACGCTCCGGAGATGACCCTCCCCACCACGCTACGAGGCTTGGGCCGTCTGGGTGAACGCCTCGGCGTCTCCTCCTTCCCCTCCGGCGTAGGAGTCCGGACCTTCTCCTCCCCCGTTCCTGTGCTCTCCAGCAGCCGTTCCGTGGCCAAGTGCGCGGCCCTCCTGCTGCTCCTACGTCGCACGGTTGGAGAGGTAGGAGATCCTTGTGACGAGTCAAGGCTCTCCTGACCTTCTCCTTCCTCGCCTCTCTGCCTTGTCTCCACCGATCCGGCTGGCGACCCCTCGGTGGCCAGTGACGCCGCGGTGGCCGGTGACGCCGCGGTGGCCGGTGACGCCGGGGTGGCCGGTGACCCTGCGGTGGAGGTGGCTTCCCTCATGTGATACTGAATCACAGCCTTCGGTGGTCGCTGGCTTCGGGGGAGCTTTATCCAGCTATGGCCGGCGTGTAGTGCCACCAGATGGTTGACGAGATCGTCCCACCTTCCTCCTTTGACCTGAAACTTACATCCTTCGACCGGACAGTTCCACCCCGGTCCGCAGGACTTGTGCAGCGCTGAGATATGTCGATTTAGGACATCCCTGCGCCAAAAAGTGCGGCCACACTCCGGGCAATTCAGTGGAGTCTCCGACTTCCTCATTGTGTTGTTGTCTAGTTCTGCTGACCGCTCGGTGGCCCAGCTACCGCCTCGTTCTCGTGCCGCGTGGTCGGTGGCAGAAACTAGGTCACGGTGCAGTTCCCGGCCCCTTCGCCAGGTGGCCTCTTCCTCCCGGTGGTCCTCTTCGGTGGCCCACATTTCGCTTGCCCGCCTCTGCTCCTCCCACCTTTTATTTTTAGCTGTAAAAACCGCTTTTACTGCCCGACTCATCTCCCCGTCTTTTGATCCCCTCCTTCCAACTAATCTCTCTCCCTTTTCTTTTGCAGGAGAGCCGTGCCCCGCCGCTGCCCTGGGGACTACCTCCACCGAGCCCGCCGACCGCCTCCTCCGGCCACCTGCAGGTAAGTTTCCCTTTTTACCCCGCCGGGGAGGCCCCTCTCAGGTAAGTTTACTATGAAAGAAGGTAAAAGGCGCCTTCCCCTTCCTTTCCACGCCTTTTCTTGCCCTTTTTCTTGCTCTAGTGGAGCCATAGGTTGGTCCTCCCTCTTCCCTTCTCCCACCGCGGCGGCAGTTGCCATGGTAATCCCGCCGGGGCCCGGATGTGGCGGGAAACCGCTCTCCTCCTCTAGGTGGCGCACCGGTGGCACCCCCACCGCGGTGGCGGCAGGTGGCGCCACCGGAGAGCTGAGCCACCGCTCGGGGGCCCAGACCGCCCGGGCCTCCCCAGCACCCTCCTCCCGAGGCTTCTCCACTTTCTTCAGTAGGTCATAATGCACTATCCTCCTCTTCCGTCCCATCTGGATCTCCCATACAGGACCCCCTAGGCTCCTGAGAATTTTCCAAGGCCCTGACCAAGGGCACATGAACTTGGGGCACTTGCCTACTTCTTTCCGGGGGACCATATAGTAGACCGTGTCCCCTACCTCTAGCGGCTCCCCCCGTACCCGGGTGGAGTAATTCCTTTCCTGACGACGGACCGCCCCCCCCCATCTGCCGGAGGGCATACGCATGCCCTCTGGCCATCCTTCCTTGTAATTCCGCGGCGTAGTTGACGTAGTCGTCGGGTTTCCCTCCCACGAAGTCTGGTTGCGGGTACAACAGGTTACCAGGCAAAAGAGTTTCTCTTCCCAGCATCAGAAAGTTGGGGGTTTGGTTAGTGGAGGCTTGGACTGAAGACCTATACGCAGCCATTACGTATGGCAGTTGCAGATCCCAATCCGTCTGGTCCTCAGCCACCGACATGGCCAGCATCGACTCCACAGTACGATTGCAACGCTCCACTAACCCATCGGATTTAGGATTATAGGGGCAAGTGCGCGTCTGCGCCACTCCCAGCAACCGGTGCACCTCCTGGAACATCCGAGCCTTAAAGTTTCGACCTTGATCCGTGTGGATCGTGCCCGGGGGCCCCAGCCGGCACACCACCTCCGTTACGAAGGCCCGAGCCACCGTCTCCGCTTCTTGGTCCGGTAGGGGGACTGCCTCCGCCCATCGCGTAAAATAATCCATGACGATAAGGATGTGCTTGTTCTTACGCGGGGTGCGTGGGAGAGGACCCATAAGGTCCATAGCCATGCGTTCCAATGGGAACGCTACCGGTACATGCCGCATCATGGCTCGAGGGGGATGGGGCGCCGCCTTACGGCTCAGACACTGGGGGCAAGAGGCCAGCCACTGCACCACATCCCTCCTATAGTCGGGCCAATAGTAGGCCTGCTGGAATCGCCTCAGGCTCCGGGCCCGACCAAAATGGCAGCTCAACGGGGCCCCATGCACCCCGGCCAAAACCTCCTCCTTCTTACTATCCGGCACCACTACTTGCAGGAAGGTGCGGCCGCCCGGCTCCCACCATACCCTACAGAGTACACCGCCCTCCACCCTCAGCCGCGGAACCTGTGCCGCCAAGGCGCGCACGTCGTAGGCCTCCCCCGAGAGGGCATCCCTCGAGGGGACCTCGCCTTCCTCGATCCATTTCCGAACCCTGGTGAGTAAGGGATCGCCCTCCTGGGCCTTTCTCCAGGCCTCCCTTTGGTCCATAAAGATCCCGTCCGTCTCCTCGGCCGTCACTTCCAGGCCCACCCTCTCCTCTGCTCCCCTATCGGTGGCGGCTTCGCTACGAGTCACCGCACGACACTCGGCCAGGGCATCTATTGCCCCCTCGCTTGAGAAGTCCTCGAACAACGGAGACCCGGAGGGCTCCCCCATGCCGCATTGATTACACGGCCTCCGGGACAGCCCATCCGCGTTACCATGATCCTTCCCTGGGCGGTGCTCGATGACATGATCGAAAGTCTCCAATAACTGTAGCCACCTGGCTACCTGCCCCTCAGGTTCCTTGAAACTGGCCAACCACTTCAGGGCGGCATGGTCAGTCCTTATACGCACAGGGCGCCCTACCAAGTAGTGGCGGAACTTCTTCACCGCAAAAACCACCGCCAACAGTTCGCGGCGGGTGACACAGTAATTCCTCTCACATCTACTCAATGTGCGACTGGCGTAAGCTAAGGGCCGCTCCCGACCATCCTGCACTTGAGTCAGAACAGCCCCCAGCCCCAGGTTGCTGGCGTCGGTGTCCACCAGGAGCCGTCCCTCTGCCATCGGGTAGGCTAGGATAGGGGCACTCACTAACTTATCCTTGAGCACCTGGAAAGCTTCCGCACAGTCTCGGTTCCAGGAAAATTTCTTGTCCTTCTCGGTTAGTTCCGAGAGCGGCCTGGCTATCGAAGCAAACCCCGGCACAAAGCTACGATAGTAGCCACACAGGCCTAGAAAGGAGCGTACTTCTGTCACTGAGGTAGGCACCGGCCACTCCGACACGGCAGCTATCTTCTCAGGGTCCGTGCCAATCCCGTTCCTGTCGATTCTGTGCCCCAGGAAGCTCACCTGTTCCCGTACTAGCTGGCATTTGGTGGCCTTTATCTTCAACCCGGCCTCCTGGAGGCGTCCCAGGACCAACTCCAGTCGCTCCGCATGCCCCTCCAAGGTCTCGGAGAATACAATGATGTCGTCCAAGTACACCAAACACACCGTCCATTGGAGACCCCTCATGACAATTTCCATCAGCCTTTCGAATGTCCCGGGGGCGTTACATAGCCCGAAGGGCATTACGCGAAATTGAAACAACCCCCGGTGGGTCACGAAAGCTGTCTTGGGCTTAGCGTCCTCCTCCATAGAGACCTGCCAATACCCTGACGCCAAGTCAATGGTGCTAAACCAACAGGCTCCGGACATTGAGTCTAAAGAGTCGTCTATCCTGGGGAGAGGATAAGCGTCTTTCACTGTGACCGAGTTCAATCGTCGGTAGTCGACACAAAATCTGACACGGCCATCCTTCTTCTTCACGAGGACCACTGGGCTCGCCCATGGGCCCGAAGCTGGTTCGATCACTCCCTGTTGGAGCATCTTGTCCACCTCCTGATCGACAACCGCCCGCCTGCGGGGTGCCATCTTTATGGGGGCCGCCTCCCCAGTGTTAATCGAGTGTGTCACCACGTCTGTATGGCCCATGTCCTCATCCCCCTCTTGAAATGCCGCCCTGTTACGCTCTAACAACCGTATCCATACAGGATCCTTCTCCACTTTAGTTCCCCCTAGTAAGACGGTTATGAGGTCGTCGCCCGTACTGTCCCGACTGGCCCCGGAGCCCCCTGAGTTATCCTCCGTTACCAGCCGGCACACGGGCTTGCCTACTAACTCCACCTGACCCAGGTGCATACCCCGGTAGACCGTGACAGGGTTAGGCCCCGGGTTACAGACCAACATGGGCACCTCGCCCCCTCTTGGCATGGACACTGTGCGTCCCACCCGGATTCCCCTTGCGCCCTCCACTCGAGGTAAGCCTTCCACCATCACTTCCTCCCCTTCAAAACTCTGGTGAGACACGGCCCAGAATCACCCGCTCGGTTGCGCCTCCCACCACCTCCGTAGCAACGCTCACTATCCTGCAACTGCCATCCACGACCTCCCTTGGCCATAACAACTTGCCTTCTGCTAGGTTTATGGTGGCCCGCGTCTCCCGCAGAAAATCGGCGCCTAGGAGCCCTGACGCCGCAATGTCAGCGATAATAAATGAAGCGCGTTCATTCCTTGACCCGCATTGCAGGACCGTAGAAACCTTGCCCTCCACCTGGAGTGGTTTTCCATCGGCGGTGTGAAATGCCGAAGTGACCGGAGCCACCTGTCCAGGGGATCCCGCCCCCTTCCACCATGCCGTGGACAACAAGTTGCTAGTTGCCCCGGTGTCCACCACAAGATGGATGGATTGTCCCCATAGCACCCCCTCCACCTCTAGGCCGTTTCCGCTCTTTTCTTTCCGTCCCAGCCATTCTCTCTGCCTTTCGACCCCCTGGGCCTCCCCCCGGCTGGCGGGGGAGACCCCGTCTAGTTTCCCGACGGCTTGCCCTCAGCATCCCTTTTCTTTGCCGCTTCCACTCGCTTCTTCCAGGCCGGGCAGTTACGTTTAAAGTGGTCTTCAGCCCCACACTCAAAGCATGACCTCCGCGGCCCCATCGGTGAGGTCCCGGTCTTGGGTACCTGGCCCCCTCTAATTTCGGTAGTTAGACCCGCCAGCCTTTCCTTGATCTCAGACATCTCCTCGGCCATGGACAGTGACGCGGCGCGGACCTGCTTACTTTTCTCCCGCTCCTGTTTTAGGTATGCCTCCGCTTGTACCCCCCTCTCCACAGCCTGGAGCAAATTCTTTGTTTCTCCCTGATATATCCAGTTACGGAGTTCCCCATCATCTAAGCATTCCACGAACCTGTCCTTGGCCATCACGTCCACCGTTGTCGCGTCTGCGTTAGGGTATGACAGACGGACCAATCGGAATATCTCTTCGGATAACGTCTGGAGCTCTTCTCCCGGCTTCCTCACTCGGGTGCGGAGCAGGGCCTTGTACGACTCTACCTGGCTTTGAGGTTGGAACCGGTTTATCAGTGCCTCCCTCAACAGTTTGTACCCATTCTCTGATGCTGGTTTCACGGCTGCGAGCAACCGTCTCGCCACCCCCGACAAACTGATCCCTAGGAAGGTCCCTGCTTCTTTCTCCGACCATCGGTTGGCTAAGACACAGAGGTCAAAATGCGAGAGGAACTCCTCCAGGTCACCTGACCTGTCATACTTTCCCGGCATCACGATGGGCTTGCGGGCGGGGCTGTCACCCCCGGCCCCTGGGGCCTCCTCCCCAGGAGTAGGGAGATCCCCCACCCCTACTGGCGATGTACCCTCTCCCCTGTACTCGAATGAGGGGGTGTTCCTCCGATCCCTAGATAGCTCCGGCCCTCTCCTCTCCTCCCACTGATCACCCGCTCCCGAGTTACCGCCTTCTGTTGTTCTCCCCGTTCTCTCTTGTTTCCAATAAGTATCCCCTCCGGTGGGACCACCGGCTCCACCGCTTGCACCACCGGGTGTACCACCGGACGCCCCACGGAACGGATTATAACCCCTCCTGGCGAAACTTCCACCAGCCCCAACTTGTGATTTAGCCGCTCCGTCCAAGAGCTCCCCCAACTCCTTCTCCCCCGATTTATCCTCCTCTCTCTTCCACTCCTGCCAATTTGTAGCATCTTTCCGCACTCCATACCACCTTTTACCACCACCGGTCAAGTCGGCGGAACCACCGGACGCCACCGGGCCGCCGTTTTGCATCTGTCTCCGAAATAATATCTCCTCGTCCACTATTTCCACTAGAGATCCTTTCCTTCCCTGACCTAGACCTCCTTCCTCCCCTCCACTATAGTCACTATCAGCCTTATCCATCCTTTGTAAATGCGCGGGTTCGTAAAAGCAACAACACCGCTGTCACCAATGTAGTAAACACAAAAAGGACCAGACGCAGCCAATAAAGTTTGATAACAGTAGAAGGTGTTTGGTTTATTTCTTTCTGGCCTTATCACTAACAGTTCTCATTAATTGACATCAATTATCCTTGCTTGTATTGAGATGCACCACCCTTGCAGGTCTCCACCGATCGCAACCACCGAACCCGAAGTCACCGACCACACTTCTGCCACCTGCAAGTCTCTTATTGCCCTCCTCTCTCGCGACCACCGGACCGCCCTTATATGGCGTCACTAAATGTGACGTCACGAGCGTGACGTCACCGGTCGCCACCGTGTCGCCCCCAGGTGGGACGGACCCTAACTAGCGCTCCCGTACCGGTGGCTACCACCGGACCGATCGCCCCGACATTACAATTATTATACAAGTGATATGATCACTACAATATACTTCTATATTTTTGTATATTTCAGAAGCGTGCGGCAATGGACATAGAGGAGGTATGGACAGGGTACACCACCCGGCTCCGCCACTCGTTACTCATCACGTTCCTCTTCCTACTCACCCTACATGCATTATCACTCATATCATGGCACCTGTGGATATACAAGGTTGGTATAATTATATGCACCCATCATTAACAGCGGTGGATCCAGGATTAGGAAAAGGAGGGGGCGTGCCTTAATTTTAGTTACTATTTTGGCTAGATTCGAGACTTAGGATAGCCAAATAAACTCTGAGCTACCAACTAAATCTGCCACTGGTAAACTTATGAAAGTGCCGATTCCACAGGTGCAAAATCGGTCGGAATAGCCCTAATCCAATGATTTACAATATCGCAAAAGTACTAAAGAAAGACTCTTTAAAATTTAATGGGTGACGGGGGTAAATGTCATCCTGTTTCAGCCAATAAGGATTGTAATTACTGCAGAACAAAAGGATGGACAAGGCAATTTTGGCTGGGTACAGAGTTTTGTTTATTCAAAAAATTTACTTAGTCAAAACAAGAATATAGAAATAGAACAGGGAAGAGTAAGTGAGTAACATTGTTTAACGAGTAACGTTGTTTAATGCTACTTTGACAGCTTAAGCAAACACCATGGGTTTACAATTTTTCTCCTTTTTTAACCTTTACAGGACAGTGACAGGCCGCCCGATGACGTCACACTTCTCATAGTAGGATGGTCCGAGCTGGCAGTGCTACTACTCTTCGTTGGCGTTCTATGTGTTATACCCGTCTTCCAGCGCTTCATGCTCCCCCTAACAGTAGTCACATGCATTACCATGCTCATATTCACAGCAGGCTATTTGTGCCTAAGAACAGTACGGTCACCACTAGATGGGGTGACCTGGATATATTATTTAGTTATAGTGGGATATACAATGATGCCGCTTCCGATGGTGATGTCGGCCATCTTTGGGAGCGCGCTGCCTGTGTTGCAGCTTTTGATTGGCGGACTGATGGCCAATACACTGAGAGATTACATTGTAATGCAGGTAGGTAATACTGTAAAACCCGGTCATAAGCCGGCCCCGGTCATAAGCCGGCCCCGGTCATAAGCCGGCCCCGGTCATAAGCCGGCCCTGATCATAAGCCGGCCCCCGTCATAAGCCGGCCCCCGTCATATGTTGGCCCTGGTCATAAGCCGGCCCCGATCAAAAGTCGGCCCCGGTCATAAGTCGGCCCCAGTCATAAGCCGGGGGATGAGTTCAAGGAAATCCTATAAGCTGATTTTAGGGCCAAATTTTCCCTATTTTCTCTTTAATCTATTGTATTAAAACCCCGGTCATAAGCTGGGGGTAGAGTTGGGGGAAAATTTAGAAGCCGGTTTTGGCCCAAAATAGGAAAAAAAAATCTGGCTTATGACCGGGGTTTTACGGTACTTCTATTCACCCTTTATTATGTTCTAGTGCACTTTGCTCCTTTTTTCAGCTGCTTTTAGTCCCAATGCACAAACGTAGCAGACTGCATTTACACAATTTGCAGCAAGATATAAGATATGGTCTTCATGATGTATTAATGCATTGCCACTGATTTACTTCTGAACTGCTTTCCTCTATTACATCATGGAAACAAAAAGTAGGCTGCTTTCAGGCAACCTGCATGGTTAGAAATTCACTATGATATCTAAATTTATCTTGTTCAGTTCAGTCTGACTGGTAAGGTCTGCATAATCTGTGTGTACATAATATGTATGGCAATAATGATTAATTTTCAATCATAAGCCGGTCTCATACATAGGCCTTTTCAAATAAGGATTCGGCAAATAATGGTTCTCAAAGAAATAGTCAGATCTGCGAGTCTAACGGATCTGGTTTGGTGGCAATCAGCCAACATACTTTAATTTTCTCTTGTTGCGTCCCAACGTCATACTCTTTATATATACGCTTTACAAATGGCACAATTTATCTTGATCTTTCCTTGGCTTTGCTCTAATTAATCATTATCTGTTCTCTGCTTCCTTTCAGCTTGTCGCCAACACAGTAGTATTTGGCTGTGCTCATATAGTAGGGATATATTATAAATATCAGAATGACTCCATTCTACAGAGGACATTTATAGACACTAGGAACTGTATAGAGTCCAGGATACGACTGGAACATGAACGGCAACAACAGGTAAAACCCAATTTTCTTAGTTTCTTCGTTCTTCAATCTGTATAAGATCTGTATAACTAGACACAGCACTGTTTTGAATCACTATGGTTTAAGCCATGGGATCTCAAATAAGCAACAGTCAAACAGGCGCAAGTTGTACAGCGGTATTGGAATTGATCAAGCACTAAAGATATATTCAAATGATCGCCTGTATCTTACAAGCACGGGGGTACCGTGGGGTTGAAATTAAAGAGTGCTGGGCGCTAATTTACGCTACCTCTGTGTATCATTCTTCATTGGCTAGAAAACTTTTTACCAGGTTGTGACAGTCTTTGCATGTTGGTTCATGTCTGCTTGCTTTGATTTGACAAGATACCTATCTCATTTAGACTATTTTCGAATAAATAAAAATGGTATTGAAGCAAATGAGCAAGTTTCTTAATAATCTATGTGTTGGCATCCAATTTTACGCCATTAAACTATATGCCAGATTAAAAATGTCATCTCCCTGTATTACTACAGTTTTCTGCAGCAATTCATATACTACTCACACATTATAAGCGGTATGCTTCAGTGTTTTTGAGTAGCTTTAGGGAAATATAGATATATTTATATACCAAAGAAAAAACAGGAAATGGGATTTGTATCCTCCAGAAACACCCCCCCCCCCTCAAGCCCCATATATTCCACCAAGGAGAATGCTAAGCTACCTAGATGGACAAGTTGTTTGGTCACTCCTCTATGAATCACAAACGCTAGAGTGACAAGGTGTAAATTTAAACTGAAAAGTCTAATACCAAGCTTATACTGCTGGTGGTACTAAGTTATCCCTCTCACGTTGAACTCATCTTTCACCAAGTCGTTCACCTACAGATTCTGTACCATGCCTTCACTACACACCTTCTTAACTAAGTCCAGTTTACAAAAGTCCTGATCTGGTTACCAAATGTATTAGCCCTCTAAAGGAACTTCAGTATTTTAATGCACTTAAGGCCAAATCCCACAACGTGAAAATGACCAGGAAATCCTTGTGATTTAGGAAGATGGGGTTCCTTAGCCGATATTAGGGTGGTAATATCATCTTAGAAGGGTCATAATGGACACGGAGCCATGCCAAGGTGTTGCTATTTGTGAAGTGGACCACATGAAAAGATTTTGATATTTTCCTCACAAGAGGCCGGAAATCTCTGTGATACACTTAAATTCCCTGTGATTGAGAGTAAGACAAGAGTTTCTAGTAAATCACAAGAGTTATGTTATTGATAAATCAGGATCCAAGTTCCACATACTGTGGTTAAAAGAAGGTTCTGCTTGTGATTTATGCATGCAAAACTACCACATCTGTATTGTAAACTAAAGAGTTAACTCAGAGACAACTATGATTTTGATATCAAACACTCTATCCTTGTGAATAAAGCTAACAGCTAGTATGTGCAGTAATGGGAATCACAGAGAACTCCTTCTCAATATATGCTAATAGTGGGATTTGGGTAAGGCAGAGGTTGGGGGAGAACCCTTGTGATTTTGATTATTGGCAAGAGTTCACGTCTGCCAATATCCAGAGTACCCATAATGCATTCGTAGATGAAACCCTAGTAGGACGTTTGCCACCCCTCGCCCATTATAGTGATGCCCACCTTGATGGGTAGATGCAGACCAGAACAGAAGAACACCAGTGATTATTGAAATCATGCATCTTACCAAATCCTACTGGTTTGTACGGCTCGATACAGTCTTGAGTAATTGTAATTATGCACAGATGCCGCGCTACAAAGTAGACTCCCTAGCACTGGCATACTGCTTTCCAAGGGACGTTACCCTTAATGCGTTATTCAGACCCTAAAAGTTGGTTAGTGTTGGTTTATAAACCCCTGAGTGGTATACATAATTCATTAAAGTCAATATAGGGGTTTGTTTGTTTCACTGCCACACTCATATTGGAGAATGCTGTGGCAGAATACAAATGGAGCAAAAGTTTCTTTGTTTGTTTTTCCATAGATCTTCCCTCGTGACCTTTATTTCAGAATGTGTGATGCCCGATAGCTCAGAAGCAAGTTTCAGATTCAGCTTTAGACATGATGTTTCAATTTAGCTTCGGATTGAGATATATGTGGATCAACACGGTAAAAGGTACGCCCGGGAGGGGGTGCGCGGGCATACCTTTCACTGTGTTGATCTACATATGTGCATTATTGCCTTCGCAGTGTACTAATTACAATGTCACGGGGTATCATTCTAGCGCTAAATGTTCATTCGGAACGAGGGGGAGGATATTAATCACCCAAATTCAATCAGTGTGTGAGTTTCCCCAATACCGGCATCGATTTAAAAGTATGCAATCATCAACTATATCTAGCCTTTCGCATCTATAGCTTCTTCTCACCGAACCTTTTGTTGGGCTTCCCTCAGACAGACACATGGAGCCTTATTCCCCCGGTTTAGTTGACAAGATGGCGGAGTACTTCAGCAGACCACTAACAGTGCTATAGGGTATCTGTGTTGACTACAGATTTTACCTGGTGGAACCCTGGATTAAGTTGTGTGAGACTGGCTTATGGACACCCACGTGACCTCCATAAGGGGAAGGACCACTCACTCAACTCACTGCTGACAGGTTTTCTACCTTAACGATTTAACCCTTTATAAGGGTCGCTCGTGCATTGATGTATCATGTTCATTGGTCATCATGATGCATGAATGTAGCCCCGGTGAATAATGTGCCAGGGCTACATATACGCTTCAAGCCGACCCTATAAGAGGTTGATGCTCCAAAGAAGTGCTGCTGATGAGCAGACTCGCCGACACTTCCTTACTGTATCATGGCGACCAATGGACATGGCGGTTGTTTTTTGTTGTTTTTTTGATTATGCACAAGCAGACCTTTGGTCAATCGCGCTGACACTGATTCAGTGGTGGATCAAAATCTTCATCATGAAACACTTATAAAGACATTGCAAATCTACTCATTAGCCCCTCATTGGAGCACTACTCATTATAGCCCTAAAATCAACTCACTTTCTACAGCAATAACTGAAATGATGCAAGTTATGAACTAGCAAATCAACCTTAATCTAGCTCTGAAAAAGGCTTTAAATTGTAACTTTTCATAGTTGAAGAAGAAATGGTATGGTGGTCCCTGTTTGTCAAGGCTAGCTGAGGTATCTTCAAACCAACCTTTTATATTACCTTGTGAACTACATACCTGATGAAGTAGGTCAATCCTCACATTTATATGGAAATCATGTTTAATGCCGGTTTAATGATGGACCGTGGTGATCTGTCTCCATCTATAGGGAGGTGCAACCCTAGACTGTAGAAGGGTAGTATGAAAAAGATACAACAGGGAAAATTTACATTTACTATCAATCTCACAGTGCCGACACTCCAACCGTAATCAAATAATAGTGTTTCAAGATGGCAGCAGCTGAGTTCACTTAATTGTTTCTCCTTATAATTGTAGCATATGTATAGCTTTTTGAAGTTTCTATTTTGAGCAAATTGAGGAATTGATATCAGGGTTTATAACAAAAAAACTGGTTCAGGTTGATATGAATTACTTCATACAGGCATCAACTTTCTAGAAATTGATGATATCAATGTAATTCTGTTTTGAGAAAATTAATTGCAGCAGTGTGATTTCTAACATCTTCCCTCTGGTCATGATAATGCATGATTGCAGACTTGGCTTCTGCTCACTAGAAAAGCAACGTGTATCACACCAATCCTACCTACGCATGGCAGGTACAATACAGAAGTGGTCCTAAACGGGCTAAAGAACTAAAGAATCTTACCTTCTCCTTTGAGTGGTTTCACCCTCAAGTCGAATCACTTTAATCTCTCAATTCATAACTCATTATCTCCTTTGTGAATGAAACTTTCACCTCCATACTTCAACCCCAGTTTCTGATTGAGCAGCTTTCCCTTACCTATCCATCTCAAATAAAAACTTTGATGTAATTTCCAAAGTACTCTACTGCAAAGTAGAAGGCCTAAGAGTCTTTCCATCCCTCCTCTCTGTACACCTGAGTTGTCTTACTGTATGATGGTATGAGGATATTGTGAAATGAGCTTTACTTGGCACGGGGACAGTCAGCATTGTGGCCTCCCTAATGGGCTTAAGGTAACCCTTTAGGCACTGCATATATAGTGGTCTAACCCTATTAAGGCCATGTCATGCCTCCAGATTCAGTGGACTTTGTTGTCATGATGCAGGAGTGCACCTGCTAGCAGGTACTTGCTTGGTGCATCATGCAACACGGTCTGCATCCAGTGGGTGTGATGCATAAAAGCTTAATACGTTCCTTTAGCATTTCATGTTTGCAGCATGAATGTATGCAGTCCCAGGGAGGCACACACTAGTAATGCATTCTTGTATCATGTTGACCCTTTGACACAATCCCCAAGGGTCAGTATGATACTGATTTTTGTCCCAGCAATTTAAGAGTAGGGCTTCTTAGCTCGCATTGGTGCACCGGGAACATAAACCTTTTATCTCCTGCAGACCTTAAAGGTTTGAAGGATGTCCTCCCCTCCTCATGCAGTCCATCCCCTCCTTGTTCAGCCCATTGCTGCAGGCCCCAGCTGTGAGAGGTTCCCTTACAGGGGCATATGTGATGTTTCACAGGGGAAATTTCCAATTTGACATCAAACACCTCAGAGTCTTAACTCTTTAACGCCTGCTTACTGCTTTTAAGGATATTTAGCTCATGATGGTTGTTGTTATGCATGAATGCATCCTGGTGAATTACCCACAGGAGCTGCGTCCATCCATCATGTTAACTGATGTGCTCCAGATAGGCATGTGTGATGGCCAAAATACAGTTTTGGAAAGTAGACTCAGCACTGCATTTGTGCATCATGACAACAAAGGACCATGAACCTGGGGGCTTAATGGGTCCCTTGCAGGGTTAGTATCACAGCAGGGGTCCAATAATGGGCTCTGGGGCTGAGTTTCAATGGTTTAAGGAGGAGCTTCTATGGCACTGTACAACATTGCCTTTCCAGGGTCTTTATTGGTTGCAACCCCCTCAAGTTCTAAGTTCCTTTCTTTGCATGGTCCAACAATGTAGTGCTGGAGAGCTATGTATATATAACCATATTGGTACTCCATTGCTGCACCCTTTGGCTGTGGGTCAACCCAATAGAGTCATCATGGTGCATGAATGCAAGCCAGGTGAGAACTCGCCAAGGTTGCAGAGGAGTAAACACTCTGCATCAAAACACTGCACAACCTCTGAAGGGCTGGTAATACTTCCAAATGGGATTGGTGTCTCCGGTAGAAGACAGGTATTGTTAGGTGGAGCACTAGTGGTGAAATATTGTAGAATAGGATTGGAATCATGAGGAATTGTTGTGCCTGAGCACACTACAACTTTCTACTCAACTCCATAAAGTCAACAAAGTCTTTTAATGGATTAAGCCTATTCAATGACCTAAAGCAATTGTGAAATACTCACCAGGGCTGTATTCACATCGAGGCTTTAAAGAATACGATAGGGTCCAATTATAGTATCAGGCTCAGCAGAATTGGAGGACTATTGCCTCTAGACCGGTCTCAATTTCTTAGGCTAATTCTTTGAGGTACCATGTTGTCCTTAAAGGTGCAATATTCACTTTTATGATGGCAACTACAAGGAAAGGGCCCACTTTAGATATTGGAATTGAGTGCTGCCTACTGCAGGAGTCTGAATTAAATGGTTTGAGTTAAGTTTGATATTGCTCCCAACACCTTTTAAAAGGTAATGGTGGCTTCCACCAACAGTGATCAACAGAAACCCTTTAAGGGCGGCATAGTGCTATTAATGCTCATTTGTTGTCATTGTGTATGAAGGCAGCCCTGCTGAGTGTATGTAAATGCTATATGGGGCATTTCAAGAAACAATGATTTTGGGTCTTTTTGGCTTCATCGAGCTACAGTAAACAATTTAAGGCACCCTTCTTCCTTATTCCAGTCATATTTGATAGAAAAATCTGGAGCTTCAACAAAATGGCAAATTTTCATTTGTTGATCTTTCAGTCTGGGAGATAGTGGGCGTCAAAGGTGAAAATTCCCCAAATTTTGTAATTTTGGACCATTTTCTCAGATTTTAAAGTTATATATATATATATATATATATATATATATATATATATATATTGCTTAATTAATCACCTAGAATACCATAAACTATTTTTTGCCTTAGTGGGAGGTCCTATCTAACATTCCCATGTCATTTGAAGTTGATACGATTCATAATTTTTTCAAGGTGCCTCTTCCTATAAAAACACAGGTTTTCTTCTCATCAAGCTTATCATAATATATAAACTGGCTAGCCAGCTTTAACCTTCTTGATACCCACCATCAATGGGGTTCCCCTGAGGGTCTATTTGACAAAAAAAGGTTTGGCCCTATCTATAAATCCCAAATCACCATAGGCTTGGAAGTAATTTTCAATTCTGGAGGAGTGACTCACCAAAAAATGATTGTTACAGTGCTCACTAACTTTTATGCTTTGCGCTATATAGTTCAAGATGCATAACTCCAAAGGTTTTGCTCCCTGGTTATTGATTTTAGTACACTTAATCTAAGCTATGGTAGCATTGGTGGACCAAAACTAGGGCCAGATCCAACCATTTCTTGATGTAGTTCGAAAGATTTTACACCACAGGCTATAAAAGCTGACCCATTTGGAGTTGGTGACTTGAATTACCTTTCTATAAAGCCAAGATATAGGGCTTTCCATAAAATAAAGTATTGTTAAGTAATAATAAGCTTGTTAATCCATCAGTTCTGAGCCTAATATGCATTAAAAAGTGAATTGTCCCATACCTATGCATTATGCCAGCCCTACAGGAATGATGCAACCTTCAAAGGCGACAGCAGGATGGGCCAGATTCAATCAGTAACTAGGGAGTGCTGATCTGATCCTACCAGGAATATCAAACATATTTGATTTTGTCAGACTCAATCAAACAAGCCCACAGACTTCCCAAATCCTCCCTGTCAGCCGACCCAGTTGGCCCCATCTGAAGTCCCCTTAAGGGTCAGCATGATGCACAATTGCAGTGTTTCAAGTAGATGCCCCAGCACAGCATTGGTGCATCATGACAAAGTAACATGATGCATTTATAAGGGTTTAGGAGCACCATATCATTTAACACCCTTTCTTTTTTGTTTGAAGTTGCAAGCTGCATCAGCAGCCGGGAGCGTAGCGACCGTAGCAACACCATAATGTTTTCAGTTTTCTCCCTATGACATCACCTATGACGTCATTGGTGACATCATGCTGTCTCAGTGACGTCACCCGCAGTGGCTAGTGATGAAGTGGCAACTCCTATCCGTGGTCCTTGCCACGTTTTTCTTGTTTAATGATCTTTAGCTCTGATAGTTGATTTAAGGGCTAAAGAACTATTGGCTGGCATTACAGATACAAGAATTTCCTTTTAAATCCTCCGGCCCCTTTTTACTGCATCATTTAGATTTCTCCTTTCACCTTAAGACAATAAATACTGGCCTCTTTTGTGTGAGGGTCATGTGACAAGGAGAGATAAAACGAGAAGGACTGTTGATAGCCAGCATTTCTAGTGTGTAGTCCTGATCTCTTGGAACGAGTAAAACATTAAATTCAGCTGTTGAGTGCAGCTTACACGAGGGTGCTTTTAAAGAATCTTTTTAATTAGTGGCATTAATCTTTTTCTACTAAAGCAGACCTTGCAATTAGAGTGCAAAGAGGGCAGAAATGTTTTCTTGTGTCCTATCAATGGCTGTATTCTGGGTCTATCTCTACTGGGGCTTTAATCCAACACCCCAACATCTTCATTTATGAGCAGTTAAACAGATGTGATAACGTTATAATAATTATATATTGATATAATTATCAACGCTCAGTCAGCAGTAAACATTTTAGATTTGATGTTGAAAAGTAAGTTATTCTTAACTTGAGAACAATATTTCAGAGTTGAAAGGAATTTTCCATGGTTGACAACATCAAAATGGCCATATTGAATCATAAACCATCCAGTTGTTAACATTGATTGAATATTCTGTGCCCACTATGGCAAGGCTTTCGATCCACTCTGAGTTTTCTGACCTATACTGGCCAGGCTATTGTCAGTTACTCATCTTTAGTTCTTTAAGGCAGCATGGTACTTTGGTACTATGTAGTATTTCCATTTGTTATCATGATGTAAGAATCATGCCTTGGCAGTTAGCGTTGTGGCCTGTTAAAGCACTGGTATCTGAATAAGCACTTTGAAATCTATAGGCAAAGAGGCGGTGACTGTTTCTGGGTATTGAGATTTTACCAGGTGTAATACTGGGCAGTTAGTTGCCAATGCTGCAGGAATGTGAGCAAGAGACATCATGCAACGCTTATAGTGTTAACGATTTGTCACAAAGAAGGCTGGTGTCTATGACATTTAATTCTGGGTGCCAAAGTTTATTTCCATACAAGATCCAATATAAATCTCTTTAACTTTGGATTTAATCATCTAAGAGTTGGGTCATTCGTATATTTTATCCTATTTCCCTTTTCATAATTCAAATTCATCTTGTGAATTCAGGTTTACGTGGTGGTTGACACTAAAGAATGTAAAGAGTATTCCAGCACACTGCTCATAAAATTACAAAAAATGCTTTATAGCACCAATTGTTTAACCCTTTAAGGGCAGAGCGAAAATTGTTGCCCTGGCCATGGGGACGGCCTCTGAAAAAAGTATAGTTCCTACAGGACAAGCCTATTTTCAATTCCTATACTAATCCTATATTACTGGCATCGACTATAGTCGACACTAGGCCTGCCATGGTGTCGACTATAGTCGATGCTAGATAGGACTGATAATATCACCTGTTATCGAGTATGTAGACACTTCCATGTAAGATGAACCCTACATAAAAGACAGACCCTAAGTTGATGCCAAAGCTGTAAAGCTGAAGTTTGACTGCCCCACACTGACCTGATGATCATTAATAATTATAGTTAAAGTCTGATATTGATTGGTCCTACAACTGAAACAGTGGAATACCCACCTAAGAATATAATTATATTACCCTCTGACCACACTATTCTCTGGGCTTTTAATGGGGACCACTTATCCTGATTCATCTGTAATCTGGATGTCAGGGGTGATTTACAGTCTGGATAACCGCTTAGGTCTTCTCAAGTTCAGGTCAAGTTCAGGAGGGTGCATGAATCTATGAAGTGGATGAGTAAAAGTTTGTCCTTACATAAATTTACCGGGGCAATGGTTCATTTAAAAGGCATGGTAGTAGATGGACAGTCCTTTGTAAAGCTCACAACCTTTTATGTGTAATTCCTATGACTGAGCTTACCCCCAAACTCCCCAACCACTTCCCAATGTAATAGGCAAGATGTTGTGCTACATGAATAGGACAGGAGGGAGCCCCCAGGACAGGAGGCCCTCTTTTCTCGCGCCGATCAGATTATCTCTCTTCTATTCTTTTGCCCATTAGATTATCTCTATTCTATTATTTTACCCATCAGATATCCTATTCTCTGCCCACCAGATTCCATCGCCTGCTATAAATGATTCTTTACCCGCTAGTCCTGTTACCCATCAGACAGGTTTTGTCTCATGCCCGCTAGATTCTATCGACCGCTACATGATTCTTTACAAATATCAGATGTATTCTATACCTGCTAGATTCTAAAAGATTTTGATTCTACGCCTGCTAGATTCTAACCTCCATCAGATTTTTATTCTACACCCGCTAGATTCTACCCTCCGTCAGATTTTTATTCTGCGCCAGCTAGATTCTACCCTTTGAAGAATAATCTAGCAGGCAATAGAATCTAGCGGGTGATAGAATCTAGTGGGCATGAGACAAAACCTGTCTGACGGGTAACATAAACTAGCAGGTGAAGAATCATATAGTGGGCAATGGAATCTGATAATCATCTGACAAAGGTAAGAATCTAGCGGGCATGGAATGCAAATCTGATGGAGGTTAGAATCTAGCAGGTGTAGAATCAAAATCTTGATGGACGTTAGAATCTAGCGGGCATAAAATGAAAATCTAGTGGATATGAGACTCAATAGAGATAACTGTCAGGCGTTAGAAAATAATAAAGATAATCTAGCGGGCACAGACTTATGGGCGTTAGAAAGAATGGCCTCTGGTCCTGGTGGCCATTTGTTTGCGGGCTTCTTGTCAGGTGGCCATAAATCCTGAGGGATGTTCATCTGAGGGCCTCTCCTCCTAGGGCCTCTGGTCAGGGGGCTACCAATCCAGGGGGCCGTTTGCCCTGATACCTTCAAATGTAGCTCATGAAAGGGCCTTAGATTGACCTCTTTCACAGTTGAGGAAGAAAAGGTGGGCCTGTTTTGCAAGGCTTGCTCGGTAATCTCAAGCTGACTTTTTTATTTTGCCTTGTAAAATATACCTTCCTGAAGAAGTAGGTCCATCCTTCAATTTACATGGAAATCATGTTTAATGCCTGTTTAATGGTGAACCGTGGTGATCTGCCTCCTGTGCATAGGCAGATGCAAGCAAAGACTAGAAGCTTGGGTAGTGCTGACAAAATAACAATCATGATTCGATAGAAGAAATCTAGACTAAGGCCCTTGAAAAGTTGTTTCTCAGTTGAAACATGAGGGATGTGTGTCCTAGTGTGTCCCATAGTAAAAGCAATAATCAGATAGTTTTTGGGTAAGGCGGAATATGAAAATTCAAATAAGGTTCATCTGCCTCTTCACATATACTGTAAAAAAAATAGTCAAAATAATGGTGAAATAATCTCAAAGCTGCAAGAGATCCATCGTTATTTTCACAGAGATTCTTCGTGCCTCTGTACTGCCATCTGGGGCTTCATTGTGGAAACCACACTGCTTCACTGCAATACAATTACAGTGGTTATCCCTGGTAGACTCAACATTTACCTTTTAGAGCATAGGATTGCTGCAGGTGCCCTTTTGTCCTCATGACATACATATAACAGATGTGGTCCTAAAGGTACTAGAGAACTTTGGGAATCCCACCCTCTCCTTTAAGTGGTATCGCTTTCAAGTCGAATTCACTTCCTCTACGTTCTTGATTCATAAATCTCCTTTAGGAATGAAACTTTCACCTCCAAAATTCGACCTGAGTTTCTCATTGCCAACAGCATCTTAGCAGCTTTACCTTACCTATTCATTTCAAATGGAAACTTTAATGCAATTTCCAAAGTACTCAACTACAGGGAAGGATCCTTTAGAGCCTTTCCCTCTATCTCCCCTCTCTACCTGGGTTGTTTTTACTGTATGATGGTGAGACAGGATATTGTGAAATGAGCTTTACCTGACATGGGGACAGTCAGCATTGTGGCCTCCCTAATGGGCTGAAGGTAACCCTGGAGGCATCACATATAGTGGGGCATAACCCTTTAAGGGCTGCATGATGCCTCTGGGTTTATGTTAATCAGTCGCCATGATGGATGATGCTGGTGAGTCTTATCTGCAGAACTGCATTGGTGAATCCAGCTTTCCATTTAAGAGTAACGGCATTCATGCATCATTACAACCAATGGATATGATGCATTCATCATCCCTAAAATTTTGGGATGAAGGCATTCAGCTTTCGTGAGTAAGTCACCAGTGATGCATTGATGCATCATGTTAACAACTTAGAACTGATGCGATCCTCAACAGTTGGTAGGATGCTCCTAATTTGTGCCATTCATTTACCTGTTTCTGCAGCATCATCGTAACATAAACATAAAGGGGACCCATAGCTTGTAGCCACTACTGCCGCCCAAAGGCCTTTGACCATTATAACATTATAACAATGTGCTGCCCCACCAGTGTGGCATATAACCCTACAGAATAGTGAAAGTAATGAAAACTCCTGAATTCCTACACCCAGATTGCACTGATGCATTATGGAGCATGAAACATTGGATCTCAAACAGCTCTTGGTGGTTTAATGGATGTCCTCTCCTCCGCATGCAGTCCATCCCCTCATTGTTCAGCCCATTGCTGCAGGCCCCAGCTGTGAGAGGTTCCCTTACCAAGGCGATATGTGCCGTTTCACAGGGGAAATTTCCAATTTGACATCAAACACCTCACAGCCTTAACTCTCTTAATGTTGCATCATGTTTAGGCATTTGGGTTCATTGGTTGCTGAATTCATACATGATGTCAACTGATATGCTACTGAAAGGTATAGATGATGCTTCAATGCAGTTTTGGTATGTTGACTCACCAGCACTACATTGGGGCATCATGACAACTAATATCCATGAGCCTGGAGGGATCATGGGTCCCTGACAGGGTTAAGATCACAGCAGAGGCACAATAATGGGCTCAGGGGCTGAGTTTAATGGTTTAAGGAGAAACTTCTACGGCACTGTACTATATTGCCTTTACAAGGTCTTTAACAGTCGCAGCCGCCTCAAGTTCTATGTTCCTTTGTTTGCACAGTCCAAGAATGCAGTGCCGGAGAGGCATGCATGTAAGTGCATCGGTGATAGAGTTGTACAAGTGCAGTATTGGGATGGGAATAATTGGGGGATTACGCCCTCTAGACCACGTTCAATTTCTTAGGCATATTTGAGCAATGGTGTCTTCCTTAAAGATTCTCTTTAATGATGACAACAAGGAAGGGTCTCACTTTAGAAATTGGAATTAAGTGTTGCCTCCTGCTGAGGTCTGGATGAATTGGTTCCAGTGAGGTTTAATATTGCTCTCAACGTCTTAAGGTAATCGTGCCTCCCATCAACAGTGATCAAACATAAACCCTTTAGGGCCTGCATAGTGCTATTAATGCTCCTTTTTTGTCATTGTGTATGAAGTTAGCCCTGATAAGTGTACCTGAAAAGGCTATATTGCCAGCCCTACAAGGATGATGCAAACTTTATGGGCCAGCATGATGCACAAAAGCAGTTTGGGATGTAGACACTCCAAAGCACCTCATTGGTGCATCATGACAAACTAACATAACCATGATGCATAAAGGATTAGGAGCAGCATATCATTTATCATGCTTTCATTTTAAAGAGTTTGTTTCATGAGTTCAAGCCTCAGAGTTGATTTAAGGGTAAAAGAACTATTGGCTGGCATTACATATAGAGGAGTTTCCTTTCAAATCCTCCTAATGGGTTTTTTCACTACATCATTTAGATTTCTCCTTTCACATTAAGACAATAAATACTGGCCTCTTTTGTCTGAGGGTTATGTGACAAGGAATGATAAAATGAGCAGATCTGTTGATAGCTGGGATTTCTAGTGTGTAGGCTTGATCTTTTTGAATAAGTAAAACATTAATTCAATCCATCTGTTGAGTGCTGCTTGCACGAGGGTGCTTTTAAAGATAATTGATGGCATTAACATTTTTCTACTAAAGAAGACCTTGCAATTTGGGTGCAAAGGGGTCAGAAATATTTCCTTGTGTACTTTTCATGGCTTCATCCTGGGTCTATCTCTACTGGGGCCTATCCACTACGCCAATATCTCCATTCATTAGCAGCTTAACAGGTTTGATGACCTAGTATGAGTTCCTATTGACATATCAAAACCCGTTCAACAGTAAAAATAAGTTTTAATAAGCAAAATCAAAGTTAATTGAGAATAATACTTCAACATGTTCTGTTACCTAGGATCAGATGCATACATGGATGAGAGTTGACAAGATAAAAATGGTAAAATTGAATTACACATTAACCAGTCATCAACATCAATTCAATGTTTTGTGCCCAACAGGGCAAGGCTTGTCACTCAACTTCCCATCTTATGTGAAGCAAGCCGATTTATAAAAGACTAACTCACACAATCAAAGTCTTTTCTCAAATTACTGGCTTGTCTTTTGTTAATTCAATTTGCTCATTCCCTTTTGAACCTCTCCGAATACTGACGTACACTATGTAAGACTGTTGTTAGCAACTAGCCACATAAGGGGTGCATGGAACATAAACTACCGCATATAAGGTGCATCTCACGTATAAGACACTCCTAGAGTTTGAGAGAATGGTAAAAAAATTCATAACTTTTGTTCTGCTGAATGGATTTTCAAAGTTCAAAAAGCAATGTGTAGCTTAGGCTCCGGGTCCCCTGGACCCCTTATGTCCTATTATGACTTAGGATATGGGGAGAACTAAGTCCCCCATATAAGACGCGCCTTATACCTGGGGATTACGTTGTTTCCATTTGTCATCACCATTCAAGAATGTAACCCCAGCAGCAAACCCTGTCAGGTTGATTTTCCCAGTGTTGAGATCTACCCAGTAGATGCAGGTTAGCTATTTGCCAGCACTGCATTTGATGAATCTACTTGTAAAGGAACATGATCCCATACACATCACGCCGTGCTTATAGCGTTAATGTTTTATCCTTAACAAGTCTGGTGTCTATGACATTTAATTTTGGCTGCCAAAGTTTATTTTCGGGTGTTATAATTATCTATCCTACTAGTTATTATAATGGTATATATTGTAGCGGTTCTGCTACTCAGGTGTCTGCTACACTGGGACTCACATAGGGGGCAGGCCTGCATAGTCTCATCTAAGTCACCTGACCCCCTCCCAGGTAGCCACCACACACACAAGGAGGCCACCATATTGTTTTGGTTGGACCCCAATTTTTTCTTAGTTAGAATTGGATTACCATGCCACCAAAGGGTTCCCCAAGGAACTGCAGGACATGTGGTTACAAACATGTGCCTCCTACAGGCAAGAAGTGTGTTTTCAATCCAGCCAATTTATCTATGAGCCAACAGGCAGGCTTACAAAAGGTGACCAACCCACCTGGTCAGGGTGACACTGACTCTGGCTCAGACCTGGAGGAGGATTCTGATTTCCAGGCCCTGCAGGGCTGCCTGGAATCTCAACAGCAACAGCTTACAGGCCTGGCCAATGAATTCTCAGTCATAAAGGACACTGTAACTGACCTGCAAGGAGGAGTCTCCAAGATACTAGCCATAGTCAGCACAGACCCACCTACTACTAGTACACCTAGGCCTAGTGGTCTACCTGGAGGTACACCTGTGCTACCACCTCTGTTTGGGGGTACTAGGCCCCCCTCAGGGCCTCTCCCCTACTCTGAAGATGAGGAGGAGGGTGAGGATAGCTCTGACAGCGAGGAGGAGGCCAAACGCAAAAAGAAGAAAAAGAAGAAGAAGCCATTTGATCTCTCTAGACACCTCCCTAAAGGTGTTAAAAAGGCCACTTCATTTGCACAGCTGGTAGGTGCCCTCTCTAGACTACACTCCATTCACCTGATGAAGGACCCTTGGACTCCTTATTGTGGTAACATACAATACCACATTCAGTTTTTGTGTGACAGGGAGGCCATGGGTCTGTACACATTAGATCAGCTCCGGTGTTATGATTATGGAGTGAGAGAAAGGGCCAACCACTATGATGCCCAGGCCTTTGTATATGGGGATGAGGAGATGATCAATTTACACCTGGTACACAAGCCTGCTGCTACCCCCTCCTCCACCCAGGGAGGGGCCCAAGGTGGGGGTTCCAAGAAGAAAAGGAACAAGTCCAAATTTGAACCTGACCCCTCTATGCCCTGTTGGAGGTACAACAATTTCAAATGCAGGTCAGGTGATGACTGTCAGCAGCAGCATGTCTGTTACCACTGCTGGGATGCATCCCACAAGATGAGAGCCTGCACCAACGTCAAAAGAGCTGCGGCGGCAAAATCCTCCGCGTGACTGGAAACACCCATCAGCGCCCCTCGGTCGGACGCGGCCGGTGAGTTGGCGGGCGGAATAAATCCGAGCGCCCCCATAGGCGCCTCTCATCTCATTTGCATATACGAAGAAGAACGGTGCCCGGATGTGGCAGTCGATAATGTCGATTGTGTTCATGATATTATTGCAAATACGAGTCGTATTCCGTCTTCCTGCTTTGGATTAAGTCTATTTGAATCGAACAGTGCTGTTAATTCGTCAGATTTTGGAAAATATTGTAGTTTTCCCATCACGCCGTTGTCGTCTTGTTCAAATCCAAGATGGCGACGGCCGGACGGAGAAACGCACGTAGACGCTAAGGTAAATCATAATATCTCTGGTTTGTGGGTGAATGGAGTGGTTTCAGTGTCTGCCGACCCCATAATCGATCAAATCAGGCCTGATTTGGGGGGGGAGGATATTGTCAAGGCTCAAATCGTCCCAGAATACCAAAATTCAGACCTCAACTTGGTTGGTGTTGACATTATTAACCCTCCACCACCCACCTTTCGTGCTCCCGGTGTCATTGAATATGTTCCCGGTGTCAATGAATGTGTCCCTGGTGTCAATGTGGGAGTCCCCAGTGTCATTGGAAGTGTCCCCAGTGTCAATGTACCCAATGTTGTGGATTATGACCCAGCTGTACCCAATGTTCAAGAATGTCCCCTATCTAAACCCAGTGCTGGTGTTGATAGTTGTGACAATTTTGTATACAATGTTGATGTAGGTGCCCCTACTGTCTGTGCCAGAGGTTCTATATGTAATGGCAGTGTTACGGATATGGGACTGTTCCCGGCGGGTGACAGTCATGAATGTGTTGATGCACAAAATGTCTTCTCTGACCCTGTATGTAGTGATGATATCAATGTTGGTCTGTCACCTGTGGGTGACGGTGCGTCACCCGCCGGTGATGGCTACCGTACTTGCAGTGTATGTGATCCTGATACTTGTGTTAGCAATGTTGTTGTCATTCATGTAGCAGATACCGTTCCAGTGTGTATTAACACACCCGTATGCCTTGTATACATACCTGATGTCAATGAACCAATTGTAGTTTACAGAGACTGTGTCCTCAGTATTTGTGCATGCGAGCACAAAATTGGACCTGTTCAATCTCAGCTTAACCCTTGTAGGTTAGCTGCAGAATTCTACAGATACAAGGGTCATATGTGTGCTCATGATGATTTTGTATTAGCTGGTGTTTACAGTGGTTTCAATATAGTAGACAATACACACATAGACTCCTATGATTGTAGTAACTACTCCAGTATTCTGGATGATGAATTCAATGTAGAAATGAATGACACAATTCTCAGAGAATTGCAGGAAGGCAAGGTCACCTCAGCTATTGACTCGCCTAGGTGCATTCACAGTCTGGGGGCAATCAGGAAAAAAGATGGCACCCTCAGACCAATTACTGACTGTAAAAGGCCTTTAAACAGATCCATAAACAACTACATGGACCACACCTGTGATATTGGCGCTCTTAACGCCCTTAATTTATTAAGAAAACACAAAGAAAAATTGGGGTCCAACCAAAACAATATGGTGGCCTCCTTGTGTGTGTGGTTTATTTTCATACAAAATACTACCAATACAAATGTCTTCACCTTTGCAGTTAATTATCTAAAAGAATTTTAAAGCCATTTGCACATTTTATCAAACCAAAGGCCATAATTTCCCTTTTAATGATTGAAATGCATCTTGTGACATAAGCTGAATGTGGTGGTTGAAAATGAAGAATGTGAAAGGTATTTCAGCATACAGCTCATATTTTCATAAAAAAATGCTTTATCGCTCCAATTGTTTCATTGGAAATAGGACTAATACTATCACTTTTTTGGAGTTGCTTGCTGCGTAGCGGCCGGGAGCACAGCAACCGAAGCAACTTCATTATGTTTTCGGTTTGTCAGTGATGTCATGGTCACCTTGGGAGCGCAGCGACCGTAGCAACTTCATTATGTTTTCAGTTTGTTAGTGACGTCATGGTCACCTTGTGACGCAATTTGTGATGTCATACGTCGGCCATGACGTCACATGTCAGCCGCAGAGTGGCAACTCCTATCCGTGGTCCTTGCAACATTTTTCTTGTTATCCAGAATGTACACACTTAAATGTAAGATGAACCTTACATAAAGGACAAAACCTAATTCATGCCAAAGCTGTAGAGTGGCTATTCCACTGGCCTGAAATCCAATTGATCTGGAGTTTTTGAATGGAGTAAAAGAATGTCATTGGTCGGTTTTATTGCATGCAGCGGACTCAGTGGAATGCCCACCTAGGACTTCATATTTGAAGCATAAGTACAATATTGAATACCTTGTCCTCAGATGCACCAAGATTTCAGGCAAATCATAGAATGCACCTGGGGTCTTTCCACATACTGGTACATAAAATAAGTCTCGAGGGAGAATTAAACTGGCCTTACCTTTGGCTGATTTCCGCCTGATTGATTCTGATTCTACGATCCCTAATATGATAAAAGTATGGTCAGTCAAACAACACAGGGGCAATACATTGAAGCATCATGCAAAACCTTCGGGAGTACACCACCCACATAGGATTGCTGTGACAAGTAGACTTTCCAGGGTCACATTTATGAATCCAGTACGATAACAAATGGCAGAGTGCACATTAAGACACTCTGTGGCCCTTCAAGGTTTAACCAAAATCAAAAAAAAAAAGTTACGACAGTTTTTGTGAGCACTCTGGCTCTTTTTTATGAGCCCTGCTTTTACTAAGGCTGTGTGCCACACAGGATTTACAACTCCTGGGTATGTCATTAAAGTAACATACACGTAGAACACCTTCATGACATTCAGACCCAAGGTCATTAAAAGGGCCATGTGGTTACACTAGTCACCATATAGGCTAGTTTGAGCACCTGGCACTTATCGTCTTTTATGCCGCTTTACTCCCAGCATGGACCGTAGCGGCCCTTTTAACCGCTTCAGTTTATAGATTGCAATAGAGCTCTACCCCAGGGTTTATTCAGAACTGGTGCCTACAATGTGTATAAATACATATTTTAGCGATCAAGATTCCTTTTTATCCCCGATCTTATCTACATCATTTATTGAAGATTGGTGCATAATTGACACCTTGACAAAAACTAGTCAAGACATAATCAAGATAGGACCTGATTTGAGATACAGCTATTTCGTTTATGTGTATTTCCCTAACCGATATGTTGAGCACTTATTCAAGACTCCTGGATATATGAGCCAATATGGTGTCGTACATAGTTTACTGACCTTCCTGACTACTGTTGTAGTACTTTTATGATGCACAGCTTATATGAGAAGACATCACCTAGAAGCAGCTGATAGGATGTGCCAAAAGACTGGTTAGGGTAAATTTATATACAGTTTAGGACAGCACTAAAATGGTCGGAATCAAGCCCTACCTGCTCTATAAAGCTTCTCCTTCAACTAAAACCAGGATGTGCCTTAACCCTTTATGGGCTGTTGGTGCATTAATGCATCATGCCCATTGGTCGTCATGATGCATCAATGAAGTGCTGACAAGACTGCTTGCCAGGACTTCATTGGAGCATCATGCAGACCCTCCTGGAGTTTGTGTATGAATCCCATAGGGTCGGCATGATGCATGGATGTAGCTCTGGCGAGTTACTCACCAGGGCTACACGGGTTTCCCTAGCCCACTTAAAAGGGTCTATATCTCCTCTTTCCTATCCCCTCAGGATGTGTGTGGTGCACATATGCGAGGGCACTGACACATTCCTCTGTGAAATTGTGTAATGTCGTTCTCGCCATGAATATGACCTTAGTTGTCCAAATGGCGTTAAACATCTATTACTCACTCACTCACTCACCAGGGCTACATTCATGCATCATGTTGACCAATTGACATAAATGCATTAGCGGCCCAGCCTTGCAGCAGCCTATATTTCATATAGTTATACATGAAGTAATACGGTAGTTATAGGTCATAATTCCCAGGCCCCCAGACTTACAGCACTGATGACACTGGTAAGAGGCTGTCTATATGCAGGGTGAAGCATATTTGGAGTTGTCAACACCCATATACACCTCCTCACTCTCCAAGGGAGAAAGGTTTCCCACTTCATTCGCCCCATCATCTGTATGGGAGCAATGGGAGGGGCAGTGACTGACCCTTGAAGGTATACATGAATCTTTATTGCACCTTTTTGGGCTCTTAGCCCTCAAACACGTTTTAACACTCAAATATGTCTCCTTTTGAGGGGGTAAGAGCAGCCATTGGATCTTGTCCCCAAGACATGGCAGTAAAGCACAAACGCTCTTACCAATCAGGCACTCTTCAGGTCTTAACCCAAAAGTGTATAAATTCCCCAAATGCACTTATCCTCAGATGCCTTTATCAGGCTTGGAAAACATAGGCAAGCCTCCTCCATAGGAGGAGAGAAAAACTTTGGCCCATTCTCCAACATTTTTGGTTGAATATGCCATGCTGTAAGGTTAGGTGTAGAAAAGGCAATTTGTGCAAGGCAATAATGATTTGTGCAAAGAGGTTGTATATAGTGGTAGACCTTGTAATTATCCAGGTATTGTATGGACCCATTCAAAACAAACTTGTGTATGATGAGATATGCTGCATTTACTTTATCAGAATGATTTCAAATTATACATTTTCTGTTTACTCCATACCCACTGTCCCACCTCCCTACCTGCATTACCCCAACTGTTGGAGGATTGTCCAACACCTGCACTAATGTCTTATCAGTGATCACTATGGCAACCAGGAGATAAGAACACTCACTGGGGGGCAGTGTCCACCAGTGGGGAGTTGTCCAACAGTGGCCTAGGCCCCCATTGTCCAACAGTGGAGAGTTGTCCAACAGTGGCTCAAGCTCATCCACATACAGGTTTATTATGGCCAACGTTTTTCTCCAGTCCACTGTTGGCATAATGTTACCTTTTCCCAAGCCTGTTTATACCTCAAATTCTAAACATGAATTGCAAGACTATGAGCTAATCTTCTTGCAGGATAAGAGCCCCACACGCTCCTACCTATGCGCCTGCATGATGCACGAATGCAGCCATGGTAAGCATCTCTATTGATGCATCATGGTAATCCTATGCTATAAAAGGGTCGGCTTGATGCACCGATGCAGTGTGGATGAGTAAACTCACCAGCATTGCATTGGTGCATCATAATGACAGAAGGACTTGAATGTTGACCATGAGACACCATGCGGTCTTTCTGGGGTTAAGGCGTAATGACCCTCCTGTCTCTTGACCATGTTTATGAAGGTTTTCATCATTTATAAGTTCAGTAAAACCGCCAACTCTACCACACTTTATGATCACATACACCTTTAATGGTCGCAGAGACCTAAATGCATTATACCCTATAATCATCATGAAACAGGAATACAAATGAAAATACTGTGAAATCCTACATATACGGTGTACTCTGATCTGAAGAGGAAGCTATAAATCGCAGCAGGGACCTGATTTTGACCACTTTAATCAATGCTACTCTGTAGTAAGCAATCCTTGCATATAAGGTACACTAAGTTTGAAATTATTTGAGACCTACCTGTGAGTTGAGGTATGATTGAGATTACAGTGAGGGTACCTTGTGGTTGGGGCAACATACATGATGTGTCCCTTTATGGGTCAAAGAGCTAGAACTGGGAGGTGGCACCCTTAGGTCTTGGAGGGCAGAGGATTGCCCAGATTTATAAGACAGATAATGATCTACTTGTGGGTACGAGAACAGGGATAGATAACGGTGAATTGATTATGTCAACCACCCTGACACTTTTAGATTTGAATACCCCTATACACCCATATTTGATACTTGGGCTTATTTGTATAATTGCCTCATCAAGGCACTTAAGTAACGCGTTTGTTCCACTTAAGTAACGCGTTTGTTCCACTGCTGTTAGACGGGTGAACTTTTCCCAATTTCATGATTTATGATATTGCAAATCACTAGCAGATTATTGAACTGTGCTGAAAAAGATGGCATCATGCTCGCAAAATTGTTTAATATTGGTTCAAGAGTGAAACATATGTTATTAAAGAGTGGGCACATCATCTCACATGTTCTTCTCGGTCCTTGTTTTTTTTCACTTTCAGACCAGACTGTGTTAGGAAGGGATAATTCTTTAACAACAAGAGGGGGGGGGGGTTGGTGGGTTTGAGGGGGGGTCAGAATTTTTTCAACCAGTCTGATGGGGGGGTCAAAATAGTTTCACCTGTTTTCAGTGAAAAACCCAGCGCGTTACTATACGGTAAAAGGGCACGTTCGCACACGATTTTTGGCCCTTATGGGGGGGTCAAAAAAATTTTACCCCATCAAGAGGGGGGTTGGAATTTTTTCTGCACATCCACGTGCAAACCCACCAGCCCTTCCCCCTGTTGTTAAAAAAATGATCACTCCCTTAGGATGCAGGTCCTAGACCCATGCGTATAAATATAGAGTAGAATATTCTTTTTAATATGTTTAGCCCTTCAAGAGGGGAGAAACTTGTGTTGTTGTTGTTGTTGTTTTTTCTTCATGACGCATGAATACAGCCCTGGTTGGCCTCTGGTAATTAACTATGGCTACATTCACACATGATGTTTGCTTATGGGTTGATACACTCCCAACCTGATGCATGCATGAATGCAGTACTGGTGACTCACCTACACTGCATTGATGCATCATGAAAACCATTGAACATGAACCTGAAGCAATCCTGTGGTCCTTCAAGGGTTACTTATCCATCTCTTTTGTCTTCTTATTTCCAAACAGGAAGTTCTTCTACTCAACATACTTCCTGTGCACCTGGCGGTAGAATTAAAAAACAAGATGTTGTCTCGGTTAAAGTCAGCGAGTCTCGACAACCAATCACGGAGGTCGGCGTACGGCAGGTTTCACGACCTTTATGTCAAGGTCCATGACAATGTCAGGTGAGTGTAAAGGTACATTGTGCAAATTTTGAAAAAAATTCAATATGTTGATTACCAGTTTCCCCCCCCCCCAAAAAAAAAAAAAATTTTCTGATTACAAGGCTTGGAAAATGTATCATATATAATCAACTCCTGAATGTCTCGCACCTCAACATTCAATCATTTGAATTATTTTTCTGAAAAAAACAGGTTTCTTTTTCTCAGAATTTGTCATTATATTCTTGTATTGGCCCTGTTCTGCTATAAAGGTATCCCAGGTAACAAGAATCGTTAAGTGAACGTTGATTAACGTTCACTGAATGACTGATTTAAAAAATGTTGATTCAACGTCATTTCATGCATCAAATATGCCTCACTAGGGGGCTGGAGATAGTGTGATGTGATTTGAGTGTGTGCTACGAATAGGTATAGAGATCTGTGTAACTAAAGCATAATGATAATAATATGGGAGTTGTGCCAATCATGTTATCAATATCCATGGTCTAGGTATATCTAAGTGAAAAAATATCCATAAATGAATGACAATATTCCCTTATTATGGTCCATGGTATGATACACACCTTTAGTGAAACATTTGGAATTTGTATAAGCCTTTCCTGTTCTGTCTTCCCTTATGAATCAATGTACTGCTCATCTAACACATGAGGTACAGGTCCCATTGCAAAAGGGATATATGCACCATGTGGGAGCATAAGTTTAGATGGGGGGATGAATCAAACACATCAAAAAGTAGAAATAAAGCAAACGTCCTATGCAGACTTGGTAGGGAGTAAGGTCAGGTTGTTCCAGAGTTAGTTTAACATCATTTTAATGCATATTTTCTTGAGAATAATTGTGTTTAATCAACGATTTTTCAACATTCATTCAGTGTTGGTTTGACAGAGGCATAGGAAGCAAATCTTCATTGGGGGGGCCCCACCTTGACCACCTTGAATCGCCAGATCAAGCGCACTGGCGCCTATACATACCGGTATAAGATTTGTATAGAAAAGTAATTTTGTGAGGAATATTTTATATCTGATTTGAGGCCCATGCCCTCATTTCCCTATTCCATTGCCATATCAATCTAATTTGTGATGCAAAGTTTTAGCTTCTTGGTCAACTTATCATGATTTCTTGGCAAATCTTTGGGGGGCCCAGACATACTCAGGCCCCACCTCCTTTATGATAGGGGGGCCCAGGCCCCCTTGCCCCCCCCCCCTCTTCCTACGTCCCTGTTTGAGTACACGAAATGGAGTTAAGCTGAACCCTCTTTGAACGTTTTTTCAAGTCGGAAATGATGTTAATTCAATGTTAAAATAACTTCATATTGTTACCTGGGATGGTTCTTATATCTGAATCACGCAATTTGGCCTTGATTTGATTAGTTCTGCTATAATTTACTCAATACAACATGTTTGAATTCTTAAGTGTCCAAAGGTATCATATGCTAGACATTATTATCCAGATGTTTTCATACGAAAATCGTATTTTCTCAATGTGGGAGAAAGGTCATTGAAACCTATTCCCGCCACAGCCTATCTTTGCCTAAGAATACGGTAATAATGGCGGGCATAGACTTCTTTGAATTATCTTGAAAACCAAAAGCTGGGCAATTCTTAAAGACCAAAACCCCAAACGGCATAAAAGTGTGAAAAAAAATAATCCAAATCACCAGTCACTATGCTCCACTCTTTACCACGTTACATCCTTGATTTAACCTGTCTTTGAAGCTAAAACTAGGCAGGGCCCAGAATACAAATGAAGTCCTTTGCTGTAAAGACATCCATAACCCTTTAATGGCTGTAGGTTGCCTTCATGACCTGATTGTAGTTTCTCAGTCTTGTAGGGTCAGCTTGATGCATGAATGCAGCCTGAGCAAGTAACCTGCCAGAACAGTATTTGCGCATCATTCGACTCTATTGGACATCTCGAAGGGCCGGCACAATGCTCGAATGCAGTACTGGGTGGCTATCTAGATGGGGGAGGAGCGTGAGAAGTTTCTTTTTGGCTGTACTAAGGAGTCTATTTTGCTGACTTTGTACCTCCAAAATTGCTAAAAGATAAAGGGTGTGTCCCCTTTTTTTTGGGGGGGGCGCGTCTCCTTCTGTTCCAAATCCTGGATCTGCCACTGGTACTGTACAGCAGATTTGCCTAGCACTGCATTGGTGTATCAAGACTATGAAGTAGCCTGAACCTTGAGGCATCATGCCTGCCCTACAAGGCTGAGACACTCCCGGAAGTTCTTAATGATGCTCCAATGAAGTGCTGGTCAGCAGTCTCGACAGCACTTCTCGCCAGCACTTCATTGGTGCATCATGACGACCAATGGGCATGATACACTCTTGCATCAGCCACCCTTAGAGGGTTAAAAGTAGAAAAAATGGCAGTAATGAGCTGCTCGAAGCTTCTCTGTACTGCTCAATGGGACTCTCTCAGCCTCAATACAGATTGCTGTACACTTCACTAACCATGGCTCGTACTGCCTAATTGTGTTTTGCAGTTAATTGATTGAGGAACAGAAAAGACTAGGGTGGTGTAACGAAAAACAGAAAGAAAGTGGGAAGTGTTGTAGAAAAAAACTATTTCACTATTAGTAAGATAACAATGTTTTCCTCTATCAGATTTAAATTATTAAGAGAAAAGTGTGAGGGATTTTATCGGTGTTAAATCATAATAGCCCCAACAAAGAATCTATACGAGAAGACTGAAAAGATTTGCTTGAAACAGTAAATGACTATTCCAAGATTAATATATTATAAGAAATCACTTGACCTTTAAAGGGGCATCATTCTTGTTCCTTTGCCGGCATGATGCACCAATGCAGTGGTTTTGAGTAACTCATCAGCTCTGCAATGGTGCATCATGCTGATCATGTGTTAGTGTATCAAACCTGTAGGATCAACACGATGCATGAATGCATACACTCCCGTCAACCTGCCATTAACCTCCACCTGCCACTTGCCAAAGCTGCAATCAATTGCACAAGGGACATGGACTTGAATAATCATTTCCATTTATCAAAAAGTGTCTTTTTTGTGTGTGTTTTTTCTTCTGTAAATCTGCAACGCCCCCTGGCATGGTTTTGTAAAATCAAAGGAAAGCCCTCAGTGACACTTGGGGAAACTTGAAGTAGCTGGGATTTTACCTAAAATTAAGGAAACTATTAGTTTTCACTTGATTTCTCCTTTTGTAGTGTTTTAATGTAGTGTGTCATGCTCAACAAGTGTGACAATGTAGTAATGGAATGAAAGCCAATTTGGTCGGAAAAGGATGGCCATAGTTTTGGTGCCATAGAGGGGTAACTCCTGCAATATCTATAGTTTGTAATACCTATTTCACGGCAATAATTTTGGCCGGAGGTCCAATATGTAGGCTTGGTTTGTTTTTTTGAAATTAGAAAGACATTCCCTGACCTCAAAAACATACTGGTACTTCAGCCCAATCTATGGGCAAATTCATGGACACAACATCCGGGAGGATGTCAGTTCCTTAGAATTAGAGTTAGGTATGCAGTCACTGAATTTCTGTAATGTGGATATTTGCTACATTTAGGGATGTAAGCCATCCAGAAGGCCACAAATGATCTCCAAAGCGTCTGAAGAGGACTAATTAAATGTACTCCTATATTAATTAAGGACATTTAACGAAAAACAGTAAATATATTGTGGGCATTTCCAATGGTATAAGATCCTTTCTATTTTGCCAACCCACCTTCAAATATTTGGCTTACAAGTCATTTATATCAGAGTGAACCGATTCTGTTACGGTGCAATGAAATAAGATTTCTGATAACGCTGACGATATTGGCTTTGTCCAAGATATTTCTTTCACAGTCATTGTTTATTAAGGTCTTTATTTTGGGTCCCTAGAAAATTCATCAAATCGAATTTTCAATATGTAATACATAAGGTGAGGTTTTCTAATTGAAGTGACCTTACATATAATAAATGGGACGGACCATCTTGGTTATTTCAAAGACAACGGTGACATATGTGACATGTATTGGGAAAGGGGGTCTTAGGGACCCCTGCACTAAGCCCCATTTTGGCAGATCATGTCACATATGATATTTTCATTCTAAAAAAGTGAAAACAAGGATAAATAATAAGAGGAATTACCCATAAACTATAGCTGTTTATCTGCATGTATTTATGATAACCACCAGGGTTGCATAACGTTCGGAGTACTTTCTTTTCTGCAATATGTGGCACTAAATGTAAAATTGAAGTTGATTAAAATCTTGACCATACACATTGTCCCTGAAATAACTTTTTTTCCATCCAGACATAAGACTTATCTGATGTAACCGGTAGATTGCCATGAGAATTACCTATTATATATTGCTTATGTCCGTCATTTGTGGGGTTATTTCTTAACGTACTACGACTGCACCCTCTGTGTCATATCATCTTGTCTGATTGTAGTGCATTAAGAAATGACCTCCTGGTAAGCAGAAATGATTACCCATGAGAGAGCACAGGAGGGAAACCTGGTATAAGAAAAGTTTACACATTTGGCTTACCATACCCTTTCATGGGTTTGTAACCCATCCTTTCAGAAAGCATGGGTTTGTAACCCACCCTTTCATGGGTTTGTTACCCATCCTTTCAGAAAGCATGGGTTAGAAACCCATGAAGGGATGGGTATGCACAACCCATGCTTTCTAAAAAGGATGGGTATAATATGTGTTACCCATGCTTTCTGAAAGTATGGGTATCAATAGGAACCTATGATTTCTAGAGAAAGGATTTGTATTGGAAGGTTTACTCAACATTTGCTAGTAATACCTGGTATAACACATTTAAACCCAGAATAACACCACATATTCTTGCCAGAAAGGAGAGGTATAGGTTCATTATCCATCCTTTCTGAGATTAACCAGGATTAAGAGTTAGATATACCCAGTTTTTCTTCTACCCATTCTTTCGAGAGTTAAACTGGTAACTGGAGAAGTGAGTACCATGGAGAAGAGGACCCCAAAAGAAGTGAGTACAAGGGAGAAGTGAGCCCATAGGAGAACTGGGTACCAGGGAGAAGTGAACCCATAGATAAAGTGGATACCTGAGAGAGGTGAATACCAGTAAATACCAAAACCCACTGGACACCACCAAAACACCAAATAAACTGCAGACTGATGGATGGCATAGGGATAATATACTTAGGGTCCAAAGCTTTCTAGTTGTATGAGAGTTTGTTATATTTGTTCCTAATTCACCCCTCATTCTCTTATTCATTCAGTCTGGCTGTTTTGGGAAATGCTCACACGAGTTTAGAGTATTATGGCGAATAAAATTATTCTCAACTGAACTCAACTCAAATCATTTAAAGTCCATTATCACAGAACACTGGGGGCCAGCAGGCAGCCATCACCTCTTGACCTTATTTTCAGTCATGTGACCATTCTGGACTGTCACTGGTCTGATGCATGTCATCAGTGTACTGTCACCTGCCTCGAAGTAGCTGACCGCACCCTCACCGGCATGCTTCAGGCACGTTACAACTGTTCAGAGGGCTGGATTTATTGGGATAAGGTATGCACTTCTCCGTGGTACTCAGATCTCCCAGGGGTTCACTTCTCTGTGGTACTCAGATCTCCCAGCAGTTCACCTCCCTCTGGTATTCACTTCTCCTGGGGATCACAACTCCATGGTACTCACTTCTACAGTATTCGTTAAACTCAGTTTAAGGCTCTGAATAATGGTAAAAGTGTATGAACCCGTGATAGGGCAAGTTTATCAAGGGATAAGGCTGGGAAACTTGGAAACCTGACTAAAACCCAGGATAAGAGCAGTTAATCCAGGTATAAGACACCTGGTATAAATGCTTAAACCTGGCATAAGATGGGTATATTGCTGTAAAACCTGGAATAGCTGTCTGAAACCTGGTATTTCAGCAGTTAATACAGGTATATATATATATATATATATATATATATATATATATATATATATATATATATATATATAAGGCTGTACTACCTAGAATAACTGCTCACGAACATAACAGATGGTAAATCAAAATTAACATTTATTTGTAGTCTAATATCATACAACTGTATTTAGCTCCAAACAATGCAAAAGAATTGGGACCCTTCTCCTAGCACTCCATGGTTTTATGTATTTGGTGACTAAGGTGTCAAGACAAAATTTCCATTTAACTAGTGAGCGATCAATATGATGTAATTAAAATTCTTACATTCTGCCTTAGTGTCCTGGTTCTGTATGTAGAAAAAGAAATAACTGTGTTAATTGGTGTCACATTAACCCATTAAGCTCTACATGCGGCATATGTGCCATTTTGTAAAGCTATTCAATAGTATTCAATTCGACCTCTGGCTCTTGATACACAATTGCATTATATCTACCTTACCAGGTTGATAACCTTTGGAAGGATTCATTCAACGCACTAATGCAGTACTAGTGAGTTACTCACCAGGGTTGCATCAGCACATTACAACAACAAGTGGACATTAGGTTGAGGAATCTGTAAAGTCCTTAGCCACAGGGCACAAAATGTCCATGTGGATAATATATGTGAGGGGGTTTTCAGTTAGAGTGTGCTCTCTAGTCATTTTAGAGCACCTTCTGTGGTCAGTATAAGGGCTTCTATAGACATTGATTTTGTTTCTGTGTAGCATAATAGGGTTTATGGATGATGTCCTTAGTGGGTCCTTTCAGGTGTCTCGAGGCATTGAGATCTACTTAAATGGTCAATAGGCTGGTATGATATAAAAGAAACTCGAAACCTGTGTTAATTGCTGTCGTTTTAATCTGAAAACAAAAGATGGGTTTGACATGACTGCTCTACCTGTCAGATACTTGCCTCTTGAGACAATGGCATAAATGTCATTTTGTGAAGCAATTAACGGGCGATAGAGTCATGCGTGGCTCTTGGTCTTATAAGGATATAGTGCACTTGTGACTTTTATGCACTGTTCACGTGTCTACTACAAGCAATGCACTAATTAGAGAATAGACAACAATCTTCTTCACATCGAGACTGTTGTCCTATAATGCATGAATGCATCTGAGTGCATTATAGGACAACAGGCAGTCAAGATGTTAAGAAGGAGTTGTCTATTGTCTTTATAAAACATTACAAGTATATTTCATTCCAACCAATCAAGTACCAAATCAAGGTATTTTTAGACCAATTAATGATACCTGACTGATTCACAGCTATGGTGACCTTGCCCAGGCGTGCACTGTACTCCTACAATGCAGTCAAGGTCACTTCTATCATGCAGCAGAGCACTGCCAGCCATTTTATATTGCTTTATGATGATCATATTATGGGCGCACACTAATCCCACAGGGTTTGCATGAGCCATAAGTGTTGACATGGCAGTCTGCTCGCAAGCACTTCATTGGTGCATCATGACGACCAATGGGCATGATACATTAATGCATCGGCAGCCCTAAAAGACTTAAGAAATGACCGTGGGCAGGGCTACCTTCGTGCATTATAGCGACCAATGGATAAATGCATGATTGCATTATGTGTCCATGAAAGGCAGAGGTTCTAATGAAATGATGCTGTCAACAAAAGGTTTTCTCTAATTTCACTTTTTCCCCCCTTCTTGTTCCTTGCAGCATACTGTACGCTGACATCGTTAACTTTACTCCCCTGGCGGCGGAATGCACACCAGCAGAACTAGTCCAGATGCTCAACCAGCTTTTTGGGAAGTTTGACAAACTGGCTCAGGTAAGGAACTATGAGATTTTTGTTTTTCTGTCCCTGATTCTTTTCCCTCTTTATTAATCCTGCTGCAAAACCACATGTATTGGCAAGTCTATAGTATAAGTTTTTCTTTTTTGAACTAGGGGTATGTATTGCTTGTGTACTTGAAGATGTTGTTCACACATGTTGTTTTTTTTATATATATAAAATGTCATACATCAGAATCTAAGCAACAGGAAAATGTAACAACTATAGGTCTAAAGATCATATGGCTTAGAACACTGAACAATTTAATCAAATATAAATATTAGGGAATGGTGATAAGCCGAGAACATAGCAGAATGAGCTGTTCCATTTTCTTTTTGGAGAGCTACCATTTATACCTTGGTTAGGGTTTTGCCCACAGCAGCCCTATTTGAAGGAGACATTGAGCACCCTGAGCACCACTCTATCATCTTACAGCAACTCTTATAAAACCAGTTAAATAGTAAGGCGAGATGAGTGGAGTGGGAAGGGGGAATGTATTTTGAAAAGGAGGGGGCGCGCCCCTCATTTGATAACTATTTTTGGCTAAATTTTGGGGTAAAAAGAGGCAAATAAACTTTAAACTACTGGCAAAAAGGAGGGTGTACGCCCCTGCGCCCCCCATCTAAATCCGCCACTGAATGCCTCACATTATAATTACGGGACGGCTTATAGACTGACAACCTGGAAGGTCCGAAATAGTCAGTGGTGACGACCTTAGGTCCTTAGGTTGACAATACCTAAAGCTACAGTATGACTCAGTATGACAATACTGACAATACAGAGTAGTCATCCTGATGACCTAAATTCGTTATTTTGGCCACCTTAATTTGTAGTTTTAGGTATTGTCAACCAGGAAGGCATTTCTCAAGATGGTACGACTAGACCCCCTTCAGATCATAGTGGAATCCCTCAATATAATGCCAGTACAGCCATGCATCTAGTTGTCACTAACGTTTGCACTGGAACGACTGCCCTACCAAACCCTATCTAATTACTACATTAAGTGCTGATCGTACTGGGCAGTCACAGTGCATCCCCTATGATCAGCAACTTGAATTTTGAGGGTTTCAAATCGTAGTGGATGTGTGCAGTCGTACCATCTTGAGAAATGACCTCCTGAGGACCTAAGGTTTTCAGTGTAGGTAAGAAGGAGAATCATTAGCTGCACTTTATAGAATATGGCTGAACATGAGATGTGTCTTATAGGCAGGAAACCTTTAACATTAAAAGGTACTAAAGTCCCAAAATCCAGCTCAACCTGATGTGCAAGGGCACATAAGAGTAGTTGTGATAAATAATGAGTGTCAGAAGTAATAATGTACATAGGTGTAGACTATAATCCATAAAAGGTTAGCATGATCCATGAAGGGTTAACATAGAGATGGAAGACGACCGGGGAGAACCACACCTGCAAGGTAAAAAGAGATGGGTAAAGATTGGAAGAATCATGTAAACAGGATATACTATGCACCCTCCCACCTACACCGACCGACCAGGGAGCTTATCCAAAAGATAGAACAGAAGGCCCCTTACAGCTAATATAATAATATACATGAAAATACCAACATAAGCGGCCCAAGGTAACAGACATAGGGGGTCCCTACCAGGGGAATAGTGAACTAGTAAAGGGACAGATATATATATATATAAAGGACGATAAAGAATGATATTATTAGTGGAGTAAGATAAACACACGAAGCTAGAGGGTCAGCAACTGGGCGATGTACTCGCGGAGTTAATCCAATGCACCAGATGTGCACCAGATGTATTACCACTAACACTATGTAGGATTACGAGTGTTAGATAAAGCTGTTACTTAAGCCTTGGTGATCGCGGGCAGAGGTCTCACACACACACACATACCCACAATCATATCAGGAGTCATGCGAATAACTGTACATATATGTGAAGGGTTAAAGTGAATACCAATAACCCTCAACAGGAGTCAATGTAAATAAGGATTGGATGTCACCTGGAAATGGAATGTTCAATAAATGGTAACCTGTAATACAGACTTATGGTTATTGAGTAGGTGCATTAGTACTCTACCAGAGCTACTTCCCCTATAAGGCGCTGATAATAATTAAACCTTGTAATGAAGCAAATAAGATAACCTAAAGTCTTATAGCGCACTGAATCTCATAGAATTTCCTCCAACTCAGGGTGTGCCTTATATGCCAGTTGAGCCTTATAAATAAAATGTGGCCCTACGGGGGAGAACGCCCCTCCATGGGGGGATTTTTAGTACTGGTTTTGGCCACCAGGGGGCAGTACATGGGTTAAACACTGACAAATATGCTTAAAAAAAGGCTTAAGACCATTTTTGATACGGAATCCAGTGGTATGTTTAAAATCATTCCATCTCCACAATTTCATATTCACAAATTCATACATAAGGCAATTTCTGGTTGCCATGGAAACAACTCCCCTATTACAATTGGGAAATTTTGCCACAAAAACTTTTTGAAATTCCTTCAGGAACCAAGAACCAAAAACAGAGCTCAAAAATTCCCTCTAGAACCAATTTTATGATAAAAACATCACGTTTCTTTGATTATCTTTCCACAAACCTGCATTTTTTTGCATTATTAGTGTTTATGATGGGATATAATGCATTTAGAGCTTATTTCCCATTTTCAGTTGTACACACCAACCTTTGTTTGACAAGGACTTACAGCAAAACTACCGGGGATATTTTAGCTCAAGTTATCTCATTTTAAAGCCCATGACATAAAACTTAAAAAGCCATTTTCCCCCAGGAGGCATGTTTTCCCTCACCTGGCCACAAATATTATGGTAATAGTGGAGAGGCCAGACTGGGACATGAAGAGCTGGGCTAAGTGCAGGATGGTGTGCTTGCATGGTTGGAAACAAATTTTCCCTCTTTTTTTACACAGAAGTAGGGGAATATTGACAGTTTTAGAGCAAAACTGGCTAAAAGAAACCTCTTATCACTTTTTCTGATTTTGAGTACCCATTAGTAGTGAGCGTGGCGAAGAGGAAAACAACCCTGTCTACTCCTTGTAGTTCAAAGTCGTGTTTAATGTAGTAAGCCTTTTCTGAATTTTAAAACTACATTCATGAGACCAAGAAAGTGGCCTGTTCACCTCCTGTAATAGCAGATTAACATATGCAGAGGGATAAGGCCACAAAAGCCATACAAGCTATGCTTCTGCTCCAATGCCTGAAAATCAATCCATAATTTTTATTGCAAAATTTCGTTTTTAGAAAAAGACCAATGCAATAATCTGTTATATTATTACAAGAATGTTTGCCCGATGGACAGATGGACACATCACCACGATGGCCTAACCTGTTGTCTCGAAAAACACAAATCATTATCTTTAGGTGTTCAGTTTAAATTCCTTAATCTGCGAACTGACACCTAAATATGAGTTGTAGCATCTAGGACATGATGAATGACAAAATGGAAGCGGCCTCCTGCCAAGGTTTCTAAAAGATAATGAGGACAATTAATCCTTTAATGAACAAGTAATCAATGCCTAACATGTGACGAGTCACATGTTAGGCATTGATTACTTATTTTATTACATGATTAAATAACCAATAAAATATCAATATATTCAATTTGAAAAAAAAATCATTCAACTCCTCATGGGACTCGAAGCCTGCCATAGTGTGTGTAGAACACAAGGTTAAACACCTTGCACCACGAAAAAGATGAACCAGGCCGGGACGCGAACGCATGTACCTGGGGTTTAGAGCGAGACTCGCTAACCAATAGACTATCGATTCCCCAACCTGGGCACCCGGCAGCTGCTGGTTTGGTTTGAACACGTCCAGCAGTACCGTATATCCTCGTGTATAGGCCTGGTTAATTTACCACTTAGTATGGAGGTTTAGGTAGTAGGTAGTACTAATACAGGCCTAGGCTTATAAACAGGGAAATATGGTATGTCTCCATCACGGCTATGGGCCAGGCAGCTCTGGCCACTGTGGTGTAATCCTAACTTAATTCCACTACTGGTGTTCTTGTCAGTCCCTGTGGCACAATGCTCGATTTCGGAACAGTAGGGTATGGGTTCGACCCCTACCTCTGGCACTGAAATTCTGGTTGGTTTTAACATGTGACATATGACATGTAAGGCATGCCTGATATCCATGGATATCAGGCACCTAGTGCCTGTTATCCATGGATATCAGGCACACCTTACAAAGCCATGATGCATGCATTATCGACAAGTATCAGAACAGGAATATACAGGAAAAGCACTCAGAATTACAGAAATTGTGTAATAAGGGCCGCTAATGCATTAATGCAACATGCCCTTTGGTTGTCATGATGCATGGATGCAGCCTCGGTAACTTGCAGTAACTTGCCAAGGCTACATTCATGCATCATGTCGACTCTTTACGAGGTTGATACACTCCAAGAGGTTCAACATGATGCTCCAATGAAGTACCAGTAAGTAGATTCGCTATCACTTCATTGGTGCATCATGACGACCAATGGGCATGATGCACTAAGTACCGTGTCAGCAGCCCTTAATTGACTGTTAATTGCGGCGGACCTTGTTAATGGAGTGATAACCAGATGCAATGATTTAGGGTATGTTAACTACCGGAATCAATTGCCTGTACTTAATTGAAATGGAAATGTGAATTGAATCAGACTCTTTAAGTTCAATGATATGTGGAAGGCCTTTAGAGCTCCACTAGATCCATTACTCAACATTGTGGGATAAAGTAACCATTTAAAAGCCTTTTTAAAGGTCCTCTAATTAATGTCAGAGTGACTCGTGCCTATTGACCATTATGATACACCAATCAAGTGTTGGAAAGTCTGTTGCATCATGACAAGCCTCCGGAGGTGTATCAAGACAAGAATCACCAGCATTTTCATTGGTGCATCATCGACTCCTGCAAAGTGCCCATTAAAGGGATAAGGAGGAGGCAATAATGAGAAATAATCCTGGTGAAAAGTATACTGATTTGTAGAATATGCATGGCTACAGTCAAGCTACTGCTTGTTTATCCATCATCTTTTGCTTCTCATGCCCCCACTGGCCGCCTGCTCTGTGTGCTGCTCCTTTCGGAGTGAGCGCAAACACTTCTATCTTGAAATCCAGGTAGGGAAAAAACAAGATAAGAAAAGATAAGTGCAGATGGAAGTACAAGTGGATGGATGGCTGGGTGCTGCAGGAAAGGATATCTTAAGGGATAAAGAAGGAAGTGAAAAAAGCATTTGCTTGCATGAATCACAAAAGAATTGTAAGAAAAGGAAGGCCTGTCTTTTTAGGAGCTATTAAGTACACAGTAGGGTTGGAAGAGAGACATGAAAAGCAGCTTTGGAGGGAACTTTAGTCCATGAATGGGGTGTCTATTTTTATCATTGAGGAGAAGAAGGTGCAGGTAGGGAGTTGTATATAAAGAAATGGGCTTCTCTCGGGAAGTGGATATATACATAGCCCTTTTTTTTTTAAATTTCATAGAAGGTGGGGGGTGTAAAATACCTCCACCTCTCCAAGCATGAATTGAATGATGATGATGATCAACAAGACATCTAATTCTGTGGTCGTATCATGACAATAGCATACACTGTAAAAATCTACCAGTGGTCCTCGTAAGACTTAGTAGTGGACCACGTAATTTAATAGCATTGAGACACAACACTACTTAGAGTACAGTCTATTTAATTTGGGCATCCAAAGTCCTCATACCAGTATATAGAATACAAATGGCATACAATGTTTGAATACATAACATACAGGAATATGTCTAAGCTACCAAGTATAAAGTGATCTACACAAATATTAAGTATTATGCAAGAGAATAATATTGGAGTTTCATACATAATATATGAGTCCAAGAGGTACGTGTTTTTAGCATTGGGTTTTACAAGAAGTCCGAGCTTGCAGTACGGTAGTGTACACAAATGTGACACATCAAGGGAGAACACCCCTCCATGGTGGATTTTTAATTCCCCATTTGGTCACCAGGGGGCATTGGAGGGCAAAATTACTCAAAATTCATTATAAAAATACATAAAGCTAATTTTTGATGTAGAATTCAAATGTTACATTTAAAATGCACCATTTTCGGTAGAAATGGCCCATATTTGGATGGTAAAATGAACATTTTTCATGAGAAATCCACCTATATGACTGTTCCTGGTTACCATGGCAACCATTCCAATAATCAAAATTTGCAGATTTCTATGCCAATTTTTGGGGATACTCACCAAAAACCAAACTGAAAACAGAAATGGAAAATTCCTTCTAGATCAAAATCTGTGATAAAAATCACCATATTATTATGATTTCTTTTTATGAAAAAGGCTTATTTCTCATGTTTCTAGACATTATTATGGTTTATAATGTATTTAGAGCTTAATCATCGATTTCAGATATGAATAATGACCTATGTTCAAGGAGGGGTTCTGAAATAACTACTAGGAATATTTAACCCAATGATGTCTCATTTTAAAGATCTTGAGCTGAACTTAGATAATGAATTTCCCTGCAGAGGGTAGTTTTTGCTTGACTGGTCACAAATGTACAGGGAATCTCAATGGATCTCTCTCAACTTTGGGATGGGGATTTCTGCTGTAATTTCAACAATTCTTTACAGTATAAGACGAGAGACGGAAAAGAAGACCTGCCCTAATTGGGACAATTCTGAAAGGGACCTCAGATGGGCACTACTCAGTCAGCAGGTGGCCATAATTGTTGCATATTTATGGTATTTGAAATCTTAGGGATGTCAGAATAATAAATGTGCATGTAATCATGATGTGACATGGATTAAACTTAACTTGTGTTAATTGAAATTATAATTGCCTTCATACCCACCATGTTGGGGACTTCTTGCAGAGTGGCATATCCCATATCATTATTTAGTAGATTTCAGGTTGTTATTGTGGGAGAGATTGCTGAAAGGCCTTTATTGTTTGCACACAGATAACGTAAATACTGAACAAGTAACCAATGGATAATTCATGACGAGTGTGTGTTAGTGAAGGATAATGACACAAGGCCATAGGCTGAGTGTTATTAGCCTTTGCTACCACACACAAGTCATGAATTATCCATTGACTACTTATTTTATACCACGACACCAATAAATAATCGATATAATACCAATAAATTCAACTTTAAAAAAAATTTAATCCCCCTCCCCGGGACTCGAAGCCAGCCATAGTGTGTGTACAGGTACATACACCTCGGTGCCTGGCAGCGGACAGCGACAGCCCCGGTCTCGGCTTGGATAAGCAGCGGCACACGGCTAAAGATTTCAATGCGTCTCGCTGTTAGAGATTGCTGATAGACCTACATTGTTTCCACACAGATAACGTAAATACTCGCGTATAAGACTGCGTCCTATAGAATTTAGCTCAACTCCAGGTGTGTCCTATATGTGAGGTTTTTACACTATAGAACAGTACTAAAATTACCAAAATCTGACCCCAGTTACATCCTATATGAATTATCTTAATTCAGGGTGCGTCCTATACGCGAGGATTTACGGTTATCATGATGTCATTAGTTTACAATCACATAATTCAGTACCTAATTACCTAAACCCAAATAAGTACACCCCCAAAATACACATAATATGACATGAATCAAACTATTAATTGTAGGCTAATTGAAATTCTAATTGCCTTAAATTCATAGCCACCATGTTGGGACCTTCTTGCAGAGTGGCATATGAGTTTGAGTTTGAGTTTTGTAAGGTTTTATGGCCGAGTTTCATTTACATGATCTTTCATAGGCAATATGGGGCCGACATAAACCCTCTGATAGCCAGTTTACTAAATACCACAGTATTTGAATTGCAACATTATGAAAATGATATACCAAATTAGACACGAAACCTGATATTAACAATTTTTAAAGGGTACTCCTGTGTGTACACACAATTCAACCTAATACTATCAAAATTGCTCGTAATATCATTACGTAGTATTTGGAATGAAATCTCGTGTCAGACTAATACTAGGACAAATATGTCTCATATTCTATAAGCATAATAGGAGTATGTCCTTATACTCATATGTTTCAATACATACTAGGTGTATATACTGTATTCCATACTTATATATATATATCATTAGTAGCCTTACACCAATGAGCATTATAGACAAGATCAACCCTTATTATCATATTACTCAAAATTTGAACCCCTTGTATACAACATAGTGTTGGTCCCAGCTAATAAATTCAGTATTCGGCATAAGCGATATCCAGCAGATTACATGTTATCATTCTGGGAGGGATTGATTATAGACTGACATTGTTTGCATAACAAGCTGCAATTATCCTGTCAATGGTCAGCAATCTTCACTTCAGTATCTCATTACCTATGCCCAAACAATTACACACACACCCTGTTATCTGTAAGTCTTCTCCAGCCCAAATGTACCCTGTAAAAAGGTGTTGTCAAATTAATGGCGGTTCTCAGGCAGCTTTGAGGCAATGCTTTCACTGCTACTTTTAGGGCGATTCTTTGTACCACACTCCACAGTGCTTTACTGTACTGTCATCTGGGGCTTCATTGTCAAAACTACCCTACTTTACTGCATTGCAATCATGGCGGTTCGCTGCTCAATATAATTGTCAATGAACCGTTACATGTGGGTGAAGTGACAACCACTGAGTCCGGAGAAGTTCAGTTGATGATTCAGCTTTATTCCAGTTTGGTAGTACAAAGTGATAATAGGTGTTACAAGATGATCAGTCACCAAGCCTACCCAGCCCACAGTAGTGGAGCCTGAGCAGAACCTATACCCTGGTATAGGTGTGAGGAGCAATGGAGAGAAAGCCAGTGATAGATAGGGCTGTCCTGGGTCATTTATATACCCAGGTGAGCTCTATAGGTGGAGTACTGAGGGGTGAGGGCAGATTGTGAAATCTGCCCTCATCCCAAAATAGTATTCACCGGTATGTCACAATACCTCCAGTGGGGGTGATGCCCAGAATAGTATCTATCTGTCTATTGCAACATCTATGTTGGATGATGCAGAGCAGCTCACTGGTGCCACTGGAGGAGGCAGGGGTTGTGATTGTGCAATCCCTACCTACCATTGAGTATAGGTGGAAAGGGGTTTTGGCTTGAAGGCAGAGCTCTGGATAAGCTTAGTGGTGAAAAAGTAAATATATATCAAATAATTATAATACCCAGAATCATCCATTGACATAATTATGATAGCCGATAGAATCAACAGTTATTTATCAGAGTGTACAATTTAGGGTCCACACCATATGCTCTTTGGTGGTTTGGTCCACATGATTCATGAATGTAGACCTATCGAGTATATCCCTGCAGTGGCGGATTTAGAGGGGGGCACAGGGGCGTGTGCGACCCCCTTTTTCCCAGTACTTAAGAGTTTAATTAGATATTTTTACCCTAATTTTTTCTCAAAAATAGGGGGTGCGTCCCCTCCTTTTGGGCAACGCCTCTTTTTGGGCCGCGTTTCCAGATCCTGGATCCGCCGCTGAATTATTAATCCCCATGGCCATTGAGTATATCCCCATGATTGCATTCATGTATCATTATGACCCTATTGTGTATGATCATCATACATCATCATCATCCTATGAAATCCCATTTATGATGTACAAAAATGGTCTGTCGATGAGTTACTCACTTGGGCTTCATTGGTGCATTGCGAAGACCCTTGTGGTCCTTACAGGGTTAAAGGTACCTGTTGTCATCACAGCTAATAGCTTGTGAGTGATATGTTTGCTGGAGAATTGCCAACCATACATCTATATAGGGATATATAATGAGCAATTGTATGGTGGCATGTTGGTAGTGTGGGCAGCACATTTGTGTACCTAACTGGAGTTTACCCTTTAACTAGAAATATAATGTGTTTAAGATCTGTTTACTGTGACTGCTTCAAGAGTGTACTCTGCCCCTTTAGGCCTATCTTGGGTAGTGTTTGCTGCAAAAGAGTGCAGTCGTCATTGCCTCAAAACTCAAATGGAAATAGCTGTGCCCAGCAAAGGCTCTTCCAAAGTCTCACACCAGACTATGTGTGCTCCTGGAACCGCAGTATAAAAAAATATGAAATATGTGGCTGGCCACAGAGAGATGGCAGGCGGGAATATAGTTGCATACACAAGTCATCCCGTGTTATCACTATATCAACACAAACTCAGCATATAACGACCAATCAGGAGGATGTGTGTACAAGGGCATGATCCACCCATCTCGTATTTTCTCATGCAAATTTCACAGACCAATCTGGCCCCAGCTTGACCAATAGCGTGAGGCGTCTCTGGGAACCAGCTTTTATGGGTAAAAGTAGTTCTGGTAGCTGTAGTGGTAACATGTAGGCGGGTACAGTTCGTAGTAATATTCCCCAGAAAATGGGGCCCACAATCCACAAACATAAGACAGGGTATTCCCTAGAATCCCGACGGGACGAGACTGGTCACAGACCTGACACACTATCCTTGTTGAAAATGCTGGGACTAGCGGGGCCCGTGACCTGGAAAAGACTTTGGCAAGCGTTGGCTGGGAACGGTGATTGGCATGTTGATTTCAACGCCAGAAGGGCCCGACTTTCACACGCTTCATCACCGATTCCTCGCTATAAGGCACAGCTTACCTACTCTGTAGACACTCTAAGGGAACCTCAGAGACCAAAGGTGTCTGTTGGTAGTCTATCTACTCTGCCAGATTGGTTGAGTGCACAGTTCTTACATAAGTACTTACTGTCAGGTCAAATGCTTCCACCAACACTTCTCTCAATGCATATCCAAATGTTCTATGCTTGACAGAAGAAAAAAAGTGAAAAGGGGTTTGGGGACGATATATAGAAATTTATACTGTCTCAATCTTGGTTAAGATCTAAGCTGAAACTCAGCTGAACCCTTGCTTTCAGCTGAGATCTCAGCTGTATCTCAGCTTAATCCTTGCTTTCAGCTGAGATCTCAGCTGAATGTAGTTGTTAATCTCAGCTGCATCTTTGTTTTAAGCTGAGATCTTAACTTAAATCTCAGCTTAATCTCACCTAACAGGAAGCTGACTCTCAACTGACAGGAAGTGGACCCTGGTACTGATGGCTCATCTGACTCTCAACTGAACACAAGTGAGTCCGCTCCCGCTGGTTGGTTAATACATGCTTGCCCAAGCTTGCTACGGGGACAATATGGCTGTCTAGAGTAGGTAAGCAGCTATATCCCTATATAGCTGCCTTATCACCAAGACCTCTCTGACGTCATAGCTACAAGTGACAGAAGCACTGATTACCGGCAGACATATGGCTGAATGAGTCGGGAGGTGGGAACCAGCGAAGCTGTCATTAGTACCCTGATTAAATGAAATTAGGCATAGTCGCCTTAACCCTCGAGGGCCCACATAGTAGTGCACCATGCCCGCTGTTCATGGTAATGCATGAATATAGGCCTGTTAAGGAACTTGCAAGAACTAACTATAGCGAGGAATCTGGACGATGTATCGGGCGGCCATTACAGCACTGGTCTCATAGAATGTAGCAGCCTAAAGCACATTTATGTGTTGTACATTGCTGGAACTAGCAGTGCACATGATCTGGGATGAGACTTTGGCACCACGTTGGCTTGCATGTTGATTTCAATGGCAGACTTTGACGTGCTACATGACCCATGGTATGGCTATATTCATGCATCATGCCAACCTGATGAGATTCTTAAGTGTTGACCAGCATAATCCAATGCAGCGTTGCTTTGAAGACTTGCTAGCACCGCACTAATGCATTGGGACAACCAAGAAGCATCAAACCAAAGGCATCATACAGCTTCCTAAGGTTTAAATAGCTCACCACGCCCCACCCTACGGGTACTCTGTCACTCACTGATTGATGTGCAAGCTATTGGGTTGATTCCCATGAGTTTGGCAACAATTTGACAGAATTTAGATTGGAATTTTTAATATCATTTTGGTTATTTTGGACATGAACTATCCTTGGAGAATGTTAGGCCATATGATGCTATGATGCTGGTATGATTAGAATTTGGTCTCAATCTTGGTTAAGATCTAAGCTGAAACTCAGCTGAACCCTTGCTTTCAGCTGAGATCTCAGCTGTATCTCAGCTTAATCCTTGCTTTCAGCTGAGATCTCAGCTGAATGTAGTTGTTAATCTCAGCTGCATCTTTGTTTTAAGCTGAGATCTTAACTTAAATCTCAGCTTAATCTCACCTAACAGGAAGCTGACTCTCAACTGACAGGAAGTGGACCCTGGTACTGATGGCTCATCTGACTCTCAACTGAACACAAGTGAGTCCGCTCCCGCTGGTTGGTTAATACATGCTTGCCCAAGCTTGCTACAGGGACAATATGGCTGTCTAGAGTAGGTAAGCAGCTATATCCCTATATAGCTGCCTTATCACCAAGACCTCTCTGACGTCATAGCTACATGTGACAGAAGCACTGATTACCGGCAGACATATGGCTGAATGAGTCGGGAGGTGGGAACCAGCGAAGCTGTCATTAGTACCCTGATTAAATGAAATTAGGCGTAGTCGCCTTAACCCTCGAGGGCCCACATAGTAGTGCACCATGCCCGCTGTTCATGGTAATGCATGAATATAGGCCTGTTAAGGAACTTGCAAGAACTAACTATAGCGAGGAATCTGGACGATGTATCGGCGCGGCCATTACGGCACTGGTCTCATAGAATGTAGCAGCCTAAAGCACATTTATGTGTTGTACATTGCTGGAACTAGCAGTGCACGTGATCTGGGATGAGACTTTGGCACCACGTTGGCTTGCATGTTGATTTCAATGGCAGACTTTGACGTGCTACATGACCCGTGGTATGGCTACATTCATGCATCATGCCAACCTGATGAGATTCTTAAGTGTTGACCAGCATGATCCAATGCAGCGTTGCTTTGAAGACTTGCTAGCACCGCACTAATGCATTGTGACAACCAAGAAGCATCAAACCAAAGGCATCACACAGCTTCCTAAGGTTTAAATAGCTCACCACGCCCCTCCCTACAGGTACTCTGTCACTCACTGATTGGCGTGCAAGCTATTGGGTTGATTCCCATGAGTTTGGCAAAGATTTGACAGAATTTAGATTGGAATTTTTAATATCATTTTGGTTATTTTGGACATGAACTATCCTTGGAGAATGTTAGGCCATATGATGCTATGATGCTGGTATGATTAGAATTTGGCCAATCTTATTAAATGGGATTGTCAACTCACTTCTGAGAACAACCGGCTAACCAAGATTGCGCACAAGTATGAATTACCTAATGGACTTGGAATGTGACTCGAATGCAGCTATTTTAGCATTGAAGCAGTCTGTTCTATTGTACCATATGGGTTTGCCTTTGGACCTTTGGAATCAAACCAGGGGGTGCATCTGCACCAATCAAGTCGCACCAGAATTCCAATAGAAATAGCACTGGCATTTTCAGCCTCAGCACTGTGTGCAATCGTATGCCTTAAGAAATCATCTCTGGGTGTCTAATCGACGTCTGGGGTATCTAAACTTTGAAGTGAGTCTACAATCACAGATATGACTTTCCACAATCAAATTCAATAGCTATAGGTTACTACAGTCCATAAAATGTTGTCTTCCAACAGCAGCATTTTCACCGGTAACTTAGTAAAGTATCAAGATATAAGTTGGGATGCCACTCATATTCCATGTATCCATGGCTTGATTGTTTTTATTGGAAAAAATCGTTGGGAGTTTTACACAAGTAAACCGACCACAAACCATGCATGGTTTATATGCAAGATTTTGTAACTATCTATAAATTATGTAAAGGCATTGTGTGTTCTTCTTCCCATCACATTTCCCAGTAATTTCCCCCTTAATCAATTAGCTCTCCGCTCATCGGATGCTCTTTTTCCTATATTTCTTTAGGGAAGAAAGTGAGGAAAGTGTTAGTAACATATCCTTATTCATTTCATTCCATCAATCATTCAGTGTTTTTTACTCTATTTGGTTGTGGCTGTCGGCAGAGATCTCTCCTGGCTACATGCTTTTTTTCCCTATATTTCTTTAAGGGAAGAAAGTGAGGAATGTGTTAGTAACATACGGGTGTCGGCAGAGATCTCTCCTGGTTACAGAATAGGGAAAAACTGAAAGCTGACATGAACCCTGCTTGTCCATGCGTCTTTGTTATGCCCCTGCATTGCTGCCCAGCCGACTCACCACTTTCACTGAAGGATTGCCGACCCTTTCATGGCAACTGAATTTATGTTGCAGAAAAGGCAGTGGACGCTGCCATTACCTGAGCTGGTCACTGGCGAGCCTTCTCTGATCATGATTTGCCCAACAATACAATACAGATTCAATGCAAACCTGTTCTATATAACAATTGGGCTAACTGCTTTAATCATATCACATTTTAAAGGCATTTGGTAATACCAAGTTGTTGTTGAGGTAATCTGCTGTTTACCATACATGGGCATTGGAAAATAGTGCATACCCTGGCAAAAAAAAAAGAGAGCTGTCCCATAATGGAACTAGGCTTTTGATCTTTTTGAGTGTGCCCTTCTTACTACAAGAAGACAGAAATACTTCCAGTTCTTTGAAGGTCACATAAACATTTGTCCCACGATTTCCCTTTATCAGCAAAATGCATGAATCAAATGCTAGCGAGTAGATCATGACTAGTACTTCATTCATGTATCATGGCAGCCTTGATCAGGGGCGTGGGAAGCAGTTTCAGAGTGGGTGGGACCAGGGGATTTTTCTGCAATTTTTGACCTCCCTTTGCTTGACCTTTTAGTTTTAACCTTTTGAGGAGTTGGCCAAAAGTGGGGGGGGGGGACATGTCCCCCCTGTCCCCCCTGCTTTCCACGCCCATGTTGATGCACTCTTTCAAGACGAGTTGTCACGATGCACTATCACTATCATTGCATTGCTTCATTAGTGCATTGCGCTGAGCAATTTGCCAGAAAAAAGGGGGGAAATGTCGTCATTAAAGGGTTAATTATAGAATCTTGTTGATGTATTTGCATCCGAGCTGGAAACCTGGCATTTTTTGAGAATTACGATGACAATTAACATCCGGGAGGAATCCCTTCATCAAGGCAGTAAGTCCATTAGAATCATAATCAAAGAACATTTCAAAAGCATCCCTTCCATTGTCAGAATTAATGGAATGCATTTCAAAACATGGCCCTTTTCTAGACACAAGGCATCCTAGGCTGAATAAGGTGAGATTTGTAGAAATATGAAATAAGCAAGGCCAATATGGGAAGCGCACATGGTAATAGAGTTTTGTCTTGCCCCAGCATAATTATCAAAGAAATGTGGGAGGAAATATCAAGTATATAGCAGAAATACCTGACCTTAACTGGGTGCCATCTTGTGTAACCCTCCAAAGGAGGAGGCAAAACCTTCCCAGATGTGAAGATCTTTTTAAAGATGTGGATTTATACTAGGATATATTAATATAGGCTAAATGTACATTTTGTGAATGGGGCATATTCCATAATAAGGTATGCTAACTGTAGCTTTAGGAATAAGATCTATGTAATATTGCTACCTACTTTAGTTGTTGCTATCAGCAGACACACTGAAAACATAGAAGATCCGAAACTAGTCAGCGGTGACCAATTTAGGTCCTCAAGTTGACGATACCTAAAACTACAACTTTAGGTAGTCAAAATGTCGACTTTAGGTCATCATCCTGACGACCTGAATCATCACTATAACGACTCTGTACTGTCAGTATTGTCATCTGGATGACTCAGGTTGTCAGGATGACAACCTAAAATCATCATTTTGACTACCTAAACTTGTAGTTTTAGGTATCGTCAACTTGAGGACCTAAAGTGGTCCCCGCTGACTAGTTTTTGGATCTTCCATGTTTTCAGTGCAGTTGTAAATATGTAGCAGAGACGTTTTCTCCCATCTGTGGCACATATTTTGATGTTGCCACTCCCTACATAATATCCAGCATTGCATCATCAATTTAATTAAGAAATTGAGCCTGTTATGTTGGGCATCGTCCCAGAATTATGCCCACCCTGAGGGCATGACCAGATCCCGCTGCGCAGCAGCCCCTGGTCATGCCTGAGTGCTGGACATCATAACTCTGGAACTATGCCCGACATAACAGGCTCAATTTCGGTTCTACCATAGGTTTGCATATTTTATCAGTTAATTACAATCATACCTGCATAAAATCATGTCGTAATAGTAGAAAATCCACAGCAAAAGATCGTGAAATCTTTCCCTTTTCAAATCGGAAGTTACGTCATACAAAGGTTCTCCTAGTAACAACATTGTGCAGCAAGAATGTAATTTTGTGTGGCAACAATGTTATGTCGTGTAGGAAACATGCAGGGCATTATCCTCACGACATTATCCTAGGAGTAAGCCCTGCCAGCCTCTTTCTGGTTAACACTGAGCTCTATGGGATCAAACTGCCCTGTCTACATGCCTACACTCTCCGCCCACCCACGTAAATATACAGCATTTTTATTCTGCTATACAGCTGAATCTGGTGCAGGCATGAAACTACATACCAAAATTTAATGACCATTGTGCTGTAGTGACAGGTGGTTCTACTGCCTACCTACAGGGGTATTTATAGCCCATTTACAATTGGGGCTGAGAGTGTACACTTGATTCAGGGTAAAGATCATCTTGAGTGTCATGCCCTCTAGACTATCATATTATCTGATTTCCACTCATACGTTTTATACATACACCGAGTTTGATATGGCATATTTGGGGGTGTATACCACGTGTCACCAGAAAAGATCTTGAGAATTATAGGTCCCAGTGAAAGTGGTGCCTTTGGGCTGAATTTCTGTGTCGGGACGCCACTCAGGAATATTCAACATGGTTCTTCTAGCAGGCTATGTCTCACCACTGTGGTGCAAAGCTGAATGTGAAAGTTTCTGACCGGGAGGTTTCTGACTGGTTTCTGAACGCCCAAGTAATTACAAAAAAATAGCTGAATACCATAAGAGACTGACAGAACAGGTATTCCAGCAGTATTCCTGCGCATTTCCTAAGTAAACATTAGTCTAAATATCCTCTGTGAGGCTGCAATTGAATTTTATCCATCTAAGGTTTCTTACCTGAGGTTTCTGACTGGAAGAGTTAAATATGTTCACTGCTGCCTTAATTTCATTATTTTACTCTGGAACTATGCCCGACATAACAGGCTCAATTCGGTTCTACCATAGGTTTGCATATTTTATCAGTTAATTTCAATCATACCTGCATAAAATCATGTCGTAATAGTAGAAAATCCACAGTAAAAGATTGTGAAATCTTTCCCTTTTCCAACCGAAACTTACATCATACAAAGCTACTCCTAGCAACAAGATTGTACAGCAACAACGCCATTTTGTGTGGCAACAACGTCATGTAGTGTAGCGAACATGCAGGGCATTATCCTCAGGACATTGTCCTAGGAGTATGCCCTGCCAGCCTCATTCTGGTTAACACTAAGCTCTATGGGATCAAACTGCACTGTCTACGGTAAATCAGGAGGATGGGTTTAATGGCAGCCAGTCAGAAACCTCCGGTCAGAAACCTTCATTTCTGAACAGATAAAAGCCAATTGGAGCCCATTAGACAATATTTAAGATTCATTTTTACTTGAAACATGTGCAAGAATAACTGTTCTGTATGCATTCCTGATGGAATTTTCCTATTTCCTGAATTTTATAGTCAGAAACCTGTCAGAATCCTCCCAGTCAGAAACCTTCACATTCAGAATTGCATCACAGTGGTGAGACATAGCCAGCATTAATAGAGCTAATGTAGTCATTTCTGAGTCACACCTAGAGGATTGCAACTACATCTACCTATAAATAACTATCATCAAAGGAAAAGTGCTAAGCTATCTTACTATTTGTTACAAGGCTCATTTGGAGACGATTCTTCTTTCTTTTGGCAGGTAGTGAATATCTAACATTATGTGTATCAACACGGTAAAAGATACGCCCTGAAGGGATGTGCGGGTGTATCTTTTACCGTGTTGCATCGGAAGGACTGGGACCGGCATATAGAGAGTGTTTAGCTCAGGAATTCTAGCATATTATTGTTTCCTCTTTACCTCTCATCATTAGTTCTTTTCTTTAAAGAACATCAAACAATTACATTGTAACTGTTGCTAGACACTTCAAAGAAATATTAGAGGACTAGATAAATTGAAATTCAAATAAACGCAACAGAAAAAGGAAATGTTTAAAGGTATCCTAGCAGCGTTTAACATCATGTAATCATTGCACTTGAGGTACATTGCCAACAAGCTTAAGGGATAAAATAAGCTGATCAGATCGACTGCAATATTAACTGATTTAGTAGTACAAGTTATTCATAGATAATAATGTAACAGTACCTTTACTGCACTGTCAGATGCCAAAGAGAAAAGGCCCTTTAACCATTTACATGTTGCATAATGCTTTTATCATTCTGCCATTCTGCAAGTTACCTTCATGAAAATAGCTGAAATCTGATATAACACTATGTCAGAATCCTGGCGTGATGGACCGTTGCAGCAGTGGAAAGTTAAAAATTGACTTGACGTGTTCATGTGTGAGATGCTGATAAAAGAATATACAGCTAGGGCCATCATACCGTCCTTAAATGGTTAAATGACAGCTTGACAGCTCCCTCCCCATGTGCCCCTGGGGCGTTCCTTGACGTAGCGTCAAGGTAGAACACTGGTGCTTTCATAACAGCCTCTTATAGGCGTGTGATAGCAGTATGTTGCGGCCTACTTCGGCCAAACCATATTCCTGCACTTTTTCAATACCCGGTACATAAAAAATTTACCATATCTACCCTATTGGCCCTGTTTAAGCACCCTGGTAGTGATTTAAACCAATGTCAATGTAACACATTGCCACTGTGTCCCTCGTGCCTTAACAACAATGGCCTTAATTTTGAAACAAAAATTGCAGTGCCTGACAAGTTACCTTAATAATGATAACCCTGTATCCAACAGGGCTTATTCAGGACCTATTACGGACCAAAGTGACAGCCCAAAAGTTTAGACCCCTGAAATTGAATGCAATCACTTTGTCAGGATTTAGCAAAGAATTTCTTTCCTTTACAATATGGAGCCTGGCAGACTGCTTAAACCCCTCCTACTAAAATGGTGCGACTTTTCGGTGCCCACATGCGTAGTTGCCTGCACTCGAATCTCGCGGAATTGGAATGCTACGTTGACCTCGGTTCGGGACCCAGCAAAATATGCTGCAGTCTCTAATCCTCATAGAAACACATTGGTTGAAGCCAGCTTGGGGTTTTCTACGAAACTAAAAGAGTCCTGCTGACTGTCATGGCAAAACCAGAAGTGACTTGCGAGGATCATGATTCATTCAAGGTTCTTTCTGAATAAATATTTCTTGTCATCTTTTGATATTTTATTTTCCCCGTGTCTATAGCCTACCAATTTCTCAATAGAGAGTTAATTCAAAAACTGTAGTCGTTTGTTTTCTGCAAAAATCCTAGATGGATTCATAGACATCATGCGAAACCTCAATCTGTGAAAAGGGTGTAAGCTGCTAAAGTGCATTCTACCCAAAATTCTTTCTCTTCTGGTGTCCAGTACAATACTCCGCTCAATATCTACAGGGTGCTCAGGGTGTATGTGCAGTGGCAAGACGACGTAGACTTTTTACATTACTGACTTATGATCTTATGACCTAACTTATGACCTCACCTCACAGTGTTGCCGAGAGAACTACCAGAAAGTGGGCGATAATATAAGTAACAGAGACACGCCACAGCTACAGCAGCCTTTCTCCTGCCAGGCTCTGACCCCCCACCTGACACCTCTCTGCTCCTCTCCGCTCTTAGGTAGGATAGTCGTGGACCGAGGCTGTTCTGCTGGCTACAAGCTGTCCCAGCACCTTCATTTCCTGTTCCGGCTCGTGTCTACGTCTCAGACGTCACCAGCAACAGACAGCCTCGTCCTGACCCATAAACGTGATGGATATTTTTGGTACTAATGTGAATTCGCAGGAAGCCATCCTTTCTCCCCTTCCCCCCCCCCTATTCAGTGTCATTGCAGTGTGTATAGGACAGGAGAGTTCCACTTCCGGTGTTTGAGCTGGTTGTCGGACAGCTTATGTTGTAGGGTATCGCTGGTGGCGTCCAACTTCCTCAGTTCACTTCCGGTTTGCCATCCACTGCCTTTGTCTAAAATCTCTGTGGTCAGTGGCCCTTTATGGGTGGCATGCGACTTGCCCATTAGTTGAAGAATGCAGCACTGGTGAGTAGCTCGTGAGTGCTCAATTCTGCATCATGTTGACTCTATGTTTGTTAATGTATATATACGTAGTCCTGGAGTGCTCATTAGGCACTGCATCAGGGCATCATGGCAAGGGATGAACAGGGTTCTGGATGCATATCTCACTGGATCTCATTGCGAGTACGATGTATTATAGCAGTGGCACTTCATCCATGCATTAATTAAGAGGACCTTTTGGAAGTGTCTCAGTCATGTAAGCGAGCTTTCTTACTAAAATCCTGAAAACGATATCAGCCAGGATTGCAATCACCTGTAATGTTGACAAATGGCCAAATTGCCTCAGAGTGTTCTTTAGCCCTTGAAGGCTTTAGAAAGGTAGGGTGGGTGGAGAAATGCAGGTTGAGGTATTGCCACAAGGGTATTGTAAACCTTGACAGATATTGATGAGGTGAGTTATCTATAGATGAAAACACTTAGGTGAATAAGACCCAAGTGTGAATTCATTGATTGCCTTGACTTTATGAAAATGTGTTGGCACATTTCCAATTTTCAGCTATTGAGAATAACATGCGCTATTGGCCAATTCAAAAAAAAAACAATTCTTCATAAATCGGCGTTTCTTTCAAGAAACCCTTAAATACGATCCAGAGTCAGACATGTAAAACTGGATACTATAGATGTTCCGTGTCTCGTTCAGATTTCTTAGTCTTATGGTCTTCACGTTGTAACAGGGTGACTTTCATGACTTACGAAATGCCTACATTTTTCCTGTAGGGTCGGCAGGATTCTTGAATACATGTAGCCAGACTGGTAGCTATGGCGGGTAGACTTGTCAGGGGTATATTTCAATATCGTTGAGGACAACATTAGTCCCATTGACTCAACATAATGACTATGCTGTCATCAACGATGTTAAAATATGTCCCTGGGCTTCAATCATTCATAAGGACAGCCATGTTGCTTTCATCTACTCACAACGCTATAATAGTTAGAATGCTCTAAATAATTCAATTTAATCATTTAAGTTTCTCTTTTCCATTATTTTCAGGAGAATGACTGCCTGAGGATTAAGATACTGGGTGATTGTTACTACTGTGTGTCCGGGTTACCCGTGTCACGTCCCGGCCACGCATTGAACTGTGTCAACATGGGACTACAAATGATAGACGCCATCAGGTAAGGTGTTTTATTTTACATTTTATCTCTTTAGGATCTGGAGGACATTTCGTAATGCACTACGATCACACACAGTCCTATAACTTGAAATCTCAATGCTATTGGTACGCTTTGGGCATCCAGTACGGGTCTATGATCACCTGCTGCATTATTGATAGTTTTAAATCCTAATTAATTGTGTATGAGATTCGTAGTGTCTTAAGAAATAGCCCCCTGCATAATATTTCAAATAGTATGACAAATTAATTGTTGAAATAGCCTTAATAATTATCACTTAAATGACCCAAACTACATTAATATTCTTTTTGACAAGTTGAAGTAGTAATATTATGGAAGTCGTCTAAGGTACCAAGTTGCTAGTCTTCCTCTTGCAATGTCTACCTAAAAGTCAATGTCAATCCCATTCCCATTCCCCATACGTCCATACAGTCTGGACAAAATGGCATTTAGAGACACAAGATGCCATATGCCATTCCACCTTCAATTCCCTCCCAGCTCATTTTATTTTCTATAACAATTTAACAGCCGCTGATGCATTAATGTATAATGGTCATTGGTCGTCATGATGCGTGAATGTAGCCCTGGCGAGTAACTCGCCAGGGCTACATTCATGCATCATGCTAACTGTACAGGGCTGATATGCCCCGGAAGGTTCTCCATTATGCTCCAAGGAAGTGCTAGCGAGCAGACTCGCCAGCACTTCATTGATACATCACGACGACCATGATACACTCCTGCATCAGCGCCCCTTAAAGGAATAAGGAACAAAGATCAGGAAGGTCAGATATGGCGAATTGCTCCCTCCAGACGAGTAGCTCATTTAGCTGCCGTGGGAGCACCTCTTTTTTCTTATAGTGGAAAAGCTATTATATAGTACTCTAACTGGTTACCCTGTGTAGGCAGCCATCTTGTCCCCTTAAAGGGGAATTTCTCTTTCTGTTGGAGTGGGGCTGTGATTGGTTACTCTATGATACTCGTCATCTCGTCCCCAAATAGTGCCTCAATGGGCCAGTCTGTGAAGGCTACCATTACCCACATAGCCTCCCAAGAACTTTTGACAGGGGAATATTATTCTGTTTGAGCCAAGACTAGAGAGGCTATAAAGGATATGGGAGAATTGATAACGAACACCTTATACCCTAATGAGGTGGATAGGCTCCCAAAGTTCCAACGGAATCAAGTGAGGAAACTGGGTCAGATGGCCGATGCATATGCAGTTCAACTGAGTCATGCATCATGCTCGCCCTTTTTGGATTATCTTTATCAACAGTTAAAATAATTAGGCAGCATCATGCCGATCAATGAACATCAAAGACGAACCAATTTTTATTTGCACTTGAAGGATTGAGGCTGTTTTTACAGGCCTTGGATAACTCACTTGCAATACCATCTTGTAGAGACTCTTTAGAGTAAGGCCAAGAAAAAAAGGTTTGTTTCCAGTAACATTACGAATAGAGGTACAAAAATGGCAGACCACTTTTTGGAAAGATCTCTGTCCACTGAATAAACCGATATGCCTTTGTTCATAATACACTTTTTATTTATTTGGCTTCGGCCATGCTTTTATAATAACTTGGATAACAGAGTTTCAAGCTCACAATTTAGAAGGCAAAAAAAAATTTAAAAAGAATGTCATTCCCCTATGGAATATGATGAACGTGTACACTATCCGAAGGTGTGGCTATTGGTTCGGGACTGGTCATTATGTTTCTTTTGATATATAACATGCCTATATTGGATAGGAGGAAGACTTATCCCCCCCCCAAATAAAAAAAAAAAAAAAAGCCTACCGACCCTACCATTTCACTTCATGTTTCTGGAAACACACCTCTTTTTTCCTTAGCCTAATGGACAAACATTTTTCACTGAATCTATTACATCCCTAAAGTAACCGAGCAGTGAACAAAATTTGATATTTTCACTGAATCTATTACATCCCTAAAGTAACCGAGCAGTGAACAAAAATTGATATTTTCACTGAATCTATTACATCCCTAAAGTAACCGAGCAGTGAACAAAATTTGATATTTTCACTGAATCTATTACATCCCTAAAGTAACCGAGCAGTGAACAAAAATTGATATTTTCACTGAATCTATTACATCCCTAAAGTAACCGAGCAGTGAACAAAATTTGGTATTTTTACTGAATCTATTACATCCCTAAAGTAACCGAGCAGTGAACAAAATATGATATTTTTTACTGAATCTATTATATCCCTAAAGTAACCGAGCAGTGAACAAAATTTGATATTTTCACTGAATCTATTACATCCCTAAAGTAACCGAGCAGTGAACAAAAATTGATATTTTCACTGAATCTATTACATCCCTAAAGTAACCAAGCAGTGAACAAAATTTGGTATTTTTACTGAATCTATTACATCCCTAAAGTAACCGAGCAGTGAACAAAATATGATATTTTTTACTGAATCTATTATATCCCTAAAGTAACCGAGCAGTGAACAAAATTTGATATTTTTACTGACTCTATTATATCCCTAAAGTAACCGAGCAGTGAACAAAATTTGATACTTTTACTGAATATATTATATCCCTAAAGTGATAGTGCCATGAGCAAATATTTTGACCGAATCTATTAGATCCCTAAAGTAATAGAGCAATGAACAAAAATTCTTACTAGACCCGTAAAGCAATAGTGTTACAAACATTTCTACTGAATCTGTTAGTTCCCTATAGTAGTAGGATGTTGGTGGGTTGAGTTTGCCGCTAAGTTCCATAGGGGACATCGCTCGTTTGTTGTTCTAATTGGGTCGATCAGGCGCCCGAGGTTGATTGCTGTGCCATTTGTGATGTGCTCTTTGCCGCTACCGCATGTTTTCCCATCTACCGTCAGCACCCTAGACCACCACAGTCTTGACCTTCTCATAATTAGTTTGATTATACGCCGCTGTACAAATAGTGGCACTGTGTGGTCTGTGAGAGCGACTCAAATTGCAAAATGTCTCTAGTGCGAACAAATGGGGTTTAATGGGTCACTATCAAGGATGTCAATAGATGGTCAAACTCTCATTGGTGGTACAGTGGATTTAAGCATTTATAGCCCCTTTTTTAGATCTATTATGTGCTTAATAGTGAAATACCAGTGATTGCTCTATTTGTTCCTGGGCTGTTGGTACATTAAATATCCTGCACTTCAAGGAGTACCTCGGTAAAGACACAAATATTACACCAAATTAATATTGACAAGTTCTGAACCAGTGTTGTTCAATTGGTTCTTGATGGGGACTCAATAGTCTCTGTGCATGGTAACAAACACCCCGGTATTGGATAAGATCAGATAAGACGATGGCAGTCTCACTGGAAAGTGAATTGCATGGACATTTTTGTACATCATGATAACAAAAAAGGCATAGTTTCTCATGCCTCAATTAAAAGGGTCAAGGGAAAAAATAACCATTCTGACCTGTTGTTGATAGTTCTGTTGAACATTTTTATCCGTGGGCCTGTCCCACAAGAGTCGTTCATGTGACACCCAGTAGTATAGTATGTATCGGAACGGGACTATAGTTAAGTACTGTTTATTACTCACTCGACCTGCAGCCAATCAGAGGCCTCCATTTGGTCATGTGACCCATTGCCATGGCAATGTGACATACTTAGGGGGTCACGTGACCTTAGGGGATTAGCAACCACCGCTCAGTCATTCAGAGGCCAGCATTCTGGTAACCATGGTAACCTGACCTATTTAGGGGACTAGTAGCCACCATTATGACCTAATTAGGGGATTAGTCACATGACCCCTAAGGGGTGAGGCTAATTATGCAAATAAGGTTTTGTATATTTTTATGTGTCATAACATATGTAGGAAATAAAAACACAATGTAATAAGTTAATTTATTTTTTTCATTTTTTAATGAAACAACATTTCAATCAATCATTTTACTTTTTTGATCGACCTTTCAGCAAACCGCAAAGTCGCACTTTGTCAGTGCACCCACAGTCGACCTTTTCCAACATACTCTGCACTAGTTTGGATAAATCCAACACCATTTCATCCAGACGTAGGATATTTGTCTGCATGACTCTCTTTTTAGGGTGTCTTGTTCAACATGTTTCAATCAGGAAATGCACGCAATGAGGTCCACAGGTGTCAGCAGAAGTGTCTTGGAGTTGAATATGATTTCTTTGCCACTTGAACAGAGCAGAACGTCTCAGGAAAGATAAGAACTCTGCGCTCAGCGGAGGTAAACCGAATGAATCAAAGTAGTATGCCTCTCCTGTCCTCGACACGTAAAACGCCACCCAATGTTGACCTGGTAAATGTTGAGGATCCGTGTTACTCATGAAACAAGTGTCCCCATTCAGGAAATCGTTGTAGGAAATGCTGCAGGAGCACGAACCCTTGTACATCCCCGTTTCCGTGTGTAGTGCCAGGTACTCTCTCACCGCTTCCTTTTTGGCAAAGTCGGGCATGTAGGCGTCGTTCGGCACCTTCTGGTTGTTCACTACCACTTGAAGCGAGTTGACGTTGCAATGTTTCAGTTCGAACGGGTTCTTGGCATAACTTCCATTGAAGGCGTCCTGGTCCAGGAAACAAATTATCATGGACTTGGGCAGTTGACCTGTGTTGGAGTGTGTGTAGGTGTGATCTCTGTTACCTGCAGGGATGGCGTAGCTCGTCATCTCCACTCTGTTGACTGCGTAGTCGAAAGGACCCTGTTCTATCACAACCTTTTTGTACGTTTCCACCACAGCATCAGCTACCAGTGCGCGACGCACGTAGAGCTTAGCTTTGTGAATCTTGAGTTTGTATGCCGTGTCGCCGGCGCTCATCAGATAGAAACTAAGCGAAGCTTGTTTCAGAGTCAGATTGATTTCCGTCTCTCCAGCTATGAACTTTGGTTGAAGAGCCAGGTCAAAGTGGAGTCTCGCCATCAGCGGAAAGCGCCCATTGGAGATGAGTTCTTTGCGCGCCTTGAACCCCGGGTTCTCGTCAGATAAGGTGTCGAATTTACCAGCCGAGTCTTGGTGCCAGCCTTGGATGCTCATGATGATGTCCTTCACCCCTTTGTCGTAGTTGAGTAAACCTTCCAGGTAAGTTCTGTAGGGGTAGGTTTCGGTGTTGTTCACCGGAGCCACCTTGTCGTCGGCGTCCAGAGCCTCGCTGTTTGGTTTCAGGACCTCGAATTCTAAATGAAGGTAGTTTTCGTTCAGGTCCATGTACTCTTGCGACTTACTGATAGTAAAATTTATGTTGCTTCCGTCTCTAACCCGATGAAGGTCGATTTCAGGATAGTGGTCTGAGTCGGTGCTAGGGCGTGCAGGTCAAGCTCAGAGAGAGCACACACCCTGCTGTTCTCGTTTACGTAGGCCATTCTGCTCCCTTTTCACGTCGGTGTTAGACTGACGCCGGTGACCGCTAGTCCTTTTTATTCATAGGTCGGTCACCCCGGCGTCTCTTACAGGAACCTTCGCCCATCTGAGAAGCACGAGAGTGTCTCCGACATTTGGTCGCCGCTTTTTTTCCTGGAGAGAGCACTTTACCCGCCAGACTCTTCAGAGCACCAACCCCTCTTTCTTTCATGCTCTTCTTGAAACTTCCTCCTGCCATCATGTCCTTGGCCACACCCACGCCAGCACGGAATAGTGTTTTACCCATGGTCTTCAAAAGCGGTGTGGCCGAGCGCATGAGACCCAAGAGCGCACCTCCAAAACCGTGACCATTCTGGAAAGGTCGTCCGCTGTACACATTGATACCGCCACCAAACTGAGCATTATGGTAATCGCTGTACCCCTGTCCTCCGGCGGTAGGCTTCGACGACGAAAAGGACAGCGCTCGTTTGCGTATCATGTCTGCACCTCTTCAATAACGCTTGACGGGTCTCAAATGAAGTGTCACCGTCACCTCGCCTCTCATGAATGGTATGGGTTGGCCGGTTCTGTCTATTAAGTAGACCCCGATCTCGTCCAACCTTCTGGATTTCAAGGGAAAATAAACCAAACGTGGAAAACTGACAGCTCGTGTTCCCCCTCTTCGCTTTCCGCTTTGGTCAACTGCGACGCAGTGTAATAGAGGCACGTGCATGTCACCCAGTAGTGTCTCTTGAATGGCGTTGGTGTACACGTACACAGAGTACACATCTCTGAAGGGGTCCATGATGTAGAGGGTGGTGGTGGGCATCACAAAATAAGTCTTCTTCCCGAATCCTAGAATGTGCGCACGATGATCGGTGGTGATCACGACCATGAATGGGGGCATGTTAATGGTGACGCGCCTCGTCAGCGAGTTGTAAGAGAAGATTTCTTTGAACCCCCGCACTAGGAAGTTTTCACCTCCAAGCAGGTCTTTCATGAGACTGTTCAAGAAACTGACGAACTGAGCGTTAGTCACCGTGAAAACAAGTGGGACGGGAAATATGTTCGGGTTAAATGTTCGCACCTTCGTTGTTCGCTCCATTTTCAGAACCAAGTCTTGCACCAGCAGACTCCTCATTCCATGATCATTTCATTGTCTCGCACATTGCTCCATTCTGTCAGGAGGACGAGTTCACTGGGAGCCGCTTCGTGGTCCTCTGACAGAAGGAGCGGCGAGTTGAACCGCGTTCGGAAAGTGGTCAAGGTGTTGTCAGGGTAGTAGTTCATAGAACTGTTGCTAGGTAGGGTGATGATAATTTTTTTTTTTTCTCCTTGCTTGACAGGAATTCACCTGTTGAACTTGCCGCCGTAACCCTTCCAACACACGAAAGCTAAGCGTTTACCCGTGACGGTCTTGTAGCGCAGCACCTCGTCTATCAGGTACCTGCTCTTGCCATAACGACTCTTGTAGACCTTCTGAACCTCCTCCGGATAGAATACCCCTTTTATCTCCTCCCCGGTGTCGTCTTTCAGCTCGAACCCTCTACTACCCAACGTCTTAGAGACATTGACCACTTCTTCCCTCCAATTTCCCTCGTACCCTTTGTCGAAGGCACTTTAGCTCTCAACATTCTCACTCTGTCGCCTGGAGCTATGACGTCGGTGTCGGAGCGGCGAGCGTCCATTTCTTCTTTTTTCCATATTGTCTTGATTTGTTTCTTAGTAGGGAGGTCGTGTCTGTAGAAAATAGTTTCTCTGTTTTCCAAGGTGACGTCAGCAGGCAGCATTTTCAACGTCTTGTGGTGAGTGCGATTGTAAGAAGACACCACCTGGTCCAATACGGCGAGGTAGCGATATGTACGCTTGTGTGTGAAATAGCACCACAGCTTCTCCTTCAGACTTCGATTCAAATGCTCCACTAGACTAGCTTTGATGTCATCATTTTCACTAGTGAAAAACTCTATGTCTTTGCTCTTCAGGTGATCTTGGAAGGTCTTGTTGAGAAATTCTTTTCCCTTGTCCGTCTGAACTGAGCGCGGGTGTCTCTCGGCAGTCATCTTTGCGAACGCCTCGGTGACAGCTGCACCACCTTTGGTTTTGGTGGGAGCAGCCTGCGCGTACCTGGACCACGTAGCAGAACCCGTCGTTGTGAGACGCCAAAGCTTGCATGTCCATCAAATCTACCTGCCACTGTTGATCGATTTTCCCAGTGATGGTTTTGTTCCTCGCGAACTTTCTCCAAAAGGGTTTATGTTTAGTGTAGGCATCCAGAGACACAAGGAGTCTCAGCCAAAGGCGGGATCTCGGTTGCGGAAATGTTGTTTCTGGAGGGTGCTTTCACGTCGGTGTATTTAGCCACCACACGTCTCTTTTCTTTTTCCTTTTTGGTCAGTCTTTTAGACCTAGCCATGGCGGGGTGGCACGATTGCGTGATCTCCTTTTCTTTTCTTGGGTACTTTTCCTGAAGGAGGTTTTTAACCGGTAGTCGGAGTTTCGTAAATTTCGTCCTTGTCCTCGTCGCCCCCCCTTACGACGAGAAAAATGGGGAGAAAAGGAGGAGGCACCTAGGAGGAGAGTGTCGTCCCCTTGTAATAGTTTTCGTCAAAGTCGTCGTCGTCTTTATCGTTGGTGCTCGGTCACTTCCTCCCTCTGCCGAGAGGTGTACTGTGTGAAGCTTTGGCACCACTGGTTGTTTTACAGAGCTGGTTTCTGATCAAGGAACCGGTGGGATCTTCCACCCTCAGCACTTGCTTGAACGGTGTGTACCCCTCGGGTCTCGTTGTCACCGTTTTCCTCATCCTGGCGGCGTCGTTCAGTAAGTCCAGTATGCTTATTCGGTCATCGGGATTCGATTTCTCACCCATTATTTCACTCACCGAGCGAAGGTCACTGTGAAAATGGGCTTAAATCTCTTTTAGGTCTTTGATCGATTGATACCTGCAGTAAAGAGGTTTATCTTGGACAGGGTACATAAGGGAGAGTGACCGCTTGTCCCCATCACACTTTCTCTGCCTCCTTCATCATGGAAACACCGTCCACTTTACAGACTGTAAACTTTGAGAGCGCAAGAACTGTTACAGTATCACCATATCCCCCCAGGGCAATGGACTTGTATGCTTTTCTGTTCGAAGATGACGCTCACGCCGCCGCCAAAGATCATATCGACCCATGTCTATGGTTTAGAAACGTTGCTAATGAAGGTGCTACTACTGGTGGTGGTGGTGATGGTGGTGGTGGTGGTGGTGGTGATGATGATGACGGTGGTGTTACTACCTCCTTCACCACTCTACAGACTGTCAACTTTGAAAACCCAACAACTGTTACATCATCATTATATCCCTCCATGGTAATGGATGTGGATGATTTTCTGTTGACAGATTATGCTGCTGATGCCGCCGAAGATTATATGGACCCGTCTGAATGGTTTAATCTTTCTGATATAGGTACTATTGCTGGTGGTGATGAGGGTACTACTGGGGGCCTGTCGACTTTTGTGCAAGGGAGTACAAAAGAAGATCAGTTAGAAATGGTTTATTGTAAATAAGTCTTGAATATATCAATGTACATAAATATAAGCTGTGACCCATAAAGGGTTAACATGGTCCATAGAGGGTTAACATAAGAAGTGGAAGGCAACTGGGGAGAACCACACCTGCAACATAAAAAGAGATGGGTAAAGGTTAAAATGATCAAGTAAACAGGATACAGCATACACCCTCCCACCTATACCAACCAACCAGAGAGCTTGTCCAAAAGATAATACAGACAGAAAATAAGAAGGCCCCTTACAACTAGCATAATAATAAGATAACAATATTAACCTACAAGAAACTGCCAGCATAAGCGGCCCTAGGTAGTAAACTGGGCCAAAGTTATCAGAGACATAAGGGGTGCCTACCTGAAGAATAATGAACTAGTAAAAGGACAGAGGAATATACATAAAGAACGATAGGGGGAAAAGTGACATCAATCAGAGTAAGATAACACATGAAGCTAGAAGGTCGGCAACTGGGCAATATACTCGTGGAGTAGAGTGCACCAGCTGGTACCATTAATAGCACTATGTAGGATTACGAGTGTTAACATAGGACCTCGAATATCACTGTCAAATGTCTCATACACACACACACACGCACACCTGCAAACAACATGCACTTGAAGCATATGTAAATGTCTGGACATGTAAAGGATTAAAATGGACTCTAAGGGATCACAGCCGGAGTCAATGTGATTATGGATTGTATCTTCACCTGGAAATGGAATGTTCAATAAAAGGTAACCTGTAATTCGGACTTGTATTGTTAATCGTGTGCATTAGCATTCTACCAGAGCTACTCCCTCTATAAGGCGCTGATAATAGTAGTACATCATAATGGAGCAGATAAAGAAACCCAAAGTCTTATAGCGCACTTTGAGAACCCAAGAACTGTTACATCATCACCATATCCCCCCATGGTAATGGATGTGGAAGATATTATGATGACAGATTACGCTGCTGACGCCTCCGAAGATTATATGGACCCGTCTGAATGGTTTAATCTTGCTGATTTAGGTACCATTACTGTTGGTGATGATGGTACTACTGGTGCTCACGCTAACGAGGACTTTTATATCGATGCGTATGAATGGTTGAAAGCTGCTGAAGCTGGTGCTGCTGCTAATGCTAATGCTAATACTGCTGCTGCTGCTGCTGCTGGTGATGACGGTAATGATAGTGCTACTGCTGCTACTACTGCTGCTGCTGCTGATGAATACACACCCCTTGTTACACCTGAACGTACAGACATCGCACCCACTAAAATAGGTAAACTCACTGACTATCAAGCCAGTTTCATTTATTTCTTGTGTCACCACTACTGCTTGTAGGGTTGTACAAGATCGTCGTACGTTGTTCTAACGTTCAAGGTAGAACTACTACCTTACCTACTTGTATATTGTTTAAGGAGGAATAATGTGTACTTGCGACCTGTCTTAATAATCGATGCAACAGATGTGTTGTTTTTTAAAGCGTCGTTGTTAAAACAACATGTATGTAAAGGTCTCGTTTCTAATCTGTCAAGAGTGTTTAGATCGTGTGCTCTGTAGTGAGTTTCATTTTGAAAATATACAGAACGCTCTGCTAAGAAGTGTCATGTCCGCACAAAGTGAATGGAATACTTGGTATTATACTTCAGTAGATATCTATTGTAATTTAGATGAATTGTGGGCAAGAAGAATGACTTACACCATTCCTACATTTCGAAAGAATCCTCACATGAAAACCGTATACAAAGATTACACTATGTACACCCACTAATCCCCTAATTAGGTCACGTTACCAAGGTTACCAATAATGCTGGCTTCTGATTGGCTGAGAGGTGGTCACTTGACACCCTAAGTAGGTCATGTTACTATGGCAACATTGCTAATCCCCTAACTAGGTCATGTTACCATGGTTACCAGAATGCCAGCCTCTGATTGGCTGAAAGGTGGTCACGTGACCCCCTAAGTAGGTCATGTTGCCATGGCAATGGGTCATGTGACCAAATGATTGGCTGCAGGTCAAGTGAGTAATAAACACTATAGTCCCGTTCGGATACATACTATACTACTACACCCAAAGCAAAATGGACGAGGTTAGTATAACCCTCTGAGTCTAAGAGATTGGCCAAACCTCTTGCTCGGTGTCACCATGATATGCTGTAGCATCCCTCGCCGGTAGCCTTGCAGCACTGAATAGATGAATCAATTCAACCCTTATGGATTGTTTCAACCCCATAGCCCTCAGCAGGGTTGCAATTATGTACCACAATGACCAAGGAGCATAATTCCTTAAAGTTAAAAGGCTATGCCCTTAAAGGCTTGTTTAAAAATGAGTCCTTATTGAGTTTTAATTGAATCAGGGAGTTTTTGATCAGTGTTAATGACATTGATCTGTTTTTCCAACCCAACAGCAGGAGCAAAAACAGATTTTACCCATTGTCCTTTTAGTGTGAACCTGACAGCCTGTAAACCATTTAGAGGATGGATTCTGCTTTATCCCAATGTGCCCATTCACCATCATAATGCACGACAGGGGAAGCTACTCACCGTCACCATATTATACTGGCACCTACAGAATTGACATACTCCCAAAGGGTGGGCATGATGCATCAATGCAGTGTTGGTTAGGCTCAGGAGTTCTGCATTGGTACATTATGACAACAAAAGTACATGAATCTTGAATACTGGCTGAAAAGGGTAAGAATAATTATGTAGCCTCCCTTCTTGACCTCCACGTCAGGAGAACTGCGTTTGCCAGCCATTTAAATTCACCCCATTTTGCCTTGACTGAATGTTTTTCAACATATTATTTGTTGACCCATTCTCATCCCAATTTCAGATTGAGAAATTATGTGATGCCATATAATTTTGCATTCCAACAGCTCGATTTTCTCCAGTACTGGATTAAGGATTGTTTAGCAGTTGGGGAGAATGTGGTGATATAAAATTTTTATCAAGATTTAGAATTGTATGTTCTAGCACAGTCTGGCATACCAAATATATTTATAAGGTATGTACTCTCTTTAACACCATATCTTAATGCCTGCCTTTCCGAACTTTTCTTCCTCATCCCCTCTCTCTCTCCCCAAGCATCAACCTCTGAAACAGGTGAGCCAATGGAATGGGGTCTATACCATGCATTTATTCTTGACCCAACATTGAGTCATAAAAATATTGAATGAAGCAAAATGTTTTATTCAAAGCCCAATGAAAATATCATAATGCTTAAATAATTTTCTTGATCTCTGTTTTCAACCAGGGAGGTACGAGAGGTGACGGGTGCAGATGTGGACATGCGTATCGGGATCCATACCGGGGTTGTCTTATCGGGGGTGCTGGGACTGCGGAAGTGGCAATATGACGTATGGTCAGAGGACGTCAACTTGGCCAATCACATGGAGGCTGGAGGAGTACCTGGGTAAGTGCTCAGTTTTATCTCAGTGATAATGTAATTTGACATTGCTGCATTTCTGCATCTCAGGACATTTGCATTAGATTTGTAATAAGTAGTGAGAGTGCAAGTATCAATGTGTCAGTGTCCATCGGACTTTTATTTCAAACTTCATAAATTTGTCAGGTCTTGCCGCATGGTGGTTTGATACATTTTTGTGGTTTGTACCTAGATAGATAGGTGGAACATTCTCATCCTGATTTGTAAGAAGATTACTACCAAAGTAGACACTATCTATACTATCATAATGCATCGTTAACCTGAACTCAGATAATTATCTAGGTATTTAGCATTTTTCTCAACCTTCAAGTTCTGTTAAAACCTATATTCAATAGTAACCATGCCTTTAACATCATCAATGGCCCCAGGAGGTTTGCAGGCTGATACGCTCACTCCGACTCTTGAATCCGGCTTGGTAACTTCATGTAATGCACTTTTCTTCAGAAGATGGTCCTGATGTTTTCCATCCTACTGGTTCTGATTTACCCTTGGAACTCTCAGTTGAACTGAAAATGGAAAATCTCGAGTTAAATGTGATAGTGTGAGATTTATAGGCAAAGGGTCATGAGTTTAGGGATCTGGGAGCGTTGTCGCACGCACAGTTCTGGTGCCGTGGCACACGACCTCTCGCCAACTTTAAGACCTACAAGTGGTGGTAATTTTAAATTGGTGAGAAGTGTACCATTTGTGCAACAGGCCACTCTTCCCATTCATACATACAGCACTGTTTGACCGGCCTGTGCCAGGAGAGTGACAGTAGAGTAATATAACAATACATGGAGAGAAACTAAATCCTTAGCTGGCAACCTGCTGCAACTTCCATACTCTGGACAGGCTTGTGTCAGTCTAATTTCCCATCCTCTAGATGGCGCAACATACAGTATTTCTATGTAGACATCAGATGTCAGTGTAAGCTGACAAACATATTACAACAATCAGGGCTGAGTCATTTATTAACAGTGGGGGGGGGGGGCATTTGGAAAAGAACCCTTTCAGTGGGGCAAAATCCCAAAGAGGAAGTTCTGCCTGTTGGCAAACCCAAACTAGAGCTTCAGGATTTGCTAACATGAACATCATTGGCACGCATGCAGAAACACATCATCGATGTGGGTACCCTTGTTTTTGTATACGGTACCAGCTAGTACCCGGTAACAGTAGACCAGCTGTTAAGGGCTCTGTTGAAATGAAAGCATCTAGACCAATCACCTAGGTGAAACACTGCACTGAATGGTATCTTTATGTTCATGAACCTCCATCAAACTTACCCAATGTGTTAAAATGAGACCTTAATTGGAAAAAACCGAAAACATACAAAGGTCAGGGGCATATAGAAGATGTTAAATATAAAATATAATGCCAGTATACATGTAGTATTAAGCTCAGGGGAGCTAGAATGAAACTAGGTTCGTATTTTCCAGAGCTTTCTGGACACTTGTAGTCTATACCAAAACGTCAGTGTCCGTAGTGTAAGCAGGCTTTACTAAGAAACGGCCGACTCACCGTGCCCCCCCCCTCTTCTGCTCAATTCCCTAATAGTTCCGCCAATTAATACAGTTCAAACCTCATACTTTGAACTCACCTTAGTTTATTCTGCACTGCTAGTTTTATCTCAACTAATGATTTTCTTTACTCCATGTTTGTATGACCATTATCAAACACAGATTGGGGAAAATGAACCAATTCAATCATGCATATCTGGGGATTATTTCTCAACATGCTTCGACTGCTCCCTTCAGGTCGTACCAAAATCTCAAAAGGAACAGTGTTGATATTTGCAGTAGAAGTGCTATCTGCGATCGCACTCTTTAAAAAAAAATACTTCGAGGAGTTTAGACAAATGTATACTCACAGTTTTTTGTCCATCGTCTCTTAGGTTAGGTTTTGATTGATGTCCAATTGTTGGTCCTGCAATTCTGGGATTTTCTTGAGAAGGTATTTTACTATTGTTATGAAATGATTGAATATCTAATTCCTCATTGTTTCTGTGCCAGACTCGTTAAGTCTTAGACCATTCTACCAGTACACTACTATGGGATGTCATAAATGTGACATGACACTGCTCCTACCAGGGCTCAGTCGGCGCGTCAGAGTTGTCCTCCAACAGCAACATTTTCACCTGCCACCACTTCACGGCAGATGATTGACCAAATACTATGACCAACGACAGAAACGAATACCCTGTGAAATCATCTCAATTTCTGCCTATATAAACGATACATAGCTTTACATCACAGCCAGATCATATCAATTGCGACCTGACTTATAAGTATGAGATAGGACAGAGATTTTCCACAAAAAAAGAAACTCCTTTTTCCACTCACACTGAAAACATGGAAGATCCGAAACTAGTCAGCGGTGACCACTTTAGGTCCTCAAGTTGACAATACCTAAAACTACAACTTTAGTTTGTCAAAATGACGACTTTAAGTCATCATCCTGACGACCTGAGTCGTCAATATGACGACCCTGTACTGTCAGTATTGTCATCCTGAGTCATCAGGATGACGACCTAAAGTCGTCATTTTGACTACCTAAAGCTGTAGTTTTAGGTATCATCAACTTGAGAACCTAAAGTAGTCACCACTGACTAGTTTCAGATTTTCCATGTTTTCAGTGCACCTGTTTGTCTTTTGAGCGCAGTGTCTCTTGTGGCTCTCCTTATAGCAGGGATGTCCACATCTCCTTATATACCCTGGCCACACAGGCTTACGTCAGATCTAATACACATCTCCATGGTGCATGAATAACACACAAACAGCTTTTGGCACTGATGTAGTTTTGAAACCAAAGTCAGAGCCAATGGAATATTCCTCCATTAATCCAAGTAAAACCGTGATTATACAGCCTGTTATTTGCTTCTCACCAATTATGGGCCACAGTACCTAATGATACACCAATGCAGTGCTGGCGAGGCTATTTGCCAACACTGCATTATTAAAATATCCCAATATTTCAAGAGTTAAATATATCTCATAAGTTCTGCTCGTTGCTTGAGTGCGATTCTCGTAGAGATGACATCCAGGGGCTTAATCCGTGCAACATTATAGTAATCACGACACTGCATATTTGAAACATCATGCACACCTTGTTTGGATAACTTGCTTGGTCATGCTTTATCATATAGCTTTTTAAATGTTTATTCAATAACATTGATATTGACTGGGTGTGCTTGCCTCGTGCAATTAATAACATGTGTATATCTAAATGCAACCACGTACAATTATATAGAAATTGTATTCTGCTGTTCTGACTTTCCCAGAAATGTGGTAATATGTATTATGAGGCATGCGGATGCAGAGGGAGTAGCCCAAATCAACTTTTCCAGTGCTACGCTTCCTGGCTGCTCACATTTCTGTTTTTTAAGAGAATATTTCTAGAACATGATTTAGGCCTCTACTCTTTTCGATAAGCTAGCTATCTTAAATCGGTAAAGAGAAACCGATGGCTATTCATGGATGATATCTTTAAGGGGGTTGGTCCATGAAGATCCAAGTCATGAAATGCAGATTTCAGAGAATTTGTAGACCCTAATGATCTCTTCATGAGAACTTGTTAAATTCGGTTAACATTATCCGTCCATATACCATGTATGTATTGTAAAAGGTGTCCCAAGTCCATATATAACTTTGAGTGGGAGGGACAGAGACAGAAAAACAGACACAGGCCTATTTACAGGCAGAGACGGACAGAAAGACAGACAGAAAAGAAATTTCATTGTGCATGTGCATTTTCAGGAGGTTCTTACTGTTGTACTACTATAATTATTTTATCACGGTGTCAAATACTTTTTCATCAGAAACCCACCAGATGAGAGCATAAGGGGATCCTCATATTGAGGAAGCAGATTCAGCATATTTCAATTATAGAAAATCAAAATAATTCTTTTTTCAAGAAAATCTACAGGCCCAGGGCACAGATTATATTATGTGTGTGTGTGTGGCATATGTATACATGGGTTTTATAGTGCATTGGTACATATCACCAGAAAGGCATAATACCTAAACATGCATCTTATGATTCTTTTCATTGCCTTCTCACTGTATCTCTCTGTCTCTGTCTGTCTCTCTTCTCTTAACATTTCATACTGCATAACTGCTTGGAAATGGTTTGTCTCCTTAACGACTCTTGATTAGTTCATTCAGTCAGGTTTACGTGTCCTTGAACGTGCAAGTTTGTGTTTCATTATTGTAGTGCACCAATTGCAATGCAGTTTTAGTGAGCACTTTATTTTCTCAAGTGAACCGCTTTTGAACAGTACCATAACACCTGGCATATAAGACGCATGTGCTGGACAAAATTTGGAGATGAGGTAACGTTTGTTCTTTGGAATTTGGAAAATTCTAAAGAACAAACGTTACCTCATGGGGACCTAAGACTTCCCTGGATGGCCTAAGACCACTTTTGAATTTATGGGAGGCCTTGGAACAGAGTGGAAAGATTTTCCCTCTACCTTTTTCTCATCCCGTAAGGCACACATAAGGATTTTGTTTTTATGGACTATGTAGCTCTCGTAGGGCTAAAGTGATGAAGTAAACTAAAAGGTTTGAGGATTAATGAGCTCTTGTGTATAATTTGTTATTCCTAGTGTAAGCATTATTGTCACTAATACTTGATTGAGGTATTATTATAACATAAAGAGCCGCACAGCTCCTGTGAGTTACTCAACATTGCTACATTAATGTGTCTTATAACACTGCTGGGCGAAGTCAGAGTGCATTATCCCGAATACTGCGTTCTGATTGGCTGTTTGACTGTGCATTATCTAAATGGATAATGCACCCCTGGCAAAGGAGGTTAACTTCATCTCATCTTTAGACTTCACAATTGATATTCATGTGTTGTCAGGTGGCTGATGGGTGATTTTTCTGTGTTATAACGAGAATAATGCACTTAGGCATGGCTGTCGTCTTGCTCTAAACTGTATTGAGACATCGAGGGGCCTTATAGGCTCCCAAAGCCATGCCCCGTGCATTATTCTCTAAATATACATGGGTAAGATAATTACATGTGAATTAATATGTAGCTTATGAGGTTAGATTTGTAATTGATTGGACAGGATATGAAGTATCAAAGTTTTGGTGTTCAATTGACATTCATTCCAAATTACATGACCATGTCAGGTCTCACTCACATGGGTTGAGTAAATGACTCATCAAAAATCCATATTTCATTTTTGAAGGATTTTATTGACTGAAAATATGCATCCTTTCATAACTGTAAGTTTTTTTCATCTCAGCAAGATACAAGGCACAAGGTACAGTTTATTTCACCTCGTTCCCATACCAGGGGTGAAAAAGATGGTAGATGACATTGATTTTCACTTTATTTTTCTTTTCAACAGAATTTGTAGTCAGGTAATTTAAACACATTCCAACAGATAAAGCTGAATTTTATGTGTAATCTATAAACACCGCTAGTGTAACGGACATGTACATCATCCTAGCTTTTTAAATGATGATTTCTTGCTTTGTTCTTGTGGCGGTGTGCCAGAGTCTTGTGGGTTCTTCTCTCCTGATTTGTTACCTCCATCTGCCTCAGTCTTTCCAGCAGGGGGTTGAGGAGGGGACGTCCTAGGGGCAAAAGAAGGTCATACATTGCATTACCGGTACATACACATTTGGATTTAGCAACTGTTGAGTAATAATACTGCCTTCAAAATACAGCTACTTTAAATCTTTAAGGGAGAAATCATACATTCGATCATGATGCACATTGGTCCAGCATTTCTTAATATTGTTAGTTTTGAATTTTGAAATCCGAATGGCCTGGGACGATTTTGCCAACTAGTGGCTTTGATCAACATTAAGTACCAAAATAGAACAGTGGAATAATCGCCCAATAGCCATCATACATTACAATGCAGCAATGCTACCCCCCCCCCTTGACATATATGCCTGAATTATTGTTTGCACTGTTACACCTGTTTTATCAAACATGATATGATAATTAAATAAGGATCAATAGCTGGTCTCCTTAGAGTAAATGGCCAGCTTGTGATACGTGGAAAAAAACAGTGCGTTCACAGTACAGCATGGAAAAGGTGTGAGAAAATGAGCATTTACACACGAAAGCAGACAAGTGGAAATCAATTTGACGTAGGTGTAATTTTTATTTTTGGATTTTATGCTAACCGAGATAGGGGGCATTGATTTGGATCTGTTTTAAATAACCTAATTATTCTTCATCAGGCTAGAATGCAACGCATTCACATTACGGCATAAGGAAAATAAAGGAGGGGGACGAGGCACAATCTGTCAAATTTAACCTGTCGATTTTCAAGATCAGTCATGGCATGGGCTATTCACGAAGACACCTACATGTTTTAGCACCCAAGTGTTGCCATGGAAATTGACAACGTGGGTTATCTTATATTGTGAAGATCCTATGCCATGGCTGACAAGTTATAAATCTACAGGTCTTTTAACCTTTCAGTAAGTTTTATACCTCTCACTTAGTAGACCCTTGCTAACCCATTATTCTCAAGCAGTGGCATATTCTGCACTCGTAGCATGCATTGAAACATACTCCAGTGCTGCACTCACACAAGCAATGTCGACTTCGGTAAATGCCACGTAAGCTTACATACACGTATGGAACCTTATAGTAATTCAATATTTCCAAACTCGATTTTAAAGGTGCTTAATACCTTTGACTACTTAAAGGGTGACTTTTAAAGCTATGCAATGTAAAACTTCCTTTAAAAAATGGCACTCCTGCAATGATACAAAAAGGTTAAGACCAATGTATATACTCACGGTTGCTTGTCCATTGTGTTGTGGTCGGTAGTTTCACCTGTGCAACAGATAGTTAAACATTGGCTCAATGTTAATATTAGATATGATGTTTTGGTGTGGGTGTATTTGAATAGGCACTATCAGCTGATAGCGGACATGTAATTCTGACAACACTATAGCGCGGGATCTAGGCTCTCTTGAGCAACTTAGTATCTACGGAAATACGACCATGAACCAGATTATACGCTGCTAGAATTTTAACCTTTATTTTCCTTATGTTTATGTGTTTTTTTTTATGTTTTGTTTTCTTTGTGGGAGAGAAAGGTGCACTTGATAAAGGCGCCTAACGTACCACACTATAAGGACCCCTAAGCAATGAGTTCATAGAGTTGCATCCAGGTGGCACAGACTGCATTAATCTACTCTAAACTGGAATGCAGAAGAGGACTACTTCATAAGCCCGGAGTATTCATAAGCTGCTCTATCATATAAGCCGCACCCTCAGTTCATGGCTTTGCTATAACCTGCGCCTGTGGAATGAAAAGATTTCCATTCCTTAATAAAGTTCGGAGAAACATTAGATATGTATAATCTACAGGACCTACAGCTAGGTTCTATAAGCCAAACCATGGGTCTAAAGTGGTGTACCGGTATAAGGGGTGGCTTTTCCGTAGCGTTTTATGGTAATAACTCCTGCATTAGTCCACACAGTTTGACGGATTAGTGACAGATGGGTATATGTTGTAATACCTCACGTAGGAGGTGCACCAAACTTGATAGAAAACTATAAGGTGCTATGATTTGGTCTATACTTAAAATGCTGCATTCTGATGCATTCTGGCACACCTCCCCCTACCCTCTGCCCCTCCAAAAAAAACACAATATGAAATTCAATACTTGAAACAGTACATTCTGACTGTATTTTTGCAATCATACTACCTATTGAAATTTGCCATTAAAAGTAAAACATCATCTGTTCAGATGTGTCTCAGTTGCAAGTCACATGCGATGTGGGGGTCTGGGGAAAATTTTGAAATCCTTGAGGCCGAATGGTGCATTCTGGCATCATCTAAGGATAAATACCCTCAGTCCAAACTATACCAATACACCCCTCATCCCCTCTCCAAAAAGAAGGAACAAAATGGAATCTCATTAGACCAAGTAAAGCATAAGATGTAATCTGGTGCCTCATGAGAAAAGTGCAAATAATCTTGTTTAGGCCCCTCTACTCCTTTCCGTTCCCTCTTTCTCCTTTTCCCTCTTCTTTCTTTCATTTTTTTAGGGGGGCTGGCCCCCTGCCCCCCCCTTGATCCGCCAATTGATAAGCTGCTCTTGTGTTTAAGCCACACCCTGAGTTCATGACTTTGCTAAAAGCCGCACCTGTGTTCTGAAAAAGTCCCCTATTCCGTACTATAGTCCATTAGAAGTCCATCGTATAGTTTGCAGTAAGATCAGCTATGAATACAGACAAGACACTCATTGATAGATACGATTAATGAAGATAGGAGACTATAATGAAATCGCCTCCTGTTGATGGTTCACTTACCTAGAGGTATGTCCTGCAATGCCGCGCTTCTTCCAATCCAGATAAGGGAGTTGTCTTATATACACCCTGCAGACAGCAGAAGCTTACATCAGATCTAACAGTAACACAAATATTACCAGGCGAGCAAAAAGGGGCATCCATGTAGGGGTGATTGGAGGATACCTCATGCTTGCCTGTCCAGCCATCTCCATGGTGCAAAATCACATGATCATCCTATTTGGCACTGCTATAGTTTCGATTCCAGAGTCAGAGGCACTGTAATATTCCCTGTCCTTTTGTCCAAGTAAAACCATGATTATACGGCACACCCTTTGTTAAATTTTAATGGCCTCTATTTCACAACAATGATATTCAAAACGCAATTCTGTCTGATGTCATGGCTAAGGGAGTGGTCATTATTTATTAACAGGGGGGTGGTAGGTTTTCATGTGGACGCACAAAAAATTTTTACGACCCCCCTCGACGGCAGTCAAAATCTTTCCCCCCCCACGCCGGAGGCGCGGAGAGTTTCTCTTTGATCTATAGTAGCACGCTGGCTTTTTTGCTAAAATGAGGGTGAATGTTTTTAGCCCCCCCTCAAGAGGGGTCAAAATCCTTTTAGCCCCCCCCCCCTCGGGAGGGGTCTAAAAATTGTATGCCCTTCTCAAACCCACCCCCTCTGTTAATAAATAATGACCACTCCCTAAAGTGGTTATTCAGCTGTATCTCTGAATTCCCAGAACTTTGTATCAGGCGGTTCCAGCATGGGGCAGTCAAATTGAAACATGTGTTAACCATGTGATCCTTTTCGCAATTTACGTTTTAAATGCCGATAAGTATAAATGACAGCTCAAGTGTAATTTGAAAATGGTATGAACCTATGCCTGTGATACTTCGTCATAAAGGCATCTTGGTATTTTCTGACTATTTTCAATTACAAAGTAGTGCATGGACCAGACATTATTATCTCAGTGTTCCAATTAATTATGGTTTAATCTAGGAGAACATTACAAAAGGTTGGTGTGAAAGAAAGTGAGGAGAATCTACTGATTCCTAAACACAGTCTCATTTTATGGCATTTACCTTTTCTGCGAGTTACAGTGATGCCACACAAGCCTCGCATATGGCAAGGCTGTATTCCCTCAAAACCGGAGGGAGGGGTATTCAGGTGATACAACATAATTCACATTGAATGCATCGTGAAGCTAAATGTTAATGTTACTTGAACACTTTAAGGGCCGCTGATGCAGGAGTGCATCATGCCCATTAGGCACCAATGAAGTGCTGGTGAGTCTGCTCGACAACACTTCATCGGAGCATCATACTTGATACATATATACTCCCGGAGATGATGTTCCAATGAAGACTGCTCGCCAGCACTTCATTGGTGCATCATGACGACCAATAAACATGATGCATTAATGCATCAGGGGCCCGTAAAGGTTAACAGCATTAGTAGTCATGTCATGATATAATACATTTTTCCCATCTCTTTCCAGGAGGGTACACATCTCCAAGACGACCCTGCTGTTCCTGAACGGTGCATATGAAGTAGAGATAGGAGATGGAGGGGAGAGAGACAGCTACCTCAGGGAGAGAGGCATTGAGACATTCCTTATCGTGCCACAAACCAATGACAAGGTAAGAGTCTATACATCATTAGGGTTTACATAGTCATTATTGCTTAGGTCAGGAACCATGTCCCTCCTAGCAAGGTGGCATTTCTAAAATCATATATGGTTACACATGAAGAGATTTTAAGAATATCAAGATAAGAAATAATAAAGGTCCAACTGGAGCCCTCTACTACCGACCCCTGGATTACTCATTTATTCAATTATCTTATTTAGAGGTTATGTTGTATGCTGATAAACAACATTTGGTACTCAGCATAAAATCTAGAGATACCTAATTTGTCTAACGGAGGGGCCACTATTTATCAACAGTGGGGGTGGTGGGTTTGATTGGGGGTGTACAAATTTCAGACCCTTCCTTGAGGCAGGGAGTAAAAAAACTTTTGACCCCTCTTGAGAGGGGCATGAAAAATCTTCCCTCTTTTTGCGCGCAACTATAGATCAAAGAGGGCTGTGGGAATTCTCTGTGCCTACGGGTCAGCGGGAGCACAAAAAAATCGGGCTGCTGTCAAGGGGAAGGGGTGTAAAAGTAAAAAAGAATTTCGCATCTAAGCGAAAACCCACCACCACCCTGTTGATAAATAATGACCATTCCCTAACTGATCATTAGCACTGCTTGACGCCAACACAAATTGAGCGTTCAGTGTTCTATCATAGTTTCTCAGGCAATATTTAGTTATATGATGGGAAATTAAACTTCTTTAAACAGTATTGGTTTGAGAGTAATTCTACCACTGGTTACATCCTACCAAGTGCCTTGTTCTAATTCACTTTGCCCAGCTCCACACTGCTTATATGTTAGACCCATAATTAGCCATGCTGTAACCAGCCAGAGTCTAGCCCTGCCGTCCACTATAATAGGTTGGAACTGATTTATGGCTTAGTCTGTAGTCTCTGACTCTGTAGGATCTAATTTCAGATAAAGCCCCACTTCTAGTACAAACTCCCTCCCAGCGTCTACTATAGGTCGATTTAAAATTCATATGAAATCGATTCTGAAATGGACCTTCTACATTGCGTGTGGACTATTTTTCTTTCTTTTCTTTTTTTTTCTTTTTGTATAGAGCTAGAACTTAACCCATCCATATTTATGTCTCACAGCTAGGACTGAGTGAGTGAGAAATAGATGTTTAACACCATTTCGACAGCTAAGGTCATATTCATGGCAAGAACTACATTACACAACTTTCACGGAAGAATATCTCAGTGCTTGCACACATATGTTGCCCACCACACCGTCATGCTTATTAACGACTCATTACAGATGAAAGCCTGTTTTAAAATTAGTCATTACTGACAACAATGGCACGCAGACTAGGAGTGGATCTCCCACTGAAAAGCCATCCCTAAAGTAGCTGAGAGATTTTATCCTCTTATACACCTGGAAGGTATTTTTCAACATAATACGACTAGACATCGTTGCTAAGTGTCATTATAACAGTTAGCAGTGTTGTAACAGTTCTACACCCCTATTCCCTTATTTCACTACTCCCCCACTTCCTCCCCCAATGCCTCTTATCCCCGTAGAACTCACTGATAACATTGGCGTCTACCTCCTTCGTTCCCTCAGGCTATTTTTACACTTGACAGCTAAAACCCCTCATACTGTATGGTTTATGTGCAGAATCACTAAGGGACATAGGCATGTCTATTTGGTGGCCCATGTTTGATTCAATACAACACAACCACATTAAATCACACTTTTATACAAAAAATAAAGCTTATATGATAGACAGGTCCTCTACTAAAGACTGCTTTGTGAATGTGATTTACCTATGCCGTGGGGTTTCTTTGGTGTTACAGACACAATTTATTGTAACAGATAGCACTTCCATGTCCTTTCACAAGATGACCCGAGTTTTGTTACAGTTAGCAGCAACTGTAACACATAGCAGTTGGATACTTGTAACACATAGCATTTTTTGTTACAGTTAGCAGTTGGATGGGTGACTGCTAAGTGTTTTTGTAACAGTTATTGGTGTTGTAACACTTAGCAGTTCTACAGCGTTGTACCTGTGCCGTTATTCGTGACAGCAAGATGCACAGCTGTGCTGACATTAGAGTGAGGGATTCCACTACAATTTGAAAAAGTCTACTTGTACCATCTTGAGAAATGCCTTCCTAGGACAGTATTCCATGCAGCATAATCAAGACCTGAAGAGCATGCTACAGATGAGATCTATAGACAGCTGTTCCAAAATATGGAGCATTTCAGATATTCCTGGAAATATTGAAGTAAACGTTGACAAAAAGAAACTGGTGATGTGGAGATAATGTGAGGTTAGCGTTCATGAAGGGGCAAATCCGGTAAAAAATATTCCTGCTAAAAGAGTATAAAAAACTGATGACCTTGTTTTGCTTCAAGATAATGTAAGAATTCTGCCTAAATAGGCTAGGACAAATATTGCAGTTGTCAGTTTGATTGGATTAGCATCCTAAAGACAAAAATGTGTAGTACAGGAAATCACACCAGCCTCAATATCCTTATCTTTGTTCAGTGTTTGTTTTCACTCCTTAATTAATTTCTGCAACCTTACCCTTTAAGGTCCCACAGTAATTTTGAAGCTTATATGCATTCCGTACGGACACGTTACCACTTACTAAACGTTTAGTAGCCACTGTCCTGCACTGGTTGCACCAACTACTGGCTGACTATTTGATAATAAGGTGATTAAAAATCCGCATGAGACCGCCCACTCAGTCTGAAGGAGAAAAACAATTGGGCTTCGTGTTCTGGCCTTCACCAACAGAAGCCTTGAGGAAGTTCAAAGTGTCCATTAGTACCCTCATTCTAACAGGCAGAATGGTCATAAAGAATGAGATTGTCAACGAACCGTTACAAGTCGATGTTGTAATGAACACTGAATCCAGAGAAGTTCTTTGATCCTTGTTTATTGCATGATGACAGAGTGTACATATAGGTGGTAACAATGATACACTTGCCAGCGTGCAGGCTCTGCCCCTAAGCTCCTAGCTCAACCTGTCGTAGGTCCTAGATACTAGGGAGGTTGTGCGTGGGATAATGTAAGTAGAAAAGAGATGGCTTAGAATAGATAACTGGGAGCTGCTCACCGGGTCTTATATACCTAGGTGAGCAGCACACAGGGTGATGAAATGTACCGGTAGGAGCAGGTCAGATCTGGTCAGGTCTGGTTGGATCTGGTCAGATCTGACGCGCCGTCATACCCGGTAATGATTCTATTTATATGTGGACCAATCAGGGTGAAGGGAGATCGTGGAATTTCCCTGCATCCTAGAAATGCGTCCACAGGTATGTCGGTATGTTGTGATACTCCCAGTGAGTCAGTGCCCAGAAATAGGATGGGTCCGGCTCTCACAACATCCTGGTATGGGTGATGTAAGAGCAGCTCACTGTACACACTGGGGGGATGAGCTGTGAGCTTGTGAGCAGGTCCTGAGCGTGTATGGCGAATTATTTGATAAATGTGTAAAATAATGAATAATACCCAGAATGGTCCATTGACAAGATAAAGCTTATACAGCTTAGATGTAGTTTATCAAAGGCCAAGTACTATATATGGAAACTGAGCGTGAGTCTTTGAGGAAAAGATACATCTTAATCCCCTGCTTCGTACACGACCAATGTCAGGCACTGAGACAGTCACAATGCCACTATAAATGATTTATATATAGGTCTTATTGTTCCCTTCAGGTTCCCTTAGAGCTGACAACAAAGAGAGACAAAGGAAATGCTGTGCTATTTCTTTTCTGATTTATGTACATTCTCTTTTGTCTGCAACTTTACAAAGCTATTGTGATTCTATGCAGAGAACACTGCTATCACAGCCTTGACAATCGCTGATGAAATAATAAAAGTCAGTTGTCAGTATTGTAGATATCTCATCTTTATCCCGTTCATCACTTTAGAATATATTTGGCTCTCAGTACAAGGAATTCACACATTACCAGTATATGAAGGGGGGGGGGAAGCATGGGAGCCATGCCTTCCCTTCCCAGAAATGAGTAAAAAGTGTAAGCTGTGGTCGCCTAACTTGGCAGATTCTATAGAATTATTTTCTCAACTTAATTCATGTGCCCAGACATTTTTGAGTACCAATCTTACATATTGCCTCTGAGACTGTCATGTCAACCACAGTATTTTCAAAAACGTGTTGGAAACCGGCTGTAGCTGGTAGAATTGCTCCTGGGCTGACAGAGATTGTCAGACTGACGGCCAAAATGACAGACTGTGTTCCCCAGATCCCCAGTGGGTTGCATGTCAGTTTTATGGCTTTCAAATCGGTCTATTATTAAGGCATTATTAAGGTTTTTACAGTGTAAAACAAAAAACTTTAACATTTTGCAATTTTCTTCTCAGAAGTTTTTGAATCCCCATGATTCAATGATAAAAATACAATGAATGTAATTCGTTCTTTATGATATTTCTCCCCCAGAACATGTCCTGATGTACTCCTTATGTTTCAGTCCTGCAAAAATTGAACTGGGCCTGCAGAATTAGCAATCTGTAGGACCAAAATGTCCTGTATGGTGAAAACCTTTTGCAAAGACCTCAACCATGAAATAAATTTATATATTTTAGGGAAAGCGGCAGACCAGGAATAGTCTCCACTTGGAGGCAGCAGTCACTCCAGGTGCACGCGCCTCCTCCCGGATGTCCCACTTCATCGCTAATTGGGGGGTCGCCCGGCCCTTCGAAGAACTCTCTGACATGGCCAAACTCTCCAACAACTTAGCAGAAACTGTAAGTCTAAATTTCAGCTCATACTTCCCCCCCCTTTTTTTTCTCCTTCACTAACCTGATATTGACTGCATTGATAATCCATAATACAGAACGAAAGGGACACAGTACTTGAAAGTGCTTTGAAGTTGATTTTAAAAAAAAGGAGAGAAATATTCTGCAATAACCGGCAATATCTCGATCTTACATAGTACAAACACTTTGCAGATAGAAGTGTCTCCAAAACATGTCCCTGTGTCATTGCAATTGTAGATCCTTTAATGTTTTTCTTTTTGTTCCTCCTTTTCTTCTTATACCCCACAGAGTCTAGCCATGATGGAGGGTAACCTTGTGCCATTGTCCTGTCCATGTGATCCAAGGTAAGGTCAAACTATTGCTTGTTAACCTTTTATGGACCGAAAGTTTTGTTTTATGCTCAGCTTATTCATGCCTTGTATCTATATGACCTTGTATCTGACCTTCATTTTAACCTTCCAGGAGGTGGTCCAGTCTGAGTCCTCCCACTGACCTTCATGCCCTCTGGCTGACCTTCAAGGACACAGAGCTGGAGGCAGGCTATGCCCAGCAGCCCGACTCAGTGTTCAGGTCGTCCGTTGTCGGCGCCACCATCGTATTCTGCTGCATGGCAACTGTACAGGCCCTAATGTTACCAAGGTGAGACTATGACGTCAGTAATTATGAATCTTGACTCTGTAGCATATAGGATGGTTATGAGTTGGCGTCAATAGGGAATTTATCTAATGCCATGTCATCAGTAATAGTAGAATCACTGTGGCCTGGGGCTATAGTCATTAGTGCAGACCGTATCTATGAATTGATACTGGGCGTAGTAATGTGACAGCGAATACGACAGAAAATAATCACTGTATAACCTGAAGAAAAGGCATGGCGCACACATGACAATACCACCATCGGTGGCTTGTGCGAGTTTCCTAGAGTCAGGGTGTGCATTAAATGTAAGGTATATTTCCTTAAAGGTGAGGAGGTGTTTTGAGTTGCAATCACCCCTCCACAACCACCTGGTTTATTTATAATAAGCGTACCATATGATGATTGGCTCCTTGAATTATTATTTGCCCTGAATGATTATGGTGGTGGTATTGTATTATATTTACTACTAGGACACACTAAGTCTGCAGGCAGCTAGTGTGAGCCATTATAAGCCATTTGAATTTGAATTTCCTTTTCTTCAGGCTTAGTTTAGATTATATAAGCATTATATAGTATGGTCTAGTATGATAGTGTGAGCTATTATAAAGTCATTTGATAATATAGAGTGTTAGATTATATGGCTTAGAGGCTAGCTAGGGAGGGCTAACACCATTCTCCTGGACATATGCTATGCCCAGAAACACATATTCTCGTCACTATGAATAATTACTTGGTATGCATGTATGTGATTTGGATCTCCACATTTGGTTTGTATGTTTCTAGAATTAAGTACATGGGAATGATATTGGTTGTGCAGTGTGGTTTGACCCCCCCCCCTCCCCACCCCCTCTGATCTATAACCATAGATAGCCATAGTCTAGAGGCTGCAAGGGGCTTTAAGGTGGGCTCTGTGAATTGTAGAAGTTATAATACGGAAACACAGCTGGTGGTTCATAGTACATTAAATGGCCTTGATGTATGCTGTTTAACAGAGACATGGCTGGATGATACAAGGGGCAATGCTGAGCTTTTCTGGCTGGGCAGACAGTTTTACCGCTTAGATAGAAATAGCTTGGCTGGTGGATTACTGACATATCTCTGGAATGATATCGCCTTGTTTTCGGACAGAATCGAGGAATGTTGTATCATGGATGATGATATAGAGGTTTTAACTGTCAAAATAGCCAAACCCCAGGTAAAGACTAAATACATAGTTAATGTATACAGGCCACCGACTAATACATCTATGGCCAATTTCATAAAAGAATTGGGAAAAATCTTGGATAAAATAATCAATGGTAGAGCTGAGATATGGGTTCTTGGGGACTTTAATATAAATGTGTTAAAGGAGAATGAAGCCAGCAGTATTGCGTTAGATGGTCTAGCCAAATCCAAAGGTTTAAAGCAATACATCAAAGGTATCACAAGACCCAAAGATGATAAAGGCACATGCATTGACTTAATTTTTTCGAACTGTCACTGTGTTGAGCAAAGCCATATTATGATAGAACTTGTTAGCGACCATTTTCCTGTGATAGCTGCTAGGAAGAAAGCCAAATCATTTGTCAGGGATATGTCATTTAAGGGGCGCAGTTACAAATCTTATAATGCAGATGATTTTAAGGACCATTTGTCATACTGTTCATGGGAGGATCTTTATATCAGTAATGACCCGAATGTCAAATGGAATATTATTAGGTCAAACATGTTAGAATATCTGGATGTAAACTGCCCCATAAAGGACATCACATGCAAAGACCATGCCAACGACTGGATAACCAATGAGATTAGAGAGCTAATGAGGGATAGGGATGAAGCTGTTAGGTTTTATTTAGCAAATAAAAATAAGGTCAATTTTGAAGAAGCCAAGCGACAAAGACGTACCATTGCCAAGAATTGTAAAAAAGCTAAGGGTTCTCAAGTTAAGGGTGATCTCAGGAATCACAGACATGACCCTAAAGCCTTCTGGAGGGTAATAAATGGGTTCCTAAACCCAAAAGAGAAGTGTAAAATGGCCACCTTTGTTGACCAACAGGGCAAAAGGCATGTAGAAGCTGATGCATCCAGTTACTGTAACAGCTACTTCGCTGGAATTGGTCAAAAGCTGTTTGAAGCTAATGAGTCTAGCTATACCAGACCGGCAGATGAAGAGCTGAACCTAGACAAGCTACTAGAGCAACTTGAAAAGGCCGCCCTAGACAGGGGGGAGAATGGCTGGCCCCAGGGTAAGCCAGTCTTCTCTCATGAAGAGGTGGCCAAAGTTGTTAATAACATCTGCATTGATAAATCATCAGGACTGGAGTTCATATCAGCCAGGGTCTATAAAGATGCTTTCACTGTTATCACCCCTCAACTGAGAAATCTATTCAATTGTAGTATAAGTACGGGAATTTTCCCAGACGAATGGTCAAAAGCCATGGTCATCCCGATACCCAAATCTGGCTCCCTCTCGGAGGTCTCTAATTGGCGCCCAGTCAGCCTGCTGCCTATACCGGGCAAGCTGTTAGAAAAACTGGTCCATAGCTTCGTTACAAACAGCCTTGATAATAGAGGCTTGCTATCTGACAGGCAATATGGTTTCAGAAAAGGGAGGGGCACTGTAGAGGCGGTTCTTAATCTCACTGAAGAATTATACACTACACGTGACGAAGGGAAAGTAGCAGGTGTGTGCTATGTCGATTTCAGCAAGGCGTTTGATTCCATCCACCAGACGTTATTGGTACGTAAAATTCACTCATACGGTTTTGGCACTGGCTTCGCCAGATGGCTAGGTGGTTATCTCCAGGGCCGATGCCAGGTCATACTGCTTAACAATCATAAGTCAAAAGCCAAAACAGTCAAATTTGGGGTGCCCCAAGGATCAATCCTGGGGCCCCTACTTTTTATAATGTTTATAAATGACATTAAGGAATGTATAGATGAATGCTCTATTCAACTGTACGATATGATATTGCACTGGTTGCAAAAGATGAAGACCCCAGGAGAACAGCTTTAAAGCTGCAATCCGATGTGTCTAAAATTGCTAACTGGTGTAAGGTAAACGGGTTAACCATTAATGCTAGTAAAACAAAAGTAGTGTGGCATGGCAACAAGTCCCAGATACAGAAATGCCAGGAGCATGAAATTATAGTCAATAATACAGCATTGGGTAACCCCGACAATTACAAATACCTAGGAGTGATAGTCGATAGCAAGTTAAGCATGGAACCACATGTTAAGAACACCATTAATACGGTCAGTCACAAGTTGTATACCTTAGGTAGAATAAGATACCTAGTTGACAAGCATACAGCACTGCAGATTTATAAACAAACCGTGTTGCCATTCTTTGATTATTGTAGTTTTCTCACAAATAGTGCAAACCTTGCCTCTATACAAAAGCTGCAGAGACTGCAAAATAGGGGGCTTAAAATCTGTAAAGGGGATTATTCCAAGATTGAAACCATTACTTTACATAAGGATACAAAGGTGCCACTGCTCCAGGATAGGAGGGATGAGCAATTATTATTAGTAATGTATAAATATGTCAACAAATTAGAGTTAAGACCAGCGGAAAACCCTAGAACTAGGGCTGATCATAAGATACAGATCAGGCTGCGACGGCCCAGGTTGGAAAAATACAAGAGAGGCCCGCTGTATCGAGGTAAAAAGCTATGGGACAGGATCCCAGCACGGGTACAACTTGCTGAGTCCAAAAACATATTCCAGAGGCACCTCAGGAAAACACAATTGGAGCCAGAGACGGACTCTGACTTTGACTCTGAAGGAGAGGGGGGGCAGGAATAAATAGTAAATGGGTGTGCTATTCACCGGTATGTAGTCATACAACTGTTATACCTTTTGTCACTTTAATACTTGATGCCTTTTACTACATATTCCTCTGAATTTTTTTTCTGCAGTTATATCTTGGTATAGATGTTATCAAGTGAATACTATTTATATTCATCCTTCATTACACTGCTCATTATTATATGTAGATATGTGCGGGTGGAGGGAATTGTTGCTGGTGGATGGAATCAAAGTCAAATCTAAGTCAAACCGGCCACAAAAAAAAAAAAAACTCTTCTTTACTATGCCCACACCTATATGTCCCAATGTTTTTGCAGCCATAAGCATTTCCTTGATGGGTAAAACCGAGGCAAGCCGGGGAGGGGTTCCACAACTGCACAAAATAAAATGATACTGGTAATGGTACATATGTATTACTTTATGTTATAGCTCTATTGATTGTAATGATTGTTGCCACATGGCTAATGAGCTACTTTCCTAGTTTTAAGCTGAATCTCACATATATATGGAATACATATCAATAAGTGACTCTCATGCACACACAATGTGCCAAACCAATAGACACGGCATAGAATGCCTGGACAAAACTGAACTGTAAAGGACCCTTCAGAAAGTGATACATATGTTATCATTGATGAAAAGTAGTTAATACCATATGACTAAAGTCAATGGATTGCAATCCACCAATTTTGATTCGATTCAATGTAAGAATTACCTTACGACCACCTTCCATGTGAGATTACATTGAATAAAAGAAGTCGCCTGACTTCATTGAAACGAAAAAGGTACACCCATTAAATTAGGAGTAAGTCGCTGTTTGTCTAACAGGGTTCTATATGGAAATAATATTCATAACTGTTATACATTGTAGTAATGATTATGAATGAAAGAGCCATTGCCGAATCGCTCCATTAGTGTCTTTTAGGGTATAGTTGAGGGAACATTTCCATTACACCAGCCAAACCCCAGACCCATTATGGTTGTAACTATTCAAATATTCCCTGTTTGCTTCCAATAAAGCTGCTGTACATTTTTAGGGTGGAGAGATACCGTAGTTCCCTGTAAAAGCAACCCGGTATTATTAAGTTCCAGTACCATTCTATTAGTTGGTGCTCATACAAGACCAGATCCTATGCAAGACATGATTGATAGTGTATTTCTCATTTTCAATACCATTGTAATCACCTTTTAAGGGTTACTAATGCAGGAGTGCATCATGCCCACTGGTCGTCATGATGCACCAATGAAGTGCTGCACTTCATTAGAGGATCATACTGACCCTCCAGGTGTATCAAATCCAGAGGATTGGCATAATGCTTGAATGTAGCCCTGGGGAGTTACTCTCCAGGGCTACTACATTCAATCATCACGACAACCAATGGGCATGATGCATGAATGTATCAGCGGTGCTCAAGGGGTTGAAGGGCTTAAGAACGCTGTAGAATGATCACAAATTACCTAAGCAGTAATGGCCGATGCTATACCCACTGGAATCCCGTGCGAATAAGATCCTTATCTGCACGAGATTTTATAAGAAATGGGACATCTTGGAAACGGGACCACACAGGAAAATCTAGGAAACAGGACTGGAAAAGTGTTTTTTTTAGTTTAGTACACGGGACACATGGGTCACATAAGATGTTTTAGTACACAGGACATACCAGGAAATCTAGGAAACAGGACCACAGGAGACAGGCTTATAATATATGTGAAAATGTCCTGTGTCTGAAATATTCATGTCCCGTTTCCTGAATTTCCCGTTTCCCAAATTGCTTGCTTTTTCCTGTTTGTATGTCCTGTTTCCCAAATTTCTTGTTTTTGTCCTGTTTCTCAAATGTCCTGTTTCCCAAATTTCATGGTTTAACAACTAGTCCTGTTTAGTCCTGTTTCCGAGAATTTTTAAGTCCTGTGTACTAGAAAATCCCGTGCAAATAAGGTTGTTATTCTCACGGGATACCCGTGCGAATATCGCTTCCCAGCAGTAATAGCAAGTTGATAATAGGTTCTGCTATTTCTATTTCAGGTACACCACGCTCTACGTCAGCTTTGGGACAGTCGGCGCCATATTTCTAATTTTGACAATCGCCTGTATTGTCGGTTACTTTGTGGTAAGTCCAAATAAATGTCCACATTGTCTGATAGGTAGTTAACCTTTTAAGGCCCATATAGTGCTTTACTGTAGTGCCTCACATATAAGGTGCAGTAACTGGACACCTCGGAAGCGGAGGCAGGTCGGAAGCAGACATCTCAGAAGCAAGTCATCTTGGAAGCAGACACCTTGGACGCATACAACTTTTGGGATTGATTTATTTCTCGAATTAAAAGCATGTCTTTGTCAGCCCATGATTCTACGGCGTAGGGACAGTATCACTAGGGTTGTTGTTTTCCAAATTCTATAAGATGAGAGGGATATTATCATGGTTTTATTTGTATCCGAGATGTCTTACCTCCGAGATGTCCCAAAGCCTGCTTCCGAGATGTCTGCTTCCGACCTGTCCCTGCTTCCTAACTGTCCATTATTCTAAGGTGCAGCTTATACATGATGATGGATCCCTGACCACGTGCACCCTATTATGATCTTCTGCACTGAAAACCCTCATGATCTTTACACTCATCACATTGAGGACCTTTAGTCATCAGAAAACGTACAGACAGGGGGCAGCACCTTACAGGGAGTGAAATCGTGAACCCTTTCGGGGAGAAACGGTATGATCGGAAGTGTGTCCCTGGTACCGGTGAATATGCGAAAGTTTACTGCTAATATTTTACAAGCGAAATTGGCGCCACGTTAGCGCTTCTCCCCAAAAGACGTAACCGAGTGAAATCCCTCAGTCTACCTCTCCCCAGTATGAGTCTATGACATTATGTTGACAAAATATAACTGACTCACAAGGTGGCAGGTATGTGCCACTCATGTTTGATAATAAGGCCTTCAATATTCAACTAAAAATCTTCACCGCTGAGGACTTTAGGTGCTCAAGTTGACGATACCCAAATCTACAGCTTTGGGTAGTCAGATTGAGGACCCAAGGTAGTCAGCACCAAGGTTGTCACTCTAACCACATTATGTAATCAGTTTGACTACCTTGGGTGAGTGTGTTGACCTTAACCCATCAGGTTGACTACCCTGGGTGCTCAATCTGATGACCTAAGGTTGTAGATTTGGGTATCGTACGTCTGACGACCTTGGGGCTTTCAGTGTGGGATGATCTTGCAGTACTTAGGCTGCACCTTATAGGCGGGTATATTATACTGTAGATCAGTACTGAAATAACTATTGGATCTCAGGTACAACTTATGGGCCAGCTGTGCCTTATACACTGAGCCCCTTTTTTGTCATAGATGCATGGATATAGCCCAAGTGGGTAACTCGCCAGTTCTACTTTCATACATCATGCCAACTCTAGGAGGTGGCTACCTACCCAAAATGTCGGCATGATGCACCAATGTGCTGCATTGATGCATCATGATGGTCAAAGAATATATGAACACATGGCATCATGTTTCCTTGCAATGCTTAAATTTCTGTTCACTAAGGATTAAACATTTAAGGACAGTGTCGACCGACGATAGAATTAGCTGGATGCATGATAAATGAATCAAAGTTTGTGAGTGAAATTTAAAATCCTCTCTAACAGACAGTAAAATGGCCCTGGCTTTGCTGATGCACTTCCGACACAGCAATGGATTATCCACTGGTTAAAATTTCAAATGGATTAAAAGTTGTAATGCACCACCCATACCGAACTAGACGGCATTTCTTAAGATGGTACAACTAGACCCTTTCAAAGCATAGTGGTATCTAGTTTGGCTGGTCCCGCAGCCCAACCTCCCACGCTCGGTATAGGGCAGGTAGCTAGCAACTTCAAGCATTGGCATTTTCTAAATATCGGTATTGGCGAGTGAAGCGCGCGCATGGGCATGCACATGCGCGTGCTTCACTCGCCTATACCAAGGCTTTGTACTTTGCCAATGCTTGAAGAATGATATGCAAATCATAATTTATGATAATGATATTCTGGTCACGTGTTAGCTCTACTAGAACTCGTGACGTCATAAGGTCAGTTAGTAGCTACCAGCAGGCATATCGCATCGATCCCGCAGTGGTACCAGCGAAGTATCTAGTAGGCACGAATGATTGCTCTAGAACGACTGACTTGCTAAATTGTATGTAATTACAACATTAAGTGCTGATTGTACAAAAGAGTCGCAGTGCATTACCCCCGACCACCCACTCTAATTTTGAGGGTTTCAAATCTTAGTGGCTTTCGTCAGTTGTTCCACCTTGAGAAATGCCTTCCTGAACGCCCTCGTCACTAAAAGCTGTCATGAGCACTACACAGTGAGCTATCGTAAAGTCGGCTCATAGAATTACAGAGAGTTGTTCGTAGATGTTAAAGTTTAATCTCTTATCAAACAATCTAACCTGTCCTGCCTGCAGCTGCGGTTTAGTCCCTATAGGGGAGATCAACTTCGTTTGCTACGTGTACAATGGCACAGGGAATTAAAGGTTGGGGGCGTCATCTGTTTCTGACGATTACAAATCCAATAATTCGAAGAAATCCTGAAGGTCAGTCATCGAGGGGAAAGGTTGACTTCAGAAACCTTTCGCAAATTTCGAAATTCTGGGTATGGCTTATACATAAAGTTGCCTTGTACACAGGTTTCGAATGGCATTATATGTAGGTGAAATAAACTCCTTTACATGAATGTCCGACATTTTCTGCCTTTTTCTTTAAAAATCTATTGCATTATCTTACTTCAAAGGGACTAAGCAATATTGAAATGGGTTTTGTTCTAAAAGACGGCAGCTCTATTAGGTTCCCACCCCATGGATTATCAGGTTCCTGCGAATAGTTATTAGATGGAATAGCTGGAATTCACAGAAAAGCAGCATAAAAGCAATGTATGAGCAATAATTCATGGATTGTTTTATGCCAGAGTAAGTGGCCACTGTCACTTGCAGGATGGATTAAGTTGAATTTGACGGTTTGCTCAAGGTAATGGCCTTAGTATTGTAACAAAAGCATATTTTTTTTTCTAACTGGATAAGCCGGATGCGTCACTTATTGCTACAAGCTCACATAATTTGTCTGGAGCATTTTTCAAAATTTAATTATCTTTAAACACCCTCCCACCAAATTTCCCTGTAACCTCTTACTACGTCGCATATAAGGCGACCCCGTGTATAAGAGACACCCTGATTTGATAGAAACCCCATAAGGCGCAACTAAGGGGCTATTTTTCTTTTTTTTGTTTGGAGGGGGGGGGGGTTATTACTAGCCCAATGTAAGGCTACCCCACTTATAACCCCCCTTTTTTTAAAGTTCTATAAGGCGTAGCAGGCCTTAAATATGTGTATAAGATGCGGCTTATACACATGGTATTTAAGTCCGGCGGGAGTGGCCACCAATGGCTGTGCACTGTTACGACAGCTGTAACAAACTCCCTGGTATCGGTAACTACATAAATGCATCCTGATGAATAGAAATGCCATCAATAAATTGGGATGCGTGATTACACCATGTTATAAGAGTTAAATCACTGGTGGGATATGCTTGTGTCATATCTTGATATGCTGTAAATGCTGTCAAGAATGCATGAGGAAATAGGCAAGACCTTGTGTCAGTTTATTATGCAGATGTATTTATTCCAGCATATTGTGCAGAGTCTTAATACTAGTTGTTAATGGCTAAGCAGCTCATGCTCATGCTGGTCTGAGGTTACAGGTAGGACGCAGCGTGTACCTATCATAATGACTGGGGTGACCCCTAGCAGTGTTATGTGTAACTAAATGGACTGGTGAGTGTACAGGTGGTAGTCATGTACACATAGTACAATGATATTCAATGTATAGCGATAGGAATATATGTAGGGTTATCAAGTATATAAAGATAAAATCAGGGGTAGACACTAACACTGGCCCGGTGGCCAATGACCAGTAGTTTTGGCTGCGGGCCAGTGACTATTTCTAGATTTCCTTTTGAAATTGGCCATTTGGTTAGTAGAATATTTGAAAATACATTGCTCTATACCAGACTACTGGTCCGGTTGGCTAAAGGCCCAAAATGTTAGTGTCTACCCCTGTTTTTAAAAGATTTCAATATATAACACTTGGGTATTCCCTTTTCTTGTTCCTGGAGCAGAAACATGCTTGATGTGAGTAGTATAGGGAATGCGGTACTTGAATCGGGCATAGGATTTTATGTGCTATTCATCTGATTGAATCACAGCAGACTATCTTTCACTCCCTCACAAAATGATCATACTACAGTTGTAATGCTTAAACTTTTAACAGCCATTAATGCAATATTGCATTGTGTCCCTCAGTCTTCATTATGCATATATGTCAGTCTCAGCTAAAAAGAAAGTGGTTCTCAATTGTTGAATAAGAATGCATTTTCCTATTATTTGTTATTTCAGAATAGTGAGAATATGCTGAAGAGTCCAGCCCCTCTGTACACCCTGCGGACATCGTTAACAGAGAACCCGGCACTCAGAATCATCATCATGTTAATTGTCACCATCTCCATGTTCACCCTGGCCATGCTTACTATAGTGAGTAAACATAGGATCTATTTAAGTTAACCCTTTAAGGGCCGCTGATGAATTAATGTATCATGCCCATTGGTCATCACGATGCACCAATGGAGTGCTGGCGAGACTGCTCACCAGCACTTCATGCCGACCCTCTGGGAGTTTATGTACCAACCCCAGAGGGTCGGCATGATGCTCCAATGAAGTGCTGGCAAGCAGTCTCGCCAGCATTTCATTGGTGAATCATGCCGACCAATGGGCATGATGCACTCCTTCATAAGCGGCCTTTAAAGGTTTAACCCATTAGGGGTCATTAATCTAGGAGTGCATAAGGTAGGAGTTCATTAGTCATCATGATGCACCAATGAAGTGCTGGTGAGCACTCTCGCCAGCACTCCATTGGAGCATCATGTCAACCCTCATGGACTATATGAATCCTGGAAGGGTCAATATGATGTATAAAAGTAGCCCATGCACGTTAATCGCCAGGGCTGTATTTATGCATCATGCCGACCAATGGGCATGAGGCATAAATACATCAGCAACCCGTAATGGGTTAAGGTCTGCTTGGGCAATGTAGAGTTATTGCTATTGAGCTAATGTAGATAATTGTGGTATAACATGAAATGACACAATTAAATGTAGGGGCGTTTTTTTCTGCTCCTCTAATATAGCAAGAGTCCGCTAAGAAAATATCTAGCACTCTTTTTTCAGGTCAGTGAGATGTGTACTGTCTCTTTCATTTCATGAAATCACATATGACTGTCAATGTGGATTACATTCTAGCAAGTATTGAACTAAAAGATGGCAACAGACTTGATATTCGGGCATTGACCTATCTGTGGAAGAAAAAGGTGCATGACATTGTTTTCATCATTCACCCCACAGATTGACTGTGATAACATACGGCGTCGCTCTACGAGGGACCTGCAGAATGTAACAGAACAACCTGGTACTGACCAGTGTGTCTATGCCCCTGTAAGTATAATCTTTATGTATATGCATTTTGCACTGAAACCTTTTCACTCTATAAGACATTCAGGCCTGTAGATTAACAATTAAGCATCACTCTCTAATTTCCTTCCCTCAAGACCTGATAACTGACAGAAACGTTTGTTTATACTTATGGAGTCTCGAAACTTGGTAGGAATGTTAGGTTCTGGATAGAACGTCCCAAGTCTAAAGCCCAAGTTTGAAATTGACAGACAAATATTAATGTAACCTCCTCAAATCAGTATTTGAAGGGGTTACAGTATGGTTCTAATTGGAATATTTGAAAACTTTTTTTTCAGTTTTGGAAAGAACAGAACGTGCAAGACATGATTTTCAGGTTTTAATGGAGGTGTGATGGTTCATATCCTTAGCTTTGTATGAATTATGACCCAGGACAAAATCGTCATCTCACAGAAATGCTTCAAATACGAAACTAATACTTCAATGCCTCTTCCGTTCCTCAGTACTACGTCACGTCTGCCGCCATGGCGCTGTCATCCGTCACGCTCTTCCTGCACATCAACTTCCTGTTAAAGGCACTGCTGATGGCGACATCTATCCTCGTCTACAACCTCCTCATGCACGCCCTGCTGCCCAACGTGTACCACAACTTTGTCACCATCACAGAGGCATCCACTGATATCAAGTAAATGAATTATACATACGCAGTACTGTAGGAAAAAGAAATTGCTTATCAATAAACTCTTAGAGAGTGATCATTTTTTAACAACAGGGGGGGCTGGTGGGTTTGCGCTCAGACGCGCGAAAAAACATTTCGACCCCCCCCTCTCGAGGGGGTAAAATTTTTTCAACCCCCCCATAAGGAACAAAAATTGCGCGTGAACGTCCCCTTTTAGCCTATAGTAACGCACGGGGTTTTCCACTGAAAACAGGTGAAATTATTTTGACCCCCCCATCAGAGGTATTGAAAAAATTCTGACCCCCCCCTGGTCAAGGGGTTGAAAAAATCCTGACCCCCCTCAAACCCACCAGTCTCCCCCTGTTGTTAAAAAATGGTCACTCCCTTAGATAATGTTGTTTCTCTGGCAACTTTGGGACAAAGGTCTCATCGTGTTTTTGGTTTTTTTTTTAATAGAGATTCTAAGATAGTGCTTTACTGATATTATTTATATTTACTGTTCTTATTCTGGGGCTTCATTGGGGATATTACACTTTGTCACTGAGGGGTCACTGAATCACAAATGTGGTGATTCACTGCAGAAGAGGGGGGGGGGGTTGAATACTTGTCAATCCTTCCCCCTAACTGGTCCAAAGTTTTCAGCCACCCTGTTATGAATTCGATCCCAAAGCTGGTTATTGTTTATAATGCTACTCTGGGTGCTTACTGATATTATTTACCGGTATTTTGATATGGCTGACTGGGTTTAGCAAGCTTGTCTGTATCACCGAGATCTCATACCAGCTACTAAAATGCAGCACACATCGTTTGGAATGTTTGTCAGTAGCGACCCTGAAATGGTTAAGAAAGCTTTTTAACAGAGAAGATGATGAAATACTCCATGCAAGATCTGTGTGACTACTAGAAGAGGTGTCACATGATGGTGGCAGTCATGTGATCAGTCACGTGACTTCTAGACATAAACTCTGACACTCTGATTCTGAGGTAAAAGTCAGAAATGCAATGCAATTAGGCCCAAAAAAAATGTTTGTTTCCAGTTACCCGACTGACCCAACAAAACAGGGCAGGATTTTTTGGGGTTTTTGGGGGTTTTTTTTGTTTGTTTTTTTACAGGACCAGAGTATAGAGGTACAAAATTGGCAGACCACTTTTTGGAAAGATCTCTATCTGCTTATTACTGTTGGGTCATCTTGTTTTAAGAGATTAAGGATTGGTAATTTTTATCAACAGGAGGGGGGGTGTGCGCATGGATGTGCGAAAAGAATTTTTTTTGCTCCCCTTTTAACTGTAGTGGTACCAATCTTTTTAGGCCCCCCTCAAACCCACCACCCATCCTGTTGATAAATAACTACCACTCCCTTATATATGGACCGACTTTTGCGGCCACATATCCTCTCAGATTCACCTTGAAATTATGTGTATGTTGATATATAACATGCCTATATTGGACAGGAGGAAAACTCCTCTCCCACCCCTCACCCCAAAAGAAAAAAAACGACGTGTAGACTGACCCTGGCATTGCAGCTCATGTAACTGGAAACACACGTTTTTTTTCGCCTTAGGTTGGGTTCTTCGGCTTATAATGTTGGAAGACATTGTAGCCAGCTCTAGTGCAGAAATAAGTCACCCCTCATTAGGTATGCTGAAATTGAAGAGCTAGATTCATGGAACATACACACGAAGTCATCATGGGGCAAGTTCAATAAGCTGCCTCTGTATCCACTTAAAAGGGTCTACATCTCATCTTTCCTATCCCCTCAGATGTGTGTGGTGCACATATGTGCGGGCACTGACACATTCCTATGTGAAATTGTGTAATGTAGTTCTAGCCATGAATATGACCTTAGCTGTCGAAATGGCGTCAAACATCTATTACTCACCCACTCATTTATCAGCTGATTCATTCAGTCAATGTTATCAGTACTTTGTGAGCATACTGAGGTTAAACAATATGTCCGTGTATCACGCATTAAGTTGGGGGACTTATAAAGGTTTAAGTTATAGGTTTGTTATATATTCCAGACACGCGCAGTTCCTGTCACCGTCCGTAGAAGGCACCGTGCTTCTTATGATCATCTTCTTTACACTCCACATGTTGGACAGACAGGTGAGTTCTTTTTGGATATCTGCAATATGCATAGCTAGCCTACTAAATTTAAGTCTTTGTGAATAAATGTACTGTATTGTACTTCACTTCCCTGTCCATTATATATAGCTCCTATACGTGGAAACTGTCCCTAGTACCCTTCTCCAGAAAGTCTTTTCTTTTTCAAATTTTGGAAATGTTTCGATAAACTATTCATCATTATATTCACGTTGATTTTGTGTACGATTCTAGACCCGACCTATGAATTGTAATTATGTACTTCAGTTTATAACGTCAAACATTGATCAGTGTTGGTCTTGAATGAAAGCCAGGGCACAGTAGAATTAAAATTCATAAGTGCTGGGATCAAGTTAGTTGGTGATCGTGGCCGATTGACTTCATTTCTAAACACTGTTAAAAATAGCTGTTGAATCTACCACGGATCATTGTTAAACTGAACAGTGAACCACTGTTATAATATAGCAGGAAGCCAGTGTAGTTTTACTAGAAGCCCCAGGTGGCAATATGGTGGTACAAGACCTCTCTCTGAAAATAACAACATCTCTGTGAAAATATCGAAAGAACTCTGGTAACTTTGGGACGAGGATTCCATCCTTATTTTGATAAAGTCTTTTGACAGTGTAGTAAAGGGAGTACATGCCATACCTCGTCTGTATTTTGTCTAAATTTCACCTTTTCCTCTCACCAGGTGGAGACGACATCCCGGTTGGGCTTCCTATGGCGGACCCGGTTCGCGGTAGAGCGAGAAGAAGTAGAAACCATGGGGTCACTAAACAAGGTCCTGTTAGAGAACATCCTACCCGCACATGTAGCCGAACACTTCCTACATGCTCCACATCGCAACGGGGTAAGACAAATTCTGTAAATTAAGCGCTGGTTCCACAGGCATAAATCGGTCGGATTAGCACTAATCCGACCGATTTTTTTCTATACTTTTGATATATTATAAATCGTCGGATTAGGGCTAATCCGACTGATTTATGCCTGTGGAACCAACGCTTTAGTCAAATTTTGCTGTGGTTTCGGTAAACATTTTGCTTTTGATTCAAATATGGCAATTAATTTTTCCTTCATGATAAGCAATTGTAATACTTACAAATGTACAGCAAACTGATAAATCACTCAATGCACACCTTGGTACTAGATACATTAGCTTTTTTCTTTCTCTCCTCTTTGCACAAGAAACATCTTCAAGCAGCATCTACCCCTGCATAACTGCAATGTCCTTCATAGTTCCACCAAGGTCCTGTGTTCTGTATTCGTAAATTTAGGAGGCTGCCTGCTTCATGGGGACACCTACTTTGAAGACTTCAGCCTCTTAAATTTGCTGCATGTTTCAAAATTATTCATTTAAACCTTTCCCTGATTACAGGATCTGTACCATGAAGCATATGCCAGTGTGTGTGTCATGTTTGCATCTATTGCCAACTTCTGGGACTTCTACCGTCAAACTACCATCAGTAAACACGGACTGGAATGTCTCAAACTGCTCAATGAGATAATAGGGGAAATAGATCAAGTAAGTACTCAACGAGAGAATAAGGGAAATCGATCAGGAAGGCATTTCTCAAGATGGTACGACCAGACCTCTTTCAAATCGTAGTGTCATCCCCCACTCATTACAGACGTAAGGTGAGGCTCCACTACGCGATTTTTGCTGAAGATCGGAGCTATTCTCACAAAAGCAGACACAAACACAGATTATAGAGTGGTATTTGTTATTATTTCAAGGTGTAAATAGAAGATTGAGAGAGCTTTCTGTTTATGTGGGGAAGGCTTTGTGTACAATCTCAGACACATTTTTGTTGCCAAAAGATTTTTTTGTTTACTAAATCAAGTAGACCTAATGTAAATATTGCAGACTTTCACACTGATGACTCTCTGCACCTCAATATCAGGTGCAGGTTAGTTGGTAAATATGGCACACACGGAGAGAGATCACCCATAAAATAACACCTGAAATCTCATGTTTACAATTTTGAATCTCATGTTTACAATATAGGAATATCAACACCCTATATACCCTAGGCACTATAGGGATAAAATTAGGTGAGACTGTACCAAAAAATCGCGTAGTGGAGCCTCACCTTATAGCCACTATGAGCAGCCCTGGCTGACGAACAGGGCTGCTAGGGGACCCCCATTAATTTTTGGAGTGAAATTTTCAAAAGGTCCAATCACATTGAAATCATGTGTTATTTGTGGATATTTTTTATCCAGAAGTGTAGAATAGACTCTTATCTTGGCCGATCACATCATATTAGATATTACCCCATCATTTTAAGCTCAGTCTAATAACAGACCTGCATCTATAGAGGTGACTAATGCTTGCACTGGTATGGCAGCCATACCAAACTCTATATAATTGTGTAAAGCACTTATCATGCAAAGCAGTCGTTATGCATTGCCTGTGATCACCCAGTCTTTTTTTTTTTTTTTGAGGATTTCAAATCATGGTGAATGTGCTCAGTCATATCATCTTGAGAAATGCCTTCTAGGTCAGTAGTGCTCTATTATATGGTGAAAATCAGGTGAAGTATCAATTTGGAGAACCGTGAGGGAAAAGGTCCACGCAGGTTAACAGGATCATAGACCTAGTAGCTATTCTAGCCATTATTATTCATAATAAAAGGAGATATGATTCAATTCCTGTTTGATAACGATCACGCCATTAAAAGTATGTGATCGGTGCTTCTAATTCACCCTCCTCTCCGTTGTTGCAGTTGTTGTCCAAACCCAAATACAGTTCGGTGGAGAAAATAAAGACTATTGGTGCAACATACATGGCAGCGTCTGGGTTATCACCAGGCAAGAATAAGAAAAGGGTAAGTTATTACTTTGGCCAATATACCTTATCAATGATTTCAAATGAAATTTCTCCAAATCTGAGTGCTTCTCGATGACCGTGAGTTAGTCTAAGATTTGAGACAACTGTGAACTAAGAGCCAGCCACTGAGTGGAGAACAACATCTTCCTAGATATGAGTTGTTGTTTTTTGTTTGTTTTTTCCCTTCATTTTATTTTTAGCCTTTAGTCTTTCAGGATATGCTCTGTAGTCTTAAACATTTTGTCTCCTTTTATATTTGACTGTGTGTTGTTGTTGTTTCTTTTTGTTTCTCTTCTTGGAAATGATCAGGAAATATTCAAAATAATTCTGGCTTCACGTGAGAAAGCTGTAATACTTTTCTGACAAGTGTACTAAAACTTTTCTACAGGGGCAACAAAAGATGGACTACTTCGCCATGGTGATGACAGATTTTGCCCTTAACATGATGAACGTGGTGGAAACCATCAACAAGGACTCCTTCAACCACTTCCAGCTCAGAATAGGTAAGGCTTGTCTACTTGACGGGTCCCCGACACTCAAACGAATAACCGAACTTTAATCAATTGCAAAATGCAATGGTTCAGTTTTTCTGTCTTTATACCAAAATGCACAAGGTTCAGTAGATAAAGAGCATCTTGAAACAGGCATGGGTAATATAACCCATAAATTGCAAGACATGTATCACATGGGGCCTACTGCACTTTGGAAAATATTCATATGATATTTTATGGGTGATACACTCTAGGTCAGCACTGGTGCTAAATGTATTGATGCCTCATGACCTCAAATTTGACATTTCTAGAAAATACTTCACTCGGCCTCTAAGTCCACTGTACCCATTTCATCTCATGGCAGCATCTGTACTAAATAGCTTTCCACTGCAGGCGTATGCTACCATAACAAATGATCACTTAAATCAGGGATAGCAGTGACAGATTTATAGGGAGCGCGGGGGGCACAGTTTTGGGAAATTTTCATTTTCCTAATGCTGAATTGCCTTACATGAAGACCCTGGAGAAGAAACTCTCCAATAGTGCCCACAGACCGTTTTCACATTTCTGGATCTGCCACTGGCCACTAATGTTGAAATAAGTGAAATTCTCTAAAACAGGTTCCTCTATATAATTTGCTAATGGTTAATCTCATTTAAATGCAGGAATAAACCAAGGACCTGTAATAGCAGGAGTTATTGGTGCTCAGAAACCTCAGTACGATATCTGGGGGGACACGGTGAATGTCGCGAGCCGCATGGAGAGTTCAGGCCTCATGGGACACATACATGTAAGTAAAATGTATCCTCTGTAGAATTGTTATCAATAAAACATTTACAGTAAGTGTAGCTTGATAAACAAATGAAGTGCTGTTGAGTATGCTCACCAGTAATTCATTCGCGAGGACAACCAATGGACTTCGCTTATAGGATTGATGCCTGCATGCATCACAGGAATTTGAGGGGTTAAGAAAAGGGATAAAAAAGATTAAGTCCCTCTAAAGAAACTCAAAAGCTTCGCACATCACTATCTAATAAATCATAGATGTATCACGCATCACGGAGAAAATTATTGTGTTAATTTTTTTTTATGGCTAAATACACGTTTAAATCTTTTATAATGTAAAGAAGAGTGCACTTACCATTCATATTTTAACTCTTCAGCACGATAATTCAACCCTTTCAAGATGAAGACTTTTAGGCCTAGGCATCTGAGAAAATCCTCACTATACAATATCTTTGAGGATTTAACACTCCTGTGTCAAATAATAATTCCTACATGAATCATTCTTTGAATAAAAACTGAAGACTGTAAAACAGTTTCATCTTTCTTCTTTTCCTCCTCAGTTCCCTGAGGTGCTGGCTAGCACGTTAATTGGAGCCGGGTATAACTGTGAGTGTCGCGGCGAGACGAAGATCAAAGGAAAAGATGTGCCAATGACAACCTACCTCATCTCACAAACCAAGCCAAGACTCATTTAATACATCATTAACCTCTTAACTCTTTAAGGACCACTGACTCATTAATTAATGCATCATGCCCATTTGCAGCCCTGTTGAGTACCTCATCTGGGCTCTATCATTGCATCATGATAAACAGTTGGCACTTCCGAAGGTTCGGCATGATGCTCCAATGAAGTGCTGGCGAGCAGACTAACCAGCATCATGCCAACCAGTGAGCATGATGCACTCCTGCTATGGTATCATTAACCTGTTTGAACTAAGGGGAGACAGCGGTCAGAGAGAGAGAGAAGGACCATCTCAACTCCAGACATCCTACATCTTCTAATTCCATTTTGCATTAACAAGCGCTACTCCACTAGAAACTGCTTTGCTTTCGAGTTAGTTCCTGATTATTATATACATGCTGAAAAATTGATATGTTGATAGGAGATGGATTCTCAATCAATATTTTGCTATGAACGGAAAATCCATGTCTCCTTCAATTTATAGACACAAAAATACAAAGCAATGCATTTTCCACATCAAGAGTCAAGTTTCATCACTTTCATCATACATGCACTGAAAGAAATATGGTTGGCTAACTTACAAGCATTGCACCAACGATTTGTGTCAGAGAGACAGGATTGTATCAACCCTGTAAGGATATCTGAGGATGTATGAATGTACCCTGGAGAGGTATATGCCAAAGTTACATTTAACCAATAAGAAGGCACATAGTTTATATTATCGAGGCACCACGCTTCCCTTTATATGAAAGGTCTTAAGTACTGGTGCATCTGTGTGAAGGAAACTGGATTGCAGAAAGTTGCTAAGGCAATTTAAGATGGCAAAAGCAATATTGTACATACTATAGCCTGTTGTGATTTTCATCTTTGGCAAATGTACCTTGAAAAATGGAAGTTACAAGATCTATGTAGGATCCACGAAGATTTAACAGTTAAACCTAACGGGGCATTGCTACATAGCCCTTCATCTATGTTCTTCTCATACAAGTGAATATCCTTGTCCCCTTATCGGCATTTTTTCTCCTTACTTCCCAGTCATATTCCAGGAAATCCCATATCTGTTACTAGAAGTGAACACTAACGCCACCTGTGTGAACCTGGACGAACTAGAATTACTGATAATGTGGCGCCACCAGTGGAGAAAACTGGTATTGCAACCATTTCCATCATTCACTGGATGTAACTGCACTTTCATTTTATTGTACAATTTTGTGTCAGTTCATTTTTCATGTCCTTTGATGTTTTAAGAATACTCTTTTGTATCCAAGTCTATATATATATTTACTATAACTAGTTTACTTTCTTGCTCATGTATCACAGATTAGACATTTTAGATTTGATGGAGGTGGAGTTCTTCCACCATACATAGCCCAACGTGCTGCTCATCAGTAAGGTTTTAGTTAGTGGGGTGAACATTGAATCAACATTGAAATAACGTTAATCATTGTTTATTTCAACGTTGGTTCAACGTTCTGTGCCCTCTGTGAAGTACCATTACTTCTATGTAGTCATGTATAAATACTATAGCCATAGATCTCTGTCCGTCTAATCATTGAGGTACTGTAATGGCCGGTTTAAGCGGCGGGGTCCCAAATAAGCGCCGGGGGTAAACAAACGCCTCCCGCCGTTAATGTCGGTATACCAGTGTTTGATGACATGTCTCATAAAAGTAGACATAAAGAAGGTTTCACAACTATCAATTTCTCTATTCAGTTATTTTGTATTGTGAGACCTCATCACATGGGGCAAATGCAATCATCATAGCGCACTCCCGTACCGCTTTGCGGTACCGCCGCTACGCGGCATGGGAGGCACTAAAAAAACCTGTCTCATATAGGCACCGGGGGTAGAGTGAGATTGAAGTTAAATGAGCGCCCGGGCGCTTATTTGGGCCACTACAGTAATAAGATACCGTCATAGTCTAATGACAAGTTGGTTTTGTATTCTACAGAGGGATTGGTTTAGACTATTCGACAAAAAATGGATTACTGTAGAAGCTAGGGTAGAAGATGAAGTATTAGGTCATAAAGTTATATTGCATTTCACTATATTTCGTCTGTGACCAAAGCAGGACTTCCATTGAAAACTATAATATTTCTCAATTGACAATCGGGGAAAAACTGAATAGATTTGATTGGCACTAGCAGAATGATTCGAACAATCTCTGTACATGCATGTACTACACTCTAATACTCGATATCAAATGGATATATGTATGTTATCAACTTATATTATGAATGGAGTGTATATATTGTAAAATTACTCAGAATTATTGGTGTACATAACTGAATATGGTCCATAAACATGAAATGTATAGTTCAAAATTAGATGGGAAACTGTACCTATTAGGTGTAAATATAATGTGTATGGTCAAAGAGAAAACTAAATATATGAAAAGAAAGTCATTTTTGTGCAAAAAGTGAAACTTTTCATCTCATTATTTATAATGCAGGGGGACTCCTTGTATTCAGCAACTTGAGTGGTTTTGATTGGAGTTATAATATTGGGTCTGGCATGATACATTAACGCTTTATTTCTATTGACTGTCAAGCACTGCATTGGTGCATCATGCCGGGAGTGTATCAACCCTATGAAGTGAGCATGATGCACTTGAAGGTTTGAGTTCTAATGAACTACACTCTACACGATACTCTACCAATTACAGTTAGACCTATACCTTTTACCTATAGTATAAAGGTACTCTATTTTTCTAAAATATGAACTTTTTCAAATGTATAATGCTCAAATACTTGTACAAAATCTAGTAAATCATAGGCGTGCTCTATAGATGTATCTCAGTGCTATGGTTGTATATATGTCTGCATCATGTATGATAATTAAAATTAACCCTTCAGGGACCACTTAATATTAAGTGGTTCACCTTGAGCTCTATATCACCCACTAATGCATGATATGATGTACCAATTAAATACTGATGAGTCGGTTCATTGGTGCATCCTGTTTGCAATCCTGGCGAGTTCCTTTGCAAGTCGGCATCCATCCATCATGAGGACAAATGGGCATGTTCCATTCACCCTTAAAGGGCCGCTGATGCATTAATGCATCATGCCCATTGGTCGTCATGATGCACCAATGAAGTGCTGGCAAGCAGTATCGCCAGCACTTCATTGGTGCATCATGACGACCAATGGGCATGATGCATTAATACATCAGCGGCCCTTAAAGGGTTAAGACATTATGTGGGCATTCTAGGGTTAATGAAATTGTAATGTATTGTACCTTATGCTATAACAATATTGTCATTATGTGAACTGATCGGTACTGAACCATATGGTGCTTAAATATGCTATAAAAGCTAGTGTCAAGAAGCTTCAGATGAAGAAATACATTGTAAAAACTGTTATTTTATGTACTTTCTCTAGTGTTCTTCCTTTCCATAATGCTTATATATCCTAGTTGCAGCTGGGTCCTGTGCCAAATGCTTTTGCTGTTGTGATAACTTATGAGCAACACTTTATGTGTATATCAGCCCATGGGGTCGGCACGATGCATAAATGCAGCCCTGGTAAGTGACTTAACAGGGCTGCATTCGTGCATCATGACAAACAAAAGGTATAATGATTAAGGCTCCATATGGGATCCTTAAAGAGATAGAGCACCATATGTTAGATGTGTATTAGTATTTTCATAATGTTGTCAAATCTATATAGAGCTGTCAATGGTGTGTTGATCATAACTATTACAGTTTCTCTTTCATATGTCACTTCACTTCAAGGGTTAAAGGGTTGATGATAGGAATGCACATTCTCAAACCCTGTATCTCTATTTTTAGTTTAATAGGGGAATTATTGTAAAGTGTATTTTCCTAGATATTCAAGAGGTTGACTGTATGACCAAATATATTTTCAGCCTTTCATTAAGGATAAAATAAGATTCTCTTTTATTCTAAGGGAATACATGCAGTGTGTTATTATTCACTGTACTCATAAGGGTTCTATACTTGTGGTCAGATCTGGAAATGATTCCCCTCGCAGAAGATGTGAAGAGAAGCATGCATACAAATGTTATTGAGGAATTATTAGTATTACAATTTATGTAAGCAACCGGTTATCCACATTTCACAGAAAATGTTAACTCCTTTATCTTTATGTTCCACTACAAGACAATGGAACAAGATCATGTCACATTGTGGCAAATCTTTGCGATAACTTTCAGTCCGTTGAGGCAGTTTGAAGCTAAAATATTTGTCTGATAATCCTTACCAAATAGTGTGAAAATGTAACGCCCTCAGCTATGTTTGACATTGTGAGGATATTTGCACTCAGATCTGAAAGATCCAATCAATTATCAAGGTGGTTATCAAACCTGAAAGGGTTTGTTAACTTTCAAATGAACGGTGACCAATATGCTTTAATATGTTTATCTATGTAAAGAACAATACTTATGGTGTGGAAAAGGCACCTGGTCTATAACTTAGAGTCAACTGTACTATAATTATGAAAAACAGGTGATTTGAAGTGATAGCTTTTACTGATGCCATTAAGTATGTGTCAATGTATATAATCTTCATTTTAGATGTGAATTGATATATTCAAAGACATCATTGTATTATTCAATGTGTGTAAACATTGTACAGATTTAGGGATTAAACTTACTCCATGCTAGATCTATATTTAGTTTATGATATAGTCTTTTATAAAGTAGCAGGAGTACCTCTAAGATCCTCTTCAGGACTACAGTGGCAATTTACCTATTCAGGGGCTCTGGAGGGGGGGGGTCCCCCATGTTACATGTCGATTCCCCATGTCCCATGTCACCTCTAAGAATCTATCATGTCCCATGTCAAATTTAAGAAAGCACCTATGGCATGTCACTATTGTTTGTCTCATGTCACTAAGGCCCATGTCACATGTCGATTTTAAAAAATGGCTATGTCACCATGTCAAATTTAGTGGTCCAGGCCCATTATTCAAATACATGTACATATGCACTGAAAGCTTAAAAGATGACAATAACAAAATCTACAACATTAAAGTTGTCAACTTGATGACCCTTGAAGTCGGCATTGAGTGGTACATAGCCGCCCCCTGGTTGCTCAGTGTTGAATTAGCATGTATGTATAGTGCTGCCACCTGTATTACAAATTTTAAAGTCATGATCTTAGGTCTTCACCAATGCCCAATTCAGTAGCAAAATACTGGCATCGGCTTTCCTAGTGACATTCATTTTTTCAGAGCAAGAAGAAAAATGTACGTCGCAAGGAACAGCTGTGCTGCAGATGAAGTTCGGGCAAATGGTGAATAAAGGTTGTAGATTTTGGTATTATCATTTTGACGACCTATAGGTTATCAGAATATTCAACTCTATGGCCCCATTGGTTTTCAGTGCAGGGAGTGCTGAACTCATATAAAGACTTAGGATGGCATTCTAGGCCAACACAAGATTATATGCTCTAGGATGGATATCTAGCTAAGATATTTTTATGATTGAAATTAAGATGATACTTCTATGATATGGTCGTTTCAGTTCAGATGTATGCTTAAGGTTGCTACGGGACAGCCCCATAGCTTCATGTTTAGAGGATTGTTATTATTATATTGATATGTGTAAATTGTATATAGCCGCATGTGCTCATATTAGGTACCGGTGATATTTACTAGATAACTGAATATTATGTACATATGTTATTGTATATTCTGTCTCAGCAAAATAAAGTGTAGTAATGATGAAACTATAACATATTTGTTCTAAGTGTCCATTTTAGATTGTACATGAGGATTGTGATTAAAGTGGCATAGTCCGGGTTTTTATTTTTTCATTTTTCAAATTCTGTTCAAATGTTTTCTACACAATGTAATAACACCATATTTAGGCGTTTGTGGACCATTTATTCTTATCTTCAGGTCATCCATGTTGGAAAAGTTGTCCCATAGACCTTGCCATAGGCATTTTAGGTGTAGTCCCAATGGATGGAGTTTTGGCATGCACTTTTAAAGTAGGAGGTAGGCATAAATCTGATAATTTTCTCAAATATGAGCCTAATTATGGGGAAGGAGAGCCAATAAAGTAGTAACCATAGGAAGCATGATCTATGTGAACATCTTGGTTCATTTTGGAGAAGATTGATTTTTTTTGCCCCAGCCATCGGACTATGCCACTTTAAGGATATTTCACGTGCCAAAAGTCAGGAACCAGGTTCACATTATAGCATCTACTTCAACAATGGGTACACCTTATATGCCAGGCACACTTTACAATATTAATCCTAATTAATGCATGTGCAGATTGTGGTCATGGTCCACATGATGCACCGTTGAAGTGCTAATGCATAGATCTGCCCTGGAGTGCAGTTTCATTGGTGCATCATGCTGACCTGCTGGGCTGTGAGTGAGCGAGTAATAGATGTTTAACGCCATTTCGACAGCTAAGGCCATATTCATGACGAGAACTACATTACATAATATCACAGAAGATGTGTCGGTGCCTGCGCATATATGCACCACACATCCTGAGGGGATAGGAAAGAGGAGATATAGACCCTTTTATGTGGGCTAGAGAAGCTCACCTGCTGGGCTGTATCAAGTCTTGTAGCATTGGCATGATGAATGGCCATAGTACCGACAAATAGGCTTTTGGCCTTTATAAGGCTTAAATGGATGTTCCGCCGAAGCCACTTAATTCCCGATTTTGAATCAGGAGCAAATTGCTCATCTTCCCAATGCATTTCCACCCACTTCAAGTGAAATTTTAAAAAACTAATTTTGCCAAATTTGTGGGGAAATGCATCAGGAATCTACCATAAAAGAATTGAGAATTTTATATCATTTCTCTCAAATCCATTCATTAAAAATTGGACCTGTTTTTGTCAATCGGCTTCGGTGAAATACCTACTTTTATAAAAGTCAAAGGAAACTCACACACAAGATATACATAGTTACTTTTAATTTATGCATATATTTCATTTTACAAAAAGTTTTAGGAAGACATCAGTGAAACTGCAGTATTAAGCACCATACACAAATCACACTCTGAGACACCCAGCCTTAATTATCTTTTCTACAGGAGAACTCCATTCATTTTACTCATATTTACTTCTAGCTATAGGAGACAGAGTTATCCAAAGTGCACTATGCTGTGCAGTATACAAAAGGTAAAACAATGTTATCAAAAATATTGAATTTCTATAAAGGTATTGCTAAAGCTCTATAATTATATAAGTAAAAATATAACCTTGTTCTCAATTGTCTTTTGCATAAATTGACCTCCTAAAGCAAAGATCTATATCTGTTACAAGATGTTTGACATTTAGCAATTGTACTGCATTTGCTGCAATCTTAGAATTTTATCTTAAAGGTTTTACGGCTCAAATTATGATTCTCTATAATATATAATTATCTGAGTGGATCTACCTTAGAAAGATAAATACTTCTGCTTAGTTACTCTGATTATGTATTTACACAAAAGCCATATTGAAGAGAGGTAAGTTATAGTAACCCTTTGATGCCCAAAGTTTCATGTTAAATCTCTATGTGGCACCTAAAGGGTTAAAATATACACCATGTATGAAATGAAGTGGTGGTACCTCATAATTGCACATTGTCATTTTATAATCATTGAAAGAAATATGAATGTTATAAGATTGTATCTAAAATCTACATCATGGTATATATGATACTTATATATTCATATCACAAACTCAGAATAATCACATTATAAGTTAGGATGGCAGTCGACGCAGGTAAATAATTATGTAGCATGAAAATATAATTCTGCATTTTACATCTATAGGTAATTCTATCTCATTAAGAATCTACATTAAAATATATTCAACAGCCTAACATTATCATTAGTCATGATTGGTTATTATGAAGTCTAACTGATCATTAACGATCATCGTAATCTCCCCATTGGGGACATATCCTGAGCCCGTCGGTTAATATCCGGATTCTTTTGAACTAGTTCGGTGGACCGCCGTCGCCTTCCACCACTCATCTTCCGAATAGCCTCCCGGTAGTTGATCTTTTCCTGGTCAGTGTCCATGATATCATTGTCACTCGATCCTTGTTGTGGGCGCATGTTATACGAAGCTGGAAGAGCGGGTCTCGGTGGTGCACCAGGATCAATGGGATAGTCAGCAGACTGGCTTGAAATGGATGACCCACATGGTGATGCTGTCCGCATACGTTGCTGGCCTGTGACGTCATTACCCTCGTAGCCGATATTAGGGTCAGTGCCATATTGTTGTTGTGCGTAGCGGGATCGAGGCTGCTTATAAGCCCGGTTTTGCGGGTAGTGCTGACCATTAGTAGCCGTCAGTGATGTCGTCGATGTAGCGGCTGGGACAATCGGAGTCCGGTCACCTGCTGGTTTATACCGTGTGGCATCAGTTAGCGAGGCCAAACTATCTGAGTTCTTTATACCGTGATACCGAGCCCTGTCGCGACGGCGTGATGCAGCCGACTGCTCTTGGACAGCAGCATCACTCTGGTAATCAGTATCATCCCGTGCTATAACACCCTGCCTGCGTCGTCTCCTCGGGTGAACCGCATCATGAGAGTTATTATTCGTTGAATTGACGGCAAACACAGAATTATCATCCGGTGGTGCCTGATGCCAGCTTTTGTTCAATTTGTCAGTATCAGATGAATAGCCATTCCCCATACTATCCAGACTTGTCACTGAATTGAATCTCCGACTCAATAACATTTCTGGGTGCTTACCCCCGCTTCCTGTTTCCTCCATGCTTCGTTGGCGTAGACGTGGGGAATTATTTTCCTGTCGGGCATTCTGAATGTTATGCTGAACCTCCTCAGAGTTAATCCTTGAACGCCTACGTCGCTGCATTCTCTCTGACAGCGTCTCTGACCGTGTTGATGACGTCACAGATGCGTCACTATGGTAATTCACAGCCTCACTTTCATAAACATCTGATTGGGGGCGCCTCCGTCTTCGGCGCCCATCATCATCACCTTGACTGCTTATCCGGCCTATGTCACTGTCACTCTCTGCATGGTTGGCGGTGTCAGTCATTGATTGACTGCGTAACATTTTAACGGTTGGGTTGACGTTCTCTGACCGACGACGCAGCTGAGCAAATCGCTGTTTCATGTTGGATTTCCCATCCTCTACTACTGACTTCCGGCGACGTGCTGCTCGCATCCGGTTCTGGAATGATAGACAAAGAAGAGTCCTATAAACATTTGAATGGCATAGTTGACTGGATACAGATTGAAGAGACTAGGCCTATATCAGTTGAGGGTTGCTGTTCAACATAGGAGAGATTCTGAAAGTAATACTATCCTGATTCATGTACTCAATAGAGGTCTAAAGAGGGTATGTGTTTTTCTTCTACAATTCCGTACAGAATTTTCTTTTGTCATCAGTCCTGCTTGGTAATCATAAACCACAGCAGTAGCTATTTAAATAAACAGATATAGTCAAAAGCATCTAAAGAATTTTTGCAATAAAAAACGTCAAACGTATAATAGCCGTTCTGTCCATTGAATCGTTAATAGGGATAGATACTGAGGTTTTGTGTGTTTGGCCAACTTACTGGCCAGCTGTCTAGTGTATAGTAATGTATTTTTAAATATTCTAGCTACTTGTAACCTTCTTATAACCGCAATATTAATTCCATACTAAATAGCCCTTAACCCCTTTGTGTGGCCTAAGTATAGGACCACCCAAGTATCGAGGTTCTCTCCGACCATTAGAAACTAAGAAATATGAAACACCAACCCACCCCAGGGTGCTTTTGGTACCCAGCAAAATAGGAAATAAGTCGTTGAAGAAAAGAAATTTATGTGCAGACCCCCTGTGAAATTCATAATAGAAAATACTGTAAATTCTGAAATCTCATTATTTCTATAAGGAGGCACTGTTCTTCAAAATGCTTTTCTATATTTCAAAGTGACATTTTGATGCAGCTCTCAAGTGCTTGTGGGCAGACTTGAGGATCCTCTTAATCATATTTAGGATACAAGTATTTGACTTTTCCTGGGTAATCTGATATCAATGCTCAATGTTATTATGCTTTTCTTCACATTTCATCAAAATATACCTTGGAATGTGAAAGGAACCAATACATTCTGATATTAAGCGCCCCCCTTGTCTGTGTTTTGTTTTTGTTGTTGTTGTTGTCTTGTTGTAGGGGTGTTGTTGCTTTTTTGCTAATATAGCAATTCTGGAGTTAATGCATCTCCTTTTCAATTATCGTGTTATGGTGGATAAGGTAAAAACGTCATCTTTAGTTAGATAACGTATTTTTTTCAGTTAGGGATAAGTCCTTTTTTTATTAAGGGCTAATTAACATAATCTCTATACACAATTAGTACTCACCCTCTTCTTCTGTTCGACCTTCTCAAACATCATCCTGGCTATCCTCTTATGTTCCAGCTTCCAGTACGTCTTGAAGCTCTCTATGAAGGTGGCCCAAATGGAGAACATGATCTCTGGGGTGGTCTGAAATATGGGAGAGATATGAAGTGATTCCTTCTGATAATTATCATGTTTGATGCATAGTGAATCATTTTCAAAAGGAAAACATTTATTTAGAATCATCTTTCAATTATCTTGTTATGGTGGATAAGGTAAAAACGTCATCTTTAATTAGATAACGTATTTTTTCAGTTAGGGATAAATTGTTGTTTGCTGTATGGGAGATATAATTAACAGGACATCACAATTTTGAGAGCACCTGAATAGACGATACGGCCATTCACACTTCAAGGCAACGTGCTTATCATCATGGGTGGCTCTTCATATCTGTTCTCTTATCAACTTTCCTAATGTTATTCTCCTGCATATGTGAGTACCGTTAAACCCTACATATAGGCCGCACCTGCGTATAAGCTGCACCCTGACTTTGGGAGAATGCTATAAAAAAACTCTTATAAGCCGCACTCTGGAGATGCTATAAGCCGCATCAGGAGCTTGAGGTCTATACGCCGTGGCTTTTGCACGGGATTCTATGGTATATACAAGGAATAGTAAGTGTCCGAAGGTCTCCCATGGGATATCTTCTCTCTCTGTCCATGTAGACCATCTGTTTGTAAGGCTGCTCATTGGAACTTGAAAAAATCCTCACCTGTTCTGTGGTATCCTTGACGGCCAGGTACCGGAGGAGGGACTGGAACTGGGCCTTGATTTCCTCCAGTTTGTCCTGTTGGTCCTTAATCATCACCTCAGCTGGAGGAATGGAGAGAAAGGGGCATTTAGATATATAGATTAGCAAAGGTATGCAAGGTATGAAATAATCCACTCTGAAGAGTAATCCAAAATGACTAGTAAAGACTACTCCAGAATCAATCAGGCTCATCGATTCATAACCTTCAGCATGGATCCAAGAATATACTTGAAAATCCTCTCTATAAAAAGATTTTGTAGATTTTTAAGTATCAAATCATAGTCTATATCAATATTCATATCACACATACCTGTCTCAAAGAAGTCATCCATTTTGTCTTTGAAGGGCTGTAGGAGTTTTGGCTCTGTATCCTGACACACTAACCGGGCCTGTGATATAAAAAAATGGTATTATTAGGCTTACTTATAAATACCAAGTATGTTATAAGTAGAGACAATACCAAAAGGATGGTCAACAGGACCACACAATGGAAAATCAATCACTCATCATGATAAGATATCCGAGACAGAAAGTATATTGCTTGGTCCTAAGCGGGAAATTAGGGATAGTTTTAGGAAGTTTCTTTTTCACTATTTTTCAAATATTAGGCCACACCAAAAAAATAAGTTGGTCTACAGATTTTGGTTTTGATGCAAGCGAGCATTATTTTTTTACTTTTCTGTTAAGAAATATTTTTCGTCCAATTGATTCCTTGCTCAAAAAAAATGAGGTGCGAGTCAATTTGAAAAAAAAAATTGATGAACATCACAAAGTGAAAACTTGCAGAAAAAAATCGAATTTCAGAAAATATGGAGAGCTCGATCCGTAGAACAATTTCATCTCTTTGCTGTGGTCTTTAGTTGATTTACTATAAAATTCAATAAAAAGCCAAGTTCTAATTACAAATTAAGGTGCATGGCATCTCTACAAAGTAGTTCTGTAATTTTGTCCAAATATACCTTTTTACTGTGGCTTTGTAGTTGATGCTGGAGATTGTTCAGCTCAAGGTCAACCTCAGCGAAGGACACTGTTGCGCCCTGGGACATCATTGCCGGATCCGGAAGTCGGAAGACAGCCTCATCCTTCCCAGCATCCTCCTCGTAGTCCTTCATGTAGGTCCGTACTATGTATTGTAGCAGGTTGGTACTATTGTCCTGAAAGACACCATGGAGAAATTAGTCCTTCATGTACCCAGCAAATTGTCGTGAGTTCTCGTCAACCTGTGTGAAGTGGCTCACAAATGTCGCTAGATGGAACACGACGTCGTTATAGCACAAGATCACCAGGAATAGCAATTGCTATGCCACTTGAGTCTAACACACAGTGGCCAAAGATGACGGAATGAGTTATCACTCAAAAAGGAGTCACCATTGATGACCAATCATGGTGACAGATGAAGACAATTTGCTGGGCTATAGGTCCGTACTATGTATAACTGCGCAGTAGAAAATAATCTGAGAAACTCAGCTCTGATGACTAATTCTTCAAGGCTACATTCATACATCATACGAACAGGGTTGATTCACTTCCGGAGGACATTATGACAAACAATGGGCTCTCATACAACAGTAGTGATTTAAGGGTTCAACTTTAGAGAGCAAAATTAAAACCCCAATTGTCACATACGTCAGAGAAGCAACTGTCAGCTCTGTATCGAGCCTTCGTTTCGGTATGATGTATTCATATGCGAAGCCCTGACAAACCCAAAAATCATGTGATAGAAAGCTCCACAGCAGAAAAGAGATGATAGATGTCTATTTTTGTTAAGTTAGTGGAGTTGCCACAGGTGGCACCTTTGTCTACGTTTGCCCAGAGCACCCAAATGTCCCAATATATACGTTCTGCGGGTAGGTACTCGCATCTGTTTGTTATTGTAATAATTTTCCACATTTATCGACATCTTAGACTTTTGACACATCCCGCATATATGGTGTAACTACCGCAAGCATTAACATGATATATTGATAGAACACAATGCTGTTATCGATGCCTGGTCCAATTTACCAAGAAGTGTGAATTCTATGGATATGACTCATAGTTATGGAGAAATTGAGTTATCGGGAACACATACAAAGTACCTGGAATGAATGAGAGGGAATCCCCAAATCTAGACAACCATAGGGGCCTTTAATTCCTTGGCTAACCACAATACCTCCCACGGCTTGATTTGGATATCCCTGGGGATTTTAGGCAAGTAAACACCATAAGAAATATTAGTTATTCTTGGATATAACCAGACCATTCTTCAAGCTTGACGGATCACACTGTTTAGACAGAGTGTTCCATACCGGAACAGCCAAACTTAAAAGATAATCTACACACCACACCCAGGGCACCCTTTGTGTGTAGCGGCTTAGGTGTGTTAGCCAGAATTATAATAGTTGTTTTTTTTTCATGCTTCCCTTTGCTATGTCATATTCATGAACCTGCTTTATTATAAGAAAAATATACAACACTGAACTATTGGTGCGGTTTACAACAGCTTGTCCCAACAGTATCCCTTTCAAGCACCGCATTCGACATGATTAGCACAGTGTGCGATTGACATGACATTGTATTGGAAGATGTATGGCTAGTAGCTGATAGTTTAACTGGATTATTTCTACGCTAAAGAGGTGTGCACTTATTGGGATGTGTGCACTTCTTGTGTACAATACAATATATCACATTTCACCAAATTGTGTCAGTTTTCATGATGGCATTACTTACTATAGATTTGACGTCCTTGATCTTTGCTAGGATGGTGTATTCAAAGCCGTCAGCCTGTCCCCTCTGTGTGCCTCCGTTCATGTAGTTGCCTATGGACAGGATCGTCTCCATTATTGTCCTCAGGGCAGTGCTAGAGGCAGATGAATATAGATAAAATTATTCATCTGGAGTATCTGCACAGTGGAAATTCTAGCAGTCACTTTTTTGATTATGTGTTATATTGGAATAGAAATGATACTTTCTGCAGCTGCGGCCACATTTCAACCTTTCTGTTATTCATTCCGTTCTCTCCCCCTCCTTCCAATTATATTTGTATATATTTAGTCCTCTAGTCACAACCACTGAATTCACATTACTTATATCAGCAGCTCTTGTGGATAGTTTTAAGAGAGTTAAAGAGAAGGCTGAAAGAGTATTAGACACCAATGTTTCTTAATATTATTTGTGAAGGTCCATCCACTTCGATTAATTCACTATTGTAAAAAGCTCACACTTACTTGTGTCTTATCTCATCCGCTGCCTGCTCTACTGTAGAAAGCTGCTGGTCTGCAATGCAGGATAACAAAAGGCAATGAAGTGAAAAGTACAGAGAGAAACATACACTCAAAAAAAATGGTTTCTCATCACCAACCCCTGAAAAATGTGACGAGGGCGATTTTTTTTTTTTTTTTTTTTTTTACTCTAGGCATATAGGGGTGAGAACTGCGTGGGGCGAGATTTTAATACTTAAGAGGTTACTGATTATAAAAAGTTGTGTAAATGCACTCAATCTCTAGTCCACTGCATTGCTGACATTGTAAGCTTTAATTCGATACCAAATATGCCCATGTTTGTCTATTTTTACCATGATTTTGACTAAAATTGTGTAAAAAAAAAAAAAAAAATCAAAACACAATTTTATGATGCGCGCGGTGATGAGTAACCAGTTTTTTTTTTGAGTGGCCTTATATATCTCGTTTGGACGAGGAAAGAGTCCTAATTAATTCGAATCATTTCTTTAACAATTTATGCCATTTACAAATAAGCTCACAAATCAGGGTAATGTATTTAGTGAAATAGTGATATATATAGTGGACGATTTGAAACAGATGTGCATAAGAAACAACTTTGTTAATTTAACATTACATGCTAGGTGAAATATTTGCTAGGTCAACTCCAAAGTTATTAGATCAGAATTCATCATTGTACCTATGTTAAAGAGTGTCTCATTGAATCGTTTCTGTAGCATCATACACTCTATCCTCTCCGGGAAGTGAGACATCTGGGACAACTCCCACAGAAACTGTTCAGGCTGGTCCAACGCTACTGTCAAAGGAAGAAAATAGCTTAAAACATAAATTTCATTTGTTTTTAGATTATATGTTTTTGATTTTCGCACATAGGAACTGTAGGATATAGTATTCAAGCTAAATATCAAATGTAGCTTAAAAATCATTTTATTCCCCTTTGCCTGGCAATCAGCTTTTTATGTAAATGGGACAGTATTTGAAAGAAGGGTGTCAATGAACAAGCTCCCTAGCCATAAAAGGTAAAGTGTTCAATTAGAAATACTTGTTCAACTCAAGTTAAAAACTCTGGGAAAATGGATTTCTAATGTAAACCTCTCAACACCAAAAACCTACACTTTTACCTTAAGTATCACTCATATATCTTTGCCCCTACTTAACACTCTATTAAAACACATTTGTTTATGTGACCTAACAGTATAAAAAAAATCCCGGTATCTGGCATTTACAACTACCACTTCCCTAATTCCCACATAACACTTTAAGGGCCAGAGGAGCGCATCATGCCCATTGGTCGGCATGATGCACTAATCAAGTGCTGGCGAGACTGCTTGCCAACACTTTATTGGTGCATCTTGCCGACCCTCCGGGGGCGTCTCAATCCCATAGAATTGATACAATGTGTGAATGCAGCCCTGGTGTGTCACTGGCCAAGGCTGCATTCGTGCATCATGGCGACCAATGGGCATGATGCATCAATGCATCAGCCAGCCTTAAAGGGTTAACGTAAAAACGATTCTCTAGTGTCCCGCACTAGGGGATGGTTGACTTGCCAAAGGATCATAATAACCTAGTATAACGACCCTTGAACTGATCTTTTTTAACATTATAACTCTTTAATGAACGTGTATATATATATATATATATATATATATATATATATATATATATATATATATATATATATATATATATATATATATATATAGTGATTCTATGCATTATGTCATTTTTCAGTGATGATACTAGTCTTTCTCAGACCACTAATGGATTTTTTTATGGTGTAGAAAGATACTTGAAACATAGTGCTGAAAGATTGTTTAGTTCTAGTATTGTCATAGCCGGTGTTGCTGTATAGTTAATACCAAATGCGACATCATCAAAATCTTCTACTTTGTTACATAATATGATTCTTTCTATATTTCTATCAACAAAATAACCCTGGAACGTTCATTCAGGTGACATAAAACTACCTTGTATAGCTCCAGTCAGTTTTAGGTTATCAGAATTTAAGATGCCCAGCATGAAGGAACATGTAGATGAGATGAGACGGGAGTACTTTCTCTATGTATACTGGAGGGTCTTTCCGAAAACAAAACAAGATTGCCTCATTTATAGCTCAAAACGTGTTCATACAAACGGGCATGATGGCATACATGTTCTGATTATCTTTCCAAAAGATATCCAATGTGTTTCTATGGAGGCGTGCAAAGGTCTGCTGGTTATTATGTGCACGTTTTATGAAATGGGAAGAAGAGAATACCTTTTATCAAAGGAATTCTCTGCACGTTTTTGTATTCTGAGCTCGTTTGCTTTTTGGCAAGACCCTCCAGGCCCCACACTCTAAAATAACTGCTGAATCTACCAGTGATGCTTGTAAAACTGAACAGTGAACCACCATAACCATGTTGCAGAAAAGAAGTGGAGTTTTTAAGATGAAGCCCCAAATGGCAGTACGTTTATTTTACAGTGTAGTTACACAGTAGCAGACTTCCAATATTATCCATACTTAGACTCTGATGAATGTTGAATAGAACTATATCATTATCCACTCCCTCCCTATTATGCACTCTTAGTAACAGGACCCATATAAAATGGCGGATATCCGTGGACGTCACGCAAAGCGTTTAGGATCACTTGTAGGGTTATGATACCAGCATGAGAGTGGCATGACCGGATATACAGGGTAATCTAAAGGCACATGAAAAGTCTATATATGTGCAATCTAGAGATCTATAGTTTTGTTCAGCAAATTATACTCACTACTGACACGGCCTTAGGAAGTGGTCATTTTTAACAACAGGGGGGGGGGTTGGTGGGTCGGGGGGGGAAACAAAATTCAGACCCCTCTTAGGGGGGGACAAAAAAATTTTGCCCCTTTTCAGCAGCCCGCGTGTGACTAAAGAATAAAAGGGGGGACGGAAAAAATTTCAGACCCCTCGGAGGGGGGATGGAAAAATTTTCGTTGCGCACACACGTAATTTCACTGACCCCCCCTGTTGTTAAAAAATTACCACTCCCTTAGCTGTTAAAAGGGCACTAAATCAGCACTCCTAAATGTATCAGTCGACGGACATGATGCTCCAAGCTAGTGCTCATGAATTGACTCGGGAACAAAGAAGCATTAATGGAAACATCATGTCAAACTTCATGATTATATATTTGTTGGTCCTACACTGTAAAAAGAAGTTGTCAAAGAAACAACGAGTCTCCACCAACTTTGGGAAAAGCACAACTTTGGAAAAAGCTTTCACTGTTATAAATCCTCACAGAGAAATCTCATAGCAGAGTCTTTCACTGTTTTTGGGGCTTCATAGGAGAAAGAAGACTTATTCACTACAAGACAGATACACTTATTCACTTTTTTATGGAGGTGCCCAGTATACAGGCCTGCAGGCATTTTTTACAGTGTAGCATTTAACATGATGTATTCATAACATTGTAGCATGCTGTCCTTAAAGGCTTAATTGACTGATAACAGGGGTATCATGATATACTACACCTGTCCACCTGTCCATAATCCTGTCATAGAAAGTACTACACACAGGTGACACAGAGCTATCTACCTGTAATCAAGATGACCCTGATATGCCCCTTAACCCTTTAAGGGTCGCTCATGCATTAATGTATCATGGCCATTTTTCGTCATGATGCACCAATGAAGTGCTGGCGAGACTGCTCACCAGCACTTCATTGGAGCATCATGCCGACCCTCTGGGAGTTTATGGATCACCCCGTAGGGTGGGCATGATACTCCAATGAAGTGCTGGCGAGTAGTCTCGCCAGCACTTCATTGGCGCATCATGATGACCAATGGGCATGATGCACTCCTGCATCAGCTGCCTTTAAAGGTATAAGGGTAAAAATAATGGCATGTTATCATGCCACTTTTGTAGTGTTGATGGAAAGGGGGCAGTAACCATAAAATGTAATATGTCTCTATGTTTTGTATTAGAGGGTTCATAATATTTGACATGTTATATCAAGTTTGCATGTTAGAAGGTTGGTTTTGTTGTAAGTGGTTAACCCTTTGCTGGCCACAAAGATCGTAGTAGTACTCTAAGGTTTTATACCCTTTCAGTTGTCATGATGCATGAATAAGGCCCTGCTAGAATAGTTGCCAGGGCTGCATCCATGCATCATGCCTTTTATGGAGTTGGCATGATGCAAAGATGAATTGTTTGTTCTGTAATCACTAGTACTGCATTGGTGCATCATAAAAACAAAGTACACTTAAGCCTTGAGACATCATATCGTCTACAAAGGGCTACTGAAAAAAGAACATTAATGTGAAATGCCTTGAGAAGAGACTTGATGATAAACTACCCATCCTGTAGATTTGGCAATGTCTTCAGGTCATTGACTCATGTTACAAGCATTAACCTAAATACCCCATAGTGTAGAACCCGATGCCCCATATATCAGTCTATATCCTAGGCCAATCATTTATATAAGAACTAAGCATCTCCAGCTGTTCGAGAGTTACTACATATCCGTTTTGGCCTTTTACCCAGTGGGCACAGAACATAGCACCAACGTAGACCGTTCGTTGATATTGTGTTGATAGTGTTGATCAACTTCTCTTAAACTATTTTTCAATGATTCCATTTCAATTATGTCAACCATCACCATTTCAACATTAAATCAACAGTTGACAAATCAATGTTGAAATATTGTTCTCAATTTCAATGTGGATTCAACATTGACTATCACCTCACAACTATCAACATTAAAAATCCTATCAATTTTTTCTATACCTTTGCTCTGTGACCATTTTCTGGTTAAAATACAAATACCAGATCTGACTTACCATCTTCATGGCACTGTAGGTGTACAGAGATCCTGTCTAGTTCAGCCTTGGTTCCTTGAATCAGGTACAGACTGTACAAGTTGTCTAGTTCTATTTTACTGAAGTCCATACTGTACACTGCCTGCTTGATGTCAGACATCTGACAATGCATACTGCGCAGCTTGATGGCCACCGCGCGCGATCGGTTATCCTCTAGGATCTTAGCGGTCTACAAGTAAAACGAATATTTTTCATAAATAAGAAGATTAATTGGTTCCATCACTTTGTATTATTAGCCTTCGCAATACTAGGATACGTAATGAAATTAAAAAAAATATTGTATGATATTCTTGTTGTCAAAGATGAATTTTTGAAAAGAGTAAATTACAGAAATCATTTTTTATGAAAATGGTTGAATTCATCTATCTACGGCATAGAATCTTAGTGAAGTCAAGAATACCCTGTTAGTTCTATTCCATGTTTGATAATCGTGTGTTTTCAGTGAATTTTATTTCTAATATACATTTGAAGTAAAATTAAGTTGACAAATTTATTCACAACAGCCATAGTAAATAAAATCCTGATTTACAAAACAATAATGTGGGCAACTAAGCAACATGGCAATAATCATTCATCCCAGCAGGGAGCATCCTTTCTCTGTGGGTTAATGACATATCATAGTGTGGCCTCATGAATGTGCTAATAACAAGAACATCACTGTGAGGAGATGCAGAAATGGGGTGTCACAACTTAACTATTTAAAGGGTGGCTAGCACGGATAAGACGTACCCACGTTAGCAAGTCATGTGACCACCCCTTGACGAATCAGGTCGTCGCAAATTTTTCGCTGAGTCCCAGGCATTTGTGCACAATCTTTTGGTAGGTACCCATGTTGAAAATCACCGTGCTAGCCCCCCTTTAAAAGCCGCTGATGTATTAATGCATCATGTCCATTGGTCGTCATGATGCACCAATGAAGTGCTTGTGAGACTGCTCGCCAGCACTTCATTGGAGCATCATGCCAACCCAACGGGTGATTATATATCGACCCGTAGGGTCGGTATGATGCACCAATCATTGGTGCATCATGATGACCAATGGGCATGATGCGCTCTTGCATTAGCGGCCTTTAAAGGGTTAACAAAATACACCAGGCACAGAATAGCAAAGACAATCAAATGACAAAAACACGTTTAGAAATCATATGTGGGACATCACAAGTGGTGCCAGAATTGGCTGTTTGTTTCTAGTAATTAATCCTTTGACAAATGCTTAAGTGACTAAATGTTGCTCTGTTGTAGACATCCATTTCATGAAGAATAAATGAAAGGCTTGTCAAATACTCCATTTAAAGCCTAAATGCCCATTAACATTCTTGTCATGAAAAAAAACAAAAAATCAAAACATGACATACTTTTCTAACCATGAGGAAAAGTAAAGAGCTATAGGGGAAATAATTATCTCAATTCCCTTTGTCTTTATAATGTGCTATGATAATTATACAGCCAGACAGCCAGACAATTTGGTCTGTAAATTGGTGATGATCTTATCATGCAGGCTTGTATATAACCACTTATGTACTCTGCCTATCTATATATATATATATATATATATATATATATATATATATATATATATATATATATATATATATCACACTTGGATGGAAAGACAATGGAAAAGCACAGGTAATATATTGCGTATAGCTGCTGTAAGTTGATGCAGTCCACTGTGCACACACACCCTTCCCCATTCCCCAGCTTGTGAATGGTTTTGAGTGGGTCACAAGTGTGGCATAAGTGAGATAAACACCTTGTTGGGCAGTGTAGCCAACAGGCTGTATGACAGCCTGTTGTCTATACAGTGAATACAGTGACCAAACAATTGTATTGCAGTGAACCAGTGTAGTTTTTATAATAAGCCCCAGGTGACAGCACAGTAGTTCAAGGTACTCTGTGAAAATAACGACGGATCTCTGGCAACTTTGGGACGAGGATTCCACCATTATTTCAACAACATTTTTCTTACAGGGCAATACTCAAGTTATACTAGCTATGGCTGCATTTAAAAGTGTGTCATGCAGTCAAAAGGCCATTTATGCATATATGCTCTGCTTAGACAGTTTATAATATAAGTTATAAATGAGACAGCAAGACTATCAGTACAGGAAGGTCACTCTGGCCTTCCTAGCCAGTTTCTTTGAAAGTCAATTCTAAACAGACAAACATCAACAAAAAGCAGACATGAATTATAGAGTATGGGGCACCAAGTACATTGCATCCAAAACCTACCTCGGCAGATGGTGGAGAACTTAATCTAACCAACTCAACAACCTACAGGCAAGATTTATAGACCACATCAAAATGACAGGATCTGTATGGGTTTTTTTCTTTCCTCATCTATAGAGATTCTAGAGCCCATTGATGTTTTCCCTTCAGAAATTTAGTATTTGTAAAGTTCATCAATGACATTTTTCAAAAACTTTGGAAAAGCACACATCATATCTTAGCACTTACTTAGGCCTGTATGAAAAGGCGGTTTTAAGTCTATATTGTCATTAGCAATATTGAATATAAACCCCCTGTTTCAATTATGAGTGTCAACCTAAAGTGGTTATTCCACTGTAATCGGTCAGGTGAATTTTTGCTAATCTTTTTCCTATATATTTGCAATATCAAAAAGAATCGGATTAGTGAATATTTGCCCGACTGACAGCAGTGGAATACCCGCATAAGCAGGAATTTGCCCAACCAACAGCAGTGGAATACCCACTTTAAACAGCGAAAATTCGCCTGACATTTGGCAGTGAAATACCCGCTTTAAAGGGTAGCTGGACATTTTGACGGAGGATCTACAAAGGGGTGCCGTCTGGTGACTTGAGGACAGACAGACACATACCTTATACATAACAAAATGACACAGACATATTACAATATCCATGACAAGTTGACATTTACTACCTTAGCCTCTACCACACCTAGCACTCATGCACTCACCTGAGAAGCTAGCACACCACCCTGTCCCTACAAGTTAAAAGGTATATGAGGCACATGAGCAGGGGGAAGATAATTAGACTTTAACCCTTAAAAGGCCGCTAATGCATTAATGCCTCATGCCCATTGGTCGGTATGATGAATGAATGTAGCCCTGACAAGTAACAAGTGAGGGCTACATTCATGCATCATGCTGACCCTACAGGGTTGATACACTACCAGAGGGTTGGCATGATGCACCAATGAAGTGCTGGATCGGTGCATCATGCTGATCCTTCGGGAGGCTGTGTATCATTCCCATAGGGTCAGCATGATGCATGAATGCAGTACTGGCGAGTTACTCACCTACCAGAGCTGCATTCATGCATCATGACAACAAATGAATATGATGCATTGAGGCACAGTGCGACCCTTAAATGGTTAAAGCATGGGTAAATAGGGATCAGCAAAGCGACAAGGGGTCAACAGTGACACGCCCAAATGTAATTTTCTTCTTACTTGTTTTTATAAGTTCTTGGAGGAATTAAGTATGCAACTGAACATGCTCAATGTCAAATATAATACTGGCTCTTGATTTATGAACCAACTTTTTGACCCTTCTCCAATAAGACTTTTAGAAAATTAATGAGAAGTATTTTCTAAAGAAAAGAAGAAGAAGAAGAAGAAGAAGAAGAAGAAGAAGAAGAAGAAGAAGAAGAAGAAGAAGAAGAAGAAGAAGAAGAAGAAGAAGAAGAAGAAGAAGAAGAAGAAGAAGAAGAAGAAGAAGAAGAAGAAGAAGAAGAAGAAGAAGAAGAAGAAGAAGAAGAAGAAGAAGAAGAAGAAGAAGAAGAAGAAGAAGAAGAAGAAGAAAATTGCTTTGGGCTGTGTAGCAGTCATTTTATCTATCAAATAAGCCAGGATGGTTAAAGCCATTTTAATAATATGTACAAGCAAAAGGTAATTAGAATTAAAAGTTATCTATGATTTATGCATTTTTACCTAATTCCTCTTTGGAATAGGGAAGCAATTGTGAGAATGAATATGGCTTTCTATGTTATTCTTTATAAAAAGCTACCATTGCAGATGTATCAAGTATAAACTATATAAGTTATAAAAGGTCTTTAGATAAAGGAATATATTTGGTTATACAGAAAGGTGAAGTTAATTGCTAAGGTATATTTACCCTTTCACAGTGGACAGCAGGATGCATTGAGGCATCATGCTTATCTGCCTCCATGATGCATCAATGCATGCAATGCATTAATGCATCAGGTCAACATTAGACATGGTACCTCAAAGCACCATGCTGCCATATAAAGGACACATAATGGAAGTTTTTAAGTAAAGCCAACCTAAATAACAAGTACATGTGGGCATTTACCTGTGCACGTCCTTTCCCTTTACCCGAACTCATCGCATCGTGAAGCGACTTGGCTCGTAATGTCTTCTCATCGTCAGCCTTTCCAAACAGCCTAAAATTAGAAAAATATGTTGAAATTTGATTTACGTCTTCTGGATCAGAGTTTACAAGGGCTCTACAAACTAGAAACTGTCTGGGAAATAAGTGATGGCATTGATATTAGATATTGCGAAAATAAATGATTTACGACAAATAATAGTGATTATAGACATATGGAAATCTATCAAAAATATTCCAGTGGAGAATTGTGTTAACATGTCTTTTATAAAACGTGAATCAAAATGACAAACTCACCGTTCAAAACCATCCATATCAACTTTTGTCTCTTTAGCTACATGCCAAAATGTAGGGTCTTGTTTATCTGAAAAGATAAAATCAATCTTTTATCTTATTTCATTCTTAGCTTAAGCTTTAAACTGAAAGCCATTCTTTTAGGTCCATGTAGATTGTCCCGGAAAAAATCATACATAGATAGTGTAAGTGATTGATGCAGCAAGCTTTTTCAATGAAATCCATCGATTGATGCACTGTGGGTTTCGACTGTGTCATATTTTGATATGCTATAAACGCTAACAAGTATGCATGACCAAAGGTAAGACATTGAGTCAGTTTTATAATGCAGATGTATTTATTCCAGCATATTGTACAGAGTCTAAGTAATAGTAGTGAATGGGTAAGCGGCCTATGCTGGTCTGAGGATACAGGTAGGATGCCGTGTGTACCTATGGTGGTGACAGGGGTGACCCCTATCATCGGTATGTGTAACTAGGGGGAGTGGTGAGTGTACAGGTGATAGTCATGTACACGTAGTACAATGATATTCAATGTATAGCGATAGAAATATATGTAGGGTTATTAAGTACATAAAGATAAAAGATTTCAATATATAACAACTGACATCATATAAACTCCCTTTTACCTTTGGATCCTTCCTTCTCCAAGATGATCCTGTTCCAGAATAGCGGCCTCATCTTTAGGCGGGGTTTGATTGGTGCCTTGGATGGTTTGACTACTTTGGACATGAGGGGGAATCCGGCAGGTGGTAGAGGGGGAGGGGGGATGGGTGGGGGTGCTATTACACCCACGGTACTCGGTAATGTAGGTGAGGCCAGGTCCGATTCTGAAGATATACTCCCATCTAGACAACCTGAAAATTGGAAATGGGACAACATTAATTGACAGGGTTGCTGTACAGTGTTGAGATGGCAAAACAAAAAAAAATCCTGACTTGAAAAGGTCAAGATGACTTCACGGCCCAAATGGTCATGACAACCTAGCTCATGTAGTTATGAAGACTTTATAAAAAAAATTTTTAAAGTGATGATGGCCTTAAAATTGTATTCTTGATAATTCAAGTAAGTATAGGTTCCGATATTTTCAGCAAGACAGGAATGAAATATTCTGGTTTGCAACCCGATATTACACATTCGTTTCCCTTAGCCCCTCCAGTAGTATAAGCAGTGAGCGGCGCGTCCATCTACCGATGCTGGCCTTTTGAATTCTGAAGGTGCATCTAAATTACTAGAACAGGGGTTATCTTATTTTGACTCCTTCAGCATCCTCCTAAAGTCAGGGTATGAAGGTACATCACAAGATGTACCTTATATGCAAGGCTCTCCAGTACCTACCATTTACATCCGCATGCTGTCCGCCTGCACTGAGGCCATTCCTGTTGTCTATTTTTCCCGCTAGGTGTCTCAGCTCGGCCAGGTTGGAGAGCAGCTCTGTAATCCTGTCCTCATAACTCTTAACAACCTTCTCGTGCTCCGACTGCATACGCTTCATCTGCTCAAACAACTGCTTCTCATTGTCCGAGTAACTGTGGGAATAAAGCGATTGATTATTTTTTGCACTGTTGAATCTACCAGGGATCCTTGCAAAACAGCAATGAACCACCATAATTGTATTGCAGTGAAACAGTGTAGTTTCTCCAATGACGCCCCAGGTGGCAGTACGGTGGTACAAGGAATCTCTCTGAAAATAACGACATATCTCTGGCAACTTTGGGACAAGGATTCTGCCATTATGTCAAGAACTTTTTTTCTACAGTCTGGGATCGGTTTTGTCTATCAATTTATTTATGTCCAGGGATTTCTCACACTACCCCATCTAGCCCCATTACACAGGTCCATCGCTGCTGTGTAGGTATTGTTGGGGAACTATTTTTTTCTGAGGCGTTATAACCATCAAAGTATGCACTCGTGCTATATTTCGATGTCTGAAGGCACTCGCCTTCAGGCGCCCGGCTTTGCTTTGTGCCTTTAGATGCTGATATACAACACTCGGGCTTTCACATTCATCCACTAGTCCCATACTAGACCAGGGCTATAATGACATAATCCCACTTTGATATGCAGGGGTCTAGCAAACCATCTTGAGAAATGCCTTTCAAGAGATGTTCTGTGGCCTACAATGGATTTAAAGTTGTCCTCGAGACATTTCTCTCAAAACCTCAAGGTGGGATATATTGAAACTGAGAAGGACATGAATTACTTTTTAATTGGAGGGAGAGGTACCTTGAACCTGAGGAATGATAATAAGCCAATACACTACAACAAACAGACCATGAGTGTTGTTATAAATTAGGATATAAGAAATGATGGGTCTCTATAATTGCTAATTAGTATACTTTGCCTATCATCATTTGTCAAACTGTATCGCTAGTTAAGTCATAAATGTTAGTTATTAGGGGGATTTTCTTAAATATCTTTTTTTGGTTGTTTTTTCATGATGTATTATCTTTTTAATTTCTAGCTTCAGAGGAGTGATATAATCTGAGTGTAATTCAGTAAGAATTAGGAATTTGACCTAGTTTTTACAACATTAAAATAAGAGATGGCAATTCAACATCAAGTTCAAGGTACATCTCATCATAACGCCTTCTTGAAGCCATCGACAGTTAAATCGTGGTTTTGAGATTTCAAACTATTGCCTCGAAACCGTTGCTTATTTGAAACCTTAAGTGCCCAGGCGCTCATCAATATGTCTGTATGCTCATCCCTTATTTGAGACAGATTGATTGAGACCCCTGGCTCAAGCTCATAAGTGTGCAACAAATGAAAGTGAAAAAAAAATCTTAAAAAATATACTTTTCTTTTTGGGTAATTTCTCAATTGCAATTGGAAAAATATAGGTCTTCAGGAACATGCACTAAACATTTTATGATATAGCTATGCTTATTTCTCAGGAAATCATATCCTGAAAATGTCATGTAAAATCTTATATATCCTGGTTGTCACTAATCTTCAGTCAACACACTAGTCTGAGCTACTACAGAGAAACTGAGAGACAGGAAGTTAGTATAGACCTCTGCCAAGCCATAAAGAAAATGGGTCTGTGAAGATGAGGGGTATATCCTCTACTCCTCTACCATGCTATTCCCTGATATCTGATGGCCTTCAGAGACCTATCTCCATCCTACCGTAAATTAACAGTAGTGTGTTCCAGTATGCTACACAGGGGAGATTTCTAACCATTTCTGGGTCACCAAATATGATGCATTCGTGCATCATGTCAATTGATCGTCATGATGCATGGATGCAGCACTGTTATCCAGGTCACCAGGCCTGCATTTATGATGTGTGAATGCATCAGGGACCATTTTAAGGGTTGACCCTTTAAGGAACTCACCAAGGCTGCATCCTTGCATCATACCAACCCCTGTGTTGCTTTTACACTACTTGCGGGTTGGTTTGATGCACCAATGCAGCAGTTTTAGTGAATAGACTTGTTACCACCACACTGTTGCAAAATGAGCTTGAACCAGGGTTCTTATCCGGATTCTTATCCAACCCTTAAAGGGCTAGTCATTAACTCTTACCCATTACATAGTATACAAGTTGGCAGAGTACTTGTAGTTGAAGGGAACTATCATTCTTAACAATTATATATAGCTAGATGTATCCCACCACCAAATGAGGAGTACGAACACTGATACTGCGCTGCAGCCAAATTTGAAAAGCAGAATCATTTCACCCTTGACACCAGGGAAAGGTCTTTATAGCCAACATCATTATGTTATGGGGCAAAGGATACATCTATTCATCGGCCCGTAAATGTTTTTCTTTCTGCTTAACCCTGACGAAACCAGTAAAAATCAAATACATATTTGAGTCTGAAAATGTGACTTCTCATCTATTTTGTGACACAATCAAAACGCATATTTACCTGCAACTCTGCTCTGTTAAACTCTCAAGACTTCGGTTAATGGCTGCTAGCGACTCGCTGGGTTTGGGTCTTATAAGATCAAAATCCACATGCTCTATATCCAAAGCCTTCATTTCGACACCATCATACACACACGTAGACACCTCTTCTGCTTGTTTTACAGGGTCAATTTTGGCTACAGTAGACTCCAAGGATGCTGGCTGGTCAGTTTGTATTACTTTCTGTTTTTGGTCCTCATCTGTAGTGGTTTTATTACTAGCATTGTTGTTGTTATCACTACCACTTTTAGCTTGCTGCTCCCCACATATGGGCTCTGAGCAGGGGGTTGGGGGAGGTGGGGAGGTTGGGGGAGGTGGTGGGGGTTGGGATGAGGGTACTTCCAAATCATCACCAGTCCGAGGTTTACTACTACTATTACTATTTAGCACTTTTTTAGAGTTCAATTCCCTTTCTCCATTTACTGTTGGTTCTGTCACTAATGAGTCTTTGTTTTGCGTAGCATTTTCTATTAACATGGCATTTGCCCTTCGCCTCCGAATCTGTTTAGATGATACCTGAGTTTCCCCCTCCTCCCCCTCACCCACCCCATTAATCGGGGATGCCGGTGGCGAAGGACTGCGTCTACGCCTACGTCGAATAGGCGACGTTGAGAAGGCCAATATGTCATTTTCACTTGCATATCCATTGGTTCCTAGGTTCTCCTGTGATTGGCTGACAGACCTGGTCAAGTTAGTACTGTTATTTGAAGATACCAGGTCTTCCTCAGTTGGCCTGGTTCGCCTGCGCCGGCCAGTAGGAGCGCTTTCATCGTTTATCTGATCCATGGCTTCACCGATCTGCATGGCACCCAATGTTCGGCGTCTTGCAGCGCGTTCCCTCCGGCTCGCTCGTCGTTCTTCCTTAGTGGCAAATGACAGTGGAGCAGGACGCTCAGCCTACAATGGTGGATACAAACATTGTAATTACTTAGATCTCATGTAAACTCTTTTTTTAGAATTTTGGGGTGAATGAAATCAGAACTAGATTGTAGACTCGTTTTGATTATGGTGCAATTCAAAAGAGGGATGAACAAGTGAAACTTATCCATTCCAACCAATTACAAACTTTTGATTGCCCTCAGCCTTCAGGTAATATTGCTTAAGTTTGAGAATAAAACTGTTAAATACCATAGGTATTGATTTATACATGTATTGTAATGTATGCCACCTTTTGCAGTTACAATTTATATACCATAATTATAAAAGGAGTTTCTGTACTAAACAAGGATTTTGTTATATAAGTCTCTATAAATATTTATAAAGCAGAACTGGAACTTCAATATAAATTGCTTTACAAACTGAAATTGGATAAGATTGTTCTCTAAAGACATGGAATTTGGCTTTTACCTCAGACTTGGCTGCGAGTTTCTCTATTAATTAGAACTTGCCTATCAGTTTCTAAGCTAAACTGAAACTAGGCGTTGAGGTCTAATAGCCTGAAATTTAGCTATTAGTTTCTCTACTAACCTGAAACTTGGCAATAAGTTTGTCCTTGACATCGCTCATGTCATATGTGTCATCATTAAGGTCGCCTTGGTTCATGTCTACCAGCTCAATCAGCTTCTTGCGAGGAATATGGCTCGTGGTGGATACCATCTTCTTTGCCTCCCGCACCACCGTCTCATCAGCCCACCTGGAGGAAAAAGGTTAATTTGTATTGTTATGAATGAAACTGTGGATAAGTCCATTGCCTTTGAAGCTTTAACAGATAGGGGCTGATGGTGTGACAGTACATCATGCCAATCGATCAGCATCTAGCCCCAAGCCTAAATGGAGTAAAATTGCCAAGGCAACTTGCCTGCATAAATCCACTGCTGTATTGTTACAAACAATGGACATGATTAAGCACAACATTATCGGTCAATGTAGGCATACAAAGTAGCAGGACGTCTTACAGCTTAATTTTGATTTGTTTCCAACATTCAAGAAAGCAGTGCCTGTGAGTTACTTGTGCTGTTTCCTTTCCAAAATGGAGCCTGCTTCCAACAACACTTAGTATACGCACTATAAAAGTGACAGCCTTAACATGGACAAGAAAACCCTTCATTCACTTTAAGATTATCTGCACAAGTAATGCCATGATTGTTCTATCGCTGATAATTCAGATTCTATTGCAAACACAGCCTACATTTCTTCCTTAGGAAATTGTGGGAAAACCCATAGTCTCTCAAATCAAAACTTGTAGCAGGGATCAAATGGGCATCACTTCAAACTGGTCCCACATTCTATTTATGATATTTGCATTCTTCCTTTTCACTTCCGGTCTGGGAAAAATATTGAATTCTATCTTGCTTATTCTACCAATAACCCTGGTATGATCAGCATTGATAAACTCTTTTTATGCAGTTAACAGTTGAGAGTTGTGTGTAAATGCTTGTAATAACTACCAGTATAAGCTATTGTGTACATGAGACAAATAAAATTCAAAATATAGATTATTGATTCTGTTTATTCAACCCTCTCTTTCACTGCTACAAAATGTTATCAGTTACTTTGATTTCAGTAGCTTTCAGTAGATAGGCAGATTTTCACACATAATTTGAAGCTTGAATAGGCTAAAAATAGCGTCATTTCTCTTACCTGTACAGATGGACCGAGTCCTCGAACACAGCGGAGCCGACGATAGACTCAATATGTCCTGCATCAAGCAATTTCTGTGCAAACTTGATGGCAGAGAGTCGAGTGGCAAACTTGCTCTCATCATGGTCCATTAAGGTCCCAACCAGCACAGAACCCTTAAAGACATTCTTGTATGACCGGTCCTTCTGTCTTCTTAACACATCCATCTGTAGGGGAGCGAGAGAAGGATATGGTCGTTAGATATTGTACACTGTAAAAAATAACTGTTGAATCTACACGGGATCCTTGTAAAACTGAACTGTCAACCACCGTAATTATACAACAGGGATCCCCTGTAATTTTCCAAGAAGCTCCAGGTGGCAGTGAGGTGGTACAAGGAATCTCTATAAAAGTAACGGCATCTCTGTGAAAATAACAACGGATCTCTGGCAACTTTGGGACAAGGATTCCTTCATTTCTTTAGACGATATGTGTATGAGACAATTTGGTATATGAATCACAAAATGTAAGATACCTCTTAAAGGTTACATGTGAGCAAATGTGACAGGATCTGGGAAAAGGGACCTTATTTCAGGGGGAATAAGGTCCCTTTTCCCAGTGCAGGTCACACATGCATTCAGGCATCATGACTACAAATTTCATGTTTTTGGCTAGGTTCCATTGAGACATTTCCCAGTTGACATGTGCATCAATTTTGATTCAGCGTTGAATCAGTGTTTGCAATATGTGCATATCAAGAGTTGATTCAGGGTTGAAATATGTTTGAAATTGAAAGTTGGCACAACATAATCAAATCAACTGTGATTTAACAAGTTGTTAGGTGATTCTTATTTGGCATGTCAAGGTTGAATTAACATTTAAATTCATAATACTGATTCAACAATGGCAAAATCATGTTGAATTAACCTTGAATTGAGAACAAGATTTTAACATTGACATGTCAACTTTTGATCTGCTGTTGAAATGGTGTTGGTTGACAAAACTGAAACAGAATGAATGAAAAAAGTATTGAAGACAGATTGCTCAACACTGTCAACAGGTTGTTCACAATGATTTAATGTTATGTGCCTCCTGGACTGGAGGCTGTCTTCTTAAAATTCATCATAATCTACAAATGTTATCAAGGATCGCAGAAACACCCATGCAATTATTGTTTCAGATGGCATTTCTCAATGATGATAATCTGTATTTTCAAAAATGCCATTTTGAGAAATTTGATAATTTGAATGGTCCATGTAGCCCACAAGAGGTTACAAAGTCTCCACCTGACATTTCCAGGACAGATTGTGACATGTGCTTTGAGTATGCATAAAGTCTTCTCTGAATTAGCATTTTGTTATGCAGAAGCCATCATTTCTGCCTGTTCACAATGTTGGAAGCCCTTGTTGTCTGGTTTTGGGGACATTCAGCAAAAACTTCATGAATATGTGGTGCAAATAGGCAAGGACATGAATAAATCAGACACATTTTGTCCCCTATTCATCATTTAACCAAACACTTAGTGACAGAATGATTAAATGTCGATGTGAACCTGGCAATGTGCTTTATCCTATCAATTAAACACATTGCACAGCTAAGTTCAAACATTAGAAAAACATCATTCTTTATGACTGGGGAAGTAAAAACCACAACTGCTGTGGTCCGTTTACGTATTCCGCCTCTTACCACTTTCAATACGCTTGGCTCTTAGGCAGTATAATATGCCCTTTATTCAAGATTCACAGGGTATACCCTGCAATGCAATGCAATGCAGGCTGCATCTGTCTGATTATATGAGACTGGACCTTATCCGTATTGGCTTCTTTAGCCGCTGTGATCTCAGATAAAGAGTGAGTCTCGAATAAGCACTGGTTAATATGCCTGGGTTGACCTGGGTAGCATAGGCATATACATGACTTGTATTGTCCAAACGGTGTGGCCATTATCAGAGCTTGTTAGCAGTGAGTTATCACCGGTAAGAGCTATCAGGTGGGTACCGGTTCCCACCCCCCCCCCCGAGAAGCCCAAAAAGTATTTTTGGAATTATTATCTTGCAAGGTGACTATATATGTAAAATACATTTAGTCCTTAGTCAAGGTCTATCTGATTACTTTCAAATGCCTCTACCCCTAAAACGTGACAATACGGTCTGCCCACCCTTGCAGACATTGAAGTCTTTTCACTCCCATTATGGGCCCAAAGGTAAAACGGCATGGACAACAACATAACTGGGTCAGCTCTCAATACCATCCATTTACATACACGCAGGTAAGGCTTACTTTTTATGTTAACCCTTTAAGGACCGTTTAGTGTACCTATGTTAACCATTTAAGGACTGTTTAGTGTACCAATGCCCTTTACATGAATGTATCCCAGAGGCATATTGCAATATCTCTCACTAGAACAAAGGCTTTTTCAAGAAACTTATGACCATAGTGACCTGACTCAGAACAGGCAATGCTACGACTACTCTATCAAAGTCTATATGTACATATAGAGTCTTATCTTAAGAGGGAATGTCTTAAGAGGGAGAGTCTTATCTTAAGAGGGAATGTTCTCCTGATTGTGATGGTTTATGATGAAGAAATAATATGTACATATGAATGATATTATATATGCCTCTAGCTGGAGACGACTGGGAATACAAGATGTATCGTTGACATGTTGATATTGGCTGAATAAAGTTTAAAGTTTGTTCAAAAAAAATGTCTGACGAAAGCATGTCTCCTCAGGAAATCTTAAATGAATTTTCAGACCATAAATTTTATTGAAGTAAGTCCCTGGTCTGCTTTCCAGACTGCTTTCATACATCGTGCATACCTCATAGAGTTAATACACCCCGATTATCTGTATCATTGCAGTGCTGGGGAATAGACTCACCACAACTGCATTGGTGCATCATGATGACCAAGGATCATGAACCTAGAGGCATCATGGGGCTCTCAAAGGGTCAAAAGGGACACCAAATTGTGTGACGGCACATTGGTTCTGGTTGAGTGCCTTGGTTGAAAACAACACATTTTAATATCACCGCATTGACATACCTCTCTCACCCTGTAGGTATAATGTGGACCAACTCCCCATTTCTCTTTTAAAACCTGTGAGGGCAGCTGATGCAGGAGTGCATCATGCCCATTGGTTGGCATGATGCACCAATGGAGTGCTGGCTAGTCAGCTCGCCAACACTTTATTGGTGCATCATGCCAAACCAACAGGGATTTATCAGCCCCATAGGGTTGACATGATGCATGGATGCAGCCCTGGGGGTTTCTCTACCAGGGCTGCATTCACGCATCGTGATGACCAGTGGGCATTATTTTATGTGAATAATTTCTTCCCATAGAGATAGCATTGCAGGGCCGATCCGCACACCCCCAGTGGCGTAACGTGTGCCGATCCACCACAGCGGCCGTTCCAGTACCGTAGCCTCGTTCTGGCTGCGTGTAAACATTCAAAATGGCGGACCGACGCTCGTGCGGTGAACTACGGTAATGGATTTTGCTAATTTTCAGTTAATTAAACCCTCTAAAAACATAAAATAAGTATAGAACTAAACTCCCCTGGTGTCCTCGGTGGCCGATCCACTCCCTCGTGGTGGATCGGACACCTCGTACACCATGGTCGTTTAGTCCTATCTATTTATGCATTAATATATTCAAGGCGCTTAAAAGGATACAGCTACAAGGGTGGCGTGGTGTCTGAAGAATTCCGTTATTTTGCTTTTGTAATGCACCAATGCGCTGGTGAGTCCACAAACCCACTTTGCATTATTGCATCATGCTGACCCTCCCAGAGTATGCCATTTGTGCTTACAAGATGCATCAAATGCAGTCCTGGTGAGTTACTCACCAGGACTGCACTCATGAGTCATGCATGCTGACAAACGAGTTTATATATTAAAGTGTCCCGTTACCCAGAGGGAGTTGAAAGTATGCTATGATTAACTTGTGTCCTTGCCAGACTTAGGCTGGAATGATTCTTGAATATGATAATGACAGGGTGTGGAATTTCATAACGGGACCTTGAAATAGGTCTTGCTTCAAAATGCTTTATCATCTGCAATATCCAATCTAAATTTGAAGCTACAGCTTATTTGAGAAACACCTGGGATAGAGAATATGATCATGAGAAAAGCTTGTAGCGATACTGTTTTGGTAGAAAAAAGTTAAAAGATCAATTCTAACTCTTGCTTTTTCTCTACCCTGGCCTTTATAATATAGCCACATAAAAAGGCAGGGCCAATTTCTCAGCACATTTGGGCCAGGGTAAACATCAATAAATATCCTGGCACCAGAGCAATACAAGTTTACAACTGGTTGGGTCCAATCTAAAGACACTATCAATTTTATCAAATGCTTTGCCAAAATCCATTGAACCTAGATCTAGGACAGATCTTTGTGGGAGTGGAAGATAAAAAAACAACATATAACTACACTATGGCCTCCTAGGATACCAAGTAGGGGGGTCGTTGTGGCCATCATCCCATCTGCAAACTCATAACAATGAAATATACCAATGTTTGGGCAAGTAACTCGCCAGCCGCTACAATATGACGCACTTACGTTGGTCTGGCAAGCTATTCATAAAAAAAGGCAGCAAATATATATCATACAGATAATTCAGAAATTTGGTGAATATTCTTGATTTTTTTTTGTGAGATGATTGAATTTCCAGGAAGGTTCCATGGGTTTACAGATGAGGTGCACTTCTAAAATAAATACTTTTTAGACTTCAATCCTGGCCAGACATTCAGTCTGGCGAGTTTTCAAGAGAAAAAAAATTAGTGAAATGGATTTTCCCTCTCTTTGCTATTGTGAATTACCATCCTGGACATCCTAAGGGCAGAGGGGCTAAGAGTCTAAAGTAAAGAGGTGAATACTCCAAGTTCTCTCATTATGCTATAAATTTCAGGGATACCTACACAGTCCTTAGCTACTACATTCACCCAAGTCTGAATGGAGTTATAAAAGGCTCATTTACCCCCCCCCCCCTACAAGGTCAGCTGCAGCCCTGCTTGGTCAGGACCAGAAAACTGAAACAGACAGAGATAAATATGTCTGTGTGTTTAACCCTTTAAGAAAAACATGGTGTTGCCAGCTTGGTGTGTTAAAGTCCTCAAATCGATTGCAGCCCTGTTGCTTTCTCTCACCGGGATTGCATCCATGCATCACGCTGACCATACAGGGTTTACACATCACCAAAGGGGCAGGATGATGCATTAATGCAGCCCTGGGGAGTAAACCTCACCAGGGCTGCATTTCAGGGACCATGAGCATCATGTTCTTAAGCGCTATGCTGAGTTAAGGGGTAGTGGAACACGTGCAAGGTACAAAGAGTCTATGTTGAATGCATGAGGGGAGAGGGAGAATGGACCAGGGTGGGGCGTGATGTGTGTGTGTGGGTATATAGCTCACTATAACAAAGATCTCCTGTACACTTCGATACACATCTACAGTCTAGTCTTTAACCATTTAACAACCGCTGATGCATCAGTGCATCAGCCAATTGTCGGTACGATGCATGAACGCAGCCCTGGTGAGTAACTTGCCAAGGCTACATTTATGCATCATGCTGACCCTATGGGGTCATTGCACTCCCAGAGGGTCGACATGATGTGCCAATGAAGTGCTGTTTGTCAACACTTCATTTGAGCACAAGAAGTCATAAAGGGGTTAGGGGTTTAACCCATTAATGGCTACAAGAGCCGAGTGTTTTAATATATTTTGCCTTTCAGTTGCCATGATGTATGAACAAATGCAGCCCTGGTGAGTAACTTGACAGGGCTGCATTGCTGACCTTACCGCTGGGACAATTCTCGCCCAGAGGGCTAGCAAGCTGCACCAATACTAGGCTTTCCAGCACTGCATTGGTGCACCATAATGACAAGAGAATGTGGATGTCACCATCGAAGGGCTAGGGTATGGTCGGTTAGCATTGAGAATAAGATGTAGGGAGAGGGTCATAGTATACAAATTTATGGCCCCTTGAAACATGTGTTATGTGCCTTATTTGTAGAGAAAGCTAGATCTCCAGGTGTCCAGCAGTATAAAACTAGGATATTGTCATCCCCTTTTCAATTTAGACAAAAATCAGAGGTCAGACTTTCCTTTTTTTGTCATTGGAGAGCGGCTGTAAAATTAAAATATAAATTACCTTGCTTTACGGTGAGACTGACTTTTCTTCATCACCCTCCTGATATCTGGTTTAAGAATGCAGCATACAATTAGCCAGTGTTTTATTCAAAGATGCAATTTCTCAAAGGCTTCAAGCTGGTAATTGTATTATTTTATCATTCTGATAATGTTTTATCATCCATGTCAAAGTTGGAAGTGTTTAACCTAATCCTCACTTCTTACTTGTGAGATTCTCTTCAATTGATTCTGGAAGGCAGTTCTCAAGAGAGTAGGACTCGACCCGTTCAAATCGTAGCAAGATCCCCAGTCTATACCAAAACTTTTTCCCTTCACAGGTCATTCGGTCCCGCAGATTTCAATATTCTGTAGGCCCTGAATAGCTCAAGAATACTATTGTTAGGAAAGAAAACAAGAATCATCTCGTTATTTTAATGTCAAAGTGATTGGAAGGTTAATTTCATTCAATTACTCCCAATTCTCCTTCTTTCTCAAATTCCGATCACGTGACACCTGCATACCTGCAGAAGTGACTGGATACCAACCCCCCCCCTTTCACACTCCATTCACTATCCCAGCCCTGACCACACGTAGCACCCCCTATCAGAGCGCCCCCACCGGACGGTCGGAAAACCACGTTAGTCACGGGTCACGCGACACATCGCGAGAACTGGGCATCTTTGTCACGCTAATTTGTGAAGGGCGTCCGTCACGGTCCTCAAACGGTACTCAGTAATTTGTGTAGGTGGCGTCCAGCTACAATGTGCTATAGTATGTCCAAAGGTTGATACTCAGAAAATGATCCTCTTTAAAGAGCACAAGTTATTTCATTTTTACACTCTTTCATTTTGTGGGATTTGTTGTCAAGTAAAGGATTTGCTGGACGGCGCAGCATGGCTGGGTAAAATTACATTCTCTATTAAACAATGTGAATACCCCTCCAGGAACACATGAACATACTATAGTCTGTATGTGGATGCCACATACTACATGCTTACAGCTATAAGCATGTAGACACAACATGTAGATATGTGTACTGATAAGCACTGATAAGGGGAAACATATGGTATACACAGCTCTTAAATCTATGGTATGATGGAGGACTATGTGGGAAAGTGCCATAGCCAGTTAGTACTATTAAAGTAACCCTATCAGTTTCATGTATAGCTGAATAAAGTACCGTAACTCTGGGAACTCTTGACTTTGCAAGTTAGATTTAATCAGGTGAATAGGCAAACAAGAGAAAGAGATCTGTAGCCAAATACCATTTCCTCCCCCTCCCTTAATCTCTCAGTCAATATGAAAACTCGCGGAACACAAGTTTTTTGGAGTTGCTTGCCGTGTAGCGGCCGGGAGTGCAGGGACCGTAGCAACTCCATTATGTTTTCGATTTGTCAGTGATGTCACAGTCACCTTGTGATGTCATACGTCGGCTGTGACATCACACGTCGGCCGCAGAGTGGCAACTCCTATCCGTGGCCCTTGCCACATTTTTCTTGTTGCTGGCAAAATTGCTGCCGGGCCTACAGACATTGCCAGACTGCAGGACCGAACATCTTGCTGTACTCATGAAACCTTAGGCTACATTTTAGTTTTTACAGCTCCCAAGGTGGACCATCATTAGGGATTTTTCAGCCTAAATTAAATGCATTACTATTTGTTTAGATTCAACGAGTTGACTGATTAAAATAATGAGATACTTCTTGTTTTCTTTACTAACAATGATATTCTTGAGGTGTTTAGTCCTGCCAAGATCAATCTGGGTCTGCAGAATAATGAAATCTGCAGGACCGAATGGCCTGTGAGGGGAAAACGTTTTCGTATAGACTGCTCTTTCTCTATGTATCTCTTTCACTCACTCTCTCTGTCTCTGTCTGTCTGTCTCTGTCTGTCTCTGTCTCTGTCTCTGTCTCTCTCCCCATTTCTGCTTTAGCTGTTGGCTGTCCCTCTCTTTCGACCCATCTTTTCCTCCTCTCTTTTCGCTTCTTTTACTATAGCTGTTTTCAAACCCTTTCCATTTTTCTTTAAATATTTGGCTCATTCAGATTGTTGGGTAGATCTAGCACATGTTTGTATACATGAGCAGCAAACCTACATAGTACTAACACCTTTCCCCCACATACCCAAATTCTGAGAATGAGTATACATGTAATATGATCTGGGCCTCTTCGCAGTAGGTGGGTTTGGAGGTGAAAGTTGAAAAAGGCTGTAGTGGGTTCAGAGGTTGTAAACCAACACCATCATTGAACCAACATCACGAATCTAGGTGATGATATTTTGGATCATTTGAAGGCACCCCTGCTGGTGAGCTTTGTACATACTCCCTGCCTTTGACCCATTAGCCCTTTAGTGTAAGGGCTATAGATGCAAGAATGAAGTGCTGGTGAGTCTGATCGCTGGTACGTCATTGGTGCATCATTGTAACAGCAACATATAAATGCAGTCCTGGCAAATATACCCTCCAGCGCTGCAGTAATGCAACACACTGATGCATTATAATGGACACAATGTATGAATGCACCATTGCCCTTTGAAGGGTTAATGGCCGCATGGTACTTTGCAATCTCGTCCGGTCGGCATTCTAGGGAATACCTCTCTCGTGTCTGGGGATTATGGTCCCCATTTTCTGGGGAAGATTACTATGTGAGGTACCGGCCTACAAATAAGAACCACAGCAACCAGCTTTACCAAGCATCCCTGTAAGCCAGCGACGACTAATGCCATAGTGGTCGTGTTGGGGCCAGCTTGGGTACTTTGATGCATTGCGTCATGTTTTTTTCTTTATGATGCATTTATCAATGCAGCCATGTTGCCTCTGTTCCTCAGGTCTGAATAGCTCTGAATGCATAGAGCATTTCAGGCTCTTCTTGGACATTACTATGTACAAAAAAGTGTTGTCACTTGCTAAGAAGAGCACTGCATTACTGCATTATGACTAAACACTTGAGGCATCATGTCATCCCTAAGAGTCTTTATTGTTGTTTTCCTTTTCTTTCATTTTGACTTTGAAGGTGCCAGGGTCTCAAATTAGTGCCAATATTTACTAATGACCAAAGGTAAAGGGATACTTAGAAAAAAAAACACGAGTATTCAGATAAGTGCCCCTCTGAAAAACGCACACGGGTTACAAAATTATTGGAATATACAATCACCCATTTACAGGGCCACGACAGTGAGTATGAAAGCAGAGTATAGGGCTTAGTATGGACGTCCTGTGTGTCCACCATTTTGAATTTTGCTGGTTGAGGTAAACCCCACTGATAAGACTTACCATGATGGGTACCTTGTCCCTGGGTAACACCCACTTCTAGGGACATGCTGATCCGATGTTATCAGTTCTTATCAGTGCATGTCGCCAGAACCAGCTCCAGACCGCTTCCAGCCAATAGGTTATATACACCGTTTATCCCAGTTGCAAGCCATAAGGACATGCTAATTATACAGTGGTGTGTGCTGAAAAGGTATAGGCCTATTTAAAACTTTGAAAGCTGCACAGTGGATCATGCCTTAATATTTCATGATGCGGCAATGCAGTACTCGCCCATGCCACATGGGTTAAGGGAGTGTATCGACCCTCCAGGGTCTGCATGATGCATGAATGCATCACTGGAGAATTATACACCAAGGCTGCATTCATGAACCATGACAAGCAGTGAGAGTGTAGAAGTAAAGCGTGGTGCGGACCCTAAAGAGTTAACTGTTCAACAGCCATGGATGCATACTCCATCATATTAACCCTACCTGTGTGATACCCTCATGGAGGGTTGGCAAGATGCATCAATGGAGTGCTGACTCACCGGTACTGCATTGGTGCATTGCGACGATTATAATGGACATGATGCACTGATGCTGGGAAGTCTGCTCTGAGATGTAAAATAACCCTCAATTACCATCACCCATACCTGTACCCATCCCCCTCAGCCTGAGGAGCCTTCTGATAGTGAAATCGACTGTGCACTGGGCTAGCAGGAAAGGTTTGATGAAAAGAAGACCTGCACGGTATAGCTAAAGGATGTATACAGCCAGTAGAATATTATGTGTATTTCTTTTTTCCTAAAATGTAATCTACATGTTTTGGATTATCATCTGTCTGTCATCTGTAGATTTTCACTGTTACTGACTGTAATATACAAATATGTAGTTGTCTGCTAATTGTGAGTTCAATCGCTGAGTGTCCATCTTCCCCCAGTTCCCACTCCCTATCTCCCCTGATTCTTTCTCCTTTCTCGCTCCCTGAGACCAACTCCGTTACCTCTCTGTCTGGCTGTCTCTGTCTAGCTGTCTCTGTCTGTCTGTCTCTTTCTTTCTCTCTTTCTCTCTCTCTCTCTCTCTCTCTCTCTCTCTCTCTCATTCTCTCTCTCTATTTATCTATCTATCTATCTAGCTCTCTCTTCTCTTTAAACTCCGTGACCCATCCTTACAAAATTGTTCGGTAGGTTGTTTGGGGGAAGTATATACAAAAAAAATTGACCACTCAAGAGGGGGGCCCAGATTTTTTTAGCCTGTCTGTGCAAAACCCATCAGCCCCCCCCCCCGTTGGTAAAAAATGATCACTCTATCTATGTATCTATCTATCTATCTCTATCTATCTATCTAGCTCTCTCTCTTCTCTTTAAACTCTGTGACCCATCCTTACAAAATAGTTCGGAAGTCGCACATATAAAATGTTTAGTTATTGGCATATTCATTTACAGCTCATCCAGAGCTTTCATTTGGTATATAACACTTGCATATTTGAACCAGGTGGTCCTCTACAGATCTTTTGTCAGTAGATTTAATTGAATCAATTAAAAGTTGATTAAACTGAGATAATTGACATATTAAAGATATACTAATTTATTAATCCTATATAATTCATATGTAATTCTATATAACCATGAAAACTATAGCCATGTCTTTTAGGTATTTGGGGCTTGAATTCTGATATTTTTGACACTATACCCATATATGGGCGTCTAAATGTGCGACTTCAGCACAACTTTGTTAGGATGGGTATATACTTCCCCCAAACAACCTACAGTGATATATAACACAAATCCAGCATTAAATATACACTGCTAGGACGACAAAGACTACTATAGAGTACTACTTGGCTACATTCCCAAAGATGACTTGTTTTTCTCCTTGGTAGATTTTCTGGGTCGTTCTCTAATATGCACCCTTTCTCTGGGAAAAGGAAGAAGAAAGATGTATAGAAATATAGGCTACACTCTATGGTAAAGAGTCATGCCGGCCCAGACATCATAACTAAGGCAAAGGTATATGCATAAAGACTCTAGTCTACACAGAGACATCTATAGACAGTTTAGACAAAGGTAAAGGTATGATACAGAACAGATTGTATGGCTGAACATGAGATGTAGAATCACACTTTTAAATAATGCATTATGCCCTAGTGTTATTATAATGCGAGATTGTCTCGCTAGCACTGCATCGGTGCATCATGGCGACCAAAGAACATGATACTGAAGGCATCATGCTGCCCTATAGTCTAGACCCTTCAAATGCAACTAATGCAGGAGTGCATCATGCCTTTTTGTCTCCAGGGATGTATCAATTGCGTAGGGTCAGCATGATGCTTGAATACAGAATGGTGGGTTAATCGACATTCATGTACCAAGCGATGGACAATATCTATCAATACATTTGTGTCCTTTAAAAAACTAAATGGTTAAAAAAGTGGGCCGGTTCAACAAGTTTGACTTCAACCATTGGCTGCATACACAGCCGGTGATTGCTGTGAAGGCAGGGTTGTGGCTGTTGCCATGGCGACTTGGTCTTGCCAAGTTTTATTCCTCAAAGGTATGCTAGGAATGGGACTTTATATGCTTTTATATGCAGACGTGGACAAAAAATATACACCTTGAGTCAGATGAATTATCTTTGGTCTAGATGGCATAGTCAAATAATGAAACACTATGCGAAAGAGAGAGAGAGAGAGAGAGAGAGACAGAGAGAGAGAGAGAGACAGAGACAGACAGACAGACAGACAGACAGACAGAAACAGACAGAGAGGCAGAGAGAGACAGAGATAGATAGACAGACATACAGACAGACGGACAGAGACAGACCATCTCTCATGTACACATCATTTTAACAGATATTTTTCTTATGAGAGAATACCACAGTCAAGGATGTTTTGTGATACCAGTATGCATCGTACCATTGACGTAAGCCTGTATAATTGTATGGCACAAGAACCATTCGCTCGTTTGTACTATGTAAAAGAAACCATAGTTATACTTTTTTTAGCAATGCATATAAACATTACTCTGCCTAGATCTAAGATGAAAGACCTATGAATTGATTAAAGGCTTATGATGACATATTACTTACAGAAAAAGACATTTTGTCATGTTACTTATCACCCTATTCTGACAACTCATTTTCCAAGTCTCTAACTACTTGTCAACAGTTAGGATAATTAATATAATCATAAAGGAATAGGAGAGGTATGTTAAATACTATTACTATTGTGACAGTGCCATTTTTTCAGATTTTTCCCTTCCACGTCCTAACCATCTAGAGTAAAGGTCATACTACATAATCCGTTCAAATAAGGGAGTAGTCATTTTTTAACAAAATGGGGGGGGTGGGAATTTTGAGGGGCGGGGTCAGAATCTTTTCGACCCCTTTGGCCAGGTGGGGTTCAGATTTTTTTGTTCGACCCCTTTGTAACTAGGTGGGGGTCAAAATAAGTTCTCTTGTTTTCAGCGAAAAAGCCAATATATGGGTTAAATCAGCCCTTCAGGGAGTCAAAGAAATTTTGACCTCTCAAGAGGGGGGGGCCAGTATTGTTTAGCCTGTCTGTGCCAAACCCATCAGCCCCCCCCCCCCTCCTGTTGATAAAAAATGATCACTCCCTAAATATACTCTAGATCTGCTCTATTTCAGCTCAGGATTTCTTAACCACTTGTTAACATAGGACGACTGTGGTAGGGTAGAAAAAGAAATAGTGAATAATAAATAGAACTTGCTAATCTGTTTTGGGTACCACAGGGTAAAAGATGTGACACGTGCTATAGAGCACTCATGGCCCAGGTAACCTACCGTAGGAGACTGTCAACATAGTGACAGTGTGTCTGAGTCGTCAATGGTTAAGCCTATGGAGAATGCATCTATTATCGCTCATATTTTTCATTGGCGAATAACTCCTCTCTTGGCGAGTTAAGCATTGCAGAATATCAGCAGGTCTTGAATAAGGATCCATATTAACCATAGAAAGGTATGAGAGACTGTAATTCTCCTCCATTTTGTTATAATCAAGTTGTTTCGATCATCTCGCTGTCCACCATTTTGGATTTTGGTTATCTCTGCGCATGCCCGACCCACTCCTTGCCGGAAGTTACATTTTCGGCAGAGAAACAATAGATTCTATCGATTTAACTTGAAATTAATGAGTTTTAGCATGTAATCCATGCATTTTGGGCAATTATAATCGATTTGACTGGAGAACACCCCCTCAATTTACTGTAAATTGAAAAAGAAAATGATCTTATGACGTGTTACTCTGTGCCCATACCCCAAGTCACCTTGCCGGAAGTACAATAAAAAAAGCAAACATGGTGGTCATGACCGGTCATCAACGGTCCTATCTAAATATAATCCTTCTCTTGCATTGTTCATTGTCATTTGAGGAGGAGTTTCAGCCCTTACCCGTTGTAAAAAGGGCGTCTTAATTTACCTTTTCCTATAGGACTCCATGTGCTATGTTTATCGTCAAAATGCTATTGTCCCATAGGCCTTAATGTTAATCCAATGAACGGTCCTCACCAGGCCAAAAATCTAAGGTAATTACAACTCTGTTTTTCATAAATAAATTTACATTCTTATTGGGAATTGTGCATGTGCAATGAAAGACTAGATCCTAATGAACATGTTTTCATGATTTTTTGTTAAATTACCCAGCAATTTATATGAGCAATTCCCATCTAAAGTTTCAATTCCCGATCGTCAGTTTTTGGCTGAAAAACCGTCGCCAATGACATAGGTGTACCTGGGCCAATGAATAGTGAGTATGACAAGGTCTTATTTAATCCACAAGAGTATAAAATGAATGCAAGAGTATAAAATGAATGTATCGCATCACCAAAGTATGATCCAATTCTGAATTTCAGTAGTGGCTGTGGTTATAATGTAAGGCAATATTTCTAAAGAAACATTATTTTTCAGGTGGCATCCACTCCAAACCTGATTCTTATCGACTTATATCATGCCTCACACCATATAAAGGGATTCTGTGAAATAGTCAAAGGTAGGGTATATATAATAATCCTGATTCCAGGCCTCGGTCATCGACCGAAGTGCCTCAGGCTTTTAAAACTCAGGGATACCTGAGTGCCTGTGGTAAATTAGACTAAAGAACTAGGGGTGGAAGTCTGGTGCCAACAAGGCTGCGGTTGTATGAAATGGAAAGCCATCATATATTGTATATCCTTTTATTATCAACATGGGAAAACACACAACTATAGACCACTCCAGGGTAGATCTGACGCATAAACAGTTTTAGTGTGACGCATGGCTATGTGAGGATGTATTGTCACGAAATCAGAGGTTTATGTTGAGCTGCTATTGCATGCACTTGCAGCATCATAGATGAGGTCATTTCCCCTGTGCCATAAGTTTATATATCTCCTATATTAAAGATATGCCTTGTTATATCTTTCGTGGCCTAATTCTGTCAGTGCTAAGGTATCAAACCATAGTATCCGTGAAATTATAGGGTTTATTTCTGGTGGTATAATCATCCAAATAACATAACCCCCCCCCCCCTAAAAAAGACAATTCTGCAAAACCTATTTCATTTCTGCTTCCTCCAATAGCGACTGAAATCCAAAGTATGTAAATTCAAACAAGGTATTGTAGATGTTTGTATCTAGTCTTTAAAAATGCAGGAAGCCCTCCACTTTTCATTGCTCAATCTCCAATATTCGATGCTCCAACATTGCAAGTCCAATTTCAAATCAAGAAATACCTTGAAACATGAAGAGTTTATGTTCAATTTTCTTCTAAAAGAGACTTAGGTACATACATAGTTCATAAATGTCATTCGTCCTTTTGGAAAAGGTTTTGGGTCCAGAATGGTCCTTAATTCCTGAGAGGGTGGTTCTGGGGAATCATCCAGCAGGAATGTTGGCTGGCCCCAAAAGAGAAGAGTTGTGGAATGTTGGAGGCACCAGCCATTCACAAGTCTGAGCTAAGCTCCAAGAGCGATTATACCAAGTTTGGCTCATGTACGACCTCAATTCATAAGCTGTGGTTATTGAGAGTTGGAGAAACTGGTGTAGGTGTCCTGTGGTCCTTTGCACGGACGGTGAGGTATCTTCACTAAAGATAGGTAGAAATGAAGATAACACTGAAGATAGCTCTGTGGATATCTTCAAAATTTCATTTCTATAGATGTTGGCATTATTTGTCATACATTTGCAGTAATGTGCTTGAAAAGATATGTTAGAGATAACTATTCTCAAGATATCTTTAAGTTTTCAAAGATATCTTCAGTTTCCTTTGGAAATGGCATTGGATTATCTTTACCATCTGAAGTTATCGTCACTGTCCGTGCAAAAGACCACAGGTATTCTGGCAGATAGAAGAGTAAGCTGGAGAGTGGTGATAAAAGTCTGAAGTGGGGGCAAAGACTTTGCATCAGGTGTAGAATTAACTTAATGCATAAAAGTGCACATAAATATCATCAGCATGAAACAAAAGATAAAAGAATACACGGTACCACCTCTTAACACTAATGTATACATGCTGGCATAATATGGCCAGATAGCGATTACATCTTCACATGAGGAAATACAGAAATATGCTTACTATGAGGTAGGATGGGTAAATGCTTTATAGGCCACGAGATCTTTACGTTATTTTCGCCTTTTAGTCGAGATGTAGTATACAGTGAGTAAGGGAGTGATCATTTTTTAACAACAGGGGGGGGGGGGCTCGTGGGTTTGAGAGGGGGGGTCAGAATTTTCAGTGGAAAACCCTGCGCATTACTTTAGGCTAAAAGAGGACACTCGCACGTTGACCCCTCTAGAGAGGGGGGGTCAACATTTTTTTCCACACTTGTTAAAAACTGATCACTCCCTAACATACCAGTGCTTTGTACACTGGTGTACACTGATGTACCATGTTCACTCTTTAGGACCAGTTCAGGGTCATCATGATGCATTTATAAAATACAGAACTGTCGACCTTCTCATCCGGGTTGCACCCATGCATTATAACATTTATACGTCAAACATTCTCTCACCATATATGCCACTCTTAAAGGTTTAAGAGGTATGAGAGGCAGTGTACTACACGTATAATGTCTTAGCCTACCAACACCAATAAAGTCTCTATAGTATAGCGTGCAGGGGTTACTATGGACCATAGACACTTTGCCCCTGGCTTTGATCCGATAGCCAAGTCTCTTGGCTGTTGGGTGGAACTTGTGGGGCTGTAGCCAATGCCAGGATGACACTCTAGGTCTACATATTTGAGTTGTGACGAAAACTTTCCTGGAGGATAGCTTGATGGATGTAGAGTCCAGATAATCAATGGCACTTTCCCTCCCCGCCCGTAGTGTTGGAATGTACTAAAAATGGCTCTCAGATTAAGTGGTTCTTGAATTTATAGCGTCAGATCAGGGGCACGGGAAGCAGTTTCAGAGTGGGCGGGACCAGGGGGGTTTTCTGCAATTTTTGACCTCCCTTTGCTTGACCTTTTGGTTTTGACCTTTTGAGGAGTTGGCCAAAAGTGGGGGGGGGGGACATGTCCCCCCTGCCCCCCCCTGCTTTCCACGCCCATGCAGATATAAAATTGTAAAGCTGAAAACTACCAGAACATCAATCCTGACGTCACAGATCATGTATCACCAAATATTTTAAGTGGGGTTTGCAAGGAAATTAATACAATCAGCTATAACTATGGCTATTTTTCAGCTAAAATTACTGGATCTAGTCTACGGCGGACTTCTATATCTCCACTTTTAGCTTCCCCTGTCTTTAGCTTCCCCTGTCTTTCTCACCCCCCCCCTCTCTCTCTCTCTCTCTCTCCCTCTCTCTCTCTCTCTCTCTCTCTCTCTCTGGGTGTTTTCTCTCCCACTCTCTCATATTAACAACGTGAATCTGTGGACAGACATTCCCCATAGGGGTGCGAGAAAACTATAAGCCATACTCCACATTTATCACATGACACGTGATCTCTCATTAACATGTCATTTTCATGTCTTAAGTCGGGAACCTTCAATGATGGAAATTCCTGCAGTAAATAATTATAATGATCGGAGCTGTGCCAGTTGCCTTTGGCCAGAGTCCAGTAAAGCCACTTCCAGATCGTCATAACCAGGTTTAATTCTGATCAATTAAATCTAATTGTCAACCTTACAAGGTTGGCTTAATCCTTTTCAGCTGCCATTCATTTTGTCATCATGATGCACCAACGCAGTGTAGGCGAGTTCCTCACCAGCACTGCATTTGGTGCATCATGCAGATCTTCAGAAATAAAGTGTATCAACCCTCTAGGAGCCACATGATGTATAAATACAGTCCTGGTGAGTAACTCGCCATGAATGCATCATGGAGACTATTATTGGCATGGAGCAGCCAGTATATATATATATATATATATATATATATATATATATATATATATATATATATATATAGGGTTAATTAAATTCCTTTCTATGCCTGAGTAGGAGTAGTGTTGATGGATGAGTTATGTTTAAGGTTACAGGTTTTGTACCTTATCTTCATCTAACCTGTAGTAAGTTAATTCTGTTATCTAAACAAGATCTTTCACTTTCTAATAAGTGAAAATAATGAAGAGAGGACCTGGTAATATCTATAAAGCTGCACCACTTTATTCATTTAAAATCAGCTATGATTTCAGCATTTTTGTTTAATTCATTTGTATCTTTCTTTTCGTTTCTGGAATAATCGTTAGTGTAGATTATGTGTACATAGAAAATAAGAAGTATGTCCCAAACAATTTTAGTGGGACACAATGACATATGCCTAAATTATTTGGCAACTGTCTACATAGTATGCTGTTTATGTCCACTGCTTTGTTCTACATGTACATACAAATAGAAAGTTTGGGTGTAGTTTCCATTGCTTTAATAGCTGCTATTACCTTACTTTCTTCCTGGACCATGAAAGACTTTAGAAAAAAAATGGGAAAAGGAAATGTAGATTGAATGAACTCCTAACATATTTGTATCAAATTATATCATTCCACAAGGGAGTGTCTCATGGAAAGTTTGACATAAATATATGATTGAGTTACCTTGTAGGAGCTGTGTATTTAGTTCTCGGCAAAGTTTAACCAGTTTGAGTTTCCAAGGTCGTTTAACATGTTTTGTATTTCCTTTATGTAGTGCAGTTTACACTCCCTTTTTTCTCTCGTACAGATCCACTATAAAGCAATTATCTCCTCTTTTTTTTTGTGTGTAGCATGCATACTAATCCTTTATGTCTAATCCCACTGTGGCAACTTTGTAAATGAGTCAATTATCTAGATGGCAGTAAAAGCTGTACCAATATCTGGCACAAAGTGAACATTATACCCTTATAATTTACCCTTAAACATAGGGCTTGAATAAAAGGGATTTTGTGTTAAATTCCTTCCTCCATGGCGTCCAATGTGACCATGTACATGTATCCTTGACCAACTGTTGACTGAATATCATAGTATATATCAACATAGACTGAGATTACTCAACGATAAAAACGGCAAATGCTATAGGCCCCTAGTAAAATCCTCAATTGAAGCAGAAGCACACAGATATAATATCACACCGTGTCTTAATCCTTAAGCTGAGTGAGACCAGTAACACTCCATCTGTAGTAGGTGTACACCTCCACACTGGAGTGAGACATCACACTTGTCACCCAGTGTGTCTCACAGCTCTCAGTGCGTCTCACAGCTCTCCAGAGCCTACACACTGCCTCACTGCAGCAGCATCCGCGGCTCTGGAGGCACCGACGGCTTGCACCTACACACAATACCACAGCGTCACCAGGCGTGTCACAGAATTGGCCAACTGTAAAAAACCTAAATATAAGGCGCTTCTGTTCAGGTAATTTCAGGGGGTTGCTGCGGCTTATTGGGTCTTCAGGAATCCAGGATGTGGTTCTTGTTTTATAAGACGCACCCAAAGTTTAGGCACGATCGACGGGGCGCACCTGGAGCCAAATTTTGGTTAATCCAGTGCTGTTCTCTAGTGCAATATCCTCGCATATAAGGTGCACCCTATAGGTTCTATAAGGTACAGCAAGGTTTAGGGTCTATGATCGCGCTTACACCTCGCCTTACACGTGGGGGGGGGGGGGTATTGATATAGACTATTGGGAGGAATGCAAACCTTTTCAGAGCCCAGGTGTGGATTATAACATTGTAAAATTTGAGGTTCTAGATGCGGCTTATGAGCGGGGTTTTACGGGAGAAGTACGCAGCCTGCCAGATGCCAAATCCATTATCTACCCTTCCCACAGGCGGAAGGAAACCTGTGATTGGTGAGTGTAGGTGCTTAGTAGTTACATATTAATAGGACAAGTCTCTACTAATCTCCAAACAGCTGCTTTGAGCCTGTGACCCCTCCCCTCTCCTCCCCATCTGGCATCCAGTCACAGTGCGTAAGGTGCCTCCTTTTGGTTCTGACGTCTTTAGGACAGTCCAAAGTCCAGACCACTGCTACCTACCGTAAAACCATGTATATAAGCCCCACCTGGACTCTGGCAGAAGGATATAAGCCGCACATGAGGCCTAAAAATGTCCCCATCCCTTACTATAGTCTAAGTATGGAAAACCCCGCGTGTGGCCTGCGCCCTTACTTAAAGAGGTTCTATAAGCTGATAAAGAGCAGTACCGGTATGTCCCTGAAAAGGTCAATAGGCCACGTCTTTATGTGCAGGCTTTTACGGTAGGCATCGTATTTTAACCCTTGCAATAATTGATATTTCATGCACTCCCAAATGATCGTCATGATACATCGATGCAACGTTGTTGGATCAACTTGCCAGAGCTGCATTGATGCATCATGACAGCATAGGAACACGAACCTGGAGGTATTATAAGGCCCTTAAGGTTTAAACATTCAGTTGGTTGCATGATAACAAATTAGTACTGAGCCAAGGCCTAAAGCTAGTCAGCCAGCCCGGACGCAGCGGAATGCCACATAGATCTAATTCTCTTATTATCGCTCAGGATTTCCTCAGGGCACAAACCCGGGGACACAAAGCGCCAACATGTTCGATCATGAGAGTAGGACAGTCAAGGATGAGGTCTTTAATTTAAAATCAACTGTCTATAGATCTAGCTATTCATGGATATACAACTTCACTGAAAAAAAAATCTTACTCACTTGGGTCTTGATCCAGACTCAGGCAATGTCACCAAAATAAGACTAAGTATACATGATTTGAGACTCAGCCTGATCCTGGGGTGATACTCTGGCAGATCCTGAGGCTGATCCTGGGGTGATACTCTGGCAGATCCTGAGGCTGATCCTGGGGTTATACTCTGGCAGATCCTGAGGCTGATCCTGGGGTTATACTCTGGCTCTGCCTCAGTATCATCCCATGCCGGATCAGGCTATGTCTCGATTTTTTGATTAATGAAAAACTTAAAACTTAAAACTTCAAATCATACTCATTTTGGCGACATTGCCTGAGTCTGGATCCAGACTCAAGTGAGTAAGAATATTTTTCAGTGTTCCCTTTCTTTATATATAATATATGCAAAAAGAATATCATCTGAAAGGCTAAGGACGTTTTTTTCTTTACAAAGACGAAGAAGTAGCACTAGTGCAGTGACAGAGATTCTCATCTTTCACAGGTTTGTAATCTTATTATATTGGTAAGCAATTGTGAGAGGAAACATGGTGTTTTAAACCTTTCAGGAGGGTATCAAATTATCATGATGCATGAATGCAGCATAGAATCTATCAGAACATCATGCCAACAATGTTATCAAGTCTATAATTTAAACTATAGTATAATGGTGGCTTTGTTTCTTATTCATATGGGTCATTATGATACATAAATGCAGGCCTGGCAAAACATGTGTGTGAGCAATGTGTAATGCTTGAAAGGCTAATTAGAACAAGTTGCAATGAGAGGTCATTTGAAGCCTCCGTCCAGCTATCACATCGTAACCCTTTAAAGTCTGCTAATGCAGGAGTGCATCATGCCCATTGCTTGTCATGATGCTACAATGAAGAAACTCCGGGAGTTTATGTATCAAACCCGTACGGTCGGCATGATGCTCCAAGGAAGTGCCAGTGTTTCGCCAGCACTTTCTTGGTGCATCATGACGACCAATGGGCAGGATGCACTCCTGCATCAGCGGCCTTTGAAGGGTTAAGGCATACAGCCTCTATATCTTCTGTGTCACAGTAAATCTCATGGTAAAAATAACAATTGCAAGGCACCCAACAGCTTCACTTTCAGATAACTCTACAATCTCACCTAAAGCATCTGTGAGCTCTACAATGATCTACAATGATGTATGATGATAAGTTTGTCCCCAGCTGGGCCCTGGGCTATGGAGGAGGGTCCACTGCACCTATTGTGTAGTATACCCTACATATCTTGTTATATCTCTCCACCATTCTTCTCTTTAATCATTTGAGGGTAGAAAAGCGTTTTACCGTGCTATGTCCCTTTGATGCAGTTCATCCATAATTAGTGTGAGGATTGCATCCCCCACATACCCCGCAGCTCCGCTCACACATTTTTTTTTTCTTTTAATAAAAACCTTTTATGCCTCTCTTAAGATTTAACCAAAAATAAGGGGCATCTGTCTCATTTTTCCATTTAAGGATGGTTGGTGCCCCCCTCCTTTTTTCACTCCCTGGATCCACCAATGAATGAACCAGAGGGGCGGCATGATGCACCAATGCAGTGCTTGTGCATTGGTGTATCATGGTACCCAGGGAATCTGCACATGGATGCATCATGCGACCCTTAAAGGGTTAAGTTAACCATGCCTCATAGGCCCACAGGCAGTATTGGAGGTCCTATCTATCTCCCAACCCACACCCTACAATCTAGGTGTGTGTTTATAGTGGGGTAGTATGATCCAACATGAGATTGTACTTGTATACCATAGTATTACATACAGGTATTTGGCTAAGAACCCATTATCTTCCCTTGAGGAAGAACCCCCATCCCCCCTCACCCCACCCCACCCTTCTTTCAACATCACAACTGGTTGCATAGGGAAATAGAGTGATTCGAATGCAATGTTTTGATGGTAAAACTTTTCTATGACAACATGGGCCATCAGGCCACCTTTAGATAAGGCTACCATGCACAGATGCCAAACTGAAAAGTTGTTGACCAATGATCACGCCATCATAAGAGAATCAAAGAATGGTGTATGTATTTTTTGTTAACATAAGTTTTTGTTCAATCTATCTGGGTCTTTTCTTTGCAGAGGATTTGAAGTGCTCGAAGACCAGAGCACTATAGGCAGTAAGGTAATGTTGGGAACCAGCGACATTGTCAGGGGACAGCATGGATGCCTGTATTGTGTGGCCAGTATACCCTATATATTATGTATACATTGTCACCCACCTGACCGAGAAATGTCCCTTCTAATGTTTCTCCTATCCAACAGGTGAATCACCCCACACCCCATCCCCCACCCCTCCCAAAGTCTCATCTTAACCCATTATGGGTCTCATGATGCTTCTAGCTTAATGCCCCTTTGTTATCATGATGCACAAAGGAAGTCGAATAACTCACCAGGGCTGTGTCCATGCATTATGATGACACAAAAATAGACATAGCCCTGATGTATTATGATATAAATAGAGGTAAACATCTTTATCTGGCGCCATCTGTCAAAGAAAGTAAGTTTAAACCCCTGCAGGAAGTGGGAATGACCACTTCCGGTTTGTCACATGACCAAGGCTTATCAGGTAATTGCCAACACGAGGGTGGAATGTGGGGATGGGGGTAGGAGGGCGACAATTAGGGTAGTTGACACTGAGGTAGACCTGCCAATATTTATATTGGGGCTATAAAGAGGTGACAGAGCATATTATAACCTACTTATTTTTCCCCTTGTCCTAATTAGGCTTGCTATTGGGATCATGATGAAGACGAGCTCACCCGGGTGCACGGCCACAAGGAGATTTATGTGCAAGAAGGATAATAATGGGATATTGAAGTTTCCATAGGAATAGATATTGACTTCTATAAAAAAAGGAAAATGTAATATCAAGTCCTTTATATACAGTTTGCGTTACTGCCGTCTGCTGATATGGCTTTGTCCTTTGCGGGGTAATTGTGTCTGTAGATCCCAGCCAACAATAGTGGTAGGCCTCATTAACCCTTTACAAACTGCTAATGCAGCAGTGCATTATGCTGACCCTATGGGGCTGGATCAGAGGATCAGCATGATGCTCCAATGAAGTGCTGGCAAGCAGACTCACTAGCTCTTCATTGGTGCATCATGATAAACAACCGGCATGATGCACTCCTGCAGCAGCGGCCCTTAAAGGGCTAACAGAGGATAGAATTATTCATCATGACAATCCCAACAATACCACAGAAATCTTTTTCCTTCAGATCTCCCTCAAATTGGGCCACCATCTATTATGTCCCTAAATGAAGCCTTTCATGCTGAGACCTTTACGGTATGGGTTTATTTCCAATAGTGTTAATAGGTGCATTAGGAGCTTTGGCAATTGGGAAATTGGCCGGATTTGGCTACGATGCCCAAAGTGGGCAATTTGAGACAATCAAGTAGTGCAATAATAGGTAGTACCCACGCACATGTATAGGGGATATGGATGGGTCATGTACCCAAACTTAGCGTTGGCTACTTCTAGGGATGAAATAGACACTGTGAAAAAAAAAAGTATATCTTAGGGTTTCCTCCAAAAGAGCCAAAAGCTTTCTTAGATGAATAAAGCAGAAGAGAAAGAGGGAATGAGAGAGAGACCGACATACAGAGAGACAGAGACAAAGAGGAGACAGACAGACAGACAAACAGACAGAGATAGGGTCACACAGAGATAAAAGAGAGACAGAGAGCGGGAGACACAGACTGACAGAGATAGACAGACAGAGACATAAATAAAATGTAGATACAGATTCAGGCTGACAGACAAACAGAGACGGACAGACAGACAGTCAAACAGTCAGCAGGGGAAAGAACTGACATTGGTTGAGAGTGAAGAGATGAAAAGACGTGTGTACATGTACATACAAAGAGACAGCAGGCATTTAATGAGAGAGACAGACAGACAGAGACAGCCATAGACAGACAGACAGACAGACAGACAGAGAGTTAATTATAGACAGCAATGTCTGGTATGTGGGAAAAAGCTTTAATGTCATAAGTGACCGTATATGGACTGAAAAGAAATAATATTGACGCCAAACACAGAGAATGCAGAAGATATCTCTGAAAATATTGTCCAGACAAATATATAGCCTTCCCTATGTATCCCTTTCTTAAATAAAGACCACTCCCTACAGGTATACGTATTGCCTGTCAACTTTAAAATTGCATTTGAAATATAATTATATACGTCATTTTTATCGAGAGAACATGGTATGTTGAAATATCAATATCTTAGCTGGTGCAAACTGACACTGTATAAAATCAAATGTGATAGGTGCGATGTAAAACTGATAAAGGTTGGAATGGCATTCTTTCCGTAAAAGGTGAAGACGTTTAAAATTCCTACTTATACTTATTTTGTCGTAACCTGTCAGATATTACAATACATTTATGGGGAACGTTTAAGTAGGAAATCAGACACTTAAGTTGTCAAATCTTCTCACAGAGGTACAAAAGGATGCGCTTTTATTTTCAGTGCTGGTTGATTTTAATGGGCTTACTCTCTGGGACGGTTCTCTTTGAAGAAGGGAGAAGAAAAGACAGACTGTCCGATACGCCAAAATGTTGATGTCTTATAATGCTAGTTCACGCTCACTTTTACTACCACTTAGTAGGTACCGTGGTTAATGATATGCTATTCCAAATCTTACAAGTATAGGCACTACAGAAGCTATGGATCTATTGGATGTGCATACTTATAAGACTCAAGCCAACATAGCTGCACACTGTCTGGAGCGTGTTGCTCCTATAATAAAAAGAGCTGTCAGTAGGTACCCTCTTTTCAAAAGAAGTCACACTCTGCTTCACCATTCAACTTGCACTCACCACATTAGTCTGAAAAGTCACCTGCCTTGTTTAAAACAGAGAGAGCTGCACTATATGATACCTACTTATGTCACACACTCTATATTATATTATACTGACTGACTTCTCCCAACTAGGTACCTATTCAAATCCTCCTTCTTTAGCACCATACTTGAATGACCACTTGTGAGCAACAAAAGGGACAAGTTATAGCTGCATGAAAAGAAAGGACTGGAAATGAGGGCATTTTTAGCCAGCTCTTCCTTTTACTATAGGAGCAACACCCTCCTGATATCCTTAATTATCCCTCTGTGAGTTAGCACCTCTCTGAGATGAATGTTGAGTTGTTGCTTTTTGTTTACTTTGCAAAAGTAACGAATCCAACCTTTTCTTCTTTGTATGCAAACCACCCAACTTATAAGCTATTTGACACTTTTTACTATTCCTTCATGGCCACCATTTTGTTCATAAACCTAAGGTAGTTTACCAAAATCCAGACATCATTAATCGGTTCAATGACAAGTTTAATTACAAACCAATAGCAAAGATGGCAATGCTTCTTCCATACAATCAGAGGTCTTTTCTTGAATCCTTAGATTTCCTAATGACAGCTTACCTTGCAGCATTCTAATGCTATGGTGGATTACTTTCTTCACGTATAGGATGGTTAACCTTTATCCAAGGTCAAAGGCTTGGGGCAAATAAAAAGGGGATTTACCTTGTGACATGATTTAACCCTCCAGTCCATCCATCCAGAATATTGAAACCCACACTAATGTCCAGAACATTGCTTTCAGCATGGGAAGTGGTAAAGTAATGAAAACTCCTCACTAGGCGTAAACATATTAACCTTGTCTATGTCGTACCTGCGGGCATGACCCTCCCTGCTGCTAACCTGTCAACACCTATACTCGTCATGTATCATGCTGTCCCTACAGGCTTGATACACCCCCAAAGAGTTGGCATGATGCACCAATGCAGTGCTTGTGAGCAGGGTCACCAGCACTTCATTGGTGCATCATGACGACCAAGGACTATAAACCTGAGGGCGTCAGGAGGGCATTTCTTAACATTGCTAATTAAGAATATTGAGAAATGCCCTCCAGGCGGCCTTTAAAGGGTTAAGCTGATCTAGGAGATACCTAGGGGGTATCTATGACCCTCTCCACTGGACACCTGTCAGCACCCCACTGTGTTACACACCTGTACACCTTACCTGTGTTACCTGTAAATGGACAGGGGCCAGCTCAGGTGGGTGAACATCAGGGTTTGAGGATAACTCACTTTAACTTGAAACCTTTAAGAGCAGCACACTGCATTTGAGTCAATTTTGAGTGCAAAATCATGTCTGCCATCTAAACAGAGAAACTCTATAGCCACATTTTTTGACATGAATAGTCCATGTACGCCTACACTAAAAAACAGGATATTCAAAGTGAGCAGTATTTATTAATTGAGGAAAACCCTGTTATGTTATGCACAGACTCTTCATGCTGACAATTTTTGTGCCTATGTTCACAACTTCAGGGTCTCTCACTCAAGGTTTGTCAAGAAGGGACATCCATTTGGGCCATCTAAAGACATCACATTTAAGAGTGTTTGTCAGGGTCAAAATGTAAATTTCTTTATGGGATTTGACTCTTAGATTGCTCATGTAAAAGACCCTAGCGATCCTATATTTTTCTTTGGTGTGTGTAGGCTGAAATGCAAGAAACTGACAAGCATTCTCTAAAAGTAGTTTATATGTGTCGTGGGGAAAGGTTCAATTCACCCAGATCTTAGAGGAAATGGGGGGTATTTACATATAGTACTTATTTCTAACTGCAGGGTGAGCCACTTGTAAGTTCAAGGACATTGACCTTGTAACACGTGCTGTCATTGGCTGTTTGAAATTGGGCGATAATGGAGGTAGATGGTAACCTGGCCGCCATATTGCGCTGGTTCTGGGCAATTGGGGGCTACTTTTGTGGTTGTATTAGGCTATATATATATATATATATATATATATATATATATATATAGACAGCTGTCAAATACCACAGCAGAATGAAGGGAAAATGAGAGCCAAGACCACAAACTTCTATATGACTGTCGTCACTTATAGGTCCAGTATAGCTCCCTGCTCCTTAAAATATCGCTGTCATTTGGAGAGGCCCCCGTTTTGAGGCTGTTACTGGTAACCTCTATACAATGCTGATAGGGATCATTGTTTTGGAAATAACTTTGGTATTAGCTTGATTAGTATTGGTTAGAGTACCAGCCTGATGTTAAAAAGGGAACACTTTCAATCCTGTACCGTATTTTCCATGTATTTCCATTACTCCATATACACAGTGACTAAGTAATGTATGGGCTAACAGGCACTCGTTACGATATCCTACGATACATGCCACGAGGTGCCTGTTAGCCCATACCTTACAAAGTTTATTACACGATTAATCAATAAAAAATCAATAAATAATCAATAGAATATCAATAAAAACAAGTTGAAAACAAAAATCCTTCCCCGGGACTCGAAGCCAGCCATTGTGTGTACACGATCGGTACATACACCTCAGCGCCCGGCAGCGGACAGCGGCAGCGCACACGGCGAAAAAAGATTTCAATGTGTCTCGCTGTTATGTTTGTGTAGAATACACCTCCTCGCCCGGCAGCGGACAGCGACAGCGCACACGCCGAAAAAAGATTTCAATGGCAGCGTCTCGCTGTTATGTTTGTGTAGAATACACCTCCTCGCCCGGCAGCGGACAGCGACAGTGCACACGGCGAAAAAAAGATGCGCCTGGACTGGGTCGCGATCCATGTACCTCTGACGGCTGAGCGCAAGGCGCTAACCGCTAGGCCACCACGTCTCCTCCTTCAGCGGCCGTGTCGGCTTGGATATATTTGAATGCGTCCCGCGGTTATGTATACATGATCGGTACACACACCTCGGCGCCCGGCTAGGATTCCTTTGTTTGGATTAGCTCTAGCCAACCACATCTCGTCAGTCCTTGTGGCGCAGTGCATAAGGAGTTGGATTTGGGATGTGAGACTGCAGGTTCGATCCCTACCCTGGCCTGGAAAATTTTGTGGGTTTTAACATGTGACATGTGACATGTGACATGGACAAGGAGTGCTGATATCCACCCCAAACCGTGCTGATATCCACCTCAAAGAGTGCTGATATCCACCTAGGATCTGCTCATAAGGGGTCGCACAATATGCAGGAATATCAGAACTGGGATATCCAGAAAAAGCACCCAAAATCACAGAGGTCGTGTAATAAACAAGGCTATTATTATGGTACTAGCTCTTTAGGGACTGCCTTATGCCCGAATGGCACTAGCTCTTTAAGGACTGCCTAATGCCTGAATGCATCATACATTGTGGTCTGCATTGTTTGCTGCACCAATGCAGCCTTGTCAACTACTAACCAGCACTCTATCCGTACATGCCAATGGTGGGCCCAGGATCTGAGCCTTCAACATCACAGACTTGAAAACGTGTTTTCTGGTATATTTTCGCATACTCATTTAGATGTGGGTCATGACCACCACATCTTAATGCCTACTTAGCCCTCCTTTTGTTCCCCCTCTCCCTCCTTTTTCAGGAGATGGTAAGACCAATTAATTACCCCTCTTGGATCTACCCATGCACCATCGTGATGCCCTGACAGGGTTGATCCTACAATCCCAAAGAGTCGGCATGATGTCCCGATGCAAAGCTAGAAATATTCTCACCAGCGCTGCACCATCGCATCATGCTGGCCATGAATCTGGATCCATCACCCAGCCCTTGTAAGGGTTAAAGCAGCTGAGATGCAAAAAGCCCAAACCGGTTCTACATATACATTTACAGATGGTATATTTGGGAGGAAATAGTCAGTTCCATGTGGAGAATCTACAAAGGGATGCCAGACTTTGCCAATGTTTAATAACAGGCTTCCCAGGTGCCATCCAGTACCTGCTCCTCCACCCCCACACCACTGATACGTACCCATGAGTGGTCAGGAATTGATGAATGCTTCCAGAGTAAGAACAAATTCCCAGCTAGTTCCCTCCCCAACTTTTCGCAGCACAGTCTATTTCAGAGCAAGTCAATTCCATTACAGCAAATTATCTCAATGACCATCTAGAGAGAGCAGGATTGAGATTAGTGAGACTGGGACCTACTCCAGTCTCATGGGCATAAGCATATAGTTGTTGTCAGGTAAATCGAGGTCAGTGCAAAAATTCATGGATTTAGTGTTTCTATTGATTGACCTCTAGATATTGTTGTCTACCTTTGCAATTTAGCAACTATCGGTAACTCTTTTAGGACCGCCTTATGCCTACATCACAAGTATCGACTTATAGATTTTATTTCCACAAATGAAGCGAATATAGGCCTACACACAAAGTGTGGCTTTGTTGCACCATAGTGAACCACATGAATTCTATTCAACCTTTCACCTCATTGTAACCGAGGCCTAACCTTTTATTTTTCTGACATCTGAACACTTTAATGGGTCTAGACCCCTAAAATCGACAGTGTGACTGTGACATGGCCTTTTCTTAAAATCGACAAAGGACATGGAGCCTCTAGGGACAAGGACATGGGCCAAAAACGATAGTGACAGGGGACATGGACTTTTCTTAAAATTGATTTGTGACATGGAGCTTAGTGACAAGGACAAAGGAAAATACAAGTTTAGTGACATTTAACATGGGCTTTTCTTAAAATTGACAAGGGACATGGGGACCCCCCATCTAGACCCCCACTTTACCATTAGTATACCTGTTTGATAGCTGGAAGATGCTTGGTGTTTACTAGGACAGGGCCATTATAGAGTCTGGGTAGTCTGAGCCATACTAATGGTATGGTAAATAGACAGCTATTACCCTCATTTCTATCCCCAGCCATATCCCATACTTTAGAACTCTTCGGTCACGCGTGTAGGAAACAAAACTATTTCCAACTCTTTAAAGTCAAATTACCCACATAGGACAATTAGCATGTGAGGTACTAGGATGTCCTACAACATGCTTCTATGGAGGGAGGGATGGAGATATGTGGTTTAAGGCACCATGACCTCTAAGGACAGCATGATGCCTCAGGGCTTCATCCTTATCTCTACTCATTATGTACTGATGCAGGTAAACCATTGCAAACCCCATTAGTGTATCATGATGCTCAAAGAAATTTGAAGCACTATGTTTTTATTAGAGGGCTAATGTTAACTCATGCTTAAGTGCTTAATTTAGTACTTTTCCATAGTATAAAAACTTCACCTATAGTGCAAACCCTGACTTTGGGCAGATAGGTTGCAGCACAGGGTTATCCCCACGTATACATAAGATGCACCTTATACACTGGTTATAGGTTATTTCTCTGACTTTATATGTTTCTTGGTACACTGTAAAAAAATGACATCAAAATAATGACGTATTCATCGTCCCAAAGTTGCCAGAGGTTGGTCATCATTTTCACAGTCGCCATGAATATGACCTTAGCTGTCGAAATGGTGTTAAACATCTATTACTCACTCACTCATTTTCACAGACATTCCTTGTGCATTTGTGTACCACTACACTGCCACCTGACACTTCTTGTAAATATTACAGTGGTCCACTTTTACGAGGATCCTTGGTAGATTCAACGGTTATTTTTTGCATTGTAGAGCAGTCTAGGCATAAATGAGGCTACAGCCTTATTCTATTCCTCTATTTCTCTACATAGACCTCTCCCCCCTGTATGTAAATGAGCCTACACATAACTGCATGTGGTTCATCAAAAAGTCGTTTTACCACATGAAACATTCCTCACACCAAGTCTCGCTATATCGCATGAGAGCACCGAGGTCACATGGTTCACAAATGTCGTCTGCCCTCTGAAGGGGGCAGATTTTCGCGCCAAAAGTTGTCATGTCTGGGTTATGGAGAAAACGAAATAAAAAAGTGACCCCATACATTTCATTACCTTAATAGTTGGTGTGTGCTGTTAGTATGTCATGAAATTACACCGTTACCAAGATCGTTATAGCTTGAAGTCATGAGCAACAATGCTTTTTTAAAAACTTGGGAAAGACATTTTTTAGATTAGCTTAATTCTAATTTAGTAATTCTCTTTGCCCCCTGAAGGTCGATATTAACTGATTGACTAGGTATGCCTAGAGTACAATATTGTAATTGAAGGCATTTTTGGCGACTGTTTGTGGTCATCAAATATGCCGGGTGATTTTGAGTTCTCTAAAGTGACCTTGATATATGCTCATACCAGAAGCTCTCAGCGTAGTACTATATCACTATTCAATGTATTAATCCACATGGTTGGGTTCTATACTGTGTACATACATGATTGGCTTTCTCTAAATAAATACATACCCACTTAATTTCTTCACTCTGTTACAAAACTCTGAGAACTCACCTGTGAAAATAGAAAATGCTATGATTAGAGCATTACAACGCAAACGTATGCATGGGATAATCTTGTATGGGTATTTGGCCTTAGGCTCATGTTCCATTTAAAACTGTACTGCAAAAAGTAACTGTTGGATCTACCAGGGATCCTTGTGGAACTGAATAGTGGACCACCGTAATTATACAACAGGCAGTCAGTGTAGTTTTACAAGAAGCTCGCAGTGTGATGGTACAAGGAATCTCTGTGAAGATGATGACATCTCTGTGAAAATAACGATGGATCTCTGGCAACTTTGGGACGAGGAATCCTTTGTTATTTCAATGACAGTGTAAAGGCCAAATCCCACAACGTGAATATGGCCGGGAAATCGTTGTGAAATAGGATATGTTTGTGCTTAGCCGATATTGGGGTGGTAATATCGTCTAGGGAAGACCCATAAAGGCTAAGAATCCCTGTCAAAGTGCTGGTATTTAGAGAGTATAGTTCATCAAAAGTTTTTGATATTTTCCTCACAAAGGGCTTGAAATCTCTGTGATAGACTCAAAATCCCTGTGATTTAGAGGAAAACAACAGTTTCTAGGAAATCAGAAGAGGTGTGTCTTTGATAAATCAGGAGCCAAGTTCCACATACTACAGTCATAATGGGGTTCTGTTTGTGATTTATGCAAGCTACATTTGTTTATGCTATGCAGGAGACCATTGCAAACAACAGAAAATAGTCAGAGACAACTGTGATTTTAATATCAAATACTCTATCTCTGTGAATCATTCTAGCAACTCATCTGTGCAGTAATGAAAATCACAGAGATTCCCCTGCTACTATCAGCTATAGTCAGATTTGGAGTGGTAAGAAGTGCAGTGAGTACCCTTGTGATTTAGGAAATTGGCAAGAGTAGAATGTTGCCGATATCCAGAATCACAGACATTTCAGACCCATTTTTCACGTAGTGGGATTTGGCCTTAAGGAACATATATGATGCATGCTTCTTAATTAACTAGCAAATATTCGTTAATACAAGACGCCACATCAGTGACATAATGTCTCTTGCTCACTATTTTTTCTCATTGAATAGAATCATTTTTCATAGTGAAGCCATCAGACTACTTAATGCAAGTCCATGTAATTCAGTAGACAGCCTTGGGCAAACCAATACATTTTCCTTTGATAAGGTCAAATTCCACTACGTGAAAAATGGGTCTAAAACGCCTGTGATTCTGGATATTGGCAGCCTTGGAGTCTTGTCCATTACAAAATTCACAAGGGTTCCCATACCACTCCTACCTTTATCGAACCCCACTACTAGCCAATGTTGGAGAGAAATGTCTGTGAAATTCATCACTGTACTGACAAGTTGCAATTTTGATTCACAAGTACAACATTCTTATGACTATAGTGTGTGGAACTTGGGTCCTGATTTATGAAAAAAGTACACACCTCTTGTGATTTACTAGAGATTCTTGTTTTTCTCAAAATCACAGGGAATTTCTGTATATTACAGAGATCTCTGGCCTCTTGTGAGGAATATATCAAAAACTTTTGATGCATTTCACTCCTGAAATAACAACACTTTGGCAAGGTTTCTTAGCTGTTATGGGCTCTCCTTAGACGATATTGCCACCCCCATTGAGAGAGCAATGACCTTTTAAAATGGTGTGTGGGGGAGAAGATGGTCAAACCTAGCCCTGCTTTTAACAATTCTTCTCGAGGCAAACTTTTAGACCTGCATCAATGAGACTATATCATTAGTTTCTAGATATTTTTACATAGTTTTAGGCACTTTAAATTCTTCTATCAATGCTGGACTAGGCTGGTTTATAGGAGGCCACATGTCTACAGCATCCACCTATAGTAGTAGTAGTCTAATTACCTGTAGTCACACCTGTATACACACACCTGTAAAGGTTATTGGTGAGTTATCACACCTGCCTCAGGCATACAGGTGGGAGGAGGCATCTTTAGACATTTACTGGTAGGATAGTTGTCATTTTGCGATTATGATAGGTCATTTTCAGAAGAGAATAACTTGCTGATGTTTCATTTATCTGTTATCCCTTTAAGGACCACACAAAGCTTTTAGATATATTATGTTTATATGCCTTGATCATCATGTGAATGCAGACCATTGAGTAATAAGCTAAAGCAGTAATCTGGAGTCAGACTAACTTTAGAAATGCATGCCTTTATCTTGCTAAACATCATCTTGATTTGGCAGTAAACTTTTGAGGTGAATATTCTTTGGATTCTGGGGCATATAAGACATGTGTGATATTGTTTTCTCTATCTTAGTGGTGGTTAAGCGTCCCCATAGAACACAATTCAATTTTACTTAATATGCCATTGTCAGGCCAATAAAACTCAGTTCAGCTCTGATCATGAGACTACAATGTCAACATACAAATCATTTCCTTCCTCCATCCTAGTTTTCCTCAGACTTTCCTAGGCCCAGTGTATAAATATTCTTGTACAAATACCTTACCTTCCTCTACCATGTGTTCCTCAATAAATGGGTGCCTTTTTAATCCCTTGCCATGGTCTCCAAAGTAGACAGGTTATAAAAAAAATGGATTTAGTTTGTCCTTCCTGTGAGGAGCTCTATGACAGTTAACCCTTTAGGTCTGGCTAAGGCCTAAATGCACGTTGTTCTTTGGTCATTATGATATACGAATTCAGCCCGTTAAGTCGCTCACCAGGGTGTCACCCATGCACCTTGCAACCGTATGGGGACAAGACACTGCTAAATGGTTAGTTTGATGCATGATGCATGAATGCAGCTCTGCCGAGTCCATTCAGGAGGGCTGCATTTCTATTTCATGATGCATAAATGCAGACCTGGCGAACTGACCGGGAAGGGGCTGCAATAGTGAATCAGGCAAACACCGGTATATAAACTTGGAGGCATAAATTAAGCAACCATTGAATGGTACAATGCTTGATGAGGCTGTTTCAGCCCGGGGGGCACTTCAATTATTTTTGATACGGGTGTGTGGCTGAACCCAGGACAACCCTTACCCTTGCTAGGGCACTCGTTCGCGGGTTTTTCTTCGAAGGTATACCCTTGCTAGGGCACTTTTGACTCAATAATCCTAGATTTATTTCAAAATGTCTTAAATTTACACTGATTGGGGAGAAGATTGAATTTGGTTCATGCTTTTATCATGAAAACTCTGCTGATCTCCATGAAAATTGCGAAATTTCCCACTTAAATCGGGGTATTTTGCTGAAAGTTTACCCTTGCTAGGGACATTTGTGGCTGAAACAGGAGGCTTGCTAGGGACATCTGTGGCTGAAACTGGAGGCTTGCTAGCCGCACATATGTGTATGCATTACATAGAGAGTGCCCCCCCCCCCCCGGGTGTTTCAGTATACCCCCACAGCGCTTATTCAAGACCATCGCTTATTGAGACCCTGGCGCTTATAATGGGCTACTACGAGATAGGCTTCTCACCCAGGCTGAAGTCATCATTTCAACAATTGGGCATGATGCATTAATGTAGCCCTTAAATGGTACAGGTATGACCCTCGATGATGCTTCTCTGGTTTACCTTATACCTACAGCCATCTGACACCCACCATACATAAATGATGACGTGCTGGAGGACCACAGGAGCCAGCACTGTCTGGGTGAGTGCTATGTGGATGCAGGTTGTTGTATGGTAGCAAAGAACCCTTAAGGGAAGAATTCTAAGGTATCACATAAGCCTCTATCCCTTTAAGTTTAAGGGCTGCTAATGTATCAATCAACATGTCGTTATGATGCATGGATGCAGTCCTCGTGAGTAACTTACAAGGGCTATGTTCATGCATCATGCCAACCCTACAGGGTTGATACATCATAGGTGTTGTCATGATGCTCCAATGAAGTGCTGGCGAGCAGTCTTGCCAGCACTTCATTGGTGTATCATGACGACCTGTGTTCATCATGCACTCCTGTATAAGTAGCTCTTAAAGGGGTATAAATGCAGGTAGTAGCATGATAGCAATTAACCCTTTACAGAAGCCTTCTAAGGTGTAGGAAACAAAACTTTATTTGGGGGCCAGCCCAAACACCTTATCATTGAGCAAGCTGATGCCCCTACATTTTTCTAAACTAGACTATAACTAAACTAGAGTCTATTATGTCTTGAAGGAGTGCTGGTCTTGTACAAGTCCTGTAGGTTCACCCTGGTTTTAAATCAATAAGCAAGTGGGTGATTGCTTATAGATTTACTAGCCAAGTAGATTTACTAGCCAAGTAGATACACTATGCTGTACTCCTGCATCAATTGGGAATGCTGCTTAAATTCACATTGCTACCCTTTAAGGTTAAAAGGGTTAAATATGAACAGGTAGGGTACAGCAGCAGGGGCTGAGAGAAGAGGGTGCTATAGAGGAGAACCTAACAGGTTATTTGATCCTTTTGGACAACAAAGTCAGGTGTATGTTTACCTCAAAACGCCCACGTTACGCTTAACCATTTACGGGCAGAAAAGCGCTTAAATGCACACTGCCCCTTGGTCATCATGATGCAGCCCTGGTGAGTAACTCACCAGGGCTGCATTCATCCATCATGATCACCGTACAGGGTTGATGCATGATGCACTGATGTAGCATTCGTCATCACTGCGACAGTGCATTATAAAGTCAAATGAATCTAAAGCGCATCATACCGTTGAATGAATCTAAAGCGCTCCTGTCCTTGAAGGGATATACAATGCTCCAAGCACCAGAAAAAAAGGGTACATACTTCATATGTAAAACCAAAAAAGTACTAACTTTCAAGAAGGGCATTTACAAACAAATAACGTCCAGACTTTGGATGAAGCCCAGCATTCAGGCTCAGGGCGCCACTTGTAAAGTAAGAAAGATATATCTAACACTTTAAAGCCCCTCTTCCACCATAGTAGGGCAGATTTGAATTGAATTTCAGACGAGGAAATGATGAGATTTCCTGATTTATTTGGGATGTGTTAACAAGATTTTCCGAAGCCTTCCAATAAAATAGATTTCTAATCAATTTTTTAAGGGATTGAATAGGACACAAAATGGGCTATGATGCAATGCTCGGTCAAGGGTCGCATAATGAATTTATAATAATATGTACATATCCAGGATTTGGGAAAGGAGACAGTGTGTGCACCCTTTTCTTTTGCTAAAATGAGGGTGTGCACCCTATGTTTTTCTTTAGGTGAAAACGGAAATAGAATGGAGAAAGACACAACATTTAAAATGGAGGGGCGTGCATCCCCCTCCAAGCTCACATATATTATACAGTGGCACCCCCCCCCCCCTTTTTCCAAGTACTTAAGAGTTTGATTAGATATTTTGGACACCAAAATTTCCTCAAAAATAGGGGGTGCACCCCCTCCTTTAGGGCCGCGCCCCCTCCTTTTGAAAATCCTGGATCCGCCACTGACATATAAATCAACAACTGTATGAATCAATATATTATAACCAACCCTAGCAAGTTTATTCATCAGGGCTACAATCATGCATCACACCTACTCTTCAGGATTGTATCAATCCTGTATGATCTTTATGAGGCATGCATGAATTCAGCCATGGTGACTATAGATCCACAAAAACTGCATTCATGCATCATTGCCATGATTTATCAATATCCTATGCACCCCCTGAAGGACCAAATACCAGATGAAGTCATCTAGTGTTGGCTTTAGTTAGAAATAGTACAGAGGATTATTTGTATCCCACCGCTCTTGGCTTAGCATTATTTTTTGTCAATTTTTAGAACTTTACTTCTCTCACAAACTTCAATTCCGCTATCACCCTAGGCAATGTGGTAGGCTACCAAGTAGGGAATGAAAGGGAAGGCTGTGTATGAATCTTTAATAAGACTTGAACCTGTTTATGGGTCTTCACAACTCACTCGCTTTTCTGGAAAGGTAAATAAATGTTTTAGTGTGTGGTATTTTGGATTTTTAACTCATTATTATCTATTTTTTGTGAATGTCCTGTTGCTGTGAGGAATTCATTAAAACCTGCTTGTGAAATGCTGAACATAGTTGCTACCATCACCCCTCCCCATACCCATACACATTTGATGGTACTTAGATAAAGACAGCTCGGGTCTCTCTTCTGTTGTGAGTATTGAATCTGGGAGGGAGGAGGGGTATCAGATAGCAGAGTCCTCAGATTTAACAGGGGCAAAGCAGCCTAAAAAGTGTGTGGGGGGGGAGTTGAGGCAGTTTTACTGTACGATAACATAATCAGTACTTTGAGGTTCTAGCCCAAACTTCTACTTCTGTGAATAATGAACAGTGTACTATGTGTGTCCTAAGGCCTTGTTCACCTGTTTCCCCAATTCAGTCATTGTTTTATTTTCTGGCACTAAAATCATGCATCATGTCAACTGTCTGGGACTGCATCAAATACTGCATCTCTCTCTCTCTCTCTCTCTCTCTCTCTCTCTCTCTCTCTCTCCGTCTCTCTGTCTCTGTCTCTCTCTCTCTCTCTGTCTGTCTGTCTCTGTCTCTCTCTCTCCCTCTCTCTCTCTCTCTCTCTCTCTCTCTCTCTCTCTCTCTCTCTCTCTGTCCATTCTGATGTGTGAATGCTGCAACAGCCAGTTATATCCATGCACCAGATAAAATAGAGTGCCTGTCCTAAAAGATAGATCTGATAAACTAACAACCTGCCTTTGAAGGGCCAAATACACTATATAAGCTCTTCATTGACTACTGCCTATCATTTTTTCTGTAGAAGGCAAATAGTGGATCTGAGCATGCAAAATCTATGATCTAAGTGGTCTTTTCTTAACTTTTTAATAAATGCCTTCCTCTGTAAGCTGAGTGGTTTAATGCCTTACATGATATATGCCTGCTCAGGTCCCCAGCTCTACCTACTACCGTAAAACCTCGGTCATAAGCGGACCCCCGTCATAAGCCGATGGTAGGTTTTGGAAAAAGGTTATAAGCTTATTTTAGGGTAAGGGGCCCCTCTATAATCTATAGTAATAAGTCCCCTGTCATAAGCCGGGGTAGAGTTTGCTAAAAGATTATCAGCTGATTTTGGTCAAAAATAGCAAAAAATGAATTGGCTTATGACTGTGTATCGTAGTGGCCAATAAAAGCATCTAGGTGGTAATAGATTTTAAAAACACTCTAGCTTAAGCACTTCTATGAGGCAGGTACTTTGTTTGAAATATAGTTTCTAAAATTCCATACTTATTTTGACATCAGCTCACATGCTGCTTATTCAAGACGACCGAGCTTCTGAGACCCTGGTGACTATTTTAACCAATACGGTGCTGCTTGGTGTACTGGCTCAGGCCCTAAGCTCTACCCACCAATAGCTGTGTGTATTAGCACCTAGATGGGACAGTTTACTCTGCAGACTCCTTCTCCATAAAGGAAGTTTACCCTCCCCACTCTGCAAAAAAAAAATCACATAAAAAAAGGAAAGCCCCATATCTATAGGCATCTATATCTGGGACTTAAGGCAGTGCGCACTATAATAACCCCTATCACTTTCCACACCAGAGGGTTCTCATCTGCTTTCTCCTAAACATCATTTTTCGAAGAAAAAAAATGAGAAAAGAGGTTTCTTCTGTCGCAGTAGGGTGTAGATGGCTGTGGGTTCACAAGTAAAACATCAGCTATAGATCTATGCATCCAGAATGGGTCCTTCGCATGGAGGTCAGTGTAAATCATTTACAGACATAGAGTTCTCTAGCAGATAATGTATAAAGCCATTTAATGGCTTTATACATTATCTGCTAGAGAACTCAATGTCTATACAAGGTCCATCATGGTTTGCATATAGTTATAACACAGCTCGACAAATTCATAGTGCATTACCTACAATGCTGCATTCTGATTGGCCGATTGACTGTGCATTATCTAAATGGATAATGCACTTCCAGTACAGGAGGTTAACTTCATCTCACCTTTATGCTTCACAATTTATGTCCCTATGTTATTAGGTGGCTGTGATTTTTCTGTGTTATAATGGGAATTTAAGGCCCTTGGACATGGCCATGGTTGTGCTCTAGACTGTATTGAGACATCTCAGGGTCTATAAGGCCCCTTGATGTCTCAATGCAGTCTAGAGTACTCCCATGGCCATGCCCCGTGCCTTATTCCCTAATCAGTTGATGACTTAGCACTGGACATTCTCTTGAAACTGAAAACAAAAAATATGAGTTATGGTTGGAAAGACATTTTACCACCTAAGATCATATTGGTGACTAGGAAATGATTGGATGGGTGAACCTGTGCCCATGTCCATGCAACTGTGCATAGGACTCACAGAAGGGACTGAAAAGTGAGTGAGTAACTGAGTAATAGATGTTTAACGCCATTTCGACAGCTAAGGTCATATTCATGGAGAGAACAACATTACACAATTTCACAGAGGAATGTCTCGGTGCCCGTGCATATGTGTAACCACACACATCCTGAGGGGATAGGAAAGAGGAGATGTAGACCCTTTTAAGTGGGCTAGGGAAGCCCGGGGACTGAAAAGCACCATCCACATAATATAATGACTGTAGTTGGGAAAATCAATAATAATCATTTTGTGCAAAGGAAAAGATATTCTAAGGTTAAAAGAAGGTTGATTTTGGCTGTGCACAAAGAATGTCATCCCCTTTTTGCTGCATCCATCTATAGGCCACCTGCAGGAGTCCATACCTACCTGTAAGTACCCCACCTGTGCAGGTGTGTACCTACATGATAGCCCTTTACCTACCATAATGCACACCTACATCAGTCAGGGTCTGCTCACAATGGGCAGAAGGCTGCCTTAATCCCTACCCCCTGGAGCCTGGGCACATCTTAGACTCACACCACCCTCTACTCTCTGTCAGGTTTAGACATTTAAGGGGACCAATAGGGCATTTTCTCAGATGAAGGCATTTAAGGTGGGCTTTAAGTCTTTTCCTCTGATGTAGATATGTAAGGGCCAAATTGGACTTTAAGCCATTATCTAGACGGTAACGGCTAAAAAAGAATCAAAGCTCTTTAAGTTTAACCCATGAAAGGGTTATTTAGATTTCTACTACATGTATTTGTCACGACAACGCAGAATTTTGGTGAGTAACTTTCCATCGCTACATTCATGCATCATATCGATTCCACAGGGTTGAGACATTCCCAGAGGGTCAACACAAAACAGGTATCAATGCATATGTAGATGATACACCATAATTTATATATGATGAAAACAAATGTAGATGACAACTTGAGGCAAAATATTGCCCTCCAAGAGTTGAATTTGCCCTCCTGAAGATCTGCCCTCCCTACACTCACAGTCCAACCTTCTACCTCACGCTCCTTCCCTTAACATCCCTTTTCATCCAAACCACATACAACACCTCAAACCTCACATCTTAAGGTCAGGCCTGGATGGTGGGACAGGCCACCAAGGGTAAAGACTACAGGTGTTTGAGATAAAGAGGTGGTGTAAGGGTAGGAACAGAGGGGTGAGGTAAGAGTAGGGACCATTTATAATGCAGGTGGAGAGGTGTACATAAGCAGTAGGGTGGCAGTAGGCCTATATGAGCTATAAAGGATTGCAGGTGCAGAGAGAGGCATGGGCATTCTTATTGAGAAAAGATTTGGAATTACTTATGTCCGAGGTGCTATTCCAAAAACGAACTCACTCACCTCAGGGAATTGATTTCCTTGTGTGTTGCGAAAAAGGAATCGGTCAGAGGAGTGATATAGGAGTGGTCCAGAGTCGGGGTGTTATTCTCAAGTAGGAAACAGTTCTCTGGGGAAGTTAATTCTCAGGTTGGGGAAGAGCAGTGAATTGGAAGATCAAATAGCTAAAGTAAGAATTCGATCCAATTCTTTTTTCGCAAAAGCCTCCCGCTGCCACTCAGGTAAGCTCTGTAAGTCTTAAGGACTGGAGTATCAACAAAAGACACTCTCTACATAAATAACACCTACTTCCAGTTCCAATCATTGGTTCTGATAAAATATGATTTAAATTACATAAGGCTTGTAAAATGAAAATGCACTAAAACCTTTTGCTCCAGTCTAAGTTCATAGCAATCAAATCCATGGATTATAAGATTTAGAAAATGCATAGCTCCACGGTCAAATCAAGGCATGACGCATGGACTTATAGTCTAAACATCCTTGTGACAATTACAGCCCAATACATATCCTTTAACTTCACCTATTTAGACTCCTTAGAGGGTAAGGGGTAGGGCAAGAATGCTATAAGGAGTAGGATTGCATGGGTTTTAGGTGTAAAGATGGGACCTCAGCCTACATGATCTTGTCACGTGTGTGTGCCGCATATGAACTGGGGGCATAATTATAATAATAGCAGTAGGGTGTGTGTGGGGATGACAACCTGATCCTCCTACTACTGTAGTGGACTCACAGTGGTTCTACCACAACCAAACCAGATTCACACCCAAATCCAGGTCTGGGGACTGTTGGGAATTATCAGGAAATGAACTTGGACTATTATCTAATATGTCAGACATAGTCCATTTAGGATTTATTCAGTCCAGGCTCCCAACCAGCAATGGAGCATTGGGCCATGCTTGTCCATGCTTGGCCCAATATAAGCCGATATTGGCCTAATATAAGCCGACATTGGCCCAATGTATCCTTGCTACCCGGGGTGGGTCTGTTGCAATCAAAAGTAGATTTCCTTCAACTTGGTGCTTTGCTATAAAGATATAGCAGAAATCTTTATAATGCAAAACTTCAAGGAGAAAAAAAAGGAGGTTTGCGTGACATTTTAAATTCCCTTCTTGATCTTATTGCCTACCATACTACCCTGGGGGGAGTTGTATGATTCGGAAATATATTCCTTTTGATGTTATGCAGGGTATGGATGTGATATCTATTTCATGTTTCTATAGTAAAGCATAGACAAAGTCATTCTCCGTCAAGGCATGAAGAAAATAAATCTCTTTCTTCATGGATCCATTCTCCACTGTGATGTCATCAAAATAGTCTCAAACCCTTGACCAAAAATGATTTTTGACGGCTCTTATACCTTTTTGCCCAGAAAACATAAAATAAACAGTGATAGATACAGACTGTCACTGTAAAGTGTCTCCACGACCAGTTTCCTCACTTGTGGCTGTCAGGCTGTTCCAGCTCGGGCCTCGTTTAGAAACAGCCTGACAACCACAAGTGAGGAAACTGGTCGTGTTGACAATTTACCGTGCAACTCTCTCTATGACTAATGCAGTGGATATGGCTTTATACGAGTGGCAGTTTATGTGGCTTAAGGTAAGAAGCCCCACCCCTACCTTTGTCAGGTGTCCCTATGAGGACGTGTGTCTTCCTACCTGTAGATCTACCTGTCCTATAGCTACCTGTACAGGTGTGAACTCAGGTGTGAAGCTAATCAGGTTGAACACCTGCTTAATAATCCTTACCAGGACACAGGTAAAACACCCTCAACTTAACTGAATCTGAAATGGATGTTTGGTGATTTTATTATGTATTTTGTCCATTTGTCTTTTGGTGGAAGAATGCAGTCTTGGGGAGAAAGTCTTGGGGAGAAATTTAAGCATCATGCCACCCCTCTACAGGGTTAAAACATTCCTCGAAGGGACACCATGATGAGCCAGTGTCTATGATATTGATGAGCTCTTCGCCAGCACTGCACTGGTGCATCAATAATAGAAATTTAACAGAATAATTAATTCCTAATGAGGCACTTAAAGGGTTAATGTCTCATCCATATCTATAACCTACCCCAACACTCACACTCCCTTTATGCATCCCTCACAACTACCCCTAAATTAGCCATATTATTCAGTATATCCTAGAGTCACTGGAGACAAAACCGGCCTTTAACCCTTCAAGTGCTGCAAATGCCTTTTTTTTTATCTTGTGGAGAGGTGCAACATATATGCAAGTGACTTGTTCGTTCTGTTGTTTTGTGTCTTCAATTATCCCCTAACAACTTGTATACACCTTATCAGAACTTTTATTTATATTGATGGTATTTTCTTTAAGATGAAAAGCATCTCTTCTTTTTGATAAAGGACAAGATGGCTTCTCTCTCCATGAGGTGTTATTACCTGTGCAACTCGTCCCATTTATCTTAAACAAGTCATCCATGTCACCAAGCCCTCCTAACTACCCCCCAACCTCCCTCACTCACTTTCCCATAGATAGACCAAAGCCCTATAGGCCCAAGTGATTAATGCTCCAACAGGCATTTAAGAGCTGCCGCCTAATGCTTTGATGCATGATGGCCATTTGACATCATAACGCATAATTGCAGTTACTTGCCAGTACTGCGGTCGTCCATTATACATCTGAGTCGATACTCTCCCGAAGGGTTAGCATGCATGATGCACCAATGCAACACTGGTGAGTAGACTTCACTGCATTGGTGCATCATGCCAACCAAGGAGCATGAACCTGGAGGCATCATGCTGCTCTTCAAAGGGTTAAATACCTCCACAGGTGCATATATCACATCCGCCTAGTGTCAGATAAAATGCTTTACTTGTTCGATTCGCCAGGGGAATTGGGAAATAAACTTACAGTGTGCTAATAAGGGGGAAACTTTGTAAACAGGCTATTTGTAGATGGCTATAGATCACTTACACTGCTGTAATTCTCTCTCTGCTCCACTGCAGCTAACCATTAGACGTTAGCTTAACCCATCCCTTTGGTTCAAGGACATCAATTCAGCCTTAGAGTGAAAAATAACTCTTTAAAGAGGGTCATACACTATGACCGATTTTTTCTATTCCAGATTTTGGATTTTATTGTCAATTTCTTGTTTATTGACCCATTTTTATGCTCATGCACCATGCTGCCCGATGCTCCCCCTTGCTGCCTGATGAATGGGTTGGGGTGGGAATTGGATTGCTTTTTCTGGGTATTTAAGAGCTCTTCCACTTGCCCTATGTCTCCGATTTTTTATCGTCTTCATTTGGACCCAATAATATCTGGTACTCGATATTTTCGGTTTGCCATCAACCACCATCGGGTCCAAGATTCATGCACAATGGTACACGACGATTCTTGATGCGAGCCGATGCAATGTTAGGGCAAAATCGACTATAGTGAAGAACCTACACAGATAAACCACCACTGTTTGAAAGATGTGTTCGGGTAGGCAGTGCCCTTTGATTGTAAATGAGAATACATAATATTGAAAACATAGGTGGTCAGAATGACGACTAAAAGTTGTCAATTTGACTACCCAAGCTGTAGTTTTATTGTTGCTCCAGGGACATAAGACGTCTACACTGACAGGTTTGAGATGTTGCTGAGCTGCATTGGTGCATCAAATCAAACAGGTTGATGGCATGATATATGTAGTATCCCTGGTACATATACAGCCAGTAAAGCTGCACTCATGCATGACCGATGGGCACAGTGAGTGAGTAAGCAATACATGTTTAACGCCATTTCAACAGCTTAGGTCATATTCATGGTGAGAACTACATTACACAATTTCACAAAGGAATGTGTAAGTGCCCACGCATATGTGCACCACACACACCTGAGGGGAAAGAGGAGATATAGTCCCTTTTAAGTGGGCTAGGAAAGCCCCCGATGGTCTCAACACCATAATACGTCATGTGTAGGGCAGATCTTATAATGCAAAGATAGAGCTCTGGTTCACCTTATAAAAGCAGTGAAAGTGAGAAGTGTGCCTTATCAGCTGGGGGTATTTTACAGCAGTTAAGACTGAACCTGCTAAATCAAACTCTAGGTGCGCCATATAGGATCATCTCAAGTTGGTACACCTTGTATGACCCTTGTATGTTGCAGTCTCCTTATAATATGCAATATGTTAACCCTTTAAGGGCTGCTGATGCATTATTCCATCATGCCCATCATGATGTGCCTATGAAGTGCTGGAAAGACTGCTCGCCAACACTTCATAAGTGTATCATGACAACCGTCCGTGAGTATATGTATCAACCCTGTTGGGTTGGACCAGCACTTCATTGGTGCATCATGACGACCAATGAACATGATGCATTGATGTATCAGTGACCCCTAAAGGGTTAAATCACTATGCAATACTCAAAGGGTTAAGTCTTGCCATTGATCAAGCCGCTATCACCATGGCTACATAGCAGCAACACTCAGGTATTGTCAGTAGCTGTCACTCACACAATCTCCACAGTTATCATCTGGTTCATATCTCATCAAATAGCATCCTTAATTATTTAATTTTCTGGTCCATAATGGCAAGTCTTATTCCAGGATGCCTGAAATTATTCTTGGGTGTGAGTTTCAAAGGTATGTCATTAAATAAACTGCTTTTAATTAGATGATGGTGTAGTCTTGATAAATCTTGGATTATTACTTTAGATGCACTTACAGATTGCAATCTGAGCTACAAAACTAAAAATAATTTTCTTACAACCATAAATTAACCAAGCTATAACTGGCAAAGTGACTAGTTATAATATTATTATTATCCTTAATAACACTAGTCATTCTGGCACATGATATTATTTGATGTATCTTTTCTTTAATTAAAACATATTCTGGCTGCTTACCAAACACATTAGTGTATCAGTGTAATTAAAATTAAAGTAGACACATTGCTAAATTGCTAAGTGCGAACGATTTAGTGAAGAACAACCTTGTTCACCGGTACTTTCTTTTTTTTTTCTTTCTTTTTTTACAAAACACTATGTATTGTTCGAAGTCTATATCCCCCATACACCATACTGCACAAGGAACTCTCTGGACATTGAACCAATAAAGGGTACAGTGCTGATGTTTCTATTGATGCATTATGACAACCAAGGAACATGAACCCGAAGGCATCATGTGACTTAATTCATTTAAGGGCCGGTGATGCAGGAGTGCACCATGCGCATTGGTCGTCATAATGCACCAATGAAGTGCTGGCGAGACTACTCACCAGCACTTCAGTGGAGCATCATGCCGACCCTCCAGGAGTATAAGGTATCAACCCTGTAGGGTCAGCATGATGGTCCAATGAGTCTCACCAGCACTTCATTGGTGCATCATGACGACCAATGGGCATGATGCATTAATGTATCAACGGCCCTTAAAGGGTTAACATCCCTACAAACTCTATATTCAATGTGGTAAGTTTAGACAGGGTATGGCAGTCAATGTGAGTGAGGATTAGATGAATACAGATAGACCTATCATACTACATTCCCCCTGTCAGATTGACTCGCTTTCTGAACCTGATACAGTTTGTATCTGGGCTATAGGATTGACAAATAGTAAAGCTATTGTTCTGAACACCATTGCTATAAGAACAGGCAATTATGCATGTTTTAGGTAGGGCAACCACACCAAGCAAAACAGGACCGGACAATGAATTTTGGAAACTAATTATGTTTTAGGCAAATGTAGGAGTCTTTGGAGCAAACCAGCCATCTGCTAGTCATGTCAGTAAGTCACAAGTGACCAGGGTAGATTTTAGGGAAAGCTTTTTCCATTTCCAAAACAACCCAAAACTGGGAACTAAGGTTTTGGGAAAGGTTTGTCGTCGCGTCTTTCATAATAATTAGGGAAAAGAAAAGGACGAAGCAACACCACAATGCATACCCTGAATATTCATAAAAAAAAAGGAGCACTAAGTTAGGAGTATCCTTCTTCAGTTTTAACAAGCTCCAGATATAACAAATATCCCAATAAGAGAATTTGCAAATTCCCCTACCTTGACCCTGGGGTTAACAAGAATCCTACTTAACACGTGTGAACTGTCAGAGAGGGATCCAGAGATCTATATATAGAGTTAATACCCACTCCAGGTCACCATTTCACTGAGGACGATCTCTCCATGACTATATAACACTGTAACTTGTCATTTGTTGTAGGCCACCATTTTGGCTGTCATGATATTGGTAGTGTAGATAGCAGTATCCATGTCTAAGATAGAAAACTGTTGAATCTGATGCAGCGGGCAGCATTCAAGTCAAGGTCATGAACAATCAGATCAAGACCTATTGAAGAAAATAATATCTGACTGAGGCAATCGCACTGCTGAAACTCACAAAAAAAAAATGAAAAATGAACATAAAGTAAAGGGGGGATCTGGAGACGAGGCCACAATGCAACGAGTATTAATTTTCACCAACTTAATTCTCCTTAAAATTGGGGTGGCAAGCTCCCCCATAAAGACAACCTCACAATCCTTCACCATCGATCAGGTCGTGATTGATTGTTACATCCCCCCGTCATTCTGCCCAGTGGACTCGATTATATTTGTAACAGGTCCTATAAGACAGACCTCCCTTGCTGGCCTTATACTATTATAGAATGGGTCTGTTTGAAGCCAGATGTACCCCACCCCCGAGAATAATTAAGAAAAAAGGAAATTCATGGACCACAATTGACTTTATGGCCCTATAGATTCACCCTGCTATATCCCTATAGATCTATTGCCCTACAGTCTGGCCTGCTGCTGTTTAAGCCTGTACACTTTAATTGCCTTGGTGGGAAACTGTCAGCCATATTGGTACAACATGGATAGATGTCCTTTAGTGGATGCCCTTGACATAGCAGTCCTCTTGTCGCCATCCCTGACATTTGATACCTTTCTCCCATTGCTCTAAAGAAACAGTGTAAACCAAAGACGTTTGCAGAATTGAACAAATATGAAATGGACTGTAGATTATCTGAATTTTTTCAGTAATTGGTTGATTGTAATGAGTTGACCAAAGATGCATTACACTATGTGAAAGCAATGAATATAGTACTCCCACCAATAGTGTGTAAGGATAGGGAAAAAATGAATACTTACAGCCCAGGGATGGTTCACATAGAGATGGATTGTTCAACTCACCTGTGGAAAAGAATGGAAAACAGAATGAATTAAAAATGTCATATATCACACTACACAGATAAAAGAAAAATCAATTTGAAGGACTTTTGAATTTGATTGTAACTATTGGCAATTAAAGAAATGGGTGAATTAGGAATGTCAACAAATTGGTGGACCTTTACAAAGAGTGCAAAATCTAGACTGATATAACCCATGGGTTCTAGGACCCATACATGTGCCCCTCTGTCACAAAATAAATCACATGGCCTAGAATCTGTCACCCTCCCACTGACTCTGCCCTTAAACAAGGGGAATTTCATGGATGCCCTGTGTTAACCCTCTCAGGAACACATGATACCTCCCTTCTCATAATGCTGCTATTAAAATGTACAGCAGACCCCCAGCACTGCATTGCTGCATCATTCTCGCCAATTGTGAATCGAACTAGTAGGGTCAAAATGATGCAGGGATGCAGCCGTATCCTCTTCAGGGTTGTATGATCGCATCATGCTGACCATAGGACAATACTTCAATACACAGTGCAGACATTAAAGATTTAAATGATGGGCTGTTCTATAGCATTGTTCAAGGTAAGAGAATACCCTTGAATCCTACACCATCTGCTGTGTAGGTTCAACTAGATTGCTCTTGATAAAGATATCAAATGAGGAAATGTCCAAGGTATCCTATCTATCAAATTGGAGTCTATGGTTACCCAGACCTGGTTAGTTTCTGGACCTCTACCAACTTTCCAATGATCAATTTAACCATTGGAAGACCTCAAAGTCCTTTGGCCAAGATTATAGTGGCTGAGATGCATAGTGAACCTTGCAATGCTTTTGGGATTGCTATATGTCTGGGGGACCCGAATCATCTTGCTAGACATCTGGGTCATCCAGGTTAGCATAACTAAGCCCATGCATAATATAAAGAAAGGGGCAATGGGAAACGTGGAAAATTATCCGGAAACTTCTTGAGAGCTCTGGAGGGTCTTGCCAAAAAGGAAACATGAACCCAAAAAGAAAACGTGCACGTTTTTGTATTGCTAAAAGATTGTTTGGATAATCGTTTATAAGAAACGTGCACGTTTTTTCACTTCTCAAAAAGAGTTTTCCATACATTCTGCTGTCATTTTTTTGTCAACACTATGAAAACGTGTTAGGCCATACTCGTTTTCCTCAGCACCCTCTGAAAAAAATTAGAGAAGTTCTTCCTCGTCTTCTTTCGGCAAGACCCTCCTGTGATGCCGTCACCTGGTATGTGGCATTGGCGTTATTGCCAATATTTAACCAATGCTGCTTTTCATCTACTCTGGTGCCCTGAGGTATAAACCCTCAGGGCACCATCATACAGGAAGCAGCAAAGCCATGGTTATCACATTTGAGAACCATTTTTGGTGCCTAAACTGGATAATCTGAGTGTTTTTATGACAAGATGGAGGCACTGAGTTGACACTTGATTGTTGACAGTAGCCCATTGTAAGGTTTATTATGCAGAATAGGTATTCACAGGTATCGAAGGCATCAAAGCGAAGACATCAAAGTTTTTGAATCAATGATTCAGCACTGCAGAGTCATGTAGATCCTATCGGGCTGATGAACTCAGGAAGGGTCAGCATGATGCGCGGATGCATTGCTGGTGAGTACATCACTATATTGGTGCATCAATAAACTTCAGCAATATATTATACTTGCATTATGTTACATAAGGGGTTGACCACTAGCACAGACCATGACATCATCAAAATTTTAACATGTTGGCAAACCATGTGGAAAGGAAGTGGTATCTTTTGAATGGTATATCTTGGAACTGTTCCTGATTATTTGAGGTACCAGGATTGCTTGTGAATTCCAAATAAGGAAGAGGAGGAGGTGTTCAACTGTAAAGAAAAGAGTTGGGTACATGGCAAATTAGCTTCGCGAGTAGTACAGCATTCTATAAACCTGTAGGCTGTTAAAGGCTGCTAAAGCATTAATGCATCAGGCCTATTGGTCGTCATGATGTACAAATGTAGAACTGTGAGTAACTCACCAGGGCTATATTCGTGCATCATGCCGACCCTACGGGGATGATAATGTCCCGGAGGGTAGATATGATGCTCCAATGAAGTGCTGGTGAGCAGTCTCACCAGCACTTCATTGGTGCATCATGACGACAAACTGGCATGATGCACTCAGCATGATGCACTCCTGCATTAGCAGGCCTCCAATGGTTAGGGCTTAGGATTGTAATGTAAATATATGGTCTCCATGTTTTTCCATGTTGAAGAAGGCTCTTTGACACTGAACTACAATTGATGGTCCCTTTGGTAAGTACATGAGTTACATGGATAAGTCGACATATTACGAGGCGCTAATGCTGCTGTAGCACATAATGCCCACTAGTCGGCATGATGCACCAGTGAAGACTGCTCGCCAGCACTTTATTGGAGCATCATGCCAACCCTCGGGGATTGGGTAACTGGAGAAGTGAGTACCATGTAGAAATGAACCCCAAGAGAACTGGGTACCAGGGAGAAGTGAACCCATAGGAGAACTGGGTTCCAGGGAGAAGTGAACCCATAGGAGAACTGGGTTCCAGGGAGAAGTGAACCCATAGGAGAACTGGGTTCCAGGGAGAAGTGAACCCATAGGAGAACTGGGAACCAGGGAGAAGTGAACCCATAGGAGAACTGGGTTCCAGGGAGAAGTAAACCCATAGGAGAACTGGGTTCCAGGGAGAAGTGAACCTATAGGAGAACTGGGTTCCAGGGAGAAGTGAACCCATAGGAGAACTGGGTTCCAGGGAGAAGTGAACCCATAGGTAAAGTAGATACCAGAGAGAGGTGAATACCAGAATAAACCGCAGACTGATGGACATCAGTCCCTTATGGATGGTGTAGGGACAGTATCCTTAGGGTCCCGGCTTTCTATTTCTATTAGAGCTTGGAGTTTGTTATAATATTATTGGTTCCTAATTCACCCCAAGTCTTTTGAATTCCATTATCACTGCACACCGCGGGCCAACGGGCAGCCATCACCATGGATTTATTGGAATAAGGTATGCACTTCTCTGTGGTACTCAGATCTCCAAGGGGTTCACTTCTTTGTGGTACTCAGATCTCCCAGGGGTTCACTTCTCTGTGCTACTCAGATCTCCCAGGGGTTCACTTCTCTGTGCTACTCAGATCTCCTAGGGGTTCACTTCTTTGTGGTACTCAGATCTCCCAGGGGTTCACTTCTCTGTGCTACTCAGATCTCCCAGGGGTTCACTTCTCTGTGCTACTCAGATCTCCAAGGGGTTCACTTCTTTGTGGTACTCAGATCTCCCAGAGGTTCACTTCTCTGTGGTACTCAGATCTCCCAGGGGTTCACTTCTCTGTGGTACTCAGATCTCATAGGGGTTCACTTCTCTGTGGTACTCAGATCTCATAGGGGTTCACTTCTCTGTGGTACTCAGATCTCCCAGGGGTTCACTTCTCTGTGGTATTCAGATCTCTGATGGGGTCACTTCTCTCTGGTATTCACTTCTCCTAGGGTTCACTTCTCCATCGTACTCACTTCTACAGTATTCGGGGATTGTATTAACCCTGAAAGGTAGGCATGATCCTATGGGTAACTCACTAGGGCTGCGTTCATGCATCATGACGACCATTGGACATGATGCATTAATGCATCAGCTGTCCTTAAAGGGTTAAGGGCATGCATTGCATTCAGGTTGCACTGTATTCTGCTACACTGTTAATAAAACGTTGTCAAAATAATAACGTAATCCTCATCCCAAAGCTGCCAGAGATCCATCGTCATTTTCAAAGAGATGTCATTATGTTCACAGAGATTTCTTGTACCACCTGGGGCTTCTTGTAAAGACTCCCTGCTATTTATTTACAGTGGTTCACTGTTCAGTTTTACAAGGAACCCTGGTAGATTCAACAGTTATTACAGTGTAGGAGAGTCTCTGCTATGTATTACAAATATTGCCCTGGAGGTATAGGAATTAGGGCCGGTGAAAGGCCTAAGTTATAGGTCGGGTGTTTGAGGCTGTAACGCTGTATTACACAAGTGTGCCATGTGTGAGGGGGGAGATTATCTAGTCATTGTCCTAATGTCCAAAGAACTTAACACCCATAAAATGAATACACATATTATTACTGTATATCTCCGTATTACAGCTGGTGTCTCAATTAATCACCGGTCTCAAATAAGAATTTAATTTGTTCCTGTCTCGATAAATCAACCTGGGAACATTCTATGACAAGATGAAAAATGTGGACTTTCCGCATATGATTAGTTTTCCCCTATTATCGCTCATACAGTGACAGACGCTCAGACAGCGTCTGTGACGTATGTGGGCGTCATGTGACGTGTTTTGATTGGCTGACGGCTCTGTAGACACCTGAGGTGAATATCTAAGTGGGTGAGTGAATGAAAAGCTATAAAGATGACTACTGACATCTCCCACCCCCTCCCTTCACACATGCATTGGCACAGCTAGGCTTTGAAATTATGTCTGCATATATGAATAACATAACACCTCCAGACTTCAGACATCAGACCAAGCTCAATACTAGCTTTATCTAACCAGCCTAGCACTTTGGGATGTTCAATATCCCCATCATTATAACCCTTATTTTGAGTAGCTACCATAGAAATTTGTATGAGCACCCAAGTGCTTGGTAATAACTACTGGATTATACCTCAAGCAATGAATACTGTAAGAAGCACTTATTGAGAGACCCAGTCTTATAAACACAACTTTAATTCTTCCCTTATGCAGCAATTGGCAAATATGACCATTTCTTTGGATCAGGACTAGTATTGGAGACGGAATTTGATTTGGTCGTTCCTTCTACCATCCCCCTTCTTCTACAGGACTGAGGTTCCCAATCTAGAGGAGTACAAGTTCATCATCACCAAAGCAGGCTAGTAAATTAAACCCAGAATCTGACAATGGTTAAGTCACAAGTCTGGAAATGCTTTCAGAATCTCACTCTGGAGTCTGGCGAAATTAGTAGTAGGAAAGTTGGATGTATAGGTAAACCGTAGTGAGGTATATTCATAAACTTAAATTTGCCATGGAGTCAAGCATTCAGAGACTCTCTGTAATCTATGGCAATGAAGACTTTCCCAAATTGACTCAACAATTGGCATCTTTTGATTAACTTGTTTTCAACGTTGATCAAGGTTTATGTGCCTTCTGAGAGAGGGTGACTCTTTTTGAAGTGCCCCACAGGTAGGCAGACCTCCCATGAGATGTCTCTCCACACAAAATTTATTATTTTGAGTGGGCGGTGGTGAGGAGGACCAGCAATTGCAGGGTGTCAAGCAGCTATTAGATATCAGTCTCACCGGTATATCTGGTTATTTTATTTACTGTAGTGTAGGTGGGGTAGACAGGTGGGGCCATATATATTCAACCCTTTAAGGGTTGCAAATTTATAGCGCTTCAATGCGCTATGCCGATTTACCGCCATGATACATGAATGCAGCCTATCAGCCAGGGCTGCATTCATACCTTTTATAGGGTATCAACCCTGTTTGGCATGATGCATAAATGCAGCTGTCGCATATTTAGGCAGGGGCACGGAGGCACGACCCATGCTTTTTGCCTGTTATGTATAAAGAGCTTATTTGCCTCTCTCAAGTCCAAACTTCAGCCAAATTCAATGGGTCTGCCCCCTCTTCTAGCAAAGGAGGAGCGCACCCCTCCTTATTTTCCAAATTTAGGATCTGTCACTTTAATGCAGCACTGGCAAGTCCTCTGCCAGGATGCATTCATGCATCATGACGTCCAAAGTTCATTTTCAAGGAAGGCTTTACTTAAATGGTGTAATTAAATAGCTACAAGAGTGACAGTGTGAAAGATAGTTATAGGTTTATCATGTCAGAAGTGTTTTTTCCTTATTTTTATATGTTCAGGGTGTCAGGGTAATTGAGTGAAAGTTTTAATAATAGGTATTAAAATGATTGTGTAACAACTTCTAAATTCTAAAAGGTTTCTATCGATATAATTCATGCTGAGCACAATAATGTGATTTATGGGTTGTGTCCTTTCACTTTATGTGGTTCTCACTCTTTCTCTCTCTCTTTCTCTCTTTCTCTCTTCCTCTCTTTCTCTCTCTCTCTCTCTCTCACTCACTCTCGCTCTCTGGATTTCTGTGTCCCTACATCGCCTTGACAGAAACCTCATAGAAAGGTCCAAATTATAAAATTCGTGTCTCCTGGAGCAAACATCTGCCAGGTCAACCAGCTCTATAGACAAATAAAATAAAGGTAAACTCAAGTCTTGGCCTCTTCTAGACGTGTGGTCGATTCCCATAATTTTGGCAAATCTAGGAGGGATTTTTCAATATTTTTGATTTGAGTATCCCTTCATGTTTTTGAATTTGTAAAGTGTAAATCATAAAAAGCACCTGCTGTCATACCTTTCGTATAAGGCACAGCAGTGTAAACAGTGAGCCCTATGGAATGGTTCTGAGATTGAGATATACTACAAAAAATGACCATTGAATCTACCAGGGATCCTCGTAAAACTGAACAGTGAACCACCATAATTGTATGGCAGGGAACCAGTGTAGTTTTTACAAGAAGCCCCATGTGGCAGTATGGTGGTGCACAATTGTACAAGGAATCCCTGTGAAAATAGCAATAGACCTCTGGCAACTTTGGACGAGGTTTCCTTCATTATTTTGTACAGTGTACATTGCATACACAAGAGTGTGCCTTTAATGCAGATTTACATGGTGGGTTTACATGTATAATCTTTTGTTCCCAAGGGTAGTGCTATTGTAAAGGGATGTACTGATAGCATACTGGTGATGAGAATTGGACAAGCAAAGGTTTGGCCAAATATGTGGAGATCCATCATTTGTCCATTGTGTGAAGATCTCATGTGAACATTAGAGATAAACACATATACAGGTGTAGGGGCCATCCTAGACCATGTTTCCTTTTTGTGCGAAGTTATGCAAATAATTTGGTGGTTCTTAATCCTTATATAAATAGGGAAAGGGCTTAGTGTAACCAGACAGGGTCCAAATTTAGCAGGAGAACAATGAAGCCATTCATTCATACAAGGTTTATGCTTATATACTTGGACTGAAGAAGTGGTGGATCTGTTTTAACCATCTAAGAGACACAAAGTGATTTAACATATTACGCCTATCTGTTGCCACTACACTCTAAGAAATAACTGCCGGAACTACCAGGTATCCACATAAAACTGAACAGTAAACCGACTTGATTATAACGCAATGAACCAGTGTAGTTTCGACAATGAAGCCCAAATCGCAGTACAGTAAAGCACTGTGGGACAAGGGACCTTCAGGAAAATAACGGCGAAATCCTTGTCCCAAATTTGCCAGAGATCTGTCATTATTTTAATGACATTTTATTCACAGTTTATTTTATGCCCATTTGTTACATGGATATATGTACTTTTCACTTGGGTCCTATCCATCCATCCTTCTGGCACTGCCATAGACATAAAGAATAGGGTTCTATAATGATACTAGTCTTTTGGGAGTGACTCGGTATCATAGGCTTTGCATGACACAGGGTCAGTGCATTTGCCAAAACTGCATTCATGCATTATGACTTCCAGTAAGCATGATGCATCCGAGTATTGTGCATCCAATAAAGGGTTATACTTGGAGTGAAGAGGTGCTAGTTCCCCTATGTTAGGTAAATAAAACTGGTCAAATATTATGACAGAAGGAGGAGTTGGACAACATTCCATAACTAGAATTTAGATCTATCTAACACTGTATGGACAGCATAGTATTTGTTTCTACCCTTTGCTTAGACTGTGTACATCTTGCTCTAAAGACTTATCAACATTAAATTACTGGTATCTCATTTCTGCTGCAACAACATTTACTTGTACAGTACCAGAAATGGAAATAGTATGGTTTTAATGCTTTATTGGAGGGTTCCTTAAATACTAGGGATGCACTGGTTTTTTTAATCTTGACGTTATTGCAGCCTTTAAAGAATTGAATATTTTATCAGCAAGGAAGCACGATTCTGCATATATCCTGAATAGTAAGACCAAACTACCTGAGAACCCAAAGTAAGGAAGAGTAAAAAAACAAATGCTGGATTTCTCCTTAGTCCTGGGAATACAGTCAAAACTCTTCAAGATTATCAAACGCCCTAAGCTCATGTTCCATATCGTCATGATGCAGCGACGCATGTCAGGTAAATCTGCATGCACTGACTTGGTGTATCATCCTCACCCTCAGAGGTGCATCAATCCTGCAGAGTCAGCATGATGCTTTCTAACAATGCCGCTCTGGTAGTTAGGCCTAGTAGGGCTGTATTCATACATTATCATAGTAAAGAGGACATAGGGTAGGTTGGCCCTGAGATGATCACATACCTTGGACCCTCCCCTCCACCTTGGACATAAGTGCCAAATCAACACTGCAACATGGTAAGACCCATAGTCCACTGGGCCTCTTCGGCCAACTTTGGCCATACATTTTCTACACAAAAGTCGGCCGAACATGCCCAGTGGACTATGGGTATTAATGAGCATTGTTTCAACCAGATGACAATGTTGATTTAGCATCAGACTTGTTTTGTAGCCCCTTGGTAGGTAGGAGGTTAGTCTCCTCTGTCAAAGCTATCTCATAGCTGCTGTTACATATAAGAACAGTAAAGAAAAGCAACACTGTCAATATTCAAGTGTCAACTCAGTGCCTCTATCCTTTTATCAGATAATCCAGTGTGGGCACCCAAACTCGTTCTGAAATGTGATAACCGTGGTATAATCTATTCTACTACGTTGTTCAAAACCCGTAAAGGGTTTAACAACCAAGCAGATCCTTGTGTTGAATCCATGTATATATAATTAGATGTGTGGGAAGTAAGCGGACTGTGGAATTCCACCTATTCTAATAACATGTATAACATACAGTATAAGGGGTCAGGCGTGAGGAGGACAGACATAAAGTACGTGTAAGAAAATGCACTTGTTATGATAGCAAACAAACATTTCTGAAATAGGGAGGACTTGAAGGATTCTGTTTACAATTTCCGTGTCTTCACTCTGATTCCGAGAAGCTAGAATGGACATACTTTTATATTCTTCTTTACAACATTATCAAATCCTACTTTTTAATTGCGTGTGCAGTTTGAGCATGATGGACATATATCTAATGACAAATAAAAACATAAGGACCGGTAGGGCTTTAAGAGCAATGTGAATAGACAGCAATTATGGGAATCTGAATGGAACCCTGGTAACATTGTGTGACAACAGGTTTTCGAGTGCATCGGCCCAATGATGGCAACACGATGCATGAATGGAGAAATTCCCACCAGGGCTGCATTCATGCATCATGACAACAACAAAAAAAGGACATCCTGACCTAAATCACCAGGTTGTCCCAACAGTGTCGAGACACAAGGCATTTCCCCCATTTTGGACCAGGTGTTGGGTGAATCATCCTTGGCTTCTACAAGAAGAAGAAAGCAATATTACCTCCATCACGCTATCCCTTCTGTTCTCATGGCGCCAGGGTGTATTAACCCTCCAAGGAGCCATATGTGATGCTTACGGTTCAAGTTTCTTGGTCGTCATGATGCTCCAATGCAGTGCTGGCGAGTCTGCTCGCCAGCACTGCATTGGGGCATCATGCCGACCCTTCGAGAATTAACCCCATATGGCCAGCCTTGTGATTTACTCGCAGGGTTACATTCCTGCATCATGATGACAGATAGGCATGATGCATTAACTCACTATACTCTGACCATTAAGAGGTTAAGTCTTGCTGTACATGGTCAACATTATGAGTATGTATAGAACCTAAACAAAGACAGCCACTTCCTGCATGACATTGCAGTACCTACAGACATGTATACTGTATATTGTCACACTAAAGTCTGTAGTAGCATGGTCTAATTTGCCATGCAAGGATTGTATAATGCTTTAATGTAATATTGCATTGGCCTATATTTGATAAGCGCCAGGTCCTTGAATGAGCACCGGTCATAAATAAGCGCCAATAGTCTACTGGTATTGAAACCAAATCTTGAATAAGCACCGGTCTTGTATGAGCGCCAGGAGTACATCCTAGTATAAAATTCTGATCGCCTCTGCGCCTATATCTATAGGCTTTTATGGTAAGCTCATCTAAAACGATACTTGAATCTAGCAACAGAAATTCTTGCTCTGCTGTCTTGCATTTATAAATCGAGGAGAGTCAATAGGTTGTAAAATTCTCCTGCAAGGTCATCACGATGCTCTTATACAGTGCTGGCAAGTCACACACCAGCATTGGTGAGGCATCATACGAGCATTAAAGGGCTAGGCAAGGAGGGAGGAAGAGTTTCCATCCAGAACAAAGTATTGTGTATTGCCTGATGCACTCCTAAAAGGTGACTAGCATTGTATTACCATTAAACTTGGTCTCAACTCATTTTTGGGCAACAAAGCTCTCATCAATTTCTAGAGACCATTTGTCTGAAACCATATCAACTACACCTTGTTAATCACTGCACCATCTTCCCTCGTATAAAATCACAGCTGTGCCAAATAACTATCTGATTCTCCGGTTATTTCAACAACGAAAAAGAAACAGTATTAAGTCAACAGAAGAACCTACCTTGCTTGCAATTAGAGAAAGTCACTCAGCCCTAGATTCCACCTTTAACTTCGTAAAAACAACAGCAGTCCCTTAAAATATCCCAAATGCGCCAGGGGGTCTAAATTCTTCCATATATAATGAGTAACTTAACAGTATTTCTCCCCATAGACACACATGGGGGGACCAGAGCTATCCCAGAAGGACTTCCCTTCTGAAGTATATCCTGGAGTGTACTTCCTCCAGGGCGTCCAGCCATACGTCACAGTGTGTACCTAATGCTCCCATTATCGCCCAAGGCTTGTGTCTCCAGTGGGTGACAGGTAGGTAGGAAGATGACATGTGTTAACCCTTTAAGGACAGTGTTATGTCCCGCGTTAACCCTTTCAGAATGACAGATAGTCCTAGATGTATCTATTGAAGCAGGTGAAATTGTGTATACCAATGTTTTAGATTTTATTTTGTGCCAAACAGCTGAAGATCCAGTAGGACGAATCTCTATTAGTTATAAAAGAGGGAATATTATTTCTCTTCATTTGAATGGCATTTGAATGTTAAGATGTCCTCTTATTCTAGAAGTATGTATTATGCATAGGCTTCCTTCCCTCGGCCTAAGGAAAGGCAAATAATCCATGCTTAAATTGTAGGGAAATTGGATGATTGCCCTACTGAGGAGTAATGGCAGTCATAGAATTTTGAACTCTTTGAAAAAACTGAAATCAAAACTATGATATCTCTGTTTCACCAGATAACAGGTATTAGTCTTCAATCACAACATATGTTGGGGATATTCCTTAGAATTGATCTAATTCACATTATATAACAGCCTGATAGTGGTTTAGAGAGTCTGTATATCGCAGAAAATCCATCCAAGATGACACACATACTTCATTCCTTCATCTCTGTGTCAATCTCACCCCCAAACCGACAGGTATTGTTCATTTATCTCCCAATAGTAATTACTTCACAGAGCTGAGATCTATATCTAGCCTTGGAACCTGGGACCCTCAATATAGGCCTAGATCTCACACAACAGTGATCAGAGGCTAAAATCTAAATCTAAACTGGCCAGGCGTGTAGGTCCCAGTAACTGTCTTACTCCAGAGAAAATGTTCAAAGGATAACAGCTATATCTAGCCCGGGCACCTGTATCTCCAAGGTACAAATATAAGCTATAGAGATTAAAGTATAGGATCTATATGTGGCCATTTGCTTCCACTGCAGTGACAATTACACTCCACAAAAATCAGTATCAAAGATGCAAGTCTAGACTAGGCTTTGGTCCATCTTTTTTATCTCTTAGTCCATCTCTGTATCCCTTTGTCCAATTATACATGGATTAGGGACTGAGATCTATATCTAGACTGGACACCTGGGCAAGTCTGGTTCTATCCTGTTGATGGGCTATGTATAGAAAGGTGTCTATTTATACACTGTAGTAATGACAGATTATACTGGTTTCCTCCAAGTGTAACTCTGATCCTTCTGCACCAAGCTTAGGCTTATGTGAACTCCCTCTACAACCAGAAAACAACAGGGCGAATGAGAGGAAGTGACCTGAGACCTGCATTGACAAATGCTGCAAAGGCTTCTCCCCAGTCTGTCTTTATTCCTTAGTTCTTAACCTGTAAACTCAACTAATTACTCATAGGCAACACACAGACCAGAGGAGGCTTAGAGAAACAGATGTCCCTATGAGACACTAACGTTTCATGTCAATGGTTATAAATATTTATGGAGATATGTTATCCCTGCTTCATTGTCTGGCAAAATGAATGCTTCAGTCCCTTCTAGACACTTGTCCTTGACATATCTGTGGTTTACCAATATGGCCATTGTATACAGCCTTCACGATTTCATTGTACCTCCAAGGCTTTCACTTCCTTTTTTTCTTCCTCAGCATGCAGTGGCAGTTATATCTCATATGGCACAGTAGCATCCCATATATCCACTATGTCTGTCTCTCATGCAGTCTCACCTAACTTAAAGGGGTGTTGACGCGTACTTGGAGATTGCATGATACAAGTACACCTCATCTTCAACACATGGTTATAGTCTAATTCCTCAAAGACATTCTTCATCTAGTGACAATGATATCTCTAGGTATCTTATATGGCATGGTAGAAGCCCATATGTCCATTACTATCTCAAGGCTACAGCTCTGCACAAGGAGGAAGTGTGCTGTACCTGAAGAAAACACCTGTGTAGTGTAGGTATCTCCTGAAGACCCTAGCCACTACAGGTGTGTAGCCTTATCTCCAAAAGGCTTTTACATCCTGTGGTATAATAATAATTATAGATACCTCATATGACACAATAGTAGCCCATATGTCCTCTACTGTTTCCCCCTAGCCTGCTTAAATGGGGTGAGGTGGTTCCTGAAGATAAGTCCTGTGTAATTTAAGAATAGCTTAGCTCCTTTAGATGTATAGCCTTATCTCCTTAAGGTCTTAATGTCCAGTGGAAATGACATGTGTGCATACAATTGTCATATAGCACAATAGTAGACCATATGTCCACTACTGATTCCCCCTAGCCTGCTTAAAGGAGTGAGGTGGTTCCTGAAAGCCTGACCAAAGCCTGAAGCCTGACCAAAGCCTATGTAACTTAAGCATGCACTGAACTCCTTATCTCCTGTAGATTTATAATCTCATCTCCTAAGTCCTTAATGTCCAGTGAAAATGACATTGACATAATGCTTATATATTATACAAGTGTCATATGGCACAATAGTAGCCTAGATGCTCCTACTGTTTCTCCCTAGCCTGCTTAAGGGAGTCTGGAACCACCTGAAGACAACACCTATAGTTTACAGGTAGGTCCAATACCACCTCCATCTATACAGGTATGTAGTATCCACTGACTACCTGTGGCTGTCCTCACTCTACCACCTCCCAGGCCTGTGTAAGATGGTGTGGGGCCGGTCTGGAGGTGGTAGTAGGGGATGGGGTGGGACGGCTGTCTGTACATACCTATACACATACACACTAACTGAGGTGTCCGCTATACTCAGATCTCACCCAACCAGAACCTCCTGCAGGTATGGTATAGGAGGGTAGGCTGAAAAAAGAATGTTGTCAAAATAATGACTGCTCTCTGGCAACTATGGAACAAAGCTTTCACCGTTAATCTCTGGAGGCCATTTCTCAATGTACTACGACTACACACAGCCACTACGATTTAAAAATACAATGAATAAGCCAGGCTATCGTAGGAACTGCCGTACGACTGCTCACTACGATTAGCAGATATGCAGTAATTACATAAGGCTTAGTAGGGCAGTCGTACTGGTGCTGACATTAGGGACTAATAGGGCATGGTACTGTTAAGGCCAAATCGTTAGGTTCTCACTACGATTTAAGGGACAGCAGTCGTAGTGTGTTAAGAAATGGCCTCCAGAGAGATTCCTCATAAAACAGTGCTTTACTATATTGTTTTCTGGGATCTCATAGCAAAGATTTCACTACTTTACTGCATCACACATACAGTGGTAACACTGTACAGATTTATGGGGAAGCCTGCTACATTCAACAGTCATTTTTAAGAGTACAGGGAAGTGGGTGTATTAGGAGGGGGCAGTGGCCCTTTTGTATAAGAGTTTTCCCCTTTGGTTTCATTATTTATATTAGGCATTACTTACATTGGCATTTTAATGACATTCATACCTTTTTGATGAACACTCATATACTCTGTGTTCATAACACTTTTAATAGTAGGTTGACTGTTGATCCCCATAATGGAATAATTTATAATGGAATAAATGTGACATATATATATATATATATATATATATATATATATATATATATATATATATATATATATATATGCTTTCCAATTGAAGGGATCATGTCAATGACTAGACAGAGCACTTGATAATATAAGGACATTTGGTATATCTCTCACAGAGCAAAATACCTAATTTCCTTTTGGCAATATTGGTCTACCTGGGTTTGCTCCTTCTTCCAACATGTAACTCCTTTGCATGCTGAATGCACCAGGAATGTGGCTTCCCTTTAAAAGCCATCTGTGCATATACAATATGCATTCATACAGCATACCATGCCTCTGCTAAATATACACCCACGGCTATATATAACTATGGAGCTAGTATAGTGACCTGACACTTTTATAGATTCACTGGAGAATATTAATCCTTTAAGGATAGCATGGGATGTTATATGGCTCTATGGTAATTTTTTTTGTTTTTGGATGTAGGCTACCAATGCAATTCTGGTCAAAATTTGATGGGCACTGTATTGGAACATCTTGCCAAACCGTTTTTTGGAGTGTATCAACCACAGTGAGTCATCATGATGCATGAATGCAGCACTGGTGAGTTACTCACCAGTGCTGCATTCATGCATCGTGACAATCTTAACTTGGTTAGGTACATAGTTATATGTAGCCATTGACTCTATATGGGTCAGATAGTGCATTAATTCCATGGGGCATCATGCTGACCCTACAGGGTTGATCAATACATATACTGCCGGAGGGTTGGCATGATGCACCAATGAAGTGCTGGCGAGCAGTCTCGCCAGGACTTCATTGGTGCATCGTGACGACCAATGGGCATGATGCATTAATGCATCATCGGCCCTTACAGGGTTAAAGCGTTGATAGCCGTCACCTCCTGCTCCTGGGTAGAATCATGTAGGCATGAATCTGGTGCAATTATGCGTGAGATCGATAATAGGGGGTGTTGTACTATAGGACTCAGTATGGAGGCCTAGTGGAGCTGCCATTTTGAATTTCGCTGGTTGAGATAAAACCCTCTGATAAGACATACTATGATGGGTACCTTGTCCCTGGTTAACACCCACTTCCAGGGACATGCTGGTACCATCTTATCAGTGTGTGTCGCCAGAACCAGCTCCAGACCAGCTAGTAGCCAATAGGTGCAGCACAGTGAGTGCAGAAGGAATGATTAACCCTTAGAGGTTGCATGTTGCTTTAAACCATTAGGTTAGCATTACCTAAAGACCACCTCATATCATGAGCGGTTGAGACGCCCACCCAACACAATAGCCATTAATATGGGTTTTGCTGCTGGATCAACACTACCAACCGGTTGATTCGATGCTCGATTTAGCTATGTAGTTAGACTCAGGTAGCAAAGCCATTTTTATGGTCATTTTATGGGGTGGACGCCTTGAGGTACCGGTATGTGGACGTCTTTAGGTTAACCTATCCTATGCCTTTTTGTCATCATGATGCATGATCGCAACCGTGGCCGGCCTACTCACCAGTGTTGCATTTATATTAGGAGGTGAAAACTTTAAGGGCCTAGGCCTAGTAGTTTTGGTGGATTTAGACAGGGGGGCCCCTTCATTTTGCTAGAACTTTAGATTTTGTTAACTAGGTTATTTTGGACCTCAAATCTTGCTTAAAATTGGGGTCACACCCCCTCCTTATTGGCCACTGCCCCTGCCTCTTTCCAGATCCTGGATCCACCACTGCGGTCTGATGCACCAACGCAGTGCTGACGAGTACTGTATACATAATGTTTTGGCCTATCTGGAGGGTGTTGCTCCTATTGTAAAAAGAGCTGTGAGTATGTGCCCTCTTTTCTACACAAGTCGTGCACTGCTTCACCTAAGTACTTGCACTCACCACATTAGTCTGAAAAGTCACCTGCCTTGTTTAAAATAGAGAGAGCTGCACTACCAGGTACCTACTCATGTCACACGCTCTATAGTTTATTATACTGACTGACTTCTCCCAACTAGGTACCTACTCAAATCCCCCTTTTTTAGCACCGTACTTGAATGACCACTTGTGAGCAACAAAAGGGACAAGTCATAGCTACATGAAAAGAAAGGACTGGAAACAAGGGAATTTTTAGCCAGCTCTTCCTTTTACTATAGGAGCAACACCCTCCCGAAGTCCAAGGGTGCTCATTGGTTTCAAGCAGTCTGTACCCCTATTCCTTATTCAAGACCGTAGCTTATTCAAGACTTGGATTACAGTGTTTTTAAAAAATTCAATACCCCTGTAACCCCAGCGCTTATTCAAGACCAGCGCTCATTCAAGACCTTTTATAAGGTATTCCTTGCAGCATGAAAATTCAGGGGATAACGAGGGGATAGAGGCACCCTGAACCCTTTGAAAGGAAGGGCTGACTGAGATGCATGGAAGAGGATTGGCTTGTGAATTGGGATGTAAAGCTTGAGTCTTTCTACCTGTGTATGTGCCTCAGCTAGGAAATCTGATGACGCCGTCAAACCTCTGTGGGTAACATTATGCCTTATGGCATCATGCCTTTTTGTCTTTGTGATAAATCAATGCAACTTTGTAATGCACCTACCAGTGCTGCATTCCTGAAGTAGCTGACCCAATCGAGTTGATACACTAAGAAGGGATACAAATGATGCACCAATGCAGATAAGTGTATCATAATGAGAAATGACCATGTTCAGTTAGGCATCATTTTGCCCTTAAGTGGCTAGAATCCAGGTAAGAACTGACACTGTAATGATTGATGAGCCGCGTGAATACTGACATCACAGCATCAGTCCTGGTGATGAGTTAGAAATTCAGATGAGGATATGAAATAACCATTTGTAAGGGGGCATACCTGAATGTATGCATACATTCAGGAGGGTGTTGCTCCTATTGTAAAAGGAAGAGCTGGCTAAAAATGCCCTGTTTCCAGTCCTTTCTTTTCATGTAGCTATAACTTGTCCGTTTTGTTGCTCACAAGTGACCATTCAGGTATGGTGCTAAAAAAGTGGGATTTGAGTATGTACCTAGTTAGGAGAAGTCTGTCAGTATAATATACTTTAGAGTGTGTGACATGAGTAGGTACCTGATAGTGTAGCTCTCTCTGTTTTAAACAAGGCAGGTTACTTTTCAGACTAATGTGGTGAGTGCAAGTTGAATGGTGAAGCAGAGTGTGATGTCTTTTGAAAAGAGGGTACCTACTGACAGCTCTTTTTACCATAGGAGCAACACGCTCCTGGTATGCATACATATCATGGTATTTACACTAGGTCTGTATAACTGCTGGTTATATGAACAAATTTTGACTAGTCTTGATTCATAGAAGATTGAGCGGCCTTGAAATTGATAAATGGACCTTTAACTTGGCCTTGAGAAAACTCCTCTATCATCGAGCTGCTTTCCGGAAGTTGATAGGGCTTTATAGATACATCCTCTAAAAATGACCGCTGAATCTACCAGGGATCCTTGTAAAACTGAGAGATGAACCACTGTAATCATATTGCAGTGGAGCAGTATAGTTTCTATAACGAAGCCCCAGATGGCAGTACGTACTTAGGGCGGTACAAGGAATCTCTGTGAAAATAACAACAGAACTCTGGCAACTTTGGAACAACGATTTTGCTGTCCTTTTTGATGACATCTATTTCTTTTTACAGTGCAGGCCAACCAAGATGCCCGAACTATTACACACAGATTAAAGATGATAATAACCTTTAAGTTTAACTTATAGGGATACATTTTTAACCCCATCGTTACCCTGTAATTAAATGAAGACCGCTCCCTGAACGACATATCATTCTACAATGAAGTTTGCAGACCAATAACCTTCACTTTCTTGGTTGTTCAATGTACGGGACTTCTTACCCATTAAGTTCCACATGCTGTATTAAAGCTTACATTGGACAAAGCTGTCAACTGCCAGCATGACTCTTGGATATCACAATGACAAGTAAATCACCAGGGGTGATTTTGGGCATCATAAAGACCCCACAGGGTTGATACTCTCCCAACGTGTAGACATGATGCATGGTTGCAGCCCTGGTGAATAACTCGCCGAGGCTGCATTCATGCATCATGACCACCAAAGGGCATAAAGTATGAAAGGCTCCTGCAGGTTTTACATGATTAAATAGTAGGCACCTTTGAATGGTTAACTATTTCGGGTGTTCTAATGTATTGATTGATGCATAATGTCCATTGGTCATCATGATTTATAAATGGAGCCTGAATTCCTGAATTATTTTGACACCACTTAATTGCTGGAGGGTTGTCATGATGCGCCAATGAAGTGCTGGCGAGTCTGCTCACCAGCACTTCATTGGTGCATCATGACGACCAATGGGCATGATGCACCCCTGTATTAGCGACCCTTAAATGGTTAACAAGAATGACAGGTGTGCAATACTATACTGCTATCTCAATTATCCTCACGTCACTACCCTCCAGTTGTGCTTCAATACCTGCCATTGGAATTGCTAAATTAAAATGTCTAGATTTGAATAGAGAAGAGGGAAAGAAATTCAAGAACCAAAATAGGGCAGGAAGAGAGGAAGAGACCCCCTTGGTGTTTGTTGTCTACGTGCCAGCAACCACATAGGGCACATAGGCCTGAGACATATATCATGTTAGTTTTTGGGAGGTTTTTTGTCTATTTTTTTCTTCATTTCTTGTATAGGTGTTGAGTGCCAAATGCATATAATATTTTTGAAAGTGGAATAATTATTTTCTATATATCATCCAAAGAATGCCATATAGGCTCACATATGTGCCAGGGTATCAAGTATAAGAGGCATAAGTGGCATAAACACAACATGTACAGGGGAATTGTAATAAGTATTGATACTGGTATTGCATGGTTGGTATAATGAACTAATGAAGTGCCACCCCAGAGAGTCTGCTTGCCAGCACTTCATTGGTGCATCATGTTGACCATCCAGAACTGCTTGACTATCGCCCATCATCAGCCAGGATCAATGAATTACTCCTATTCATATTTTGTTTTTATTCATTCCCGGTATAATTCAGACGCACAAATAAAATTTCTACTGGAATGCCCAACAACTTGAAATTAAAAGGAGTCTAAAACTTAACATAGCCTCATAAACATTGCCATAAAGGAAAATTTCTTTCACAGTGCCCATGGTTGGGGGACAGTAGTTTGGAAGTGGGGATGCCCACTCCTCAAACCACAAAGCTCCCCCCCCCCCGACCAATCCATCTGTGACAGAAATAGCTATTGACAGCCACTAAATGTTCCCACGTGAACTCAGTGTGTGTGGGGGGGGGGGAGGGGGGTACATTTCATGATAGCAGTGAAGGTAGAGAGAGAGAGTGTGAGGTATGCCTTCACACCTTGTCACTATCTGTCACAACTACCGTAAAACCCCGCCTGTAAGCCACAGTTTGTAGATCATTCTCAGAGAGTAACTGCGGCTCATAGTGGTCTCCAGGGTTAGCTTACATTTATATAGGGTTTTACATATATTATTGCAAAAGCATTGTCTTCCCCTCAGTGCGGCTTATAGGAGAGGAACAAGAGGCCTAAACGGAGTGGGGCTTAAACGGAGGGTTTTACAGTGTAAAGACTGTCAGGGACCAAGGCTGCTGTAAAACTGAATAGACAGCATGTATACTTTAAGTAAACAGACATGTATAGAATTAGACTATCTTGAGACATATAAATTCTTATTTGAAAGGTATGCATATTGCATTATGTAGTCAGGAGGGCATTCCTCAATCATCTAATCATTAACACTGCTGAGAAATGATCTCCAGGCCTGATTATCTCTCACTCTCAATATGATTTTCCTATTTTCATAATGAAATAGATATGGAGAAGTAAATGACAGGAATATGGAGAAGAACGTGTATTGTATTATGGTTGGTTAAAACATGGTTTTGTCCACAGAAGATCTTACTTAAAGCTTAATTTCTAGAAATAAGTATTACTTCTGGCTCTTAGCTTAGACTTACTGTAGTGTCCCGTATAAGCGCCCGGGCGCTCATTTATTTCAAGCCTACTGTACCCCTGGCGCTTATTTGAGACCGGCGCTTATTTGAGACCCCGGCGCTTAAACGGGCCATTACAGTAGTAATTTGCATTGGCTAGGAATGCTCCCCATATCCTTTTACCTCTCCATTCTCCAAGTATCAATATCAACTGAGGCTGAAGCAAGTCTACTCAAAACCTCTCACGCACCATTCATAGTCACGCAGTGGTAGAAATGAGAGTGACAGAAGTATTGTCATATCTAGCATGACCAGTAATGGTGGGCGTGGAACTCTTCAGACGCGGGGGTTGGGAGGTGTGAAAGGGGGCACCTTCAGCCCTGTGATAGCTCTCCATGTTAAGTATTAATGATATACATTATGATGTGGACACTGGGTATTACCTTGGGTATTCAAGGGCAGTGGGACAACACGACATGACATTTCATGCATCTAATATGCTACTACTGTTTAATGTCAGATATGATGATTGTACCGTTAGAATTATTGTATGGTACAACCAGCTATAGCAAGAACCCAGTTGTTGTAGTTTTAATGCTAATGTTTTTAAACTATTTGCCCTTTATTTTGATACTAGCTATAGCAACAACTCAGTTATTAAGGATTTAATGCAAATAGTTGTTAAATTGTTTCAATGGACCTTTGTTTTGAAACTAGATGAACAGTATACATGTAGACTCAGGGGATGACCGTAAAAAGACAGTATCAATGGCAATCAAGATTTTCTGTTATTTCTGTTGGTTTTTTTTTTTGTAATTTTGCTGTTGTTGTTTGTTTGTTGTTATTTTGTTTTAAAGTTCAAGCAACGGGTTTCTTTAAAGGCCATTTCATATCATTACTGCAATGGAAACCAAATTTAAAAGCTTTTATTTCAGGGGATAGAGAGTTGATTGTCAACCTGAGTTTCCCTTGACGTTAGGTGCCCAAATGAATCATGTAATTTGTCACAGTCAACATTTATATTTATGAATAGGTATATATGTGTTGATTTCACTTACATCCCTTAGGTATACACAAATGTTTTCTCCGCTAAGATACTTCCCATTCCAACTAATTATACACGAGTGGTAGAAATAGATACAATCATTTTCCAGGAACTAGCATGTCTATTTAGCATGCAATTTAGATTCCCAGGCCACTAGGTCAATTGCATTCCTGACATTTAATTATTTGACTATAGAGAGCGTGTTCTAGGCCACAGTAAATTATACCTTTGAGGCAAACTTGGTGCTTTGAAAGTATCCCAGGAGAGGAAACTGCCATTGTTGCATTTATGCAGCGTGCAGTATCTACAGCGTTGATACATTATATGTATTTTATTTTATGTGAATAACTTCTTCCCATAGAGATAGCATTCTGAGATAGCATTCTAATGATCATGATTAAGATACAGTTTGCATTATTATTATGTGCTAGATTGTATTCCCAGTACTGTAATTTTAAATGGATTTTAGGTTATCCATGCTTTTACATGATACATTTCATGTTATCATGTCAATAGGTCATCATGATGTGGTTGATTTGTCAAACCTGTGTCAGAAGATAGTATACAATTGAAATTTACCTCAAACTGTACCCTGATTATGATATTTATAATCATGTATTCAATAGGAATGGTTCCTAGAAGTGCCACCAGATGGAGCCAGTATACCATTTATATCACGATTCACCTTTGTGGCAGCAGCCCTTTAATGTCTACAAGCTTCCCTCACCTCAGCCCTGTGAGTGTATACTCTTTGTTTCCCTGGGTGAGACCTTGTTATCATTGCTTAGATGACTTTGGCCCTGCACTAAATAAAATCAGAGGCAGTTTGACAGAGTGCCAGCAGGTGCCTTCACTTGGATCGCAAGTACATAAGCACATCCAACTCTGACCTGCGATCTTTTACCCTTTAAGGGCCGCTGATGCAGGAGTGCATCATGCCTAATGGTTATCATGATGCACCAATTAAGGGCTGGCGAGACAGCATATATGCTCCCAGAGGATCGGCATGATGCTCCAATGAAGACTTACCAGCACTTCATTGGTGCATCATGGCGACCAATAGGCATGATGCATTAATGAATCAGCGGCCGAAAAAGGGCTAAGGTCAGGGAATGCTTTGATAGTGTTTAATGCATTATATATGCCCATTTGTCAGCATGATGCATGAATGCAGCCCTGATGAGTTTATGCACCAATGATGCATTTCTGCATCATGCTGACAATTTGGGAGTGTATCAAGAATGTAGGACTGGTAGGATGCAGCCCTGGTGAGTCACTCACAAAGGCTGTTTCAATGCATCATGACAACATAAAATCTAAAAGCGACTCTGCAGCCCTTAAGGAGTTATGATCCTTTATAAAGATGTTCCCAGGGCCTAGGACCATTGTGATAAAGTAGGAAGACATTTGGCTGCTTGAAATTGCAGTTCTCAGATTTACTGCAATGCCATAGATACATTTTTGAAGGCCTACAAGGATTCAAATCTCTCAGGCAGCAGTAAACTACCCCCTTAGATGTCTCTGACTGGGAAGCATCCTAAAGGAACCTCCAATTAGAACAAATATATAAGTTTACATATATAACAGTTGGCTCTGATATGCTAAATTGATCTAGAACAGAAAATCAGCAATGGCACAAACAAGTCCATAGTCACGATGACTAACAATTAGTAAACGTTCGTGTTGCAAAGCAATGAGGGAGAACATTTTATTTGAATGATATACATACCAGGGATAGTGAACATTGTTGAGCATAAAATGTGTACATCAAAACATATCCCCAAGTGACAGGTAGTGGGCGGATTGATGTACATCTTCACTTGTATGTACGTGATGGTGGTCGCTGCTCCAGGAGGACGGGGGCACTTGTTTTTACTTTGGCATGGGTGTGCGGCAGGACGGTATACCTTGACCTTTCAAATACAGACTTCCTTGAAAGGTTTCTTGAAAAATACATAAAAGGAACCTTGCGGTGCTTGGGGAGATTATGGTAATAAAAAGTGTCCTTTATAAAGAATATTTGGCACAAAAAGAAAAGAGAAAAAAAAAGAAATTCGCATAATGATTATTGGAAGAAATACTCTTGTTTACAGAAATTCTGTTTAAAAGGTACCCTTGCCAGCGGTAGACATGTTAGGCCTATCTCTTTAGTATATGAAGTGCCCCCCCCCACCTTTGGTAGCTCAGACCAGACTTGCCCTCAGGTGCTGTGGGCGCCACTGACTGAATGCTGTTCAATATTACAGTCATGTTCAAATGTTATTTATGCCGAGTCATCTTGATAGCAAAGGTCTCCGCGTGACGTATAAACGTGCCTTTATTACAGTTGGGACATGGCTTACTTATCTCAGCTATTCAGATGCTACTGGCAGTCCCTGCTTCTACTAGTCTCTTTATGTCTCAAATTTGGTTTGGTATTATCAAATCAGTATCTGTTTTGAAAGTGATTCTCTTCCCTTTGACAGTGGTATTTTTCATAAAACAAATGGCAACACTAAATTAGGGGTATAATTCATTGGTATGGATCTTCAGCATTTCTCGATATGATTTGTGTTGGTCCTAGAAAGAAACATAGATATACCAATGCTAGAATGATCCCCCCATCCCAACATATCAGAGGAAAACAAAAATAGAACAGAAATTGCTCTGCATTCATGATAGGTTTTCTTAACAGGTATCATAAAAGTCAGCCTGTATCCTCCCTCGGGAAGATGCTTTAGCGGATAATGTCAGAATAAGGGAAAAAAGACGATGCTATCCACCAAAAGATCCAACTGTCAAATTTACAGCTCCAAGTATAGGCAATGACAGACCTGCTTGGGGATACAGCCGTAGATGAAATGTGCCATGAGACAAGATGTCTCCTGTTCTGACATATCTTGATGTGCATCTCCCCCAGGATCGCCCTTCACCATGCACTTATTCTGCGCATCCTTTTTACTTCCGGTTTAGTAAGCAGGCGCAGTGGTGCTGTGCATTAGAAGGACTGTTTGATTCTTTATGCCAATTTGTTATCATAATTAATGCAGTCCAGGTGAGTAACTCACCAGATTAAATTGACCCTATAGTTTGATACACCACCAATTAGTAGACTCATGGGTATTGCATTCATGCATCATGACAACAAAGGGACATTAATCTAAAGACACCATACAGCACTAAGGTATCTTACATATATAGCGTAAGATAAAGAGCTGTCTGAAGGTTGCTTCTGAGTTTAATGCCACGGTAACTGACGATGGGAATTCTTCAAAATTACCCCTAATTTGGATCATTTTGAAGATAGTGGTACAATGGGGAAGATGTAGATAGGGACTGACTTGTCTGGCATATTTGGATGGGATAAATTACTGTCTACTGGTAACTGTCTAATGGCCACATGATACATCTGGGTTCATGAATGTTCCTTTGTCGCCATGATGCACTGATGCAGTGCTGGTGAGCAATACACTGATGCTGTATCGGTGCATCATGCCAACCCTTCAGGTCAGGTTCTCACCAGGGTTGCATCCATTGATCACGATGACAAAAGGGGAAAAGAGCATTAAAACACTGTGCAGCCCCTGAATGCATTACAGACTGTAATTTATACCTGCCTCAAAAACACTTGTCATGAATGTTTCCCTGCTTATTAAGATAAGTTATCACCATCTTTGGAATTCTACATGACATATTGTTACTGACACGAAGACTGCCCTGCTGTGAATTGAAAAGGGCCGAGGCTGAGTTATGAACATGGTTTTTACGGGATTCAATCGCTGTATTCGTTTCACTCCTTCATATAACCCAAATGGTCAACAAACAGCTTCATCAATAGGATCTGCATCATGAATGGATGCAACACTGTCATAAAATAAATGAAGACAGAATGAATACAACATATATAAATCAGTCGGATAAGCACTACCGATCCTGTTGAACCAGACCTTAAGTGGGTATTACACTGCCGTCAGTTGCACGAATTTTCCCTAATCTGACTGATTTTTCTAAACTTTTGCATTACCAAAAATAATTGGATTAGCAAAAGTTTTGCCTACCCAGTCAGTGGTCAGTCGTTTATGGACCCTCCCCAGCGGGGAGGGTAGGGTGGGCTGAGAGAGTGGGGCTCTATACCTCTGGGTAAAGGTAAATGTCAAAAGATATTATACAACAAGTTATGAAAATCATAGAGAAAGATCATTAAAATATTGTAATATAAATAGATTTTTTTAATGTGAAAATTGAAAAGAAAGCTAAGCATATTCAGTAAAATCACCCTGTATGACATAAATGGGCAGATGGGGGGCTTCAAAGAAGAAAACAATCTACATGATGTTACACTGATATTAACCCACATATGACACACTTTATCACCATCTATTAAGGCCAATGCTGGTATAATCTAAGATGATTAAGGTCTATGGACAGCTTAATGCATTTTACCTTAATTAAACTACTCTGCTGCCAAAGCATTCAATCAAAATGTGTTAACAGAGAAGAGATGAGAGCTCTCACAGAGCCCTCTATGTAGCATTTCTTCAATAGATTGACAGCTTTTCTACCTGGGTGAAATGCCTTGTTGATACTGCAATTATTTATTTTATTCTGGTTCAGTGAGCATACAAAACACATTTATTTCAGAAATAAACACATTCAAAGACGTGGAACATTCCCGGGTGCTTTTACAATTCACCAAAAAGAGTGATTAACTCCAAAGTAGTAGAGAACAATTCAGCGCATCATATGTAATACCATCAGTCACGTTAAGACTATATAGCTTACTTATATGATGTACCATTGCGGCATTTGTCATACAGATGTAACAATACATCTTGTTCCCTCAATGTGAAAACATATGAAATGCAAGTAGGAATGAATGATGAGATAGAGGAATAAAGTCGGTCATATGCAAGCCTGACATATCATTGAAATTCTCAGGTGTATAACCTTAGCATGTCACAAAATCATGTAGTATGATATGAGGGCTCTATCGAGAAAGAAACAAAATACAAAATTATTTTTACTGACGACAGTACCACGCAGTGCTTACACCATGTCTTAATACTAACACATTTTCAAATTATGCATTGTTAATAGCAGGTCATATCTTGATTGATACAATACAAGAAATACAACATGGAGTATACTGCAGAAGAAGCAAATAGTCCAATTGCAGTATCAATAGCACAGAAAAACTGTAAATCTCATTTATATTCAATGTACTAAGTAGTTTTCTTGCAAGTTTTCTATACCTTTCACACGTTTCTTAAACTGAGACTTAGTCTCACTCTCCTTTAACCAATTCTGCTAAGCATTCCACAACACACCACCTCTGTGTACTGGTGATTTGCAGTAACTCTCAGTCTTTTGTTGGCGTAGTTGGAACAGGTGTCGCGATTGTGACCTGAGATTCATTGATGAATCGTTTAGCAGAGCCTCGTCATTTCGTTTTGGTACACCATGCTTTTTACAGAACTCTTTGGATCATTACCTGGCATATTGATATGTCCAAATAGTAGCTGTCTCTTTAGCACAGTTGTAATCGGCAGAGTGTCTGAGTCTAAATCAAGGGTTCTGAGTTTGACCCTGTCTTCCTACTGAGAAGATGTTTCCAAATGGCACACCAACATGCACCTACCCGATGGAGTATGTATGCATGTCAGTTGCTTAAAATATCTAGAGGGTGTCATCACCAGTTTCTACTTTTAATCCCTGATGAAAAACAGATTAATTAGCTGCTTGCCATAAATGTATTATGGCAACAACTTAATGCATTCACTCATCCAGTACGTACCATTCCTTGGCTTTGTTCATCACTAGGGTAAATGGGTATTTGAATTACTGCAAACAGGTAAATAAGTGCCGGCCTCATATGAGGTCCTATTGCATGCCTTAAACCCTGCAGTAGTACCATGTTTGCCATAAAGGGTTAACCAGGTGGGTGGTGGTGGTGGAAATCTGGTGGCCCACCATCTAGGACCTACAATACAGGTGGCCCAGGAGGCTTCCCTGCAGCACCCCATGTTTGGACATACAGGTCATGCTGCACGTCTGTAGCAATGTGTACCCACCTCAAACCTGACCACCTTCCTACCCCCCCCCCTACCCCCAATCACACATATACCAAAACCATGGTAAACATGTCTAATATACACCTTCTCTCTCAGTTACAGAAGGGCATAACTGTTCGGCCATTGTCTTGTCTTTACATCACCAAAGCATAGCTGAGTTTTGCTAAGATCAAAAAGAAGGGTGGACCTATAATATATATTTCTTTTTCAATTGAAGTTCAAGTCTTTGATTCCAAGATCTGCCCATAGGTTGCACAGTCAAAGGGATTCCAAACTACAAGAACTTCTACTTCTTGAAGGCTTAGCACATTGAACCAAAAATACATCCCCAGTGGTAGATCGATCCAGGATTTGGAAAGAGAGGATGTGTTCTGAAAGGGAGGAGGGGGGAACTGACCACCAATTATTTTTAGGGCCTCAAAATGTATATTGAGGGAAAAAAAAGCAAATTACAGGATTTGTAAAACCTGAACTATATACCAAAAGATGGTGGTGAGCACCCCAGTGGGCTGTCTAAAACAGCCCATGCTGCAAATGACCTCATAGTTGGCTTTGCTATTTCTAAAATGCCTCAATCCGTGCCTGGAAACAGTGCATTATCTGAGGTACCTGACACGTGTGGGTGTGAGGTGAGGAGGGTGTAGGGTGAGGAGGAGGAGAAAAGTTTACTTTTCCAAGGAATGTGTACTCACCCTTACAAAAGTGTTGCCCTACTTCAATCTTCTTCAGACTGCTCCAAGGTCATGAATTCCGTGGAGGTGCCATGCAGGGCGGTCGTGGAGTTTAACCCTTTGTGGTGATTTAACCCTTTCAGACCTGTATGGTGATTTAGGCCTTTCTAGGCTGCATAGTGCTTTAATCCCTTTAAACTAACCAATGATTTCCTAATGCTAAATCAAATAAATAACGCATCATGCCAATAGCCGATAGCCTCATGGTTTCATACTCATTCATGGCTTCATGATTATTCCTTATTGTTGCCTGATGCACTTGTACTGAATAACTGTGCTGATGCATCATGCCGACATTCGGGAGTGCATCAAGCCCACAGAAGGCATGATGCATGAACGCATCATAAACAATTTCCTGGTCATGGCTACATTATAACATCATGCCCCTTGGTCATCCTGATGCCCGGATGCTCACAAGTCTACTTGCCAGCACTGCATTGATGCATCGTGCTGCCTCCTCACAATGATTAGTGTGGTCATTATGATGCATTGATAAATGCAGCCTTGTTGAGTTACTGGACAGGGCTGCATTCTTGCACCATATTGACAGAATGGCATGTGGTATTAATGTTATGCTATTCTGTAAGGGTTAAGGAGAACGTGACTATACCTTCATTGTAGACCGTTCGCACTTAACCTAAAAGCTATGGAAATATCAGGTAATACCTGTTGGTGTTACTGGGTGGATCAGATATAACATAGGGACAAAGTGGGAGGTCCGGCCATTGAGGAAATATTAAAAGAAGGTTAAAGTCTGAATTTGATCCAAAAAATTGTCATATTTTGCTTTGATTAAGACCTACCTCACTGCTTTACAAACCTGGCCTATTTTATTACCTTCAAATAAATGTGGCAATTAGGCGCAATAATAATACTTTGTATCTATCCCCCTAATGAAATATTTATAAATACTGATGTTTTTATTGCTAGTGAATGTAATAAATTCAGAATGACTACAAACAATCAGAATTATTATGATTAAACAAAGTATAAGGATTAAAAAAGGTATCCCAATAGCAGGAGGGCGATGTAGTAATTAGGTACAAAGGATACTTTGCATCGATTCCCCCAATAAAGTAATTAGAAATCTGATGTTTTTATTGCTAATAAATGCCATCAAATCATAACGACTACAAATGATTATCTGATGATATCCAGGTCAGACAGGAACACCTGCAACATAGCAGTATGTTGTAAACTACCTTACTGTTACAATTAAACACCCGGGCACTTATAAGTTATAGGTTCCACTGCCACTATACCCCAATACTTATATGACAGACACTAATTGAGATACAAGGTGTGGTCTTAATATATATGATAGTAACAATAACCATTCCTATCCTTTAGCACTCATTCAATATCGGAGCTTATAAGTATAGCAGGTGCTTAAATGTCCCATTTCATACGGTAGCAGGAGGTTGTAAATAGGTTTATGACAATGTAAATCTCTAATGTCTGACCAAATTACCAATTCCCTTCCGGCCTGGGGCATCTCACTAACAAAAACTACCTAAGGGCATCTCTTGCTGAACATTAGCCTCTACAGGTGAAAAATTGAAATCGCACTGTAACTAGGTTATTATATGATAAACCCTCTAAGGGGTGGGTAATCATGATGCACTAATGCAGTGCTGGCAATTGACTCACCAGCAATGCATTGGTGCAATTCCTGGATGTATGACGCATGGCTCCAGCTGTGATGAGTCTACTAACCAGGACTAAAGAAAAAATCAAAAAAGGAAAGGCACACGACAGGTAGGAGGAGTGATATTTTAATTATTAAGTAATGACATCCCTTTCCATTGTCTAGTTTATTGCACCTTCATTTATTGCCTCCTTTCTCCCATTGATTTTCAATAATCTCACTGACCTAAACGTCCAATAAATTTTTATTGTTAAGATCTAAAAGTAGCAATTGTCACTAAACATTCTGCTCATTCATTTGCATCCTTTCATGTCTTCATGATGCACCAATGCAGTGCTGGTGAGTCTACTTACAGCATTTGTGCATCATGCCAACTCAGCAAGAATGTAGCGACCCACTGTGCACCTCGCCACACTTTGGCAAGATTTATGGGATAGAAATACAGACTTATGTTCCAGGACAATACATACTTATACGGTTTTAATGACATATACTAACATTTAACACTACACTTAACAACTAACACAACTGGCATTTACATTGCCAGTAACTTGTCAGGATGACGCATGAATTCATTGCGTTAAATAATCTGCCATTGGGGAAAAATGCATTGCAGCAGTGTTTATAACTTAAGGGGTCGTAAGGGGGAGATTCCACAAAAACAATTTTTTATGTAAAATAAATGTAAAACACATCAAACCTGTACATATTATACATGGTTGGAAGCAATGCCTCTATCAATTTCCTGTAATATTTTGTTGTCTATGGAATGTTTATGGAACAAAAACATTGTTTTAGTTCTTTTTGCTTAGAACAGCACTAGGGGGTAGAAGATTGTCATAATTTTCAGTTTTGATGAGTGGACAACAATTTTGGAGGGATTTCCAAGGGCACTTTTTTTTTCTTCTCTTGATACTCCAAGGTCTGCAGAGCTGTTCAAAGTTGGGTTGTCATTCAAAAAGTGTATTTTTCACCTATTTGTGCCCATTTTCCCTTGTAAAAATACACTTTTTGAATCCATCTGAAATCATTAACATAGATGACTGATTTTTATCCTATAATGATGTTCTAAGGAAACGAGGCTAAAAAAACCCCATTTTTGTTCCATTCACATTTCATAGACAACAGAATTTACAGGATGGACTTCCAACCATGTATAATATGTCCAGGCGCATTTGGGCAATCGTGACGTCATCAGATGAATCAGATAAACCTGCTGCTCTTCTCTGTAGAGACAAATGTTTCAATGACTATGCCAGACAAAAAAAAGATGTAAGTACTACAGTATGCTATCATGAAAATAGGGTACAGTTTCCCTTTGAAGGGTAAACTTAGGTTACCCCAGCTTTCAAACCCATCTCACACATGTACCTGCCTCTCACAGTGCTATATCTAGGCTAATTTCACTAAGGCTGAGGAATGGAAGGGGGATACCCTAATAGGACCACCCCCTATCTCCTAATGTGCCAACAAATAGGGTGAGGCTGAAAGGAGCCCTGGGGGACACCCCCCTTATATAAAGAAGATGTCTGTGGATGGCCATAATGAAGGTAGCCCCTATACCTGCCCCTTCTCAGGACCCCTCTCCCTTCCCCCTCTTCATCACCCCCTCCCCCACTCACCACCACCCCTTAACCCTTGAAGAGCCAGGTCCTCAAATGGCCATGGAACTTTGGGACAAGGATTCCATCGTCATATTGCTGACATTCTTTTTGTGCTGTACGTTCTGACAACCAAGGAACATGAACCAGAAGATATCATTCTGTACTTAAAGGGTTGATAAACCTCACCGCACCCCCTGCCCTCACCCCACCCCTCCCCCATACAAGGATGTGGGTATTCCGTTTCGCCCAACAAAGGTACCTGACTCTCTGACTCAGCCTAAAGAGCCATCTCCAGCAGGGCGTACCTGGACATCCAGCACCCCACCCCTCCCCACTCCTCCATCCTGACTCTTATAAGGCACTTCACAATAGGTGGGATCCTATAGGTTAAAAAGATAGCCACCCTGTGAGGGTAGCCATCATGTCTCCATTTTAGCCTATGCTGCCGCAAATGTGAACATATGTCTATGCCAGAAACGTGACATTATAAATGATAACAGTTTGGCCTTTTATCCGAGTATAAAAGGCCATGGAATGGGGCATATTTCCTATGATAATAATATAGATTCATATTTGAGAAATTGGGCCAATGTGGGAAACCGATAATGAAGTCCTAGCCATGGATTTAACTTGCTCATTAAACCAAAATGGCTCAAACTGCAAAATGGTTGTCATGGGAGTTTGGTTTGTCTCTCTAGATATGGCTATTTACACCCCTATAGCTCTGTCACCTTCAGGGTGGTCCCTTTTACAGTTTGGTAAATAAGCAAAGGTCTATACGGATTTGTCCTTACCAACAGTTCCACACGAGCCTGGCTTGTAGGCGTATCATACAAGGTATGGTCGAGTGTCATTCTGGAATTGTCATTTTGTAAATATGTAGGTGACATATGTGTGTTTTGGGGTTACAAATCTTTATGAATGGAACATATGTATAACTTTAAAAATAAAGACTCTAAATGATACAAAGGGCTCCATGCTCATTTTGAATTCATTGCCCATGTACGATTTGTCTTAGGGTATGATACATGAGGATGGAACCACCCCCCCCCCCGCGCCTGACAGGGTCAGCAAAAGATAGAGCACTGCAAAAATGACAAAAACGTGACTCTAGGGCCTGAGTTTGGGGTGCGCCTTATACATAGGGTATTATGTGGGACCCTGTAACCGGGGCTTAAGTAGGCCTCCTCAGTATGTAACTTGTAAGGCATGTATTCAGGCGTGAAGTGTGTGTGTGGGGGGGAGGACACCTTTAATGTAACACGTGACACCTACCTGCAAAGATCAAAGACACAAACCTAGAAACGCCCAATAACAGTTCACCTGGCATCTATTCACTCGGTTCAGTCAAGTTATGTATTGCTGTTATTGTCAGATACTGAATCAGTCAATGGTATCGTATTTTCACCATTCTGCCTGGGATTAGCCAATTTTATTCTCTTTTAATGATTTATTAATCACAAATAATTTTTTTTTTTGTTATTTTGATGCTAACACTCTTGCATGCTTCTAGAATTGGACTTACTATCAACAACTTTGTGTTATATGAAAATAAAAATCACAGATTATATTCAAATTTAGTGTCTCATAATTACATTAGAATGAGTTTAATTGCTGACCGAAGCTTGACATCTTATTTGCCCTCCTACTTCATAATTATATTCGGCTTTTACCAATCCACAAAATTAGATAGCTACACATCATTCGTGTCAGCTATGATTGCATTCTGCTTAACTACTTTGTGATAAATGGCAAATGCCATGACAAGCTGATGATTTATTTCAGTTCAAACAGTGGTTTGACCTACAGTCACACCAATTCTCCTCACCCAATTAACCCCCCACCACCAATCCAATCTGGCCCCAGCCCCATCTCAATTTCAGCTTGGCATTTTTTGGTATTTTTAAACTTAAGGCTTCTTATCATTTTCATTTAGACCACCTGTTGCTGCTGTACCAACCCAGAGACTTTTTAAGGAAAGAATCCTTTATCCCTATATAAGAAGAGCACTTTTAGAAAAGCTAAGTCCCCAAAGTTCAGCCTGGAGAGAAGCCAATGCATTCATGCATCATGCCCATATGTCATTATGATGTATAAATGAAATGCTGGCAATCGTCGTGACCAATGGGCGTGTTCAAGCAGAGCGTTACAGACAGTTAAGAAATTGATGGTCCACATGTCCTTTGACCCCTCCACCTCTTCCCATTCTTTAATTTAAAAATATTGCATGCAACATTTACACTATACTTCGTGAACATTGTCGGAGATCAATTAGGGGAAGAATTGCAATAAGAAATATGGGATGGCAATGATATAAGTCTGTCCATTCAATTATGTGCTTTAGCATTTCTTGGTCCCTCTACCTATTTTGTACCACCTAGCCCTAATCCCACAAACACCCCGCCCCCTCTGATACTAAATTACCTGTCCCCTTATACAATAGAAGAGGGAGGATCTTTCCCAATACCCCACCTCCTCCCACCCCACTGTATTGAATTGGGCTGGGAACTTAACTCCTTAAGGGTCTATAATGCAGTAATGCATCTTGCTCAACGTTCACCATGATGCATTGATATAGTCAGGGCTACATTCATGCATCATGCCGACCCAGCAGGGTTGAAACACCCCTGGAGGGTAGTCATGATGCACCAATGAAGTGCTGGCGAGCAGTTTCACCAGCACTTCATTGGTGCATCATGACTACCAGTGGGCATGATGCACTCATGTAGCAGCGACTCTTAAAGGGTTAAGTTACCTTATACAGGTTGGCAGAAGACATAAAACAGCCAATTTCTTTGGGGATTAGAAAATCAGTAAAAGAAATCTGAGATCAGTCAAACCGCGAATCCTTGAAATCCCTTTGAGGTTATAAACCCCCTGTAATCTCTTTCCCCCCCTTGCATTCACATGTCATTTTACGTTCTCCTCTTTTTAGGTATGAAAATAAAGCATAGATAACGTATTAGGAAGGGTGAATTCAGATATGGGCCGTGATCGTAGTAAGCTGGTTTTAAACTAATGATATTCGATATGTGGCAGAGGAAAAAACAAGTAAAACTAACCCTCCCTCTCTCCCCTGCTCCACTACTTCGCAAATGGTATCAAAATGTTTTGAATGTGTTTGGGTGAAATATGTAATATAGATCTTATAAGAAGGTATTCATTTTATAAGCATCCAATGCTGTAAAAAGTGAAATATCATAATATTGTTTTGTTGTTGTTGTTGTTGTTGTTTGTCTTTGCATTTTGACTCCCTTTTTGCGGCCTCTGCGGGTAACCTTTGGCAAGCCTGCCATAGAGGCTTAAACAACCTTTCTGCGCATTATCTAGAATGCATTTCTTTCCATTTGTAAACCGCCAAAGACCTTTTATGAATACCCTACTTCTTCAAGTGAATGATAAGAGGTGCAATACTATTATCTGCTCCTACCTGTTTCATCCTGCGTATACTCCTCTTATCTCCAGCCACCTTTTCCCCCAGTCCTGCCCCTGATAAGACGTTACCCTCAGGAGGACATTCTCCAGAGGAGGGCAGGGGTGGCTCCTGGTCCATGGGGTCCTGTGTATCCTCCAGCTCGGTCCCCATACTGATAATGATGTTTAGTGGTTTTAATGCAGGGAGGAATGTGGGGGGAAACTCCTGTGGTGGTGTGGTGGGTGGGGTTAAGGCACAGTCCTCCTTTGATGTGCTACTTAAATCAGCCTGATATTGTTTTGGAGATTAATAGTGACTATATAAGGCATCATCTATAAAGAATCTGAGATATGGGGTAGAGAGGGTCTCTTTGAGCCGACACTTGGCTATTTACTAAGTTAATGATCATTATGTGGCATCATTTAAAGTATGTTATGTATCGTTACCGGGAATTGTGTCAATCTCTTCAAAATCAGCCAATCCCTTTGTCTTGACCTCATCTGTAAGTCCACATAAATCACTCTCACACAGCTCCGTAAATTAAATAATTATTTCATGGGACATGATCTGCTCCAGAGTGTTATTAAGACAAATATGATGGTGATTTCCAGGTAGTGGAGGGTCTGGTCAGAGATTCATATCAGTAGTGCTGTTTTTTTCTTTCTGTGTCAGTACACTTGTGTCAATCTGTCCAATTTATCCTAAGGATAATCCTTCCTAATATCAGGGGATTCACATTTATGTTGTCAGGGTAGATCTTCCAATGAATGTTATCTTATCTTATTCTGATAGGAATTCTGGAAAGAAAATAAGCTTTCTGTGGTCCGCTGAGCACAAAACTCCTATACCTTCGCAGTTGTTAAGTCCTATGACATCCAGTCTCAGTCGAAAGCGGCTCCTCCAGAGCCTTTAAGACAGTCCTCCAGTAAACACATGTGTCCAAAACCAGCCTTGACAGGTCAGTTTTGGACAGATTGAGTGCTTCCCAGGTACTTAAGGTCGTCCCTTTGGGGTACTGGAGGTGTGAGACAGGGGCCTTTAGAGGTACAGGTGAGTGGACAGGAGGGAGCATGTACCTCTATGACACCTGTAGACACCTGTGGACATTGGCAGGTGCCACTTATGGGTCCCTACCTGGAGGCTATGAAGCTATAACTTTCACTGTAAGAAGGTGCTGTCAAATTAACAGCAGATCTCCAGAAACTTTGTGACAAAGATCTCACTTCACATTTTACAGAGATTCCTTGCAAACACAGTAGTTTAGAGTACAGCCATCTGGGGCTTCCTTATGAAAACTACAGTGCTTTGCTGCACTTCATTTATGATGGTTCACGGTTCAATTTTATGAGGATTGCTGGCAGATTCAACAGAATTTTTTCAGAGTGTAGGGAGGATGGATGCCACAATGGTGTGAAGGTATTCTCTCCAGTACATATAATAGGACATTTGCTGTGTTGTAGGTCTATTCAGGCCTAATAAGCAGCTTAAGTTACTGTTGCTTGCCAGGCCTATTCAAAAATCACATAAATAAAGAGGCAATGCTAATTTGAGGCATAATGACATGCCAGGTAAAATGACAGTTCACATCCAGTCCTTGTAGGTATGCTGTGGGTCAATTAGGACTGAATCAGAATCCTTTGGGGCTAAATCAGAATCCTGCATAATAATCCAAATCCAGATTACTGCGCTGGTATCCGCGGGTATTGGAGGGCAGCCTTAGGCATCCAGTAATGCTTCCTGTTCCAAAGTGGTACTGTCCAGTATGGCGCCCTTCTGGACTCACATGAGTAACCACCTAAAAACACCAGCAAAATTCCACGATTTGTAGTATGAGATCCTGTTCCCAGTATAGGTGTGGGAAGGTAAACAGGAAAAAAGGCAAAATCAAACCCTGAAGTCTCCAAAAAAGGAGGTTATGGTGTATTGGCACAGAACAGACAGAGGGAGTCACCTAGCCTTTCTTCTTTCTCCTCACTGACTGCAAGACTGTCTCCTTTTCTGCATGATATGTCCAGAAAAGTAGTCTTAGGACCATAGACTACCTCCAGAGGCCCTAGTAAACAGCAGCCACACAGCTCTATAGTGACTGGTATATTGACACACAGAGCAGCAAGAGGGAGTCACTTGGCCTGGCCTCCTGTCCCTCCTGACTGCCTAGTCCATATGTGAAGCTGGCTGTCTCCTTTTCCCACTGTTTGTATACAAAAGAAAGGCAGAATTCCAGGCTTCATAGGTATCCTCTTGAGGTCATAGTACACACCTAGCATTTAGCAAGCCTGATGGGATTGGCAAATGATGTTCATGGCCTAGAGGAAGTCACCTGGCCTGTCCTCCTGTCCCTCCTGGCTCAGATAGGTTATCTCCTTCTTCCACTCTCTTTATACAAAAGGCACAAGCCCAGGGCTCATAGGCTATGTCATTGGGCTCCTCTCCTTAGTCTACACCCAACCAGCATGAAACTATGGGATGACTGGGATATGAGGCTCACAGCCTAGGAGAAGTCACCAGAGCCTGCTTGCAGGTCCCCCTCCACCTGCTGACTGACTGCCTGCCTGGTTGGCTGCATGGTTGGGCTATGGTCTCCTACGGTATCCTCCCCCTCCCCAGGTTGTCTCGGTCCTCCTGCCCTGTCTCCAACAGACTGATTGCGCCACCCTAACCTAGTTCTGTATGGTGTCTATTGTAGAAGGGAGGGATAGGTGGGAGGAGGGAGGGGAAAGGTTAAGGCTGCTGTATATGTACCGTATTGGTTTGTATTAGCGCCAGGTGTGCAAATTTAAGTGTCCCTTCAGAAAAGTGCCGGCGGTACCGATTTGCTGAATAATGACGAGAGCACCAAAATCTGCATCTCAAATGAATGCCTGTCTCAAATAAACACTTTGAATGTGGTAGCATTTAATTGATACTGTATTAACCTGGAGAGGCATCAGGCTCTTGGATAGGGTCCAGTCTATCAGGGGTACAGAGGTCTTACAATTTTTAATTTTAATTTTTTTAATTTATAAGTATGCCGGCAATTATACAGACCAACACGGAAAGCACCTGGTTGCTTATACAAGTCAGTGCAGTAAAGCTACTGTATAGTATTGCGTGTCGAGTATGCACCTCCCTCTGACATTGACATAACTAGGGCACTATTAATGATGTTTGGCAGACCTCCTGATGGTGGAGGATGGGGAAGAGGCAGCATCTGCGCACCTATGGACCTCCTCCTATTGTCCTTCTGGTGGATCCTTTGGATCCTGAGGTTTCTTTTTCTTGCTCTCCTTTTTCCTCTAGGTTTTCCCCTCTACTTGTCCCTGCTCTCACCTCTGCTCTATTGCCTTAATTCTCTGTCTCTGTCTGCCCCCCTCTATATCTGTCTCTCCCTATCTCCCTCTCTATCTCTCTCCTTGACTGTCTATCTGCCCTGCTTCACTTCCTTAATGTCTCTTTTAGATGTCTCCCACTTCCACATTTCTCACTTCTCCCTTTTTTTCTCCTTTCGAGCTCTTTACCTTCTCAGTTCTTATTTTTCTTTCAGCTCTCCCTTTTATACTTCCTCTTAAGTTCTCAAGGCACCTGCCTCTACAACTAAATTTCTCCACCTCTCTGTCTTTCTCTGTCTCTCTAAATTTCTCTACGTCTCTCCCTTGCTCTCTCTCCCTCTCTCTCTCTCTCTCTCTCTCTCTCTCTCTCTCTCTCTCTCTCTCTCTCATTTTCACTCCAAGGGCCCTCTTAGTAACTTAGCTTACTAATCAGGTAAGGCTTCACATTTGGCTAGGCTTGATCACACTGGGTGATGTGGAAAGGTGGGGGCAAGGAGATGTGATCCAACCAGGTTTGTTAATAGAAGTGGGTTGGATCTTGCACTGGGCCGTCCTTCATCCCTCACTCCCCTCTTTATTTATGAGCCACATTTAAATGCTTACTTTTTTATTTGTTTTCTTCTTTTTTATCTTTTCTTATCAAGTACAAACTATGTCACCGCTCACGAGTTAAGAAGTCCTTCTTAAATCTAGTATAAATGTGTGAAACCCTCCCCCTCTTAATCATCCAGGAAGGTGCTAGCTGAATCAAGGTGTTTGGTTCAATGGTGTGAAATATGATGCAATATGGACAAACACATTTGCGGCTGTATCATCTGGAGGACCAGAGAGGTGGGAAGCTTTAAGGGTCTGATCTTCATGCTCCAGTGCTTGAGATGGTGACTCTGATACTAAGTCTACTGTGTCCTACAGGTTCAGGAGGAAATGTTTGGGAATGCCTTAAGGCTATAATGTAGACTACCATAATATCTGGTTTATGTCCATGTTCCATAGTGGTCCATGTAAGTGCCTCATTGATGTCGAGTGAGTGAGTAATAGATGTTTAACGCCATTTCGACAGCTAAGGTCATATTCATGGCGAGAAAGACATTACACATGTTCACAGGGGAATGTGTCAGTGCCTGCACATATGTGCCCCACACTCAACCGAGGGGATTGGAAAGAGGAGAAATAGACCCTTTTAAGTGGGCTAGGGAAGCCCTCCTCATTGATTTCGATCCCAGTGTATCCGCGGTGCTTATACAAGAGAGGCACTCATTTGAATACTGATTTTAGAGCTTACGATTTATTTCAATAGCACTTATTGCTTATTTGAGACCGGCGCTTATTCGAGACACCAGTGTTTCAACGGACCAGTGCTTTATTCTATAAAGCACTGGTCTTGAATAAACACTGAAGATACAGCAGTATTGAGATGACTATAAGGGATCAAGACTGCCAGTTTAAACAGGCAATTCTTGAATAAGCAACTGCCTTGAATAACCACCTGATTTGTTTGAGCCACAGAGTTTTATTACAATCCTTAACAAATGCTCAGGTATTCAATTGAGTCATTACGGTACTTATCAAAGAAGGTGGTAGTTGAGTGACTTAGCTTTAGGCTGCACCAAATCCAAGGGGTCTAGTAGTACCACTAGTAGAGTCAGTTTCTCTATTTTAATGACTAAGCAGATTATCCTATTATCCCACCACCTACCAGCTTGCCACTGTCACTATTTCCTGGCTAGACAGGGATTAAATATTAGTGCCCTGGATTAAATACCATGAAAGCTACATCCCCACAAAAGCTGGATGTGTGATATGGGTGTGGGACACCGTATTGGCCCATATTTCCATCCTTTCCATTATAAGCGCCAGGGGCTCAAATTACCACTAGTGTCGCATACTGTCATGGCCTGTTTAAGCGCTGGGTCTTTATATGAGCACCAGTATTAAATACCTTAGTGGCCTTGGGCCTCAAATAAATGCCGGTCTTAAATAACCACCCGGGGCAAGGGGATATTGTAACCAATCTTAAGTGCTGAAAACAGTATTCAAATAAGGAATAGTCTCAAATAAGGGCTCGGTATTGAAATTTATAAACACCTATAGGTGCTTAAAGGCGGGCCACTATGGTAAGAGCCTTGGGTGCAATTACATTGGAATTTAAATGATACACTAGGAATTAAATTTTGAATATGTGACGGTCTTGAATGTGACTGGGGGTATAACTAGGTTAAAATTGAAGAGCACCAGAGTGCTTATGTTGGCCACAATGGTAAGCTCTAGAGATATATATGCCCACATGTTTTAAGCACTAAAGTTTCACTGGTATCTGTCCCATATGAGAGCCTAGGGTACAGTGATACTGAAATCTAACATCCCCCCTGGTCCTAAACAGATCACTACGGTAGTGAAAGGGGTGTTGTTGCCTGCAGTCCCTAGGGTGTTAGGTACATATGGAGGGGTAGGAGGCTATCACCCTTTTTGTGGACACACCTTAGTATAGTGGGGGCCTGTCTGGGGGTCACCTGGGTCAACAGGTGTACCACTTCCTCCATTGAAACCACAGGAACTTAGTTAGACTCGATCTTTGCTGCAAATAGCACAGGAAGGCAGTTGTGGTTATGTCCTAGAAAGTGGATTTCCACAAGTGTCATTAAGCTTCCACACTGTTCCAGGATGGTAATTCACATTGTCAAAGCGAGTGAGAATTCATGAAGAGAAGAAAAACTTACTCTCCCTTTGAGACTAAACATGCATGCCTTCAAATTCTCTCTTCAGGAAAGTTCAATTAATAAAACTCATTTTAGGATACCTCCCATAGGTATATTAGGGTGTTAGATTTATCATTATTCCTGCCAGAGATGTTTGCCAGGATTCAAGTTGTGACAAGTATAATTATATTTCAAAATTTACAATCAGGAAAACTGCCTGAAAATCCACCCACCTAATTCAAGAATATTCACCAAACATTCTGAATTAGCTTCCACATCTCTCCAAATGTTTTTTTTTTTTTCAAAGATTTGTAAGACCTAAGGACTACATAGACTTGATTGGTGTACTTGGATTTAGGAGTGTAATCCCTCTTTACTTCACCCTGCCTCCTAAGGTCAAGCCCTAATCGTGGCAGTAAAGAGAGGCAATAATCTAAATTTGTCAGAAATGTTAATATATGTTCTAATGATGTTATTTAGGATCCTGATCTTTACTTCTTAATTGTCTTTGTTTTCCTGACTTTGAGCCATTATCATATGATGTAGATGTAGATTTAATCATTGTTGCAGGTTTTAGGAGTATAATAAAATGTCTCTTGATTCTCCTTATTTTAGCCACTGGTGTCTTGTGGTCAAACTCTAATCTTGGGTTTAACGAGAAGCAATTATTACTAAATAAGTCAAGAAATATTCTGTAATAGTTGCCCTCATAGGGCACCAAGTCCAGTACAGTCCTGCATTGGCAGCCCCTAACGTAGGTATTGCTATAGTAGTTCTGCCAAATCCTATAGATTGATTTATTTATATATCAATCTTGAAAAACAGACTAGGTCATTTACTACGCTTGCATATGACCTCAAAGTGAATCTTTCAAACAGTACTGAGTGCTCTGTGTATCCCATAAAACCCTGTACATTAATAACTACATAGGCAATGGCTTATAGACAATTTGAGGCCTCTGGTGTGGCGTAAGTCATCTCGAAGAACTCAGGGTGGGGCTTATAAGTGGGGTTTTACTAATATAAACTAAAGGAAGAAAATAGGACCATGTCAAGCCTCTGGTGTGGCTCATATCAAAGCCCTGAACTCAGGTTGCGACTTATACGTGGGTGCATCTTATACGCAGGATTTTACGGTAGTACTATAGGACACTCGGAGGAGACAGAGGAACCTCAGTGTGATATTATAAGATGTCTGACATGGAGTGTGTGTCTGTGAGTGCAATGTCACGCACAGTCTTGCATATATGAATGCATGTACTTATGAATGTCTGAATCCCCACCCCCTCCTCCTCCCTTACTCACCACACACAAGTCACTTCTCTCTTAGTCATGGGCATTAACTGGTTATATCCACAGCGACTGGTATAAGTATCAGGTATTTAAAGAGGCAATACATGCCTGATGCATGTTTAACACATGCTTGATGATGATTGCCTATATTTTTTGGTTCTTTGGTTATAGGGAGCGGTCTTAATTCAGAAGACATTAATTAATTGTTGGTCTTTGGATGTTGACAGGTAAGTCTCCTAATGCTCTACTTCCAGCACAGAAATTGATGATAACTATAGTTAATACCCGTGCTTTGAATGTATCCAAAGACTATTCTTCAAAGCAACATGTCGCCCAGTCCTAGCCATAAATAATGCTAGTAATGCTCGCATAATCCAGGACATCAATTAAGAGGCAGATAACGGAGGGATTATCAGATCCAGGAGACAAGGAGATGACTTATGTTGATTACCATTGTCTCCATGTTAATGAATCATACAGACAGATTATATGTCTACTGTATTGAATTGTATGTTCACCTGGGTGCTTTATCGAAGCTTTGAGGTCTGCAGATGTATTCATGAATCATGCTCCTTGGGTGGTCATGATGTATGAATGCAGGAGTAGATCACCAGGGCTGCATTCATGCATCATGCCAGTATGATGCAGACCCTCTGGGAGTATACCAATACTGTAGGGTTGGCGTGATGCATGAATGCAGCCCTGGTGAGTTACTCACCAGGGCTATAATATCCATGCATCACGCCGACCATGGGAATGACGCATGGGGCCTTCAAAGGTTTAATACTATATTAGATTAGATCCAAGTCCTGCTCCTGTCTAGTGTGAGCCTATAATAGGGACATAACATCACCACAATTAGGTTAGACTATTTTCTCTCAGCCTGCATCACTTTAAGAAATAACTATTAAATCTATCAGCCATCCCCATATAACTGAGCAATGAACCACCTTAATTGTAATCAGTGGCAGATCCAGGATCTAGAAAAAGAGGGGGCGCAGCCCAAAAAGAGGGGCGTATCCCCTATTTTTGAGCCAAATTTGGGGTCCAAAATATCTATTTATACTATTAAGTACTATGAAAAAGGGGGTTGCGCCCCCCATCTAAATTCGCCACTGGTAATGCAGTGAAGCAGTGTAGCTTCTGCAATGAAGCCCCAGATGACAGCACAGTAAACACTGTGGTATGAGGAATCTCTATGAAAATAACGATGAAATCCTTGTCCCAAGGTTGCTAGAGATCCTTCGTTATTTTCATATGACATGTCGAATAAGATGTCTGAGAACTGCCTTCGTCTCCTCACTTTGTGTTTTAGACATCCCATTCAGCAATGGAGCATTGGACCATGCTTATATTGGGCCGACATTGGCCCAATGTAAGCCGACATTGGCCCAATGTATCCTTGCTACCTGGGATCATTCTGAACCTTTGACCCAGGGTGGTCAATGTCACTCTGCCGAATAAGTCATTGGTGTATCATGCTGACCCCAACAATGTTACCATTATCATAAATTATATAACACTGTTATGTTGTGCACCAGAGATTCAATGCTTTGTGCCGACCCTTATAATTATGGTAAATCCCTTTTTGACCCTTTGAGATTTGACCCTTCAAAGGCCGCTAGGATACACCTTAATGCATTTTGATGACCCTGCAGTTTATAGGTTTGAATTAAGGATGCAACAATAATTAAAAGCTTCAAGTTCATATATCTTCATAATGCACTTTAATCTCTAGGTAACTGCAGTTAATTAGAACCTCGAGATTTAAAGGATTACGATGCTTCAAAGGCAGCATGTTCGTGGATGGTTAGTCGGTGTGGGGGAGGGGTAAATTAAAGGTGGAGGATTTAGAGAGGGGGCGCGGGAGCACCCCCTCTCTAAATATAATATGGGTCCATTGGAGGGGGTGAGAAATGACAGTCAGGTTATCAATACATCCAATACGTGAGAGTATCACCCTGCCACGCATGCGCATCAATGGGTAAACAATAATGATGTGTCGCTAATATCAATCCTTGGGAGTGAAATCTGATAAAGTTTTGGATGTTGTTGATTAAAGAATTTTCCTGTTTCCGTGGTAGCTGAGGAAAATAACCCTGATAAATATTTAGGTTTTATCGGAAATATACATTACCATAACCTATGATGAAAACAATTTATGTTCATGGATATACAATTACATCACGCATGCCCCTCACTACAATCAGATTGCCACAGTGTGCATTGGCCACAATCCATATCCAAATAAGGCCACAGACAGTGGCCTTTGCGTGAGAAAGGAAGGAAGGAGGGAAGGAATAAAGGGAGGGAGGAAGGATGGAAATAAGGAAGCAAGCAAACAAGCGAGGACTGAAGCAAGGAATAAACAAAGGGAGAGAGAAAGGGAGAGAGAAAGGGAGAGAGAGAGAGAGAGAGAGAGAGAGAGAGAGAGAGAGAGAGAGAGAGAGAGAGAGAGAGAGAGAGAGAGAGAGAGAGGTTAGACAGAAAGCCAATCTAAGAAAACTGCAAGGATGAAGGGGAGGAATCAATTTCACCCCCTTCAGATAGTCCCAAGCTCAAAGGCAGGCCAATACCTGCGTGATTGTAAAGCTTTTAACCTATTTCTTTTGGACACGCGTCATAATTTCCCCAATTTTGGTCACAAACCAGCTTCCCCATTACCTACCCTACTTTGACTGTAGGTGTAAATCACGTAACCGTTCTTCTGCACGGGTGGGTTTGTTTTAGATATGATCTACTTTGTCTCAGTGGGTGAAAATGAAACCATTCAAAATAGCCATAAACCACCCAAAATCTGGGGCAACAGGTGATTAGAATTTGATAAGTGAATGGGACAAATAGGGATTTATTGCTCAAAACTAACCCTGAACTTTGTAGTACTTCTAAAGAAGACTTTGCCGCCTTAATCCACCAGAAAAAGGGGGAGGGTTGAAAACGACTCTTCCTGAAGGTTTTTCATGCTGTTTTTCATATACATGAGTAGCTTTAAGGTACTTGCAACCTTTTGGTCTATGGAGTTTTCAGTGCTAAAGCGCTAATGCGGGACCTAAAGCGTGAAAAACTGTCCTTAGATGACCTCGCCATGCTTCTCTCCTCACCACCTACACACCACCTATCCACCCACCCACCCCATGCATACATATATGAATATTTTAATCATTTCATAATACTCTCTATGTTTGATATATGCTTCATAGCACAATTGTGCACACACACATGATTTAGCAAGTATACATAGTGACTATTATCCTATTATGATCAAAAGGTGTACTTATACATTGTAACCAGTCAGGGTTCATTCAGCGGTCAGCAGTTTATGTTATCATATTAATAACCCCAGGAATATCTAGTAGAGTAATAAAGCACTTCTCATTACTGGAAAAATCACTCTACATTTATCATATCTTCTCTTGTTTTATCTAGGTGTTAATAAAGCAGTACCATAGCTGATAACCATGAAACACTCCTATACATATAGACATTCCTAGGGTGATAGCTTAGTTCTGAATAAGTTGGGAGGCTGCTCAGATACATTGACACACTCAACGTAATGATGAGGATACTACACTTCAGCTTTTCTGTGGTGTGTATGGTGATAGTTAATTCTCAGGTGAGCGTTAGGAATTGTGGAATTCCAGCGGTCTGTCTCTGCACCGGTAACAGTCAGGTTGTACTCTGTGATGGACCCAATATAGAATTCCTACCTATGTTTGAGACTGAGTCAAGAGTGTGTAGGATATTAATCATACAGAATACATCGATTAGATCTCTGGCCTCTTTTAGTGTCGAAGTCTGGATTTCTCTGAAACGCCTTTACGTCACTGGAAATCAGGAGTTGGTATGCCTAGAGGAGAGAGCACTTCTCATCCGTAAATGCTCACCAGTCAACATAACGTTAAACATGCCTTGTGAAGAAACCACCATCTCTGACTATGCTACACATCAAACATCTCCTTTGATCGATAAGGATATCACACCCTCTGAAAGGTTCACATCCCCTGAAGGGTTAGTGAGCAGTGGGTATGACAGCAGCACCTGGGGGGCGTACACTACAGACGTCACGACAGTAGACAGTACTCACCTCTCACCTAGGGACATAGCTGTAACATGTGTGACTGTGCTTGTATTTTTAGGAATCTTTCTGGCTGCGTTCTTTCTAGGGTATAGACATTGCAAGAAGAGGAACCCCAAGTCACAGAACATTATATATAATGATATTTACCGCATGACTGAGACTTCTTTTGCCTAGTTGTGAGTATTGTATCTTTCAAAAGTTATCCTGATCAAAAAGAAATAATTCCTGTGATATGTCATCCCTGATGGAACGTGAGACAGTAACAGCAGATGAATTCCTTCTTAAAAGATCCTGTACAATGTGTGTTTCAGGACCTTCACGGTCGGGTAAAACCACTTTCATCAAAAAATTACTGTTTAGCCTGAAAGATATGTATGCTGATGCTGATATTCCTCATTCTATTCTATACTGTTATACTGTGGAGCAACCCATGTATCTTGAAATTAAAGACCGATTACCTCATGTTATTTTTCATAAAGGTATGCCAAGTAAAGAAGACATACAAGGGTTAGGTGTTGGGAGTCATAAATTGATTGTTCTGGATTATATGATTACTCGTGTTCAAAAATCAGAAGAAATGCTAGAGATTTTTCTTGTGGAATCACATCATCTTGGCATTAGCGTTATATACCTGACACAGAACATATTTCATAAAGGAGGATATAATAGAACTATGAGCCTTAACACACAGTATTTAGTTTTATTTAAAAATCCCAGGGACAGCAGTCAAATATCATATCTAGCACGTCAGGTCTTCCCTCAGGCTCCCCATGCTTTGTTAGAGGCTTATCACGATGCAACTGGAGGGGTCAAATATGGCTATTTATTTTTAGACCTTACTCAGGAATGTAGAGACGGAATGAGGTTACGAACATGCGTCACACCAGATAGCCCCACAATAGTTTACACACCTTTAGGGTAAGGTAAGGTTTTTCTTTCCCCTTATCTTTTCTTTCCGGACTCAGTAGAGTCATTCAGATAACTCTTATTATGAGCTCTAGTAGAATTGATAAGAATAGGCAGTTTTTGGAATTTATTGCTAATCCTCCTTCCAAGAAACAGAGACAGGCTCTTTTAAAGATAGCTACAGAAGATCAGGTACTGGCTATTTGTGAGATTATATTAAACACACTTGCAGGGAACATAAAATTCACTCCCAGTGAGTTGAAAACTGTGTCAGTGTACAAGAAAGATCTTCGCAGATTGGGGTGTCGAAAAGGTTCCCCCTGGAGGACCAAAAGAGGACTACTTCTCAAGGTGGGGAAAGTTGTAGCTTTTCTAGCAGGGAAAGCTTTATTGAAAGAATGAAGCACACCGAGAAATTTGTTCTTGTACCTTACTCAGAATATAAGAAGTCTGAAGAACTCTCTCATTCAGATCATCATCATTTAAGCACTCAGAAAGAGTCGGGAGCAACTCCCGAATCACCTACTCTGGAGCCTACAAACACAGAATTATTGAACTCAGTCACAGACGATGATTTCAGTGTAAATGATTTCATTTCATATTTGAAAAGCTGTGAGAGTAAAAATGAGATCTCTGACGTTATAGTATCGGATCCACTGCCAGTAGCAGCAAGAGCAAATGACGATATAAGCACAGCTCTCTTAGAACCTGAGGTTAAAAAAGTTAAAAGAACCTGGATAACTCTATAGATATAGAATAAAAAATAAAATGGGGCGTGCTAAGAAAAAAGGGCGGGGTCGGAAAAAGAAAGATTGGGAGATTGAATCAGCTAAAGGAAATTATTACAACCCCTCTAAACCAGGGAGTTTCAGTGGTGTAAACAAGACAGTTTTTCAACACGACGGCAAAACAAAAAAACAGCTAAAAACACAGTTTAAAACATGGCTTAATCAGCAAGAAACACACTTGAGATTCTCTACCCCTTCTAAGATTAGTACATTTTCCCAAATAATATCCCCCAAAATAAATTACATGTGGGACGCTGATTTGATGGACATGCATACTCTCTCACGGTTCAACGAAGGTCATAAATTTGTATTACTCTGTATAGATATTTTCTCTCGTCAGACATATACAGAGAGTCTAAAAAGCAAGAGTGCTGAGGATGTGAGTGCAGGTTTCTCTCAGGTATTCCAAAAAGCAGTACCAAATATTTTGCGTACAGATGCTGGTAAAGAATTCACAGCAAATAAGATTCAAGACTTATTTAAAAAACACAATATTAAACATTATGTAGCTTACAATGATGGTAAGGCTTCATATGCTGAGCGTTGCATAAGAACTATAAAGAACCGTATAACTAAATATTTATTTAGTAAAAAAACATACAAATGGATAGATGTTTTACCAAAAATAACAAATTCTTACAATAGAACGGTTCACTCAAGTATAGGTACAGAACCCATTAATGTCACAGAAGAAAACAGTGATGAAATATTCAAATACCAGTATAGCAGGGTAACTAAAAAAAACATCAGAACTAGCCATAAAAAAGAGAAAATAAGAACTCAAAGCAGAAGGTTTATAGTCGGTGATCAAGTACGTCTTGCTGTAAAAAAAGGACCCTTCACTAAAGATTATGAACCGAAATGGACAGAGGAGGTATTTGAAATTGTGAAAGCTACAATCAGAGATGGACTACCGGTATACCTGTTAAAAGATCTCAAGGGTGAGGAGGTGAAAGGGACTTTCTACGGGTCTGAGCTTCAAGGTGCTACACCAGATGTAAATAAGCATTATGAAATAGATGAAATATTAAAAGAAAGAACAGTCAATGGTGTGAAGCAATATTTTGTAAATTTCAAGAACTATCCAGCTAAGTTTAACGATTGGGTTTCAGCTAAGGATACTAAGGACATAAAATGAGAGGTTTCTACATGTTTCTGAATCGAAAAGATGACATTCTATTACACCCGGATAACAATGGAGCGTCTTTCACTGTCAAACTTCCAGAGCGTATCACATTGGAGAGGGGAAAATGGTCCTGTGGCATAGTTGAATGCTGCATGGAAGTGTACACTAAAGCACACAAGTCATATTACATATGCACAGATATTGTAACCTTACAGAGTGTAGGGGGAGCAGGACTACCTGTTTTAAGGATTTTTAACCCATTATCAACTGTTCTGAACCCTACCCCTGCTCCTCCAGTTACAACACCTGAGCCAGGGGGTTATAAGGGTATACAGAACATCTGTGTGAAGTGTATGAATACTATACCCTTGACACCTACAGTTAACACAGACTCGACCACCCCCCGACCATATACTATGATAAAAAATTATGAGTATGAGCATATCATCTATAATCCTGTCAGATATGCTGAATTCGACCATATTACTGTTTTCTTAAAGGATGAAAACAAGAACCAGAAAGTGACATCAGCAGGGATTGTCACCTGTGTTCTCCATTTCATTCCAGATAGTGAAACAAGATGTTAACACGTCATTTAGAGAACATAATTACTAGATCCTCCCCTTCAAGCAGAGACTTAAAGGGTCGATTGAGATATGGATCAAAAAAAAGAGTGGGTAGAATTATAGTTTTAAGACCCCCAAAATCACACCATGTAGAACCCCCACAGGTCTCTAAACCCCCGGTACTGAGTGAAAATGAGATCACATCTAAACAAGCTAAATCAGAGGTAAAGAGGGTCGAAGCAGTCACCCATGAGTTAGATGAAAAGAATAGTGAGTCAGCACCACGTGAGACCGGAGAGGTGAGTACCCTAAAGACGGAGTACCCACCAGTGCACAGAATTAGAGCTGAAAAGACTGGAGGCACTAAAAGACAGGGAGTCTCTAACACAGGGATCACTTCTAAGAAGAAAAAAGCCCGGACGTATAAGAAAAAGAAACATTCAGACATATTTAGCTAGACTCTCTCTCTCTCTCTGTCTCTCTCATATTATCACATAGTCAGAACTATGGTGTCCATTACTGAGCGTCTAAGGAGAATGTTAAGAGGTCGCAACAGAGAGAGAAACCTAACACGTTGCAACAGTGATCCCATCTGGCATGACTCCCAGGGCTACATGAGACCTAAATCATGCCCTGATACATACCCGCCACCCCCACCTCCTAGAAATTTCAGCAGCAGAGTTGAGAGTACACCTAATGAGGCTGCTGGAAACATGGAGTCTCTGGGATCTACAGGTTTGGAGTACCCTGGAGCACATAACTCTTCCTCTAAGAAGACTAACATGGGGACACAGACTGGTTTTGGTGGGGGTCAGCGCGATGAGTCTTTTTTCCCCACCCCCCATAGTGAGAGGACAAAAATCCATTTTGAGTTCTTCTCTGCAGAAGACGAGGATACGGTGGATGAAGTGACATATTTAGAGGTGAACAGGGAAATCTATGCTGAAAAAGTGATTCCTCTGTCTCCTATCTCAGGTGGACTCCCGGGTCGTTCCATCCCTACAGACTGCCCCCCACATGTAAACAAGGTGCATGACAAGTCGCATAAAGGACACTCCTCTGACTTCTCTAGCAGAACCAGCGTCAACAAGGGTATTCCATCACCTACAGGTGAGTCAGATGACAGGGATCAGCACTCTACAGCACCTGACGAATGCCTAGGACGGGTTCCAGAGTGGCCAGCAGATTCTAACTTCAAAGAAAATCTCCAGGAAGCAGATTCTACAGGTTACTTTACACCTCTTGGAGAGGAAGGAATAGACGTTTCCCCTGATCAGAAAAACAATACAGAAATCCCCCCTGGACGTGGAGCTGATCCATCTACTGCTTCACCATCTACACCTTCTGATGATCTGCACACCCCACAACCAGCTCCTACAGACAAATCTATAGACCTTCTTCAAGGTTTTGAATTCAGAAGTCCTAAAGCCTGTCCGGCATCTACTTCTTTTAAACCAGTTATACGCTACTCAGCTCTAGCTGACAGCCTGCTAGATTCAGTCAACTACACCTCTAGAGCAGCCAGCAGCAGCAGCAGCGGAGGTGATTCAGACCCCCAGACCCTGGAGGAACTTATGGTTGATGCTCTGACAAAAAGAAACACTCATTCAATTTAGTTATTCATCCAGGGTTTTTTAAAAAAATATTGTGTGTCTTTTTCTAGGGCTCTGTGAAATAACAACTAAATAATCATGGCCTATGAAGTTGCAAAGGTAGATGAGCACAGTAGTGTAGGAATAGGTGAAAGCATGGATTTATTTACTATGCCTACAGTCGATGTTGGTGTACAACAGGTTAGATATGTTGATTACAAGCCTCTTAATCAGCTTAATCAGGATGTTGGATTGGAGTTTGAAATACCAAATTCAGGTAATAGATATATAGATCTACGACGCACATATCTAACAGTCAAAGTACGTGTCAGGAAATCAGATAACACCGATCTACCTGCAGCTGCAGCAGGGACAACCATAGGTGATTTTGGTCCTGTTAATAATTTTCTTCATTCCATGTTTTCTCAAGTAGATATATATCTTCAGAAACAATTACTCACTACTTCTAATTCCAACTATCCTTACGAGGCATACTTCAACACTTTGTTTAAGTATGACACACAATCAAAAAACACTCATCTCCAAGCACAGTTGTGGCATAAGGACACAGGTACAATGGATGCCACCCGAGGCGGTGTGGGTAACTCAGGGCTCACAGTGCGTGCTCTGTACTCAGAAAAAAGTCAAACATTCGAAATGATGGGACCAATTCTTTCAGATGTGTGCTGGACAAACAGGTACATATTGAATGGTGTGGAGTTGAAATTAAGGTTCTGGCCTACTCCCCCTGTTTTCCATTTAATGTCAGCAGCTACTACTCCTGATTACAAGACTGAGATAACTGATGCATCTCTGTCAGTCTGTATGGTAACACCTACACCTAAACTTTTAGTTATACAGCAGAAGGTGATGGATAAAAAAAATTGGGCAGCTTTGTACCCCTATCTCAAAACAGATGTTAAAAAATACTCCCTCTCTAAAGGTCACTACTGCTTTAACGCTGATAATATGTACCTGGGGAATGTCCCCTCCAGATTAATCTGTGGCCTAGTCTCAGAGCAGGCAACGGTGGGGTCCTATTCTAAAAACCCTTTTAATTTCCAGCATTACAACATAAAGTACCTTAATCTGACAGTGGACGGTGAAAGTGTACCTCAGAAAGCTCTCCAGATGACGTTTGATACAAATCATCATAAGTCATCTTTTATAGAGGCTTATATGGCTCTCTATGGTCGGGAACGTTTCACTGATGGTCGTGATGAAGGGTTATACATTACACGTAGTGAGTTTGCCAAGGGATACACATTATTTGCTTTTGACTTAGAACCTGATATAAGGGAGGAGTCAGATGGAACTGTATGGCCTACAATGAAAAAGGGGAATCTGCGTTTACAAATGAATTTTAGCTCAGCTTTACCTGAGAGCGTGTCACTGATAGTTTTCTCTACTTTCCCTTCTATGTTAAAAATAGATTCTAATAGGGCTGTCACTGTAATAAAATAAAGCGAATGGGATGCAGAAAGATTATACCCTCACTGCTGCTGTGAACATATAGGCAAATAAATAAATCAGTTTACATACCATCCTCTATGTATGATTTTTTTATTAAAGATGCTCTTAGTACTAGTTTCTCCATAAAATATCATGTTCTTTAAAGTGTGGATTATCCTTATACATATCTTAAGCAGTTATATTTATTCTAAAGTATTCAGGTGTTTATTCATACCTGAGTGTCTAACAGAGTCAGAAGTCTTATCCTAAATTCTCAGATTCTATTTATCATAATTACACTGATCTTTCCTTGTATTTACTTATCCACGGCTAATAAAATATGATTAAAATATATGTCTCTCTTTACTTTGTTATTCTTTTGTTCTCACAGCTCTCTATATATGACAGCTGTTATGCATGCTTATCATAGCTAAGAATATAGGTTAAAAACATAAACATAAACTCACAGATATGTTTTTAAATTAGGAAACATGTACCGGTATATAGAACAAGCATGACCGGAGTTAAGCATAAATCCTATGTTGTTGAGGATGAAGTCTATTTTGTGTAACTAAGCCTGCGGCGTATGCCTGAACGAGTGCATAGTGCTACAGGCGAGTTAAGCTCACTCATGATGTCTGATGTATTCATGTCTGACTCTCGCTTCCTCCTTGCTCTCCTGGGGTTGGCACTGTAAGAAGCCTCTGACGCTGTGACGCTGGGGACTGTGTCTTTAAAAAAGTGTGAAGAGGGACTGAGGTCAAGGTTAAAACGCTGGAAAACAGCTGCTTTACCATAACTAATAGGTCTGACTGGTGTGAAACTGTTGTTGTAAGATGTGTCCTGAGAGGAAATCCCTGAAGCTTCACCAGAAGGTGAGGGTACTTCACTCTGACTTTTTGAGACTGCCACGCTCTCCATACTCTTCAGAGAACTGGCACCTGATTGACCTTCTACAGATTGCAGATCAAACTCAGTATCATGGTAAAACAGGTCACAGTCTGGATGATCAGCATCTGCTGGAGTCTGCAGACAGGCTACATGACTATCTGTAGTGGAAGGCTGCACACAGTCTGCTTTACTAGGACTAGAGTGAGACTCCACACAGTCTCTGTTTTCAGTACCTGCAGGCACAACACAGGCAATCGGACTGGTATCAATGGAAGACTCCGTACAGTTCTTGTTTTCATCACCAGCAGGCTCTGGACAGACCATGTGACCTGCATCACTGGAAGATTCCTCGGAGTCTCTGTTGTCAGCAGTAGCAGGCTTTACACTGTCGTTGTTACCAGCATCAAAGGAAGAATCCTCCCCCTCCCGGACTTCAGGACTAACGGGTTGTAGTACCGGTACACTTATAATACCCCCGTCTTCAGCGGGATAAGAGAGTCCTGCACTAGATGCAATACTGTCAGTGCTGGTTGAGATAATACACTCCTGTTCTTCTCCAGTCTGAGTGCTTCGTTCTAGGGTATCCTGAAGAGGATAACAAATCTGAAAACTCTTATCGTTTTCAGCAAGAACAAGATATTTACACAGTCCCTCTCTCTCCTTTCTTATTTTCTCAATCTCTATCTTCATTTGCTGAACAGGGACAGTCCAGGTCACGATCGATGTACTGGGCTGTGTTCCAGAGTCTAGAGATGAAACGACAGTGGGGCAGGGCTGGGCAGTCACTACCGCTTGACCGTCTTGGGGCGACACTGTAGTCAGGGCATCGTGAGCAGGCACTGCACCCACACCGTCTTGGCACTGCCCGCCAGTTAAGACGGGCTGGTTCTCCAAGCCCATCCAGCTGTCCTGAGCTGGTACCACTCTGTATGATATGAGAGACGAAAGAGATAATCAATTTATGACCTCACGTCAGGGCAGAAATGATAACAGGGGTATCACGTAAGCTTAACTTTCTGTCGCACTACGTCACTCCACTTACGATGTATGGGGCTTATTTCACACCCATAAACGGACGTTAAATACTCTAAAGATGTCTGTGAACAGATAAATATGATCCCATACCTCCTCAGTAAACGTCTGATGTAGTCTTTCACAAAAATAAAAGCCATTTTGTAGCGTTTTCAGCGAATTCCGTGTTGACAGTGAAATATTAAATCCTCAACGCGTGCCGGTATGCTTCGCGGTGGTTCTCTAAAATCTCGTTAGATGGGGGTGTGAGCCGTAGCGTTCAGTTTGTTTCAAGGAACCACCGTCAGAGGGGAGCACTGAGCGGGTCATCCTCCACCTTCCCGGCTGGTAAGACGCTTAGAGGGTCCTAGGTACCTAATGACCTTCCCCCCTTACTCATCCCCTCCTATTCTAGAAACCCCCAACCCACCTTTTCTGGTGGGCTGACTCCCTACCTGAAAACCCCAAAGTCTGACCTATAAATCAGCCTTATCAGTGGACAGTGGTCATCTTATAACGGGTCTGTTCAGCTGGAACGTGTCTTCATGTTTCCTCAGGAGTAGGTTACAGATACACATTTCTCTACTACATCATAGACGTTTCTCTTCTAAAAGTATAAATTGAAAAACTGACCACAGTCATGCCTGGAGAAAACTTTCATTCTTATTATGAGGTGCGAAGATCGGATACTGATGATCCAGATCAGCCCACGTGTCTGTGTGCTGTATACCACCCGTCACCTTTAGTCTCTCTCTGGCTGTATTTCGGTGATATTACGTTGAATTACTCTGTCAAAAGTTTCTGTGTGAAACAAAACCCTCTGGATGGTGAAGAAGAGTCAACAGATATTGAGATAGATGAGGAGTACTGGAATGACCTCATAGAAAATGAGGATGATATATCAGACTTGCTGTACATGAACTGCCCCGTCTCTACTAAATGTGAAACCCTGGGTTTCACTGTGGAAAAAACTGCTCATAACTGGTTCACTATAACTTCCAGGGATGATGAGGACCTTTTCTTTGACCTTGACCAATCACAGTTTGCGCGCTTGCTGGCAATGATCATAGATGCCGAGCACACACCCGTGGATCACTACAGAGAAATGCTACCTCATGATGGAAATGGAGGGGACGAGGACGGTATAGTCATCTCGTCTGGGGACGAAAATGAGGATATTGATCGATAAGAGCAGTGAAAAGCAGCACCCTTGAATAATGACTTCTCCAGCTGGGGTGCATAAAAAACAACTTTAAACTCGCATGTTATAATATATATTCTAGACCCATAGACATTGATTCACTCATCATATATTGGTTCTTAGTGCTAGATCCTGCTTCTGATACAGGTTCCATGTTCAAACATGTTCTACATATAAAAGACAACTCAGGAAAATGCAGTCCATGTTTTTATTGAAAGTGCACATATTAACGATACAGTACATGCAATACCGTGAGTCTATTTCTCTTTTATTAGTACCCGAATGGTACTGTTTCACCGTCATATAGAACATACCTCTTAGAAAACACACATTGGAAGCATTTCAACTGCTCTACAGTACGAATAGTTGCTGTTTTTTTTTCCCTTGTTATAAAACTCTCATTGCGCACAGGTATTTTCAGGGGTTTATATATTTCCTGACCGGCTCTAGCTCTTAACTCTGTCAGAAGCATTTCACGCATAGTAGAAAAATTTATGTTCTCACTCACACTCTGGGTCAGATTTATGCCTTTGATTTTACACACAGTATTCATTTTAACCCCATGACTGTCACATGTTTTATAAGCATAACTTTTAGGTCCTGTAGACACAAATTCCTGTATCACATGACCTTCAGGGAGCTCATTTGTCAGCTGTCCTAAAAAATCCCCAGTAGGTGGAGTATATTCTGGAGAATCAGGTGAAGGCACAGCTTTAGATTTAAATATGACGCTGTCAGTATCACAATAGAGCACCCGTTTACCTAAAGGAGCTAAAACAGAATATAATTTCAATCTAGCATGAGCTGTTGTGTATGCAGCTATTACAACATTTACCCTGCTATTGGATTGAACAAACTCTTTCTTAGAACGATATTCTATGAAAATCATGTCATCGTTTACAAGCTGGACATTACATATTTCTTTTCTTTTATCATTTAAAAGCTTAAAATATTCTGCAGGGTCTGAAATGTATACAGACTTGGTCTGGTTCTCTTTCTGACCAAATTTTCCCCAAAAACTGTTCAGTTTTAACTTAGCCACAACCCTCAACCCAGGGTTGACGGTCACGCCTTTAGGATCTAAAACTATACCCTCTTTTTCATAATATTCATCAATGTATTTCTGACGATCTTCAGGTGACTTTACCCAGGCAGGCCACCCACTTTTCTCTTGTTTTATTTTGAGAAAAGTATTGATGTAGTCTGTGAACAAGCCACCAGTCTTGGTTGATTCATCATATACAGCAACGTCATCATAGTGCCAAGCTTCATACACCTTAATTATTCTGTACCCAGCCTTCACTGCTTCTTGTAGCTCAAATGAGACCCATGTACCTGTTAGCATACGTCTCTCTTCACTGTGAGTGCATGAGTATTCAGCTCCTTTAAAGAATCCGTAAAAAGCAGTAAAATAATCCTCTTTGTCACTAGTGCTGTTATAGATACAATCTGCTATTACTACACAGGCCCTACACAGCGTGAAATATAACTTACCCTTATACCTCATAGGCAATATAGGGTGATAGAGCTTACGTGGCGGGGAAACAGAACATTTTATCAGACCCTCTATACCATTTATATCAACAGAATCACCCCATATATCTGAAGATATTACTCGATGTTCACCACGGGGATAGTGACAGTACTTATTAACATAAGGATATAAACTTGTGAAATCTAAATATTCTATTTTCTCATCTTCGGTGCATTTATAATATGTTTTAGTTGCATCTACTCTCCCGCCGTAAAAAGCATCTCTAGGTTGTAAAGGCTCAATAAAAGTGATGCCTCTCATTACTGATATGTAATCTGATGATTTCTGTAATTCCTCAAATTCACAACTCCACGTGACATTAAGGGAAAAACCAAGGTCTTGTAAAATTTTATCATGCTCCATTGTATTCTTGTACAGAACCCCCATACTTTTACCTAAAAAACTGTTGAAAAGCTCTCCTGGGTAACATTTCTGATGACCGTGTATGAAACAGCCGTGGAACTGGTAAATAGTACGAGTTTCGGAATGATATCCGTCCACCTTAATCCCTCTGACTTGAAATTCACCTTTCTTTGATCTCGCATGTCTTAAAGCAATACCTTGAGATTTCTCTATGTATGTTAACCACTGCATGCTAGCTACAGAATGATTGTCATAAGGTTTATGGTGCGCCACTACTGGTATGGTGTTTTCTTTTATAAACATGGTCCTAAAGACAAGATTACATGCTGAAGCTATAGTCAGACATTTCTTAAATGGGTCTATAGCATATTTTCCTGAGATGTCCAGAAAAATCTCTCTAAATTTTAGACATCCACAACGTAGAATGTGCACATCACTCTTACAATAAGAAATAAGCTCCTCCTTCAGATTGAATTTACTTTTGAGGTTACCCGTATGCCATTTCAAAAATTCCTCATACATTTTGGGGTTCATATTCTCAGGTAAATAAAAGCTTACTGGAGGTAAAACACACTGAACAAGGTTCTCATTAGCCTTAGTGTTCAGCTTGTGTGGAAAAAAACCTTTGCGTAACTCAGTCAGATTAAAAGTACCCGGTATTTTTGAAAGAGCCATAGGGAGGAAATTAAGGGAATCTATAAACACAATGTTATATGGGGGGACTCTGAGACTCATGACTTTACCTCCATTATATATCACATGTGGTTTCAACGAATTTGTGTAAATATATGTCAGAATAAAATATGAATCATAACCACGAAAATTATGGCATATGACTCGCGAATTTGAATGGGACTTTCTAATAAGCCACTTACAGAATTTATCAACACACCCCTCGCCATAAAAGACATGCTGATGAACACCACAGTTAGAACAAGAAGAAGACTGATCAAACTTCTGCTCAGCTTCACCCGACTGTATACATATTTTACAAGTGCGCTCAGCTATACATAGATTAGGTACATGACGTCCTGTATCTTGGGTACACTCTACATCAAAAAAAATATATCTAGACACCTCATCGTCTATAGACCCTTGTTTAGGAGTAGAGTCTACTTTTTGGATGTAGCACACGTGATCCTGCTGGACATCATACTCTGCATGACATATTCTGCATTTTTTCATGAAACAAACATGACGTTTAGACACGCCCTGGTCAAGCATTTTTTTGTTTTTTCTTCTTAGAAAAATGTTACATGTTTTACATTTATAATAGGTCTGACATACAGATTTTCTCATTTTCTTTTTTTTAGAACCTCTACGTCCAGGGTACTTTTTCACATGGTTATTGAAACATTCTACACCTTTGAAACTTCTATTGCATTTCACACAGTACACCCATTCAAATTCCTCGTCGTTGTCACTTCCCCCATCACCCTCATAGGGTCTATGCTCATGTCTACACATTTTACATATGCTTTTACAGGCATGCTGGTAATAATTTTTTGTGCGGGCATAACAGCTAGTACAAAAATGAGATCGACCAAAAAAAGCTGGAAGGCTAGTTAGAACGTCGTAGTGGGAGTCTGAATGATACAGACTTATAACTTTTGGAGACTTAACATGGTTGTCATAGATAATAGAGTTAAGATGATCTTTTGATACAACAATGACTCTATACCCCTTCATTATGCAAGTTAATTTTGGAAACATAGAAAGACTTATGGGTGAATCATATGGAATTTTAGATCGCTGATATATTTTTTTTACCAGTCTTGTCTGTAATTTACGATTGGAACACACCTTTCTGACCGCACTGTTTAGACGATTTCCACTACTGTCAGCTAGAACTTTACCAACTACCAGAGCTCTAAGAGCACAAGTGTTGTCTCTGTTCCTAATATATATGACACACCTCTTCTTCTTAAAAAAATGTACTATATCACGACCCGACCCTGTAGGTATTCTGACATGTGTGACAGTGATAGTGCATCCTTTGTTCAAATTGAATACACTGAAACTCTGTAGGACTCTATCTATCTCAGTCAAAATATCTCTAGGCTTCAGATTAGAGACAGCATTAAAATGAATAAGTATTGGATAATCTATATCACGACTGTCTATAGTTATCCTAACTAAGTCATCAGAACCAAATTTTTCAGTTAACTCCTGAACTAACTTTTCAAAAATATCATAAAGCCTGGACAGAACATCTTGCATAGACTTAAATTTCACACTCATTTTCAACCTAAAAGTATAGACAGTGTGCCTGACCTGAAATTTCTTAGAAAACTGCTCCTGTATACGCGTAAGAGAGTATAGATCTCCAGATCCAAAACCCTGATCCTTTATCTCTGCATTTTCATCGTCCTGTTCACCAGCACCCCCTTCTAAATGAGAAGGGTCTTTTTGGGGGCCGTGACGTCTCTCCATGTGTAAATTAAGACCACCCCCCCGTGCAAATCGCTTGGGACACAAACGACATGCAAATCGTTTATATTCACCTGCGTCATTTCCTTGACCCTCCTGGCCATCAGCATCATGAGTTTTAACATGCTTATTCAGGAAAGGCAGCCTTTTGTAACGTTTACCACAAACAGGGCAGGCAAACATGACGAAACAGGGTTCAATGCAGATCACTTAATCTTTTAAACCCCGGGTTTTTAAGAGAGCTTATCTGACGAGATATATGCCTTAACACAGGATCATTTAAGTATAAATCCCTTAGACATGTGGTGGAATTAGCCAGCCAGAAAATATCAGATCTCAACGAATAAATATCGCCGGTGAATGTGTGTCTGGTAGTGATAGAGGGTTCATAGTGCTTTCTCAGTTCCAAAATGAGAACGTCAAAGAAAACCTGCTTGAACTTAATATCAATATCACGTCCTATCAGTTCAGGTTTGAACAGAACCGGAAGGGTTAAATTCTCAAAGTGCTCTGTGTTGCCAGAAAAGATTATGTACATAGAGATCTGCTCTTCAGCATCATAAATCTTTAGACGTACCCAATCCAAGCTGCTCCCTATTTTAATACCTCTCCTAGACTGTAAGAGGTAGTGAAGATCTCTTTTGGTAGAATACACTTTGAAAATGATAAGATTTACAATAAATCTTCTGACTATGCGGAGTAAGTCGCCTGATCGCCCATAGCACTCATTTTCAGGAAGTACAGACCCTAAACGTCTATATAAGTTAGCTCCTATACGGTAGTGGATAGCATCTAAACAGTCACATACGTCATGAAGCCGGTGATAAACTCCCTTGACATAGTTAAGCCTATCAATGTATTCCTCTACTTCACCCCAAGGCTGAAGGGTTTCAAATCTTTTTTTTATAAAATATTTCCAAGTGGAATTTCTGGCAAGAATAGACCACGCTGTTCTACACGCTACACTAAAACTGTGCAAACTTTTTCTATCAGGTTCTAATAATACAATGACTCTCCACACTATGTCTAAAGAGAGATCATTAAAGGTTGTAGTGCTTCTATAATTGTCCATAACACTCACACGTACACACAAGCAGAAACACCTTTTGCTTGTTCAAAGCAGTGATACAGACCTATTTTGAAATACAATAATAAGTGACATGAAATATTACACCATGAACTGCAATCAATAATAATCTCACCACGGGCTGGGTAAATGCTGTGGAGCCTCAACCTTCAGCGCTCTCTAGCTCGCGGATTTTTGCGTCTACAGCCTCAAGGTTGTCACAGAGAGCCCTCCACTGGTAGACAGTAAGTACCGAGCCTCCCTTCTTTATAGGTTGCCACAGGACAGCATCAGGATCTTCAGGATCTCCGGCCGTCTCAATCCTCAGAACCGTATAAATGGATACTAGTGGCTCCCCGATAAAGTCGGAATCCACAAGAATGCATTTCCTGAAATATTATTACATACATAAATGGGGTTGTGGTTATTTAAAGCTAACATAATTCAGCTACCCTTTGTTTCAAATTACAATGCTGTACACCTATCATGAAACCATGATTAACAGTTAAAAGGATAGAAATAGATCATAACTATTTAAAGCTAGCATGCTGCCTCCTATTATTCAGCATCAAATATAGTTCCAAATCCCTGAATAAAGCACGCATTTACAGTTAAACAGTAAGCAAAATAATTTTTATTTTTTATTTTCTATTATTCTGGTTTTATGATATGCAGAAGATACATTATCTCTCTCAGAACTAGAGGTATTAAAGTTTCAGGGTACAAAAGATTGCATAGTACATGAAAATATATTACTTCACATACCTGTAGGGTTTAGGGACTCCACGACGTATGAACTCAGGTTCCAGCCAGCATAATACTTCTGAGCTCTTCTTAGGACCTCTCACCATAGACTCTGTCTGCTGAGGAGACCCACTGAAGTGGCTAGCCCGGGGTCTGGAGGAAGGTGATGGTGTCTTAACAGGAGTTTTATCTGTCCTCAGAACAACAGGTAGCTGACTCATATACTGAGCAGCGCGCGATGAGGCTCCCCCTGTCCCCAGGCCAGCTGCTCCAGCACCTGCGGGTGGGGGTGGAGAGAGGGACTGTTGTGAGGGACGCTGCCTGGCGGGCTCAGGCTCTGCAGCCGCCTCAACCGCCGTTGCTACCGACGCTGCCGGCTGGGGTGTAGGGCGTGGGGTAGAGGGGCGTGGTCCTGCACGGGTCTTAACTGTAGAGACCTTGGATGCTCTAGCTCTCCCTCCTCGGGGCTGGCCTCCTCGGGGCTGTGGAGGGTGAGTCTCCACTGAATCAGCGTCGTCCTCCGTCTCACCATTCACCTCGTCCTCCTCGTCCTCCTCGTCCTCGTCCTCGTACACCAGAGCCCTTACAGACTTCCTCTTGGGAGGTGTGAACACGTCGTCATCACTGGGGACATCATGAGTCCAGACCTCGTCATCTCCTTGCTGAGGCTGCACAGGAATCCCAGCATGTGCTGGTGGTGGGGTGTTCTCTGCCAGAGACGCTGTAAGGGCTGACCTGCGTGTCTGCTTCCTTTTCAAAGCTGGCTGAGGGTGAAAAGAAAAAGAAAAAGAAACCTTATAAGCAAACAATGAACCATAAATTCCTGGTTATTAAATTTACCCTGTATTTATATCATCAAGTCTTATTCATTCTTATGAGGATACTTAAATGTTTGTAAACATTTAAGCTCTTCGAAATACCAATGTAATCATACCTACAGATAAGTTTAGCTTTAACAAGCTGATAATAAATGCTACACGCATTGATACAGCACCAATGTAACAGGTTATCTCCATGAAACAGCTAACAAAACACGTACCTTAGACATGATGATTTTGTCGGTCTCAGAAAAGACTCAAACCTTCTGAATGAGATAAATCAAACTGATGTAACAGGTAATTCAGACAGATTTACAAACACAGATTGTGGACGCAGGTGAGGTTTTTTCTAGCGGACACTCTGAAATAATAACCTTAAAATGATATGCACCCTGTTTTATACCATAAAAAGTGATGTCAGGTGAGCAGGAGGGCGCCAGACCAATGAAAAACTTGATTTTCTCTTAACCCCGCCCCTCACGAGAAATACACTCTGCATATGAATGCTTGACCACTGAAAATATCTGAAACGTCGGCAGCGCCTCCTAATGCGTCCTCTTTAAACTACAGCGGCGTCGCCTAGCGCGTCCCTATACACACCCTTTCCCGCCATATGGTCTTGGAAATAGACCCATGACGAGGGGTATGACCTCTGCGTGCCCGGTAATAAAAACCCTAATGATGTACACAGAGTCTTATTTACCGGTCTAATGTAACTATATACTGTCTCTTAATGAAGACCTACACAGCTTCACCTCCAGGGAATGATCCATGGTGACCAGGTCATATAGGTAGATTTGCTCTCACCCTCCAAAAGTTGAAGTAAAAGGGTATGTACCCTTGTTATAGGGTATTACAGCTGTTTTACCCTGATCTAAAGAAGTAAAATAACCCACATTTTTCAAGGCTATCTCATAGGGATGGGGTAGAAAACCAAATCTCTATGGACATGGTAGGGGTGGAAGTACACTCATATAGGGTAGCCCCGCGTGGGGTTGAGCCGTGTGTTGTGACTCACTGAAACATACTTCAAAGCTGTACGGGTACACTCAGCCCCCAACCGTGTGATCAGTAGGGTAAACGGAGAGAGACAATGAACAGAGAAATGAAAAAGATGAGAGTGCATTCAATAAATATTGGTGAAAAATAGAAATTAAGAGTTGGGGACAAGTCTAGGATAATCAGACGGATTCTCACACCACCCTTCACCCAGACACACGTGTACACGGCCGGATAGGTGACAAAGTGCATGCTGCGAACAGGCGGTATTTCAGACTTTAATTCAGCTTCACTCAACGCCACTTAAACTTCAGGATGTCATACACTAAAGTCATGATATGTTTAGGAATCATCTGTCATCTTATGACAGCAGTTTGCGGGATGTATTACTGCGGGCCATCGCAATTGTGTTTGTGCATCTCCAGCACTGGATCTATTCTCTGCAGTGGGAAAGGGCTGACCTCTGTCCCTGATTTTGGACCGGGGTACAGCGGATACACAAAAGTGTATTTACAGTACAATAGCATTCGTCACATAAACATTAACAAGGAGTATGAGATATTAGATGTTCGACACAACCCAATATCATGTGACAATGTATTACCTGCCTGGGTTTTACAAAATTCGTGTGCTTGGAGTAAGTCAAATCCAAGCTCTCTATCTACGAAGACGCTCACCAGCCCAACAGACCCGGCTATAGAAACTAGCATTTCCCCCGACCTTTCAACGAGTGGCGAGATAAGGATTAACCCAGACAGAATAGAGCAGGGTATAGAAGGTGTTAAAGATAAGACTATGGAGCCTGAGGGTGTGAAAGGTGACGACAGTGTTTCGGATACCATACCCCCTACAGACCCTGTCATCTATAGGAATGACGTAACCTCAGACAATCCTATAAGGCTAGACACTGATATCTCAGACACTCTGAATTACATCACCACATCCAAACCTGTAAGGGTAACTGAGGCTGTTCAAACCGACACTTCTCTAGACGCACCGTCTAAGGTTAAACACTCTCAACACGTCACTACTGGGGAGCCAGACGTGAAATCAACCGTTGAGCCCATATATGACGTTACAAACAACGGTGCATCTGAAATCAACATTTTTGAAATGGTAACAAATCTACCAAAAAATCCAGATAAAAAGAACATAATAGGGTCTCTTAATATGAAGATTTCAAACAGCAGTGAAGTAGAGGAGGGTGTGCATATTTCAAGGAACAAAACTCATGTACCCCTTGAGGGCTCCATAGAGATTCATGTACCCATTCTCTCGGTGCTCGGTATTGTCATTGTATTAATAACAGTGGTGACTATAATAGTGTACAAAGTGAAAAAATCCGGTAGCATATGGAATAACATCATTGACTTAAGCATGAACGCTACTGTGATGGAGCTGGTGCCTAATATGATACCTAACTGGTTGTGAGTATATCTCTTTAGTTATAATCTAATACCTGATAAAAAATATTCATGTCGAGTATCACTTATATTATACATATAATTAATTGATTCATATAATAATAATAATGATGATAATGATGATAATAATATTAATAATGGAAATAGCTTTGGCGAATTATTTTCAGGAAAATAAAATAATCAGTAAATAAGAACTTTTCTTCATAAAAGACTTTTTTATTGACTATTGACTCTATTTTTCATAACAGGTCTCCTGCTAATACATCATATCGATCACCAATTCGCTCCATTGAGGCTGCTACACATCACACTACAAGGTATTTATCACCTGAAACACAGCTAATATTATTACACAGCAATACTTAACTATATGTCAATACTTATCTATATGTTCATCTAATATAAGTAATGAAAGTTGAAACTATATTTCAATGAAATACATAGGATATACTCTCTGAATAAAGAGATATACATAAAGACATTAATGTCATATACACTTTCTTATTTAAGGTTCACCGAGCAGGGTTCTGGGGAAAATGGTCAGTTCTGTGGGAACGGCGACGCTCGACCCCTTCATGACCTCCTGGCACAGCCTGATGCTCGGCACGCAGGTACATCTAACGACCCAAACGACCCGTGGCAGTCTAATCCGTTAGGAGGGCATACACCAGAACAAGAAAAGGAAATTGGAGGCACTGAGGGCTTAAATGCTGAGAATAAAGAATCACCCCCACGCGAGATTATTACCGAGGAAAATTGCCCTAAAGACACAATAGAAGTTTCCCTTAGCATGACCTCCACGCCTGCTGTTAAAAAGGTCCCTCATGAAACCCCCGTTTCAACCCCTTTTGCTAATGACTGTGTTATCAGCATGTTTGAAAGAAGCAGCTCGATGCCTGATTTGCTGAGCGATAATGATTCAATGATTTCTGAGACGCCACATAAGGTTCAATACATGCAGCTAAGAAATAAGAAAATTGATTTCACCCCACCATGTTCAAAAAAGAAAAAAAAGAAATAATCTGATTGGAAGTGAAAGTATGTTAGGACATATTACAAGCAACATTGAAGAAGGTGTCCTCTATTCTTCATTAGTATATACTATGCATCCGGATTCAAATTGGCATTATATTATAAAAACACTCTAACATGCAGGATGACAACTAAATATAATATATATATATATATATATATATATATATATATATATATATATATATATGTATAATCTGAATATCATATGCATGTATAAAAGGTAAGAGATCCTCACTGTAGTTTGTATTAGAGAACATTACAGTATGTATCACGGCTCTCATTAGATAAGACGAGCTGTCCCCGCATGTATAAATGGTTATATTTGATTGCAGTGACTGACATACATCAGCTGAAAACATTATATAACTCTATGCTTATACTCAACTTTCATGAATCATACATGGTATAGTTCATCATAACTTTTAGATAATTTATATATATATATATATATATATATATATATATATATATATATATATGTATCCAAGAATATAAGTTGTAAGAACATAAGTAGCATAGTCAGCGTCTGTATAAAAGTTCATGAACGTGTAGTCAGATTATTGCTTCCAAGTCTGTTTAAATGGTTCCGTGTTCTTAATAAAGTGTTCCTGTTTTTCTGTTTAAACATTGTCATGTTTAATTCACCATAAATATTCACCTCGTGCGAAACAGTGAAGTACTTTATAAAGTTTACAGCGGGGACTGGTGAAAATTTCACGACCTTTAAAGGGTGTTACAGTACCTAGGACTCTCTGCTTGATACGCACATATACATGCTTAGGGACAAGTTCTCCAAGAGTTTCAAGCATTTTCTCTACCTCGTAGAGTCCTCCCGAACCTTCAGAATTAAAGGGGATGAAAAAAACTCCAAACCCTACTTTCTCCTTTATCCTCTCAACATAAATGTCTGTGATAAAGTCTATACAGTTATTTTCAAGAGAAAATCCTTCTGGAAATTTGTACTTCTCTATTATACGTATAGCCTCTTCTGAACAAGCGACAGCACGTGCCTGTCCACCCATGTTAGTCGTCGCTAGTAAGTTTGTAAGTTCTCGGTAGCCAGAAGCAATTCTTACTAATTTAATAGGAGATATATCGGTGGATGATGTGTATTGAAGTCTGGCGATATCGTAATAATATCTGAACATCCTCCTTAAATACCACTCATTTACATGCTTATGCAATAATATAAGCTCCATCTGTCCAGCATAATAGTGAATAGGGATCCTCCCCACCCCGCAGAACATAATTCTGCAGAATCTTATGAACTCCTCACGAGTAGTTTCTTCTCTCTCTTCAAAATTGTAATATTCTACTTCATCAATAGTTGTAGCTCCATACATGATTATGCTCGATGTTATAACGAAATAACAAGACGGTAAGATCAGATTCTGCTGTCAGTGTTGAGGTTTGGGTGAGGTGAATCTCAAACACAGTATGAGTAGCGCCTGCTGGTGGAGAAAAGAGTAACTGCACACTACTCTCTATCACAGAAAAGCCAGACTAGTGTCGCCCGCTGGTGTGAAAACAGATAACCATGTATAAACCTTAGGGTCATATTAGGACAGAAGGGTAGAGCAGTACTCCCTCTGGTGTGATAAAGGGTAACTATATACATGGCAGTAGGGTCATGTAAGGTCAGAAGGGTGCACAGTACCGCCCTCTAGTGGGATAACAGGTAACTGTACATACAGGGTCATATGAGGACAGTTTTTCGCGCTCTAGGTCCCTCATTAGTGCTTTAGCATGGGAAATCCCATAGACCCCAAAACCCCTAACACCCTTTAAGCTACTTACATGTAGTGATTTCTATATTTGCTTTGAAAGTGCCTGCAATTCCCCCCCCCCTACTCAAACCCACCCCCTTGTTAAATTGTTACAATTTCAGCTCTTGATAAGCACACCTTTGGGGATTTTGAGTATTCTTCATTTCCAAATAATAGATAACAGTTTGTGGTGGATGTGTTCAGAAGTAGATACTTGTCTGAGGATTGGACACAAAGACCTCAGCAACAACAATTGTTACTTGTGCAACCATCTGCACCTACTTATAACCCTTTAAGGGCAGCTAATGCAGGAGTGCATCATGTCCATTGGTCGTCATGATGCACCAATGAAGTGCTAGTGAGTCTGCTCGCCAGCACTTCATTGGAGCATCATGCCGACCCTGCGGGGATGTATCTATCGCATAGGGTCAGCATGATACATGAATGCAGCAGTGGCGAGTTATGCACTAGGGCTGCATTCATGTATCATGCTGACAAATGGGCGTGATAGTTACATTAAATCGCTATGCAGTGCTTACAGCACTTAAGATCTCCAAGTGGTAACAGTGGGCAGGGATGAGTGGAGCCTTTTGTTGGGGGTTGAAACTTGAACCTCCCTCTTCTAAACCATTTAATGGCTACATAATGCTTTGATTCAGGAGGCTATTTTTTTATCATAATGCATGAATGCAGCCCTGGTGAGTAACTAACCAGGGCTGCATTCATGTATCATGCCCACACTATGGGGTTGATGCACTCATGCAAGAGCAGTGCAATGCAGCAGTGCATCGCTGGTGGGTTAATCAGCAAGGTGCCAATGGTGCATCTTGGACAGAAATGATTAAGCTGTCTTTAAGGGGTTAAAGTGTGACAAAGTAAGGCGATATTCAGCACCATTTTGTAGTAGGTTACCATTGATCTCATACCCTCTATAAGGGCCTCCTGCATCTAGTGGGTCTTCCTGCTTTAACCCTCAAAGTGCTGCGTAATTATCTAATTAATTTTTCACCTTGTGGAGGCTGCTACCTGCTACCTAATCCGACATGGTAGGCACACTGCTCTTGAAAGAGTTATGAATCATTAATGCTGTGCCATCGCATTGCTTGCTTAGTATACTCAGTGTATATAGATTGGAAATAAGTGAATAGTGTTTTTTTGTTTCGCGCCATTTTGACAGATAATGTCACATCCATGGGGAGAAAATAGCATTATACAGAATATGCGTCTGTGTGTAACCATCCGCAATGATTCATTTAAGCGCCAGGGACTGAAATAGAAATAAGCACTGGTTTCGAATAAGCACCAGAAGTGCTGGTGAGCAGTCTCGCCAGCACTTCATTGGAGCATCATGACGACCTTTGGGCATGATGCACTTCTGCATCAGCGGCCTTTAAAAGGTTAAAAGGTTAACCATTGTCTTATGCAGAGAGGTATTGAAATTAGCCTTAACTCAAATAGCCATCTGTCTCGTAGAGCGGTTGGGGTACAGTGCGTATGAAATCTATGAGTACCAAAGTCCTTATACAGGCAATACCATATTCTGAGAATGAAGATAGGCCCTCTGAAATGGGGAAGGGAATTTTTTTCCTATTTGATACATGATGAGAATTGAAGCCCTGAGGCATCATGCCAACCTATTATAAGGTAATCTTCAAAGTCTCATATAACTGATATTGTATCTGATCAGGTTTCAGGCTGATCTGTATGATGAAATAGGTTTGAACCCTTTACACTGTAAAAACAGTGTTTAGGGATTAAACACTAGTGTTTAGGACTTAAACACTTGATTAAACACTTTTTTGTCCCACTTTTCTACACACTTATTTTGAGCTAAACTCATTCAGTTTTAAATGTGTTTAACTTTGAAGTGTTTAACTAAGTGTTTTAATCCTAAACACTTAAACACTTCAGTGTTTAGGTGTTTGACAGAAAGTGTTTAACAGCTAAACACTTAAACACTTCAAGTGTTTAGGTGTTTAAATGCTGGTGTTGAGAAAATATGGTGTGTATTTTTAAACACCTTATTTACAGTGTACGGGCAACTAATGCATTAGTGCATCGTGACCATTATACGCGACATAATGCATCTATGCATTACAACTCACCAGGTTACCACCCACATGATTGGTTGACATTTTTTATTGAAAGTAGATCTGGCAAGTCAGATTTGCCTTGCCCAAGGCTGCACTTAATTACTTAGGTACCAAGGCATAAGATGGGCATAATGCATTATCCAAGTTTAAAGGTCAAAACTGGGCATATTTTCTCTGTAGAAAGTATATCTCTCCTTAAACTTAATGGATAGATGGACATATGGGGATACAGAGCAGATGAAAGCCTAAAGCATTGTGTCCACAGAGCGACAGAATTGGTACAGACAAAATTTCTGTCAATAATATCTAACATGTTTGGTTTTTATTGTCGGAAATAAATGGTAAAAGTGGGTTTGTTGTGAGAAATGGATGCTGTAGGAGAGTTTGTTGATGGAAATTTTGTTCGTACCAATTCTGTCGTCCTGCGGACACACGGCTTAAAGAGATCAGACCTGCTTATTCTTGGGGAAAGTGCAAGGGTTCAGTATATATTAGAATGTTATCACTTGAGCTAAGTCCAAGGGTATCAAGTAAAGTTAACTGTAGTAATCACCTCAGGCAGAACAAAGTCTAAAAGCTCAGCACGCTATTCACGCTTCACTGGATTTTCACATTTGATCCCATTCAAACCCTTTCTGTCTTAGCCAAAACCATTGGGAATTCCCTATTGAATCTGTCGATTTAAAAGCTGTCTGTCCAGACTTAACCATTGGGAATTGCCTTTGAATCACATCACATTTTCACCATTCCATGAGGTTTTTAGGACAACCAGAAGGGTTGTAAATATGGTGCTGAATTGTTTTGGCAAACAAGGAGGTAGATTAAGAAGAGTAATACATCTATAACGTTATACATGAGTCTCTGGCCCCCTCGCAATATAGTTCTGGCCCCCAGAAAAAAAAAACCTTCCCAACTCTTCCCCTTTAGACCCCTAGTAGAGGGAACTAGTAACAAAATGGACTTGGAGCCAACGCCCTCCCCCAAATGTTTACCTTCGTTGTCAGCAGCTCTGATCAGTATTTTTTGAGAAATTGGATCCCTTGGCTTTTATCAATAAACTTATTTTTCTCATTACTGCCAGGCGACTACGTTTGGCACTCCACAATAGAACGAGTTTATCTAGATGGATGATAAAAGAGGAATAAAAGAGTGTTGGGTAAAGAAAAACAGCAAAAACTGCTGACAACGAAGGTAAACATTTGGTCATGTTATTGAGCAAAGTTTAATAAATCTTTTAGATGTTTAAGCAGAAAATCGCCTATTAGTCAGCTAGAAAGACGTGCTAGAACTAAAGTAGAAGACTCCCATGAACACACACGATGACCTATTGCACTCCTGCACCGCCCCCCCCCACCCCACCTCCTCAAGAACTACGCCTGGGTTCTAATCCTGTGAGGGTACTAACCCCTTTTAGTCACTGTGACATGTAAAGAACCCTTAACCCTTTATACCTTTCATCAAACCCTTCAGGGCTCACATGATACCAGTGATGCCCCCAAGTCCATGCTTCTCATGTAGCACTAATGCATTCTTGCTAAGTCTAATCACCAGTACTGCATTGGTGCATCATGCCAACCCTGCATGAATGTAGCATAGTGCACACTTAATGCATTCATGCATCATACTGATGACATGATACCTAAATGCTCTCACTTTATTATGCAGCAAATACAGGGTTAATGATACTCTTGGGTGTCTTGGATCGGCATGAATGCAGCCATGGTGAGTAACTCACCAGTACTGCATTCATGCATCATGCTGACCCTATTGAGCTGAACCACCCCAGAACTGCATTGTTGCATCATGGGAACCAGGAAAACTTCCCTGGAGGCGTTATGCAGCATTCATGCATCATGGGATTAAAACACAAAATCCTAGAGGGTCGGCATGATGTTCCAATGAAGTGCTGGTGAGCTGTCTCGCCAGCACTTCATTGGTGCATCATGACGACCAATGGGCATGATGCACCTCTGCATCAGCGGCTCTTAAAGGATTAAAGGGTAAACCAGTGTCCTATGTAGAGAACCCTTAACCCAGATCGTGAATCCTGTGGATCCTATAGACCACAAATAGCCATGGCCTGCTGACACCTCAAGGTCCCTCCATCAAAGACCAAGCCAAACACACACTTTGCCATAGATACTGCACTCTACAGACAGAACCTTGATCATGGTACTCAAGCAATGCATCTCTGACTCAAAATCAAAGTCATAGTTTGTAACAGATCCCTAATGCGGGTGCTACACTGCCATCGGTCAGACGAGTTTTTTCGCCCAACTGACGGCAGTAGAATACCCATTGAAGAGATCCAAATGTAGTATGAATACTCATAATTGGTTATGACACAAAACCTTAACAGGAACTGATGATAAAGCTGCTATCATTTGCCTTGTGTCTTTGAAATCTTTGAGCTGAAATTAGAAGGGCGCTAATAAACCTAATCTTTAAAGCAGGATCATAAAACTACTAAGATCAATGTTGTTCCATAGATATTTGGTCTCCCCGGTCAGTTGCTTCTCCCATAGGATCTAGCAAATCAAATGCCTCCGCTAATAGCTATCTAGATTTTCTCCGTTTTCTTTCTTTCTTAATTTTTTTCAATCAGGTGATGTTTCAATCTTTTTTCGATTTCAATACTCAGATTAAAGGCTAGCAGAGATAGAAAGTGCCTCATCACACATTTCACCATGTTGATGTTTTGAACCAGGTATGAAAAGGGTGAATTCGAAGTGATGAAGAGTGTTTGGTGGGTAGGCTCAGGGGAGTGGGGGTGAAAGGTAAGGGAGACAGGAAGGGGGGGAGGCTAACAAAATGGTGTGGATTTTGGTTTGAAGGTGAGACCCAGTGTTAGGTTGGCCATAAGAATTCATCATCTTGCCGTAACGTTGACGTAAATGGAGCCATTAGTGTGACGTCTTTGACGTCTTTGGTGCCCAAATGGCCGCCTCTAACCCTTGAAGGACAAATTGTTTCTTTCTCATCATGATGCCCCAATAAAGTACTGATGTGTCAAATCACCATCACAGCATTATACCAACTTTTAAGGGGTGTATTAACCCCGTAGGGTCGGCATGATACATGAAAGCAGCCCTGGCGAGTTACTCGCCAGGGCTGCATTCATGTATCAATCCGACAAAGGACAGCATACAGCCATTGAAGAGTTGAACACTTTCAACTGACACGTTCACATCTCTATGACCGTTACTGTGGGGGTAACCTAAAAGCTGTAGATGGCCTGTTGGAATTCCTATGTACCCCTGGTATGGGGCTTTCTAAATACTTCATGACCCTGTATTAATAGTGACATATAGTAGTGTCATTTGGGAATTCAAAAGAAAAGATAACACACTTTTCTCCCGATTCCTTCATTTGATGTAGGCTTTATGTATAAATAATGAATGAAAAGGATTATAACTTTTGAATACATTTTAGCAAATCTACCATGATGAAACTGTCTTCAACACTCTTTCAATGATTCCATTTCAATTTTGTCAACCATCACCATTCCAACAGCAGATCAACAGTTGATATATCGATGTCGAAATATCGTTCTCAATTCAACATTGATTTTATCAATGTTGAATGTGAAATGATGTCAATTTTAATGTTGATTTAACATTGGCATATCAACCCAGAACCACCTGACAACTATCAACATTGAAACAATGTTGAAACCACGTGGAATCAACATAGAAATACAAATGTTGAATCAGCACTGATGGTTAGATGTTTATTCACAGTTCATTTCTTCATGTTTTGTCAACTTTCAAACACACATATATTTCATCCCTGAATCAACTGTTGATATACAAATGTTGATTCAACATTGAATAAACGTTAGGGTGACCACTGGATAGAATTATAGTTATTCTGGGGGAACCCATGGGGTTCAGTGGAATTTTGTATCTACCACCCATTTGATTTTGCTTTGTTGCTCCTTGTGATTTTTATCCTTTCTTTGGTATTATTATGGGCTTTTAGGTAATAAAGGAATGATATTTATTTACTAACAGAGGATCAGTGGATTTTCACATGTCCACATCAAAACTTTTTCTGTCCTGCCTGGGAGGGGTATGACATTTCGGTCTCCACCTTTAATCTTCCTACCCCCGCACCCCCCCCCCAAATAAAAAAAAAAGAGACCACCCTCTGTTCTTTAAAAATTGACCACTCCCTAAGATGTTCAATACAATGCCACATTTTTTCTTCCCACTGTCACGTTGAATTACCCCCCCCCCCTCCCCTATAGTCAGAATATATACAGGTATGAACAGATGTACAGGTGTATAGTGGTATAGGTGATAGGTAGGTATGGATGTCCTTATCTCTATCTTACACATCTTATCTCTGTAACCTGAAGTCACACCATTCATCTAGACATCAGGAATGATATATCACCCAGACCTACACACACAATGACCAGCCTTTGTTCAACTTGTAACCCTTTACGGACTGCCTGGTGCAATTATATACACTGTAGAAAATCACTGTTGAATCTACCAGGGAGCCACATAAAACTAAACATTGAACCACCGTAATTATACAACAGTGAACCAGTGTAGTTTTTACAAGAAGCGCCAGGTGGCAGTATCGTGGTACAAGGAATGTCTCTGAAAATAACGACAGATCTGTGGCAAAAATTGATCTCATGTGTACCTCATTTCAAGGTCTTACATGAACCCACGATGCGCCTTATATTCCCAAGTTATTGCAGCGGGGCAGTTCTTCGATGGTGATCGACACGGTATTCTCTTTGGTTGGCATGCTGCAAATTTAATGTTGACTGGCTATCTGCCTGTATTTTGGGGACATGTATACAGGCAGGCCTTGCCTGAGAAATTTCCAATCAATCATCCCCAGCTTTCACACTTACTCACAAGGGGGCACCTAGTGGAGTGCAAGTGAAACTTCCCCTAGAATCTGGGGGAAAAGCCATCAGGCATGGCCTAGGGGTACATGCCCACAAGACCTGCAGAGTACCAGGGTAGAATAAATCTATGCAGCCCTGGCAGGTATTTCACGCATCATGCAGTCTTTTGAGGGGTAGATAATTTTTGTAATCACAGGCCTAGAAAGAAGTCGAGAATCAAATTTCAAGTCGCGACGTTGAGTGTCCAATATCAATGTTGAATTTGCAGACTGCCATATCTTACTTGATTTATTTGGTTTATCTGATTTGATTGATTGAAGAGCGTGAATATGACCGCAGAATATTTTTCTTTCTAAAATAAAATAGATATGTATCTTAATTCAGTCTTGTTTTTCGTATCAGTAACCTGAAACGTATTACATTTTTACCTGAGATGAGACACATTAATATCTGTTAACCCTTTGCGGGCCACTATTGCAGGAGTGCATCATGCCCATTGGTCATCATGATGCAACAATGAGGTCAGTATGCTCACCAGGACTTCCCACACATGTGGAGACTGTCCCAATAATGGAAATTTTAAGAAAATGCCTAGAAATGACAAAACGAACCAGGGTAAAGATTATTGAAAATGGGAAGTAAAATCATGGAAAATAAAAATGGCCTTTTTTTTCACTAATCCGACCGACCTTTTCTATACTTTTACATAATCAAAAATAATCGGATTAGCAAAATCTTGGCCGACCGACGCCAGTGAAATACCTGCTTAACAGCCATACCATGCCTTAATGTTGCATGGACAGCTCCAGTACACTCTAAGCAATGACTGTTAAATCTTCCAGGCATCGTCTTAAACTGTACAGTAAATCATCGTATTTTTAGAGTAAAGTCCCAAAATTAAAAGGGTGCAATATAGCACTGCGTTCCAAACAACCTCTGTGAAAATAACAGTGAAAACCTTGTTCTAAAGTTGCCAGCAATTTGTTGTCATTTTGACTACGCTTTTTTTACGGTGCGAGTAATGTGTAATGGCTGTATTCATGTAATCATGTCCGGCCACCACTTAACCAACCCTTTAATTGTCACATGTTGCCTGAACCCTTTAACTCCCTGTCCTGCATAGTTATATGCATTACTTTAACACTGTATTTGGGAAACACAGGAATAGAAAGGGTTAAGATTCATGTTACTTTGTTGTCATGATGCACCGATGCAGCACAGGCGATTTTATTTTATGTGAATAACTTCTTCCCGTAGAGATAGCATTGCGCGGCCGATCCGCACACCCCCAGTGGCGTAATGTGCGCCGATCCACCACAGCGGCCGATCCACCACTGCAGCCTCGTTCTGGGCGCATGTAAACATTCAAAATGGCGGATCGGCGCTTTTACGGGGAACTACGGTACCGGATTTTGATAATTTTTCCTCATTAAAACCTCTAAAAACATAAAATAAATATAGAACTAAACTCCCCTGGTGTCCTCGGTGGCTGATCCTCCCCCTCATGGTGGATCGGCCACCTCGTACACCACGGTCATTTAGTTCTATCTATGTACTCACCCCCACTGCATTTGGGCATGCCACTGTAAAAAATAACTGTTGGATGTATTAGGAATCCTTGTAAAACTAAACAGTGGACCACAATAATTATACAACAGGGAACCAGTGTGGTTTTTATAAGATGCCCCAGGGGGCAGTGCCATGGTACAGGGAATCTCTGTGAAAATAACAACATCTCTGTTAAAATAACAACGGATCTCTGGCAAATTTGGGCTGCGGAATCCGTCATTATTTTGATGACATTTTTTTAACAATGCATCATGCTGACCCATCAAGCAATCCCATTGAGTCTACAGGATGTATGAGATGAATGTGGCGCTGGGCGACATTCAAGTATCATGACGATCCGACAGCATGAATACACTCCTGGAGGGTCGGCATGATGCTCCGATAAAATGCTGGCGAACACTCTCACCAGCACTTCATTGGTGCATCATACCAACTGGCATGATGCACTCCTAAATCAGCGGCCCTAATAGTGTTAACATCTTACCTCTGCTATGTCACTCAAAAGGACATGCCTATTAACTTTCTTTACCTTTTCGGGGACCAGGTACCACATTTAAGTATAAGTTTAGTATCTACGAATCTAATCTAAGCTATTTAGAAACTATTCATATATTTAAAAGCTATATAATTATATAGTCCTATCATAAACTCTTTGTTGACGTAAAAACTATAAAATTATACATGTAGTCCTATGGTACTGTGACATGTTGTGGATGAGGGATATGAAGGCTGCGGTGGACAATGGTCCTCTGTGGGTCCTACACTGATAAGACACAGAGTGAACCACAGGTCAATCCACTCCAGGGTGCCTTAACCCTTTAAGGATTTATCAGTCCAGGTCTATATGTGACCCATCCTTACAAAATGGTACAGAAGTCGCACATACAAAATGTTGAGTTATTGGTATATTAATTTACAGCTCATCAAGAGCTTTCATTTGGTATATAACACTTGCATATTTGAACCAGGTGGTCCTCTAAGGATCTTCCGTCGGTAAATTTTGTTGGATGAATTAAAAATCGATTAAACTGAGATAATTGACATTTTAAACATGTAATAATTTATGAATCCTATATAATTCCCATGTAATTCTATATAACCAAGAAAACTATAGCTATGTCTTCTAGGCATTTGGAGCTTAAATTCAGTTTAGTAGGCAAGGATTCTGAAAGATATCTACCCATAGGTTAGAAAAATGCTAAAATATCAATTTTAACAAATCTGATATTTTTGACACTATACCACTTGAGAAGCCTATATCTAGGCTTCTAAATATGCGACTTCAGTACCACTTTGTTAGGATGGGTCACATTAATGTAGCAAGACATCTGATGAGCAGGACGCATTAATGAACTATCAAGGGTTAACCACTGCATGATTTGGACATGCCAGAACATCTTATACTCAAGAAAAAACAACATGTCCAGTTCCTGGGAATATCCCGATTTTTTCTGGGAATATCCCGAGTCTTTCCCAAGAAATTCCTGAGAAATTCTTGAGATCCAGACTCGAGAATTTCCAGGGAAAATTATGTTCTCTATTCTTGTTGTATTCTCAAGTCGGGACTCAAGAAATGCCTGAGTAATTCTCGAGATCATGTTCAGTGGGATGATGCAAGGATACTGCACTGGACTGGAAGTCACTGCCAAGGAGCTAGAATGATGCTTCCAATGTAGTGCTGGAGGGTGTTGCTCCTATAGTAAAAGGAAGAGCTGGCTAAAACTGCCATTGTTTCCAGTCCTTTCTTTTCATGTAGCTATAACTTGTCCCTTTTGTTGCTCACAAGTGGTCATTCAAGTACGGTGCTAAAAAAGGGGGATTTGAGTAGGTACCTAGTTGGGAGAAGTCAGTCAGTATAATAAACTATAGAGCGTGTGACATGAGTAGGTACCTGGTAGTGCAGCTCTCTCTATTTTAAACAAGGCAGGTGACTTTTCAGACTAATGTGGTGAGTGCAAGTACTTAGGTGAAGCAGTGCACAACTTGTTTAGAAAAGAGGGTATATACTCACAGCTCTTTTTACAATAGGAGCAACACCCTCCGGGAGAGTAGACTCACCGGGAGAGTGTTGCTCCTGTTGTAAAAGGTAGTACTGGCTAAAAAGGGCCTCGTTTCCAGTACTTTCTTTTCATGTAGTTACAACTTGTCTCTTGTGTTGCTCACAAGTGGTCATTCAAGTACAGTGCTAAAAAAGGGGGATTTGAGTAGGTACCTAGTTGGGAGAAGTCAGTCAGTATAATAAACTATAGTGCAGCTCTCTCTCTCTTTTAAACAAGGCAGGTGACTTTTCAGACTAATGTGGTGAGTGCAAGTTAAATGGTTAAACAGAGCATGACTTGTTTTGAAAAGAGGCCACATACTGACAGCTCTTATTACTATAGGAGCAATACCCTTCAGCATTGTATTGGAGCATCAATGGGATTATCAGTCAATACATAAACTCACCGGACATCTGCTGTTGCCAACAGGAATCCTCAGACTGATGGACCGAATGTCTGACTGTAATCTCAGGACCTTGGGCTACGATTTGTTTTTAAAAGCTTGCAAATCAGACCGTCATTCAGGTTTTTACAGCCTAAAAGAAACGGTGTTACTTTTTGTTAAATGATTAAAATAGCAAGTTGATTCTATTTATTTTTTTAACATCATCTCTTTCCTGACAATAATAAAATTGAAGTATTCCGTCCTACCGAAATCAATCTGGGCCTGCAGAATGATAAAATTCAAAGGACCGAATGGCCTGTAAGGGGGGAAAACCTTTCTGAATAGACTGGACTATGGGATTGTGCAACCCCTCCTGGGTTAACACTGTTCAGGGAAGCATTGTACGTCTCCAGGGACTTGAAAAGTGGGTGTTTGGACGTCAGTAAGTTGGATAAATGTATGCCTTGAACCTTTATACATGTATTATACACAGGCATTTGCCCCTTTTAAACCTTTAAAGGGCATCTGGGGACGTTGTAAGTCCTCTTGCTTTCTACTTTCTTCCTTTAATTGAGTTGGAAGGTTGAGATTTCATGGTTTTTGTTTTTAATAAATGTTGATTAACAAATAATTCAAGTATGTTAAGCTTCTTGGTGTTTTGATTCTCAAATGAATATATATGTATGTATATATATATATATATATATATATATATATATATATATATATATATATATATATATATATATATATTATTTCTATATCCCACAATTGCTTACTTTCATTTCATCCTTTCTAAGAAAAAAGAGGATTAATTTAGATGAAAACAGAAATGGATTAGTCATCTTCTTTCCCTCAAGTTGTCAATATTTGGGTTATTCCATGAACCCTTGCCCCTCTACTGCTCTTGATCTGTACGCATCTCACCAAATAGAGGTTAATAACATTGGGCACAATAAGGTCTCAATGTACAAAATCCATTATCATAGACCTATTCAGAGGAAACCCCTGATCTCCTGTCAGTAAATACAGGGTTCAGTATAAGCCCCAACATATCTCTTTATTGTGTTCTATACTGTTTAGATCATGCCCATTGTACAGAAGGTTGAGCCTTTAACCCCCTTTTAGGCCTTTTGTGCATTAATGCACCAAGACAATAATTGACTGTCTGGATGAATGAATGCAGCCCAAGTGAGTAACTCGCCAGGGCTGCATTCTTGAATTATGACAACCCTACAGGCTTTATCCCTTCACATAGAGTTGGCATGATGCTCCAATTAAAAGTTGGCGAGCAGACTCATTAGCGCTTCCTCAGTACATTGTTCCAACCTATATAGGCAGTACTGCCTGCATTAATGACCCTTAAAGGGTTAGGAAAAGCATAGTGTTTTATGCCCTATGCTATTTTATCATCAAAATACACGATTGCAGCCTGCCATGCAATTAACTCACCAGTGCTGCATTGATGCATCATGTTGCCGCGAAAAGGTTGATCCTCCCCATGAACAGCCAGTATGATGCATGCTGCAAGGAGTACTCACCAGAATTCTAACAGTGCATCATGTTAACTGCTTGCAAATTCAAGAGCATTGGCATGATGCATTAAGGGCCACTGATGCAGGAATGTATCACAGTCAGCATGATGCACCGATGAATGAAGTGCTGGCGAGTCAGCTCGCCATTTGAGCATCATGCCGAACATCCAGGAGTTAATCAACCCCGTAGGGTCAGCATGATGTATTACTATAGCCCTGGCAAGTTACTCTCCAGGACTGCATTCATGCATCATGACAACCAATGGGTTTGATGCATTCATGCATTAGTGGCCCTCAAAGGGTTAAGACATGACAAATTGAGTTACCATGCAGCTCTTAAATGGTTAATGCATCACACTATCATTAAAGGTTTTAAGGCCATAAAGAGCCATCTTTGCATCAGCCCCTGGCCCTATATGTCATCATACCCCCTAATCATTGGGTGATGAATGCATCATCTGTACCCATCCACTGATATCTATTAGATCAGATCTGGGCAGATTGCTGGTTGTAGGCATCTACTGATGGTGAGGTCAGCTGACCTTGATATTGTTTGTGACAGGAGAGGAGCTATAGATCTCTATTGTAAGAAATAGTGAGTTTTAAAGGAAATCTGTTTGTGTGAAAGTATTATTTGATTCTACCTTTTATTCAACCGTTGAAAGTTAGGTTGTTGCTCTGTTTTGCATTATTTGAGATGAATCAATCATGACTGGCTTATCCCAATTGTTTTTTTTTTTAATTTTGTTTGTGACAGTAGAGGTCCAATAACCAAGCTTTGTGCATTCCCTAGCTATTGAATGACTTAACAAGGTCAGGAACATCAAAAGTAGATGTAGGCTAACTTTAGACAGAGGTAATATATCTGAATTACATATAGATGTGTAGATACCTTCAATTAAGCAATACTTGTTTTCACCTACATCAAGTAAATCTAACCCCCCAAGAACTACATCAGATTCATGGACATTACAGGTTAGTGAGTAAGCCTATACCAAAAATGTGGAATAAGGCTTTTGACAGAAGCCATATGGAGGATGTTCATCATGGGCATTTTCGGCTAAGCCATGTTAACTTTGGTTTTTGTTGCTTGGAATAAACGTTGTACATTGTATCATAGGTTGACTCATATGGCAAAGGAATAAACAAGTCTCACTCCTTTTTTTCACCCATCAGGAATCGACACAACTAGCAGCAAATGCAGTGCTTTATGTCATTGCCACCATTCCCAGTGGACCTATACCAAAAGGACCTCTCAGGGACCTTTACCGCAGCAGGACAGGCTTTTATCCACAGGGGTGTGTATGGGTATGGATGAGACTGGTGTAGAAAGAGGAGCAACTAACCCTTTAAAGACTCTATACAGCAGTAGCCAATCCAGCCCCCCCCCCTGCCAAGAAAGAAAGAGAGGGAGAGAGAGGGGAGGAGGAGGAGGAGGAGGAGGAGGAGGAGGAGGAGGAGGAGGAGGAGGAGGAGGAGGAGGAGGAGGAGGAGGAGGAGGAAAGTAATAGGAAGACAGGCATTAAGACACAATGTTCTAGAGGAAAGATACAGTCATAAAATCTAATTTGCTGGTATACCAAAATACATTAAGGAACACAATTTAGATTTAGAATGGTGAAGGAATGCCCATTCCAACTATAAGAGCGCATGGAATGGTGACAGACTAGTGATGTGGTGGTCACTGACAGAAAGGTTGACTGCCGTAGATTAATAGACAGAACTGAATGACTGTTGCATACATCGCCATCGGTGTATTTTGTGGGGGGGGGGGGCTGGGGAGACATCCCCCGAGGGGTGGATCGATGACAATGTATGCCTTGGAGCTCGCTTCTGTATCTATTTTATGTTATTTTGATTTAAACATGCTTGAATTCACTCAATTTAGCATAAAAATATCACAAGACCAAAAGTGGCAATCAAGACATGGCAGGGGTTGCCGATCAGCACTGCAACGTTATCTCTATAGGATGCCGTTATTCACATGAAATGGAATGCATATGTAAATCACCTGGATGCATCACATGGCCCTAGCATTATCATTAGGCACTTAAAGGGTTAAAGGGAAAGTTTAGCCTTGGCATACAGGTGGCGTGGCCTGGTATTATGGATGCTTACAGTGGAGTGGAGGGCTCTGTGGGACCCTCACCTCTTTTGTGGTGTTTGCCTGTGGGCTTGTTGTCATCCTGACTGGAATGTGGGCTGAGGATGAGCCTGGGGGTGGTTGTAGGGGGTTCTACAGAATGGGGTAAATAAACCTTTCTGGGGCTGCTACTCTACATGTAGAAAATATGGCATTAAAACAATGATGGTTCTCCAGCAAGTTTGGGACAGATACCCTCTGCAACAAGTATTCACTGTACTGCTTTATGTGAGTGTGTGTGTGTGTGTGTGTGTGTGTGTGTGTGTGCGTGTGTGTGTGTGTCTCTCTCTCTCCTTCTGTCCCTGTACCTCTCTCTCTCTCTCCCTCTCTTCCTTTGTCTGTCTCTGTCTCTTTGTCTCTGTCTTTCTCTCTGTCTTTCTCTCTCTGTTTCTATCTCTTCCTCTGTCTGTCTCTGTCTGCCTCTCCCTCTCTGTTTCTCTCTCTCTCTCTCACCCTCTCTCTCCTCCTTAGACTGTCTCTGTCTCTATCAGTCTGTCTGTCTATCTCTCTGGGTTTTTTCTCTGTCCCTTTGTCTGTCTCTCTGTCTCTCTCTCTGTCTGTCTCTCTGTCTCTCTCTGTCTGTCTCTCTGTCTCTCTCTCTCTCTCTCTCTCTCTCTCTCTCTCTCTCTCTCTCTCTCTCTCCTTCCCCCTATATGAATCTCCAACCACTGCTCGTTCTTTCTCTGTGTTTACATTGATGGGATTTTGTCTATCTTTTATGTTTACCTTTCAATCCATTCGTACGCCCTAGTCAGTCCATTTCCTAATATTTCTTTCATTGCATGTCTCCCATCCCCTATTCCTTTCTATTTACCCTCTCCATTCCCACACCTGTTCCTCATACCATATTTCCTATCACTCCCTGGTGATTTTCCCAAACATGAATGGTCACAGCCAATCAGAAATGATACCCCATGTCATTCACCATGGCCTCCCCTTTCTGTTTGTCTGTCGCAGATACCCCATTTTTATACATTGCTCTGCTCCCACCAGAATGGTCCCACCACTACCTGTATGATTTGGTAATATTATGCCATGTACGTGCTGGATCAATGGTCTCCATATATATAAACACACCCATAACTCAGGTATCTTCACTGTTTAAATAATGTGCACCCGATAGTAATGTTGCTGGTCGCTCTGAATAACCAATATATTTGCCCTAGAGGATTTCGTTAGCAGATTTGCCAGATTGTCATGAAACTGTTCTTTTTGATAACCAACATATTTGACTCCTACTGAAGCTGCTTTTTGGTAAATGTGACGAAACAGGGAAAACCATAATATTAATGGAAATATCCGTAAATGCTTTAAATACGATATTTAAGAAGATATGACCAAAAGAGTAAAAAGTGAAAACAAGTCTAGGGTAACCTTCCCTGAAGAATCTGATTATGCCATAACCAAGACTCTATTTTCCTTAAATATGACCTTATTTAGCTCTTTCCAGTCAGCTCTCTTATTGTTAAAAGTGCCTGGAAAACGGCAGATTGAGGTCCCAGGCCCATGTATATTAATACATGGGGTTAGAGTGACCATGGGGAAAGAATCAATGTTTGTGATCTGTATAAAAAAAAATGACTGATTTGAAATCTGTAAGTAATTTCCTTTCATGTGATACGATGATAGCTGGTGTTTTCCATTCAAAATAATTGTTGACAGGACCCAGGATAAGGCTATTAGATACTATAAATGCCCTCCTCATAGTGCATTACTGCACTAGCCGTATTTTGCCCGGTAGCGCATTAATGTACTAGCCGACAGGAAAAAGTTAAAATCCCAAAAGAAAGTTTTTACCTATATTTAGCACATTTGTTGACATCCGGTTGCCATGGGAACCATCATTTTATTCTTTTGTTACTCTTATTAAAATCTCCATAACTGAAAACAGAATTGAAGTATCCCTTCTAGATCCAAAATTATGGATGAATATGTTTAAACATGTTTTTTTTTTGTTTTTTTTTTTAATAATGGCATTTTCATGTGTTATGCCACAATATTTGAATACGCAATTGAGTGAAGGGCTATCCTGAATATCTCCATGTTGTTAACTACCTATGTTTGAGATCTTACATTTCTGTAGCTATTTGGAGTATTTTATCATGCAAAGTACCAAAATGTAGCTGAATACATGAATTTGAAAAAAAAAGGGATTTCCCCATAATGTTATGAATTCCCAAGTTTTGTCACATTAATTATGGCATTCTGTTGCTTTGGGAAGTACCATAAATCCTCACGTATAAGACACACTTGTATGTGAGGAGGACACACTTTATAGGATTTACCTGAGCTCTGGATAAGTCTATGCCTTATAGATAAGGATTTTGATATCATACAAAAATTACAAACTGACCCCGATCAAGTGTGCATCTTATACATGAGGGGCAACCTTACATGGCAGGATAGGAGGAGTGATGCCCAAGTTGGTAAGAATCAATGCAATGCCAGTGAGTGATTCACTGATGCGGTGGCGAATCCAGGATCTGGAAAGGAGGGGGCACCGCCCAAAAGGAGGGGGCGCAATACCAAATGTTGGGGTCCAAAATATGTAATTAAACTATTAAGTATTGGGACAAAGGGGGGTGCGTGCGCCAGCCTCTAAATCTGTCACTGACATGTACTACAATCGGTGTATCATGAAAGGGCTGCATAACCCTTTACATACATAACTCTTTCGGGTGCATGATTGCAGCCCGAAAATTAACTCGCCAGTGCCGCATTTATGCCTCATGCCGACCCTACAGGGAATACAGCTTGGCAGACTTTTTTCTGGCTATCACATAGCAATATACCCTGTACACATACATGGATGTAAGTTTGCATACAGTTTGCAAAAAATATAAGATGGTTTTGACAAAAAGGACTTGTCATGAGCATGATATGAAGTGAAGACTGTGTTTGCCCACACCAGGCCCATGGAGGTATGTATCATGTTAGCTATGCCAAAAGGGATAAATCTACACCCTTGCGACGTCATCTGCACACAATCTGTACACAAAAATACCTATGTCTCCCTACATGGTGATTATGTATTTCAGTGACAGCTTTAAGAGCCCCCACCCTTTGTGAGCAGAGTCATTTTACTATAGCCCTCTCTGAACAAAGGAACACGTGTAGCCATATCACCTAGATGAGGCCTTAAGATTTCTGAAACATGGCCAAATGACAATGATTAAATAAAAATAAACTATCCTTTAGATTTCATAAGCTTTGGCAGATGAGTGCAAATAGGTCTCACATACATTTCTTTGTATCTACTCTTTACAAATTTGACACACAATCCAGCAGTTCTTGTAAATCTGATTGAAAGCAGAATACACATCAAACAATGTTGGGTCAAAAGCCTTTGTCGGGACTATGTAAAGGGAGTGCAAGTATTCCTTACATATGATTTAGCATTACTTCAATTATCCCTGCCTATGTTAAAGTTGCCATATGTGTTGTATAAAATCAATAAAATTGATAAATTGACCTTTAGTCAGGTGGAATTAGGTAATAATATTCCAGATGTAGTTAGGTAACCAATTTAGATTTGAGTTGTCTACAAAAGGGACCACTCATTTTGCTTAGAAATTTTTCAGCAATTTCTGACCCTCATCTTAAATTTCAAAAAGTTAAAAACACGAGGTTAAACAACACAGAAAAAGTTATTTTTTATCCCATGTAAAATATCACTTTTTGCATGATTGCTCATGGCATAAGGTATAGGGTAAAATTGGGTAGTATCGCACAGGTACTCACAATACAACCCAAATACCTGCTCCTATGTGAAGCAGACGCGACCGACAGACGCAGTTACAATGTGTATGATACGGACCTGGCCTGCGCTCAATTTTTGATTAAACCCATTTCTGTTTTAAGTTTTGATTTCATATCCTGCATCATGTGCACAATATAACATCATCATATGCACGATATAAACCTAAATGAAATAGCATTATGTTGTATGGAGATTTACAATTAAAAAAATGACTGACAAAGGATATTGATCTCAACAAAATTTCATATTGAGAACACTGCCATGATAATTAAATTTCATGCTTGCATGTAGATTTTTTAAGGGCCCACCATGGCTACCTAAGCGCCGCCCAGGATGTTATTAATGTTATTAATGATACTGTTATCAATTATAACCCATGTAATTTATCTTGTATATAGTTATTATACCCCTACTCTGGTCAGGGAATTGTTAAAATTTACATAATTCTTGTATGTAAGCTATATACCGTATGTAATACTAAACTAAAAGAGGACCCAAGGTTGGCTAGCTCTGTTTATATTGGTTACCTAGACTACCGTCACCATAGCAACCTACTATAAAAATCTGATCATAAAGGGTACCTCAGGGCCAAATATCTTTACATTGACCATCAGTTGCCTGATGAAGGGTAATTAAATTACCTGAAACGTAGCATACGATCAACAACAATTTACCATCAATAATTGTCAACGAAAAATACTTCAAATAAATTTATGAAAAATATTCCATTTGTCTGGTTTTGTGTGATAAACATTTTCTTCAATTAAAAAAATGTCATAGAAACACATTCCTGACACCTTTTCTTACGTGTGCCTGCCAGAAACCCCATAGTGGTACTAGGAACACAATCCACATCAAAATATAATCATTTTTAACATCATCAACCACTGCCAAAAGAAAATTTCAAAAATCTTGAAATTTCTTCACCGCAGATCTCTCTAAGTATAGGTGCATGAAACAACAAGATGCGCGATACTACCCAATTTTACCCTATGTCAAATAGCTCTCTCTCTCTCTCTCTCTCTCTCTCTCTCTCTCTCTCTCTCTCCCCCCTCCTCTATTTTCCTTTTCTCTCTTTCCCTAATAGTTCTCTAGCTCTCTCTAGATTTCTCTATCCATCTATCTTTTTCTTTCTATCTTACATAGACAGCCATTAGCTCTCTGGAAACACATTTTCCTGAATGCGCATACCTTGTACAATAGTTATGGCAACTTTAAAAGGGAATACAAAACAGTTGTCGGCATCTTTGTAATGAAAGGTTCATCTCTTTTTTTCTGTCATGCAGTTGTCTATTATCCTGAAACTGCTATTAGCACATACCCTCCACTTTACTCTTAAAGGGCAGCATAGTGCATTGATGCATCATGTCTATGGCCTGTATGATACATGAATGCATCGCTGACAAGTCGACGAGCAGGGCTGTATTCATACACCATGGTGACCGGTCAGGAGTATATTAACCCCATAGGGTGGGCATGCTGCATGAATGCAGTACTGGCTAGTTACAGCCCTAAAACAACAACTGACAGTGGATTAATTCCACTTGCAGGCACCAATAGGACCAATAGATATGGTGGAATTAATGCACTGTCAGTTGTTCTTTTAGGTCTGCAATTAAGTACCATTCTGTCGAGTATAATTAGTTTCCTGCTCTTCTTTTATTTGGGGTGATGATAACCCCAGGTAACTATTCAAATCACGTGCCTATTTAATACCTATTTCCAGTGGTTAGGCGCTGTATGAACATCCCTGGGGCCGAGAGTCCAGCACTTATTCAAAACTGGCCCTTATATTTGACAATGTGGCTTGCCATTTGGTCCTCCTGATGCATGAATATCGCCCAGGGATGGTTCATTGCATCGTGGCACTGCTACAGGTTTGATGCATCAAGGGGCACGATGCAGCAAAGTGGTTCCAGAAAGCCAATTCAGAAGATTTAGTGAATATTCTTGATTTTTAGGTAAAGTGACATGGTTTGGTAAGTTTTCTACTGGGCTTTGGAAATTAGTACATTTGACATTCTCTGGGAGAGGTAGCATGCTATCCTCAAAGGGTTGATAAAGTATGCTTGTTTGCATAAACTCACCACAGAACCCAACACCTTAGCCTCTAGGTCAACAGCACCAACAATCCACATAGCATCCCTGGCCGGAATTTCTTACCTCTCCAGGGACTTTTTGTGGGTCGAGTCATCTTATCAAGTTGTCAAAATGAAGCTACATAAATGAAACTTTACAGAAGTTGAGTAGACAGCACACAGAAAAGGACACAGCTTGGTGTTGGGTGGAGGTTTTTTATTCAAACAATGTGGACGCAGGTGCAGGGATTGTGGGAAGTATTTAGGTATTGAAGCGGGTCCACGACTAACCAATCTGGGTGTTTTTTCTCTTTTTAAAAAGAATATACTTAGTCTAATCTTTTAAAAATCGTTTTCAAAACCATTTCTCTGTTTATTTTATTTTCAAAATTTTATTCTTTATGAAACCGTGTAAAATGGTCCAAACGAAATTGTTTGAAGAAAGATTTGAAGTATTGCTTTTTGTTATCTTTACACAAATCTTTTTATTTTCTTTTAGTGAAAAGAAAATATTTTGGTATTTTCATTTGTCCAAAACCTGTTGCTCAGGATCAAGTTAGGGCCACCTCTTGAGGTAGGGATAAGGAATTCGGAAACTTCCACATACTTTTTTAAATATATTTTTCTTCAGATTATCAAAGAATATGACTTTACAAAGGCTATAAACATAAAAGAATTCACAAAAGTGAATTTGGTAGTGTTTTGTTTTAGAAAGACTCAAGTCATGTGTAAGATTTTCTTCATATTTTCTTTATATTTTCGTTCTTTATAAAATCTTTCCAAAATCTTTTTATGGATATGCAGATAGGGTCATGTGACCCTCCCCTATGGATGGCTGGTCTATGGATAATTTCTTTGAAATCATTAAGCAAATTTTAGCTTTTTCATCTCTTTAAAGGTGAAAAACGAAATTACAAAGACAAATATAGCCTTTCTCATTTGAAAAAGAATATACAAAGAAAATCATTACATGAATATTCAATTTTTGTCATATGATCCCTGAGAGCCAATGATTGAAGGGATCCCCTCCTGACATTATGACATCATAGGGTGTTTTCCAGGTCAGTTCATCAGAATGTACGTATCAGCTTAGAAACAACATAGAATTCATTCTCTAAGAATCTAATAAAAATTTCAGTATTGTAAAGAAAATCCAAAGAATGAAACAGATGTTCTTTCTATATTCTTTACATGTTCATTTTCTTCAAAATATATTGAAATAAACTGAAAAGAATTTAAAGGGAGAAATGGGTTTTCTTTCCAAGCTGAATATTTTCTTTATTAGATCTTTTTTCTAAAACGATTATATAAAGGTTTCTTCAAAATAAGAGAAAAACTACCCAGAACACTTAGTAAACCAGGGACAGGTTGGCCAATAATAGCATAGATAGGAGCCAGGAGGCGCTTGAGGATGAACTAAGTAAAAAAGCCTTGATGCTGCAAACCAAAGAGAAGACAAATTAAAAACACAATTGTTCTTTTGTCTCGTTGGATTAGAGTTTGGAGTATGTTTTGTTGGTTTCTTTTCCACCACTTTTATTATGCTCCATGATGGTTGCCAGTTATTGGCAGCTGACATTGCTACCCCATTTGCCCAGACAGAATCCTAACGCATGTAGCCTCGGCGCTAAGTAACTGTTCAGAGGCCTGCGCAAATAGGTGATTTGCTTTTACAAACAAACAACCCCACAAATCTATTGGAGGCAAAGAGTCCCAGCTTATAAGCTGCATGCCAGTTTTTTAAGCCTTGACCATAAGATAATCATTAAGGTTTCCAGAGATAAAGCAATAGCAGAAAAATGGTTAAGGCTAGGGCACAGCCCTAAGATACCTATGGTCAACTGTGTTCTATGTGCTATGCTAAACTATGCTATAACTAAATGCTGACAAATAGTGAGTAATTACTGACATATATTGACTAATTGCTGAGAAATGTTGACTAGATGCTGACAAGATGGAGCAGGTTAGGTCTAAGACCTAAAAGACCCGAGTTTTTAATGCTATTTTCAATTCAATTTTCAATGTTCAATCAGATATTGACAAATAGTGAGTGATTACTGACATATGTTGATGAACTGCTGACCAATAATGAGCAATTACTAACATAAATTGACTAATTGCTGACAAATAGTGCATTATTACTGACATATTTGCTGACAATGCATCATGACATCCATAAAAGGGTTAACTGCACATCAATGCCTTGTCTATCAATAAAGGGTTGACTGTGCATCAATGCATTATGCTATCCCTAAGGGGTTACCTGTGTATCAATGCATCATGCCATTCATAAAGGCTTAAAGTGAATCAATGCATCATGCCATTCATAAAGGGTTAAATGTGCATCAGTGCATCATGCCATTCATAAAGGGTTAACTGTGTATCAATGCATCATGCCATTCATAAAGGGTTAAATGTGCATCAATGCATCATGCCATTCATAAAGGGTTAAATGTGCATCAATGCATCATGCCATTCATAAAGGGTTAACTGTGTATCAATGCATCATGCCATTCATAAAGGGTTAAATGTGCATCAATGCATCATGCTATCCATAAAGGGTTAACTGTGCATCAATGGTACATGCCATTCATAAAGGCTTAAAATGAATCAATGCTACATGCCATTCATAAAGGCTTAAAGTGAATCAATGCATCATGCCATTCATAAAGGGTTAAATGTGCATCAGTGCATCATGCCATTCATAAAGGGTTAACTGTGTATCAATGCATCATGCCATTCATAAAGGGTTAAATGTGCATCAATGCATCATGCCATTCATAAAGGGTTAAATGTGCATCAATGCATCATGCCATTCATAAAGGGTTAAATGTGCATCAATGCATCATGCCATTCATAAAGGGTTAAATGTGCATCAATGCATCATGCCATTCATAAAGGGTTAACTGTACATCAATGCATCATGCTATCCATAAAGGGTTAACTGTGCATTAATGCTACAGTGAGTGAGTAATAGATGTTTAACGCCATTTCGACAGCTAAGGTCATATTCATGGTGAGAACTACATTACACAATTTCACAGGGGAATGTGTCAGTGCCCGCGCATATGTGCACCACACACATCCCGAGGGGATATGAAAGAGAAGAAATAGACCCTTTTAAGAGGGCTAGGGAGGCCCGCATTAATGCTACATTCATAAAGGCTTAAAGTGAATCAATGCATCATGCCTTTCATAAAGGCTAAAGTGAATCAATGCATCATGCCATTCATAAAGGGTTTAATGTGCATCAATGCATCATGCTATCCATAAAGGGTTAACTGTGCATCAATGCATCATGCTATCCATAAAGGGTTAACTGTGCATCAATGCTACATGCCATTCATAAAGGCTTAAAGTGAATCAATGCATCATGCCATTCATTAAGGGTTAAATGTGCATCAATGCATCATGCCATTCATAAAGGGTTAACTGTGTATCAATGCATCATGCCATCCATAAAGGGTTAAAGTGCATCAATGCATCATAGGGAAGTATGTGCGGCCCCTGGACAGCCTGCTAATCCTGTAAGGATCACAGTGTGAATCAATGCATCATAAACCCTATGCACTGCCCTATGTATACCCCTATAGAAACAGACACCAGTGCATTAAAGGGTTAAAATTGGTTTTCACGGCTATATCCAGGGTGAGTAGATTGGCTATGGGACTGCATATAACATTCTCTTTTCTTTATTGACTGCCCCCTCTATAATCCTATCATTACAAAAGTGGTGTATGTGCCCATAACAAAGGCTGTGGTGGTGGCAAGACTACAGTAGAACGTCTACTTTACACCAGGGAACTTGGTATATTCCAATATCCTATGGGCATCCTATGCCCATAGGATAAAAACCATTTTGTCTCACATGACCCTTTTGAATTATTAAGAAATAGAATACAAATCAAGTCATGATTCATTCTTGTGAAGCACTATTATAGGAAAAGGTATGTTTCAGGACCCCAAAGAGTTACATGGGATTTTATATAGCCTTATATATATAAGTGATCCTCCAATTCTTTTTACGGGACCCCTTCACACCCCTCCCCCAATTCCTACACCAATGTGTTATTTTTGCTGGTCTCCATGCATGCTAGCAATGGAGTCCATCTATTTGCCCAAGTAGGGCATGCACTACCAGAACCCAGCAGCATCTGCTATTAGACAAGATGGTTGCCTTAGCGAAGAACCAGTTACACTGCTAGTATTTTTGTTACAGAGCAGTATGTTGTAGATTTATAAGTGCTCCTCTTTTTTACATTACCTTGATTTATTGTTGCACTGGGGAGGGGCCACTGAGGTGCGTGAGGTTTATGAGGCAACAACAGTGTCAGTCAAACTAGATTTAACCCTTTAACAGCTGTTTAAAGGGCAGCATGATGCCTTCATAATGCATGGTGCTCACCAGCATGATGCCTTAAGGCAATCGCTGATGGGCCCGACTCGATCGGCTGATCTGGTCAGCTCATCTTGTCTGGAGAAATCACACATGTTTGATCCCACAGGCTTGATCAGGAGGACACCCACTGAAGACAGTTTTTGTAAAGTTTCCAATGAAGTCTGGACCATCTGCAATGGCCTTTAATGCATCATGCTAAACCTCTGAGATGCTGATGCACCATCATGTATTAAGGCTGTAACGGTGAGTTACTCACCAGCACTTCTTAACTGCACCATTACAACATGTTTTTCTTTAATCCTGAAAGGGCCACAGATCGGTTTAACTCAGTAACCCTTTGGTCATCACAAAGCATGAATGCAGCTCTGGTGAGTCCAGAATTCATGCATCATGCCAATTCTACATGAATGTATCAACGCTGTAGTATCGACATGATACATATATGCAGCCCTGGTGGGCTATTTACCTGGACTGCATTCAAGCATCATTATGTATCCCCAGAGGGTGCATGATGCATTAATTCAATAAGTAACCCTTAAAGCATTAAGGCAGCAAGCCATCCTTTTAGGATGATACTCTTTGTAAATGCTATATTGAATAGGTAGTTTAAGCAGTGGGGCTAATAGAGGTGGTGTCCTAGGTTAGCCTTAGGGAATTGGACAGAACGATCTTATGTAAAAAAAAACATGCGCACATGTGAAGCTTTTTTTTTCATTTTTCATAACTGGGTTCAAATTCTGTAAACTTCTATGGTGTTATACAATTGAAGACACTTGGTTTTCCTTTTTCAGATTTGAATATTTATAAGTTGCTCAGAATGTATCCCTCATACGTACCAAATAGCCCTATATATGAACCATAAACTGAGAAGAATAGCTCACAATAGCAAATTTCCAGCATGGCAAAGCTCCTCCTTCACAGCTTGAAACATATGAAAGGAAATGGTTCCTATAGAAAATACGAGCCAGGGAAATCTACAGTAGCTTATTTAGAAATCTAATATGTGAACCGTTTGGTAGGGAAAGGCTAAAGAAATAAAACATAATGATGTACTTTATTATTCCAAATGGGAACAACATTGAAAGAAATCTGGAAAAAAGCATAATGATGAAAAGTAATCCCTATGCTAAGAGATAGGAGCAAGCTATCTTACCATATATGAACCAGTAAGCAGCCTTATCAGATCCCTAGTTGCAGTACATCTTGCCTGATTAGGAGACAGAAAGAGCTATGAGGACTAATTATAACAGTACATAGTGTAGATAGCACAGCAAATAGCTATGTTAAATACCTCCAAATTACACCCAGCCTGAAATAATTTATGTGTAATCTTATTTACTACTGCCACATTCATTTATCTTAGAGGGACATATACTGTAAAAAAAAAAAATAGGTCGTCGAAATAACACTGCATTCCTTGTCCCAAAGTTGCCAGAGATCCATCATTATTTTCATTGAGATTCCTTGTACATTTGTGTACCATGGTACTGCCACCTTGGGCTTCTTGTGAGAAATGCACTGATTCAGTGCTTTTTAATTACAGTGGTCCACTGTTCTACTGTTTTATGAGGATCGCTGGTAGATTCAAGAGTTATTTTTTACTGTACAGGAGTGTACAGGCTGTACAGGAGTGAGAAAAAAGTTGTTACACACAAGCACTTTAATGGTGACATGATGCCTCGATGATTGTGGAATCCAAAAGAAAAGTTCGTTGCCATGGAAACCAAGCTAGGATATAATGCATTTAGAGCCTAGATTTGGCTTTTTCAGTGGCATGTACCAACCTAAGTTTGTAAGCAATAACAGAACAACTACCAGGAATATTTTGGTTCAAGATACCTTGGGCTGTCATATTTATGCTATATTGCATTAATATATATATATATATATATATATATATATATATATATATATATATATATATATATATATATATATAACCAGATCGGGGAAAAGGCCTTTTGAACTGTAAGTCACAGGCTTTAGAATGAGATATCTTGCACCAAAATATTCCTGGTAGTTGTTCTGTTATTGCTTGTCAAACTTAGGTTGGTATGTGCCACTGAAAAAGCCACATCTAGGCTCTAAATGCATTATATCCTAGCTTGGTTTCCACGGCAACGGACTTTTCTTTTGGATTCCATAAATGGAATGTTCTCAGGAGAGATGGAATAATTTTGAGCATACTACTGGATTCCCCATAAAAAATTGGTCTAGAGCATTTTTTGGCATATTTTTCAAAGTTTTACTTATACACTGCCCCCTGGTGGCAACAGGCAGTACTAAAAATCCCCCACTGATGCACCTTATCTCTAGACGTGTCACACACACACACACACACACACACACACACATATATATATATATATATATATATATATATATATATATATATATATATATATATATACATATATATATATATATATATATATATATATATATATATATATTCTGCAGAAATGCAGTACGGGAGGGTGCCCCCCCCCTGTGCGCTGAACTTAGATAGTTAAAAAGATCTCTGGGAGTAACTTTTAAATGGGCAAAAAGTAAGATTAATGATGTTTACACATGAGGCCGTGTAAGTAATGGGAACCAGAGTAATGTGACAGTGAGTGCAGCCACAGGGGTCTGTTCCATAACTTATCAATGCCCCACGAGTCAATAACATTGATATCAAGCTACTAAGAGATAAACCAAAATCAGCCTCGATCTGCCACTCTCTGTCTCTTGGTCCTCAAGCCAAGTACATGACCCCGGATGGGTCTTGACCATTAAAGTTCAAATGGTGACCGTGGCCATTTCTTGAAATCGACATGGGAAATAGAAATAGATGCATTTCTTAAAATCATCAGGGGGGCATTTTAGGGTCCCTAATCCAGGGCCCAACAAGGGTCACCCATTGCATCATGATAAAACACCATGCATTTCCTAACAGGGAAAACTTTGAAAAAGGCTTTTGAGTTATTTCTTCGTAATTTCAAATTTGATATTGGGTAACAGACCCTAGATGTAGGATATATTACCTTCAGGTGTTCAGGACGCTGCCTGAGGAGATACATCCATGTAGTTCTCTCCTGGCTCCCCAGGTGGCCCTACTGGTATGATCAGGTACATCATATGTGTCATGTGTATCAGTATTTGTTAGAAGAGGGATGGAATATGATTAATGTACCAACAATCAGAGGCTTTAGAAAAATTCTTAATTATTTCAAATCATAAGGAGGGAGAATCTCAATCATTACCCCTCATCTGTTGCCCACATGTTGTTTATCAACGTACCAAACTAATTTGCCATAATTATAGGGATATATAATTATCGGGATATATCTATGATTTAGAATGATACTTTTGTTGTGCTATATTATATATACTATCATAATCAACAAGCGTAGAAACATTCCCGGTCTTTAAGAAGCCATCACCCCCAGCATTCAGTCATTTGTTGCATCATTTTGGCATGAATTTATTTTATTGCAGAGAACAGATCAAATCAACGTTATTTGCAATATATACACCTACTACTTGTCCATATAGTAACAAAATATACAGAAGTAAGAAGGCCTGTAACTAGCCCTCGCTGCGGGGTGGTTCGATTTTCAATAAGGTGGACCTCGATCAGTTCATGGGTGGAACTTGCCAAAAATTTCATATGATAAAAGACAGACATTTACTTGATTTGCATACAAATCTGTAATGGTCTTGGGTCATGTGAGGTAAAATGTTCCCCTTTGAAGGTTTACTCTCTAAATTCCTTAATAATTGTCTGATTTAAAAGCCGCATAAACTGACATGTAGCTTATCATGTGCACTTTAAGGCTAGCTAGGGTGGGACTTATTTGGTGCATCAGGGGCCTGGGGGATTCTTTGGAACCGACGAACCCTCCCTAGTTACGGGCCTGAGGCAATCCCCTTTTTTAATAACTAAGAGGATCATATTTCAATTCTATTCAATTTTCTCTAAAGGCTCGCCTAGCCCACCGACACTTTTCTCCAACGAATATCATGCGCCCAAATAGTCCAGAAAAAGAAAGTTGGATTAAACTATAGCATTCGGCCCCTAAAGGGTTAGTGCCCCCAAGCATCCATGAGTGTTTCCGATCTGTCACGCCGTCACTGAACCCTCCCTGCATGTCATACTTCCATCACTCACGACATATCTCACGAGATCTCAGCGCCAGGTCCGAGTGTCAAACATGGCGCTGTTTTTACCCCCTATTATCGCCTCCTTTTTAGACCTACAAGTCGTAAATTAGACTCTTACCAAATTACGTAGTAGGTCAGGGAGATATGGCTCACATGATAATTACTACAAGAACATGGTTCTATGATCGGAATGTGCATTGGGCTATTCCCACGAGATGTCCTCATAGCAAAACCATGTAGTCTTGTCGATACTAAAATGTGTATTTATCATGACTAAAATAAGTTTTATTTTCTTCTCCTATTTTATCATTTCATTTTTATTTTATAAACACTGTGTAGATGTACTCTTGAAAATCACATCATGACGTTTGACATGTTTTATTCAGAAACCCATCTGGAGGCTATTGCGAACAGAATCGGAAGCGCATTCTCACTGTACCAGTTCCTGGCTGTTCTGCTGCTCAGAACCAACTTCTCACCTTACACTCAGAATCAATCCTCTTAGTGTGAGTCATACTGAGAAGCGTTTCCTAATTCATGACCACTTCAGAACCACTTCTATAACCAATCACCTTGCTGTAAAACAGGGGAGAAGTCATTGTCTGATGGTAGTCAGTTCCCATTTGGGAATAGCACCTCCGACTGAATTGAATTCCTGTCCTTTTGCAACACCCTCCTGCCCCTCTTTGGCCTAACCTCTTGCTGAGTATCCCAATCTAATATTAATGTCTCTAGACGCCTAAAATCCCCGGGCTAAAATCGACATGGCGACTTGAGCATCTTTTGGCTTAGTGACATGAGCCATAGCCATTTGACACAGGGACATGGCCGACACAGGGACATGACCATTAATTATTCTTGAAATCGACATGGGACATGCGGACCCCCCATCAACTTGATCAAGGACCCCAATCTAGGTACTGACTGGAAAAGAAGGATTCTTCATCAAGCATCAGGTATCCCCATCTGCCACCACCCCCCCCCCCTCCACACACCGTATGCTGGTGGATTTTGAAGTATTAAGTGAGGATTCAAAGTTTTATAGAGCATTGACCTGGTTAGGGGCCTAATAGCAAGTATTCCTTTCTTCATCTTGATTCATTCATCTACCAATTTAACATTTTTATCTCAGCATCTCCATTATTGTTTTACTTGGATTTTAACCAATCATCTTTTTAAGTCTACATAAAAGCGATCTTATAATATATACATATAGGGCCTATGGTAAGTGTGCTTTGATGGGATACACTTTACGCTCCCTTCTAAGTCTTTAATTATCATCAGATAATGATCTCACAGATTTTGATACGCAACGTTCACTTGCATTCACCCCATTAATCCTCCTTGTAATATATATATATATATATATATATATATATATATATATATATATATATATATATATATATATATATATACAGGAGGCATATAGAGAGCCTAATGCTATAGACATTTGTCTCATTTTTAAAAATTGCAAATACAAGACATAATATACTTGAGGGTTTGTAGCACAAGTGACCACATAGTGTTGGTATGTGTATAATCAAACAACATTGGGGTATAATATGTCACTGATACGTTTTGGGCTGTATAACATTGCATAGGTAAACATAGCCAGCAGCATTGTCTTCTCTTAATAAAATTATTATGAGAAAGTGGTGAATTGAAAATAACTAGGTTTTCGCATTTTCTAAACTAATACCTTACAGGTAGCTCAAGCAGTGCTATTCTCTAAATATGTGAGTGAACAAATAATGTGTTATATATAGCATGCCCCCTCGAAATACACATGTAGGCTTATTCTAGATGGAAACTCAAATGTTATGTCATATTTAAAATAAACTACCTGTAACAAATTCTGCAGGTTATTCACATTTCCTTAATCCCATTCCCATGTAATGATTCACATATTGCTATTAACCCTTTAAGGGCCGCTGGTGCAGGAGCGTATCATGCCAAGTGGTCGGCATGATGCACCAATAAAGTGCAGGTGACTCTGCCCACCAGCACTTCATTGGAGCATCATACCGACTCATCTGGAAAGTGTCATATCAGTCCCATCAGGCATGGTGTATACACAAAATGGACAGGGCGCAGCAATGCAGCCTGAAATAGTTCCTCGCCACAGCTGCATTCATGCATCAGGACGACAAATGGGCAGCCCTTGAGGGGTTTATGTCCTTGCCATATCCCACCCCAATATATGTGATATCAATATTCGGAGACAGCTTCGTCTGGGCAAACAGTGTGTTTTTAAAAGGAATATCTTAAAAGGGAGAGGATCATGCTTGAAGCAGATATTAACCCTTTGAGTGCAGCATATTTTTTAATGCAATACATCCTTTTGTCATCAGGATGCATGAATGCAGCCCTGGTGAGTAACTCGCCACAGCTGCAATCATGCATCATGCTGACCTTACAAGGTTGATGCATCCTCTGCAAGTGAGCTTGATTTAGTTCCTAGCACCACATTGATAAACAGTGGCGGATCCAGGATTTAGAAAAGGAGGGAGCGTGGCCCAAATGGAGGGGGCGCACCTCCCATTTCTCTGCTTTTTCGGGGTCCAAATAATCACATAAACTCTCAAACAAAAAGGAGGGGAGCAAGCCCCCGAGCCCCCCTGTCTTAATCTGCCACTGGTGAATCAAAATGAAAAAAAAACTTAAACCTTGAAACACCATGTCATCCTTAGAGGGTTAGAAGGGGGAGGATGCAGGCTTTAAATAGAGGAGCCATAGCCGTGCCTGATGATATCATATTCTGATTTTTTTCTGCTGGTATTTTGAGGACTGCATAATGTGTTAAGCTTCCCTAGACCACTCAAAAATAGGGTCTATATCTCCTCTTTTCTATCCCTCCTGTGTGTCTGATGGATATATGAGCAGGCACCTACCCATTCATTTGAAAAATTATGTAATGTAGCTTTCTCACCATGAATATAACCTTACCTTCTAAAATGGCATCAAGCATAGATCTATAACCCACTAGATCGCAACAATGCCTAAGTTCATACTCGTATGTCGCTAACATCCCCATAGCAACCCTAGCGAGGAATTCAGTCACCAGCACTGCATTGGTGCATCATGGTTACCCCACAGGAGGTGCATCAACTCCATAGGGCTAGCATGATACATTAATATTACTCTGGCGAGTTACTTGGCAGGGCTCCATTCATGCATTATAACGACTCTATATATAGGGTCGATAGTGCATTCCTGTATCATGCCATTGGTCGTAATGATGCATGAATGCAGCCCTGGCGAGTAACTCACCAGGACTACATTCATGCATTACAGTCAAGTCTCGATATATCGGTCTTCAATAGGTCTGTTGATTCAGTTACCAGCCACCTATACCACCAAACAGAATTAATTACATCCATTGAATTCTATCATGATTCAGAGAACCAGCCGATTCAGGAACCAGCCAAATTTTATCTCAAACAGAGGTGGCTGGTTTATAGAGACATGACTGTATGCAGAGTTGATATACTCCCAGATGGACAGCATGATGCTTCAATGAAGTGCTGGCAAGAAGACCCGCCACACTTCATTAGTACATCGTGTCGACCAATGACATGATGCACTAATGCATCAGCGGCCATTTATGGTTTAAAACACCATGCAGCCCTGTAAGGGTTAAACAAACAAAACACCACCCATGGATTCAGTAAAGACGACGTGTATGGACTGACAAGAAAAAAGCTGTTTACATGAGTGTTTAAACTCCTGTAATATATGCAGGAAATATACAAAGAGCTTTATTGTGGGTTCTTTATTTACTCTAGTATTTCAGTCCTTTTTTATCACTTTTGGGTTTTTCTTTGTAGACATGTTCATATTTGCAGTCAGCCACAGTTATTGTACTTTGCTGGAAAATAGTGGATATCAGGTGTTGACATCTTTTTTAAATATAATCTTTTTTCTGCGTAGTATTTTAATGCATCTTGTCCAATTATTTAGTTTCCATGATGTATGAATGCAGCGATGTCTGTCTACTCGCCAGGGCTGCATTATGCATCATGATATACATGAGTTCCATTTATTCCGACCTCCAGTAGTCCGCCACCCCCCCCCCTCCTATCCGTCAGGTTCACAGGACAGACAGGTATTAAAGAATTTACTTTATTTTCCACTCCCACTAATGATTAAGTAATGGAAATGTTGTTTTTTTTCAGAGAGCTAGAACAAGTATAATTGCTTTTATAGCGATTATACTTATATTTCCACTTTCCGTATTAATCTAGGCATCGAGTCCCCTCCCCCCCCCCCCCCAAAAAAAAAAAAAAAAAAAAGTAAATGAACAAATAAGTGAATAGATAAATGCATACATAAAGAAATTGATAAACTAATAGATAGAAACACCTTTGATCTGCAGGAAACCCCATGCAGGAAACCCCATGCAGGTACTATAATCTATAAGTTCGTCCTGTCCGACCTTGAGGCAAACATTCCTGCTGTTTTCTTAGTGCTACTACCAGGCCAGCTTATCATGCAGGGATCACCAGGACCAAAAACTGAACTGGGACTGAAATACCTATACTGTAGGACAGGGCACTCATAATGGTAAACATATTATACTAACTTCAGACTAGAGTCTATGTTCGCAATGACAAATGATAGCTTCCCCCACTGCAAAATAGTTGAAAAGATTGGTTGTTTTTTTGTTTTTTGTTTTTTTCTCGTTAAAATTCACTTTTATCCCTCATTGTGAATCAGTGCGAAAGTCCACTGGTTGCCCCTAGCCATGAATAACTAATGAGCCCTTGTTTAAGGCTTGGGTCTATTGGATGATATTATAGACCAATGAAATAATTCCCATAATTTACAGAGATAGTAAGGGTCCAATTGATAAACAATAGTTGTCATGCTGTGTTTGTCCCCCCAGTACCAGCTTAAATTAATGGCTGCGCCCAATGGACAATATAGTCTTGACCCCTTATAGATAGTCCTACACAGCTAAAAAATATTTTTCTTAATTCAAGAAAATGAAATAAATAATCTTGCATGGCAGTCAAAACGACTAGTTTTAAGAAAATAAAAAATCTTAAAACTGCTAGTCTTGTCCATCAGGTAAGATTATTTAAGATTGTAAGAAAATTATCGTTGGCTGTGTACTGACACCCCCTTGACACTATTCACAATAGTCTCAAAGTTTTCTCAAAAACAGGTGCCAACTTTAAGACAAAAAACAAAAGACATATAGAGCCTTTCCCCTTGGTAAACACCACTGACCTTCCCTACCACCTGCAGGTGGAAGATTTATTACTTATTCATACAAACCCTACAGCATTGTCCTCCCCTTCCTCCCTGACACACCCTCTAGTCATGGTGCCATGCCAACTTTGCTTTTAGGTGTAACAGCCCCAGCTAGATAGTTTTATGACTTTTCAACCTTTAAGGACAGCATGATGCCTCTTTCCACCCTTTAGGGACAGCATGATGCCCTTTCCGCCCTTTAGGGACAGCATGATGCCTCTTTCCGCCCTTTAGGGACAGTATGATGCCTCTTTCTGCCCTTTAGGGACAGCATGATGCCTCTTTCCGCCCTTTATGGACAGCATGATGCCTCTTTCCGCCCTTTAGGGACAGCATGATGCCTCTTTCCGCCCTTTAGGGACAGCATGATGCCTCTTTCCGCCCTTTAGGGACAGCATGATGCCTCTTTCCGCCCTGTAGGGACAGTATGATGCCTCTTTCCACCCTTTATGGACAGCATGATGCCTCTTTCCATCCTTTAGGGACAGCATGATGCCTCTTTCTGCCCTTTAGGGACAGCATGATGCCTCTTTCTGCCCTTTAGGGATAGCATGATGCCTCTTTCCGCCCTTTAGGGACAGCATGATGCCTCTTTCCGCTCTTTAGGGACAGCATGATGCCTCTTTCCGCCCTTTAGGGACAGCATGATGCCTCTTGTATCATGCCACATACTTTGCATGATGCACCAATGTAGCACTGAAAATATGGAAGATACGAAACTAGTCAGCGGTGACCACTTTAGGTCCTCAAGTTGACAATACCTAAAACTACAGCTTTAGGTAGTCAAAATGACGACCTGAGTCATCAGTATGATGACTCTGTACTGACAGTATTGTCATCCTGATTGTCATCCGGTCACCGCTGACTAGTTTTGGATCTTCAATGTTTTCAGTGAGTGGGGGGGGGTGAATCTGCTCACCAGCACTGTATTGGTATTGATGCATCACGCTGATGCCATGCATCCGAATCTTTCAGATGTGTATCAACTAAGAAGGGTCAGTATCATGCATTGTACATAAATGCAACCCTGGTGATCGAGTTGATAGATAGCTCAGATACCTTATCAGCGCTTATTCCAAGGTAGCAAGTTGTCCCATGGGCGCCGCCATTGCTGGAGCTTGTTACCTGTGAGTTCTTCTGATAAGACCTGTAAGATGGGTACCAGTTGGCCCCAGAGAGGGCTATAGTGAATCGTTGAGATTACCTCATTGCCTAATAATTTATCCTGCTAAGTCCATATAAATTTAAAGGGATTGTTTCCCCCGGCCATTATACACAGCAGGTGCTTACCCAAGGTCTATTTTCAATGCTTAAAAGAAATTTCATTACCCTCTTACCCCAAGCACTTATATAAGACCAGCACTCGTAAATTCAAAACCGGCCGGTGTTTAAATGTGACGATAAAGCACATGTATCATGATGCTGATGTGTATTGAACCTATAAGGTTAGGGAGTGATCATTTTTTAACAACAGGGGGGCTTGTGGGTTTGCGCGCGGACGCATGAAAAAAATCTCGACCGCCCCTCTCGAGGGACAAAAATCGTGCGCGAATGTCCCCTTGTAGCCTATAGTAACACGCGGGGTTTTCCACTGAAAACAGGTGAAATTATTGTGACCCCCCCATCAGAGGTATTGAAAAAATTCTGACCCCCCTGGTCAAGGGGTTGAAAAAATTCTGACCCCCCACCAGCCCCCCCCCTGTTGTTAAAAAATGATCACTCCCTTACTTCATTGGTGCATCATTCTGCGGGAGTGTATCAACCCTGTACGGATTGCATCATATTTCAAAATAGCTCTGGTGAGGGGCAGCATTCACACAACATGAATATCAATTGGCATGATGCATGAAAGCAATATGCAGCCCTTAAATGGTATTCCCAGACAATGTCTAAAGGTTGTACACCCAGTCTTGTTTCCCTTGGGATGTGGCATTGTGCCAGGAGTACACATTTTACTCACTAGGTGGCGTGGTGGTGAAGGAGAGAAGTAGTTTACTTGGATTCCACACGGTGTCAGCACTGACAACCTCCTTGTCTAATAGTGCTGTTGTAACAGGATAAAGAGCCCCTTTGAGCGGAGTACCTGTATATTTTATAAGACATCAGTCTCATTTCTGGTTTAGTGAGGAACTGGCAAGTGAGCTACCAAGGCATCACACTAACTTAATCAACCATATTTGGGGGAAATGGAGCACCAGCAATGTAAGCAACATGCTGGTCAATGTAATAGAATAAGGTATAGGGTAGTGTTATTACATGATACTTTGAGCAGCCGGAGTTAAAAAAGGAATTTATATATATATATATATATATATATATATATATATATATATATATATATATATATATAGGTTTAAAATCCATGTAAAGTGGGATGTTTTTACTGTTTTTGACCCATGTAGTGGGGACTTCTTGAGAAGTGGGGACCTAGAAGTGGGGACTTGCTTACTTTCACATGGGAGGCCCAGAAAACATGTTTTTACAAAGTCCCCACTTTGGTCCCCTATATGCTTTATATATATCATCTGCCCTATGCACTGCTGCCACCTGGTGGGATATATTGGTCCCCACATTCGTCCCCACTTTGTCCTACACTTTGCTTGAGACCACGAAAGTTATATTTAGGTTCCCTAGAGTAGCAGCAGTTACCGTGTTAAATGTCAATGCTCTGTGATGATTATTAGAGAAGTCCCCGCTTTCCTGTGGTTTGAGGTAAATCCCCACTTTCCATGTTTTATGAATATATATATATATATATATATATATATATATATATATATATATATATATATATATATTTGCCCAAAATCTCGGCACGTTACTATGATAAAATGCCCTAGTGCACTTTTAGCACTATAGTGTCCTTGGTGGGTAAATAGATCTACACTGGTTATGGTCTAATAACGGGAGGCATGTCCATGTACCCCACGGTGTTTCTATGGGAATACCACACATTGTTGTGTAATGTTATGTCGGTAAGGGGGTCAACTAGAAGGGGTGCCTCAATTATATTGTATGTAGGATCCCTTTAAGGGGTGCAAAGTGTATTAATACTCTATGTCTTTTTATAGTTATTCGCCATCACTGTAAAACCTCATAAAACCGAACAGTGCACCAACGTAATTGAAAAGCATTGTACCTGTGTAGTTTTTTACAAGAAGCCCCAAGTGACAATATGGTGGGACACAAAGGTACAAGGAATCTCTGTGAAAATAACCAGGAATGCGCCATTATTTTGACAACATCCTTTTTACAGTTCAGGGCTGCATTCGTGCATTAGGCCAACCTTGAACAGACACAACAGCACTGCATTTAGCATGTATTAAGATAATAGAGAAGAAACATGATATTAATATAATCCCAAAGGTGCTGGTGAGTAGACTCACCCGCACTGCATTTAGTGCATTAGCAGGTTCAGGACTAACCTGTTTCTTAGTACGCCCTAAGATTCAATGATAGTCCCTGGATCATGGGGTGTACTAAGAACTTAGTACACTGTTTTATCATCAAATTTCTCTAACTTCTTCATCAAAATACATAATTCTAAAGTCACCTAAAGTGCATGGGGACTATATTTTACATAAGCACTTTTTTACAGAACTAAAATCAGAATATTCTCTGAGAAATGGTTATATGTATAAATTTCCCCTTAGTCCTGGTATAGTAAAATCTATTTGCTAATTTTTTGTTAAGTTTGCTAATAAATATGAACCCACAAGATTAAAGAATAGATAAATGCCTACAAAATGACGTTTTCATTTTAGCCAAGTGTTGTTTAATAAGGGAGTAAATGTATCATTTAATGTAAATGTAAGTACAAAATAGTGGAGTGGTTTCACCATCCCACCTTTGACCCCAATAATGTATGCACTGGTAGGTGTCATGGTCCAGTGACCAAGGCTCTGATTGGCCCATACACCTGCAGAGGTGAGTGTCATGGTCCAGTGCACACACAAGTGTACTAAGATCCCAGTACATCCTAAGACTGTGCATGGTATCAGAATCTTAGTACAGACTAAAATTAGACTCTTGTACTATGATCCTGGTGTGTCCTAACAAGATATTCCCGTCTCTAACCTGATTAGGATGGCAAAGGAGCATACCTGGAGGCATCATGCTGGCCTTGTGTATGTATATATATATATATATATATATATATATATATATATATATATATATATATATAATACACTACCGTAGGGGCCCGTGCAAATACCCATTAACTGCTCATTAACTTCAATCCAACTATATGCCCAGTACTCATACAAGACATGAGCTTATATGAATACTATTTTTAGTGCTTAAGATTTATTTCAATATCCCTAGAGCTCCCGGTGTATATTTGAGGCCGGTGCTTATTTGAGACCCCAGCGCTTAAATGGGCCATTTTTGTTGTAGGTGCACACCAATAATCTGCTTGTAGGTACATCATTATATATATATATATATATATATATATATATATGTGGATCAACACGGCAAAAGGTATGCCCGCAAGGGGGTGCACGGGCCTACCTTTTACCATGTTGATCCATATATATATATATATATATATATATATATATATATATATATATATATATATAGTCCCAAGAATCGTCCAAATTCCTTGTGAGATCGATGAAAAAAAAATTCAAGCTGAGTCATGCATTGTGAGGGAGTGGTCATTTATCTATCAACAGGGGGGTGGGTGGTGGTTTTTAACATGCTTTTCCCCCTCAATGGCAGTCAAAAAAATTTGTGAGGGCGGAGAATTTTTCGCGCCCCTCTTTGATCTATAGTAGCGCGATGGCTTTATTGCTAAAAAGAGGGTCAATTTTTACGTGCTGCCCCCTCAATGGCAGTCAAAACATTTGGTGCTGCATGGAGAACTTTTGTGCCCCTCTTTGATCTTTAATAGCGCACTGTTAAAAAGAGGGTCAATTTTTGACACCCCCCTCAAGAGGGGTCAAAAGTGTTTACGCCCCACCCCCTAAGGAGGGGTCTGAAATTTGCTTCCTACGCCTCTGCTTTGTATAGATATATACCATTGCCTCTGTGGGAATCGCATGAAATACTGAGTAGTCAGTAGTTGGATACTTCGAGGTGGACACACCCACCCCCGTATTACTAGATAATGAGCTTTACCCTAGAGGGGAGACAAATAGATGAAATTTATGTTGCTTTATCAGCATCTTTACATCTTTTCCAGTTATGAAGGGCAAAAAATCATGTCTGTTTACCTAAGCATTTATGTGTACAAAAACACTAATGGTACCTAATTGCCTTGGCAATGCCGTATTTTGCTTATATTTACGCCACCAGATGATTTGTGACGTCAACTCCGAATTGTTGTTGTTTTTGTTCTTGCGGCTGCTGATCTTTTGTTCTTAATTCATACCACATATCATCGTTCGAGGATATTCATAATAAGGGTAACTATATTCAAGATTAAGGGAGTGATTATCTTTCGGGAATGGGCTTATATACAATTTGGAGGGTGCGGGAGCGAAATTATTCCCATCCCTCTTTAGGGAGGGTAAATGGATAGAAATCATGTCTTTTTTACTGTAAGACCAGTGTATAGTTATATGCATTAAGATTTTGAAATGAAGTACCTTTTACGAAGGATTCCCTGTCCATGTATTGTTGACAATAAATAAAAGGTCCCTGTCTCATTAATTTATAAGAATCGTCTTTCATTGACTTCTTATTTCGTGGAACCGTGACATCCTAGCCCTTTGAAATCTCTACAGATGGGGGGGGGCTTCCCTATCCCACTTAAAAGCGTCTATTTCTCCTCTTTCCTTTCCCCTCAGGTGAGTGTGGTACATATATGCGCGGGCACTAACACATTCCTCTTTGGAATTGCATGATAATGTAGTTTTCCCACCATAAATATTATGATCTAAGCTGCCGAGATGGCGTTAAACAACTATTACTCACTCAGTCTCTCTACAGGTAGGTGGTGAGAGATGGTCGGTAGGTGACAGAATACTCACTAGGTGGCAGCACATTCTACACTACTCCCCTGGCAAACCTATTTTGGACGTTTCGTCTTTTGTATACTGTACATAACATCTCCTTACTGTCCCTTACTATTTGCCCAAATTGTGGATATTCATTTCTAACAGTGTCTCTACCCTTCGTACTAATTAAGAGTCTAAAATGCTTGAGGAAAAGAGAATATTGTGCGGTGTTGTTTTGGAGTACCCAATAGTGATTAAGCCCCCTCTAAAATAGTCAGGGTTGTCCCCAGAGGGGTCAGGGTTGACTCCAGAAGAGTCAGGCTGACTCTAGAGGAGTCATGTTTGACTGCAGAGGAGTCAGTGTTGATTCCAGAGGAGTCAGGGTTGACTCAAGAGGACTCAAGAGGAGTCATAATACACCCAATTGGCCAGATAGCCCAACTGGTCTGATAGCAAAAACCTTGATCATGAGGTGTCATGCTGTCCTGAAATGGCCCATATCACAAGGGGAAAAGCCTCTTCCAATTATGTGTTTATTGCTCATCTAATTAGCTATTTACGAAGCTGCTGACTGTTAACTCTTCAAATGCAAAGAGTCAATTAATGCATTATACCCAATGCTTGTCATGCTGTGTGAATGCAGCCCTGGCGAGTAGCTGCATTCACGCATCATGCCGACCTCACAGTGCAGATGCATTCCCGGAGTCGCGTCCCGATGTATAAATGAAGCACTGATGAGCGGACTCGCAAGCACTTCAGCGGAGAATCAACGTATAATGGACATGACGCATCATTACATTAGCAGCCCTTGAAGGTACAATGTGCGCTGCTAATTCAGCCTCTCCGTTTAGCTTTGTGGTGTGTCCCAATTTTCTGTTGGCACCCCACTAACCCATTCACATCTGAGAATTGCGCACAGGGTGTGCCTTACCTATTACAGCCATTAAACCTTTAAGGTTCATAATGCATTAATGTACCATGTTTGGTGGTTGAAGCCACACTGTAAAAATAAATGCCGCAAATTAACAGTGATTTTTTCCAACACCTTAGGCACAAAGCTTTCACCATCAGATTTACAGAGATTCCTTGTACCACAGTGCTTTACTGTACTGCCATCTGGGGCTTCATTGTAGAAACTACACTGCTTCACTGCAATGCAACCATGAAGGTTCACTTGTCAGTTTTATAAGGATGCCCGGTAGATTCCACAATTATTTCTTAGAATGCTTTTTGATCTAATGCAATGCTGGCTTCCAGCACTGCATTGGTGCATCATGATGGAAAAGGAACCTACAGGCATAATGCTGTCATTTAAACCCCTTTAAAGACCGCTGATGCATTGGTGTATCATGCCCATTGGCCATCATGATGCACCGTTGAAATGCTAGCAAGTCTTTTCACCAGCTCTTCATTGGAAGAGCTGGTGAAAAGACAACTTTACCGGGGAGTATCAGACCGGTAGGGTCGTCATGATGCGTGAATGTAGTCCTGGCGAGTTACTCGCCAGGGATCATGCATCATGAAGACCAATGGGCATGATACATTAATGCATTAGCGGCCCTTAAAGGGTATCTCTACTCTACATGGCATGCCGCCAGAGGTGAATAGAACAACATGCTGATGTTATCTTGTGGATGTCTCTATTAGTTCTCAGTAATTAGTAATTGGGATACACACCTCTTTGTTCTTACCCTTATCTCATATTGTACACCTTGTCTCTATAAGAGGTTTGCTTTAGACCCTTCAAGGGATGTCCTTCATATTCAGTCAAAGTGTCTAAATGGGGCAAACAACTCACAAGGGTGTTGCTCCTATAGTAAAAGGAAGAGCTGGCTAAAAATGCCCTCATTTCCAGCCCTTTCTTTTCATGTAGCTATAACTATTCCCTTTTGCAGCTCACAAGTGGTCATTCAAGTATGGTGCTAAAAAAGGGGGATTTGAGTAGGTACCTAGTTGGGAGACGTCAGTCAGTATAATATACTATAGAGTGTGTGACATGAGTAGGTAGCTGATGGTGCAGCTGTCTCTGTTTTATACAAGGCAGGTGACTTTTCCGACTAATGTGGTGAGTGCAAGTTGAATGGTGAAGCAGAGCATGACTTCTTTTGAAAAGAGGGTACCTACTGACAGCTATTTTTACTATAGGAGCAACACACTCCACTTGTACTGCATTGGTGCATCATTTCGGAGCACCCCAACCCTCTGAGGCTGGTAAACATATGTAAAGTCGCATTATATTTAGTGTATTGTCAATCTTCAGATGAAAGGAAATACATTTTTTGCAAATATATAAATTCTTGCTGTATTTTTCTTATATATTCAACTTTCACTAATTCTGATAGACTTTGATAGAAATGAATAGTGGAATATGCCTTTAATAATACATTAGACAGTGAAAGGTATACATCATAAAAAGAAACTCTGTACAATATCACGAAAACTGGATGATTTATTTACTTTTCTCCCCAATGAGTTATGAAATAGTGATATAGAGTTGTGTATTAATTTTGGGCAAACTTATAGGAGCTGGTGTTAGGCCCTGATAAGAGCTCCTAAGGTGGGAGACAAACTTGTACATGGTTCAAAATGGATATTATGCAGGGACAAGGTACCCATCATAGCATATTCCTTTTAGTGATCTTCCCAGATCCAGCAACATTATGGTATATACCTGGGGAAAGAGGAAACAAAGGGAAAGGTGGAAGCCAGACACAATTGGTACAAAAGGACGATAGCTTGACGTATGGGGGTGTGGATGGGGGGTCCCCCATGTCACATGTCAATTTTAAGAAATGGTTATGTCACATGTCACTTAAATCCCCATGTCCCATGTCACCTCTAAGAACCTCTCATGTCACATGTCGATTTTAAGAAATGGTTATGTCACATGTCACTTAAATCCCCATGTCCCATGTCACCTCTAAGAACCTCTCATGTCACATGTCGATTTTAAGAAATTGCCATGTCACCATGTCAAATTTAGTGGTCCACACCCATACGTATGTGGTGACCCATCACCCCTATACACTCTATTACCCCCACATGCAAACAGTAGGTTCTTGACCTTAGTGTGTTTAACTCGGTCAGATGTACCTGCTGACATTGTCGTAAAAATTGACCTGAACCCATGGACAGCAGTCATGGTAACCAGGCCATGACGTACGTCCTGTGTCTCTGTGTGACGTGTGGTGACTTTTGTTGTAAGTGTGGATCCTGGAATTCTAAGTACTACTAGACTAGTCGAGACTTGAGCTGAGCCTCCCGAGGCTGCTAGATCTCAGGCGGGTTTGTCACAAATTATTTGAAAAAAATTCTTATAATCCAATAGAAATCAGAAACCCAGAAATATGCCAAATGTCATCCATTTGATCCAGCCAAATCGCATGGATTTTCTTTATGAAACCCCCATAATTGTGATAAGTGCGTTCCTATTGTATTTTTGTTTTCAGTGAATAATTTTGCTCCTCTGGCAATCCTTCACAGTGTAAGGTCAAACAGACCTGTACCTACATGATGACCTTGTCACAGTGTAAGGTCAAACAGTCCTGTATCTACATGATGACCTTGTCACAGTGTAAGGTCAAACAGACCTGAATCTACATGATGACCTTGTCACAGTGTAAGGTCAAACAGACCTGAATCTACATGATGACCTTGTCACAGTGTAAGGTCAAACAGTCCTGTATCTGCATGATGACCTTGTCACAGTGTAAGGTCAAACAGTCCTGTATCTGCATGATGACCTTTTCACAGTGTAAGGTCAAACAGTCCTGTATTTACATGAATACCTTGTCACAGTGTAAGGTCAAACAGACCTGTATCTACATGATGACCTTGTCACAGTGTAAGGTCAAACAGTCCTGTATCTACATGATGACGTTGTACAGTGTTAGGTCATACAGACCTGTATCTACATGATAACCTTGTCACAGTGTAAGGTCATACAGTCCTGTATCTACATGAAGACCTTGTCACAGTGTAAGGTCAAACAGACCTGTATCTACATGATGACCTTGTCACAGTGTAAGGTCAAACAGTCCTGTAACTACATGATGACCTTGTCACAGTGTAAGGTCAAACAGTCCTGTATCTACATGAAGACCTTGTCACAGTGTAAGGTCAAACAGTCCTGTATCTACATGAAGACCTTGTCACAGTGTAAGGTCAAACAGACCTGTATCTACATGATGACCTTGTCACAGTGTAAGGTCAAACAGTCCTGTATCTACATGATGACGGTGTACAGTGTAAGGTCATACAGACCTGTATCTACATCCTTGTCACAGTGTAAGGTCATACAGTCCTGTATCTACATGAAGACCTTGTCACAGTGTAAGGTCAAACAGACCTGTATGTACATGATAACCTTGTCACAGTGTAAGGTCATACAGTCCTGTATCTACATGATGACCTTGTCACAGTGTAAGGTCAAACAGTCCTGAATCTACATGAAGACCTTGTCACAGTGCAAGGTCAAACAGTCCTGTATCTACATGATGACTTTGTCACAGTGTAAGGTCAAACAGACCTGTATCTACATGATGACCTTGTCACAGTGTAAGGTCAAACAGTCCTGTATCTACATGATGATGTTGTACAGTGTAAGGTCAAACAGTCCTGTATCTACATGATGACTTTGTCACAGTGTAAGGTCAAACAGACCTGTATCTACATGATGACGTTGTACAGTGTAAGGTCAAACAGTCCTGTATCTACATGATGACCTTGTCACAGTGTAAGGTCATACAGACCTGTATCTAAATGATGACCTTGTCACAGTGTAAGGTCAAACAGTCCTGTATCTACATGATAACCTTGTCACAGTGTAAGGTCAAACAGACCTGTATGTACATGATGACCTTGTCACAGTGTAAGGTCATACAGACCTGTATCTACATGATGACCTTGTCACAGAATAAGGTCATATAGACTTGCATCTCAAGGGTTAGAGTGTTAGTAAGACTATTAACCCTTTAAGAACCATTGACGCATAAGTACATTATGTCCATTGGTGCATCATGGCAGCCCTCCGGGAGTGTATCAGCAATGCAATGTCAGCATGATGCATGGATGCAGTCCTGGTGAATAAACCCACCAGCGCTGCATTCATGCATCATAGCAACCAATAGGCATACTGCATTAAAATCATCATCGGTTATTAAAGGGTTAACAATACAAAAATGGACCTACCTGTATAGTTGCCCCATTGCCCAGCCTTGTCATCAGGAGGCGGTCCCTCTCCAGGTGTACAGAGCCACCCTTAAGGCTGTCTCCATGGCGTGCCTGGACCAGCTTTAATGTGGGCAGCATCCCTGATGGGTCAAACCCAACCCTCTCCTTCTCCATCCCGACGTCCTCTGCAACCAAATGGAGGAGGATTAATGATGCTGATGCAGGAGTGCATCATGCCCATAGGTCGGCATAATGCATCAATGAAGTGCTGGCGAGACTGCTCGCCTGCACTTCATTGGAGCATCATGTCAACCTTTCAGGACTGTTCAAACCCTGCAGGGCTGGCATGGTGCATGAATGCATCCCTGGTGAGCGCCAGTGCTGCATCCATACATCATGACGACCAATGGGCATGATGCATTCATGTATTATCGGCCTTTAAAATGGGTGTGGACCCCTAAAATTGACATGGCGACATGGGCTATTTTAGGCTTAGTGACACGGGACATGAACAATTTCTTAAAATTGACATGGTGACATGAACAATTTCTTAAAATCGACATGGTGACATGACCATTTCTTAAAATTGACATGGGGACATGGCCAATTTTTAAAATCGACATGTGACATGGGGACCCCCATCCACACCCCCTTTAAAGGGTTAAGCAACAGAGACAGGCGGGCTCGGTGGAAGGAGGGGGGCATATTTTGAATTAGCAAGAGAAATGCCAGATATGTAATTCCAGGGCAAATGAATTCACAAAACCTTAACACGTCATATCGAACCAGTTTGTTTGATCTTTAGTAATCCTCTTAATGCTCCGAGAATAAAGGCAAGCTTCTCGCCATTGTCATCTATTTAGAGATGACACCCTGAATTGGAGTAGGTATAACAAATGTACCATACTGAATACGGCATTGTATACGACCAATTGTCATGAATCATCCAGAAGTGGGCTGCCAGGGGGGTCCAAAATTAAATCAGGACCAGCCTAAAAAGTTTTAGGGTACATATAGTACAGGTGTTGGGGCTTAGGCTCCATATATGTGGGTAAGTTAAATATCGTTTTTAAATCCAGGGCTCAGGGCCAAAGTAAACTACCTGGAATACGTGTGGCACCCATCGTAGACCCTGCCCTGATGTAGTATATGCATATTTAACATCTAACATATGAACCATACACTTAATACAATTCGAATACAAACCACTCTTAACCTGTAAGGACCACCAGGTTTATTTATATTCCTAGGTTGGTTGCTATGCAATCACGCCCGTTCGGCATTCTAGGGAATACCTCTCTCGTGTTTAGGCATGATGGTCCCCATTTTCTGGGGAAGATTACTATGCGAGGTACCTGCCTTCAAATAAGCAATATACATAATCATTACTCACTCACTTACTCAACCATCTTATTTATTGTGCTCAGTCCTGCTGAGTCTATTCACTACACTCGTACCTAGTAAGCACGAGCATGACCCTTAACCTGGCACTTTTCTAGCATATGTCTCAGACTGCAAAAATGCAGCCTATGCTTGAGGAGTGAGCAGTATGTCCAGTTCCATTTCCTGATCCTCTGGCTGGAAGCAAGGCGTAGTGGTAGTTATACATAGTATACTCCCACTATGCCTTGCTGCTTCCTCTATGGTGGTGCCCTGGGGGTTTATACCTCAGGGCACTAGAGTATCTATACATTCACCAGCACTGCATTGGTGTACATAGATAGAACTAAACGACCGTGGTGTACGAGGTGGCCGATGTAGTATATGCATATTTAACATCTAACATATGAACCATACACTTAATACAATTCGAATACAAACCACTCTTAACCTGTAAGGACCACCAGGTTTATTTATATTCCTAGGTTGGTTGCTATGCAATCACGCCCTTTCGGCATTCTAGGGAATACCTCTCTCGTGTTTAGGCATGATGGTCCCCATTTTCTGGGGAAGATTACTATGCGAGGTACCTGCCTTCAAATAAGCAATATACAGCAACCAATGGCCAAAACTACTTTTACCCAGCATCCCTAGATGCCAGCGACGACTCACACTAATGGTCGAGTTGGAGCCAGCTTCGTGCATTTTGACAACAAATGGATATAGTTGATTAATGCACTATGCAGAGCTTACCAGGGAAAGGTACCAATGTTTTATTGAAGAGGATGGCCAAGGTCCTTTTTTATTTATTTTTTATTCATTTTTCTTTCTTTTTTTAGGGGGGGCCTACATTCTTGTATAGCGTTATACATGTATAGGAGACTCTCTCATACATGGGGGAGATGGGTATACCAAGTGGTCCTGTCTTCTTTTACTACTCGGCCCTGTCTTTCCTACACCAGTATATAAAGGGTTTGGCTAACTATTCTTGTCCATCTATTTAGGCACAAATAATGCCTCCTTTCATGTCCTATCTCACTCCAAACTCCCTCTGTCAGCATTGTCACACACTTCGAGCTTGAATACCACCAACCAGCTTCTAAACTAATCATAGACACAAGGGGAACTAGTACCTATAACCCCTTTGGGGTTGTGATGGATGCCACAACCATCCTAGTCTACCAATAAAGGTGTTTATGTCTTCTTTTTCTGTCCCCTCGGACTGTCTGTTGTCTTATCTTTCCCTTTCATATCCCCCTCTCTGACTTATATATATATATATATATATATATATATATATATATATATATATATATATGCCATGAATATGGGACTGAGAGTGAGTAATGGTTGTTTAACGCCAAGCCGACAGCTAAGGTCATATTCATGGCGGAAAAAGTACATTAGACATCACGTCACAAAGGAATACATGTGCCTGTGCCCGTGCATATGGACACCAGACACATGTAAGAAAGAGGGGACAGGAAAGAGGAGATTCAAGGAACGAATATGTGCCAGTGCCCGCGCATATGGACACCACCCACACTCAGAGAGGATAGAAAAGCAAGACATAGACCCCTTTTAAAGATGGCCTGGGGCTGGGGAGGCCCGGCCATGAATATGACGGGCTTCCCTAGCCCACTTAAAAGGGTCTATATCTCCTCTTTCCTATCCCCTCAGGATGTGTGTGGTGCACATATGCGCGGGCACTGACACATTCCTCTGTTAAATTATCAACCTGTGAAGCACGAGATAGCCACTTAGTGCCGCTAAAGTGCTGTAAAACACAAATCAATCAATCAACCATGAATATGACATTAACTATCAAAGTAGTCTCAACCAATCATTACTCACTCACTTACTCAACCATCTTATTTATTGTGCTCAGTCCTGCTGAGTCTATTCACTACACTCGTACCTAGTAAGCACGAGCATGACCCTTAACCTGGCACTTTTCTAGCATATGTCTCAGACTGCAAAAATGCAGCCTATGCTTGAGGAGTGAGCAGTATGTCCAGTTCCATTTCCTGATCCTCTGGCTGGAAGCAAGGCGTAGTGGTAGTTATACATAGTATACTCCCACTATGCCTTGCTGCTTCCTCTATGGTGGTGCCCTGGGGGTTTATACCTCAGGGCACTAGAGTATCTATACATTCACCAGCACTGCATTGGTGTACATAGATAGAACTAAACGACCGTGGTGTACGAGGTGGCCGATCCACCATGAGGGGGGGTCTCCCCCCAAGGGGTTGATCGGCCACCGAGGACACCAGGGGAGTTTAGTTCTATATTTATTTTATGTTTTTAGAGTATTTAATTAACTGAAAATTAACAATTAACAATTAGTGCCCCGTACAAGCGCCAGTCCGCCATTTTGAATGTTTACATGCACCCAGAACGAGGCTGCAGTGGTGGATCTGCCGCTGTGGTGGATCGACACACGTTACGCCACTGGGGGTGTGGCGATCGGCCGCGCAATGCTATCTCTACGGGAAGAAGTTATTCACATAAAATAATGTGCAGTATGCCCCTTGGTCATCATAATGCTATATAACTCACTTGCACGGCATTCATGCATTAGGCTGACCCATGAGGCTGATACACCCCCCAAGTTGATGCCATGATGCATTTTCGACCATTAGATTCGCCAAGACCCCATTTGCGTATCATGCCAATTTTATTATGGGCATGATGTACTATTCCAACAGCGGCCTTTATAGGGTTTAACACAAGGTAGATACAGTAGCTGCCTGAGACTGCACACCCAATTACTCAGATATGTAGATTGGCCTGACTCCTGTCCATAGTAGGCCTTTTATGTTATGTAACAAGGGGTGGCCTTTAACTGTACCTTGAACCCTTTAGATACAACATGATGCCTGCAGGAACATGTTCCTTTGTTTTCATGATGCACCAATGCAGTGCTGGTGAGTCTGCTTGCCAGAACCGCATTGGTGTATCATACAATTTTTCAAGAGTGTATTTCTAAACCCTGTTTTGCATGAATCTGGCCTTTTCGATTTAAAGAAAAAACGGATATATATTGGAAAGACTGCAGTGTGCCACTCCACTATGTTAGCTATTTCAACAAGATACCGTTGAAAGGAGGGGGTACATGTAAAGGGAGTAACAGTTTGGCTGTGACCCTTTTTGGTGTAGATGGAATTAGCCAAAACAGGGCAGATGAAAATAGCTGACATATTCCCTATGAGGAGGAGGAGAAGAAGAAGAAGAAGAAGAAGAAGAAGAAGAAGAAGAAGAAGAAGAAGAAGAAGAAGAAGAAGAAGAAGAAGAAGAAGAAGAAGAAGAAGAAGAAGAATGAATGAATGAATGAATGAATGGATGGATGAATGAATGAATGAATGAATGAATGAATGAATGAATGAATGAATGAATGAATGGCAATGCATACGAAGAGTTTGGTTCCAAAACGCAACAAACCCTTTCCAGATTGTTTAATACATTTATTTATCTCTAACATGTAGGCCTTTGAAATATTTGTCTATTTTTTTTTCAAAATAGTTCCCCCCCCCCTTTGAAAGAGGTTATCAGGCATAGCTACCAAGCCATCTTTATGGTCTAAAACCCACCAGAATCCACCATTTGGCTTCTTAATATTCTAAAATTTCCTGGGGGAGGTGGCCCAGAACCCCCCCCCCCCCAGCCCTTTAAAGAGGTTAGTGAGCATAGGTACCAAGCCAGCTTTATGGCCTAAAACCCACCAGAATCCACCATTTGGCTTGTAGATATTCAAAAACTTCTCCAGGCCCCCAGGGGGAAGAGGCTTAGAAGTTTACAGCATATCTTTTCGACACTGCTCCATCTTATCCCCCCCCCTCCCAATTATGAACAACTTTGTCCCTGAAGGCAATTTCCAAATGTTGGCATCTCTGTAAATTATCACATGCTCCTTGACATTTGCTTATATCTTCAATGTAGTTGAAAGAAACACACATTTGAATTCAACATCTGTATTTAAGCTTCCTAGCGATTAAGATTCCTAATCAGGCAAAAGGGGAGAAATAATTACCGAGTTTTCATCACCGGCCCCATACTGCAAGGGCAGATTCGGAATCTTCAAACTCACCCCCTTAACAAGAATTATTATGTATCACATAATATATACACAGTGCCCAGACTCTTTAAAATTGCCCCTGTGACCCTGTGATCTTAAGTCAACCCTTTAAGGGTCATATGGTGGGTCCAGGTTCATGGTGCTTTCTGACATGATGCACCAATGCAGTGCTTGTGAGCAGCACTGCATTGGTGCATCATGCTGACTCCTTCAAGGTGTAACGCATTAGGGCCAGCATGATGCAGAAGTATCCCTGGTGAACTCTTGCATATTTGTCACCAACTGAAGTGTGCACCATGTCCTCAACAATAATTATATTGACTCGATTGAGTGATTCTTGCATAGACTTGAAGAACAAACTCAATAACTATGCACGTTTACTGCTTATATCGCGTTTCTTTTGGAAAGACACATAATCAATTGAGTACAGAGAGGGGACCTAGCATATAGGCCTGCACCCATACCCAAATTGTGCATAAATACAGATAGATGAAAAATATGTTCTTAAGAATATAAAAGGAAAATGAAAGTGGATAGTCTGAGGTGGTCGACTTTCCTTTGAGTACCAGCCAACCAAGTGGTCGACTCAGGGGCAACCTACCCTATGCAAAAGGACAGCAGTGGATAACTGACATACCTTCTTAGTGGCCCTTACATTAAAGCGCCTGGGCTCTCATTGATTTCAAACCCACTGTACCCCCGGCGCTTACATGGGACAGGCGCTTATTTGAATAATGTTTTCAGTGCCTAAGATTGATTTCAATACCTCTGTACCCCCATGCTTATTTGCGACCGGCGCTTATTTGAGACCCCGGCTCTTAAACGGGCCATCACGGTAGACATTTATGACTGTGTGAACAGGTGCAGATTTATTCAGGTATGACGAGGGAATAAAAGGTAATATAATGACAATGCCCAACCCAGGTATTATACCTGTGTCTTTGTGTTGTGTCTGCTCAGCGAACATCCTGTCAGAGATCTAATTATGTGGGGGTTTTATTGGCGATCCTCTTCTGTGGTGATCTGTCATTGTATGTGTTTGATACCGTTCACATAGAGGAATAGGAGGAAAAGGGTGAGGTGGGACACTCTATTCAAAGATGAGAGTATGCTCTGAATATGTTGGTCTACCCCCCATCTACCCCAAAAGTCACTATGAATTAATCCTTATATTTACAATACTGTAAAAACCTATCCTAAGTCGGCTATATACCCAGCTAGCCATGCGATTTACATCACATTGATATAACATTGATGTAAATTACATGGCGTGTGCTAGCTAGGTATATCAACCCCATAGGGGTCATAGTCTCGCCGAGTCACTCGCCGAGTGCTGTATCATAACAAACAAAGGGCATACACCGAGGTATTGTACGGCTATTAAAGGGTTAATGAGTAAATAAAATGTTCAACTTTACGTATGTATTGTGCTTTAGTATTCACTGTAAAAAATGACTTGGATCCTTGTAAAACTGAACAGTGAACCACCGTATTAATACATCAGGGAGCCAGTGTAGTTTTTGCAAGAAGCTACAGGTGGTAGTACAGTGGTTTATACCATGGTTATCCAGTTTAGGCACTGGTTTGCAGTGCCGAAATGTGATAAGACGATGTATTTAGCATGCATTAAGGCACCATGGAAAATGTTGATACAAGTTGTTACGTTGGCATATGATTTGAGGTCATTCTGGCAGCCGCGTGCTCTCCTGTGACACACGTCAACGTTATATTTTGCGTCCGCACTGTCCGGTCCACTCGTCAAGAAAGGTGTTCTTGTTTTGATTGAAGCTGAGCTTTGTCATCGATGGGAAATGTCTAATTTGAGGAGAAATACATATCCCATCATGGATTATACACCCGTGACACTTAAATATAGCTATATATGTTCATCTTTCTTCACCAAGGACCCAGCTTTGCTGTATTTACAGTGTAGATGGAGAATATTATATGCTTGCATACCGATGACTTTAAGAGAAGAAACCAATACGGCATAGGACTGGCCCCTTCACATCGACTCGCAACAAAAATCATTCAATTTCATGGCTGTTAAAGGTAAAAATATTTTAATTTAATGGTTGAAACCATGGCATAAACACCATAGTAGATTGCTAAGCATCCACTCCATCCTTTTATCCCCTAGATAAAGGACCTCGCCCTACAGGCTCGGTCCTTCATCAGGGGATAAAAGGACCCTGTGGAAGCCCAGCAATCCATTGTGCCATTAATAAAAGGAATCTCTGTGAAAGTAACGACATCTCTGTGAAAATAAAGACGGATCTCTGGCAACTTTGGGACCAGGAGTTCTTCTTTATTTCAACGATTTTTTTTTTACAGTGTTTGTATACCTGACAGAAACATGACATATTTCACATGGTTCAAATAAACATGCCATGCTATTTACATAGTGCTTAACCCATAGTCATCTTTCCCACCTGTGGAGCACCATTTTAAATGTATATATTCTGTTATAATATCATGTGAACATTATGCAGCACATTAAACACCCTTAGATAATGTGAAACCAGCCACCCTAATATTAACCCTTCAGAGCAGGCATGATGCTTGTGGGGACAGTTTCATTTGACGTCATGATGCGCTGCCAAGTAACTCGCCAGCAGCACATTGGTGCGTCATGCTTACCCATTTTTAGAGGGGAGTCATTGGGGCGCCCCCCCCCTCTTTCAGCCAGTGGTTAATGGTTTATCTTCGTCATTTGAGCCTCAGATTTAGCTAAGAAATACAGGCTAAATAAAGGGTGCGCCCCCTCCTTTTCAAAATCTTAGACCTGCCACTGCATGATGATGCACCAACGTTGTAGGATGGACATCATGCATGGAGTTAACCACCAGGGGTAAATGGTATGCATTAAATAAGCAAATGTCCACAACCAAGGAATATTCTTGCATCGTATTCACTGAGGTGAGGCTGTCCATATTCAACGATGCTTTACCGAGGTGAATGCGAAGCAAAAATTTTCCATGGGAGTGGACATTTGCATTTATGTCATGGCCTATGGGCTTCATATCCTTTTAGTTAAAGAAAAACAGCTCAGCTCCATTCAAAATCCAAGATGGCAGACCACATTGAATACAAGTGTAGGGGACCGGAAATCCCTCTATCCGGTAGACTGACTCTCAGGAGCCGGTTACCTGGTCTCCCCTAGTGTGTGTCATACCGATCCAGGTGTACTTGGAAGGTGGAAATATCAGGCAAGGGATCGTGGTGTAATGGTTAGCATGCTGGAATGTCATGCCAGAGATCCGGGTTTGAGTCCCGGTGATCCTAGATATTTTCACCGTCCTCTACACAAGCATATTGTATTCCATGCCCCCCATGGATTACGGCTGTTCTAGTACTAATCTATATTAACCACGCGCACCAACTACTCCAAACATCGGGGGTAAGAGTGGATGTAATATTAGTCAGTGTAAGAAACTCACCGCCATATTGCCTGTAGTTGTGCTGCCATCTTCCAGAAACCAACCCAACTATTTTCTGCATCACATTCTAATAAATAGTTCCCACCTATTTAACACACACATTATTTTTATCTGGGACTTGATTAGATTTATCATGATTTGTTTCACAAGTTTCACATTTTTACTATGGCTCCAGTATACAAAAGAATTCTAAACATATACACCCCTCTGGGGCCCCACTTCATTTGAGGACCGCAGCAATATTTTTACAGAGGAGAAGGGTTACTTGGCCCAAACTGAGGATTCATGGCATATGTTTAATTATGGGGAGTCTAGGGGGCTCATGATACAATTTCTCAGTGATATTTATGAAAATGTGACCTGTTATTATGTGTATATCCAATCATGATCTCCACAGATTGCAGATCCAGCCATTACAGGGGAGAGTTGGGACTTGGACTTTCCTACCCTTAATATAACTCAACCGGATAACACTACCAAACATCAGCTGGGAGACAGTTCCCACCCTTGATATTAACGACCGTATCTGCCATGACATTAAGTCCCATTGTACCTTTAGAGGGTTAAAGGAGTGTGAACCTCCCATGTATTCACAACCTGTTAAAACATGACAGGTGAAAAACTGTTCCACAGTCAGAGACATACTTCATCCTGAAGTATGATGATTGCGATTGTTTGAGTCTCCAATATCCAAAGAATCATTGAAAATCAACTCAAGTTTCAACATTTATGTTATAAAAGTATCATCCCTCTCCCCCTGCTACGAAGATCACCCACTAAGAGGTATGATTCTTCCGTTGCTTGTTATTTAGTCCTCATCTTGCAGAAATGTTTCCATTGGCCACAACTACCAGTTCAACATTTAATCACATTTACGACCTGGCTGATCAATGTTGATCAACCAGGTCACAAGTTGATTCACAATTTTGTGCCTATTGGGCTGAGCCCTCAGATAACAAGCAATGCTGCATTTTATAAGTGCATCATGCTGACTCATCTGTCACCAGAGGGTAACCACGATGCACTTGCCGCTAGTGCTACATCCATACTACCAAACAGGAGGGTCTTGCCAAAAGAAAACGATCTTTAGATTTTTAAAACATGCACGTTTTCGCCATGCCAAAAGTATTCTTGTCTTATCAAAAAGTGAAAACGTGCATGGATGCTTGAACTTCAGAGAGTGCACGTTTGCTATAATGTATGTTTTATACTGGGGGTTGTTTGGCAATGCAGTCCAAATGAGTTAGACCATGCTCCCACAGATCAGTGATCTCTGAAAGTTTTTAGTCAGGTTCTTCCTCGTTTTCTTTTGGCAAGACCCTCCAGGTAGAGTGCATCAAAATGTAATTCTAACCGTAAAGGGTTAACACCCTAACATGGACCTATATGCTTCAGTGAGTAACTGCCCATCTGTACATCTGTAACACCTAGATATATAAGGATACAGATACCAGGTCTGTGGTGGGGCATGCTGGGATAGGTGAGGTAAGCAATGGAAGCCAATAGATATACAGGATGTACAGGAGTGGGGAAATGAATAAACAAATGAGCAAATAATGGGGGGAATAGGACAAATGGAGTAACAAAGAAATGTTTGAAGGAACAGAGAAATAAATTAAGGAAGGGATACTTAAACAAGGAAGCAAGAATAGAAAGTGGGAAACAAAAGATATGTACCTGCCACAGTGTACCATAATAAAGAGGGAATATTGTCCGGTATTGTTTAACCTACTTAAGACACTAGCATTGTCTCATCAAGGGGTTACAAGAACAATAGAACAGGAGCTTTCCCCCAGTCACTAGTCTATTGTAGACTACAAATTAGACCTAGAGACTTGGTGATTTAATACAAGGGCCTCCCCTGGAACGTGGGACAGGCATACCTTTGTACAATCAAGAATAATACATAGATAAAGGTTCATGAGTAGTGGGTCTGACTGAGGGTCATCTCACGTGGTGAAGCCAGGGCTGCGAAGCCTTAAATTATGAGATAACCCCAGTCAGACCCACAACCTTTATATTCATTTCATCTTATCTGGGTCAGAAATGTGCAAAACTTATTTAGAAAAAAAGTGAGGTGTGTTAACATGTTTTAAGGCCATTTCGGGTGTTGTTACTGGCCGTGCAATACGGGGTAGGGTTATCTAACAGGGGTGTGAGGTACGGAGTTCTTAGTTTAAACCTATGGGGCCTCTGTATTCAACTGTTCCAAACATGAAATAAAAGACTTTTTGGCGCAGTGGACATACAAGCAAGGGTTAATAAATCTGTAGACAGGCGTTACCTGTATACCAAGAGGTACAAATTGCTAACAGTTCAGGGGAGTTTACATATTTCATAAGGTAATACTGTCTAATGAGAAACCTAAAAAAGAGAATTATGGTGGAAAAGGCTCAAAGCGTCTTTGGTACGTTCCCGTTCCTGACTGGTGGTCCACAAGCATGATCTTGAAGTTTAAAATATTTACTAAATTGGCTGTCTGCAAACCTATGTTTGTCTGCTATTTAGGCCCTAGATGATATATAGCAGATAAATGTATTTTTTCCGGTCTTTCTGTCTGCAGCATTTTACTTAACTGATATAATTGATGCCTGTTCCTCACCTTTAGGATAAACAAATGCTCTTTGTACAAGGAAACTACTTTTGACAGTTCACTTAAACCCTTTAAGACTGAATTATGCCTCAATGGTTTATTTGCTACTGGGGGATATCGCCTTTTTGTGTTTGGTGCACATGTGCGTGGGTCCCAACATATTCATCTTTTAAATTGTGTAATGCAGTTTTCTCAACATGAATGTGAACATAACATAACGTCCGGTCCTTTTATCAGAATTATTTCGCATAAGCTGCTCTCACATGGAGACAAATGCTGACAGACACACAACATTTTCACCAAAGTGGGGGACAATAGGGCCCTCCATATGGGTAATAACAAAGATTTTGAAGCTTCAATTTTTCCATGTTTTATAACTGATTTAGATTTAGGTACCGAACGTTACAAATTACAGATTTTCACTTTGAAAGACACATCATGAAAAATTCTCACTCAGTAACATGTCCAAACCTCAAGGAAATGATACCTATAGGAATAAACAATACAAAAAATAACTTTGGGATACTCCAGATGTTATTTATCCAATATAGGACACTTGTAAAAAAATACAAAAAGTATAAAAAGAAGAAATTTGGTCATTTTTTTTTCATTTGGCAGGCTATAAGTCTTAGAGTATTTGATGAATGACCACAAATTTACATCTTTCTGATAGCCCTAAGTGTCCTCTATCAAATGAGTCTATGTAAGACTACATTGGTTCACAACTTTTTTCTCCAGAGCCATAAACGTCCAAAAAGACCTCAAAACACAAAAACTACTGCTTTCTGGCAACTTGACCCATGTACCCCATATCTCCATGTTGAAAATATAAAGACGCGTCACATTAAAGCCTTATGCTATCCTATCAGTGTAAATATGTTATGAAAGTCTTTAAAATGGCATAAAGATTCTCCTCAGAACCCCCCCCCCCCTCCCCACCCTGGCTACCATCATAAATAGCTTGTACAGACATAGCCTACGGACTAAATGTAACTGAGGATATGTCTGTGTTAAACTCTTTCAGGGCCAGATGATAATTATCTCTGGTTGGGTAGACTCAACAGTACCGAACTGATTCAGCATCCTGACCGGGATCCTAACCTTTCAAGACTGTATCAACCCCATAGGATCGGCATGATGCATGAATGCAGCCCTGGAAATTGACTCACCAGGACTGCATTAATGCATCATAAGGACATAATGGAAATGGTATATTGGTGTATTTGCTGGCCTTTGGAGGGTTAACTCCATATTTGTATTCAAAAATACACTTTCTATACCACTTTCTCCTATACACTGCAAAAATGGTGTTTGGATCCTAAACACAATTCTAAACATATTCTTGCAACGTTTTTGTAATCACATTAATTTCCTAAACATGTTTAGCCAAACAATGTGCTTAGCTCAAGTGTTTAGAGATCTAGGTGTTTAGGTTTAAAATTTGTGTTTAGATATCATGTAATTTTATGCTTAGATGTTTATGATTTTTTCGTGTTTAATTGTCTAAGTGATTTGGTGGGACTTTAGGGTTTGCAGACATGCATGCATTAAAAAGAATGAAGAAATATCTTTTGTTAGTTTTCTCATTAACATTTTACTGGAGGACATCAGCAGGTATTTACACGGCAAAGTCTCCCAAGATGTCAGCTGCAGCTATTTACATATATATGTACACACTGCATTAGAATGAGACTTGAGAAGGTACAACAGTTTGGAAGGAAGGGCATTGCTTTATCCTTTACAAAATAACATGAATTAGGTGTCAGTCATGGATCTTATTGATTATGTTATGAGAATGATGGTGGTGCAAGTTAGATTTAGTCAATTTTCTATTGCTGTTTCTATTTTCATGATTTTCAATGAAATGACACTATGATGAACAAGGGTTTTGGGGACATATTGGTCACAACAATTGCATATAAATGTGTGTAGACAGTCCATTTGAAGGTAGTGCTGCTACCTGGTGTGGATTTGACATCCAAGTATCTAAACATATAAACGTTTGAATCTAATCACCTAGAATTGAACTGTTTAAACTCTAAACATCTAAACATGTTTAGCAAATATGTTTAGGTATTTAGAATTAAAGTGTTCATTTCCTAAATTAGTAGTCGATGAGACACCTAACTGACCTATATGTTTAGGTTTTAAACATGTTTAGACCTAAACATGTTTAAAATCTAAACACCATTTTTGCAGTGTACAGGTATGTATAGAAGACTCTTCAATGCAGTCCCAGATGTTACTCTGATTGGCTGAATGGGGATATGTAGCCTAGCCAGACCCTACAGTTGTCACCATTGAGATATGGCTTCCTGTGTTAAAAATGGCATTTCTTACTAATTTAACCCTTCATGGGCCTCTAATGAATTAATATATCATGTACATTGATCGGCATGATACATGAATGCAGGCCTGTAACTTGCCAGAGCTGCATTCATACATCATGCCAACCTTACAGGGTTGATACACTCCCGGAGGGTCGGCATGATGCACCAATGAAATGCTGGTGGGTCTTCATAGGTGCATCATGTCGACCAATGAGCATGATGCACTCTTGCATTAGGAGACTTTTAAGGATTGACAGTTGGATAATAATAACAACAACAACGATAATAATAATAATAATAATAATAATAATAATAATAATAATAATAATAATAATAATAATAATAATAATAATACATTAAGGGGGGTGGGGCTAGCACAGCAAACTGTTCAACATGGATACCGGATTGAAGATAGTTGATAAATTCGCAGGACCCAGCGGAGAATTTACAACGACCTGATTGGTCAACAGGTGATCATGTGACTTTTTAATGCGGGCGTGCATTTGCATGCTAGACCCCCTTTAATGCAGTGTGCCCATTTGTTGTCATAATCCATTGATGCAGCTTTGGCAAGTCTACTCGCTAGGGCCTGATAACCCCAATCGGTCAGCATTACGAATGCAGCACTGGTGAGTTACCCCAGATGGCTGCATCATCATGATACAATATGTGCAATGCCCCGATGCTGGCATGATGCACTGATGCAGCACAAATAATTTGATGATACTGCATTCATGCATCATGTCCTGACAATAATTCATGCCAATGATACCATCATTGTGAAAACTTTGTCAGAGCTGTAATGGACCATCATGGTTAAAAAAAATAAATAGCAAAATGCAGTCATTAAAGGTGCCGCTAATACACGGCATAAGGGATGTATCATGTCGATTTGTTGGAATGATGCACGAATGCAGCCCTAGTGAATAACTCACCGCTGCTGCATTCATGGTGCATCACGATGCACTCCTGCATTAACGTCCTTTAAAGGATTTACGGGCCAATTGTAAAATACGCCAAGGTGCATCTCCTTGAGGCGCGAATAGGATTTATAGAAAAATAAATAAAACAATACCCTCTGGTACGTGAGGTATTTGTGCGAACACCTAATTGGCGGTAATTGGTGATTAATATTGCTCACTTAGGAAATAGTTGGAGTGGTTTCAGAATATAAATTGGCTATTTTTACATGACCTTTCGCAACTCTTTAAAAGTCCCATGATGACTCCAGGTTCATGTTCCCTTGTTTGTGTGATGCACCAATGCAGTGCTGGCGAGTCAACTCATCCGCGCTGCATTGGTGCATCATGCCGACCCTTCATGACTTTATCTAACCCGTATTGTTGCTGCGATGCGAATGCAGCACTGGCGAGTTACTCATCATGAATCATGACAAGAAAATATATACAACATCAAAGCACTGGATGTGCAGTCTTTAAAGGGTCAACCCTTTAAAGGCTCCATTGTTGATCCTGTGGTCTTTTGCACAGACGGTGACGATAACTTCAGATCGTAAAGATAAGCTAATGCCATTTCCAAAGGAAACTGAAGATATCTTTGAAAATTTAAGGATATCTTGAGAATAGTTATCTCTAAGCTATCATTTCAAGCACATTATTGCAAATGTATGACAAATAATGCCAACATCTATAGAAATGAAATTTCGAAGATATCCACAGAGCTATCTTCAGTGTTATCTTCATTTCTACCTATCTTTAGTGAAGATACCTTACCGTCCATGCAAAGGACCACTGTGGTCCTTTGCACGGATGGTGAAGATAACTTCAGATGATAAAAATAAGTCAATTTCATTTCCAAAGGAAACTGAAGATATCTTTGAAAATTTAAAAGATATCTTGAGAATAGTTATCTCTAACCTATCTTTTCAAGCACATTATTGCAAATGTATGACAAATAATGCCAGCATCTATAGAAATGAAATGTTGAAGATATCCACAGAGCTATCTTCAGTGTTATCTTCATTTCTACCTATCTTTAGTGAAGATACCTCACCTCCGTGCAAAGGACCACTGATGCACCAATGAAGTGCTGGCGAGACAGCCTGCCAGCACTTCATTGGAGCATCATGCCAATCCTTCCAGGACTGTAGAGTTAAAGGACTAAGGGTGGTTGATATATGCCAAACATAGAGGAAGTTTCCACGCTCCTTATTCACCCCCTTATGGCGCACAGCATGGGAAGCGTTCAACGACCATCTATTTTATCTATTGTCTAACTCTCCAGAAAAGAAGTGATGAATGTTATAGTAACCATCTATTTCCTGTTATAAAACATTCAAATCTGTGTTAGAATCTAAACTGCTTAACTCTTCAAGTGTCACAACGTTCTTAATGCACCATGGCCCTAGGTATAAGGGTGCGAGTAACTCGCTAAGATATAATATTCACGCATGTGTTTGCAGCCTTGACAGTGCTGATATCGAAATATCTCACGAGATTAAGTAGGTACCATACTTACAAGTAGCATGACAGGCCAGAAACAAGTTTAGTGTCAGATCAGGCACTTGTAATCCCTTAATGCAGCGAGGTGCTATGGCTCATACGTACGTATCCCACAACGCTGAGCCTAAGGGCTAGAGGCTTGTTTATATTGTCAGGAAATTTAAGTCAATTACAGAGAAACTGGAATACATTGTGTCATAGTTTACTAAAAATAGCCCCATTATTAGTGGGGAATGTGTTGGCCGGACTGCATGTATGGCAGTCTGAGTGCTGTACATAATTATATCTCTCTATGTTAACTGTATTATCAACCTCTTAACTCTTTAAATGCCGCATAGTGCATTACTGCATCACGTCTATTGGTGCATCATGCCGACCGTTGGGGAGTAAATCAGGTCCATAGGTTCAACATGATGCATAAATGCAGTATTGGTGAGTTACTTGCCAAGGTCATATAGCAAAGAGTCATAGGTATATAGGTCATAAAGCAAAGAGTCATAGGTATATAGGCCATAAAGCAAAGAGTCATAGGTATATAGGCCATAAAGCAAAGAGTCATAGGTATATAGGCCATATAGCAAAGAGTCATAGGTATATAGGCCATAAAGCAAAGAGTCATAGGTATATAGCCCATATAGCAAAGAGTCATAGGTATATAGGCCATATAGCAAAGAGTCATAGGTATATAGGCCATATAGCAAAGAGTCATAGGTATATAGGCCATATAGCAAAGAGTCATAGGTATATAGCTCATATAGCAAAGAGTCATAGGTATATAGGCCATATAGCAAAGAGTCATAGGTATATAGACCATTATAGCAAAGAGTCATAGGTATATTGGCCATATAGCAAAGAGTCATAGGTATATAGGCCATATAGCAAAGAGTCATAGGTATATTGGCCATATAGCAAAGAGTCATAGGTATATAGCCCATATAGCAAAGAGTCATAGGTATATAGGCCATATAGCAAAGAGTCATAGGTATATAGACCATTATAGCAAAGAGTCATAGGTATATAGGCCATATAGCAAAGAGTCATAGGTATATAGACCATTATAGCAAAGAGTCATAGGTATATTGGCCATATAGCAAAGAGTCATAGGTATATAGCCCATATAGCAAAGAGTCATAGGTATATAGGCCATATAGCAAAGAGTCATAGGTATATAGACCATTATAGCAAAGAGTCATAGGTATATAGGCCATATAGCAAAGAGTCATAGGTATATAGGCCATATAGCAAAGAGTCATAGGTATATAGGCCATATAGCAAAGAGTCATAGGTATATAGGCCATATAGCAAAGAGTCATAGGTATATAGGCCATATAGCAAAGAGTCATAGGTATATAGGCCATATAGCAAAGAGTCTTAGGTATTAAAGTCCTTTGCTCTCATAAAGGGGCTATAAATTGCGTTGCTTTCTGATTCTGGAGGTTAAATTAAAACAGTGGTAAATTAGCACTGTTTTGAATTAACCTCCTGATTTTGACATGTATATAGAACCCTATTGTACATAAGACTAACAAATGATTTCCTAAATTCCACAATTACAGTATATAAAACATTATAGAAAAAGCTACTGAGCATAGCATAGCGTCATAGGACTAAGATATTATCAGCTGATTATTAATCTAAAATCTGTGGCAGCTGATTCTATTGGTATGCATTCTCTGGCAAACACAATGAAATACACTATACTCCCATGACATTCCTTTAAAGTTGTAAAGTTTCTGGGTTAGTGTGAAAATCATTGACATATTCTTCCCACCGCCAACACGACTATACCGTCCCTGACAAAACTCTCTAGGACAGGTTTCCGCCATGTTAAGTACTACCTGTGTGCCCTATGTATTGATGACTACTTTAACCCTTTGCGGACAGCATGATGCACAGGTTAACCATTTGAGGACAGCATGATGCACAAGTTAACTCTTTGAGGACAATATGATGCCTTAAAGTGAATGCTGATAATAATTATATTAGCATGATACGATTAATCTAGTGCTGGCCACTCAGTAGATTTGAGTATCGTGACAACTCTCTGAATCAACAGTAAAAATGATAGTGTTGATTCAATGGTGACAAAATTAATTTTGAATCAATGTTAAATTGAGAACAATATTTCAGTGTCAATACATTGCCGTATTAATCACGTGTTGAGATTGGGGGTGGTGGTTGGCAAAATTGGAATGGAATCATTGAGAAACTAAAAAAGATTGATCACGATTGCCAACACATAGTCACCAATTGTCAATGTTGATTCAATGTCGGAAAGCGGTCAAATAGCTACCCATTTAAGGGCTGACAATGCATTAATGTTTCATGCCCATTGGCCGTCATGATGCATGAATGCAGCCCAGAGCATGAGCATGGTGCCCATATTAAGCGCTGGCGTGTAGACTCACCAGCACTTCATTGGTGCATCACGACGACCAATCGGCATGATGCACTCCTGCATCAACGGCCTTTCAAGGGTTAAAAACCTACTACTTTACAGTCTAAAGAGAGCTTTTTTAGCTTCTTCTTTTCCAAAATAAGGTATTTTCCCTTCCAATCCTAACAAGTTAGGAAAATGCTATCCCTTTAAAGGTAACATATAAATTATTATAATGCATCACTCCCACTGTCTGTTATGGAGTGTTAGAGCCTTGGCATGCATTCATGCATCATGCTGACCCTATGTAGTTGATACACTCTTGAAGGCTTGGCATGATGCACAAATGCAACACTGGCTGGTGAGTGAGTGAGTGAGTAATAGATGTTTAACGCCATTTCGACAGCTAAGGTCATATTCATGGCGAGAACTACATTACACAATTTCACAGAGGAATGTGTCAGTGCACCACACACATCCGAGGGGATAGGAAAGAGGAGAAATGAGACCCTTTTAAGTGGGCTAGGGAAGCCCGAGCACTGGCTGGTAGATTCATCAGCACTGCATTGGTGCATCATGACAACAAAGCAACCTGAACCTCATCATGCATCCCTAAAAGGCCTAAGTATTAAGTTTTATCAGATTGTTTTCACAACCAGTGAATAGAATAGAATGGAATAGCAGAGTAAAGCTTCCTTTTGCACCTTCTGACACTTCTTTTGCCAGAGGGGGAATTCCAAAGCAGTTTAAAACCCTGCAGAAAGAATTCCTGACCTCAGGGTTAAAGATACGTTTGTAAACAAGCGGCCTGATTTAATTTGATACCTCGAGAAAGAGAATAAGGTACCCAGACAGAAGGGGTGGTGGAGAGACACATGGTTGACAGGGCTTTGAGATTATTTTTAAAACCATTTAACTCTTTCAAAGGCATATATGCTCACCCATACGTCATCATGACGATCAATGGGCATGATGCAGTCCTGCATCAGGGGCCCATTATATGCATTTGCCATGATGCATGAAGGCAGCCATGGCTAGTATATCAGTATCATATTGGTCAACCCCACAGCATTGATATGCAAAGGATCAATGTGATGCACCAATTCAGTGTTGGCACTAGAGAAGTCTCATCAGCTATGCATTAGTGCATCATGATAAGAAACGTACATGATCCTGGAGACACCATGAGGTCCCTAAAGGGTTTGGTACTGCAATGTAATGTGAGTACCTGCTGAGATATACGTACAGCCCATAGGACACATACTGTCAATTCTATGAAAAAAAAATAAAGAGTAGCGGGGTGGATTTTGGATTGTATGCCCGAGCCCCTAAAGTTGCCTACTGCACCATGGGCGAATCTGGTGCTAACCCACAATTTCTTACCTGGCCGGAAGTAGAATGACGTCACACTGGAGACAAACATTCACGCCGGCCCAGTTCCTCAGGGACGTCATGGGACCCAGGCCCCAACGGACACCTCTCCGCTCCACCTGGTAGATTAGACATGGACGGAGGCTGGGTGGAACCATGCTGTCACACACTTCTGACTGTTTTTAGATGAGATCTCATCTGAATCTAATTCAAATTCAGATGAGATCTGGCATATATCCTTGATCGGGGCCTCTGCCCCCGAACCCCCCGTTTTTCTTTTTTCCTCATTTTGTCTTCTTCAGAAAACCATATTCGATTGCACAACAAACCCTTTTACCTTTTCACATGTATATTTTCACATGTAGACATATGTCAGGACCCTTGGGAAGCGCAGCCTCGTACAGCGGCTAACACTCTCGCTGATGGCCAGACCCCAGGGAGCCGCGGCGGCGTCAACATTCATCTGCACAGAGGGCCCTGGTCAATTCTCCAAGCATGCACCCTTTTGCAACATGGGCAGACGCAAAAGGTCTATGTTTGGAGAATGTACCTGGCCCTCCGCGGAGACGAATATTGACGCCGTTGCGGTTCCCGGGTTGCCCGGCCAAACAGGGGTTCTGGGGCAGAGCCCCCGATCAAGAATATATGCCAGATCTCATCTGAATTTGAATTACATTCAGATGAGATCATCTGAAACTTATGGAAAAGATCAGATTTCATCTGAAAACAGTCGGAAGTGTGTGACAGCATGGTCCCACCACGTCCCTGAGGAACTGAGGCAGCGTGAATGTTTGTCTCCAGCACATGTCTTCAGCCATGTGTACCGTGCATGTGTTTGGATACCTAGGGATAATGCATATTCAAAGTAGCCATGTGGATTGGGTGGGTTGTATAAACACAGGGGAGACTGGGGACTTTTTTGACTGTCAGACCCTGTCTATACTACTAGAGGGGACTACACTGAGCATGTGGTTGAGACTAGTTTTCCACCCATGGTCTCGAGTGTGACGTCATTCTACTTCCGGCCAGGTACAAATCCCCAGAAGAAACCCAGATGCTGGGCAGACACTGGAGGAGGTGTCTCAGGCTCCATTCTCCCCTAGTATATTGTACACTGGACCGAAAGTAAACATTTGTACACGATGTGCATATAACTGTAATCTACATTTTTAGAGATTTCATTTAAATTCTGAATCGACAGAAATTTCTGAAATACTAAATCACCTGTATATTTTCATTTACTATGCCTTTCATTGTCATATGACGAAAGGCCTAGCCTATGTGAGAAAGAATGCGCATAACTTCAATTTGAGACATTTCTGAATTGACCCTGGGGACTCGACAGAATGTTATTGAATGAATTAAGATCCCCTGTAAGTTCTGAATAGAGTTTGGTTACATTTTCGGCCGAGTTTGTTGATGTTTTTTGGCCTTTTCTACAATGCTGTCTATAGTGCATGTCAGTTGTCACTTTTCCTCATGTATGCCCAAAGAAATACCCCACCATCTGATCTTTATGCATGATTTTTAGACTTTGTTTAGATCAACGAGGGGGGCGAAAATTCTCCGCGCCTCAAGCGCGGGGACGCAAATAATTTTGACTGGGGTCGAGGGGGGTGTAAAATATTTCCTGTCTCACTCCTACAGCGTTCTACCAGAATATACGTCATGCTGCTCGTTTCCGAAATGTACATAGGATTACAATAAGGTGGGGCTGGCCACTTTTATAGCGGGAAATGGCGAGATGGGTGGATCTGGTTGCACACATTCTCCTGATTGGTCGCTATGCTCCCGGCTGCTTATGCTGCTTGCAACTCCAAAAAATCCGCATTCTTATTACCGTGCACCTATCATCCCAGCGCCAAAGGCGCTGGTCCTTATAGACATTATTTTAGATTATGTATTGACCTTCAACATGCCCCCATAGAAAGGGTTCACCCTTTAAGATCCTACAATGCATGACTGCATCATGCCCATAAGTTATCATGATGCATGGATGCATGCCTTGTCTGTAAAGGACAAGGGCTGCACTCGTGCATCATGCAGACACTAGAAGATTCTAAAGAGTCTATGCTGATGCATCATGAGCACCTGGAAGCATCATGTAGCCTTTATCATATGTCAGCCCGTAGGATCGGCATGATGCACGAATGCAGGCGAGTTACCTTCCTGGCCTGCATTAGTGCATCATGCTGAAATTTCACAGGTGTATCAACACAATAGGACCAGTGCAGCCCTGCAGCAACCAGGGCTGCATTCATGTATCATGACGACCAATGGGCATGATGCATTAATGCATTAGCAGCCCTTAAGGTGTTAAAAGATTACACACCTATAAAGTGTTAAAAACAGGTAGACCCCCATGTAGGATCAGTAATTACCCCCTTGTCAACACACGGCCACGTGCTGGGCATGATAAAAAGATGCTGAGACAACAAATGAGCTTACTGAGATGAAATTGTGCACTTGTTCCTTATTTATTCAGGATTTTGTGTGTCTATTTAGTGAACCAGACCATTATGTATACATTAACATAGGCCTAGGGTATGCATATCCCACATAATATACACATTAAAAAGATATCTCAAAGACAGATCTCTGGTAATTTTGGGACAAGGACTTCACCATTCTTTTCATGGAGATTCTTTGTACCACACTTAGTCCTTTAATCTACTGCCATCTAGGGCATCATTGTACATATTACAATAATGCTTGTTTACTGTTTGACTAGGGTACCTGGTAGATGCAGCAGTTATTTCTTAAAGTGTATATGCCAGTGGGGAAAGCCGAGCCAACATTTACTAGTTGAGCAACAATGATCAACCAGTTGCCAGTGAATCAACATGGAAATCTGATTAACCACTAAAATTGATTGATTAACCACTTGTTGACGTTGATTCAATGTTGAGGTCAATTTTAGGAGGAATGGGCATTGCATATTTCTACATGAAATGAATGAACATGCCCTGGATTCCTCTCTTTGTGAATAGAGGCAAGACAGACTAGCCTGGACAAGAGTAAAAAGGATAAAATGATGGATATAATGATTTCCTCTCTAGGACATGACTTGCCTCTATCAGTATTATGATACATGTGTATTTGCATAAGATTATATTATTTGATGGCCTGGTAAGGGTCCAGAAAAATGCCCCTTGACCTTTCTAGATTTTTGACCTGTCTAGAGAAAGGGACATGGCATCAAAAAGTATAGGAATTCACAAATAGGTGTCTCCCTGCCCAATGTACATACATACTGGTAGTATTAGACCCCCATGCATGCCTACATTCCTTAGAACACAGGCGCTACTCTAATGATATAGGACTACCAAATAACGCCTCTCTCCCTACCCTACATATCACATGGTTAATTATAACACTGTATGTGCCTGAAGCTTTTAGAATCCTCATGACCCCCTCAAGGTACATGTTCCCTTGTGTCAGCATGATGTTCCAGAGTGCTAGCAAGTCTAGTTGCCAGCACTGCATTGGTGCATCATGCTGACACTTTTGGAGAGTATCAACCCTGCAGGATGCTTAATGAGATAAGATGAATCATACACTCTCAGCACCAATTGTAAATGGGCTATAAAGACCACTGTACTGGGTAGTACAGGGCAACCCACTGTAGGGTAATTGGATTTGTGTTGACAGCAACTACCACTGTTTTCCAAACATAGAAGCAATCTACTGCAAAATGCTTGTCCCGGTCTGACAGGGTATTAGGACTAAGGTTATATGGATTAAGCTTGAAGCACTTATTACATCAGCTCAATGTATGGGAATCCCTACCTCTGCTGACATCATCCCGAGCCATTCTGGGCATGCATGTACACATGTACCTCCCTGTGTACGTCTTTAGACCCCTAAAATCGACACAGTGACTTGGTCCTCTTTGGGCTGAGTTACGTGGGACATTGTCATTTTCTTAAAAGTGACAAGGGGTGCATGGTCTTTCTTAAAATCAACATAAGGACATGATCATTTCATAAAAACGACAAGATGACATGGCAATGTGTTAAAATCGACATGGGATTAGGAGTACAGGGTCACCTCCCATCAATGACCCCATGTTTACTTTAACCAGGAGCAATAGCCAGGTATCATGTAAATCCAATGGGGTTGATACACTCTCAATGGGTATAGGGGTGAGGCATCAATATATGTTCCTGGGTAGTCTCATTAGCACTGTATATTGGTCCAGTACGATGCAAATGACCATTGGTTTAAATGCATATCCTGCCTTAAGTTGATGGCTCAACAAAAGAACATGTATTAGTCTAGAGACTTACCCTTATAGGATTGCTATTCCTACCTTTGGAACCTAAGTCTAAGCTGAAGAGGACTAAGGTTAAAGACCAATAACACAACCTAGAGTCATCCCTACCTGTATCGGTAGTCCTCTCAGTATCCCAGTGTAGACATGGATGTAGTATACATTAGGATCCCCCTGTGTTGACATCCACACACCTCTAGAGACATTACATACACACCTTTAAACCTGAATATTTGTAAAGCATTACCTAGATGGGCAGGAGAGTCCATGGTAACAGCAGTAGCAGTACCCCCACAACCACCACCACCAGCAAATACTCCAGGGTCTGACATGGTGCAATAATAATAATGATAATAATGATGTAGATGTGCTCTGTGTGAAGGGTAAGGATCCTCTGGTAGCTGGTTCACGACTCCAGCAGCGGCTATATAGCATGACATGCCTAGCCCTGGGACCAATTATGTTTATAAATGGCAAACATGCAATTAACCTAGCTGCTACTGCTATACTGTATAGATAGAGAGGGAGGTAGCACACCTTGGCGCTCTAGGAATTCCTCTGTTGTGAGGGGAGGGATGATTTTACCCCTTAACCCATTAAGGGTGACTAATGCATTAATGCATCATGCCCATTGAGATGCATTGGTGCAGCCCTGGTGAGTACCTCGCCAGGGCTGCATTTATGCATTATGACAACCGTATAAGACTCACCAGCACTTCATTGGTGCATCATGACGACCAATGGGCATGATGCACTCCTGCATCAGCGGCCCTTAAAGGGTCAAATCATGGCTTGGTGCTTTAAGACACTTTTAAACAACTTTGGCCCTCAAGATGGATGGATGCAACTCGCCAGTGCTGCATTAATGCATCATGCCAGTCCTATGGCTGTTGGTGCACTCCCAACGTGTCGGCATGATGCACCAATGCAGTGCTGGCGAGTCTACAGAAGAGAATACTTGAGTTCATGAAGGGTTATAGGGTTATAACTTATAAACAGACATACAAAGTCACGTGGCTAACATACCAGAAATCCTCAGTGAAAAACTGTGAATGCCTAAATGTATATATAATAGCTTCTGCTTACCAATTACCTGTGGTCTGAGCAGTACAGGTGGAAAAATAATAATAACAACAACACTATCCAAGCACAACACAGGTGATGTACTCAGGTGTATTTCAATCTCCAGGTGTACGGTAAAGTGTGAGGCAATGGCTATGGTGATACTGTAGCTCTTATCCTCAGGAAAGGGTATTTGGAGGACTCTCAGCCCACTCTCAGGTGCTGTAGGTATAGTCCATAGTGCTGTCTCTATTTTAGCAGGAGGCATGTAGAACCACAGGTGTAATAAATAAACAGAGTTGCAAGTGATATCCTTAGAACCGAAAGGTCTCCAGGTTGGTAGGTCAATATGTGAAACAATGGTTATTGCTGACACTATAGCTCTTGTCCACAAAATAAGGTTTATGTATAATAATGCACTGTTGGGAGCTGTTGTCCATACTTCTATCTATGTTAGCAGGAGATTCTATAATTACAGGTGTAAAAGAAAAATACAAAGGTAGAGTTACAAGTGATGTCCTTCGACCTGTAAGGTCTCCAGTGAGAGGTCAAAGTGTGAATCAATGTCTATGCCATCACTCCAGCTCTTCTCCAAAGGAAAGGGTATATCAATAGGCTGTCAGGAGATGTGTTCCATGTCGATAGTCTGTATGATAGTAGAGAGAATATATAAAACTTCAGGTGAAAATGAAAAGACAAATGTCCTTCTGTGTATAAGGTCCCCTGTTAGAGGTGTATACATGAGACAAAGCCTATAGGTTGAGGCTATATGCCTATCCATAGGTTATATTGGAGGACTGTTAGGAGCTGTGGCCCCTAAGTACTAGTGTTGCTACTACAACAATAGTAGGATGATTAGTCCTGATTATAGTTGCATAATGTGTCCTGGGGTGAGTAAGTTCTCCACTGAGAACAATCTATATATGCTGACATTAAAGCTCCTACCCACAGGAAAGGGTATATTTGGAGGACCTTTAGGACCTATGCAGTGGCAATGGCAGCAGGACCTTTACAGGCATATGGAAATTCCTTAGAGGTGCCAAGTCTCCAGTGAGTGGCCAAGGCGTGTGATCAGACCGACCCTATACCTTTTATCCTCAGGTAGATCTACATTGGTAGACTGTTTTGAGCTGTGATCCATACTGGTGTCCCCATGTTTAGAAGAAAGATATAATGTCCACAAGAGGTTAGTTCAAAATAATGTATATTTAGCTCTATTTTGAATTAGGCTCCTGGTATATGATGTATGAAAAATGTCATTTTTTTGTGTGTATGGTCTCCAGGGAGAGATCCAGGTATGAGACAAAGGGTTCCTGTGATGCTCCAACTCTTATCATCCATAGGACAGTGTGTACCACTGGACTCTCATGACCTATGGTCCATACTGATCTCCAGATATAATAGCAGGATGATAAATGGCTTCAGGTATATATGAAAAATGTCCTTAGGTATGTGAGATGTCCAGTGTGAGGTCAATGTCTCAGACAAATCCAAAGATGACACTCCATATCTCATTATCAATATATATATATATATATATATATATATATATATATATATATATATATATATATATATATATATATATATATATATATATATATATATGACAGGGTATGTAGTGGAGTACTGTCCTGAGCTACAGCCTTAGCAGCAGGAGACATTCAATACAGGGGCACATATTAAATGTCCAGGTAGATACCTATACTGGAGGTGTGTCTAAAGGTGTGCATGGACAGGTGAGTGCCATGTGGGGGTATATCTCGGTGTGTAGGGACCATCCAGGTGTACTTTACCTAACTACTGATCAGCTAGGATGGTTTCATTTCCCACGCTTGGTTCATACTGTGGGTGCGCCCTCCCTCCCTCCCTCCCCAACTGTACCCCTAACCTCCCATCCGCCTTATACCCCCTCCCCTACTGTGCCCTCCACTACCCTTATGTATGGTTATTTTTTAACCATTTTAAGGTCATATTGTCCTGTTATGCATAATAATCATTTTATGCCATGATGCATTAACACAGCCGTGATGGGTAACTCACCAGGGAGTGGGTACACGTATATATATGATTTCCTGTACTTGGTTCTTTCTAGTCATGATACACTATCCTAACAGTTAATTTGATATAGGTACATAGTATAAATGTGCATATGAATGGGTAAAATTCGACATTTGCGACTCGGCACTTTTAAAAATTGAAACTCACGACATGGCACTTTTAAAAATCGACAGATACGGGAGGAGACAGCAAATTGCATTAGATAAAAAACGGGAACACAACACCTTTTGTTAAAATCGACATGCCGACACAGCCAAAATCCTCGGCACTCATTTAGGGGCACATACATATGGGGGCATGTATAGACCTAGTGTTAAGGACCCTGGAGGAAGTAGTCCATCAGTGAGACATGACTAATATACTATGGTACATGTAAACTTGGGTGCTCAAAGTTTCAGGATGTCAAGCCTTCACCTTTTTATGTATATGTCAATGTACTGGGAACCTTTGAAATTGTCAGTGTCCATCATTTCCTGCGTCACGACAATCACCTTTTAAAAGCCCTCCGTCACATGCGTCAATTTTTACCGATGTGTAGGTACAATAATGGGTGAATAATTTTCAGGGAATTATTTGATTGGTCTCGAATTTTTAAGGCCAGTGTCCATGAAGGTGTGCAAACTTAAAAACTCAAATGGGAAAGTTCCATTCTCTGATGGTCATGATAATAGCATGGTGATTAAATCCAATTGCAATCGTGAATGAGTCTCAGGTATATCATAAATGCTCTGATGCATCATAGATCCAGATGTAAGCCGGGGAACACAACAACTGACTGACTCTCAGGTGAAAATCCTGAGACAAGAGTATATGATTATGTGTGGATGATAGAAACTAATGTCAACCCCCTTGAAATGTTTCTAATGTCAAAAACCTTGAAAAGGTTCTAATGGCAAACCCCTTGGCAAGCCCTAAATTCAAGCTTTCTAAATTTAACAATATACCGTTCCAACAACAGCAAAACATCCTCGAAATCTGGGAATCATGGTGGAGGGGGAAGGGTACCCTTGGCAACATATTGCCCAAGAAATTAGGTCCACATAACATTGAATGGGGAGTAGATATGAAAAGACCAGTAGGTAAAAAACGAAAGAACATAGAAAGTGTCCTATGTATGTCTATGTACCTGTAAGGATGTACCTACCTGTACAATAGTAATACAGGTGTGTGTATATAAGCCAGGTGAGTATGGTGTGATGTATATCCCTCCCTGACCTGTCCACCACTACAGTCAGAATGCCCCAGTCAGGGTTGATCCCCCTGCTCCTGAAGGTTGTTGCATATAAGTTAAAGAGAACACTAAGTAGGTACATTCTCATGTTAAAAAGTCATCATTCAACTTGTACTCAACACATTAGATTGAAACGCCACTTGCCTTGTTTAAAAATAGTGTAAATTGCACAACCATGCAGACACCTTGCTGTGTGCCTCTCTTTTTTGTAGCTATCTTCATTGAAACATACTTGTACCTGACTGACATCAACACTTCTGTGCAACATGAAAAAAGTCAGGACTTAAAAGAAAGCGATTTCTGCAGGAGAGGCACTTCAGTGGCGGATCCAGGATTTGAAAAAGGAGGGGGCGCGGCCCAAAAGGAGGGGGCGCATCCCCGACTTTTGAGCCAATTTTGGAGTGCAATATAGGCAAATAAAAGGTACTGGGAAAAAGGAGGGGGCGCATGCCCCCACGCACCCGTCTAATTCCGCCGCTGCACTTCTGAGGCAAAACTACCTTTACCTCTTTGTGCAACACCCTCCTGATATATACAACTGGTGGACAGTGGCGGGGAGAGGGTTTTATATAGCCTTTGAATGATCACATCATGTCTTAAGGTTTATTGTAGGGCTGTCATGATGCACCAATGCAATACCAGCATGTATACTCTCCAGCACTGCACTGATGCATCACTGGTATTAACCCTGACAGGGCTGCATGATGCATAGAACACACTATGTGTCACTTGATGGGTTAAGGGTCTCACAATGTCTCATGCACTCTCAGGGGGTAGCATGAATTGAAACATTGGCCCTTATGATGCATCAATGTATTCTCAGTTTGCATACTTGGTGCAAGAAACGGCTTCATTCATGAATCATGCAGGGTCACGTGAGGTCCATACACTCCCGGAGGGTCAGCATGATGCACCAATGCAGTGCTGGCGAGTAGGCTTACCAGCACTGCATTGGTGCATCATGCCGACCAAGGAGCATCATATTGCCCTTAAAGGGTTTTTATAAACTACCAGACTGCAGCCCTATTATCTGGGGTTCACAGGTACGCCCTATTTAACCTGCCCCGTGCCCCTTCTCTCATCCACCCAGGGATGGTTCTCCCCTGGGGACAACCCCCCGTATGTCTGCCCACTGTTAATGTATTAGCCGTTAACTCAAAGTTGTATTCTATAAATCTGAATCGTGAACGGGGTGGGGAGAAACAGAGGGGAAATGGGGTAGAAAGAAAGGGCTGAGAAAGGTGAAAGAATAACTATTGAAGAGAGGCGAGGAAGGTGATAATATAGCGAGAGACGAGGGTAGTAATATAGCATACAGGCGAGGTGATATGCATGAGACAGATTTAGAATGAAAGGGGAGAGAGAAATTTGATAGTAACAGAGAATGGAGTAAGTAGGAGGGTGAGGAGAGAGCGAGGGGAGAGAATGAAGAAGGAGAAGGTAGAGAAAAAGGGAAAGTGAAAAAAAAAGAGAACAGAGGAGTTGACAATGGAGAGAAACGAGAAAAAGAGGACATGTAATTGTAAAATGAAGAGAATGGAAGGGGAAAGAGATCAAATGAAAGGAGCCAGACAGGAAAGTGGTAGCAACAATTGTAGAGAGAGAAAAGTCTAAGTCTAGGTCTATTATTGCGATGGGATAAAGTAGCTCCAATTCAGAATTCACAGTTTGCTAAAGCGCCTCTATACAAGGCCAAATCTCTAACTAGAGCTAATAATCACCACGGATTGGTTGTATTCCCATTCGTCTCAGCAGGGATCCACCTGTCCCGTCCTTTAAAGGCCACTGATGCAGGAGTGCATCATGCCCATTGGTTGTCATGATGCACCAATGATGTGCTGGTGAGCAATGTCGCCAGCACTTCATCGGTGCATCATGACGACAAAGAAACATGGACCCAGAGGCATTTCATTCAGTTCTTAAAGGGTTAAAATTCCACATATGGGTCGATAGGCCCTTTCAATCCAAAAAGGTCTTCTTTAAATAGACAACAGTCTTATCTATGAAGGATCTTCTGCAGATAAAACCAAAATGGCGGCCTGATTGACCCCAGCGTTCAGTTTGACCATGCAGGGGTTTCGAAGCAGACAACATTCCACACAATCCAATTCCGAGCTGTTCAGTTTTAATAAAAAAAAAAAAACTTGCAGGGGTGTTGGAACAGGGTTGGGAGGGGCATGGTCCCCTAATCTTATACCAAGGTGTGGGGAGACTATGTTTTGCCCCCCCCCCCAAAAAAAAAAAAAAAATAATAATAATAATAATAATAATAATAATAATAATAATAATAATAATAATAATAATAATGATGATGATGATGATGATGATGATGATGATGATGATGATGATGATGATGATGACGACGACGACGACGACGACGACGACGACGACGACGACGACAACAACAACAACAACAACAACAACAACAACAACAATAATAATAATAATAATAATAATAATAATAATAATAATAATAATAAGTATATAGGAATGACGAATTTTGTGTATCGAATGTTTGTATTGACATCGAGAGCCGGTCATATTTCCCTCGAGTGAGTTATACGATCGAGAGGGAAATGTGACCGGCTCGAGATGTCAATACAAACATTCGATACACAAAATTTGTCATTCCTATATTTATTTTTACATGTTTAGGCACAGGGAAGCGATGAAATCAAACAAAAACTCACTGTTTAATTGAACTTTTGGGGCAGGTCCCGCCATCTTGGTTATTTACTTCTGGTTAGGACTACTCCGCAGAAAAAGTAGTGTCAGTATTTGATCATAAAAAATCAATGGATTCTTATTTATATCAAAGAAAATGGAGAAAATTAGCACGCATTACTCGTCTATATATAAGAATCCATTGATTTTTCAAAACGGTCCGAAATTTTCGGCGTCTTTCTTGTACGACGAGCAGTTGACCTATATCTACATCCGGGACACTGACACACTTTCGCCGGACAAGGAGGCGGGTGGGAAAGCCGGACCGCGACTCGCGTACTTTGGGAAAATCAATGGATTCTTATTTATATCGAAGAAAATGGAGAAAATTAGCACGCATTCCTTGTCTATGGATCGAATACTTCTTGGGATTTTAATATTATAACATGTCATGGCTGGATTCCATACGAAAAGTGACTGTAAACACGGCGGTACCTCTCCCGGCAAGGAACAAAAACAATGGCTTCGCGCAGAGCGGACCCGGGCCGTATCGCTTGGTTTTACAAAATGTATTCTCCTGGCTATAATCTTTGGATTTCAGGTAAGAAATTAATACAAAATGGCTAACAATGTTTTCCTGTGAATAACTCCACCAGGCTCCATTGAAATCTATGCTAAAGAGGTCTGCAAACATCAGGTATGTGGGAAAAAAAAATTCAAATGCTGGATATAGATTCCTGCGCCGAGTGATGAGGCCGGAAGGAGGGGTAATACAGTCGAAATGTCAAATAACTTTTTGGCAAATACGAACCCATATATCGTAAATAATCACAATATGCTTTACCGTGCGTTAGTCTATGGGAGTCCAGAATCTTACTAAACATGTAAAAATAATAATAATAATTGAATCACCAATTGAATTACCCGTATGGTAAAAACCCTGCACACGATCCAAACCTACCTATAAGCCACACCCTCACTTTGGGAGAAGCCTATAAGCCAAACCTAGAGATTCAAAATAAAAGGGTCTTAACTCTTACAGTAGGGGTGCAGTGATTATACATTTTGTTAGTTGTCACAGCTTGGGTTCCCTACATGACCCAGTAGGTCATGGATGTGCCGCTATGGGTTGATGGTGTCCCATTGATGTGCAGCGAATACCATAACCCTTTAAAGACCACACAGTGCATTAATGCATCATGCCCACTGGTTGTCATGATACATGAAAGCAAGCCTGGTGGGTCTATTTACCAGGGATGCATTAATGCATTATGGGCATGCTTTGGAAGTGTAACAATCTGCTCACCAGGCAAACCCCAATGTTGCATCAATGCATCATGACGACTGATGAATATGATGCATTGATTAAGTGCTGCTAATGCATAAATGCATCTTTCCCTTTTTGTCATCATGATGCATGAATGCAGCCCTGGTGACTAACTTGCCAGGGCTACGTTAATGCATCATGCTACGGGACTGTATCAGCCCCGTAGAGTCGGCATGATGCTCCAATGAAGTGCTGTCAAGTAGTCTCGCCAGCACTATATTGGTGCATCATGACGACCAATGGGCATGATGCACTCCTGCATTGGCGGCCCTTAGAGGGTTAATGCACTACATGGCTTATAAAGAGTTAGTTATATATCAATTGTATATTTATATAGGCAGACATCGTGGGAATTCATGGTCGATATCACACGAAATCAGAACCAAAATTAATGGGTGATTTATTTCGTTTTTCTCAGTTGTAGTGAGGAAGTACTGTTATAAAGGAAATCACATTACCACTGCACCCTTTGGTATTTGTTCATTCTGTGGTTATATATAATACATAATTTTTACAATGCAACAGCCACAGGTGACTTACTTTTTTTCAGAACATTTTTTCTTTTCATTTTAGACCAAAGCAGACAAATTCATGAGAACCAGTCATGGCTGTAGTACATATATATATATATATATATATATATATATATATATATATATATATATATATATATATATATATATATATATATATATATATATATATCATTACATATACATGTAATACAGTGTAATTCAAATATGACACATTGATGCTCTCCTTTTTTTCTTCTTCTTCAAAAGTACCTCTATTAGACTCTATATATTTTAAAGTGTGTATATAGGCATTAACTTTTTTTTAAGCAGTACATATCTGGTTTTCTGTCACGTTTTGCGCATATTAGTGGTAAGAATCCATCCACCTTATGCATATACAGTCATGTCTTTATAAACTGAACCTCCGTTTCAGATAAATTTTGGCTGATTCCTGAATCGGCTGGTTCCCTGAACCATGATTATAATAGAACTCAATGGCTATCAGCAAATCTGTAAGGACTGATTGGTGGCTGATAAGTGAGTCAACTGGCTTATTGAAGACCGGTATATTGAGACTTGACTGTAGTATTAGTAATGTTTCCCATGTATAATGCGGGGCTTTAGTTCTTTGTGGATCTGCAAGGAGGACACCAAGAACTCCCCCTAACTCAAAAAAAAAAAGAATGAAATAGGTTGGTCCAAGGGGGTGCAGGGGGCCCTAGCTACATATAGCTTTTTGAATTTTAAAAAAAAAAGAAGTTATGATTTTTTTTTGATTTTTTTTGACAGTATTATTCAGCTCTAGGTGCGCCTTATACGCGAGAGATTACGGTAGTATTGGTTCTATTGCCTGTCCTGCTCATCACAACTACCGTAATCTCCCGGGTATAAGGTGCACCCCGCCTATAACGCACACCTAGAGTTTAGAGATTTGACCAGAAAAATAAAAGATTCATAACTTTTGTTCTACTGAATGGATTTTGGAAATTCAAAAACCTATGTGTTGCATGAACCCCCCCCCCCCGAGCCCCCTGTACCCCATATTCAGCTGATTCAGATATATGGGAGTGTAAGATATCAAAATGAAGGTCTTGATCTCCCCCTTGCGGATCCAGAAAGAACTCAAACCTCTCGTATAAGACGCGCCTTATACACGGGAGATTACGGTAGTGCCTCGTCGGTTGTAGCTGGTGGCGCCATCTGTAATTTGGCAAACAGACTGCCCTTTGGTTACTCCAACCCAGTAAACACAGACATGTGTATGAACCTAAATGACCATGGTCTCTAGGTATCAACTACGTAGATGTCCTACATAGAATCACCTGAAAACCTTATGTCCTGAATATGTTCCAGAACATTTAGAACAATTTCATGTGATTTCCCCTGCAAGGAAGTATCAAAGAGACCTCTTGATGCATCTAATCCAATTACATTATAAAACGTAAAATTACATTAGGGTTGAATCTACCTTTTTTAATGAGAAAAATGGAAAAGACATTTTCAAAACTCATGACACCAGGATTTGAACCCATGCTGTGATTATGTTTGAATATGAAGGCAGGAATTGAACCTATGTGGCCACCAATCTAACCAAGGGGCTGATAGTGATAGTAGGAGGCACATGTTTGGCAAGTCAGTAAGACTTCTTTTGCTACCATTGATGTCTCAACAAGAAGATTCTTAAGTCCTAAGAAATAAATCTGAAGAGAGGTATACATACAAATTTTAGCTACGTTGTACCATGTTAAACCATGTAAAATTCAATCTAAACAGTCATCCAGCATAACCAAGACATAACATCTTTAGTTGTTTAAACATTTAATATCTATCAATTTGCTACGTTTGATAAAGTTTTTTTGTTTACTGGGAAGGTAGTGATCATTTACTTAACTACAGGGGAGATAATGGGTTAAAGGGGGAGGGGGCAAAATTCCTTTGAATGCTTTGCGGGGGGGGGGGGGAGGGCAATCGTGTTTTTTTTTCAAACCCTCTGAGGGGGTAAAATAATTTACCTGTTTTTATCAAAAGATCCCGCACATCACTATAGGCCCCTACTAGTAGGTTAAAAGGGCGTGTTTGCACTTTTGAATTTTGACCCTCAATGTCGAGGGGTGTGCAAAGTTTAATTTGACTAATACAGAATATAAAAGAATGGTCCTATCTTCACTTCTTTCGATTGATCTGAAAAATTCTTTTACCATTAGAAAGCTGAGACCTTGGCAGGCCATTCTGGCCTGTGTACCAAGACCCTACGCCGGCCATTGATTTTCTATGTTGGCCAAAGCCGGTGTGCATTCACCATTTCAGCAACAGTTCTTCAGCCCTCACCCCCTGTAGTATCCTCATAAGGCGGATAATGTAAAGGTGGAATGTAATTCAAAGGTGGGCGACTCCTTTGGTCTTTTGCACGGACGGTAAGGCCAAAAAAAAAGCTGTGTTTCCGGTAACATGGTCCAAAAAGTTCAGGTTGGTAGGTCAGACTTTTTTTTGGGGGGAGGGGAGGGGGGGGGTCCAAGGTCTCATGTGTAGTCATACTTTGCTGGGTTTTCACTGGTGGATGTTCATTTCCTGCACGGGATATTAGAAAACCATTGGAAAATAAGTGCATACATGTCAAATGACAACTTTGGAACAGAATCTTCGACAATTTTGAAAGATTTTGAAAAAATCTTTAACAATTTTGAAAAAAAGAAATCTTTAAAAAAGAATTAGGAAAATTTTGAAAAAAAATCTTCAAAAAATTCTGTGGTCGGCCCTCTTTAGCTGAGGTCGGTCAGGTGACCGGAAACATCTTCATTTTCCTTTGGACATGGCACTGACTTATCTTTACCATTTGAAGTTATCTTCACCATTGGCGCAAAAAACCACAGCTGTGTGAATCTCCCCTAACCCTATAATGCAGGAGTGCATCATGCCCATTGGTCGGCATGATGCACCAATGAAGTGCTAGTGAGTCTGCCGCTGAGCACTTCATTGAAGCATCATACCGACCCTCCAGGAGTGTATTAACCCCATTGGGTTGGCATGATGCTTGAATGAAGCTGTCGCGAGTTACTTGCCACGGCTGCATTCATGCATCATGGTGACCAATGGGCATTATTCATTATAGAGGCCCTTAAGGAGGTAGCACAGAAAATGCGTTGATGAAGTAATTAAAAACTCATGAAGAAAGGTTCTGGAGTATATATCCCACAAGCTTTATTAGGGTATCGTTGTTGGCTCATAGGCATCCAAATCACATTCTAGAATACTGAAAATTAAGGCTGGTTTGCAAATAAAGCGATTGAGTGAGTGATTGAGTGAGTGAGTGAGTGAGTGAGTGAGTGAGTGAGTAGGTGAGCAATAGATGTTCAACGCCATTTCGACAGCTAAGGTCATATTCATGGCGAGAACTACATTACAAGATTTCATAGAAAAATGTGTTGGTGCCTGCGCATTTGTGCACCAAACACATCTGAGGGGATAGAAAAGAGGAGATATAGACATTTTTAAGTAGGTTAGGGAAGCCCAATAGGATAAAGGGTGAATAGACCCTCTTAAGTGGGCTATAGGGAAGCCCAATAAAGCGATTGTAATGATTCTACACAAAATGATATTGAAGCAGTGATAAACATAAGTAAGGTACAATATGTAGATATAGATCAGGTTTTTGCAAAGGATATGGCAAAATCATACATTTAAAACAGAATACTCAGCAAGCCATTATGTTTACATAACCCCATCATTTTTTGGGCATTTTCAAGTACAATCAAGTATTGCATAAATGAGATGAAATGAACACGTGAAATAAAATCATGGTCTATTACAAATATTCTTGGTTATACAAAGCAATTTGGATATACAATCCTAACACTCTTTTTGAATTCGTAGATATTGTTGATGATAGTATATTCTGGTTTTAACTGATTCCATCTTATTATGGCTCTATAATAAGCACTACGTAATACAATTGGCCTTAGGCTATGTGGAACTATCAATCTTTTACCCTGATGATATCGTGTAGCAATATTCCTTCTATCTACTAAATTTACATTCTGGGCTAACATGAAGCCGTAAGATAACATGTGTAGGTCTCGTCTGATATAAAGTTCTGAGCAATTGCTCCGATCTTGTATCTGTTTAGTAGTCATTATAGGATATTCTTCTAACTTTACTTTATATACCATCCTTAAGACTCTGTTCTGTAACATTTGTAGATCTCTATTTTCTCCTCTATAGTCTCTATCCCATATGTAGTCACAATAATCAAATATGGGTAGTATCATGGATTTGAATACAGTCAATGAAGCATTTTCATCTAATAAGGCTCTTACTCTACCCAATTGGAAAATTCTGTGTCTAATATTACGCATAGTATTTTCTCTATGTTTTACAAATTTCATCTCAGAGTCCAATCTTAGACCCAGATATGTAAAGCTGTACACATTTTCAAGGATCATATTATTCATTAAAAATTGAGGTCTATCATTGGGGTTAGTGTTGAAAGACATCCATTTGATTTTTTGTACATTAATGGTAAGGGTATTATTTAGGCACCATGATACAATCTTCTGAATAACTTGGTTCATTTTATACGGTGAGTCCACTGATACAACAGCGTCATCTGCGTATAATGTAGTATTACAGTCTATAGTTTAACTAGAGAATTAACATATATGGAAAATAATACTGGGCCCAAAACTGAGCCCTGAGGAACCCCAAATGTAATGGGTTTCAATGATGAAACAATATCATTAGCTAAAGTACACTGTAGTCGGTTTGTTAGATAATTTTTGATAAATTCACATGTTCTGTTACAGAGTCCTAGAGCTTGTAATTTTTGCAATAATTTAGGGTGAGAGACTGTATCAAAAGCTTTTTTGAAATCAATATATAGACAATAAGTTATCAATGATTGTTTTAAGATGTTCAGTGATAGCTGACTGCGTAGAATGTCCTTTCCTATAGCCATGTTGCGTTGGGCACAAAAGGTTTTGTCTCTCCATATAGATTTGTAGCCTTTTACAAACAATTTTTTCAAGTAGTTTTCCTGTGATAGGTAATAGACTAATAGGTCTCAAATCCTCAACATTCATAGAATTAGCTTTTTTGGGTAGGGGTATAATGGTAGCTATTTTCCAGTCATCAGGGAAAATGGCAGAGGCCAGACACTTATTATACAAAGACCTGAAGATATCTGGAATAGCAAACATGGAGTCCTTAATAACAAAAGATTTACAATGCAATAAAGCTGATGGCTTCTTTATATCAATTGATTTGACTAATTTAATAAAGTCTACATAGGACAGTTTGTAGAGAAGGTTGGTATCTGCCTCTATAGTACCATACGATGTGTTCATGTTATCATTACCATCGCCCGGTGGAAGTGCACTAGCTAGTTTTTCTCCTACCCCAGTAAAGAAACTATTTATATATTCCGCACAATTTTCAGGAGGAATTACCAAATTTGTTGTGTTATTCCTAAGTTTAATTAGAGAGGCACATGTCTTATTTGGTAGTAATTTTTTGATAGCTTCCCAGTATTTTACCGGGTCATTTTTCCTATATTCCAATAGATCAATCATCTCTTTTTTCTTATTGTTGAAAATTTCAGCCTGGACTCTGTGTTTATAAAAATTGGCTATTCTCCAATCATTTTCATTCATTGTGTTTTTTGCAGTCCTATATAGACTATCTCTAACTTTCATCAAGTCTAGTATATCTTCAGTCAGTCATTGTGGGGTATATTCAGGTATAACAATCGTTCTAGCAGGGCACATACCATCCAGAATAGTATTTATTACCCTGAAAATACCTTTCCATACCTCGTTTGGACTCTCTTGTATTAATATCTCATTCCAGTTGTAGTGTACTAGGGCATTTTTTAGGGTCAGGAAATCATAGTTTCTGTATGATCTAGCTTTTACCCTCTTCTTTCTTATTTTATGTCGCTCACATTTAATTACTAGGTATTTAGGAGTGTGGTCCGAGATATAGTAATCTAAAGCACCATAATTAGAGGCATTATGAACATTGGTATAAATATGATCTAACAGTGTGCCTGATCTTGGACAAGTAACCACATTAATTAATTGGAAAAGATTATTTTCGGTACAAAAATCATCAACAGAGGAGTCATTAACATCTTTTTTGTTGAACAGATTAACGTTGAAATCACCCATAATAATTAATTTCCTATTTCTTGTTACAGTATTTTTCAATTCGCCAAGTTTGGTATATATTGCTTTCAGGTCATTACTGTCTGGTGGTCTATAACACACAAACACTTTGTATTTAACGACACTGACCTCAATATCTACACATAATATTTCATAGTTCTTGGTTATAAAGGATGAGTTCAAATCAGGACATGCAATAAAGTGTTCTCTCAGGTATAACATTAAGCCACCCGCTGACTTTTCTCTAAAAGGAAATCTATCTAGGCGTACATATTGATAGCCTGGTACATGCAGATCTGCGTCCAATACAGAGGGGAAAAGCCATGTCTCCACAATTCCAGTTATATCCACCCCTTCTATTAATTTAAACACATCAGTTCTTTTTTTATACATTGATCTAGTGTTGGTACATATTATTTTCAGCCCCTTCATAGGGGTTAGTTCATGTAAGTAAATCATTCAATATAGGCAGACTTCTCGAAGTAAATGTGGGTGAAAGTGAAGGTGAGAAAGGAATGATACCTAATATGAAAAAGCATATACATTGGTTTGCAAGCATGGCAGTCATCATAGAAATGGGTTGGCTGGCGCCCTCCTGTCATATTCTCTTTACCTTTATCTTCCCGGTACAATTTAACATGAGATATGTATATTCCCAGCATTAAAGGATAGTTTTGTATAGCCAAATACATTTAATAATACAAAGTACTGTTCATTACACCTTCAGAATTAGGATTGGCTATTCATCCACAGCACTCAGGCTCCATCTATCATACACACCTGATTTATCACTAGGATAGGAATAAATACAGGACATATGTTTTCTTTGTTTTGGAGCAGAAATATTCCATATGATCATAAGATATTTTAGCACATGGTTTAGAATGTTGTCTAGATGGTGATTGAAGAGAAACCCCAAATTTTATACTTTGATAGCGGTACATGGTCACTTTAATCTTCAGGCTGACTATAAATTGTAGTATGTTCATTTATGGATCATGCTGATCATATAAGGTTGAATTTTCATTTCATGCATCATGCTGGCCATATAAGGTTAAATATTCATTTCATACTTCATGCTGACCATATTAGGCTAGATATTCATTTCATGCTTCATGCTGACCGTATTAGGCTAAATATTCATTTCATGCTTCATGCTGACCATATTAGGTTAAATATTCATATAATGCTGACCATATAAGGTTAAATATTTATGTCATGCATCATGCTGGCCACATAAGGTTAAATATTCATGTCATGCGTCATGCTGACCATATAAGGTTAAATATTCATGTCATGCATCATGCTGGCCACATAAGGTTAAATATTCATGTCATGCATCATGCTGATCATATAAGGTTAAATATTCACATCATGCTGACCATATAAGGTTAAGTATTCATGTCATGCATCATGCTGGCCACATAAGGTTAAATATTCAGGTTTAGTACACCTTCAGAATTAGGACTGACTATTCATCCACAGCACACAGGCTCCCTCTATAGGAAATCAGCCACACCTGATTTATTACTAGGATAGGACTAAATACAGGACAATAGGTTTGCTTTTTTTGAGCAGAAATATCTCATATAATCATTAGATATTTTAGCACATGATTTAGAATGTTGTCTAGATGGTGATTGAAGAGAAACCCCAAATTTCATACTTTTGTAAGGGTTTGTGGCCTTACGGACCTGGAGGGTTCGGGTCTTACGATTCGGAAAGAAAGAGTAAGACAGTATTTCAAGTGTATGCCAACGGTTAGTTTTATTACTTAGTGCACACTCACGGCTGCCGAATGGTATAGAAGAGGCAGCTAATATTGATGGATAATGGTCTACATGGTGCGGAGGCCAGAAGGGCCTCTGACGTAGCGGCTGAGCCCTGGGCTTTATATAAGGACCCAGGTGTTCGTCGTCAGATGTCCCCACAGACCCGGATCGGTGCTGCCACCTATCCGGAACCTGAGGAACGTCCGACGACTCGACTCACCCGCCACGTCAGACGGTACCCAACTCTATGGTTTAACAATGCGTACCTCTACACCTTGATAGCGGTACATGGTCACTTTAATCTTCATGCTGACTATAATTATAGGATGTTCATTTATGGATCATGCTGATCATATAAGGTTAAATTTTGTTTTCATGCATCATGCTGGCCATATAAGGTTAGAAATTCATTTCATGCTTCATACTGGCCATATTATAGCTTTAATTATGCATTGACGTTTGTTAAGCGTGTACTTGTATATCATGTTGGCCGTACAGGGGTAATTATTCATCGAAATATCACTAGGCTGTACAAGGGTAATTGTAAATTAAAACATCACACTGATATGCATACATGGTTAAGGGTGCATGTATGCATCATGCTGGAAATGCAAGAAAAGCCCCATCATGTCAGCCAGAGCATGATACATCAATATATCCTAGTCTTTTTCCCCTGTACTTTTCAGCACTGCCTTTTTAAAATGATTATAGTCTGTTTCTCAGGTACTTTTCAGCAATGCATTTTCACTATATAGCATAGCTTATTTCTCTCGTACTTATAGCAATGTAATTTTACAATGTATATTTCTCTGGTACTTTTCAGCAATGTATTTTTACAATTATCATAGCCAATTTCTGTTGTACATTTCAGTTATTATATGAATTTTCAAACTATGGCAATATGCATAGAAATGTCCAGCAATGCTTTATTTGGTATAGGGCCTAAATCATGGGTGTTTCATCTGCTACATCAGCTATATATCCACTCAAGCCAAAATGTTGAAAAAACAAAGTTACTCATTTGTATTGTACTGCAACAGAACTTATCTAGCCTTTAACCCATTGAGGGCCGCTGATGCATTAGTGCATCATGTCCATTGGTCGTCATGATGCACTAATGAAGTGCTGGCGTGACTACTAACCAACACTTCATTGGAGCATCATGCCCACCCTCCGGGAGTATATGTACCAACCCCGTAAGGTCGGCATGATGCTCCAATAAAGTGGGGGCGAGCAGTCTCACCAGCACTTCATTGGTGCATCATGACGATCAATGGGCATGATGCATTGATGCATCAGCAGCCTTTAAAGGGTTAATGGGGTCATTCATAATTGATGTCATCCTATGTTTTTTGTCTTATCAGTCATGGTTTTATGTTTTCACAATAGGAATGCAGAGGACTATGTAACCCCCTTGATTGACGTCAACTGTGGTCCGCCCCTAAAATCAATCACAGAACACCCCCTCCCTTCCCCAACGGGGGGAGGATGTTGCGAAAGGATATGAATTGAGTTCTGCCAGAGGTGCCATTCCCAAAACGGATGACTTCAAGGAATCAATTCTCTCGTGTGTTGCCAAAAAGTAATTGGTCATAGAAGTGGCACAGGAGTGCTCCTGAATTGGTCAATACTTCCTAAGTAAGAACTCATTCCCAGCTAGTTCCCTGGCCTACCTACCATGGGAAGTGTTCCCCCAACTTTTTTCAACACAGTTTGATTCAGAGAAAGTCAATTCAATCACAGTATAAGGTGGGATGTGGCTTCTCAGGGTGTAGAATATTGAGGAATAGGGAGATGAGTTAGCTAAAGTGAGAATCCAAATCCCAATCTCTTGCAGATGATTGACATATTCTTGCCTCAATGTGTGCGACATAATGTCACACGAATTTTCCATATATCTCCAAACAATAATTATATCTTGTTGACAATGCTTGATCCTCGCGCATGGTAATGGACAGATAGTAGACTACCCTATTGGCAACAAAAATGTACTCTTAACGTTTGAGAACACTTGGAAAAAAGGTTTAGGTTAAAAACGTTTGTATATAAAATGATTTCTATCATGTTCAAAAAGATATTTTGAAATGTAAAACTTTTGATTTTCAACGTTTTTAAATCAGTGAATAAAAACCTTCTCTTTTTTTCACTTTTGAACAAAACATAGGGGAAACTTGGGAACCCAAAAGGAACTTTTTTCCTACATTTTTCAGCCAAGTGGCTGAACATCAGGGTAAAACATACACACTATCTTTTTTTTTTCAAACAGACGACAAATGTAGTGTCAGTAGATAACATTACAGCTAAAGCCTGGGATCCACCACTCCGACAAAAGCGGCATTTTTGTAGCATGTCTTGAAACGGAGAGATAGTGGCAGCAGCAGATTAACTACTCCGACAAACACAGAGTGGTCTGCAGGCGAGGTACAACAGGATTCGCAAATATCAACAACTTTTGATATCTGCAACAGCTGCCAGACGCCCTGTCGGACGTCGGCAAATGCAATGAAAAACTGAGTAGTGGACCCCAGTCTTAATTCCTCGGAGATGCATCTTTTCCAACTAGATTCTAGAAATCGCTTCTTTTCTCTTGTGGTTCTGTAAGTCTTCTGGCTCTGGAACTAGGAAGTTACATCTGGGCTCTTGTTGAATTTTTCTCACTGTCTCGGCGAGACATGTTACACATTAGTCGGCAGAAGCCTCATATCTACACTCGTTTCCTCTTTTGACAGCTGGAATATGATTGAAATAACCTTCAATATACAACTCAACTAAAGATAGATACCAAGAACTACTCATCATTAAGAGAGCATTGTTGCTAGGATACAAAGATGTGCTACCTTCATCTTTGATGTTATTTCCTTATACACATCAGACACAAACACAAATCTGTTCTGCCATTCAGTGCATGTTTTAATATGATGTTTTCCATTTGTCGACAACATTGCTCAATTCCGTACTATTCAAAGTTTTATTTCAAAACATTCTGACTCTACTCACCTTCCTTTTGATTGTTCCAGTATAATCACGCCACGGGAACAGTCCTAGTTTACAGTACCTCTCCGTGCAGGTAGTGAATTGGGGCTGGATGCAGAAATGGGAAAAAGGAAATGTTAGGATATAAAATTGGGCGTTGTGCATTTAAGCCCAGAAGGCTCAGTATAGGAATATTACCAGAAATATTGACCTAAAGTGTGACTCCCAATCTTATAGGCGAAGTTTTATGGTAGTAGCTTTTCTTTTAATTTTGAATATCCATTCATTAGAAAAAAAGTTATACCATTTTATTTTATTTTACTCTCTCTCTCTCTCTCTCTCTCTCTCTCTCTCTCTCTCTCTCTCTCTCTCTCATCTGATGATATTGTAGAGGTTGGTGAAAACGTTCTGGAGAAACCAGGACTTGAACCCGGGCCCTCCAACTTCAAAGTGGCTGCTCTACCTCTGAGCTACTTCTGAGCCTGGCATTCTCACCTTCCAACCACACCTGGATCGGTATGATACACACTAGGGGGCAGTGATTACCCAGAGACTGTCCCCTGGGGGTCAGTCAACCGAGTACAGGGAATTACTGCCCCTACAATATTGACTTTTTTAAACCGGAAGTCAAGCATCTCACATTTAGACACTGGGGGTGTGTCATCTAGGAATATGGAAGAAAAAATCTCAACCGGAGTTGAGTCTAGGGAGAACTGGATTTGAGCAAAATTGCACCTGGAACCATTCCTCTGTTTACAAAAGGTATAATGGTGCTTTTGCTTTATCTTTTTTCCCCATTAGTTTGTGTCAGATGGACACAATAACATCTTGTTCATCCATCTGCATGTGTTTTTTTAAACTTTATTTGGACACTTTGAATGAAAATTGAGATTGGAAATTGGATGACTGACATTTTGAAAACTCAGGAGGGACCCTGAGCCAATAATAGTTGCGTATTTAAGATGCCTAATAGACTAGCTCAAACCTGACCTCTATATACTGTAATCGCTTGTGTATAAGGCCACACTAAAAAAGTCTGTTTCTGGTTGAGATGACGGGTCAGTGTGAGAGATGCTGATGAAAAGCTTTTTTCAGCCCCTGGCAGGAATTTTTTTATTTTTTACAAATTACTGTATAAATCTCCCATGACCCATGTACCACAATCTCCTATGTTTGCGAAAACTCATCAAACACCGGCTATAACTCATGCGTTTTCTTTTTAAATCCCTACCCACCTACTGACTTTAAAAATCCTTATAATCTCAACCAGAAACAGACTTCTTTAGTGTGGCCTAAGGTGCACCCCACATATAAAACGCACATGGAGTTTGAAAATTTGGCCAAAAATGAATGAATTGTCTTAATTTTATTCAAATCATTTTTTTAATCCAAAAAGACATGTGTAGATTGCACCCCCCCCCCACCGAACCCCTATGGACTTCCTATACTGCCATGGGAGTTAGGGGCAGTGTATATATCAAATGTAAGGTCTTGGTGTCCTCCTTGTGGATCTGGGGAGAACTGTTACCCTCAGGGGGTCCAAACTAATTGGGCGATTCAAGTACTCATTGCAACGTGTCATTCCACACACGTATTCGAATTTTGAGGGGGTCATTTTGCATAATCAGTTCTTAGGGGGGGGGTCGTGATTTCGCCATATTGTTGGGAGGTCAGAAAATACCATCAAGCCGCCCCCCTTCCCAGCTGTCAATAAAATTATTATCATTGTTATAATGGTCTGATTTGTGAGCTATGAAAACCAAAATGTAGCCCAAGGTCAAGCAACAGCAACACGTTTGGTCCTGCAGTCTAGCAATGTCTGTGGGAGCTTAATTCAAAACATCCTGGGATCCCAACCCCAGCGATCTTAGTGTAGGCACATATCATAAGACCTGGCTGGTCTACCCTATGTGATGCAGTGGTTGCAGGCCTGTCCAGAATAGCTAGTCCTGGGATCACTTCACTATTCCATTTCCACCACTAAGATCACTGCGATCTTAGTGAAAGAAATGCATAGTGGTTTCACCTGAGTACAAGAGCACTTACAGGGAACACTCCTGATCAAAAGAGTGAATAGCCTGCTGCATACATGAAGAGGGGAGGGAGGATGTTTGCTGAGTGTCCTTGAGGGCTCTTAGGGCTACTCATGCGTTAAGTGCACTGTAGGGTAATTCTTCCATTCTCTCTCTTTGTCCTGGGGGGAGGGCACAATGCTTCTAATAGGCAAGCATAAATCATACATTCATGGAAACAACTCTTGAATACTGTACGGGAGTCAACTGCACCCTGTGCTCTTTTGTTAGCCCATATTGGGACGGGGAACGATGGTATAAGCACTCTTGTGAAGAAGAGTGACTCCACAGCTATTCCTTTATTTTGGGACTCTTACCCCTGTGCCTAGTCAGTTCTTCTTGGAATAGTGTAGGAGGGCTGAGGCTACCCTTGAAACAATTTCACATGAATTTACCAGTCAAATCACATGTTGAACTGGTGCCATTCCCGTAAATTCACATGAATAGTTCCAGCGATTTCACAGGATTATGTGAGCAGAAAATCATATGATATCACGGGATCATGTAAAATGACCATAAATTCACTTGATATCACGGGAATATCTGAAAGTGCTTTTGTCAATAATACCCTCTTTATTGCACATCTCTTTTTCAAATTTAAGATCGATAGCTTCTTATTATATTCATATCATATATTGGGGCTATTGTATTTGTCTTTTATATAGCCTTAAGATATGTAAATTTCATTGAACTGTTTTGAGAAATCCACACAAAACCAGACACATAGATTTTAATTTTGAGCCTTTATTTGGGTAGTGAATACATCAAGATGGGGGGTAATGAATGGGATATATGTTGTCTACATCAATAGACTTATCTCAATCTTTTATCATCATCCGATACTTTCTGGTCACCATGGAAACAATTTCATTGTTCAAAATAGAAAACTCTGGAACAAATGTTTGTGAATGCAAAACTGAAAACTGACTTTGAAAATTCTTTTCCGGAACCAGTTTTATGAAGAGATGACATTTGATAACATTCAATAAAGACCTTCTTGCTACTGTAACAGTCATCAGGCAAGCAGAAAGGTTGCTGCCTATGGGATTTAGTTCCTAATTTAGGCACCAGGGGGCAGCACTATGGACAAGAAAACTAGAAATAGGCCTAAACTGAAATAGGGAGAGTGCAATGGTTTTGGATGTGAAGGTTCCAGATTTGCAATGTGAAAAATGAATGTTTTAGGGCCTTTGCCAAGTGTTTAAGGGTGCTGTAATGTCTTCTGAGTCCATGAGCAGCCATTACTTTCTCTTTCTCTTTTTGTCTAGCGGAATGAACATGATCTGATTGTCTATGGACATCAGGGAGGAGCGTATTCTCAGGTCGTCCGGTGTTGTCTGCTTGAAGTCCAGAAGAAGGTATGAGTGAGGACGCTTGAGTTCATGGGTAAATATACTAGAGAGGGCCGCCGCCTTGGAGGGAAACACCTGCCGAGACAGAGCGCCTATTTGTACCATGTCTCGAGGGTTCTTAAAAATGATCATGTAGTGAGCGTTCAGACTCATAGTTCGAAAATCGGGTGATTTCTGGAACAGGTTCTGAGTGATGTATATGACGCTCATGTTCCAGTGATGGGAATATTTGGAGAAGATGTCGGCTACCACTTGCTGGTTGGAACTACTCATCAGATCGTCCAATATCAGTAGAGGGTGTGGTCAAGGCACGGTCGATTTTTCTTCTTTTTCTTCTCCCGCTATGTCTTCTTTGCTGGGAAGACCTTCTCTGAATTCCACTCCGTAGTCTTTTTGCATTTTTTCAAAGAGCGGCTGCCACTCGCCGTAATGGTAAAAGATCTTTTCCACCGGCGGTGTGACCAAATTGCTAACGTTGCTCAGAAATGGATTCACCAAGCGTGATTTTCCACAACCAGACACACCACTGATGATGCAACTGAAGGGTCCTTTTAGTCGGGGATTGAAATCTATTTTGGTGAAGGTTGTGATTTTACCACTCGACAATTTTCAGCGGTCGTTATGGGGTCCTAGCAGTAGTAGTAGCAGAAGTAAAAGAAGTTGTGGTGACTTTTACTATTATGGTCGTGGTGTTCCTCAGTCGAACGCTCGGTGACAAGTGGTCATCAGGAAAGAGTCGTAGCGAGTTTTATTCTATCTTGTTACGTTTCACGACACCCGATAACATTACTGTCTCTCATATTTTTTTCTCTTCTTATGCAATATATTTTATTTTCACTCAATTTTACACATGTCATATATCCATTGGAGTCTGATAAAAATTATTTATTAAAAAAATAAATAAATAAAGGGGGGCAATCTTTTTTCCTCTTTGGGCAAAGCTTGTGGCTTTGACTTTTTTCTTTAACTATTTGGGCAAAGCTTGTTGCTTTGCCTTTTTCCTCTCCTCTTTAACATAACTGTATCCAAAAAGGTATCGTGGGTAACAGCACAGTGGCAACAAACACAAACTGGAATGTAATCTTGAAAGTAGTATGTTCCCTTCTTCTTCAATTCGCCCTCATTGTAATAGGCCGGATAACAGGTGACGACTTCGAAACGATTCCAGATCGTGTTCACGTCAGCCACCACACGCGCCCACCGAGTGGGAGCAGCAGTTACCCCCAAATAACCAATGTCCTCATCGAATCTTTTCATAGCGCTTATTCTCACCATATTTGAACACCCTTTATTTTCATGAAATGCCCAACGAGTGGGTGTACTGAGGGTGGTTATCCAACAGTAACGGAGTAAATTCCTTTCTTTAAAGACAGCTTTCGGCCATACCTCTATTTTTTCTTTTTTTACTACTTCTTCTACTGCTTTTGCTGTTGCAACTGCTGCTGCTTCTACTGCAGCTGCTACTACTGTCGAAGAGTTGCTACTTCTTCTACTACTATTTATACTGCTACTGCTGCTACTACTACTACTACTACTCCTTTCCCTGGTGGTGTTTCTTCTTCTTCTACTCCTACTGCTTTCATTGTTTCTATCACTACTATTACTTTTGGTACTACTGCTGCTGCTGATACTGGTGCTGCTACTAAATTCCTCACCTTTGCTTTTCATTAAATTATTCATCGCCTTAAAAGAGACATGACACTGAAATATGTGCCGATCTCTACCCTGAGATAAGAAAATAGACGGAGTTTCCCTAATCATTTTTTTAAAATCTCGCTCCATCGCGAGTGGAATATTTAAAAAAAGAGTGAAAATAAAAAAAAAGCTCAAAAAGAAAATAATAAAGAGAGTGATGGACTAAGCTGGAATTTCCTCCTAGAGTGTCGGTGGTAAACAGACCGCGAGGTATCTACAGCAACGGTGGTGGTGACAGCAAGCAGCAAGCAGCAGCAGTGGTAGAAGCAGTGGGGGTGGTGTCAAAAGAGACAGCGGACGTGTCAAGGCTCCTTATATAGTTGAGAGATTCATCTAATCCCGTTTTCACCTGGATCCTTTCACCCCGCATCAAGGGGACAAAAATGCTTTTGGCACAAGGGTATCAAGTGGGATAAACAACTGTGATAATTACCAAAATGCGACTTACATGTATAAGGGGATTTTGGGTCATTAGGAGATTAAGACGTTCAAAGTCTGTATACAAAAACTACAGTGGGTGGTTATCAGTAGGGGGAAAATATAATCTTGTAACAGAGAAGTCAAAGTGTTTTTTAATTGGATCACTCACCAGCCGAGGTGTGGGGTGCACAGCAGCAGCAGTGCGCGTGGCGCCAAAAAATGGTTGACACGTGCACACCTCCCCGCCTACCTACCTACCGACCTACCTACCGTAGTACCTCACACAACTGAGACAACGTAGACTTATAATAGACAAGAAGCCCTTCGAACACAGTCAACTTCACCAGCTACCATACCAAGATCTGAACATGCAGAAAGCAAATGAGGTTGATACACCTGATGGTCTAATGTTCAAATCACACCACCATAAACTGTCTAATCTTTTCCGTTGTCAAATATCCTACAGAGGAGTGGAGTACAACAGCTCCGAACAAGCGTATCAAGTGTCCAAGGCCCAAGCTTGTGGTCAGAACAATCTAGTCCTATCCTTAAAGAAGCTAGAAGACCCGGTACAAATAATGTATGAAGCACGGAAAATCAGACCCACAGCAGAATGGAACAAGATGGCCGCCGCAGTCATGCAAGAGATCAACGAGCAGAAATTCTCCATACCATATATGAGGGAGTATCTAATCTCTACTGGAGACAAAAACTTGTATGAGGCTAGTTTCCACCCTATATGGGGGGTAAAAATGCACTTCGGACAGGCAAACCATTGCACGACTGGAAATGCTAAAGGAGAAAACCTGATGGGACAAATCCTCCAAAAAATCCGTGTGCAACTAACCAAGGTACAGGGAAACCAAGATGAAAACCAATAATTATCTTCTTGTATATTATATAGCCTAGTTCCTAACTGATATAATGACATAGTCCTTGAAATTTAACTGCCGACTCATACATAGATCACCATGGGTAGCCAGAAGAGCTGTAAGCCCGTGGAGGGGGGGGGTATGTATATTTTTATAACGTGTGGTCTACAACGACCTGGATTGATGTAACATGCATCAATGGAATGAACACATATGTATACATTGTGCAGCATGTTGACAACATAGAATTTATATCAAATTACCAAATACCAATATGTCTTTAAAAAATAAATTCAGGAAAGGTTTCTCAATAATACATATGAATGCCAGGAGTGTGAGAAATAAATTTACAAAGATCAAAGAGGAGCTGAATAATGTTTTCATAGATATTATATTATTTTCTGAGACCTGGTTGAATAAAATGGATTGTAGTAATTTATATAGCTTCCCAAGGTATAATCTCTTTCGTCAAGACCGTATTAGTACATATAGAGGAGGTGGACTTTGTGCGTACGTCGATGAAAGTCTATCATGTTCAATAGATAGATTCAAAGCTTTGAACAGGATTAATGAAAATATAGAAGTTCAATGGTTACTGTCAGCTAAAGGTGCAAATAAAAAATGTATTGTATGTAATATCTATAGACCACCTGCGGGAAACCTTATGGAATTCTGTAATACCATGCGAGCCCTGCTACTACAAATTGACAACTTGGATAGATATGATATTTTTATCCTTGGGGATTTCAATGTAAATGTATTAAGTAATACCCCAGATAAACAGCTTCTTATAGAAACCTTTGATCATTTTAATCTTGTGCAACTCGTTAATGAAGTAACAACCACATCAGGTACCAACACGTGTATAGACTTGATCTTCTCAAACTGTGATACTATTACCTCCAGTGGTCCATTGAACATACACCTATCTGACCACCTACCGGTACATATCTTAAAAGCCCAAATGCACACAAAGAAGAATTTTAGAACTTTTCTTGGAAGATCTTATAATAAACTTAATATAGAGAAATTTTATTTAGACTTAGAAAATTGTAACTGGGACTATTTTAATGAATCGAATGACCCAAATGCTTGCTGGTCTATACTAGAAAACATGATCAAAAGAATGTTAGACCTGCAATGTCCGGTAAAAAGTTTTAAGGTCGTAGACAAACCTAGCCCAGGGATGTCTAATGAGTTGCTTGAAAAGATCAATGATAAAAATGCATTATTAAAATTAGCCAGAAAAAACAGGGATATCATATCGTGGCATAGAGCTAGAGAGAGTAGAAACCAGGTAAATAGAGACATTGAATTGGCTAAAGAAACATATTATTCCAACTTATCTGAGGTATTTAAGAAAGATTCTAAGAAATTTTGGAGTACTATAAAGGATATCATACCTTCTAACAAATCTAATACTAAGTCGATCATGTTAACTGACGAAAATGGCCAGGTAATTTCAATTAATGATACTTCTACTTATATAAATAATTTTTTCGCCGAGATTGGTCCTAGACTCGCTGAGCAGCATAAAACTATGTTTAATTTTAATGGCACCCGGTGTGAGGTGGATATGCCGGAGATGAACTTTACAGATGAAGAAATCATAAAAAGCTTATCTGATATAGACACGTCTAAGTCATCTGCCATTGATTATTTATCTACTGAAATATTCAAAAAAACTATGTTAAAGTTTCCCCAAAAATTTATAAAAATTATTAACTTAATCACAAATACAGGCCGAATTCCAGACAGTTGGAAAATAGCTACGGTGACTCCATTACCTAAGGGAGGAGATCCATCCAATGTTTCAAATCTTAGACCGATTAGTGTCTTACCTGTACCAGGCAAAATTCTTGAGAGACTTATACATAATATATTAAGTGAACACTTAGAAAGATATGATATATTATCGAAAAATCAAGGTGGTTACCAGAAATGTAAATCTACACTGGACTCAATCTCAGTACTAGTTGATGATGTATTAAAAAATAGAAATGAAGGTAATATAACAATGGCTGCTTTTATTGACATAAAAAAAGCTTTTGATTCTGTAAATCATTTGATATTATTAAATAAACTTGAACAATATGGAGTCAGAAATAGGAATTTAACCTTAATTGAAGATTACTTATCAAGAAGACAACAATGTTCTATAACCAACCATATACGTTCTGAAAAAGCAAATTTATCATGTGGCGTACCGCAGGGCTCAATTTTGGGTCCTTTGTTCTTCTTATTGTACATTAATGACTGCATATCTGATAATGATACACATAAAACTTTGTTATACGCCGATGACTCTGTACTATATGTATCAGGTAAAAATTTAGATGTATTAACAAATGAGCTTGCTATTGCACTTAACTCCTTCTCTCTCTGGTCTTCAGCCAACAAACTTACAATGAATGAATCTAAGACAAAAATAATGACCTTTGCCTCAGCAGTTAAGTTGAAAAGAATACAGAAGCCTAAGATTGTTCTTAATGGTAAAACTTTAATGAATGTCCAATCATACAAATATCTAGGAGTTACCCTAGACCAAGAAATGAATTTTAATATGCATATGAGAAATGTTATTTAAAGTGTTCGGTTTAAACCATTAATTCTGTATAAAACAAGAAAATATTTATCAACCGCAGCAAGAATACGAATGTATATAATGCATATTATACCTATTATTGACTACTGTGATATACTATATAACGGAGCTAATGCTGAGTTGCTACAAGTACTTCAGAGATTGCAAAATAAGTGTTTAAAGACCTGTTTAGATGTACACGTACTGACACCAACTGATCTTGTACATAAAGATACAAGGAGCCCGAAACTTGAGGCTAGAAGATTACATCATATAAAAATGTTTGCTTTTAAAAGATCTACAATGGAAGAATATGTTAAGTCAACTGTTAGGACAACAAGATTCTCTAGTGCTCCAGTATTAAAATATATGAAAATTAATTGTACAGCTTACACAAAATCTCCTGAATGTCTATGTGCCCAAACATGGAATAATCTGGATATTGAAACTAGAAATATTAAAGACAAAGTTAAATTTAAAGCGTTATCAAAAAAATGCATGCTAGAATCTATTGGATGAAATTCTGTAATTAATTATACATATTGTATCAAAGACGGACAGTGTTAAACCTACTCCATATATAGGTACAATGTGAACGGTTGATTTAAAGACTGCTTGTGATCATCTATGTCGACTGTGTCAAATCCAGCATAATGTTATTTATTATTGGATTGTATTTGTGTATGTGGTAAAATTGCTTATATGACATGGGGGGGGGGAAATTATAACTATTCTGCACTTAAAGTAGATTGTAAGTGCCCCAAACTGTTCAAAATAATTGTTATTGTATCTTATAAATGAATACCGGTAATAATTTAAATGGCTAGATCATAACAACATTTTTAAAATGACGATCTGGTCATTAACTGTTTGGTCATGTTATTATAATAACAATTTACCTCATAAAAAGGGTAATCGTTCAATATACCAACGTATGTACTTAGGCCAATTATACAGAAGTCATAACGTGCATAATCACAATACACGGCATGCCTATGTTTACATGATGTATGTACTACTAGACCAAATAAAGTTTAAATTTGTTCAAAAAAAAACCTCGCGTATAAGGTACGCCCCCTTCCCCCAACTTAAGGGAATGGTATAAAGTGCATCTGCAAAGCTTTATTTTTTTTTTGACATTTCAGTAGTGACTTATAGTAACCCCTACCTATAAGGTTCACTCTTAAAACTTCAGGGGGTCACACCTAGCCTAATACGCGAGGTGCTACGGCGCCTACCTACCTGTCTATGCATCACAGGAAAATACCCCAGGGCGCGTGTCTGCCACTCTGTCTGTGACTACAAAGGTGGACCTGCGGTAAGTAGATTAAGTCTAACAAAATCAACAAGTTAATCCCCCTTCCTCCTGCTCCTCTTGTCACCATGAGACAACACTTTGATCATCTAAGTTAAACCCTCCTGCAGTGAACTGTGGGTGACAAACAGACAGCCTACCGAGGAAGGATCTCTGTGACTATGTGAATCACAGCCTTTAACTCTTTTATCTTTTCCCTCTGGGACTGACCACGCTTAATGATCTAAGAGATCCGTGCCTACAGCAAACGGCAGGTGAAAATCCAAAACAGACAGATACCCTACCAAGCAAAGGTCTCCGTGAAAATGGGATTAAATCTCTTTTAAGTCTTTGATCAATTTAAAACCACAGTTGAGAGGCTTATCTCGGACGGGTACACTGCAAGAATGGTGTTTAGATCCTAAACACAATTCTAAACATATTCTTGCAACGTTTTTGTAATCACATTAATTTCCTAAACATGTTTAGCCAAACAATATGCTTAGCTCAAGTGTTTAGAACTCTAGGTGTTTAGGTTCAAAATTTGTATTTAGATTATCGATGAAATTTTGCGTTTAGATGTTTATGAATTTTTGTGTTTAGATGTTTAAGTTTTTTGGTGGGAAGTAAGGGTTTGCAGACATGTAAAAAAATAAAGGAATGTTTTTTGTTTGTTTTCTCACTTATTGGAAACCATCAGCAGGTATGTACACAGCAGAATCTCCCAAGATGTCAGCCACAGCTATATACACTAACATGTACACACTGCATTAGAATGAGAGACTTGAGAAAGTACAACAGCTTGGCAGGAAGGACATTGCTTTATCTGTTACAAAATAACATGAAAAAGGTGTCAGTCATGAAACTCATTGATTAATTTAGGGTTATAATGGTGGTGTAAGTTGAATTTAGCCAATCTTCTATTGCTGTTTCTATTTTCATGACATTCAATGAAATGACACTATGATACACAAGGGGTTTGGGGAGTATTGTCACAACAATTGATTATAACTGTTTGCAGATAGTCCATTGAGAGGTAGTGCTGCTACCTGGTGTGGATTTGACATCCACATATCTAAACATATTGATGTTCAAATCTAAGCACCTAGTATTAAAGTGTTAAAACTCTAAACATCTAAACATCTTTAGCAAAAATGTTTATGTATTTAGAATAAAAGTGTTCTTTTCCTAAATGTGTAGTTGATGAGACACCTAATTAACGTATATGTTTAGGTTTCAAACATGTTTAGACCTAAACATGTTTAAAATCTAAACACCATTTTTGCAGTGTACATAAGGGAGAGTGAAATTTTGTTCCCTCACACTTTCTCTGCCACCTTCATCATGGAAACACCAACCTCTCTACAGACTACTACACCTTCACGATATTCCCCCACGGATATCGAAATCCTTGCTTATCTGTTCACAGGTGACGCTTACAACGAATTTTATTTCGATTCGTACGGATGGTTGGACACTGCTGGTGGTGGTGGTGGTGCTGCTGCTGCTCACACCTAAATCAGACATAGACAACGCAGCTCTGGCTAAAGATGCTGAGGCGGGTAAAAAATATCTTGGATGCTGTACAAGATCGCACGTTATTACCACCATGTCGCCCATGGACATAACTCTTCTGGCTGGAAGCTCTAACGTTCAAGCTACTACCTCACTTACTCGTATATTGTTAAAAGGATAATATGTGCACTTGCGAACTGTTTACACATGGGAAATAATCAATGCAACAGATGTGCTGTTCTTTAAAGCACCGTTGTTAAAACAAAATGTTCATGAAGGACTCATTTCTAATTGGACATTCGATTCGTTGAAAGAGTGTTTCAAAGATGCTTTCTGGAGAGGGACCAATGTCTTCTCAGACAGATCATTAGGTCTATATCAATTTCACAATCAGAAAACCTGTCCTCTTATCGGTATATGTTAGAATCTACTAACGCTTTAATAATTCTTCTGGAGGAAAACTCAGACTTTTTACGGGATATGTGTTGTCATAACTCTGAGAGACTATTCAACACCTTCTGTCAAGAGTGTTTAGATCGTGTGCTCTGTAGAGAGTTTCATTTTGAAAATATACAGAACGCTCTACTGAGAAGCGTCATGTCTGCACAAACTGAATGGCATACTTGGTATTATACTTCAGCGGATTTCTATTGTAATTTAGATGAATTGTGGACAGGGTGTATGATTCACACCATTCCTTCAATTCGAAAGAAAGCTTGCATAAAAAATGTATACAAAGATTAACCTATGTACAGTCTGGATTATGATTAAAGATGAATGTATATACAGTAAAATTCTGTTATAACAAAGTGCTTGGGACAAAGAAAAAAATTCGTTATAAACGAATTTCGTTCTAACCAAATCATACGGCTGTAGAAGTCCCATCACACATCCTAACACCCCCCTCCCCCCACCTCCCTTACCCCTTCTGCCGCCCTGAGTTCAATAGAGATGGCTGTAGAAGCCCCATCACACATCCTAACACCCCCTCCCCCACCTCCCTTACCCCTTCTGCCGCCCTGAGTTCAATAGAGATGGCTGTAGAAGCCCCATCCCACATCCAAACACCCCCTCCCCCCACCTCCCTTACCCCTTCTGCCGCCCTGAGTTCAATAGAGATGGCTGTAGAAGCCCCATCACACATCCTAAACCCCCTCCCTCCCACTTCTCTTACCCCTTCTGCCACCCTGAGTTCAATAGAGGCGACTGTAGAAGCCCCATCACACATCCTAACACCCCTCAGATACCAGATAATGATTGTATAAGCCAAGAAAAATTCGTTATAAACGATTCCAGATGATGTAAATTTCGTTATAAGGGGATTAGTTTACTATAGAAATGTATGGGGCTGATTTGGGACAATGAGATTTGGTTGTTGTAAACGAAATTTCGTTGTAACAGGATTCGTTGTAAAGGAATTTCACTGTACTTGTATTTATATTTTTGAAAAAATAAGATATAAAAAAAAAAAAATGCATTTGATATATCTCATTTACATAATTAGCCACGCCCCTTTGTTTACAAACCAGGGACCACGTGGCTACACCATGTGTTGTTGTTTACAAACACGGGGTCACATGACCGCACTAATCCCCTAATTACGTCATGTTACTATGGTTACCAGAATGCTGGCCTCTGATTGGCTGAGCAGTGGTTGCTAATCCCCTAAGTAGGTCACGTTACCATGGTTACCAGAATGCTGACATCTGATTGGCTGAGAGGTGGTCGCTAATCCCCTAAGTAGGTCACGTTGCCATGGCAATGGGTCACATGACGAAATGGAGGACTGTGATTGGCTGCATGCCCAGTGAGTAATATCCTTAGATTAGCTATAGTCCCATTCCGATACATACTAAACTACTCAGGTCTCCATTTCAATTCCGTTTTTTACACCACTCCATCAAATTTATCAAAGGCCTGCTCCACAGAAGGACACGATTTAGGGCCGAGTCATTTATTGCCAGCTGGAAGGGGGTGTGGCATTTGGCATGTAAAAAGAATGTTTTTGGGCCAAAATAGGCATTTTTGTTTATTTCTGTTGCCATGGAAACATGATTTTCATTCTAAATAGGAAAATCAATGATCCCATTTGAAGGAACATCCCACAAGGTTTACTATGGTGAAAACAGAATGAAAATACCATTTCTAGATCAAAAGTTATGGGCAAAAGAATAAAAATTTATACAAATTTAGCTAATTAGCATAAATTATGCTAATTAGCTATATATCTCATGACCAATTAGACATAGACCTTATTAACATATTTAAAATGGTCACACCTACCCATATCTAGCAAGCCATTCCTCCAAAACTAACAGGAGTATCTTCTCATGCTATGTATCACTGTAAAGCTAGTGATTTGAATTTTAAAGTTTACTTTTAGCACGGAGCACCCTTTCTCCTTGCCTCTACACATATGTCCCCCAGGACATTGTACTGGTTTCTGAATTGGCACTAATGTTCACTGCAGCTATTTCAGCATGTCCTGGTTGGACTCAGACCAACCCATGTCCAACCATGACACTGTTCTGGAATTATCCACCGTTCTGGAATGGCATTTGCCCGTCCGATTTTCTGGAAGATCATTTAGATCTTACAGAGGACCGCAAAAAAATCCCTGGGTGGAGTCACTGGACTTACATCATACCCCGCATCATACATGAGTTGACTGTGACATACAGATATGTCCCCCCATGACATTGTACAATCTTGAGGGTGCGTTTGACTACTTTTGATGGTTTTGTACTGAGGATTTGTCCACCCCTTCTCCACCCAGGACAGAGGAGGCATTTTTAGGCAGGACAACACTGTGGACAAAGTGTGGACAAACCCCACTTCAAATGCCTGTTCAACCAAGGAATTATCGGTCCAATTGCAGTAGTCCCCCCCAACAAACAGTGTGGGGTCATGATGCTATGATAATGATGGATAGGGGGGGGGGCATCTATAAATGACGCCATGTGGCCAGCGGGGAGGGGGTCCAAGCCTCCTATACATTTCTATTCCGAGGTAGAAGGTTGTCCCATGGGCGCGGCCATTGCTGGAGCTTGTTACCAGCGACTTCTACTGATAAGACATATCAGATGGGTACCAGTTGGCCCCCGAGAGGACAGTGAATAGTTGGTGTCATTTCATTGGCTGATAATCAAACCAGTTAAGTCTGTTATACGTAAAAGCATGTCGAGGGGGGAGGCGGGTCGAAAAATGGTGAAAAAAAGCATAACGTCATTTATGGATGGCCCCTAGAGGGTAGCTCAGGTATAATAGATGGTCAAAGTCCACATCCTAATAGGATTCCTATTACCATAATAGTAGTATATATATAGGTCTTCTTTGGATATTTCTAAAAAAATATCCAAAGAAGACCTATATTTTTTGAATATCCAGAAAATACCTATTATTTTGGATAATAGGATTATTTTGGAAATAGTAAAGGAGGATTGAAGGAGGAGGATTGAGAGATACATTCAATTTCAGATCAGCTCTCTAAGGAATGACGTTACTGAAACAGGAGGACTATTATGTATGGTGCTTCAACCAACTGATGGGAGCATACACGCATCAACCAACAATGGGAGCATCAGCCGTTCTAAGTTAACAAGCTCGCACGAATAGTCGTGATTTTGTTCACACTGAAGCTAGTACCTGGAGCTACAGGCGTGGAGGTTCGTGACATGAGGGCTAGACCTCTTCAATTAACCCCAGACATTGCGTTCCTTATATACTCCACCTCAGCAGTGAAATCATAAATGTGGTGTTACACCTTTAAGTCTATGAACAAATAGACATTCAGTTTAAGAGGATATAGATTTTTTTCAACAGTTTGAGTGATTTAGGGACAGAGTTTTTTCTCCTTTATTTTTTGTTATGTTTCATTGATATCAGCAAAGAACATTTGCTGAGTTATTAGAGGAATTTACAGCGTTAGTTTACAATTGAAACGATAGATTTTCATTTTCATTGGATTTAAAGCAATTCTTGTATTACGATGATAAATAAAATATGTGATGTACAGATCATTTGATTGAAGTATTATGCTGTCTATAAGTGAAAATAAAAATGAAGTGAAACAAGTTGTTTGGATATAATACATTTTATTATAATAATGTAATAGAACAGAGTTAAGTATTATTATAAAATCATATCATTAGGACATATGTGTTTCTTTACGCCATTGTTCATATATTTTGCTGTGTCTTAATTGGAAACATATTTTCGAATAAGGAGTATCTTTGAGTTTGTTAGATTCTTTTAATGTAATATTATATATTTTTTCCAACACAAGTTGTGCAATCGGATCTCCACAATTTATTTTATATTCTTTTTCACCAAAATTTAAAAAAAGGATATGAATTTGTCCTCTGTAATCATTGTCTATGATTCCTGCCTTAACATCTGTATACTTAAACCTATGCCCACTTAATGGTGCTATACGTGCATAATACCCAGTAGGGACAGCAACTTTGATGCCTGTTTCAATTAAACATTTTTCTTTGGCTGGAATTATATAACTGAAAGCACTATATAAATTAAATCCTACAGCGTTAGTTTTTTCTTTGCTTAGAGGAAATGTATTGGAATCATATCTAGTATATCCTAAAACAGGTTTGTTTCCCATTTTTTTTATTGACTGTACTTTAAGACTATTAAGAAGTGTGCATTCACAGAGACATTTATATCATTCAGAGACATTAAGAAGTGTGTTTTACCTTTAGGATTCTGTTTTTCTTATTCTTCTTCTAAAATGTACAGTATATCAAGATAGTCAAAAAGTTCTTTGTCTTGAATGTCTTCCATCGCAGTATTCAGTTTATCTAACTGATTTGGTTTTAACATGAAGTGGCTTTCAATGTTCTTTGATGCGAACAGTAACGTATCCCAGTTTAATTTGGTGACAGTGAAACCTTCTATTTCAATTTTAGAGTTCATGTTAACGTTCGAACTAAACAGATGTTTTATTTGATCCATTTTAGATGAGAGTTCTGTCCATTCTTCTTCGAAAATTTCGATCTTTTGTTCTTCTTTTACATCCAAGTATACGAGTGTGTTGTCTTCGTGCGGCACGTCATCGTACATAACAACTAAATCGAGATTGTAGGAAATGTTATAACATCCTCGCAAACACGTTTTCACTTCACCTTGATCCGTGTAACTATGTGCTCGCACTGTGAAATTGGTTTCATACCGATGATGACTTTCTTCTGAACTTGTTTCATCTTCTGAGGTTGATGATTCAATGTTATTCATTATAGTTTCGTTGTCAGCCATTTTTTTGACGCAATGAATTATGTTGCTACGTTATGTTGTCATAGCTACACTTAGTAACGAGTGTTTACTCGATTTGTAGCGCATACCTTAGCAACCGTGTTACACAGAGAGTGGATACCAAAGACGATCTAAATCATAAATTTCTGCTGGTATTGATTCATTTATATGTCTCCAGCCGGGAAAATAAAGAATTAAGTCATCATTTATGAACAGAGTGGCAGAGAATGAGTTACATATGTGTTCTAGTATACTTTGAAATTGACTTCTGAAAGTGATTGTTTGATCTAAAAATAGTATATTCGCAGATTTCAATGACTGGATAAAATTTTTATATTCTTTAGACTTAAGTACTGTAGTAGTTTCATTGATACGACTATTTCCATGGAATATTATTGAAATCTTGCTGTATCTTGAATTATCTCGGGTTTGCCATTTAACTCCAAAGTGATCTGTGTAATACATGACATTGATTAATTTTTTTAAGTTTTTTATTACTTCATTTAAAAGTGAAGAAGTTTGAACTTCATCGTTTTTCCATTTATTCAAAAAAAGTTCTGCTATTTCATTTTTTAAAATAAAAGTAATTATTTTAGTGTTTTCATATGGAAAAATATTATTTCGAGGTGAATGATCATTGTAATCAGAATCTTGTAAAATATAAAGCAAGCATTCATCTACTTTTGCTTTGTTGTCCATTATGTTTTTTTGGTTGTATGATTTTTTAGTTTATCATAGAGATTGTGTGATTTTTTAGTTTATCCCAAGGATATTTTGTTTGTTATATTGTATGCATAAAAAACATAACTCGATTTTATTTAATTTTTTTATTAGGGATAATTTCACATCGAGAGATGGAGGGCATTTCATTGATTTTATTAATGGTTTATATGATGTTGATTTTTTTATTTTTAATGCTTTTTCATCATAGGCTTGTTCTTTAACTGCATCGACTCGTTTTTTCTTTTGCTGATTCTTAATTTGATTTTTCTTCATAGGCTTGTTCTTCAACTGCATCAAAGAATTGTTCTTCATCTGCAGCCTCTTCATTGACAGGGTTTTCTCTTGATGGTTCTTCATCCATTTTTTCAACTGGTTTTTCTTCAGTTTCATTAGTTGTTTTTTCTTTCCCTGATCCGAATCCTCTTTTGTTTCTTTCAGTTACATTAAGAACAGACACTTCTTCAAGGTGAGGGATGCAAATTCTTTCTATGATGATTTGAGCTATTTGATCTCCATGTTTTATTTCAAAGTTTTTATTACCAAAATTGAACAGTAGGACGGCAACAGTGCCTCTATAGTCTCCATCTATTACTCCTGCACCAACATCAATAAAATGATGAACTGCAAGACCTGATTTAGGTGCTATGCGACCATAGCATCCTGGAGGTATAGCAAGCGTTAAATCAGTTTTCACCAACATTCTTTCTTTAGCAGGAATAATATAATCATAAGCACTGTATAAATCAAATCCTGCAGATTCTTTAGTTGATCTTGTTGGTTCAATCGCTCTTTCTGTATTTTTTATATAATATATCACAGGTTTACTTATAGGATTTATATCAGGCGTGGTAACAGGAGTTTTGCATGGTGTTATTAATGCTGTATTTCTGTTATCCGTAAGTGTTACATAATAAGACTCGTGTGAATATGCCATTTTTGTTGATATTGATATATAAAGATATCAGTAATAATATGAAGTTATAACTAATATCAGTAATAATATGAAGTTATAACTATACTAAGTACTTATGACTTGCTTAATGACTTGTTATGATATAGTTATCTAAGCTTATTTCAGCGATATTTAAAGCGATAATACAATATAATGTTATAACTATAGTATGTATAATACTAAGTACTTATGATTATTGCTATACTACTTGTTATATGATATATAGTTATTTAGTTCTCAGCTTATCACAACTATATTAAAAGCAGTTATAAACAGATAACAATATTATGTTATGATAATAGTAAGTTGTTACAATTGTTATATCACTAGTTATGATATATAGTTATTTAAGATCATCATAAGCAATCTTATGATTAGATGACAATGTGATAAAAAATTATAACTATATCAAGTTATTACAATCTCAGCTTATCACAACTATATTAAAAGCAGTTATAAACAGTTAACAATATTATATTATGATAATAGTAAGTTGTTACAACTGTTATATCACTAGTTATGATATACAGTTATCTAAGGTTATCATAAAGATATTTTAAGCAATCTTATGATTAGATGACAATATGATAAAAAATTATAACTATGACAGTTGTTACTATTGTTGCTGTATTATTTATTATAATATTTAGTTATTTAAGCTTATCACAAGATATTTAAAGCAATCTTATAATCAGATAACATGATAATATATTATAACTAATAAATTGTTATGACTAACTGTATTGTAGTTATTAAAGCTTATCACAAAGATATTTAACATTTTAATTAAAGCCTGCTTGTTCACTTCCTGTTCTTTTATCGAATTCATCGAAGATAATTTTCAAACCATCTTTTCTGTTCATGTCAGACAGAGCTTTTATGAGATGGTGAGTTGCACTGTATTTAGATGTTTGCCACATTTTTAGCACTTGGAAGGCATATTGAGTTAAGTCACGTTCAGGTTCATAAGAAATATTTTTTATATCTTTATATGATATATTTAAATAAATAGCGATATATTTCCAGTCTGATGGTATTTTTTCGCTCAATTTGCTCAAGAAAAGATATATAGCAGTGGAATCAGTATGGTAATTTTCCAATAATTTTTCGCCAAAATATTTTTGAGTGAATTCTATTAAGTCTCTTCTGCTAGTTTCTAGAAAACTTGTTTCTAGTTCCTCCCATCTCTTGTATGGAGGAACATTTCTCCACCATTTTTTTAACATTTCTAATGCCATTTCGCATGGTTTTTTAGACTTAAAAATATTTTCTAAACGGTGATCAGGTATGCCTAGATAAATACCTAGTTTCATCCAGTCTGTACCTAACAGTACAGATATTTGTTGTAAGACTTGATCAGAATAACCTAAGTCTTGATTGAAATAATAGGATGGCAAAGGCATTTTGAAGTTATATGTAATCAGATGTAAATTAAGATTGGTTATGTTAGCTGTATCACAAAGTAGTATCGGAAACTGGTTATGTTAGCTGTATCACAAAGTAGTATCGGAAACAAGTATACTATGATGCAAAAACAGAAATAATATAATATGCATAAGGTTATATATGATATATAAAAAAGGACATAATATTACAATATGCATAAGTTCATATATGATACAGTAAGTAAAAAACAAATATATAGCCAGTAAAGATATCGTAAAACTTGTATATTTAATGTTTGTGATTTGTGTTTTTGTTTTTTTATTTACAGAATTTGTAATAATATATTTTTTTATTTTAAGCATTTTTTATTGCTGACTTAGAATACTTTTCCACGAAGCAAGATAAAAATTTACTTTTTCTCTGTCTTCGATAGTGTATCTACTAAAGAAATTTGGATTAATGTTTAACATTTCATGAAAGGTAATTTCTCCGTTTAAAATATCATTCACAGTTATATTTTTAATTTTCAAATCTTTTTCTATATGACAGGCTATCATATCAAATACACTTTCAATTAAAGCATATTTTTCCATGTTTTTACCCGAATAGTATTCAGGGTGATGATCATTATTTTTATAATGATGATCTAATGCATTTTCCCAAATTTTTTTGTCTTTTTCATCTTTAAGACCTTCAGTAGAAAAGAATTTTAAGGTATAACCTATAGCTTCTTTAACTGATAATTTTGATAAATCATGCATATTTAATCGTTTTATAAGACATATTTTTTCTGCATAATTAAAAACTGTTTCTCCTATAACGAAAAAGGCTGCAGATATTATTTGCCTATGCTTGAATACTTGTTTATAGTGTTCAAGGAGTATATTTAAGAAAGCAGAATTGCATATAATTTTTTCTTTTTTAGCATTAACATATTTGATTGCTATTTCGTCACTGATGTTCTTATTTTTTAAAAGATTTCTTATGCTGTATGTTTGAAAACTCATTTTGAATTATATAGCAGTGATTAAGTATACCTAATCACATTCATGTTTTTCTTCATAAAACACTTCATCAGGTATACTTCTATATATGTTTAATAAACTCTCACGAGGGAGATCTACTATATCTATATCTTCAGCAGCTTCTTCATCCTTATCATTACTGTCTGATACTATAGTGTTTATGTAAATCGGACCTTTTCTTTTCCTGTATTCTCTCTCCATTTTAGCTATGCCATAGGCTTTTCTATGTGCTAACATACTCATGACTTCTTTTTCTGTCTCTTTTATTTTATAAGAGAGAGAAGAATTTTTTTCTTCTTCTTCTTTTATTTTGTTTTGATATTCAGTTTTCTCTTTTTCTAACGAGCAAATGTATGAGTGTTGATGGTGACAAATTTTTTCTAGGATTTCATTACGTTCTTTTTCATAGTTTAATTGAATCTTTAAATAATCCATATTTAAAATATAAGTTATTGTTTATAGGATCAGCGTGATATTTTTTAATCAGTTGTAAGTTGGAGATGTGGTATTTATCTCAGTGATTTTTCTTTGTTTAGGTATATGTATTACAACATATCTATTTTTAAGAGAGGAATTTATGGTTATTATATCAGTAAACTGATTTACTCTTGAGCTTTGGTTTGTTTGAGAATTATTTGAAACAGACTGTCCTAAGTAAGGATAGGACCAGCTTTTTCTCTCATTTATGTTTGTTATGTAACAAGTTAAAAAACTTTGTGTTTTTTCTCCATTTCGAAAAATGTTGCCAGTTTCTGTACAACATAGGAATATTTCATCTCCTTTTTGTAAAGGAGAAGAATATTTTTTTTGTGTTTCATTATATATGATACCTGTTATAGCTAAGACAAACATAACTAAAATACTACTTGCTTGTATAGCTGGTAGTTTTTTTTTAGTTGCATTATTGATTTTACTTAAAAGGTTTGATTCCGTCATTTCAATTTTTTGGATTTTAAAGTGTAATTGTTATTTAAAAAATCGTTTTTAGGTAAGCAGCTTTGACAAATTTGATATGGGAAATGAGCTTCTTTTATCACAGGTATTTTTTTCTTTTTGAAATGATTTATTATTTTATTATCGTTCCAGTCTGTATCAGTCGTGAAACTAGATATTATATCTTGCATGGACATGTTGTTAGCTCTTTTCTCAAGATAATATAAACAATATTGTCCACAAGTTGTAGAAAATAAACCTTGTATAGCATGAGTTGAATATTTATATTTTTCAGGTAATGCTTTAAGAAAACTTTCACGAAGAGGTAGAAATCCATATGAATCAAAATATTCAGCTAATTTATTAGGTTTTTCATAATATAAAGCTACCCAATGCTCACCAGGAGAATCACTGTTGTCAGTGTTAACTATGTAACTAGTAGGGTAATACGTCACTTCAGGTATGGTATCTGCTGAAAACACTCCATATTCTCCTTTTTTTTCTTCTTTTATGAGATTTAGATAAAAATTTATTTCTTTTCCATTCATTTTGTTAGGTTAGTTAATTCAGACTTAAATTTTAGCATATTACTTGAGTCTAATCTCATGATCTCATCATATTCTAAATATACAATGGCCGCTACTCCATGATCTAATTCTTCTTCTAATTTTATTACAAAACCTAAAGTACCAGTTTCAGTTAATTCAAAAGTTTCTGATGTTGCTCCGTCTTTAGAAATATCAAAGCAAAATAATGTTGTTTTCTCTTTAAATTCGTCTATGGTTACATTTTGTGCTTCATTTCTGAATATATCTCCTGTAGATTTAAGGAGAGCAAGATAAGCCATGTTATACATATTATTTGGAAAATCTAATTCATAATGATAAAAAGGAGTTCCTCCATCGTTTACTTTAAGTTCTATTTCTTTAACTTTAAAGTTTTCAAATTTAAATGGATTACGATTATGTGTGCCTGTGAAGCCATCTAAATGCACGAGACCAATTATGACTCTTTTAGGTAAAGGTGTGTTATTCACAACATGTGAAGCTTGAAGAATAGCTTTTTGAGGACCGAAAGTGACATATTTCATGTCTATTTTATGGATAGGAATATCCCATATAGGTAAATTAGTAGCTCTTGCTTCTTCTAATTCTTGATGAAAATCATCTGTTAATCTAACTCTTTTCACGTACAAGTTTATTTCTTGTACATCTATAATATATTTTTGAGCTTCTACTTTTGACATTAAACAAAAAGTTTCATCTGCTCTATCTAATTCAATAGAAAGAGGCAAGTCCCCAGGTAATAATTTAGACTGTGAAAAAAGACTGTCATGTATTCTTACATGCACTTCAAACAATGTTCCGTTTTTTGTTTTTTCATATCTTTTTTTAGCTCCTGCATTGTGAGCTGTACCTGTTAAAGTGTTAACTTCATTGAAATCTTTATTGTCTTTTATGTAAAAACTTAATGGTCCTAAACATTTAGCTGTAAGAGGATCATAACTTAAAGTAAATTCTATTATTGATTTGTAACCATATAAATCATTGCTGTCTGATATTCTTATTCCTCCTACGAATACTTTTACATTCTTAAACATAGTAGCACCAAAATAATTAACAGGAAAAACTTTAGCATTATCATTTATAGTTCCATCGTTAGCTGGAGCGTCAGGTGCTGTTTTATCTGCTTTCAATATTTTTGCTTTTATGTAAAGGTAACTGTTATGTAAAGAAACATAATCTTTTTTGTTAGATTTTAATGTAAATTGAACAGTGTTGCTGTTTGGTGAAGCTGTAGGATCTATTTTTTCATAGTATGTTTTTATTCTTGTAGTATCAGTAGGAGGTATATATTTATAATCCAATTCCGAGCTTATACAATGATGTAAATTTTCATTTAAAAAAGACATTTTTTGTTCAGGTGTATCTTTTTATTTTTAATTAGATAATATAAAAAGATCAAGTTATCGGTTTATCTCAAGCTATTTATTCTATCCGAAAATATCACCATGCCTTCCTTTCTTTTTTCTGTTTCTCTTTTTTATAATTTTTGGCTGAGGAGATAATTTCTTTTGATTTGAAAAGTTTGAAATAACTTGAGAACCTAAATCAGACAAACTTTCTTCAGCTTCTCTTTTTATATAGCCTTTTTTATATTTTCACCTTTTAAAACATTTTTTGCAATTTTTATTCCTCCTTTAAGAGCTCGTTTTCCTATTGCTTTACCTGCACTTTTCACCGCAGGAGTAATGAGAGGTACGACTGTTTTAAATAAACCTTTTAGTATGCCACCTATACCATATCCTCTTTGATTTCTGCTTCCTATGAAAGGAGTTAGTGTATTATATCCACTTCCATATTGATTGTAAAATAATGGATTTTTATTTTCTCGTAAAAATTGCCTGTAAAGAAGTTTTTTATGAGCACAATTCGAATACATTTTTATTTATTTTCCTAGGATTTTTTCTTCTTTATCTCAAATGCTTTTTCTTTATTTATTACTATTTTTTCCATTTCGTGTCCCAATCTTTCCCATAATATTTAGGGTTGGTTTTTTTTTATCTCCCATATCGTGTTTTACGTGGTGATGCTTTAGACGAACTTTTTTTCTTTTTTATTTCTCCAAAAATATCTTCAGAAGGAGGGGTAGAGGACATAGGTTCTATTTCACTTTCTTCATCGAATTTTTGTTCAAAAGAAGTTGGTTTTATTTTCTTAATTTTTATTTCTTCTCCTATTCCTCCACTTGCTTCATCTTTTTTATTTTCTTCAGATTCTATGAAGGTTTTTTCTTCTCCTGAAGGAATAAATAATTTTTGTTTACCATATTCTGGAGGATAATTTAAATTATCGTCGTCCACGCTGTCAGAATCTTTAAATAATGATTTTTCAATTGGATCATCGTAATCATTTTCTGAATATTCATCATCTGTTGCTTCTATGGATTCTATCTTTCCTTTTTCAATTTTTTTATGTATTTGTCGTTGTCGTTTTTTTATAATGTCTATATTTTGATCTTCTATAGGATATTTTTTTATTTTATAAGCGTCAGCATCCTGCTTGCTTTTTCCTGGTTTATTGAGAAACCAAGATTTAGGTATATGTGGAGATAAATTATACCAAAGTTCATTAATGCCAAGAGGTTCTTTTTTTATGCTAGTATTAGAAAAAAATTTCATTATGTCTATCACATTAGAATTTTTTAGCAGTTTTCCGTTCATTATTATTTCACCCTGATCATTCCAAAAAAATTGTAAAGCTAACATTTTTTTTAAAATTTCTTTTATGTAAGGTATTTGTGCTTGTCTTATATGTGATAATATTTCTTCTATAGATATACCTGTATGAAAAGATTTTTCAGATTGATTTTCTTGAAAATAAGAAAAAAAAGTAGGATTTTGTTTAGATATATCTTGATTAGTACTTAAAACTTTATATGGTTGAATGTTATACATTTTTTCTGCTAATATTTCTTTTTGTCTTTCAAGAATAGGATTTTTTTCATTTTTAGTTTCTTTCGTCTTAATTTCTTCTATAGCTCTAAGTTTTTTATATGTAACTAAAGGAATGACAATACTTTTTTTGAAAGAAGCAGTCATATTATTGTCTACTTCCTGCTAAACCTCCTAGTAAAGTTACGGCTAAAGGAATAAGCATAGACAAAAAACCACCTTTTTGTTTCAATACTGCTTTCCTTTTTTTGTTATTCACACGTCTATTTACTAAAAATCTTAAAATTTTTTTATGCTTTTTAAGTTTAGCATAAGAAAAAGGACTTAATTTAATGTTTCCTTTCAGTACGTTATATATGCACTGACATATAGCATCTATGTCTTCTTTTCCTGCATATTCTATCAAAAGATTTCTTCTTTTTTTATTTTTAGTGTTACTTAAGACCGTAAGGAAAGCTAATTGCCTAGACAAATTAGGCCTTTTGTTTCTTTTAGTCTTTTTCTTTAAAATTCTTTTTTTCCCTTTCCTTTTTAATATAGGTCTTTTTTTTAATAACAAAGATTTCCTTTTCTTAGGCATTTTTTAAAACGTAATAAATAAAACTATTTCTTGTCTTTTATATCATTCTTTATTTCATTTATCACACGTACATTTTTTTAAGTTTTATTTGGAATATAAACATCTTGGCCTACATCAAAAATATTTCCTCTTAATCTGTATTCTTGTGGAGTTTTTTGATGTCCGTCTATTAAGAGATAAGAATGTGGTTTTCTAGTTGCTTCATTAAAAATATTGATAAAAGTTTTATGATTTTTTGGTAATAATTTTCTTCCTAATATTTGAGGCACTGTTTGATCTAAAGGAGAATTAAATATAACAAGGTAAGTAGCATTTCTGTTCACAGTTTGTCTTTCTTTCCCTTCAGAAAAAAAATTTTGAGATATATATATCACATTTAAACCTTCATGATGACAAGTTTGAGTAAATAATTTTCCTATTTCTGCATTATTACTGCTTTCTTTCATTAAGTCATCTAATATAATAAGTCCATTTAAGTTCGGTTTTATGTATTTATCAAAAGAAGAAGGAATACCATTAATGAAAATAACGTCTTTATCTTGCATTATAGAAGGTTTTTTAGGAGGTGTTTGACCATAACACCAAATAAAATAATCTATGTTTTTGTCTAATATGCGATCACTGTTTTCTATTAAATTATGAACAAAAGTAGTTTTACCACTGTTACTAGGACCTGCTACTATCATAGAAAAAGGTATTCTAATACATGCATTGAAAATAGGAAATTCTATGTGCTCCATTTTTTTTTTTTTTTTTTTTTTTTAAATTCCTTCAATTTTAACTAGTTCTTCTTTATAAAAATTACCACTTAATATTTCATTGTTTTTATCAATTAATACATATGTTGCAGGCCAAGTTCTAAGAACATAAGCTACTTGAAAAATTTCTTTTTTCCAATGAGAAGAATATCCTTTTCTAAAAGTAGTTTTATATTTAGTAATTCTAACTTTATCTCCAACTTTAAAGGGTAAATGATGTTTTTTAGAGAATAAATATTTCCCGTATTGTTTTATCCATATTTTTTTTTCGTTTGCTTTAGTTACTTCTGAAGGACTTATACCTAAAGTTCTATGCTTACTGTGATTATAACTATATACTAAATTTTGAAGTACATCTATATATCTCAAAGTCTTTTTGAAAGTAAGATATTTATATATTTTATCTTGTATAGTACGATTGAATCTTTCTACTATTGCACTTTTAGTGTCTTGTGATGTACTGAAAAATTTAATGTTATTTTCTTTTAAATATTTTCTGAATACACCTTTAAATTCACTTCCGTCATCAAATTGTATAATTCTAGGCTTAACTTTGCTTTTCATTAATATATTTTTAAAGCCATCTAAAGTGACGGAAGCTGTTTTGTTTCTTAATGGAAAAATATAAGCATAACGAGAAAAACAATCTATACAAGCAAGTAAATATTTGATATCATCATTTTCATTTTTTAAATTAAATATACTAATTAAATCTATTTGCCATTGATCATTTATACCTTTCACTATAGTTTTTCTTCGTAAAAACCTATGTTTTATTTTTTTGTGAGAAGTATAGGTTCTAGTGTTATGAAGAAAAGCTGATACATCCGTATGAGTTATATTTTTATTTTTTTTCTTTGCACTTTCATATAATTTATTTGCAGAACTGAAAGAGGCAGGATCAGACGGATTGAAAAATATTTCTTTTAAAATATTTTCTTTGTTTTTAGTTTGTTGGTTCATATTTTTAACACATATTTCCTGTATTACATTACAGAGACGGAAATCCGATATGCATGGTTTCGTTCTAATATATCAAATAATTTTTATACATGAATAGAACGATACATATAATCACGTGATTTTAAACCATCTCAATGTAATAGAAAGTGTGTCGATATATTATACTGTCAGATTTCACGGTTATCCATGAAATTTTTTCAATTTTATTCATCCAATAAAAAAATGTTTACTGATTAACAGGCATGTAAATTGGGATGAAGCCACTCGGTTTCATGTTTCCATCTACGTTAAATATCAGACTTTTGTTTCCTGTTTTTGTTTTCCTTGAACTAGAATTAATTTTAGTTTTATTTCGTGAGGTATTAGATTGCTGCTTGTTCACATTTCTCTTTCTTTTAACCTGCACCTTTTCCTTTCTTCCTGCTTTTTCATTTTCATCTTGACTTAAGTCATCATCACTTGTATTATTTTCCACCCTGCTAGAAGTCTTATTCATCTTTTTCTTTTTCTTGACTTGTATTTTTACTTTTTTTTCTTCATATTCATTTTCGTTATGACTTACATTATCATCACTCTCTTCTTTTCTTCTTTTCAAGTTTTCTTCTTTCTTGATAGGACGAACAATGTTTGATTCAATATTTTTGGTGGAGTCATTTTTTTCTTCTTCTGAAGATATGCTGTTCGAGTCTTCATTTTCGCTCATATCTTCCATGACTTTTATACTGAAATTTTGTGCGGATTTAGCTTTGCTTCTTAGCTTTTCTTTCATGTATTTATTGTAACAGGCATTACATCTCAGGTGATTTTCATCAGACGTAAAAAAATGATAAGATTGAAAAGGTCTATGACACCTTATACATTCTTGTACCATTGACTCTGCACATTTTAAACAATATTTTTTATTTTTTACTAAATCAGCATTTTTACCACAAAATTCACATTTAGAAACCATTTTTTATCATAAAAAATTGAAAACGAAAATATATAAAGCTAATTAGCTAAGTTATTCATTTATCTCAATAATATTTTTATAATATTATTTTAAAGGTAATAAGGTAAGTCATTCATTTATCTCATTAATATTTTCATAATATTATTCACTGCTATCATTTTCACTTAATTCCATTTCACTTTCACTGTTGCTATCACTACTTAAATTTTCTTCTTTTTCTTTCTTTTTTTTTATTTTTTCTTGCTTGTTTTCTTTCTTCAATTTCTTAACTTTTTCAATTTTTTTATATATTTTATTTTTCATTCGAAGAAGAAGGTCAAACTCTTCTTTTTGAAGAGATATACTTTTATCTTTAGTCAAGTCATGAAAATGTAAATATATATTTCCTTTAAATTTATTTATATCTATTCTTTTCCTCCGACCAAAAGCCAAAGTAGGGTATTTTCCTGATTTGTTCATTTTTTCTTTTATTATGCCTTAGGCTTTCTTTCTAATGTTAATAAGGTTAAAGTTTTTTCAAGCTATCTCATGATCTTTTTTTCTTTTTTATTTCTGGAAAAGGTATTTCGTTTCTTTTTCTTTTTTTCTTTCTTTTAGGTATACTATAGTGTCCATAAGCAAGAGATTTTATCCCGCTATCACATAAATATCTTTTATCTTCAAAAGGAGAAAGAGAAATCTTATGTAGGGAAATGGTATACACTTCATGTTTAAGACTTACTATATTACAGAATTGATCTTCTCTTATTTTATTTTTAAATAAGACTTTTTTAAAGTTACTATGTTTTATTTCTTGTATACAACTTTTTTTTATGCCTTTCACTTTTTTCTCTTCTTCTCCAGTTTCATAAAGAATAGAATACATTTTAGGTCTTAATGCTATAAATTCTTTTATTTTTTTCCCTCCTGTTTCATCTTTGAATTTTCCTAAAACTTTCATATTTTTAGAGGAAAATAAAGGATGACTTTCTTTAAGATTAGAAAAATCAAAATAATTTTCAATATTTTTTATCTTTTTTAAGAAATGTTCATCTTTAATATAATAAATGAATGAGTCTGTATCCGTGTATAACAATTGAATAATGCTTTCTGAAAAAGCAGGTAACATGATATTATAATGAAAATTAAACATCCATAATTTTGATAGTTCTAATACTGTAAATCCTATGTATATAGGTTTATTTAAAAGAATTCGTTCTTTGTTATATTGTATACCTACGAAGTCTTTTTGAAAGATATGTAATGATTTAAAATTTGGTTTTCTTATAAGTTTTTCACTTACTAAAGGATTAGAAGTTAATTTCATACTTGATCTTTTCTTAACATTTTCTAACGTTTTCCCAAAAGTGCTGTTAATTAAAAGTTTAAAAAATTCTTTGTCAAAAGAAGATGTAGCTAAGGTTCTTTTTGTTGTATTAAAATCGATGTATGGTTTCATCCAATCTTTTTGTTTAAATGAAAGAACTCTATGTATTTTTTTAATTTTCATTCCTAGGTTTAGATATAGCTTTAAGTTACGGTAATGTATAACATAATTTTCCTTTTGATTTAAATTACATATTAATTTTTTTCCTCCTTTTTTATATGAAATTCCTATGTCTTTGAGTACTTGTTCAGCATAAGTGGATAAATCTTCCTTTTTTATTTCTAATTTTTCTGGTGCTAAAGGAAAAGAATTATGTCTATCATGAAGGTTTGCAGGATAAGATAGAGTTACTTCCATAATATAGCCTGTTTCATTATCGTCTGGAATGTTACATATTTCTAATTTATTTATTTCTTTTTTTTCTAACCATTTGAAATCAGAAATAGGTAAAAAATCTGCTAAACATTTTCCATATAAATTATTGCAATCAATATAAAAAATATGTTCATCAGGCTCTTCTGCTATGGCATACCTGTGCGAAACCTTAGTTATCCCTCCTCTTACACCTGTTTCTATGAAATTGTACATTTCTATGTCCGAAAATAAATCTAATTTAACCCCAGTATATTTCAACATGGCTTGATAACTTAAGCTTGGTGAAGTAAGAAAATGTGATGGATCTAATCCATAATAATCTAAAGCCTTTTCTCTAAAAGATTTGAAAACGTCACATAAAAGCAAAACGTCTATTTTTAAATATTCTTTCAAATAATCTTTTAGGTTCTTGCATTTGAAAGCTTTGAACATAAAAAGAGCATGCTGGTAATCTTCGTCAGAAATGTTTTCTTTTGTTAAAGAAGAATAAAAATATTTTCTTGCAGGCAATTTTTTTTCTTTCAAAACACTCCATGAATTTATATAATCATAACACATAACTCCTTTACGGATAACATAAGGTAATAATTTTTTATCTTTTAAATGCTTCTTTGTTTCATAGAAGTCATCAGTTCCTTTTTCATTCATAAGATTTGCTAATTTAGCTAAAGAAGTAGGAAGAAATTGAAAAGAATCTATGAAACGAAAATTTTCAAAACTTAAAGTCAAAAATTTTTCTGACGATTTTGCTATAACAGATATATTTTTCTCGTCCACATATTTATATAATTTTTGAATAAGAAAATGAGTGTCATAGTTCATGCTATTATGAATAACAATAGGTATTTTTAATTTATCCATCCTTAAAGACGTATAAGTAAGATTACATCTGTTACAAGCATAATTTATGTCTCTCCCTTTACCTTCTCGCCCTATATGAGAATGATCTAAAACTTTACGTATACCTTTACGAGTCAATGAAACCCCACAAACGTAACATTTTCTCTGCTTAGCTATATGAGAAATATCCTGAGGAGTTAATTTCATAGGTTCTCTTTTATGGTGTAAAATATAAGATATTTCAGCTCTTTTTTGATATAAATAAGAGACAAAATTTGATATGACATTTTTTCCTACATATATGAATGGATCTTGATTGTATTCTTTATATTTTGACACCATTATAGCACCGAAAGCATTTAATTTATGTTCGCGTTCACATAAAGATTTACCTTTATAAATTGGTTCTTTCATTTTATAATTATAACATTCAAAATCTGCATAAATGATAAAAGGACTTTTTACTTTATTTTTGAAATCTGAAAAATTAAGATGTGAACCTATAGGTGGCATATAGTATCCTTGTCCTACGTAAGGATTTTTATTGCAATTCTGAGTTATGTGGGACTTATATTTTTTTTCTGAGCAAAAAGATATCAAGCATTTGTAACAAAAATATCTAGTTTTTTTCCAGAAAAAAGGTCTTATAAACTTATGTAAATTCCTAATCAAATAGTAGTGATCATCATATAATAATAAATCAACATGTCTTCCTTCAGAAACAGTAGTCGAATTAGTAGAAATATACATAGGGAAAGGTTGAATAATCTTTTGCTCTGTTTCTAACATACCAAATACATTTATTGTTAGATTGTTCTTTTTTTCAAATTGTGATATTTCATTTAATTTCACAGGAAAAGTAATAAAAGAAAGATTCAATTCATTTAAAAAAATATCATAAGATTTTGCTAAATTTGAATTATTTGTTACTTTATGTAGACCAGCTAAAACAGAATAAAGAAAGCATTTATTACCAGTTCCTTTTATATTTAAAATTGATTTTTTTTTGTCTATTAAGTCTTTAGTCTTTTGTCTTTCTTTTCCTCCTAAAGGGTTATATTTAAAAATTGAAATTCTAAGAACTTTGATTTTTTTAAGAAACCATCCTGATCCCATGTGAAGGAAAGAATCAAAAAATCCTAATATAATAGAAAAACTAGACCTAATTGTTTCTTCTAAATTCAAAGAATCAAACCCAAATTGAACTGGACTTAAAAACCATGGTTCTATTTGAAAATATTCATTAGTTTCTAAGTTATATTTTCCTAAAATAACGCAAAGTCCTATCTGAAATTTAACTCCACCTTCTTCTTTCTTTACTTTTAATATTTTTTTCTTCACTTTTTTTAAATTTTTGAACAAAAATAAATCAGGATCATATTTTAAAGAATTAGGAATGATATCATATTCTGTGATAAGATTTTTTAATGCTCTACGACGATAAATCATTAGACTATCGGTCTGAAATGTAAAACCAAAAACACTGTTCCGTATTCAAATTTAACAAGATCTCCTAAGTCATCACAGACAGTTATTTGAATTTCTTGTATTTCATTTCTTTTAAGTTTTTTGTAATATGGAGTAACAAAAACTTCTGTTATGTCATCACCAAAGCTTCCTGTGCATCTTATTGTTCTTAAAAGTGGAACTTGTTTGTTTCCTACTACTTCATTACAAACTATGTTGCTATAAATATAAATATTAGATGCTATGTAATGCAAATTAGGAACCCCACCCGCTATGAAATTTTCATATTCATTTGGTCCTAAATTTGATGCTATTTTTTTATATTCTTCAAAATTTTCTAAAGGAGGTCCCATGAAAGACACAGTATTTCCTTCTTTTTTCTCAGCTTTTTCATGTAAATCTAATCTTAACAAAGAAGACAAATCAGAAGAAAAAGTTACTATGTCTCCTTTTCCTACTTTAAGAATAGGTTTTAAATTTTGTGGTTCTATTTTCATAAAAGGTTTTCGCTCTTTTTTAAAGAAAACATCATCAGGATAAATATCAATTTTTTCTAAAACAGAATTTATAGTTCCAATAAGGTTATTAATAGAATTATAATTTCCATAAGGAATTCTTTCTACTATGAACCTTTTCTCCAAGGTAACATCACTTGCAGAATTTGCTATGAACACATTTTTTTTAAATTTAAAAAAATTTCTTTCCACTATTATAGTTCTATTTCGTTCTGGTCTTTCAGGAAAATTATACCAAGAAATAGGTATATTAACTTCCACCACTCCAACCTCCCATTCCCCTTTCAATGTAATAGTTGAAGGTAAATTTACATAATAAGAACTTGTTTTGTTTTCCCTAGAAGGGTGAATAGTATTAGAAGGTAAATTCACGTAAAAAGGAGAGGAAATTGACATTTCTTTTTTTACTTATATGATATATACTTTTTTGATTATCTCAAAGAAATTAAACTTAAAAAATATTTATTAATTTCATAATTGAAAACATTATATAACATCATAACATAACACTGTTATATTTTTCAACATTTTTATTTTCAAGTAAAGCCATTTTAGGTAACTTGTCTTTCTTCAAAGAAGAGCATGATTCTGATTTTTTTGATAACCATAATAATATATCTTTTTCATACCTATATATTGGCTTCTTTTCAAACCATTTAACATCACAATATTTACACTTTTTTATTTTATGATTCGTTTTCATAAAGAAAAATTCTAAACATTTTATATGAACAGGTTGCATACAACAATGAATGTAAGTAACATTTGTGCTGTTAGAAGAAATTATCAGCTCTGAAGAACAAAGTTTACAAAACATATAAAGAATAGACATTTTATGTTCTTTTTTTCTTATTTGATCTCTTATTTTTTTCTTTAAAGGACTTAAAACATAATCATTAGGATTAACATTCAAGTAATGTTTTTTGTGAGCAGGTTTCATCAATTCTATTACATCTTCAAAATATGAAATTTCTAAAATAAAACATGAAAAATCCTTTATTCTATAATAAAAATCTGTATATTTTAAAAAAATACAGCACATTTTAATAATTCTAGGCAATAACATGACATCAGATAAAACAATCTTCATTATTTCTTCTAAAAGATATGAAGACTGAAAGAAATCAGAGAAAAAGCATAAAGCTTCTACTCTTATTTCTTTTAAAGATGAAAATGGCTGAATCAAAGAAAGCGCTGTAAATATATGTTTAGCTTCTGTTACACTCATATAATTCTGAACAGGGAAACTGACATCTATTAAATCATCTATTTTACCACCAGTGAAAGTCAACATAGCTTCTAAGTAATAAACACGACTTAAAAGCAAACCAACATTAACTTTCATTATCATCTTTATATCAGCAATTTTTTTTCTGATATAACTTACTGTGAAATCTCTTCTCAAAACTTGACACTTTATTATATCTACTCAATAACTTACAATAAATCCTCTTTATTTCAATCCAACAACAAATATGGTAAAGGCATATTATCTTCAATAGACTTTATATATCAAAACTTGTTTGATAAATATGGTACAGAATGTTCTGTTTTAAGGTTCTTAACCTGAAATGTCACAGTGCCTAACTAAACACCGAACTTACAGGTTATATACTCTTATGTGATAAAGGATACCTGTTAGAAGTTATCACATAGTAGTTTTTTTACATGCTTATATTTCTTAAACTTTAATAATAATGTAATGCATTTTTTATAGTTTTTTTTCTTAAGCTTCTGAATTTTTTTCTTAGCCATGAACAAAATTCAGGACTACATATTGGCTTTGCTTTTTTCCATTTCATGCCACAATCATAACATGCTATACCTTTCCGATAATGAGTACTGTATGAAGCAAACTTAAAACTACTGTAACATTTATAATTAACTGGACAAGCACAACACAGCATATATGTTACTTTTAATGTTCTAATTTTTTTATTTTTATCAAAAGTATGGTATTTCCCACACCCTCCGCAGCGAAACTTAACAATTTCTGCATTAAGGTCTAAATCTTGTAACATATCAGTTATTTTATTTTGTAGTTCATTATCCGAATAACAATGATAATCACAATAAGCAAATATGCTGTGTTTTGTACAAAGCAAATCGTCTAATATGTCAGAACGATTAACTTTTAGAAGATCTGAAGCAAACCAAAATAATTTTCTACTGCTTACATGAAACATAGTTCCGCAATAAACATAAACTTTCAATGCTTTCCCTATTTCTTTGATTTTTTTCGTAGTCCTTTGATATATATAATTAAACAAAAAATCTGACTGAAAAAAAGAAGCAAAAAATGCTAAGGACTCTATGTTTTTGATTTCATTAAAACGTTCATAACAAGCTTTTTTTTGATGAAATATTTAAGAAGGAAATGTATAAAAAACATTTCGATACAGATAATAATGAATGTGCAGGTATTTCAATGTTTAATTTTTCCATCAAAGGTTCACGATAAAAATTGAAATAGTTTTTAAAGTATAAACTTCTCAATGAAAGTAAAAAAAAGTTCAAGTAGAGTTGCTTTTCCATCTTGAACCTATAAAAACAAGACGGATTATTTTAAAATATAAAACAAACATTGAAATTCTTGTATGACATTTTCATACTACATATTTATGATATAGGCTGCACACATGTTCAAATATAACATCATATAAACATTAAAGTAACTTTTCTTGAAGCTTATGTTTTATTTCTTGTGAATTTTTTAATCCAAATGTGTTGACGAAATATGCTGAATCAAAAGGAGAGGGGAGCCAAAAAGTTTCAAGCAATAACGGCATGACATCATGCTCTTTTTCTGTGCAGTGAAATATACTCCCCCTCCAAAGAACAGCTCGTCAGTGCATGTTTCACAAGTGATTTTTTTACATATTTTTGTTCTTGTTTTTGTAGGAACTTTCGTCATCAGCTTCAAGAAAAGAGATCCTGTCTCTGTGTCTTTCTTTTGAGGGAAGACGACAGAAACAGGCAAGCGAGACAGAATTAAACGTTGAAGGTAGTCTCTCGTATTAGCCTGTTGTATAGAATCAGAAAAAGGCTCAGTGACATTGACAACTTTGGCTGAACTTTTATCAGGAAGAGTGATGTTGTTGTCGTCTTTCACGACAACTTCACTAGGAACTAAGTCACTGTCTTGGAGAACAGCTACTTCTTTACCAGCAACATTAACTTCGTTACTGTCAATGATTTCGTCCTTGTCCCCTTCGAGAATAACTTCAACTTCACGATGACTGTAGTGGTCATTGTTGTCTTCAATACCACCAATTTCCTCATAGTCAACGTGAAGTTCATTGTTATCTTCTAAGGAGACAACTTCATTCACAACTTGATAGTCATCTTTTGACAACTCAAGTCCAGAAATCTGAATAGCTTCGTCTAGTAAATCTGAAGAAGCTGGACCATAGTCGCTTTTGCAAAGCTCAGAAAGTTTTTTTTTCTTTACTAATGGAGGCATAACCTCCAGATCTTCTTCTTTTGATATCATTCTTTTAGTAGGATAAGCTCGACTCGGTCTTACAAGAAGAGGCATTTCCTCTTCAGGCTTCTGAAGAGAAGATGTTTCTTGTACATCATGAACATTTTTAGCAAATTTTGTTCCTTGAAAAAATTGGTTGTTTAACTTGGACAAAATAGGTTCTGGCTCTTGGTTTTCACGTTCCATCTGTAGGTAATAAATAAAATAAAATTCATAACTAAAATTTTAAGTCAAAAAGTTAAGTATAAAAAAATAAAATGTCACTCAAACATTATGCTAAGCAACTTTTATATAATATTTATTTCATTATTTTTAATTTTTTTGGTTTACAATTTTTAGGACCTCTTCTGTCTTTAGTACACCTGAGAATAGCTGCAGAACAATGTTGCGGACATTTGGCACATTTCTCTATATTTTCAGGTAACATATTAGTTTGTAAGACAATTAAATGCTTATATATTCTATCACATACTTTAATAGAAGATTCTAAGTTAGCCCTACACTGTTCTAGCTGTTCTTTAAATAAGTTAGCAAAAGGTGAAAACTCTCGTAACGAATTTACTTTATCGTCTACATCTATATCTATTTTTTTCTCATGCTTCATTTCTTCATTTTTTTTAAATTTTTTATTCGTTAAACCCTGCTCTTCACTATCTGAATCGCTCTCAGACAATTCTAAATCTTCTTTTAAAAAATTAAATTCAGGATCAGAAGAAGTATCTTGAGAAACGCTTCGTTTAGGTTTAACAGATTTAGATTTTCTCTTTTTTCTTTCTATGTCTAAAGATTTCGAATCATTATCCTCATTTTCACTAGAATCTGACAAATTCTCTTCACTGAAAACATTATCAGAAGCTGGTAATATTTTTTTATTCTTTTTTCTTTTCTTAGTCTCTACATATTCTTTCACTTCCTCGTTCTCAGAATCAAAAAAAATAGAAACAGGTTTGCTTCTCATATTTTCAGAAGGAAAAAAATCTACACTTTGATTTTTTGTGTGAAAAGTTATATTAAGATTCAAAACTTCTGAAATACATTCTAACAATACACTATGAGAAGAAATAAGGTCTAAAAGAATTTTTTCTGTCTCTTGATTTATACAAAATTCATACTCTTTTTTGTAGGCTTCTTCTTTTTTTAACAGAGACAAAAGAAAAAACCAAGTCTCATCTTTCATTAGATCAAATATTTTCTCTTTTGATATAAAAGACTCTTGCTTCTTCCTTTTAATATATTTTAAAATGTAATACAAACAATGTTTCTCTTTAAGCTTAATTTCATTCCAGTAAACTCTGTTAAATTCATTATTTTGACTTAAAATAAAAAATATTGTTAAAAGAATTTCTGAAATCAATTTAATTTCTTTCATTTTTATTATCTGACTTTTCCTTTATTATTTCGTCTAACACAAGTTTTATCTCAGAACATAAAAATAAAAAAATATTACAATCTTTAGTTATACAATTCCCTTTGAAATTATAACCTAAAGTAAAAGTAATATCTTTATTTGAAATTCTTATGACAGAAACATTGTTCACATTATAATCTTTTAATCCTTCATAATTTACCCAAACAGATTCATATGTGTTAGACTCCTTTAATTTATATGAATATTTGTCTTTAAAATGAAATCGTATTTTTAAAAGAAATTCTATGACTTTAATATTGTTATTTTTTATGTCAATTTCTACACTTATTTGGATATTTAATAATGATACTTTAATTTTATTGTAATTTATTAAAGAAAAATGATTCCAAAAGTTTGAACAAAAAAAGGAAATAAACTTTTTAATGTTGCTTACAATAAAGTTAAAATCATTTCTTAAAAATATATAACAACACCCATTTTTGGTAAATTTTAAAGAAAAATCTTTTTTTAAAATAACAATAGAACCTTTATATTTAGAAATTTTCCCCTGCAGCTGATATAAATTCTCTATGTCTAACTTAGCACAAGGGTACGTTCTAGCTATTAAAACAATATTATTAGTGTAATACTGAATTGACATAAGAATTAAAACCAAAAAATATGCAAACCAATTAGTTAACACCGAAAGAATGATATATTATACCATAATAGAAGCAAGCCAGCTATATAATTTATTGAATAACTAAATAAACAAGACAACTGAAGCACGTTAACTGAATGACTGATACAAGCTAACTAAATAAAAGCAAGTAAGCAAATAAATAAAATAAAATAATAACCTTATCCAAATTTAATCAGCAATCTTGATGTTGCTAGCAGATCCTCGTCCTAAATGAACTGTGAATAACCTTGTTGATACAGTAAACTGTAAACGACCTCGATGTTAGAGCAAACTGCAGACGACCTTGATGTTACACAGACTAAACGACCTTGATGCTGCTGAGTCCTTAATCAAAAATAAGAAGACAGCACAAGACGTCTATCTGAAAAGAAAAAAGACACTTAATTTCTTTAAATTATCAGCATTATATCATTTCATATATAATCAGTTTCATGTCATCATCTAATTATCGTTATTTTTTCAATATGATATATATAAATTAATCAGTTTCATATCTTCATCTTGTTATTATTTTAATCAGTTTCATATCTTCATCTTGTTATTATAAAACATTATAAATAGTAATTATAATGTTTTTTCAATATAATCTTTTAATAATAATCTCATTTAGATTAAATTTTACATTATAAACTCATTTAGATTAAATTTTAATGTAAAATATAAATAACAATTCGTCTTATCTATGACTAAAATCCAAAACAAAAGAAATTTACCTTTGCTTTTTACAGTAAAACTTTCTGACTCAAGTTCAGTAAGATCACTCTCGGATTGAGTTTGGATTAAGTATTGATCTGAAAAATAACATTTCATAAAATCTTTAATATATAACTCGAGTTCAGCAAGGTCATTCTTAAATTATTGAGTAAAGTATTAACCTGAAAAAATAAATTTTTATTGAGAAGATTAAAACTAAATCTTCTTAAACTTAAAACATTATTATTAGAACTTGGTTTTATATTCAAATAAAAAAAGTATTTTTCTTTTTTATTTAGTAACAAAGAATAGGTTAATAAATTTACCTCTGTGTACGTAGAAAATATCACGGAACAGATAATTAATTATCAATCTCGTACGGGTCAATAATCTCTGACACGCCTGTATATTTTGCCTTGCTAGTTGTCCTCCTCTATGTTCCTCGTAGTTAGACACAGAGTTTCCTCCACTCATGATACACTAAAACAAAAAAAAATAGGAATTCTTTAAAGTAAACTAAGCTCATTAAAGTTCATTAATTGAACAGGGTCTATTTTTTTAAAAGCAGTAAGTAAAAGCATTCAGTTTTTCACTACAGTTTTCGCACAAACACACCAAATAACTATATTTAGTTTGTGACTGTAGTTTTTACTCGAACACTATAAAATAATTTATTTTTACTCTAACGCATAAAAAAACTTGAAACTGTAGTTTCTTCTTCAACGCATAAAATTTGAAGTTTGACATTTTAGTTTCTACTCGAAAGCGTTAAGTTAAAAAAGGTCTAACTATATAAATCACCTACCTTACAGTTTTCCTTTTCCTAAGTTCGTTATAAGCTGTAGCGTTTTACATGCTCCTCTCCTGTTCTGCTTTTATCTGAAAAGAAAATTTTGATTCATTATTAAATATCCACTCGAACACAACTAATTTCAATATTCAGTTTATTGCTACAGTTTTCACTTGAACGCATCAGTTCAGTTTATTACTACAGTTTTCACTCGAACGCATCAGTTCAGTTTATTACTACAGTTTTCACTCGAACGCATCAGACAATTTCCACTCGAACGCATCAGGCAATTTCCACTCGAATGCTTTTACTTAAATGATCTAACACACCTTCAACAAAAGCAATAAGATATTATTTCAATCTCTATTCGAACGCAACAACCTTCCAGCTCATAACCTTATTTTTCACTTGAACGCGAAACATAAAATTACTTAGTATGTTAGTTTTTTCCTCGAACACAATAAGTCATTACGCATGCGTCACTCTGTTATAACAAAATGGCTGACTATACCTTCCGCTTTAGGTAAAACCATCTTTAGCAGCAGTGTTTTCTCCGAGAAATCATACTTTTAAGCCCTATCTAGACCTTTCTGATTTATTGTCTTATTCTATGAAAAACATAAAGAATACCATACTTTTGTATATCAAAAATATGCCATAGTTCTAGAGAAAAATGTATTTTCCGAACGCATATTCCGCAATCGAAAACAAAATACTTCTTACAAAAATTTACCTAGCCTTATGTTTCTTAGTTAATCCGTTAGATGTCTCTTTCTGTTTCTACCGTGTCTAATGAAATACTTTTGGTTCCTCTACTCCTGTCGTGTCTCATCAAATGTTTATGGTTCCGCTATGTGTTTCTTTCTACCCGATGAGGGTTCAAGGGCAGTACCGCTTTATCAAGGATGAGGGTTAAATTGCACATAAATTTGAAAGACATTTAAAAGAAATCATCTGAATTTAAGGAAAATTTATTTCAAATGAAAACTCTAGTGAAAGCCGAGAAGAGAATCTCAGGAAAATGAAATATTTATAAGGTGGTATAACGTCCGTCCCCCTCCTGATCTCGGACCACCATATAGTGATCCGCAGTAAAAAACAATCATAGAATATAAATATGACACACAGGTCCTTTGGTTAAGCGCTGATAAGTTAATGAAAGCCGAGAGAAGAGAGTCTCAGGGAAATGAAATATTTATAAGGTGGTATAACGTCCGTTCCCCTCCTGATCTCGGACCACCATATAATGATCCATAGAATATAAATATGACACACAGGTCCTTTGGTTAAGTGCTGATAGGCAATATTAAAAAAACTGGTGAGCACTATTGAATCATTAGGCACAGTTCAGACCGAAATATAGGTAGATACACACGCAAACCAACAGAAAAAAACTGAATTGGTCAAACCTATATTTCATTCATAAAAGATGAAAATAAAAATTTATAGTTATAATGCATGATTAGAATCATTATAAGCTGGTTTTTAAGGTGGATGAGCTACAATAAATTATAGAGAGAAATATTTTGGTGGTCCGAGACTTTACGGCTAGGTAAAAAATTTGAAAACTACTAGATAATACAGGAACAAGTATGATTAACTTGAACTTCCGGGTTAATTTCGCCAGAAGCTTCTTCTTCAAAATATAATATTCTAAGACCTAACGTAGGATTTACAGCTTCAAAAGCGGAAAATCATGTCAAGAAACAAGGATTATTTTCTTTTAGGACCTAAAAGATGACAGTTTCAGCGAAATCCTCTCTTACCATCGACAAGCTGAACTACTTCGTTGTTATCTAGACATGGAAACTCGAAACAGGTACTTATCTATTTTATCTAAGAAGACTATGACTCACCCTACTTTTAGTTAAAGGCTCATTGTCAGTTTTTTCTTATTCACTCGTATTAATACCTTTTTCTACAGCTAAACTAGTTAGGTTAAAGAAAGATTTAGGTTATTCTCTAGTTCATCGTCATCTAGCTCACAGTGAAGATGTGGACTTATATCCTAATATTCGTTCTTGTCCCTGTTTGTCTAGGAGTGGGAACAAAAGAAAATTGTTCATGCTCTTTCTTAGAGGATAGCATTATTTCCTGTCAGAGTCCTAATCTAACATGTTGGATTCAAATGGAACTGACACACAAAACTTTAATCACTTCAGAAATCAGGACACAAAGTAACAACCAAACGCAGGAAATACAATATGGAAGAAACCGATTCCCTTTCTTAGAGCAAGTTTCCTCGAAAGTTGCTCTCTATTCTTGTGAAGCAGGGACATGCAGGTAATTTAAAAGCATTTATTATCCTATTTAACTGAATAGTAATTCGTCGAAATTTTTGCTCTTACACTCTAAAATAATATTTCTTAACCAAAAATACTAATCTCAGAGCAATTTTCTGTTATCAAAGCTCATGTGTAAAATGTAAATTCCTAACTTTTTCTCTGCTAACTAAATAAATAAATATGTATTCAGCTTTGGCTTTAGATCATGCTAAAAGTAGTGCTATTGAAAATATGAGATCATAGACTAGAATCTTTAATTCGACGCTGTCCTGGCACCGTGCCAAATCTGATACTATAAAAGAGATCGTAGTACAATTCTGTTATAACGCATTGTCTATACCATCAAATGTTTCAAGGATAATTCTGTTATAACACTGATAAAGTTAACGTTCTATTTTAACAGGAAAACTCATGTCTACCTTCCAACAGAAGGAAAATATATCCGTCTCACAGAATATCATCTGATGAAAGCAAAATCAACCACAACAAAAACTTCTACTCTGTCTACTATAATCTATAAGTCTACTACCACCTACAAACCTACTGTCTACAAGCCTACTTCCACCTTCAAGCCTAGTACCTATATTCCTACTTCGAACATGTATAGAAACACCATCTATATCCCTGCTTCCACTCCTGCTGCCTATACATCTACTATCATTAACAAAGAGGCTACTTCAAGGTATTTCTATATTTTTACTAATAATTGTAACCCTTTTATTTGTTTTATATGAACTACGACTTGTACGAAAATGCTAACAATGTCAAAATATTTTCTTTAAATCTTTTCGTCACTAAAAAAACTTTACGAGCTTAAAAATGTCTTAAGAAATCCAAAACTATATAAACGTTGTAATGTTTTCTTTAACTCTGTTCTAGTCATTGAAAAAACATTATGACCTTGTAATTTTAGAAATATTTTAAGAAATCCTAAATATCATTTTCTCATACTTGTGCAGGGATTTTAAAATTCAAGGGTCCTGCGCATTCATATAGAAACCTAGGTTTTCAGAGTAAAAAATCAAACCATTTCAGGCATTTTCATGCTAAATGACTTTCATCTCTGTTAATTCATACTTGTGCAGGGATTTTAAAGTTCAAGAGTCCTGTGCATTCATATAGAAACCTAAGTTTTCAGAGTAAAAATCAAACCATTTCAGGCATTTTCATGCTAAATGACTTTCATCTCTGTTAATTCATACTTGTGCAGGGATTTTAAAGTTCAAGAGTCCTGTGCATTCATATAGAAACCTAAGTTTTCAGAGTAAAAATCAAACCATTTCAGGCATTTTCATGCTAAATAACTTTCATCTCTGTTAATTATATAATAAAATTTACCTGTCATACATTAATATAACATAACCTTTCTTTTCAGAGAAAAACTTACCTTAATTAAGACGTCTGAACAGCAAACCACAACTGCTCCTCAAGAAAAAGACTATCAAAATGAGGATACTATAACAACGTCTTCAGCGTCTGGAGAAGGATTTCATCTGGAAGATCAGCCCAGCACTCCTGCTTCTTATATACCAAACCATGAGGAGCTGTCAACCTTAAGCCCCGCCTTAAAGAGCAGCTCTCCCCTTTCAGCTGTACCAAGAGAGCACCAACTGACAACGTTAAGCCACGCCTTAAAGAGCAGCTCTTCCCTCTCACATACAGTAACAGATCAGAAAATGTCAACTTCAAGCCCCGCCTTTATGAACAGCACAAGAGAGTCTCTTCCAAACAATTCTATTAACTCTTCAATGGCATCTTCATCTCTTATTGTATCTGTATCGTTTGGTGTAATCATTCCTTTACTTATGATAACAAGCATTGTTATAATATTAAAGGCTCGAAAAAAAAGAAACAGATCTCCTATATATAGACCAACTTCAGGTCAAGCTAGCACAAGCAGAGAAATTTTCGAGTTAATACCTCTACATTCAAACATACCATAATGTCTTACAAATAAAAGACATTCCCTACTATGTCTTATAATATTTCCTCAAGTTGAAGGGTATATTTACTAAAAAAACAGCATTAAAATTAAAGGTGCTTCTTATATACGCACTGTCTTTTATACATTAGAAATTAAGGTAGTAATTCTGTTTATCCAAAGAAACAATCATATTTTACAGCTACGCTTGTTAATAATTATAAATCACTTAACCAAATTTATATATTTCATTATGTACAACTATATAATCTCATATATGTATCTTGGCTATAAGGTATATTCTACCCTTCTGTATAGCTTTTGAAATTTGTATGTAAGAAATATTAGGTTGCATAATCTGATCTAATTTTACCATATGCCTTATACATAAATATACATATATATATGCTTACTAGTATAATCTCTTGCATATAAAAGGTATTCTCTACATCAAACAAATCCCTTCTAAGTCTTATAGGATTTACTCAAATTGAGGGGTATATTTTCTGAAAAAAAACAGTGTTGAAATTATGGGTGCGTCTTATATGCGCACTGTCTTTTATACATTAGAGATTGAGGCAGTAATTCTATTTATCCAAGAAAACAATTATTTTTAACAGCTACGCTTGTTAATAATTATGAATCACTTAACCAAAATTCATATATTTCATTATGTATGGCTATATAACCTAACGTATGTATCTTGGCTATAAGGTATATTCTACCCTTCCGTGTGCCTTTTAAAAGAAGACTATTCATTATGCAATACGCTATTCTATTAAAATCTGTATGTGAAAAACAATAAACAATTACTCTGTTATTGAAAATCTTTTAATTATTGGAATAATCAAACTAAAGAACTAAGTACGTATGTACTGATACATAATTTATGTCCTTGTTTTGTTCAGAACGTTATCTGGAAGACATGATTAATATCCTTGTTTTGCTCAAGACATTATCTGAATGCAGTATTCTCTGGGAAAGTTGTGACATTTTGACCTTGGGTCTTTAGCTCTATAAGAAGTAATATAGTGAAAAATCCATCTTTAATCTTCTAAATACAAGACTCATAATTTTTTTTCTATTCAAAAATCACTTTTTTTTAACTTCAAGCATCGTTAACTTTAAAAAACTTATAAAAAATATATGAATTAAAAAAATTATCTTGAGATAATGATTACAATAATAACATTTATCTTGATATATATAGGATAAGACCTAAAATGGTTAAGGGTGGGAAAGCTTCCAGTCTTCACCCTTTAAGACTAGCAATATAAAACTGTGTTTAATGCGCAATTCATAAGAAAACAGTGGAAAATAAAAATAAATAGCAAAAATAGAAATAAAAAGCTGACATACCATCTGCCATAAAATATTTAATTAAAAACTTCAATAAAATTTCATTAGAATTTCTCTCTAGCACTTTATTAATTATGATAGTATCGTAACATTCAACAAGTACAAAACATAAGCGAACCTTAAAGGATTTCCTACCACATAGGAGACAAACACGTCTGTAACCAACATAAGAGTGCATCATACTCAATATTCATACGAAATGTTTTATTTTCAATTATGATACACAGTACATAAAAAAATACTATGATAATATTCTCTCTTAAAAAATAAATAAAAAAGTGAAATAAAAAATAAATAAGACTTTATTAATGTAATATCATAATCTATAGCAAGAAATACAATAATCCATTTACAGTATTTAAAGGGTGAAGAAAAATATATTGCTTTGTCCTAAGAAAAGATTCTTCCTATAACATAGAGAATAAACACCAGCTTAGCTAGTCTACCATAATACCTTACGTATAAGACGCATCTTAAAACTCAACAATACGTGAGATATTATAATATGATCAAAAAAAATCCTATGAGGTCAACATTTTACTTCATTAAGAGTTAATAACCACGTAATACGATACTGAATCAACAGGTGGCAGCACTATTCTCTTTTTACATAAAGCTACCTATTAGAACACCACTGTCCTATAGAAATATAACGTTATATAAAGAAATATATCGATACAATATAAATCTTTTATATAATAAACTATAACCTATACCAATAAAACATTAGGTAATATTTATTTATAACACGTCATCTCTCAAAACATTTATCAATGTAGCACACCCATAATCATAACGCTCGTACATGAACATATAGAAATAAATTCATGCATGTATCATACTAATATAACTTAAGTCTAGGCTAAGACTAGCTTAAGAGTTCGTAGATCTTCTATTTGGAATTTTTGAAGGTCTGGTCTCTCCAGACCAATATTTAATCCAAAAACATTCTCCTGAGATCTGCATTATACTTCTTCAATCCAACTTACTGATATAATCCCAAAAAAAATCCTAAGAGGTCTACATAACACTTCATTAAACGTCATCAAACAGTCTCGATTCATCAATAAAATGACATTCATCAGCGCTGTATATAATACTCTACTATATCAACAGACGGCAGGACTATATACTATTTAAGAGTTTACAGCATAACGAAACTCAGGGTAAGGAAGGTGGAGGGTATGTATAATTGGCCCCTAATGCTTTCATATTGTATGATTTGGTTAAAACGAAATTCATTTATAACTAAAATTACACACTTTGTTATAACAAAATTTACTGCAGTAATTTAACAACATACAACCTAATGACAAGGACATAGAAAAATGACATGAGACATGATCATATCCTAAATTCGCCATGTGACACTCAGATCAGTGACAAAGACATGGGATAATAGTAATTTGACATGTGACATGGAACCTAGTGACAAGGACATGGAGAAATATGACATGAGACATGATCATATCCTAAATTCGCCATGTGACACTCAGATCAGTGTCAAAGACATGGGATAATAGTAATTTGACATGTGACATGGAACCTAGTGACAAGGACATGGAGAAATATGACATGAGACATGATCATATCCTAAATTCGCCATGTGACACTCAGATCAGTGTCAAAGACATGGGATAATAGTAATTTGACATGTGACATGGAACCTAGTGTCAAGGACATGGAGAAAAATGACATGAGACATGATCATATCCTAAATTCGCCATGTGACACTCAGATCAGTGACAAAGACATGGGATAATAGTAATTTGACATGTGACATGGAACCTAGTGTCAAGGACATGGAGAAAAATGACATGAGACATGATCATATCCTAAATTCGCCATGTGACACTCAGATCAGTGACAAAGACATGGGATAATAGTAATTTGACATGTGACATGGAACCTAGTGTCAAGGACATGGAGAAAAATGACATGAGACATGATCATATCCTAAATTCGCCATGTGACACTCAGATCAGTGTCAAAGACATGGGATAATAGTAATTTGACATGTGACATGGAACCTAGTGTCAAGGACATGGAGAAAAATGACATGAGACATGATCATATCCTAAATTCGCCATGTGACACTCAGATCAGTGACAAAGACATGGGATAATAGTAATTTGACATGTGACATGGAACCTAGTGTCAAGGACATGGAGAAAAATGACATGGGACATGATCATATCCTAAATTCGCCATGTGACACTCAGATCAGTGACAAAGACATGGGATAATAGTAATTTGACATGTGACATGGAACCTAGTGTCAAGGACATGGAGAAAAATGACATGAGACATGATCATATCCTAAATTCGCCATGTGACACTCAGATCAGTGACAAAGACATGGGATAATAGTAATTTGACATGTGACATGGAACCTAGTGTCAAGGACATGGAGAAAAATGACATGAGACATGATCATATCCTAAATTCGTCATGTAACACTCAGATCAGTGACAAAGACATGGGATAATAGTAATTTGACATGTGACATGGAACCTAGTGTCAAGGACATGGAGAAAAATGACATGACATGATCATATCCTAAATTCGCCATGTGACACTCAGATCAGTGTCAAAGACATGGGATAATAGTAATTTGACATGTGACATGGAACCTAGTGTCAAAGACATGGAGAAAAATGACATGAGACATGATCATATCCTAAATTCGCCATGTGACACGCAGATCAGTGTCAAAGACATGGGATAATAGTAATTTGACAACATGTGACATGGAACCTAGTGACAAGGACATGGAGAAAAATGACATGAGACATGATCTTATCCTAAATTCGTCATGTGACACGCAGATTAGTGTCAAAGAGATGGGAAAAGCTATGTACATAAATTATTTAGTTCCACATAACCTAGAACAGGACAAAGATAGTTCATATTATTCTCGGTAGAGGGAAACCCGAGAATGCGTTCTGCGTTCTAAATACGATGAAATCTATCGTCTCAATTGTAAACTATGAGCAAATATTCTTTATTGATATCAATAAAATATATCAAACAATGAAAAGAAAGAGCTCTATACATAATTCATTCAAACTGATCAAGAAAATATAAAGAAAAGAGCATTATACATGTAATAATTTAGTTCCACATAACCTACATCATGCCAGAAATAGTTCATATTATTCTCGGTAGAGGGGGACAAAAAATCCGCGTTTTGAATAAAAATCTATCGTTTCAATTTAAACTACCGCTGTAAATTCCTCTAATAACTCAGCAAATGTTCTTTGCTGATATCAATGAAATATATCAAAAAATAGAGGAGAAAAAACTCTGTCCCTAAATCACTCAAACTGATGAAAAAAATCTATATCCTCTTAAACTGAATGTCTATTTGTTCATAGACTTAAAGGTGTAACACCACATTTATGATTTCACTGCTGAGGTGGAGTATATAAGGAACGCAATGTCTGGGGTTAATTGGAGAGGTCCGGCCCTCATGTCACGAACCTCCTTGTCTGTAGCTCCAGGTGTAGCTTCAGTGCGTAAAATATCTCGACTGTTCTTCCGACCTTGTCGACTTAGAACGGATGATGCTCCCATTGTTGGTTGAAGCATGAACGGGTGATGCTCCCACTGTTGGTTGAAGCGTGTCTGCTCCCATCAGTTGGTGGAAGCAACCATACGTAATGGTCCTCCTGTTTCAGTAACGCTCACCGTTCCTTAGAGCACTGATCTGGAATTGAACGTGTTCCACAATCCTCCTTCAATCCTTCTTCAATCCTTCAATCCTCCTTCAATCCACCTTCAATCCTTCAATCCTCCTTCAATCCTCCTTCAATCCTCCTTCAATCCTTGGTACACTCAGTTCATTCCTCTGTACCGAAAGCTCAGCTAAGAACCTTGTGACATGAGAACCACTTGACCTCTCTTTTGTATTTAAAATTTATGATATGATTACTATTTCCAAAAATAATCCTATTATCCAAAATAATAGGTATTTTCTGGATATTCAAAAAATATAGGTCTTCTTTGGATATTTTTTTAGAAATATCCAAAGAAGACCTATATATATACTACTCATAATGACGCATTTAAGCGCCGGGTCTCAAATAAGCGCAGGGGTATAACTAGGGTATTGAAATTAGTCTTAAGCACTAAAAACAGTATTCAAATAAGCGCCTGTCTCGTAAAGTGCGAGGGATAGAGTGGGATTGAAATCAATGAGCGCCCGGGCGCTTATACGGGCCACTATGGTACATGTGGTATACAGTGTATCTGTGTCATGTTGATTTCATGAATCTGTTACATGTACACTGGGAAGAGGAAGGGTATATGATAGAGAAAGCTCGCTGAGATATTCAGCAAAGGGGACAACTATGCAGAAGGTCCACTTTCTATATGATTTATAGTTACCGTATGCATACACAAAGTAGACATGGGAAGCTGGTACCTTTTTTGGGGTCTGGGTGAGCTGTATCTGTCTGTATCCGTGCATTTTTAGACATTTTGGGCTAAAAGGGGTAGATTTTCTTTTAGTCCAGAACAAAAGCTTTCTGGAAATTTTCTAAGTTTATTACCCCCCTCATTTATGAAACCTCCCCCACTTCAGATTGACGTGGACTCGAGTCTGTCTGTTCGTCTGCTATTTTCACGCACTGACGTGACTGCTTTTATCAAGACATTTCTATAATTATTCACTTTCAATCCATCCATTCTTCTTTTCTCTCAACCCTGCATGTATTTCTATCTGAATTTGTCATCTATTTAAGAGGAAAGAAATAATAACAGGTATTTGACAGCCTGATAGTTGGTTTTGGGCCGAAGTGTCAGTCTCACTTTATGCTCATTGAGGCAGTCCCAGCATGCATCATTATCATGAGTCTGATGCAACTGAAAGTTCATCCGAAGTCAGAAATACGCTGTGAACGCTGGCGGCACTTTCCCGCGGCCCATCATTATTGCAGCGCCGCAGGCGCTGGTTCAGCAATAAAAAGGGTATTTTTCTTTCACAATCATTGCGGCATCATATTGACCCTCTGGGGTGTATTAACCCTGCGGGGTCAGCATGATGCATTGATGCTTTAGCGGGCCTTAAAGGGTTAATAAACTAGTGGCGCTTTTAAACAAAGTTCTCTCAATACTGGATGTATTACCTCAACATTATAACTCTTTACACAGGGATGTATGTCAGAGTGTATGAAAAAATCTGAAACTGTACATAGAAATTCCGAATTCATTGTAAAACACTGCAAATCTATAAAATAAGAAAGGAAATTTGGGCAAATCTATTGACGTGTTGGACTTGGAAAATTCTGAAATCAGACAAAATTCTGAAAACTTACATCCCTGTTTACAGAGCGATCTAAAGGGTAGAACATACTACTTTATTACAACTTTCTGTGTACCGCTACTTATAATAAGTCTTCTATTCTAAGAAAAAAATACAAGGTCTTTCCTTAAAATGATTTTATTTCAAGGACAATTCATACTCCAATTACCCGGTAATGTCAATGTAGAGAGCAGTAGAATGTTTTACCATTAAGGGCCGTTGTAACACTAGTTTCACTAGGCAGAATCACAAGGAGCCCCCCCCCCCCCCCCTAGCCAGCTAGGAGGGCAAGGCACTCACCAAGCCCCAGAACCCTATGCAATCACTATGGAGAAAGAGACACCCCTCAAAGATGAGGCTTAACCTGGTAGAAGGAATGACCCCTAACCTCAGAAATTACAGCTACATAGAGAGAAATAGTTGATCTTCCTATATCCATGCAAAAATACAGCAATATCTTCATACAAAATTGATTTAGGCCTAGATCAATATGAGTGACCTTACAATTTTGAGAGCTGAGAAGAGGGGGGCAGGACGGGGTGCATGGGGGTGCAGTTGGTGGTGATAACACACCACAAGATAGGTCCCTTGGGGCCATTAAGCAAATCAGATATAGATTATCTCACCGCAGGAGGAGTGTGTTAATTGTCATCACAGGCCTGTTAACTTTATCTCTGCCTAGGAGTAGGGGGTGCTGTCTCCGATATATATCATCTCTCCTCAAGTGCCCACCACAGTAATGACATCTGGCAATCCTACTCTCATCACCTCTTTTCCTTGAAAATCACCCCTCCAGTGGTGCCCCTGTAACTGGCCAGCTCAGCACTAGCGCCACCTACTGTATAATGGTTGATGAAACTAGTGTAATGCCAATCCTCTGGGAATACATTCATGCATAACAACGACTTCCACTAGAGGAGAGTGTTAAAACGCTGTTAACTCGGAAAGACTTTCCTTTTATATCCATAAGCATTCAATCTTCAGTGTATGTTACTGGTATAGGTGGTGCCAGCTTGTGTACCCATTCCAAAAGTATGACATGATCCTGGTGCATCTGTAGTTAACATACCCCTCTGTGGTTAACAGAATCACAAAAAGGGTGGGAAAAGAGGTTTCCCAATGGAATGTCTATCCTTTAGCATTGGAGACCCAAAGGGTCGGCTCTCTCTACTTTGTAGACAACATTTTGTAATCCCTAAATTGTGCAAACATCACACATTTATCCAATTACTGATTACGATATTCATGATCTAAACATGTTACTCTACCAATATATCAATATATTTTTTATTACAATTCCACTTCTTTCATGCTTTATTTTGACAAAGATTGGCACTTTCTGTCTCTGTTTGGGGACCCACAAAATCGTTTTAATTCATTGTGGTGCCTATAACTCTTTCCAAGTTAATAATCTTCCGTGTGTAAGACGCGTCCTACACGAATCTAAGGCCTCATGCACCTTATAGTCAGCCCTAAGTCTGTGTGCCTCTTATACGCCTGGACGAACAGATGGTTTGAGTCCTTGCCACCAGGTGCTAACAGTACATCCGCCACAGTCAGTGGCAGGTAGCTCGGGCAGTCTTCACAGCTTTCCTTGGGGAGGCCTCAGTAGCCTATGGGTGTTTTGCAAGGTGAAGGGGGAGGGGGTGTATTTACTTTTGATGTATTGAATTAGGAGTCAATCACACTTATATCTATGATATTAGCACTATCACTCACTATTTGTTTGAACTATTTGAATTGTCTAAGATAATAGTACATTATTCTACACTCACTGGCCGACAAAAAACAGGAAAACTGGATTTTTGAACACATTTTCCCAGGAATTTAACATGATTTAATAGAATGAAAACCAGGAATTCCTGGTAACCAGGAAAAGTGGCATCACTGCTACATAAGGCCACACCAGTAAATAAGTTGGTCTACGGATTTTGGTTTTGAAAAAATGGTGCAATCGAGCAAAAAAAAAAAAAATCAAAGATCTTTTTGTCATCCAATGGATTCCTTGCTGGAAAAGTGAGGTGCGAGCAATATTTTTTTTTAAACAAAACGTTGCTAAAAATCAAGAAGAGAAAACTTGCTGAAAATGAGCGCAACCCCTAATCCAACCTATTTTTTTTTTGGTGTGGCCTAATTAAATTGATGCACTGGGTACTTGAAAAATATCCACCATCTCTCAAACTATCCGTCTCTTATACTTGCGAGTTTGAACGGAAACTAGAGGAGTGTTTGTCTATATAGGTATAAAGTGAGAGGGATGGAAATTGAGCAAAAAAAATATGCCTGAAATAATCAATCGGAACCACTAAAGTGCTACATGGCACATAAGTTGCGTCTTATACGCGAGGATAATAGTTCTCCCATGATCCACAAGATGGACAACAAGACCTTTCATCTGATATATTTCACCCCCCCCCCCCACTCATATTAGAAAATGGGGGCTCCAGGGGGGTTCGGGAGGCCCCGGGGGAGACCCTAGGTACACATAGCTCTTTGTATTTTGACAATTCATTGGGTAGAACAAAAATTATGACATTTTTATTTTTTGACCGAATGACCAAACCTCTAGGTGTGCCTTATACCGTAAATTCCCTTGTATAAGTCGCGGCTAGTACAGAACCCAACCCAGGAGTGTGGAGGGAGGGTGAGGGGTAGGGGACAGATATGACTTAAACCCAATGTTTCCCAACTTTCCCAGTACAACAGGGGGGTCTGGGAGCCCCCTAGGACCCCGTAGCTTTTTGAATTTTTGAGATCCATTTATAAGAAAAAAAGTTATAACATTTTGAATTTTTTAGAATTTCCCACAAACTCAGGGGGCGGCTTATACCAGGGTGCGGCTTATACAAGGAAGTTTACGGTACAAGTTTTGTGTAGGGATAAATAGGTGGGACATAGGTAAGTGCAACTTGAACCCCCTGTACTGAAGACTTCTATGCCTGTAGCTTCAAAATGTTACTGATATTGATTGGAATGAGTACAAATGTACCATCAAATATGTGAATACTGGTATATATGGTATATGGTATCCCTGATACCTTTTGAACAATCATATAAAGATCCCTGAACTTAAGCTGGGTGCCCCAAATAACTGAAGCTACACATAACACACAGAGGCTCCTTGCACCTTATAGAAGCAGCCCAAAGTCTGCGTGCGTCTTATGGGCGAGGAACATTTACTACTATAGAACAGAGCTAAACCTTCAAGAATCGACCCCCCCCCCCCCCCACAGATTCGACTTATAGGTTTTCCTTCAACTCATGGTGCATCTTATATATGAGTTGCACTTTATACTCGGGAGATTACGGTATACATAAACGCATGTATAAGCTGCACCCAAACAAGCTTATAGCTCACATAGCCATTATCAGCTGGGGGCCGCCATTAGACCCCGACTCCACTATGACTAACACCTTCAGCCCCCGACTCCACAGTTTATGCCAGGGATGCCTCCCATTGGTCAATAATACAATAGCCATGTGCCGTATAAGCCACAGTACTAAGGCCTCTAGATCGTGAAGAGGCCATTTCAAATACTTTATTTTTAAGAATCATTCAATTGTTACATTCAAGAGTCACACTGACTGACAACAAATTATATGGTACATTTCATTAGAATATTAGATATTTAAACTCCAATATCGAGAGGTGTTTACCTCAAGGTAGTCTGTCTAAAAACCAAGCAATAACAAAAATTGTAAAACCTGACTAGATCCTAATAGCTAAATCAGAGATATTCTTTCATGCTTACATATATATTTCCTAACAATTATAATTTCATCAAAGACATACATCCATGGTTACATACATAATACCAGTACATATCATAAACGGCTTTTGGGGAAATTATAAAAATGTTCTAGGAAATAATGCTGTGAGGCATATGGATCGTCTCTCGTTACCTCCACCATAGCGTCAAAGTTAAAACTAGGTGCCTTCTGCAGTACCACTATTGCCAACTCTACCAGAATATTGGCTGTTAATCCCCAGGTTTTATAAGTTTTTCCATTCACAACATCAGTAAATATGTGGAAAGTTCCTGTTTGTCCGTTACTCATTGGGAAGTGTCCGGCTTTATGTTTGTCATCCATGAGAAATCGACTGAGCGGTAATGTGAACACAGAGTCTACCTCATCTGGATTGGGGTCTGGTAGAAATGTCGGAGGAATAACTCCAACCACAGGGTAAATCGCTACTTTATTCCGAGTCACTCGGGGTGGAAGTCTCCCAATGATTTCAACATCCGAGGACCTCAAACCCACTTCCTCTTCGGCCTCGCGAAGAGCTGTGTCAACTTCTGTGTTGTCAGTATCATCCCGCATGCCCCCCGGTAACGCCACTTCACCTGCATGGCTGCGTAGCTTTGTGGAACGCTTGGTAAGCAGGACGTAAGGTACACCATCTTGGATGTATATGGGTACAAGGACTGCAGAGGTCTTGAATTGTGAGAGTATTGTGCCTGTAGTACCAGTGTAGCTGTATAGTGGTGACTGGAACTTCTGGACTTGTGCTGACACCGTATCGATGTCAACGGTGATGTCACTGTTGAGGTCGGCCATTATCGAGCCCTGCAAAGGATTCAAATGTTACCATAATTTACTTATCTCAGTAATTTCAAGACATATATACATATATATATATATATATATATATATATATATATATATATATATATATATATATATATATATATAACGGGAACCCCAGACAGACCTGATCCAGTCAGACAATTGTGACAGTTGGGACATGCCAAATTCAACTGGATTACTAACCCTGTCAGCACCTGTTTGGTCCCCCTTCAAGAAGACCACAAAAGAGAACAACTCGAGCAGCTGACTATGACTATCAGAATGTCTGCATTAGTGCATCTATGTGTGATCAAGTCTGAAATGTTTAATATTCTACGGGATTTGATCAGGACCCCCAAGTTACCAACCGAGTCAGGCCCATCTGCAGAGTGCGGTCACCTTTTAAGGGAGTGGTCATTGTTTATCAACGGGGGGGGGGGGGGGTAAAAATATATTGACCTCTCTCCAGGGGGGGCTTCCAAAAATTTACCCTCTTTCTAGCAAAAAAAACAGCGCACTACTAAAGATTAAAGAGAGGCGTGAAAAATTCTCTGTGCCTCCGGAGCGGGGAGGGGGCGCAAAAAACAGTCTGGAAAAGGCCTAAAATTTAGGAAAAAATAATTAATTATCAAATTCTGCGGATCCTAGATCTCTGTTGATCATCCATAGACTCCTTTTATATTTGGTACATAGGGGGTTTAGATGATACGCTATCTGTTCTATATGTGACCAGGCAAGCAAAAACACCCCTCTGCAGGGAAATTCATTATCAAAGTTCATCTCAAGATTAAAATACATAACAACATGGTGATTTTTATCATAGATTTTGATCTGGAAGGAATTTCCCATTTCTGTTTTGGGTTTTTGGTGAGTATCCCCAAAAATTGGCATAAAAATCTGCAAGTTTTGATCATTGGAATGGTTGCCATGGCAACCAGGAACAGGCATATAGGTTGATTTCTCATTAAAAATGTTCATTTTATCATCCAAATATGGGCCATTTCTACTGAAAATGGTGCATTTTAGATGAGACCATTGAATTCTGCATCAAAAGTTAGCTTATTGTATTTTATAATGATTTTAGAGTACTTTTGCCCCTCCAATGCCCCCTGGTGGCCAAATGGGGAATTGAAAATCCCCTGTGGAGGGGTGTTCTCCCTTGATGGGTCACATATGCTTTCGTTACTGCCCTATAAATCCCTTCATATACTATAAATTTGAGAGATTAATTGGACCTTGACCTAATTAGGCCTGTAATTAATTAACAAATTTGTAAAAAATTGAAAAACCAGGTTGTAGGAAATTTTGTTTTCTTGTTGGTAAAAATAAAGGTACACTGAAATGCCAATATATATGACGATTGCATGAACGATGGTACCAAGGAACGATGGTACCAAGGAACGATGGTACCAAGGAACGATGGTACCATGTTTTCAGGAACGATGGTACCAACAAGAAGGAATGAAGGTACTATTTCCAAATCATGTCTCTATCATGTCCTTGATCATATCTTATGCATCTGGTATTTGTAAAATGGGTTTTATTTGGCTGTTTTGGTGAATTCTTTATCAAGTCAATGTGAGTCGAACAAATGATAGAAAAAAATTCTATTCTTTTTTTCAATCATTTTTATCATTATTTTTTTATCAAGTCCAACCATTTCCACGCTTATGGCTCTTAAGTAATCATTAAGAAGTAGCAGTGACAGGTTAGACATGTATGCAGGAACATGGTACCGGTCCATCGTTCCTTTCAAATGGTACCATCGTTCCTCAGAATTGGAGAGTGGCATCATCTTTCCCTTGGTACCATCGTTCCAGAAACCTATATACCGTAAACTCCTGCGTATAAGACGCGTCCTCTACGCCAAACAAAATGCTGGGGAGTCTTATAGCTTTCTCTCAAGTTGGGAGTCTGTCTTATACGAGGGGTAATTTTTCTATAGAAATGTACTAATCTTACAAATTTCAGCATTAAAATGTGTGTCTTATACGCGAAAATGCATGTGCTGAGTTTGGGGTGCATCATATACACGCAGCGCGTCTTCTACGCGAGAGATTACGGTAGCTATACCTGAGAGTTAGAGCAACCCCTGCACCAAGCCTCAAAAACAGACACAGTTTTATGTGACGACGTCTTTGCTCCCAGCAGCACTGATGTTCACATAGTGTAGGCACTTACCTAGTTTTTCAAGACTTTATCCCACTAAACTTATCTAATGAGCAATGGATAGATCTTGAGAAAAGAAGGGGATTTGCTTTTTAAATGAAGTCTCTATGTCAATTTAAAGTGGAATTATGACCAGTCAAAGGTACCAAATCAGACCCAGAATTCTGCCATAGTTAAGAGTTTAATTTGGATCCAATTTTGTGATCAAGCAAGATAAATCTAAGGTAGACTAGTTCACTAAAATGATTATTTTGGGCAATTTTCTTTTCAGATATGCAAGATATACCCCCAAGAATGTAAATAATGATACATTTTATCATAATCAAAAAATGTAAAAGCAAATTTTTGATGTCATCTTATCCCTTGATTTGCGCGCTCTGACAGAACTACGGCAGACTATTGTCTTTGACTCAGGATGTTTGAATGATCATAACTTCCATTTAAACTGTCATAAAAACTTCATTTAAAAAGCAAAACCACTTATTTTTATCACAGCTATAAATATCTCACCATATAAAATGCATAAAATAAGGTCTTAATTGATAGGTAAGTCGCTTAGATGGGGAGGTTGGGACAAGTGTCCAGAGATAATCTCGCCAAAAAAGTTTGAGGGTCTGTCAAACATACTGCAGCCCCTTAGAAAAAGAAAAGCTAGACATTTGCTAGATGATTTTTAACCATAGAACAGGTGGGAACCAGTTATTTTTAGGTGCACTTCTCCTCATAAAATGGTTCTAAACTTTTGGTTGAACTTCAATGGGGTCAAAGGCAAAATTCCCTGCATTCAACCTTGTACAAAGTATATTCATTTTAAAGGTATAGCCAACCCAGTTGGCAGAAAAACGTTTTTTTGACGTCAAAAAAACGTTTTATTTTGGTTCCTAAGTTTGCAAAACGTTTTTTTTTCCAACGTCAAAATAACGTTTTTACATGTACTCAAAAAAACGTTATTTTGACGTTTTAATAAAAACGTTTTTATATCAGGTTAAAAAAACGTTTTTTAACGTAAAAGAAACGTAAATAAAAAACGTTTTTATTTGGTTCAAAATTGGTTGAAAAAGCAAACGTTTTTATTTGGTTCAAAATTGGTTGAAAAAACGTTTAAAAACGTTTTTTCAACGTCAAAATAACGTTTTTTAAAAAACGTTTTTTTATCCAAACCAAATAAAAACGTTTGCAAACGTTAAAAAAACGTTTTTTGCCAAGTGGGAAGCCTGTTAAAATGAGCCCTTGTTTGTAAAGATCCTCCAGTAAATAGCTTCACAATAAACTTGCACAGAAAGGAGAGTTTAACACTACCCAGTTTCACACCTCTACTGCAGCAGACTCACACACTGGGGGTATTTCAGTGCCTACAATAGGCTACATAGACTTAGTGACATACGTATTAAATGAGTCATACCCCAGAAAGGCAGAAAGGGTCGACAGCGGTGACAAGTGCTAGTGGCCGTGCTAGGAATACTTAGTCACTGGGTGCGACTCAGTTAAGGACTGAGTCGCTGGGACTGGCATACCTAAAACTTTCAGGTGCTCTAGAAACGGCAAGTTTCTAAGAATAACATTTGACAGAAATAAATACCCAACAATCAGCTTATGGTATTGACAAGAGTACCACCTTAGTTTTGCTGTCTGTGAGTGGGAAGAGCGTCTTTTGTTGGAAACTTTTAGATTGCACCCTTTTCCAAGATTTGGCAGATGCTGTGTGGGTTGCAACGGGTAGCTATCAGCAGGTGCATTTTCTGCCAGACAGAAAGTCAATCTCCACTCTCCAAGCAGATTCTCATGAATAGCATTATTTCATGAATAACACCTCTGTTGTGAGACCTGAAACCACATCCAACATGGCTGACCGTGGCAGCTAAACTTGATATGAAGACTAACAGATTTGCGAGAACCAAATAATCTTGGCCACCGTATTAAAGGTTTCTCACAAAATGGCAACAAACATGTCTTAGGAAGCCATCTTTAAGAGGAAATAGACATAAAAAAATTATGTCCTACAATTCCAGCCACCTGACAAATGAGCCCTATGCAGGAAGCCTGACTCTCCCGTCAGGTAAGAGTCAGCGCCCGCCGGACAAGGAATACTGGACACCTCGAAAGCAGGGACACCTCGGAAGCAGACATCTGGGAAGCAGACATTAGGACACCTCGGAAGCAGAGACATCTGGGAAGCAGACAAACCATGATAGTATCCCTCTCATCTTATAGAATTTGAAAGCCTACAACCCTAGTGATACTGTCCCTACGCCGACGTGTCTTTAGCTAGGGATCCACTGGCGCGAGTTTCTTGCGACTTGCACTCGTGCGTGTTTTCTCGCAGAAGACGTTCCAGCAGTGGATCTGCTGCTGCGAGAAACTTCATGGGACGTCGGAGCGGCGTGCGACAACATTTGCAAAAATCAAAACAATTTGATTTTTGCGAATGCTCTGCGAGGAGACATGCACGAGTACAATTTGCAACAAACTCGCGGCAGTGGATCCCTAGCTTTTGCTTCCGAGGTGTCCAGTTACCCGTGCGAATGCCGTAGTGGTGTGAGTGACTGATCGGCAGCTGAGACTGAGTTGGAAAATCGCCATGACCTTGAGCATGTCCATTACGAATTCGAATTATGGCTATCTTATTTCAACAGATGACATATACAGCAGATCTACGCCGCCAAATTCAACTTACGACTATTTCAGAGCGTTTCTCTGTACTCGAACTTTGATCAAAAAGCATCAAAATGTGGAGCGTGCGTGACAACCGGATGTTTTCAAAACCACGGGTAGAAAACGCGGCAGGCTGCACCCGCTGTAACGAACGCGCACCTGCCCGCCTAGTTTTGCATAGTAACACCAGGTGACGCGGCGCAAACTTCCCGCCACTATCAAACTAGCATTTCAGCCAGAAGGTGGATCAACTAGTTCTTGATAGTGAGTGGGTGAGTGCGTGAGTAATAGATGTTTAACGCCATTTCGACAGCTAAGGTCATATTCATGGCGAGAACTACATTACACAATTCCATAGGGGTATGTGTCGGTGCCCACGCATATGTGCACCACACACATCCCAAGGGGATAGGAAAGAGGAGAAAAAGACCCTTTTAAGTGGGCTAGGGAAGCCCTACTAGTGATAGACCAGAGGTTATCTTTTATATGTGTCTATGCATAGACGAAGTGATATCAAACATTGTGTATCACCCGGTACCCATCATGAATTTGAACTTCAGTCTCTATTCCATCTCTATGTTCCGTCAGGTGCCAGCTAGAGTGGCAGAACAAGCAGTGGTCGACCCGAAACACACTATTAAAGATGAAACCCATTGTATTTATATTGATTAATCTACACATTCAGGCCTACTCTATCAAAACAAACCGTTCCATTTCCTTTATTCATTCAAGTCAAATGGGGAGCCCCTTGGTGCAGAGGCGTGGGAAGCAGTTTCAGAGTGGGTGGGTCCAGGGGGTTTTTCTGCAATTTTTGACCTCCATTTGCTTTGACCTTTTAGTTTTGACCTTTTGAGGAGTTGGCCAAAAGTGGGGGGGGGGGGTGTCCCTCCTGCCCCCCCCCCCTGCTTTCCACGCCCATGTGATGTGGGGAGGGGCAAACCCAATATTAAACCTTCACACGTGACATGAGTGGTGAGGGAAGGCGTCATTCCACATTTTTTTAGGGGGGGGGGGCATTTTGCAAAATCAGATCTTAGTGGGGAGTGGTTGAATGGCTTTTACCATATTGGTGGGGCTGGGTCAGAAAAAAAATTGCCAGCAAATAAATCACCAAGTCACCCCCCCCCCAACCTGACAGTAAACGACTCAGCCTTTAACTCCATGAAATATTGATTCTTGTAAATAGGACTATCTAGAGGGCGTTCACCTATAAAGGGGATTGGTCTGGGGTCAATTTTCAGATTTTGACCCCAGATCCAGATCGAGTCGCCTTTAATCATACTGTTGCTAGACATATCCAGTTCCTACTGGTAGCCAACCAGTTATAGCTGTCATATATATGTAGTTGTATGTATGCCCAATAGATCTATAAATTATAAGGGGCGAGTCATTTATTGCCAGGTGGCACGGCGGCAAAAATAGGTCCTTGGTGGGGGGGGGGGGGCAAAAGGCAATACCAGTAGTTCAGGAGGGCATTCTTTTCTGGGAATATTCTCTATTAAAGCCTATATATTGTCTATATATACATGGGCTCTGCACATCAAACTCAAATATGTGGAGTGCCCCCCCCCCCACTTTTTTTTTAACCCAGGCTTTGCTTTTTTTTTTCTTTTTCTTTTTTTAAGGCTTGGACTTCTTGACGGGGATAATTCCCAAAATTCAGGTGTTGGAAACCCATAGTATTTGGTGTGGCACCCGGGGTTTGGCACAATCGTAATGCCTAGTGCGTGGCCTAGTGTCTAGCCCACAATCCCCCACAATCTAGGTTAGATCTTACATGAACAAGTCCATACAGCAGGCCTAGACCAAGCAAACCCAGTCCCAGAGGCATATTTTCTATTAGTTTCTTACCAGGCTTTTCCCACTTTATGCATTGAGTATAATTACCAATTTTCTTCTATATGGCATTCAATACGTGTTTGGAGGCTAAAACTTGAAATCCACGGTTAAAATAAGGAACCACTGAGGCATGTGACAACATAAACCTACTATTAAAAGTCAAAGACCATATATAACCATATACCGAAATCTTTCTTCTGTGCTAAAGTCTAAAAATAGTAAATGAAGCAATGGAGAGACCTACCCTAGACTTGCCCCCGGCCGGGAGCCAATCAGAACTCGAATACACTACATTCAGTGAGAACTCTCATTAGTAATTCAGTTCTATCGCCGGCAAACGTTTCTGCTGTCGTCCCTTGTTTTGCTTGGATTTAACGCAATTTTTCAACTGACGGGCATAGGAAACCAAGCAGTATTGGAGATAAGACACTCTGGGATATAAGCAGAATGTATATGAGTAACAGTTCAAGAAATTTATAGTCAAAAATCGCCGGAAACTGCAGAGAAAGGTAGGTAGCAGGCAAAGGGAAACATGGCGGCGCTTTTGAGTAGTGCATGTGTTCACTGGGGCTCACGGTGGGAAAATAAACAGAGATCTTTATTTTCCTTTGGTTGTTCACTGCAAGGCTACCCTTCCAACTATCAAACCAGCAGTTTTACATCACAAGTAACACCATAAGTTAGTTCTATATTACGTGAGGCCAAATTGATGAGCATTTCAAGGTTGAACCTGGGTGAATTCTGGATTTGTTTGTTTTTTTGTCGTCACTTTGAGAACCCCCATCGGGTCCCCGAGGTAAGTCATTGAGACCCCCGTCACTGGCTCGGTAGGAGTCAACGTACAAACGTAGGCTAGAGCAAAACATTGCTGAAATATGGCTTTAATATTGACCAAGGAATACTTAGGCCGTGTAATCTAGACACACTAGCCCATGCTAGACCATTTTGTTGTCCATTTTGCTGTTTCTTTAAGCCGTTTTTTAGCATATTGCATTGATTTTAACTGAAGTCTGAAGCTATCCCCCAGTGCCAGTGGCAGTCAGACACTGAGACACTGGTCTGGAGTCAAGACCCTAGGCCTAGCTAGTAGTAGTAGCTGGGACTAGACACAATTTGACTGGGTGACATGGACATTTCTTAAAATCGACATGTGACATGGAATAAAATGACAAGGTCGTGGAGAAGTAGAAACTTTAAATAGTGACATGAGACATGGCATTTTACATATCAAAATCGACATGTGACATGGTCATGGAGCTTAATGACAAGGACACAGGGAAATTAACATGTGACATGGCCTTTTCTTAAAATCGACATGTGACATGGGGACCCCCCATCTACTTTAATAGTACAAGACCCCCCAATGATGGGAACTGCAGAAATCTACAAACTGACAGTGTCACTGTGTATGTGTGTCACTGTGTGTGTGTAACTGTGGGGGTGTTGGTGTGTGTGTAGGGGGGGGGGGTCATTTACAGTATTAGACCCATAGACTAGACCCGTGCAATATGAAAAGGGACATCTACCGTAAAACCCCGGCTATAAGTCGACCCCACCTATAAGTCGACCCAGGCCTAGGTCAGTCGTATCTGAAAGCTCCCCAACCGGGAGGGTGATGTGGGCAGAGGCAGTGGGGCTCTAAACCTCTGAGAAAATTCTCTCCCATTTTCTATTACCCAAAGTCACAAAATCATTGATAAGTCATAAGAAAAATTTACAGAAAATCTAAAACAAATCATGAAATGACTTGATGAAATATAGAAAAAAAAATCAGCCTATTTAGTAATAGAAATTACCTCTTTAAGAAAAACAGAGAGATTTGTAAACCAGGGGCCAGGAGTAGAAGGCCTCAAATGGACCCTTATCTTATCTCTTATCTCTGATCTTCTCAAAACTACTCCCACTGACCACCAACTGGACCGCCCTTTTGGGAATAAAAATGGACCTATAGAAAAAATGGTAGAAAAATATTAACACTATAATCTATCATATAAAAAACCCTCCTATAAGTCGACCCCCCTCCTTGGGGAAAAAAATCGACTTATAAGAAAAATAAATAAAAATAAAAAATTGACTTATAGCCGGGGTTTTACGGTATCTGTCGGTTGTCCAGAGGCAGAGAAGGTTCTGTGTATACATTACCGTAATCTCCCACGTATAAGGCGCAGCCCGCGTATAAGGCGGACCTAGAGTTCTGGAAATTTCTCAAAAAAATGAAAAATTTGTAACTTTGGTTCTACTGAATGGATTTTCAAAATTCAAAAACCTATGTGTAGCTTGGGCCACCCCAGACCCTCCTGGGCCCCCTTATGTCCTATTATGATGAAGGGGACATGTAAGATATCAAAAGAAAGGTTTTGGTGTCCCCCTTGTGGGTCCAATGAGAACTAAAAGCCATGATAAGACGCGCCTTATACGCCGGAGATTCCGGTACTTTGCTCATGGCCATGCTGGTGGGTCTAAATTCTACTTGTATGACCTCAATACTACAATAGATAGAACGAAGCGATTGTTTTTTTGTCTGTAGCCCTGTGTTTTAAAATATGGGTCAAGTGCATTAAACTGTCATCCAAAATAGTAAGCATGTCACATAATCATCTAAACTGAATAGGGCCTATTGAGGTTCCCGAAACTGTAGCACTTTCACGCCTCCTTTCGCGAAACAGCTGAATTCCGGTCACGCGACCCATGCATTTCATGTTTAATTGCCCCCAGGATTACAAAGTATCAGCACAGTCCAGGGATGTAAGTCTTCAAGTTTTATCAGGATTTCCTGATTAATGAAAATTTTGAATGACATGTATTTTCCTTATATGAGTGGGATACTCCGTAGACACTCTGAGGGAACCTCAGAGACCAAGTGTGTTTGTTGAACAGCAGGATACAACTTGTGTACTTGGACTATTCCCCGGGGCATACCGCATGTTGTGCGTATGGATTATAAAGTAGTACTACCCTGACGCGTAAATTCCGCATCACTCTCCCAAAATAGGATAGAGCTAGAGACTCCTTTCCAAGGAGATGTTTTGCACTTTGCACACTGAGCAACCTCTACTCTATGACACAACTGCATCATGCCTCGAGGGCATTCCCGATGCCGTCAATGCCCCCGGGGCATATTCCTACACTCTGCTAACTCCAAGTTAAATATCACTATGGTACCACATGCCCCAGGGGCATTCCCGATGCCTTCAATGTCCCTGGGGCATATTCCTACACTCTGCTAACTCCAAGTTAGATATCACTATGGTACCACATGCCCCAGGGGCATTCCCGATGCCGTCAATGCCCCCGGGGCCTTCTCCCTGCTCCCCTAGGCTATATATGACCATGACATGCCCCGGGGGCATCACTGATGTTGACCAACAAAATGGCAGTGTATGTCCCCGGGAGTATATAGATAGAACTAAACGACCGTGGTGTACGAGGTGGCCGATCCACCATGAGGGAGTTGTCTCCCCCGAGGGCTAACGCCCTCGGGGGAGACAACTCCCGAGGGGTGGATCGGCCACCGAGGACACCAGGGGAGTTTAGTTCTATATTTATTTTATGTTTTTAGAGTCTTTAATTAACTGAAAATTAACAAAATCCGTTACCGTATTGCCCCGTACGAGCGGCGGTCCGCCATTTTGAATGTTTACATGCACCCAGAACGAGGCTACGGTACCGGATCGGCCGCTGTGGTGGATCGGCACACGTTACGCCACTGGGGGTGTGCGGATCGGCCCTGCAATGCTATCTCTATGGGAAGAAGTTATTCACATAAAATAACTTCCGTAACCTGGATGCCCTAGGGGCATTGACCAACCATTTTAACTTGTGTGTCTATTGGTGTATTCCCCGGGGGCATTGACCAACTGTCTCAACTCATATAAACCTGTAACTGTATGCCCTTGAGGAATAGTCTATACCACAGATGCCCTGGGGGCATTGAAACTCAACATGTAAGGCTGTCGGTGTATGCCCCGGGGCATCATCCACCCATGACACATGTAACAGTATTAAATGATAAGGGGCCCTAGAATGGTCCATCCCCTAGATGCCCTGGGGGCATTCTATTTATCATATATGCTCCCAGACTATTAACACTGAAGACAATGCCCCAAGGGCATGTATAGATAGGGTCATGTACAGGAGGTAGGAAAATACCCCCAGGGCATCCACAAGAACAACTTGCGTACTGTTGCCCGACAATGCCCCCAGGACATCTTCCCTGCTCATATAAGACATAAAAGACTACAGCATGCCCCGGGGGACAGCACCGGCGCTGTCAATGCCCCCGGGGCCTCTTCCTTACTCCTCTAGGTTATAAGGAACCAAAGCATGCCCCGGGGGCATCATCCAACCCCAACAACTTTCCCTGGCCATGTGCGTGAAACTAGGTCAGCAGACTGTAATGTTTGTGTTTGAATCGAGCAGTAACTTAGGCCATTAGTTGTTACATAGACATGGTATTTGCATTGATAAATAATAGAAAAACCCATCTGTACATGTATTATATGCCTGGTCCTGTTATGCAACATACACTTGTAATGTGTACCGAAACAAAAGAACTATGTTGCTCTGGCGGAAGGATGCAGTGTGGACACAGCACGGCACAGCAGGCACCACTGTGACGCGTGCAGCAGCGCGCAGGATGCCCTGGGGGCATAGTCCAAGTACACAAGTTGTATCCTGCGTAGTCTGTTTGGTCAGCCAATCTGGCAGAGTGGCCATTTCTCACAGAAGTACTTACTGTCAGATCCAATGCTTCCACCAACACTTCCCTCAATGTATATCCAAAGATTCACAGTACACAAAGCACTTGAAATACTTGTGATAATTAATAATCAAGGTGATTTTCAAATCTCCCTCCCTAACTCCAAATCATTGTCGGCCATCTTGAAGCCAGGTGTAGCCACCTAGTGCCAAAAAGACTACACTATTCTTGGTTGGTTAGCCCTATGTTTTTAAGAGCAGGTTAACACCAGGTAGCACCCCAGCATGTTGACAATGGAGGCCTTTGAGGTAGTGATATCTAAGCTCAAGATAAACATGTCAGATTTATTGGATATATCTCATGTTTCAGTCAATATAAGCTGATGTACATGAAAACTACATGTTTGTGAATAGGAGGGACAATTTCCAGGAACTGAAAGTGAGTACTTAGTTCAGACTAGCCATGTGTTTGTGCCACTATAGACTTGTATACATCTTGGATCCTGCCTGTGAGCAGGCAGGTATTTCGGCCTAGAGTGGGAAGGAGGTCTGTTTGGAAAAATAGAAGGCTTTTATACCCGGCTTTCATAGCAAGTAAATGTATGGCTTCCTGATTTTTGCCCATGCCTGACTTAGATCCCTGAGCACATATTTAAACTCCGCGGGAGATATATTTGGTAAATGATGGTCTGTTTAAACACTACCACCCTGCGATTCACGTAGAAGAGGGAAATTAAAGTTTTAATGACAATTGCAATCAAATATGAATTGCATGGGTCAAGTGACTGGAATTCAACCGTTTCCGCAAAAGGAGGCGAGAAAGTGCTACGGTTTCGGGAACCTGCATGATCCCGTTATAACACAGAAAAATCACCCATCAGCCACTTGACAACACATGAATATCAATTGTGTAGTCTAAAGGAGAGATGGAGTTGACCTTCTTTTGCTGGGAGTGCATTATCCATCTAGATAATGCACGGTCAACCAGCCAATCAGAACGCAGCATTAAGGATAATGCACTATGACTTTGCCCAGCCGTGTTATAACCATGGATAATGCTAGCCACTTATCAAATCGCCAATGGCGAATCCAAGCTTAATTTGGCTAATGCTAGACCCTCAAAATTCGCCAAATTGGTTACCGTAATTATGGTCATGAAAGTCTTCTGAATGTGTAGCCATTTTATGAAGGATGCCCCCCTGCCTTATTTTTTCTCCCTAAACTCTTTTGGACATCGAAAATAAATGGAGGTTGCCCTATCTATATTTTTAGTCTAAAAGTTTAATTGTCTCATTTTCAAAAAAAAATGTGTTTGGCTAAGAAATGATTAATGTAATATGACCAAAAATCGCCAAATTGGCGAATAGAATACAAGCTTTAGCAATATTCCAACATTAACCCTTTAAAGGTCGATGGGCAGCCCTTTAAGGTCGGGCTTAAAGGGTATAAACACAGCCGCAGAATCTTACCTCTTCTTAATGACCTAATTCATGACCTACTTAAGACACATCCCGTTGTCAGGCAGACAAAGACATGGGCACATTCTTCTTACCAGGATCCTAGATATCTTTAACCCTTTAAAGACCAATGGTGCATAATGCCGAAAAACAAATTCAGGTAACCCGAGCCTACCTCGCTAAACAGGACCGACTCTAGAAATTATTTTTAGCTATTTTTTACCGTCCCCAAGTCATCGCGCCTTGTCTCGACGTCACCTTGAATCGTTGTAGGTCACTGTACCAGTTAAAAAGAAAATTACAAAATGGAAAACAATCCAACCTACACATTTTTCAGCATGTTACCTTAAACGAATATTTTTTTTTTTCTTTGGCCTTATTGTATCATGCCAATTGGTTGTTGTGAGGCATAAAGAATTGTTGCTTCCTGGTGTTAAACAGGGTTGGAAAAAGTTAGTGTTTGTCCATAGAAATGGATAATATTCCCTCGCATCTCTGTCCAAACTATCGAGACACCATAAAACCCCCCGTATAAGCAGCACTCGCATACATTAGGCCGCACCCTGACTGTGGGAGAAAGCAATAAGCCGAACCTGGGGCCTGAAAAAGTTGGCAGTCCTTACTAACGTCTATATGTATAAAACTCCTCATATAAACTGCACCAGAGGTCTGAAATTGTCTATATTAAAGCTACGCCGTATATATAAGGTTTTACATACATTCAATGTTTATTTTTGGCCTAAGTCTTGGTATGTCGGCCTGGAGCGGGTGGGTGGAGTGCTCACTTTTATGTCTCTCTAGGACTGGCCATAAGTGTTAGTTTCCCTATATTGTACATATATAAGGAGCAGTGTGCACTTGAGGTATGTTGTAGGGTTAGGACCACTCAAAGCTGCTGTAAAACGCCACATATCAGGTGCAGCGTATGCACAAGGATACACCATTTGGGATATGTCTTAAAAACGAGAATTAAGGCACCTTGAATTCCTGCGTACAAGCCGCGGCTGAAGCATGAGGCTTATAGGCAGATAACAGCACTATAGAACAGTACTTATCCTAGAATTTTCCAGGCCCAGGTTTTGCGTATAAGTTATAGCTCTATCCAAAGTCGTGGGTGTGCCTCTATGCGGCCCCCGTGCAGGCAGAGATAGAGTATAACCTTATACGTGAGGATTGAGATTATGCCTTATACGCGTAGTATTACAGTACATACCGTAATCTCCCGCATATAAGGCGCAGCCTGCGTATAAGGCGCACCTAGAGTTTTGGAAAATTCTCAAAAAAAAAAAAGAAAAAATTTGGTTCTACTGAATGAATTTTCAAAATTCAAAGACCTATGTGTAACTTGGGCCCCATAGACTCCCCTGGGCCCCCATATATCCTGTTATGGCTAAGGGGGCATGTAACATATCAAAAGAAAGGTCTTGGAGTCCCCCTTGTGGATGCAATGAGAACTAAAACCCCCCGTATAAGACGCGCCTTATACGCGGGAGATTACGGTAATATACACGAATATTGGTAGTTCTTGCGACCAGTGCTATATATTACTGACCCCACCCAACAACGCCACCTTTCCTGCGCACTTTGATTGGACTGCGCCCAGTAATAATTATAGGACGTATTGGGCATGTAATAAAACATTGATAAAAAAGGAAGAAGAAAGTTTGTTGTAAGAAACATGATGCAGCAAACTAGGTAGACCTTTCGTGGTATTTAAAGTATATGTACTTCAAGGTGGGTGTCAAATTAAACATCTAGACGTAGATATTTTATATCTTTTAAAAGTACTACCTCGTATAAGCCACACCCTTGTATAAGCCTGCACCCTTAGTCTTAGAGGAGGCTTATAACGCACATCTGGGGCTTGGGAATTGGCAATTTATTACTGTTCTATGGTATAAAAGTCCCTCGTATAAGCCACACCCTACCTTTGGGAACCTCCCATAAGCCTCACTTTTTTAGTTTTGGTACTCGCTGCTGCTTATACAAATTTACGGTACTAAATATGTATGCTCTAATTACTGTAAAACCCCTAGTATAAGCTGCACACTGAGTTCAAGATGATCCTATAAGCTGTAACAAGGGTTTGAAAATAATGGTCTATGGGTTTTACGGTACATATGGGACACTTGTTCAAGGGCCCGATGCTGACATGGGCCAATATGGGACTGAATCTTCTTTAACTCCCTACTAAGTTAGACTTTCCTGTGCTGAGGATCTAAATGACATCCATCATTAATGACCATTGGAGAGTTGTTTCAAGTTTCCACTTAAAGATTGGCACAAGGTAACCATTTTCCTAACACTGCAGATCAGGATGAAGATTCCCCGCCCCCCTCCCCTTCAGTGCAGTATATCTAGAGAAAACTGTCTGGAAGGGATGGCAAAGGAATACCCGTCATGATGCACCAACGCAGTGCTGGCGAGCAGTCTCACCAGCACTTCATTGGAGCATCAGGCCGACCCTCTGGGAGTGTATCAACCCCATAGGGTTGGCATGATGTATGCCAAGGCTGCATTGATGCATCAAGACGACCAGTTGCCATGATGCATCAATGCATCAGCGGCCCTAAAAGGGTTATAACTTAAGCCCAGATTACAGATGTCTGTTACACAAGGTGCTCTCAGGTTAGGCAAAAAAAAAAAAAAAAAAGTTTCCGGTCACCCGACCGTCCTCAGCCCAAAGGGGCCGACCTCAGCATTTTTTTCATTTTTTTTTTCATAATTTTCCGATTTTTTAAAAGATTATTATAAAGATTTTTTTTCATTTTTTTTGACAATTTGATATAAAAATGTACATTCGAATACTATACACAAAATTCCCATCGTTTTCTCAAATCCTGTGGGGTGAACATCATTCCTTACGATAACCAGTGAAAAACCAAGCAAAGTTTGACTACATCAGACCTTGGATTCTAAAAAAAAGAAAAAAAATCCGACCTACCTACCTCAACTTTTCTGAACATGTTACCCGAAACATACCTTGTTTTTTTTTGCCTTATGACCCTTGTTCACGGGTGGATGTAGGCCTATATGTGTGTGTAGATGTGTGACGATGTACTATGGACATAAACCTATCAAAAACTTTTCGCCTTTTAACCCTTTAAAGGCCAGGAGTTTGGTATTCCAGGGACTTTTTTGCTCTGACAGTCACTTTCATCCCTGCATGCACTAATTGAAATGAGGCCTAAGAAAGAAAAAAAAGTTGTTTTCAGGTAACGGGGTCGAAAAAAATTAGTGTAGGTATGTAGGGAAATTTCCTTTTATTTTGGGGAACTTTTTTAATGACGGCTGTAAATTTTCGCACCTACACGATGTGAATCTACATGTGTGATTGTAAAAAAGATGTCTCCATAACCGCCATAAAAAGTTAGGGTACGCCAAGAAATTAGGGTCAGTAGGGTTACTTGAACACCACACTTTTTTTAGGCCTTTATATGCGGCCGGCATGCATCTATAAAAGGTTAGGGCTAGGTAACACATAGAGCAGTTCGTAGTAATATGACGTAACAATTCAGCCACTCACATTATATAATGGCCCAATAGTACTCGGCCCTCTATAGATAGATAGCTAATAAATAGGTAGCTATTTTTTCTACATTGGTCAAGGCCTGCTATTCAATGTTCAGTTGTTGACTACGGTTTAGGATCCGATTTCCATCGTTAGCTTAAAACTTCTTCTGAACTTCCTTTTAGGAAATTTGTTAAAAATATACCAATATTTCTATTAAGGGGGGGGGATGAAATAGTTTGATGCTGATCAAATATGTTGTCTTGTCTAGTTTCTTACACAATATCAATGAAAATATCAAAATGAAATCACATCCTTGTATGTGGCCCTTAATATTAAAGAGTTAGACTTCCTGTGTCACATGGTATGAAAAAAAGTGTCAGACAAAGTGTGAAACTTGACACTGTGCTAGTTTATTCGTCAGCACTTTGGTGTCTCCAACAGGATAGACTCACAGAGTCATGGTCTAGTAACAGTCAAAAATGATGTACCGTAATCTCCCACAAATAAGGCGCATCCCGATTATAAGGTGCACACTGATTTGAAAGAAATGCTATAAGGCACAGCCGGGGCTTGATTTCTGAAAGTTTAGTGCTGTTCTATAGTAAAAGCACCCCGCCTATAAGACACATCCAGACTTGGGGCTGATTCCATAAGGCGCAGGGGGCTTCAGATTCGCATTCAAGATGCATCTTATAGGTGGTATTAAATGAAACATATATTTTTTTTCAGGCCTAAAGGAAATTAAAACTGGGGGATATCATGCTGCCACTTAAGGGTAAAAAAATATGGTGGACAACCTTTGATAAATAGTTTTCGACAGGGCTAGGAGGGTTTGGCGCAAGGGCTATGATGTCATTCAGAACACTGTTGCCGGGCCACAGCCACTGTTGACAAATCTCCATGGAGGGTTGTCATGTTCACCAAGGTTGCTAGGCATCCTTAGTTATTATCAACAACAATGAGTTGTTGACAGGATTGGAGCAGTTTCATCCTGTAGGGACTCGTCAGACATCTGTTTGTGAATATAAAGTGGCTGTACAGCCAAGTGGTCCCAGATCTAATGAAGGCCTGGAGTTGGATGGGTTTGGTTGACAGCAAGGTTGTGTGTCCAACCCATCCACACTGTCAATGACTGTATGGATCTAAGTTAAAAACACTAAGGCATTTCTAACAGTGAGGTATATTCTACAAAGAGAAATTAGCCCAGAATGGCACAATAAAACCAGGTTTATTATCAATGTTCCGAGATGACACTACAATAGGTTAAAATCTTAGATAAAACTGTGTTTTCCAGCTGTTTTACAACACACCATTTACATATTAAACCAGGTAGGTGCACTTCCTTGGCGACACCGTCGTAGATATCACTTCCTCAACAAGAGACAAGTAAACAGTAAGAAATGATAAAAGAAAAGGAATAGGAATCAATGTGACCTTGTAATATGGAGCAATAGCAAAGACACCTCTTACAGTGGCTGATGGGGGGGGTAGGAGGTGGGGGGGGGGGTAGTAGGAAAGAGAGATACGTAGTCATACATTACCGGTAATTATTTTTTTGTATGGTCAAGTCTATAGAGTTTGGTCAAAATCTATTAAAAGGAAAACAGATTAAAGGAGAAAGAAATAAGCCAAACATTTGTACAAGGCGCAGCTAGAACTTGATTTTTGAAAGTTAAAAAAAAAAATAGCCGGGAGATAAGACGCACTCTGGCTTTTGGGTGATTCTATAAGGTACAGGAGGATACAGATTTGCACTTATATGTAAGGTACTTCGGTAATTAGTGTTTCAATTTTTATGCTTTTACCAAAGTTTTGGGTGGACGCATGAAAATTCCCCGTCTATGCATGCGTCCATTCTTGTTGCACAGGTATTTATCTCAATTCATGTAGGCACATTGTATAGTCAGTTAGCTTGTCTCTACTTGTAAAAAAAAGGCTATATACCATTGTATCAGGTCATCCTGTGTAGGCGGCCATTGTTACACATTGGGGGACACAGGTGGCTGGACAGTGAACAAAGAATTTTACAATTTATCATTACCAGTAACAGGCCATTACCGTAATCTCCCGCGTATAAGGCGCAGCCCGCGTATAAGGCGCACCCAGAGTTTGTAAATATTACCAAAAAAATCAAAAATTCATATCTTTTGTTCTACTGAATGGATTTTAAAAATTCAAAAAGCTATGTGTACCTAGGGTCCCCCAGACCCCTCTGGCCCACATTATGTCCTATTAGGACTTAGGGGAAGTGTAACATATCAAAAGAAAGGTCTTGGTATCCCCCTTGTGGATTTGGGGATAACTAAAACCCCTCGTATAAGACGCGCCTTATACGCGGGAGATTACGGTATATTATATCCCTATAGTGTGACTCCTAGATATTATATTGATGTAAAATACATTGTATTAAAATGATGCACATGGCTAGGTTGGATGAATACATACGCGGATATAAAACACAATATACAGGTCTGCTTGTTAACTTTGTAAATGTTGCATGAAATATAATATATAAGGGATGAACCATACCCTTTGTCCTTTTGGTACATAAATTTTGCAGACCACTCGCTTAGGCCAAATTCATGATTTTTTATCCTTGGCCGTCATTGGCGCGATGCATGAAAGTAGCACTGTAAGGCAGCTTAGACGGTTGGACACGGCCATGGTTGCCACAATAACAAGGTAGCTTTGGCAGGGGTAGGAAGGCCACACCTTTCGTCCAGTTAAACTTTAACATTGATGCATCTTGACGACAAATAATGTTAGAGGCGTCTCATGCCAATTGTAAGCCTTTAAGGGCAGATAAAGTATCATGTGTCATCATGAATGGTCTCTGGTGAGCAACTCGCCAGGGCTGCATCTGGTGAGTAACTCGCCAGGGCTGCATTCATAGTGCCTATCCTTTAACTGGACGAAGTGGGGAGGCCTTCTTACTGCTGCCAGAGCTACCTTGTTATTGTGGCAACCATGGCCGTATCCAACCGCCGTAGTTGTTGTCTCTAGGCAACAATTGTAAAAGTTTACTACGTTGCTAGGTCACACAGGAAGTCGGACTAGGTATCCACTTCCAGGTCACGGGTCAAATTCATGACCTTGGGCCTGACCCCTGTCTTTGATAGGGGTTTCCCAAGGTAATTGCCTTAGGTTGTGACTTCAAGGTTTTGATCTTTGAATCTCACCAGGCTCTTTACTGGCGAACAACAAGGCTTTTGACTGTTATCACAATTTATTCCTCCAAGAAAATTGAATTGAAGGATAATTAAACTACCAATAATTTTATTATCAGTAATTTAATTCAATTGAGACAGGAAACGGGGAACTGAATGAATTTTATTCAGTGAGAATCATAAGGGACCCCAGTGTGTCGAAAAGAGGAATTTCCTAGTTTTCATAGTGCCTATCCTACCTCTACCTAGAGTGTCGTCATGATGCTCCAGCATAGTGCTGGTGATAGATAATTCACCAGCACTTCGGTGTATCATTCTGACCAATGGGCATGAGGCACTTAGAGCGTTAATCAATTTAATGACAGGAGTGTGAAAAAGCTTCATTCTCTCTTAGATTCAGGTAGCATACCACAAAAAAAAAATCCATATATTTTGTTATTACTATTTCAGAGCAAATGCTGTCCACCAATGGAACCACCAATGGAATCGTCAAGAATGACGTAATGGTGTGCGGCACCAACCACGGCCCAACTACATCAGGTAAGTGCATCAGAAAGTTAGACTTACTCAAGTCCATAGATTTTAATATGAGAGAATTGATATAAAGTGGGAAAGTGAAAATGAAAAACATTTCTAGTGAATCTTTGAGCACAGCAGAGGGAGAAGGAAATGGATGGGGGGTATAGTGACTTTGGGAGCAGAGCTCAGGGACTGCCGCCAGTCTAAGAAAAAAACCATGTGCTTTGTTTAGGTAACGATACTTAAGTTTAGATAAATTAGGTAAATTTAAGTAAATTCAATAATACTGTAGTATACTTAGAATTTTGGAGAAAAGAATGACATTTTCGGACTTTCTTGTCTCTTATTCATGTTGTGAAAAGGGTCAGGTAAAAACTACATCCTGGTTTCGGGATTTGACTCTACATCCAATTGATATCGATGATCAATTTAGATTTTCCCTTCCCATGTATGTATGTATATGAATATTGATATCACCTGAAGGTGATTTCTATTGTGAATCTGATGCCAAAAGTCGTTACAATCACCCACATAATAAGTTTGCCTCTGTCTAAGACTAAGGTTTTTTAAGAGTTCATTGGTCCCTCAACTCAGCCGCTCTGTAAGACTAACTGTTTGATGTCCTTATTCGTACAGCAGGAGTTAACAACCTCAGAGACAATGTCTGTCCCGACACGACCACCAGCGACATCGACAACTCGCCCGAACCACCGTGCCTACCAAATGGACTTACCATCTTCACCGGGGCCCACCTTGGACAAGCCGGACCCTCCTCGGCCCAGACCCTTCTGCGGAGCCTGGAGAAACCGGTGACGTCCCCAGGGGAGTTGTCCCCCGTCGGTGGCTCGGGGGATATTCAGGTGCTCCATACCATGCCTCACGACGTGGTCCGCCACCTGGTTGTCGACAATGACAGTCAGTCGACGTCGCCTCTTACGTCTCCAGGCGTGACAACGCCGCCGGTCGAGACGACGTTATACTCGCCGGAGCACGATGGGACCTTACATGACATGAACACCCAGCTCTCGCTCGTCGAGCGCTCAGAGCACCTCCAGCTCGATGATCCCATCACCACCATGGACTCAAGCACCTTCTGGCGCATCGCCGATGACAGTGAGATCCGGGCACGTAAAACACCGCGTGGGTCAGTATGGCAAAGTGACGCGGTGACAAATGTCGGAGGAGAGGAGGGAGAGGTGGTGGAGACTCGGCAGGTTGGTGAACAGAAGATGTTTGACGCCTCAGGTGCTGTCTCATCCTCTCAGTATGTGTTCACCAAGTTTGGGTCGGATGTTCCCATCTTTACGTTTGGCACGCAGAGCAAGGCTGAAACCGTCACGCACAATGTCATTGCCTCCAGGTTAGCTTCTTCCATGCATTTTAGTCTCTTTCAGATTTTGACCTGCTGAACGCACACCACATTTGCCTTTTTAAACCCAGGGGTCTCAAAATAGTACCGTTTTCAGAAGCCTATCTTAGCTTATCAAACCTGAAATTTGAAAGCTTCATAACAGTTTCAGGGTTTTTGTCGAGGAAATTTTAATCTAAATTCATCTAAAAGTACAGGTGCGTTTGAACAGGCAATCACAGTATTTGTTCAGACAGGAAGGATAGAAGAAAAGTCTTGTCTACTGTGGACAACCCTTTTGAAGTTTTCTGACAAATAAATGTATTTCTCACGATATAAGATGATTTTATTTCAGGGTTTTTGGTCAAACCAGAGTCAAGTTTCCCCATCAGGAAAGTCCCTGTTAACTCGACTGTATACCTCTATGTTAGAAAGTGTGTGTTGACATTTGAGAACCTGGTCATGTTGATCAATAAAACACTGAGTAGTCAATATGCCCTGAGTAGGTGACCCAGCACAAATATATGCACATACTACAAGATTGTAGTGAACGATCTGTGTGAGTTTGATCAATTTATTTAAGATCCAAACATGAAGGTTACCGTAATCTCTTGCATATAAGGATCATCTTGAGTGCGTGAGTGAGTAATGGTTGTTTAACGCCATTTCGACAACTAAGGTCATATTCATGGCGGGAAGTACATTACAATTTCCCAGAGGAATGTGTCGGTGCCCGCACATATGTGAACCACACACATCCGAGGGGATAGGAAAGGAGAAATAGACCTTTTTAAGTGGGCTAGGGAAGGCCCCAAGGGGATAGGAAAGAGGAGAAATACCGTAATCTCTCGCGTATAAGGCGCAGCTCGCGTATAAGCAGAGATGCCACTTTTCCTGGTTTACCAGGAATTCCTGGTTTTTGATTCTAAGATTTCTGTATTAAATCATGTTAGATTCCTGGGGAAATGTGTCTCAAGTCCACTTTTCCTGGTTTTTGTCGACCAGTGAGTGGCATTTCTGTATGAGGCGCACCTAGAGTTTTAGAATATGGTAAAAAAAATTAAAAAATCATAACTTAGCTTCTACTGAATGGATTTTGAAAATTTAAAAAGCTATGTGTAGCTAACCTGAGCCCCAGTCTGTCATAGTATGACTTACAGGGAGTGTAATATATCAAAAGGAACGTCTTGGTGTCCCCCTTGTGGTTCCAGGGAGAACTAAAACCTCGCGTATAAGACGCGCCTTATACGCGAGAGATTACGGTAGACCCTTTTAAGTGGGCTAGGGAAGCCCGGGATCATCTTGCGTATAAGCCACACCCAGAGTTGAATAATTGATATAAGGATCAACTAGGGCTTGTTTTTTTTTTAAGGTTTCTCTTTACTTATATACAGGAGATTATAATACTTATTTTGAGATTTTTTTTTTTTGAATATAAATGGTTTCATACAATGTTTGGACTACTAATTGTACTTAAGATTTTAAGGTACATTAATTCGTGAAGTGCATTAGCAACCTGAGTCCATGGAGCAAAGATTTAGTTCAGGGGTTATTTCCATGCCTCAGAGAGAGGAGAAAAGAAAATATTGCAAGGTCTAGACCACATAAAGGTGATCCTTCACCTATTTTGAGGGTACAGAAAAAAAATTACGGTAGAAAGAAAAGGGAAAAAAAAGTGAGGTGAAGGCGAGCAAGAGGAAATGGAGGAAAAACATAGAGAAACCCTATCAGTGTTTAGCCCAGTAGGGCTGTGGTAAATCCTCGCGTAAGACGCACCTCATGTATAGGACGCACCCTGACTTAGACTACATCCTACAGGATGCACCTTGGGTCAAACTTTGTCACTTATTCAATAGTAAATATCTTCTGTGTATAAAACGCCCCCAATGTTGGGCTAAATTCCTATAGGACACATGTGGATAAATCTTGTGTATAAGCCGCGTCTTAAACGCACAGATTTACGGTAGGTATCTGTGTAGATAAGGTTTATTGGGGTGATGTTGTCATGCTGTTAGAGTGTAAGGTACAAGTACATCACAGGGTAACAGGGCCAGGTATGTGGCTGATACGAACCACCTGGTCTACGACTACACAAGGCTCAACGTAAATTCCCTCATATAAGCCGCGGTTTATACCAGAACCAAATGCTTATTGCAGCCTATGGGAGTCTCCCAAACTCAAGGTGTGGCTTATAGGAGGCTATTTGGCACTATAGAACAGTACCGTAATAAGCAGAGGGTTGAGTTCAGGGAAATCCTATAAGCCGATTTTAGGGCCAAATTTTCCCAATTTTCTCTTTAATCTATTGTATTAAAATCCCGATCATAAGCCGGTGGTAGAGTTGGGGGGGAATTTAGAAGCCGATTTTAGTCAAAAATAGGGGGGAAAAATCCGGCTTATGGCCGGGGTTTTACGGTACTAAACTTCTGATTTTCACGCCCCACAGCGGGTTATAGTCTTCTCTCAAAGTCAGGGTGCGGCTTATGCGAGAGAATTTGCAGTAACACTGTAAGGGCCAAAAAGTGCTATACCGAGAGTAAGTCAGTGATATCATAAATACCTGCGCATAAGAGGCACTCGTGTGTTAGCCGCTCCCTGAGTTCATGGATCATGCCAACCCATCTCATGGCACTAGATGGTGCTGATGCATTAATACAGCATGCCCATTGTTCGTCATGATGCACCAATGAAGTGCTGTCGTGACTGTTTGCCAGCACTTTATTGGAGCATCATGCCGACCCTATGGGGTTGATACATGCTCTCCCGGAGGGTTGGCATGATGCTCCAATTAAGTGCTGGTGAGCAGTCTCGCCAGCACTTTATTGGTGCATCATGCCGACCAATGCGCATTATGTATTAATGGTGGCCTTTAAAAGGTTAACACTTGTCACCTGTGCCACCTGGACTTATATAATATAGATGGCTTGAAGAGTTACCAGGGTACATCAAGTGACCGTATCTTGCTAGGTGGGGCTGTAGGTTAGTGCAAGAGAACCCAATAGTAGGCCAACTTGTGCCAGCCATACCGTAAACTCTAGTATGTTATACGCTGCTGCTCATATGCGAACCAGATGGTTTAATATTGTGCCGTATAGGGTTAGCCTAAAGTAAGGGCATCAACTATAGAACAGCGCTAAAGCTTCATTATTTAAACCTTTAAAGGCCGCTAATTCATGATGCACCAATGAAGTGCTGGTGAGCAGTCTCGCCAGCACTTCATTGGTGCATCATGCCAACCAATGGGCATGATGCATTAATGCATCAGCGGCCTTTAATGGGTTAAGTAGCAGTTATAGCTTAGGCCTTAAAAAATGTTGTGTTCAGGTAACAGGGTGAAGCAGTAGGGTAGGTAGTTTTACTCCGTAGACGCTCTGAGGAAACCTCAGAGACCAAGTGTGTCTGTTGTAGTCTGTTTGGTCAGCCAATCTGGCAGACTGGCCATTTCTCACAGAAGTACTTACTGTTCAGGTCCAATGCTTCCACCAACACTTCCCTCAATGTATATCCAAAGATTCACAGTACACAAAGCACTTGAAATACTTGTAATAATTAATAATCAAGGTGATTTTCAAATCTCCCTCCCTAACTCCAAATCATTGTCGGCCATCTTGAAGCCAGGTGTAGCCACCTAGTGCCAAAAAGACTACACTATTCTTGGTTGGTTAGCCCTATGTTTCAAGAGCAGTCTAACAACAGGTAGCACCACAGCATGTTGATAATGGAGGCCATTGAGGTAGTGATATCTAAGCTCAAGATAAACATGTCAAATTTATTGGATATATCTCATGTTTCAGTCAATATATGCTGATGTACATGAAAACTACATGTTTGTGAATAGGAGGGACAATTTCCAGGATTGATTGATTGATTTGTGTTTTACAGCACTTTAGCGGCACTAAGTGGCTATCCCGTGCTTCACAGGTTGATAATTTAACAGAGGAATGTGTCAGTGCCCGCGCATATGTGCACCACACACATCCTGAGGGGATAAGAAAGAGGAGATATAGACCCTTTTAAGTGGGCTAGGGAAGCCCGTACAATTTCCAGGAACTGAAAGTGAGTACTTAGTTCAGACTAGCCATGTGTTTGTGCCACTATAGACTTGTATACATCTTGGATCCTGCCTGTGAGCAGGCAGGTATTTCGGCCTAGGTAGTTTGGGAAATGTCCTTTTTTTTTATTTCTGCTACTGCTCATGTTGATGCATGTCAAGTTCTGCGAATTACAAATGACACGTGTCTATTCCTGTTTATTCTTGTTTGGGTGTGTGCTCTGGTAGAGTCTTATCCAATAAGAGTTACTATAATGCTCATCAGACTTTAATAATTACCGTAAATTCTCTCGTATAAGTCTTGGCCGTCTACGCAACATCTCACACATGAAGATTTACAAAAAGTCATTGAAGTTTTGTGACAAAATTGATGACGCTGCAGCACTATCCAAATTGATTTTGGATTGAGATGACTTGATTTTGCAATGCAAAGTAGTGTTGTGAAAATACATAGTGCTCACATTGATTTAGGATATTTACAATGCAGTGTTGTGTTTCTTGGTTACAGCAATGTGCTATCTTTAATACAGGTATTTATGGACCTTTTAAGACCGCCATCATGGCACCTTGTTTTATCGAAAGGACTCGACCTGTCTAGCATTATGATTATTTGCTGGTGTTCCATAGCGCCACTTCGGGATCCTTAGTCTGCGCCACTTATGGAGTGAGTGTCCTGTAGGTACCATACCTACAAAATAGCCTGCCATGCCAGGAACAAGTTGGGTTCCGAGATTGGAGCCTGAAGTCGCTTATTTCGGCCTGCAAGTTGGACTCCCACTTACAAGTTACATTATGAAAAGCGTTCTATGTCTCTAAGGGAAGCGACCTTTTTGCGTTTTCACCAAAAGTTCTTGATGAACTTGAGACTAATTTGCTGCAGCAATATGACCAATATCATGAGACTTTCTGCCATTTTAAAGCCAGGGAGTTGCATCTCTCTCCCCTCCACATAAATTGTGACTTTCTACACGGTGAAACTGGCAGTATGTTTAGATAAATGTGTACATCTTTACATCACCCCCCCTCCTCCCCTCCACACCCAGGAGCAGCCTATAGATGTTAGAGCTGCAGGCACCTTTGATGTAGATAGGACGCACCTAATGGAACCCCATAGAACTCTGTGTGCATAATATAGACATAAGTACACAGACGCCTTCTCATATTGAAGATACCTCAAGGAGGTATAAACCCATCAAGGGGCACAGATCAATACATAATGCATATTTGTCTTAATTAATGATACATTGATGCAGCCCTGATATGCAAATCTCTATTGGTGCATGAACTCATAATTCTGGTAAGAATGGATTGATGCAATTCACTAGCGTTGCATGATGCACGAGGGCAGTGCTGGCGAGTTACTCGCCAGCACTGCTTTGGTGCATCATGCCGACCTATGTTCCTCTAAGGCTAGAAGCGATCCTTGAAATGGTTAATGTAATACATTGAGATTCAGAGAGGCCTTCTTTGATTTGAAGTTAAGTTCAAGAAGGATAGAAAATAAGGTGAAAACAAAGATGTGTTTCCATTGGTTACCATAGTTACCCTGGATGAGTACAAATATTTGGTGTTTAACTTTGATACAGAGCGGTTCGTCGTTATGGTGCGTCTAGCTTAATGTGTTTACCGAGTGTTTTCTACAGGCTTTCCCCGGGGGAGGGCGATCGGGCTAAAATTGGGTATCAAGCACGGTACCAACCCGTTTGTATATTGAAGATGGAAAAAGGTGGCTGTCGATGACATTAAAGCTGAAAGTTAGGGGGATTTAAATACCTATCACAATTGACATTTATATGTGTGATAGATTCAATCTCAGACATTCATTCAAGGCCTATCAGGATTCCCAAATCTAATCCTGAACAAATGATGAATTTTAGATAAAACAGGGCGTCTTGAAATAATAGAGACACAGGGGGGGGCTGTAGAAATAATTTAGCTTTTTGGGTTAAAGTCAAATTGCTAAAAACAAAAAGAAAGGAAGGGGTGGGTGTAATTCCACGATACAGTCAGTGCGCCTCTGCAGGACTTTTCCCTGCGGCTGGATTTTGTTTGGTACAGATCAATGTTTGCCTTTCATGGCGGGGACACAGCTTGTAAAATGTGATCTGAGACATCCATCCGCGTGGATAGGATGTTTACGGCTGAATGAAAATCACTGTCATTGAGACGGGATTGAAACTGCATTAGGCTTGGGGGTGGAGATGAAATGAGAAAACAGGAATTATGCCATCCTGAAAATTGTAGATATTTCCCCGATCCCCCATCCCCCCCCCCAAAAAAAAAAAAAAAAAAGAGTTTTAGTCGTCCAGTCACGACTGTAGGTGAGAATAGAGGCAGTTGTAGAACCCTAACTCCCTGCGTATAAGGTGCACCCTGCATATAAGAAGTACCCTGAATTCTCCAACATCCTATAAGGTGCACTCAGACCCATTTTTAGCCACTTTAGTACTGTACTCTAGTTCAATATCCTCACATAAAATGTGCAACCCTAAGTTCAACGGCTTTCATAAGGCGCACCAGGGGTCCATCATCGCGTATCAGTCGCGCCTTATACGCGGGGTCTTACAGTGGGTATACAGGTAGGGGTTGTGTACATACACATGGCCTCTCACCTGAGGACATCCTAGGTGTATACTGGAGGCCTGCTCCCATATCCTCCCCCCCCAACCCCCATAGGACTCAGGTAACTCCCAGCCCCAATACAGGCAGTCACAGTCACACATACAACTGAACCCCTTGTAGTGAGACTATAGACTTGCTTCAGTCGCCTTCTTTACGACCGCAAACCCTGGCGTATAAGGCAGGCATGGCTTAAATGCAAGCTTCGCCTCAGAGGATTTTCCTTCAGTCTGGGTTTGCATAATATGCAGGGATTTTAAAATACCACAATAACTTGAGAATAACTTCCAGCATGAAGACGTACCTCTGCTGCACCTTATAGCATCAGAGTTAGGGTTAGGGATGCACCTTATAGGCGGGAGTTATGTACTAAAAAAGCCCAACACAGCCAGTCCACAAGGCCGGGCACAAGGCAAGTCTACAGTAGGAGTTCACACACAGCCAGTCCACAAGGCCGGGCACAAGGCAAGTCTAGAGTAGGAGTTCATCCCTGACCTTCCAAAACATGATGCCTTCAATCATCCACTTCCTACCCCACCCTCTACCCAACCCACCAAGTCTAATCCTGAATCTAGTTGAACCTTAACCCTTTAAAGGACACTCTCCCCACACTGTCCATGTATACACCACTAGCACATTGCTAGTACTGAGGAAAATCAGCTAGGTGGCTCATGTAGTCGGGGGCTAGATCAACATTTGGCGTCTTTGCCTAGTCTACTTTGATGGTCTGTTCCTCATTTACTATCTGTAGCTATTCTCTAAAATTTATATCTTTGTATAGCAAATACCTTCAACTTTAACTACCGTAATCTCCCGCGTATAAGCCGTGTCTTATACGTGGGGTTTTAGTTCTCATTGGATCCACAAGGGGGACATCAAGACCTTTCTTTTGATATGTTACATGCCCTCTTAGTCATAATAAGATATAAGGGGGCCCAGGGGGGTCCGGGGTGGCTCAAGCTACACATAGGTTTTTGAATTTATTAATTTTTCATTTTTTTGAGAATTTTCCAAAACTCTAGGTGCGTCTTATACGCGCACTGCGTCTTATACGCGAGAGATTACGGTAAATAATCTTAGTATAAATCAAATACTTCAAATACAAGAGATATTAAACTTTGATATTTCAATAAGACACATTGAGTACATCTAGGCCATTGTCTACCTACCAAGCTAATCCACTCCCTTCACACCTGAAACAATGGAGAGGTACCTAGGGTGATTAAGATAAGGGTAGATGCAGCTTATCAGTGACCATTGTTCTGAAGTGAATGAGGGTGGAGATAAGAGATTACCCAGAATTCTGTGATAAAATCCAAGATAGCGTTGGGGGGGCTAAGAACAAAAATGGCGACCCCCATACAGGAATAGTTATCTGCCCTATATAGTGCCTATGTATTACTGGATGTAAAAGATCCATTGCCTCAGTGTGGTACCCCGTTTGACTCTTTCAGGGCCACTGATACATTGATGCATCATGCCTATTGGTCGTCGTGATGCATCAATGAAGTGCTTTTGATACCACAGAACGGAATCAAATCGGCTACCGTAATCTCCCGCGTAAAAGGCGCAGCCCGCGTATAAGGCGCACCTAGAGTTTGAAAATATTGCCAAAAAGATAAAAAATTCATATCTTTTGTTCTACTGAATGGATTTTAAAAATTCAAAAAGCTACGTGTACCTAGGGTCCCCCAGACCCCTCTGGCCCACATTATGTCCTATTAGGACTTAGATGAAGTGTAGCATATCAAAAGAAAGTTCTTGGTATCCCCCTTGTGGATTTGGGGATAACTAAAACTCCTCGTAAAAGACGCACCTTATACGCAGGAGAATACGGTATTGACAATGCAGCACATATAATACGCGAGGTTTTACGGTGTATGTTGTGTTGTGTTGGCCTTGTGAGGTGCCTAGAGACACAGAGACAGACACAGAGACTTTCTGTACATACCCTCAGCCCTTAGCAACCCATCACCCTAACCACAGGAGCTGATTGGAACCCAGCACCGCACTGCATGCAAAGCACCCATTGATCTCATCCTGGTTAACTCTTTAACGGCTGAGGCCACCCTTAAAAATATTCGTTCCCTGTCCACAGAGGGAGGGAGAGTAATTTTTTTTTCTTTTCCATGAAAATTTTTTATTTGGTATGAGCATGATAGTAGGGGGTGCATGAATTTGCCACCACGTTCTAAATGCTGACAGGCCCAAAAAAGATTCTCCGAATAAATGTGGATCAACATAGTAAAAGGTACACCCGCAAGGGGGTACGGGGGTGTACCTTTAACCATGTTAATCCACAATTTCTTTTTTTAAATCCGTCTTTAAATAATCCACAAAACCTCTGGCAAGAACACGAATACATTTTGTATATTTTCGCTGTCTCTATCGGGTTAACCCCTCAGATCCTTGGCTTACTTGCACATCGCTCCCAGACTCCCCTGCACCCCCTTATGTCCTATCAGGATTTAGGGGGAGTGTAACATATAAAAAAAAAAGGTCTTGGTGTCCCCCTTGCGGATCCAAGAAGAACTAAAACCTCTCGTATAAGACGCGCCTTATACGCGGGAGATAACAGTAAGTACTAATCTAATGTAATTTCACCCCTCCTATAAGACATACCCTCTCTTTGTTAAGATCCTATAGCGACCTTACGGGACCAGACTGGTTCCAGCAATACCACATTTATGCTAACATCAGCGATATCCGGTTCTGATCTTCCACCAGACTTGTTCTTGGCTTGTCACACTACTTGGAAGTAGGGTACCTACTTAATCTCGCGAGAGATTCTGAGATCAGAATTGTCATGACCGCGCACACATAAACAAGAAACCTGGCTATAAGGCGCAGTAAGCCTCAGGGTTGCATATAACCTGAACCTTATACGTGAGGTAATGCAGCATGCACCGTGGCTACCAAAGGGTTAAAGACATCCCAAGGGGGTACCAAGTGGGGAGGTGAGGGAGTAGAAAACAATAGTCAGTGCCTTGTGAACATGAATACAGTCCTCCTACCCAACCACCACAAGACATAAATTGGTCCACAGGGGGAGGGAAAGATGTATTGATTTGGGAGTGTGAATCTCACAGGATTTGTCCAATACTACTCCAACCATTCTGCTGGCAAAAAGTGCCTTAGGCACGTTTATAGATCAAATGAAATGTTGTGCTGTTCTGTTTAATCATATAAGGACGCTGATGCATTAATGCATAATGTCCATCGGTCGTCATGATGCATGAATGCAGCCCTGGTGAGTAACTCGCCAAGTATGCATTCAAGCCCAGGGTCGGCATGATGCTCCAATGAAGTGTTGGTGAACACTTCATTGATGGATCAATGGGCATGATGCACTCCTGCATTAGCGGCCGTTAAATGGTTAAAGATTAAACACGTGTTTTTGAATAAGCTTGACTATCAATAGAATATCTTACAGGGATGTAAGTTTTCAGAATTTTTTCTGATTTCAGAATTTTCAGAGTTAGAGATACCTACAGATTTACACAGATTTCTATTCTCAGATCGATTTCTTGCAACATTTTATAATAAATTAAGAAGTTCTATGTATATCTTTAGAATTTTTCATACACCGTGACTTTACATCCCTGATCTTACTACTCAGTGTTGTACCGTCAGTAAAGATAAGGGAACAAAAAAAAAAAAAAAAAATAAATAAAAATAAACTGTTACAAATGTGATACGTACAAGATTAAAATTGATTATCTTTGGTTTATCTCAACAGAAATAAATAACATCGACTGTTTGAGATTATGACAGTTTTTTTTTTATCTTGATTTTTCTATCTTCAGCATTATTTATTGACCGTTTGCGGAAGGCATGGTACCTATAGGGTCAAGTTCTCATTTGCTGTCATGATGCGCCAATGCATGTCCTGATGCATCTATTCAATGCATTGCTGCATCATGCTGACCAGTCAGAAGTGTATGGCATGAATGCAGCGCTGCTGACTACTCGCCATTACATGCTCCTGGTGATAAACTCACCAAGGCTGCATTCATGCATCATGATGACAAATGGGCGTTAAATGATACTGTGCTCCCTTTATAATGGTCTAAAGGCCACTAATGCATCAATGCATCATGCCGACCCTACAGAGTCCATACAGTCCAGGAGGGTCAGCATGATGCACCGATGAAGTGCAGTCTCACCAGCACTTCATTGCTGCATCATGCAGACCAATAGGCACATGATGCACTCCTGCATCAGCAGCCCTTAAAGGGTTAACTTAAAGCACCTGGGGTTCAGAGTGTACTTAAACTACGTGCGTCAGCATGGCGTGGGGGGGGGTAGCTTATCAGTTGTTATTGATAACAGGCTTATCAGGTACTATATCTATCATACCATGCTGTCATATCATGTGCTTATTGAAACTCGTGCCTCCTGTTCAGCTTACGTTGTAAACAAGTCAAGCACCGTGAGATAGGAAAACACTGACCGCCTATAGTACTGTTGTAGCTCGCTTATAAGCCACAACCTCGTGTACCATAAATACTGCATAATAGCCACAACCAGTTTGTAAGGCCACTTAAAAAGGATAATCAGCTTCGCGGATACCACCCGCATCAGTTTAAAAGGGCCGCATCCATGCTTTTTATTGCTAAATTCCCTTAAAAAATTTTTTGTAAAATTTCCGCATCAGCTGAGAGAACCACCTCCCAAAACAAAAATGTCAATATCTTAGGTATCATTCCATGTAGAAACACATCCCCATGTGGAGTGGGGACCTTCATGTGAGGGCATGCAGGAGCAGAATAACTTCATTGGGAGTCCATGAAGGAGGAATTCTTCCATTCTACCAGTGGGCATACCAGATTCGTAAAAGGCAACAAACTTGGGGTTTCTTGTGGCATGGGGTGAGCATGTGGGCAGCTGGTGTCCATATGCACGGGCCTGGGTCTACATGCTTGTCTTTTGCCATGGGATTCCCCCTCAGTGAACCACGTCTGAGTGATCAAAGGCCGTGGTTTGTCTGGCCCTGCCTATGGGACCAGGCAAATAAAAGAACACTTGCTATCCTTCGAAAAGAGTAGGGGAATGAAGCCCGGGTAGCGGTTTTCCCCCTCACCCCTCCTCATAGATTCGGGCATTCATCTCATAGATTGGGTCATTCATAGATTCAGTCACTACTGTGTCGGGCAAGCAGCATATAAATACCTGTCCAAAAAGAAAAGAAAGGTCTTCATGTCTGAAATCGAATGTCTGAGTTCCTTGATCACCCCCGGACATAAAACTAAACAAACAATAATGTAGAAACATGATTTAAACACCACATTTTCCCCTTTTTCACCTCTACAGTAGGAATATGTCCACTGCATTGAGTTAACATTATATTCCTAAATGAAAATGCACAGAAAAAGTACCTTACACATAAGATTGAGTGAGAAACAATATAAAATGGCCCTCCCGCATCTCTCCAAAACCAAATAAAATAAAAAATAACAAGCCTCCCTTCCGCACCCTTTTTTTGAAGAAAAAAAAAAGTATCTGCAAAGCTAAGCCATACTCATATAAGCCATACCCTTAGTTTGTGAATTGCTCGGAAAATATTAAAAATTTAATAAATCTACTTGAAACAGCTACTACCCCCCCCCCCCAACCTCCCTCCCCTCTCCCTGCAGAGCTTACGGTATCTGAGATGGTCTATATATCGTCGCCTTAGTGCAAGAAGGTTGTAACTGACATTTTGGCAAAAATGAGTTTTCTTCTGTTTCAAGATGTATTGACCCTTATCTAGCTACTATGAAAGTACTGGAGCTCTGTCTGTGATATGTGTGCCTACAGGCCCCAATACAATGTTGCTGTTTCCACTTTGTTCTAAAGTAATTGGAACACTTCTTTTGCCTCTCCTGTAAAACTTGAAAAAATGCAGTTACAACTTTCAACGATATATAAGCCGCAGCTTATCGCAAGGGTTTACAGTAGTCATGATGCACAAGTCTACTCTCCATTCAATTATGCATCATGACCCTTTGTGGTTGATACATTCAGAGGGCTGTCATGATGCACAAATACAATTCTAGAGGATTATAAATTATGCCTCCTTCCGTGCAGGAAATGGACTTGTGACACTTGTCCAATGATAACTTGTAACCTGGACGTCAAGGACAAGGAGATCACTAGATATGGAAACAATAGGTTGTTATCACAAAGATAACTGATGCAATCTTTACACCCTTAAGGCCAAGTGCAGGAGTGCATCATGCCCATAGGTCTTCTTGATGCACTTTGTAAATGCTAGAGAGGCTGGTCACCAGTACTTCATTGGTTCATCATGCGGACCCTCCGGGGTTTAGGGTATTAGCCCTGGTGGGTCGATGTGATGCACAAATGTAGCCCCACGAGTGATACGCATGTACATGTATGCATCATGGCGACTACTGTGCATGATGCATTAATGCATCTTATCAAAGGGTTAAGATAAGATAACTGATACACTGTTATCAAGATCATGTGGAAATAAAGAGAGATTGTAACAATAGGCGTGTTATCTATCTTCTTATGGAGACACATTGTCTCAGGACCTGGGTGGAGTGCTTTTGAATCTTAAACCTCATCTCTCTTTATCACAGTGCTTTCGAAAACTTAGTATCAGCCTAGGTCAAAGTGGCCTGCGTCTTGGCAGCTGGTCTCCATTGCAGGCCACATGAGTATTGATATCCTAAGGTACCCCGGGGGGGGCACTTGCCCATGAAATGGATAACAACTGCAACCCGACTTCCGAGAGCGGTGGCGGTGGATTCCCACGTGATCCCGAAAAAGTGGCGTGGTGGATTCCCATCAGATCTCTAATAGCAGGGCGGTGGAATTCCAATAGACCTCAAAAATAGTGTATCAATTATACACCATACATATGAAAGCATGAAAGTGATAAAAAACACAGTGCTGGACAATGAAAAATTCTGATCCATACAAATACATGAGTACAATAGGCAGCTTGGTGGCTTGAAGGGGGAAGCGGTCCAGTCAATTTTTGGGACTGTGGAAAAAAGGAGGTGGTCTATGTCCAGCGTATTAGTCAAGTAGGGCGGTCAATTTCCTAGATCTCTGGGAGATAGGGCGGTAGGGCGGCAGTTGAGGGTGACCTACATAGAGTCAGTGCCCCCTGACCCCCCCCCCCGGGCAAGGTACCATATAAACTACATGTAAATTGTAGCTGAAAAGGAATTGGCAAATGTTAGAATAAAGACCAGACTCACAAAAAATGGCCCTATCTTTGGACTAATCTCTCAGGTAATAATTCAATATTTTCCTCAGACAACATGAGTGTTGCAGAGTAATGAGGCAATAATAAGAGTCGTAAAATTTATTCATTCGTCGCCTCAGTGCAACAAGGTTGTATCTGCATTTTTCACATTATGCAGGAGAGGCAAAAAAAGTGTTGCACTTACTATAGCACAAAGTAGAAACAGCAACATTACACTGGGCCGCCTATAGGCACACACATCAGGGATAGAGCTTCAATACTTGCATAGAGATTAGAGAAGGGTCAATAGATGTTAAAACAGAAGAAAACTCAATATTGTCAAAATGTCAGTTACAACCTTGTTGCACTGAGGCACTTTTGGCTCAGGGACTCCCTGAGACAAGGCTGACGGGTTGGCAGCGTCCGTTTCAAATCATCGAAGATCAAGTTTTAAATCTTAATTTTTTATTAGAAAATGTGTACATTTTCCGTCATTAAAGTCCTATATATAAATAGATAAGACATATTTTTTCCGTCAACGCAGGGGCAAGATACTGCTTGAATATTGGCATCGTACACAGGTCATCTTTCTCTCACACAGGCAAAATACAAAGTTGGCCGTATCCTACAAATTGCAGTGCATGTATTTGAAAAAGTCTTTTGCCATTAGAAAGCTGAGATGATCGGTGAAAGCCGACATGAGAGCAGCACTTCAGCAACAATGTACGCTAGTACCTTAATCTCTCGCGTAGAAGACGCGGTGCGTGTATAAGACGCACCCCCAACTCAGGAAAGGCTGGTTTGGGTATAAGACGCACCTCTTAGGGGTGAATTTTGTAAATTCAGTACTGTTCTATAGTAAAAATATCCCGCGTATAAGACACACCCCCTTCTTGCGAGAATGCTATAAGAAGCACCAGCCTTTTGTTTGGCCTAGAGGGCGCGTCCTATACGTGGGAGATTATGGTACCTTTCGTACAAAGCGCATCCCGCGTATAAGAGGCACCCCAAGCAATAAGGAGCACCTGAGGCTTGCTTTTTGGCACTTTAGGCCACACCAAATAAAAAAGTTGGTCTATGGATTTTCATTTTTAGAAAATGGAGCGGAGGGGGGGGAGGGTTCCTTTGCGCACATGTTCATTTGTTTGGCCTATATTATGAAATAGGTGATGTTTTTACCCATCCAATGAGTGGTCTGCCATATCTGTACCTCCATTGACTGACCCTGTATTAAAGCTGCTTGTTTAAAAAAAAAAAAAAAAAAAAAAAATCTGCAATTTTCCAGAAAATGGTGCGGGCAGAATCCATAGACAAATAAATATTCTTAAAAAAATAAAATTTGCTTTTTGGAAAATAAGGTGCAGGAAATCCATAGACCAATATTTTAATTTGGTGTGGCCTTAGTACTGATGTAAGGCCAAAAAAGATTGTTTGTTTCAGGTCGCCGACCCTACCCAGCAAAGCAGGGCCAACCCTAGAATTTTTCCTTCATTTTTGAAGAAATTATACATTTTTTCGCCATTCTTTAGTCAATCTAGTCTTCCGTGGGTCGTTGTGAGACACCAAAACTCGTCGCGTATCTTTGTAGCAGTTAAAAAAAAATTTACAAAAAAAAAGAAAAAAATCTGACCTATCCTACCTAATTTTTTTTTCAGCATGTTACCTAAAACAATTTTTTTTTTGGGCCTAATGCCAAATTGCATTAGGAGAAGTTTTAAGTTGCATTTTGAGAAGTTTTAGAAGATGCAGTTGGCCTCAGATATATATTCGGCAATACAGATGTCAACTCCACTGATAAGGCTGCAGCCTTTTTGCACTAGTACATGTATCCAGCCAGTGACAGGTACTGTATCAGGGTATCAGTTACTATCAATGTGAATTGTTCTTACTGCTTCGTAACAGTACCGTAAAGTCTCTCATATAAGCTACGGCTTATACTAGAACCTGATTCAAGGGAGGCTCATAAAATATGGCCCAAGTCAGGGTGTGGCTTATAGGGGGGTATTTAATCTTATAGAACAGTAGAAAACCTTCATTTTTTCAAGCCTTGGATGTGGCTTATAGCTCTCCCAAATTCGGGGGTGCAGCTTATGCGAGAGAATTTATGGTAGTATACCTACACCCAGGGTTAACCCTTTAGGGGCTGAAGGCTGCCTTAATATGGCAATATGGCTATTTGCCAGTGTGATGCATGAATACAGATAGAGCAGCTAACTCATTAGAGCTACATTCAATTTCATGCATCACATGCCAGGGTTTGCGCTAGCCATTCGCCAAATCACCAACAGCGAATCAAGTGCAGAGATGCCACATTTCCTAACTTTTTAGGAATTCCGAATTTTGGATTTTCATTCCTATAGGTATTTCCTATTGGGGATTAAACAAATTTGGAGGATTTCCGACTTTTTGGTGATCAGTGAGTGGCATCCCTGCAAGTGTCATTTTGGCTAATAAAATTTGCCAAATTGGCGAATCCTGTTTGAAGATTGTAGACACAGACTGGATGGGACTCAACTAACCCTGTATAGCCGTGTAATATATCAATGGAAAGGTTATTCAAAGGAGAATCTAAACATGTAATCATAAATGTAACCAATAATAATTCCCTTTTCTAAAGCATCCTCCTTGTTTTTGAAAGCTGGCACTAAACTCACAAACTGAATGACTAAACGTCTTGGTACTCACAATAAGGTACCTGAAGTCTCCAAAGGTGTAACAGCAATGCCTTCCGTCTGTTGTACAACAAGGGGTTTTGCTTAGACTTTTGAAAAGTATTTCCTTTTTACCTTACACATACTGATATGTAATGTCATTTTTGTGGTCAATTTCCCAAGTACCAAAAGAAAGGATTCAAAAGAAGCACCAGTAGTTAGTAGGTAGTTTTCTTAGCCAATGGCAGATTTCTAAAAATATCAGCCCCAAAGAAATGAGAGATGTTTTTTTACCTGTTTGACCCTCTCCTTTCAACATCTGGGATTTGCAACCATTAATAGGATTTTGTCTTAATCTTCTCTATTTCAGTAGCCAGCGTTGTGAAAATATGTTTCAGGGCGATAATGATTGAATGTCTGACTAATTCACGTTGAATTTGGCTAATCAAAATCAATAGAAATTCTCCAAATTGGCTAGGGAAAAAGTAAGCCTAGCGCTAACCCAGACATCATCTCTTTGGATTATGTACATAAATGCTCATGAAGCGTCAGCATAATGCCTCACGGTTGGTGTAATTAAAAGGGCCACATGATTCATGGGTCGCGGATAACCCGCCAGTGGTGCATTGATACATCATTCCAACTAATAAATTAACCTTTAACAGCCGATAGTGCAATAATGCATCATGCCAACCCTAGCAAACAGACTCACCAGTACTTGGTGCAACATCCAGATCAATGGGCACGATGCATTAATGCATATAAGCAGCCCTTAATGGTTTGAGATAGTAATCTGACCCTTGGCTGACCTCTGTGTACCTTGGACAGTGACAGGTTATCATCCCACATTACCTCACCACACCAGCCCAGTTCCACCAGATGTACATGTGGCAGTACCCAGGCCCCATCCCACTGCACAGAGAGAGGTCTCAGCAGACAGTAGGAAAAGGAAGCCCCCTTACAAGGGGAAGCTCCTACTCCCCTAGCTGCCTGCCCCTGGGTCTGGGACATCACAAGGAGCAGCAGATATTATCAGGATATCAACAACAGCGGAAATCTTCAGCGATGAAGGATCATGGAGCCCCGACATGGCGAAGACCGGGTTTTGTACGCATGCCCTACCCCCAAGAGGGCCCAGCGGGGTCTGATCATGGCCCTATAGGGTTATGGGGCCCTACACCACCCCAGTCGCCTCTACTTGGTCCACATGGCCCTCAGGGTTCTGACGAGTGGATGAAGCCCTTTGACTGTGGCTTCGTGCCTCAGTCGAAGCCATGGCCGCCACGCCAGGCCGCTTTACGCGCGCCTTTATACGAGGGGAGAAATGGGTAAGCGCAGAAAGCCCAACCTTTTCCAGTCAGAGTTGTATAGCCATGATGCAGCGTTGAGCCATGATGCAGAGATGATTAGTCGGTTGTCGCGGTATTTAGTACGGTGATTGGTGATGACCCTGTGCTAATGTTAGGGTAAGTTTTTATTTACAGGGTGGTACATAAGACCCATCAATGTGGGCACTTAATGTACCAAGGGTACTAAGCCTTGAAGGGCCGCCAGTGCATTAATGCATCATGCCCATCGGTTGGCATGAGTCTTGAATGCAACCCTGGTGAGTAAGTTGCCAGGGCTGCATTCAGGCATCATGCTGACCCTAAGTGGTTGATGCGCTCACAGAGGGTCAGCATGATGCACCAATGAATCGCTGGCGATCAGACTCTCCAGCACTTCATTTCTGCATCATGGCGACCCATGGGTATGATGTACTTCTGCCCTTAAAGGGCAAACAGAATGATGTTGTTAGGGGGAAACGATGCTTCACTTGTCTTTTATATTTCAGCAATTCTTGAACTTAAATAGAGGTAGCAGCTTATGCGATGGAAATTAAGGGATTTTCATGTTCCAATGACCTATGCGTTCCTGTATAAAACCTATATATATTTTAAGGGGTTCCAATGGAGCATTTCATGAATATTTGTGCTCAACGACTTCCTTCCCAGAACTCATGTAAGACAATTTTGGAACTTTCATAACCATTGTCTAACAACCAAGAATGCTCACCAGAGCTGCATTCATGCATCATACTGGCCAGTGGTCATGATACATGGCCATTAGTTCAGACTCTCATAGTTTACCAATGCTGCATACAGAGTTCATGTATATAAGGTGAGGTGTTACCAAGTCACTATGCTATATTTAGCAGACTAAGCCTGATATGGCACTGATGACTGCACATGATAGGTCACTGTCACCTAGAGATGTTCAAACTTTGAGGACCGCATTTTACTTTAGTTTAGAGATTAATTTACTTGGTGTTACGATGTCCTGATCGGCCAAAGGCTAGAACAAGTACTAAAGTACCTTGTGCATAAGAGTAAGACTTCTGACAGATTCACAAGCAGCATGTTATTTGACAAGTTGTCCAGGTGTTGCTTATAAATATCTATCTATCTATCTATCTATCTATCTATCTATCTATCTATCTATCTATCTATCTATCTATCTATCTATCTATCTATCTATCTCTCTCTCTCTCTCTCTCTCTCTCTCTCTCTCTCTCTATCTATCTATCTATCTATCTATCTATCTGATAAATTGATAAATTGATTCTATAAGGCACGGCAAAGGGCGTGATGTACCAGTGCAGTACGTACTGGTGAGCAGACACACCGAAGCTTTATCGTGCGGCCCTTAAAGGGTCAACTTGTCATGGACTGAAAATCTCCATTGTGTAAGGAGATGTGGGTGTATCAATTGCCACACCATTGTACCACATATTGTAGGATATCGACTACATATACTTAACTGTACAAGTAATATAATGTATATACCAAATACCTGTACTGGAAAACCTAGCATGTAAGCTGCACCCGCCCATATGAGTACCATAAAACCCGCGTATAAGCCACGGCTAAAAGACCCTTTCAGGGGCAGGTGAGGGGGGGCTCACATCCCCAATCCACCCTTCCCAATTTCTTGATATAGGATGGTGGCCAGGCTTGTCTCTCTGGACCCTGCTGCTTTTTGAATTTTGAATTCATAAGGGCCCAATTAACCCCCCCCCCCTTTTGGGAGCTTTTTACAGACATACAAAAAAAAGGACAAAATTTTGTCTTAATTTTACAGGTCTCTTTAAGTTCTTAAGTGTCATACAAATAATGCCCAGGGTGTTAATAACATACGGTATACGGTAAGCCATGGTTTATATGTGGGGTTTTACGGTGTCTGCATAGCGTACATGTTACACGTTTTATGCATTTATTCTAGTTGTCTTTCATTTCTTGAGTGTTTTGATTCCTAAATAAAAAGGTATATGATAAAAAATGCCCTGTATACATTCCCTAGTTAATGGAAGGGACTGGTTAATGCCGGGCTGCAGTTTGCTAAGTGCTACTTGCCTGCAAGTTGACACATGGGCGCTACTGGAGTGGAGCATCATGCCCACCCTTCAGGAGGATATCAAATACCCATAGGATATTCATTATGCATGATTGCAGCAGTGGTGATTTACCCTCAGGACTGCATGAATTCATGCATTATGACGACCTATGAGCTTATTACGTATATAAAACACTTTGTAATAACACTTGATCAGTGACCAGACTCACCTACATATAAGCCTCACACTGAGTTGCAGCACCGCTTTTTGCTAAAAGTTGCCCTTATGGCCAAGGTTGGCATTCCTAGGGCCCCAGAGGGGTATAATCGACAAGGGGACAAAGCAACTTCTTAAAATCGACAAGGGACATGGGGTTGAGTGACAAGGGACAAGGTGCAATTCTTAAAATCGACAAGGGACTTTGGCTTAATGACAAGGGACAAGAGCACTTCTTAAAATCGACAAGGGACATGGGGGTGAGAGACAAGGGACAAGAACCATTTCTTGAAATCGACAAAGGACATTGGACCCCCCTGTCTATGGCCCTATTCCTTTGTATAGTCCTTTTATTCAAAACTCCGTGTATAAGCTGCACCCTGAGTAATTAGAGCCCGATTAAGGCAGTTCACCTCTGGAATTGTCTATACCGCAGCTTATATGCAGGGTTTTACGGTGATGGCGAGGATGGATACTATGGACCCCATCCTACCGCGGTATACACTTATTATTAATGGCAGAGTGAGATCCCCTCCCCCAGGTGCTAATGTTAACCCCACCACTCCCCGTGTCCTACTGTTGTGTGGACGGGAGGGGGGGGGGGGTCTCACTATGCCATTAACCCTTTTAGTGCCGCTAGTGCATTAATGTCCATTGGTCGTCAAGATCCAGCCCTGGCGAGTAATGCGCCATGGCTACATTCATACATCAAGCCAACCTTAACTGACCTTCCACTCCTGTCGGTTAGCCAGCTTTTTACCATTCCGACCGATTAGCGAAAATGCAGCCGACCGACGGCAGTGGAATATAATTTAAGGGATTGATACACTCCCGGAGGGTCGGCATGATGCTCCGATGAAGTGCTGGCGAGACTGCTCGCCAGCACTTCATCGGTGCATCATGACGACCAATGGGCATAATGCACTCCTACATCAGCAGCCTTTAAAGGTGCTAATGTAGAGCCCAACACAACGTGGATCTTCCTCGGGTATGCATGCCAAATGTCACGAGCTACCCTGAGCTCCACTAACGCCCCCGTGCGGAAGATCCTGGCAATAGGGTAGGTTAACCATGAGTTGAACACTTACTTTATTCAATATAATTAGCACACAGTGATTTAATAAGCACATTTCCTCTTTAACCTTTGTCTTGATTTAGTTAGACCAGAAATGCTCAACGATTCTCCTATAGGGCCTACAAGATGTATGTGGCTCCTAGAGATTTACATGTATTGTCCATAGTGAGGACTATCTGACATGGCATTGTTTTGAAACCATAAGTGTAGCTTATAACTTTTATCAAAAGTTGGGGTGCGGCGCATAAATACTAGGCTTTAGGTTAGGTCAGAAAAAACTTAGGGGCCTAAAGGGCCCCAAAATGTGGGCTCGGTGTGGATTGACCCAGAAATCCAAGACGTGTCCGACTCGTGGTTCCTTTACCCTATGAGCTGGGGATGAGATAGCAGGGTTTAGGATGATTTAGTATATGTATACATGTAGTGTGTTATGCTGGACTACTGTGAGAAGGTAAACCTGTGAGTGAGTGAGTCGGTCACTCCTACCACGCTGTCCTTACCACCACTTACCATAGGTGATCGGTAAGTAAATACAGGCGATTTAAGTTGTATGACACCTTTAACCCTTTGAAGGCCGCTGATGCATTAATGCATCATGCCCATAGGTCAGCATGATGCATGAATGCAGTCCTATTGAGTTACTCACCATGGCTGCATTCATGCATCATGCCGACCCTATGGAGCCTACATTCCTGGAGGATGGGCATGATGCACCAATGAAGTGTTGGCAAGCAGTCTTTGTTACAGCTCTCTATTGGTCACATTAGTGCAGGGACATCATGATGCCAGTATGAAGTGCTGGAGATTTGATCGCCAGCATTCCATTGGTGCATCATTGGGACCCTCTGGGAGTGTATTAACCCTGTAGGGTCGGTATGATGCATGAATGCATTATCGGCCTTTAAATAGTTGAGGGCAGTTTAGTGTTTTCAGTATGTTATGATTTGTTGGCATGATCTGTGGGTGCTGGTGCCTTTGCTGGTGCTGCATGTATGCATCAAGCTTACCCTACAGGGTAGATACTTCCAGACACTCAGCATGATACATCTATCAGGGTTGGCAAGTTAGTCATTTTTATATGGTACCCGGTAGTTTTGATGCAAAATAGTCTAATTTGTCTAACTGTAAACCCCTATATATAAGCCACACTTTGGGACTCAAATTGTTAATCCTTACTGTAGTCGGCCTTCCCTAATCCACTTAAAAGGGTCTATTTCTACTTCTTTTGTACATGAAACGATTTGTATCTTTCCGACCTGCTCCAATGGCAGCTACCGCTTGAATGAAGTTTCAAAGTGAAAACTTCTACTATGACATCACAATGCCAGTTGCTTAGATACCAGTGACATCACAAGTAGCCATGGGGTTTGGTTGCTTGGTGAGTGTCCAGTTGTCAGGGTGATGCAACAACAAGTTGTTGTTGATGGTGACAGTGGTTTGTTGGGATTGGATTTCCAACAAATTGAGCGGTTTCGTCCATGGGACTCCTCAGGCTGCACTTGTTGACAGATTAATTTATAAATAAAGGATTAGATATAATTAAAACTGTCGGCGGTACCCAAAATTGGGGGATTTTGGGAAATTAAATTAACAATATCAGCCAATTCAAAATGTGGTGTTTTGAAACGGTGGGTGATTTGTCGAGGTGGTGTGTGTAAAATAGTGGTATTTATACATCTTCATAAAAAATCGTCAGGGGGGGGCCATTTTTTATATAGAATTATTTATACTGGTTTTCTAAGACTTATTCAAACATGGTTTGAACAGGCATCACTGCTCTCCCAACCTAGTGGTAGGGACAGGCATAGTTGTGTATTTCTACTTCTTTTCTATCCCCTCAGGATGTGTGTGATGCACATAAGCGGGGGCACCGACATATTCCTCTGTGAATTGTGTAATGTAGTTCCCGCCATGAATATGACCTTAGCTGTCGAAATTGTGTTAAACATCTATTACTCTCACTCTCTCCTTACTGTTGTCCATATAATGTAAATGCCCACATATAAGCCACAGCCTGACTTCAGGAAGACTACATTCTGCAGTAGATGTCTTAAATGGTTTTTCAGCTATAGTTTGTATATATGCAGGGTTTTAGGCATTTTGAGTACACTAGGGTAATGAAGGGTTGGTGTGGGCAGGTGAAGGGCATATACATATATCACAGTAACCTGTAGGTGCGTGAACCGTAATAGCTTGTTCAAGCCCCCGGGTCTGAAATAAGCGCAGGTCTCAGATTCAAATAAACACCTGTCTCGTATAAGCACCGGTGGTGCCATTGCATTGAGCGCCCGGGCACTTATACGGGATACTATGGTATGGAACTGTACTGCATATAAAACTGAGGCTTTTAGGAATAGCCCAAAGTCAGGGTGTAGCTTATACAATTGTATTTTACACTATAAAATACCGTAATCTCCCGCGTAGAAGACGCGTCTTATACGCCAAACAAAAGGCTGGTGCGTCTTATAGCTTAGTCTCAAGTTGGGGGTGCGTCTTATACGGGGGGTAATTTTACTATAGAACAGTACTGAATTTACGAAATTTTGCCCTAAGAGGTGCGTCTTATACGCGAAAATGCCTTTGCTACGTTTGGGGTGCATCTTCTATGCGCAACGCGTCTTCTACGCGGGAGAATACGGTAGTACTAAATTGCCAATTTTCAAGCCTTGCTTATGGCTTATCACTTCTCTCAAAGTCGGGAGTGCGGCTTATAATATGAGTATGTGGCTTATACAGAGTTGAGGCTTATACGAGAGAATTTACGTATAGGGATCCGATTAAAAGGGTTAATGCTACAATACGGTAGGTTAGGGTTGCTGTGAGAAGGCGAAGGGTATACACATATATCACAATAATAACCTGTAGGTGGTATTTGCCCTATGAGTACTCAGACCAGGGCAGCCTGACATATCATGGACACTGTAACCTTCAGGTTTCCATAGTAACATGTGTTGTAAACAATGGACACTCACCAAGGTTACTTTGGCAGGTGTTGTTAATATGTGTCTACATGTATACTGATATACCGGTATATTATGATATTAAACTAAAGGAATTTTTTTTTTAATACAAGGAAAACAACAACAAAAAAAGGAATAAATAAATAAAATAAATAAAAAAAAACAAACAAAAAAAACAACAACTAACAACCCCCATTTGAAATAAGTGTATTCCAGACGCAATGCACAATTCAACTGAAAGCATTTTGCCAAAAGTAGCGTTCAGATTATAAGTTTTTTGTTTCTCTTTTTAAATAGATTACATTACCCCCCTTTACATTTGGCAAAGGAAAAGAGAAGAATTACAGTACAGCATCTTGGCAAAAACCACAAAAAGGGAAAAAATCATTGGTAGAATCACAGCTTGATCCCCCCCCCCCCCCCAAATACACACACTGTACTACCGCCAAATCTTTCTTTGAAGAAATTGATACCAACCAATAGCATTAGCCATCGGTTATGCACCATAGCACGGGGAGAGGAGGGGGGGGGGCTAGGTTAAATTGAAAGTAATGTAAGAAGGAGGTACATTGAGCGATTAAGGACCAGGTAACGATGCAGTACTACATGTGATACATGTGTTAAGTATCTTTCCAGCTTTTTTTTTTTTCTTTTTGAGAAAAAGTGATTGATTCTCATCTTATTCTACCCCCACTCTCATGATTCAATGATTCCACCTACAGTATCTTTCCTCTCCACATCTCTCCCCCAACCCAAACTCCTCCCTCCATTGAAATAGAAAGAAAATAGAAAGAAAAGAAAAGCCTTCCTTGTGTGGGTGTAAATGCACGTCCTATATGTACCCATTACGAGTGGGTTTGTTTTTGTTAGGTGAGCTACACAAGGGGTCCAAACCCCAAACACATGGATATATAACTCTATGTACCAGGGTATATACACACACTGTGTAGCACTGTCGCAGTACAATACAATAAATATACAGCACCCTGTCTTACACTCAGTAACACTATAGGGTACGTGGGTGCATAGGACGTCAGTGACCGATTTTCCCCCCCGCCCAACCCTTTCTGACCAACATTTTGTCAAAGTTACCATTTTCAATGAGATCTCCAAAAAAGAAGGGAGAAAAACAGATACTTTGGAGCAGCATTTTTAAATCAAATCTATGTTTAACAAAGTTAGTTTCGGCTCTTATAGAAACATTCCGGATTATCGTAATCTCGCGTGTATAAGGTGCATCTTATATGCGGGGTTTTAGTTCTCATTAGATCCACAAGGGGGACACCAAGAGCTTTCTTTTGATATATTACACTCTTCCTAAGTGATAATATGAGATAGAGGGCTCCAGAGGTGTATGGAAGCCTAGAGCTACACATAGCTTTTTTAATTTTCAAAATCCATTCAGAAGAACAAAAGTTATGAATTTTATTTTTCTGACCATATTCTTGAACTCTGGGTGCGCCTTATACGCGGGATGCGCCTTATACGTGGGAGATTACGGTACATCTAATTTACCATAATACCTCATGTATAAGAGGCACCCTGAGTTTTAAGGAGAAACTATATGCCGCATCTATATAAGGATAGATTTTCCTTTTAGCACTTTAGTACTGTTGTATAGTATAATACCCTTGCCTAATTATGTGCAACTTTTGCTGATGCTTGCACCAGGGACTCCAGTGGCCGATCCAGGATTTGGAAAAGGAGGGGGCATGCCCAAAAAGGAGGGGCACATCCCCAATTTTTAAGCATTATTTAGGGTCCAACATTATCGAATAAACGTATTAGCCACACCTTAAACGGTTTATGATAGTGCCCCAATTTGGAAATTATTGATCTCATCATGTCAGAATGATGCATAATTACCGTAATATCCCGTGCCGCAGACGCAGTGCGCATATAAAACGCACCCCTAAGTTGCCAATAGCTGTTTCTCGTATAAGACGCACCTCTGAAGTCTCAATTTTGTAAGATGAGTATTTTTCTATAGTAAAAAAAACAACAGCATATAAGACACACCCCCAACTTAAGAAATTCCTATAAGACGTACCAGGCATTTGTTTGGCGTAAAGGATGCGTCTTATACGTGGGAGATTACGGTACTGCTGTGAAATGCTATACAGAGGAATTAAAACATTTGAGCACCATGCAGCCCTTCAAAGGGCTTAACACAACACATGGCTCTAGGGCCAACCTTGAATTGTACCAATCATAAAGCGCCCGATCATTATGGGTCGCGGCCTATTGATCCTGTCTGACCGCTGATTGATCTTTAGCTGGCCACTTAGAAGTAACCAGCTTCAGCCCAGCTAGGGAGCAGGGGTTTCTGGATAGGGATGTCTGTGCCAGGACTTAGGCCTAAAAAGACGTTGTTACTTTCAGGGTACATACTAAAAAAATAATGTTAAAAATTGGTTGAAAACATGTAGTGTCAGCCTTATTTTGCTAGGTAGGGTCCAGTTACCTGAAACAATTACTCATGTTTTAGGCCTACCCAATGGCCAAGGCAGCCTCGGGCCTAAAAGTATGTCTATTTTGCAGGAATTTTTTCCATGTGCTTGAGGGATTACCGTGTCTTTGCCTATAGAATATTGGGAGATTCTGTGTTGGTTAGTATCATTTCTATACCTACCACTTGGTGGACTTAACTAGGCCTACGTCACACTGGCAAGTTTAATCTAGGGTGAATAGCCACAGTGCTAACCCACCCACCCACCCCCCTCCTTGTTTTTCCTTACCCATGGATTTCTGTGGTCAGCCAGGATATATGGAAGGAAGTGGCCAGTATGTCATGGCTTGCTATAGCTATCATAACATAAGAATACAGTTAGCGTGAGTAACTCAACAGTGCTACATTCATGTATCATGCCGACCCTATGGGGTTCAAACATGCACTCCAGGATTGCCGGCATGATGCGCCAATGAAAGGTTTACACTGCAGTATGGTCATCATGATGCACCGTGCGGGCCTCATCATGGTGCATCATTACAAACAGTGGACATGATGCAGTGATGCATTAGAGTGGCCCTTACAGGGTTATTATGGTGGAAGGCAAAGTCAGGGAGTGCAAAATGTTGAGCTGAGAATGTTGCTACCGTAATCTCTTGCGTATAAGACACGTCTTATATGCCAAACAAAAGGCTGGTGCGTCTTATAGCTTACTCTCAGGTTGGGGGTACGTCTTATACGAGGGGTAATTTTACTATAGAAATGTACTAATCTTACAAATTTCAGCCTTAAAATGTGCGAAAATGCCTTTCTGAGTTTGGGGTGCGTCTTATACGCACAACACGTCTTATACACGGGAGATTACGGTACCCACTGCCCACCCTTAGTTTCTCAGAAGCACCTCTTGCAGACATCATCTAATACTACTGCCAACAACCACCCACCTAGGACTTCTGTACTCTATACACTTCACTAAAACATGGATAGAGACTGGGAAAAAATCTTATCTAAGAAATAGATGTACTCTTGGCCTTTCACTAAGAGCTAACCTACTATTTAGTATACTAATGATGCAATTTAGAAGAGCTGTTGCAAATGAATTTGCAGCTTGCTGACTATAGAACTCCAACTACTGTCGAATGTAGTTTTCTTGCAGTGAATATTACCTCAGTTGTCAGTATGGTTATGAAGAACTATCATTCGCTAGCTCTCTCACTCGCTAGCTCTCTCACTCACGGCCGCTCGCTCACTCACTCACTCACTACCACTCGCTGGCTTACTTCCTGCCGCTTGCTCACTCACTCACCCTCTCACTCACTCACTGCCACTTGCTCACTCACTTCCTGCCACTCGCTCGCTCACTCACTCACTCACTCACTTGTCCTCTGCCACTCCCCCTCAAGCACACACTAGGAAAAAGATCATTTCCTACCATTACATTAGACCAATATGAATCAGTCTGACTTTGATAGATATGAAATAGACAGCATAGTGGCCTGAAGCGTGAATAATATGGGTCAGTGGTGGAAAAAGAGCGGTCATTTGTCCAGTAGTAAGCCTAACAAGACTCGCAGACTGACTAACCCTTTAAAGGCCGCTAATGTGGAAGTTCATCATATCTACTGGTTGTCATGATGTGTAAATGAAGCACAGGCGAGTAACTCGCCAGGGCTACATTCCTGCATCATGCCGACCCTACGGGTTGATACGCTCCAAGAAGGTCACTCCCAGAAGTGCTGACCAGTGAGCAGACTTGCCAGCACTTCATTGACGCATCATGACGACCAGTAGGCATGATGCACTCCTGCATCAGCAGCCCTTAAAGGACTTACTATGGCAGATCTATGTAGTGTTTCCGCTCTATGACAGAGATGAACGTCAGGCTGGTTTTTGATGTTGACGTGCGGCATGCTGTAATGGTATTGTCGTAGCAATGAGCACCATATTTGATATACCCTAAGTGTGTCTGAGAGAAAACTGTGAGCTCCACAGGGGGCTTGGAAATTACCAGTGAATTGACCACATGCGGTTCCTAAAGAACAGGAATGGGGAGATTTGGAAACCAGTAGACATACAACTCTGTGAACTTGATAATTTATTCATAAAATAACTTAAAATAGCTTAAGAATGTGCTAATTTTAAAAATTGGGGGGGGGGGCATGTCCCTAAGCTTCCTAAATCATTCAAAATACTTCATCTGAAATGCTCAGAATTGAGAACAAGTCCCATGCAAGATGCTTTCAGCTTGCACCCCTCAAAAGTCACATTGCCTCCGACACCCCTGGAGTCCTTGATAAGGCACCTACCCAATAATGGTTGTCTTAATTAAATTTAAGATCATTGTAGTGTTTGGTTAATTAACCATGTGATAAATAGATTAATTCATTAGGCAGGGTAATTAGTGCCTGTGGGGTTTATATTAAAGACAGTGAGAGAAGATAATACTGTGCATGCACCTTATGCACAATGTATTACATTAATACCGGGTAGATGTATAAATAAGACACAGTAACACGGGAACATCCTCTATTTCGCAGTAAAATTCTCGTCAGCTTCACGAGAATTGACCGTATAAGGTTCATGATTAATGCATGATACATATGTATTTCATCCTACATTGTTAGTTTTTATCACTCTATACAATAGACAGACCGTAGAATATGTGTATACGCTTTATGAGTCAGGTGACGCGCCGCCCGCTCGATATCAAATATTGAAATAGTGTTTTTTTTCTACTGGTATGTCGCAGTTAGTAGAAATATAATACATGTATCAGGTCTATACTGATCTAGCGGGCTCTTGCTGCGGTCACTTCGCTGCAGCAGAAGTGTAATATGGATATCATTCTAAAGATATAACCTATACTATAATCCTATTTAGTATTATTGAGCCACCTAGGATGATACGGCCAATTGGTACCCATTGGAACAATGTGATAGTCTATGGAAACCAGTGAAGTCAATGAGGGACAAGATGGCTGCCACTGGACATGATGGCTGCAGCCATAAGTTTAACTGATAGGGCGTTATATATTCCTAAGGGCGTCCCCATCTGGTGCCCATTTCTTTGTTATAGTTATCGTTACAAGATATGTCTCCCGGGTGATATCTGGGCCAGGTGTGGGGCCAAGATGGTCACTGCAATAGCCTAACCTCTCTTAGCCCTATATATAATCCCAGGGACGTCCCCACCTGGTGCCCATCTATGTAATATCGTCATGAGATTTGTCCCAGGGTAATCTCTGTGCCAGGTGTGCTGGGGGGAATATTATATAGAACTGTAGCTAATCTGACTTGGAGTCCACCATCTTGTCCTCTAGCTGGCAACTTGTGAGTTCCCCCCAAAACTTCTCACGTACATGTATTCCCAGGGGGAGACTACAGGAATTAAGAAAAGATCTAGGTCCAGTAGACACCAAAATATTGAGAAGTTTTGGGACACAGAGTGGATTGATCAACACTTTTGAAAAAGTTGTGGCTTTTTAAAGAAATCATCATTACCATAAACCCTGCCTGTAAGCCTTTGTTTAGTATCTTGCACCATATCAGAGGCCTCCAATCACGCCTGTAACTTATACGTGGGTGCGCCATATACGCAGGGTCTTACAGTAGAAAGAGTTTAGTTATCTCATGATGGAATGCCATGACTGTGGCTACTAAGTAGGAGCACTCATCATTCAAATACCTTAGGTTCTGCAGGTAAGGGCAGCAGTGGGGGAGAGGAATGTTTTCATACAACTCACATGGTGAAAACTAGTCTTGTACAAGCCCTGGGTTATTGGCCCAGGGTTCTGCTTCAGCCAAATCCACAAATTTTTAATCACCAACTTTAGGGTGTAATCATTCAGTGATATTCTTTTATTTCACACATTTTTCAAAAGCCAAAGGAAAGTTTCAAATCTCATCTATCAGACAACTTTTTGTCCTTCATGGTGAGTGATGTCTTTCTCTATGTAAAATGCTGCTATACTTACGTCATGTTTTCGGGTGCGATACTGACTACAAGGCCCTTAAGCATTGGGTCTATGGGTGCAATAGATTTTGGCGATAGAATGAACACATTGGCTCCTATGGGAATCACCAGATTAAGACGCTTTTTTCAGCAGGTGAGCCTCAGGTAGTCCAGCTGTACTGATAACAAATGCGATAGCACCTACAGCCGAAGGGTTATATATATTCTCAAAAAGGGAACGGTCCCCATATATCAGAGATGCCACTTTTCCTAACTTTTTAGGAATTCCGAATTTTTTAACTCCATTTCTAAAGGCATTTCCTATTGGAAATTGATAAAATAAGGAGGATTTCCGACTTTTTGGTGATCAGTGAGTGGCATCCCTGATATATGGAGACCGATCATTAGAAGACCGTTCATGTAGTTATATGTTTCATCACTATAATTCAGGAAGGTCTATTCGAGGACCTTTCATATACCTTCTTTTTCAGTCAGCATGTGGCATGTGATGTCCGTGTAGCCAATGATGGTCCACGTTTTTATGAACAGTCTCATAACACTTCTGTAGATTTTTGGCAAGGATGTGTCATCGGCGGCATCTTTTCAGCCATGGAAGGTTGATCAGAATGGAATACTTTAAGTGGTAATATCTTCTACAAAATATGGGAAAATAAATAGTGACAGTTCCCTACAGTACGTCCATAACTGCTCTACAGCAGATGTTGTATTTTAATTTAATCTTTTTTGCATATTTGGTGGACGACCCTGGGCCATAAGTGCTTTATAGCACACGTAAAATCTTTCATTATAGATCTACTACAAGAGGAGTCTTCTTTTAGTAGTTATAGATTTAATTATTCATAGCAGTGTACTCAGAGAAAAACTATTCTTTTATTTTTAACAACAGGAGGAATTTTATGAGGACATATAATCAATATGTTGGCAATGACCATGTGTTGACACCTAGTCTCCTTTTCTTTCAAGGCTCAACACAATCAACTCTCAATTATCTAGGGGGACTTGATCTACTAGTCTAGGATACAGGGATATATGCAGCAAATCACAAGTATAGGCGAAAAATGCATCATTGGCGATAAACTCGCCATCGCTGCATTCATCGTACCAAAATAGAAGGCATGATGCATGAACAGCGCAGCAGTGATTACCACACCAGGGCTGCATCAATTTTGAATTAGTAGCATCAATGTGTTGTGGTGCCAACTTTATGTGTGGCCTCATACATTCACCCCTGGATTTCTGTAACTCTTTGTGATTTGCATGCAAATCCGCTATACGCATTAAGTTCCTATTGCTATAGTTTTTTTTTTTTTTTTCACATTAAATGTGTTCGTGTCAACTTGCTGTCATGTCCTTTCAATCCGAGTGTCAACATGGGTTCATTTAGCGCATACTATTCAAACTTCATTATCCCCTGTCGGCACCGTAAAATCGTTCAACAACTTGATAACCATGGTATAACAGCCATATAAAGCTGCGTGTGCACATGGCTTTATCAGTAGCACTCTCATCTTTTATTGTATACAGTAGGCTACTGCGCATTGGTAAATTGTCAAGGAGGTCTTGTGACTCTGTGTTCTATGGATAATACCATGTTTGGGACAACATAATACCACTGTACTTTACAACAGCTGCAGCTTTAACCCGTGATTCGGGCCTCCCTAGCCCACTTAAAAGGGTCTATATCTCCTCTTTCCTATCCCCTCAGATGTGTGTGGTGCACATATGCACGGGCACCAACACATTCCTCTGTGAAATTATGTAATGTCTTTCTCGCCATGAATATAACCTTAGCTGTCGAAATGGCGTTAAACATCTATTACTCACTCACTTAACCCGTGATTCGCTACATGCAACCTGGGATGCCTTTTAATAGCCCAAATTAACCCTTTAAAGGGCCGCTTGGGCAAGAGTGCATCATGCCCATTGGTGGTCATGATGCACCAATGAAGAGCTGGGACGATATCAACCCTGTAGGTTCGTCATGATGCATAAAATGTAGGCCTGACAAGTAATTCTGAGTTAAGGAGCATGCATTGTATAAAGGCCTGATTTGGAACAGTTTGAAAGTTTCTTTACTTCACTCTGCCTATCATGGGGCGCCGTCTCACTCTTTTGGGAGCTTTTATACATATGTGCCAGGAAGAGTAGGCCCCCGTGGGCCCTCAATTTTTTTATGGGGTTGTCAACTTGTGCGGCTGGGCCTCTGGCAACCCTTGTGATGGGGATTTTACCCTCAAAAGTCCACCCTTGTTAGTGTATTTTCAGCCAAAAACTCCATGTTTTGGAAGAAAAATCTGAAAATCATTTTGAAAATTGACTCAAAAATATCAATTTCTTGGGAAAAATTCCTCAACCTTTTGCCCAAAAGTAGGCCCTTGTTACGGGGATTTTTCTTGAAAATAGGACCCTTGTTAGGGGGATTGTGGTGAAAAAGTGCCCTTGCCAGCTCACACATGCGGTACCAACACATATGAAGTGCCCCCCCCCCCCACCACCACCCCCCGGGGGAGTGGGCCTCAGATATGCATATCAACAGTCATGGTTTATAAGCGAGGTACTAACGCAATCAGTGTTCACACCATGAAAACGATTTTAGCATAAAAGTGCTGTTGCCTGTTGTCATAATGCAATGACCAAAATGAGTTGTCGTTACTATGACAACATTTATGTATCATAAGTGTGATGACAACGTTGATGTATTGTAGCCACTCAGACAAAAACATTATGCCCTCCTCATCCCTTTTAAAGCCAAAAATGTATTAATGAAGTGTGCCAGTGGTCGCCATGATGCATGAATGCAGCCCTGGTGAGTAATTCACCGGGGCTACTCTGCGGGGCTATACTAAAGTATATTTGATGCCCTGGAGAGTAACTTGCCAGGGCTGCATTCACGCATCATGCCGACCCTAAGGGGTTGATACACTCCTGGAGGGCTGGCATGATGCCCCAATGAAGTGCTGGCAAGCAGACTCACGAGTGCTTCAACAGTGCATCATGCCGACCAATGGGCATGATGCACTCCTGCATTAGCAGCCTTAATTAAAAAGGAAAAGCCTCAATGGTTAATTTAACTTCTCATCCCCTCTTTATAAGCCTGTGGCTGCCTCCCCTCTTTTTCTATTTCCAACTTTATTTATTCATAATGAGACACATTGGCCATTTGTGATGCAAATTAAGTTGTTATTGTTAGACGAAGCTCAATGTCACCACCAGGGGACGCTGCACGCAGTGCTGCCATAAATAAAACACTTCCTGTCACTTCTCGTAATAAAATGGCCAAAGTGTGTTTTTTTTTCTGCTTTTTAACCCTTTAAGAACCGAATGCATCATGCCGATTGGTATATCATGCAGACCCTTCTGGGTAGTATCAATCCAGTATGGTTGGCATGATGTATGAATGTAGCCCTGGCGAGTTACTCGCTAGGGCTACATTCATGCATCATGCCCACCAATTAGCCTGATGCGTTGATGCAGTAATAGCGGCCGGTAAAGGATTAACTAGTTTTGACTAGACTTCTGTCTGGCATCTTGCCAAATGTACTTGAGGCTTTAAAATAAATAGAAATATGGGTCAATAAAAAAAAGTAAAATGATGCATACACTAAAAAAAAAGTGGCAGGATGAGTATGGGTGAAGTAGACTTGACATATGCCCCTTAGACTGATTATTTTGTTACACTGTAACAAGACCCGTCGATAGTATACGTGTACAATGTTCCAATGTTCTGTGAAAGATATATGTCAATAGATATAGTCATATCTATTTCATAGTTCATTGTATGAGATACTACCAGTATTATCTAATGCTATATCGTCATGTCTAGACGCTTGCCATCATGTGGGGCAATATATTATACAATGCCATTGACCTTGATGACCTCTAAGTGTCCTTGGCATTATTAAATCTATTAATCCTTTACAGGGAGCGTGATGCCCTATGTTACGCTAGCAATGGCCTCGCCGCCACTGCATTTAAAGAAACTCGAAGGACACTGGCTTTTGCGAGCAAAATCACTGCTGGTCAGGCGGAAATTGCCAGTCTGCCGGACCGAATGTCTGGCTGTAAACTTGGAACCTTGGCTTACAAATTGTTTTTTAAGGCTTGTAAATTGGATCATTCTTATGGTTTTTACAGTCTAAAACAAAGAGCATTACAGTTTGTTAAGATTTAATTGATTGAATTGATGAGTTAATTCTTGTTTTCTTTCCTGACAATAATAATCTTGATGTGTATTGTCCTGCCAAGGTCAATCTGGGCCTGCAGAATAATGAAATCTGCAGGACCGAATGGCCTGCGAGGGGAAAAAAACTTCTCAAACAGACTGAGAATGCAGCATGCATTTTTGGCGTTAGGAGCCCATCCTCCCATGAAAGCCACACTTTTCGTAAGGTAGTACTAGACTGCCCAATATCAAGCAGGTACACCGTGAAGAATTTCCTTAAGCCTGAAGTGTTACTGGCGTGTTACTTTTATGCCGGTTGGGTAGATGTTCAATATTGAAAGTGATAGCACCTACTCTATGCGGTCTCCCTAGATAGAGACTGCATAGTCAACAAAACTATTCATGAGCCGGTGGTCAGTGTAGGGAGGGAGAAAAACAAGATGTCAAATATAAATGAAGAGAATAACATGAAAATTGATAAATGTAGACTCCTGAGGGGCCCTGACCTGTATGTCAATGATAAGTGGGTTAGTAGGACAGTAAATGGATGGGCTGTGTTCACTCATGATGGGGGGGGGGGTGGAGAATGGAGAATGCCTGAAGGGGGGGGGGGCACTTGTCTTCAGTATGGGTACCATACTGTGGTACTTACCCTTTGGAGCAGTGGCTGTCAACGCGTCAGTGAGGAGAAAAATGGGGGACTGTTGACTAGATTAAATCTTAAGATTGGTGAATGGCATTTTAGGTTGTTAAGACCTGTTATAACTTACATGGAAAGGAAGTGACTTAAATATTCCATGTAATGACTCCAGGGCTGTGAAACTCCTGAATATCATCGTCAAAGAACCTTAATTTACACGGAAGAGGTCCCGAATAGGGGGCGTCTGTTATCAAACTTCTTTAGAAAAAAAAGAGGGCTGTGAAAATTGAGGTGCATTTAAAGGAGCTGTGGAATTGCCAAAAATGGGAGGGGGGCTGTAGTTTTGCAGTTGGTACCCACCTATCAAAGATTCAGTACCTTCTTTGGAGGTGGAGAGATGGATGGAGTGGGAGGAGAGATAGGGGTGGAGGGAGGCAGGTAGTTAGGTGCCCAGCCTCATCTATCTAACTAAAGCCTGTCTCGACATAAGGGGCATAAATCTCCCATTCTAAGGGCAATATCTCATCTAACTTAGTTACTACCCTAAATTGCCTTTTGTAAGCCGTACCCTCGTATAAGCCGCACCCTGACTTTAGGAGAAATTTGGTGGTTTAGTACTGTTCCTTAGTTACTAAATGCCCTCGTTCATTGTATAAGCCGCACCGAGACTTTGCGCCAATCCTTTAAGCTTTATTTTTTATTTGGATTCTGGTATAAACTGCGGCTTATACGAGAGAATTTACGGTAGATTTTAACCTCATCTCATCTGTGCAGACAGTACAGAGACAGCTCAAATGTCCCCAATCTTCCTACGCTCGCTGTAAACAGGGCAAATCCATCATCAAAATGGGCCAAAATGAAATACCTGGGATTGGAAGATACAGTGGGAGAGTAGTTAAAGCATTAAAGCTATAGTATTAAGGGGTTATCTTATTGCTGTGAATAACTGCCCTGTGCCTATAGTTTATGAATGATGATTACCCCTGGTGCTTACCAGTATGTAAAACAGGCGCTTATTAACTCAAAAAGCGAGTTATAAGGAGACACCCTGGGGCCCTGCACTTTCAGTCATTTTGGTGGTGCAAATAAGTTTTAAAAAGATGGAAATTTTGTATTTAAGAGGCAGAATTACTTAATGAATTTGTAGTGCCATTAAAGGAGGAGGGGTCTTGCAGCAAAAGGTATTTCATTACAACGTTTTGTAGGTGAAGATATATGATGTTGATTCATGTATCAACTTTCCCACCTTTTTTGGCAATGTGGTGCAAATAATGCAGTTTTGGTGGGAGTTATGCGAAAAGTGGCTTGGTGGTGCGAATGACCTGGGCAAGGGAGTGCTAATGCAGCAGGATGAGAGCCAATCACAGGCTTTTCACTTTTCGAGTTATCAGCAATTTACATTGCTGCATTATATTTCAAGGTTCATTTTAAGACTTACTGTAGCATACCGAGGTATCGGATTGTCCAATAGGTGCGGCCATTGCTGTAGCTGGTTACCAGCGGTCATCACTGATAACAGTTATCAGATGGGTATTATCTGCCTTCGCGAGGCCCGCAGTTTATACGTTTGGATTATTTCATTGGCTGATAATTACTCCCGTTAAATCGGTATAAATTTCCTCGCCACATTACATAAAGATACTGTTCTAAACCAGGGACTTAAGGTGGGTCGGTACCATTCAAATTGAGCCTACTGCACAGGTCCCTGCGCATATAGGTTTACTTCATCAGAATGACACTATTTGTGGTGTGCACATACATATACATGCCCTAAATCCCCACAAAAAATGTCAAGTAATGCTTAAGACAATGCTATAGAAATCGTAGGCTGTTCACAGTGACTGAGGGCATATCATGGAGCAATTTTTTGTCAAGAATGTGTACATTTTACCCATCATGCAGTGCTTTGAATATGGATTTTTGTCAGATTTTCCAATACTTTTTTAATTCACATGGCCAAAACTATAAAATAATGCATGGGACCCCATGTCAAAATTACTCTTAATGAAGAGCAAATTATCTGAACAATATGCTGAAGAAGAGTAAGAAAAATCTAGGTGTTGAAAATGTGAATTTTATTTGTTTTTGTTATAAAATAATAGAAAATTTACCCATCTCTTTACCAAGGAATGCCATGTTATGGACTTAAAATAAAAAATCCTTAATAAATAAGGATATCAGACCATTTACCATGCGAGGTTTCATATCTCTGTGTTAAATACTTATGACAGAAAAAAATTCTCAAATCTGAGACACATTTTCTCTAATTTCTAGGTGAAGATTAAAATACTTTTATTTTTGAAAAATCTGTAGAAAAAAAAGTAGCTCGGGACCCCCTATTTTTCTTTTCATATTCTTATTCTAGATGATTTTTTGTACTTCTGGGAGAAAAATGAAGAAAATCTAGGATCTTTGATTCAATGGTAGCGTCCCACCTTAAATACGACAATATTAAAGTCAAAATATCAATCTTACTAGACTTTGTCTAGACAAAAAAGGTATAAATGTCCCACACCTTAAGAGCTCCCATCTCTTCTAGTAAACTGTGTCCTGATAAAAGAAGCATAAATGTCCCAGGGTTATAAGATATTGAAGTAACCAGAGAGCTGCATGTACTGTTTCTAATCCTTATGTTCCACTCTACAGAGGATTGTCAAAAATGCACCACCCTATAACCCACCCTACCATCAAAACCTGCGTATAAGCTTCGGCTTTATAGACTGAGAGTGGGTTACTCTTAAGGAACTTGGGTGTGGTTTATACACAGGTTTTACATATATAATCTAAACTTAATTCATTAGTTTATGAAGGACAATAATTTCAAACCCAGGATGTGATTGCAGGTTGGGGGTTATACACAGGTGCGGATTATACGCAGCTGCAGTTTACGGTACTCCTTATAGATACCGTAAAACCCCAGTCGTAAACCAATCTCTTTTCTTTTTACGCCTTTTTTTCGCTATTTTGGGTCAAAAATCGGCTTCCAATTTTTTCCCTAAAGTCTACTCCTGGGTTACAACCGGGGTTTTATTATTGTCGATTAAAGAGAGAATACATAGAATTAGGCCCTAAATCAGCTTATATCATTCTCTTAAACTCTACCCCCGGCTCATCACTGAGGTCTGGTTATGAGCGGGGTTTTATGGTCAGTCTAAATGTTGTGCTGTTGTACATTTTACACGTCTGTCATCCAGCCACTTATTTTGGCACGGGAGGAAATAAGATAATTGTAAGTAGTACCTCTGATGTATGTCGTCGGTCATTCACCCCAACCCCTCTCTTGCCGATCACTTTATCTCTGTTGGCAGAGTATGCTGAGTGGAGTAACATGTATTAAACATGGATGCTGCAAAATCCTGCCGCTCATAAGAGCGTAGCGACCGTAGCAACTCCATAATGTTTTCTGTTTTCTCCCTATGACGTCATTGGTGACGTCATGCTGTCTCAGTGACGTCACCTGCAGTGGCTAGTGATGAAGTGGCAACTCCTATCCGTGGTCCTTGCCACATTTTTCTTGTTTTATCTAAATAATTTTTGCCTGAACTAGCCGCGCAGTCATAAGCCTTTTTTTTATTATTTGACCAAAGTTGAACTCACCTGCCGGCTTATGACCGGGGCCAGATTTTACGGTATTAGCCTTGTCCTATAGGCTACTTTAGACCCTTGACGCAGGCTAAAGGCGCACCCTGAAGTCAGGGTGCGCCTTACACAGGGTTTTACACATATTTCAGGAAGTAAAGAATGGTAACTTCTTCAGACCCCAGGTATATATATATATATATATATATATATATATATATATATATATACCGGGTATATATGTATGTATGTATCAATGTATGTGTGTGTATATTTAGCGTTTAATGTATGTTATGGGAACACACAAGTGGGTTTATGGGTTAATAATCCACGACCCCGAAGGGGGAGTGGATTATTAACCCATAAACCCACGAGTGCGTACCCATAACATACATTAAGGCGTTTATCGAACATATTTCACCATTTTGTATTAATTTCTTACCTTATAACCCAAGAATTAATCGAGGAGAAGACATTTTGTAAGTGCATCCGATCCGCACGGTTTTGCCAATCCACCATAGCCATTGTTTTTACTCCACCCGTCATACCCTCGTCTTTCCAACTATTTTTCAGGTAGAATCCAAGCATATCAAGTCCTGTACTTCTAGCACCGCCAAATATACGATCTCTAGTTGATGTTCGCCTACATTTTGTCTCCATTTTCTTCAAAATAAATAAGAATCCATTGATTTTCCATACCGATCCAACGCACACAGCCCGGTACACGGCCATTTCGTCTTGTTGACAGAGCGGGGAGGTGCCCGGATGTAAGAACTAGGTCAGCCACGCGTTGAGCAAGGAATGGCAGGACGGGGCGGGTCCCGACTCGTATCGATGTGGAAAATCAATGGATTCTTATTAATTTCGAACAAAATGGAGAAATTAGGCATGGCATGTTCATATAGGATATCTAACGCTGTTTTCCTGTGAATAACTCCACCAGGTTTCATGGATTCTAGGCTAACGAGGTGTGTAAACATCAGGTATGTCGGACAACTTTTTCAAATCCTTGATGTAGATTCATTTCTACCACCGGTCGCCTTGGTATAGTGGACAGCGAGCTCGCCTCCTGCCCCAGCGGCCAGGGATCGATTCCCCGTTGAACCTAAACGGTTTTAACAGGAAATGTATGGAGGAGTTGACTTTGTATGCTTCTCCAATTTAATAACATGTCCGGATTAAACCTAGCAGCCTCTTGAAGACGAAGAAAAGGTCTCAGAGTGCGTTATGGCTGGATAAGGAAGGAACTGGGGTTATGAGCAAAAAAGCACTGTTGAGGCCCAGATAGTTAGATAAATATATATATATATATATATATATATATATATATATATATATATATACACATGTATATATATATATACATATATATATATATATATATATATATATATATATATATATAATAAGCTAATAGATCATGGATATTGCAGCCCTAGGGCCGTACATGCTGGATATACCCGAGCTGCGAAAGCCATTGTTTTTGTTCCTTGCCGGGAAAGGTACCGCTGTGTATACAGTCACTTTTCGTATTGAATCCAACCATGACAAGTCTTCAAATTAAAACATACACATCCTTAGATAGTCTAGATGATCCCTCCATACGTATTATGTCCAATATATTCAAAATAAAGGAGAATCCATTGATTTTTCCATTGTAAGCGAGTCGCGGTCCGGCCATTCCCACCCGCCTCCTTGTCCGGCGAAAGTGTGTCAGTGGCCCGGATGTAGATATAGGTCAACTGCTCGTCGTACGAGGAAGACGCCAAAAATTTCGGACCGTTTTGGAAAATCAATGGATTCTTATTTATATCGAAGAAAATGGAGAAAATTAGCACGCATTCCTCGTCTATGGATCGAATACTTCTTGGGACTTTGATATTATAACATTTCATGGTTGGATTCCATACGAAAAGTGAGTGTAAAAATGCGGTACCTCTCCGGTCAAGCTCTTATTTATTTTCGCATTGGATTTCATCACCGTTCAGTGTGGCGCTATGGCTAAGGCCTTCGCCTACCACCACTGCTGCCGGGGTTCTATTCTCATACGAGTTGGGACGATTTTTCACATTGAAATGATGGCCAGACTGACTTCGTATGTCCGCCACACATTTCCCAAAATATTTTAAGTCCAACTTGACCCCGAAAATGTATATACCAAAAATTTCAAAAATGCACATGAGTGGTATATGCAGAATATACCACGCATATATCGCATATAAAACCACCGGAAGTGCCAGAATCGTGGTATAAATATATATATTATTTGGGTGCAGCATATATGTGGAGTGAACATTACGGTCTGGCTGGGTAGTCTCAGAGCAGATTTGCGAATGGATACAAACGAGGGTCAGCATGATACATAATTACACTCCTGGCACACCAATAGGCATCATGCATTAACTCATCAGCCGCCCCCTTAAAGGATTAAGTACCCTCAGGAGTATTGAATACGTCTCTATACACAGTAGTCTGTAGGGCCTCCTCCTCCTCCACTGAAATCAATCTCTTTTTGTTCCAGTCGGTGATTTTGATGAATAATTCATTCGTTGGTAACACTGGGTTGTAGCTTGGATGGACAAAATTTATTGCTGATGTAGAATTGCATCTCTAATGACACCACTATGTATACTCTACTCTGATGGATCCTTGGTTTTTGTCCATTGGCTAATATCAGGCCAAAAAAAGAAAGTTGCGTGTTTCAGGTAACATGCTGAAAAATATTAGGCATGGTAGGTCGGTTTAGTCTTTGTGCATGAATAACGTCTGCCCAGGATTTTTTTTTTTTTTTGCATCAAATTGAGTCTTTGGGAAGAGAAAAAAAGTATATTGCCATGAGCGAGTTGCTCAGCCTGCTATTGAGTTGCTCATTAGAGCGAGTACCTCGGGTTGGTGAGTTATCAGACAAGAAAGTAACCAGGCAGGTTGCTATCTAAGCAAGTTGCTCACCAAGCAAGTTGCTAACTAAGTGAGCTGCTCACCAGGCAAGTTGCTAACCAAGCAAGTTGCTCACCAGGCAGGACAAGTTACTCACCAGGCACGTCGCTTGCCAGTGCGCAGCTCGCCAAGTTGTAGAAGACAGGGTCTAGTCTCTTCCCATTAACCCTCTGCAGTAAAAAGTAACACCCCTAGAGCTGAGTCAGTCAGAATGTTGGTGTAATCCATGAGGGCCACCCCCCCCCCTCCAACACCCTGATTTACGACAATGAGTATTGTGTGTCGTAAAAAAGGTGTAAACAGGGGCAGATACACAGACAGACACATATATATCCTCCATAACTACTACCATAGTCCTAGTGTAGAAGGCACACCCTGTAACCCTGCGTTTAAGACACACCCAGACTTTGGCCTGATCTATAGGGTGTATTTAGTAGGCCTCAGATTTGGATAATAGCCACGGCTTATACATCAGGTACTGGAACTACGGGACTGTAAACCTATCGTATAAGCCGCCGAGTCACCGCGAGTTGAACGCGTAAATTTTTAGCTGACTTTATGTGCTCTGTGTGTCGTAGCTGTATTAGCTACAAATGTGACTCAGAGTACTGCAATGGCCCGTTTAAGTGTCGGGGTCTCAAATAAGCGCCGGGGTCTCGAATAAGCGCCGGGGGTACAGGTGTGTTGAAATTAATCTTAGGCCACACCAAATTAAAAAGTTGGTCTATGGATTTTCATTTTGAAAAAATGGAGAGGGAGGGCGATTTTTTTTTTTTTTTTTGATAACCAAAGATTTCCCAGGAAAGGAGTTGAGAGGAGTTGGCCAGTTTTTAAAGCTAGTATCTGCCTTTATGATTGTTCAAAAATTATGGCCCAAAAAAAAAATCAGATTTTTGCAGAAAATTGTATTTCTGAAAATATGATGCGGGAAATCCATAGACCAACTATTTAATTTGGTGTGGCCTTGGGCACTAAAAACAGTATTCAAATAAACGCCTGTTCTGTATAAGCGCCGGGGGTACAGTGGGTTTGAAATCAATGAGAGCCCAGGCGGTTATACGGTCCACTACGGTATACAATCATGTGCCTGGCTTGAGATGAATCTACCCATTAAGCTATCCCCATATTTTAGGAACTTCTATATCTAAAGCCCACCTAGGCTTTGAATAATATATGCCTTTCATAAACTGTAGTGCATCTATATATATTAGATAATCTTATCCATAGTTTGGGCCACACATGAAGACTGATATTTGGAGAAGAATATCAAAAACGTTGGTTCCGCTGCCTTCAGTCGGGTGAATTTTTGCCAATCCGACAATTTTCAATACACCAAAAGTATAGAAAAATCTGTCAGATTAGTGCTAATCGAACAAATTTGCTCCTGTGGAACCAGCGCTCACAGCCTGCAATTGGCGATCATTTGTTTTATGGACAAAACCTTGGAGACTGGCTTTTCCCTTAAATAAGAAATGTCACTTGTACTTCTGCAAGAAAGTCTGCTTTATTATTGGAATTTCTTAAATTACCGTACAGGCCTAGGTCAGTCGTTTCTGAAACCTCCCCAGCTGGGAGGGTCATGCGGGCAGAGGCAGTGGGGCTCTAAACCTCTGGGTAATAGGAAATGAGAGAGAAATTTCTCAAAGTCACAAAATCATTGAAAATTTAGAAGAAAAATTTACAGAAAATCAGGAATTTTCCTCCTGAGTAAATGTAGAAAAAAAATCCAGCCTATCTAGTAATAGGAATTATCTCTTTTAAGAAAAATAGAGAGAATGTAAAACAGGGGTCAGGAGTAGAAGGCCTCAATTGGACTCTTATCTTATTTCTTATCTCTGATCTTCTCAAAACTACTCCCGACTGACCACCAACTGCGTAAATCCCCGGTCATAAGCCGGATTTTTTTTTTCTATTTTGGGCCCAAACCAGCTTCTAAATTTTTCCCAAAGTCCCCCCCGGCTTATGACCGGGTTTTTTTACTATAGAATAAAGAGAAAATGGTAAAAATTTTACCCAAAAACCGGCTTTTATCTTTTTTCCTGAACTCACCCCCCGGCTTATGACCGGGGCCGGCTTATGACCGGGGATTTACGGTAGTCTCAAGTGTTTGTATTTCTCTTAGGAAATTGACCAAAATCTCAGGATCTTTTATTTTTTTTATTGATTTTTGTTTTTTAATGGTACATAGGAATTACTGTAGGCATAAACTGAAAGAGGATTGGGCCACTTAAAAAGATTAATCAGCTTCACAGATACCGCCCGAACCATCAAAAATTGGGCCGCATTTTAGTTTTTATTCCAAATTTCCTTAAAAAGTTGTGCAAAAATTCGGCACCTACTGAAAGAAATTCTGTTCAAAACAAAAATGGACATATTATTTGAGCTACTATTTTCGTCAGAAACATAATTCAAACAGCATATTAATCACCATCCCTCCATGTACAAGGTGTATGTGTTGCTCACGTATGATTAATTTTGGATTCATTGATGAAAATTCTTAGAAATTGTATCTCTCAAAAATATTGTTGAATAATAATAATTAAAAAAAGGCCCTCCCACATCACTCTAAATCAAAAAAAAAAAAAAAAAAAAAAAGCCTCCCTCACACACCCATTTTTACAGAAAAGTATTCGCAAAGCTGATTTTTTTTTTAAGTTGCCTTAGTTGAGAGAAGAGAAGAGAAGAAAGTAACCAGAAGAAAACCGAACAGACAGGCAACACTGACTTATATGAGTGGGAAGGAGGTCTGTTGGGAAAAAGAGAAGGCTTTTTTATCAAGTACCGGTAAATGTATTGCTTCCTTATTTTTGCCCATGCCTGGCTTACATCCCTGCTTTATGTGTTATTTAAACACCTTTAGTGCAGCATTGGGGGCAGCCATGACGCCTTGGCCTCTCCGGCAAAATGCGGTCAAGGACTGCTTGCTGTTTGGGGATGTGTTTCCGTTTGCTTCTTTTATTTCTCCTCGGGTGCATGTAGCCTTTGGCACCAGATTTTCTCCTTTTCTTTTCTTAATTTTCAAACATTTTTCCTCTTATCTATTTCCCTCTTTTTATTTTTTTTTTTATTTTTTTTTTTTTGTTTGTTTTTGTCTTCCATTGGCAGTACGGAGATGCCACTTTTCCTGGTTTACCAGGTTTTCCTGGTTTTGATTCCAAGATTTCTGTATTAAATTACGTTCCTGGGAAAATGTGTCCAAAGTCCAGTTTTCCTGGTTTTTGTCGGCCAGTGAGTGGCATCTCTGGCAGTAGTGGCAGACCGTGGGTGGGTGGGAGAGGTCGGGAGTGTCTGGCAGGGTGCCAAGAGGCAGGTCATGTAAGGATGTTTTTCTGCTGGTATTGGACCTGGTCCCTACACCTCATCGTGATGTATGGTGCACGTGTTCATTAACCCTTTAAAGGTGGCTCATGGAAGAGTGCATCATGCCCATTGGTCGGCATGATGCACCAATGAAGTGCTGGCGAATCTGCTCGCCAGCACTTCATTGGTGCATCATGCCGACCCTACGGGAGTGTATCAACCCCATAGGGTCGGCATGATACATGAATGCAACCCCCTGACGACCAATGGACATGGTACCCTTAAATGGGTAAACTGTGGATTACAGATCGTTTCAGACCCTTAGTGCAGATCATGGGAGCGTCATGCCGATCCTTCAAGAGTGTACCCCTTAGTACCTGAGAGGGTCGGTGTGATGCTCGAATGCATTTCCACATCATGAAATAAAAAGGGCATGCGCGGATTAAATGTGCTTTCCAGCACTTAAAGGGTTAATTATAGGCAAATTAATCTGATTTTGCCCATCCATTTTTGTTATTATGTGATGTATATGTATGTATCAGGTGTGAGATATGTGGGGATACCGTAACACCTCGTGTGCAAGGTGCACCTTACCTATAAGACACCCCAGCTGAACTTCTGCCAGGTGCACCTGTACTCATATTTTCATGAATATACGGTACTTTTTTTACAGTATGAAATAGTCACATGTAAGACAGACCCCTAATTTTGGGTGATTTTATAAGATGCGCAAGAGGTTTATCCTTGCATATTACCGTAATCTCCTGCGTATAAGGCGCGTCTTATACGGGGGGTTTAGTTCTCATTGGATCCACAAGGGGGACACCAAAACCTTTCTTTTGATATCTTATATGCCCCCTTGGTCATAATAGGACATAAGGGGGCCCAGGAGGGTCCAGGGTGGCCCAAGCTACACATAGGTTTTTGAATTTTGAAAATTCATTCAGTAGAACCAAAGTTATGAATTTTTCATTTTTTTGAGAATTTTCCAAAACTCTAGGTGCGCCTTATATGCGGGCTGTGCCTTATAAGCGGGAGATTACGGTAGTCACACCCTAGATGCGGGGAATTACGACGTGTAATAACTCGCTGCGCATTAAGATTTTAACGAGGGGTAATTTGTTAGATATAATTCACTCTAATTGCAGATGCAAACTAACTCTTAGCTCTTCGATGGCCACTTAACGCTTTAAGACACTATGTCACAGCCCCCTAGGGTTGCCATGGTACATGGAGGTAACATGGAGTTACTCGCCAGGGCAGCATTTATACACCATCCTGACAGTAAATGTAATACTTCTCTCAGAAGCCAAGCGCTATCATTAGCCGAACTCCTAATTACCAGTAGAAGCAAATTTATTTTAGGAGTTGCATTTAGACCACACTAAAGAACTTTTAACTTCAAAATGCAATAGAAACTCCTATCAAAAAGAAAAAGCCGACTCTCCACTTTGCAAAATTCCAAAGTTTTTGTCGGTTTGTGAGGTAGGGTTTATGGAATTGGTGATGCTCGTTAATACACTATGTTACAGTAATAAAGAGTTATTTAAGTGGCTCACAGTATGGTCAATGGTGGTGGGTGGACGTGTGCCCTGGTCGTCATCCAATAAAGGTGACATGACATATGTGCTCATCTCGTAGGGATGGGTGGTGGTTTTTGACGGGGGGGGGGGGGCATACATACTTGGTATGTGAAAGGGAGATAGTGATCGCTTAAGCATGTATGTACACGTATATTTTCCTTTTTTAGGGGGGGGGGAGGAAAAAAAGGGCAGTGTGTGACTATACGGCACATGGCTATTGTATTATTGACCAATGGGAAGCATCCCTGGCATTTACTGCGGAGACGGGGGCTGAAGGTGTTAGTCATAGTGCAGTCGGGGTCTAATGGCGGCCTCCATAGCCTAATGTGCTAATGCCCTATAGAATAAGGGGGTAGGGGGGGATTTTCAGACACCTCCTGCGGGGATTGGGGAAAGTATTCAGTCCAACTTTTGCCCCTGTTGTTTAAAAAAGTGGCCATTCCTAAAGTATTTTAAATGTTTGTATGATGGATTACATTCATGGAAATCCTTCAAAAGATAAGGTCTACTTCACTAGTGGGACATGACTTGGCCATATTGCTTATAAAAAAAAAAAAAAAAAAAAGTGGACCTGGGAGGCAGGTTGTTCACTACCATAATCTCCCGCGTAGAAGGCACATCTTGCGTAGAAGGTGCACCCCCAACTCAGAGAATGCCTTTTCATGTAGAAGGCGCACCTACCTCTTCTGGATCGATTTCTGGAAAAACCCGCGTACAAGGCGCCCCCCCCCCAACTTACAGGGGGGGCTGTTTCGCGTAGAAGGCGCCCCCCTCCCCACCCCCCCTTATTGTACACCTCCCGGTCTGCCGCGCTGCTGGCTCTATAAGTTCAAGCTGTATTGGCGCATGGTGGGCCTTATCCCCGGCTCTATGAGTCGATGCTGTCATCAGCACACGGTCGGCTTGAACCCCCCGTGCGCCTGTACACCGACCGAGCCCGTTGACACCTCCTGGTCTGCCGCCGGGCTGGCTCTTTGAGTTCAAGCTGTCATCGGCGCATGGTGGGCCTTATCCCCGGCTCTATGAGTCGATGCTGTCATCGGCACACGGTCGGCTTGAACCCGCCGTGAGCCTGTACACCGATCGGACTGCCGCGCTGCTGGATCTATGAGTCGATGCCGTCATCGGCACACGGTCGTCTTGAACCTGCCGAGCGCGTTGACACCTACTGGTCTGCCGCTCTGCTGGCTCTATGAGTTCAAGCTGTCATCGGCACATGGTCGGCATAATGCCCGCCGAGTACGTTGACACCTACTGGTGTCAACACGGTTTTTTTTTATTGCTCCAAAGTACACAACTATACATATTATGAACTCATAATTAATATTAGATCGATATATAAAGGTTAGCTATCGATTTTGGGGTGTTTTCCTTGGGCACATCAATCAGTCCATGTATAAGGCGCACCCCAAACTCAAGGCAATGTCCCTCCCGCGTATAAGACCCAGCAGCATTTTGTTTGGCGTAGAAGACGCGCCTTCTATGCGGGAGATTACGGTAGCTGAGATATCTTGTATAAGTCACTGTCCAACTTTAGGCATGTCACATAGATGATAGTCCAGAGGTTCTGTTCAGGCTTTTCCAGTTTCAGTGCTCTAGATATGTGCTTGCCTCATGTATTAGCCAGACCCTGACTTTAGGGACCTCCTATAAATGTATATGGATGTAGACCTAACGCCTTCTCGCCCAGGCTACATTCATGCATTATGGCGACAGAGACACTTTACAGCACTTACCAGGTTATACTTAAAGTATCAAATCTTTGTATTAAATCAACTACCTGTATTAATTTAACCCTTTTTCTCTCCTTACCAGGATTGAGGTTGGTCTGGCACCCAGCTTCGAGCAGCAAACAGATGGGGTGAGCAGCTCGACCAACATGGTGGGTGCAGCCGCCACCAACTCACCCGCTCTTCTCACCCTCGTCAACAACTCGAGCCGTCCCGCGCCTCTGACCACCAACGCAAGACGATCTACAAAAACATCAAAAGAAGTCTCGTTGAGCACGAGTTGCCCGATGCGACAAGGAGGTTACGAGCTGAAAATCTTGGTCCAACCAGAGGCGCAGCATCGAGCCCGGTATATGACAGAGGGGTCCCGAGGCACAGTCAAGGACGAGTCACAAGAAGGTCACCCCAAGGTCAAAGTGAGTAGAATTAGTTTGTAATACCTTCAGAAGAAGTGGAATTTCGAAAGCTCACATTTTTACAACAGAATGTGATGCATTGGTTAGCGATGTTGGTCTTCACGATGTTGACAAACAAAATAATAAATTGTCAGACGAACGTGAGCGCCGTTCATTCTCCAGCAGATGTCACGCCAATGTCAAATAAGTTTGAGTAGGATTTGTTAGTGTCTTTATCAATTTAAGCCAAGAAAAGTCCTTTAATATTACCCTATGTGTGATTGTTGGCCGAGAGACTTGTCTCCTTGGCCATTAATACATCATGTCAGAGGGGGACAGCATGTCATATCAAAAACAGCCAAAAGGCCTCTTCTATAGATCAGCTACTAAAATCACTCACTCTGACAAATATGCAGTAAGTCTATGCTGTTTATAACACCTTAGACAGTCTTTATCCGCCTACCCACTCAGATCTCCCCTACAGCCCATTGAATAGGTAATGCCTACAGTACCCCTCCCCCCCCCCACCTCCTCCACCTAATCACCTTGTACTAGGGCCTCACACACCTCTTAACCCTTTAAGGGCCTGTATAGTAGTGCATAGATGTCGTCATGATACACCTCTAGTCGCACCTCTATGTACCCCTCCCCCACCCACACCTCCCAATCACTTCGTAATTACACATCTCTATTACGATCGAACAGCCATTACATCTGTGATGTACATTTCACCCTTAATAATGTCCTCGACCAAGCGTGACCTCGTTATCGAGACACATGAATGCATACATGGTGAACGATTCACCGGGACTCCATTGGGTTGACCCACTGAAGGGTAGGCATGATGCACTAATGCAGAACTGGCGTTCATTTGTGCATCATGGTAACTCAACCTTAAGGCATAATGCCAATATTAAGGGGTTCATTTTTCATGTCATGAACATGTAATTATTTCCACCCCATTCCCACACTCTTATCACCAAGGCCAGAACTCGTATGACCTTTAAGTCATAAAGGTTAATTGAAGGTCAAACTTATGATGGTATATGTTCTAATCCTTTCAGGGCCTCTAGTGCATTAATGTATCATGTCCATAATGCACGAATGCAGCCCTGGAGAGTAACTTGCCAGGGCTGCATTCACGCATCATGCCGACCCTAAGGGCTTGATACACTCCTGGAGCGTCGGCATGATGCTCCAATGAAGTGCTGGCGCGCAATCTTGCCAGCACTTCATTGGTGCATCATGACGACCATTGGGCATGATGCACTCCTACATCAGCGGCCCTTTAAGGGCTAACAGAAAAAAAGAAGGTTATCCACATAGCCCCCTTGTCATTGATATGTAAATCACTGATGAAAAGGATTGGTAGATATTTGTAAGAGTGTTAATCAGAGCTTGACGGGAAACATGGTAATATTACGTAGAATTAGCGCTTTAAAGGACGATATTGGACTTCAGCATTTTGCCCATTGATTGTCATAAAGCTCCAAACAAGTGCTTGTGAGTCTGCTTGCCAGCACCTCATCGTTGTATCATGACAGTCCTCTAGAAGTGCATCATCCGGCAAGGGTCAGGCCGATGCGGGATTGCTGTACTGGTGAGTTACTCGCCAGGGCCACATTCATGCATCATGACAACCAAGAGACATGACGCATTAAAACATAATAGACTGCTAAAGGGTTAACATGACCGTATTCATTCTAATATGCACACATCCCGGGGCACACATGTGCGGAAATTTAATTGTTAGATGCTCAAAACATCAATACAAAGATTAATTATAATAAGCGCACCCCCTAAAGCCTAAAAATCATAGTTTTTTTCTGCAAAATAGTTGTTTTTGCCATCAAAATTTCTGTTATTGCACTGTATTTGCATAAATTGAGGTCCCAAAAGATGGGGTGTGTGCTAATTAGAGCAGGTGCGCTTATTAGAATGAATGCGGTAATCTTGTGCACACACTGTGTGGTGTGAATTGGGGCGAGGTCAGGTTGAAATGTTGGGGGGGGGGGGGGTATTTGTACTAAATATCTTTGACTTCTGTATACATGTATACATATTGGTTATGCCTCAGTGCTCCCAAACTTTAGACCAGAGATTAAAGATATGTATACAGTCTTGTAGAACACCCTTCAGAGAAATGAGGATTGCCCCATAGTGCATGCTGATCTTGTGTCATGGGTGAGCAATGTAGACTATAATCATAATTCCCTGTAGTGGCACCCAGATAGATATTGAAGCCATTATGGAAGGCATTACTTTGCTGCACCATGCTGTCCTTTCAATAAGCACCAATCATGGCCACCCTGTGCATCATGCCCATTAGTTGCACCAGTGCATCATACCGACCCTCTGGGATGGTATCAAACCCCTAGTGTCGGCATGATACATGAATGCAGCCCTGGCGAGTTACTCACCAGGGCTGCATTCATGCTTCATTACAACAAAGGAACATCAACCTCTGAATACACAGAACCCAGTGTTAACGTGTGTGAGGGGAGTTTACAGTGTCCCTCCTGTCTGTATGTGTTATAGGCCTACTACAGGATACAACGTTAACAGTCCCTACGTGGTACACAATGACATCCATTGTACAATGCACCTGGTAACTCTTGGTGAACTAAAAAAAATATTCATAAAAAAATTTTTTAAAAAAGAAAGAAACTGTGAAAGCTAGGTTTATAGTATTAGTGTAGCGTATCCCTGGTACCGTAGTGGCGCATTTAAGCGGCGCAGAGCAGTTGCGGATCCAGGATTTAGAAAAAGAGGGGGCACGGCCCAAAAGGAGGGGGCATCTCCCATTTTTGAGGATTTTTTTTTGGGTCCAAAAAAAAAAATCAAATAAACTATTGACTACAGACAGAAAGGAGGGGGCGCGTGTCCTCGCGCCCCCCCCCCCCCCATCTAAATCCGCCACTGCCAGAGCTTATAAATTTCAGGTTTCCCCTACCTTACCCCTGAAATGAGACCGATGTTTATTTGGATACTGTTTTCAGTGCCTAAGATTGATTACAATACCCCTTGTCACTGGGGCATATTTGAGTCTGGCACGTATTTCTGAGTCTGGCACTTTAACGGATGAGGGAGTGGAGACTTTTTAGCATTTGAAGGGTTGAATAATGCATGAATGCATCAAATAATGAACGTTATAATAAATTGGCATCATATGTAAGTGTACTGGAAATAGGCTTCAGGCAGAACACCCTGCATTTAATGAGTGCTCTGATAAAAAAAAAAAAAAAAAAAAAAAGATCATCCCTGTCTGTCTTTATGACTCATGCATCATGCCGACCCTGTAGGGTTGATACACTCCCGAAGGGTCAGCAGGAGTAGTGTCCTCTAGCCAGCACTTCATTATTGCATCATGACGACAATGGTACATAAACCTGGAGGCATCATGCGGCCCTTCAAGGGTTAAATTCACAAACACACCTATGTACAAAGTATATGGTGTTGTTTAAAAAGTCGATTCCAGGTAAGGCCACTTTTTAAACGTCTTCGCTGTTCTGTTATTTCAAATAGATCTGTCAAATAGAATTAGAAACTGCGCGTCACCAAATATGAAAAGAAAACTCCTACCGATTTTGAGTACCTTACTATGGCTATCGTATCCATGGTAGTTGTACCAAGGAGGACTACCGTATTCTCCCGCATAGAAGACGCGCTGCGTGTATAGGACGCCCCCCAACCTCAGCAGAGGCATTTTCGTGTATAAGACGCACCTCTAAGGTACCAATTTTGTAAATCCAGTACTGTTCTATAGTAAAATTACCCCTCGTATAAGACGCCCCCCCCCCAACTTGAGAGAAAGCTATAAGACTCCCCAGCATTTTGTTTGGCGTAGAGGATGCGTCTTATACGCAGGAGTTTACGGTACATAGTTTTATGTACTGTATCTGGTTGTACACATAATTGACTCAGTGCTAGAAGCCCAAGGTTGTAACTGCTGTACTCAACTGTCAGTTACAACCTTCTTACACTAGGGTGACAGTTTTAGGATCATGAACCATATTCATTTTTTATGTTATTGGCTTGGCAATAACATATTTGATTATAGGGGAAGAAATGCAAAGGAATGCACCACTTTTTTGCCACAGCACATAGACTTGCTTGCCTCAATTGCCTCAGTCCGTGACACAGCTTGTCCTTTGTATTCTATGACATAGGGTAGGCTTAGCAAGTCTAAAGTGCCTGGATGGACCCTTATTGTGTCCGTCATGGGCATGAACTGTTTTTAGATTACAAAATGAGAACGCACACAGGTCTAAAGTGCACACCTCTTTATAATTTCGGCAGCATAGTCAGCTTATGCCCATGCACAACATACAACCATGTGCTGCGGATAGACCAGTTCTAATAATCTTAATTAGGTAGAACAATAGAGGATTAGTTTATTTCTTCGAGCCTATACACGCCAGTGACCATTAACCCCCTAAGGGCCACCTACACACACATATGTACACATAAGTATGATGCACCTTATTAGGAGTTGTGGCATGTTGTGTTGTGTTAATTTGGAGTATTGGGACCATATACATGCGTGCCATTCCCATATTAGGAGCCCAGTCATGTAGCATTATTATATTTGGAGCATCTTATAGGAAGGTTGTATTAAAATTTGATACACTCCAAGAGGGGCGGCATGATGCACCAATGAAGAGCGGGCTTGTCAGCACCTCATGAGGACCATGGGGATGGGCATGATGGGTCGATCACTAAATAATGCATTAGTGCATCATGTCCATTGGAGTGCTTCCACGTCTGCTCCTCAGTACTTTATTAAGTTCATTGGAGCATCATCTTCATTGGAGCATAATACCAACCCTTCGGGACTGTGTCATGTCGGCCAATGGCCATGATGATTGATGCATCTATCAGTGGCCTTTAAAGGGTTAAAGAGTTAAATTCAGACCACCAGATTTACAAGCCGGTCCCTAGAGGACATGTATGATGTGGGGGTGTACTATTTATAGCTACAGACTGTAAAAAGTCATCCTGTAACCCCCTGGTTTGTCAAACAACACTGCCCTAAATCCTCACATATAAGACGCCCCTCACGTATAAGACGCACCCTGAGTTTGGCTACATCCTAAAGGACGCACTGGGGTCTAATTCTAGTCCTTTTATTTCTGTTCTGTAGTGAAAAAAAAACCCCTGCATCGAAGAATATTTCTTACCACTTTCCAGAGTTCATAATGAGGTTTGATTCTGAAAGTCTCATGTTGGGCTGTATTTCCACTTATTGGGTGAACTTCGAATCCCCATACGGGGGGATGGGGGGGGGGGTTAAAGAAATTGTGATTTCCCATGTTTTTGGGTCCAAATGCATAGTTTGAGCCTGATCCTGAAGAAAATAAGATTTATCACCCCCCCCCCCCCTTTATGGGGTATTACGGTTTTTCTCAGAAATGTCACAAGTGCACTCCAGCGTTCACCCCTAGTCATACCTACCATACCTGAGTAGTCTGTTTAAACACCAGGGGCTCATAGTAGATAAAAAGGGACCCCCCCCAACCCACCCACTCAGAGTACTAGACTCATGCTTTTTCAAATTTTACAACCTCGCCTATACTGCATTTCGTCGCCTCAGTGCAACAAGATTGTAACTGACATTTTGGTAAAATTGAGTTTTCTTCTATTTTAACATCCATTGGCATTGACCCTTATCTATCTTCTATGAAAGTGTTGAAGCTTTATGATATATTTGTCTACAGGCCCCAATACAATAAGGTTGTGTCAACTGTGTGCTACAGTAATTGCAACCCTCTTTTTGCCTCTCCTGCAAAACTTGAAATATGCAGATACAACCTTGTTGCACTGAGGTTTCTATTTGTTATACACAAGATGCTTATTCGAGACCAGCATTTATAAATGTATTGCAGCATTTACACTGCTGGCTGATAAACTGTTGGAAATAGCTGAAAAATACCATAAAACCCTGCGTATAAGCCACGTCCACGTATAAGCCACGTCCACATATAAGCCACGTCCACGCATAAGCCACGTCCATGTATAAGCCACGTCCATGTATAAGCCATGTCTATGTATAAGCCACGTCCATGCATAAGCCACGTCCATGCATAAGCCACGTCCATGTATAAGCCACGTCCATGTATAAGCCACGTCCATGTATAAGCCATGTCAATGTATAAGCCACGTCCATGCATAAGCCACGTCCACGCATAAGCCACGTCTACGTATAAGCCACGTCCACGCATAAGCCACGTCCACATATAAGCCACGTCCACGCATAAGCCACGTCCACGCATAAGCCACGTCCATGTATAAGCCACGTCCACGTATAAGCCACGTCCACGCATAAGCCACGTCCATGTATAAGCCACGTCCATGCATAAGCCACGTCCACGCATAAGCCACGTCCACGTATAAGTCACGTACACATATAAGCCACGTCCACATATAAGCCACGCCCACGTATAAGCCACGCCCACGTATAAGCCACGTCCACGTATAAGCCACGTCCACGTATAAGCCGCACCCACGTATAAGCCACGTCCACATATAAGTCACATCCACATATAAGCCACGCCCACGCATAAGCCACTCCCACGCATAAGCCACGTCCACGCATAAGCCACGTCCACGCATAAGCCACGTCCACGTATAAGCCACATCCACGTATAAGTCACGTACACGTATAAGCCACGTCCACGTATAAGCCACGTCCACGTATAAGCCACGTCCACGTATAAGCCACGTCCACGCATAAGCCCCTTCCACGTATAAGCCACGTCCACGTATAAGCCACGCCCACGTATAAGCCACGTCCACGTATAAGTCACGTACACATATAAGCCACGTACACATATAAGCCACGTCCACGTATAAGCCACGCCCACGTATAAGCCACGTCCACGTATAAGCCACGTCCACGTATAAGCCGCACCCACATATGAACCACACCTTGAAATTTGGGAGAATGCTATAAGCTGCAAAACCACCCGTATAAGTTCATGGCACTTATAAGCTGCACTAAATGCTGGAGATGTTATATAACCTGCGGCTTATATTCAGGTTTTTACGGCAGCCTACCGTGAACAAGGATTATCATGATAAATTTACAGAACCTATCGTGCTGTATCTCTTCATGACTATAATATTCCTATAATCGCGCATAGACTCAGGTGCAGCTTATTCTCTTGTATAGCCGCGACTTGTACTAGAACCAAAGCCAAGGTGCGGCGTATAGAAAGTTTCCAAAGTCAGGGTCCAGCTTATAAAGGGTATTTGATCTCATAGAACAGTGTATTTTTAAGCCTTGGATGCTGCTTATAGCTTCTCCTAAAGTCGCCGATAGTCGGGGTGCGGCTTCTAAGAGGGTCCAGCTTAGATGAGAGAATTTACAGTAGGTTTTTTTTTTCGAAGTTGGGAGTGCAGCTTATACTTTGGAGTTTACAGCACTATTTACATAGCCTCAGCCCCTGCCATTATAATGTTTTCAGTGCCCAGACTCTGATATAGCCTCAGCCCCTGCCATTATAATGTTCTCAGTACTCAGACTCTGATATTATTTAGACATGGTCTGACAGGCTGATCTCATATTGTACTCAGCTCTTAATGTAAAGTCTATCCTTTTTTCTACATCTGAGATTTTTTTATCCCAACTATTGGGATGGGTAAATCACATGATGTTGTCTTACGTGGCGGCTGCGCCCTTCACCCGCCCCAACAAATATTTTGGTAAAAACGGTGTTAGTAAATGAGCTGTGAAGTGGTATGGGTGCTTGGCCAGGAGGACCTACCGTACTGGTCTAATTAAACGCCCAGGTGCATATTATCTGTCCCTGATTTTTAGACCAGGGAACCAGGCAAATGAAAGAGCACTTGATATCCTTTGAAAAAGAAGCTTTGAAAAGAGTAAGGGACGCTCCCTGCTAGTGGTTTCTTCTTCACCCATAAACTCAATCATTCTTCTCATAGATTCAGTCATCCGATATAAAAGCCATCACTGCAGCTTTGGGCAAGTGCCCGGGGGCAAGCGGCATTGAATGCCTATGAAGGACTTAATTTCCAATCAAGACAGGACAGTCGGATATCATAAGGAACCTGGTATCGAAATGTTAAAACTCACCAATCAAGAGCTTATTACTTTCAAAATTGCTATCCACAACGCTTATACAAGGAAAATTTCAAGTGTATTTAATTTTTTTTTCATGGCGATTCCACAGTATGCATGGTGTATGGTTCAGCCCTGGCACTCACTCTCAGACCCGCCACTTTAGAAAAAAAAGACCGTGAATTCCTGTGTACACATAAGAACCAGCTTCTGGGGCATTCCTCGATCCTAATTTAGTGTGTGTATACGAGGGTGCATCTTATAAGCAAAAGCCAAGGTGCTTGTACACGTGAGTACGGTATTGGTGTGGGTATACTTGTTGTTTGTGGATGACCTTTCCATGATGTACCCCACAGTGTTCACAACCCATAAAGGCAGAGGACACCTTGAACCCCGACCACCTGCCCTTCAACCATCATCTCACATTGAATGGGGAATGTGCACAAACAAAAGTGATATATCACTTGTCAAATACCACCACCTTTTAAATATTGATCAATTTTTCGGTCTGGTGCTGAAACGACACTTGACAACAAATTATTCAAGGGCTAAGGTCTGCTCATGTATTGAGGCATCTTGCAAGGGATGATACATATATACTTTCGTACTACTCATAATCTCTCGCGTATAAGACGCGGTGTGCGTATAAGACGTACCCCCAACTCAGGAAAGGCTGGTTCATGTATAAGACGCACCTCCTAGGGGTGGTTTTTGTAAATTCAGTACTGTTCTACAGTAAAAATACCCCGTGTATAAGGCGCACCCCAAACTCAAGGCAATTTACCTCCCGCGTATAAGACCCAGCAGCATTTTGTTTGGTGTATAAGACGCGTCTTATATGCGGGAGATTACGGTACTAGGCATCTATGATCATGCCGACCTCTTGCAATATAGCTAGTGTATAGCCCCTGGGGTCGGCATGATGCATGGATGTAGCTCATTTCCATCATGATGCATGAATGCAACCCTAGGCCTGGCTAGTAACTCGTCGTCTATCGCCATACAGTGTTGATACACACTATATAACGTCCTGTGACAGTAATCAGTAGACTACTGTGATACATCATTGATTCCCACCAGGATAAAGGAATTTTAGGCATCACTCTAATATCAAGGATTAATGAATTGTAGGATTTAAGGAACCCTTAAAGGATTAAGCCTCCCTATGTCTGTACAGTCAGACGTGTGGGGTTGTACCTGTAGATACTAGCAGAAACCCTGTGTACACAATGTCTCACCCCATACAGATCTTAGACACAACACTACACTCTGGTAGTACAGGGGTCCCAGCCTCGATACAATGCAACTTGCAAGGGTCGGTATGAGGCATAACTACAGTTTAAGCGAATAGACTCCCAGAACTGTATTATACAAAGATGCCACTTTTCCTGGTTTACCAGGAATTCCTGGTTTTAATTTTGAAGATTTCTGTATAAAATGATGTTCAATTCCTGGGAAAATGTGTCCAAAGTCCAGGTTTCCTGGTTTTTGTCTGCAGTGAGTGGCATCTCTGATTACTATTATAACAACAAAGGAATAATTATTAACCTGAGGGCATCGTACGGCCCATAGAGGGTCAATATTATCAGCCCTTAAAGGTCATTTGATTATTTCATGTTCTTTAGTTACGAAAGCCAGGGATGCTCCTTTGAAATGCAAGACTTTAGATAATAGCCCTATCTCTGTAATGACGTCATGGTAACCATGGTGACGTGAGCTGCTCATGGCAGTGAGGAGCTCCCGGAGCAGCTCAATTTAATGCAGGAAGTTAACCCTTTTAGGCCTCATAATGCATTAACCCTTCAAGGAGTGCATCATGCCCAGTGGTCGTCATGATGCACCAATGAAGTGCTGGCCAGTCTGCTCGCCAGCACTTCATTGGTGCATCATGCCGACCCTCCAAGTGTGTATCAACTACGTAGGGTCAGAATGATGTATGAATGCTGCCGCGGCGAGTTACTCACGCATGCTGCGAACAGAGCCACCCACTCTCAGAAGGTTGGTGTGATGTGCTGATACAACACTATGAAATAACTTGTCAGCATTGCATCAGTGCTTTACATCAATGAAAGCAGTTAATGGTCACATTCATATATACCCATTTGGGTTGATACATTCCCCAAATCTTTGCATGGTGCATCAAAATAGGTACCCACCAGAACTGCATTCGTGCATCATGCCAGTGCATTTTTGCATCATGCCGAGAGATGTACTTGATGCACCATGTGGCCATTACAGGAGCTAGGAGTACAAGTCAGACTAACAGTCAGGTGTTTGTTCAGATCACAAGGTGGGGCCTGTTACCTGGGTGGCTGATCCACAGGCTCAGGGGCAGAAGGGGTTAAGCTAACCCTTTGAGGGCCACTGGGGCCACCCTTAAAAGTATCTGTTTCCTGTCCAGAGGGTGGGATTTTTCAGATATCTCTGACGAAAACATTTTTAAGGGTGGCTTGGTGCAGGAATGGCCATTGGTCGGCATGGTAAGTCACTATTCTCTTGTATCAGCTTGAATGCTGAGTTGTCGCTCGCCAACTTTTCCTTTTTTTATGGGAAGAAAATGATTTTTTTTATCGCTGAACACGTGGAAATTATCAAAAAAAAAAAAAAATAGATAAAAGAGAGAAAGAAGAGCAAAAGTACATATAAGTCGTGCAGTCGTCAGAGAACAATGGACTTTGTGTTCATGTAATACATGTTGCACTTCTTGAACGTTCACTCAGTAACCCTATACAATGTATCAGATAACATATCTATATATCTAACATGCATCCAATATTACCTCTCTGATATCTGCTAACTCTGATAAGCTGATAAAGTAGCTGGTGTAATTTTAACTTTGTTAACCAGTTAGGGGCTGTATAATACCTCCAGGTACCCTACAATGAAAGCTCTTTTAGAGCCTTTTTTCTCTTAAAAAAAAAACAAAAAAAAAACCCTAGCCCTGGTTTACAGTTTTATGGTCCTGTAAAATCTTCCTTAAAAGCCAACAAAAATTTGGAATTGGAGGCATAATTACCATAATCTCCCACGTAGAAGGCGCAGCCCGCTTAGAAGGCGCACCCCCAACTCAGAGAATGCCTTTTCACGTAGAAGGCGCACCTACCTCTTCTGGATCGATTTCTGGAAAAACCCGCGCACAGGGCACCCCCCCCCCTCAACTCACAGGGGGGCTGTTTTGCGTAGAAGGCTCTATGAGTTCAAGCTGTCATTGGCGCATGGTGGGCCTTATCCCCGGCGAGCCTGTCGACACCTCCCGGACTGCCGCGGCTGCTGGCTCTATGAGTTCAAGCTGTCATCAGCACACAGTCGGCATGTTATTAACTCATAATTAATATTAGATTGATATATATAAAGGTTAGCTAATGATTTTGGGGTGTTTTCCTTGGCCACATCAATCAGTCTCCCATTTGAGATGTTGGAAAAACCTGCGTATAAGGCGCACCCCCAAATCAAGGCAATTACCCTCCCGCGTATAACACCCAGCAGCATTTTGTTTGGAGTAGAAGACGCGCCTTATATGCGGGGGATTATGGTAGGCAGTGACAGTATAAGAGTCTAGACTGAGACCCAGTCAGTGGGTCCACCATTTTGAATTTCGCTGGTTGAGGTATAACCCACTGGTACGATAAACCATGATGGGTACCTTGTCCCTGAGTAACACCCACTTCGAGGGACATGCTGGTCCCATCTTGTCAGTTCTTATCAGTGCATAGTGCATATCACAAAAACCAGCTCCAGACCCACTTTTAGCCAATTGGGAGCTATCTGGCGTCAGTAAAGCTGAATTCACTGAAAGATCCATGATCTGTATTAATAAAAATCTCTTAAAATATACCGGGGGGGGGTAAGTGCAAAAATAAAAACAAAATGGGAACAAATAATAAAAACCAAGTATAGGTTGGTGCCAGACTGCCTTGGCAGGAAGCACTAGGATCAGGTTTTAGAGCTGTCAGTAGAGGCTGGTGAAGAACACCTGTAGCACAATCTGATACATGCACTGCTGGATGAAAATAGTCTCTGATGTTTCCAGACACCAGACACTCTGGTAGAGACACACCATTCTGTACAAAACGATCTTTTAATCTTGGAGGGCCGGATTCTTGCAGAACCGAATGCCTCAAGATGGTCATTTTTGTCAGGAAAGAATTATAATGAAAAACAAGAATCTATAGACTTTCTACTTTGACTGCCTCATTTTCAACATTTGAGGGAACCTCTGTGATGCTTTTTGTTTTGAGCTATAAAACCCTCATTGATCGTTTGAAAGCTGTATAAACTAACATGTAACCCAAGGTCTTGAGATCACAGCAAGAAATGGAAATTGAAATATCAAGGGATTTCGGTCTAAGATTTTTTTTTTTTTTTGGGGGGGGGGGCTGAGTAGTTTGACGAGAGCAGATTGTATGTGTGCACACCTGTAGATGTAGAAGCCTTTCCCGACACTTTCCTGACATGTGGAGTGAGTCAAATTACAGCCAACACCTCCTTCATACAGCACTCCACATATCAGCACCATCCACTTACCACCTCCTGCCACCCCTCCACTACATGCCATAGGGTGCACACTGGTCAGTTAAAGCATAGACATTGAGATATAGGCAGGTCTATGGTTAAAGCATGGACACTCTATAGTTAAAGTCAGGGAAAACTCTTTTTTTCCCTTAAAGGTCAGTTAGAATTCAGTTTAAAAAGATGTTTTTAGTTTGTTTGGCTCTATTAATGGGACCTGGCACTTAAAAGAACACTTGCTATATTTGTAACTGACTATAATCAATCAATTAGTCAGCTAGATATTATTAGTGTTTTATGGCGTGGACATATTGTATTTGAGAAAAAGGGTGTCTGGTGAGATTTGTGCTATATAAATGCATGAATAAGTGCATATCCCTTGCCCCCCCCCTTCCTCTTCCCTTGCCCCCCTCTGCCAACTGAGCTAATTGGTAGTCTTGGGTTGAGACGTAGAAGTAGGAATGTTGAGGTGGTATGTGACCTATGGTCAGGGTCCTTCCGTGTTTGTATAAGGAGATTTAGATTTAATGATGTGTAGTGCCTTATACCTTATGATGTAATCACCAAACTCAACCTCAGGTGTTACAGCCTTGGCCAATTTAGATAGCCTGGGAACTTTTGTACAAGTTAGACTAAGTTAGGCCAAACTTTTTTTATTCTAGGTTACAGCTCCACCACACTGTTGCTGGGAGGGCCCGGAAGTAGAATTAGTTTTCTTAGGTACCGCCACATTCCTTTTTTACGAGGGGATAGGTAAAACAACAATATTTTTTAATTCATCTCTCCTCTGTCCAGAATTAATTCTTTGAGGTTCCCAAATAGAAAATATAATTTTGCTCCAAAAGATTCAACGTAAGGCCCAAAACGGTCGTTGGCATTACCTGAACACAAAAGAAAATGTGTTTTTTCTAGGCCTTGTATTCACTAAAGGGGTAATTCATGCCTGACCTGATGTAAGCGGGTGTCATGGGCAGGTTTCAGGCACTTGATCACCCACCCGCATGGCACCATGCCAATCGAGCTGCATTGATCATTACTGGATCATGGCCACATGATTACAACATCCGATTTGCGACTGTCGCTCGAGTCGAGCACGCCACCAAGATCAATCCTTCCTCAGGATTAGGCATTGCTACCATCTATTGACTAAAGAGATGGTTTGGTATATAATGTTAAAGGTGGTTTGACTCTGTAAGCTGCCATCTTGACCCCCAGTTTAGGTTAGCGGAGTGCTGTGGAGGTTAAAGGGTGACCCAACTCCTCCTGCAGCGCTCCATAAAAATTTAAAGAAGCGCCTTATAGGCGAGAACATGCAGTAGTACCATCACATTAAGCCAAAGGAGCCTGCAGTATAGGTGTCAGGTGGGATATATGTACAACTAATGAAATAAAGTCGTCAGTTCACTGCTGAGGATGCAACTCGTAGGCCTGCACATACCGTAAAACCCCGGCTATAAGTCGATATTTTTTTTTTTCCTTATAAGTCGATTTTTTTCCCCAAGGAGGGGGTCGACTTATAGGAGGGCTTTTTATATAAAAGATTATAGTGTTAATATTTTTCTAGCATTTTTTCTATAGGTCGATTTTTATTCTCAAAGAGGGGGGTCGACTTATAGCCGGGGTTTTACGGTAGTCGTGGCTATTAGAGAGGTTAAGATCACAACGTGTACAGCATCGTGTACGTCTAGAATTACAGGAAATGAAGACGTTGCCATATATTACCTTACTTCTCTATTATCAGCTCTTAATCTTGATAGTGCCAATGTAAGCTATGGCTGGGCCACAGGACAATAATGTTGACCCCCTGTACAGAGCATAATGCTATCAGTTTGGCCTCTATGGTATGTCTAAGGCTAACTGTTCCTGTGTGTGTGTGGGTGGGTGTAGTTAATTATTTCAGGCAGGTAAACTAACCCTCACACAAACACAAAGAACCTGGTATATAATATATAAAACATGTGGGTCTAAACCATTAACCCTCTAAAGGTGACCACAGACGGGCCAGATTCAATCGGTAACCAGGGAGTACCGATCGGATCGGATTGGGGATATCAAACATGTTTGATATTGACCGACTGGATCGGATGTGCGCGCAGACGGCCCCGATCGTCAGGATCGTCCGATCCAGTTGGGCCAGTCTGCAGTCGCCTTAAGGGCTGCTGATGCAGGAGTGCATCATGCCACATCATGCCCATTGGTCAACCAACAAAGTGCTGGCGAGCAGTACTTCATAGGCGCACCACTTCCCGGGGGAGTATCAGCCCCTTAGGATCGGTATAATGCATGAATTTAGCCCTGGCGAGTAATGTGCCCCGGCTACATTCATGCATTATGACGATTAAGGTCATAGCTGATTAGAGCGCTACGCGGCCTGTAAAGGGTTAACTGCTTCTAACTTGTGACCTATACACTAACTCCGCAGTGCCTTAGTAAGAGACGGGCCTCCCTAGCCCACTTAAAAGGATCTATTTCTCTTCTTTCCTATCCCCTCAGGATGTGTGTGGTGCACATATGCGCGGGCACCGACACATTCCTCTGAATTTGTGTAATGTAGTCCTCGCCATGAATATGACCTTAGCTGTCGAAATGGCGTTAAACATCTATTACTCACTCACTCCTTAGTAAGAGAACAGCAAGTGGTGCATTGAACCTCCTTAACTCCTTAAGGGCTGCTGATGCATTAATGCATCAAGCCCATTGGTCTTCATGATGCACCAATGAAGTGCTGGCGAGACTGTTCGCCAGCACTTCATTGGAGCTTCATGCCAACCCTCAAGGAGTATATGTATTAAACCCCTAGGGTCGGCATGATGCTCCAATGAAGTGCTGGCGAACAGTCTCGCCAGCACTTCATTGGTGCATCATGACGACCAATGGGCATGATGCACTCCTGTGTCAGCTGCCTTTAAAGGGTTAAACCACTAAAGGCAGATAGTGATTTGAAGCATCATGCCAATTGGTCATCATGATGCATTAGTGCAGCCCGGGCGAGTAACTCAACAGGGCTACAATCATGCATTGTGCCAACCCTATGAGCTTGATGCTTTCTCTGATGGTCAGTATGATGCGCATATGAAGCACTGGTATAAATACACTCACCAGCACTTCATTGGTGCATTATGATGACTTATTGGCAATAATCCTATGGCCTTGGTACACTCCCCGAGGGCCAGCATGATCGATGCTTGTAAGATGTATGAAGTATTGGTGAGCGGGCCTGCTAGCACTTCACAGATGCATCATGATGACCTATGTGCATGATGCATTAATGCATAAGTCTTAAGAATTAAAGGGTTAAATGCAGCAACATGGTTATGTGCTATCGTAAATTCTATCTTATAAGCTACGGCAAGTACCAGAACCCACATAAAAATGAGGTTTATAGGAACAGTCCGAAATGGGGGGTGCGGTAAGTATTTTACACTATAAAACAGTACTGAACTGCCAATTTTTCAAGCCTTGGCTGGAGCTTATACCTTCTCCCAAAATTAGTGGTATAGCTTATATGAGGGTGTGGCTAATATTTGATAGTAGAATTTATGGTACTGCCATACTTCTCTTTTTTTTTGTGCAACATGCAGTCTAGAAATATTAAGCACAGCTCATGGTAAAGAATACAATTTATAACAAAAAACTTAACATCCCCCCCACACACACTATCCTCCACCCCCAGTTAAATATTGACCAACCGCTTGTGTACGGTGACCCGGGCAATGCTTTAGGTACCACTGCACTAACTGCGTAGTTAGATTCCTTTGTATATCCATAAATACTGTTTTAATACCATTTGTGGAACGCATATGGCTCGATGTGATGCAGAGGTGGCTTATATTTAGTCTGCATGTTGTTCGTGTATCATGCCAACCCATCAGGAATAGTGGCATCCCATAGGTAGGCATGATATGAGAGATGATGCATAGATGCAGTGATTAACTCGCTAGGCTGCATTTATACATCATTTATACAAAATTATGTGAAAATAACATCAAAGCACTCTTAAGGGTTACATAGCTTTATATTAAGCTTATTTATGGGGCACAACCACTGACGTAGTTTGAACAGCGTGGTGACCTTTCACCCCAATATCTTAGTATAATTTACCAAATTATTGATACACGCCGCGACACGTGTGTTAGTACTTTAGGAACCCTAGTTGCTTCGCAAATAATGAATAGGGATATTTGACTTGTAAACCAATATTTGAATTTTAAACTCAGACAGCCGTACCCTGTTAGGGTAATCCTGCACTCATTATGTAGCAAATTAGGTAAATCGATATCGACTGGCTGCAGTGATTGTATGTCAGTGTATTGACGTATGGACTACACGCGGGGGCTATATGATTATGAAGGCTAATTGTTCATTAGCAGCCGACATGTCTGGGTATGGTCATTATTTTACAAAAAATAGCAGTCAAGGATTTGGAGGCAGTGCAGGAGCCATTTGTCGGGAGGAATTTGAGTGTTTCTGTAAGATGTGAAATTCTGGCAGAATGAAAGGAAAATCACAATAGCCCCTCCCCCCTCTGCCCCTCCTCCTTTGCAAAATCAGAGTAGGGTTGGATGACTATTATGTCCTAGCCTCAGTGCAACAATGTTGTAACTTCACCTGGATCGACAGGGTAAAAGGTACCTCAGTAAATGGCCTCACTGAGGTCATTTCTTTTTTTATCCAGATTCAGTTACAATCTTCTTGCACTAAACTGATGGTATGATGCAGTTTCGTTATCAAGATGCGTTAGTTATGCAGTGCTAGTGAGTAGAGGCACTGGCTCTGCATCAGCAAAGAAATATGAGCTGTGAAGCATCATGCTGCCTCTCCGAGGAGCATCATGCTGCCTCTCCGAGAAGCATCATGCTGCCTCTCCGAGAAGCATCATGCTGACTCTCCGAGAAGCATCATGCTGCCTCTCCGAGAAGCATCATGCTGCCTCTCCGAGAAGCATCATGCAGCCTCTCCGTGAAGCATCATGCTGACTCTCCGAGAAGCATCATGCTGCCTCTCTGAGAAGCATCATGCAGCCTATCCGAGAAGCATCATGCAGCCTCTCCGAGAAGCATCATGCTGCCTCTCCGAGGAGCATCATGCTGACTCTCCGAGAAGCATCATGCTGCCTCTCCGAGAAGCATCATGCTGCCTCTCCGAGAAGCATCATGCTGTCTCTCCGAGGAGCATCATGCTGCCTCTCCGAGTAGCATCATGCTGCCTCTCCGAGAAGCATCATGCTGACTCTCCGAGAAGCATCATGCTGCCTCTCCGAGAAGCATCATGCAGCCTCTCCGAGAAGCATCATGCTGCCTCTCCGAGAAGCATCAAGCAGCCTCTCCGAGAAGCATCATGCTGCCTCTCCGAGAAGCCTCATGCAGCCTCTCCGTGAAGCCTCATGCTGCCTCTCCGAGAAGCATCAAGCAGCCTCTCCGAGAAGCATCATGCTGCCTCTCCGAGAAGATGCATGAAGTGTTGGTGAGCGCGCCTGCCAGCACTTCACCGGTACATCATGATGACCTATGTGCATGATGCATTAATGCATAAGTCTTAAGAATTAAAGGGTTAAATGCAGCAACATGGTTATGTGCTATCGTAAATTCTATCTTATAAGCCGCAGCTAGTACCACAACCCCCATAAAAATGAGGCTTATAGGAACAGCCCGAATTGGGGGTGCAGTAAGTATTTTACACTATAAAACAGTACTGAACTGCCAATTTCCAAGCTTTATTGTGCAACGTGCAGTCTAGAAATATTAAGCACAGCTCATGGTAAAGAATACAATTTATAACAAACTTGACATTCTCTCCCCCCCAACTACCCTCCACCCCTAGTTAAATATTGACCAGCCGCTTGTGTATGTTGTCCCCCAGGGAAGTGATTTAGGTACCACTGCACTAACTGCGTAGTTAGATTCCTTTGTATATCCATAAATACTGTTTTAATACCATTTATGGAACACATAAGGTTTCAAAGTTTCATGTTCATTTGTCGATGTGATGCACAGGCGCAGCTTAGGTTTATATCCAGTCGGCACACTGTCAGGGCATCATGCCAATCGTTTGGGCATACATAAACCCCATAGGTTAGGCATGTTGCCTGGATGCGGTGATTAACTCGATCGCCAGTGCTGCATTTATGAGTGAGTGAGTAATAGATGTTTAACGCCATTTCGACAACTAAGGTCATATTCATGGCGAGAACTACTAAACGACAGATTTCACAATGGGAGGTGTCGGTGCCCGCGCATATGTGCACCACACACACCTTGAGGGGATAGGAAAGAAGAGATATAGACCCTTTTAAGTGGGCTAGGGAAGCCAGGCTGCATTTATGCATCATTATAATAAAATAATGTGAAAATAACATTAAAGCACTCTGCAGACTTTAAGAGTTAAATGGCTTCATATTAAGCTGATTTATGGGGCACTGCCACTGAACAGTTTGAACAGCATGGTGACCTTTGACCCCAATATCAAAATTACAGATACAAGCCAAGACAAGCAAGTGCGTTAGCACTGTAGTTACCTTAGTTGTTTTGCAAATAATGAATAGGGATATTTGACTTGTAAACCCAATATTTGAATTTCAAACTCAGACATCATGCACAGAATTACATGGATTTATCTGTTTTGGCACCAGGACATATCTAACAGCTTTGTATTTTTGCCTTACACCAAAGATGCATACCACATTTGAAGTACCGTATTTTCCCGCGTAGAAGACGCGCTGCGCGTATAGGACGCACCCCAAACTCAGCAGAGGCATTTTCGCGTAGAAGACGCACATTTTAAGGCTGAAATTTGTAAGATAAGTACATTTCTGTAGTAAAATTACCCCTCGTATAAGACGCACACCCAACGTGAAAAAATCCTATAAGACGCACCAGGCATTTGTTTGGCATAGAGGATGCGTCTTATACGCGGGAGATTACGGTAATTAGTGCTCGAGAGTCTGGGTGCAGCTTATAAGGGGGTATTTAATACTGTAATATAGTATCAAATACCCCCTTATAATACTGTTATATTATAACAGTACTGAATTGCCAATTTTCAAGCCTTGGGTGCAGCCTACAGCTTCTCCCTAAGTTAGGGGTGAGGCTTATACGAGGGGTGCGGCTAATGGGAGAGAATTTACGGTACTGTATTCTCCCATGTATAAGATGTACGCTGAGTTGAAGGAAAACCGCATATGGGGATTGAGCTTTAGATTTAAGGAGTGTTTTATACAATAAGTAAGCAAATGTCCACGACCATGGGATATTTTTACATCATATTCCCCAAGGTGGGATACGACAGTCCCACCTCGGGGAATACAATGTAAAAAATCCCATGGAAGTGGACATTTGCATTTATGTCATGGCCTAGGTGGTTATTTTGCTTTTTAATAAAGAAAAATTGCTCAGAACTGTTCAAAATCCAAGATGGCGGACACCCATTGAATACGGCCACATTGTATTCCATCCCCCCATTGAATACAGCGTGTCCAGTACTGTTCTATAGTAACGTTTGTATCAGCCATGACATAATTACCCAGCCTGTAGGGTGCAACCCCAACTCATGCCTAACCCATAATGTGTACCTTAGCTTTGATTCACATATAAGACACGTTTTCCCTCATATTTTATATATGCAGCAGAAGACTGTAGAAGCTAGGAGTTTAACATGGCTCCAAAAATATAAAATTATGGCCATTTGTGTTCTAAAATGTGGTCAAAAAGAGGGTGTGTGTGTGCACTTATTAGAAGATCTAATTATGGTAAACAGAGCACCATTTGATCTGTTTTCATGCCAACACCAATAGGCCCATTGATTAATGCATACACGGCAGTTAACCCGTAAAGGCTGCTGATGCATTAACGCATCATGCCCATCGGTTGTCATGGTGCACCAATGAAGTGCTGGCGAGACTGCTCGACAGCACTTCATTGGAGCATCATGCCAATCCGGAAGTTTATGTATCAACCCCATAGGGTCGGCATGATGCATCAATAAACTGCTGGCGAGCAGTCTCACCAGCACTTCATTTGGTGCATCATGCCGACCATTGGACATGATGCACTCCTGTAATAGCGGCTCCTAAAAGGGGATAAATGGTTAAGATGTTATGTTACATATCTAGCTAACAGCGTTATTACATGGAGCTGCCAAGTTAGTCCTGGTAGACTCCTGCTGCAACCTGTCCACCTGCGGCACAACTACAAGTACCAGCTGAGCACCCCTGGTAAAGCCCTGGCAAGCCTCCAACAATTCCAAGCATTGTTACACAAGCAAATCCCAGCACATATTGGCTTTATATCTCCTGCGTATAAGGTGTGTCTTATACAAGGGGTTTTAGTTCTCTTTGGATCCACGGGGGGACATCAAAAGTTTTCTTTTGATACGTTGCACTCCCTCTAAGGGAGTGATCATTTTTGAACAACGGGGGGGGGGGGCTGGTTGGTTTGAGGGGGGGTCAGAATTTTTCCGACCCATTGACCATGGGGGTCAAAATAATTTCACCTCTTCGAGAGGGGGGGCCAGGCTGTTTTTTTGCGCGTCCAAGCGCAAACCCACCAGCCCCCCCCCCCACTGTTGTTAAAAAATGATCACTCCCTAAGTCATAATAGGACATAGGGGGTTCAGGGGTGTCTGGGGGGTACACATAGCTTTTTGAATTTTGAAAATCCATTCAGTAGAACAAAAGTTATGAATTTTTTTACCATATTCCTCAACTCCAGGTGCGTCTTATGCGCAGGATGCGCCTTATATGCAGGAGATTACGGTAGTAATAAATTGTTGGGAATTCTTTTCACCCTCAGCTTCCTTATTTCTTTAAAGATCTCTTAGCGCTTTAATACTCATACTCCATGTATGAATACTATAGATAAATTGCACTCAATCCCAAAGGGCCAGTATGATGCACCAATTTATTGCAGTTTGACATGACTCCTTTGAACATCATACATTAGGGTTATATTCTACTGAAGCGGAACTTAACGTAAAACCTTACAAGAAAGCTGCTCCTAAGTACCATATAAGCCGCACCCTGACTTTACCAGAAGGCGATATGCTGCACTTAGGGTTCAAAGAATGCTTGTTCATTACTGCTCTACAGTGTAAAACCTCCACCTATAAGCCGCACCCTGAGTTATACCACAGTATAAGCAGCAGGTGGCAGTCTGAAATAGTCTATAAGCCAGCTGTGGCTTATATGCAGGATTTTACAGTGTTTTATACAGATAAGTGACCCGATGCAGACTGATGATACTCATTATGTAGCAAATTAGGTAAATCGATAGCGACTGGCTGCAGCGATTGTATGTTTGTGTATTGACGTATGGACTACACACAGGGGCTATATGATAAAGAATGTGGACCGTTCAATAGTAGCCAACATGTCTGGGTATGGTCATTATTTTACAAAAGTAGCAATCGAGGATTTCGAAGCAGTGCAGGAGCCTTTTTGTTGGGAGGAATATGAATGTTCTTGTAATTCTAGCAGGAGGAAAGGGAGCTCACAAAAGCACCCCTCCCCACTTTCACCTTTGCAAAGTCCAGGGACGTAAGTCTTCAGGGATTTCCCTGATTTCAGGGATTTTCAAGTTTCAAAGCCCTATATAGTCATATAAGAAAAACATCAATATTTAGATCCATGGGATGGTGGAATCTTTTAATAGCGCCTGGCCATCTTTCCACTACTGCCTGCTCTCTGCAAAATTTTCATCCGATGAAAGGCAGCTCAAAATGTGTGAATCTCTGCTGCTAGCTAGTATACCGTATTCGTTCTAATAAGCGTACATGTGCGGAAATTTAATTGTTAGATTCCTTAAATATCAATACAAAATTAATTCTAGTAGGCGCACCCCATAAAGCCTAAAAATTGATGTTTTTGCCCTCAAAAATGATGCTGTTGCCCTCAAAATCGATGTTTTTGCCCACAAAATCTCTGTTATTGCACTGTATTTTAGGTCCCTAAAGGTGGGGTGTGCGCTTATTAGAGCATGTGTGCTTATTAGAACGAATACGGTACTCACCAGGAGTGCATTGGTACGTCATGGCCACAAAGAAACAAGAACGAAGAAACATCATTCGATGATTAACTCTCCATGCCTGCATGCTGCATTCAGGCATAGTGCTGACCCTGCAGGGTTGATGCACTCCTGGAGGGTTGTCATGATGCACCAATGAAGTGCTGGCAAGCAATTAAAGTACCTTGCAAAAAAAGGCTGCATTCATACATCATACTGTCCATGATGCACTCCTCATACATCATACTGTCCATGATGCACTCCTCATACATCATACTGTCCATGATGCACTCCTCATACATCATACTGTCCATGATGCACTCCTCATACATCATACTGTCCATGATGCACTCCTCATACATCATACTGTCCATGATGCACTCCTCATACATCATACTGTCCATGATGCACTCCTCATACATCATACTGTCCATGATGCACTCCTCATACATCATACTGTCCATGATGCACTCCTCATACATCATCCTGTCCATGATGCACTCCTCATACATCATACTGTCCGTGATGCACTCCTCATACATCATACTGTCCATGATGCACTCCTCATACATCATACTGTCCATGATGCACTTCTCATACATCATACTGTCCATGATGCACTCCTCATACATCATACTGTCCATGATGCACTCCTCATACATCATACTGTCCATGATGCACTCCTCATACATCATACTGTCCATGATGCACTCCTCATACATCATACTGTCCATGATGCACTCCTGATACTTCATACTGTCCATGATGCACTCCTCATACATCATACTGTCCATGATGCACTCCTCATACATCGTACTGTCCATGATGCACTCCTCATACATCATACTGTCCATGATGCACTCCTCATACATCATACTGTCCATGATGCACTCCTCATACATCATACTGTCCATGATGCACTCCTGATACTTCATACTGTCCATGATGCACTCCTCATACATCACACTGTCCATGATGCATTCCTCATACATCATACTGTCCATGATGCACTCCTCATACATCATACTGTCCATGATGCACTCCTGATACATCATACTGTCCATGATGCACTCCTCATACATCATACTGTCCATGATGCACTCCTCATACATCATACTGTCCATGATGCACTCCTCATACATCATACTGTCCATGATGCACTGCTTATACATCATACTGTCCATGATGCACTCCTCATACGTCATACTGTCCATGATGCACTCCTCATATCCATACATCATACTGTCCATGATGCACTCCTGCCCTTGAAGGGGCTCAGCTATTTTGCTATAAAGAGTGCATGAAATATAAATGTGGCTATTTGAGGCAGTTTTTTAAGCACCCGGTCGACACTCGTATGGGTATACAAGATGTCATTTGCCACCACAAAGCACTATACATAATACATGTTCCCACTATTATGAACACATTTGGGCACAGAACAGTATTGTAAGCCCACTGTATACACATATTATAAGTGTATTTGTATGCACATGTATATCTAGGGCTATTCTTTGCTAGGCCTCATTAGTCTAGCATAAAAGCCCCAAAAAGGCATGTGCATATTTGAAATTAACCCCAAAAAGGCATGTGCATATTTGAATAATGGTTTTATGATATTGGGCGCATAGCAGACTTTAAATGTATACATAATTAAATCTTTTATCCCATGCCTTGCTTGGATCTTAGAGAATCTGTTCTATTATAACATTTTGGTAAAGCCATCAAAGTGCTGAACCATGCTTTAGATGCTTTAAGCACTGAAGTTTCTTCATGAAGGGGATTATAAGGGGGTGGATGGTACTTAAGATGATGCTATATCCTATAAAGGATCCTGAGGTGCCATTAGCTTAATTAGGATCGTGATTACGTCCTACTATTAATGCGAAAGTACACGGGGAAGGAACTGTTCTTTGGCAGGATTCCCTGTGTCCTCTTTAGAAGTTCAATGTTCTTTGAACAGCATGATGCATAAGGAACGAATCCCTGGTGAGTTACTCACCAATTATCCTCTTTATTATTGGCGTTCTTCTAACAGGTGCTGTATTCATGCATCACATCAACCTAAACACTATAGTACGGCTTAATCGGGCCTCCCTAGCCCACTGAAAAGGGTCTATATCTCCTCTTTCCTATCCCCTCAGGATGTGTGTGGTGCACATATGCGCGGGCACTGACACATTCCTCTGTTAAATTATCAACCTGTGAAGCACAGGATAGCCACTTAGTGCCGCTAAAGTGCTGTAAAACACAAATCAATCAATCAAAGTACGGCTTAATATGTGAAAACAAGGCCCACTGCACCTCATACAACTCCCAAACGAGGGGGTGCATCTTATAGGCTGGGTAAAAGTAGGGCCCCATGTGTGTCTTTCAAACGGTCTATATGAAAAGTTTTTCCTCTTGCAGGCCATTCGGTCCTGCAGATTTTATCATTATGTAGGGCTCGGATGATCTTAAAAGGACCTCAAGATTATTATTGTTAGAAAAGAAAAATATGAAAAACGAGAATTAGCTCCTCATTTTAGATCATTTAACTCTGTAAAACTTAACAAACAGTTATGTCATAACGGACTGATTTGCAAAGAGTAATATATACCAAAATACCATAAAACCCCAGTCATAAGCCAGATTTTTTTTTTCTATTTTTGACCAAAACCGGCTTCTAAATTTCTCCCAAAATCTACCCCCGGCTTATGACCGTTTTGTTTTTTTTTTACTATAGAATAAAGAGAAAATGGTAAAAATTTGACCCCAAAACCTGCTTATAGGATTTCCCTGAACTCACCCCCCCGGCTTATGACCGGGGCCGGCTTATGACCGGGGATTTACGGTATATATATACAGTTCAAGGTCCCAAGATTACAGCGAGACATACAGTCCTGCAGTCTGGTCATTTCTGCGCGTCTGGCAGTGATTTTGCAGGGAAAAGCCAGTGTCTGGCGTGTTTTTGTATTGACTCCCAATATTCCCATCTTTCCCATCAACTCAGCAAGCCTTTTATACACTAGATAATACAGTACATTTATGAACACAGGACATAGCTGCTACGTGTGACCCTCCATGTATCTCTTCTCGTAAAAAGCACCAAATGAGAGGTGACACCGTCCCATTTTCATCTAGTGACAGCCGCCGGGCGCTTTTCTAGACAAACCTAGTCACACGCTATAAGAAAACCCTGTCTAGTCTGTGTCAGCATTAACCCTCTCAGGACCCCATACCGTATTTGATGTAATGCGCATGCATATTCCCATTACTGGAAATTTAATAGGGTATTTTATCTTATGGAACAGTATAAAAGTTTCACTTTTCAAGCTTTGGATCCGGCTTATAGCCAGTCCCAAAGTAGGGGATGCAGCGTATGCGAGGGTGCGGCTTATACAAGAGAAAAACATCGTAGTTACGAGCGAAAAGCAGTCTGGGTGATTGCTGTCTGGATTGCCTGAAGGCCCCCTTCAGAAGTCATTTCAGGACACAATATTAAATTAACAGAAGCCCACTGTTATTTGAAATATGCCAAATCACAATGGGTGATTGTAGCTAAAGATTGCTCCATGACTTGTTTGTATCGGCCCTTTGTAATCAGTTGTATAGGATTTGGTAGAGCTGTCGTAGTTCTGACAGTGTAATGCAGGTGTGTAATGGCACCATAGTGAGTCATTTGAGATTTCATCACAATTTGTAGTGCTGCTAAATTAATTCAATGTGTTCTGCTGTAATGGACGGTAAACTACCGTAATCTCCCGCGTAGAAGACGCGTTGCGCGTATAGGACGCACCCCAAACTCAGCAGGAGCATTTTCGCGTATAAGACGCACATTTTAATGCTGATATTTGTAAATTCAATACATTTCTATAGTAAAATTACCCCTCGTATAAGACGCACCCCCAATTTCAATACATCCTATAAGACGCACAAGGCATTTGTTTGGCGTAGAGGACGCGTCTTATACGCGGGAGTTTACGGTAATTAAATTCTCTCATATTAACTGCTCCCGCATATAGCCGCACCCCTGACTTCAGGAGAAGCTATAATAAGTTGTATGAAAGGCTTAAAAAGTGAAGGTTTTAGATACCCCCCCCCCCCCCTATGAGCGGCACACTGACTTGCTCATTGGCTTTGGTTCCAGTAAGAGAGAATTTACGCTACATACATAAACAAACACGTGAGACCTGCATTCACGCATCATGAAAACCATTAACATAGTGTGCAGCACTTAAAGGGTTAATAATGGTGTTTTTTTACCTGCGCCATTAGGACACAAATATGTTATTTTAGCTGGATGTGTGTGTGAGAGAGGCCACTCAGTGCTAGTGCTAATAATGTCCCATGTTACTACTCAGTAACACCATACAGGGATAGCACGAGACTTTTAAACCTTTAGGGACCACTGATGCGTTAATGCATCAAGCCCATTGGTCAGCATGATGCACGCATGTAGCCCTGGTGAATTACTCACCAGGGCTACATGCGTGCATCTTGTTAGTGTGGAAGCCATGTTGTGGAGGATAATTTGGGCATTTACTTCTTCAAATTAAAGGATTAATCAAGAAACACTTCTTCAATTTGGATTCTCTGACTCCTCGTGGCCCACGCTGAAGGACCGGAAGTACCACTTTATTAAGTTGTCTTCAGTTAAAACAACAAAGTTAGTTCCATTCTCTCACCACAGAGGGCGGCACAGTAGCGCTGTTCCCGCGCTCATTTACCGAGGATCGTGGGTTTACATCCTAACACCCCCACTTAAACTTACGATTGATACATTACTTATGTATACAACTTTGAATAACATATATCAGATATGATCAATACAATATTTATGATAACACATCAGGTTATCAATACATGATGATTTAGATTTATGTACCCATTAGTACACTCAGGAACTTCACAAGCCTGGGTTTTGCAACCGGCTTTGTGAAAACATCGGCAATGTTTTCTGCTGTGGGTACATACTCTAGCTTGAGAGAATTATTCTGCGCTTCATTTCTCACAAAATGATATCTGATATCAATATGCTTAGACCTTTGATGATGTACAGGATTTTTAGCTAGTGCCAATGCACCTTGGTTGTCCCCATACAAAACAACACTCTCTGTTTGTTTAATACCAGTCATGTCGGTAAAAAGTTGATTAAGGAACTTTACCTCTTGGGTAGCAGCTGACAGAGCCATATATTCAGCTTCACAAGTGGAAAGTGCAACTGTCTGTTGCTTTCTACTTTTGTACGAAATGAGTGGACCATTGTTGGTCAACCTGAATGCATAACCAGTTATGCTCTTTCTGTCATCAGATGCACCCCAATCGGCATCACAAAAGCCACTGAGTTCTAACTCAGCATCAGATTTCTGAAATCTTAGTCCATAATCTAGTGTACCTCTGATATACCGTAGTACCTGCTTGACTCTACCAAGATCAGCTTTGGTGGGATTCACCATATGTTGAGATAGTTTTGTTACAACATAACACAGATCAGGTCTTGTGATTGACATACAATAGATGAGGCTTCCCACTATTTCTCGGTACTGCTTAGCGTCAGCTAGCTCTTCGGAATCCTCATCCCTTGTAGTATTGGACCCTACATCACAAGGAGTCGATCTGGGTTTACAATCTTCCATTTTGAACCTTTTCAACAACTTCTCGACATATTTGGTTTGGTTCATTTCAATAGATCCATCTTCACATTTAAACTCAATACCTAGGAACCATGATAACTTACCAAGATCCTTCATTTTGAATCTGGTGGACAGAGACTGTTTGACTGTGTTGAGTGTCTTCTCATCGCTTGCTGCAATTATAATATCATCAACCCAAACTACAACAACAGTCTTGGAATTTTGTTCAAACTTAGTATATACACATGAATCAGTCTCAGACTGTTGGAAACCTTCCTCCTCAAGGTAAGTGTCCAACATGTTGTTCCAGTTCCTACCACTTTGCTTTAAACCATACAGAGATTTATTAAGCTTGCAATACAATTTCTCACCATTTTTATCTTTCACCTCATAGCCTTCTGGTTGTTCGATATAGAGTTCACAGTCTATCGGCGCATTCAGATAGGCTGTCTTAACATCCATCTGGTGAACAACCATGTCCTCTTGGACGGCCAACTGCATAAGCATGCGAATCGATGTGATACGGGCAGTGGGTGAAAAAGTCTCATGATAGTCAATATTTGGGACCTGAGAATATCCTTTGGCAACAAACCGTGCCTTGTACTGTTCATCAACGTTTTGTCCCATTTTCATTGCATACACCCATCTACCCCCCACTGCAGATCTACCCTCAGGTAGTGTGGTGAGTTCAAAAGTATCATTGTCAATTAACGCATCCATTTCTACATCCATGGCGTTCTGCCATTTTTGCGCATTGTCCGAGTTCATAGCATCGGTATATGAGTTCGGGATGTGTGACATACGATAACAATAGTCCACAGTGGTGGTTACATAGTCCTGCAAATAGCCAGGCGGGTTACGTCCTCTGCGGGGATACCTAGCATTGTCCCTATTACCCTGCAGGTTTAGATCGGGTTCACCACCAACCCCATTCTGAGGAGCATCATCAGCTACATCCGGAGCTGGGTAAAGTTCAGGTTCTACCTGCGGTGTGGTATACACCGGTTCATCACAACTGTCTGTTACCTCCTCAAACTTATCAAAGAACTTCACACATCTTACTCTACGCACAATGTTACGCTCGGGAATATACACAAGATATGCTGGGCTACACTTATCATAACCTACAAAGATACCCTTCTCGCCGCGATCATCCAGCTTCTTCTTTTCCTGTACATAGGCATAACACACAGTACCGAATACATGCATACCGCTCAAGTCTGGTTTCTTACCTGTGAGCGCTTCGAATGGTGTCATATTGACCCTGTCATTGAAACATCTGTTTCTGATGTATACACTACACATAACAGCATAAGTCCACATTTCTTTAGGTAATTTGGCTTCTAATAACAGACATCTTGCCATATCAAATATTGTGCGCCACGATCTTTCTACTGTAGCATTTTGGTGAGGTGAATAGGGAGCTGTTTTCTCATGTTTAATCTGATTTTTGACCAACAGAGCTTCGAAACTTGCACTAGTAAATTCGCCCCCATTGTCTGAACGAATACACTTCACCTTACCATATGGTGCACAATCAGCAAGGAACTTCTCTGTAGCTGTTACGGTGTCGCTCTTCTGCTTCAGAAAATAAACCATGTTTACCCCTGAATAGTCATCTACAAAAGATAAGGCATACCTGAAACCGTCTCTTGCTGTAGGATCAATTGGGCCTGCGAGATCACAATAAACAACATCAAGTGGGGCCTCTGCCCGTTTATCTGGATCATGATTTCTGAACTGCGACATTTTACCTTTTACACAGGTATCACAATCAAAACTGTTCTTATCGCTGATTTTCATACCATCAACCACTGACTCGAGTTTCATGCAATCTCTTACATTACAGTGACCAAGAATTTTATGCCACTCTTCCACTGGGTGGGATCGAACACTAGATTTACCAGTTTTGTTGAGAAAATATAATCTACCATATTTCTCTATTTCAAAGCGAGTACCATCTGGCGCATTTAATTCGGCTGAGTCGGGACTGAATTTAACACTGGCGCCTTTTTCAGTTGCCGCTTGCACTGAAAATATATCCTGCTTATAGGATGGGACATAGAGGGCATTCTCTAAAAGAATGTTGTGTGGCCTACCTGTACTGTCCTGAATTTGTACACTGGCTGTACCTTTACCTGCCACAACACCATTTGTACGGCTGCCATCTGCCAACTCTATGTAGTGTTTCTCTGGAACAAAACTTTCATCAAATTTGACAAATTTGGATTTTTCGGTAACAATATGAGTAGTTGCACCACAATCAACCAATAAACTATACAGGCTAGTTGTATTACAAACATCCGCATAATCAACGCTAACCTTGAACGCAAATGCATGACCCGGTTTCGAACTATCGTCGCTGGCTACTTTAGCCGAGTCCTTCTTCCTACACTGATTTGTATAGTGAGTTTTGGTTTTACAGTTATTGCACCACTTGTTACCCTGCTTTTTATTTTTACACTCAAAAGATCTGTGTCTGGTTTTCCGCAAGCATAACATGTATAACTCGGTTTGCTGGGGTTGTCACTCTTCCCGGCATCGGACACAGTTTTCATCACATTCTCCTGTCTCGAGTTGAACTCAGCGTCACTCGACCGGCACTTTTCCGTCTCCTCAAAATTTCTAAGTGCCACTTTAAAGTCACTGAACCTATGGTCATCCTTTTGGGTGGTAACAGTTCCAAAAGTATTATATTCAGCTGGAAGACCTTTCAGAACCATAGCAACAAGTAAACTGTCACTCACTTCTTCCCCTGCTTCTTTCAGCGCATTTGAAGCGGTCTCCGCACGGATGACGTAGTCGGTGATACACTCATCAGTACCTTTTCTCAATGATGTCAGTTCAGTGTAAAGGGAAATAACCCTGGGCTTACTTTTGCCTTTGTAATGGTCTCTGAGAATTTTAAGAGCCTGTCTGCCATCATCCTTAGCATCTCTCATGATAAGGGATAAGCTCCTATCATCCAAATACTGTACAATTTCTGCATATGCCTCTGCCTTCTTATCTGCAGCTGCAATACCATTCCCAGCAATTGTATCCAGTAACTTCATTTGCCTCATGTGGCCTAAAAATCTACATTCCCAGAGTTCATACTTGCCCTCATCTCCATCAAACATCAACCTGTGCCTGGGACCATGACCTGTTAGTGTGGAAGCCATTTTGTGGAGGATAATTTGGGCATTTACTTCTTCAAATTAAAGGATTAATCAAGAAACACTTCTTCAATTTGGATTCTCTGACTCCTCGTGGCCCACGCTGAAGGACCGGAAGTACCACTTTATTAAGTTGTCTCCAGTTAAAACAACAAAGTTAGTTCCATTCTCTCACCACAGAGGGCGGCACAGTAGCGCTGTTCCCGCGCTCATTTACCGAGGATCGTGGGTTTACATCCTAACACATCTAACCATCCTTCTACGTTCATGCAGCATGCCGACCTTATGGAGTCAATACCATCATGGGGGTTGGCATGATACTCCAATAAAATGCTGTGGAGCAGTCGCGCCAGAACTTCAGTGGTGCATCACGACAACCAGTGGGCATGATGCACTCCTACTTTGGCATGCCTTCAGGTTCTTGTTCCTTTGTCATCATGATGCACCAATGCAGTGATGCCATGGAGAGTACTTGCCAGCACTGCATTTGTGCATCATGCTTACCCTTGAGGAGTGTATCGACCCTTCAGGTTCGGCATGATGCGGGTAGACGATACGTGTGTAATATAGGCCCGGTCAGCTACTCACCAGGGCTGCATTTATAAATAGTGACGTCAAAAAGACCTAATGCAGTACAGCATTATTTAGCCCTTAAAGTGTTTTAAAGTTGGTTTAATTATAGCACTTCAGAAACAAGCAACTTTTGTTACAATTATAACCTTTGAGTAGAATCCTTCCTGACTGTTTGTGTCCTGAAGTAGTTTTCCATCACTGCAGAGTGGCTTAACCCTTCAAGGGTTGTGCATCATGCTTGCCCCTCGGGAGTGTATCAACAATGTAGGGTAGGCATGATGCAATGAATGCAGTCCTTGTGAGTAACTCGCCATAGCTGCATGCTTCCACCGATCATTCTGGGCTTCCCTAGCCCACTTGAAAGGGTCTATTTCTCCTCTTTCCTATCCCCTCAGGATGTCTGTGGTGCACATATGCATGGGCACTGACACATTCTTTTGTGAAAATGTAATGTAGTTCTCGCCATGAATATGACCTTAGCTGTCAAAATGGCGTTAAACATCTATTACTCACCCACTCACTCCACTAATCATTCCAAGGTGGTGATTACTCTCACAGATGATGCCTAATTAGGATAAGAACACTGTAAGGCCACACCAAAAAAAATAAGTTGGTCTACCGAATTCCCTCTCCATCTTTTCGGAAATGCAAATTCTTTTTTTCTTTGAAAAAAAAAAATCTCGTCTACGGATTTCGCTCGCTTCACTGTCTACAAGTTTTCTCTTGGTGATGTTTGGCAAATTTTTTTTCACTCGCCTCACTTTTCCAGCAAGGAATCCATTGGACATAAAAAAATTCTTTAAAAAAAAATAAAAAAAATCGCTCGCTCGCACCATTTTTTCAAAACCAAAATCTGTAGACCAACTTATTTTTTTGGTGTGGCCTAAAACACAGCGTATAAGATTACTAAACCTGTCAAACCTATAAAGCAAAACTTGAAGCATTCTGCCCAAGTGTGGGTGTGGCTTTTACACTGGTTTTGACAGTAGCAATTAGGATCGTGCTAATATTAAATGGATAAATCAGATGTGTCCTTTGGGGAGAGCCCTGGTTTTAGACAAACAGGGTTAAGGGAAAAGAAAAGATAAATCTAGAAAAGAAAGAAAAAGAGGACATAAAAAGGCCATAACATTAGATTCATGTATCCCTTATCTGTCATTGAATCCCCCAGACGTGGGGAATACATTGTACCAGACAGCTTTTATGGAGTCCCATAAGCCATTAAACCATTTGAAGACTGCACAGTTTTTATCGTAGTTGATGCATGAATACAGGCGCAGCGAGTAACTCACACTCATTGCATTTGTGCATCATGCCGACCCTTTTCAGCGGTGTGTCTAAGGTTGGTGTGAGTTATTCACCGTAGTAATCAAAGCGGCACTCATGTATCCTGGCCATCAAAGGGCATGTTGAAATCAATAGGCAAAGGTGTGATAACCCTCAGTGGGTACCAATTTGAGTGCTCCTTTGTATTTATCTCAAGTTATTTTTGTCAGAAATGTTCAAAAATTCATTTATTTGGCATTAGTAATCATTTCATCATTAGTTATGTGACCATTTGCAATGAACTACCTGGGAGTGTGATACGGGGAAGGGTTATCACACTGGGGGGTGTGATACAGAGGTTCTTGGTTAAACCTATGGGGCTCTCGTATTCAACTTGAGATAAATGCATTTATGCTACACTTAAAGAGCTAATGCCATTGTGCTCTAGGGCTTCCCTAGCCCACTTAAAAGGGTCTATATCTTTTCTTTCCTATACCATTGAATGTGTGTGGTGCACATATGCGCGGGCACCGACACATTCCTCTGTGAAATTGTGTAATTAGTTCTCGCCATGAATATGACCTTAGCTGTCGAAATGGCGTTAAACATCTATTATTCACTCATTCCATTGCGCTAGATTGATATAACCCTTTTCCTGTCTTTGACTCAGTAGACGAGGGTACTTACTATGAGACAGCACTTGTGAAATATAACATTGTATTTAAGGAATATTATTAGAAATAACATTGTATTAAAGGAATATCATCATGAAATAACATTGTATTGAATGCATATATGTGTTTTATGAGCAATGGCAAAAGCAACTATGAGAGAGATACGAGGTTTGATAAATAGATGCAAATATATAAATATTAAAATTAAAATCAACACACACACAAAAGTAGAATAGAATCCATAAGAAATGAATAACACAAACCTGTACATTTTGTATATTTCAGTTATTCGGGTACAGTGAACCCATCACGTTGCAGGTGTTCGTCGGGTCGGACGCGGGGAAGGTAAAGCCGCACGGATTCTACCAGGCATGCAAAGTATGCGGTAAAAACTCCACACCGTGCTCGGAGGAGGACATCAACGGCACCACCGTCATCAAAATACAACTGAAACCAGACGAGGACATGACAGCCACGTGAGTAGTGGTTATCTATCATATCGCCGCCTTAGTGCAAGAAGGTTGTAACTGCATCTTTCAAGTTTTGCAGGAGAGGCAAAAGAAGTGTTACACGTACTAACGCACTAAGTGGATACAGCAATATTGCACTGGGGCCTGTAGGCACATATTATCTCATAGACAGAGCTTCAATACTCTGAGAGAGACTAGATAAAGTCCAATAGATGTCAAAATATAGGAAAACTCATTTTTACCAAAATGTCAGTTACAACCTTCTTGCACTAAGGTGACAATATATAGGGATGTACTGTATTTGAAGTTATTAGCGCACTTAATCTATCATTTAAGGGGCTTCCCTAGCCCACTTAAATGGGTCTATTTCTCCTCTTTCCTATCCCCTCTGGATGTGTGTGGTGCACATATGCGCGGGCACTGACACATTCCCCTGTGAAATTGTGTAATGTAGTTCTCGCCATGAATATGACCATAGATGTCGAAATGGCGTTAAACATCTATTACTCACTCACTATCATTTAAGAGTTTATTTGGACCTCAAAATCGGAAAGTAATCTCTAGTCTTAAAATGTGAGCAAAAGGAGGGGCATGCGCTTATTAGGATATGTGCGCTCATTGCGTCGAATACAGTAACTATCAGAACTCATTAAACGGCTTAGGGCCACTGGTGGGGGAACCTTGGGAGGGGGGGGATGCATTCCCCACCCCTTTTCAGGATGGACCCATAGATTATATAGAAAATAACCAAAATTTACACCCACCGTCCCCTACACTTTTTTTACTGGTCCGCCCCCTCGGTGAGGCCTCAAAAAAAGGAAAATGTTATCGCCTTAGCAAGAAGATTGTAACTGCGTCTGGGTCAACAAGGTAAAAGGTACCTCAGTGAGGCCCCTCATAGAGGTCCCTTTTACCTTGCTGACCCAGATGCAAATACAACCTTCCTGTACTAAGGCAACTAGATTATACCTAGAAAAAAAAACAGACCCACCTTAGCTTCTTTCTTCTTTTTTTTTCAAAGAAAAGAATTATGCCCTAAGATGATATTTTTAGGCTGTTTAGTTGTTGGTGATGTCAACAGATGCCAACATCATGATAGAATCTGAAGCCGTATCACGTGGTGGAAAATTACCCATCCCATCGCGCGCTGGTTACAGTACAATTATTTACATTTACTGAGGTTTCATATTTACACTATTCTCCCATAATATTTCCATACACACAGTAAAAATCCCCTAGCAAAGCATGCAGAGGTTACCGCTCAGGGTCAAAGAGCCTTACCTCCTAATAAAGCTTTTCTAGTCCAACGTAAGCACATACCGTAATATTGGCATTTTGTGCCTCACAGCGGTTAAGTTGGGTCGCTACCATTGAATCAAAAATCCTAGATTTTATTCATTTTTCTCCTAGAGGCACAGAAAATCATCTAGAATAAAGAATATGAAAAGAAAAGTAGGGGGTCCCAAGCTACTTTTTTTTCTACAGATTTTTCAAAAATAAAAGTATTTTAATCTTCACCTAGAAATTAGAGAAAATGTGTCTCAGGTTTGAGATTTTTTTTCTGTCATAAATATTTAACACAGAGATATGAAACCTCACATGGTAAACGGTCTGATATCCTTATTTATTAGGAATTTTTTATTTTAACTCCAGATCATGACATTCTGGGTAAAATTCTCATTTTTTTGGAAAAGAGGGGTAAATTTTCTATTGTTTTATAACAAAAACAAATAAAATTCATATTTTCAACCACTAGATTTTTCTTAAACCTCTTCAGGATATTGTTCAGATAATTTGCCTTTCAATAAGAATAACTTTGATATGGGCTCCCATGCATTATTTTATAGTTTTGGCCATTTGAATTAAAAAAGTATTGAAAAAAATAACAAAAATCCTTATTCAGAGCATTGCATGATGGGTAAAATATGCAAATCCTTGTCATTGGGCTGCTTCATTATATGTTCTTGGTTACTGTGAAGAGCCTACCACTTCTAGGGCACTGTCTTGGTAATGTAAGTGCTATAATTCTAAGGTTCAAAAGAATGTTAGAGAATCATGAGAAAAATCTAGATTCAAATGTCCGAAATTTTCAAAGTGTCATAGAATAGACAGTTTTGATTGAAACCATTCAAATTTTTTTTGTGAACATTAAGGGCTGATATAAGTATGCCCATACCAAAAATGGTTTGATTCTGATGAATATAACCTACATGCGCAGGGACCTGCGCAGTAGCCTCAAATTCAATAGTAGCGACCCACCTTAAGCATCATTTTTAAGCTAATAAGCGTATATGTGTGGAGGAAAATATGTCTAAACTACCGGGTATTTCTCGTACTAGCTTAATTGCTCGCCAAAATTGGATATCCTTTAGTGCTTTCTAGTTTCAGAATTGCCCAAAATATAGGTGTGTCCCCTTAGTAGAATATATACACGGAAAAGGTCGAATATGGTATTCAAAACCTGACTCTAAAATGCAGTAATATGGTAGCCAAGACACAGAAGGGGAGGATATGTGATTCAATCCACATTACAGTGTCTTGGTCTCACCAAGGGTACAGGTGAGGTATCCATTTAGGCCACACCCAGTGTGCCTGTCATTTAAGATATCACTGACTGAGGTAAAACACACTGATAAGCACCTAAAAGCAAAGAAAACTCTGGGAATTTTTTTCAGGATCGACTGTGTTGGAATCTTAAAGTTACGGAACGCTGATGTGGAGCAGCGGATAGGCCTAGCATGTTCCAAGAAGAAGAGTACGAAAGCTCGTCTTGTCTTCAGAACAGTGATACCGAAATCAGACGGAGGCTTCCTGACCCTACAAGTGGCCTCCAGTCCCATCCTATGTAGTAAGTGTTTTATAGTTCACGTTTTAAAGTGGGTCACTCCCATTTTCCAAAAGTGAATAAATAATCTTACCAATCTTTTACCATGTGGCCTTCATGACTGATGAAAAAAAGAGGTGCGGGGGGGGGGCTCCCCGACACGATTCAAAGAAATTTCATCTTGAAGTTTGAGTGACCTTTTCATAGGATTGCATAACGATGGCACAAATGTTAAGAGAAAGATAACTTTGAGAAACTAGACATCTCTATAAAACTGGGTGATCTAGTGGTAAGCTGTTTGGCTTCTGACTTTAAGGTTGAGCATTCAAGACTTGGCCAGACCTAACGTGTGCCTGTGTGGACTTGCGATACCCTTCTTGGAGTACTCACACCACCAGAGAACTTCTTGATTTGTGAATTAACTACAGAAGGCATATGCCCTGAAACCTTACAAGAAGAAACTTAGATGCACCCAGTTGTTCTAGAGGATAACTGGATGGCTTTAATGTTTTATTTTATAAAAGAAAAAAAAATTCCTATGCCACATTAAAAAATATGGCACAAAAAAAAAGTTTTTTTGATTTCCTTCCTTTGCTCAATTTTCCACTTGCTAAACTTTCAGCACAACCTGCTGGCCAACCTGAGATTTGTCGTAAGTCGCTATCGGAGTGGACGTGTGATGGTGGTGAGGATTTGTTCATTATTGGCAAAAACTTCACGAAAAACACATCTGTGTTGTTCCGAGAAGAAAAGGAGGGCGTTGAGGAGTGGGTGAAGGAAGTCGGCGTCGAGAAGGAGTTTTTTCAGCCAGTAAGTTGATACCATTAAATTATTACATTAGTGTTTATGTGTCTGGAATATAACAAGAGGTATATAATGCCACTCAAAAAGAGGGTTATGTGCTAGCCATCATTAGGATCCTGTGATATTGCCTCACCAGAGTTGATTTAAGAAGGGGGCATTCTGTTGCTCAGTAGAGAATTATAGATAGATCTTACCCCATATCGGTGGTTCTAATACCGTATCACTGTTTAAATGCCATTTATTTTCCAAATGAGCACCAGAGTGGGATCATGGAATGTGTCTAGAAGTATCACTAGAAATTGACCTTGAATAATCATTATGTATTTTACAAGCCCTCCCTTCCAAAGCCATAAGGGGTTTGGTGCATCTTGAAGACTATCAATCCACTGCCCTTTTCATGAAATTCACGTACTTGTAGCGTGGTATAATCGTGTCTTTTGAAACCCGCTAAATTTAACCTTTTTATCGCAGGGTCATCTAATATGTAAAGTACCGCCATACAAGTCACAGACTCTCGAGTCACCTGTTTGTGTGCAGATACTCGTGAAGAGTGCCGGTCGCCAGTCAGAGCCACAAGATTTTACTTATCGTCCAGGTATGTGGGCATCCTGCCCGATTCATATACTCGTATCTTTACAACCAGTCTATGACCTCAATCATACCACGGCTATACTAGGTCGCGCCAGTCTTCATTTATCAACTCAACGAGGAACCAATATTTCAAACAATTTGAATTTTGTGTTTAAGTTCATTACGCATTTTGTCATTCTTAAGCGAATGTGATAGTTTACTCTTCCTTTCGGAATTATATTTAACATTTGAAACCTTATGCCTGGAAAGGAAAACCATTTGCCTTATTGCAAAACTGAATATTTTTTATAGAAATCGGTTTGTTTGTGTGTGCACCCATGCCAAGGTTTGTCTGTGTTATTTTTATTCAAAAATCATTTCATTATGGCCGCTGTTTAAAAAAAAGGAAGAAAAATAGCAAATCACAACCCTCAAACTTGGTAGTTTGGTCCAGGCCTCACGACACAGCGACTTCAGTGTTATGCTTCTTGTTCTTTCATGTTAAGCATTTGTCATTTAAAAACCGGCCTTCTGCTGCGTTTTCTTCCCCTGCTGCTGTTGCTATTGCACGGTATGTTTCACACAGCTAGCCATACTCGAGTGCACAACCAAACTGTGATATGATGGCCTGGCAGTCGGCGTTTGTGGACACTCTGAGACCTGATCATGTGACGCTTAGCACGTTGAGACGTTGCGTGTTTTAATCGGTCAGGTGTTGAATAAATTTCGCGTGAAGTTAGGTCATTGCCGACTTCACACCTTCCGAGGCGGTAGAAGTGTCGGGTGGGAGGGTGGAACTGGGGTAAGCTCGGTAATGTGTTCTAGTGACGATGGTGGTGCCGCTGTGATGTAGCTCTGCTATCATGATCAGATCTAAGAAACGCCAACGCGCTGACTACGCCACCAGCCTTCTTACTCTTCAAAATTGCATTTTTGCATTATGAGGTCTGTGGTATGAATGAGGGTATGCTGCCAGTAAGTGTTCAGCTTTAATTGCTTCATGGAAAGGAATTAAACAAAAAAGGAGCAAACCTTCATTTCTAAATCTTTAGGTTTCTTCAAAAATCTCCTCGCTTCCATCCTCGTTGAAGCAGATATGCTTTAAGGCATAAATGATAGAGAAATTCTTTAAGTGTATCGGAATGGGAAGCTTTGTATGTAGTCAGCCCTGTGAAGTGAATAGAGCCTATGTATCAGCATCCTTGTGTGTCTAGATAAATTAGCTCCTATAAGTGCAAAGAAAATAATTGCTGGCAGGACTGGTTCAACTGATTAATAAGATGTGAACTGACATTGAATCTTCATCCTTAGAGAAATTTTATTTGGATTAAAAATCTTGAAGATATTAAACCTAATTTCATCAGCCTCAATACTGTGGGAGGTGGAATATAAGCTAAGCAGGACCCCACAGAAAAAGTTGAATTGCCGCTTTGAACACTTCCAAATTCTTGAATTCACCATTATTTTCTAGTGATCAAAGGTGCTTACTGCTTTAGTTTTCCAACAAATTCATCACAACAGAATGGGAAGTAACTCCTTTTTATTTTGTGGAAAAAAATGATGAAACGTGATGTTCTCTTGATTTAGAAGAGGACTTTGAAGTTTTACTAAAAATCAGTTCTTTGTGTGGATCAAATCGTTTAGATTACCCTTCAATGACAGTTGATACCCTGCTTATGCTTTAAACTAGTAATTGATTGTATATTAAGAAGGAAAGAAGAGTCAAAGTCATTCCTCCCAGGATAAATGATATCACAGTCAGTTTGCAACATGTCTTTCACACAGCTTCATATCAAGGTTAGCGTAGAGACCCCATAGCCTCATGATATCAAAATTATCCCACCTAATTAAATGACCCAATTTATTTTGTGCTAAAATGGCAACTGGTTCATTTGGTGTTGGGGTCTTTGATTATAAACTCTTGGCTGACCAGTGTGTTGTGCACAGAAAGCATATAGAAAATGAAACACCCTCCAAAAGAAGAAGCTCAAGGCTCCCCCATATTTGAAGGGTCAGCTTGGGGTTTCAGGGAAGCTAGGTAGGGTGGACAGTCAGGCAGTCTGTCATGATGACCAAATAAGTAAAAAAAAATAAATAAATAAAAACTTCTGACCTACATTCACACCAAGGTTTTAAGAAGAAGAAAGAATTAAAGAAAAGATTTTTTTCTTGCCTTAGATACAAATCTATGTACTCAAAAGGCCATTATCATCCAAGCATCACACTCCATAAAAATCCTCTTTTGTGACCATAGAAATGTACAAACTCAATACCCAATACAATCTTCTGATTGCATCCAGTCAAAAGCCAAGATCACTTGGCTACATTTATTCCCAAATTGGCAGTGTTCTGGAACTAATTAACTCGAAAGACGACTTATAAGATTCGGGTAAAAAAAAGCACAGATTCAGTGCCTACTAAATGGTAGCTTAACAGTGAGAAAAAAATAAGACGTTTTTAGGCCTATGCTAAATCCCATAGGTGGTGCAAAAAAACAAACATTCCCGCCTTTTTGGTGTGGAGTGGTGTGGATAATTGATGAATGTTGATGAATTTGCCGTAATTCGATCCGTCCGCGCGTCTCTATTGTCGTAAAAATGGTCTTTATTATTTTTTTTTTTCAATTATTCTCTGTTATAATATAGAAATATGATACAGAAGGGCAAAAGCATATAATTTGAATCGATATGTTTGATTAAAAATGTAAAAAAATGAGATGGGGATCTACGTTTTCGCCCTGTCGTTAATTCGCATCACACAGCCATGGTCGTGCAAATTGACCCAAATAACCATGGAAATTGGGTCGGGCATGCGCAGATAGAACCAAAATCCAACATGGCGGACAGCGAAACAATCGATTTGTGGGGCTATAACAGTAAAAACATAGGATATATTCGATTCAATCCGATTGATATTGCCGAAGATGCTTGGATTATATTCAAAAAGCCATTAATTTCAAGTTAAATCGATAGAATATATCATTTCTCCATCGAAAATGCTACTTCCAGCAAGGAGGGGTCGCGCATGCGCACAGAACATCTAAATCCAAAATGGCGGACAGCGAGACAATCAACTCACGGTGCCATGCAAACTGCTGGTTATAACAAAATGGAGGAGAATTACACTTTATTTCATGTTGATATGCCCAAGATACTGACAGCCCATAGCTCTAGCACTCGAGGGCCGTATCGCACACCCCTCGTGCGATAACCCGCGAAAATATCACACGCCGAGGTCACGTGACCATTTAGTGACGTCATAGCTCCAAGATGGCGATGTAAACAATGCGCACGGGGAGTCATTCTGGTAAATTCTATTGTAATTCAGCAGTTTTAGATCAAAATAACATGAAATAAATGCAAATGAACACTCATGGGGAGAATTTTTTAGGGTTATCTCACTTGCCGATCAGGTGCCGTATCGCACTCCGCCCTGCGGGTGTCGTGCGATACGGCACCTGATCGGTGCGTGAGATAACCCTAAAAAGTTCTCCCCCCTCGTGAACATTTGCCTATGTCTCATCCATTTTTATGGTTAATATGGATCATTATTCAAGACCCGCTGATATTGTGCAATGCTTAACTCGCCAAGAGAGGAGTTATTCGCCAATGAAACATAGGAGCGATAATGGATGCATTCTCCATAGGCTTAACCATTGACAGTGATAACGCTCGAAGAGAACATGAGGTCAGTATAGAAGGGGCCTAAAAGAAGAGATTAAGTGCCCTTTCGAGTTACTTGCATTGCAAAATGCTGTCCTATATTTAGATAAGTTCTTTATGTATTCTGAAATCTGTGATTGATTTCTGTGTGTCTCAATTCAAGGACCAGGACATCATGACTGTAGCCAGAGTGTCCTCCCTTGTATATATCATATATAAACTCAGTTTACATTTTTTTTTATTGCGATAAGCTTCACTGGGTACCAACCGATATGTTAAGAAACCATTTCGGCCATGCAAAAGAATCTAATGTAAGAATCACAGGACTGTATTAATTCTTAAAAATTGCTCAAAAAGGTAAAGAACCATATTTAATTTCAATTAATCTATTCAATGTTAAGCAAACCTTTTTGATGTACATTTCGCAAACCAAGGAAACCGTGTAAAAATTCCAAAGCGTACCCAGCTTTGCTAATGATCGCTTTGTCCTGTTGACTATGGTCTGATGGGAGGCCGTGGGTTTCACTAACTGTATGTTTTTCCGCCAGATCGTTCCTGAGGAAAATCCATGTGCGCAGATGGCCTGTCATTGGCTCACATGGGTGTAAAGGGAATATAATCAGGCTATAAACTGCCTGGGAAATCCATCGTCAAGCAGGTTTTTCACATTTTGTCGTAAATTTCTCTATACAATTAATGATTTCTGAAGAAGTCATGGTTTTCATTTAGAAAAAAAGAAAGACTCACGTGTGCGGGGAAAATCCCAGATCACTGTGGCTACCTTAAGAAGTATTCACTAGGCATCTCTCCAGTTTTAACCAGGTGCCTGACGGTTAGCACACGGCCGTTAAAAGATCATTCTTCCTACAAGTAGACATGAACCGAGCTGCATCTGCACTTGACATGGGTAACTGGGAATCTAAAGTGGACCATTGACGGTCCCTATTTTAGGGCTGCATTTAAGTTCGGATATCGGTGATGAGACCAGGCACCTGGTCCTGGGTCTAGAGCTAGTGTTTACTTCTCAAGATTACCATGAAATATTGGCAAAAGTATAAAGCACATTCTATTCGAGAATCATCTCACCATCACTGAATTGAAATGCAGCATAATATCTTCAAAATTCTCAATAAATGTGAGGCTCATTAAAAGTTTGAGGAAGCATTCATATATCATTATTGAGTTCATTCCATGACTGCGCTTTAATGTAGTTGCCTCAAGAGGTTTTATTTCTTTGCTCACAGAAGGGCAGGCCAATTTGTAGCAATTAATAATAGTTCATGTAAGGATCCCATTCTGGAGATATCCTCAATAGATAATGGGAAGTTGGGAAGAACTATCTGGGAAGCAAAGATCACTAGATGTTCTGGTTCTCTTTGCATGATTTAGGAATTTTAGGTGGGAAAAGTGGTTCCGTACTCTTGTTTTGTTGTAGATGAGCCTGTGTTATGTTGTATGTCATTGTTTTCAGTCAGACACTATGACAGGAACGGAACAGAACCTGGACCGTAACAGAAGCTTCATAAATCAATTTCTTTTCAGGTACTTTTCTGACCGGGGAATGCACACGTCAAATTCAGAATACACACACACAATAAAATTACATCATTTACGAGAAGCTTAAATAAGTTTGTACAAAATAAGTGATCAGGAAGAAACATTCTGATACCTTTTGGTTCAATAAGTATTTTTCACTATTGAGATAGTTAAAAATATTGTTAATCATTTCATAATAACTAGTTTAGGTGAGAAAGCTTCTCCTTCATGGTGTTTGGTGATGAATGCCTGTAGTATAACCTGGAAATAGATTTTTTTTTTAAAAAAAAAGAAGAAATTCTAAGTCTTAAAGATACAGTTGTATATCTGTATAATGTCATGGCACATCTGTTCAAGGTCAAAAACCATGTTCAAAAACAAGAATTTGAATTCAGTGTTCAACATTTGAGAATGATCATCTGCAATATAAATTATGTTTAACAAGAACACCAACTGCAGAAATTCATCACCAAAAGTAAAAGCATACAAACAAACCAAGAATCAAATACTCACAGAAAACCACCAACCAGCAGACACAAATTTTTTTCACAAAACTCACAAAATGTGATTCTATTCTAATTCGTGTTTCTTTTTGCCGACGTTCAGCCATCGTCAAAGCCCCTGGACAAGAGTCTATTAGTGGACCTCTGATGATGAAGTTGGCTGCTGCGAACCCTGTCAAGACAGAAGAGGTGCCGATGGAAATGGATGAAACGAGAACTTACGTATCTCCAGGTATGTATAGTTAAATATGAATTTTAGATTTTTTTTTGTTTTTGCAAGTGAAACAAACAGAGATGGAAGTTGTCAGGGATTTCCCTGAAAATAGGGATTTCAAAAATCTTGAAATTTAGTCAAAACAGGGATATCATGAGCCCTCAGGGTAGTAGACAATGTGAGTATTCATGTTCATCATAATACAAATTAAATGAAGCTTGTGTTCTTTCCCTAGTCCTCTATTTCACATAGGCCCTAGCCTCAGTTGTCTGCTTCAGCCAGTTACTCCACTAAGGAGTAGGCAGGCCCCCTGGTGTAAGCAGAGGGACTTACTGGCCCAGGGGTAGGTCAGGGATAAGCTTTGGGCAGGAGACCACAGGGGTGAACCGGCTCAGTGAGAAGTGAATGGAATTCTGCTCTCTGATTGGTCTAAAATGCTTAGTCAGAAGACTGTAGAATACATGGTGTCTTGCCATTGGTAACCTTATCTAAGTGTTGTGGTTTGGAAAATCCCCTTTAGAAGGTTCATATGAAACCCACCCCACTCCCTCCCCCCAAACATTACAACTATACACTGCCAATGTTTAAACTCCACACCGCACACACTGGCCCATGTAGGCTGAAACAAGGGGAGGGAGTATGGATACAATTATATGCACACTGTACATCTACTGATGCCCCTCCTAAATGTATTGAACATGTCAGGCATGTACTCAAAATCTTTTAGTATTTTAGCCAATACCCCACAACGAAATGAAACTGATTCTTTAGATAGAGCATCTAAAAAAAATGAATACAATGAAAAATATCAATTTTTGAAGGGGGGGGTAATTTTCGCAACAGCAGCTTTTCAGGGAATTTCTCAATACCCGACTTACATCTCTGAACAAAGAGATACAGGAAGTTCAGGTTTTATCTACCGTAATAGCCCGTTTAAGCGCCGGGATCTGAAATAAACGCCAGTCTAGAATAAGTGCCAGGGGTAAAGGGGTATTGAAATCAACCTTAAGCATTAAAAAACAGTATTCAAATAAGCGCCTGTCCCAAATAAGGGCCAGGGGTAAAGTAGTATTTAAATTAATGAGCGCCCGGGTGCTTCAACGGGCCACTACGGTATATTGCTTGATATGTAAGAGTCAATAATCTACCTTCCAAAATGTATGCACATTTATGTCAATCCAGTACTGAAAACCTTAACCTCCTCCAATTATTTCTTTTACATATTTTTCCATCAGGCTCATATACAGCATATAAATGTGTTTTTTATACATTTGATAATAATAAAACACTTAAGGTGGCTGGCGGGGATTGTCATTTCACCATTTGGACACCAGGGGTCACCTGTGCTCTATTGAAATTATGAGAAACGAAATATGGAAAATTCTGAGTGGGTTGAATAGGGATTTGAACTCCAGACCTCTTGTATACAAGGCAGAGATGTAACACATGCGCCACAGAGGCAGTTGGGAGAGGGAATTTGTCATGTACTATATAAGTGCCTATACATTGGTAAAACGTGACGCTGTGACGCAGGGGTTTTAAAAAGTGACGCTTGTGACACAGGGGTTTTAAAGAGTGACGGAAGGCGACAGTATCAAAAGTTCCCTGTACATTGGCATATACATAAAAAGTGACAGAGTGGCCATCCTTCCTAAAAAGTGACGGCGTGACGTCCTAAATATTTTGAGCACCCATGTATAGGCACATATAATCTAGATGTACTTATTCTAACCATTTCCCTTAAGGACAATTTTCAATCATCCAAAAGATTAGAAACATGGCTGGGACCATATGTCAGAACTACACTCACTGCAAAGATATGTGTATAACCTAAGTGCTGAGGAAGTTATAAGAAAATTTATGTGGCATATTGCTGTATAATCCTATATAAAAGTAAAGGTTCTGTATCTCAGAAATATGCCTGGGACCACAACATTTTTATTGTATATATGAATAGTACAGATCATTTTGGGATTCTGGTGATAATATGGCGAAAATCTAATTACTTTGATTCTATCCCCGCCAGCCACCTTAAGGTGGGTCGCTACCATTGAAATTGAGCCTACTGCATAGGTCTCTGTACATATAGGTTTTTTTTTTTTTTTTTATCAGAATGAGATCATCTTTGGTAGGCACATACCATAATCTCCCACGTATAGGGCGCACCTCGCGTATAAGGCACACCCTGAGTTGAGGAGAAAGCTTAAAGGTGCACCTGGGGCTTGATTTTTCAGGGTTTAGTTCTTTTCTATAGTAAAATTACCCCGCCTATAAGACGCACCCCCTCCTTGGAGAGCTTCTATAAGGTGCAATAGGGCTTTGATTCACGTATAAGACGCGCCTTATACGCGGGAGATTATGGTACCTATATTGCCCCAAGTGTCCAGAAAAATTTTCGGGGGATTTTGATCGAAACTGTCCATTTTATGACAACTTTGAATTTTGGCATATTTACATCTGAATTATTTTCTTCATTCTCTGACATTCTTTTTGACCTTACAATTATACCCCTCATATTACCTAGACAATACTTTAATCATGATATACTGCTCACAATGATTGAGGGCATATAATGAAACAGTGTTTCTGCCAAGGATTTATATATTTTACCCATCATGCACTGCTTTGAATATGGATTTTAGTTTATTTTTCAAATATTTTTTTTATTTCAAATGACCAAAAGTATAAAATTATGCATGGGACCCCATATCAAAATTACTCCTACTTAAAAGGAAATTATCTGAAGAATATTTCAGAAAATTTTAGGAAAAATCTAGTGTCTAGAAATGGATGATCTAATCGTTTTTCTTATAAAAAGAATTAGGAAATTTATCCTCCTTTTTGCCAAAACGTGAGAAATTTACCCATAATCCCTTGTAATTGGAGAGAAAAGAAAATTTTTTGATAAATTAGGATATTAGAACGTTCACCTTGTGAGTTTTCATATTTCTGTGTTAGATAGTTGTTGCAGAAAAAAAATCTCAAGTCCATTTTTTTCTGAGCTTTAGGTGAAAATGGAAATACTTTTATTTTTCAAAAATCTGTAGAAAAAAAAGTAGCTCGGGACCCCCTACTTATCGTTTCATATTCTTATTCTAAATGATTTTTTGTAACTCTGGGAGAAAAATGAAGAAAATCTAGGATCTTTGATTCAATGGTAGTGACCCACCTGAAATGATTTTCCTATGGGCTTGATTTCTTTTTTCTCAGAACTTACATTCAGCTTATGAATGAGATTGGCTTATAGCTGAGGTTTTCTTAAACTAAATCATACTTTACTTTTGCAGTGGCAGTGATGTTGAATAAACAGTATCAGGAGGCTTCACAGGCCAGTTCTGTCATACCCTCAGTGCTGATGGACAAATTCCAGAAAGCTGAAGATGAAGCGAAGGATACCAATGTGTTATCAGAGAACACCTCTTTCAGTACTGCGAACATCAACCAAACTGCTCCAATTTCCGAAGGTTATATCACACAAATCCTTGGAGGCTCAACAACCATTGTTCCAGAGTCTGCAAGAGCCACCCCACAATCCAACAGAAATGATACTCATCCATTTCAACCTGAAATACCGACATCAGTGGAAGGTTCAACCAGTCAGTCGTATTCTGTCAGTCATCAGTTAACATATCCTTCATCAAGCAATGAGGCCCAAGCAGACAATGAGGAATTGGTCGGTAGAAAGACAGTAGAAATTCACCAGCAGCTACAGCAGGAGCCAAAACAAGAGGAGGACAGTTTCGATTCACTTGATAACCATCTCCTTGCCAAGCGAAGTCGGAGTGATGCTTTCCAAGACACCGCACCAATACAGAATCTCTTTACAGAAGCCAAACATACAGAGCAGGATTGGCAGACTCCACAAATACCAGAACCACAACAACAGCAGCTGACCTTCAGTACAACTCCAAATCTTCCTGAGCAAAGTCAACAACAGCATATTCAACAAAGCCACATCAGCCAAGCGGCAACGACCCCTGTCAACCAGGTCACCATGCAACAGAACCAACCAGTACAAAGTCCCCCACCAGCTACACAAAATGTCGCTAATGTTTTACATCAGCCGCAAGTTACAACACAGATGCCCCAAGTGCAGCAGACCCCAATGCAGACAGCACACAATCCAGTTCCAGCACAGACCTCAGTGCAGCAAGTCCAAAGCCCCATACAACAACTACAAAACAACCCTTTGCAGCAGGCTCTCCAGGGACTTACAAGCCAGCAACAGCAAGTATCAAGCCAGCAGCAACAGGTATCAGCACACCAGCAACAGGTTTCAAGTCAACAGCAGCAGATATCGACCCCAATGCAGCAGGTAGCGAGCCCACAGCAGCAAGTTTCAAGCCCATTGCAGCAAGTTTCAAGCCCAATGGAACAGGTTACAAGCCCATCACAGCAAGTAGCAAGCCCACTGCAAGAAGACCCAAATCAGTTGCCGCAAGGGCATAACATCCTACAGCAAGTACACAGCCCATTGCAGCAAGTGCAGATGTCAATGCAACAAATACAGTCCCCACCACAGCAGCAGGTGCCTGTGCAGCCAGCCCTGGCTGTTCAGAGTTCTCTGCATCAGATGACTCAAGTCCATAATACAATAATACAAAGCTCTATACAACAACTAGATCATGCTCAAGCATCACACCTTCAGCAGACACCACCAAAAGCTTCAGAGCCTTCAAAGACCACAACGGTTCCAAGTATGCTTCAAATGGAGCTTCAGAAGTTGATGGAAGAAACTGGCCATACTCCCCAGTCAGTCGCACAGACTACATCCAATGAGCAGGCTCACTCGCTGCAGCCTATTACGACCACTGATGTAGATGTGAAAGACCAGGACTTGGTGAAAACCGGTCAGCAGCATGAGCCGATGATGGTACATCAACAACAGGGACAAAACACTCATCAAGTGAACTGTATTCCCGCTCAGCCGACACAATCGGTACCAACAGCGCAGATTGCCGCAGGTCAGACAATTCAGTCATTCTTTCAACAACAAGAGCAGCAAAGACAACAGCAACAACTGCAACAGCAACAACAGCAGTTACAGCAACAACAGCAGCTGCAGCAGCAACAACAACAGCTACAGCAACAAAAATTACAGGAGCAACAGAAACTGCAGGAGCAGCAAAAACAGTTACAACAACAGCAGCAATTACAACAACAGCAGCAGCAGTTGCAACAGCAGCAGCAACTACAACAGCAGATACAACAGCAACAGCAGATACAACAACAGCAGCAGCAGCAGCAGAAAGAGATGATTTCACATCAACAAAAAGAACAAGACATCCAGCCCATGCAAGTGTCATGTCACCAACAGCCACCTACTCCTCCCGTTGCCTCGCAGCCAATGCCGGTGATCACCCAGACCAGCCAGCCTGCTGAACTCTTTGGTACACAAGTGCTACTGAAGCAACCAATACAACAAGCTGGAGGGCTCACTCAGCTGAACCAGTTAAACGCTGCGACAATTGGCAATGCAAATGGAAATCAGCCCTTGTTTGTTATAAGTCAGCAACCAGCAGGCCTACAAAGTAGAGAAGCTTTGTTGACACAGATTCAGAACCTCCAGCAAGTTGTCAAGCAACAGGAGCAGCAGCAGCAGAAACACCAGCAAGAGCAACAAGTGGAACAGGCAGGGACAAATCTACAGAAGATGAACATAAATCAATTCAGTTCAGCTCCCCAGCAGACAAATCTGACAGGCCAACAGCAACAACAAACTCAAGCTCCATCTTTACAGCAACAGACTCCTTTCCAGCCTCCTTCTCAGCCGGCGGAAGATACCAAACCGTTCACTCTGTTCCAGGGTGCAGGGATTCAGCCTTGGTCTACACAGGACAGTGTCGCGACATCAAAAACAGCAGCTCCGGGATTGTTTGTGAGTGCTATTCCCTCTGCAACTCAGCAACCAGCAGGGTTAGTTATGACAAGTCAGTCTTTGCAGACGCCGATACAAGTGAGCCAGGCTAATACCACAGGTGGTTTCAACATTGTGAGCCCCCTCACACAGCTGCTTCAAACACCCCAGGTACAAAACCAACAGGCCCAAACAGCTGCTCCAGCACCAATAGCAACACAACCGATACAACAGCCTCTTACAACTCAGCAGATACCGGTCCATGTCCTTAAACAGTATTTGCAGCAACAACAGCAGCAACAACAACTTCAGCAGCAGCAACAGTTGCAACAGCAGCAGTTACAACAGCAGTTGCAGCAGAAGCAGCAACAAGGGAAGCCAATCAGCCTGGCAGAACTGTTGCAGCAACTTGGCCAGTCTAACCAGGTTTCCAATGGGCAAATACAGGTCGCTGTGCCCGGAATGAAACCCGCAGATGCTGGAGCTACACCACAGACTATCACTTTGATACAACGTAAGTGTGATTTATTTCCAGAAGCGTTCTGTACTCACTGAATATATAGATATGGATTATTCCATGAAAAAAAAACATAACTTATTTAATTATGAAAGTGGTGTAAAATATTCCCAAACCCTCTCCGGGTTATGTTTTCGTGTTGGATCAAAATTAAAACAGTGCAGTGGATTATTTGATTATGGTAATATTTTGTTACTTCTAGGGATTGTGAAACAATTGAGAATTTGATGTTTAACAAAGAGTTAATTTGTTTAGTTTCTGGTGTTCCAAGAAAACTATTTTGACACAGTTTTAGTGGTTTCTGCTAAGGGTTCCATAGCAATTTATCTCCTTAAGGCCATCAAAAATAGGACCTTGTTTTTCTCTCTTGAGCAGCCAACGCAAACCTGTTGAGTGGCATCAGTGGGCCCGCATCAATCATCCTGATGACCAGTCCCGGCATCCAGTTAAACCAGGCTCAGACGGCTCCCGCAGGCACCATCCCCACAGTCCCACAAACGCAGTCACCTGCAACGGCACCACCACCACCACAGCCACAACATCAGTCTCAACCAGCCCCAACACCAATACCAGCAACACCAGCACCCACCACATCAACAGAGCAGGTTCAGTCCCCGACCAGCTCCACCGAAATGAACATTGATCACAAGACGCCGGTGGAGGTTCCCAACAACAGTTCCTTGTACAATCTTCTCACAACAAGCAGTGAAAAGGTTCAGCCAGCACCTCCAGCACCAGTGACACCCAAGGTGGAGAGTCAGCCGGCCACAGAGTCGGGTGCTGACAGTACCATGTGGAGGAACACACCGATTAACGGGAACTATGGCTCCCTACCTGCTATACCAGTGGATGATGGTATATGGTTTTGAAGTCATCTTTTAAAAAAAGAAATAGCATGTAAATGGCTAAATGAATTCTCTGTTGGAATATGTTCAAGTAATGTTTTGTATTGTACTTTGATATACAGGGGTGTGAAATTTCCGCGGAAACGCGGAAATCCGCACTTTTGATGCTCAGAAAGATCATTCTTGAGATCTATGCAAATCCACTGAGAAAACAATTTACCATTTGTAGGGAGGGGGGTATGACTTAAAATTTCCACTAATATCATTCCAGATTAAGAAATGTTAGCATCCCAAAGGTAATTCTGCACATCCCTCTACATCAGAGTGTGTTAATATTCTACCCAAAGAACATCTCAATCACTTTGATCCTACATCTCAAATGACACTTTCAAATTTACTTCATATCAAATATATCTATGAATTTCTTTCTATGTTACCTTCCTATCTATTCTCAATAAGACATCTGATATCTAGTACTCACAAGGGGTTGTAATTACATGAGCAATACCTAATGTATCTAACAGTTGCCTAACTCATCTATCAATTACCCTTGCAGTGGATCGATTACTCAACCCAGCACATGGGCAGGCCCAACAAAACCAGAACACATGAGGACTTCATATAATCATCACAAGGCACTTACAGAAATTAGGATCACAGCGTATACCTGGGAGGTGAAGAGATAGACTTAAGTATTTATTAAAAGTAAAGAATCAGGAAAAAAACCAACATTGTGAAGATTTCAAAACTGAAGGCATAATAGGCCATTTTTATGGTCCACAGTTGTAATGAGGAGGCTTGCTTTTGCTAAAATAACACTTAAGTTTTTGGTAAAAGAGAAAGCTGCTTTCCCTGAGTGTCAAAAAGGGAGACAAACAACAGATATTCAATTTTCAACCTGTGTGTCAATGCCATCTACAAGGTATAGTTGGGCTGATCATAATTTGTACATATTATACATAACACAGTTCAGTATTAACATGTGTACCATATCTTCATTTATCCCATGTATCTATCCTTCATTGCAACACATTAGTTTAGCATCAGTTATGTCTGCATACACTTATAATGTATTGGTCTTCTCCATATATCATTTCCAATTTTTGTGTTCTTCCAGTGATTGAATATATCTTTTTCAAAACATGGAGATCATGTTATTCTAACATTCTATTCGAGATATTTAACTTCGTTTAACTGTCGCCCTTTCGTCGTCATGTCTTCTTCTTTTTTTTCAATGAATTCTTTCATCTTCTTCTTGTAGAGTCATGGTCTGCTTCCAATCTTGAAAGTATTCCTTATGTAATCTCATATTTGTTCATTTTTACTCATATAATGTCAACTTTAGTATTATGTTAGAACATATTGGACTCAATCAAGGACCATTGTACCATTTATAGGCTTGAAAACATGAACAGGAGTGAAGAAATTAACTTAATAGAGAGAAGGTCTTGAGGTACCAAAAGTATAATATATTGATTTCTGTGACTAAAGTGACTGATTTGGCAGAAATAGTATGAGTTTCTGTAATTAGCAGAGTTCTAGATTTCTTTGAAAAAAAAATGTACCTTTGCCAAGAAGGGACTTTTTTTCTGCAGTCTAACAGTGTGTCATCTGTGAGTTAAGGCTCTTGATGTGCCTATGATCTGGTTTTGATGTTGTTTAAATGTCACAATGTTGTGAAAGTCAAGTGAGCTGCCAAGACTGTATAAAGGAAAGGTAACATTGAGCAATCAGAGCATTGGAAATATATTACATTAGCAGTTAGTTGCTGAAAATCTTTAAGTGGAGGAGCTTTTCTTTAACTTAACAAAAAAAAAGAAGAATTATAAGTAATTTAATATATATTATTTGAGTTTTTTTTTGTATTTCAGTGATATCATTGGCATCAACACGTAATCTAACATACGACATATTTACATATGCCATCCAATTCAGATATATAATTTCGTTCAGTTTCACTAATTCATTAAACTCAAGATCATTCGTCGCATACATTTTTTTAACACTGAACCTCATATTGAGAAATGCTGCTGGTTCATTTTGAGATTGTCAATAATGATGTCATTTTTAAGGGCTGCTGATGTGGGATGGCATCATGCCCAATGGTTGGCATGATGTACAAATGAAGTGCTGATGAGACTGCGCGAGAGTGTATCAACCCTGTAGGGTTGGCATGAAGTAAGAATGTAGCCCTGGTGAGTTACTCGCGAGGTACAATTCATGCATCATGACGACCAATGGCATGATACCCTCCGGCATTAGCGGCCCTTAAAAGGTTAATATGGTAAGACAAGCACCTTGCGAGTGGTCACACTTTGTGCCTCATGAACAAAACTGTGTTCACTTTGTGAACCTTGTGCATAGGTTGATCTATGTTGTGTGCTTAATCTGGTCATGTGTTGTGGCCTTAACACAAGTAGCTTTCTTAGAATAGCAAGGCTAGTATGTACATATATTGATACTTTGTGATATTTGAGCACTATATACATGATTTGCCTTCTATGTCAGTGAAAATATCTCTTGTTAACAATAGTTTGCTATTTTGGGGATAACAAAAATACATTCAAAAGTCAGATCTGAACTGACTGAAATGAATCCATTGTCAAGCATTGTAAAGATTATCATTAAATTTACATAATTCAGAATATACTAAAATCATGTGTGCATAAGGAGACTATTCACATGTAGAAAATATGGAGGGGGGGGGGGGAATTAGCAGGAGAATTTAAAATCACACACATAGAGTTCAATGCTGGAAAATTCAAGGTTTACTCTTCATTATTTTGATTTGATTAATTAAGATTTAAGAACACAAGCTTAACTGATTGGGGGGAAAATAGTATACATTCTGCCATATAAGCCAACCACCTGGGCTTTAAATTTGAACAATGTCAAATGTTTTAATTCTGATGTGATGCAGTAGCTCATGTAGCAGGGCAACTGCACTTCAAAATTTCTATAGCCTCAGATAACATTTAAGTTGCTTTGGGGTGCATTTTTCCCTCCTGTTTATTCATAGACCTACAAATTAACGGGAAGGTTCAGCTTTGAAGACTGGGTTTGCCAACCTCTCTGCTGCAGAGTGTTGCATGTATAATACATAGTATAACGTATGAGTGATAGAAATGTGTTAAAATCATGCCTTAGTGTAGAAAACCCTCATTTTTCCATGTAATCAGATGCACCAACATTATAACTGCACTTCGCCCAACCTATGTTATTAGATGTATATTAGACAGGTATGTCATCAGTATACATATATATATTGGAGCATCGTATTACTATGTCATTTGCATCATGTATTCTGCATTGAAATATAATATATAGTTTTCCAAAAGTGTCACATTCACTTGTAAGAAATCAGCATTTCATCATTTTTTGCTAATTTCCTGCATTTTATGGATACTAAACTCTCAGTTGAATCAGTTCCTTGATGATCTGCCAGGGCCAACTGGTCTGCCAATTGAGAGTGCTCAGAATTTACTTTCCATTAAATTTTGATATTGACGGTTTCTCGTGTTCTGGCACATTTTGGCAAAATTCATCTTTGTCTCTAGTTTTGGCAGTATTCTAATAATGACTCTTTGTCTTCCCTGTTAAATCCTGATATCAAATTTCATGGCTTGTCAATATATCATGATAAATGCATTTTGATGCATTCTGATCATGGTTGGGAATTTGGTTCCATAACAGAAGAAAAGCCATGAATGGTTTCTCACACCTCCATCATCCTACCAGAAATGTTGATTTGTATATGTACAGTGGATGTTTAGTATATTTTCATATGTTACTAAACATTTTTTTGGATCTGAATTTTTAGTAGTTTTCATAGAAAGGGTGTGCTTAAGGTGTAAAAAAAAAGCATAGCCATTTGTAGTGGTGTTATATTATAGACAGTAACTGAACCTTGTATGAGTACCATTGTGATATGCTAGTAACGTTGGTCGAGCTGAGCTGGCCGGGTTAGGATGATAGGAACAGTCGAGCCTGTAGTGCCCATAGGCAAGTAGAACATTGTGTTGATCATAATGGTACCCAGAACATATAATGTATGCCAAGCAGTCACCACAGGTTCTTAAAAGAGATTACATATAGAAACATAAATGTATATCAAAAGATATAGCCACTTTGTATTCCCTATGACTAGTTCAGTGCCAATGGGTATATTCATGCCTGGGACCAGCACATTTAACCTTTTAGGACTGAAGGTGTCTATGTCTTGATTTAAAAGAGTTAAATAGGGTTGTTGTAGAGTCGAGCTTACAAGTTTCAGAGAATTACCACGAAATTGCAGTTATCGCTGAAAATTCCTCTTATTGAGTGGGGCTTACAAGTTTTGTATGATTAACTCAAGATACTAAGTTGAAAATTCAAAAAGTAAAAATGTGGTTTTTGGTTTCTCCAATACTTTATAAGAGATTTAATCATTTAAGTCCCATATTATCATGGAATTTATGTATTGATAGGGGTTTTAGAAACCCATTTGACATTCTCAGAAAAAGGTGGTGCATTGTATACTCTAGATCATATTCATGTGAGAAACAAGTTGGTTGGTGTTCAGATCTGGATTTTGTCATTTAAATTCCAAAGCATTAGTATTTCAGTCCTTGGAAGGGACCAGTGTGTTATGTAGGCCCACTTGTAATAGATGTGGAAATTCTGCGTTGTGTTAAAAATGACCACATTGTTTGGTGTACTTTAGGTATGCTAGTCGTTCACTACAACTTGTTACAGACGTATACACACGTTGTTCTGTGGTGTAGACGCCTTATGATCTAGTCCTTATTCTTGCTAAACAAGGAAGAAGAACCTTTTGCTTTATTTTTTCACGTTTGTAACCCAAAAGGCATATCACACTGGATTTTGTGTCAGCTGTGACGGGTGTTGTTGCCCGGGCACCAGTCGACTCATTCCAAAACAAAGCCAAGTCAATGCAGACCTGCCAGCATTCAATCCACTTCACCTACCTAGTGACAAGCTCATGAGGTCTTGGCGTCTGATCGTGACCTCATATCTGCTGATGTCACAGGTGGCCAACCATGATATATATGCGTATACATACATATATTGTGTAAGACAGAACTGCTATTCATCTTTTACGATCCATCCATAAACTCGCCCGACCCACTATCATTGCAAAATATACCTCTATTTCTTTTCGGACTACATAAAACATGTCAAAATTCTTTTTTTCATATTTCAAATTATCTTATGTGAATTTCCTTTTTATTGTTCAATTTTGCTAATGGATATTCAGCTCTTTTGGCCAACAATGTCAGCGATGGAAATTTTTTACGCATTTTTAAAATTTGTCACCTGTCATGAGTCTTAAGCCTTATGGAGGCAAGGTCAGCTTACCAAATTGCTCATGCATCTCACACATTCAGTCCTCTGCCTCCGTCTCAACGTCATTAAAAATATACCAACATGCGATCATCATCGATCCTTACATTTTGATCATATCAAGCATACACATGTGATGGCGCAGTGCATTATGAATCATGCCTTGCCATCGTCTTTACCCATTCTTATGTCGACCAGAAAAAATAAGATGAAAAAAAAGGCTCAGCATGTATTTTCCCAAAGACCAGTTAAGACGAGATGGACCATTTTGTATGTATACACTACTTTTTGCGCAATAAAAGTGTAAGGGGAAATCATCGGGGGTTCGATAGAATTTGATTGGTTTTGTCGGACAGGATATCCTGCTAGATGTGTCAGTATTTTATGTATATGATATTTTTTGTCGTGTACTTGATAATGGTTATATTTTGCACACAAAGTGTAATCTACCCTGTATACCCATAGACACTATTTTGTGTACAATATTAAGGATGTACAAGTAGTTGTAGTTTGTGGAGAGATGAAAAACTCACCGGCTTACAAAGCCATGGTGCAATCATGATGCTATTTTGTCAATATTGGGGGGGGGGAGTTCCCAAACTGTTGAATAAAAAGGAAATCATTGAAAAATAATTGAAAAAATAGCTGTCTACTAACTTATTAAAACTAGTGGTTTCATGTAAAAGCAATTTACATTGGAAATAAATGTATATTATGAATATGTATGTCTGTGTGGTAGCATAATTATGTCACATACTCAAAGGACGATCCACTTGTTTTATGGGGAAAAAAGAGGTGAACTGCCATCTCTGAATTCTGAGATTTAAATCCATTTTTGTCATTATTTCATTAAAACAGATATTGAACACCTGAAGTAAACTAAAGGTACAACTGCAATGTGAAATATTGAATCAAGTCAATAATGACATATTTGTGGAATTCAGATTATAAAATCAATACAAAGGGGTTTGTTAGTTCATTGAAAATGTTATTTGAATTTTGAAGTTTATATTTGGCAGGGTAAGAAGTTGACAAAAACAAACATTGAAATTCCTCTCTTAACTGATGTTGGATGTTTGAATAAAGGCAGTAAATACTGAAGAAAAAGTGTTTTCTTGTTATTCTTTTTTAGGTTTTGCTGTAATTATTATGAAGAGCACTCTTTTAAAACCCAAGCCATATCCATATAAAATCTAGTCATTGGCCAAGGCTCTAAGCCACATCTCGGGGAGTGATATCAACAGGGGGTTGGTGAATTTGAGGGGTGCAAATAAACTATTGACCCTTTTTTTTTTTTTTTTTTTTTGAGTACGTAATTTTCTTTATTGCAGTAATATTTGTTACATACATTCCTTGGTGAATCCATTTCAATACTGTATACTACAACAAAGCTGGAGAGGTACAGTTTGATGTAACTGGTTAAAAACCCCCCCAGTGGAAAAACTCGAGTGATTAATTATGTTTTGGGTGACGGCTGTATATACAAACAGATGGAATTAATTGTGGCTTGGAATTGTACTCTTTTTTTCTAACTTATATACAATTTTGTATCAAAAGTATTTACAGAAGATATGCATTATTTCATGTATACAACCAATTTGCCTGCTGATGTTATGCAGGATTAGTGCTGGTCTTGTTGCACTTTGTGTAAGATGTTACTACACTAGAGGCTATTTTGTACATACGTGATTATACAGTTGTTAACTTTGTTGTACCTGGAATTATATACAATTTCTATGTAGATAGTACCACAATTAGCAAAACTAGTAATTGACTCAGTTTAGGTAGAAAACACAATTAACACAGGCCTTCTTTGATATCAACTAATAGATCTTTCTTGGTCCTTAGTTTGAACTCTTTGAGAACAGTGATACCTTTAATATCAGCATCCAAAGAGTTCCAACATTTGGCAGTTTTTTTATGTACACTTAGGGAATATGCTTTACATGTCTCTAATAACTCTTTTAATACAGGATGATCAGCTAATCTTGTAGCTCTGGGTCTTATTTCTAAATATTTGTGTAATTTTGATCTTTTGAAAGCCATGTTTCTTATGTGTGCCTCTCTTCTGAAACTGAGATATGGAACCTTTGTTGTTTTGTGGATGTCTAAAGTTGATGTTCTAACCGGTAATTTTTGTGATATTTTTAAGCATCTATTTTGGAGTCTTTGTAGTTTTTTGAGGAGTTCAAGGCAATGTCCATCATATAAAATATCTCCCTGGTCAAAAATTGGTAAAATATATGATTTGTAAATTTGTAATAAAGCATAATTTGGAAAATAATCTTTAACTTTAGTCATTGTATAGGCTCTAAACGCAGCATTTTTTGAGACTTGTTTTATATGGGCCTTAAAATTTAATTTTGAATCTAGTATGATGCCTAAATATTTATATTGTGTTACAAAATCTAGGTATTGATTATCTATAAGTAGATTGGGTCTAAGGTGGTCTTTGTTTTTGTAGGATGGAGTGAATAAGGTGCATTTTGTCTTTTTAATATTTAAACTAAGCTTGTTTTCTTTACACCATCTACTGAATAGATCCAAATCTCTTTGCATTTTCCTATTAATGTCTCCCATATCAACACCAGAGCAATATATCACAGTGTCATCAGCATACAACAGAACCTTGCAGTTCACAAATATATTAGCCATGTCATTTACATATAGTGAAAAAAGAGTCGGTCCTAACACAGAGCCCTGTGGTACACCTCTACTTATTTCTGCACTACTTGAGATCAATCCATTTACTTTAGTATACTGAGACCTGTTCTTAAGGTAATTTGACATTAATTTGAGACAGTTTCCTAAAATACCGTATTTCTTAAGTTTTTTTATCATGATGGAATGATCTACTGTATCAAAAGCCTTTGAAAAATCTGCAAATACCACTGCTGTTAATAAACCCTCATTTCTATTAATTAGAATATCATCAGTAAATTTTGAAACAGTGTCTATTGTAGAAAGACCAGAACGATAGCCCCCCTGATTTTCAACAATTACTTTATTTTCATTTAGATGCTTTTCCAATTTCTTATGTATAATTCTTTCTAATAATTTTGCTTGTAAAGGTAATAGGGTGATTGGTCTAAGGTTTGTAACATTATTTCTGTCACCTCCTTTTGGGATGGGTGTAATTTGGCCTTTTTTCCAGGAGTCAGGAATTTCCCCAGATCTTAGAACCAAATTAATCATATGTGTCACTTGTCTAGGTAAATTAATCAGGGCTTCTTTAATGAATCTAGAGGCTATATCTTGAATGCAAGATGGCTTTTTTGTGTTAATTTTTGTACAAAACTCCAATGTTTCATCTTGCTCAACTATGCAATCATTTAGATAGTTAATAACTTCTTCTCCATAGAACTTCCACTCATCAGTCAGACCATTTGCAAGTGTATCACCAATGGTACAGAAATAATTATTTATATAATCAGGGATGTCACCATGTTGAACAATTTCACCATCATGCATTAAATGAATGTCCGCGTTATTTTTACTTTTAAAGGGCATTATATCATTAACAGCTTTCCAGAAGGCCTTTGGACTGTTCCTACTGGAGTCACATGTGTCCATTACATGATGTTTCCTGGCCATCTTAATGTCATTGTTTGTTTTATTTCTTGCAGCTTTTGCCCTATCCCTATCCCCTATCCTTTTTGTTTGGCGAGACTTAGAAAACAACCTATCCTTTTCAATAATCTTCTCAAGAAGCTCATTGGACATCCATTCTTGTCTAACTTGTTTTACAACAAAGTCCCTTATGGGGCAAAACTCATCTAAATAACTTCTAATCACATTGATAATTTCATCCCAACAGGCTTCAGCATTATCACATCTTAATAAGTTGTCCCAATTATGTCTTGTGATATGGCTTACAAAGTCTTCCTTATCAAACATCCTGTAGCTTCTACCTTTAAAGAATGTCTTTTTACTGGCTTCTTTTAGCTTTTTCTTGACAACATATACCATTTCATGGTCACAAACATTTAAATGGAGTATGCCTGATTGGCTTATATTATTACAGTCTGTGAAAATGAGATCAAGTATGGCTTGTGTATCCTCGTCCCTTGTAATCTCATGAATCAATTGCTTAAAACCCCTACTTAACATTTCTCTATTGAGTTGAGTTTTTTCATCTGAATCCTCCAAGAAATTGATATTCATATCTCCCAGTGTGAATACATCGCTGTTACCTTTTTCCTTTATATTATCAATAATATGGAACAAAGCATCAATAAAATCACCTTTATCCCCATCATAAGGTCTGTAGACGTTCACAATTACAACTTTTTTACCATTTGAATTTGGAATACTTATAATTTGTGCTTCAATGTCTTTATTACTAATATTCAAATGTTTAAACTCAGAATCAGAGAAAATAATACCCTCTTTGATATATATTGCTACACCTCCCCCCGATAATTTATTGGTTGCATCCAAAATTCTATCTAATCTAATGAAACCATATTGGGGAAGCTCATATAATAAGCTTGTGTCTATTTCCTGTAACCATGTCTCTGATAATGTAATTATGTCGAAATTTTTATTCAGAAAATAATTTTGAAGATTATCCCTTTTATTTCTAATACTTCTCATATTTTGGTGTACAATATTGAAACCCTTGATATTATTTAGGTCGTCTTTACTACCCGCGATTTTATAGTTTATAACACCCTTCATTGCCAGTATGGTAATAACCTACATTACATTTCAATGTGGGCCTGCATGTTGCCCATTTCGGCTTCAGAACCCACTTAAACTTACATACAATTATTTCTGCTACGTATGCTAGAATGTTTGCCTCATATATAATTCTACTCATAAGGAGTGAATTTATCGCATTCCACTTCTGCTTGTGATTGCTCATTGTCATGACGCCATCTATGAGCTTATGCTCCACACTGATCATGGTGTCAAACCATGGTGTTACTTGATTTTTAAACCTATTTGAATTATGTAATATATTGAACCAAGAGACCACATTCCACAACATGTATCTCTTTTCTAAATATTTTTAGTGCTTATTGATGAAGAGACCCGTTCCACAACGTGCATCTCTTTATCAGTTAACACATAACACATATATATCTCGTGCCTTCAATATGTTAGGATTTGGGTATATAACTTAATGTTACAATGTATAGCGGTACATGGGTTATTAACTGTCCATCTGCATTATTGATTGCACTGCAATAAGATTAGGTGGTACTTAGCACTGTGTTTCTCTATTTGATAATACATATTTATACTTGTGTCCTGTAATCACTTAATCTGCTTTCTGGAAATAAAGCAAAAAATAGAACGTTCCTACCTTAATGCAGTCATGTTCTCATTACCACATACTAGGTCTGTATTTTGAATAGTCAATGGATAACCAGCCAGGTATTGGATGCTTTGCATAGGTTGTCTTGATATGCTGTCTCAGTATGTTGGTCCAGGCTGTGATTACCTCTCCTCCAGGGTGTAGACCGTCATGAAGTTTCTCATACTTGTCCTTGCGCACCTTGTGATGATAATCATGTACTGGTCGAGATAACCATGGGGTTAGGAGTCCCACATGTTTATTCATCCTGTGAATCTCGTCGTTGATCCTCCATATCGCCCTATTTAGTAGCTCTTGTAGAATAGGGTTACCATTTACACAGTTGATTGTCACATCTAACCCAACCATTGTGCATACATATATAATTGTATGTGGATACTTATGTCTGAGCGTGCTAACATGTCTATCCAGTTCTGCAATGATGTACTCATATAGATCTCTTTCACATGCCCAGTCAAACGTGTAGTATTTGTTGCCATGACGACCAAACCTCTTAGTTGAGATATTGTTTACTCCACAAGCTAGATAAATGGTGTCATTTTGGTATTTCTGAAGGTACCAATCTGCGTTCCTGCATACACGTTCAATATCTGCACCACCATCTGCATGAATCAAAACTCTCTCTCCACAGTGGTAACTATCATGTAAATCATCTAGCTTCTTTCCCCTAGAGTCCATGAAACAAACTGTACAATGGGCTGGAGGGATAACACCTCGTCCAGACATATGCCCTATAGCGTCCATCCATCGGTGTAATGACATGATTGCACGAAGAAAGTTATTAACTCGTTACACAACAAGTTTAGGAATATATACACGCCTTATTGTTCTATATGTCAAGGGCTCATTACACAACGAGCTATGTGCACTATACAACAATATCCACTGAAGTAATACTCGTTACACAACAAGTTATCACCACAATGGTGCTCATTACACAACGAGCATATAAGTCCATGTATGTATTCTTATATGATATAGTTCTATACCCAAGTCCTATGTTTCACTGGTACTGCACTTTCCACTCGTCTCTCAACTTTACTAACAACTTGCCCAGCTGGTTCTCACCTTGGAATCCAGTTGAGATAGAGTCAAACTGGGACAGTGAGACGCCTGTGCCCCACACTCTATTTGCTGAACACTCCCAAATGGAAGCTTTGATTGCCATTAATTTGTGCAAATACACTGGGTTCTGATCATATTTGGCTCTCTGTACTCGTTCCATTACCACTGGTGCCTCGGCTTTCCACTCAATGGTATTAGGTAGCTTTTTGGACTCTTTGAGTACCTGGTACGCATCATCCATGTGTTGTATTTTGATTGCTAGTTGGTTATTACCCACAAACTTAGCATGTTCAGCCTGGTAATAGGCTTCCCCACTACAGTATACCTCGTCTCCATTGGCAATTATACAGTGGTGTAGATTTGATAGGAAGCTATTCCTCCCCGCAAAACCAGTACCCTGAGGTGTGATATACGTCGCTGCCTCTTCCAAAGACAATCCTACTGGTAGTTTGTCCAGGTCTCCATGCCTGTAGCGTCTACCTCCAATTACTAGACTGAGGCCACTTTGTTTGCAATCAATTTTCTTTCTCTTAGCTAGCACTGCTATTGACCTCAAGTCCTTCTGTATGACTTGGTCCTTGTGAGTCAAGTCATCGTTCACATAAATAGAACCCCATTTGGTTTTATTTTGTTTCAGATTCTTGATATTTCTGAAGAAGTCCCCCTTTTGTTTAGAGTTGGTTAATTTGATCATGACTGTCCTCTGCCTATTGGGAATCACTTTTCCCAGCCTAAAGGCTGCATTTAAGTCTTTTGTTCTGAAAGGGACCCCGAGGTCACTAAATAGGTCATCTAGGGGTACCGCGATGTTCTCATCCTCTACCTCTTCTAGGCCTTCTATCATTAGGTTGAGTTTTCTTGACTCTCTGTCCATCCATTCAACTCTCTCTTCAAACTCAGCTAACTTTTGAGTCTGCCTATTTGTATTAATGCGCATTATTTTGAGCTCCTTTTCTTGTGACTCACATTTGGTTGTAAGATTGGTGATTGTAGTTTGCGCTGTTGTAAGTTGGCCTGTGAGCTCTGTCTTTAAGTCCCTATTGAGCTTATTCATTTCTTCTAGCAACTCACCTTTTATTTTGTTGCTGTTTAATTCAATCAATCTTTCAAGATCTTCCTTAAATCCAGTGATCATAGTTTCCAGACCCTTCACTCTAGTATCAAACACATCGTTACTCACCGGGTCTGTACCCGCCATGTTGGATTCAAGACGCTCCCTAGTCTTGCTTCTTGTCACTCTTTCCTTCATATATCCAGTGATCCTCTATTTGGCTCACAATATATAGTCCTAGGTGATGTAGAATACCTTTATATAGATAGTTGTCACTCAATATCTTATGTATTGATCTTTCACCATATATATAATCCAATATTTATCGGAGCGATCTCAAAGTTGACTTAACCGGTTGCCGCCATTTTCCCTACTAATGCGGCTTTCTGTGCACTACTAAAGATCAAAGACGGGTGTTGGGTTCCACTATGTCCACCCATTCCAATGTATCCACCAGATCCTTAATTCCATTGTGTCCATGTTCTGTTCTGGAATGTCCGCCAAAATTTACTATTTCCATTGTGTCCACCAGGTTTTGTTCCAAAATGTCCACCAAAAGTGTCCAGATTACATTCTATCCACCAGCTCTTGTTCCAAAATGTCTGCAAAAATGTCCAAATTCCATTGTGTCCACTAAGTGTTGTTCTGAAATGTCTGCAAACTCCATTTCGTCAACCGAGTTTAGTACCAAATTGTCCACAAAAATGCAAAAAGTTTCAAATTCCACTTTGTCCACAAGCATTTGTTCCAAAATGTCCGCAAAATTGTCCCCATTTCATTGTGTCCAAAATATCCACTAACAGTGTTTAATTCCATTTTGTCTATCAAGTTTTTTTTCAAAATGTCCGCCAATTCCATTGCGTCCACCATGTTTTGTTCCAAAATGTCCTCTAATTCCATATAACTGCACTATGTTCAGATACCATTCTGTCCACCAAAATTTGTTCTGAAATGTCCACCAATTCCATACAGGTTTCCTTCCAAAGTTAGCCTATGAATTGATATCTGATGAGGCTTCAATGGTTGTAATGATCTAGTTTCGTTGAACATAACCACAATAAAAAGGGTCCCTATAGAGGTCTATTGAGCAGGAAAAAAAGTGGCCCTACCTCTGAACTCGACATCATTACATTTTTGTGATTTTCAATTCCATATTTTGAGTCTCATGCATGTCAGGCGCATTTTCGTAATGTGGTATATGATGGGAGATTGTTTCTGTATGGTATCTGGATAAACCCTAATGATTAAGAAATATATGCCCCTACATCAAAAAAGAGTTATTTCATGTATACAGAGGTATTTTTATTCACCATGGTGGCTGCTATGGACTAACATGCAGAGACCCATTTTTGTGATATTCTATAGATTTTGCTAAAATGGCCATGGTGTTGAGAATTGATGCCGTATTATGTCTGTATGACATTGTATTCTAACTGTGACATGTGTTCCTACATGAAAAGAGTTATTTCATGTATGCAGGGGTATTTTTCTTCATCATGGGTTTGAATTTTATAAGGCATGGTAGAAACCAAAGATAGGTGAGGCCAAAGACAAAATTTCATGTGTTTCCAGTAACATGACTCAAAGACCTAGGGTCGGTAGGTCGGATTTTTCTGCTTTATGCCTAGTGATGCTATCAACTAGACACTCAAATATTATATTCATGAAAATTTGATGGAAAATTATGAGAGAGAAAAAAAAAACGAGGAAAAAAAACCTCTGAAATTCTCAAAAGAAAAAAGTTAGGGTCTGCCCAGTTTTGCTAGGGTTGGTCGGGTGACTGGAAACAAACCTTTTATTTGCCCTGATATTAATGTAGTTATTGCTCTAAATCAAAAGTAGTACCTGTTTGGTATATACGCAGTTGTAGCTTAAAGTTGAATGCAAAGTTTTCATAACATTGACTCAGGGAAGTGCTGCTTTACGCAAGACCTATTTTCAGATATTGACAAAGGTCACAGATGCTGACCAGTGTGTCCAAGTGTTCCATGGTGGCAAAGGACTTCTGGTATGCATAATAGGTGTCCTGTAGACAATGTTTAACAATTTCCATGAATTTGCTAGTTGTCCTGAAGCAGTGAGAGTAAAGTGTGGAATATACAACAATCATTCTGGATGATTTTTTTTCTATAACTTTCATGGAATGGTAGTTATATCCATAAAAGGTTACTTTATGATATGTGACCCATCCTTACAAAGCGGTACTGAAGTCGCACATTTAGAAGCCTAGATATGCCCTTTTGAAGTTGTATAGTGTGAAAATATCAGATTTTTCAAGATTGTTTTTTTGGCATTTTTCTAACAGATGGCTAGATGTCCTTTAGAATTCTTGCTTACTAAACTAAATTTGAGCCCCAAATACCCAAAAGACTATAGATTCGTGAGTGTGGTTATATAGAATTACATAGGAATTATATGGAATTTATAAATCAATTTATGTTTAATATGTTAATTATCTCAGTTTAAATGATTTTTAATTGATCCAACTATATCTATTACCAAAGATCTCCAGAGGTGACCTGGTTCAAAATTATACATGTGTTATATACCAAATGAAAGCCCTTGATGAGCTCTATTTGAATATGGCAATATCTAAATATTTTCTATGTGCGACTTCCGAACCATTTTGTCACGATGGGTCACATATGTAAAATAATTCTAGTAAAAGTACCGGATGTTACGTAATGTCAGGTAGAGGCAGGTCTACTGTGTGTGCATAACTCACATTTTGTTATATTTTGTAATTGAAGTCAATAATATACATATTTGCCTAGTTATTTCATGGTTTTGATATGCACTATGGGACATTACTATATTACCAATTCCGCATATACCTTAAGACTCTGTACAATATGCTGGAATAAATACACCTTAATTGCTAACTGATATGAGGTCTTGTCCTATCAATCATGTCTACATAACTGGTAATCACAGATTATCAAGATATGACATGACTATATGGAATTGGCGGACATTTCAGAACAAATTTTGGTGGACAGAATGGTATCTGAACATTTGCAGATAAAATGGAATTAGATGTTTTGGAACAAAACATGGTGGACACAATGGAATTGGTGGACATTTTGGAACAAAAATTGATGGACAAAATGGAACTAGTTATTGTTAGTGAACGTTTTGGACACAATGGAATTTGGAAATTTTGGGACAAGAGCTGGTGGATAGAATGGAATGTGGACACTTGTGGTGGACATTTTTGAACAAAAACTGGTGGTCAAAATGGAATTCTGAACTTTTTGCGGATGTTTCGGAACAAAAGCTGGTGGACAAAATGGAATCGAAACAAAACCTGGTGGACAAAATGGAATTTGGATATTTTTGTGGATATTTTGGAACAAGAGCTGGTAGACAAAATGGAATTTGGAACTTTTTGTGGATGTTTTGGAACAAAACCTGGTGGACACAATGGAATTAGTACATTTTGGCGGACATTTCGGAACAAAATACAGTGGACAAAATGGAATTAAGGACCTGGCGGATACATTGGAATGGGTGGACATAATGGAACCCAACAAGGGGCATGAAAACTTTCTCCACCATTGAGGGGACGCAAAGAATTTTGACTGATGTTGAGGGAGGGATAAAACATTTTCGTAATAGAGTAGCTTGTGAGTTTCAGAGAACCCACAAAATAATTTTACTTAAAGTGACAGTCCGATTTTTTAAATTTTATTCATATGTGTTCCTTACTAAGCTATTAATGTATGGATATTTGAGGTTAAGGTGAGGTTTGCTGGAAATAATCGCCCGACCGCGCAGCGGGAGGCCGATTATTTCCAGCTAACCTCACCGAGTCCTCGAATATCCATGCATTAATGCGTTTATCGCACTTATTCATACATTATGTATTAATTTCTTACCTTATAACCCCAGAATTAATCCATGAGAAGACATTTTGTAAGTGCATGTGATCCGCTCGGTTTGCCAAGTCGTCATGGCCATGTTGTCACTCTGCCCGACATACCTCTACCTTTACACACATTTTTTGGGTATAATCCAAGCATGTCAAGTCCTGTACTTCTAACACCAACAAATATACGATCTCTACTTGGTGTTCGCCTACATTTTGTATCCATTTTCTTCGAAATAAATAAGAATCCATTGATTTTCCATAGCGATCCAATGCACACGGCCCGGTACACGGCCATTTCGTCTTGTTGACAAAGCGGGGAGGTGCCCGGATGTAAAAACTAGGTCAAAGACGCATCGAACAAGGAATGGCCCAGACGGGGCGGGTCCTGAACCGTATCGCTATGGAAAATCAATGGATTCTTATTTATTTTGAAGAAAATGGAAAAATTAGGCATGGCATGTTCATCTAGGATATCTAAGGATGTTTCTCTGTTAATAACTCCACCTGGCACCATTGAATTCTATGCTAAGGAGGTCTGTAAACATCAGGTATGTCGGACAACTTTTTCAAATCCTTGATGTACATGGATTTTAGCACCGGTCGGCTTGGTATAGTGGACAGCGAGCTCGCCTCCTGCCCCAGCGGCCGGGGATCGATTCCCCGTTGAACCTAAACCGTTTAAACTGGAATATGTATGGCGAGGATGGCTTCATATCTTTCTCCAATTTATTAACATGTCCAGGTTCTAACCAAGATGGTCTTAGAAAAAAAAGGACTCTGAGAATGCGGTTATACCCCTGATAACGGAACGGGGTTATGACCAAAAAGGCACTGTAGGGGCCTGAATCGTGGGATAAACTGTAATAACATCATATTTAGGTGTGTGTGGACCATCCTTATCTTATACTGGTTTAGAAAGGAGGTCCCATGGACCTATCCATAAGCATTTTACAGTGTATTTCCATTGGATGGACTTTTGGCATGCATAAAGTAGGAGATTAGATATGAATCTGTCAATTCCTTTAAATATGAGCTTAATTATGGGTAAAGAGAGTAAATAAAGTAGGTACCATGGGAAGTATGATCTATGTGCACATTCTGTTCATTTTTGAGGAGAATGATTTTTGAGCTCCAACCATCGGACTATGCCACTTTAATATTCCTACTTTTGAGGGGCTTACATTTGAATTTCCAATTGAAAATTAGAAAAAAAGATATTTAGAAGTGTCACCCACATAAGCTACACTCTGAACAGGGAGAGAGCTTTAAGCTGCACCTGGGACCTGAAATAGCACTATTCTATTAAAAAGGTTTAAGACATTTCAGACGCCTTAAAATTGGGACAAAACTTCACACTCATCAAATAAAAGGATATTCCCAGTGTGTATTGATAAGGATTTTGTGGTGTTCATATAGCCTGGAATGTATAGATCATAGAGGTATATGAGATCAATATCAGAGAGATAGTGAAGGCATACCTGCCATCACTGTAAGGCGACACTTCTCTACTACAGTGTTTAAGTATATACATTCCATTTGGAAAGCTTTGTTAACCTTTTGTATACCTTTTTTCCTGCCCTTTTTTGATTATGTCATACCACAGGCATGATGTCGACCCCATAGACCACCCCTCCTCTTCCGAGTAACGTGCGACTAAGGCGCATTTCTCTAGTATACATGTGCCAGGGTGTAAGTACACACTTAGTTTGGGAAATATAATATTATATGCTGCATTAGGCCTCTTTCTCATGGCTTAAAGCAGGTGTTTAAAGAAAGAGAAAATCCTATTTTTATGATGACTCTTTTTGATAGTGTTTTTTCTGTGACTGCGTATTGGTTAGGTCGTATTGTTGTAGTATTGTTAGCACTCCCAGTCTATGAGTTAGAGGTCCTCAACATTTTTGTTTTTGCTCTATCTAAGTCATTATATAACATTTTGGTTCCATTCTTTCACTATAGTGTCCTATGGCATTGTATCTAAGTGGATGCAAAGAAACACAATTATAGACCAGTATTTTCATGATTTTTTTGGGACAAATCTGCCTAAAATTTTCCTCATTGCACCCTTTATTGCCATACTTTTGCCATTCACTTCTATAGTTAAATCATGTCCGCTTTATTGAGTGCTCTACAGCTCACAATTCTCATTTTTTGTTATATTTTTCTCCATATATATGATGTCACTGAATGGTTCTGTAAGGGACGGTTATAGGTTTATGGAAATTTTCAATTGAAATGTGCTTTTGAATGTTGTTAATATGGACATCATCGAGGTTTTAGTTTAACAGTGGTGTATCCCTTTTCCTAAACATGTATGTGTATCATGATGGCAAAAGGATCATCAATGCCACCTTACTAGGGTCCCTTTTGCCTTGTTGATCTTCAATGTGGAGACAGAGCCCCTACAGGTAATTCAAATGGGCAGATGCAATCCAAATGTCCCAGACAGAGTAAGTAGGGGGAATAGGTTCAAGTAGTTTGCCTTATAAATTGGGTGAATAGGGTCGCCCAGTGCGAGGGGGGAGGGGGAGGCACTAAGTGTCCACCATCCAGGCCATATAATGACTCTGAACTGCTTATATAATCCCATAAGAGGTACAGTATGGTAATTGGTCAGGAACTCATTCTTTGTCTTTACAAGACCCCAGTAACAGAATCAATTTGATTATATTCTCCACACTATGCATATAGCCCCTACACATCGTCACAGTGCTTCACAAAGCTCCAGTAACAGAATCAATTTGATTATATTCTCCACACTATGCATACAGCCCCTGCACATCGTCACAGTGCTTCACAACGCTCCAGTAACAGAATCAATTTGATTATATTCTCCACACTATGCATATAGCCCCTACACATCCTCACAGTGCTTCACAAGGTACCAGTAACAGAATCAATTTGATTATATTCTCTACACAATGCATATAGCCCCTACACATCGTCATAGTGCATTTAAGACAGGGGTAGCTATACTATATAAAATAGGACCGTGCTTTCCGCTATGAACTCCTGAACATCATCATACAGGCATATGGGACTGCTAAGGTGGTTAAGTTGCCTTAAAATATCGTTAAATTCCCTTCATGGCTGCATTCTGGAAGCTAACTTTCTCATAGGTGAAAATAAACATCATCACAATGTTTGCCAGCTTGAGCTACCCTTGAGTTATAGGTCACACTATGGGAAACTCCTATCATTAAGGGAGTTTTTGTATATGATGCCATTTACGCTCCCAGGTCGCCTCCATTTACGCCCACAGGCTGCCATTGCGAACTCGGTAAACAATTCACGCACCAAACTTGTGGTACTTATAGTAGAAATGCATAGAAATAAGTATCAGTCGCTGAACAGGTGGACAGATGCTCAAAACGTTGTGGGAGGAGGCCTTTTGCAGTGTATGCCGGTTGGGGCTTTGACAAAAATTTGTCCCAGTCCAAAATTTTATTTCACTTAATTTCAGTCAAAACGAATTTTCGATAGTGCAAGGTCGATCGGAGGGAAAAACTACCACAGATCCATATACCACAATGCATTGTTGCATTTCTTTTTGCATAATTAAGCAGTATCTTGGTACTTTTCAATATATATAGATATGTTCCATTTCTCCCTTGTAGAATTCATATGCTTGCAAGTATAAACTACTGACACCTAGTGACAAGTTGAATCTGAACAATAGAAATGGGAAACCCCTCCCCTACCTTCCTATAGCATGAATCAAGGTGTTCAATGGAGGCAGCCATTGCTTGATCAGGTGCTTAGACGTTTTAGATCCAAATGCTAGTTACCAGTGCATTATCACTGTTGATAAGCTTTACACATCAATACCTGCAGCCACCCAGGGGACAAGCCCTGTTTGCACTGAATGGAGGTCTTTCCATTTCTCCATTCTCTGGTGTTTGATTGAAAATGTTGACCCATTCTGTGTTTTGATTTGTGTTTTAATCTGTTGTTTTTTTTACGGTACATGTATTGAGTTTAAGGCTATAACAGGTTAGTATGAGTGCTATGGTATGATAGTAATTACTCACTATTCGTCAGCAGTTAATCAATATATGTTAGTAATTAATCACCATTTGTTAGCAATTAGTCGGAACATGTCAGTATTTACTCACAATTTGTCAGCAATTAGTCAATATATGTCAGTACTTAGTCACTATATATCAGAAATTATCAATACATGTCAGTATTTACTCACAATCTGTCAGCAATTAGTCAATATATAATAGAGAAATAGCCATTGATTTAATTGTGCATCCTGCCTTGACTGGTATTTGTCAAAATATGTGGATCAACATGGTAAAAGGTACCCCCACGGACCCCTTCGCAGGTGTACCTTTTACCATGTTGATCCACATAATTTATGTCAGTATCTATGGACTATTTGTCAGCAATTAGTTTATATATGTTAGTTATTACTCACTATTTGTCAGCAATTATTCAATAAATATTAGTAATTACTCACTATTTGTCAGCAATTAGTCAAAATATGTTAGTAATTGCTCACTATTTGTCAGTAATTAGTCAATATACGTCAGTACTTAGTCACTAAATATCAGCAATCATCAATACATGTCAGCATTTACTCACAATCTGTCAGCAATTAGTCAATATAAAAGAGAGAAATAGCCATTCATTCAATTGTGCATCCTGCCTTGACTGGTATTTGTCAAAATATGTGGATCAACATGGTAAAAGGTACCCCCACGCACCCCTTCGCAGGTGTACCTTTTACCATGTTGATCCACATAATTTATGTCAGTATCTATGGACTATTTGTCAGCAATTAGTTTATATATGTTAGTTATTACTCACTATTTGTCAGCAATTATTCAATAAATATTAGTAATTACTCACTATTTGTCAGCAATTAGTCAAAATATGTTAGTAATTGCTCACTATTTGTCAGTAATTAGTCAATATACGTCAGTACTTAGTCACTAAATATCAGCAATTATCAATACATGTCAGCATTTACTCACAATCTGTCAGCAATTAGTCAATATAAAAGAGAGAAATAGCCATTCATTCAATTGTGCATCCTGCCTTGACTGGTATTTGTCAAAATATGTCAGTATCTATGGACTATTTGTCAGCAATTAGTTAATATATGTTAGTAATTACTCACTATGTGTCAGTAATTAGTCTAAATATGTCAGGAATAATGCACAACTTTTCAGCAATTAGTCAATATGTGTCAGTACTTACTCAATACCTGTCAGCAATTTGTCAGAAATTGTCAGTACTTACTCACTATTTTGTCAGCAATTAGTCAATATGTCTCAGTACTTACTCATTATATGTCAGCAATTAGTCAATAATTGTCATTATTTTCTCAGAGTAGTTCTATTTTTCTATATTTTAGCTCTTGTTCTATTGTTCTATAGTTTTAGGTTCATAGTTCTAAATGTGTGAGCAGGCAGGTAGAAAGGGACATTCATGTGGTTTTTAAATCACTTCCTGCTAATAAAACTTTAGCTTATAATAATGGTCATATGTTCTCACAGTTTTGATATATACACATATAGTACCATGGACTGCTATAGAATTGGACTGCTCTATATTATTGAATAAAAAGATTCAGTCATACGTTCTAGCAACTCTGCTATTGTAAGGGCAGAAGAGAGACCCCTCTGGTGCAGAGTATGACGTCACAGGAGACCATATGTAGCCCAGTGTTTACTGCACAGCACTGACCATCTATGAATAGATGGTGCTTACAAGTGTCATTGAACCCCCTTGTCATACTTCCTTTCATTACTAGCAGTATATAGTCCCATTGAGTTACCTTACATCATATTAGACGTTTGTACACTTTACTTTTACAATTACAAACATGTCTTGTAGCTCCCTCCATACTCAAACAATGCAGCACCTGATGCATCTGGTCTCTTGCGATGCCCAACCCACTATCACCGAAATATTTCATTACTGGTCTGTTCAGACTCATTGAGACATATCAAAATTCATTTTATAATTATGTCAAATCAATATCCATGATCTGTTGTTTTCCTTTTTTGCTTGGCACAGGCAATGATAGATTCTTTTACCACTAACATTGACTATGGTTTGCACCATTTCCAAAAGCTCCCTCACTAGTGTTATGTAAATATGGTACAGACTCTAAGTGAGGGACACACTAGCTGTCAGTGTGTTAAAACCCTTAATTCATTATCAACAGTCCTACATCCTCTGGTTAAAACCAAGAGAGAGACACTCACACCTCCACTATCTTAAAACCCTCCATTTAATATCAAGAGTCCTACAGTCAGTTTCAATTCAATTTCAATGGTGGTAATAGGTAAAGGCTCTAAGAGAGGGGCACACTGTCAGTGTCAGAGTGTTAATATATTCCCCTCAACAGTCCAGCATCCAATTATCTGTGGTAAGCGCTACAAGAAATTCCAAGTGAGGGGCATGTATGCAACACCATCAACAGTCTTCCACCAACTCAGGGTAATATAAGTACCAAGTGAGGGACACACAGTATGGCTGTGAACTCACATCTCCCAACTGCCTGAATTTTCAAAGTACCCTCTCCAGGAAAATGAACCTGTCAAAACTACCAGCTGGTATCTCCATTCAACTTGGTCATAATAGTTACAAGGTGGTGCCACTATGTCCATGGAGGCCACTGCTACTAATGGGTGATTGAACTTGATTGCCCTTTTAGTATTATATCATACCTCTAGGTGGCAGCAGCTCTCAGCATGTTTCCCTCGGAAGATCTGGCGGTCGGACAGGGTGTAAGTTTCATAGCCAAATATGCAAATGAGGAGGTAGCTGGTAGTGGGCAAGCACAGGTAATAAAGCTGACACAAGCGCAAATAGCATGTCCAACACCTATCCACTTGCATGTTCCCTGTTTAAGGAGGATATTTCAAATAGAACTTATCTACAAATAAGTCCCCAGAACACAAATGTGGCATAACATACTGCTATGAATCAAAGGTTATGTTGATTAATTAAGGGGTGCGTCCACTGCCGACGGATGGACCATCCGTCGCTTTCATCCGTATCATTTATCATTGATTTCTATGGAGAAAAATACGGATGAAGGGAGACGGATGGTCCATCCATCGCAGTGGAGGCACCCCTTTAGTGGTGTGCCTATGTATTGATGGGGGTTTAATGGGGGTGGTCTATAACAGTTAGCCAGTTACACCTTAATCCTATCAGAAAAAGTGTCCCAGGTCAGAGAGAAATGTAGGTGTTAGCAATCATTTCCCTATCTAAAATGACCCTTTTTAGTAAATGAACTAATTGCAACTTTACATGATCATCAAGATTTAGACCATTCCTGTACTACTGATATGCTGTAATGTGCCCTGCATCCATTAGAGACAGTCCAGGGCATGTGTAAAGTTGAGGTCTTTAGCACTGTGACACATATAGGCGCAAAAGTTAAGTAAAGAGCTGTCCACCCTACTTTGAGTCTAAGCCTCAACGGGTCTCAGTGAAGGAAATCCCGCAGAAAACCGGAAGTCATATACGATTGTGGTCAGAAGTGAATACTGCAGGCACACTGAATGGTCAATAACCATGTTGAAAATAATGCCAATAAATATAAAACCACTACACATGTTGTTGAACATTTGCTGCTTTGGATAAAATACCAGGAGGGCATTTCTCAAAGTGCTTACCCATTTTTTCAAAGGTTAGATTGGAAATAGTGAATCTATATTTTATTCAGTGCAGATTTAGGCAGAATCAGGGTGTTTTTACGCGATAGTCCAGTGCTCAAAATTTTCGTAGTCAATTCATATTTTAAGTCAGCCTATATTATGAAGGAAGGATGTAGCTACAGTTGTTGAAACCAATCCATTCAGTGATTGTAGAAACCTTTTAAAAAGGTTTTTAGGGGGAAAATAATTCCCCCCGAACTATTTTGGTTGTGCATGGAATTTGTCACAGGTGGATGGACACACACACACACTCTCACATTAACTAGACCCGTGCAATCCTGCAGACTTATTATATAGTTCCAATGGGTTTAATACATGCCTTGGACCAGTACATTCTGCCTTTTAGCATGGCAGGTGTCTATTTATCAACTTAAAAGAATCAATGATTTTGTCACAAAGTCAAGCTTACGAGTCTCAGAGAATTGTCACAAAATAATATCACTAAATATCTTCCTATCACCAAGGGGGGCTTACAATTCAAAAAGAAAGAAATTATAACTCAGGATATTTGGAAATGTTGAAGCTGCTACACCCACATACAAGTCTCACTCTGAGCTAGGGAGGAACCTATAAGCTGCATCTGAGATCTGAAATTTAATAGTTTAGTAATGTTTATTATAGCTATTATACTATAGAACATTTACATGTTTAAAGCCCCAAATCAAGTCACAAGCCACTCCGTCAAGTCAGGGTGCATCTTATACTCAGGATAGACTTTATGCACCAGGTATTGCAGTTTTCACGTTAGATTTTTTAAACATGTAACCTGAATCATTCGTGAATCTAAGGCCGAGGGGGCTGGAAAGGGGGACTGATTTCTTTGACTCCTTGATGAATGGGCATAATTATTTAGCTCATCTTAGGGGGGGCAAAATTCTACATGTTTTCAGTAAAAAAGCCTGATTTTTACTATAGTTCATAAGGACATGTTCACACATGATTTTCAGTTCCTCGCGGGGGGGGGGGGAGGTTTGACGCTTGCAGGGAAGGGATAGGGATTTTTTTTGTGTGTGTTTGTGCATTCACATGAAAACCCACCAACCCCCTGTTGTTAAAAGATTATCACTCCCTAATTGTATTTGCCTGATTTAATCAGACAAATGAACTGAATATCATTAAACTAACATTTTTACTTCCCTGCTATTTATATATTAGACAAATACTTATTAAACCCATGTCTGCCTTCATGCAGCATGATGATATTTGGGCATGATGTGTGACACCTAAGATTCATTTATGTTAACATGTAAATACTTGGAACATTTTTTCCCCCTAGTCCTAAAAGACATTTCTCTGACACTCCTGTTGCATTAAACGTAAGATGAAGCGTTGGTCCACTGCGGCATTCCCCATAGTCCAGAATACTAAAGGCTCTATATCCAAATGATTTGGCGATGATGGCACAAAGGTCTTTGATTTCTTGATATGTCTCATCATCCCAGGTTTGTAGTATATTGACAGTGCCTGCTCCTTCAGTTCCTCTCATAGATTGAATCATCGGGATGGAATTCTCCTGCACGAAGCATCCCAAACCAGCATAATGTGGAACAACTAAGAGAAAGAAAAGAATATTCAAATAATAAAACTGTAATATGAATACATTGCGTGCGTATAAATGAATAAACAGATGAAGGAAAAATGTGTCGTTATATACATCTCACTTGGCAAAATGCATTTTATCAATGTTTGGGTTCGTTTGTAAAAGTTTTTGGCAAAGAAACTTCTGTAAAATGATTTCTTTCATATGTGGGTTTCCTATCACTAAAACAACTTACATTTAGTATAAACACTGATGGACGATGCTGGTTGATATGACTTGGTCTGGATTGGTGCAAACTTCCTCAGAGTACAACGTTTGTTTTCTTGGTCCACTGTAAATGCTGTACAGCGCCAAGTTAGCATACAGCGTTCAGCACATTCAGACAGGTCAGCAATCTGGTGTGTCTCCAGGGTCGTGTCTGATACAAACTTATCAGTGTAACCAGGTCCTAGAGACACCACCTTGAACCAGTCGTCATGTTTCAAAATGCTGGTTTCGGCACATGATGCAAAGACCTGACAGAGGATGATCAGGATGGAGAACAAAGCACTCATACTGCCTCTGTAAACTGTAGGCTTGAAGCTTATGTAAGCTATATCAGTGAATAGATCTAGCAGTGGTATCTAGATGTTGGCTCTGTCAGCAAATGCTTTTAGATGTATCAACTGCAGGCTCTTATGATGGTATATCCTATAGGTATATCCAACCTTAAGCATCTAAACCTTCTCTTTCATTAATAGCCTTGCCTAGGTCCACAGGTAGTTATGTTTTTGGAAACTGCCTTATAGAATCAGCCAAAGTTAGTGGTTCACCTAATGAGTGAGGATTTTAAACTATAGGGCAGTATTAAAGTGGCCAAAATATGACTAAGTGTACAAGACCTAGGCCTGTTGCTTCTCATCTGACAGGTAAAGTTCATTGAATTATGTGTAACAAGTACAAAACTGTCAGCTTAAACTAGTGATACTTGAAAGTTGCTATCTTGCTCCGAGAGACTTCTCCATAGGCTCCACTACAAATGAGACTTCTCACTGAAAGACTTCTCTCTTTATTCTAATATAACCACACTCCGTAAAGCATCTGATTTTGAAACAGTTTGCTTCTAGTCATCCATCAATACAAATAGTGCGGGAGAAGACCCTGCGCTATATGTCACAGAACATGAACTCGAACAATATTTCAGAGCCAAAGCAGCTGGCAAGTCTAGTGTCTGTGTATATTACCCACTATGGTCATGTACCAAGGATCTTAACATACCATATCTGCCCTCCTCGCACATACCCTAATCCCCCATGTCCGAGCCTGGCTTAAAGGCAAGGGTCAACCCAAGAATCAATGCAATTTATGCGTACTCAGCCTCCAGTTCCCAACTGAACCATTCCTTTTATCACTGATATGATGTATTAAATATGATCTGGGATTGGGGATAATTTTTTTTAATGAAGTATCTGAGCATAAACTTGTGATTGTCACTTCAAGATGAAACAGGGTGGTTCGTTGCAAACAATCTCATGCAGAGGGCTAGGGGTCTGGCAGTAGATTAACCTAAAGATGGCCACATACCTTGAGACGTCCACTCCCACATAAGGGAGTGATCATTTTTTAACAACAGGGGGGGGGGGGCTGGTGGGTTAGTGTGCAGACACGCGAAAAAAATCTCGACCCCCCCCTCTTGAGGGGGTAAAATCTTTTCGACCCCCCTTCATAAGGGACAAAAATCGCGCGCGAACGTCCCCTTTTAGCCTATAGTAACGCACCGGGTTTTCCACTGAAAACAGGTGAAATTATTTTGACCCCCCCCCCATCAGAGGTATTGAAAAAATTCTGACCCCCCCAGTCAAGGGGTTGAAAAAATTCTGACCCCCCCTCAAACCCACCGGCCCCCCCTGTTGTTAAAAAATGATCACTCCCTAACATTGGTTTTGCCACTGAATCAACATTCCACGTACTAGCAGCCTAGAATCATGTGTTGTTTCAGATTGTGCCTTTAGAGTAGCACAGTGCTTTAAGGCATTGTGCCAATTTATCAGCAGGCAGAATGCAACCCTAGCAAATAACAATAACTCTCCATGGCTGGAGCTATTATTCCTCCCAAGGTTAGATATCATTCATGAATGTAGCACACTGACCTTCCCAAAGTCTAATAACCTCTTATCATTTTATCATGGGCATTTGTCTGATTTCCTGACTTAAGAAGTGAATGATATACAAAAGATTCCGAGATTTGCCCCCGAAAACAATCACAATAAAATAAAAACAAAATGTACTGTCATCTTAAGCTTGCCATGTTGCTAGGCATCAACCCAACATTGGTAGACTAAATAGCAGTGACGACATTATGTGTTTCGGTACACATGTTACAAAAGTGTGAATTATTATTCAAATCACTACAAGATCAGAACTGTGCACACAATATACTTACTGCTGTTGAATAGTGCCATGACTACATTGTTTGCTCTTTCCTGTTGCGGATAAGAGTTATTGAAAGCCATAGTTTGGATAAGCGGCAAGCAATATTCAGACATTGTTTGTAAGAAACAGGACGTTTTTCATGTACACTGTAAAAAAGATACTGTTTAATTTGACAGGTCTCCTTGTAAACTGAACAGTGAACCACCGTAATCATATTGCAGTGAAGTAGTGTAGTTTCTACAATGAAGCCCCAGAGGGCAGTGTGGTGGTACAAGAAACCCCCAAGGAATTTCGGTGAAAAAAATCTGGCAACTTGAGGACAAGGATTTCACCGTTATTTCAACAATATTTTTTACAGTGATATCTATGCTTTATGGTGGTAGGTAGTGGCAGGTTGGCCTGATCAAAGATAGTAGAAAAGGTTCCCATTTCTTACAAACAAGTCCTTTTTCTTACATGTCCCCCCCCCCCTTTTTTTTTTTTTTTTTTTTTTTTTACAAAAGATCTCATGTATCAGAAAATGTCCTATTTACAATGCATCAATCACACAATGGAAAACACCAGATAAGATAGATGAATACAGCACCAATCTGAGTAAAACATGGATACAATAATAAGGACTAATTTATGGCTAAACCCTAAAAGTATGGATTTGTTTACCGTAACTACCTGTCTGTGGGGTAGGCATTCAAAGATATAGAAAAAAAAATTGTAAAGCTAGGTAATTGCTCTGATAGTCCAATAAATAGGCAAAGGAGAGGGAGAACAATGCTCCCATTATCTTCCAAGGCCCTGACAATGTGGCAATAGGTTCAATCTTGAATGTCTATCATCATTAGATGCCAAGTTAAGGCTAGGCAAAAATAAGGAACTTCGGTAATGGCTACCTTTATTTATTTTATCAGGCCTATTTCAGAGAAGGATGATAAATTTATGGGCATGGCATCCACCTGAAAGTCGATCAGTATGGACTATCAGTACGGAAGTCTTTTGATATTGTGCCTTCCTACTGGGGCGGGGGGGGGGGGGTCTACATAACAAAACTTCTAAATATATGACATGATAACATTGGACAATTTACAAGTATTTAAATCATCTTCTGTCAAATTGATTAGGGAGTGAACAAATTAATGTACAAGTAGGCCTTTTGATTACAAAAGACGGCATATTGTTGATTGGAATGCAAACATACGTCGGTTCTTATTGATGCATTTGTGGAGGGGAGGGGGACCGACCAGCTTTACATAACTAAAGTTAATACCTAAGGATTTGGCGCAGCCTCCAAAGGGAAAGTTAATTGATGAACCAGCAGGAAGTCACTAGAGGTAGCAGACAGTCTGTAACATTCACAGAGGTGCTGTGGTCAGCTTTATCACCTCCAGATCATAAATGACCACTCATCAACTACAGAAATGCTCTTTTTAAAATCCTTGTTTGGTAAATTCGGTGGGTGATTCTATTGTGGTGTGGTCAGATGGTATCTGATTCTAAGGGAGTGGTCATTATTTATCATTAGGGGGGGTGGTGGGTTTGAGGCGGGCGTAAAATTTTCAGACCCCTCCCGAGTGGGGGGGCTAAAAATGTTTTGACCCCTCTCGCGGGGGGGGGGGGCTAAAAAAATTCACCCTGTTTTTAGCAAAAAAGCCAGCGCATTACTAAAGATCAAAGAGGGGCGCGAAAACTCTCCGCGCCTCCAGTGTGGGGGAGGCACAAAAAATTCTGAATGCCGTCGAGTGGGGGCCTAAAAAATCTCCGCGCATCTGTGTGAAATCCCACCACCCCCGCCCCCTGTTGATAAATAATGACCACTCCCTAATGGGGTACCAACTGTCAAGGGGGATGAAAACCTGCCAGCATGTGGCGGCGTATTAACTTTAGGGAGGGGGGGTTGCTCATTTTGTTACAAAGTGTTACAAGGGGACACTTGGGTCAAAAGGTGGTTGAATCTGTATTAAACAATATTTGAACGCTCCCATATATGGAACAGGATAATTGTACATAATTATTGGGCCTAGCTCTATCGATTGGGTGTATCTGTCATGCGCAAAATGAAAAGTGGCACAATTTCTGAATTGTCCCTAATTCATTTTGCGCAATTCTGGAATTGCCCCTCTTTCATTGTATTGTGCAGTGGATATACATGATTTCTTCATTGTGCAAAGCCTTACATGAGGGTCATAACTAAAATATATGGATATAGTGGGGGCTGTTAAGGATTCCAAGTGAACCTGCTGGACAATTCTCTGAAATTTGGCATACAGGCTCATTTTTATACCCTCTATCAATCTAGATGGGGAGCCATCACGAATATTCATCTGAACCCCCCAAAATCGAAGGTGGCCACCATTTGGATATATATATTCAATATAATTCTCTAAAATCCTTATTTATCAATAGAAGTGGTCATGCAATATCTCAAAATGATGGTATTGACTCCCTCTTTAAAGATAGTGGGAAGCCATTGAAATGAGTTTTTGTCCAAAGCCCCTGAAAATCCCAGATGGCTGTCAATTAGATATCGATTTACTCTAAAATCCTTATTTATCATCACAACTAGTCATGTAGTACCTCAAAATGAAGGTATATTGATCTCCTCTATAAATCTAGAGGGAGAGTCATTATAAACTTTTATCTGAACCTTACAAATTCAAGATGCCCACCAAATCAGCATAGAGAGATTTTCAATTTCATATGCTAAAATCCTTATTCAAGGGCAGAAAAGATCATGTAATACCTTAAAATGGAGATATTAAACTCCTCTGTCCATATAGAAGGGGAGCTAATGTAAATATTCATAGTATTATTATTATTATTAAATCCAAGATGGCTGCCAAATAGGCATATATGTACTTTCACCATTTTACTTTAAGATTTGTCATTCATCAACACAGCTCTCCATGGAATGATGGTCTAAATGAGTTGACAACACTGTCCAACATGATGCACTGTCTTTCGTCTCATATTCAATATATATTGTAACATGTACATTGTGTCGAGCTACCTATGGTTTTATTTGTGACATCTTTTGATGAACTTACTGTAAATCTGATTAACTGTTTCCCTGACTGATTTATTTAACATCTAAGGTGCTATCCCCATGCATATGGGACCTGTCAGAGAGATGATAGCAACTATTTTCCATACTGGTGTCTTTGGATTGGCTCATTGCATAGACAAGATGGGCATGCTAAAGCTATTCATCTATCTTTAGAGGTATTGCTTTACTATCTTTGAGCTGCTTCAGAATTACCGTAAAACCCCGGTCATAAGCCAGCCCCGGTCATAAGCCAGCCCCGGTCATAAGCCGGCCCCGGTCATAAGCCGGGGGGTGAGTTCAGGGAAATCCCATAAGCCGGTTTTGGGGTCAAATTTTTACCATTTTCTCTTTATTCTATAGTAAAAAAAAACAAGTCATAAGCCGGGGGTAGACTTTGGGAGATATTGAGACAAAAATAGAAAAAAGAATCCGGCTTATGACCGGGGTTTTACGGTGCCCATGGTATCATATATCATGAATAGACCTTTTATAATTCTTGTTATACTTGTAAGTTAAAAAAGAAGTCTGGATACTTGATACTTTCCCTAGAATTCAGTGCCTGTACTATTTGTATAGAATTTGATCCATTATGTAACTGTGTAAATTAAAAAAAAAAGCATTGATTGGCATTAAAATGTGGTGAAAACATATCTTATAAATGTGTGAATGAATGGTGATGGCTTTCAGGTCCATGTAGATCCAAAATAGGAGTCAGCCCTATGGTATGTTTCCATCATAGCCTCATCTAACCCCTTGCCCTATGTTGATGAACACTGATTAAAGTCTACATCAGTGAGGAAGTGACTAAAACCCTTATTTTTGATATGCTGGTAAAACCTAAGCACATTATGGGGGGCCGTGCTTTGCTTTATGGTTGTCTGGCTATACAGAACGACCCCCCATTTTATGCATAGGGGGCTTTGGCCAAAAGATTAAGAAAAAATTGGCGTTTGATAATGGATCAATTATGGGGAATTCAGTTAATCTGAGAATAGTGGGAGAAAGTTAAACATTTTGGGACGTACAGTTTACCCAGATTGTTGAAATTTGTTAGGAAAGTTGTAGAAAAACAGAGGTTTGTAAGAGCTGTCCAAATTCCCTATACATTTCTATAGTAAATCGACTTTTTTGCTACTGTAGGTTGGAAGTTGATTTTCTAATAAATTCGCATAATTACGATGGTTCACTTTTCAGTTTTACAAGAATCCCCAGTAGATTCAACAGTTATTTTTTACAGTGTACATACTTAATGTATTCATAGATCTATGTGCACCTTTTGTAGATTCAAAGACATGCACACTTAATGCATCATGACCATTTCCCATCGCAATGCATGCACTCAGTAACTTTCATATACCCATTGTTAAGTATATCCTTACCATCGTCATTCCTAGCAGTGGCTGGAATCCAATGCAGTGGTGACCCTTAGGGTGAGAGAATGGAACTAAATCAATAAACCAGAGTGAGGCTGACTTCCTGGATGAATCAGCAACAACAAAGAAACCTCTGAAGGATGAAATCCATTTTGAGAAGTTTATAAAAACTTAATTAATCCTCCATCAAAGATGGCAGCTTCCACCCTGACATCCATAACATCTTTTTTTTGCATATTTGCACTAACATTGAAATCACGTCTTTGACTGATATCATGATTATGTGAACTTTTCTAAGTCAAAAATATTGAAGTTTAGATTACATGATTTTCATGGTAAGGGGTTACATAAAATATATGTGAATCTTACAACATTAAAATTACATCCTAATCCGATGTAAAAAACAATGAAATAATGATGTAGATGTGATTTACTACGAGTTTTGATAGCTGGGTGTTTGCTGGTAAAAACGAACATATCTTTTTTTCATGTGGAATGCTAGGAATTTGCTGGTGAATATAAAAATCTATTTTTATGTGTGATATTACTGGTACATATTCTATTGATACATTTTATTTCATTTGTGGGTTAGAACTTATCCCTGTGTTCCATGCCCCAGATTTTGGTTACGGAGGTGCCGACCAGGAGACTGTCTGATCAAAACAACCCCCTCTCTTCCCGCCCCCCCCCCACTATTCACAGTGAAATTTCCCCGAGATTTGTGAAAATATGTACAGCATCCGAATTTTATATACTTTAACAGTCCAAAAGCATCATCATTTGGATAAGACAGCATACTGTGGTGGCTGCAGGGTTGAATTGTAGAATGCGGATTATGAAGTGCGGAGCGAGGAGTGCAGAGCGCAGAGTGATATGCGGAGGTTGCCAGAGGGCGCCTCAATGCCAGAGCCAATATAAAGTAACTGACAACTCTGTTTCGGTCAGTTGTGTCTAAGTGACGATCAGATGCAGATGTATTTAGAGATGCATTCATGACTCTGCAGACGCCACACAACTCTAGGAACGATGTTGGATTGTATTAGTTCTGATAGGATTTGAGCCCAAAAAGGGACGCCTCGGTCCTTGTGGGTTATTGAGAGATTCATGTCAATACACAGGGTTAAACTTTACATCCATGACTTGTGTCTTTATTCCCATACATATAGGTATGACCATTTCCATTACAATACAATCAATGGATCAATCACCTGGTAGTTTTGTTTTTTTTTTGATGTCGTTTATTGGGTTTAATACAATTACATAGTAAATGCATCAAAGAATACCTGATACCCACGCATTGTGGTTGTTAGATCAGGCCCCCTACATTTTACTTGTTGGCACTAATTAGTGCATAGGGTGTTCAACATAAAAGTACAAGATAAGAAAAGAGTAATAATCACATTATAGTGTCAGTGTACTGACCAAAACCTCAATTAGAAATGTTTAGCAACAAAGGTAATGAGATGAGATGAGGTGATGTTAGATTATTATTAGTCAGGCAATATAATGCTATCACATAAAACAGTCCGGGTAATCTTTCTTAATTTCCTTTTTAAACAATACCAGCGTATCAATATGAGTGTACCTTGGCTTTAATTGGTTCCAGCGACAACACGCTCTATGATAGGCACTTTTTAAGTATATAGGTTTTAAGCAATGAGGTACTTTTAGTCGTTTACCAATATGGAATCTGGTAGGTAAGTTTCTCTCATCAATAAGAGTGGGATTCATCGCTAACATATAAGCATAAAACAATAGATGTTCATCCCTTCTCCTGGCTAATTTGTAACACCCACTTGACTCCCTTATTTGTATTGTTGTCATAGTTGGATGCTCTTCAAGCTTAACTTTATAAACAATTCTTAGTGCCCGATTTTGTAATAATTGTAATTCCAAAGTTTCACCTCTATAGTCTCTATCCCATATATAATCGCAATAGTCAAAGGTTGGTAGAATCATGCTCTTGTATACATCTAGTGCTGATGGTATATCTAAGAATTTTCTAATTCTAGCCATTTGATAAATTTTGTTTTTAATATTACGTATACATGCTGTCCTATGGGCTGTGAACGTCAATTCAGGGTCGAGGGTAACACCTAAATAAGGGAAACTATACACTCTTTCTAAATCTGAACCATTAAGTTCAAAACGTTCATTATTAACATGAGTGTCATTAAACAACATCCATTTGGTTTTACTGGTATTTATAGTAAGTGAATTATTTATGCACCATCCACTTATATTAATAATGGCTTGTCTCATAGCATCTGGCGTGTCAGTCATTATAACTGCATCGTCCGCATACAGGGTACAAACAAAATTTCCACATTTTGGCAATGAGTTGATGTATATAGAGAACAAGACAGGACCTAAGACAGATCCTTGCGGGACGCCATATGTTATTGGTTTATAGGAGGAGACAATGTCATTTGCTATAGTACGCTGTTGTCTTTGACTCAGGTAATTTTTGAAGAATTTACATGTTTTTTCATTTAATCCTAACGCATCTAATTTTCTGAATAATTTGGTATGTGACACTGTGTCGAAAGCTTTTTTATAGTCCAAGTATAAGCAATAAGCAGGCTTATTATTTTTGATGTTTTTTATGATCATATAAAGATGTTCAGTTATGGCTGTCTGAGTCGAGTGTCCCCCCCTATAACCATGTTGTGACGGACATAATAGATCACAATCTTTCATATATTTCTGTAACCTATTGCAAACAATTTTTTCTAATAATTTACCAGGTGTTTGTAATAAGCTAATGGGTCGTAGGTCATTAACATTAAAAGAATTAGCTTTTTTTGGAAGGGGTACGACTGTACCAGCTTTCCATTTTGTAGGAAAAACCGATTGACGTAGACAGTTATTATACAGTACTAGAAATACATCAGCAATTGCAAAAAAAGCATCTTTCAATACAAAATTCTTACAATGCTCTATGGCAGAGGGTTTTTTAACATTAATTGACTTTATTAGCTTAATAAGGTCCATGTAAGAAATATCATCAAGCAAATTCTTATTTACAACAGGAGTGCCATAGGCAGGTCTCTCAGATCCATCACCTGTGGCTGTTGGGAGGGCATTGGCTAGCTTTGCGCCAACATCAATAAAAAAGGTATTTATATAGTCAGCACATTGGTCTGGGGGGATGATAACATCTGTTGTACTATTTCTTAGTTTAATTAAAGAATTACTCGTTTTATGGGGTAGTAACATCTGAATTGCTCGCCAGAACTTGGATGGGTCAGATTTCCTAAACTCTAAAAGACCTTTGATTTCATTCTTTTGGCTTATAAATAATTCTCTTTTAACCATTTGTTTATACAGCATAGCAATATCCCAGTCATTTACATCATTTGTACGCCTTGCTTTTGAATATAGTCTATCTCTGATCCGCATTAATTCAATGATAGGTTGTGTTAACCAGGGGGGAGTATATTCTGGTATAGTGATACGTTTTACAGGGCACATAGTATCTAGTGTGGACAGAATTATAGTTATTACCTTTTCCCACATAACATTAGGATCATGTATCAATATTATATCTGCCCAATTTATACGAGTCAGCATGTTTTTGAAATTCAGATAATCATAGCGTCTATATGACCTAGCCATTACAACTTTCTTTTTAATTTTGCCTTTATCACATCTTATAATCATGTGTATAGGAGTGTGGTCAGAAATATGTACATCAGTTAGGCCTGAACTTGCTACATTATGAACATTAGTATATATGTGATCTAATAATGTACCAGATCTGGGTCTTGTAACTTCATTGATAAGTTGAAATAGTTTGTTTCCTGTACAGAAATCATCTACACCAGAATCATCAACGTCTTTTTTACATAACAAGTTCACATTAAAATCGCCCATTATAATGAGCTTCCTATTTTTAGTGACATTTTTTAGCAAAGAGGTAAGTTTAACAAAGATACTTGCTTTATCTAAACTGTCTGGCGGACGGTAGCATACAAAGATTTTATATTTTGTTACATTTACAGTAACATCTACACATAAAATTTCATAATCATTCTCTATAAAAGAACACTGAAGGTCTGGGACAGCTATATAATTATCTTTAAGGTATAACATTAAGCCACCAGCCTTTTTGTCCCTAATTGGAAATCTGTCCAGTCTGACGTACTGAAAGCCAGGAATATACATGTTGGCATCTAGAATAGATGGTCTTAACCATGATTCTACAATAGCAGTGATATCTGCATGAGCAATGAGCCTAAATACATCTGTCCTTTTACTATATATGGATCTGGTATTGGTACAAAAGACCTTTAGGCCTTTTTTGGAATCAATATCATGTAATATTACCATTTTTTACCATACCGAACATATATGTAATATTATGAGGTGATAATGAAATGATACCTAGTATGAAAAATGACCGCTGTAAAACATCCAGTACATGTGGCATGACGATATGGAGTGGGACAGCGCGCCCATGTTTTATAATAAAAGCATTCTTTTACATTGTATAGGGAACAGTTTAAAGTTTTGACATGGTTAAGATCTAGTTGATAGTCTATTATGTAGTAGTGGCTTGGGAAAGGCAGTCAGCTGATTTCAGTACACATAGGTCCGTGTTACTGGGTCAGACCAAAATTGATTATTTTGAAATGCCAGGCTATTCTTAGGCGCGTCGTGACACCCCCGGTCGCTGTAGACTTAATATAGATACACAGTTATTTTTGGACACCATAGAAGATAGTGTTTAACCTTCTGCTGTTACAATGTCATTTGGCGTGACACAATATATATACATTTGTTATAGTTATTTAAGATATGCAGTGGGCGATGTACGAAGCCCCGTTATCGGATTTAGTAATGATCAAGGCACACTCTCAGTAGTGTAACAATGTCAATAATATATAAAGCATTACACCTTAGGGGGACAATTGACTGCCCAACTGTATAACATGCAAATATATACAATTTATTTTTTCTTAGGACTTAATCTACTCATCATTCTTTGCAGAGTGGTGGATTCTTGGCTTTTTGTCACCTGTTGGGGGGATTTCTTTTGTCCCTGTAGACGAGCACTAGCTCTTTTATGACCAACCGACATGATAGGAGTATTCATAGATTGTGTTGTGGTAGTAGCATATTGTTCCTTGGGTGGAGGAGAGGCATGTGCTTGTTGTAGGTGTTCCATGGTAATAACCTGCTTTGTTGTGACTGGTAGTGTTGGTGTCGTAGGTATAGTTGGTGCATCTATGGCAGTAGTGACTGGTATTGTTGCTGTTGTTGTTGTTGTAGTCATAGCGTGATCTTGATTTGCTGTTGTGGGTGTAGTCGCCACGGTACTTGTTACCATTTCATTTGCTGCTTGAGCAGGAGCAGGAGGATGAGTGTCTGGAGTCCTTGGGGCTGGAGCAGCTGGGACTGGAGTAGCTGGGACTGGAGCAGCTTGGGGTGGGTCAGCTGGTACTTGGCCAGCTGGAACTGGGCTGGTTGGAACATGTTCAGGGTATCTCTCTCGTAATACTCGTCGTGCTTCCATTAAGACAATACCGCCCTTATTTAGACCTTTATAGGATCCATCCTTAACCACTCTGGCATTTACTGATGCCCCTGTCCCCCAGTGATATGATCCAACGCATTCTAATAACTTTCTTGTCCCTGTGCCAAGTAGCATCTTCAGGAGGGGAATATTCTGCTCATACTTCAAGATATTTAATGCAAGAAGCTCACTCTCATCAATTGCCTTCCATCCATCACAATCAAATTTAGACAATCGCTTAGCATCAATTGCTGCATCACAGTCTAATATACGTTAGTATTAGCTACAATTGCTGTTTGTTTCAATTATACCCCTGTATAGCCAAACCACCAATCAGCCTTTAGTGTTTTTGTAAGGTATGGTGACTTTGTCCTAGTGACAGCCTTAGGGATTGGTTACTATTCATTAACAGGTGTTGGTGAGTTTTCAGGTGGACACTTGGTGGACACAAGTTTTTATGCCCCCTACGATTTCAGTCAAAATTTTTTGCACCCCACCCCACACCAGATGCGCGGAAATGTTTGGATCCCTCCTTAATCTGAACAAGAAGTGCATGGGCTAAATGATTTTAGCCCTCTCCCTCAGGAAGGACTTGAAATCTCCCCCCCCCTTCAACGCACTCCCTTACGCATAGCCATGTTCTATTCTTATCATTGGGCCTACATTAAATGTTAACTTTTATGCTACGATAACATTGATGCCCACTACAGTCAACTCCTGATGTACATCCCCATACTGCAAACATGGGACATCTTTTGAAAACAAACAATAGTTGACTGAGAGTTATCTCACCAGTGGAGCAGAGTGAGGTAAACCTCAGTTAGATGGAATCCTTGTCAAACCTTGTTTTTTCATTCCAAGAAGTCTTAGTCATAAATGTTAAAAAATCTTTGTTCCATGTTCCAAGAGCATTTGGCATGCTGTTACTGCCTATGAGATGCAGGGGGGTTATCTCATATGGTGTGTATCTATGGTTAATCCTATGTAATATCTGTATTCCAAATTCCCAATATTAAATGAAAGTCACATACATGGCCCTATCCATGCCAAGAGCACCAAGCTTCTGCAGTATTATGTATTATGATGACCCTCTTGCACCCGATACTGTGTATAAAATGCCAATCTAACTGACCACTGAATATGTACAGTGGAGGTAAAATGCACAAATTGTTTTTCTTATATCATGCTACTGGTGTTGTGTGCTAGAGGGTTTATATCAGGCATATGCATATACAGCTTTAGGCAAGTAGCCATATAGTCCCAAAGGCAGTCACATAAGAGGGAGGTGACTGTACCCCACACCAACCAAAAGGTTAGCAACCTGTTTAACCAGTATGAATTTATAGACCTTACTGAGACACCTTTGTACTTGCCACCTGGCTGTTACCACAACCCAACCCAAGGTCTTCACACAAGAACATGAAGTTAGCCTAAACCAAAGGGTTTCTACTCATTTAGGTGAGTATTGTGATGGACATATATATGCAGGTTACACACATTCCCAGATTGATAACAACATAGACAACAGATATGGAAATGTCTCTGTGAGAGTGTATGGGTATGGTATGGGTTCTGCTTATTGAACATGTGTTCACATGTGCTCTACATTTCTCACCTCTACCTGTCTCCTCTCACCCCTCCCTGGCCCCAATTTGCCCCCTCTCTCAGTCCTCTCTGCCCCCTCTCTGTCTCTGCTCATACCCCTCCCTGTCCCTATATGTCCTCTCTCTCTCACCCCTCCATGTCCCCTATATGTCCCCTCTCTCACCCTCCCTGTGCCCTCTCTGTTTCCTCTCTCACCCTCCCTACCCCCTCTCTGTCCCCTTGCTCACATATCCCTGATTGCTCTTTCATCCTAGTCTCGGACTGGCCCATACTCACACTCTGGGGTAAAACTTATCCCAGTTAGCACAATTTATGTAACATCATTCTCATTTGGAAACCCATCAGTTTGATGTAAAAAAGAGAAAAGATCAATAATGCAAGCAGGGTTGGGAATGCTGTAATGCAATCAAGAAGCTTCAATAGATAGGAGGTGAAACTCAGAGCTTTACCTATGAAAACAGTGTAACAGACCCCCCCCCCCCTCTACCCCCCCCCTTCAAAGTAGGCTCCCTTTTGTGTTCAGTATTGAGTCCTATGTAGGATAAGGGGGTTTATAGAGATGTCAGGAATCTTTATCAGAATGAGATCAAATGGAAACAAGGGGCCACCTATACCAAAAACTCCTGCTGAATCCAAAATTTGTGATCTTGATTCTCAAAATTTGACCAAAAGTACCTAGAAATGAGGTTTGATGATGAGAATATTTTAAAAATGTACAAAAGTTATATTGAAAATGATTTGAAACTTTTATAGATGCAACATGCTAATCAAAGTCAATACCTCAATCTACAAATCCCAATGTCTGCCTATCTCAACCTGACAAGTACTCTACCTGTGTATGGCTCTGCCTCTCCAACATACTGCCTATCCCTTAGTCTACCTATCACTCATACTACATGTACCTATCCCTTGAAACATCTAGAGTTTAATTAGGTTTTCCCTCAAATGGCTTAAAGGATTAAAGTTTACCCCTCACCTTTGTACCTAATTTTCTCTGTACATTCTTACCATCAGTCTACCTATCCTCAATCTGCCTATCATTCACTTTACCTATCCCTCATGGTGACTATCCCCCAACTCTTCACATCCCTCATGTTTGACTGACACATCTGTGATATTACCTAGCACCAATGTACCTTTTGAATATGCTCACTTCACAAGGTACTCTCTATGCCTATCTCTTAAACTGTTTATTACACATGCTACCTATCCTCCTTGCTACCCATCCTCTTCAATACCTATCCCTCATGTTCAGCTGGGATAGCTCACAACCAACCTTCATTTTGATCTCTTAGTCAACCTCTCCCCTAAGGAACAAATTTAACATTCTACCTCACGCATACATCTACCTATCACTCATGCTATATATCATTCAGGCTACCTATCCTTCAGGCTACCTATCCTTCATGGTATAGAGCCCTCAGTTTATTACCTTAAAAAATGTTTTGTTGTCAAGTGGGATAGCATGAATGATGTGCAGCATGGAGGATAGGAAGAGGGGAATAAACAACAGACATGTAGGATAGGAAGTTAGCTAGTCTAATGATAGCCATGGTGAGGCATTTAAGAAAAGCATGATAATTCAATGGGCTGAGGGATATGTAAGGTAAACATGAGTGATATGCAGACTTGAGGATAGGTACAATGAGCGATAGGTATATTTCACAAGGCATAGACTATAAGAGCTATTATAAAGGTAGAAAGAATAGAATACAAGGTGAGAGATACATAGATAGCTGGTTAGGTAGACTAAAGGCTATATACCATGAAGGATAGGCACCCTGAAGGATAGGTAACCTCAAGAATATATAACATGAGTGATCAGTAGATGGTCGAAAATCATAGAAGGTTTGCATATGACGAATTTGGAGGTATTCCAGCCCCTACTCTTTGAATTTTAGTTTCCCCCTCTATTTTTTGGCTCAAAGTGTCAGGCTGGATGAGATCTTTGTGTTACATATGGGTTTTGATGGTCCCATATGAATATTTTGGGCTCCATGGGGGTAAAATGGGCCCAAAATTGTCTGGGCGAAATTGTGTCTGGGCGAATGACATTTAGGGGCCTAAGTTACAAGCCATGTTGGGGGCTTCATTTCCTACAGAAACAATCATTATACCTCCATGAAAATCTCAGGTCCAGACTACTTTGACCTGTAGATTAAGAAGATCACATTATCATTCATGTCAGATGTGTCCTTGCTATCATAAAAGAAGCATACTTATAAGAATTATTTTTCATGATTCTGGGCACATGTCTGGGCGAATGACATGTGAGGCCCCATATGCACACTTTCTATGATTTGTGACCAGATGTATGCTTGAGGTAGGCTGTTGGATTTGTTCTTTAGGGGATAGGTTGACTAAGAGATCATAATAAAGGTTGGATGTGAGCTATCCCAGCTGATCAAGCTGTGATAGGTAGGAAAGCTATAAAGTGAGCTTGAGGGATAGGTATTGAAGAGGATGGGTAGCAAGGAGGATAGATAATAAACAGTTTAAGAGATAGGCACAGAGGGTACCTTGTAAGGTGAGCATATTCAAAATATATATTGGTGCTAGGTAATATCACAGATGTGCCAGTCAAATATGAGGGATGTGCAGAGTTGGGGGATAGTCACCATGAGGGAGAGGTAAAGTGAATGATAGGCAGATTGAGGATAGGTAGACTAATGGTAACAATGTACAGAGAAAATTAGGTACAAAGGTTAGGGGTAAACTTTAATCCTTTAAGCCATTGAAGGGAAAACCTAATTAAACTCTAGATGTTTCAAGGGATAGGTAGTATGAGTGATAGGCAGACTAAGGGATAGGCAGTATGTTGGAGAGGAAGAGCCATATGCAGGCAGAGTACTTGTCAGGTTGGGATAGGCAAACATTGGGATATGTAGATTGAGGTACTGACTTTGATTAGCATGTTGCATCTATAAAAAGTTCAAATCATTTTCAATATAACTTTTGTACATTTTTCAAATATTCTCATAATCAAACCTCATTTCTAGGTACCTTTGGCCAAATTTTGAGAATCAATACCACAAATTTTGGATTCAGCAGGAGTTTTTGGTATAGATGGCCCCTTGTTTCCATTTGATATCACTCTGATAAAGATTCCTGACATCTCCATAAACCCCTTATTTTACATAGGACTCAGTACTGAACACAAAAGGTAGCCTACTTTTAAGGGGGGGTAGAGGGGGGGTGGCTTGCACTATAGGACTCTATAGAGTAACATATCCTAGGGAACCTATACTATTCTTGATGCAATCCTTGGGACTAGGGAGATTTTGTGTTGTCCAAGCTGACTCCTCAAAGCATAAGGTACACTTACTAAGGTCATAGGTCTCCATTTGAAATAAGCTTCTGCGGAGTTTTATTTCTGCCCGATTGTTGATCAAACAGACCTGGACTGGGGTGGTGCCTACCAATGACCCTGTAGTCATAGTTGTATACAGGTAAAAGACCTAAATCCCAGAAACTATCTTTTTCTACACACTCTTGCGCTTACTACTAATGATGATGCACATGGCTAATTTTGGCCTATATCAAGTGTTATTGATCCAAGAAACCACCTATGCCATTTTGACATTGAGTATAGCGTACTGCATAATTGATTAAAAGAGAGACTGAGTGTTTGATGACTTAGTGAACAAAAGGTGTCCCATCACAAGACTGTATACTCATGGGGGTCACTCAGTAGTCCAAACCTACATGATCCCCATAAGTGTGTAGGTGGGGGGTATAGGGTATGTTGACCATAAATAGATAGCCAAGTAGAACTATGTGACAGGCTAATTGGCCACACGTAGTGACCCAAGGCCACCATTTGCTATGTATAGACCTTGATTACAGAGGTGAGGGGTGACTTTGGCAAAGTCACCCCTCACCTCCGTAATCAAGGTCTACTCTATGGGAAATAGAGCTGGCAGAGGGCAGCACCGCTCCTTTACTGTCTCACCCTTCTGTCTCAAACTGGTAACCAGAACACGCCCATGGGTTCAGAAGTTGCAAATTGGAAATATTTAGATACATTGTATTACCATGTTCATGTAGAGCACATTCAAGAGCTTTTATTTGGTATGGGACACTTCCACATTTCACAGAGGTGGCCCTCTAATCTTGTTTAGATTATAAGCATTTTATGAGACACCGGCTATGAATGGTAAAAAATCTGCAGGGCCAGCAGAAAGAGTGGGACTGCTAGTCTAATACCTATAAATAGACCTGGCCTAAATGCTAGTTTTTTTTTCCAGACTGCATATCAGACCATTATCAAGGATCTTACAGTGTAACACACATAAAAGTCAATCTTTTGACAGAATCTTATAAACATGTCTTGCTGAAGTGCCAGCACATGGTTGAGAATGTTCATTCTTGTTCTTTGTCATCTTTCTTCAACACAAAAATGATATTTTTTTCTGAATTTGTGAATAATAAACCAGTCAATAATACATGTTTCACCACCATAAGTGTTGGATCAAGTCTTTAGGAACACTCGGATTGCTTGATAAGATCTCGATTTGGTTGATGGCCTATGCAGATGGGATTTTCAATTACAGACCGCTTAGGATCTGCACTTCTACTCTTTGATGTGTTATGCAGTTTTCTGAATTAGAATTTCCACATGATGAAGCTTATCTTAAACATTAGAAGTGGCATACAAAAAAAGACTGGCTCTGTAGATATCATCATTTTCATTCTATTCTTTTTCATTCCCAGATCATGATTGATTGATTGATTTGTGTTTTACAGCACTTTAGCGGCACTAAGTGGCTATCCCGTGCTTCACAGGTTGATAATATTCCCAGATCAGATCTGTACAACATCTGTTCAACATGACATCAACCAGATCTCAGCTTGTCATTGGTTACCTTGCAGCTGGTGGTAAATTGGTGGCATCAACATTATCAGCAGTTTGTGCCCAAGCCCTGCAGGGAGCTGTACCAGACTTCCAACTTTCTGTCAGTCGATCGCTGATACAATGTTTCCTCAATGTCATTGGTTGGAAAATCACTGGAAGAGATTTTGAGATCACCAGCGAATATGTCCCCAGCCTGCTTTATTTGAGTGTGTTGTATGTAATTTTCAATGTGGGATACTATGGTGCTATGGTGCACCTTCCACTGATGGAGGTCCATGGAGTGGTGACAATAGCATCAATTGTGACCGCATTCCTACATTCCAGACTGGCTTTCTATGTTGATATATCAAAGAGTCAGATATTAGCCTTCTTTGTGTGTGTGTTTGGAATCCTGCTGGCAGCACAACCACCATGGCTGTTTGGTTCAAATGGAGGAACTACAGAATTGTCTCATTTCACTCATCCAAATGAGTCTTTGAGAAGTGATTCTATAGTCAGTAAAAGAGCTATAATGTTTGGATACATAGTGAGTATAATAGCAGGAGCCGCTGAGGGTTTGATGTTTGACATTAACAGAATAACCCTTAAAACTCTAAAGCCCCTGGTCAAAGTCACCTATGCTGCCTTCTTCTGTTCCATAGGGTCACTGGCTTGCATGTTTTACTTTGAAGACCCTGTAGTTCAAATTGACAAGACCCAGTTCATTTTGGTATTAGGACATGGTGTAACGGCAACACTTAATAGCTTCTGTTTTGTTACTGCAGCACATTACACCCCAGGTCCAACACTGTCAGCAATGTTCACCCTCCAGATAGTGTTCATGATCATCTCCCAGTACACCATCATGCACTCAGTACAGCCTGGCAGCTACAACTGGATTGAGGTGATCGGGTGTCTTGTCATCATCACTGGAGGCCTCATCCCTTCTGTTGTAGACATACTGGCACATAGAGCTCAGAGTAATGAACTCCCATAGGTTTGTGACCATTAAGGATTAACATGAAAGAAGCTTCAGATCTACTGCTGTAAGTCTACTCCGAATGCTGTCGTACGTGTACACATCCAAGAGCAGTCGACATTTTTTTAAAAAAAATCATATGGTGCTCGGATGTTAAATGCTCTTCATCACAGCAGGAGAGCCACTGATTTAATGTTTTGTACAACACCCATATAAGTGAAATTTGCAAAGAATTTGTGGCAGTGGATCTGCCAGTTAATATGACAACGATTCTATATACAATGTTTATGCATGATCCATTCAGTCAGCACCATGGTTTAAAGCTTGTTTGGTGTTTATTCTTTTTCATCATTATGGTCTTATTCAAGTTAATTTAACCTTAGTCTTGATCTCTAACTCATTAATGGCCAATAATGCATAGGTGCATGAAGCTCCATAATCAGCATGATGTACCAGTGATGTGCCTCTGAGCAGACTCATCAGCACTCCTTGGTACTGTATTGTGGTGGATGCGAAGCTGGAGGGTGGATCGCAGATCCGGAAGTGCGGAGTGGCGCCTCTGAGGGCGGAGCACATATAAGATGCATTGCGACTCCGCTCCAGCCACTTGTGTTCTAGCGACAGTAGCTCGCAGACATATTGAGAAGAGCTCCCCCAGCTCTGCAGTCGCCACAACTACAGGAACAATGTTGATTTGTATCAGTTAACTGATCACTTGAGCCCATAAAGGAACGGCTTTGTAACTGTCAATCTTTTGGCACCTTATATGTCAATACACAGGGTTAATTTTTGTGAAAAAGTTTTAGTTTCAGACTACGCTACCCAAAAAATGCCGTAAGTACACAAAGCCACGTCAACTCCAATACACAGGGTTGAACTTTATATCCGTGACTTGTGTCTTTATTCCCATACAGTTAGGTACAACCATTTCCATTACAGTATGTATTCTGGTTTTTAATTAGAAAATGGAGAGGGAATATGAGCTTAGCAGCAACAGTGATATTGATGCAGCATAAAGTACATCAAATAAAATATATATGAAGAGTTTAGTTTCAAAACACAATAATCACAATTTTGGGACAAAAAAATGAGTTAAAAAGACAAACCAATAGTTGGTTGGGGTAGGTGAAAAAATATTGCAAAACCATTTTTTTTTCAAAAAACAGTCACCATTTAGCACCCAGGGCCCATCTAAAATCCACTTCTTTTTTTCCAAAATACAATAAATCTATCTTTTGTTCATCAATAACCTTATTTCCATCGATTCCATGATCTATTAACGTCATATCACCTTATAACCAATAAAAATCAATTTTGCTGGCAAGAATAGGGAAATAGACTTGAAAGCTGTTTTGATGGATGTACTGAGTTTTGGAAAAAAAAACAGTGAGGATTAATTGTGTTTTGGAGCAATGTGAAATAACTATAGCTCGATGCAGCAAGTTGGGAACCTAAAACTTAGCTTTTCCTGAATTTTCACTAAGAAATGCTGTAGTTTGGCCAAAAATTATCCGATTTACACAATATTTGCAGCAAGTGAAAGATGAAACTCATTGCTTTCAGGCCAGGGTAGATGGTATTACATTAATATAGTGCAAAGTTTACCACTGAAGTACAAATTATAAATTTAAAAATCATTAGTTTTAAAAAAATGCTGTTTTTCAAAGTTTGGCCCTATATATTTTGTGAAAAAATATTCTAACCATCAGTTTTTCATAGATAGTGCATAATACTGACCCATCAAGTTTATGAATGTGTATGCTTTTTTTCCTACCTCTATGGTGGCTCATGACACTATGGGGAACATGTGATTTTTGTTAGTTTGCAAAAACTGTGATTTTCAGCAAAATTTCTGCTTGGTTTTTGATGTAGTACCATATAGATCACCATATATGGACGTGTGATCACCCACTGATACCAGAATTATCCATTTTTATGTTCTACTTCATCATCTTCAAAGGCATGTGAAATATCCAAGTGATACAATAAGTGTGAGAAGAATTAGCCACATCTTAATATTCTAGTCTTTGGTGCCAACAACGCTTTTGTTGCTGAATAGCTCAATAGTGCATCATAATAGGCCTCACATGCCTAATATGGGGTTCTAATAGCATTTCAATATGGTTTTCAATGGGTCATCAGGTCAAAACAACAATTGATGATGGAATTTAATAGAAACAAAAGGGTTTTGCACCATGGACCTGTTCATATTGTTCAGGTCTTCAAATATTCTTATCTTGAAAATGATAAAGACATTTACAAAAATGGTGCTTTTCCAGCCCGTATGGACCCTACAGAGGGCATTTTGTCTAGTCTGACATGTATTATGAGGGAATAATGCATAACAAATGATTCTATTTTCATATTTTGTTATGATTTTTGAGATAGAATCATACACAAGACTTGTCTTCTGCAGCATATGCAAAAATGTCACTTGAATGAAGGCATTTTACATGCACAGCTGCCTCCAAAGGTGGAAAACACTCAGGTTCCCAACTTGCTGCTACGAGCTATAGGAAATACCTCTATTCATCATTCTTGATGTATTTGAATATGGTAATATAGATCTATTAATTTTCTATGAGCAACTTCTGTACATAGGATGGGTCACATGTAAGGTTCGCTGCCTACTGTCTCTAGCATCTATAGATCTATAGATGGTAGAGATAATAAGCTACAAAGTTAAATATATCAATCAGACATATATCAATAGATGCTAGATATATCTGATTAACAGATTGATATATAAAGTTTGTAGCCTATTGTAGCCAGTTAAAATGGGCAATCTAGGGTGCCGATTCTGATATTAGAGACCCTATTGGTCAGGTGGTATTGAATATTCATAATACTTCAGCTGGTACTGACATGTGGGTTCATTGAACAGTCAACTAACTGGAACCAGTGATTTTGTATGGGGAAAGAGCAATGACATAACTACAGCTGAAAGAGTAGGGTAATTAGCAGTTACAACATGGACTAAAACTCAATGGGCGGCCCAGGCGGTATATTCCAATACCGCCTGGGGGGTCAGAGGCTAATGTAAGGTAAAGTACAATAACTTAGAGAGCTTCAAGTGTGAAGTTAAACCCGAGGTGTGAAATAGGGCATGCTGCACATTGTTCCCCGTTGCAAAGGTGTGAAAACCAGCTGCACTTCTTCAATTTCCTATGTCATTCCCTAGGACTAGGGAATGACATAGAGACATAAGGAAAAAGTGGGTAGGAGAATCACTTGAGTACTGAAAACAGGAGGTTGTGTGCTTATTAGCGTATATTAATGTGCGCTCGATGCTTAATAATGGCATTTGTTACATAATCAAAGCTGATCATAATAATTTTGTTTTCCACATCTTCAGTCACAGGAGGAAAGAAAAACTTAAACTAAATGTCAGGTTTTTAGTTAAAAGATTAGCAGTCACCTGTTGGAAGCAAATAATAAAGCTGGGACAATAATATGAGTGCACTGTAAGAATTAAGTTTTTGTTTTATAACAGAGATGTCTCTTGTAAGCTCACAGAGGAAAGTGCTGTACTCTCAAATACCGTGACTCTTACTGTAATACCAAGGCTTTGTAGGTGTAGATATATGTGTACAGTGAGTGTTCTTGTACAATTACTCTGTATGCAGTATGCCCTAGGCCATCCAGTCACCCTAGCAGCCCTTCAAAGGGTTTACCAAGATAGCCTTACATGCACTGTCCCCCAATGCCTTAAGAGCCATATGTCAAATATGAGTCATGTGAGTTCAATACAATATTTATTACACGACAATAACACTAATATCTGTTTTTATGTGTTTTTGTTTATGTTAAATCGGCAATAAATGTTATTAAATCGGCAAAATTGTACTCAAATCAGCGAGAATGTTGTTGTTTACGCTGCCATTGTATTATCACGTGACTAGCAGCATGCTGAGCACTGATTGGTCAATAGAGAAAAGGGGGTGTGGCTGACCCAGAAAAGTCATTTCTCATTGGTCTAGAGCTCCCAAGGGCATACCACACGATTGTGTGGTATGACAGAGCATACCACACGATCATACAAATAACTAAGGTACTCTTTGTTCTTATATAAATCTTAGGGATGTCGGATTTTGATTGTTTGTGAGTATAATAAGGTCTTATATTGCACACCTCAATCCAATATTGTCCCCAAAGCTTAATAATGAATTGCAATATGACAATAACCTCAACAGGTTCAATCTAGCATTGTGCACCAATGATATTGTACAAGGTTACCTGAGAAGAAACTAGGAACAACCAAAAATATGTATACATGACACCATAATATGGAATTTTAATTGCTGTGCCTGAGTATACCTTTTACCACAGTAAGAACACTTGTGAAGTTTCTCACCTGTATGAAATATGGTATGTATCTTTAAGTCACTTTTGTATGCAAACCGTTTTTTACATTCAGAACACTTGTTTCTCTCCTGTGTGGGTCATCATGTGTACTTTAAGGCTCAAGGCCACCTTGTAATGTTTGTCACAAAGAGAACAATGATGACGGGTGTCACTCATATGTGCCATCATGTATGATGTCAAACATCCTCTTCGATGAACTGTTGAGTAAGTAGGATGGATTCTTTTTCAAGAACTACTTTAGGACTGCATATATGGATTTTGGTACATTTTGTCTCAAGAATACCACAACTGATCCTGAAAAGGATTATTGGTTTTTCACCCTTATCCGAAGCGAAATGACCCGAAAAAAAAGCTGTAAAACCCTAAAGCCAAAATGATTAAATTCTTTCAGTTCATTTGGTTACAAGGTCTGATTCATTCTGGGAAAGGTTCAACCCACTTCAAAACTAATAAGTTCTGAATTGGCAATGAAATGGATCTTTTATAATCTCACATGGTCCATGCTATAAGCTATACTTTTATTTGGGTTCTGGTATAAGCCGCGGCATATACGATAGAATTTACGGTACTACAGGGGCGAAAATGACAGAACACTAAAATCCCTGACCATGAGATGCTCATCTATGGCTCCTTAGATATATTTTTTTATAAAAGGGAATGGATACTAGGCATTTAACAATCCCTGAAATAAGGGAAAGCCCTGAGGACTTCCACTCCTGATTTGATGAATAATTGCTAAGTTGATCATTCTGGAAGCAATTATAATCCAATTTTCTTATTCTACAATGCACCTCTTTTCATTCCATCTAGGAGATCCAGAGAATCTTTGGGCATTTTTAAAAGCCCATCACACTCACTTATTGAGTGGAGGTGGAAGTAACATCATAATTTAGGGAGCATTTAATATTTATGGCAGGGATGGGCGTGAGCAATTTGAGGGGGGGCATTTATTTTCAGGGTATTCTTATGGGGGGCAAATATTTTCAGGGTATTCTTAGAGGGGGGCCATTTGTTTTTTACCTATTCTTAGAGGGGGGCATTTGTTTTTAGGGTATTTATCCTTTTAAAGGACTAAGGAACACTAATAATGCAAGAAAATACAGTTTTATGGAAAAATAACCAAAGAAATGTGATGTTTTTGTCATAAAATTGGTTCTAGAGTGAATTTTTTAGCTCTGTTTTCGGTTTCCGTGGCAAGCAACGTTCCAAAAATGGAACATTTTCAGTGGAGATGGAATAATTTTTAACATACCATTGGATTCCTTATCAAAAATTGGTCTAAAGCTTTTTTTAGCATATTTGGGTCAGGTCCTCAGAAAGATTTTGCTCTTGAAGGGCCTGAAAAAAAGTTTCTAATATATTTTCTAATTACCGTAATCTCCCGCGTAGAAGACGCGTCCTCTACGCCAAACAAATGCTTGGTGCGTCGTATAGGATCTACTGAAGTTGGGGGTGTGTCTTATACAAGGGGTAATTTTACTATAGATCAATACTAAATTTACAAAATTGAGCCCTAAGAGGTGCGTCTTATACGCGAAAATGCTTCTGCTGAGTTTGGGGTGCGTCCTATACGCGCAACACGTCTTCTACGTGGGAGATTACTGTACTTCATATAACCTTAACAAATTTGTGAAGGGACATCCCCTCAGCTCAGAAAACCCAAAAACACTGACTTAGGACGTCCGGTTTGATTTTTATTGCTTATTTTGTGTCATGTAACTGTCAACAAACCGTTACAAGTCGATGTTGTAATGAACACTGAATCCAGAGAAGTTCTTTGATCCTTGTTTATTGCATGATGACAGAGTGTACATATAGGTGGTAACAATGATACACTCGCCAGCGTGCAGGCTCTGCCCCTAAGCTTGTAGCTCAACCTGTCGTAGGTTCTAGATACTAGGGAGGTTGTTTGTAGAATGAAAAGGTAAGTAGAATAGATGCCTGGGAGCTGTTCATAGGGTCTTATATACCTAGGTGAGCAGCTCACAGGGTGATGAAATATACCGGTAGGAGCAGGTCAGATCTGGTCAGGTCTGGTTGGATCAGGTCAGATCCGACGCGTCGTCATACCTGGTAATGATTCTTTATATATGTTGACCAATCAGGGTGAAGGGAGATTCTGGAATTTCCCTGCATCCTAGAAATGCGTCCACAGGTATGTCGGTATGTTGTGATACTCCCAGTGAGTCAGTGCCCAGAAATGGAATGGGTCCGGCTCTCACAACATCCTGGTATGGATGATGTAAGAGTAGCTCACTGTACACACTTGGGGGGGGGTGAGTTGTAAGCTTGTGAGCAGGGCCTGAGCGTGTGTGGTGAAGAATGTAATCAATGTGTAAAATAATGAATAATACCCAGAATAGTCCATTGACAAAAGCCACATTCCTACACGTCTCTGCACGAGGTTTAAGGGAGGAAAATCATTAATAATAAGGGCTTTGCCAAGTCCATTGACAATTTTGGGTATTATGCATATAAGAGTACAAAAGAGGTGTTCGGTATGAAAATACTGTATCAAAAATAAGTATACATAGAGGTTCCTTTATGGAACTGTAAAATAAGAGATACAGGTATCATGGTAATACCTTGTTGGATCAAAGAAAGCTTATAATACTTATTACTACAAGAATAAATAGGTACATATACTGTTTTTGTACCTGAGCTTGTCGTGAGCTATATAGTGATACATAAAAATACTTTCTAAGCTTTCTAATTTACACAGTTTGTGGAGTTGGCACCAGGAAGTCAAATCAAGGTTGGGAGTTTCCCAAGATAAATTTGGCTTCAAGCTGCCAGGTATTTTTTGTAAAAAAAAAAAATTGACCAAGGTGGTATTCGATCTGGCTGTCGATCCTGTTGGCAAAAATTTTGAAAATTGTATGTAGGGCAGGGTCAAGGTAGTATTTGATGTGACTGTGGGCCCCGCTCTACAGGGTAAATATGAACTATTTATACTACTGACTAAAGCTCATAAATACAATACATAATTGAGCTTGAAAAGGTGTACGAATGGGGCTGATCTTGTAGCACCTAAGGTGACATTATATGGGTCACGTTATAAATATCACCTATAAGATCATAAGAGTTTGCCAATCCTTTGCAGGCATGAAAAAGGTTGACCTTGTTTACAATAAAATAGAGTCAGTCTTTTATCCAAAAATAATTATCTTGGGTGGTTGTATGGGGGGTCAGGGGAAGGTTGTGTCTTGACAAACTCATTACAAAGGTCCGAAGTTCATAGCTGCTATGGAGATATTGTCACTTGTTTTTCCTGAAATGCTCTATAGCATGGAAGCTATTGGGTGGTAGGTTGCCATGCTGTTTGATGTTGGTTTTGCCTCTGGACCTGATGGTACTGGTCCCTCTGCCTTGGGCTTGGCCTCTGGTCCTGAAGGAACCAATGCTGTGTTCGGTGGTAGGCCTGCTGAGAAAACAACAGGAAGAGAAAACAATTCATCAACCTACAGATTGTCTGTCATGGTTTGCAAACAGGCTACAGTCAACACAGAAAAAGACACAAGGTTAAAGCATTCAGTTAACTCATAAACACAATGTACAGAGCTCAACACATTCATTTTGGCAAAGCGCGGGTCCTGTATCTAAGGACGCTTTGGTTAGTTTCTCTAAACTCCACCAGGTGGCAGTACCGAGAGGGTGCTGTACCATGATGGCGAGAACAAGGCTCCCCACATAAGCGTCTTCATGGCGCTATCTGCCATCTTATCCGCCATCTTCCAAGCATTACTGACATTTGGATATAACCTTGGGTCGGTTCTAAGTTATATGATGGTGGGGTAGTCGATGAGGTAGGACGGTAGGGACTTTGGGTAATACCATCACGTATCAAAACCGGCCATCTTGATTTGTAAGTCAAAAGTTTACCCACCATCAGAGTGCTTCAGATAGCTTGTTAAGTCCCATTTTCATTGTGTCATGAGGGATTAAGTTAACAGGGAGCTCACCTTCCATCAAGGAGTTGAGTGAGTCTAGTGGGGAATCTAAATCGGTTTGTATATTTATAAGGGTTTCAATGTGCTTGGGGGGTGAGTAGGGGGGCTGTTTGCTTGGCTTTGTGTGAGGGAAAGGTGTGTAAGGTGTAGTTGTTTGGTGAATTTGGGGTTGGGGAATAAAGAAAAATTCATACAAATATTTTTTTTTTTTTGGGGGGGGTTGCGCCTGTGTGGGGTTGTGTGTTTGTTTCTAGGACACTTGTAGGCAAAATTCTCAAACGGACTAGGTTGCTAGGCTAATCTCTGACTAGTAATTGATGTGTCCTACCTTGACTTTTAGTATGAATATTAGTGACTACTTTAGATGGTTCAATTCAGTGGTGGGGGCGACTGGCCTGATATTTGGAGCAAATTCAAACACTTTAAAGATTGCTAGCTGTGCCTGAAGGTTGACATTGTCATCGAAATGTTGTGTCTGTCGACACATGTGTAGTGATGTGGTAGTTCACGTGAAGGCTGCTCTGAGGCAGTAGGTGTGTGTGCACAAGGTAGTGCAATGTGACTGCAAGTTATATGCTGAGTCTGTCCCAAAATGGGATGGTAGGGTAGTCGCTACGAAGGGCTGAAGTGATGCCTTTGATAGCTGAGGACACTGTGGGGTCCTGGAGTTCATCTCCTTTTGCGCTGTACTAGACAGCTAAAAATTTCAGGTCTTTGCAGCTTATGTCAATAAATAAATGTTAGTGCTCCACAATAGTCAGTTTGATCCCAAACAGATCCATGGCCTTGCTTTTATTGCCATGTGGGCTTAGAAGACTATGGATGGTCCACCCTGAGTTGAGTCCATGTTTAATCTCTGGTGCCTCAAGGCTATTAAATAATATTAAATAAATAGGTAGTCTAAGGTAAGATAGGATGGTGTGGGTTGGGGGTGGGTGGGGTGTTGCCAAAAGGTTGATAAGTAAGACTTAAATTGGTCAGGCCGTCATAGAAAGGCATGAAGTGGACTGCAAATTCAACTATTGCATTTAACAAAGCACTGTGGGCACACACTACCATTGGCATGTAATGGGTATCTGGGTAACATGATGGCATAATCCACCATTGTCATGCTAGAACGATTGATGACGCTACTAAATGGACACATAAGACAAATCCTACCTGGGCTGGTTGCATGGCAGCCTCGGCATTTTGGCCCTGTGGTCTCCGGATACTTGTTCCATGTGGTGACTGGGTTTGGTAAGTTTGGTGTATTGTTGAGAAGTGGATAAGATTGGGGTGGGAGGAGGCTTATATGCTGATCATGAGGTGGCTATTTCTTAATCACAGGCATCCCTTAAAGGTATGTCTCTTCCCTAAAATGGCATGGAGCCTTTCTATTGGATGGATGCTAGTGGACCGGCCAGTCCCTATGCAAATTATGATCCTGTAGCTTTCAGGATGGGGTGGTCAGTTATGACACAATATTGTTGTGGTTATGGGTGAGTGGGATGTGAAATACTGATGATGAAATCAGATCGTGTTGGTGGCTTATCCTGGCCACCTGTGGTGCAGGAATTAAGGATGTTAATGTAATTATGTGTCTCACCAAACATTCCAGTACCAAATGGTAAACAGAGGTATAAACACGGATCAGGATGCAAGAGAGCTGCTCTCCTACAGTAGGCCGTCATTTGGTAATACCTTAGGGTATTGAGGAGCCCTGAGCTTGTAACAAACCGGCGCATGCCTGTCCCAGGGGAGTGGGATCACAAACCGAGAATACGCTGTGACCATGGGTAATTTATGTGGCGTGCCAACCAGTTTCATCCAGTTTATGGCTGCCTGAGCCTTTAGGAATTAAATAAAATTTTTGGCAATGTCACTCACTAAATTGTGGTTGTAAAGTTGTGATGTGTTGGTATAATAATTGGAAATTATGAAAGAAATGAAAATAAAAAAAAAAGTTGTGAATTTGGGTTTTTAAATGAATGCTCTCCATTTTAATAATTCATGAGAGATGGAGAGAAAACATCTATCACATGAAGAAAGTATGCCTATGGTGTCTGGGTAGTGTTTTGTATGTCTGTTTTAAGGATGGTAAAAAGGTTATTATGGGTTAGTTTGTTAGAAAATAATAGAGTGGGGTGTGGGGCTTTTTGGGAGGAAAAGGACCTCTATTTTCTTTTGGAGGGATTTTTCTTTGCCTTTTTGGTTGGTGATGGGGCTAAGGTTATTTTTCCTTCTTTGCCTTTCATTTTTTTTCTTTTAGTGTTGGGTGGTACAGGAATATTCTTTACAGCCCTGATGTAGTTGGGTGTTTTTGGTTTAGGACCAAAGGAGATTTTTGCCCTGTATTTAGTCATGAAATTTACCCCTAGAATGAGTGTGTGATTTAAATCAGGAACCACATGGAACCTGGTTCAAAATTCATGGCCGTCGATGAGGAAGTCTATGGTCATTTAGTGACTTGTCTGAACTGGGGTTTTATCAGCCAGTAACACTGTGAGTCTAGAGTGTCTACCATGTCTGAACTTGGGTGTTTTTTTTATCAATAATTTTTTTTGGCTAATAAAAGACAGGGAGGTGCCAGAATCCGCAAGAGCTCTATACAAGTGGTTATCTATGTCAACAGATACTGCACCCTTAGTCAATTATGTATCAACAAAAATGGCCTTACCTTGCTGCCCATATTGATCAGGCTTGATCTTCAGCTTCAGAATTGAAGTTCTCCGGCTGTGGTCCTTGTGTTCTTCTTCATCATTTTCAGTGCAAGAGTCCTGGTCCTCCTTATATTCCATGTGTTTTGTGTAACTGGTGATGGAGGCGTGAGAGTCGACTGAATTTGCTTCTGCTTCAGCAATTGAATGAGAAGTAGTGGGGGGCGGTCTTTGGTCGGGTCCTTTGTGGTGGGGGCGGAAACTTTAGGTGCTGTAGTTCCTTCCCCTGAATCCTGATCATCTCGACTGTACTTGGGGCTGTTGCCGTCAGCTTCTGCTATCTTTTCTACTAGGAGTAGGGTCCCTCGGTGTGATTAGTGGGTATAACTGGATCATTTTGAAGGCGTCAGGTGACGAATTTTCTCTCTGGAAATGGTGTGCTGCAGCTAGCCCAGGTGATGCAAAGGTACGTTCAGAATCTGGCTCCTTGGGTGTGGTCTCATTATTACTCATGGCTATGAGAGGTTATGTAGTAGGATATTCTGAGGAGTTCTCCACCATTGTCAATGAACCGTTACAAGTCGATGTTGTAATGAACACTGAATCCAGAGAAGTTCTTTGATCCTTGTTTATTGCATGATGACAGAGTACCGGTAGGAGCAGGTCAGATCTGGTCAGGTCTGGTTGGATCTGGTCAGATCCGACGCGTCGTCATACCTGGTAATGATTCTATTTATATGTGGACCAATCAGGGTGAAGGGAGATTCTGGAATATCCCTGCATCCTAGAAATGCGTCCACAGGTATGTCGGTATGTTGTCATACTCCCAGTGAGTCAGTGTCCAGAAATGGAATGGGTCCGGCTCTCACAACATCCTGGTATGGATGATGTAAGAGTAGCTCACTGTACACACTGGGGGGGGGTGAGTTGTAAGCTTGTGAGCAGGGCCTGAGCATGTGTGGTGAAGAATTTAATAAATGTGTGAAATAATGAATAATTCCCAGAATAGTCCATTGACATAACGTTCGGTACCAAAATAATGAAGGTAATTGAAGTTGCTCTCAGGACATACGAATGCCCCATTATGGATAGCAAACACATGAAATAACAAGGTCAATATGTCTATTATTGATTTCAATTACAAAATGTAACACAATTTGAGTTATGCATGCACAGTAAATTGTCTCTTACATGATCATAAAAGTACCCGACATTACATAACTTCCAGTACTCTTATCAGAACTATTTCATATAAGCTGCTCTCACACGGAGACAAAAGCTGATAGACACACAATCTTTTCACCAATGTAGGGGATAATAGGGCCCTTAATATGGGTAATAACTAAGATTTTGAAGCTTCATTTTTTCCATGATTTATAACTGATTTAGATTTAGGTACTGGATGTTACAAATTACAGATTTCCATTTTCAAAGACACATGATGAAGAATTCTCACTCAGTAATATGTCCAAACCTCATGGAAATGATACCTATGATCATATACAATACAAAAAATAACTTTTGGATGGTCTAGATATTCTTTGTTCAATACAGGACACTTGTAAAAATCACAAAAAGTCAAAAAAGAACAAATTTGACTGTTTTTTTTTTCACTTCAGCAGGCTATAAGCTGAGAGTTTTTGATGAATGACTACAAATTTATATCTTTCTGATAGCCCTAAGTGTCCTCTATCAAATGAGTCTAGGTAAGACAAGATTGGTTCAGATCTTCTTTCTCTAGAGCCACAAGAGTAAAAAAAAACCAACAAAATCTACTGCTTTCTGGCGACCTGACCCATTTGTCAGTGTTTTACACAGGATGCAACTTATTACATCAGGCATACTGATTGCCACGTGGGAGTGACGCGAAAATTACGCGGACAGCAGCAGCTGAGGCGTGCGCTTTCCCACACTCCCCATGGCAAGTCTGGGAAAATGCCCCCAGGGCATCCATGGTAAGGATGATGCTCCCAGGACATGTAGGCCTATATAGGGTATTGGACTATGCCCCGGGGGCATCGTTTAGTACATGGATGCCCCCAGGGCATCGTCAATTTTTTTTATGCATGTACGATTATCTAAGCTTACTATGAATGCCCTGGGGGCATTGTCCCCCATTGTTCTCTGTACCATGCCCCTGGGGCATCCATAATATGGATGATGTGTGATGATGACCCCCAGGGAATGCACTGATAGTCATATGAGTCGAAGGTTGGAGAGTGCCCCAGCCTAGTAGGCTCCTAATCCCCCCCCCTGATTAGCTTAAAGTCCAATATTCCCTGAGGGCATGCATGGATGTCCCAAGGGCATACCCTTGTTTAATACCGCTTCATTTATCATCAACTTTATGCCCTGAGGAGTAACATTTGTAGACTGTAGAAGGAACCCGGGAGAAGGAAGATATGCCCTGGGGGGTATGCATACTTAGGCCCTTCTTGTAGCTAGCCTACAACTTGTGGAATTGTACTACATGCCTGGAGGGCATGCTTTGGTCAATTATGCTTTAAAGAAGCAAGAAATATGCCCTGAGGGTATGTTGCCCTGAGGGCATGTGCATGTTTTTCTGGTCAATGCCAGAACGTCTAGATCTAGAGGTCAGGAATGGTCCTGTGTATGCCTATGCCCTGAGGGCCGATACACAATGCCCTGAGGGCATAGACTAGCATGGGTAAATTGCTGATTTCTGGAAGGCCAGCAATATGCCCTCAGGGCATGCATAATTCTGTGCGGCAGTCCCGAAAATATACGCGTCACCACAGGGGGCGGCACTGAATGCCCCCAGGGCATAGACCGATGTAACAAGTTGTATCCTGCGTGTTTTACCCATATACTGCCCCCTGGTGACCAAAACCAGTACTAAAAATCCATGTCCATGGTGATGTCGACTATAGTCAATGCTAATCACTAAAAGGATGATTGTCATTGGGGGGTGGGGGGCACTTCATTTTCAACCTAGTCTTGAGGGGGGCCACTTATTTTCAACCTATTCTTGATGGGGAGGGGCAAAGATTTTGGACAGATTCTTTAGGGGGGGCCTTCTTATTTTTGACCTATTCTTTTCGGCAAAATGCTCATCCCCAACCCTGCCATATATAAGGAATGCTCCCTTAGGATCCAGTAAGTTACAGTTTCCAGATGAGTCACATGAGGGTTGGTAGATTTGATGGGCATTCTTCTTCAACCTTATACATGATAAAAATAACAACAACAAAAACTTGCCTTGCATATAAGGTGCAACATAAAAGGAGCTCTGAATTGGCTACATCTACCACAGTGCTAACGTTGACGGACATAGGTCCTCGATTCAGAGCGCCTTTTATAACAGTTTGCCCATCGGTCGGCATGATGTACCATTGAAGTGCTGGTGGGTCTGCGTGTCGGTACTTCATAGGTGCATCATGATGAATCCCAAAAGTGTATTAGCCATACAGAGTTGGCATGATACATGGATTTAGCCCTGGTGGGTCATTAGGACTAGTCAAATTAGATAGATAGTTAATTTAGTGCTTCTATATCTCATACCGTCTTCACACCATATACTAGTCAACATGGTGCTCACCAGGCTCTGACCCCCCACCCGACACCTCTCCGCTCTTCTATCCAACTGGTAGGATAGACGTGGGCCGAGGCTGGGTGCTCACCAGTGTTTAAAGACAGAGAATCTCAGCTTATTTATTGGTGCTGCCAGATTTGCCTGGCCCTCATATCCACTGGATGAAGTATTACCAGTAATACGTTTGTGTCTCACTACAAATGTACATAGTCAGGCACTAAGTTGATCCATTTCTATTAAATATTTGCATTCATTCTCATGTAAACCTATTATCACACTTGTAATGCTACGCTTGTAATTCAGTGAATCCATTGTAACCCATTAGATTTCCTTTATAGCATGATTTACATGCATAACTTGCTTGCATTATAGTTCCATACAGCTTTCTTTTGATTCATGCATCCTACTGTCAGTTCCATGCGTGCCACAAACCACTTGAAGCCGATCGAGATTAACTGTTTTGGTTATGTTTATTCAATGGATAGGGACTCAACATTTGAGTTTTAGGATCTCAAATACAGAGGGGGCATAGGACAGATAGTGTTTAGATATGGATATAAAGTTGAAATATGGATGTCTTTATTTGTGAATGTGGACATCTGTAATTATTGAATAAATGCGATGGAACCGCCTTCTAGGCCTGGTGGGAATCTAACACTGAAAACAAGGAAGATCCGAAACTAGTCAGCAGTGACCACTTTAGATCCTCAGGTTGACGATACCTAAAACTACAACTTTAGGTAGTCAAAATGAAGACTTTAGGTCATCATCCTGATGACCTAAGTCATCAATATGACGACTCTGTACTGTCAGTATTTTCATACTGATGACTCAAGTCGTCAGAATGACGACCTAAAGTCGTCATTTTGACTACCTAAAGCTGTAGTTTTAGGTATCGTCAACTTGAGGACCTAAAGTGGTCACCGCTGACTAGTTTCAGATCTTCCAGGTTTTCAGTGAAAAAAAATCTTACCACTTTTAGTTTATCCCTGATTACCGTTTCAATATAGAGCCCTAAATAGATAAAATATGTTAAAACCTTGGTATGCCATCATTAAGGATAAAGTAAGAGTTGAGAAATATTGTATATTTAGTTTCACATATACTTAAATCTGCTGTAATCAAAAGAATCATTGATTTTATTCTTTATTTCCATGAGAACATTATCCATATCTTACATACAATATCATGACATTATATCTCAGCATTATCATATTCTGCAGTAAGATAACATATGATATACTGACCTTACAAAATGAATAAATGGTGAACAACAACAAAGTTGACAGTGAGATTTAATACAAGAGAAGGAAAATATTCCAAACTTCACCAAATTTTATCTAATTCTCACAAATATTGTTTTATTTGAAATTTCTGAAAGCATAAGCATATCTCAAGGGTCTTTTAAGCTAGAAACAATAATCCTCTAGGGTCCACATGCACCCCAGTCAAATCCAATATAAAAGCATATTTAATTTAGCTGCAAGAACATTGTTCATATCTTACATACAATATCAATTGTGACGTCATACACTGCATCAGGAAGGCCTGCTTCCTGCCCTTATATCACTGTGTAGCAATTTTCTTTAGTCTGGGGTCTGGTTGGACCCCACATAGTATCAAACGTGATTTTTATTTTAATGTAGTATGATAAAGGCTATGGAAACAGTAGCAGCTACTCCCTGCGGGTAAAGTGGAGGTAAGGAACACCAACAGATCTTCAGCTTATACAAATACTAATACACTGAATTGGCAGGTATGGTTTTAATCACAGAATGGTTTGAATCTACAGCATATCAATTATACTTTTAGAGCACACATATATAATAGGGACACTCTTTATATTGGCCGAGGGCCTGAAAAGTACAATTGCTAATGGAATAACATTTTGCATAAAGCTGTGTAGGTCTAAAGAGAATTGTGTAACAAGCACCTCAAACAGGCCAAAGGCATTACTGAAATGCTGATTGCATCTAATGAAAAGAACTTTGAACCCTCTTCTCTCTCGAAGTGGTGCCTCAAAGGGTATGTCTCTAATATCTCTAATTGGCAATAACACCATGGATAAAGACTGCATCAGTGATCAGTCAGATTGATGTCTTAACACTGGCTTCCCAGATCCGCGATGCCTGGAGTATGCTTGGAGACTGGATGTTTAGCTGAGAGGTGCCGTCATGTGCTGGGAGATGACATCATAGAATGCAGCCCAGGCGTCCCTGGCTGCTCCAGACCAGTTCCCGCTCACCTCAGCCAGGGCATCCAGGAGGCAAGGACCAGCAGGCTGCAAAAGGTGAACATATCAGTCGATGAAGGGTTATCATTGTTAAAGCTTAAGTATTTACCTCAGTTATTACAATAGGATAGTTAACCCTTTAATGGCAGCTGAGGCATTAATGCATGATGCTGGGCGGCATCAAAAAGCCATGCAGACCCTAGAGTTTGATACACTCCCAGAGGGTTGGCATGATGCTCCAATGAAGTGCTGGCAAGCAGTCTTGACGACTCATCATTACGACCAATGGGCATGATGCACTCCTGCATCAGTGGCCTTTAAAGTCTTAAAGCTCAAGTATTTTTCTTCATTGTTACAGTAAAGTTTGTTATTAAGAATAAGTGGTCTATTTTAATCAGGATAGAAGATTTACAATCGGTTTCATTAACAAAACAAAACATACAATAATGTGCATCTGTGTCTATCATTTATGTTCCTAATAGCATAATGTACATACCTAGCTGAGTTACATTTACAATTCTTTACTATAATTACAGACATTTACTTACAGGGAAATGAGCTTTCTTGGCCCCATACCCGGGATGGCGTGCTCCAAGAGCATCCAGCTTACTTCCTACAGCTCCCATGTCATCAATACCCTGAACACATTCATTAATGAAGGTCATGACCCTGAGGCCCTGGGCGGCCACCTTAGGGTTACTTTTGGCCCCTGGACCCAGATTAAACACGGCGTACACAGCAGGTGCATTCTGCTCCAGCCTAGTAGATAAAAATAAAAATTGAATACACTAGAGTAAATAACAGGGAACTTTTCAATGTTACCTAGTTGATAAAAAAAAATATGTCTAAAAGTGTGAAGAAAAACACTCATTTATCCCTATCTTCACCCATTTTTCAAATTTTTTTTCATTTTTGCATTTCAATATCATATAGGCAACTATGAAAACTTAGTATACAAAACATAGCAAAGTAATGTTCCAACTTAGCATACTTACTGGCTATAGAATGCAATACCTGCCGTCTTCAGGTCCACACCCGACCATGACTGCTTAATGGCTGCTTTCTGTGCGTCAGAAACCATGGTTACCGGTGCTGATGATGTGGTGCTGAAGAGTTCTGCCCTCCGAGCTCCTAATGTAGGTGTCTGTGCTGTGATGGGTCTGTGGTGAGATATGCTCTTGTTCTGCTCTGAGCTACTCTTATATATACTAATGGTATACGGTGTTGTATGGCACGTAAGCCATAAAATGACAGTGGAAAGTTGCAGGGGTAGACGGCATTAACATAAAGTGTCAACAATCAACACTGCCCTCCTGTCAATTTTATTTTATTTCAATATATGGTGTATCCATTGATTAAACATGTACACACATTCCTCAAAAAAGTCCACAATTTCGAACACCCCCGACCTAGTTGCTTACATATATACTTTATACCTGACCCCCACCTTCTGTTGCAGTGGAAGGAAGGGGTAGGGTTAGATATTGTGTAGAAACAAGTTGAATAACACTCAAGACAGCCGTCCTGTCCATTTGTTTTTCAAATATTACGCAGTGGCCTGTATATAAGCACCTGGCGCTCATTGATTTCAATCCCACTTTATACCCGGTGCTTATATGAGACAGGTGCTTATTTGAATACTGTTTCTAGTGCTTAAGATTAATTTCAATACACCTAGACCCCTGACACATATTGAGACCCTGGCGCTTAAATGGGCCATTACGGTAGCTTACCATAGTTCATAGTGATGTTCTTGTTACAGTAACAAGAAATGCGGTTGTGACCGCGTAAAAAAACGCCTCCCGCCGATAAAGTCGGTATACCAGTGTTTGATGACATGTCTCATAAAAGCAGACACAATTATCAATTTCTCTATTCAGTAATTTTGCATTGTGAGACCTCATCACATGGGGCAAATGCAATCATCATAGCGCACTCCCATACCGCTTTGCGGTACGCCGCTACGCGGCGTGGGAGGCGCTAAAAAAAAAAAAAAAGAAATAAAATTTCAAACTTCATTTTTGCCAAAGAAAGATAACTTGACCATGTTAGTACATGCTGTACTACATTAATATGCCATTATAAGTTATATGTGTATCATAATTATACCTGTATTGCTAGACCTTGGTGTATTCTGAAAATGATACATCTAAATGCAAACACAGTATAGTAACATTTGTTTCAGCAGTGGCATACTATTTGTTTATCTTCATCTAGGAACACATCATCCAAATGTTATCAAATAATCAAATCCAGACAGTCAAATGGTACTGCCATGATTGACCAGCAAGCAGACACATAGGCCCCATATTTGATTATGTTTTGTGACATTGTGAGTGGCAGTCAAGCCATTTAACACTTTAAAGGTCGCTTAAGCATCAATGCATCATGCCCATTGGTTGTAACAATGTATGAATGCAGCTCTGGCAAGTAAATAACCAGGGCTACATTCATGCATCATGCTGACCCTACAGGGCTGACACAGTCCCAGAGAGTCAGCATGATGCTCCAATGAAGTGACGGTGAGCAGTCTCACCGACGCTCCTTCATTGGCACCCCTTTAAAGGGTTAATACGATTGTCACACTGATTGTTTTGTAATGGCACTGTGCAGTGGCCATTGTTTAGGTGATGGGGCCTGCAATTTGGAATGTGTGTGTTGTTTGACAAGGGCAGAAAATTAGAATGACTTTCTTTTTTTCATTTTTTTTTTTTTCATTTTCTCTTCTTTTTATTTTCATTTTGCATATCAAAGCCCCATTGTGGTAACTGAATCCACATAGCGTTAGCACATCTTTGTGAGTGAGTAAGTGAGTAATAGATGTTTAATGCCACTTCGACAGCTAAGGTCATATTAATGGCGAGAAAACTACATTACGCATTTCACAGGAATGTGTCAATGCCCGCACATATGTGCACCACACACATCCGAGGGGATAGGAAAGAGGAGATATAGACCCTTTTAAGTGGGCTAGGGAAGCCCAGCACATCTTTGTGAAGAAGCCGCAGAATGAAATTGACCAGTGAATCTGGAACAGCAGGCGGATAAATATCAAGGTCAGGTTTGCAAAAGGTGTTTTTCTCACAGCTTTATCCATACCTACAGTGAGGTATAAGATGCATTTGGTCAAACCTCTAGGAACCATTACATATTGAGGGTCACTAATATGATATTGTCTTTAATGTTAGCCTATTTCAAGTGAATTATTACCCATACTCTATTATTCCCAAACTGCACAAATTCTGACTTTGTGCATAATAATAATAATATCATAAGAAACACAAATATGATGACTGAATTGAACATTGGAAATTTACTATTAGGGGCTGTGTACAAATGACGTCATGCTTTTTTTGGCCATTTTTGACCCCCCCTCCCCCCCTTGTCATGTTTCGTCAAACAATGCTTGACCCCCCCCCCTTAACATGATGTCATGCAGAGATACCCCCCCCCCCCGGCCCAAAGTACATGAAGAGAGTATAGCAAATTAAGATGGTTCAAAGGGACATGTATATATAGGGTTAACGTAATGGTGCTGGAAACAGGTGGGGCTTTTTCCACCGTCCCTGGTCCAAAACCGTGCTGGGCTAATAATGGGTGTGAATTGGTAAGGCCTAAAAAACATTGTTGTGTTCAGGTAATCGGTCGAAAAAAAATTAGAAGTTCTAGAAGCGCCAACCTCAAAAAAAAAAAAAACCTACCTACTACCTACCCTAATTTTTTGGACCTTTATTATATCCATGGGGGTAAATGGTTTGGGGTAGATGTCTTGGGGTAAATGTCCATGGGGGTAAATGGTTTGGGGGTAGATGTCTGGGGGCAAATGTCCAGGGGGTAAAGGTCCTGTTACCTCACATCCTCATGAGATCAGATCTAGCCGACAGTTACAGTGGCTTCACTGAATTACAAGTGTAACATTACAACTGTGGTAATATGATTACACATATATAATTAAGATCACACTTACAAAACAATCATTTTACTGTAAGGCATAATATAAGGCATAACCCCTAGAGTCCCATTCAGAAAAAGGAGAGAATAAGCTGTTTGTTTCCAAGGGACAGTTTGTGATATATCAACAGGGGGAGCAGGATGCAGATTGAGGGGGGAGGGAGGAAAACAATTTTGACACCTCAAAGTGGGGAAGGGGGCAGAGAAAAATGTTATGCCTTTTCTGTGAACTACTGTAGAACAGGAGGGATGACCAGGGCAATCTGTCCGAGGGGGAGGGGGTCTTAAATTTTCAGATTTCTGCACATCTGTATGGCAATCTACCCCACCCCTCAGGCCTGTTGATGAGTAATGAGCAATCCCTAAATTACCAATGGGTTTTTGAATTGTGAAATTTATCAAATAGAATAGAAGTTGGGTCATTTGAATCTTTCTACTGAATTCTCAATGCCAGGGTACAAGGTACTTCTTACCCACATAGATCAACCTATATATGGGGTCCTTTGGTTAAATGAGTCCAACTAAAAGGGCATTTCAAAGTGGCATGGGGCCTGGGTTAGAGGTAGGATAGAGTAGTGGACCAACACTGACACTGATGGCAGTGATAATCATTGAGTGGGGTGTCTGAGGAAAGCATGCCTGTATAGGTAATATATATTTCATAACAGATGAATGCATTAAACTCCCCTACCTTTACAAATCATTTTTTTCTTGCCAAAACTGAAGCAACTTGCAGTTTTTTTTATGACATGATGTCATGCAGCCCATGACCCCCCTCCCCCATTGTCATGCTTGGTCATGGGCAGTGGGACCCCCCTCCCCCCCCCCTCCCCCCCCCCCTCCTGCATGACGTCATTTGTACACAGCCCCTTATTTCTATTGCAATTTTCTTTCCAGTGATAGCAACTTTTCTAACCCTGCATACTTGGTTCAAATAAATAGGGTAGAGATTGTTACAAGAACAGACTTGAAAATATCATAGTTATTCAAGAAGGATCGTAGCTTCGATCAGAACAATCACCCATTCTTTGTCAAGTTTTCAGAAAACATCAATGTTCACCATGAAGGCATAATTACCATCCGACATAATGAATACAATCAAATTCAAGATAGGTTTAAGTCTTCGCATGTGTTATCCATAAACTAAGAAGGGTAAGACACTAAAGATGCTGTGTTGCCCTCTGTAAATTTTGGATATGTCTCCCTTCACATCTGTAATCAAGGTCTATGTATAGGATAGTTTAATTGGTATCTGAGCGATGGCATCAAAGGGCCTTTATTGTCTTACCCTTCTTAGTATATTGATGACACCTTTGCAGACTCAAATTGATAACCCATCCATGCCAATAACGGCCACTATACTTATGAAACTATACCGACAGTCTACCAATAGATACCATATAATCTATTAGAATCTCATAATGCCTAAATACTGCATATTTCTTTTTTTCTTTTTTTAATTGTCTCTTTTTTTTGTCAAGGGGTCCTTTCATAAACATACTCTGCCTCTCCTTCACCTCTCTATTGACACGAAGAGTGGTCAAATGTATTTTAGATGTTCAAAACACAATATAATATCTTGGCTTAAATATACATACTTACTCCTTTTTAAGATTGAAGAAAACACATTTTGAAATGTCAAAAAAAGCATCTTTTACAAACGTGGATGTTTTTACGGTACCTCCTTTTTTAGCCAAGTGAATCATGCACAGACTGAAGCAGCATTAAATACTATAGGCTGCTGATTGAATATGTTTGGTGTAATGGTGAAGGTAAGACACTCTGGTATGGGTGAATTTGTATCACAATAGGTGGCCCTACCGTCTTTGCTTTTTACCGTATTCCGTGTAATAAGCACACGCACACTTTTGGTGAGATTTTAGACTAGATTCAGACTACGAGGTTCGATTGAACTGTGCACTAATTACGTTGAATACAGTAACCTGAAACACACCAATTTCTTTTATTCCTTTTTTCTGCCTGCTTGAAAACCTCTGTAATAAAACTCTGATTTCTCAGCTATTTTTTTTTTCTATTAGATTCACATTAAATGATCAAATAAATTACTGCTTAAAACTTTAGTGGCCTCACTGTTGACTTACTAACCAGGTCTGAATTCATGCAGCATGATAACAGTTAATGTATCATGTGACACCTCAGATCCATTTACATTAACATGTAAACATTAACATGTAAACACTTGCAACATTAGCAGGTCCTACTCCATCAAGACATTTTCCCGATGCCTCTGTTGCATTGAATGTAAGATGAAATGTTGGTCCACTGCGGCAAAGTCCAAAGTATGTAATACCAAACATTTTGTAACCAAATGATTTGGCGATGATGGCACAGAGGTGTTTGATTTCTTGATATGTCTCATCATCGCTGGTTACTAATAAAGCGACAGAATCTTTTCCTCCGTCTGCCCTCATGTTTTGAATCACTGGGATGGCATGGTCTCGTTCAAAGCATCCCAACCCCACATAGTGGGGGACATCTAAGGAATAGGAAAGATAATGATAGCTTCATTACAATATAATGTACCTTCTTCATAAGCCTTACACATATTATCTTAACACAATTGAATTCTTTACATTTGACCAATTAGGAATCTCAAGAAGCTAAACAATGAGTGAAAAATGTCAAACTTCAATGCATGATTAATGCATTGTACTGGCTACCAAAACAGTTCACAGGATTCTACTGATGTTCTTAGGAACCTTTTTATAACATTAATTGACAGCAATAGATGATCAGAATTATCATAAGAAATTGCTAAATAATGAAAAACTTACATTTAGTGTAAAAACTGACGGTTGAAGCTTGATCATACCACTTGGTCTGAATTGGAGCAAACGTCCTCAGAGTACAAAGGTTGTTCCCTTGGTCCACTGTAAATGCTGTACAGCGCCAAGTTGACATACAGCGTTCAGCACATTCAGACAGGTCAGCAATCTGGTGTGTCTTCAGGGTCGTGTCTGATACAAACTTATCAATGTAACCAGGTCCTAGAGACACCACCTTGAACCAGTCATCCTGTCTCACCATGCTGCTTCCTGCACACAATGTACCAATGTGACATAGGATAATCAGGATGGACAATAAAGCTCTCATAGTGCTTGTCCTCTGGAGGCTTGATTCTAGCAGTGGTATCTAGTGTCCGCAGTGCTGATGAATGCTTTCAAAAGTGGTATCTACTGCAGGCTCTGTCAGTCAATAGTTTCAGCAGTAATGTCTTGCATATGGACACTTGTCACTTGATATGGTGGTATCTAGTATCTTCTATGCTAGATTAAGAAAATGCTTTCAACAATTGCTGAAGCAGTAATGTCTAGCACAACCTCTGCCAGTGAATAGTCACAGCACTGGTATCTAGACTAGTGCAGTCTCTCCCAGTGAATAGTTTAAGTATAGCAGTGGTATCTATTGCAGTGTCTCTAAATGAATGGTTTTAGTGGCTAAATCAATCTCTGTCCATGCAGATCTAGCCTGGAAGGTCTCTTACTTTGGGCTCTGTGAAGGGAAATACCCATGAAGTGGTCATGAAGTTGTTGTAATGAAGGTCTTAGAGACAATCAATAAGTTTGATATCAAATGTCACTGCTAATGCATATGCCATTAATCCTCCACCCAGCACCGATGAGGTATTGATTTTAAGAATGGGGGTAGAGTGATTGGTGGGGTTAGGGGTATGACTGTTATTATACGATTTTTAGGTAAAGCAGGATCTTCCATTACTAATTTGTTATTAAGTATAATTATGAAGCTGACCCTAACCTTTACATGGCAGAGTCAGAATACTTTCTGACGACTTCAGTCATTGACTTTATTAGCCAATTGTAATACATGGGTATCTGAGGTGATATTATAATCATTCTTAAATTGGGTATTTCATGCAAATGTCAGATTATGATATTGTTGTCGATTTAATATTAAAGTTGTCTGCACGTCAATACATACAGTTTGGAACGTATTGTAATGTGAATCTGATTATGGCTAAATAAAAGTTTAAAGTTTTCCTCAGAAAAATCCTTTAAAGGCATGTATAGTGTACTAGTGAAGAAGGAATCATTGGTGTTATGATGCATGAATGTTGCCCTGGAACGTTACCTTCACTACGCCAACTCATGCATCATGCAAATCCTTGGGAAGTGCATCAACCCAGTAAATATGGCATGATGCATGATTGCATTCCTAGCATTTAGACTCCCCAGGGCTGCATTCATGCACCATGACAACACAATGAGTGTATTGTATTAATCCACCATGTGGCCATCGTAGGTTTAGGGATAAAAATATCGGCACAACAATCAATCAGAGTAATGCAATATCTTTTATGTAACCTCTATAGCCTAAGTTGCTGTGTGGGGACAGCCACTGATCACTCCATAGGGATTTATGGAGTGAAATAGTGGCTCACATATAAGCATAGGGGTTTTTGCAAATCATTTGACTGCATTTGATAGTTCAAGGTATGCCGAATGGGGCTCACACTGAATTAGAGGTGAGCACATTGCCATAGATTTCATACCAGTAATTTTGTATGTTAGCTCACCTACTTTAATTCCCAAAACCCTGACTACTACTAAGCACTCTCAAGCTCCATGCAGTTTCTGTAATTAATAACGAAGGAAAATGAGTGTTATTAGATGCATGACATAGGATATTATACTATGGAAAGCTAGGACGAAAGACATTGACAAGGGAAGGGATTAAAATTCCAGACTTCTTTACTATGGCTACACCATGTTTTACCATTGAGTGATCTCAATCTCAATATGCCAATATCTTTTATGTTGTGTACATTGAAAAAGTCCCTTTTGTCGAAACCAAAAAGAAAAACACATAGTAAAATGATGCATTTAGGCTAAACTTTCAGTCCATTCATATAGGTTCATACACATGTTTGTGCTCACTGGGTATATTCCTCTAGACATTATCAATAGTTCCCTGGCCTGAAATACACAAGCTAGTAATGTGAATCTTTTACAGATAGAAATGGACAGATGGATCAATCTTAGATGTAATAAAATCACTATAAGGCTTTAGGTTAATGCATAAAATCTACACCAGGATCAAATGACAGTGGAAAATGAAAGAAATATATCAGTAACATTGGGGGTCATTTTGAAACTGCATAGCCAAAAATATTTTTCTCCAATTAAGTAAATAGGATAAATGAGCTTGGGTGGACAAAAACTCCTACTTGTATCTACTGTAGGTTCCCACAGAGAATGGTTTCAATTCTGGTATCTACTGTATGTACTGTGCGTGAATGACTTCAGCAATAGTATGTAGATACTGCACAATCTATAATTGAATGGTTTCTGCAGTGCTATCTATTGCAATATCTCTCAGCAAATGGTTTCAGTGGCTTTTTAATTCTTTCTCATTAAGTCCTAGTCCATGCAATTATAAAATGCAGTTCAATACCGCTCCCAAAAATAACTCTAGCTGACTAAACCTTTCAGTGTCTCCTTTCTAGAAGTTGTTTGTTCTATGGTTGTATCTGGTTTTTTTTTCTTCAAGTATTGCATACCAGACAATTGGTAGCTGCCAGGTGTAGGTGCCATTAGCCTGCTTTACCATACAATTAACCCTTTAGGGGTTCATGGTGCTCCAGGGGTAACAAATCCTTGTCTTCCTGATGCATAAATACAACCTTTACATGGTAATTGAGGCATCATACCAAGCCTGTTGGGCAGGTTTCATGAAGGGTTGCATCACTAGCAAGTAGATTGAGAGGGCTGGATGAATTTACACATTGCAACAACAAAAGGATGTATTGTATAAATATACACAAAGGTGCCCTTGCCGGTTTAGAAATAACATCAGAGAGCGGTCAATCAGTGTCATGCAAAATCATTTCTTTTTATTTGCTCAAAGCTAGGGTAGCTGACTCGAGACATCACCACACCATCTGGCTGATATTTGTAGTATACAACAATTAATACCATACAAATAGTATATCTTTGTTAAGTAACATGTGCAAAATTCATTTGACCAAGAGTACATTTATACAATGTCATTTTTATGTTATAATCACATAAGAGGGTTCATCACATCTTAGCTTTATCACAAGTGGTAATAATGCATGTTAGAGGAAAGGTATTTCCAACATCCTGAAACAAAACATTTCAGAAACGTTTGTAAATAACTTATAATATTTCTTCTCTCCTTTTTACATTACATTAAGCAAGCATAAAGGTTTCTTATGTGCCTAAATAGCCATCTTTTAGAGTGCACATTTTATTGAGCTTTTTTTAGCGAAACTCACAACCATGAAAATTTACGTTAGAAAGAAAAAAGTTTTCTACCAGGTTGATTGTTTCCTTTTGGTGTTTTAATTCCACAGGATTGTTATGATGCATTCATGCATCAGAGAGCATGATGCATAGATGCAGCACTACTCCCCTCAGTCAGGACTGCATTCATGCATCATGATGACATATAATATGGTGTATTGTACAACATCTGAGGTTCATTTATGATAACATGTAGACACTTGCAGCATTATTCTCCCCTAGTCCTGCGACACATTTGTTAGATGCCCCAGTTACATTAAATGTAAGATGAAATGTTGGTCCACTGCGACATTCTCCATAGTACACAATACTAAAGGCTTTATATCCAAATGATTTGGCGATGATCGCACAAAGGTCTTTGACTTCTAGATATGTTGCATCATCCCAGGTTTCAAATAAAGGTACAGCACCTGTTCCTCCACCTGTTCTCATGGTTTGAATCATCGGGATGGCATAGTCCTGTTTGAAGCATCCCAATCCAACATATTGTGGACCATCTATAAAATGGGAAAGAACATATTGTGTAGAGGTAAAGGGAAAGGGTGCTCCAGGCTATAAATGTCAACTTTAAAATTTAGGCAACAGTATTGTATTACATAAGAATATACTCCAGAAAGTTTTAGAGAAATAACATAATATTGGTGGGTATGACGATTATCCTAAATCTTAATAAGCTCTAGGCTTGATTGCCCATGGAATACATCTATGATTGATATACATGCACTTATGCTAATTAGCTAAATCAGCATACATTTTTTATTCTTTTGCTCATAACTTCTGATCTAGGAATGGTATTTTCATTCTGTTTTACCATAGTAAACCTTGTGATACCTTCTTCCAAATGAGGTCTTTTTGTTAAATCACATGAATGATAGATTCATGCTATTGTAGTTTATGCTCCAGTTTCAACAACTTTTCGTGGGGTGCACCTCATATGGTATTGTGATTATTATTCTTTTTGTTTTTTCAATAAAATAACTCACATTTAGTGTAAACACTGATGGATGGTGCTGGATCATACCATTTGGTCTGCATTGGAGAAAACGTCCTCAGAGTACAATGCTTATTCTCTTTGTCCAATATAAATGCTGTACAACGCCAAGTTGATATACAGAGCACAGCACATTCAGACAGGTCAGCATTCTGATGTGTCTCCAGGGTCGTGTCTGATACAAACTTATCCGTGTAACCAGGTCCTAGAGACACCACCTTAAACCAGTCGTCCTGTCTCACCATGCTGCTTCCTGCAAATGACATGCCAACATGATACAGGATAATCAAGATGGAGAACAAAATTGTCATGCTGATCATATTCTACAGGTAGGTATAGTTTTACTAAAGGACCTGTATGCCTTCAACACCAGTATCTAATGCAGACTCTGTTAGTGAATGGCTTGAACACTGGTTTCTAGTACAACACTTTCAGCAAATGGTTTGAACACTGGTTTCAAGTGCAACTCTTTCAATGAATGGTTTCAACACTGGTTTCTAGTACAAATCTTTCAGTAAATGGTTTCAACACTGGTTTCTAGTACAACTCTTTCGGTGAATGGTTTCAACACTGGTTTCTAGTACAACTCTTTCAGTGAATGGTTTCAACACTGGTATCTAGTACAATTCTTTCGGTCAACACTGGTATCTAGTGCAACTCTTTCAGTGAATGGTTTCAACACTGGTTTCTAGTGCAACTCTTTCAGTGAATGGTTTCAACACTGGTTTCTAGTGCAACTCTTTCAGTGAATGGTTTCAGTTAATGGTTTCAGCAGTGGTATCCAGTAGAGGCAATGCCAGAAAATGGTTCCAGTAGACACTCTTAGTAAGAGTCTAAATCAGTGGTATCTAGTTTAGACCCTATCAGAGAATACTTTCGGTGGTTGTTATATCTTGCTGTTTAAATCATAGTCCATACATGTATAAAGTGCACCTCAACTACCAAATGACTGACTGAACTTCCAGAGTTTACTTTCCTAGAATGGTTTGTTTGTTGGTTATATATCTAGACCTGTTATTCTGATATCAACGCAGAGCGAATCAATAGCTGCCAGGAAGTGGCACTAGCTCATTTGACCATGCCCCTAACCCTCTAAGGGTTGAATGTAATGCTAAATGGGTGACTAGATTTTGTTGCCATTATAGACTAATGTAGCCCTGCAAGGTTGCTTGCTAGGTCATGAATTCATGTTTTACCCCAACAAAATCAAGGGCATGCCAACCCTATGGAGTAGGTATTATGCACGAGTGCATCCCTTGGACGTAGACTCACCAGGGCTGTATTAAATCGATAACAAAAGGTGTAGTGTATAAATGCATAAGGTGCCCTTAAATGTTTAGAGACAACAAAAGAGAACACTTCTGTTGTGAACAATCGATCAGTACAATGCAATATCCTGTCTGTTGTGTGCATTGTAGTATGCCTTCTTCTTGCAGCTAGGGTAGTTAGCCCAAGACCTGGCCACCTTATCTGGTTGATACTGTAGCGGTGTTGGTATGTTATCAGTCTCATGTTATTATGTGCATTTTTAACCTCTTTACTATATGTGTACCGACACTACAAACATTCATTAAGTGTCTTATTTATCCGGCTACAATACCAAAAGTTGACCACCCAAAGCTATTGACCTAACTGTGCCCACTTAGCAGAAATTCTTTTACATTCTGTTAAAAAGGTGTATACATGTCTAGATATTTGACATCACCACAAAAGAAAAAAGTGCTTTTTTATTATTTATTACACCTAATTAACAGTGTCATGTGATGGGATTACTCATTTTCTAATGCATCTAGCGCTTGTGTAGTCATGTGGTACATTTTATGGGTATATATGGCGAGTCCTCAACTTTTGTAATTGAGGCCATCAAATTAAACCTATTCACTGTCTCACTCGTTTTTGTCGGTATTACTATATAGATATTGAATGCTAGCCTAACAGTCGGTTCCGTTTCATTACCGAACCCGCCAGACGGCTACAATACCAAAAGTTGACCACCCAAAGCTATTGACCTAGCTGTGGCCACTTGGCAAAAAGCCTTTTGCATTCTGTAAAAAAGGTATATACATGTCTAGATTTAAGATAATGTTACTTTGATGTCTCGAACATAGCTAGCAAAAATGCCTCTCTTCAAGGGTTTTAAAAACAGTTAGAAATGAATTTTGACATCACAAACAAAAAAAAAATGTGTTTTTTTTTTTTATTAAAATTCCCCGAAGATTTTTCAGACATCCCCAGAAATTAGTATGTTTTTTGCCTCTTTGGAGGCCACAGGTGCCAGTTAGAGTGGTGGGTTGTTAGGTGGACTACCCTGGGTTGAACCTTGCACATTATTTATCAAACAAGACATTTTCGGCCCATACACAAAACACAATATGCCCGAGGTACAATCAATAGCTCCTCAGCATGGAGGCTGTTACACATAAGCTAAAAAGAGCACTAAGTAGGTCCCTTCTCATGTTAAAAAGTCATGCTCTGATTCACCATTTAACTTGTACTCACAACACCAGACTAAAAACACACCTGCCTTGTATTACACAAGCAGATGCCTTACTGTGTAACTCTCTTTACAGTGTTCTCGTAATGAGTAGCTATCATCTTCAAAGAAAGGTACTTATATCTGACTGTCATGAGTAACACAAAAAAAGAAGTCGGGGCTAATAAAGAAAGTGAAAAGAATTATAAACTACCATATATTTAATATGTTAATTATCTCAGTTTAATCTATTATTGATTAATCTGACTACATTTACTGCTAGAAGTGCCACAGAGGGCAACCTGGTTCAAATATGCAAGTGTTATATACCAAATGAAAGCTCTTGGTGAGCTGTAAATGGATATGGCAATATCTCAACATTTTCTATGTGCGACTTCCGTACCAATTTGTAAGGATGGGTCACATATGTGGATGCATTGTGAAAGGAAAAGGGTGGAACCATCTTAGATGTGCGCATTTTGCATTTTCAAATATATGCAATGGCTAGTTATGGTTACATTTATACATAGAACATGTATATTAGGTTGTATTTTGAATGAATTTTATAGTATGGAGCATTGAAATGTTTATACTCATGAGCCTCCTATTTCATCTCTACCCATGTGAGTAGGTTCATCGGGCCTGCATTATTAACCCGTTAAACATATCATCCACATCATCAATTGAAATTGAAATTGAACCATTGCATGAATTAGGTATACATTCCTTAAGGGTTAAATTAATAGGAAGCTTATTGATCTATTTTTCTCATTGCCAGAGTACGTCCATTAATATTGTGTACATATAGCACAGCAATGGTAAAGGCATAAGGTCCATTCAGACTATTAACAATTCTATACAGCAGGATCAAGTAAAGAAAGCATATAATAGAAATCAATGACCACATATAAATATGGCAGATCGTATAAGGCACACTAGTCGGTCCGTTCGACCCCTGGCCAAACTGACGTGCGTGAGTTACTTGAGTAACCTGCCGGGTTATCGGATTGGCTACCAGTCTGTGACATCATAAATGGGTCAGGGCAGGTTGTTGTGTAAGATACAGAGCCTCAGACCTCTGTTTGTATCCCACAGTGCACCATTCCTTTGCTACAAACAGATGTCACATGACTTTCTGTGTTACATGTGTCTGCCCTAGAAACAAGTCAGGTAGAATCACGGGACTGACTGGTGAATCTGTGAGCACATATTCACCAGTCAGTCCTGGGACTTACACCCCATATTCACGTGAAAACACAGGATTTCACCAGAGAGCCATCTAGTGAGATTTATTGACCCCAACTTACATCTGCAGCATAAAGTGTATTTGTCATCCTCCACCAGGTGCCTCTGCCTGAATGTAAATGTCCATTCCAAGAGAGAGGGAGAGAGAGAAAGAGAGAGACAGAGACAGAGAGACAGAGAGAGAGGAAAGGAGAGAGGGAAAGAGAGACAATGATAGAGAGAGACAGAAGCAGAGATAAAAGGGCAAGGTAGGGATAGAGAGAGAGGGGGAGACAATTTCAGATAGAAACTGAGAGAGGAAGAAGTGGGGAGGTAGAGAGAGAGAGAGAGAGAGAGAGAGAGAGAGAGTGAGAGAGAAGAGAGGCAATGGGAGAGAGAGAAAGATAGAGAGAGATACAGAAAACAGAGATAGAGAGAGAGGGCAGTACTCAACTAATTTAAACTATTGACATGAATGATTATAATCCATTTAATTCATCATAATATTATGTGTGTTGCTCTACTACAGCCTTTCTGACATGATTTGATTGTTTGCTAGACATGGCTTGAGTACATTTGAGATATGCTTGCAAATAGGCACTCAATGATTAGAGGCTGTTCTAGGTTGGGAAGGGCTGTGAGGTAAAGAGTCAGCTAAATTTAGGTTTTCTAGGTCATGGGCTGCAGACAAACAACCTGTGGTGCACACACACTTACAGAACAAGTCATTTTAGTGGGGTGGGGAGGGTGTGGGATATTTACATAATTTCATCTCTTACTTGCCACCCAAGCAAGGAAGAATTGATTCTATCATGAAACATAGGTGGAATGAGACCATGTAACAATATTTACAGGTATGATATTGGGACAGCAAAGCAAAAGTTCATCCTTGTGTATAAGTAATGTTTTATACGGTATAGGGAATATGCATGAAGAGCAGTGCACCCCTTCTTTCTCTCTATCTGGCAATATGTTTAACCCTTCAAAGGCTGCTGTTGTAGGAGTGCATCATGCTCATCGGTCATCATGATGCACCTATGAACTCCTGGTGATACTGCCATCATGCAGACCTTACATGGTAGATAAATAAACTTCTGGAGGGTCGGCATGATGCTACAAAGATGAGCTGATGAGCAGTCACACCAGCACTTCATTGGTGCATCATGACAACTGATGGGCATGATGCATTAATACATGAGTGGTCCTGGTATGGTTAAAGATTACAAGCTGAACTAATCATAGCTGTCAGAAAAAACAACAAACCTTGGTGAAATGTAACATGCAGTCTCAATAAGATGCTGTATTGGTAGGCATAACTGACTCTGTGGTAATGTGCTAATAGATTTGTTTTAGCACCCCACCACTCCTGGCCATTGTTTGAGACCAGATCTAATTCAAGAACTGTTCCTAAAGAACTATGTGCTAAATGGAAATGCACCCTTCCCTGTCCCCCACCAGCCCCCGTTCTGATACCTACTGACCACTCCCAAACACCAACAGGACTGACCACTTTGGGCTCCACTGCCCCACCTGAGCTGCCATTTCTACCTGTCTCACCTACACATAAGACATGTAGTGCTCACCACTCCAACACCTGGGGTAAGTATACATGTACTTTTTAGTATTTCACTATATCATTGTTATGTATAAAGGTGACCACCTGTATGCTGCTACATTTTCAAAGGCTGTAATGATTCTATATAAGAAACTAGTATCTAATGACCGATGCTTCTCATTTGGCTATCTGTAGTGTATTACCAGTGCACCTATTAGTTGCAACTCTTAACAATCTTTAGCACTTCTAAAATTATGCTCCATTACATTGATCTATGAAAAGTAATGCTATTTGACTGAACTATTATCTTTACTTTATAATTATAAATGCTATTTCAAGAACTGCATTCTTTCCCCATTGACAATCATGTTTTCCCATATGGGCATAGTAGCAAGAGTTATACTTGTGTAGCCACTAGTTGTGTTCAGAAATAGCCCTTACACTGCAGGGGCACAGTAGTCAGTACCACTGGTGTGAGAGGCAGTTAGCCCCCTCCCTCTCAAGTATACCAGCATTGTGTCCACTGTGTGACCTGTGACAGTGTACCCCTGTACAGCCATTCTAAGTGCACTCTAGTTTAAGCCTTCTCTCTTACACAACAACCATGTCCCTACTGCTGTCTGAATCACCTTAGACATCTAGGCACCCCAATAATTGGCCCTCATACTGAACTCATCCTGGTCTAGTTAAAGGTTTGTAAACTGCATGCCACTCCCCAGATCAGTCTTTGCTGGAATTGTATTTGGGGGCAGGCCAGTACATATCATTGGCTTGTGAGATATCCAGCTGGCATACCACCACTATAATAGGACCCACCTATATGTCACTCAACTCAATAATATGCAGAGAGCCATCAGTTTGGGAGACAGTATTAGCCAGAAAAGTGTGGAGTATGCTTTATTTAGCAGGGTGGTGGTAGTGGTTGGGGTAAGGTAGTTGCCTAAGATCAGGCCTTGGACCAGCCTGGATGATCCATGCCCATACTTAGGGCCTGGACCGGTCTTAACTTGTGACTTTTGATGCTATAAAATGGGCAGCCTTGGATGCCCATTTTCAGCTGAGGGAGGCCAAGGGCCAAGTGAGGGTTCTTAGGTTCTTGGGCACCCCTTCAGCAATAAACAACTCCCATGTTCAGTGCATAATAGAGGAAAGTTATATCTTAGCAAAGTCATGTATATATAGGCCCTAGGTATGGGGGGGTGATAAATCTAGTTTTCTTTGGGGACAGGCTCAAACTATGCATTTGGACCCCTAAACAGGGAAATCACTATTGCAATTTTGGAGGTATTAAGTCTTATTCAATCCAGTGCTTATTCTGCCATGATATATCCGAAAGAGGTCAGATTAGGCAGAGTAGACCAGTTTAGAGCCTCCTTGAACAGGGGCAGATCCAAGGGGACACCTGCCAAGACACCCCCCCCCCCCACCCTGTGGGGCTCCCCCCACCTTAAATCGCTTTTGACACCCCTACTAGCTAACAGTACATCTAAGAGAGACAACCTATACACTCCCACAAAATCCTAGATGTGTTGATATATTTGGTAAGATTCTTACTTGAAGCATTCAGCCGTCATATCCAGTTTGTGTTAAAATTCAGACACTCAATGAGGCAGAACATAGAAACATGGGGGAAGAGCATGTCTTGGTTGGTGGATTTGGGTCCTTGTTTGATAATTTCACTTATATCTGTTACTGTATCACAGTATTCTGCAGCAATGTAATCTAAAAGACATCATGATACCCTACTTGGTATCATCTATGGTGGTTCAAATGTGGTCTACATGCCTATCCTGAAAATCCTAATGGTAGTGGATCAGTAGGGGCCTATTTCTATGGTTGGCCTGAATCATAAGGATATTGTGTTGCCCCCTATAAAATGGGCTTAGAAGAGGGAGAGAGCAGGCCTAAGCCAAATTCTGATTGGGTCCACCGGGATATCTGTGGGTTAGTCATTTAGATCCATTTGAAAAGGCTTGAGTGAAAGGGATATGTGTGTTTTAAATCTTGTAGCCTAATGGGTGGGGAGGGGTCCAGGAGGCTGGGTCCCCTGTCAACTGTCCTTTTCTTTCCTATGTGTTTGGGACAGTTGAGGTTCAGGATTTTATGTATCTTTATGGTCTTAGCCAATTCTTTCTATGCCTTGACATTCATTTTGGCTCATTTACTTTGGATTAAGATGGAACCTGCTGACCAATACATGAGTTGTGACAGTGGCATTAGCCTCCCCCCCCCTCATTTATGTCATGAAATTATGTTCCAAGAGCAGGCAAAGGGAGTAGAAAAGCATACTCAATAATATAGTGCAATCAACATTTGGATATGCCTTGTATATACTGCATATTGTAACAGAACATGCGGTGTAGGGGGTGGGGCAAGAAGTTGGCAAGAGGGGGGGGGGACTTGGGGATTTGAGGTAAAAATGATCAGTTGGCCTTTTAGGAAGATCTCCACTGCCTAATACCTCATGAATTGCTGATTTATCGGTATTTTAGCAAGGCCGACCCCCCTCCCCTACTAGGTATCAGAATTGCCTTTGGTGGTGCACAGTGCGGCCTCTTTCGTTTGGCTCTTGGAGTATTGTGCTCTCAGCTGTGACCAGGCCCTTTACTGCAATGCACAGGTAGTTAGCAGGATGGTAGCAGTGGGGGCATGGTGATCAAAAATGTAGGGCTGGCCCAGGCGCTATATTCCAATACCGCCTGGGGTCAGAGGCTGGCCTTTGACACACTTTTTCTGGGGGGGGGGGCACTCCCACAGATTTGGTAGCAGTGGGGGGCATGGTGATCAAAAATGTAGGGCTGGCCCAGGCGCTATATTCCAATACCGCCTGGGGTCAGAGGCTGGCCTTTGACACACTTTTTCTGGGGGCGGAGGCACTCCCACAGATTTGCATACTATGTGCAAACATGACTTCAAAGCAAAGGGGTCCTCACTGGGCCCAACATGGGCCCTGGGCGTGACCCCTACAGGGCTCATGACTAGGAGTGCTGTTTGGCCAATTCTGAAAGGGTAGGGACATATATTATATCCATCTTTTACCTAAGATGCAAATATTACAATAGACAGAGCAAACTTCAGTCTGGGCCATCCATTTGTGTGCAACAGCATGGGATTTTCAGGCCTATATATAGTGTTATATGTCTATAGATAATAATTTTGAATAACACTTCTGGGTAGATACTCCCTCTTGATGAGCATTATTTGGCACTTTTCTACAAAATGGGTCACAAATTCTCAAGTCCTTCACCCATGACAATAGCTTTGAATCAGACGGTTTGCTTCTGCCTAGAAAAAAGAGTGACTCCACTGACATATCCTATAGGCTCTAAAGAATAGCATAAAATAGTGTTTCATTTCGTCTTGCCCAAAAATCGGCCCTTTTCTCAAACTTTATCATATTTTAAACCTTTGTAAAATGAAGATGATAACAAGATTTTTACTCTCTGACTAAATAGTATCAAACAAGAATAGCTGTTTTTTTGGGGTTTTAAGGTGTAAAGGTTAACTCTAATTAGTCTGCTCAAAGGTTTGCCTGACACTCTCTCCTTTTAAACATTGCTTGTGTAGAGGTACGTTAATACAAACCATAGTGTTGGGTACCGTCTGGCGTGGCGGGTGAGTCCAGTCGTCGGATGTTCCTCAGGTTCCGGATAGGTGGCAGCACCGATCCGGGTCTGTGGGGACATCTGACGACAAACACCTAGGTCCATATATAAAGACCAGGGCTCAGCCGCTACGTCAGAGGCCCTCCTGGCCTCTGATCATGTAAACCTTTATATCCATTAGCTGCCCTTATACCATCTACCGGGTAGCCGTGAGTGTTCATATAATAAATTATCCGTTGGCATACACTTGAATCACCACCTTGCTCCTTCTTTCCCGATTAGTAAGGCCCGAACCACCAAGTCTGTAAGACTAAACCATGAGGTTGAATATGTGAGATCTGTGCTAGGTATCAACTGCAGGTCACACTCTAAACCCAACCTTAATACTGATGTTCAAAAATGATCACTCCAACAGCTGGCAATGAAGAACCCAGCAGCAGGTTGACTTCAAACACTCTTCCTGATCATCAGGCCAAGGGTCAAGAAATGATATAAAAATCACCATTAAGTTCCCTCAATGGCCACCCAAAATTCAGAATTTGGGCCCAATTCTTGTAAAGTGGGGGTAGGCTTTTGAGGAAGGTTTCGATTACATCACTTTTGGGTAAAAGTGGTTTTGATTCTGTCAAAATCCAGCTCATGTAATTCCCTCAGGTTAGGAGGGTTGGCTTCTGAGGGAGGTCTTATGAAATATGCTAGGAATATTTGGTATGTAAGGGAGTCTTCCACTAGTTAGTAATATTATTCATCACCTCTATTATCTAGATGGAAACAAACCCTTATTAGGTTTTAACAAAAGGTATAAAAAGGTATAAAAGATACCACTTTAGATGGATGGTCAAGGGCCTCCCGCTGACCCATGAAGGACCTAGTTATACCAAGTAGAGTGAGGGCAACAACCTGGCGGGTGGAAGTGATGTCATCTGATATGTGTACCCCACAGTCAATTGATGCCAATTGTTAATTAGCTCTCAATGATTGTATTCCTGTTTATGCTAAGTGTCTCAACATTGCTTTTTAGGTCGGTTTAGGAGGTGTGTAGGCCCATATTCCAAATATTAATTTTCGACATGTACTGGCGAACAAATTGGGTTACTCTTGGTCAAACCAGGTCAAATAGCCCGAGATGGGTCAAAAGACCAGAGATTGAGCAAGGTTGAGTCTGCTTCAAACAAGTTAATTAATCGGGTCACATAAGGTAAAAGATACTAAATTGACCTGAGATTGGCCCAATTTGAGTCAGGTTGACTTAAGTTGGCTAAATTGGGTCAATTCGGTCAAAAAGACCAAGATAAGTCAACTATCCCAGGATACTCCCAATATGAGTAAGATTGACTTAAGTAGGGTAAATTATGTTAAAGATGGGCTCAATTGGTTCATTTTTATGCTAATGTGTCATATTTTGACTCATATTGGACCAAATTTACTTAAGGGCAACAGCGGTAGGCACCTAGCGGCTGTTTTGTGAACTAATGCATTTAGCTCATTGAGGGCTATCTGGCATTTTTTGAAGCAAGTTTCTATCATTATTAGTTCAAAAGTTAAGTCTATGATATAAATGAATATATTTACTAGGTTTGAAGAAATCTTTCCAAAATGCTATGAAGACCCCCTTCACCCCCTCAGACTGTTGTCCATAGGGTTATGCAGTAAAGGCCTACCTCCCTTAGATTCACCCTCACCTTGTGCAAAAAGTAGCGTTGGAACCATCTTGATTTGCATATATCAATTAACATAATTGTAGTTCTTTAAAGAAATTGTTTGAATAATTTTGGAAATATTCACAAAAATCCCTCCAAAATCTCAATTGGCTAGATATTGGCCCATTGAACTTGATGTTAAAGGGTCCAACAAATGATGGCCAGTACCACAGGAAGTAGTGTTGCTACCCCAGCCTTTTATTTCATATTTCAATGACACATTATGTAAAGAACACATATGTCAAGTTACAAGGAAATTCTTTGTCAATTTAATTGTTGGCCACCTAGAGCCCTTGTCCTTAACTTGGGTCTATCTGACTCTATTTGGCCCACTTTAAGCAGGTATACTACCAGCCAAAATTTTGCTAATCTGATTATTTTTTATGATGCTAAAGTATAGAAAAAATAAGTCAGATAAACAAAATTCCAGCTCAGTGGAATAGGCACTTGATCCACCTTTGAACTAATTTCTCATAATGACTTATTTGAGCAAATGTGCATATATTGGTCCATGGGACTCAACATTGCCCAATACTTGCCAAGTTGACCAATTTATTTACCAATTTGACCCATTTTGACCCATATTGACTTGTTTATTCTATATTCCCATCTTTTTCCTCATAGGCAAGTTGCAGGTCTTTATAACATCAATAGTAGTATCTATCAAATTAGTGTCCAATCAGGGTAGTAAGTATTTAAATCATGTATGTGGGCTAGTTGTTGTTTTTCCTACTTAATTTCTATAGGTAATTAATGAGTCTGAGTTTTAAACAAGTTTATTGGACAACAATATCATAACATGTTGAAGCTTTTACAATCATCAGCTGATGTAAGGAGTTCTCCACACAATATAGAATCTGTCGTATACGGTTAACATTCAATGATTTTGTAGGTCAGAATTCACCATGTCAATTACCACTGTAATACTCTCATTTATGAGCCTGTCAAATTGAGTTAGCACTTAACCTATTCTTAAGATACCAATAACTGATGGATATATCATTTGTCTTTAAGGTGCATGCAGTTGGACTGAGAGGGAGCTGAAGGTGAAGCCCTACAGATGATATCAGAAACCAAGATGGCAGCTTGTCTAATCTGATTGATAAAGGTGGCACTTTTTAAAGCCCTTTGGTGTGATGATATATATGCAGTACAAAGGAAAATGGATGAAATATTCATATAAAATGTAGTCATTCAGTATTTAAGCCAAATATGTTTATGAAAATGTAAATCTACCATTTATTTGCACTACATCCATGTTTATTTGATATAAACACATCAACCTACCCAACCTATAGATTAAAACTCATGTAGTACCCTCGAACCCCTCATAAATGGTAAGTTCAGTGGCAGATCTAGGATTGTCTAGAAGGGGGGGGGGCCCAAGACATGGTAAGTTCAGTGGCAGATCTAGGATTGTCTAGAAGGGGGGCCCAAGACATGATGAAAGCTAATGAGGTACCGTATGTGGCCCCGAGCACTGCAAGCTCCCTGGTTGGGCCCCCTGTAACTTAGTTTTCCCTCTTTTTCCCTCACTTTCTCTCTTTTTTTCCTCTCCTTTTTTTTGGGGGGGGAGGGGGGGCAGGCCCACTGTAAGTTTGGATGGGGAAAGCTCAGAGATCATCATAGGTCCTTATATTGAAAATAAAATCCATTAATAAGAAAAGAAGCTATGTGATTTTTTATTCATTATCTCATAAAGTGTAGGTGCACTTAACCCATTAAGGCCTAGCATCGACCTAAGTTGAACCATGGTAGGCCTAGCATTGACAATAGTCAACACCATGATGGGCCTAGCATTGACTATAGGCGATGTCCATAGGATTTGTATAGGAATTGAAAATAGGCTCGTCCTCTGGGAACTACACTTTTTTAAGAGGCTGTCCCCATGGTCAGGGCAACCATCTTTGCTCTGCCCTTAAAGGGTTGATACACATACTTTCACCTATACCCTGATTACAATAACATATTGAGTCATAATTATACCCAAATAAATTTCCAGATACATAGTTACCCAAATTTTCTAAAATTCCTCAAAAAAAGGAATTTTGATGGGGGGTCGATCGATGACTTGGTAGTTTGGCCCTTGGAAAACCTACCGACCTGAGGTTTATTCATTAGGTGCACCCTAGCCACGCGCACTGCATGGCATGCAATCTTGCTCTAGTAGCTGGAGTGCGAGCTCATTCAGGTAATAGCCCTTGGCCTGTGGCCTAATGAAAACAGACCTTGGATTGCGTCCTAATGAATACCCCTCGAAACTACCAAATTCATATGCCCAGAAAGCTGCATGATGGGTGTTCTTTCATGGGAGTGAACCACATTAAAGGGAGTAGATACAATCCAGCTGATTCAAAGTTGACCAACAGTTTCTCTTAGTAACTGCAAGGGGCTGGTGCTGCCCTCAAGCAGCATCTAGAATGCCCCTGAACTGACTCAGCGCAGCAACATCAGTGGGGTGCCCAGGGGTAGCGTACCACATTGCTGGCATGCTTACATCACAAAATATTGTATCCCTTTACCAATAAAACAGAGTTTCTACATGAATATACATGTGTAGCAGGAGTAGGTTCATGGCACTACCTTACATTCACTACTACCCCTGCTATGATCCGATCCACACCTAGTAGTTTGCACGTTGGTTAAGCATGGTCCTGATAGCTCAGTGGTAGAGCATCCACTTTGTAGTTGGAGGACCTGGGTTCAAGCCCTGGTTGGGATTGGACTTTTCCATGTGCACCACTACACATGTATAGTGGCCAGAAAAGTGTAAATCCCCATAGTCAGTGCATTCTTTCATACTCATATTCTGCTACTTTTTGCATAGGGCAGGCAGTTAACTCTCAAATGACATTTTTGAGGTCCGGCAGTTAAAGGGTTAGGTAACATCAAGAATGTATAAAACCATGGTGTCCATTTTTCCACTGGTGGGTGAGAAAGTTTGGCAGTCTCAATTATGGCTGCCTATGAGAATTTGTAGTTCCCTACATTTAATTCCATGAAAAACATCTTCTGGTAATTTCTTAACCAAACCTCATACATAAAGCCTAGGATAATAAAAATCATTTTTGAGCAAAGAAGCAGGAGATCAGAAACAAAACGAAATCTTCCTGAATAAACTAAAAATAATTCTTATTCCTTTAGGATAGGAGTCTATGGGTACAGGAAATATAAAATCCAGTGATAGGAATGAGTAGAATACCAATGTATGTTTTTAAAGAAGGGTGATGTTATATACATTAGGAATATGAGTAAAAATGGTCAAATTTGTGGATCAGCAAGGTAAAACATACCTTCATTATTGGGCTAGTAGAGGTACGTTTCACCTCGTTGATCCGCATTTTGCGACAAGGTGCCATTTGAGCTCTAGATCATGTTAACTTCCTTTAATAGGGATATTATGCGAGTAAATATGTACCATGATAAAGGGTTGCATTATGTAACGGGTACTAGAACAACTTTTTGCCTAATTGACGATGAATTATCTAGTCTGGTCAAATTCATACAAATTCACTGAATTGGCTGAAAGAAACATGTCCTAGCACTAACCCAGCACAGGGACCTGAACAGTCGATAAAATTGGCCTGCAAGAAACTATAACCCATGCATTCCCTTCAACTCATCAGTATCTAATTTGCCTTTGTCAAGCAGGTGGAGGAGCTTGGTGAAATGGAGGAGCTTGGTGAAAGGGAGAAGCTTGGTGATATCTGTACAACTGAAGAACAGCCCTCTAGAGAAGACTAGGCCGAGCAAAAAAGTCACACAGCACATCCATATTACTGATGTCTTGAAAGTTGTCTATTTTTCACCTTTTTGGGAATAAAATGGTCTTGAAAGATGAATAATGATTATGGGAGGAAAATTTATCTGCAGGAGGAATCACTCTTTTTTATAGTTTAAGGCAGAAATTTTGAAATGAGATATACTGAGCAAGAATATTGCCATGATTTAGTGAAAACCACTTTTTAAATCTTGAGCGACATGGGATATTGAGAATGGTGATTAATGATACTGAAAGTACAATGATACCTCCCATATATAGTGCACTATGCATATAAAATACATGTATACCCCGAATTCAGGCCAATGTTACAAGGAATTGAAAACAAATCTTGTTGACCTTAGCACTGCTCTAAAGAACATAACTCTCATATCTAAGGTGCACCCCTAACTTTGACCAATTTTATAATGATGTTTCTTGTTTATGTGTATGTGTGACCATCACCGTACTGATCTCAGAATATCTAGCAATATTCATAGATGTACCATACTGACAAACTATCTGACATGCCAGGAACAGGGATGGATGTGAGATCATAAGTGGGTAATGCCAAAACCCATAATGTTGCTCTATGGTGCAGCAACAGCAAGAGTTTTCCTATTGCTTAACAGGTCTAAGCTAAAGTATAGAAATGACCCTGGGTGATTTTTGACCCGGAGTCATTTTTGACCCTCTCTCTGCCTTATCAGTTGACCTAGATAAGTGGCCTCTCCCCTATACTGACTTTCAGTTATGAATGGGCAGCAGATTAAGTTTCAAATTGTGTTTTCTCAACTGCTATAGTTCATTTCCAAAAGTTATTTTAGATTTAACTAGGATACATATTGGTATTTCCAGTGATGTATGATTGATCAATCTCAAATGTGATACAAACTTATCATTTGCATTATTGTGAGCCCAGAGAGCTATTTTCCCTCATACCCACTGCAATAATTAAAACAGAATGCAAAATAAGATGGCTAAAAAGTAGTTTGGTATTCTAGACTACCCTTATCAATCCTCCTCTTTTCACATATGATGGTTTTATTATTGATAGATAAAGAAAAATGGCCCCAAAAAGCAAATTAAAATTGCTTTTTCCATAACAGACAGAGCAGGGTCATTTTTCACCCTGGGTCATTTTTCACCCAGGATCATTTTTGGGGTTTTACAGAACCTGCTTAAGGGTTGCCTTGTATATGTGTTTCGGTCTGGGGTGCCTGCTATACTTTATATATAGTATTATATACGAGAAAGGGTAGTCTGTGCTAAAATCAATTTCAAAATTTTATTCCCAAGCTTTCCAATGATCTATTGCATGGAAGATACTCCTAATTTTGGAGAAATGGCTTGCTAAATAAGGGTGGGTATCACCATATCTCAAATCTCAGTTATCTCTAAGTCTTATCGATTATAAAATTCATGCATAATTAGCATTAATTTGGCTTATTAGCTAGATTAGCATAAATCATGGATATCATTCCTCTATCAAAAGTTATGAGCAGAAAAATCCTTATCATTCTGTTTTCAAAATAGTACACCTTGTTAAAAAATCCTTTAAATGAGCTCATTGATTTCCATATTTCGAGTGGAAATTATATTTCCATGACAACAGAAATTTAAAAAAATGCCTATTAAGGCCCTAAAACATTCATTTTTCACATTGCAAATCTGGAACCTTCACATCCAAAACCATTGCACTCTCCCTATTTCAGTTTTAGGCCTATTTATAGTTTTCTTGTCCATAGTGCTGCCCCCTGGTGCCTAAATTAGGAACTAAATCCCATAGGCAGCAACCTTTCTGCTTGCCTGATGACTGTTACAGTAGCAAGAAGGTCTTTATTTAATATTATCAAATGTCATCTCTTCATAAAACTGGTTTTGGAAAAGAATTTTCAAAGTAAGCTTTCAGTTTTGCATTCACAAACATTTGTTCCAGAGTTTTCTATTTTGAACAATGAAATTGTTTCCATGGTGACCAGAAAGTATCGGATGATGATAAAAGATTGAGATAAGTCTAATGATGTAGACAAAATATATCCCATTCATTACCCCCCATCTTGATGTATTCACTACCCAAATAAAGTTTCAAAATTGAAATCTATGTGTCTGGTTTTGTGTGGATTTCTCAAAACACTTCAATGAAAGTTACGTATCTTAAGGCTATATAAAAGACAAATACAATAGCCCCAATATATGATAAGAATACAATATGAAGCTATCGATCTTAAATTTGAAAAAGAGATGTGCAATAAAGAGGGTATTATTGACAAAAGCACTTTTAGATATTCCCGTGATATCAAGTGAATTTACGGTCATTTCACGTGATCCCGTGATATCACATGATTTTCTGCTCACAGAATCCCGTGAAATCACTGGGATTATTCACGGGAATTTACGGGAATGGCACCAGTTCAACATGTGATTTGACTGGTAAATTCACGTGAAATTGTTTCAAGGGTGGGTCTGGCCTTACTCAAGTAAACCCAGTTGGTAATTGGAGCGGAACTCAGTAAGTTACAAAGCCATGGGTACCGAGTGGATCCATCGTCGTGTTACGCTGGTCCCCTGCAGGTATTCGAGGGCATGATACCCACAGGCCATGCCTGATAACATTTTCCCCAGATCTTTTGAACTCCACTAGATGGGGGTTTTAGATTCTCCAATCACAGTTTATATTTCAAACCTCTTTATAGGAGAGAGAGAGTTTGACCAATGGGGTGCTAGGGTGCCGCCTTGTGAGTAATGGTTAAAACAAGGGATGATTGACCGGCAACTTCTTAGACATAGCCTGCTCTTATGATGCCCCCAACTTACGGGCAGGTCACCAGCACATCCTCGCGTATACACAGTGTCAGAGTCAGAACTATCACTGCTGACTGGGGGGTATTGAAAGCTGGCGCAGCATGACAGTTCTAAGATTTGCCCCTTTCGACAATTTGCATTTTCCATAGAATTTGCTTCTTCCAAACAACTTTGCCTGTTACTATGACAATTTGTTTTTTCCTGCATTTTGCTAGTTCTAAAGATATGCCCATTCAATTATATTTGTTCTTCCAAATGAATTTGCCTACTGCTGTGAATCCCTGAATGGGACATATCTTTTTTTTCAAGGAGCAAATTCAATGAGCCAGGTAAAATTGCACGGAAGAGGCATATTTCAATGGAACAAAGCACGTATTGCGATCACCAACTCCCATTTTCAATGATGTAGAAGCAAATATATTTCAAGCAAATATTGTACGTCCATGCAGCTATTCTCCTGAGGCAAATTATTGAGAAGGGGTAAATATTTTGGAGGAGCAAATTCCATGGAAATGGCTTTTTTATGTGTCAGAAGAGCAAATTTGGTTCAATGGGAAATGTTTGTTGAGCAATAGGCAAATTCTAGAATGAGCATGTCGCACCGGCTTTCTGTATTACGGGCAGATTCAAAGGAAAGGTATGTTTTAGTTGACCTACATGACCTAGTAGGTATCACACAACTAAAGCATGAATCATAATGACGGTACATGGCAGAAAACAGTTTAATAAAAGTGAAGTTGTAAAACTTTTTTTTTTCAATTCCTGAGTAATTCTCGAGATCTTGTTCCTGATGAGGTGCTCAGTTGGTGGTCAGTCGGGAGTAGTTTTGAGAAGATCAGAGATAAGATAAGGGTCCAATTGAGGCCTTCTACTCCTGGCCCCTGGTTTACAAATCTCTCTAAATAGGCTGATTTTTTTTTTCTATATTTCATCAAGTCATTTCCTTATTTGTTTTAGATTTTCTGTATTTTTTTTCTTATAACTTATCAATGATTTTGTGACTTTGGGTAATAGAAAATGAGAGCAAAATTTCTCAGAGGTTTAGAGCCCCACTGCCTCTGCCCACATCACCCTCCCGGCTGGGGAGGTTTCAGATATGACTGACCTAGGCCTGTGCTGCCCACAGAGCAGCTTTCACGCATCATGACTACAAGTGCTCATGATACATTAATGCACCATATGCCCCTTAAGTATTAAAGGGCGGTTTGTATTTGAGCATTAAGTTATCGTAGAGTGCCTCTGTGGTATTCTAGACTCTTGATATTTACCAGGTCCCTGTTTTTATGGTTGACAGTGGGCACTGATCGGCCATCACTGCCAGGGCACCACACGTCCTGCCACTCTCAGCAACATCCCTTCTTTTACACTGGTACCCTGAACGTTACACTGAAAAGGCCCTGGTAACCTCCATTGCCAGAAACACCATGTAGATCTAAACTGTGTGGTTGGGGCTGCTCGATATTTGTATATATTAAAATACATGGGACGTCTCAGAAGTGTTTTTTTTTTCAATAATGATTAAGTTTTTTTAACACGCCGAGGAGCACTGTTCCTTGTCAAATAACTCTCTCTGCATTTGTATCTTTACCTTTATAGTTACCTGAGCCTAAGGTGTCCTAAAGAAGACGGCAATGAGGAGTCGAGTGGGCGGCACCAGGATGATACAGGGATGAATACCTGGCTGCAAAGGGTGAAGAATACTAAGAGGCATCACTAGCTTATTTCTTGTTTCCAGAGCTCAGACATACCATAACTTATAACACTGGTATATGGCTAATTCGCCAAATTGAAAAAAAAACGCCCTGTGAACTGTGAATTTTTGCCAATCAAATCAATCAATGAATCAAATACCAAGGTCCCTTCCTTTCCGAAAAAAAATGATTGGGGACCACAACTTCCGTAGTCTCATCAAAGTTTATTGATTGATTGACTTAAACTGTATTGTCAATTATAGTGATGCAAATTCTCCCCAAGAGTATTGCGTTTCCTGCTTTCTGTTAAAACCTCCAACTCTAAAAGGACGAAAAATGGTGACATATCCCCTCGGAGAAATATAATTATATAGGTATATCTCCTTGATAAGAATTGCGTATTTCTCCTAATGTATAACGGATATGATAAAATGGAAACAAGAGTGTAATACTGTTGAGAACTGAACAAACTACAACAAAGGATGTTGCTTGGCATACGTTGATGCATGGCCCCTCTTAGTATCCATTTCTCTTTGCTAGTGGCTCCTTACTTGGAAGGAGATTGTAGGAGAGGTCTGAAGATCACTCTGCCTAACTTAAGGTGACATAGTCCGATTTTTTTTCATCTTTCAAATCCTATTCAAATAATGTGTTCTATACACTTTAATTCTATCATATTTATAGGAACATGTGGACCATCTGTTGGTATCCTCAGCTTATACTGGCTTAGAAAGGGGTCCCATGGACCTATCCATAAGCATTTTACTGTGTTTTTCTAATCCATGGACTTTTGGCATGCATGCCAAAAGTAGAAAACTGGATATAAATCTGACAATTCCTTCAAATATGAGCTTTATTATGGGTATAAGGAGAGCAAATAAAGTAGGTAGAATAGGAAGTATGATCTATGTGAATATCTTAGATCATTTTTTAGAAGATTGATTTTTGGGCCCCAACCATTGGATTATGCCCCTTTAAGGGTGCATTTTCCATCCACCCTGCACTGGGAACTTTGGGGTCATCAACCTAAGAATACCAAAATAGACAACATAACTGTTGTAACTGAATTTTTCAAGTTTTGCAGGACAGACAAAAGAGGTTTTCCACTTTCTAAAGCACCAAGTGAACACAAAATTATTGCAGTGGGGCCTGTGTACACACATATATCATAGTGGGTAGATAACGGTCAATAGATGTAAAAATAGCAGAAAACTCAATTTTTCCAAAATGACAGTTACAGCCTTCTTGCACTAAGGCGATGGATTTAGGTCGTCATTTGGGAACCCAAGGCACATAACCCCCTCCCCCATTTGTGCCCTAGGTTTGAATTATTACTATAAACCACAGTGTGGGTATATGTGTGTGACTACCCTGCACTGACTAGTTTGGGGTTTCGAGAGTTTAGGTGCGGGAGCTATTATACAACCTCTATTTGTGTAAACGACAGCTATCTGAAGTACTACACATAGAGGCTGACCATCAAACCACTATCTGTGTGGGGAAAAATGAATGCTATCTGTAGTACCTATCCAACCACTATGTGTAAATTACCTCTATCTGTAGAAACCTTTCCATCAAGATGTTAAGGCTCATACGCAATGGTCATACACTTAATGTGTATTTGATACAGCTTTTTGATGCACTGAATTTGACACAGATAGTGTTCACTTTTTACACAGATGGCATTTTGATGGTCAGCCTCTATCTGCAGTACTTCAGACTGTGGCTCTTTATACAGATAGTGGTTGTACAGCTACTCCAGCTAGCTGCTCCCCGGTGTTGCTCACATCGCTCGAGCAGCTCATCCCCTGACATAGTGATGGACTTAGGGAGTGATCATTTTTTAACAACAGGGGGGGGCTGGTGGGTTTGCGCGCGGACGCGCGAAAAAAATTTCGACCCCCCTCTCTTGAGGGGGTAAAATTTTTTCGACCCCCCCCCATAAGGGACAAAAATCGCGCGCGGACATCCCCTTTTAGCCTATAGTAACGCGCGGGGTTTTCCACTGAAAACAGGTGAAATTATTTTGACCCCCCCATCAGAGGTATTGAAAAAATTCTGACCCCCCCCGGTCAAGGGGTTGAAAAAATTCTGACCCCCCCCTCAAACCCACCGGCCCCCCCCTGTTGTTAAAAAATGATCACTCCCTTAGGGACAGGGCCAGGACCATGCGGCGAGCAGGTGTGAGCAGATATAAACCTGACGTTTTAGCACTAGGTTTCCAACTCCCCTGTGCTATCCCCCCCGGAACACTGGAATGGATAATGACATTGGCTCTGGGCATTAGACGTATCGGAGCCTACTTCATTGATCATTGTGATGAGTTGGAGCAGGTTTCCGATTCCCTAGAGGCAAACTGGAATGTGTAATCAACATAATATTGGAGTCCCTAAGGCACTCTGGAATGGATCACTAGATTGACTCTGGGACTGACCTTCATCAGACGTCCTGGGACTGACCTTCATCAGACGTCGGAGTCTGCTCCAGTAGATCATTGTGATTGGTTGGACTAGGTGTTTAGCCCTCAAGGCACTCTAAAATAAACTTGCCATGATTAAATTTGGGCAGATTCGAGACTACATCAGACATATATTGGGATCCACTTCAGTGAGTCATTAAAGGATCCTGGATCATCAAACTTAAAGCATCCTGATTCAAAATGTTGTAATGAATGTTATTGGAAAACACGATGAGCAGGTGAGAGCAATTCATCATGCTTGCACTGATCAATTGCTTGAAGCTCATTTAAAGTCACCGATCAAAGGGAAATAACTGATGTGCTGAGAATTATAGGATAGTCCAGGAGAAAATAGCTGAATAATCACCTTGGAGCAAATCACTTCCCACCTTCACCAGAAAGGGGATTTATGAGCAGTCTTCCGGATTCTGGAGACAATTACAACCATTATGGAGTCTATATAGTGTCTGGCGAAGAGGAAGAAGTAAAAAGAGTGTTTGAAAGAATAAGACTCTCAAAAGAGCACAGGTCTCTTTTAAGCACAAAGATGGGTGCTTACTTATACCCAAACCCCCTTAAAGTACAGGACATAAGAAGGCAAGGGTGCAACACATCACAGGGTTGAGCTTGAGATCTACCACCAATGCAGTGCTGGTGAGTAGACTCAGTGCATCGTATACATTAATGCATTGTCGGGCTGTAAAGGGTTAAAGTCCATGTTATCCGTGTGCTATAGAGCAGCACCAGGAGTTGCTCTGCTAGCGGTCCTGGAGGGAGGAGGGACTAGAAGTAGAGGAGGGCACTGACCACCAGAACGGCCTGATGCAGCACCCCATCCACATGAGGAAGCAATAGGTACCCATGGTATAGAGCAGTTAAACTATGGAGGAATAGACTACATATAGTGCATGAGCCCTTAATAATTTACACCCAGAGAGTGCCTCAAAGTATTATACCAAATCTAATGTAACTCTGAGAATGCATGATTACAGTCCTCGTCCCTGCATCATGCCGACCCCATTGGGTTGATGCACTCTTGCAGCGTAGGCATCATGCTCCACTGCAGTGCAGAACTGCATCGTCGCCATTAGCAGTCATTAAAGAGTTTAAGGCTGTTAGTCTACATACCAGGAGGACACAGCACCAATACACTTTAAAAAGCAGTTGTTGAATCTACCAGGCCTCCTGGTAAAACTGAAAACTGAACCACTGTTATCATATTGCGGTAGTTTCTACAATGAAGCCTAAGTAAGGCTGGCTCTACAGAGGTACATGAAATCTCTGTGAAAATAATTACAGATCTCTGGCAACTTTGGGACAAGGATTTCGTCGTTATTTCAACAACATTTTTAACCGTGTATGAGCAGGGTGCTGTACCAGGGAGAAGAGCACTGTCCACCAGAACGGCCTGAGGTAGCACCCACGCAGCAACTGGAGGAAAGGAACACCAGGTACATACAGCAGGTACATACAGTGCTGGGGGACCCTGGAAGGGATGGACTTCTACCACTACTACTGGTGCTGGAGGAGGAGGGGGATAGGGAACATGGCCGGAGGCTGTCTGGACGGTGTGATGGGCGCACTGCCCATCAGGAGGATGCTGTTCCTGGCACTGCTGCTGGGCACTCAAGGTAAGGGGGTGCTCATTTTTCAACTACAGGAGGATAGGGGTTGGGGTTAAAAGTGTGCTCGTGCATGATAATTTTAACCCTAAAGACGGGGGAGCAAATCTTCTTTTGCATTTCTACATGCAAACCCCACACCCCATCGCCCCACCACCCTTGTTAAAAAATGATTACTCCCTAAGAGGAATGCTTTTGGATGGGAAGGGGGGGGGGTTTGGGAGGGAGTTTATAAGTGGTATGGGGAAAGGGAATTGGTTTGGGTTGGTTGAGTTGATTTTACCTCCACTGATATAGTGATCATAGATTAGCAGAGTCACTGTGTGTGATCGGACGCTCAGTCCCTTTTTTGTCATTCCTGACAGGTATTCAAAAGCTTTTTGTCCGAAACAGCTAACCAAATATTCACATGTTGCTTGTCAGATATACAGCAGTGCTTGTATCTAGATGGCTAACCAAATCTAGAGAATAATTATCGAATAGTATAAGGCAGGCCAAGGGAGAAACCAACTAGCAGGGCACTTCCAGTACTCTTTCTGAAAGATAGCAAGTGTTCTGTTATTTCCCTGGTCTCATAGACAGGGCCAGACTACAGCACATTGGGCATATATAAGTAATCACAGATTTTACCATAATTATGTGAAAACCCTAATGAAAACATAAAAAAAACGGACTGTAACCCCCAAGAACAGTATTCTCATTTAAACCTTTATCGTTATTTCTTTTTTTCAGTCAAAAGAGGGTATGATGTCTATTTGATTATTTGCATACCTACCTTTCCTAGCAGGATAAGTGATCATTGTTGGTATACCACATTAAGAGACACGAGGTCAGTCCCGCTTCCGGTGAGGCTTCCTGTTTACTTCTATATGTAAGGTCAGAGGGTGAACCTGCGTTTGCTGGTTCCCCCAATTTTCTACCTGTGCATTGGCACCCCAGGTGGACAGAGGAGACTTGGGACAAGAGCTGGTTACTGAGGTACCCCTATTTGATCCTAGACCCTTCACAGGTGGCAAAGGAGAGTTGGGACTAGAGCCTTCACTCCCTCTTACTACTACTATGCCTAGGATTGCCTCTGCTTGGCGACAGTCTCTCACACTCTTCAATCCTTGGTGAAACCGTGCCAAGAGAGGAGGAGGGAAGAGCCATATGACCAGGGGCTATTGGATGCCAGGGGGTTGGGAGTGCTGGCTGTTTGGGGATGGGGTTGTTGGAACCATATGACCCCAGTTTCCCATAACATGCTGTAGGTCTGCATGTAGTACAGGTCTATGGTAAACGGTGCATCAGGCAGAAGGGAACAGATGTCCACACATTAGTAATGGTTATGGCAGGCCATGTGTTCCTTCCTGATACCACAAATTATCACTTAACATATGTTTTACCTGGACAACAGTGTTCCTGTATTTTGATACCAATGTTCGTAATTGTGATATTGGTCTCTGTAATCATTCTGATGAAGAGTTTCCTCTATTGTTGGTAGTAACTAATGCAGGGCAATGAGTGTAAAAAAGACAACACAACCTCAATTTCTAAATATCAGGGTTTCTTCTTAAAACTTCTCCTAAATTTCCCTCTAGCTGCCAAAACTTCTTCATCCGTTATCGGAACTTCTAAATCTGATAGCATCATACCTGGAGTAAACGCTGCAATATAAAAGCTATAAACAATTATATAAAAGTCAGGAACTGTTATATCAAAGGTAAAAGCTCTGATATCAAAGGTGCAAACTGTTATATCTATCCATGCAAGGAACTTTGATATCAATCGTGGAAATTGTGGTATCTGGAATAAACATCTGGCTTGCCATAGATGCCTGTGTGTGTCCAGCAGGCAGAAGGCCATAGAACCATGACATTCACATGGAGATATTCAGGAACCAGCCTCTGGCCAATAGCAATAACCAAGGCTCCATTTGGCCTTTTACACTGCTGGGGGGTTAGCAATGTTAAGGCATGCTTAAAGTCTTCTTATTATTTCAGATATATCTGTTTTTCTGTGATATTTTCTTTATGATATGAATACTTGGTTCCCTAAGTAGTGCTTTTTGATAGGAACATTCTTGAGATTTGGTTTAATGTTGACAAATAGCTGGGCTTGATAAGCAAGTTAAGTAAATAATTGAAGTCAATAACGAGGTAAAGCTCTTTTCTTTGTTGTGTCCGAAGTGAACATGTTGAAATTCATCAATATTCAAGTACATCACTTTGAAATCACAATTAAATGTGGAGGCTTCAGCTTTCAATGATGTTGGTGCCTCAACACGTTTTCAAAATGCCAGTGTCAATACTTGCATATATAATTATAGGCAATATTATTGATACAAAGATTTATCGAAGCTTCTTGATTGATAATCCACATTTCTGAAAGCTCTTTCGTCAATCCACCTTTTTCATATCCTTGTTTAAGATAAGAAATTCTCATTTAATGTATAATTGTATCAGTATGCAATTCTTATCGAGTTCGGCGCCATCATAGATTGGTGCCTAAAGCAACATTTGAAAGATAGGCCGGCAGTAATTCTTTTGTGTGTGTGTGTTATTTCAATCAGGTGTTCACCATAGGGAGTGGTTCCAGGTGGTCCATAACATAAAAGTGCACCCATAGATCACCACCTAACAAGCTGTTCCTACTAGTTTATAACCTACGATACAACCATGCGTCTTAACTCCATACCCTTCAGGGCTGAAGTGTTATCTACAGAAAATGTGAGGGAACTACGATGCACCTTTTTAGCGTTGATGAATTAGATCTAGTTGTTTGATACAGGATGCTGCATCGAATGAACTTGACACACTGGTTAAGATGGTATTCCATGGGACCCAATGCGACGATTGGAAACATTTAGGATCCAATCCGAATAGGAAATCCCAAAAAAGATCAATTTCACCAGATCGAATTAGGAGACATCGGGCTACACGCCCTAAACGTTTTCCATTTCAGCCCTGAAGGAAGATTCAAGTATTAGTATGGAAAGAGAAGAAAACTCTGTAATCTCATAATGATCACAGTCTATTTTTGTCTGACTCTATATGTACACTGCTAAAAATAAATTTCTTACGATCTTGAATTTATAATCTTACCTGAGGGACAAACGACTAGTTTTAAGAATTTTTATTTTCTTAAAACTGGTAGTTTTGTTCATCAGGTAAGATATTTTTTTCTTACTTTCTTATATCAAGAAAAATATTTTTGCTGTGTAGGAATGAAAGTCTCCTTCCATAGCCAAGTATTGACGACTTAATATGAAAGGGGGGGGGGGATAATGGATCTCATTCCAAATTGTCCTTGTATAATGATTTTTTATGCTAGCTATCATAGGCCCTGATACCTGAAGAAAGGTGTCCTGAATGGATGGCAAAGAAAGCATCATGTAGCTTGTTAGTGGTCTTGGTATTGCTATCAGTCTGCTGCCAGCAGCAATTAGTACAACACACTGCAGTTACCAGACACATGTAGTAAGCAGTGGTAAGCATAGGAGAATAGAATTGCTGCCAGGTAGAGAGTATAGAGGCTGCATACTAGAATGAAGGAAAAGGTCAGTCATAAAGGCATTATGAATAGTCACTGTGGATGTAAAGCAAGTACAACTAAATTCTTTTAGTGGCAATTTCTATAGCTTCATATAAAGAAAATTTTGTTGTTTTGCAATTATTTCGACATGAATAAGGACAAACCGAAGCCCCTACACACTTTATATAACCCTAAGGGTGCACACACCTACATTCTCCTGTCCCAAAAGTATGAAAGGGAGTCACGGGACAGGGGATTAACCAATGTACCATTGGTGTTCTTCTCCTCAGGGCTTTACCAGTGCATCTCTATAACAAATTATTCTGCTCTTAATAGTTTTAGCCCTTTGTTGTCCCAATGCTATCTCCAGTACACTTACAACAGGCGCAGTTCTAAGATGGAGAGAGATCCCCAAAACAAACAGGAGTAAGTCCTCTTACCTCAGCTATTTATCTAACCCCAATGTAGCTATACTTGATGTCTGAGCTGTTGGTGAGACCTCGTACCCCTGGTACTTATCTAACCCCCATGTAGCTATACTTGATGCCTGAGCTGTTGGTAAGCCCTCTTACCCCAGCTACTTATCTAACCCCCATGTAGCTATACATGATGCCTGAGCTGTTGGTGAGACCTCGTACCCCTGGTACTTATCTAACCCCCATGTAGCTATACTTGATGCCTGAGCTGTTGGTAAGCCCTCTTACCTCAGCTACTTATCTAACCCCCATGTAGCTATACATGATGTCTGAGCTGTTGGTGAGACCTCTTACCCCAGCTACTTATCTAACCCCCATGTAGCTATACATGATGTCTGAGCTGTTGGTGAGACCTCGTACCTAGCTCCCATTTAGCTGTATACAGACTTTATTATATGAAAAAAATGAAACGTTGTGATAGTGCAGCTTTTTGGCCTTTTGATGGTATGATGAAATATAGGGACGAATAGGATTTGGAGCGCACTTCGGTAGTGCCGCCATGATCATGATGCATCAATGCTGGTGAGTTACTCACAAGCTCTGCATTTATGCATCATGATAACAAAATAACATAACCTGTAGACAACCCCTATATTGATAACATCAGTATGACTGTGGCATTTTATTACATCTCCTCAGAGACCCACTATACCACAGGTAAATGCCACTCTACCATTGGTACTTAAGACACATCTGTACAACGCTTTAGAGAAACATGTATAAAATGCCACCAGTTAATAAGTCGTTTTGCACCACATCTGACACACACTATGGCGCCGACCATGAGAAGTTAAGTCATAATTTTGCCCAACCTCAGAGGCCCTCTATAGCATTAGTATTTCCATACCTTTGCAAAACCCTAGAAACCTAGTGTACCATCAGTACTTAGGCCACACCATTAACTTGATAGTGTCCTGGGGAGCTGCCCCACAGGGGTACGGGGGCTTCCATTTACCCACCACGGGGTGCAGGCCCCTGCAGGCAATGACAATCAGCGAACAGATAACTGGAGTTAACATTAAGGCCAAAGACAAAAGGGTGATAACAGAGCCCACTAGCAAGAACTTTCTTCTTAAATCTAAACTTTGAAATAAGCAGCTGATCTGGTTTTACTTATATGGTAAAATCGGTAAAACAAAAAAGAACAAAAAATAAGACAAAACATTCTAAACGTTGGTAGGGTCTCATATAAACCTATGCAAACTTGCAACATATGAATTTGATAGCTTGACTGGAGTTTACTTGGGGCATAGTGGAGATACAAATGTAGCGGCCGATGGGCTCTCTTAGCAGTCCTTGGTCTTTGGTTGTGCTGATATATGCCCAAGATAAAGGGTAATAGCCAGCTGTTTTGGTACAATCTACACTTTTTCCTAGAGTTAGGGGAAAAAACTGGGATTCTCGATTAAGAACTGCAAAGTCAACATTTTCTGGAAGAGTAACCCATTCCCGATCAACATGGTAAAAAGGGGCCTCTATGAGGTATTGCATTAAGGATCCTTTTACCTTGCTGGCCACATTGGGGTGTTGCAGATAAGCACATTCTAGGCATCATGAAGTTGCTTATGATATATAACTATCCTCATTATAGTATTACAGGGGCCAGTTATATCACACCCCATACGATTAGCCTTCCATAATCTACTCACATGCATGCATCATGTTGACCGTACAGGATCCATTACACTCCTGGAGGGTGTTGCTCCTATTGTAAAAAGAGCTGTGAGTATGTGCCCTCTTTTCTAAACAAGTCGTGCACTGCTTTACCTAAGTACTTGCACTCACCACATTAGTCTGAAAAGTCACCTGCCTTGTTTAAAATAGAGAGAGCTGCACTACCAGGTACTTACTCATGTCACATGCTCTATAGTTTATTATACTGACTGACTTCTCCCGACTAGGTACCTACTCAAATCCCCCTTTTTGAGCACCGTACTTGAATGACCACTTGTGAGCAACACAAGGGACAAGTTATAGCTACATGAAAAGAAAGGACTGGAAATGAGGGCATTTTTAGCCAGCTCTTCCTTTTACTATAGGAGCAACACCCTCCTGAAAACTGGCATGATGCACTAATGCAGTGCTGGTGAAAAGAAAACTTACCAACTCTGCATTGGTGCATCATGGTGACAAACAAAGAGAAACTGTGAGGCATTTTGATGTCCTTTAAGTAATACAGCCCCAATTTTCTTCATTTTTCCAATTCTCCTTAAATGTGCTCCAAACCATCATATTTTTGGGATGGTTGATAATTAACTGGTATATATATAGTTCATACAAGCTTAGAAAGGGGGAGCCTATCCACAATCACTTTTCTATACATTCTTTTGGCTTGAGTTATGGCTTATACTACAAACGTAGCAAAGTGGTTAAAAATGAGATTCAATATCCTTGCAATATAAGCTGAATTATGGAGAATAAAGGCAAGTAGCAAAGCAAGTATTGAGCCTCCTGGAAGAATGTAGCAGTGGTTTAGGTACTTCCTAAATGTACCCATCAGAATCTACATGCTCGAGGTGCTGGGCTCTGGTTTGACACTTTTTCCCTTTATACCATCATTTCTATCTAACGATCCACCTCATTATCGATCCTTGTAATTTAGAAAACACACAAAAAGAACAGGAATTATAGATGAATAGATAGAGAAGAAAATATATTTTGAAAGAAATTAACATTTATTTAGAAAGGATAGGCTAGGCCATAAGGCTTGTACAGATCAACCATTCTCCATATCGTCTCCTCACGTGAATAAAACTATAAACATGTGATTGACCCAAGAAGGTAGAAAGATAACTAAGAACCCAACTTTTAAGAAGGATGGGTAGACTCTCTGATAGACCCCATATAGATCTCGGACCACCATAGAGGTCCGCAGTGACGACGATCATACAGTAAATGTAGGCAGTTAAGAGATGGTGGCCTCTGATTGGTCTATATTAGTGTGTGGAAATTATTGTCAGCTTTGCTATAAGGCATCAAATAAATCACTAAACTGTACTGATTCATAGAATATAAATTGTGACACACTGGCCCTTTGGTTAGGCACTGGTGGGTGGCATTAAAAAAATAGTGAGCACTGTTGAATTATTAGGTGCAGAATAGGTCAAAATGTAGGTGGGTACGCATGCAGGCCAATAGAAAAAAACTGGATTGGTCAAACCTATATTTTTTTCATCTCAGATTAAGGATAAAAGATGTATCTAAAGATTTGTGGTCATTTTGGGCGATTTGAATCATTGTAGGCGGGTTTTATCGGTGGTTGAGCTATAATAGATTATAGTGAGAAATGTTTTGGTGGTCCGAGACCTTAAGTGGTGATATGACAGTTAGCCAGAATAGCTTGGAAATGCTCAAAAAGCTTTTTTCTTAGTTGGATTTGGTTAGTTTGGATAGATTAATGCTGAAAAAGGTGGAAATTTGCATGAAAAGTACGGAAAATGGAGAAAATCCAGGATGTAGGGCTATTGGTATTATTGCGGACTTCATTGATTCTGACTTAGAGGCCTTTCTATGCACATTACCACATTTTTAGAGTTACAGGGATGGATCAATTCAAGGATTTGTGGGCAAAAATGCTGAATAATTCCCTCTTTGGGCTTTTTTAACCTAATGACATGCATATTTGACAGAATGTAGGATTGAAGGACACTCAGGCCCTACTTGCCGATAGACGGTGTACAGCTCCATTGTCTAATATCAAGCCCTTGCTCAAGTCATAGAACAGTAAATATTAAAGCTTTTATCACAATATTTTACAGAGTCATTCCTAACATATCTGGGAATATGGACATAACATAAAAACAGCCATGGATAAGGAATAAATCCAGGAAAAATAGAGAAAATGTCAAAATATCTCTATTTTCAGTGCACATTTTGTCAATTTTGCATAATATTTCAACACTCCATGTACAATCTAGGGGTCAAAGCTTAGAAAAAGCAGTTGTTTCATGTAGGAGACCACCTGGACGAAATCTGTGCTGAATTTCAGGGTCCTGGGTTGAATATTTCTTGAGAAAACAAGTTAAACATGTATAGGGTGTCGGAGAGTGAAAACAGCCTGAAAAAGAGACCATTTTCCAGGGTTGCGAGGGCATCGATTACCTCCATGGTCTATAGTTTAGGGGCTCACAGGGCACCTCACAAGTTAGAATTTGATGAATTACACCTAAAAGTTTGTATAAGTGGTGTTTGGGGTAAGTTTTAGTACTGACCCCCTCCTTTAAGATCTCGGACCACCATAGAGGTCCGCAGTGACGACGATCATACAGTAAATGTAGGCAGTTAAGAGATGGTGGCCTCTGATTGGTCTATATTAGTGTGTGGAAATTATTGTCAGCTTTGCTATAAGGCATCAAATAAATCACTAAACTGTACTGATTCATAGAATATAAATTGTGACACACTGGCCCTTTGGTTAGGCACTGGTGGGTGGCATTAAAAAAATAGTGAGCACTGTTGAATTATTAGGTGCAGAATAGGTCAAAATGTAGGTGGGTACGCATGCAGGCCAATAGAAAAAAACTGGATTGGTCAAACCTATATTTTTTTCATCTCAGATTAAGGATAAAAGATGTATCTAAAGATTTGTGGTCATTTTGGGCGATTTGAATCATTGTAGGCGGGTTTTATCGGTGGTTGAGCTATAATAGATTATAGTGAGAAATGTTTTGGTGGTCCGAGACCTATACCAACATGTAACATTCAAGCAGAGAGACTGTGCAGATAGCCTCTCTGATTCAAGTAACAGATGGGATGAGGGTGTAGACACGGGCTACAACTGTGTGAACGTCCTAGATGTGTGAGCTCTACAGTCTTGAGTTAGTCGTGTGTATCAGACACTTTATCAGGCTTAGTTGAGTGGATATTTGCGGGGATATTTGATTCAGTATTCAAACAAAAGTTGCCTAAAATCGCCAATAATTGCTTATTCAAACTCAAAATACCTCTAGGTACCACGTCCATACCTGTGGTTATAGAGCCTTGAGCGAGAACCATGTACAACAAGGTTTTACAGGCCTAGCACGTTGCTGCCCGTAATTGTAGAGCCTTGAGGCAGGCAGAGCCATGTTCAACAAGGGTTGCACAGCTCTACTATGTCTGCGCCCGTGGTTGTAGCTCTTTCGTTTATTAGAAGCTATTGGCATGATGTTATCCCTGTGAACTTTCTAGCGTCGTGGTAGGCAGAACCATGTCCAGCAATATGTGTGATAGCCCTACGAAGTTCATGCCCACAATTGTTCAACATTTTTGCATAGCTCTAACAAGTTCATGCCCGTGGTTATATATAGTCATGAGGCAGCAGGACCATGCCCAACAAAGTTTGCACAGGTCTATTAAGTTCATGTCCGTGGTTATAGAGCCTCCAGGCAACCAGAGCCATGTTGTGTATCAGCTCTAACAAGTTCATGCCCGTGGTTGTTGAACCTTGAGGCAACCAGAACCATGTCCAACAAGATTTGTACAGCTGGCACCTTAAATCTGCACGGAATGTCTACCATCTCAGGCACTCAGGTGGGAGTCTTGGGGCAAGAGGGGGTACTTAATTTGTATTCTCTCACAAGAAAATCTACATGAACCCCGAAGACATTTCCTTGTACAATATTAACCCCAAAGAGATTATATTCTTGGTGCATAAAAGCACTGTAGTATACTTTTTGTCGCATCTGCTAATATAAGGCAAGAAGCAGGCCTGGCTGATGCATTGTATGACAATTGGGCCAATACACTGTACATGTTCAATACAATATTGACAGCACAGTACAACACAGCTCATCTACAAATAAATGCTACTTTACACTGCTTGTGTATTACTTTGATAATTAGCATTATATACCTCATCTGATCTATATCATATGATACAATTTTGATGTACATATTAGTACAATTTTTGTAGCGGGAGCTGAGGTAGATAAAGAGTCGTTGCCATGCTCCTCAAGGTGCAGCAACTGGGGCAGATAACGGATTAACGCTCCATTATCAACTCTTTATGTTTTATTTGTACACAGTGGCCAGGCCTCCTACATAGGCAGATGCTAATAGAAATAACAGATTAATGCCATTCACCACATTACGGTTCCCGAGAGCATAGCACTTTTTCGCCTCCTTTCGTGGAGTTTCACAGGTTCCATTCATATCACCCTTCTATGAGATGTCTCTTTTCTATTGTCATTAAAACTTTAATCTCTCTTTTCTACATGAAACAATAGGGGTAATATTGTTTTAAGGCGACCATCATTTACCAAATTATAACTGCAGCAGGTTATAGATAAGTGGTGCTACTGTTTAATCATTGGTGCAAATAAACATGCCATACCACGGTCACGACCGTAACCTGCGCAACTGCTCGAAGGAGGCGAGTAAGTGCTATGCTTTCGGCAACTGTAATGCAGCGAATATCTTTAATCCTTTATGTTCTATGTAAGCACAGTGGCAGGTGCCCCTAGATGTTCATGGCCAGCTACTGTGATATAGGTAAATGGTTAATGCTTCATTGTTAACCCTTTATCCTCTATTTTACAGTGGCAGGCGCCCCTGTATGTCCATCAGCTGAGATAGAAGACTGTCTGCGCCCCCTGGACCCCCTCACCACAAGGCACAGAACCATCCTACCCTCATATGACACCACAACACTTACCAAAGTATGCAGGTAACTGAAAAGCATAATCTCTGAGTGAGTTTCCATTTGTTGATAATAAGCATGAATGCAGCCCTAGCAAGTATATCCACCAGGGCTGCATTCATGCTTGGATGGTACACTGAAAAAACGGAAGATCCTAAACTCGTCAGTGGTGACGACCTTTAAGTCCTCAGGTTGACAATACCTAAAACTACAACTCTAGGTGGTCAAACTGACAATTTTAGGTCATCATCATGACAACCTAAGTCGTCAGTATGACAATACTGACAATGCAGAGTCATCATACTGACAACAGATGAACTTAATAGGTCATCAGTATGCCGACCTAGTCGTCATTTTGACCACCTAAAGTTGTAGTTTTAGATAGTGTCAACCTGAGGACCTAAAGTCGTCACTACTGACAAGTTTGGGACCATCCAGGTTTTCAGTGTAGAAGTGCACTGATACACTCCTGCGGGGTCAGCATGATGCACCAATCGCTGTATTAAGGTTCCCAAAAGCGTAGGACTTTCTCGCCTCCTTTCGCGAAGTTGCTCAGGTTGACTGCGGTATGACATGTTTGTTTGCACCAATGGTTACACAGTAGCAGCACTTATCTATACCCTGCTACAGTTATAATTTGGTAAATGATGGTCTCCTTAACAAATATTACCCCAGTGTTTCATGTAGAAAAGGGAGATTAAAGTTTTAATGACAATTGCAAACAGATATGTTATACCAGGGTGACATGACTGGAACCTGAGCAACTTCGCAAAAGGAGGCGAGAAAGTGCTACACTTTTGGGAACCTCAATATTGCGAATGCAGTGCTGATAGACTTCCGAGTATAAATACAAAACTTTATCCAATGTCAAATATCTGTTATGACTTGGTTATGTTGGGTGAGTGTTTAGATAGAATTTACATGGTTTAACAAGGTACAATGTAGCCAAAATTTGTATGTTAACCTCAGTTTCCTCAGATTTTTTTCATATCTAGACTTATAATAGATCTGCACATTGAGACATCAATGGTAGCAAAAGAAGTCATACTGACTTGGCTAAAAGTGCCTCCTATCATCATTGGCATCTGGGTTGGCTTTGTGACCAGGAAACTCTCCATTTAGAGAATTGTGATGTATTACTTGTAAGGGAGTGATCATTTTTTAACAACAGGGGGGGCGGTGGGTTTGAAGGGGGGTCAGAATTTTTTCAACCCCTTGACCGGGGGGGTCAGAATTTCTCCAATACCTCTGATGGGGGGGTCAAAATAATTTCACCTGTTTTCAGTGGAAAATCCTGCGCGTTACTATAGGCTAAAAGGGGACGTTCGTGTGCGATTTTTGTCCCTTATGGGGGGGGTCGAAAAATTGTTACCCCCTCGAGAGGGGGGGTCTAAATTTTTTTTTTCGCGTGTCCGCACGTAAACCCACCAGCCCCCCCTGTTGTTAAAAAATGATCACTCCCTACACTGAAAACATGGAAGATCCGTAACTAGTCAGCGGTGACCACTTTAGGTCCTCAAGTTGACGATACCTAAAACTACAGCTTTAGGTAGTCAAAATGACGAATTTAAGTCGTCATCCTGACGACCTGAGTCATCAGGATGACAATACTGACAGTACAGAGTCGTCATATTGACGACTCAGGTCGTCAGGATGAAGACTTAAAGTTGTCATTTTGACTACCTAAAGTTGTAGTTTTAGGTATTGTCAACTTGAGGACCTAAAGTGGTCACCGCTGACTAGTTTCAGAACTTCCAGGTTTTCAGTGTAATATACTGGTTTTGATTGTGGTTTCAGGTCATTCCGCCAGATGGAGCAATGTCTGGCCCCACTGAGGGCAGTGTGCGGCGTCTCCCAGTCACGTGTCTACTCAGGTGTACAGAGGGCACGTGACTTCCTGTGTGGCCATGGCTTAAAAGGTGAGCTTACTCAAGAACTTGTATTGTATATTGTTCATCGTCATCTAATAATTAGAGATAATAGTGTTTTTTTTTAAAGAAAATTTAGATGGTTGTTGAGTGTCCAATAGTCTTGCTGCATATGGAGCCTGTAGACACTATAATGGTCTTAATTAGTAAGTATATGAATGCAGCCCTGACAGGCACCTCACCAGTGCTGAATTATGTCATCACACTGGGTTATTACACTTCTTACGGGTAGCAAAAATACTGGATCAGTTTAAGAAAATGGATTGAAGCCTTGAAAAGTGACATTGTCATCAATTAGTTTACTATGTAACACTTTTTTCTGGTCCCCTTTTTTTAAAATTTCTTCTTGATACAATAATGCTCAAGAGACAACTTTTTATTCGGAACTACATGTTTTGCCAATGTATAACTGCAATATTGCGAAGTTATCGTTCTTTGGCTAAATATTTTTAAAATTTTGCAGAATATGGAGACCACAAGGTGTGTATGGCTAAGGACGCATTAGCCACTGAAGGAAGGGTCTGCAATATGACATCATCAAAGCAAGACCAGGGACAAACCAGCAGCTCCAGATATAAACGTGATCACGCATATACGGCACTTTGTCAGTAAGTCTGTTGTTCATGGCACTTTGATAGCCATGTATAGACATACCAATTTTACTCCTCAAGCTTTTACCCACCCACCCACCCACACCTTAAGTTATCATCTACCATGGGCTAATTTTAACAATATCTCTTTACTCATCATGGATGATATGTGATAAAGTGAGCTCTCTAAATTAAGATCAGCAGAGGTCTGAAAAGTCTGACTCATCCAATCAATTAGAAACCAGTTTGGATCAGGCAGATAAAAAAGAATCATGGTTCTTAGGAATTAAGAAGGTATTGCCAATACCCCCTTCTTTAGTATACATTCCTCTTTGGGGAAGCTGCAAAGGATGTTACTTTTTGGACTGCTGATTTAGCAAGGGCATATCGACAAATAAAAACTGATCCCCTAGCCTACACATTGTGGTTAAAGAGTATGCTTGCCGCTGCTATGACCGTTTCAGAGATGCTGACCGTTTCATGACGTGTGTGCGAGAGGCCGTTTTACGTCACTGTGGTGGTGGCGCCGCCCTTTGGGTGGAGAATGTAAACAGTAAGGTCTTCTCCCCTCTTCTGGATAGCAGTGGCTGCCACCATCAAAGTATGTAGCAAAACTGCCTGTTTTATGTTGGTTCTAATATGAGTATATAGGTCATAATGCATGAGTATTTTGATCTAATCAACTTTAAAAACATTATTTTCATTGTAAACCTGGTAATGGTCTTGTTTGCAACCTGAAGCAACTTTAATCAAAATAAGTAATCTACTGATAAGATTTGCTTCAATTTGCACATGGTTTTAACTGTCATTTTTCTAATTAGAAATTTAATACTTAAACTGCTTTTATTCCATTGCAGATTCAAACATGGGTATTGCTATCATCTTTGGCCTCACCATTGTTGTCTTTCTGCTGATGCTTGTCATCATTAGCATTTTACTCGCTCGTCGACGGAGGCGGCATAAAAACAATTACACCCGAGCATCTCTAAGCATGTTAGCCATGTCTCTGGATGAGCAATCCAACATGGCGTCCAAAAATGACACTGAATCAAGTCCATGTTCATGTAAAACATACATCTGCAGCCCTGAATGTGGCAAAACACAGACACTGTCCAAAATGGCTGCCAATCAAAACCACCACCAGAGGACGCCACTGAACCAAGATGGCCGCCATACTAGTGACATCATCAGTGGTACCAATCACACTGCCACCTATGAGTTGGGAAGGGTGCTTGTGGGAAGTGAGGAAGAATTGGAGGAGAAGGAAGAGGAGATTGACCAGTCATCTCCTCGCTGTGTTTCTAGGAGAAGCGGGAGAAAGCGACTCAGTGGTTTCCTTCATGGTAGGAAGGAGTATTACCTCCTAACTGCAGGGGACCAGGATTGGAGGCTGGAGGAGGAGGATGAAGAGGGGGAAGAGGAGGAAGGGGACAAAGACTTGGCTTCACATAACCTGCTTAGTGCTGAAAACAGTATTGTAGAAAAGAGTGATGGTGGAGCAGAGACTAGAGGGTAGAGAAGAAGGGTAGCATCACGTAAGCTAAAAGGTGGGAAGAAGGGAGCTCAAAAGGGTGTGAAAGAGGAAGAGAAAGGAGACAAAGACTCATATCCTGCAGCCTGCTGGAATGTGATCAACTTTTAGGGCAGCAGAGGGGAAAAATTGATGTAGAGGATAGAGGGTCGACAGATAGAGTGGTGGGAGAAGAGGAGGGTGAGAGAAGTGGAGGAGGACCTCTTGTAGCCTGCTAAATGGGGATGTGTGTAGGGAGGAGAGGAGGAGAGGAATGATACAGGGGAGAATAGAGGCTATGAATAGAGGATTATGAAAAAAAGAGGACCTGGGAAGGGAGGGAAAGATTTTACCAGGCTAGATCAGTGGCGGATTTAGAGGGGGGCGCCCCCGCACCCCTTCCTTTTTGCCTGTACTTAAGAGTTTATTTGAATATTTTGGACCCAAAAAATGCTAAAATCTAAGGGGTGCGCCCCCTCCTTTTGGACTGCGCCGCCTCCTTTTCAAAATCCTGGATCCGCCACTGTAGATGGTGTTGTAGTCATGCACCATCCCAAACTGGCAATGTTGATGGATTTCTAAATGTGCAGAATGATGTAGCAATGCTATTTGTTGTTGGCATCTAATGAACATACAGCCTTAAAGCTGCCAAAATGAGTGAACCCTTTAAGGGTTCATAGGGTGTAAATATAATTATCATGCCCATTGGTCGTCATGACAAGAAGCATGGGTGCACCAATGTGAGTCATCTCACCAGGGCTTCATGCCAACCATGTGGGGTTGATAATGATGTGGGCAGTCTCAATGGGTGAGCATGATGCATGAATGCAGCTTTTGGAAATAGACTCACCAGGGCTGCATCCATGCATCGCGACGACTAATGGGCTTGATGTGTTGATACAATGTATATCAATGTCCCTTAAAGACTCAAATCATGTAGTAACAGACAAAGTGGAAATACTGAGCAAATCTAAGAGTATCTAATGTAATATCATGTAAATTGAGGTGTACAAAATCAGTATGTGTGACCTGAGATCTTTGTTCTCCTTATTGTTAGGACACTCATTTCATTTTACAAATCAATCAAAAGGCACATCTCTTCAGTACCATATAGGCATTGTATCATGTGACTTACCAGAAATATGTGTACATGCTGCTTTTTTTCCTTCTAGTAAACAGGCATATTTACCACCAACATACAAACTGTATAATATTCAGTTAAATTTGGTTAGGAAACAGGGAGGGGGGGGGGTCATATATAACAGGATAGGAGCCTTATGTGTTGAATCCACACTCTTTTTGGCACCTTTCTAGACTAAATATGACACAAAAATATCTGTTACTTGAGCACAGTTGAACTGACAACTATTTGAATTGCATTATGATAGTTTTGTGTGCACTGTGCTCGAATTATGTCCAATATACTGAAGTAAACTATAAACTGTTCTAAACAGCTTAAATAATGGTATTACATAGTCTACCTAATAATGTGTTTCAATAAAAAAAAAACAATTTATGATCAATTGAAGCTTTGTTTTGTGAATGTCGTTAAAATGCATTGCATAGGTTATAGAGAAAAACATATTGCAGTCTTTAATATACATGAAAGTATTAACATGAATTAGTGCCTGAATCAATTTGACCAGAGGCATGTGCCCTGTGCCCATGGCGAATGCCTCTGGTCAAATTGATTTAATTTGGATTTGTCAAGCCCTATGCCCTCATTGAAATGGATGTAACCAGATCTGACATAATTATTTGTTGATTTGTGATAAGTAAGTGAATGAGTGATTCATATATTAGGCTATTTCGATAGCTAAGCCAAGGTCATTTTCCCGGTGAGACCCTCGAACAGCGGTCCATTGTTAAGACTTACATTACATATTAGTACTTGTGCTGACGGTGAATACCATCTAGAAATATACCAGAAATATATTTCATTCCTTTGCTCGCAAAGACATGGACAAAATTGTATTTCATATTTTGAACACACACACACACACACACACACACACACACACACATACACACACACACACACACACACACATATATATATATATATATATATATATATATATATATATATATATATATATATATATATAGTTGTTATCGCATTATAATTGTAGGTTGAATTGATGCTTCTTTTTTGCTATTACCACTTTCTACTGAATACCAGTGTCAAATTTATAGACAGCTGAGTTCATGTTAAAGGAGAGGTGAATGTGAAGATGGCAGCTCTGACAAGGCCCACAAAGGACAGGGTGAACGAAGGAAGTCTCAGACCCATCTGACCAACAAACGGTTTCCAGGAGGGTCGTCAAAGATGTCCAGGGCCAGCAAGCAGCAACCATGACCGCACCACACTATATATCTATGCACCATAAAACGTTTTGAACGTATGCAAAAGGTTTGGGTTGAGATGAGATGTTGGTCACAGGCTTTAAAAGAGTTCCTCAAGGTCCTTCCTTATGGCTTTTGGCTCGAGGTCCGGCGCATAATGCTTCACAGGTTGACCCGCCTTGTCGACAACAAATTTTGCAAAATTCCACTCGATGGAGTCTCTGCCTTGTTTAGACTTGAGGTACTGCCACAGTGGATCAGCGTTGTGGCCATTGACGTTAATCTTGGCGAACATGTCAAACGTTACTCCATACTTCTCTCTGGCAAAGGCGTTGATTTCCTCGTTTGTTCCTGGCTCCTCGCTAGCAAACTGGTTGCAGGGGAACGCGAGTATTCTCAGGCCTTTGGACTGCCCAAGCTCTTCGTACATAGCTTGGAGCTGCCTGTACTGGTCGGTGAACCCTCATTTAGAAGCCACGTTTACAATCAAGCAAACATGACCCCTGTATTTTTCTAAAGAGACGACGTTCCCATCGATGTCAGTAGCGTTTAGTTCGTATATAGATGCTGTATTCTTGATATAATCTACAAAGACAGTAGATTCCGCCATGGCGTGGTATGATGACTAGCAGAGATAAGAGATAAAACACACGTCAATGTCCAAAGAGCACCCCTGCATTAAATATCTGGGACAGGGCGGGGGGGGGGGGCACTCACCTTTTTCCTGATATAGGTGTGGGCCTGGACCTATGACAACCCTTACCCTTGCTGAAGAGATTTCACCTCGAAAACAGCTAGTCTTGTTAGGACATTTTCCTTGACCAAAAAACCCAAGTTTTTAAAGAAATATCTGACTGATACATTGTTCTTTGGAAATTGAACATAAAAATTTCGTAGATTCGGAAAATCTCCTGAAAACTTGGGAAATTATGCCCCAAAATTGTGACTTTTCGTGAAATCTGTGGTATGTTAGTCAAAAGTGAATCCTTGTTTAATAGGTGGATTTTGTTCAAAGTTTATCCCTTGTTAGAGCTACTTTTGGCTGAATATAGGTTCCTTGATTGTTTGATAGGGGCGTTTTATGTGTGAGCAAATACACGAAGTATCCCCCCCCCCCACACCCTGGATTCCCTAATGTACATGAGGCAGTACACCTCTTTGACACCAGGTGGCAGCAAAGCTCAGCCAGCTGTGGCCTTATTCTGTGAACAGGCGGCGGGCCAAGCACTTGCGCGCCCTCTATATCACACGTCATATATGCGGCCGCGCCGGGCTGTGTGTGTCAGTCTGAGAGCTGCCAGCACAGGAGTCACTTCACCCTAACAGGCCAAAGTGGCCAGTGTTGTTTAATGATGAGTCTATGGAGGTCACCCCCTTTTCCCAGTTGTATTTCTCCTATTAAACCTGGAGCACTTTTGAGCACTCTTAGTGATTTGAATGCATAATGTCTTGCACTATTGATATGTAGAAATAATTTCAAAAGAGACTCTCACATTAATGTGTAAAATCAATTTTGATTTGGCTAATTATCAAATTTTGGGCAGCCAACTGTCAACTGACATCCTCATCTATATTGAACTATATCTTCATACTGACAGGTATAAAACACATATCAGACATACACAGACAACGGTGGCTAACATGACTAAAATCATCTGTTCTTTGGATCACCCTTTACTTGTCTGTATTAGGCTTAAGAAATGCAAACTCTGAAGTGTCTGTTACCGCATGGGCGCCGTGTTTACGGCCATCCCTCCCCACTCACCCTACAGAGGGCGTACTGCTTGCTGCGTCGTCTGTTCTGTGAAGTGCACCACGGTCTGTCTTCCTGCCCTTTCTCACCCCTCGCGGCCGGCAAACACTTATGCAGTCTGGCCTGGGCCCCAGGGGGGGGGGGGCGGGTAAACATAGCTGTAGCAGCCACTGGTAGTAACCCTTTGTGCACTGATTCTAACAGGGATGTAGGTTTTCAGAATTTTGTCTGATTTCAGATTTTTTTTAACCAAACATGTCTTATAGATTTAACCAAATTTCCTTTCTTGCATAAATACAGGATTTCTAAATGTGTCTTCAGAACCTTTCAAACAGTTTGTCATACATCCCTGTTCTAAATACAGTTCAGGTCATTAAGTCATAAAGTGATGGTGGCCAGAAGTAGGTATCTCTCTTATCTCCTTCAAAGGGAGGTGTGGCACTTTCCTCATTCATTTTGAATTGGGGCAGTGATGGACCTCTGACTTTTTCAAGGGAATTCCTCAATAACTCTGGTGCATATGCTGCCTACTCCTGTTTAGCGCGGGAATGGTGTGGCACAGCGCCGTTGCCATAGTTACGTCATAGCGTTATGCACGTCCAAGCCTAACCGCGCTGTGGGTGTGATGTCATTGATGGTGGGGGTTTCCCCAAACCAAAAGGGAACGTTCATAAATCCATGTACCCTGGTGGTGGACCATTTGTTATACTATTGAAGGGAATGATAGATTTGAATTAACTTTGAAACAGAGTGTGTGAATGTGTATCTCTTACCTCTGGTTTCCCTTGTGAAATGTTTGTTTCACTATTTTTCTGATTTTTTTTTCTTAAATCTAATTAGACTAAGGAAGTCATTGACCCCTAATGTCCATAATGACCCTTAATGTCCATAATGACCCCTATTGTGCAGAATGACCGCCCCTAATGGACACAGAGACAAATAATGACCCCTAATGTACATAGTGACCCCTAATGAACATAATATCATCTAATGTCACTAGTGATCCCTAATGTCCATAATGACCCCTAATGTACACAGTGACCCCTTATGTCAACAGTGACCGGTAAGGTATAGTATGTAGAATAGAGGTCTATATGTACATTAGGGATCATTATGGACATTAGGAGATATTATGGACATTAGGGGTCAATATGTACATTAGGCGTCATTATGTACATTAGGGGTCATAGACCAAGTCCAGTTAAAATGATGCAGGTCTGAAGTGAGGAGACACGGGACAGCCAGGCGTGGGACGAGCAGACACGGGACGAGCAGACGCAGGACCAGCAGACATGGGATGAGCAGACGTGGGACGAGCAGACATGGGACATATATTTTTCCATTATTTGCCTATGATACCCACATATGTTGACCATATGGTACTGTGAATAAGGTCTGCCTCTGAAATTATCAAATTATTAGTTTCAGCTTTGTTATGTTTTGAGAGTTTTAAATGAATTTCCTCTCTTGTTCCACATCTGCTCATAATATTTTATCTATTGGGTATTATGGTTCTCAAGGAACCATATTTGTCCCATATATTCAAAATATGTGGCTATCATAGGTAAATAATGGAAAAATATATGTTCCTGTGTCCTGTGTCTGCTCCTTTCAGACCTGCATCACCAATGGAATTGGTCCATAATAGGCATTAGGGGTCAATATGTACATTAGAGGTCACTATGTACATTAGGGGTCATTATGGACATTAGGGGCCACTATGTACATAAGGGTTCACTGTGTACATTAGGGGTCATTAGAGGCATTTAATAGGGTCATTATATACATTAGACGTCCCTTTTGACATTAGGGATTTTTTGGACATCAGGGGATATTATAGACATTAGGGGTCATTATGAGCATTAGGGCTCAAGAGTAACATGAGGGGATATTATGTACATTTGAGACCATTGTACATTAAGGGTCATTTTTGTACCGGGTACATAAAGGGTCATTATGTACATTAGGGGATATTATGTTTATTAGGGGTCATTATGGACATTAGGGGACAAGAGTGACATTAGGAGATATTATGAACATTAGTGGTCATTATGTAGGCCTACAGTAGAGGTCATTATGGACATTAGGGGTCATTAGTGACTATCCTAGGGGGCTGTGTACAAATGACGTCATGCTTTTTTTGGCCATTTTTGACCCCCCTCCCCCCTTGTCATGTTTCGTCATACAATGCTTGACCCCCCTTAACATGATGTCATGCAGAGATACCCCCCCCCCCGGCCCAAAGTACATGAAGAGAGTATAGCAAATTAAGATGGTTCAAAGGGACGTGTATATATTGGGTTAACGTAATGGTGCTGGAAACAGGTGGGGCTTTTTCCACTGTCTCTGGTCCAAAACCGTGCTGGGCTAATAATGCGTGTGAATTGGTAAGGCCTAAAAAACATTGTTATGTTCAGGTAATCGGTCGGAAAAAAATAGAAGTTCTAGAAGCGCCAACCTCAAAAAAAACAAAAAAACCTACCTACTACCTACCCTAATTTTTTCGACCTTTATTATATCCATGGGGGTAAATGGTTTGGGGTAGATGTCTGGGGGTAAATGTCCATGGGGGTAAATGGTTTGGGGGTAGATGTCTGGGGGCAAATGTCCAGGGGGTAAAGGTCCTGTTACCTCACATCCTCATGAGATCAGATCTAGCCGACAGTTACAGTGGCTTACAAGTGTAACATTACAAGTGTGGTAATATGATTACACATATATAATTAAGATCACACTTACAAAACAATCATTTTACTGTAAGGCATAATATAAGGCATAACCCCTAGAGTCCCATTCAGAAAAAGGAGAGAATAAGCTGTTTGTTTCCAAGGGACAGTTTGTGATATATCAACAGGGGGAGCAGGATGCAGATTGAGGGGGAAGGGAGGAAAACAATTTTGACACCTCAAAGTGGGGAAGGGGGCAGAAAAAAATGTTATGCCTTTTCTGTGAACTACTGTAGAACAGGAGGGATGACCAGGGCAATCTGTCTGAGGGGGAGGGGGTCATAAAATTTTCAGATTTCTGCACGTCTGTATGGCAATCTACCCCACCCCTCAGGCCTGTTGATGAGTAATGAGCAATCCCTAAATTACCGATGGGTTTTTGAATTGTGAAATTTATCAAATAGAATAGAAGTTGGGTCATTTGAATCTTTCTACTGAATTCTCAATGCCAGGGTACAAGGTACTTCTTAGCCACATAGATCAACCTATATATGGGGTCCTTTGGTTAAATGAGCCAACTAAAAGGGCATTTCAAAGTGGTATGGGGCCTGGATTAAAGGTAGGATAGAGTAGTGGACCAACACTGACACTGATGGCAGTGACAATCATTGAGTGGGGTGTCTGAGGAAAGCATGCCTGTATAGGTAATATATATTTCATAACAGATGAATGCATTAAACTCCCCTACCTTTACAAATCATTTTTTTTCTTGCCAAAACTGAAGCAACTTGCAGTTTTTTTATGACATGATGTCATGCAGCCCATGACCCCCCTCCCCCCTTGTCATGCTTGGTCATGGGCAGTGGGACCCCCCTCCCCCCCTCCTGCATGACGTCATTTGTACACAGCCCCTTAGATATGTAGCGTTTAATCAATGTTATGAGACAGCACGAGTGGGTTTATGGTTCAATATTCCATGACCCATGTAGCGGGGAGTGGAATATTGAACCATAAATCCACGAGTGCTGTCTCATAACATTGATTAAGGCGTTTATCTAACAGATTTCTCCATTTTGTATTTCTTACCTTATAACCCCATAATAAATCCAGGAGAAGACATTTTATTAGGTCGAGAGATAGAAATAATCCTCGCCATGTTGTCAGCGGAAGTGTTCCTGTGCTTTCTTGTCCATATTGCCGGACCGCTTAATCAATTTCCTTTTAATCAATTTCTTACGTTGAAATGTTTGATAGTAACCTTTTAACTGAAGAGTGCACCCCCGGATGCGCTTCAGGTATCACATGAGCTGGTAACCTAGATCTCCCTGTACCTGTAGCTAGACCTATACCTGCGGCGGGAAAATTGCTTTAATTTTGAAAAGAGAAGTGGATATACCTGTCCAAACCGGGGGCCAAACCATAAAAAAAAAAAAGTCGCTTGATCCCCCGGGAGGCAAACCATAAAGTTTCCCACGTTCCAAACGTGAGCATTAGCCTACCCATAAAAATCCCACGTTTCTAACGTGGCCATCACGTTTTATTCACGTTTGAAACATGGAGGTTCAAATCCAAAGTAAGGAAAATTTTCCACTTGGATCAGGAAAATGATTTTTATTTTGTTTCAATGGAAAATGTTGGGGAATGTTCTCTGTATGATTGGGATTCATTCTGGTCCCATCTGAGACAAATGCAATGTGAAATATTTGTGATTTAGGATGTTTTAACTCCTAAACGTGGACAAAACGTGACTCCCACGTTTCAAACGTGGGGATGTAACAAACTTCACGTTTGAACGTGAATTTCACGTCCCAGACGTGAAAAACTTTATGGTTTGCCCCCCCCGGTATGATCCACGTCTGAACCGGGGTCTGAACGTACGCAAATCTTACGTTCATGACGTTAATTCTGACGCAAACTTTGACCCATGTAAGACCAAATATATATATTGCAGTACATTGTGCCCACTGGTCGTTATGAATGCAGCCACGCCGAGTACGTCGCCAGGACTGCATGAATGAGCAATGATGCATGATTGCAGCCCTGGTGTGTTACTCGCTAGGGCTGCATTCATGCATCATGCCAATCCTACCAGTTTGCCATGATGCCCCATTGAAGTACTAGCAAGCAGACTCGCCAGGCTTTCATTGGTGCATCATGACGATCAACGTGAATTTGTATCATATAGGTCAAGAATGATTGAGAATGTTTCCATAACTAACAGAGACCATGCCCTAGCAATTTCCATTGAATTTGAAACAATGAAAAATTTGCTCAAAGTAGAGTCATGTGGGCAATCAATGCAATGGGCTACGAATCATCATACTTTAATTACCTCTGTATCAGGGGCGGATCCAGGATTTTGAAAAGGGGGGGGGGTCCAACCCTGGTTTATGGGGGTAATGCTGCAAGTGCAGTGCCATGATGTTGCAAGTGCAACGGCGCGACATCGCAAGCGCAGCGCCGCAAGATAGCTAGGGGGGTTTGGGGGCATGCCCCCCCCCAAGAAAATTTTGAAATCTAGACATCAAACAGTGCATTGTGATGCATTTCTAGATCCCAATCCAGTAAAGCATTTTGGTGTACCATCAGTAGTAAACCCATGATTATGAGAACAGAGAATGGAAATCTTATTGAATTTTGATTGCACAATGGTGTTTTAGGGAGGCTTGGCATGTCCCCTAGAAAATTGTAGAAATATGTATATCAAACTCCAAATTTTAAAGCATTTTGGTGTAAACCTAGAGTGGGCAGGTTTCCATGAAGGGGATGCAAATCTTATGTGGTAATGCTTTGTCTTTGTGAGGTTTTAGGGGCTGGTCCCTCAAAAAGATTTTTGAAATATAGATGTCAAAATCTTGAGTTCAAGGGCTTCAACTAGCCTCAGATGAATGTAGTATTTTTAGATATTGTTCCTTAAGGGGGTGTGGGGACTGCCTGCACCCCTGGGAAGTTTTTTGAAAAATGATGTTAAACCTTGAAGTTTAAAGCATTTTGGTGTACCATCAGGAGTATGTTTATGCACTGGTGGACTTTTGGGTCATTCCCAAAGAAAATCTTATAACATAATCATCAAACCTATATTTAAAACATTTTGGTATAGGAAAGGGATGTAAATTTATGTCCTGATACCATACATTGTTCACTGATAGAGTTTTGACAGCTCGTCCCCCAAGGAATTTTTTGAAATATTGGTTTTAAACACGGTAGTCTAAGCATCTAAGGAATTTCTGTATCATTGGGTGTGAATCTAGTAGTTTTATTTGAAAGTGATTTGGAGCCTACCATCAAGAAAGCTTTGAAATTTCACAAAAACTCATTACAGCACACAGTATTTTGATGTACCCCAAGTGGTGAATAAAATTTTAATGGGATATAAATCTAATAGAAAATTACCTGTGGGACCAAACATAGTATCCCATGCATAAGGCACACCTGATGCCTAGATGCCTATGTGGACTCACTGGTGCACATTGGGTCACGTTAGAAAATTTTGTGGAAATTTTATAGATTTTAGATACTGTAGTCATAAATTGTAAAATTCACAAACAATAAAACCATATCAAAGAGAGATAGGGGCCATGAATGGGGGTATACAAAGTGGACATCTTGGGTGGGCCTAAAGGGGGGGGGGTCCCTCTTCGGGGACCCCCATTTGAACATGTTATGGGTGGACCAAAAGGGGGGACCCCCAGGACCCCCCCCCTCTGGATCCGCCCCTGCTGTATAGGGGTATGGTAGGCCATATATGATTATTATAATTACACTCTCAGCCCAGCGAACCTGTTTACCAGTGGATTGCTTATTTTGCGGGTCTACACTAGGAGTTCATGTAAGTGCAATCCTATAGCTCACATAGCCATTATCAGCTGGGGGCCGCCATTAGACCCCGACGCCACTATGACTAACACCTTCAGCCCCCGACTCCGCAGTATATGCCAGGGATGCCTCCCATTGGTCAATAATACAATAGCCATGTGCCGTATAGAGCTGATTGGGGTTGTTGTGTAAGTACTATACCAGTATGTGCTGCATATTTACAATTCGGGCTGAGAGTGTACACATGTCGTTCAATATGCCTGTGGGACTATAATATTTTTTTTGATAAAACACCTTCCTCCCTGGAGCTTGCTAGGTGCATGGTGAAAACAGTATTGTAGAAGAGAGTGATGGTCGGGGAGGGAATAGAGGGGAGGGGAGAGGGGGTCAGGATATGAGGAGGGAGGAGCAGAATGACAAAGACTCCATAACGTATAGCTTGCTGGATTGTGAGAAACTCTGAGGACATCAGAGACGGATTGTGGGGTACTAGGGGATTGAGGGAGGGGGGCTGGATTAATAGAGATGGGCAAGAGGAGGATATCTTGGAGGTGGGGGTGGGCAGCATTGCTTATATAGTTGGTCAGAGCGCTGACCTAGAACCTGAGGGGTCCTGGGTTCAGTTCTCTAACAGGCCTAGTGCTAGGTTTCTCCCCAGTAATGTAGTAATGGCAGACTTAAGTGACTTAAAACCACGGGTTTAAAACAGGCCAGCCCACTGTTGTACTGCTGTGATGGTGGGTGTAAAGGATTCATTGCTTTGGTAAAGGTGTAGGGACATGTAGTGAATGCGATCGCCATTGCACCTCCCCCCATAAAACTAGCTTTGGGGTTATGCGCCAGATCTCTAGATCAACTGGTGGCTAATGAGAGAGGAGGGGGGGGGGTGAGGAGGAGGAAGGGTGGAGGTGAAATCTGGCACAGTTGGCAGGTTTCTAAAGGCTTAGAATAATGGATGCATCAGTGCAGATTATTGCTGGAATGTACATATGTAAATGACGCATTGTTGCTGTCTAGAGGCATTAAACTTCCTACAAAGAGTTGAAGGGTGGCTAGCATGGATAAGACGTACCCACGTTAACAAGTCACGTGACCACCCCTCGACCAATCAGGCTGTCGTAAATTTTTCACTGGGTCCCACAGATTTGTTCATGTTCTTTTGGTAGGTACCCATGTTGAAAATCGCTGTGCTATCCCCCCTTTAATGATACCTAGAACATTAACCCTTTAAGGGCTGCAAATGCAGAATTGCATCATGCTAATTGGTCAGCATAATGCGCCAATGAAAAGCTGGCGCAACTGTTCGCCAGCACGTCCAATGGGTATGACACAATAAGTACGTTAGCAGCCTATAAGGGACTAACGCATCGTGGCCACTGGTAGCCACAATATCATAAATGCAGCCCATGCGAGTCTATACCGACTTAGCTGGTTTAATTATCAGCCAATGAAGTAACACTATCTATTCACTGCGGTCCTTTCGGGGGACAGTAGGTACCCATCTTATAACTGGTATTAGTGATAACCGCTGGTAATCAGCTTCAGCAATGGCCGCGCCCATTCGATGGACAATCCGCTACCTCGGTATAGCTATGGCAATATTCACACATCATGTCAAGCCTCCAGGATTACTAGGCTACAAGTCAATTGTAGCATGAATGCGGCCCTGGTGAGCAGACTCGAAAGGGTGGCATTCATATTCATGTATTATGACGACCACTGGGCTTGATTAGCAGCAGGGTTAAAACTAAAATTGCATAGTGACAGATTCATTGAAAATGTTGAACAATCTTATCTATAGACCCGTGCAGCAAGAAAGGGTGACATTTTCATGAATAAAGTTGTGTTTAGGTCAATTTTGGTGGAATGTTCATAACTTTACTTGTACTGACCACATGTGTAAATGACTTACACCAAGGGATTCAAAAGACAAGTATTTTCAATTAAAAGGTATTACATGATAGGCCTGATAAAAAAAATTTGCTTTCTCAATACATTTCCTAAAGAGAATCCCAAAAACTTTATCAACAATTTTTCTGAAAAGTCACCCTTTCTTGTCGCATTGATCTATAGTGGTATTCTAGTGAATTAAGATGTACAAAGTCAGTATGTGTGACCTGAGATCTTTACTCTCTTTATTGCACTATATATGTTGAGACCCACATTTCATTTTACGAGTCTTTCGAGATACACAAATCATATTCGACGTGAAAATAAAAATATTGCACATCTTTTTATCAAACTTAATAAAAAGTAGAAATACATGTAGTGTCAACATGCAGTGGGTCCTAAAAATCTTTAGCTCGCGTCAGGTTAATCGGTGAGACAACCAACAAAAAGAATAAACTGATCAATACGGCTGAGTGGTCATTTTTTAACCATGGGGGCGGGGTGTACCAAAAATCTTAAAAGCTTTTTGTCCAACTCGGTCTACCTTTTGGGTGCTTCACTACACCTCTCTGAATACACACAATAGCGGCACACCAGACAAATTATGTCAGATGGCCAAAGGAATTTAAACCCCTGTTATATGGGAATAGATTTCAGTGCGCTTATCTAACCCTAGCTCCTTTTCTTGAAAGAAACTTAACCACTACCCTGAACAAGATATGATATGTAGCCTGATGCATTTTTGACACTCATAAGTAATTCATCTGCAGAATGTTATACATAATAATACTTCAGGGCCTAAACCAATCACAAGTAAAGGGAATCAACATATAATCGTTTGTATAATACATACACGGGGCGGTTGGCACTTGATGATTATCTCCGAGATTTGGCTAAACTTTGAGAATTTGAACTATGCCTTTGACAAATTGCCTCTGTACAAAGTTGCTGTAGTTTTGCCAGCGATTCTTGACCAAAATTAGCTAAGGTATGTATGAACCTGAATGGAAATTGAAGAGGTAGTTTATGATATTCAAACTAAAGTATAAAGTGGCAATATTGTTCGTGGCACAATCTTCAGGGATATCTACGAGTAAGACCCGTGCCCCCACCCCCCCCCCAAAAAAAAAAAATTGCTTCCTACGCCTCTGCATTGATTTAAACATTCTCGCCAAAATAAAACGTAAAACCTAAAATCGAGTTCTGCAAGAGGAATAGAAACATGAATTCACATATTAAGGCACTGCCAGTTCTTTTTATACGTAAAACTGTGAGGTGGATGCTCATCGCCATTTCGACAGGTATTAAATTGATATTCATTGCGAGACAGTGGGTACTTAAAGACCTCATTTACCATAAGTTCTTTCGTATAAGCTGCGGCCAGATGTTTATTGTGGAAGTTTCCAAAGTGAGGATGCGCCTTACACGAGGGTATTTGATACTATAAAACAATACTGAACTGCCAATTTTCAACACCTAGGTGTGACTTATAATCATCCACAAACTCAGAGTGCGGCTTATACGAGGGAATTTACGGTAGCACACGTGTTAACATGAATACCTTCTAGAATTACCATATTACATTTACTTTGCTTGTCAAGACATGGACATAAATATATTTCACATTCTGAGCAAAAAGAAATATGATAACAATCATGATATAATATACAAATATAAACTGCCAGTAAAGTCAAGAACAGTTAAACAATTGTGCTTTTTGTGCATGAAATGAGAGGTGATTTGTTAGATATTTGATTCTACTTCATGAACCTGTTGTGCACATAACTATAGGCCACAGAACACTTAACCAATATTCACAATTGACTAACCAATGTTGATGAACAAATTATCAAAGTTGAGTAAATGATGGAAGTATTTTTTTGGGGACTTTGACTAAAACTTTTCCTTAATATCTCTGGAGAATCAGAACAACTAACTGAGACCTAATTGTTAGTGGCAATTATAATACTTACCGTAAATCCCCGGTCACAAGCCAGCCCCGGTCATAAGCCGGGGGGTGAGTTCAGGAAAAAAATAAAAGCCGGTTTTTGGGTCAAATTTTTACCATTTTCTCTTTATTCTATAGTAAAAAAAAAACGGTCATAAGCCGGGGGGGGGGGACTTTGGGAAAAATTTAGAAGCCAGTTTGGGCCCAAAATAGAAAAAAAAATCCGGCTTATGACCGGGGATTTAGGTAGTACAAATCCTCAAGATAAACATTTCATATAGTCCAATGTTAAGTTCAATAGTACTTCAGGTGTATAATGCCCCACTCATAAGACACACCCAGACTTTTAATAGGTGGATCCTATAGGTAAGGTGCACCTGAGTCCTGATCTTCAGGAGTTTAGCGCTAACCAAATGTGATAACCGCTAATTTACCTCCCTGTGCGCACTAGAGCCATACGCTCAGTTAAGACGCTATAAGGTGCACTGAGGGACGATTTCATGGATTACAGTTTCGCCATATACGCGAGGTACTAGCAGTAATACTTCAAAGGTGACAAACACAAACAATATGGCTGTCCAGAGAAAATACTTGGGTTGGGGATAATCGATCCACAAGGATGAGATGCATGGACAGGTATTTTTGCAAGAGTGTACTTGTCCTTGAGACAAATATATAACTGATATGATAAAAAAAAGAGCCATACACGTCACATTCCGTCAAAACACATTGTACTGTACTAGATGTCTCGTGTCCTATTTGATATGATGAGGGAAGTTATCTTGGCTGATAAAAAAAATAACCACTACTTAATTAAATTCATTTTAATCGCAGTCCAAATGACAAAAGGCACCTGTCCCTGACTCCTCAATTTCAAAAAATCTCCCAGGGTAAAACAACGAGTATTGGTATACAACCAATTCAAAAACATGGCACATGAGCTAGGCGAAGACACTGAGACAAACTGGCATTGATTGAGCCTTTTAGAGCCTAATGCATTAATGCATGGTGCATTACATGGGTGCAACCTTGGCGAATCAACTTGCCAGGGCTGCATTCTTGCATCATGCCGACCCTTCAGGGGCGCCTTAATCAACTCCATGGTGAACCGATTAGGTCCGGGTGAGTTGGCTTGCCACAGGTACATTCATGTACCTTGCTGGCCTAAAGGGCAAGATGCATTAATTTCCCCAAAAGCCCTTAAAGGGTTAATATTCAGCCTCAATTCAAACCAAATTGTCCTTAATAACATACTACCCTAGTAGCATCACAAGCACCCATACTTGTTGGTCTCACTATGGGTTGTAGCGTGAAGATCGGTTAGTAGTGCCTGGGCAGTGGTGACACCCAGGAGGAATCCCCCGATGACCAGGTAGATGACGGCCATCACCATGAGGAGGCGGTAGACCAGGCGAGACGCGGCGTCCATGTGACCCTGGAGTAAAACCTGGAGGAGGCACACACCTAGAGGAGCGAAAAAAAAAAAAATTTTTCTTCAAACTTATTTAGATTTTTTTTCTAAAATAAAACCAGGGATGAAAGTTTCTATTCACAAAAAAGTAAAATCCTGGTGTCTTCAAATGGAGGCCCCTGACTATGGGTCCTCTAGAGGTTATTATCATTCTTTGGAAATTGAAAATCCCTGAAAATGAAGAAAGCCCTGAAGACTTTCATCCCTGTTTACTATAAGCCAAATTGTCTGTAGAAGTAGGACAGGAGTTTGAAATTGAAATTCATTGGCAGATTTTCTTCTGACAATAAAAATTCAAGGAAAATGTCAGTACAATTTCAAGTTACTAAAATTATTTTTTATTGCTATATATTCAAGTATTACTATATGCTTACCTGGGAAAAGAAATATGAAAGCTGAAGCGAGGCCCCCTAGGACGGAGATAACTACGCCGATGTTTGGCACAAAGACAGCGAGAAGAAGCGATGTGGTGAACCATATCAAGGTAAATATAATACGCCGCAGTCGCTCCCCGCGTAGCTCAGCCTCCGAGTCTAACCCACGTAATCGTACCCACAGACCATCTACTGCTGCCCTGTGGAGAAACAAAGAGGTATATGCTTAGAATGTTCTAATGATGCACACGCTGAGACATATTGTTTATGCATTAAAGTCAGATAATACTTTGATGATGGACCCCTGGCTAGTAACTTACCAGGGCTATATTCATGCATTATGCCGACATTACAAGGTTAATACATTCCAGATGGGTTGGTATGATGCTTCAATGAAGTGCTGGTGAGCAGACCCACCAGCGCCTAATTGGTGCATCATGACGACCAACAAGCATGGTGCCCTAAAGTGTTAGTGAATTCAAAGTCTGACAATTATATAATATCGCACAATGGTTATAACACACAAGCCATATCCAATATTTTGACTTCAGGTGATCTGTTCAGGATGAATAATCCGATCTACCTTACTATTTTGTGTTTTTAATTTTTTTTTATGAGGGTAAAGTCTCTGAGTCGATAAAAAGTGAACTCAACCAACCTGCCGACAAATAGAAGTAATGGATAGGTGGTGTACATCTTTGCAGCTATCAGAATCACTGCAGTCAGAACGTCAGGCGTCGGGTGGTAAGACAGGAGGATATCCTCGTTAACGTGCGAACCAAACGTGAGGTACCCAAAGGATGCCGTCCCCGTATACGCAAAGATACAGATGGAGAGCGAGATGAAGATGGTCTTAGAGAGCGCCTTGAGGTTCCGCTCCCGCATACAGGAATAGATGGGGATAAAACTAACGTGGCACTGAAAGTAGGAGATACGAAGGGGATATATACGGTAGGTTGCAACTCATGAGACAGTGGTGGGTCTAGTAGAAGGGAATTCAGGGTGTCAAGATCCCCTTCTCCTGACTTAAATTGTGAAAAGGGTATCTTTTTTTTTCACGACATTTTCGTCTCATGACACATTTATATCACCTTTTGTTACTTTTGTATTATTTTGATTTCCCATGGACGTACCATGATAGATTTTTTCGAAATTCATTTCAACATGTGACAATAATGTGTGTTAAAAGTAAATATTTCTGAATCATTCTAACCTGGTAGCCAAAACAAATGACGGGCACCACCAGAAAGACGTCCATCCAGTTTGTGGGACTGTAGGAAGATAAAAAAAATTAGGCAATGACGCTAATTACATATTATTTTCTTTGCTTTAAACAGTTGTACAAAACTTAAATGGATATTTTTCCTAGGATTTCCTAGGACCAAAATGGTCAGTACCCTATACCGAGGACGAGGTATTCAGTGTAAGAATTTCTTTACGACCACCTTCCACGTGAGATTACATTGAATAAAAGAAGTCATTGAAACGAAAAAAAAGGTAGCAGAAAGTCTAATGGGCGCGGCCATGGCTGAAGCTGGTTACCGGTGGTTATCACTGATAACAGTTATCAAATGTGTACCACCTGCCACCCCGAGAGGCCCACAATGAATAGTTTTAAAATCATTTGAGACTTACCTGTAAGTTGAGGTATAATCAAGGTTATACCGAGAGAACGTGGCGGTTCATTGGCTGATAATTATTTCATTTAAAAATAAATTAAATAAAAACAGATCTACTTACTTTGTTTTAATGGGGCCCGGCTGGATGTCACCAATGAAGTATTTCACAGTGACCAGAACAACGCAGTACACCACGCTGACCACCCCGAGCGCACTGAAGGAGAGATGATATAAATATAAATATGAGTATTTGATATCAACTTTCTGTAAAATCTCCCCAAATCTTACAACCGTTTTGGAGCGTTGGAGGAGCTCCTAACAAACTATAGTTTTTGAATTGGAAGGTACGTTGAGGAGAACAGAAGTGTCATTTTTTATTATTCTACCAGATATTTTTTATTATTCTACCGGATAAAAAAGTTTTGGAGCACCTTATACGCAGGTTATTATGGCACCGATAGTACGCCGGAGGTGGAGTGCCTGCTTAATAAGCAAGGTATACCCTCCACTTCTCAACTCCCTCCGCTTCTCAAGCCCATGGATATTCTTCTCAAGTACACTTATGGTCTTGAGAGTACTGTGCTAATTTCAATGATAAAGAAAAAAAATCCATGTGCTCTCTAACCTGGCATATTTGAGGAAGTCGATCCTTTTAGGGAAGCAGAGTGGTAGAATTAACAGCACACAAGAGGACGTCATCGTGAACGACCGGTTCATGTACCACGTCAGGCAATAGTCGGGTCCATGGACAAACGTTAAAACTAAAAAGTACAGAATATATTTACAGATAATGATATAAAATTACAAAATAAATTCATATTGGTAAATAACATAAAATCTGAGAATGGAGTAGTAGCATGTATTGACATATTTATCGGTAAGTAGGGGGTAAATTGATTTTGTTGGATCAAAGTTATCACTTAGCTAGATTTTTAGGGAGATTTCATTTAAAATGCCAGTACCTGTATGCACTGTCAATGAAAAGACCTTAACTTGAGTGAAAAAGCCGTGGTACTTAAGGTGTAAGTGGTATTTAGATTTTGAAGTCGTGAAAGAATCTGGTAACAGAATCCAGGCTGAACCATCTCTACTCAAAGCTTTACGAATCAAAGGGTTTTCGTACAATAGATAAATTCCATAGTAGACTTACACTTATCGAGTTGGTCAGCGATGATGATAAAGAAGGTGATGCAGGTGCCGAAGCAGTAGAGCGCGATACAGAGCGCACACACGGTCTGTCCGACCCGCCCGCACATTGAGTACACCGTGTCCTGGTAGGTGGAGCTGTGCTGCAGGTCTGAGCAGAATGCCAGGATCACCAGCGCACCAATGATAAACACCATCAGTGCCTGCATAGGGGGTAAACAGAGGTATTAACTGTAGTACTAATGTAAATCCTTGCGTATAAGACGTAGCTTATACTTACAAGCACATTCAGACCCTGATGGAGAAAGGAAGATGCAGGGAGGGGGTCCCCTAAAACCTCTCCAGTTCTTTGGCAATCTTCTACAGGGTGTTGGAAGGTCTAAATGGGCAATTAGATGCCAATGGGTCTAGGAGTGTGAAAATCTATCAAGAAGAACAAAAGCCATGTAATCCACAAAGTCAGGGTGTGCCTTATACTCAAGGCGTGTCCTATACGCAAGGATTTATGGTAGTACCTGATTTATAAGTTGTTCGCTTATACACTACATGTATATTGGATGCAACATATAGGGCTCAGTATGGACGCCTAGTGGGTCCGCCATTGCTTGATCTGGCACCTAGCGAGATAAGCACTGATAAGAACCAGCCTAATGGGTACCAGGTGTTACATAATGTACCCAAAAAGATCTGCAGTGAATAGAGGGAATTATCTGATTGGTTAATAATGTCACCCGGGTCAACCCTATATATACTAAATAGTAATTGTCCCAGAAGGAGCTGTGAATAAAAGAAATTGAATTGAATTGAATATATGTGCCTCCCTAGGACAGATTTTTATACCATAGAACAGTACTAAGCCAGTAATTCTTTAGTCCCAGGACCCAGGTGCACGTTATAGCTCTTTCTAAAGTTAGGATACGCAGCTTTTCATCGATGTCAATGTAGTGTTGGAAGTCAACATTCCATGAAGCATCATGACAGCGAGCAAACACGAACCTGAACACAATGTACAACTACTAACAGATTCATGAAATCAGATGTTGATATACGTGTGTACTTACCGCTTGTACGAGAATGGCCACCATAAGCCCACCTGACTTGTCGTAGGCGGCAGGGAAGTTGAGAAGGCCAGCACCGAGTGCCGCATTCACGACAAGGAAAACTGAGGCGTACCATGACGAACCTGTAACAGCACACCACTTAGATAAGGCTAATACATATCATGATATGAGATGACATTTGGAGTTTAGGCACTCTGACTTTTCGGCCCTAAGGCCTTCATCTTTAAAGCTTGCTTGTTATTTATGGGCCATATAATGCTTTCATTAACTATGATCCTTGGTCGATAATACACAAAGTCATATATATGCAGCCCTGGGGGACAAGACTTGTGAGCTGCATTCATTCATCACGCCCGTCCTGATAGGTCTATCACTCCTGACGGCATCATAGCAAGGGTATACTGAACCCATTATGGCTGGAACCTCACTGGTTGAAACATAGTTTCTTTAAATTGGCACCTATAATGATCATTTGCACTACTTCAACAAGTAGGAGTAGATCTTTAAAAAATGACGAATGGTAGAGGGTGAGTCAGCAGCCTAGCTTCGGCCTCCCAACTGGGAGCGCACACCCCATCCATTTACTAACACTTTAGACTAGAAGATTTTCCAATTTTAAAGCCAACTTAAACTCTTAAATACTAGGCATAAATTTCAGATATTTTTTAAACGCCATTAAGGTTACGTTTCATATCGTTGGACAAATAAGATAAGTAGAAATCTTTTCATTTAATCTAGATTGATCTAGCTTTTCGTCAGAGGTACTTCTTTAATTTTCTTAAAAAAAGATAACATCATTTGTCTGGGCACACAGATTTAGGTGTGGGCCCGTAGATTTCTGTGGCTGTACGGCCTGGTGGCCCATGGTCAAAAATGTTTGTATATCCCAATGATTGACTTACCTCTTACTACATTGACGGTGACTCTCCCTCCAGACACGGTGCGTGCTGTACCTCGTTGTTCACTCAGTAACCCAACCCGCTCCGAGTCCTCCATGGAATCGACAGACACCGAGCCATAACCTCCGTCCTCCAACACTCTCTGCTGTGCCATCTTTGTGTAGTATGTACTATAAGTAAATGAACGGTAAGAACACTGATCAAATGTTCATCCATTGCGTTTTCCTTAATATTTCTGAATTTATCCTGAGGGTCCAATTAATATCTGCTGAATATTTGATGCTCCATCTCTATATCTCCCATCGACTTCTTTATCCTGAATGACACCACAGACAATTTGGCACTAGTGACATTTGTTTATTAACATATACATGAATAGATGGCGATAGAAGAAGCATATCGGTTACTGTTTGTAATGGTTTATTTCCAATAAAATCAATCAACCAATGCCAATGGGAAGCCGGTGTCTCTGTATCAAGAACCTAAAATTTCTGTTTATTTTGAAATACACCAAATCAGGGTTCCCACTATTTATGGGCAATGGTTTAAACTGACTTTTAGCTGACACTTATCGATTTTTAACTGACAAAATATTGGATAATTTGCCGGGCTCATGAAAAAGATTCATCCATTCTTGAGTGAGTGTGTTAAAGAAATTTTGCAAGTATGCATGAAATCTTGACAATCACCCCCTTAGATTAGTCAAAATGCCATTTTTAACTGACTTTTAACTGGCTTTTCCCCAAAATATCTTTTTAACTGACCTTTAAAGAAAAATAGGTTTAACTGACCAGTGGTAACCCTGCGGCAAAATGAACAAGTCTACTAGCTTAGGCCTATTCAGAATGAAATATAAAATTGCCTACCAGTACCGTTACACAGAAAAGGAACTCACTGTTTGTCCGTAAGGGATAAGGGAGATACACTGTCACTGTTTGTGGTTGGATTTGTATTTAAAGAAGACTGACAGACACTGAACTTTAGGGGGGAGTATTGATTTCACTATTATAGCTACCCCTATACCCTGGCATGCCTGTTGAAGTATGAGACAATGCCAGTGCTAAAAGATTTTACACCTCGGCTTGGTGCAAGATGCTAACCAAAAGTTTTTGCACCTGGCCACTGGCATTTAAGTGTGAAAAGCACTAACAACAAAACAATGCTGAATGGAAGGAGACTAAATATATACATTCTTTCATTCATCATTAAATGTAATATAGAGAGAGAGATGTGTGTGCTTTATATCGTATGGACCTTTGAAGTCTTGAAGATGTAGTTTCATATCTCTGCTACAATAACTGAAGTCTGAAATAAAGTTTTGAAACTTGAAACTACTCTCCCTGACCCTTCAGAAAACATGGTATGGTATACCCGGTATATCATTTGAAAGCTTATTTCAATGACGCCTAACGTGTGGCTAACTCTTTCAGGCCTAATGTTCAAATCATCATTTTTGAGAATATGAATGCTATGTTATCAAAGCTGTACCTCCCTTATCCCTTACGGACAATCAGGATTCTGGGATTTTATACCCATGTGTTTAGCTTAGACCACCACCATTTCACTTCTAGTAGGAATATCAACATGATTCAAACATTTTTTGAAAGGTAATCAAGACACCCCCTTAGGCCCAAAATCTAGTGTAAAACACTATAGACCTGAATGTGTTAATGAATAAAATAAATGGAACCAGAAATAAATGATTTTGCAATTATTCTAAATTCTGAAATTAGGTCAATGTAATCAATACCCCCTGATCAAATACATGAATGAATATAGGAAGTCATTCAAAAACATATAGAAGTGGTAGTATAATATGGTCCTAGCATGCAGGAGTCTGATTTTGCAGGTGGCTGTGTATTGGAAAGAGTCAATACCGTACCGTACACACTGACCTATGGCGGTGAGGCTGTGCTCTGCAGGGGAGGGTGAACAAGTTTAATTGGCCGCTTACTAGTATACAGTCACGGGGGCGGGGCAGTCACACTGTAGGCTAGTGACTAGGCCTGACACAGTGACACTCACAGTCAGCTGATTTCAAATCAGATTTGAGTGGGTGGTCACTGCAGTGCAAAGCCAAAGTCTAAGACACAACAAAAGCTCACACTTCTTAGAAAATCTCAGTAACTTAGACCCACCTTGTTAGAAGTCCTGCAATGTCTCTTACTTCCTTGTCTTCCGGGACATCCTGTGGTCACTAACGCTTGGTGTGGTTGTTCATTAGAAGCGCTGGAAAATCAAATTTCAATGAAGCTGAGCTTTGTTTACATCTCAGTCAAGGGCGCCGCCATATTGAATTGCAAGAAAATAAGATCACATGATCAACACAAGTCACGTGAGCTACTGACCTAGATTTTACTAATTGTAGGCCATTTAAACGCATTTCTGTAGATATGGCGCGGTAAAATTGATCATATTTTAATAGAAAACTAGCTATATAGTTGATCAAATTTTCTTTCCAAGCAAAGGCGGATTTGTTCTGGAATTAGACCACCTGACCTTGCCGGTGCGAATCCAACATGGCGGAATGGTGCGTGACGCCATAATGAGTGGCAGAAAATCAGCACCGAAATCGGCCTGATGCTGTCACTCTTCTGGCCAAATGTAGGATTCCAAGAAGAGATAGTAGTAGGACAACCAGTTTTCTAGGATCCGAAGAAAGCTTCAAAGCGATTTGAAGTTTTCGGAACTGTGTAATGGAATAATTATGAATCTAGACTCGTTATCTTTTGCCTTGTCACAAATAAGTTATTCAGTGGCCAACCTCACAAAGAAAAATTACAAGTCCAGCGTTGCGGAAATTTCTCATGTAAGTATCTTTATCCAAGAATATTATACTTATGAAAACAACAGTGTGGTTTTATTTAATGTCCTGACTTTGTGAACGAGGACGACCCAGTTTCGAAAAACGTGTGGCGCACTACTCTACACTACACTACAGCCTGCTGTTGTAGCTCGGTCAAATGATTTTGAACCAATAGAGTTAGATGTTTGTGTTATATGTCATTAAAATGCCGGGAATATGAGGAATCCAGATATATAATTACCTATTCCATAGCTTTAACCCCCGAATTTATATCGAATTTCTTGTAAAAAAATTTAGATGTTATTATTTCTGGTTTCCCGTAGATTCTAACTAGTGATCATTTCTAACCCTCAACAAAGACCATACGTAATTAAATTTGCAAAAATGATGATGACAGGCCTCCCTTTGCCTTTTTTAATATTTTGATTGGAGTTCAATCACCAAACTGGGGAAATATCAACAATAAATCAGTTTGACAGCTACTCCACTGAGCCGGGTGCCTGCCATTTTTAAAGGCCAACGCCCACAGTAGCCTCGCAGTGAATGCTGTATTTTTTTCCTAAAATCTATATTGCTTTGTAATCTTACCATAATTGGTTGTATTAAATACCATTTAAATGTATATATGGTGTTAGCTTAGGTTAGGTTCCATATTTCTTTGTCATTAGAGTGTGGAGAGATTTTAAGCTGAACCAGATCTGGCGCCATTTTCCATCATGGTGGCGGCCATGTTGGATTCTCCTCACGCATTTTGAGAAATATGTTCAATTATCTTTTAAATACCAGCCTTTTATGGCATATTAATGCAAGTTTCAGGTAGAATGGTGATTATTTAAGAGCTGGGTGAGGTTGCCATGTGCGGATCACTCTTTTTTCTATGCGAAAACTGATTTCATATGTTTGTTTTTGTTGTATTTTCTGTTCTCCTTGACGTAGGAGGCCACTTAAAAGTGATTCTCAGGCACGTGGGCTATTTCCAGAGATCTGATTGGACAAGACACTCAAATCTAATGAATATTCAGCGCTATAGGCAGTTCTATTTGTCCTATCCCCGTTAGCCAACTTATGCTTCCCGCCATAGTTCATGCAGGGGCACCACCTAGCGTGAATTGACGGGCCTAGCTGTTGTTGTGAGGTGAATCTATTTTTAGAACATGTCGTAGTTGTTGCACATGGTCACTCGATGGCTGCAATAAATGATGCACATTTTATATAACAGTGTTTCAGTTTACTAAGTCTTCAAGCAGCACAGCGCAATGAAACCCCACATTGTTTTATTAGGCCATGGGAAGTCAGGTTACAGTTTACCGCCCGAGCCTTTTTGAAAAGTGATGAGGCTTTTTTTCATTATTCATTATTCATTATTTTCCATATCGAACTGTATACAGTGGGAAGTAATTGCACTTTAGCGGGCACTGTAGCGAACCCTTTACTCACCCTAACACTAACCCAATGCTAACCCTAATGTGACGCAAGATGTGTGTCCTAAAGTGCATTCTACCCTAAAGCCTAGTGACCAAGTCATTTATTGCCAGCTGGGTTGGGCGGGGGTTATGGATTTTGGGGATCGCCAGATTTTTCTACCCCGCCACCACCATGACAAAAATGATCGTGACCCCCCCCCCCACTTGGAACTGGTTTTGCAAAATGACCCCCCCCCCCCAAATATCGGACAAGTGTGTGGAAAATCCGAATGACACATCGCGATGAGTATTTGAATTGAGGGGGGGGGGCATTTATTTTCAGGGTATTCTTAGGGGGGGGCAAATATTTTCAGGGTCTTCTTAGAGGGGGGGGGCTGTTTGTTTTTTACCTATTCATAGAGGGGGGGGGGGGCATTTATTTTTAGGGTATTTATCCAAAATGCAGCGAATTTCATGACCACAAAATGTCTTTTAATGTATCAGAGACTCCTTTTGAAAGACTAAAGGTAATCAAATTGATCCAGTTCAGTGAAATCTAATTGGATGGAACTATATTCAGAGATCTTTTTCAGTTGATCAATACCAATGTGCATTTCTTGTCGATCACTACCAGTACATGCAGCTACAGCTGATTTTTAACCTATTTCATCTAGAAGTCACATATTCTAATAGAAATGATACGTAGTATGCAACATCTTCCAAAGAATCTGAGTCTCTCTTATGAACAACAAGACATGTCATGCTGGTGATCTTACATGTCAGGGTTCTCCGCAGAATGTAAAATCACACCGTAAAATCCTGCAGCGAGCTGGCGTAAAATTTCATTTGGTAACCTCCTAAGCCTTTGACAGCTAAGGTCATATTCATGGCGAGAACTACATTAGTTTCACAGAGGAATGTGTCAGTGCCCGGGCATATGTGCACCACACAACAAAGAAATTGAAAGTATTTTCATAAATATGGCCATAACTTCTGTTCTAATTGGCTGATTTGCAAAATTCAAAAACCTATATGAAGCTAAAATGACACCGGCGGTGATTCTGAGATGAAATCACACCGGCGGCAGTAAAAATCATGCCGGCGGCCCACCGGCGTCATTACAGTGTCAGGAGAACCCTGCATGTTTCCCAGGAGAATAACTGCATAAATTCATCCCACTTAAATCTGCAAATCATGCTGTAAAGGTTCATGGAGAGAAAACATGTTACTGTTATCTCCTGCGTATAAGGCACACCTCACATATAAGACGCACCCTGAGTTGAAGGAAATCTTATTGGGGGGGGGGGTGTGTGATTTTTGAAGGTTTAGTACTGGTTTAGTAATCAGGGTGCAGCTTATACGTAAGTATTTCATACCATAGAACAGTACTAAAATGAGCGAAACTTAATCTCAGATGGGTCTTAAATCATTTGGGATTTACAAGTACATACAAAATATCCTGTGGGTGAGGCACAGATTGGGTGAAAGTTGGAAAATTAAGTACTGTTCTACAATATGATATCCTAGCACACCCTGACTTTAGGAGGATTCTTTATGGGCCTGACTGAAAGAGCTATCCTCATATATAATCCCCACCTTATGCATGAGTTTTTACAGTAGTAGGTCTACTATTCTACACAAAAATACCTTGTCTATAAGGTGTATCTGAGTTGAGACCAATTCTATCACCTATCCCTTGGGTGTATTAACCCATTAAGGGCAGAAGACACATGAGTTATCTGGCCATGGGGGAGTTTAGTCAGGTTCAGCTTCAATTGACAAAGTTTTTTTTTCTTCTAAACTTTATATTCTTTTTTTTCTCATAGATTTCTATTTCAGAATATGCAGATGACATTATGTTGAATGCATTCCTAACATCATTAGCTTTAATTTGGTACCAAATATGCCACCCTTTGGTCATTGCTGTCAACTCTAAATGAAATATTTAGGAGAAATTCTTCAGATTTTATGAAATAATGAAATTTTTCTAAATAATGAAATTTTTCATGCGGCCCCTTCAAGCACATGTGGGCGGTGGACGGTAAACTGTAACATGACTTCCCATGGCCTTATGAAACTCGTAGTAAATGTTCAAGGAATGAGGCATTTTTGTCTATTGTTTGTTTATTTATTATTTGATCAAATTGATGATAATTAAAGCACTCACATTGTGACTGTCACAAAACCATCATCAGATTATCATTGAAATTCTTGTCAAATGTATTATCATAGTAAATCATGAAGGCTTTGAAGCAGGGTTACATATTTTATTTTCATCATTTATAAGCGAATGGTCATTTAATAGCGCTGACTGTGGAGCAGACTGGTCCCCGAGTTCACCATGTGCACGCTGACATTAGCGACTTCCTCGTGGCTCTGGATAGGACCATTGCTCCAGATCGAGTGTACACTCTCAAGAGTGTACATGATGCACACTTTCAGGATTGCTTTGTTAATATAAATAAAGCACTAGAACTATGGGAAACGATCAAACCATGATAACATCCCTCTCTTATAGAATTCAGAGATGTCAGACCTTCAGAGGTCCGTCTATTTCCAGATGTTCAAACTTTTCTAAAAATCAGACATCTCAGAGGCTTCTTCCAAATTGTGGTCATACTATGGATAGAGAGAATTACATTAATCATAGATACCCTTACAACATGTCCTTTCTTTTTCTAGGGAGCCTAAGGCTGGGCATAGTTCAACTTCAGGCTTCAGCAGGTGGAATTAAGGGTTAGTCTTTGGGGGAGAAGCGCTAACGTGGCGCCATTTTCGCTTGTAAAATATGAGCAATAAACTTTCGCCGGTACCAGGGACACACTTCCGATCATACCGTTTCTCCTTGAAAGGGTTCACGGGAATTAAGCATGCCTTGTGCTGCCCTCTAGCTTTTTCTAGACAAACCACCTTTCAGAGATCAGAGGATCTCTGAAATCTCATTTCAGAGGACATGAATCTAAGCTGGCTGCTGATTGGCTGAAATTCTGATGTAGTGTTTTTAATTGTATTTCTATGACCACCCATTCCAGAGAGGTTTTAATGGTTTTGAGTGAGGGGAATAGGTTGAAATGAAGACAAGATGGATGCTTTTAGCATAATACATAGGGGGAATGGGTGCTTTGCTAAAACCCAAACATTTTCAGAGGTTGAGCCCATACCCAACTGACATCTCTGATCTGAATTTGAAAAGACAACAACCCTAGTGATACTGTTCCTACGCTGTAGAACCACTTTCGCCAGAAAAAATGGAAGGAATTTGTTTGTTTGAAGATGACATGTGAAAGCCATACAAACCCCATATAAGCACAAGTTTCGGCCTGAAAGTGTATATCATGTACACCCTGAGAATGTACACTCGATCTCGAGCGATGCTTTTATGCGGCTCTGATCTCGCTCCAGACTTGTTTCTGCCATGTCATGCTACTTGTAAGTATGGGACCTAATTAATCTAATGGGAGATTCCGAGATCATAACTCTCATGGCCGTGCATACACATTACATTGGTGGATTTTTGTGAATGTGTGCCATGCTGACGATTTATTGGTCTCCGGACTGCCGCATGGAGGGTTTGAAATTTTTTGCCACCCCCTCCTATTGTGCTGGCTTTTTTGGCACTCCCCCACCTCCCGCGGGCCAGTGTTAGAAAAGGGCCACATACCCTTTAATATTTGAAAGTTTAAAGTTTGATATAGAAACCCTAAAGTTGTCATAATTGCTCGATGCATGAATGCAGCGAGAGCGAATACACCTTGAATAAGTGTCTTGACACATATAAGGCCAGAGATGTCAGATCCTCAGAGGTCCATCTATTTTCAGAGGTTCAGAGGCCGTAATATTTATACTTGAGCCACATAAAAAAAAAATAAGTTGGTCTACGGATCGCCTCTATATTTTTGGATATACATTTTTTTTTCTCTGAAAAAAAACCCAAAAAACAACACTTATCCACAGATTTTGCTCACCACAAAGTTTTCTCTTTGTGGTGTTTGGCAATTTTTTTTTTTTAATGAAAAATTGCTTGCGCCTAACATTTCCAGCAAGGAATCCATTGGACGCCAAAAATTCTCTAAACAAAAAAGAAAGAAAATTTGCACGCTCACAGCATTTTTTCAAAACCCAAATCCATAGACCAACTTATTTTTTTTTGGTGTGGCCCTTATGTGCACTTTCCTTGCACTTGAAAATTGTCAATGGGCCCTAAAGTTTTGAGAGGTTGGACTGACACCTATGATAATGGTCAAAGGTAATGGCGGTGTATTCAAGACATTATGCTGAGCTTCTAATGCTTTACTTTCAGCTTGTAGCCCAACACGGGGCTGAGGCAGAAAGGCATCTATTTCGGTGCCTGTTTTCCCATGTAGACTTCAGCGGAGATGGTAAAAGCAGTGGCAAGGACTTCCATCAGGTAAGTTTCAGTCTGTACCATAAACTATCCGGTATAAGGCACAGTGGCATATAGAACTCACTCTCAACTTTTCGAATGATCTGTATGCTAAGGTTTTAAAATTGTCGGTTTCATATTGTTGTATAGGACTAAATGCCCATCTTTATGGCACACCCTGACTTTCAGCACATTCTAGGCCCCTGGTTTGTGTATTAGCCGCGACTGGTACACAGGAATTTACAGTAGTTTTCTTACTAGATTATATATAAGGGCCAGAAGAGATCAATCTGATCAACCAAACAAGCAATAGAGAGACTTCAGTGAACAATAGGGATACATAGAAAAGTCTCTACTGGCATATAGGAAGAGAGAATGAAACCCTTTTGCCACCTGCAAAAGAGAAGATTTGATTTATTTGGCGCAATGAGAACCTTCGTATCTGAAATGAAGTGTCTGCATTTCAGAAAACCACTTGAAATAGTCAAGAGAAATGATTTCCTCGGATTAACTTGTACCCATTTATTTGTTTCAGACACAATACCTGATTCAAGAGTGTGTCCCACTCTTGACGAAGCCCAATTTTGTCTCGACACTCTGCTACGCCATCGATAATCCGCTTCACCACCAGAAAGTAAGTTATTTGTTTCGTTTTTACGATTACCATACAGTGTTTTCTTTATACTTCTTACAAGATTCAGGATAATTCAATGTATGTATGCTGCTATAGGGGTAAGACAGGGGTCACACGCCATGTAATTAAAAGTTGTCAGAGAAAGATTTGGAATTTCTGAAAATTTCTTCTTGAGTCAGGGAAAGACATGGAATTTCAGAAAATTTCTTCTTGAGTCATGGAAAATGGGGGGGGGGAACAGAATATTTATTGCAAAATGGACTTTTTCCCACCTCGATTGCAAGAATTTTGCCGGGAGGTCGACCCTGGTAATGGCCAAATATAGTTACAAATGACATGGAAAAGTTGGATTTTTGTCATGGCAATGTCATAGAATTTGAGTCTGGGGATTTTGTGGGAACCCTGGAAGGGGGTGATAAATAATTCTTGTCCACTCATTATACACTAAAATAACACCGCCCTCTAATGTCTTCTACTTCAGAGCCTTAAGGCATCTTCGCACCTAAATCTACAGCTCTCGAAAGTCCTCAAGCTCAGTCGTGTCCAGGAGGTTGTCTTCGGTCTTGCCCAACTGAACTCAACCAATCCAGAAACACGGACCTACGCGGCGCAGTTTGTGAAGAACAAGCTGCCGCCGCTGATCAACTCGCACATTGACGAAGGAGTCAGCGGAGAAGGGGGCCTTCAGGACGTTGCTGTCGAGGTTTTGCATCTGTTGTTGACAAACCTTGTTCACAATCATAAGCTACTCGGCATCACACAACAGCAGAAAGACGACTTCCTGAAGGTCCTGAAGAAAGGTAGGAACAGTATTTAAGCCTTGAAATGTTTCTTATAACTTAACCCATGTCAGTCTGGATGAAGCACTAATGTTGCACTTGTCTTGTATGCCCCTTGTGCATCAGTAATCACGATCTTGTCTATCCTATCAATCCTAAGGTTAATGTACCCATCCAAGGTGTTTGTATAATGATCATACCCAATATCTATAAAGGATCTGGGTTTAAAAGAACCCATTTTGTTATAAACTGCATGAAAGTGAGGAAGAAAATATGATATTCAAGAGTCAATTTGTCTTGAAGAAATATAGATATTCTTGAACCCACAATGTTAATCCTTCGCATCAACAGATTTCCCCAAAGATCGTGTGCCGGTCGTTCTTGACCCACTTCTATACCCAGAATCACAAGATATCCAAGTAGAGAAACTTGTACCAGAATCAACAAACATGCCTAAGTCTGCGGTAAGTTTGTGCCTCTTTAATCTCATTGAGAATACCTGAGCACCACAGCTAATAAGTCAGTCAGAAAGTATGAGGTTTGACACGTCCTGTCACCGCAGTGCTACCAAACCAAATGAGACTGTTGCTAGGCCAGCTCACTATATCGCTATAACAAGTCAGTCGCAAGCATAGCTTCCATTTCATAGAAAATTCATTTATAAGTTGTTAATCATATTTTCAACATCCTAGTAACTAGGCACACTATAGCCGACTGTGTGCTAACCTACCCAGCCACTTGGAGAGGAAAAATTTGGCTTATATATAATGAATTTCACATCTTTTTGGTTCCAGATGGAGGGTTCTTTAGCGGACGTCGTGCTGGAGATGGGATACGTGTTCACGTCCAGGTGAGTTGAACTGAGAAGTTAACCAGCAGTTAAATCTCTCTTATAGAGCTGCACTTTATCCTTTAGTCTCCAATGTGCATGGATAAAGCCCTGTTAAGGTTGACGGAAAACAACTTGTTTGCATCTGTTGATATTGAAGTAGGATTTAGCATATTAAAATTTGAGTTTTGTCAGTATTTGCCAAAGTCTTTATTTTAGCAACCAAAATATCTGTACATCCTTATTGAGAGTAATGTTATCATGTTTTGTTTTAACAGCGCGGAAGAATGCAGGAACACATTGGTACAGTTTGGTGTGCGGGAGATTACGCCCGAGGCCGTGGCGCGCGTACTGGCGGCCATGGCACGGACACCTTCTGGCCTCTCAGATCAAATCTCAATTCAGGTAGGATAATAAGCCCCTCTCTCTACGGCAAAAAAGACCAAATAGATAAAATACATCGTATAGAGATACTGCTAATTAAAAATGAATGAATTAAATGTAATGTAAATTTCAGAACATGAACAACCCGAGTGGAGGTAATGTCTGGACAGATGGAAAAGACAAACCTGACTCGTCGGGTCCCAATACATGGAATGTCGACATCTTCGTCCAAGTTGTCAAGGAACTGGTAAGTCATAAAATTCGTGACAATTTTTATTTGTATTCTCGTCCTGAGTTTGCAGGTATGGAGATAATTATATATCATTTTTATACCTTGATAAATATCATTCACCACAGTGAGGCAATTAAATCAACTCGCTAATCACTGTATACACTTTCAGGCGTCACACCTTGTGTGGCGGGACGTGGTGTTGAAGCTGGACCAGCCTGACTTCATCATCCAGAACAAGCAGGGACTGCGGATACTAACACAGGGACTGTTCAGGGGACTCACCGACGTGTTCCCCATAGAGGCGCTCTGCCAGCCATGGAAGAACACTGAGGGACAGGTAGGCTCATTGAAATTCAAACGAAGGATGAAATGATGCCTCCAGGCATACAGGAATCAAAATGCTGTTCTTACTTGTTTCTTGAGATAGTGGTATTGATACTTCAGGGGTGTGAAATCTGGCTTTTTTGTCTTGAAAAAGATAGTTCCTGAGATCTCTGTAAATCCATTGAGAAAATCTCTCCATTTATGTAGGGGGGTTCTTACATAACATATCATCTGATCTCTTTGCATATCCTGGATATTTCACTGCCTAAATATCAAATTTAAACCCTGGATACCAACATTTTGATCAATGGACCCCTTTTGATAACTCTTTTCTGTTGTAAAACATTATATAAACATTGCTGTGAAGTCATATAGTGCGCTTAAGACTTTTTCATTTTCGACATTTCACACCCCTGTACTTTAAATATCGTTAACATTGCCTGTATATCAACTATAAATGAAGTAATGGTTCATGACTAGCTAGAAATAACTGGCACATTTACAGCTTTTTGTTTTATACTAAACTATTATATACTTTTGTCTTCAGCTGTCATGGATAACGCAAGCACTGAAGAACCCTGATGTGTTCTGCCTGGCCGACTACCCCTGTCACCCGGTGGTCATCGACATCTTGAAAACTCCTCCTGATGAAGATAACAGGGACATAGCTACATGGTATGTCGCATAAATAGCATCATACTCTCAAACTTAAACCAATCCTTTAGCCAACGAGCTGCATAGAAGTGTCAGTAGCTTCTTCGGCTGTAATGATACATGACTTTCAGGTCCCATTTTAAAAAGGGTATTTATCTCCTCTTTTCTGACCCCTCATACATATGTCTGGTGCCTTTATACATGGTCACAGAGATGTGCGTTCCTCAAATTTAGGTCCAATCTAGTTTTCCCACTATGAATATGATCTAGGCTGTCAGAAGGTCTCTTAAACAATCATTATTCGCTATTATATTTCTCGTGAAATTTTGCAGTGAACCAAACTAAAATTTCTTGTTTCTCAAATATCCAGGAAGTCACTTGACCTGGTGGAGACATTACTGCGCCTGTCGGAGGCGGGTCACTACCAGCAGGTTTCAGAGCTCTACAAGTTCCCTGTCCAGCACTGCCCCGACATGCTCGTCCTCGCCCTGCTGCAGATGAACACATGGACGAGCCTCAAACATGAGCTGCTCTCCAGCCTCATGCCGATATTCCTCGGTAACCATCCCAACTCTGCTATTGTGCTGCATTACTCCTGGCACTGCCAGGGACAGTCGACAACCATCAGGACGCTCATCATGCACGCCATGGCTGAGTGGTACATGCGCGGGGAGCATCACGATCAGACTAGACTATCACGGATACTTGACGTAGCACAGGATCTCAAGGTAGGACTGTTTACTTGGAAGATTTTTTATCTGTGCTCTTGCTCTGAATATGAACTCGAAAAAAAAAGAGTATTCTTTTATTCTGTAATTGCATTTCTTGCTCATATTTAACTTGAAAAGCGAGTTATAAGGAGACACCCTGGGGCCCCACACTTTCAGTCATTTTGGTGGTGTAAATAAGTTTTAAAAAAGATGGAAATTTTATATAGAAGAGGCAGAATTACTTAATGAATTTGTAGTGCCATTAAAGGCGGAGATGTAGGGGTCTTGCAGGAAAAGGTATTTCATTACCAAGTTTGGTAAATTTTGAGAAATTGTCAATATTGTACAGACTTAGTTGGCAGGCATAAGACGCTTTTTGCCTCCAATGGTGAAGGTGTATGATTTTGATCCATGTATCAACTTTCCCTCCTTTTTTGGCAATGTGGTGCGAATAGCACAGTTTTGGCGGGAGTTATGTGAATAGTGGCTTGGTGGTGCGAATAACCTGGGTCAGGGAGTGCTCGACTCCATGTCGTCCCCTTTAAAGGACGGTGTGACAGTCAAAGGGAGTGCTGATGCAACAGGATGAGTGCACAACTCATGGGAGCCAATCACAGGCTTTTTCACTTCTCGAGTTATCAGCAATTTACAATGCTGCATTATATTTTTGTTGGAATAGTTTGCCAAAGAGTCAAAAGATGATAGGATGATAAGAAACAGAAGCGAATATTCTATATACACATTTAAAAAAAATTAAAATGTTAATGCCTCACTCACAACTGTTGTCCCTCCATACAGGCCCTGTCGATGCTGCTCAATGCGACTCCATTTGCCTTTGTCATTGATTTGGCGTGTCTCGCCTCCCGGCGTGAATACCTCAAACTAGACAAGTGGCTGACGGACAAGATCAGGGAGCATGGCGTAAGTAACTTAATGATCATAATACTCTGTGCTTAAAAGTATTTGGTTTAAAGTTCAAGTTTGAAGTTTTATTTGTGCATCAAAAGTCCAATACAAGACAGCCAAAATGATCGTCAATTAAAAAATAGATATTTGAAACTCACTTCTCATTACTTGACCACTGAAAACCTAGTATTGAGGCCATTCCGAGTATAAAATTTTACCAATGCGAGTGCTAATAGAGAAAGCGTAGTAATAATATCAATTGAAATATATGTATAACAATGTCATGGTTTCTCTTCTCAGGAACCGTTTGTGCAGGCGTCTGCTAACTTCCTCAAGAGGCGTTGCCCTCAGCTGGTCGGCGGAGTCATGAAGGATGATGGACAGCCACAGGTGAAGAGTCAGCAGATACCCCCCGACACACTCGCCACCATGCTCACCTGTATACAAGCATGTGCACCGTAAGTTATCAAATCTTTTCATACGTGTTAAAATAGAAATCATGTCAATCTGACCTACCATAAAAATTTGCATAAGCCGCACCCTGATTTTATGGATAAGCTATAAGCCTCATCTAGATCTTGTATTGGCATTTCAGTACTGTTCTAAAGTGTCAAATACCCTTATATAAGCCGCACCCTGACTTTGGCTAACCTCTTATACAAGAGAATTAATAGGATAAGACGCATTGTATCGGAACAGGTACTTCATATGTCACAATGGTTATCATAGATACATCATTATTTATTCCTAGTACAAAAATAAGAGTGTTTGATGTTTTTGACTGTTTCCAGAAGTGTAGCACAGGAATTATCAGACACGATTATGACGATGGTGGCCAATGCCAATATCATATTGAAGCCCCGTACGGCACCCCCAGGAGTCGTAGGTTCCAAGGCTGGACCCATCGTTCCACCAACACCAATGCAAGGCCTCCCAAATCCAGTTGGAAACAACTCCGTAAGTATCTCGAATTCTCAACAATGTACATAAGTAAACTTGTCGGGACTGAATTGAAGCATCATGTTCATCTTACTGGGTTGGCACTCAAACACTATAGAGGGGTCAGGTTGCCCACTGTCGCTAGAAGATAACAAGAAGGTTGCTTAGATGTTGATCTTTTTCTTGTTCTGAAGTGTCTTAAACAATAACTAATATGTCTTTTATTTAAATAGATGGATCCCATGGGAGGACTTCCTCAAGTTGGCGGTTCTCTCGGCCCAGTTGGCGGCCTGCCCGGTGGCCCCCTAGGCCCCCCACCAACCAGTTCTGTAGGAGGGACTCCATTCAACCCCATGTCCCAAACATCACAGGCTCACCAAGGCTACAACCCCATACAGTCCATCACATCACAGCTCCACAGTAAGTTCATCATCTTTGTATGGGTAAAGAAATAAAGTTCCTACCCAAGTGGCCAAAATTGGAAGGGTTCTGTAACTATGGAAGTGAAGGGAATAGGGGAGACTGCCCTCAGACTTTGGGGAGAATCTATAAGGTTAAAGTTTGTGTTTCTTCACGACCCTGTGAACAGGTTTCCCTTTACTTGACCACACGCTCCACACATGAGAGAAGTTAGAGAAGTGAGAAGTTAAAATAAAATCTCACCTCAATTTAGCAGTTTGTAAGGGTTTGTGCTTTTCCTTTCAGCATTGTCGATGTCGACGACCATGTCCTCGAGCAACAGCATGCCAGGTGGCAGCCCCCTCGGCAACATCGGTGGGGGTGGCCTGGGAAGCCTCGGAGGTGGCAGCCTTGGTACAATAGGTGGTGGTGGCCTAGGCGGAGGCGGCCTTGGCAGCATTGGCGGCGGGAGTCTGGATAGGCTTGGTAGTACTGGCCTTGGCACCATCGGCGGTGGTAGTCTGGGCAGTATTGGCGGTGGCAGTCTCGGCAGTATAGGCGGAGGTCTCAGCAGCAGCAGTAGCCTGAGCGGAGTCAGCACTTCCAGTGCTTTGAGTGGACTCGGAGGCCCATTGGGCGTCTCAAGCGGCCTGGGTGGTGGCCCCCTTGGTAGTGGTGGCCCCCTTGGAAGCGGTCCCCTCGGTGGCAGTGGGCCACTTGGAACTGGACCCCTCGGCGGAGGTCCCCTTGGAGGCAGCGGTGGTAGTGGAAGCGGTGGACTTGTAAGTGGCATTGGAGGATCGCTCGGTGGAGGAGGACTCGGAAGTGGACTTGGCGGTGCAGGGAGTGCTGTCGGAGGTGGAAGTGGAAGCGGCGCTGGCTCGATGGCTTCTGGTGACCTCGGAACGTCGGGCAGATCACCTGCACTCGGTGCTCTGACCGGTGGGGGATCAAACCCGGCCGGTGGAAAAGGTGCCCAACCTGGAGGTGCAGATCGCTTTGGTCGCAGTAGTAAGTGACTTAACAATGCCTAAAGATTTTTATTTACTTGGTGTTATGATACACAAATACAGTACATTTCTGCTCTGCCCTACTGCATCATAACAAATTCAGTTTCAGTGCTAAATCAAAATTGGTTGAATCAAAAATATGTAGGTGAAATTTTAACAGAGGATCACGAGAAAGAAAGATGTTTACAATGTTCGATTGGTTTTTCAACTGTTTATTTCCCCGAGACAAAATCAAGACCAGCACTTAGTGTAAGCTGCACACAATATGGTGATACAGTTCATGTAGTCAATCAACTAACAGTATAACCTTACCGTTTCAGTGAGCCAACAATTCTCGAAGGAAATCGAGGACGAAGCAAACTCATACTTCCAGCGTATATACAACCACCCGCCACATCCAACAATATCCATCGATGATGTGCTAGAAATGCTTAAGCGCTTCAAGGATTCTCCCGTCAAGAAAGAAAGAGTAAGTATTGTGACCCATTTTCTTTCATTTGTCTCGAGCTCAATCAGTACATAATATGAGGCTACATTGGTTTCAAAACTATTAACTTCTGTGTGGAACATTTGCCGGTTTCCTGTATGAATAGTCACGTGATCATTGGCACATACTTAAATTAAGTTATATTGTAGGCTTTAGTACTAGAAAATCTGTTGAAAAGGTGTTTGGTAATAAGAATATCTTAAAAACATGCCAAAAGAGCAGAGTAAATCCTACTAGTAAAATAAGTACAGGACTGCCTCAAATATAAGCCCGCCCAGAATCTATAAACCTGTTAGTATGGACAAGTCTTGGGTGTGTGTTAGGGCAACCCCAACTGATATGTAAGGTTTTCAATACCATATTGAATGTCATGTCCCATGTCTCGTCCTACAGGAGGTGTTTGCGTGCATGCTGCGCAACTTGTTTGAGGAGTACCGATTCTTCCCGCAGTACCCGGATAAAGAACTCCACACCACTGCCGTCCTGTTTGGTGGTATCATCGAGCAAGGCTTAGTCACGTAAGTAAATCAGTTTGTCATATAAACTGTATATGGTCTGCAGGGGTTGGCACAATGCATTAATTTATAGCGCAGCATTTTAGGGTGAAATGAGTCAAAACATGTGCCTTATGAAATATTGAAAGTAATAGTTGAAATAAAACCACAGAAAGCTATTTATTTCCTACAGAAGAGATGAATCCTCCACCACATATCACACTTTCAGTAGCTGATAAATGGTAGCATTATTTAAATGTCAAATAAAACTTAAAATGAATAATCACATCCGTCGCTTTCTGTCCACAGGTACATGGACCTCGGCATCGCCTTGCGCTATGTCCTTGAGGCGCTGAAGAAACCACACGGCAGTAAGATGTACTACTTTGGTATAGCAGCTTTAGATCGCTTCAAAACCAGGTAAGATGCAAGATGCCACTTTTCCTACTTTTTCGAGTGTTTTCTACCCAATAGTAGCATTTAGACGAATTACTTTGATACACAATCAACATTTGTTGTTGAATTTATTTAGCCAACACTGAATCTGCCCCTATAATTCATGCACTGCATTAGTGCCAAAAGATGAATGGGGCTCTTGACTCTTAAGGATCAGGTTCCCTTCTACGCAGTCCCAGCCACAGGATGCATGGATTACTGATTAACCGTTTACGAATCATGCTTGATATTAAGAATTCATTAGGAAAAATCCAGGGTATTTTTTATTCTTTTAGTGAAACCAGGCATTAAAACCAAATCTACATTTTACCGTAGATGCAGTCCCAAAAAGTCTCTCCAAGTATTCAATCATCAGTCAATCAATCAATCAAATATTTTCTCTACCTCAGGTTAAAGGACTACCCTCAGTACTGCCAGCACCTGGCCTCCATCCAACACTTCAGTCAGTTCCCATCTCACCTCATCGAGTACGTCGAGTTTGGTGCGCGCTCACAAGAACCGCCAAACAGACCGCAGGGGCCCGTAATGAGTCCTAGCCTCACGCCTAACACATCCGCTGCCACATCTAACGCAACACCGACCTCAGCAGTAGCGACATCACCAGCCATGTCTACCACGCCGACACAAGGCGCGGCTAAATCTGGGAGCAGTTTGGCTGCTAAACGCAACACTGAACATGTAAGAATCTTAGCACTTTAAAACTTCCCACTATGATATGAGAACGTCAAACATTGTGAGCCTTGGTTTGAAAAATGTCATTCATTAGCACAGTTATGTATCAAACAACTCGCATGTCACTGAGTTTTTTGAAAATTTAAAAATGATATAATGTCTAAGGAATGGAACTTAAAAATTAAAAAAAAGGATCCCCTCTGATGCTGGAACAATTGGGAAAATATTTGGTATGTGTCAGATCTAGTCCTTGCCCTCACCCTCCCGGGTTTGGTTCTTGTACTCGCTGCGGTTATAGGCTAGAATATATGGTATACGCCTTTTCTGAGTTTTTGAAATGTTTTCCCTATTATTTTTCAGCCATCTATTGCAAACGCGACCAACATCGACACACTGTTAGCGGGAACAGAAGGACAGAAGGAGGACATCCTCGTACCACCGGAGAACCTCCAAGACAAAGTGTTCTTCATCTTCAACAACTTGTCCCTCTCAAATATGGATGTCAAGGTAGGTACATCCATGTAATCTTTAACACCATACAGCTGCTAATTCAGGAGTGCATCATACTCATTTGTTGCCGATTAAGTGCCGGCGAATCATCTTACCAACCCTTCAGATGTCTTATCAACTCCGTAGTCGTCATGAAGCATGAATGTAGCCCTGGCAAGTTACTCACCAGAACAGGGCTGACACATGAACGCTGCCTTGATGAGAAACTCGTCAGGACCACATGCAAAGTGCATCATGCATTGTGCTGACCATTATGCATTATGCTCTTGAAGAGTCAGCATGATATATACAGGTGCAGTGTTGGAAACTTGACTTGCCAGCATCAAGCTGGTTCTGCGTATTTACAGGTGTAACTCTCAGTGGGGCGGGCTGAGAGTTACAGCCAGAAGTGTCGCAGGGATGTAAGTCTTCAGGTTTTATGAGGATTTCCTGATTTCTAAAAATTTTGAATGACATGTATTTTCCTGATACGAGTGGTAAGGAGGGTTGTTTGGAAAAATAGAAGGCTTTTATATCAAGTAAATGTCTGGCTTCCTGATTTTTGCCCTTGCCTGACTTACATCCCTGATGTCGTTTTTCTACTGGATATGTTGATTTCATTGCTGAATAACCTGTATAAATAACATGTCTAGACCAATAAAGACAGGCCATAAGTGGCTATAACGGGCTTAGCTGAAATGAACAAGATGGGTTATTAGACTGTCTAGACCAATTATTAAAGGAGACTTGTAAGATACTACATGTAAAATCTGGGGCCAATACATATTGTATTAAGCTCTGGGGAACTCTAAGCAAACCAGCCTCGTATTTTCCAGAGCTTTTTAAGTACTTAAAGCCTATACCCACAACGTTAGTGTCCGTGGGTATTGCAGGCTTTACTAGTTCTGCGGGAATATATCAACCCTCTCAACCCTGCAGGGCTGTCATAATGTAAATGTTTCTGTGGTGAGTAGACTCGCTCGGGCTGATGTGCATTAATGAACTGAATAAGGATTATGCCCCTGGTGCTATATACATGTGATTTAAAATTTCAGTCGGCTGAGCTGCTGGAGCACCTGACAGACGAGTACCTACCCTGGGTGGCACAGTACATGGTGATGAAACGAGCCAGTATCGAACCCAACTTCCACCGGCTCTACGCCAACTTCATCGACCAGCTCAAACGTGGCGAGTTCTTCACTATGGTCATACGGGAAACCTTCCGCAACATTAAGGTCTGTGTACTACTAGGTAGATTTATATATAATTGACTTTGTTCTAGCCAAGAAGTACCGTAATACCTCGCATATAGGGCGCACCCCACGTAAAAGGTGCGCCTAGAGTTTCAGGATTTGGTCCCAAAATAAGATTGTCATGACTTTATGTTCTAGTCAATGGATTTTCAAAATTCACCAAGCTGTTTGTAGCTGGGGGCCCTCAGCCCCCCTCCCCTTAAACCCATTTATCTATTTGAATTAAGGGGGGCTACCGGTAGTGTAATCTATGAAATGGAAGCCCTTGGTGTCGCCCTTGCAGATCTGGAGAGAACTATTATCTTCGCATATAAGACGTGCCTCATACGGGATGTATTCCAGTAGTCAACAGGTTTAAAGGAAATTATGTTCATTAAGTATTAAAAAGTGGCATAGAAATATACTTTAATGGTGTTAGAAAATCTGAGACTCAATATTGACCAACTATATGTTTGTGTTTGTAGGTTCTGCTACGAAGTGACAAGGGAGTCAACAATTTCTCAGACCGATCTCTGCTAAAAAACCTCGGTCACTGGCTTGGTCTGCTCACGCTGGCCAAGAACAAACCCATTCTACATGTGGTAAGTACAAGCTTAATTATGCGCTTCATTTCTGCATGATGCACCGACAAGGTGCTGGAGAGTCTGCTTGCTAGTACTGCATCGGTGCATCATGTTGAACCTCAGGGAGTTTATTAACTCCATACGACCAGCATGATCTATGAATGTAGCCCTGGCGAATTACCTGCAGACCTATTGGCATTATGCATTGATGTATTGGGGTTAGCTGTTTATGGGACCATAGTCAATCAATTTATGTACTTGTTCACTTCCAAGAATTTTTTTTATTGAACTACCTGCAGAAATCTGACCCAACATCACGAGAATTCTTGCTCTTTGTCAACCAGGCAGTGGCACCTCTTAAATCCCTAGAACCCTAGCATTTTATTGATTTGTAAAATAAAGTCAATCTTTTTACAAATATTTGAAAATTTCCTTGCAGGACATTGATCTGAAGTCTTTGGTATACGAGGCCTACTACAAAGGCGCACAGGAGCTGTTGTTTGTAGTCCCGTTTGTCGCCAAAGTCCTCGAGTCGGTCGCTAAGAGCAAGGTGTTCAAGCCACCCAACCCGTGGACGATGGGCATCATGAACGTGCTGGCCGAGCTACACCAAGAGGAGGGCCTCAAACTCAACTTGAAGTTTGAGATAGAGGTTCTTTGTAAGACCCTCGGTCTTGATATTAACGTGAGTATGACTGCTATGATGCGCCATAGCTACATACTATCTTTAAAGAATGTGCAAATTTCTGTGTTTGTCCGTCATGCCAATAACTCGTAATGCAGTACCTTATCTTCAGATAGTATGATGCATTAATGAAGCAAGGACGAGTTAATCACTTATTCATGCGCAATTTGATTTAAAAAAAAGATATGCCTGTTTTTAAAGAGGTTAAAAGGATTGCCGTAGGAACTCGCGTGAAATCAGAATCTTTGCCTTGAGAATCAGCAAATATAGTGTGATATACACATTAAGAGGCTACAGCGGTCATAGAATTGTTCTTCTTGTCAATTTCTTGTTTAGAAAAAAAAAGCCTGAATCGGGGTTGAAGGTGTTCATTTTTTTCGGGGGGGGAGAGGGGGTTCATGGCTCATCTGGTTAGGAGAATGCAGTATGTAGAAGAAGTATCTCACCGATACGATCACCTTGACTTACAGGACCTGAAAGCAGCAACGTACCTCAATGACCAGGAGCGTTCCAAGACTATAGAGAATCAGCTATCAGCGCCTAAACCCAAGGAGACGACGGCCACCACGCCACAACCCGAGGAGAGCATGGCTGTCAGCATTGTCAACATACCAGGTAGGTGACTTTCTGTCTAATGAACAGGATTACAGTCAACCCACACTTCCTTGTCCCTATGATTCCTCTGACCCCTCATCAACTCAGGCAGAGGATTTGAAACTGCCATTGTGTTCTCTATCATATTTGGACTTGAATCCTTTGATAATTTGCCTCAGACATTTTCCCATATCTGAGGAAGCAAAGGGCTGACTGTATACTTTCAAACCTGTATTCCTTGAAAGACACACAATTGATTTTGTCAAATACGGTTTTGTTCATCAAATTTTGTACTGATCCTGCTTGGAGACATTTTATTTGTATTTTGTTTTAATTCTTTTAGCTGGGATTTCGTGCCATTTTGAATTCATGTATATAGGGCGCCGTATATAGATTTTTAAGTAGAAATGTAAAAAAAAATAAAGTTTTAATTTTCCCAATATTTGTGGTGTCTAGGGAGTGGAATCACCTCCGACACTGTTTCTTCCTTGTTCCCAGGTGTAGGTGTAGGTGGTGGCGCTGCTACGACTGTCATGAGCTCAACGCCGACGACCAGCACAACCACAACTGCTGCCAGCGTTACCACGCCACCACAACCACAGTTTGTCTACCACGACATTAACATCATGTCACTGGGCGGAATGGCACCCCATATTACCATCAATGATCAGGTAGCCGTGATTTCTTTTTTTTTAAGTTACTTAAATGTTGAAATGATCAACATGTATAAATAAAGCACACTATGTCGAGTTAGCGTTGTTATTGCGTATAGGTCAATATGGTAAAAGGTACCGTAAAACCCTGGTCATTTTTTTCTATTTTTGACTAAAACCGGCTTTTTTTACTAAAATCGGCTTATGACCGGGGTTTTTCAAAAGGTTAAATTATTTTTAACCATATTTCAGTAGAAATCAATAGAAAATAACAGCTTAACAACCAGAGACCCTCTATTACTTTAATCAGGGATGAAAGTCAGGGATTTCCTTGAATTCAGGGATTTAGTAGTTCCAAGGCCCTATGTATACATATAAAAACCAGGTTTTTGGGGTCGATATTGGACCATTTCAGGGATTTTTATGCTCTGTGACTTTCATCCCTGTTTAATATGTACGATTTTCATCATACAAGTTCATTTCAACTCGCTGAACTCGCCCCTGGCTTATGACCGGGGTTTTGCAAAAGGTCTAAATGAACAAAATCCGGCTTCTAAATGTGGCCTGAACTCTACCCCCAGCTTAGGACCGGGGCCGGCTTGTGACCGGGGTTTTACGGTACCTCAATGAGGGGTCCTAACAGAGTTACCCTTTTACTCAGATACAGCTGCAACCTTATTGCACTAAAGCGACGACTTTGAAACGTTTGAGTTACATTAAGCCTCTGATTTGTATAGTAAAGCCATGATATAGATTTACAGTAGTATGCGAAAATGTAATTCATTAGAAAATTATTTATGGACAGCCATTGTCCTTGGAGCTTATGTTCTCTGAGAAACAGTACTTTCTCAAATAGATGTGAATTTAACCAGTATCGCAGCCCTGATAGTATGTTATTTTTTCGTTATTAGCTGGGGCTTTTCCAAGCGCACCCGCGCCTCAAACAGTTTGTACGTCCTGCCATCGAGCACTCTGTCCAAGAACTGTTGCATCCTGTCGTCGAGAGGTCCATCAAGATCGCTTTGACCACATGCGAACAGATCGTAAGAAAGGTAAGTTGGACTCTTAACCCTTCATGGGTGGCATGATACACACATGTATGTGATGCTCTATGCTACTTTGTCATGATAATGATGTACCATTGCACTGGTGCATCATGTTAACAGTTATGCCAGGTCTGTGATCTTAGATCAAGATCAATAACCATATTTATCATGCATACGCCCTAATAAGCACACATCCCCTCTTTTTTTCTCATATTTTAGAAATTACATGGATTTTTTCCCTTTTTGAAGCACAATAAGCGCATTATGCATTACTCCACTAAGAAGCCCCCACCGGATTAAGACGTTCACACCGTATGTGCTAATTGCCACCATGGTAGAGCTGCTGAAGAGGGCAGTCGAGGCACTGCTGGACAGAATGAGTTTTGCCCACAAACTGAAGTTCATTACACTAAGCACCCCCTCATAGGATTAAGACTTGTATATCTTGACAATATTTAGTGCTCTGTTAAAATGGACACTGTGTAACATACTTTTCCCGTTCTCCCGTAGGACTTTGCGCTGGATCCAGAAGAAGCTCGGATGAGAGCCGCGGCTCACCACATGGTGCGCAATATGACGGCGGGTATGGCTCTCATCACATGTCGTGAACCTCTCCTCATCTCCATCAACAACAACCTCAAGAATGCCTTCCTCACATCGCTGGGGGTGAGTAATGAGCTGTATTTAGTGTCGAGAGCGAGAGGCTCTAATGTAATGTAATGGAGAGGCTACTTTCCATAGGGGTGTGAAAAACTGTAATCTATTCTCCATTCCTGACTGTGCTGTCATTCATTGGTGGATCCAACCTTTTCTGTTTTGGAGCCAGACCCCCTATTTGTAACAAATTTTGTGGTCCACAATAAGCAAATATACTACATGTATTTGTGCAAAGGTATTGAATAAAGAGGAGTCTGTCTAATTCCGTCACTTCCGTCATCAATTAAACTTGGATCAAATCTTTCCACTTAGCCTCGAGAAACATTTTGAATCTGCTCATAGAGTGATTTGTGATCTCATCACTTCTGGCTACATTGTCCTGAAAAAGTTTGTTGTTCATACATATAAGGATTCTTACCTGTTCAGTATATTTTGAAATACATTAAACCTACAAATATTGTTTTAAAACTTACACTTTCTCCGTCCCGCAGGGTGCTACACAGCCCCAAAAAGAGCTGATAGAACAAGCGGCGCAGGTGATTGCGCAGGAGAACACGGAGCTAGCCTGTGCCTTCATCCAGAAGACAGCCGTGGAGAAGGCAATCCCCGAGATGGACAAGAGACTCGCTACAGTAAGTAGAATATACTGTAAAACCTAGTGTATAAGGTGCACCGTACATGCGAGGATGGACTTCTAGTGCACCATGTGGGGTCAGAAAAAGATGGGAGTGCCCCTTTGATATAGGAGCGGATTTCGTGGTATAGAAAAGAACTAAATTGCCAAGATATGACTCCTTATAGATCATCCATGAACTCAGAGTGGGCCTTGTATACGAGGTGCACCTTATACACAGGTATAATATATTGTGGTAGTAGCAGAACCATGTAGGGCGCCGTTCCTTGGTGCACTATGCCAATCCTTTGGGATTATTTCAGCCCGTAGAATCTGCAAGATTCATGAATGTAGCCCTAGTGTGTCACCTGCCAGGGCTATATTCATGCATCATAATAGATATCAAATGGGTATTGTTTATAAAAGCACTATACAGGGGTGTGAAATCTCAGCCTAAAGGCGGATTTCAGCCTTTTTCATGCTCACCAGAAAAATAACATCATCTCAAATTAACAAATCCTAGTATCCCAAAGGTAATCTTTGGCCTCCCTTTAGATCTGAAAGTGATGTACTATTACTGTTTGACCATTTGAGTAACTTAAATATAATGTAAAGATGTTATTTACAAATCTATACAAGGCTGTTCAGTGAACTTCAGCCTAAATTGGTTTTGGTATTTCACACTCCTGACTATAAAGCATTTAGGGGTGAAATCCTATGTGAAAAGTAAGTAGAAAATAGTAAGTACATTGTGCTATTAAGATGCCACACTAAATGTCATACCATTGAATTTAAGGTACATTTCAATCTGATTTCCCACAGGAATTTGAGCTGCGTAAACATGCGCGGAATGAGGGTCGGCGGTACTGCGATCCCGTAGTGCTGACGTACCAGGCTGAAAGAATGCCGGAACAGATCAGGCTCAAACTAGGCGGAGTGACCCCGCAGCAGATTGCTGTGTATGAAGAGTTTGCCAGGAACATTCCAGGATTCCTTGCCTCCCCACCGCAAGCAGCACCGGAAAACAAATTCACGCCAGCCCAGGTGAGTAATGTTGAACATAAGACATCATGCCACTTCTTTAAAATGATTAACAACTGCTGATAGGCAAAACATAGAAAATAAAATGTGTACAAAGAATTTTTTCCTAGGCATGTCTTTGAATGGGCAGGGCATCCTCACTTTACTTTTAAGTTTTGTTTACAAAGGCAATTAATAAGGCTGATACGGTACAGTCTTGATATATTTAACTTGAAAGAGTTATAAGAGTCGGGTAAAAATTTGATGGATTCAGTGCCTCTTAACAGAGAGAAAAACTAAGACGCTTTTCCAGTCTATGTTATATCCTATAAGAGGTGCGAATAGGTTCAACGTTCCCACGCTTTTGGTCCGGAGTGGTGCGAATAATTGATGAATGTTGATGAATTTGCCGTCATTCGATCCGTCCTGTTCATCTCTATTGTCGTAAAAGTGGTTATTTTTTTTTTCAATTATTCAGTGTTATAATATAGAAATATGATAAAGAATGAACAAAGGATATGATTTAAATCGATATGTATCATTAAAAAGATAAAATAACTACGTGTTCGCCCTGTCGTTAATTCGCATCACAAAGCCGTGGTCGTGCAAATTGACCCAAATAACCATGGAAATTGGGTCGGGCATGCGCAGATAGAACCAAAATCCAACATGGCGGACAGCGAGACGATCGACTTGTGGGGCTATAACAGTATAAATAGATAGGGTATATTCGATTCAATTCAATTGATATTGCCAAAGATGCATGGATTATATTCAAAAAGCAATTAATTTCAAGTTAAATCGATAGAATATATCATTTCTCCGTCGAAAATGCTACTTCCGGCAAGGAGGGGTCGCGCATGCGCACAGAACATCAAAATCCAAAATGGCGGACAGCGAGACGATCGACTCACGGTGCCATGCAAACTGCTGGATTATAACAAAATGGAAGAGAATTACACTGTCTCATGCGTTTTTATGGTTAATATGGATCATTATTCAAGACCTGCTGGTATTGTGCAATGCTTAACTCGCCAAGAGAGTAGTTATTCGCCAATGAAACATACAAGCGATAATGGGTGCTTTCTCAATAGGCTTAACCATTGACAGTGATAACGCTCGAAGAAAACATGAGGTTAGTATCAGAAGGGGCCTAAAAGTAGAGATTAAGTGCCCTTTTAAGTTACTATATTATCAATTTAGTAGCATCTGAACATTTGTGATTATGGCCAGAATTTTCCATTGTAATTCTGGTTCAAAAATATAGATTCAGAAGCCAATCTTTAACAGAAACAGAGTTGGCCTATATATCGAGACCTGACTGTAGTAAAAAGATGTACCAGTGATATCATCGAAAACCTTATCTTGCAGGCCCCACAACAACAGTCCTACGTAATGGATGAAATCACCCAGATTTACGACAAGATAGCGCGTGACATAGAGCAGCACCTACACGCTGTGATCGCCCAACCTGGTACCCCCCAGGTCACCCAGCTTCACGTGCTCCTGGAGGCCGTTCTCGTCGCCCGGAACTCCCGCGACATCGCCACCGCGCTGGAACTGCTCAAGAAGGCAGTGGAGGGCCTGCTGGACGGGCTCCAGTCAATGCCACAAGACCATGAGCTGAACTTCCGATTCCGCGACTGTCACCTGATTGTGCTCAAAGGACTGCAGGACCACCGCGCGTACGGCGCACAGTGGACAAACAAACAGGTCACCAGGTGAGCCAAAGTTTTTGATACCGTAAAACTCCATGTATAAGCAGCACGAACAAAAAGCCATGCCCAAAGTTTCTTGCTTTCCTATGAGCTGCACATTTGAAGCTGAAAACTTTGCCATTCTTTACTAAAAATCTTTTTGTCAAATCATACATAAAACACACCCAGATTTCAGGATGCTGCAGTAGGGTTCCGAAATTGTCAATACACGACACTGTATATGCCACTTTTTTTGGTTTACCAGGAATTTATGTAGGAATTCTTGTACTACAGCATGGCAATTTCCAGGGAAAAGGTGGTAACGATCTGGGTTTCCCAGTTTTTCTTAGCCTGGCAGTTGCATGTCTCTATGCTAGGATTTTCAGTAAATCACTCCCAGCTCTGTATACTCCTAAAACTCTTGAGTCATTTGTCATGCTAATCACACATTCAATCCTTTTCTCCAGGTGGCTGATTGAGTGTCGTGAGGAGTACCGTTACAACCTGGAGGCTGTCATCTCTCTCATCCACGCGCACCTTGTCAACATGCAGCAGTATGACAGCTACCTCGCCTCCGCCATGGAGAATGGCCTCAACTATGTAGCTGTAGCCTTCGCCATCACGCTCGTACAACGCTTCTGCCTGGATGAAAAACAAGGCCAACAGGTAGGAAAAGGGTTCAACTTTATACAAAAAAAATATACTGTTACTGAAATACCTTCATGATATTTAGCTCCCAATTGAATAAGCTGGCCCTTAACATTTAGCACATACCATATTGTTGTGTTTAAGCGCCAGGATTTGAGTGAGAGTCAGTCGCATATAAGCGCTGGGGTTACAGGGGTCATGAAATATTTCTTAAGCACTGAAACTACATTCAGAATAAGCGCCTGTCTTTTATGCACGCTGGTGAATCATGGCCACCAAATCAAAGACAGCCGCAGGGTATCTTGACTCAATATCCTAAATCATCTGATCACTTTCTCCTGTCCAAATGTAAGTCGTTTTGCATTTTGATGTATGTACTTTGCCAAAAATAATATTCTCTTAATTAATTTCTTTAAATTGAACATATTGAGGTCCCTATTAATCCTCATCCATTTTCTGCAGGTGAATGAAGCAGACTTCTTTGCCACCATTGAGACACTGGCGAGGATCGCTGCCCACTCTCGGCAGGCACCAGAAGGACTGACGACGCTCATTGAGACAATCCGCCAGCGGAACGACGGCAGTTTGCTGGACAAGGCACCGACTATGATGTGCTCGGGCATCTCGCAGGCACGAGAGTTTGATGATCCCCCAGGCCTACACGAAAAGACAGAATATCTACTGCGGGAGTGGGTTACCATGTACCACTCCCCCGCCGCTGGACGCGACTCAACGAAGGCTTTCTCTGCCTTTGTCACACAAGTATGTAGGCTTTTTGATGCTTTTGGTGTTTGTGGGGTTTTATAAAGTCTACATACCGTAATCTCTCGCGTATAAGGTGCGTCTTATACGCCAAACAAAATGCTGCTGTGTCTTATACGTGGGAGGTAAATTGCCTTGAGTTTGGGGTGCGCCTTATAGGGGGGGTATTTTTTACTATAGAACAATACTAAATTGACAAAAATCTCCCCTCAGGGGGGCGCCTTATATGCGAAACAGCCCCCCTGTGAGTTGGGGGGGCGCCTTATATGCGAGCTGCGCCTTATACGCGGGAGATTACGGTACCTAGATTATTCTCCGGAAATTGATAACAATCCATGTACCTGAAAATATTGAAGGGGGTCAGAAAATTGATCTCTGTTCCTGTTGAGTCATTCGCACTTATATAAGCCCCATTTACAGTTAGATCTTAGATCTGGTTGAATTCAGCCCTGAGAGGATCTAAAGATACATGTATGCATATTTCATCAAGATATTGGGAAAGGATATAGAAAGAATAAAAAATATATAAACCTCACCATTTTTGCCTCATTCCAGATGCACCAGCATGGCATACTAAAAACAGATGATCTCATCACACGTTTCTTCCGCCTATGTACGGAGATGTGTGTCGATCTCTGCTACCGGGCGCTGGCTGAACAGAGTGCCAGTCCAACCATGGTCAGGGCAAAGTGCTTCCACACGCTGGACGCCTTTGTCCGTTTGATCGCCCTGCTCGTCAAGCACTCTGGAGAACCCAACAACACTGCCACCAAAATAAACCTCCTAAGTAAGGTAAGTATGTGGTATGATCAACTCTTGAATGGTTTGCGGTTTAGATGAGACAGCGGACCTATCAGTGAGTCTTTTTCTTGAGAATTGCCAAATTTGACTCTCGTATAAGCTGACCCCCAGTTTTTTTGAGAAATTTGGTTATTGGGAGATTTTTGATAAATTTGAATCACTCTATCGATTTCTCATAATGAAGCATGAATCTACATTCTAGTGAGTAACTTGCCATTTGTCATCATAGGCTTCATGATGCACTTTTGCAGTGAGCTCATAACATTGACAAAGGCATATGAACCCTGAGGCAGCATGCTGCTGCTGCTTAAAGGGCCATTGATCATTATATTATAGATAGTTATGTTCTTGATTTTATTATCGTTGTTTAGGAATTTCAGATATTTCATCATTGTAGGTACCATTTCCATCTTTCCGAGTTTTCATGAATATGATAAGACACTTACCGTATGTTTTTCCCTCTCTTTGTCCAGGTCCTTGGTATCGTCGCTGGTGTCTTGCTGCAGGACCACGAGGTGCGGCACACAGACTTCCAGCAGCTACCATACCACCGGATCTTTATCATGCTCTTTATCGAACTGAATGTGCCTGAACACGTCCTTGAGAGCATCAACTACCAGGTCCTCACTGCCTTCTGGTAAGTATAGCAGTTCATATTGAATAACCGCCCTGGTGCTTAGAGATTTGGAGTGGCCCTTACAGAAAATTTACCAATGTTCCCCCCGCCTGGACTGAAGACATTTATATAAGGCTTTGCCAACATGTTCAAAAATGTGTAATTAAGCCAGGGAGAATTTTGATTTTTGTCAAGGAAAGTCATGGAGATGTCATAGAATTTTAGTGAGAAATTGTGGGAACCCTGATGTAGTTTCTTAGTATAATCGTCCAATATCTTTTGTATTTCCAGTAATACGTGCCAAGGCAGCAGGCTTTACCTATAATAACTCTTTTAATGTCCTAATACCTCTCCATTACAATATCCTATAACCCCTTTCATTACAGTAACTACCTAACTTTAAATGTCCTATAACCTCTCCATTACAGTAAATATCTCGCTTAGTGTCCTGTCACCTTATATTACAGGAGACAACTCACTTTAAATATTTTACAACTCACTTTAAATGTCGTTTAAGCTATTCATTACAATAAATAACTCTTTAAACGTCCTATAACCTCCCCTATTACAGTAATGCATTCCACATCCTGCGGCCCGCCAAGGCACCAGGCTTTGCTTATCATAACTCAGTTCAAGTGTTCTATAACCTCTCCATTACTGTAAACATCTCACTTAAATGTCCTATAACCTCTACATTACAGTAAATAACTCACTTTAAATGCCCTATAACCTCTTCTTTACAGTAATGCGTTCCACATCCTGCGGCCTGCCAAGGCACCAGGCTTTGCCTATGCGTGGCTAGAGCTCATCTCTCACCGGGTGTATATAGGTCGGTTGCTCGCTGTTCCCCCACAGCAGCGGGTAAGTAACAAGGTAAATGCGTGGCACTGTGTGTGTGTCTTTGTACTCTTTAGTTCATTGTTATCATCTTTTTTTTTTTATCAGGAGAGCAAATTTATCGTTTTCATATGTACTACATTTAGCATTATATTATAAATGGACGTTTAAAATTGCTCTCCTGACTTGTATTTCTTTTCTTTGTTCGTCATAGTACCTTAAAACCTCTCTTATTAGCTGACCTCGCATTATAAGCCAGTTGACCCTGTCCCACCTTGAAAAAAATCATTAAGCCGATTTTAATCTATTTAGTCAGCGTTTAACCGAAAAAGTGGAATTTAAACCTCCCTTTAAAAGGTACCCCCTAGGGTTTGAGAGAACATAAGCTGAATTAGGCTGTGAATTAAAAAATTCGATTGTTTTTTTTTTTTTTTTTTTGAGAGGTTTAACGGTACGTTACGTATAATGCGCGGCTTTAGTATTTATAAGTTAAACCCTAAGTATAATGGCTAAAAACATTGGTACTATAACACTCATATAACATCCTTTTTAGGCACTTCATAGAGGGGATGCAAAAACTAAATTTTAGACTTGAAAATTGTCAAAATCAGATAGCAATTGTACCTTTAATGTAATTCATCGCAAGGTGCATCTCTTGTAAGAGATTTAGTCAAATGCAAATTCTTCTATGAGCTGCATTTTAACTTTAAGTGGTTGCAGTTTTGGTAATGATCTATATCATTAAATACCCCTTGTATAAGCTGCCCTGTATATTTGGGAAAGTCCCATAACTTGAACGCTCCTCATAATATGTGAGATATTCCTGTACTTTTCTCTCAACATCATATGAAATTTTGATCTGACTGTAACATAAATATGTTTATGTATAATATTGCATGCTATAAAATGAGTTGATTTTAAACGCAAGCCAATCATACGGCATATTCACTTAACTAATTTCTATGTTTTTAAACAAATATGAAGCGAGCAGTTATTAATAGTAACTTGATAAATGTAAAATATGATGTAACTTTATGTATTTTAATTTTGAGAATGATAAGATGCATACATGTATAGTGTCCTGTTCTAAATGTCTAGATATTGACCATTGAATGTTTAAATTTGTGCCTTTCTGACAAGTATATACAAATATACTACACACAGAACTAAACGTTTTGTTTCAGGGTTGGAATATGTACGCCCAGCTCTTGATTGACCTATTCAAGTTCCTAGTCCCGTTCCTTCGCAATGCAGATTTGGCAAAACCCACACAGCTGCTCTATAAGGTAAGTGGTCTGATTGTAAACTAGAGTAACTGTCTTGTTAAGTAGCGTTGGTTTTGAAAAAGTGCCGCTCTCAAATAAGTGCCAGGAGTAAAGGGGTGTCCAAAAAAAAACCAAAAAACCTCAAGCATTAAAAATCGAATTACCGTATAAGACGCGTCCTCTACGCCAAACAAATGCCTGGGGTGTCTTATAGGATTTTTTCAAGTTGGGGGTGCGTCTTATACGAGGGGTAATTTTACTATAGATCCGTACTGAATTTACAAAATTGGTACCTAAGAGGTGCGTCTTATACACGAAACAACCATTGACAAGTTAGGGGTGCGTCTTATACGTGCAACGAGTCTTCTACGCGGGAGATTACGGTAGCACCTTTCTTAATAAGGGCTGAGGGTAAGTAATCAGGTCACCCCTAAAAATATGTTTGTTTCCTGTCCAGAGGCCTGGTGGATATTTTTGTGAGAATGAGAAAATGTTTTCCTGAGTTCTGAATAGAATTTATTTTTTTGTCCATCAGCATAAGAATCTAGGTTTCCAATCACTAAATCTTTGAATGTGATGGCGAAATCAGGCCGTCCCCGCTTAAGATTTTCATGACAGATAAAAATATTTTCCTAAAAAAGAATTTTTCTCTCCCTCCCTCATGGGTCTGAAAAATTCCACTCTCTGGACAGGAAAGGAACATATTTTTAAGGGTGGCCTCATCTCCAAATTTATTAGCACCAGGTTTGTTTTCTTTTTGTCGGTGATAGTTTATATGCAGTAAATCCTCTGATAGAGGCAGTATTATGGATATACCAGAATAGCTCGGGCTTCCCTAGCCCACTTAAAAGGGTCTATATCTCATCTGCTATCCCCTCGGATGTGTGTGGTGCACATATCCTCGGGCACTGACGCATTTCTATGTGAAATTGTGTAATATAGTTCTTGCCATGAATATGACCTTAGCTGTCGAAATGGCATTCAACATCTATTACTCACTCACTCACTCACCAGAATACCTATAGCAAAAACAGCAAGCATATACACGAGGTGGACACCAAATGTGCTTTAAAGAATGGAGCTGAGTATGCCATGCGAGTGGGGAGCTTTTAATATTAGAGGTAACATGATGAATTAATGACCAATGAGGTAATTCCCTTCATTCACTGCAGAATTTTAAGGGAGCATTACATAACTGGTACCCATAATGCTGGCTTTTATCAGTGCTTATCTCTGGGTACCCAATCAAGCAATAGCAGACCCACTGGATGACCTAGAACCTCAGTATAGGGGGTTGCTTCCTGAGTTTAAGGTTTAACCCAGTGTGCACCATAAAGGTGGGGATCTATAGCAAAGGACTAAACTGTTAGATTGTATAGTATTTGTTTTCACCATTCCTTACAAGGTCGGCTTCCCTAGCGATATTTCCTCCCTATCCCCTCGGTGTGTCTGGTGCACATATGCATGTGGACTAACGCACCTATCTGTGAAATCGTATGATGTAATTTCTTGGTATGAATATGAGCTTAGCTGTCGAAACGACTTTAAACATCTATGACCTAACTCACTCCTTACAGGGCACTTTGCGGGTTCTGCTGATTCTGCTGCACGACTTCCCGGAGTTCCTCTGTGACTACCACTACGCGTTCTGTGACGTCATTCCCCCCAACTGCATCCAGATGCGCAATCTCATTCTGAGTGCCTTCCCACGGAACATGCGCCTCCCCGACCCCTTCACACCAAACCTTAAGGTGAGAATGTCTGATGATTTGGAAAAGTAGAACATTTGGAGTAATATTTTCCCCTGAGACTATATTTTCCTACTTCTCCATTTTTACTCATTTTCCAAAATTTTACTTCTAGTGATGAAATCATCAGATTCAGAGTTTGTTTGCGATATTCAGAGGGAGTGATCATAATTCCATCGATTAAATAAACACTCTTAAAATGCCTTAGAGTGGGACTATGTCATTCACTTTGCAAATATGAAAAGAGAGTATAGATAGCATTTAATCCCCAATCATCCCTGTAGTAATAGTATCTGAAACATTTTAGGTAAAATTTGAGCAACAAAAATAAAATATTGAATTATCATACTTTAAGGTCGACATGCTATCAGACATCGCACATCCTCCGCGTATCATGACCAACTACACAAGCGCCATCCAACCAGCGAGCTTCAAGAAGGATCTAGACTCGTACCTGAAGACGCGCTCACCCGTCACGTTCCTGTCGGAGCTGAGGTCCAACCTCCAGGTGAGAGAGGTAGTGCACACATTGATAATATAGGTGTTGTCATGTGGTAGAGTTGACTTGTCATTTGGAGAAATCGAGCATTGGTTTTGTTGTTCAGTCGTTGTCACTTTGTTGGAATTTCAGAGATATAGATCTACATGTTTCAACATCTGATGTGCATAGTAGATGTGAATTTCCCCTTGCAATAATAAGCGTAAAATACTTTTGCTCTATCTTTAGAAAGATCACTTAATAGATCACAGGCGCTACGAGTATTCTGATTTTGAGGAATTTTTAGTTTTTCTCTACAATACCCATCTTGAATTATGTGCATTTTCTAAGATGAAAAAAGAATGGAAGGAAGAAAGGGGCAGGGGGGAGGTACAAGATTTCCTGCTTTTTTTATGACCAAAGAGTGGCATTAAAAAGAGCATCTTTTCCAAGGTAAATTTGAATGTATTAATACATGATGTCCTTTATCTGCTTGTTGTAGGTATCTAATGAGCCCGGGGTGCGTTATAACGTCCAGATGATGAATGCGCTGGTGCTGTACGTGGGTACCCAGGCCATCTCCCACATACAGAGTAAGGGACTGACGCCGAGTATGAGCACCATCGCACACTCCTCTCACATGGACATCTTCCAGAACCTCGCCGTAGATCTTGACACACGAGGTAGGACATTTAGCGACTAAGGGTGCTTAAAAATGTTATCAATGGCACTCCAGGAGTTCAGAGTTTAAATGGCTCTAAGATCATGAAAACGGGCTTCCCTAGCCCACTTAAAAGGGTCTATTTCACCTCTTTCCTATCCCCTCGGGATGTGTGTGGTGCACATATGCGCGGGCACTGACACATTCCCCTGTAAAATTGTGTAATGTCGTTCTCGCCATGAATATTACCTTAGCTGTCGAAATGGCGTTAAACATCTATTACTCACTCAAGATCATGAAAATCTGGTCTATTTCTCTACTGAAAAAATAGCCCCAAAAAGAGGATGGTTGATTATAAAGGGTTTGGGCGCATATTACGTTGAATATGGTATTCATCATTTTGTTATTGGAGAGTTGGCATGATGCACAGATGAAGTGCTGCTCAGTATTTCATTGGTAGTCATGGCCACCAACGGATTAATGGTTCTCAGATTCACATGACAGCCGCACGAATCCCTGTATCAGAATGGCTCAAACCTTCCTGAGGCAGTCCTATGAGGTGTAAGAGCCTTAGGACGTTCAGAGATGTCAGGCCTTCAGAGGGTTCATCCATTTTCAGAGGTTCAGAGGCTCCTAAAATTTAGACTTTAGTGCAGTTTTAGACTTTCACTTGTGAATTTTTCAAGGGTCCTTAAATTTTCAGAGGTTGGACCAACACCCGGCTGACATCTCTGGGACGTTAAACAAATCAATCACTCAATCAATGAACCTTCCTGAAACTATTTTCATCCACACATGTAAGAACACCACAGCATTAAACACCAGCAATTGACCATGGGTTAAATGACAATTTATAAAAGATATAAAGAAAATATTGGTTTTACTTTTTCAGGACGCTACCTGTTCCTGAGCTCCATCGCGAACCAGCTGCGGTTCCCCAACAGCCACACGCACTATTTCAGCTGTACCCTGCTCTACCTGTTCTCTGAGGCCAACACGGAGGCCATCCAGGAACAAATAACACGGTCAGTATATACATAGTCATCAATACTAAATAAGGCCACTAAAATCCCCTAGCCCACTTAAAAGCATTTAAGCTCATTCCTTTGTCCGCCTTGGTCCCGTTGGAACGTTTGGGGCCTGTCATTCTCGCCCTGAATACGACCTTAGCTGTCAACATTAAAATTCTATTATAAAAGTTTAAACATTGATAATGATGAATATTGATTGAAAACACATTCAGACTTGCCACCACTTCATGGGGGCATCATGCCGACCAATGGACATGATGCCCTACTGCACCAGTGGTCCTTAAATTACTGTATTGTGTCCAAATGTTCACCGTGCGTCCTACTGTTAACCCTTACAGAGTACTGTTGGAGCGTCTGATCGTGAACCGACCCCACCCGTGGGGACTTCTCATCACCTTCATTGAGCTCATCAAGAACCCACAGTTCAAGTTCTGGAACCACGAGTTTGTGCACTGCGCGCCAGAGATCGAAAAGTAAGTCATCAAATAAATGATCATGATGCATACCCAATGCAAACTTGGATCTTTTCTATCCTTGTTTCCTTCCCAGGAGCTTCTGCTGGTTGACTGGGCACAGGTGGACCTTATAAGCCACACACATATGAGCTGGTTCTTGCATAAGATGTAGTTTATACACACATATTCAATGGTAGACACTAACCTCTTGAGCCAACAACATCTATTGGCCCACAGCTAAAGCTGTTGGCCCGGGATTTGTGATTTAAAAGAAAGCGAAAAATTAGAAACTCTGTGATAGGCATTTTACTGGCAATATTAGCTTACAAGTTGACGTTCTTGACATCCCTGGTACACAAAAAAAAATCCCATTTAGATATCGCAGTTTTTAATAGACTTTAGTCACAAAACTATAGGGGGAAAGCTTATTTTTAAAAGATCACTGGCCAGCACTCAAAACTACGGGCCATTGGCTACCGGGCCAGTGTTAGTGTCTGTCCCTGCATATTTTCATGTTACTCTTTCCGCAGCTATATAACACATTGTGCTTTTGTTTGCAGGTTGTTTGAGTCAGTGGCACGGTCCTGTATCCAGTCTCGTCAGCAGCAAGCCATGCGCGACCAAGAGGTTCAGGAGGTCCATTAATCGACACAAAATCTGATCCTTCCGACCAAGCAAGTCGTGAAAGGATCCTGAATTATCAAGGAGATAAGGATATATAAATTATGTTAACTTCAGGCTGGCTTAGTGGGATGGGCAAACCCACTTTGGCAGGTCTTGAAAGTCGAGCGGAGAAACGTTATATATCAAAGCTTATCATGGCATTTTTATATGAAACGGAGGAAAAAACATACAAAAAAAATCGTAAGAAATATTTGAAAAAAAAATTACATAAAAATGTGGAAAACTACAGAATGAAACCGAAAAAAAATAGAAGGAAGAAAACTACGGAAAGTGAAACTAATGCAACGTTGGAGAAAAGTGAAACGCCTCGCGAAAGAGAAACGCGAGTTATTGTGAGTTGACGGTTCTGATAAACAAAAGGATTACGCTGTTTATTTGGAGCCGTGTTTGTGCCCGAGAGACATTCGTGTGAGTGCGGCACTGCCAGCCATTGGGTATTGCCGCCTTAAAAAGACACGCTCGGGAGAAAGAGGTCCACTGAATAACTTTAAATGTGAGTGAATGAACGATGCGAGACAGACATTGCTGTACTATTTGCTTCGTTTGTACAGATATATAAGTACATATATAGCTTTGGTCATCATAGTTGATAATGGATAGAAAGAGGCTCTTTAAATTCAGATTCCTTGTAGGACGGACAAAAGGGGACGCAAGCTCGGTCTTTCGCCCCGGCACAAACCCACAAAGATGCCTGCTTAATACTACCCGATTCTGGTCTGCGTACTTGACCAAGGCCGCCTGTCTGTCGGTGTATAACAGTGGTTGATGGCTTGTATATCGGAGAAAGAGGAAACTCGCATTGCTTCAAAGTTTGAATGAAATAGGACTGGCAGAGCAGCATTTCTCCAGATAGCACGTGGACTGAAGAGGTGATAACAGAAGGACTATTTTTGTACATAGGGCTTACAGTTCTCTTGCGGCTGGCTGGCCATAATCGAAAGCTATCGCATCGTCGTAGATGTTGTGTACAGTTGTACAGCCCCTGAACGCCCGCTATACCCGTGGTACGTACCGCCGCTGCGGGTGTTCTAGCAATGATTCTGTGGTCTGTAATTTATATATGTCGTCCTTGGTGTTGTGTATCATTATTGGCATCTTTTTGGGTTTGCCTGTAGCCTTAGAAAGGTTTGGCTCCAGATAGGTCTGGTCGTTGATTGCTCGGAGCTGCTACCAGGTGCGAAAGCGACAGAATAGAGAAGATACCCAAGATTTTAAATATAAACACTTAAATATTGTTATATTGTACAGAAAGAGTACATTTATAAAGCTACATTTTGTAATATATCTACATGTATAATATAGAAAGCTGAAGCTTGTATCGGTGTGCTACATGCATCTGCAGGGATGAAAGTCTTCAGGGAATTCCCTGATTTCAGGGATTTTAAATTTCCAGGGCCCTATACATTCATATAGAAACCCCGGTTTTTGGGGCAAATATTGGGCCATTTCAGGGATTTTTGTGCTCTGTGACTTTCATCCCTGCATCTGGTAAACGCTCTCGCTTTGTTATCACAGTAAGTGTATTTAGACCTGGTCGTCAAGCTTGGCTGCCTCTCTTTTAATACCACGTGGACTGGTAGTGTACACTATGAGCAACTACCAAATTTTTAACCCCTCCAAAAGAAAAAGCATGGACAACCATGGCAGTACTAGCTATTGCTTCATTCAGGCATCATGCAGTCTGCATGTGGTTGATACACTTTGGAAGGATCAGCATGATATACTAATGCAGCCCTGGTGAGGTGACTCGCCAGGGTCGCATTTGTGCGTCATGTTGAGAAAAATTTGCAATATGCGCTTTGTATACCCTTTAAAGGTAAAGACTTGAGACTTCATGTCCACTTTAAGTGTTTTTACCAGGGATTACTGCCCTTACAGTGTGATGATAAATATCCAAGTGTGAATGACTTGCTTCTACTTTTAAGTCTACAATAACGATCAATATATATCCAAGTGATAATAACCGCGTCTTATTTTAAAGTCGATAGGGATTATTCCTTTCATTGTACAGGTGTATATATGTAATATATGCACTCGTTAGAATAACCCGGTCTTTTATAAATATTGTACCAAGCAGCTTGAGAAGGTCATCACCACACCTTAACTTAGCCGTTAAATATAAACTGAACACATTGTAAAAATATAAACTGAACACATTGTAAATCTATCCCCGGTATAAGCCTACAAGTACAGTTAGTACTATTTCACCATAGTGTAAATGGAGTCTGTGTATGCAGAGCTCGCTCCACGTTTGTAAGTCGTGAATCTGTGTTTGTGTTGAATGGAGCGCTCCCTGGGGCAGCGACCGCTCGGGACGGGATCCACTGGAGCTGGTCTGTGCGTTCCTTACAGGGACTGGAGACAAAGTGCATCAAATTTATTGTAGTTATTGTCTTTTTTTTTCAATAAAGGAAACATATGTAAAATGTCTTGTGTTGGCTCTAAAACTTCTTTTGATTTATTCCCCGGGATAGAAGTCTAAAGGCCTTTCCCTGGTTTCAGAGATTGGCAAGTTCCAAAGACTTATACATCACGATGCAATTCTTGTAGTTCTTATTGAGCATTTTACACGTTCTCTGCAGAGTGACTGCTCCCTGCATCTAAGGCAGACCACCTAATTATTATATTTGTGAACAATGAAGGCAGTTGGTCCATGAAAAGGAATACCTCCAGGGATGAAAGTCTTAGGGGTTTCCCTGATTTCAGGGATTTCGAAGTTCCAAGGCCCTATAATATTCATCTAAAAACCCGGATTTTTAGGCCGATATTGGACCATTTCAGGGATTTCTGTGGTATGTGACTTTCATCCCTGTACCTCAATTAGATTTACAGATGCCACTTTTAAATTAAGATGATTTCCGACGTTTTGGTGATCAGTAAGTGGCTTCCCTGTGTCACTAGAAACGATAGCCCCCATAAGTGAGTAATAGTAGTATCTAAGACGGTCTCCTATAAATCACACCTTTTGAATTCAAACTTTGAATTGAAATGTTGAATTCAAAAGGTGTGATTTATAGGAGACCGTCTTAGATTGAAATTTGACTTTGCATTTAGGTGAATGTTGTAATTATCCTATACTTGAATACTATGAAGAAAGACAAAGATATCAAATTTCAAATTATATGTTTAATTCAGATTATCCCTCGGGAACCTTCAGCGTTTCCGAGAATCCACGAGAGAAGGTTCCGCGCATGCGCAGTCAGTTTGGATTTCCGAGTTGACAGCGTCTCTCTGGTCTGCAAGAGCCCTTAGCCATTTCGAGCTGTAAGTATATAATTTGTTGTTTCTGGGGGCGGATTTTCGTCCTACAGACTAATTTTACTGTATAGATTGTTTGGGCAATTCTTTGTTTGCCCTTTCTGCTCGTTTAATTGTGTTTAGAGCAGTTTTCAACGACCGGGCCGATCCTCCTCCGAGGCGGCCATCTTGTTTTTCACGGTCGTTAACATTTCATTCAATTTACACCCCCCGGTGTCAACAGAGTGGAATTGTGCCCCTTTCTAGGGCAAATTACTGCTTTGCCCACCCCCAGGTGGTCATTGCGGGCATTTGGCGAGCTTTTTGGCTTATTTTCGCCACTAAATGTGAGTTTTCCCGATCGGTACGTTGACCGAGCGGCGGAAAACTTTGCCGCTGGGTTCGGCGTGTCTCTCGGTTAAGACGGAGACCAGCGCGCGCCCGGTACGTTGACCGAGCGGCGGAAAACTTTGCCGCTGGGTTCGGCGTGTCTCTCGGTTAAGACGGAAACCAGCGAGCGCCCGGTACGTTGACCGAGCGGCGGAAAACTTTGCCGCTGGTTTCGGCGTGTCTCTCGGTTAAGACGGAGACCAGCGCGCGCCCGGTACGTTGACCGAGCGGCGAAAAACTTTGCCGCTGGTTTCGGCGTGTCTCTCGGTTAAGACGGAGACTAGCGCGCGCCCGGTACGTTGACCGAGCGGCGGAAAACTTTGCCGCTGGTTTCGGCGTGTTTCTCTGTTAAGACGGAGACGAGCACACGACCGCTACGGGGACCGATTGACCATAAAGTGACAAACTGAACCAGTTGTTTACTGGTTTAGCGATCGGCATTACCGGAAGTTTTGGTTTAGCGATCGGCATTACTGGGACTGTTCACTTGATGTTGATTACAGTTGAGGTTAGTTTCTTCTAACTATTAACTTGAATTGTGATTCTTCCTATTTTAACACAGTAGTGTTTAAATTTTAGTGACTCTGGGTCCTGTTTCTTACAGATTCACCATGAGTGATCAGAAGGAAAACAAGGGCAAGAAAGGTCCAAATACTAGGAGGAAACATACTATAAGTGAGGATGGATCTGACATTCAGATGCATGACTCCAATGAGACCATTGGCACGTCAGGGGCTGGTCATGCGGGTATGGAAGGTACTGCGACTACGTCTACTAATGCTAGTACTTCAGGTACTTCGACCCAATCTACTGCAGAGATTTCTGGCACTCAGGGATTTGATTTCCAATCCTTGTTCCAGAATGTGGACACATCGGCAATGATGGGCCAATTCTTGGGCAGTCTACTGATGCAAGCTGTGAAGCAAACACCCACTGACCCCTCGGAAGAGGAAGAAGATGAGGAAGTTGAGGAGGTTAAGGAGGAGCCTAAACCTTCCGGTAAACTTTACAACCTCATGAAAGAGTGTGTGGAGCAGGAACAAGAGAAAGGGAAGAAAGGAAAGGATATCAGACCCTTTGTGGCAGATTTTCTGAACTCAATGTTCAAGGAAAAGAGGACCAGGTCTGACCTGGAAACGTTGCACAGCAAGTACCCACAGCCGGAGAAGGCTGGCCAATTGGTGGTGCCGGAGTTAGAACCAGTGCTTAAGGTTCTAATTAATAAAAGCAAGAACTCTGAGTTTCTTAAACGTGAGGAAGCATTGAAGAAGCTGCAAGTGCACCTGGTAAAGGCCATGCTGGCATTTGTGCCGATCATGGACCTGTGGATATCTCGAGGTGATAAGGACAGTCAGTTGGATGAACTGAGTGAGGCTTTTGGAGACTGTATGAAGTTGATTGTCAGTACGATCAAGGCCATCACTGCTCGTAGAACGGAGGCACTCAAGCCCATGGTAGTTGCTAAATATGGGGAGCATTTCCTCAAGGATGGTGGAGATGACCCGAAGTTCTTATTCGGAGGTAATCTCGAGGAGGCAATCAAAACTGTGGACTCAGCACACAAGATGGCCGAAAAACTTGAGAAACCAGCACAGCAACATGCAGCGCCAGGGAAAGCTAAGAGTAGCTTCAAACAAGGCCAGCAACAGCAGCGCCGGCGGGGGTTTCCCCAGCAGAGGCATCAGTATCAGCCCAGGGGGTTCAACCCGTTAGCTGGTATGAGGTTCCCATTCGTGATTCCCCAGTTTGGTCACAATGTGGCACCAAGGATGAATGGACCGAGGCCCAGGGCACCAGCGCCAGCAGCAGCGGGTAGTGCAGCGAAGGCGAAGCAAACCTCGGGTTTTCAGAAGTAGGGTCCTTAGCAGGGCAGGTAAGTCCCCTACAGTTCAATCATTCTGCTCAGAATTTTGTCGCTGGTAGCATTGCTAGATATATAGACCGCTGGTCCATGATAACTAGTGACCCGTGGGTCCTGGACATGGTTAAAGGGGTGAAGATACCTTTTGAGGAGTTGGAACCAACTCAACAAATGGTGCCTTTCCCTTATGATCTGGGATCAGAGAAAGAGGAGCATGTTGACAATGAGATTGGCAAGTTGCTCATAAAAGGTGTCATAGTTCCTGTGGAACCAGCTCAAGGTCAATTCATTTCTAACGTGTTTGTAAGGCCCAAGCCCAATGGCGAGTACAGATTAATTTTGAATCTGTCAAAAATGAATGAGAGTGTAGAGTACACACATTTTAAAATGACAAGTTTAAACACGGCTGTTGAAATGATGAGGCCTGGATGCTTTATGGCATCCATTGACCTCAAGGATGCTTACTATTCTGTTTTGGTGTCAAAAGAGGATAGGAAGTTCCTGAGATTCTACTGGAAAGGAATCTTGTATGAGTTCCAGGGCATGCCCAATGGTTTGGCCTGTGCCCCTAGAATTTTTACAAAAATTCTAAATCCAGTCTTCTCCAACCTGAGAGAGGGAGGTCATGAGTGTTTTCAATACATTGATGACTCCTTTATCTTGGGAGATACAGCAGAACAGTGTAGGGTTACTACTGACAGGCTTGGACAAGAGTTAGATTCTCTAGGGTTTGTGGTGCATCCTGATAAATCAGTATTTACGCCTACACAAGAAATTGTGTTTTTGGGGTTCCTGTTGAGCTCACAGACTATGACCGTGAGACCCACACAGGACAAGATAGACAAGTTCAACATGGCGGTGTGGAACTTGGCTAATGGTCCCAAGCCTTACACAATAAGGGATATTGCTGGTATTGTTGGTCTGATGACGGCCTATTCTGCAGGAGTGCAGTATGGGCCGGCACATATCAAGGGTCTTGAGAGAGAAAAGAACCTAGCGCTGGAACAAAATAAAGGGAATTTTGATGCAGAAATGATTGTGGGTTCACATGGTATGGATGACATCAACTGGTGGTTAGAAAACCTTCCGACTGCTTCCAAAAAGATCAGAAACGAGGGTGCTGATTTTGAAATCATCACCGACGCTTCAGGCACTGGGTGGGGGGCTCACAGGGGTGAGACAACCACCAAGGGTATTTGGAAGGAGGAGGAAGTGAACCTTCATAGTAACATCCATGAGTTGATGGCAATCCAATTAGGATTACAAGCATTGGTACCAGAACATGGGGTCAATGTCAAAATTCGTACTGATAACACTACTGCTTTGGCTTATGTCAGAAAAATGGGTGGAATCAAATCGGTTGAATGCAACGAGTTGGCAAAGCAAATCTGGGACTGGTGTGCCGAGAGGGATATGTGGTTGACCATCAACCACATACCAGGAAAGGAAAATGTGTTGGCAGACTACCTGTCAAGACACTTTTCACCAGATCTGGAATGGGAACTGAGTCCAAAAATTTTCAAGAAGGTTTGCAAAATTTTTGGCACACCAGAAGTGGATTTGTTTGCCTCTCGTGCTAACGCTAAATTGCCATGTTTTGTGTCTTGGGGGCCACAACCTGGCGCCTGGGACAAAGATGCCTTGTCCATCTCATGGAGGGGAAAATACATGTATATTTTTCCTCCTTTCAGTCTGTTGGGACCCGTAATTCAAAGGATCAGACTGGAGAGGGTACAAGCGATTCTGGTCACCCCCGATTGGCCGGGTCAACCGTGGTACGGCGGGCTCCAACGCACCAATTGGAGAAGACTTCGCTTCAGGAGAGACAGAGGAAACTTGTGTCATCCAGGAGAGCCCGCGAACAAGCTAAGGCTACAAACTACCCCGTTGGTGGTCTATCGTTCCTTCTGAAGAAGAAATTGGTGAAAAGGGGATTTGACAGTCATACTATTCAGCTGGCAGTTAATGCCAGGAGACCTGCCACTAGGAAGTCATATACGACTTATCTTAAAGACTGGTGCGTTTTCTGCGTGGAAAGGGGCATTCCAGTGCTCCAGCCTACTATTCAGCAAGTGTGTCAGTTCCTTTCAAAACTGCAAAGAGAGGGGAAAAGTTACCAGGCCCTGAACGCAGCCAGATGTGCTCTCTCTGCGGTTTGCAATTATGTCAATGGCAAACCAGTGGGACAACATCAGGTAGTCAAGCTGTTGATCAAAGGAGCGTATGAAATGAATCCGCCGGGTCCCCGCTACCACACCTTTTGGGACGTCCGTAAGGTACTTGATGTCATTCAGCAGTGGGACAATGAAACAGTCTCACTTAAGAAACTCTCGATGAAGTTGAGCGTATTACTACTTCTCGTGACATCCCAGAGGGGACAGACCATAGTGAATCTGTCAATCAAAAACATGTCTGTTAAGGACAAAGCAGTGTTCCGCATGACGAAACTACTGAAAAGCAACCGGCAAGGTGATCCGCTGAACACACTGGTACTTCGGAAGTTTGACGAAAACCCTAGGGTGTGTGTGGTACGGTGCCTGGAACAGTACCTGGAAAGAACAAGGACAATTCGATCTGAAGAATCGCAGTTGCTTATTAGTTATATAAAACCACATCTACCGATAAGTCGGGACACTCTATCAAGATGGGTGTTAGGCGTACTTGCATTATCAGGCATAGACGTGCAACAGTACAAGCTGCACTCAACCCGAGGAGCCTCAGCGTCGGGGCTCCTCAGGGTGGGGGGCAACTTAAACCTGCTAATGAAACGGGCTGGGTGGCGCCAGTCAGTTTCATTTGCACGGTTTTATCACAAACCAATAGAAGACATTGTCGAGGGTAACGCCATTCTGGCGTAGAATGAAGTTACCTTTTGTAAGGCTGGAAAGTTACTCTTGCGAGTATTTGAACTTTGTAAGTTTAGAACTGTTATGGTTATTGGCATCTTAAGATGACATATTGGGTGTATAAGTCAAGTTAGACTTATTATAGACAAGTTGTTATCATATGTGGATATATATTTTCTTCCACATTACCACTTTAATATGGTCACAGACAATACAAGTTGAATGTAAATACGTTGTTGTGTTTTCTGTTCAGGGTAGTCAATTGCTCTGAAACTCTCGTGGATTCTCGGAAACGCTGAAGGTTCCCGAGGGATAATATTAAGATTATTTGAGACTTACCTGTAAGTTGAGGTATAATCAGGATTATACCGAGGGAACCTGGCGGTTCAGGGAATACACGCCCTACCGCTCCCTCCCTCGGTTAATCATGATGTCTCAGATTAATTAATAAGGGGGGTGGTTTTGGAATTTACCCCTAGTAAGGTTAGGTATTAGTTAGTTGACCCCCCTTCACAGGCTCTTAAGGACTGACTGCGCATGCGCGGAACCTTCTCTCGTGTATTCCCTGAACCGCCAGGTTCCCTCGGTATAATCCTGATTATACCTCAACTTACAGGTAAGTCTCAAATAATCTTAATATTAAGAAAATCTTAACAAATATACTGATCAAATCTTTTTAAAACTTACAGTAAGCAGAGCCTTTATGGTAGGCTACAGTTAAAGCTCCTTATGAATCATATAAGTTATATCTTGGTTGGAAAGATATACAGAAGCAGTGTCCAATCTCATGATATCTACTACAATTATGCTGATATACAAAAGAGAAAATCTTTAAAGCTCCTTATGAATCATATAAGTTATATCTTGGTTGGAAAGATATACAGAAGCACTGTCCAATTATGCTGATATACAAAAGAGAAAATCTTTACAAATATACTGCTATATATTACAGAAAATCTTAACAAATATACTGATCAAATCTTTTTAAAACTTACAGTAAGCAGAGCCTTTATGGTAGGCTACAGGTAAAGCTCCTTATGAATCATATAAGTTATATCTTGGTTGGAAAGATATACAGAAGCACTGTCCAATCTCATGATATCTACTACAATTATGCTGATATACAAAAGAGAAAATCTTTACAAATATACTGCTATATATCAAATCTTTTTAAAACTTACAGTAAGCAGAGCGCTCATGGAAGACCACAGTTAAAGCCCCTTATGAATCATATGAGTTATATCCCGGTTGGAAAGATATACAAGAGCAGTGTTTAAACTTAATGGCTTGGAACGACCTAAGCTTTGAGCTGCATCACCTAGAAACTATTCATTAGTTTAAGACTAAATTAGTCAACTATGTAAAGTGAAAGTGCATACCCACTAAAATCACTCCCTATATATGGTTAATAGAAGAATACACAAAGTAAAATACCACCCCTGAGGCTGTGTTGCTATGACTCTATTTATATTCCTTTCATGTAAAATCCAGATAGTATTATAGGATTTCTGCTAAGTATACATGAATATATAAACAGTTAGACACTACAAAGTGATGCAAAGGTTGATAACAACTCACCTTACAGGACATACAAAGACTCTCCCAAACTATATAGAGTCAAAGATGTTAGTTAAATGACAATATTTTCCGTATATTGACTTGTTATAATCAATATATGTACATGTCCCACTCTCATACATTACTATTTTTTCCACGTTATGACGGGTGCGGTGGAATGTATCACGTTTACATCAGCTTGGATTAATAAACTTATTCAAAAAATCTGATGATATCTACTTGTTCGCGTTTTCTCTCATCTTTCTCCAGTCGTGGTGGCATTTTTCTGCATTTTCCAAACCGTGCTTGGATTAATAAACTTATTCAAAAAATCTGATGATATCTACTTGTTCGCGTTTTCTCTCATCTTTCTCCAGTCGTGGTGGCATTTTTCTGCATTTTCCAAACCGTGAGTAGCCTCCTCCAGGGCAGCCTATGAAATTAAAATAGAAAAGCAACTTTTAAATGATGAAAATTTAAAGGCTACATGGATTCAGATATGGTGAATAAACATTATTTTAATGGCTGACCAGCGGAGACAACAACTTAGAAAAATATTAATTTGAAAACCAATCTTGAATTTGCTTGTACATTTTTTGTGAGGTTCCAAAGTTTGATTTTAAGGTTAAATACAATTTTGCAATTTGGCTACAAAGCCTCAAGTTTAACCCTATGTCCAAGATAAAAATAATACACTGTGTTGTAATAAAAATTAAAAATTACCTGGTTGATGAGAATTCCCTGTGGATCGCCTTTTTCTTTGGCCCAATGTAGCTTTGCGCGATGGAATCCCACAAGCCGCTGGAAAAACAAATTATGACTACCGTAAAACCTCTTCTATATGCCAAACCCTCGTATAAGCCGACTCCCTCTTTGGGAAGACCACATAGGTCTAATCTGTGGCCTGAAAATGGATGTTTTAGCACTATTCCTTAGTTTTGAACACCATCGTATAAGTCTACCCCCTCTGTAGGACTATTCTATAAGATTCAATTTCATTCGAATTCTCGTATAAGCCTAGGCTTATATGAGAGACTTTACGATATGTCACTTCTTTTGGCTCATGACACATGATTTTATTCTTGGTTAGCTTAATTGTTTTGGGGGGTATTTACTGATATAGCAATACAATGACTTGAGAAGCCCCTAACTAAAAAATATTAGGAGCACTGTTTAAAACTACTTATAAGAAATAACATTTATTTACTCACGGCTAAATAGTCTTCTTTCTCTTTTAGATATTCCTCTACTTGTTGGTGACGCCAATCCTACAACAACAAAATCAGATGTACTTTCTGTTATGGCTTTTTCCAAATAAAGAGAAAGTTTTTTGGGGGAATTTTTTTCTTTCATAAAAATCTCATGCTCCTACTGCCACATCGGCAAAGATATCTGATCAATGGTATCCATGTTAAAAATGGCTCAAAATTTTTCCACATACCTCCTTTTCTTCTTCAGGCATGATGTCCCACAGCGATTCAGTAATGAGAGGAGGCAAAGGGTATTGAGACTCCTCTGGTTGGGGCTCATACATCTTGCTATCCTGAGGCTCCTCTGGCTGGGGCTCATCCATCTTGCTATCCTGAGGCTCCTCTGGCTGGGGCTCATCCATCTTGCTATCTTGAGGCTCGTCTGGCTGGGGCTCATATATCTTGCTGCCTTGAGGCTCCTTTGGCTGGGACTCATACATGCTATCTTGAGGCTCCTTTGGCTGGGACTCATACATCATGCTGCTGTCTTGAGGTTCCTTTGGCTGGGACTTATTCATGTTGCTATCTTGAGGAGAACTGTGAAAGATAGCATATACAATATTTTAATTCCTATTTGTAATTCATACGCTCGATCAACAGGTACCTTAAACATTATTTTATTTTCCATACTGAACTGTGAGCAGCAAGTTAAGAGATGCATATGGGTATCCATATCATAATACTTTATGACAAATGGCTATTGTGTTATTAACCAATGGGAGGCATCCCCGGTATTTACTGCGGAGACGGAGACTGAAGGTGTTAGTCATAGTGCCCTCGGGGGGGCTAAAGAAGGTCTCCAGCTGACAATGACTATGTCAGCTATAGTACCCCATTTTACGGTCAAACTGTAACAAGGGATGAAGCCACGAATGATATCAGGTTTTATGGGAAAAGGAACGCACACATGTCAAGTTGGCTTGGCTCCTTATGAAGTAAAGGTCAATTAATTCTAAAATGTCCCAGCAAGAGTGTAGGACAGCGAGCAAGTTACCCTTTAACCCCCAGACAGTATTGGAATATAGCACCCCGGGTCAACCCTGTATTTCTAACTACCATGTCCCTACTGTTGCTACCTTTGGTCAATCAAATGTCATTGGTGAAAATGAATATCTTAGGTCGCCCATTTTCAATTGTCAGTTTTAAGTAAACACCGGGTTAGATCCTATATGGCCCTGGGTGAGAGAGGCTGCGAGAAGGCGGGAAAGGATGATCATTTGTGCACGCATTAGTTTACGTCATTGGTTCGTTTTGCTTAGTTTTATGGTGAGGTAAAGGCTTCCATACCACCGCTCTATGTTCTGCTATGCCTAAGCCATGTGTGGAAAGTTTCTTACCTCATTTTAACGTGAAAGTTGAGCGTCTTTTTAGGTTCAGGCTTCCAAGGTTTAAAGCAGGTTTCAAGATAAAGCAATATGGTGGACTGCTCATCGGCGTCGTCACGTGATCTATAATTAATAGCGAAGCCGATAACTCTTCTCTGTTTAACCATGATATCATTATGAAAACACATGTTACAAGTGCAGTAACAAATAAGAAGCCTATTTATACTCATCCTTTGCCTTGGGATTGCTCTTTGTTAAAATGTTTTTCAAATGTCTTCTTATAAAAATTGGTTCACTGCTATTTTCCTTTCTAAGGACGCATGCGAGTTTGCAAATAGAGAGCGAGTGTGGTAGATGCAATATGTTATGTCCACCTATCTCCTTAGGGCAGTAAAGTACATCGCATTCATTATGCGATATCTATATGGAGCGCGCTTATGTAGAATAGCATGATGCTTGCATTCTTACAACAGGAGTTTTGACAGACGCTTGTGAGTTATGCTGAAACTCCTATATTTCTTATCAGCAGGTTTCACCTGAACCGATGAAATTCAAAAAGGTGGATTTGTACTGAATCCTATGAACTGAGATGATTATAGATGATTTAAAGCAGCATTGTAGAGACCGGAATAGAAAATAATTTGATTTTATTCATGTGCAAATTCTTTTAAGGGCTCAGCTTTCATTGAGATTTTTGATATGTGAATTCTTGTGGATTTCACAAGTTTTTCTCTTTTTATTGCTAGATGTACACGTGAAATTCACGTGAAATCACATGACCTTCATGTGTCTGTTGAATTTCACGTGAATTGCTGCTCACAAATTCACATGAATTCCTATGATCAATATTGTGAAATGCATTAAATTTTTTGGTAAAATCACATAAATTTAGGAGAAATTGTTTCCAGGGTATGGATTTTGTCTTGTTTTTGGGTTGGTTCCTTTAAAAGATAATAATGATTAAAAGCACTTTTGCAAAAACTGTTATTATAAATGATTTTATTTCATTGATATGAAAACTGTTTTAGTGGTTCAGCTTTGATTGACATTTTTGATGTAAAAGTATTCCAACTAGTTTTTTGCTTTGATGCAAACCATTCTATCATTAAGTACATATGATTAGGAAAGACACCAGTGTAGGGGTATGGTATTTTACACTTTAACGTTCATGCACCCGTGAGACTCAGACCTAGGTCCTTCGGGTGTGGTGGGGGAATCCGGATGGCAGGTGGCAGCACCTGCCTCTGGGTTCGTATCCACTACACCAGGGGGCCTACCACTCGTCCGCCACACGTCACGTGGCCGGTCTGAGTTTCGCGGGCTTTTCCCCTATATAAGGCTGGTCCTAGCCCTAGGTTCCTCAGTAGTGGTTTACCCACTGCTCAACCAGGTTGTTACCCGAAAGGGTAACCGAATGCACTAGCAGCATGTAGTCCTCTGAGGCTGTGATCGTATGTAACGCAAGCTCTGAAATAAAAGCTCGGTTGCCTACCCGGAAACTTTTCTCTCTCTTCGTTATGATTTAATCTAACTTAACGAGACGAACCACTACACTGGTGCCGTGACCAGTTGGTCTTCGGGTAAGCGCAGTCAGAAATGACTGAGCTGAGCCCAGTTAGGGGAAATGGCTCAAATCGTGAGCTAGACTCCCCGATGGAGGATGGTGAAATCAAGTCACCACCCCAAGGTACGGAGTGGAGGGATCCACTAGAACACTACCCTGATGGGTTAGAAGATGTAAGAAGAAACTTACATCATGAACTGGATGAATTTGGAGACTCCTTATTCATGCCAGGAGGTACTTCGAAACCTGCACCAATGCATAAAAGTACTGCTCAATTTGGTAAATTACCATTTGAGGTACCAAAGCCTAGTGCAGGTATGTTTGAAACTCCATACAGTTCTCGAATTAAACACCAAAAATGTGGATTCGAAAAGAACAAAATGGACGAGCTTGAAGACATGAGAGCTGAATACGAGAAGATCCAGAAGGATCTTATTACACTGACCGGAACCCGAGACAAGATTCTGACTGAAAACAAACAGTTGATATCGGAACGTCTCGATTACGATCAGAGTTGTAGACGCCAACAACAATTGTTGTTGGATCAGATGGAGAAAGAAAAGCAAGATTTTCAACTCCAGCACGAACAGTATCGTGATGCACTATATACGGCGGATCTGGAATACAGAGCCTCGTATGATGAGTTGAATAGAACTAAACAAGAGTTAAATTCAACTCAATCGGCCTACGGCAAGTATCAAGAAGAGCTGAAGAAAATAGAATCAGCCTTCAAAGATGCTCGGGAAACGTACCAAAAACAGACCGATGAGCATGAAAAACTCAAAGATCAATTGATACGCGAATCCACAGATTTGGCTGTTAAACAGACTAAAATGATGGATGATTATTCCGAACTGGAGGCTAAAGCTATCCAGATGTCAAAGTATCTAGAAGATACTGGTCGTGCAGTAGGCACTCTTGAATCAGACTTCACTGTTTCAGGAATTGCCCTAAACACGACAAGTAACCAGATGTTCTCTTTGAGGGGCAATGACGGGGTAACAGAGACAACTGTACCTCGTTATGAAGGAGTAAAGAGTCATCAGGTTAGATTTACAGATAATACCTCTATACCTCTTGGTCTAGGTACGGGAAATAAAGGGGATAATTCTGCGAGTGGAGCTAAACAAAGCCGCTCGGCAGGAAGCTCCACCTTTGACGGCGGATGGCCACAACAGTCACCTTTAGGGGGACCAAATGGCCCGTATGCCCAGTATGGATGGAATCAGTCCCAAACAGGAACGAATCCGTCCAATGGTAACACCCGGAACACGTCCGGAGGAACAACCGGACGAGCACCCGGAGGTTCCAGTACAGCTGGGGGGCAATCCGGATGTGATCAAGGATCCGGACCCTCAAGCGATCGTTCCAGGAGCAGACCCTCTGCCAGTGGGACTGGTTTCAATAATGGAAATCAGTCGTATGGAACAGGAGGAAACACTAATCCCAATAGTGGTTTCTTTAGCTTTGGTGGAAATACACAACCCACCAATGGTCCAGGGCCGGCTCCCCAAACCAGTGGATACACCTTTTCACAGGTGCCTCCATACGGAGCAGGGGGATCAGGAGGTGGAGGAGGACCACCATCCGGAGGCTTGGGAAGTACTTATGGTACGAATCCTCCAAGGAAAAAGAGACTCAGTCGCCGAGTATCTCTTTCTCCAGGGTTACAAGCGCTGCATGATTCTAATGCAGCGATTGCTAACTTAGGTGTTGATTGTTACAATCAAGGTCTGGACGATACGGAGATCATGGAATGGAGTAAGGGTTTAACCCTTACTGGATCCACGAATCCGGCTCGTAGAGTAGCTAAGATACCTACCCCCTTTAATGCCAAGAACCCTTGGAAGGAGGAGTATCAAGGCTGCGCGGATGTCTTTAACTGCAATGGATGGGGTAAAGCGGAAGCTCTGCCTTATTTAGTATGCTGGTTAAAGGAAGGCGACGGAAAAGGAGCCGTGGAACAATGGAGAGATTCTCAAATAACAGGACTCTCAGCCCATATGAAGTATGATGAACTCATAGAGATTGCTTCATATTTATATGGGAATATAGTTGGAGAAGACCCTTGGCTGACGTTCACTAAAAGAACACAGAAGCCCAAGGAGTCTGCCAAAGTGTTCGGCTTAGAATGTCAACGACTGTTGCATAAAGCCAGACCTCAATGGAGACTAGATGATGAATGCTTCCTAGATGAGATGTTTAAACAATTCATTGAAGGATTGCGGAATCAAGAACACAGGACAGTAGCCTGTGAAGCTTGGAAGAATGATGCCTCTTTGACAGATTTGTTCCAGTCCCTAGATCATTATGATCGAAAGGCCCGTATCTTTGCCGGGAAGGTACCCCAACGGATGTCAGCAATGATAATCCCGGAGGGAATACCCGAAACCGATTCATCCGAATCAGGGGAACCTGACGAAGATGAAAACGTTGGGGCCATTGGCCAAGGGAACCCCCGGTACAACCGGAACTGGGGAAAGAAACCGGGTTACGTCAAGGAGAAAGTGATCACTTCTAAACCTCCTGTGACTCAACCCGATACCAAACCCACGACGGGTCCTTCTTTATCAGAGGACCTGGTTAACAATTTGGTAAAGAAGATTACTGAAAATCTTAGGAGGCCTAAGCCTGATAGGACTGTTGTGACATGCTTCCGATGTCAGGAAACTGGGCATTATGCTGCCGAGTGTGAGGCAGATAAGCCAGTTTATAGAAACACTCGTTACCGGAGCAATCCGGGTAAGGAGGACTCAGTGAAGAAGGAAAACTGAGAGGGGGTGTCCACAATGGCAACCGGATTACCCCCAGAGTGAGTGATTGCCATGACTGCCAGCCTATCGCAGCTTGCGGTACTGGCAAGAATCCTCTAGCGATTTCGCCCAGCAGTGAAGCTAAGGAGCCTGATCAGTTCCTTACTCATGAGGCTGGGGAGACTGATAGTACACCAGGTGTCAAGAACCGGCAGAAGAACACAGAGGGGAAACCCGATATCAGTCCAGAGGGAGCGGCCAATGAGTTGGCCAGGGTGGGGTGTGCCCAGTTCCCCCCGGGTCATCCTTGTCTCGAATTCTTAAAGGGATGTGGATTTGACCTCGGCGCTAAGACGGAACTTGCTAAGTATGCAAGTAGTCCTACCTACTTGAAAGGTAGGAGGTGGTACGCAGTTGTATCTGTGAGTGGTAGATCCGCTGAGTTTCTTGTCGATACGGGTGCTAGCCACTCCTGTATTGCTAAGAGATTCTACGATCTTTTGCCTACGAATCATGAAACTTTCACAACGGAAGGAAATGCTCGTACGGCCGACGGTAGCATGATACAAACGTTCGGTAGAACATGTATGAGGTTCAGTCTACAGGAAGATAAGGACTTCATCCTTACCCCTACTGTGGCGAACATCGCGGATGATGGTATACTCGGTCTGGATTTTGCTGCATTATATGGAGCAAGGTTAGATTCCCAGAGGGGAATATTGGAAGTGAGAGACCCGTACCATCTCGAAGTACAATGTGTACTTAGGCAAGTAAGCAGTGTAGCCAGTGTAGCCCAGACTGTTAAGATACCACCAGGCACAGCCTGTGATGTCTTATGTCGAGCGGACAGACAGTTTTCAGGAAAAACTGGAGTTGTAGAGCCAGACATGGCCATGTTGTCAAGTATCGGATTGGAATCCGCTGATGTTCTAGTAGCTAACGCTGCTTGGACGGTGGTTCCTATATCCAATACCGGTAACAAGACTGTCTATGTACAGAAGGATACGATCCTTGGATCGGTTGTCTTATCCGAATTGATAGAAGACTGTAAACATGTTTCGGCACCCGGAGCCCCTTCCTCACCCGAAAGGAGCCCGGAACTAGACACTCTAGTAGCCGAAAGCCATGTAGAAAGTGATGAACAACGTGAAGCTCTAACCGACTTGTTGTACAAGTACCGTAAAGCTTTTGCAGCACCGAGTGAACAATTGGGGCGTACCGATAAAGTACTGCATACGATTGACACTGGTGAGAATGAACCTTTTAAGATTCCTTATAGAAGACTCCCACTAGCCAAAAAAAAGGTAGCTGAGGAGGAGATAGCTAAAATGCTTGAACAGGATGTAATAATTCCATCAACCAGTCCTTGGTCTAGCCCTGTGTGCATGGTGACCAAGAAAGATGGTAGCATCCGTTTCTGCATAGATTACCGGAAATTGAATGGTATGACCAAGAAGAATTCATATCCCTTACCACGGATCGATGAGACTATAGACTCCCTTGGAGGTAAGCAATGGTATTGCTCTCTAGACTTACAATCCGGGTACTGGCAAGTGGGTATGCATCCGAAAGATATGGAGAAGACGGCCTTTTCCAGTCATATTGGATTATTCCAGTATAATGTGATGCCGTTTGGATTGTGCAATGCACCGGCGACATTTGAAGCCATGATGGAAACTTTATTAAGTGACCTTTTATGGAAGAAATGTCTCGTCTATCTAGACGATGTGATTGTCTTTGGAAAGACATACGAAGAATGCTTGGAAAATTTAGGTATGGTCCTGGAAAGGATCATAACTAATGGTTTGAAGCTGAAACCCAAGAAGTGCGATCTTTTCAAAAGATCTATTAATTACTTGGGGCGAATAATCTCGAATGAAGGGATTAAAGCCGATCCGGAGAAACTGGATGCCGTGTCAAATTGGCAAGCACCCACGAATGCGAAAGAAGTTAGGTCCTTCCTCGGATTCTGTTCCTACTACCGGGACTTTATCCCAGGATATTCAAGGGTTGCCTTTCCTATCCAGAGTTTGTCCCACTGGACACCCGGGATCAGAAAGGAACGATTCCCTTGGGGACCCGAGCAAGACGAGGCCTTTATGAAAATAAAGGATTTGTTTGCTATCACACCTGTGTTGAGATACCCCACGGAGAATGATCATTTCATTCTAGATACTGATGCTAGTAATGAAAGCATAGGAGCCGCCCTTTCTCAGGTCCAGGATGGGGTCGAAGTTCCTATAGCCTTCGCTAGTAACACGTTGAGTAAATCTCAAAGAAACTATTGTACCACTAAACGTGAGTTGTTGGCTGTGGTGGTCTATACGAAGAAGTTCAAGCACTTTTTGTGGGGGAGTGATTTCACTCTACGGACTGATCACTCTTCCCTCAGATGGTTATTGAACTTCATAGATGCAGAGGGGATGATAGGTCGCTGGTTAGCGCACCTATCCGAATTCGGTCTAAATCACAGCCAGATTGAACACCGAGCCGGGGCAAAGCATTTGAATGCAGATGCTTTGTCTAGAATCCCAGTGAGGAAATGTGCAAATGCTGAGTGCACTGATTGTGGAGCACACAATGCTGTGTTGGCAGGGGTTCGAGTTCCATTCGAAACCCATCCGGAACATGTCTTGAATTGGTCCTTGGAGACCATCAGGCAGTTCCAGAAGTCTGATGCAGTCACATCACGTTTGATTAAATTCCTTAATCAGGGTATCTGTCCCCCAAGACCCGTAGTGTCATTGGAGAACAGAGAGATGAGACGATTCTTAGCTCAATGGGCCGAGCTAAAAGTCCGGGATGGTATTCTGTTTCGATGGAAGAACCATTCTAATAGGAACAAAACCTTGCAAGTTGTCATACCTAGTGCTATGCGACGAGATATTATGTATTTCTGTCATGGACATAGAACTAGTGGGCACTTTGGAAAGAAAAGGTCTCTAGAACGTCTGACCAGACGATACTATTGGCCCGGCATGAGTACAGATCTCACCCGATGGGTGGAGACCTGTCCCGAGTGCTGTAAGAACAAACCAGGACCCGGGTTAGGCAAGCTGCCATTATCCCAGGAACTGTTTGGTGTAAGGTTTGCTAGAATAGCTGTTGACATTATTAGTGGGATTCCCCCCACTCCTAGTGGCAACACGTGTATGATGGTCGTGTCTGATTATTATACCAAGTACACCCGAGTGTTCCCTTTACCGGATCATAAGGCTGTTACTTGTGCTATGGCCTTTGTAAAAGGGTGGGTGCTGCACCTAGGTGTCCCACTCATGTTACATAGTGACCAAGGCAGAGAATTTGAGTCTAGTCTGTGGCAGGAGATGTGTAATTGTCTGGCGATCTGCAAGACAAGAACTAATCCCTATAGACCACAGAGCGATGGACAAGTAGAGAGATTCAATAGGACTTTGATCCAAGTATTGAAGTCTCTGGTAAATGAGCAGATGGATGATTGGGATGAACAATGTGAATTCGTGGTACATGCCTATAATGGCACTGTGCATTCGAGCACAAACTGTTCTCCTAATCTCCTCGTTTTTGGAGAGGATTTGATTATGCCAGCCGATTTGGTGTTCGGCGTAATAAGAATGAATCCGGAAGCCCCTTGCCAGGTGATGTTTGTAGAATCCCTACGGGATAATTTCAAACAAGCCTATGAGAGGGTTAGAGACGAGTTGCAGAAAACTGCGCGTTGGCAGAAAGTTGGCTATGACACAGGTCTAAAAGCTAGATTTTTTAATCTAGGGGATAGAGTACTGCGTCTACACCAACCTCTAGCTAACCTGAAATTAGCCAGTAATTGGGATGGACCTTTCACTATAACTCAGGTTATTAGTGATTGCACAGTGATTATTAAATCACAGCTTGGTAAATGTTACAAGTCAAATGTAGCGAGACTACGCCCATGGAGGGGGAGGGATACCTCCACCGAAATGTACGGCGATGGTCTATTGGAAGTAATGGAACAGAGTCGTGTTAAGCAACTCGAAGTGGTACCGACCCGAAAGCGAGGACCCGGGCGGCCACGGAAGGTTGCAGACCCGAAGAGGGTGGTGCCCCCTGTCGTAACATCCGGAAAGCAGGGGAAGATACAAAAAGTCTCGGCAGGCGCAGGTAAAAATAAGAGGAAAGGTCCCTCTAAGGCTAAGAAGACCTTGGAAAAGGCTCTTATGGATACCAGGTCAATAAAAGAGGCCTCAAAACCTCTTAGACGCAGTCCAAGGTTGCTACAGACTGCCGTAACCTAGCCTGTTAACACAACGAGTGTGTTGTCCTGTACTGTGTACTGTTATATGTTGTAACCTAGTTCAATGTATATTTGAGCCGGTCAAGAGTCTCTGGAAAAGGTCCTATGACAATGAACCCATGGTTTTGGACGGATAATCCGGTGGATATGCTTATGCTATCCATAAACTCCAGAATACCTAGCGAATTGTCATAGTCGAACCCTGAGTACGGACGGACGACCGATCGGGTATTGTATTGTTTTTATGTAAGGGCGCGTGACCTAATTAAGGGCACGCGGGAAAGTTGTTGACCCATTTTCGAATGGTCACGTGAGGCGCCGGTTTGATCATGCGCAGCGATTCAAGTTCGAGTATCCCGCCATATTGTCTTATTCCTGCGAAGGAAGAAGACGTGGCCGAGGGTGGTCTTGCTCTTGTTGGAGTCTGATAGCCCGTGACAGCCATATTCCGAGGTGTGCCCTCGTTAAAAGGCACCCGCCTTTCACTGGGTAAGCAGTACTCACTGCTTATCCGGTGGATTGGGATATTTTATCCCCGAACAGCCACTTCTGTCGATGGCAGAAGAGGCCGTCCGTCTTGGCGGCGGTGCCGGTGCCAGCACCCCGCCAGAGTATGGAAGTGGTTCTCCCAAGAGTCCCACTTATACATACGACGATCAGCAATACGATGCTGATTGTGATCAAATGGATCAACAAATGAATGTTGATCAGTACTTCTCTGGAGTAGACGATAGCGACGTAGAATCGTTCTACGACGCATCCGACAACTCCAGACAAGTTAGTCCTGAACGCCGAGGCGTTCAACAACAAATTGATGTAGGTGAGCCTTATGTAGCCCCTCCATCCGAAGGTTTGAGTGGAGAACCGGCAGGAGCCCAGTCTCTTGACAGGGCTCTGATGCCACCTCCCCCTCAACTGCCGCCCCGTCTTGGTGGGAGTACCTCATTCGGTGCTTTGGGACCTGCTTCTCCGGTTGACAGGCCAATGCACCTAGAGCTGCCCTTCCCAGACAGTCCCGAATGGCATGATGTAGCCGGTCCATATGACGGACGGATGTTAGCAATTTCCGAGGAAATGCTGATACCCACCTGTTATGGGACGCCCAGAGAGGTTGACGAGCGTGTTGTCAACGCAATCTGGGAATGTGCTCATCCGCAGTGGGCTAATACCTTTCCGGAGTCCTGGTTGATGGATTACCATCAGATGGCCAAAGGATTGGTAGTCCACTTATGGTTTCGTAAAGCCGTCTGGGACGCAGAAATGGCTTTCCGAAGGAATACCTCTTATAGGCCTTCCTATGTGTCTGACAAAACGGGTTACACCGGTGTCAAGGCAGATGAGGTCTCTAGATACATAGACAGAGACCAGATCCTACTGTTAAGCACAGCGGATGAGTATGAAGCAGCAGGTAACGCTGTTGTGGATTACTGTCCAGGGGTCCCTATTACGTCTCAAACCATTGAGGCAGAAGAGGCCCGTATTGGTGTGTCTCCACTAGACAGACTCGGGGTAATACAAGACCTCGTAGTACGTCTATTGGAGAGACAGTATGCACTGGCGCATCCGGAGTTAGTACCCGGACCCGCACCCGTGCAAGTAACAGCCAAGATGGCCGATCGGATGGACCGTCTCATGTCTCCTGCTGAAGCTCCCACCTTGGGAGGCGCAGCAGTAGTACCTGAGAAGGCCCTACCTGATGCAGATGTTTCCCTTAAAACTGCTCAGTCTACCCCTACGAAGACTGAGCAAGTAAAGGAGAAAGCAGCTGGTGGAAAGGGTAAAACAACCCCCACCAAAGGTAAGGGTAAAGGGAAGCGGTCAGGAACCGAACCCTCTACCAGCACGAGTGTGGACGACAGTACCCGAACCCGTCGGGTGTCTCCACGCTCGGCCAATAAGAAGGGCGCTAAGGCTTCGGATGTCTCCGGCAACGAGACGGACGCATCCGAGCCTGGCACTTCTACTAACGGCAGATCCCGCAGGAGGAATAAGAAGAAGGTTGACCAACGCAAACCTGAACCTATCGAGGTAGACGTTAAAGCTGATAATACAGAAGCTGAACCGGCTGTCCCAACCGTAAAAGTTGAGCTCGGTGTGCCAATCGTCAAGCTACACGACGTAATGGCCGATTTGAGTGGAGACGCTCAAGATGCTGCAGCCCAGGTCCTCGCGGGTCAACAACCCGTTGTGCAACCTGTGGATGTACCATCCGACCCGGAGGGAGAGGAGCCGGTTGACCCAGTTGTGGATGTCACTCCGACTGACGAGCAAGAGGCTGCTATCTGGGCTAACGCCAATAGCAACTTTGCCGACTTCATTCCTCTACACAGGGGACACCTGAAGGGGAGTAAATCCGTATGGAGACTGCCCCCTCGGATCACCTGTGAGAGGCAGGAAGATATGGAGGAGTGGCTTCGCAAGAAGCTCTCTGATAGAAAGCCGGCCAATATGTACTGGATCTATTGGGAATTCGTTAAGAATTCGCCCAATGGTCTGTACAATTATGACCAGAAGGGCAAGCTCAAGTTTGCTCTAGATGAGTACTACGGGGAGGATCGTAAGGATTGTCCCTTCCAACGTTGTACTCAAAGTGAGGGTGAGGTTGAATTCTTCATCGAGAAAGACGCGTTCCTTCGTCATCTCGTGGAGGTTCATATGCACCAGAGGCCGGAATATGTCTGCGACCGAGAGGTTGGCAAGAAATGTGCTAAATGCACAGGATGTGTCACCCCCCGACGCGGAGACATGGTCCGGCACTATGTGACTTCGCATGGAGAGGGCCTGGAGGCAGCCATAGATCGGGTGATGAAAATTCACTCCGAACTCTATGGCAACCTTAGGGGCCTCAATGCAGAGAAGTTGGCTTCCCTCACACCGAGTACGAAGCAGTTTGCGCCTACGGTTCCTGGTACTAACCAGAAACTAAAGGCTCGGTTTGCCCAGACTCCCGGGTCCGGCAAACTAGAGTACGCTCAGGAGGAGTACGATCTGTTAAACGAATGGAGAAGCAACAAGGCCCGCCGTCGTGGTGGGGCTTATGTAACTCCATCCGGAGAACAGGTCCGAAGCCGCAGGGATTACCGCCAGGGACCCTCTGTAGCAGATAGGAAGAGACAGGCGTCTGAATCTCCAAGCCGAGCCAGGTCACCACTGGAGGCGCTGGAGAGACAGACAAATGGGGGAAGGAAGAAGCCACATCTTCCATCTCCTACTGGAACTCCTTCCCATTATGGGCGAGCACCAACTCCACGAGGTGCACAGAACCCGACATTCTTTGGTGTCAGTGGACCGAGTGGCCAGTCCGCCCGGAAACACGCGCCTTTGAATGTCAAAGACCCGAAGCAGTACCCTGCTATAGGCCCACCCGGACCAGAGATGCAAATCTTTGATCAGTACGGGAGGGTCAAGCAGGAACTGCCGACAGTAGGAGGTCAAGCTCCCCGACCTACAATGAGTGCTGTGGTGAGACAACGTCCACCCGCACCATTGTTGACGGCCAAAGACCTTAGAAGGGAATTGTCACGGTTGCCCCTGGTTCAGGGATTACCAACTCAAGGCCCTTCTTCGACCACTGCTAGTGCGGTTACTACTGCGGTTGCTTCTTCGCACACGCAGGTAGCTGTCACTGCGAGTGGGTCTGGAGCACAGCCGAAGCCTCAGGGTCAGGTACCCCCACCTGGTGCTGTGGTTCATCGGCCTAAGCTGATCCAGACAGTGGAGACCTTCTTCAAGAAGGAGGACAAATTGTCTTGCAATATCCAGAGCAAACAATTTGAGACGCTACAGCACCATCTGGAAAACCTCCACCTGGACATGTATCGTCGGACCGTGTCGAGCACTCTCCAGTGTATTGACGCGATCCAGAAGTCAGAGATCAACCGAATCTCGACTCAGATCAAAGCGGATGTTGCCAAAGATAAGCAGGAAGCTGCTAATCTGCGGCAGGAGGCCCTATCCGAGAAGGAAACAGCTTCTCAGATGCTCGACCTAGAACGAGCAACGAACATGAAGAACCAGCAAAAGTTCTTCAAGGTCTTCGGAGTTATCATGGATAACTGGGACGGTACACCTGAGCATGCTTTGAAGCTGTTCGAAGCACGCCAAAAGGTGAAACTTACACCTGCTGTCCCCGCATTGGCACCTACGGATGGAACTGGTATGAACCCCCCTGTTCAGCCACTGGCTCAACAACCGGGTCCAAACCAGCCACCCGAGGAGAACATGGAACAGTAAAAAACTGTTGCATGAAGATCGGACATAATTGTGTGTCCCGGGGTTCTATTACCCATGCATTGTTGGATAAGAAACCATTTTTTTATCCAACCCGTATTGATTCGGGTACCAAACTGTACCCTAATCCGGAAACTGAAAACAGAAGGAGAAAACAAACAAGTCACTCTGGAGGAGGAGTACGAATGCTGTAAACACCATAATTGTACTGTGCCACAATGTAATGACTGTGCCTATTATAAAATCATGGACAATTTACACTAATATGGACTTTTGAACTACAAACCGGATTTACTACTACACCACTACTATTTGTGAGCTAGCACTACAGGCATCAGGGTTTAGCTACGCCCATAGAGTCCATCAACAGTCTACAACTGGATCTACTATAACCTCCAGTTAGCTAGCACTACAGGCATCAGGGTTTAGCTACACCCACCAACAAGTTTTACTATAGCACTTCAGGCATCAGGGTTCAGCTCGCCCATACCAAGCCATCAGCAGCATCCGACTCCTGTTACATCCTCCAATCATGAAAACAAGTAACTTTGTTGATATTATTATATTGTATGTAAAATTGTATTTATAACTATATAATATCTTTTATAAAGATATATTATTATATAAGGGTACCTATAAATATACTGGATCTGCGAATCCTAAAAGTTATTTAAGGTAATCCTAGACCTATAACTGTCTATATAGGTCATTCCTGGTCTCAATATATTAAGAGACTATAATTCTTCTGTAACTTGTAAATATAAAACACTAAGGTATAAACTGAGCTGCGTCTCAAAAGTATAAATATTTTTCTATAAAATAAGAGAAGGTCCAACGGATTTCTCTAAACTTAGTATTGTATTACTCAGGTTAATACCTAATTGTGTTCATATAGTATCAGATTAATTGTCCATATCTGATCATTAATATTTAATTCACTCTGTAAAGTAGACAGAGCTGTTAATTTAAAAAGTCGAAAATTTTTTTTCCGGGTTCAATAACCATAATACGATCATTGTTAACAACCACCGGTCCTTTTCAGGACCCTACTGTTGTCAAAACGTTACTATAAATCTGTGATAATTGTATATTTATCATTTATGGTTGTTATAAGCTAGTGATGGAAATAACATGAACGACACTCGATGCTATTATTGTATAATTTTTCAGAAATAGGATAGTCTTATACTATAGCCTATTTCACATCGAGCAAGTGTAATTAATACCCCTTTTTAGTATTGTAAACAATCACTTACTAGGTTATTAATACACTGCGGTTTAATTACCCCCAAGTTATTGTCTAAGGGGGGCAGTGTAGGGGTATGGTATTTTACACTTTAACGTTCATGCACCCGTGAGACTCAGACCTAGGTCCTTCGGGTGTGGTGGGGGAATCCGGATGGCAGGTGGCAGCACCTGCCTCTGGGTTCGTATCCACTACACCAGGGGGCCTACCACTCGTCCGCCACACGTCACGTGGCCGGTCTGAGTTTCGCGGGCTTTTCCCCTATATAAGGCTGGTCCTAGCCCTAGGTTCCTCAGTAGTGGTTTACCCACTGCTCAACCAGGTTGTTACCCGAAAGGGTAACCGAATGCACTAGCAGCATGTAGTCCTCTGAGGCTGTGATCGTATGTAACGCAAGCTCTGAAATAAAAGCTCGGTTGCCTACCCGGAAACTTTTCTCTCTCTTCGTTATGATTTAATCTAACTTAACGAGACGAACCACTACACCATTATATTTTTCATTTTTTACTGACATAAGAAAGGTTTTAAGTGAAGATGGTATTGGAAGGTTGAGTATGCTATGTTTAAGATGTTTATGCATTTGTGGTAAATATAGGTTTTTTGGAATATAAACTTTTCTTTTTTTATTTTTATATTTTAATCTATTAAAAATCGCAATGTTTAAGCTATACAATATAGCAAGTTTGCATTGTATCATTAAACATAAATGATATTCTTTGAGTTTATATTTTTGTGATATGTTTTTAGCTATATTTTCCACCAATTTCTCATTTTTAATATCAAACCCAGTTTTTTTAAAAATATGATCATATGCCTCATACATCATATTTTTTACACTTTTTTCTTTTAAAAAAGTGCATATATCATGATATTCTGAATACTTTTTATGGTGAAAATTGTAAAATAAGTATAAAATTATTTCAAGTTTTAATCTAAGCTTCCACTGTGGTTGAAGCATTATCCATTGCTTACATGTATATGAACACATAACTGACCATGTCCTAAAAGGAAGTATACATTCATCAAAAGAATTTTCCACTTTTTCATAGTATTTACATATGTGTTTAACCATTGCTGATTTTTATGCTTTGCATAGTTTCATTTTAGTCTCAGCTACATATGTTGTGGTTTTTTTAAAGTTTGTTGTGTAAAAAATTGATTTAAAAAAACAAAAAAAACACGAGAAATACCATATACATTTTTTATCGTTTATTATTTTAAAAATAAAACATATTTTTAATCTTATTGTAAAAATTAAATATAAAGTATATATTTACAAAGAAGGCAACCATTTAATAACTACTTTTGATGATATAAAAATTACATATAAGGTATACATTACAAAGAAGGTAACCAGATATAATCAATTACATAAGACATACTATATATTTTTAATAAACTACATTCAAGACACTTTACTTAAATTTAAAATAAAATACAATTACATTTTAACAAAAAATAGACATATATTTATAATTAATGTTAACATTTATAACCATACTACAAGTAATATTTTTACTAAATAAAATTCTTTAATAGCAGGAATTTATAATTTTAGTTTGTAAAAAATGTGCAATATCATTTCTACGCATATCATGTTTAAGGACATTTATGAATTCTGAGGCAGGTAAAGTCTGCTTCTTTTTCCACAGTTTTAATACTTCTAATGCTCGATTACAAGGATTACTACAAGATGCTTGACTTCTTATCATGTTGAGTGTTTCATATGGTATATCAAGTTGAATTCCTATAATTATCCATTCTTTTCCTATATTTTCTGCTATTTTTGACAATAATATTTGAATTTTTTTTTCATTCATATTAAAGGGATATATATTATTTTCTATACAAAATATGTTAGCCAATTCAATTAGATCTTTTCGTTTGCTTAATTCTAAAGCATTTTTAAGGTCATTAAGGCTATGATTATTTTCCCACCATAAATTTAACATATCTAATGACATATCATACAAAGATTTTTGATCCTCTAGTGACATCAAATCTACTTTTGAGACGTTTAGATATATCCCCATTTTTTTCCAGTCATGATAAAACATGGAGCTTATCTCTTTAAGAGTGTTATCAGAAGGATAAGATTTGATGATAGGAGTAACTATATAGCTATCCATATTTGTTTATTTTATGAAAATGTTTTTTGGTTTTACTTATATGTATATTTAAGATGAAACCACAATCAAATTGTGTAAAAATAGTTATCTTTCCTTATTTCCACCCGCTTTTTCTTTATCCCAAATGTATTTTTACAATGAAATTGAAGAAAAACCTAAACTTTTTATAATACTGTTGGTGGATTTTTTAAAAATGCTTATTTTTATTTTTAATCTATTTCATCTTCATTGGATATATAACTATCACTAGCAATGGAAGCACAAGCCTGTGTTTTATTATTTTCACTTTCATCGTTTTCTCCATCACATACTATTTTTCCATAATTTTTCATGTAGTTAAAATTTCTGTTTTTTCGCTCGTATTCCATGTTATATCGAGCCAAAGTGGCAGCTCGTTTTTGTGCAAAGCCCTCCATTACTTTTTTTTGAGAATCTTGGAGTTGTTCTTTTAATATGTTATTTATACCTTTTTCTTCTTTTAGTTGATTTTGCAAATTATTTTTAATTTGTATGAGCTTGAAAATGTAATTATGTTGAGCATTTGTGATCTTTTCTAAAATATGTAATTCATCCTCATCTTGAATAATTTTGTGGTTGTCCATTTCAATAAACTTTGTATTACTTTTGAATGAAGAAGGCTTTTGCTTTTAATCTCATCCTAGTTTCTCATATGATATTACTTCTCTTTTAAAAAGTTTCATAGGAGTCATTTTTGTGTTCATTGTTAAAATTAATATCTGATGATTCTGTTTTTTTTAAGTTCATTTCAATGTAAGGAACAAATATATCATTGGATGTATCATTTTTTTGAACTGAGCAGCTAAAAAATGATTTTATTTTTATATTATTTTTAAATTGATACCCCGATTCAGAACATGTGAGATATATTTCTTCATTTAATATACCATATTTAATTTCTATTAAAATGCCTATGGTTGTAAGGAAAAAAATAAGTAGTGCTCCAGCTGTTCCAATTTTTTTTTTTTTTATTTTATTAATTGATGATAATCCTTTCATAGTGTTTTTAATAGTTATTTAATTTTTTAACAATAAATGTGTGGAAATTGTGAAAAAAAAAACATTTAAATTTTTGTTTTTATATAAAGCTTTTCATTTTTTTAAGTTGTTTATGAAATCACAATGTTTAATGCTATATTGTCCATAGTTGGATCCTTTTCTTTTTTTATTCACAGGAGTGTTTATTTGTTTATTTATGTAGAGTTGAATCTTTTTTTCATTCCACAAAGTGTCAGAAGAAAAACTAGATATAATTTTTTGCATGCTTATATTAGAGGCTCTTTTTTTTAAAAAATATAAGCAGTATTCTCCACATCTTAAAGATGTTAGTGCTTGTATAGTATGTGAAGAATATTTGTATTTTTTGGATAATTTTTTTAAAAAAGAATATCTTATTGGAGGTAATCCATATGAATCAAAATATTCAGGAATATTATTTTTAGATTTAAAATAAAATGCTACCCAGTGTTCTCCAGGAAGATAGCTTACATCTGTATTTGCTATGAAAGCTGTAGGATAAGATTTTATAATGGGGATTTTATCTGCTGCATAAATACCATAATTTCCTTTGGTTATATTTTTATCTTTTTCTAAAATGCTTATTAATTCCTCACCGTTCATTTTATTATTTTAATGAAGTGGCATTGTTAGGTCCCAATATTAAAAGAGAATCGTATTCTAAATAAATAACAGCTGCTATTCCATGGGTGGGGACTGTTCCCAATTTAAAAGTGAAGCTTAAAGATCCGTTTTCTGATAGTTCAAACGTTTCTGAATTAATTCCATTTCTTGATAAATCAAAACAGTAAAGCGCATATCCATTTTTAAATTCTTCAGGGGTTATATTCACAGGTTCATTTCTGAATATATTTCCTGTACCTTTTAGCATAGCTAAATATGCCATGAAATATTTATTGTTGGGAAAATCTATATTATATTGATAAAAAGGTGTACCTCCATCGTTAACTTTTAATTCTACTTCTGTTACATTGAAGTTATCAAATTTAAATGGATTATGATTATAATGACCCGCGAAGCCATCGAGTCTTACTAAAGAGATAATGACTCTTTTTGGTAATTCTGTGTTATTTACAATATGTGATCCTTGTAATATTGATTTATTAGGACCAAAAGTAACATATTTCATTAATGTTTTCCTCATATTATATTTTAAAGTGAAATTCTGATCTAATCGTGCTCTCATTAATTCATTGTAAAAACTATCTGTTAGGCGATATCTTTTTATGAACATATTCATATCTTCTATTTGAATTATATATTTTTTGTCAGCTTCTTTTGCCATTAAACAAAACTTTTCATCTGATCTATCGAATTCTATGATAAGAGGTAAATCCCCTGGAAACATCTTAGTTTGTGCGAACAAGTCATTGTGAACTCGACACAACATTTCTATTTCTGTTCCGTTTTTAGTTAAATTATAGCGCTGCTTGACACCTGCATTGTGTGTATTACTATTTACGTTTTCTATTTCATTAAAATCTTTGGTGTCTTTGTAAAATAAAGATAGTATACCCAGTCGGCTAGCAACTAATGGATCATAGCTAAGCAGCATTTCAAACATAGCTTTGTATGCATATAAGTCATTACTTTCTGATATCCTTATACCATTGATGAATGCTTTTACATTTTTAAATATGCTTGCTCCAAAAAAGTTTACTGGAAACACCCTTGCTTCGTCTTTAATTACATTTGGAGTGTTTGCATCAGGAGCACTTGGAGCTGTTTTGTCTTCTTTTAATATTTTTGCTTTTATTTGGATAAAGCTGTCATGTAAAGAAATGAAATCCTTGTTGTTTGACTTAAGAGAAAATTGAACAGTACCACTGTTTGCAGATGCCGTAGGCTCAACTTTTTCATAATAGTTTTTTTCAACAGAAGTATTTGCTAAAGGCACACTGTCAAAATCTAAATCTGAACTTATACAGTGACAAGGACTCTCATCTATGAGTGACATTTTAAATTGTTTTTACTTTTTTAACTTTCTATAGGTGTCTATCCCAGCAGTATATTTTAAGTTTGGCTAATCAAAAATATCTCTTGAGTATGTTTTTTTGTTTTTTTTAATTTTGGATCTTTTGGTGCTAGAGTTAATTCTTTTTTTGGTTTTAGGTTTATTTATTCTGTTTCCTACATAATTTAAAGCGCTTGAACTTAAATCATTTAAGCCGGATTGAGCCTCATCTTTTAATGCCTCTTTTATGTTCCCTCCAGATAAAACATTTTCTGCAACATTTATCCCTCCTTTTAACATTCTTTTGCCTACTCCTTTAGCAGCTGACTTAAGCACTGGTGCTATAAGTGGAACAACTTTTTTGAATAAGCCAGCAAAAATATTACCTAAACCATATCCTTTTTGATATTTAGTCCCCATGAAAACTGGGAGCCCTTGACCATGTTGAATGTATTGAAGAGGATAGGCATTTTTTTTTTCAAATAAGTTGTGATATAATGCTCTATCGTTTTTCCTTTGGTTTGAACTGTAATGTTGGTGCATAACCATTTTTTAAATAAAATTTAAATGAAGGAAAATCGTATAATATATATATATATATATATATAAATTAAAAGAAAAGATTTATTAAAATAAAGTATATCTCATCTTATCTCAACTTTATTTTCTCTTATTTTTTTCTCCAGTTTGTTACCCACTCTTTTCCTAAAAACAATTTATTTGGTTTAGGCTTTCGTTTGCTTAAAAGTAAAGACTCTTGCTCATATATTTTTTGTCTAGGATGTAGTTGTACAGATGCTTCTGTGTCCTCATCTTCTTCTCTAGTAAAAATGTCTTTTTTCAATAATGTTTTTTGCTGTAAAACAGGGGATTTACTTACAGTAGGTATAGGTGATGTTTTGGTTAAAGGTGAAAAAACAGGAGTTTTGGTTTCTAAAATTTTTCCAAGTGATATGCTTTTTGGAGTTGAGGTATGCATTTTACTTTTGGAAAAAGGTGGTAAATCTTTGGGAGAAAATAAATTCTTAGATTCATATTCATCATCTGAAGGATATTCATCATTATCATCATCATCATCATCATCCATAGACACATTTGTGAAAGTAGGAGGAGTTATATCTAATATGTTAGTTGCCCCCTCTTTCAGGTCATGAGTTCCTTGTTTTAATTCATCTTCTTTTTTTTTCAGTTTTTTAGTATGATATATTATATCTGTCATTATGTCTTCACTTGGATATGGTCCAGGAATATAAGAGCTCGATCTTTTTTTTTGCACCATACTTGGTTTATTTTTTATCCAAGAAGGGGGTAAGATAGTAATGAGATGTGAATATAATGTTTGCGTACCTGTAGGCTCATTTTTAAAACCAGATTTTGAAAAATATTTCATTATATCAATGATATTTGAATTCGCTATTTTCTTTGAATCATAACTTATTTCTCCAGCTGTGTCCCATTGGTACTTATTTTCTAACATTTTTTCTAAGATCATTTTAATGTTTGGTCTTTGTGCCAAGGGTACTTTGTCAAGAATGTAGTTTATGGTTATACCTATTTGTGATGTTTCCTTAGGTTTAGATTCTAGGTTGTTTACTTCTACAGGAAGTTGATCAGTGTTTTCAGTAGAATATATAGAGTAGGGATTTATTTTAAACACTCGCTGATTTATTAATTCTTCCTGTCTTTTTAAAACAGGATTTTCCTGTTTTGAATTTTCATTTATTTCGCTTTGTATATTTTTGGTTTTTAAAGTATTTGATATATTATCTTCATTTTTATTCATATTTAACATTTTTTCATATTTTTTATATAAAGATAAGGGTATAATTACACTTTCTTTAAAACTGTGACTCATATTTTATTTTATTTTTTCACCTTCCTGTTATAGCACCGGCTATTGCAGGTATAATACCAGACAACAATGGGAGTAAAAATTGTAAAAATCCTCCTTTTTGTTTTAAAGTTGATTTCCTTCTTGCTTCACTAACTCCTTTTTTGCTAACTAGCAACCTCAAAGTATTTTTATGACGTTTTAGCTTTGAATGTGTTTTTTTATCTATAGGCACATTACCAGCTAACACATTAAATATGCATTGGTATATTGCATCTAAGTCTTTTTTTGATGCAAAATCAATTAATATATTTCTTTTTTTGGCATTTTTGGCTGAGGCTAGCAATGAAAGAAAATGCTGATGTTTTATTATATTGCAACATTTCTTTTTTTTAACTCCAACTTTCCTTTTCTTTACCTGTGTTTTAGCCATTTTTTAAAGTATTTTATTTATCCAATATAAAAAATCTGATTTTTTTTTATTGTGCAAGCTTCTTAACTTCACTTATCTCATGTAAGTTTTTACTTTTTATTTGGTATAAATATTCGCTGTGAATCAGAAAAAATATCTGTTCTAAACATGAGATCTTTGTTTCTTTTTTGATGACCATCTATAAATAAATATCCATGAGGAGAATTTGTTGCAGCTGAAAATATATCATGAAAAGTTTTTACTCGATCAGGCATAAGTTTTCTTCCTAAAGAATGGGATATTGTTTGATCCAAAGGAGAATTAAATATTACTAAGTAAGTTGCATTTTTTGCCAATGTTTTTCTTTCTTTTCCTTCACAAAAAAAATTCTGCGTAATAAATACCACACTTAAACCATCATGATGAGAACGCTTAGTAAATAAATCTGTAACTAATGGATCCTTAGAACATTCCATCATTAAATCATCTAACACTATAAGCTCGTGATTATTAGGTGATATATAATCATCAAAAGTATGAGGCAACCCTTGAATAAAATTAATGTTTTTTAAGTTTAAATCAATTACATCAGAAGGGGGACTTTGTCCATAAAACCAGTTTATTTTTTTAAATTCATTGTCTATAATGCGATCCATATTTTTTAAAAGATTAAGAAGAAAACTGGTTTTTCCTGAATTACTAGGGCCTGCTATTATCATAGAAAATGGAGTTTTTAATCTCGCATCAATTAATTCTATGTCTTTAGTTTTAGTTTTTTCTACCATCTTGTATCTTATTTAATTCTTGTGCATAAAAACTACCAGTAAGTATTTCATTGTTTTCATCTAATAATATATAAGTAGGTGGCCATGTTCTAAGCACAAAAGCTACTTGAAATATTTCTTTTTGCCAATTTGGCTTATATCCTTTAGTAAATGTTTTTCTTTTAGTTGTGATTTTTACTTTATCTCCTACTGAGAAAGGAAGTTGTATTCTTCTAGAATGTAAATATGGTTTGTATTGTTTGTCCCAAATTATCTTTTGGTTTTTTTCATCAACTTCAGAGGGGCTAATTCCTAGAGTACGATGTGGACTTTTATTGTAGCTAAGTACAATGTCTTGCAAATCATCGATATATCTCAAGCTTTTTTTAAAGGTTAAAAATCGATGTATTTTATTTTGTATAGTTCTTATAAAACGTTCAACTATTGCAGCCTTTGTGTCTTGTGATGTGCTAAAAGAGTGAATATTTTGGTTAATGAGATATTTCTTAAAAACACCCTTAAATTCACTACCTTCATCTACTTGAATAAGCCTAGGCTTGTGTTTTGCCCTAAATAATATAGCTTTAAAGCCTATTAATGTTGTTTCTGCTTTTTTGTCTTTAAGAGGTTCTATGTAAGCATATCTGGAAAAGCAATCTATAGCAGCTAATAAATATGAAATGTTGTTATTATATCGTCTAATTTGGAAAGTACTTATTAAATCTAACTGCCATTGATCATTTAATCCTTTTACAATAGTTTTTCGTCTTAAAAAGTTATATTGTATAGGTTTGTGTGAAGTATAAGTTCTAGTATTTTGTAAAAATATTTCAGCGTCTTTTAAAGTTATTTTTTTGTCTTTTTTTTTAGCAGATTTATATAACTTTTTCACAGAACTAAAAGATGAAGGATGACTTGGGTTAAAGTAAATACTTTCAAACAACCTTTTTATTTCTTGGTTTCTTTTTATTTCTTCTTTTTTTGCCATATTAAAATTAAACACTTCTTAAGAATAAACATATAAAGATGTAAACATGTTATGTTTGAAACAGGTGCAGTCCTTAAAACAATAAAGCATGCATTTAACCCTCTTGTTTACTAACCATCTCATTACAATTCTTAAGTTATGTTTTACTTTTAACTAGTGTGCGATGGTAAATATGATTTGTCACATTTAGTACATGAAATGAAAACATTTATAAACTATGTTTGGAACAAATGCACGTATCCTGATGAATTAAAAGTAAAATTACATAAAAAAACAATGTTAGGATCTTAGTATTTACACACCCAATAATAAGTTAATATCCTTAAGGACAAATACCAGATTCCTAACAACAACAACAAAGTATCATGATAGCGTATTATTTGATTTGTTCACTAAGCATTTCAATGTAGATATATGACATCAATAAACATCATTTAAAAGTACAAAATATCATTTCACTGAAAAAAAGAAACACAAAAAATAAACTTTTTAGGTTTAAACTAATATATAAGCAGCTAATACTTACTAAATATGAATTCTCTTTTACTATATACACAACTTGTTATAATAATACAAAATAATATTTTCAATACAGGCACATGAAAAAACATTTAAAAGCAAACAAGAAATATTTTAAAGAATGACATCAACAGTTTTAGATTTTTTTGGATAAATATTTCCCTTTTTGCAACTTATTTTAAGAGTAAGCTGTAGTGGCTCATTTGTCTTTTTTGTTAAATTTAAAACTGTATTGTTATCTTTACAAGCAGATGTGTTTTTACCTGTTTCCTTTTCATTTTGACTGTTGCTTAATGTAATTTTTTTACTTTTTTTTTCAGTTAAATCGATAATTTTGTTAGAAAGGAGATTACTTCTTTTTTTCAGATTTTTAGTAATTATTTTTTTTTCTTTTTCGTCCTTTTTTTTAAAAGAATCTTTGCTCTTTGATTTTAATTTCTCCAATTCATATTTTTCATGACATGAATTACATCTAGATGGGTGTCGACTAAAAAAATGAGCGGAATGTAAGGGTCTATGACAGCGGATACATTCTTTGTACATATTTTCATAACAAGGAATACAATATTTTTTTCCAGTTTTTAAGTCATCACAAATACCACAATATATACATAATTCGCCCATTTTAAATATATAAAAATATTTGGAAAACAAACATTAAAAGTTGATTGTTTTTTAGCTAATTATGTTCACCTAAAGATGTCTATCCCACAGACTTTTTCTTAAAATTATTTTTAATCACTGTCAGAATTACTGTCTACATAGGAATTATCGCTATCACTTTCATCACTGTCTCTTTTAACTGATGATTTACTTTTCTTTTTACCTTCATTTTTTGTTTCTGTTTCTTTAGGACTTTTAATCTTTTTTATTCTTTTTTCTATTTTAACCTTTAATTTTATAAGTTCATCATATTCAGATTTTTGCAAGCTCATATTTTTATCTTTAGTCATATCATGCAAATGAATATATTCTTTTCCTCTAAATCTAGTTATATCTATTCTCTTTTTTTTTCCAAAAGGAATGGTGTGAAATTTAGAAGCCATCAGAAGTAATTTCTTTTAAATTAATTTGTGATTTCTTTGAAAATAGATTTTAAAAATATTAACTTTTAAGTGCTTAGAAATGATTTCTTTATGTTGATATAAAATACCCTGCTGTTTAGATCCAAAAGGTGAATTTCATTTGTTTTAAAACAGTACAACACAAGTAATCTCAAGTATATTTTCACTGTTCCATACACAATGTTATCCCTTTTTAGTTTAATTTAAAATTTTTTTTTTTTTAAATTTACAGATGAATCAAAATATTTATGTCTTTTACGCACATTGATCATATGATTCCCATAAGCAAAAGATTTGATTCCATCTTTTTGTAGCCAACGTTTATCTTCAAAAGGTGAAAGAGCCAGTTTATTTTCTTTTATTACATGTACTTTATGATTGTAACTTCTCATAGCATGATATGATTCTCGATGAAATTTCTTTTTAAACAATACTTTTTTAAACTGGTCATGTCTCATATCTCTTATATTACTTTTTTTAACACCTTTTACTCTTTTTGTTTCTTTATTTGATTCAAATAAAATAGAATACATCTTAGGACGTAAACCAATGAATTCTTTTATTTTTTTCCCCTCACTTTCATCCTTAAATTTTCCTAATACTCTACAATTCTCAGTACAGTGCAAGGGGTGATCTAGTTTAAGATTTGAAAAATCAAAATATTCTTTTATACTTTTCAGCTTTTCAATAAAATGTTCATCTTCTATAAAATATATGAATGAATCTGTGTCTGAATATAACAAGTTAATAACAGATAAAGAAAAAGTAGGTAACATTACCTTATAATGGAACCAAAACATGTGCATTTTAGATAATTCTAATATAGTAAATCCAAGATATATCGGCTTGTCCAAATATACTTGTTCTTTAACATTTTGTATTCCTACATAATCTTTGTCTAAAAAATACAAGGAATGAAAAGTAGGTTTTCGAATAAGTTTTTTACATTTAATTTTACATGAAGTAAGGGTTAAATTTTTCCTTTTTTTAACATTTTCCATGCATTTTCCAAAACATGAATTAGTCATTAACTTAAAAAATGCTTTATCGAAAGAAGAAGTTGATTCTCTCCGTTTAGTGTTATTAAAGTCAATATATTTTTTCATCCAAGCAGATTGTTTAAAAGATAGAATTTTATGTATTTTAACTATTTTCATCCCTAATTTAAGGTATAGTTTTAAATTCTTATAGTGAACAACATAATTTTTTTTCTCTCTTAAATCACATATTAGCTTATTCCCACTTTTTTTGTATTTAATATTTAATTTATGTAATAAATCTTTAGCATATGGAGATAACTCATCATGAAATATCTCTTTTTTTTCTGGAGCCAGTGGAAAATCATCATGCAAAAAATGTAAATGCTTTGGATACAATAAAGTAACTTCTAATATATAGCCTTCATCACTGTTGTTAGCTACTTCTAATACATTAAACTTAGAATAACTAGAAGACGGTAACCAAACAAAATCATGAGTGGGAAGTTCTTGACACATAGCATGGCCATAAAGATTATTACAATCATAATAAACCAAATGTTGGGAATCGTTTTTTACTTTAACATATCGTTGTACAACGTTTGTAATACCTCCGCGTATACCTTTTTCAATAAAGTTATGTTTATCTATATCATCTAAAAGATCAAGCTGTATCTTTGTGTGTTTTAACATAGCCTGATAACTAAGAGATGGAGCAGTAAGGAATTTCGCAGGATCTAAACCATAATTTTCTAAACTTCTTTCTCTAAAAGATTCAAATACATCGCATAATAGTAAAACATCAATTTTAAGGTATTCTTTTAAATAGCTTCCTAAAGATTTACAATTCAACAAATTAAACATTGTTTTAGCATGAGTGTAAGCTTCTTTAGATATATTTTCTTTAGTTAGCTTATTATAGAAATGGGATCTAACAGGTAGATTTTTTTCTTTTAATTTTTCCCATGAATCTATGTAATCATAACACATAATTCCCTTTTTTATTACATAAGGTAATAATTCCTTTTTGGTTAAGTTTTTTTTGGTTTCTATGAAATTATCTACATTATTAGCAGCTAAAAGATCTGCCAAGTGTGACAAAGAGGCAGATAAAAATTGGAATGAATCTAAAAAGTAAAAATTTTCAAATTGTAAAGTTAAAAATTTTTCAGAAGATCTAGGAAGAACTCTTATATCATCATTTTGAATATATTTATAGAGCTTTTTTACTATAAAATGTAAATCAAAATTCATAGCATTATGCATAACAATTGGTATTTTCAATGTGTCCATTCTAAGAGAAGAATGGCTTAAATTACATCTATTGCAAGCATAGTTAACATCTCGCCCCTTTCCTTCTCGACCTATATGGGCATGGTCCAATACTTTTTTAATTTTTTTATTTTTAAATGAAACATGACACAAATAACATTCTGTTTGTTCATGAATTCTGCCTATGTCTTCCATTGTTAAAAAAATCGGCTTCCTATTTTTATCTAAAATATGAGATATCTCTGCTCTTTTTTGATATAAGTAATTCACAAATTTTTTTAAAACATAACGTCCTATATATAAAAATGGTGTCTGTGAATATTTCTCATACTTTGAAATTAAAACTGCACCTATAGCATTTAATTTTTGTCTAGTTTTTATTGTGGTATTTCCCCTTTTAACGGGCACTTTTAATTTTTGATTAAATGTTTCAAAGTCTGCATATATGATAAAAGGGTTTTTAATTTGTTTAGAATAATCTTTGTATTCAACTTTGCTTCCTTTTATGGGCATTATATATGATTGACCAAAGAAGCTATTATTGTCACAGGTTTTTTGGGTATGAAAAAGGAGATCATTTTTTTTTAAAAAAGAAGTTAAACATTTATGACAATAATATCTTGTTTTCTTATAAAAAAAGGGTCTAACAAACTTACTCATGTCTCTTATAAGCCAATAATGTTCCCGATATAGTAAAAGGTTAACATGATTTAAATGTTTTTCTTCATTAAAATTAGTAGAAATATACATAGGATATGGATGATAATTTTCATTTTTATTTTTAAATATACCAAAAACATTTACAGTTATGTGGTTTTTTTCTTCAAATTTAGCTATTTGACCAAGTTTTACAGGAAAAGAAAGACAAGATATATTTAAACTTTGCAAGTAAGGTAAATAAGTGCTTGCTCTGTTTGCATTTGTTTTACTTTTAAACAAGGCAGCTAATATGCTAAAAAGAAAACATTTATTTCCTGCTCCTTTAATATTAAGCAATGATCTTTTCTTAAACAAAATACTGTCTATATCAGAAGGCTTATAGCCTCCCAAAGGATTATATCTATAAATAGAAATTCGCAAACATATAATTTCTTTTAAAAACCATCCAGATCCTAGTTGAATAAAAGAATCAAAAAAAGCAGAAATGATTCTGATGGCTTCATAAACTTTTTCTTCTATAGATTTTACATTTAGAATTACAGCTACTGGACTTTGAAACCAAGGTTTTATTTCAAAATGTTGGTTAGTTTCTATTTTATATTTGGCTAAAAATGTATTAAGACCTAATTGGAACTTAACTCCACCATGCTTTAACATCCACTTTTTTATTTTAGATGTAACTCTGTTTGATATATATCTTAAAAAAAATTCTAAGTCATGATTATATATTTTAGGGACCAAATTATATTCTATTGCAATATTCCTGAAACCATTTCTTCGATTCATTATCTGAGTTTACAACGGCGAAAGTGAAGTACTACAAATACTTTGCCATACTCAAATTTTATAAGTTTTCCTTGGTCATCAACTATTTCTATTTCTATTTCGTGTATCTCAGACATTTTAACTTTTTTATAATAGGGAGAAGTAAATATCATTTTAAAATCTTCTCCAAACAAGCCATTACATCTTATAACTCTTAAAAGAGGAACTTGAACATTTCCAACAACTTCATTAGAAACTATATTGGTATATAAATAAATATTTGAAGAACGAGAACTTAAAGAAGGTACTCCTGTTGCTTTATAAGAAGCATAATGTTTATGTATTTTTTTTTGAAATAATAAATTATTATAATCATCTATGGATTCTAAAGGAAGACCATAGTAACCTGTTACTTTTGAATCAGTTTCATCTTTAATACCTCCTTCTGCATTTGTTAAGCAAAGAATATCAGACAAAGAGGAAGGCATCCACACAGTATCTCCCCTTGCTACATGTAAAACAGGCTTTAAATTTTCTTTTTCTATACTAATGTAAGGCTCTCTAGCCAAATGAAAAAAATCTAAATTTTTTTCAGCTAACTCTATTGATTTCATTAACTTATTCATTACATCTATATAATTCTCTATATTACCATAATTTCCATATGGCATCATTTTAGTGTGAAAGCTCATGTCTGTTCTAACAGTGTCTATTTCTCCTTCTTCTAATACATGTAATTCATCATTGACCCCCATTTCTTTTCTGTAAATAGCAAAAGTTCGATCTTGTGGAGGATCCTGTGGAATATTGTACCAGGATACAGGAAGGTTTATTTCTACTATGGCCACCTCCCAATGACCTTCTAAATGAAATTTTCCAGGAATTTCTACAAAAAAATGACTTGTTTTATTAATCCGAGATGAATGAATAGTATTAGAAGGTAGAGTAACATAAAAGTCATCTGAGTGAGCCATTTTTTGTTTACCCATAAGCTTCATTTATTTTTAATCTCATTTTGGTTTACATTAACTTGTTTTTTATGTGACGATTTATGCTAGTTTCATACTCATTTAAACATAGAGCTAAATGATCTGTGGTGTATTTCACCAGGTAAGTAAAATTTTCTCTTTGGTTCCATTTCAGAAACATAGCATCACAAACAGGATTCCCATTAAACCATTTCATGTGACAAAATGGACAATTGATTTCTAAATTAATCACAACTACTTCACCATCATTTTTGGTATATTTTAAATGACAATGAACCACACTTGCGTAGCAATGCTTATGAATAGGTTTGCCACAACATATTGTGTATTCTATATTACTTTCATGTTTTTTGCTTACAAGAACTAGCCTTCTACATAAAGCACATCCCAAATACACATTACTGTAAAATAAACGTTTTTCTCTCACTTTTTCTTTTATTTTACTTTGAAGCCTTGAAGAGGCATACTGTCTTGTGCCTTTACGTTTATTTTTATTTTTTATGAGATGAAATATTGCTTCTTCATTGTAACCAACAAGATCACTTATAAATTTACATATTTCTTTAGTAAAAGAATGATTCTCTCCTAATAAGATACTGGATGTGATTAAAACTCTAGCAGCTTTAATTTCCTCTTGTATTATCATATTTTTGATTTCTGAGAACATAAAATAACATTGGAAATAATGAGAAAAATATACAAGAGCTTCTGTTTTAATGTTTGATATGTCAATGAATTCGTCAGATAAAACAGAAAATATGTTAGAACATTCTTTGGCACTCATAAACGTTTGATTTGGTATGCTCACATTTAAGCAAATTTTAAATTTCTGCATATTTGAAGTAACATTGTTAAAAGAGGACAAACATGAAATGTACTCTACTCTTTCTTTAAGCAGCTCTATGTTCACATCAAGCAACATAGTTACATAGATAAATACAAGTTTAAATATGATAAAATGCTTAACAAATGATTATATTACCTTAACCCTTTCTACCATGAGAACTTGTATCCTAACTTATTTATTTTTATATTGTTTATCAAAGCTGTTTTAATGGAGCTGTACAAACTAAATTCTAATTTATCTATACCTCTATAATAACTAAAAAACCTTTAATTTTACATGTACTTGTTATACTTTACAAATATCAACTAAAATTAAACCAACTTTACAACAAAGATAAGAAGAAAAAATCTTTTATCTTATTTCATTAAGTGGTTTACAAAAGAAATCTATCCTATCTAATATCAGATTTCTACGTATTTCAGTATATTTTTTGTTTTGAAACTTAGCATAAAGAGGGGTGCAAGTAGGTTTTCCATCAAACCAAGGAATAAAACAGTTTTTACATCTTGCAACCCTTTGGTTTTCAACATAAGAGGAAAAATATTGTAAAAATTCGAGACATCTTGTTTTACTTGGGCTCCCACAACATTGCATATATGTTATTTTAGATAATGCTCTTTTTCTGTTTGTCCTGTCTGCTTTGTGAAATCTTCCACAAGATGCACAACAATAAGTTAAAAATCTCAGGCAATTGTTATATATCATATTGGCTATTTTCATCTTTTTTTTAAGTTTTTTCACATGTTTATATTGAGTAAATTTCCTTTTCCTAATAGTCATAGTTAATGCAGTAGTTTCGCTATAATTATCCTCAGAGTCTTTCATACATTCAAGGATTTCATATACTCGAGGTACTCTTAAAAAATCAGCCGCAAACCAAATCATTTCTAAAGAAAACTTGTGAAATTCTCCCATAAAGAAAATAGCCATTTTTATAACGCAAGGAACTTCTTCCACGTTATTTATACACCGACTTTTTATATATTCATACAAGAAATCACTTTGAAAAAAAATTGCAAAAAAAACAATACTTTTGATATCTCTAATATCATTTAAAAGAATGTGACATAATTCATCTTCTTCTGATAAGGTCATCATTAAATAGGAGCATTCAGAAATATTCATATATTTTATAGCAGGTATTTCTAAGCTAAGCTCTTTCCTTTGTTTACCATAAAAAGATTGATAGCTTTTAAAATAGTGACATCTTTCATACAACAAAGAACTATCTAAATCTATTTCTATAAAACTATCCATGGTTAGTCTTTTATTTTATCGCATAAAATGATGCTTTCTTCTATACAATTCGGGAGATGGTTATTGGGGAACACTTTACAAGTTACTTTCTCTTTTTTTTTAAAATATTTTTTTGTGTTTAAATTACATTGAAATATTTTTTCATTAAGTTTTTTTTTATCAATGAAACGTAAAATATCATCAATATCCATAAGATTTTAAAGATGAAAAGTTTTTTAACTGCTACTTGATTTTACTTTTAGGTCCTCTTCGTCCTTTAGTACCTTTAATTAAAGGAGGTGTGCAATGTAAAAAACAACATGCACATCTGTTTATATTATCTGGTAAAATATTCCTTAAAAATACTTCTGCGTGACTCTTTATTCTATCGCATATAGCTATAGTCCTTTCCAAATTTGCTCTGCAAGTATCTGTTTGTGGTTCAAATAAAGTAGATGTTGGATTAAATTCAGATAGTTCTTTTACCTGATGGCTTACTGATAAAGGAATTTTTATCTTTTTATTTTGAACTTTATTTTTAAAATCAGTAATTTCTTCCTCACTTAAATCATCATTGCTGTCTGATAAAGTTTTGCTAACTTTCTTTCTTTTTGGAAGAGAATGTGTTCCTTTTATATCTTCTTCATTACTGTCACTTTCTTCTAAATCTTTATGTAAAATACCTAGTAATTTTTGCTGTGATTGAATGAAAGCAGGGTGATCTTTTTTTTTTACTGGGTCATTGTCACTCTCACTTTCTGTAGAACTGTTTTGCTCTGAAGAGGATGGTCGCTGTTTAATGTTAGACTGGCTTTTATTTTTGTCTTTTAATTTTAATTGAGAAGTGGACGTGATGCTCTCTTTTTTACAAGAATTAAAAGAACTTAAAGCTGAATCTGACAATTTTTCTAAAGAAGGCATATGATACAATTCATCATTTACTTTTTCTACTAATGAAGTAAAAAAGTTGAAATACAATGAAAGTCCTTTCCCTGGTTTTAAACTCTGTTTTGAGCTTCTGTATTCTGAAGATTTATCGTGGCTGTAATAAAAAATGATATTTATTTGGAGAATTTCAACCAAACATTTTATCAAAATACTTTCTGAAGAAGTTATATCTTTTATTATACCATTATTTTCTCCGCATAAAACCTCATAAAATTGTCTAATTTTTTTATTTTTTTTAATGTAAGAATGAAGAGACGATTTAGTTTCCTGAATTAAAGGATCTATGTAAGATTCTTTGTTGTGATGATACTTTTTATATAGGTGATGCAAAGCAAAATTTAAGTTATGTTCTTCACATAAATGAACCCTGTCCCAATATTCTGTATTGCTAGGAGTATCCTCTAATAAATAAACCAGTATCACCCTTAATAAATTATCTATGACAGAAGCCATGAATTAATTTATTATTAAAATATAGTTTACAGAGAACCTTAGCTTCATATAACTTTCTCAACAAGATTGCATAAAAACAGAAATTGATTTATATCTTTAGTTATACAACTTCCAGTAAAAGTGTGAGTAAAAGAAAAAGTTGTTCCTTTATTTTTTATTCTAAGAGAAGAAAACCTAATAGCATCAAAAGATTGCTTTGAGTTTAATAAGTTATGGTTTATTTCCAACCATATTGACTCATATGAATTCGATTCTTTAACTTCTATGCTATAGCCCTTTTCTAAACTTGACACTATTTTAAAGCAAAAATCATGAAATTTAATTCCTTCTTTAATTATAGTAAAAGATATTTGAATATTTACAATGTCTAAACTGTATTGAATTATATTATCTTTGCTGTATTTTTCAAAAAAATTAATGCATGAGGAATAAATAAAGTCTTCTATCTTAGATAAAATACGAGGGATACTATTTTTTATAAATATATAACAATAATTATTTTTAGTAAATTTTAAAGTGTAATCTTTTTCAGAGTACACTATAGAACCTCTATAAGAAGAAGAATTCACCACCTCTCTTTGAAATGAAAGTATGTCAAAAGATGACTTAGGTAATGCTGTTAATCCTAACACAACTAGATGGGTAGAATAATCTATAGGCATTGAAAGCAAGCCTAAAATCTATAACTTTGATATTTCTCCCAATGAAGGAAAAAATTCAGCTTCACTACGCAACTTTTTCATAGGAATATAGCCCTCATGCTGAACTATGGAAAATAAAAAAATGCTAGTTGTAAAGTGAAAATCAAAAAAAGGAGCCTGATAATAAGAAGGTGTATTTACTATATCTCGAGGATTTACTTTGGTGTAATCATTAAGAGCTAAATTCGCATTGTATACACATGTTTCTGTTATAATCTGATTAAATGTAATATATTTGGCAGAAAAATCTGCTATGTCTAAAGTATGTAGCATATATGTACAATTATGACAAGAGCAAAGTTCTTCAGTTTGACTATCTTTAAATGCGAGATAAAACCTAGTCATAGAGACAGTAAACAATTTGCTCTCCTATGTGATGTTTCAATAAAATAGGAAGATGGTTTATGCTTAGTCGCCTAGTTTTTTTAATGAAATCTTCTTCAGATAAAATATCATCTACTAAGCTCAAAGGTAAAATTGAAAGGAGCTTTTCTCTCCTAGTGTCTTTAAGGTAAACTTTAGATAAACTTAAACAAAGATTTTTTAAAGTAGTAATTGGATGAAACTGATGATTAATCTGTTCTGCTATTTCTGACACTTTTTCAACTAAGTCGTGAGTTATTACCTCATAAGGAGGGCAAATATGTTCATATGGTTTAAAAGATGCATGAAAATGTGTTGTTCCAAGAAAATTACAATAAAAACATTCACAAAATCCTTGACCGTTTGTTGTAAAATTGATTAAAAGATAATAAATATCAATTGGTTTATCCTCTTCTAGTTTAGCCAAATCCATTTACAGCAATAAGGCTTTAAAAGTTTTCAGCGCTTTTCAAGAACAATTTGAATAAACACTTGTTCAATGGACACTTGCATTAGTTTGATAAAAGTTTACAGTGTCTACCTTTAAAAGTGGACTCAGCTTTTATCCTAGGTGAAGCTTTACGAGTTTTCAGCGCTTTCTGAAAAAGATCAGAGTCCAAACAGCTTCACTTAAATCGAGCGATCCTTTTCATGGATGTCTAAAGGTAGACCATCTGTAGCCCATTTGTGGAACGTCTAGGTGACTCTCAGCAAACGAGCATTAAGGAATGGAACCGCAGCTTTCTTCTGTAAGTCAAATAATGTAGATTTAGCATATCAAATATTATATGGCTATTACAAAAAGTTCAGTTTCTTGCTCTTTGTCTTTATAACTTAATGTTTTTAAACTGCTATTAAATTAAGAAAAAGCAACAATTCTCAGTGTTATTAACAATACCGTAATGCATTTGTGTGTATGAGCTTCATTGCACATTTAAAGATTTTTTATAAGTTACTACATGTCTAAAAGTTCATTGAATAATGGAATTCATACAGCTATAAAGCATTCGCACTAACAATATGAAGGAAAAATACACGCTGACAGTTTGATATTTAAAATCATATAACAATTTCATGGAGAAATTCACGCTGACAGTTTAATTCAATTATCTGAGTGCTGTTGTCAAATTGTTAATTTTATAAAGTGCTTTTGTCCCTTGTCACTCAGCTCTATAACTATTTTTTATCTTAAAAAGATCTTGCCAATGTGGGTTTTAGCAATTTGAGACCCTAAGCAAGCCAAACTACTAAACCCAGTTTGCCCAAAGCATAATAAGTAAACTTGCAACATAAATGTAACTTAATTTCTCACAATATGAAACCTTAGCCCACTAAATGGGAAAGCCAATTAGTAAAACTGGTCTTTGCTATAGCAATCCATGCTCTCAAAACTAATTGTATGAACCAAAATCCCCTAAGCATAAAAGAATCTCACATACAATATGAGCTATCATGTGTTAACTCTGGCTTGCAAATTCCCTTGAGATACAGCATATCTGCCATTTTTATAAAAAAATTAACAGCTCTAAATCTCTGCTATAAATATATTCCATCACCTTTCAGTTAAAGCTCTATGTAGCGTATTTCCCCGTGTATTGGCTTAGTCAAGTGTATTGGTCTACCTTGTGTATTAACTAAGTTATATTCAAAATATGTGAAAAAAACACTGTAGTCCTTAGCCCATGTATATCCCTACCCTGTGTATATGTTATGCACAATATGGGAATTTGCACAGTTTAGGAATAATAAAGCCTAATAGATAATTCTGTTGGAACAATTTGATTTAAAATCAGATCTCTAAAATTTATGTGTCATTTTATTTTTCACCTCGCCCACAAGCTGTAATGGGTGTTGTATAGGGTATGTTTGAAGCATCTTACATCTAACTTTAGGTGTGAATTAAGCTGTGAGAATGACACATTGGGACTGTCAAACAACAAACTCTGGTGCAATTATGAGTTACCCATCACTCTTTAAACCAAAGGTATCAAGGAATTTTCAAGGATGGACATTTTGCAAACCTTTGTGCAATGTTAGAATGTTTATTTCATTTAACTCTTTAGACCTCAACCAATTGCAGGAAACAATGCTTTATTTCCTCAAGATTTCACCGATTTTAGCTAAAAATGGGCATTTTTTTGGCCCTTCACCTCACTTTAAACCTTTGTAAATTTTCTAATGCTCATATGGTGATAAGAATTCAACTTTTAAGTTCGGCTGAACAGTATCAAACAGGAACAGCAACTTCTGTTAATTTCTCATCGGTGATATTTGCTTTTGTCTTGCCATGAAAAATCAGTGAAAATTGTTCAAAAATCGACCGTCAATGGTCGTTTTGAGGAGACTAGACCCGACCGTTTTTGGCCGTTTTAAGGTCTAAAGGGTTAAATTTTCCTGAACTGCGCAGCCTAAGAGAGGACAATTCCAGAATTGGGCAAAATCAGTAATGGGCAATTCCGGAATTGTGTTCATTCCTACTTGGTGCATAACATATAGACCCAGTTAATTTGACAGTTTTGCTTGTATTAGCTCAGTTTTATACATGGGGAAATACGGTAAACAGGTCCATTCTTTGGTTAGAGTATCAGAACAGCTGGGTCATGTTCCTGGTCTTAATGGCTGGTGTATAAAGCTGTTTACACCTAACTTAAATGGAGAGTATCGACAGAGCGGAATGTAAAATGTAAGTTAACACCATGCGTTCTACTTAAATCATAGATAAAGAATAGGGTCGAGTCTGTTGTTCCCTCAATTCCCTTAGCGAGCTATTCTTTCTTCATTCTAAGCAAGCACCATGTACTGCACGGTTATATTTGTTCTGCTCTCTGCTGTTTCTATCATAGAGGCAAAATCGTGTTTTTGTGAAAAAAAACAGCATTTAAAATGTGACAACTGTCTACCAACACGTGCCACGGTGGACACAGTGAAAAGCTCCTTTGTAGAATGGGAAGATTTCGTTGATATAAACCACATAAATTACAGCACCAATACTTTCCCCTTCTTAAGAAGAATTGAGATACAAGGAATACCTATTTTCTATTGCTCCTATGGAACATGTAGGTAAGTTTGTGAAAAGTTGATACTTAATAATATGACGATCAATGTCCTTTGTGTAGCCAAAGTCAAGTCCTCTGCGCATGTGCAAGTTATAGCCCTGAGAATAGGTCAGCAAGGTAGCAGGTAAGGTCATGCACCAGTGATTTCAGTCAGGTAACAGGTAAACTTACATGCTGCTGGCGACCTCCTGTGAAATATACATGTACTAAACCAATAGATCTATAAACTAAATTTAAAGCTAGTTTTAAGCTCCTCACAAAAGTTTGCAATGAAGCATGCTATGGTATATTTTAAAAGCAGCAATTTATTTAACTTAAACTAAAGAAGCTCACTTTTTCCTTTGTAGTTTATTTCTTGTTTAAATGGGAAAAAAGGGCGACTGAGTGTTATCCTCTCTAACAAAAACCCTGCTAGCTTCAAAAAAATATCTCCCCCAGTCTTCAACACACGTGGCTTCGATTTTTCTCACCTGGGAAAAACTACAATGTATAACCATAATGTGTTTCAGACCTAACTAAAGGTAAACTATCCTAAACATGAGTTTGACCCCCCGGCTTAGATAATAAAAAAATTCTCGGAATTTATCTAACTTAAACTAAAAAAAGCTGACTTTTTCCTTTGTAGTTTATTTCTTGTTTCAATGGGGAAAAAAAGGGCGACTAAGTGTTATCCTCTCTAACAAAAACCCTGCTAGCTTAAAAAAAATATCTCCCCCCAGTCTTCAACACACGTGGCTTCGATTTTTCTCACCTGGGAAAAACTACAATGTATAACCGTAATGTGTTTCAGACCTAACTGAAGGTAAACTATCCTAAACATGAGTTTGACCCCCCAGCTTAGATGATAAAAAATTTCTCGTATAAAAAAATATAGAAAATAATTATTTCCCACAGGAAAATTCAACTTACCTATCCTGAAGGTGTGAGAGCGTCAACTAGCAGCGCTAGCATCTATCCCAAAAGTGAGATAGCATCAACTGAGACCGTTCTCTTCATAAAGAAGTCATCAGCAACTACTAAAGCAGCAAATTATCATATAGAAGTGACCGCTGAAAGTGCTAGCTTAACTACAAAATCAGACAGCACCTCAGCTTATATAGACAATGGCTCAGAAACTCTGGAGAAAAATTCTCCTCGTGCAGACAGCGTGTTGACGTCCACCCGTGTGAATGATGATGCTGATCAGAGCTCCTCCATTTATATAGACAGGGGAAGTGATGTCACCACTGTGGCAAATGTTGCAACATCTTTCCCCTCCTCGCCTTTGAAAGCAGCTGTCACCTCATATTTAAATTTCACATCTGCAGGTGAAACAATGGAAATAAGCGCTGTGTCAGCTAATTTTGAAACAAGTCCAATGCCTGAGGAAAAAACTAACCTTCCATTTCGCCATAGGACTACTCTCATAAATGCCATATCTGGAAGCTTTATGTCTCCAACATATGCCACAACGCAGGATGGAACCTTAGTAACTAATTTGCCTCAAGGTATAAGTCAACAGCTCTCTAACACCTTGGTATATACCAATGTGATCACTGCTTTGGGTTTCATGATTTGTCTCATTCTGGCTATAACTTTTGGCATCAAATTAATGAAGAGGGAAAAAACTAAAGAAAATAAAACCAAAAGAATGGCATACATGGAAAGAGGGGAATCACTATGGAGCGAATGTGCAGAACCACTGTCTGGTGGGGAATCAGTGGAAATGCAGGAATTATAAATTATCCTGCTATATTATATGGTAAAAGCCACCATATTTTTGTTTGAGATAAAACCCAAACAGAAGGATCACTTAAAAAGCAATAAGTTATAAACAGTTAAGCACTAAAAATCATGATAACATCATTTCTGTATCATGATTTAGATCTGATCATAGTCGCCATCCTATGGGTCACTTATTTAAGATATCTTAAAGTATCTCACCCTTAAATAGCAATATGTAAAAGCAATTATTTACTCATCATATTAAGCTCAAAAAGTATCTTAAATAGAACTATATCATAACTTTTTTATATGATATAAAAATAAAGCGCTATTAAAATTGTATAAGATTTCATGGAAACTCCATGTTAACTCTTAAATTACCTATATATGTGCTACATATGCAAGCTATTGTAGTGTTAGATTTCAGCCAGTACAAAAAAGGTTCAAAGGAATCCTAGGTTAACACTTATGCTAACAATCATTTATCTATACTTTAGTGCTGGTGTTTATCAGTCTGCTTATATATTGTACATATAGGTCATCATGATGCTCCAATGAAATATGGATAAATCTGCTCAACAATAATTCATTGGAGCATCCTATAAACCATGCAGAGCTGCTTACGATCTTTTATCTTTAGTTTAGTGGTGGTGTCCATCAGTCTGCTTATATATTATACCCATTGGTCTTCATGATGCTCCAATGAAGTGCTATAAAGCAATCTCACTATCTCTTCATCAATGCATATTAAAAACCAGTAATCAGGATATATACCATAGTCTCTAGTTATCCTTAACTTACTTAGATTTTATATCTGTGTTATATTGCTAAGATAGCACTCATATATGGTATGAATCTTTTAGGTAAAATAAATGCTATCAAGCAAACAAGATAGTGTTTTATTAATGTTTAATTATAACGAAATATTATACCATTATGCAATGTCCAAATGATGTAAATTAAAGTCAACATCTAAAATGTGAACATGAATCAAAGCAAGAAGCTGACCATAAAAAAGTTGCATGTAATTACTTCGAAATGACAACTACCTGGAGCTATATCGTTGTAGTGTCCCTCATAAAAATGGTCAACAGCGGTCAGCTTTAGCCCTAAGCTATGCTGACCTTACTAAGGACATGAGTGATAATGAGATGACCACTGGTCAGCAATTTGCTAAAGGCGCTCCCTACATGATTTCGAAACACACATGACGCCTTACATAAGGCCAACCAAATTTATTGTAAACTTAGTTTAAAAAAACATTGAAAATGATTTTTTTAAAGCTTTATACTTAAACAGGTGTAAATTTTAAAGCTAAAACCAATATTTTTATCATCATAAAAGTTTATAAAGAGAAAGAAGTAAAAAAAAAACAACAAAATGTTGTGAAACAAATACTTTAATATTGTTTAACCTTACTTAACGCTACAACAAAGAAAGATGCAGGTCAACCCCCAATTTTCATTAGGGTCAAGTTTTTAATAATAACTCACTCTGCTATAACTGCTTGGCGAGACAAGATGGAATCCTTTGGTTTACTTGAGGCTACTATACCTTTTATGAAGGTTTTTCAATACAACATCAATACTAAATTCCTATGGGAGCTAAGAGACAAGAGAGCAGATCCAGTGACACACCGTGGTAAGTGTTCAGCACTTAATGGTACTGCAACAGAATGTCAGAAACCAGCTAAAAAAAACCTGTGTCCTTTTCACAACCATCTGAAATTTCTTGTTGAAAAATTTCAAAAAAATATTGAAGAAAAAGACAGCTCATATACAGCCACAGATTGTGCCCATGGTATACCATTGAGAATGCTAATAAGAGCCACCATGTTCCATGGGATAATGGACGATGCTCATGTTTATTGGCTTGTTCACATCTTATGTCATCGCATTTCAGTTAAAGATATATTAGATATCTTAAAGGTTAACACCAGTGCTCATCGCAATGGGGTAAAAAGTTCAATCATCCAAAGCTGGATAAAAAATGAATCACTTAACAAAAATTCCATAAAAGAAGCACTGGTAGGAACCTTTTGGCATTATAGCAGATTTTTTAACAAGAAAAAACTTTATGTTATCAAAGGCTGTTGTTTCGTATATTCTTCCGATCTGTTCAAATTGTGTTTAAAAAAAATAGAAAAATGTCACACTGGATGTGCTCCTACTGAATACCCCAACGTGTATGATATATTACACAAAATCTACATAAATCAGGGGTTTATATCATAAAGTATCTAAGTTCCCATACATAAACTACATTTTAAAACAGGGAAGTTTTAGACCATTAAGATCAAAATTTAGATGCTGCTCTATAGGATAGCCTTCTCGCGGCGGCAGTGAAGAATTCACATAGAAATAGCCGTATCTTATTACAGCAAAACATTCTATGTTAATTTACCAATGATCCTATTACATATAACAAAATAAAGATTTCACAAGACAGCTTAATTATCTTTAATTGAGCTCTAAATTGGTAGCGTCCACCACTGTGCTAGAGTCAGCGGGTGTAACTCCTCGATCTAAAGCACCTTAAATACCAGCAAATTTTCCTTATACAAAACTAACGAAAAAACAAAAGATACTTACTCAATGTTACTTTTATTAACAAAATTCGTTTAAAAAATAGTAAAACTTCGTTTATCTTAAAATATTAACTTCATAACATGGTGTAAAACACCTCTGTGATTTTTCAAAGTTAAAAAACCATGCGCGTCTGCCAAACAGCGGCTAAAACCAAACACAGACCCAGAGCAATGCACTGGTGACATCTAGCGGATAAAAAATACAACATATATATCAATGCTAGTTCTTCCCACTAGAGGGAGACAACAAAATGCGCCCTGCGTTCAGGAACGCAATGAAAATCTGTCATCTCAATTGTAAGCTAGCGCTGTAAGAAAATCTTGGTTAACTTTATTGAAATCTCACACTATTAGTACCTGGCGCAAGATGAAATTGGCGATCGACGCAGATTGGCGAAATGCGCCTGACAGTTCTTGCTTTTATCGCAAGAGGGAGACAACAAAATGCGTCCTGCGTTCGGAACACGTTCGAAATCTATCGTCTCAATTGTAAGCTACCAATGTAAAATCCTTTAATAACGTAATAGATATTCTTCATTAAGACGAATGAAACATATCAAAAAACAGAAGAGAAAGAGCGCTATACACGAGAAGTATTCCGAATTTAAAAGAATCTATATCCTGATCACTAAAAATGTATTTGCTCGTGTGCTTTAACAGTAAACACCACATCTGTGGTTTCACCAACGTGAGGGGGTTTATAAGAAAGCCGATGTCAAACAGTAAATAGAGAGGTCCGGCCCCCATGTCACGAGCCACCTCACTTCCGCTCACGCCACTGGTGCGTCTGCGTCTGGCTTCGCTGCGCACAAAATCTCTACCATGAGATATGTCCATACCGCCTATGCCGCGGTTATCCAGCTGAAGCCTTCAGAGACTGTCAAAATCTCTCCTCTGCTTCCACTGGTGGCCCTTGAGCCATACGTAATGGTCCTCGTGCTCAGGTAACGCCACCTAGATTGCCGAGCCCCAGTGAGTGCTTCCAGATCTGTGCTGAAAATGAATGTTGCTATACCCGGCTTAACCCGGATGCCCGGCTTAACCCGGAAGAATTACTAAAACCTTAATAAAACGTCGATCATTACTGACTAACTAAAAACCTTAAAAACCGTCGATCATTACTGACGAGTATAATCCTCTCTCCTCCTCACTCCAAAGCACATTCACTAATCAGTTGATTCCTCTGCACCAAAAGCTCAGCGGAAAAAGAACAAGACTCGTGACATGGGTACCACTTGACCTCTTTTATTTAAAACCTAAAGTAGCTTAGTATAAGTTCTATTTCTAAGGCGGTCTCCTATAAATCACACCTTTTGAAATCAAACTTTAAATTGAAATCTTCAATTCAAAAGGTGTGATTTATAGGAGACCGTCTTAGATACTACTAGTAATAGATGTTTAACGCCATTTCGACAGCCAAGGTCATTCATGGCAAGAACTACCAGAGATGCCACCTTTCCTAACTTTTCAGGAATTCCGAATTTTTGGCTTCGTTTCCTATTGGTATATCCTATTGGGAATTCAGAAAATTAGGATGATTTCCGACTTTTCTGTGATCTGTGAGTGTCATCCCTGAACTACGTTACACAATCTCACAGAGGTATGTGTCCGTGCCCGCACATATGTGCACCATACACATCCCGAGGGGATAGAAAAGAGGAGATATAGACCCTTTTAAGTGGGCTAGGGAAGACCAAAATGGCAAGTGATCTTGCTAATTAAAGGAAATGAATACATCAGTGGGAGTGGTGTAGGAGGGAGGCAGAATCTTGGATTTTCATCATAGGGTGTGCGGAATGTTAGAGAATGGCATCCATGTCAGAATTGAAATTTGACCTAAACTGATTCAATTTGGGGTCGATGCCATGTTCAAAAATCATTTTTCTCCAAAATAGGGGCCAATAAAGGTAGCCATTACCAAAATGCACTGTTTTTGCTCCATCTTCACAGGTAATGATGGTAGGCATTAATTTAAAATGAATGCCTACCATCATTACCTGTGAAGATAGAGCAAAACCAGTAAATTTCTGTAATGGCTACCTTTATCGGCTACTATTTCGGAGAAAAATGATTTTTAAACGAGGCAAGGGCTTTTGACACCACCTTTCTGACCTCTTGTCTACTAGCCCTTAGCCGAGTTTCTTATGATTACCAAGTTTCAATTGCTATTTTGGCCTCTAGCAGATTACATGCACCACCAAAAGACTATTCCATTACACAGCATATGCCCTATCACACCCTTCAAAGACCCCATGAGTCATATTTCTATTTACATGAAAATCTTTTGATAAATGATGAAAAAAACATTTCATGGGGTATGCTTTTCTTATATTTAGATTCCAAGAATTTACATAGACCATCAAAACCTATCATTTAGCCCTATTTCTGTTACAACTGAACCCCCAAAAATTAGTCATATAGTGAGACAAAAAGCAAGACAAAGCTATCCATGTAATAGAATTTACATTTAAGGTGTACTTTGATGGCTGTGACATGGTAATTACTGTTGGGTTTTTTCCCTATGGAGAAATACATGGGATTTAGGGCTCTTTTTACCCTAAATAAAAGGGTAATCAAACTGTCTTTAACCCCACTTATAGACAGATTTCAGATTTTTTTAGAAGAGGAGGGCGTAGAGTAGGTATGGGGGCAGTGCGTGCCATGGTTATCTGGGCAAATATCTTTTGATATAGTTGATTTTGAAGGCCTTTCAATTTGGTTTATTGATAGGTTTAATTCCAAGATTCTCTCATAGACAAAACATTAGTCTTCCATTGGAGGTGAATCTAGGTGAGTACATAGAGGAGCCTAGTAGGCTTCTCTATGGTAAGTATCAGTAGTGAGATAGCTGGGCCCTTTAAGAGAATTGGCTTGCAATCATTTCCCATGGGAAAGGAAGGAAATGTATCAAGTAATTGTAAGAAGGTCACATCACCTTGGCTACACTGTCTGTGATGTTAATTGTAGGATCAACAATGTCTGTCTATCTATGGATGGATGGATGGATGGATGGAGGGATGGATGGATGGATGGGACTATGGGACAATGGTCGGGACAATGGTCGGGACAATGGCCGGGACAATGGTCGGGACAATGGTCGGGACAATGGTCGGAGCTGTGCTGGCAGTTGTGTTGGGAGGGGGAGGAAGATAATCAAGCAGCTAAATGTGTCCTTAATGACAGTGGGAAATTCATGGGCAAGTCATCTAGCCTAGGCTCTGTACCCTTGCCTCGTTTCCTTTCTGTCTCTCCAAGACATACTCTCGACTCAACTGTTTTAAAATAAACGCTCTCTTGTTGAATGTGGCATCCACCCTAAATTGAATCAGTATAGGTCAAACTTCAATTCTGACATGGATGCCAGTCTCACATTCCGCACACCCTAAAGTGATTTCTAAGCCTCTTTTGAAATTCTGCCTCCCTACTAGTATTATTAGAGGGAATTGCCACATTAGAGGGACTAGTACACTCAGAGGGAATTCAATACATTAGGGGGAGCAACGTAATAAGCAATTAATACATTAGATGTTGGTCCCATCAGAGGAGGCTAGTACAACTGCTACTGGAGGGAACAAACATCATTTCCAAACGACCATCCCAATCAATAAAAGGCTTAGCCTCAAGGACAAAACTGAGTTATGGCACACGTTTATTAATGCGTCCAGTTCTCATAGTAAGCACTAAAGCATGTCCATGTCTAACCACCAATGTGAACTGGACCGTTGTTACTAGTGGGTTTTTTTCATGTCCAATAAAATAATGTTTTTCATTTTTTTTCCAACGTCCAAGGGGTGCAATACTACTGATTTCAGCATATTTGAAAACATTGATATGTTTTCTAAATTTCAGCCAGTTTCGTGCCCTCACAATAATTCCATGGGGTTCAAGGTGTACAGACTCTTCAGATCTACACCGGGCTTCCCTAGCCCACTTAAAGGGTCTATTTCTCCCTTTTCCTATCCCCTCGGGATGTGTGTGGTGCACATATGCGCGGGCACTGACACATTCCCCTGTGGAATTGTGTAATGTAGTTCTCGCCATGAATATGACCTTAGCTGTCGAAATGGCGTTAAACATCTATTACTCACTCACTCAGAACTACACCTCACTGTGAGTAGTATAGTATGTATCGGAACGGGACTATAACTAACTACAGGATATTACTCACTCGACCTGCAGCCAATGAAAGGGCTCCCTTTTGACGGGAAATTCAAATGGGGGGTCACGTGACCTAGACCCCCCCGTGGTTTGGCGCCAAAATGGACCAATCAGAACCCTTCCTTTTGGCGGGAAATTTAAAAGGGTCACATGACCCTAAGTACCCCCTTTGGTTTCCTGCCAAAATGTTGCCCTCTGATTGGCTGGCTGTTTAGGTCACGTGACCTCTATTATGAAAATAAGGTCATGTGACCCTAATTTGAATGGACCAATCAGAGGTTAGCATTTTGGTGGGAAATTTGAAATTTGGTCATGTGACCTTAGTAGCATAAAGAGAAAGGCGTGGTTTATTATGTAGATGAGAGTTTGACTTATAGTGAGATATCTTTTTTATAGATTAAAAAAGAAAAAGGCAAGCTGAGAGCTTGCCGAAAAAAAAAGGAAAAAAAATTTTGGGGGCCCTTTGGGTGGGGAGGGGGGACCTTTGGGGTATTTTTTGGGGTCTATTGAAAAAAAAAAAAAAACCTTACATAATAAGGTAAGGAATACAACAGAAACCACATTACACATTTTCACTTTTTTTATTTCTTATAAATGTCATATTTTTATGTACACATTTCACTTTATTTGTTATTTTCATATTTTTCATTTCTTTCAATTATAATGACAAGTCAGGGAATTCAAGTTGACACTCTCTACATAACATAGTTGAATACCGGAGAGGAACATGACAAAACTTACACATTAAGATGTGTACATTCAACTTTTGTTATTAAATAGACAGTTAACACAAACTTACATACAATTTTCCATGATACATTGCGATATACCAATATATATGTTGTGCCTCAGTTTTTATCTACTGTGTCCTCTCTCTTCCTCCATCTGACTCTATGCATTCAAAAAGAGATCCGCAACTGGAAGTGGTGGGATAAGGAAAGAGTCTGACGTTGCTTTCCATCGATCTGCTGTGCACTGATTTGATGAACTTCAACTCATGCTCTATCAGCTTTATCTCCTTCAGGATTTCCGTCAGCAATTTTCTAACCGTCGGAGTTAGGTTCATAGCCTCCATGGCCAACAGACAGTTAAAAGAAAATCTGAAATGTTCCACGGCGACGTGATCGTCTTCTAACCACGTGTGTATGGTGACTACACATTGGTAGAATTGAACAGCGTCCTTACTTCCGATGTAAAAAAATCCGTGGGCAACGAGTTTCTCTGCCAAAAGTCGGTTCTTAGGCCACGTGAAATCGTTGAAAGTGTTGAGTCTCTTGGATAAATCGGTGAAAAGTGCGTACTTGGGCGCCATTTTCTTGACACATGAGGTAGGTAGGTAGGTAGGTAGGTGACGACGGTGGTGATACCTGTGTGTCGGTTGTCAACGTACCAGTGCCAGGTAGGTTTATATAGTGGTGTTTAATACACTTTCCAGCTGTTTACTCCCTGTTTTTTGTGAAGCGGCTTAAAATTTAGACCCCCGTGGTGCACACCTTCTTCATGTAAGCTTACCTCAAACTACAAAGAGCTTTCTCCACCTTGCATCCGTCTCCGTCTGTCTCGGTTTTTAAAGTAATGCAATATATATCTGAACACATCACCCCTCCTCATGTCATCCATCATTACTCGAATGAGCTCATGATGTGTACTGGTGGGTTTAGCAGCCCACTTGTTCAATACTTTGAAGGCGTGGAGAGATAGATCTTGTTCCGGTTGTTGAGCAATGCTAGTTAGCTTATCAGAATCCACTTCTAAATACATGCCCATATCTCGCCACGGCCTGGATAGAACTTCAGACATGGACATAATGTCCCTCTCCATTAAAAGCGGGTTGGGGTTGTTGTAATCCAGGTTGTGCTCCTTGAAAAAGTTCTGCGTCCCATACAACAGGTCTAGTCGACGAACACTGACATAGGCGTGATGAAGTTGACCCCATCTGGCATGAGGCGAAGCTTTAGACCACCAAGCTTTGAACCATACACATACACATGTCCTCCGACGTCTTGATAACGACCATTGACTCCAGAACTTCAGAGGGAAGCTCCAAATAGATTCCCAATTTTTTCCAAGATCCAACTAACTGCCTTCCTATTTCATGAAGCAAATTGTCGTCATATCCCAAATTGTTCTGGTACGGTCCCATAATACAGTGGTCATCCTGTAAACTCACTTCACATACGTCAAGAGAGGGAGCCGACGGGGAGGGTGGTTGAGTTTCAAGACTCATCTTGTCTGCAAAATCATCGGTAGGCAGGTAGGCAGGCAGGCAGACAGTGGCAGGTGGTAGGTGCGGTAGTCAAAGTGGTCAGCAGTGATATGGTCTTTCAAGAGAAATTGAGCTTCTTTATATAGGGTGATTTAATCCTATTTCCAGTTGGATACTCCCACCGTCTTGTGTAGCGACTTATCAGCGTGAGTCTTGTGGATCTGTTGACATCAAACAGTAAGACACTGTCACAAGTGTATTTAGTCGGATTACTTTTAAAATCTCATTGAACAAGTGAAAAGGTGTTGTGATAATTACCCTAAGTCTCTTTTACAGGTGTAAGGCGGGGGCATTTAAGCCTATTTTCAGCTGGATACTCCCACCGTTGTGTAGCGACTTATCAGCGTGAGCCTTTGGATCTGTTGACATCAAACAGAAGGAGAAGACACTGTGACAAGTGTGAAAAGGTGTAGTGATAATTATCTTAATCCGCTTTTTACAGGTGTAAGGCATGCAGGGGGCGGTCGCTCGTTAAGGTATTAAGACATTACCCTCCCCGGTGGTGTGTGTTTTTTTTTTTGAAGTTTTCTAATCCTATTTAGACGAACTTTCATTTGGATCCCCCCTACGGTTTGGTTCACCTGTGGAGGGCAGGTGAAAATTAGATTTAAGGCTCTCTGTGATCATAGGGTTAAAGTTCTTTTTCTAAAAGATATCAAAAAGCCGACTTTAATCTGGACCACCACCCCTTTGACGATCTAAGAGTGGAGTGAAGTTTTAATCCAGATCCTCCTGTTGTTTTATTTTCCCTGTGGAGGGTTCCTTCCTTTGAGTAAGACCCTCTGTGACTATAGGATTAGAGACGTTAATTTTCCCTTTCATCTATTAAAACTGTAGTAAGGAGTTTATCTCCAGAGGTGTATATAAGGAAGGGAGAAAATCTCATTCACTCACACTTTCTCTACTTCCCTCACCATGAGTAGACGAACACCTTCTAAGCTCCAGCTTTCAACAAGGAAGACAACAAGAAGAACCAAGAGTTCTTTGTCTTCTCCTACTGCTGCTGATGTTGCTGCTCCTGCTGCTTTTGCTGATGATTCTGCTGCTGCTGCTGCTGCTGCTATGGGTGCTACTGCCCCTGTTGCTGCTGCTGCTGCTGATTACGGTGTTGTTACACTTGACGGGCAGGCTTCTTACTGGCCACCACCATTTTATAACCCAGTTCCTACTGTTACCACTACCGATGTAAGTCCTGGTGGTGGTGGTGGTTGTGGTGGTGGTGCTGGTGTTGCTGGTGGTGGTGCTGGTGCTGGTGGTGGTGGTTGTGCTGGTGCTGGTGCTGCTGTTGCAACTACTTGCGCAAACACTGACGATTACAGTGACACACATTATTATGTGGAGACCCAGAAGGAGCTAGAGGATGAGGAGGAGGCAGAGGAGGAGGAGGAGAATGATGAGGCGGCGGCAGAGAAGGCAGACGATGAGGAAACAGAAACAGAGGAGGAGACTATGCTTTCTTTAGCGGTGGGTCAAAGATCACCCGATCTACTCACCACCGCTATCGCGAACTCTCTATCAACCAACAGGTACTGCTATCCACCAGTGGGCACTGACGTTGAGCAGAGTTGGAGCGAGTTTTTTTTACCCCCTCGACTTCCACGACCCACAACGTATGGTTATCTTTTTCTAAGAAGACACGAGATAGCAACGCGGGCCCTCCTCCTGTTGCTGGTTCTGCTGTTAATTAAGCTCTCACTGATGGTCCTCTTTGAAACCCTCTACGGGTAAAAAGAGTGATAAGGACCGGGTATCCAAGAAGAAAAAATCGGTAGTGAAAAGTGAACTACCACCACCACTACCAATATTTCACCACGGTCCCAAATTGGAGTTCTTCGTCGAAAGTTTGAAGCTAGAGGTCTGGATCAAGAGGGTGAAACTGTGCAAGGAATGCTACAGCGCCATAAAGGGTACCTCGACACCCACCAGGGAAGTAAAGTTCAATGCTCAAGCTCATAGCGTCTGTCGCTGATGTTCAAGAGGAGGTACTAAAACGCGACAGAGCGGTCGCCCAAGGACGACCCAATCACAACACATGGTTCGTCGTCCTGGACGAGGAAAACGAGACGCATGTAACGGTCAGCTACTACAAGGGTAAGAACGTCATCCACGTGCGCAGGTACGAAGGTACCCAGAAAACCCAGACACAGGACGGTGTGACTTTTTCCCCAAGGGGCTAAAAGAACTAGGTGACAAAAAGGAAATTATCCTTGAATTTCTTAACAGCGTTAGGTTAGAATGAGACTGTGTAGGTGTGTAGATATGACGTTATATAGGTGTACAGGTAGATAGACAGACGGAAAGAAAGTAAGATAAACAGAGACCTCATTTCTCTTTATGTATAAGTAACTCAGTGAAAATGGTTCAATATATGTGTGAAAAGTGTTTCAAAATTTTCAAGAGGGTGTACAATTACAAGAGAGATGTGGAAAGATGTAATGTTATTCCTAAGTTTTGTCCTCTGTGCGGCGAAGGAAATTGCAAAAAAATCACCTGTTGATGGGAATCTCTGGACGGCGTGACTATCCCTCCCATAATACGCACTATACTGCAGGGTGGGGAAATGTTCACCCAAAATTGGCCCGCTATACAAACCAGAGTCAGGGCGCACGGGGCTCGCGTGAGCGTAACAAACTTAAGACTACCAACCGGTGAGTTGAGTGACGCTGTAGATACCATGTGTCAGATTCACATTGCGCAAAGATTCAGATAAAAAGTGGGCTTGTCAGTAGGGTTAACATTCTAACACAAGGAAAACAGAGACAAACTACGCTACTTTCACGCCTCCCAAAACAGCGCGACTCTTTTACAACCCCTCCCCACCATAACTAATTCAGAAACTCTGGAAGACTTCCTCTCTCTCATGAAAAACACTATCACTTCCAAAGAAGTACAGAAACTTTGCGACTCTGACGCCAAGTGGAAAGTTCTTTTTCCCACCAATGTGAACGTTTGCATTTACATGGGGCCAAGAGAATTCCCCATAGGGGGGAGGGTTACCCAATCGGGTCGGCTGAAAAAAAGAGGTGGTGTGTTAGATTTTCATGACAGGGACAAGTTATGCGTCTTTCGCTGCATATCCTTTCACTTATACAAGACCGGCAAACACGCTTCGAAATCGTCACGTCAGTTCGATTCCACTGCGAAACCCGAAACCTTTCCAGGTGTGACGATGAGTGACTTACCGACGTTAGAGAGTTTGTTCGATGTACAAATAGCGGTTTACACCACCCGTAAAGTGAGAGGTCAGAACCTGTAGAACTGAGTCGTCCTGATCAGACCACCTTTCAAAACTTTGACCACCCGAGGTAAAGTCAACTTTCACCTGTCCGCGAAACACGGTCTACATGTGTCCCTCGTGACGGATTTCAATGAATACGCTACTGAAAAGACACAGGAACCAGCTTTCCGATTGCAGAGAAGTGACCTTGAAGTACGTAGGTGGGATCTACCAGAATTCGAAAAACGGTTTTCGAAGCGCTAGCAGATTTTTCTATTTTCGATTTCGAAGCTTTTTTCAGACCGACCCAACAACCGTCGACCAAACACGTGACAGTCTTGTGGGAACACACGCTTTTGTCAGGTCTGGTGTGCTTCGTGAGAGAGTCTGACGCAACTTCCGACCCCTTTTTAAACATAGTTTTGAATTACATCAACGACAACGCCAAGGTCATCGGGGAAGAAACGCAGAAACTTTACCGACCGACGTTAGCGGAGTTAGATGAGAGGATAGACGAAGCTCTTCGCCTAGAGGAGGCGTCATTGAGTCCTTCTGACAGCTTCTTTGCTCAAACTCGGGAAAAGCACCCTTTAGTCCAACTGAAGAAGAGACTTCTGAGATATCTCCGGCAAGTTCCGGTCGTAGGTTTCAACTCGGGGCGTTACGACTTAAATCTGATCAAAGTACAGCTTCACTCGTTCTTCTCCTCCAAAGACCGAAAGAACGAAGAATTCAGCGTCATAAAGAGAAGTAACCAATACTTGGCGATCTACACTCGGCACACTGTTTTCTTGGACGTAGTAAACTATTTGGCACCTGGTTATAACTATGCGAATTATTTGCTAGCTTTCACCAGAGATGAGCACAAAGGTCACTTTCCTTACGAATGGATGACGTCTACCAGGAAATTTGAAAACAGAACTCTTCCACCAAGGTCTGCTTTCGACAGCAAACTGACCGGCACCAAGATGTCAATCTGACTACGCCAAATGTGAAAAAGTTTGGTCCGACGAAAAGATGCAAACTTTCAGAGATTACTTGATCTACTACAACAACAAAGACCTGAAACCCTTCATAGAGGCACTGAATAATCACGCTAAATTTTTCAGGGATAGCAACATCGACATGTTCAAAGACGGAATTTACCTTCCGGGTTTGACTTTACGGTTCCTTTTTCAAAGCACAAAAACTCCGTTCGTAACCTTTCACCACTTCGACTCTGACCTCCACTCTTTGATAAAAAAAAATCTGGTAGGGGGACCTTCCATAATTTTCCATAGATTTCACGAAAAGGGTACCACGCTGATAAGGCAACACAAGTACGGCAAAAAAGCAAGAACGTGCGAGCACATCCTAGGTGTAGACGCTAACTTTCTGTACTTGCAGTGCATGAGCGAAGCGCATTGCACAGGTTATAACGTGGTGAGAGAACCCGACACCGAGTTCAGACCAAAAATCAGACAAAGACAGTTTAAGAGTGCTTTAGAGTGGCTACGCTACGTGGAGCACGCCCGCAGCGTGAAACTTCACCACACTTTCAATGGAGGGGAGGTGTCTCTAGGTTGCCGAAAAATTCGCGTAGACAGGTTTCACCCACCTTCTAATACCGTATCTCAATTTCACGGGTGTTGGTACCACGCTCACAAGTGCATACCACCACGCAGATATTCGTGTGCTTCAGACAGGAACGAGAGACGTGAGAGAACAGCTAGAGTAAGCGCTTACTTGAAAGCAATAGGTCACAAGTTGATCGTCGTATGGGAGTGAGAATGGAGGAAAATGAAAAGTCAGGATCCGCAGGTTACGACTTCCGAACAACACTGGAGCGTCGACGACTTGAAAGTGCATCGAAACCCCATGACAGAGCGTGACATTATATCCTCTGTGAAAAATGGAAAAATGTTCGGTTTGATTCAGGTGGACATTACCACCCCGCCTCACCTACGTGAATACTTCGAGGAAATGACTCCTATATTCAAGAACATGACCATTTTGAAATCCGACATAGGAACTCACATGTCAGACTTTGCGAACAAAGAAAACGTGTTGAACGCTCCTCAGAGATCTTTGATAGGTAGTTACCACAGAAAAAAAAATTCTCTTGGGAACACCTTTCCTTAAGTGGTATCTGGATCACAGTTTGATAGTCACCAAAGTGCACATGTTGATAGAATACTTTCCTAGACAACCCTTTGCCGATTTCGCAGACAAAGTAACTGTGGCGCGAAGACGTCGAGATGTAAACACAGAGGAGCAAATTCTCTCAGACTGTTACAAGTTAATGGGAAACAGCGCGTACGGTAAAACAATTTGCAACAAAGAAAAACACACCACAGTTAAATACTCTAGCGGTCAAAACTTCGAATTATTGACCAATTTGTGGTGATTCAAAAAGGGTACCGAGTTGACCCCAGATCTCTTTGAAGTCGAACTGCAACCGAAAACAGTCAAGAACAACCTCCCTCTTCAAATTGGGTTCATGGTGTACCAGTCAAATGGACACCGACAGTCTTTACATGGCTCTCAGCAGGAAAACGTTGGACAAACTCGTGAAACCCGATCTGAGAGAGTCGTACTTCAGAGAGAAGTGAAACTGGATTCCGACAGCGGTGTGCGATGATTACTTAGACGCTTTCGTGAAAACAAAAACCGAAGGCGTGAAAGAATGGGTCCCCCTTGCTTGTTGTCAGAGTCGTGTTCACAATGTTCACGACAAAAGAACTCCCGGTCTTTTCAAATCCGAGTGGGAGGGTGATGGAATTCTAAGTCTCAACTCCAAGACTTACATTTGCTACGACAAAGACTCAGTAGGTGAAAATTAATAAAAAAAATGGAGTGCAAAGGGTGTCATGAAAAAACAAAACGTTCAAGAACCCAAAGACTTCTTGGATGTTCTTTTAAATCGAAAAACTATCCATACTGTTAACACAAATTTCAAAGTAATAGAAAAGAAAATGCACACTTACACTATAGAGAAAAAGGGTCTGAGTTACTTATATGTGAAGCGTCGCGTACATTCTGACGGTGTAACGACGATTCCATTGAGCCGATGAGATAATACCCTTTTGATTGTTGTATTAACTTGATATACTACATCCACCAGGTTACTACTGCTACTGCTACTACTTTACGTGTTGAAAAAAAAACAGCAACAAAACAATGTGTAGTTGCGATCCCATTTTCACTTGGGAATTAATAGATGCATCAGATGTGTTGTTCTTTAAGGCGCCGTTGTTAAACCAAGGTGTTCATAAAATGTTCGTTTCTAATCGTGTATTCAATTCATTGAGTGTGTGTTTCAAAGATGTATTTCAAAAAGTGGCTAGTACCGCCAGAGACAGAGCTATAGCGATATATCAATTTCATGTCGAAAACACATGTGCTTTCTTGAAAAGACGGTATACGTTAGAGTCGGTCGACGCGTTGTTTTCAGTTCTAGAAGAGAACCCAGACTTCTTTAGAAAGTTGTGTCATTGCTCAAAGGAAACATTCGACTCCTTTTGTCAAGAGTGTGTCGACCAAATGTTGTGTAGTAAAGCACCTTTATACCCCGGTGTAGAAGCTGCTCGACTGAGAAGTATCATGTCCAGACAAACTGAATGGAGTACTTGGTATAGTTCTTCGCTGGATTCCACTTGTGATGTCGATGAGATGTGGATGGGAAATATGGCTTACAACTATCCCTCATTTTAAAAGGACACTTGCTCCAAAGTTGTACACCAAGATTACACCATGTACAGTCTGAATTATGAGAAACAAAAGTTGAATGTACACTTCTCAATGTGTAAGTTTTGTCGTGTTCCTCTCCGATATTCAACTATGTTATGTAGAGAGTGTCAACTTGAATTCCCCGACTTGTCATTATAATTGAATGAAATGAAAAATATGAAAATAACAAATAAAGTGAAATGTGTACATAAAAATATGACATTTATAAGAAATAAAAAAAAGTGATAATGTGTACCTTACCTTATTATGTAAGTTTTTTTGTTGTTTTTTTCCCAATAGACCCGCCCCTGTTTCAAGGGGCGGGTCTTTTGGTTAATTTGTTTTTTTAAACCCCAAAAAATACCCCAAAGGGCCCCCCTCCCCACCCAAAGGGCCCCCCAATATTTTCTCCCATTTTTTTTTTTTTTGGCAAGCTTTCAGCTTGCCTTTTTTTTTTTTTTTTATCTTTCCTGCCAAAAGGGAGCCCTCTCATTGACTGCAGGTCGAGTGAGTAATATCCTGTAGTTAGTTATAGTCCCATTCTGATACATACTATACTATACTGTGTCAAAAGTATATACTGCCTGTAGTTTATTTTATGCTCGGAGTGTGCTAGAAAGATGCGCTCGTGTCATGCCATGTTCAGTTTTGATGTCACAGGTCAGATAAATGAGTGGCATGAATGCAAGGTGACTGACCTGTATTCCTTATTTGTAATAACATAGAGGCCATTTTGGTCTTAGGCCGGGGGCTGATAGGGCCCACCATGCACCCCCCCCCCACATCCCAACGTGACGGGTATTTCTTCGATCTTTAGGGTTCCCTGAACCAGATTCAAGATGTTAACATTGATTATCTTGGGATGTACTACCGGTTTTGGCTCATTATCCATGTGCGGGTTCTGACCACTTTTGGGTCAATTTTGGTACCATGTTATTCAAGGGGTATGCTCAATCCCCAAGCTCTAAGACTACCTTACCTTGTCTGGATCCTGAAGCTGTTGGTCTTGTTGGAAAGAAGACATAATAAGCTTTTTATTAAGCCCTAATACATGTTTTTAAGTTCAGATTTCAGAAACATACTCCCCTGATGTACAGGGGAGTATGTTGCTAAAAGGAAATCATGCTGATATGAGCATTCTAGCATATTTTCAGGCTTGGTTGCTATGCAAAGCTGCTGTTGCTAGGCAACCACACCACTTAGCAACAAAACAAATGCAGCACTGTATTCTACTAAGCTGATTTATAAGGGGTAGGACCCACCAGATACTTTCTAGACAGTACATTTATGTAATTCAAAGTGACATCTGAATCTATTGTCGGCCATTTTGAATTTTGGTCATATACAGCCTCGCCATTAAATTTTATGAAGTAGAAACATGCATATTCTCATTCAGCACTCTTTTTAGCATAAGGATCAGGAGAGTTGATGAAGATTTAGCATGGAAAAACATCCATTTACATAAAGAGGGACATTATTGAAATGGAACAGCATCGTATTGGCTCAAGGTAGTGTCTTTGCATCCAAGGCAATAACGTAGGTCATAGTCATCAAGGAATTCTACAAAATGTCCTATATTACTCAGAAAGGTTTGGCCTACATAAATCATATTAGATATTGTGCTTAGATGGGGATAAGGGTAAGTTTTATACATGTATCTGGAGCACATTTAAGATTTTCAGTAAAAAAAAACAACTTTGTAATTTCAATTTTCCGTCTTCCCGACTGTCTGGTACACTCAAATCCTTGAATAACATGGTACCAAAAATTGACCCAAAAGTGGTCGGAACCCGCACATGGATAATGAGCCAAAACCGGTAGTGTATCCCAAGATAATCAATGTTAACATCTTGAATCTTGTTCAGGGGACCCTAAGGATAAAAAAATACCCGTTGCGTTGGGATGTGGGGGGGGGGTGCATGGTGGGCCCTATCAGCCCCCGGCCTATCTCCTTCTGCAGAGTCTAGGTCAGTATCAGCAGTGAGATAGCCCTGGCCCCTTTAAGAGGACTGGGTGGGATCTGATTTCCCATGGGAAAGGAAGGAAATGGACAAATAATGGTGACAGAGTCACATTACCTTGGTAATTCTGACTGTGACTTGTTCATTGCAACCCTTGAAATGCATTGACCCATGATGGATGGAATGGGAGTGATCATGCTCACCAGGGCTATATTCATGCATGATGTCGACCCTTGATATAGCCCCTGAGGGTCAGCATGATGCTCCAATGAACTTCTAGCAAGCACTTCCTTCTGTGCATCATGACGACCAATGAGCATAATGCATTCCTGTATTAGTAGCCCTAAAGGGATATTAATGTATTGGGCAAAAGCAGTATATGGCCAATAAGTCCTATTATACCATTAGCAGATAACCATGTTTGTCTATTGATTGTGATTCTGAACCTAAACTATACTTGTAAGTGTCCACCCCTGTCTATCCAGCTTTGTAGTGCACGGTCTAATGGGTCTGGCCCACGATATTTGACATAGTGATATGGCCATTTTTTTAAAATTGACATGTAACTCACCCATTAGTGACCCGAGGAAAAACATAGGTAGAGGGAATGGCGCACTGTTTTTGGATGGCTGATAGCCAATGATGCATGCAGGAGGGGTTTATGGTAAATCACCCATTATGAGAACTGATATTGAAAAGAAATATGAATTATGATGAACTATGATATGTGATCACATGATAAGCATGTATATGGATATCAAAAGTACTGTTTTTATTGTAGACACTAAAGACTAATGACATGATCTTATGTAAGAGCACATGTAATACAGTAATTCTCCTCATGCATATGGATACTAAAGTGCCCTTATGGGCAATAATAATTATGATGATTGATAAAATGGTATGTAAGTAGTAATGTTTTAGTAAAGTCTGTTTTGCAAGGCCTAGATGGCAATTTAGTGCTTACCAATGTCCCTCTCATCTAATACCTATAAATACCTTTTTATCAGGATGCCTAGAAAGACTTGCTAGACTGGCAGCAGTCCCCAGCCCCCTACCCTTCCTTCCCTTCCTTCCTGGCCAAACCATTGCTCAGAGTTCAAAGTGGTGAATTGGGCATCTCAGGGTTATTCACAATTGTACACAATTGATTATGCCCAATTCTCTTAAATAGAGGTTTCCTTGTATAGATACTGTAGAAAAAATAATGCCCAATTATAAGACCAGTGTAATTGTCTGAGGGGCTACCCTGAGACTCACTCTAAATTAAAGCTGGTTGTCAAGGGCCTCATGGATGTTTTCAAAGTCACGTTCCAAGTCGAAACTCTAAATGTTAAGTGTCAAATCCCCAGTACTTGTAACGAGTAAGAGTTAGTTGCGAAACTATTCAATAAGTTATGATTGAAATTTCCCACAAAACGTCTTTATTTTTTAAATGAAATTTGTTTTCCCCAAAAAGTCATTTTTAGGCCAAATTTGCATCTTTTCTCCTCCCCATATGATTCTTTATCTAAGCAGACATTATCTGATTACAAATCTCTCTAGATTCTCATTTTGGCCACGATGATATTGCCAAGCGTCTTGAATTCTAGTTTCACACACACATCAACATTGAGAGACATCTGGTATCAGACATTCCCAACCAGGGCAGGAAAGGATTCAAAGCAAGGAACATTATATTATAAAGCAATGTTCAATTAAATTTACCCTAGTAACAAAACCCTATTTTCCTTCCAAACATCAGTGGTATGTCATATGCCTTCTTGACACAATTTAATGTACAACAGAGTGTCCCTTTGGATTGATTTTCGATAATGAAATAACAATTTATATATTAGGAATATATATGTAGAAAACAAAGGAAGAATATTATGTTTGGACCGAGACTTGAGAAAGTCTATCTCAAGGCACAAGACCACAACATATCTTCATGTGAGCGGATATCAGGATTTTGAAATGACTGAATGCTTTAACCCTTTCGGGACAATTGATGCATTAATGCATCATGCCCATAGGTCGTCATGATGTACTAATGAAGTGCTGTCGAGACTGTGCACCAGCATCATGCCAACCCTCCAGGAGTGTATCAACCCCATAGGGTCAGCATGATGCATGAATCATTCGTGCATCATGATGATCAATGGGCATGAGGTATTAAGGCATTAGATGCCCTTAATGGTTTAGGAATCAATTTCTTGTGGTTATCATAAAGCTCAGGAGGGAAAGGAGCTATGGTGGGGGGTGTCATGCAAGAGAGGGGCTTGGGGACTGCATCAGTGTACTCATGCATGATACACCACTGCAGCACCGGTGAGTAACTCACCATCACTGCATCAGTGCATCAATGAGTCTTATCTCAAGTTGAATACGAGAGCCCCATAGGCTTAACCAAGAAACTCTGTATCACACCCCACAGTGTGATAACCCTTCCCCGTATCACACTCCCTGGGAAAACATCCAAAACGGTCAAATAACTGATGATAAAATCATTTCTAATGCCAAATAAATCGAATTTTGAACATATCTGACTAAATTAACTTGAGATAAATACAAAGGAGCACTTGAATTAGTCAGCACTGAGGGTTATCACACTCGGCTTCGCCTCGTGTGATAACCCTCAGTGCTGACCAATTCTCGTGCACCTTTGTCTATTCATCATGATGCCCCAATGAAATGCTGGCGCGAGTTCTCGCCAGCACCTCATTCGAGTATCATGCCGACACTCCAGGGTGTGTATCAATCCCCCTGGAGTTGTCATGATGCATGAATGCATTAGCAGCGCTTTAAGGGTTAAAGACACATCCTCGATCCTCTCCACCCCCTCCCACCCAGAGGGTCTCTATATATATAAAAGGTGTCCCACACTCATACCACACATCAGGACACAGCTAGAGTTCTACCAACAATCTGACATCCACAAGCTACAGCTCACACCAGAACACCAGTCTACTATCACTAGTCTACACATCCAGACAACCTGTTCTGAGAATATAGATATCCTCACTTCTGAACATCTTCACCCAGAATGATGATGCTTCATATATTTACCTCACTGATCCTTCTGTCACTGGTCCAAGCCAGGACTGAATACTACCTAGGCCCCCACAGGCACATTGTCATAGAAGAGGATCAGGTGGAACCGCTAGCACAGCATCATAGGTACAGGAGGGCTGCAGCTGCCCAGGAGGAGGATGGAGGGAAGGATGTACTCCTGGGTTTGACTGCAGAGCAGCATGAGAAGTCCCTGCAGTTACACAATGACTTAAGGAGGTTGGCACCGGCCAGCAACATGAAGAAACTGGTAGGTGAAAATTATTATTTGGCCAAAATTTCTAAATTTTAAAAAGGGAGGAGAATTAAAAGTGTTAGCCCCCCCCATTCAGTCTTTGCGAAAACACGTCGGACACCAGCTATAGCCGTCTAAATGGCTCTCGGGCCTACAGAAATTGTCACACTGCCGGACCAAATGTCTGGCTCTCATCCCAAGACCTTGGGCTACATGCCATTTTTAACGGCTTTCAAATCGGACCATTATTAAGGTTTTTACAGTGTAAAACAAAAACCATTAACATATAATTTTTTTTTCTCAGAATTTCATGAATCCTAATGGATTTAATGATAAAGATAGAATGTATAATCTTGCTTTATGCTATTTCTTTAATCCCAGAGAATGTCCTCAGATACTGGAAATGTTTTGGTCTTACAAATGTTGAACCTAGCCCTCAGAATTTTAAATCTTCAGGACTGATTGTCCTGCATGGTGAAAATCTTTTCGCAAAGACTGCCTATTGAAGGGGACATAAGCAACCTTGGTCATTTTTATCGAAAAAGAAAAAAGCCCATGCATTCTTATAGTTTAAAGAGGGTGTGTGAAAATTTCAGTACCTCCAGTATGAGAGGATGGGAAATCTTTTCATCTCTCAGAAATGTCCACACTGATTTGTGATATATTTGAGAAACTAATAGGTAATAAAAGCTTGGACAGATTGGAAAGTGATAACTGTCAATATGCAGAAAATGGTGAGTAGTGTAGACTCACCATCACCTCATTGACGCATCATGCTGACCAATGGGCATGATGCATCAATGCATTAGTGACCTTTATAGTGTTCCAATACCACCAACTATGTAAGTCATTCATTCATCAAATACCCACTATCTACAGAGAGATTCATCACTTGAACACTTGACATGTGGCTACATACTCCCAGACCACATGTGTGTACAATAGTCATAATAAGCTTCACTATCCTGGTCTTATTTGTCTTTCAATTGTCAAGGTCAATATGATTTTACTTGGGGAATGTTGAGGTCTAAATGGCTTAGCCCTTTAAGTGTTTCATAGTGTATCTAGGTTTTATACCCATATATATTGTCATTATTGGCATAAATGCCTCCTTGGCAAATCTATTCAACAAATAGGGATACATTAATGCATCATGCCAACTCTGCAGAGTTGATTGATGCATCAATGGACCAGAGTTGATTGATGCATCAATGGAGCATAGCGGCCTTCATAGAGTTGAGAATACGGTCTGTGGATCTCCTATCTGTGGTGTACTAACCCATAACTATAGTAGTAGACATGTCACAGATATATATATATATATATATATATATATATATATATATATATATATATATATATATATAAGTTAATATGTTCGCTTGGGAATTAATAATAATAAATATTATAAGTTAATATGTCCAATTGGAAATATAATAATAAATATTATAATTATATTATAATAATATCACGAGTGGAATAAGAAGGAGACAGTGGGTTTGGTGAGAATTGACTTAGTCAATATAAATTCTGTACATGCCTTTATTAATAAGACAATAATTTAATAATATAATAATACAGTAATACAATAGTAATACACTAACAATATAATACAATATATACAATAATAAGATTTAAAAGTTAAAATTTCCGGCACCACCCAGCGTGGTGTGTGCCGCTCGAAGGATATACGCCAACTGACGGTTAATTTGGATCCCGCAGCTTTTATAGGTGCTATTTGTTTTCCATGACGTCATACATACCAATGCGCGCCCTGGAGGAGAAAGTAGTACCACCCGCTGCACATATTCATTATATATATATACACGGGTGTATATAGTCCCATAAGTTAATATGTTCGCTTGGGAATTAATAATAATAAATATTATAAGTTAATATGTCCGATTGGGAATATAATAATAAATATTATAATTATATTATAATAATATCACGAGTGGAATAAGAAGGAGACAGTGGGTTTGGTGAGAATTGACTTAGTCAATATCAATTCTGTACATGCCAAAAACCGCCAAACACAATGGATACACCATTCCACACTATAACATCACATCTAGAGCTAGTAAGTCCTGCTTTGAATCATGTAAATAATTATATACCACATTAGATTTCCAATTTGCTCTCTTTTTAATATCATCGACGTTTAAACCAGAGTTTTTTAGAAGTGTTGCTCCACCATGTCGGAGTGAATGAGTTGAAACTCTGTGGGGAATATCACATTTAATAGAAATAGCCTTCAACCTGGTATTAACAAAGTTGTAAGTCAGAGGTTTGTTACATATAGTGAACAAAAATCTACTTTTAGATTCCTTACAAATTTCCAAGTACCTAGCTGGACAAAGACCAGAATAATCATTTCTCTTCAAAAATACCACGTAAGGTTTCCTACCATGTTGGTCAGTTTTAGAAGATTTAACATCAATGTGAATGCAGTCAACAGATAAAGAAATATCCTTAGATCTCAAGTTATGAGGGGAATCGACTACATGACCCACCCTGAACACACCTCGGTAACACAACAAGATAGCTGACCAGAAGACTACATCCTCATACACAGACAAATCCAGATTAGATTTGATATTTAACATATCACTGGGAGTTAAAGGATATGTTTTAATAGATGAACATTTATAATTACGTTCAATACCATCCAAAGTCTTTTTTACAATAAAATTACTACTATAATCAGAATAACCTTTTAATTTCTGATAATACCACACTGCAGACAAATAGTTCCTAACAGATATAGGTTTCATTTTATCTGATAAATATACACTATACAACGAGGCCTGAGAAGGAGAACACGGTAGGGGACAGAAATTAAATTTTTTACAAAATTTCTTGTACCTGCCAAACTGCTGTTTGCGAACCTTACGTGTGGACTCAGCCACGCCCCTGTACAAAAACCTTCTCCTTCTCCGCTCTAGCTCCCTCAGATCTGGAAGCATAGCAACACATGTTATAACTAGTTAAAACATTTTTACATTTCAGAGGAACACCCTTGTAATTCAGTCTAGACAAATGGTCAGCTAGAACATTTTCCTCAGATTTAATATATGTTGAAAATATTTCAATATTATGTATAAAACATAGCCAAAAAATTTCTCTCAACCAGGACATACACAACTTATTCTTGGATCTACCTGTATTTAACATGGCCAAGACCTGCATGTTGTCCGTAATACAATGAACCCTAGTGTTGGAAAACTTCTTCACCCAGCGTTTAAGACCTACCATTACCGGGTAGAGTTCATACACATTTATGTTCCTGTGGTGGATTTTGAGGCTATCAAGTTTAGGGGCCTGAACGAAATGACCCAAACAGTCTAACATAGGATTAGAGTCGTCCCAAGTACCATAAAAATAGTCCTTATCAAACCAGGCCCCAAAGCCCTGTATAGAGGAATCGGAATACATAGGAGTACATTCATTATCATTTAAAATGATATTTTTACAATTAAAAATCCTACAAAAATCCCTCCACCACAACAGGTCATTCTGGGTTTCCTCATTAAGTTTAATCACACCCTTATTCCTGGCTTTTGCACAAAGATCGAACAATCTCCTGCTGAAGGTTCTACCACCACGTACCACTTGGGAACAAAAGGACATCAAACCACCAATTTTTTGTAAGGTCTTTTTAGATACAAATTTCTTACCCAAGCAATCGTCTATTGCTAGGCTCAGTTTATCTAGCTTCCTCTATGGTAGCGACAACTCCATACACCTAGAATCAATGGTTATACCCAGAAAGATACACACCTGGCTGGGCTCCGTCACCTTCTCTTTCGACACAACGAACCCTAAATATTCCATACACTCAATGAGGATGTTCCTCTTACGTAAACATTCCTCTTCAGTCTGAGCTATGATAATAAAATCATCCAGGTAGTTTACTATCCTATCTACACCATAAAATTTTGCAATAATAGTCAAAAAATCAGATATTCTACTAAATATATATGGAGCACACTTTAGACCAAATGTCAAATGGTTACTCTCAAAAAACTCGTCTCCATTACCAAAATTCCACCTGAAACCTTGATAGCCCACATGTGGGCCATAAACATTAATACTTCTATAAGCAGATTTTAAATCTACTACACACATAAAGTCATCTCTATCAAGTTGGCAGGTAACAGTGTTAATAGAGTTATAAGAGAAGCTTTTGGACGTTGTGCTCATAAAATTATTAATAGAAATATCCGCTGGCATGCTACAATCAGTGATAGGTCTTAACTTACCATTCGATTTCTCTACACCGCCTAAGGAATGAACGCATTTTGGCTTGACCATTGACTTTGTAACCAAGCCCTGGACTAGCTCCTCCTCAATAATATTACACATCTCGTTATAAAAACTATCTTCTAAAATAGACTTATAATTTTTACAATCATATGTTGTATCACACCCTGGGTCCACTATTTTGAACCCCTCAGTAAAACCACACCATAGAAAATCAGATTCAATCTGGTTGATATTAATAAGGTCTGACTGCCTAAGAAAACTAGCTAGTCGACACGGGAGTATCTGAGCCCTCCTACCATAAATGAAGTGCTCACACATACATACCCCATTTACACAACTGTCATAGACCCTGATGCTGGGTCTATTTAAACATTCCACCATAAAAAGTGGTTCAATCTCGCCCTGTACCGGGCAACTATGAGAAATAAATAAATTCTTTGATAAATCACAAGAATTATAAATATTTACATTATCATTATTAACATTATCACCCGGAATGATAGAAACGGGAGGCTTAGGAGGGTCTACCGTACATACTGAATTAAAATTAGGCATCAAATTTTCAGATTTTAAAGTAGGACCCTGCCTAAGGGCCACACACTAATCCTTTTTGTTCTTTTGGCATTTATCCTTGCCATGGCTAGGGGAACCACATACATCACAAACGTGACGGTATTTACAGGGGTCCTCCCTACAACCCTCAGCTCTATTAAAAGCAAAACAAGTACGAGCTGACCTAGATTTGAAAGACTTGGGCTTTGCCACCTGTCCTTTCTGGGCCTGAACGGTCCCGTCGTAAGATAAATTATCTAAGGATATCAGAGTTTTCTACTCTCTCGAATGCTTTCAACCCGTTCTTGTTTGCCCTATCCTTTACAGACTTATCATACTTAGATAAAGCTGACACCGTATAGATTCTTGTACTCGATTTTTCGATTAACATTTCAAGATGGCCAAGCAAATGGAAAATATCCTCGCCTTCCTCATACTTGTCTTTCGCAAGACGTACATTTACCAGCATTAACCGTTCAATACAATCAATTTTGGAATTTTTCTCTAGATAATTCTTCTGATCAAATTCACCCCGATGTTTTTTCCGTGTAGAATGGGTAGTATCAGTAGAGGAACTTCTTGAAAAAGATGAATCTTTATCCGAATCCGACGAAGGTGAACGGTCCCGTTGCCATCTTGGATTCCTGTTGTCATGGCTTCCCCGGTCACTAGGCGAGCGCTGCCTACGTCTCCCCCGTTGCTTGGTTACAGCGCCTTTGGAATCCTGCGTCAAAATACCACCACGTGAGTCCGCTCGACATGCCCCTTCTACCGGATTGTTCTGTTTAGCCGCCATGGTCTCAAGAAGATCTTTGATATCAGCAAGCTGGTCCTCCATTACCGTAGTCCTTTCCTCCAGATTGATGAACGTCTGGTCAGCAGCTAAGCCCAAATTAACTCCTGAAGCTTTTGGAATAGGTGACACCGGGTCAACCATATTTGGATCAGAGCTGCTCGAAATCCTAGAGTTGGCCTTACTCCTCGTATTCTTTGTAGTTTTCTTAGTACCAGGCTTGGCTTTAGCCCTACCCGTCGATTTCCTACCCATATTGCAGGGTATTATACCGTAGCATACGAAAAAACAAAGAATAAAAGTTAAAATTTCCGGCACCACCGAGCGTGGTGTGTGCCGCTCGAAGGATATACGCCAACTGACGGTTAATTTGGATCCCGCAGCTTTTATAGGCGCTATTTGTTTTCCATGACGTCATACATACCAATGCGCGCCCTGGAGGAGAAAGTAGTACCACCCGCTGCACATATTCATTATATATATATACATGGGTGTATATAGTCCCATATATGGGACTATATACTCCCAGGTATATATATATATATAATTAATGAGTGATACGCTGGTACTACTTTGTCTGGGCGCATGAGTTTTTATGACGTCACGCATAACATTTTCCTCCAGTATATAAGCTCCAGCGGTTGAACCAACCGTCAATTGGCTTCATATGCTCGGACAGCATACACCACGCTGGGTGGTGCTGGAAATTTTAAACTTTACTGTGATATTGTATTTATCTGTATATTACTGTTGTATTATATTATATTTATTCTATATATTGCTTGTTATTATTATATTGTAAATTATTGTCTTATTTAATAAAGGCATGTATAGGATTGGTATTGACAAAATCAATTCTCACCAAACCCAATGTCTTCTTTATTATTCCATATTTATTGTTATAATATTCTATTTAATATAACGATATATTTATTATTATTACCGGTACTTCGGATCAACACATTAACTTATATATATATATATGGAACTATATACACTCGTGTATATTTATATAATTAGCCGCAGCGCGTATTGGTATCTATGATGTCATCGAGTGACGTCATGGTAAATAATCCTCCAGTATATAAGGGGGAGTTTCAAAATAACCGTCAATTGGCTCATCTCACCTGTACAGGTAACACCACGCTGGGTGTTTCCTTGATTTTAAAATGTTTTACTTTGTTCGTACTATTGTTATTACTATTGTTATTACTTATACTATTGTTATTATATTATGCATTTTACTGACTATGCTTATTGTCAACTAATTATTATGGTTCTCCTATTAATAAAGGCATGTATGGTGCTTATAGCCCCAAGGTCAGTAACCCACCAAACTCATGTGTTCTGTGATAGATCATTTATTACATGTATATTATATTAATACCCCTTTTATTACCGGTACATCCTGGTATCTATTATTATCTCATCCATATATTACCGGTATATTTATTCCCTGGTAGCGAGATAAGATGGGTAGAAAATCAACTAGAGGTGTTAAATCGGCTACTGTTTCTAAGAAATCGGCCAAATCGGTTAGGTTAGGAATACAGTTGGATTTTCGAGCGACTTGGATTCATCTTGTGTAGGTCAGGTGCCTTCATTACCTGACCATGCTACTGGGTTAAAAGATGATCCTCTCATTGACCAGATGGACAGGATTCACTCGCTGGAGGGCGAATTACAGGAAATCAAGGGTCTACTGCAAGAAGTAATTGGTACCAGAGAGGACCGGAGAGACGAGATGTTGGATTCGACTAAAGGGGCGGGGAATGCACGTGCTGATATTTACAAGCAGGCAATGACGTCATGTCGGCAAGGATGCAGCCGTGTTTCCAAGGAGAGACGACAGCGCTCACCGAGCATCCATAGCAACAGCTCGAGATGGGAGGAAGTGACTCGCCGAGGTTGTCGTCGGAGATCTAAATCGTCATTTTCTGCTCGTCACGGGGCACGTAACTCCTCAAGAGGGTCGTCAATGGATTCTACTTCATCTAGGCTCCATGCTGGTACCAAAATCAGTGAGTTTGACCACGAAAACTATGTTAAAAAGCGGGATAAGATCAATACAGTTGAGAAATTGGTACTAGTCAACCTAAATTTTGTATTGGATTCCTACAAGGACAGTGACGACGTGGAGGGTATGTTAAAACACCTGCAGGTTCTAGTAGAAAAATCAGGGGCTAAAATGTATACAGTGGCTGCATTGGTGGCTTATGACAAATCTGTGAGAGCTAGAGCTAACAAAGATGGTATCGAAGCCTTTGGAGTTATTGATAATTCTGATATTCTTAGAAATCTCTCATACGATGGTACAATCCAAGCTCAAAAGGCATACGCCACTAAAACTAAAAATGGGACCAAGCCAAAAATTTCAAACAACTCTTGCTATGCTTTCAATAGAGCAGAGGGGTGTTTGAGAGACCCTTGTAAGTATAGGCATATCTGCAGCAGATGTAATGCGACTAGACATGGTAAGACTAATTGCCAAAAATCCAGAAATGATTAGGAATTTGTAGGTGGTCGATGTCCTATAGCTGGCAGTTATGTTTGTTTGGTGCCGATCCAGTTATGGTAGATGTGGTAGATGTCAACTTACTTCCACAAGCTCCAGTACAGGAGGTGGAAAATGCGGGCAAGGTAGATGAACTTATTCATTCTCCTGAGCCCGAATCAAATCAGGAAAGCCCTGTTAATATAGTCAGTCAGGGTGTATTCCGAGAAATTAAATTTCTAGGGAATATAGAGGAGGTTAATGATTGTATTAATCCAAGTGATATGGTTGTTACTTGTAATGACCCAGTACAGGGTGAACTTGAACCACTATTTACTGTGGATGTCAAAGGTTTACCTAGCATCAGGGTGTATGACAATTGTATAAAAGGTGTATGTATGTGTGTTCATTATATTGGTGAGGAGAGAGCTCAAATTTTACCATGTAGGGTGGCTGCTCTCCTTCAACAAGGAGGTCTCATTGATATTAGTGGTACTGAGGCTGAGTTTCTGTGGCACGGTTTCGTTCAAGGCTTCAAGATTGTAGATTCAGATTGTAAAACTACTTACGACTGTAGGAATTATAAGTCTATTCTTGAAGGAAAATTCTACAATGAATTTTGTGGTATATTGTTAGACGAGTTAGAGGTGGGTCTAGTCTCAAAGACTGATAGTAAACCTCAGTGTATCCATTCTCTTGGTGGAGTAGAAAAATCTAATGGCAAATTAAGACCCATAACTAATTGTAGTATGCCGGAAAAAATCTTTATCAATAGTTTTATGGATACTACTAGCTCAACTTTTTCCTATAATAATATTAGCACAGTGACTGCTAAATTGGATAGGAATGATTATATGAGTGTGGTTGACCTAAAGTCAGCTTACAGGTCTATAAATATGTATGGTACCCACACAACTATGCAGGGTTTCAGATGGGAATTTGGGCATGGTGATGAGTACTATGTTAGCAATAGATTAACCTTTGGTCTGAAATGTGCCCCATATATATTTAACAGAATTTCTGACTTCATTGTAGAGGTAGCAAAGGTCTATGGTGTAAAAAAGATTGTTAACTATTTAGACGATTTTATAGTTATTGTGGACTCGTATGAGGAGTGTCTCAGTCAGAGAAATTTGTTGATAGAGTGTATGGAATACATGGGTTTTATAACCCCTAAGGAAAAAGTAACCGAACCAGCACAGAAGTGCAAGTTTCTAGGTATTTTGGTTAATTCTATTGAGCTGGAATTATCTCTACCTAGTGATAAAGTAAAAAAAATGAAAGGAATCTTATTAGACAATGTTAATAAGAAATACATCTCAAAAAAGAATCTTGAGATAATTGATGGTCTTATGTCCTTTTTGCTCTCAGGAAGTAAAAGGTGGTAGAACTTTTAGTAGAAGGATTTTTGACTTGTGTGCTCGCGCTAGACCAAGGGGTTATATCAGAGTCTCTGAATGCACCAGGCATGATATGTATTGGTGGTTGCATTTTTGTGATACTTTTAACTGTTAAAGTTTAATCCTTAATGACTTGGTTAATACCCCTATGTGTTCAGATTCTTCTATTAAAGGCTTTGGAGCCTGGATGGGTGGTGATTTTCTGTACGGAGACTGGACATCGTTTGATAAATTTAATCTTGGTGTAGACCACTTTACTGTCCCTCCAATACTTGATAATCTGAGTAATCACCATAGAAATATCAATGTTTATGAGTTGTACCCTGTTATGATGGGTTTAAAGCGTTGGATTTCCAGTTATAAAAATAGAAGGATCCATTGTATAACAGATAATTTGCAAGTTATGGCCATGATTAACACGGGTAGGTCAAAAAACAAACTTTGCATGGAATGGTTGAGAGAATTTTTTTGGTTGTGCTTCATCAACAATGTTGAAATCTATGCTACTTATATTAAGTCAGAGGATAATATCCTGGCTGACCAATTGTCGAGACTCACTTATAAGGGTATGCCTAGTAAATGTATTTCCACTCTCCAGGATATGTGCTGTTTTGATTCCAGAGTGGAAGAGGTTGCAAAAAAGAAAAAGGTATCTTTTGGACCATGGTGTATCAGAGAATACTAGGAGAACGAGGAAGCAACAACTTAAAAGATACAAAAAATTTTGTAAAAAATTTAATTTACAATCTTTTCCTTGTTCTCCATCTCAAGGTTCAATATATGCAGTAAATCTGTCCGAGTATAAGAAGCCTTCATCTGTAAAAAATTACATGTCTGCACTTTGGTATCAACAGAAATTATATGGTTTTATTGATCACAGTGGAAACTTCTTATTGAAGAAGACTTTGGATGGTATCGATAGACTTGTTACTAATCCTGCAAAGGTAGTTCATCGTTTGACTCCGCATGAAATGTTAAAATTAAGGTCGATTCTAGACCTGTCTAGCAGAGCGGATATGAAATTTTGGTTGGCTATATTGACATGTTTTAGAGGTGTGCTCAGGATAGGCCATGTGGTTAGATCCCCTCACTCGTTGAGGGTAGGTGATATCAAATTTGAAAATGAATATGTTAGCATACATGTTAAATCTTCTAAAACTGATCAACTTGGTAGAAGCTCCTTTTATATATTTCTGGTTAGAAATAAAAACTCGTTACTGTGCCTATATAAGGGCTTACAGCATTTGTGTAGGGGTAGATGTAAAAATGATCTCTTGTTTAAGTCTAGTGGTAATGGTATGCAATATCAGTATGTCAACTCTAAGCTAAAACATCTAGCTTTACAGTCTAATGTAAAAGGTTGTGTCTCTACCCTCTCACTCAGGCACGGTGGTGCCACTTTATTAAAGGATGCTGGCCTCAGTATAGAGGATATTAAGAAAAAAGTTAATTGGAAATCCAGTGCTGTGTATGGCTATATTCATAATTACAAAGATGAATTATTACATCTGGACAGGTTGTGCCAATCTCATTTGCAATGCTGATTGGTATGTGTTTTCACATGTGTTTGGCATGTTTTTGTGTGTTTTTGGCATGTATGGTGCTGATAGCCCCAAGGTCAGTAACCCCCCAAACTCAGTTATTAGATCATTTATTACTAGGTAATTATATTATTCATCATACATTCACATATATGTTTATTCACTCGTATATTACTGGTATATATATTCTTCCCTGGCAGCAAGATAACTTATATATATATATATATATATATATGTGTGTGTGTGTGTGTGTGTGTGTGTGTGTGTGTGTGTGTGTGTGTCAAATGTCCCACTTTATGTACTTTGTATATAGACAGTTGTACGGTATATATGTCAAACCAAGTGGTATAATTTACTTTGATGGGATAAGAGTAATAGAAATGGAATGTTACTATACATGTGTAGAATGATACTATATTATAGGCCTACTATGGAATATTTCTGTTTCCAACATTCCCCTTTATCAAATACTGAAACAAACTTGCAAAAAAACCCACAAAAGAACAACACCCCCAAAAAAACAACAATCTGTAATATTTACAAGATTCTCATATTTTCATGGCTATATCCTTTGTTGACTAAATATTTAAGTGTAATGGACATTGTTGATATGAAAAGGGGAAGAATTTAACATTTAGTATTTTAGTGTTGGCCCAGTCACGCATTTGTCACCAGAAAATCGGTATTTTGACAATAGCAACAATACAAGGTGTGGTTTTATCTAGAGGTGATGGAACAAATGTTTAGTATGCATGCAACTCATTGCTATGGTTAAAATTTAACCCTTTAAACGCTGTCAATTTTACGCCATGGATGCATTCATGGATCATGATAAAGAAAAAATGTCATACATCAGCTTGACAAAATCTCATTTGTAACATTTGGGAACACACACAAAAACGTTTTGGAGAGGTTTTTAAAATTAATTCTCACTTGCATTTTCAATATGATATTGCAAACCTAATAAAAACGTTAGGAATGATTGATTCAGAAAGTGTTTTTGAATGCACATCCTGATGCATTTTTCTTTTAAGTTAAAAGATAAACCTCAGCAAAAACCTATAGACGCAACAACACAATTTCTGACATTTAAAAAAAGAGTGGAGACCCTCCCCATGGTAATATCCAAGTACAAATTGCACTTTTAAATCCTTCGCCCAGAGGAATTGTAAAAGGTATCACACTTTTTGTATTTTCATGTAAGGGAAAACGCATACTCCTTTTTCCACGCCAACATGCAGGGTACAAAGGCTCTAAGATCTAGCAAACATAGCGCAATATTTAGAACCACAAAGATTGTTTAACCCCTTGAGGGCCACTCAGTGCTTAAATACCATACGCCCTTTGGATGTTGATTTGATTTTGATTTATTTGATTTTAAAGTAACATAATAGTGAATATATTGCTAGTCTTGATCTTATATGTTGGCTGTACGTACAGGAACGTATTTCAATATACACGTGTGTATATGACAATCTGTAAATTCACTATCGATTTGCCAACCCAATGGAGTGGCGTGCTGTCGTCAGGGATTCTTCTCTAAGGGAGTTGTCACTTTTTTTAACCGGTGAGGGGAGCTTGAAAGGATTTGGTGTTGGTGGGGTTGGAGTGGCAAAAAACTGTCATACCCCTATTAGGGGGAGGGTGTCGGTATGCACATGCGAAAATGACCACTCCCTAGGATTGGTCGCTGTCGAGGCGTTCGGTGTACAGTTTTCTGACTAGATCCAGTGCATTATGGGTAGGGGTGACCTCGAACGCTAACTACACCACCTTAGCTTGTTCCCTCCACCCCCTTCCACCCCAGCCATGTCTGGGTAGGTACCAGTCCCTAACTATGCTTGGGAGGGTAGTAAGTTGACTTGGGGATCAACATTGACCCACTTGGGGAGGACCAATAGAGGGTGGCCTTACAAACCAGCATTGATCCCTCGGCCGTACTCCGAACGCACCGTGTGTGATCAAAATATAGGATTTCGTAGACTAGTTCGGGAGCATTCATTATTTATGGCAGGGGGGGACGAAAAAAAAAAAATCCCCCCTTTGTAATGGTTTGAAAACTACTGACCCCCCCTTTTTTTGGAGTGGTTCGAAAAAAAAACTGACCTCCCCACCTTAGGAATGGGTTGGAAAAAAATGATCCCCCCCTCAGAATAGATTGAAAGAAAATGACTCCCATCATCAAAATATAGGATTTCGTAGAGTAGTTAGGGAGCGTTCGTTATTTATGGGAGGGAGGGGCGACAATCTGGCAGAATGAATACGTAAAAAAAACTGCCACCCCGTTCAGAATGGGTTGAAAAAAACTGACCCCCCCTTTTGGAGTGGGTTGAAAAAACTGATCCCCCCCTTAGGAATGGGTTGGAAAAAAACTGACCCCCCCTCAGAATATGTTCAACAAAGTCTATATTACCTCATCTACATCAGACCATTCATTATACTGTATAATAGGTGATATAAGTGTAGGGGACCGGAAATCCCTCTACCCGGTAGACCGACTCCCAGGAGCCAGTTGCCTGGTCTTCACTGCTCCCCTAGTGTGTGTCATACAGATCCAGGTGTAGGTGGAAGGTAGAGAACGTCAGGCCAGGGGAAGTAGCTCAGGGGTAGAGCTTCCACTTCGAAGTTGGAGGGTCCTGGGTTCGAGTCCCGGTTTCTCCAAAGATGTTTTCAGCTGACTTCTACACGATGGAGGTAGTGTAGGGGCTCGTGGAGCGTTATATATAGTGTTACCCACTGGGCACATCAACATTGATTCAGCATGGAAACAATGTTTGCATATCAACCGTTGATTCAGGGTTGAAATATGGTTGAATTTGAAAGTTGACACAACATAACCAAAATCAACTGTTATTCAACATCTAACCAACAATGCTGATTCAACGTTTGTATTTCTATGTTGACTCAACATTGTTTCAACATTGTGTCAATGTTGAAGCAACATTGATAGTTGTTAGAGGATTCTTTGTTGACATGTCAACATTGAATCAACATTGAATCAACATTGAAATCAATATTGTTGATTCAACATTGATAATCAATGTTGAATCAATATTGAATTGAGAACAATATTTCAACATTGATAAGTCAACAGTTGATTGGACTTTGAAATGGTGATGGTTGACAACATTGAAATGGAATCATTGAAAAAATGTTGAAGACAGGTTGATCAACACCATCAAAACAATATCAACCAGTTGTCAACATTGATGCAACGTTCTGTGCCCACTGGGTATAGCTCCCTATTCGAGAGGGCAGGTCGATCGGTGCAGTTGCCACCGGTAGGATCAGAGGTCGCTTCGATGTCTGGCTACTATGGGGTGGTGGCAGCACTAGTCTTCGCTGCTCCAGTCCCTACCTGGGACCGCATAGGGAGCTCAGTTGGTTTCTGGCTGTGGCCAGGGCAACACCTGGAGAGCACTGAGCTATACTCATAGCACCACTTCGAACATATGTAACTCCGAAATAAACATGTGCCGGTTGCACTAACCTGAGCTAACTTGTCTGGTTTTACTTGATAATGATATATCTCGAAATAAACCGAAGTTATATAAGAATTCGAACCATTACATAAGCAACTTTTGAACCATTCCAGTTTATATGTGTCATGATGGGATGGTAGTTGGCCAGCTTTCATTTAATCTTTTGAGCAATTGAATTGTGAATACACTGCTGTTGATTGATTTACCCCTTGTTACAATATCAATTTGAGGGCTCCTCCCTTAAAGGGGAGCTAGCATGGGCTACTACTGATGCAGCTAAAATAGGTATGGCCTAGCCAACTATACCATGTGACCTGCTCCTGATCAATGGATGAATTGTTCTGATTGAGGCACTTGCTTCTGGTTTATTTTTCAAAATTTGTGTATACAGAAACAAAATTTTGTAGCTTGTCTTTCTCTTTAGATTTCATTGTAATCTTGTCAGGGTTGATTTCATCAAGAGGTGAAAATAAGGGTTAAAACTGAAAATTTTGATTGCGAGCTGGGTGATTTTAGCATGTAACATTTTTTACTGATAGGAACTTTGTTGGTGCAGTGCTCATTCTAGTGACTGGGGTGGCATCACAAAGTCCTGTCTGTGGCATACCAATCCCAGCCCCCCTACTTTTAAAAGAAAGTATTATAATGCAGTGAAGCAGTCCGGTTTTTACAATAAAGCATCAGGTGTCAGTGCAGTCAAACACATGTTACAAGGAATCTCTGTAAAAAGTCCTCATCCTAGGGTTGCCTTAGGAACCATTGTTAATCAGGTTCAAGCATTAAGATGGTCGTCTCATGGAATTATTTCTGATTACATAATCAAATCCATCAATTCAGTATACAGCAGCAGATGTGACAATGATGACATCTTTTGAGACAATTAGCAGGGTCAGCAAAAGAACATGGAACACTGTGTCAAACATTGGGCCAAATATTTGAATCTCAAGTGCTGAACAGTAGTACCCCCTAGGGAAAACTGTATACCATAGTGGTACTGGCTGTCCGGGTCCATGTTTTAACACTCAAAAGAGTAAGACTCTCAATCATATAACATAATCAAATGAATATGAATTAGAGGTAGCTGGTAACAAAATGTTGGGCAGAATTATAGCTAGAATTATAACTGAAAATTAAATAGTTAAAATATGTGACATGTCATGAAAAAAAATTGCGCTTTGTCCTAAAATTTACATCACATTGGCAAATACTCTCCAAAAAGAAATTACCCCACCCCTCAGGAATGGGTTGAAAAAAATGCCCCTCCTTCTAAGAATAGGCTGCAAAAATGCCCCCCCTCTAAGAATAGGTTGAAAAAATATAACCCCCGTCTCTGAATACCTCCAAAAAATGACCCCCCCTTCATTTAGTCATCCCCCCTTGCCATAAATAATGAACGCTCGCTTATATATAGCGTTGCAGGCGCTAATGTTGGTCAATCTTATCAGCATATAATGAGGTTCTCGGTGGCCTAAAGACAAAAGCTTCAATTTGATAGAATGTGCTGATTTTAAGAAAGTGTGAATTGTCACAGTTTTATCAAAATGGTCAACATGTTTTTAACTCTGAACATAGGAAACATTGACACATGTCAATATTAGGTCTGGTAACAGGTAAGCTTCCCAGGGCAAGATTATTAAACCTACCTTCATGACATGTAGCTAAGTGTACTATTGGTTTTAGATTCGTAAGAATAACCGATTTTAGAAAAAAAAAGAGGTGCAAAAATTATGTGTTAACATTCAGTTTAGCTGAATGTTGCCTGTAATGTTTACTTAGAACGATGCCATCACGTCATATCAAGGGATTTACAAGGTTATACTTGATTATCATCCATAAAAAGAAGTAAATTGAATTGAAGAGCACTGATGTCATATTTGCTAGGAGTGGTCCCAGGTGAATGAATTGTAGATATTGTATCGGGCTATAAGTGTAGAGAGTGTCGTGAGTAGGGAAGCAAACTGGGATCTAAGCAAACATTACCCTCTGAGAACTTTCCCACGCTCCCTATGTATGTATGCATGACTCTCTGACTAAGAATTTCTGCTCTCATTCCAAAATCATAGAAGGTCTTTATTTCTGCCTTCTTTCTCTTTTAATATCCATCTACTCATGCACTTTTCTCTTTGTGAAGATGGCTCTTAAAATTGTCATTTTATGAAAGAGATCTGAACTACATTATAGATGCCTTCCTTTCTAGATTTTTCTTTATGTATTATAACTCCTTCCCCCTACCCCGCTCTTTCTTTACCTGTAAAATGGGAAATATCCTTAAACAAAAAAATAAATAATTAATATATCAAATTGTCATTGACTATCAGTACTTGCTCCCCAGTTTTACGAATTGATCACTGAATTCTGACCCCATATCTGCCTACCGTCATTTTAAACAATACTAATTCATTTCTCCAAAGTCGGTCAAAAATGGTTATTTAAACATAGCCTTTAACTATATTTGGTTGGAATAGCATTATAAGCCATACTATGGAAGGTCGGTGCGACATGCCATTTGCCATTTGCTACTTATGTCTTGCCATTTGCCAATTGTTAATGTCTTTAACCGTTTGCCATTTGCCAATTGCCACTTATGAATGTCATTTGCCATTTGTCAATTGCCACTGACGTCTTGCCATTTGCCAATTGTTATTCTCATTTGCCATTTGCCAATTGCCATTTACATCTTGCCATTGGCCAATTGTTAATAACTGAATGTCATTTGCCATTTGCCAATTGCAACTTACTTCTTGCCACTTCCAATTGTTATTCTCATTTGCCATTTGCCCGTTGCCACTTACGTCTTGCCATTTGCCGATTGTTATTCTCATTTGCCATTTGCCAATTGCCACATGTAGCTTGCCAATTGCCATTTGCCAATTACCATTCATCAATTGTGGGTTTGCCAATTGCCAGATATGGCTGTACATGAGTTCCTTTTGTACCATTTCAAAGTGTTCAGCTATCATTTCAAGTCTATATCAAAATTAAGTGGCAAACGGCAAATGGGTCACCCATTGAGACAAGCAATCATCAAAATCTCAGGGGCAAACCGCAATTGGCATGACATAGTAATTGGTAAATGGCAATTGGCAAATGGCAACTAGGCACCATTAGTATGGAAGGCCGGTGCGACATGCCATTTGCCTTTTGTTATTTGTCATTTGCCAATTGCTACTTATGTCTTGCCATTTGCCAATTGTTAATATCATTTGCCATTTGCCACTTACATCTTAATTATAAATAATTGTTAATAATTGTTACAAAATATTAATAATTGTAAATAATTATTAGTAATTGTTAAAAAATATTAATAATTGTAAAGAATTGTTAATAATTGTTAACTTGATGTCATTTGCCACTTGCCAATTGTTAAAGGGCGACTAGCACACTAATGCACACCTGCATTAAAAAATCACATGACCACCCCTCGACCAATCAGACTGGTTTCCGCGAATCTATCAACGATCTTTGGCCAGGTACCCATATTGTTGAAAGTCCATGCCAGCCCCCCTTTAATTGTGTCTTAGTCAGGAGTAAACCGGAATGGTCATTACGGTCATTACGCAAGCTACAAGTGACAATTGGCAATTGGCAAATGGCTAATGATATTAACAATTGGCAAATGGCAAGATGTAAGTGGCAATTGGCAAACGAAAAAGGGTTAAAGACATTAACAATTGGCAAATTGCAAGACATAAGTAGCAATTGGCAATTGACAAATAACAATTGGCAAATGGGATGTCGCACCAGCCTTCCATACTGGAGCATACAACTGGTAACTGGTAACATGCAACTGGCAAATGTCACCTGGCAATTAGCATGTCGCACCGGCCTTCCATACTCCTCAGACATATCTGGGTCAAATAAAATCAATAGTTATCTACATCAAATTATCATCAATTACCAGTTCTTTCCCTCCAGTGGTACATTCTATATTTCAGCGTTTTAACCTGGCACTGGCGGAGATGGCGTACAACCTGACTCAGTCGTGTTACATGAGACATTGGTGGCCACCCACCTGGCCTGACCAGCCCTACAATAGTGGGTAAGTTCTTTTGGGGAAATGTTTGTAACACAACGTTTCATTTTCATTATAAAAAGCTTTTGAATGTAATAAAACGTTTTTTAAACATTCATATTTTCAACGTCTCTTCAATGTTTGTGAAACGTCTTTAAGTTGTGTTATTTGTACATTAAATTTGTACATTAAATTTTTAAACCTAAAGTACAGAATGCTGAGAAACGTTTTTGAGTGTATATATTTTGACGTTCTTTACGTTTAAAACTTAGTTGGCCAAACTTAATAAAAAGTTTCTTTTAGCATTCACAATCTGGGGAACGGGGTAAGGTGTATGTTCCCATTGGACCGCATCAATTTACAACAGCTATATATGCAAAATATTAGCCCTGCTTTACATTGTTTTTCCATTTAAGTATGATGATAAATAGAGAGAACTAAAGGTTCTATGAGGTGGAGACACCCCCTTGTGGTGGATCAGCCACCGAGTACACCAGGAGCTTAATTCAAAACATCCTGGGATCCCAACCCCAGTGATCTTAGTGTAGGCACATATCATAAGACCTGGCTGGTCTACCCTATGTAATGCAGTGGTTGCAGGCCTGTCCAGAATAGCTAGTCCTGGGATCACTTCACTATTCCATTTCCACCACTAAGATCACTGCAATCTTAGTGAAAGAAATGCATAGTGGTTTCACCTGAGTACAGAGCACTTACAGGGAACACTCCTGATCGAAAGAGTGAATAGCCTGCTGCATACATATAGAGGGGAGGGAGAACGTTTGCTGAGTGTCCTTGAGGGCTCTTAGGGCTACTCATGCGTTAAGTGCACTGTAAGGTAATTCTTCCCTTCTCTCTCTTTGTCCAATGCTTCTAATAGGCAAGCATAAATCATACATTCATGGAAACAACTCTTGAATACTGTACGGGGGTCAACTGCACCCTGTGCTCTTTTGTTAGCCCATATGGGGACGGGGAACGATGGTATAAGTTTGAAGTTGAAGTTTCAACACTGTTTATTGGCTTCTCGAAACACTTATAAGCACTCTTGTGAAGAGGAGTGACTCCACAGCTATTCCTTTATTTTGGGACTCTTACCCCTGTGCCTAGTCAGTTCTTCTTGGAATAGTGTAGGAGGGCTGAGGCTAAGATCGATGCGATCTTAGTGCTGGCTAGGATATGTGAACCAAGTCAACTCTTAAGATCGCTTAATAGGATAAGGCTGATTTATTCCTAAGATCGCTGGGGTCGTGATCCCAGGATGTTTTGAATTAAGCTCCAGGGAGTTCAGTTCTCTATTTATTTTACGTGATTATAAGGTTTAAAATTTGATTAATTCATCACCGTAGCTCCCGTGTGAGCCGCAGTCCGCCATTTTGTTTTGTTTACCTGCACCCAGAATGAGGCTGCACTACTGGATCGGCCCACTGTGGTGGATCGGCACATATTATGCCACTCTGGGTGTGGTGATCGGCCGGTCAACGTTAAGCCTATGGGAGTACTTTATTTACATAAAATAAATATCATTTCTCTCTAGTTTTATAGGCCAGAACCTGTACGCTTCAACCGGTTGGCTGAACATCTCGTTCGCAGTCGTGGGCTGGGACGATGAGAAACAATGGTATAACTATGGCACCAACTCCTGCCATGGTCCGCAGTGTGGGCATTACACACAGGTTAGTATTGGTACCAATATACATGTACATCCATATATAATGGGTAGAATGTGACACTCATGAAGGAGGGGTTTAAAAATGGCGCTTCTGATGGAGGGGTTTTAGAAAATGACGGATGGCGACAATTTAAAAAGAACCCAGTACATCTGCATATAAAAAGTGATGGAGTGACGCCCCATCCTTCCTAAAAAGTGATAGTAAGACAACCAGAAAATTTTGAAGACCCATGAACAGGCACATTAATTGATGTCTATAATTCTTCTTTTGATATGAAAGCCCAAAAGGGCCACACATTTTATATGAAAGGCCAAGAGGGCCACAGCTGTATTTTTCATACGATGGCCATCGAAGGGCTGCAGAGGACAATGTTGATATGAAGGCTCAGAAGAGCTGAAAGGAGTAATAACCTTTTTTGGTACAAAGTCCCACAAGGATTCGAAAGGGCAGTGTTGATATGAAAGGCTAAATGGGTCACAGAGAGCAAACCTACTATGAAGATCCATAAGCACCAAAAAGGGCAATGCATTCAGGCCGAAAGGGGCTTTTTTTATATGAAGGCATTAGTGCGGGCATTGGTTCTATTATGTCTTTATATGAATTTTAATATCAAGGCCCGCAAAAACAAATTGATTTTAGTGTAAAAGCCCACAAGGCCAAAAAGTGCAATTTTGATATGAATGCCCGTAAGTGCCACAGAGACAAAATTTAATACAAATATCAACAAGGACAACAAAGACTACTCTTGATATGATTGCCCACAAGTGCAAAAAATAAATTTGCAAAGGCAAAGTGTGACCATAAGGGCAAGAAATATGGAATACCATAGAAGTTAATCAATAAAGATTCAGGTGTTTCTATGAAGCATCTCTAAGTTTCATGAAAAATCTTGCCTTTTTATTTTTTTTCTACCCACTGTTTTTCTGCAGTTGGTGTGGGGAGACTCGGACCTGATGGGCTGCGCCTACACCTTCTGTCCTGAGTTCACTCTACATGACAAGTCAAAGGCCACTAATTTCCACTTCTACGGTTGTAACTACGGCCCATCGTAAGTACTCCTAACTGCACTCTCAGCCCCAATTGTAAATGGGCTATAAAGACCACTGTAGTGGGTGCAGTGCTACCCACATCGAGTCATTGGATTTGTACTGACAGCACCTACCACTGTTTTCCAGAAATAGAAGCAATCTACTGTAAAACCCTTGTCCCGGTCTGACAGTGTAAAGTACATGGTAAAAAGTTATTTACTTAAAAGCCCAAATGACTCTTAATGTCAACTCTAATGTCAATACTTGAATATTCAATTTGTTATCACTTCTTCATGACTATCTGAACTGTTCATTCCTCTAGATGCACATGGTATTTTCCTCTTTAACCTAACATGGTATTTTCCTCTTTAGCCTAACATGGTATTCTCCTCTTTAACCTAACATGGTATTTTCCTCTTTAACCTAACATGGTATTTTCCTCTTAACCTAACACGGTATTTTCCTCTTTAACCTAACATGGTATTTTCCTCTTTAACCTAACATGGTATTTTCCTCTTTAACCTACCATGGTATTTTCCTCTTTAACCTAACACGGTATTTTCCTCTTTAACCTAACACGGTATTCTCCTCTTTAACCTAACACGGTATTTTCCTCTTTAACCTAACACGGTATTCTCCTCTTTAACCTAACACGGTATTTTCCTCTTTAGCCTAACATGGTATTCTCCTCTTTAACCTAACACGGTATTTTCCTCTTTAACCTAACATGGTATTTTCCTCTTAACCTAACACGGTATTTTCCTCTTTAACCTAACATGGTATTTTCCTCTTTAACCTAACATGGTATTTTCCTCTTTAACCTAACATGGTATTCTCCTCTTTAACCTACCATGGTATTCTCCTCTTTAGCCTAACATGGTATTCTCCTCTTTAACCTAACACGGTATTTTCCTCTTTAACCTAACACGGTATTTTCCTCTTTAACCTAACACGGTATTCTCCTCTTTAACCTAACACGGTATTTTCCTCTTTAACCTAACACGGTATTTTCCTCTTTAACCTAACATGGTATTTTCCTCTTAACCTAACACGGTATTTTCCTCTTTAACCTAACACGGTATTTTCCTCTTTAACCTAACACGGTATTCTCCTCTTTAACCTAACACGGTATTTTCCTCTTTAGCCTAACATGGTATTCTCCTCTTTAACCTAACACGGTATTTTCCTCTTTAGCCTACAATGGTATTTTCCTCTTTAACCTAACACGGTATTTTCCTCCTTAACCTAACACGGTATTTTCCTCTTTAACCTAACACGGTATTTTCCTCTTTAACCTAACATGGTATTTTCCTCTTTAACCTAACATGGTATTTTCCTCTTTAACCTAACATGGTATTTTCCTCTTTAGCCTAACATGGTATTCTCCTCTTTAACCTAACATGGTATTTTCCTCTTTAAACTAACACGGTATTTTCCTCTTTAACCGCTGATGCAGGAGTGTATCATGCCAATTGGTCTGCATGATCCACCAATGAAGTGCTTGCGAGTCTGATGTGTGAATGCAGAGTTAATCACCAGGGCTGCATTCCTGCATCATGATGGGCATGATGCATTACTACACTAGCAGCCCTTAAAGGGTTAAGGGCTGCATGATACCTGCATGATATCTCCTTAAATGTCATGATGCACTAATGCAGTGCTGCATTGGTGCATCATGCTGGCCCTTTAGATACACACTGCCCTGATGTCATAGTAGGAATAAACATCTTCTGAGTAGACTTGGCGGGGCTACATTTATGCCTTCTGGTGACCAAAAGGCAAAACAGCTACATTTAACCCCCAAGTTTACTTTTCTTTGTCGTCATGATGTATTTATACAGTGCTGTTGAGTCTACATGTATTAGTGAGTTATTCTCAAGGACTGCATCCTGAGGGCTGATTTAGACATCAGTGCACCCATATGATTCGACCAGAATACTGTGTCACTTCCAGAAATCATTACATATACTGGGCATATATACTTTCTATCACAATATGTCCTCAGTGTGCCTGGTTCTGTTATATAAACTAGCAACACCTCTTGTCTATCACAAGAAAACATGTTAAATATCTCAAATATTTCTACCCGTTGCTATGGTGAGAATGGAGTCTGGATCTGCTCACTAGGTGTTTACGAGCACCTCCATCACTTAATGTAGCTGCATCTCACAAAAGGTGAGCAGGAAGGAGAGCCCTCGTATACTCTCACAAGGTATCCCTTTAGCTTGCCGTTGCAAAATTATTTCTTTTTCATGGGCGTGGAAAGCAGGGGGGACAGGGGAGACATATCCCCCCACTTTTGGCCAACTCCTCAAAAGGTCAAAACTAAAAGGTCAAGCAAAGGGAGGTCAAAAATTGCAGAAAACCCCCCTGGTCCCACCCACTCTGAAACTGCTTCCCATGCACGCCCCTGATTTTAGTTAATGAGGGTATTTTACCCCTTTCATTACAGGGGTAACATCAATGGTCAGAAGCCATACAAGTTGGGACCGGCGTGTTCAGAGTGCAGTGAAACTGATGCCTTCTGGTGTGACACCGCAGAACCAAGAGGAATGTGTGTAGGTGAGCACCCACTTGCAAAAAACCTTTTTTTCAACGTTCGCAAACTTTTTCATTATGTTTGGGTTAAAACGTTTAAAAGCGTTGAATCAGTTTTCAATGTTTTATTTTTTAATGTTCAGGTTAACATTAAAAACGTTGTAAAAACTTTTTATGTTATGTTATTTTTACATTAAAAAACATAGGTATTGTAATGTGTATGAAGTTTGCCTCTCCATCGGCTATCAATAGTTGATGCAAGGTTGAAATATATAGTTGAATTTAATGGTTAGCACAAAATGATCAAATCAACTGTGATTTAATATAGATTACACATCAGTGTTGATTAAGTGTGAGTGAGTGAGTAATAGATGTTTAACGCCATTTCGACAGCTAAGGTCATATTCATGGCGAGAACAACATTACACAATTTCACAGGGGAATGTTTCAGTGCCCATGCAGATGTGCACCACACACATTCCGAGGGGATAGGAAAGAGGAGAAATAGACCCTTTTAAGTGGGCTAGGGAAGCCTGTGATTAAGTGTAAATGTATTACATTGATTCATTGTTTACAGAACATGGTTTCAATATTGATAGTTGCCATGTTGACATATCAACACTGAATCAAAAACAAAGGTGCCAGTGTTGATTCAGAGGTAATAAAATCAATGCATTTTGAGGTTGATTTTACTTGCAATGATCTATTGTTGGAAAAGATGATGGCAGCATTGATCAACATTGAAAACACAAATCAACCAATTTTTTCTAACATTGATTCAACATTCTTGACCCACTGTGTTGGGCTCAGACACCTTGGATTGAGACAGAGTATGTGGAAATGAGAGTGAGTTATCACTTTCATTATGCTTTGAATAATGCCTCCAGTCTCAATTTCCTATGTCACCATTACCAGAGATAGGTACTTAACATCTATGCCATTTTGTAGTAATGGATTGTTCCATTCAAAGGCTGCTGATTCTGGAGTGCATCATGCCCATTGGTCGTCATGTGCAGCTTTTCTTCATGATGTAATGATGCACCGATTTCCCCTTTGAAGTGCTAGTGAGTCTGCTCACCGGCACTTCATTGGAGCATCATGACGACCCTCCGGAGAGTATCAACCCTTTATAGTCCATGAGCCAGCAAGCAAAATTTAGCTTACCGGTATCATTGTGGGGCACCAAGGTTCATGCTATTTCTTTTGAAAGTGAAGAGTCTAGGGATCATATTTTTGTGTATTAGCACTTTGGCCATGGTAGCCATCATGGTGAGTTTGACCCGTTTCCATGGCAATACTAGGGTTGGCAGATTGCACTCACCTGGGCTGCATTCAAACATCATAACGACCACTGGGCATGATCTAATTATGCATTAGTGGCCCTTAAAGGGTTAGGGACCGTATCAATTACATAGGGTCAGCATGATGCCTGGATCAGGACCAGGCAGTGAACTATGCTCATTGGAAAAATGAGCAGAGTTCCTTGTACCCAGTCTACTTAATAGCATTGAGTGATTTCACAAATTACTTATCACACAACCACACAAATGTTAATACCCATTAATTAATGCGTTACATTCTTCCACAGCTAAACCCTATGATGCAGCCTCGGAGAATGTAGGTTAGTAACATCTCTTTTTCCACTGCAAATTTAAATCATCTAGCCACATGAAGTTTGAATGCCTCAAGTTTAGTCATGTTCCTTGGCTGTTCTGAAATCTGAAAAGGTTTCCATTCCTTACTATGGTTCCTGAGATGCAATGAGCCACACCAGGGCCTAAAAGCCACAGTTATATGCAGGATTTTACAGAATGCATAAATACAGCCATGCCCATGACTGCATCTAAATCTCAGGAAAACTGATTGAAAAAATGCCTCAAAACTATATGTGACTTTCAAGGGTTAAATATAATGAAAGATTGCTTCGCTGTTTACGTTATCTTTAAACTTCATAACCTGCATTCTTTCCTATCGAAATAACATTGTCATGTAGTTGACACATAACGTAAACAGCCAGTAAATTCCAAGTTTCATGCAGTACGATTTACAACAGGCAATGATATCTGTACCTCAAATAGACGCCTGTCCTCTATTAACACCGTGGTGCCAGGGAGCTTTATAGATGGGTCACTCTTGTAAATGGAATGGTTTTGGTGTACTGCACATTGGGGGTCTGAGTAATAAGCCTCAGACATGCCCCCTTAACTCACTGCCCATAGCCATTCCCACTGCATGAATCTCTGAATTTACAAATATTTATAGATAAGTCAAAGTTATATTTCTTTCAACCCTGACCTACTTTAAAGAATTTTACTCACAGAATCAATCAACATTGCTTACATCATGGTTAATCTATATTGCAGAAAATATGGTCATCAATCATATAATTATGGTTTTTGCAAAAAGAAATCCAAAATTACTGGCCATGCATCATCCTGCAGCATAATGTGTTATTGTTTATGGCATCCAAATTTAATATAACCAAGTTACAGATATCCACAATGCAAACTCATTTTAATACTGATAAGCTTTTCTTAAAAAATAACTAGTTCAATCTGCCCTCATTGTTTCAGTGTGTGCTGGTACAACCTGGTGTCAGAATGGAGGAGCCATTAGCTGTGACTGCACGTGTCAATGTGCCATTGGCTTCAGGGGACGCTTCTGTGAAGGTGAATCAAATGAAGAATATATACCATTTAAATTGCATCACCTCCAGTTCAAGATGAGTGTACACCTTCATTATTTAGAATAAGTTGTATACTGTAATGGCATATTTAAATATCAGGAGGCTACTGAGGCAGTCAGGCCATTGGTCAGTGAACAGTTTTCCCAAAGCTTTTTCACCGCATTTGACTAATAAACACCGACATCCATTTTTAGAAATATGGATGCCCATATTTGATAAATAGACCCGCATTTGACCATAACTTGGCCTACAGTCCTTCTGTATTCAAAATAGAACTGCTGATGTGAATTATGGATCTCTATCTATAGTGTCAGTATTTTAAATATGGAGGGGGTATAGGGCAGGTGGTGTTCAAATACAGACCTAATTTTCAAATATGGACGTCTGTATTTTCATCAATCATATGCGGTGAAATGGCCTCCAGTGTATGTTATATAATGTAAGATATGTCTATATGTGTGTGTCTATATGATTATTATAGATCCGTGTGGTGATAATGACGCCCGGTGTGGAGGTAGTTATCCGGCATGGTACTGTACCCATGCTGTGTACGGCAGCACAATGAAGGCTAAATGCCCCATGACATGTGGTCTATGTGGTAAGTATATATTCCTTAGCTATTGCATTGCAAACTTTTCAGATAATGAACCAACTTGGCAAAGTAAGTTTTTTTTTCAATTTTTGGAAAGGTTTGAATTAGAATTGGATGAGAAAATCTTTGTGAAAATGATGTTTTCGTATATATTCAAAAGTATTTTAGATGTTAATTCATAAAAAAACGTTTGTTAGACCCTAGGTGGTAAGATAAGAGTTAATATGTATGTACCATACTAGAAATCAATGCTGCCAGATTGGGCCAAAATACGATTTTCACTGAAACCCCACTTGACGGCTAGAATAATTTTAACCTGTTTTCACAATTTTTACCAAAATACCTCCCATTAATGGCCACTCTTGCTGAAACTTTCACTACAGGTACAGAATCACCAAAACCGTGTGCAGACTTCTCTACTGTCCTACCAGGCACACCCACGGACACCCCTACGGTCAACCACCATTCTCCTGCAGACCTGGTAGGTAGCACCACCTCTGACGTAGAAACTGACATGAACGTCAATGATGACATAGCTGTAACGACATACATCACTGCTCACATTGACTTGACATCACAGCATGTTGGAATCTCTTCATCTGCAAGCACATCTGCATGCACAGGAGGGTGTTGCTCCTATAGTAAAAGGAAGAGCTGGCTAAAAATGCCCTTGTTTCCAGTCCTTTCTTTTCATGTAGCTATAACTTGTCCCTTTTGTTGCTCACAAGTGGTCATTCAAGTACGGTGCTAAAAAAGGGGGATTTGAGTAGGTACCTAGTTGGGAGAAGTCAGTCAGTATAATATACTATAGAGTGTGTGACATGAGTAGGTACCTGATAGTGCAGCTCTCTCTGTTTTAAACAAGGCAGGTGACTTTTCAGACTAATGTGGTGAGTGCAAGTACTTAGGTGAAGCATTGCACGACTTGTTTAGAAAAGAGGGCACATACTCACAGCTCTTTTTACAATATGAGCGACACCCTCCTGCATTGGTTGATATCCCCAGCCCTACTCTCCAGTCTAACTCTAGTACACCATCCTGCATGAAAGCACAATGGCCGATATCTATACTGGGCATGCTAACACTACTTTTGTATGCAAGTCTGCCCAACTAAAATATCAAGGCTACTTAATACAGAACTGATCTCCTTTCACTGAGAATTTTCATAAAACAAGTTTTCCCTTTGGGATTGATTTGTACAATTATTGAAAAATATATTACAGGATTGGTAAAGACATATGTCGTTTAAGATCATGGACCTTTTTTTTTTGTTTTCTTTTTTGAGTAGCGGGCTAAAATGTGGAATTTGTTTACAGTAAAATTCTTTTAATTTAACTTGCTCTCCATGACATGGCGAACATTTTGTATATTGAACTGTGATACCATAAGCGTACATTATAGTTAGGTAGATAAAGAGTCGTAATCATTATTAGGATAAATCTGATAATCAACATTAAACTTCTTTGCCCCATATAAATCTTTCTCTACCAATGTGAATCAATGAACAAAATGGAGTTGCTTTTCTTTTTACCATTTTTACCATTAATCGATATATCTTATTGTTTCCATTATTTCCAAACTTTATCAATGAATTTAAGGCTCAAATGTAAATGTAGGGCCTATATGTTTTGTGAAATATATGTTTATTGTGATATGTCCAGGAGCTTAATTCAAAACATCCTGGGATCACGACCCCAGCGATCTTAGGAATAAATCAGCCTTATCCTATTAAGCGATCTTAAGAGTTGACTGGGTTCACATATCCTAGCCAGCACTAAGATCGCATCGATCTTAGCCTCAACCCTCCTACACTATTCCAAGAAGAACTGACTAGGCACAGGGGTAAGAGTCCCAAAATAAAGGAATAGCTGTGGAGTCACTCTTCTTCACAAGAGTGCTTATACCATCGTTCCCCATTCCCATATGGGCTAACAAAAGAGCACAGGGTGCAGTTGACCCCCGTACAGTATTCAAGAGTTGTTCCCATGAATGTATGATTTATGCTTGCCTATTAGAAGCATTGTGTCCTCCCCCAGGACAAAGAGAGAGAAGGGAAGAATTACCTTACAGTGCACTTAATGCATGAGTAGCCCTAAGAGCCCTCAAGGACACTCAGCAAACGTCCTCCCTCCCCTCTTTATGTATGCAGCAGGCTATTCACTCTTTCGATCAGGAGTGTTCCCTGTAAGTGCTCTTATACTCAGGTGAAACCACTATGCATTTCTTTCACTAAGATCACAGTGATCTTAGTGGTGGAAATGGAATAGTGAAGTGATCCCAGGACTAGCTATTCCTGACAGGCCTGCAACCACTGCATTACATAGGGTAGACCAGCCAGGTCTTATGATATGTACCTACACTAAGATCACTGGGGTTGGGATCCCAGGATGTTTTGAATTAAGCTCCTGCTCAACTAGTATGCATGTTGTATATTTTGCAGTATTTGTGTTTTCCCCAGTCTATATAATAATTATATTGATAAATATAGTAACCATCTTTAAGGCTTTTCCCTTTATGCATGTAGAATCTAGTTAGAGTCTAGCAACAATTGAATCAGACATTTGTATGCATTTACAGCACCCATAAAGGTGACTATACATAGATTTGATATATATGGATCAACACGCTAAAAGGTACGCCCGCGAGGGGGTGCGTGGGCATACCTTTTACCGTGTTGATCCACAATTATTACTGAAATATTTGCAGTATCTGTAAAGTATTTTCTAACACCCATAATGCATTTTAGCATCCGAAAGTATCTGTATATATATAACCCACTTGGCATAAAAACGTGTTTTTTTTTACTTAAAAAAACACGTTTTTATTGGTTTCCTCATTGGTTATTTGGTTGAAAATTGGTTGAAAAAACGTTTAAAAACGCTTTTTTGCCAAGTGGGAAAGCATAATTATAGGGATATATTTGTGGCATCCCTAAAGTATTCATGACAGCCACGCGGCTTTTGCAACACCCTTGCAGCATACTTAAATCATTTGTGGCAGCCCAAACCATTTGTGGCATCTGAACAGCATTTGTTCTAAGGTCTTTGAAGTCATAAAAACTTTATAACAAGTTTAAAGCATTCATAAAAATCTTTGTGACACCCATGACTCATTTGTGACAGGATCTGCGAAAAGGGACCTTATTTCAGGGGGAATAAGATCTCTTGCAGGTCACATTTGTAGTGGTCTTCCAACTAATTCCTTGGGTCCACAAATCTTTTTAACATCATTTGAGGACAAATGCATGTGCTAGTATTTGTTTACATAGAGTTGACCATAAATGAACTCCAATATGATGAGGCCATTGCCAATTTGAATCTAACACATCTCTTATCCTGCTTCTATAGGTCAAGAGGCTGTTCCTAAAGAAGTGAAAAGTGAGTGACTGAAATGTAGTCACTTCCTCATGACAAGGGCTGCTCCGACAAAAGTGATTTCCTTTCTGTTGGAAACACCCACCAGAGACAGGGACATCCAAAGGATGGAACACGATCTGGTAGCATTAAACACTAGGCTATCATTGAACATTTCGAGTTGGACCTATGTGGTAGTTGAATACAATATTAAAGAAAAGACAAGATTCTGGCATGATTATTGAAATATATGTCACTATAGAGGAGAACAGTCGAGGCGTTCGGGCAGCGGTTTTCTAACCATATGCAGTGCATTGTGGGTGGGGGTGACCTCGAACGCTAACTACACAACCTTAGCTTGTTCCCTCCACCCCCTTCCACCTCAGCCAGGTCTGGCTAGGTACCAGTCCCTAACTATGCTTGGGAGGGTAGTAAGTTGACTCAGGGATCAACATTGACCCACATGGGGCAGACCAATAGGGGGTGGCCTTACAAACCAGCATTGATCCCTCGGCCATACCATGAACGCCTTGACTATAAGTTTATCTAATGACGTCACACTTACCAGAAAGCATCCAGTTGGGCTTGCACAACACAGTCCAGGTGCAACCAGATGCTCTAGTATGCTTTGCAATTTCCCTTGACAAATGTTGATATATTACCTTAAGCGGGTATTCCACTGCCGTCGGTCGGCTGAAATTATGCTAATCCGATCATTTTTAGTAATACAAAAATTACTTTTGTGATCGGATTAGCATAATTTTGGCCGACCGACAGCAGTGGAATACCTGCTTAACAGAGGGTTCATGTTCTCTATAACCAGTAATTAGCGCGGCGACTAGTGAGTACTACTCGTGCGATGAGTAGACTAGTGTATGGTTCACAGTCGCCACGGTGTAAGGGATAGGGAGGCCTTGCAATCTATTTTTGTTTGTGGCTCCTATGCTATGGACTATTCCTGCTCACTATTCTAATGTAATAACAACAGTGTGTGTACTTTACTTATCAGTGAAGGAATTTTCAGAATATATCTCATACTTTTGATTTTATTCGCAGATAAGACATTTCATCATTTGGAGCCCTATGGCAGATTAGCATTAGAGTATTTTAAGATTCAGAAATGCATCCCTGTAGCCTTTGTTTTAGAATTGTTCGTTTTGAAACTACTATATATATGTTGTACAGGTTTTATCTCAGTGGGTTATGGTACAATTGGATCATATTTTCTGTATTTGAACAAAGTATTCACTGTCAAAGATCTCTATGGAGAAATCAGTGCTAAAGTGTGTGTTGCCATATGTGCATTTTTGTAAATCAGAGGAGGTTGAAGTGTAAAATTTTTAGTTTACATTGAAATAATGCTTTCTCAGAATATGTATCTACTATTGGTGATGAAAGATTAATTTGATTACTCCTTTCATTATATAAACGATTTTGTGGAACACTGAAAACATGTATGTACACCGAGGTACTTACACTGTGCTCCCCCTGTACAGAGAGGTTGAGTGATCTGGCCGGTTTGCTGACCACTGGCCTGTGATGAGGTACAGACTATTACAAGTGATTGGCAGTTGGGTGTGTGTGGGGGGGGGGGCGGGCAGGCAGAGCAGGCTCCTGGCAATCTGAGACAGTGTACACTCATAATGACACACCTGTTGACTATGGCATTGAACATTGAATAAGACAGGTCCCTGTGGCAGCTGAGTTAGGTGCATGCAGAATGGACAGTCTACAGACTATTAGTACTTAGCTGCAGTGGGTAGTTCAGGTTGAATTTGTGCTATATACTACCAAAAGCCCAGATGATAGTATGCCCTATCTGTCTCACCAACTGAAACTAGACACAAGATTACAAGTCGCCGTGCCATGTCTCACAGGACTATTCTCTACTATTGTATTAAAATCTACAACACTATGGTTTTATTATCCCTTTGTTCCTTTGCAGAAGCATTATCCTCTACCTTTTGCTAGTCTAAATAAAGCACATTTTGCATCACCATCTATGTATAAGCAGTGCAGCATCTGATATATTTTGACAATCAGGATATCATCAAATTTATCAGATAAACCTGCTACTCCCAACATATTTCAATACTCATGTCAGAAAGGCCATCAAAATATGCTATCATGAAAATAGCGTATAATGGTTTGTTTTTCTTTGAATAACCCAGACCTGTTGCTTACAGCCTAAAAGCTTTTCATTCTGAGTAGACGACCAATATCCCCATATTGGGGCTGCTTGAGATGTTAACTTTGCTTATTATAATGTGTTGTACATGTAGTGTCATGCGATATTATATAAAATGTAACAAGATCTGGCCAACCCTGGTTTCCTTTTGCAAGTTCACATATATATCCTTAATATTTACAGAAAATACAAGATATCAAGTGAACTGACTTAAATTATCATTCATTAGTAGATAGTGAGACTGTTCAAGATGAATTGATCGTCATTTTTGCTTATTCTGATATGCCACATAGTGACCTTTTCTTCTGCAACCACCATGCGATATTACAAAATCTATCAAAATATGGCCAACCCTGGTTTGCTTGTATAAGATCATATGTATCCTCTAATGATTACAGCAAATAAAATTCCTAAAATGAATTGAATTGATTATTTTTCATGTAATAGCTAAGACACTGCATCTATGAATGTTCCAAGGGCTCGATTTATGGATTTGGCCTACAACCAGTGGGCCTGGAGGTTAATTCAAAAGGCTCTGCCATCGCTATCTATGCGATGTTAGCGTAGACACATCTCTTACCATCCCATAAGACCTAGTGTTACTACACTAAAATAGCTAGTGGTGTTAAGTCAGTCAGTAATAGGAAATACTATGCAGTCCTTCACTATTCCACTTCCAGTACTAACACCACCCCCTATTTTATTCTGAGAAACGATAGTGGTTTCCCCTGAGTGCAAGAGCACCGTGTGGGGGGACATTCCTCGTCACAAAAGTGAATGCACCTTCTTACAGTCCTTGTGGGCTATTGAGGCTACTCATGAGTTAAGAGCACTTGAATGGATTTTCTCATATTCCTTGGGGGCTCTTGAGTCTACTCATGCGTTAAGGGCATAGTAATGTCATGCTTCCCTTCTCTCTTTTAGTTGGTGACATACTTGAAGACATTTCAGGGTTAAGTGTACCCGAAAGGGAATATATAATTAGCAGAACCCCAGTGTAGCCACTCTTGAGAGAACAGGTTTTTCCAATGCTATTTTTTGTCTTCCACTGCTATTTTCTCTCTGTGGACCTGTTGCCACTGTGCACAGTTATTTTCTGCTTGGAATAGTGAAAGCAGGGCTGATGCTAACAGCGCTCACTAAAAAGTAGCTGGCTATCAGAAAGGAAGGTAGCCTGGCCTTACCATTGCAGTAAGGAATAAGGGAGGGAAATAACTAACATTGCATAGGTAGCGATGGCAGGGCCTTTTGAATTGACCTCCTGATGCATCAATGGAATATCAGCCATTGAAGGGTGACGAATCCAATACATTCATGTTGAACCTCATGGAGTACCTATATTAATAGGTATAGATGGGCATGATGCATGAATGCAACCCTGATGAGTCTACTCACCAGGACTGCATTCAACAATGAATATGTATGGCCCATTAGGCCTAAAAAAACTTTGTGTTCAGGTAACGCCACCTACCCTAATTTTTTGTCCCTACCTTAACTTTTTTGGGGCCATTTTGTGGGAAAATCTGATATTTTGGCACTTATCCAGACATGGAAGTTTTTTTTTCATGATCTCGCCCATCAAATTTGTGTCGCATAGGCGCAAAAAATTACAGCCAGCCTAAAAAGAATTCTCAAAGGAAAAATCCCTACCTACCTACCCTAATTTTTTTCGACTCCATTACCTGAACACAACAATTTTTTTAGGCCTTATTGTACTCAACAGCCCCTTAAGTTAAGAACGGCATAAAGCATCATAGTTTTTTTAATGTCTTGCATATGGCATGCCAAAGACTGATCTGACTCAAATGCCATCCACAAAAGACCAAAACGTCTTACATTTTACAACTAAAAGGCATGGGCCTACCCTGGATCAATTTTCCTTTGCCAAATGGGATTCATGTCAGAGTCTAACATGTATACATTTTACCTGCCATCTAAGACTGTTTATAACACAGCTGGGGCAAAGTCATAGTGCATTATCCTTAATGCTGCGTTCTGATTGGCTGATTGACCGTGCATTATCTAGATGGATAATGCACTCCCAGCAAAGGAGGTTAACTTAATCTCACCTTTAGACTTAACAATTAACATCTATGTGTTGTCAGGTGGCTGTTGGTTGATTTTTACTGTGTTATAACAGGAATAATGCACTTGGTCATGGCTTTGGTCGTGCTCTAGACTTTATTGAGACATCAAGGGGCCTACAGGGCCCCTCAATGTCTCAATACAGTCTAGAGCACTTCCACAGCCATGCCCCGTGCATTATTCCCTAACTATTCAATGTTATAGATTTCTTAATGCAGTGTAAACGATTACTCACAGCATGAGTGAGAGAGATACACAGACCAAAAGGTCATCAACAATTAAAAGGCTAGATCTATGTACCTAAATGCCAGCACCAATAGAGTGCTGATGAGCAGACCCTAGCTAGCTTTGGTCCCCAGGTAATGTGTGTTTCTTCCCTCTGTACACTACATATATTTCTAGAGCACACATGAGAGGGATAGTAATTACATTCAGACGTTCTTCAAAACTGTCAGATAGGAAATAGCCAAAGGGGCCTTGCATCGAACTTAAAGAAAACAAAAATAAAACACACACAAAAAAAGCAATCAAACAAAATGGACATTTTAAATCTGAAATGCATTGCATCGGTTGATAGGGCTCCCCAGACTGCCTGGACCCCCCTCCCCCATTGCAGTGTAGGGATTGGTGGAGGCTTTGTGGGGTTTTCAGCAACACTTCTATCAGGCATGGAACAGGAGGGTCTTGCTTGTATGCTAAATAGAGCTGGGAGTAAGTGCCCTCTTTTCCAAAGAAGTTACGCTCTGCTTCACCATTCAACTTCCACTCACCATATTAGCCTTAATAGACACCTACCTTGCTTAAAAGTAGTGTGTGCTGCACTATGACGTACCTACTTTTGTCACACACTCTTTTAAGGGCTCTTGCTTTGGCCACTTGTGTGCAACACAAAAAAGGTTAGGACTACAAAGAAAGAAACTGCTGCAGGTGAAGCACTTCTTAGGAAAAACTACCTTTTCCCATGGGAGCAACATCTTCCTGATAGGGCTATATGCTACAGCTTATATACAAAGTTCACAAGGTGGAACCTGTCTGAGTATTTCCTTGTTTGCTTTAATAGGAATTGTGAACTAATGGATGCCAGTTGTGGAGCTATTGGTTCTGCCCAGGGCAATGCAATATCCAATAGCCCATGGTAGGCACAATATCTGTTGTATAACCACTATGGTAGTTAGCATATCATGTGGTGGAGGCCGCCATATTGGGACTGACCCCCCACTGAAGACCAGTGCATTGTGGGTAATTTGTCATCAGCCCCCTGGTCAAACGTGAGATTAAAGAATGATAAACTGCATTGCACCATCGTAATTAACCACAAGTAGTCAGGTGAGGGAAAAGGTACCACCCAGGGGGAAACGGCTTTTTAAGGTTTACGTCATTGGCTTTAAAATGAGATATCTGGAGCTCAAATATCCCTGGTAGTTTTGCTGGAATTGCTTCTCAAACTTAGGTTGGTGTGTACAACTGAAAATGGGAAATAAGCTCTAGAATTTAGTACATTATATCCGATCATCAACACTAATAATGCAAAAAAATACAGTTTTGTGGAAAAATAACCAAAGAAATGTTTTTGTCATAAAATTGGTTCTACAAGGATTTTTGAGCTCTGTTTTTGATTCTGGGTTCTTGAAGGGATTTCAAAAAAGGTTTGTGGCAAAAATTCCCAATTAGAATAGGGGAGTCATTTCCATGGTAACCAGAATGTGCCTTATCTACCAGTTTTCTATGTTTCCATGGCAACCAACATTCCAAAAATGGAACATTTTCAGTGGAGATGGAATAATTTTATAATAATGGATTCCTTATCAAAAATTGGTCTAAAGCCTTTTTTAGCATATTTGTCAGTGTTTTACCCATATACTGCCCCCTGGTGACCAAAACCAGTACTAAAAATCCCCCCGGAGGCGTGTTCTCCTACATTGGGCCACACTGTCCTTCAGCTTTAGAGTACATCCCCACTGTTTTAGGTGTTAGTGAACAGGATTAGCTTGACAAGAAGACATTGCCTAGATGGCTGACATGTGGCATCATATTCAATAATTTGTTTCGCTGTTATCTAAGGTTTTGAACATACTTAAAACTTATCTTGATATTTATATAGTGTTCATGATCTGGAGAAACCATAGATTTAATTTTCATGGAATAACTAAAGGTACTTAGATAAGGGATGTCCCACCAAAGTAAACACTACAAAGAGGCCAAATGTGTTTGTAGGTACCCCAGTCCCTCGGTCATCATAACCTGCTACTGCCTTATAACAACGACATTTGATTAGCAACACATTAGCATACCATTTACTTTGTAATCCTAGAATGGCAGAGTTGGGGTGACTTAATGGCTGAGTAGCTGAGGTGATATTGACTGCCTCTAGCTCTTCAGGGACTGCACATTGCATAAAAAGTTCATGTATATTTGTCGACATAACTGCATCAATGCAGAGATAGTGAGATTCTTGTCACTGCTGCATTAGTGCATCATACCGGAAGTTTAGGAGAGTATCACCCTTAAAATGACTAATGAAAGTAGCCCTGTTCAGTTGATTGTTAGGGGAGCATTCATGGATGGGGACTGAAGGCCTTATTACATTAAACTAACTTTTAAAGGACTAGAGTCAATAAAAGAATAATTTGATGAACATAGCATAAGTTATTCCTATTTAAGGGTCATCAGGCAGTCTTCTGTTGATACTGCCACTGAAAGCCTGTACTTGATGCCACTGCTGAAACATTTACTGAGAGAGGCTACGGTAGATACCTCTGCTAAAACATTTACTGACAGAGGTGACACTAGATACCACTCCTGAAACCATTCACTAATAGCACCCAAACTAGATACCACTGAAAGACCTGACACTTGAATCAGGCCTATAGAAGATAGGCATTATGAGAGCTTTATTCTCCATCCTGATCATCCTATGTCATGTTGGTGCATTGTGTGCAGGAAGCAGCATGGTGAGACAGGACGACTGGTTCAAGGTGGTGTCTCTAGGACCTGGTTACATGGATAAGTTTGTATCAGACACGACCCTGGAGACACATCAGATTGCTGACCTGTCTGAATGTGCTGAACACTGTATGTCAACTTGGCGCTGTACAGCATTTACGGTGGATCAAGACAATAAGCGTTGTACTCTCAGAAAGTTTGCACCAATCCAGACCAGGTCATATCAACCAGCATCGTCCATTAGTGTCTACACTAAATGTAAGTTGTTTTATCGACAAGTAAGTTATTATAGGTATTGATAAGACAGTTGTTTTATCAAGAACAATTATGACAGAAAATTTAGTTAAACCCTGAACTGTTTAAACTCTTCTATAGACCCATATAGCAAGAAAGGCTGACTTTTTCATGAATAGAATTGTGTTTACCTCAGTGGTAAATTTAGACAGAGGGATTTGCATTCTCATCAGGTAAATCTCAGATAAGGCCAAACATTTTATCAACAACGTCTCTGAAAAGACACTCTATATTGCCGTATTAATCTATGTTACAGCATGAGAATTAGTCATCATAATACATGGGTGCAGCCCAGTCTATTCTAGTCCTTCTGCTGAATTCACAAATGATAATGATCTTACAGGGTTGATTATAATCATTCCTGAAGGGTTGGCACTATGCACTAAACAGTGCCGCTGAGCAGATTTGCTCGTTTATCATGATGAGCAATGGTCATGATGCATTAATGCAGCAAAGTCTATTGAGAGGTTAAAGGTAATCCATTGAGTGATGATGCACTGATCCCTAAGGATTCCATGTATATAAATTTAAACTTACCATGTTACCTTGCTGCTGAGTTCATGGATTCAGTACAGGGTTGTTGCAATGCAGAAATGATTTCACAATGCACCAGAGCAGTGCTGCGTGTTATTCACTGGCACTTCACTGATGCCTAGAGTGACCATTTTTGATATACTGTTTGGGCCAAATAAAAAGAAAAGGTTTGTTTCCAGTAACCCGACTGACCCTAGCAAAACAGGGACAAAAAAAACTTTTATTTTGTGATTTTGAAGACTTTTTTTAAAGAAATTTTTCATTACTTTTTGAGGATTTTTCCTGTATCCTTATTGTGTTCTTTCCCTCTCTCACAGTCGTTATTTTCCCATAATTATTTTACAATGAAATCAAATAATTTGATACATCCATTGATATGTGCCCTAACATTTCCTATATAAATGTAAAAAATATCCGACCCTAACTTACCAAGTCATGTTACTGGAAACAAACCTTTTTTTTTTTGGCATTGCAGTCACTTCAAGACTTCAAATACTAGTCTATCAGAACATGGCCAGCCATACCCGCAGGATAATAATACTCTACCAATTTGATATCAGTTATTTAACTCATAAAATAGGTCGAATATACCAAATGCATAAATGTTGTATATGGAATAAGTGTTTTTTAACTGTGAATCCTATGATTTTTTCTGCATTCTTATTCCTTTTTTCTTAGTTATTCCAGAATATGAGGAAGTGGGATGCTTCGGATCAGATGATGCAATGAAGGTGTTTCAACCTCTGCAGGCCCATAAAGGAGCTGGTTCTGTTGATGTCTTTACAACCTGGGACAACGCTTCAATCAATGAAGTGAAAGACCTCTGTGCAGTTACTGCTGAATCATACGGCTATAAAGCTTTTGGTATTGAGTACTATTCTGAATGTGTTGGTGGTCCATCATTTCATCGTACTTATAATCTGGCAGGATCAGCGACAAATTGTCTTTTTGAGACAGGGGGTAACAATGCTGTCAGTGTGTACATGTTGATATAGGTAAAGGGAATAGTGCTTGTATGATTCCTTTCCCTTATTGAGATCAAAGAAAGAGGGGAGGGTGAAGAAGATAAACAGTAATTTTTGGTTAAAAGTCAATAAAATTTTTCCTATCCCCTATCCCATCGGGAGCAGGTTTTGGTCATTCATTTTTCTAAATAGCTCTAGTCTTGTTTGTTCTGGTGTGAATCAATCCCAGTGACTAAACAGCAAGGGGGGAAACAAAAATCAGACCTTTGTTCCAAAGAATCCCACACTTTTGAACTATCACATATATCATTAGAATTTGATAATAATATTATCTTCTTATCAAGCTTTGACAAATAAAATTATGGATGCCACTAGAATTCAGCCTCGTGTTGTTATTTCAATTTAATCTTCATCCATAATTTGCATTTTCGACTACATCTAATAATTTCTTTCAACTCCGATCGACATTATCGAGACTGCTATTACTCAAATTTGATAGATTTTGAATGATGTTGCAATGGTTAGCGCTGCACATTATGCGTTGCCAATAAACACAGAGAAACATAATCCATCCCATCAGTGCTGATCTCTAGTTTCACACAGGGGAACTACACTACATTTCTGAAGAGACAATCACTTGTATGGGTAGTTCAAAGTAAATTTTATCAAGATGATTGGTAGCTCATTTGAACCAATGTTATAATTATATTCGTTTCGGAGAGGTTTTTAAAATTAATTCTCACTTGCATTTTCAATATGATATTGCAAACCTAATAAAAACGTTAGGAATGATTGATTCAGAAAGTGTTTTTGAATGCACATCTTGATGCATTTTTCTTTTAAGTTAAAAGATAAACCTCAGCAAAAACCTAGATGCAACAACAAAATTTCTGATGTTGAAAAAAAGAGTGGAGACCCTCCCCATGGTAACATCGAAGTACAAATTGCACTTTTAAATCCTTCGCCCAGAGGAAATGTAAAACGTATCACACTTTTTGTATTTTCATGTAAAGGAAAACGCATACTCCTTTCCCACGCCAACATGCAGGGTACAAAGGCCCTAAGATCTAGCAAACATAGCACAATATTTAGAACCACAAAGATCGTTTAACCCCTTGAGGGCCACTCAGTGCTTAAATACCATACGCCCTTTGGATGTTGATTTGATTTTGATTTATTTGATTTTAAAATAACATAATAGTAAATGCATTGCTAGTCTTGATCTTATATGTTGGCTGTACGTACAGGAACGTATTTCAATATACACATGTGTATATGACAATCTGTAAATTCACTGATGATTTGCCAACCCAATGGAGTGGCGTGCTGTCGTCAGGGATTCATCTTTCATCTCCCCTCACTTTTTTAACCGGTGAGGGGAGTTTGAAAGGATTTGGTGTTGGTGGGTTGGAGTGGCAAAAAACTGTCATACCCCTATTAGGGGAGGGTGTCGGTATGCACATGCGAAAATGACCACTCCCTAGGATTGGCCTCTGTGTGATTAAAATATAGGATTTCGTAGAGTAGTTAGGGAGTCTTCATTATTTATGGCAGGGAGGGGTGACAATCTGGCAGAATGAAAACATAAAAAAACTGTTCAACAAAGTCTACATTACCTCATCTACATCAGGCCATTCATTATACTGTATAATCACCCCAGTCACCTGTATTCTATGTGAGAGGACTCATATGAAAATCTTTCTGTTCTTACGGCCTGGGCCGATGATAAGTCTGATCTCATCTGCACCATGCCTAGTTTTCTATGATCTACACTCGTATGAAAGTTTTCATTGTATGCTACCCGAAGAAAATGTCATTTCTACATACATTCAGACACCTGTATTCTTTCCTGGTATAAATGGTCTCCACATAATTATGGTCATCATTTCATTTTGTTTGAATTATCTCTTTGATATTCCTTGAACAGGTGATCAATCTGACATTGCACCAAACAGAATATTCCCACTGACAGTTTGGCATTGATTGGGAAACTCTTATTTTCAGAGGGCATTTGAATAAGGCATATTGCTGATTTTCTCAAAGGAAAACTCAAATGCTCTGATCAGGTGAAAATTCGAGGTGTATATCATACTGTATCATCGTGTTCAAGTGCCCCGGCGGTCTTTGAATTGTTAGCCCTATTTCCCACAGCGCTGATACAAGACAGGTGTTCATTCAGAATGCAATTTCAGTGCTTAAGAAAGATTTCATGACCCCTGTATTCCCCGCGCTTATTTGCGACAGGCGATTATCAAAATCATGTGGCTTGAACATGATGTGCACAAGGTCATGGAGTATATTCCTTGCAAAGGTGATTAATCTGACATTGCACCAAACAGATTATTTCCAATGATAGTTTGGCATTCATTGGGGAACATTTATTTTCAGAGTGGATTTGAATGAGGCATATTGCTGATTTTCAAACTAAAAAAGCATTTCATAGTGGGATGGGGGAGTCTCAAACTCAGGACCCGAAACTATGTGTTGACTATGTTTTCACATCTCTACCATTAAATAATTTTCAATTCATGTTATGATGAAAATGGATCCATAGCATTCATTTCATGATAAAATATTCAGTGGGTCTTCACATGAAAATATTCCCTATGGTCCTTCCCATATGAAAATCTTTCAAAGAGCCAAAAACCATTCATCAAGCTGGCTCATAGGAAATATTTTCATTCAGCTGACTCATACAAAAATATTTTCATTGACCCTTTTCATATAAAAAACTTTCATATACAACAATCAACATTTTCATCAAACTCTCATATGAAAAATATTTTCAACTGCTCTCCCATATGAAAATGTTTCATACATACAAAAACCTTTCATTGAGCCCTTTCGTATAAAAATATTTTCAGTGATCTTTCCCATATGAAAAACTCTCATAAACCTATCCACTTTACATTGGACTGTCTTGTATGAAAATATTTTCAGTGACCATTTCCATAAACTCTTATTCTTTTTTATTGATCTGTCTTATATGAAAATATTTTCAGCGACCCTCATCCTATGAAAAACATCAGCCTTTTCATTGAGTTGTGTCATATGAAAATATTTTTAGGAACTCCGACCATATGAAAAACTTTGATCTACCTAGAGAAAATTTCATTGTGCGATCTTGTATGAAAACATTTTCATTGACTCATTTTTTATGAGAATGTTTTCAAAGGGTCCCTGTCATGCCCCTCCACTCCAAAATGTTTTAACCAGTCATGCCATATGAAACTCTTATACACACTCTCACTATATTTTCCCTGACTCTTATCAAAATATTTTCATTAGGGTATATGATAACTGATTCTGAATAAGCTTCAGGATGCCAAAGTTAAAACCCTTCAAAAACTAATATTACTGAGTCCACCAATGTTCTAATATTCCTCCTCACATGTCTCACATAAATGCCTCTACATATCACTGATTTTCACCAGGAAACCTGGATGAAAACAATTTTCACCAGCCCTTCCCGGTGAAAATATCTAATCCATTCATGAATAAGCTTCTCAGTAGATGGCAGCACAGACCATATATAACCAATTATTTTCAGTGGTCTGTCCCAGTGAAAATCTCTCTTTACACTCATGAGTTCCTCAGTAGATGGCACTGTGAGCTAAAGCAAATCATTTATTATCAAATTTCTTATTTCTTGTTTCGTATTGGCAGGGCTTTTGACAGGGCTGCGCAGTGCGTAATACACACATTTAATGCTTAAATGTCGCATTTAAATGGCTAGAATGGCCATTCATTTACAGAATGGCGCATTGTATTTGCTAAAAAGTGTGCAATTGGCGCATTGCAAAAAATCCTGTCAAAAGCCCTGTATTGGTGGCAGTGTCCTCTCTGTATGTTATACACAATATATGTATGCAACATATAACATGCGGCATTATAACCTCCCAGTAATCGGAAAAATGTTATACAATCTGAAAAAAAGTTTTTTTAACATTTTAAAACATGAAGCCTTAAAGTTCTGAAAGTTTTTTTTTGTTATATAATGGGAAGCAAAGAAATCTGGAAATGATAGGGGGCAATATAATGGGGATGTAATGGAAATTGAATCGGAAGCCAGGGGAATTGAGTACCTTGTATTTAGAGTTATATATTGCAGCATTTATGTGGGATTTTTTGTTTCCATATGTTGAGCTGAAACAGGTAAATTTCCGTATGTATACACATCTAGACCTCCATATATCTTTTCTTTTAACTTATGAAAATGTGAGCTGAAACGGAAACAGACATACAGACAGCCATATGTGGCATAACTATGTGGATCCCCCATATTTCTGTGGTAAAACACCCACTAAGAAATGTATTGTGTCTTTGACAATAAAGATAAGAATATTAATATATAAATCAAACTTGTTACAGAACATACAACAAATTTGCTATGGTGTAGACATTAGAATATGGTATATTACTGGGATATGGTTTTCACAGTTTGTATATATCCCTTCCCCTCTTCCTAGATATCATTTATCATGCTGAGGGATAGCTCACTATACACAACATATGGCATTAGTTTGAAATGGTCAATCCTGCTTGCTGGACAAATAAACTATTCAGTTGATCAGTGTTGCTCACCTTATCTATCCTTACAATATGCCTTATTCAAATGCCCTCTGAAAATAAGAGTTTCCCAAACAATGCCAAACTGTCAGTGGGAATATTCTGTTTGGTGCAATGTCAGATTGATCACCTGTTCAAGGAATATCAAAGAGATAATTCAAACAAAATGAAATGATGACCATAATTATGTGGAGACCATTTATACCAGGAAAGAATACAGGTGTCTGAATGTATGTAGGCAGCAGAAAGCGTGGCGCATGTGTATAGTATTTATCTTCTAAACCCAGGGGTCCTGAGTTCGAGACTTCCCCATCCCACTATGAAATGCTTTTTAGTTTGAAAATTAGCAATATGCCTCATTCAAATCCACTCTGAAAATGAATGTTCCCCAATGAATGCCAAACTATCATTGGAAATAATCTGTTTGGTGCAATGTCAGATTAATCACCTTTGCAAGGAATATCCGAGAAATAAATGAAATGAAATGATGACCATAATTATGTTGAGAACAATGGCAAGAAGAAAGAATACAGATGTCCAAATGAAGGGAGGCAGCAGAAAGCGTGGCCCATGGGTTTAGCGATTGTCTCCAAACCAAGGGGTACTGAGATCAAGTCTTCCCCATTCCACCTTAAAATATCTTTTAGTGCACATAGTTTTTGTAGGTGTTTCTCAACTGTTGCCCTAACCATCTTTCAATTTTTAACTAGATTAGAAGCTTTATCAGATAGAGCCAACCTTCCAAGTGTGAGCCATGACTGTAGTTCACCTTCTGCTTGTTTATTGCCTTCAACACAAGGCGGAGCTATAGCAGCAGGCATGCCATGTACTATGCCACCTAGTGGACCATTCCACAAGCTGTTTGTCTTGCCAATTAAGCTTTTCCCTCTATTTCTAAATATGGCTTAAAATTCAAATTCTAAATGCACAAGCTGTCACCAAATGGCAAAACTTTGTTGAAAATATCCTAGACAACACACAACTGAGATATAGACTGATTCAGAGAACCTTCATTTATTTGTCAGAAATTTTGCAAAGGGTATAGCCTTACCTTTAAATCTCCTTGGAAGAAAAAAGTTCACTAATCATCACCAGACTATCAGTGGACCACCCAGGGATTATGGACAATGCATTGGAGTCATTTAGAGGGGCTTTGACATTTCTCTTATATGCAAAGTACGACAGTAAATGATATGGTCTCCCAAACCTAAAAAATTTCCCTCTTTATTTTAATACATCAAAGTGACAATCCATTTCAAAGCGTACAGATTGTCTATGGCCAAAATATACTCCATGACCTTGTGCACAATAGATGATACCTTATCATAGTGTTTAAGCCACATGATTTTGATAATCGCCTGTCGCAAATAAGCGCGGGGGATACAGGGGTCATGAAATCTTTCTTAAGCACTAAAATTGCATTCTGAATGAACACCTGTCTTGTATCAGCGCCGTGGGAAATAGGGCTAACAATTCAAAGACCGCCGGGGCGCTTGAACACGACGATACAATATGATATACACCTCAAATTTTCACCTGATCAGAGCATTGAGTTTTCCTTTGAGAAAATCAGCAATATGCCTTATTCAAATGCCCTCTGAAAATAAGAGTTTCCCAAACAATGCCAAACTATCAGTGGGAATATTCTGTTTGGTGCAATGTCAGATTGATCACCTGTTCAAGGAATATCAAAGAGATAATTCAAACAAAATGAAATGATGACCATAATTATGTGGAGACCATTTATACCAGGAAAGAATACAGGTGTCTGAATGTATGTAGGCAGCAGAAAGAGTGGCGCATGTGTATAGTGTTTGTCTTCTAAACCCAGGGGTCCTGAGTTTGAGACTCCCCCATCCCACTATGAAATGCTTTTTAGTTTGAAAATCAGCAATATGCCTCATTCAAATCCACTCTGAAAATGAATGTTCCGCTATGAATGCCAAACTATCATTGGAAATAATCTGTTTGGTGCAATGTCAGATTAATCACCTTTGCAAGGAATATCCGAGAGATAAATGAAATGAAATGATGACCATAATTATGTTGAGAACAATGGCAAGAAGAAAGAATACAGATGTCCAAATGAAGGGAGGCAGCAGAAAGCATGGCGCATCGGTTTAGCGATTGTCTCCAAACCAAGGGGTACTGAGATCAAGTCTTCCCCATTCAACCTTAAAATATCTTTTAGTGCACATAGTTTTTCTATGTGTTTCTCAACTGTTGCCCTAACCATCTTTCAATTTTTAACTAGATTAGAAGCTTTATCAGATAGAGCCAACCTTCCAAGTGTGAGCCATGACTGTAGTTCACCTTCTGCTTGTTTATTGCTTTCAACACAAGGCGGAGCTATAGCAGCAGGCATGCCATGTACTATGCCACCTAGTGGACCATTCCACAAGCTGTTTGTCTTGCCAATTAAGCTTTTCCCTCTATTTCTAAATATGGCTTAAAATTCAAATTCTAAATGCACAAGCTGTCACCAAATGGCAAAACTTTGTTGAAAATATCCTAGACAACACACAACTGAGATATAGACTGATTCAGAGAACCTTCATTTATTTGTCAGAAATTTTGCAAAGGGTATAGCCTTACCTTTAAATCTCCTTGGAAGAAAAAAGTTCTCTAATCATCACCAGACTATCAGTGGACCACCCAGGGATTATGGACAATGCATTGGAGTCATTTAGAGGGGTTTTGACATTTCTCTTATATGCAAAGTACGACAGTAAATGCTATGGTCTCCTAAACCTAAAAGATTTCCCTCTTTATTTTAATACATCAAAGTGACAATCCATTTCAAAGCGTACAGATTGTCTATGGCCAAAATATACTCCATGACCTTGTGCACAATAGATGATACCTTATCATAGTGTTTAAGCCACATGATTTTGATAATCGCCTGTCGCAAATAAGCGCGGGGGATACAGGGGTCATGAAATGATTCTTAAGCACTAAAATTGCATTCTGAATGAACACCTGTCTTGTATCAGCGCCGTGGGAAATAGGGCTAACAATTCAAAGACCGCCGGGGCGCTTGAACACGACGATACAATATGATATACACCTCGAATTTTCACCTGATCAGAGCATTGAGTTTTCCTTTGAGAAAATCAGCAATATGCCTTATTCAAATGCCCTCTGAAAATAAGAGTTTCCCAAACAATGCCAAACTGTCAGTGGGAATATTCTGTTTGGTGCAATGTCAGATTGATCACCTGTTCAAGGAATATCAAAGAGATAATTCAAACAAAATGAAAGGATGACCATAATTATGTGGAGACCATTTATACCAGGAAAGAATACAGGTGTCTGAATGTATGTAGGCAGCAGAAAGCGTGGTGCATGTGTATAGTGTTTGTCTTCTAAGCCCAGGGGTCCTAAGTTCGAGACTCCCCCATCCCACTATGAAATGCTTTTTAGTTTGAAAATCAGCAATATGCCTCATTCAAATCCACTCTGAAAATGAATGTTCCCCAATGTATGCCAAACTATCATTGGAAATAATCTGTTTGGTGCAATGTCAGATTAATCACCTTTGCAAGCAATATCCGAGAGATAAATGAAATGAAATGATGACCATAATTATGTTGAGAACAATGGCAAGAAGAAAGAATACAGATGTCCAAATGAAGGGAGGCAGCAGAAAGCGTGGCGCATCGGTTTAGCGATTGTCTCCAAACCAAGGGGTACTGAGATCAAGTCTTCCCCATTCCACCTTAAAATATCTTTTAGTGCACATAGTTTTTCTAGGTGTTTCTCAACTGTTGCCCTAACCATCTTTCAATTTTTAACTACATTAGAAGCTTTATCAGATAGAGCCAACCTTCCAAGTGTGAGCCATGACTGTAGTTCACCTTCTGCTTGTTTATTGCTTTCAACACAAGGCGGAGCTATAGCAGCAGGCATGCCATGTACTATGCCACCTAGTGGACCATTCCACAAGCTGTTTGTCTTGCCAATTAAGCTTTTCCCTCTATTTCTAAATATGGCTTAAAATTCAAATTCTAAATGCACAAGCTGTCACCAAATGGCAAAACTTTGTTGAAAATATCCTAGACAACACACAACTGAGATATAGACTGATTCAGAGAACCTTCATTTATTTGTCAAAAATGTTGCAAAGGGTATAGCCTTACCTTTAAATCTCCTTGGAAGAAAAAAGTTCTCTAATCATCACCAGACTATCAGTGGACCACCCAGGGATTATGGACAATGCATTGGAGTCATTTAGAGGGGCTTTGACATTTCTCTTATATGCAAAGTACGACAGTAAATGCTATGGTCTCCTAAACCTAAAAGATTTCCCTCTTTATTTTAATACATCAAAGTGACAATCCATTTCAAAGCGTACAGATTGTCTATGGCCAAAATATACTCTATGACCTTGTGCACAATAGATGATACCTTATCATAGTGTTTAAGCCAGATGATTTTGATAATCGCCTGTCGCAAATAAGCGCGGGGGATACAGGGGTCATGAAATCTTTCTTAAGCACTAAAATTGCATTCTGAATGAACACCTGTCTTGTATCAGCGCCGTGGGAAATAGGGCTAACAATTCAAAGACCGCCGGGGTGCTTGAACACGACGATACAATATGATATACACCTCGAATTTTCACCTGATCAGAGCATTGAGTTTTCCTTTGAGAAAATCAGCAATATGCCTTATTCAAATGCCCTCTGAAAATACGAGTTTCCCAAACAATGCCAAACTGTCAGTGGGAATATTCTGTTTGGTGCAATGTCAGATTGATCACCTGTTCAAGGAATATCAAAGAGATAATTCAAACAAAATGAAATGATGACCATAATTATGTGGAGACCATTTATACCAGGAAAGAATACAGGTGTCTGAATGTATGTAGGCAGCAGAAAGAGTGGTGCATGTGTATAGTGTTTGTCTTCTAAACCCAGGGGTCCTGAGTTCGAGACTCACCCATCCCACTATGAAATGCTTTTTAGTTTGAAAATCAGCAATATGCCTCATTCAAATCCACTCTGAAAATGAATGTTCCGCTATGAATGCCAAACTATCATTTGAAATAATCTGTTTGGTGCAAGGTCAGATTAATCACCTTTGCAAGGAATATCCGAGAGATAAATGAAATGAAATGATGACCATAATTATGTTGAGAACAATGGCAAGAAAAAAGAATACAGATGTCCAAATGAAGGGAGGCAGCAGAAAGCATGGCGCATCGGTTTAGCGATTGTCTCCAAACCAAGGGGTACTGAGATCAAGTCTTCCCCATTCCACCTTAAAATATCTTTTAGTGCACATAGTTTTTCTATGTGTTTCTCAACTGTTGCCCTAACCATCTTTCAATTTTTAACTAGATTAGAAGCTTTATCAGATAGAGCCAACCTTCCAAGTGTGAGCCATGACTGTAGTTCACCTTCTGCTTGTTTATTGCTTTCAACACAAGGCGGAGCTATAGCAGCAGGCATGCCATGTACTATGCCACCTAGTGGACCATTCCACAAGCTGTTTGTCTTGCCAATTAACCTTTTCCCTCTATTTCTAAATATGGCTTAAAATTCAAAATCTAAATGCACAAGCTGTCACCAAATGGCAAAACTTTGTTGAAAATATCCTAGACAACACACAACTGAGATATAGACTGATTCAGAGAACCTTCATTTATTTGTCAGAAATTTTGCAAAGGGTATAGCCTTACCTTTAAATCTCCTTGGAAGAAAAAAGTTCTCTAATCATCACCAGACTATCAGTGGACCACCCAGGGATTATGGACAATGCATTGGAGTCATTTAGAGGGGCTTTGACATTTCTCTTATATGCAAAGTACGACAGTAAATGCTATGGTCTCCTAAACCTAAAAGATTTCCCTCTTTATTTTAATCCATCAAAGTGACAATCCATTTCAAAGCGTACAGATTGTCTATGGCCAAAATATACTCCATGACCTTGTGCACAATAGATGATACCTTATCATAGTGTTTAAGCCACATGATTTTGATAATCGCCTGTCGCAAAAAAACGCGGGGGATACAGGGGTCATGAAATCTTTCTTAAGCACTAAAATTGCATTCTGAATGAACACCTGTCTTGTATCAGCGCCGTGGGAAATAGGGCTAACAATTCAAAGACTGCCGGGGCGCTTGAACACGATGATACAATATGATATACACCTCGAATTTTCACCTGATCAGAGCATTGAGTTTTCCTTTGAGAAAATCAGCAATATGCCTTATTCAAATGCCCTCTGAAAATAAGAGTTTCCCAAAGAATGCCCAACTGTCAGTGGGAGTATTCTGTTTGGTGCAATGTCAGATTGATCACCTGTTCAAGGAATATCAAAGAGATAATTCAAACAAAATGAAAGGATGACCATAATTATGTGGATATATTACATGATTTTGATAATCGCCTGTCTCAAAAAAACGCGGGGGATACAGGGGTCATGAAATCTTTCTTAAGCACTAAAATTGCATTCTAAATGAACACCTGTCTTGTATCAGCGCCGTGGGAAATAGGGCTAACAATTCAAAGACCGCTGGGGCGCTTGAACACGACGATACAATATGATATACACCTCGAGTTTTCACCTGATCAGAGCATTGAGTTTTCCTTTGAGAAAATCAGCAATATGCCTTATTCAAATGCCCTCTGAAAATAAGAGTTTCCCAAACAATGCCAAACTGTCAGTGGGAATATTCTGTTTGGTGCAATGTCAGATTGATCACCTGTTCAAGGAATATCAAAGAGATAATTCAAACAAAATGAAATGATGACCATAATTATGTGGAGACCATTTATACCAGGAAAGAATACAGGTGTCTGAATGTATGTAGGCAGCAGAAAGAGTGGCGCATGTGTATAGTGTTTGTCTTCTAAACCCAGGGGTCCTGAGATCGAGACTCCCCCCATCCCACTATGAAATGCTTTTTAGTTTGAAAATCAGCAATATGCCTCATTCAAATCCACTCTGAAAATGAATGTTCCCCAATGAATGCCAAACTATCATTGGAAATAATCTGTTTGGTGCAATGTCAGATTAATCACCTTTGCAAGCAATATCCGAGAGATAAATGAAATGAAATGATGACCATAATTATGTTGAGAACAATGGCAAGAAGAAAGAATACAGATGTCCAAATGAAGGGAGGCAGCAGAAAGCGTGGCGCATCGGTTTAGCGATTGTCTCCAAACCAAGGGGTACTGAGATCAAGTCTTCCCCATTCCACCTTAAAATATCTTTTAGTGCACATAGTTTTTCTAGGTGTTTCTCAACTGTTGCCCTAACCATCTTTCAATTTTTAACTAGATTAGAAGCTTTATCAGATAGAGCCAACCTTCCAAGTGTGAGCCATGACTGTAGTTCACCTTCTGCTTGTTTATTGCTTTCAACACAAGGCGGAGCTATAGCAGCAGGCATGCCATGTACTATGCCACCTAGTGGACCATTCCACAAGCTGTTTGTCTTGCCAATTAAGCTTTCCCTCTATTTTTAATATGGCTTAAAATTCAAATTCTAAATGCACAAGCTGTCACCAAATGGCAAAACTTTGTTGAAAATATCCTAGACAACACACAACTGAGATATAGACTGATTCAGAGAACCTTCATTTATTTGTCAGAAATTTTGCAAAGGGTATAGCCTTACCTTTAAATCTCCTTGGAAGAAAAAAGTTCTCTAATCATCACCAGACTATCAGTGGACCACCCAGGGATCATGGACAATGCATTGGAGTCATTTAGAGGGGCTTTGACATTTCTCTTATATGCAAAGTATGACAGTAAATGCTATGGTCTCCTAAACCTAAAAGATTTCCCTCTTTATTTTAATACATCAAAGTGACAATCCATTTCAAAGCGTACAGATTGTCTATGGCCAAAATATACTCCATGACCTTGTGCACAATAGATGATACCTTTTCAGAGTGTTTAAGCCACATGATTTTGATAATCGCCTGTCGCAAATAAGCGCGGGGGATACAGGGGTCATGAAATCTTTCTTAAGCACTAAAATTGCATTCTGAATGAACACCTGTCTTGTATCAGCGCCGTGGGAAATAGGGCTAACAATTGAAAGACCGCCGGGGCGCTTGAACATGATGAAACAATATGATATACACCTCGAATTTTCACCTGATCAGAGCATTGAGTTTTCCTTTGAGAAAATCAGCAATATGCCTTATTCAAATGCCCTCTGAAAATAAGAGTTTCCCAAACAATGCCAAACTGTCAGTGGGAATATTCTGTTTGGTGCAATGTCAGATTGATCACCGGTTCAAGGAATATCAAAGAGATAATTCAAACAAAATGAAATGATGACCATAATTATGTGGAGACCATTTATACCAGGAAAGAATACAGGTGTCTGAATGTATGTAGGCAGCAGAAAGAGTGGCGCATGTGTATAGTGTTTGTCTTCTAAACCCAGGGGTCCTGAGTTTGAGACTCCCCCATCCCACTATGAAATGCTTTTTAGTTTGAAAATCAGCAATATGCCTCATTCAAATCCACTCTGAAAATGAATGTTCCCCTATGAATGCCAAACTATCATTGGAAATAATCTGTTTGGTGCAATGTCAGAATAATCACCTTTGCAAGGAATATCCGAGAGATAAATGAAATGAAATGATGACCATAATTATGTTGAGAACAATGGCAAGAAGAAAGAATACAGATGTCCAAATGAAGGGAGGCAGCAGAAAGCGTGGCGCATCGGTTTAGCGATTGTCTCCAAACAAGGGGTACTGAGATCAAGTCTTCCCCATTCCACCTTAAAATATCTTTTAGTGCACATAGTTTTTCTATGTGTTTCTCAACTGTTGCCCTAACCATCTTTCAATTTTTAACTAGATTAGAAGCTTTATCAGATAGAGCCAACCTTCCAAGTGTGAGCCATGACTGTAGTTCACCTTCTGCTTGTTTATTGCTTTCAACACAAGGCGGAGCTATAGCAGCAGGCATGCCATGTACTATGCCACCTAGTGGACCATTCCACAAGCTGTTTGTCTTGCCAATTAAGCTTTCCCTCTATTTTTAATATGGCTTAAAATTCAAATTCTAAATGCACAAGCTGTCACCAAATGGCAAAACTTTGTTGAAAATATCCTAGACAACACACAACTGAGATATAGACTGATTCAGAGAACCTTCATTTATTTGTCAGAAATTTTGCAAAGGGTATAGACTTACCTTTAAATCTCCTTGGAAGAAAAAAGTTCTCTAATCATCACCAGACTATCAGTGGACCACCCAGGGATTATGGACAATGCATTGGAGTTATTTAGAGGGGCTTTGACATTTCTCTTATATGCAAAGTACGACAGTAAATGCTATGGTCTCCTAAACCTAAAAGATTTCCCTCTTTATTTTAATACATCAAAGTGACAATCCATTTCAAAGCGTACAGATTGTCTATGGCCAAAATATACTCCATGACCTTGTGCGAAATAGATGATACCTTATCATAGTGTTTAAGCCACATGATTTTGATAATCGCCTGTCCCAAAAAAACGCGGGGGATACAGGGGTCATGAAATCTTTCTTAAGCACTAAAATTGCATTCTGAATGAACACCTGTCTTGTATCAGCGCCGTGGGAAATAAGGCTAACAATTGAAAGACCGCCGGGGCGCTTGAACACGACGATACAATATGATATACACCTCGAATTTTCACCTGATCAGAGCATTGAGTTTTCCTTTGAGAAAATCAGCAATATGCCTTATTCAAATGCCCTCTGAAAATAAGAGTTTCCCAAACAATGCCAAACTGTCAGTGGGAATATTCTGTTTGGTGCAATGTCAGATTGATCACCTGTTCAAGGAATATCAAAGAGATAATTCAAACAAAATGAAATGATGACCATAATTATGTGGAGACCATTTATACCAGGAAAGAATACAGGTGTCTGAATGTATGTAGGCAGCAGAAAGAGTGGCGCATGTGTATAGTGTTTGTCTTCTAAACCCAGGGGTCCTGAGTTCGAGACTCCCCCCATCCCACTATGAAATGCTTTTTAGTTTGAAAATCAGCAATATGCCTCATTCAAATCCACTCTGAAAATGAATGTTCCCCAATGAATGCCAAACTATCATTGGAAATAATCTGTTTGGTGCAATGTCAGATTAATCACCTTTGCAAGGAATATCCGAGAGATAAATGAAATGAAATGATGACCATAATTATGTTGAGAACAATGGCAAGAAGAAAGAATACAGATGTCCAAATGAAGGGAGGCAGCAGAAAGCGTGGCGCATCGGTTTAGTGATTGTCTCCAAACCAAGGGGTACTGAGATCAAGTCTTCCCCATTCCACCTTAAAATATCTTTTAGTGCACATAGTTTTTCTAGGTGTTTCTCAACTGTTGCCCTAACCATCTTTCAATTTTTAACTAGATTAGAAGCTTTATCAGATAGAGCCAACCTTCCAAGTGTGAGCCATGACTGTAGTTCACCTTCTGCTTGTTTATTGCTTTCAACACAAGGCGGAGCTATAGCAGCAGGCATGCCATGTACTATGCCACCTAGTGGACCATTCCACAAGCTGTTTGTCTTGCCAATTAAGCTTTTCCCTCTATTTCTAAATATGGCTTAAAATTCAAATTCTAAATGCACAAGCTGTCACCAAATGGCAAAACTTTGTTGAAAATATCCTAGACAACACACAACTGAGATATAGACTGATTCAGAGAACCTTCATTTATTTGTCAGAAATTTTGCAAAGGGTATAGCCTTACCTTTAAATCTCCTTGGAAGAAAAAAGTTCTCTAATCATCACCAGACTATCAGTGGACCACCCAGGGATTATGGACAATGCATTGGAGTCATTTAGAGGGGCTTTGACATTTCTCTTATATGCAAAGTACGACAGTAAATGCTATGGTCTCCTAAACCTAAAAGATTTCCCTCTTTATTTTAATACATCAAAGTGACAATCCATTTCAAAGCGTACAGATTGTCTATGGCCAAAATATACTCCATGATCTTGTGCACAATAGATGATACCTTATCATAGTGTTTAAGCAACATGATTTTGATAATCGCCTGTCGCAAAAAAACGCGGGGGATACAGGGGTCATGAAATCTTTCTTAAGCACTAAAATTGCATTCTGAATGAACACCTGTCTTGTATCAGCGCCGTGGGAAATAGGGCTAACAATTGAAAGACCGCCGGGGCGCTTGAACACGACGATACAATATGATATACACCTCGAATTTTCACCTGATCAGAGCATTGAGTTTTCCTTTGAGAAAATCAGCAATATGCCTTATTCAAATGCCCTCTGAAAATAAGAGTTTCCCAAACAATGCCAAACTGTCAGTGGGAATATTCTGTTTGGTGCAATGTCAGATTGATCACCGGTTCAAGGAATATCAAAGAGATAATTCAAACAAAATGAAATGATGACCATAATTATGTGGAGACCATTTATACCAGGAAAGAATACAGGTGTCTGAATGTATGTAGGCAGCAGAAAGAGTGGCGCATGTGTATAGTGTTTGTCTTCTAAACCCAGGGGTCCTGAGTTTGAGACTCCCCCATCCCACTATGAAATGCTTTTTAGTTTGAAAATCAGCAATATGCCTCATTCAAATCCACTCTGAAAATGAATGTTCCCCTATGAATGCCAAACTATCATTGGAAATAATCTGTTTGGTGCAATGTCAGAATAATCACCTTTGCAAGGAATATCCGAGAGATAAATGAAATGAAATGATGACCATAATTATGTTGAGAACAATGGCAAGAAGAAAGAATACAGATGTCCAAATGAAGGGAGGCAGCAGAAAGTGTGGCGCATCGGTTTAGCGATTGTCTCCAAACAAGGGGTACTGAGATCAAGTCTTCCCCATTCCACCTTAAAATATCTTTTAGTGCACATAGTTTTTCTAGGTGTTTCTCAACTGTTGCCCTAACCATCTTTCAATTTTTAACTAGATTAGAAGCTTTATCAGATAGAGCCAACCTTCCAAGTGTGAGCCATGACTGTAGTTCACCTTCTGCTTGTTTATTGCTTTCAACACAAGGCAGAGCTATAGCAGCAGGCATGCCATGTACTATGCCACCTAGTGGACCATTCCACAAGCTGTTTGTCTTGCCAATTAAGCTTTCCCTCTATTTTTAATATGGCTTAAAATTCAAATTCTAAATGCACAAGCTGTCACCAAATGGCAAAACTTTGTTGAAAATATCCTAGACAACACACAACTGAGATATAGACTGATTCAGAGAACCTTCATTTATTTGTCAGAAATTTTGCAAAGGGTATAGCCTTACCTTTAAATCTCCTTGGAAGAAAAAAGTTCTCTAATCATCACCAGACTATCAGTGGACCACCCAGGGATTATGGACAATGCATTGGAGTTATTTAGAGGGGGTTTGACATTTCTCTTATATGCAAAGTACGACAGTAAATGCTATGGTCTCCTAAACCTAAAAGATTTCCCTCTTTATTTTAATACATCAAAGTGACAATCCATTTCAAAGCGTACAGATTGTCTATGGCCAAAATATACTCCATGACCTTGTGCGAAATAGATGATACCTTATCATAGTGTTTAAGCCACATGATTTTGATAATCGCCTGTCCCAAAAAAACGCGGGGGATACAGGGGTCATGAAATCTTTCTTAAGCACTAAAATTGCATTCTGAATGAACACCTGTCTTGTATCAGCGCCGTGGGAAATAAGGCTAACAATTGAAAGACCGCCGGGGCGCTTGAACACGACGATACAATATGATATACACCTCGAATTTTCACCTGATCAGAGCATTGAGTTTTCCTTTGAGAAAATCAGCAATATGCCTTATTCAAATGCCCTCTGAAAATAAGAGTTTCCCAAACAATGCCAAACTGTCAGTGGGAATATTCTGTTTGGTGCAATGTCAGATTGATCACCTGTTCAAGGAATATCAAAGAGATAATTCAAACAAAATGAAATGATGACCATAATTATGTGGAGACCATTTATACCAGGAAAGAATACAGGTGTCTGAATGTATGTAGGCAGCAGAAAGAGTGGCGCATGTGTATAGTGTTTGTCTTCTAAACCCAGGGGTCCTGAGTTCGAGACTCCCCCCATCCCACTATGAAATGCTTTTTAGTTTGAAAATCAGCAATATGCCTCATTCAAATCCACTCTGAAAATGAATGTTCCCCAATGAATGCCAAACTATCATTGGAAATAATCTGTTTGGTGCAATGTCAGATTAATCACCTTTGCAAGGAATATCCGAGAGATAAATGAAATGAAATGATGACCATAATTATGTTGAGAACAATGGCAAGAAGAAAGAATACAGATGTCCAAATGAAGGGAGGCAGCAGAAAGCGTGGCGCATCGGTTTAGTGATTGTCTCGAAACCAAGGGGTACTGAGATCAAGTCTTCCCCATTCCACCTTAAAATATCTTTTAGTGCACATAGTTTTTCTAGGTGTTTCTCAACTGTTGCCCTAACCATCTTTCAATTTTTAACTAGATTAGAAGCTTTATCAGATAGAGCCAACCTTCCAAGTGTGAGCCATGACTGTAGTTCACCTTCTGCTTGTTTATTGCTTTCAACACAAGGCGGAGCTATAGCAGCAGGCATGCCATGTACTATGCCACCTAGTGGACCATTCCACAAGCTGTTTGTCTTGCCAATTAAGCTTTCCCTCTATTTTTAATATGGCTTAAAATTCAAATTCTAAATGCACAAGCTGTCACCAAATGGCAAAACTTTGTTGAAAATATCCTAGACAACACACAACTGAGATATAGACTGATTCAGAGAACCTTCATTTATTTGTCAGAAATTTTGCAAAGGGTATAGCCTTACCTTTAAATCTCCTTGGAAGAAAAAAGTTCTCTAATCATCACCAGACTATCAGTGGACCACCCAGGGATTATGGACAATGCATTGGAGTTATTTAGAGGGGCTTTGACATTTCTCTTATATGCAAAGTACGACAGTAAATGCTATGGTCTCCTAAACCTAAAAGATTTCCCTCTTTATTTTAATACATCAAAGTGACAATCCATTTCAAAGCGTACAGATTGTCTATGGCCAAAATATACTCCATGACCTTGTGCGAAATAGATGATACCTTATCATAGTGTTTAAGCCACATGATTTTGATAATCGCCTGTCCCAAAAAAACGCGGGGGATACAGGGGTCATGAAATCTTTCTTAACCACTAAAATTGCATTCTGAATGAACACCTGTCTTGTATCAGCGCCGTGGGAAATAAGGCTAACAATTGAAAGACCGCCGGGGCGCTTGAACACGACGATACAATATGATATACACCTCGAATTTTCACCTGATCAGAGCATTGAGTTTTCCTTTGAGAAAATCAGCAATATGCCTTATTCAAATGCCCTCTGAAAATAAGAGTTTCCCAAACAATGCCAAACTGTCAGTGGGAATATTCTGTTTGGTGCAATGTCAGATTGATCACCTGTTCAAGGAATATCAAAGAGATAATTCAAACAAAATGAAATGATGACCATAATTATGTGGAGACCATTTATACCAGGAAAGAATACAGGTGTCTGAATGTATGTAGGCAGCAGAAAGAGTGGCGCATGTGTATAGTGTTTGTCTTCTAAACCCAGGGGTCCTGAGTTCGAGACTCCCCCCATCCCACTATGAAATGCTTTTTAGTTTGAAAATCAGCAATATGCCTCATTCAAATCCACTCTGAAAATGAATGTTCCCCTATGAATGCCAAACTATCATTGGAAATAATCTGTTTGGTGCAATGTCAGATTAATCACCTTTGCAAGGAATATCCGAGAGATAAATGAAATGAAATGATGACCATAATTATGTTGAGAACAATGGCAAGAAGAAAGAATACAGATGTCCAAATGAAGGGAGGCAGCAGAAAGCGTGGCGCATCGGTTTAGTGATTGTCTCCAAACCAAGGGGTACTGAGATCAAGTCTTCCCCATTCCACCTTAAAATATCTTTTAGTGCACATAGTTTTTCTAGGTGTTTCTCAACTGTTGCCCTAACCATCTTTCAATTTTTAACTAGATTAGAAGCTTTATCAGATAGAGCCAACCTTCCAAGTGTGAGCCATGACTGTAGTTCACCTTCTGCTTGTTTATTGCTTTCAACACAAGGCGGAGCTATAGCAGCAGGCATGCCATGTACTATGCCACCTAGTGGACCATTCCACAAGCTGTTTGTCTTGCCAATTAAGCTTTTCCCTCTATTTCTAAATATGGCTTAAAATTCAAATTCTAAATGCACAAGCTGTCACCAAATGGCAAAACTTTGTTGAAAATATCGTAGACAACACACAACTGAGATATAGACTGATTCAGAGAACCTTCATTTATTTGTCAGAAATTTTGCAAAGGGTATAGCCTTACCTTTAAATCTCCTTGGAAGAAAAAAGTTCTCTAATCATCACCAGACTATCAGTGGACCACCCAGGGATTATGGACAATGCATTGGAGTCATTTAGAGGGGCTTTGACATTTCTCTTATATGCAAAGTACGACAGTAAATGCTATGGTCTCCTAAACCTAAAAGATTTCCCTCTTTATTTTAATACATCAAAGTGACAATCCATTTCAAAGCGTACAGATTGTCTATGGCCAAAATATACTCCATGATCTTGTGCACAATAGATGATACCTTATCATAGTGTTTAAGCAACATGATTTTGATAATCGCCTGTCGCAAAAAAACGTGGGGGATAAAGGGGTCATGAAATCTTTCTTAAGCACTAAAATTGCATTCTGAATGAACACCTGTCTTGTATCAGCGCCGTGGGAAATAGGGCTAACAATTGAAAGACCGCCGGGGCTCTTGAACACGACGATACAATATGATATACACCTCGAATTTTCACCTGATCAGAGCATTGAGTTTTCCTTTGAGAAAATCAGCAATATGCCTTATTCAAATGCCCTCTGAAAATAAGAGTTTCCCAAACAATGCCAAACTGTCAGTGGGAATATTCTGTTTGGTGCAATGTCAGATTGATCACCGGTTCAAGGAATATCAAAGAGATAATTCAAACAAAATGAAATGATGACCATAATTATGTGGAGACCATTTATACCAGGAAAGAATACAGGTGTCTGAATGTATGTAGGCAGCAGAAAGAGTGGCGCATGTGTATAGTGTTTGTCTTCTAAACCCAGGGGTCCTGAGTTTGAGACTCCCCCATCCCACTATGAAATGCTTTTTAGTTTGAAAATCAGCAATATGCCTCATTCAAATCCACTCTGAAAATGAATGTTCCCCTATGAATGCCAAACTATCATTGGAAATAATCTGTTTGGTGCAATGTCAGAATAATCACCTTTGCAAGGAATATCCGAGAGATAAATGAAATGAAATGATGACCATAATTATGTTGAGAACAATGGCAAGAAGAAAGAATACAGATGTCCAAATGAAGGGAGGCAGCAGAAAGCGTGGCGCATCGGTTTAGCGATTGTCTCCAAACAAGGGGTACTGAGATCAAGTCTTCCCCATTCCACCTTAAAATATCTTTTAGTGCACATAGTTTTTCTAGGTGTTTCTCAACTGTTGCCCTAACCATCTTTCAATTTTTAACTAGATTAGAAGCTTTATCAGATAGAGCCAACCTTCCAAGTGTGAGCCATGACTGTAGTTCACCTTCTGCTTGTTTATTGCTTTCAACACAAGGCGGAGCTATAGCAGCAGGCATGCCATGTACTATGCCACCTAGTGGACCATTCCACAAGCTGTTTGTCTTGCCAATTAAGCTTTCCCTCTATTTTTAATATGGCTTAAAATTCAAATTCTAAATGCACAAGCTGTCACCAAATGGCAAAACTTTGTTGAAAATATCCTAGACAACACACAACTGAGATATAGACTGATTCAGAGAACCTTCATTTATTTGTCAGAAATTTTGCAAAGGGTATAGCCTTACCTTTAAATCTCCTTGGAAGAAAAAAGTTCTCTAATCATCACCAGACTATCAGTGGACCACCCAGGGATTATGGACAATGCATTGGAGTTATTTAGAGGGGCTTTGACATTTCTCTTATATGCAAAGTACGACAGTAAATGCTATGGTCTCCTAAACCTAAAAGATTTAGGAGACCTAAAACCTAAAACCATGTACTATGCCACCTAGTGGACCATTCCACAAGCTGTTTTTCTTGCCAATTAAGCTTTTCCCTCTATTTCTAAATATGGCTTAAAATTCAAATTCTAAATGCACAAGCTGTCACCAAATGGCAAAACTTTGTTGAAAATATCCTAGACAACACACAACTGAGATATAGACTGATTCAGAGAACCTTCATTTATTTGTCAGAAATTTTGCAAAGGGTATAGCCTTACCTTTAAATCTCCTTGGAAGAAAAAAGTTCTCTAATCATCACCAGACTATCAGTGGACCACCCAGGGATTATGGACAATGCATTGGAGTTATTTAGAGGGGCTTTGACATTTCTCTTATATGCAAAGTACGACAGTAAATGCTATGGTCTCCTAAACCTAAAAGATTTCCCTCTTTATTTTAATACATCAAAGTGACAATCCATTTCAAAGCGTACAGATTGTCTATGGCCAAAATATACCCCATGACCTTGTGCGAAATAGATGATACCTTATCATAGTGTTTAAGCCACATGATTTTGATAATCGCCTGTCCCAAAAAAACGCGGGGGATACAGGGGTCATGAAATCTTTCTGAAGCACTAAAATTGCATTCTGAATGAACACCTGTCTTGTATCAGCGCCGTGGGAAATAGGGCTAACAATTGAAAGACCGCCGGGGCGCTTGAACACGACGATACAATATGATATACACCTCGAATTTTCACCTGATCAGAGCATTGAGTTTTCCTTTGAGAAAATCAGCAATATGCCTTATTCAAATGCCCTCTGAAAATAAGAGTTTCCCAAACAATGCCAAACTGTCAGTGGGAATATTCTGTTTGGTGCAATGTCAGATTGATCACCTGTTCAAGGAATATCAAAGAGATAATTCAAACAAAATGAAATGATGACCATAATTATGTGGAGACCATTTATACCAGGAAAGAATACAGGTGTCTGAATGTATGTAGGCAGCAGAAAGAGTGGCGCATGTGTATAGTGTTTGTCTTCTAAACCCAGGGGTCCTAAGTTTGAGACTCCCCCATCCCACTATGAAATGCTTTTTAGTTTGAAAATCAGCAATATGCCTCATTCAAATCCACTCTGAAAATGAATGTTCCCCTATGAATGCCAAACTATCATTGGAAATAATCTGTTTGGTGCAATGTCAGATTAATCACCTTTGCAAGGAATATCCGAGAGATAAATGAAATGAAATGATGACCATAATTATGTTGAGAACAATGGCAAGAAGAAAGAATACAGATTTCCAAATGAAGCGAGGTACCAGAAAGCGTGGCGCATCGGTTTAGCGATTGTCTCCAAACCAAGGGGTACTGAGATCAAGTCTTCCCCATTCCACCTTAAAATATCTTTTAGTGCACATAGTTTTTCTAGATGTTTCTCAACTGTTGCCCTAACCATCTTTCAATTTTTAACTAGATTAGAAGCTTTATCAGATAGAGCCAACCTTCCAAGTGTGAGCCATGACTGTAGTTCACCTTCTGCTTGTTTATTGCTTTCGACACAAGGCGGAGCTATAGCAGCAGGCATGCCATGTACTATGCCACCTAGTGGACCATTCCACAAGCTGTTTGTCTTGCCAATTAAGCTTTCCCTCTATTTTTAATATGGCTTAAAATTCAAATTCTAAATGCACAAGCTGTCACCAAATGGCAAAACTTTGTTGAAAATATCCTAGACAACACACAACTGAGATATAGACTGATTCAGAGAACCTTCATTTATTTGTCAGAAATTTTGCAAAGGGTATAGCCTTACCTTTAAATCTCCTTGGAAGAAAAAAGTTCTCTAATCATCACCAGACTATCAGTGGACCACCCAGGGATTATGGACAATGCATTGGAGTCATTTAGAGGGGCTTTGACATTTCTCTTATATGCAAAGTACGACAGTAAATGCTATGGTCTCCTAAACCTAAAAGATTTCCCTCTTTATTTTAATACATCAAAGTGACAATCCATTTCAAAGCGTACAGATTGTCTATGGCCAAAATATACTCCATGACCTTGTGCACAATAGATGATTCCTTATCATAGTGTTTAAGCCACATGATTTTGATAATCGCCTGTCGCAAATAAGCGCGGGGGATACAGGGGTCATGAAATCTTTCTTAAGCACTAAAATTGCATTCTGAATGAACACCTGTCTTGTATCAGCGCCGTGGGAAATAGGGCTAACAATTGAAAGACCGCCGGGGCGCTTGAACACGACGATACAATATGATATACACCTCGAATTTTCACCTGATCAGAGCATTGAGTTTTCCTTTGAGAAAATCAGCAATATGCCTTATTCAAATGCCCTCTGAAAATAAGAGTTTCCCAAACAATGCCAAACTGTCAGTGGGAATATTCTGTTTGGTGCAATGTCAGATTGATCACCTGTTCAAGGAATATCAAAGAGATAATTCAAACAAAATGAAATGATGACCATAATTATGTGGAGACCATTTATACCAGGAAAGAATACAGGTGTCTGAATGTATGTAGGCAGCAGAAAGAGTGGCGCATGTGTATAGTGTTTGTCTTCTAAACCCAGGGGTCCTGAGTTCGAGACTCCCCCATCCCACTATGAAATGCTTTTTAGTTTGAAAATCAGCAATATGCCTCATTCAAATCCACTCTGAAAATGAATGTTCCCCAATGAATGCCAAACTATCATTGGAAATAATCTGTTTGGTGCAATGTCAGATTAATCACCTTTGCAAAGAATATCCGAGAGATAAATGAAATGAAATGATGACCATAATTATGTTGAGAACAATGGCAAGAAGAACGAATACAGATGTCCAAATGAAGGGAGGCAGCAGAAAGCGTGGCGCATCGGTTTAGCGATTGTTTCCAAACCAAGGGGTACTGAGATCAAGTCTTCCCCATTCCACCTTAAAATATCTTTTAGTGCACATAGTTTTTCTAGGTGTTTCTCAACTGTTGCCCTAACCATCTTTCAATTTTTAACTAGATTAGAAGCTTTATCAGATAGAGCCAACCTTCCAAGTGTGAGCCATGACTGTAGTTCACCTTCTGCTTGTTTATTGCTTTCAACAAAAGGCGGAGCTATAGCAGCAGGCATGCCATGTACTATGCCACCTAGTGGACCATTCCACAAGCTGTTTGTCTTGCCAATTAAGCTTTCCCTCTATTTTTAATATGGCTTAAAATTCAAATTCTAAATGCACAAGCTGTCACCAAATGGCAAAACTTTGTTGAAAATATCCTAGACAACACACAACTGAGATATAGACTGATTCAGAGAACCTTCATTTATTTGTCAGAAATTTTGCAAAGGGTATAGCCTTGCCTTTAAATCTCCTTGGAAGAAAAAAGTTCTCTAATCATCACCAGACTATCAGTGGACCACCCAGGGATTATGGACAATGCATTGGAGTCATTTAGAGGGGCTTTGACATTTCTCTTATATGCAAAGTATGACAGTAAATGCTATGGTCTCCTAAACCTAAAAGATTTCCCTCTTTATTTTAATACATCAAAGTGACAATCCATTTCAAAGCGTACAGATTGTCTATGGCCAAAATATACTCCATGACCTTGTGCACAATAGATGATACCTTTTCAGAGTGTTTAAGCCACATGATTTTGATAATCGCCTGTCGCAAATAAGCGCAGGGGATACAGGGGTCATGAAATCTTTCTTAAGCACTAAAATTGCATTCTGAATGAACACCTGTCTTGTATCAGCGCCGTGGGAAATAGGGCTAACAATTCAAAGACCGCCGGGGCGCTTGAACACGACGATACAATATGATATACACCTCGAATTTTCACCTGATCAGAGCATTGAGTTTTCCTTTGAGAAAATCAGCAATATGCCTTATTCAAATGCCCTCTGAAAATAAGAGTTTCCCAAACAATGCCAAACTGTCAGTGGGAATATTCTGTTTGGTGCAATGTCAGATTGATCACCTGTTCAAGGAATATCAAAGAGATAATTCAAACAAAATGAAATGATGACCATAATTATGTGGAGACCATTTATACCAGGAAAGAATACAGGTGTCTGAATGTATGTAGGCAGCAGAAAGAGTGGCGCATGTGTATAGTGTTTGTCTTCTAAACCCAGGGGTCCTGAGTTTGAGACTCCCCCATCCCACTATGAAATGCTTTTTAGTTTGAAAATCAGCAATATGCCTCATTCAAATCCACTCTGAAAATGAATGTTCCCCTATGAATGCCAAACTATCATTGGAAATAATCTGTTTGGTGCAATGTCAGAATAATCACCTTTGCAAGGAATATCCGAGAGATAAATGAAATGAAATGATGACCATAATTATGTTGAGAACAATGGCAAGAAGAAAGAATACAGATGTCCAAATGAAGGGAGGCAGCAGAAAGCGTGGCGCATCAGTTTAGCGATTGTCTCCAAACCAAGGGGTACTGAGATCAAGTCTTCCCCATTCCACCTTAAAATATCTTTTAGTGCACATAGTTTTTCTAGGTGTTTCTCAACTGTTGCCCTAACCATCTTTCAATTTTTAACTAGATTAGAAGCTTTATCAGATAGAGCCAACCTTCCAAGTGTGAGCCATGACTGTAGTTCACCTTCTGCTTGTTTATTGCTTTCAACACAAGGCGGAGCTATAGCAGCAGGCATGCCATGTACTATGCCACCTAGTGGACCATTCCACAAGCTGTTTGTCTTGCCAATTAAGCTTTCCCTCTATTTTTAATATGGCTTAAAATTCAAATTCTAAATGCACAAGCTGTCACCAAATGGCAAAACTTTGTTGAAAATATCCTAGACAACACACAACTGAGATATAGACTGATTCAGAGAACCTTCATTTATTTGTCAGAAATTTTGCAAAGGGTATAGCCTTACCTTTAAATCTCCTTGGAAGAAAAAAGTTCTCTAATCATCACCAGACTATCAGTGGACCACCCAGGGATTATGGACAATGCATTGGAGTCATTTAGAAGGGCTTTGACATTTCTCTTATATGCAAAGTACGACAGTAAATGCTATGGTCTCCTAAACCTAAAAGATTTCCCTCTTTATTTTAATACATCAAAGTGACAATCCATTTCAAAGCGTACAGATTGTCTATGGCCAAAATATACTCCATGACCTTGTGCACAATAGATGATTCCTTATCATAGTGTTTAAGCCACATGATTTTGATAATCGCCTGTCGCAAATAAGCGCGGGGGATACAGGGGTCATGAAATCTTTCTTAAGCACTAAAATTGCATTCTGAATGAACACCTGTCTTGTATCAGCGCCGTGGGAAATAGGGCTAACAATTCAATGACCGCCGGGGCGCTTGAACAAGACGATACAATATGATATACACCTCGAATTTTCACCTGATCAGAGCATTGAGTTTTCCTTTGAGAAAATCAGCAATATGCCTTATTCAAATGCCCTCTGAAAATAAGAGTTTCCCAAACAATGCCAAACTGTCAGTGGGAATATTCTGTTTGGTGCAATGTCAGATTGATCACCTGTTCAAGGAATATCAAAGAGATAATTCAAACAAAATGAAATGATGACCATAATTATGTGGAGACCATTTATACCAGGAAAGAATACAGGTGTCTGAATGTATGTAGGCAGCAGAAAGAGTGGCGCATGTGTATAGTGTTTGTCTTCTAAACCCAGGGGTCCTGAGTTTGAGACTCCCCCATCCCACTATGAAATACTTTTTAGTTTGAAAATCAGCAATATGCCTCATTCAAATCCACTCTGAAAATGAATGTTCCCCTATGAATGCCAAACTATCATTGGAAATAATCTGTTTGGTGCAATGTCAGATTAATCACCTTTGCAAGGAATATCCGAGAGATAAATGAAATGAAATGATGACCATAATTATGTTGAGAACAATGGCAAGAAGAAAGAATACAGATTTCCAAATGAAGGGAGGTAGCAGATAGCGTGGTGCATCGGTTTAGCGATTGTCTCCAAACCAAGGGGTACTGAGATTAAGTCTTCCCCATTCCACCTTAAAATATCTTTTAGTGCACATAGTTTTTCTAGGTGTTTCTCAACTGTTGCCCTAACCATCTTTCAATTTTTAACTAGATTAGAAGCTTTATCAGATAGAGCCAACCTTCCAAGTGTGAGCCATGACTGTAGTTCACCTTCTGCTTGTTTATTGCTTTCGACACAAGGCGGAGCTATAGCAGCAGGCATGCCATGTACTATGCCACCTAGTGGACCATTCCACAAGCTGTTTGTCTTGCCAATTAAGCTTTCCCTCTATTTTTAATATGGCTTAAAATTCAAATTCTAAATGCACAAGCTGTCACCAAATGGCAAAACTTTGTTGAAAATATCCTAGACAACACACAACTGCGATATAGACTGATTCAGAGAACCTTCATTTATTTGTCAGAAATTTTGCAAAGGGTATAGCCTTACCTTTAAATCTCCTTGGAAGAAAAAAGTTCTCTAATCATCACCAGACTATCAGTGGACCACCCAGGGATTATGGACAATGCATTGGAGTCATTTAGAAGGGCTTTGACATTTCTCTTATATGCAAAGTACGACAGTAAATGCTATGGTCTCCTAAACCTAAAAGATTTCCCTCTTTATTTTAATACATCAAAGTGACAATCCATTTCAAAGCGTACAGATTGTCTATGGCCAAAATATACTCCATGACCTTGTGCACAATAGATGATTCCTTATCATAGTGTTTAAGCCACATGATTTTGATAATCGCCTGTCGCAAATAAGCGCGGGGGATACAGGGGTCATGAAATCTTTCTTAAGCACTAAAATTGCATTCTGAATGAACACCTGTCTTGTATCAGCGCCGTGGGAAATAGGGCTAACAATTCAAAGACCGCCGGGGCGCTTGAACACGACGATACAATATGATATACACCTCGAATTTTCACCTGATCAGAGCATTGAGTTTTCCTTTGAGAAAATCAGCAATATGCCTTATTCAAATGCCCTCTGAAAATAAGAGTTTCCCAAACAATGCCAAACTGTCAGTGGGAATATTCTGTTTGGTGCAATGTCAGATTGATCACCTGTTCAAGGAATATCAAAGAGATAATTCAAACAAAATGAAATGATGACCATAATTATGTGGAGACCATTTATACCAGGAAAGAATACAGGTGTCTGAATGTATGTAGGCAGCAGAAAGAGTGGCGCATGTGTATAGTGTTTGTCTTCTAAACCCAGGGGTCCTGAGTTTGAGACTCCCCCATCCCACTATGAAATGCTTTTTAGTTTGAAAATCAGCAATATGCCTCATTCAAATCCACTCTGAAAATGAATGTTCCCCTATGAATGCCAAACTATCATTGGAAATAATCTGTTTGGTGCAATGTCAGATTAATCACCTTTGCAAGGAATATCCGAGAGATAAATGAAATGAAATGATGACCATAATTATGTTGAGAACAATGGCAAGAAGAAAGAATACAGATTTCCAAATGAAGGGAGGTAGCAGAAAGCGTGGCGCATCGGTTTAGCGATTGTCTCCAAACCAAGGGGTACTGAGATCAAGTATTCCCCATTCCACCTTAAAATATCTTTTAGTGCACATAGTTTTTCTAGGTGTTTCTCAACTGTTGCCCTAACCATCTTTCAATTTTTAACTAGATTAGAAGCTTTATCAGATAGAGCCAACCTTCCAAGTGTGAGCCATGACTGTAGTTCACCTTCTGCTTGTTTATTGCTTTCGACACAAGGCGGAGCTATAGCAGCAGGCATGCCATGTACTATGCCACCTAGTGGACCATTCCACAAGCTGTTTGTCTTGCCAATTAAGCTTTCCCTCTATTTTTAATATGGCTTAAAATTCAAATTCTAAATGCACAAGCTGTCACCAAATGGCAAAACTTTGTTGAAAATATCCTAGACAACACACAACTGTGATATAGACTGATTCAGAGAACCTTCATTTATTTGTCAGAAATTTTGCAAAGGGTATAGCCTTACCTTTAAATCTCCTTGGAAGAAAAAAGTTCTCTAATCATCACCAGACTATCAGTGGACCACCCAGGGATTATGGACAATGCATTGGAGTCATTTAGAAGGGCTTTGACATTTCTCTTATATGCAAAGTACGACAGTAAATGCTATGGTCTCCTAAACCTAAAAGATTTCCCTCTTTATTTTAATACATCAAAGTGACAATCCATTTCAAAGCGTACAGATTGTCTATGGCCAAAATATACTCCATGACCTTGTGCACAATAGATGATTCCTTATCATAGTGTTTAAGCCACATGATTTTGATAATCGCCTGTCGCAAATAAGCGCGGGGGATACAGGTGTCATGAAATCTTTCTTAAGCACTAAAATTGCATTCTGAATGAACACCTGTCTTGTATCAGCGCCGTGGGAAATAGGGCTAACAATTCAAAGACCGCCGGGGCGCTTGAACACGACGATACAATATGATATACACCTCGAATTTTCACCTGATCAGAGCATTGAGTTTTCCTTTGAGAAAATCAGCAATATGCCTTATTCAAATGCCCTCTGAAAATAAGAGTTTCCCAAACAATGCCAAACTGTCAGTGGGAATATTCTGTTTGGTGCAATGTCAGATTGATCACCTGTTCAAGGAATATCAAAGAGATAATTCAAACAAAATGAAATGATGACCATAATTATGTGGAGACCATTTATACCAGGAAAGAATACAGGTGTCTGAATGTATGTAGGCAGGAGAAAGCGTGGCGCATGTGTATAGTGTTTGTCTTCTAAACCCAGGGGTCCTGAGTTCGAGACTCCCCCATCCCACTATGAAATGCTTTTTAGTTTGAAAATCAGCAATATGCCTCATTCAAATCCACTCTGAAAATGAATGTTCCCCAATGAATGCCAAACTATCATTGGAAATAATCTGTTTGGTGCAATGTCAGATTAATCACCTTTGCAAGGAATATCCGAGAGATAAATGAAATGAAATGATGACCATAATTATGTTGAGAACAATGGCAAGAAGAAAGAATACAGATGTCCAAATGAAGGGAGGCAGCAGAAAGCGTGGCGCATCGGTTTAGCGATTGTCTCCAAACCAAGGGGTACTGAGATCAAGTCTTCCCCATTCCACCTTAAAATATCTTTTAGTGCACATAGTTTTTCTAGGTGTTTCTCAACTGTTGCCCTAACCATCTTTCAATTTTTAACTAGATTAGAAGCTTTATCAGATAGAGCCAACCTTCCAAGTGTGAGCCATGACTGTAGTTCACCTTCTGCTTGTTTATTGCTTTCAACACAAGGCGGAGCTATAGCAGCAGGCATGCCATGTACTATGCCACCTAGTGGACCATTCCACAAGCTGTTTGTCTTGCCAATTAAGCTTTTCCCTCTATTTCTAAATATGGCTTAAAATTCAAATTCTAAATGCACAAGCTGTCACCAAATGGCAAAAATTTGTTGAAAATATCCTAGACAACACACAACTGCGATATAGACTGATTCAGAGAACCTTCATTTATTTGTCAGAAATTTTGCAAAGGGTATAGCCTTACCTTTAAATCTCCTTGGAAGAAAAAAGTTCTCTAATCATCACCAGACTATCAGTGGACCACCCAGGGATTATGGACAATGCATTGGAGTCATTTAGAGGGGCTTTGACATTTCTCTTATATGCAAAGTAAGACAGTAAATGCTATGGTCTCCCAAACCTAAAAGATTTCCCTCTTTATTTTAATACATCAAAGTGACAATCCATTTCAAAGCGTACAGATTGTCTATGGCCAAAATATACTCCATGACCTTGTGCACAATAGATGATACCTTATCATAGTGTTTAAGCCACATGATTTTGATAATTACCTGTCGCAAATAAGCGCGGGGGATACAGGGGTCATGAAATCTTTCTTAAGCACTAAAATTGCATTCTGAATGAACACCTGTCTTGTATCAGCGCCGTGGGAAATAGGGCTAACAATTCAAAGACCGCCGGGGCGCTTGAACACGACGGTACAATATGATATACACCTCGAATTTTTACCTGATCAGAGCATTGAGTTTTCCTTTGAGAAAATCAGCAATATGCCTTATTCAAATGCCCTCTGAAAATAAGAGTTTCCCAAACAATGCCAAACTGTCAGTGGGAATATTCTGTTTGGTGCAATGTCAGATTGATCACCTGTTCAAGGAATATCAAAGAGATAATTCAAACAAAATGAAATGATGACCATAATTATGTGGAGACCATTTATACCAGGAAAGAATACAGGTGTCTGAATGTATGTAGGCAGCAGAAAGCGTGGCGCATGTGTATAGTGTTTGTCTTCTAAACCCAGGGGTCCTGAGTTCGAGACTCCCCCATCCCACTATGAAATGCTTTTTAGTTTGAAAATCAGCAATATGCCTCATTCAAATCCACTCTGAAAATGAATGTTCCCCAATGAATGCCAAACTATCATTGGAAATGATCTGTTTGGTGCAATGTCAGATTAATCACCTTTGCAAGGAATATCCGAGAGATAAATGAAATGAAATGATGACCATAATTATGTTGAGAACAATGGCAAGAAGAAAGAATACAGATGTCCAAATGAAGGGAGGCAGCAGAAAGCGTGGCGCATCGGTTTAGCGATTGTCTCCAAACCAAGGGGTACTGAGATCAAGTCTTCCCCATTCCACCTTAAAATATCTTTTAGTGCACATAGTTTTTCTAGGTGTTTCTCAACTGTTGCCCTAACCATCTTTCAATTTTTAACTAGATTAGAAGCTTTATCAGATAGAGCCAACCTTCCAAGTGTGAGCCATGACTGTAGTTCACCTTCTGCTTGTTTATTGCTTTCAACACAAGGCGGAGCTATAGTAGCAGGCATGCCATGTACTATGCCACCTAGTAACATGGAACACTATGTCAAACATTGGGCCAAATATTTGAATCTCAAGAGCTGAACAGTTTTACCCCCTAGGGAAAACAGTATACCACAGTGGTACTGACTATCCTGGTCCATGTTTTAACACTCAAAAGAGTAAGACTCCCAATCATACATAACATAATTAAATTAATATGAATTAGGGGTAGCTGGTAACAAAATGTAGGACAGAATTATATCATGAAAAAAAAATTGCGCTTTGTCCTAAAATTTGCATCACATTGGCAAATACTCTCCAAAAAGAGATTCCCCCACCCCTCAGGAATGGGTTGAAAAAAATGCCCCCCTCTAAGAATAGGCTGCAAAAATGACCCCCCTCTAAGAATAGGTTGAAAAAATATAACTCCCCTCTTTGAATACCTCCAAAAAATGACCCCCCTTCATTTGGTCATCCCCCCTGCCATAAATAATGAATGCTCCCTTATATATAGCATTGCAGGTGCTAATGTTGGTCAATCTTATCAGCATATAATGAGGTTCTCAGTGGCCTAAAGACAAAAGCTTCAACTTGATAGAATGAACTGATTTTAAGAAAGTGTGAATTATCACAGTTTTATTGAAATGGTCAACATGTTTTTAACTCTGAACATAGGACATATTGTCACATGTCAATATTAGGTCTGGTAACAGGCAAGCTTCCCAGGGCAAGATTATTAAACCTACCTTCATGACATGTAGCTGAGTGTACTATTGGTTTTAGATTTGTAAGAATAACCAATTTTAGAAAAGAAAATAAAAGAAAAAAGAGATGCAAAAATTATGTGTTAACATTCAGTTTAGCTGAATACTCAGTATATTGCCTGTAATGTTTACTTAGAACGATGCCTTCACTTCATATCAAGCTAGGGATTCACAAGGATACTTGATTATTATCCATAAAAAGAAGTATATTGAATTGAAGAGCACTGATGTCATATTTGCTAAAAGTGGTCCCAGGTGAATGAATTGTAGATAAATAGATTAACTTAAATCATCAAAAACGGAATATCATCTGAAAGGTTACCCTTTCTTATTGCATCGGGCTATAGTTGTAGAGAGTGTCATGAGTAGGGAAGCAAACTGGGATCTAAGCAAACATTACCCTCTGAGAACTTTCCCATGCTCCCTATGTATGTATGAATGACTCTCTGACTAAGAATTTCTGCTCTGATTCCAAAATCATAGAAGGTATTTATTTCTGCCTTCTTTCTCTTTTAATATCCATCTACTCATGCACCTTTTTCTTTGTGAAGATGGCTCTTAAAATTGTCATTTTATGAAAGAGATCTGAACTACATTATAGATGCCTTCCTTTCTAGACTTTTCTTTATGTATTATAACTCCTTCCCCCTACTGTCAGCATAATACATACATTAAATTCACTATAAATCTCACTTTATAGTAGTCTCTATATAATTATCGCCTCCACCTATTAACCACCCATATTTCACCCTTCTGTACAATTAGACCCCACTAAAACACCTACATATAAACCATACCACTAATAGTCCAGAATATATAAAGAACATACAAGGGACAACCATTAGGCAGGATATCCATTATACAGGATAACCACTATGCATGATAACCATCATGCATGGTTATCCCATAGTGAGGCCCATAGACCAATTCATTCCAGTATGTACCAGACCTAGCAAGCCCATGGGGTAGGATACCCATATCCCTATTAGTAGAACAGTAGCAGCCCTGACGGTCACCCAGCTCAGACGTGGGTTGTGCAGCGCCACCTTCCGGTATACAATAACACAGCCATGCAGCATCATGTGCTGCACCCTATATGCAGTGGTGGATCCAGGATTTGAAGAAAGGGGGGGGGTGCACATTTTGGCCATGGAATCTGCAGGGGTGGATCCAGGAGTTGGTAAAGGGGGGCAAGATATGGTGGTGAGGCTTAATCTAGGGGGATGGCACAGCGCAGATTGTCACAAGCGCAGTGCAGCGATACACAGGGGGGTTTGGAGGCATGCCCCCAATAAATTTTTGAAATCTGTGAAACGATCTGCGAGAAGGGCCCTTAGTGCAAGGTGCATTAAGGTCCCTGTTCCCAGTACATGTCACATCTAGACCTTACCCAATAGGCTAGTTTAGTCTTATAAATTAAGATATTTTGAAAGAAATATAGGAATAAGTATCATAAAAAATGTCTCTGCATCACCAAATAGGCCATCCTATATATCACTGGATGGTAGCTGCCTCATCCCCAATCCCCCCATTCCTCCACACTTGGTCTCATCCAGGTCATCTCCAGTCCAAACATTAATTCCTCCTCTCTCAGCCTTATCTGTCCTGATCTCACCCCAATCCAACCATCTCATGAACATACTTAAAACTTATCTTGATATTTATATAATGTTCATGATCTGGAGAAACCATAGATTTAATTTTCATGGAATAACTAAAGGAACTTAGATAAGGGATGTCCCACCAAAGTAAACACTACAAAGAGGCCAAATGTGTTTGTAGGTACCCAAGTCCCTCGGTCATCATAACCTGCTACTGCCTTATAACAACGACATTTGATTAGCAATACATTAGCATACCATTTACTTTGTAATCCCAGAATGGCAGAGTTGGGGTGACTTAATGGCTGAGTAGCTGAGGTGATATTGACTGCCTCTAGCTCTTCAGGGACTGCACATTGCATAAAAAGCCATGTATATTTGTTGACATGACTGCATCAATGCAGAGATAGTGAGATTCTTGTCACTGCTGCATTAGTGCATCATACCGGAAGTTTAGGAGAGTATCACCCTTAAAATGACTAATGAAAGTAGCCCTGTTCAGTTGATTGTTAGGGGAGCATTCATGGATGGGGACTGAAGGCCTTATTACATTAAACTAACTGTTAAAGGACTAGAGTCAATAAAAGAATAATTTGATGAACATAGCATAAGTTATTCCTATTTAAGGGTCATCAGACAGTCTTCTGTTGATACTGCTGCTGAAAGCCTGTACTTGATACCACTGCTAAAGCATTTACTGAGAGAGGCTACGGTAGATACCTCTGCTAAAACATTTACTGACAGAGGTGACACTAGATACCACTCCTGAAACCATTCACTAATAGCACCCAAACTAGATACCACTGAAAGACCTGACACTTGAATCAGGCCTATAGAAGAAAAGCATTATGAGAGCTTTATTCTCCATCCTCATCATCCTATGTCATGTTGGTGCATTGTGTGCAGGAAGCAGCATGGTGAGACAGGACGACTGGATCAAGACAATAAGCGTTGTACTCTCAGAAAGTTTGCACCAATCCAGACCAAGTCATATCAACCAGCACCGTCCATTAGTGTCTACACTAAATGTAAGTTGTTTTATTGACAAGTAAGTTATTATAGGTATTGATAAGACAGTTGTTTTATCAAGAACAATTATGACAGAAAATTTAGTTAAACCCTGAACTGTTTAAACTCTTCTATAGACCCATATAGCAAGAAAGGCTGACTTTTTGATGAATAGAATTGTGTTTACCTAAGTGGTAAATTTAGACAGAGGGATTTGCATTCTCATCAGGTAAACCTCAGATAAGGCCAAACATTTTATCAACAACGTCTCTGAAAAGACACCCTTTATTGCCGTATTAATCTATATTACAGCATGTGAATTAGTCATCATAATACATGGGTGCAGCCCAGTCTATTCTAGTCCTTCTGCTGAATTCACAAATGATAATGATCTTACAGGGTTGATTATAATCATTCCTGAAGGGTTGGCACTATGCACTAAACAGTGCCGCTGAGCAGATTTGCTTGTTTATCATGATGAGCAATGGTCATGATGCATTAATGCAGCAAAGTCTATTGAGAGGTTAAAAGTAATCCATTGAGCGATGATGCACTGATCCCTAAGGATTCCATGTATATAAATGCAAACTTACCATGTTACCTTGCTGCTGAGTTCATGGATTCCATACAGAGTTGTTGCAATGCAGAAATGATAGCACAATGCACCAGAGCAGTGCTGCGTGTTACTCACTGGGACTCCACTCATGCACCATTAGGCTAAATGCGTCAGGCTCTCTTCCTAATCTGATGCCTAGAGTGACCATTTTTAATATACTGATTGCATTCACTTCAAGACTTCCAATATATACTAGTCTATCTGAACATGGCCAGCCATACCCACAGGACAATAATACTCTACCATTTTGATATCAGATATCTAACTCATAAAATAGGATGAATATGCAAATGCATACATGTTGTATATGAAATAAGTGTTTTTTAAATGTGAATCCTATAATTATTTCTGCATTCTTATTCCTTTTTTCTTAGTTATTCCAGAATACGAGGAAGTGGGATGCTTCGGATCAGATGATGCAATGAAGGTGTTTCAACCTCTGCAGGCCCATAAAGGAGCCGGTTCTGTTGATGTCTTTACAACCTGGGACAACGCTTCAATCAATGAAGTGAAAGACCTCTGTGCCGTTACTGCTAAATCATACGGCTATAAAGCTTTTGGTATTGAGTACTATTCTGAATGTGTTGGTGGTCCAACATTTCATCTTACATATAATGTGGCAGGATCAGCGACAAATTGTCTTTTTGAGACAGGGGGTAACAATGCTGTCAGTGTGTACATGTTGCTATAGGAAAAGGGAATAGTGCTTGTATGATTCTTTTCCCTTATTGAGATCAAAGAAAGAGGGGAAGGTGAAGAAGATAAACAGTAATTTTTGATTATAAAGTCAATAAAATTCTTCCTATCCCATATCCCATCGGGAGCAGGTTTTGGTCATTCATTTTTCTAAATAGCTCTAGTCTTGGCTTGTTCTGGTGTGAATCAATCCCAGTGACTAAATGGCAAGGGGGGGAAACAAAAATCAGACCTTTGTTCCAAAGAATCCCACACTTTTGAACTATCACATATATCATTAGAATTTGATAATAATATTATCTTCTTATCAAGCTTTGACAAATAAAATTATGGATGCCACTAGAATTCAGTCTCGTGTTGTTATTTCAATTTAATCTTTATCCATAATTTGCATTTTCGACTACATCTAATAATTTCTTTCAACTCCGATCGACATTATTGAGACTGCTATTACTCAAATTTTGAATGATGTTGCAATGGTTAGCACTGCACATTATGCATTGCCAATAAACACAAAGAAACATAATCCATCCCATCAGTGCTGATCTCTAGTTTCACACAGGGGAACTACACTACATTTCTGAAGAGAAAATCACTTGTATGGGTAGTTCAAAGTAAATTTTATCAAGATGATTGGTAGCTCATTTGTGAAGGTCGGGAGTTCTAGTAAATTTGAATCTAACTTTCAAATTTATGATATATCAATGGAAAGATTGCTGATAAGGCATAATGACGCATTTAGATTAAAGTACCCTTGTCATATTCTTGATTGATGTGTGATAACCTAAATCATTTGTGGCATCTATAAAGCATCTGTAAAGTGGGACACAGGACACTCCAGGAGTGTCCTGTGTCCCACCCCAGCCATACCCCCAAGTGTGTCCTGTGTCCCCCCTCCACTCCCACCACTGTATAGTCCCGTGTCCCACTCCAGTAATGCCCTCCAGATGTGTCCTGTGTCCCCCTCCACTCCCACCCCCTCCACTAGTCCTGTGTCCCACCTACACCGTCTAGGTCCCGTGTCCCACCCTGTGTGTAGTCCCGTGTCCCACCTCCACCGTCTAGGTCCCGTGTCCCACCCTGTATGTAGTCTCGTGTCCCACCTCCACCGTCTGAATAATCAATGGTATTTTTAGAGAATGTTGCTTGTTTGTTTCTCATAAGTATCTTCACAGGAGAGCAAAAAATGACCAAAAGTGTCCCCATGTACCCCGGTCTCCCCTACTCATGAAAATAAGTTAAGCTAAGTTTTCAAAGCCCTAGAACCACTGCTGTTTCACACAATTGACTTGCCTTTATCTCACAAAACCTATATATGCACTATATACCTGACATGCTCCTTTAAATTAGCATTAGATCCCTGATATACAGGTTTTGTGAGATACATGCAAGTATGTTTAAGATGATGTGGCATGCTCTTAGAGAGATGCTTGGCGAGTAACTCGCCAGGGCTGCATTCAAGCATCATACCGACCCTACAGGTTTGATACGCAAACTCATAAGGGGTTGACATGATGCTCCAATGAAGTGCTGGCAAGACTGCTCGCATTATGACTAACGCTGGTCATGATGCTTAAAGGGATAAAGGATAAGTTGCTATCAAAGTGCAGCATTATGATACACCAATGCAATAATATGCCAACCCAGCAGTGCATTTGAGAGTCTACCCTTTGGGTGTAACTTGGTAGATATAAGGAATGCAGCCAGGGAGAGTTATTGTAACTTCTCAGTCCTGTATTCTTGCTTCAGGCTGGAAAATTGGCATAATGCATTATGCTGCTACAAAAGCATGATGTATATTGAACCAAGAATCCCTTCATAGTCCCCTCATGATTGGAATTGATTCTTATAAATGTTGACCCTGACAGTTGCGTGAGGTGCTTTCACGACATAATTCATTGTGTATAAGGTGCACCTTGGAGTTAAGACACACCCTGAATTCTGAGCTATGAGGGACATTTTGATAAATATTTTGGCTAATTAAATCTATGGTTAAAAATCCTTGTATGCAAGGTGCCCCCATAACTTTAGCTGGTTTTACAAGGTATCCTATGGGTTAGTCTTAAGCAGCACCTTATATGGGGGGATTTAAGGTGTATGAACATAGTGAGAGCTTGAACAAAGACACTAGACTCACCAGCTGATGACCATATCTATAGCTGACTAATACCGCTATTTGATATACTTTGATTGAAAATTGAAGAATTATATCACTATAATTCAATATGACATTTAAAAAAGGAGGACCTTTGTGTTCATTATGAATTAATTATCAAATAAAGTATTAAAAACTGATTCAGTTCTACTGTGGTACCATATAAGGTGCAAAAAGGTGCATAATCAATTCAGCCTGTCCAAAAGGCAAATCTCTAGTCATATTTTGACCAACTAAGTTATGTTTTAAAGCTTAATACCATTGTGCATAAGGTACACCCCTACCTATGACTGATTCTACATTTCTTCACCCATAAGGCATACCTTTTACATGTTTAATATTATTGGGTACTAGGGTAAAAATGAATTCTAATTGTGAAAAGAAATAGTGTCTCAAAATGGATTTTTGAGTATCTAAGGTCAGTCTAAAATATGGCAAAATAGAGGATGGTGAACTCATCGGAGTGAGAATGCTATGTACAAAGTTCATTATATACCCCATATTATATGCCACACATAGATAGCCTATGGACCTGAGCAAGGCTATTCATGGAGCAAAAACTCTGGTGCTTAAGGGTGAATAGGATACCACTGAAGCCATTCACTGACAGAGCCTACACTAGATCCAACTGCTGAAACCATTCACTGAGATACTCTGCACCAGATACCACTTCTCAAAGCATTCACTGGCATAGTTTCACTGGCATAGCCTCTAGTAGACAAATCTGCAGAACGCATTCACTGATAGAGCCTGTATTAGATACCATCACTCAAAACATTTTACTACTAGAAATCGCTGAAGTCATTTACTACTTCAGACCCTTGAGTTGAATCAAGCCTCCAGAGGACAAGCACTATGAGAGCTTTATTGTCCATTATGATTACCCTATGTCACATTGGTACATTGTGTGCAGGAAGCAGCATGGTGAGACAGGACGACTGGTTCAAGGTGGTGTCTCTAGGACCTGGTTACACAGATAAGTTTGTATCAGACATGACCCTGAAGACACACCAGATTACTGACCTGTCTGAATGTGCTGAACGCTGTATGTCAACTTGGCACTGTACAGCATTTACAGTGGACCAAGGGAACAACCATTGTACTCTGAGGACGTTTGCTCCAATTCAGACCAAGTGGTATGATCCAGCACCATCCATCAGTGTTTACACAAAATGTAAGTTATTTTATCAATAACAATAGTGACAGAGAATCTGGCTAAACCCTGAACTTTTTAAACACAGACCCATGCAGGAAGAAAGGTTGACCTTTGTTATGAATAAGATTGTGTTTGGCTTAGTTTCAGTGGGATGCACATGGCCTTGCCTGTTTTATCTACATATGCAAACAACTTACATCATGAGATTCACAAGACAATTACCTTTCAAATGATGTATAATATGGGTAGACTGTGATTGAATATTTTCATTCTCATCAAGTTTATCTCAGAAAAGGTAAAAGGATTTATTGAAAAGTCACCCTTTTGTCATACTAGTATTTGTGCATGATCAAGTTGTCATATGAGAAATATCATATGACTAGTGGTGTATGGAGTAATTACCTCAAGGCTCTTATAAAATAGTGTTATTTCCAGTTGTCACTGGTTTATTCAGCTTTAGGCAACATGTAAGAAATATCAATCATACAGTGGTTAGTATGTAGGTAATTTGTACATACAGTAAATATACAGTAATTTTATAAAGTATAATGTTCTGTTCCACTCCACCTGTGAGGTAATAATAATACAATGTCCAGCATAGTTCTAGGTGGGTTCCCACACCTAGCTCCTGACCTGCTGCTTAGAGGAATAATGTAATAATGGATAACTTTACCTTCTGGTGGAAGTCTTGAGGAGGATACCCCCTGGCCACTAATGATGGAAACCAATGCCTGTCTAGCATAGTTTCACCATAGTGCAGTGGTATAGCAGGTAGCAGGAGATGACTGGAGATGTTACCTCTAGAGCGGTTCTTGGTGTTCTGTCTTCCTGGAGGTGCAGACAGGCTATTTGTAGCAAATCTTGGAAAAGCACCTCCAGACTGACTGGGGCCAGTAGCATCTGCCTAACTCTACAATTGTTAGAGGGGAGCCTTTCATGTGTCACTGGGTGCACAAAGGACCCCCATGGACGCCGCTGTGTCCCCCATTGTCTTGGTCGGTTCTGTAACTTCAAACCCTCATAACTCGGTCGTTTACGCAGCTACAGCTGTCATTTTGCGCATTGCGCGGAGTTGAATATGCCAAGTTTGAACTGCCCGCTGGATAGGCGCGTAACTCCCGCCGGTTTGTCTGCAGTGCACTCGGAGCTCCATTCAGTCTCCATGGCATAACTTCCTTAATAATGGGAGTTCCGCCTTGATCTTGGGCTCATTCTGACCGTCTAATTATGGGCTTTCCATAAATGCTTTGATATTTGACCTAGCTCGCTCAGGAGCGACGCTAGAGCGACCGGACGGTTATGGCGTCGTGCTTATGTAACCCATTGTTCAGTTATTAGAGTGCTCAGACACTCATGACGGCGTCAGCGGTGCTCAGGCACCCGTGATGGCCGGTTGCATTCACTTACAAGTTATTAGTTTGTGCACTGAACCATGAGGTCGCACACTGAGACCCTCATTTTTATTATATTGTGCAGTGAACCATTAGGTCGGAGCCTTTGATATCAGAAAACTCTGTCTAACTGACTCTGGCTGGTGTGCAGTGGGGCATGAAGGCTCTTATACAAAGTTTGAGCGCTCTTATAGCTCTTAGAACCAACCTATGTATTAATTTCATAGATATCCTTTGATTAATACAAAATATGTTACAATTTATGGAATAATAAAATGGTATATGATAGAATACTCCGTCTCCCCCGAGAGAATGCAAAACTCCGTCATTTCGCCGAGGGAATGTACAATTTATGCAATTTTTACCTTATTTTGGAGTTATATACTGTTTGTAAGAGGATTTGAAGTGATGGGGAGTGCTTCAAATGCAATTTTTGTGGTAGAGCTTTGTCAGTATAAACAATTTTCTCCTGGGTATAAGTACATTTCCGAGTTTCTATATCTTACCATACCTGAGCTTATTTGCTTATGTAACATCAATTTTGGGTACAGTTTTCCATTTTTATGTACAACATACAATTTGGCAAATAGTGTGCCATTTTGGCATTCAATGTTCAATTTAGCGTGCAAATTGAACATAAATGACAATTTTAGTGTGCAAATTTACAATTTCGCGTGTAATTGCGTTCAATTGACAATTTCAGTATGCAAATATATAATTTTTGCGTACATTTGGCAATTTAAGTGTGCAAATATATACTTTTCGCGTATATTTGGCAATTTTAGTGTGCAAATATATAATTTCGCGTACATTTGGCAATTTTAGTGTGCAAATTTTATAATTTCGCGTACATTTGGTAATTTTAGTATGCAAATATATAATTTCGCGTGCATTTGGCAATTTTTGGTGTACAAATATATAATTTTTGCGTACATTTGACAGTTTTAGTATGCCAATATATGATTTTGCGTTCAATTGATAGTTTCTGTATGTACATATATAATTTTGCGTACAGCTTGGATACACATAGAAATGTTGATTTCTAAAAAATCTGACTTCAGTGTATGAATTGGGTACAGACATACAGTATAATGTGCAACATACAATTCAAGTGTGTAAATTGGATACAAACTTACAATCTAGTGTGCAAACATACAATTTTAGTGTGCAAATTGGGTACAAGCGTACAATCTGGTTTGCAAACATGCAATTTTAGTGTGCAAATTGGGTACAAGCGTACAATCTGGTTTGCAAACATACAATTTTGTGTGCAAATTAGGTACAAGCGTACAATCTGGTTTGCAGACATACAATTTTAGTGTGCAAATTTGGTACAAGCGTACAATCTGGTGTGCAAACATACAATTTTGTGTGCAAATTGGGTACAAACGTACAATCTAGTTTACACTCTACAATTTTTGGGATTTGAGACAAATTTTTCCGAGGACCGGAAAAACAAAGTACTTTATGTACAATAGGCTTGTTTGTCTCTGAGTTACTCTTTGATTTTGCTATATGGGTGTATTAATTGGCAATTTCGGCAGTGGGCCGCTGCTTAATTGACTTTTCCCTAGCCTTCTTGAGTATGTGTCCCTGGAAGAGATTATTTGGTAAGTATCTTAATTAAACATTTTTCATGTCAACAATTTTTCTCAACAACAATTTTTTTTTTTTTTTCATTCATTTTTCCAACAATTTTCTTGGATACCTAAAGTGTGTTACTCTAAGTAAATCTTGGCATATTATACAAGTGCTAGTGGGTACAAAAACTGTCTTAGTTATCTACCTGCATTCATGTATATTTGTGTTGGATTTGTACAATTTACAATTTTTAAATTGCAATTTCGCAATTTTGCGCGTATATGCGCGCATTAATCATCGATTTTGTGAGAATACCATAGATTTTCATATTATACATCAACAAGTGGCTGTGTATTTTTTCTAAAAAATTTTTCTAATACTTTGATAATTTCATTGACAGTGGAGGTGTGTCAGGAGTGAGATGTGAGTCTCCTCCCTGATGTGCTCATGCAGTGGTGGCACTTGAGGTGTTAGGTGCCAGGTTCTGGCATGTGTCTGTGGCAGTGCCTAGCTTGGTGTCAGTGGACAGTTCAGGGTGGGGGGGAGGTGTGTGTCCATTTAAGGAGTGGGTGGCTGGTATTGGAGTATCATTTCCTCTCTGGAAACCTCTGCTGTCACACCATGGCCCACCTTCAAACTATCTTTGCTTTGCCTGTCTCCCAGGTGATGGTGGTGGGGAGTCCGGCTAGGGCTCTGGTGGAGGCCAACCAGGCCATACACTATGGTTACATAGTGGGGAATTTTAGAGAGATCAGTGAGCATGGAGATGTGTTGGTGGATATGTATTCCTGCCAATATTTCTTGGGCTCAGCCTTGCGTCGGGGGGCCACTGTGGCCCTTTTGGCTAGGGCCCTGAGTAACCTAGGGTTCTGGCCCATGGACTTGAACTTCGGGCCGCGGGAGCGAGTCCTGTGGGATTACTTGTTGGCCGTGTCCCTCATCGATCTTGCGGCATCCGGGGATCCATCCATGGCCGCCGAGTATGGGCTGGGGATGATGGAGGCCCGGCTCGTTGAGTGGCAACAGGACCATGGCCATATGTATGGCTCGGACTCGGACTCTCCCATTGATGTTGAACCCGAGGATCTGTGGTAGGATCCCGACTGACTGAAACCTAGGGTGTAAAAACCCGCCATCCCAAAGGCCCTTTTCAGGGCCGGCAAATTGTCCGAAAAGTTCTGAATACTGTCTCTGATATGTTGTCTCCTAGTGGTGGACTGGGGGCAGCCTAGGCTGTGGGCAGTCTAGGCTGTTTCCACAGTCACCGGGGAGGGCTGGTGGTTTAGAAAATTAGCAATAGTCTGCATGTTTGACCTTGCGGTCTCCTCCTGTTGTTTGTCAATAATTATATCTGTTGTATTTTCCAGTGCTGTCATGGTCACCGGGCTGGTGCCACAATCATTCTGGAGAAGCATGGAGTAGTACAGTCCTTTGTTTTTAAGGGCTGGTATGGTACTGAACCTAGTGCGCCAAGGTAGGTGTATCACCTGAGGGAGGTGATAAGCAAATTCTCCTCTCTGTGTTGTTATAACTGCTGGTCCATTCCAGGTAAATATAGCCTTAGGTAGTGGGAAGGTTTTAACCACTATATCCTTATAGGTAGGGGCAGCTGCTGATTTAATCTCATCAAATTCATGTGGTATTGGCCTCAGTGGTAGCGCGAAGTTTGAGTCTCCACAATATATTTTAAAATATATTGTGGGATTTGTGCGCTTGGCCACATTCTTCTTGCCACAGTGTGTCTGTGCAAATTTCTTAAGGTACTTCATTATTCTGTAGGCTGAGTAGATGGTCAGGGTGAATAATATAGCAATTATCAGGGTGTGAGTTTCCTGAATTGTGAGGAAGGGGGTGTGGGTTTCCTCTGCAGGGGTTAATTTGATAGGATTCTTATCTGGGAGCAATTTGTGTAGGGGCAGCTCGGTGACTAGTCTGAATGCTTTGGTTGTAGGCAGGTAGGCTACAGTCCCTCCTAGTCTGTATAATTTGAGTAGTATGTATACTATAAAAATGTGAGCTGATATCCCTAGGATGAGTGCTAAGCTTTGGAAGATTGGATGCTCTGTAACTCGATGTAGGTATGATTCCTCGTAGCGCGTTTCCATTTCCTTATTAAGGTTGGAGGCATCTTTTAATACTGTTTTGGCAAAGGGCTCTAAATTTAGTTGAGTAATATCATCCATGATTGGATTTTCCTGTAGTTTTTCTAAGGTTCTAGAAAGGTTTACTACTGGGAAATTTGGAAGATTCTCTCTTTCATCTGGTTTGGTTTCAGAAATTTCGTTAAGTGCTGCCATGAATGGTAAATTAATTGTCTTGAGAATGTAATGAAATGATAAGGTTGAGTTACAGGGCAACCTTGTGTTTGGAAGAGAAAATTCTCCTACGCTGATCGTGCACCCACAGGGTACACCTATGATTGAGTAGGACTGGGCTTTTCGAGTTTCAGACGTTTTACCATGGCAGTTGATAAAGTAATGGGGTTCATTAGTAGTGACCAGGTACTCATCTTCAGAAATGGAAATAGCATGGGTGGTAGGTGCTTGCAGTGGTGAAACTGTAAACTTGCAATGTTCCTTAATCTGTTGAGCCTGGTTAGAAAAAAATGGCTACAGGGCATGTAGGCCTGTGTTTATAAATTCTACCATTTACATCTCTGCATACCTTTACTGTAGTACCTTCACATGCCTGCATATCTGCTGAGTCCAATTCGATGAATAATGATTCGTCGTACGATACTGCTAGAAACTCAGTTGTGGTTTGTAATTTGGTGACTCCTCTGGTGGGGGTCTCCTGTGTGTCTATAGGCATGGGTGATGTAATCATTTGGTACAGTTTGAAGGTCGAGGTGGTAGATTGAATTATAATGTCCAGATGAATATATATATATGGTGAGCTGAGTACGTGTATGAGGTCAGCGTCTGTGAATAATAGAAATCTAAGTCATTAATTGCGACTTGTGCTCCAGGGTGTGTAATCCTAAGTTTGCTATTAATGTCAATTAAGTATCTAGCAAGGTCTGAGGGTGGTACTATATCAGGGGTTAGGATCCCTGATGATAGCATCCTCAGGGCTGCGTTTGTCCTTTGCAGTGATTGAACTGTATTCATTCTTGCTGCTATGATAATTAATGCATCATTTAATACTTGCATCTTTTCCCTTTGAGTCTTCTCGTGCCTTGAATATGAGTCAAGTGACCTGGACATGTTAGAGGCCCACAGGTTGACGGTGTCCCCTATGGTGTTGATTGTGCTGTCCAGTACCTTCTTATCTTGGATGTATGCTTTAACAAACTTATCTTGTCTGTCTGTGATCTTCTCAATGAGACTAGCTGCTTCCTGATCTTGTTTAGCAAATTTCCTTAGTATTTCATCTATGTTCTTGAGCTGTCCCATTACTTGGTTCACATCTTCTACTGTGGCTAGACCTAGCACACCGCGGAACAGGGGTGCTAGAAAACCCAGTATGGCCTCTCTTTTGGCCTTGTCCAATGTGTTTATGGGGTTGGATAGGAACAATTTGATGGAGGCTAATGTTTCATTCATCTCCTTGTCTGCAATTTCCAGCAAGGTGTCAAGCTCTTTGGCTTGTTGGATAATTTGGCCAGAGGTATGATCTTGTAGAGTAGGAGTGGTCAAATGGAGTATTCTATCCCTTATGGATCCTTTGGTAACGGGTGCCCGAGGTATTTTGTAGGGGATAGCTAACAATAGTGTTGTGGTTGTATGTCCATTGACCAATGGTTGGGGGCTAGGTTTGAATACTACTCCTATGTTTTGTCTCACCACAGGTGTATAACCTGCAGTAAGTGGTTCCATAGTATATAATAACAGCATAGTTAGCAGTATGGGTGAAACTCTCAGTCTCCCCATGGTGCTTGTGTAAAGCAAGTTTGCTGTTTTAAAGTCTTGTCAAATTTGTAGTGATTTGGGTGCTGGTAAAGTCTAAGTGTATGGTGCAACACTTTAAATGAAGTGGTTCAAACTGTACCTTTGCAAGATTGAGCTGTCTTGGCAATATGTCCGGTGAGTCTATAGAGATTGACCAGTAAATGGTAAGGTCAGGTTGAAGGTGAAGTAGGTGTGTTCTTTATCCTAGTGCAGTCTCTCCTAATGGAGAAGTGGGCTGGCTAATTCCCAAGTGGGGTCCTGTAGACTTGTGTTCCAGACTGCAGCTGGATGAAGACTGATGGTGGGCTATGGTCCACAGTGCTTCTTATGTAGCCTACCCTACCCACATCCATTGAGGGCCTGGTATTGTTTCTCTGGAGTCAAGGCCTTGATCTCCAGTGTCTGCAACTGTGGGGGTCTATTGTGTACTCTGTGTACTGGTAATTAGCTCCTCCTGTCATCCAGGACAGCCACCCATGACCGTCTAGACAGTTGTCTGAGTGTAGCTTATAAGGTCAATTGATCTCTATAGACTGCTGTGTTGGCATAGCGCGCTCTTTCATGTGGGGATTAGGCTTTAGACACTCCATTGTGTTACCCTTACTCTTCTTAGACTTCATGTCTGCTTTACTTGGAGGGTCCCAGTCTTTGACCATTCAGAGGCAATAACCTACTGATATATTTACAAATTTGATTGGCTTTATATACATATAAGTAATTCATTATCAGTCACACATGTCTTATGTGTGGATGAAGAGAATTTGTAATACGTTTTGAAAATCTTATGTTCTTTTGGTATCTCAATTTGTTTTTAATTTCTTGAAACTGCACCACACCTAGATGTTTTTCTTAGTATGTGGTGTGCAGGCCTAGGCTTGATAGGGCCTATGCCTGTGGTTTCCCTTGTAAGGGTGATATCATTTTTGTTCCTTACAATTTTGTTGTAGTATTTGGCTTCATGTGGAATAAGCCTGTGTGCAAATTCATTATTTCTGACAGCCACAACCTTTTTCAGTCTGTCTATGTGCACTGGTCTGGCCACCAATAGATTGGTGTCCAAGTTTTTGAGTTTGGCACTTGTCAAACTAGGTCTATTCACTACAACATATGGTCCCATAAAAAGGGGTTGAAGTTTCTTACACTCTGTATTGGTCAGGATTCTTGGTATGTTTAGGTACACCATGTCGGTGACCTTGATTTCCTGTGGTGTAAGTTTCTTGTCATATCTATCCTTCCTTTCCTTTTGTAGCTTGGCGACCCTTTCTATAGCTTTCCTCCTAGAGGTATTTTGATTTGTTATCATGTTAGCTACATGGTCTGCTACGGTGGATATGTCTTCCTGTATTCCCAGCCCTAAGTCCATTGGGGTGGCTGGGTTTCTTCCATGGAGTAGGAAGAAAGGGGTGAATCCTGTGGTTTGGGATTCAGTGTTGTTTAATGCAAAGGTTATGGGTTCAATAAATGAATCCCAATTGTTTTGGTGCTTTGAGCAGAATGCTCTGAGCGCTGTGCCTATGCTAGCATTGAATCTCTCTACAAGCCCATTTGATTGTGGCCTGTATGGTGAGGAGAATTTATGTTTGATCTTGAGGTGTTTAGTTAACTTTGTGAACTTTGCACCTGTATAACATGTCCCATTGTCTGTTTGAAGAGTGGCTGGTGTTCCATGATGACAAATTATATTCTTGTAGAACTCTGCTGCTGTTGTCTCAGCTTTTAAGTCAGTAGTAGCCCAAGCTGTTGCATATCTGGTAGCATAATCTATGCAGACTTGTATATGTTTGTTTCCCCTGGCAGTTGTGGGAAGTGGTCCTACCGCGTCGAGGTTTAGGAACTTCATTGGTGAAGCCATGTACTCTCTCACTGTCATTGGTGTTTTGTGTGAGTGTACTTGCCTTTTTGCTGTGAGGCATGTGTGGCAGGTGGAAACATATTTTGTTGTGTCTGCTAGCATAGACTTCCAATATACCCTAGGTCGGAGTGCAGACAGCATCCTACTTGAACCAAGATGGCCGCCGGTAGGTGAGTCATGGAAATACTGTAGTGTACTTGTTACCCATTGCTGTGGTATAACAATTTGAAGTGGTACAGTATTGGTTTTTCTCCAATTTATGGGGCATATATGGACTAATGTACCATTTACCAAGGTGTATGTCTGGCCTTGGTTGATGATTCTATTTCCTTGTGCTTTTGGTGCAGGCAAGGTCCCATCCTCAAGATATTGTATGAGGGGCAATAGTTCCTTGTCCTTCCTTTGTTCCAAGCCAAGGTTTGTACCTGAGATGGATGTGTCGGGAATTTGATCCAGTAATTGATTTATATCTAGCACATGTTGTTTTATTCTGTCTCTTTCTTTTTCTTTTTCATCGACTATTGGCCTATCTTGTGCCTTTTGTTGGGGTGTGTCACTCTTGTTTTGGTGTGTAGGCTCCTTTGGAGGGCCTATTCTCGCCTTGGTGGGAGTGGCAACCTTTTACTGTAGAGGCACAATTTGCTTTTTGTCAATCTTCTCTGTCTCAGGGTTCTTTGATTTAGTAGGTGCAGTGTCTTTTGTGACATTTTTCCTGGCAGGTGGGGTTTTGGTAGGTTTGTTTCCTGTGACCTTTTTCTCTTTTAGAATAGTTTGTGATTGTGTGGGGGGTTTTGGTATGCCCTCCTGAATCATTTCTCTAGTCTTTGAGCGTGTGGTCATAGGACACAAATGGTTTGATGTTTCCTCTTCCTGCATTGGTTCAAAGAATCTGACTGATTTGGAAGTTGCTCGAGTAATAGCATATATTGTGTCTTCTGAATCTTCATTGTCTGAGTCAGGTGGGGTGAAGGGTGGCTCCTTAGGAGTTGCCTTCACCATCTGATTGAGTGATGAGAATTCAATAGGCTCGAAGTCATTATCTGGAAAGAGTTGTGAGTATTCTCTCTCACAGTGGCAAAACACATAATGTGTAGATTGCTTTAAGATACCCCTAATGGGTGTCTCTGGCCTTTCGATGGTGTTGGGTGGATCATCCCTTTTGAATGGTACTTTCTTTGTTACTTTTGCAAACTTGGTTCTACTGGCTGCTCTAACTCTCCTTGGTGGGGGTGGAGGGTTAGTCATGGGTCCAGAGTCTGGGTATTCTCTTCTAGACATAGCATCTGGAGGTATGTTATCATCACCTTTCACGTGTTGGATGGTGAATGAAAATTGTTGTATGTCTAGAGCCCATCTGGCCCATCTATGTGTGAGTCCTGTATTGGTTAATAGTGGGATTAGGGCTGCATGGTCTGTGTATAATTGGAAGTGTCTAGTCTCTAGGTAGTGTCTGAAGTGTAGTACTCCATACACTACTCCCAGTAGTTCTCTCTCTGTGGTATTGTAATTTCTCTCATGTTTGGAGAGGGTTCTACCTGCAAAGGCTACTGGTCTGAGCACTCCTTCATTATCTCTCTGTGAGAGTACAGCTCCTAAACTCACATTGGAATCATCAGTTGCCAAACTGAACTCTTTCTCATAGTTTGGATATCTGAGAAGAGCATTGGTACAGAGGGCATGCTTTAATGTTTTGAAAGCATTATCTGCCTCTTCTGTCCAGACAAATGCTTTGAGATGTGTCTGTAGATCATATAGTGGTCTAGCAGATTGGGCATAACCTTTGATAAACTTTTTGAAGTATTGGCATAGGCCTGTGAAGGATCTGACATTTTTGACTGATTTTGGTGTTGGGAAGGTTTTGATTGACTCCACCTTTGTGGGAGATGGTTGTAGTCCCATGGGTGTGACTCTCATTCCCAAGAAGTCTATTCTGTCTATGAAGTATTCACATTTTGATTTCTTCAGTTTGAGTTTACCAACTCTTAGGCTGTTGAACACATCTTCCAGGTCATGGAAGTGTTGTTCGATTGATGGTGATAATACCAATATGTCATCTAGGTATGGTAGGGCACATTTGTACTTGAGTTTGTTCAGAATTAATGTGACTAGATGGCAGAATCCCGCAGGTGCGGTCGCTAAACCCATCGGCATCCTTTCGTAGACATATTTTTTGTCATTTGCTATGAATGCGGTTTTATGCTGGTCCTCCTGTCTTATAGGAATTTGAAAAAATCCCTGTTGGGCATCTAGCTTACTGAATACTCTTGGTCTGAGTGACCCTATCATGTCTAGAGTGTCATCGGCCCGGGGTGTAGATAAGGCTTGATTTATCGTGTTCTGGTTCAAATAACGAAAATCTGTGACGAGCCTATGGCCTCCCGATGATTTTTGTACTAAAAAGGATCTGGAAGCCCAGGGGCCCTCAGCACATTCTCTCAGAATGCCCTGTTGTACTAGCCTTTCACACTCTTCTCCTATTGCGGCCTGTTTTTCTGGTGTTTGTCTATATGGTAGGAAATGACATGGTATTGCCTCAGGTTTTACATGTATTGAGTGTGTATACAGGTGTGTGGCACCAATGTCTCCATCTTTTCCTACAAATACATCATCATACTTGGTCAGCAGTGATTCTAATCTATCATGCTGATCTTTGGATGTGAGCACAGATTTTGGTGGAACATTCTCTTCCAATTCTGGCTCGAGGTCATGTGCCTCACTATGTATAGCAGCTATTTCAGAGAGTCTGATTGAGTTGGGTTCAGGGTCAGCATATGTGGACTCACAGTCTGAGTCTGTGTCACTGAATTGAGTTACATCCTCAGGCCGTATGGCTGAGATGGATTGATCAGTGTGTGGGGTAGTGTCTGGCACCTGTTGGGGTTTTTCTAAATCAGATTCCTTGACTTCCTGAAATAGAGCTATGATGGCACCCTTTTTGATTTTATGTGGGCGCCTGCTGGTGTTGAGTAACACTAGGGGATGTTTGTTATTTTCCCTGGGGGTTACTGCTGCCCTTTGAACTAGATATGGGGCATTGTTATTTCTTTGGAGGTTATCTACTACTCCAGTTTTGCCTTGCAGTGATTGAGTAGATGTGACCTTACCCAACACTGCAAGTTCAGAGAATGGAGGGATGGTAAAATCCCTCACTGCCCTAATGGGTTTGAGAATTTGTTCAGGATCAACATTAAATTCAATTTGAGATTTTGTAGTGCTTAAGAAATCTGTGCCGAGAACAACGGGCTGTGTGAGGTTGGGTATTACAGCAAATTGGTATTGGAATCTGACACCTTGGATTCTAAAGTTCAGCATAGCTGAATGTCTAACATGACACACCGATCCATCTGCCAAGTGGATGTTGATTTTAGACTTCCTCAGTTGGATATGGAATCTCTTTTGGAGATCCATGAGGAATGATTGTCTGACACAGGTGATAGTAGCACCTGTATCAACCAAACATTGTACATCTGAAACATCATATAGATTTGCATTGATACAGCCATTTTGAAGAAGTACAATAGAAAGCTTGGTACTCTCACCTGTATCCTTTGATGATGAATCTGGTGGGGTGATGTGTATCACTGATGGACGTCTCTGTCTGTTAGATGGTAGATTTGCACTAGCAATTGTCTCTGGTTGGATCTTTGTTAATCCTGATTGATTGTTTGTATTTGGGGTGTCACAGTGCACTGGCCCATCGGCACTGTGACATCCTAGTTTTCCTGGTTCTGTGGGGTGGTTGAGATGCTTGCCACCAGGAGCTTGGAGATTTGATCCATTACATGAGGTGGTATTTGGGGGTTACTGTGTTGGTTCCCCTGGTAACCTCTTGTGTCCGGTTTGTAATCCTCCTGGCGCGAGTTGGAACCCTGGTTATATTGACCAGAGTTGCTGTATTGACCGGAGTTGTTGGATCTCTGGTTGTTGTAGGCGCCATTGTTGTTGTAGGATCCACTGTTGTAGTTCCTATGTGGACTCTGGCTCCTACTGTTGGATCCTTGATTATAGGATCCAGAGTTGTTTGAACCCTGGCTGTTGTTGTAGGATCCAGAGTTGTTGTAGGATCCAGAGTTGTAGTTCCTATGTGGACTATGGCTCCTACTGTTGGATCCTTGATTATTATAGGATCTGCCATTACTTGGGGTTCTGTCTCTCCTATCACTGTATGAAGAGTTACCATTGTTGGAGTTGGAAGAGTTGTTGTCTTTCCTACTGTTGTGACCCCCCCGGTTGTTGTTGTTGCCCCCTCTACCTCTACCTCTATTGGATTGGTAGTTGGGGTCATAATTGTTTCCTCTATATCTACCGGTAGGGTCTCTTGATGTAACCTTAGCTTCCTGTTGCCTTACATGGGCACTAGACATTAGGTTAACATCTTCATCTGCACTAGTGCTGATTTCCTGGACCTTTTTCTTAGTAGGCTGTGGGTTAGACTCTGCATCCCTCACCTTCCTAGATCTCTCTTGGGTCTCAACCTCTAGGGCTAGGTCTAGGGCCTAGTCAAAAGAGTCTATTTTCTTGTTCTCAAGAGCTACAGAGATCCAGGGCCTCATGCCTTGGGTAAATGCCTTGCTTAGGATTTCATCGCTTTGGCGTTGGGCATTACACACTTTCCTGAGATGGCATGCATAGTCTAGGACAGGTTCATCTATCTTTTGTGCACGGAGTGCTGTCCTTGAGATGATATTGTCTCGAGTAGCAAAATACTCTTTTAATTTATTCACTACATTGGTCCATGCCAACATATCAGGTGTGGCACTTTCCCTGAAGGATTCAAACCAAGCCAGTGCTTGTCCTTCAAGGTACTTGGGTAAATATGTTACCATGGTGTCACTGTCTGTTACTTTGTACTTATCCTTCAGATATTCTGGGAATTTGTGATCAATAAATAGTGCTGTTGACATGAGTGGTGATGGGTGTGAGAAGGCTTTGGGTTTTGTTACCTCATGTAGCCTGATCTTTCTGTCATCCTGTTGTTTTCTGTCTATGAGTTTGGTCATGTTGGACACCATGGAGATTATGATGTCATCCTTTGATCCAGAGGCAGATGGTGTGACAACAGGTGTGATGGCAGGTGTGGGAGGCTGTGGGGTCTGGGATGATACCATTTTCATGAGATCCGCTATCTGTTGTTGTTGTCTCTCTAGGGACTTCCGCTGATCTTCCATGGCCTTCTGTTGAGCATCTATTGCTGCATTCCTCTCTGCCAGTTGTTGGTTGAGGATCCTCTCCCTTTCCTCCTGCTGGGACTTGTTGGTCTCTAGGGCAGTAACTGCATCTTGGATGGCTTTCTCGTAGGCCCTTATCTTCTCAGCTGTCTGATTAGGTTGGGGGCCTTCATCGGTGTCCATGATGGAGGGTGTGGGAGAAGTGTCTCTGGAGGAGTGGCTGTCAAAGGCCGGAGCTGGGGTGGAGGATCTAGATGAGGGTGTGGATCCACCCCCTGAGGCAGATCCTTCTTCCCCTGAGGTAGATAGCGTGAGTTGAGCGTCCTGTAGAGATCCCTGGGAAATGTTGGATCCCTGAGAACTGGTTGTTCCCTGAGTAGACAGGGTGGGTGGTGTGGGATCTACTGAGTGTGGGTCTGTTGTACTGGAGGCTGGTTTGCCTCCTGTGGGCCTCCTAGATCTAGGTGGGAGGGAGACCTCTTCAACAGGCCCCTGACTATGTAAGGTCTTTGTGTGTTGTTCTGCCAGCTTGACTGATAAGACCTTGATGTGTGGGGTAGACCTCACTGACGTGTGGGAGACCTCACTGGCGTGTGGGAGACCTCACTGACGTGTGGGAGACCTCACTGACGTGTGGGAGACCTCACTGACGTGTGGGAGACCTCACTGACGTGTGGGAGACATCACTGACGTGTGGGAGACATCACTGACGTGTGGGAGACCTCACTGACGTGTGGGAGACCTCACTGACGTGTGGGAGACCTCACTGATGTGTGGGAGACCTCACTGACGTGTGGGAGATCTCTGACATGTGGGAGGTCTCACTGATCGTGTGGGAGATCTCATTGGTGTGTGGGAGATCTCACTGGTATGTGGGAGATCTCACTGATCGTGTGGGAGATCTCACTGGTGTGTGGGAGATCTCATTGATGTGTGGGAGATCTCACTGATGTGTGGGAGATCTCACTGGTGTGTGGGAGATCTCACTGATGTGGGGGAGATCTCACTGATGTGTGGGAGATCTCACTGATGTGTGGGCGATCTCACTGATGTGTGGGAGATCTCATTGATGTGTGGGAGATCTCACTGATGTGTGGGAGATCTCATTGATGTGTGGGAGATCTCACTGGTGTGTGGGAGATCTCACTGATGTGTGGGAGATCTCACTGGTGACCTTGGTGGGCATGGTGTCAAGGTCACTGGGTGGGTGGAGTGGTGTTTACTGTGTGTATGATTGTTTTCAGTAGTGTTGCCAGCTTAATTTTTAGAGAGCATTAGGTAATTTGGGATCTTAGTAGGATGTTCTCCACCACTTTGTCATACTAGTATTTGTGCATGATCAAGTTGTCATATGAGAAATATCATATGACTAGTGGTGTATGGAGTAATTACCTCAAGGCTCTTATAAAATAGTGTTATTTCCAGTTGTCACTGGTTTATTCAGCTTTAGGCAACATGTAAGAAATATCAATCATACAGTGGTTAGTATGTAGGTAATTTGTACATACAGTAAATATACAGTAATTTTATAAAGTATAATGTTCTGTTCCACTCCACCTGTGAGGTAATAATAACACAATGTCCAGCATAGTTCTAGGTGGGTTCCCACACCTAGCTCCTGACCTGCTGCTTAGAGGAATAATGTAATAATGGATAACTTTACCCTCTGGTGGAAGTCTTGAGGAGGATACCCCCTGGCCACTAATGATGGAAACCAATGCCTGTCTAGCATAGTTTCACCATAGTGCAGTGGTATAGCAGGTAGCAGGAGATGACTGGAGATGTTACCTCTAGAGCGGTTCTTGGTGTTCTGTCTTCCTGGAGGTGCAGACAGGCTATTTGTAGCAAATCTTGGAAAAGCACCTCCAGACTGACTGGGGCCAGTAGCATCTGCCTAACTCTACAATTGTTAGAGGGGAGCCTTTCATGTGTCACTGGGTGCACAAAGGACCCCCATGGACGCCGCTGTGTCCCCCATTGTCTTGGTCGGTTCTGTAACTTCAAACCCTCATAACTCGGTCGTTTACGCAGCTACAGCCGCCATTTTGCGCATTGCGCGGAGTTGAATATGCCAAGTTTGAACTGCCCGCTGGATAGGCGCGTAACTCCCGCCGGTTTGTCTGTAGTGCACTCGGAGCTCCATTCAGTCTCCATAACATAACTTCCTTAATAATGGGAGTTCCGCCTTGATCTTGGGCTCATTCTGACCGTCTAATTATGGGCTTTCCATAAATGCTTTGATATTTGACCTAGCTTGCTCAGGAGCGACGCTAGAGCGACCAGACGGTTATGGCGTCGTGCTTATGTAACCCATTGTTCAGTTATTAGAGTGCTCAGACACTCATGACGGCGTCAGCAGTGCTCAGGCACCCGTGACGGCCGGTTGCATTCACTTACAAGTTATTAGTTTGTGCACTGAACCATGAGGTCGCACACTGAGACCCTCATTTTTATTATATTGTGCAGTGAACCATTAGGTCGGAGCCTTTGATGTCAGAAAACTCTGTCTAACTGACTCTGGCTGGTGTGCAGTGGGGCATGAACGCTCTTATACAAAGTTTGAGCGCTCTTATAGCTCTTAGAACCAACCTATGTATTAATTTCATAGATATCCTTTGATTAATACAAAATATGTTACAATTTATGGAATAATAAAATGGTATATGATACTTTATTGCCTTATTGATCTATAATACATGATACATCATGCCAATTAGTCACCATAATGCATGGATGCACCCCTGGTGAGTAGACATGCCAGGGTTGCATCCATACATCATACTGATGTGTTTCTGAAGGGATGGCACTATGCACTATGAAATACTGGTGAGCAGATTTGCTAGTTATCATGCTGGGCATAGTGCATTACCAGTAATGTCCATTGGAAGGTTAAAAGTAATCCATTGAGCAATAATGCACCAATTCTATAGGTTTTCATGATGCATCAATGCACTAGAAATGTATCGAGCTGTCAATTCATAAATTACATACAGGGTTGATGCAATGCAGAAATGGATGCATCAGGGTCTAGTTACCACTAAAAATATATGACACTAATTGCAGTTATAGTGTTTTACTTGCTTCAAGACTTCCAATACTAATCTATCAGCATATGGTCAGTCATACAAGCAGAATAATAGTACTCTACCAATTTGATACCTGCGGGTTAATTGAAAACATCCTGCCATCGCTCATCGCTCAATGGTGGTAGTGTTAGACCTTGTAATACTGCACTATTCATTTGCCGTGTGTTTTCAACAAACAGGGAAATAGCAAGTGCTATTTCTTATTCACTATTTCTTTTCCTAGGCTAATGTAATAAATCAATAGTTAATTGCCACAGGACTGGCTGTGTGTATTATTACCAACATCTACTCAAAAACCACTCATGTGTCACATGTCCTATCAGGTGATCAGTCCCCCTCTCCTTTTGGGGTAGCCGGTACACACTATAAATAGCTCATGGGATAAAGGGGAATGATTGTTTATGCCCTTTTCTGAAAAGGAGTGTTCCACAGCTATTGATTTATTTTGTGCCTCTTGCAATAGGCCAGACACTGTGCACAGTGTGTGTTGCTTGTGATAGTGTATGCAGAGTTCAGTCTACCACACGTAAAAAAAAATAGCACTTGCTGTGTCAACGCCTGCATGTCTCATTCTACCATCAGAAAAAAAAGATAGTGATGCATTTTTCTACCATTGCTGGGTGACCTATGTTTCAAGTTAACCTCCTGACATCTATAGTTCCTAAAATAACATGAGCATAAAAAATTGAATGTGTGTTGTATATGAAGTAAATGTTCTTGAACTTTGAATCCTACCATTAATTTCAGCATTCCTATTCCCTTTTTCATAGTTGCTCCAAAATATGCTGAGGTGGGATGCTTTGGACCAGATGCTACAATGAAGATGATCCAACCTCTGCAGGCTCATAAAGGGGCAGGTTCTGTTAACGTCTTTACAACCTGGGACAATGCTTCATACGCCGAAGTCAAAGACCTCTGTGCTATTATCGCTAAGTCATATGGCTATAAAGCTTTTGGTATTCATTACTATGCTGAATGTGTTGGTGGTCCAACATTTCATCTTACTTATGATGTGAGAGGATCAGCAACAGATTGTTTTGACGGGATAGTGAGTAGGAATTCTGTAAGTGTGTATATTTTGGTATAGGTAAAAAGGAAATGGAGGCAGAGTGATTTATTTCTGATAGATCTTATACCGCTGTATCAGAATAACAGTTTTGATCATTAAGGTATTAAAGTGATTGATTGAAATTCTTTGATTTATACTCTACAGGATTAGAACCAGGTCCTGTTTCCATACATATTTCAAACAGTGATATCTGTATACTTACTAAGAGACTGCAACAAAGTTAAGGGTTATTTGAATGATGACAGTGATGATTAAATTAGTAAGTGGCTATTTCACCCACTGGCGTTATATGGGATTTATCTGCTATACTTAGGACAAAAACAAAACAATTATTGCCAGTATTGGTGATTTGGTACCAATTGAATTTCATGATTTTTCTTTATCAGAGCTTTTACTAATAAACTGATATATGCTACTATAATTGAGCCATATGTTATTATTTTACCATCCTTCATCCATGACTTGCATTTCCAAATAACACATAATACCAGATTTAAGTAAACTTCTGTATCGCCATTCCTCAGAAATGTGAACCCTTGTATATATAAGGGGCACACTGAGTTCATGATCCCCAACTTACAAAGGGCCTATTGGTGTTGCAATGATGTAGACCTGCCGAAACCTTTTGATTTTGATATCAGAAAAATGAAACAAGGTGAAAAAAAATGAGATGATTGACAAGGAATCAATTTCTAGGGGTTATGAAATGTGACATACGCGACACGGCACTTTTAAAATTCAATGGACACAGATGGAATCAAGAAAAAGCCTTAGAAATAAATTGACACAGTCAACATGACGCTTTTGTAAAAGTCAACATGGCGACATGGCCTTTATACTCAGCAGCCATATAGGGACACAATCATAAAGCTCAGTTGAGATGGGGTAAGACACAAGACACTTATCCTCCAAATGATGTATATTCACATGGCAGGGCTGCCAATGAGAAATTGCATTCTCAATCGGTCGACCTCAGGAAAGTCCAATAACGTTATCAACAACTTCTCTTTAAAGTCACACATTCTTGCTATATTGATCTATAGTTCTGTGAGAGATGGGAGGGGACAGGCACAATCAATGCTATGCATGGCATCAAGTCAATATTACTTGATTCATGGAATATTTGTAAAGGTCAAGAGATTATTGACTTCATGAAACAAATGATGTGAGAAACATACCCTAGAAAATCTTGTAACACTCTTTATCTTAAGCTGAATACAGAAATTTCATAGGTTTAACCAAGGAAACCTGCATCACAAACACACCTGTATGTGCTGTAGTTTGCATGTTGTGACCCTATCCCAATTAAAGCATCCTAAAATTTCGTTTAATTCTTTAGTGGCCTTACAACAATAGCAAAATTTAATCAACACTGAAAACCTGGGAAGCCCAAAACTCGTCAGTGCAGACGACTAAGTCCTCAGGTTCACAATACCTAAATCTACAGCTTTAGGTTGTCAAAAACCTAAATCGTCAGTATGATGACTTTGTATTGTTGGTATGACAAGTTTAGGTCATCATTTGACCTTGACTACCCTAAACTCGTCTGTATTTGGCAGGGGCAGGGGCAGGTTTTCTGTGTATTTTGCACCGGATAAATGGAATTGATCTGACTGAGTTCTACAGCTCGTTCGGACAAATTCCCATAAATCCCTGTCTGTTTACTTATTACAACTACCGCATCATGTCATGGTATATCATTTCTAGTTATGCAGCCCAGCGAGCACACGCCATGCATTTTATATCACTTTTACGTGATCTCTACGTAAACATTGTCAGTTTTACTTAAATAAATATGTGTGCTACCTGGGAGTGTACAGAAGACAAAATCAAAACAGGTTAATATGTAAATTGGCAGTAAGTGTTGTTGCCATGTTGCTAAGAAAATTGATAATATTGGTGGACAACACAGCAGTGCACGATACCAGGAGGGTGTTTCTTCTATGGGAAAAGGTAGTACTGGCTAAGAAGTGCCTCTTCTGCAGAACTGACTTTACATGTAGTGATAACTTTCCACTTGTTTTGCTAACGAGTAGCCATGCTAGTACAGTGCTAGAAAAGGGTGATTTGAGTAGGTACCTAGTCAGGAGAAGTCAGTCAGTATAGTATAGTATAGAGTGTGTGACAAGAGTAAGTACCTGATAGTGCAGCTCTCTCTATTTTAAACAAGGCAGGTCACTTTTCAGACTAATGTGGTGACTGCAAGTTGAATGGTGAAGCAGAGTGTGACTTGTTTTGAAAAGAGGGCACATACTGAATGCTCTATTTACCATATGAGCAACACCCTCCTGGTGATATCAGTACACTTACACAAGCATGCTTTATGATGCATATCACTACAGCTACAATGTATACGGAACTATAACTAGATTGTTTGCCGTTTTCTTGCTGGAGATGAGACTTATAGAAAAATGTGACAAAAGATATGGCTAAGGTGCTCTTGGGTGTGACAGCTGGAACATTTTGTATTCTGACTCTTTAATGCTATATAATAGCTAATTACCTTAGAAAAGACAATTTGTTCACCACAACGCACTTTATGTAGCAATGTGCCAGAGATGCATTTGTGATTCATGTCTACCCTTTGGGGGAATATCAACTTGGTAGAAATAATGAATGCAGCTATGGAGAACTACTTGCAGTGCTGCATTCATGCCTCACGCTAATTAATTGACAAATTTCATATGTATCAGGTAAATTGAACCAAGGACTCCAATCATAATCCAAACCCCTCATGATTAGTATTGATTCTTATGTTGACACTTATGGTTGTGCGGAGTGCTTACAAGACATACTGTAATCCCTTTTGTATAAGGTGCCTCACATATAAGACAGCTCTGAGTTGAAACCATTCACTGAGAGACCCTACACAAGATACCACTTCTTACAACATTCACTTGCATAGCTTGTTGTAGACAACACTGGAGAAAGCATTCACCACTAGAGCCTACACTAAATACCATCGCTGAAATCATTTACTACTAGACACCACAGCTGAGACAATTCACCTACATTGCACTAGCTGCCACTGCTAAAACCACTCACCGACACACCCTTTTGTTGAACCAAGCCTACCGAAGATAAGCAGTATGCCAGCTTTATTCTCCATCCTGATTATCCTATGTCACGTTGGTGCAACATGTGCAGGTAGCAGCATGGTGAGACAGGACGACTGGTTCAAGGTGGTGTCTCTAGGACCTGGTAACACGGATAAGTTTGTATCAGACACGACCCTGGAGACACACCAGAATGCTGACCTGTCTGAATGTGCTGAATGCTGTATGTTAACTTGGCGTTGTACAGCATTCACTGTGGACCAAGGGAACAAGTGTTGTATTTTGAGGAAGACCAAGTGGTATGATCCAGCACCATCCATCAGTGTTTACACTAAATGTGAGTTATTTTATTCATAACAATAGTGAAAGAAATGTCAAGTAACTCATTAGTCCTTTAATGGCTGCATATGCATTAATGCTTCATTGCCCATTGCTTGACATTTTGATCTATGTCTCATGCTGACCCTTTTGGGTTGATATAGGGCAGCTGGCCTAGTAGTAATGTTATCTATCAAATTAACATCAGATATTAAGTTCCTATCATGGAAAAATAGGAACATATCTCTTCAAAATTGCATATCTGTGAGATGAATAAATTACAATTTCTTAAACTGTGGATCTTATTATCACTCCCACATTCATGCTTGTTTTGTTCCTTGTAGTTGTGCCAAAATATTCTGAGTTGGGATGCTTCAAATCAGAGGCTGCGACAAAACATACTGAAATTTTGAGAGCTAATTGGCCTGGTGCTGTTCCTATCTTTACGGTCGGCGATGATGCAACATACAATGAAATCAAAGACATCTGTGCCATTATTGGTAAATCATTTGGTTACAATGTCTTTGGTGTTGAGTTCTTCAGTGAATGTGTTGGTGGACCAATGTATCATGTAAATTTTGACAAGGAAGGATCATCGGACAAATGTAACTTTGGTGTCGGTGGGTCAGATGCTGAAAGTGTGTATATGTTGACATAGATAAAATAACTTCTAGAGGGCAATTCTAAAAAACTGACAACCTTTTTGTGGCCATGTAATGCTATATAAATAATCATTTTAGAAAGAGAAGATAGCCATATTTTTTAATGATTATACATTTCCAGTGTTACATATGCATATTTCATGCAGAAATTATTAGGAAATATCAGTTATGAACTCGATTAGACCTGATTTAGAGACCTTTGTGTCCTGACGAAAATTGTAATTCTATGTCGTAAGTTTTTAAGAATCACCCTCCTGATCTATTTTCCTTTGGAGATTGAAGCACTATTTATGCACTACTGAACTGTATAAAGATATTTCATTTTAGATAACTCTGTTTCAAAATTAAAATTCTAAACCGATGGACTGATAGACTTGATTTGAATCATTTCTCTGTGTCAAAGTTTGAACAAATATATTAGATAGCACTAGATGTGCTGGTCCTTATTAATGTAATGTAAAGTAAATATTTACCTTTTCAAGACAAAAAAATGTAAATCACTGAAAGTGTAAATTAAGATTTATGTTCTATTTATTGTATTATCTATGAGGCTTGAAATATACATTTTCACACAAATTTCACTGTCTCAAATGATATTGAAAGAATTGGAACTATACATTGATATCAGCTAGATAAACGAGCAAGCTCTAGTCAGTCAGGCTGCTTGTCTATGGTCTGGTACTTTGGTGTTGGTGGGTCAGATGCTGAAAGTGTGTATATGTTGACATAGATAAAATAACTTCTGATCTATTGCATTTGCAGTGAACTGAACTGTATAAAGATATTTCATGTTAGATAACTCTGTTTCAAAATTAAAAGTTTTAAACCGATGGACTGATAGATTTGATTTGAATTATTTCTCTCTGTCTAAGTCTGAACAAATATACTAGATGCCACTAGACATGAGCCTTGTGTTATCATTTTGCATTATCTTTACAAATTTCCAAGAGGCATAATTGATATAAATGTAGATTGTTCATGATGAAATCAAAAATGTGTTCTCATCAGGTCTTAGTCCCTTCAGATTTACTATTGGGGACTTCAGTTAAGGAAATTGGTATTCCACACTTATATCATGATTATAATAGCATGTTTATAGATTGCTGTTCCTGGCATCTAGTAGAATTGCTAGGCATAGATGAAAATTGGATAAAATGTAAAAGACAGCAAAGAAGTTTGATAAGTGACATATATACAATGATATGACATGTGTGTTTGATTGGATATTAGTAAACCTGTAGAGATTTGTTGGGCTGCACACCTAATTTAGGGCTACTTTTTAAACCAATGCTTTACACCCTCTTAATCTATACCAGCCAGCCCCAACCACCTGGTTCTTGTTAATGTAAATTAAATATTTACCTTTTCAAGACAAAAAGAAATTGTAAATCACTAAAAGTGTAAATAAGGATTTATGTTCTATTTATTGTATTATCTATGAGGTTTGAAATACATATTTTCACACAAATTGCAGTCTCATAAGATGGTGAAAGCATTGGAATAATTAAATTGGTATAAGATAAACCAGCAAGCCACAGTCTGTCAGGCTGCTTGTCTATGGTCCAGCACCATGGCTACATTGTTTGCCCTTTGCTCTTGAAAATAATATGTTGTTGAGAATAAACTGCAATTTTAAACTGTGTTGTATTCGAATTGTGATATAGTATTTTGATCTTTCCTCATATCATCTCATCATTCCAATGCACAAGTATAGATGAAAGATTTAACATGTGATATATATGGCCCAGGGTTTGGCACATATGAGTTAAAGCAGAGGAAAAGATGACTAGATACTGACATATGCTAAATAATTGCTAAAAAGTATCGCAAAGTTGGTGTAATAGACTCTAAACATTGTTATAGCCATGTCAGATAGATGAACAGTGTGGTACTTGGTTGTAAAATAATAAATTGTCATTAAAAGATTGTTCTATATACCTATAGTATCGCTCATGTGATGTGAAAGCTTTAAAACATCATGCAAGTTCCATTAGGGCTGCATTTATCATCTAACTTTTCTAATCTTAGTCAAACATGAAATCTGGGTATTGCAAAATGTTCACTATCACAAGTTACCCCGAAATTATAGGTCACACGATGTGAAAAGTCCTTTTATCAAGATTGAAGGGATTTATCATTTCAAATGCCAGTTCATGCAATTTTTTTACCAGTTCCTGGGGGGGGGGGGCTTGTCCCACCCCCACAAGAGAAAATCTGGTTTCGATCCTTTCCTGTCTAAAATCTACCAATTTTTCGCCAGTTGTATGGACAGATGGGTATAAGGTCGCAGGAGAGCGAAATCTAGACCTTTACAGTACACAGGAGGGGGGGGACCGGCTGTGGCTATTGGGTAGACAGGTGTCAGAAGCGCTGTGCAGTGTTTCGTGTTTTGTCACCTTCCTGTGTTTTTTTTTTTTATAAAAGATATATAGGGGTTAACAGAATTGTCCCCTGGATGCAGCCATAGCTTTATCTGGTCCTGGCAAGACATGAGGAGGTAAGCAGAAATGGAGGTTCATGAAAGGGGGCAGTTGGCAACCTTTTCTGCTTGCCTGTTTTACACCTGGATCCATTGGGTTGACAGTCACTGCATGGTGTTAGCAGCTCTGTTCCTGCTGTCTGTTTTTTTTTTGTGTTTCGCCGCCTTTCTCTGTTTAATACTGTGATTAAGTACAAAGTAGTGCATTAATGTTGTTATGATGCATGAATGCACTACCATACTACTTGAATCACCATAACTGCAGGTATGCTGGAAGTGCGATTTCAATAACAAACATGGATGTCATACCTGTAATTCTATCATAAAAATTCTATGGCGGGCATGAGGACATGGCGGTTTAGCCTCATATATAGAGGAACAAAGAAATAAATTAATCAGACATTGAATCTCATTACCTGAGAGATGAGATTCCAATCTATCCATTGGCTTTTGAATCAAATTGATAAGGGGCCTGGATCTACAAATGATTTACACTATAACGTTGATGATTAGAAATCGGGAAATTAGGCCACCAAAGACCCAGGGGGTACCCTGGGCCAATTAAGTAACTAAGGGTGATCTACCGTTAACCCCTGTTATGCGTAATATTTCACCGACACTACGTGAAGTGACTGCAAATTTTTCAATATATTTGTGTTATTGTCATACTACTAAGTCATCTTAGGGGTCCTAGCGTAAGCACTACAAGGCATAGGTGCTAAGTTAAACTTTTACATTTTATTATGTTTATTGCCCAATAAACAACTTTAAATGAAAGCCTTATAGAAAGATGTGATTAAAGACATAGATATTAGGGAGTGGTCATTACTTATCAAGGGGGGGGGGTGTTATACAGTGGGTTTGAGGGGTGTGTGTAAAAATTCCAGACCCCTCCTGAGGGGGCGTAAAAACTTTTGACCCCCTCTTGAGGGAGGGGGCATACAGAATTTACCCTTTTTAACAAAAAAAAGCCTAAAATTTCAACCACTAGATTTTTTTTTTAAATCTTTTAAAAATATTGTTACGATAATTTGTCTTTAAATAAAAGGAATTTTGGTAAAGGGTCCCATGCATGATTTTGTAGTTTTGGCCATTTGAAATAAAAAAGTATTACAAAAACTGACAAAACTTCATATTGAATGCACTGCATGATGTGTAAAATATCTAAATCTTTGGCATAACATTGTTTCATTATATGTCCTCAATCATTGTGAGCAGCATTATAACGTTTAAAGCATTGTCTAGGTATATAAGGGGTATAATTGTAAGGTCCAAAAGAATGTCAGAGAATGAAGGAAATGATTCAAATGTAAATATGCCAAAATTTAAAATGGTCATAAAATGGACAATTTTGATCAGAATCCCCCAATTACTTTTGTAGACACTAAGGGTATATGTAGGTGTGTGCCTACAAAAAAATGATCTCATTCTAATAAAAAATAACCTATATGTGCACTCCGCAGGAGCATACATGTGCAGTAGGCTCAATTTCAAAGGAAGTGACCCACCTTTGCATCCTATTTTAAACAACAGTTTTTACAAACAAATCCCCACCTGCTGAAGATAACTAATGACTATTCTTTTAGTATCTGGCCAATCACATCACCATTATGACACAAGTCAGTTCAGAACTAATGGATCAAAACGTTTATGAACTACAAATTGAATACAGACTATGGTATTTTAAGTATGATTGGGTAAAGTGTGCGTGAAAAATTCCACATTCTATCTAAATTAATGGGCAAAACCATTAGACGATAAAACTAAAATAACATCGAAAGTATCCAAAGAAAAATAAGTGTCGACTGTATCTAAGGGGTCGTAATAGGCAGATTCCATAAAACACTTTTACATGTAAAATAAGTGAAAAACATGTCAAACCTGTACATATCATACATGGTTGGAAGTGCATAGGATTACCAAATAGATTTCCTTCCATTTTGTAACGTTTTGTTCCCTATGGAATGAAAATGGAACAAAAACGTTTTTGTTGTTGTTTTTTGCTACTCTTGCTTTTGTAGAGGTATCATATTTTAACCATATATCCAGGTGTCATCTGGCGTGGCGGGTGAGTCCAGTCGCTGGGTGTTCCTAAGGTTCCGGGTAGGTGGCAGCACCGATCTGGGCCTATGGGACATCTAGCGACAAACACCAGTGTCCCTATATAAAGACCAGGGCTCAGCCGCTACGTCAGAGGCCCTTCAGGCCTCCAAGCTTAAGGTATATTCTTTAGTTAAGACCACTAGCTGCCCTATTATTACTTTCCAGGTAGCCGCTGAGTTATCTCAATAAAACTGTTGGCATACACTCAAATCACTGCCTTGCTTTCTCTTTTCTAATCGTAAGGCCCAAACCACCAAACTGGTAAAACAAACCATTACACTTTGAACAGCATTATTGGATAGAATTTTATTATAAATTTGTCTTCTGTTAATTTTAGATCAATTTTGGAGTGATTTTCGTGGACACTTTTTTTTTCTTTTGTCTGTATTCCAATTATTAAGGTTTATTACACGATTTCTGTGATTTTGGGCACTTTTTCTGGATATCCCAGTGCTGATATTCCTGCATATTTTGCGCCGTAATGTGAGCATATGCCAGGTGGATATCAGCACGATTTGGGGTGGATATCAGCAAGATTTGGGGTGGATATCAGTATGATTTAAGACATGTCATGTGTCATATGTCATATGTTAAATGTCAACTCCCTATGCATTGTGCCACAGGGACTGACGAGAAATGGTTGGTTAGAACCAGGTCTGAACAAGTCAATGATATGATATAAAGCCTGGGAAGGCCACTCACATATAACTCTTATACATTCAAAGTGCGAAAATATTCTGCAGTCTTGGTTGTGTCCCCCAAGCTTTCTCGCGTGTGCAAGGTTAGAATGGCATTATAATTATAGAGGCAATCACACCATCAGACCACGACAAACTCCAGATGCCTGTGCCGATGGTATAGTGGCCAGCACATTGTGCTCCAAATCCCTGCTACAGGCGATCGCGTCCCGGCCTTGTCCACCCTTTTGCCTCTCTAGTATGTGCCACTTGCAGTATACGTTTCACTTGTCAATGAATGCATGATGCAATTTAATGCATTCTTCTGCATTAATCGTGTAATAAAGCAAGTAAGGAATGGGCTAACAGACACCTCATTGCTTGTATCGTAGGATATCAAACGAGGGGGCTACGCCCCAACTTTGATATCCTACAATACAACTTTGTTATCCTACGATACAAGCAATATCAAACTCGGGGGCTACGCCCCCCTCGTTTGATATCCTACGATACAAAGCAATGAGGTGCCTGCAAGCCCAAACATTTCTCCCTTACTACAGAGCTGTTCAAAGTTGTCTTGTCACTAAAAAAGGTGTAATCTCTAAGGAAAATGAGCGAAAATTGGTGAAAATAACGTTTTCTTAGTGACAACTCACCGGCTCATACTTCGAGGTGAGAGAGTATGAGATACACTTAAGTACATTAGGTATAATCGGCTAATCAACTTATATCTTTACACAGATAATCAATAGGTAACACACTGAAGTCAAAACTACATTGAACTGTAGTTATTCCTTTTTAATAGCAAAGAACTATTCTTAAACCACAAATTCTCATACATCGATAGCTGTTTACTTATTACAACTACAGTATCATATCATGTTATATCATTTCTAGTTATAGAGTGAACACAAGACAAAATCAAAACAAGGTAACATGTAGATTGGGAGGAAGTGATATTGGCATGTGGCTGAGCAAATTGACAACATTGGTGGACAACACAGCAGTGCATGATACCAGGTGATATCAGTATACTTACACGAGCAAGCTTTATAATGCATATCACTACAGCTGCAACAATGTATAAGGTACCATGACTAGGTTGTTTGCTGTTTTTCCTGCTGGAGATAAGAGAAATGTGACCAGAAATATGGCTAAGCTACTCTTGTGTGACAGCTGGAACAGTCTATGGTCTGACTCCTTAAGGGCCACATACTAGCTAATTACCTTATTTTGTTCACCACAATGCACTTTATGTAGCAATGTGCAAGAAATGCATTAAATTTTGTAATTCATTTCTACACTTTGGGAGAATATCAACTTGGTAGATATAATGAATGCAGCCATGGAGATCTACTTGCAGTGCTGCATTCATTTTTTACACTAACAAATTGACAAATTTCATTAAAGCACTATGATTCTGCAAAAGTATCAAGTAAATTGAACCAAGACTCCCCTCATAGTCCCACCACACTGAAAAAAGTCTTCCTGACAAAATGACATGTATACCCATGTCAACTTGATTTGACACAGAGAGCACACGTCATTGGGACATGTGCACATATGTCATTATGACAACTGTAGCACACAGTAATCCTCATATGATTTGACATGCCTTAAAATGCCATGTCATCTCTGAGTTGACTAGGCTCACGGCCATGTCGAAGGCACTTGACATGTGATGGTTTGACATACATAATTGTTCTAGGATATTCCACTAGATGGAGCAAACAACCATTTTGGTACCAGGACTAATCACTACCAAGAAGTACTACCAACACTTGAGACATTTGATGTATCTGTGTCATTTTGTTTTCATGAAGAATAGATCACTAAGGTCTGTAAATACTATCAATGAATGGTAGTGAATTCTATTTCATTGTTAAATCTGCATTTGTTATTGAATATCAAAATAGACACCCACCATCCTGAATACTCCAACTGGAGTGGTTAGACACCTTATGTGTGGGTCAGTGAAAATACCAAAGGACTGTATTCTAACCCACAAACTATAATCTCAGTATCTACAGTACAGGGAGACATATGGCATTGCCATGCACCTCCATGCCCTTGTCTTATGGACTGCATAGAGGTCCTCAGTCAAGTAGGAGTTCTGTAGATAGGAAAAAGTGCCTTAGTGTTGCAGGCCTGTGGGACTATGATATCCCTGTCTTCTATTATAGGCCTCCCTTGATTGAACCATTGGTACATAGTTATTGACTGCTCTTGACCCTTACATAATTGTCTCACAGTATTACCTAGCACTCAGGTGAATGGATCAGAAATATGTGACGTGTCTTCATTACGCATGTCAAATGGAGTTGACGAACCAAATATGAGAGGGTCAACCTCATTTGACATGCCTTCATGTCATGTGGGAGACAAATTGTGACCTGTGCAGTATGCGTCAAAGCGATCAGTGTTCTTCTCTCTGTGCACGATTAGCATTGATTCTTATGTTGACCCTTATGGTTGTGTGGAGTGCTTACAAGACATACTATAATTCCTTTTGTATAAGGTGCCTCACATATAAGACAACCCTGAGTTGAAACCATTCACTGAGAGACCCTACACAAGATACCACTTCTTACAACATTCACCTGCATATCTTGTTGTAGACAACACTGGAGAAAGCATTCACCACTAGAGCCTGCACTAAATACCATCGCTGAAATCATTTACTACTAGACACCACAGCTGAGACAATTCACCTACATTGCACTAGCTGCCACTGCTAAAACCACTCACCGACACACCCTTTTGTTGAACCTAGCCTACCGAAGATAAGCAGTATGCCAGCTTTATTCTCCATCCTGATTATCCTATGTCACGTTGGTGCAACATGTGAAGGTAGCAGCATGGTGAGACAGGACGACTGGTTCAAGGTGGTGTCTCTAGGACCTGGTTACACGGATAAGCTTGTATCAGACACAACCCTGGAGAGACACCAGAATGCTGACCTGTCTGAATGTGCTGTGCTCTGTATATCAACTTGGCGTTGTACAGCATTCACTGTGGACCAAGGGAACAAGAGTTGTATTTTGAGGAAGTTTGCACCAATCCAGACCAAGTGGTATGATCCAGCACCATCCATCAGTGTTTACACTAAATGTGAGTTATTTCATTCATAACAATAGTGAAAGAAATGCCAAGTAACTCATTATTCCATTAATGGCTGGATATGCATTAATGCTTCATTGCCCATTGCTTGACATTTTGATCTATGCCTCATGCTGACACTTTTAGGTTATATAGCCAGGGCAGCTGGCCTAGTAGTAATGTTGATATCAGACATTAAGTTCCTATCTTGGAGAAATAGGAACATATCTCTTCAAAATTGCATATCTCTGAGATGAATAAATTACAATTTCTTAAAACTGTGTATCATATTATCACTCCCACATTAATGCTTCTTTTGTTCTTTGTAGCTGTGCCAAAATATTCTGAGTTGGGATGCTTCAAATCAGAGGCTGCGACAAAACATACTGAAATTTTGAGAGCTTATTGGCCTGATGCTGTTCCTTTCCTTACGGTCGGCGATGATGCAACATACAATGAGATCAAAGACCTCTGTGCCATTATTGGTAAATCATTTGGTTACAATGTCTTTGGTGTTGAGTTTGTCAGTGAATGTGTTGGTGGACCAATGTATCATGTAAATTTTGACGAGGAAGGATCATCGGACAAATGTAACTTTGGTGTCGGTGGGTCAGATGCTGAAAGTGTGTATATGTTGACATAGATAAAATAATTTCTAGAGGGCAATTCTAAAAAAACTGACAACCTTTTTGTTGCCATGTAATGCTATATAAATAATCATTTTAGAAAGAGAAGATAGCCATATTTTTTAATGATTATACATTTCCAGTGTTACATATGCATATTTCATGCAGAAATTATAAGGAAATATCAGTTATGAACTCGATTAGACCTGATTTAGAGACCTTTGTGTCCTGACGAAAATTGTAATTCTATATCGTGAGTTTTTAAGAATCACCCTCCTGACCTATTTTCCTTTGGAGATTGAAGCACTATTTATGCACTACTGAACTGTATAAGATATTTCATTTTAGATAACTTTGTTTCAAAATTAAAATTTTAAACCGATGGACTGATAGACTTGATTTGAATCATTTCTCTGTGTCAAAGTTTGAACAAATATATTAGATAGCACTAGATGTGCTGGTCCTTATTAATGTAATGTAAAGTAAATATTTACCTTTTCAAGACAAAAAAAATGTAAATCACTGAAAGTGTAAATTAAGATTTATGTTCTATTTATTGTATTATCTATGAGGCTTGAAATATACATTTTCACACAAATTTCACTGTCTCAAATGATATTGAAAGAATTGGAACTATACATTGATATCAGCTAGATAAACGAGCAAGCTCTAGTCAGTCAGGCTGCTTGTCTATGGTCTGGTACTTTGACTACATTGTTTGCCCTTTCCTGTAGAGAATAAGTCTTATTGAACAATGTGATCAAAGATATAGATAAGCTTCTCTAGAGTGTGACAACTGGCACTTTATTGACCTTATATAGATATACCCCAGACATATGCCCATTAACCCTTTATGCACAACATGGTGAATTAATCAGCCATTTTGAGTATCTCACCAGGCTGGTTGGCACGAATTTCCCCTCCCTTGCCAGAGGCTCAGATCTTTCTTTGTGTCCCATTATAAACAAAAGTTTGGGGTAATAAATGACAACAATAAAGGCTGCAAACATACTTGAATCATTACTAGATCTTTATTATTATTTCCATCTTGCAAAAGTTCACACAGTTGTTCTTTAAGAATGATATCGCCAATGATATACAACTACGTTTGTTTTTATTTTTTTCCCTAGGTTTTCTAACTTGGCCTATCTCTACAAATACACCATACATGTACATGTAGGGGCTACACGATTACACAGTCACCTCCAATGTATACTCTGTGCATTAACTATTACAACTCTTTTAATCAATTAAGGCGAGCATGGTGTTGCAAAGCACTCAAGTTACGAATGCAAACATGGCGAGTAACTCACCAATGCTGCATCATGACAAATGCCTTGAGGCATCATGCTATCTTTTAAGGGCCACTTCTGCAGGAGTGCATCATGCCTGTTGGTCGACATGATTCACCAATGTAGTTAACTTTAACAGTAAATCATCACATCCTACCAGTTGACACAACAATTAATTGCCTCAAGTTTAAGTCTGAATAGTTCCAGCTTAATTTATCTTGCATCAATTCTATCACATCTGTCTGTAATTTAAGGGCAAAATAATGCTTGAATATTTCATGTCCAGCTTTTCTTCATGATGCATTGATGCACTGATCAGCCCTTTGAAGTGCTGGTGCGTCTGCTTGCCAGCACTTTCATTGGTGCATCATGCCGTCTTTCCTCGAGAGTACAAACCCTGTAGGGCCAGCATGATAGCGAGTTGCTTTTTAAGGGTGCATTCATACATAATGATGTAAAAGGAGCATGATGCATCAAAACATTATGCTGTCCTTAAAATATTAAGGCTAATGCTGCATAAGGTAAATATTACAGAAATACTTGCTACCTTTCATTTACAATCTCTATTATTTAGGCCTTCCTTGGTTAACTTTGGTTTAATCAGTCTTTATATTATACACAGATTAATAGCAGTTCATGCTTCGAGGTGAAGAAGTAAAACCTCACCTATAAGCCTACCTCAGCTATAAGCCGAGTCTGAGTTTGAAAGAGAAAATTCGGTTTAAAATCGATTCCCTCTTTATTCTATTATATCAAAACCTCACTGAATTTGACTTTGAGAGAAAAAATTCGGGTTATATGAAAAATAAATAACCAAAAAGATTCGGCTTATAGGTGGGTTTTTATGGGTTTTAATCAAACTTATACCTTTACGCAGATAATCAGTAGATACACCCATAAGTCAAAACTGAGTCAAAGCTGCATTGAACTGTAGCTAGGGGTAGTCTTAAACCATTGACACACATCTAAGGGTACACAGATAGGCACACATGTACAAGACAATGAATTGTTATTTCTTATTAGTATTAGGCATGGAATAGTGATGTTCAAAAGGTACCATAATCTCCCGCGTAGAAGCCGCGTTGCGCGTATAAGACGCACCCCAAACTCAGCAAAGGCATTTTCGCGTATAAGACGCACATTTTAAGGCTAAAATTTGTATGATTAGTACATTTCTATAGTAAAATTGCCCCTCGTATAAGACGCACCCCCAATTTCAGTACATCCTATAAGACCCCCCAGCATTTTGTTTGGCGTAGAGGATGCGTCTTATACGCGGGAGATTACGGTAGTACATATAGCAAATGATCGAACATTCACCCATAAGGTGAGACTAATACAAGCCATGTAGATGTTATCTCATCCACTGGTAACCCTACAATAACCTATTATCGGGCTGTAATACTCATGGACAATCAAATCTATTCAGAACACTAAGCAACCGGACCTGATAACACACATGAAGTTGAAGAGAATCATAGCTAAGACAATGTATGCATTCGCCAAGGCATATGGTACGCTTAAGAGGGTATTTTCAGCTATCCAATTATTACCAACCACCTTCCATGCACATTCCCTGTTTTCATAGGATTTCATAGTATGTGCATTGTTTATATGTTGCAGACAAACAATAGGGACATAGAGTGGATATGGCTTATGTACAATATCACTTAATCTTACTTCAGTTTCAATATGATTTATACTACAAAGTCGAGTTTCTGATATTGTGAAGGCAGTAGGGCATTTAACATAGAGACTGAGGTGAGGTACCAGATTTTTAATGTAATGCTATCAGGTAGATCAAACAGGACACTGCTGTACCTGAATCTGATCAATATATCTAGGAATGGTACTATAAGATAAACTCAATGCCAAGTCAACACTTTCTCATTAATATTACAAAAAGTGTGTTAATGTATACACAATCCTTCCCTATATAACAAATGAGCCTCTATGGAAAATGTGTTCAGCTATAAATGGAACATGAAGACATGTGTAGGAAGGTTCTCATGATTGTACAGTTAAAGTATCACCAAATGTGTCCATCTATGCAGTCTGTACAGGGGATACAGCCTGTGGTCTATGACTAACCTAAACAGTCTGGATCTGGCATCACATTAAGACAATGCATGGACATGTGTATATAGTGGGTAAAAGGATTATAGTTTGAGCCACACATAACCCCTTTGGACATTGATTGTTACATTTCAGTGTGTAAGCCATACAGTGTATGTAATAATTATACCACTTCATATTCATATATGCACCATTAGGAAATTTATACATCCCTTTCTCTGGTATAATCATTAAACATTTTTGCATTACAACTGTCCTATGGAAACTTTCAGAATCACATGGATTGCATATGTCTTGATGAACCTTGCTTTTCAGCAATATTCCATTTATCACCTGTATTATTGATCTAGGGTTTAGATGATATTATAGTAATCCTTTTCTTGGATGCAATGTTATTTGGCATCTTTGTCATCTACTTGATAGGAATATAACGTGAGTTATGCATATAAAGTGTTATTAGGGGAGCAAAGAAAAGAAGAGTTGTCAATTTGTAGCATAAATGAACAGCTATTTACAGTAAGTCAGGAAGGACACCACAAATGTATACATACTATAGGCCCCTGCAGCAAGAAAGGGTGAATTTTCTTCAATCCTACATGAGACATGTAACACATCTTTCTTATCATTGAGATCATCAGGATAGCAATGCATTAAGTATCTGTAAAAATGCGAAGATTCCCTTTAGAAAGAATAGGAGATCAGCTTGCAGATATGACCGATCAATGTATGATAGAAATAGCAAAAGGCTCTCAAGTCTGAAAAGACCCAGTAAACATGCAATGAGAAAGACCGACAGACCATCTGGCTAGGGTTGAAGAGTCACAGCGTTAGAAGACATTGTAAGCCTAGCTAACTCAAATGGTGCATATTACTTCACTTTCCACCAAGCAACACGTTCAGAAGAAGACCTTGTTTGAATCATATTTCAGGAATTCCAGTGTGTCACATCAGTTGTTAAACACACGGAGACTGTCGACAGCTTGTTGAACCGTAATTGTTGTCCACGACTCAGGTATGTCTGGAAGCTGGGCATTGTACATGTTCTTCAGCTGGTTCTGGTAAGTAGTCATGAACCACATCCAGTACTTTGAAGAAGCCATGTTGGAAGAGGGAGCAATGTCCCAATGTGGAAGATAGGTCTTGTAATGAACATTGTCATGGTATTTCCAATCTGCGCCCTCAGTGTTGCAGAATTCTGATTTTCGACACTCGAAATTGCAGTCGCGGCAGTTGAAGCGCAGGCCCTTGCACTGAACCTGGTAGTTACAGGACTCGGCTACGAGTTTGTCTTTGCGATAGAGTTCGTCCCATCGGTCTCCTCCCACGCCGGATGGCCTGTGTTGGATACACTGGTGGTTGTCATTTCTCGATGCATGGTTTGGATCGGTCCTCTGACAAGGTTCACTACAGAATGGGCATTGAGCTTCACAGCCCCAGAGTTTGTCGATGATTTGTCGGTACGGCGTCGTTCCCGGCCACCTGATACTTTCTGCTGTTTCATTGACAAAGCTACTTAGAACTCTCTCCTCAAATATGAGAAGACGGTCCATGAGGAGTCGCTCTAGATTTAGGAAGTCAGCAACGTTCTGTTCAACCATATGCCTCAGATCACTTTCGGAGATGGGTAGCTCAACAAGAGTATAGCAGAACTTTCGGGCCCATACTCTGATGCTTGGCTTTGTTTGTTTGTTGATGTGCTCTGTTGAACTCCGGATGCTTTTTTCTATACCCTGAGCAATGGACCTGATGTGCTTTCTTGCATGGTCTGCATACTTTGAATTGGATTCATCTGCCGAAAAGAAGAACTTTTCATTCGTGAAATTGGTAATCCATTTCAGGGAATAGTCTTTTGAATTGGTGAGGAATGATCGATAGTTCTCAAAGTTACCTTTCAATGCAAGATCATCAAGGACAGCCAACATCAAATTGTGCTTTTTACGTCCAAAGTAATGCACTATTTCTTCTAGCACATCAGCAGTCATTCTTCGCTTCACAGTTTTCTGCACGAGTTCTTCCAGGCGGTCATAAAGAAGATCTGCAGCAATGACCTCCTTAGTGTTTTGATTCACAGTGTTCTTGAAGAGGTTCCATGCTGTGTTCTTGTAGGCATCAAGCTTTTTGGCTACACCATGGTTTTCTTCATAGTCCTTTTGCATCTTCTTGAAAACCTTCACTGCATAGCGACAGACATGGACTGCGATTTTCACCATTAGATTTGGTAGAAGAGTGAACGGATACTGCTTGCTGTACTGTTGGTTATGATCCTGTACACCGTCAATCACACTCTTGATAACATAGGTGGCATACGATTCCTGGAAGCGAGAATCTTGTTTGCATAGGTCCTTCAGGTAGACATCAACTTTTCGCAAGATTATGTTTATTGCTTGCACTGCGGTGTGCCTACATTGGAGCCATGGGTCTGAACCAGAGAAGAAAGACTTGATGTCTTGCCCAAGAGAAGTGCGAACACTCAGATGTGATTCTTTTATGCTTCCCACCTTGATGCTACTTTCTAATGTGTCAATGTTCAGTGGCTTAGACAGAGGATATTGCCTCAACTCAATCCTGAGTGCAGCTGAATCTTTCGCGAGGCGTTGCCATAGAAGTTGTTCAACCACCACCTCAACAGGAGTAAGGGTCACTGTAGTTCTATTGGCAAGTTGGTTGAGCCACTGAATCCAAACACACTCAAATTTAGCATGCAGTTCATCCTCATGGACCGATTTTCCTTTCATGCCATCTGCCAATTCCTTTGCCTTTTTCATTATTTCCACTTCATGTTTCTCCTGCGTTACCTTCTGAAGCAGATCAATCCGCAAGCTGTCCTTCCGCTGCAGGATTTCCCTTTTCGCTCGATTAAGGAAAGCCTTTGTGTCAATATTCAGTGTCTCTATTTTCTCGACTTGCCATTGGATAAGGATATCTCGCAGATTGCTGCTTTTGAAGAAGCTCTCCAGTTGACTGCGTACATACTCCTGCCTTGTGCTAACTTCGTCTTCAAGATCGAGTAGGAGTTTTGCACAGCATTTCTCTAGAGTCTCACTTGTACCACAACGTTCGAGTTGGACAACGGCTGCATTGTTCACCCATTCCATAATGCTGCTTTCAATATTCCAGGACAGCTCATAGTAGGTGCTCTCCAGGCTATTGTAAGCCTTGGCAGCTAGACTGTTTCTGAAGCTGAAGACAAAGTCATCAGACAGCACACCTTCCCACAGGTCTCCAATGCGAAGTATCATATCTGAGAAACTCAGGAATGTCTCTTGCTTTCGTGACAGGTCATTCAGCAAACATGCCTTCACTTCCTGGACTTTTTCTGTGTATCCAGGATTTGTCGGGGCCATAGGTGGGTCTCCATGCCACAAATCTGAGAAGTACCATACATGCTTTTGTCCATTGAAATCAATAACTTGGTTAAAGGTATGAATATCAGCTATATTCTCAATAGCACATGCCTCTGTGGTCATTTCATCAAGGCTCTCTTGTAGTTTCTGACATCCATGTTGCATTTTCTCTTTTGCATTGATGGCTGGGACATTCTGATGGATGAAGACACAGGTGCGATGCACCTGGAAATTTTTATTTATGATTTTCATGCGCAGGAATGCATGAACTGCTATCTGAAGCACATCCGCCATTTCAGCAACATTTTCCCCTTTTACATTCATAACAGTCACATCCCCAAGGCCTATCACCAAAGTCGCTAGCTCATTGTCATGGCTGTGTTTCAGCTGACCTAGTTCTGGTGCACGGAGACCTTCAGTGTCAATAACGAGGACGTAATCATAAGGCAATTCACTTCCCTTCTTGTCCACTTCGATCAACTGCATGTACACTCCGCGTGTGCATCTCCCTGCACTCACTGCAAACTGGAGTCCAAACATTGTATTCAGCAATGTGGATTTCCCTGAACTCTGTATTCCCAACACAGATATTACAAATACTTTCTTGTCTCCAACTATTCGGATAACACTAGATAATACTGATTTCACCCATGTCAAGGGTACATTCGACGCATCACCATCCATCACTTCCATTGGTTGCCCACTCAGCAGTAGCTTTGCAGCTATTTCAGGCAACTTTTCAACACTATTTCTTGTCGACTCTTTTAACTCTAGTTCACTTTCTATTGCTGCTTCATAGATTTGTGCAACCTCGCGAAGCAAGTGTTCTAAGCCTAATGATGCCCCAGCTAACCAGGATTCTGCAGCCTCAAGTTCCTTTCGCAAGATGTCTACATCATTGTTAGCTTCATCTCGTGCAGCCTTGTAGCTGACCCACTTTTGATGGTATTTGGTGCGGAGACCGGGAAGTGTTTTCCTAGATTTATCATCAAGAAAGAGTTTCAGCCATTGCAAATACAGATCAACAAGACCTGGCGTATCGACAATCTGGATGAGGTATGCGATGAAGGCCTTTATCAGAGGACTTAGGTTGTTACAGACTTGAAGCTGATTCTGTCGCAGCTGAGTCATATTTTGTTGAATGACCCCCATTTCATAGATGACATTAGACTTCATATCCTTTCGACCGGACTGTTGCTTATTTCTGAGGAGCATACTCCATTCTTTCCAATTCTCACCTTGTAAAGGTAGCATCTCTGTCTTACATTCATTGGTTGATTTGCCCTCCATGCAATCTATAACCTGTTGAGCAAGACCCTTTGCCTTCTGGCAGTATTCATCTTCCTCATCAACATCTAAGCCTGCATCTTTTACTGCAGTACTGATATCTTCTATGGAGGTCCCCTGTTCATCCTGCAGAAACTTCCCCAGGGCATCTCTCAATTCATGCTTCAAGTCATCTGTATTCTTTTCCCTGTTTCCTCTGAATCCTGATATTTGTTTGGTATTGACCATGTTTGCCTTGCCAATGTAGGTCACATACTGTTCCAATTGCTTCCTCAGCAACTGGGGATTAAGGGTACTTGGGTCCCTTGTTACAAGTAGCAGTACTACCTTTGAGGAACTACAATGTATTCCCTTCATTGTTTCTTGTATATCAGGATTTTCCAAGTCGGATGTCTCAATACAGCAAACTATCACATTAGATGTTTGCTGCAACAAGAGCAGTTGCTTCTTATGTTCACAAGCATCTCCTCGTAGGTTTAGGAACATTGTAACGTTCTTCAACATATCTGTTGGTTTTCCTGCAGGCAGGTACCATTGTGTTTCAACAAGGCCATTTGCTAGATTCACATCTGTATGGCCTTGTGGACAATCGCGGTTAAAGAAAGTATGATGCGCTTGCTCAGAAAGAACATGATTCAGTAGGATTGACTTGGAGCAGGATGGCTTTCCAAGGTCCATAAAAGTCACAATGTTTGTTGGTTGTGATACAACTGAGGTCTCAATAGCAACTTGATCTTCATTCCGCCATTCAACGACAATGCCACGCAATGCCCACAGTGAGCACATCAAGGAATCACCAACCAGCTGCGGGTATAGGAGCGGGACAGCTAGACGGCACAGGAACATCTTCCTTACTAATATCTGTTGTAAAATGAGATCGCAGCAGGAGTATATTGCCATAAAGACATCAAGTGAGTTCAAGCTCATCGGTTCTCCTTCCTCATCATCAAAACCACTCAGGATGTCTTCAATCGTACTGAAGGTCTCTTCTTCATCCTCCTCTGGGTTATCGCTTGACTGCCTCTCTGGTCTGGGTGCAACCTTACTGAGGTAGCCATCTCTACCTTTATAATCCAACATAATCAGCTTTTGTAGGATCAGCCAGGGTAGTTTCACTAACTGGAAATCTTCATTGTCAAATGCTTTCCCTACTCTCATCACATCTTGGAGTGATATCTTTGATGGATATAACTTGGTTAGGCCAAGTTTCTGAAGAAGTCTCCCAGCATAAGAGCCTTCCTCAGGACCATCTAAAGAGTCATAACTGCTTGTTTGTTGGGACTCTGGCTCTAGGTTTTCAGGACACTGTGTGATTTCTTCTAGATCATCAATATCAAGAGCATCATTTTGAAGAACTTGTTGATTGCCCATCTTCAATTCTTCTAATGTTTTTGCTAACTTATCCCAATTGTGTGGTGACGAGGATATAAACTGGTTCATTAAATGGTTCATTTCAGAGGTGAGGACATCTTGAATCACTTGAAGAGCTTCAAGAAATTCATCTTCAGCGGAATGTTGATCCTCCGTTGAAGCGATTCCCTTAACAAGGTAGTGAATCAAGAATGCTTGCAGCTTCAAACTTCCAGCATTTTGATAAGTAATAAAATCTTCATAAGTATTTTCACACTTCTTTATGAAACCTATCAATGTTTCTTTAGTGAGAAGGACATCAAAGCTCTTTCGTTCAGGGTTGAAGGACAACTCGCGAAGTACAGCCAGCAAAAGAAATAGCTCATACTGCTTGCCAGAATTTTCTAATTGCATTCTCACATGGTCTACCGCTAAAGCAAGATCAACTGTAGCCTGGATATCAATCGCATCCCGAGACTTTCCAGTTGTTCTTGTATTAGCAAGTGCAATTTGTATTCCTGGTACAAGGGTTTCTTTCATGGACTGCAGCAGAGTTGGAATATTTGGAATTGGACCATCTCTGAGAATGCTTGGAAGATATTCTTCTGTTTCACTAATCTCAACCCATTCCAAAATGTGATTTCTGTTTGGGAAGTCTTGGTATTCAGCTAGTGAAATAAGTTTACGCAGTAAATACTGTATATGAGGTAGGTGGGATGGAGAATAACCGTTTCGTAGATCAGCGACTTTCAGAAAGAAATCTGAAAATGCTCTGTCTTTCTGCAGTGCTTCAATCCAGTATTTGTTATCTCTTATGTTCGAGCATGATTGTTCAACACGGTTAAGCAACTTTTGCAAATACTCAATTGCATTTTGAGCTAGATTCTTATCACTGGACCACTTGGCTACACATTTGAGGAGTTCATCCATGGATTCAAGGGCTACGACCACTTTGTCAGATTCGGGAAGACAGCTTGGAGGCAAACCACTCATCAGCCACCATGAATGCTGTAGGGCATCAGCTAATTTGGAAGCATTTTTGAATTCAGCTGCATGGTTGTGGAGAAGTTGCCATATACCTAGGAAATCCCTGGTGAAGTCATTGCCCCTGTCAATTATAGCCCATGTGTCATTATACTTGATCAAACCCATTTTCCACAGAGGAAGAGAGGTAATTTCCTGTGGACCACCTTTTTTGCTGATGTGCATGGACACCTTTGACATTTCAGAGTTATCATGGGCGCCTGTTGATCCGGCATGGTTTTTTACCTGATCCCCAGTAACGGAACCACCAGTAGTTATACCAACACCTGAGAAGCTCATGGAAACAAGGCCATTTAGGGCCTCCTGAACCAAGCTCTGAGCTTTCTCCTTGTTGGAATGACTAGTGCTGGAATAGGTGGCTATCCATTCATACATCCCACCAAACTGAATCACACCTACATTGATATGAGATCCATACTTGGTGAAAAATTCCTCACACTTTTCACTCAGGGTTTCCTCTCTCTCAGTGCCATCAAGAAGACCGTCCAGCTTCTTTAATTCAGAGAGTACATTATCTGACAGTTTTAAGGTTAGTGGGTTTAGTTCGCAAACTGCTGTGGGCACAAATGAATACATCTCTCTGAACAAATACACCTCTTTTTCATGCATGTCTGCCTCTTTGTTTTCTTCTTCTGCTGACTTTTCAGTAAAACCAAATTTTGCGTCAAACCCGAGCCGGCCCCCTTTATCACTGGTTGCTACACTGTGGCCCATGGTATCGAGTGATCGCTGGAACAGATCAGCTTGAAGTCGTGACGTAAACTCAACCACATCGTCCTTTTGTTTTGAAAGGGGGGCCTTTAACCTCATATCTGTTGGCACTTGGATAACAGGTTTACGCAGTTTGGCACAATCCTCAATATTGTTTGTTATGAGTATGCCTTTCAAGGCCAAACCACCAGAGGCCTTTTCTAGCAACTCACTCGACGACAGCTCCTTTCTCTTTGATAGTGCGCTCTCAATGTCATCAAGATGTGTTTTGAACTTATCAATGACATCACTTATTGACACTTCCTCACAGGTTTTTATCCAGTCCTCCTCTGGTATATGTAGAGATTTTCTCAATTGATCTTCCTTTTCTTTCACCTGCTCATCAGCTTTACTCTTACCGCTTTCCTCCATGTCCTTTAAGTCATTCAGATGTTGTCTAACTGCTGCTTGCTGCTTTTCAGCTTCTTCCTTCCTCTCATTGTTCAGTTTCTCATATGACTGTTCGATTCCGATCAGTTCCTTGAGAGCATTAACCTCCCATGTATGGCGAACACAGGCTTCCAAAATCTCAAATGTGGGTACGTCGATGAATCGAAGCTGGCCATAATCGGTCACCCCACAGTTAGATTTAAGTACTTCTAACCAGTAATCAACATCCAGGTTGACGCTCTGGAGGGCAGAGACCAGAGACCGCTCCTCCTGAGAGTCAGGAGATGAAGACGTTCCGGGTTTACTTTCGGCCATGGTTGTTGATGTGATGGGTCACAAGATGCTGAACATCATATCACACCTCTGTAATGTAAAAAGAAGTCTGTATTAGCTTACTCTAAAGGAGTATTCACAGTGACTCCAAAACCCTTTAAGGGAAACACAATATTATTCTGCTCTGTATCATTCTGTTTAAATGCATGCATGCAGGCCTAGTAGACTCAACACCACTGGGGTCTAAAAAGACTTTTTTTTCAGGTAACCCAATCCTAGCATTACAGTACCGACACTAACTATCGATGGACATTTCACCACTTTTCACTGTTATTTTCGCCAAAAAATACCAAAAACACACAAAAAACTCTTATATCTTATACTATTGTACCCTTTTCAGCATGGTACTTGAAACAACAGACCTTTTAAGGCCTAGGAAGTGGCATTATTTTGGTGCATCATCACGACCACCCAAGCCCATCATGGAACCCCAAAGGATTAACATTAGACCAAATCAACGTTATCAAATCATAATGGTGCATTTTGTTCCTAAAACCTTGGGCAATGCATTGAGAAAATGACATTGTGCCAAGTAGATTAACCCTCTGAGGACTGCATGATTCATCAAGGCTCCATGTTGAACCCCTTGTTCCTCATGATGCACCCTCCTGCATGGAGTGTATCAAATCCATAGGACGGCATGATGCACAGAGTCTACTAAGCATCATGGTACATCATGAGCAGCACGATACATTAATGCACTATCGACTTTTAAAGGTTTTAACCCGTTAATATACTTGTGTTAAGGGCTATTGAAATCAATCAGCAGGGCTATATCCCGGAGCTGCATTCAGGCACCAGACCATGTGGGGGGGGGGGGGTCTAGATGGGGGGTCCCCATGTCCCATGTCAAATGTCACTAAATTTGTATTTTCTTCTGTCCTTGTCACTAAGCTCCATGTCACATGTCGATTTTAAGAAAAGTCCATGTCCCCTGTCACTTTTTTTTTGTCCCATGTCCTTGTCCCTAGAAGCTCCATGTCCTTTGTTGATTTTAAGAAAAGGCCATGTCACACAGTCGATTTTAGGGGTCTAGACCCATCATGTGGGACTAATTACGTTCCCAGAGAGCTGCAACATGATGCTCCATTGGATATGATGCACTCCTGCATCAGCAGCCCTTGAAGGGTTAACCTCCCCCCCGCACCTGGCTGTCATAGACCACCTAGAAGATATACAATATTGGTATAACACTAGAGTAGACAGGACCCGTCACCAGTATGCCTACAGTACGGGTACTACAGACTATAGGGGTGAGTCATCATGTTATTATGCAATTATTCAACCCAACACATCCAGCCAAACCACCATGTAGGTGTAGTAGACATATATAGATCTATAGCTGGGCAAAGCAAGGAGGGGGCTCTGGATGGAGGGGGGGGGCATGTCAAATGTCGATTTTAAGAAATAGTCGTCATGACAAATTTATTGATCTGGACCGGGGTCTGGTCCCCGTAGAAGAAAACAGGTTAGACATTGCATTTTCATTTGCAATATTGAAAAAAGATGTTCATATATAAATTCTAGATTGATGAATATTTGGGACTAAATAAAAGGTCTGAATATCATTCAAATTTAATGTTCTATTACCGTTAATCATGAAACACACATCCTTGCCTTGCCCTTGGCCTACATGATATGTCTGTATACCACACCGGTATAAACCTCTTTGTATGAGTAGACGAAGTAGACATGTCCCACTGGTATAATATAACATGGTACTTCTCAATCATAGGGGTGGAATATATCAAGTTTGGGAGTACATTCTTCTTGTGGTGTTTAGGTATATATTCGTATGGGTGTGTGATCTCAATAGACATGCTAGTATGATGCTGCTTATGACATGACTCAGGATATTTAGTCTGTACGTTAAGAAAACCGATATGTATATATAATATAGCTGCTAGCATTATAATCATTACTTCTACCGGTAGGCCTATAATGTATTAACAATAATTGGGGTGATTATGTATTAAAATGGCAATCCGGATAACCCTCCACGATGATAATATGCACATATTAGGCCTACACATGAAAGGGATATTATAATCCTATATAGCCAAGCACGATGTAGAATTTCTAGTCCACCATTCCCACCCCACACCAAGCTTGCCCTTTGGACTCACCCCTTCATATAGCCATCCATGTAATAGCCGCAGTCACAGCGAGGTAGTAGTGTCAGCTATAGCCATGTACTGCTCACTCACAGCACTGCACTCACAATCCACTCATCATACAGAGCGTCTCTCCGGCGTCTCTGTCACAATCCCTGCGTCTCTGGGACAAATGTCGTCTGCTTTTTGTACCAGCGTCCGTCCAGCGTTCATTTTGGTTACGTTTTGACACACAGAACGCACTTAGAAACACGCCAGTGTCAATAGAACGCCGTCATTCTGTGTAGAGCTTTGTGTAGACCTGAGCTGAAATCGACAGACGTCCAACTGGGTCAACATCTGCTGTTACTGCTGCTTCTACTGCTGGTTTAGCATCTGCAGTCGTAGGAGTAAGCAGTAGCAGCACCATCAACAGTAACAGCAGCAGTATCAGCAGCAATGTGTCTGGACTGCAGTGGCAACCGGGGGTCACGACCCCCTCCCCCCGTACACTATTGACCACGCCCCCTTAAAGAGAGATGTCAGTTGGGTATGGGCTCAACCTCTGAAATTTTTGGGTCTTAGCAAAGCACCCATTTCCCTCAATTTATTATACTAAAAGCACCCATCGCATCTCTATTTCAACTTGTTCCCCTCGGGTTCCAGTCCTATGGCCTATAAGCCAAGTAGCCCTGCGACTTATAGCCCCATGACACATGGCCGAAAAATGTATGGCCTAAAAGACATTTAGCCGAAATGTCATTTGGCCGAAATGACACATGGCCGAAATGACAGATGGCCGAAATACTTGAAAATCATTTAATGCTAACGCATTTTTCAACATTTTCAAAGAACCTTTTCAAATACAACCCCAGTACCACAACATACCACACCAGTACAACACCATACGACACCATACAACACCAGTACGACAACATACAACACCATACAAACAACACCATACAACACCAGTACAACACCATACAACACCATTCAACACCAGTACGACACCATACAACACCATACCACACCAGTACAACACCATACAACCACATACAACACCATACAACACCAGTACCACACCATACAACACCATACAACACCAGTACCACACCATACATACAACACCATACAACACCAAACAACACCATACAACACCAGTACCACACCAGTACGACACCATACAACACCATACAACACCAGTACAACACCATACAACACCAGTACCACACCATACATACAACACCATACAACACCAAACAACACCATACAACACCAGTACCACACCAGTACAACACCATACAACACCATACAACCACATACAACACCATACAACACCAGTACCACACCATACAACACCATACAACACCAGTACCACACCAGTACAACACCATACAACACCATACAACCACATACAACACCATACAACACCAGTACCACACCATACAACACCATACAACACCAGTACCACACCATACCACACCATTACAACACCATACAACACCATACAACACCAGTACCACACCATACAACACCATACAACACCATACGACACCATACAACACCAGTACAACACCATACAACACCATACATAAAACACCATACAACACCATACAACACCAGTACAACACCATACAACACCATACGACACCATACAACACCAGTACAACACCATACAACACCATACATAAAACACCATACAACACCAGTACAACACCATACAACACCAGTACAACACCATACAAAACCAAACAACAACATACAACACCATAAAACACCATACAACACCAGTACAACACCATACAACACCATACAACACCAGTACAACACCATACATAAAACACCATACAACACCAGTGCGACACCATACAACACCAGTACCACACCATACCACACCATTACAACACCATACAACACCAGTACAACACCATACAACACCATACAACACAAGTGGTACTGGTGTTGTATGGTGTGGTACTGGTGTTGTATGGTGTGGTACTGGTGTGGTACTGGTGTTGTATGGTGTCGTACTGGTGTTGTATGGTGTTGTATGGTGTGGTACTGGTGTGGTACTGGTGTTGTATGGTGTGGTACTCGTGTTGTATGGTGTCGTACTGGTGTTGTATGGTGTTGTACTGGTGTGGGATGGTGTTGTATGGTGTTGTATGTATGGTGTTGTATGGTGTCGTACTGGTGTTGTATGGTGTTTTACTGGTGTTGTATGGTGTTGTATGGTGTGGTACTGGTGTTGTATGGTGTGGTACTGGTGTTGTATGGTGTTGTATGGTGTGGTACTGGTGTTGTATGGTGTGGTACTGGTGTTGTATGGTGTTGTACTGGTGTGGTATGGTGTTGTATGGTGTTGTATGTATGGTGTTGTATGGTGTCGTACTGGTGTTGTATGGTGTCGTACTGGTGTTGTATGGTGTTGTACTGGTGTTGTATGTATGGTGTGGTACTGGTGTTGTATGGTGTTGTACTGGTGTTGTATGGTGTTGTATGTATGGTGTGGTACTGGTGTTGTATGGTGTTGTACTGGTGTTGTATGGTGTGGTACGGTACTGGTGTTGTATGGTGTCGTACTGGTGTTGTATGTATGGTGTTGTATGGTGTGGTACTGGTGTTGTATGGTGTCGTATGGTGTCGTATGGTGTTGTATGGTGTCGTATGGTGTTGTATGGTGTCGTACTGGTGTGGTATGGTGTTGTATTGTGAATGGGGGCCGTCAATGGGTTGTCAACATTAAATAATAAATGACAATTTCAATGATTGAAGTTGGGATATCCACTCGAAATGAGGAGAAAGCTATAAATGGGATGAATATATAAACAAGATTGAAGGTCCAACATTGAACTTCAAATCAACTTTTGATACATGTATACAAACATTTAAAATAAGTTGATTCAACAATCTGTCCACTGGATCAGGTTGGAGAAGTATGGAATTCAGTGACATTTCAGCCATCTGACATTTCGGCCATCTGACATTTCGGCCATATGTCATTTCGGCCATATGTCATTTCGGCCACTAATATTTCGGCCATGTGACATGGTGCCAAATGACATGGTGCCATAAGACTTAAGGGCCATGCGCCATGGAACCGTTCCCCTCATTAAAAACCTTTAAAACTATTTCTAGAATGGATGGTGATAGAAGAACAATTAAAAAACTGCATTTGAATTTCAGCCAATCAGAAGCCAGCTTAGATTCATGTCCTCTGAAATAAGATTTCAGAGATCCTCTGATCTTTGAAAGGTGGTTTGTCTAGAAAAGGCTAGAAGGCAGCACAAGGCATGCTTAATTTCACCTGCTGAAGCCTGGACTGTGCTCAACCTTATGCTCCATAGAAGTAGAAAGGGCATGTTGTAAGAGTATCTATGATTAATGTAATTCCCTCTATCTATATTATGACCTCAAGATGGAAGAAGCCTCTTAGATGTCTGACTTTTGGGAAAGTTTGAACATCTGAAAATAGACAGACCGCTGAAGGTCTGACATCTCTGCTTAAATAAAACACCCATACCCCATTACCCAAGAAAAAAACAAAAAAAACAAAATGAACAAGATAAAAACATCATCATCATAATCAACAACAACCATAAACTTATTTAAATGGTCTCACCAAAAGATATCCAAATTGATCAGGTCCTCGCCAGGGCTACATTCATGTCGACCCAGCAAGGGTTGATGTATATACAGTCCCGGATGGTGGGCATGATGCACCAATGAAGTGTTGGTGAGCAGACTCACCAGCATATCATTGGTGCATTATGACGGCCATGACACACACCTGCATCAGCCGCCTTTAAAGGGTTAAACCATCATTGCCCTCCAGGGTCTACTCCAACATCTAACCTACAGTAAATGACTTGGATGGAACAGCTCTCAGCCAATCAACTGTTAGTGAGCTACTCACTCACAGCCATCATTTAATAGACTGATTTAGGGAGTGATAATTTTTTAACAACAGGGGGGGGGGGCTGGTGGGTTTGAGGTGGGGTCAACCCCTTGACCGGGGGGGGTCAGAATTTTTTCAATACCTCTGATGGGGGGGGTCAAAATAATTTCACCTGTTTTCAGTGGAAAACCCCACACGTTACTATAGGCTAAAAGGGGACGTTTGCACGCAATTTTTGTCCCTTATTGGGGGGGGGTGAGAAAATTTTACCCCCTCGAGAGGGGGGGGGTCGGAATTTTTTTCGCGCGTCCGCCCGCAAACCCACCAGCCCCCCCTGTTGTTAAAAAATGATCACTCCCTTAGGTCCTCATATTTTGGACTATTTTCAAAATTTCTCAACATAACTGGATTAGCTGCGATAGATAGGTTTATTAGTTATTCCAAACTCTATTAGACTGGCTTTGGTATCCAAGTTTAACTCAAGTTTGCTGAAGATTTGTATAATATTATATTGTCTGCGGCCCCTGATTTATCCACTTTTTCTTCATCAACAACTTAAGGCTAGACTGGCTGTGGTTTGTCTTCCTTTCCTCAGAGACATTCCTCTCACTGGATAATACTGCTTCTTTTTAATGATATTCTTTTCACTAATATTCTTTTCCTTTGTACTTTTATGACGTACCATTTTATTATTCCAATAATCTTAACATATGATTGTATAAACGCATGAAAATATGAGGCATTAATACACTGAATGTCCACATGAGCGTCCACGGCCCACTGAACACCAGCTATATCAAATATACATAAGTTAGAAGACCAAAGGACCGACCTCATGGTTCACTGACCACCTAACAAAGGTATATATAATTATTTAATGGTCAAAGCTACCGACCTAATGGTTCACTGAGCATAAACAATAGTATATAATGTTTTAAAGTCAATGCAACCGACTGTCATGGGTGGCTGAGCACCGTTGACACCGTCATGGGTGTCTGAGCACCAAAGACTGAACAATAGGCTACATAAGTAATGACGCCATAAACTTCTGGTCGCTCTAGCGCTGCTCCAGAGCGGCCATAATAAGAGGGTCAAAATGAGCCTAAGATCAAGGTCCAACTCCCATTATTAAGGAAGTTATGCAACCGAGACTGTTTCGACCTTTGAATGCACCATAGACAAACCGGCGCAGGTTACGTGCCCAGAAAGCGGGAAGTGAAAATCTGACATATTCAACTCCGCGCATGCGCAATATGGAGGCTCTAGACGCAGAAACAGCGGAGTTATGAGGGTCTGAACATGCCAAACCGACCGAGACAATGGGGGACGCGGCGGCGTTTATAGGGGCCCTTTGTGCGCCCACTGAGACCTGAATGACTCCCCACTAACAACCAGAGACTAAGGCAGATGCTACTGGCTCCAGTCAGTCTGGAGGGCCAAGCCAGGGGTTGGGTACTTATACCCCTGGCAGGCACCTTTTGAAATCAGAATCTCCACTGCAGTAACATCTCCAGTCCAGCTCTCCTGCTACCTGCTATAGCTCTGCACTCTGTTGGGTTAGACTATGCCAGACAGGTATAGGACTACACCCCATTGGTGGCCAGAGGCTATCTTCTACCAGTCAACTACCAGAGGGTAAAGTTACACATTTGTAGTGGTTCGTCTCGTTAAGTTAGATTAAATCATAACGAAGAGAGAGAAAAGTTTCCGGGTAGGCAACCGAGCTTTTATTTCAGAGCTTGCGTTACATACGATCACAGCCTCAGAGGACTACATGCTGCTAGTGCATTCGGTTACCCTTTCGGGTAACAACCTGGTTGAGCAGTGGGTAAACCACTACTGAGGAACCTAGGGCTAGGACCAGCCTTATATAGGGGAAAAGCCCGCGAAACTCAGACCGGCCACGTGACGTGTGGCGGACGAGTGGTAGGCCCCCTGGTGTAGTGGATACGAACCCAGAGGCAGGTGCTGCCACCTGCCATCCGGATTCCCCCACCACACCCGAAGGACCTAGGTCTGAGTCTCACGGGTGCATGAACGTTAAAGTGTAAAATACCATACCCCTACACTGCCCCCCTTAGACAATAACTTGGGGGTAATTAAACCGCAGTGTATTAATAACCTAGTAAGTGATTGTTTACAATACTAAAAAGGGGTATTAATTACACTTGCTCGATGTGAAATAGGCTATAGTATAAGACTATCCTATTTCTGAAAAATTATACAATAATAGCATCGAGTGTCGTTCATGTTATTTCCATCACTAGCTTATAACAACCATAAATGATAAATATACAATTATCACAGATTTATAGTAACGTTTTGACAACAGTAGGGTCCTGAAAAGGACCGGTGGTTGTTAACAATGATCGTATTATGGTTATTGAACCCGGAAAAAAAATTTTCGACTTTTTAAATTAACAGCTCTGTCTACTTTACAGAGTGAATTAAATATTAATGATCAGATATGGACAATTAATCTGATACTATATGAACACAATTAGGTATTAACCTGAGTAATACAATACTAAGTTTAGAGAAATCCGTTGGACCTTCTCTTATTTTATAGAAAAATATTTATACTTTTGAGACGCAGCTCAGTTTATACCTTAGTGTTTTATATTTACAAGTTACAGAAGAATTATAGTCTCTTAATATATTGAGACCAGGAATGACCTATATAGACAGTTATAGGTCTAGGATTACCTTAAATAACTTTTAGGATTCGCAGATCCAGTATATTTATAGGTACCCTTATATAATAATATATCTTTATAAAAGATATTATATAGTTATAAATACAATTTTACATACAATATAATAATATCAACAAAGTTACTTGTTTTCATGATTGGAGGATGTAACAGGAGTCGGATGCTGCTGATGGCTTGGTATGGGCGAGCTGAACCCTGATGCCTGAAGTGCTATAGTAAAACTTGTTGGTGGGTGTAGCTAAACCCTGATGCCTGTAGTGCTAGCTAACTGGAGGTTATAGTAGATCCAGTTGTAGACTGTTGATGGACTCTATGGGCGTAGCTAAACCCTGATGCCTGTAGTGCTAGCTCACAAATAGTAGTGGTGTAGTAGTAAATCCGGTTTGTAGTTCAAAAGTCCATATTAGTGTAAATTGTCCATGATTTTATAATAGGCACAGTCATTACATTGTGGCACAGTACAATTATGGTGTTTACAGCATTCGTACTCCTCCTCCAGAGTGACTTGTTTGTTTTCTCCTTCTGTTTTCAGTTTCCGGATTAGGGTACAGTTTGGTACCCGAATCAATACGGGTTGGATAAAAAAATGGTTTCTTATCCAACAATGCATGGGTAATAGAACCCCGGGACACACAATTATGTCCGATCTTCATGCAACAGTTTTTTACTGTTCCATGTTCTCCTCGGGTGGCTGGTTTGGACCCGGTTGTTGAGCCAGTGGCTGAACAGGGGGGTTCATACCAGTTCCATCCGTAGGTGCCAATGCGGGGACAGCAGGTGTAAGTTTCACCTTTTGGCGTGCTTCGAACAGCTTCAAAGCATGCTCAGGTGTACCGTCCCAGTTATCCATGATAACTCCGAAGACCTTGAAGAACTTTTGCTGGTTCTTCATGTTCGTTGCTCGTTCTAGGTCGAGCATCTGAGAAGCTGTTTCCTTCTCGGATAGGGCCTCCTGCCGCAGATTAGCAGCTTCCTGCTTATCTTTGGCAACATCCGCTTTGATCTGAGTCGAGATTCGGTTGATCTCTGACTTCTGGATCGCGTCAATACACTGGAGAGTGCTCGACACGGTCCGACGATACATGTCCAGGTGGAGGTTTTCCAGATGGTGCTGTAGCGTCTCAAATTGTTTGCTCTGGATATTGCAAGACAATTTGTCCTCCTTCTTGAAGAAGGTCTCCACTGTCTGGATCAGCTTAGGCCGATGAACCACAGCACCAGGTGGGGGTACCTGACCCTGAGGCTTCGGCTGTGCTCCAGACCCACTCGCAGTGACAGCTACCTGCGTGTGCGAAGAAGCAACCGCAGTAGTAACCGCACTAGCAGTGGTCGAAGAAGGGCCTTGAGTTGGTAATCCCTGAACCAGGGGCAACCGTGACAATTCCCTTCTAAGGTCTTTGGCCGTCAACAATGGTGCGGGTGGACGTTGTCTCACCACAGCACTCATTGTAGGTCGGGGAGCTTGACCTCCTACTGTCGGCAGTTCCTGCTTGACCCTCCCGTACTGATCAAAGATTTGCATCTCTGGTCCGGGTGGGCCCATAGCAGGGTACTGCTTCGGGTCTTTGACATTCAAAGGCGCGTGTTTCCGGGCGGACTGGCCACTCGGTCCACTGACACCAAAGAATGTCGGGTTCTGTGCACCTCGTGGAGTTGGTGCTCGCCCATAATGGGAAGGAGTTCCAGTAGGAGATGGAAGATGTGGCTTCTTCCTTCCCCCATTTGTCTGTCTCTCCAGCGCCTCCAGTGGTGACCTGGCTCGGCTTGGAGATTCAGACGCCTGTCTCTTCCTATCTGCTACAGAGGGTCCCTGGCGGTAATCCCTGCGGCTTCGGACCTGTTCTCCGGATGGAGTTACATAAGCCCCACCACGACGGCGGGCCTTGTTGCTTCTCCATTCGTTTAACAGATCGTACTCCTCCTGAGCGTACTCTAGTTTGCCGGACCCGGGAGTCTGGGCAAACCGAGCCTTTAGTTTCTGGTTAGTACCAGGAACCGTAGGCGCAAACTGCTTCGTACTCGGTGTGAGGGAAGCCAACTTCTCTGCATTGAGGCCCCTAAGGTTGCCATAGAGTTCGGAGTGAATTTTCATCACCCGATCTATGGCTGCCTCCAGGCCCTCTCCATGCGAAGTCACATAGTGCCGGACCATGTCTCCGCGTCGGGGGGTGACACATCCTGTGCATTTAGCACATTTCTTGCCAACCTCTCGGTCGCAGACATATTCCGGCCTCTGGTGCATATGAACCTCCACGAGATGACGAAGGAACGCGTCTTTCTCGATGAAGAATTCAACCTCACCCTCACTTTGAGTACAACGTTGGAAGGGACAATCCTTACGACCCTCCCCGTAGTACTCATCTAGAGCAAACTTGAGCTTGCCCTTCTGGTCATAATTGTACAGACCATTGGGCGAATTCTTAACGAATTCCCAATAGATCCAGTACATATTGGCCGGCTTTCTATCAGAGAGCTTCTTGCGAAGCCACTCCTCCATATCTTCCTGCCTCTCACAGGTGATCCGAGGGGGCAGTCTCCATACGGATTTACTCCCCTTCAGGTGTCCCCTGTGTAGAGGAATGAAGTCGGCAAAGTTGCTATTGGCGTTAGCCCAGATAGCAGCCTCTTGCTCGTCAGTCGGAGTGACATCCACAACTGGGTCAACCGGCTCCTCTCCCTCCGGGTCGGATGGTACATCCACAGGTTGCACAACGGGTTGTTGACCCGCGAGGACCTGGGCTGCAGCATCTTGAGCGTCTCCACTCAAATCGGCCATTACGTCGTGTAGCTTGACGATTGGCACACCGAGCTCAACTTTTACGGTTGGGACAGCCCGTTCAGCTTCAGTATTATCAGCTTGAACGTCTACCTCGATAGGTTCAGGTTTGCGTTGGTCAACCTTCTTCTTATTCCTCCTGCGGGATCTGCCGTTAGTAGAGGTGCCAGGCTCGGATGCGTCCGTCTCATTGCCGGAGACATCCGAAGCCTTAGCGCCCTTCTTATTGGCCGAGCGTGGAGACACCCGACGGGTTCGGGTACTGTCGTCCACACTCGTGCTGGTAGAGGGTTCGGTTCCTGACCGCTTCCCTTTACCCTTACCTTTGGTGGGGGTTGTTTTACCCTTTCCACCAGCTGCTTTCTCCTTTACTTGCTCAGTCTTCGTAGGGGTAGACTGAGCAGTTTTAAGGGAAACATCTGCATCAGGTAGGGCCTTCTCAGGTACTACTGCTGCGTCTCCCAAGGTGGGAGCTTCAGCAGGAGACATGAGACGGTCCATCCGATCGGCCATCTTGGCTGTTACTTGCACGGGTGCGGGTCCGGGTACTAACTCCGGATGCGCCAGTGCATACTGTCTCTCCAATAGACGTACTACGAGGTCTTGTATTACCCCGAGTCTGTCTAGTGGAGACACACCAATACGGGCCTCTTCTGCCTCAATGGTTTGAGACGTAATAGGGACCCCTGGACAGTAATCCACAACAGCGTTACCTGCTGCTTCATACTCATCCGCTGTGCTTAACAGTAGGATCTGGTCTCTGTCTATGTATCTAGAGACCTCATCTGCCTTGACACCGGTGTAACCCGTTTTGTCAGACACATAGGAAGGCCTATAAGAGGTATTCCTTCGGAAAGCCATTTCTGCGTCCCAGACGGCTTTACGAAACCATAAGTGGACTACCAATCCTTTGGCCATCTGATGGTAATCCATCAACCAGGACTCCGGAAAGGTATTAGCCCACTGCGGATGAGCACATTCCCAGATTGCGTTGACAACACGCTCGTCAACCTCTCTGGGCGTCCCATAACAGGTGGGTATCAGCATTTCCTCGGAAATTGCTAACATCCGTCCGTCATATGGACCGGCTACATCATGCCATTCGGGACTGTCTGGGAAGGGCAGCTCTAGGTGCATTGGCCTGTCAACCGGAGAAGCAGGTCCCAAAGCACCGAATGAGGTACTCCCACCAAGACGGGGCGGCAGTTGAGGGGGAGGTGGCATCAGAGCCCTGTCAAGAGACTGGGCTCCTGCCGGTTCTCCACTCAAACCTTCGGATGGAGGGGCTACATAAGGCTCACCTACATCAATTTGTTGTTGAACGCCTCGGCGTTCAGGACTAACTTGTCTGGAGTTGTCGGATGCGTCGTAGAACGATTCTACGTCGCTATCGTCTACTCCAGAGAAGTACTGATCAACATTCATTTGTTGATCCATTTGATCACAATCAGCATCGTATTGCTGATCGTCGTATGTATAAGTGGGACTCTTGGGAGAACCACTTCCATACTCTGGCGGGGTGCTGGCACCGGCACCGCCGCCAAGACGGACGGCCTCTTCTGCCATCGACAGAAGTGGCTGTTCGGGGATAAAATATCCCAATCCACCGGATAAGCAGTGAGTACTGCTTACCCAGTGAAAGGCGGGTGCCTTTTAACGAGGGCACACCTCGGAATATGGCTGTCACGGGCTATCAGACTCCAACAAGAGCAAGACCACCCTCGGCCACGTCTTCTTCCTTCGCAGGAATAAGACAATATGGCGGGATACTCGAACTTGAATCGCTGCGCATGATCAAACCGGCGCCTCACGTGACCATTCGAAAATGGGTCAACAACTTTCCCGCGTGCCCTTAATTAGGTCACGCGCCCTTACATAAAAACAATACAATACCCGATCGGTCGTCCGTCCGTACTCAGGGTTCGACTATGACAATTCGCTAGGTATTCTGGAGTTTATGGATAGCATAAGCATATCCACCGGATTATCCGTCCAAAACCATGGGTTCATTGTCATAGGACCTTTTCCAGAGACTCTTGACCGGCTCAAATATACATTGAACTAGGTTACAACATATAACAGTACACAGTACAGGACAACACACTCGTTGTGTTAACAGGCTAGGTTACGGCAGTCTGTAGCAACCTTGGACTGCGTCTAAGAGGTTTTGAGGCCTCTTTTATTGACCTGGTATCCATAAGAGCCTTTTCCAAGGTCTTCTTAGCCTTAGAGGGACCTTTCCTCTTATTTTTACCTGCGCCTGCCGAGACTTTTTGTATCTTCCCCTGCTTTCCGGATGTTACGACAGGGGGCACCACCCTCTTCGGGTCTGCAACCTTCCGTGGCCGCCCGGGTCCTCGCTTTCGGGTCGGTACCACTTCGAGTTGCTTAACACGACTCTGTTCCATTACTTCCAATAGACCATCGCCGTACATTTCGGTGGAGGTATCCCTCCCCCTCCATGGGCGTAGTCTCGCTACATTTGACTTGTAACATTTACCAAGCTGTGATTTAATAATCACTGTGCAATCACTAATAACCTGAGTTATAGTGAAAGGTCCATCCCAATTACTGGCTAATTTCAGGTTAGCTAGAGGTTGGTGTAGACGCAGTACTCTATCTCCTAGATTAAAAAATCTAGCTTTTAGACCTGTGTCATAGCCAACTTTCTGCCAACGCGCAGTTTTCTGCAACTCGTCTCTAACCCTCTCATAGGCTTGTTTGAAATTATCCCGTAGGGATTCTACAAACATCACCTGGCAAGGGGCTTCCGGATTCATTCTTATTACGCCGAACACCAAATCGGCTGGCATAATCAAATCCTCTCCAAAAACGAGGAGATTAGGAGAACAGTTTGTGCTCGAATGCACAGTGCCATTATAGGCATGTACCACGAATTCACATTGTTCATCCCAATCATCCATCTGCTCATTTACCAGAGACTTCAATACTTGGATCAAAGTCCTATTGAATCTCTCTACTTGTCCATCGCTCTGTGGTCTATAGGGATTAGTTCTTGTCTTGCAGATCGCCAGACAATTACACATCTCCTGCCACAGACTAGACTCAAATTCTCTGCCTTGGTCACTATGTAACATGAGTGGGACACCTAGGTGCAGCACCCACCCTTTTACAAAGGCCATAGCACAAGTAACAGCCTTATGATCCGGTAAAGGGAACACTCGGGTGTACTTGGTATAATAATCAGACACGACCATCATACACGTGTTGCCACTAGGAGTGGGGGGAATCCCACTAATAATGTCAACAGCTATTCTAGCAAACCTTACACCAAACAGTTCCTGGGATAATGGCAGCTTGCCTAACCCGGGTCCTGGTTTGTTCTTACAGCACTCGGGACAGGTCTCCACCCATCGGGTGAGATCTGTACTCATGCCGGGCCAATAGTATCGTCTGGTCAGACGTTCTAGAGACCTTTTCTTTCCAAAGTGCCCACTAGTTCTATGTCCATGACAGAAATACATAATATCTCGTCGCATAGCACTAGGTATGACAACTTGCAAGGTTTTGTTCCTATTAGAATGGTTCTTCCATCGAAACAGAATACCATCCCGGACTTTTAGCTCGGCCCATTGAGCTAAGAATCGTCTCATCTCTCTGTTCTCCAATGACACTACGGGTCTTGGGGGACAGATACCCTGATTAAGGAATTTAATCAAACGTGATGTGACTGCATCAGACTTCTGGAACTGCCTGATGGTCTCCAAGGACCAATTCAAGACATGTTCCGGATGGGTTTCGAATGGAACTCGAACCCCTGCCAACACAGCATTGTGTGCTCCACAATCAGTGCACTCAGCATTTGCACATTTCCTCACTGGGATTCTAGACAAAGCATCTGCATTCAAATGCTTTGCCCCGGCTCGGTGTTCAATCTGGCTGTGATTTAGACCGAATTCGGATAGGTGCGCTAACCAGCGACCTATCATCCCCTCTGCATCTTTGAAGTTCAATAACCATCTGAGGGAAGAGTGATCAGTCCGTAGAGTGAAATCACTCCCCCACAAAAAGTGCTTGAACTTCTTCGTATAGACCACCACAGCCAACAACTCACGTTTAGTGGTACAATAGTTTCTTTGAGATTTACTCAACGTGTTACTAGCGAAGGCTATAGGAACTTCGACCCCATCCTGGACCTGAGAAAGGGCGGCTCCTATGCTTTCATTACTAGCATCAGTATCTAGAATGAAATGATCATTCTCCGTGGGGTATCTCAACACAGGTGTGATAGCAAACAAATCCTTTATTTTCATAAAGGCCTCGTCTTGCTCGGGTCCCCAAGGGAATCGTTCCTTTCTGATCCCGGGTGTCCAGTGGGACAAACTCTGGATAGGAAAGGCAACCCTTGAATATCCTGGGATAAAGTCCCGGTAGTAGGAACAGAATCCGAGGAAGGACCTAACTTCTTTCGCATTCGTGGGTGCTTGCCAATTTGACACGGCATCCAGTTTCTCCGGATCGGCTTTAATCCCTTCATTCGAGATTATTCGCCCCAAGTAATTAATAGATCTTTTGAAAAGATCGCACTTCTTGGGTTTCAGCTTCAAACCATTAGTTATGATCCTTTCCAGGACCATACCTAAATTTTCCAAGCATTCTTCGTATGTCTTTCCAAAGACAATCACATCGTCTAGATAGACGAGACATTTCTTCCATAAAAGGTCACTTAATAAAGTTTCCATCATGGCTTCAAATGTCGCCGGTGCATTGCACAATCCAAACGGCATCACATTATACTGGAATAATCCAATATGACTGGAAAAGGCCGTCTTCTCCATATCTTTCGGATGCATACCCACTTGCCAGTACCCGGATTGTAAGTCTAGAGAGCAATACCATTGCTTACCTCCAAGGGAGTCTATAGTCTCATCGATCCGTGGTAAGGGATATGAATTCTTCTTGGTCATACCATTCAATTTCCGGTAATCTATGCAGAAACGGATGCTACCATCTTTCTTGGTCACCATGCACACAGGGCTAGACCAAGGACTGGTTGATGGAATTATTACATCCTGTTCAAGCATTTTAGCTATCTCCTCCTCAGCTACCTTTTTTTTGGCTAGTGGGAGTCTTCTATAAGGAATCTTAAAAGGTTCATTCTCACCAGTGTCAATCGTATGCAGTACTTTATCGGTACGCCCCAATTGTTCACTCGGTGCTGCAAAAGCTTTACGGTACTTGTACAACAAGTCAGTTAGAGCTTCACGTTGTTCATCACTTTCTACATGGCTTTCGGCTACTAGAGTGTCTAGTTCCGGGCTCCTTTCGGGTGAGGAAGGGGCTCCGGGTGCCGAAACATGTTTACAGTCTTCTATCAATTCGGATAAGACAACCGATCCAAGGATCGTATCCTTCTGTACATAGACAGTCTTGTTACCGGTATTGGATATAGGAACCACCGTCCAAGCAGCGTTAGCTACTAGAACATCAGCGGATTCCAATCCGATACTTGACAACATGGCCATGTCTGGCTCTACAACTCCAGTTTTTCCTGAAAACTGTCTGTCCGCTCGACATAAGACATCACAGGCTGTGCCTGGTGGTATCTTAACAGTCTGGGCTACACTGGCTACACTGCTTACTTGCCTAAGTACACATTGTACTTCGAGATGGTACGGGTCTCTCACTTCCAATATTCCCCTCTGGGAATCTAACCTTGCTCCATATAATGCAGCAAAATCCAGACCGAGTATACCATCATCCGCGATGTTCGCCACAGTAGGGGTAAGGATGAAGTCCTTATCTTCCTGTAGACTGAACCTCATACATGTTCTACCGAACGTTTGTATCATGCTACCGTCGGCCGTACGAGCATTTCCTTCCGTTGTGAAAGTTTCATGATTCGTAGGCAAAAGATCGTAGAATCTCTTAGCAATACAGGAGTGGCTAGCACCCGTATCGACAAGAAACTCAGCGGATCTACCACTCACAGATACAACTGCGTACCACCTCCTACCTTTCAAGTAGGTAGGACTACTTGCATACTTAGCAAGTTCCGTCTTAGCGCCGAGGTCAAATCCACATCCCTTTAAGAATTCGAGACAAGGATGACCCGGGGGGAACTGGGCACACCCCACCCTGGCCAACTCATTGGCCGCTCCCTCTGGACTGATATCGGGTTTCCCCTCTGTGTTCTTCTGCCGGTTCTTGACACCTGGTGTACTATCAGTCTCCCCAGCCTCATGAGTAAGGAACTGATCAGGCTCCTTAGCTTCACTGCTGGGCGAAATCGCTAGAGGATTCTTGCCAGTACCGCAAGCTGCGATAGGCTGGCAGTCATGGCAATCACTCACTCTGGGGGTAATCCGGTTGCCATTGTGGACACCCCCTCTCAGTTTTCCTTCTTCACTGAGTCCTCCTTACCCGGATTGCTCCGGTAACGAGTGTTTCTATAAACTGGCTTATCTGCCTCACACTCGGCAGCATAATGCCCAGTTTCCTGACATCGGAAGCATGTCACAACAGTCCTATCAGGCTTAGGCCTCCTAAGATTTTCAGTAATCTTCTTTACCAAATTGTTAACCAGGTCCTCTGATAAAGAAGGACCCGTCGTGGGTTTGGTATCGGGTTGAGTCACAGGAGGTTTAGAAGTGATCACTTTCTCCTTGACGTAACCCGGTTTCTTTCCCCAGTTCCGGTTGTACCGGGGGTTCCCTTGGCCAATGGCCCCAACGTTTTCATCTTCGTCAGGTTCCCCTGATTCGGATGAATCGGTTTCGGGTATTCCCTCCGGGATTATCATTGCTGACATCCGTTGGGGTACCTTCCCGGCAAAGATACGGGCCTTTCGATCATAATGATCTAGGGACTGGAACAAATCTGTCAAAGAGGCATCATTCTTCCAAGCTTCACAGGCTACTGTCCTGTGTTCTTGATTCCGCAATCCTTCAATGAATTGTTTAAACATCTCATCTAGGAAGCATTCATCATCTAGTCTCCATTGAGGTCTGGCTTTATGCAACAGTCGTTGACATTCTAAGCCGAACACTTTGGCAGACTCCTTGGGCTTCTGTGTTCTTTTAGTGAACGTCAGCCAAGGGTCTTCTCCAACTATATTCCCATATAAATATGAAGCAATCTCTATGAGTTCATCATACTTCATATGGGCTGAGAGTCCTGTTATTTGAGAATCTCTCCATTGTTCCACGGCTCCTTTTCCGTCGCCTTCCTTTAACCAGCATACTAAATAAGGCAGAGCTTCCGCTTTACCCCATCCATTGCAGTTAAAGACATCCGCGCAGCCTTGATACTCCTCCTTCCAAGGGTTCTTGGCATTAAAGGGGGTAGGTATCTTAGCTACTCTACGAGCCGGATTCGTGGATCCAGTAAGGGTTAAACCCTTACTCCATTCCATGATCTCCGTATCGTCCAGACCTTGATTGTAACAATCAACACCTAAGTTAGCAATCGCTGCATTAGAATCATGCAGCGCTTGTAACCCTGGAGAAAGAGATACTCGGCGACTGAGTCTCTTTTTCCTTGGAGGATTCGTACCATAAGTACTTCCAAAGCCTCCGGATGGTGGTCCTCCTCCACCTCCTGATCCCCCTGCTCCGTATGGAGGCACCTGTGAAAAGGTGTATCCACTGGTTTGGGGAGCCGGCCCTGGACCATTGGTGGGTTGTGTATTTCCACCAAAGCTAAAGAAACCACTATTGGGATTAGTGTTTCCTCCTGTTCCATACGACTGATTTCCATTATTGAAACCAGTCCCACTGGCAGAGGGTCTGCTCCTGGAACGATCGCTTGAGGGTCCGGATCCTTGATCACATCCGGATTGCCCCCCAGCTGTACTGGAACCTCCGGGTGCTCGTCCGGTTGTTCCTCCGGACGTGTTCCGGGTGTTACCATTGGACGGATTCGTTCCTGTTTGGGACTGATTCCATCCATACTGGGCATACGGGCCATTTGGTCCCCCTAAAGGTGACTGTTGTGGCCATCCGCCGTCAAAGGTGGAGCTTCCTGCCGAGCGGCTTTGTTTAGCTCCACTCGCAGAATTATCCCCTTTATTTCCCGTACCTAGACCAAGAGGTATAGAGGTATTATCTGTAAATCTAACCTGATGACTCTTTACTCCTTCATAACGAGGTACAGTTGTCTCTGTTACCCCGTCATTGCCCCTCAAAGAGAACATCTGGTTACTTGTCGTGTTTAGGGCAATTCCTGAAACAGTGAAGTCTGATTCAAGAGTGCCTACTGCACGACCAGTATCTTCTAGATACTTTGACATCTGGATAGCTTTAGCCTCCAGTTCGGAATAATCATCCATCATTTTAGTCTGTTTAACAGCCAAATCTGTGGATTCGCGTATCAATTGATCTTTGAGTTTTTCATGCTCATCGGTCTGTTTTTGGTACGTTTCCCGAGCATCTTTGAAGGCTGATTCTATTTTCTTCAGCTCTTCTTGATACTTGCCGTAGGCCGATTGAGTTGAATTTAACTCTTGTTTAGTTCTATTCAACTCATCATACGAGGCTCTGTATTCCAGATCCGCCGTATATAGTGCATCACGATACTGTTCGTGCTGGAGTTGAAAATCTTGCTTTTCTTTCTCCATCTGATCCAACAACAATTGTTGTTGGCGTCTACAACTCTGATCGTAATCGAGACGTTCCGATATCAACTGTTTGTTTTCAGTCAGAATCTTGTCTCGGGTTCCGGTCAGTGTAATAAGATCCTTCTGGATCTTCTCGTATTCAGCTCTCATGTCTTCAAGCTCGTCCATTTTGTTCTTTTCGAATCCACATTTTTGGTGTTTAATTCGAGAACTGTATGGAGTTTCAAACATACCTGCACTAGGCTTTGGTACCTCAAATGGTAATTTACCAAATTGAGCAGTACTTTTATGCATTGGTGCAGGTTTCGAAGTACCTCCTGGCATGAATAAGGAGTCTCCAAATTCATCCAGTTCATGATGTAAGTTTCTTCTTACATCTTCTAACCCATCAGGGTAGTGTTCTAGTGGATCCCTCCACTCCGTACCTTGGGGTGGTGACTTGATTTCACCATCCTCCATCGGGGAGTCTAGCTCACGATTTGAGCCATTTCCCCTAACTGGGCTCAGCTCAGTCATTTCTGACTGCGCTTACCCGAAGACCATCCTGGTCACGGCACCAGTGTAGTGGTTCGTCTCGTTAAGTTAGATTAAATCATAACGAAGAGAGAGAAAAGTTTCCGGGTAGGCAACCGAGCTTTTATTTCAGAGCTTGCGTTACATACGATCACAGCCTCAGAGGACTACATGCTGCTAGTGCATTCGGTTACCCTTTCGGGTAACAACCTGGTTGAGCAGTGGGTAAACCACTACTGAGGAACCTAGGGCTAGGACCAGCCTTATATAGGGGAAAAGCCCGCGAAACTCAGACCGGCCACGTGACGTGTGGCGGACGAGTGGTAGGCCCCCTGGTGTAGTGGATACGAACCCAGAGGCAGGTGCTGCCACCTGCCATCCGGATTCCCCCACCACACCCGAAGGACCTAGGTCTGAGTCTCACGGGTGCATGAACGTTAAAGTGTAAAATACCATACCCCTACACATTTATATTATCCCTCTAAGCAGCAGGTCAGGAGCTAGGTGTGGTACCCACCCAGGACCATACTGGACAGTGTATTATTAGTATTATTATTACACAGGTGGAGTGGAACACTATTTTATAATCCATATTATAATTACTGTGTGTGGAAATCACCTGTATATTAACATTGTATTACTGATACATAACATGTTCTGCCTCAGTTGAATAAACCAGTGGTAACTGGAATAACACTAATAAGAGCTTGATATTATTACTCACTCTAACCACTAGTCATATGATATTTCTCATATGACAACTTGATCATGCACAATCACTAGTATGACACTTTCAAGACTAGTGCAAGTCTATCTCTAGGCACCACACCCACCAGAGGCTTTTTACGGGTTACCCAATGCTTTAATGCACTATGGTATTTGGTTGCATTTAATAATGCATTCACAAGGAACATTAATCCATTAATTTACGACTATAAACTCTCAGCCTCTAAGAGTCTATGCAGTCTGTAAAACAAGAGGTGTCAGTTGGGTACTGGTCCATCCTCTAAAATGTAAGGACCCTTGAGGAATTCACAAGTGAAAGGCATTCTCTCTATAAAACTGCACTGATGTCTAAATTTGAGGGGCCTCTTAACCTCTTTAGGTCTGACATCTTTGAACTGTAAAATACTACGGTAAAACCTCGCATATAACACACACCCTGAGTTTAGGAATTGCTATACTGCGCATCTAGGGCTTGATTCTTTTCACATCAGTACTATTTTAAAGTAAAAAACCCTTGCCTATAAGGCACACCTTTATTTTTTGCCGCTTCAATAACCCGCTCTAGGGGTCCAGCCTTGTGTTTAGGCCACACCTTATATTCGTGGTACTATGGTCAACCGATCGAGTAAAGCTGTAACAATACTTAAAAACCAGGGCTTCTTATTTTTATTCACAAATAATATATATCTTCATTATTTAAGGACTAAACACAACCTAGACAGCCACAATAAAGCATTATGCAAGCTGTAGACTGTTGCTAGGTCTGCTCACTATTTCCAACACTAGGTGGCACCACCCAGTCCTTCTGAGCCCAGGTGGGTAGATCCGTCTCAAACTTCCATCCGGGTCCACTATATGACAGGGCATGGAGGTACATAATAAGATCCTCCGGGCGCGGGTCCATGTACCGCCGCGTACACTCCTCACATAACGGGTCAACTGTCAACTTCCCCGCATCAAAACGTGGCCGATCATCGCCATCGGCCATATTTACGGAATCTCCATGAATGGTGTTGGAACTGCCAGCACTGGCACTTTTCAATTCTGTGTTGTCAGATTTTGCATCAGAATCCATTTTTTCTCCATTGTTTGAATCTGATTGACCCTGAGCTCGTTGATTGGGATTTTCTGAAGCTGTGGTCACATTATCATTGTCACTGCATTTCCCTTCAGTGTTTGAGGATACATTGTTTGAGTCAGTTTTCTGTTGCATAGACTCTTCATTGTCAGGCACTGATGTTTTTGATCCGGAGTTGTCGTTGTCGTTTCCTGATATAAGGTTGACCTCAAACCGCTCCTTACTATGGTGACGTATGAGTTCCTCGACAAGCTGCAAGTAAATGAGACAAAATGGGATAGTAAAGTCACGCCCCCTTCACTGTTGGCCACACCCCCTTAAATTTATATTTTAGTGACCTATGTGAAAAATGATCAAATTCACAATAACAGTCCCATAATCAGAGATAGACATTTATACTGGCCCTGCAGCCAATGACAAGTAGTTTTGGCCCTGGGCCAGCGATGTTGTAGATTTCCTTTGAGATTTGGCCACTCGGCCAGTCAAATATGTGATAATATATTGCTATATATATATACTAGACTGCTGGCTCGGTTGGCCAAGGGCCCAAAATGTTAGTGTCTTCCCCTGACCTTGGATTTTAAATGTGTGGTCTATGTGAGAAATGATCTGAATAAAATTTACCTAGTTAACAGTCCGGTAATGCTTAGAGCTTTAGGTTCCCCAACAGGTTGATAATAATTTTGTAATATTTTATCAAAACATTTTCATCCTAGGTAGGGAAGTCTACTTTACCCTCGAGCCTATTGGGGATCAAGTATGGAAAAATTAAATCGTTAGAGCTTTATGTTTGTTTGCCATCATGATGCACCAATGCAGTGTTGTAAAGTTACTCGACAGTGCAGCGTCCTACACCGCTGATACGCTCCGAGAGGGACATAGTGCATCAGTACAGTGCCAGCGGTCGAGTTACTCGCTAGTGATATCTTAATAGAGCGCATATAAACGTGGCCCTTCATGTTTCACTACTCTACCGAGCCCTATATCTTCAGGCTATCAAGTATAGATTTTTACATAAATAAATTCTTCCCATTATTTTATTCTAAAAACAAAGTTTAAACCCATAGTACCTGATCCTCAGGTTTGCCAAAGTCTCCGCCCTTCCCTCGCTGTGGTCCCCACACAGGCGTGTTGTACAAGGGGTCGTTTACAATCGGGTATCCTGAAATGTATAGAAAATCATATTCAAGTTGTGTTCACTGTGCTCAAATATTTGACATGAGGTGTCTACTGATTTTACAGTCTGTCACTGAAAATTCTTTCATATATATTAAACATTTTTTTAACAGTGTTACCTTAACACAAGATTTTCTTTAGAACCTATACACCACGATCATGTTCTTCAATAAGATTAACACCACGATGACATAGGGACATAACTAAATATACCCCGTATATCAAAGTATACATATAGGCCTCTTGACATCCCACTGACTCAAAAGCTAGGGAGCCACCAGGCTGAAAAGGGCTGCATTTCTTGTCGGACATGGAAAATTGCAAAGAAAGTCACAGCAGTGGATCTGCTCATGCGACATAGCTACAGAAAGAAGCGAGCGATTACCAATAGGATTCACAGAAATATAAAATTTCTGATGTTGATGACAGATCTTGTACGCTCTTCGATGGTCTGTGGTAGGTCAGCATTCACAACGCGAAACAGAATAGTGGATCACCCCCTAAACGATAAATCAACTTTCCCACAAAATCCCCAGAGTCAAATTCCATGACTGTCTTTTTTATTTTGTAACTCATTACTTGTACAATATAACTTGCGTTTTTTCAGTTACAAATGTTGTGCTTTACTAATGATGACGTTACTGAGAAAGCTAGAAATGTTATGATTTTCATGACTTTCCATGAAAAAAAAAAAATCAAAATTTTTCATGACATTTTCAACTATACTTGGACACTTTTGGGGCTGACCTCCCAGCCAAATTTCCTGCAATCAAAGTGGAAAAAAGAACACTCCAATAGATTTTGCAATAAATTTTCAGTTTTCCCATTTTCCATCACTTCCCATGACTCTAGAAGAAATTTCCAAAAAGTTCATGACATTTCATCATTTTTTCCTTACAACTTATAATTCCATGACATTCCAGGGCACGTGGGAACCTTGTAAATATACAATTTTACACTGGTACTTACCCAGATACTGTAGATGTACACGGATCTGGTGGGTTCTTCCTGTATGTGGCTTACCTGGGGTGAACAGAAAACATTTTACATTTTTTAAAATCAAGTATGGTTAAAATGTAGCATTTGCCATTTAATGACCTTTGGGTCCACGATGGGTTGGCATGATGCACCAATGAAGTGCTGGCGAGCAGCACTTCATTGGTGCATCATGACAATCAAATGGCATGACCCAGTAACACGTTATCAGTTAAAATGCAGAAATGTGAAATCAATAAGTGTTAAAAAGCGAAACATGATGAAACACTTACAAATTACTGCGCTTGTCTGAGTCTCTCCATCGTAGTTGAGAAGTTCAAATGTTGTTTTGGCTTCCTTGCCCTGCGGTCCAGCCTTAAATAGTCCGATCTTGTGCGCTAACGTATCTATGGGTTCTGTGCACACAACAGGTTCACTGAAATATAAAAGTCGAAGGTGATTGTGACATAGGCCTATACTCACAATTTACAGATATATTAAATGTCAATCTTTCTAAAAACAGCTAGCCTGCAAGATTTCCTGACACATTCCAAAACATCCTTATATCTGACTTTCCTTAATGACTGGGAAAGTGGTGTCTTTATACTTCTTTGACATCTGTGATTATATTGCCCACTCATTTATATGATTGTATCTTGTACATGTACTCATACTGTGATTTCAGAATTTACCTTGGGAATTTTCCGACAACTCGGGCGACATAGGTTTTCTCAACCTGTCTGTTCTTGATGTGTTTCTGCATCAGCACGGTCTGTTTGTCAGTTTTACAGAATATGAATACTCCTGATGTAAGACGGTCCAGGCGGTAAATCGCTGAAACAGAAAAAATAAAGATGGTTATTGGTTTGGGGATTGAAACATTTTGGTTGGATTATTTAAGGAATCAGATCAGACTGAGTATTACTATAATACCTTGCTTAAGAGATACAGTTACAACCTTGTTGTACTAAGGCGTTGATATTGTCTTATGAGAAAGTGCTATGACTGTGCTGCTTTGTATGTGCAGAATCCAAATCTGGATGGCTTATAGGCCTATCGCTATTGTGCCCCTACATGGGTTGTTGGAAAAAGCTAGGTATCGCCGTGTTGGACTTTACAGTTAAGGCTGTGTCGCCATGTCACATTTTATCCTATGCATTCTGCCGCCTACCCCCATGTCCGTCGTATTTTATAAGTGGCGTGTCGCCCGTGTCGATGTTTACAACCCCCTGTGTCACGCGTGTCGTTTTTTTCCTATGTACCAGGGTATAGGCACGCTATTCATATAGAAATACCCGTTCCCGGGTATGAAGCATTAAGAAATCTTGATTGGCTGTGTCAGTGATTTTTTTAAACACAGGATAATAAAGATGAATTTATCTAAAAATGTCATACACGTCATTCAAAGAATCCTTAGGCCCTAAAGTGCTACCGGTACTATTAAATGCATTTAATTCTGCCCATCGGACATTATGCACCATGGTGTACCATGTGGCTGTCCATAAATTACGTCACACCTTTTTTGGCCATTTTCAACACCCTGACCCGCCTGTCACACTTTGTCACACATCACTAACACCCCCCCCCTTCGCAAATTACGTCATACTTGGCTAGACCCCCTTCCCTTCCGCCATGCTATCAGCTCAGCATAGCATCCAATAATATCTTATCTGAATCTAGAATTTTACCTGAGTAAGGGAGTGGTCATTATTTATCAACAGGGGGGGGGTGGTGGGTTTGAGGGGGGGCGTAAAATTTTCAGACCCCTCCCGAGGGAGGGGCTAAAAAAATTTGACCCCTCTTGAGGGGGGGGGCTAAAAAAATTCACCCTCTTTTTAGCAAAAAAGCCCGCACGCTACTATAGATCAAAGAGGGGCGCGAAACCTCTCCGCGCCTCTGGCGCGGGGGGGGGGGTGCGAAAATTTTTGACTCCCGTCGAGGGGGGGGCGTAAAAAATTTCCACGCATCCGCGCAAAAACCCACCACCCCCCTGTTGATAAATAATGACCACTCCCTAAGGAAGATGTGGGGGTAAAAATATAGAATCTTACCTGAAAAATTTCGCCACTATCATTACAATGCTTAGCTTTTGTAGCTAACATATTTAGCTCGTTTCATATGATGTCTTTGATAGAGGTCTTAAAATTAATTTTTGAAAATGTGATGTCACTCAATCCTTGACACCCCCCACCACACTTTCTTACAATACACACACACAGGGTCTGCCATATTTGGGCATGGCGTTGTGACCTACTTTCCGCGTGGTATGCAAACAAACCCGGGAAGACTAAACTGAGAGTACTGAACCCTCCAAATAAATCTCGATTTTTTTCCTCCCCCACACATAGAAAACATGTCTGCACTATATAAACATGTCATAAACATATATTGTAATATGATTTGTGTTCAATTAGATTATGACAACTTGATATATGTTCAGGAACATTCACTGAAATGTGCATGAGCGATAATATGCTATCTTACCAAAGGCTTGACAATGGCCGATGTGCTCGCAAATAGTAGTTTTAGAGTCTTAGTTTTCCCATGTTTTCTCAAAATCTTTATCCCGATTATTCGTCCATAGGACTAGAATGTGAAAGATGTTATTAGTAACAAGACTTACAGTGCTTTGTATAAATCTAGAGGTTGTCAGAACGTTTCCTGAATGGTTAAAAGTGAGGTACTACAGGTACTGGTATGCTTAGATATAGGTGCATACAACATTTCTGAATCAGGAGATGTGGGTGATTAAGCCCCTATCACGATCCTGATCATGTGAAAAGCCTAGAATGTCAGTGCCCCCTTTCACCCTTTCTGCTATTAATAATACTATTATCGGTACCCCCTGCCCCACCATTGGCTATTTATTGCCATTTATTGCCAGCCCTCCCCCTCCCCCCACCCAACAGGGGGGGGGGGCTGGTGGGTTTGAGGGGGGGGCAGAATATTTTCATCCCCTTGACCGGGGGGGGGGGGTCAGAATTTTTTCAACCCCATGATGTGGGGGGAGGGGGGGGGGAATAATTTCAACTGTTTTCAGTGGATCTGGATTTAGCTGTATATACGTTAGGGAGTGGTCATTATTTATCAACGGGGGGGGGGGGGTTGGTGGGTTTGGGGGGGTGTAAAATTTTCAGACCCCTCCCGAGGGGGAGGCTAAAACAATTTTGACCCCTCTTGAGGGGCGGGGCTAAAAAAATTCACCCTCTTTTTAGCGCTGCGCGCTACTATAGATCAAAGAGGGGCGCGAAAACTGTCTGCGCCTCTGGCGCGGGGGTACAAAAAATTTTGACTGCCGTCCAGGGGGGCGTAAAAAATTTCCACGCATCCGCACGAAAAACCCACCACCCCCCCTGTTGATAAATAATGACCACTCCCTAAAGCGCCGGTCAGACAGGTCATAGAATATCTACGACTACGACGGGAAACCCACGACTACGACACAATTTTTTCCACGATTTTCAAATTTGTGCATACCAAACTTCCACGATTTTAAATTGTGAGATTTTGGCCAATTTTGGTGGTCGTAGAACTAAGCCACACTATACGATTTTATCCCCGATTTTCCAGCCGAAAAATTGGGTCGGAGCTCTAATGCTCCTACGACCAGTCTGCCCGGTCCTTAAGGGAGTGGTTATTATTTATCAACAGGGGGCGGGTGGTGTGTTTCCGGGTGGACACGCGGAAATTTTTTACGCCCCCCTCGAGGGCAGTCAAAATTTTTTGTACCCCCGCGCCGGAGGAGCGGACAGTTTTCGCACCCCTCTTTGATCTACAGTAGCGCTCTGGCTTTTTTACTAAAAAGAGGGTGAATTTTTTTAGCCCCCCCTCAAGAGAGGTCAAAATTTTTTTAGCCCCCCTCGGGAGGGGTCTGAAAATTTTATGCCCCCCCAGTCCCACCACCCCCACGTTGATAAATAATGACCACTCCCTAACGTATATACAGCTACCGTAATCTCCCGCGTATAAGACGCGTCCTCTACGCCAAACAAATGCCTTGTGCGTCTTATAGGATTTCTTCAAGTTGGGGGTGCGTCTTATACGCGGGGTTTTCCAACATCTCATTTGGGAAAATGCGCCGATGACAGCTTGAACTCATAGAGCCTGCACCGCGGCAGACCGGGAGGTGTAGATTTGCTCGGCGGGTTTGACGCCGACCGTGTGCCGATGACAGCTTGAACTCATAGAGCCTGCACCGCGGCAGACCGGTCGGTGTAGATTTGCTCGGCGGGTTTGACGCCGACCGTGTGCCGATGACAGCTTGAACTCATAGAGCCTGCACCGCGGCAGACCGGGAGGTGTCGACGGGCGCTCAGCGGGTTTGACGCTGACCGTGTGCCGGTGACAGCTTGAACTCATATAGCCAGCCACGCGGCAGCCCGGTCGCTGTAGATTTGCTCGGCGGGGATGGGGGGTGGGGGGTGCGTCTTATACGCGAACCCCCCCCTGCTGAGTTGGGGGGGCGTCTTGTACGGTTTTTTTTTTTACAAATCGATTCAGAAGGGTTGGATGCGTCTTCTACGCGAACCAGCATACCCTGAGTTTGGGGAGCGTCTTCTACGCGCACCGCGTCTTCTACGCGCACCGCATCTTCTACGCGGGAGATTACGGTAAATCCAGATCCACTGAAGACAGTTGAAATTATTTTGACCCCCCCCCCACATCAGAGGGGTTGAAAAAATTCTGACCCCCCCGGTCAAGGGGATGAAAATATTCTGACCCCCCCCTCAAACCCACCAGCCCCCCCCCCTGTTGGGTGGGGGGGGGCTGGCAATAAATAACCAATGGGGGGCAGGGGGTACCGATAATAGTATTATTAATAGCAGAAAGGGTGAAAGGGGGCACTGACATTCTAGGCTTTTCACACGATCAGGATCGTGATAGGGGCTTAATCACCCACATCTCCTGATTCAGAAATGTTGTATGCACCTATATCTAAGAGCTTCATTGCTGTTTGAACAATAAATAGATGAAAAAAACGAGTTCAAAGATTGGCTTCAAAACCCAAGACGCGCAGCATCGCCCATGTTTAAGGCAATGGAAAACTTCTACATTATCGCCCATCCGTTTCTTCTAGCACTGTTCTCCTAATCAAAACACCATTTTTCAAGCAAAATAAGGCAGCATCCATCAGTTTCTGAGCCTATGACTGTGATCTTATTCAATGGTTAAAAAAGGTTGAGAAGGAAGTAGACAAAACGAAGGGTTTATTGAGGGGGGTCGCCGTACTACGAGTGGTACGTGTTGGGTTTGTTTGCGTACTACTCATTAGTATGCAGCGGCCTGAGCGGAACCCTGTTTAGGTGTATAGGAAAATACCCCCCACCCCCTCCTGTGTGACCGTCGTAATTTATGGACGGCCTATTGTCAAGAATTTATTGAGGCATCATGACGTTCCTACGACTCCGAGAGTATCAACCCAGTCATCATGATGCATAAATGCAGTATCTGCCTTTAAAGGGTTACTCATCCATTGTCACTGGGCTACCGCTAGTACCGGATAATCCTTCACTGGATTAGTGTGGACACCTGGTGTGATAACAGCTGAACTACGGCTTCCTCATTCCAACACTACACACTAGGTGGCAGCATGTACATCCTGTACAGCAGCTAAACAAGGCAAAGGACGTTTTTCTTGTGTTTTGAGCTTTATTGCGACATATTGACCCTTCCCTGAAGAGAACTATTGTCGAGTAAGTAGGCACAGAAAGGGTTTAGTTGGGTTTATCGCCAAAAGTAGCCAACATGCTGTAATAACTGGTGGATAGGCCGAGGTTGGGCTGTGTTTACTTCAGCCTCAGGGGCCATCCATAAATGACTCACTTAATCAAGTTAATGAGGTCATACTTTTTGACAATTTTTGCCCCCCATCCCCCCCCTCGTCACACTTTTACCAATAGAAATTTTTTGGGGTGCAGAACCCCCTGATTCTTAACGCCATTTATGGATGGCCCCTAGGCTTAGGGAGTGGTCATTATTCATCAACGGGAGGCGGATCATGTTGACAATTATTTTTGTTGTGTAAAACATTTCCTCCTGAGGAGAGGCTTAAAAAATGTTGATCCTTCTTGAGGGGGGCAGTCACAGAAAATTTACCCTCTTTTTAGCAAAAAAGCCTAGCGCTAGTATAGATCATCATCAAAGAGGGGCACGAAAATTCTCCGTGGCGGGGTGGGGGTGATGCAAAAGATTTTGACTGCAGTCGAGGGGGAGGGGCGTAAAAGATTTTCGCGCTTGATAAATGATGACCACTCCCTTACTAAACAGACTTACGGGTTCCCACAGATCAGGGAAAGTCAGGGAAAATGGTCAGTGAAGGCACAGACCTACAAAATGCAGGTCTATGGTGAAAGTCTGGGAAGGGATACCATAAAAGTTTGTCATGAGTCAGAGAAAATCTGCCAAAATGTTTCATGTTTCAACCAACAAGGCAAATATATATATGTATATATCTTTGCAGGTGAATCTACCTCACAGTGGAAGAAACACTACATTTCCTCCAAAAAAGGGAATTCATCAACTCTTCAACCCTTGATAAATACAGACGAGACCAAGAATATGGAACAAATTTATAAGTGCATTCTATGTAATCAAATTGTCGACGAAGAAGAACTCCCAACACATCTTCTCGTCCACCTGGAGGGAAAACTTTGTACCTGTGACTCTTGTGTGAAGGGTTTTTGCACTGAGAAAGGACTAATTAAACATTTGTTGAGACATCTTGGGAATATCTTACACCTTGTCAATGAGGGTGATGCATCTTATCATAGTAGGAATAGACCTAGAGCAGCGCATGTGAATGGTGCGAGTCGGAAAAGGCAGGCTACTCGGGATAGTATAGAGAGGAAAAGGCCTCGTAGGAAGACGCCTGATGACAGCAAACCTTGGAAATGTGCAACATGCGCACAAACATTCCCAACAGCGGAAGCCGTGACTCAACATCTCCAGACCCATAAAGGTATCGAAAGTGAGGAAAAATTCAAATCTGCGATTAAGCTTCAGGTCCGTAACAAGATGACTTACTGCGAATATTGTGGGGAGGATTTCCAGGAAGCTGAGGAGCTAAGCGATCATAAGAAATCCAAGTGCAAAATTTGTGGAGCTACATTCATCTGTACAAAACATCTGAAAATTCACAGAGATGCCCATGCAGGGGACATCCCACATAAGTGTGAGACATGTGCCTCAGTGTTTAGTAACAAAGAAGCCCTGGAAAAACATCAACGGACATCGCACAAGCAAGTACATATATGTTTAGACTGCGGAGGACTCTATTCTTCAATCCCGAGTCTACAAAAACACCAAGACCTATATCACAGAGAACGAAATGTATTGGATGTAAGCAATATAGCAGCCTTTCCATTGGATGGATTGGGTAGGAAAGTGAATCCTAGCTGGACGAAGCCTGGCAGTGAACCGTTGACTTGCACTATTTGCAACCAGACCTTTTTCACAGCTGAAGCTATGACAAAACATTTAGCAAATCAACATGAGAATCCAGACATCTATGTCTTTCAGTGCACAAGATGTCACAGAAAATTTGAAACCCAAACTGAATTTCATGAACACATGATAATTCACTCTGAAACCCAATGTTCAAGCTGTGATGAGCAATTTGAATCTAAGAACGAGCTCCAGGCCCATAAGAGGAGGACTCGCCCTATATTTCACAAGTGTAACTATTGTGGGGAAGGTTTCAAAAAAGAGCAGCAGCTACACAACCACAGGAAATCCAAGTGCAAAATTTGTGGAGCTACATTTATCTGCGAAAAACATCTGAAAATTCACACGGCTGCCCATGCAGGGGACATCCCACATAAGTGTGAAACATGTGGCTCAGTGTTCAGTAACAAAGAAGCCCTGGAAGAACATCAACAAACAGCGCACAAGCAAGTACATCAATGTCCCGATTGTGGAGGACTCTATTCTTCAATTCCAGGTCTACAAAAACATCAAAGCCGTTTTCACAGAAAACAAAAAGTAAAGCCCGCCCTTGCAGACGCTTCAGACAGTCAGACTGGGGCACAAGAGGAGTATGTACAGAATGAAGGATCCTTTTCCTTGGACAGATTGGGTAGGAGGAGGAACCTTAGCCGGGCAAAGGACAACAGCGATCCTTGGACATGTGCGGTGTGTAATAAGAGGTTTTTGACAGCTGAGGCTGTAACTAAACATCTAGCGACCCAACATCAGACAGCTAAAGTTTATCAATGCACAAGATGTAAGGGAAAATTTGAGACCAAAACTGAACTTCATGATCATATGATGACTCATACACTAATGATTCCCAAATGTACAATTTGCGGGGAAATTTTCAAGAGCGAGGGGGAAAGGTTCAAACATAGGAACGCTACATGTGAAATTTGTGAAACTTCGTTTATCTGCGAGAGTCATCTTAAGATCCATGAAGCAACACATGTTGGTGGTGTACCCCACAAGTGTGAAGTCTGTGATCGGGTTTTCACCCATAAGGAAGTACTCGAGCAACACAAGGCTACATACCACAAAGAGGTAATAATGTGCAAATATTGTGGGAAAATCTATGCCTGTCTTGGGAATCTGCAGAACCACATTACTCTAGGTCACCGAGGTGTGGGTGCTACCGCATGTAACGACACAGTGGGTCAACCTGTAAAGGACCCCTATATTTGTGTTGTATGTGGGGCAGAGTTTGAAATGAAAATTAAGCTTGAAGCACACACTCTTACACATGAATTCAAATTATAAATGTGTCACCAATTTATTTGACTGATATGCCATATTATATAACATGATCATAAACCTTTAGGAGATTGTACTTTTCCCTAGTTCGTGTGAATAATATCTTGGTACGTGTACTTGACTTGAAACTTGAAGAGGCCCAAAATGGTTTTGTACATGATGCAAATTTACTCAAAAAGTTTTTTCAAAATATTTTTCAATTGAAATACATTGAGGGTTCATGTTCCTGCATTCCTCTGTTCTGACATTTGGGAGGAAAAAAAATGATGTACGGTAAAGGTTGACCAAGACATAGTTACAGAATGAAATCACTTTTCAAAAGCTTCTGATGTCCATTTTAGGGTAATCTATACTACCGTTAATAATTCCCCAGCCATTAAAGTAGATTTGACAAAAAAATTCAAGCCGATTTTGACTAAAAAAAAAAAAGATCAGCTCATGACTGGGGTTTTACAATACTATTCAGTGGTCATACCATCACCCAGGCCAAATGATGAAGAAGAAGATTTCTTTAATGTAAAAAGAAGGTGGCCAGTTTATTAAAACGTGACTGTACATAATTGATTTCTTATACAAATCTACTTATTTTACAATCTATTTTATAGATATGATTGATAAACAACTAGCCGGTAAGAAAGTTTTGTGACTGAAGTCATCAAACAATGAATGTACCATAATATGATTGTATATATTTGTAGGGCGGTTGAATAAACATACTTATTGTGTTTGTTTATATTTGTAGAGCTATTGAATAAAAATATGTTGCGATCTTGATATTGTTTTCTAATTTTATTCTTCATATCTTCTAAGTTCTTTTATGTCCATTGTGTGTGAATACAAAAATGATAGTCCTGCAAAAGCAACCCGACTAGAAGCAATTATCGTAAAACCCTGCCTATAAGCCGTGGCTTATATACCGTAAAGTCTCTCATGTATGCCAAACCCGCGTATAAGCTGCACCCCTGACTTTAGAGGCGGCTATCTTTGCGTGAAAATTATAGTTTTAGTACTGTTCTATAGTGCCACCCCTCCTTTAAGCCACACCTTCTATTGGCTGATCCTATCAGCCTAATTTTGATTTAAATTCTGGTTTATGCCGCGGCTTATACAAGAGAATTTACGGTACCACTTTAGACCCATGGTGTGGCTTCATCCTGAACTCAGGGTAAGGCTTATACGATGGGATTTACTTATAGAGCCTGGTTCCTCTTTACTAAGGAATGGTCACCATTTCAGATGCCTGCTGTGCCCTATAGCAAAGTCATGAACTGAGGGTGCGGCTTATACGTGGGTGTGACTTACGTACCTCGCGTATAACTGATTTTATACTTCAGGACATTGTGACATTGTATTGCAAGGCTATGAACTGAGATGCGGCTTTTCGCAGGAGGAAACATTGTATTGAACACGGGACATGCATTGTAGGTGAGGTGCACCTTGTATGCGAAGTACTAAAGCATAATAACTTTTTAGTAAATTTCTCTCTAACTACTCTTAAGTTTTAACCTATGACCCACAAAATTGAATGTCTAAGAGCTAAGAGAACTGTCTGTTTAGAGGTTTCCTTAATAAATGGCATTACCGTAATCTCTCGCGTATAAGGCGCAGCTCGCGTATAAGACGCACCTAGAGTTTTAGGATATGGTCAAAAAATTAAAAAATCATAACTTTACTTCTACTGAATGGATTTTGAAAATTCAAAAAGCTATGTCTAGCTAAGGCCCTCTGGGACTTCCTGAGCCCCTGTCTGTCATATTATGACTTACAAGGAGTGTAGGATATCAAAAGAAAGGTCTTGGTGTCCCCCTTGTGGATCCAGGGAGAACGAAAACCTCCCGTATAAGACGCGTCTTATACGCGAGAGATTACGGTATTTAAGGAGGGCACCAAACTCTTTGAATCAAGACCCAAGATGACAGCTATAATACCTTGACTGACATCTTTTTTAGGCTGTAATAGGTTTTACTCTATAAAAGATTTCAACTATGTCTAGGTTCTGTTTTCGTGCTGAGGGCACTAGAATTTTGAAATGTACAAGCAAAAGTGACAAAAATTTTATTTTTTACATAAATTAAGTACATACTGCGCAGGTTCCGCATGCCGAGCTCCTTAGCCATGATGTAAGTGAGGGAGTTGTGGCGGTAGCGGCCACACGGGTGGATCGGGATGGAGCTGGGTTTGTCGATAACGACCACATCATCCGTCTCTGCCACTACACGCAGCTTATCAGAGGTTACCGGCAGCTCATGTCTGCAAAAGATTTTAAGCACTTTTTCACTTCAATTCTGAAAAAATTAAAATGTTTCTGGGTGATTTCTTAGTTGATTTACCTGTTCACGAGTCACTGTGACGGGCTGCAAGCTTTCTAGTAGCTTTCCGGTAGTAAAAATTAGCAAACTTAGGGAAAATATCTGACTTGCTCCACCTAGAAACACAATTTTTGTTTGCCTTTAATGCATTTATCCCTTGGTACTCATCACATCCAACAACTATGACGCAAAGCATTTCGGTATTCATTACTTCTTATTTTAGGGTTATAACTGTGAAATTTGGCAAAAAAAAATTGAAAAATATGTGGACCTGTGAACGACGTTCTTCAAGAAGTCATTGTCTTTAAGGACGTAGTCCGGTGACGCTGTCTTCCCATTGATGGTGACTCGACCTGCTGCGATGGCCTTGGCCTGTTACAAAGGACATAGAGGACTTTATAAATACAAGTACCGGTAGGCAAAATCAGGTTCACTTTCTATCAGTTACAGCTTAAACTAATATTTAACTAGAAAAATTGACAAACAGTACAGTATTCAACATACCCTAATAAGTGCACACCCCCATGATTTCGCTCATCTTTTAGACAAGGAATGACACAAGATTTTCCCCTTTTGAAGCCCACTTAAACACTGAACCACTAGAGTAGACACACATTTCTGGAATTTCTTTAAAGCACACCATGCACTAATCATGTCGAACGCGGTAACTGAATTTTAACTAACGAGTAGGGATGCTGTCAATATGTCAATGCCATTAGACTGGAGTGAAATATATAATCCCACAAAACCTTGCATATAAGCTGCATATGTAACATGAGCCGTGCCCTGAACTTTGAAGTGTAAGGCCATTTTATTCTAATAACTTGGATTACAGATCCGGCGACGAGATTCTTGGCAAAATCCAAAAAAAAAAAAAATTTTCTTTTTTACCTCTGGCCGATGAGATTTTTCAACATTTAGGGGTAAAAAAATTATAAAATGTCGATGGAGATGAACAAATATAAAGTTTTAACCTTTACATGTGACATACAATTGTCAAAATCAACCTTTTCTTGGCTGAAATGTACATTTGGTGTCCCAAAACATGACTTAACATGGGCCGTTTTTTTTTTTTCCTCTGGCCGATGGGATTTTTGGGCTCTAATTTCGGATTTTTTATTTTTTTTCCCCTCTATCCGACCAAAGTTGAGGGTGAAAAATCCCGTAATCCAAGTTATCAAATTTAGGTGGCCTAAGCCGCACCTGCGACTTAAACAGATTGGTACCGAAGCTGCGCCTACTAGGCACAGCAACTGCTGGAGCTGGTTGCCAGCGTGTTATCGCTAAAGAGAGTTATCAAATGAGTACCAGTTGCCCCATATGAATTTTTCAGTGAATAGGGGGAATAATTTCATTGGTTGACAATTCATCCGACCAACTGGCTATACGAACCAGCTGTAAGCCCTTAGGCTTATAATCTGTTTTGCATAAAATCTTTGTCATTTAAGGAGAAACAAATACATGCCTTGTAACCATAACTGATACTTACATATGTTGACACATCATACGCCTTGAATTCATTGGCAAATACATCCAGGAGCTTCTGCCCAATCCATCGTCCCTTCGCATATGTCGTGAAGTTAAAAGAATATGGGTAAACCTTCCGTAGGCCTACCAAGTAAGACAAAAAATATGGCAATTACCGTAAAAGTAAATTGTTGACCCTCGCCTAGGAGCGTATCAATCTCCTCATGGCTAGCCTGGTGCATGAATGCAGCGCTGGCAAGTTACTAACCAGGGCTGCATTCAATGCTCCTTTGCCATCATGTGGCAAGTATATTGGGCACTAGCTGGTCTGGAGCTGGTTCTAGCGACACACACTGATAAGAACCGATAAGATGGGACCAGCATGTCCCTGGAAGTGGGTGTTAGCCAGGGACAAGGTACCCATCATGGTATGTCTTATCAGTGAGATTTACCTCAACCAGCGAAATTCAAAATGGCGGCTCCACTAGACCTCCATACTGAGTCCTATAGCTCTGGACCTGGTGAGTAAACTTGTCAGGCCCTATGAGTGCTGACCATATGGGGTTGATACACTGCTGGAAGTTTGGCATGATGCACCAATGAAGTACTGGCACAGACTAGAGACTTGCAAAGACTTTGTTAATGCAACATGCTGGTTAATTGGCAGGATGCACTGATGTTTTATCACCGTAATCTCCTGCGTATAAAACGCACCTTATACGCTGGGTTTTAGTTCTGATTTCTTTTTTCTTTTTTTTTTATACGGTTTTATTTGGTCCTGGTTTTACAGTGCTCAGTTCAACTGTTCGACCCAATGTAAACCAGAGGTGCGTGAAGCTAACGCAACCGATCTGTTTGAACAGTAACTTAATACTCAATATCACACTTAGTACAATACATGGTTGCTTCGAAAGAACGAACGGCAGAATGTAAAGATGAATGACATAGGACATGTATATAGACAATGGAATAGTTTCAGTACAGAAAAGAGAAAAATAGAAAAAATACATTATACATTACAGGTTAGAGCTAGACAAGGACAGGACAAGCCCGATGTGATTAAAGCTTTGCAGGCAGAGGGGTACAGCCTTACGTAGGAGGCATACCTCAGATTGAATTGAACTGGCATGTACACACCCATACATTAATGGTTCAAACTGTTAACACTACTAGCAATACTAGAAAGAACCTGACTATCCAAGGGTTCAGTTATAAGTCATTTTTAACATTAAGACACAAATTTTAATAAGATATGTATGTATACAAGCTCTTTAACTTAATAAAGGTATGCAACATCAAGTACAGTGTATATAGTCCTTTACACGCATAGTATTCTTTAAACAGGACCTTGGGACAAGTCTTCCTCTACGCCGGTCCTCCTACTATATCAATACCCGGAAAGGTTAGAAAGGGATCCTCCCATTTCCACTTATCCAAAAACAGTTGGCCCAGTCTGCGCTTGACTTGTACATTAAATTCATCCTTATCGGTTACCCACCTAAGATTTGGATCCAAAGCATTCCACCTAGAGGATGCCTGATAGGTAGGCCCGTTTAAGTATGTGGTAAGTTTGTACCTTAATGGTTTGTACCTTAATGGTTGGAGCTCCAGTTGCTGTTACTAAATTGGTCAGAGTCAATGCCCAGCTGTACCTTATAAGTCTGGCTCAAGGTGCATCTTAAATGCGGAATGCTTCTTTTACGCAAGGTTTTAGGGTAATTACCATTTTCTATGTAGTAGTCGGCATCCTGTAGATGGTCTTCTGTGAAGTTTAACACACGGTTATCGTCCTTCTTTCTACGTTTGGCAGACTGTCCCATTTTAGCAGCCTCTCTCTGTTTGTCTCTCATGATCTACAGGTGAAAATAAATGGAAGTTATAGACAGAGTTCAACGATGATTTGTCATGTCAGGGTGTTTCTTCACGCATGGATATCAGCCTACGGCCTCGTGGGAGGCAGCCTGACATTGTTAATTAGACAAAAACTCACTTTTATTAATGTACCATATATCCCCGATTATAAGCCCATAGGCCACAGGGTGAGGCACCAAATTATGAAGTTTCGTTCCAATGAGAGGGGTACTACATTTTTTTTGTGGATTTGCATAGGGAATGACCCTAGTAATCATATACCAAAAGTTCTCCGCTGACATTCCTGCAGTTTTAGCGTAGGTCAAGGTTAAAGGTCAGGAATTTCCCTCTATATTCCTATATAAAGCTGTTTAACCCAGGAATTGATTGCATATTCTCTCTGAACTAAGTTAAAGGGTTAAAAGAGGATTTTATGGTTTTGTTTGGGCCAGAAAATTATGCTGATTCTAAATATACTTTGCATATTAGTCTGAGTATGCTGGAAGTGGCAAGAACTTGGTGTTCAAAAATAAAAATAATATTGAAAAATATGTGAAAATATAAAAAATCTGTAAAACATGAAATTAGACTCTATCAATGCACAAAACACCTAATTCAGCTAGCTGGTGGGTGAGGAGCATAATAAGTATGAAATAATTATGTAATTAAGCCTTGACCTACTTAATTAGGTCAAAGGTCACGGAAACCATACATGTCATATCTCTGGATCTAAGAGGCCTTTCTACACACTTTTAAGTTCTAAATAGGGGTTTCTCACATAGAAGAATTGATTGGAGTAGGTTTAAAACTCATAGGATGCATTCTTTTGTGCATAAATCAGAAATCATCATTGTCTATGCAAATGCAGATTTACGAGGGAAAGTATTAGCCCCATATTGTCCGAAGTAATACTGGATCACCTGCCTATTGAAACAATTTGTATTTGGGTAGGAGGCTTACATGAATTAATGCAAGTGTCTGAACAAGGTTGCAGTATTTAGTTAGATATACCATGACATATTCAATTAGTTCAAAAGTCATAAAAACCATTTTACAATTCTAGCAGGACTTTGCAAAATTTTAATTCAAGCCACATATTTTCCGAAGTAATACTTGATCCCCTGCAATAATGAAACAGTAGGTGTGTAACTAGTGTTATGTTAGGTAAGAGTGAAGTGGCAACTCCTCTTAGGTCAAATTCCCAAGAGATGTGTTTGTAATTGTCCTGCCTCTAGTTCTGAATTTAACTGCAATTGGTTGATAGGCCCTACTGGTAGGCTAGCTAATAAGATTAGTTGGATTTAATTGTAAATAATCACAAAAATGATATAATAGTTACACAGGATCTGGTTGCAAACTGATAACTTTTGTATTGTATTTACACATCCTTGGATGGCCTTCATATCTGCAGAGGCAGTAAGAAAAGGCACACATATGGGGCAGCCAATGCAAATTTCTATGGAAAGTGAATGTACAATCTGTCAGGTTGCCAATTCTGTAAGGGCTTAAAATTAGTGTAGGGTAACACCAAGCATAATTATAAGCAGTGGTTTATAAACCATTTCAGAGACCTACCATGGCTTATAGAGTCTGCCTAAAGTATAGTTGTGGCTTACACATGGGGTTTTGTGTATAAAGAAGATGGTTAATGTCAGGGTGTGGCTAATATATGTGGGAGCAGTTAATACACAGGGTTTTATGGTAGGATGTGGTAAATAGGTGTCTAGGTCTACGGAACATTTGCCCAGCCTTTTGAAAAAAAAAAGAAATAGAATGTGTTACATACTATAGGAAGGTCTTGCATATGCCAGACCACACAGATGAGGCACACGCTTAGTTGAAGGAGATCCTATAAGGCCAGGGCTTTTGACAGGATTTTTTGCAATGCGCCAATTGCACACTTTTTAGCAAATACAATGCGCCATTCTGTAAATGAATGGCCATTCTAGCCATTTAAATGCGACATTTAAGCATTAAATGCGTGTACTGCGCACTGCGCAGCCCTGTCAAAAGCCCTGTAAGGCACATTTTGGCCTTGATTTTCAGCAGTTATACTAGGCATAATCTGTAATTCTTCTCTGCCCGTAGACTCTGAGCATGATACTTTTTACTAATGAAAGTATTCCATCTATTCACCACAAAATGTATAGGTGCAACTGATACCGATCTTATCAGACACTAGATCAAGCAATGGCAATGCTTGTCAGGAATACAAAACATCTTGAGTTTGGGAAGAAGCTGTAAGCCACAATATGCCTCATTCATTGGGTGCACCTTAAAGGCAGATCTGTACAAAAATGTACTTAACCTTCAGTTTTTAAGCCCTAGTTGCTGCTTTTACCTTCTTCCGAAGTGGGTGCAGCTTGAATGTGGGAGCTAAGAGGTGATCCAGGCATTGTAGGGGGAAAGTTTTGCAGTCTAAGGTGCTAAGGGGTTCTTGAACATTAGTGCCCAAGATAGTAAGGATTGTAAAAAAATTTACACCTCCCATCAAACCTCACTTATCATTACTAACAGCACAAGTCTCGCAGGGGCTGGGAATTGGTTACTACCATATTATTCTGTGTAAATCCCTAATGTAAAGTGGCAGCAAGCATTCAGGAGAATCCTATCAGCTACAGTAGGAATCTGATTTGCCTATAGGTTATGGTTCACATATGGGGTTTTGAAGCAAAATGCATGATAAAAGTTATAACAGTCACCTAAATCTGAATATTTCAAGCCCCTTTATCCCGCCATCAATTCCTTTTACTTGGCTGCTTCATTCCCCCTACTCCACAAATCTGCATTAGTGCAGACCCCAGTCGCTGTACTCTCCACCATACAGGTACACAACCTGCATTCCCTCCTTTCAAAAAGTACCCCATTTCCATGGACTTTTATGCCAAAAAAGACCCCTTTTTGTAGAAAAACGTTGACTTTTCAGGGTAAAAGAACACCCCTTTTTGGACAAAACGCTGACATTTTTTTCAACAGACCCCTTTTCATAGACTGAAAATAAAATATAGGAGATTTGTCCTATTAAACAGTATAAACTCAATATACATGTATGGCATCAGTTTGATGACTTTAGGCTAACTAGAAGGAGATTCCCTGCATGGGCTACCAAAATTACCCATATTTCCAATTCCATGGATTCAGCCCTCAAAAGTACCCTTTTTTTCTCAAATCCATGGAGTTCATTTGGGGAAAAGGCCTCTTTTTCCTGATTCCAGGGACATTGGAATTGAGTGAAAGATTACCCTTATTTCCTGCTTTTGGGAACGCAGGTTGTGTACCTGTAGTATTGAAAGTGCAGGGATCGGGGTGCAGTCATTCCAGTAGTTGGTTTCATTTCAGATTTATACACACAACAATGCATCTTAGGAGGTCAAAATATTATTCCTCATAACACTATTTGCAGGGTGCAACTCAACTTCTACAACAATAATCAAATCAGAGTTTGATGTTTGATATTTCAGTACACAACACTGAGTTGCTTAAAGCTAGCCCTCCCTTTTGTCTATGTCAGAAACCCCTATCTTGAATTAAAATTTTGCAAAGTCCTGCTAGAACTGTAAAATGGTTTTTATGACTTTTGAACTAATTGAATATGTCATGGTGTATCTAACTAAATACTGCAACCTTGTTCAGACACTTGCATTAATTCATGTAAGCCTCCTACCCAAATACAAATTGTTTCAATAGGCAGGTGATCCAGTATTACTTCGGACAATATGGGGCTAATACTTTCCCTCGTAAATCTGCATTCGCATAGACAATCAATGCTGATTTCTGATTTATGCACAAAACAATGCATCCTATGAGTTTTAAACCTACTCCAATCAATTCCTCTATGTGAGAAACCCCTAGTTAGAACTTAAAAGTGTGTAGAAAGACCTCTTAGAACCAGAGATATGCCATATATGGTTTCTCTGACCTTTGACCTAATTAAGTAGGTCAAGGCTTAATTACATAATCATTTCATACTTATTATGATCCTCACCCACCAGCTAGCTGAATTAGGTGTTTAGTGCATTGGTCGGAGCTTATTTCATGTTTTACTGACTTTTGATATTTTCACATATTTTTCAATATTATTTTTATTTTTGAACACCAGGTTTTTGCCACTTCCAGCATACTCAGACTAATATGCAAAATGTATTTGGAATCAGCATGATTTTCTGGTCCAGACAAAACCTTAAAATTCCCTTTTAGCCCTTTAGCCTAGTTCAGTGAGAATATGCAGTCAATTCCTGGGTTAAACAGCTTTATATAGGAATATAGAGGAAAATTCCTGACCTTTGACCTTGACCTACGTAAAAACTGCAGGAATGTCAGCGGAGAACTTTTGGTATATGATTACTAGGGTCATTCCCTATGCAAATCCACAAAAATTTTGTAGTACCCCCCTCATTGGAACGAAACTCATTTTCTAAGGACATTATTGCTACTCACCCTGTGGCCTACCAGGCCTATATAGATTTCAAACGGGAAATTGACCCGGCTTATAAATCCTGCAGGCTTGTATTTGGGGCAGGCTTATAATTTATAGACATGAAAAATAACTATGGAACCCTGCCTAATATTGCTATATTTATTCACTTTTTCTTCATTTTTCTAAGAATTTTCTATGAGTTATTCTAAAACTATGGTGACAAATACAAACTTTGTCTCTCTCAAATGTGTAATCAGCGTACATGGTGGGGCTTAAGCTTAATATAGTTTCAAGAATTATGAAAACATTCCTATCAAAAGTGAACTTATGCTTCTTGATGGGGACTCTTAAGAGTTTTGCATGTTCAGACCAGGCTTAAATTCAGGGCCCGGCTAATATTACACCCAGTGGGCTTTTTGACCAGGCTTATACAGGGGGCAGGCTTATATTTGGGCCCGGCTTATAATTGAGGAAATACGGTATGTTTGGTCAGTGCGTGGAGAATGGGCTACAGCGGAGAACGGAAGGGCGTTTCTTCAAGCCAACCTCGGGAATGGCATTCTAGTACTTATCTATAGTAAACTACTTTCCTACCATGAAATAAAATACCATATCGTATATGATAGGCCACATCCCGAGGTCCTGGAGACACTCTTGTTTATAAGCGACAGTCACCCTACACTGAGGTAGCAGATTGTTCAATGGGTGCGGCCATTGCTGAAGCTGGTTACCTGGTACTAGCATTTATCACTGATAACAGTTATCAGATGGCTACCACCTCCGAGCAGCCGACAGTGGAGAAACCACTTGCTGATGATTAATCCCACTAAGTCTAAGTCGGTAGGCCTATTATTATAGACTGTTCTCCGGTTGCAAATCTTGGGCCTTATCTTGTGGATTCACGCTGCCCACAGTCAGGTTCCCAGGATTATTCCCTCTTTGTGATGTTTACTTTCCTCTCATCTAGCTCAATAAAATCTTTAAATCTCAGCATATTTTTATGTATATTTACTAGAAGTAGTCATCCTACAACCTAATATATGCAGATATAAATTGAGAAATGTAAGGGTAATTTGTCAGTGGCCATAGAATTAAACATCACAAAGAGGGAAAAATCCTGGGAACCTGACTGAGAGCTGCGTGAATCCACAAGATAAGGCCGAGATTTGGCAACCGGTGGAGAGTCTATGAAATTTTCTACAAGATGTGGCTTATATATCTGCAGTGTTTTATGATGTATAAGCCACGTCTCATAACGTCTTTTAAATAGCCTAGTCTTTATTATAGAATAGATCTACTATCATCTATTAATAGGGCTCTAGAGCCCTAAAATCGACATGGCGACATGGGCATTTTTTAGCCTAGTGACATGGGACATTGGCACTTTCTTAAAATCGACATGGGGACATAAGCTTTTCTTAAAATCGACACAGTGACATGGACACTTCTTAAAATCGACACAGTGACATGATCATTTCTTAAAATCGACATGGGACATTGGGGACCCTCATCAAGGGCCCCATTAATATTAGGGAGTGGTCATTTTTTAACAACAAGGGGGGTTGGTGGGCTGGGGGGACAAAAAAGGGGTCTGAAATTTTTCCGTCCCCCCTTTTATTCTATAGTCGCACGCACGCTTTTTTCGCTCAAAGGGGGCAAAATTTTTTTTGTCCCCCCCTTAGAGGGGTCTGAAATTTTTTTGTCCCCCCAGCCCACCAACCCCCCTTGTTGTTAAAAAATGACTATTCTATAATAAAGACTAGGCTATTTAAAAGAATCTTTTCTTGGGCCTTGGCATCTTGCCAAGCAGCCAAGTCCAAGACTCACAGAAGACTCAAACTTGGGCCTACAAAGGCTACAGGATACGCGGATTCACTTCAAAGTTCAAGTTCAAGCATAACTCACCCGTTTCATTGCCCGTCTTGAAAGTTTAGGTTTGTTCTGCGATTCTCCAGTTTCTTCACCAGTTCCAGGTTTCCTCCCTCCCTCCTGTGGAACCTCGGCCTCACCCCGCGCCTGTTCCTTCTTCGCCGGGCTTCCCTCGCCCTCAGCCCCGGCAGTTGCGGCGCCGGCATCGGTGTCCTTGTCGGTCTTCTTCTCGGGGGTGGGATCTTTGGTGGCGAGCCCCACTGTTTCAGACATATTTGTGAAATGACAGTTCTGTAAAGCCTGAAACTTGGCACAAGTAGAGCTTCGTGTCAAAACTGAATATCTGCTGCAGTGAGAGATGGTTGGAAGACAGAGTAATTTGCTAAAAATGGAAATTATATGTGGTCGCATGCCGCACGCGAATACGGCCGGAAATGAGGTAAGAACAGGGAAAGTTATGTAGTTGTGAGCCGTGCAAACAGAGCGCAATGGTTCCAAAAACTTCCGCAAGGTGCCACTACTGCCATTTTCCTTTCGCGCCGGCCAGAGGCTGCAGGACACTAATTATTTTCTCACTGTTGGCTTATATAGCATATGGGCGAAAATAAAATATTTGTGCGAATTTCTGGGCTTAGCCACTGTTATTTTCATGTAGGCACACATTTTTCCCATTAATTTAGGGCCATGAGATGTGGTACAATGTAATTAACTTTTCTGCTATCGTCTGTAGAGGTGTCACGGTACTAATAGGGCCAAGCCCGTTCTGATTTTCCCCCCATCTTCCACCATAAAACTGGCGTCAATCGGGTTCTAATTTGATGGCGTTCATAAATAAAGGCTTAAATTAAAGCTGAAGTCATTCTTGATTTTTTTAGCATGGTCAACCATAACGGAGTCAGATCCGTTTTTGCACCAGTTGCCATGGAAACCACCATGTTGAATAAATTAAATGATACAGGCGCCCCTGACAAGTCACAAATGTGACCTTGGACCCCTCTCTGACACAATAGGTTTCCATGGTGACCAACAATTTTTTGCAACTTTTCCCCCCCAAATCGTTACCTTTCTTCTGGTACCAAAATTATTAATCTGTGATGAAATTAAGGTCCCCTGGCACTGATTATACCAAGCAAAACACTGTTTTTAGTTGGGACTATTTAGCTGTCCTAGGTTTACTGGGGCGGAATACTACTGTGACACCTAGAGTGCGGACATACCCAGATTTGGGGGTTTTGCAGTGAATGATTACAATAAATTCTGTAATTGAAAAGAGTGCACCCCCCTCAACTTACCCTCAAATATCAGCCTAAATAACACTCAAATCGATTAATATACATCCTAAGGATTAATTTGATGCCTGGTTTGCCTACCCACTGTCAGATTTTAGACCAATAATCATTGTACAACACCCTTCAGTGCGGACCTACAAAGTGTCTCCTGCTGCCACCTCCCGTCAATTGGTGTTCTGCAACCCAGAGAGAGTAGACCCTGTCAAGGGCCTGTGGCAAAGGTCAACTAATTATTAACCAAATATTAGGGCGTGGTCATTTTTTTTAACAACAGGGGGGTTGGTGAAATCCTGCGCATGCGGGGCGAAAATTTTCCTTCCCCCCCTGCAAGGGGTCTGAAAATCCCCCCCCCTTTTATTCTTTAGTGGTGTGCTGGCTTTTTTCGCTCAAAAGGGACAAAAACTTTTTTGTCTCCCCCCTAAGAGGGGTCTGAAATATCCCCCCCCCCCAAAAAAAAAAAAACAACCTGCCCCTTCCCCCTGTTGTTAAAAAATGACCACTCCCTTAATGCATCATGCCAAGGCTATTGCCGTGAGATTGTAGTACATTGTACATATCAACCCATAGGGTCAACGTGTTGGCTAGATGCAGCAGTCTGTACCAGATTGAAGTTAATGTTTCCTGATCGCATGTGGCGTAGCACATTGAAGTAAAATACAAGGATTTAAAATAGTGAGTGAATGAATTATGGATGCTAGGCCTATACAACCTTTCAAGAGGCAGGGTCATATTTATGACAAAGATTAAGAATAAAACTGATGTGAAATAGTCCCCCCCCCCCCTGACCAGGAAGAAAAATAATTTATCACGTTTATCAGTAGGATATCACATAATGGTCATAATGTCAATATGACACAATCCTCAGTCAATTCTGGGGCCCCGGATACGTGTATGACTATCCACTTATGGTTTCACTCTGGTAGGCCTACTTGTTTTTATTCTGTGTACTAAACCAGTATTAGGGAGTGGTCATTATCTATCAAGACCCCACCCGGGGGAGTGTAAAACCTTTGCCCTATCTTTGGAGGGGGGGGGGGGGATTTAGCCTCTTTTATAAAATAAAAGAAGAAAGAGCCATGTGTAACTATAGAAGGGTGCAAAACTTTTCACGCCTCAATTAGTGGAGGAAGGTGCAAACAATTTTGAGTGCTGTTGAAAGAGGGGGGGGGGTAAAAAAATTCCGTCAACTCACCACCCTCCCTGTAGATAAATAATGACCACTCCCTTATTTAAGTATCCAGCAGCAAATATGGGTGTTCACGTGAATGATAACACAATATCTAGCTGTTTATTTCCTCATATTAGGAGGGTGACCATAACATTGCATGCTATGTTCATCAGATTATAGGCGGGTATTGGTTTTTAGAGTTTGTAATGTTATCCATATATTGATGTCTACACCCCAATTTCTTCACGGACTCATCTATTTATTTATTCACCTATTTATTTATTTACCATTTGCTTATTTAGTGATTGATCCATTTTGAGTTTCAGCTCCACCCTGAGTGTGACTTCAACCGGTTCATCAGAAGAGCGTACCACAAACACTATTGCATCCACAGATTAGTAGATACACCGGTACATCCTGCCTACATGACATGATCATGATGAGGTAATTACATGATAAACACCTAACTTTTTTTCACAATAATTTGTAATGAGCTAGTTAAAATGTCATATTTGTCACAAAAGTAAGAATTTTGTATATGTGTGAAGTGTTTTTTCCTGTCACCTTTTGAAGTTTTTTTTCTTTGTCAGGACAATATATATAAGGATGTTTTTTGTTTAGAAAGAAATATTATACAGATAGAATGTACATGTCTGGCATGTTTTCAGAAAGACTCAAAATCAACAATGCATTATGTCGACACTAAAAGGTTCTGACCAGCATTAATTAACCAAGTCGTTTCCCTTTTCCATGACGGAAGAGGAGAGATCAGCTGAAACTTAAAGTGAGGCTAGCACCCTAATGCACGCCTGCATTAAAAAATCATGTGACCACCCTTCGACCAATCAGATCGTCACAAATTTCCAACTGAGTCCCGCGAATTTATGAGTAATCTTTGAGCAGGTAGCCATACTGTATTTTGCCGTGCTAGCCCCCCTTTAAATCCAGTGCTGTGCATGTAATGAACCACCTCTTATCAGAATGAATTGCACCTTTTTTTACTGGCTTTAAATAGGTTTTCAGTATATGAAGAGGGGGACATCTGTAGAAAGAAGGTGAAGAATTGCCCTACAGGTTGTCACTGTCAATTTGAGCATGATCCTTACTTCCCTGTGTCCACCTTAAAGTTAATTGTCAGAGATTGTATTTTAGACCCATTTGATCAGCTCCCCAAACTGTTTGATCTGTATCTGAATGTATCAAGTTTAGAGTTGAATAACTATCATCTCTTCAGGCTGCCACAAGATATACTTAAACTCCAGCACTTGAATGTGCTGTATCTGAAAAGAAATCAGTTTAGAGACATACCAAGTCACTTACAACAGTTGCCTTTGCTCATGGGTTTCTTTGTAAAGGAACCAGGGCAGAACACATTAGACTAAACAACATTGCAAAACTGGAAAAGCTACAGGTATTAGAGATGTCTGAGAGTAGAATCGAGGCACTTCCGAATGAAATAGCGAAAATGAGAAGCTTAAAATTCCTCAATGTCAGCTACAATCAAATACCATCACTACCCAAAGGAATAGCAGCATTGTCAGGGCTTGTAGCACTTGACTTAAGGAAAAATGACCTAAAAATGATCCCTGAAGAAATAAATAAACCTGACAATGTTGATATCTCTGTATCTAGATTACAATGACCTAATTGTACTGCCTAGTTCCATAGGGAATCTGTACAGGTTGGAGCTATTATCGCTACAAGGGAATTGGCTCCGTGCATTGCCTCTTGATATCCTCAAACTGAATGTACTGTATTAGCAATACTTGTTTTGGATGGGAATTTTTAAGGGAAGTGCCAATGGTACCAAAAACGCAATTAGCTATACTGTTGTTAGCACAAAATATGACCAAGACAGTGCCTTGTGAGATATTGGGTAATGGTCATTTGGAAATGTTAGATTTAAGCCACAATGAGTTGATCTCATTCAATTGTAAATTCTTCAATCTATACTTAAATCAGTTGGATCTTAGCCATAAAGCACTGAATGAAATACCATGTTTTGACAGAATTGTAGCACTGACCTCCCTGGATCTGAGCCACAACAACATTTTGGCAGTTCCAACATATTGCAGTCCATTTAGTGCTTCTTCTTTCATGGCCAGATTAGATTTAAGTTTCAACAAAATCAAAACACTTCCTCTTCAGTCCTTCTGTGGCAATGATTTCAAGGGTGCCCTCCAAAGTTTATAATTTTAGAAACAACACAATCAGTTCAATTTCAACTTCTGATGCTCATCTGTCTTCATGTTTTTAAAGAAATGCAGTGATTGATCTTGCAAACAACAACATTTTGACCCTCAACTCTTGGCCTCTGTTACTGGCTCAAAAGAACCCAATTTATCTAGATGTACCAGGAAACAATCTCTCTATGTTCTCAAATCATGGTCTTATGTTTCTCCCTATATTTCAGCCAGGGACCACATTTTTGTTCCAGAACAATCAGAAAAAGCATTAAATGGACATCTTCAATGGTTGGATGATCATTGTCAATACTACTGAGAATCTCAATACTTTGCTGACAAACATCTATTTTGACCTTGGTGGTAACCCATTAGTTTGTGATTGCATTGACTATGAGGTGTACAGATATATTCAGGCACTGAGACCTGAGCAGTACAATGACCTTGTGTGCCATGAACCATTATTCCTCAGAGGAATGAATCCCCGCTACATTCCCCTTGGAAGGTTTGTGTGTAACGTTGAGATAAATGGTCCATTCGGCTGCCATTGTCTCAAGGTTCCTCATTCGCGAAGCATGAATGTGACCTGCAACAGTTATGTTGAAACTGAGATCCCAGAAACTCTGTCAGATATTCCAGGTGAGAACTATAGGTACCGTCTTGATATTTGTAATCAAAATCTGAGAGAAATTATCTCACAGTCCTATTTGGAGAAAGCTTCTGAGATTGTTCTCAGTAATAATTCCATTTCAATGATCAAGATCAGTCCCCTACATGTTCTTCAACATGTCAATTTGTTTTTATCTCAATGATAACCTACTACAAAGGCTCCCTGAGAGTGTGGCAGAGATGAAAAATGGAACTGCTATGGAAATCAAACTTGGTGGTAACCCTTGAGTGTGTGATTGCAAGGTTCTTGTATTGAAGAATTGGATTCTGGAAAATTATTATATCGTCAAAGACAGAGACCAGATACGCTGCCATTCACCAAAACCTTTAGCTGGGAAAAGAGTGCAACACATTACCAGGTCTATGGTTTGTCCCAATGATAACAGGCTGACCAAAAAGTGAATGTTGTTGCAGCCATTGGAGAGATTGTTTTGCTTCCCTTATGTATTCACTTCCTGGGAAGAGGCCACCCAGCAAATTGTCGTGAGTCCTCGTCAACCTGTGTGAAGTGGCTCACACATGTCGCTAGATGGAACACGACGTCGTTATAGCACAAGATCACCAGGAATAGCAATTGCTATGCCACGTGAGTCTAACACACAGTGGCGAAAGATGACGGAATGAGTTATCACTCAAAAAGGAGTCACCATTGATGACCAATCATGGCGACAGATGACGACAATTTGCTGGGCACTTGAATTTTCCTTTTGGCAATTATGAGTTTGCAGCTGAATCTGCGACAACCCTTACCTCTTTTGTGGGCTTTTTCTGCAAGAAGTAAATGATGGACCCACTCACTGCACAGATACAATTGAGAATGTTTGTCATGATAAAAAGGTGAAAGCATTTTATATTCAGATTTTATACACATATAAGGGTATAGGCATACATTTAGCATGGTTACAACTTACCAAATAGATTTGGATCTTACCAAGACACTCCAACAAGTTGGGTGATAATAAATATGTGGGCTAGAATAGAAAGTAAAAAAAAATCTAGATATATGACTTCTTACATCAGGTTTAAATCTTGAACCAAGATCAGCTTAAAACTCCATCAGTGTTTTAGCCCCTCCCCTAATAAGCACTCCTCGCCCTTTTTGGGGCTTTTTCACAGACTAGATAAGACCAATTTTTCACGATTTTAGAGTCAGTTAAACTCTTAACTACTGGAGGGTCATAAATAAAAAAAAAATTTAAGCGCCCCAGGCGCTTATTATGTCAAATACGATATAGTAATCATATAGGCATAAGCTAATTCCATACTTGCGGTGGGAAATTATATATCATTGATACATGATATACTCCTGAAAGGGTTAGGAAAATCTGAAACCTACCTGTATATTTAGAATGTTCTTAGAAGGCTAAATGAATTAAATGCCTTTTTATTGTTTGTTTTTTATTTCCTTCAGAATATCAAGGATGTCCCTTTCACTTAGTTTCAGATAGTTATGGTAGAACTTACAAATGTATATAGGTACTACATATGAATCAAGAGAGATGGATGAGGTGTTATGTATCAAAGCACCAATCCTGATGACAATATAGGAAAAATGTACTTTGCAGAAATTGTTTCAGGGTATGAAATTATATTGCTTATGCTTCTTTCTATGCTCGAAGTGCGATATGCGGTGCATTCCCACTATCTCATGAAGTGTGACAGAATGTATCTAATCCCAGTCTTTTTTTTTTCTTTTAAAGATAAAGGGTTTCACTGTACTATCAAGACCCTGTGTAGGGACTGGTAAGTTAGATTTGACAGGTTTCATCTGTTCATTTAATGCTATACACACTTAGCAATCCTACATTTGAGTGACTATTTGTGAGATAATATCGTAGTTGGCAGATAGCTATTTAGCAGATAGCTAGTGTGATGTTCATAAAAACTGTTTGAATGATATATTTTAATCAATAAAGAACACAACTGAAATTATTTATGAGTTCCTAGTTCTTTATTATGGATTCCCTCTGGGTTCTTTTGGAGTTCCTCCCCAGTATCCCCAAGCCTTTAATATCAATCCACAGCAAAAACAAATACTGTAATTCCATCTTCTGAAAGTGCCGCGGGGTAATCACATTGTACAAGATCTGAATCTGTAGCACAGCCTGTAGCCGTGGAAGCACATCTTAGATATAATTATGACAACTTTCTTAGTGGGTGCCCCAAGCTATAGACTCCCTAACTAGTGTTTTCCTAGGAGACTCCGAAGTTCCTTCCACCCCTCACCTGCGGAGCATGAATATAAGTAATATAACCTTCATTGACATTTAGAAGGAGGTGAAAAGATAAAGTCTACTGCCCATGAACCCAGAGGTATTATTTCAGTGCCAATTCAGAGAATAGAATCTAGCAAGTTCCTTTTATTGCTACATATCAAATTCTTTGCTAGATATCTGAGTTGCTCAGCTTCAGTCGGAATCCTATCAGATGTAGAGCAGCATAAAATGTGGCAGGAAAAGTATTGGCAGTATACCTATAGTCCACTGGGCCTCTTCGGCCAACTTTGGCCATACATTTCCTATACAAAAGTCGGCTAAAGAGGCCCAGTGGACTATAGGTAATAGTAGGTTTGTCCATGTCCTCATAGGAAAAACATGTACTGTATATCTATGCTATTCATAGGAATAACATGTACTGTATGTCTATGCAAAGTGATTTGGGTTTCCTATACATGGGGCAGTCCTAAAGAACATTGTTAAGATTACTGGGCGAGCTTGGCACTCAAACACTCTACCTGACCTTGATGCTAGGGCTGGGGCGCAGACATTAAAAAAACCCATGCCTCTGCTGTGATTCACTAGGTGGACACAGGTATATCAATATAGTTAGTGCCTCTGTCCTCGCTGTCCTTGGTACTTCCCGGTGCCCACCACTCTGTATGCTGCTATAAAGGTACAGAGAGGTCCTACTGGACATGCAACAGAAGCAGTCCTAGGCTTGGCCCTTACAGCCGAACTGAGGCTAGACCCCCCAACGATCAACACCCTCTTCTGGAAGTCATTTCTCAGAAGCCAGGTTTTGAGCACCCCCAAATCGTACTGACCTGGCCTGGATAGGAAGGGAATTCTTGATTTTACAGGGTCAATCACTATGACTGGTGCAGATATAGAGGTAAAGGGCATGCATTTGAATAGGCAATCGTAGGTAATACATAATCACCCAGGGTCAATCACTACGATTGGACTGGATCGTAGGGGTGGTTGAAATTGGAGGGCGAGGGGTAGGATCGTAGCGTTTGAGAAATGGCTAGCAGGTGACAGTGGGGAACTGCAGGTTTGCAAATTCCCGTTAGTGGCACTGCCAACAACGGCAAGGGCTGCTATAGAGAGGTCCAACGTTAAAACAATATTGTGTGGAGGAAAGATATACATTTATGCATAACCAAGTGTTTGAATTTGAATAAAGACATGTAACAACAACACATATGTGACATGTGCTTCAGCATAATCACAGACCTTTCCACCCGGGCCTTTTCATCACTTTTCTGAACTACAGTTGATGATGGATGTCCAACTTACAGTAACACTATAATAACCCCTATATGACTATCAGTGTGGCATGAAATGAAAGTGTAAGAAAAAATTTTATACACCAGTAGCCTTTATTTAAATGCTGTGCCTCAAATATACGGTCAGTATTGCATACAATTTTTATATCAGAACAATTATTTTCAAATAATCAGTCAAGTATTTTACACCACCCCACACATCATTTTGTCCCCTGCTAAATGAACACTACTAAGGTATAGAAAATCATGCTGGAATTTGCAAGGCACTCGATTTATCCCATAACTTCACAATAAAGGCACACTGGTTTTTCACTAAGCAAAACATTCAAGAACTAGAATTGATCAAATATAGGCTTTTTTCATGTTGTTTCTACAGGAATCCTCATAAAAGTAATGAACCACCATAATTGTGTTGCAGTGAACCAGTGTGGTTTGTACATTGAAGCAACAGATGGCAGTACGATGGTACAAGGATTCTCAGTGAAAATAATGACCGATCTCTGGCAACTTTAGGACAAGGATTTTGCCATTATTCTGACATTCTTTACACTGTGTGACATGCATAGCATTTGTACTCTGTGCCAAAGAGAGCATAGGCATAATAGTATGCTCAGCTAAATGAGGATAGATTAAGTGTATCCTCATATATCCAGGGTCTCAGGTCTATGTACTCAAAATGAAACCAACATGTCGTTTGCAGTCATCATCACATGTATATGTTTACATTGTAGGGCCCAAATACTATTCCTGCAATATGTATGTACATTTATGCTTTCAGTTTCATATGTACATACAGTGTTCCATAACGCATGGCTTAATCGCAGCATCATAAGCACACCTTTGGCACACAGTTTGCTGTTCTTTCTTTCTTTCTTTCTTTCTTTCTTTCTTACTTTCTTTCTTTCTTGAGTTAGAAACTACTTGATACATCTTAATATCAAAAGGTCTTTCACTGGTGCTAATTACCCATAAATGGTCAGATTCAACTGACTAAACATACGTTGGGCCAAATTTTTGAAAATGGTACTTTTAGCATTTTTCAGTGTTTTTAAGCTTTACCTACCAATAGGGTCCAAACCTATGCACTAGCCTGGTGTTTTTTGGTTTCATTCAAGAGAAAACATCCTAAGCTTTCAAATGAGTGTAAACTTTAGCGAATCGGACGATAATTTTTTTGAGTTATGTGTCTACAGAGTTGAAAAAAGACCAAAAAGTGGTTACTTTGCTGAATAAAATACAACTTTAACACCCCCCACATGCTGCTTATACTGTACAACACCCCTAAAATTCACTTTTGGAATTCAATACATATGTTGATGTACATGGTAAAAAGATTTTCTCCCCCTTCATACTGAAGAAAGGCAGCATTATGTTACTCCCTGCTCAAAAATAAACCTCCTCAAAATACCAATGAAATATTCTGTTTCTACCATCCATGCTACACTTAATTTTGTGGGGCATTTGAAGGGTGAAATTAATTTTGAGCAGGGAGTGATGTGTTACTCCCTGCACAAAAAAGTCAAATTGTGGTCCAAAATGTGACCAGTTCTATCACAAACTACTACTAGATATGGAACAGATAGTAGTTGCATATTAAAGTATGCATATTGAAGTTAATATAGATGAATTTTGGTGATTACTTGACAACTTTTGACAAAGCTAGAAGAAAATTGGGGTTTTAGAAAAGAATTCTCAGAAAAATCCATCAATGACAAAAGTTCAATATCCGATATCTTGGAAGGTTTTTGAAGGAACATATTCATTTTTGGAATCATGATACATACTTACTAGTAGATGTTGTAAAAGGGTTTAGGAGTCATTAGTATATATAGTTAAGAGGTATGTCTAGTTGGTCTCTGAATTTCGAGCAGGGAGTAAAACAAATTACAACAGATTATCTTTGAACGCGTATAAAAATGGACCTGCTAGGAGTTGCTGCGTATGTCAGGTGTTTTTATGGTGTCAAAACATTGCCCTTTGAATGTAATAAAGTTGTTTGAACTTATTTTGAGTTTCACTGTTTTTGCTTTGTCCCGAGTTCATGTGTTTATCGCTTCTGTGCACCGAGACGTTTCTTTGGTAAAGTACACTCCAAGAGCTTCCAGAATTTCTCATCATCACTCTCTATGTATGTGTGTGTCTTGAAATAGTGAGATTCAGCAACCTCAAGTGCACTTAGATCCAAGTCCGAGTACTTGATGGTGATCAGACGTTTTGTGTGGTTTTGCACATCTAAATGGTAAGCTTCATTGAACTCGTGCATACAAAAATTGCTGTCTCTGAAGCCCCCTGAGAAAACAGCCAAGGTTCTTTTACTTTTTGCTATAGCTTCACTTATATTGACGGTAATTGGCTTTCCACCATGGAAGTGTTCTCGATGGTAAAGCACCCTGAAATCACGTTTTTCAAGTTCAGGAATAAGAAAGTTTTCAACATAATCGTAATCTGTATCAGCAGAACACATGAAGATGTCAAACTCTTTCCCTTCGCCATCACACTCATCACTGCCTACCAACCTCCAGTTGGTGTACCTAAACATATCTCTTATTCCAAAATACATCACAGAAACAAGGACAAGGCCAGCAATGACAATGACAACATATACAGCTGTCCTATTCTCATCTGGACAAACCATAGACCTAGTAATATCCACAACCTTCTCCCCAGCTAAACCTTTTGGTGAATGGCAGAGTATTTGATCTTTGTCTTTGACAATGCGTATGTTTGTGATGATCCAATTCTTCAGTAAAAGAATGTTGCAATCACACCCCCAAGGATTACCACCAATTCTGATATCTACAGTAGTGTCCATTTTCATCCTTATCAGGCTTTCAGGGAGCCTTCGGAGAAGGTTGTTACCTATATGAAGAATTCTGACATGTTCGAGAACATGGGGGGAACTTATGTTTATCACTGAAATTGAATTGTTGCTCAGTCTGATTTCAGTAGCTTTTTCCAAATATGATCGCGAGATAATTCGTGTGAGAGATTGGTTACTGAAGTTGACACAGTATCTATAGTTCTTATTTGGGAGGTCCGGCAATGTTTCTGGTATATCGGTTCCTATGTAACTGCTGCAAGTCACATTAATGCTTTGTGAATGTGGGACTTTGAGACACATACAGCCAATTGGACAATTTACATCTACATCACACACAAAATCTCCAAGGGGAATATGCTGTGGGTTCATTCCTTTGAGAAACAGAGGTTCAAGACATGCAAGGTTATTGTACTGCTCGGCTTTCAGTGTTTGAATATATTTGTACACTTCATAATCCACACAGTCACAAACTAATGGGTTACCACCAAGGTCAAAATAGATGTTTGTCAGCAAAGTATTTAGATTCTGGGTTGTATTTAGAATGATCCCCCAACCATGAAAGATATCCATGAAATGTTTAATCTGATTGTTCTGAAAGAGAAATATGGTCCCTGATTGAAACATAGGAAGGAACATGATGCCCAAATTTGAGAATTCAAACAGACTGTTTCCTGTTACATCAAGATAAATTGGTTTCTTTTCAGCGAGAACCAGAGGCCAGGAGTCAAGGGTAGAAATGTTATTGTTTGCAAGATTAATGATTGAGTCCTTAATAAAACATGAAAGTAGGTCAGCACCATTAGTTTGAATTGAACTGATCATGTTGTTTTGAAAAGATATACCTTCAAAGTTACCTTTGAAATCACGACTGCAGAATTGCTGAAGATTCAGTGTTGTTAATTTGTTGAAACTTAGGTTTAACCTGATTGTGTACTTTGTATAAGCAAATGGTGTACAATTTGCAGGGAGTGCTGTGATGACATTGAAGCTGAGATCAAGAACAGTCAGATATTCAAATCCATAGTAACAGGACAGTTTGTCCAATCCATTATGACTAAGGTCCAAACGCTCTAGATGTGGATTATTGTTGTTACAGTCAAAAGATGTCAACTTATTAAAACCTAACTCTAACATTGCCAATTGACCTCCAACCAAAATCTCACAAGGCATTGTTTTGATCATATTTTGTGACAACCAGAGCTTTGCTAATCTTCTTTTTGGTACCATTGGCACATCCCCAAACAAATTTCCATCCAAAAGAATTACTTCTAAATTATCCAGATTGCTTATCTCTTGAGGCAAAGCCTGGAGCTTGTTTTGTCTTAACCACAAAAGCTGTAACTTTGATAAGTTCCCTACGGTACTAGGTACACTTACTAGTTCATTATAGTCTAGAAACAGTGACACTAGGTTCTTTAGGTTACCTATCTCAGCAGGAATTTCTTTGATTTCATTTTTACCAAAATCAATTTCGCTAAACCTTGTCAGTTCTCCAATTCCTCTAGGTATTGCATGTATGTAATTGTAGCTGACATTGAGGAATCCTAAGCTTTTCATGTTTGCTATTTCATCAGGCAGTGCTGTTATTCTACACTTAGACATCTCTAATGCCTGTAACCTTTGTAGTTTTGTGATGTTGTCAATTCTGATATGTTTTACCTTGTTTTCCCTTACAAAAAGACCTGCCAGCAAAGACAACTGTTGTAACTGATCTGGTATTTCCTTGAAGTAATTTCTTATCAGATACAATACATTTAACCTCTGCAGAATAAAGATATCTTGTGGCAGCCTGGAAAGGTGACAATTATTCAGCTCTAGGCTTAATACATCACTGTATGTGTTGAACAGTCTGTGGAGTCGACCAGATGGGTCTGAAGTACAATCTTCTACTACCAATTTTAATGTGTACCTTGGAAAGTTTGGATCTTCCTCAAAGGAACATGTACAATTTGTAGGACAGTGCGTAACCTTCAATGTACTCCCTTCTGACTCTTTGTTTCTTGCAAAGGAGACAGCATCCCTTTCATTTAGAAAGGGTACTGACTCCTTAGTCCACTTCCCCTGGCTTTGAGTGACACGAACCTGATCTTCACCACCAATCCACATGTTTTGGCGTTTGGTCGTTAGATACCCTTTGACGTTGAATTCGTTTTGCATATGTTGTTCTTGTTGCTTGCTTGCTAGACCCACTTTTATAATGGCACTTCTTGCTTTGATGCCGATGGCAAGAATGGACAGGATGCTTATGATCAGCATCGTCTGGCTCCTGGATAAAAAAAATACATTATGTGCCTAGACCTTTCCATTTTAGACACATTTTTGCTAAAATTATCGGGTTGATATGATATACAATATTGAGATGAAGTAGCAATGAACATTAATACAATCAGAGATCACAAAGAAATGGGTGACAAAGTAGACAATATTATCATTATGACTGTGAAAAGGTGAAGGGAAAGGGTCCTCCGAGGTTAAATATGAAATTTAAAATCAGCTTTAAAATGAGATATAACACTTGTAGATAGCCCGTCTAGTTGTGGATATATTGCCTCACAAAAATGGAATGACATGACTGTATCAAAACAGCAAATATTCTCTATCATTTATTGTTTTAATTAAATCAGGCATCTAATAAGCATAATAATTTAAATTATCAATTAAAAAATCACCATCCCTTTCCATACATTTGGGCATTACTTTGGATCTAGTAATTGTATCTTTATGCTTTTTTCAGCGTATGAATCTCAATAAATCATTCTATTAGTTGACATTATTTTTTTCTATTTGGAATATAATTTTGGTTGCCATGGTAAAACATTTCTCTGAAACCCCTTATTTAGGCCTTGTTTTGTATTCAAAATGTTCCATTTACATTCCAACAGGAAGTGCCAGGAAATAGAAAGTTTTTGAGAAACCACCTTTTTCTGTGTAAAAAAGTACATAAAAGCCATTTTGGTCTATTTTTCACATTTTTTTTTTGTCTTTCTAGCTCCCCTAGTGGCCAAATCCAGTAGTAAAAATCCCACAGGGAGGGCTCTTTCCCTCATCTGCCCACATTATTGTAGTTTTGAGTAAGGTAAAAAGGAGGAATTGCTGGTTGTTGCTTGTCAAGGTTGGTCTATGCCCTAGGTAACAGCTGAGGCCTTTTTAAGGGTGGTGATAGTGATCAAATCTGTGGGGTGAATGAAACTATAGACAGCCTATCCCTACCCATTTACTGAGGCAATAGTTCTTTTATATCCAGTGCTAGATGAACAGGCCTTTTTTAAAGCTGTTTGTCTACCACAGCTTTTGTAAATGGAAATTTAGCCAAGCACAGGGCCAAGACCAACAAAAATAATAAAGGTGTTTTTCCAGTTACATGACTTGAAAAGGAAGGGTTGGTAGGTCAGTTTTTTTATTTCTTTTTTACATTTATATAGGAAATGGTAGGGCACACATCAAAGGATGTATCAAATTCTTTGATTTCATTGTAAAATAATGACGGGGAAATGACAACTGTGAGAGAGGGGAAGAACATGAAAGGGATACAGGAAATGGATGAAAAAAATACAATGAAATATTTCTTTCAAATATGAAAAAATGAGACAAAATTCTTCAAAATAAAAAAAAACAAAACTTTTTGGTCCTGTTTTGCTAGGGTCGGTCGGGTGAGTGGAAACAAGTAGGGCCTTGAACCCACAACCTTTTAGTTGTAAAGTCCAATACTATACTGACTAAGCTAAACCCATACCCTGATGGGAAATTAGTCCAGGTATTTATTAGATACTTACTTCATCATGGTGCGCAAGTGAAGGGGAGATGTAGGTGTATCGACTAGTGACTAGATGTAATAGCGCTGGTTAACCGCTCTCGTAATTGCCTCGATGGAGTCACCCTCAGTATTCGAACCTGGCTGCAATTTAAAAAAAAAAGAGAAGTAATTTCTCCAATACCCTGCTCCTGAGTTGACCTAAGTCATATGCTTTGGGTAGACTTTGGGTAATTCTATAAGCTGCGTTTTGAGTCTAATTTACAATACATCTTATTAGCCCATTGCATAATGTCTTTGTAATAAAAGATCCTGGTCATAAGCCGGGATTGACAAAACATTGGAAGCCAAATTTAACCAAAGTGAACAAAAGAAAATTGTGTAATGACTGGGTTTTTGCGGTACAAGCTGTAAACATCAATAAGTGAGTGGTCGTTTGCTTCACAAGAGGGATGGGGATAGAAAAAACAGAAATCGTAGCCAGATGTCCATAGCCATCATGGTGGACAGTAGATCTAAACTTCATTGCGCATGCGCAATGGTTAATGCCCAATAGGGGTTTCTCTTGCCTTGAATATGTACTATATGAGTGTCTATTTTCAACAACTTTTGCATGCTTGCCATAACCTTTTTCGACCCCCTCAGAGAGGTTTGAATTGTATTAGTGTCCCCTCTTATTCTTAACTTTTGGGCTTTTTCACCAAGAAAAAAAACAACCTACAGTATGAGATTCACACAGTGCATAATATGTCATTCGACTTAAAATTAATTTTTATTACAAAGTTATCCATTAGTTGCTGCATCGATCCATTAAGGAAATACAAACAATAGGTACACAAGAGAGTGGCAAACCAGGATCTGTCATGGAAGAGTGTCACTAGGACCAACAGTTTCCTTAACCCTTTACGGGTGACATTTTCTGTTTACCTTTTAAGGACCATCTTTTAATTCATTTTATTCACAATGATATATCAGTCAAAATCTAAGTTAAGAGTTGCCCAGCCAAAGAATTCAAAAAGACAATTTGATATCAAGGTTATAGGTACCTCATCAGCTTTTTCACTCTGGCTTTAAAAATGAAAATGAGTCCGGTTTCACATGATTTCCTCAATGCGATGGAAAGGACCAAGACTTTCAAATTATTCACAAAACCTCAGGACACAGTAAAACTACTAGTAATTTGTGGGCATACATTTTGAGAAGATTAAAAAAACAACAACTTAAGAAACTGCAATCAAATCTTAAATGAAATAATGATTACTTCTACTTTTCGTCGGGAGATGAGAATGAGGACATCGGAATATGCATAGTGTGAAGAATCTGTAGTCATTTGGTTAGAAGAGATCAGCCCTCCTTAGTCTATGATGTGAAAGACATGTCAAACTTATGCCAACTTTAGGACAAATTAAAGGACTTCATTTTTATTTTCACGGAGATTCCTTGTACCACAGTGCTTTACTGTACTGCCATCTGGGGCTTCATTGTAGAAACTACACTACTTCACTGTATTACAATTATGGCGGTTCACTGTTCAGTTTTATGCGGATGCCCGGTTGTAATACCTCTAGGGAGGTACTACAGGTGGATACAATAGATATTGAATGGCTCAGCATTTAGCATGAATGTAACACTGCCATGCTTCTACTTTGATGTACCGGTGGATACAATAGATATTGAATGGCTCAGCATTTAGCATGAATGTAACACTGCCATGCTTCTACTTTGATGTACCGGTGGATACAATAGATATTGAATGGCTCAGCATTTAGCATGAATGTAACACTGCCATGCTTCTACTTTGATGTACCGGTGGATACAATAGATATTGAATGGCTCAGCATTTAGCATGAATGTAACACTGCCATGCTTCTACTTTGATGTACCGGTGGATACAATAGATATTGAATGGCTCAGCATTTAGCATGAATGTAATACTGCCATGCTTCTACTTTGATGTACCATACGACCCTTAACCCTTTGTTGACCGCTAATCCATTAGTGCATCATGCCCATTGATTGTCATGATGTATGAAAGCAGCCCTGGTGAATTACTCACCGGAGCTACATTCATGCATCATAAAGACCCTATGTGGTTGATACACTTCTTGGCGGATTGGCATTATGGGGGGTCTAGATCAGGGGTCCCCATGTCCCTTGTCGATTTTAAGAAAAGCCCATGTCAAATGTCACTAAATTTATATTTTCCTCTGTCCTTGTCACTAGGCTCCATGTCACATGTCGATTTTAAGAAAAGTTTATGTCCCCTGTCACTATCTTTTTTGACCCATGTCCTTGTCCCTTGAAGCTCCATGTCCTTTGTCGATTTTAAGAAAAGGCCATGTCACACTGTCGATTTTAGGGGTCTAGACCCATATTATGCTCAAATGGAGTCCTGGAAGCAGTTTCGCTAGCACTTCATAGGTGCATCATGCTGACCATGACATGATGCGCTCCTGTTAAACAGTTATCATTACTCACATCTTCTGCTCGCTCCTCCTACCATCCACTTTATATGTGTTTGTCCATCCGTTTTCCTCCCACCTACCAGTGTACATCCGTCTGATATGACACTGTCTGTGTTGATGCTGAGGTGATATAGACCTCAATTTCTTAAGGGCCATATCCACTACCGGAGTGGCCCGTTTAAGTGATGGGCGGTTATCAATTTCAATACCTCTCTACCCAGTGCTTATTGGAGACAGGCGCATATTTGAATACTGTTTTTAATTCTTAAGATTGTTTTAAACATCCCTGTACCACCTGTGCCACGAGTGCTTATTTGAGACTCAGGCTCTTAAGCAAACAATTAAGAGTATTGCTAATTTCATACATAATAATTTGCTAATCTCACTTTTACTACTTTGAATACTTTAGACCCAAAAAAACGGCAATATCTGGCATAATGGCTGTGTCCATAAAAGAGTTTCTCTAATGTGGCCGTTGATGGACGTTGATTTTAATGGTATGAAAAGGGTAGGCATAGATATTGACAATATTCTTAAATCTTGCTGCTCTTGTTTCAATAGCACTTAGGGATAAATGTTAAAGATATTCACATGTAAGCCACAAGAATTATTGTACAAAGCTCCAGGTTAAAAGTGGTTAAATGGAAGCAGGTCTTAAGATTATCCTCTTAAGTCATGAGATGTATTGTCCCTATACAAATACACATGTTAATACATGAGTCTATGACCTATACAATATCGTCGCCCTGACTCGACCACACAAAACAAAAAAAGTGCTTATTCTATGTTTATTTTAATATTTAACCCTCTTTTACCACTTAGGTTGCACAATAAAATGTACTTATTCAGAAAGGTCCTATATGCGATTATTACACGACCTCTGTGATTTTGGGTGCTTTTTCTGGATATCCCAGTTCTGATATTCCTGCATATTGTGCGACCCCTTATGAGCAGATCCCAGGTGGATATCAGCACTCTTTGAGGTGGATATCAGCACGGTTTGGGGTGGATATCAGCACTCCTTGTCCATGTCACATGTCACATGTTAAAACCCACGAAATTTTCCAGGCCAGGGTAGGGATCGAACCTGCAGTCTCACATCCCAAATCCAACTCCTTATGCACTGCGCCACAAGGACTGACGAGAAATGCTCGGTTCGAACCAAGTCTGGATATGATACAAAGCCGTGTGCGCTGTCGCTGTCCGCTGCCGGGCGAGGAGGTGTATTATACACAAACATAACCGCGAGACGCAGGGAATGGAGAAGGCGCGGTGGTCTAGCGGTTAGCGCTTTGCGCTCAGCCGCGTGAGGTACACGGTTCGAGCCCCGGTCTGGGCGCATCTTTTTTCGCCGTGTGCGCTGTCGCTGTCCGCTGCCGGGGGACCACTCGTTACGATATCCTACGATACATGCCATTCGGTGCCTGTTAGCCCATACATTACTTAGTTACTATACAATACATGGATACACATGGCAGTTCTAAAAATAACTGTTGAATCTGCCACATCTCCCTATAAAACCGAATAGTGAACCACCACAATTATGTTGCAGTGAAGCAGTGTAGTTTCTACAGTGAAGCCCCAGATGGCAGTACAGTGGTACAGGAAATATCCATGAAATAACAAACAATCTCTGACAACGTTGGGACAAGGATTTCGCCGTCATTTAAACGACATTTTCTTTACAGTATAGAGGTACCCTGGATACCACAAGATCCATGTCCTGTTTTAGATTTGGTTTCGTAAGCTGCAATTCCTAATTTTGTTTACTCCCCCTTATCTCCAGATATTGAAAGTGGCTCACAAAATTGAAAAGCTTTCTTTTTTTTCTGCACATGGCTCACTATTTGTTTCCTTATTTACCTGACATAATATCTGGGATAACTCGTTTATAATCTAGTTTTCCCCCCATAGTTTACATCATGACCTTTGGTCGTCATGATGCACCAATGAGGTGCTGGCGAGTCTGCTTGCCAGTACTTCATTGGAGCATCATGCCCATTGGTTGCCAGGATGCACCAATGAGGTGCTGTCATGTCTGCTCGCTGGCACTTCATTGGAGCAAAATGCCCTGTAGGGTCGGCATGATGCATGGATGCAGCCCTGGCGAGTTACTAACAAGGGCTGCATTTATGCATCATGCCGACCAATGGGCATGATGCGTTAATGCATTAGCAGCCCTTAAAGGGTTAATATACACAAAGCTGCATCCATCCATGCACAACTGAAGCAGCTTCAATGCACTGTCAGACCCATAAAGGGTTATTCAGGGTATCATTTTGCATTAGTTTCCTTTCTACAGGCTATACACTTTGTCATGTGCCCCACCATTGCCGAAATAAGCGATGATGGGATAATTGGACTGGACTTCGCTAGTCTGTATGGTGCGGTGTTAGATCCCCGTCATGGGTTGTTGAAGATTAGGCACCCATACAACTGCGAAATCCGCTGTGTATTAAGACATGTGTCCTCTGTAGCGACTGTGGTACAGACTGTGAAGATCCCTCCAGGAACTACCTGCGACGTGTTGTGTTCCTCGAATTCGAAGTTCAGGGGAGCCGACGCGGTGTTCGAACCCAACCCAGAAAGGCTAAGTTCCTTAAGATTGGAATCTGTCGACACTCTTGTCGGTAGTGGAGCTTGGGCGGTCATTCCCATGACCAACCGAAGTCACGATCTTATTTATCTACATAACGATGAGCAGGTAGGGCAAATGTCCCTTGCCGAGTGTACATCCGAAGTCCACTTTGAAAGTGAGGTTAACCCGAAGTCGGTGAGGAAACTGACAGATGAACTTGACAAGCTGGTTGACGATTCCTCGTTGACCAATGCGGATGAGAAAAGAAGGCTGCGAAACCTGTTAACAACCTACTCTCCCGCCTTTGTTGAGGAAGGAGGTCCAGTGGGTAGGACTGACAAGGTCCTACACAGCATCGACAGCGGAGATGCCAAACCCTTCAAGATTCCATACCAGAGGTTACCTCTGAAAAAGAAGCTCGAGGCGGAAAGGCAGATTATCAACCAATTGAAGCAGGGGGTCATTGTACCTAGTACTAGCCCTTGATCTAGTCAAATTTGTATGACTATGAAGAAAGATGGAACCATAAGGTTCTGTGTGGACTACTAAAAACTCAACGGGGTAACCAAGAAGAATTCTTATCCTTTACCTCGGATTGACAAGACTTTGGACTCCCTTGGGGGGAACAAGTATTTTTGCACTCTGGACTTGCAGTCTGGATATTGGCAGATTGGAATGAAACCCGAAGATATGGAAAAGACAGCTTTTTCGAGCCATATGGGATTGTTCCAGTATAATGTATTAGCCTTTGGGTTATGTAATGCACCGGCTACGTTCGAAGCCATGATGGAAACCATGTTAAATGACCTATTATGGGAACGTTGCCTGGTGTATCTTGACAACGGCGTCGTGTTCGGAAAAACATTCCAGGATTGTGCTAACAATCTTGAATTGGTCTTGAAGCGAATTCAAGCCAATGGATTGAAGCTTAAACCTAAGAAGTGTAACTTATTTAAAACCTCCATTACCTACTTAGGTTGAATAATAACACCCGACGGCATTCATGCCGACCCTGAGAAACTTCAATCAGTTTAAGAATGGGCTAAGCCTGATAATGCAAGGGAGATACATTCTTTTCTGGGCTTCTGTTTGTACTATAGAGATTTTATCCCGAACTATTCCAAAGTAAGCTATCCTTTGCAGATACTTGCGCATTGGACTCCAGGACAGGCTAAAGAACGTTTCCCATGGGGTGACGAGCAAGATAAGTCTTTTCAAGCTATAAAATACTTGTTTGCAAACACGCCAGTGTTGAAATACCCAACTTCAGATGGGCATTTCATCCTCGATACAGATGCCAGCAATGATAGCATAGGGGCGGCCCTGTCTCAGGTCCAAGATGGAGTTGAAGTTCCTCTTGCTTTTGCGAGCAATACTCTGAATAAAGCGCAAAGAAACTACTGCGCCACCAAATGTGAGTTATTGGCTGTGGTGGTGTATACTAAGTAGTTCCGGCACTTTCTATGGGGTTCCGACTTTACGTTGAGAACAGACCACTCATCTATGAAGTGGCTCCTGAACTTCAAGGATGCGGAAGGGATGATTGGGCGCTGGTTAGCTCATTTATCTGAGTTTGGTTTGGAATTCAGTCAAATCCAACACCGAGCAGGGTCGAAGCATGTCCAGAAGACCGATAAGAAAGTGTCAGAAAATTGATTGTGATGATTGCGGGGCACACAACGCTGTGTTAGCGGGGGTTCGAACCGAAGGTAAAACTCTGAGGATCGAACCATTGCCTGATCTCTGTGTGGAGAACATTGTTGAATGGTCCCCAGAGACCATCCAACAATTCCAACAGAGTGACCCTGCAATAAAACGAGTTATCCAACTACTTAAGAGTGGTAAGAGGCCAGAAAGGCCAGCCATCTCTATTGAAGATCGAGAAACCCGTAAGTTTCTAGCTCAGTGGACCGAGCTGGAAATAATAGACGGGTTACTTTGTCGTTGGAAGACTTGTCCTACCAAGGACAAGATTTTGCAGATAGTAATCCCTATGGCAATGAGACACGACATAATGTACTTCTGTCAAAACTAGTGGAAATTTCGGAAAGAAGAGGTCGCTCGAACGCCTGGCGAGATGCTATTACTGGCCTGGAATGAGCAGTGATATCACCAGATGGGTTATGACTTGCCCTGAATGCGGCAAGAATAAGCCAGGGCCAGGTATGGGTAAGATGCCTTTGATGCAAGAACTGTTCGGGGTAATATCCGCCCGGATAGCTATTGACATCATAAGCGGACTCGAACCCACGCCTCGTGGAAACCACAAAGCTGCCACTTGTGCTAGTGCATTTGTCAAGGGATTGGTCCTACATTTAGGCACGCCCCTGATGCACAGCGACCAAGGGAGGGAGTTTGAGTCGAATTTATGGCAAGAAATGTGTCATTATTTGGCGATATGTAAAACTCAAACCAACCCATATAGACCTCAATCTGACGGTTAAGTGGAGAGGTTCGATAGAACATTGATTCAAGTCCTAAAACCCTTGGTAAACTCATGCCAAGATGATTGGGATGAACAATGTGACTTTGTAGTACATGCTTATAATAGTACTGTACATGCCTCGACAAACTGTTCTCCAAACCTTCTAGTGTTTGGGGAAGATATAATTATGCCTGCAGACTTGGTGTATGGTGTGGTTGGGATTAGTCCTGAAGCCCCCTGCACCGTGCTGTTTGTGGAGTCATTAAGAGATCACTTCAAACGAGCTTATGAGCTAGTTCGAATTTAATTAATGAAGAATGCTTGATGGCAGAAAGTTGGCTATGATACCAATTTGAAGCATTGACATTTCAATGTTGGTGATAGGGTATTTTGAATTCATGAACCCCTATCCTCTAAGAAATTAGTCTCGGGATGGGATGGCCCCCATGTGGTGACGAAGATTATTTCCGAGTCCACCGTTAACATATTGAGTCTACCAACTGGTAGAACCAATAAATTGAACATGTGCAGATTACGACATTGGAGAGGCAGGGAAGCAGCCATCGCAGAGTGTAAAGAACTGACAGAAAAATGGAACAGAGAGAAAGACGAGATCCTTATGAAACCCAAGTGTTTAACGACACCGCCTGGAACAAGGAAAATGAATAAAAAGAAGTCTAAAACGACTGCACCGAGAAAGGTTAAGAGAATTGATGTGAATCTAAAATCCGATCACAAGGAAAATGTCTCGCCAGGACACAGGAGTAGAGGTAGGAAGAGAACGCTGGTATCCTCTGATAAACCACCTCGAACTCCTGGGTTGAAAAAGAAATATCGAGTAGGAGAGAGACGCAGCCCACGACTTGCCATAAGATCTGCCGTTACTTAAGTCCTGGTACACAACGAGTGTATATGTCCTGTACAGTATAATGTTATTTGTTTTTGAAAGTTGAGATACTTTGAAGCTGACTCGAAGTAGAGCCGGATGCACCGAAGTACCCCGTTCATGGTTCCTGTGGGTGACAGACAGCTAAGCTGACATGCACGTACGATACTGCATGTATTTGTGTTAAACTCCCGATGATATGAACAGCGCAGGTACCCACCAATGCAACGACCAAACGGAGAGAAGAAACCTCAAACTACCGCGGGCGCTGCCCGATGTAGTACTAGTTTTTGCCACGGCGGGAAAGGTGGCGTGCCAGTTAAAAACTGGAGTGACGCAGTATCCCCGTGCGCATGCGCACTGTGACGTCGAGTGTTGTAGTGCACCCATTTTCGCTCACAGCACGCGTCTCCAACTCCACGAGACGGACGTGCTTTTGGTCCGGGATAACTACAATTCTTTAGCAAGGCGGTGAATCGAAAACTTATCGAAGTAGGGAAGAGAAGCACTGACTGCTCTTGGGCCCGTCATTATGGCCCAGAGCCAGGTAACGGCAACCTTAAACGCCAACCCCGAGGGACACCCCGTCCCAGTCACCGAATCTGAGGAAGCAATGGACACTTCGGAGGTCCTTGCTTCGATAACGACTGCCACTGATGGCTCTACGCCAGCCCCACCGACTCCTGAGGGACCAAGTCATCGTTCCGAAGTTCATTTGAGTGGAGATCGTCATGCCTGAACCAGCCGACGCCATCCTCGAAGTGCCAGTCACTGTCCGCGGACTCGACACAGCACTGAGGGGGTGGATTAACATTACGAAGGGGTACATCTGTACCGCTTCGGGAAAAGACCGTTAGATTTCTCCACAGATGCTCGGTGGCAAAGGCTTGCCACCCGACAGCATAGCTATGGACTTGCAGATGCGATTGATTAAAGGTGTTTCCGATAACCAAATAGACGACATCGGTAGGGATACCTACTGGTGTGACTACTTCAGCTTAGCTGAGGCCATGTGTGGCTCGGACGCACTGGCCCAAGTAGTCGACGAGATTGCAGAGGACGAGCGGATTCGAATGTCCCTCGACACGTCTCTGCTCTATGGACTGATGCCGATCGATGAGCGACTGCCCAGCATTTACCGCTGGGAACAGAAGCACCCTGCTATTCAAAATCGAGAGCGCACTTACGCGTACCAGATGGTCATTTCGCCAGTTCGACCATCCGAAGACAAGCTGTTGGAGGAAAAAGAACTGGTGAAGGAGGATACCCGAATTGCGAAGGAGTCTTCTCGCGAGGATGCCGACGCCAAAGCCGTACCTGACGCCATCCGACCTGACTCTGTCGAGGAAACCCTAGAGGACCTCGAGAAGAAACAGGCCGAGATGGAGAAAGAGAGGAAAGCACTCAAGAAAAAGGCCAACTTGAGGAAAAATATTGAAAAACTCAAGAAGGAAAAAGATCAGAAAGAGGGTTTTGAAGAGATTAAACCTCGACGAAACCGGAAACGACTCTCCAAGAAAGAGGTAAAAGACGACTCCAACAGTGAGGACTCTGGTGCGTCAACCAGATCTTCCCGAGCTCGGAACAAATCAGGTTCGAAAACGACCAAATCGACCTCACCCGAACTGGAGGCAGCCAGTGCATCTTCGAAGTCTACGACTCTGAAGAAAGTACAGGCTCCACCACCGGTCCCCGCCTTCGAAGTCACGGAGTAGGGTGAGATTTCCGATATGGAAGTGGATGGAGACGGTAACGGCGACAAGGACAAGTCCTTGGATGAGATGAACCGACAACTGTTGGAGCATATCGATGACAACGACGAGCCCCTCGAGGACGCTACGACGAGAGAACAGAAGGAGATCTGGTCTAACACCAGGTCTTGCTTTAAGACGTTCACCCCAAGGTTCTTCGGCAATTGGGAACAATATGCCGACTCGTACTCGATCCTGCCTGCTAGGAATCGTCATGACGAAAGTGATGACAAGGACTGGATGAGATCGAGTACAGACGACCCAGTACCTTCGAAGTTCTACCGCGTATGGGTAGCCAGCCTAAGTGACACCTTGAAAACCACGAGGACGTAGTACTGCTATGAACATAGGACGAAGCTCGAATACGCTGCTTCGAACTATAGTAGCCGACGGAGAACGTGCCCATTCGAGGTATGTGTAAACTTGCACGAGACTGAGAAGAAGTGGTCCACTAAGGATCGCTTCTATCGACATCTCGTGGAGGCCCACATGCATCATGCGCCGATCTACAGATGTACAAAAGAGAAAAATGAAAGTAAGAAGTGCAATGGCTATGTCACATTGTCAAGAAGCACGGACTGAAAGCCAAGGAAGCCATGTCTGGGGTTCAGAAGCTGCATACCAAGCTCATGTAAGCTTGGTAGGACTTGAAGCAGAAAGAGCGTAATGAACTCCTCATGACCACGTAGTACTTCTGCCATGTCACCGAGGGCAAACAGGATGCCTATTTTACAAGGAATGTGTCCCACAGGTTTGACATGACCCCTGAAACCCACTGGGAAGTAAAGGTCATGAGGAAAGACCGGGATACCCTGGACAAGCATGGCAAGGTGAAGCCCCATCTCGGGGTAGACCCTCGCCACAAGGACAAGAAGCTTTCCAGATCTGAATCGCAGTCACCTGCGCCACCAGAGAGGAAGCATTTCCCCATCCTCAAAGAGATCATGTCCCAGACTGGTCCTTGAGGTATGGAACAAGTTTCGCCACTGATGCGACAATCGAATGCTGGGGACTTCTTGACTTGGCTTCGATCAGGAACCGAATATAGCTATGATGATTGGATCCGAGGTCGGGTGGATCAACCCCAGATACCCCGACATCAATCACCGTAGGATCGAACGTGCATACTATCGCACAAGTCGTGAAAGGGCTTAGGAAGAAAAATTACTTCCCTGCCCTGCAGACCGTGATGACCCCTGGTGTGGAGTCTCAAGTACTGACTGCAGGAGGGAAGGTTCGAGGTTCGATGGGCCCTCCTTCGAACCCAGCACCGAGTGCTAAGTCCAAGCGTCCTGGTCCTGGAAGGGAGGTGGCTATGAGGGATCCGAACCAACCACTACCTGTCCCAGGTGTGGCTGGTACTGTGCCAGATGCCACAACGGCGAGTCCAGCTCCGAGTTCTGCAGCCAGTAGCTCAGTGCAGTCCAGCGAGGCCAGTGGTGGAGAAGGCGCTCCTGCACCTCCACCACCATCCAATGCTGGAATGTACCGGCGCCCTATCCTGCACCGACTACGGAGTTCTACCGACCTGGACCTCAGGAATTCCGACGAATATATAAAGGAGCGATGCACCCAGTCCATCGCAATACAGAAGGAGGTGTTCGAAGCCTGGCAAGAACGCCACCTTAACCAGAGCGTGACGTATCTCCGCAGCATGACTGAAGGCGTTTTCGAATGCCTTCATGAAATTCAGCGGAGAGAAACTGAACAGATCACAACTGAAGCTATTGCCAAAGTTGATGAGGACCAAAGAACAGCAGAGAAAAATTTGAAAGACACTGCCAACACAAAAGGCATGTGCGACCTGAAGCTTCGAAAGCTAAGAGAGGAGATGGACTCCATAGACGCTAAGTTCATGGGGGCGTTTGGGTGCCTGTTCTCCGAGTGGGATGGTACCCCCGAAGCTGCCTTCGAATTACTAATGAAGCAGCAATCGAGGAGCAGACCTTCTCCATCTAGGGGTCCAAGCACAGCAGCCGGATCCGCCGCCTCTACCACACCTGATGTACCTGAGAGCTCGAAGTCCGACCAAGCTTGCGCTAAGGAGACTTCAGGGAAATAAATCGATTTTCAACCGACCCAACCTAGAGAACCAACTCTTTTTCTCTATGTTGGGAGTTCTCCATACACCAAGCTGAGCAGCGGAGGCCTTGATGACCGGACGGATGCAGACTCGAATCGCCTTTGATGATCTACATCTTCCCATCTTCATCGGGGCACAGCATAACAGCGATGCGGCTTGCCACCGCCAAGTTCGACCTACTAGCAGAGTGGATCTGCAGACAAGTAGTGAAATGAAAAAGAAGACATTAGAAGTTTAACTTTTATTGTACGGATAGACCCACTACACTGGTGGGCTCTCTTTAATTGCAATATCGCTATATATATATATCTACTGTCTAATAAGTGGGTTCATACTTCCCCACATTTTATATCTATTTTTCTATGTTTAGTTAACTCATAAAAGTGACTACTACTGTATAACTATGTGTATATGAGTTGATCTCATAATGTAAAATATATATATATTTTACAGTATTATGTACCTTATGATCTGTAAAACCATCTCGAAGAGTTGGCATCTAATAACGGTACTATTATATTATTTTTCTAAGTCACTAAAACTACACCGTCTGTGTTCCATAGCTAGACATAGTCATATCATAATGTAAATAGATATTTATATCTTTATATAAAACTAATCAGTCCGACGAACTGACCAAAAAAATGATAAAATGTTAACTCATACGTGAGTACAAAATTTCTTTTTTTCTGGTGATTGTGCTAATAATTATGTTCTTGTTAAATACAAAACTCATCATGTATAATCAGGTATTTGTAACATGTATATTATAACAGATGTTCTTCGAACTACTGTTGTATAATTTAACTTTACCCAACCTCGAAGATGGAAATTCTATTTCACTTCGAAGTAGTATATAATATTTACTACCATAGGTTTGTTAATTTAATAATGTTACATAACTTGTATATACTTCGCTCCACACTACCATTGTATAAATACTCATTTCGAGCCCTATTATAGTTTCTTTAGACTATTTAGACATTTTCTATCCTAGTCATATCCGATGGGGGTAGTGTAGGGGCTCGTGGAGCGTTGTATATAGTGTTTGCTCCCTATTCGAGAGGGCAGGTCGATCGGTGCGGTTACCACCGGTAGGACCAGAGGTCGCTTCGATCTCTGGCCACTACGGGGTGGTGGCAGCACTAGTCTTCGCTTCTCCAGTCCCTACCTGGGACCGCGTAGGGAGCTCAGTTGGTTTCTGGCTGCGGCCAGGACAACACCTGAATAGAATCAAGCTATTAAGCTAATAGATCATGGATATTGGAGCCCTAGGGGAGTATATGCTGGATATATCCAGCATATACTCCCCGTGGGCTCCAATATCCATGACCTAATAGGTTTATACCACGATTTCCTCCATTTTGTATTAATTTCTTACCTGAGATCCAAAGAATATAGCCAGGAGAAGACATTTTGTAAGTGCAAGCGACACGGCCCGTGTCCGCTCTGTGCGAAGCCATTGTTTTTGTTCCTTGCTGAGAGATGAACCGCCGTGTTCACACTCACTTTTCGTATGGAATCCAACCATGACAAGTCTTCAAATTAAAACATACACATCCTTAGATAGTCTAGATGATCCCTCCATACGTATTATGTCCAATATATTCAAAATAAAGGAGAATTCATTGATTTTTCCATCGTTAGCGAGTCGCGGTCCGGCCATTCCCACCCGCCTCCTTGTCCGGCGAAAGTGTGTCAGTGGCCCGGATGTAGATGTAGGTCAACTGCTCGTCGTACGAGGAAGACGCCGAAAATTTCAGACCAGTTTGGAAAATCAATGGATTCTTATTTATATCGGAGAAAATGGAGAAAATTAGCACGCATTCCTCGTCTATGGATCGAAAACTTCTTGGGATTTCAATATTATAACATGCCGTGGTTGGATTCCATACGAAAAGTGAGTGTGAAAATGCGGTACCTCTCCGGTCAAGGTCTTATTTATTTTCGCGTTGGATTTCATCACCGGTCAGTGTGGCGCTATGGCTAAGGCCTTCGCCTACCACCACTGCGGCCGGGGTTCAATCCTCATACGAGTTAGGACGATTTTTCACATTGAAACAATGGCGAGACTAAATTTCTATGTCCGCCAGCGTCTCCCAAAATATTCTAAGTCCAACTTGACCCCGAAAAAGTATATACCAAAAATTCTAAAAATGCACATGTGTGGTATATGCAGAATAATGCACGGCTAAACTGCATATAAACCCACCGGAAGTGCCAGAATAGTGGTATAAACCTATAGCTCCACTCGGAACATAACTCCAAATAAACATGTGCCGGTTGCACTAACCCGAGCTAACTTGTCTGGTTTTGCTTGATATTGACATCTCTCGAACTAGATCAAAGTTAGATAAGAACTCGAACCATTACAGTTGTCTCTAGAAAACTTATCAGAAAATTGGAGTATCAAAGGGAAAGTCTATACATTCTATCCCTCAGTTTTATTTTAAAGGGGCTGTCTAACACACCCCTCACTTTTGCAGTTTCGACCCTTTTGGCATCATCGTCATCGGTAAATTTTACCAGGAAATTTAGTTCGTGGAAGGGGGGGGAGTTAAAATATGAAAATATATTTTTTGCTCCTCCATATAGTCTTCCCTCATATATAGAATAGTGATGTGCAACTACAGCACCTTTATCCCTTTTTAGCAAAAGAATTACTAGATTTGATCAGTTGTGACTAAGTTGGATGCCCCCTAAGGGAACATGGACTACATCAATGACATATATGTTCCAACAGGCTCATACCTTGGAAAATAGATAACTGATACCTATGCAGCAACAGACCCATACGTGGTGATGCATTAAGTATCAAAGGGAAAGGCATACTTGTATAACTCGCATGCCTCTCAAGCCATCCGTCCCGTACTCATCATGATTGTTCAATACTGGCTATATATAGATAGAGATGGTACTTGCCTATATGGAAACAGACAATACCTGAGATACAGACAGTACCTGGTGATATAGATACAGACTGTGCCTGCTGATATGAATACAGACAGTACTTTCTGACATCAAACTAGAATTATAACTTCTGATGTACCTAGACATATGCTTCGTACATGAAACAATATAAAACCTTTGGCAGTTCTTGGAATATAAAACTAAACTAAGATTCTGGCAGCATCCAGACATTTATCTGAATATATAGGAAGCAAAATGCTTGTATAAACATGCCATAGGTCATCCCATCTATGCCCGCTCATTACGCACTTGAGCACCCAGTTTATTTTTTGGCAACACACTCAACAAGAGCTTCCAGAAGTAAACATCTTTACACATTACATATGTGTGATTTCGGAAATAATGCCTCTGGTCGATATTAAGCTGACTCACATCTAACTGAGTGTCTCTGATGGTGATAAGGTGACTTGTGTTGTTCTGAACATCTAAATGGTATGCTTCATTAAATTCATGGATGCACATACCACTTTCTTTGTAATTTTCTGAGAAGAACACCAAGGTTATTTTGCTTTTTGCGATAGCTTCACTCACATTGGCAGTAATAGCTTTGCCTGGGTCACAATGCTCACGGTGGTAGAGAACCCTAAAGTCACGTTTTTCCAGTTGTGGGATAAAATACCTTTTTACAAACTCATCATCTGGAGCATCGGCAGAAGAACTCATGAAGATGTCAAACTGTTTACGTTCACCCTCACATTCATCGTTCACTATCTTTGGCAGTTGGCAGTGTTTAACCATTTCAGTGATGGTTTTGTACACAATGTATATCAGACCTATGCTGCCAATGGTACCAACAATGTACACTGCAGTCTTATCTTCATTTGGACAAACCTGGTACCTATCAATACTCTGCACCTTCACTCCCACCATGTGTGTTGGTGAATGACAGAAAACAGTGTCCTTGTCTTTGATAATGTACAGGTTTAACAACATCCAGGCCTTCATGGACATCACCCCACAATCACACACCCATGGGTTACTGCCGAGTCTGAAATCCACAGCGGTCTCATTGGTCAGCCTTGACACAACCTGAGGTAGTCTACAGAGATATTTGTTATCAAGATGGAGAGTTTTGAGTTCATGGAATGGAGCAGAGGAATTAATTTTGAGAGTAAATATAGAATTGTTACTTAACAAGATTTCAGTGGTTGTCTGAAAATTGGTCTGAAGGTAATTTCAGCCAGATTTTGATGACACATATCAAAGCGATATGTGTATTTTTCATTTGGCACAGGCTTCCCTAGCCCACTTAAAAGGGTCTATATCTCCTCTTTCCTATCCCCTCAGGATGTGCGTGGTGCACATATGCGCGGGCACTGACACATTCCTCTGTTAAATTATCAACCTGTGAAGCACAGGATAGCCACTTAGTGCCGCTAAAGTGCTGTAAAACACAAATCAATCAATCAATTTTCATTTGGCAGGTCTGGCACCATTTCTGGCAAGTCTTTTTGACTGTAATTCCTACAAGTGATGTTTATGGTCTGAGAGTGTGGGACCTGGCTACAAGTACAACCACTGGGACAGTTTACATGAAGGTCACTCACCAACAAACCGAGAGGAATGAGGAGAGGGTTTTGTCCCCTGAGGGACAGAGGTTCATGACACTACAGGTTGTTGTACTGCCTGGGTCTCAATGTTTGGATGTATCTATAAACCTCATAATCAACACAGTCACAAACTAACGGGTTACCAGCCAGGTCAAAATATACATTCTTGAACAAAGTGTTAAGATTCTCAGTCGTGTTGACCACAATCCCCCAACCATGAAAAAATCAGTGAAATATCTGATCTCATTCTGCTGCATCAGGATTTTAGTCCCATATTGGAATCTAGGTATGACGATTCTAGAAGAATTTGTGAATTCTGATAAAATGTTACCAAAAGCTTGAAGAGTTATGCTCATCTGTTCAGCCACTAACAAAGGCCATGAGTCGAGGGTGGAAAGTGTTGTAAGAAAGGTCAATGGCAGGTCCAGCACTGAGGCACTTAGTGAGATCAGTATCTCTGGTTACTATTGTGGTAATAATGTTGTGACTCAAGTCTATGAGGGACACCTGATTGGATACTAGACATAATGGCTGAAGATAGACAGTACTGATGTTGTTCTGGCTGAAGCCAATCTCTCTGAATTGTGAACCTAAATAGATTTCACAATATTCAGGAAGAGTTGAGATATCATTGTACCCAAAATCTAATTCAGCAATAGTTTCTACACTAAAAGCCTCACATGATACATTCTCCACTGCATTGTGACTCACATCCAAATCTATTAAACCATTACAGGAGTCCCAACAGTCAAATGACTTCAGGTCATTGTAACTTAACATTAACTGGTCCAAATGACTGCCTGCAAGTGGTTCACAAGGGAAGGTATTTATTGCATTTTGTGATAAGTCTAGAGTTATGAGATGTTTACTTGGTATGGGGGGCACTTGTTCGAACAGATTTTGGCCTGCCAAAAGTGCCACTAAGTTACTTACCTGGTAGTTCTCTTACCTCAGTGGGTAGTGTGTCTAGACTGTTACCTTGTAGAAATAGAAACTGTAACTAAGACAGATTGCAGTGATTGAATATTGTTATATCATAAATCTAGATCCTGCAACTTAGTTTGCCAATATCAGTAGGAATAATCTATATCCTGTTATATGGTAGTTGTTGAGTGTCTAACTGAGACAGTTTGCTGATGGGAGCCAGCAGTGATTGAATATTGTTACCTGATAAATCTAGAGCCCCTAACTGAGACAGTTTGCAAAAAAGTTTTTTTTTTGATTTTCTGTTGTTATAGTGGAAATGTTTTGTCATTAGTATACTGTGGAGTACAACAATCACATTCTCACCAAGGATATGTACTTCCTCAGTTCAAAAGCAAATAAAATATCTATCTATCTATCTCCACAGAAATATTCTGTTTCCTGTTATATGGTAAAGTTAGAACCTGTAACTGAAACAGGTTCCTGATGTCGGTAGGGACTGTCTGTATTCTATTACCTGATAGATCTAACCCCTGTAACTGAGCCAGTTTGCCTATATCGGGAGGCACTGTCTGAATCATGTTATAGCCTAGAACTAACACCTGTAATTGAGTCAGTGTCCATATTCACTCAGGTAGGGAATTTAATCTATTCCCACTCACATTGAGATGCACTAAGTTTCTCAAGTTCCGAATTTCATCAGGAAGTGCAGCCAGTCTGTTTTCCGATAAATCTAAATATCCTAGTTGTTATAGTCCTGTGATGCTATCTAGTTTTATATGTTCTGCTGTGTTGTATCTTATGATTAAGGCTTGTAGGTGTGGCATTGTTGTATCATGTCTTATTTCAGTTATCTGGTTCCGTACAAGATGTAAGCGTGATGCAGCTAAGTGATGCAGTGTGAGAAGGTCTAGTGGCAGCTTGGACAGACGGCAATTATACAACATCAGAGACTCTGTGTCTGTGTATGAATTAAAAAGTTTTGACAGGACAGGACATGGATTGGACTTGCAGTCACGTACAACCAACATTAATAGTGGATCACTTGCCCTTGGATCCAGCCTCATGTAACATGTACAACCCGAGGGGCAGTGTTTTACTGGTCCCCCCTCCCACTGTCTGTTAGACCACTATAAGATGTGTTACCTGTATATCGATATAACCCTGCACTGTTCCTCTCTAAACGTGTTCAGATTTTGATAAAGGTGGTGCCCCCATGACGTCTGAGTGGTGCAGTGAAGGGGGTGCCTCCTTCATGTTTGAGTGGTGCAGTGAAAGTGGTGCCCTCGTCATGTCCGGGTGGTGCAGTGAAGGCCCTCTTCTCGTGACGTCTGAGTGGTGCAGTTGAGGTGGTCCTTCTATCCCTGTCCTACCATCTTGGTGGATACAGTCTGTTGGAGATGGTGGTGTCATGTTGGCGCAGTGGATGCATTTTCCTGCTGGAGGCGGGAATGTGCACCACACACATCCTGAGGGGATAGGAAAGAGTAGAAATAGACCCTTTTAAGTGGGCTAGGGAGGCCCGAGAGTCACAGTGGCCAGAGGCAAAAAAGTCCAGGACAGAAACATAGGCAGTCTTGATGTCCTGACATCTGGGTGGCTGAGCTAGACTAGAAGACCCCCCCCCCCCCACACACACACACACACCTTAGTGCATAGGTATATGTTGTATCAGTGACATCATGATGCATTTCATATACATGTATACAATCGTTTTATCAGTTTGATACACTAGATGGCGTCCTAGTTGAGCCCTAGGCTTACAGGGGCTACTCACCACCCAGCCCCTGCATCCCCATAGGCCTATTGAGGGGGCAGAAACACCTCTCACAATTATACTGTTTTGAACTTGAAAAACGGTTCCAAGAGCTTAGAAATCAGAGATATCCAGAGAGAAATAGTGTATCTAGATATCCCATAAATTTTTGATTGGAAAAATGAACCAAACACCTTCTATAGCGTTTCAAATCTTGAGGTACACTCTGCAATGAGTAAGAGAGAACCTCACCATGCCCCTGGAGCAGGATCAATTTGGCTTGGTCAACACTAATGCCATCTACTGTATATCCTTGATAGAACTTTTGTATATGAGTAGTTAAATATTTCATGGCATATGTGTTATTCAATTGTAATGGCTCCATCTTAGACAGGCTGTCTATTTGTTCGGAAAGGATCACTAATACAAGTGATCGTTAGGATAGCTGAGATCTTAGGGTGTTCGTACAGAATCCGGGGGGATTCTGTCTCACTAGTTTCCGACCCAGCTATTATATAGCCACAGGGGTTGGGTGGCGACCCCTCGTGTTCAAGCCAAGGAGTCTGGAGGACAGTGCTGCCACACCCCCCAGGCGTAACAGGCCTCATCCCGGAGGAACGCTCCGCTCAGAAACTAGTCAACCCGTAAGCCATAGATGCTTATACTGAACCGTGGCCCTACAATACCCCCACTAAGACTATAACAAAATCTAAATATAAGAATAAATAGGGATATATGACAAATTCTGGTACAGTTTTAAACATATGTACACTATTGTATATGAGTCATATGTGAAAATGCATCAATCAGGATGTCGTATCATAAGTAGAGTCTGCTAAATTATACACATTCACCTATAGTAATAATTTATGATACCGTATACCACAGTAGTTGAAGACAGTTAATGTCATTCCGTATATCCCATATTAACCTAGAATAACCTTAGTCATTAACCAGAATAGGAATGTCATGTAAGTATTGACCTCAGGATTATTCCTAATAGAATACCAATAAAAGTATTTAGTTTCAACCTTAGTTGAAATGAAATGTTACCTTATAAACACTTTTTTCCTTGTAGAAAACAATAGAGACTCCCATAATTAGACTATGTTTATATTTTGATATGAGTGTATTTACGTGAGTCTGATATATATATTAACAATATTTAGGTATCTACAATTATAGCACCAGAAAATAAGTTATAATTATGAACACGGAATGGCTTAGTAAATCTTGACTTAACAATATGCCAGACATATATCTCTAAAGTATTAGTAACCTACCAGGGTAGTAGGATACTTCACAAATGTATCTAACTGCTATATGGAATGATAATATATATGTTTATATCACCCGGGAAGTTTCCTGTTGTCTGTCATGTAGTGCCACGATCCTGAAGACGTAAAATCCTCCATTAAGTTCAGTTCGTAATGGGCTGGTTGGACAATGTAGAGATAATGGCTCAGGGTCTCTTGGGACCTTTCAGTCCTTTCAGTCCAATTTAAATAGAAAAGTGCATCTCTTCGGCATCCGGAATGTTCGTTGCACTTGTAGTAATTGCACATTAGTCAACAGTCCAGGTAACGTATCTATCCATCATCTCGGGTTTGTTCAGCTCATCAGGGATTGGGATCTCACCAGCTACAGCTACCACAGTGTCCTTATACCACCACCTTCTCCTCGTAGTCCACGCAACATCATTTCAGCAATCATTATACCTAACCAGAATAGTAGTCATTTTGGATGTAACACTTAATATATTCATATGCGCATCTTATCTAGTTTCAGTATTCTTAGGCTTCTCGGGTTCAAGTCCATAAGCAGTAATCTGATCATCCAATAATTGCTTAGCTTCACGGCGAGTACCATCCCAATCAGATAATTGTTTGCCGAAGGCTTCGAAGAACTTTTGATTAAGGAAATCAACCTCGCTCCTAGCCTTGGCTACTTCCAAAGTCCAAAATTCGGCTGATTTCTTCTGACGTGCCTCCTGAGCTTCTAATCGTTTAATTTTTTCCTTATGTTCCATATCTCTTTCTGACTCAATCCGAGTAATCTCCAGTGCCTGAACTTGCTGTGTCAGATACACTACCGAACCCACAACTTCTTGGAGGTATTCCACAGAGAGTGTATGATGATGTTTTTGCCATTCAGTCATACAACTCTGCTGAATCTGAAAGCTTTCCAGAGGAATGTTGCTGATGACGTATCTGGCCGGATCCTGTACGTCTGGGACACGGGTGGGTAGAGGCTCACGTTCGGAATGGTCTGAAGTTTCATAATGCTTCTGTAGAGGACGGTGAAAATATCTAGGATCACCGGGACTCGCACCCGGATCTCTGGCATGAGATTCCAGCATGCTAACCATTACACCTCGATCCCTTGCCTGATATTTCCACCTTCCAACTACACCTGGATTGGTATGATACACAATAGGGGAGCAATGATTACCAGGTCTCTGGCCCCTGAGGGTCAATCTACCAGGTACAGGGATTTCTGGTCCCCTACACTTCCTTACGCCTGGAGTTTTCAGATGAATTTCCGGAAACTACAGATGAGGTCAGGGCGTCACCATGTGGAGTTGATATGGTGACTCCTCTATCTCTGCCAACAGCCGGAGGGGGCCTTCTTGGCCTACCTCCGATTGCTCCACTTTCAGATAATCCTGATCTAGGCGTGCCACACCCAATCCCAATTGCCTTGCCCCTACCACGCTGGTTCATGGTCTGACTCTCGGGTCCAGACGGTCCCATTTCGGGAAAGTCCCTATCCTTGTTCTTATTTACGTCAAATATCGGGGGAGGGGCGCCTCTCAAACCAGACAGAGGGGAACCTTTCTCCAGACTTCTATCCCGAATACTTCGATCCGGCGTTGGCCGTTGGATCCCACAGAATGAGATCTTTCCCGGCTGTGCCTTCATGCACTTCGCAGCAGTAGCCTTACTGGAATCCCGGTAAGCACTGTCACCCCGGTGTTCCCTCATCTCACCAAACTGATCATTCGTGATTCTTAACCTTCCCGGAGTGTAGTTGCCGGCTCCAACTTGAAGTTGGCATGCGTCTCAACCTCACAGAGTTTGTTTACCTTGGAATTCAAACTCTTGAAGTTTGTCTTCTTCCAGGCATCCCACTTATTAATCAGAAGTTTATGCAGATCCAAGGCTGATTTTAAAGCCGCCTTCACACCGACCTAATGTTCTTCCTTAAGATGCCGGACCAGATCACTCTTTCGGAATGTGGAGAGTCATGAAGTTGTGTATTTTGTCAGTGTGTAGGTAGTACATAGAAAGTTGTGTATTTTGTCAGTGTGTAGGTAGTACATGGAAAGTTGTGTATTTTGTTAAAGTGTAGGTAGTACATGGAAAGTTTTGTATTTTGTCAGTGTGTAGGTAGTACATGGAAATTTGTGTATTTTGTCAGTGTGTAAGTAGTACATGGAAAGTAGTGTATTTTGTCAGTGTGTAGGTAGTACATGGAAAGTTTTGTATTTTGTCAGTGTGTAGGTAGTACATGGAAAGTTATGTATTTTGTCAGTGTGTAGGTAGTACATGGAAAGTAGTGTATTTTGTCAGTGGGTAGGTAGTACATGGAAAGTTTTTTGAGTGAGTGGTTAATAGATGTTTTATACCATTTCGACAGCTAAGGTCATGTTCTTGGTGAGAACTACATTACACAATTTTACCGAGGAATGTATTGGTGCCCGTGCATATGTGCACCACACATCTGAGGGGACAGGAAAGAGGAGAGATAGACCCTCATAAGTGGGCCAGGGAAGCCCACCTTAGGGTTAAGTTTGATCAGACTTCTAAGGTAGGGATTTATAGGTTATGTCCCGTTGTATAGCTCCTACTTCCTACAACTGATAACATTGCCCCTTGGGCATTTCAGAAATGTTATCTGTTATCAAACTGTTATCACCTATACCATCGTATCATTTATCCCCACCCACACTCCCTCCCACCTTTCCCTGAGCAACATTATTTTGTATTATTCTCATCCCTGAACTTCTTTGCAATTCCTCCCTTCCCTTTTTCTTCTCTCTTTTTGTATCTGTCTGTGTCTGTCTCTCTGTATCGCTCTCTACTCTCTCATGCTCTCTCTCTCTCCCTCTCTCCAGGTAATACTAGACTTCAGCTAATATGGTCTTCATCTCAATGCCTGCCTGCTCCCTCCAGTCAGTAATGGTCATTATCTGAGCCATTCCTGCGCGGGATTGAGCTTATCTCCTCCTGGCCCAGTCTCTTCCAGTAGCAGCAGCAGCAGCAGCAGGGACCCTGCTGGAGAAGTGGGCTGGTACTGGATGGGGGGGGGGGAGCCAGTCCGGTCACGGTGGGGCCCGGCTTACAAACTACTTAGCACCGGCCCACAGGGAGATGTAGGCCCTGCCACCACCACGGCCACGCCCCGCCAGGCGTCCGGGATTATAAAATTTTGATCGGGCTGAGAATGCATGGAGAGCGGCATGGGGGGCTGGGGATTTAGGGGTGATAAAAGGCGGAAGTCTCTGGAGAAACGGCTCAGGCGGCAGGAGGAAGAGGAGGAGGTGGTGGGAGTTGAGGTAAGGGTTGTGGATGCTGGGGAGAGAAGGAGGAGGATGGGCAGAGGAGGGGAGGAATGGATACAGAATGGATGGAGATGGGGCTTGGTGGGTGAAGGAGGGGGATAATTTGGCTGGGAGGGTCCTGGGGAGAGACGGTAGAGATTGCCGGGTGGACGGCAGGATTAGCACCTAGTAGCAGGAAAGAGCACAGATGAACGGACTGGACAACCCTCCAAACAAGGGCCTCTCAGGGGCAGTGTGAGTGACAGGACAACTCATTGTGTTGTGATGGCACAGTGGGGACAGGAAGAAAGTTGTAGGATGGGGAAACAGAAGAAGTAGAGACAGAGAGAGAGAGACAGCTAAGGTCATATTCATGGCGAGAACGACATTAGAAAATTTCACAGAGGAATGTGTCAGTGCCCGCAGATATGTGTATCACACACATTCGAGAGGATAAAAAAAGAGGAGAAATAGACCCTTTTAAGTGGGCTGTGGAAGCCCATAGGGGATAGAAAAGAGGATATAATTATAGACCCCTTCAAGTGGGGTAGGGAAGCCAAGACTACATTGGCGCATCATGGCGACCCTCCAGTAGTGATGGCATGATGCATGAATGTATCCCAGTTAATAGCCACGGTTGCATGTATGCATTGTTATGACGACCAATGACATGATGCATTCGTGCATTGGCGGCCCTTAAGGTGTAGGTTTGTGTTGCTTAAACCTAAGCAGACAAGGGACACGAGCCACACTGAGTGAGGGTAAGAAGAAGTTTTAGAGGGCAACTGCTCATCATGTGGGGACATGGAGGCACAGTAGCGCCGTCTAGTGTTTTGTGCTTTAAGTATTTGTAGGTCGCTGAGTACCCCACCTACAGTTGGGTTGGGGAACCTGTAGGGTATGAAAGCATCAGTATAAAACACATGAGTCATTTACTAGTGAAAGTCAAATTTTATTCCATTTAAACATTCCTCGTAAACAAATGAACAGTTCAGCAAAGTACACCTTGAGACATGCTATCAAGGCATAAAAAGCTATTCAATCTTATTAAAACATACTTCAATTTATAATACTTGTGAACAAAATAATTCGTTAAGCACAGATCCAGTATTCCTAAGAGCAGATAGCTAGAAAACCGTGCAGTCTCATCAATAGCCACATCAAAGATAAATCTAAATCACTATACTGTACATGAACCTCTACAGTAGTATTTTTCTCCATTAATCACTTCGTGGAAATATATTAAACATTGACTCAAAGTAATGACATAAAGTGAATACCAATTGTTTAAAGTCATTTCAACAGCGAAGGTCATATTCATGGCGAATTAACTGAGTGAGTGAGTGAGTAATAGATGTTTAACGCCATTTCGACAGCTAAGGTCATATTCATGGCGAGAACTACATTACACAATTTCACAGGGGAATGTGTCAGTGCCTGCGCATATGTGCACCACACGCATCCAGAGAGGATAGGAAAGAGGAGAAATAGACCCATTTAAGTGGGCTAGGGAAGCCCTGCGAATAAACTACATTATATATCGATTGATGAATCTATGTGTCCGTGCCATCATCTAGATGCACAATACACAGAGAAAAGATAAGGCAAAGACCCTTTTCAAAAGGTTAGGAAATTAAGCCCTCATATCAAATATAGATGCCAAATAAGTGTCAAACATTCTTATACTGTACATAATAATCTAGTAACAAATACATGCATATCAACATTTCAAAGAAAAAAAACTTAGCAGTAGTAAATGAAAACTTTCATCACAGCACATTTCTCTGGTACTATCAGAATCTCAACACTCCTCAACTATGAAAATTTGGAGCAATAACCTATATACAGATACCCTCTCAGTCAATGAAATAATCGCAACAAAGTTATTGTATACTATATACCTCCAGTGTATTTACTACATTGATGTTTCAACAAAGGCTTATACCATTTGGTAAGTGTAGAACTGATATTTATATCATACCCTATAACAGGCCCAAATATTCCAAAATACAGATTATATCACAGCTCTATCCATAGTTTTTTATATACCAACAGATCCTACACAAATCAACAAAATATGCAGGATGAATATGTACAGTCAAATGACAACAACTTGTCTGCATTTATTGCACAATGAATTTTACCAACACTAAGGTACAGGTTTGTTCAGGCCACAAACTATCACATCTTTTTATCCCAGGTTCCTAAGGTTCTTTTATTAAAGACCTCAGATTATATGACTTATTACAAGTTATGCAATAATATATTTTATGATATTGATTAGGAGATTATTTATATCGAGAGAGCTGTGGAAATGAACACTTGTATCCTACTTGATGTGGAGGCACAATAAAAAGAATCATTCTGAAAATACTGGTACCACTTCACAATAACGTCTTTAAGCATCGTCAATATACAATTGACTAAATGATACCGTAAAACCCCGCATATAATAAGGTGCATCTCCTGAATAGGCACACCCTGAATCCAAGCTGGACCTATGAGGCACACCTGGAGCCAATTTCTGGTCATTTGAGTACTCTTCTTCAGTTAAAAGTTCTTCCCTATAAGGTGCACACTTACTTCAAAAAGATCCAATAAGACACATCTAGGGTTTATTCTTGTGTATAAACCTTATACGCGAGGTTTTATGGCAGATCATAATTCAGCTTATCTGTTCAATCACACTCACATGATCCTCTCTCATATCACATTAGTTTTCCACTGAGGAAACCCTCATTGTTGCCTACATCTTTGTCAAAATTACAGATATAATAAACTTTTTTTTTTCTTTTTTTCTTTCTTATTCCACAAATAGCTTAAGCCTACAATCCTGTGCACATCACCTGAAAAATAGAGTGCGACAAGATATCAAAGAATAACAAAATATCAAAAAGTATCATTACGATGGTATCTATCGTATTCAACAATGGCACAACCAAATCAAACAAATCATAGTGAAAGACAACATTATACAAATCATCATGAAAGACATGCAGAGAGATTCCAATCACAAAAGAAACAATAACAACAAATATACATTTCCATAATGATGCTTCATTGGGTCAGAGCAAAATAACAGCTTCTCTAGAGGGGGTGAACTGGGCAGCTTGCTTTTTGTTTCATCTTATGACATTTTATCACTTTTCATCATCACTATATTATTGTCAAAAATGTAAAACTTGTTCTCATTCCAGTTCTGGATGCACCCTTTAACAAAGTCAAAACCATACTACTAATCATTCTTCTGATAAAATCTCACCAAGCTCACGGGTGAAGAGTGGCCATAAATTCAATCAAGTTTTATTTACCTAGTTAGAAGCAATTCACATATCAGTTTGTTTCAATTTTTATAACGGAAATTATGCATCAACTGCCCCACAAGAAACTAATGTTAAAATAGTGGTTATCATTTGGTAAAAAATTGAAATAAGAATTTACTTCACGTTTTTATTACAGCTACACATGAATTATCACCGGTCAAATATCATCACCAAATAATATACGTCACAGAAAGATTTTGGCATTAGTTCCAGCTATTCCAAACCTTATTTTTCGATCTAGTTATTCAACTGTGGTTTCAGTCTTGATAGCAATAATCAATATTGACCACCCAAAGTCACATCCTTCACATGCTTGCAAACCGGCTGCTATAGTTTGGATTCAATGGGTGCAATAAGCTCCTAAATAAAGTGTGTATGTATCACAGAATTAATCACAAAGTGTATTGGGCTATAAATCATGTCCAATCAATATTTTAATTTATCACAGTAGTTATGAATTATCACGGGGTCGCAGTATGTATACTACAGCTAACAATTTATTTACATTTTAAATGCTGAAGTCCATCTAGTTTGTTGGCAACAATTTTGCACTGTAAGCAATTCCCTACATTCCCTTCATTAAGCCTTTCAAAAACCTTCAAAGTCACACATATTTTCACATTTATGCAGGGTATTTATTCTCAGGAGCTAATTTACCAGGGCTGCATTCATGCATCATGGCTAGGCTAAATGTAGGTGAACATGATACATTGATACATGCTGCACAGAAAAACACCAGTGCATAATACATTAACAAATAACACTCCAAACACGATGATTCAGCAATACAAAAATGGCCAGAATCTGACTGCAAATCATGAGAAATGTTGCTTAAAACCAGTATGCCCTTTTAAAGGGTCAGTTATCTTGCGTTATATTTAAGTCAGCCCAAAGCTTGGGGCCAAAAAGTTCATACATTTATACAACTTCTTATAAATCTTTCATTCAGCCTAACGCTCTCTGGACCATCTGCGATGTGGGCCTAAAGTAGTGGACTATATGTGATCCCTAGATGACCATGACATGGACGCACTTTTAGTACTGAATCAGGGGGACAAATTTACAGGCTCATCATTCCCTCGTTGTTATACAGCTTCCAATCTTTCTGTTTATACATTTCGCACATCCATAGACACACCCGAGGTTGGGAGCCTTGGTATTAAACTAGAAAAGTAAACTGCTAGCAGTCACAAAAGGGCGGACATTTTGAGCTCTTGAGTAATGCTAAATGCTCTTAAATGTTGACGCAAGAGCTATGCCTATACAGATGTATCAACCCCTCACAAAAGCTAATATCTACACAATCACATGCTTTAACTTTGTCTCATCCCACTGGAGATGAAGACCGTGGAAGATGCCCTTCTAGTTGCTGTAAGGTGCCTCTCTGTAGTCCTCACATATTTTCTCCAGGTCCTCTCCTACCATCTGCCGCCTCACCACGCTCTTAACACGCCGACAACACTGCTCTATGGACTCAGGGCTGTGCCCCCCACAGTACTTGGTCTGGGGCCTGGAGCAATGCTTTAGGAGGCTATCTGACACCTCCAGGATGGCCAGAGCCAGCAGTGAGGGCTGGAACTGGCAGACATCATAGTCCTGGAGACACTGCTCCTGGAGGTAGCGCCCCAAGGCTCTGGTATGCCTGAAAGGTAAAGTGGAAGGTGGAGGAATTAATGATGAGGTTTATCTATATTTTAGTGACTTGGGAGATGGCTATGGAGGGGGCTTAGCTTAACGGAGTGACATTGGGTTGGTGGGAATTTGAGATGGAGGTGTCACTTGGAATTTATAAGATGTTGTGCTATCGACACTAAATCTGTACTAATCAACTAACAGAGTGAGAGGATGCATAGGAGTTGGAAAGGATGGGAGAAGAGAGCGAGGCTATGTCTCACCACTTTTGTGCAAGTTTGAATGTGAAGGTTTCTGACCGACCAAAAAGGTGCAGAAAACAACTGAATTCCATATGGAACTGACAGAACAGCTATTTCTGCAGTATTTCTGCACATGTTTCAAGTAAAAAAAATTTCTTAAATATTTTGTATAAGACGGCAATTCGCTATTATCTGTCTAAAGATGAAGGTTTCTGACCGGTAATAGCCAATTGCAGTCCCATAGAGAATATTTAATTTTTTACTTGAAACATGTGCAGGAATAACTGTTCTGTCAGTTCCTTATGGAATTCACCTATTTCCTGCAGTTTTAAGTGCATTCAGAAACCAATCAGAAACCTCCCGGTCAGAAACCTTCACACTCAGACTTGCATCAAAGTGGTGAGAGAGCCACTGTGAGAGAAAGGGAAAATGAACAGGGAGTGAGTGAGTAATAGTTGTTTAACGCCATTTCAACAGCTACGGTCATATTCATGGCGAGAACTACATTACACAATTTCAGAGGAAAGTGTCAGTGCCCACGCATATGTGCACCACGCACATCCAGAGGGGATAGTAAAGAGAAAAAATAGACCCTTTTAAGTGGGCTAGGGAAGCCGGAAAATGAACAGGGCGAGAACAGAAAAGAAAGAGGTGTGAGAGACAGAGGCAGACAGAAAAACAGAGACAGAAAAACAGAGACAGCCAGTAACACAGTAGAAATAAAATGGGAGGAATAAAAAGGTAAGGGAGGAAGGAAAACTAGGTTGAGGGACAGAGAGATAGACAGATAGAGACAGACAGAGGGAGCAACAGAGAGGCCCAGGAGAGAGAAAGAGTAATGCGCATGAATATTTCTGGTGTTCTATATAATCAACCATGTCCTGTCTAAATGCAAAAGTTGTCAGATGGTATACATGTAGTTTTTCTACATTGGCGTCACTTCAATCATGGGCCTGATTGATGAAATTAAGATAGATAGATGTGGCGCAGTTAGTTAGTTAGTTAGTGTTTTACGGCACGTCAGCTACTGGTGATGGCTATTTGTGCCTAAAGGTTTTATGGAAGAAAGTTTCTACTGTTTAAATTTGACTGTAGTATCCCAGGTTCTTGACATATGCAAGTATTGTATCCGGTCTGCAGGTATCAAATAACTCTTTCAGTGTTGTACATTGATGGTATTGTGCCCTGATGGGGCACTGGCTACATTCCACAAGGAAATGTTCCACCGTCAGGTGTTTTTGACACCTCTTGCAAAGCGGTCTGGGTTCTCTCTTCATGAGGTGTGAATGCGTTAGTCTGGTGTGGCCTATTCTTAGTCTGTTCATGACAATTTCTTCTCTTCTGCTCTTGCATTTGGCTTTCTTGGTTGTGCCTATCTTGGGCTGTATTTTGTAGAGTTTATTGTCTCTTTCAGCGTCCCATGACTCTTGCCACTTTTGGTGGATGTATTTCCTGATTTTCCGTTTGAGGTCCTCTGATGGTAGAGGCATATCTATTGGAACTTGATTTGTTGCATCCTTGGCAGCAACGTCTGCTAGGTCATTGCCATGGATTCCTTCATGGCCTGGTACCCAAGCATACGCTATCTTCTTTCCAGCTAGAGCAAGACTATTGTGTCGTTCCAACACTCTTTTCAGATGTGGCGCAATCTCAGATCCCCAAAGCACCTTCCAACAAAGGAATCCACATTCTCAAATGGCATGGTTATAAATTTATTTGACAGAATCAAGAGTGACTGATATGTTGCTGAGTTACCTTTGTCTGAAAATGAATAAAAATGTCACAGGTGAAGGACTCAGTCCTAAGGAAGAGGCTTTAATGTCAAATGTCAATTGACAAGTGGTCAGTGATAGTATGGAGCTACTGATATATTTTGACTATTTACTAACAAATAGTGACTAAGTATTGATATATTTTGGCTAATTGCTGACAAATAGTGACTAGGTACTGACATGTTTTGACTAAGTGCTGACAAATAGTGACTAATTACTGACATATTATGACCAATTGCTGACAAAGAGTGAGTAGTTATTGACATATATTGACTAATTTCTGATAAATAGTGGACAATTACTGACATATATTGACTAATTGCTGACAAAGTGAGTAATTACTGGCGTATATTGACTAATTGCTGTTATATAGTGACTAAGTACTAACATATATTGACTAATTGCTGACAAATAGTGAGAAATTACTAACATATATTGACCAATTGCTAGTGAGTAATTAACATTTATTCATTAAAATGCGAGTAAATACTGACATATATTGACTAATTGCTGATGAATTGAGTAAATACTGACATATATTGACTAATTGCTGATATATAGTGAGTAATTACTGACATATTTTGACTAATTTGTCAGTGATTAGTCAAAATATATCAATATATGTTAGTACTTAGTCACTATATAACAGCAATTAATCAATATATGTCAGTAATTACTCACTTTATCAGCAATTAGTCAATATATGTCAGTAATTGCTCACTATTTATCAGAAATTAGTCAATATATGTCAATAAATACTCACTCTTTGTCAGCAATTAGTCAATATACATACCGGTATATTTGTCGGTCCACCCTAGAAAATGTGTCATTTGACATGACATTGAGGCCTGTTCTTTAGGACTGAGTCCTTCACCTGTGACACTTTTTTTTTCAAAATATGTCACAGGACTATTGTATGGACTATTTGTCAGCAATTAGTCAATATATGTTAGTAATTACTCACAATTTGTCAGATACTAGTCAATAGTGAGCAATTACTAACATATATTGACTAAAAGCTGATAAAATGTAAGTAACTACTATCATGTATTGACTAATTGCTGACAAATAGTGAATAATTACTAACATATATTAACTAATTGCTGACAAATAGTCCATAGATACTGACATATTTTGACAAATACCAGTCAAGGCAGGATGCACAATTGAATCAATGGCTATTTCTCTGTTATATATTGACTAATTGCTGACAGATTGTGAGTAAATACTGACATGTATTGATAATTGCTGATATAGAGTGACTAAGTACTCACATATATTGATTAATTGCTGACAAATTGAGTAAATACTGATATATATATTGACTAATTACTGACAAATAGTGAGTAACTACTAATATATATTGACTAATTGCTGATAAATGGCGAGTTATTACTGACATATATTGACTAATATCTGACAGCATGTTGACTGGGCAGTGTACAGGCTATCATTACGCAGCTCTAGGCGAGTTCTGAGTGGGGAGGGCGGGTTGGATTGATGCATGTTGACTGGACAGTGTACAGGCTATCATTACGCAGCTCTAGGCGAGTTCTGAGTGGGGAGGGCGGGTTGAATTGATGCATGTTGACTGGACAGTGTACAGGCTATCATTACGCAGCTCTAGGTGAGTTCTGAGTGGGGAGGGCGGGTTGAATTGATGCATGTTGACTGGACAGTGTACAGGCTATCATTAAGCAGCTCTAGGCGAGTTCTGAGTGGGGAGGGCGGGTTGGATTGGTGCATGTTGACTGGACAGTGTACAGGCTATCATTACGCAGCTTTAGGCGAGTTCTGAGTGGGAAGGGCGGGTTGAATTGATGCATGTTGACTGGACAGTGTACAGGCTATCATTAAGCAGCTCTAGGCGAGTTCTGAGTGGGGAGGGCAAGTTGAATTGGTGCATGTTGACTGGACAGTGTACAGGCTATCATTACGCAGCTCTAGGCGAGTTCTGAGTGGGGATGGCGGGTTGAATTGATGCATGTTGACTGGACAGTGTACAGGCTATCATTACGCAGCTCTAGGCGAGTTCTGAGTGGGGAGGGCGGGTTGGATTGGTGCATGTTGACTGGACAGTGTACAGGCTATCATTACTCAGCTCTAGGCGATTTCTGAGTGGGGAGGGCGGGTTGGATTGATGCATGTTGACTGGACAGTGTACAGGCTATCATTACTCAGCTCTAGGCGAGTTCTGAGTGGGGAGGGCGGGTTGAATTGGTGCATGTTGACTGGACAGTGTACAGGCTATCATTACTCAGCTCTAGGCGAGTTCTGAGTGGGGAGGGAAAGTTGAATTGGTGCATGTGGACTGGACAGTGTACAGGCTGGGTAAACTGCCATAACTCGACCATCTATCAGCAGTTATTCAGTGCTATTCAATACTACAGTGAAACTTGGTTATAACAAACTTCCTTATAACGAAATTTGGTTAAAACAAACAAAAACCCCTTAGCACAAAGCTCTCCTATAAATTTCTATAGTAATAGAACTTGGCTAGAACGAAATGATATTGACATGAACTTGTTTATAACGAAGTTATTTTGACCCCTAGGTTGAAAAAAAAAGTGAAATAACATTTAATATTTAGCCAGTCAAGATGCCCAGAGAAGCCCTATCACACCCCTAAGACTTCTCAGACCAATACTACCACTAAGGGTTCAATAGAACTGGAAGAAGAAGCCCTATCACACCCCCTGACACCTCTCAGATGTCTCAGACCGCTACTGCCACTAAGGGTTCAATAGAGGCGGGCACAGAAGCCCTACCACAGCCCCCAACACCTCTCAGATCTTTCAGACCACTGCTGCCATTAATGGTTCAATAGAGGCGGGCACAGAAGCCCTATCACAGCCCCCAACACCTCTCAGATCTCTCAGACCGCTACTGGCACTATGAGTTCACTAGATTTGGGCCCAGAAGCCCTATCACAGCCCCCAACACCTCTCAGATCTCTCAGACCGCTACTGGCACTATGGGTTCACTAGCGATGGGCCCAGAAGCCCTATCACAGCCCCCAACACCTTTCAGACCTCTCAGACCGCTACTGACCACTAAGGTTTCAATAGGGGTGGGCACAGAAGCCCTATCATACCCCCTACGACCTCTCAGATCTCTAAAACCACTTCTGCCACTAAGGGTCTAATGTAGAGCCTGGTGAAGATGCTGTTTCATGCCAACTGACATCCGGACACTGACACCTCTTAGATTTGTTGCAAGATTCTTTTTACTATATAAATGTAAAGGAGATGTTTTTGAGGTGATATGAATACTTTGTAATAGGATTCATTGCCACTGTTTCTATCATCAGTTATACCCACTCCTCCTCTTCCATATGCCCCACCCCTCCACACACACACATGACCCTGAACTTGGTTACAACGAAATTTGGTTACAACGAAATTTTTAAGCTTGTAACAAGGGGTTCGTTGTAACCAATTTTTACTGTATTTAGTGCTACAAGAGCAATGGTCGACTCAAGGGTAGTTGGACTGTCCGATTCCGTGTGCAATCGACCTCCCATGTGAATGCAATGGAAGAGGCTAGAGCCTCTTCCAATTAAACAGCAAAGGAATGGGTAAAAATACACAAAGTGTAAAAACGCCTGTCAGTCTTTCATAACCTGATTACTCAAGGATGTCATTAAACACTAGTGGATTATTTCTCAAACGCAAACTGCTTATTCAGTTAGCCCATCGCTTTGCATCTTTCAGTATGAGGCAGCAGTTTAGTGGCGTAGGGAAAGGGGATGGGGTAATGTTGTATCCGGCTGTTGTACCAAAAGGAGGCAGGTGGCTGCACCCCCCCTATCAATTCCAGAGGAGGAAGGTCTTATGTATGTTTGCGTCCCCCAAAGAAATTCCCAAGACCCTTATTCTCAGTAACCCTTTTCAACGACTGCCGGATAGCTTTTTGGTCTTCTGTCGATGTGATGCACCCCAGCAGTGCTTTTGTAGACCCATTTGAGGTGTATCAACACTGAACACCATGCGATGGGCATGATGCATAGATGCAGCCATGGCAAGCAGACTAGGAAGGGGTTCCTTGACATTTTCAAATAACATGTATTCTGAAGTAGGTTTAAGACGATCACTCTATCCAGGAGTTGCTTGGGAATGTATATGCAAGTAGATTACTTACATCAGTCGCTCAGGTGCGTATATAAGCAGTTCTCTTGCTTGAGTGTCTGAGGAGTGTATGTAAATAGGTCACTTGCTGGCAGTCACTTACTGAGTTGCCAAGGAGTGTATGGAAGTAGGTAACTTACATGAGTTGCTTGAGAGTGTATATATGTAGGTCACTTGCCTGATTTGCTAAGGGGAGTATTAAGTACGTCACTTACTCACTTGCTTGAGGATGGTATTTTAACATGGAACCTAGCTTAAACACCTTAACGCAAGGCTGCTAGGAGAGGGGCAATTGTTCTTCTAGACCCAATAAAACCACTTTAAAAAAAACAATGAGGGGGTCTTGCCCTTACTACCGGTAGTAAGGGCAAGACCTTTCAAACTCTCTATGTGTTTTCAGCACGGGGGTGTATGTAAGTAGGTCACTTACCTGAGTTGCTCTGGGGTGTATTCATAGTAGGCAGCTACCTGCATACGGGTAGAGCAGTAGTACTCCAGGAAGAACTGCACAGTGGGGACCAGGAGGTCAAACTGAAGCCTGTTAAGGATGATGAGCTCTAGCTGCTTGACCTGCTCACGGTTATAGGCATGGCAGCACAGCCTCACTAACTCCACGATCTCAGGCGGATTCACCTCCTCCTGAAAGATGAAAATAGGACCGAATATTATTTTTTAATGGCGAACCTTTGTTTTCTCATATATATTGGGTGGAGTTGGTGATCTTAAACCAATGTGAGTTTAAAGTACACTCATCCCAAAGCCATAATTAAGTAGTGGTATAAAAGCTAGCATATCATGAGGATGCCCCTGGCATTATGATTATAATTGTCTCTAAAAATATATGCATTTCCTTAGAAAGATTTGTATGATTTGTTAATGGAGAAACTTGATTTTTCATATGTTGGGCAGAATTGGTAATCCAGAACCAATTAAGGACAATCATTCCAAAGCCATGATTAAGTACTGGTATAAAGGCTAGCATATTCAAAGCTGCCCCTTGCATTATGACAAGTACGATATAGATGGAAGCAAGTTAAACTACAAGAGAATAGGACTAAAATACTCATACAAAAATATAATTTCTTTCTGTAGTGTTTGATTACATATGTGAGTTCAATTTTACGAGTGGTTGTAAATTGTGTCATCAGTAAAACTAATTGTGTCTAAAGTATACGCATCTCCTTAGAATCACAAAGGCAGCCAATAAATTAAGAAATAAAGACAAAGAACCTGTTTGGCCGCGATCAGGAAGGTAGTGATGCCCAGTAGCTGGAAGCAGTCCCTGGATATAGGGGTAGTATTAAGGAATCTGTCCATCACGTTGACGGCCAGGAACAGAGTGTCCTGACTAAAGTGGAAGTGTCTGCAGAGTTTGGTCAGCCACTCTACCAGCACCGTCCTCATGTCTAGGGTCACCTGGGGTAGGAAGTAGAGGAATAAGTGAGATGCCAATGGTTGTTGAATCCCATAAACGCCGCTAATGTATTAATGCATCATGGATATTGGTCGCCATGATGTATATGTACTTACTGGAATTACTCCCCAGGGCTATATTCATGCACCATGCTGACCCTATGGGGCCAATGCACTCCCCAAGGGTGGCATGATGCTCCAATGAAGTGCCTGCAAGCAGACTCACAAGCACTTCATTGCTGCATCATGACGACTAATTGGCATGATGCACTCTTGAATCTGAGGCCCTGGAAGGGTTAACATCAATTTAACAGCTGCGGTGATATATATTTATTGTTGTGGCTGATACCATGGATGCACAAGCCAAAGCCCAGGCATCAGCCTAAAGAAGGAATGCAACTTATAGGCGGGTAATTGGCAATATAAACCAGTACTAAAATTGCGATTCACAAGCCAAAAATGTGGAGTATAGTTACTTACAAAAGTCAGGTATGCGTCTTATATGTGGGCGTGGCTTTAACATAAGCGGGGAACTACTATATGAATTAGATGTCCTCAATTGATAGGTGCAAGTGTCTGTCTGTGCCTCTGTAGGTCTAACAACTGTTAATCATACTATCAGACAGATACTGCGACAGTAAAGAAGACAATGCCCCTGAAAGGCAACAGCATGGACAATGTGTTCGCGTACGTTAGTTTTAGAGAACACCCCAGTGGCTGTGAAATACAGTGTAGATGGAGATGGCATGGAGATTGGACAGAGGTGCTGCTACCGTGTGGCAAATATTTGCGCTCAGAGAAGGAAAAGATTTAACGCGTGCAATCATGCTTGACTGGCCCAGGTTGCCCACCACCTACCCTAGGGGACTGTCAATATAGTGACAGTGTGTCGAAGACTCAATGCTTAAAACTATGGAGGATGCACCCATTATCGCTCGCATGTTTCATTGGCGAAAAACTCCTCTCCTGGTGAGTTAAGCTTTGCACAATACCAGCAGGTCTTGAATAAGGATACATATCAACCATACCAACGCATGAGACAATGTAATTCTCATCGATTTTGTTATAATCCAGCAGTTTCGATGCAACTGTGAGTTGATCGTCTCGCTGTCCGCCATTTTGGATTTTGATGTTCTGTGCGCATGCGCGACCCCTCCATGCCGGAAGTAGCATTTTCGACGGAGATTTAACTTGAAATTAATGGCATTTTGAATATAATCCATGCATGTTTGACAATATCAATCTAATTGAATCGAATAGATTGCCTCAATTTACTTTTGTATGAAAAATAAAAAAGCTTACGACGGACCACTCTGTGCACATGTCCGAACTCGCCTTGCCGGAAATGCGATAACTGTAGCTGTCAAATTTTATCATAGGTTAAATTAGTAGTCATTTCTTTTTATTTTAATGACTCTGAGATTCATATTTTACTCTTGTAAATGTCTTAAAGAATCAATAAAATAATTTAGAAAAGTCTTACTTCTGGTTGGTTGCGGAGACATTGGATGGTGTGGAAGGCAGTCTCTAGGCTCCTCCTGTGTAGATAGATGTCTCTCTCATAACACACAAACCCTGCATGGCATCTTTCCTCCTCTTCCTCCAGCATGCATCCTCTCTCCCTCCTCCCCCTCACACTCTCCCCCTTCTCCAGGGTGGAATTCACCTGGAGGCCGTCCCTAAGGTGCACAGTCTCCATGCTGAACCTGGCAGGTGAGATGAGCAGGTGCTGGAGATCCATTCCTCCATGGTGGTGCCTTATGGTACATGTGGAGACCTTAGTTGAGGTACTGGAGGAGAGGGTGGAAGTGGAGGTGGCTGTGGTATCATTGCTGTAACCATTGCCGTGGTAGCTATTACTGGCCTTCCTGGACCTCTTGGGGCTTATAGGTGAAAGAAAAGAGGCCTCTTGCAGCTGCTGGCCCTTGCAAGAGCTGGCTACAGCGTTGGCCTGCAGGCCAAGATGGCCTCGTTTGTGCCCTCTGGGGGTCGGGGATGGATCATGGGGGTAACGGTTGTGGTAGCCGCGGTGGACCCTAGTATACCCTGGTACGACAGACTCACTTTCATCAAAGGCCATATCAAAGGGCTCAAAGTCACAATCTGACATGTCTTCAAAACTAGGGTTACTAATAACATTCATCTTAGGAACCGGTGTTTTTAAACCTCTGTGGCGAAGATAATCTTATCTTGCAGTTCCAATATGTTGTCCTGTATTGAGGTCAGGTTGTCTGTGGAAATTCTCACGCACTCACAACACCAGTGACTGAAGTCTTACTGAATGTTCTCGGTGGTGGCCGCGTCTATATACTGACCATTTTCGCGGGAACACTGGCACTAATTGACTGGGACTAATTAAGGTAGTCATGAGTTCACATACATGTGTGGTCCGATCATGTCCAAGGCGTAGCACTGGTCCAAAAATACACATTGGTTCTGCACCAGGCAGAAGCCCCACCAGCTGACTGGGCCGCAAGGTACTGTGTGGATATATATGGGCATATAAGGTCAATTGCATTGCTCTTAAGCACCTAAAATGGCATGGTCAGAGGCAGGATCAAAATTTGACTAGGTTAAGGGGTTATTCTGCTTTGCAAGCAAGAGTACAAAATCCAGTGAGTCCTTTAGACAGGGTGGGGGTTAGGGGGGTGAAATAGGGGGCCTTGATTCTTTTATAGCCCATTTGGGGCACTCTCCTTTATTTCGATTGATAATATCTCTTTTTAGGGGGTGAGATACGATAGAATTGTGAGTAATGCCGATATAAAGTAGCGAGCTATAAAGTATCAATCAAAAAGATTGAATAAATCATGGACATGGTTCTATAATTGATTGGTGCTTGGAAATCAATATAATACTTGCGAACGATCCATTTCTGGATAGACTACCCCCTTTCTCATATCATATGGTCCCTATGACACTGGCGCGTCCATGGTTTTGAAAAAAAGGGAGCGCATCCTTTATTTTGCCTGAACTTTAGATTAAATTTGATGAATAAAAGAGGCAAATAAACTGTAAGCTACAGGCAAGGAGGAGGCGCGGCCTCCTGCATCCACTCCACACCCATCTAAATCCACTACCAAAGGAGGAATAATGTTCAACATTGTGTTTAAAATAAAATCTTTGGAGCAGGACATATTGTTCAAGTTGATGCACACAGTTCTCTGTCCTATTCAGACAAATGTATACAAATGGTTATTGGGGGTCAAAGGGTGTGTATACGTTGGTTCCTCAGATACCCCTCGAGTCCCTCTCATGTCAAATGAGCCTGATATATCATCACCTCGGTGCAAAAGGGTTGTAACTGCAGTTTTCAAGTTTTGCAGGAGAAGCAAAAGAAGTGCTACAGTTAATATAGCACAAAGTGAACACAACTGCAATGGGGTTGTAGGCACCAATATCAAAGAGAGAGCTTCAGTACTTTCATATTATTGTAATCTCTCGCGTAGAAGGCGTGTCTTCTACGCCAAACAAAATGCTGCTGGGTCTTATACGTGGGAGGGACATTGCCTTGAGTTGGGGATGCGCCTTATACGCATTTTTTTTTTATTATAGAAAAGTACTAAGCTTACAAAATTCAACCTTTATGGGTGAGCCTTCTATGTGAAAAGGCATTCTCTGAGTAGGGGTTGCACCTTCTAAGCGACCTGCGCCTTCTACGCATGAGATTACGGTAGCCAATAGATGTTAAAAACAGAAGAAAACTGAATTTTGTCAAAATTTTAGTCACAACCTTGGTGCACTGAGATCACGTTATGTGCATCAGAGTAGGTTAAGCTAAACTAAAGATGTCCAAATACATTGAGGCCCACACAGTAACCATTAAAATGACGTCTCAAGGTATCTAGACGTATTTAGATTAACCTACAATATATGGCAGGGGTAGGTATATTTCACTAGTTTGGTGCCTCTGCAAGGTAAATGTAGATAGCATAAGTAATTGGTGCCTAATTAACAAGTTATGTATAGGTTCCATGGCATAAATAGGGCAGTGACAAATAGACTGAAATTGAGTATGATATACTGCACCACAAGTAAGTAGGGATCTATAATAAGTTGTAACTCATTATTACTGATATGATCCCTTAAATCAGTAGATAACAGTTCCAAATACCGTTGGTATCTGTAACAATAACATTGGTGTATTCTTTTACTAATATTACAAAAACTGCGAAGAATTGGTTCAATTAACGTAGAGTTGTTAAAGCTACCATGTAGGGTATAATAGCAGGGCTGTACAACAGGAAAAATGTACGAGGTGAGGACAATTTACATAGTTAAGAGCTACATATGCCTGTATAGACATATGGTCTGTTCTCATGAAGCTTCATCATTTGACATTTCAATCTTGATCCATACTGGAATCAGTTTTTGTTTGTTTGTTTGTTTGTTTAGTTTTACGTCCGGGGGCCATCGAGGAACTCAGACATTCAAGGTTTCTCGGACATTAAGTCCTTTCAGGGAATCGTGATGCAGATAGATGAGAGCTTTCAGGGGAAATATAGTTTTATGGGTCTACTATAAGAATCCAGGCTGCTAGAGGCAGTAAATAGCTTTGATCAAGGCTAGATCAATTTTACCACCTGACATGAATTGGGGCATATTAGGCTTATGGTTGAAGACTATTTCATTTTTTTTTTTTCAATAGATAAGTAATTATGGCCATTTAAATGATTGTGTAAAATTCTGTAACCATCATAATACATTCAGAGATGTAAGTCAGGTACTGGGAAAATCCCTGAAAAGCTGTTATCGTGACACTGGGAGAGATGGCAGTACCCCTGGTATATAAGCAGAGTGTTCAGGGCAGACTCTGCCCAGCACAGTATCATGGCACCCCCTGGTGTTAAACAATAGTACTATGTTGCTGACTGATGATTTTAGACCAATCAGAGAGCAGCATTCGCTTTATTTCTCCCTGGGAGGGTCTGCCCCCGAGATTCCCTGCCCAGAGTCTCCCCTGGACCAGTGAGTCCCTCTGCCTACTGGGTCTGTGTGAAGAAAATGACTAGGGAAAGAAGGCTGTGAATAAATTCTGTCCCTGAAGACCCTGGATATCCCTATTCAGACTACATTTCAACATTTTTGAATTCCCTATTTTCAGGGAAATCCCTGACAACTTACATCTCTGTACATTTTCTCAAGCTCCATAGCCTATTGTTAATAATGCAGAATATGACCAATTTAGTTTCAAATATCTTTGATCATATCTGTACTATAGTATCATTTGCTAAAAGAATTCCGTCAATAACATCTGACTCTGCTATAATGTGTTAATTACAGAAAGAACTGCTTGGAGTAGTTTTACTTTTACCATCCAAATGCAATGCAAGATGATGTGACAGCAAAATAAGTACAGAATAAGGAATATCTCTTTAGTCCTTCAGTAGTTAATACTAAAGGTATGAGAGAAGTGAACTTTTATCCTAGTGTAGTGAAAACCAGACAAGGGATCTCGGGTTTGTGCAACTGGCACGTGTTTATTTCTGTGTATGGTTTACATCTACCTCGATATAGGTCGCTTAATGAAATGTTAAGCTCGATGAGAATTGATTGATTGATTTGTGTTTTACAGCACTTTAGCAGCACTAAGTGGCTATCCCGTGCTTCACAGGTTGATAATTTAACAGAGGAATGTGTCAGTGCCGGCGCATATGTGCACCACACACATCCTGAGGGGATAGGAAAGAGGAGATATAGACCCTTTTAAGTGGGCTAGGGAAGCCCAGCTCGATGAGAAGTGGTCTGACTCCGTTGACAGGCAGAGCCAGACTAATGCCTTCCCCGGCCCCAGGTAGGAGCTGGAGCGAGGCGAACAGTGCTGCCACCACCCCGCAGCGACCAGGGGTTGTAAGGACCTCTAGTGACTACCAGTGATGGGCGCATCGCTCGAAACGCCCTCTCGAGGAAGACGCTCACACTATATCACGATCTACGAGCCCCTACACTACCCCTACCAGAATAAGGAAAGGGGTGTACAAAAAACATATTTAAAGTAGAACGATTTCGATATTCTACAAAGGGCTCGATGTAATAAACAAAGAGTTCGAAGTAGAATGTGATATGTTATTTGTGTGACGTATTATTAGTAGGAGTCGACCACATAGAATTATTTAAGGTAAATTAAAAACAACAATACACTATAACCATAATTAGAGAGGGATTGAGACAAGTTCGAAAGAACATGTTAGAATCCGTACATAAGAGTATTAACGTATGTTATTAATGACATACCATGTTCGTAATTATTTATGGTGATATATGTTACATAACCTGAAAAGAAAATTTTTATGGTTCACGTATGAACCCTATATATTAGTTTTTTTTAACATACTTTACAGTAACTGGGTTTTTACATTTATATATACCACTATTCCCCTGAAATATTATGCGAACACATTAGGTTGGTACCTGAGAATTACTTTTAAACAAATGTACATACTTCGAGTTACAGATCTCGTAGGTTTGTAGCACCAATTAACGTTTTAGTAGTAATAAATAGAAAAATATTTATGAGATCGAACTTAGTAGACAATATTAAGGTCGATATGTCTATAGAGTAACAACTGTACATCAGGTAGGAAAATAGTGGTTAACTATATAATATACAATATATGAATCTATAGAAGCCCACCAGTGTAGTGGGTCTGCTGTACAATAATAATTCGGGGTGTTCACTGCTTGTCGGCAGATCCAATCCGCGAACGATGGACTTGGCGGTGGCAAGCCGCGTCACTGTGTGATGTGCCCTGATCAAGATGGGAAGATGTAGATTCGTCCATTGGGTTTCCTGGGTCTGCATCCGTCCGGGATCCTTCGAGAGGGGCACAGTTCGGGTTTCAAGGGCAATGTATTCAATAGTTCCCTATGAAGAATCGGGTCACTACCGTAATCTCCCGCGTATAAGGCGCAGCTCGCGTATAAGGCGCCCCCCCAACTCACAGGGGGGCTGTTTTGCATAGAAGGCGCCCCCCTGAGGGCAGATTTTTGTCAATTTAGTACTGTTCTATAGTAAAAATACCCCCCCTATAAGGCGCACCCCAAACTCAAGGCAATTTACCTCCCATGTATAAGACCCAGCAGCATTTTGTTTGGCCTATAAGACGCGCCTTATACGGGGGAGATTATGGTAACTGTAACTTAGTACATCGGGAACTTATAAGTCTCCATCACCGTCTCACCAGGGCTGGTTTCTGGTTCGGAGTCCAGACTTATTAGGTTGTGAACCACTTGGGCTGAATCAGGGATTACAGCCGCAGTGGCTACTCCAGGGGTTGGGTTTGGGGTGTCGATTGGATTGACTGTGGCAGGGGTTGGGGCAGCAATGGCAGCTTTGGGTTCCCTTCGAGGTCCGGCTGGGTCTCCAGGCTCAGTGGCAGAGTGCTTCGGGGTGGACACACTCATGAATCCAAAGAATTCAATGTCTGCCTCGAGCTGTCTGGCTTCCCAATCCTTCATGAAGAAGCCGAACACTGCCATGAATCGAACGTCCTGATGGTCATACTGCCTCCGTCTCATATTTCAGTTTCATGGCTTTCGCCTTGTTTTCACGCTGAAGCGAGGCCCGAAGTTGGTCCCTCGCTTGCCCCTGCATGTCTTGGGAGATTCGGGCTATTTCCCGTCGTTGTATCTCGTGCAGGCATTCGAAGACACCCTTGGTCACACCACGAAGGTATCCGGTCGCCTGAGTAATATGTCTGTCTTGCCATGCCTTAAAGACGTCGGCCTGGATATCACAGGACTCCTGTGTTTGAGGCTTGATATAATCATCAGGGTCCTCCAGTTCAAGGTTTGATTTCACCAAGTGTAGCACTTTGGTGGTTCTCATGTTCCTGACTGGAGGTGCTGCAACAGGAGTCGAGTGTGAATCCGAGCCGCTCTCCCGATCCCGCCACCGCCCCACTTTCATCGATGGTGACACCGCGCCCCCTTCCAGCCTCGGGTAATGGCTGGGTGGGGTCCCTCATCACTAGTTCCCTGCCTGGTCGTTTCGGGTCCACTGGTCGAGTCCTGCCACCACCTCCACCCGTGGACGGGTAGACCCATAGGCTTCAGTTTCCCAGATGGTAGTAGGGTCTGGGATTTGGGGCCTGGTTTATGAGTGTCAGTCAGTGTGGGGAATTCGTCTGGGTCAGGTGCCTCCTTGAGCCTCTGGAGCAAGGCATCTTCTTCCGGGGTGCCCTGGTACCGTGGGGTGGCTTACGCGTCGCCTCTCATCCAGTCTGAGTTGGACAGCGTGGTCCGCCATTCGAACCAGGTCTGATGGGTACCAGTCGAGGTCCCCGCTGAAGGTCAGTAACAACTCGAGCCTAGAGGTGAGACTTGCTCCCTACTCGTAAGGTCTCGAGATGCCGTTCCCAAGATTTGGCTAGGGTCAGGGGATCTTTTCTTGTGGTCAGGTGTTGGGGCTGGGGATTGCGACTCGGATCTCGGTTGCTTAGCGTCACGAGATCGAGGGTCGCCGCCAGGGTGCGGACGTGGCCTCCCGTTGCGTTCTACTGCGTCGGGATCCTTCCTCTGCACTTTGACACGCCAGTGCATTTCTGCAGACATGTCAAATCGGTGGGAGCGTACATTTTTGAGGAAGTAGGCGTCCTGCTTCCCCTCAACTGAATGACAGAAGTGGTCGGTTCTCATTGTGATCGAGTGTCTCTCCTCGGAGGTCATCTGTTCCCACTTTGTCATCAGGTGCTCATGGAGCTTCAGGGATTTCAGTCGGGCGTCACTGGCTTTGAGGCCATGTACCTGAGCCGTCTCTCAGGGGTTCCTCCAGGGAGTCGATATTCTCCAGCAGTTGCCGGCTCATCTCGGCGACCTCCTGGTCGCTATCTCCATTTCCATCCTTGGGGTCTTCCTGAAGCTCTTCCTCATCGACTGCGGTGCTACTGACGGGCTCGGGGGGTAAAGGGGTGGCTTTTCGATAGGCTCTGGTTCGGGTGGACCTACCAGGAGAGGGAGAGTCCCCTCTCTTGGTAGTCTTACTACCTTGGGTTCAACTTCGCGAGCTTTGAGACGAAGCCGAGGCTGCGGAGTTGTCACTATCCTCGGCCTTTTCCTCCACCACCTTCTTTTTCCGGCGGCTCAATTTGGTTTTAGTCTCAGGCTTATCCTTAGATTCTTTAACAGCCTTTTCGACTTCTTTTCTTATTTTTGTTTTACGCTTCATCAGCTCCTTGCGTTCCTTGTCGATCTCCTCGTCGAGAATTCAGCTCTTCGAGGCTCATCTCTTTGGCAGTGGTTACTTTGGTGGAGTAGCAAGCTCCACCTTCCATGCTCGAGGCAGCATCGGGGATTTTGCTGGCAGCGTCCCCATCACGAGCTGTCTCGTTCGCCATTTGTTGCTCTTCCTTCTCGAGCTCGGGGTCTGCCAATAAGGCATCTTCTTCATCCCTCACGGGAGAATTCTTCTGAGAGTCCGACATGAATGTGTAGGTGCGTTCTCTGGTAGGTCCATGTGGTAGGAGGACTTTGGGTGAGTGGATGCTTGGCAAGCACTCCTCAAACCCCACTAGGCCGTACAGCAGTGGGTATGCAGTCTGTGACCTAATTCGATCGTCCTCGCAGATAGCATCAATGACAGCAACTAGGCCATCGCTGATGCACATGGCTTCAGCAAGTCCGAAGTAGTTTTCGAACCAGATGTCGGTAACGTCAGAGACCCCCAACTCAGTGCATCCTCGGCAGATTCTGGTTTGCAAATCGTAGGGGATCAGCTGTGGTGGCTCGCCTTTGAGACCCAGATATTTCGGGGGACAATATCGGTTTTTACCTGTGGCCGTCCGGATGAATCCTTTGGTCCCATTCACGTATCTGACGGCTGGGGGTCGGTCACCGGGACCTCGATGATGACCGAACGTGTGGTTCCTTCAGACGCCTTCGATCGTGGTGTTGCTGGAGCTGGAGTGGTTAATTCTGCACCCCTACAGATGCTTAGGGTAACTGGAGTCGACTCGGGAAGAGACGGCTCCATTTCGGTGGTGTCCATTAGTTCAACTGCTGGACTTTGGGGTGCCTCGTCCTGGGCTCGAAGTGGGGTTGGGTGCCCATCAGGATTGGCCGTTACGGTTGCCACCACCTCCGACTGAGCCATATTTCGGGCTCAAACGGCTCAGGGTTTGCCCTCCTTCGTACAGAGACTAAGGGAGTGCAAGTTAATCGGTGGTATCTGGGTTCCTTTGCTATGGAGGCTATAGAGAAACAGCGGCACGTCTTACCCCTGTAAGACGGTTCGTGTGCTGTGAGCGATATTAGGGTCACAACAAGCGAAGCGACACCAATGCGCATGCGCCACTGCACTGCGCCACTCTGGTCCCCGGTTCGCTAGCGTCCCCCTTCCAGCTCGTGGCAGGCGTCCGTACTACCCCGGATAACCGAGGCTCGAGGCTTAGTTTTCTCCATAGGCCGTTGGTGGAACTACCCCCTTCTCTGTTTATTACGACAGGAGTTTGGCAGAAAAACATGTAGCATCATGCGTACATGCCAGGCTAGCTGTCTGCCACCCACAGGAACCATAAACAGGGTGGTAATACGCGTCATGGTCGTATTTCGAATCTTAGTCGAGGTATCTCAACCTCCAAACACATAACAAAACATGCAGACAGGACTATACTCGTTGTGATTTCGGAACATTAAGTAATGGCAGTCCGCCCAGCAATTCTGGGACTGCGCCTCACCTCTCTATCTTTGTTTTTCAACTGAAAATCTCGAGAAGGTTTAGTGGAAGGTGCCAACGTCTTCCTCCTTCCTCGGATTCTCCGTTCCGCCGAGACATTTTTATTAGATTTTGAATTTGTGTCAGTGTCGACCTTCTTAGGTCGTCCCCTCTTTGGCTTCCCCTCAACTACCTTCTTACAGGTTCGGCCCCTTTTTCGTCTCGGGCATTCTCCTTCAGTTTTCTGGCTAACTCGTTGGTCTTCATTAGGACCTCATCTTTTTCTTCATTTAACTTTCTTGAAATTTTCTCACATTCAAAGTTAGCGGCGTCACGCCCTCTCCATCTTCTCAATCTACATACATTAGACTTATTCAATCGGCCTGTAGCCAAGCTCATAAGCATAACTGTGCTCTCGGATATGATCCAGGTGACCACATGAGGCCCATCCCAGCTCGAAATTAATTTCTTTTACCTTAAAGGTTCATGTATTCTAAAAACTCGATCGCCAACACTGAATTGGCGTATCTTCAGGTTAGTATCATATCCAATCTTCTGCCAATTTGCATTCTTTAATAGCTCATTTCGAACTATCTCATATGCTCTCTTAAATTGATCTCTTAGAGATTCCACAAACATCATAGTACATGGGGCTTCAGGGCTTACCCCTATAACACCATATACGAGGCTGTAGGTATGCTGCACGTCTGCGTTAGATTGCCCACGTAGTCGCCGCTAAACCTCCCTAATATCCTCCCCAAAGAGCAGTTCGTTACAGAATATACAGTACTATTGTAAGCGTGTACCACGAAATCACATTGTTTGTCCCAATCGTCTTGGCAAGAATTTACCAAGGGTTTTAGAACTTGTATCAATGTTCAATTAAATCTCTCTACCTGACCATCAGACTGAGGTCTGTATGGATTAGTTCGAGTTTTTGCAGATGGCTAGATAATGGCACATTTCTTGCCATAAGTTAGACTCGAATTCTCTTCCTTGATCACTGTGCATCATTAATGGTGCCCCTAAATGTAGAACCCATCCTCTCACGAAGGCACTTGAGCAAGTGGCTGCCTTATGGTCGGGTAAAGGGTATACTCGAGTATACTTGGTGTAGTAGTCTGTGACTACCATCATGCAAGTATTCCCACATCGGGTAGGTTCGATTCTGCTGATGATATCAATTGCTACTCGAGCAAATCGGACACCAAAAAGCTCCTGCATCAGGGGCATTTTCCCCATTCCGGGACCAGGTTTATTCTTACCACATTCGGGGCAGGTCATTACCCATCTTGTGATGTCATTGTGCATTCCTGGCCAGTAATACCTACGAGCAAGGCGTTCTAAGGTCCTCTTCTTCCTGAAGTGTCCACTGGTCTTATGTCCATGACAATAGAACATAATGTCTCGCCTTAATGACATAGGTATCACTATCTGTAGAACCTTATCCTTAGTAGGGCAGGTTTTCCATCGACACAGTAACCCGTCTCGAACCTCTAGCTCGGTCAATTGGGCTAGAAATTTACGAGTTTCTCTGTCTTCGAGGGATAATGCAGGCCGTTCAGGCTTTTTATTGGTGTTCAGGAAGGAAATCACTCTGTTGATTGCGGGGTCAGCTTGTTGGAACTGTTAGATAGTCTGTTGGCCATTCTACAACATTTTCCATACAGGCATACGATAGGGGTTCGATTTGTCCGTTTCGAACTGTAGCAACTACCGCATTGTGGGCTTCACAATCATCACAATCGATCTTCTGGCATTTTCTAATGGGCCTTCTGGATAGGGCGTCCGCATTAACATGCTTCGAACCCGCCCACTGTTGGATCTGGCTATGCTCCAACCCAAATTCTGACAGGTGTGCCAGCCAACAGCCAATCGTTCCTTTGGCGTCCTTGAAGTTAAGGAGTCACCTCAGGGAGGAATGGTCCGTTCGAAGTGTAAAATTGGTGCCCCATAGGAAGTGTCGAAACTTTTTGGTATACACCACCACAGCCAGCAACTCATGTTTGGTGGTGCAATAGTTTCGTTGTGCCCTGTTCAGTGTGTTACTAGCGAAAGCAATAGGTACTTCGACCCCGTCCTGGACCTGCGACAGGGCTGCACCAATGCTATGATTGTCGGTGTCCAGTATGAAATGATCATTCGCTGTAGGATATTTTAATACTGGTGTGTTAGCAAACAGGTGTTTTATTTGCTTGAAGGATGCATTTTGTTCATCACCCCAGGGAAAGCGCTCTTTTGCCCTAACTGGGGTCCAATGTGCTAATATTTGTAAAGGATAGCTCACTTTTGAATAGTTCGGGAGGAAATTTTGATAATACAAGCAGAACCCTAGGAAGGATCTTATTTCCTTCGCATTTATGGGTTTCTGCCACTCGGACACTGTCTGGAGGTTTTCAGGGTCAGCTTTTACGCCGTCAGGAGTTATTATACGACCAAGATAAGTAATAGAATCACTTATCTATACTTATCCATAGAAATTTTGGCAGATTTTCGAATTACGGATCACATTCTCTGCCACAGATGTGACCCTCTTTAGTTTTCGTCTTCAGGCTTCTCCTCTACGTAGTTAATTCGAGATAGCACGGGCTTTGGGGCCGTGCACTCATGAGCATAGTGTCCCATCTCTTGACAACGGTAGCAGCGTAGCCTGCTTCGATCTACCCTTCGTCGTTCAGGTCTAGTGAACATCGTCTCAGTGAGCGTTTTCATGAAATCTCCCATCATCTTTTTCATGTCCAGCGGCTCAGGTGGAGCGGGGGCTCTAGCTACGGGTTGCCTCGGAGGGCGGCTTATAGCCATTTCTGTAGTTCGATTATCTGTGGTGGGTCTTGTCTCCCCTCGAGGTCCGTTTTGGTTGTATATTCTTCGCGGAATATACTTGCACTTCACATCTCTTTTTACTTGTACGGCGGAGATGATTCCGTCCTCCTCCTCAATTTCAATGATCTCGAAATCATTATCTACTATTTCTGGGTGTGTCAGTTGGTGTTTCCCTGACTTGGGGGTCGTACTAGTGCTAGTATTTGCGCAAACTTTGGTACTCAAGGTCTTCATTTCTACTTTCCCTGCCATGAGGGTCTTCTTTACCGTCCAGCACTCAATTCCTTCGAACAGATCCATAAAGGTGGGGTTTCTACCCTTCCAAGCATCTAAGGCTGCTTGCTGTTGGTCTTCATCTCGAAGTCCTTGCACGAATTGTGGTAACAAAACGTTCAGAAAGTATTTGTCCAAGGGATTGGTGCCTGGGCGGGCCCTCTGTAACAGAGACTGTAGCTCATATCTGTAGGCTTGAAATGATTCCTGAGGTTTCTGTGTTCGCTTCTTGAAGAGCATGAAAGGATCTTTGCTCACTAGGTTGTACAGCAAAATGCTGGCAATCTCGACTTACTGCTGGAATGTCCCTCTTTCGAAGTATACTCCATTCCATTTCTCGACGGCTATCCGGCCTGGACCGTGTTTCAGGCAGCGAATCAAGTGTGGCAGGGCCTCCTTGGGGGTCCATGCATTGCATCGCATGTCGTCAGTGAAGTTCGAGAACCATTCCTTCCAGGTTTTTACGCCCTCGTAAATCTTTGGAAGGATGGCCTGTCGTCTAGCTGCGTTGTTCGTGCGTATCAACTTTTTACATTGGTTGACACTCCATATTCTGATGGTCTCTTCGCTATGTGCGGTGTTCGAGGTGTTAGCGGATTGATTTAAGATATCCTCTAGCATGCTGCTTCGGGATTTACGCCTCGAAGTTCCCCCTGTGGCACCACTAGCCCCTTGCGGGGGGGGTTGTTTGTTTGTTTGTTTGTTTAGTTTTACGTCCGGGGGCCATCAAGGAACTCAGACATTCAAGGTTTCTCGGACATTAAGTCCTTTCTTTTCTTTTTGGACAGGTATTTATATGCTGCTTGCCCGACACAGCAGTGACCGAATCTATGAATGACCGAATCTATGCGATGAATGACTGAATCTATGAGGAGGGTCGAGGGGGAAAACCGCTACCGGGGCTTCATTCCCCTACTCTTTTCGAAGGATAGCATGTGTTCTTTTATTTGCCTGGTCCCATAGGCAGGGCCAGACAAACCACGGCCTTTGATCACTCAGACGTGGTTCACTGAGGGGGAATCCCATGGCAAAAAACAAGCATGTAAGCCCAGGCCCGCACATATGGACACCAGCTGCCCACATGCTCACCCCAAGACACAAGATACCCCAAGTTTGTCGCCTTTTACGAATCTGGTTGGCAGTATGTCAGGAGGGCGCACAGTGCATCAGAGGGCTGCCCAGTGCATTAGAGGGGCACCCAGTACGTCAGAGGGGTGCTCAGTACGTCAGGGGCATCCAGTGTTCCAGAGAGGCATCCAGTGTCCCAGAGAGGCGTTCAGTGTTCCAGAGAGGCATTCAGAGGGGTGTCCAGTGTTCCAGAGAGGCGTCCAGAGTTCCAGAGAGGTGTCCAGTGTTCCAGAGGGGTGCCTAGTACGTCAGAGGTGTGCCTAGAACGTCAGAGGGGTGTCCAGTGCATCAGAGGGGTGCCCAGTGTGTCAGAGGGGTGCCCAGTGCATCAGTCAGTCATCCAATACATCAGCAAGGTGTGTAGACGTTTTCAAGGGTTATAGGACATCACCCATGTATTCACAAATATCAGAGGACTGACACTAAGAATATATTTTTATTGATTTATACTAGGACAATGGAGATGTTTCCTGGTGAAGACATTAATTGTGTATAATTGTATTTAATTATTTGTGTGACAAGGTAGGATCTACAATAAGATCCCGGTTGACATCTTTTTTACAGAAAATGAGAATTTTTTTTCTGATGAAGCCTAGAAACTTATATAAAAACAAAAAAAAAATTGAAAAAGTCATAAAAGTGGTGATGTATAATTAATGGTGTGATACTTAGCTTTGAGTGGAACAAAGCATTTTAGTTCCCGAGGTGTAATATTGGGATATATGTGCGTGGAGTTAGTTAGTTAGTTAGTTAGTGTTTTACGGCACGTCAGCTACTGGTGATGGCTATTTGTGCCTAAAGGTTTTATGGAAGAAAGTTTCTACTGTTTAAATTTGACTGTAGTATCCCAGGTTCTTGACATATGCAAGTATTGTATCCGGTCTGCAGGTATCAAATAACTCTTTCAGTGTTGTACATTGATGGTATTGTGCCCTGATGGGGCACTGGCTACATTCCACAAGGAAATGTTCCACCGTCAGGTGTTTTTGACACCTGTTGCAAAGCGGTCTGGGTTCTCTCTTCATGAGGTGTGAATGCGTTAGTCTGGTGTGGCCTATTCTTAGTCTGTTCATGACAATTTCTTCTCTTCTGCTCTTGCATTTGGCTTTCTTGGTTGTGCCTATCTTGGGCTGTATTTTGTAGAGTTTATTGTCTCTTTCAGCGTCCCATGACTCTTGCCACTTTTGGTGGATGTATTTCCTGATTTTCCGTTTGAGGTCCTCTGATGGTAGAGGCATATCTATTGGAACTTGATTTGTTGCATCCTTGGCAGCAACGTCTGCTAGGTCATTGCCATGGATTCCTTCATGGCCTGGTACCCAAGCATACGCTATCTTCTTTCCAGCTAGAGCAAGACTATTGTGTCGTTCCAACACTCTTTTCACGAGAGGGTGTGTCCACTTGCTATGCTGCATTGCTGACAGTGATGATTTGGAGTCAGATACAATCAGGTAGTTGTTGCCTTCTGATGTCTCAATGTGATCTTGTGCTAGGTATAACGCATGTAGCTCTGCTGTGTAGATGGAGGCTTCGTCTGGCAGGCGTTCTTTGAAGGCATGGGGTCCTAGAACGGCTGCAGATGCTGTTTTGTCTGCCATATGTGATCCGTCGGTGTAGATTGGTACGTGATCTCTGTAACTATCACGCAGTTCATTGAATGCTGCTTGATATGTGGTGCTAGATGTTACCCCTTTCTTAAGCGCGGTAAGGTCCATTCTGACCTCTGGTTTGTGATATGTCCATGGGGGCATTTCCGGGTACTCTACATTAAGTACATTATCCAGAGACATTCCCGCTTCTTCTAATAGGTGGGATACCCTCACCCGAAGGGGTGCAATGTATTGGTTCTTCTTTGCTTCATATTTTGCCTTGTGCTTGGGGTTTGTCAACAATGCTGCGGCTGGGTTGTTAGGATTTGTGGCAATCCGGATAGCATATTCAAGGGAGAGTTTCTCTCGTCTAAGGGCTAAGGGTAGTTCTCTAGCAGCGACTTGCAAACTCTTAATTCTGGATGTTCTGAATGCTCCCAAACAAACGCGTAGTCCATGGCTCTGGATCCGCTCTGCCATTGCTAGGTATGTCGCCCAGGTTGATCCATAAACACACAGACCATAGTCCAGTTGAGACTGGACCAGTGCTCTATATAGTTTGAGGAGTGTGTCCTGGTCTCCACCCCAGCATGGATGTGCCACTACTTTCAGTAGGTTGAAAGCTTTGTTACATTTATCCTTGAGGTACTTAATATGTTTATCAAAGATAAGTTTGCGATCTATGACTAGCCCAAGGAATTTGGTATTTTCCACTACAGAAATACGTTTGTTGTTGATTTCAATATTTGGTTGTCTCTCTCTTGTAGTGCGGTAGTGGAAGTGCATAACTGATGTCTTGTCTAGAGAAAATCGGAAGCCATTTTGGTCTGCCCACTTCACTGTTTCATCTATGGCAAGTTGGAGGTGTCGTTCAATGGTTCTCAGGCTCTTGCCACGGAAACACATGAAGAAATCATCAACATATAATGTTCGGCCTATCTCTGGCTTCAGTTCCAGTTTAGAGACGATGTTGTTGATCTTCAATAGAAATAGGGTCACTGAGAGAATGCCTCCCTGTGGAACTCCAGACTCCTGATTGAAGACATCAGAGTGGATGTTGTTTACTCTGATCCTGAAGCAACGGTTTGATAGGTATTGGTTGATGAAATCAGGGAGCCGACCTTTCAGGTCTGCATCTTTGAGGTCCTTAAGGATACCATATTGCCAGGTGGTTTGTTTGTTTAGTTTTACGTCCGGGGGCCATCGAGGAACTCAGACATTGCCAGGTGGTATCATATGCCTTCTCCAGATCAAAGAAGACTGCTACCACTTGCTCCTTATTTATAAAGGCATCTCGTACATAGGTCTCGAGGGTAGTTAGGGCATCCTGTGTCGAGCGACCCTTTCTGAAGCCACATTGCTCTGTCTTAAGGATCTTTTTCTTTTCTAGGTACCAGACCAGTCTGGTGTTTACCATTCTTTCGAGGGTTTTGCAGATGCAGCTCGTTAGAGCTATGGGTCTATAGTTCTTTGGGTTTGACAAGTCTTTGCTTGGTTTTGGGAATGGAAGCACTATGGCCTCTCGCCAGTGTGGCGGAAAGGTACCTGTTTCCAAAATGTTATTCATGATACCAAGCAAACACTCTTTCGAGGGTTCTGGTAGCTGTCGTAGGAACTCATAAGGGATGTTGTCTGGACCTGGGCAACTGTTGTTACTGCTCCCCAGGGCAGTCTTCAGCTCATCCATTGAGAACTTTAGGTTGTAGTCTTCATCTCTGTTGTTGCCAAAGTCAATGGGCGTTCTTTCTGCCTTCCTCCGGTGAGCATTGAAGCTCTGTGTGCCTCCCTTTAGAGAAGATATTTCTGCCAGTGTTGAACCGATGCTATCAGCAATTTCTTTGGTATCTGTTATTTTTCTCCTACCAATTTGCAAACCGTGCACATATGTTGTAGTGTCTTTGCCTTTCATCTTCCTGATCATCTTCCAGATCTTATACATTGGTGTATTGCTGTTAACCTTGGAGACATAGGCCATCCAGGTTTCCTTCATGGCCTGGCGAAAGGTTCTTCGGGCGTGTGCCTTAGCCCTTTTCCAGGCGATGAGACTGGGTATGATTAGGTTCTTTTTGTAAGTCCTTTCAGCTTCTAGTCGCATCTTGCGGGCTTCTCGACATTCATCATTAAACCAGGGTTTATCTTTGGTTTTAGATTTGTTGGAAGTTTTTGGAATGCTCTTTTCTGCTATTGTTTGGAGGGTGGCTGTAAAGGTAGCCATAGGGTCTTCCTTTTGTAGTAGCTTTTCGAGATTGAGTTCCTTTTTACTGAGTTCCTGGAATGTCTCCCAGTCTGCTTTATACAACTTCCATTTAGGTATTTTGTCCATGGGACCTATGTGCGTGGATTCATTATAATGATGTAACATTATATAAACTGAAACTTATATATGTGGAATCATCTATGATATTGTAAGAATACTGTATTTTAATGCACATTTATTTGCTTACTTTGAAATGTTTGTGGTAGCCTGTGGTTACTACAGACTACTTGGAGGTGGAGTTAGGAAAAGGTGTGAAAACTTGTCAGATTTAGCCATAATCCATACAGGCTGTAGTGGTGCAAGCTGGGACTTACTCCAGGGTGTGGGAAGCTAGGTATAATGGAAGGTGCAATAGCAATGTGTGAAATCTCCTAGAGGAGGAGTATATATAGAGTTGACTTCTCAGTGGAGAGACACACCCCTTACCAGAGTCAGGACAGGATATCAGGAGAGCACACAGCAGCCAAGAGCACCATGGAGGAGGCATGGTTGAGGTTTGGGTGTAGCTCTGTCCTGGGCCAGGAACAGTTACATAGGTGCAGTAGTCCCAACAAAAGGACCTTAGGCAGGTATGAGGTTGAGTTACACCTTGGAACTGTGGAGGCCAGCCTGGACTGTCCAGAGAGCAAGGAGCTACGAGCCTAGGAGCAGCAGTTCCCAGTATGGAGTGGCTATGGGAGCAGATATAGCCAGGGACTGCTAGGACTCTAGAGGTGGGTTATATATGCTACCAGGAACCTGTAGCATTATAACCCTAAAGGTACTGTGACTTTATTTGGAACCCTCTGCCTGTTTTTATGTTGTATTTTGTTAAGCTCTGGAACCTGAACTTTATTATATTGTGAACTGTGTATGGCTATGTACTGTGGAATTTATACTGGATATTTGATAATATGAACTACTATTGAGAATATTGTGACCTTTTGATGGATATCTCCTGAGATAGTGAGTAACATTAATAAATATATTACAAACCACATACTAGCTTCCCATTTGGTATTTTGTAATATATTTTGATCCCTAGAACCTTGATATTAAGCCATAAGTGAAATATGGTGTAATTATAGTAGAAAGCAATCACTTTTAGGGAAAAGGCCCAAATTCTGCCTTTTACCTAATCTGTGTGGGGTCATATCTGTCTCACATAGTGACGGTAGGCAATCAGCCTTCCCCTAACATATGCCCACTGTTAGTATGGAAGGAGATTTCTCCTTGTGGACTCCCAATGAAGTTATTCTGCTCCTTCATGCCCTCACATGAAGGTCCCCACTCCACAGGGGGACAGTGTCGGCCTTTGGGTGGCGCTGGATGCGCTGCCCCCTGTTGCGCCTTGGTTTTCCGCACCTAAGGGTTCGGGCTTGTTTACTGAGTCGTCATCATATGACAACTCGAAGTGTCCATCCTCCCCATACTGGGTGTGGTTGGGTTCGTTGTGGCTGTCATCCTCTTTACCTCATCTCGGCTAGTTTTATGTGTGGGGTCGTTTGTTTGTTTGTTTGTTTAGTTTTACGTCCGGGGGCCATCAAGGAACTCAGACTTTCAAGGTTTCTCGGACATTAAGTCCTTTCTTTTCTTTTTGGACAGGTATTTATATGCTGCTTGCCCGGCACAGCAGTGACCGAATCTATGAATGACCGAATCTATGAGATGAATGACCGAATCTATGAGGAGGGTCGAGGGGGAAAACCGCTACCGGGGCTTCATTCCCCTACTCTTTTAGAAGGATAGCAAGTGTTCTTTTATTTGCCTGGTCCCATAGGCAGGGCCAGACAAACCACGGCCTTTGATCACTCAGACGTGGTTCACTGAGGGGGAAATCCCATGGCAAAAAACAAGCATGTAAGCCCAGGCCCGCACATATGGACACCAGCTGCCCACACGCTCACCCCAAGACACAAGAAACCCCAAGTTTGTCGCCTTTTACGAATCTGGTATGCCCACTGTTAGTATGGAAGGAGATTTCTCCTTGTGGACTCCCAATGAAGTTATTCTGCTCCTTCATGCTCTCACATGAAGGTCCCCACTCCACAGGGGGATCGTCGTAAACACCATCGTTCCGGTGTTCTCATTTACAAATGGGTCGTATCAGTCTGGCTTCTTCAACGCTTCGGCTGGCGTCGAGGTTACTAAAGGTGTAGTTCCCTTTATAAAAGTCGCATCAGAGGGTATGTCCTTATTTGACATTTCTTGGTGGTAAAGTAGATCCATTCGTGTCGGTTTCGAAAGATTTATCTTGTTCCTCGAGACATGTCTTGACAGTTTTGGTATTGTTTTCTATTCCTGACACATAATATTATGTATCAAGGGCAGTTTTCCTTTTTGTCTGATTGGCAATTACGAGGCACAGCTCTTGTTGTTTCAAAAATAAGTCTTGGTTGCTATCTTTCATGGATTCCATTATATCCTCATTTTTCAAGATGCATTGATCTCGAATCTCTAAAAGCTTATTTGCCTCATATTTATATTGTTCCATTTCGGCTTTTATTTGGTCAGTCTCTTTTCTCAATTCGATGTTTTGAATGGTGGAAGTAGCTTCCTGTTCTTCTAAGTCAACTTCTTGTTTAAGTTTCTCATTTTCCCACTCTGATTTAGCGAGTTCGAGTTTCTTTTGAATGACATACATTTGCCGTTCGAGATCTCTATTTAATTGTTCCTTTACTCCAGTTCTTTCTTTTAGTTCCTTGATGTTGTTCATCAGTCGTTGTTGATCAGCTTCGAACTGGTCGCATTGTTTTTCCAGGTTCCTGAGTCTCAAGACCTTTCACTCAGAGTCTTCGACTCTCGGTGTAACCGGACTCTATTTATAGCATCATCTCTTAACTTGGCCTGCTCGCGCAATTAATAGACTGCTGATTCTTTAACGTTTCTCGAACCTCCTATGTCGAATACCGAAACGTTCAGGGCATCCAAGGATCGTCGAGGATCAGCAGTTTGGGTTTCTGCCCGGGCCGAAGCTGTTCTTTGGGCATCTACAGTCATCATTTTAATTGGTGTCAATTGTTCTGTGGAGTCTGTACTTATTCTATATGTAGAATTTGTGACTGGAGCGAGCATCTCTTCCGACCGGAGGTTTCGAAATACTCTCTCTACTTTTGGTCCACTTATTGAGGTGTACCCTTTCATTTGGATTCGGCTTGTGTCACTCATTGTGGATCCCTAGGTACTCAAACTTCTTTCTCGGGATCCATTGTGCGCATGTTCGGCCTCCAGGGCCGCATACTAACACCAAGAACTGGTCACGGCACCAGTGTAGTGGTTACCCCCCTTATCTATGAAACCTCCCCCGCCTCCGACGGCAGTGGACCTAGAGTCTGTCTGTTCGTCTGCTGTTTTCACGCACTGACGTGACTGCTTTTATCAAGACATCTCTATAATTATTCACTTTCAATCCAATCATTCTTCTTTTCTCTCAACCCTGCATGTATTTCTATCTGAATTTGTCATCTATTTAAGAGGAAAGAAATAATAACAGGTATTTGACAGCCTTATAGTTGGTTTTGGGCTGAAGTGTCAGTCTCACTTTATGCTCATTGAGGCAGTCCCAGCATGCATCATTATCATGAGTCTGATGCAACTGAAAGTTCACCCGAAGTCAGACATAGGGGGGGGCTCGTCTCCGTCTTAACAGATAGACTTGCCGAAACCAGCGGCAAAGTTTTCCGCCGCTCGGTCAACGTACCGGGCTCGTATCATGAGTATGATGCAACTGAGGGTTTGGCTTAGGGAGTGGTCATTATTTATCAACAGGGGGGGATGGTGGGTTTGAAGGGGGGGCGTAAAAATTTCAGACCCCTCCCGAGGGCGGGGCTAAAAAAATTTTGATCCCTCTTGAGGGGGGGCTAAAAAAATTTACCCTCTTATGAGCAAAAAAGCCTGCGCACTACTATAGCTCAAAGAGGGGCGCGAAAATTCTCCGCACCTCCGGTTGGGGGGGGGGCACAAAAGATTTTGACTGTCGCCGAGGGAGGGCATAAAAATTTTTGCGCGTCCGCGTGGAAACCCACCACCCGCCCCCTGTTGATAAATAATGACCACTCCCTTAAACCCAACTTTCCTGTGTGAGACGCTGCAGCACTTTCCCGCGAAAAATTTCACCCATCATCACAGCCCCGTAGGCGCTGGTTCGAATGTATAACTTGAATGGTTCGAAGTGAAAACCAGACAAGGGACAGGGCTTTTGACAGGATCTTTTGCAATGCGCCAATTGCACACTTTTTAGCAAATACAATGCGCCATTCTGTAAATGAATCGCTAATTTAGCCATTTAAATGCGACATTTAGGCATTAAATGCGTGTATTGCGCACTGCGCAGCCCTGTCAAAAGCCCTGAAGGGATCTCGGGTTAGTGCAACTGGCACATGTTTATTTCGGTGTATGGTTTTCCTCGATATAGGTCGGTTAATGAAATGTTAAGCTCGATGAGAAGTGGTCTGACTCCGTCGACAGACAGAGCCAGACTAATGTCTTTCCCGGCCCCAGGTAGGAGCTGGAGCGAGGCGAACAGTGGTGCCACCACCCTGCAGCAACCAGGGGTCGTAAGGACCTCTAGTGACTACCGGTGATGGGCGCACCGCTCGAAACGCCCTCTCGAGGAATACGCTCACACTATATCACGATCTACGAGCCACTACAGTAGTATTATATGCTATGGCGATGCAATGAGCCTCTTCTAAAGTGTTACCATCCAAATGCAATGTTACCATCCGAATACACATCTGAATAATGCAGGATGTGATGCTTATTTATGGACTATGATTGGCATACAGGTGAAGAAATGATAATGTAGTAATGTTGGATTAAAGAGGGGCAGGGCTTTTGACAGGGCTGCGCAGTGCGCAATACACGCATTTAATGCTTAAATGTCGCATTTAAATGGCTAGAATGGCCATTCATTTACAGAATGGCGCATTGTATTTGCTAAAAAGTGTGCAATTGGCGCATTGCAAAAATTCCTGTCAAAAGCCCTGGAGGGGCATTTTGTCATGATATATTTTCATTGTTATGCATGGTTTTGCAATGATTTAAATATTGATTACAATCATCATAATTAATAAGTGCTTGTCTCTAAGAATCTAAAATGAAGAAATAACGAACATTTATTTCACCTTTTTCCTGGGAAACATCAGGTTGACATTCATGGTAAAAGCTTTAAGCCTTACACCCTTTTGAACATGGAACATTATGGCCTGAATTTGGATAAATTGTGGTAGTAAAAAGTACATTGAGGTGGTACTCATCACCCCTTTATATCCCTTAGGGAGTGGTCATTTTTTAACAAAATGGGGGGGGGGCATGCACGGCGAAATTTTTCCCGTCACCCCCTCCGAGGGGTCTGAAATTTTTCTATCCCCCCCCTTTTATTCTTAGTCGCACATGGGCTTTTTCGCTCAAATGGGGCAAAAACTTTTTTGTCTCCCCCTAAGGAGGTCTGAATTTTTTTGTACCCCCCAAACCCATCACCCCCCCCCCTGTTGTTGAAAAAATGACCACTCCCTTACCCATTCATTTCACCTGCCTATCCCTCCTATGTGCCTCACCTGTACACCCCACCCTATCCCTCATCTACATATCCCTTCTACCCTTTTATTCCACCTGCCTATCTCTCCATGTGCCTCTCCCTCTTCTGCCTAACCCCCCCCCCTTCTGCACATCCCACCCTATCCCCTCATCTACATATTGCTTACACCCTTTCATCTATGCCTCTCCCTCTACTACCTATCCCCCTTCCCTTCCCCTCTCCTGCATACCACCACCCTATGCTCCTCTACATATCCCTCATACCCTTTCATTCCACCTGCCTATACCTCCCTGTGCCCCTACCTCTTCTACCCATCCACCCTTCCCTCTCCTCTCCTGAAAACCTCCATCCTATCCCCCATCTACATATCCCTTCTATCTGTCACTCCCCTACCTACCTCTTGAATCCATCCCCTGTCCCTTGAACTACCTATCCCAGTTTATACCTATCTTTCTTCTCCACTCTACCTATCCCTCCAATGCCTACTATGCCTGTCTATCCATCTGCCTATCCCTTTCCTTCTTCTACCTATCCCCTGCCAATTTTTCCCCTGCCTACCCTTGACCTATCCCTCATCTACATATCCGTTGTACCCATCCTACTCCTTCCTATCCCCTGTTTGTCCCTTCCCCTACCTTTCCCTTCCAATGCCTACCTCTCCCCCATTCCCTACCTATCCCTTTCATGCTTACTTACTCTCTGACTGGCCATCTGTTAGTCCATCCCTCTCGCTCTTCTGTCTCCTCTCCCCTCCCCTCCCCTGCATACCCCTCCTTATCCCTCAGTTAGCTATCCCTTATATCTATCCCTCCCCTTCCTTCCTACATCCTAAACCCTTCCCCTGTCCCTTGAACTACCTATCCTTGTCAATACCTATCTTTCCTCCCCACTCTACCTATCCCTAATATACTTAGTCTGCCTGTCTATCCATCTACCTATCGCTCTTCTTCTTCTGCCTACCCTCTGCCAATCTTTCCCCTGTCTACCCTTGACCTATCTCTCAGCTACCTATCCCTCAAGGGACAGGGGGTGGATTTTTGATGTAAGAAGGGGATGGATAGATATAAGTGATAGGTAACATAGGTATAGGTTGGGGTATGGAGGGAAGGTGAGAGGGGATAGAGGACTGAGAGGGATAGAGAGGGATAGGTAAGTGAAGGAGAATAGAGGAGAGGTATACATTGGGAGGGATAGGTAGGTGGAGGGGCAGGCAGGGGATAGAAAGGGGTAGGATGGGTACAAGTGATAAGTAGATGAGGGATAGGTAGATGAGGGATAGGTCAAGGGTAGGCAGGGGAAATATTGACAGGGGGATAGGTAGATGAAGGAAAGGGATAGACAGATGGATAGACAGGCATAGTAGGCATTGGGGGGATAGGTTGATCAAAGGTTAGCTGATGGATTTATAAGGTAGGTAGGGGGCGACAGATATAAGGGATAGGTAGATAGGGTGGGGGCATGCATGAAAGGGGAGGAGGATGGGTAGAAGGTGGAGAAGCACAGGGAGTGAAAGGTAGGTGTACTGAAAGGGTATAAGGGATATGTAGATGGGGGATAGGATGGAGGTTTTTAGTAGAGGGGAGGGTGGATAGATAGAAGAGGGAGAGGCACAGGGAGAGATAGGCAGGTGAAATGAAAAGGGTACAAGTGATATACGTAGATGAGGGATAGGGTAGGCGTATATAGGAGAGGGGAGGGGAGGGGGATATGTAGAAGAGGGAGAGGCACAGGGTAGGATAGGCAGGTGGAATGAAAGGGAATGAGCGGTATGCAAATGAGGAATGGGGTGGGATGTGCAGAACATGAGAGGGGGATAGGCAGAAGGGGGAAAGGCAAATAGAGGGATAGGCAGGTAAAATGAATTGGTACAAGGGATATGTAGATGAGTGATAGGGTGGGGTGTGCAGAAGAGGGATAGGCAGGTGGAATTAAAAAATACAAATACATGTAAATGAGGGATAGGGTGGGGGTATGTAGGGAGGGGGCAGGTAGAGGAGGGGGAGGCACAGGGAGGGATAGGCAAATGGAATGAAAGGGTATGAGGGACATGTAGATAGGGTGGTGGTATGCAGGAGGGGGATAGGTAGAAGAGGGAGAGGCACAGAGATAGGGAGTTGGAATAAAAGGGTATAAGAGATATGTGGATGAGGGATAGGGTGGGAGTAACTAGGAGAGGGGAAGGGGATAGGTAGAAGAGGGAGAGGCACAGTGATAGGGAGTTGGAATGAAAGGGTATAAGGGGTATTTAGATAAGGGATAGGATGGGAGTATGTCGGAGAGGGGAGGGAAGGGGGATAGGTAGAAGTCCCTAGACCTTAGCATTGGATTTTGAGGATGAGTATATCCCTTTAATGTAATATTATCTACCCTGGCCTGAAAGCAATGAGTTTCATCTTTCATTTGCTGCAAATATTGTGTAAATCAGATAAATTTTGGATAAACTACAACATTTCTTAGCGAAAATTCAGGAAAAACTAAGTTTTAGGTTCCCAACTTGCTGCATCGAGCTATAGTGGAAGCCCAGCCATGCATGACTAGTACCCAGCTTGGTTCTAGGAGGAGTATCAACACGATTCAAAAAGCTATAAGTTGCAAATTTCAAGCTCTTTTGTTTCATATATGAATCGTGGGACCCTGCATAAGTCCTGAACTTGGGCTGTCATCGCTAATGCATGCGGGCGGTGGACGGTAAACTGTAATATGATTTCTATTGGCCTAAAAGGACCGAAAGGAAGCCTAGCCATGTACTGTGACGTTTATACCATGCTTTCAACCATTAAATTAATGATTTTACCTTATAAATCCATGAAATGCACTGATTTTTGTTGCGAGTCGACGACAGAGCTCCGATTAGATTCAAAACACTGCGTCTTCCCCGCCGGTGAGTGGACCGGACTGCGCAGACCCCAGCAGAGCCTGTCATGGGCGCTTCGCTGTTCAAATCTAAAGTAGTCCGGCTGAGCGTGCGGATAACAGACCGTAGACATGTAAATAGACCAGCGCCTTCGGCGCTGGGATCGTGGATGGAACATAGGCCTAAGCGAATAGTCTTTATTTATCAACGGGGAGGGGGGGGGGGTGATGGGTTTGAGTGGATTTTCAAAATTTCCCACACCTCTGTCGTTGGGGTGTGAAAAAACAATTTGGTGCATCCACCCGAAAATGTAACTGACCCTCTGCCCGGATGACATGCGGGGTGGTTGGAGGGTGGAGGGAGGTTAGGCCCGACATGACGGAATTAATTTTCCATATACCTTCAACATTGCAAAATTGCCAAAAAGCATGACGAGGGGGGGGGTCAAAAATGGTCCAAAAATTCCAGTGGAAAACGGCCCTGTGTGCTAAAAGGGCATGTTTGCCCATGATTTTCGTCCCTTTATACAGGGATGGGGTCAATAATTTTTTTTCATGCATCTGCGCGCAAACCCACCAACCCCACCCCCCGCTGTTGTTAAAAAATGATCACTCCCTAACTGTGCAGGGACTAGCTGACACTGTCACTGTCACTCCTACACGACCATGAGTGCATCCCACACTGATAGGCTAACTATGCACCCAGTGAGTGACACTGTCAATATATCACTTCTACATGGCCATGAGTGCATTCCACATTGTCACTGTCACTTCTACACAACCATAAGTGCATCCCACATTGTCACTGTCACTTCTACACGACCATGAGTGCATCCCACATTGTCACTGTCACGTCTACATGACCATGAGTGCATCCAACATTGTCACTGTCACTTCTACACTACCATGAGTTGGATTTTTAAGTCCTCACCGAAAAAAAGTACAGAAACTCGGCCGAAAAATGTAAACAAACTCTTCATAAGGCATCAGTGAAGCATCAAAAACTTCAATCTGAGACATCTAATCAAAATTCTGAATCGACAGAATGATTTTGAATGTTTTTTAACCCCTTGTGCAAGTTTTTTTTTGCTGTTTCTCTTCTATTTTTTTAAAAACGAGTTTCGGCCATGTTTTTTTAATCTTCTTCCCAACAATATACGATGGGAAACCATAACCTGAGTCTAAACATGGTCCCACCAGGCCTCCAGGACATTCTTCTTTGGCCTCTTTCACCACCTGCCTGTTGGGGCCAGCATAGTGTTATGATGTAACACTCAGCTTGTGACGTCACATCCCGCACCATAACTTTAAAAGTATTTGTAACAATTTGGTTAGCTCTGAGGTTTTCTACTGCTCTTATAAAATCTAGCCATATACAAACATTGCCATGATTCTGTAAGGATTTGATACTGTTTAGGGCTTCTGTGGCCAAAAGATGAGAGGTTTAGACAGTCTAATAACTACAGTAAACAACTTTCATCAATGACACTGTCTGGGACACTGACACAGTGACAGTGTCACTCACTGTGACTGTGTCTGTGAGTCAGTTTCTGTGACTGTGACCTCACGACAGCTAGTCATTAATGGCGAGTACTACTCAGCTACTGGCATTTAGGGAGTGACCATTTTTTATCAAGGGGGGGACATAGTGAGTTTGAGGGGGGTCAGAATTTTTTCAACCCCTTGACCGGGGGCGGGGGTGTTAGGGTGTAAACCCACGATCCTCGGTAAATGAGCGCGGGAACAGCGCTACTGTGCCGCCCTCTGTGGTGAGAGAATGGAACTAACTTTGTTGTTTTAACTGGAGATAACTTAATAAAGTAGTACTTCCGGTCCTTCAGCGTGGGCCACGAGGAGTCAGAGAATCCAAATTGAAGAAGTGTTTCTTGATTAATCCTTTAATTTGAAGAAGTAAATGCCCAAATTATCCTCCACAAAATGGCTTCCACACTAACAGGTCATGGTCCCAGGCACAGGTTGATGTTTGATGGAGATGAGGGCAAGTATGAACTCTGGGAATGTAGATTTTTAGGCCACATGAGGCAAATGAAGTTACTGGATACAATTGCTGGGAATGGTATTGCAGCTGCAGATAAGAAGGCAGAGGCATATGCAGAAATTGTACAGTATTTGGATGATAGGAGCTTATCCCTTATCATGAGAGATGCTAAGGATGATGGCAGACAGGCTCTTCAAATTCTCAGAGACCATTACAAAGGCAAAAGTAAGCCCAGGGTTATTTCCCTTTACACTGAACTGACATCATTGAGAAAAGGTACTGATGAGTGTATCACCGACTACGTCGTCCGTGCGGAGACCGCTTCAAATGCGCTGAAAGAAGCAGGGGAAGAAGTGAGTGACAGTTTACTTGTTGCTATGGTTCTGAAAGGTCTTCCAGCTGAATATAATACTTTTGGAACTGTTACCACCCAAAAGGATGACCATAGGTTCAGTGACTTTAAAGTGGTACTTAGAAATTTTGAGGAGACGGAAAAGTGCCGGTCGAGTGACGCTGAGTTCAACTCGAGACAGGAGAATGTGATGAAAACTGTGTCCGATGCCGGGAAGAGTGACAACCCCAGCAAACCGAGTTATACATGTTATGCTTGCGGAAAACCAGGACACAGATCTTTTGAGTGTAAAAATAAAAAGCAGGGTAACAAGTGGTGCAATAACTGTAAAACCAAAACTCACTATACAAATCAGTGTAGGAAGAAGGACTCGGCTAAAGTAGCCAGCGACGATAGTTCGAAACCGGGTCATGCATTTGCGTTCAAGGTTAGCGTTGATTATGCGGATGTTTGTAATACAACTAGCCTGTATAGTTTATTGGTTGATTGTGGTGCAACTACTCATATTGTTACAGAGAAATCCAAATTTGTCAAATTTGATGAAAGTTTTGTTCCAGAGAAACACTACATAGAGTTGGCGGATGGCAGCCGTACAAACGGTGTTGTGGCAGGTAAAGGTACAGCCAGTGTACAAATTCAGGACAGTACAGGTAGGCCACACAACATTCTTTTAGAGAATGCCCTCTATGTCCCATCCTATAAGCAGGATATATTTTCAGTGCAAGCGGCAACTGAAAAAGGCGCCAGTGTTAAATTCAGTCCCGACTCAGCCGAATTAAATGCGCCAGATGGTACTCGCTTTGAAATAGAGAAATATGGTAGATTATATTTTCTCAACAAAACTGGTAAATCTAGTGTTCGATCCCACCCAGTGGAAGAGTGGCATAAAATTCTTGGTCACTGTAATGTAAGAGATTGCATGAAACTCGAGTCAGTTGTTGATGGTATGAAAATCAGCGATAAGAACAGTTTTGATTGTGATACCTGTGTAAAAGGTAAAATGTCGCAGTTCAGAAATCATGATCCAGATAAACGGGCAGAGGCCCCACTTGATGTTGTTTATTGTGATCTCGCAGGCCCAATTGATCCTACAGCAAGAGACGGTTTCAGGTATGCCTTATCTTTTGTAGATGACTATTCAGGGGTAAACATGGTTTATTTTCTGAAGCAGAAGAGCGACACCGTAACAGCTACAAAGAAGTTCCTTGCTGATTGTGCACCATATGGTAAGGTGAAGTGTATTCGTTCAGACAATGGGGGCGAATTTATTAGTGCAAGTTTCGAAGCTCTGTTGGTCAAAAATCAGATTAAACATGAGAAAACAGCTCCCTATTCACCTCACCAAAATGGTACAGTAGAAAGATCGTGGCGCACAATATTTGATATGGCAAGATGTCTGTTATTAGAAGCCAAATTACCTAAAGAAATGTGGACTTATGCTGTTATGTGTAGTGTATACATCAGAAACAGATGTTTCAATGACAGGGTCAATATGACACCATTCGAAGCGCTCACAGGTAAGAAACCAGACTTTAGCGGTATGCATGTATTCGGTACTGTGTGTTATGCCTATGTACAGGAAAAGAAGAAGCTGGATGATCGCGGCGAGAAGGGTATCTTTGTAGGTTATGATAAGTGGAGCCCAGCATATCTTGTGTATATTCCCGAGCGTAACATTGTGCGTAGAGTAAGATGTGTGAAGTTCTTTGATAAGTTTGAGGAGGTAACAGACAGTTGTGATGAACCGGTGTATACCACACCTCAGGTAGAACCTGAACTTTACCCAGCTCCGGATGTAGCTGATGATGCTCCTCAGAATGGGGTTGGTGGTGAACCCGATCTAAACCTGCAGGGTAATAGGGACAATGCTAGGTATCCCCGCAGAGGACGTAACCCGCCTGGCTATTTGCAGGACTATGTAACCACCACTGTGGACTATTGTTATTGTATGTCACACATCCCGAACTCATATTCTGATGCTATGAACTCGGACAATGCGCAAAAATGGCAGAACGCCATGGATGTAGAAATGGATGCGTTAATTGACAATGATACTTTTGAACTCACCACACTACCTGAGGGTAGATCTGCAGTGGGGGGTAGATGGGTGTATGCAATGAAAATGGGACAAAAAGCTGATGAACAGTACAAGGCACGGTTTGTTGCCAAAGGATATTCTCAGGTCCCAAATATTGACTATCATGAGACTTTTTCACCCACTGCCCGTATCACATCGATTCGCATGCTTATGCAGTTGGCCGTCCAAGAGGACATGGTTGTTCACCAGATGGATGTTAAGACAGCCTATCTGAATGCGCCGATAGACTGTGAACTCTATATCGAACAACCAGAAGGCTATGAGGTGAAAGGTAAAAATGGTGAGAAATTGTATTGCAAGCTTAATAAATCTCTGTATGGTTTAAAGCAAAGTGGTAGGAACTGGAACAACATGTTGGACACTTACCTTGAGGAGGAAGGTTTCCAACAGTCTGAGACTGATTCATGTGTATATACTAAATTTGAACAAAATTCAAAGACTGTTGTTGTAGTTTGGGTTGATGATATTATAATTGCAGCAAGCGATGAGAAGACACTCAACACAGTCAAACAGTCTCTGTCCACCAGATTCAAAATGAAGGATCTTGGTAAGTTATCATGGTTCCTAGGTATTGAGTTCAAATGTGAAGATGGATCTATTGAAATGAACCAAACCAAATATGTCGAGAAGTTGTTGAAAAGGTTCAAAATGGAAGATTGTAAACCCAGATCGACTCCTTGTGATGTAGGGTCCAATACTACAAAGGATGAGGATTCCGAAGAGCTAGCTGACGCTAAGCAGTACCGAGAAATAGTGGGAAGCCTCATCTATTGTATGTCAATCACAAGACCTGATCTGTGTTATGTTGTAACAAAACTATCTCAACATATGGTGAATCCCACCAAAGCTGATCTTGGTAGAGCCAAGCAGGTACTACGGTATATCAGAGGTACACTAGATTATGGACTAAGATTTCAGAAATCTGATGCTGAGTTAGAACTCAGTGGCTTTTGTGATGCCGATTGGGGTGCATCTGATGACAGAAAGAGCATAACTGGTTATGCATTCAGGTTGACCAACAATGGTCCACTCATTTCGTACAAAAGTAGAAAGCAACAGACAGTTGCACTTTCCACTTGTGAAGCTGAATATATGGCTCTGTCAGCTGCTACCCAAGAGGTAAAGTTCCTTAATCAACTTTTTACCAACATGACTGGTATTAAACAAACAGAGAGTGTTGTTTTGTATGGGGACAACCAAGGTGCATTGGCACTAGCTAAAAATCCTGTACATCATCAAAGGTCTAAGCATATTGATATCAGATATCATTTTGTGAGAAATGAAGTGCAGAATAATTCTCTCAAGCTAGAGTATGTACCCACAACAGAAAACATTGCCGATGTTTTCACAAAGCCGGTTCCTGAGTGTACTAATGGGTACATAAATCTAAATCATCATGTATTGATAACCTGATGTGTTATCATAAATATTGTATTGATCATATCTGATATATGTTATTCAAAGTTGTATACATAAGTAATGTATCGATCGTAAGTTTAAGTGGGGGTGTTAGGGTGTAAACCCACGATCCTCGGTAAATGAGCGCGGGAACAGCGCTACTGTGCCGCCCTCTGTGGTGAGAGAATGGAACTAACTTTGTTGTTTTAACTGGAGACAACTTAATAAAGTAGTACTTCCGGTCCTTCAGCGTGGGCCACGAGGAGTCAGAGAATCCAAATTGAAGAAGTGTTTCTTGATTAATCCTTTAATTTGAAGAAGTAAATGCCCAAATTATCCTCCACAAAATGGCTTCCACACTAACAGGGGGTGGGGGGTTCTCACGGGGGGGTTCTTCCACCCATCTGATGGGGAGGGTCAAAATAATTTCACCTTTTTTCAGGGGAAAACCGGGCATGTCACTATAGATTAAAAGGACACATTTGCACACGATTTTCACCCCCTTACTTTCGCCCCCTTACGGGAGGGGGGTCAACAAAATTTTACCGCCTCAAGAGGGGGGGGTCAAAATTATTTTAACTCATCCGTGTGAAACCCACCAACCCGGCCCCCCCCCCGCCCTGTTAAAAAATGATCACTCCCTTCCCAGCTAGCACTACTCGTGTAATTTACGTCATTCTTACGTTAAAACTGATCGTTTTTACGTAAAAAAGACATCATTTGGATGAGTTGTGCTAGCAGGGTTAGATCTAGATCTGAGTGCCAGTCAGTCTGTAGGGGAGAGTCAGGTTAGTTGAGCCGGTCACTCTCTAGCTTAGAAATCTTATCTCTCATCTCTGTACCCCCGTGAGAGATTATAAAACCTTCTCTTTTCTGGTCGGTGACGGCCTGTGAATCTGCTCAAAGACATTTCAAGGCAATGTCAATTTTGAGACTCTGCCTAACCGACCTCCAGCCGTCGGGTATGTGAATGTGACCAAAGGATTTATCTGGACGACCACGGGTAAAAATAGTTACTGTCCACACAGTATCTAGGGCTCAAGGGTGAGCCACCTCGACTGATCCCCTACGACCTGCAGACAAGAATCTGTCGAGGGTGCACCGACCTAGGAGTCTCCGACATTGCCAACATTTGGTTCGAGAACTATTTCGGACTGGCTGAAGCAATGTGCATCAGTGATGGCCTAGTGGCCGTCGTTAATGCTATCTGCAAGGACGACCGAATTAGGTCACAGGCCGCTGACCCGATTCTGTATGGCCTAGTAGGGTTTGAGGAACGCTTGCCAACATCCACTCGCCCGTCCTGCTACCCCAAGGACCGATAAAAAAACGAACTTATGCGTTCATGTCTGATTCACAAAAGAACTCGCCAGTAAGAGATGAGGAGGATACCCTACTGGCAGACCCTGAGCTCGAAAAGGAGGAGCAACGTATGAGAAACGAGACAACTCGTGATGGGGACACTGCTAGCAAGGTCCCCGACGCTGCATTGAGCATCGAAGGTGGAGCTTGCTACTCCACCAAAGTAACCACCGCGCATGCTTCAAAAGAGATGAGCCTTGAAGAGTTGAACCCTCGACAACAGGAAATCGACAGGGAAAGGAAAGAGCTCATGAAGCGGAAAACCAAGATTAGGAGAGAGGTTGAAAAGGCTGTCAAGGAATCAAAAAATAAGCCCGAGACCAAGGTAAAGGCGGGCCGCCGGAAAAAGAAGGTGGTTGAGGAGAAGGCAGAAGACAGTGATGACTCCGTAGCCTCGACTTCATCTTGAAGCTCTCAGAGCCAAACCGGAGGTGGCAAAACCACCAAAAGAGATGATTCCACATCTCCGGTTCGATCTACCCGATCCAAGACCACTCTCAAGAGCACTTCCCTCCCTCCCGAGCCTGTCAGCATTATACTGACAGTTACTCGATTCCTCCTGCCACCAATCGTGATGGCGAGAGCAACGACGAAGAGTGGATGAAGATCCTTAGGAAGGATGCTGGCCCGTCGAAGTTCTATCGCATGTGGATCGCATCCTTAAGTGACATGGCTAAGACACACAAGTCTTAATATGGCTTCAAGCACCATACGAAGCTGCAGTATGCTGCTTCGAACTGGACCCCTGTTAACCCGACATGTCCATTCAAGATTTGTGTGAAATCAGAGAAAGAGAGAGAGTCTGGCCTTGCAAAGACTCCTTCTTCCCACACCTTGTGGATTGATTGATTGATTTGTGTTTTACAGCACTTTAGCGGCACTAAGTGGCTATCCTGTGCTTCACAGGTTGATAGTTTAACAGAGGAATGTGTCAGTGCCCACGCATATGTGCACCACACACATCCTGAGGGGATAGGAAAGAGGAGATATAGATCCTTTTAAGTGGGCTAGGGAAGCCCGACACCTTGTGGAGTACCACATGCACCATGCCCCCGTGTACTGGTGCACTAACGAGAAAAACCAAAATCAGAGGTGTCAGGGCCTGAAAACCATGAGACGAGGTTGTATGGCCGAGCACTTGGCTCAAGTTCATGGTCTCAAGGCCAGTGACGCCAGGTTGAAAGCTCTGAAACTTCACGAGCACCTAATGACCAAATGGGAGGAGATGAGCACCGAGGAGAGGCACAAGATCACTCTGAGGACCGATCACTTCTGCCATGCCATCAAGGGGAAGCAGAACTCCTACTTCCACAAAGATGTACAGTCGAAGTGATTTGACATGTCTGCAGAAATGCACTGGCGTGTCAAAGCCCAGAGAAAAGACCCCGATGCCCTTGACCATAAAGGAAAACCCACCCTGGTAATGACCCTCGATCTCGAGATGCCAAACGACCGAGGTCTGAGTCTCAATCACCAGTCCCCACACCTGACCACAAACGGAAATCTACTGACCCAAGTAAGATCTTGGGAACATCAGCTCGAGATCTAACTAGTATGGAGCAAGTCTCCCCTCTGGACTCGAGCAACTATCAACCTTCGGGACAACCACTGACTGACAACATACAGACTTGGTTCAAGGGGCGGACCACGTTGTCTCATTCCGATTGGATGAGAGGCGATGTGGATACCATTCCGCGATATCAGGGTACCCCTGAGGAGAATGCTCTGCTCCAGAAGCTCAAGCAGCCTCCGAACCCTGATGATTTCCCAACTTTGACTGCCATCCAGAAGCCATGTCCTGAGTCCCAGACCCTACTGCCTTCGGGGAAACCGAAGCCTATGGGCTCCCCTGCTAGCCCGGCCACAACCTCTGGTCGTGGATGGACTCGACCGGTGGACCTGAAGAAGCCAGGCAGAGAACTGGTGATTAAAGAGAGCCGTTACCCGAGGCTGGCAGGGGCCGTGGCATAACCATAGACGAGAGAGGGGCAGTGGTAGGGTCGTCTTGACGAGCCGACACTGAGAGCCTATCACCGAATGCTCCTGCAATTTTGAGCTCTGCTTATGAGAGCAGTTCCGATTCTAACCTGATTACTCAGACAACACCTCCTGCCAGAAATATGAGGACCACCAATGTTCTGCACTTGGTGATGTCCAACCTCGAACTGGAGGGCCCTGATGATTATATCAGGCAACGAACGCAGGAATCCTGTGAAATCCAGGCTGATGTTTTTAAAGCATGGCAGGATCGACACATCAGCCAGGAGACTGGATACCTTCGTAGTGTGACTGAAGGTGTCTTCGAGTGCCTGCATGAGATCCAGAGACGGGAAATAGCCCAAATATCTCAGGACATGCAAGGGCAAGCCAGAGATCAGCTCCGAGCTTCCCTCCATCGTGAAAACGAGGCGAAAGCCATGAAGCTGAAGTATGAAAATGAACTCCAAAAGCAATATGACTACTTCAATCGCTGAATGGATCTGCAGACAAGCAGTTAACCCTGAAGACACCCCAAAGTCTATTAATATTATACAGCAGACCCACTACACTGGTGGGCTGCTATAGTTTGACATATTGTCTATTATCCATTACCACTATTATGTACCTATGTATAAAAGTTACTTTATATACATATTGAACCTAATATACTTTACTAAGTTCAATCTCATAAAATATTTATTACCATGAAAATGTTAATTGGTGCTATAAACCTACGAGATCTGTAACTCGAAATTCATTTTGAAAAGTATATTTTTCTAAGTACACTCCATAGTACATAGCACTCAGGTACAAACCAAATGTGTTCATTAATTAGTAACGGTCAATAGTGGTAGATATAAATATAAAAACCCACGGTTACTGTAAACTGTGTAAAAAAAAACTATTATATAGGGTTCATACATGAACTGTAAAAATGTTTTATTTCGGGTTATGTACAAACATATAATATTATAAACAAATACCAACTCGGTATGTTATCAATCATACATATTAATACTTTAATTGTATGTACGGATTTGAACTTGTTCTTTCGAACTTGTTTCGATCCTTTTCCTAATTATATTCGAACTGTGTTTTCATATGATTAATTCACCTTAAAATTTATGTGGTCGACTCATATTTATAAGACGTCACACAAATAACATATCACATTCTACTTTGCACTCTTGTATAATACTTCGAGCCCTAATTGTAGAATAATGAAGTTGTTCTACCATAACATATATATATTTTCTGTACACCCCCTTCCTTATTCTGGTGGGGGTAGTGTAGGGGCTCGTAGATCGTGATATAGAATGAGCGTCTTCCTTGAGAGGGCGGTTCGAGCGGTGCGCCCATCACCGGTAGTCACTAGAGATCATTACGATCACTGGTCGCTGCAGGGTGGTGGCAGCACTGTTCGTATTGCTCCAGCTCCTACCTGGGGCCGGGCAAGACGTGAGTCTAGCTCTCTCCATGATCGGAGTCGGACCACTTTTTTCTGAGCTAGTTCTTCTACTAAGCACTTAACCTTGAGGTGGATGTAAACCTTCACAGAAATAAATATGTGCATGTTGCACTAACCCGAGATACCTTGTCTGGTTTTACCTCGAACCATACGAGCTAATAATTCGAACCATTACAATCGTAAATAAATGTCTTCTATCACACTGAGACCTAAGAGTATAAATTTGAATGTAATCATAAACAGAGTGAATAATATGTACAAAATATCTTAGGCACAGTTGCAAATACTGTTTCCCTGTTCAGCCTAATTCTATGATCAAGTAAGAAGTAAGAGATGTTATGATATAATGATATAGCTAAATGATTTCTACTTACATATATGTACATAAAATACCTCTCTTACGCTCCTATGTAAGTATAAAGACATGTATTTACTGCAATGTAAAAAAAAACATACAATTTGTGTACAACTTAAAAAGAAATGAGGTACCATGATGAATGTAATCTTAGATATATAGTCACAGATTTATGTTTATTACAAACCCATTTGTCCTGGAGATAGCTCAGTCTCCATAGAAAACTCTAGTTCATATATCTGAATTCTATACATAGCCCTCACAGCAACAAAACAAAGAAGTGGCTTGTATTAGGACATACATTTGTTGGCTTTTATGTAAGCTACCATATTCATGCAGCTGTAAAATTAACTCATGTAAAATAGACCTTTATGTATAAACCCTTGTTTTCCTAATGATGGCACAGACTGTACTAAAAACACTTCTTTATATTTCTGAATTTTACACATAACATTAAGAGTAGATAAAAACTAAGTAAGGATATGCTTAGTGGCTTTTAATCTGTGACATGATTCTCAGTACATGTCACATATATACATTTTGTGGTTGTATTGTAGTTATTTACAAATGTTATCACATTCATGTACAGTAGTTCCAATGGAAGAGTTTGTTTACATTGAAAGTGTATATGTCGACATATAATAGCATATACTATTTGTTAAGTGGCTTCATGTCTCATGTACAGCCTGAATGTTATCAGGTAGTGAAAGAGTAGAACTAGGAAAGCTGTCAGCTCTAAAGCTACAACAATAAAACAAGCTTTTTAGATATTTTTACATAGCTCTGAACCTAGCTCTTTGTGAATCACAACAAGGAGGGACATATAATTATGATTTTGAACTTTTCAAGCAGTACTTGAATTGTTCCATAAACTAGCATTATGACAACTGTAAATGTTAACTCTGTCTCCCATCCTTGTACCAAACAAGACAACCTCATAACCACCAGGCCTATTGATGAAGCATACAGTGTAATACTATTAGGCAATACATGTCATATCTACATATTTCTTGCACTAATGATTTACATTTGCAAGTGTTCTAGAGCATTTTGAAGACAGGATCTATGAGACAAATTATAAATGTCATACAGGTGTAACACTTTCCTTTTAGCTGAAAGACTGCCAACCCTAGATAATATGGACTCACTGAAGAAGGTGCGGTCATTATAACAGATCCCCAACATGTGATCCTTTTCTCTAGGCTCATCAGTAAATCGGCTAAAATTCATTTTAACGTCGCACAATTCCTTTGTCTATCAGAAAGTCTTGTGCTAATCTCATAGATATCCCTGTTACTAAGAATTCCGTGACAGGTTGCATTATGCAATTTTAGAAAAACCTAATTGTGTCATTTCATGCTCTCCTCTAAATGTCTGGTATATAAGGCCTTGCCTCAGGCACTACCATAACACCTTGCACATAAGGCTATGCTAATAGGACAGTATGCTGTCTTGGTCATAGAAATATTCTCAATGCTCCTCAATCTTCATTGAAGGGTTCGTCTAAGGCGTCTACTAGTTCGTCATCTACCATATCTTCAAATGGTTCTTCAAAGGTGTCTACCAAGGCCTCATCCAGCACATTCTCTGCCTCATCATCAGACTCATCTGCTTCGTCGTCCGATTCCTCTTCATCTGGCACATAGCTCTTGTTGAACAATCTTGTGATTGTATGTTTCAGCCGGTCATTCAAGGAGTCCACATTGACTGATGTCAGTGGTGAGGGGTGGATTGTGTTAAATGCCTGGCACTGTCTGCCTGGTGTGAAGTTGATTGGCGGCAACTCCCGGAGAGCTGCAGCCGTCTTCACCGGGTCTGTTTTTGTGGAAGCCTTTCTGTGCCTACCATGAAGCTGTGGAATGCCCATTTCCCTTGCGACATTTCATGAAATGTTGGTCAAAGTGTCTGCTGCTTGAGTCACTCGCATCATGGCCGTTTCTGATTTGTTGGCACCTAGAGTGTGGATCATTCCTTTGCGATTCCTGACGGAGTGTTCTTGCCACAAATCAGCCTCGATGTTCTGGCCTTTTCCACCGCGTGTGTTGACAAAGGCTCCTTCATGGGTGCGGAGAGATTCCCTGGGTGAGAGGAGGTGGTTCACCTTCATGACAAAGTCTACATTCTCTGCCATGTAGTTGCTCCTTGTGCTATGGCTGTAGAAAATAGGATCCATGGTTTTGCAGTTGCTGACAACCATGTTTACGTCTTCTTCTTTGGTAATGTCATTCATATTGAGTATATGAAGCCCCCAAAGGCAGACCTGCAGTGAATAATTGAACATTCTGTCTGGATCACGAGGAGGCTGGGCCATTGGCTTTTCAACGGGTACAAGTTCCTCATATGGTGAGACTTCAAGCATGGCATACTGCTCTTCCATCTCCACAGGTGGTGGTGCTGCCGGTTGTGCTTCAAGGTGTTGCAAGATCACAGGAGATTGGTTGTCACCCACTGGTTGTGCGTACCCGTAGTATGTGAGAAATTCATGCAGGATGTCTATAATTCCCCACGAGACAGGTCAGAGAGGTCTGGAAGGCAATGTTTTGTTGGTTGGGTGTTGACACTTTCAATGCCAAAGTACTCAAGTGTCTGTTCAACAATCAAGCACTTGGTCATAGACAACAACAGTTCCTCAAGGGCCCAGTAATTTGTCTTCACCCTGCTATTTACGTCTGTTCTTGACAACTTCTTCTTGAAGAAGCTGAGAGTGCCAGGTTCAGAAGATGATTCCTTCTTGTACAGCTGTTTATATACTTTCTGCAATAGGTGAACAGAATTACAGAATCAGATAATCTCATGCTTAAGAATGAATGACTACATGTACTGTAAATTCTCTTGTGTAAGCCATGGCTAGTACCATTACCCAAATCAAATTGAGGCCTATAGGATTTTCCAAAAGTCTAAGAGTGATGGTATACATGTGTGCCTATCCCTGAAGCAGTGATTTATTTAAATATAAGAGAAAATTGGTAGGAAAGGTGATTATTGAACTAGCAATGGTTTAAGTGTATGGGAATGTTCAAGGCCCATATGTCATGAAAGGCATGTAGTGGAGTAACTTTGACAAAACCAAAAAAGCTACTTACATGCAGAAAGTCTTGTTTGTTAAGCCACATTTCACATACAATGGGATCAATGTGGGCAAAACTTTTTTTCTCCAGTGGAGCAAGGGCACGTTTTTTTTTTTTACATCAACCATTCTCATGGCTGTCAGTTGATCACCACCTTCTACAGCTTTCAAGGCCCACAGCTTGTCAATGTTGCCTGTAGTAAGAAAATATGGATTGTAACATATACAAACCTGTGTAGATGTCAAAGACCACATTAGCCATCTGCTCTAACCTTGCATTCTGTATCTGAATGAGAGGATCTGTGTCTTGATGAAAAATTGGTAATAGCTGTGTGCTGAAATGATTTGTCTGGAATCAAAATTACTGCTGTTTGAAAAGGAAACTTACCATGTGCCTCTGTGAACAGTCAAATTAGTTCTTCTTCGTACTGGTCCATTATGTCGAGACAGTCCTCGTGTTTAGCCTCATTCTTAAACATGAGTGGCAATGAGAACAGTTCAGATTTTCTGGACATTTGCTTGCTGAATGGGTGATTGATGTGCCTTGGCAGCACTGACATGCACTTAAACACAGGTATGTGTGCTGCCAAGATCCTGCCCACGAGCACAGCGTACGCTGTCAAAGTCTGCTGCTTGTCGATCACATTAGGCAGCATGTGATGTGGTTGTATATCATCAACGGTGACTGATGGACGTTTTGAGTCCATGTCTTCAGTGGCAGCACAGCTTAAAATTAGATTTGATGTGAAGAAGTGGCATTCTTTATGGTGGTTATCTGATGTTTGTTGGTTTCTCCGGATGAAGAGGTCAAGATTGTCCCCTATGATCTTAACTAGGGGATTTTTCTTGATCGCTGCAATGATGCTCGCATCATTCTGTTTGATGGCCTCATCCAGACGCCGCAATTTACTGCTGGTGCTCTGCGTGATGTTGAAGGCATTTAGTTGTGTCAGCAACCGTAGTGGACAACAATATTCATTACTAAATGCAATGATATCCTATGTAAAGTGATGGACTACCACTTTCATTGTCATAATTTAACACCACATATATCAATGTTCTTTGCAGTTATTTGTGTCAGTCTTAATTTAATTGTAAATGGTGGAAAACATGAATTGGCAACTTACATGCACAGCTAAAAATAATTTTCTTGGAATCTTAAATAATCTTACCTGATGGACAAAACTACCAGTTTTAAGATTTTTAATTTTCTTAAAACTGGTAGTTTTGTCCGCCACGCAAGATAATTTATCTTATTTTCTTAAATCAAGAAAAATATTTTTAGCTGTGTGGTCCTGAGCATGACCCTTCAAGGCCAAGACAGTCATCAGACGCTGGAAAGCATTCAGCTCCTGGTTGCGACATCGCAGCTGCAACCAGGGTTCCAACATGGCGAGCGGTCACTTTTTCGCCTGGGCTGGTGCAAACTGTCATCAGAACATTAAGGAGCATCGGGCATCTGAAATAAGACAATACAATATTATGTGTTGACTGCATCACAAGCACTAAGAGCATTATTCAGTAGTTGTACTTTGAAGCACCATGTGCATTGTATCTGACCCAAGGCTTTCTTACAGGTCAAATTAATTAATCACATCTTACAGCTATTCTCATTTCAGTTTTATTTGAAGCAAGAACTAGCAGCTTTGGCTTTACCATTACATATTTAATGAAAACTTGTGACTTAAGGAGAGCATGAATGATCTAATATTATTCCTTACTGCTTAGAAATTGTCAGAACTCAATAAGGCAAATACATTGAGGTAGCACTTACTTGTCCCTTAGTTCCCAAAGAACTGACTCAAAGAGGGGCAGTCCTACAACTCCTTCATCCCCCTCTTGGACCAAAGTATTGATTGTTTGACACAGTCAAGAGTGCAAAGGCTGGAGCACTCATCAAACACTTGCTGCAGGACTTGTCTTTGGTGGGTTGGGTAGTCTTTGGGCAAGTGCTGGAGTCCTGCAGAGTGGATGATTGATGACATAGAATCAGATGGGAGTCCAGGTGGCTCATCTGTCTCGCCACAGCTTCTCCTTTAGACTTCGATTCACTCCACTGTCGTCGTTTTCGCTGGTGAAAAACTCTATTTCTTTCTTCTTGAGGTGATCTTGGAAGGTCTTGTTGAGAAATTCTTTCGGCAGTCATTTCCTCGAACGCCTCGGTGACAGCTGCGCCGCCTTTGGGTTTGACGGGAGCCGCCCATGTGTACCTGGAGAAAACGTCGATGGCCGTGACCATGTACCAGAAGCCGTCGTTGTGAGATGCTAAAGCTTGCATGTCCATCAGATCTAACTGCCACTGTTGATCAATTCCCCCCGTTATTGTCTTGTTCCTTGCGAATTTCCTCCGGATGGGTTTATGTTTAGTGTAGGCATCCAGAGATCCCAAGGCGTCTCGGATAAAAGCCGAGTTTCTGCCGCAGAAATGGTGTTTCTGGAGTTTGGTGACGCTGGTAAAACTAGAGGTTGCTTTGATGTTGGTGTAATTAGCCACCACTCGTCTTTTTTCTTTTTCCTTCTTGGTCAGTTTCTTATATCTTGCCATCTCAGTGAGTCGGAGTCGGAGTACACTGCGTCCTTTCTTTTTCTTGCTTTGATTACTCATCCTGACAGAGGAAGGGCGAGGTCTAGCAGGCGATCTCCTACTGGAAGTCGAAGTTTTGTAAACGTTGTCGTTGTCATAGTCGACGTCCTTACGATGGGAGGTGGCGGCGCTGACGAGGGGAGTGGCGTCCGCGTAGTAGTAGTCGTCGTCGTCGCCGTCTTCCCTTTTCTTGTTTGAACTCGTTCGTTTCCTCCCTCTGCCGGCAGGTATTCTGTCTGAAGCTTTGTTAGGAGCACCTGCTTTATAGAATTGGTTTCCGATCTTGAACAGCGATCTTGAACAGCGTGTACCCCTCGGGTCTCGACGCTGCTGGCATCGTTCAGTAAGTCCACTATGCTAATTCGACTGGTGGGATCCCTTTTTTGACCCACTTGACCAAGTCGGATTTTTGCAGCCTCTTAAACAGCTTGGTGGTGGCGTTGCATTTCCTCTGTGGAACTTGTTCGAGCAGCACCTCAAGGAGGTAAGTACGGGGGTCAGTGGTGGTACGAGAGCTGATGCAGGAATCGTGTGGTTGTTGGGATTTGCGAGAAAGAATTGTAACCTATACAACAACCTCTTGTATTTCAGCATTTTTTCACGCGATTTCAAAGTGGGGTCCTCACCTTTGCTTTTCATTAAATCGCCTTAAAAGAGACATGAGACTGAAATATGTGCCAATCTCTATGTTGAGATAAAAAAAAAGATGGGGTTTCCCTAATCTTTTTTTCAAAATCTTGCTCCATCTCGAGTGGAATATTTAGAAAAAAAAGAGTGAAAATAAAATAAAAGCTCAAAAAGAAAATAATAAAGAGAGTGATGGACTTAGCTCGAATTTCATCTAGAGTGTAGGTGGTAAACAGGCGGCGAGGTATCTACAACGACTGTTGTGGTGGCAGCAAGCAGCAGTGGTAGAATCAGTGGAGGTGGTGGTGGTGTCAAAAGAGACAGCGGACATGTTCTGCCCTTCCAAGAAAAAGTCAGGGGTCTTTATATAGTTGAGAGAATCATCTGATCCCGTTTTCACCCCGCATCAAGGGGACAAAAATGCTTTTGGAACAAGGGTATCAGGTGGGATAAACAGGTATAACAACTGTGATAATTACCTTAATGCAACTTACATGTATAAGGGGATTATGGGTCGTAAGGAGATTAAGACGTTCAAAGTCTGTATACAAAAACTACAGGGGGTGGTTAACAGTAGGGGAAAAATATAATCTTGTAACAGAGAAGTCAAAGTGTTTTAATTGGATCACTCACTAGCCGAGGTGTGGGGTGCGCAGCAGCAGCGCGCATGGTGCCAAAAAATGGTGGACACATGCACACCTCCCCGACTACCTACCTACCTACCTACCTACCGCAGTACCTCGCATATAAGGTACGCCCCCCAACTTGAGGGAATTTGTGACATTTCAGTGGTGATTTATAGTAACCCCTACTATAAGGTACACCATTAAACTTCAGGGGGTCGCACCTAGCCTAATACGCAAGGTACTACGGCGCCTACCTACCTACCTGTCTATGCATCACAGGAAAACACCCCAGGGCGCGCGTGTCTGCCACTCTGTCTGTGACTACAAAGATGCACGTGCGGTAAGTAGATTAACAAAATCAACAAGTTAATCCCCCTTCCTCCTGCTCCTCTTGTCACCATGAGACAACACTTTGATGATCTTAGTTAAACCCTTCTGCAGTGAACGGTGGGTGACAAACAGATACCCTACAGAGGAAGACTCTCTGTGACTATGTGAATCACAGCCTTTAAGTATTTTATCTTTTCCCTATGGGACCGACCACACTTAATGATCTAAGGGATCTGTGCCTACAGCAAATGGCAGGTGAAAATCATATACCCTACTGAGGGAAGGTCTCTGTGAAAATGGAATTAAATCTCTTTTAAGTCTTTGATCAATTTAAAACCACAGTTGAGAGGCTTATCTCGGACGGGTAAATAAGGGAGAGTGAAATTTTTTCCCTCACACTTTCTCTGCCACCTTCATCATGGAAACACCGACCTCTCTACAGACTGCTACACCATCACCATCACCGAGATCCTTGCTGATCTGTTCACAGGTGACGCTAACAACAAATTTTATTTCGATCCGCACGGATGGTTGGACGCGGCTGGTGCTGCTGATGTTGCTGCTGCTGCTGCTCACACCTAAACCCATAGACATCGCAGCTCTGGCTAAAGATGCTGAGGCTGGTAAAAAATATCTTGGATGCTGTACAAGATCGCACGTTATCATTATTAAATTTATTTGCTGTATCTCCTTCCTTAGTTTGTGTCAATATTTTCATACTATGTAATAGGCCTAAATATGTTATTTTTGGCCAATGGTGGCCATCTTGGAATTTTCGATACACTCAAAGATGGCTCATTCTAGAGCAGAGTAATTTTATAACCCACTCCTGCATGGGTGTTTTTATGTGTGTTTCATATGAGTTTAACCCTGTATAACTAGAATATTTAATTAGAATTGAATTAATTAAATGTTTTCTAACTTTTTATCTTAGGAGGGTACGTACAGGGGGTTAGAGTCAAAATCAAAAAATAAGGTCAGATTCTTGTTCCCCATGATGAGTACCATCTTTGCGCTAACCTCCCCCCTACCTATAATGAGGATCAAATATAGTCAATACAATGTCTACTATTGATTGCTAGTGGAAATAGTGAAGGCTGAAAAGATTGAAATCGCATCATTGAAAACGTCTTATAAACAGGTTGATAAACATCATCAACACATATCAACCAGTTCCAACTGCAATCCAAATTAACATGCTGTGCCCACTGGGTTGATATTTTTGTTAAGAGTTAAATGTCACTCATTTATAAAAGTTCTCACACCTGTATGCTGTTACATTGGAAACCAGTTTCATTTTCCTCAAGAGAAAATAATTTTCTCAAGAGAAAATAATTTCCTCATGAGAAAATAATTTCCCCGAGAGAAAATCACCCCTGGGTGTGAACCTGAACTAATGACAAGGGGAGCCAGGTGGTGAAGATAACAATCAGTCTCAGAGGAGAGTTCGGATCACAACTCTTTAGGACCCTTCAAGGAAGGACCCTTTAAGGACAGCAATTTGCATAATGCCTCACAGATCAAGCTTACCGTAATACCTCGCGTGTGAGTGTAAAAGTAAAAAAACTTTTATTCTAATCAACGGATTTTCAAAATTCAAAGACCTATGGCCATCTTATAGAGCCTCCCCCATCCCATTTTACCACTATACAGGGTCAAGGGAGTATTGGGGAAATTTTAGAGAAAAATATCTCCTAAATAATTCTGCTTCTATAAGGCGCACCAGAAGTGCATCCTCATGTATAATGTGCGCCTTATACGCGAGGTTTTACGGTATTTATTGTTCAGTTGCACTGGTTCAACCATCATGAGACACATGCTGATGCTCAATGGAAGCATTATTGAGAGCCTTTGATAAATTGAGAATGTTTCAGTTTTTATGGTGAAATGCGACCCTCACTCTAAGAAATAACTGTTGAATCTATCTGGGATCCTGGTAGAATTGAACTGTGAACTGCCGTAATTATAATGCAATGAAACAGTGTAGTTTCTACAATGTAGCCCCAGATGACAGTACATTAAAGCAATTCAGGAATCTGTTTGAAAATAACAATGAAATATTTGTACCAAAGTTGCCGGAGAACTGCCATTAATGAGAAAGACATCCATTGTAAAATGCTGGAAAATTACTTACGATGTTGTATTCTTGCCTTATGGAAACAAATGTATGATGGAGCACTAGTTGGCCCTTTAAGAGCAAAGCCATTCTTGTTAGCTGGCAGAGGAAGTATTCCCAAAGGGAGTTGTCCCTGCCATATCAGCAAAGACAGCCAGGTTACAAAGACCCCCTGTAGACAACTACACAACACCTTGTTAGTGAAGCCCCTCAGGGGGAGAATTGGTGTGTTTCAGGTAATGTGATCCAAAATCTAGGCTGTTTCTTTAAAAAAGAAATCCTTTCTCTGATGACGCATATTTCAATGAACATGTCAGAATCCTTTTTTTTTCCCCCATCAAAATACGCTATCCTAAAGATATGGTACTGTTATCCTTTAACATTTTCAGGTTGTCTAATGCTAGATGTCTAATACAATATATCTGCCATATTGGAGAAGGTCAAGTGTTTACCACTAATAAGGCTCCATCCTTTACGCCATAGGGATTAATAAGTAACCTTAATGGCATGTCATGATACCAAATGTGATCTACATTGACCTAAATCTAATATCCTGTCTGTAATTACCCCTGTACATGTATAGCTTGAGTATAGTGTGCTTAGTAAATAAGAACCTGTCTTGTACTTGTAAGCACCTATTATAGATCTTGGTCAACATTTAGAATTTCGATTCCGGATTATAATGTACTCGGGTAAATATGTCAATAATCATTTATATTGATTTATGTGCTCACTTGGAAATCGATTTTATTTTATGAGGTCTTTGTAGGAAGAGATAAAAGCCTTTGATCCTGAATTTTTGGCAAATAATCTCAACAAAAGGTAGAAATGTAGCACTGGTGCTTCTTCCAAATCAACACTAACTTTAAGGTATCATTTTCCTTTTAAAGGGTTCTACATACACTTCATCCACTAAGGGTATAGCACGCTTTGAAGTGAAAATAAAAATTGGATCATGCTATGATGAAAATGAATTCATTATTACAGAAAATATCTTTCCAATGAGAGACTTTCCATACACTAAAATAGAGATTGCCTTTCAAATGCATATGATCAGTTTCTGTTCTTTAAGTTGTAGCCTAAACATTGAGAGACTCTGATATATAGGATAATTATCTTATCCACATCGCTAGAAACTGATAGAGACCCTATTGATGCTTTTAAGGTGGCACGATGCCTCAATCTTCCTTGTTTTGTTGCTGATTTTGTTTGTTTGCCATTACTACTAGCAACGTTGACATTGATACAATCCTTACATAATGCTAGAATTATGCAGCTCTGGTGAGTTTATCACCAGGGCTGCATTCATGCCGATGTAAAGAGGAGGACAAAGACCATTGATGCACCAAGCTTTTCTTAAACATCAAAGCTTTATGCTGCCCTTAAAGGGATAAGTGCAAAAAAGGGTAGGAGGTAGACAGCTTAGTCACAGTGGCAGATGGAAATAGCAAAGACACTTCAGTATTATACACATCCATTATAGCTATCCCTTACAGTAATCCATACTAATGGAATTAAGTTTTCTGCTTCATTAGATGCAATAAGACTCTTCTTCAGATGCTTGTACCCAGGCTATGTATATGCATATTGCCATTACTGATTGAATTAAGGATCAGTGCAGCTACTTCTGGGAATAGGCATTGAAATACTTTAGGGTAGATTTTTGTAAAGTCTGTAAGTCAGATGATCATGAAATAATCACAAAACTGTTTTGCTATAATGATATGTAGCTCTTTATAAGCAGCAGCTAGATATCACTTTGGTAAACATGGAATAATAAAGGATGCATTTCTTCCTCGCTCCTCCATCAAGTTCCAAATAGAGGAGCAGCAGATGCCCCAAAAGGGCCTTATTTAAGGATTCTCAGAATTACTGAAAGCTACAACATGTTTTTTATGTTGTACTATGTCTCTTGGTATGGAAAAGTGACATTGTGGGTGTGAACTCTCGTGCAGGCACCTAGAAATCTGCACGTCTATATAATTATCTCTTCAAATTGTAGGTCCCATTTTTAGGGTGAGAAAACATACAAATCCATCTGCCCTAGCTCTAATACTGGTGTTATAGGAATTCTGATGGTACCTACCCCCCTCCCCCCAAAAAAAAAGAAAAAGAAGAAAAAAAAGAAGTGGAACCTAGGAAAATGCTGAAACTTTTCATTTGTTGCTAGGACAAACAGTTCTAGCAACAGCTGCATATACCTAGCAACAGACCTTTTCCAAGACATTGATCTATACAACATCTCAGAGTAGATAAGGTTGGAATGTTATTACATCCTTGTTCCTTATGTCACAGAGTCTAATAGAGGAAGTGTGTTTGTGATGACTAAAGGATCCTGGTTCCTATTGAGGAATACAGGAGATTATTGAGTGTGGATCATGGGCAGAGCTTAGGCTTTATATGGCGAAGAATTTAGTAAATATGAAAAATAATAATAATACCCAGAATGGTCCATTGACAAATCCCCACATTCCTACTCGTCTCTGCACGAGTGTAAAGGGAGAAAAATAAGTAGAAAAGATGAGGCTTTGCCAAGTCCATTGACAATTATGGGTATTATGATACAAATACAGGGTTTTGTGAAAAACCTGACGGGTTTGACATTATAAGCAGTATAAAAAAAAGGTTCCTTTATGGAATTACAAAAATAAAGTTTTTGTGTGGATCAAGTGACTTAATGTATATATACAGGTTTTAAATGCCGGGATATGTACAATGCTTAAAATATATATGTACCGGTTCGTTATCGTGGGAAAATGAAAGTTTTTCTGGTTTGATAACATGTTGGTTTTATACAATAATACGCAATGAAATATATCCAGATGAAAATTAACCAAGTTTGGTGATTCTTGGTATTGTGGGGTCAACAATCAACACAAGGGTGATGAGTCTTTGGCTCCACATTACCAAGGCTCATAACTGAAGTTGTGTAGCGTCTGCTACACAGTCGGGTATAAGGTATAAGTCAAGGTGGTATTAGTGTTACTGTTGACTAGAAACATGGTAATTTTTCATGAAAATATACAAAAATGGGATGTATACAACCTGTTGATTATGGATAACTAATTTGACTAAAACTCATAAATACATGTCATAGTTGAGCTTGAAAAAAAAGTGGTAAAGGTGATGAATCTTATAGCACCTAGAGAGGCGAGCCAGAAGGGTATTTTGGTGTGTCTCTCATAAAATTCATCAAAAATCATAAATTAACGTCACAATTGTGTCTCAGCGATTTGGATTTAAAATATGGTTATACAAAAATCCGTTTTGAAAAAGTGTCTATTTATGTTTCTTGAAGTGTCAATTTGGGTGTATACTGCTGGGAAATAGGTTCTGATGTTCCTTATGGTGATATTGTCATTTGTGGCCTGAAAGGTTCCATGGCGAGGAAGCTATTGGGTTATAAGTTGCCATGTTGTTTTGGTGTTGGTTGTTTCTGGACTTGATGGTACTGGTCCTTTCTCCTTGGGTTTGGCTTCTGGCGCTGAAGGAAACGATGCTGGTTGGTGGTAGGCCTGTTGAGGAAACAACAGGAAGAGGAGACAATTCATCGACCTATAGTTTGTCTGTCATGGGTTGCAGACAGGCCATGGTCAATACAGAGGAAGGACGTGAGATCAATATCATTTTGTCAACGTACAAAACCTAAGTACAGAGCTCAATTGATTCATTTGGCTTAGCGCGGGTCCTGTATCCAGGTACGCTATGGTTAGTTTATCTAAATTCCACCAGGTGGTAGTAGCGAGCTGGCGCTGCACCGTAATGGCGAAAAATCAGATAAGTTATGGGGATTAAATACAGGTATGACCTGCTCAGGTCGACTCCTACCTGTCTCAAATATCCTGAAAAGAACTCTGTTGATGCTGATTGAAGGGAAATTTAAATTTGGTTCGAAATGGGGGCGAACGAGAAAAAAAAAAAAATTTTCTTTCCCGTGTCACCAAATTTTTGATCCGGGGTGCTATAAAAGGGCACTCGTCCATCTGTGATGTCATAATGTTACATAATCGCCACCATGGAGGTTTATGAGGTGGATCTCATAATGCCGAATGGGACTATACTCCACCTCACGATTACCATGTCGGGCGGGTTGTAAGTACATTTTGAATTTTCAGCAGTGATTTTGAGTTTTGTCAATTTTGAGGGTCAAAACGTGGGGCACTTGGTTTAATTCGACTTTTGGATTGTATTTCAGCATCACACAGATCCAGTGGATTATCATCCCTCCAGGCGAGATGATTAATGGTTATTAAGGTAAGTTTGATCTGAACAAGTCAACGTGTGAACATGTGCTAATGTTGTTGTTGTTGTCGGGATGGCACGTGCGGGTGTCACATGACCGATGGTAGTCATGGTGACGGCCGTGACATCCGTCGGTTTCGGTAATTAAAACGAAACAAAGATGGCGCCGGGCTGCCGCGTATGGCGCGAAAGTTGTGGACCAGACGCTGCAGCCAGTGCCAATACTGATGAACATTAGTGTAGGCTGGTCTATTGTGTTAGTTGGGCTTAGCTTTGGCTATGATGTTGTTTTAGCTCATTATGTTTGATGAATGCTGTGTATGGATGTGGTTTGGGCGTATTGTGGAGGTGTGATGGTATCTTCCAAACGCTACTGACATTTGGGTATAACCTCGGGACGGTCCTAAGTTATATGATTGTGGGGGTGGCCGGTAGTCACTGAGGTGGGACGGTATTTCCATCATGAACCGTAGCCGGCCATGTTGGAATGGTGAGTCGAAATTTTACCTACCATTGACTATGTATGTGGCCCTCTCAGCCAGGTTGAGTTTAAACATATATGGATAGTTGGGGTGCTGGGCTTCTTGGGGTTTCAGCAGCCCTGAATTGCTTCGCCGCCGTTTGGGCCCGAGCTTTCTATCTGGTATGCTCTCCTGGATCGGGGGGACGATGCCGTGGCTAAACTCGCCGGGCACCCACTATTACAGCGTGGGGACACCTGTTCTATAAATAGAGTGGGTGATTCCCCCGTTGTTATGGTTACGGGTATACTGACAAAAACGGTATGTTTTTGATTCTGCCAGTGCACATGTACTCTACTGTAATAGTGATCCATACGAATTTTGATTGGGGGGGGGGAAATAGGGCTTGGGTCATTAAGTTGGGGGGTGGGGCTTGGTTTTGTGTGAGAGAGAAGGGTGGGGTGTGGGGCGTAGTGAATTTTGGGAATTTTGGGTTGGAAAGATGAAAGGTTTTATACAAAATTTTGGGGGGTCTGTTATTTGGGGTGTTGCTAATAGGACACTGGTAGGCATAATTTCTAAAATAGACTAGCTTGTTAGGTTAATCTATGGCTAGTAATTGATGTATTTTATCCTGACTCTTTTGTAAGAGTTTTTAGTGATTAGTGAGCTAAGATGGTTCAATACAGTGGTGGGGGCGTTTGGCTTGATAACAATGAACAGCTTGCCAAACAGATCCATGGCCTTGCTCCTATTTGCCATGTGGGCCTAGAAGGCTATGGATGGGCCACCCTGGGTTGAATCCATATGACTTTGGTGCTTTAAGGCTTAAAAATTAGTATTAAATAAATGGGTAATCTAAGGTAGGATGGGTTGTGTGTGGGGTGGGTGGGGTGGGTGGGGTGTTGCCAAAAGGTTGATAAGTAAAATTTAAAGTGGTCAGGTCGTCGTAGAAAAGCATGAAGTGGACTGCGAATTCAACTATCACATTTTACAAAGCACTCTGGGCGCACACTACCATTGGCATGTAATGGGTATCTGGGTCACATGATGGCAAATCCATCATTGTCATGCTAGAACGATTAATGACGCTACTAATGGACACATAAGACAAAAACCTACCTGGGCTGGTTGCATGGCAGCCTCGGCATTTGGCCCTATGGTCTCCGGATACTTGCTCCATATGGTGACTGGGTTTGGTAAGTTTGGTATATTGTTTGGGAAGTGGGAAAGATGGGGGTAGGGTAAGGCTTATAAGCACTTCATGAGGTTGGCTAATTCCTCATTACATGCCTCCCGATGAGGTATGTCTCACCCATATATGGCGCGAGGCCTAGCTATTGGTTGTTTTGCATATGACATGCCTGTGATATGCAAATTAAGGAGGGGTACCTTGCGCGCGGTACGGATGATCATTGGATGATCTGAATATTGAATATAATCAAGAGGGGAGTAATGGCTGTGCTGCTGAGATTAGTCAGCCTACCAGGGGTGCACTTGTTCCTGTTATGTTAACACAGCAGGGAACTGTGCTGGATTATTATTTGATTGAGTGTCTCACCAAACATTCCAGCACCAATGGTAAACAGAGGTATAAACACGGATCAGGATGCAAGAGAACTGCCAGACTTGCTTTTAGGCTCCAGAATCGAGGTATCCTGGCTGTGTTTTTCATCGTCAGTGCAAGAGTCCTGGAGGTGTGAGAGTCAATTGAGAGTTAACTTCTGCTTCAGTAGTAGGAGCAGGAGTAGTGGTGGGTGGTCGTGTGGTCGGGTCCTGTGGGGTCGGGGTCGGGGACTATAGGTGCTGTAGTTCCGTTCCCTGAATCCTAATTATTGTGACTGTTCCTGGGGCTGTCGCTGTCGGTGTCAGATTGTGGCGCTGTATAGCTCCTACCAGGGGTGGTAATCCTTGGTGTGTCGGGTGGGTATAGCTGGGTCATTTTGAAGGCGTCAGGTGATCAAGTCTACCTCTGGAAGTGGTGTGTAGTATCACTTGTGGATTGGTTGGGCGCGTCTAGCCCAGGTGATGTAAAGGTGCCTTGTTCTGAAGCTGGCTCCTTAGGTGATGTCTCACTATTGCTCATGTTTAATGAGAGGTTGGTAGTGGGATATTCTTGGAGGGTTCATCCACCATTGTGTCAACGGACGGTTACATGTGGTGAAGTGAATATACACAGAATCCAGGGAAGTTCATTTGATCCTTTTATTGCATAGCTGACATGAGTGTTTCATAAAGGTGGTAACAATGATAACACTCGTCAAGATCTAAGCTCTGCCTCCGATCCTATAGCTCAACCTGTCGTAGGTTCTAGGTATAGGTGTAAGGTGTAAGTTGGGAGAGATGATCTTAGAATAGATAGCTTAGAATAGATGATTGGGAGCTGCTCAAGCTACCTTATATACTGAGGGCCTGAGCAGCTCACAGTGTTGTGAAATGTTCTGTACATGTGGCTCAATAGAATAGTGACACATGTCATAAGGAGAGAGTGCCACCTGTGGGTGGATTATGTTAATGAGGATTGAGAGGAGATTGTGAAATATCCTCTCATTCCAAATATGGCACCACAGGTGGATCGCACTTCCTCCAGTTGGACTGAGTAGATATGGTTGGAATGTTATTACATCCTTGTACCTTATGTCACAGAGTCTAATAGAGGAAGTGTGTTTGTGATGACTAAAGGATCCTGGTTCCTATTGAGGAATACAGGAGATTATTGAGTGTGGATCATGGGCAGAGCTTAGGCTTTATATGGCGAAGAATTTAGTAAATATGAAAAATAATAAAAATACCCAGAATGGTCCATTGACAGTGCCTGAACGAGCCACTACAATATCTTCAAAGCCTGCAGGTTTCAGTCTCATGCTGTCATAATTCCATTTCATATACTATCTGAATGTCATTTCTTAAGGTACTGCTTCTTATTTTTTCTCGACTAGTTGGCATTTTCTATGACAATGCATGATTGGCTAAGATGTTTTATGATTGATGTATTATCTTCAAACTATAGTGTCTATTGTTATAGTAGCAATGCACTGCACAATTAAACATACAGTGTTAGTAGGGGGTTACATTTCCAGATGACCTCATTAATGTTTCCCTCGAATTAATCACTCAGGAGGTGTAATGAGAATGCAGTAACACATTGAAGGTTTGCCATTTATAGAAGGGAAAGCATGAAGCATTTTACTTTTCAGAAAGTATCAAAATGTAGTAGTATCAGATACATGATTAACAGTTTTATATACTAAATGCCCATGTCCTTTAATGGACCTTGTGAATCAGCTTAGACTAAAATCTATAAACCCCTATGGGAAAAAACCTGACTGACAAGGAATTAACCAATCATACCCTACGTCAATCAAAGCAACCACCTCTGCCGGATCAAGAAATTTGATAGAAATAAAAGTCTTCATAATTTCTCATTACTGATGAGCTCATGACAAACGACCCCTTTTATCAATAACGTGCTCCTGCTTATTAGTTCAAAATGTAATTGTCAATAAAACTTGACATAATAATATCATCTGCTCTGAAGGGTGGGTGAATTTCGCAGGAACCATGGGGAGTACAGCTTTTTTCCTTTGTTATTTCACAGTTACTCTATGTTTCATTCTTGCAATTACCAGTTAACTTCTACTTAATACATGTGGATACTTGTCATTATCAGAACTATTGAACCATTTTGAGCTTCAGCATTTATAATCATAATTGTAGGGGTATGGTATTTATATTATAATATTACACTTGTAACATTCATGTACCCGTGGGACTCAGACCCAGGTCTCCGGGTGTGATGGGGGAGTCCGGATGGCAGGTGACAGCACCTGCCTCCGGGTTCGTGTGTGATTGGGGAGTCCGGATGGCAGGTGACAGCACCTGCCTCCGGGTTCGTATCCATTACACCAGGAGGCCTCTCAGACCCGTCACATGTCATGTGACGGGTCTGAGTTTTGAGGGCTTTTCCCCTATATAAGGGCAGTTCCTATAGTAGTTCACCAGTAGTGGTCCTACCACTGCTCAGCACTTCCACTTCCACTGTTACCTACGGGTAATCGAATGCCTTTCGGCATGTAGTCTCTATCGGCTGTGATCGTATGTAACTAAGAATAATAAAGCTCGGTTGCCTACCCGGAAACTTCTTCTCTTTTCATTATGATTTGACATCTAACTAAAAAGACAAACCACTACATAATCATAATATTGAATGTATTCATTTCAGAAACAACTGTGCTTGGCATATTAATGCGAACCTCCCTTATGTATGTAATTTTTTTCATGCCAATAAAAACAAAAAAATACACCCCCAAAAAACAAACTCTTAAAAAGAAAGTAAGAGAAGGCACTGTAGTCTACCACACACCTTTCTCAGCATCCTCTTTCTGTCCCTTTATGCTAAAAGCCAGTTTGAGGGCTTTGGCTAATGGGATCTCTGCATGGGATGACCATCACCTGTGTCTTTTCAAATACCATTTAAAATGTGAAGAGACTCACTGAAGGAGTATAAGTGTTTAAAATTTTGTGTAAATGGCATTCAGGCACTGCTTGGGTATAGAAGATGATAAATATGTTCCAGTATTTCCAAATTTGACAAAACAGGTCAGATCTTGAATTCTCTATAATGTACCCAATGCAGACTCAAATCATTTTGTGTCCCCATTAGTCATTGGCAGTGGACTGACAAATATTAATGAATCATTTCTTTTGACTTTTTGAATCACCATATCATAACTCCAGTACCTAATAAAAAATAGAAGCATGTATTGAGATAACACAAAAGCATAATCACAAGAAAAGGTTTTATTGTATATCTCTGGTAACAAATAAAAGGCAACCTCATATCTGCAGTCAGCTCCTGACCAGCCAAACGAAGTCGAGAAAGATAATCCCAAATGCAGCTAAACAATTGCTCTTACTGCTATGGCATTAAAGATTATAACTAAGGAATATCAAATTTCTTTACTCATGACTGATGATCTATTATAATTACCATTAATGGGGAAAACCTAAACAATAACTTGGCTAATATAACAAGAGAGGTCTGTTTGAGAGGGTCTTAAATTCGGTTGTTTAGAATAGGGGTAAATGTATTCCCAGCATAATCATGAACTATCCATTTTAGGACATCATTCGAGAATGAACAAATGTAATCACTCAGAACATACCTATTTCCGTTCGAAAATAGTAAGTGAAGAAGCACCAAAATATTTAGTTATCCATGAGTTTGTTTCACTATTTCTTTACCCATCTGTATCCTTGATATTTGCATGTTAACATGTTGGAAAGAATTGGAGGCCTTATTACTAAGTCCTGTGACATTGAGGGAATCATCAACACTGCTTACTTAGCTAACTGATTCTCCTTCCCAACAAATGGGAAAGATGCATATAGAATCATGTAGGACAGATATCAGAAATGGGCATTCCATCTTTTCTAGCAGCTTTAAAAGCAGAGCCAGGTGGTGTAGACAGCAATCAGTTTTGGAAGACACATCGTGAAACAGCCATTAATTACCATTGAAGGTGCACTCAAAAAGCAAACTCATGGATGGCTCATCGCTAGTGATTAGTTTGTGATTAGTTTGTGATAAGTTTTGCCTCATCTTGCACATGATGAGCCAAACTAATCAGTATTGAGCATCCAGACTCATCAAAATTATGAGCAAAACTTATCACAATGAATAGGTAAACCAGAGTTGTAACTGGTAACAGTTGGGGTTCAGTGGGGGTTGAGTATCACCTTTTTCACATTAAAAAAAAAAAAACAAAGCACGCTACAGTCACTCAGCAGAGTGATAATATTAATATTGAGATGTGTTTTGAAGGGGACAGGAGGCATACAGGTGAGTTTCTGTGTTTCTATGTGTTGTAGGCCTATGCCCATATGTGTACATGAGTTACAGGCAGGCAGTGGGCCACCACTGAAGGGTTGGAAAGGGGGCACACAGTAACATTGTGTTCTGGTGTGGGTCCTTTGTAGGGTTAGAGGCAGTGTGAGTCTAGTGTGTGTACATTGCAATTTACTAGTAAACTGTGCATTGAGGTGATATTTATTATGCGGGATGTTGTCTGTTGTATAGATCTATACATCTATAGATCTAGTCATGCTATATCTCATAGGCTAGGTGATGTGTTTTTGTCTCACAAATGCCATAGTTGATGTTCTTTTCTGTGTGATGTGTAATTTTAATATGGTATGTTACCTTACATTATGTCATTCTGTTATTATGTCATTTTGTGTGAAGTGTTCTTTGTTTTGATTTCATGTATGTCTTAATCATATTTTGTGATGTCTATTATGTGGGTCAGGTCGCCAGAAAGCAGTAGATTTTGTGTTTTTGGGTCATTTTGGACTCTTATGGCTCTAGAGAAAGAAGTTGCAAATCAATGTTGTCTTACATAGCCTCATTTGATAGAGAACACTCAGGGCTATCAGAAAGATGTAAATTTGTGGTCATCCATCAAAAACTCTCAGACTTATAGCCGAAGTGAAAAAACAGTCAAATTTGTTCTTTTTGACTTTTGTGTATTTTTTTACAAGTGTATTGAATAAAGAACACCTGGAGTAACCCAAAGTTATTTTTTCTATTGTATATGATTACATGTATCATTTCCATGAGGTTTGGACAAGTTACTTAGTGAGAATTTTTCATTGTGTGTCTTTGAAAATTGAAATCTGTAATTTGTATTGTCCGGTACCAAAAACTAAATCAGTTATAGAACATGGAAAAAATGAAGCTTCATAATCTTTGCTATTACCCATATGAAGGGCTTTATTGTCTACTACTTTGGTGAAAAGATTGTGTGTCCAGCAGCATTTGTCTCCATGTGAGAGCAGCTTATGTGAAATAATTCTGATAAAAGTACCGGATGTTATGTGCATCCGGTACTTTTATCATCATGTAAGAGGCAGTCTACTGTGCATGCTTAACTCAATTTTTGATCCATTTTGTAATTGAAGTCAATAATAGGCATACTGGCCTTGGTATTTCATATGTCTATGTTCTGAGAACAACTTCAATTACCTCCGTATTTCATCATTTTGGTACCGGACGTCACAGCCATAAAAATGGAACAGGATGCCCTAAGTCTGTATTTTTTTGGTTTTCTGAGCTGAGGGAATGTCTCTTCACAATTGTGTTAAGGTTATATAAAGTAATTAGAAAATTGATCTTAAAGGTTCTTCAAGGGCAGAATCTTACACTTTCTGATTACCTGACCCATATATTGGATCTTGTATATATATATATATATATATATATATATATATATATATATGGAAGGTATTGCAAGATGTGCAGTATTTAAAATAGTATGGTACAGAGTTATGATACTACACAAGTACCTTTGGGTGAGTCATTTATTGATATTTCTCCAGGGGAAAAGCAAATCATGCCAGAGACAATGCTACAAACATCATCTGATTGTACTCTTACAGCGCTGTGCAAATGCATCTGGGAAGCATTTTGGCAATCGTAACGTCATCAAATGCATTAGATAAACGTGCTGCTCTACTCTTAGGAACCCATATTTCAACAACCATGCTGGAATCTTTTTATTTAACATAAAGGTAATCAAAACATGCTCTCATGAACATAGGGTAGTGTTTCCCTTTAATACAAAATATCCCTTTATCGTCACAATGGATAGAGGAATATGGCCTAGCAGGTTACTTTCCAGGATAGATTAACAAGCATGATACACCCTGTGGAATTGGTGCAGTCCTGACGCATTGCCACGATACACCAATGCAGTGCTGGCAAGCATTTGTATGCATTGAGGCGAATTTTCTCACCCACTACCCTATACAAGCTGTACTGCCAGGAGGCCATTCCTCAAGGTACTACGACTGCTTACAGCCACCATGACTTGGCAACCTAAAACTTTTTGCCAGTGGTCGTAGGTACTGCCCATGTGTAGCAATCACATAGTGTTAAGTAGCGCAGTCGTAGTACTGCAGCCCCTACATGAGCAATACTATTGGACTGTATTGCTATTAACATAGGGGTTCCCACTACGATTTGAAAGCGAGCAGTCGTAACGTGTTAAGAAATGGCTTCTAAATCAGTGACCCTATGCAAATGAGCCATGTGCTTTCAGTACCTAACAATGTTGACACAGATATGAAGGGAGACTAGCAGGGGTATTCAATAGCTAAGCCAGGGGCACACCAATTCACATTCAATCAGCTACTAAAGGTGGGCACCTGGATGTCTGCCTACAGAGCACCCCTGGGTACAGAGATTACCGGCAGGACGCAACTTCTCGACCCGGACTATGCCCCCAGGGCATCGCGTCTGCCGCGCGTATGGATTCTGAAGTAGTACCAGCAGGCGCGGCCTGACGCGTAAGTTCCGCACATCACTCTCCCAGCATGGGAGAGACTGTCAGCTTCAAGCAGATGTTTAAGACTTAAATACTTATACAGTGAAATGTCTGGCATAGCCTATACCTCTATAGATTACAATTTAGTGAGGCATGCCCCGAGGGCATCGCCCACGTTACAAATGCCCCTGGGGCATAGCCTATACTTCTATAGACTACAATCTAGAGAGGCATGCCCCAGGGGAATCACCCAAATCACAAATGCCCCTGGGGCATAGCCTATACTTCTATAGACTACAATCTAGAGAGGCATGCCCCGGGGGAATCACCCAAATCACAAATGCCCCTGGGGCATAGCCTATACTTCTATAGATTACAATTTAGTGAGGCATGCCCCGAGGGCATCGCCCACGTCACAAATGCCCCTGGGGCATAGCCTATACTTCTATAGACCAGAAGTATAGGGGTCTAGTGAGGCATGCCCCGGGGGAATCACACACTCCACAAATGCCCCTGGGGCATAGCCTATACTTCTATAGATGACAATCTGCATGCTGCCGTTATTTCTAACCTACAGATATAAAAGATGCACTGTTGGGAGTCTCACATGTATAGTAGGTTGGACAATGCCCCGAGGGCATCCATAATATGGACGATGCCCCCAGGGCATACAGTGATAGGCCTACTAGATGTTTAGGAAGTTTGACCATGCCCCTAGGTCATCCATGGTATGGCTGATGCCCCAGGGGCATATCCCTACACTCATATAGAAATAGAATGTTAGGAAGCTTGACGATGCCCCCAGGGCATTCATGATATGGATCCTAAATTATTATCTGTGAAATCAATGATGTCTAACATTTTGTTCAAAAACATTTTAAAAATGTGAAAATTAGCTAAAAATCGGAACACAGGATAACATTACTCACCTAAACTTTGACACCCCATATTATAGTGCCAAAAGTAAGTTAGGGCATATAACCACTTAATTTCCACTGGCTGTGGGACCTAAAAATCTATGAAAATCTATTGGAATTTTTCCATTACTATTTTGTGGAATCATACAATGAAAATGCTTGGTATTACCCCCTATGCATGTATATGCCCCATTTTACCACATTCCGTATCAAATTCAAGTCATTAGGCCTATGTCAGTATTCACCATAACAGCATGCCCCATGGGCATCAGTGGGGGACATCGATGCCCCCAGGGCAGCAGATCATGATCGCCTACCTCTTTAGATTAGAAACGATTCAAAGTGGCATGCCCCAGGGGCATCAGTGGAGCCATCATGATTAATGCCCCTGAGGCATTCCCTACATCTGTAAGCTACAAATGACTATGACCTTGGGACATTGTCCTACCTCCCCTGTATGTAATGATACCTATACATGCCCCTGGGGCATCATTCTTACCTCAATGCCCTGGGGGTATTTTCCTACCTCCTCTGTATGTAAGGCTACCTATACATGCCCCAGGGGCATCGTCTTTCCCTTAATGCCCCGGGGGCATTCTCCTACCTCCTCTGTATGTAAGGCTATCTATACAGGCCACGGGGGCATAATCCATACAATGCCTACCCTGGGGGTATTGTATATACCATGGATGCTGGGGGCATAGACCAACCTTCTTAACCTATAAGACTGTCCGTGTATGCCCTGGGGGCATCAGCAATTCCATCAATGCCCCCAGGGCATTTTCGTTACTCCTACACAAGAAACGACTAAAGTATGCCCCAGGGGCATCACTGGCCCGAGAATGCCCCCGGGGCCTTTCCTTATAAACTCACACCAGAGTCACAATCCTCTTCTAGTTCTACACGTAAGGCTATACCCCTGGGACATTGATCACACCGTGGATGCCCTGGGGGCATTACTCAGGAGGGGGGCAAAGATTTTCAGTCCCTCTGAATAGGGGGGGCACAAATAATTTTTTCTATTTTCAACCATAAAAGCCCGCACATTCATGCATGATTTACGGGTCCTCCCACAGGGCATTCACAATAAGGACGATGCCCCCGGGGCACATCCAGAGGAGGTTGGAACATAAATATATATATATATATATATATATATATATATGGAGGAGTAGATAATGCCCCCAGGGCATTCACGGTAAGGACTATGCCCCCGGGGCTGTAATAGAGCCTCACACAAAGAAAAGAAAGAATGATGCCCCCAGGGCAACCATGGCAAGGGCTCCGTCTGCCCATGTGCAGGATGCAGTTTCGCAGCCTGGTCTATGCGCTCCGGGGCATCCCGCGTGCCGCGCGTATGGATTGTTAAGTAGTTAAGTCGTGGAATAAATGGAGTATATGCTATATGAAGTACTATTAAATGCTTCTAATGCTATGCTTTATGAAGTACTAATGCATGTCCCGGGGGCATTACTGATGCCGTCAATGCCCCCAGGGTCTCTTCCTTACTTCTCTATCCTATATGAAGGACTAATGCATGCCCCAGGGGCATTGCTGATGCAGCCAATGCCCTCGGGCCTCTTCTCTACTGCTCCATGCTTGGAACAACTACAGGATGCCCTAGGGGCATTGCCGATGCCGTCAATGCCCCCGGGGCTTCTTCGCAGAGACTGTGAACCTGGAATCTAGGTCAGCAGACGATCTTGTTTACTGTTGAATCGAGGACTAATCTATCCTATCAGCTGATAAATATACACTGTATTTGCTTAGGTATACACTAGATGAACACAGTTCTACATGTATTTAATCATGTAAAGTGTTACAATATGATAATATACTTCAAAACAAATGAACTATGTTGTCAAGGTGGAAGGATGCAGTGCTGACACAGCACAGCGCAGCAGGGACTGCTGTCACGCGTAGAGCAGCGCGTGAATGCCCCGGGGGCATAGTCCGGGTCGAGAAGTTGCGTCCTGCAGATTGCCGTGCCACAAGAGTGTTGCCTTCTCTATAATCAGAACACATATACCCTCTCTCTCCGACCACAGGCTTCCATATACCCTGTGGTTTCAAGTTTTAGAGATCTAGACTAACCATCAGTGAATCCTAATAAATGACCACTTAATGTTACTAGTTACCTGGGAGATGTTTCAGTGTGGAGGGGGTGTGAGAGGATTATCATACCTAGCACACTGGGTGAGTAGTTCTGCCTCACCAGAATAATGAGGATGTCATAACTTGCTAATCAAAATGATGACTCTATCATTAGGCATATGGCATAAATAGTTGTGCTTTTTCCTGTTTGAATCCTCCTTCTACCATTTGAAGGCCTGCTTATGTAAATGCATGGTGCCTATTGATTATCAATATGCATAAATGTAGCCCTAGTGAGTAACTCATGAGGCCTATATTTGTGCATTATGCTTTCCATAATGCTTATTAAACTCTCAGAGGATCGGCATGATGGTCAAATGAAGTGCGAGTGAGCAGACTCACCAGCTCTTTATTCATGCATCATGCTGACTTAAGGTCATGATGCACTTCTGCATTAGTGGCCTTTAAAGGGTTAAGGTGGCTCATTTAACCTTACTAAACTGATTCAATGTAAGAATCATGGTAAAATCAATGATTGCAGTGTGGTGAGATTTAAAGCTGGTATAAAAGCTAATATAGTGTGGTCTGATATGTTTTTCAAAGGATTACATACCCCTTCCCAAGTCATAGGGTGCCACTTATTATGGCATGATATGGCTCATTATGTGCACATCATTGGACTTTAGTTTCAGCTGGTCTATCCTCTTTAGTGGGAAGGGAAACCACTTGGTTAATTAGTTCTGGTCACAGCCTCATGGTGGCAGCACTGAGTGATATCTGCTCTGCTGCCAGGCATCCAAATTGAATTCACTACCATTGTAGAACCCTCTGCTTTATGACTTCAGATGGAGCCACTGTGCTGGTACAATCAAAACTGCTTGTTGAAATGAATAAAATGCTAGAAGCATTTTATTTCTACACACACATATGCTTGAATTTGACATGGTTAGAATGCACTGAATAGCTTGAGATTTTGGCAGGACACTTTCACAAGTGGGGTGATGATAGATATGCAGAAATTGGAAAGTCTATATATTTCAGATCTTGCCCTAGCTCTAAACAGACAACCCTCTTCCAGAGATTAAGCCCTTATGGAGGACCCTCAATCAGATGTTAATATCTACTTAGGACAATAGCTTAAATACACATAACAGGTATCGATACCTTCATGTACATGACTGTAGCAGAATTATTAAGACATGTTTTTTTACGCTGATTTGATGAAAATCTGTGCAAAGCTGTCTCAAACATCTTAAAAATTGCACATCACACTATACTATGTCAAAATCCAAAAAGATATGGTGCAAGAAGACTCCTACATGACATGACAGCTCAAGGCATATTCATGGCAAATAATCAATGCATTTAATATAGTCAGCCACACAGTATGGCAACTCATCTGATATGAAGAAACCCGCTATATGTATAGTTTTATGACATGTCACAAATGGCACATTATGAATTTCACATCACATCAGAGGACACAAAACACAGCACATCATGACATATTACAAGTATCACCTAAAATCCATATACATACAAAATATTTAACACAACGAAGAAATAGATAAAACGCATACCACCCAATACAGTGTGCCTCAAAACAAGGCATACATGTCACAATGCAACAAATTATGATGTAACAAGGCCCTCACACGACATGACAGCTCTAGTCATATTCATGGCAAAAAGTAGTGCATCAGTATAGTCAGCCCTGACAAAATATGGCAACTCGTCACATAAGAAGAAACCCTTTACATGTACAATGTTATGACATGACACAAATGACATATATACGAATTCCACATCTCATCTGATGACACATAACACAACATGAAACACATCACACCCTGACACATTACAAGTATCACTTCAAATCCACTGACATACAAAACACATTATACTAAGAGATCTCACAAGTGGGCACAAGATTACACAGCATAGCACAACATACTAAAAGATAACATGACACAATGCAAAACATGGTATGCTACATAAAGTATAGCACATCCAATGGTATTACACAAAATCCAACATATATACCACATCACAAAATATGATTATGACATAATGCAACATCATATAGTATGCAACATCTAACATCATGACATGGTATATGTAATTCAATACAGTAAATCAAAACAAAGACACTTCACACAAAATAAAACACATCATGGATCCAACTTATATAGCACATCACAAATATGATATGACATAATGCAACATGGTATGATACTGGCCATTATTAGACCTATTGTACCATTTTGAACATCGGCATTTATGAACATAATCATACTATTGAATGTTGACATTTCAGAAACAACTGTTATTGGCATATTAATGAAAAACTCCCTTATGTATGTGATCTTTTCATGCCAATAAAAACAAAAAAGAACCCCCACAAAAAAAGTAATAGAAGTCTACTACACACCTTTCTCAGCATTCTCTATCTACATCTCCCTTTATGCTAAAAGCCAGTTAAAGGGCTTTGGCTAATGGGATCGCCATCACCTGTGTCTTTTTAAATGCCATTGAACATCTGAAGAGACTCACTGAAGGAGTATAAGTGTTTAGAATTCTGCGCACTGCTTGGGTATAGAAGATGATAAATATCTTCCGGTGTTTCCAAATTTGACAAAACAGGCCAGATCTTGAATTCTCTATAATGTGCCCAATGCAGACTCAGATCATTTTTGTGGCCCTATTAGTCATTGGCAGTGGGCTGATAAATATCAATGAATTGTTGTTCAATTGCAGCGAGATGAAATTCAGTGAAAAAATAAAAATGCCTGGATTGTTCCAAAAATTTGTGTGACCAAAATTGATGCATACAGGAGTCTAACCTGGGAACACTAATATGAATAATTGCCAATTTTAGGTGCAAATCATTCATTTACCATTGAATCCTATGGGATTCTGGTCAAAATAGCATCAGTTTTTTGGAGCAGAGTTCTCCCATATTTAACAGACCATATTGATACTAAATCCATAATTTATGATGCTGGCCATTGTCTCTTTCCACTAGTTCTGTGCACATTTTGAACTAGAAACTTATGATTAATCCTGAATAATTGGTACAATCTTGTCAGACATCATTTTACCAAGTCCTTATACAAGTGTCTTTCAATGAGATTAAATTGTTCATTACATCCCAATGGTTAATTCACATGTAAGTCAAACATGTGGCATGTATGGTTCCTCTAAAACTACACCAATTCCTTTTTGATTTATATAGATGGATTTGGTAGCCTACATGTTCAAAGTTATGGTTATTCTTCTGTACTGCCTTATTGTAGACACATGAGGGTTTCTTAATATCTATTTGAATTGTATATAGGTATTCTTAATTATACTATAGAGTACAATGAAAAATGAGGCATGTATGGTTCCACTGTACCTACAACACAAGGTTTTTAGCAATAATTCCTGGCAGAGAGGGGATATAAATCAAAATCGATTATATATGATGCTAAATATCAGGGGCTAATGGTAAATACAATTCATTATTGATTTGCAATGCTATTTCTCTTAATTCTGTTTAAAAACATTGGGTGCCCTATGAGAAAATATTCAAAGACCCCTAAAAAGTCCCTGGGGTTCCAGTCTGCTGCTTTAAATATCATTCAAACATAGACAAAACTATGGTTTGCATGCAAACCCACTTAATTGAAAGAGAAAATGTCCATAAACTACAGTTTTTAGTCACCTTTACCTCCTTCCCACGGGACAAAAATGGGTTTGACCCCAAATCACTGCAATTGACCTGTTTCATTTTAAAGTTAAGAAGATGAAACCTAAATGACGCTAAACAATTGCTATTACTGCTATGGCATTAAAGATATCAGGAATAACATATTTCTTTCCTCATGATTGATGATCTATTATAATTACAATGTAAATAATTAAGGAATACATTAAACAATGACTTGGCTATCATAACAAGAGGGTTGTATTGGTAATATCCAGTTCTTAGATAAACTGTTTAAGGGTTGCATGATCCCAAAGCCAACATGTTCATTTGGTGCCAAATCGATGCCTAATGTCGACTGTTCAACAACAATTCATTGGCTAATTATAAATATCAATGATTTAATCACACAAACCAAACAAGAATAATTTCCATTTCATTGGATACTGCCTGATTAGTTAAGAGTCACTGTTGGTATCAGAGTTGTTGGTGATATATTCAGTTCAAAGCAAATTGATTGCAATATATATAGTGCATAGTGACCAACAGAGCCGAACGAATGTTTACTCTCAATACTCTCCGTTCGGCTCTGTTGGTCACTATGCAAGAGTAAACATACTTTGTCTTCTTAGTTTTTTTGGCCATAATGTTAGGGGGGCAGATGGATGTAGGTCCTGCGACATTTCGGCCATGTGACAGGTGGCCAAAGGTGGCCATGAGGCTATTTCTCTGTGGGGCCATGTGCCATGGAACCAAGAATAACCTTTAGATCTAGAGTTATGGAGAATGTACATTGCTGTCTGCTTGTCTTCGTGTTCAATAACCTTGACCTTTATGGACATGTCCCCCATAGAATGTGAATCAGTATTCCCCGGAATGACTGTTCAGAGGTAAACATCATGACATTTAGCAAATTATTTCCTGGAAAGTACTTCTCATTAAGCTTGTATGGCTGTTACAACTTTCACCTTACCTTGGCCAGATGACCTTACAATGGATCTCCAGTGCTTTCTTTTGGTTTGAATTTACTTTATTGTCAAAAATTGCAGTATATTATAACTGCTACATATCTTGATCTGTGGATAAATCCAATACATCACATAGCATCATGAGTATGTACCTTTAAACACATGGGTATTATAAAGATAGTACAAGTTGTTCTCAGAATATAGAAATGTCCCATTATGCATAACAAACATATGGAATAACAAGGCCAATATGTCTATTATTGACTTCAATTACAAAATGGATCAAAATTTGAGTTATGCACGCACAGTAGACTGCCTCTCACATGATGATAAAAGTACCGGACGTTACGTAACGTCCGGTACTTTTATCAGAATTATTTTACATAAGCTGCTCTCACATGGAGACAAATGCTGCTTGACACACAATTTTTTTGCCAAAGTAGGGGATAATAAAGCTCTTCATATGGGTAAGAACAAAGATTATAAAAATTCATTTTTTCCATGTTTTATAACTGATTTAGATTTTGGTACCGGACATTACAAATTACAGATTTCTATTTTCAAAGACACACAATGAAAATTTCTCACTCAGTAACATGTCCAAACCTCTTGGAAATGATACCTATGATCATATACGATACAAAAAAATAACTTTGGGTTACTCCAGATGTTCTTTGTTCAATACAGGACACTTGTTAAAAATACAAAAAGTCAAAAAAGAACAAATTTGACTGTTTTTTCACTTCGGCAAGCTATAAGTCTGAGAGTTTTTGATGGATTACCACAAATTTACATCTTTCTGATAGCCCTAAGTGTTGTCTATCAAATGAGTCTATGTAAGAAAAGATTGATTTGCAACTTCTTTCTCTAGAGCCATAAGAGTCCAAAATGACCCAAATACACAAAATCTACTGCTTTCTTGCGACCTGACCCATATATCATTACATGTTTTTGGATGCAGGTAAATCGAGGATAGTATCAGCAAATGTATATATGATACATTGCAGGTATGCGCGTCTGCAAGGCAAGAGGTACTGGTACACAAATGTAGGGAGTAAGCAAAGTTATTATTGCTAGGTCAATATATGGTGGTGTTGAATAAGTACCGATGCTGATACCCTGATTTTCTGAATCAGCATTTTTAAACCTAACATCTGGGTGAATACAAACAAATTTTTACTTTTTAGATTGAGAGAAAGTAGTTTACACATTGCATTGCAATTTATTTATATTTTTCATGAATATCCTTTTAAAGGCCGGGACTATTGGGGAATTTTGGACATCCTGTAGAATTCTCGCCAAAAGTGTAGTACCATCGGGAAGGTTTCTCAGACTCTTTGACTCCCCACATAATACTGACCAGTGGCCATGATGCTCTCCTGCATAAGTGGCCCTAAAAAGATAAGTCCATGTTTTCCTGATGCACTATTGTATCCTTAAGTAGTAACACAATCAGTGTATTATTATTTGAGAGGGTATCAAATTTGGTTGTTTAGATTAGGGGTGAGAAGGATTTGTCAGTACAGAGAGCAGATGATGGCAGTAGCATCCTCCTAAGTTGGGAAATACCTTGGGTGGAATTATTAAGAAAATGGAATGGGTGGCCTTAACCTTAATTGCTTTTTTTTTCTGTGAATAACTTCTTCCCATAGAGATAGCATTGCAGGGCCGATCCGCACACCCCCAGTGGCGTAATGTGTGCCGATCCACCACAGCGGCCGATCCACCACTGCAGCCTCGTTCTGGGTGCATGTAAACATTCAAAATGGCGGACCGGCGCTCGTACGGGGAACTACGGTACCAGATTTTGATAATTTCTCCTTATTTAAACCCCCTAAAAACATAAAATAAATATAGAACTAAACTCCCCTGGTGTCCTCGGTGGCCGATCCACCCCTCTGGGGGTGGTCTCCCCCGAGGGCGTTAGCCCCTCGTGGTGGATCAGCCACCTCGTACACCATGGTCATTTAGTTCTATCTATGTATTCCCTTTTAAAGGCTGGTATTGTCAACTGTATTGACAACTGGTAGCATTACTCTTTCAGAGAGACCAAAAGTCAGTTCATAAGCACCATACGCAGGTAAGATTATCAGGTACAGGTTATATGAATAGGGTAGGCAGGTGGTGTATGCAACAATCAGTCTTGGAGGAGACATCAGGCAACAGCCATTAATTACCATTAAAGGTTAGTAAAATGCATGCTAATTCACCATCATGATTTACCAATGACACAATAGTGATTGATGTGTCCAGTGATGTAGTTGTACAGCCTTTGTCAAGCCTTTCTCTGAGTGTTTAAACCAGGTTCAGGACTAACGTGTTTCTTAGTACACTCTAAGACTGAACGATAGTCCCTGGATCATGGTGTGTACTAAGAACTCAGTACCGTTGATTATCTTCAAATTTCTCTTACTTTCTTATCAAAGTACATAATTTTGTACATATATTTTACATATACACCTTTTTACAGAACTAAAATTGGAGTGGTTTGACCATCCCACCTTTGACCCCAATAATGTATGCACAGGTAGGTGTCATGGTCCAGTGACCAGGGCTCTGATTGGCCCATACACCTGTGGAGGTGAGTGTCATGGTCCAGTGCACACACAAGTGTACTAAAATGCCAGTACATCCTAAGACTGTGCATGGTATCAGAATCCTAGTACAGACTAAAATCAGACTGTTGTACTATGATCCTGGTGTGTGCCAACAAGATAGTCCCTTCCCCAACCTGTAAACTACAGGGAAGAATGTGGGAATGTACTACCCTAGTGACTGGGTATAAGTGCTGGGGTCTGAAATAACCATCCTTCTTGAGCACCAGGGATAAAGGGATAGGTTTTGTTAGTATACCTACGACCTGAAGTCTTGTGATTCATCCCAGCATGTGTTATACCACACCCACATAATAGGTGCTAATCCCTTTTGCCTGACAGGGGGTCCTGTTTGATGTATGGACTGGTAGGAGTCATCAGGGATGGGGGTAGACTCGGGCACCAGTCTCGGTAGTGGAGGTCGAGACTGGGAAGGAGTAGTTACTTCTTTTCCTATTTTCCTATGAGGCAGTCCAATCTTGCTACTGCTTTAGCTAATTATTTATCAAAGTAAGTTTACTTGATATAAGTGTTTATTTCTTGACACAGACCAGATCCCTTATCATAATCCCTTAATTGGTGTTAATTAATGGATGTGTAATATGAGCCTCCACTACCCAGCCTCTGCCCTTATCTACTGATCTCCACTCTCCAGTCATGATTTGGTATTATACCAGTATGGTGTAGGGAGAGTGTGTCACAGTCCCAAAGAAGCCTGGTCCATGATATTACTCCATCCTAGACCAGAGTTATGACATCTGGTCGGGTGCTCTAGACTAGGATTGGGGTGGTGGCTGGACGAGCTCCATAAAAAATGACTACCGCCCTGACAATATTGTATAGGTGTATATTGATGGAATAGCCTGATTTCAAACTTTTGAGAGTTAGGGAGAATGTTTTTTTTATACAAAAGTAGTCGATTATTAGCTATATCTGCCAATTAGGCATTCCCATACATGCTATGCATCTTAGAGAAATTAGTATTCACTAAAGACATATTTCTAGGATAGATTTAAATTTCTGACCAGAGCTCTTTACCCCACCACATAGGAGACCCTCTGGGTTCACAGGCTGTTCCGTCTTATTCATAGTCTCCCTTCCCATTTAAGGAGTATGTGAAAAACATGCAATTATCTTTGGCTCCTATATTTTGTACAATCAGAAAATGACATTTTGGCATTCAAAACATAACTAGCACAATTTTTCATAAAGATTTCTGAAATGTGTTCTTTCCACAAGGATGGAGGAAAAATACCTTTCCGAAATGTTGTTTTACTAAATATTTCTGCACTCCCAAAAATGCCAAGTTGGCTGTTTATAATCTTCTCTCTATTACATGTAATCTGAATAAACTGACACATGGCCGATCCATACAACCTTGGCTTTTGCAAGTAAATGGTCCTTAAAGGATGAAATTGTAGCCTGGCATATCCAGACACAAGGGCAAAATGCTTTGATCCTATAAGGGCAGAAGTAAGGTAAAACCTGATATCACTCCATTTGTGTCCATTACCAACTTTTCCAAAGGGCATTAATTCTGCAGGGCCAGCATGATGCATTTATACAGCACTTTGTAAGAGGAAGCCATCTAATGGCTGCCTTCATTCATCATACATCCGAAGAATTGTGTTTTGTCTATTACGATGCGGCTTGGCCTGTCTATCCAATGCAGGGAAGAATCTTAATACCACGCAAGCACTTAATGTTCATCAAGTTCATGCAGCCTTTAAAGGTTTTTCTTACTGGTTTTTTGTTTGTTATAAAACTCATAACCATTTATTGCCATGATTTTCCATTACACATTTGGCGACCGCCCTGTATGTTGGGGGATACTAATTGTCCATTCAATTATCAAGAACAGATTATGAGAAATACAACTTGGGAATTCATGAATAACAGGATTATTAGGTCTTTTAAACAAATTCAGTCACAATTTGGCTGCAATGCAGACTGTCAACAATAACCGTGGATAACCACAGATATGAAAAAATGGAAAAAATAAAGAGGGAGCTTGGGGATATGGGGGGAGTTGGCATAACAGCCAGAGTTCAAGTTGGCTTACAAACCAGAGCTTGGTGGGAGGAGAGGGGGTTTTCAGCTAGTATAATATACTACCTGAGATATTATCATCAGCATATGACTGGCACTGGTGCACCTAATGAACTAAGAACCTGCCAGACAGAATCGCTTTCCTTCGACCAAGAAAACAACCCAAAAACACTTACAGTACTTCAGCGCAGCCTCTGGTGTCTTAGAGGAACACATTGTAGCGATGCATATGATAGGAACAGTGCGTATCATAGCAACAGCACATATCATAGCAACACTAAACAAATCCTGCACTCACCAAGCAGATCCTCTCGGAGGTGTGCACAGAAAACATGCCGCCGCCTAAAACTCGTCAATACAGAGGAGTTAATGGTAGTCAAGGTCAAATGACCACCTAAACTTGTCATACTGACAATAGATAGTCATCATACTGACGACTTAGGTGGTTAGGATGACGACCTAAAGTCATCACTTTGACGACCTAAAGCTGTAGTTTTAGGTATCGTTAACATGAGGACTTAAAGTCGTCTGCACTGACTAGTTTCATGCCTGTCAGTTTTTCAGTGTGATTTTTCCGTGATTTTCTCTGGAATTGTCTTAAATATAGAAATGTTTCATTGGTGCTTCTCAATGACAAAGTCACATGAAATTCAAGTTATCCTGTTGCCCTCAACGGTTCTATATATATTTCACCCAAGCTGGATATAGGAAGCTTTGAAGTGATGCAAATTGTATCATACGGTGATGAAAAGTATTTGTTTAGAACAGAAATATCATTACGAAGGGAACACTGTCCATAAACTAAAATAGCATGATGAATGAATGTAGCCCTGGTGAGCTGATAGCCAGAGATTGTGTATGCATTTAAATACGATAGGCATAATGAAATCAAGCCTTCATTAGATGAAATAAGATATGCCTCCAGACCGGTGTCCGCATGCTGTTTATATGCATATTGCCATTACGAATTAAATTATGGATCAATGAAGAGATCTTTTGGAATATGCATAGGGCACATTCATCACAAGTAACATGGATGCTTATTGATCTGATTAAGGATGATGAATATAAAATTAAGTGTTTGGCCAAACTATGATAATCCAATATAAGGACCGGGACTGATGAGTAGAAGTCATAAAGTAGAAAGCAGAGCTAGAGAGCCTAGGCTAGATTTTCTGGGGATGTACAATTGCCCCTTATCAGTCAAAATAATGAATAACATTTGATAACTTTGTTGTATTGGAAGAACAATATCTTGGCTTAATGGAACCACTAGCAAGCACTGTTATCCACACTGGTTGCATTTTTATAGCACTGCGATGACAAATTGCTGTGTCTATCTGACAGTTTTGATCATTGATATACATATGTTTATTACACATACATTAAGTATGAAAGTTTAATAATGTCAAAAATGAACAGAACCTTTTAAAATATGAGCTCATGAACATAAGTCACTTTGTACAAAATGAAAATTTTCATCAGAGACACTATTTTTCTCTCTGACTCTCTGCAAAATGGTCAAATTCTCATTACAATCAATCTACTCTAACTTCAGCATGACTACTTCAGAACCAACCAATCATTAGAGTCCCATCCACCACCAACTTGACACACCCTAAATATCAGATTTCACTATCGGATAGACACTTCTTAGCTCATTGGAGTGTGTACAAGACACTTATGGGGGGAATCCTGATACAGATTTAGAAAAAAATGTCCTTTCGACAGTAAAATATTGTTCACAAATTGGAGAGGGAAGACTTTAGGCTAGAGCAAATTACTTTTGCACCAGGGTGATTCTCGATTTTGAGTGGTGTAAGCATAATATATCAACTGTCTTAGTTTATTATATGGTTGGTTTTAATTTTGTTGTCGGACAGACATTTTGGTGTCATTTTCCAGTAAATGTTTCCTGAACAAATACTTAATTGCTACAACACTGCAAAACCTCCCGTACATCGACTGAAATAATATATCAATAGAAAAAAGCTATATAGGATAATCTGTTTTTTACGTTTTTTTTTCCAACTTTGACGGGCCGCAAGACTCAAAAATCTGGATGGGTATGCCAAAAAAGACACGCATTTGAAAGGTTAGGGTGTTTTCTCTCCATTAGGAGACACTTATCCACAAGTTAATATTCTATGGCTGCATAAGCATGCAAAAGTGTCAAAAATACCAATTGTACATCCCCAGGAAACCTGGCCAATCTATGCATTTCAATTGGACTTCAATTTCCACTTTATTTTCTGATGGTCACCTCCAAGTTGGCACAATGGATAACCCTAAAAAACCCTTCATACATAAGCCATGGCTTACAGACCATTTCAACCCCTTAATGCAGTTTTAGGACATTCATGAGCACAGGTTGAGACTTAGGAGCAGGGTTCTGAATATTTTGATATGGGTACCCTTTCAGGCCTTAGGGTGCAGCTCATAGCATTCTCCTAAAGTCAGGATGTGGCGGCTTATATGCAAGTGCGGCTGATATGTTGGGGTTTACAGTAAAAATATGTAGAAAACTGGTTGATTTTCTGACCTGTTGTCAATGCTGCTTAAATTTTGCCATTGAAACGGTATTGCTTTTTCCTGTACTGTATACTGTACTGTATACTGATGGGGGTAGGGCATTGGGGGCCAAAATGGCATTATTTTCCCCAAATGCTACCAGATACGATTGAAGTGCCCCACCTCAATTTATATACCAACAAGTACCAGAAAAATCAATTGTACTGTAAATTCCTGTTCATAAGCAAACCTTAGTCATAAGCCGAGGTCGGAATTTGTAGAAATATTATAAGCCGATTTTGGTGCTTAATTTACAATTCCCTTTGATCTGCAATCTTTTAAAAGAAAAAAATGGCGGATTGGGGGGGGGGTGAGGATTTGCACTTCATTTAACATCTTAATTTAGCTGTTACAGTCACACTTTCTGGCTTACCAGTGGATGTCACTTGGTGAAAACAAGGTGTACTATTAGTGTACTTTAGTTGCTGCAGCTACCTGATATCAGTTACATCCTTTGTGGTACAGAAATAACATTATTACTACATAAATCTTTTCCTAGAATTAACTTAATCAGTCATGATGTGATGCAGTAAAAGACCTTGAAAGTTTGCCAAGCACAAGTTACGGGTGATTACTGTGAACTGCCCCACCTTTGGGGGTCAGGGGGTGAACATGACAAACTCAGCATTACATTTTAAGACTTTATTTTATTGATAGCCCTATATCTTGGCTTTATGAAAAGGTTCATTAAAGTCATTAACTCCCAGGGGATCAGTTTTTATCGCACACAGCATAAAACAATGAAATCGATTCATCACGCGCATTAACGAAACATAATTTTCAGGAGTAGACCTTCAAAAAGTCATGTCCTAACTAGTACAATACCCTAGCAAGTGTATACCAAAATGTAGAACTGAGGCTTGAAAAGTTCCCAAATTATTCAATATCTTGTAAAGTGGAGATTTTTTTAAAATTTCTTGCACATAATGTTAACTTTGATGTCAGTGGCTCAAAACTTGGATTACAAGCATGTCAATCAATATAATACAACTTCAATGCATGTTAGTCATGTAACAATCATCATTTACCACTCCTCTAGTATATGTTATCAAGGATCTGCCCTCAAAAATGACCCTCCGCGGAGGCGGGATTCATCACGCGCCTTAACACGCACTATCACAAAGTAGATCACCTCATAGAGGCACTTAAACCTCTCATATCAATAATAAGATTAGACACAGAGCTACTAGACCCTTTGGGCTGTTGAATAAAACCAATAACTGTACAATAGCTACCCATATGGGGTGTGACTTGGCGCTCGGAAAGTAAAATCTCAGAATTTTTCAACCTATTTTCCATCTCAACTCGGCCCTGAGAAATTTTACCAGTGGCGGATCCAGGATTTGGAAAAGGAGGGGCACTGTCCAAAAGGAGGGGTGCATCCCCTAGATTTTAACATTTTCTTTTGGGTACAAATATTCAAATAAACTCTTAAGTACAGGCAAAAAGGAGGGGGCGCGTGCCCCCATGCCCCCCTCTAAATCCGCCACTGTTTACTGTTTATGAAATACCAAATTTAGAAATATCGCATACAGTTTAATATATTCAAGGCTTACAATCTCTTGTGAACCATGTGAATCAGTCTACACTAAACTATATAAACAGCCCATGTTAATGTACTGACAAGGCATTACCACCACCTCCGGCACTGCAATCCCCAGTACTGGATCCACAAATTGGATAGAAATAATAGTCTTCCTAATGTGTTTGCTGATGAGCTCATGAAGAATGATCCCTTAAATCAATCAAGTGATCCTGTCCATTAATTCAACATGTAATTGTCAAAAGAACTTGTAATCGCTGACCCTGAATTGTAAATAACTGGGAAAAAAACATTGAACAATAACTTGGTTACCATATATAAAAGGGTTTTGTGTGGCAATTTTCAGCCATGAAATAAGACCTTTAAGGGCTGAATAATCCAATACAATATGAAGTTGGATGCAAGGTTCAGAAATTGGAAAATAATTATTTGACCACAATCTAGCATCGTAGTCCCCAAAGTGAGTCCCCTTGTATTCCAAGACACCTTATATGCACTTGGCACCAGATAAGACGGAAAGGCATATACAGTTATGTGTTAGATAGATATTAGAAAAAGGTATTCCATCTTTTGTGTCAGCTTGAAAAGGTGAATCAGATGGCGTAGACAACAATCAGTCACTATCAACCGAGTGAATGGTAGTAAAATACTTGGCAGGTCATGCTAATTTGTCATCAAGGTACATCAATAACTGTGGATCAACGGTAAAAGGTATGCCTGTGAACCGCCTCAGGGGCGTAACTTTTACAGCGTTGATCCACAATATACTGTTGAATCTACATGGGATCCTTGTAAAATTGAAAAGTGAACCACCATAACTATATAACAGGGAGCCAGTCTAGGTTTTACAAGAAGCACAAGGCAGCAGTGCAGTGGTACATGGAATCTCTGTGAAAATAACGACATCTCTATGAAAATAACAATGGATCTCTGGCAACTTTGGGATGGGGAATGCGTCGTTATTTTGACAATATTTTGTTACAGTGTACAATCGTGATTGGCGTGTTTAGTGCTGCAACATTAGTACATCATAGCAACCATTTTCTATGTGTATATGCTCCAGGTAAATGTTGTAAAAAGTGCTAGCATAATGGCTCATTTAATAACTGGGGTTTCAGATAAGCACTGGTTCTAAAATATGCTGCAGAATGAAGCTAGTGAGGCCAGAAGATGGAGTACTACAGGTCTTAGAAATCTAGCACTACCATCAAAGGATCTTAATCAATGTTCACTTAACACCTTATTACCTGGCAGGTGTTTCAGTGAAGAGATGTGATTCAGTGTGAGGGGTGAGAGGGTGATGGTGGCGATGTAAATGTATATGTAGATGTGTAGGTGACTGTTCTGCATACCTTATTCACCACAAGTTGAAGTCTGGTGGGGATAGGTGGTCGGTGGGTTGGGGGGAAGAACTAGGAGAGGGGATGTTGGCAAGTTTGGATAACACCTCCCATGTTTTTATCAAGACAATGGGATGGGTGGCTTCAGTCTTGATTTCTTTAATACCATTTTAACGCCTTGGACTGTAGGGGCAGTTCATACCTCTTCAAGAGAGACACAAAGGCAATTAAAAGGATAGGATTTGCAATGGGTGGCAGCCAGGTGGTGTAGACAACAATAAGTCTTAGAGGACCCAGCGCTAACAGCCATTTATCTCAATTAAAGGGTCTGGAAGGTTATGCTAATCTGTGATCATGCATGGTGTACCAATGACACTGTGGTGATTGATGTGTCCAGTGCTGTATTTGTACAGCCTTTCTCTGAGTGTGTAAGGAAGTAAAAATTACTACCATAGTAGTTTGGAAAAATCACTGGGGTCTCATAATTCATTATAAGCAGCAGCAAGGGATATGGAAATCAATCTTAGCCTATTACCTTAGAATCACATGGAAACATCACAATACTTTATACAGGTTATCTACAGTCCATATCCTGTATGCAAACTTAAAAATGGCCATACTTGACCATGTGTTACTGAAATCTCAGCTCTTTAACTCATTGGGATCTTTATGTAAGAAGTGACAGTGCTGTATTATATGACATGACATTTTCTAACGAATGCTTCTTAGAACCTACACCAAAATTACTCACATTTTAGGGGAATATCTCTTTTATTTCATAAAATATAATACAGAAGCATATAAGTTTGTCATAGTATTCTTTTTTGACAAATCAAAAAGATTACTACCTTCCCTTCAGGATGACTTTCTAGCACATGCATGGTTAGCTCAGTTGGTTGAGCAGCTGCCACCCAACCTGAGGTTAGGGAATTCTAGCCTCTCTTGGTACTTTTAACTAAAAACCTTTCAAAAAGGAGCCACACACAAGGTGTGAAATATGTGCAGGTCTTAAATGGGGCTTCATTGTAGAAACCACACCGCTTCCCTCAATAAAACTAAATGGTGTTCTATGCTTTAATAGGGAACCCTGGTAGATTAACAAATTATTTTCTTATCATTCAATTTGTGTCCAATGCCAACTGTTGCACAGGGCATCATTATTGTAGGGTCAGTATATATGTCCACCTGCCATGGCTGCATTTCCACAACATGCATGTGAAAAGCACGTTGTTTCACCTATTAGCATGATTCGTCTCAACATGTAGCCTTGAAAGGTTAAAATGTTGTCCTTGAGGGATTAGTGTCTGGAATGACAGGTCCTTACAGCCTGGAACTGTGCTCATGCAAATCCTTAGAGAAAGTAAAGACCTTACCTGGTCATGAAACTCAATGCCCTCGAGAAATTAAAATGTAGTGGTGCCTTGAAAGCTGATGGACAACCCTCTTTCTTCTCTTCAAGACTTACTTACTTCCTCCTGTAGGCATGTTCGTCAAATAGATAAATCCAATCAATTCATGGCAAATTGTTATTTACTAAAGTGACATTTTGGAAGTCGATCTCACATTGAATGTGTCATGCTTTGGATGAAGATAAAAACATCCAATAAAAAGTCCATGAAAATGGATAGTATCTATACAAGGCTTTCCCTATGCCAGTATTGAACCAAGAGGCACACTAACATTGAATCAATTTCGATTGTGTAGATGATGTCGGACTGAAGCAAGGTTGATATGTGACCAGATTTCAAGTTGACACTTCACAATCAAACCAGCTGCGATTCAACCTCAAATCATCAGTGCTGATTCAAGGTATGTGTTCTATTGATTCAATGTTGATATATAATACTGTCAGTAGTTAGTTGATTAAGGGCTTACATACCAGCATTGAATCAACATTAAGAATGACAGTATTGATTCAATTGTGACAAAATGAACGTTAAAATGAGAAGAGTATTGCAGCTGTAACAACTGTGCTATCCATTGGTATGCATGTCGGGTTAACTGTCAATATGACTCTAAATACCAAAGAGACATTCACACTTGGAACTATAGAGTTTCCTTAGCTTTATTACAGTTCTTTCTTTACAATCACAAACTACTGTTGGTATGCATGTTATGAAAGTGGTTATTCATATTATAGCATTGTGTCCACCTAAAGCAATCTAGATGGCCTCACATACAAAACAAGGCGAGTGAACAGTCTTGGAGCAAACACGTGTTGATGTACCCTGCATATTGTTGCTCACAATAGATATGATTCAAAATGAATTGCAGACAATTGAATTGAAGATAAGCTTCAGGACATTAAAAACCATCTCATAATCTCACTGGAAACGAAGCAATAGACCCATAGCTAATAGGACTATTTATAACCAACCTTCACAGAATACCACTGGGAGCTATCAGGCTTAGAAGCATGCAGTTTCCTTGGATAGAATGATCCCTTTATTTGATGTTCACCCTAGGGCAGATTTTGTAAAGCTTTTGTTTATTGAACCTCATCTTAACTAATCTTGGTTGAAGGACAAATAACATATGGAAACATTACTTATCATGACCATCTTGTCAAGGCTTGCTGTCCTTAGTCTTCTCTAAGACTGAGTTTTCTAATTTCCTATGTAAACACTGGAAGGAAAAGTCTAGCTATGGAATAATTGAACATTCAGACTTGATTGTAACTTCAAGGGTAGGATTATAATGTGCCTTACAGTTTCTAATGACACATGGATGCAGTCGATATAAGGAAAAATGGCTTCCCCTCCCGCGGAGCCATAGATGGCCAATTGCTATCAATCCCAGATCATACTTTTAACCTTCTGGTACTGGTCTATAGTTTTAAATCCCTATAAATAAGATTCTTTAGATACGGCTGCTTCTCTCCAGTACATAATAGAAGTGCCTAATACATGGAGTATTCCAGTTTATCGGCAGTAACAATCCCTCAATCTTGATGCAAAATCCTGATAGTCACTTGATAGCCACTTGATAGCCACTTGCAACTATCAGCCTTCCTTAATTAACCAAAGCATACGATGAAATTAAGAAATTCAATTTCCTTGGATAGAAGGCTTTCCCATTTGTTTATGCTCTCCCTAAGGCGATATGCATAATACATTTGTTAGCTATTCTTAGATTCTTAGCTATATTGATGGTTGTTGACAGAGACACGGGATAATGCTTTACTCTTTGAATTCAGGATCAACACAATTTATGGTTAAAGAATTGTCGTGAAACTGTTTTATGCATCCATACAATGTGTTACTGATTGGTGCACACTCAAGGATTCCACATAATGAAGCTTCATGCAATGTACATTTGGAACAGATCCTAAAGGAGAAATACATACAAGTCTTAATTTACCAAACAACAATGCATTTTTACTCTGTATACATCGATTACAATAGCCGTCCATTAAAATCAACTTTAAAGGCCTATAATTATGCCCTCTGATGGTTTACCCCCAGTAAGGCATTTGGTTACCCTTTCAGGTAACGACCAGGTTGAGCAGTGGGTAGGACCACTACTGGAGAGTATGGGGGTGGAACCGCCCTTATATAGGGGAAAAGCCCGCGAAACTCATACCAGCCACGTGACGTGTGGCGGACGGGTGGTAGGCCCCCTGGTGTAATGGATACAAACCCAGAGGCAGGTGCTGCCACCTGCCATCCGGATTCCCCCACTACACCGGAAGACCTAGGTCTGAGTCCCACGGGTGCATGAACGTACGAGTGTAAATACCATACCCCTACACAATTATTAATTGGCCCGCTGCAAATAATACTGTTGTCTACTGAATAAAAACCCTAGGTGTCATACATGTGTCAACGGACGGTTACATGTGGTGAAGTGAATGTACACGGAATCCAGGGAAGTTCAGTTGATCCTTTTATTGCATAGCTGACATGAGTGTTTCATAAAGGTGGTAACAATGATAACACTCGCCAAGATCTAAGCTCTGCCTCCGATCCTATAGCTCAACCTGTCGTAGGTTCTAGGTATAGGTGTAAGGTGTAAGTTGGGAGAGATGATTGGGAGCTGCTCAAGCTGCCTTTTATATGAAGGACTTGAGCAGCTCGCAGTGTTGTGAAATATTCTATACACGTGGCTCAATGAAAAAGGGACACGTGTCATAGGGAGAGATTGCCACCTGTGTGTTAATCATATTGATGAGGATTGAGAGGAGATTGTGAAATATTCTCTCATTCCAAATATGGCACCACAGGTGGACCCCACATCCTCCAGCGGGGCTGTGTGGGTGTAGATATGATTGGAATATTATTACATCCGTCTACATTATGTCACAGAGCCTCATGGAGGAAATGTGTTTGTGGTGACTAAAGGATCCTGGTTCCTATTGAGGAATGCAGGAGATCGTTGAGTATGGATCGTGAGCAGAGCTTGGGTTTTATATGGCGAAGAAATTAGTAAATATGAAAAATAATAATAATACCCGGAATGGTCCATTGACAAATCCCCACATTCCTACTCGTCTCTGCACGAGTGTAAAGGGAGAAAAATAAGTAGAAAAGATGAGGCTTTGCCAAGTCCATTGACAATTATGGGTATTATGATACAAATACTGGGTTTTATGAAAAAAATCTGACGGGTTTGACATTATAAGCAGTATAAAAAAAGGTTCCTTTTATGGAATTACAAAAATAAGGCTTTTGTGTGGATCAAGTGACTTAATGTATATATACAGGTTTTAAATGCCGGGGTATGTACAATGCTTAATTAATATATGTACCGGTTCGTTATCGTGGGAAAATGAAAATTTTTCTGGTTTGATAACATGTTGGTTTTATACAATAATACGCAATGAAAAATATCCAGATGAAAATTAACCAAGTTTGGTGGTTCTTGGTATTGTGGGGTCAACAATCAACGCGAGGGTGATGAGTCTTTGGCTCCACATTACCAAGGCTCATAACTGAAGTTGTGTAGCTTCTGCTACACAGTCGGGTATAAGGTATAAGTCAAGGTGGTATTCAGTGTTATTGTTGACTAGAAACATGGTGATTTTCATGAAAATGTATAGAAATGTTATGTATACAACCTGCTGATTATGGATAACTAATTTGACTAAAACTCATAAATACATGTCATAGTTGAGCTTGAAAAACAGTGGTAAAGGTGATGAACTTTATAGCGCCTAGAGAGGTAAACCAGAAGGCCATTTTGGTCTTAGTCTCATAATGTTCATCAAGGAGAGAAAAAAAAGGTCTTGAGTTAATATATATACATTTGGCCTAAGGAAGACAGGCTTTTTAAAGAATCCAGTGAAAAGGATTTGACATGCTGAGGAAAAAGAGAAAAAAAAAAAAATTTTACATTTTCAGAGAACAAGTAATTCGTATAGGCATGGGGGTTGTTTACAATCGTGTCTCAATGGCTAGGTAGTACAAAGATTGATTCTGTGAAATGTCTATTTGTGTGTTCTGAAATGTTGATTTGGGTGTATGCTGCTTGGAGGTAGGTTTTGATGTTCTTTGATGTTGAAATTTTTGAACCTGCCTTCAGCTTTACGATGGGTTCTGGATCTGATGGGTCTAAATTTTGAGATGGTGATGTCGGAAAAGTCTAAGTATACTGATGCTAAATCACCAGCTGTGGCCACATCTGATCCGTCCTCTGAGGTGGTATCTGTCTCTGTGGTAGGGGTAGGTCGAGTCGGCATGGGTTTCCACATGGTTCTGGGCGGGGATCTTTGTCTGTTGCCGCTTGGCCTAGGTTTGTTGTCATAAGCACAAGGGCACAGGAACCCATTTGGTTGATGGTAACACGGTATGCAAAGTTTGGCAGCGGATACCTGCCCATTGATGTGGCGGCAATAGTTGTTGTTGTGCCTGTAGATTGGGGGCATGGGTGTGCCAGGCCTACAGGCTGCCGACACATAGGTTCCCCTTGGTGTTAGATGGGGCTTTCTAGTTGGCTCCCTCCACTGGCTGGTGGAAGTTGCTGTTGGGGCTCGGTGTCCGCGGCTGGTGGGGTTGGATTTTGCCTGACCTCTTCCCTCCTGCTTCTTCCTCCTGTCGCCTTCCTTGACGATGATTGCCCCGGCTCGTCTGTCTCCAGGACTGGAGGGCCAACGGATGGTGGGGCTGCCAGGTCTCCAGAGGAGGGGTCTGTAGGGAAGAGAGCCGTGAAAACAAACCATTAACAGAGGTGTAAAATCCTGCTTGGGTCAGCTGGTGGCCTTGTCAATACAGGATAACCAATAGGTGCTATAAAATTCTGCTGTTTGACACATAATATTAACTTGACAGAGCTCAATTTGATTGTAAGAATAGAACGCGGTAAGTGTAACTAAGCAAGCTTAGTTGGTTAATTTGTATCACGCTGGGTGGCGGTACCGAGCTGTCGCTTCACCGTGCTGGACCTGATTATTCAGATAAAAATCCTGAAAAATATTTCAAATAGTGGCCTAAAGTTTCATGTAGGTGGTTGAAAGGTCTCGAAAAAGGTTTGAGTTTTGGCATTCTGGCATACGGTATGCTAGTTGAATTCTGAAGGTGGGGGTCGCGAATTTGAAATAAATTTTGAGTTTTGATGCCTAGAGCCTTGGCCCTATATAAGATATGGGTGCCGGCTATCTTATCAGTAGTTACACAAGATGGAGATCATTCAAGGCGTTCTTCATTTCCCAGATGGCTGCGCATTATTGATCACCGTCTTTATTAACGAGGATGGGACTTTTGGTAATTCAATTTTGGATTTGTTTTCTTGTAGGATTCATCAGGTCACCTACCTACTGCTGGCGCCTCAGGTGCCGGCAGTGAACGGGTTTTAGAAGAGACGTGAGTAATCCCTTTTATCATGACGCTCAGGTTGTTTGCACGTTCGCCCAATGTATCAAGTTAGAACGATCATGTGACCGAAACTAAGCGATATTTGCATATCACGAAGCTCGTTAAAAATGGCGACGCCGGGTCGCGACTGGCGCGAAATTTTGGTGCAGACGTTATGACTGCGTTTATGGGTTGTGAAACGGTTTTGCGTCGTCATTGATAAGATCTAGTAAGGTGCAAGGTGAAACAACGGCGGGGTATCGCGTTGCGTGGGCATGTTTTTAGGTATTAGGTCGGGATGGGGCCCTATGGGGGGTCCTTGGGGGGTCTCGGGGATTTCGGCGGATAGGAGGGGGATCCCCACATCAGCGTCTCAGGGCTATCCGGTCTGCTATGTAGCGCTGTTCAGCACCTGCCATCCCCACATAAGGGTGGTGGTACCGTCCAGTGTTGTCGCCGGGCCTGTGGGCGCTGGGGAGAGTCCATTATGGGAGGAATCTCGGGGGGTGGCCGGTGGAGGTCGCTGAGGATGCTGAGCGTTCTCAACGATCCCCACATCAGCCGAAACTAATGGTTTAAAATTTAAAAACCTACCATCCATGGTGTCAATGGCCCTCTCAGCCAGTGTAGGGTCGAATAAGTATAGGTCCTTGGGTGGTTGGGTTTCTCTGAGTTGTAGCAGGGCCATCTCTGCTGGAGTTGTCCCACTGGTGGAGGCTTTAGGGGCTTCCCGCCTGAGTAGGTCTTTTCTCCGTGTCAAAGGTGGCACTGGTTTGTAGCTGGCCGATAGTTCATATTCACTTGGTGTGAGTTGGAAGTCAGGTTGGTTTTCCTGTACAATGGCCAGGGTGACTGTGTGGGGTCTGGATCTGAGGATGATTGTGAGGGAAATGCGCCAGAGCAAAGGGCAACTGGGGTACCTCTCCAGCCTCACCGTCCTCAGTCTTCCACCAATGATCATTCCGACGTCTGACTTCCAATGCGCATCAAGATGACGGGCTAGGGGGAAAGTTAACCTGGGTGGTGCTAGTTTGGGTGCCAAGATGGATGCTGGCCAAAGGTTCCTTCCATACACTATTAATCCCACTGGAAAGGCATATGTGTGCCCTCCAGAGTGTATCTTCAGCACGAATCTTGGGGTGCCGGGGGCGGTGTCCTGTCTGCCGTAGGGCCAATGCCTAAGACAGCGTCTCCCCGCCGCTCTGATGAATAGCAAGCTGAGGATGATGCCTAGAAGGCAATCATGGAATCATACCTTCCTGGCATCTGAATCCAGTCAGGTGTAGTGATCTCCTGGGGTGTGGTCCGCATAGGCCAATTTTGGTTGGTGTTCTTGATCATTTCTTTAAGCTTGTTCCAAGATGCTGCGTCAGCCATCGTTGCTCGACTGTGAATGGTCATTAATTGGGCTAAGTATACCACACGCATGTGTACACGACACGTGATCAGGCAGCACAAGATGGCGATGGCTGGCGACAACAGGTGTAACCAAGGGGAAAACTCCAGGTGATATCCTAGATGTATGAGTGAGTTGGTGCTCAGGATAGATGATTTATCATGAATTTTGGTGGCAGCGCCTTTTAAGTTTAAAATGTCCCTGAATAGGGGTAGGAAGTTTTGGTTGTGAAGGCGCTTCAGGCGCTGAAAATTTGGTAGGTCTAGATGGGTCGGGGTGGTTGCTATGGTTACTCCTGATATGTTGTTTGGCGGGTTACCGAAATGCCGCCATAGTGGCAAATTGACGGGCACTTTGGCAATAGGTTCTAGAGTAAAGTTTTGGGCGCAGGATAGATCGGAATTAATCATTATCGTGCCTCTGTTTTTAAGTGAACAGAGGCATGGCACTGAAATAATAGAGTAGGCTGCATTTTTGATCTCGATTTGGCCTGAGTTCGAGCATTGCATTATTGAAGGTGAAAAGCTAGTGATCAGCATGTAGGAGCTCTGGGAGATGGGCTTAGCAATGTTGGGAATTTGTGCTGTCATGTGGGCCCGAAAATTGCAGGTGTTATGTACAGCGTCAGGTAGGTCTAAAAATAGGGATAAGCTGCAGGTGGGGTACCTAGGAGATAACATGGGCAGGGGCAGGTTGCATGTTATAAAAACATTTACATCACAAAGATCTAAGTCAGAGTGGTCCAGTTCAATGTAGTGTGACTGGGACACAGACATCGCTATGTAATTAGGCAAAGGCTGTACCTGTGTAAACCCAGTAGTGTTTACATTGGTGGTATCAAATGGGACTGGGAAGGCCTCCGCTCTATATATGGAGTAGATGTTGTCTCCCAGTCCTATGGGTATAGGTACTGTGATGTAAAGTTTGTTTTGGTCCTGCCAGTGCACGTGCACTCTCCTTTTGTAGTAGAAGCCGGTGGGTACGTTTAGAATCGTAATACCGTTATTGGCTTCATACAAGGAGCTTGATAGATTATTAAGTCCATCTTCCATAACTTTATGGGGAATTAATTTTGGAGGTAGCTCACCTTTCATTAGAGTGGTTAGTGAGTCCAGAAGGGTGTCTAAATCATTTTGCAGGTTCATTAGCGCTTCAATCTGAGAGTTAGCAGCGGTAAATAACATCAAATGATAGGTGTCTTGTCTGCTCTGTTGTTCTAGGTTGAATAAGATATTTGATACATTCTTACTCAAGAGCTGGAGGTTGGAACTGAGCAGAGCCAGGGCGTCATCCGTGTTATTTTGCATGCTGGAGAAAATGCTCAGAGATTGATAATTAAATTCAGAAATGTTCAAAAGAAAATGTGTGGCTAATTCTAACACGTGCATTTTAGTAGCTAGAGTTTTCTCTAAGTCGGACATTTCAGAATTCAACAAGTCTACTTCAGGTTGCGTGCTCAAGCCAATTGATGCTCTTAAAATATCACCTATGATCTGTCCTGGGGCGCCTCTGGGTGTTCTGGTTTGGGGATGTTCCAAAAATTTTATTAACAGGGCTAAAGATTTTTGAGATTTTTGGTAGAGATTTGCCAAGATTAGGTCTAAAGTTTGGGCGGTGTCCAAGATAAAATTTGGGGCATTTTTGCTGACTAGGGAGGTTAATTTGTCCGGTCGCTGCAGGGATTGATTAAAGGATAGGTCTAAAGCGAAAACTAATGGGTAATCCATATATCCTGAGATCATTTTCTGGGGTATTTTAGTGAACAAAACACCATAGTTTGGCCTGAAGATGGTCTCTTCTTTGGTTACAAAATCCTGTGCTCCCGACTGTTGGGTCTGGGCGCACATAATTAGGAAGAGTGCTGCCAAGGAGGCTGCTATCCTAAAAATAGAAATTTAGATAAGCTTATGAGAAATGGATCATATGAGACTGAGATAGGACTGTTTGTTCGGGGTGAGGTGGGTCTTTTTAAGGGTTTTGGGTTGGGGAGTTGGCTTTGTGTGAGGTATGTTTGTGTAGATTGGGCGGTGGGTGTCCTATACATGTGGGGGGGGGGGTCGCGTGGTTGTGTGCAGTGTGAATGTGGCGCTTTGGGACGTGTTATTTAAAAGGTTATCAGGTTGCTAGGCTGATATCTTAACCAGCAAGGATGTCTCCATCTTAGTCATGTAAAAAAAAAATTGTCGTGAAAAAGGAAAGGAAAAAGGAATTGAAAGAAAGTAATTGATTTTTTTTCACGTCGTAAATGTGTAGGGGGGGGAAATGGGTCAATTCAGGGTTGATAGCTTTTAACTGTATAAGGGGGAGTATCTAGCCATTTCAAACGCTGCCAGCTGGGTCTGAAGATTTGTTGATTGGATTATGACATTGTATCTGTCGATACCTGTTTCATATCTTGGTAGCTCTTTAAGTGGTTTCTCTGAGGTAATCAGAGTTCTGGCACATAGGAGTGCTATATAGCTTGATGTTTCCTCACTGAATCTGTCCCACAATGGGACTGTGGGGAAATCTTTGCATAGATCGAATATCATGGCCTTGGTGGCCGATAATACAATTGGGTCTTGTAGGGTGAGCTCTTTTTGAACTGTTTTGTTGTTTAGGTAAACACCTAAGTCTTCGCTGGATATACGTTTGATCATGTCTTTGTGCTCCATGATAGTTATTCTGATCTGGAACAGATCCATGGCCTTACTTTTAATGCCGTTTGGGCCTAAAAGACTGGATGGTCCACCCTGAGTTGGCTCCATGTCTAACCTCTGGGGCTCTAAGGCTGTTGTGAATAATAAGAAAAGGTTTGATAGGTTTGTTGTTAGACTAAGATAGATGAATGGGCTGGTGGGGGTTTTGTCAAGAGGTTGGTAAATAAGGTTCTGAAAAATCAGGCTGCCATACATGGTTTTGAAAAAGGACTGCAAATTCAACTATTGCATTTTACAAAGCACTCTGGGCGCACACTACCATTGGCATGTAATGGGTATCTGGGCAACATGATGGTAGATTCCATCATTGTCATGCTAGAACGATTGATGACGCTACTAATGGACACATAAGACCGATCCTACCTGGGCTTGTTGCATGGCAGTCCCAACACTTGGGTCCTGTGGTCTCCGGATGCTTGCTCCATAGTGGCTGGATGTGGTGAGTTTGGTGTATTTGATAAGAGTGGTTAAGGTGGGGGTGGTGTGAGGCTTATAAGCACTTCATGAGGTTGGCTAATTCCTCATTACATGCCTCCCGATGAGGTATGTCTCACCCATATATGGCACGAGGCCTAACTATTGGTTGTTTTGCGAAATCACAGGCCTTGTGATATGCAAATTAATTGGTAATTTCTTTTTCGTGGACTTTTTCTTTGTTTTCTTCTTTGGGGAAGGGGCAAAGGTGACAAGCCTTTCTTTGCGGGTCGTCCTCTTTTCTTTTTGACTGCGGGGGATTCTGGTTCACCAATGTGGGTGGAATCTAGATCAGGGTCATACAAGGTGTTAACTGGCCCCAACTGTAGTCTCTTGATCACAGCCTTGGCGCTAGCCTTGGTGATTGGTCTCCTCAATCTAGATACATGTATTGATTTTTTCAATACTTTACCATCCTGTAGCCTTTTTAATTTTGCAGTTACTAATGAAGTCATTTTCATTATGATGTATGGTCCACTATAGGTGGGCTGCAGCTTTTTGCTCGTTTGTTTGACCAACAGGTTAGGTATGTGTAAATACACAAGCTGACCTGTGTTGTAGGTGCATGGAGAAGCAGTGGCGTCATATCTGGCTTTCATCTTTTTATGGTATTTGACCATACTCTCAGCTGCCTTAAGTTGGATGTCATCTCTCAAACTGAGTAAGGCAGTAACCAATTTTTCCTTGTCTTTGATCTCTTCAGTTTGTTGGACCAATGAGAGGGAGGACTCAGTTGGGAGATGTGTTTGTTTTCCAAATACCAAAAGATTGGGTGAGTATCCTAGCACGCTGCATACAGTGTTGTTTATGCTGAATGCTATAGCCTGTAGGAAGGTCGACCAATGTTTCTGTGATTTGGAGACAAAGGCTCTGAGTGAAGATTCTATTGTTTGATGTTGACGCTCACATAGACCTTGTGATTTTGACCAATGTGCGCTCCCTGTCACATGTTTGATGCCGAATTTATCACAAAAAGATATTTGGACACATACTGTTGTGCGTTATCTGTGTTCAGGACTGATGGGGTTCCAAAAACGCAAATAACCCTTTGGAAAAATCCTAGCGCTACTTCGGCGCTGGTGTTATCCTTTGTGGACCAAACAGTGATGTGCCTGGTAGCATGATCTGTGACAACATGGATAAATGAGGATCCGTCCACAGCAGGTGTGAAAGGACCGATGGTATCCATGGTAAGGTGAGTGTAGGCTGTTAAAACAGGGTCTCTTAGGGTCATTGGGGTTCTCAGGTGTTTTGGTCTTTTCTTTGTTGTGAGACATGTGTGGCAAGTGCCACAGTAGTCAAAAACATGTTTGAACATGGAACGCCAATAATACCTGGATCTGATTGCTGCGTATGTTTTAGTGGGACCAAGGTGTCCTCCTAATGGTGAGCAGTGTGTGGCCTCAATTAGTGATTCTGCCCACTTTTCTGGCATCACTATTTGTAGTGTAGGCTCTAAACTGTCTCCATATGTTGATTTGGTGATCCTGAATAAAACTTCGTCTAAAATCATGAACTGGTCATGGTTTAGCAGTATCTGTTTGCTAAGGCTGGGGTCCTCTGGTAATTCACCCTTATTGATGTATGACAGCATGGAGTTTGAGAAAACATCCTCCTGCTGTGCCTGTATCAGTGTTTCCCTGGATGGGGTTAGGGAGTGGTGTTTGCATAGCTGGCTTATCGCTCGTTCAGCCATGGGTAGCACTCTGTGTGATAGCTTAGCCCTTCTGGTATTAGCTAATTTCACTGATACTCTGGGTGACCTAGATTTGGGTGGTCGGCCCCTTGGTTTGGTTTTCGTGTCCTTGACCTTAGGGGGGCGGGTCTGTTTACTTCTGGTTGATTTGCTGGGCTGAGGGGGTGTGGCTGGGTCTGGTAGCTTGGCTTTAGATCGAGTTAAAATGCACAGCTCGGGCACAGTATGAATGGAGCTGAGTTTTTCTCTCTCAGAGCTACCTTTCTTGGCAATCACATCTTTTGGCTTCTTGGAAGTGCTACCCCAAATCTGTCCTCCTTTTAGTATGGATCTAGGTGGTCCCATGAGGACTGGATTTTTGGGAATTGGGTCATTTGATTTGAAAACTTTGGTCATGGTAATGTCAGAGAATTTGACTGATTTAGGAGGTAGTATTATTTTACCTTGAGACCTGATGGGAATCGGGTCATCAGAGCCGGGCGGGTATTTCCTTCTGGAGAGAAAGTCTGCCACAATATTGGCTCTGCCTTGCAGGTATCTGACTTCAAAGTTGTAGGACATGACTGTGTCGACCCACCTGGCTAACCTTCCATTGGTTATATTTTCCTTTTTATTGAAAAGGGAAACCAGGGCGGTGTGGTCCGAGTATACTTTGAAGTGGGTTCCATCCACATAATGGTGGAACTTTTTGACTGCAAAAACTATTCCCAACAGTTCTTTATCAGTTATCCCATACCTAGACTCTTGAGGTGTCAGACCTCTCCCTGCAAATTCAATCGGTCTATAGAAACCATAGTCGTCTACCTGAGTGATTACAGCCCCTAAGCTGTAGTTGCTCGAGTCAGTAAAAATGACAAAAGGTCTGGTATAGTCCGGGAATTTCAGCACAGCTTCAGTACAGATAGCAGCTTTAATTTTCTCAAAGGCTCTCTGACACTCAGTGGTCCATTTAAAGGTGCTCTTTGTCGCCTCGTAAAGGGGCTTCATGACATGAGCAAAACCTCTGATGAACCTTTTGTAAAACTGCGCCATACCATTGAAACATCTAAGATCATGGATGTTTTTAGGTGGGGGGAAGGTTTTGACAGGTCCTATTTTGTCCGGGGATGGTGACAAACCATGCTGGTCTACATTGAAACCCAAAAATTTCATTTTGGTAGTTCCAAATTCGCATTTTTCTGATTTCAGTTTGATGTTTCCTCTGATAAAAAGTTTTAAAACCTCGTCCAGATCTTGTAAGTGCCTTTCCCACGTGGGGCTGTAAATGGCCACATCGTCCACATATGCTACAGCATTTTTATACTTGCATTTCATGAGGAGTTGTTCCATTACATTCATGAAGGATAGGCCTCAAGTTTTGAGTCCCATAGGGAGAACTTTGGCCATGTATCTCGTGCCATTGGCAGAGAAAGTGGTAAGTGGCCTGGATTCTTCTGCTAGGGGAATCTGGTGGTAGGCGCTGTAGACGTCCAACTTGGAAAAATATTTGGCGCCCGTTCTGCCTATCTGCTGCATGAGGTCGTCAGCTCTGGGGAATGAGTAAGAGAAGGTTTTTAAATTCTCATTTACCCATCTGTAGTCAACTACAATTCTCCAGCCAGAGGCTACTGACCTGTCGCCTTGTGGTTTCGGCACTAAAAAGGCAGGTGAGTTCCACTCACAGGGCTTGGTACACTCTTCTATTATTCACTGTTCTAAATGTTTCTTCAGGAGTTCCCTTTGAAAAATTTCTTTGTGAGGGGACATCCTATACGACGGTCTGTTGCAGGGTTTGAAGTCTGGTTTTAATTCCAGTTTAACTTCATTTTCTACATTGAGACCTATGGCGCTTTCATTTAGGACAAAGGCTCGCCTATTGGTTTCAACGATGTTTTTGATCTGTTGCTTTTGAATCTCAGAGAGTTTTTCACAGATTTTATCCTTCAAAGGTTCATTCCCTTTGGGGAGTTGGTCCATGGGATCCTCTCCACAATTGATTGGGAATAAGTCCTTTTCTGTTGTTACACTGTTGAGTGAGTGGGCGCTATTGAGTGCACCAATGGGTACAGCCTTTTTGATATTGAAAAGTCTAAATACACCGAGGTTCATGTGTCTTTTTATCTTGATGGGAAAGTCATTCGGGTTAGCTACTGTTACTTTTACTATCTTAAGGTCTGATCTAGGTTTAACTATGGCGTGCTTAATAAGTACCGGTAAGGTAGATCCTGAGTTCTCAGTCAATCCAGTTTTTCCCACAATGTTGCTATTCCCTATCACAACCGCATTGAAAGTGGCTTCAGTGTTTGGTGGAATATCAACATTTTTGTTTGCCCTGATGTAGTTGGGCGATGGGGGAGTCGGTCCAAAGGAAATTTTGGCTTTGTATTTGGTCATGAAATTTACTCCTAAAATTAGGGGATGGTTCAGTTCAGGTACCACATGGAATCTGGATTTGAATTCATGGCCACCAATGAGGAAAGTTACAGTCATGGAGTGATTTACTTGGATGGGGGTTTTATCAGCCAATAAAACTGTCAGTCGCGCGCGTCTCCCGTGTCTAAAATTTGGTGTGTTCGCGATTTTGTCAGCCATTTTTTGGCTAATAAAAGAAAGTGAGGCGCTGGAGTCAACAAGAGCTCTATACAAGTGGTTATTTATGTCTACAGAGACTGCACCTTTGGTTAATTCTGTATCAACGTAAATGGCCTTACCTTGCTGCCCATACTGCTCAGATTTGATCCTCAGTTTCAGGATTGAAGTCCTCTGGCTCTGGTCCTCGTACTCGTCCTCGTCATCACTGGAGTCTGAATTCTCATTGGTATTTAAGAAGTTGGTATAGTTTGAACTGGATGATTGGGAGTCTACTGAATTCATTTCTGCATCAGCATCTCGAGAAGTGTCCTTGGATAATTTGATGGTCGTGGTCCGGGTGGGGTCGGGGTCACTAGGTGCTTGAGTGCCTTCCCCTGATCCCTATTCATCTTGTGTGTTATTGGGGCTGTCATTGTCAGCCTCAGACTGAGATCCTGAATGGCTTCTGGAGTAGTTCCTGCCTGGGGTTGGATTTCTGGACTTCTTCAATGACTGTTGTACCCAATTGTCTGGGATGGTGAAGTCAGCTGGGACCATGAAGGAGACATTTTTGTTGTTATTTGGATGTCCAGCAACTGGTATCAGAGGATCTTGACCTTTGTTCTGATCTGTCTTTCGACCTATCTCTTCCTGGGGACTTATAGTCGGATCTATTTTTGGAATTAGATCTGTAGTCCTTGGGATTGAATCTGTCTGAAGACTTGGACCTTCCTCTGTCACTGTTTTTGAATTTATTTTCATACTGCTTGTTGTAGTTACTACTGGGCAGTCTGTCTTCTTTCTTGTGGTCGCGCTGATATTTATCCTTTCTGGATCTGTTGTTGTCCTTGTTGTAGCCTACTGCACATAACTCTGCTGAGCTATTCTGAGCAATTTTTATGGCCTCGAGGTTCAGTTCTTGATTTATGGCTAATTGTTCAGCTTCCAGCAAGGTTTTGGGAGACTTAGCTACAACAACATTTTTCAGCTCGGGTCTGAGGCCATTTACAAGGTAGTCCACTTGTGAAGCCTCGTCCAGGCTGCTGTTGGACAACAACATGGTTATGTCTGCAAGGTAGTCCTCATTGGTTTCATTTGACTTTTGTTTCCTGGCTCTGTATCCCTTGAGGATGGTACTGAGGTCGGGAGTGCCAAATCTCGCCAAGAAAGCTTCATAGACGGCGTCATTGTTTTGCATGATGGGTTTGTCCATTATGTTGCTGAAAAACCACTGAGCTGCCCTCCCTTTGAGAAAAGTGTACAGGCAAGTTGCATGTAGGTCGGGCCTCTTGGCGTGCACATTCCTTATGAAGAACTTAAATTCAGTCAGAAATTTTGCTGCAGACCTGTAGGGCGTCGGTTTATCAAAAGGGTTCAGGCTTGTTGAAAGAGCCTAACTGGGCAGATGTGAGCTTGTCGCTGTCCATTCTACTAGGGGAAAATCTGGTATACTCAGCGCCATGGTATCCTCCCTGGTGCACTACCGGTGCGGAGTGTGCTATATGATCATACCTAGGAGGATATGGTAGTCCAGAGTGGTTGCTTGTTTGTCCTTGGGGACTGTAAACACCATTAACCACATGGCCAGCGTGTTGGTTTAGATTAGGCGCTGTGTTACAAGATGTTGTCGCCCCCTGGTGGGTGTTTGGTGCACTAGCTGCTGGAGATTGGTGTAGTGCATGTGATGCTGTGTTTTGGTTACTGTTATGTGGTAGGCTCAGCCTTGCTCCTGTCATGTCATTGTGGCTGGTGCTGTAGTCAGGTGCTGTGGGGTAAGGAGGAGTGGATTGTGTGTGTCCTGAATTGCCTTGGGCGCTGGTGGCAGCTTGGTTGGAGTTGGTGGCGTCGGCATTGTTAGAATGGCTTTGAATGGCTCTCATTAGGTCAAGCCTCATTGAGTCCATGTTTTTGCTGAACTGGTCAGTCATTTGATATGTGAAATCCTCGGATCTTCTGAGAACTTCCATATTGCCTTGTTCTGCCTGCCTGAAGTTGTGGGCGGTGTTGCTTTCCATATGCTCCTTCCAGCGTTCCATGTCATCTAACCTGAGGTGTACTCTAGCCAACTGATCTGAGTGTTCCTGTCCTGGATAGGGTGCTCACATGTTTGGCTAATAGCTCAGAGAGAGATTCACTGACAGAGTTAGTACAGTCCCTGACAAGACTTCTCCTCATGTCTTCCTGGTCATACTGAGGGGGCTGACCTCGGGACATTGCCATATTGGGTCGGCGGGGAAAGGTTACTTCAGTATCTTCTCCAGGTGAACCGATAAGGTGAGGTGAGTTGTAAGGCGTCCTGTTGCCTCTATTGAGTAGCGGGGTTGTAGCTACGAGGTGAGACCTGCTTGTAGCTCCGTCCACACTTCTCAGTAGTCTGTAACCAGTGGGGGTTCTTCTTCTAAGAGGTGAACTTGATTGGGCCCTCCTTCTAAATCTAGAGCCTTGTCTGGGTGGTGAGTCCACTGACCTGGTTCTAAGTGGCTGTGTAGGTGTGTACACAGGTGGGGGGTACAGGTCCTCCTCTTCAGAAGTGGATTGGTATCGGTTTGGCTGGGTAACAGTAGGGTCAAGCCACTCATCCAATAGTCTATTAATATTGAGTGAGAAGTTTGGATTGTCTCCTACTGGGTGTCCAGAGTCGTTATTGGAAACCCTGCCTACACCGTTTTCATAGGCTGCTCTCCACCTAGAAACTGCTGATCGGATTCTGTCTCTCCAGTAATCAGCGTCTAGGGAAGCATCAGAGTCTGTGTCCACAACCACTGGCTCCTCACAAATTGGTGGTTTATGTGAAGTTACACCTGGGTTAGTCTGTGCTGCAGATGCAGGTGCACTAGGTGTTGTGGGTTGTGGGGTTGTGATATCCTGGAGGGCGGCTTGAAGCTCTGGTGTTCTGTCCTCCAGGTGTGGATCGAGGTACAAGTGGCTCTGTGTATTGTCCACTGGTACTTCAGAGGTTGGGCTAGTTATACCAGAAAGTCTTAGTGGCGGTGAATTTACTTGTGAGTAACCAGGTAAGGTGACGTCTAATCCTGGTGCAGGTAGTGATACTGGCGTACTGGTGTGTGCTCCAGTATTGTGGTCCACTATTGTAGAGGAAAACTGCTCAATACCGGTACTCACAGGTTGTAATACGTAGGCCTGCAGTGCTATGGGTAAAACTGGATCCAATGTCAGTGCGTCTAGAGATGAAGTTTGCCTCTGGAGGTGATGTGTAGTATCACTTGTGGATTGGTTGGGCGCGTCTAGCCCAGCTGATGTAAAGGTGCGTTGTTCTGAAGCTGGCTCCTTAGGTGATGTCTCACTATTGCTCATGTTTAATGAGAGGTTGGTAGTGGGATATTCTTGGAGGGTTCATCCACCATCGTGTCAACGGACGGTTACATGTGGTGAAGTGAATGTACACGGAATCCAGGGAAGTTCAGTTGATCCTTTTATTGCATAGCTGACATGAGTGTTTCATAAAGGTGGCAACAATGATAACACTCGCCAAGTTCTAAGCTCTGCCTCCGATCCTATAGCTCAACCTGTCGTAGGTTCTAGGTATAGGTGTAAGGTGTAAGTTGGGAGAGATGATTGGGAGCTGCTCAAGCTGCCTTTTATATGAAGGACTTGAGCAGCTCGCAGTGTTGTGAAATATTCTATACACGTGGCTCAATGAAATAGGGACACGTGTCATAGGGAGAGATTGCCACCTGTGTGTTAATCATATTGATGAGGATTGAGAGGAGATTGTGAAATATTCTCTCATTCCAAATATGGCACCACAGGTGGACCCCACATCCTCCAGCGGGGCTGTGTGGGTGTAGATATGATTGGAATGTTATTACATCCGTCTACATTATGTCACAGAGCCTCATGGAGGAAATGTGTTTGTGGTGACTAAAGGATCCTATTGAGGAATGCAGGAGATCGTTGAGTATGGATCGTGAGCAGAGCTTGGGTTTTATATGGCGAAGAAATTAGTAAATATGAAAAATAATAATAATACCCAGAATGGTCCATTGACACATGGTACTATGCTCATTACTCATTACTCAAAGGTCCCCCTTTAATAGTATGAACAGGCATGGCTAATCCTGTAGATTATGTTGGCGACTTGTTATCTTTAAAAAAAGGTGTTAGATTAATTTGTTACAATATACGCAGCTTAAATGCAAATATGGAAGAGATTAAACTAAATTTTAAAGACGTGCATATCATTTGTCTTTGTGAAAGCTGGCTTGACGATAAATCAGACGAAAGCCTAATTTATTTGGTAAACAAAAAGGCTTTCAGGATTGATAGAACTACCAATAAGACAGGCGGACTTATTACAAATATAAGCAAAGAATTGAGCCTTTACAGCAAAATTGTTGGTAACTTAAGTAGAATAGAACATAATATAGAGACACTAGTTATCTGCATAGAAAGGCCTGATTACAGAAATATGCATATTGTTAATGTTTACAGGCCTCTTAACCACACTGATGTCAATGTCTTCATTGATACCTTATGAAATATTATAAATGCATTAAAGCTACAACCTCATGAGCTGTGGGTTATGGGGGACCTTAACATTGATATGAGAAAAAGAAATGAACCTGCTACGCGTGAATTAATTGTCCTCATGAGAGAAACAAGCCTCCGATCTCTGAATAATGAAGTAACTAGACCCAACCCTAGAGGTGGGCCTGGCACCTGTATTGATTATATCCTTATGAACTGTGAATTTGTCATGCACCATGGGCTTATCTTAGCCTTGATCTCGGATCATCTTCCTCTCATCATGTGACTGGGAGGACTTTTATGGAGCAGATGACCCCGAAATACAATGGGAAATCATGCTAGACGCCATGCTTGGTTATCTAGATGAAGTATGCCCAATACGCAATATCACATTAAAAAAGAAAGCGAATTGTTACACTAATAGAGAAATAATTGAGAGTATTAATGACAGGAAGATACTTCTATATAACCATAAGATTAATGGTGATGTTCAATATTTAAAAAGTGCATGTAAACTGACACATAAAATCCGAAGACAACAGCTGCATGCCAAAGCACAAGGCACTATGAGAGGCCTTGATGAAAGCAGGGGTGATCCAAAACGTTTCTGGAGAATTCTATTATTAAACCCCAGAGTAAAAATGTTACTATCTCTCTGACTGATGAAAATGGACCTGTGCCCGTTAAAGATATGGCTGATTACATAAAATCGTTATTATGCCACAATAGGTAGCAAACTCTATGAGCACCTTATAAGGGATGAAGCAATTCCAGACAATATTCTGGAGGAAGACCCTTTAGAGTTTGAAAATGCTGATAACCTAGATGACATTGATATTGATCATTTGATAACTCATGACACTGTATCTAAGATGGTTAATGCTATTTGTGTTGATAAGTCCTCCAGGATAGCAGCGGTGGGTAGTCACCCTATGAAGGACGCTTTTAAGTTACTAACTGACCAATTAGTCATACTGTTCAAACTGTCCATAACAACGCAGAAATTCCCTAAATCATGGGCGTGTGGAACACTTGTCCCTATACCTATAAAGGGTGATATAACCAAAATTAAGAATTGGAGGCCTATCACATTGCTGCCCCTACCAGGAAGGTTGTTAGAAAAAATTGTTCACAAAGTTATTAGTGACTATCTAGAAGAAAACTTTATTCTGCATAAAAACCAATATGGTTTCTGACCGGGCAAAAGTACCAGTGATGCTGTAATGCATGTAGTTGAAGATCTATACACATAACGTGATAATAACCATGTAACAATAGCATGTTTTGTCGATTACTCCAAAGCTTTTGATTCTATACACCACCCTACTCTAATCATGAAGTTAAATAGACTACATATCCACCAAAATATCAAAAAATGGTTAAGATCATTCCTATCCTGCAGCTAATGATGTACTCTCTAAACCGGTTTCAGTGAATTTCAGCGTGGCACAGGGTTTCACAGTCAGTCCCTTACTCTTTGCATATTACATTAATGATCTCTGTGATGCTCTGACAAACACTGAAGTTCTACTATATGCGGACGACATTGTGTTATATGTGAGTGGTGAAAACTTTGATGAAATCTATATGAAAATGCAAGCAGACCTGAATTCCTTCCACCAATGGTGTCTCCCCAATTACATGATGGTTAATGTTGAAAAAACAATGATAATGTTGTTCGGTACTAAACACAGATTGAAACAGCTAGGCAACCCTGAACTGTATATGGGAAATAGCGTACTGCCGGTAACTGACAAATACTGTTATCTAGGTGTTGATTTAGATAGCTCATTAACCATACAGCCTCATATCAACAAAATTAAGAAGAGTATGGGTAACAAACTATTCAAGCTCACAAAAATTAGGAAGTTTGTTGGTCAAGAGGACTGCCTCAAAATCTACAGATCTGTCATTTGTCCCACATTTGACTATTGCAGTTTCTATACTGAGCTAAACAAGTTACAACGGCTACAGAACCAGGCAATTCGGGTATGTTGCAAACTGCATGTAAGGGGCAATAGCATTGCAGAAATGCACACAGTGAATAAGCTGGACATGTTAGAAACCAGACGGAAGCGGCAACTACTGATTATTATGTGGAAGCGTTAAAAAAATGACAACATGTTTCTGGCACATGCTGCTAGAACACGGGGCGATCAAAAGATGAAGTTCAGAATTCGTAGAGCAAGAACTGCATGCTATCAGTGAGGACCGTTCTACAGAGGAGTGAAGGCATGGGACGAGCTGCCTGAGGCGCTTCAGAAAACACCAACGCTTCATGAACTTAAACGAGGACTGTAGCTACATTTGAATGCATGAATTCTAAAAGACTCTAAAACTAGCACAATATCACTCACTAAGGAATGAACGACACAGCAAAGACCTTCCAGCCATCAAATTAATTAACTGTGATCCCTCTCTATATCATAGTTCATTACTCCTTAGCTTATCAGGCCATCTCTACTTAATTATTTAAATACAAACTACCAATTGTGATCTTCCAAATTTCTAAAAGACTAGATCCATATACCTTGGCAGGTGATTATACTTATATTTTGTTCTTCTGCTTAAAATGGCCAAACTGTGCACTGGAGAACGCCACCCTATAAGGGCAATTCCGTGCAATAAAAAGTATCAATTAATCAATCCTTCCATCGGCTGGAATGATATATGAACATTGTACACATTCATTGGTGGACTATCCATCTAAATGTTGTAGGGTCTGGATAATGCATTTGATGGATGTTTTCCTGGCAAGGAAAACCACAGGGAATGGATCTATACATCATGCTGACAAATGAGCATATATTATTATAAGCCCTTTAAGGGATGATAGATAGATGGAAATTAATTCTTATGACCAAACAAACAAATAGGGAATATCTGGTACTGCCATAATCTAGGACTGGTTCACCCAAAGAACTAAGCTAAGGTACCTTGGTATAACAAAAACCTCATCCCTTTGTATGGATTTGCATGGCCAATGTTAACTGCTGACATAAGTTGCAGTGGCTAAGCCCAGAAATATGCAAAGATATTTTTTTTTTTTACATATAAGCTCTATAGGCTATCAGCGGAATAAATGACTTTTGTCCTGTATCCTGGAGGGGACCTTGGAGTTGGCAGCTGCAAGATCATGTCTAGACAAGACTAGACATAAACATAAGCAGAGAACCAAAGAGGAGCCCCTCTGACAAGAGTACTTATCCATACATTGAAGGTATCTATAGATGTAGAGTCTAATAGTCTTTGCTTCATTCAAATCAGAATGGCAATATCTACTTCTTATCCATTTCAGAAAGAAGATGGCTGCTGCCTACTCACCAATTTGGCATTGAAATGGTGTAGCCCGTGTCTTCAGATTTCAGGATCTGCCATTGAGAAGGTTGGAGGGAGGGAGAGGGGCTGGAAAACAGACATTTAAAAGTTTATTACTGCATTTCCATGATATCATATCACTGTCAATGAAAGCTCATCTCCCTCAGTGAGACCTTGGCCTGCAACCAGATGAGTTCAGGACTCTATCACTGTTTCAATTACAAGCAAAACTGCACATTAATTATAAAACAAATCTACCTCGTTCATGGCAACTGTCCTTGCTTGTCCATTTTTGAAGTTTTCTTTTGCCAATCCCAATTGATTTCATGCCAATTAATTAGGATCCATCATTGTTGTCCTCTGTTGTATCAGTACATCTGTGTACCTAGACAGGATCATATATCAGTCTAATTTAGAGATAAATGACACACAGTGAAAGTAGTATATAATGTATCGGAACGGGACTATAGCTAACTACAGGATATGACTCACTGGGGATGCAGCCAATCAGAGGCCTCCATTTGGTCACGTGACCTGGATCCCCCGTGGTGAGCACCTCATTTGCATAATAGGTCACACCCCTTAGCCAATCAGAGCCCTCCATTTGGTCATGTGACCCCTCATTTACATAATAGGCCATGTCCCTTGATGCTAATGAGACCTCATTTGCATAATAGACCATGTTCCCTTGATCATGTGACCTAGACGCCCTGTGGAGTGATTTCCAAATGGAGGTCTTTGATTGGCTAATGGTCTAGGTCATGTGACCCGATTATGTAAATGGCGGTTGCCCAACCACGTGACCTCCCTTGTTTGTAAACAACACGTGATCTAGCCAAGTGACTTAACCACCTGGTTTCTATAATAGGCCCTACCCCCTTGATCACGTGGTGTAGTCTTGTGACCATTTGTTTGTAAACAAGGGGTGGGGTTAATTATGCATAAAAGGTCAGCAGCAGGCATAGTAAACGCTACACCATGTGGGTGGTAAGCAAAAGCAGCTGCGGTAGCGCCTTGAACAGTAGAAAAAGGAGCTGAAGCCTTGGTTCTTTTTATCTCCCTCAAGAGCTGTAGTGTAGTCAGTCTTTTACTCATGGTGAGGGTTAAAGAGAAAGTGTGAGTGAATGAAATTTTCTTTCTCCCTTATATACTCCTATGGAGATAAACCCTTTACTGTAGTTTGAATAGATGAAAGGTGGTTTTGACATTTAATCCACTGTTAACAAGGGAGGGGAATTTCATAATACCTTACACCTGTAAACCATATTAAGATAATTATCACAGTTTTAACTCTCTGTAATCCCACTAAATACAGTTATCACAATACCTTTCCACCTGTTTGATGTTGCTACACAGAATGGAAACGATCACCCATAATCCCACAAAATACAGGGTCTTTCCTCCATTGTTTTACTTTGATCCTCATAAGACTAATGAGCAACATTGTTTTACACCTTTAAGCCGCACTAAGTTATTTATCACAGTTTCTAACTCCTATTGTCAGTTGGATACTCCCCATAGATAGATCCCTTAGTTCATTAAGTGTGGTTGATCCCAGAGGGAAAAGATAAAAGACTTAAAAGGATCTGATCCTCCTTTGATAGGGTGTTTGTCCCCTATTGTTAACCACCCCCTGTATTTTTGTATACAGACTTTGAACGCTTTAATCACCTAATGGTCCATAATTCCCTTATACATGTAAGTCGTATTAAGGTAATTATCACAGTTGTTACACCTGTTATCCCACCTGATACACTTATTCCAAAAATATTTTTCCTTTATCATGTTGATTAATCCGGGTTCAAAGGACCCAGGTGAAAACAGGATTAAATTTCTCTCTTCTGTTGCTCACAAGTGGTCATTGAAGTACAGTGCTAAAAATTGGGAATTAAGTAGGTAGCTAATTGGGAGAAGTCAGTCAGTGTACTATACCATAGAGTGTGTAACATGAGTAGGTTATTATGACCTGGTGTATTATTAGGATACTAACCATATTTGGGTTAAAATTATTGTTACCACTTCATTTCACCAACATGCAAGCAGTAGTTGTTCTGGTAGCGCAAATTTTTAGATAGATTTTTAAGTTATTTTCAACGCCTAAGTGGTGTGGAGTGTTAAACCTTATATAGAGCAAAAGAAAAAGGTGATTTCAAAATTTTTTCTTTTTCTTTTTGTAGGTGACTCCCCAATTACAACACACGGTTCGTCGTCCTAAATTAGCTACTACAAGGGTAAAAACGTCATCCACGTGCGCAGGTACAAAGGACTCCAAAAGACTCCAACACAGGTCAGTGTGACACTTTCAACCAAGGGGGCCAAAAGAACTGGGTTACAAAAAAAAAAGAGATTATCCTTGAATTTCTTGAAAGAATTTGATTGAGATATGGTTTTATATGTTGTGTATGTAGGTGTATATACTTTGTGTAGATATGTTGTGTATATAGGTGTATAGGTAGATAGATAGAAAAAAAGAAATATAAATAGATAGATAGATAAAAAAAGATAGCTAAATATTGAAAAAAAATCTCTTCACATATAAGTAACTCAGTGAAAATAGATCAACATATCTGGTTTTTCTTTTAAAACCAAAAAGTCAGGGCAATTCTACTCCTATTACCTATGGTTGACATGTGTTTCCCATCCTTTGATTAATAAATGATATAAAATACAATGCTCCGTGATTACAGAGAGAATGACCTGGAGTTTTAGGGATTAAATCAAAAAGATAAGAATGGTATATGGTTAGGAGTGAACTTTCTCCAATTGAGTGAAAATAAATCTTGCCACGTCTAGGCGACGCATGGGACACTTAATAGTGGTCATGGTTATAATGGAGCTTGAATTGTGTCATGTCTAAAAACGTGTCCAGTTTTTTTTCCAATTACACCCTATCATTTTTTCCAATTGATCAAAGTAATTCGTTTGAATAATCCATCCTATTTGGCTTTTAAACAGTTGGTACCCCCTTTAATGTCGCCAAGAGACTATTGATAGGAGACCCTACCCCACTTGAGCGGGAATGCACCACCTCCTCATTACCACAATTTACTTTTGATTTACAAATGGGGGTCCTCTATAGAACCCATGAAGGGTGTGCCTCCGCAACAGACAGCGTAGATCTCCCTAACATACACCCCATTCATTGCCCTAACTGGTACTTGTGAAACCGTCACCTCCTTTCAAAAGGTGTAATCAATGTAACACTCATTGATAACTTCATCAGGTTATTCCAAATGCGTAAAAAAAACGTATAAATGTAAAGTCTACAACGTTTAACAGTGTTTTGGAACAAAAATAACATCATATATATGTAAAGTTCGATCCAATTTAGACCCGAAAATGATTAAATACCACCAAGTTTAGCGCCTCCATCTGAACCTTGGTGGCTAGATTCATAATGGGAAGGATTACATGTAACTCCTCAATCAGTTTTGAAAAAGGGTGTAGTCTTTATAACGAGGCTAATGCGAAGATTATTTATGTATGATTGTGAATTTTAAATCACTGTAGTTCATATAACACTAATCTAGGTAGTATTAAGCTGTGTTGTGTTAAATAAAATCAGAAGCTATACATCTATAATGCATTTGGTTGTGCGTATACTACATTAGGAAGTATGGACGACTTATGTTGCTGCCACCTGTTAGTGAATGATTTAATTTAACCATTGTCCTTAAGTAACTTAAGATGACGCCACTGCTTCTATTTGAGATAACCATTTCACCCTTGAAACAAGTATTTAATCGCAATAAATTCAACTTTTTGTGTAGACGTTTGATCATAGTTTAATAACGAAGCATGTTGTCAGACATGTCTTAATGTCCAAAAAAAGTATGTGTTTATCATTAATAATGTGGAATATACAGCTGCTTTTTTTACATACCATTTTAATGGCACTATATTAATTACAAGTACCATGTATCTGCATGTCCAAATACACACCCAACCCCTCTCATTGCACCGAGAGAGAGGTGGGGTATCTGTTTGGTGGGTACATGCAGCCTTGACTGATTCATGAGACCCCCCTTTATAAAGGGGGGGGGTGTAGTGACCCTCACTAATATCTCGACTTATTTAGTCGAGAAGTTGTGACCCCGCAATAGACAGCGTTGACCTCAGTACCATACCCGCTGAGGTCCAATGCCCCAATTGAATCAAAGGTAATAATGAGTTCCTCAACTTCTCACTAGGTGGTGTTACTAGGGGTTAGGTCGGACTATTTGCTCACCATACACGCATTCATTGATGTAAATTGGACCGACATCGCTGGTGTACTATATAATTTCGTTTAGGTATTGTTTGAAAAATACAGACCTAACACCTGAAGCGGTTTCACTCGCCGAAAAAAGCCTCAGGTAGGCTATAAACGAGGTCGACATTGGCCAACAACTTTTTGGTAAATGTCAATGTTTTACAAGTAGTATTGAGTGTGGATGATGTGAGCGTGGGCTCTGCTAAGGCGGCTGGTGCACCATCCATAGCGATGCAGCTACCATAAGCCAGAAATCGTTTTCTACAGTGACACTAGTACTTACTGCTGCTATAACAACCTGTTTTTACAGGTTAGACTATTACAGCACACTGGTCCAACTGTCTCAGTAATGTAATACTAAGCGAAACGCTGTCACTGGGAAAAACGCTGTCATAGGTTCTATACAGAACCACCCCTTTTAACCAAAGTTAATCACCTACTGTATCATTGTGTGCATGATGCATCATTTAGCACATCATGCTGTTTGTGTTGCATTTATATCATACCATAACAGTACATTTAAGTGCCGGGGTACAGTGGGATTGAATTCAATCAGCATCCAGGGTTTACTTATACACACACACTATATCCGTGCTTTTTTTGTAATTTCACACTAGTTGCCCCCACTATGAACTGTGGCGGAGATTTCGGTCAGCATTCATGTAAAAGAGATGTAATGATAGCTTATCTCGGTGTAAACCTGTGCGAATTTGGTTTACTCATTGCTATAAGTTCTATTCAGTGTGCAATCTTTGAACATGAGCACTATAATTACAGCTAGTGATCTGTTTGGACAGGTCGACTATGCGACAACACAGTCTGCACGTGTGACATACATGTCAATGTACTAATGAGGCACCACTTGCTTACCTCACCCATTTTTATCCAACATCATCACCACACTCACCCTTTTAATTTCCTTTGATACCTTTATCCAAGTCTCTTTTTCAATACATATATTCAGTGACTTTTCATAGGTAGACAAATAGTTCAATATTCATCACTTTTTCATCAGTTACCTAGTTATCTTTCAGGATGAATATTATTATGAGTACAAATGTCATAAACATTAAAAGTGTATAAATAAAATGTTGAGAACATTACTTTAAATTTCAACATTTTTACAGTCAGCCAATACACGTTTATGGTCAATATTGAAAAGATACGTTATCAGTTCTTTCACATTCAGGGAATTGACAACGTCAAATATAACACACGCCCTTGTAAATTCATCCCAAATATCACCGACAGACATCCTGGAAAATACCCACTATCCATACATAGAAATAAGTTCTTCCTTGTTGGAGTAGCATCCATGATATTTCCCCTCCGACTTATGGTTTTTCATCCATAACATTCATCTTTTACTATCCTATTAAACTCCCTGTGTAGTAAATAATGATACTTACATTGTTGGTGATGATGTGTACAAGTCACACAAAAAAAAAGAAAAAAAAGTTTTGTCCTTTAGTCTAGAGTCACAGTCATATATACCCTTCATACTTTGCATTCTCACCTTACACTCAGAGTTTGACACATTTTTCACAGGTAACACTTGAAAGAAAAGAAGCATTTTATTTTATCTTCCCTTAATATGTTGCACACACATTGTGTGAATGCTTGTTGCTACCACAATATTTGAATGAATAAGGACAAATAAAAGTAAAGAAAAAAAAACGAAAGGTGGCGCCACCCACTCATTACGTCACTCTAACGTTTTACTAGAAATAGGAAGTATTTTTTAATTCTACTTGACCTGATTTAGAGCGTTGTAAGATTGATGGTGATTTATTGGTGATCAACATATATGAACTATTGATTCAGTTCTATAATATTAAAAATTTGGGCTAGGTGATGCCACCCACCCCTTACGTTGCACTGTCGTTTTACTCGCGTCACTCTTACACACCTTTTATGTGTCTACTTCCTCACACATCACTATATAAAGATACTACTGTCTAGGTCAACTGTCACCACCCACTCATTATGTTACTCCATCGTTTTATTCGTGTCACTCCATGTTTTTGCCTTACACACCTTATATAGCTTCTCCCTTGCATATCACTATATAAAGAGACTAGCATAGAGGTAGTAGTGGGGTGTTCATGGTAGTAGTGCCTCCCTCCTGTTGTCAAATGTTATGTCACAGTCTTCACAAAGATAAACTACTGACACCTTCTCCTCCTTCATCCTCTTTCATGCGGCATCACCTCCATAATCATCCTTTTAAATATTTTTTTATTAAAAGTAATTTATACCCAGTAAAAATAAATAATTTTCTAAAAAGACTTAATATAACATTGCACTACTTTTAGTACAGGTCTCTCCTATATCATCATTTAGTTAGGGGATATATGAGCTTTATTGATGAATGAGCTGATTTCATCCACAGATACAATCGACAAGGGTGAAGCCTGAGTGGATTGTATCCAGTTGATGAAATCAACGAATTCATCAATAAAGCTCACATATTGCCTTTATATCATGGTTCCTTCTATAGATTACTATGGTAAGTATTTACCTCTAAAATAAGAAGAATGAGAAGAAAGGCCTTCCGCCATATTGAATTTCTGTTTGTCAACATGCCGTCCTGCCCCCCGAGAAAAGCACTCCATTTACACATGCTATAGAGAATTTGGTGCCTCCTGAGACTGACAGAACAAAGAAAATATGTTGGATGTACTCCTACCAAGGTACACCCCTCGAATTGAAGGCTAAATCTTTTTAAAATAGCCAGAATAAGAGGAACCGGCTTTGCTTGTCGAGCGGATGATTAGTTCTATCAGTACACACCCGGTGGTGGGACGCAACCCGACAGGGGAGGTTGACACTGTGTGGAAACACACAGCCAGTTGACCAATTGGAAAGATTACAAGTCTTTTTTTATTACATTTCGCCTTAATATTGTAGGGGCTCATAGATCGTGATATAGTGTGAGCGTCTTCCTCGAGAGGGCGTCTCGAGCAGTGCGCCCATCACCGGTAGTCACTAGAGGTCTCCTCGACCCCTGGTCTCTGCGGGGTGGTGGCAGCACTGTTCGCCTCGTCCCAGCTCCTACCTGGGGCCGGGGAAGGCGTTAGTCTGGCTCTAGCTGTCGACTGAGTCGGACCACTTTTACCTGAGCTTACACTATAGTTAAGCAGTACACTTCGAGGTAGAAGTAAACCATATACCGTAATAAATATGTGCCAGGTGCACTAACCCGAGACCTCTTGTCTGGTCTTTATTTCGAACTAGTCAAGACATTGATTCGAACCATTACAATATAATGGAATCTACAACAGTACTACTTCAATTAACCTCCATACATTTTTCCCTTTAAGTCATGTTCTCAGATTTGGTATGTAAAAGCTAGAAATGGCTGAAATATTTTGTCGTCAAGTTGATGTCAAAGTTGTGTTTCGTTCCAGTGTCAACATCATTCTTTATAGCCACGGTTACATGAACTCCTTGTATCTTTAAACTTGAACGCAAAAAATATGCAAATTCACCACACCCATGATATAAGGCTTTATATCATAAGGATGAATAACAAACGATACCGTTATTCACATGTAATAAAACCATATTTTGGGCTGGTTAATCTAAGTAATAGTACTGATTCGAATTCTACAAATTATTATTGTACAAATACAAATTGAATTACAAATGAAGTTTTGTAAAATAAAAAAAAAAGAAGGAAATGTAAAAAATTGATTTGAATAGCGTCATTAGTGTCATTGGATTAAGAATCTACTTTAATTATCGTTATTTAGTTTTGTGGGTTGAATTAGGGACAAATTTTATCTCTACCTAAAGGTATAAATACATCTAATCTTTATTTTGATAAAGGAAGTAGATCTCAACAGATAGACTTTGATCATAACTTCAGTATTGCGTGAAAAGCCTTAGGTGCCATGCTGAAATTTACTCTGTAGTTTGACTAAACAGATAGGGGGCACATGGATTACTCACCATTGTGGAATAACCGTCAAAGGGGGCCAATATAAGTGTGCCTTTATATGATAATAAAAAAGGTTAGTCCAAAAAGTAGAAAATAATTTATGTTAACTTAAAAGTGGAAAATAATTTACGCTCAATCAAATCATGTCATTACACAGTAGGGTCATATGATACATGTTATGTACAGCGATGTACAGCGATGTACATGTTATGTACATGTTATGTACAGCGATGTACATGTTATGTACATGTTATTTACAGAGATGTACAGGGATGTACATGTTATGTACATGTTATGTACAGCGATGTACAGGGATGTACATGTTATGTACATGTTATGTACATGTTATGTACAGTGATGTACATGTTATGTACATGTTATGTACAGCGATGCACAGGGATGTACATGTTATGTACATGTTATGTACAGCGATGTACAGGGATGTACATGTTATGTACATGTTATGTACAGGGATGTACATGTTATGTACATGTTATGTACAGCGATGTACATGTTATGTACATGTTATGTACAGCGATGTACATGTTATGTACAGCGATGTACATGTTATGTACAGCGATGTACATATTATGTACACATTATGTACACATTATGTTCATGTTATGTACATGTTATATACAGCAATGTAAAGGTTATGTACTTGTTATGTACAGCGATGTACATGTTATGTACAGCGATTTGTGTACATGTTATGTACAGCGATGAACATGTTATGCACAGCAATGTACATGTTATGTACAGCGATGTACATGTTATGTAAAGCGATGTACATGTTATGTACACATTATGTACACATTATTTTCACATTATGTACATGTTATATACAGCGATGTAAAGGTTATGTACTCGTTATGTACAGCGATGTACAATGAAATACGTGCGATGTACAGCAACATAGGCATAATGTACAACAACGTTTTCATGATGTACAGCGATGTACAGCGACATACTTGTTATGTACAGTTATGTACATGTTATGTACTACGCCGCTGTACATAATGTGTATCGCATAATGTGTATCACCCGTATGTCCCTGTGCATGATGTACAGCGACATACGCACAATATACAGCGACGTACGTGCGATGTACAGTGACATACTCATTATGTACAGCGGTGTAGTACATAATGTGTACATCCCTGTTCATTGCACACACATCCCTGTACATTGCGCGTACATCCCTGTAATTTGCACATACGTTGCTGTACTTCACTGCACATCATACTTACATGGATGTACATCACACTTACATCGTTGTGAGTGACATACGTGCGATGTATAGTGTGACATACATGGCACCAAAACGATATTGGGGCCGTCTGTCCGATATTGGGGCCATCTGTCCTGGGGGCCTTGTGTCTTGGGGGCCTGATGTCTTATGGGCCTAGAGTCAGGGGGCTTTGTGTCAGGGGGCTTTGTGTCTTGGGGGCCTCACACCCTAGAACCTTTACAAACAAAGAACATTATCTGGATGTGAGAAAAGCATCTTTTCATAATATTTTCTTCCTATTAAAAACTTCCTCTTACTTTCCCAAATGTTGCTAACACACTTTTTGGCAAGTGGGCTGTTCATAATTATCTCTGTCATTTCTAATCCGACTAGACTGACACATGGTCTATGACTTGCAAGGCTATGGCCTTTGCAAGTCAACACCCTGAAATGATTGAATTGTAGCCTGGTGTTTTATCCTTTAGCGGCAGGGGAATGTGTTTCTTTGGCAGCCCTCCTACAGGGAAAAACACAAAAAAATAAGAGGAAATAACCAGCTTACTAGCTATGCTGTTAAAAAAGAATCGGTGGTTTTAAACGTGAAATCGGACAAATATTTACTGTTACTTTTGCAGAGATTTCCTATGTGGCTTCATTAGAGAAACAGCACTGCTTCACTCATTACAACTGAATGATGGTCATTTTTACAAGGACCCTTGGTAGATTAAACAATTATTTTCTCACCGGTGTATTTCTATCCAATGGAAACTGTTCCATTTGGAACCAAAGTTGTAGGGTCAGCATGATGCATACATGCGTCACCGGGCATTCACTTGCAATGGCTGCAGTCATGCGTCATGCATGTGAAGACCATATTGTTTCATCCAGTAGTATGATCCGGCTTGGCATGTAGACTTTAAGGGTTTAAACGCTGTCCTTTAGGACTACATGTCTGGAATGACAGGCCATTACAGTCTCGAAATACACCCCATGCAAATTCAATCCCAAGAGGAACCCATGACCTTATCTGATCATGAATCTTAATGCCCTTGAGAAATGTGAAGTGGTGGCGTGAGAACAAATGGGCAGCTCTTCCTCTTCTTTGACTTACTACTGTAAGAATGTATGTCGAATAAATAATTCAATTCAATTTAGTTCATGGCAAGTTGTTTTTCACTCAAGTCATATTTTGGAAGTCCACCTGCATATTATTGCATGGAATAGATATTATGATTCAAGACAGGATATGATTCGAGACAGATGAGCAGACATTTGGAGATGACCTTTAGAATGCAAAAAACAAAACAACTCGTAATCTCACTGGAAATTATGCAGTAGATCTATGGCTATCAATAATCAACTTCACAGAACACCTGATAACTAATTGTGGCCATTAGGCTTCCTTAATTAATTAAGGCATGCAATGAAATTAAGAAAATCCAATTTCCTAATTTCTAAAGTTTTTGTTTGCTGATCCTCATTTTATGAACTAATGGTGTTTGAAGAAGCATTACTTAAAGGAGCTTATCTTGAAAAAGTTGCCGTCAGGTAGGGTCCTAAGTCTTATCTAAGTTATCTAATTTTCTCTTTTTTGTCTAAACACTGGAAGGAAAAGGGGAACTATGATATAATTGGTCATTCCGATTAGAGCTTTAAGGGGAGCATTACATTATAAAGTGTGTTACAAGTTCCTTATGACATACTGATGCATTCCTAATGAGGAACAAAAGCTTCTGTTCCACCAGAGCCAATTCTAATCAAATCTTATAAAAAGACCTACAAATTTTGATGGTTATATTCAGGAATGGTTGCGATATTGATGGCCTAATTCCTTCATCTAATGCAACATTCTAACTACTGTAATATCTCCATTTATATATACAAGGTATACTTCATATAAAAGACACACTTTGAGTTCAAGAAAAAGCTATAAGGTGCATTCTGGTTCATATTCTGGTGAGTGAGTGAGTAATAGATGTTGAGTACCCTAGTACTGTTCTATAGTTTTAAATAATAATGTATAAGATACAGCTTTTATATATGGCTACTTCTAGATCTATCAGGCTCAGAAAAGGTCCATCTTTGCATATGCTCAGCACCTAACACATGTTTTTTTTTGTATCGGCAGGCCCTCAATTTTGATTCAAGATCAGGAGAAAATCATCTCTGGTGGAAAGGTTGCTTAATGAGTGCTGAATGAGTGCAATGATATAAAGATATAAGCGCCTGTAGATTCATTAAGTTCTCACTGGTTATTTGTTGATACTTTACAATAACAATTGGTAACAAATAATTCAGGCATCAGGTTATCCATAAAGGGTTGCCAGGGGTAGACATTAACCCGCAGCCTGAGAAATCTATGGGCCCACACTTACATCTGCGGGCCCAGAAAATATATTTCACTTTTATTAAAGAGAAAATCATTGCTATCCTTACTCAATTATTACTAAAACCATATGTTAACAGTCGTTTTCCTGGTAATTTTCCCTTTCCAACAGTATATGACATGGCCATATTGGCATGGGAAAGTCATCAATAATTTTTTGTAATCAACCTGTATGGGCCACCTGGGCCCACAGAAGGGTATTTATGATGAAGATTGCGGGCCAGCACTCAAAGTTATGGGCCATTGGCCCCCGGGCCAGTGTTAGTGTCTACCCCTGGGTTGCTGTGAGGAGGCATGTAGAGGCAGAATAAAAAAGAGGCAAATCAAATTGCAGAAGATGTATGGCTATTAGTAAACAAACTTCATAGAATACTTGATTACCACTAGTGGCTCTAAGGCTGCCTTAATTAATTAAAGCATGCAATAAAGGCGGAAATTCAATTTCCTTGGATAGAATGATATCCCTTTCTTTTGTAATGAACCATTGTATGTTGATCCACATCCTAACTGATGGTGGTTGAAGGAGGCCCTTGATTCTACTGAACTCTTTGGGGGCAGTACGATTTGTCAGAATGCTGATCAGCACATCGAGACATTGCACTAAAAGGTGTTTCACATAGCCATCATGCAGAATGTAATTGCCTTATACAAAACAATGAAATGAAGGTGCAATTTAGGAGGAATGCATAATATATGTTTTTGTTAGACTGGACCATGTTAAATGCTGTAATTCTTAATTGGCTGTTGCTATGGAGTTGATTCATCATATTCCTTGGGATGTCATCCTAAGCACATCTTTCTATCCATATTCTTATTCTTTGGTAATAACAATAGCCCTGCAGCAAAATCTACTGTAAATGGCTATGAGCCCTAAAGGCCAGACCTGTGATGAATCCTCCCATTAGCTGGAATGGTGTATCAATGCAGTAATGAGAAGTAGGCTTATACTTACATTGTGGACTATCCATCTAAACTTTGTAGGGTCTGGCTGATGCATCATTCAATGGTTTCTTTGCCAGGACACTGCATCTATATGCCGAGAAATGACCATGACGTAATTATCCAGCCCTTTGAGTGAAAATGGTTAAAACAGGCTAATCAATCACTATACTCCATTTGAATGAAGTAGTAAATAACCTCCAATTAACATCCAATCACAACATTCACGTGTCTAGATTAGCTGAACATTATACATTGTGTTGTCATTGGGGTGGTATGGTCGGAGAATTTCGGTCATCTTGAAGCTTTGGGAATTTCCATGGTAACAGGTTGGGTAAAGAAGGAAATGAGTTCTTATGACTAAATGAACAACTAGTTCCAAGGTTTGGTGCTTCTGTGACTCTAGGACCGATTCACCCCAAAGGAATTGAAGCTAAGGTACCCTGGTATAAAAAAAACCTTATCCCTTTATACGGATTTGCATGGCCAAAGTTAATTAATGACACAAATGTGAACTGCAGGCTTCAGGGGACCTCTGTGTTGACAGCTACAAGAACTTGTCTCGATGAGACAAGACAGAAACATGACCAGAGAAAGAGTTCATTTGACAAGAGCACTTATCTATACAATGCAGATATCCATAGTCTAATGGTCATTGCTCTATTCAAATCGGGATGGCCCCCACCTACCACAATATCTACTTCTCACATATCTTTCTTCAGAAAGCAAATGGCTGGTGCTTATAACATCAATAGGGCATTGCAATTCTACATATCCAGTATGACACATGGAGTTGTCACAGATATGTCAAATTCTATGGCTGTTCTTCGAGTGGAATCACAAACATGGCATTGCCATTGAGGGAAATTCTAGTTTATGTGCATTGTAAAGTGCCTCCTTGTTGCTCCCTGCCATTTAGAGACAGCATTTCATGAAATGTTTTCATGATTTTTTGCCTTAGAAGAAGACCATCAGATAGATATGTGACCCCTCTGGAGAAAACGTGCATCTGGGGGGATTTTTAGTTCTGCATTTGGCCACCAGGGGGCAGTGTATGAGTCAAACACTGAAAAATATACCAAAAAATGGCTTAGATGAATTTTTGATGGGGAATTCAGTGGTATGCTCAGAATTATTCCATTTCTACTGAAAACGTTCCATTTGTGACCCATCCTAACAAAATGGTACGGAAGTCGCAAATATAAAATGTTCAGATATTGCCATATTCATTTACAGCTCACCAAGAGCTTTCATTTGGTATAAACCACTTGTATATTTGAACCAGGTTGCCCTCTGTGGGTCGTCTAGCAGTAAATGTAGTGGTATCAATTAATAAAAGATTAAACTGAGATAATTAACATATTAAACATATAATAATTCATAAATCCTATATAATTCCTATACATGTAGTTCTATATAACCACAAAAAGTTATAGCCATGTCTTAAAGTAAGTTTAGTAAACAAGGTTTCTAAAAGACATTTACCCATATGTTACACAAATTCTAAAATATCAATTATGAAACTTTTGATATTTTCGACACTATGCAACTTGAAAAGGCTATAGCTAGGCTTCTACATGTGCAACTTCAGTACCGATTTGTAAGGATGGGTCACATTTATGGAATGCAAAAGAGACATCCGTTGCCATGGAAACATAGATAATTGGCATATATGGCATAAGGAACATAATGGGAATATGTGCCCCAATGACTAGGGCACTTATCCATACCATTATCTGGATGTGAGAAAAGCATCTTTTCATAATATTTTTTTCCTATTAAAGACTTCCTCTTACTTTCCCAAATGTTGCTAACACACTTTTTGGCAAGTAGGCTGTTCATAATTATCTCTGTCATTTCTAATCCGACTAGACTGACACATGGTCTATGACTTGCAAGGCTATGGCCTTTGCAAGTCAACACCCTGAAATGATTGAATTGTAGCCTGGTGTTTTATCCTTTAGTGGCAGGGGAATGTGTTTCTTTGGCAGCCCTCCTACAGGGAAAGACACAAAAAATAAGAAGAAATAACCAGCTTACTAGCTATGCTGTTAAAAGAGAATCGGTGGTTGTGAACGTGAAATCGGACATTTTCTTCAATATAAATAAGAATCCATTGATTTTCCAAAATGGTCCAAAATTTCCGCCGTCTTCCTCGTACGGCGAGCGGATGACCTCTCATGGCTGTGTGAGTGCTCTAGACTATATTAAGACATCGAGGGGCCTTATACACTAATGATAGAGCAGTTATATTTGGTGAAACAATCTACCTGGTCCAAACTAAATTAGTTTAGGTCATGAATAATACACACCATTTAAAAATGTCATGTGAGTGGTGGCCATCTTGGATTTATTCATCTTCATTTGATTAAGGTCAAAAACACATGAAATGGTCATATAAACAGCCTCAGATGATCTAGATAACGCTTTTAAGAACTTTAATAATGTCTTAGCAATGATAGGAGTTCATACAGAACATTGCTGAAGTCATGCCTTAACACCTAAGACCTTCAATAGCTGTGGAAGTCAATAAAAATGAGATTTGCAATATTAAGGTTATCTTACTGGTCTACACTAATGATAGATCAGTTACTTCTAATACAACAATTTACCTGCCCCATAATACCTCAGTTTGTTCTTGAATAACATATATTCCCTCCAATATTATTCCTTTGATTGGCAGCCATCTTGCATTTGCCTTTGAACCCATGAATAACATTGGTAAAATAGGTGGAGGGTTGGTTGGTATAAAACAGAATGACAAAGTAAGAGGTAGATGGAGCCTTAATTATAATGGGAGACTCATGCAATCAGATGATACTTAAAAACTGTTTGACTTAAATGCAGAAGAGGACACTTCAGTTATTAAAGCACAAGGACTTTGGAACTAAGAGAATGGAAAAAAAGATCTTGTTGATAAACCCCTTATGGCTGAAAAGTTGAGATGTACTCATGTATTTGAGAGACAATCTACAGAATTTGTATACCTTGCCCCAGGAGATGTAACCGCTGAGAGAGCTAGAATGGCTTGCTCACTGCTGAAGCTGTGGGAAATAGAAAGTGTTTGAATGACAGGCTAATGATTAAGACAGTCCAGTTTTATGAAGACATAACAATAAAAAAGCTTAATACATTTCATATGAGGTGTGTTGTGGATGTGTATACATGTTTGAAAGAGTGCTGTTTCAATCAAGGCAGATTGCAATCTCTTTACAAGGATAATTGTAGCCCTTGAAGCTGGCTGGGATGTGGATGTTGACGATGATAGAGCATAAATTGTCTCCAGTGCAGAGCATAAATTGTCTCCAGTGCCATTGTTATTGGCAAGCTTAAATGGTTTCTTTTCTCTTCCAAGAAACAAGGCAGAGCTGAAGAAGATTCCGGAGCAAGACAAGGAGAGGCCCAACCACCATCAAATCTCAGCAAGACATGCACTGTCATAGATGGTGTGGCTATTGCACAATCCCTTGGAAATCAATCTATCATGACATCTTTTGACTATTTACCAGAGAGGTTCTACAGCTGCATTCCCTTCCAGTATATCCTGTGGCAAGTGTAGATGTTTTTGACCAATATCTTCAGAGGTCTGTGAAGGCTGAGTGAGTGAGTGAGTAATAGAGGTTTAACGCCATTTCGACAGCTAAGGTCATATTCATGTTGAGAACTACATTACACAATTTCACAGAGGAATGTGTCAGTGCCCGCGCATATTTGCACCACACACATCCTGAGGGGATAGGAAAGAGGAGAAATAGACCCTTTCAAGTGGGCTAGGGAGGCCTGCTGTGAAGGCTGAAGCATGTATAAACTAGTGCAAAGTTGACGGTAACACCACATAATGTGCAATCATGAGAACTAAAGATTGGAAACTGGAGCAAGTTTGTCAGGATAGAGAGAAACAAATCAAGTCTAGTCAACTTCCTTTGCACTGAGTTCCGAGAAATGCACCACAGAAATGGGGATCTAATAGTCAGGTGGGGCTTCACCGATCGCAAAAAAGGATGGTGTTCAAAAGCCAAAGATTCATCAAGCTGCATAATCCTGGAAGCAAGTGAGCCACTAGTGAGGTTCAAGCAAACAAATGTCAGTGCCCAGGGCACTGATGCATTGGTTCTTCTGATAGCACATATTATGTCATTATTGTGTGAAAAAGTCTGGATACAGACTGGCAACAGCACATATACGTCAGTTCATAGAAATGAAGTTTATGACCTTGAGAGATTGACATGTCTTTGTGATGTAACAAGTCAGTTTCAAAGAACTGGTAAGGAAACTGCATTGTCTGCCTTCAAAAAGTAACACATAGGTCAGCAAACAATTTTGAAGAGGTGTTGCTTCCAGGGGCTGAGGAATTAGTATGTCAGCTGGAACAACGAGATTGAAGTCTGTTCAAAAAACATGAAGCCAGTTCCTCCAGAAGGTTGATAGGAAATTAGATATATACTACCTCCCACCAAGGATACCTTGATTCTGCATGCAAAAAGGAGTCACTACCAAACCCTAATTCAGCAGAAGACAGGACATCCAGTACAGAAGCTGCCTTCAGTAGAGGATTGTTGTACATTTAGATCTGACAGAATCAGGAGACCTTAGAGCAAGACTCGTCACTACAAAATCAGTATCACCAGAGTGTCTGTTTCCAGTATCATGTAGATGCCTTCCAACAGGGAAGTGGTGTTCTACAAGACAATGTAGATGCACAAGTCAGGGATTTGGAACCATGCACACATGCTTGTCCATTCTCTGAATAGTTTGAGAACTCAGCAATCTAGTGATCTAATTGATAGGTTTTTAAATAGGCGGGGTAATTTTTTTTGTCATTTCGCATTAGACTATGATGTTTAGATTATACACTTGGTAATACTCTAGTTTGTACATAATAAAATTGAGATGGTACTGCATACAGCTTATAAAGATAATATAATGGTCAAACACAAGTACAGAAAAATTAATAAGGTAGTAGTTGTTGAGCTTAATACACATTAACTTAACGCCAGGCAAATGGTTTACTAGCTAAATGAAACAATAAGGAACGCAGAGAAAATAATGATTGGACAGACAGGAAAGGGAGGGTGCTCAGCAGAGGATGGGTATCAGCCTGAGAAGGAGGAGGTAGAGGAAGACCACATCCAGAAGTAGGAAAAGCTCAGAGTTTAAAAGTGAATATGAATAGTCTAGTAGACCCACATCCTTGTACTCTGCAGGTGGAAACTGTAGATATAGGTTTCTCCTATGGTGCTATAATTGAGGGGTTAACCCAGGGGGGGGCCACTCCATATATGATCAATAGTAACCATATGTGTATAAAAAGTAACAGGAAAGAGGTACTTTTTAGGGTTATGGGTAGGTCCTGCGGGATCTTTTCAAAGGGGTACATTTTTGGGCATTTTGGGCTAAAAGGGGTAAGTTTGTACGTCCAGAAAAACTTAAAGTTAAAAAGAGGTTCATCTTGATCGTTTTTCCTAAGTAGTAAGACACCAAAAGAATGTACGGCCAAAAGGGGTACGATTTCTTCCAACTTTCGGTGGGAAATCCACCCAAAGGTCTTTTTTTTGTCAGATTTTGCACTGCTAAAAGAGGTACCACCTCCAAGGTGATGTAAGCACATGGTTTCCATAAATTTCAGAGTAGCCCCTATGGGGTGGGTGGGGGGTGGGATAAAGGGGAATGAATTATTTAAAACTGGCTTCCATCACTAGCTGGTTTTAACTTATTGCTTAGACAGACATCTCTATACATTTGGCTCTTTATATATTTATCTAGTCTGTTTTCTAGTCTAGTTTTCAATTATGTTGGTTACTATTGAAACCTAGTAAATGGCAAGAGAAAAAGTGGAATACCATACATCAAAAGTGTAGACATAAACACTAGAATTATGTTGATCTATCTAGTCCAAATATATAGATCAATACAGCATTTAGCCATTGTTGCCTAATAAATCCAAGATGGACGCCAATAATAGGACAACTTTAGATGGAATGTATTATTCAAGACCTAAACTAATGAAGTTTGGACCAGGTAGATTGTTTAATCAAATGTAACTGCTCTATCATTAGTGTATACTTGATTTCAGCAAGATAACCCAAATATTGCAAAACTCACTTTTATTGAATTCTACAGCTGTTGAAGGTCATAGGTGTTAAAACATGACATCAGCAATGTTCTGTATGGACTTTTATCATTGCTAAGCCATTGATAAAGTTTTTAAAAGTGTTATCTAGATTATTTATATGACCATTTCATGTGTCTTTGACCTTGATTGGATGAAAATTTACCCATAAATTGAGATTTTGACTGCTGCCATTTTGTCAAATGAAAATGTATTGGTCAAACAAGTCCAGAAATAAGTTGGTTAGACCCCTGGCCTTAGAATCTATGGGTATAGATAGCAGAATAATGTTGATATCTGCACAGGAAGTACAGATATTGATCAAAAGCCTGTTTTTCAGGTTTCTACCCTGAAATCAAAGATGGCCACCACCCAAGTGAGATGCCGGTCCTGAGCCAGGTTTTTTTTCTGAAGGCCCACATATCACTGTGATGCATGAAAGTTGTTTCCTGCTTCTACTCAGAACGTTTAGCAAAAATTATATATAGGCTGCTTTCTGGCCCAAGCTACCTGACTACTTTGAGGGTCCTGGGAGCATCATAATGCACCAAACAGGTACTGGTCAGTCTGTTCACCAGCACTTCATTGGTGCATCATGCCGACCTTTTGGGCTTGTAACAACCCTGCCGGGTTGGCCTTCATACAAAAGCAAAAATATGAACATTGTATTTAAGCACCAAGGAACCCTTAGATTGCAGAGGGAATGATGTCTAATTTCAGAATTGATAAAACAGCATGAACAAATGAAGCTAAAACACCAGAATTGAGTGGTTGGCTGGTAATACAGGTTTTGTGATCCCCAAGATCGTGATCAAAGCCAATATGACCATATTATTACAGGCCTATTTCAATGTGTATATCACATGTGTAGATCTAAGTGTTTGTTCGTTTAAAATGAAAAAAAAAAGTTATTTAAAAAAGCACAGTACTATTTGGAATTTATGAGAGAGATAAATCATGGAAAAATAACAGGATTGTTTTTCAATGGGAAAATGTGAAAGAAAGTAGTCTGTTAAAATCACCAAGATTAGGATAAATGAACATATTTGGTGGTCAGCATTATGCATGGATAACAAGCCCAAGTGCTGAATCACCCCTAGGTATTGGTCCCTTTTATGCATTATTTACTTCCCTTTTGCCTTTAGCTATATTTAACATTTGTATGTAGAATTTGTGCGCTTTGCGCTACTGTTCCCTATAAGCTTTACATGGTGCACCACACGCCCCTTTGCCTGATGTCCTCACACAGGTGTACGTGTACCACGTGTGAAGGACTAATGACACCTAACACCCCAATCAGTGGTCACATCAACATCTGGGGGATTGCTCATCATTGTCTATTTGTGTTTTAGAGCACATCCGGTTGTACACAGCAGTTCTACCAAATTATACATCTACTCAGCTGAGAAAGAGCCGATGAATTACATCAATTCTATTCAAGTATGATTGAAGACATTATGATTGCTTTGTTCTATTAGGCTGTAATATAGTAGTGCAGGATATATACTCATGGTAGCTCAAGTCATAGCAGGTTGAGGAAGGCCATCCAGAGCTTGTGTCACATTCCAAGCAGTGCCTCTTACTTCTGCTGGAGACCATATATCGTACCAGGAGTCCCCTTCCGTTCTAGTCATACAGAGTAGCCTATCCATACCCAGTAAACAAGTATATGAAAGAATAATTATGAACATGGTCTAGGTAGCAATTATATAGATGTAAACATAGATTCTTACAAGAACATTAAGTCCTTAAAACATTCTACAATGTTTAGAACAATTTAGAACAATATTTAGAAAAAAATTTAGAACAATATCATGTGCAAGGAAATATCAATGAAAGCCCTAGATACATCCAAACTAATTACACTATCAAAAATATATAACATTAGATTTAACTTACCTTCTCTAATGAGAGAAATGGAATAAACATTTTCAAAATGCCTAACACTAGGATGAACTCTTGAAGTTGCTAGCTTTGGATTTTAAGACATGAATCAAACTGAAATGCTCATAAGCCCGACGCTTGTGATAATTAAGAGGCAAAAGTAAGTCATATCAGTGTGACCTCATTTGCTACTTTTGATGTCTAAATATGCAGGTTCAAAGTCGATATATGAAACAAATCTAAAAGAGATGAACTTAGGTCTACCTAACTGCTAACTCGAGGAGTATAGTATGGGTCTAATTACTTATGAATGTGAATAAAGTATTTTACTGCTATGGTAATACGAGTGAGTATCTAGGCATAGATACCCTGGTATGAGGTCTATGATAAGGCCACAAAAAGGGCAGAGAGATGGGACTGATAGACTGATAAGGATAGGTGGAAAGAGATAATCTCCAAGCTGGACAACAGTCATGTTGTGAGTGGCTGGAGGGAGGGGAGGAGAGAAAACGAGAGGTAGGAGCCCAGATTTGCCAACGTTGGCCCGACGCATTGGGTCAACGTTGGCTGCCCATCCGGCCTATGTAGGCCGGACCAGTAGCATTTGCCATATCATTGACTATGCTTGGAGAGTAAGGCTTGATCAGTTACACCCACCTGTCTGGTGGCAGCCTCTCTAAAAGACATTTACCTAGTAGCTCTCTCTATAAAAGGCACTACATTCTCCCAATTTCCGGTAGGTGGTTGCTGGAAAGGACCTGTCCAACTCTTTGCACTTGGCCGGAAACATTAAGGCTTATAACAGTGTAGAGGCATATAGTTATACTGGGACATCTGGAGGCATACCCTGGCCCAGGTAGCAAAGGTGGTGTGGCCCTACTGTGGCCCATACTTTATTTGGTGTGGCTTCTGATGTGGGCCGCAATGGGCTAACTGATGGGCTGCTGACAGTTTCTGTCCTCAGTGAGGTGCGTGGTCCACACTGGGCTAACCAATATGGGCACAGATCAGTCTCAGAGTGAGTTTGGGTTCAACATGGGTTTTTGGTGTGGCTGAAAATGAGCTGACCACTTTGATCAGGAGGCGCCATCTGGGATAGATATTATAGAAAATCTATTTTTTCCTCATTTTCTAAAACTTTGAACCCTGGAAATGCTCTGCTAGCCTCCAGGTGCTAGCCCCTCCCCTTGGCCTCCATAGTTGGAGGGAGACTAAACATACTGTATTACTCTCCCCATCATCATAATACAGTAGAGCCATCAATTCAAACTTAGTTGGCCAAGGCATGTCGAACAGACCTAGTCCAGTAACATGCTAGCCTTCAAGTTCATAGTGCCTCCCAATGGGTAGCATACTTCAATATAAAATGATTACCACAGGAATGGTGTAGTCACATTAAAAACTGCTGACATCACCTAACTTTGCATATTTCAAATGTAATTTGCCAGTAGATCCAAACTCTGAGAAAATTTGTGTACTGTTATGATTTATATATTTCATTAGCCTATCTAGGGTCATCTAGTGTCAAAGTTCAGAACTCCCAGCTCAGCATGCCTTATGCAAACCCATCCTCAACCCTGTCTGGGGAATTATCTTTGGAACTGATCTATGCCTAATTCGGGGTGCCCACCTTGAAACCAATCTGTGCCCAAAGTGTTTGCCCATTTTGAAGCTGCTCTGTGACCAAATCAGTTAGCCTTATGTGGCCCACACAACTTGCTGAGTACAAAAACTCTCTGGAGCCCAACAGTCTTAGTTCTGTTTGCCCTATTAGGGCAACCCAATGTGGCCCTGACTGGAAACCCACCATTTGTCCAAACTAAAACCATGAATAGTATTCTGCCTGCTTTGAACCAGCTTATCTGAGCTAAAACTGAATTGGCCCTAAGCGGGCTTGCTACATGGGGGGTACCTATATAAAGCCCCGAAATCACCCACTATGTCAGAGGCCAGGTAGGCCTCCGTACATTACACATGTAGTAATATTGCTTCCATAAGAATACCTAACAGGGTAGCTGGAACGTGTGACCCAAATAAAACCCATTGGCATACACTTGGAATACTGTCTTTGTGTGTCTTTCAGATAACAAGACTCAAACCCCCTGAATGGTAATACAAACCATTACATTGGTGCCGTGACCAGTGAATTCTTGTGTGTATAGCCCGGACGATAACGTCTGAACAGCATATACATGGGTTAGATGATTTGAAACAAACTAACCCTGATGGACAACAGGATGTCCAAGAATATGGGAATGGTACTCCAGTACTGCAAACCCACACTGAAAACGGGAACTTATCTAAAACTAATCAAATACTAATCAAAAACTAATCAGTAGTAATAAGTTTTGCCTCATCGTCTTGATGGTGCACCACAGCAGTAGGTTGGCCTAATCATAATGATGAGGACTCATCACAGTCTAATCAAAGTGATGAGCCTAAGATCATCATAGGCGCAAAATATGCAGCATGCGCCATAGACTTAACATTACAAAGAGGTTGTGGTGAAAAAATGTTATGATTAAGTAGGACTAAAGCTAGGATGGGGGTTAAATCCAACAACTGGCTTTGATCCTGGAACACAGGTACCATTGGGTGTGCTGCTGTCTTTTGATCTTTTGGAGCATGAAGCACAGATGGTCGTGAACAGCTTGTAACATGTAAACAGCATGTAAACTGCTAATTTGTACATGGTGAAATACAAAATGCAGGGTTTTATTTTTTTTAACGGCATGGTAAAGAGAGTGCTATCATGAGTGAGTGAAATCCAACTCATTTACGCCTGGTCAGATGTGTAGTTGGTTGGGGGAAAAGGGGGCGGCGGAAAAGGGGGTAAAAGAATGTTATGATGAGTGGGACTAGAGGTAAGAATGAAATCCTGGAGCACAAATGGTAATGTCAGCGGATCCATTCCTGAATTTTTTTTTTGATGATGATGATGAATGGAGTTAAAAGATATCACTCTGAGTGCTGCTGTCTTTTTTAATTACTGGAGCATGTAGCACAGATGGTCGTTAACAGGGTGTGACATGTAAACAGCGTGTAAATGGTAAATGAGTAAATTGTACATGGTGATATGGGGCATTTATTTTTTAAAGGTGAGGTGAAAAAAAGTGAGTAAAATCCAACACATTTTTTTCTTTTGATTCTGTGTCATGCCTGGTCAGGCGCATGCCTGCTTTTACAATCATTCATGTTAGCTCAAACATAAAAGTAAAAATTGTACAAGCACGGACCAGTGTGCAGTGGTTGTTGTTGTTGTTGTGGGGGGTTGTGGTGGGAAAATGTTATTATGAGTGGGACTGGAGATAAGGATGAAATCCACACTTGTCTTTTGATCCTGAAGGACAGATGCCAATGGAAGTGGTGCAGCATGCAAACAGGGTAGGGTGTAAACTATTAGTTTTCAACATGCTGATGGGAACATTTCTTTTTTTTGATTGTGTGCCATGTAAAATGATGTTCAGTGACAAGGGCATTTTCCTTTTCAAAAATGGTGAGCAAAAAAAATGTAAGTTCAACCTGTGGAAAAGTACCTTACAGTGATGTGGAAAAAAGCCATTTTTCTTTCTTAAAATAAAGTAAAATGGTTAACAGGATAAACTTTGCAACCTTCAGCAGATATTTGAGTTACCACCCTCACTACATGACAACAGCTTAGTGAGGAGTTGCCAATTTTAGTTCTGAAGACCCTTTCGTAAATGATTCTGTTTGGGACAAGAGGGGATAATGTAATTTTGTCTGCCTGAAATAGTGTTGTTTTTATCAACACTTCTACCAAAGGGGGTTCAAGAAAAACTAAGTGTCCACCCGTTGGACTTATTTTAGAAAAAAAGGTTTCTGCCTTTCGCACTTGAACGAGATTGAGGACGCGCTGGATATAGCGTGACGTCTTATAATGTACATTACAACATTATGAGTAAGCTCAATCCCTGCCAATTTTTATTTCTTGTGATCAATTTTTTTATAGATGGACAAAAGCTGTGTTTGCCATTCTTTATCAAAGGTGCAGTTTTGTTTTGAAGGAAACACTCTGGGGAAAAGAGGGTGGGAGGAAAAAAGCTGCTCAACGCACTGCACACGGTGGCAACTTGACGGCGGTCTAACATAAACAAATCAGGGTAGCATATACAGGCTCATTAGGCTGCTACTGGAGGGAGGGGGGAAGTAGGGTTTATAAGGAGTGGTGAGCGGCTCACTGACCATCACACGAGCGCTTTTACTGCTGCTACTGCCGCTGCTGCAACCGCACCTACCACAGCTTCGCTACATCGCCACCACCATTTCCACAGTCATACCAAGCAAACTGAAAATGAGAGCTAAGAGGCTACCACCCATTAAACTGCAGTGCTCTTCTACATGGGAGTCTCCCTCTGCACCTTGTTATAACATAGTAGTGGACGATTGCCGCGCTGAGGAAGCACCACCACATGAACCTTTCTGTGCCTTCTGCCATATGCCACCCCATCTGTCCCTCACACTGTGGGCACACCATCACACCTCAAGTGCTGGAAACTCTTCAAACATGTGTGGGCCCACTTTTGGAACAAGACTACAACCGTTTCTACCAGTGAACAAAGGTCAGTGGTCAACTGGTGCTCATGTGTTACAAGCGTTATAGTGTATCATCTTAATGCATAGAGACTATAGTGTAGCTTGCACAATGAAAAATGACAAAATTTAAAAAGGAAAAGATATAAAAAATGTAACCAAAAAAGAAAAGTAATTGTGTAAAACAGTAAAAATGTACTAAAAGATGATATTAAGGTTGTTTTCTATCACTTATCACCCAAAAAAAAAACTAGGCACAAGAAACAAAAAAAGATTGTGTAAAACAGTTCAGTTTTTTTTCTTTGCTTCAAGTTCACCACACAAGAGTTTGGAAGTATTTTAGCTAAGCAGCCGTCATGTCTAACCCTCCTTTTGAATTTTATATGCGCCCCCATTTACAGTTGAGCACAACATATGGTAAACCTTCTGTTATTACTCCAGGCAATAATGTATCTAGTGTGTTATACAGATGTGTAGAAAACTTTTTCTGGGAAGCAATTCCTGTAGACAACATTCAATATTTTAGAGGAGCTGAACCAGACACTGTTGACCAATGTTTAACTAGCGTTAATATGCACAAGTCCTTTACTGCTTTTTGGAATGTTTTTGTCGTTTGCATTGACTTCTGTAAACATAACAACGTTACATTACAGACATAGGATTGGTGTATTGGAGTATACCAATTACACACTAAAGAGTCATACCCACGGCATTATGTGTTATGCTATTGTAAAAGTAATCTAAACATTGACAAAATATGTGAAACCATATGTTTCACCTGTCTACAATGCAACTTGGAACTTTCGGCTTTAAACTTGGTTGGACTAAAAAGTCATTTTTCACTCGAGCTAAATTTCAAGTAAGGCTACCTTTCAGGGCTTTTAGCTTCAGTAAAAAACAACTCCGCCTACTTTCTGGCTCAGGCATTGTTTGAACCTGCTATTGCAAACATAGCTAGAATCAGTGGCACATGTTATTTTAATACCTGGAATAAAAGCTTAAAGTCAATGCATTGGACAAAGACAGCAAGATGGCGGCAAGGGAGTGAAAACGCGGCATTCTGGGCTCCTGGGATTATCTTATTTACCAAAGTTCTGGAGCGTGTAAGACGCGTGGCTATATGGTAAACTACATCACTAATAGGACAGGCTTCAAAAGACTATATTCAATATGGCATCTGGTAGAGGAAAACATGGAAAAGACGTCAATTTAGCTATGGATGCGCTTTGGCTGACGTTATTATAGCAGTTAACAGGCTGTCAATATGTGTCACTGACAGTGAGGAGAAGGTGTCAAATATGCAAACAACGCTCGATGGACTTCAGTCATCCATAGATACCTTGAATGGGACTAATGTCACAACAAATACAACCTTGGAAGGCATAAGAGAAAGACTCACCGCAATGGATACTGTATTTGAGGGGATCGTTACTACGATGACAGCGACTGAAAAGGCCATGGACAAACATACAGAGACACTTCAGGCCAAAACCAGGATTCTTACTGAGCACGCCAAGAAATTCGAAAAAAATGAATTAGCTGAAATGAAGAAAATTCTACTGATTAAGGGCTTACCTGAACAGGATGATGAGAACCTTCTGGAAAAAAATGGGCAAATTCTTTCGAGATATTAAAGTAGGGTTCGGCATTGAGTGTATTGATACTGTTGATCGCGAAGAATCGTCATTCCAAGATGGCGGCGTCCAGGGTAAACACCGCACGGTTCATGTGACACTAAAAAAAGGTGATACAAAGTCCATAATCATGAAGAATTTGAAGAATCTGAAGAACAAACCTGAATACAAGAAGGTATCTGTGGGTGATTTACAATGAGTACAAGCGCTTCAATGACCTGAGGTGCATGTATTTTCATGCCAAAGGGATGGGCTTCAGAGCTCAACTACGACAACGTGCTGTGATTATACAAGGTAAATCATACGGACATCACCAATTGAATTCACTACCCCACCCTGATCTTACGATGGAGAAAGCTACAACAGCCATAACTCCTGATGGTATTATGTACCGCTCGCATCATAAAAGACTGTCCAACTTGTACATCAAAGACTTTGAGATGGAAAGAATCACATATAATTGTGCAGAACAGGCCTATCAGTCCCAGAAAGCCATCCATTGTAAGGACTCTGACGCTGTAAAACATATAATGAGTTTATAGTGCCCCTACCAAATCATGGATGAAGGTAAAAAAATTAAATTAAAATCTGAATGGGCAAAAAATGCTGAAGCCACAATGCACAGAGTACTCAAGGCAAAATTTTCATCTGCTCCAATGATTGAGCTCCTAAAAACCCTGAAGGGCAAGGAGCTATATGAAGCCAGCTTTAACCCCACCTGGGGGGTATGTATGCACCTAGGACAGGCTGACCTCTGTACTCATGGTAACACCAAAGGAGAGAACCTGCATGGCTACACGCTAATGAGGGTGAGAGATGAACTAGAGACCAGAGAAGCAGAAACAGAAGACCACAAAGATGAGCAAAATGATGAGCATGATGATGAGCAGGATGATAAGCAAGAAGATGGGCAAGACGGTGGGCTTCCTGAAGGGCAAGACCAAGAATAAGTACCTGGTGACAAATCTAAATTGTAATACCAGGGCTGTATGTTATTTTGAATATAGTATACGTTTATCAAAGATAAGTTTGCGATCTATGACTAGCCCAAGGAATTTGGAAAATACCAAATTCCTTGGGCTAGTCATAGATCGCAAACTTATCTTTGATAAACATATCAAGTACCTCAAGGATAAATGTAACAAAGCTTTCAACCTACTGAAAGTAGTGGCACATCCATGCTGGGGTGGAGACCAGGACACACTCCTCAAACTATATAGAGCACTGGTCCAGTCTCAACTGGACTATGGTCTGTGTATTTATGGATCAACCTGGGCGACATACCTAGCAATGGCAGAGCGGACCCAGAGCCATGGACTACGCATTTGTTTGGGAGCATTCAGAACATCCAGAATTAAGAGTTTGCAAGTCGCTGCTAGAGAACTACCCTTAGCCCTTAGACGAGAGAAACTCTCCCTTGAATATGCTATCCGGATTGCCACAAATCCTAACAACCCAGCCGCAGCATTGTTGACAAACCCCAAGCACAAGGCAAAATATGAAGCAAAGAAGAACCAATACATTGCACCCCTTCGGGTGAGGGTATCCCACCTATTAGAAGAAGCGGGAATGTCTCTGGATAATGTACTTAATGTAGAGTACCCGGAAATGCCCCCATGGACATATCACAAACCAGAGGTCAGAATGGACCTGACCGCGCTTAAGAAAGGGGTAACATCTAGCACCACATATCAAGCAGCATTCAATGAACTGCGTGACAGTTACAGAGATCACGTACCAATCTACACTGACGGATCACATATGGCAGAGAAAACAGCATCTGCAGCCGTTCTAGGACCTCATGCCTTCAAAGAACGCCTGCCAGACGAAGCCTCCATCTACACAGCAGAGCTACATGCATTATACCTAGCACAAGATCACATTGAGACATCAGAAGGCAACAACTACCTGATTGTATCTGACTCCAAATCATCACTGTCAGCAATGCAGCATAGCAAGTGGACACACCCTCTCGTGAAAAGAGTGTTGGAACGACACAATAGTCTTGCTCTAGCTGGAAAGAAGATAGCGTATGCTTGGGTACCAGGCCATGAAGGAATCCATGGCAATGACCTAGCAGACGTTGCTGCCAAGGATGCAACAAATCAAGTTCCAATAGATATGCCTCTACCATCAGAGGACCTCAAACGGAAAATCAGGAAATACATCCACCAAAAGTGGCAAGAGTCATGGGACGCTGAAAGAGACAATAAACTCTACAAAATACAGCCCAAGATAGGCACAACCAAGAAAGCCAAATGCAAGAGCAGAAGAGAAGAAATTGTCATGAACAGACTAAGAATAGGCCACACCAGACTAACGCATTCACACCTCATGAAGAGAGAACCCAGACCGCTTTGCAACAGGTGTCAAAAACACCTGACGGTGGAACATTTCCTTGTGGAATGTAGCCAGTGCCCCATCAGGGCACAATACCATCAATGTACAACACTGAAAGAGTTATTTGATACCTGCAGACCGGATACAATACTTGCATATGTCAAGAACCTGGGATACTACAGTCAAATTTAAACATTAGAAACTTTCTTCCATAAAACCTTTAGGCACAAATAGCCATCACCAGTAGCTGACGTGCCGTAAAACACTAACTAACTAACTATAGTATACTATGTCACTTTATAGCCTAGAATGTCTGTAAATAAACCTCGACACGAGGTAGCATAATTGGCCTTAAGAGCCGAAAAATTGTGCAAAGGGGGGTAATATTATTATGGGAATCTTTTGGGATTCATGTAAATTTCTGTTGTGTCTCCATTGGGTCCAGCCTCATTGTTATTTTGAACATATTACTACATAATACTTGATAATAACCCTGTAAATTTTAGGAAGGGCTTCTCAACTGTCCACCTAAATGCTAGAAGTATTAGAAATAAGTTTACTAGTATTGGAGAAGAATTAGATAATAAGGGTATAGATATAATATTATTTTCTGAGACCTGGTTAAATGACAGTGATGATTCAGGATTGTATAGCTTCCCACATTATAATCTTTTCGGCCAAGATAGAATTAGTATTTTTAGGGGAGGAGGACTCTGTGCTTATGTAGACGATGAGGTATCATGTTCTGTGGAGGCGTACAAACATTTAAATAGGAGTGAACCTGACATCAAAGTCCAATGGCTACAATCAATTAAAGGTTTAAATAAAAAAATGGTTATTTGTAATGTGTATCGACCTCCTAGTGGATCCCTGCTCAATTTCTGTAATATCTTCAAGGCTCTGTTACTTCAATTTGACCCCATTGATCAATATGAATTATTTTTAATTGGTGATTTTAATGTCAATACATTGTCCAATTCTAATGAAAAAAGCCTTCTGTACGAGACTATGGATCAATTTCATTTAACCCAGCTTGTTAACAAAATAACAACCACGTCGGGTACTACAACATGTATCGATCTGATTTTCTCAAATTGTGACTCAATAATTTCCTCTGGTCCCATGAATATCCACCTAAGTGATCACCTACTATTACACTTTATAAAGAGAAATATGAAAATAAAAAAGAACTTTAGGTCCTTTCTAGGCAGATCGTATTAAAATTTTAACATGGAATTATATCTCAACCAAATTATGGACTATGACTGGGAATAGTTTGATAATTGCACAAACACCTCTGAGGCTTGGTCTACTTTCGAGAATATCTTGAAACGTTATTTAGATGTACAATGTCCTGTTAAAAAGTTCAAGGTTAAAGACAAAGCCAAGCCATGGATGACTCATTATTTACTGGAGCTAATTAATGACAAAAACTCTACGCTGCTTGAAGCTCGTAATGCAATGAGTATTATTGTATGGCATAGAGCTAGGGCTCTAAGAAATCATGTAAATGATGAATTAAAAAAGCCAGGGAATCTTATTATTGTGATCTTTTAGAATTGTATGCCAATGATTCCAAGAGATTTTGGACAACTGTTAAAGACATAATGCCCAACAGTAAAACAGGTACTAAACAAATCAACCTTACTGATGAGAATGGTAACACAGTGACAATGGAAAATACTGCTGAATTTATTAATTCATTTTTTGCAGGCATTGGGCCTAGTTTAGCAGAAGTACATAACACGGAGTTTAAATTTAGAACGTTGTGTAGTTGACATGCCAGACTTTAATTTTTCTGATGAAGAAATAATTAAATGCCTAAAGGACATTGACATCTCTAAATCATCAGCACTTGATTACCTTCCTTCCAATATTTTTAAAGCAGCAGTATTGAAAGTTCCCCCAAAATTTATAAAGATTATCAGACTTTGTATTGATACCGGTAATATTCCTGATGTTTGGAAGATTGCAATAGTCACTCCCCTACCAAAGGGTGGAGATATGTCTAATGTTTCGAACTACAGACCTATTCGTGTGCTACCTCTACTGGGAAAAATCCTGGAACGACTTATTCATACTGCCATATCGTTGCACTTGGAAAGATATGAAATTTTAACTAAAAATCAGGGTGGGTACCAAAAGACTAAATCAACTTTGGATACAATTTCAAAACTTGTTAACCATATTTTAAATAACAGGAATAGGGGAAATATCTCTTTGGCAGCCTTTATTGACATCAAGAAGGCATTTGATTCTGTCAATTATTCAATATTGATAAAAAAACTAGAAAATTATGGTGTTTGAAATAGAAACTTGACACTAATCGAGAACTATTTTTCCAGGCGTCAACAATGTTCCATTGCCAATCATGTAAGATCTGATACTGCAAATTTGTCCTGTGGAGTCCCTCAGGGCTCAATTCTAGGCCCTTTATTTTTCTTACTATATATAAATGATTGTATTAGGTTCAATGATCGACATGAGACTTTATTATTTGCTGATGATTCAGTATTGTTTGTATCAGGCAAAGATTATAATTCTTTACGTGATATACTTTCTGCAGCCTTGGATGGTTTTCATCAGTGGACCACGATAAATAAGTTGACCATGAATGAATCTAAGACAAAAGTGATGTTATTTGCCTCTTCAATTAAATTGAAAAAAACTCCCCAAGCCCAAGATAAGGTTAAATGGAAAAATTCTAAAAAATTTCATACAAATACCTGGGTGTTATACTGGATCAAGAACTTAATTTTAATATGTATGTTTCAAGTATCATCAGAAGTGTACGATACAAATAATTTTTGTTGTATAAAGTGAGAAAATGTCTGTCTCTCGAAGCTAGATTGAGAATTTACAAAACTCATATTCTACTGGTAATTGATTATTGTGATATTCTGTACCATGGCGCTAAGGATACTCTACTTGGAGAACTCCAAAAGCTACAGAGCAAATGCATAAAAACTTGCTTGAATGTTCACATTCTCACCCTTACACATCAAATACATAGCCAGACTAGCCTTCCTTTTTTAAAGGATAGAAGAGTGTATCATTCAAAAGTTCAAGGTTTTAAAAGAGCAAAAAAAACAGAATATGTAACGAACAAATCCAGAGTTACTAGGTTCTCATCTGCTCCAGTTTTTAAATATGATCATATAAAATTAATTTCATATTCTCATAGTCCTGAAGTTTTCTGTGGGCAAAACTGGAATGCACTTCCTACTGAAATCAGGAATATATTAGACATTGACCACTTTAAGACAGAGATGAAGAAGGAACTTCTGAGGCCAGTGGCTTAAGACCAACTATTAATTTGTTAAATAAAATTTTTTTTTTTTAAAAAACCACAGACTCCAACAACTATCTCCACTTTAAGTCGGCCCATCCTAGGCACTGCCTAAGGGGGATACCCTATGGTCAATTCTTGCGCATACGCAGGATTTGTACAAACGACAAGGACTTCATCAAACATAGTTTAATGAAGGGCCGTCATTTTGTAAGAAGGGGTTATGACCCCTGCCATGTTCAAACGGCCTTTCTCAAAGCTTGGGCTCAACCAAGAGACACTCTCTTGGAACAGACCAATAAGAAAAGGGACCGTCACCCACATATCCTAATCACCACATTCTCTCCGGCCTCGGATTGCTTGAGAAAAATAGTGAAAGGAAATTGGGACAATCTGACCAGATCTTACAACACAAGGAATATCCACTCTAAGGGCTTCATGACTGCGTACAAGAAACCGAAGAATATTGCTTCCCTTGTCATCCGTGCCAGGCTACCCCCACCCCCAAGAGAGGGGCCCCCCCTGAAAACAAATATCTGCAAAACAAAGGGCTGCGGATATTGTACACGTATGAATTTCACTGGAAAAATAACCTGTACCTCTACAGGCCGTACATACTCCAGTAAAAGCAATGTGTGTTGTAAAAGCTCTAATTTGATCTATAGTCTCGGCTGCAAAAGATGTGGCAAGAAATATGTGGGTCAAACCAAGGGCACACTGATGGATAGAATCCGGACGCACTTTTACAACATTAGGAATAATGTTAAAACGAGCATCGTGGGATCTCATTTTAACATGGCCTACCACAAAAAACTGGATGATGTGGAGCTCACCATAGTGGACTTCATTCATGCTCACCCCTCGAGTGACAAGGCCTCCTACCTACGGAACCTTATTGAATTCAATTGGATTCAGAGGCTCCATACAAATGCGCCACAAGGGTTGAACATAGCCGACGCCCCCTTTGGGTCTGGCTAATTAAAGTGGCCATATGGAACTTGACTAGGCGGGCCTATACCTACCTTCTCACCCCGAGACCTGAATCCCTAGCACACCATGTTACACAACCTAGCCACGTCAAAAATTTTTTTTATTATATTTATTGCGTGACATGTTATGGGATCCGGCGCCTCAAACATGGGTACGAGGTATTTTACCATGTACTCAATGGGACACTATTTATGAACTGTGTTCATTTTGCCACCAAAGGGACCTTACTTAAATACTAAATATATCCCTGACTGATTTTATCACCAGTTTGATCTATCTAAGACCCATTCTTGTCCTACAAATTTGGGTGGACCGCAGTAACAACTTTAGTTGACACTAGGCCCATTAAACTCCAAGTCTCCAGTAGATTTGGGACCACTTGGCTACACAGCCACTTAAAATAGTACAAACAGATGCCTGATGAGTCCCTATAGGACGAAACTGCTCAATCCTGTCAACAAATCATTTGGTTGACAGCCACCATGGGTACCTAGCAACCCTGGTGAACATGACAACTCTCTCCCTGGAGATCTGTCAACAGTGGCTGTTGCCTGGCAACAGTGTTCCGAATGACGTCATAGCCCCTTGGCTTAACCGTCATTCAGAGTGGTTGCATCGTACAGTGAAGAGGTGAACCTTAGCCCTGTCAAAAACTTAATTTGTTAAATAGATATAGTATAAAGGGTTCATACTTCAAGGGTTTTTAATAAAAAAAATTCTTTAAATTAGGCTTTGGGAAATCAATGTGATTTAAATTATCGTTTACACCACCATAAATGATACTTGCTCAAAAAGTGATCGTCACTGCTATATAATTTCATGTAATAATTAATTGAATGGCATTGCCGTCATAACAGGTTCTGAAGGCAATACCAAAACTTATCAGCCTAATTTATATAGTCCCCTTCTCAGGTGTATTATATTTATTTCCATACCTGTACATGTCTCGATATACTTGTCACAATATAAGCTGCATACCTGACTGTTATTACCTATGATAAAATCATGAAATTGATTGTACAGTGTACATACTGATTGGAAATCTGAGATTACTATTATTGTGATACTTCTATAAAAATGAATTGTTTTGGTTGAATAAAGTTTAAATTTGTTCAAAAAAAGATCAAAATCACTGATCGCAAACACCTCTTTCTGTCACATATGTACAAAACCTAATGGTAAAAGCACATTTGTATGTCGAGGTTGTAAAATAAAAAAATTAAATAAAAGTGAAAAAAAACCTGCTTTGTGTTGTGTTGAGTTAATTACACATTTCATTTCTTGTTGTAATGATTAAATTGCATCAAACAAAAGCATTGAAATCATGCAATGAACATCAATATCATGTCTCCCCTAAAAACAACCAATCAAAGCTTAAGAAATTACATCATGTATAAAGTATCCAACAAGCAATCAGCGCTGAAAAAAAATAGGTTATACTTTCCCCTACCCCTCAAAGTTACATGGATATTACACGTCACTTCGTAACCGCAAGGGGGCTCCAGTAAACCTTGCTATAAGTAGTTCAAGTAATATCCACTAGGTGTCAGGCGTAAAGTCGTCACAAATTTTTTTTTAACCACAAGGGGGCTCCACTCAACCCAGCTATGAGCAGTTCCAATAATATCCACTAGGTGCCAGGTCAAAATGGTGTTGTCAAGGTCAAGGTCACATCATTGTTCCATGACAACAACACATTTGTTCATGTTTTCACACCTGCGATTCCAAAATTTCAAATTTCCCGCCTTTTAAACTAGGTCACTTCCGGTTCGTAAGTAGGTCAAATCGATTTCAGTAGCTGGTCCTATGCGCTGAGTTTGCCCCTATATAATACTAACAGACAAAAATAACCTTCGTCCCAAAGACAAATAAATCTGCTGAGGAACTAATTTTAGATAAATTACCAGCTACATTACTCTGTGATTTAAGATCCTGCCAGATGCTGGTCCTCATTCACCTTTCCTACAAGTAGACATCATCTTTTAACTCTTAACCATTTAAAGGGAGTAGACATGATCTACTCAAACACCACCTGGTGGCAAAAAATAAAACTGCCAAATTTGACAATATTTGCTCATATTCCTAATGTATATAACATAACCCTTCTTTTTCAATTCTTTAGCCATAGACTCCTATACTAAAGGAATTAGAAATGTTTTTAGTTTATTCAGGAAAATTTCATTTTGCTTGTGGCCCCCTACTTTTTGCTTCCAAATTGATTCTGATAATCTTAGGTATACATACATGAGGTTTGTTTGAGAGATTTTTTTTTCTATGGAATTAAATATATGAAAATACATAGTTAAGGCCATCAAACTTCAATACTCTCCACTGGAAAAACAGACACCATGACCTATGGTTTTTATGCGTTCTTTATGCTACCTAAGCATCAAACTAACATCCCTAAAAATTACTAAGAGAAATTGTTGGTCAATTTTGAACCAGCTGGATTGTATCTACTCCCTTTAAAGACCACCATTTTAATAATGAATCATGCCCCTGCTCATGATCTATGAATGCAGGGCTACCACAATGCATTATGTCATCTTCATGTGTGGTTACTACACTTCAGGGTGGTTGGTATGCTGCACTTATTAAGTCCTGGAGGGCATTTCTCAAGATGGTATGACTAGACCCACTTCAAGTCGTAATGGAATCTCTCACTTTAATGCAAGTATAGCCCTGTGTCTTGTGGTCACAAAGGATTGAACTGGTATGACTGCCCTACCAAACCCTATGTAATAACTGTCTTAAGTGCTTATCGTACAGAGTAGTTGTAGTGTGTTACCTATGATCACCCAGTCTGTTATTGAGCGTTTCAAGTCATAGTGGTTGTGTCAAGTCGTACCATCTTGAGAAATGCCTTCCAGGAGATAAAAATTGACAGCCTTTCAATGGTACATCAATCCAGGCAATGTGCACAATGTGCTGTTGCACCAGTGGCCCTTAAGGAGCTTAGTATGAGTTGTCTAGCCATTACAGTTCAGGTACTAAAAGGCACCATGGGCTAAGTGGTGGACCAAAAGGGAAAACATGCCTCCAGGGGGAAATTGTTTTTTAAGTTTTAAGTCACCGGCTTTAAAATTAGATATCTTTAGCTAAACTATCTCCAATAGTAGTGCTGTAATTGCTTGTCAAAGAGAGGTTGCAGTATTCAAATGAAAATGGCAAATATATGCTCTAAATGCATTATATCCTATCATAAAAGCCTATGATACTAAAAATAAAGTTCTTTTTTTTGAAAAATAACCAAAGAAATGTGATGTTTTATCATAAAATTGGCTCTAGAGGGAATTTTTGAGCTCTCTCTTCAGTTCTGAGTTCCTGAAGGAATTTCCAAAAACATTTGTGCCAAAAGTTCCCATTTGGAATAATGGGGTGGTTTCCATGACAACCAGAAATTGCCATATATGTCAATTTTCTACATTGCCATGGCAACGAACATTCCTATTGCATTCCGAAATTAGAATGTTTTCAGTTGAGATGGAATAATTCTAAGTATACCACTGGATTCCTCATCAAAAATTGGTATAAAGCATTTTTTGGCATATTTTTTAGTGTTTTGTCCATAAACTGCCCCCTGGTGGCCAAAGCTAGTACTAAAAATCCCCCCTGGAGGCACGTTTTCCCCCGTGGGCCCACATGTAGTGAAATCTGTTCAGACTTCTTTGTATCATTTTCTAATCTAGAGGCAAAAGGTCTTTTGGGTAATGATAGTCTACCTATGTTTGCCTTTAGTTTTAGTTATTTAACAATTATCCTGTCCACAATGCTTAGTCATCCCTTTTTGATAGATTTGGCAAGTACATAAAGAAACACGGCCTGTGTTATCCCATTGGAAGTTTTTAGATGGAGTAAATAGTAAAATGACCATTGAAGACTATTGCATTCATGATATATAAGATTATATGATTATAAAGCATTGGTTTGAATAGTGAAAACTTTAGGATCTTTAACTATTATTCATTGTGGTAAAGAAGAGATGTATAGTGCATATTTATGTGCATTTACTTATAGCCCGATGCAGCAAATTTTTGAAAGGAGCTCTGTAGAGGGAAAATGTTCAAGTGACTTTTGCACATGATATGCTACCTGAGATAAGTCTTTCGAATGATTCTCTCACGAAATTATTCCCCCCATAACACAGGCCAGAAAGGAAGAGATGCCCTCTAGAGGGCCCAAATAACCTCTTATGTGAAAGTTAGCAGACTTACACTGTATTATGGTTGACATTGTGAAAGCCAAAGTTGATTATTGGAGCTGGAAGTTGCTGTCCCCAGAAAGCATCTTTTGCTTTAGGGAACCAGTCTGCTTAAAAAGGAATGCTACATAATAAGGCAAACTTGACTTCAATCGTTGCATATTTATGAGCGAGCTATTATGGCAATTATTCTATTCTCTTTTTAGACCAGCTTTATTTAAAACTCTTTAGTGATTATATCCTTCCTCGCCAGCAATAAGTCCAGATTGGATTTTATGGCGATCTAGGGAGACCCAAGTGCATCAATAAACATCTCTGATGGGGATAAAGCAGGAAAAAGCTTTGCTCATCTCGAACAATAAGTTAAGCAATCTGTCATTGCTGTAGTGCTGGCATGTACAGGCAGATGGTGGCATATAAATACCCCACAGGTGGAGAAAATGGCTTCCTGAATGGGAAGCTCATCTAGCGAAGTGAGTGATCACTCATGTCGCCATCCCTGGTGAAAAACTCATGATCATTGATATTGGTAATCATGCAGCCTCACATCTGCCAGATCAAAGTATGTCTTGCCAGAGAAGGTATTGCCATATGTATCTTCCCTCTAACCACAGACAAGGTGTTCATGTAGATATTTCCCTATGTATTTCTCCTGTAACCAGAGAAAAGGTGTTTAGGGATAGTTGCTTTCATTTTAGAGATAACTCTATCTAAGTTCAATTGATATTTTCTCTACATAATCTTGTTTGATTCAACTCTGAAGTATTACATGGAAATCAGTGTGAAACAAAGCACATTTGATATGTATGGGACTTATACTTCATGCCCACACTTCCTAGATAGGCAACATGTTGAACAGTGGTGCTGTCTCAACAACTTTGGCAATGGTGGTGATAAGTTGCCATTCTGAGTGAGAGTGAGTGACAGAGGATGCAATCCTCAGAGAGCATTGACTTGGAGTGACACAAATTCACGCATTGAGTGAGACCAATGTTGGCAATGGTGGTGATAAGTCACCATTTTGTGTGAGAGTTGATGACAGTGGCACACACTCACACAGCAAGTAACATCCATGTCAGCGATGGTGGTGATAAGTCGCCATTTTGAGAGAAGATTAACTAGGAGTGGCACAAACTCACGCAGTGAGTGAGAGCAATGTGGTAATGCAGGTGAAAAGTCGCCATTCTGAGTGAGAGTTGACAGACAGTGGCACATATTGACAGAATGAGTGAGATCCATGTTGGCGATGGTGGTGATAAGCTGCCATTTTGAGTGAGAGTTGACTGGGAGTGGCACATACTCATGCAGGGAGTGAGATCCATATTAGCGATGTTGGTGATAAGTCGCCATTCTGAGTGAGAACTGACTAGGAGTGGCACATAATCACACAGTGAGTCAGATCCATGTTGGCGATGGTTGTGATAAGCCGCCATTCTGAGTGAGAGTTGACAGGCAGTGGCACATACTCACGTGGTGAGTTAGATCCATGTTGGCGATGGTGGTGATAAGTCACCATGCTTTGTGAGGGATAACAAGGGGTGGCACATACTCACGCAGTGAGTGAGATCATGTTGGTGACTGTTGTGATAAATTGCCATGCCATGTGAGCCTGACACACAGTGGCGAAAGATGACGCAGTGAGTTATCACACAAAAAGGAGTCACCATTGATGACCAATCATGGCGACAGATAACGACAATTTGCTGGGATCTATTCAAGGGGAATGAGTCTCCCATTCAGGAAGCCATGTGTTCAAACTGAAAATGTGTTTAGAGATGTTTATTGATACACTTGGGCCTCGGGTAAATTGTGGTAAAAGCTCTCAATGAGGATCCAATACCAACTGGTTGCAGGCAAGAAGAGAAATAAGTGCTTGTGGGTTTCAAATAAAGCTGGTCTACAAAAATTGCCCAGTCTCTATTGGCTTCAGGCTTGACTTGAGTTGGTTCTGGCAATATGCTCTGTAAAGAACTGATAAAATGGGGACCAGCTTGTCCCTGGGAGTGGGTGTTTTACCCAGGGACAAGGTACCTATTATTGTTTGTCTTATCAGTGGATTTTACCTCAATTAGTGATTTATTCAAAATGAGGGATCCACTGGGTGTCCATACTAAGGCATATAGAACCATTACCATAATACCTTGCTTATGAATATGCAAGGGCTGCTTTATAGCGTCTTTAGGAAGTGGACTTAAATTTATAAGTCATCATAATGGGCAATTAGGTAAGCTTTCTTCTGTTATAGCCCCATCATATATGGTATATGCCATGGGCTTTGGCCCCTCAGCATGCATCCCACCCCCAACCTTTCACTTAAAATAGGTAGATTTTTTGTAATGTTGGTGTGACTTGGTCAAGTATGGAAAGGGGAATATCCAGACAGAATAATGAGTGTACAGAAGAGGTATACCCATAGAACCTACATTTCTACCTGAAAGAATGTGTACCTTGTGTTTATATATAGCAAAACAGTAAGATACAAGTGAAATATGTGAGAAAAATGATAATCAAAGTCCAAAGCTTAATAATGATGGCATATCCTGGCAGATTTAGGAGATGATTTGAATCATTTGGTGTACTAACCTGAAAAAGCTATGCGTAAGCCATGCCTTGAGTTACGGATATTATATAAGCTGTACCCAGATAGATTTGGTACCAAGGTCTGATGACTAGAGACCAGACCAGTAATCCGCTACCAGGAAATGGAGGAAATGACACCACACCAGAAATCAATGTCTTAATTACTACTCTCTCTGTTATACAAGAGGGGAGATTGTCTCCTACTTCCTACTCAACTTTTAACCCTTTAACATGGATGTATGATGTCTCCAGAATCCATTACAACTGCATTTTAGGGCCTCCCCATCAGGATGTTAACATTGAAGGCATCTATATTTGCACAGTGGGTATAATGATGTAGAGTATAATTATAGAAGCACACAAGCCAAACATTCTATGTTATTTCATACACGTAAAAAAACGGTAGCAATGCCATTCCTTGGTGTATAGCATGATGGATCACCTAAGAGGGGTAAAGGAATTAATTTTAAGTTCCAGGTAATGGCTAGCAACATAATTGATAGGGTCGATGCCACCTTGATAGTAAGATCTTCCCTATTATATTGTTAGCAGTCAGTGTAGGAGGCAGTAACAAGGGAGGGTCATCACAGGGACCTGGTTTGAAGACTAAGGATCTAGGCTGCTGTTGCGGTGTTTGGTGGGGAGATGGTGGTAACTAGCTTTATTTTATGTGAATAACTTCTTCCCGTAGAGATAGCATTGCGCGGCCGATCCGCACACCCCCAGTGGTGTAACGTGTGCCGATCCACCACAGCGGCCGATCCACCACTGCAGTCTCGTTCTGGGTGCGTGTAAACATTCAAAATGGCAGACCGCCGCTTGTACGGGGCACTACGGTAACGGATTTTGTTAATTTTCAGTTAATTAAATAGTCTAAAAACATAAAATAAATATAGAACTAAACTCCCCTGGTGTCCTCGGTGGCTGATCCACCCCTTGGGGGGAGTCTCCCCCCCCCTCATGGTGGATCGGCCACCTCGTATACCACGGTCGTTTAGTTCTATCTATTTCTCACTGTAGCACAGGGCTTGAAAAGTATTTTTGAATTCCCGTATAACTCACCTCAGTCTGCTGTTCTTCCTTTCATTAACAATTGATGTCTACCATGCTACTGGCAGAAAGGTAATAGACTGTGAACTGAGGGTAATACTAGTAATATGAAACATATTCAATTATTTCTTTTGACTTTCTGCATCACCATTTCATCACCAGTCCAGTATCTAATAGCAATGATAACATGTATTGAAATAACACAAAAGCAATGATCATCACAAGATAATGATTTATTGTACATCACTGATAACAAATATAAGGAACTCATATTTGCAATGAGGCATTGACCAGCCCAACCAAGTCAACCAAGTGAAATGAAAGTTTTATCTTAAGCTATGCAATGATTACAATGAACACTACAAAATATTAAAAACTGTATATGTATAGGAATATTATATTTCTCACCAATGACCAATGATCCATTCTAATTACAATGTAAACAGCAGGGAAAGGCATTAATTAACTACTAAACACCAATTGAATATTATACAAAAGTGGTTTTTCCTAATTTTTGTTTCCCATGAGATTTGCCTGTTGTGAGATATACATATTCAAACTGACATGATAAAACCAATCCATTTTAATATGGCCTATTATCGCATCCTCTGGAATAAAAGTCCAATACCACATGTTCTGTTAGTGATCTATATACAAATCAGTCTGTATTATTAGTGGTTCACTTTGGAATAAACGGTAGGTACAACGTTATCGGATTGGCGTCAGTCAGTTGGACATCAGGCCTGTGGGAATTTTGCTTTAAAAGTAAAATAAGAATGCTCATTATAAGCGCCTAAACTAAGTTTAACACAAAATTGGCTTCTTCACAAAAACTCAACAGTGGGTGTGCCATGCTAAATTATCGTGATTATCAGAAATCAATGCTCTCTGATCTGCTGTCCTAACATAACCTGAGTTAGATCTCATCTCACAAAATGACATATTGAGTCCAAATTTGCTGGTTTCCACTTTTGGAAATCCAAATATACATAGATTGGACTATTGGCATTTGCTATGATTAGAACCAACATAATGATTATTGATATATGAGTGGTCTAGTCTTTTATAATGGTATGGGTCCAGTTGAGAACTCTACTTCTGGAACTATTGAGGGTCTGACATGGAAACTAGCCAGAGTAGTTTGAGTGCCAGTATATGACACTAGAGACTGTGTGTAGGTTCTACCACTACTATAACCATGACGTCTTATTCTCCCACACCGTCTCATACTATCCCTCCAGCAACACTTGCAGAATGTATCACATAATACATCTCTAAACTGACCACCAATCACACATTACAATATAAAGTTAGAGCCAAAGTTTACCTGTTGGAAAATATTTGCAAAGGCTCTGACCACAAGAAATGTCTCAATCCTGGTTGCTTCGATATTCACAACATCATGTAGAAAATCCAACACTTCACAGGGAAATACAAGTAATATAAACATGACGACAATAACGACTGAAGTCAATGTTGTTTTAAAGCTGGATTGGCTTCATCTCTCAGGTACACAGCATCTTTTATGCATGCGCCGTGACTCCCTCAGGGCTTTAATAAGGGACCAATTACAGAAAATGAGGATCAATGTTGGGAGAAGCGAGCCAAAAGTGTTTCTGATCCACAGAAAAGCTATCCCTGGCTTCTTATTCAGATTAAACACGCCTATATCAATAAGGTACACCTGCTTCTGAACTCATACGGGCAAACCTGGTATTGGCAGAATGAGGGCAGGTTCAATGCACTCATCGCAAAATATGTCATCCGTGTGCCCATTTGACCAATCAAATGCCTTGCTCGGAGAGGATGGCAGATCCCAATGTACCTGAATAGTGATAATACCACCATGATCCAAGTAGAGGTTAAAATGAAAGTGGTGACTAGTCCTGTTCCATATGCCTGGTAGTATAGTGGGAACCCGCGATGCTCAGACAGTGATGTATTTGCAGTTATAGACACTAAGGCTCCTGGGAATACAGCCATACAGAAGCACATATCTGATATAACCAATAACACCATCCCGAGTAGTGCAGTGCTCTCTTTGCCTTTACCCTTGGACATTGAACTTGCTCTTACCCTTATCAATACCACCAAACTGAAGACATTGCCCACAACTTCAAAGACACAGGATGAGGATTTAGTGAAATACTATTTACTGCAAAACATGTGAAACAAGGTGACATTCTCTTCTGTCATAAGCTGTAAGAATTACAATCGACTTGACACCAGATATTAAGGGGATAATACATACACAATCATGTTAGATAGATATTAGAAAAGGATACTCGGTCTTTTGTAGCAGCTTTAAAAGAGGAATCAGGTGGTGTAAACAACAATCAGTCACCATTAATCACCCTGAAGGGTAGTAAAATGCCTGACAGGTCATGCTAATTTGTCAAATAAACACCAGGCTGTGGTGAAGCAATCTTAAATAGTAAATTCAGTATTCAAATAACCATCTATCTTTGTAAGTTTTCTCTTTGGCCAAAGAGATGCTTGTGTTCAGGACTTATCAGTATCTATAATGGCTACCCTTTCACACAATGAAACCAGTCAAGCTGGTGAATGAATCTTGTAAGGCCAGAAGATGGAGTGTTGGAAGTCTTAGAAATCTAGAGCTACCATCAGAGAGTCTTAATTAATGTTCCTTGTTACCTAGGAGACATTTGACTGAAGAGACGTGACTAAGTGTGAGGGGTGAGAGGGTGATGGTGATGATGTAAATGTATATGTAGATTAGTAGATGGCTGTTCTGAGTACCTGTTTAACCGAAGGTGAAGTCGAGTTCTTTGCTTCAGTGGGGGTGAGAGGATAAGTTAGGATAATAACTTAGATGGTTTTATTAAGACAATCAAATGGGTAGCTTCAGTCTTGATTTCTTGAATTCCCTTTCAAAGACTTGGACAGTAGGGGCAATCCATACCTCTTTGAGAGAGATAAAAAGGCAGTTGAGAAGCATGGGATTTTCAATGGATGAAAAGGCGAGCCAGGTGGTGTAGACAACAATCTGTCTCGGAGGGCCCAGCAGCTAAAAGCCATTTATCTTCATTGAAGTTGTCTGGAAGGTCATGCTCATTTGTGATCATGGTGTAGCAAAGTGACGGTAGTGATTCATGTGTTCTTTGCTGAATTTGACTTTCCCTGAGTGTATAACCTCCAGGTGAAGATGCCCAAAGTTCTACCATAGTGAATCAGTAAATTGCTTGGGTCTAATTAGAGTGTAGGGTCAAATATTTTTATCAATCAATTCACAATCACATATATGAAATTCCCGAAGGAACATGGAAGATGGTCATCCTAGAGGAAAACTTTGAATCAAACAATAGAATTGGCAAATTAAATTAATACTGATGGAAAGACTTATTTTAACTATTGGATTAACACAAGGTTTGACTGAGGGAATTGCTTAATTTGGGTTTTGTACCCTAGGAGTTCTTTATAAGAGCAGTGAAGAGATTGCTCCAAAAGTTCAATTGTTTATTGGCATTTGGCCAGACGGCAGTTTTATGCCTTTATACGGCAGCATGGACCCATTCCCCATAGCTAGAGGCATTCCCCAGTAAATCACCAAAATAACACCAAGCAGTGCTAGAAATATGTTTAAATAGCGAAACATAATGGAATTCTAGATAAGTTTTTATAGTGTTTTTCTTTTCAAGCATATAAATTATAAGCCTGCCTCAAATGGGTCCCATCCAACAGGCCCTAGTGACAATTGGCCTCATGACGACTGGCATGATGTCATTTAGCCCAAAAGCCAAATAGCCCTTAACCAAATAGCCTTAGGTCAAATGGCCTCAACGTACACATGGCCCCCTGTCTAATGGCCCAGATGTGGTTGATCACTATCCCATACGGTTAATACGTGGTCATACGTGATCATACCTCTTCATACATTATCTTTACTCCCTTGTCTTACATGATCATATATGGTCATATGTGGTCATACATGGTCATACGTGGTCATACCTCTTTGTACATTATCTTTTCTCCCTTATCATACATGGTCATACGTGATCATACGTGGTCATACATGGTCATACGTAGTCATATGTGGTCATACGTGGTCATACGTGATCATACGTGGTCATACCTCTTCATACATTATCTTTTCTCCCTTATCATACGTGGTCATACGTGGTCATACGTGATCATACATGGTCATACATGGTCATACCTTATCTTTTCTCCCTTATCATACGTGGTCATACGTGGTCATCGTACGACCACAATTGATAACGTATGACCACGTATGACCACGACTAACAAAGTATGACCACGATTGATCACGTATGACCAGGTATAACGACGTATGATCATATATGACCACGATCGATAACGTATGAACATGTATCACAATACATGTCCAAGTATGACTACGTATGACCACAATTTTATATGACCACGTTTGACCACTTTTGATCACATATGACCACGTATGGCCACGTATGACAAGGGAGAAAAGATAATGTATGAAGAGGTATGACCACATATGACCACGTATGACCATGTATGACCATGTATGACCACATATGACCATGTATGACCATGTATGACCATATATGACCACTTATGACCACGTATGACCACGTATGACCATGTATGACCATGTATGATTACGTATGACCACGTATGACCATGTATGACCAGGTATGACCAGGTATGACCAGGTATGACCACGTATGACCATGTATGACTATGTATGACCACATATGATTACGTAAGACCATGTATGACAAGGGAGAAAAGACCACATATGACCACGTATGATCATGTATGATCACGTATGACAAGGGAGAAAAAAGAATGTATGAAGAGGTATGCCCACGTATGACCATTTATGACCACGTTTGATCATGTATGACCACGTATGATCACGTATGACCACGTATGACAAGGGAGAACAGATAATGTATGAAGAGGTATGACCACTTATGACCACGTATGTCCACGTATGACCACATATGACCATGTATGACCATGTATTACCATGTATGACAAGGAAGACCACGTATGACAAGGGAGAAAAGAGAATGTATGAAGAGGTATGACCATGTATGACCACGTATGACCATGTATGACCACGTATGACCATGTATGACCATGTATGACCACATATGATTATGTATGACTACGTATGACAGGGGAGAAAAGACCACGTATGAACACATATGACCATGTATGATCAGGTATGACCATGTATGATAACGTATGATCACGTATGACCATGTATGATCACATATGACCATGTATGACCATGTATGACCACAGATGATCACGTATGACTATGTATGACAAAGGAGAAAAGGGAATGTATGAAGAGGTATGCCCACGTATGACCACGTATGATCACGTATGATCAGGTATGATCACAAATGCCCAAGTATGACAAGGGAGAAAAGAGAATGTATGAAGTGGTATGACCACTTCTGACCACGTATGATCACGTATGACTATGTATGATCATGTATGATCATGTATGACCACATATGACAATGGAGAACAGATAATGTATGAAGAGGTAAGACCACTTATGACCATGTATGACCACGTATGACCACTTATGACTATGTATGCCAAGGGAGACCATGTATGAAAAGGGAGAAAAGAGAATGTATGAAGAGGTATGACCATGTATGACCATGTATGATCACGTATGACCACGTATGACCACATATGACCACGTATGATCATATATGACCACGTATGACCATGTATGACCACATATGACCACGTATGACAAGGGAGAAAAGACAATGTATGAAGAGGTACGACCACATATGACCATGTATGACCATGTATGACCACGTATGATCACGTATGACCACGTATGACCATGTATGACCACGTATGACCACGTATGACAAGGGAGAAAAGACAATGTATGAAGAGGTACAACCACGTATAACCATGTATGACCATGTATGACCACGTATGATCACGTATGACCACGTATGACCACGTAAGTCCATGTACGACCACGTATGACCATGTATGACCACGTATGACCATGTATGATAAGGGAGAAAAGATAATGTACAAAGAGGTACGACCACATATGACCATGTATGACCATGTATGACCACGTATGATCACGTATGACCACGTATGACCATGTATGACCACGTATGACCACGTATGACAAGGGAGAAAAGACAATGTATGAAGAGGTACAACCACGTATAACCATGTATGACCATGTATGACCACGTATGATCACGTATGACCACGTATGACCACGTAAGTCCATGCACGACCACGTATGACCATGTATGACCATGTATGACCATGTATGACCACGTATGACAAGGGAGAAAAGACAATGTATGAAGAGGTATGACCACATATGACCATGTATGACCACTTATTTTTGAACACATATAACGACGTATATAAGGGGGTAAAAAGTTTTTAAAAAATTAAGGAATTCAGGCTATTTGACTGGGGGCTATGTGACATTTGGGCTATTTGACTGTGGGCCAGACGACAACTAGGCTATCTGCATTAAGGCCAGGTGACATGGGACTATGGGTCAGGGTGCCGTTTGACTTCAATGCCATACGCCCTAGAACCACCTCAAATATAAGCCTGCCCCATTTATAAGCTGGGTCAATTTCCCACATGAAATCAGTATTTAAGCCTGGGCTTATAATCGGGTATGTACAGTATATAGGTCAAAAGTGACCTTGATGTCATATCCTTGATGTCAAAACTGACCTTGATGTCATCTCCACTATTCTAGTGAATTTGGATGGGAAAACACATTTTTTTTTACAAAAGTGGATGTTAGCCAAGTTGGTACAGATATATCATCCAGTGTGCAGAGATTTAACATATAGTCAGAGAGGAACAAGCAAAGTCTAATGGTGGCCTCTCTACTCACATAAGAACGACACTCTATATACATCTGTCTCTATATCCACCATGATGAGATGACTATGCTAGCCCTTATCTTCTATAAATTGCCTACACTTTTACTCCTGCAAAATGATTGGGTAGAAAATGTGCGCCTATAAGCTACTATCTTGCCTCTTTTGCCTTTAAAAGCTCACACTCCAAGTGTTGGGCAGGTGCATCTATGGAGGAATGATTTAATGGGATGACTAGAGACTGGCATTCAACATTCTGCTATAGACCTCATTGTTTGACTAGTTCCAAAGGCTTTACTCTGGAGACAATGTGAGAAGGGCAATAGAGAGGGAGACAGTAAATCCCTTTCAAGGAACATTGACTCTATGAGGAGGATATTTCCAAAAAGATTTGGATGTAGATTGTCAATGTAGGTGCCTCACTTCCAAATTTCATGCTTTACTTGACTATACAGACTCCAGAAGTACTTTTTTTTTGTTCCAGCTTGACCACATCATTTCATGATTTTACATGGATGCCAGACCTTTATTATCACAAACTAAATCCTTGAGGAACATTCCACAGGAAATTAGTTCCAAATAAAATTTTGACATGCATATATAGTAACCAAAAATACAGTAGTGAGGAGGAAGAGTAGTTAGAGTACAGAGAAAGGTGTCACATCATTGCCCCATGAATGTGAGAAAGTATACTATTGGATGAGTGTAGGTGAGCAGCGGTAAATGATGATGATGAATACATTTGGACAGGCTGGGGGTAGGGGGATTCTGCTTGAACATACATAACAGAGTTTATGGTAATTTCAATAACAATGAGGAAAAATGAGGAAAAATGAGAAAAAAAAGCAATGGGAAAGGTAACACAGCACCAAGAACTGCCTTTCAAGCCCTTTGGGTGTGTAATATGGGCTGCGTTTATATTTTTCAATTCTTCTGTGGGAATTTTAGCTTGTGGTCAGCTCTGGTTCTGGGGTTTTCTGCCTGTTGTAGGTTGAGCATGACAGCCTGTTTATACATAAAGACTGCTAGCTGGTTCTGCCTTCTTATATGCAGGCGTTCAACGCCTCTGTGTTTGTTTTTACATTAAAAGTCTTGGTTATGATACGGAGCCCTCTGTTTTGTAACCTTTGTTTGGTCGCAGCTTGCCCCATCAATCATAAAGCTACAGTAATCAAAATAGAGCAGAATTGTAAGCCTGTACACTATGCCAGCTATGTATTCTGACATTAGGTACCTTAGCTTACCAAACATGAAAAGTTTATGACCTACAGCTGAGTGTGTGCAGGCCATTTGTGCATTTAATGATACAGTGGAGTCTACCATAACACCAAAGTATTTATATATATTTGGAGCAGACAGTTTAGTGTGGTCAATAGTAATGGCACTATCACTAGCCTTCCTGGCTTTTTCTTTATTAGCGTACCAGACCACCTGTTGTTTTTTTTTTTTTGCATTTATCGTTAAGCCACTACTATTGCACCAGTTTACGACCCTGACTATATCCAGTTGTATGCAGTTCCTAACTATTTGTTTGTCCCTGTCTTTAGCTAGTAGCACAAGATCATCCGCATACAGGAGTATGTTACACTGATTAACTCTTGTTACGACCTGATTAATATAAAGTATGAAAAGGAGAGGCCTGAGAATTGAGCCTTGCGAGACTCCAAAACTCACTTCCTTTTCACTAGACCTAACTCCATTTAGGGGGGTTGTCTGCTTCCTATTGCCCAGGTAGCTGGCTAACCACTTAAGGGTAGGTCCACCTATACCCAGCTTGTTTAGTTTCATTAATAACAGAGTGTGGTGAATACTGTCGAAGGCCTTGCTAAAGTCTATATAGCAGGCACAGGCTAATTTACCTTCATCCTTTGCTGTTGGGGGTTTAATATTGTTGTGTATATTTGTTCGTATATCATTGAACAATTTACTGCCAATTCCAGCACAATATGTGTTACAGAATTTGCTAGCCTTCCCAGCTTCATGGCGTGTTCACTCATCATTAATAAAGGTAGCATTTAACTCTCCTATTTATAGTTACTCTGAGAACCTTAGCCTCAATTAGTGTCTCTGGAGATCCAGTTATCAGGTACTCTTATATGAGGTCTCTTCTGTCAGCCTTTAGTTCCCTTAACTGCTGGGTCATCCATTCATTATGGATTACCCGATACCTAATTTCTTTCATAGGGTAATTCTCATCTAGATAGACTGTTATTCTAGCGGAGATTCCCATTGCTTTATTGGATCTGTCTCCCCATAGAAATCTTCCCATGAGCCTTCTACCAAGTCTTCTCTTAATTGATGTTTATCATAGTTTCTATAGCTTCTACCCTGAAAGGAGCTGACTAGGGGTTTTCGCCTATTTATTTTCCTAAATGCCATGACAGGTGAGTGATCACTCATCAGGTCTGGGAGGACCTTGGCTTCAGATACATGTTGACAATTTGTCAGTATTATGTTCCAGGCAAGCATTACTCTCTGGGTGGGTGCAGGTTTCAATTTTCTGCTGTAGCCCAAGTGAAGCAGTGGTGATGGCAAGATTTTCAGTATCTGGGTCAGCAGGGTCCAATAAATCAATATTAGTGTCCCCAAGGACCCATATCTCAATATGGCCATCACCAATAGTATCAATACAATTCTCTAACCCTTTTAAGAAATTAGGGACATTGCTATTTGGTGGACGGTATAGTTTATTATTGCCTGTCTTTTATGTTTATCCTGGTTAATACTTCATTCTGGAAGCTACAATCTTTCATTTTCCCAGAATAGGGGAACACAGAGTTGGGTAGGTAAGTTAGTAAACCCCTTCTCCATGTATCAGTTAACCTGTCTTGGGGATTGAAAACCCTTTCCTTCCCAAATTATATCATTATCCCTATGACCATCATTCAACCAGGTCTCGCCTAAACAAACAATACTGAGTATATCAAGCATTTCTTGTATTTCAGCCTTCTTAGTAAAATAACATAGATTGGTCCAATTATAGACAGAAATGCATTAGATTATACTGATGACCTTTGTAGAAACACCTGCTATTGTAACCCTACAACCAATCTTAAAACTGCTATCACATCTAGTTATAACCAGTTGTAAATATTGCCAGCTTGTGAAACACCTCACAGGTGTCTTATCTCGGGTAGATGACCTTCCGTAAGAGATTGAGTGAAAGCTGAAATTGAGATTGAGATTTCTTCATTAGTGAATTAATCATCGCCTGGAAGTCAGGTGATAATCACGAGTTCCAAGAGGGGTTAAGCTCTATTTATAGAGTTATGAAAACTAATCTAACTATGTCACTTATCTAGGCATATATAAAATAATTCTCACCTTATCATATAGATTAATCACTGTAAAGTCTATAGTCTAAAATCTAAGGGTTCCCACATTATCATATAAATTAATATATGTAAATTGATAATAAAGGTCCAGCAGCCACTTCGCACACATTCCTTCAAGTTCTTATTGAGGCCAAGATACATAGATTATTACATAATATTATGTAAAGTACCCTACTATATCTAGTTTATATTTACTAAATAATGATGAATGATAATAATAGCCATGCTATCATAATAATAATCATGTCATATCATTTCATATCTAAGGCGATGCTAATGCTAATGTTAATGTCAGTAATTTTCTGGCATGGCGTTGTAATGCAGAGTCATCATCATGTATAATTGGCAACTTATCCTCATTCTTGCATTTCACAGTCACTTCATCTCACGGCTGAGCATCGGGTGGGCAGGTGGGATGACTGCTAGTTCTCTACTGAATGCTCAAGCATAATATGTCAGAGAATTAGGACATGGTAACTAACAGATTAAACAGAGAACAGGTCAAGGTGTATAGGCCACTTTAATGAGCATCCGTTTTATATATATGTTGGTTGGCTTGTAGACAAGTTTTAGTAAATTTTTAGTGTTAATTTAGACGTATTGCTGATTAGACCTTTATTAAACTTGCTAACAATTAAAATATGTTTTCCCTGAGTTTTTATATAAGAAAAAATTGACAGTTATTTGTATGGGTGTATGGTATGTCAGGACGTACCAAACGATAACGATCGACTGGTATGGTTTTCTTAGCTCTAGACTAGTCAGATTGCAGCATTTGACATTAGGCTACACCCCCTTTTCTCTTAGCCAATCAGCACTGAGCAAGCCAGCATATGAATATTTATGAGGGGATTGTTTACATTTCTTAAAAGTAGTCTGTCACTAGAACGTCTGGGACGTGACAGAAGATTTTTAGCTGTCAGACGGTCAAAACTGGTCAAAATGGAGAGAAATAAGGTTAGAATCAACAGTTTACCTGCAGATGTTGTGGTCTTGGCTGAGTTGCTGACGGAGGACATCAGTGAAGTGAGCCATGATGTTATTAGAGACAGGTATGAGGAGTATTACCAACAAATGGAAGCCATTGGATGTGGGGAGAGTGTTCCAGAGAGTGATGAGAGTGTTGCTGAGAGCGTTGGAGAAGATGGATGTGATCCAGACTTTGACTTGTTTCAGGAGATGGAGCTGCCAGAAGATGATGAGGTGGAACAGTGTGTGTCTGTCAGTGGAAACATCCCAGAAAACGTCCGAGAAAACGTCCAAGGTTTGGGAAATCCCTCATGTTCAACCACTGGACCTACCAAGAAAGAATTACAGAAATTAATTGTTATGGAAGGTGACAACAATGTAGATGACCAGGACTTGAGATAGTTCAAAAAGGCTAACAGGAACAAGAATACTGCCACTGGGCTGTGTGGGTTGTGTTTATGTGTATATTAATGTAGTCTCACTTGTGTAGTTATTATCAGCTCACTCCACTGAACTCACGTATTGGGAAGACTAACTCTAGTGGTATGATGTTGGCCCAGCCCATTCTTTTAACCAACACCAAGACGCCGATACAAGTCACCATTTATTGTTCACTCGTTATTCACAGTTACAGTTGTTAGGTGATTCCACTCAGTTCTATATAGCTTCAACGACATCAGTCTATTCACACAAGCAGTTCATGTTCTAACAATCCAGTGCTTCTAGAGAGGTATAGGTGCCATAGAGATCCTGCTTAATCCGTTCTTACATTGGCTAAGTGTAATACTAGATACTAAACAGCTTCATCCTCGTCTACTCCAGGAGTATGTGTTGCTTCCTCAACCGCTCTCACAATACTAACTCCTCACCTGTTTCTCACTAACCCATTACACCTCCCAGACGCCATGTACTTGGCTTACACGTATACATCTTTTCCCCCTACAGAATCCTCCTGACCAGATCTCGTCGACTCCATCGCCGTCTGCAGCATTCCACAGCTACCATAAACTCTAGCTACCATAAACCCTACACAGGACTCCTGTAGCACTCTCTCATATAGCATACAATAAATACATACATAACATAGCATACAATAAATACACACATAAGTGTACCCTGTTATACCCGTTCATTATAATTATTGGTTATTGATGACAAAACACCACTAAAACCGAGCAGGTAAAGTTTCAGGTAGATTAGATATTTAAATTTAAATAAATATATTTTGCAGGTCACACAGAGATTCCAGCAATTCCTGATTGACAAGTATCAAGAAGAAAGAAAAATAGAGACCATCCCACATCAGAAATTAAACTTCTTTATAGTCAATTTTCTCCTAACCCTAAAAAAAGCAGTCCAGAAAGGAGTGGACCCTACCAGCCTGAAACTTTAAGAAGTTGAATACCTGCTGGAGAAATTAACATCCTATCATAGGGCTATAGCCAGGTAAGCCAAAATTTAAAATTCTGTCAAATAGTCAAAAATGCACCAAATTCGATGGGAATAAGAAATCTACTATCCAAAATAGCTCGTCATAAATGTGGCAGATTTTATTATTAGGCCTAAATAAAAAAAAATGTATTGGTGTGTCAACGAGCGTCTAGTTTTTCTCTATACTGAGCAGTTTGGTTTCAGTCGAAGGCAGATTTTAAAGGAAATAAAAAATCTTGTATCAGAAGGACATCAATTTGTCACTATAAATGTGGCAGACTTGAGAATTAGGCCTAACCCCCCCCCCCCCCGTAAAAAGAAAAAAATTGTATGGGTATATCAGCGAGCATATATTAATTCTACCGGTACAACATTTACAAAAAGTTAGAATTCTGTCAAATTGTCAAAAATGCACCGAATTTGATGGGAATACAAATTCTTGTATCAGAAAGAGCTCAATTTGTCACCATAAATGTGGCAGATTTGAGAATTAGGCCAAACCCCCCCCCCTAAAAAAATGTATGGGTAAGTCAACGATAGTCTGGTATTCTCTATAGTTAGTTTCAAGTCAAATTTCTACAAAAAAAAAATTCTGTCAAATCGTCAAAAATCCATCATTTTCAATGGGAATAAAAAATCTAGCATGGGGAAAACCTGAAATTATCGATATAAATGTGGCAGATATTTTGATTAGGCCTAAGTGGTTTAAAAAAAATTAAAATGTATGGCTATATTTAAGTGAGCATCTGGAATTACTATAGTGCTTCTACCAGGAAAATGTAAAACTTCTGTCAAATTGTCAAAAATTCACCAAATGTAATGTGAATAAAAAATCTTGTATGAGAAAGACCTCAGTTTTTAGTCATAAAGGTGGCAGATTTCAGAATTAGGCCCCCACCCCCAAGAAAATGTATTGGGATGTCAACGAGCGCCAGATCTCTATACACTTACCTGTTTAACTACAGTAGTAGATCTAGCCAGGTGGTTGATGACTCCATGCTAAACGTACTCCACTTTTCAGCCCGTAAAATCCAAGTTGTCATATATTAACATTATACACAATACACACACTTCAGCAGCAGTAGGGGGCTGACGCCTATTGACTCCATGTTAAACCTATCCCACTTTCTCCACTGTTGACAGGTATTGACACTATGTTAAGTGACATTTTTTGGTTTAAAATTTCCAGACAAGGGCTACCCATTTGAAATAATGAAGGCCCACGCGTTTGTCTCCAGTAAAGGTGTGTTAAGTACCAGGAAGACACAATTGAAGAAGCAGGGGCTAGGTAACAAACCCAACAGATGTATACCATTTGGGGAACAGGATGAGCTGAAATGCTGGGACACCAGGGCCCTTGGTGCCTCCACTCCTCTAATATTGCAGCACACTGTATTTGATATTCTGGCCACTTCCTATGGCTGGAGAGCAAGGCATGAGGCAAACCAATGCCTATGGGGTGATCCATACAGGGTAGATGGTAGGGAACATATTGAATGGACAGAGATCCACCAAGACCAGGAACGGTGAGGGTTGATCTCAAAAGCTGGGGGGGATCCCTGGCCGGATTGCAGGGCATTCTGTCTGCAAGACGTGCACCAACAAATTGTATCATGCCGGGGTGCCTGAAACCATGATCTGTCAAATCACAGGCCACAAGGACAAAAACTTCATCCTCCACTACGCTGGTGCATCATATGAACAGCAGCAGGCAATGTCCGATATAATTAATAACTCAGTATTGCAAGATTTCGGGGAGGTCATGAAGTCGAACAGAGTACAACGACTGAAAACCCGGGCGGGAATTGCTGAGAAGGCGGAGGCGCATTCGATAACATATCACAGTACACAACCCTCACTTGCAGACTTCAAGTCCAATGCCAAAAGTTATGCTATATATATATATATATATATATATATATATATATATATATATGCTATATATATATATATATATAAATATATATATATATACGGAGACGTTCACATTAACATTAATTACAATATAGCTTGGGGACATCAGTCCACTCAGGTCAACCAGGCTAGCCCTAAGACAGCAGTTGTACTAAAGTAAAGTACTAAAGAGGTAATAGTCAAACGCAGCAGTCTGTTTATGCCGTAAGTCGTCCATGCGTCCCACAGTGTCGTGATGGAGCTTGAATAAAAATTGATTTTCAACAAAAATTAATCGTGGGAGGGGACAATTTTGTCACTGCTGAAGGTGTCACTTCGGTAATTGTGCAATGTCAGGTAGATGGTGTTAGGAAGGATCCCTATGCTTACCTCAGGTCTAATTTCCTGTGTACACAGTGGGAGGCCCTCAGGTAAAAGCATGATATAATGTGATGGTCGCATATGTATGGACAAAATCATCAGTTTTGAACATAAGTATTGCAGCATAACATGAGATGTGATAGGATTGCTGAACCCATTTCCCTTAGCTTTAATACTGTAACGCTGAACCTGTATATAAGCTGGGGGTTGCATTTAACACTTTAAAGGCTGGCAAACATGTAATGAGGATATATATCATTGGTTAGAACTCTGTTACAAGAAGTTATACTTAGGCACATCAGGAAGGCAATGACCACAATTTGGGCTTTACTTCCCTGTATGAAGGCATGAGCTAAGGATTATGATGGGGTCTTGTATAAATTGGATATATGATCCGTTGAGTGAATATTTTTTTTTCCAGGACAGAGCAGTGATTCCAAGCAAACTTGTAATTTTCATAGATATCTAAATAGAGCTAACCTTACCAGGCTTCTCTGATAGAGGGATAATAACCTATGTGGCTCCCATTGCTATCAGTCTTCAGACCAATTTTCAGATGGTCTATCAGTTTACCCATAACCCAGGGTACTGATGGGAAATCGTTGTGACGCCTCAAAGGTATAAAAATAGATGAAAATAGGGTACTGCTTTTCTTAACGAAAGGGAAAACCATAATTATTTCAGTACCACAGGATTTGACTTGGAGAATTGCCAGGCTCAATTTTTGTACCCTGGATTACTTTTGAGATCCATGAACAAATTGCTTCAATAATTCTAAATTTGTACATAAACTTCAGTCAGATGACAATTCTGTGCCTCTATAAGGCAGGATTGACTCATTCAAAATGACCAAGCAGCTCAACCTAAATAGGTCATCTAAATAACACCCAACAATCTTCTAATTTCCCATATTTTCTACATTGCGCCACTCATTTACAGTAACCCAAACTATGCTTATGCCGTGCATAGGCATAGTTTGGGTTAAGTCACTGAAGATTGAACAGCTCTTAAAGATGTAAAAACTTCTCATTTTTTAAAAGGAGCCACAATGCTGCTTATTATGTTTTCGCTGCAAAGCTAAGATTAACTCTAACTCATTTCTAGATAGACAAAGGTCACCAAGGGGGTTACCTTCAGTGGTAATCGATTCAAGTGAAGCCAGCATTTGTGTCCAGGTTGAGTGTACTTTCATCACTTTATCTAATTATCAACAACATCAGTCATAATTGCACAGACATTTTCTACTCAAACCCATCTCCAATCAAAACATTTTTTTTTGTTTTTTGATAAGGTTTGTTGGCTTATAACATCTTTCAGATCCTGCCCTGTGCTTGACATGCACACTGTAAAAAATGACTTTTGAATCTACCAGATATCCTCATAACATCAAACAGTGAACTACCGTAATCATATTGCACTGAAGATTTTTTACAGTGTGGCTTATGAGCAGGGTTTGATAGTACATGCACCAGCAATTTCCCCACAGCCCCTTTTTTGCTCTGTCCCTCAATAGTGTTGGCATGTCATCACAATGTGAGAATATAGCCCTTGTGAGTCAATCACCAAGGCTGCAGTCATACACCGTGAATAGAAAATTACAAGGTCGGTTATTCACTGGCCCTTTCTTCCTGTAGCACATGGCTAGAAAAGTAGCTGACATCAGTGAAGCTTGACATCAGTGAGGCTTGACATGTGGATTGCTGATGACACCACCAAATATATCACACTGAAATATATGTTTAGTTTTAAAACACATTTAGCCCTATTTTAAATTATTTTCTTGTTAAACTTTGTAAAAAGCTATTTTAAGCAAAACACTTTACACTTTTGCCAAAATTTGAAAAAAACTAAATAAATCATTGGGAATTGGAACCTTTGCAACTGTGATCAGGATACACCATCATATACCATAATGGACTACTAAAAGCAAAGGCCATCAGTGGATGTGAGTGTTGACAGCTATAAGACCATGTCTAAGTAAGACATAATTCCCACCCCAGCAAATTGTGGGGACCTTTCGCCATCTTGTGTGATGCCCTCCTGACCATGGTCTTATGAAAAACAAATATGGTCAAGCACAAGGTCACCAGGGATGATGATGGTCGTGAACACGTAGGGTCACCAGGGATGACAATGATTGTGATGCTGGTTGTGATCACACAGGGTCACCACAGATGAAAAACAGTCATGATCACACAGGGTCACCACTGATGACGACAGTCGTGATCACACAGGGTCACCACTGATGATGACAATCCAGATCAAACAGGGTCACCACAGATGATGACGGTCGTGATCAGGCAGGGTCACGCCGGATGGCAAACAAATCTTCTTTTTGGGGGTTCTTTTATTCATCAATTTAAACATCATTGATTTAGCTGTTCGTTGTGGTCCTCTCCATCCATGCTTCTGTTGTCGATAGATGCTCCCTTGAATTACTTGTGGAAGTCCTTGTTTAAAGATAAGGAAATAAAAGACATTTAATCATTAATACAGTACTATATCGCAAGTTTATGAAATATGTGTATAGCTTTTATTATATTATAAACAATAATTCACACAAAGAGGGTGCATGGCAAATTTTATGCAAACCTCTGTTCCCCTCTCCTGGTTAAACATTAATGACATGCACATCCATGCATGGACATTTAATGGTGGAGGAGGTCTCAAAAATCAACCATTAGATTTACCAATTGATGTGAACAACCAGCCAGTGAATATGACTGCTACCTGCTATTGTGTAAATCAGAAACTAATGTAACTAAACAATGTGTACAAGACCTAACAGACAATATCAGTTGCTGTATGTGTCACAGTAAACTGTATATTGTACACATTACACTAAGAATATAGGAGCCAACTCACCTCACATCTATTCTCCTTGCCAGTCTTTGCCTGTTCACGCATGTTCAACTCACAACATTTCTAAGGCAGGTGATAAATGGTGATGATGAGTGAATACTGATGGAGGGTGATGCAAGGTCACGCATTGCGTTATCAGTAGAAAAGTGATTCACCACCTATCAGCAACTATGACAGGAGATGACGACAATTTGCTTACAAACATGAGGGGGGAAGGAGCCCCATTTGCAATCTATGCATGCATCATTAATACTTTGCAGATATCTATAGATGTAGTGTATTATGGTATTATCTCTCTTTCTAGTCTATAGATGTCTATCTGTATATCTTCCATAATGCGATAATTTCTGCCTCATCCCTTTAGTGTAGGGATGAGGCAGCAGATACAGAAATTTATCAAATTCAGCAGCTTCTAGTGGATGCCTCTTGCTGCTCAATTCAATTTTCATGATGATTGTTTTATTTTGGGAGAAATGAAAAGACACAAAATTTGTTATATCAATTTTTAATGCTTTTGGATTAATATATGTGTAATGGTAGGAAAGACCCTCCTTCTTTTCTGCAGGTTGTAAACTGAACCAAAAATTCTTGGCAAAAAGCCCACAGACAGCCATGTGTGGGACAGGTGTGAAGGTCTTATGAGGCCTGACATAGATATCAGTGATCACATCACCACTATGGTAGCACAAAACAAATCACATCAGGGTTTCTAATGGTGACATCTGTCCCACAGTGCAAAAAAAGGACCATAACACAAAGGACATTTCCTTTGATGAAGGGAATTCAGTGATAGCCTCAGAGAAGGCAAAAGTCTTCCCTCACAAATAAGACACATCTGAAATGATCTATATGTAAAGGCCATGTTAGATTGTATTTATCTCATCTTTGGCATACCTATAAAGTCTGCCAAACTCTTTCGTTGCATGGCTATTTATGTACATGCTCCAACATTTACAGCCATACCTTGACAGACCTATATATAAGTGTACATTCCCCATAAAATCATGACTACGATTTGGCATGACTGCTCAGTATATGGCTGAAAAAGAACCATTGTTAAAATAAGCCCCCCCCCGACAAAAAGAAACAACAAACACAAAACTAAACAAAAAGAAACCTTACTTTGTGGAGATGTTTTGTGGACATAGAGAGAGGGAGTGTATATGGATACAAGGAGGAAGACAGAGAGAGACAGTGTAGGTCAGAGGGAGACAGAGAGAGAGAGAGAGAGAGAGAGATTACAAAAGTTAACAAAAGAGCAGTACAGCTTTTCATATCTCTATATCAATAACCCTCTCAGTAAGGCCCTTGACCTACATCTTACAAAACAGCCACAGGTGTATTGTAGGAATTTCAAACGGTATGGGGTAAACAGCATAAAATGCCTTTCTTGGGTTATATAGCTAACTGTATATAGGTAATTCCTAGAACAGTATCAATGGCCACTGTTTCTCCATTAAATTATCATTTTCGTCCATCCCATTCTAACTATATGTTTTTTAGGCCCTGTTACTTCTATCATTGTTTTCACCACCCATATTGATAATTCTTAATATATAAACCTAGGTTTAATCATTGTAGAGATTGTAACAGACATTGACTACTCTAAACATCTCAAATCTCAAATCAACTGATTTCACTAGGGCATTGCATCACATGCAGTGAGCGAGAACTTCTTTAAATAAATTCACAGAATTCTGAATCAAAGTTTACTGCCATATAAATAATATAGAACCTAATTTATGCTCATAAAAGAGGTTGTTTTCTATCTCTGACATCCATATTGGGCTTAGATTTGGGCATTGCCATATTTGGCATTTGCGGACATCTTGCTCTTTTTGAGAGCCAGGAACAATTCACTAGAAAGTTTCAGTTTCTAATTGGCATTTTAGTCACAAATCATCTCCAAGGTAATATGCACGTGTCCTTAACCCTTAGGTGCCCAAGTGCACATTTAAGCGTGGTTTTGGGCTTAAATGCATGTATATTGAAGGGAATTTTCATCCAGATACTTCTACTGGTCCAATCTGCGAAGTTACACCCTCTTTAGATTGCTTATGACCTCCCAATTATGAAACAACCATGTATTTGGCTTTATCTCTAATATATCAGGAACAGTTAGTCAGAACTTGAAAATGAGTTGTCATTTTATGTGATTCAATAAAGGACGACTCTCCAAGGAGCTAAAATCGGGTAATTGGGGAGTGCCCATCATTGTCTCCCAAACAATGGTAAAAGAATGACTCCCTTGACTGATTCTTATTTTCATCTTGAGACATGATTCCAATATTTCTATCATCATTATCATTCAAGGGGCAGATGGACAATTTTTACACCCCTCTTTGATCTATGGTTACATGCTGTTTTTTTGTTTGTTTTTATTTATTTTTTGCTAAAAAGAGTTTGTATTTTTCCTCTCAAGAGGTTGAAAGTTCTCCTGCCCCCATCTCAAACCCCCATCATTCTAGTTATTGAATAATGACCACTCCCTAAGTAACTCCAACTTGATGTAACATTGAATTTCATTATAGTAAGACCATTCAAGTTGTACCAGGAGTCCCCTTACATTCTAGTGATACCGTGTAGCCTATTTATACCCAGTAAACAAATATGAAAGTATAAACATGAACATTGTCTAGGTAGCAATTATGTAGATGAAATATATAGATTCATTATATGAACAGTTTATCCTTAAATCATTCTAGAATGTTTAGAACAATTTAGATTAATTTCATGTCCAAGGAAATATCAAAGAAAGCTCTAGAAACAACTAAGCTAATCACATTATCAAAAAATGTATATACATTAGGTTGAACATACCTTCTCTAATGCGAACAAAAAAAAGAATAGCCATTTTCAAAACTCCTGACACTAGGTTTTGAAACCTTGCAGTTATTACCTTTGGATTTCAAGGCACATGTAAGCCAAGTCAGTACGAATTCTTTTGCTACTATTGATGAATGAACATGCATAATCTGAGTCCATGAAATCTAAAGAGAGGTAAGTATATATATATATATATATATATATATATATATATATATATATATATATATGTATCTAGACAAGAAGTATCTTACTAACTCTAGGAGTATAATGGGTCTGATTATTTATGGATGCTATGCAAACATGATTGAGTATCTAAGTGGCAATATCCTGGTATGAGGTGTATGATAAGTCCATGATAAGGGCAGAAAGAGTCAGTGGAGCAGAGTGAAAGAGTGCTAAGGGTGGGACGGTTGGAAAAGTTAGGCTTTGGCCTACACGACAGTTATGGTGTGAGCGGCAGGAGGAAGGATAGTAGAGAAAAGTGGGGTGGGAGAAGGAAGTTCATTAGTAGTAATGACCTTCAACATGGCTAAAGCCAAGAGAAGCCAACATTAGTGCCTGTAGTTCTCTGGCTGGTCGACCAAATCCTATGCGCATAATTGAATATGGGCAAATTATAGGGAGACATTTCTGATGGCAACATCTTTGGATCTCCAGTAAGAAACTTAGTTGATTTTCAGATGCTATACTATAGCAACTGAGGGGCCTTAGCCAGTTTAGGCCACTATATTGACTATGGTTGAAGAGTAAGGCTGGTTCAGGTATACCCACCTGTCAGGAGGCAGCCTCTATAAAAGCTGTCGACCTAGCAGTAGCCTCTATAAAAGCATTGTTATTGCTAAAAGGCAACACAGCCTACAAACTAACAGTAGATGGTCACTGGAAATGTAGGTGCTCACGCTAGCCATTCGTCAGTTTGTAACGGCGATTGCGAAAAAGAAACTGGTGAAAAAATAAGAGAAATTACTCATTATTTTCAAAAGTGTTGAACCAACTGCCGAAAATCATCTGATGGGCCATCTGAACCTAGGCATATCATGCAGTGTTGAAGAGGGAATTTTGTAGCAAATTCAACACTATACAATTTTGCGGGTAGAAAAAAAATCTACTGCTAAAAACTTAAAGAAAGCTGTCTCAAACTGCATGTAGGGGTCCTCTTTATCGCATCTATTACTTCCCCAACCAACATATATGTATATCTGTCAAATCCCCACAGGAATTGGCAAAAGAAAACCAGTAGTTTTTTTGCCAATCGAGGGAGAAAAAATTGTTTTCTAGCGCAAGCCTAGGTACTTGCTACTATACTAGCAGCAATACTGTGGTAATTAGGAGTACAAAACCCATTTTCCACTCTCCATGAAAAAAAGTAATCCTATTTAAAGTCTTTGATAACTTGGTTAGTGAGCGTTGCTCAAATAAAAGGAGGGAATTAGCGAATTGATTGGGTAAGCTATGGAGCCCACAAAGTCCGTAAAGCTCATTAGAAAAACTTCTAATATTATTGTAAATGGTTCCATCAAGTTCTTTTGGGTAAAACAATCCCAGCATGCAGTACGGAGACTGTTCTCCTTCGTCAAACATTTTTTATCTTAATAAATCTCATATTCAAATAACTGACTCATTTTATTTCACAAAAGCATGTTGCACCTGAAAAGTCGATGTATTACGTTGAGAGTAATGCGTGTTAGATGAAACAAAAATAATAACTTCCATGTAAAACCTTTCCCATTTGGAAAGATAGTGTCAAAAACTCAACTGTGTATTAATGTCAACAAAATCTAGAAGATATGAGAAAGATAATGATCCAAAAATCATGCCGAACCTACACTGCAAAAATGGTGTTTAGATTTTAAAAATGTTTAGGACTAAACATGTTTAAAACCTAAACATATAGGTCAGTTAGGTGTGTCATCGACTACATATTTAGGAAATGAACACTTTTATTCTAACTACATTTTTTGCTAAACATGTTTAGATGTTTAGAGTTTAAACAATTGAATAATAGGTGTTAAGATTTAAACATCATTATGTTTAGATACTTGGATGTTGAATCCACACCAGGTAGCAGCGCTACCTTTGAATGGACTAGCTTTACACAATTATGATTAATTTTTGTGACAAATGTACCCAAACCCCATGTTTATTATAAGTTCTATTCATTAAATGTCATGAGAATAGAAAGGGCAATAGAAAGTTGACTAGATTCACCTTACACCACCATCATTAGCATGAAATAGTCAATAATCTCAATGACTGACACCTATTTCATGTTATTCTGGAATAGACAAAGCAATTTCCTTCAAGCCAAGCTGTTGTACTTTCTCAAGTCTCTCATTCTGATGCAGTGTGTACATACACGCACACGTAAATAGGTGTGGCTGACATCTTCGAAGACTTTGACATGTAAATACCCCCTCCCCAGTAAATGAGAAAACAAACAAACAATCAATGTATACATGTCTGCACACCCTAACTCTCTCTCAAAACATTTAGACATCTAAACACAAAAATTCATAAACATTTAAACACAAAAATTCATAGATATCTAAACACAAAGTTTAAACCTAAACACCTAGATTTCTAAACACTTGAGCTAAGCACAATGTTTGGCTAAACATGTGTAGGAAAAAGTTGCAAGTATATGTTTAACATTGTGTTTAGGATCTAAACACCATTTTTGCAGTGTATAGGGTTGAAATGATGCATGGTTGTAGCTCTGGCAAGTTACTCACCAGGGCTGGATTCATGCATCATAATGACCAATTGATATGAAGCATTAGTACATTAGCATCCTCTAAAGAGTGAAGTGCCTGGGGGCATATACAGGCCACTATGGTATGCCTTACATCTTTAGTCTTACTTACCAGCTAAAGCCACTGATGCTTTATTTGGACCACCTCTGAGACTTTGGGTGTGGCAGCATGGCTAGACAACCTTCTCAAGTTTCAACAATATATGTAAACATATATTATTAAAAGAACAGTGGACAGTTTGTAATGGGTGTGACCAACAATGGAAAGACAAGGTATGAACGGTTGGACGAGAATAGTCATCTAGAATCAATGTCCTCCTTTAATAGTCAGCCACAGAGGTAGGAAATACAAAAAGATAGGTCTAGGTTGCAGATATCTGATATTGTTCTATATATAGGCATTGATAAGGTTTTTTTCTAAGCAATATGGAGGCATTAGGTCATTAAACAATGCTGTATTATGAATCATTTATGATGACATTTTGCCTAAAAGCAAAGCAAAAAAGATTTTTTCTCATGTCTGCACACAAATCCACCACATCCCTGTTACTTAAAAAATGAGCTACATAGGGCAATAAGTGGCAGATTGTCAAGTCTTCTGGCCCCTCATCGAACCTTTAAGGGCTCTAAAATACAGAGGTGCATCATGTCAATTGGTTTGATGCACAAGGATGTCCCTTGAAATAAGTTGAAAAGCTTACCCTTGACACAAAATGTGTGGACAGATGAGTCAAAAACCTCAATATATTTCCAGAAAATAACGCTATTCATCTTACATTTTTAGCTTCGTTTTGTAGTTTCAGAAATTTGCATTACCTTATGTAATAAATAAAAGTAGCCTTCATTTCAAAGACAAATAAATCTACTGAGGATCTAATTTGAGCTAATTTACATTTTAGTTTTAGTTTTTTTACAAATTCCCCTGTCCACAATGCTTGGTCATGGCTTTTTGATAGATTTATCATGATATATTAGATCAAATGACATGGTATCTTGAATAATGACCTTAGACTAGCTAAATAAGCAAATGTCAATGACCATGGGATATTTTAGCATCATATTCACCTCGGTGATTCTGCCCATATTCAACGAAGCCATGGGAGTTATGCATTTATGTCATGGCTTCAGGGTTAATTTTGCTTTTAAAGACAAAAAAAACTATCAAAGTTACTTAATTTCAGTGTATGTTTGTTGCAGCAGGTCATGTGACCACCAGCCAATGAGTACAGGCACATTATATTCAATCCTCCCAATTGAATATGTCTGTTCTAGTACTAATCTATAGTGACATTCGTATTAGCCATGACATAAAGCAGTGTAGTGCATCAGTTATTCATTTGAATGGAACAGGGATGCATCGATACTTTGTTTGAATGATGCATGAATATATTATACATTCCAACTATCACCTATTATGACATCTGAAACAATCATATCATTCTTAACAAGAACAGCAGATAAATGAATTATACTCTTTGGTATTATTCATCTGGGTAAGAAATACATATATGAAGTATGCCTAAACGATATCTACGAGAGCAGAGACAGGGGTAATCTAACAGGAGCCTGTTTTTTATATCTAAAAAAGGCGTTTGACAGTGTGCACCATGGTTACCTTATAGAGTTACTTGGCAAAATTAGCTAACATAATAAAGTATTAAACTGGTTAATGTCGTATTTGACAAAGAGAAGTCAATATACAAAAATAGGTTAATTTAAGTCAGTGGTAAATGAATTTTGGTGTCCCACAAGGGTCTGTGTTGGGCCCGCTGTTATTCATTCTATATATTGATGATGTAAAAACAAGAATAAGTCCATGTAAATTCTCTTTATATGCTGATGACCTGGTGCTTTACTCGGCAAATAACAAAATAGATCTAATAATTGACCGATTGCAAAACGCCATCAAGGAGGTTGGCCAATACGGACAAAACAAAAATCTGTTGGTTTGGGAATTCTCCCAAACTAAAAAAAATGTAAAGATAAAAAATTTTATCTGTGTGGTGATATGCTTGAAACTGTGAATAGTTATTCATATTTAGGACTTAAAATTGATTCTAACTTAAATTTCATTCCGGCTTTAAATGACTTGATCTCAAAGTTTCATGTTAAGCTTTTTATGTTCAGTAAATTGCGTAATCTGTTAACTGAAAATGCCGCTGTACAAGTTTATAAAAGCACAATTAAGAGTCTTTTTGATTATGCAAGCTTTGTTCATGATGGAGGAAGTGATGTAATGCTAGAGAAACTGGAGAGAATGCAGTTGAGGGGACTCAAAACCATATACAGGGGCAAAAATATGACAGATGACGACATGTATGTCGCAGCTGGCATTACCACATTGGCAGTATGATGCCAGAGACTTTTGTTGAGCTACATGTATAAATTGTCCAAAAAAGATGAGTGGATTGATCACAGTGAAAGACGAGAAGGACTGCACTCCGAGGCCAGTATAAAGTTCAAGACTTTCAGGGCAAGGAACAATGGTTATCATAATTCACCGCTATTCAGGGGTAAAAGCCTATGGGACAACTTGGGCTCTTGGTACCAATTGAGTGCTGATAAATTCACTTTCAAGAAAAGAATAAATGCTATACTGGATCTAACTAAACAGAGTAACAACCCTGCACAGGCGGATGGCGATTAGGTAAAGAGACATGTATGAGTCCTAGGGGATGGGTTGTAATGACTTCACCTCATTTTCGGAGTCTCATCCTCTCTCTTATGGGATGATGGTCCTGCGCTGATAGGAGGGGTTGTAATGACTCCATCTAGCCGTGCATGACCATTATTATTTATTGTATTGTGAATGAAGCTCTGGATGGGTTGTAATGACTTAACTGGGCTTCTATTCATAATTGAATCCTAATGGTGACCATCCATCCAGCTACATGGGCTCTCATCCAAGTGATATCACTATCCTTAGGTGCCATTATCTCATAATTTCATAATTCTAGGGCCGACAATAATAATTCTTGGTCTCTTATGTTATGTTTCTAGTGAAACATATTGCTTCAGATATGTAGAATATAATTAAGTCTCCTTATTGATCATAATTCCGTTATACAAATTTGTCTATCAGCTTTTTATTAAGCATTTGTATTTGTGGGGGATTAATCACCTCCAACCTTTGCAATGATAATCATTCGTTGATTGTACATAATGCCAGGTGTGGCAGCGTGTCCTGACAACCGTCTCAAGTTTCAACAATATGCGTTCTATTATACAACTATTTTGTCAATACTCCTTTCAACCCTTCAAGGACACACGGTGTGCTCTATATTTTCCTTATACGGGGTTGATACACTACAAGATGGTTGGTATGATGCTCCCATAAAGAGCGGATAGGCAGTCCCACCAGTTCTTCATTGGTACATGTTGATGACATTGATACCTATCTTAGGGGCTTTGTATAAACTAAGAAATGTAATTCAGCACTATGCCAGCTTTAGCCTTAATGCCCTATATTACACTGGTGAAATTCTGGAGATTCCACTTGCCTATATTGCTGTGCTGAAGACCCTACTTCCTGGTACTGCATAAGTGCATCATGCTGGTCCTACAGGTCTGCTTTAATGCATCATGACCAAAAAAAATCCTGGTACATCAATGCAACATGCTGCCTATAAAGGGTGAATGTAACAATGAAAGGAGTGTCATGGGTATGTCTAACCGTGGAATAACAAGATATAAAGAGTTTGATAAGAATAGCCATTAAATCGATGTCCTCCTTCAATATCCAGCTTCAGAGGTAGAAGAGAAGTAGTGGTGGTAGAGATATCTGATCTAGTACTATACATATATAGTTGTATAGCTATTGATAAATTGATAAAATACTTCTCTATAGCCAAAAGGGAAACATAAGGCAATTACACATGGAAAGCTTCAATATTTCTGAGAGTTACTTGAGGTATTATTGAACCCATAAGGGTGATATGTTAAGTCTAGGTTATTCTTCTTATGTTTTATTAATATGAAACTGACTGTGTTTGGTTTTGTGTGATATTCTTATCTCTTCTTATTTTTTCAACAGTGTTTCAATGAAGCAACCATGTCTATTCATCCATTTTCCTGCCTAGAAATGAATGATAAACAAAAAGAATGAAGCCCACATACAGATGTTATGTTTCTAGCACCATGCTTAAAAACTGTTTGGGTCAGTAGGTCAGATATTTTTATCTATCTACTATTTTAGTATCCAAGGATCATATGTAGTCATGTTTTGCTAGTCATTGTGAGACAGGAATATTTCCTGCATTACATATGGAGGAAATGGTGGGAAAATCTCTGCATATATATGTCAAACCTTTCCAACAGAAAGTAATTCTGCTAAAAACCCGATTTCAGATGATTTACCCCCTGCATTGCCCCATAATTTACTTGACCTCTTACAGGTCCTGATATTGGTAATTCCTAATGCACTGCTGCAAGAAGCAACAAATCATACCTCATACTTTTTCAACCTCCAATGGATGGCTACAACCATGGATGAATGAAGGCCAGACGAAGTCACTTGTCAGGGCTACATTCATAAGTCCTCAGTGCAAATTGGTGTTTAAAGCCCTATACATGTAAACAGTTGCTTTCAGGTTGAATCACTATCCTGCTCTCAGGTAGTATGCCTATGCAGCCCTTATAAGGTTGAAGCACAATGGAGCAGCCCTTAAAGAGATTGTGATGAGCTATCTAGCTATTACCCTACAGCCCCATGGACTAATGTTGGATCCTCTTAGCCCTTTCAGACTTCTTTGTCCCTTTTTTCTAAGCAACGACATGAAGATCCCCAGTGAAACCATAAATCACCTTTTTGCCATCAGCTTTAGTTACAGTGCCGTTGCATTTCAGCTTTGGGTTTCAAATAATACATAAGCTGCAGGAATAGAACCTGTTCTGTGTTTTGGCCAGCTTTACAACCACCATCTGCCTCCACCCTTTCCCTTCCACACACAATGAATGAATTTTATCACACCTCTGTATCTGGCAGTATAACAGTGGTGCTGGCTTCAGCTTGATACCAGGCAGGGGTTGTTAGCCCAATAGAATACTCTGTCTGCACCTGAATTATATAAACCTCCACCTAAAGCATTTCTAGATATATATGAGCGCCTTTCTCCAATAAGTGTCTGTCTCATATAAGCATGAGGGCATAAGACCCTTTACATTTATAACTTAAGCGCCAAATCGTAACGGTATGGTATGTTATAATTCTGCAATTGTAGGGAAGTATTCACAACTTCACAGTGGCTGTCACTAGTATTTTTGGTGGCTCAGTTCTAGCATCAATCCTGCAGTTTCCTCATGATTGTGAGAGCGAGATCCATTCAAGGGAATGAGACTCCTATTCATGAAGCCAGGTGTTTAATCTAATGGGTTATTCATGTGCCACAATCTAACCATACATGCCAGTTCCACAGCAACCAGTTGGCCAGGAGCTTAATTCAAAACATCCTGGGATCGCAACCCCAACTATCTTAGTGTAGGCACATATCATAAGACCTGGCCAGTCTACCCTATCTAATGCAGTGTTTGCAGGTCTGTCAGGAATAGTTAGTCCAGGGATCACTTCACTATTCCTTTTCCAGCACTAAGATCACTGCGATTTTAGTGAAAGAATCGCATAGTGGTTTCACCTGAGTACAAGAACACTTACAGGGAACACTCCCGATTGAAAGAGTGAATAGCCTGCTGCAAATACATAAACAGGGAGGGAGGACGTTTACTGAGAGTCCTTGAGGGCCCTTAGGCCTACTCATGCTTTAAGGGCACTCTAAGGTAATTCTTCCTTCTCAAGTTTTGAAGTGAAGTCCTACCCCACTCCCTTTGGTATCCTCTTGCTGCAAGCCAGACTCTGTCTTCGGGGAATTTCATCTGTCTCTCTCTATTGAGGTAAGATATTTTTTTATTTTATCCTGGTTGAACATTTGCATTTAAGTTACCTTATTTACAGATGGAATCTAATATATTTCTTAGCCCATATGGGGACAGGGAACAATGGTATAAGCACTCTTGTGAAAAAGAGTGACTCCACAGCTATTCCTTTATTTTGGGACTCTTACCCCTGTGCCTAGTCAGTACTTCTTGGGATAGTGTAGGAGGGCTGAGGCTAAGATCGATGCGATCTTAGTGCTGGCTAGGAAATGTGAACGCAGTCTGATCTTAAGATCGCTTAATAGGATAAGGTAGAATGATTCCTAAGATCGCTGGGGTTGCGATCCCAGGATGTTTTGAATTAAACTCTTGAGCTGGTTCTGGTAACATTGACTGAAAGGAAGTGACAAAATGGGGGCCAGCTTCTTGCTGTAAGTTGGCTTTTTACTCAGGAGCAGGTACCCATCATGGTATGTCTTATCAGTGGATTTTACCTCAACCAGCGAAATTCAAAACTGAGGAGTAGACTTGGAGAATGCACTGGGCGTCCATGCTGAATAAGAGTCAAGACACTAATATTAATTATCTTGGGATGTGTTGATGTGGCTTACTCAAACATCCAAATATAAATAAGGATTGTGTACTAAAGAAGAATACTATAAGAACCATTGATGCATGCTATGCAACCACTAGTGGTGGGAACAAAATTAATGATCAGCAGGTTAAGACACATTTGTGTCTACTAAGTAGGGGCAAGTATTGAGTTTGTCTTACTGGGTAAATAAAATAATTATATACCTGTTGCTAGGTAACAATATCATCATTATGTCCTAGCAACTTGTGAATAACACTCTGCATAATTACTGAGATGGAGCTAAGGATCACAAAAATGAAAATTTATTTGTGGCATCATACAGACCTAGCTGAGATATCTCTTGTGCCAATATTTAACCTGACAGGCAATATTGAAGATATATATGTCTAACAGTCACACTCCAGGTAGAGCTACATAAATTCAGTACCTTAAATCCAGTGTGCATACCGCTCCCGTGTATTGGGCACTTTAGCAGGATGCTATAAGCCACCGCTTGGGCCTGGATATAGATAATTTAGTACTCTTTGGTATCACAGAAGATAGTCAGATATTGCTGATGTATATATATGTGGAAATAATTTAGATGGATTAAACTTTTTGAAAGAAGTAAAACAGGTCCACCGGTTCAGATTTGGCAGTCATTCAGAGATAAAAAAAAAAGTGGTCTGGATTTTATTTTTTATGTAATTTTGCGATTTCTTTTATGGAATTTCTACAATAATGAACTGCGAGACCAATTTTGATGGAATTAGGGCAGCCAGAGAGCTGTCTTTTGGGATACCTAATAATAATGGCTAGCATAAAGTTAGTATATTTGAACATGAGATATTTAGAAAAAATGCTTAAATCTGTTTCAAGTGGGGTTGTAATTACATATTATTATGACTACTAATGATCAATGGACAGGAAGGGTTCAGACACAGTGGGTATGCAATATGGAGTATAATTATAGAAAGTATGTTATTCCATACACATCAACAAATGGTAGCACTGCCTTGGTGTACCTTATAGTATGATGGATCACCTTAGGGGTAAAGGAATTAATTGTAAGTTCCAGGTAATGGCTAGTCGCATAATTGATAGGGCCGTTGCCACCTTGAAAGTAAGATCTTCCCTATGATAATGTCAATAGTGAGTGTAGGAGGCAGTAACAAGGGGAGGTCAACAGGGGGACTTGATTAGAAGGCTAAGGGTCTAGGCTGGGTTTGTGCGCCATGACTTTAATGGTGCAATGTCCATCATGTTATTCCATTGCAGGGTAAAGTGAGGAGATGGTGGTAACTAGATCGCTTTTTCACTGTAGCACAGGGCTGGAAAAGTAATGATTGAATTCCCGTATAACTCACCTTATTCTGCTGTTCCTCTTTTCATTAACACTTGATGACCATCATGCTAATAGCAGAAAGGTCATAGACAGTGAACTGAGGGCCCTGCTTGTTATATAAAGCATAGCACTGAATCATTTCTTTTGACTATCTGTATCACCATTTCATAAGTCCAGTATCTAATAACAATGATTAAGTGACAGTGTATTTGAATAACACAAAGGCATCATGATAAGATAATGATTTATTTTATATCACTGATAACAACTATAAGGGACATGTCATATTTGCAGTCCTCGACCAGCCCACACAAGGCAATTGAGTGAAATGAACGTTATAACATAAGCTATGCAATGATTACAACAAACACTACACAATATTAAAAACAACGCTTTACCTTTGTACTATCATATTTCCTTACTCATGACCACTTGCTATCCATTTGCATTTTAATGTACACAAGTGGGAAAAACATTTAGTTTTTGCTAACTACTAACATAACATAGCATAAACATGAATTTAGTATTATACAAAAGAGGTTTTCCCTATTCTTGTCAGGAACGTTGCCTGTTTTCAGATATAACTATCTCTACTGACAAAGGGAAACCATTGTATTTCATTATGGCCTATTATCACAGCCTCCTGAATGCTACTGGAAGATATGCCAGGAACAGCATGCTCTGTTTGTGATTTGGCTGTCCTATGAATTCAGTCTGTTCTATAAGTGAGCAATTTTAGGAGAGAGCAGTAAATCTCTAAGCATATAGAAGCATCCCAGCAAATTGTCGTGAGTCCTCGTCACCCTGTGTGAAGTGGCTCACACATATCGCTAGATCGAACACAACGTCGTTATAGCACAAGATCACCAGGAATAGCAATAGCTATGCCATGTGAGTCTAACACACAGTGGCGAAAGATGACGGAATGAGTTATCACTCAAAAAGGAGTCACCATTGATGACCAATCATGGCGACAGATGACGACAATTTGCTGGGATTGGTCCACTTGGGAAAAAACAGTAGGCACAATGTTTTCAACCTCTATGAACTAAAGGTGAATGGTACTCAATGTTAGCACAGCCAACTGTTCTAGCTGAACACTAACTCCCCCTCCCACACCCACATGTTGTACACCTTGCAGTCCTGCTACAGCACCTGATCAGTATTTTAGAGTGCCCTAACATTGCTCCTTAAAGATGCCTAAAATGGGTCCAATACTAATATTGCAATCAGATCTAATGTTAGACCAAAACGATTTTCTTCACAAATACTTGGCAGTGTTTGCGCCCACAAAGGCATAAGATATAATGCAAAATTATCATGACATATACTAACCAATACATGGAACCAATGCTCTCTAATCTACTGTGAGTTAGACCACATCTCACAAAATGACATATTATTGAGTTCATATTTACTGCTTTCCATCTTTTGAAATCCATATATACATAGAATGGGTTTAATACATGTGGCCAGATGAGGGAAAACATGTCTGCTTGGGGTAAATGCCTTTTTAAAGTCATGGGCTTTAAAATGAGATATCTTGGGCTAAAATATCCCCAGTACTTTTGCTGTAATGGCTTGTCAAACCTAGGTTGGTGTGTACAATTGAAAATGGGAAATAAGTTCTAAATTTGTATCCTATCATAAACACTAATATTACAAAAAATACAGTTTTGTGGAAAGATGAGCAAAGAAATGTGATGTTTTCATCATAAAATTGGTTCTAGAGGGAATTTTTGAGCTCTGATTTCGGTATTGGGCTCCTGAAGGAATTGCAAAAAAATGTTTGTGGCAAAAATTCCCAATTGGTATAGTGGAGTGGTTTCCATAGCAACCCGAAATTACCTAATCCACAAATTTTCTGTTTCCATGGCAACCGACGTTCCAGTGGAGATAATGGGAATAGTTCTATGCATAACACTGGATTCCTTATCAAAAATTAGTCTACAGCATTTTCTAGCGTATTTTTCCTAGTTTACCCATATACTGCCCCCTGGTTGGCAAAACTGGTAGTAAAAATCCCCCCGGACGCGTGTTCTTCCCTTTGGGTCACACATATTCATTTGCTGTGATCAAAACCAACATAAGATGATTATTAATGCATGAGGGGTAAAAAGATGTTTGCTGTTTTTCAATGGTGTACAGTTGTCAAATTGGTGAATGCCTTGATTAGGCCAAGGATTTTCTGAACTATCATTGTGTGTTTACTACTAACAAGTGATATATACTATACTTCAGACACTGTTGAAGGTCGAATAGGGAAACTAGCCAGAGTAGTTTGAGTGCCTGTATATGACACCAGACACTGTGTGTAGGTTCTACCACTGCTATAACCATGACGTCTTATTCTACCACGCTGTCTCAAACCTTCTCTCCAGCAACACTTGCAGAATGTATCACATAGTACATCTCTAAACTGACCACCAATTGCACAATACAATATGAAGTTAGATGCAAAGTTCACCACTTGGAAAATATTTGCAAAAGCTCTGACCACAAGAAATGTCTCAATTCTGGTTGTTTCAATATCCACGACATCATGTAGAAAATCCAGCACCTCACAGGGAAATACGAGTAATATGAACATGACAACGATAATGATTAGTGTCAGTGTAGTTTTAAAGCTGGATTGGCTTCGTCTCTCAGGTACTCGGCATATTTTATGCATGCGCTGTGACTCCCTCAGGGCTTTAATCAGGGACCAATTACAGAAACTGAGAATCAATGTTGGGAGAAGCAAGCCAAAAGTGTTTCTGATCCACAGAAACGCTATCCCTGGCTTCTTATTCAGATCAAACACTCCTATGTCAATAAGATACACCTGCCTCCCTCTGAATTCATATGGGCACACTTGGTATTGCCAGAATGAGGGCAGGTTCAATGCAATACAAAAGGCGATCATTACAAAATATGTCATCCGCGTGCCCATTTGACCAATCAAATGCCTTGCTCGCAGAGGATGGCAGATCCCAATGTACCTGAATAGTGATAACACCACTGTGATCCAAGTGGAGGTTAAAATGAACGTGGTGACTAGTCCTGTTCCATATGCCTGGTAGTATAGCGGGAACCCGCGGTGCTCAAACAGTGATGTATTTGCAGTTATAGACACTAAGGCTCTTGGGAATACAGCCATACAGAAGCACATGTCTGATATAGCCAATAACATCATCCCTAGTAGTGCAGTGCTCTCCTTGCCCTCGCCCTTGGATATTGTTCGTGCTCTTACCCTTATCAAAACTACCAGGCTGAAGACATTTCCCACAAATCCAAAGACACAGATAATAGGGGTGACTATGATGTAGAGGATGTCCTGGATGAGGTTGGCTGTTGTGACAACATCATTTGCGTTATGGTGGGTGTAGGTGATGTTGCCAACATCTATGGGCCCTGCTGATGTGTTTGCTATGTCTATAAGAACTTCCATGGTGCAGGCTTGGCCTCTCCACTACAAATACCTGTTTGTAGGGTATCTGCTGCATGTACCGGATACCTGAAATACCGGAAAATAGATAATTTAGTGAAATTATAATACTGCAAAACATGTGATACAAGCTGACATCCTCATTCGCCATCAGCTGGAAGAATTACAATCCACCTGGCACCAGATGACAGGATAAGACATACACAGTCATGTTAGATAACCTATAATTTCTGAAGTTGTTGGGTGAGGACACATGTACATATATGTTGTTTAGTACTATTTGATTTGTAATTAATCAGTTATTGATTGCCCCAAGCACTGTGCTAGCCAGGGTGTCCGGAATTTGGGCCTGTCCGGAATTAGGGCTCAGTACTCTACCTCAGGTAGACTATGTCCAATTCTCATGAGTTATATAGGAGAAAACAAGCCCCAGACTTGGTGTGAGTGATGCGGTAACAAGGGATGTGCTAGCTGTGATCAGTCGTCCAATGGTCCCTCTGCTGAGCAGCCCACAGCGCTTCAGTGGTGCATCATACCAACCAAATGGCTTGATAGACCCTAGACACTGCTGCTTAACCCTTTAAACGCCACTGACAGATTAATGCATCATGCTCTTTGGTTGTCATGATGCACCAATGAAATTCCGGTGAGACTTCTCGGCAGGACTTCATTGGAGCATCATGCCGACTCTCCGGGAGTATTATCAACCTAGGGTCGGCATGATGCTCCAATTAAGTGCTAGTGAGCACTGGTCATATACAAGATGTCACTTATCATTAGGCACAGTTCACAATTCATTATACTGGTTGGCCTTCTTGAGTAGTGCATCATGCCTGCCTTTGTGAGTGTATAACTTTACACATTTGATGTATCATGCCATCAAAATGCCACAGTGAAATGAAATGAAATCAGGAATATATGAAAAAAATTGGTCACAGCAAACTTAATGTAGTGGATCCTCCAGTTTAGAACCTCAGCTTCCAACTGTAGGGGCCGTAATTCCCCGTACCCGGTGGCAGACCCCCAGGGGCGGGTCTCCGGGTAATCACTGCCCCCTAGTTTGTATCATACTGATACAGGTGTGGTTGGAAAGTGAGAACGTCAGGCAAGGGGAAGTAGCTCAGAGGTAGAGCAACCGCTTCAAACTTGGAGGGCCATGGGTTCAAGTGCCGGTTTCTCCAGAACGTTTGAACCAACCTCTACACAACCAAGTCCTGTTGTTAACCTCCCCTTGTTACTGTCTCCTACACTCTCTACTGACGTCATCATAGGGGAGGTCGAACTATCAAGGTGGCCCTAATTTTTTAGACAGAATCATCGGATTACTGACTTCAAAAAGCTGTGTATAAGCCATGCCTTGACTTAGGGACATTATATAAACTCTACCTGGGTAGATTTGGTACTGAGGACTGATCATGAGTGACCAGACCAGTATTCCAGTACCAGGAAATGACACCACAACAGAGATCAACAGTGATCAATGTCTTAATTACTACTCTCTCTGTTATACAAGAGGGGAGATTGTCTCCTACTTCCTACTCATCTTTTAACCCTTTAACATGGGTGTATGATGGCTCCAGCAGATGCCATTTCTTAAGATGATAATTATAACTGCATTCTAAGACCCCCCGCCGTCCTCATCAGGATGCTAACATTGATGGAATGTATACTCATGCAGTGGATATGTAATATGGAGTATAATTATAGAAGGGAGTGAGGGTTGACTGCACTTAACCTTTTGCCACGTATTGCCTTGGGATATTCCCATTTTTTACAATTTTTTGAAGTTTATGAAAGTTTTAAAAATCTTTATTTGGCATATATACACAGATTTTGCCATCATTTCTCCTAATGCAGGAAATTATCCTTCTTCACAATAACTAGTGAAAACGTAGCAAAGTTTGACTATATAAGCCCTTGGATATTAAAAACATCAATAAAAAAGTCCGACCTATCAACCTGAACACTTTTTTGAGCATCTTACTTGAAACGTTAAACAGAGGTGGGCTTCATCCTTTTTATTTATGAATCGTTTCTTTGTGGAAAAATGAATGAAGAGATTTGAATGCATCATTGAAACATCGTTGCAAAACTGAGAAGAATAAACACATATCACCCTTACAGGTTGTATAATGTCTCAAGGTAAATCTCAGATGTATTGAAGCATTTCATGTCTAATGGCCTAATGCTTCCCTTTTGCCTATAGATAGAGAAGCATTCTATCAAGTTACCAATGGTTCTAGGAGATATCCCCCTGGAAATCCCTCCCTCGCCGGAATTCTCCCCCCTGAAATTTCCCCCCTGGAAATCTCCCACCCTGGAAATTTCCCCCCATCACTTCTATTTAATACAGATACAGTCGGGAATGGCTGCATTTCAATTTTATTGCAGAATAAAGATTCTAACTCTATTACTAACCCTAACCCTATTGCTAACCCTAACCCTATCACTAACCCTAACCCTAACCTTATCCCTAACCCTTACCTCATCCCTAACCCTAACCTTATCCTTAACCACATCCCTCACTCTAATCAAACCCTATCCCTTTGCAAACTTTTTTTTTTTTTTTTTTTGGGGGGGGGGGGTCATTTCCTGCGGGAAAATTTACTAGGGGGAATTTTCCAGGGGGGAAATTTCTGGGTGGAAGAATTCTGGGGGGAGTTTTCCAGGGAGGTAATCTCCTGGCACCGTTACCAATACCTATATATGTATAAAGCTAGATCAGATATCTGCCAAAAAGACTCCTCTTTACGGGGAACCACTGATGATGTTCTCTTTAAAGATAATGTTATCAAGTCTTGATAGAGCATACTGTAAACCTTCAAAGTAGATAATCTGGTAGAGATGATCATACAAAAATTATTTAATTTTTGAGATACGTTCATTACCATGAATATATTGCTATGGTTAAAGGATATAATGATATCTGAATTCTTAGACACCTAAACAAAAATGTAGGTATACCATCCCTCTTTCCGACCTGTGAATATCATTCTGCCAACTTTAATAGCTTCAATACAGTACCCCCTAATCAAATGCGTGTAGCCCTCCAATCTCTTAACCTTTTTTTTTCTTTGATGCTAGGAATTCTCCCAAACCCTATCCTTAACCCTAACCCTAAACCTATATATCCCCAACACTGACCCTAACCCTAACCCTATTCCTTACCCTATCCCTATCCCCATAACATCCTGCATACTTTCAATTTACATTTGGTGTATAGAAAATGAGCACAAATTAAGTATATGTCCTATATGGTTAAGGTTAAGGGGGGGATTCTGGGGGGGATTCGCTGGGGGGGGGGAGAATTCAAGGGGGGAGATTTCCGGCGGGAGAATTCCACGGGGGAATCTTCCTAACACCATTTTTTTTGCACTCTTCTCATCCATTTGGCACGGATCTCAGATTTTCGCCCATATTAATCCTATCATTGCTATTTTCACCGTTATAGGCAGCATGTTTCATTGATGTACCATGATCATTTATGGTCATGATGCATGAATGCAGTGCTGAAGGGTGGGTATGATACACTAATGCAGTGCTGGCAAGTAGGATCTTCAGCACTGCAACATTGGCAAATGGACTCATCGGTGTAATATGGGGTATTAAGGGTAAGGCTAGCAAACTTCTCAATTACCTTAGTTCTTTGCCCAGATAGGCAAATAAGAGTTTAGCTTATCCTGGGGGTCATTTCACTGCTGAACTGAAAAGTCACATCTGATTTGTGGAGAGTCCTGCTGTGATCACACGAGCCCCTAAAGGCAGCTAATGCATACATGCAATATATCTATAGGGATTCATTTACAATATAACAGTGACTCTGACAGTGCCTTTGGTGGTTCGGGGATCTTATGCAGTTTCCTCAGGGTTGTACTTAGATCAAGATCCATTCAAGGGTATGAGCTCCCATTCAGAAAGCCATATTCTCCACCTGTGGGGTATTTATATGCCACCATCTGCCTATACATGCCAGCACTACAGCAACCAGTGGGCTAGAACTACTTTCTCCACAATGTCAGAATGACAGATTGATTGACTTAGTAATAGAGATGAGCCAAGCTTTCTTCTGCTATATCTGCAACATAGATGTTTATTAATGCACTTAGGTCTCTATTGATTGTGATGAAATCCAATCAGGACTTATTGCTAATTAGAAGAGATCACTAAAGCGTTTCAAATAAAGCTTGTCTACAAAGAGTTCCCAGAATAAAATATTGCTAAAATAGCTCGCTTGTAAATATGTAAGAATTGAAGTAGCATTTCTTTTTAAGCTGTCTGGATTCCTAAAACAACAGATGCTTTCTGACGACAGCAACTTCCATCTCCAATGTTCCACTTTAGCTCTAGCCATGCCAACTGTTATGCAGTGTAAGATTGTTAGCTTTCACAATGTAGCTGGTAGATTATCTCAAATTATCTCTCTGGACAGCAACATCATTTTGATTAGGCCAAACTACTGCCGTGGTGCACCATCAAAACGATGAGGCAAAAATCATCACTACTGATTAGTTTTTGATTAGTATTTGATTAGTTTTTGATAAGTTCCCGTTTTCAGTGTGGGTAGAACAGGTGCTAAAATCTAAAGTTGAAAATGTATACTTTTTACTCCATAACACATTAATATATGTGATAGCCTGGAGGGGACAGTAGTGAAATGATTATTTTAGAAATGAGAGCAGGATAAAATATCGCCCCTATGTTAAAAGAAAGGAGGCACATGCATACCACGTTTTTGAACATTCTGATTTGCCTTTAGGTCGATGGGTGTTGTACAAAAGCAATTAAGGGTGGATCAATGAAACGTACAGAACAAATAGAGGGATAATATAGCTACATTCTGATCTAAACCCCTAAACTAGAGCTCTGAACCTATGGTAACAGACATATCTTGAAAAGTATATGAATTTTCCAAATTTATTTCAATCTGTTAACCTACAACAAAATGTTCATAGCTAAGGCAACCAAATTTTATAAACCAAACCTCTTAGAAAGAGGACTATCTGACCTCCAGTATATTATTTCTGAACATTTACATTTATTTTCTGCAAAAAAAAGGGTCATTTTGCTAACTTTTTATATTTAATTAGTCACCAATATTCCTTTAATAAGAATATACATGATAAAAAATTATATCTATGTTTGGGTATTGATGTCTACAACAAATCTCACGAGGTCTCCTTACTTTTTATTTAGCCTGGTTCAAGTGGTAAGCAATATATGCCATAAACACTGTACTCTACTTGCTAGGAAAGTGGACGGGTAACCAACATCTGGTGGGTTCTTATAAATCATAGCATAATGTAGCTGGTATATTATCTCAAATAATCTTTCTGGACAGCAGATTTATTTGCCTTAGAAATGAAGGTTATTATTGTCTGTTACATAAAGATCTATCAGGAATGGGAAGTTCTGGAAATACAAATGTTCCATGGCCAAAAACGATTTCCTTTTAAAAGATGAAAAGCCTTATTCTCTGAAATCTTTTTAATATTATTGACTTGTTATTTTACACATTTTCTGTGAACATTGTATTTTCAACTCATTTTATGGGATAAGAAATTGTTTGCAGCTGTGTATCATTGGCTGTGCTTTTGCTTTCCACATTTTTTCCCAAGAGATTGGTCTGGTGCAAGACCCTGCCGAGACATCCATCAAGTACAATGGAACTGGATACTTTCACAGGGGCAGGGGTTGCATGCACCACAGGACACTCATAGAAAAAAGGTTTCTTTTTTAGACATTGACTCCATGTAACTTTGTTTTATTTCTCTCACCTCAGGAACAATTGAACATTGTATAAAAACCATGACACATGAAGGACACTATATATGCACTCTAGTATTCTTTCAAACATTTCCATGTGATGAAATGGTCTAATTAAAGGTTAAGAATTGAAAAAAAAACAAATAGTATACTTCCTCGGAAAGTGAGTGGGGACGAACTTGTGGCGGGACCTTATATAATAAAACATAGAGTAGTGTACCTGGTAAATTATCTCAAATTAATTCTTCAACAGATCTATTTGTCTTTGGAATGAAGGCTATTTTTGTTTGTTATTTATACAGATTGAATCTACAAAACAGAACAGCCAGAAATGATTAATTTTAAGATGAAGAGCCTTGTGCTCTGGAAATATTTCAAGAATATTGACTCAGTATTCATCAGATTGTCTGAAAATGATAAGAATTTTCAACTCCTTTCATGTGACAAGAAATCATTCGTTGCTGTTTATTATTAGCTGTGCTTTAAATTTGCTTTTCACCTTTTTTCTAAGAGATTAGTCTGAAGGTGAACTCTACCATCAGGCCCCCAACGATGGTATGAAAATCCAGCACTATTGATTTATCCGGTTGTAGAATGTGACCTGCAGGCATTAAAACAGCCAGCCCTAAAGATTTAAGTGGTAGTAGTCTGAGCCCTGCATAGACCTATCACATACAAAACACACTATGCAAAGTGCCAGACCTATTGCAAGAGGCACAAAATAAATCATTAGCTGTGGAACACCTTTCCACAAAAAACATAACAAATCATTCCCTTCATCCTATGAGCTTTTTATAGTGTGTACCAGCTCCGCCTAAGATAGGAAAGATGGATCACTTGATGTAATGCATGAGTGACATTTGAGTAGAGGAGTGCTAATAATACACACAGCTAGTCCTGTGGCAAGTCACTATCAATTTCCTTTTTACTACCACCCTTAATGGAAGGTGTTGAAAATCAATAGCGATTGGACAACACTACTATTGCCGGTCAAACCAATGGACACAGTGCACCTCTGAATTTCAGTGGCCCTTAAAGGTATGAAAAGGGGTTGGAAGACTTGACAATCTGCCACTTATTACCTCAACCATTTTTATAATAACGGGGATGTGGAGGGTTTGCCTACTGTTGTGTAAAAAAACTTTTTTGCCTGCCCAATGGACCAGGAAATTGTGCCCGAATGCACAATTTTAACCTACAGTAATGTACAGGCTCTTTTGCGGAGAACAGGTGCAAATGCTTTTGCGTATAAAGAGGACCTTCATCAATACCTGCAGATATCTGCAACCAAGACCCATCTTTTTGTAATTCCTACCTCCGAGGCTAAATATTGAAGGAGGACATTGATTCCAGATGACTATTCTTGTTTAACCATTCATACCTTGTCATTCCATTGTTGGTCACACCCATTACACACCGCTAGGACTGTTCTATCAATAAAAAGCTTACTATTGTTGAAACTTGAGAAGGCTCTCTAGCCACGCTGCCACACCGGATGTCTCAGAGGTAGTCCAAATAAAGTATCAGTTGCTATTGCTGGTTATATAAGAGTAAAAATGTAAGGCATACCGTAGTGTCCTTTATAAGCCCCAAGGCACTTTACTCTTTCAAGGTTTCTTATGCATTAATGCTTCATATCCAGCCCTGGTGAGTAACTCCCAGGGGCTACAACCATGCATCATGTGGACCCAATAGGACTGATAAATAATTCCATCATGGTCAGCATGATGCTCCTATGAAGTGCTGGCGGGGAGTCCCATCTGCACCTCATTTGGCAATTATGTCATCCCTTTTTGAGACCCCAAGTGTGGCTTATGGAAAAGTCAGTTAGTCACACTGTAAAAACAGTGTTTAGGGATTAAACACCAGTGTTTAGAAGTTAAACACTTGGTTAAACACTTATTTGTCCCACTTTTCTCAACGCTTCTTAAGTGTCAAACACGTTCAATTTTAAAGGCGTTTAACTAGAAAGTGTTTAACCAAGTGTTTAAATGCTAAACACTTAAACACTTCAGTGTTTAGGTGTTTGAGAATAAGTGTTTAAAAGCTAAACACCTAAACACTTCAAGTGTTTAGATGTTTAAATGTTGGTGTTGAGAAAATTTGGTGTGTATCTTTAAACACCTTTTTTGCAGTGCAGGGTGTGGCTTATTCATTGGGATTCTGAGGATGCTTCTAGACGACCTTCATCCTATGTGTCTAAAACTCTGAAGAAGCATTTGATATCTCAGGATATCACATTGATGCTGTTATAAGCCTTCATGTTTATGGCCATGTGCAAAGAGTTGGATATGTCTGTATGGCTTTTTGAGAGTCCTCATCCAGCATAGGGATACCCTGTAAGGCTAAGCACCTACCTTTCCAGCAACCACCTACTCATTTGGTAGACTGTAGTGCCTTTTATCAGTAATGAGGCTTTTATAGGGCTGCTACCAGGTAAATAGCTATTAGAGAGGCTTCCACCAGACGGGTGGGTGTTATTGAACCAGTCTTACTCTCCAAGAGAGACAATAATATGTTAGCTATCTACCTCTGCCCTTAATTGGCTAAGGGTCCTCGAACCTCTGATAGCCAAAGCAAGCTTCAATGCATTATGCCCACCTACTGACAATGTGAAGATCAACTGACAGTCTTACTGGAGATGCATGCTCCCATCAGACATGCCTCTCAAAGACATTGGTAAGTACTTATTAGATTACGCACATAGAAGTAAGTACACTCACGTCACCCTAGTCTAGGCGACGAAATACCGACCACTACGGTATCCGGCCACAGCCATAAAACCTCCTCGGCTTTGCCTTGGAGGTTTTATGGCAAAACCTCCAGCTCTGTGGAGGTCTTCCATTACATATTTAACATTGAAAAGTGGCTCAGTATTCCAGTCACTGTTAAGACTGCTGCCTGTTTACCCGTATACCCAGGTAATCCAGTGTGGCATCTCTGCACTGGATGCTGGCAGCAGACTGAGTTGTTTCAGCAATAATATGTACCGGAAACTGTGTCAGTTTGTCTAACTTCATAGACATATCTTTTATGAATGTTGTTATACTCTAGGTTTGTTAGTTTAGGCAACGAAAATTATAGACTAGTTCTGTTGAAAGTTGTTTAAGCTGGATCGTGTTTCAATAGATTCTCAATAGATTCTTTTTAAATCTTATCAGCTGATCCTAGGATTTTGGCTATAGTGACCAAATAACTGGCTACTTTCCTGGGTGATCATACTGCCTGCTGGCTAAACAGCCACCAGAGCAGTGACTCAATAAGAGACCATGGTATGACAGCCCTCTATGTGAATGATTAGTGGGTAGTCTTAGCTGCTGCCCTCTCCACTCCTTCACTCAAATGTACCCAATCTGTGCTCTTTTCTTTGTATCCATAGTACTCTCTCTATATAGACTAATAATCCAAATGGTCTTGACCCCAGGTCAGGAGCTTTATTCAAAACATCCTGGGATCATAACCCCAGCGATCTTAGTGTAGGCACATATCATAAGACCTGGCCAGTCTACCCTATCTATTGCAGTAGTTGCAGGCCTGTCAGGAATAGCAAGTCTTGGGATCACTTCACTATTCCTTTTCTAGCACTAAGATCACTGCGATCTTAGTGAAAAAATTACATAGTAGTTTCACCTGAGTACAAGAGCACTTACAGGGAACACTCCTGACCGAAAGAGTGAATAGCCTGCTGCATACATATACAGGGGAGGGAGGATGTTTGCTGAGTGTCCTTGAGGGCTCTTAGGGCTACTCATGCGTAAAGTAATTCTTCCCTTCTCTCTCTTTGTCCTGAGGGGAGGGCACAATGCTTCTAATAGGCAAGCATAAATCATACATTCAAGGGAACAACTCTTGAATACTGTACGGGGGTCAACTGCACCCTGTGTTCTTTTGTTAGCCCATACGGGGACGGGGAACGATGGTATAAACACTGTTGTAAAGAAGGGTGGCTCCACAGCTATTTCTTTATTTTGGGACTCTTACCCCTGTGCCCAGTCAGTACTTCTTGGAATAGTGTAGGAGGGCTTAGGCTAAGATCGATGTGATCTTAGTGCTGGCTAGGAAATGTGAACGCAGTCTAATCTTAATCTCCGTGAACCTACCCAACCCCAGGCTCGCCCTCGGTATCAATAGACGCTGGCTGAGGCTGACCTACCCATCCCCCTCTAAGCCTGCACACAGATGCGGGCACGTCATGTGTTTCGGACTTATGGCCATTTTCTGGCTCCTGGGCGATATGCATTCTTTACGGCAGCGGCGGGACTACCGCAAAGTAACTGTATACTAGTCATAGCACTGCAGGCACTAATGTTGGTGTCTCTTGGCTCTGGCCATGTTGAAGGTCTTTACTACTAATGAACTTCCCCCTTCCACCCCTGTCCCTGTTTTCTCTTAACCCCTCCTTCCAGCCATTCACACCTTTCAGTCAGGAGATTAATTTTCCCACCGGCTCACCCTTACCAGTCTTTCAGTCCTATCTATCTGCCCTTACCATAGCCTTATTATACACCTCATACCTGGTTATATACAGCTAGGTACTCATGCCAGCATAACATATTACTGTTTACACATCTATAGGTGATCAGACCTATATTACTCCCACAGTAAGATATGTTCTGTCTAGTTAGGTAGACAACAGAAAGTACATATAGAACTCTCTTTAGATTTGTTTCATTTGTGGTTGTTGATGAATAGATAGAGTAGCAATAGAGGTCATCCTAAGTTGACCTTCAAATTATGTATCTTATCATCACAAGCATCTTTTGATATTCTCATAAGCTTAGACGTATCTAGATCTTCCTTTGATATTTCCTTCCACATTCATTGAAATTGAGTCAAATTGTTCTAAATTAAGGACATAACATTCTTATGCAAATCTACCTAGAATATCGACATAGTTGCTACCAGGAAACCATGTTCATACTTGGGTCGGATTTTCGATTTCTACCCACTTTAGGGCACAGAGTCCAAACACGTAAAATTTAATATCAATGAAATGCACTTTATTATATTGGAAGACCAACATCTTGGGCCCCCAAAAAACATGATTCCAAAGTTGTACTCCTAAAATGTCAGTTTTGGTAAGCCATCAATGAAAATCATCTCTTTTCGTGTAACGATGGTCACATTTATAATCTATGTCCATAGCAGACCAGCTGGAAATGCTCATATCACCCTTAAATTTGGTATGCTTATACTTACAGTAGTTACCAATGTACATGCCAAAAAGAAATATCCTCTCTCAAAAACTTCTAAATCTATGGATGATCTCAAATTTTTGAAATTTTGAAAATTTGTTGATTTCATCCCAACCTTTGTGCACTTTTCTATAACAACACTAAAATACCTTCTATTCGCCTGAATATCACTCTGAATTATATTTAGGGTTTGTACTATGTAAATCTAGTGCAATTGTACACTTATTGTACAGTATATCTCCTCTGTTGCCCCCCTAACTTTACTCATTCATCACGTATAAATGTGACCATCGTTACACGATGTATATGACATAGTAATAGCATGGATATAAACATTTTCCCTTGTCATAAGACCTTTACACTCACAACATTTGTAGTAAACAGGTTGGGAAACTGATTTAACCAGATATTTACATACTTTGAACCCCGAAAGGGTGAGCACCATGCATTGAAACGCGGAAATGCTGGATTTTTCACCACTTTTTGCAAGTTCGGACGGACATTGGACCAGGACAAAATATAATTACCACACTCTATATACCTCTATTCAATGCCCAAAGTAGTCTATGAACAGCATAAACATCAACAGATACCATGCGATCACTCTATTTTCCATGGTAGGCCTTCTACTAGACACTACCCAAAGTATACATTTCAGTGCATAAATGTGACCATCGTTACACGATGTATATGACATAGTAATAGCATGGATATAACCATTTTCCCTCGCCATAACACCTTTACACCCACCACATTTATAGTAAACAGGTTGGAAAACTGATTTAACCACATATTTACATAATTTGAACCCTGAAAGGTTGAGCACCATGCGTTGAAATGCTAGTTTTTTTACCACTTTTTGCAAGTTTGGAAGGACGTTGGACCAGGACGAAATATAATTACCACACTCTATACACCTCTATTCAATGCCCAACGATGTCTAGCATGTAAATTAAATATAAAATATCCCTGACATACACATCAGAGTCTGTTATACTGTATCATCTATACATAAAATAAAAGTGACCATCGTTACCGTTAAAGCTATTTATATCTGTTGAAGGCCTCTTCTATGGCATCTAGGGTTTTGTGTGGTATCCGGACCGAGTTCTGCTTCCGCTTAGTTGTGCCCAATGCCTTGGGAGGGTTAATTTTACCCAGGATCTCCCAGTCCCGCATCCACAGCTCGTCCTTTATCCTCGGCAAAAACAAATTCATTTGAGTCCTGTTTGCGGTTGAGAAAGCGCACCTCGTACTGCTTTTCCTCCCTTTGCAGCACCTGTCCCATGAACACTTCATTGTCGTACACACATGCCACATAAGATCCATTGGCATAGCGGGACAGCTTTCGGATCAAAGGCTGTGGGGGGTCAAGTGGTGCGACATTAGGACCTGGTACAGGGAGGTCGGCAGCCTGTGCAGCGCGCTCCGGTAGCTCCTCCTGCGCTACACCAGGACTTACAGGTGCTTCATCCCGTGCAGCGCGCTCCAGTAGCTCCTCCTGCGCTACTACGGGGTTGTCGGCAGCAGTCGGCTCCGTTGGTTCGTCCCGTGCAGCGTGCTCCGTTTGCTCCGCCTGCGCTACAACGGGGGGATTCTGTGAGCGAGTTGCTCGTGCAGCGTCGGCAGCAGGCTTCTTCTTGGGGAACTTTAGCTCATGCACCTTCCAACCCGAACACCCACGCTGCGATTCACAGTCCTTCCAGCAACACTCCTTGAAGCAGGATGTTTCACGGACAGCCAAGGAACGCCCTTTCTGAACTGGAACTGCAGCGTGCACCCCCAGTGTACCGTACAAGCTATCATCAGCTTTCACTTGATTAACGGTCTTACGGGTAAGGGCGACGTCTTCCAGGGGAATGCACTCATAGTACACCTTGTTGGCCTGGTCCCTGTTGACGAGGTTGTTCGGGTTGTTCCCGATGCGAGCAAAGTCTGCTGCGTCCTTGATCTTGTATTGACGCTGCACAGCCCAGTCGGCGTTTCGCTTGGCAGCGGCACCGATTCCGTCACACGGACCCTTCCCGTGGCCACTCTCGAAGTATGTCCAGGTTGCCCTGTACTTCTTGAGCAGCTCCTCATGTCGACACAAGATCGAGAATATCGATATGTTTCGATATTGGGAGCTCGGAGAGTCCGAAACATAGTGCAGCATCCCAACCCTCCCAGGTAGGTTCCTCTCAATGAACCGAACTATGGCCTGAAGGAAGGCAAGGATGGCACCTGCATCGTGCTTTCTGTCATCCGTCACCAATGCCAGCGAGCGGTGCTTAGTTTCACCTGTGTCCTGCTCCATGTAGTGGATCACCACTGGATGCAGTGTCACAGGCTCCTTAGCATAGTAAGTACTCTGCGGGCTCTCGGGGTAAGTGACCATCCAATTTTCGGCGAAATCCATTTGGATGGAACACTCTTCGAATGACATAGTCGCACGTAGCTCCCGCACTACTCGATGCTGCGTTCGGGCCCTCTCAGAATGATCGAGGATCGTCGAAAACTCCTCCACCATGTCCGCGATGAACTTTTTCTTTGTTTTGGTTTCGGGAACAAGGCAGAGTTTCTTCGTGAACTTCTTATCCTTTGGGGGCCCGATCGGAACATCGATTAGCTTCCACGTCTCGCATACAACATCTTCCTGTACAACCGTGGTGTTCAACTTCAGTTTGAACTCATCCGCGGTATTCGCACGTACGACGGTATCAGGCAGTTGTTTGATACCGACTGCACGGAGCCTCAGCGCAAAGTTTTGATGTTTTTGGCAAAGGCATTCCGAGGTGCTAGTGAACGATACAGGTACAATGTACCTGTTAGCACGACGCACACCATTGAAGAAGGCCAAAGAGCAGGTGTGCGTCGGGTTCATCTCATTGTACCGCTCACGAAGCACGTACAGGAACTCATTGAGGACGACGGTTTGGTGCTTCACTCCTTTTATTGTCTTCATCAGCTGGAAGTACTGCTGGCGGATGTTCAGGTGCACCCTCAGGCGCTTCAGGAGGTTCAGCAGGTTCGTCTGGCACTCCAACACTTAAGTCAGCTACCTGCTGTTTGAGGGTTGCTAACTTGGCGTTGAGTAACCGGTTCTTGTAACGCAGCCGGTTCTTCCTCGGGGTGTGTGGACCACCTTTGGGACTGTAAAGGAGAGGTTGATAGGGATTAGAACCAATGTAACATTTGTAGTAAAACTGCAAATTTGATTCACCAGAATGTAAATTTCAGAGTTAGATCAAATTCAAAAAGGAGAATTCAAGTAACCATAACCAGAAACTTTAAAGTAAACATTAAAGTAAGCACCTAGTAACTAAAGTAACCAGACAACCAAGGAAAGAAGCAATTAAGCAGCAACCCAACTAGGAACTATTTTACCACTACTATACAATTACACTTGTCACACTCATTTTTTGCTGAGCACGTTGCGGGCGGAACGAAGAGCCACATCACTGTAAATCATCATTCAAAAGTAAGAATAATTAAACATCAATCAAACAAGTTTATATACAATGTATGTGTTTGTTATTTAACGAATGCTATGGGTCATTCAAATAATGTTAAAGGGGGGAATATGTTCTAAATACTCACCGAAGGTCCTTGGCCATCTGCGGGGTAATGGGATCATCGCCCTTGATGCGCGGCGACTGCCTGGTACTGGGTTTGGCCTTAGCAGCTGCTTCTCTGCGAGGATGCTTGGGGGCCCGCTCCTCCCCGCTGTCCGATGACAGCAGCATCGGGTCGGCGGCGCTTCTCCCGGACCCTTTACCTTCCTCCTTGTCATCGGCACTGTCGGAAGACAGAACCATCGGATCTTGTGGGCTTGTCCCCAACGATGTTGCGAGCTGCTTCCTGCGCTTTTTGGGTGGGTGTGTAGAGCCACTGTGACTGGAGGAAGATGAAGAACCTGCCCTCTTTCGTTTCTTGGGCTGCAAAAAGGAATGCACAATATAATTTCTATTTATCAGTTGAATACATTTATTGAGGAAAATTATGTCAGATTGTGCAATGTATAGTTCTAGGTTTCAAACATTTTGTAAGCACATTGTATAATTAACTGGAATGAATTATAAAGTTAAAGTACTATGAAGAGATTACTTTATAATAACATGCTTACATTTGAAATATCAGCAATCGCCAGACGACGTCTCAGATCAGCTTGCCTTCCCTTCTCCCCGTCACTGTCAGAGTCAGAGGCATGTGCCTCTTGGTCATGAGGTAGCTGAGGTTCCTCCTGCTGGGTTACCACATCGGCCTCCCGGTCAGTTTGTTGGTCATGAGGTTGAATAGGCTGTTGAGTTGGCACATCTGTCTCCTCTGCATTCGGTTGATGACCCAAGTCAGAGGTCCTCCTCCGGGAGCGGCGTTTATTCTTGTTGGAGAACAGGAGTACTGGTAAAGCCGAGCGGCCAGTACGTCCTGTAGGTGTAGTCCTAGGTGTAGCAGCAGCATTGCCAGCTCTAGGTGTAGTCCTACGTGCAGCGGCAGCATTGCCAGCTGCAGGTGTGGCAGGAGTGCCAGGTGTGGGAGGTGCGGGAGGTGCTGCGGGAGGTGGAGGGGCCTGGGGTGCTGGCTCACCGGTCTTGTCCCTCTCCCTTAGGTTTGCAACCCGAACCCTGGTTTGCTCCCTTATAGTGTCCATCTTGTCATGGTCTCCAGATGCCCTGAGGCGGTCTCGCTGAGTCTGGCTCTCTGCCGCGCGTTCAGCCTTGAAGGCGGTATCTCCCAGCTGAGCACGTTTCTTGGCTCGGCTTGCTGCTTTGCGCTGCGCGGGTGTCAAAGCCTGCCCATCTGGCAGCTTCTTTCTCCCCATACTGCAAATGAAATAGAAATGAATCAACACATGAAATTGACATAATATTGTTTTTTGACATGTAACGATGGTCACACAAACTTTTGTAACGACGGTCACTTTTATTTTTGATATAACACTAAACCATGTACATGTTATAAGTGAAAATGTTGAATTAACTCCACCCTATTACCAAGTTGGAAATGAAGTATCTGGTATTAAATAAATGACTATTCCATGGGATGTCAGTACCATAGGGCCATCTTGTGTCCAAATATGGAGAGGTTGCACCAAGGCTTACTGTGTATTTTGACAGGAAAACTGGTTTTGTAACGATGGTCACATTTATAAATTCTGGCTATTGCTGGCCCCAGGAGGGTGCAGACTGTACCAAGACCACTCAAAATTGTACTTAGCATTGGTATATAACATATAAATGGAGTAGATTCACAACAGATATGATATGGGTAAGTATAGAAGAAGAATCAATAAAAATAATTAATCGTCGGTAACGATGGTCACATTTATATGGGTATCGGTAGAAATGGATTTAGTATGTATTAAACTACTATTCTACTACTTCCATTGCTCTGAATTGTTCAGGAGAAGGTACAGGCAGGTTTTAGAGGTTAAAAGGAGTGGGAGTAGAATATATTTCCCACGTTTGGGGGGATCAGAAGAGAAATTTTCCAAAAAATTACAAGTATTTTTTGATATGAGCAGTTGGTAGAGTGTGACAAAAATGAAAATACTCCAATTAACTTAACCATGACATGTATTCATCTCTACCCTCCCCTATTAATGTGTTGGTAAATGCATTACAATCATCTGACAACGGATACAGGGTGTACAGAGAACCGAGGAATAAATGTGACCATCGTTACTGTAGTATGTGATGTCGGCTATGGACCTAGTTTCTGACCTCTCACTCGAATAGTAATGGCGGGAGCCAGCAAAACACAATGCCAAGCGACGTACGACGGTCACTTTTAACGTAAATAACTGTTTTCGATACACTATTTTTACACCAGAACGTTCCATGGACCTTCATATATGATAACATTTCATCGATTTTCTTCAATTCTTACCTTGAACTCGATTTTGCCGTATGTTTTGTAGATGTAGATAGTCGAAATCGTCATCAAAATGTCAACAAAGTCCCTCTGCGTGATGCGCATGGGTCGCACTCCGCTCTACTTCCGGCCGGATAACGTACAGCGTGGAACACTTTCCTGCCTCTATTAGGCAAATAAAAGTGACCATCGTTACCGATTGGCCAGGTAGCCTCTGATAGGGGGGAAAGGATGTAACTACCGACGTAACACCTGGTCAATATTGTTCATTTTAGCCCGACATTTGAGTTTCCAAGACGGAATGAATTATTTTTGCCAAACTATGGACATGGGAGGGGGAAATGTACATGTAACGATGGTCACATTTATATTTGTGAAAAGTACATTAATGACTGTGGAGGGAAAACTATTTGCAGTGGAGCCAAAATTTTTGGCACACCATACAAGTCAAACATACCCTACAGGAAGGCGGTATAAGGTGAAATATATTCCCAGTGGTTCCATGGTCATTGAGGAGGTAATGTAATAGTGACCATTGTTACATCGTTGATCTATTCCATTAAAAGGCATCAGGGATTGACAAAAACCACCTACCTGACCCTAAACCAGAATTATTTTCTCAACTAACACCCAGAACGAAAAAATAAAATTTAAATAGTGATCATAGCATTACTTTTGGACTCCCTGCATGCATCCAAAGTTAGAAAAATGACCAAAAAAGTGGTTTAAAAGGGTGTTTTTCAACTTTGAGAGTCCATATCTCAGGAAATAATCATGCCAGGTGCAAAAAATTATACTTTTCTGAAAGGTATACATGTCCTCTGTCAAATGACATAAAGAAAGCCAAGTTGGGACTAAGCTGATTTATACCAGGCCTGATAGAAACTGGTAAAACCATGAAAATGCCAATTGGGTAGAAATCAAAAATCTGACCCACTGTAAGTTTACACTTTTATATACTTGTTTACATGGTATACTCCTCTGTATGACTAGAATGAAAGGGGACTTCTGCTAGGACTTGAATGGCCTCTGGTAGAAGTAAGAGGCCATAGGTGAGCACTGCTTGGAATCTGACTCAAGATCTGGATGGCATTTCTCAATCTGCTATGACTTGACCTATTCAAGTCCTACCATGAGTTTTTTTTTTTTTTTTTTTAAAGTTGTTTATTGGGAAAATTACATTTACAGAGTAAGTGCAATTGAAACCTGGTGCCCACGTATTGTGGTAGTTATACCAAGCCCCCTTTATATCAAACATCGATTAAGACAATCCTGATTATATAAAATTGATTTGGTAATGGCCCTAAAACTGCAATATGCGTTTACAGTATGTCATTAATACCGTATCAAAATTTTTCAATACATTAGCGATCAATTAATGATGAGATGAGATGAGGATGAGTAATAATATAACACAATCACACAGATTATTACATAAAGCAGTCTGGGTAGTCTTTCTTAATAGAGTTTTTAAACTCAGATAGGGTCTCAATGGTTGTATATTTTGCTTTTAGTTGATTCCACCTGGCACAGGCTCTATATAAAGCACTTCTAATGACAATAGGTTTAAGACAGTGTGGTAGTGACAATCTTTTTCCTTGATGAAAACGAGTGGGTATATTTCTATTGTCGATTAGATTTTCACATTTTGACAGGGTAAAAGCATAGAATAAAAGATGTTGATCTCTTCTGTCAGCAAGTTCGATACATTTACTTGCGTTTTTGATTTGCTCTGTTGTCATAGTTGGATTTTCTTCCAGTTTAACTTTATAAACAACCCTTAAGGCCCAATTTTGTAACAATTGTAATTCTTTTGTTTCTCCTCTATAATCCCTATCCCATACAAAGTCACAATAATCAAAAGTTGGTAATATCATACTTTTGAAAATATCCAGAGCAGTGGAGTTATCAACAAATTTTCTAATTCTAGCAAGTTGAAAAATTTTATGTCTTATGTTTTGTGTACATTTCACTCTATGATTTATGAATTTTAGATCTGGATCAAGTTCTATACCTAAATACGTAAAGTTATACACTCTTTCTAATACAGAATTGTTTAACATAAATATGCTATTTTCGTATTTTGTGCCATTATATAACATCCATTTAGTTTTCTTCTCGTTAATAGTAAGCGAATTTTGTAGGCACCAATTATACACTGCTTTTATGGCATTTTCCATTTCCAACGGAGTATTTACAGTTATGACTGCATCATCAGCGTACAGAGTGGTTTCAAAAGGTCCTACAGTGGGGAGGGAGTTAATATAGATTGAAAAAAGTACAGGACCTAAGACTGACCCTTGCGGTACTCCATACTTCAAATTCTTTGAGGTGGACAAAATATCATTTGCAATAGTATTTTGTGTTCTATTATTAAGATAATTTTCGAAGAATTTGTAAGTGGCAAAATCAAGACCTAGAGCTGATATTTTCCCTAATAATTTCGAGTGTGAGACAGTGTCAAAAGCTTTTTTATAGTCTAAATATAGACAATATGAAGGTTTATTTAATATGATGTTATTAATAATGGTGGACAGGTGTTCCGTTATGGCTGACTGTGTAGAATGTCCAGTTCTGTATCCATGCTGTGATGGGCAGAGCAGATAACAATTCTTCATATAGGTTTGGAGTCTGTTACATACAATCTTTTCCAGAATTTTTCCTGGTATTTGTAGTAAGCTTATAGGTCTTAGGTCATTAACATCAAGCGAGTTTGCCTTTTTATGAAGAGGAATAACAGTTCCAGCTTTCCAGGCAGTCGGGAATACCGAGGTACGTAGACACTGATTGTATAATACCAATATAATATCCGCAATGGCGAAGAATGCATCTTTAATTATAAATGATTTACAATTCTTTATAGCAGAAGGTTTTTTGATATTAATTCCTTTTATCATTTTAATCATGTCAACATAGGAAATATCATACATGAGGTTTGTATTCAAGATTGGGTATCCATATGGTACATTGTTTGCTTGTGCTCCTTCTCCAGGTGGTAGAGCTTTTGCTAGGTCTTCGCCAATATTTACAAAGAAACTGTTTATATATTCAGCGCATGCCTCAGGAGGAACAATTAAATTAGTAGTTCGATTTCTAAGTTTAATAAGGGTACTGCTGGTTTTATGTGGCAAAAGTTTGTGTATAGCATCCCAGAATTTAGCAGGGTCTGTTTTCCTAAAATTTAATAATATTTCAATTTCATGCTTCTGGCTGAGAAAAATTTCTCGTTTTACTATAAGCTTATAATGCTTAGCAGCAGCCCAGTCACCGTCTGATTTAGTGAACCTGGCCTTTCTATAGAGTTTGTCTCGTACCCTCATTAATTCTAGTATCGGTTGTGTTAGCCATGGTGGTGTGTACTCTGGTATGTTCAACCTCTTTATGGGGCATATTTTGTTTAATTTTGTCAAAATTACATTTATGATTTTTTCCCACATGTCATTGACATCATTTAGAGCTACTATGTCTGTCCAGTCATGTTGTGTAAGCATATTTTTAAAATCTAGGAAATCGTATCTTCTATAGGACCTAGCATGAACAATCTTCTTCTTTAATTTGTTTTTTTCACATTTTAGAGTCATAAATATGGGGGTGTGGTCCGATATGTGTACATCAATCAGGCCGGAGTAAGCAATATTATGTACATTTGTATAGATATGATCCAGTAGTATCTGTGTCTAGTATCCCAGCCTTATCATAAAGAACTATCATGCCTCAAATGAGCTCAGGAGGGTGTTGGTCCTATTGTAAAAAGAGCTGTGAGTATGTGCCCTCTTTTCTAATCAAGTTGTGCACTGCTTCACCTAAGTACTTGCACTCATCACATTAGTCTGAAAAATCACCTGCCTTGTTTAAAATAGAGAGAGCTGCACTACCAGGTACCTACTCATGTCACACGCTCTATAGTTTATTATACTGACTGTCTTATCCCAACTAGGTACCTACTCAAATCCCCCACTTGTGACCAATAAAAATTTGCTGTGTAGGACCAACTTCTCCAGCGGCCTTGTTTCTGTGGCTAACCATTCCTTCTCCTCTTGCATACCATTTTCACCAGAAATCACTGCATTCATCTGCCCCTGGACTTGGTGTCAACATACTTTCAACTCTACTCTGTGGCTGCTGCGAGTTATTAGCAATCACTCCCTGCTACCTATCTGCCACATTTATGTCTACTAGAAACTATCTAAGTAAACGATCCTTATAAGGCAGTGATAGATTTGGGAAACAGGGCAAGAGGGGCTGGGCAGTGTACAACTTGAGGTGCTCTAAAGTGTAGTATCTGTGTCTAGTCGTCCAATGTTGAGGTATCCCCTCCAGCCTTTATGTGACCACAAATTTGGGTGTATAGGTCTCATTAGCCCTTCACACATGGTATACACAAACACCTGTCTAAGGACATCAGGCAAGGGGACTTGTGGTGCACCACATAAACCTCATAGGACATCAGGACTTATAATTTTCTGAAGCCAATGCTCTTCTTGGAACTGCTTTAAATTTGATCTCAGTAATTAGTACAATGGTGGACTTTTTCTTTCATGATGGTGTCATTATTCCTCGAGAAATAAATTAATGTCCACACATTACCAGACAAGTTCAAATTCAGTTTTCTGCTTGATATTAATTTTATTCCAACTGTTTCTTTATTTTGATACAATTCTTCTGAAAATGATTTAAAGGTCTGTTACGATCCCTATGATGATTAAACTTAGGTTTATATGGTTAGAATCAGTCTGTTATACTTGACTGATTCGGATATTAAATACCGGCGGCACCACACAGGCCTCCAGGTGTGCAGTCAACCACTCACAGGTAGCAGGCAGGCATAGCTGGCAGTTCAATTTTTCTTTTGTAATTGTAACTTTGTTACCTTTCGTTTTTCTTCATTTAAATAAAAAGGCAGGCAGTGTATGACTGGACTGGCCCAAGTGCATCCGCCTCTTGCTTATTCCCTCCGCATAGTTAACTCAGATACATGAATACAATACTGAGAGTAAGGATAGGAACAATGGGACCTATAAACATGAAGTGAAATTAATATGGGATGAAGGAAAAATGATGATTCAGTGGGGAAACAATGCTCATTGATACAGTTTTAAAAATTAATCATACAGAGACAGGAAGCAGTTCCATCCAAGAAAGAGGCTTTATGCTGTGTACCCTATGCCATTGCAAATGCTACAATGGTTAACAGCTTGGTACACCTCTGGCTCTTTTGTAAGATGTAGGTCAAGGGCTGACACTGAGAGGGCGTATATATGTGGGTGGAGCTTTTATTGATATGGAGATATGGAAAAACAGTACTGTTATTTTGTTATCTCTCTCTGTCTCCCCTCTTGCTCTGTCCCTCTCCCCTACTCTATCTGTCTGTCTCTGTCTGTCTGTCTCTCCCTCCCTCCTCTTTCTCTTGACAGCATGGAATTCAGAGCATAGTTCAGAGAGCTGTCTCCACAGGCCCAATCCACCATATCCTTTACATAGAGCGTTTCAAATATGTTTTATTAATGGAGGAAAACCTTTGCCTTCCCTGAGGCTGTCACTGAATTCCCTTCATCAGAGAAATTTTTCTTTGTGTTATTTGCGCTGTGGGACTGATGTCACCATCAACAACCCTGATATGATTCGTTTTGCACTGGTGGTTGTGTGATCACTGATATCCATGTCAGGCCTCATTAGACCTTCACATGTCACACATATGGCTGTCTCAGGGCATTATGCGAAGAACGTTTGGTTCAGATTACAACCTGTATAAATCAAAGTCATTCCTACCATTACACATAGAAGTCAAGAGCCTCTAAAAATAAAAGCTGCTCATGGTTCCTGTTCTCCAAATATGAGCATTCAATTTGAAAGTGCTTGTAAGCACCATGCAGTAAGATCTCAATCTAAGTAGCATTTCCAGCAATGATGAGGCCATGCTTGGGATTCCACTGTAAGATTTCAGAAAAGAGTCACTAAATTTGACGACTTTCTGTATCTGTGAAATTTATAATTAAAGTGTCATATTGAGGGTAGGCCCTATAAGGCAGTGCAGTAAACTCATTATGGAAGATATACAGATAGATATCCTAATGACTAGGAGAGAGACCACGTCTATAAATACATTTTGTACCTGCAATATATGTATAAGTGCTCTTGTCGATGGTACTCCTTCTCTTGTCATGTTTACATCTAGTCTTACCTACACTGCAAAACTGGTGTTTAGATTTTAAACATGTTTACGTCTAAACATGTTTAAAACCGAAACATATACCTCAATTAGGTGTCTCATCAACTACACATTTAGGAAAAGAACACTTTTGTTCTAAATACATAAACATTTTTGCTAAACATGTTTATATGTTTAGAGTTTGAACACTTGAATACTAGGTGCTTAGATTTGAACATCAATATGTTTAGATATGTGGATGTCAAATCCACACCAGGTAGCAGCACTACCTCTCAATGGACTATCTGCAAAATGTTATAATCAATTGTTGTGACAATACTCCCCAAACCCCTTGTGTATCATAGTGTCATTTCATTGAATGTCATGAAAATAAAAACAGCAATAGAAGATTGGCTAAATTCAACTTACACCACCATTATAACCCTAAGTTAATCAATGAGTTCCATGACTGACACCTTTTTCATGTTATTTTGTAACAGATAAAGCAATGTCCTTCCTGCCAAGCTGTTGTACTTTCTCAAGTCTCTCATTCTAATGCAGTGTGTACATGTAAGTGTATATAGCTGTGGCTGACATCTTGGGAGATTTTGCTGTGTACATACCTGCTGATGGCTTCCAACAAATGAGAAAACAAACAAAAAACATTCCTTTATTTTTTTACATGTCCGCAAACCCTTACGTCCCACCAAATAAATTAAACATCTAAACACAAAAATTCATAAACATCTTAACGCAAAATTGCATCGATAGTCTTAACACAAATTTTGAACCTAAACACCTAGAGTTCTAAACACTTGAGCTAAGCACATTGTTTGGCTAAACATGTTTAGGAAAGTAATGTGATTACGAAAACGTTGCAAGAATATGTTTAGAATTGTGTTTAGGATCTAAACACCATTTTTGCAGTGTATACATGGTTTGCTTGCTGTCAACACTCATATCCGCTGAAGCCTGTAGTCCACATTATACCAACCTTGACATTCAAAGCCATATAAGAGGGGTTGAGGTATTCATTTCTAGGAGTCCATTATGGTGTATACTCATCACAGCGCCAGATTTTCCCAAATGAAGATGCCAGATTTTCCGCACTTGCAAAAGTGTAAAGTGTTTTGCTTAAAAACGTTTTTTAGGAAGTTTTACAAAAAAAAAATTAATGTAACTTGCAAGTATGAGTTTTTCGAGAATAAAATCATTGCCATCGTCATTGTTTAAAAACTTAACATATTTTTAGTGTGATATCGTGGTGATGGTGTTACCACTGGAGGGTGTTGCTCCTATACTTAAAGGAAGAGCAGCCTAAAAATGCCCTTGTTTCCAGTCCTTTCTTTTCATGTAGCTATAACTTGTCCCTTTTGTTGCTCACAAGTGGTCATTCAAGTACGGTGCTAAAAAAGCCACATTTGAGTAGGTACATAGTTGGGAGAAGTCAGTCAGTATAGTATACTATAGAGTGTGTGACATGAGTAAGTAGCTGATAGTACAGCTCTCCCTGTTCTAAACAAGGCAGGCGACTTCTGAGACTGATGTGGTGAGTGCAAGTACTTTGGTGAAGCAGTGCATGACTTGTTTAGAAAAGAGGGCACATACTCACAGCTCTTTTTACAATAGGAGCAACACCCTCCTGATCCCCATGTCAGGCCTCATTAGATGTTCACACATGTCAGCTACGTTTCCAGCCATGTGCTACAGGGAGAAAGCCCTGGAGGGTGTTGCTCCTATTGTAAAAAGAGCTGTGAATATGTGTCCTCTTTTCTAAACAAGTCATGCACTGCTTCACCAAAGTACTTGCACTCACCACATCAGTCTGATAAGTCACTTGTTTAAAACAGAGAGAGCTGCACTATCAGGTACCTACTCATGTCACACTCTCCATAGTATATTATACTGACTGACTTCTCCCAACTAGCTACCTACTCAAATCACCCTTTTTTAGCACCATACTTGAATGACCACTTGTGAGCAACAAAAGGGACAAGTTATAGCTACATGAAAGGAAAGGACAGTGTATGACTACTACTTCAGTGCATTATGATTACGGTAGTTCACTGTTAAGTTTTACATGGATACCCGATAGATTCATTTTTTTACAGTCACCTGTCAAGCACAGAGCAGAATTTGAGAGAGGTTACAACTTGACAAACCTTAAAGACAAACAAAGAAATGTATAGAAACTGCTTTGATAGAAGATGGGTCTGAGCAGAAAGAAGCCACCTAGAGGCAACAAAAGGCAGGCTACTGTGTGGAGTTTAAAGTAGACCTAGTGTTGACAGACAGGCATGACCACTAATCCCAGTGTCAGGTCTTATCAGACAATCCCACGCAGAACATATGCACCAGTCTTATGCCTTGTGGCAAGGGGCCCTCTTTTCACAGTATAAACCCTATGTGGGGTAAAGGATGACCAACCTGAATTATGTTCTACCTTAGGTAATTGAAAATGTGTTCACACTGAGGTGCATAAAGATGGGCTTTCAAAGCAGCTTTTCTTTTGTGTTGAATACAATAGCCTCATTGATTTGACAAAGAAGCCATAATGTATTATATTTTTTGAATACTGCTAGAAACAATTAGCATTTATCATAACCTTTTGGTGTATGAAGTGTCTTCTTTGGGTTTCCTACCAATGATATTTTTAACTAAACTTTTCCTGAATTGCAGAATTCAGAACATTTTTTCCTGAAGAAGAGTGATGCAATGTGGAACATATTGGAAATTATAGGAGTTATTCTCTCCATCATCAGCAAGATACTGTTGGGTGGTATTTAGATGACATATTTAGGTTACGTTGCTTGGCCAATTTGAATGAGTCCATCCTGCCTTATTTATATAAAGGCACACAACTGTCATCTAACTGAAATTGATAATCAATTGAATTTTTGAAACAATTTGTTCATGGATCTCAATAATGACCCAGGGTAAATAAACAAGCCTGGCAATTTTTCAAGTCAAAGACAGGCATAGTCTGGGTTTGAATACTTGTGAAACAATGTTAAAATTTAAAAAGCAATACATGCAACTAGATTTGGCGTGAAAGAATCAAAACTCAGTTAGGAAGCAATGCTTATTCAAAAAATACTCAGAAATTATTCTAGAAATCAGAACATACCACCAGGTGGCAGCAGTGCTATGGCAGCTAGGGAGGATCGATTATAACGCTGCATGGAATCTTTTGATTAAAACGTCAATAATATAATTAATAAAGCTTTCAGTGAGCACATATATGTCCAAACACTTTTATGGTGAGCAGAATAGCATGCTTCATTCAGCAGTTTAAGGGTATATAGAGCACAATTGTATAGACTACACCTTTTCTTTGGTTAAAGAAAATACATGACCAGTTCGGGTATTGATGGCTGCAGACAATATTTGAAATGCCCCTTTGGGTTGGGTCCTTTGTGTGGACCATGCTCCTTGAGTTAGGGGTGCGCTTTATACGCAGGTTTTTCAAATATTAGACTCAGGACCAGTAGATGTGCCTTCGACGTGGATCTGCTTTCCCTGAGTTGTGGGTGCACCTTCTAGGCAGGCTGAGCCTTCTACGCGAGAGATTACGGTACTTTGAGTTTGCTGCAACATTCTCTCACATGTTTGTCAAAGAAAACATTGCAGCAGTGGATGCAATGTACATGCGACAGGTGGATGCTGCGTACATGCGACTCATGTGACAGGTTTCACAATAATCCACAGCTTTAGGAATATGTGACTTTTCTCACACATTCTGTCACATGAGTGGCAATCACAAGAGATTTCTGATTAAGACATGCTTCATGTCACCATGGCATTTTAATTACATGGTGTATCAATGAAACCCTGGTGCTCTCACTATTTATGAATCACAATAATTGTGTGGGTTGATGTACTCCTAAAGGTTTCGGTAGTAAAAAGGAATACCGGTACACATCATTGATCCCAAATGAATTAGCTACATTATTATCACCTCCTCGAGTAGTGGAGTAGTTAATAAACATTTCTTTAAAGTAAAAATAAAATTGTGAATCAGGACTCACGATTGGTGACGTTGCAGAAATGATCAGTAATTAGGTGGTGAGTTACAGCATCACACCAGGGGGTAAATGTCATTACCACTGTCTCAGTTATACAAGAGGTGGGATGGTCTCTTACATCCTGCTAATTTAACCCTCTAATGGTGGCTGATGTGCTCCATCATGCCATTTGGTTGTATCAGCCCTGTATATTCAGCATGATGGATGAATGCAGCCTTAGTGAGATACTCCCTAGGGCTGCATTGATGCATCATGGTGACCAATTGTCATACAGCACACAGAGGAAAGAACACTGATCGCTTTGACACATACTGCACAGGTCACAATTTGTCTCCCAGATGACATGTATGAAGGCATGTCAAATGAGGTTGACCCTCTCATATTTGGTTTGTCAACTCCATTTGACATGCGTAATAAAGACACGTCACATATTTCTGATCCATTCACCTGAGTGCTAGGTAATACTGTGAGACAATTATGTAAGGGTCAAGAGCAGTCAATAACTATGTACCAATGGTTCAATCAAGGGAGGCCTATAATAGAAGGCAGGGGATATCATAGTCCCACAGGCCTGCAACACTAAGGCACTTTTTCCTATCTACAGAACTCCTACTTGACTGAGGACCTCTATGCAGTCCATAAGACAAGGGCATGGAGGTGCATGGCAATGCCATATGTCTCCCTGTACTGTAGATACTGAGATTATAGATTGTGGGTTAGAATACAGTCCTTTGGTATTTTCACTGACCCACACATAAGGTGTCTAACCACTCCAGTTGGAGTATTCAGGATGGTGGGTGTCTATTTTGATATTCAATAACAAATGCAGATTTAACAACGAAATAGAATTCACTACCATTTATTGATAGTATTTACAGACCTTAGTGATCTATTCTTCATGAAAACAAAATGACACAGATACATCAAATGTCTCAAGTGTTGGTAGTACTTCTTGGTAGTGATTAGTCCTGGTACCAAAATGGTTGTTTGCTCCATCTAGTGGAATATCCTAGAACAATTATGTATGTCAAACCATCACATGTCAAGTGCCTTCGACATGGCCGTGACCCTGGTCAACTCACAGATGACATGGCATTTTAAGGCATGTCAAATCATATGAGGATTACTGTGTGCTACAGTTGTCATGGTGACATATGTGCACATGTCCCAATGACCTGTGCTCTCTGTGTCAAATCAAGTTGACATGGGTATACATGTCACTTTGTCAGGAAGAATTTTCTCAGTGCAGTGGCACTTAAAAGGTTAGCCCTTTCAAAGGCAGCATGAGGCTTCCAGGTTCCTATACCATAGTCATCATGATGCACCTATCTCTACAGTGCCTTTGTGGTTAAGCGATTAGTGTAGGTTACAGGTAATGTCAGCGGCATTGATAGCACTGATGCCACCTTGCTGATAATGGTAAGATCTACTCTATGATGATAAAGTCTGTGGTGGGTGGAAGAGGCCGTCACAGGGAAGGGGGCTGCTATGGTAGATGGGATGTGGGTAGAAGGACTGGGTTTATTTCAATATCCCTGATGACATGTGCTGATCATAAACTAAGGCCAGGAGTGCTATGACTACTACCTATGTTTGATTACATAGAGCCGCAGTACTAGCAAGGAAGGTCTGATGACAGATTGCCAAAACCATAAGTCAGTGATTGTCAGCTTTATTGGATTAGGGCCATTGGGGCTTATTTATAAATAAAAAACCCCTATAGGATGGATATTCATTACTAGTTGGTTCACCTGTTAATCATGAATGGTAGCAACAACAAGTCAACAGCAGTTTAAGTGAGGGCAAGTATTAAGTGATGGGCCACTGATGTCTGTTGCTAGGTAAATGAAAGCATTAGGTCCTAACAACTAGTGAACACCCATGTATAATCCACACCCAGACTATAGTAACATTCTATAAGCTGCACCTTGGCCTGAGGAATTCAGAGTAGATTTGATGCCCAAGACTGATAATTAGTGACTGATCCAGTACCAAGAATCAGCAGAAATGACATCGTGCCAGGAATCAATGTCTTAATTACTACTGTCTCTGTTGTGCAAGAGGTGAGATGGTCACTTACCTCCTACTCATCCTTTAACCCTTTACAATGAATGTATAATGCTTCTAGATGCCATTTTCTAGTATCATACAACTGCATTTTAGGACCTCCCCATGAGGATGTTAAGATGGATGGAATTTGCATTTCATGCAGTGGGCGAGAATAATAGTTTTATTTTAGAAGTACACAAACATCCTATGCCATGTAATACATATGAAAATTAAGGTAGCAATTTGATTGGGCCGGTTCTACCTTGATGGCAAGATCTTATCATAAAGTCAGTGGTGAGTGGAGGAAGAATTAACAAAAGGAGGTTATGGAAGATGGGACCTGGGAGGAAAGCATAAGGTCTAAATTGGGGGATCTACTACCTTGTGTTTGCTCCGACTTTCTCTCACATGTATGTCAAAGAAAACATTGCAGCAGTGGATGCAATGTACATGCAGGGTGTGACAGGTTTCACAATAATCAACGACTTTTGGAATATGTGACTTCTCTTACACAATCTGTCACATAAGTCGTAATCAAAAGAGATTAAGGCATGCTTTATGTCACCATGGCATTTTCATGTCATAGTATATCAATGAAGAACTGGTGCTCTCACTATTTATGAATCACAATGATTGTGTCAGTTTAAGGTTTAGGTAGCAAGAAGGGATGTCAGTACAATTCATTGTGAACTCATGAATCAGGACTCATGATTGGTGACATTGCGGAAATGATCAGTAATCAGGTGATGAGTTATGGAAGAATTGGCACCAGTGGGTAAATGCCATTACCACTGTCTCAGTTATACAAGAGGTGAGATGGTCACTTACATCCTGCTCAGTTAAACCTCTAATGGTGGCTGATGTGCCCCATCATGCCATTTGGTTGGCATGATGCACCAATGACGTGCTGGTGGGGATGCTCACCAGCACTTCATTGCAGCATCATACCAACCCTCTGGGGTTGTATCAACCCTGTAGAGACTGCATTATCCATCAATGCAGCCTTAGTGAGTTACTCCCTAGGGCTGCATTGATGCATCACGGTGACCAATTGTCATAAATCAGTGGCCCTAAAAGGGTTAGCCCTTTCAAAGGCAGCATGAGGCTTCCAGGTTCCTGTACTAAAGTATTAATCTATATAGTGCCTTTGGTGTATCTGAAACCATGATAGAGTTCTTAAGGGTTTAAGGGATGAATATAAGCTCGAGGTAATCATCATTGACAGGGCTTATGCCACATTGATGACCTACTCTATGATGATAATGTCAGTTGTGTGTGGAAGATGCAGTACCAAGGGGTTTGGGCTTTGACAGTCGGGATGTGGGTAGAAGGACTGGGCTTATTTCAATATCCCTGATGACATGTGCTGATCATACTAACCCACATTAGTCCACAATGGTTTGTGGTCAGTCCACAATGATTTCCTGACTGACCACAATAATTTCTTGTCTGACTGCAATGATTTCCTGACTGACCGCAATGATTTCCGGACTGACCGCAATGATTTCTGGAGTGACCACCATGATTTCTGGTCTGACCACAAGATACAGCGGAAGGTCTGTGATTTTTTTCAGACAGTTTGCTAAATATTACGGGAATATTGAGCGTCCTGAAGAAAAAGGGAGGTTAAATGTGTAGGGGTCTTATTATCCGGGGAGCTTAATGTCAGGGGTTGAAATGTCAGGGGGCTAAATGTCTGGGGGGCTAAATGTCTGTACACCAAATTCCATGTGTCTAATTATATCAACTGTTCTTGGCAAGAACTGTTTGACGATGGTATCTCCTCTCACTGAGATTAAGGTCAGTGAATTTATCATATTGTCAGCTGTACCGTATTTGACTTAATTAGCGCCTCCCCCCAATAACCGCCCCCCCCTTCAGAGATATTTTTCAGATTACGATATGTCCAAATGGTTACTAGGGCGGACATTTTGGAGAGAAACTGATCAGGTTTGGATAGTTGGCATGGTCACCATATTCATAATTGGACAATGCTACTCTACAGCTTTGATGTATACCCAGTATAGATTGACATGAAAAAGAAATAGATTTACTCCACAATTTTTTAAATAACCCCCTCCGAGGTCTGTGCCCACAGTATGCCTTACATATTGTGTCTTACCTAACCAGCTATAGCAACTGATGCTTCATTTGGACTTTGAGTCCATGGTAAAGCTTCTCAAATTTTCAACAATTATGCTTTTTATGCATCTATTGTCCTAGCGCGGGCCACACATTGTGGTACCTCTGCTAGGCCCCCTTCAAATATATAATTGTATAAGACACACAGAAAGCTGCATGATGATTGAAAATTATGCATGTTTACATTGTTGCTATGAAATTATGAAATAGATATCCTGTAAAATAACATTAATAACAATTAATTACCGGTACAATACAATATTACATAAAACAATCAGGGTAGTCTACCTTATATTACCCATAAGATACTCTAGATTATCAGTAAGTGTTTATCTTGTTTTCATGCATCATGGTGACCTTTATTATGCATATATAAAGCATACATCATCCAGGTTAATTGTCCTTGTGATATACCAACTCAGTTGGCACAGGATTAATGGAGGCTGTTGGAGGTAATGGCACAGTAAATAGAGGGTGTATGACACCTTGCCTCTATAATGGTCCGCCATTTCACACATAATAAACTCAGTGATGTAAGGAACAGCAATGAGTAAAGTGTATGGCAGTTGGGACATATAGGCAATATCTATGGAAAGCCTAGGGTTTAAAACACCCTCCAGAGTCCGTGCCTACAGTATGCCTTATGAATACATGCCCATTGGTAGGCCTCTAATGCAGGAGTGAATCATACCCATTGGTCAGCATGATATCTTAAAATTGATGTGGAGATGCGCTCATTAAAACAATTCCATGATTATGTTGCCCAGCTGAATTTGATTCCTCATGGCATATGGACTGCTACAAGTACCGTAAAACTTCACCTATAAGTCGACCCCCAACTTTGGGGATCTCGAACCCTTTGTCCTCACATTTCTGGACCCCTTCAACGAGTTATTTGCCTCTTTATGGTGTTAAAATGTTTGCAAAATAGTCATTTTTTTATAGGTGACTTATAGGTGAGGTTTTAAGGTATCTCAATTCATACCGAAGAACTCAGATTTTCCCAATTCAAATGCATGCTATGCCTCTGTCAAAAGAGATAATAATGGAATTGTTACAAATTGATATTTTCTGACATATAGTATGTGATATTAAGAGAGTAATGAATGGGCTATCGGGCACCGAGTTCAGTGTATCGTAGGATATCGTAACGAGTGGCCGTATTACACGATTAATCAATAAAAAATCAATAAATAATCAATAGAATATCAATAAAAACAAGTTGAAAACAAAAATCCTTCCCCGGGACTCGAAGCCAGCCATAGGCTCCTCGCCCGGCAGCGGACAGCGACAGCGCACACGGCGAAAAAAGATGCGCCCGGGCCGGGAATCGATCCATGTACCTCTCACGGCTGAGCGCAAAGCGCTAACCGCTAGGCCACCGTGCCTTCTCCGTTCACTGCATCTCGCTGTTATGTTTGTGTATAATACACCTCCTCGCCCGGCAGTGGACAGCGACAGCGCACACGGCTTCGTATCATAGCAAGACCTGGTTCTAACCGAGCGTATCTCGTCAGTCCCTGTGGCGCATTGCATAGGGAGTTGGTTTAGGGATCTGAGACTGCAGGTTCGATCCCTACCCTGGCCTGGACTATTTCGTGGGTTTTAACATGTCACATATGACATGTAAGGTGTGCTGATATCCATGGATATCAGGCACTAGTGCCTGTTATCCATGGATATCAGGCACACCTTACAAAAGTCATGATGCATGCATCATGGTGTGCAATAACGACAGGTATCAGCATGGGGATATCCAGAAAAAGCACCCAAAATCCAAGAAATCGTGTAATAACTAGACATAAAGCACTATCAAGTTGCTAGTAAAGGATAACCTGCTGTGTCATCAAAACAGTTATATATCATATATCGCACCTGCAGCAACAAAGTCTTATGTGGCATCATTATAATAATGGGGTTAGTTATGGTCTGGGCATATATATGGTCTGGGTATCATATTCAGTTCCACTTCCACTTTCAGCCTAGTTGTCCTTGCAATGGACATGAAGCAACTGGCAACTTACAACTGGGATTTTCAACCTGACAGGCCAAGTGGCAACTGCCAATGTTATTTGCCAACTGACATCCCATCAGTGACAACAGCTAACTGCAAATTAGAACAACCTTGTAATGAAGAGACTTTATAAAATCTCTTCAAGACCCAAGTGCCCGAAAGTGGGCACTTGGGTCTTTTTTGGTCTTTTTTGGATACAGGGGGATGTGGAATAAAAAGTAATTAACCATTCTTCTTATTTCTGGTTTCATTTAAAAGAAAACACCTTGGGTTTCAAAAGAAGGGCAAATTTGCATATGTCAGCCTTGTTTTTTTATTAGATATGGTAGGCCAGAGTTGAAAAATAGCCAAAAATTGCCTTTTTCTTCAATTTCCACCTCATTCCAGGCTCTATGTCATCAAGCCAAGCAGCAACAGACCAATATAATTTTATCTATTCCTTAGTGGGGCGTCCTATCTAATATTTTCATGTGGTTTGGAGGTGCTCTGGTTGGCTTTCTTTTTCCCCTGTTCATTTTTGTAACCAAATACAGTTGATGTAATGGGCGTGAGCAAAATAAAAGTACACTGGTAGACCTACTAAAACACTATCCTCAATCTTCCTATTTCCCACCAAGATTAGGGTCATCATAGCGGTTTTCCTGGTACAGAAGCTTAGTGTCTACTTGCAGGCATGACTTTGCAATACATATTCAAGTATTTTCAAGTCAATTTTGCTCATGCCCTTACATTCATATTTCTGCATCCAGAACAAATACTATCAAAGTTTTGTTTCTTTTAACCAGCCTAACATGAAGATCTATTGTTAATAAGTCATTTTAAAAAAAAAGACTGAAGTCTCTACATGCCTTATGCCAAACAGAGGGGTCAACTGACAGATGTAATGGGCATGAGTGTAATGGGCGTGAGCGTAATGGGCATGAGTAAAATGCAGTGTAAGAATGTTGGCAGGCTTGATGCATTCCAAATGAATCCTATATGTATTCTTAAATTATTTCTATTGCCTAGATCAATGCTGGTTGAGGTTGTATTACTGAGTGGCTGTCTGAAGCCTGGAAAAGTTGTTTCGCTCACGCCCATTACGCTCACGCCCATTACATTCATATAATTTCCTTATGCAATGTCAATATCAATATTTTTCTTTTTTTTCTTCATTGTGTTTCTTTGGGACCTTTTGTCCAATATCCTAACTGAAAATTATGTAGTTCTGACAAATATTTCTATGATTTAGAGAAGAATTCATTTAGCTCACGCCCATTACATTTTCATAATTTCTTATATTTGCAATAAAAACTGACCGCTTGGGAGTTAGTGACTTGAATAAACCTTTCCAAAGAGCCAAGATATAGGGCTATCAATAAAATTAAGTTTCATGATCTAACTCTGAGTTTTCAAAAATCACCCTCTACCATGGACAAGTGCCCACTTTCAGTGGAATGCCCCATATATATATATATATATATATATATATATATATATATATATATATATATATATATATATATATATATATATATGAATGTCACCCTATGAAAAACTGAAGCCCTTGGTATAAGCAGTTATATTGCATCGGTGAAGTCGTGATTTCTCTTGTTTTAAAATTTTGCTCTCATTTTGCATACACAAAATATAATGTGACATGGTAATTACATAACCATATTATCATGAGGATAGACAATTAAGGCCCTTAATGCACTGGCTGATTATATTATTATCTTGCCTTTAAATGGCTAAGGAGTTAAAGAAACACTGAGCTCACCTTATATTCCATTCAGTCCTAGGGTATAACACTGTAGAATTCAGCTCTACAAGGTTGGCACTAAAGGAAGCTTTAGTCCAGTATAAGATCTCCACCTCCTTGTTCTATTATATGCCTTAGTGACTTTATATCTCCTTGGACAGTTGGTGGCTATTAGTCTTTTCGACTTCAGAGCTCAGCAGAGAATCCAGGCACATCTGATGTTGATGCTGCGACTATAAGTTTCTCCAGAGTTATTAGTCATTGAGACTCAGACAACCTAACACGACTGATGCTGTGATTACCATTTTGTGTCCTGTCTCTTCCAGCCTCCACCTGGAATGTTTATAAGGCACAGCCTGCTATGCACTGCCACCCAAACCTGTGGAGAGTGAGGCTTCCAACACATGTCCTGTTATGAGACATGAGGTGGCAGAGAGGGGAGCTGTAGTCTCTGTCCATATATTTAAAGCCATCCCCTACTGCTCCCCGAATTGAATTGAGCAATGCCTGCTGTTCACTGCCAACTCTACCTGAGAGTACTTATGACGATGGTATTCCTATCACACCAGAATCAAATATCGGTGAGTTATCAGATCATCAGTTTTATTGCAATAAGGCCCCTGGGGGCTATTTCAATATCCCAGACTTCAAATCGTCAGCAAAACCACTATAGGCCGCTCATAGTGACCTCTGTTAATGTATGAATTGGTATGATTGCCTTCCCGAATCCTAATTGATAAGGAGATACGCCCCAAGCCTCACAGTCCTTTTAGGACAGCCATAGCCTATTTCAATCCCCTGGTCATTCGACTTCACAAAGTCTATAGATATTGCATGTACAATATACAAAAGGTGCCATATATTATTGCTTGCATTTCTACGGCTGCTCTATCAAAGCCTGCAGGCGACTAATAAAATTGAATATCAACCAATATGCTAATCCTCTGTACTGATTCAAGAACTCTTAGGCTGCAGTTGGTACCTATTGTGATTGCTGTTATTAGCTCCTCTATGGCCAGTAACATATTCCAGATCAAGCAATGGCTGCACCCATTGGAAAATAGGGTTGACCCAGATAGGATGCATTTTCATGCAAATGTGTTGCTCATATGGAGCAATGCCCTTCAACCATGTGAACACATGAATACCTCAGTAGTAGTCAGGCCATTAAGATTCTATACAGGATGAACACTCTAAGAATCAACCAGTAACAGTATTTGGGATGCACTGAAGCACTGAAATGTCTTTAATGAAGCCCTTGGAAACAGTACAGTTCAGCACTATGTAACCAGAAAGTTTGTGAAAATAAATGTGATAACCTTGTCCCAAAGGTTGCTATCTGGAGAAACACACATATTTAATGGCACTTTCAGTCTTTTTTTTGGTGGATTGATTTAAATTCCCCTCTTAGGAATTTGTCATGTCAGTAGATTGGATGCTCACAAGTAACTATTAGAGATTGCCCAGAAATGTCCAGTTATCAGTTACAAGGTAACTCCAGGTATTGACGTCATAGGTATCGATACCCTAATTGCTACTGTCTTGGTTATGCAAGGGGTGAGAAAATCCCTTTCAGTATACCTGCTCCGTGACCATTTTTACAGGTAAGAGCAGAAATGACGTTAAAACAATTCCATGATTATGTTGCCCAGCTGAATTTGATTCCTCATGGCATATGGACTGCTACAAGTACCGTAAAACTTCACCTATAAGTCGACCCCCAACTTTGGGGATCTCGAACCCTTTGTCCTCACATTTCTGGACCCCTTCAACGAGTTTTTTGCCTCTTTATGGTGTTAAAATGTTTGCAAAATAGTCATTTTTTTATAGGTGACTTATAGGTGAGGTTTTAAGGTATCTCAATTCATACCGAAGAACTCAGATTTTCCCAATTCAAATGCATGCTATGCCTCTGTCAAAAGAGATAATAATGGAATTGTTACAAATTGATATTTTCTGACATATAGTATGTGATATTAAGAGAGTAATGAATGGGCTATCGGGCACCGAGTTCAGTGTATCGTAGGATATCGTAACGAGTGGCCGTATTACACGATTAATCAATAAAAAATCAATAAATAATCAATAGAATATCAATAAAAACAAGTTGAAAACAAAAATCCTTCCCCGGGACTCGAAGCCAGCCATAGGCTCCTCGCCCGGCAGCGGACAGCGACAGCGCACACGGCGAAAAAAGATGCGCCCGGGCCGGGAATCGATCCATGTACCTCTCACGGCTGAGCGCAAAGCGCTAACCACTAGGCCACCGCGCCTTCTCCGTTCACTGCATCTCGCTGTTATGTTTGTGTATAATACACCTCCTCGCCCGGCAGCGGACAGCGACAGCGCACACGGCTTCGTATCATAGCAAGACCTGGTTCTAACCGAGCGTATCTCGTCAGTCCCTGTGGCGCATTGCATAGGGAGTTGGTTTAGGGATCTGAGACTGCAGGTTCGATCCCTACCCTGGCCTGGACTATTTCGTGGGTTTTAACATGTCACATATGACATGTAAGGTGTGCTGATATCCATGGATATCAGGCACTAGTGCCTGTTATCCATGGATATCAGGCACACCTTACAAAAGTCATGATGCATGCATCATGGTGTGCAATAACGACAGGTATCAGCATGGGGATATCCAGAAAAAGCACCCAAAATCCAAGAAATCGTGTAATAACTAGACATAAAGCACTATCAAGTTGCTAGTAAAGGATAACCTGCTGTGTCATCAAAACAGTTATATATCATATATCGCACCTGCAGCAACAAAGTCTTATGTGGCATCATTATAATAATGGGGTTAGTTATGGTCTGGGCATATATATGGTCTGGGTATCATATTCAGTTCCACTTCCACTTTCAGCCTAGTTGTCCTTGCAACGGACATGAAGCAACTGGCAACTTACAACTGGGATTTTCAACCTGACAGGCCAAGTGGCAACTGCCAATGTTATTTGCCAACTGACATCCCATCAGTGACAACAGCTAACTGCAAATTAGAACAACCTTGTAATGAAGAGACTTTATAAAATCTCTTCAAGACCCAAGTGCCCGAAAGTGGGCACTTGGGTCTTTTTTGGTCTTTTTTGGATACAGGGGGATGTGGAATAAAAAGTAATTAACCATTCTTCTTATTTCTGGTTTCATTTAAAAGAAAACACCTTGGGCTTCAAAAGAAGGGCAAATTTGCATATGTCAGCCTTGTTTTTTTATTAGATATGGTAGGCCAGAGTTGAAAAATAGCCAAAAATTGCCTTTTTCTTCAATTTCCACCTCATTCCAGGCTCTATGTCATCAAGCCAAGCAGCAACAGACCAATATAATTTTATCTATTCCTTAGTGGGGCGTCCTATCTAACATTTTCATGTGGTTTGGAGGTGCTCTGGTTGGCTTTCTTTTTCCCCTGTTCATTTTTGTAACCAAATACAGTTGATGTAATGGGCGTGAGCAAAATAAAAGTACACTGGTAGACCTACTAAAACACTATCCTCAATCTTCCTATTTCCCACCAAGATTAGGGTCATCATAGGGGTTTTCCTGGTACAGAAGCTTAGTGTCTACTTGCAGGCATGACTTTGCAATACATATTCAAGTATTTTCAAGTCAATTTTGCTCATGCCCATTACATTCATATTTCTGCATCCAGAACAAATACTATCAAAGTTTTGTTTCTTTTAACCAGCCTAACATGAAGATCTATTGTTAATAAGTCATTTTAAAAAAAAAGACTGAAGTCTCTACATGCCTTATGCCAAACAGAGGGGTCAACTGACAGATGTAATGGGCATGAGTGTAATGGGCGTGAGCGTAATGGGCGTGAGTAAAATGCAGTGTAAGAATGTTGGCAGGCTTGATGCATTCCAAATGAATCCTATATGTATTCTTAAATTATTTCTATTGCCTAGATCAATGCTGGTTGAGGTTGTATTACTGAGTGGCTGTCTGAAGCCTGGAAAAGTTGTTTCGCTCACGCCCATTACGCTCACGCCCATTACATTCATATAATTTCCTTATGCAATGTCAATATCAATATTTTTCTTTTTTTTCTTCATTGTGTTTCTTTGGGACCTTTTGTCCAATATCCTAACTGAAAATTATGTAGTTCTGACAAATATTTCTATGATTTAGAGAAGAATTCATTTAGCTCACGCCCATTACATTTTCATAATTTCTTATATTTGCAATAAAAACTGACCGCTTGGGAGTTAGTGACTTGAATAAACCTTTCCAAAGAGCCAAGATATAGGGCTATCAATAAAATTAAGTTTCATGATCTAACTCTGAGTTTTCAAAAATCACCCTCTACCATGGACAAGTGCCCACTTTCAGTGGAATGCCCCATATATATATATATATATATATATATATATATATATATATATATATATATGTGACCCATCCTAACAAAGTGGTACTGAAGTCGCACATGTAGAAGCCTAGATATAGGCTTCTCAAGTGGTATAGTGTCAAAAATATCAGATTTTTTTAAATTGATATTTTATCATTTTTCTAACATATGGGTAGATATCTTTCAGAATCCTTGCCTACTAAACTGAATTTAAGCCTCCAATGCCAAAAAAAACATAGCTATAGTTTTCTTGGTTATATAGAATTACATAGGAATTATATAGGATTCATAAATTATTATATGTTTGATATGTCAATTATCTCAGTTTAATCAATTTTTAATTGATATGACTGAATTTACCGACAGAAGATCCACAGAGGTACACCTAGTTTAAATATGCAAGTGTTATATACCAAATGAAAGCTCTTGATGAGCTGTCAATGAATATACCAATAACTAAACATTTTCTGTGTGCGACTTCCGTACCATTTTGTAAGGATGGGTCACATATATGAATGTCACCCTATGAAAAACTGAAGCCCTTGGTATAAGCAGTTATATTGCATCGGTGAAGTCGTGATTTCTCTTGTTTTAAAATTTTGCTCTCATTTTGCATACACAAAATATAATGTGACATGGTAATTACATAACCATATTATCATGAGGATAGACGATTAAGGCCCTTAATGCACTGGCTGATTATATTATTATCTTGCCTTTAAATGGCTAAGGAGTTAAAGAAACACTGAGCTCACCTTATATTCCATTCAGTCCTAGGGTATAACACTGTAGAATTCAGCTCTACAAGGTTGGCACTAAAGGAAGCTTTAGTCCAGTATAAGATCTCCACCTCCTTGTTCTATTATATGCCTTAGTGACTTTATATCTCCTTGGACAGTTGGTGGCTATTAGTCTTTTCGACTTCAGAGCTCAGCAGAGAATCCAGGCACATCTGATGCTGATGCTGCGACTATAAGTTTCTCCAGAGTTATTAGTCATTGAGACTCAGACAACCTAACACGACTGATGCTGTGATTACCATTTTGTGTCCTGTCTCTTCCAGCCTCCACCTGGAATGTTTATAAGGCACAGCCTGCTATGCACTGCCACCCAAACCTGTGGAGAGTGAGGCTTCCAACACATGTCCTGTTATGAGACATGAGGTGGCAGAGAGGGGAGCTGTAGTCTCTGTCCATATATTTAAAGCCATCCCCTACTGCTCCCCGAATTGAATTGAGCAATGCCTGCTGTTCACTGCCAACTCTACCTGAGAGTACTTATGACGATGGTATTCCTATCACACCAGAATCAAATATCGGTGAGTTATCAGATCATCAGTTTTATTGCAATAAGGCCCCTGGGGGCTATTTCAATATCCCAGACTTCAAATCGTCAGCAAAACCACTATAGGCCGCTCATAGTGACCTCTGTTAATGTATGAATTGGTATGATTGCCTTCCCGAATCCTATTTGATAAGGAGATACGCCCCAAGCCTCACAGTCCTTTTAGGACAGCCATAGCCTATTTCAACCCCCTGGTCATTCGACTTCACAAAGTCTATAGATATTGCATGTACAATATACAAAAGGTGCCATATATTATTGCTTGCATTTCTATGGCTGCTCTATCAAAGCCTGCAGGCGACTAATAAAATCGAATATCAACCAATATGCTAATCCTCTGTACTGATTCAAGAACTCTTAGGCTGCAGTTGGTACCTATTGTGATTGCTGTTATTAGCTCCTCTATGGCCAGTAACATATTCCAGATCAAGCAATGGCTGCACTCATTGGAAAATAGAGTTGACCCAGATAGGATGCATTTTCATGCAAATGTGTTGCTCATATGGAGCAATGCCCTTCAACCATGTGAACACATGAATACCTCAGTAGTAGTCAGGCCATTAAGATTCTATACAGGATGAACACTCTAAGAATCAACCAGTAACAGTATTTGGGATGCACTGAAGCACTGAAATGTCTTCAATGAAGCCCTTGGAAACAGTACAGTTCAGCACTATGTAACCAGAAAGTTTGTGAAAATAAATGTGATAACCTTGTCCCAAAGGTTGCTATCTGGAGAAACACACATATTTAATGGCACTTTCAGTCTTTTTTTTGGTGGATTGATTTAAATTCCCCTCTTAGGAATCTGTCATGTCAGTAGATTGGATGCTCACAAGTAACTATTAGAGATTGCCCAGAAATGTCCAGTTATCAGTTACAAGGTAACTCCAGGTATTGACGTCATAGGTATCGATACCCTTATTGCTACTGTCTTGGTTATGCAAGGGGTGAGAAAATCCCTTTCAGTATACCTGCTCCGTGACCATTTTTACAGGTAAGAGCAGAAATGACGTTGATAGCTAGCTGATCATTACTCTATTGGTTGTAAAACAGGTGAAAACTTAGTCCCAAAGTTCCAAGACAGACTATGTTACATTGAGGGAATCGTTTTGTTGTACACTGGCATATCTTCCCCCATGCAAACCTATTATAAAAACCCTTCTGATAAGCTAACCCTAGCTAAAAGGCAGAGCACATTGAGAGAGATCTGCAAGCTCTACAAGTCAGCCATAAGCCCTAATCTTAGGGAGGAATCACTGATGATTAAAGGCCACCAAGACCTCTGTAAATATTTTAAGGATAAGGCATCACATCAGACGTCACACTACATATCAATATAATAATTGCTACTGTATTGGATATGTAGGAGGTGGCATGGCCTCCTCTAGCCTTTTAATTACCACTAATGCGGGATTGTATCATGCCCTTAGGCCTTCAGAATTCAGGTGAGTCTGTTCACTAGCACTTCACTTGGTCAGGAAGACCCTTTGGAAGTGTCTATGATGCATGAATTCAGTGGATGTAGCTCTTGTGTTTTACTTTGAAGGGCTGCCATTGTGCATCTTGGTACCCTTTATGAGGTCTCCATACAAGCTACACCATCTAGGTTTATGTCCATTTTACTCATGATGTACCAGGTCATGGACACTGTCCAGGAGTGTACAAAAACCATGAAATTGATGTTATGCATGAATGTATTAGTACTCATCAGGGCTGGAATTATAGTGTACTAAGACATCATCGGCCTTTGAAGGCTTAAGACATTATAGAGGGTTAATGTAGACTGTTTAAGGCAATTGTACAGTAAATAGAAGGGGTATGACACCTTGGTGTTAATGACAAGATACTCCATACCTTAATGAACTCAATGATAAATGTAAGGGCCAGTAAAGGTAGAGGGTATGGCAGATGGGACATAGGTGGGCGACTAATGCATACAGAAGTGCATCTCGCTAGTGACAGACATACACCAAAGTGGCTCGTTTTAGCTCAGGGGTCTCAAATTATAAGCGCAGGTCTCGTATAAGCACAGGGGTAGAAAGGGGTTAGGATTTATAAGCGCAGGTCCTCAAATAACAGCAGGGGGTGATAGTGGTATATGATATAAACTTTGTAGCTGGGAATCGGACTGTGGACTCGTCCTATCTCGATAGGCATGTAATATATCTATGGAAAGGTTGTTGCATCGGGAGTCATATAAAATAAGCAGACAAGTAAAATGTAGACATATCAGAAGTTTACAATTACATTTTTAACATGATATCAGCCAAAAATACTTATAAAAACAAAAGGTTTGATAGTACGGCTTGGTTTATAGGCTTCTGCATATACCTTGCCCTCACACATGTCCTGCCATTTTCCGCTCAGAGCCGGCCACTGGGAAGCTCCCAGCGGCTGACAATACCCTGTACTAACGTCAATCTCCTAGCTACCGGGGGGTAGAAATGTTTAACCACAGGCTCTCGAGCAGGTCTCATATAAGCGCAGGGGGTAAGAGGAGGTTGAAAGTGATCATAATCAACCATGTGGATTTGATTGTACAGACTGCAAAGTATCTCAATTCATGCTGGAACTTACAGATTTTCCCCATTCCAATACATTCTATACCTTGTTAAAAAGAGAATAATAGAAATTTTGAAAATTGTGTTTCCTTACAAATAGCATGTGATAAACAGATATAAAGCACTATGGAGTTGTTAGGAAGTGATAACATGCTTTGTCATCAAAAACAGCTGTATATCCTATATTGCACCTGCAGCAACATAGTCTTATGTAATATCATTATAAATGATGGGGCTAGTTATGGTCTGGGCATAGATGTATGGTCTGGGTATCATATTGTCAACTTGAACATCTTCAGTTCCACTTCCACATAGAACTTTAAACCTATTTGTCTTTGTGATTGATATGAAGCGACTGCTAACTTTTAACTGGGATTTTAAACCTAACATGCAGAATGGCAACTGGCGATGTTATTTGCGAACTGATATACCATGAATGGCTTCAATTAACAGCAAATGGTAACAATCTTGTAGTGAAGAGAGTTTATATATTCAACAAAGTGACTAATAATGAGCCTCAAAGTATCAAATTCATATTTAGCTGGCTCTAAAAAGGATTCCGGCTTATTTGATGCTTGACTATAGGTGGACTTAGTCAAGAGTGACTAACATTCTAGGCCTATTATCATCAGTGTACAGAGCCCCACAGATGTAACTTTTTAGGCTCATGTGTCCTAGACATATACTCTTTTTTCCAAAGGCAGCTGAGTCCATAGATATTGAAAGGTAGCCAGACTGATAAATTATGTCACCTTTCTTGAACCTGCATGTAAATAGCAGTAAAATTTACACCCTGAACAACCTCAAGTGACATTTAGCTTGGAAGAGACATGCTTATGCCCCACTTATATATCTTGATAAAAGAGACATTGCCCTTTCACATGCCTCTCAAGTTGCTTCTTGCATATGTAACCCTTGACAGATATAATATACAAATTGGATGATATTGGCTATATTGGTTAAGGTCCACGGGAATTTCTTCAAACTGAGTGTTTCTAAATGAGTTATGGAATACATCTATCATCCATCATTTTTCACATTAACCAGTGTCATGATTATTGAATGAGTGAAGTCTATGCAGATAATTTAATCCAACATTCTAAAACATTCATAAAAACCTATACAAGCTGGGGCGTCCACTCATTGCCATTGGTATTGAATTACAATGAATGTCCAAGACAATTGAAATTTAACGAACTGTTTAATAAATTCCACAATTCCAGTTGTGATGAGTAACATGATAAACCCGTCTCAATACGGTGTGTGTCTCAACACAGAGTTTAATGAATATATGTCATTTTCATTCTTTATTCCCATATTAGAAGATGTAATCTTATAATGTTTGGAATAATGGACCATTGCGCTATGTAGTGGCAACTTTTACACCAGCCCCTTATTAGAGCTTCACGATGTTAAATGCATCAGGTGTTGCAGTTTTTATGCATGGAGGGTGTAGACAAATGTCTTATAATTAGAATAGTGAATTATACATCATCATTTATACCAGATTGATTGATTTGTGTTTTACAGCACTTTAGCGGCACTAAGTGGCTATCCCGTGCTTCACAAGTTGATAATCTAACAGAGGAATGTGTCAGTGCCCGCGCATATGTGCACCACACACATCCTGAGGGGAGAGGAAAGAGGAGATATAGACCCTTTTAAGTGGGCTAGGGAAGCCCGCATTTATACCAGAACCTTCTGCAGGCTATAAGGTAATATGTCTCAAAGAAAATAGACAAATGCTACAAATGTATCTGAATGTAGGCTAGCAGTGTTGTACAAATACATATTGGATATATTTTTCCCAATTCTGACGTCATTAGATGCATCAGATGAGCCTGCTGTTGTCCTTTCTAGTGATACATATTTCACGAACTATACTAGAATATTTTTATTTGATAAAAAGGCTATTAAAATATGATATAATGGATTTTGATAGTGGACACATTAACACTGTACTATGGTGACTATTTGAAGGAAATTATAATTCAATGACCTATTTAATCACCTTCTTTCACGGCAATAATTGATGTACATCGGATTCATTCTGGTTGTGAAGAGCATATTCAAAAACCAGTGCTCACTAAGCCAAATGGTTTGATGTAATTTTCTAATGATTATAATTATGTCAGTCTTCAATGTCTGATAAACGATAGCTTTTAAAACGATCTTTTAAACAGCTTCTAAGCTAATTACATTTATTGAAATTTTGTGATCATGCAACTAAATCTATTAGGTCTTAAGCGTAGAATACCTCATTCTACGCACCAGATTGTGAAATGATGTTATTTTTTTTTAAGCTAGTGGAATGGTTAATTTAACACACCCTTGGTGTATAATCGACACTCATTTTCTAGACACCTTACAAGCAACTGAAGCCGTCGGCCGTCGACATTGCTATCAATAAAACAAAGTTTTCTTTTTTTCTAAAGATTTTCTTAAATTTTGTTGCCACAAAATGTAATGTAAAATAATGATTGCACAGCCATACCACGTGCATGGATCCAGGTCTTTAAATCACTTGCTGATTATCTCATCTTGCCCTTAAAAGATTGGCTTCAAGAAACAATTATACGTTAAGTATCATCACTAAAGCTTATCAATTCTAAAACATGTATCATAAACTGATCTCACCTTCTATTCCATTCAGCGCTGAAAGGTTGGCACTAAGGGTAGCTTTACTCCAGTATCAGACCACCTCCTCCTTGTTATATGCTTAACTGAATATACGAATTTAGAGTTCAGAGTTGGTGTTCTCCAGCGCTGGGACTACAAAGGGAATCCAACACATCAGCTGTGTTGACCATCACTGCTCTGTCTCTCCCAGCGTCCACACGGGCCCTTTGTGAGGCATAGCTTTCTATATGCACTGGGAGTGAGGCTTGCAGCTGCTAGGATGTCCTGTGATGAGAATTCTCTCCTACTGCAGGAACATGATTGGTCTGCTCGGGCAGCAGCATGGGCATTGTGTCTATACAAGACAATGGATAGCACAGAGGGCAGCAGCATAGCCTCTTGACATATGAAGCTGACTCACAACTGGAGTAAAAGCTAGGACTTTAAGCATCAATGTATGTATAAGAGCTTTTTATTTAATGGTGCATTTATGTATTGTGACATCAGTTATTATACTATATACAACTGATGCTGTTGCCCATGTACAATCATTGTGCTGACAATTCAGGGTTGCAGCATGATGCATAGGGCACTCTTGCATGCCCTAAAGGTTGAATGCACTCTGCTGTAAAATAATCTGTCAATGCTGTGAAAATGAGTTCACTATTCTTTGAAAACATTTACGGTCACAACTCATAGAAAGTGTGCATATGGGGCCTTACATGTCATTTGCCCAGACATGTGCCCAGAAAATGAATTCTTATAAGTATGCTTCTATAACAATAGCAAGGATACATCTGACATAAATGATAATGTGATTTTCTTAATCTACAGGTCAAAATAATCTGGCCCGGAGATTTTCATCGAGGTATGAAGATTGTTTCTGTATAGGAAATTAAGCCCTCAACATGGCTTGTAACTCAAATGTCATTCTCCCAGACACAATTTCGCCCAGACAATTTTGGTCATTTTGGGCACATTTTACCCTCCTGGAGCCCAAAAAATGCATATGGGACCATCACAACCATATGTATTATGAAGATCTCATCCAGCCTGACACTTTGAGCCAAGGAAATAGAGGGGGGAACAAAAATTCGAAGAGTAGGGGCTGGAATAACTCCAAATTCGTCATATGCACACCTTCTATGATTTTTGACCTTACAGAGGTTCTTCCTCAGTATCTTTTGGCAGCACCCTGCTTGTACCCAATATAATGTGAACGGACTATATTGAGGTACTCGCTAGTGATTGGTTCATGCATTATGATGACCCAAGTTGGTCAGCATGGTGCATAGTGCACTCTTGCATGCCCTAAAGGTTTAAAGCACCCAGCCGTTAAACAGTTTTAAATGTCCCAGAGAAGTCATAAATAGACAGAGGCTATTGTCCCTCCAGATGCCACCGGACACCCCATGACCTTACTTTCTGGTGGATTTATTTGCTAATCCGTTGGGGATCGGAAACTCATAGGCTAAAGTCTTGTTGCTGATTCATCTGAGCCTAAGAAATGTGTTTAACACAATCTGACCTAGCTTAGCAAATAAAAAGACTTGACCTAACCTTTATTTTTGGCTATTATGAAAAAGAAAATACCATGTCTCAAGGGTTGTCAGTAAACCAAGAGAGCCTGGGTGTAAAAAAGAAATGTACATGTAAATTTTAAAATTAGGCGGGAATTATGAATTGACATATATAATGAATAGACAAAGGGTCATGGAAATTTATCTGACTGGAGTTGCTGGTACAAGGTGCGCGGTCAGGTTTACCTGACATGTGGGTCAATGAATGGGTAGTCTTCTCAACCTTAGGGGGCCTCAAGGTTAATGAGATAGACACATCATATTAGTCTGTAAGCTCTGCATTGATAGATTATGATGACAAACAGCCATGAAGCATTCATACATTATGTGCCCATGTAAGGGTTGAAGTGTTACTAAATACATGAATACAAAAGGCTCAGATGTCAAAGTAAAAATGAATATACCCAACAGCTTTATACTAAATTAGCTTGACAGGTAATCATAACCTACTGTAAAACCCTGTGTACAAGTCTTTTATTCCATTAGCTTGTAGCCTATCCTTCAGCATGGCTGTAGGCATTCCTGTTGCCATATATATTGTAATCTGAAACTTACTTTTCTCATGCCAATAGTGCTTAGCAGTTGCCATATTGATTGAACCATTATTTCCAGAGGCAGTGGAGTGTTATTTTGCGGCTTTGTCAGAACAATGCAGGCATGGTAAGTGCTGCAAGATTGCTACAATCATGGATAATGATAACATGGGTCCCCTCGGCACTGATTATTTCTGACGCTTTGTCCTTTTTATGAAGCACGAATCTATTAGTACATCACAAACCTTACAAGCACTCCATTGGCATATTTGGCCTGGTGGTGTATTGATTGCCTCTTTTGAGTTCATTCGATTTTATGCAGAATTGACATTTTATGAAATCTGAATGGATCTCTTTACTTACCCTGCTAGCACAACTCATCCAAATGATGTCTTTTTTACGTAAATATGATGGGTTTTCACATGAAAATGATGTAAATTGCACGAGTAGTTCTAGCTGGGTATGGTATGGTTATTTGACCAAGTCCTCATCTCATCATCTTCGGGTATGATATGCCATTACAGGTCATAGTGCACAGATGGATTACAGCTGAGTTTTTTATCCTCCAGGACTGCATCCTAATTATATAGTTAATTCAGTAAAATATCAATCCTAGGGATTCACCCTATGAAATTGTTCCTTTCTTTGAAAGGTTAGAGGATTTGGGAGGGAGGCAAAAAGATTTCAGACCCCTAGAACTGGGGGGGGGGAGTTCAGCCCATTTCAGTAAAAAAGCCAGCATGTTATTCAGGAATAAAAACATCCACTAACCTGTTGTTGAATAATTAACACTCCCTGATGCAGAAATGTAGCTCTGGCAGGCAGCTTACCAGGGCTACATTCATAATAACTGATGTCCTTCAATGCTCTCCATCCTAGGGTTAAAGTGTTACACTGACAATAAAATACTTACAATAAAACTTATATTCAGTAGTGTGTAAAATTTGTGATGAAGACGTGGCTTTATACTTATAACGCTACTGCCAGTCTGAGGATGACTTATCCTAGACTGAATGCCTGCTTATAAGGGGAAAAATCCTTTTGCGCCACACACTTATGGGTATGCCGAAAGAGTTTTTTTCTAAAATTATATTCAGTAGTGGTTTGACAAAGGCAGCTGAGTCCACAGATATTGATAGGTAGCCAGACTGCTGTATCAGCTTTATTGAGCCTGGCATGTATCTACAGCAGTAACATCTGCACTCTGACCGATCTCCCTGTTACCTTTGGGCTTGGAGGAGGCAGGCCGAGGCTCCACTAATGTACCTTGATAAAAAGACATTGCCCTTCCATGTGCCTCTCTAGTTGCCACTTAGACATCGCCACATATTTCAGTCTCATGTCCCTTTTAAGGCGATGAATAATTTATTGAAAAGCAAAGGTGAGGAATTTAGTTGCAGCGCCAGTATCAGCAACAGGAGTAGTACCAAAAGTAATAGTAGTGTGTAGAGGCAAGGAGAAAGGGTGCTCCGTGCTAAAAGTCAACTTTAAAATTCAGATCACTAGCTTTCCAGTGATATATATTGCAAGAGAAGATACTCCTGTTAGTTTCAGGGGAATGGCTTGCTAAATATAGGTAGGTATGATCATTTCCTAAATGGAAATAAGCTCTACGCCTTATTGGTCATGAGATGGGACTATTTTAAACTTTAATTGTTACTGTGATATATTGTGATTATTGTATATATTATTATTATTTTGTATTATATTGTTATATGTCTATATATTGCTTTGTATTGTAAATTATTGTCTCATTTAATAAAGGCATGTATAGGATTGATATTGACAAAGTCAATTCTCACCAAACAGAAATCAACAAAAATGCCTATTTAGGCCCAAAAACGTTCTTTTTACAAGCCTAATTTGTAACCATTTCACCCAAAATAGAATATATATATATATATATATATATATATATATATATATATATATATATATATATATATGATGAGTCACTGATGAGTAGCTGGCCATGAATGCACAGTCATGCATTTTGCTGACAATTCAGGGTGCTCAGCACTCCTGGTTGGTCAGCTAGATGCACCCTTGGAAGCCCTTAAAGGTTTATAGCACTCTTACAGGCAGCTGTCAGAGCACTTAGGGAGCCCTAGTGAAAATGAAAAGTCAAAAGACTGTATATGTAAATTGCAAAAATGTGGGGGGCATATCCATGGTAGGCCATTTGTTGTAGTTCAGTATATAGTGTTCTATATCTGAGGCAACACTTACTGGACTACAACAAATGGGCTACCACTCAGGCAATCGGCACCATATAATATACAAAGTGAGGCCGGTTACTGAATCCTTATAATGTAGTCATTTTAAATACATTTTGTCTGGCCATGGAATATATGAGGTAGCATTATCTCTGGGGGTATGAGTTAAAGAGCTGACATTTTAGATCTGAGGGACCGTTTCTGATCAATGTAAACAGATATCTTCTAAATTATCTACCATCATGCCACCTATTTGTCAGAAGGCCGCTTTCAAAATTGATAGTCTGGCTAAAAGTAAAACCTTCTGTTGTCAGGTTGATGAGAGCTGATGAAACAGACATGTTAGTGATACTGAGTGGAACCACAATCACATCAACCCTTCAACCCTTCAGGGTGAGTGAAAGTGCATTAATGCTACATTACCACCAATAGACATGATGTATTTATTCATTATGGAGACCTTATAGGGCAAAAACAGAGTTAGTATCTTATGGCAATGGAGCATCACAGTATTTATCAATGAAGAGCTTAAGGCATCATAAATAGAAGCTCGGAAGAACTCATATACTTTACCCGGGTCAAAAGGAAAAGTATAGGTGATAATATAATGTTTTTAATGGTATAGTCAAATAATCTGAGTGATAAGGGCTGGAACCTTTATTTTTGTTTTATCATAGTAATTGGTCAATGCATGACTGTAGCCCTGGTGATGAATCAGCCAGGAGACCATGTTTTGAGATACTACAATGGCATCCAGCCCTATGATTGCTAAGTCCCAGGCTTCTCCTAGGAGATTTCTGTTATGACTTACAGCTTCCAACCATGGTTGATTAAGAAACAACCTCCTGGTCATTTAAGGTTCAATTACCAGAAGACTCATATTTTGCTTTATACCTCATGATTGTGAAAATAATGATATTGTTGTCTGGGGAGTACCTTGTGGTACCTTTCTTAGAATTGCAGGCGCAAGGTGTAACAATGGGTGCGGTCAGGTTTACCCGACAGGTGGGTCAATGAATTGAAGAGCCACTGCAGGTGTCTAGATCAAAGGGGTAGTCTTATTACCATTAGGGGCCCTCAAGGTTAATGAGATTGACACATCATATATGCCCATAGGCTCTGCATTAATGCATCATGATGACAAGCAGGCATGACGCATTACTGCATATAAGTATCTTATTGCATCAATTCGTGGCCTACCCTTCAGCACTGCTCTATGTATACATGTTGCCATGTGCATATTGTAATCGTAAACTTACTTTTATCATGCCAACAGTGCTAAGAACTTGCTATATTTGACTGAACAATTATTTCCAGGGGCAGTGGAGTGTTATTTTGTGGCTGTGTCAGCACAATGCAGGTATGGTGAGTGCTTCTAAATAGCTGCATTCATCGATTATGATGACTTTATGAATATGGCTACTGTCTGCACTGATCATTTCTGCTGCTTTGTATCATTTATGATTCATAAATCTATTAATTAGTGCATCACACCCAATCCTCTTTCTGGTGCTCACATGACTTGCTGGTGAGTGTCCGAGTCTTGCTGGTGAGTGTCATATCAGGCCTGGCAGTGTATCAACCGATTAGGTAATTATGAATATAGCCCTTGCCAGATTAATAAATGGACCATCATTCCTAATTTGTATTGATAAACAGTTAAGGCCTGATTGATTTTCCTAGTTTTATCAGTTGTGCAGCTTTCACAGGAATTTGTGGACTAATTTTCATGGCATTGGGGAGAGGACTAATGCATGGCAGGCAAATTTGCATCATGTTTCTTTGCAATGGTACTATCAGCCAACCAACGTACAACTCAGCCTTGATCTTCCAGGCCCTATAGGGGGCCTGGAAGATTTCTTATCAAATCACTGCAATACCTCCTCAAAAATGATTTTCTCATAAGGCATTGGCCTCACGGATTGGTGCCTTCTCCAATGTGCTAATGAATATTTATGAATAAAGGTTGTTCCCCGGTGACTGTACCTGTTGCAACTTCATTACGAGAACAAGCAGGCTCAATGCAACTTCAAAACATGGGATGAAGCTGGGATTGAACTCACAGCCCTTGCATTTGAAAACATCTGCTCTCCCAACTCAGCTAGCCTGGCAATCAATTTACCAGCAGCCAAAGGGAATGGCATATTCTAGCCCATATTCTCTTGGCTGTAGGTACAAGGTACCCTATAATGAAATTGACATGATGGTATTTCAACAGACCAATCTACACCAGGATCTGTATTACAGTGGCAGCAAGTTGGCATGGCATGTGGAGGGTCCAATGTTTATGTTTTTTATGTGGATATCCTATAAGTAGATTTTTGCTATTAATGACTAAAATTAATACTTGAATATCCACAAACCAAACAAAAATATGTAGTTGTCACTTAACTTCTATGTAGATATGCCTGTCGTCATTAACCATACATACTTATATCATGTGTTAACTGGGGTTAGGATATAGCATAGGTAAGTTTTAACACCTGCTTCAACCTGTTGCAACATCAGTGGATATATAACAAATCTCCCAGACTGTATATAGTAAAGTCTGGGCACATCCGAGACTGCGTACAACTGGGCCTTTGGCTTCGTCATAGGGGGAATATGTGTCTATACGTTGATGGTCAAACTTTCATAAGAATTATTTATAAATTCTTTCAAACATTTTACGATATTTATTGTGTAAAGTTCATGTCAAAGCTCCATCAAAAGTCATTGCCGTCATTTCCACACATTTCTTCAAAATCCATTCACACTTTCATGGTGTCATGAAATCATCAACAACGATTCTTGGGATTTCCACAGCTACCACCCCTTAACCACCAACCCAAATCACCCACTTTTAGCTCTTTAAAGATGGTTAAAACCAACTGATAACCACCATTAAAGGGTATGCTCTATAATTATTGAGTTGCCTTTCCAAGGACATTTTGGGGGGAACTTCCTTATTACTGTTAAGCCAACATAAAACCACCCATTTAAAAATAGTGTACTAACACATTATCACAGGGGGTCGCACACAGATAAAGCGATTATCTCACATCTAGCAGATGGGCAAAGTATACTTCACGCCCAGATGTCAGGTCAAGGCAAGCACCTTTAGGTAGCACCAGATACAGAACAGAAGATTACAAGATAATTACAGCCAGATATTCAGCCCCGCAGTCTGGCAATTGGTAGGTCAATGAATGGGGCAGCTCCTACAGGTGGCTAGATCAAAGAGGAGGTCTTATCACCCTCAGGAGCCCTCAAAGTTAATGAGATGGACACATTAAATCACTACTGCATCACTACTCTCTAAGAAATTCACCGAAATTCTTCCTCAATATCTTTTGGCAATACCCTCCTTGTTCCCAATATAAGCCAGCATGACTATATCGTGAGGTACTAGATAGTGAACAAGTAATCAATGGATAATTCATGACAAGTGTGTGTTAGCACTGGTTAGCAAAGGATAATTACATGAGGGTGCAGCCCAAGTGTAATTATCCTTTGCTAACACACACACAAGTCATGAATTATCCATTGACTACTTATTTTATTACACGATATCAAGGTAATCAATAGAATATCAATAAATTCAAGTTGAAAACCCGGGACTCAAAGCCTGCCAAAGTGTGTGTACAGGATCAGTACACACACCACGGTGCCCGGCTTGGCGAGGTGTAGCTGCGTCCAAACCAAACCAATGGCTGCCGTGTATCGATGGTCTATTGGTCAGAATAAAGTTAGAATATCATTATGATTATAGAGGACTGCAGAACGCATACAAAACAAACCAACGGCTGCCGGGCGCCAAGGGACGCAAAAAAAAAGATTTGACCAGACCGGGACTTGACCTGCCTACCTTTAACAGCTGAGCACAATGCACTAACCACTAGACCACCGGGCGACACACCTCGGCGCCTGGCTTGGCTTGCAGTCCTTGCCGTTATGCCAGCAGTTTTGAACAAAAATATACGCCCAGACTGGGACTAGTCCCGCCTCCCTCTACAATTTAACCAAGCAAACACACACCATTTCTCGTCGGTCCCTGTGGTGCACTGCATAGGGAGTTGGTCTTCCAACCAGGAGGGTGTGGGTTCAACCCCTGCCCTTGGCAATAGAATTCTTGTAGGTTTTAACATGCAATGTATGACATGTAAGGAGGCATGTCATCATGGATAACCACACGCCTTACAAAAGTCATGATGCATGCATCATGGTGTGCAATATTGAACAAGTAACCAATGGATAACTGATGACGAGTGGGTGTTATTGACGGATAATGACATGAGGCCGTAGGCCGAGTGTTATTATCGTATAACACCCACGAGTCATCAGTTATCCATTGACTACTTATTTTATACCACGAAACCAATAAATAATCAATATTATACCAATAAATTCAAGTTGAAAACAAAAATTATTCCCCCCTCCCCGGGACTTGATGCCAGCCATTGTGTGTACACAGGTACATACACCTCAGTGCCCGGCAGCGGACAGCGACAGCCCCGGTCTCGGCTCGGACAGGCAGCGGCACACGGCGAAAGATTTCAATGCGTCTCGCTGTTATGTTTGTGTATAATACACCTCCTCGCCTGGCCGCGGACAGCGGCAGCGGCCGTCTCGGCTAGGCTTGCCAGCGGCACACGGCGAAAAATAGTGTACATACACCTCGTCGCCCGGCAGCGGACAGCGGCAGGGCACACGGCGAAAAAAGATTTCAATGCGTCTCGCTGTTATGTTTGTGTTTCAGCGGACAGCGACAGCGCACACGGCGAAAAAAGATGCGCCCGGACGGGGGCGCGATCCATGTACCTCTCACGGCTGAGCGCAACGTGCTAACCGCTAGACCACCGCGTCTCCTTCCTCAGGGCCCGTGTCGGCTTGGCTATGTTTGAATGCGTCCCGCGGTTATGGTAGCGGACAGCCCGCAGTCGTCGCCTTGCCGGGCTTTGTATCATATCGAGACATGGTTCTAACCGAGCGTATCTCGTCAGTCCCCGTGGTGCAATGCATAGGGAGTTGGATTTTGGGATGTGAGACTGCAGGTTCGATCCCTACCCTGGCCTGGAAAATTTCGTGGGTTTTAACATGTAATATATGATTTGGAAGGCGTGCTGTTATCCATGTAAGGCGTGCTGTTATCCATGTAAGGCGTGCTGTTATCCATGTAAGGCGTGCTGTTATCCAGGATAACCGCACGCCTTCCAAAATTGATGTTACAGCCTACAGGGTGTGCAATATCGACAGATATGTGGATGGGAATAGACCCCAAAAAGCACTGTGTAAGCCAGAAATCGTGGTATAACGACAGGTATGTGCATGGGAATATCCAGGAAAAGCACTCAGAATCACAGAAATCATGTAATAATGATTGATACATGCATCATTATTATGATCCTGTAGGGTTGATGGGGTTGTCTATAAAGATAAACATGATGTGCTTTCCAATGTAATTCTGACAAAAAGGCATATCATTGATCTGTTACACAAGTATAAATACACAGTCAAATTTGCCCATCTTAAGTGATTGAAGTTTGTCAGTATGTAAGGTATTTGTTGTTTTTTTGGAGTTGCTTGCCCCGTAGCGGCCGGGAGCGCACCGACTGTAGCAACTTCATTATGTTTTCGGTTTGTCAGTGACGTCACGGTCACCTTGTGACGCAATTTGTGACGTCATACGTCGGCCCTGACGTCACATGTCGGCCGCAGAGTGGCAACTCCTATCCGTGATCCTTGCAACATTTTTCTTGTCTACATTAGAAGTTAATGATTACAATAATTACTTTGTTAAACTCTTTTTTATTTCATTTGAAAAATGAGCCTCAGGTTAGATAATTGGAGGACTTGCCGTTTACAGGACCTTGATCCCCCTATACTCAATTGTTTTTGTTAATCTGAAGCTTTTGATTATCCATTTTCTGAGATTCTGTCTGAGTGTCAGTAAGGAGATATAACACGAGGAAGTCTTTGCAAATATACTGTTCTATGATTGTTATATACTTCTATCATTCATTGTCTCAAAGCTCTATCACAAATTTCTCAGATCGGACCATTCCTTATGGGAACTGCACTGCCATCCATGACAAATCATATTGCACCAATGGACTACAGATGTGCTTATACCACCACAACTGCATTATATGATAGTTACTCCAGTATAATATCAATCCTAGAGATTCATCATAGGACAGTGATCCTTCTGGGTTAAGAGATTAAACAGGGGGTCAAAAAGATTTCAGACCCTTTGAAAGGGCATAGGGTTTTCAGCGCATTTTAGTGGAAAAGATCAACATGTTATTCAAGAATAAAAAAAAAGGCATGAGTGTGAAGATCCATTAACCCGTTCTTGAATAACTAACACTCCCTAATGCAAAAAAATCAGGTCTGGCAGGCTTCTTACCAGGGCTACATTCATGATCCTTCAATGCTGTCCATTTGAGGGTTTAACTAATACACTGATAATAACTTATATTCAGTAGTGACGATATAGCATATTCTAACCCTATGTTATGTGTACACAGAGGCCCACAAATAAAAACATGTCAGAAGACCAATGAAGGCTTGGAGGAAGCAGGCCAAGGCTCCATTCATGTACCTTGATAAAAAGATATTGCCCTTCTATGTGCCTCTCAAGTTGCCTCTTGGATATGTAACCTTTGATAGATATGATATACTAATTGGATGACAGTCAGGACTATGACCTGTATGGATAGTAACCTGCCAATAGCATTCTTCACATTACCTGATAGAGGAGCAGCACAGGGGGCCCTCTGGGGTCATTTAATTCGTAAGATTACTGATAGCTATAAGTTGTTTTTTTATGTTGTCCACTGTCTCTGGGTATGGAAAAGTAATGTTTGACCAATGAAAGCTTGTGCAGTCACTGAGAAATCTGCAATTATTTACAACCATCTCTTGAAATTTTAGCCTCGTTTTTAAGAGCTAAAATACACATTGGTCTACCTGTTCTGGCACTAATATTCATCTTACAACAATTCTAATGGTACCTACCCCCCCTAAATTGGACCCAACAATCACATTGCAGCCAACCATTTGTTGCTAGGACAAGTGGTTACCTAGCAACAGTTGATTTTAGCTAGCAACGGACCCTTTCCTGAGACAAAGAAAGACCTTTCCTTGGAATAACTTACAGAACGGGGATCATGACCATTGCTTCTCATTTTGGTCTTGAGAGGGTCCATGCCATTGTAGAAAATGTAATATTGTACCAAAACACAGTGTGCTAATCAGGGAATGTAGAAAAAAAATGATATAGCAAGCATGATGAAAACATGCAATTTCAGCATTATCTTCTATTGGGAAAATATTATTTAATGGATAATTGTAGTGTGCCTTATATCCTCAAAAACATCTGAGGCTTTCACTTTACTCCTAGAGCTGATTACCTAGCAACAACAAATTTACTTAGCAAACTATATTGAGACATATATTCATAAAAAGACATTTGGATTTGATGAGAACTAAGCATCCATGGACTCAATGTATTTGAAAACAATTATACCCCCCGAAATAGGAAATAATTATATTTAAAAATTGTGCAGTTGGTTATTGTTTAGAAAGTACTAGCTTTTGCATAGCAAGTAGCCTACCAACTGACACACAGATGCTCCAGAAATGAAAAGATATCTGCCAGGTATTCTAGTGATCACAGGGGCTTCTTACTAAAGATGTCTATTGCTGGGCAAGAGACATCATGAGTGTATTGTTTGTAAGCCAACCACATTCCAAGGACCATGTGATAGCCAAGTTCATGTACATGTGTATAATATAAATGTAGATCCAATGAGATTCAAATATTAGTAAGCTATATTTGCTTGAAATATATGATCCTATCATAAAATGTCCCCGTAGAAAAAAAGAGAAATCACCCAGCTACTCATTTCCTTTTACTATTTTGGAAAATAATATAAACCATACCTAGCGGCCTAAAAATATTAGATTACTACTATTCTATAGTATGGTACTCCCAATTATAAGCTGGACCCTGAGTCAAAGTAATATACTTCGAGCTGCAGCCAGAGCCTGAAATGACCTATAAGCCACATCTTATACAGGGGCTTCATACAAGTTCTACAGACTTAAATACAAAATCAACTGTCACTACTTTGGCTCAAGATACCATCAGCAAAGTATCATTAAAAGCAGCTTATGTATCGGGTTGAGGTGACAGGTCAGTCTGTGATTTATGTGCGAGTCTCATACGAGTCTCAGAACACAGATGATATCTTAATATTTCATTGGGTGTCATTTTGTAACCTGCCATACCTTAGTAATTGCTGTTATGATAAGTGTGACATGAAGTCTATGTGCTTGATTACCCACTATCAGTGGTATCATTCCATTCCTGTCAAGGAAAAGTCAGGGAATTCTACCAACATTAACATGTCAAGTCAAGTCGCTATCAAGAGCTATATTAATCGTAGATCCAATCAGCCACAAGGCATATACCAGTGTATACTGTCATACTAGTAATTGGCATGATCAAGTTGTCATATGAGAAATATCATAAGACTAGTGGTATATAGTGTAATTATCTCAAGGCTCTTATAAATAGTGTTATTTCCAGTTGTCACTGGTTTATTCAGCTTTAGGCAACATGTAAGAAATATCAATCATACAGTAGTTAGTATGTAGGTATATGTACATACAGTAAACATACAGTAATTTATAAAGTACAATGTTCAGTTCCACTCCACCTGTGAGGTATTAATAATACAGTGTCCAGCATACTTCTAGGTGGGTTCCCACACCTAGCTCCTGACCTGCTGCTTAGAGGAATAATGTAATAATGGATAACTTTACCCTCTGGTGGAAGTCTTGAAGAAGATAGCCTCTGGCCACTAATGGTAGGAAACCAATGCCTGTCTAGCATAGTTTCACCATAGTGCAGTGGTATAGCAGGTAGCAGGAGATGACTGGAGATGTTACCTCTAGAGCGGTTCTTGGTGATGTGTCTTCCTGGAGGTGCAGACAGGCTATTTGTAGCAAATCTTGGAAAAGCACCTCCAGACTGACTGGAGCCAGCAGCATCTGCCTAACTCTACAATTGTTTGAGGGGACTCTTTCAAGTGTCACAGGGGGACAAAGGACCCCCATGGACGCCGCTATGCCCCCCATTGTCTTGGTCGGTTCTGCATCTTCAGACCCTCATATCTCGGTTGTTTATGCGTTTATAACCGCCATTTTGGGCATGCACGGAGTTGAATATGCCAAGTTTATAATGCTTGCTCGATAGGCGCGTAACTCGCGCCGGTTTGTCTGTAGTGCACTCGGAGCTCCTTTCAGTCTCCATGGCATAACTTCCTTAATAATGGGAGTTCCGCCTTGATCTTGGGCTCATTTTGACCGTCTAATTATGGGCTTTCCATAAATGCTTTGATATTTGACCTAGCTCGCTCAGGAGCGACGCTAGAGCGACCGGAAGGTTATGGCGTCGTGCTTATGTAACCCATTGTTCAGTCCCTAGAGTGCTCAGACACTCATGACGGCGTCTGTGGTGCCCAGGCACCCCTAACGGCCGTTTGCATTCACTTACAAGTTATTAGTTTGTGCACTGAACCATGAGGTCGCACACTGAGACCCTTATTCTTATTATATTGTGCAGTGAACCATTAGGTCGGACCTTTTGATGTCATAAACTTAGTCTAACTGACTGTGGCTGGTGTGCAGTGGGGCATGAACGCTCTTATGTAAAGTTTGAGCGCTCTTATAGCTCTTAGAACCAACCTATGTATTAATTTCATAGATATTTCTTTGATTAATACAAAATATGTTACAATTTATGGAATAATAAAATGGTATATCATAGAATACTCCCTCTCCCCCGAAAGAATGCGAAACTCCGTCATTTCGCCGAGGGAATGTACAATTTATACAATTTTTACCTTATTTTTGGAGTTATATACTGTTTTGTAAGAGGATTTGAAGTAATGGGGAGTGCTTCAAATGCAATTTTTGTGGTAGAGCTTTGTCAGTATAAACAATTTTCTCCTGGGTATAAGTACATTTCCGAGTTTCTATATCTTACTATACCAGAGCTTATTTGCTTATGTAACATCAATTTTGGGTACAATTTTCCATTTTTATGTACAACATACAATTTGGCAAATAGTGTGCAATTTTGGCATTTAATATTCAATTTAGCGTGCAAATTGAACATAAATGACAATTTCAGTGTGCAAATTTACAATTTCGCGTGTAATTGCGTTCAATTGACAATTTCAGTATGCAAATATATAATTTTTTGCGTACATTTGGCAATTTAAGTGTGCAAATATATAATTTTCGCGTATATTTGGCAATTTTAGTGTGCAAATATATAATTTCGCGTACATTTGACAATTTGAGTGTGCAAATATATAATTTTCGCGTATATTTGGCAATTTTAGTGTGCAAATATATAATTTCGCGCGCATTTGGCAATTTTAGTCTGCCAGTGTATAATTTTGCGTTCAATTGATAGTTTCTGTATGTACAAATATAATTTTGCGTACAGCTTGGATACACATAGAAATGTTGATTTTCTAAAAATCTGACTTCAGTGTATGAATTGGGTACAGACATACAGTATAATGTGCAACATATAATTCAAATGTAAATTGGATACAAACTTACAATCTAGTGTGCAAACATACAATTTTAGTGTGCAAATTGGGTACAAGCGTACAATCTCGTGTGCAAACATACAATTTTTAGTGTGCAAATTGGGTACAAGTGTACAATCTAGTTTACACTATACAATTTTTGGGATTGAGACAAATTTTTCCGAGGACCGGAAAAACAAAGTACTTCATGTACAATAGGCTTGTTTGTCTCTGAGTTACTCTTTGATTTTGCTATATGGGTGTATTAATTGGCAATTTCGGCAGTGGGCCGCTGCTTAATTGACTTTTCCCTAGCCTTCTTGAGTATGTGTCCCTGAAAGAGATTATCTGGTGAGTATCTTAAGTAAACATTTTTCATGTCAACAATTTTCCTCAACATTTTTTTTTTTTTTCATTCATTTTTCCAAGAATTTTCTTGGATACCTAAACTGTGTTACCTTAAGTAAACCTTGGTATAGTATACAAGTGCTAGTGGGTACAAAAACTGTCTTAGTTATCTACCTGCATTCATGTATATTAATGTTAGATTTGAACAATTTACAATTTGCAATTTTGCAATTTGCGCGTGTATGCGCGCATTAATCATCGATTTTGTGAGAATACCATAGATTTTCATATTATACATCAACAAGTGGCTGTGTATATATTTTTTCTAAATCAATTTTTCAATACTTTGATAATTTCATTGGCAGTGGAGGTGTGTGTCATGTGTGAGATGTGTCATCTCAGTATCTCCTGGTGGTGGACTGGGGGCAGTCTAGGCTGTGTGCAGCCTAGGCTGTTTCCACAGTCACCGGGGAGGGCTGGTGGTTTAGAAAATTAGCAATAGTCTGCATGTTTGACCTTGCAGTCTCCTCCTGGTGTTCGTCAATAATTATATCTGTTGTATTTTCCAGTGCTGTCATGGTCACCGGGCTGGTGCCACAATCATTCTGGAGAAGCATGGAGTAGTACAGTCCTTTGTTTTTAAGGGCTGGTATGGTACTGAACCTAGTGCGCCAAGGTAGGTGTATCACCCGAGGGAGGTGATAAGCAAATTCTCCTCTCTGTGTTGTTATAACTGCTGGTCCATTCCAGGTAAATATAGCCTTAGGTAGTGGGAAGGTTTTAACCACTATATCCTTATAGGTCGGGGCAGCTGCTGATTTAATCTCATCAAATTCATGTGGTATTGGCCTCAAGGGTAGCGCGAAGTTTGAGTCTCCACAATATATTTTAAAATATATTGTGGGATTTGTGCGCTTGGCCACATTTTTCTTGCCACAGTGTGTCTGTGCAAATTTCTTAAGGTATTTCATTATTCTGTAGGCTGAGTAGATGGTCAGGGTGAATAATATAGCAATTATCAGGGTGTGAGTTTCCTGAATCGTGAGGAAAGGGGTGTGGGTTTCCTCTGTAGGGGTTAATTTGGTAGGATTCTTCTCTGGGAGCAATTTGTGTAGGGGCAGCTCGGTGACTAGTCTGAAGGCTTTGGCTGTAGGCAGGTAGGCTACAGTCCCTCCTAGTCTGTATAATTTGAGTAGTATGTATACTATAAAAATGTGAGCTGATATCCCTAGGATGAGTGCTAAGCTTTGGAAGATTGGATGCTCTGTAACTCGACGTAGGTATGATTCCTCGTAGCGCGTTTCCATTTCCTTATTAAGGTTGGAGGCATCTTTTAATACTGTTTTGGCAAAGGGCTCTAAATTTAGTTGAGTAATATCATCCATGATTGGATTTTCCTGTAGTTTTTCTAAGGTTCTAGAAAGGTTTACTACTGGGAAATTTGGAAGATTCTCTCTTTCATCTGGTTTGTTTTTAGAAATTTTGTTAAGTGCTGCCATGAATGGTAAATTAATTGTCTTGAGAATGTAATGAAATGATAAGGTTGAGTTACAGGGCAACCTTGTGTTTGGAAGAGAAAATTCTCCTACACTGATCGTGCACCCACAGGGTACACCTATGATTGAGTAGGACTGGGCCTTCCGAGTTTCAGACGTTTTACCATGGCAGTTGATAAAGTAATGGGGTTCATTAGTAGTGACCAGATACTCATCTTCAGAAATGGAAATAGCATGGGTGGTAGGTGCTTGCAGTGGTGAAACTGTAAACTTGCAATGTTCCTTAATCTGTTGAGCCTGGTTAGTAAAAATGGCTACAGGGCATGTAGGCCTGTGTTTATAAATTCTACCATTTACATCTCTGCATACCTTTACTGTAGTACCTTCACATGCCTGCATATCTGCTGAGTCCAATTCGATGAATAATGATTCGTCGTAAGGTACTGCTAGAAACTCAGTTGTGGTTTGTAATTTGGTGACTCCTCTGGTGGGGGTCTCCTGTGTGTCTATAGGCATGGGTGATGTAATCATTTGGTATAGTTTGAAGGTTGAGGTGGTAGATTGAATTATAATGTCCAGATGAATATATATATGGTGAGCTGAGTAAGTATATGAAGTCAGCTTCTGTGAATAATAGAAATCTAAGTCATTAATTGCGACTTGTGCTCCAGGGTGTGTAATCCTAAGTTTGTTATTAATGTCAATTAGGTATCTAGCAAGGTCTGAGGGTGGTACTATATCAGGGGTTAGGATCCCTGATGATAGCATCCTCAGGGCTGCATTTGTCCTTTGCAGTGATTGAACTGTATTCATTCTTGCTGCTATGATAATTAGTGCATCATTTAATACTTGCATTTTCTCCCTTTGAGTTTTCTCGTGCCTTGAATATGAGTCAAGTGACCTGGACATGTTAGAGGCCCACAGGTTGACCGTGTCACCTATGGTGTTGATTGTGCTGTCCAGTACCTTCTTGTCTTGGATGTATGCTTTAACAAACTTATCTTGTCTGTCTGTGATCTTTTCAATGAGACTAGCTGCTTCCTGATCTTGTTTAGCAAATTTTCTTAGTATTTCATCTATGTTTTTGAGCTGTCCCATTACTTGGTTCACATCTTCCACTGTGGCTAGACCTAGCACACCGCGAAACAGGGGTGCTAGAAAACCCAGTATGGCCTCTCTTTTGGCCTTGTCCAATGTGTTTATGGGGTTGGATAGGAACAATTTGATGGAGGCTAATGTTTCATTTATCTCCTTGTCTGCAATTTCCAGCAAGGTGTCAAGCTCTTTGGCTTGTTGGATAATTTGACCAGAGGTATGATCTTGTAGAGTAGGAGTGGTCAATTGGAGTATTCTATCCCTTATGGATCCTTGGGTAACGGGTGCCCGAGGTATCTTGTAGGGGATAGCTAACAACAGTGTTGTGGTTGTATGTCCATTGACCAATGGTTGAGGGCTAGGTTTGAATACTACTCCTATGTTTTGTCTCACCACAGGTGTATAACCTGCAGTAAGTGGTTCTATAGTATATAATAACAGCATAGTAAGCAGTATGGGTGAAACTCTCAGTCTCCCCATGGTGCTTGTGTAAAGCAAGTTTGCTGTTGTTAAAGTCTTGTCAAATTTGTAGTGATTTGGTGCTGGTAAAGTCTAAGTGTATGGTGTAACACTTTAAATGAAGTGGTTCAAACTGTACCTTTGCAAGATTGAGCTGTCTTGGCAATATGTCCGGTGAGTCTATAGAGATTGACCAGTAAATGGTGAGGTCAGGTTAAAGGTGAAGTAGGTGTGTTCTTTATCCTAGTGCAGTCTCTCCTAATGGAGAAGTGGGCTGGCTAATTCCCAAGTGGGGTCCTGTAGACTTGAGTTCCAGACTGCAGCTGGATGAAGACTGATGGTGGGCTATGGTCCACAGTGCTTCTTATGTAGCCTACCCTACCCACATCCATTGTGGGCATGGTATTGTTTCTCTGGAGTCAGTGCACCTAATCTCCAGTGTCTGCAACTGTGGGGCTCTATTGTATAATCTGTGTACTGGTAAATAGCTCCTCCTGTCATCCAGGACAGCCATTCATGACCGTCTAGACAGTTGTCTGAGGGTAGCTTATAAGGTCAATTGATCTCTATAGACTGCTGTGTTGGCATAGCGCGCTCTTTCATGTGGGGATTAGGCTTTAGACACTCCATTGTGTTACCCTTACTCTTCTTAGACTTCATGTCTGCTTTACTTGGAGGGTCCCAGTCTTTGACCATTCAGAGGCAATAACCTACTGATATATTTACAAATTTGATTGGCTTTATATACATATAAGTAATTCATTATCAGTCACACATGTCTTATGTGTGGATGAAGAGAATTTGTGATACATTTTGAAAATCTTATGTTCTTTTGGTATCTCAATTTGTTTCTAATTTCTTGAAACTGCACCACACCTAGATGTTTTTCTTGGTATGTGGTGTGCAGGCCTAGGCTTGATAGGGCCTATGCCTGTGGTTTCTCTTGTAAGGGTGATATCATTTTTGTTCCTTACAATTTTGCTGTAGTATTTGGCCTCATGTGGAATAAGCCTGTGTGCAAATTCATTGTTTCTGACAGCCATAACCTTTTTCAGTCTGTCTATGTGCACTGGTCTGGCCACCAATAGATTGGTGTCCAAGTTTTTGAGTTTGGCACTTGTCAAACTAGGTCTATCTACTACAACATATGGTCCCATAAAAAGGGGTTGAAGTTTCTTACACTCTGTGTTGGTCAGGATTCTTGGTATGTTAAGGTACACCATGTCGGTGACCTTGATTTCCTGTGGTGTAAGTTTCTTATCATATCTATCCTTCCTTTCCTTTTGTAGCTTGGCGACCCTTTCTATAGCTTTCCTCCTAGAGGTATCTTGATTTGTTATCATGTTAGCTACATGGTCTGCTACTGTGGATATGTCTTCCTGTATTCCCAGCCCTAAGTCCATTGGGGTGGCTGGGTTTCTTCCATGGAGTAGGAAGAAAGGGGTGAATCCTGTGGTTTGGGATTCAGTGTTGTTTAATGCAAAGGTTATGGGTTCAATAAATGAATCCCAATTGTTTTGGTGTTTTGAGCAGAATGCTCTGAGCGCTGTGCCTATGCTAGCATTGAATCTCTCTACAAGCCCATTTGATTGTGGCCTGTATGGTGAGGAGAATTTATGTTTGATCTTGAGGTGTTTAGTTAACTTTGTGAACTTTGCACCTGTATAACATGTCCCATTGTCTGTTTGAAGAGTGGCTGGTGTTCCATGATGACAAATTATATTCTTGTAGAACTCTGCTGCTGTTGTTTCAGCTTTTAAGTCAGTAGTAGCCCAAGCTGTTGCATATCTGGTAGCATAATCTATGCAGACTTGTATATGTTTGTTTCCCCTGGCAGTTGTGGGAAGTGGTCCCACCGCGTCTAGGTTTAGGAACTTCATTGGTGAAGTCATGTACTCTCTCACTGTCATTGGTGTTTTGTGTGAGTGTACTTGCCTTTTTGCTGTGAGGCATGTGTGGCAGGTGGAAACATATTTTGTTGTGTCTGCTAGCATAGACTTCCAATATACCCTAGGTCGGAGTGCTGACAGCATCCTACTTGAACCAAGATGGCCGCCAGTAGGTGAGTCATGGAAATACTGTAGTGTACTAGTTACCCATTGCTGTGGTATAACAATTTGAAGTGGTACAGTATTGGTTTTTCTCCAATTTATGGGGCATATATGGACTAATGTACCATTTACCAAGGTGTATGTCTGGCCTTGGTTGATGATTCTATTTCCTTGTGCTTTTGGTGCAGGCAAGGTCCCATCCTCAAGATACTGTATGAGGGGCAATAGGTCCTTGTCTTTCCTTTGTTCCAAGCCAAGGTTTGTACCTGAGATGGATGTGTCGGGAATCTGATCCAGTAGTTGATTTATATCTAGCACATGTTGTTTTATTCTGTCTCTTTCTTTATCTTTTTCATCGACTATTGGCCTATCTTGTGCCTTTTGTTGGGGTGTGTCACTCTTGTTTTGGTGTGTAGGCTCCTTTGGAGGGCCTATTCTCGCCTTGATGGGAGTGGCAACCTTTTTCTTTAAGGGCACAATTTGCTTTTTGTCATTCTTCTTTGTCTCAGAGTTCTTTGACTTAGTAGATGCAGTGTATTTTGTGACATTGTTCCTGGCAGGTGGGGTTTTGGTAGGTTTGTTTCCTGTGACCTTTTTCTCATTTAGAATAGTTTGTGATTGTGTGGGGGGTTTTGGTGTGCCCTCCTGAATCATTTCTCTAGTCTTTGAGCGTGTGGTCATAGGACACAAATGGTTTGATGTTTCCTCTCCCTGCATTGGTTCAAAGAATCTGACTGATTTAGAAGTTGCTTGAGTAATAGCATATATTGTGTCTTCTGGATCTTCATCATCTGAGTCAGGTGGGGTGAAGGGTGGCTCCTTAGGAGTTGCCTTCACTATCTGATTGAGTGATGAGAATTCAATAGGCTCGAAGTCGTTATCTGGAAAGAGTTGTGAGTATTCTCTCTCACAGTGGCAAAACACATAGTGTGTAGATTGCTTCAAGATACCCCTAATGGGTGTCTCTGGCCTTTCAATGGTGTTGGGTGGATCATCCCTTTTGAATGGTACTTTCTTTGTTACTTTTGCGAACTTGGTTCTACTGGCTGCTCTAACTCTCCTTGGTGGGGGTGGAGGGTTAGTCATGGGTCCAGAGTCTGGGTATTCTCTTCTAGACATAGCATCTGGTGGTGTGTTATCATCACCTTTCACGTGTTGGATGGTGAATGAAAATTGCTGTATGTCTAGAGCCCATCTGGCCCATCTATGTGTGAGTCCTGTATTGGTTAGCAGTGGGATTAGGGCTGCATGGTCTGTGTATAATTGGAAGTGTCTAGTCTCTAGATAGTGTCTGAAGTGTAATACTCCATACACTACTCCCAGTAGTTCTCTCTCTGTGGTATTGTAATTTCTCTCATGTTTTGAGAGGGTTCTACCTGCAAAGGCTACTGGTCTGAGCACTCCTTCATTATCTCTCTGTGAGAGTACAGCTCCTAAACTCACATTGGAAGCATCAGTTGCCAAACTGAACTCTTTCTCATAGTTTGGATATCTGAGAAGAGCATTGGTACAGAGGGCATGCTTTAATGTTTTGAAAGCATTATCTGCCTCTTCTGTCCAGACAAATGCTTTGAGATGTGTCTGTAGATCATATAATGGTCTAGCAATTTGGGCATAACCTTTGATAAACTTTTTGAAGTATTGGCATAGGCCTGTGAAGGATCTGACATTTTTGACTGATTTTGGTGTTGGGAAGGTTTTGATTGACTCCACCTTTGTGGGAGATGGTTGCAGTCCCATGGGTGTGACTCTCATTCCCAAGAAGTCTATTCTGTCTATGAAGTATTCACATTTTGATTTCTTCAGTTTGAGTTTACCAACTCTTAGGCTGTTGAACACGTCTTCCAGGTCATGGAAGTGTTGTTCGATTGATGGTGATAATACCAATATGTCATCTAGGTATGGTAGGGCACATTTGTACTTGAGTTTGTTCAGAATTAATGTGACTAGATGGCAGAATCCCGCCGGTGCCGTCGCTAAACCCATCGGCATCCTTTCATAGACATATTTTTTGTCATTTGCTATGAATGCGGTTTTATGCTGATCCTCCTGTCTTATAGGAATTTGAAAAAATCCCTGTTGGGCATCTAGCTTACTGAATACTCTTGGTCTGAGTGACCCTATCATGTCTAGAGTGTCATCGGCCCGGGGTGTAGATAAGGCTTGATTTATCGTGTTCTGGTTCAAATAACGAAAATCTGTGACGAGCCGATGGCCTCCCGATGATTTTTGTACTAAAAAGGATCTGGAGGCCCAGGGGCCCTCGGCACATTCTCTCAGAATGCCCTGTTGTACTAGCCTTTCACACTCTTCCCCTATTGCGGCCTGTTTTTCTGGTGTTTGTCTATATGGTAGGAAATGACATGGTACTGCCTCAGGTTTTACATGTATTGAGTGTGTATACAGGTGTGTGGCACCAATGTCTCCATCTTTTCCTACGAATACATCATCATACTTGGTCAGCAGTGACTTTAATCTATCATGCTGATCTTTGGATGTGAGCACAGATTTTGGTGGAACATTCTCTTCCAATTCTGGCTCGAGGTCATGTGCCTCACTATGTATAGCAGCTATTTCAGAGAGTCTGATTGAGTTGGGTTCAGGGTCAGCATATGTGGACTCACAGTCTGAGTCTGTGTCACTGAATTGAGTTACATCCTCAGGCCGTATGGCTGAGATGGATTGATCAGTGTGTGGGGTAGTGTCTGACACCTGTTGAGGTTTTTCTAAATCAGATTCCTTGACTTCCTGAAATAGAGCTATGATGGCACCCTTTTTGATTTTATGTGGGCGCCTGCTGGTGTTGAGTAACACTAGGGGATGTTTGTTATTTTCCCTGGGGGTTACTGCTGCCCTTTGAACTAGATATGGGGCATTGTTATTTCTTTGGAGGTTATCTACTACTCCAGTTTTGCCTTGCAGTGATTGAGTAGATGTGACTTTACCCAATACTGCAAGTTCAGAGAATGGAGGGATGGTAAAATCCCTCACTGCCCTAATGGGTTTGAGAATTTGTTCAGGATCAACATTAAATTCAATTTGAGATTTTGTAGTGCTTAAGAAATCTGTGCCGAGTACAACGGGCTGTGTGAGGTTGGGTATTACAGCAAATTGGTATTGGAATCTGACACCTTGGATTCTAAAGTTCAGCATAGCTGAATGTCTAACATGACACACTGATCCATCTGCCAAGTGGATGTTGATTTTAGATTTCCTCAGTTGGATATGGAATCTCTTTTGGAGGTCCATGAGGAATGATTGTCTGACACAGGTGATAGTAGCACCTGTATCAACCAAACATTGTACATCTGAAACATCATATAGATTTGCATTGATACAGCCATTTTGAAGAAGTACAATAGAAAGCTTGGTACTCTCACCTGTATCCTTTGAGGATGAATCTGGTGGGGTGATGTGTATCACTGATGGACGTCTCTGTCTGTTAGATGGTAGATTGGCACTAGCAATTGTCTCTGGTTGGATCTTTGTTAATCCTGATTGATTGTTTGTATTTGGGGTGTCACAGTGCACTGGCCCATCGGCACTGTGACATCCTAGTTTTCCTGGTTCTGTGGGGTGGTTGCGATGCTTGCGACCAGGAGCTTGGAGAGTTGATCCATCACTTGAGGTATTGTTTGGGGGTTACTGTGTTGGTTCCCCTGGTAGCCTCTTGTGTTAGGTTTGTGATCCTCCTGATGTGGGTTGAAACCCTGGTTATATTGACCAGAGTTGCTGTATTGCCCAGAGTTATTTGAACCCTGGTTGCTGTAGGATCCAGAGTTGTTGGATCCCTGTTTGTTGTAGGCACCATTGTTGTTATTGTAGGATCCACTGTTGTAGTTTCTATGTGGACTATGGCTTCTACTGTTGGATCCTTGATTATAGGATCCGGAGTTGTTTGAACCCTGGCTGTTGTTGTAGGAACCATTGTTGTTGTAGGATCCAGAGTCGTAGTTCCTATGTGGACTATGGCTCCTACTGTTGGATCCCTGATTATTATAGGATCTGCCATTACTTGGGGTTCTGTCTCTCCTATCACTGTATGAAGAGTTACCATTGTTGGAGTTGGAAGAGCTGTTGTCTTTCCTACTGTTGTGACCCCCCCGGTTGTTGCTGTTGCCCCCCCTACCTCTACCTCTATTGGATTGGTAGTTGGGGTCATAGTTATTTCCTCTATATCTACCGGTAGGGTCTTTGGATATAGCCTTAGCTTCCTGTTGCCTTACATTGGCACTAGACATTAGGTTAACATCTTCATCTGAACTAGTGGTGATTTCCTGGACCTTTTTCTTAGTAGGCTGTGGGTTAGACTCTGCATCCCTTGTTTTCCTAGATCTTTCTTGGGTCTCAACCTCTAAGGCTAGGTCTAGGGCTTGGTTAAAAGAGTCTATTTTCTTGTTCTCAAGAGCTACAGAGATCCAGGGCCTCATGCCTTGGATGAATGTTTTAAATAAGGTGTCGTCCTTTAGGCATTGGGCATTACACGCTTTTCTGAGATACATTGTATAATCAGATACAGGTTCATCTATCTCTTGTGCACGGAGTGCAGTCCTGGAGATAATATTGTCTTGAGTAGCAAAATACTCTTTTAGTTCATGTACTACATTGGACCATGTCAACTTATCAGGTGTGGCACTTTCCTTGAAGGTTTCAAACCAAGCCAATGCTTGTCCTTCAAGGTACTTGGGTAAATATGTTACCATGGTGTCACTGTCTGTTAATTTGTACCTGTCCTTCAGATACTCTGGGAATTTGTGATCAATAAATAGTGCTGTTGACATGAGTGGTGATGGGTGAGAAAAAGTTTTGGGTTTGGTTACCTCGTGTTGCCTGATCTTCCTGTCGTCGTGTTGTTGTCTGTCTAGGATCCTGGTCATGTTGGACATCATGGAGATCATGACATCCTCCTTGGATCCAGAGGCGGATGGTGTGACAATAGGTGTGGTGGTGGGTGTGGGAGGCTGTGAGGTCTGGGATGATACCATCTTCATGAGATCTGCGATCTGTTGTTGTGCCTGTTCTAGGGCCTTCCGATGGTCATCCAAGGCCTTCTGTTGAGCATCTATTGCTGCATTCCTCTCTGCCAGTTGTTGGTTGAGGATCCTCTCCCTTTCCTCCTGCTGGGACTTGTTGGTCTCTAGGGCAGTAACTGCATCTTGGATGGCCTTCTCATAGGCCCTTATCTTCTCAGCTGTCTGATTAGGTTGGGGGCCTTCATCGGTGTCCATGATGGAGGGTGTGGGGGAGGTGTCTCTGGAGGAGTGGCTGTCAAAGGCTGGAGCTGGGGAGGAGGATCTAGATGAGGGTGTGGATCCACCCCCTGAGGCAGATCCTTCTTCCCCTGAGGTAGATAGCGTGAGTTGGGCGTCCTGTAGAGATCCCTGGGAAATGTTGGATCCCTGAGAACTGGTTGTTCCCTGAGTAGACAGGGTGGGTGGTGTGGGGTCTACTGAGTGTGGGTCTGTTGTATTGGAGGCTGGTTTGCCTCCTGTGGGCCTCCTAGATCTTGGTGGGAGGGAGACCTCTTCAACAGGCCCCTGACTACGTAAGGTCTTTGTGTGTTGTTCTGCCAGCTTGACTGATAAGGCCTTGATGTGTGTGGTGGACCTCACTGACGTGTGGGAGACCTCACTGACGTGTGGGAGACCTCACTGACGTGTGGGAGACCTCACTGACGTGTGGGAGACCTCTCTGACGTGTGGGAGACCTCACTGACGTTTGGGAGACCTCACTGACGTTTGGGAGACCTCACTGACGTTTGGGAGACCTCACTGACGTTTGGGAGACCTCACTGATGTTTTTGGGAGACCTCACTGATATATGAGAGATCTTACTGTTGTGTGAGAGATCTCATTGATGTGTGGGAGATCTCACTGATGTGTGGGAGATCTCATTGATGTGTGGGAGATCTCACTGATGTGTGGGAGATCTCATTGATGTGTGGGAGATCTCACTGATGTGTGGGAGATCTCATTGATGTGTGGGAGATCTCACTGATGTGTGGGAGATCTCATTGATGTGTGGGAGATCTCACTGATGTGTGGGAGATCTCATTGATGTGTGGGGGATCTCACTGATGTGTGGGAGATCTCATTGATGTGTGTGGGATCTCACTGATGTGTGGGAGATCTCACTGGTGACCTTGGTGGGTATGGTGTCAAGGTCAAGGTCACTGGGTGGGTGGAGTGGGTCTTACTGTGTGTATGCGGTACCAGCTTTAATTTACTGTGTGCATGATTGTTCTTAGTTGTGGTACCAGCTTTAATTTACTGTGTGTATGACTGGTCTTAGTTGTGTTACCAGCTTTAATTTTTACTGTGTGTATGATTGTACCCAGTTGTGTTACCAGCTTTAAATTTTATGAGCCTGTGAGAGATGGGATCTTAGTAGGATGTTCTCCACCACTTTGTCATACTAGTAATTGGCATGATCAAGTTGTCATATGAGAAATATCATAAGACTAGTGGTATATAGTGTAATTATCTCAAGGCTCTTATAAATAGTGTTATTTCCAGTTGTCACTGGTTTATTCAGCTTTAGGCAACATGTAAGAAATATCAATCATACAGTAGTTAGTATGTAGGTATATGTACATACAGTAAACATACAGTAATTTATAAAGTACAATGTTCAGTTCCACTCCACCTGTGAGGTATTAATAATACAGTGTCCAGCATACTTCTAGGTGGGTTCCCACACCTAGCTCCTGACCTGCTGCTTAGAGGAATAATGTAATAATGGATAACTTTACCCTCTGGTGGAAGTCTTGAAGAAGATAGCCTCTGGCCACTAATGGTAGGAAACCAATGCCTGTCTAGCATAGTTTCACCATAGTGCAGTGGTATAGCAGGTAGCAGGAGATGACTGGAGATGTTACCTCTAGAGCGGTTCTTGGTGATGTGTCTTCCTGGAGGTGCAGACAGGCTATTTGTAGCAAATCTTGGAAAAGCACCTCCAGACTGACTGGAGCCAGCAGCATCTGCCTAACTCTACAATTGTTTGAGGGGACTCTTTCAAGTGTCACAGGGGGACAAAGGACCCCCATGGACGCCGCTATGCCCCCCATTGTCTTGGTCGGTTCTGCATCTTCAGACCCTCATATCTCGGTTGTTTATGCGTTTATAACCGCCATTTTGGGCATGCACGGAGTTGAATATGCCAAGTTTATAATGCTTGCTCGATAGGCGCGTAACTCGCGCCGGTTTGTCTGTAGTGCACTCGGAGCTCCTTTCAGTCTCCATGGCATAACTTCCTTAATAATGGGAGTTCCGCCTTGATCTTGGGCTCATTTTGACCGTCTAATTATGGGCTTTCCATAAATGCTTTGATATTTGACCTAGCTTGCTCAGGAGCGACGCTAGAGCGACCGGAAGGTTATGGCGTCGTGCTTATGTAACCCATTGTTCAGTCCCTAGAGTGCTCAGACACTCATGACGGCGTCTGTGGTGCCCAGGCACCCCTAACGGCCGTTTGCATTCACTTACAAGTTATTAGTTTGTGCACTGAACCATGAGGTCGCACACTGAGACCCTTATTCTTATTAAATTGTGCAGTGAACCATTAGGTCGGACCTTTTGATGTCATAAACTTAGTCTAACTGACTGTGGCTGGTGTGCAGTGGGGCATGAACGCTCTTATGTAAAGTTTGAGCGCTCTTATAGCTCTTAGAACCAACCTATGTATTAATTTCATAGATATTTCTTTGATTAATACAAAATATGTTACAATTTATGGAATAATAAAATGGTATATCATAATACAAAGTCATATCAAATATACAGACTGATTCAAATTACCTACTGATAATGATCAAAGCTCTCCCACCAAAATGGTAAGGCTAAAATTAAATATTGCCCCTATGTGCTGTTAGATGCCATCATACATAACACATAATCACCATCTTGAACTCTCTCATTCTAAAGCATACAAAGAATATCCTGGGTATTCTGAGGCTTGGTAAATATCTTGCTTCCAGTATGTAGAACTACCTATTAATTAATCCTTTTGAGTGATATTTAGCAACATTATTAGAATAAATTAATGACCAAGGATTAGAATTATAGGAACTGTAACAAGAAGAGACTCCTTATGTACCTAATACTACCATAGAATCATGTGTAAATAGCATGGCTTCTACATGAATCCAACCCTTGTCTTGTCATATACAATGTAGGATGCCCCTATGCCTCGTAGCCTTAGCCTCAAGTCAATTACCTTAGGCCAATGCTTAGAGTATTGGTCTGTGACTTTGGGTGTGTGTACAGGGTGATGAAATTACCTCCTTATGGTCATTAAATGCCTTCATATGTCATTCTTCTCCAATGAAATGCTAGTCAGTCTTTTAGCAAATGCTACATCAAAGTATCATGCCAACCCTTCCAAGTATCTCAGTACCAACTGAGAAGGTGGAGTGTAAAAATGAATGTTCAAATGCAAAAGCCTATCATGAATGTACATGTGTCAATGCCCTGAAATATGTAGGCTATAGTAGTTCCATTACTTCACTTTGAACATATCTGGATAGAATGTTAATTGTTATATGGATGTTTTCCATCATCTAGATGTTGATCACTGGTGACAGACAGATGGTCTATGTCTTTTTAACTCTTTCCAGCCAGCTAGTGCATTAATGCACTACCAGGTCAAATATGGCTAGTACATTAATGCACTATGAGGAGAGCATTCAAAGTAACTAATAACATTATTCTGGACCCCATCAATAATTATTTTCAATAAGTAATGCCAGGTATCATGGTATCATATGAAAGGAAACTACATACAGATTACAAATCAGTCAGTTTTGTATACATTTCCTGAGGTCACCCTTACACTATGTATATATATTTGCCCGGGACCTCAATCTGCTGTATTTTAGGGACTTTTAACAATGATAGAGCTGGCTGGAAAGAGTTAAGAACATATCTATGGCCTAAAATAAAGTCCTAGCTAATGTCTTGTAACATGACCTTCCAGCAAGGAGAATGGTCACAGGTAGGGTCTTTTGGTTAGTTTGCTAGGCACTTTCTGTTTGTTGGATCATATGGCTGGTACTTATAGCTGAGTCCTACCAGTAAGGCTCTGGAAAGGTCCACTTCTGCCAACAGAAGTGATCTTATAAAGCAGCTTATTCACCATTGACAGAATGATGATATAAATTGCAAGATCCATGCAATCACAGTTATCCGATGTTGCTAGATTAAGCTAGATTTCCTTAGTAGAACTTCTAGAGAAGGTTTGTGACAGAATAATCATCACACATTATCTCTAATTCTGATCAAAATATATGTAATATTATAAATAACATAATTTAGAGTAATGCTGCTTAAAGGCCTTTCAAATATTATGTAACACAATTATGACCACTTTTTGACCCCCCTCCCCCCTTGTAACAATATGGGCCTTCTAATCAATATTTCTAAATTTATTTGATTCTTCTCAATTTAACAAGAATTATAGGATGATCTCTAAAATCACATTAAAATGCTTGTAAATTGTCAAATTTAGCCATGTGATGTATTTCTCATTTTTATCATGCAACACTTGGGCAGACCCCCCTCTCTCTGTAACAAAGTGTAACAAAGTTCATGATCCCCTCCCCTACTGTGTTACGTAATATTTGAATGGCCCCTTAGCAAATATTTAATTGCTAAGATGTAAACAGGTCTAGCAATAAGGCTTTGGCAGCACAATTTCAGATTTATTTTCTTTATAAATCGGTGGGTTCCATAATCATGTTTTCATATCTGAGTAGAGCAGTTGTCTGTTGGTGAGCCACTTGCTAAACAAAGGCTAGCAAGGTTTCACCACTTGCTAAACAAAAGCTAACAAGAGTTAAGCAAGTGCCAACTCTTGAGTATTGAACAACTATCTGACACATTTCCTATTACATTAGGGATATTTCTAACAAGATCTACTCAGTTCTGAAGAAATTGAGTCCAATGATGGTTAACTTTCTTCACAATAATACATATTTGTCTATGAACAAGCTCCTTTGTATAAGTTGCTATTTAAATTTGTTGCTAAGGAACCACTACCCCACAAGTAGAGTAAAACCTCAAATGTATTCTCATTTCATCATTTTCAGGATATAAGACACACTACAATTGTGTAGTAAAGAATATTTTGCCAATAGAGGATAATGCTGAAGTCGCATGTTTTCATCATACTTGCTATAGGTCTATCTTTTTTTTCTATATTTTCTGATTAGCACACTGTATTTTGGTACAATATTGCATTTTTTTTTAGTTTGCATGGAGCTTCTGAATAGCAAAATGAGAAACAGTATCCATGATCTCCATTCTGTAAGTCATTCCTAGGAATGGTCTTTCTTTGTCTCGGAAAGGGTCCGTTGCTAGCTAAAATCAGCTGCTGCTAGGTAACCGCTTGTCCTAGCAACAAATGGTTGGCTCCAATGCGATCGTTAGGTCCAATTTAGGGGGGGTAGGTACCTTTGGAATTTTTGTAAGATGAATATTAGTGCCAGAACAGGGTGATCAATATGTATTTTAGCTCTTAAAAACGAGGCTAAAATTTCAAGAGATGGTTGTATAGAATTGCAGATTTCTCAGTGACTGCACGAGCTTTCATTGGTCAAACATCACTTTTCCATACCCGGAGACATTGGACAACATAAAAAAACAAGTTATAGCTATCAGTAATCTTAAGAATTAAACTCCTAAAATATGGCTCTTTTGAAGGACTTGCTGCTCTACTATGATGTCATGATTACCACAATCCGACAGTAACCATTCCAGCCAGATGGGAGTGCACAATCAATGGTATTGTATTATGATGACTGGCCAAGACAATCAAAATTTAATCAATTGTTAAAGTGATCATTTCCACAGGAGCTTCACAGCAGTGGATTCTGGAAATGGTTCTATGGCCCATGAATAAGTTCCAGTTGTGGTCAGTAAATTGATAAAACCTACTCTCTAGAATATAATAGTATTGTAGGGGCCGGCATCGTTGTATATATATTAGTGCCGTTCATCCGAGAGACGTGTTCGTGTGGTGCTTGTTCCTTCTATGCCAGCTAGGTGTCGCTTTGCGATACCCCGTTGGTACAAGAGGGGGCAGCACCATGCCTCGCGTCCAGCTTCTACTAAGAAGCCAGACGAGCGGCAGAAGGGGACTGGACATGGTCCAGTCAAGACGCTCAGTATAACCTGTTGAAATATTGAATAAAGTCCTACCCGAGAGGTAGGGGTATCCGGGGCTTTGCCCAACCCGAACTACTCGTGTTGTGTTGGTTTCTCTAGTGATAAGCGAGCCAACGAGCCACCCAACATATAAGTCGAAAAGAACCATTACACTGGTGCCGTGACCAGTTGGTTCGGGGGTGGAGCGCGGCCACATTGGCCGAAAGCCTCGGGAAACCCGAAGCGGATCCCCCCAGCCCTGGGCTAGAGGGATTCGAAGAGGATGACTTTACATCCCAGCATCTGTTGTTAGACTGGAAACCCGGTCAACAACAAATGTACAATCCAGAGGGTGTCCGAAGTGTTTTCTCGACACCCAGTCTGATGGACGGTGCCACCACTGATGGAAGTGGCATCGTAAAGTTGTATCCGGGCACACCCCAGGCGGCGGCACCGGATACAGGATTGTTTAGGGGGGTATTAAGACCCCCAACTTTGGACTTAAGCGATTGGTCCCAAGTGATAACTAGCAGGCGCCAGCTGGGTCCTATGGTACCAGCAGGCTCGGCTAGTAACTTGGGTACCCCAATGGCACAAAGCCCTATGCAGCGTACTGCGACCCCCCCGGTAACGGTACCAGAAGAGGCAACCGTAGAAGCCCCATTAATGACATCGTCGGACCATGATAGCGACGATGGTAAAGCTATAAAGGACCCATTGGTCCCGAAAGCAAACCCGAAGACTAAGCCCCGGGATGCCGAACCGAGAAGCTCGGAGAAGCATTTCCTGGGCCTATCTTTGGACGAAGGCTTGTCTGACTCCATGTTCAACCCTGGAGGCAGCCGCAAGTCAATTTACGGACGTCGAATGGGCCCCGGGTATAAAACTACCTCAGCCTATTTGAAAGCCAAAGAACAGGTAGAGTTACAGGCTAAGAGGCAACATGAACAATTCATGGCAGCCCAATTAAAAATAGAAGAGGAAACTAAGTCTCGGATCGGCAAATTACGATCCGTTGAGCAGGAGGCGATTCTAAAAGAATCCGACCTGAAATATCGTCTAACTTCCGTAGCCCATCGATTGGAGCGAAAGGAGAAAGACGAACGAGAAAGGGAGAAAAGACTGGCTGAGTTAGAACTCGAAGAAGCCAATAAGCTTAGAGCAATCAAAAAGGCTAGGGCCGAGGAGGTTGCTAAGGCCCGGGATGTAAACAGACTACAATCCGAGTTGCATGCCATGGAGGAGAAGTTAAAGAAACTTCAACTCCGAAAGGCAGAAACAGAGGCCAAGCTGGTCGCGGAACAATCCGAGATCAGGAAGGAGACCAATGAGTACCAGAGGTCTCAGAAAGAGAAGGGTGAAAAGTATCGTCTACTAAAGGATACTTTTAAGCGAAAGGCATTGGCCGCTCAAGAGGAGCGGAACCGAGCTGTTGCAGAAAATGAGAAGATTCGATCCGAGATCTTATCAGAAAACGCACAGCTGAGGGAGGAACAGCGAAACCTGACTACAGATGTAGCTACCCTCACAATAAATAAGTCTGCTATGGAGAGTTATTTACAGGAGCAAGAGCAAGCGAATGCTCCTCCTGCGAGTAAGGACGCAAACCCGAACTCGACGTTCGTTAAACAGGGTGACCCAGTCTCCTGTTCTACACCTAAGCATCCGCAATACAATCCTTTTGTCAATGACAATGCGACGCGGAATGAAGATCAAGGGGGAGTTTATATCAGAACCCAAGATAAGCATGGCCGAACTAGTAGAGTCCGGATAAGTGAAGTCCCCATAGTCCACAACTTAGACCCGGACTATGCACCCCGGGATGCCTCCGACAGTAGCGCGGAGACTAGTGGATTCCACATACATGTGGATCAGACCGAAAGTGTGGGGTTGGGAGCTGGTAATGACAGCGGCCAACAAACTCCATCGAACGATGGCAGTCAATCAACGGGAAACCAGCCGTCCGACGGCGGCTACCAAGGCGCACAAGGGGGGGGGCAGTGCTACGGGTACCACAGGAAACAGTAGTACCTCGGGTACCGGCCCTAACCAGGGGGGTGCAGGCTATACGAACCACAGTGGTTCACAGTGGACGTATACACAGCCGCCGCCTACACCTCCACCGGGCAACACGAGCTTCGGTGGTATAGGGGGCAATCGAACCTTGAACGAAACCAAGGCGATTGAATGGAGCAAACAGCAATGCACCAGATTGATGTATGCTCATAATTCCGCCCGAAGGGTAGCCGTGATTCCTAAGGAATATGACGGTACTCGACCATGGAAAGAGTGGTTTGAAGATTTCATCGATGTGATGAATTGTAATGGGTGGACCCCATACGAGGCCAAGCCGCATCTAGTGAGATGCTTGAAAGGCGGACCGGGTCGCATGGCTGTAGAGCAATGGCGGACCTGGTACGGCCTCGTAGGGAGTTTCGAGCAGTTAGTGGAATCTGCTAGCGGACTGTTATGTAACATGGTCAAGGAGGATCCGATGGTCCGCTTTAAGAAACGTACACAGAAGCCTAATGAAGCTTTCAGAGCATACGGTATGGAACTCCATGCCCTGCTAAGCAAGGCCAGACCCGGTACTGAAAACCAGGACTGGTATATGGACGATTTGATTACACAATTCGTCAAGGGTCTGAGAGAGCGAGATGAGCAGATTGCTGCGAGGGATGCCTGGAAAGAAGGCATAACATTGCACGGCATATTTAATGGCATAGATATGGCCGTGAAGAAGCGAACGATGTTAGCCGGGGACATACCTAATGCCAGCGGCTCGGTTCCCCTGGCATCAGTAGTCCAGCAGTCTGAGGTAAATATTGCCTCTGACGACTTTGAATTGATTGAAATCGAACAGGAGGACGGCACCTTCTGTTCGATGCAATTAAGGAAAAATGCTTCAGGTAGGAAGTATATTCCAAGGAAGGCGTTCAATAAGCCAAGGGATTCTAGACCATCATCCGAGGTCAAGAGTGACCCGAAAGTCGGCGAGAAGCGAAGGGTCAGTCTCCGGACATGACCAAACTTATGGAGGATATGTGTAAGAAAATTACAGATGCCCTCCAAGCCAGTCGGCAGAGACCCAGAGTGGATCGCCAAACGGTTAAGTGTTTCAGGTGCCAGCTCATGGGACACTACTCATCCGAATGTACCGCTGCTAAGCCGGTAATGGCCGCCTTCTATGAGGCCGAGGACAACGGCGAAGGAAGGGAGAACGCTACGGATTCCACTGATGTGGAAAACTAGTGGGGGTTGTATCCACGGCATTGGGTATAACCCCGGGGAAGAACGAATGCCAAAATGCTACCGGGGGTGACCCGGTGGAAGATTTCGAATCAAATGCACCTGGAGGCCGGGTGGCTGTGGGTGTGCACCCCTGCACCTTGGCCAGGGCCAGGGACCCCAGTTCTTATGTGCATGGGAGTGAACATATGGAGGCAAGCGGCCGCACTGGGGGAGAGGAAGGATGGATCAAAGAGTTGATCCGAGTGTGTGGGACACGCCTTCCCCCAAGTCATCTGTGTCTGGAATTTTTGAGAGGACTCGGATTGAATCTTGGTGATTCGGGAGACTTTCACCAGTTTACCAGCAACCTCTCTCCTTTAGGGGGGAGACGCTGGTATGTACCCATATCTGTGAAAGGCCGAGTAGGTGAATTCTTGGTGGATACCGGAGCCAGCCACTCCTGTGTATCCAAAAGATTCTTCGACTTGGTGGCCGGCAGCCATGAGAACCTCAAAACGGGGGTAAATGCTTGCACAGCCGACGGAAGCAGTATGCATACTTTTGGTAGGACGTTTATGCCTATCCGTATAGGAGGCAAAGAATTTGTTCTTTCGCCAACTATAGCAGAGGTTAGTGATGACGGAATCCTCGGACTGGATTTTGCGAGCTTATATGGGGCCGTCTTGGATCCGAGGGATGGTATGATGAGTATACGGAACCCGTATGGCTTGCATGTCCAATGCGTATTGAGACAAGTGTCTTCGGTTGCATCAGTGATACACACGGTGAAGATCCCACCGGGTACCACTTGCGATGTCCTTTGTGGTGGATCAATGGCCCAAAGGAATGAAACTGGAGTCTATGAACCCGACACGGTTTACTTGTCAAGTATCGGGTTGGACTCAGTGGATACATTAGTGGCTAATGCAGCTTGGACTGTATTACCCATGACTAACAGAAGTGGCTCAGTGGTCTATTTGAAGCGAGGCGACAGTGTGGGTAGGATGAGTTCGGTTGAACACGTCGCCGAGGCTAGGTTCAATAAACCATTAAACCCCATTAGTAAGCATCCATTGGATGAAGAATTCCAAAAGCTGATTGACCAATCAGATCTACAGAATACGGAGGATAAGGATTGCCTAGCGAAACTCCTACAAAAGTAAGAGAGTGCTTTTGGTAGGGAAGGAGGACCGGTGGGTAGATCCGACAAGGTGTTGCACACCATAGATGTGGGCAACGAGAAACCTTTTAAAATCCAGTATCGTAGACTTCCTCTCAAGAAGAAGTTAATTTGCGAACAGGAAATACAAAAACAGCTGGACCTAGGGGTCATTGTGCCCAGCTCGAGTCCCTGGTCCAGCCCTGTTTGTATGACCACTAAGAAAGACGGTACAATCCGCTTTTGTGTCGACTACCGAAAACTGAACGGTATGACAAAGAAGAACTCGTATCCCCTACCAAGGATAGACGAGACGTTAGATTACTTGGGCGGGAACCAATGGTTCTGTACCTTGGACTTACAATGCGGATACTGGCAGATACCGATGCACCCTGATGACATGGAGAAAACAGCGTTCTCCAGTCATATGGGGCTATTCGAGTATAATGTCTTACCCTTCCGATTGTGTAACGCCCCCGCTACGTTCAAGGCCATGATGGAATCCTTGTTGAGTGATCTTTTGTGGAAGAAATGCTTGGTCTACTTAGACGATGTTGTCGTATTCGGCAAGTCGTTTAGGGAATGCCATGCAAATCTGCAATTGGTACTTGACCGGATACTATCAAACGGTCTAAAACTCAAACCCAGGAAATGTAACCTGTTTAAGAAAACAATCACATACTTGGGAAGGATCATCACTCCCAACGGGGTGAGCGCAGATCCGGAGAAATTAGAAGCTGTAGAGAATTGGGAGAGACCCACGAGTGCTAAGGAGGTGAGATCATTTCTAGGATTTTGTTCCTATTACCGTGATTTCATAACGAATTACTCTCGTGTCAGCTTTCCCATGCAGTGCTTCGCTCACTGGACCCCGGGTAGGGCACGGGACCCATTCCCATGGACCAGCGAGCAAGAAGAATCTTTTAATAAAATAAAAGATTTGTTTAGGAACACACCCGTGTTGAAATATCCCACTCCCGAGGGACATTTCATCTTAGACACCGATGCGAGCAATGATGCAATTGGGGCAGCTCTCTCTCAGGTCCAGGAGGGAGTCGAAGTCCCAATAGCATTCGCTAGCAACACGCTAAGCAAGACCCAGCGTAATTACTGTACCACCAAGCGGGAACTCCTCGCGGTGGTGGTGTATACGAAGAAGTTTAAGCATTTCCTCTGGGGAAGTGACTTCACTTTAAGAACAGACCATTCGTCTCTTAGGTGGCTCCTTAACTTTAAGGACGCCGAGGGGATGATTGGACGATGGTTAGCTCATCTATCCGAGTTTGGATTGGAGCATAAACAAATAGAGCACCGACCCGGTGCTAAACACATCAATGCGGATGCCTTGTCGAGGCGACCTATCCGAAGGTGCCAAAATGCCACTTGTGAAGACTGCGGAGCCCACAATGCTGTGGTAGCCGGGTTGGTATTTAATTATACCACCCCCCGTATCCCCTGGGAGGAGGCTGTATGTAGCTATCTCGATTGGTCCCCGGAGACCATCAAGAAGTTCCAACAGTCGGATCCCACCACTGCGCGCATAATGGAATACCTACGGTCAGGTATTAAACCGGCAAGGCCGCTAGTGTCCCTAGAAGATAGGGAAGCGAGGCGATTGCTAGCCCAATGGACCGAGCTAGAGATCAGAGATGGCATACTATGTAGGTGGAAGACAACTCCCACCAACAGTAGGCTGTTGCAAATAGTGATACCCACCCCGATGAGGAGGGATATCATGTATTATTGCCATGGTCACCAAACAAGCGGCCATTTCAGTAAGAAGAGGTCACTAGAGCGCCTACAAAGGCGTTACTACTGGCCTGGAATGAGAGGCGACCTGCTCCGGTGGATCGCCACTTGCCCGGATTGTTGTAAAAACAAACCGGGACCCGGCCAGGGAAAGCAACCCTTATCCCAGGAATTGTTTGGTGTCAGGTTCGCTCGAGTGGCAATAGACATCATCAGCGGGATCAAGACGACGCCCCGGGACAATACTTGCATGATGGTCGTCACCGACTATTACACCAAGTATACCCGGGTGTTCCCTCTTCCTAATCACAAAGCCGCCACATGCGCGGAGGCGTTTGTGAAAGGCTGGGTGCTGCATTTGGGTGTTCCCCTTATGATGCACAGCGACCAAGGAAGAGAGTTCGAGTCAGAACTGTGGCAGGAAATGTGCCATTACCTAGCCATTTGCAAAACCCGAACAAATCCATACCGACCCCAGTTGGATGGACAGGTAGAGCGGTTCAACAGAACCCTGATACAAGTGCTAAAGCCCCTGGCATAATGGAATACCTACGGTCAGGTATTAAACCGGCAAGGCCGCTAGTGTCCCTAGAAGATAGGGAAGCGAGGCGATTGCTAGCCCAATGGACCGAGCTAGAGATCAGAGATGGCATACTATGTAGGTGGAAGACAACTCCCACCAACAGTAGGCTGTTGCAAATAGTGATACCCACCCCGATGAGGAGGGATATCATGTATTATTGCCATGGTCACCAAACAAGCGGCCATTTCAGTAAGAAGAGGTCACTAGAGCGCCTACAAAGGCGTTACTACTGGCCTGGAATGAGAGGCGACCTGCTCCGGTGGATCGCCACTTGCCCGGATTGTTGTAAAAACAAACCGGGACCCGGCCAGGGAAAGCAACCCTTATCCCAGGAATTGTTTGGTGTCAGGTTCGCTCGAGTGGCAATAGACATCATCAGCGGGATCAAGACGACGCCCCGGGACAATACTTGCATGATGGTCGTCACCGACTATTACACCAAGTATACCCGGGTGTTCCCTCTTCCTAATCACAAAGCCGCCACATGCGCGGAGGCGTTTGTGAAAGGCTGGGTGCTGCATTTGGGTGTTCCCCTTATGATGCACAGCGACCAAGGAAGAGAGTTCGAGTCAGAACTGTGGCAGGAAATGTGCCATTACCTAGCCATTTGCAAAACCCGAACAAATCCATACCGACCCCAGTTGGATGGACAGGTAGAGCGGTTCAACAGAACCCTGATACAAGTGCTAAAGCCCCTGGCATAATGGAATACCTACGGTCAGGTATTAAACCGGCAAGGCCGCTAGTGTCCCTAGAAGATAGGGAAGCGAGGCGATTGCTAGCCCAATGGACCGAGCTAGAGATCAGAGATGGCATACTATGTAGGTGGAAGACAACTCCCACCAACAGTAGGCTGTTGCAAATAGTGATACCCACCCCGATGAGGAGGGATATCATGTATTATTGCCATGGTCACCAAACAAGCGGCCATTTCAGTAAGAAGAGGTCACTAGAGCGCCTACAAAGGCGTTACTACTGGCCTGGAATGAGAGGCGACCTGCTCCGGTGGATCGCCACTTGCCCGGATTGTTGTAAAAACAAACCGGGACCCGGCCAGGGAAAGCAACCCTTATCCCAGGAATTGTTTGGTGTCAGGTTCGCTCGAGTGGCAATAGACATCATCAGCAGGATCAAGACGACGCTCCGGGACAATACTTGCATGATGGTCGTCACCGACTATTACACCAAGTATACCCGGGTGTTCCCTCTTCCTAATCACAAAGCCGCCACATGCGCGGAGGCGTTTGTGAAAGGCTGGGTGCTGCATTTGGGTGTTCCCCTTATGATGCACAGCGACCAAGGAAGAGAGTTCGAGTCAGAACTGTGGCAGGAAATGTGCCATTACCTAGCCATTTGCAAAACCCGAACAAATCCATACCGACCCCAGTCGGATGGACAGGTAGAGCGGTTCAACAGAACCCTGATACAAGTGCTAAAGCCCCTGGTCAATACCCACCAGGACGACTGGGATGAACAGTGTGAGTTTGTAGTACATGCCTACAACAACACTGTCTATTCATCTACTAATTGCACTCCAAACATGCTAGTGTTCGGCGAGGACATCATAATGCCCGCCGACTTAGTGTATGGAGTGGTTGGGATAGACCCGGAGGCGCCCTGCACCGTGTTGTTTGTGGAGTCGTTAAGGGATAGGTTCAAACAGGCATACGAGGCCGTTCGGAAAGAACTGCTGAAGAGTGCGAAGTGGCAGAAGGTGGGCTATGACACCAATGCCAAACGAATTCGTTTTAATGTTGGGGACAAAGTACTAAGGTACTACGAGCCGCTAGAACGGCTGAAGCTCGTAACGCCTTGGGAAGGTCCATTTAAAATTATTCGCATCATCTCCGAGTCTACGGTGATGATGGAGGACTGCCTAACCGGTAGGAAATGGAAGACGAATGTCGGAAAACTTCGGCCCTGGAGAGGACGCGAAGAGGCGGAGAGGGAGTTCGGTTACCAACCACCTGAGTCTGTCCCTAGTGGACCTAGCGTGGTAGTACCGATGAAGCGCCCTAAAGGCCGGCCGAGAAAAATGCCGGAAGACGAGGTAATGGTGAAAAAGAAGACGAAGGCCAGGAAACGACCTAATCGTAAGAAAAGGAAAAATGTCTCGCTGAGTGAAGGCATTACGTATGGGAAAGGTCCCGCCGTGGCTAAGCCGAACCAAGAAAAGGCCATACGTAAAGCCGGGAAGAATAAAAGGCTAACCGAAGGCGTTAGACGCAGTCCACGGTTGAGGTCTGCTGTAACCTAACTCAGTACACAACGAGCTGCTGCGTGTTGTCCGCCGTAGGCGGTTAACATACGTTCCACGGCTGGAGATGCCGAACGCGCCCCCCCTGGGTAGCTGTATCCCGTGAGTGGCGGTCGGATTAACCGGTACATTCGCTTTGAAGCGTTGTATACACCGCCAAGCTCCAGACGATACCACTCGGGTAGTAGGCCGCGTCTCGCATGTCGAGTCGAATGTTAGTTCGGATCTAGTTCCCTAGGTGGCGCCGCGGGTGCGGCGGGAAAGCGCAGAACTAGGTCACCGGATAGCCTTCGCGGGATCTCGCGAGACGAGAGGTCTGACGTCATATTGTTCATAACTAGAGCGGACTCGTGGTGGTAGGACGCCACCCGTTTTCGCTCTGGTTAGTGTTGGCGGCAGACAGCCTCTAGCTGTTGTGTTAGCTTCCCCCTAACTGAAAAACTTTGTTGGACGAATCCTTCGGGAGGAGTCCAACACATTTGCAATTCTACATTGGAAGTCGCCCTCAGTACCATGGCACAGGGGACGATTGACGCCCCGCGTCAGTCAGCCAACGTTCTGTTGGAGCAAGGCGAGGACCCGAAGGTCCCGTCTCGGGTCGAGGAGTCTATGGACTCTTCGACTGAGGAGGCAGCCCTGACGCTTTCAGCGATGGCCAAGCCACCGACCGGGAGAGGATGCCTCCTCCACCACCACCGCGCTCGGAGCCCGCGTCTACGGCAGCAGCTCCGGGTGAGAAGATCGATGTCCTAGACATCCCTATGTATCCTCCGGGATACAAGACTCGCATCGAGCGTATGGCCCACGTCGATGAAGAAGCCGGTGTCGTGTACACCTCCTGGGGGACTTACATCCCCATGCACGCCTCCATGTTCGGATATGGACCGCTGGCGGCGAAACCAGGCGTGCCCGCTGCCATACCAGACGACTTCAAGACTCTGGTTATGGACTCGTGCAGTGACGAGTTGGCTGACAGCATGCCAGTCTCTTCGCTCCGCAACTATCGGAAGTTGGCGGAGAAGATGGCGGTCAACGAGAACTTGGCCCGAGCAGTCCTGATCTCCGAAGGCATCACCCGAAAGGTCGCGGAGTTAAGAGAGTCTGAATCCGACATGGATACAGACTCTACAGTCACTCTCTCGTCGGTGGAAACAGGCCGGGTCAACCGATTGACCCACAAACCTGCACCAAAGGGTCCTCTCACCGAGAGTGACCTGGAGGTTGAAGACCTGAGGATCGTCATCGAGAGGTCCACATCCGAGAAGGAACCGGGTGCCGAAATACCAGAGGCGCCTGGCGAGATCTCGGAGGAGGACATCTCGCGTCAGCAGGCTGCTGTTGAAGCCAAACGAGCCGAGCTCGCCAAGCAGCAGAAGGAGCTCACCGCAGCTCGTCGGGCCCACCGGAAACAGCAGGCTCAAAGTAAGGCGAAGGCTTCCTCCGACTCCGACTCCCCAGTCAGCAGTAGGAGAAGCCCTTGTTCAAAGGACAAGGATCCGCGACAGTCGGATTCTAGTCCCGAGGTACCGGCGCAGCCAGCCAAGGTCGTGCGCCGGAAGAAGAAAGATGGAGCGAAAGCGTCTCCGGCAGAGCCCACGCCCCCCACCAAGCCGAGGGGTAAGGGCGACCCGAAAACGCCCGCCTCCAAACCATCAGCAACCACAGTAGCCACCTCGGTTACTGCAGCTTCCACTGCCAGCACCAGCGGGGCAAGCGCCAAGTCCTCTACCAAGGCTTCGACTGGTACTACTACCACCAGCCGAGCCAGCCGTAGGGGAGAAGGCATTTACACGGACAGTGAGGGGAGCGAGAGCGACCCAGAGCTGCCCGAGTCAGCCAGATCTGATTTGGAGTCCGTGACAACGTGGGAAGAGATGACCACGGATGTCCCCAAGGATGACAATCAGAAATGGATGTGGAAGAATGCAGCCGAGGGGTTCAAAGAACGGACTCCCCGCTGCTTCGCGGACTGTGCTTACGACACAGTCCACTACATGTGTCCGGGCGCCGTCAATAAGGACGGTGATAGCGACGACGAGGAGTGGATGAAGTCCAGCCCCTCGGATACGCCAGTAGGTAAATTCTACCTCATTTGGATTGACCAGCTCAAATCCAAATTGGGGTCTATCTACAGCTATGAGGCCCGGACGAAAGTCCAATCGGCGATGACCCAATGGGGGCCATCCGGCAACCGCCGGAGGTGCCCATTCGAGTCGTGCCAGCTGGCTCTCACGGGAGAGAAGGTGTTTGAGACGAAGCCTCGCTTCGCTCGACACATTGTGGAGCACCATATGCACCACAAGCCGCTGATGATGTGTGTGCTCGGAGACCGTCCGAGCAAACTATGTGACGGCTCGTTCTCGACTAACCGGCGCCGGGACATGGCTCTGCATCTGCAGAAGGCCCATGGTATCTGCCTGGAAAAGACGAGGAAACGGGCCCTCAAGTGCTTCAACGAGCTCCTAGCTAACTGGACCTCGTTGAGCGTGAAAGACATCAAGGAGCAGGCATTCTTCCAGATCAATTTCTCCTCCACCAAGTTCGGGATGCCCAGCGAGGTGCACCTGAAAGTGAAGAAGTGGAGGGGAGATGACAAGCGGGAGAAGGCCAAAGCCCGCTCGAAGGGTCCTAATGGAGGCACAGCCACGGCTACTGGTGCTTCCAAAAGGACCCGCGCAGACCGGTCCGTAAGCCCTTCGGGTAATAAGGACCAGCCTAGACCAGCCAACCCAGCTGATCGTCGCGAGTCGGGACAACAAGTCTCAGCTCTGGATATGCCCAGCAACCAAACCCGTAGGGCGGTTAGCCAGGCGGCCACCTCGGCCACACCCACAACACCTGCACCCGCGGAGCAACCCCCGGGCGAGGCCTCTGGCAGCCAGGATGATGGGGGCGAGATCTTCGCTCCCCCATCCGGGTATACATCTTGGTGGGCTGGAGAGGGATCTTCCGGCAAGCGCCCCATGTACAGTGAGTACGGGGCGAAGTTCCCTTCCATGGGACCAGCGGGACCCGAATCTCAGGTCCTAACCCCCTTGGGCCGGTCTAAACCCCGGGGTAGAGGCCATGGTGGAATGGAGTCCACCTGAGCTGCCCCGGGTGGTGGCCGTGGCCGAGGAGGCATGACGGTTGAGGGCCCGTCTGTCCCTCCAGCAGGCGCTCCGTCTGCCACTGTGGAGGCCACCGCGCCCCCACCAGTCATAGTTCCACCAACGGCCCCTCGGGTGTCCGTTATGGAACTAATCTCGGGTACCCTGTCAGGTCTTCAGGATCCGAACACGTTTGTTGACCACCGCGATGTCCAAACGGCTCAGATCCAGAATGACCTGATGGCGGAATGGCAGGCATTGCATCGCCAGAAGTCAGTCGACTACTGGCGTGTGATGACTGAAGCCACCTTCAACCTGGTCTACGAGATCCAGAAGAGGGAGGAAGAGAAAATTCGGCTGCAGGAAAGGAGAAATGTCGAGGAGGCACTCCAATCCTGCCGGTGCCAGCAGATGGAAGCTGAAAAGCTTAAGGAGTTCCACCGTACTGAGAACGCCGGGTACATCCACAGGTACAAGGAGGCTGACCTCAAGTTCTTCCTCGCATTCGGGAAGCACTTAGAAGAGTGGGACAGCCTTCCGTCGTCCCTATGCTTCACCCCGGCTGCCCCACCGGTCCCGGCTGCTCCACCGGTCCCGGCTGCTCCGCCGGTTCCGGCGGCTCCACCAGTTCCAGCTGCTCCTCCCGCCCCGGCTGCTCCAGCCGCCCCGGTTGCTCTACCTGCACCCGAGGCAATGGACAGTCCGTCCGCGGTGATGAGCGCTCTGAGCTTGGGGAGCGACACGCCCAGCGAGGCTTCCACGCTGCTCTCTGTGAGCAGTTGCAGCAGCTCGGCTCCATCTGCCTCAGTGGAGTCGGCTGAGAAGATGGACACGGATCCGGAAGATCTTTGAGTGTCCATCTGATGGTTCCTTATCGTACCCGAAGGTAAAGGCATCTATTATGCCAGAGGTACTTATCCTTACACTGGACTCGCTGATCTGGGACGGAACCTGCAGTGAAGATGGACGCTAACCCGAGACGCCAAAAAGGATCACTACACCTAACCTGGGCTCCATCTTCCCACCTTCATCAGGGCACAACATAACAGCAACGTGGCTTGCCACCACATACATGTCGCCGGGTGGAGCTGCAGAAACCAGTCGTTCCAGATTCGCCGGAAGTCCGGTATTTTGTAAGGGCGATCCTACTACCCTGGTAGGACGTCTAATATTATCAGTATTAATATCTTATGTAAAGCTATTTTTATATATAATATTTATATTCTTGTAATTAAATCAAACAAAATTTTTCTCGGGTTATTTACCCCACCTCGGGTCGGTTAGTTAATACTATAAAATACGGTTAATACCAACTACACATCTACAACCTTTTATTGCGTCTCTACTACTATAATAACACTGTAACATTGTTACCATTTACTACCCTAGGTCGATGGTGCATAAGGCACCACTTCCTAATTGTTATTATTAGTTACTTCGGGTTATATGCGACGATGCCTCATCATGTACATATTATTTATTATGCCCCTTAATGTTCTATTTTCTATACGAACACTTATGTATAGACATACCTATTCGTGTATTATTTATTATTGTATAAAGTTAACAATAGGTATTATTTAAATACACCCAACCCTAGGCATAGTCTAGTGGGGGTGGTGTAGGGGCCAGCATCGTTGTATATATATTAGTGCCGTTCATCCGAGAGACGTGTTCGTGTGGTGCTTGTTCCTTCTATGCCAGCTAGGTGTCGCTTTGCGATACCCCGTTGGTACAAGAGGGGGCAGCACCATGCCTCGCGTCCAGCTTCTACTAAGAAGCCAGACGAGCGGCAGAAGGGGACTGGACATGGTCCAGTCAAGACGCTCAGTATAACCTGTTGAAATATTGAATAAAGTCCTACCCGAGAGGTAGGGGTATCCGGGGCTTTGCCCAACCCGAACTACTCGTGTTGTGTTGGTATCTCTAGTGATAAGCGAGCCAACGAGCCACCCAACATATAAGTCGAAACGAACCATTACAGTATGATGAATATGTCATTTTCATTGCCATGCTCATGTTAGAACACTTTATCTTCCTATAATGTTTGGCATGAAGCTCCGACAGGGGATGAAGTGGCAAGTCATTCACAGGCCCTTTATTAAAGTCTCACAATGATAAATGAGCAATGGCTTTCGGTCTTATAAGACCATTAAACCTGTAGAGTTTGCTAATGCATTAGAACATCATGACCATTGATTGCTATAATGAGTGAAATATAGTGCTAATCAATGTGCTCACAAACACTTAGTTGCTGACTCTGCAGGAGTGGTTGAAACCTTTGTTTGATTCATGATGACCAATAATGATAGCACTGTAATGCATGAGCCCTTAAAGGGTGCATCACCCATCCATGCATCATGCTGAATGATCTGTATGATGCATTGATGCAGCCATGGTATTCTTGCATCATCACAACCAAATGGCAGCATACATTAAACACTATGTTGCCCTTGAGAAGCTATGAATAGAAAGCCTAACACTGCAATTACCATGTATCATTGTTTTTAGATTGGTGAAGTGTCTTCGCAGATAATTCAGTAGAATAGCAAATAATGATAGTAGGAACAATGGTATTACATTACAATGACATTGTGTTATAATGACTATCCGAAGAAAATTGAAATTCAATTATCTCAAAGATTTCAATGGATACATGATATTATCAGCTGATTTTGGAAACAATTTATTTACATTCAATTCACTCTGGTAATCATAACCAGATTCTAAAGTATATGATTTATTACATGTTCTAATAAATATATGTCAGTGTACAATTTTGGGTTATTGGGTTGTTTTCAAAAAGTTAATTCAAAACAACAAAAAGGTGACAATGCCTTAGTCTATGCATCTGATCAAGGCATTTGACAGACAATCATTTTCTAAATACGTTACAAGCAACTCAAGCCCTGGTCTATTGTGATATTGCCATTGGTGAAGCAGAGATTTCTTTTATCCTAAGTTTTGCTCACATTTTGCAGACACAATTTTTAGTATAGTATAATGACTACAGAGCCATATCACACATATGGACCCAGGTTAAGGGGTTCAAGAAACTATTATAATTCAGGTATCATTGCTAAAGCTTATCAATTCCAAAACATGGATTGTAAACGGATCCTACTTTCTATTCCATTTGGTTTAAATTAAACTCTGCAAGGTTGGCACTAATGGAATCTTTAGTCCAGTATTAGATCAACTCCTTCTTGTAATTGACTAAAAGGTTTTTAGAGTTCAGGGTTGGTTGTCCTTTAGACTCCAATGCTCAGACTACAAACGGAATCCAACACATCAGCTGTGTTGACTCTCAATGCTCTATCTCTCCCAGTCTCCACCTGGAACCTTTATGAGGCAAAGCCTGTTGTGCACTGCTACTTATACCTTTGGCCCAACGGGGGAGAATGCGCCTCCAGGGGAATTTTTAGAACTGGTTTTGGCCACCAGGGGACAGTAGATGGGTTAAACACTGACAAATATGCTAAAAAAAACTAAAAAAAACGAATCCAGTGGTATGCTTAAAATCATTCCATCTCAACTGAAAATGTTCCATTTTTGGAGCATTTGTTTACATAGAAAATTGGTAGATAAGGCAATTTCTGGTTGCCATGGAAACCGCTCCCCTATTCAAATTAGGAATTTTTGGCACAAACATTTTTTTGAAATTCCTTCAGGAACACAGAGCCAAAAACAGAGCTCAAAAATTCCCTCTATAGAACCAATGTTATGACAAAAACATCACATGTATTTCTTTGGTTATTGGTCCGCAAAACTAGTTTTTTTTTGCATTATTAGTCTTCATTATAGAATACAATGCATTTAGAGCTTATCCCATTTGTACGACACCAATCTATGTTTGATAAGTAATTAGAGCAAAACTACTGGGGATACTTAGCTCAAGATATCTCATTTTAAAGCCATTTCCCCAGGAGGCATCTTTTCCTTCACCTGACCACACCTGTGGTGAGTGAGGCTTATTGCAACAAAGATGCCCTGTGGTGATTCATGAGATGGCACAATGGGGAGCTGTAGTCTCTGTCCATGTACAACTATATTCTACTCTAACTGAACAGGACTCGAGTTGGGAACGTTCACAACTTGGGCAAGAGAATGTGATTTTCCCTGGAAATTCGGACATGCCAGAACATCTTATACTCTTATATACATGTCCAGTTCCTGGGAATATCCCGAGTCTTTCCCAAGTACCAGTCTTTCAGATGAGAAGGGGAGGGAAAAGATCTATAGTGACTCTTACACGCCCAAGTAGCATGTACAGGACTACAGGTTATGCTGGACTCCACCTGAGCCGGCCCATATTGGCATTACCCGAGGAGCGTACCTGGGACTTATAGCCCATCGGATACAGGGGAACTTACTTTATGCCTAGTTCTTGTTGTATTCACAAGTCGAGACTTGAGAAATTTCTGAGTAATTCTAGAGATCTTGTTCAGTGGGACTGCTGCCTTTAATAAATTACCTACAAGGGGAATATGATTGAAACGTTGAAAAGCAGATGAGACATTAAATGGCACAAAGGGCAGAACTAGTTCTTGAACTATAAATATGTGCTGAAAGATCTGCCAATACATTAAAGCAACATGGCTGTATAGCTTATCATGATGCAAGAATGAAGTGCTGGTGACTAGCACTTCATTATTACATCATGTATCTACCTTTCAAGATTGCCATCATGCATTGATACAGAATTGGCAATTTATCTACCAGGGTACTTTGCATTCATACATCTTCACAGTCAATGGGTATGATGTGTTCAATTTCTAAATTCTGGTTCTGCATTGACAATGCCTAGCAGCGGATATAATATTGAAATATATATTACCCTTGTACAATCATGCACTGTGTCGACCTTATTGTAATTACAATTTAGCAACAGTCCAGCTTGGTCAGCATGACGCGTGATGCAATGGTGCACCACTCAAAATCTTAACACGATCTTCGTTGTAAAAGAGTTATGCCTCAAAGTCACGACAGACAGAGGCTTTTGCACCTCCAGTTGCTGCCTCATGACCTAGCTTGCTGGTGGCACTCCATTTGCAAAACCAATCAGGATAGGAAACTCACAGTTTATCAGGGTGGCAACAGGCTCTGACCATCTAGCTTAATTGGATTTTATGCCATGGCTGATACGATCATTAATATAGATTAGAATTACTCACGTCATATTCAATTGGGGGGATGGAATACAATGTGGTCATATTCAACGCCGCTATTTTGAAATTTGTACAGAGCTAGTCAAAGGCTATTAGTTTCGAATTAAGGCATGGTTATTAGAGGTTTTACAATGCCTGAATGATACCTAATTTTTTCAAGCATGAAGATGATTAGATGATTCTTCATCTAAATAGCCATAAGTAAAGAGATTCATACAGATTTTGCAAGTGTCAAATCCGCATAAAAAGGTGTGTTTCCAGTTGCATGAACGGCATGGTCGGTAGGTCGGATTTTTTTTTTCTTTTTTGGTGGGGCGAATGGGAGAGGACTCTTCCTCCTCTCCAATACAGGAGGATGTTGCTCCTATAGTAAAAGGAAGAGCTGGCTAAAAATGCCCTTGTTTCCAGTCCTTTCTTTTCATGTAGCTATAACTTGTCCCTTTTGTTGCTCATAAGTGGACATTCAAGTATGGTGCTCAAAAAATGGATTTGAGTAGGTACCTAGTTGGAAGAAGTCAGTCAGTATAATATACTATAGAGTGTGTGACATGAGTAGGTACCTGATAGTGCAGCTCTCTCTGTTTTAAACAAGGCAGGTGACCTTTCAGACTAATGTGGTGAGTGCAAGTTGAATGGTGAAGCAGAGTGTGACTTCTTTTGAAAAGAGGATACCTACTGACAGCTCTTTTTACCATAGGAGCAACACGCTCCTGGCATGTTATATATCAAAAGAAATTTCAAGGTGAATCTGAGAGGATATGTGGCCACAATAGTATGCAATATGTAAGGGAGTGGTTGTTATTTATCAACAGGGTGGGTGGTTGGTTTAGAGAGGGGGCATAACAATTTTAACATCAAAGAGTGCATCAACATTTTAAAGGGCTGCAGGAGTGTATAATGCAGCATGATGACTGTCCTGAATGAAGTGCACATCATTGCTGCATCATGAAAACTTAACCCAATGATGCATTTTCAGATCTTATATCGTTGGTCTGCACTGCAAATCAATGCTTCAAGTCTTACTATATCAGTGCATGTAAGCAGCTCCTTTTAGTGGCTGACAGTTCATAACAGGCAGACCTGTACAGAGGATGGCTTAAGAGGTCCAGAGGCTATGCTGCTGATTCCTGTGCCGTTCAATGTCTCTTAACACAATGTCTGAGCTGCTGCCCCAACATACTAATTATGAACAGGGTCTGTCACTCCAACAGATGTGAGTGGTAAGTAGAGTAATTGTGTTTCAGCAAGTATGGAAAAGCTATAGGTATCTTCCTCACCACTTTCAGATTTCTAGGACAGCTCAGGTTGGTGTCCTAATTTTTTCCGGCAAGTACGCCCTACTTGCAAGTACAAAACTTGCAAATATGCTCAAAGGTTGCTAGTATGGTACTGATAGCCAGATTAAAAGTACTACTTACATGAATGCTGGACTTGCAGTAACACAACTTTGTACCATACTCATATCTTTACTCGTTTTTGGCAATTACTCCTATTATCACCAACTATACTCTGTCTCTAGTTTCATAGCTCCGTCGACGCAAGTTTGTGTACTTGCTTTAAAGCAACTTTGTCTGTGCAACACCCTAGACTTCTGCTTGCTTGCCACTCACAAATTCTCCAAAAGTTGCGTTAAAACAAGTTTCATACTAGTAACTATTTGAGTAACAGAGCCCCGGAGTTTTAAAGGGCTGCAGGAGTGTATAATGCAGCATGATGACTGTCCTGAATGAAGTGCACATCATTGCTGCATCATGAAAACTTAACCCAATGATGCATTTTCAGATCTAATATCTTTGGTCTGCCCAGCAAATCAATGCTTCAAGTCTTAGATCTTACTATATCAGTGCATGTAAGCAGCTCCTTTTAGTGGCTGACAGTTCATAACAGGCAGACCTGTACAGAGGATGGCTTAAGAGGTCCAGAGGCTATGCTGCTGATTCCTGTGCCATTCAATATCTCTTAACACATTGTCTGAGCTGCTGCCCCGACATACCAGTTATGAACAGGGTCTGTCACTCCAACAGATGTGAGTGGTAAGTAGAGCAATAATTGTGTTTCAGCAAGTATGAAAAAGCTGTAGGTATCTTCCTCACCACTTTCAGATTTCTAGGACAGCTCAGGTTGGTGTCCTAGATCTTCCGGCAAGTACGCCCTTCTATGCAAGTATGAAACTTGCAAATATGCTCAAAGGTTTCAAGTATGGTACTGATAGCCAGATTAAAAATACCAACTCAAAACTACTACTTACATAAATGCTGGACTTGTAGTAACAGAAATTTGTACCATACTCATATCTTTGCTCGTTTTTGGCAATTACTCCTATTATCACCAACTATACTCTGTCTCTAGTTTCATAGCTCCGCTGACGCAAGTTTGTGTACTTGCTTTAAAGCAACTTTGTCTGTGCAACACCCTAGATTTCTGCTTGCTTGCTACTCACAAATTCTCCAAAAGTTGCATTAAAACAAGTTTCATACTAGTAACTTTTGGAGTAACAGAGCCCCGGACTCTAGTTTAAAGAGGCACTTAAATACAGGCAGCAGTAGAATATGGCTTTATATGGACAGACACTACAGCTCCCCTCTGTGCCACCTCATTTCCCTTCACAAGACAGCTACTGCATCACTCCCATCAGATAGGTAACAGTACATAGAAAGCTGTGCCTCACAAAGGTTCGAGGTCGAGGCTGGAGGAGACAGGACAAAATGGTCATCACAGCAATAGCTGTGTTGGCTCTCTGTGTAAGCCAACCTCTGAACTCTAGAGCCCTCTTACACTAGTCACCAAAGCATCAGCTGTGTTAGGATTCATTGATTGATAACTGCTCATAGTCAGTATAGCACCTCCTGTGCTTGGCTAACTCATGAAGAAACACTCAGTTCAGAGAAAATTAATTCTCATCGAAATCAATCAATATATCCACTGGTGCCAGAACATGGTCCAGCCTGTCATCCAATTAATATATCAAATCTGTGTTTTTTATCATGAGTGGCCTTGGTATGCCTTTTCTAAGCCCAAAGGTTACAGCGAGATTTTTTACGGTGTTGATTTCATAAGTTATTTTAAAAAGGCCTAGAATTTCAGGCCCAATAAAGTGATACAGCAGTCTGGCTACCTGTCAGTATTTCTAGACTCAGCTGCCATTTTAAAGCCAGGTATTTAAAGGTCTTCTGACACATGAGCCTTTACATCTGTGGGCCTCTGTATAGACCTGACATGGGGTCAGAATATAGTCATTACTGAATATAGGTTTTATTTTCAGTGTAACACAGAGCACTGATGGAAAATTGTTTTCATGAATGCAGCGCCGGTAAGTAGCCTGCCAGAGCTGCATTTCCACACACAAAGCCATTTCCCTCTTTTTGTCACCCCTCCCATATCGTCCAACCACCCCTTATTATAAAAAAAAAAACACTCCCTTATGATGAATCTGTAGGGTTTATATCATACTCAAGGAAACATATATGATACTGTCCTGGTATCCTGGTGTACTACGGCCTGGTAACTGGAAACAAACCTTTTTGTAGTACTCCTCTCAGTGGAATATAACTTAATTTTGTAAGGACACTATTGGTGCTCATCCTATGGCCTAATCACATCAGTATCACTGTAGAAATAAAGGTTATCCCCATGCATGATATCATGAATGATGACATGAGCTAGTTTGCCCGTATATTGACAGGGCTGGCAAGACTAAACAAATTCTGGGTCCTAATCATGATCCCATGGAGGCCCTGATCTTATTTGTGATTCCATTCAGCACCAATTGTGTCAAGAGACATTGAACGGCACAGGAATCAGCAGCATAGCCTCTGGACCTCTTAAGCCATCCTCTGTACAGGTCTGCCTGTTATGAACTGTCAGCCACTAAAAGGAGCTGCTTACATGCACTGATATAGTAAGACTTGAAGCAGTGATTTGCTGTGCAGACCAAAGATATAAGATCTGAAAATGCATCACAACATCATTAGGTTAGGTTTTCATGATGCAGCAATGAAGTGCACTTCATTCAGGACGGTCATCATGCTGCATGATACACTCCTGCAGCCCTTTACAATGTTGATGCACTCTTTGATGTTAAAGAGTTATGCCCCAAAGACGTTAAAGTCAGACAGAGGCTATTGCCCCCCCCCCCCTCTGTGCCACTTCATATCCAATGACCTCCCTTGCTGGTGAAAGTCCATTTACAAAACCAATGAGGATGGGAGACCCATGGGCTATAGTGTTGTCACTTCTTTGTCTAAGCCAGGATAATGTGTGTTGCAGGTTATTTGATCTAGCTAAGCCAAACTGAGCTAATCATCACATTATTTTTTCTGGCTATATTGTGAGTTGTTTTAGTGGAAAATGAATCACAAGGATTGAACAACCATGAGGGATATTGCTTGAGACAGAGTTGGCAAGGTAACCCCAAGGAAGATCAATTCAAGTATAGTGACCGATGGGCATGATGCATTAACTCATCACGCATGTTAAATCTGTAGGTCTATGACAGAAATACAGTCCAAAAAAGTTGTCATCCTAAATAAATGGAACATCATGATATAAATTAAGGTCAGGGGTTGGGCTTCACTAGGTGCCTATCAACAGGCAGTACACAAGATTTCCCTTGTTCTTGGGTGAACTCAGATGCTTTAAATGGAACCCTCCTGGGTCTAAACGATATTCAATAGTCTTATATGATACTATGACATTTCCAGTAACTTGGTCCAAGATTCCTACGGAAGTTTTTATTTCATGTTGAAAGGAGTGGAATATGGACGTCCCATAGACTTAACATAGGAGTTCTGTATCTCACTTCCCCGTATCTCATGGCCAGGAAAAGCACTCCAAATGACATTTAAACAAGGAAATAAACATCATTTCATATCATTTTGAATGAGTTTTGATCATTTCTAAATGAGTTAACTTGTATCCACTACTTGTGAACCTTTGTCTATTTATTATCAATGTATAATCAGCTCGATGCACAAATACAGCCAATGCAAGAAAATTACCAGGTCAGGTAAGGTTGGAATATGTAACATGAAACATCATATTTTTCACTAAACCTCATGTTTAAGAGTATGTTTTGCATCTGAGTACCAAAGTGTGTTATTTCTTGGTATTACTTGAGATTAAGATGGGTGTAGTCTACCTGACAGGTGGTTTGATGGGGGGTAACCACAGGTGGTTAGGTCAACAGGGTACTCTTACCACCTTTATGGGCCTCAGACTTAAGAGTGAAACTTCATGAATATAGAAATTTCAGTGTGTATATAAATGTTTACAGAAATGGTAAATAAAGCATTTTGCTTGTACTTAAATTCGCAATTTTAAAAGGATTAAATGTCTCACTGCTAGGCAGAAGACATATTATTAATGAAACAGAATACATTCATTATTACATATATATATATATATATATATATATATATATATATATATATATATATATATATATATATATATATATATATATATATATACCATGCTTATTGGGAGCAATGTTGTGGTAGGCATTGTCATGTCTATAGTTTTAAAGTTGTCACATCTTCTACTAACCTACACCAGCTTGCGGCAACACAGGGTGGCACAGCCAGGTGCTAAATACTTTGAAATCCATTATTGTCTGCTCCAAAGAAAGTCCAATATGTTTTGCAGTGGAATTTAATTCCTCCCCCTCCCCCAACCACATAATAAACTGGAATAAAAGATTCTTGATGGACATAAGTCGCAGATTTTTACATTCTGTGAAATAGGCAAAGTTATGCACAGCCCAAATAAAGTATGATTACAGTAGACATACCTGTTGTACTTGTATAGGTACATTAGATAAACCATTAAACCACACTTGGATAGAAAAACAAGGAAAAAACATGGCTTATATATCACGTATAGCAGTTGTAAGTTGATGCGGTCTGGTATGGTAGTCTGGTAAGCACAAACCCCCTCCCTAATACCAAGGGTTGGGTGAGTGGGAAAAATGGGTCGGTCAGGAGGTGTTACCAAGTTTGTTTAGTGAGGTGCAGTAGTCTAATTGTCTGTTAATACATACTGCTAAAAATTTCTGTACATATTACAGAGAATCATTGTTAAAACTCATAGTGCATCATTTCTATTTCTATTAGAATGATACACCATTAGATCCGGTGATGTAGTGAACCGCCATAAAGTACCGTAATACCCTGTGTATAAGGTGCCCTCACGTAAAGGACACACCCAGAGTATGTGGATTTGTCCAGAAAAATTTAAATAACATAACTTCTGTTCTACTCAATGGTTTTTCAAAATTCGAAAAGCTATGTGTTGGAGCCCGTAGACACCAATAAAGCCCCTTGTTCTGTTGTAGGAGTAAAGAGGGGGGGGGCTTAATATATCAAATAAAAGGTCTGGTCTCCCCCTTGTGGATCTGGTTAGAACTAAATCCCCATGTATAAGGTGCATCTTATACGCAGGGTATTATGGTACTACAGAAAGTTCCATTATTTCTTTTATGCTGAATCTTTGTCCTGTTGCAATTTTTCTGACTAGGTGGCCCTTTAGCTCATTTTGAGACTTTCTTCTATGTCTTAGCCCCTAAACTGATGAAATGGTATTACATTTCGAAGAGTACTTTACTTTATATACCATGTTATCTAAGGCTAGTCTACCAAAGATAATCTATCTTTGCGTGGCAAATGGGAGTAGTGGTTATAGAGAAGAAAACATAGGCATAGCACTGCAATACTTTTGCATTCATTTTTAATTTCGAAGTAATCTATGTTCTTAGATTGTTACTCTAGCTACCAATGAATGCTAGTTTTTTTCTACAGAAGGTTTTAAACAGTGTGGCTTAGGTGAGATATAATCCACAGGAATTGCTTTATGTGTTTAATAACCCTCGGACATGGACTCAATGCAATGGCATTGCATTGCAATGGCTATTGGAATAATTATAATTAGTAATTTAGCTGATAATTTACACAAGAGCCTCTCGTTAGCTGATTCTGGAAATGGTTTATTTACTAAGGATTAATTACAGTAGTGATGAAGAAATTAAGAAACCTCACTTACTAGGGTATATGTTTTAATTCTCTATCTGTGGAATGTCACTCTCACGGTAGGAAAGCTTTCTGTACTATTTGGCATCATGCACAAATTGACAATGTTGTTCACCAGCCCTCCAAGTGACAAAAAGGCATTAGGTATCATGAGGCCATTAACCATTTAAAGGCTACTAATACACTAGTGCATCATGGACATCGGTTGGCATGATGCACACAATTTTATGAAATGCCTAGAGAATTCCTTTATAAATTCTACCATGTCCACTCACAATTCCCATGCATGTTTTGTGCATTGAAATGACCATATCATGTATATGACGCAACGTTATTGATGCATTAGCCAAAAATAGGTCAAAACAGATCAAGAAATTTAGTTGGGGGGTGTTATTGCTAAATCTTAAATCAAAACAAGCAATATAAACCAAACTTGCCTTCTATTCCATTCACAACCTGTAGGTTTAGTCCAGTATTAGATCTTTTTTCTCCTGAGTCCTAGGAATCCCAGACTGTCTGATACTAATTAGGCCGCTAGTGTTCCATAGTCCAGAGGTAGGCTAATTTATGAGATCTCAGCTTGTCTGATTCTAGAGGCAGTGTTTTTTGTGTCATTGGGTTGAAACCCGGGCCCACTCAACCAGCCACTGGCTATCCAATAATACTGTGGCTATTAGGTCCACAGCTTGGTTTTCTCAGCCAATCTCAACCCTATGCTGGCTGGATATCAATGTTCCAGAGTCCAATAAAGATTGTGGGCAGTTCCAGAACAGCTGACTAATGTTGTGATGACTATAGGTGTATTATAAGATTCCAGAGCTGGGACTATTTAGGGATTCCAAGCGTCAAAGATGCTTCGAATTCTGAGATTTTGAGTGATGTAAAAAGTAGAGCAATTTAGAAATTTTGCTCTCCTAGTGCTTTATTAGAATTGTTAGTGTTCCAGGCCTATTTATCGGGATGCCAGAGAAACCTATTGCTGTGGTGATTATAATGTATTAAAGGGTAGGCTAATAGACTACTCAGATAATCTCAGCATACCCTTTTCTCCAATATCTATTAGAGTCCTGCTGAGGCTATCCTGCTCATGGAGTCCCAACACAATGTCTGTGGTGACCATTACTGCTTTGCCTCTCCCAGCCTCCAGTGGACCCCTTATAAGGCATGGCCTGCTGTGTACTGCCACCTATACCTGTGGATCCCCATAGTGAGGCATGCAGCTAGGGTGTATATAGTTAAGAGACAAGAGCTGGTACAGAGGGGAGCTGTAGTCTCTGCCTATTTAAAGCAATGTTTTACAGTTGCCTACATAGAATTGACCACAACTAGATTGATTTGCAGCAACAGCTTGGGCATTGTGTTCAGATGTATGTATACAGTGGATGTACAGGCGGTAAAACAGCATAGCCTCTGGACCTATAAGCCATGTTATCAAATGCAACCTACTAAAATAAAGTACCTTGCCAGGACTTGAAACACTGTATGGACCTTGAGCTATAAGAACTTGTAATACATTATTAGCATAGGTCACCATGAAGCACCAATGTAGTGCTGGTGTGTCTGCTTGTAAGCACCTCGTCAATCAGTGCATAATGCCACCCAACCTGGAATGTATCTGCCATATATAGTTGTCATGATGTGTCATAATGCATTAAACCTTTAAATTCTGATAGTGCACTGATGCACCGTACCCATAAATAAGCATGATAGAGCCTGGCAGAGTAGCTTACCAGTTACATGTATCTTGCCGACCCCTCAGGGTACCACAAGTCTAGTATGGTGCATTGTTCATTTCTACACCCCTTAAGGGGCTAATTGATAGGCACTTAGCTGTTAAAGGGCTGAAGGTCCCAAAGATGTCACAGACACAGGCTATTACCCGTTCAGTTGCAGACAGAATATCATTACCCACACTGCTGGTGGTGCATGTCTCACTAGTGCTCAATTTTCAAACCAACAGTATGGGATGCCCGCAGGGTCACAGATGTTGGGGCTCAGGAGGCCATTTCCTAACACACTACGACTGCTCACTACTCAAGTCGGAGTGACATTACAGCCCAGTGGTACATTTATTTGTCTACACTTTAGATCCTAAACACAATTCTAAACATATTCTTGCAACGTTTTTGTAATCACATTAATTTCCTAATCATGTTAAGTCAAACAATGTGCTTAGCTCAAGTGTTTAGAGATCTAGGTGTTTAGGTTTAAAATGTGTGTTTAGATATCATGAAATGTTATGCTTAGATGTTTATGATTTTTTTTTTGTTTAGATGTCTAAGTGATTTGGTGGGACTTTGGGGTTTGCAGACATGCATACATTAAAAAGAAAAAAAGAAAGTTTTACTGGAGGACATCAGCAGGTATTTACATGGCAAAGTCTCCTAAGATGTCAGCTGCAGCTATTTACATATATATGTAGACACTGCATTAGAATGAGACTTGAGAAAGTACAACAGTTTGGTAGGGAGGGCATTGCTTTATCCTTTACAAAATAACACGAATTAGGTGTCAGTCATGGATCTTATTGATTTTGTTATGGTAATGATGGTGACCCAAGTTAGATTTAGTCAATTTTCTATTGCTGTTTCTATTTTTATGATTTTCAATGAGATGACACTATGATGAACAAGGTTTGTGGGGACATTGGTCACAACAATTGCATACAAATGTGCGGAGACAGTCCATTCAAAGGTAGTGCTGCTGTTTAAACTCTAAACATCTAAATATATTTAGCAAATATGTTTAGGTATTTAGAATAACAGTGTTCATTTCCTAAATGTGTAGTCAATGAGACACCTAACTGATATATAGGTTTAGGTTTTAACCATGTTTAGACCTTAACATATTTAAAATCCCAGAAGGTCAGCATCTGCCCTGTGGGGAGTTCTTAGTTTCTAAGACAACCTCCCTTTACTAGAAGAGCAGCTGTGCTACCTAATAGTCAAGCTGGAGCTAAATCTGTTGGTATATTGGCAATGAGAGCTGAAGACTTCAAAATGACAAATGCCCATGGTTGCAAACTCTCTGCCCCGACTGGCAACAGTAGTGGTCAAAGAAGGATTGAGTCTGGGGATGGAGGAGAGAGTTTAACCTCGTCAGGAGGGAATTTCTCAATAGTGTCAATGGACCATTCTGGGTATTTTATTGAACCACATGTATAGACTATTTCGCAATACTGTGAGCTGCTCAAGCTCTTAATATAAAAGGCAGCTTGAGCAGCTCCCAATCATCTCTCCCAACTTACACCTTACACCTATACCTAGAACCTACAACAGGTTGAGCTATAGGATCAGAGGCAGAGCTTGGATATTGGCGAGTGTTATCATTGTTACCATCTTTATGAAACACTCATGTCAGCTATGCAATAAAAAGGATCAAATGAACTTCCCTGGATTCCGTGTATATTCACTTCACCACTTGTAACGGTCCGTTGACAATAGTGCTAATTAAAAAGCATTATTGATAAAGCCTAAGCCACACTAAGATGTATTCCTTTAATGAGTGGTAGTGCATCAACTCAATGCAAGTCATCATGCCCATTAGTTTTCACTATGCATGGATGCGCCATACAGACCACATACATATGGCACATACACCATTCAAAGATTTGCCAGAAAGATAGGATATGTTACTTTCTTTCTGGAGTTTAAAAAAGAAAAAATGGCCATAATGGCACAAATCAATGTGTGCATTGGAGTGTATGCATCGTGAGGTCCTTAAACAGCCTGCCCAGTATATGGAATTAGCCATGTATTTTGTGGAACTGAGATGCTTTACATATAGACCGCAATGCAATTCTAAGGAATTATGACATAAAATGCCTGTTGCTAGGCAACCACTCACCCTAGCAACATAACAATAATTCCATTGGAAAGCTAGTAGCTGATTTAGGGGGGGATAGGCGGTCTTCAGCAAGCCCCCTAGGCAGCCTAAGTGCACTTTTTAAAGGAAAATCTGGTTTTTAGAGGCGGTTGCCATGGAAAAGGCCATTACGGCCAAACGAGGTCGTACCCCGTCTGGAACTTTTTTTTTGGGAAGAGAGGAAGTCATGTACAATGAGAAAAATATATAATATCGTAGTCTGAAAACATGTTGAGTTCAACTTCATTTTTGGGGTCCATGCATTGTGGTCTTATAGATCTCAATTACCTAGGTCTAGGAGGCAGTCTACGGCAAAATAGTCTTGGTCAAGCAACCTAAGGTATATGGGCTTGGAATTTTTCCCCTTTGCTTCTGTCATCAATGCATGATACCCATAGGCTATCTTGATGCATTGATTTAACCCCTGTGAGTAACATACCAGGTTAAGTAATGTTGCATTATGTAACAGAAAGTATCAGATTTCTCTCTATACCTTATGTTAGTAATGATGTTTTTCTTTCTGTCTGTGGAGTACCCAGGTGCGTTATTCCTTGGTATTGCTGGTACAAGGTCTAACAATGGGTGTGGTCAGGTCTACCTGACAGATTGGTCGATGAGTGGTGTCTTAATGATAGAACCTTCATACGATATAAGCAGTTGAACTGATATCATATTGTGTAGCCTTTTTTTGTGTTATACATTCCTCCAAGCCCATTCACCATCTAAAGAGAAATGATGCAGTTTGCTTGCTGTTAAATGATACATTTCAGTTAGTTTGTAGGCCTATAAACAATGGCAAGATGCACAGTTATCCCTGAAACTTTCAATAAGTATTGTCATTTATCTGCTTTTAGCTTTACTTAGGGCTACTTGAATTTAATGATTCTTGCAGATAGGATCTACTCCAAAAGCACCAGCGAGCCTTACATATGTATTAGAACCTTTTCTAATACAGCTGAGTAAGGAAGTGATCATTTTTTAACAACGGGGGGGGGGGGGCTGGTGGGTTTGCGCGCGGACGCGCAAAAAGAATTTTGACCCCCCCCCCCTCTCGAGGGGGTAAAATTTTTTCAAACCCCCCCATAAGGGACAAAAATCGCGCGCGAACGTCCCCTTCTAGCCTATAGTAACGCGCGGGTTTTCCACTGAAAACAGGTGAAATTATTTTGACCCCCCCCATCAGAGGTATTGAAAAACTTCTGACCCCCCCGGTCAAGGGGTTGAAAAAATTCTGACCCCCCCCTCAAACCCACCGCCCCCCCCCCCCTGTTGTTAAAAAATGATCACTCCCTAACTAGCCAGTGTTAAATTAATGCATCATTCTGACTATACAGGACAGTGGCCATTCTGAAGATCTATATGATGCACCTGGAGAGTTAAACATAATAGAGATGTCAGAGACAGGCAGTGGCTATTGTTCATCCAGTTGCCGCCAGGCATCTCATTACCTACATTCCTGGTGGGGATAGTCAGACCACAGCCCTATTTGCAAACCACCAAAAAGGTTGCAGATCCACTGCTGCGAAATTCTTACTAATTGTGTCAATAGGATCGATAGAAGGGTGGCCCAGTGGTAATGGAGGGCCCTGTTGGACTGCTTCTTTTCTCATCTAGATCCACCAAATCCAGCATCAGCAACATTACCAGTAGAGCATAGACCTTTGGGATAGAAATAGGACCCTGCATCTTAATCCTTTTAGGGCCGCTGATGACTTCATTGGTGCATCATGCCAATCAATGGCCATAATGCATTAAATCGTCAGCAGCCCTTAAAGGTTTAATCTACTCTATCAATTTTTCTTCAAAGCTTAGTCCAGGTAGAATCAGAAATAGAGAGAACTAAAAGACCGTGGTGTATGAGGTGGCTGATCCACCACGAGGGGGGAGACACCGAGGACACCAGGGGAGTTTAGTTCTCTATTTATTTTATGTTTTTAGAGGGTTTAAATAAGGAAAAATCAGCAAAATCCAGTACCGTAGTTTCCCGTACGAGCACCGGTCTGCCATAAAGTGCAATGGTGCATCAAGCCAATTGTTTGTCATGATACTCTATTTATCATGCAGACCACATGTGGCAGATAAACAATCGGACAAGTTGGTGTTTCAAAACTAATGGAGTATTATGATATAAGTCATAAGCTTTTAAGCATTTTGCAGTCCCTAAACAACCGGCTAGTTCATGGAATTAGCCATGTCCTTGGTGGAAATCTATGCTTTACCTAAATGGAAATTAAGTCTAGGAGAAATGAAGTGAATGGTAATCTCAGATTCAACGTCTAATTTAGAATACTTCTAAGTTGTGGGGGGGGGGGGTTCTTCTTGTGATACAGTCTTTTAATAAGGTAAACTACAATTTATCTATTATCAAATGGTCCCAATTTTGGTCTACAGGTTTTGTGAAGTTTGAAGGATGGTGTCTGATGCAGGTTTTACAGTATGTCCGTTATTATAGCGAGTCAATCAAAGGTACATTGACTTGGACCTTATTTTTCTTCTTTTTAATGCTTTTATTATTTAGGGAACAAGGCACTGGAATGGCAGTGGGAGTGATCTAGACTGTACTTAGACAAGATGTCTCAATACAGTCTAGAGCATGACCATGGCCATGACCAAGTTCCTTATTCCCTTTATAACACAGAAAAATCACATATCAGTCGACCAATACCATAGGGACATCAACTGTGAAGTCTAAAGGTGAGATGAAGTTAACCTCCTGTACTAGGAGTGCATTATCCATCTAGATAATGCACATTCGATCAGCCAATCACAATGCAGCATTATGGATAATGCACCTATGAATTTGCCCCGCTGTGTTACAACAATGCATAAAGCCCACTGGTTGTCTTGACACATGAATGTAGCCCATGTGAGTAACTTAAAAGAATAATGACAGTTGAATTGTGTGACATGAAACATGATATTTTTCTTGAGACCTTATATTCCTGATGATATTTCCTTGTGTGGAGAGTACCCAGGTGTGCTATTTTCTTTGGATTGCAGGTATAAGGTCTAACCAAGGGTGTGGTAAGGTCTACCTGACAGGCAGGTCAATAAATGGTGCAGTAGTTACCAAACCCTGACCCTCAGTAGGTCCTATAACTAGGATAGAGATTTAATGAAAAAGACCAATCTCTTGCAAACTTTTTTTGGGAAGAGAGGAAGTCATGTACAATGAGAAAAATATATAATATCGTAGTCTGAAAACATGTTGAGTTCAACTTCATTTTTGGGGTCCATGCATTGTGGTCTTATAGATCTCAATTACCAAGGTCTAGGAGGCAGTCTACGGCAAAATAGTCTTGGTCAAGCAACCTAAGGTATACGGGCTTGGAATTTTTCCCCTTTGCTTCTGTCATCAATGCATGATACCCATAGGCTATCTTGATGCATTGATTTAACCCCTGTGAGTAACATACCAGGTTAAGTAATGTTGCATTATGTAACAGAAAGTATCAGATTTCTCTCTATACCTTATGTTAGTAATGATGTTTTTCTTTCTGTCTGTGGAGTACCCAGGTGCGTTATTCCTTGGTATTGCTGGTACAAGGTCTAACAATGGGTGTGGTCAGGTCTACCTGACAGATTGGTCGTTGAGTGGTGTCTTAATGATAGACCCTTCATACGATATAAGCAGTTGAACTGATATCATATTGTGTAGCCTTTTTTTGTGTTATACATTCCTCCAAGCCCATTCACCATCTAAAGAGAAATGATGCAGTTTGCTTGCTGTTAAATGATACATTTCAGTTAGTTTGTAGGCCTATAAACAATGGCAAGATGCACAGTTATCCCTGAAACTTTCAATAAGTATTGTCATTTATCTGCTTTTAGCTTTACTTAGGGCTACTTGAATTTAATGATTCTTGCAGATAGGATCTACTCCAAAAGCACCAGCGAGCCTTACATATGTATTAGAACCTTTTCTAATACAGCTGAGTAAGGAAGTGATCATTTTTTAACAACGGGGGGGGGGGGGGGCTGGTGGGTTTGCGCGCGGACGCGCAAAAAGAATTTTGACCCCCCCCCCTCTCGAGGGGGTAAAATTTTTTCAAACCCCCCCATAAGGGACAAAAATCGCGCGCGAACGTCCCCTTCTAGCCTATAGTAACGCGCGGGTTTTCCACTGAAAACAGGTGAAATTATTTTGACCCCCCCCATCAGAGGTATTGAAAAACTTCTGACCCCCCCGGTCAAGGGGTTGAAAAAATTCTGACCCCCCCCTCAAACCCACCGCCCCCCCCCCCCTGTTGTTAAAAAATGATCACTCCCTAACTAGCCAGTGTTAAATTAATGCATCATTCTGACTATACAGGACAGTGGCCATTCTGAAGATCTATATGATGCACCTGGAGAGTTAAACATAATAGAGATGTCAGAGACAGGCAGTGGCTATTGTTCATCCAGTTGCCGCCAGGCATCTCATTACCTACATTCCTGGTGGGGATAGTCAGACCACAGCCCTATTTGCAAACCACCAAAAAGGTTGCAGATCCACTGCTGCGAAATTCTTACTAATTGTGTCAATAGGATCGATAGAAGGGTGGCCCAGTGGTAATGGAGGGCCCTGTTGGACTGCTTCTTTTCTCATCTAGATCCACCAAATCCAGCATCAGCAACATTACCAGTAGAGCATAGACCTTTGGGATAGAAATAGGACCCTGCATCTTAATCCTTTTAGGGCCGCTGATGACTTCATTGGTGCATCATGCCAATCAATGGCCATAATGCATTAAATCGTCAGCAGCCCTTAAAGGTTTAATCTACTCTATCAATTTTTCTTCAAAGCTTAGTCCAGGTAGAATCAGAAATAGAGAGAACTAAAAGACCGTGGTGTATGAGGTGGCTGATCCACCACGAGGGGGGAGACACCGAGGACACCAGGGGAGTTTAGTTCTCTATTTATTTTATGTTTTTAGAGGGTTTAAATAAGGAAAAATCAGCAAAATCCAGTACCGTAGTTTCCCGTACGAGCACCGGTCTGCCATAAAGTGCAATGGTGCATCAAGCCAATTGTTTGTCATGATACTCTATTTATCATGCAGACCACATGTGGCAGATAAACAATCGGACAAGTTGGTGTTTCAAAACTAATGGAGTATTATGATATAAGTCATAAGCTTTTAAGCATTTTGCAGTCCCTAAACAACCGGCTAGTTCATGGAATTAGCCATGTCCTTGGTGGAAATCTATGCTTTACCTAAATGGAAATTAAGTCTAGGAGAAATGAAGTGAATGGTAATCTCAGATTCAACGTCTAATTTAGAATACTTCTAAGTTGTGGGGGGGGGGGGTTCTTCTTGTGATACAGTCTTTTAATAAGGTAAACTACAATTTATCTATTATCAAATGGTCCCAATTTTGGTCTACAGGTTTTTGTGAAGTTTGAAGGATGGTGTCTGATGCAGGTTTTACAGTATGTCCGTTATTATAGCGAGTCAATCAAAGGTACATTGACTTGGACCTTATTTTTCTTCTTTTTAATGCTTTTATTATTTAGGGAACAAGGCACTGGGAATGGCAGTGGGAGTGATCTAGACTGTACTTAGACAAGATGTCTCAATACAGTCTAGAGCATGACCATGGCCATGACCAAGTTCCTTATTCCCTTTATAACACAGAAAAATCACATATCAGTCGACCAATACCATAGGGACATCAACTGTGAAGTCTAAAGGTGAGATGAAGTTAACCTCCTGTACTAGGAGTGCATTATCCATCTAGATAATGCACATTCGATCAGCCAATCACAATGCAGCATTATGGATAATGCACTATGAATTTGCCCCGCTGTGTTACAACAATGCATAAAGCCCACTGGTTGTCTTGACACATGAATGTAGCCCATGTGAGTAACTTAAAAGAATAATGACAGTTGAATTGTGTGACATGAAACATGATATTTTTCTTGAGACCTTATATTCCTGATGATATTTCCTTGTGTGGAGAGTACCCAGGTGTGCTATTTTCTTTGGATTGCAGGTATAAGGTCTAACCAAGGGTGTGGTAAGGTCTACCTGACAGGCAGGTCAATAAATGGTGCAGTAGTTACCAAACCCTGACCCTCAGTAGGTCCTATAACTAGGATAGAGATTTAATGAAAAAGACCAATCTCTTGCAAACTTTTTTTGGGAAGAGAGGAAGTCATGTACAATGAGAAAAATATATAATATCGTAGTCTGAAAACATGTTGAGTTCAACTTCATTTTTGGGGTCCATGCATTGTGGTCTTATAGATCTCAATTACCAAGGTCTAGGAGGCAGTCTACGGCAAAATAGTCTTGGTCAAGCAACCTAAGGTATACGGGCTTGGAATTTTTCCCCTTTGCTTCTGTCATCAATGCATGATACCCATAGGCTATCTTGATGCATTGATTTAACCCCTGTGAGTAACATACCAGGTTAAGTAATGTTGCATTATGTAACAGAAAGTATCAGATTTCTCTCTATACCTTATGTTAGTAATGATGTTTTTCTTTCTGTCTGTGGAGTACCCAGGTGCGTTATTCCTTGGTATTGCTGGTACAAGGTCTAACAATGGGTGTGGTCAGGTCTACCTGACAGATTGGTCGTTGAGTGGTGTCTTAATGATAGACCCTTCATACGATATAAGCAGTTGAACTGATATCATATTGTGTAGCCTTTTTTTGTGTTATACATTCCTCCAAGCCCATTCACCATCTAAAGAGAAATGATGCAGTTTGCTTGCTGTTAAATGATACATTTCAGTTAGTATGTAGGCCTATAAACAATGGCAAAATGCACAGTCATCCCTGAAACTTTCAATAAGTATTGTCATTTATCTGCTTTTAGCTTTACTTAGGGTTACTTGAATATAATGATTCTTGCAGGTAGGATCTACTCCAAAAGCACCAGCGAGCCTTACATATGTATTAGAACCTTTTCTAATACAGCTGAGTAACTTGCCAGTGTTAAATTAATGCATCATTCTGACTATACAGGACAGTGGCCATTCTGAAGATCTATATGATGCACCTGGAGAGTTAAACATAATAGAGATGTCAGAGACAGGCAGTGGCTATTGTTCATCCAGTTGCCGCCAGGCATCTCATTACCTACATTCCTGGTGGGGATAGTCAGACCGGGAGGGTGTTGCTCCTATAGTAAAAGGAAGAGCTGGCTAAAAATGCCCTTGTTTCCAGTCCTTTTTTTCATGTAGCTATGACTTGTCCCTTTTGTTGCTCACAAGTGGTCATTCAAGTACGGTGCTAAAAAGGGGGGATTTGAGAAGTTACCTAGTTGGGAGAAGTCAGTATAATAAACTATAGAGCGTGTGACATGAGTAGGTACCTGGTAGTACAGCTCTCTCTATTTTAAACAAGGCAGGTGACTTTTCAGACTAATGTGGTGAGTGCAAGTGCTAAGGTGAAGCAGTGCACGACTTGTTTAGAAAAGAGGGCACATACTAACAGCTCTTTTTACAATAGGAGCAACACCCTCCTGAGCCCTATTTGCAAACCACCAAAAAGGTTGCAGATCCACTGCTGCGAAATTCTTACTAATTGTGTCAATAGGATTGATAGAAGGGTGGCCCAGTGGTAATAGAGAGCCCTGTTGGACTGCTTCTTTTCTCACCTAGATCCACCAAATCCAGCATCAGCAACATTACCAGTAGAGCATAGACCTTTTGAATAGAAATAGGACCCTGCACCTTAATCCTTTTAGGGCCGCTGATGACTTCATTGGTGCATCATGCCGACCAATGGCAATGATGCATTAAATCATCAGCAGCCCTTAAAGGTTTAATCTACTCTATCAACTTGTCTTCAAAGCTTAGTCCAGGTAGAATCAGAAATAGAGAGAACTAACTAAAAGACCGTGGTGTAGGAGGTGGCTGATCCACCACGAGGGGGGAGACACCAAGGACACCAGGGGAGTTTAGTTCTCTATTTATTTTATGATTTTAGAGGGTTTAAATAAGGAAAAATCAGCAAAATCCAGTACCGTAGTTCCCCGTACAAGCACCGGTCCGCCATAAAGTGCAATGGTGCATCAAGCCAACTGTTTGTCATGATACTCTATTTATCATGCAGACCACATGTGGCAGATAAACAACCGGACAAGTTGGTGTTTCAAAACTAATGGAGTATTATGATATAAGTCAAAAGCTTTTAAGCATTTTGCAGTCCCTAAAAAACCGGCTAGTTCATGGAATTAGCCATGTCCTTGGTGGAAATCTATGCTTTACCTAAATGGAAATTAAGTCTAGGAGAAATGAAGTGAATGGTAATCTCAGATTCAACGTCTAATTTAGAATACTTCTAAGTTGGGGGGGGGGGGGGGTTCTTCTTGTGATACAGTCTTTTAATAAGGTAAACTACAATTTATCTATTATCAAATGGTCCCAATTTTGGTCTACAGGTTTTTGTGAAGTTTAAAGGATGTCGTCTGATGCAGGTTTTACAGTATGTCCGTTATTATAGCGAGTCAATCAAAGGTACATTGACTTGGACCTTATTTTTCTTCTTTTTAATGCTTTTATTATTTAGGGAACAAGGCACTGGGAATGGCAGTGGGAGTGATCTAGACTGTACTTAGACAAGATGTCTCAATACTTTCTAGAGCATGACCATGGCCATGACCAAGTTCCTTATTCCCTTTATAACACAGAAAAATCACATATCAGTCGACTAATACCATAGGGACATCAACTGTGAAGTCTAAAGGTGAGATGAAGTTAACCTCCTGTACTGGGAGTGCATTATCCATCTAGATAATGCACAGTCGATCAGCCAATCACAATGCAGCATTATGGATAATGCACTATGAATTTGCCTCGCTGTGTTACAAAATGCATAAAGCCCACTGGTTGTCTTGATACATGAATGTAGCCCATGTGAGTAACTTAAAAGAATAATGACAGTTGAATTGTGTGACATGAAACATGATATTTTTCTTGAGACCTTATATTCCTGATGATATTTCCTTGTCTGAAGAGTACCCAGGTGTGCTATTTTCTTTGGATTGCAGGTATAAGGTCTAACCAAGGGTGTGGTCAGGTCTACCTGACAGGCAGGTCAATACATGGTGCAGTAGTTACCAAACCCTGAACCTCAGTGGGTCCTAAAACTAGGATAGAGATTTAATGAAAAATACCAATCTCTTGCAAGCTTAGCTTGTATTGTCAAATCATAATTGGCTGTCTGTATTATTAATCATACTCTATTTCACTTATTAATCCGGGCTGATGCAGTTTTCTTTTTCATATGGATAGCAATGCTTCGTATCGATAACACTTGATCTCTGAAAAAAGATCTTTTGATGCTGGCACCCTGCAGGTATTGAGGCCAATTACTTAACTGAACACTACATTGTGTGTCGGGGTCAAGCAATGCTTTGGTCGATAACACTTGCTCTCTGAAATGAGACCTTTTGATGCTGGCACCCTGCAGGTATTGAGGCCAATTATTTAACTGAACACTACAATGTGTGTCGGGGTTGAGCAGTGGGACCTCTGACTGAGGCCCATAGGGCCGAGGGAAGTAGTCCCACATTAAGAGGGCTCACTATCAGAGGAATGACCTTTAACACTGAGTCACCCCTCTATTACTATAAGGCTTCAAGGAAACATTTTTTTTTACGTCCACAGATTTTCTTTATGTATAGGGCCCTAGACAGGGGGCTGCCATGTCCATTGATGATTATAAGAAATGGTCTCGTCCCTTGTCTTTAAGGAAGTGGCTTTGTCACTTACCCGTCCAGCACATGTCCCTTGTCGATTTTAAGAAATCGCATATCAGTCCTTGGGCTGGTTATAGTCAGTATCCATTTGGTTTTCATGTAGACTGTAGGGAGGTATAGGTTAGGGAATGGCAGTGAGTTTCTTCATATTGTAGATGACAGTTTAACCTTTGCATCAGGAGAGAGAAAAGGGAATTCAAAGCCTTGACCAGTTTCAGATGAATATTTCTCAATAACTGAAGCATAACTGTTAACTTGGAAAACTATATAAAAGACCATCACCACTTTCATTCTTTTCCTATAGGAAGATAAAAACCACTGAAACCACATACACTGAGCCTCAGCCGTCATCCACCTCCCTTCATTAATTTTCTTCTGGTTCATAAAAGTGAACCAGTGGCCATGTGACAAGGTCATGTGACAAATGTTTTGTCCATACATATGCACGAATCTCAAGTTATTTGACAGCTGTGATCAAAGAAACAGGAGAAGAAACTAATAGCAGACATGCCCAAAAATGAAGGAGACCCATGGTTATGACTGGGTTATTTCTTTGAACATGGAGGAATATGTGGCATGGAACCAGAATCACATCCTCTTTGACATGACCAGGATAATCAATTAGGTGCAACATCCTCAGCATCAGCCTCTTCATCCACCATTTGTGATCACCACAATCTCAATGACCTTTTAAAAGTGGATTTCAAGGTGATGATCAGGATGGCATTTCTCGAGATGCTATGACTATAGACCCCTTCAAATCGTAGTATGTTCCCTCACTCTGACAATATTACAGCTCTGCATTAAGTGGCCAGGAATTACTGGTATGAGTGCTCATATCAAAACCTATGTACTTACTAAATTAAGTACGGCAGACCATTTCTGAAAGCACAACAACTGCATAAAGCCCTATGGCTGCAAACATCAATGCTCATTCTACTTTTGAGGGACTCAAACTGTAGTGGCTGTGTTTGGGCAGCTCGAGAAACTGGAAACCCAGACAAAACGCAGGTTATTGTGTATGGCTTATGACGATGTGCAGAAGGACAACAACATAGTGGTACCCATATGTAACTTACGCGGGAATGTCAAAATAAAACTGAAAACAATGGGAATGGTACGAGACCAGGAGTTTGATGGTGAGAGCTGTCCTCCTATGGGATAGACTCAATGCTGACAAGAAGCATGCCCGTAGGAAGGAGGAGTTTGTGAAATCATGAACCCCTGCATGACGATCTAAAACCAGTGGTGATCTAAGACATATGATACACATTTAATCAACACAGACTGTTAATAGTAATAATGCAAAATATTGTACACATATAGTTCTTGGCATATTTATGAAAAGCTCCCCTATGTATGTAACTATTTCATGCCAATAAAAATAATTCAACTCAACTCATGTTGAGAAATGCCTTCCTGTACTTTAAGTGTCATTGTAGACAAGACAGACAGACATGTCCTCTGAAGAAGGCTTATGCTCATTGAGGGTAACATATTGCTCATCTGCAAATTTGATATGGTCCGATGCACTCTGGAGAGAGGGCTTAACATTGTACACCAAGGAGCCAGTCATGCAGTTACTTGTCATTGCAAAATTTATATATATATATATATATATATATATATATATATATATATATATATATATATATATATATATATATAAGAGGTTTTGACCAGCTGTTTCTTCAGAGGTGGGCATTTACCATAACCACCTGGCCATTTGTCACTAATCATGGAGTGCTTTTTCCCTTGCGGAAATATGGAGTTTGTGTTAATCAATAGTGAGAAAATGTTCATTGTTGTGGTCAAGCTGCTAATTACTGACCCATTTCTAAAAAGGAAAAACAGATTGCTGACCAAATTGTAATTGTATTTCTTAATGACACTAGTTGAATGATACCTGTGCCTTTTAAAGGACCGATTATTCTGTTTCTGATTCTTGTCCATAAGGAACTTTACCACATGACAGCAATTGCCTGTTCCTCTGTGAGGGTCAAGAGTAAAACATGCAATTACCTATATATGGCTTCTTTATTTCCATTCACTGTCACCCATTTCATCCTCATTACCTTCTAAGGAGATCAGTAATGTCAAAAAGAAACTGTTTGCTTCAGGTCATCCGACACTACCCAGCAAATTGTTGTGAGTCCTCGTCAACCTGTGTGAAGTGGCTCACACATGTCGCTAGATGGAACATGATGTTGTTATAGCACAAGATCACCAGGAATAGCAATTGCTATGCCAAGTGAGTCTAACACACAGTGGCGAAAGATGACGGAATGAGTTATCACTCAAAAAGGAGTCACCATTGATGACCAATCATGGCGACAGATGACGACAATTTGCTGGGTACCTAGCAAAACAGGGCCGGCCCTATTTTCTCTTTAATTTTGAAGAATTTTTTTTTAGGTAGATTTCTGGAACTTGTCTTGTCCTGCCTCTTTTTGATAAAAGGATATGAAAATAAAATCCTTCCCACCCTACCTAATATTTACCAGCATGTTACCTTAAACACACAACAGTTTCTTTTTGCCTACGTAGGGCTCTTACACTTAGTAAGCTAGTGTCAACCAGGCTCATCAGAGAAATGGCCTATCAGTATCCCTTGCGCCACTCCTCAATTACCATGATACTTCAATTATTCATTAAAATTTTATTAACTCTGATGTTGAAATTAATCGACAAGGTTCAAAGGTTACTGTAGTAGGGTATTATACACTAACACAACAACATAGGTGTATGCCTATCTATAAGCACTGTCGGTAATTGGTATTGAGATGTATGAGCACCAGAGTGCTTAGACCAACAGTGTGTACTGTTAGAAGATTAATAGACCACAGAAGCTTAACATGTGCTTCCTCTAGAACAACAAGTAGACAGTAAAGAGATGTTGTGAAAATTAATGATGATGATTCTCTGACAACTTTTGGACAAGCATTTCAACTTTATCATGACCCACCTGACCTCCCTTCCCAATATATACCGGGTAGGTAGACTACCGGAGGTTTTTTGACCACTAAAGCACACAGAAATTGAGTCAATTATTCCCCCTAACTGTCAAAGTGGACTATTAAAATATGCAGTTCCTTATATTCCTTTGTTTTGAAGTATACACCTCGGTAAAATGATTGATTTATTCACCATACGCCTTCTTTTTTTCAAAAAAACGTATCTATATTATTTGAGAACTGTCCTGAGTATTTGTATGCATATTGCAATTCATTTTAAATTCACTACAAAAAGGAACATGCAGATGTTGTTCCATTAGAGTTTCATATATTCCATGGTTGGACAGTGATTCAGGTCCAAAAATCCACTTCCTATGACCATTTTTAGTGTTCTACTGTATTACTCCCCCCAAAAAAAATAAATGAAAGGGCAAAATGGTCAAAAAAGCCCTCTAAATCATAGATACAGTTGGTTTTCAAAGAACTTTGAAGAAAAAATTGATTTCCTTGGTTATTTTTTTTCTAAGAGGGTTAGAAGTGGTTTAGGTGGAAATTCCCCCCTTTTGGTCTTCAGGACACTCTGAACACATTTCTTCTCATTCTAGAATTGATATATATATATATATATATATATATATATATATATATATATATATATATATATATATAACTGTTCTTACCATATCAGTAATTTACCCACTACATGTACCTAACTCCCCAATACATAGGACATTTGATTCATGCACACCCTTTGCAGTAGCAGGACTGGGAAGTGCGTTTTTGTCCTGGCAATCATAATGTTCGGGCAATTGACTTTTGAGTGACATACCATGTTTTGGGCTCAATCTTTTACATTGATTATCCATATAGCTCAGTGAAATTTACAGGTCTAGACCATTTTTACGTGTAGATTAAGGAAATAATGTTTTTAGTCATGTCAGATATGTCTTTATTATAAAAAATCATGTATACTTTTAATGCATGTTTATCGCGATTTTCTCTCCATTTCTTGTCCAGACAGAGAATCCACATTCCTACATGTCCTGTGTGGAATAAATGCATCTCACTAATCCAACTATGTTAGTTATTTGCCAAGAACATATACATACATGCCCAGTGAATAAGAAATTCAGTTATTGCTCTTGGTTTAGCATGGTAGCAGATGAAGACCTAAAATGTCTGCCCTAATGACATGTCTGGGCGAGTGACATTTGAGTGGTATGTCATGTTTAGGGGCTAGTTTTCTACATTAAAAACTGTCATATATCCATGAGAATTTGCAGTCTAGACCTCCTTGACCAAGAAATCATGGAAATAACGTTTTTATCTATGTCAGATGTGTCTTTACTATCATAAATTGTGCATACTTTTAACGAACATTTATCGATTTTTTTTATAAAATTTCTATTATGTATAAAAAAGTAATGTTCCAGCCTGTCTTGGATACAAATTCTACATTGGACCATTTTAACTATGTCAGACAATTACTCCCCACACTTACCTAAGAAACCAACATATAAAATATTTGGTTATTGTCATTTTTTTCTGCAGCAGCAGGGGTAAAAATACTTTCTGTCTTGGACAGTATATGTCCTGGCGAGTGACAATTAGATATTTACATGGTGTTTTCAATGGAAATCCTCAGCTATACAGATATTTTTGCACCATCCAACCTATATACCATCTGAAAGCATATGTCCTTGGCTTTGTCTTACAAACAATTGATAGTACCTAACTAACTCTATGTCCCTTCTATGCAAAGCACCAATGAATGAATCATTTTATTACCTGAAATTCACTTAAAATCCCATCCAAACCCTGCATGGAAATGGACCCTGGTGAAACTAGAAGCCCAGAGAATCTAAATACAACTCTCTAAACTGAGCCCTTAGACCCAGTAGTACCATAAAAAAACAATATATTATGGGTAAAAATGATATATCACACGATTTTGGAGGCCCAAGGGAACGATACCCCCTAATGTCACACACCTGGACATCATTTCCATGGTATATAGATTCCAGGGGTTGCCATAGCAACAGTTTTCATATTTAACTAATAATATGTTGTGAGGAGGTACCACAACACCTATACACTATATACAAAAAATATCTTTTAGATCCTCCAAGGTTTGGTCTCAGACCCCTCACAGTGCCAGAAGTACACTTTCTATGATAATCGACCATAATTCTATGATGAATGGATGATTTGGATGCACAGGCGATGCAGAGTGTGGGTGGAGAGCTTAGCAGCTGGCAGATTTGGCTATTAGGCCGCATGGGGAAGAAGAAGTATATATATATATATATATATATATATATATATATATATATATATATATATATATATACTATATGTATAGTTTCTTCATTTCCATTCACTGTCACCCACTCCATCCTCATTAACCTCTAAGAGATCATTAAGGGGAAAACAGCTCCAGATCAACAATCTCTACCAAGCAAAACAAAGGCGACCCGGATGTCTCTTTAATTTTGCGGAAACTTCATCTTTTCAGCTTTACTAACTTTTTGTGTTTTGTCTTTTCCCTCCTCGTCCTCACTCTTTATGGCATTAAAAAGAAATGGAAAATAAATTCACTATTTTTACCAAAACTCTTTCAGCATGGTACATGAAACACACAATAGTTTTATTAATTGTGACCCATCCTTACAAAATGAGGGATAAGTCCCACTTTTCCATTACCTCAATATTTAAATTATTAACTGTATGTTGATGAACCTGGTGTTGAAATTAATCATCAGAGTTCCAAGGTTATTGGATGAGGGCATTTAACACTGAGACAGCATAATGAAAGTATGTCTATCTATTACCACTGCGGGTAATTGGTAATTAAATATGGATGAGCCCTGAGATGCTTAGTCCGGCTAGTACGATATTCCAAAAGCCTCAAACAGGAAGAAAGCTTTTCACATTGTCTGCTGTTAGAAGATAAATAGACAGTAAACATGTGCTGCTTCAAAAACGACTGCTATACTGTAAAAGATGTGAAAATAATGATGAATCTCTGGCAAGCATTTTGCTGTTATTCTTATGAAGATCCCTTGTACCACAATGCTTTAGTAAACACCCATCTGAGGATTCTTTGTAAAAGCTAAACTGCTGCACTACATCATAATAATGCTGGTTCACTGTTACAAGGATTACCGTTGGATTTAACAGTTATTTTATAGAGTGCACCTTTTAACATACACCACCTTAAACTCTGCTTTCAAAATGCCATTATAGAGATTGTGGTGGTTACCAATGGCGGATTAATGGTCTTAAGTGCTAGTGCAGATGCTAAGTTTATCTATATATCGCTGCTCTTATACATCTTTATCTGAAGCTAAAGACATACTGTTTTTATAGCTCTACTTCTAGAGGTATTGGTTTTCCTGGTACAATTCACTCAGACACAATACGTTTTAGAAAAAAAAAACATAATCTATTCCAGGAGAGGCGTTGCTTGTTCCTGGAAAGCTCAATTCTGTTTGGTTATTATTCTCATTTTCAATTGAACAACCTAAAGCACCGCCTCCACTGTCCATAGATTGTCCAGGGTCTGTGTCCCTTGAACTATTTTCCCCCCAATGAAATGAATAATAAAACATATGGATGAAACCCATACAGGCTTAACATTCTATGGGTCACATGTCCATTGGCCGCCATGATGCATGAATGCAGCCCTGCAGTTGATAAAGGAAATTGAGATTGAGGAAAAAGAATGATATTGCCATATGGAAAAGGTAGTTCTGTACCATCAGCAGTAATTATCTTTCTCAATTATGTATGTTCATGAACTGTTGAATAAAATTGTTTGCGCATGGAAATGGCCACTCATTGTATCTCACCAATTTATGCACACTCTATGGCGGGTATTCCACTGCTGTCGGTCAGCCGAAATTATGCTAATTCGATCATTTTTAATAATTCAAGAATTATTTTTAACTTATTAAACCAGATAGCCCTACTGTCCTACATGTAGGACGCTTAAGTGACATCATGGGAAGAGGTCTATATCCGCAAGTAAACTCAACAGATATGTAAGTAAAATGTTGCATCCTATAGTTCTAGGCCCAAGGCTTCCAAAAATGCTCCATATGGGTATTCTTAGGTACTATTATGACATCACACACATGTCCCAAAACACCTACTACTTAGGAAATTACCTTCCGGTAAAGATTTGGACCTTTTCAGAGGAGACAGACACCCAAAGTCCTACTGTCCTACATGTAGGACGGTGCTGATCTCTGGATCCGCTATAGCTAAAGCTTTGAAATTTCTTGTATGGCATAAATGGCCATATATAAGCCTATTTGTCAGTTTCCGGCACTCTTGTACAGTAATTGTGGTTTCCATGGCAACCACAAGAACACAAATTTGAAAGGACAACAGTCCTAAGTCCTACTGTCCTACATGTAGGACAGTAAGCAATCCCTCATATGTCTGGACACGGTTCAGGTAAAGGTCCGAAATTTTGTACAGGGCATATTTGGTCATATATTAGTCTACTTATCAATTTTAAGCACTCTATGACAAAAATTGCCACTTTAGGGCTATCTGGGTTGAAATGATCCGATTAGCATAATTTCGGCCGACCGACGGCAGTGGGATACCTGCTTATGATGTTTACCTTTATTACTATGGTAAAGGTGAATGATAATCAGTCGTCCCCATCACAAGAGGGCCAGACCTCCACGTGAAGATATTAGGATGCGATGACTGTTCAGAGTTCATCTTAACATGTATGGCAAGGTGTTTTGAGACAATTTTATACACTGACATTTACTAGCTACAACCTGAAATTGCCTCATTTTCTCCTGAGGTCATGTGACCCCCTGAGATTATGTTCCCAGCAAATTGTTGTGAGTCCTTGTCAACCTGTGTGAAGTGGCTCACACATGTCGCTAGATGGAACACGACGTCATTATAGCACAAGATCACCAGGAATAGCAATTGCTATGCCATGTGAGTCTAACACACAGTGGTAAAAGATGACGGAATGAGTTATCACTAAAAAAGGAGTCACCATTAATGACCAACCATGGCAACAGATGACGACAATTTGCTGGGTTATCATGTAGCATTGGTGCAGGCTATTTCACAGCAGGGTGAGGGTTTAGTTCATTGTCAATGGGCTTTCATTATTGAGTCTGACATCAGTGGGCATACTGTTTGCTGTTTGGGGTTAGCAAGCAGTGCAATTTCAGAATTGTTCTGATGCAATCACATCCACGGGAGACCCTAGTAAAGCCAATCTGCAGAGTGTCATCTATTCGAAGGCATGAACCATTGAAAAAGAGGAATAGAGTAGAGGTTTATTTCATATACAGTGGGATATACTCTTTTATGGTGAACAGCTTGGAACAATGCTTAATTTATTCATAAGCAGCCTTCCTATGTCAAAAGAGTCTATAGGTGTTATTTGAGATGTAACTGCCCTAAGTGTTTGTATGCATATTGCCATTCATCCTGAATGTAATACAAAAATACACCATGCAGGTGTATACGGTAGATCTACAAGAAACTTGTTGGAAGCTCAATTCCATTAGTCCTTTTGACATCTGGACATAATGAGAAGAAACATGGCATTAATTGTTGCATGTAAGATTATAGAAGTTACTTTCTTACCCTTGAGTCAAAGTAGGCATGTTCTCTACTTCCTATATTTTGCAAGACTATCATTTAAGCGCAGCAACGTCTGGACCATGCCCCTTTCTAATAGGATTCTTTATTTATCCTTATATTTATAGGACCTAAGGTAGGGAGTTACATGGAAAGGTTAATCAATCATCTTACATGTTATGCAACTAGTTAATCTGACAGAAAAGACATGTATCAATGCAACATAAAAATCAGAATGATTTAATCTTCCATAGGGAATGGTTAAGAGCTGTTCAAAGTTAAAAAGGTGAGAGATATTTTGTCCCCATTGCTCTATATATAGACTATGGGGGCAGTGGCGCCTGTGTGGGTGCAGAGTGGACCATGCAGCACATGGTGATCACACTGCCTGAGACCACAGGGCCAGATGAAAATAACCCCCATTATTTAGGGCTTTTGGGGGGCATTGAATGTGGGAAAGGTACTGCTGTACATTATATGATATATAGTAGTGTCAAGGTATAGGAAAAGAAGGGATAAGATAGGCCTATTTCTGCCTCCAGGATGCAAGACTTGTGCAGAGCTATAATGATGCGTATATGTGCATTCATTTGCTAATTGTGGGTAGTTCAATACCATGAGTGCACACCTTCTGAATTATCATTTTAATTGGTCTTTTTAACTAAAAGCCATCTAAAACCATGTTTTTTTTATCTAAAACATGACACAGAATTGTGACTTTTGGTTATAAAAAAAGTGTGCGCCTAAGGCAATGTGAGCAAATATGTGTAGAAATATCATGCACCTTTCATTTCACTTAGATTTCAATAGATTCATGCATACTTAGCATTATCTAAGGACGTGCATTTTTCCCCATCTGCAAATATAGGTGTCATATGCTACCTAATCACACTGTGCCAAAAGTGACATTTACCTGTGTGTTTCCACAGCCATAAGACCAAAATAACGATAAATGAAAAACTGATAGGCTTATCAGATGCTCATGATCAACAGCTTTATATTCATACCTTAATCATTAATGGGCTATGTATAGTAAATATTTGGGGAGCAAATCAGTGAGACCATGCCAGGAATCTATGCAGAATTGCTGTTCTGACACGGGTGTGCGTGGCCCATTAAACTCCCTATACCTAAGGCTAACACCGGGGCAATAACGACCAGCCATATGCAGTAAATCTCCTAATAAATTGCAGGAAACTAGGTTAATTCATAAGAATTAATTTGTAGCATATAATACTTGTCAAAGATGAAAAGAAGATCTTGGTCTAGTGAACATGAGAAATAGAAAATCTTGAGTAGTTGTGGTAAAAAAGGGCCATGGCCATCTAATATTTAACTAACTGTACGAGCCTTAACACCTTTGTTGTCCTTATGTTTGAATGAGCAACAAACCGACTGAATTAATCTGGTAGTCTTCTATCCTGTGAAATGTTCAGGATGACACATACTTATATACTGGTATGTGTTGGTAGATGATAATATATCATATATGTATACCTGTGTGGAATGTTAATGGAATGAAAATGTACTTTAAATACACATTTTGCCTATACCTCATTCCCTGGGAAGCCGTCTCTTAGATCTTTCAAATACTAAGGTCTATAGAACCCTTCACGGTTGTGTAGCTATTAAAAGAAGCTAAATTCTAATGGAAAAAAAAGTTTAAAAGGATTTCACCTAATACAACAAGGTCAACGCTGGGATTGGGTATCCAAAGTTAAAAAAGAAAGAAAAATGAGACCATTGTTCATTTATCCACCAGCAATTTTGAGATCCCTGTCTGGATGATAGAAATTAGAGAATGGTATAAGAGGATGTGATGATGTACGCCCTCATGAATAAGTGTGAGACACCAGGCATTCCAGTAATGGCAGCCATTATACTGTGTAGGTCAGTCTTCTAAGAGTGCACTGTAATTGTTTATGTGTATCTTGGGTATCATCGTAGATTAGACCCAGATATCCTCTGGAGACAAGTGTCTAGGTTAGCGTAGTAAAGCTTGTGCTCTGAAAGGGCAACATTATACTTTACTAAATTGTGGTCTTCATAATGTGCAATTTGTTATTTTAAAGGGCATTATTGAAGTATGATGCTGACCCAATAGGGTTTATACACTTTAGAATGCTCAGATTAATATACCAAGGAACCAACAGTGGATTACTTGTCATAGCTAAGTTTCTTTTGTATTTACCCGTGGGGCCAAGGTCCCATTTCTGCGGATTCATAGTAGGGTCCTGTTTAATTGCTTACCTCCTGACAAATTCAAAGTGGCTGCCTATGACAATACCAGAAATAAATCCATTATATCTCTTGCCCTTATAGATGTATGCTTTGATGTGAAAAAAATATCTCAGTTAATCAGAAGCAGAGATATTTACATTTGTTGATTATCTTGATTTTTGACTACAAATACATTCTGAATGACCACCGCATGTCTCATGCTTTCTTTCTGAAAGATTGTTAAGGTATGTCAACTCATTAAAGGTCCTAGTTAACAAAAACAAAACGTATCAACCTTTTAGAGGAGAACCAACACCCCAAAGCCTTCTTAGCCCACTGTGAAGTTAAAATGGTATGAATGTCAATATGGCTTTACGCAAATATGGTTATTTAAGATTCTCCCCAGAGTCACCAACTGGCTTCCTTTGTCATCAAATCATCTACACTCCCCTTAGTGTTCTTCACTTGGGAAAAGGTGGATGATCTGCATTTCTCAACAGTAAATAGATGTACCATAACTTCACTTCTGTGGTCAAGTGAATGGTAGATGACAAACTTTAATTGGTAAGTAGTATACCTGTTTTATTGAATCATTTCATCTGTATGATTCCTTTTTTATCTAGCATGTCATTTTCTTTTTAGTTCTTAGCCATAAGGATCTTGATATTTTCCTACTTATAAGTTATAATGTGCCAATGTGTGTTAACAGTTGGACCAACCATGAACTTATTCCCATCAATGCTTTTAACATACTTCTATTGCAATTTCCATTTCCATTTACCCTTGCTTGTTCCATCCTAATTAAATGCTATGGAGATCAGTATATAGTACTGTAGGGGCCAGCTCTGGCTGTGATTCCATGGCGGTATGCCATCTGTCCCTGTTCCGGTTGCACCAGCCCTCAGGGGCTGGTCAGCCGGTATAAGCTACTCCCCGTAGGTAGGGAGGAGTGTAGGGGCCAGCTCTGCCGTAAGGCCAGCAGCCCCATTTCTGGAGATCCCAGCCCCCAGGGGCTGGCATCCGGTGGTAGCACCCCCTATGTGTGTATTATACCGATCCAGATGTAGATGGAAGGTAGAGAAGGTCAGACGGGGAAGTAGCTCAGTGGTAGAGCTTCCGCCTGCAGGTTGGAGGGTCCTGGGTTTGACTCCCGGTTTCTCCAGGACATTTTCCGCCGACCTCTACAGTACTCTCACACTAAGACATGACACGCATCCATAATAAATGCTGGTGTTAAATTTAATCATCAGGGTTCCAGGGGTATTCTAAATTATTACATTACACACTAGGCATAATATATAATTATTGAGTACCAGGGTGGTTTAGATTAGGCACTATTGTTCACTTTCAGACTCTGGAAAGGGAAAAAGTCTAGATAATGCACGGTAAATCAGCCAATCACAATGCACTATGCCTTTGGCCAGCCTTGTTATAACAATGAGGCCTTTGATTATTAGACTTGCATACCCATGCATGGATTTTGCCTAAGTTTAAGGTAGGTATATTCATTTGAGCATCATGCTCAAATGAATATACCTACCTCAAACAAGACTGCTTGGCAGGGAATATAGGGTTACGTCCATAGCAATGAAAAAAAGAATGGCCATATCCATAATTTTCAAAACTTTGAAGGGCCTCCAAGATCCAAATAATGGGCCCCTTCTGGTGTCAGTAGTATAGTGGGCTTGCAGAAAGTGGGCTTTGTAGCAGGCAATGTCTATTCACCTGATTAATCAGGACAGGAATTATCCTGTGGCCGATCCTGTTAACTGGTACTGCACAAGCCACATCCTAGAACACCTCTGAGTGTAGTATATGAATCCTGGGGCAGTGATTCTCCTGTATAACATTACCTTCTTTTACACATATATCACGGATCATTATTCCATAGTATTTCAACAGGTGGTCCCCGCATGACGCCCTCTGTATAGTTTGCCTTCTGCATTGAGATGTATATGTATGTGGATCAACACGGTAAAAGGTACTCCCACGCACCCCCTACCGGGTGTACCTTTGACCGTGTTGATTGATTGATTGATTGATTTTATTACAACAAAGCTACGCGGTTTACACAGCGAAATTTCATCTTGTTGGAATTAATACAGTATGCAAGGGCTTAAAAGGTAGCCACAAACACTATGTACAAAGTATTGTCATGGTTATTTCACTGATTTAACTAACATAAGATCAGTAGCGATTAATGTAAGATCGATTTTTTGCTATGTTCGACAAGGCAGGCATCTTCAACTTGGGACTCGAGATTTGGGGTGTAGATAATTTATCAAAAGAAGCAGAGGGGGGGTGGGCAGGACTGATGGCCTGAACCTATCCAAGAGATATGTTATAATGTAATCTATATAAATGTTAATTCTGTAATACGGTTGATTGGAGGGCAGGACTGATGGCCTGAACCTATCCCATATTTGTTTAATTATGTAACAGACAATAGACAATAGTGACACTCTTATGACGATGTATAGGTACCTGTGTTAATAATAGTGGAAGATAGGCAGATCTGATGATCTGAACCTGTCTAGGAGAGTCAAGAAAAACTGAATGTACTATTTGTTTACAAGAGGTTGGCCCGTTGTTTCACGATACTAAAGTCTAGTTTGGTAATGGTTGTTTTAAAGTGGCTTTTGTTATCCATAAATTGTGTTTCTTTACTGAGTGAGTTCCAAAGAACTATGCCTCTATGTAGGGGTGATTTCCTGACTAATTGTAGTTTGGGGCGTTGGCTTTTGAATTGAATTTTTCTATCACCTCTGGTACGTATATTTTGTACAGTGACAATGTTATTCTCGTCATGTGATAGTTTGTACATAAGCATGATTAATTGTATGTCACGACGTTTGACTAGTGTAATACAATAGCACTGTCTATGAAGATCAATTTCAGAGACATCCATAGGGTTCCTAATTTTAAGGCAATCTCTCAATCCTTTGTTTTTTAGAGTTTGTAGACTATCTTGATTGACCACACAAAGACTGTCTAATATGAAGCTACAATACTCTAATGTAGGCAAAGTACAATGTTTGTAGATTTGCAGAGCTTCATCTTGATTGATTAAGTAACGAATTTTGTGGGATGTAAACAGTCTATGATGGTATCTCCTTTTAATAGAAGAATAATAAGCCTTGTAGTTTAGATTTTCATCAAGGGTGACCCCTAAATAGCAGAAGGTAAGTTTGGTGTGAACATCAATGTTGTCAATTTGGAGGGGTATAGGCTGGTGTAGGGCTGTCTTGTAGGGTGTTCCAAAGACAACTTGGACAGTCTTTTCTGAATTGATAGTCAATCTTTTTATAGCACACCAGTTTAGTATTATGTCAAGGTCAGGTTGAGCTCTGGTATTGGCTTCTGTCATAAGCACTGCATCATCAGCATAGAGTATGATTTGGGAGTTTTCAACTAAGGTAGGCAACTCATTGATATAGACAGAGAAAAGTAACGGTGATTATAGGGGAATACGATCCTAAATTATTCACTGTGAGTTGACATTTGCATTTATGCCATGGCCCACAGGTTTAAATAGCTTTTAAATAAAGGATTTCAACAATATTTACTGGTTTTGAAGGCATAGACTCCTTCCGGTTTGTTTTGATCAGCCATGACACCTTGCTCAACGAAATTGGTCACGTGATACGGAGCTAGCTGCTACTTTTAGTTTCAATATAAATGTTCCTTGCGCAGGGCAATATCTTCTTTTTTAACAAGGCGCTAATACTTAGATATACCTTAAACCATTCATAACATATTATTTAACTAGTTCAATCATCCTTTATTTGCGTAAAACTTCTAATAACCATACCTAAATAAGAAACTAGTTAGCTCTGTATAAATTTCAAAATGGCGCCGCTGAATATGCGAGGATCGTATTCCACCCCCCCCCATTGAATACGGCGTAAGTAGTACTAATCTATAGTGTCGTCCATATTAGCCATGGCATAATGACCACTCCCTAACCCTGTTAGGTTGCATGATTCCTCAAAAGTAGTAATTTAATTCTTCATGATGCCCTAAAACCAGCAATTCTTATTCATTTTGCACATCTATTGTTATGAGATTTGAACATCTATTGTTATGAGATTTGCTTTAATACAATGTCAACTTTGCATCATACCAGATTCATAACACAAATCATTTTTCAATGGACCTTGTGGCAATGTAAATAGACAGTAATTGAATTAATGGTCCGGGAATTACCACAGTTGTATACCATTGCTAATCACAAATATTTTCAGCCATTTGGGGACTATCACCCTGACAAACATCTCAAAAGAACATTTATTCTTTTAAATACACTCTTAATTGGTGTGGCAATAGAAATTGCCACTTTACATATTCATGCCTAAGTTACCCATTTCTGATCTTGCAAAAGGTACCTGTTTATTTAATTATCTATTTATTTTAGCTCATCCTATTATGATCCTCGCACATTATTTTCACCCAGTTGAACACATGCTTTGTGCCCAAACCCTTTCACATAGTGTAGTAGTTGGTATTGGTTTAATCTCCAGGAACTGGTAGGTCTTGCCAAAACACACGAGGACCAAGGAATTAAAAGTTTGCATTATTGTATTGTAAAAATGTATTCTTGTTAACTGATACTTTTGAAACGTGCACGGTGGTCCCAACTCAAAAAAAGTGCATTGTTTATCTAAAATATATGTATTTGAATATGTTCTACTGAGAGATTCTTTTGCATAGAGTGAAGGCATGTTAAGCCATGCATGTTTTCCTTTCTTTTTTCTGGGAAAAACAAAGATATTCTTCTTCATTATCTTACAAACATCAAAGCTGAATATCCCCTGAAAGGGGCTAGTACACCGTGGCTGTAGAATTTGGTATAAAAATTTAAAATAGTTGGAAATATGAGAGGACTTTTCAACGTAGCATTGTTCAGTCTGATAATATCAGTTAGAAGATAGAATGGACCAGACGGAATGGAGGCTGATATGCCATTTATAATATGCTGAAAAATGGCACCCCTACATCAGCAGTCCTTGAATAAATAAAAAAAAAGAAGATATGGGAGTGGAGAAAACTGACTCTGTCAGCCATAGGCTAGGCTTCTGGTCATAAAGGCCACATGTTACTATATTATAGTTTGGACACCATTATGCATGAATTCGGCCCTGCTATAAGTATACCAGAATTATTCTGAACCTTCGGGGCAGTTACACACTCTGGAAGGCTTTGAGACAATGGCAAATTACTCATTGCAGATGTATCCATGCAGCACATTGACAAAAGATCAGGACCTTCAGGTGTTAACCAATTATTGTGGTTGCCAACGGCCTATGCAGGGTGAGATCTGATGTCTCCCCAGAGACCGATCATGATCTTCACCACTTGACACCTCTTGTCTTTAGTTCAGGGGAGCTCTCTTCTATTGGGAAAAGCTTGCTAAATTGTATTTGCGAGCAGGAAAGTAATTTGGACTAGGCTGATTTCTTTAGCCACATTTGCAATATGTTGTTCTGTAGTGCTCAGTTTCATTTCAAGTCCAAAGTACTGTCCTCTTGAATAAATAATGAGGTCTGTATAGCCATATCATACAAGGTATATTGAAGGGGTCGGTGAACACTCAAGGGTTAGCATAATGCACCAATTCAGAACCAGGGGTGTATTGAACCATCAACATCAGATAACCTTTAAGACATCATATAGCAATTAGAGGGCAATGTAGGGTTTTTATCCAATATTCCCTATAAGATTGATAATTATGTTCACCACATGGCACCCCATCATAGTAATTCACGCTGACACCAATGGGTAAAGTAACAGTCCAATAGTAACAAGTTGCCCCAAACCAATCTTCTCTAGACTAGATATTTGAAATTTAATGTTCAGTGAAATATGAATTTTACCCCATTGTGTATTATAGTTTCCTGCTTAATACATTCTGACACATCATATTTAGATTGGCCAAAAGCTATTCAAGGGGTTAATGATGCTTAAATGTACCCTACATTCATCATGATGCAGAATTATATTCATGGTCAACGTTGTGTGGTATGTCTACATTTGCACAATATGCTTTCCCTATCGGGTTAACATATATATAAATGCGACCTGAACACCCTTACCTAATAGGTGCCCACTCCCTCACGTGACTGTCTTCAGACTAAGATAAGGCCAACAATTAGAAACCTCTAAGTTCTGTGGTTCCTTATTACGTTTAGCATGGTAATAAGCTGTAATAATAGCAAGAAAACCTTTGATAATAGTAATATGTCCTGTTACATTGATCCTCTATACCTGCAACTTATCAGTGCCTGATGCTCTTAACATCATAACGACATACACCTGAGGACAGTATGCCACCCTGATATGGTTAATGTCATCGATTTAAGAAAGGCAGAGAAAAGGATTCACCACACTAATTGCTCCTGATTCTTAACGTTCTCACCAACCTTTTAGTATTAAAAGGCATTCTTTTTAGTGGGCAAAATGCTGACAAGGGTTTGCACCTAAAAGAATATTCCTGTAATCAACAGAAGAACTGTGTTCTGGTCCAGGGCTTTAATAATTGTGACTAAAAACAGAAGTGCCAGAATGGTTTGGGAACGGGTATACTTTCACATCAATTAATTGCTGGCACAAGGCTTGGAGGGTTCATGATCATATGGCATTGCCATGCACCAAACACAGTTGAGATCAGCCACAGTGTTAGGGAAACTACTTGTCAGTGGTATGTTTTGATGAATGCTGCACACAGGTTAAATAAATGGAATTAAATAGTACACAGACTGCCAGCTTTACTACAAATTCGCGAAATTATTACGTTATAATGATAGAGTGATAGGCTGAGGTGTATATGCTTATTGAACACCATAATCATACCCAGTAAACACAAAATGGTATCCAATGTAGAAAATTGGTAGATGTCAAATGTTTTAAGCAGTTTAATATGTTATGTCCTGGTTATGTTGGGTTAATGTTTAGATAGAATTTATGTGGTTTAACATCGTGCAACATATCAAAAATATGTATGTACCTCTCTTTAGATGTGTTTCATATTTGGACTAAAAATCTTCTTTTTGAGACATCAATGGTAGCAAAAGAGGTCATACTGACTTGGAGTGCCTCCTTTCACCATCATCATCTAGGTTGGCTTTGCGCCCACATAGGTTTGCTTCCTGCCTTTATATCCAAAGGTAATCATAGCGTGAGTTCAAATCCAGGTGCCAGGAGTTTTCAGAGAAGGTAGGTTCAGACTTAATGTAATTTACATTTTATAATGTAATTATCTTATATATTTCAAGAGGTTTCTGTGACACTTCCTTGCATGTGACATTGTTCTAAACCTTCTGAAATGTATTTAGGACATAACATCTTCAGATGATTCTACATAGGACATCTATGAAGTTAACACCTAGAGACTATGTTTATTTATGTTTATACAAATTAAGATAAATTGTGTGACAAGTATGCAAAAGTGAATGAAATCAATGTAGGATCAGAATGTAGAGGCTGTTTAGAATGATGAACATTTTGGACACATTACCTGTCTGTCAATATTCATGGTCATTTATAATGAGTCCTTAAGTTCTCTGGAAATGTAAAAATAACTTGAGGTCAATCCACACACTGAGTTGATGTGGCATCCTCTGACTACGAAACTTTAGAGTGAAACCTTCCAGCCACATGATCGTCCCTTCCCATTAGGCACTGCAGGATCACTTTCTTATTGTCTGTGTAACATGAAGCTGGCCACAGGGAGGAGTTATTTCTTAGCTTAATTGCACTTTGAATTTTTACTTACTCATAGTATAATCACATGTTAGGGACTGGTAATCCTTTTTAACAAATGGGAGGGTATTGATGGGTTTTTGTGGGACAAAACAAATTTCAGACTGCTCTTGGCAGGACAAAAAAAAAATTCACCTCTTTTGAGTGAAAAAGGCGGCATTCTTCTAGAAAATAAGTGGGGGAACGGAAAACTTTTAATAAAAAAATGTCAACCCCATGCATGCCTCTTTATGATCGAGAATTTTTTGAAATCCTGACCCTACCCTTAATTAACAGGTTGAGCTTACCACTACCTCTATCTATAGTGAATTAAGCCAACCAGTGATGAATTCCTCCCTCAGTTGGAGGCCCTTAACGTGTCAGGCAGTGATTAATGCCACCAGGTTGACACTACTCTGTCATGGCTCATGTTTACCAATCGCCTTTTACCCTATTAGACACAAGTAAAAGCCCCATTATTGGAATTAGGGTAATGCTGGATTCACACTCGCTTCATTGTTTTTAACCTTTTAACCCTTTAAACATAAATGCTACAACATCCTAGGATATGGTTCTACTGCTGACAATCTCAAATAACTCTAGAATATATCATTATACTAACTATGAGGAAATGCAAAAGAAAGTCCTTGTGGTGCTTACTTTTGCAGTGTGACAATTCAAGTGTAAAATGCCTAAACTATAGAACTTAATGGGGAAACTTTTTTTCTTGTCTGTCTTTTAGGTCTCTCCCCTCTTCTGATTTGTCTACAAGATTCTCTGGATAGAAAGAGGATATCCACAGGAACATCTTGATTAAAAAGAATGCAGTCGAAATGCGGGCTCACAGTTGAAATGAAAATTTTTCAAAAGTAATAATTTGCCCTTATCTTTAATATTCAAGGGAATAAAAATGGCTTATAATACCTTTAAGTCACGGATATAAAGTTTAACCCTGTCTATTGACATATACTTTCTCAATAGTCCACAGTTACATAACAGTCCCTTTATGGGCTCAAGTAATCTCTCAACTAATACAATTCAATGTCGTTCCCGTAGTATTGGTGACTGCAGACCTGGGGGAGTTCTTCTCAATACGACTGCACATGGCTGTTGCTATAACACAACTGGCTGGAGCGGAGTCGCCAAACGTCTCCAGTGGTGCCACCTGGCATCTTCCGCACTTCCAGATCCACAATCTGCCCTGCAGCTCCGCATCCACCACAATATTCATAGTGATCGGAAGTGACAGGAGAAAATATGTACAGGTAAAATGGTCCATTCAGGGTGTTAAATAATGTTTGAATACATCATTGATAGATTTTATGGTGTTTTTTTTTGCCACAAGGTGGCTTTTGTGTATCTTGTAGCATTTGTCTCTAAGGGCTGCTAGTACTGGAGAGCATCATGACCATCGGTCAGTATGGTGCACGAATGAAGTGCTGGCGAGTTCCTTTGACAGTGTATCAAGGGTTGCTGTTACATGCATTAGTGGCCCTAAGATCTTTAATTTGTTAAAATTTCTCTTTGTCATGTGCTACAATGAATCAAGTCTTACAAGTAATGATGCTTTTATATACTTTTTTTTCTAGATCTGGGGGTTAATTACTTGTGAATTTTTATTATTAATTAAGATGGAAAATGTAAAAAAGGAATGATTCATTGAAATTTAACAAATCATTAACAAGGCATTCAGTTCTTTATCAAACAATAATCCTAACTCCACAAACGTTGATCTGCAGCTTTTGTAAAAGGCCTATGGAAGGTACTTGAACATCATATTGTCTTGACCCATTTAAGCAGTTAAAATATCTTCCCATTAGGACACATCTTTTTTTGTGCTTACACTTCCTTAGTGAAAAAATATCTCTTCACTTTGCCCCTCAGGATGATAAACTAATTGAAAGGAATTGCACAAGACACAATTCAGTATCTTATGCTGAGTTCCCATTAGTCAAACTCTCCAACTGGCTTTTAACACATAATGTGAAGATTTAAGAGATTTGGAGAATTTAGAACAATGACAAGGGTATGTCCTATTTTAAAGTGTTTACCTGTAATCGTTAAATTGAAGGTATTTCAAAATAGTTCAGACACTGGCGTACTCCCCTAAAGGGTATATCAAAGTATAAACTTTTCTACCAAATTTGTCCCTGAATTCATAGGAAAGGACAAATCCATCTGATATTACCACCTGTGATACCTCATGTATGTGATACACCCCACACCTTGAGCTAAGGAAAATTCTATAAGAGACACTTGAGGCTTGATTTTGAGCAGTTTAGTAGTATTAAACTAATAAAATTTCCCCACCTATGATATGCACACTATATTTTCACTACATCTATAGAGTGAACCAGAGGTCAACCCTGATGCATAAGCCCTGACGTAGATGCTTTGTATTATGGTAAGCTGATTTTTAATTCACAGACAGGATTGGGGACCGAACAGGTGACAAGCAGGGAAAGATTGTTTGAGAGAATATTTATTTCCCATTTTGGTCAGCCAATCTCATTTGCACCAAGACCCAGATGTATCATATTACCAAGCTTCCCATATTCATTGGCAATTATTAGAAGTTTTCCAGTCAATATATGCCTCACCCATACTTGATAGTGCTCCCTCTAAGTCAGATTCTGTGTATGAACTGGAGGCTATTGCGAAAAGAATCGGATGCGGATTCTCACTGTCAACTCACCTTCCAGTTCCTGGCTGTTCTGCTGCTCAGAACCAACTTCTCACCTTACACTTAGAATCAATCCTCTTAGTGTGAGTCATACTGGGAAGCATTCCCAAATTCATGAAAACTTAAGAATCAATTCTATAACCTATCACCTTGCTGCAAAACAGGGGAGAAGTCATTGCCTGAGGGTAGTCAGTTCCCATTTGGGAATAGCACCTCCAACAGAATTGAATTCCTGTCCTTTCGCAACACCCTCCTGGGGTGTTATAAACACAGCACACTGATAGTATAAATATATGATATTTAAGTTTATTTATTGTTCACTTGTGATACTTGTGATATTGATTAATAAGGAATATTTTCATACCAGTAACAACTATATTATATACCCTAAGTATTTGTTTATGAACCTGCTGATCTATTATGAGAACAAGACCGAGGTCGGTGGATTGAAGGTCCGGGGTAAGAGTTGGAACTGACATATGTTCCCAATATTCTCCCAATTATCCCTCGGAAACCTAAGCATTTCTGGAAACCTACAAGAGGTGGAGTCGCGCATGCGCAGTCAGTTCAGGCTAGTGAGTGACTTCCTGGGGTCGCTCTTCTCTGAGAAGAGGACACGGGCGGATCTCGACCTCGTCGACGGGTCGTATCCGCAGCCAGACAACGCGGCCAAGCTGGTAGCACCTGACCTGGAGCCTGCACTGCAGGCACTTCTGAACAGGCCGGGCAGCGCTGAATACCTCAAGAGGGACGAAGCGCTGAAGAAGCATCTGGTGAAAGCAATGTTAGCTTTCCAGCCAGTGATTGCCTGGACCGCTAGGTTCCCTCGGTATAATCTTAATTATACCTCAACTTACAGGTAAGTCTCGAATAATTTCAAAATTATTCCAGCATCTAGGGAGCTCCTAGTACCTCGTAGCTTTTTGAATTTTGAAGAACCCTTCATTTATAAGGTAAAGCCACATAAAAGACCCAACTTGAGCTTAGAAAAATTATATTTAGAGACACTTGGGGCTTGATTTGAGCAATTAAGTAGTACTAATCTAATGCAATTTTACCTCACCCATAATGCTTACCCTTTACTCATGCATAAGCCTACAGTAAGTTGATTTTGATTTACAGAATAGATTGGACAGGATTTGACTTTTCCATCAACTCAGTGTGTGCCTTCAATATACAAACCTCACAAAGCCGCCTGTGTGCCTTCATTTAGATTCTGCAGCAATATATTATTCTCAGCATGAATACACGCCAATTCCATCTCCAATGCTTTCCTCTTGGACAGGCTTTTAATTACCGTCTCACATCTCCCTTCATGCGCAATTTGCCTAAATAAATCTAAATTCCCACCAGACTCACCACATTGATCCCAGAAAAGGGGTAGATCGCCAGAACTCGTCTGTCCCCAAAGGGTAAAAAATGTTTTGTGTTTATTTTAAGAATGTAAGATATTGTTGTTTGGAGTCTTCTCTTTCAGGAAACAATGTTTTTTTCTAAGAGTAGAATAACATCTTCTGCTATGTCGGTGGTACAATTGGAGCTGATGCATACACAAATAGGAAAAATGCTTTGGCACTTAAACTTCCTGTACTGCCTTTATGTAGTACTATAGCACTGTATTTTAGACACACAGGGATGTTAATTGTCTGTGGGACATGATGTCTTGCACTGTACAAAATGTTGTCAAAATAACTCCTTGCCTCAAGATTGCCAAAGATTTAGCTTTATACTCAGAGAAATTTCCTGTTCTACTGTATTGCCATTTGGGGCTTCATTGCAGAAAATTCACTTCTTAACTATAATAGAATTACAATAGTTCACTGTTAAGTTTCATGGGGATGTCCAGATTCAACAAGTGCGGAATCAATAACACAATATCCTCCCAATTGATAATTGAGTGGTTCAGGGCTTTGCTGCTCAATAGAGCATTGAGTGGACAAGAGGAACCTGACTGCTCAATCGGATTCTCTTCATGGCATTGAGCGGCCTAAAACCAACCCTAACCCTTACTCTTTTCCTCTCAATGCTCCATTGAGTGGAATATTGTGTATGTAGGAGGGAACCACGCACTCGAGAGTTCTTACTCAAAAGATTCCTTAATCCATTAATCCAAAGAGTGACACATTCCATAGTGAGGTAGGATCACTTGTGTGAATGGCAATAATCTTGTAAGGGAAGCTGTCTGGTTGTTCCTGAGGTCAGCTTTTGGTTATATTTCCCAATTGAACTGAGGCATTATGCAGTCTGTTCTCAGTTGAAGACAGTCTATATCTATAGTGTTTTACTAACAACCTATGTTATAAATATAGTTGTGAAACAACTAAAATTACCACTTTTGGTTCTCTTTGCTTTCTCCTGGGATGCTGCATGACAGCTTGTGGTGTACCATCCCTGACAATCAAACACTTTTAGGGGTACTTAATTGATATGATTAATGATGCATTAACACAGTGCTGGTGATTATCTTTGAATTTTATGGGGATCAACTTTCCTAACATACTTATCCCAATTCAAAATATGATGCATGAGTTTTTTTTCTGATGTGACAAGATAAAATACTCAATTTCACATGTATATCAGAGATTGTACCCTGTACCTGGAATATGTGATACCATTCGTAACTGGCGACTGAATGTAACAACTACTTAGGTAGTGCTTCCATTAGCCAATAAACAGTGTTAAAACTTCAAACTGTCAACGTGTCTAGGGTGTTCCTTTTGACTTTTTCAACACTCTCAGAATTACAATGAATAACTAAGCACCAATTATATAAAAAAACATTGAGCACTAACAGAAGAGCCTTTTTTGATATTGTATAGAGGCTGGTACATGCATCTCTAAGATTAATAAAAACATATCTTACATGGTTAATTCACAATCTTTTGTGAAAAGATTCTCTTCTGGAAACATAGGGAGACAATGTCCTAAAAACCTTTTCTGCCAGGTGGATCTATTAACAGTTGGTCATTTTGATTTGTGTACTGTGTTACTTTCGCAGATCATGCCGACCCCTTGGATTTTAGTTCATTCTGGACGGGTCAGTATTATGCACAAGCAAAACAGCAAATGGTGTCTGCATTCCTGGTTTCAGTGTAGTGCACAATCTAACTGCCTGCTTTAAATCAGTAAGATCAAATTCTTTTCCAAAAAGCCATACATTAATTTTCTTCCTTTGAGTGTCTCTGAGGTTAGCCACACAGTAATTTTCTCACTGTACATACTCAACCAGACAGACAAAAGAGAACGGATGTGCTGGATGAGACAACCTATGGTTTGGAGGCCGACCACAAACCAGTCCCACCACACGGTCAGTTGTTCAGTGCAAGCAGGTTTGGATGAGTCATTCACCTCTCCGTATAATGATGACAGATGAACATGAACCTTTTCAGGCAGTGGTTGTGCTCCTAAAACAGAGTTGTCATCCTCAATCACCATCTGCTTTTCCTTTTCATTGATTCAGGCCCTTATCCAGAGATCTGCTTCTCTTGGGATAGGCTTTATAAGTCATATTACACTGAGAAAATTCTTCCTGACAAAGTGACATGTATACCCATGTCAACTTGATTTGACACAGAGAGCACAGGTCATTGGGACATGTGCACATATGTCACCATGACAACTGTAGCACACAGTAATCCTCATATGATTTGACATGCCTTAAAATGCCATGTCATCTGTGAGTTGACCAGGGTCACGGCCATGTCGAAGGCACTTGACATGTGATGGTTTGACATACATAATTGTTCTAGGATATTCCACTAGATGGAGCAAACAACCATTTTGGTACCAGGACTAATCACTACCAAGAAGTACTACCAACACTTGAGACATTTGATGTATCTGTGTCATTTTGTTTTCATGAAGAATAGATCACTAAGGTCTGTAAATACTATCAATAAATGGTAGTGAATTCTATTTCGTTGTTAAATCTGCATTTGTTATTGAATATCAAAATAGACACCCACCATCCTGAATACTCCAACTGGAGTGGTTAGACACCTTATGTGTGGGTCAGTGAAAATACCAAAGGACTGTATTCTAACCCACAATCTATAATCTCAGTATCTACAGTACAGGGAGACATATGGCATTGCCATGCACCTCCATGCCCTTGTCTTATGGACTGCATAGAGGTCCTCAGTCAAGTAGGAGTTCTGTAGATAGGAAAAAGTGCCTTAGTGTTGCAGGCCTGTGGGACTATGATATCCCCTGCCTTCTATTATAGGCCTCCCTTGATTGAACCATTGGTACATAGTTATTGACTGCTCTTGACCCTTACATAATTGTCTCACAGTATTACCTAGCACTCAGGTGAATGGATCAGAAATATGTGACGTGTCTTTATTACGCATGTCAAATGGAGTTGACAAACCAAATATGAGAGGGTCAACCTCATTTGACATGCCTTCATACATGTCATCTGGGAGACAAATTGTGACCTGTGCAGTATGTGTCAAAGCGATCAGTGTTCTTTCCTCTGTGTAGGTAAGGAATTGTGAAATCAGTTAGAGGTTAAGTGAAATAGGAAAATGTGTAGTTATGTCTCTAGCCACTTATGCCCTAATGCATTATGTTACTTTAGGTCCAAAATGCTATCCTGATGAACGAAAAGTGTAACAAATCATATTTCCACTCTACATCAGCCATATGGGGCTTTAGGATTGTAACCCATTGTCTCCTCTGAGAGTAATCAATATCTTCACCACCTGCCTCACCTTGATGGTTTTGTGAAATGTTAACTTTTGCCCGAGCCATAAGATTTAATGTTTCTGTTTAATAGCCCTAGAATGATTTCTTCTGTATTCACCTGTTATGCTTTTGTGTTGATTTCCCGACTTGAATATATTGTAATAAAAAATATGCTACACACACATGGTTCCTCACTGCATGACACCATTAAATCACAAGACTTGATGTTTTAGATTTCATCTATTATGAAATGTCATAAATAAGCATACACCTGCAAGAATGTGCAGCAGCAAAGCAAAGAGATCACAAATTTCTAGCCTCATTGAGCCATTACTTATGCAAAGATCACTTGATTTTAGCTTCCTAATTGTCCCACCTTTGCTTCAAATCTGGCTGGAACTTTGGAGAAACCAATGTATTTACCAAAAGTGAGCCTACTGTTTACAGAGTTGAGGATCTCTTCCAAAAAATGCCATGCCTCATGATATGTGTCAGGTCCTTCACTTAGCTTGATCAAATGTATTTTCTTCATCACTTTGACTATGATTTTAATGGATCATACCTTAATTCATAAGAGGTTGCTCCAACCACAGACCCTCAGAACCGACAAGAGGAAATGAAAAAAGGACCACTGTCCTCCTATGAAGGAATTGAACTTCAATGAATTAAACTTTATACCACGATTTCTGGGTTACACAATGCTTTTTCGTGGCTATTCCCATACACATATCTGTCGATATTGCACACCCTATAGGCTGTAACATCAATTTTGTAAGGCGTGCGGTTATCCATGGATAACCTGCACCCCGTGTGGTTATCCAGGATAACCGCACGCCTCTCATGTCCTTACATGTCATATGTTAAATGTTAAAACCAACAGAATATTTCATTGCCATGGTAGGGGTCGAACCTGCAATCTCAGGTCTGTAGCCTAACACCCTATGCACTGCGCCACAGAGACCGACAAGAGGTGGTTGGCTAGAACTAAACCAAACAAAGGAATCCTAGCCGGGCACCGAGGCGTGTTTACCGATCGTGTATACATAACCTAGGGATGCATTCAAATCAATCCAAGCCTAGACGGCTGCAGGAGGAGGAGACGCGGTGGCCTAGCGGTTAGCGCCTTGCGCTCAGCCGTCAGAGGTACATGGATCGCGCCCCGGCCCGGGTGCATATTTTTTCGCCGTGTGCGCTGTCACTGTCCGCTGCCGGGCGAGGAGGTGTATGTACACTATTTTTCGCCGTGTGCCGCTGCCAAGCCATGTATTATACACAAACATAACAGCGAGACGCGTCTTTTTTCGCCGTGTGCGCTGTCGCTGTCCGCTGCCGGGCGACGAGGTGTATTATACACAAACATAACAGTGAGATGCATTGACATCTTTAGCCGTGTGCCGCTGCCTGTCCGAGCCGAGACGGGCGCTGTCGCTGTCCGCTGCCGGGCACCGAGGTGTATGTACCTGTGTACACACACAATGGCTGGCATCGAGTCCCGGGGAGGGGGAATAATTTTTGTTTTCAAATTGAATTTACTGGTATTCTATTGATTATTTATTGGTTTCGTGGCATAAAATAAGTAGTCAATGGATAACTCATGACTTGTGTGTGTTAGCAAAGGCTAATAACACTCGGCCTACGGCCTCGTGTCATTATCCTTCACTAACACACACGCGTCATGAGTTATCCATTGGTTACTTGTTCATTAAATGTATTTGTTATCAATTTTCAACAAGACATGAAACAGTTTCATTTCAAAAGGAGTTGTTACCAATGCTTTTCTACACCCTGATGCCACTATGATACTTGGAGAATCATGATGTCTGTAAAGATTTTAGTTACAAAGCACCAGCAGTAAACCTCTCATATCTCTGGATTTTTCAATTGTGCAATATTTGAGGTGTCCGGCCATTTTTCTTGACTTTGGAAAAGACTTCTCATATCACTCGGCACTTAATATCCAAGGGGTCTGGCCACTTTTTTTTAGGTGGATGGCCAGTATTTCAATTTAGAACCCTAAACAGAAAATCTTGAGCTAAAGCACCAGCGGGCTGCAAAATTGCAGCAATGTAGCTATTACCAGAGTATGGATTTGATTAGATCATGATGTCTATGGCGATGAACTATTTCTATCAAATGATGTTGATTACAACTGGTGCTACATACAATATTACCAATGACTGGTATCTATAAAATAAAGCTGTCCATAAATATCTATTGTAACAAAGGGTGGAGATTTCATTTTACGTGCCGGTTTCAATACTTTCAAATATCAATAACTAACCACGTTTTGAGTAATATTTCAGCATTTTATTACTATATTTATACAATTATATTTTTTCCATGCAATATACTGGTCAATACTCCAAAAGATAGTATTGTCCTCATTTGATAAATTTTTACAGGACCCGCTCTCAACGAGAAGCACCTACCAGCCTGGTAGGATATAAATTGCCCCAAATAGTATCAGAACGGAGGGTTATATACCCCTTTGGCAAGGGTAATTTACTCCATTCAGGAGGGTGTTGTGAAAGGACAGGAATTGAATTCTGTCGGAGGTGCTATTTCCAAATAGGAACTGACTACCTTCAGGCAATGACTTCTCCCTTGTTTTGCAGCAAGGTGATAGGTTATAAAATTGATCCTTACGTTTTCATGAATTGGGGAATGCTTTCCAGTATGACTAACACTAAGAGGATTGATTCTGAGTGTAAGGTGACAAGTTGGTTCTGAGCAGCAAAACAGCCAGGAATTGGAAGATGAGTTAAGACAATGAGAATCAGATTCTGATTCTTTTAGCAATAGCCTCCTGAGTGCCCTCTGGGCTATTTTCTAAATCATGCATTTGAAGCCACCTCTTACATGGAGATAAATGATGCAATCCTAAAGCATATGTATCCCCAAACAATTCTCGAGCAGTAATAGTCTAGAATATGATGCAGTCTTGAATGATAACTCAATTCCCTGCATATGTCTACTGTTTGCATTGGGATATATCCCCCCTTATACCATTTTGTAAAAAAATGATGTTTGCCAAGTAACTGATTTTGCAGCCATCATCCACGTTCTTGATTCCAAAATTATCCATGGCATGTCTATAGTTATGCCAATAAATCCTACTTTCCATATATATATATATATATATATATATATATATATATATATATATATATATATATATATATATATATATATATATAGTTATAACTATTTCACTTATTGGCTGCTATGGAAATAACTGCTGAATGTGTCAGGCATCCTCTTTAAATTAAATAGTGAAGCACCATAACTGTAATGGATTTTTTCCATGGCATTTACCCAGATGTTAGGACAGTGAAGCATTGTGTCACACGGAATGTAAGTAAAATAATGGTGAAAGTTTTTTTTCCTAAAGTTGGCAGAGAACTTCATTGAACCTGACAGAATTTCTATTTTACTATATATGTGAGGTTTATCTAGTTAACACACATCAGAATGTGTATATTGTTGCATCTGATAATCCGAAAATGTTATTCCATTAGTATGGCTGATATAGGGAGATAATGAGATGAGCCATAGTAAACAAAGGACCTCAGACTAAGTTACTTTTTCAGCCTTGAGCTGGAGAGAGTGAGTGTTCTACCTCCCACCTTTTCCACATTTAACCTTCCAAGGACAGATTGTTCTTTATAGCACATGGGCCCAGTTGCCATATTGGTGAAAATGCTGGTAGCAAACTATTACATAATGCCTGACAAAAGTAGCGGAATTGCACAAATTTTGTTGGTGGTACCATCTGGTTTGTTGTTTATGCAACTTAATTATTGGTCCTAATTTTCTTGTCAGGGCAATCAATGTCTCGCAAATATTGTGGATGTTGTTCGACTATTGGTTGGATTGCAAATTAATCGAAAGAAAAATATGAGCATGTACCATTAATGTACCTTTCTATTGTCATAGCTTCAAAGCCATCCTTGGACAGAATATCAGTAGTCATGCTCAAAGATATGATATCTATGAGCTATTGAAGTCATTAAACTCTCATATATCATTGTCCACTGCCACAGGTTGATGGATGAGGGATATACAATGTACGCTATAACCACAGGGATATATGGGAGTAATCCACGGCATTTATAAACACCATCAGGAAGGCATTTCTCAACATGGTACAACTTGATTTGGATTTGATTTTTCATTGGATTAGTTGCACAGTTCTCATTATGGAATTGACGTATATTTGAAACCCTCAAAGCTAACTGCTCCGTATGATCAGGAAGGCAACTCTCAACATGGTACGACTAGACCCCTTCACATCATAGTAGGATCCCTCACTCTAATGCCATGACAACCCTGCATCAAGTGGTCTCTGATGGTTACACTAGTACAACTGCCCTACCAAACCCTATGTACTATTGATTTAAGTGCCAAGTGTACAGAGCAGTCTTGGTGCATTACCTACGATCGACCATTCCAATTTTGATGATATGCAGGCTTTGCCTACGGGGCATTTCAAAATGTGCTACAAATCACTAAAGACCATGTGATCTATCAGTGGTTCCTCCCTAAGATAGGGGATTATGTCTTCCTCAAACCGGATTTGGTAGAGCAGATGTACCACTCCAGGCAATATTCTGGGTCACTATGAGCAGCACACAGTGATTTAACTGACAATTTGTCATCAGGGATCTTAAAACAAGCCCCTGAAGGGCATTTCAACATTGAAAGCTACCAATGCTAATCCTTGCAATCCTATATTGATGATTTGGGAGGCTAAGTTTAGGTTTTTAATACATGACGTCACACGAGGAGTGAGTCTCTACGTCGGCGCTCCCCATACTATCTAAGATTAACTATTTCAGACCACACACAACAGATTGATTTCTTGCAGGGATATACATAAAGGTTTGCTAGTCAACCCTGATCTACTTTGATTCAGAATCAAATAAGGTAAGACAGTTTATTTGAGACATTTTGATCGGTCTTGGCTGTGTACATGTCATTTGCTTCAACTGCGCATGCTTCAAACACATCTTGGTTATAACGACAACACAACACCTACTTAAAATGAACTCTGGGCCTCACCCCAACATAACAACACGCCAGGTGAATGATAAATACAACATAATGCAACAGCCCACACTACCTCCCAACCCTAATTATAGTCGTACAAACCAAGGCAGACCCAGCGACCGTGACTATAATTGGAGAGGCACTCCTGCCAATAACAATCATATGGTTACACACACTGACTGGTGGGACGTTAATGACAATAATGATCCACAATCCATCAGTAATGGTCACTTAAATGAACCTGCTTATGTCAAAAAGAGGATGGACGAGTTGAAAAACATCAGAGATGATATAAGCATCCTAAAAGGACTGAGGACTGACTTTGACAATTATGCTCACAAAATAAATAGTGATTTAAAGGACGTTGACAGAAGATTGACTGACAATGCTAACAACCACAACGACCTAAATCACAGAGTGGACATCCTCACTGGCAGGTTAAATAGTATGTCAACTGAGAATGACAACCTGAAATCACACCTTAGTAACCAACAGCGGGTTATTAAAGGGAATAACAAGCAATTCAGTGGCGCGTTCGCTCCTTTACACTTCAGTCAGTCACAATTTCACTCACCAAGGAGACTAAACATATATGTAGATGGGCTGAAAGAAAAACAAGATGAGAACCTAGTGGAAATTGCACTATATCTTCTGGCAGACTTGGGCATAGATGCCACACCGACCGATATATCTCTAGTGAAAAGGATGAACAGGAAAAGAGCCAAAGACAAGGAAAGACAAATCTTGATTTGTTTCAACTCTGTACATTTAAGAGATGAAGTCTTAAAAAATAAAAGTGAGCTACAACATGTAGAGGGCAGAGAGGGCGTCTTTATCAACCCCGATGAAGAACCCTACTTCAAATTCCGCCGCCATAGGTTTCGTATAATAGCCAATAAAGCAAGAGCATTTGGGTATGAACCAAAAATAGAGGGGAATTTCCTACACATTATGACCGAAAAATATGATATGGAGCAGGATGAAACACTTCCCCCTGAATTAAGACCACCCAAGGTCAACTACACACCACCCACCCGATCACAGTCAAACGCACCCAATCAACATATGCAGAACCAATGGGCTAATGACACTGGGGCTGGATACGGCCCTAATAATAACGCTGCACCTAAGCCAACTGAGTACTCTAAAACCTACCCACCTCTACACAGAGGAAGGCCAACACTTGAGCGCTCTACCTATGCCACCCCAAGGAATACAGCACATAGATCGAAAGGTATGAATCTGCCCACAAATGGGCCTAAATCCAAAGCAACTGACAAAACCACCAAGCTAAAAAAAGAAATGATTACACAAGCCGGGCTAGTTTTCCAAGGTCCCACATCACCACTTAGCAATTTGTATATGTCCACATTTATGCACGACGGTATCATGTATAAATCTGGTGAACACATGTATCAACACTTGAAATTGAAAACCCACAATCTCGAGGAAGAATCTAAGAAAATCCTAGACTGTCAGACTGGGTATGACGCAAAGGCTGAAGGTGATAGGTATGACAGTTCACTAAGTGCTGACTGGCTTAAGTCTGGCCGTCATGACACTATGACCCTTGTATGTGGGGTTAAGTTTAGACATTGCAAAGAAGCACAACGGTCACTACTACAATCACAAATGCATGTACTAATAGAGGGGACCTCTGACCCCTACTGGGGAGGGGGAGCACATTGATAGACCAAATAAATACCAAAAGGGCATCATTGATGGACCCAATAATCTAGGGTATATCCTAATGAAATTGAGGGATACGATCCGGGCTGAGCTACCAATGGGCAAAGAAAATGGGGACGAGCCTGATGAACAGGATGACAGAGTTGCAAACCCCCCCCCCCCCCATCCGACACAACAAGCCACAATCAAAGACTTTTCATTACCACCCCCCGTTAAAGACGTGCTGAACCCAATATCAACTAATAATAGGTTTGCTCCACTTCCAGCCCTACCTGCTGACAACGCTACAAGCGAAACAATTCTTGAAGCTGCTGGAGGTGAAGGATAACTAACCTCTACCATGGCCTACCCACAGCTACATTACCAACCACAACACCATCCGTATAAAAGAGACCATAGAGGCCATGGAATACCGGCACCTGGTCACCATGGCAACCAACCGCTACAACCACCCATCTCTGACAACAGAGCTCCCTTGGCACTATTTTCTGGGGACTCAAGAATGGGCATCCTACGTAACATTGAGCATATAATTGCTGGAACACAACCGGTAAAAGTGCACCCAGGAGCTACTGTTAACAGGATGAAGCAGTACTTAGCTAGGGAACTCACTGAATACCCTGCCAGTGTATTGTACATAGGTGCAGGAATAAACGACTTCACAGTGAAAAATCCCCATACTAAACTGTTGCATTTAATCAATGACTACCCTAAGGATGCTGCAGAAGACATTCTTAATGACTTGATTGCACTCAAGACATACGCTCAGTCTGTGAGTATCACACCAATTCTCCCCGTTGTTATTTTCCCGGTATATGGCATCAACCTGTTTCATGCCAACAGATGCATCCTACCAGCTAATCAGATAGAGCAGCATGCCATTAATCAGACAGCGGTGCTTCTGACCAGAAAAATCATGTACGAAAATAACTCAGCAGGCCTGCAATCACCACGTGTTCATTCAGTCTTTCATAAATACAGAGGTATCAATAGATACTCACATTGCTACACCTATCTGTATGATGGGGTACACCCCGCTGACTGTATCCAACACAAACTCCTGAACGAAGTTAAGAAAGCAGTCAAATGGAACAGGGATCATGGGCATCATGCATAAGCTCCCCATGAGGATACCCTTGCTTCTATACTATGACATGTATTTCTGCCTGGACTGAATCACTATTGACTTCATGCCTTATGTCACTAAGTCAAATTAAATTAAGTCTGTCTTCGATAAACTGTCATACTGATTATTGAATTATATGTTATTTCAAATCTATATCATTCCAAATTAGGATCATAACATTCTCAATTAAAAGTTCAGATAAATAAATAACTTGTAAGCTCTTAGCATACCTAGAATATTTTCATCTGTTGTGTGTTCTTTAACCTCCCATGGGGAGACCGTAACCCTTCTGATCTCTATCTCTTAGAAACTCCTTACAGAGATTCCCCATTTTTGTTTGATGCACCCTTGCAACGGGGTAAAGTCGACCTATGAGGGACTCACTCACTCGTTGGCCACTGCCCGCCCAGAGTCCTGACTTATGTCACGGCTGTGGGCCAGCACCTAGCACATTTGCACATGAATCATATTACATTATGTTTGATATACCCTCTGTAGCGATAGGGCCCTGTTATATATATGGTACAACAAGTTCAAAAATTGACTCATGGTATTGCATGAGTTAACCACAATACTTGGGACTAAAGGGGTTAAGCTGATAGGAATGAATACTAGAAGCATACTAGCAAATAATAGACTCGAGATCATTAATGAACTTTTCACAGATTTTGTTTATATTTGTGTATGTGAATCCTGGTTACATGACTTAGTTAGTGACAGCAAAATTGAGATTCATGCTACATTCCGGCTAGATAGAGACCTACATGCTGGAGGACTCTTATGCTATGTAAGTGAACCCTTTGCCCCATTTAGTTCAGTGAGAAATGATTTATCACTAATTACTGATGACGCTGAAATACTAGTGGTTACCACTAATAAGCCCAATAACAGGATTAGAACGGTAATTACATGCTATAAACCCCCCAGGGCACCGATTTGTAATTTCATTACAGCCCTAGAGAATACTATTTCACATAGGTCGCTAAGGAAACATGAGATTCATATACTAGGTGATTGTAATATTGACATGGTGCATAGAGAAAGCAGGAAATGTAAGAGAATATTTAGACTCTTAAGAGATCATAATCTCAAGTTGATTGAAACTGGTACCTCTCGGCTCCACCCCTTAGAAGCCACCTACATTGATCACATATACTCTAATAGCAATATAATTGCTTTACAAGGGACAGTAAATTTTCTCATTTCGGATCACATTCCGACCTTTATTGTTCTTAAACATCAGGGACATAAGAAAATCATTGAAAAAGTTACTGGCAGAATCTATAGAGATTACCAGAAAGCTGAATTGGTGACTTTTATTGATAACATTGACTGGCATGATTTTAATACAGCCAACAATCCCTCTTTTCATTGGGACTTTCTCGAGTCGCATATAATAAAATTCCTTGATGATAAATGTCCAATCAAAACCTACAACATTAGGAAAGACACCCCGAGGTGGTTTACTAATGACATCTTAGGTCTGATTCGTCAGAAAAAAGAGGCATACAGGAAAGCCCACAACACGCTTGGTGGGGACCTTGATGCCTTCCAACGTGCAAAGACTCTCAGGAACATGGTTTCTAGAGAGATCACCAAAGAAAATAGGAACAGAGTACGGGCTACATTAAATAAATATAAAAATGACCCTAAATCATTTTGGCATAATATCAATGCAATTTTAGGCAACAATAGTAAGTCACATAGTACTATACACCTAATTGATGATAATGACATCACAGTCACCCATGACAAGACAGCAGACTATATTAATCATTTCTATGGCCAAGTTGGGGAAAAACTAGCAAAAGCTTTTGAAAACTATCCTGGCAACATTTCCATGGATTAGGTCCTAGAACTCCCCGCAAACCTCGAAGGGGACTTCCTCTTTAGAGAAGTACTACTAGAATATGTTAAAAAATATGTCAGTATGATTGAGAGACATAAGTCCTCTGGATTAGATTATGTCAACTCTAGTATTATGAAAGATTTTCTCTCTGAAATAATTCATCATTTAAAAACGATGATTGACTGCAGCCTAACTACTGGCTCCATCCCAGACAAGTGGACAACAGGCACAATTATTCCTATTCCCAAGAAAGGAGACTTAAATAAGCTTAATAACTGGAGGCCGATAACATTACTGCCAATCATAGGTAAAATTATGGAAAGACTGGTCCACCAACAATTGATAAATCACATGCTTGATAATAATAAATTGTCAAAACATCAGTTTGGCTTCACTCCTGGTCGCTCTACAGCCGATGTCTTTTTATAGACATGAGGAAAGCCTTTGATACAGTCCATCATGGCAGGTTACTTATGAAAATTTCTGAATTAGGAGCAAATAGGTCTGTACTAAGATGGTTTAAGAGCTATCTACAATTTCGTCAACACATGACTAGAGCTAACAACTGAATTTCCAACCTAACACATGTTCTTATGGTGTCCCTCAAGGGTCTATTTTGGGACCGTTACTTTTCTCTGTCTATATCAATGAGTTGCCTACCTTAGTTGAAAACTCCCAAATCATACTCTATGCTGATGATGCAGTGCTTATGACAGAAGCCAATACCAGAGCTGATCTAAAACGTCTGGCTCAACCTGACCTTGATATAATACTAAACTGGTGTGCTATAAATAGATTGACTATCAATTCAGAAAAGACTGTCCAAGTTGTCTTTGGAACACCCTACAAGACAGCCCTACACCGGCCTATACCCCTCCAAATTGACAACGTTGATGTTCACACCAAACTTACCTTCTGCTATTTAGGGGTCACCCTTGATGAAAATCTAAACTACAAGGCTTATTATTCTTCTATTAAAAGGAGATGCCATCATAGACTTTTTACATCCCACAAAATTCGCTACTTAATCAATCAAGATGAAGCTCTGCAAATCTATAAACATTGTATTTTGCCTACATTAGAGTATTGTAGTTTCATATTAGACAGTCTTTGTGTGGTCAATCAAGATAGTCTACAAACTCTACAAAACAAAGGATTGAGAGATTGCCTTAAAATTAGGAACCCTATGGATATCTCTGAAATTGAACTTCATAGACAGTGCAATTGTAATATATTAGTCAAACGTCGTGACATACAATTAATCATGCTAATGTACAAATTATCACATGACGAGGATAACATTATCACTGTACAAAATATACGTACCAGAGGTGATAGAAAAATTCAATTCAAAAGCCAACGCCCCAAACTACAATTAGTCAGGAAATCACCCCTACATAGAGGCATAGTTCTTTGGAACTCACTCAGTAAAGAAACACAATTTATGGATAACAAAAGCCACTTTAAAACAACCATTACCAAACTAGACTTTATTATTGTGAAACAACGGGCCAACCTCTTGTAAACAAATAGTACATTCAGTTTTTCTTGACTCTCCGAGACAGGTTCAGATCATCAGACCTGCCTATCTTCCACTATTATTAACACCTATACATCGTCATAAGAGTGTCACTATTGTCTATTGTCTATTACATAATTAAACAAATATGGGATAGGTTCAGGATATCAGTCCTGCCCTCCTTTAGCAATACTTATATGTATTTCATTGGATTATTAGTAAATAAGATTTATCCTTACCTTTGCTTTATTCCTTTATTATTTCATGATTGTATTTTACTTGAAAATGGATAGGTTTAGGCCATCAGTCCTGCCCTCCAATCAACCGTATTACAGAATCAACATTTATATAGATTACATTATAACATATCCCTTGGATAGGTTCAGGCCATCAGTCCTGCCCCCCCCCCCCTCTGCTTCTCTTGATAAATTATCTACACCCCAAATCTCGAGTCCCAAGTTGAAGATGCCTGCCTTGTCGAATATAGCCAAAAATCGATCTTACATTAATCGCTACTGATCTTATGTTATTTAAATCAGTGAAATAACCATGACAATACTTTGTACATAGTGTTTGTGGCTACCTTTTAAGCCCTTGCATACTGTATTAATTCCAACAAGATGAAATTTCGCTGTGTAAACCGCGTAGCTTTGTTGAAATAAAATCAAATCAAATCATCAATCAAATCAAATCAAAGGCAGCTCTGATCTTCAACACACTTTGGTGGAACCTTGCAAAACCCGAGCAGAGGCAGTGATGGAAAGGAACGCAAGCCAATTTGGCAAGTATAGCATCTTTGAAGTGGCACTTGTGTTAATGGGATACTGATTTGAGAAATTCCTCATGGTTTTCCTCGGAAAAGCAACACCGAAAAGCAGTCAAGCTTTTCTTTCTCTCAGGCCAGCTTAGCTTGCATTTCTCAAAAGGATTAAGATCCATGACCAGACAAAGGCCTGAATTTCTCTTGAGCTCGTGTCTGCATGACTTGAGGCAATAATTTCCAGTAGTAACATTCTGTAATATTAACCCTTTAAAGGCTGATGGAGCATCCATGTACTATGCCCATTGGTTGTAATGGTGATTCATGCATCAGGCTTACCTAGGCCTAATGTGTCAGATACACTGGATGCTTGGCCTGGTGTACCAATGAAATGATGATGAAAAGACCGACCATAACTTTTTTCAGGCATCAAACAAACCAATAGGCATGATACACTCCTACATCGGCACAGCTCTTCTCGTAGAAGATACAATGCATTTTAAATGCAGCCATGCCATGTGAATTTAAAGTGCTTCAATTAATCATTCCAAGTGTTTGGCAATGTGTAGTTGGTACCCTCTTAAAGAGGTCTTAATTAAGGCTTTTAATTGTGCAGACCAGTTGGTCCAACAGAGTTTTTATGTTTTTCTTTTGTCCGGCAAGAAATCAATGAATAAAGGAACGAGAGCACTGTTATTTGTTTATGCCGTAAGCCCCTTTATGGTAGTCTGATTTGTAAGCCATAAAAACTGAGATTTACTGAAGAGGCTGTTGGACAAATTACTTGTGCGTCAGTACTCAGTATGGTCATAATATTTCATAAGTTTATAAGTCCATAAGTTCTCTGAAAATATAGAAATAACTTTATATCAATCCAAACCATAGGTTAATTCAGCATCCTCTGACTAAGATATCTCAGAAGAAGAAACGTGGTGGTTAATGCAAAGGGATCAGCTTCTAATTATCTGTGTCTGTGTTATACGAGGATGGCCACTGTTAGTGGTCATTTCATCGCTGGACTTTTGACTTTTAGTAACATATTAATCACATGTTATTTTATGACAACACATATGTAGAATAAAGTGTCTACTTGAGATGGTATTGTAGTATGCCATTTTAAAGTAGCTAATTGTCTTGGTAAATTTAAAGGCCAATAAGTCCGGTTACAATCTGCAGAGCAGTGACATGAACCCACCACCAACATGAGGCCAGCTTTTGGTTATATTTTCCGAATGGATTGAGGTTTATGAAGTGCAAAGGTCTGAGATTTCCCTTGAGATTGCTTTTGCATGGTTAGCACACAGATGTAAAGCACTGTGGTTACAGTCTATAATCCCGTCAGAGTAGCATATATCTTTATAGTCATTGAACTGGATGATGCTTCAAGGTTATGTCCTTGTTCTCATGATGCACGAATGCATCATGATTCACAGATATCAAAGGGTTAGCTGCCTTCTGCTGCAATATGCATCAATGCAGGACCAGAAAGTTACTCATCTCGACTACATTCATGCAACTCAAGGCAGAAAACAATCTGTTCTCAATTGAAGACAGTCTAGTATTTTACCAATAACCTGAAGTTGTGGAAACTTATAAAGAACTTTCAGTTCCTCTAGCCTTCTACTTGGATGCTGTTTACAGCTTGGAGGGTATAATACCTTGACAATTGACCACTTTGGGGGATAATTATACGGTTAATGATACATCGGCAAAGCTCTCAGGACAATTTTAAATGTCTTTGTTACAAATTTACTTGAAGTGCATGACATATTTGATGTGAGTAAAAAAACGTAAGCTCAATTTCATATGTTTGCATGCCCAGTGTTGGCTTAATTTTCCAACCCTCTCAATTTGATAAGCTGTTCATTGTTTAAACGCTAATGAATAGATTTCAGAGCACTATGCAAAAGAGCATTTAGTCATATTCTATAAAGGCTTGTACATGCATTTCTAAGTTTGATAAACTATTTCAGATGATTAACTAACTTTGGACCGATCAGAATTGCCGCAATCAACAATCAATGATCATGCATTGTAAAAACAGTTGTTGCCTTAATGGTGAAATCCCTATCCCAAGGTTACCAGAGATCCAAAGTTATTTTCATGGAGATTCCTTGCTCCACTGTGTGTACTATACTGCTTCATTGGAAAAAATACACTGCTTCACTGCAATGGATTCACTGCAATGGAATTATGGTGGTTATTTGCTCAGTTTCACGAGGATTTTAGTGGTAGATTCAACAGTTATTTCTTAGAGTGTGTCTGCATTTGCGTATCATGACGGTAAATGAACATGAACCTGTTTCAGGCAGTGGTTGTCAAAGGGTTTCCCCAGCACAGTTTCATCCATCATCACCACCTGCTTCCCCATGTCATTGATTCAGGTCCACATCTAGAGGTGTTCTTCTCTTGGGAAAGGCTGTATAAGTCATATTAAGTTAGGAATTGTGAAGTCAATAAAATGGGAAAAGTTGTAGTAATGTCTCTAATGTCTCGTGCTCTGATGAACTATGCTACCTCAGGTTCAAGATGCTACCCCATGTGAATGGATAAAGGGATTTATGTGAACTCCCACTTCACATCAGGGATAAGGGGTTGATACACTCAGAACAACGGAGCTTTTAAGGAATCTTAAAGTCATAAAATGGTAATATAGGTTTGGTAATCACTGTCTCCTCGATCTGAGAGCGATCATCTCCACCACCTGCCTCACCTGCGTCACCTTTTCACACACACAGATTTATAAACTAAATAAACCCCTGACAACTTGCACCAACAAAGCGATCAGATCACATGTTTCTAACCTTATTGATATGTTACCCATACTGCTTCATTTTAGCTTCCTGATTGTCCCACCTTTGCTTCAATTGAACTAAACTTTGTAGGAAACGAAGTATTTACCAAAAGAGAGCCTAAATAGCTAATGATGATTGCTTGCAAACAAGACGTGCTTCACAAAACTTCAAAGTATTTCTTTATGCTTGTGACAATAATTTTAACAGATAATACTTTAATTCAGAAGGGCTCGTTCCAACCATCATTAATTTCACAGAATTTCTTGGTTTCATTTAACAACGTATATATAAATTATTGTCTAGTTTACAAACATCTGAAGGTGTATCTTGTTGCATCTGAGTAACAGAAAATGTAATTCCATTAGTATGGTTGGCATGAGGAGATAATGGGAGAAGCCATAACAGACTACATAAAACAGAGGATCTTAGACTAAGCTACGTTTTCGGCCTTGGATTATTTACCTCTCACCTTTTCCACATTTCGCCCATTAAAGGGAGTAGACATGATCCAGCTGGTTCAAAATTGACAAAAAATAACTTTTAGGGGTGTTAGTTTGATACTTAGGTATGTGTTTTTCCACATTTAATTTCATAGAAAAAAATCTTATGGCAATTTCCTAACCAGACCTCATGTATTTATACCTAAGTTCATTAGAATCATTTTTGTACCAAAAAGTAAGGGGTCACAAGCAAAATGAAATTTTCATGAATAAAATAAAAATATTCCTTTAGTATAGGAGTCTATGAGTACAGGAAATCCAGTGATATGAATGTATAGAATGCCAGTGTATCACACCTAAAGGGTTATTAAAGAAGTGTTATGTCATATAAATAAGGAATATTGTCAAATTTTAGCAGTTTCATTTTTTTTACGCCAGGTGCTGTTTGAGTAGATCTTTATAGGTGATGAAAGAATTAGAATACTCCTCCTTCACCAAAGACAGTGAAAATTATTAAACCATGCATCTCTCCCCACAAAGGAGTATCACATGGGCCCAGTTGCCAATTCTTCACCATTGCAAAACTGTCAAATATACATTCATTTTTAACTGTGCAAAATATTTCCACTATTACCATTCAGTAGATATTTCCAGCAATACTGTTGAAAGTGCTGGTAGCGAACTAGTACATAATGCCTGACAGAAGAAGCAAATTTGCCCAATTTTTGTTGGTGGTACGACCTGGTGTATTGTTTATGCAACTTGACTAGTTTGCCTCTATGCACTTCTTTTAAATTCCATCTCAGATGGTTGCCTACTTTTTTTGTCATTCATTCCAATAAAGGTTGGTTCACCCGCAGTCATTAACACAGTAGAGACATTGCTATGATGCGATGAATAGCATTTACCTCTTTAGTTCTACTTCTTGAGCTCTGCTAAATCCTATACTAAGGGAGATGGATGTCCATTGGACACAGCCACTACAAAAGCTGTCTACCAGTGACCTATCACTGATAACAGTTATCGGATTGGTATGCTGTATCTACCTCAACCTGGCGAAGCCGACAAAGGGTCTGGCTAATGAGTTCATTATGAGGGGTGCAGTACTTAGATTAATGGTGTTCACTGTTTTATAAGGGACCAATTGACACCTACAGGAGAAGGCCTCATCTAGATGATTCTTGCAAAACACATACACAAGGCTAAATTGTGTGCAGGCATTGGTAGCAGGTGGGAGAGTTGCTCTAATGGCTGTTGTCAAACCACATCTTAGATTAAGGCAATGGGTGATAGTGAGTCAATAATAATTCAATTGATAGTTTAATGTGTATCAGTAAAAGTGAGGACTACGACCCAGAGTCAGGGGCCTCGCCAGGTTATGATAGATTCAATATACCCTTCATTCCTGAGATGCCCAGTTGGGATTATTGCATCAGCTGATAATTGATCCCGATATCTCAGAACGCAATTGAGGACATAAGAACCAACTCTACCATGCAGCTAGAGGGCATTCATTAAGATTGCCTACCCTGATTGTATATATTTAGAATACTAGCATGGTTTGCAATATTAATGAATTCTTCAATGACACTGGATAGTCTTTACTCTAAAAGGATCCCCATAGTTGACCTCTGCATTGCCTGTCAGGGACGATAGCCAACACTACCATCATCAAAGCATCAATGTGAAGTTAGTTTTATAAATTGGCTGCTGATTTTCCTGTAAGGACAATCAATGTCTCTCAAATAGTGTGGGTGTTGTTTGTATATTAGTTGGAGTGCAACTTAGTTGAAAGAAAATTATGAGCATGTATGATTAATGTTCCTTTCTATTGACATAGCTTCAAAGTCATCATTGCAATGAATACCCGTAGGCAACAGTGGCCTTTCCCACTCAGAGATATGATATGGTTGAGCCACTGATGGTATTAAACTATCATATATCATTGTCCAGAGCCACTGGTTGATGGATAGGGGATATAGACGGTATAGACAACTTGCACTTAAACTACAGGGAGTGTTAAAGGGTGTTTATACAACCATCAGGAAGGCATTTCTAAACATTTTACAACTGTGCATAGCCAAAACTTGATTCTAATTCTTGGTTTGATTTGATATCTTTATTGAAGTAGTTACACAGTTCTCATTGTGGAATTGACTACGATTTGGAACCCCTGAAATCAGAGCGGGTGATCATATGCAATGCCCTACATGAGCTTAGGAGGGTATTGCGAAAGGATAGGAATTCAATTCTGTCGGAGATACTATTCCCAAATGAGAATGGACTACCCTCAGGCAATGACTTCCCTGTTTTGTAGTAAGGTAATAGGTTATAGAATTGATTCTTAAGTTTTCATGAATTGGGTAATGCTTCCCAGTATGACTCAAACTAAGAAGATTGATTTTGAGTGTTATATGGGTTCTGAGCAGCAGAACAGCCAGGAACTGGAAGGTGAGTTACGACAGTGAGAATCGATTTCCGATTCTTTTCGCAATAGCCTCCTGCATGGGCAGCACTTATGTAGCAATTACATAGGGTTCAGAAGAACAGTTGTGTACACCTGGAGGGTGTTGCTCCTATTGTAAAAAGAGCTGTGAGTATGTGCCCTCTTTTCTAAACAAGTCGTGCACTGCTTCACCTAAGTACTTGCACTCACCACATTAGTCTGAAAAGTCACCTGCCTTGTTTAAAATAGAGAGAGCTGCACTACCAGGTACCTACTCATGTCACACGCTCTATAGTTTATTATACTGACTGACTTCTCCCAACTAGGTACCTACTCAAATCCCCCTTTTTTAGCACCGTACTTGAATGACCACTTGTGAGCAACAAAAGGGACAAGTCATAGCTACATGAAAAGAAAGGACTGGAAACGAGGGCATTTTTAGCCAGCTCTTCCTTTTACTATAGGAGCAACACCCTCCCGTGCACTCATTAGTGACCACTATCATGACTAATGGCATTAGTTCCTTTACAGACCTACAATTTATCAAATAGGATTTGGTAGAGTAGTTGTAGTGCTCCAACGAATAATAGAGGTCACTATGGCTGGTACATAGTGGTTCTACTGACAATTTGTCATGAGGGATTGAAAGCTACTAATGCTAGTCCTTGCAATCCTATAGCAAAATTTTGGGAGGGTCATAACCAGAAGTTTTTGATTACAACATACCAGCCCGGTTCTGAAAGGTTGTTACTGCAGCTGTACTTAACCCAATTTAATCGTTATAGATGCTCTACTATCATGATCTGGATTTATAATGTGGAGGGTCGAAAGTCATAGAAACAGAGCATATCCCCCCTGTAGCTGGGGGGAGGGGGTCTGGAACCAAACCTAGGACTATCTTAAAGATTTTTTTTGTGGATAGTGTATAGGTGTTGCGGTACCTCCTCACGAGATATTATTAGTTAAATATGAAAACGGTTGCCATGGCAATGAACCAAAGGTATGTACCCTGGAAACAGTGTCTTCCCGAGTGATCCATGGGGGTTAATAGGCTTAAGGCCTCCCATATGAGCATGGATATGTTTTTAATACACTATAAGGTTGTTATTCTCGTAGAAGTAGGTGTATATGTTGGGTTTAGAGTTTTGTGACCAGAGATTCTGTGATTTTTCATTGGCAATGGGGTATTTTTCTCCAGGGCCAATACCAGATTTTTAATCAAACTGAGGGCAGAAAATATCCATTGCTTGCCATTTCTGTTACAAGGGACATAGAGTTAGCTGGGAATTATTAATTATAAGAAAGAGAATGCCCATGACATGTAGTTTCAGGTGGTATATAGCTTTAGTAGGGGAAAAATCTGTTTGTACCTAAGAAATTCTGACCAAAACATGGTGTAAATGACGAGAATCACTCGGGAAGACACTTTTTGGAGGTTCTGCATGTACTTTTTTTGATAGTTTGCATATAATATGGTTGTGTCAGAGGACCAGACAACATGTACTATAAGAAAATTATTTTTATTTTGACTGTACTTCTTGTCCCCTTATGTCCACAAGTGGTTTTGAGGGTTAATTCACTATTGAATGACTCGGGAAGACACTTTTTGCTTATCTCTTTTGGGTATAACACCACATAAGACAAGAAATGTGAACAGAATCGTGATACATGTTTATTGAAAGTAGATGCATTTCATGATAATAAAAACACATCTGGCATTGATAATAACTTGATTTGTATAATCTACAGGTCAAAATAGTCTAAATCTGTGAATTTCGTTATAAAACAAGAATAATTTATGTAAGAAATCAAGTCCTAAACTTGGCATGTTACTCTAAAGTCACTCGGGAAGACACAGATTCGGGAACATAAAAATCCATTTCCCAGGTCTGCTGTTGAAGATGATGTGCAACAAGCAAATATTTTACACATAGGTTACTTAAGTGTGTGCTAGGGGAAGATTACTGACGTACTTAGAACAGTTAAATATATCAATAACACACACAGGAGGGGTAATATAATACTATTTTTAGTCAGACAAGAAATGTGAACAGAATCGTGATAAACGTTTATTGAAAGTAGGTGCATTCGATGATAATAAAAACACACTTGGCATTGAAAAAAACTTGATTTTCATAATCTACTGGTCAAAATGGTCTAAATCTGTGAATTTTGTTATAAAACAACAATTATTTATGTAAGAAATCAAGTCCTGAACATGACATGTTACTCTAAAATCACTCGGGAAGACACTGATTCGGGAAGACAAAAATCTCTTCCCAGCTCTGCTGTTCCATAGGGTTTTCAATAACCAACTGTTCTATACATTGGGTACTTAGGTATATGTTGGGGGGAAATTACTGACATAGAGTAGTTAAATATATAAAGCCTGAACAGGAGGAGGAAAAATCATTTTATTCTGTTTGGACAAGAATGTCTTCCCGAGAATGGGTTGTCTTGCCAAGATTAGGTATAGGCCTCTCATTTCCATGTTTATCCATGGATTCCCTCTATTTTTAACATGCATTAGACATAACCTTACCCTATCTTTTAAAGGTATTTTTGAGCCCATTGACCTCTCTAATTTTTTAGAGGGTGGGGTTATAAGGCTGAATCACTCGCCAAGACACAAACCTTCACCAAACTTCAAATGCTCCTAGAATATACAAGAAATCTGCCCAGGAGGGGGATTTTCGGTCCTGACACAATATCTAACCACCAAATATTTGTAGCATAAATAGAAAGACACATATTTGGTACCATTTCCCGAAAAAATAATTCTTTGTACATTTTCGGGGAATTTTTCTGCTCATTTAGGGTCAATTTTGGCCTATTTTGAGGCCCTGGAGGCTAAAATATAAATTTCCCACCCCAAAAACCTATATGTATCATCAAGAACTCATTGAGCCCGATGATATTAGCAAAAGAAAACCAAGAAAAAATAAAAAATCTAAGTACAGGGGCCGACGGAAGTGCCAAAAATAGGATATGCTCTGTTTCTATGATTTCTGACCGGAGCCTTGCAAAGCCCCAGCCAATATAGCAGGCTAGCAGCTTTGAGGGGATTTGCCAAAGTGGCAGTTGTGCGAATGGAAAGTTAACTTGAGAAATGTTTTCGAAATAATAAAGCAGCTGAGCTTTTTTTTTCTGTCAGGCCACCTTGGCTTTTATTTCTCAAAGGGATTATGTTCCATGACCAGACCAAATCTTGAATTCCTCTTGGGCTCGTGTCTGCATGTCTTGAGGCAATAATGTCCTGTTGTTACATTCCACATCTTTTAACCCTTTGCAAGTTGATGGTGCATTAATGCATCATGCCCATTGGTCATCATGCTGACTCATGCAACATGCTGACCTTATATGGGCAGATCCACTGAGCGATGTTTAGGCCTATATTGGGGGCTTTTTAGCTAGGCTTGAAGTTGGACAAAACACCAAAAATGCCTTTTTTTGACCACTTTTCCATCATTCACACCTATATTTTTTTACGCTAGACAGTATGAAAGTGTCATAAACCTATTTTGCCTTTGGTGAGGGGTCATAGCTATCTATTAAAAATTATTTGGCCATGTCACTACCTAAAATGTCTTTCACACATGTCTTACAATATAAAACTGTGAGCATCCTCACATGTGTGATACTTTTTTTAGGCCTCGAGCTTCCATGATAGTAAAGTATCCTCACTGTTCTTATCAAATGTGTTGAGCAGGGTCACTAGGGGGATTTAATGGTAAATAAATGAAAGTGCTGGTTTGCTGGTACGCGCAAGATGAGATAAACCAAAATTGAACTTCCAATAATGTTACATATGTGAGGTACACTTTTATATATCTGTAGGCTATTTAAATAAATAATTCTTCATTTCTAGTCTATTATAGTTTAGTATGTATAAATTTTGAATGCTTAAAATAAAAATCATGGCTCAAGTCCATGTAGTAAGGCCACAGTGGGGGTCTTTCGGTATTGGTGTGGCAATCCTCACATACATAAAGAAAATATGTGGTAGAAATGATGTTTCCAGTTACCCTAGTGGAAATGATCTGGGTATCACTGGGAGTCCCTCAGAGGATCTCAAAATAGCCAAGCAAACAGACTACGTCAATTTTGCAGCTCCCTTTACACCAAAATTTCATGAAAAGGTAAGGAATTTCAATGAAATTCTCTTGAAATATTGTATCTTAAATATGTGAGGATCCGTAGATGTCTTAGATTGTGTGGAAATGATGTATTTTGGGTTATATTTGACTCTGATTGAAAGTTCTAAGCCATACCGGCTGAAGTGGCCGGGTGATGCCATTTAGTTTGGCCAACAAGCACCATACTCTTTAAGGCTTGATTTTCCTCACATACATAATGTTTTTGCTGGTGAATTGAAATTGCTCTCCTGAGCAAGTCCTGTTGTATATCATCCCCAAATCATTGTTATTCGTTGAAATTAGGGCCTATCTTTACTGCTGAGGTTCATTAGATCCTGTTTGGATGCTTTGAGATGACCCCCCAGCATGTCTGGGGTGAGAAGTGCTGACTTTCTTTTCAGATTTTCACTTCCCACACCCCAAATGTGCATTATTTTGAAAAAAAATAACCTGCTTTTACCATTGTTTGTGTACTCCTAGGCCTACAATCAATCATTTTAGTGCATATAACCTCTCTTGTGGTATGTACTTTGCCAGCAGTTTTCCTTTCTACTCCTTCCTAGGCACTTCATTATGTATGTGAGGTATTTGCAATTATGTTGCACCACACACCTCCAAATAGATTTTTTAAATTAATTGCTTGATAATCTTGATAATAGTGTACCTATCCAATATCCTGAATTGAATTAAACCACCTACCATATTAATTTCTCACAAATTTTAAAACGCTATGTATGTGAGGTTTTGTCCATTTTGGTTACAATGTGTACCTCGGACCAACCCAGACTATTCACAATTCACCATTAGATGCGCATGTCGATCCCCAAACTAAAAAAGTAGTGAATGTAGTATTCCTGAAATTTGTTTTGTCATTTTCTAATGTATAAGGTTAAAGTTAAGAATGCTAGGTTACATATTCAAAACTTTCAATAACCTCCATATTTTGCGATGAGGTGTATTAAAAAAACTTCTTGATGCAGGGATTTCATTTTTGTTACACTTAAAGGCATGTACAGTAACATTCTGGACATGAAATATGATGTAGATAGGATGATATTTAATAGCTTTAATGACTGTCTGTTTTAAAACGTTACGTATGTGAGTGTAAAAATTATGGTTTTATGCCACAGGCTATAAAAACTGACACATTAGGAATTAGTGACTTGAATCAACCCATCTGATAAGCCAAGATATAGGGCTTTCAATAAAATAAAGTGTTTCTGAGTAATATTGAGTTTGTGATTTCATTGGTCCTTGGGCTGGTGAATATCCTTCACTAAATCACCCAATATGTCAGATGCTTTACTGAATGGTCATCGCAGTGTACCAAAGAGGTGTTGGTGAAAATACTCACCAGAATGCGGACCAATAGGCAAGTTGCATGTCTGAATCAGCACAGTACTAGTGTTTAAGCTTACAGTCTTTTCTTTAATCAGATACAATACAGTACAATTACAGCCTCACCAGGTGAATTGAAAGTGCTGCAATTATTAACCCATTTCTTTAGCAAAGTGTGATTGATCAGCTCTTAAAGCAGCCTTTTCAAAGGCCTTTAATTGTGCAGGCCATTTAGTCCAACAGAGGTTTTGCAGGTCCAATTCAATCTTTGCATGGCTAAATACCTTAGATGATTCTTTTGTCAGATTGTGAATTGGTCTATAAATTATTCAGCTAAAACGACACAGAGTGACAGAGGGCCTCAAGCCATACAATTCCTACCAAAAGACCCTTATGCTTATGCTTGGCATTCATGAAGGCATTACTACTCTCTAGGTGAAGGATAATGGAGGCAGGCTTGGAATAATAAAGGTTTATTATTTTTAAACCTTTATGGGTTGTATTTTAATAGTGACAACCACTGTAATATAAGAAACTTGTATTGATAAAACATACATATCAACATACATTTGATAATAGTAAAATGGTTATACGAGTAGACAATACAATAATACCCTGTAAAATTGATTGTAGAGGATTGGGTGGGTGGGTAAAAGTTGATGTGGTGAGGTGGGCGACAGCGAACGGAATGAAAGAATGTAGGGGTGTAGTGAAGTGTGACCCTTGAGGCGGTGTAGTATTTTGACACCAGGTAGCAATATTGACCGCTCATGTGCCCACATAAGGACCAATGAGTAGACAATTATACAAACATTTGGTTTTCATAAGGTTTGTGCTGGTGCAGCAGCCCATTCTATCTGTTACATTTAATACATCATAAATAATACAACTATCAATCATATATTCCTATTATTAGTTTCTCGCGTGTATTTGTCCTTATTGCTGACTAGTTACCATCTCTGTGGTTTTAATCAATACATATATCATAATTACCATATCACATATTGATATTAATAATCTCGCTACCAGGGAATAATATACCGGTAATAAATAGATAAGATAATAATAGATAACAGGGTATACCGGTAATAAACAGGTTCTAATAAATATATACATGTAATAATGACCTAACAGAACACATGAGTTTGGTGGGTTACTGACCTTGGGGCTATCAGCACCATACATGCCAAAAAACACACAAAAACACGTCAAACACATGTGAAAACACATATCAATCAGCATTGCAAATGAGATTGACATATTTTATCCAACTCCAATAGCTCATCTTTGTAATTATGTAGATAATTAAACACTGAGTTGGATTTCCAATTGACCCTCTTTTTGATAGACTCTATACTGAGTCCAGCATCTTTTAATAACGTAGCACCACCGTGCCTTAAGGAATGGGTAGAAACATGGCCTTCGATACCAGCTTGAATTGATAAAGATTTTAACTTAGAGTTGACATACTGATATAGCAGAGGCTTAAACACATACTCCTTACTTCTCCTACCCATGCACAATTTTTTTAGACCTTGGTAAGGACATAAAGAAGATTTAACATCCTTTGATAAATAAATAGTAAAAGAATTTTTACCAAGCTGATCAGTTTTTGAAGTTCTGATACGTACAGACAGATAATCCTGGTGAAAAATAATATCACCAACCTTTAAGGAGTGTGGAGACTTGACTACATGCCCCACTCGTAGAACACCCCTATAGCATGTTAAAATTGCCATCCAAAATTCTGCTCTGTTGGTTAGATCCATAATTGATCTTAACCTCAACATGTCCTTTGGAGTCAAAGAATAAATCTCTTTAGTAGAACAGGTGGAAAACCTGTCAATGCCCTCTAGGGTCTTTTTTAACATGAAGTTACTACTATAATCAGAATAGCCCTTAAGTTTTTGAAAATACCAGACCGCAGACAGGTAATTCCTTACAGACGATGGCTTCATAAAATCTGATAAATAAACAGCATATATGGAACCTTGAGAGGGAGAACAAGGAAAAGTTTGTAAACAAAACTTCTTACAAAATTTTTTATACCTTCTAAGTTGTTGGTTCCTTGCCCTCCTCGTATTTTCAGACACACCCTGGGCTAAAAGTAACCTTTTTCTGTTTAGTAATCTCTCCCATTCTGGAATTAAAGCAACACATATCATTTTCATGGAGAGAGGCTATACATTTGCTCGGCATACCCTTATAAGCAAGTCTAGAAAGTTGGTCGGCCAGGATATTATCCTCCGACTTAATATAGGTTGCGTACACCTCCACATTATTGATGAATCAAAGCCAAAAAATTTCTCTTAGCCATTCCATACAAAGTTTGTTTCTAGACCTGCCCGTATTAATCATAGCTAACACTTGCATGTTATCTGTTATACAATGTATTCTTTTATCTTGACAATCAGATATCCAGCACTTTAATCCCATCATAACAGGATATAATTCATATACATTGATATTTGGATGATGATTTTTTAAGTTATCCAATATAGGAGGGAGGGAAAAATGGCCTGAACCTAAGTTGAATTTATCATGAGATGTCCAGTCACCATATAAATAGTCTTTACCCATCCAAGCTCCAAAACCCTTAACAGAAGAATCGTACATAGGTGTATCAACCATATCGTTCAGAATTAACCTCTTACAGTTGAAAACTTTACAAAAATCAAGCCACCACTGCATATCCTGGCGAGTACAGGCCGATACCTTAATATAACCCCCTGGTCTACCTCGCGCGCAGGGATCAAAAATTCTTCTGCTAAAGGTTCTACCACCCTTAACCACTTGCGAGCAGAAAGACATAAGGCCACTTATTCTTTCAAGATTTTTTCTAGAAATAAATTTCTTGTTGACATTCTCCATCAAAATACTTCTCATTTTTATCACCTTATCCTCAGGTAAGGATAATTCCAAATTAACAGAGTCTATATTAATACCAAGAAATTTACATTTTTGTGAAGGTTCCGTTACCTTTTCCTTTGATACCACAAACCCCATATGCTGCATGCATTCAATGAGGATATTCCTTTGACGTAGACATTCATCATAAGTATCAGCAATTATGATAAAATCATCTAGATAATTAACCAATTTTTTAACACCATAACTCTTGGCCACCTCTACAATAAAATTAGAAATTCTGTTGAATATGTAAGGGGCACACTTTAGACCGAAAGTCAACCTGTTGCTTACATAGAAGTCTTCACCTTGACCAAAATCCCACCTGAAGCCCTGCATACTAGTGTGAGGGCCAAAAACATTGATGGTTCTATAGGCAGATTTTAAGTCTACCACGCTCATAAAATTATTTTTATCTAACTGAGCTGTGACCGTACCAATATTATTGTAAGAGAAGGTAGAACTAGTCTCGTCCATATAGTTATTAATGGAAATTTTTTCCGGCATACTGCAATCCGTTATAGGCCTTAGCTTGTCATTTGACTTCTCCACACCAAACAGAGAATGAATGCATTGTGGTTTTCAACCTTAGATACGATACCAGCCTCTAACTCCTCCCGCAATATGCTACAAAATTCCTCGTAAAAACTACCTTCAAGAATGGACTTATAATTTTTGCAATCGTAAGACGTATTGCACGCAGGGTCAACTATCTTAAACCCTTCAACAAAACCCTGCCACAAGAATAATGCCTCTTTACTATCTATATTTATCACACCTTTTTGGGTTAAGTAAGGGGCTACTCTGCAAGGTAAAATTTGGGACCTTCTCCCATGAACATAGTGAACACAATTGCACACACCATTTATACAGCTATCATACACTTCGATGCTAGGTAAATTATTAATAGCGACAGTAAATAATGGTTTAACCTTGCCCTGTACTGGGCCACTATATGATACATCCAAACCAATTGAGTTTGCATTAATATCAATCTCATTTTCAACATTAAACTGTAGATTTGCTACAGGCTCCACATAAGGACCATAGGGCCCTGAGCTCTCACAGACATCACTCGGGGAGACAAATTCTACCACTCCAGCATTATCTACACCAACACCCTGAGCTGGAGCAACGGGTGGAGGGGAACCAGGATCTACCAAACCTATACACGATTTTGGCATCGACACACTATCACATATAGGAACCTGGCCACCTGTACAATCCTAATCAGATTTGTTTACTTGACAGTCCACTTTACTGTGGCCTGATTTGGTACATGAACTGCATACATGTCTATACTTGCACGGATCCCTAGTACATCCCTCAGCCCTGTTAAATGCATAGCATGAATTTGTAGATACTTTAAACTTCCCAGAATTTTTTGACTTAGTTGAATAAGCCTTCTGGGCCTGTACTGTCCCGTCATAGGACAAATGACGGAGGATATCAGAATTTTCAATCATTGCAAAGGCATCCAAACCATCGGTATTAGCTCTGTCCCTAACGGATTTGTCATATGCAACCAATGCTTTAACTGTGAAAATTTTTGTGTCAGATTTTTCAACTAACATCTGAAGATGTCTAAGCATGCCCTCTACATCGTCTCCGTCCTTGTAATAATATATAATGAATTTGATATTGACCAGTACAAGCTCCTCAATGCTGTCGACTTTATCACATTTTTTAACGAATTGTTCGTGGTCAAACTCACCAATTTTTCGCTTGGCATGATGGCGAGGAATTGACGAGTCCATTGACGACCCTCTTGACGAGCTGGGACTCCTGTGACGAGCGGTACAAGATGATTCGATCTCATTTGACGACCCCTACGTCCTGCTCTGGTCCACTCGCCGCCATCTTGGTTGCTATGGACGCTGTCGTCGTCATGCTCCCGCTGCAGACCATGCCCCCGTCGCCTTGGTTTCGCGTCTCTCGAATCTTGTTTGTATACAGATGCACGTGCTCTCCCCGCCCCGTTGTCCGCTCCGCTCAAAGGATTCATCTCGTCCTTACGGGCCCCTTGGTTAGCAATAACATCACGTAACATCTTCTTTATATCCAAAAGGTCTTCCTCCACCAAGTCCAGTCTCGTCTGGTCAACAATCTCACTCTCTAAAGCCTGTGGCGTATTAGGCTGTAAGGGCTCCAGACCCCTACCCAGAGAAGTAAGACTGCTCGAAGATCCTAAATTGGCCGATTCATTGTCCGTTTTAGCCGATTTAGCCGATATTTTCGACGAATTCTTCTTCTTAGCACCTGCAGTAGTTCTTTTCCCCATGTTTGTGCCAATTTCTAAGCACCAATCCAGAATAAAACACTAAAAATTTAAAATTTCCAGGGAACACGCAGTGTGGTGTTACCTGTCCAGGTGAATCGAGCCAATTGACAGTTACTTTGAAACCACCTCTTTTATACCAGTGGGATGTTGACTGTGACGTCATACTATGACATCATTGGTATCCTTACGAGCTGCAAGTAGTCCCTAACTGTCCGCGGCTAATTATATAAATATACACGAGTGTATATAGTACCATATATATATATATATATATGTATATATATATATATATATATATATATATATATATACAACATGGGAAGGTGAGCATGCAGCTGGTAAGAACAAAAGGGAATGATTCGAATAATGCTTATCCGAAGAAGTGTTCCTGACTCTCCATTAGCCTTTTAGAATGAAAGTCAGTCGTTTTAGTAGGTAAGGTTCACACTGTTTTAACATTTAGTAGGGTGGCCGGAACATTTAAAAAAATGATATATCTGTGAACTATTATGCACTTACCTATAGACCCGATACTCTCATTTGATAAACCAATTACAGAGAGTTGATATTCTATGTACAGCCTAGCCTATAAGTAATCAAAGATGCCTGACCACTGAACTCTTTCAGACAGATCTGAGTCACCATATTGGAAATACACATGTTCACATATCACAACTATAAGTCTACCATCTAGTGACTAATACAGGTACCAATGTACCCAGACCTTCCCAACTAGCGAATTTGCATTACCTCATGTCAAAATAAGATTGTATAATGTTTGGCTATAACAGAGGGTCAGAGAGAAACATAGTAAATGTTGTATACTGTTGTATAAAACTTTTCGTTGATTTGGTTCATGTTGATTTGCACATTATATCATGCCCAGCTGGTGGGGCCCTCTACTGATGACCTCTGATGCTGGCTTATATCATTGTCAATCCAAAATCATCCTGTGCATCTAGTTTAGAGCTAATTGAACCAGTTTCGTCTTTTTTAACACTCTATTCTTTTTCAAATGACCCTCGACCTTATAAGGGCCATGGTCAAATTGTTTTATGTAAACTAGGTACATGTTATAGACACATGATATCTTATTTCCCATATTCATCTCATCTCATTATCATCATAACCAAAGGCATATTTAATTGACATTAAAACCTGTTACTTAGGGTAGTCTACAACTATAACAACCCTGGTATGCTATATAGAACAAACTATGTAATGTGACTGCTACTATTATTTTCAAGAATGTATTTGAATAGAATTAAGTCATGTAGTAGGTACTAGTGTAAGCACTACAATGCGTAGGTGCTACATTTTATTATGTACCTTGTTTTTGCTTAATAAACGACTTAAAAAAAAACACTTTTTATAATAGAAACAAAAAGTTTATGTGAAAATAAAATACCGGAGGGGAAGAGAGTACATATATTCTAAAAAAAGAAACTTGTTAAAATGTTGATTTGCAGTTCAATGGTAGCCATTCACCCAACAGTCAGTGCAGGAAGTAGGCAAGAATAGAACTGACAGGAATGTGAAAATTTCCATGGAGCTTTGTCAATAAATTTACCCATGAACATGTATGACGTAAGCCTAGTCCTTTATGTATGAGCTGCTCCCATCGAAGGTCATCTTTGATCAAGTTAGTCCACATTGCCTCTACCCAGAATGGCAAGCGTCTAGAAAAGTGGTGTTTACTATACTGTCAGATAGGAGAGAAGGAATCAGACTCACCCTCCGGCCACCCTACATTTAGGGGACAGGACCTCATAATTTCTGGGGGAAGATATATGTCTGCTGCTGAAGGTTTACATGATTAGCAAGTTGTAAGATAAATCATAGTTTTACATCCTATGAATAGATCAAATCGTGTTGTCTCTCTCTATGATGAACTAGATGTTGTTGTCTGTGAATTTAATGTATTGGGTTTCAAAAAGTGCAAGTTTCATATTATATGGACATGATTTTTATTAGTACAACAGTACTTTCCTGAATCCTCAGATATGCATAAACATGGAAAAGCAAGTTGTAGCCATTAGTAATGACCCTGCATTAAAACACTTCTCAGACAGCTTCTGCTGCCCTCCTAATAGTGCCTTTTATGCTTTGACTGAATATTTTCTCAATATCAGTGAATATTGGCAGAGTTAGACCACTCAATGGTAAAACATGGAGTGACCATAATTAAAGAAATCTGTATTTTCAATTCCATCCCATGTCAATGTCTTTCCTCTTAGCTTTCCATAGTATGCCATCATATGTCATGTATCTAATGACACTTATTTCCTTTAGTAATTTTTTACAGAAAGTATTTTAAGTTCAAGAGTGCGGAACTCACTATAGGTGGATTGATATGCCAAATTGTTCATATAGAATCTACGGCAATGGGTGCACCCCTCATTTGGTGTGAGCCCCATTCGGCATACATTGAAGTATGAAATACTGTCAAAAGATACCACATTATTTATATGTGAGCCACAATTTCACGCCACAAAGCCCTATATTAAGTAAATAGTGGCTGTCCCAAGACCGCAACTCATAGAGGCTACATCATACACTGCACCTTGCACCATATCCTAGGCATTGATGTCACCAGTTATAATATATATAAGGCAGTGCTCTGCAGAAAGTTTCACGCTACAATTAGGGGATTTTCAAACTAGAGGCCTGGGACATGACTGCAGCAATTGGATTTCGTACAATACCCTCTGGGACAAAATCCATACAACAACAAAAAGGCAAAGAAACATTTGAAAAAAGGAAGTACAAGGTTCTGAAAGATGAGGTGATTTTCCCAAAGTGGTTCTCATGTGAATGGGAAGTTGACATTAGGAATATCTTATGTATCTCCTGAGCAAAGGCAGTCTAGCTATGACTTTTGTCAGGCCATCTTGGCTAGCTTGTTGTGATTCATGACCAGACAACAGACAACCTTGAGAAAGAGCTATCATCATAATTTATATATATATATACAGAGACCACTTGTATAATACATCGCTTTGTGCCCTACATGGGTTGCGGGAAAAACTGCATCCATTTTCCACAGATTGGCCAACCATGTCCCTTCATCCATTACCTTCCCCATAGAAATAAATGATAAATGAAAAAAAAGGTCTGTAGATGGTCCATCCGTGGTCCATGGATGTGACTCTTGACATGGATGTCACAGTGTCAGATTCTACAGGAAGGCCTGTGTTGCTATGTCAATTTTTAATCTTATGCATTCTGCCTTCTCCTTCCATGTCCATCAAATTTTACTGTGTTGTGCATGTCGAATTAGAAATTTTTTTTTATTGCATCCCTCCAAAGACATGTTACGATACAATATATATTCGCCAGTACACATCTTTATAAAGAACACAACAGATGAATAACAAGAGTCAAATATTTAGATATATAACAAATGAAAATACTACACCCCAAGTCACATTGTCAATGATAAAGCTGAGACACTTTATGCTACAGCGTTCTTACATTTATGACAGTATTTCTTGATAAGCCTATATTGCCATTAGCATTGGCAATTATCCCTTCTGTAGGGGCCAGCTCTGGCTGTAAGTCCATGGCGGTAGGCCATCTGCCCAGTTCCGGTTGCACCAGCCCTCAGGAGCTCGTCAGCCGGTATAAGCTGCCCCACTTGTGCATTATACCGATCCAGATGTAGGTGGAAGGTAGATAATGTCAGACGGGGAAGTAGCTCAGCGGTAGAGCTTCCGCCTGCAGGTTGGAGGGTCCCGGGTTCAACTCCCAGTTTCTCCAGGACGTTTTCTGCCGACCTCTACACTGGTGGAGAAACCGAGTTGGTCCTGCCCTGCAAGGGGGGACTACGAGAACTCGGTACCTGGGCTGGTGTGACACGAATGACAATTCAATTTGCTAGTGCTGGGAGGAGACTTGGTGGTTGGGCACAACTCAGTACTAGTCCCGGGTATCTGGTACCTATAGGGTACTGAACCCTATATTGAATCTGGTAGGGAGGAGTGTAGGGGCCAGCTCTGCCGTAAGGCCAGCAGCCCCGTTTCTGGAGATCCCACCCCCCAGGGGCTGGCATCCGGTGGTAGCTCCCCCCTACGTGTGTGTCATACCAATCCAGGTGTAGGTGCCTGGAACGGTATAATACAGATACGCTTCAACCCTGGCAGTACTGTGTACTGGTAGGTCAACTGGGAAGTCAGGAGTGCCTCACACTGCTTGATAAAGCCCAACCGATCTGGTTGGGAGGAATGCTTGGTGCTGGTTGGCCATGGTTGAAGCTGGTTGGGAGGAGTGTAGGGGCCAGCTCTGGCTGTAAGTCCATGGCGGTAGGCCATCTGCCCCGTTCCGGTTGCACCAGGCCTCAGGGCTGGTCAGCCGGTATAAGCTGCCCCCCTTGTGTATTATACCGATCCAGATGTAGGTGGAAGGTAGATAATGTCAGACAGGGAAGTAGCTCAGCGGTAGAGCTTCCGCCTGCAGGTTGGAGGGTCCCGGGTTCAACTCCCGGTTTCTCCAGGACGTTTTCCGCCCACCTCTATACCTTCTATGTTGAGAAAACCTTACGCTTCCCATTCATTTGTGCTTTGTGCTCCCCTCTTAATAGGATGCTTGATGAAATGTCTCAATAACATTGTTTAGTATCATTGAGGATTGCCCTGATAAAATAACACCCTTCCAGACCATTCAGTAGTGCAGATGGAAAAGTAGTCTCACTACTTTTTTTCTGTGATTACTTGTAACACAGTGCTTTGTGCCCTACATGAGGCCCTTAGTTAGGGTGGGATTCGATGTACAGCATGGGAACATGAGCATGCAGCCTTTGTTCAAAGTAAAGGTTGGTGAGAACAATAGGAGATGATTTGATTAATGTTCATCCTAAGAGGTGCTCCTGACTCTCCAATATCCTTTTATGATGAAAGCCAGTCCTTTTATTATAGGCAAATTCACACTGCTTTAACATGTAGTTTTCTGCGCTCCCAAACAGCTCCATTATGTTTCCATTTTCATCCATGGGTGCTAGCATATTGGTCATGACGTCAGAGGTGACGTCAAAGATGACATCAGGCATTGACTCTGACATCATTCATTTAGCCAAAAAGTTGAGGAAATCTGGGAAGCCGGCCTTTTATACCAAAGGTACAATGCCTAGCTCCCCAAATCAAGACAGAGGGACTGATAAGAAGACTACATAGTTGAATATGGGATTAGAATGCACTTTAGCGGGTGCACATCTTGTGTCACGTTAGGGTTAACATAAAGGTTAGCGTTAGGATAAGTAAGGGTTTGCTACAGCACGTGCTGAAGTGCATTAGTTCCAAATACGGTTCTGATAAAGATCTTCAGATGGTTGTAAATACTATTAGATGGGGAAAAATCATATTGGATGGAGACAAACTCAACAGCTGCTGAAAATCCTACCTCGCACCACCATCATGAGCTCAAGAAAAATCTGGCTTGGACCACGGAGAGGAGCTGCAACTCCATATATACATACTGTCCCCACAGAACAGATATCATGAACCTCTAGCTCGCACCAGGGATTACTTAACAATATGGGACTGGTAATTAGTGGTGCGAGCTAGAGGCAGGTGATTTTATCTTTGTATACATAACAAAACCACTGATTTACAGCCAACCGACGGCCGTCAATCACTGAGGGATGGCATAGGGACAGTATCCTTAGCCCTTTGATTGTTTTTGGTTCTATTAGAGCTTGGAGTATGATTATTTGGTTCACAATCCATCCCAAATCTTTTGTGACGTCATGACCTCATGACCTACTTGGACCTCAAAACGAGGCTCGTGGAAATGACCTGCCTCTAGCAGCAGCCTGATTATAATCATGTGCCTCTAGCCTGGACACTGATAACAAATCCCATAACGTTAAGGTCTAAATGTAATCAGTGGTGTGAGCTAGAAGCATGTTATATCTGTTCTGTTGGGTCACATGGTCCTTGCCACATTTTTCTTGTTGAATACAGGGTTTCTGGTCTGTCTGCAACATGACTGCAGCAATTCCATCTTGTACAATTTCCTCTGGGACAGATCCTATACAACAACAAGAACAACAACAAAAAGGCAAGGAACGCATTAAGAGAAAGAAAGATGAGGTGTTTTCCCAAAGTGGCACTCATGTAAATGGGAAGTTGACATCAGGAATATCTTGTGTATACCCTGAGCAAAGGCAGTCTAGTCATTATTTTTGTCAGGCCACCTTGGCTTGCATTTCTCAAAGGTAGCCTGTTGTGATTCATGAGCAGGCAACAGACAGCCTTGAGACAAAGCTATCATCATTATTTATATATAGAGCTTTGTGCCCTACATGAGCCACGGGAAAAAGCTACATCCACTGCCCACAGATGTACCATCAGTGTCCCTTCATCCATTACTTTCCCCATAGAAAAAAATGATAAATAAAAAAGGATGAAGTCCATAGATGGTCCTTCCATGGGCAGCGGATATGGCCCTTGACGTGGATGCCACAGTGTCAGATTCTACAGGAAGACCTGTGTTGCCAAGTCAATTTTGACTTGGCAACACAGGTCTTCCTGTAGAAGGCAGTCTAGTCATTATTTTTGTCAGGCCACCTTGGCTTGCATTTCTCAAAGGTACCCTGTTGTGATTCATGAGCAGGCAACAGACAGCCTTGAGACAAAGCTTTCATCATTATTTATATATAGAGCTTTGTGCCCTACATGAGCCACGGGAAAACGCTACATCCACTGCCCATGGTCCTTCCATGGGCAGCGGATATGGCCCTTGACGTGGATGCCACAGTGTCAGATTCTACAGGAAGACCTGTGTTGCCAAGTCAATTTTTAATCTTATGCATTCTGTTGTCTCCTTCTATGTCGATCAAATTGCTGTCTTGTGTTGCAAATCAAAAAAGGATTGTTCATTGCATCTCTCCTAGGAATGTTATGAGACAATAAAAATCATATTCAACACACCTTTATAAAGAACATAAATGATGAATAACAAGTATAAAATATTTAGATGTAATGTATCACAAATGAAAATGTTATACGCTTCACATTGTCAAGGATAAAGCTGAGACATTTTATGCTACAGCTTTGTTAGATTTATGACAGTGTTTCTTGCTGAGCCTATATTGCCATTTACATTGTCTATTATTCCTCCAAGCAAAGAAAGCTTTACGCTTCCCATTCATTTGATGAAATGTCTTTGGAGGCTGGTTTCTGTACAGAGGGAGGGAGTTTATCCCGTACTCATACTCCTCTATTGATTGGGGATGTCATGTGCATAATAGATTTTGGAAATCCTGAGGGGGAATTTGAATTTTCCATCTGACTTTGACCCCTGTAAGGGCACTGCCTTATTCTGCTGCCATCTGGGGCTTCATTGTAGAAACTACACTGCGTCACTGCATTACAATAATGGTGATTCACTCTTTAATTTTACAAGGGTGCATCGCAGATTTAAAAGTTATTACTTAGACTGTGGCCATGTGAATTGATACCCTCCCGGAAGGGATTTCTCAAGATGGTACGACTAAACTCCTTCAAATCATATTGGGATCCCTTGCTGTAATGCCATTACAAAGCTGCATCATATTGGTATGACTGCCCTACCAAACTCTATCTTTATCAATATATTAAGTGCTGATCATACAGAGCAGTCCTAGTCGATTACTTTCAAATACCCACTCTGAATTTGAGGGTTTCAAATCATAGTTGTTGGGTTCAGTTGTATCATCATGAGAAATCCCTTCTTGGCATCAAAATAGCATCATCAAGGCAAATGAGGAACATACACTCTCCCGCCCACGTAAATAAAACAGTGCAATGCTTTTTATTGTGCCTTACAGTATTACCTTTTATAAAACGGCTGGCAGTGCTCTGCTGCACAATAGAGGTGACCTTGAGTGCATTAAAGAAATACAGTGCACGGCTGAGCAAGGTCACCATAGCTGTAAACCAGTCAGGTACCCATAATTCATCAAGATATACCTTTTTTGGGTACTTGATTGATTGGAATGAAATGTAAAACGTTTTATAAAGACAATAGACGACTCCTTCTTCACATCTTGACTGTCTGTTGTCCTATTCTCTAAGTATAGGCATGAAGGACTATACAGTATGTATATAGTGCTGTAGCTACGGGTGGTTCGACTGCCTACTTTAACAGTTGGGGCTGAGAGTGTATAGACATGATGTTGCCCTTATAGGGTAAAGGCACGTCACCCATTCATCCACATGGGAACTTCTTAATTTATAGCATTGGGAAATGCCCTGCAGGATACAACAGCACCTTTTTAAACCAGAACTGCAGATGGAGAGGGCTAGATATCAATCTCTGTCAGAACAGCTAATGTTAAACCTCTTTGCATCCATCAGTCTTTACTGGGATGCTCTAAATACTGAGATCCAGTCAAACACCTATTACATCGCATTATGATGATAAATGCATTTCAATGCAACATCTGGTTTTTATGGTTCACAGTGGTAGCTACAGAGCAAATTTATTCTCCTTCCAGAAAAATTTACATTGTTTTTAAAGGAACACATACTCTTATTGATACAAATAATTTCACTCATTTGTGGAGACAAGCATTGCCTCTTTACAATGCTATTTCCAAGCTAAAGTGCTATCCTAAATTTTAGTGAACTTCTAATGCATATAGAAGTGGAATATTAAGGCCAACAATTAAGTTTGGCAGTAATTCGAGTGAATCTTACATATTGCTCACAAGCTATATATGTATTCCATGCCATGATTAAGTCATCTTTTAATGACATCGTCGTTCAAAATAGCAAATTTATACTTCATAATTTGACTACAGACACCTATCATTCAACCCTAGTGGCCCTTGCTGCAGTAGAGAGGCGTCTTAGACATTGTCAACCTGCTCAATCAGCACGCTGTTGCAAAAAGACTGGGAAATCGATTCTCACTGTAGCTAGTGCACCTTCCAGCTCCCAGGGATTTTCCAGCCTCAGAGACCAATTCCCACTTTTTACTGTAATGGAATTGACTTGCTTGGAACCAATCTTGGAACTGGTTCCATGATTGGTTCCAGCTGAATGTTTCACATAGTAGGCCAACAGGGCAATATAAAACGATATCTATTGCTATGGTTTTGAAATACCCTCCAGGGAATTATAGCAGGGAACTAGCCGGAAATTTGTTCTCGATTGGGAAGCATTCTTTAAATCGCCGACCACTCCTAAACCACTTCTATGATCAATTACCTTTTGGCAACACAATAGAGAATTGATTCCCTGAATTCTGTCAGTTCCATTTAGGGAATAGCACCTCCGACAGAACCAGATCTGAATCTTTTCGCAACAGCCTTGTGAGCAACTGTGGTGTGTGGTTAGACTAGTATGTGACAGAGCTCTAAACCATGGGTTGGTCCATCCCAGCAAATGTCTTTTTGTCCCACTAGTTGAGTATGTATCTTTGAAACTCACCGTGTGGCTCACCTCTGAGAGCCTTTAAGTAAGAAATCCATGGCTTTTTAGATAGAAAACTCACCTCACTGCATAAATAGCCATCAACGATTTGCCCCATTCTGCCAGGGCAAATGCTCTTCAGGCCCCTCGAGGTCTAGCTGTTTTTTTCATATTAAAGATACATTCCCACCTCATCTGGGTGATTTGTCAATTTCATCGCGATGTGACTGCCATCTTTTTTCCAAATAATTTGATTATTCCAGAAAACTAATTCTGACGAGGAAATGAGTCTTTGACTACAGTAACTATTAATTGCTGCATTTTCTTTACTGAAATTTAGATGACGTTAATTGTGGTGTGAAACCCCACTTATAAAGTCTTTTATGAAGGTACAGTTCATTAAGTGTTCTTCTTTTGGTATCATTGTGATTTATTATGACACAGCTAATATCAGCAGAGATTGCTTTCATGACAGTGACAGAATTCACTGACAAATTTTACCTTACAATTGAAAGTGCTGCCAATTATCCCAGTCTATTTCAAATCAAATTTGAATATTCCTGATTTAAGCGTTCTAAATATGTTCCATTATGATGCTAAATGCATTTTCAGCAGCAAGCTTAAAGAGGCACTGTCACGTTACTATCTACTTATTAGGGATTATTATGAAATGTATCCGTGACCAACAGAGTGCAGTGTAAAAGGCCGACAGCTCGACTTATAATAGTACCAGTAAGGCCAATGAAAAGCTTGCCACCTAGGTCAGAGGTGCAAAAATAGCTATTAAATTTTGGGGACGGAGCGGGATGTTACGGCATCGACAGTAAGGGTGCAAGGCATTGTGGGTCCTCTGTTTTCATTCATTTTGGGAAGAATTGCATATTCACTCAAGTATTTTTCAGAGAGCTGTCATAGTCAAATATACTGAGCTCTGTATGTAAGTTTTTACTGCTTGTAAATAGGACGATTTTAAAGATTCTACACTACAGACCAAGCCAGGAGGTTAATCCAAAAGATCCTGGGATTGCAACCTCAGCGATCTTAGGAATTATTCTGCCTTATCCTATTAAGCGATCCTAAGATTAGACTGCATTCACTTTTCCTAGCAAGCACTAAGATCGCATCGATCTTAGCCTAAGCCCTCCTACACTATTCCATGAAGTACTGACTGGGCACAGGGGTAAGAGTTCCAAACTAAAGGAATAGCTGTGAAGTCACTCTTCTTCACAACAGTGTTTATTATACCATCGTTCCCCGTCCCCATATGGGCTAACAAAAGAGTACAGGGTGCAGTTGACCCCATACAGTATTCAAGAGTTGTTCCCATGAATGTATGATTTATGCTTGCCTATTAGAAGCATTGTGCCCCCCAGGACAAAGAGAGAGAAGGGAAGAATTACCTTACAGTGCACTTAATGCATGAGTAGCCCTAAGAGCCCTCAAGGACACTCAGCAAATGTCCTCCCTCCCATCTATATATATGCAGCTGGCTATTCACTCTTTCGATCAGGAGTGTTCCCTGTAAGTGCTCTTGTACTCAGGTGAAACCACTATGCAATTCTTTCACTAAGACCACAGTGATCTTAGTGCTGGAAAAGGAATAGTGAAGTGACTTGATATTCCTGACAGGCCTGCAACCACTGCATTAGATAGGGTAGACTGACCAGGTCTTATGATATGTGCCTACACTAAGATCGCAGGGGTAGAAATCCCAGGATCTTTTGAATTAACCTCCAGACTGTATATTAAACTTGAATATGGCTTCTTGCACTGTTTCATGGGATTCCCATGGGCCTACATCAGTACGATCTGTAGCTATCTTGACTCGGAAACTATCCCATTGAGAAATATTTATGAAATTTATAGTAAGTATTAAAACTACCACACTATCAAACAATGCATCTATAGCACAGATCTTTAGGTTGTCTTTTTTCCCCCCTGCTATAAACTGAATGATATGAAATGGATACATTCAAAGGAAGTGCTATATACTCGTACATGTACATAGTAAAAGGGTAATGCACATGGAAAGGTGAAAGTATGTATGGTGGCCTCGTGAGGGTCAGGGCTTCTCAGCCCACCCCACACATCGTTTGAAGGGGCTATCCGAGGTAAGGGGCGGTCTGGAGCTTAATTCAAAACATCCTGGGATCCCAACCCCAGCGATCTTAGTGTAGGCACATATCATAAGACCTGGCTGGTCTACCCTATGTAATGCAGTGGTTGCAGGCCTGTCAGGAATAGCTGGTCCTGGGATCATTTCACTATTCCATTTCCACCACTAAGATCACTGCTATTTTAGTGAAAGAAACGCATAGTGGTTTTACCTGAGTACAAGAGCACTTACAGGGAACACTCCTGATCGAAAGAGTGAATAGCCTGCTGCATACATAAAGAGGGGAGGGAGGACGTTTGCTGAGTGTCCTTGAGGGCTCTTAGGGCTACTCATGTGTTAAGTGCACTGTAAGGTAATTCTTCCCTTCTCTCTCTTTGTCCTGGGGGGAGGGCACAGTGCTTCTAATAGGCAAGCATAAATCATACATTCATGGGAACAACTCTTGAATACTGTACGGGGGTCAACTGCACCCTGTGCTCTTTTGTTAGCCCATATGGGGATGGGGGAACGATGGTATAAGCACTCTTGTGAAGAAGAGTGACTCCACAGCTATTCCTTTATTTTGGGACTCTTACCCCTGTGCCTAGTCAGTTCTTCTTGGAATAGTGTAGGAGGGCTGAGGCTAAGATCGATACAATCTTAGTGCTGGCTAGGATATGTGAACCCAGTCAACTCTTAAGATCGCTTAATAGGATAAGGCTAATTTATTCCTAAGATTGCTGGGGTCGTGATCCCAGGATGTTTTGAATTAAGCTCCTGGTAGAGTTCAGGATTTCTCCATCCACCCCCTCAACCCCGGGCCCTCAACACACCTGCTCATCACCACGTCCAAGAGAGAATCATATATCTATATCATGGAATTTTTTGTGCATTTTCTCTATTTTCTCTATTTTCCATTCCAATTGAGAAATCATTATAAAAGAAGGATTAATTTGTTACGATTTTTTTTCACTTTTATTTGTTGGAACGGTCGTAAAAAATGCAATCATTAGTTACCACTAGATGCAGGGCTGTAATGGCATTAGAGTGAGGGATCCCACTAGGAACTTGAAGGGGTATAGTCGTACCATCTTGAGAAATGCTTTCCTGGGGTCTTCATGTGGCCATTGTATTTAGGTTGATGATTTCTAAGAGCCATAGGAAACAATTAAAGACCCTACTGCATTTCTGTACCATGCCCATTACATAGTAGGGTTCATTGCAGGAGGCCATTTCTTAACAGGCTACGACAACTCACTTTCAAATAATAGTTGGAACCATTATTCTAGTGACAATACAGCCCAGCAACTTTTGTTATGTAGTACCTGCAGCACTACGACTGCCCTAACAAACTCTATGTGATTGCTACATTAAAGTGCTGATCATACAGAGCAGGTGTAGGGCAGTGCCTATGATCACTGGCACTAACATTTAGTTTGCCAAATCGTAGTGGCTGTATGCAGTCACAGTACCTTAGGGAATGGCCTACTGGCAAGTTTGCTCACCTGTAATTTACTGGTGAATCATGGCAACCCTCTTGGAGTGTATAGATACTCATTGGGTGTGCATTAATGCCACTTTGCAAGATACTAATCAGTGCTGTACTCAATCATGACACCATGATAAAACACTTTAAAAACCAATAAAGTGCCGGTGACACTACTCACCAACACTTCATTGGTGCATCATGCCAAACCTCTGAGAGTGTATCACACCTGTAGTGTCGGCATCAACCCCGTACGGTCGGCAATATATGATACTCGCCAGGCCTGAATAATTATATGAATCAGTGCAACCAGTGGCCATGATGCAGTCATGCATTACTGGCCTTTAAGGAGTTAATTAATACACCAGGTAATAAGGCGGTTCTGGCCATACCAGTAAGAATAACCCATTATGTCACAACTCATTGTGTTCTTTCTCAAAATCGTCACAGGCAATTAGACAAGAGGTTGGAGTAAGGTTAGGTCTGGGTCACTATTTCAAGATGGCTGCCAGAGGTGATGTTACCATGGTGACAAAGCAGTATGTATATAATGTGCAGATGTAATACTGTCCGTTTAAGCACCAGGTCCCACATAAATGCTGACCAGTGATCAAACCCCGGAGTAGAGGGGTATTCAGAGTAATTCTGAAAATGCAGTTATGTCCAAGGACCCTAAAACACTTAGATAGGTCTACATCTAAGCTATTCAGCCCAGCCTCAGAATCTTGTAAGGCACACTGCAGCATTGAGTAGCTATTGGCAATACTTTCGCTATTCAATATCAGGTGGCAGCATCAGGCAGACCGGCCACCATGTCATTTTCAACATCTGCTGTTACTTCAACATTGGCCAATTACAGGTGCTCCTAGTTACGGTCAAGTGGAAGTAACTGCTGCCCTCTCGTGAGTCATAATATGGTATTCAGGCCTGCAGTGAAGGGTGTGCTGGCTGCTGATTTGTTTAGAATTGGAATAGAAGAAAGTATAATTTTGAAAAAAAATCACAGGTGTTCCCAAATAGTCGATAAATGGAATAGTAGGTGTGTTTTCATATTATGCCAGGGCTTAGGGAATTTATGAGGAATAAAAATGTTAATCTGGCCAATGGAGATTGTTAAGCCCAAAATAGGGTGGAATGGCACTGACTGCACAAATCATTCCCTTATTTAAGATTTTCAGGGTTAGGCCTATCCAACATTCTGTCAGATTGTGTATGAGGGGTGATTTAATCGTGCTGCAGTTGAAATTATTACCAACAAACATTTTAGGCGGCTGTTTTTGTGTGTTTTAGTTCCTCATAACCTTATACTAAGCTGGGCAACCCAGACCACCAGCAAAGTTCCACTGATTTTAGCAATCCAAAAAGCATTGTTTGGTTTACTATTCAAGATTGGTACTCAGACACACTAGAGGCCTATCAATTTTGGGCCAAGGACTAAATACAACATTGGGGTTAGGAAATAGGTTAGCTAGTAGCAAGTGAGACATATGGTGACCTCAACCGGAAATCCCCCGCTACAGGGGTATCACTACAGCGCCAACTAAAGTGCATAAGTTCCTATGGCACTAGAGAAGGGCAGCAAAACCTATATTGGGCTTAAATGTCCTTGTTTCTTTTCTTTGCAGGGGATCAGCATGATGCATAGAATTAATGTAGCCCAGAGACTTCATTTATGCATCATAACGACCAATGAAAACCTATTGTGATCACAGGATATATTAAGCAAAGACACAGGAATTCAAGATAATTGTGAATTAGACTTCATTTCACTGGAATAATTGCACACAGATATATCTTATTTTGATCACCTAAGGCAGAAGTATAATGTCAAACTCCAAAGACCAGCATTTCACCAGTAATATTTAGGATCACACATCATGACTGAGGCTTTGACAATATATAAGGTCAAGCACTCAAAATAAGAGTTACTGTATGATGATTGCTCCAGAGAAAAGAGATTCTCATTTACAATAAGGCAAAGTATCTAGGATCATCTATTGCTAAATGACTATGACAAATTGCATTACATTTTGGGCATATGTTGTTATGTACCAATTATCTTTTAAAGTACACTAAGGATATACAATCATGAAACCTCTTGTTAACTTCCTGTGCAGATGTTACTCCAGTGCACATCTACTGCCCATCTAGGACTTTAGGTTAACCATACACTGAGTCTGGTTGCAGAAACCTTTTGAAGCTTTTCACATTTTAGTTAGATTTCTTGTCCTTTAAATAGAGCTCTATCCACTCTCTTATTTCCTCTGGTTTATATCCGAATGGCCCCCGTTTACCAATATAGGCTACCTTTCCCTCTTTGTCGATGATTACAAGTTTGTCAAAGAGAGCATCAAAGGCAGTTCTAGTGTCATTTGACATGGTGTCTACGACAAGTGGGCAAGGCATTCCCTCTGTATTCAGGATCTGTGCAGCTTGAATACGGCTCTCCAGACTCGTATGTTTATCTATAACATATGGATTGTTTTTGTATGCCCATCCATCAGAGGGATGGGCCTCATCAATGTAGATCATTAGGAAATCTATATTTTGTGCAAAGTCGGCGACCAATTGCTTGAATTGTGCCAATTTTGCCATAAATGGTGGTCAGCTGCAGCTTCCAATGTTTAACACTAGAGGTCTCCCCACTTTCTTGTAGTCAAGGATTTGGTGTTGAATTTTACTCTTCAATGTTATGACTCTGCAGTTGGGAGCTGGATCACCAACTGAGGTGGTAACACTAAACATCATTTCAAGTTGCCAGAGGAAATATGGTTTGACCATTTCCCAGGTTCCAAAAGTCCAGATATAGTCCTCCATATGTAAAGGGGTGAGGGCCATACCACTGCTGTCATCTAGAAACTTGCATAAATACCGATACAATGGAGGAACCATCTTAAGAATGTTCATCACACAGAAGATGGTTGTTATCTGAATGATGTCCAGAATACATGTGAGGGCCTTTCTAAGGGACGCCATGATTTGAGCTAACCAGAGTTTGCCTGGTTACCTCAATCTTGTAACCTGAAAAGAGTTGATCATAATTATTAATATTATTAATCTATTGAGTTTTGATTTTTATATTAATATTATTATTAATATTATTAATCTATTGAGTTTTGATTTTTATTCATGTTATTGAACTACACATATTTAGGTACCCGTTATTATAGCTCTGCACAATGTTTGCCTACTGGAGGCAGAAATAGGTATTCATAGTCCTTTCTTCTCTACAAACCAGGATTAATTAACAAGGATAGATTAGCAGAGACATAAGGAAAATAATCATAACTGAAGCAGCATTATTATGCCATAGTATCTATGTCATCACTTTTCCCCCATCCAATAATCCCTGCAAGCTCTAAATGAAGAAGTTTAATTTATTCCTGGGCAGTGTGATCAACCCAAATATTTCTTTTTCTGTTTGGGAATTAAAGCGTACTAATGTGAATGTGCCTCTTACAGAAGAGTTATATAGGTGTTCAAATGTAGGAACTTACATGTGCACTACAGGATTCGATGAGCAACAGAAGATGTCTGAAAACTATTTGGGCGATCGGCCAGATAATTATACAATAAAATGTAGGACACTTCCAAGTAGGATGTCACGGTCAGGAAATGAATACAGGTGACCTATATATATATATACATAGGGTAGATGTACCATGAGTCTGACAGACACCTAAAGTCGAACACCTTTTGCAATGAATTACATAATAGATATGTAAAATTCAGCTATCATTTGAATTAGACATGAAAACTCAGGTATCATACTCTCTAACAAATGGGGAATAACATGTAAAACATCTGTAATACATGGTTTTACAACTGCACAAACCCAGGGTGTTTTTGTTATATTTTGAGGATGAAGAATGGTGAGTGAATGGAGATCCTGGTTTGATTTGTCAATTTATCATGTCTTAACTTCCATGCTTACAGGATTTCTATACATGTCAATGGCAATATACACATTTTTGCTAATAATTTGACTTGACAAACCTGAATACACCCCTCAGTATGGGAGTTATTCTTCTATGACCTTCAGATTACACCTACAGTCGGACACCAATTACACCCCACCTGGTACACAATTACATCATGGTTTCAATACTTATATAATAGACATTTCATTACAAACAGAATGCTTCATAATATACCTGTACTCCCAGACACCTACTATCTAACACCTAAGCCTCACCATTACTCAATCTGCCCATAGAAGTCATGCTCATCTGGGCCTGTAGACTGACCTGTTATAAGTATGCAATATCAAACATCTAAGAGTATCTGGAGAAGAGTACTGTATTAGCTTGGATTATCCCTCGGAAACCTTAAGCGTTTCCGGAAACCTACGAGAGGTGGAGTCGCGCATGCGCAGTCAGTTCAGGAAAACGCGGCAACAACAACAGTCAGTTCTCACAGTTCACCACTGTTTTTAGCCTGGTAAGTACAGTTCTTCTTATTATCTAGCGCTCCCTGTTTCAGGGAAGCTGTATAAAAGTACTCTGCAGCTCTTGGTTCCCCCTGGAACCTCAGATGTTCAGCAGATTCTTAATATTTTAAGTTTTTTGTACTGCCTCCCCTCGTGCCCGGATCGACGCCGGGAACTAGGTCATGGTGGCGTCCTTCTAGCTGGGCTGACCCAGCTCTGGACAAAACTGCACCCCCTGGTGCTAAACTGTCCAGTTTTACACTTATCAGAGCCTTAATGATCGATTTGCTGCCCCCCGGCAGCTCACAGATCAGTCTAGGACGAGTTATTCGCCCTGGTAGCCTCTAAATCGCTCACATTCGCTCAGAAATCGCTCAGTTGACCGCGTCCCCCGACGACCTGAGCTGGAGCGACACCCCTTGAACACGGCCGGGCCAGCCGTCCGAGCGGACTAAAGCGCTGGAATAGTTCTCCAGTCGCCGTCTTTTGGTGTGGGGCGCTAGTGTACATCAAGGCGTCGTGGGTTCGAATCCTGCTGGCGGCGCAGTTAGGCGCACGGACGCGTTTCGCTGTCGGAAAACGCGGGTTCGAACCCCACCCTCGGCGTACATCAAGGCGTCGTGGGTTTGAATCCTGCTGGCGGCGCAGTTAGGCGCACGGACGCGTTTCGCTGTCGGAAAACGCGGGTTCGAACCCCACCCTCGGCGTACATCAAGGCGTCGTGGGTTCGAATCCTGCTGGCGGCGCAGTTAGGCGCGCGGACCTTCGCCACTATGTACATCAGGGTATAACTATATATTAGATATCTGATAAAACATAATATCAGATATATATATATATATATATATATATATATATATATATATATATATATATATATATATATATATATATATTAGAAAACTTATTGTAGAAGCATTGTCTTCAATTCACTGATAGAGCCTTCTCTGCTTGGTTACAGAAAATGAGTGGAAGGAAGACCGGTAGACGTGCTACCCGTAGCCACGCTATGAGTGACACGAGCTCCACCAATGGTGACGCCGCCACCGAGACGCCGGTGACGACGAACCCTAGCACCGACACCACTGACACTCAAGGTGTCGGGGCTGGGAGTAACTCGGCGACCCCGTTCGACCTCTCGGCCATGCTTCAGGGTCCGAACTCCGGTATGTTCATGGGCCAGATGCTGTCATCAATGATGATGCAGATGATGCAGGGTCAGGCTCAGGCCACGACCCAGGAAGAGGAAGACGCGGCGGAAGAGTTGGAGCCGGAACCAGCAGCTTCCAACGCGCTGCAACCGGGCAAGCTCCATGACCTGATGACGGAAAGGATCGTCAAGGAGAAGGAAAAGTCCAAGAAAGGGAAGGACCTCTTGCCACTAGTGAGTGACTTCCTGGGGTCGCTCTTCTCGGAGAAGAGGACACGGGCGGACCTCGACCTCGTCCACGGGTCGTATCCGCAGCCGGACAACGCGGCCAAGCTAGTAGCACCTGACCTGGAACCTGCACTGCAAGCACTGCTGAACAGGCCGGGCAGCGCTGAATACCTCAAGAGGGACGAAGCACTGAAGAAGCTCCAGATGCATCTGGTGAAAGCGATCCTAGCTTTCCAGCCGGTCATCGAACTGTGGCTCTCTCGAGGATCATCAGACTCTAAGTTGGATGACTGCGGAGAGTCATTCATAGATGGCTTGCAGCTGATCGTCAGCACGATCAACGCTATTACGGCTCGCCGAAAGGATCTCCTCAAGCCGGTCATCATGCCCAAGTATGGGGAACACCTCCTAAAGAAGGCAGGCAACGATCCTAAATACCTGCACGGTGGTAACCTGGAAGAGGCCATCAAGGAAGTGGATGCAGCCCATAAGATGGCGGAGAAGCTGGAAAAGTCACAGCCGAAGACTGCCCCTGGGAAGGCCAAACCCGCCCCGAAGCCGCAGCAACGAAGGCCGTACCCAACTAAACGGCCCAACAATGCTCAAATGGCCATGGGCATGCAGGGGATGAATTTCCCCCGAATGCCGGTAGTCTTCCCGCAGATGGGCTACAACACGGCACCACGGTTCAGCGCCCCGCGCAACCCTCGGCCCCCGGCTCCACCCGCTGCAGCAGCCGGGAAGAAGCCGGGTTTTCAGAAATAGGGTCCTTGGAGGAGCAGGCAAGTCCCCTTATGTTTATTCACACTGCTAAAAACTTTGTAGCTGGGAGCATATCTAGATATGTCAGCCAGTGGATGGGAATAACTAGAGACCCCTGGGTACTGGGCATGGTGAAAGGGATTTCCATACCGTTCGAAGACCTCGTACCCTGTCAGGACAGAACGCCCTTCCCTTATGTCTTAGGACCTGATAAGGAGGTCCATGTCGACAAAGAAATAGCCAAACTGCTAGACAAAGGGGTAGTAAAAATGGTCGAACCGACAGAGGGTCAATTCATCTCAAATGTTTTTGTCAGGCCAAAACCAAATGGTGACTTTAGACTCATTTTGGATCTCTCGAAAATGAACGAATCGGTTCAGTATGAACACTTTAAAATGACCAGCCTGAATACAGCGATAGAGATGCTGAGACCCAGCTGTTACATGTCGTCCATTGACCTTAAAGACGCTTATTACTCCGTATCAGTCAGAGATGAAGATCGAAAATTCCTTAGATTCCTTTGGAATGATAACCTCTATGAATTCCAAGCTATGCCCAATGGGCTAGCTTGTGCCCCTCGCATATTCACTAAGATTCTTACCCCAGTGTTCTCCAATCTCAGGGAGATGGGACATGAGTGTTTCCAGTACATAGACGATTCCTTCGTACTGGGGGAGACAGAGGCACAATGCAGGGAGACGACCAACAAACTAGCCCAAGAACTAGATAGGTTGGGGTTTGTAGTGCATACAGGAAAATCAGTTTTTGCGCCTATGCAAAATCTAATTTTCCTAGGGTTCCACCTGGACTCCGTCACTATGACAGTCCGGCCCACTAAAGAGAAGGTTGAAAAATTCAACATGGCTATCTGGAACCTAGCCAGTACTGATGACCCCTACACGATCAGGGACATAGCGGGGATTGTAGGCCTCATGACTTCTCTCTCGTCGGGTGTCCAATATGGCCCGGCACATATTAAGGGTCTAGAAAGAGAAAAGAACCTTGCTCTGGAAAAGCACAAGGGCAACTTCGACTCACCCATGGTTATTGGTGAGGAAGGCTTAGAGGATATCAGTTGGTGGCTGGAACACCTCCCCACAGCTTCCAAGCGTATTCGAAATGAGGGGGCAGATTTTGAAATCATAACAGATGCCTCTGGTACAGGGTGGGGGGCCCACAGGGGCGCCACTTCCACCAAAGGTATTTGGAAGGAGGAGGAGGTAGACCTCCACAGTAACATTCATGAGCTAACAGCCATAAAATTAGGCCTCGATGCACTAGTCACAGAGAACGGGGTCAATGTGAAAATCAGGACTGACAACACTACATCACTGGCTTATGTCAGGAAAATGGGTGGGGTTAAGTCTGAACCATGCAATAAGATAGCCAAAGAAATTTGGGAATGGTGTGAAGAACGGGACAATTGGCTAACAATAAACCACATCCCAGGGAAGGATAACGTCCTGGCTGACTACCTATCTAGACACTTCTCGCATGACCTAGAGTGGGAACTAAGTGAAAAGATTTTCAAAAAGGTGTGTAATATCTTTAGCAAGCCTGAGATAGATCTCTTCGCTTCTCGGGCAAACAAAAAGTTAGAAACTTTTGTTTCCTGGGGGCCTCAACCAGGCGCCTGGGAAATTGACGCAATGTCAATAACTTGGAGGAATAACTATATGTACATTTTTCCTCCTTTCAGCCTCTTGGGGCCCGTGATACAGCGGATCCGGCTGGAGCAGGTGAGGGCTATCCTGATAACACCAGACTGGCCGGGACAGCCCTGGTACGGCGGACTACAGCGGTCCGGGTGGCGGATGCTCAGGTTCAGGAAGGCCAAGGGCAACCTCTGTCATCCGGGGAAGCCGGCCAACAAAGAGCGACTGTCGGCGACCCCACTCCTGGCATTTCGGACATTCTGAAAGCAGAATTATCTCGCCAGGGATTTGACGGACACGCCATCGAACTTATCACGCAAGCCCGTAGGCCTGCCACACGGAAGACGTACAACACATACCTTCGTAAGTGGTACGCCTTCTGTGCAGACACTGACATGCAAATCCTCCAACCGACGATCCAACAAGTGTGCAAGTTCCTGGCGAAATTGGCCAAAGACAAAAACGGATACACCGCGCTAAACGCTGCTCGTTGTGCGCTATCGGCCATTCTGGGTGACTTCCAAGGCCAATCAGTGGGCCAGCACCCCTACGTAAAGCTGCTTCTGAAGGGGGCTTATGAGATGAACCCACCGGCCCCTAGATACCAGGAGTTCTGGGATGTGAGGAGGGTTCTAGACCTCCTGCAGACCTGGGACAATGGCACCACCGCACTCAGGGAGCTTTCCATGAAACTGGCCACTTTGCTCCTCTTAGTCACATCACAAAGAGGCCAGACCATTGTCAACCTTTCCATCCAAGGTTTGAAAATGGGAGACAAGGTGGTGTTCAAAATGACAAGACTCCTAAAGTCTAACAGGTTGGGGGACCCTCTCAACACGATAGTCCTGAGGAAGTTCGACCAGAACCCGAGGGTGTGCGTTGTTAGGTGCCTAGAAGAGTATCTGAAACGCACCCAAAACAAAAGGAAGAGTGAGAAAAACCTCTTGGTCAGCTTCGTCTCGCCCCACCGTGGCATCTCCCGCGATACACTTAGCCGTTGGGTCATGGTCATACTTAAAAAGGCTGGCATTGATGTCAACCAATACAAGCTACACTCCACCCGAGGGGCCTCGGCCTCAGGCATCCTTAAAGTGGGAGGAAACCTCAACACCCTCATGAGGAGAGCGGGTTGGAGGCAGGCGGAGTCCTTCGCGAAGTACTACCACAAACCAATCGAGGACGTGGTAGGGGGAAATGCACTCCTCGAGCAGTGACTGTCTCTAGAGACTGCATATACCTCTTATTTCAAGCTACACCTTCTGTTAAATATAGATTGGATACTAAAAAGATTGTGTTTGGTTTTCTGTTGGGGGATTCAATTGCTCTGAAACTCTCGTAGGTTTCCGGAAACGCTTAAGGTTTCCGAGGGATAATTTTGAAATTATTCGAGACTTACCTGTAAGTTGAGGTATAATTAAGATTATACCGAGGGAACCTAGCGGTTCAGGGAATATACGCCCTACCCACCCTCCCTCAACTTACTCGTAAACTCGTCAAGTAGACATCATTTATAATAATGAATACAATCAGGGGGATATGGCCTACACATCCCAGTATATATATTTTATCAGTTGTAGGCTTTCATCCCCCAACAGGCTCTTAAGGACTGACTGCGCATGCGCGACTCCACCTCTCGTATATTCCCTGAACCGCTAGGTTCCCTCGGTATAATCTTAATTATACCTCAACTTACAGGTAAGTCTCGAATAATTTCAAAATTCCTTAGTGTTATATGCTATGTGCCTTTATAGATCATTTCAGATACAGTGACCCATTATATCTGTATCAATTTGATAACATAGTGTCTGACTCTAGGGTCACCTCTGGCGTGAGCTGTCTGACTTGAGGCGCAATTTGATGTTTTGGAGATTAAATATGTGCAGCCCATTTATGTATTGGAGAGTTTCGTCGAAACCTCTTCAGGGACTTTGAGGGTAAAGTATCATGTACAAACTGGCGAAATGGAAAGTAGAATTCAATACTTTTAAAGGTACAAAATCTGAGCACCAAATATGGCCACCTCCTGTGTGGTCAGGAGCGTCCGAAATGGGTGCCTCTACCCTATACAGGTATGTCCCTAACTTTTAAAGGTATAAGTTTCTATCGTTTATATCTCTCTACATGGCAACTGGTGGGAGAATTTTGAATTATGTTATATAAGATTAATTACAATTTGTATTTTAACCAAACCCTTTCAGTTCAGGATTTTGATTTTTATTATTTGGTAGAACAAAATTACTTGGGAGACAGCTTTCTCAGGCGGCCGGAAGAGGTAGCCTGTTATTGCAGGATATCCTGTACCGCACCCTGTCATTAGTGTACCTTATCACTTAGAATACAGACATAAGCTGCTAATTTCTACATATTGCATCCGTAACTCTGTAAGTGTTATGCCGATTTATGCACTCAGCAGGGGTTATAATTTTCAGCCATGAAGCAGGAAAGAAACATCGCATGTTACCTGTACGTGGGAGGTGGTTATTATGCCAATGAATCAAGAATGGGCTACCTCACATGTTGAGATTCATGGGAAACATGTCATATTTGTTTTCTGCTTAAGGAACTGCAGAGGGGGAAGTGGTCACAGTTCCCAGAAATGTTCCAACGTACAAGTATGTTTGATAAGGGGGGGGGGATTTTTAGGGGGAAAATTCCAAGAGGGGGGGGATTCCTAGCATCACTTCTTCCCATTTTTCAAAGAGTCAGCTGACTGCCCCCCCCCCTTTGGGGGGGGGAGGTATGATTTCACAGCCCTCGTATGGATAAATGAAATTTGAGTGTAATCTTCATCTTTTTAATCCTTGATAATATTGCTCAAAATGTCATTATTTGGCTTAGATAATGTTACCAAATTGATTAATGAATAATTCCTTTATTTATCCTGAATGTACATTAGCCAAGGGCATGTATTGTAGTACATCCAGCTCAAACGACTAATTATGTTACATTTAAGTAAAGTTCCAGAAGGTGTCCTTTTGAGACAAGCCTATCATATGGCTAGAATGGAGAGAGGAGTAAATTTTGAAATTTGGAATATTAAAAAAAGGGCCTTTTGGCCTAATTAAGCTCATTGACTAAAAAGTTCAACAAAAGTGATATTGCTAGTATAAGGATGATTTGAGATGATATTACCAAGCTCCTTGGTAAATCACCCTTAGCAGTACATAGAGTGCTTTCATTGGCTTCATATTGTGCTTGTGGCTGATGCTCTAATGTGCAGTCTGCCTACTCTGTGCCTTTTAAGGGTGCAGTCTACCCTCACCAAGAGGAACACATTTTCCTGTCTTATTTGGTGCAGATATGTTGCAGCTATATGTATCATAAAACAATTTGATTGTAATAAATGTATCTTTGAAATAGGTTCCATTTTTACTGATTTAGCTACCCCATGGAATACAAATGAAACCAAAAAAAATCTTTTTCAGCTTCTTCTTGTTTGAGCTGCATTATGGGATGGAAATATGGTACAATTCATAAGTCATATCCTAGGGCGTTTCTTTTTTCTTTTGTTTCTACTCCAACTATTAAGGCCTACAGAGCTGTTCAAAGATGCATAGTTACTAAAAAGAGGGTAATTTCTCCTAATTCCGCCCATTTGCCCTTAAGACCTGCCCTTTTTTTTAATACTTAGGCACCTTTGAACAGCTCTGTAGACCTTAATATTTGGTGTAGAAACTCCCAGGCATAAATTAATGTCCTCCCCCCCTAGAAGTCTTTCAAGACAGCATGCAACTTTATTAGTTGATCAATCTACAAAATCCATAGGTGCATGAACATTTAGAATCATGTGTTGCTTGAGAATTAGGGGTATTTTGTTTAAAGGATGCACTAATGCCATACTGGAAATTAGCATAAGAACATTATGCCGACCCCTTTAGAAGTGCACTAATAATCACGAATCCTTTAGTGTTGTCATACTGCATGAATACCTGCAGTCTTTAAGTGGTCAACTATAATAACTTTCTGACATATAATATTTTGATACGATGTTATGCAGCAAAGGATTGGAGTAGTGTTATTTCATAGTCTTAACAGAACTAGACAAGATGGGCATGTGAAATGAGGTGTCATCTCCATTTAACTGTTGTCATTATGGCAAGTGTTACATTTCGTATATAAAATTGCCTACCTCCTCTAGATAGGAATTAACAGTGGCGGGACACATATTATTTTAGTGTAATGTGTAATATCATTTAGCATTGGGCATTACTTTCAAAAGAATATCTATAGTTATGTTATAACACGCATTTAAGGTGCAGCAAATTATATACATGGAAATAGATCCTTGGTGTACCTTATACAATCTGCTAGAAGTCAATATATTAATCACAGAACAACTATACCCTGCTCAAAATCAAGCCAATGTGCCTTATGCAGTCAATACCAAAACTCGCAGGACCAAGGTTTTTGCCAGCAAAATCACTGTCGGTCCTGCAGACATTGCTAAACTACCCATACTAAACTGCAGGACCGATTGTCTCGTTGTAATCTAGGAACCTTAGGCTACAAGTTGAATGATTGAAATAAAGGCATAATTCTTTCTTTTTCTTTCCTGACAATGATAACCTTGTTTTTTGGTCCTGCCAGGATCAATCCAGGCCTGCAAATTAATCAAATTTGCGGGACCAAATAGCCAACAAGGGGAAAAAGATTTAGTATAGACGGACTCATAGCTCCGGCTTGAACTCAGGGAATTTCTTACAAGTGAGGTTTGCCTTTTACGCAAGGTATTTTGTTAGCTAATGGTGCACCTATGATCTGATGATGATTAGATTTTACAGTACATATTAAGCAAAGATAAGGGAAGTCCAGACCATTGTGACTTAGAGTTTATTTCACTGGAACATTGTACACTGATAGTTCTTTTTTTGATCACTGGAGGCGGAAGTATAGGTTGTCAAACCACAAAGATCAGCATTTCACCATTAAGATTTAGGATCACGCATCATAACAGGAGTTTTGACACTACAAGGTCTGGTGTTCAAAATAAGGATTACTACACAGGAATTCCTCTAGAAATATATGCTCAATCAGAAGAAGATAAAGTATTTAGGATCATCTAATGCTATATAAATGACCATGACATAAATTGCATTATATTTTAGGTATATGTTACCAGTTACCAGACTTGTCTCATCAAAGTAATCTTTCATTATCCATCATCATCCTTTAAAACATTAATGCTATACAATCATTAAACCACATACTAATTCCCTGTGCTAATGTTACTACAGTGCACATCTAATGCACATCTACCCAGGTAGAGCAAGGATACATTGGGCCAATGTCGGTTATCGTCCATACCATAACAATTGTTATGTAGACATTGGCCCAACATGGGAAAGCAGATTGGTACATTTTACAAATTCCGATATTGGCCCACTATTAGGAAAATGATATAGGCAATGGATCATTGGGCCAACATAATTTATGACTTCTAATGCTGGCTTGACCACTGGCCCAATAATTATCAGCTATACCATCTCAATGAGGGGGGTTCACTGTTGTGTGTAAAATGGTCGATAGAAGATTACAGTAGGTAACAAATGTAATACCAATAAAGCATTGTTTTCTCTATGAATTAGCCGAGAGTTAACATGAAGACACCTCAGCTTCAATAATGAAATGTGGTTAAGTCCTAATTTATAGTAGAACTATTCGTATCATTTCTTATTTTGGGCCAAGATTGAGATGACCATCAAAGGCAGAAATGGCTGATTTTAATCTGCATGATACTTGACAATGTTGTCTTAAGGATCTTGACAAACATGGAGATTGTTAAGAGACAGCTGCTACAAAGATGTCTACAAGAACCACTTTATACAAACTATACACATTGAACACTAAATGACTATAAAGAAAATGACATTGGGCATTAAATGGCCAATGTCATTTTATCAAGTTTTATCACTATTTATTGTAGGCCTATTGATCCAATTTTCATTGAACCATTTCAAGCTCGGTCTAATTTAGGGCCAGCAATCAAGCCTACCAATAGCCAATATATAAACATACAAACATTGGGTCATTCTACAAACTTATAATGGTCCAAGCATGGCCCAGTGCTCTATTGCTACTTGGCCAAGACATTTTATTAACCATAAACTAAATCTGGTTGTAGAAAACCTTTTGATGTTATTCATATTTTAGTTAAATTTCTTGTCCTTTAAGTAGAGCTCTATCAACCCTCTTATTGCCTCTGGTTTATATCCAATCGGCCCCCGTTTACCAATATATGCCACCTTTCATTCACTGTTGATGATCACTAGTTTGTCAAGGAGAACATCAAAGGCGGTGCTAGTTTCATTTGACATGGTATCAACAACAAGAGGGCAGGGTATTCCTTGTGCATTCAGGTTGTGTGCAGCTTCAATACGATTCTCCAGACTTGTATGTTTGTTTATAACATATGGATTGTTGTTGTATGCCCAACCATCAGAAGCATGGGCCTCATCAATGTAGATTGTTAGGAAATCTACGTTTTCAGCAAAGTCATCAACCAGAACTGTGCCAACTTTACCATGAACGGGAGTCAGCTGCAGCTTCCAAAGTTCAACACTAAGGGTCTCCCCACTTTCTTGTAATCGAGGATTCGGCGTTGAGTTTTACCCTCAAAGGTTATGACTTTGCAGTTGGGAGATGGATCACCAACATAGGCATTAGTACTAAACATCATTTTAAGTGCCCAGAGGAAATGTGGTTTGAGATGTGCCCAAGATCCAAACGTCCACATATAGTCCTCCATATCCATTGGGGTTAAGGCCATTCCACTACTGTGATGTGGGAACTTGAATAAGTACCGGTACAGTGGAGGCACCAACTTTAGAATGTTAATCACCCAGATGATGGTTATCACTCTGATAATGCCCTGAATGCCCTTAAGGGCCTTCTGGATGCCCCTGAGGAACACCATGATTGGTGTTAACCAGGAGTTTGCCTGATTATCTCAATCGTGTGACCTGAAAAGAGTTGATCATAATTAGTAATCCTTAAACTTGCTGAGTTTTTATTTTTTTACTCATACTATTGAAGTACACATAATTAGTAAAAGAATGCACCTATACCCATTAGTATAGCTTTGCAGAACTCTTGCATACTGAAGGCAGAAATAGGCGTATATCAGCCTTTATTTCCTCCAAACAAGGATTAATAAACAAGGATAAATTAGCAGAGGCATAGGGAAAATAACACAAACTGAAGATGCATAAGTATGTCATAGTATCGGCACCATCACGTTTGCCACATCCAATAACCCCTGCAAACTTTAAATAAAGGGGTTTGTTCTATCTTGCCCTGTGGCTACATACAGAGTGCTTACTCTGTGCATCATGCCCAGCAAATTGTCGTCATCTGTCGCCATGATTGGTCATCAATGGTGACTCCTTTTCGAGTGATAACTCATTCCGTCATCTTTCGCCACTGTGTGTTAGACTCATGTGGCATAGCAATTGCTATTCCTGGTGATCTTGTGCTATAACGACGTTGTGTTTCATCTAGCGACATGTGTGAGCCACTTCACACAGGTTGACGAGGACTCACGACAATTTGCTGGGTGGCCTACTGGGTCCACCCTACACCCAAACAGGTGCCATTGGCCTCATGGTCTATATATAGTGCAGTGGGGACAAGATATAAGTCACCTTTTCAACCTTCGACAGCACTCAAGCATTCCCTATAGAAGATATTGTCATTCTGTTTTTTTTTACATTGCATCTAGCACACAACATCGTCTTTTCTACCAAGTTCACTACTTGGCAGTTCGCCTATGCCATGGGTCCACTTTCCCAGAGTACCTACTTCTCCTTGGGTTCAGCTCTCCATGGCACTCACCTCTCCGGTTACCAGCAGGAATTCAGGAACACGTAACTACACAGCTGGAGTGACCCTAACCATAGTATCCAGCTCTGATACTTTGTTCAGAGCTGGAAAGTTAGTTAATGTAAAAACAGTTGACAGATTTTCAAAAGCCTTGCACTCAGCAACTAAAGCATGTACCCACCCACTGTCTCTATGCACCTGCCTGGTAGGTATGTCTTGTCCTTGGGCTCAATTATTCATGTTATGTCCTGCGCTGAATTAGTCCCATGCAGTGGATTTATTTCCCAAAATGGGGAGACCAGAGATCCTGTTTACAACATGGCTGGTCAGGCTGCAGTGGCTGCTGGGTAATCATGTCAATACCATTAGGTCAAGGTGTTCAAGGGGCTAGGGAGCACCCGAGGCATTCGGTGTACAGTTTTCTGACTAGATCCAGTGCATTATGGGTAGGGGTGACCTCGAACGCTAACTACACCACCTCAGCTGGTTCCCTCCACCCCCTTCCCACCCAGCCAGGTCTGGCTAGGTACCAGTCCCTAACTATGCTTGGGAGGGTAGTAAGTTGACTCAGGGATCAACATTGACCCACATGGGGAGGACCAATAGGAGGTGGCCTTACAAACTAGCATTGATCCCTCGGCCGTACTCCGAACGCCTCGATTGAGGTTATAGTGGTGCTCAGTCTTGCATGGCAATGATGGAAGGCAATACCTGTGTGAACTATATCCATGCCTCTCAGGTGACCACAGGTAATTGGGACAGGAAGTGACATATGGGTCATAAAGAAGCCATGATTGTTTAATATGCTGAGACCAAGCTGTGTCTAGAGTGAACCACTCTGTGCCCTAGCCAGAGTGTAATGTTTTACAGCACTAGTCACTTGTACTATACATAGTCTTGCTAATGCATTAAGCTGCCTCTGTGATTAAATCTTTATCAGATTCTGTCTAAATTCCAATACTGCATTATTTTTGAGGTAGTAAAGTAGCTTTGATACTTACAAGTCTACTGCAAGTCAGAGTATGGCGTCCTAAGGTCAGGCTGCTCTTGTTATGCACTGTTTCCCACACGGATAGTGTATAGCCTGTGGGGTGTTGCTCCTATGGGAAAAGGTAGTTTTCCCAAGAAGTGCCTCACCTGCAGTACTCTCCTTCATCTTAGTTCTCACCTCTAGTTTTATTTTGTGTGGCCAACACAGGAGAACTTAAAAGAGTATGTGACAAAAGTAGGCATCTCATAGTGAAGCACACACTATTTTTAAGCAAGGCAGGTGCCTTTTCAAACTTATTTGGTGGGTGGAAGTTTAATGGTGAAACAGAGCATAACTTCTTTGAAAAAGAGGGCACCTCCCAGCTCTATTTAGCATATGAGCAACACCGTCCTGTAAGGACCATGGTTGTGTGGTTCGATAGTCCAGGCCGAAGAGGTCAGAGGGACAATTAAAAATGCCACATAACATATCATGGTGTCTCTATGAAAGTTATGAATATGATAAATACAGCTTGACTCATTTATCATCATATATCTCATTCCATTAATTGATTCATAAGTATAATCATCGCTAGAACTCTTTATTTCTATATTATATCTATATTGGAAGTATTTATTAAGCTAAAGGCAAAACTAAAAGAAAAAAAGAAATATAATAATTTTGGACAAATTCAATAATACTACTTATGCCCATCCTATGCTGAGCATGCAATTGATTAACACTATGTATTAATTTACATATTGTATGTTCAGGATATTGAATTTGTAAATTGAAATAGAGCTGATAAGCCAGCCTTCCTTATTTATGGGCTGACATCAGGAGTAAATGTAGGTATATTCTTCACCTTGTATACGCTTTACAACCCTTTCCTGTCTTGTGTGGCTTGTGAACTGTGAGCACTGGTCTACCAATGTCACAGTGGGGACACCTCTGAGCGTAATTCAGATTACTTACATACATTTGGATTGATATGTGAATGAGGGGTGTGAGTTAAATACTGAAGAAATATCACATGACTTTGTTCCTTGTTTTGGTATTGACTGCCACGATGTTGGACAGGGGGATGGGCATGGCTGATTGGTTGATTATCTTATCGACATTAATTTTTATATGGATGGGAGATTTACAATTAATGGCAATGGGCCACACACCAGCCTAACGCGGCTGAAAGATTTATAAGGAAAGAATATTTGCATAATACTGTCAACAATGCCACCTCTCTACACTTTGGGAAGAAAGTGTATCTCTAGAGTAAGTTCATGAACTCAGGATATGGACATTCTCTACCATACCCATTCTGTACCATCTATTCTGTCTGGCCATTCTATCGGGTTCTAACCCTGCATGTACAGAGGGACAGCATGATGCACCAGTGAAGTCCTGCTGCGTAGACTCCCTTGGCACATAATGCCAACCAATGTGAATGATGCAAAAATATTTACGCAGCCCTTAAAGGATTAACCCTTCATGGGCCGCTAATGCATTTGCGCATCATACTAAATGTATTGTAGAGGCACAGTATTGGTGCATCATGCCGACCATCTAAGAATGTATCAACTCCATATAGGGTCAGCAGATGCATGAATGTAGTGCTGACAACTTCCCCACAAAGGCTACCCTCATGCATCATGACAACCAATGATGACCTATGATTATTTACAGTATATATCAAGCAAAGGCACAGGAAGTTCATATCATTGTGAATTAAACTTTATTTCACTGGAATAATTGTAAACAGATATATCCTAATTTGATCACCTAAGGCAAAAGTACGATGCCAAACCCCAAAGATCAGCATTTCACCATTAATATTTAGGATCACACATCATAACTGGGGCTTTGACACTACAAGGTCAAGTGTTCAAAATAAGGGTTACTACATAGGAATTACTCCAGAATAAAATTCTCCTTCACAATATGACATTGATGATCATCTTCTGCTGAATGACTATGTCTCCTATGACCAGTATCCCTTATAATACTTCACGGATAAAAAATTAATATCTCTTGCTAGTAGTTTGCACTGATGTTAAACTCTAGTGCACATCCAGGACATTAGATAACCTACAAAACTGTTTGTAGAAAACCATACAATGTTGTACATATTATCTTAGTTCAATTTTTTTGTCCTTCAAATAGAGCTCAATCCATGCTCTAATTTCCTCTGGTTTATATCCAAAAGGCCCAAGTTCACCAATGTAGGCCACCTTTCCCCCATTGTCAATGATAACTAGTTTTTCGGGAAGAGCTTCAAAGGAATCGCTCGTCTCATTTGACATGGTGTCCACTACAAGTGAGCATGGTATTCCTTCTGCATTTAGGATTTCAGCAGCTTGAATCCGACTCTCCAGACTCACATGTTTATTTATGACATATGGATTGGTTTTGAATGCCCAGCCATCGGAAGGATGGGCTTCATCAATGTAGATTGTTAGGAAATCTACATTTTGTGCAAAGTCGGCGACCAATTGCTTGAATTGTGCCAACTTTGCCATGAACGGAGGTCAGCTGCAGCTTCCAAAGTTCAACACCAGGGGTCTCCCCACTTTCTTGTAGTCGAGGATCCGACGCTGCACTTTACCCTTGAAAGTTACAACTTTGCAGTTCGGAGCTGGATCACCAAGAGACACATTGGAGCTAAACATCATTCTGATTGCCCAGAGGTAGTGTGGTTTGAGTTGTGCCCAGGTTCCAAAAGTCCAAATATAGTCTTCCATATCTATAGGGCTGAGGGCCATTCCACTGCTGTCATCTAGGAACTTGAATAAGTACCGGTACAATGGAGGCACCAACTTTAGAATGTTTATCACACAGAAGATTGCTGTTGTCTTGATTATGTCTAGGATGCCCTGGAGGGCTTTACCCAGGGACACCATGGTGAGTGTTAACCAGCCTTTGCCTGGTCATCCCTATTGCATGACCTGAAAAGTTAAAAGATATAATAATTTTTAGATTTGTTGAATTTTCATTTTTAAGATCATTGGTCACTGATGCAATCTGCGACCAGGATTGCACCAGAGCTAGATTGATAATTATGGAGAAAAAAAGTGCAAGATGCGATAATGCGTTTTTCAGCCCTTAAAGCATACACAAGAATGGGATCAGCAACAAGTTATGGGGTTTTACTTTTGCTTGTTATGCTATAATCATTTTAGAATCATGTGGAACATTTGATAGGTTCAAGGGACCAAAATGAGAATTTAGTAGTTCAATGCAGAATGAATTGAAAACAACATTTGTTTTACAGGATTTGGCACATAAACTTTGTTTATAGGTGAGATAATGAAGCCGAGAAAAAAAGGCGGATTCCTTCATGGTGGTCTCAAAAATAGTTGCCCCAGTAAGTGATGGCCGAAGGTATGCCAATAATCTACAAAGATCGTCCTTAGTTCAGATTGTATTACCATTTAGGGTAAGTTGCCTCTGACTCGAGCACTAGACGTGTTGGTTAACCTTAAGCTGACCACCAATCCACCATTGGTTATATTGACAACTTATAATATTGTAGTTGATGCAGTGGAATCAATTATTAGTAACTCTATTTTATCTGAAAGAAATTAGTCTAGGGTGGTGGACAGAAAACACCAACATGCCTAGAGGTCGAGTCAGGGGCTACTTACCATCAATGAGTACCTGTGAGTGGGGAGGAGGCTCCAACCCCCCCCCGAGGTCAGTAAGGAGGCAACCTCACACCCACTGTGTACACACTGACTGTGTACCATGAACCAGGGGTCTGTTTCAAAACAACCTTGATTACAGATTTGTACAATTGTTCTATTTCTACTATAGTTTTTGAACACAGTTTTTTCAGTGGATTTTGATAATCAAATCTGTGGAACAATTGCACAATAGGTTGTCATTCCAGACTCTAAATTTGGGGGGAATTTTTGTTTCCTTTGTGAAATAGACCCCTGCTGGTGGAAGAGCTAGTACACCTACATACATACCGTATTGGCCTGTATATGTGCCCAGGCATCATTGATTTCAAGCAGTTTATAGCTCTGGACCTTTACCAAGACTGAGATTACAATGTATTTCAAAAATGCCAGTAAGCATGTACCTCTGGTGCTTAATCAAGACGGGCACTTACTGAAGACTGAACGATGGTACTGGCAAATATGGTAATGATGAAGAATGTGCTCATAGATGATATAAGCAAATGTCCATGACCAGGGAATAAATTTGCATCATATTCACCGAGGTGAGGCTGTCCGTATTCAATGACGCCTTATAGACGGAGTATATAGGCAGGTATTTGGACTTGGTTGACATTACAGCAACAAGTGGTAAGTAGTACTAAAAATAAAACATGCACTCTGAGTGATTGGGGCAAGTGCAGTAGGTGAGAACAACTCATTCTGAGTGTCACCGGGTTTTATAGTACTGTATGTCTCAGTATTGCAATATGGTGAGACCAAGCTGTGTCTAGAGTGAACCACTCTGTGCCCTAGCCAGAGTGTAATGTTTTACAGCACTAGTCACTTGTACTATACATAGTCTTGCTAATGCATTAAGCTGCCTCTGTGATTGAATCTTTATCAGATTCTGTCTAAATTCCAATACTGCATTACTTTTGAGGTAGTAAAGTAGCTTTGATACTTACAAATCTACTGCAAGTCAGAGTATGGCGTCCTAAGGTCAGGCTGCTCCTGTTATGCACTGTTTCCCACACGGATAGTGTATAGCCTGCGGGGTGTTGCTCCTATGGGAAAAGGTAGTTTTCCCAAGAAGTGCCTCACCTGCAGCACTCTCCTTCATCTTAGTTCTCACCTCTAGTTTTATTTTGTGTGGCCAACACAGGAGAACTTGAAAGAGTGTGTGACAAAAGTAGGCATCTCCTAGTGAAGCACACACTATTTTTAAGCAAGGTAGGTGGCCTTTCAAACTTATTTGGTGAGTGGAAGTTTAATGGTGAAACAGAGCATAACTTCTTTGAAAAAGAGGGCACCTCCCAGCTCTATTTAGCATATGAGCAACACTGTCCTGTAAGGACCATGGTTGTGCGGTTCGATAGTCCAGGCCGAAGCGGTCAGAGGAACCATAAAAACTGCCACATAACATATAATGGTCACTCTATGAAAGTTATGATTATGATAAATACAACATGACCAGTTGACTCTTTCATCATCATATATCTCATTCCATTAATTCATTCATAAATTAAATCATCGCTAGAACTCTTTATTTCCATATTATCTCTATATTGGAAGTATTTATTTAGCTAAAGGCAAAAAATGAAAAAAAAAGAAAATATTATAATTCTGGACAATTTCATTAATACTGCTTATGTCCATCTTATGCAGAGCACGCAATTGATTAACATTATGTATTAATATACATACTGTATGTTCAGGATATTAAATTTTATAATTGAAATAGAGCTGAGAAGCCAACCTTCCTTATTTATAGGCTGACATCAGGAGTAAATGTAGGTATATTCTTTCACCTTGTATACGCTTTGCAACCCTTTCCTGTCTTGTGTGGCTTGTGAGCTGCGAGCACTGGTCTACCAAAACCACAGTGGGGACACCTTTGAGCGTAATTCAGATTACGTACATAAATTCGGATTGATATGTGAATGAGGGGTGTGAGTTCAATACTGAAGAAATATCACATGACTTTGTTCTACAATTTCCAAGACGCTGGAAATAACAAAAAAATCAGTTCACTTGGGATGCATATGACAATGATCTTCAGTTTTATTACCAACCGAAAATAAATAATCATGGTATTCTAACCCTTTGGTACCCAGCTCCCCTCTGGGTCCACTTCTCCATGGTCCATGATTTAGATCTCTGTGTTACTCATTTCTTGAGTTACCCGTATGACCCACTAATCTATTGATTCATCCACTATTCATGCTGCTCTCAAAAAAGAAAAGGTTGAATATTTACCTACACAGCACCAACTGGGTACCATAGCCTTACCATGAGTGGGGGCTTCCCTAGCCCACTGAAAATGGGTTATATCTCCTCCTTCCTTGTCGAAATGGTGTTAAACATCTATTTCTGACTCACTTACCATGGGTGCAATGTATAGTCTTCCATATCTATAGGGCTGAGGGCCATTCCACTACTGTCATCTAAGAACTTGAATAAGTACCGGTACAATGGAGGCACCAACTTTAGAATGTTTATCACACAGAAGATTGTTGTTGTCTTGATTATGTCTAGGATGCCCTGGAGGGCTTTACCCAGGGACACCATGGTGAGTGTTAACCAGCCTTTGCCTGGTCAACCCTATTGCATGACCTGAAAAGATTAAAGATATAATAATTTTTAGATTTGTTGAATTTTCATTTTTAAGATCATTGGTCACTGATGCAATCTGCGACCAGGATTGCACCAGCGCTAGATTGATAATTATGGAGAAAAAAAATGCAAGATGCGATAATGCATTTTTCAGCCCTTAAAGCATACACGAGAATGGGATCAGCAACAAGTTATGGGGTTTTACTTTTGCTTGTTATGCTATAATCATTTTAGAATCATGTGGAACATTTGATAGGTTCAAGGGACCATAATGAGAATTTAGTAGTTCAATGCGGAATGAATTGAAAACAACATTTGTTTTACAGGATTTGGCACATAAACTTTGTTTATAGGTGAGATAATGAAGCCGAGAAAAAAAGGCGGATTCCTTCATGGTGGCCTCAAAAATAGTTGCCCCAGTAAATGATGGCCCAAGGTATGCCAATAATCTACAAAGATCCTCCTTAGTTCAGATTGTATTACCATTTAGGGTAAGTTGCCTCTGACTCGAGCACTAGACGTGTTGGTTAACCTTAAGCTGACCACCAATCCACCATTGGTTATATTGACAACTTATAATATTGTAGTTGATGCAGATACAAATTTGCATCATATTCACCAAGGTGAGGCTGTCCGTATTCAATGATGCCTTATAGACGGAGTATATAGGCAGGTATTAGGACTTGGTTGACATTACAGCAACAAGTGGTAAGTAGTACTAAAAATAAAACATGCACTCTGAGTGATTGGGGCAAGTGCAGTAGGTGAGAACAACTCATTCTGAGTGTCACCGGGTTTTATAGTACTGTATGTCTCAGTATTGCAATATGGTGAGACCAAGCTGTGTCTAGAGTGAACCACTCTGTGCCCTAGCCAGAGTGTAATGTTTTACAGCACTAGTCACTTGTACTATACATAGTCTTGCTAATGCATTAAGCTGCCTCTGTGATTGAATCTTTATCAGATTCTGTCTAAATTCCAATACTACATTACTTTTGAGGTAGTAAAGTAGCTTTGATACTTACAAGTCTACTGCAAGTCAGAGTATGGCGTCCTAAGGTCAGGCTGCTCTTGTTATGCACTGTTTCCCACACGGATAGTGTATAGCCTGTGGGGTGTTGCTCCTATGGGAAAAGGTAGTTTTCCCAAGAAGTGCCTCACCTGCAGTACTCTCCTTCATCTTAGTTCTCACCTCTAGTTTTATTTTGTGTGGCCAACACAGGAGAACTTGAAAGAGTGTGTGACAAAAGTAGGCATCTCATAGTGAAGCACACATTATTTTTAAGCAAGGTAGGTGGCCTTTCAAACTTATTTGGTGAGTGGAAGTTTAATGATTAAACAGAGCATAACTTCTTTGAAAAAGAGGGCACCTCCCAGCTCTATTTAGCATATGAGCAACACCGTCCTGTAATGACCATGGTTGTGCGGTTCGATAGTCCAGGCCGAAGCGGTCAGAGGGACCATAAAAACTGCCACATAACATATAATGGTCACTCTATGAAAGTTATGATTATGATAAATACAGCTTGACTCATTCATCATCCTATATCTCATTCCATTAATTGATTCATAAGTATAATCATCGCTAGAACTCTTTATTTCTATATTATATTTATATTGGAGGTATTTACTAAGCTAAAGGCAAAAATTGAAAAAAAGAAATATAATAATTTTGGACAAATTCAATAATACTACTTATGCCCATCCTATGCTGAGCATGCAATTGATTAACAGTGTGTATTAATTTACATATTGTATGTTCAGGATATTAAATTTTTAAATTGAAATAGAGCTGATAAGCCAGCCTTCCTTATTTATGGGCTGACATCAGGAGTAAATGTAGGTATATTCTTTTACCTTGTATACGCTTTACAACCATTTCCTGTTTTGTGTGGCTTGTGAACTGTGAGCACTGATCTACCAATGTCACAGTGGGGACACCTCTGAGCGTAATTCAGATTATATACATACATTTGGATTGATATTTGAATGAGGGGTGTGAGTTAAATACTGAAGAAATATCACATGACTTTGTTCTTTGTTTTGGTATTGACTGCCACGATGTTGGACAGGGGGATGGGCATGGCTGATTGGTTGATTATATTATCGACATTAATTTTCATAAGGATGGGAGATTTACAATTAATGGCAATGGGCCACACACCAGCCTAACGCGGCTGAAAGATTTATAAGGAAAGAATATTTGCATAATACTGTCAACAATGCCACCTCTCTACACTTTGGGAAGAAAGTCTATCTCTAGAGTAAGTTCATGAACTCAGGATATGGACATTCTCTACCATACCCATTTTTTACCATCTATTCCGTCTGGCTGTCCTATCGGGTTCTAACCCTGTATGTACAGAGGGACAGCATGATGCACCAGTGAAGTCCTGCTGCGTAGACTCCCTTGGCACATAATGCCAACCAATGTGAATGATGCAAAAATATTTATGCAGCCCTTAAAGGATTAACCCTTCATGAGCCGCTAATGCATTTGCGCATCATACTAAATGTTTTGTAGAGGCACAGTATTGGTGCATCATGCTGACCATCTAAGAATGTATCAACCCCATATAGGGTCAGCAGATGCATGAATGTAGTGCTGACAACTTCCCCACAAAGGCTACCCTCATGCATCATGACAACCAATGATGACCTATGATTATTTACAGTATATATCAAGCAAAGGCACAGGAAGTTCATATCATTGTGAATTAAACTTTATTTCACTGGAATAATTGTAAACAGATATATCCTAATTTGATCACCTAAGGCAAAAGTACGATGCCAAACCCCAAAGATCAGCATTTCACCATTAATATTTAGGATCACACATCATAACTGGGGCTTTGACACTACAAGGTCAAGTGTTCAAAATAAGGGTTACTACATAGGAATTACTCCAGAATAAAATTCTCCTTCACAATATGACATTGATGATCATCTTCTGCTGAATGACTATGTCTCCTATGACCAGTATCCCTTATAATACTTCACGGATAAAAAATTAATATCTCTTGCTAGTAGTTTGCACTCTAGTGCACATCCAGGACATTCGATAACCTACAAAACTGTTTGTAGAAAACCATACAATGTTGTACATATTATCTTAGTTCGATTTCTTGTCCTTCAAATAGAGCTCAATCCATGCTCTAATTTCCTCTGGTTTATATCCAAAAGGCCCAGGTTCACCAATGTAGGCCACCTTTCCCCCATTGTCAATGATAACTAGTTTTTCGGGAAGAGCTTCAAAGGAAGTGCTCGTCTCATTTGACATGGTGTCCACTACAAGTGAGCATGGTATTCCTTCTGCATTTAGGATTTCAGCAGCTTGAATCCGACTCTCCAGACTCACATGTTTATTTATGACATATGGATTGGTTTTGAATGCCCAGCCATCGGAAGGATGGGCTTCATCAATGTAGATTGTTAGGAAATCTACATTTTGTGCAAAGTCGGCGACCAATTGCTTGAATTGTGCCAACTTTGCCATGAACGGAGGTCAGCTGCAGCTTCCAAAGTTCAACACCAGGGGTCTTCCCACTTTCTTGTAGTCGAGGATCCGACGCTGCACTTTACCCTTGAAAGTTACAACTTTGCAGTTCGGAGCTGGATCACCAAGAGACACATTGGAGCTAAACATCATTCTGATTGCCCAGAGGTAGTGTGGTTTGAGTTGTGCCCAGGTTCCAAAAGTCCACATATAGTCTTCCATATCTATAGGGCTGAGGGCCATTCCACTGCTGTCATCTAGGAACTTGAATAAGTACCGGTACAATGGAGGCACCAACTTTAGAATGTTTATCACACAGAAGATTGCTGTTGTCTTGATTATGTCTAGGATGCCCTGGAGGGCTTTACCCAGGGACACCATGGTGAGTGTTAACCAGCCTTTGCCTGGTCAACCCTATTGCCTGACCTGAAAAGATAAAAGATATAATAATCTTTAGATTTGTTGAATTTTCATTTATAAGATCATTGGTCACTGATGCAATCTGCGACCAGGATTGCACCAGCGCTAGATTGATAATTATGGAGGAAAAAGTGCAAGATGCGATAATGCGTTTTTCTGCCCTTAAAGCATACACGAAAATGAGATCAGCAACAAGTTATGGGGTTTTACTTTTGCTTGTTATGCTATTATCATTTTAGAATCATGTGGAACATTTGATAGGTTCAAGGGACCAAAATGAGAAATTAGTAGTTCAATGCGTAATGAATTGAAAACAAAATTTTTTTACAGGATTTGGCACATAAAATTTGTTTATAGGTGAGATAATGAAGCCGAGAAAAAAAGGCGAATCCCTTATGGTGGCCTCAAAAATAGTTGCCCCAGTAAATGATGGCCCAAGGTATGCCAATAATCTACAAAGATCGTTCTTAGTTCAGATTGTATTACCATTTAGGGTAAGTTGCCTCTGACTCGAGCACTAGACGTGTTGGTTAACCTTAAGCTGACCACCAATCCACCATTGGTTATATTGACAACTATATTCTAGTTGATGCAGTGGAATCAATTATTAGTAACTCTATTTTATCTGAAAGAAATTAGTCTAGGGTGGTCGACAGAAAACACCAACATGCCTAGGGGTCGAGTCAGGGGCTACTTACCATCAATGAGTACCTGTGAGTGGGGAGGAGGCTCCCCCCCCCCCCGAGGTCAGTAAGGAGGCAACCTCACACCCACTGTGTACACACTGACTGTGTACCATGAACCAGGGGTCTGTTTCAAAACAACCTTGATTACAGATTTGTACAATTGTTCTATTTCTACTATAGTTTTTGAACACAGTTTTTTCAGTGGATTTTGCTAATCAAATCTGTGGAAAATTTGCACAGTAGGTGGTCATTCCAGACTCTAAATTCGGGGGGAATTTTTGTTTCCTTTGTGAAATAGACCCCTGCTGGTGGAAGAGCTAGTACACCTACATACATACCGTATTGGCCTGTATATGTGCCCAGGCATTATTGATTTCAAGCAGTTTATAGCTCTACACCTTTACCAAGACTGAGATTACAATGTATTTCAAAAATGCCAGTAAGCATGTACCTCTGGTGCTTAATCAAGATGGGCACTTACTGAAGACCGAACGATAGTACTGGCAAATATGGTAATAATGAAGAATGCGCTCATAGGTGATATAAGCAAATGTCCATGACCAGGGAATAAATTTGCATCGTATTCACCTCGGTGAGGCTGTCCGTATTCAACGACGCCTTATAGGCGGAGTTGAATGCGGACAGCCTCACCGAGGTGAATACGATGCGACTTTAATCCCTGGAATGGACATTTGCATTTATGTCATGGCCTAGGGGGTTATTTTGCCTTTAAATAAAGAAAAACAGCTCAGATCTGTTCAAAATCCAAGATGGCTGACACCCATTGAACATGGACACATTGTATTCAATGCCCCCTATTGAATATGGCAGTTCTAGTACTAATCTATAGTGACGTTCGTATCAGCCATGATATAAAACACAGGTAAAACTGTCAGGTGTGATTAGTCTATCTATTATCTATCATCAGCCACTTTGTGGAGAATTCTACTTAGGTGTGTTTTAATGATTTGATATAATAGTCAATACTTCTTGGGTCCACATGTACTTGATTCTTTGTGAACACGTTCTTGATTTCTTTTTTCCTTTTCTAGAACAACTATTGTGCTCTTAAAACATGCACATTATGTTTCTTTTTCCTTTTTATCACTTAAAAAAGGAGGAGCTACGGATTTGAAGTAGAATGGGATAGCTGGACATGAATGTATTGGAGATCTTTCTGGCTTTACAAATCTAAATGAAAAGGGGATATTCATAAGTAAACCAGAAGTAGAATGCTGTTCACTCACCTAGATGTCCATCGGCTAAGCCCAACTGTCCAGGGGTTGGTCCTGGTAGCCAACTGACCTTTGCTTAGTCTATACCACACTTTATGCAACATGTATTACATAATCCTACCTTTATCACACTCTATAAAGAGCACCCATTAATCAGAGGACATTCATAAAAGGTTTAGTCTCAGCTTGCAGAAGCTCACCTGCAGATGTCAATACAGTGAAATTTCTTTATGAGAATCATCTTGCAAATATTGAATACAAATGGAAAACAGAAAATTGAGACTCGAGCATACCGTAAAACCCCACGTTGAAGGTGCGTCTTATATGCAAGGATAGGCTCCTGGAGAGCCTTATATGATGAGAGAAAGCTGGGACCGAAATCCTTCCCACCCCGTTAAATTAAAGAAGGGTTTTAGAGGAGGACATAGCTACCCAAATGTTTTTGAATTTTGAAAATCCATTCGGCAGAACCAAAGTGATTTGATTTAAAATCTTCAAGCGGATCTATAATGTCTGGGTTATATACAGGGTGTGCCATCTACATGGGGCATTTGAACCATTGCCAGTGGTTCGAATCTCCGTATCCATAGAAGTTCAGATTCTCATCAGGTAAATTCATTGTCTCTTTGGTCCACTCAGTCAACTGGTAATTAAGGTCGTTGTCACTTTACCAAGATCAAATGCTTGCTGATGTATTCGAACAATATGGTGGTATAAACTTTGGTCATTTTCTTGATAGCCTTTTGGTTAATACTGAAGTCAAGTTGGAGCATAATGTTCTTGATATTCCTATCACATTCCTTGGTGCCCCTTTTATAATAAAACGTTGAGGAACTTCTAATTTTAGTAAACAACACCTCAACAACTCTTGTTTACTCCCTGGCATTGAGCAGCCAAAAACTAAAACTCCATCCCTTACCCTGACCCTGGCCCTCTCTGTACAATGGAGCATTGAGAGAAAAAGGTATTGTCCGCCCAAGAGGCATTGAGGTGAATATTGTGTTTTCGGGAGTTCGTTTGATGAGTAGATCTACTGGTTTCCGAATGAACCAGAGCCATAGAAATGTGTGCAGAGATTATATAAAGGTATGTTCTGCGATGTAACATTGGACTCTCTACAATGTTTGACCTCTTTTTCTATAGATCCTGCACCTCTGGTTATAAGGACTTAGATTTTAGACTGTTACATTAATCTTTAAAAGCCGCTCATGCATTAATGCAACATGCCCATCGGTCGTCCTGATGCACCAATGAAGTGCAGACGAGACTGCTCGCCAGCATTTCATTGGAGCATCATGCCGACCCTTCCGAAGTATATATATCATCCCCGTCGTGTCAGCATGATGCCCAAATGAAGTGCTGGCGAGCAGTCCTGCCAACACTTTATTGGTGCATTATGACGACCAATGAGCACGCCTGCATCAGCACCCTTAAAAGGGTTAAGGTTGTATACTGTAACACTCTGTGGATAACGCATACTTTATACATGTCTGTGGATGGACCCCTACTGTGCCTGATATCAGGAGCCAAAGCTATTGATGAACCGTATGCATAAAATTATAAAAAAAATATAGAACATCACTCAGACCCCAATATATGACTCTACCTATGCTTTATAGAGTGTTTCTGAACTCAAATTGCGAAATATTCACTCTCAGCCCCATGTGTAAATTGGAAGTACATACCGCCACAGTACACACACCACAACCCAAGTCAGGTCAATGGGATTGTACTAACATCAACTACCAGTTTAGTCCCGAATAATAAGCTATCCACTGTAAAACTAGTGCGCTGGGCTGACAGTGTACTCAAAATAAATGCGGCTTATACACTACTATGGTATAACACAAGGGCATTGTGCATTAGGCTACTGGGCACCGTCATGCATCAACTCTACAACAGGAATGATCGTGAGTATGTATAACGCATGCATATAGCCCTGGTAGGTTGCTCGTCATGATGCATGAAATGGGCATGAGGCATTAATAAATTATCAGCCCTCAGAGGGTTAAGGGGCAATAACGCATTAATGCATCATGTCCAGGTGCAAAGCTTGCCGGTTTTATCATGCTTTCAGGACAGTGCTGTCCATAGCTTCATTAATTCTGAGCTCTTCAGGTCTTAAGTAGATCTTTCTCAATTGATATCAGTTTTTTGGAGGAAAGCTGATATAAGGCACACTACATGTATAAGATACACTCTACAGGGTCTGTTTTCAATATCAATGAAGATTGGAAAATCATGAGTGATTGGGCTATGTCTGTAGAGAGGCATGCTGTTGCCAAACATGCCCCTCTAATTTCTGTTTCTTAGTGGTCATGCACATAGAATTCCGCAGAGCAACTAAGGACTTTTATGATTAATTTAGATATGTATATATGTATGTTTCTTTGGTGATATGAGGTCTGTAGACAGTGTTGAATCTACCAGGGATCCTTGTAAAACCAAACATTGATCCACCGCAATTTTTACAAGAAGCCCCAGAAGGCAGTATGGTGGTACCGGTACAAGTAATATCTGTGAAAATACTGACTTCGCCCCTTACTGTGGCTACACTACATACTATAAGTCTATGATTCCTATTACAGCTTTCAACCATCAGGGAAGACGATTTTATACTAGGAAAAAAAACCAAAAAACAACAGTTTTGTTTTCTATTTGTTTTCTTTGCTTGCCAGAATAAGCCAATGTTTTAGGCCATCCTCAGTAGGTGCCTGCCACCTATGTATGCTGTTAGACTCTAGCCAGGTTCTTGTCAAGATGTGTTCCCACGCGTCATCTTATCAGTGTTTGTGAGATTATAGATATGAAATACATAAGCAGTGATCAGTAGAATACCTATGGTCTGGCCTAGTTAGTATTAAGACGTCATGAATTGGCTATGTCTAACAATGGATCCTTTCTCAGAGCACGATAAGCCTATCTGTAGGTGCATCAATGTGTTTGAACTTGTAAACAGAAGATTCAGATTCTTTTAAAAGTTATGAACGTTGTATATAATTCAATTCAATTTTGATTTCGAAACATTTATTACCATAGTTCATCAAGGCAACCTTTCAAAGGCATTTGCATCATTATTGTCAGCACAACAAAAATCCATGACTATAAAAGCAGTTGCCGATATCATGCCTTCCATACTGATTTATATTATTTCATCACTTTGGACTAGTGTGATGTTTCCACTCAGGTTTTTAAAATGACAATATGGTTATTCACCAAGGAATTATTTAGATTTTTTAGCGCCTCTCACGCCGCGTAGCGGCGGTACCGCGAAGCGGTACGGGAGTGCGCTATGATGATTGCATTTGCCCCATGTGATGAGGTCTCACAATACAAAATAACAGTGGGAGGCGTTTTTTTACGCGGTCACAACGGCATTTCTTGTTTTAATTATTTTCTTTGAAATGAAATCAAAGTATATTTTACATGAAGAACTGTATGCAGCAATATCTTATTTTTGATCACCTAATGCAGAAATAGGATGTCAAACCCCAAAAGATCAGTGGCTCACCATGAAGATTTAGGATCACACATCATAACAGGGGTTTCAACACTACAAGGTCAAGTGTTCAAAATAAGGAGTTACTTTATAGAAATTCTTCCACAAGAATATGCCTTTTTCAAAAATGATATGTCACATCTAAAAAAAATCATATTGAAATTAACGATACATTACAGTTTTCGTCATACAACACACACATGTATTTACTCTACTGTCAAACTTTGACAGTGTAGCAGTATAAAGGTATTCAAGATCTATTCACATATTTCAAAGATACAAATGACTACAGCACATTATGGCTGTAGAGCATTTCCTACAAACCATAGTAATACCTGATTCAGGTTACTCATAATCTTAAGATCGTCCTCTTGAGAGAAATTGAAACAGAACTTTATCATGCAAAATCAATCCTGTATAATAATATAGCTTGTCCTTTCATTCAGGACACTATCCCTAGCAATCAATATTCTTATCAATTTATTCTATCATTTTAGAGGGAAATTATTCAATGAATCGCATCTTGTCACAATGCTATTCTCAGCAGTGAACATATTACTCATTTTAAACAGGAATAGGTGGCACATGTCATTCCCCTTTTTCGCATGGCAATTGTTTTACCTCTTTTAGCTTCATTTAGCTTTCTTGCCCTTCAGATAGCTCTCTATCCATTCTCTAACCTCCTCTGGTTTGTAGCCATATGGCCCGGGCTTGCTCATGTATACTACTTTCCCCTCGATATCAATTACGATCAGCCTTTCAGGAACTGCATTATAGGAAGTGTTGGCCTCATTTGACATGGTGTCTATGACAAGTGGGCATGGCATTCCTTCTTCATTCAAAATCTGTGCAGCCTGAATGCGACTTTCTAGACTGGTGTGCTCATTTATGTTATACGGATTTGTTTTGAATGCCCACCGATCAGAGGCATGGGCCTCAGCAATGTAGATTGTAAGGAAATCTACATTTTCTGCAAAGTCGGCGACCAGTTGCTTGAACTGTGCCAACTTTGCCATGAACGGGGGTCAGCTGCAGCTTCCAAAGTTCAACACCAGGGGCCTACCTGCTTTCTTGTAGTCCAGGAGCCGGCACTGAATTTTACCCTCAAAGATCAAAACCTTGGAATTAACAGCTGGACTACCAATGGAGATTATATCACAAAACATCCTTTCAATTGCCCATACATAACGTGCTTTGAGTTCTGGCCAGGTTCCGAATGTCCAAATATAGTCCTCCATATCAATTGGGGTTAGGTCCATTCCGCTCATCTTGTCGACATACGTGAACAAGTATCGGTACAGTGGAGGCACCAACTTCAGGATTTTAGCCACACAGTGGGTAAGTGTGATCTTCACAAGGGTAAAAATTCCCCAAAGGGCCTTTTCCTGGGACAGCATGGTGAAGGGTGGTAGGTATTAACCAGAATTGCTCTGGTGAACTGCCTACATTTGTAGCCCTACCTGCAATGATATCAGAATAATAGATACTTTCAAACTGCAATAGCTGTGTATACAATTTCTTTTTCTTAATATTCATATAATAATGTTATCACCTCTATTGGTATCAATTTTCGTTAAAATACTTAACATTCAGGTGATATACATTTTCCCTGAAATTTAAAGGAAAAGTGACATGCAATACATAAATGAAATCAATGTAGATGTTAATCTGATACATCACATAAGAAAAATAACGTACTGAATATCAATGGTCTAAGTGCATTGTGCAAGGGAGTATAAGAGGAGAGTAGTTAGAAACGTTTATTGTAAATAACAAGTGTCAAATGTAGTAATGTACATAAATGTAGACTGCAATCCATAAAGAGTTAACATGGTCCATAAAGGGTTAACATAGAGGTGGAGACAACTGGGGAGAACCACACCTGCAAGATAAAAAGAGATGGGTAAAGGTTAGAAGAATCATGTAAACGGGATATACCATACACCCTCCCACCTACACCGACCGACCAGGGAGCTTGTCCAAAAGATATTATATTATATTATATTATAAGCTATTAGGGGCATAAGGGGTCCCTACCTGGAGAATAATGAACTAGTAAAGGGACAGAGGAATACACATAAAGGACGATAAAGAAGGAGATATATTATCATTGGAGTAAGGTAACACACGAAGCTAGAGGGTCGGCAACTGGGCAATATACTCACGGAGTTAATCCAATAGGAGAGTGCACCAGCTGTATCATCGGTAGCACTATGTAGGATTACGAGTGTTAGATAAAGCTGTAACTTAAACCTCAGTGATTACTAGCAGAGGTCTCACACACACACACACACAGAAATGAAGTCGACATGCGATTAAAATATATACACATGTTAAGGGTTTGGATGAACTCTAATAGACCACAACAAGAGTTAATGTAAAAGGATTGTATCTTCACCTGGAAATGGAATGTTCAATAAAAGGTAACCTGTAATATGGACTTATGATTATTGATTAGGTGCATTAGTATCTTACCAGAGCTACTCCCTCTATAAGGCGCTGATAATGATTGTACCTCATAATGGAGCAGATAAGGTAACCCAAAGTCTTATAGCGCAGCATTACAATTTTTTGTCAGCATAATAAACATTTCACTTATTTAAATAATGTACAACTTCAAAAGGAATATTTGACTTCTCTCGCTCTAATAAAACCCACATCTATCATACCGATATAACCTGTCTCCAGTAAAAGCGCATAGATGTTTTTTACTCAGTGTTTACTTACCCTAGTATGCTGGTGGCTGGGGTAAGCTGGACTGGTCTGGAAACTTAAAATGCTTACAGATAAAGGCTGTCACAAGTTCAAAATGTAGGCTGAACTGTCTGGTCGTCCAGTCTATGGGCATGATATTAAAGCTGGTGTAAGAGCTCAGATATGTAAATGGCTACACAGGATTATCTCTCTGCCCATGTTTTAGGGCCATTTTCCACCAAACGATATGGTCCCGCTATCGGCCGATAGCTGCACAATGCTACTACCTTGGCTGACAGGGCTGCCACAGGGTTCAATGGAGGGGCATGGCCTCAGTTGGCCAATGAGAGCATCTACTATGGGTCTATCGGCCGATAGAGGAGTCATAACGTCATACATGTATGTCTTTTACCAAAGTATAAATTTTCCAGACACAAGGTTAAAAACAGGGATCCACTCAAAGATTTGCCTTATCACAGTAAGATAATGGCTCAATTGTTCAACACCTGAAATCTAATTTATCTAAAGTCTATGTCAGATAGAAGAGGATCTGCGACACTGTGTAGAAAAAAGTCTTCGAAATAACAGCAAAATCTTTGCCTCAGATAAAGTTGCTAGATATCCTTTGTTTTTTTCACAGAGATTTCTTATGTCACTGTACTGCCACCTGGGGCCTCTTGTAAAAAGTACACTGGTTCACTGTTATGCAATTATGGTGGTTCACTTTTACGAGGATCCCTGGTAAATTCAACATCTTTCTTACAGTGTAGTAAAAAGACTTTTAGAAAAAAAACACCTCCCATCAAATTGTTGTGAGTCCACGTCAACCTGTGTGAAGTGGCTCACACATGTCGCTAAATGGAACACAACGTCGTTATAACACAAGATCACCAGGAATAGCAATTGCTACATGAGTCTAACACACAGTGGTGAAAGATGACCGAATAAGTTATCACTCAAAAAGGAGTCACCATTGATGACCAATCATGGCGACAGATGACGACAATTTGCTGGGCTTGTGATTGCAGGTTTTGCAATGCATCCATGTTGGTATGGAGCATTCATAAATTAATTGAGTTATCCAGAATATTACCCTAATGTACGCATGTCATATTGACAAGAGTGAAGAAGAAAGACAATCCATGCTTTAACAAAGTATAAAAGAAATGTATAAATCTTGTGTCATCATAGTAAGTAATTAAGGTAATGTGTCTTTGATAAAGGATAAACACCATTACTCCTAGCCTCACGAGGTGACCCATAGAGATATGTCAGTTGTAAAAGCTTATAATGTCCCAGTGGTAAGAGAGCATGGAATCAACTTTGATAACTGTTTCATAGTGAACAAGTAATCAATGGATAAGTCATGACAAGTGTGTGTTAGTGAAGGATAATGACATGAGGCCATAGGCCGAGTGTTATTAGCCTTGGCTAACACACACGAGTATCTATTAGTCTGATATCATTGCAGGTAGGGCTACAAATTTAGGCAGTTCACCAGACCAATTCTGGTTAATACCTACCACCCATCACCATGCTGTCCCTGGAAAAGGCCCTTTGGGGAATTTTTACCTTTGTGAAGATCACACTTACCCACTGTGTGGCTAAAATCCTGAAGTTGGTGCCTCCACTGTACCGATACTTGTTCACGTATGTCGACAAGATGAGCGGAATGGACCTAACCCCAATTGATATGGAGGACTATATTTGGACATTCGGAACCTGGCCAGAACTCAAAGCACGTTATGTATGGGCAATTGAAAGGATGTTTTGTGATATTATCTCCATTGGTAGTCCAGCTGTTAATTCCAAGGTTGTGATCTTTGAGGGTAAAATTCAGCGCCGGCTCCTGGACTACAAGAAAGCAGGAAGGCCCCTGGTGTTGAACTTTGGAAGCTGCAGCTGACCCCCGTTCATGGCAAAGTTGGCACAGTTCAAGCAACTGGTTGCCGACTTTGCAGAAAATGTAGATTTCCTTACAATCTACATTGCTGAGGCCCATGCCTCTGATCGGTGGGCATTCAAAACAAATCCGTATAACATAAATGAGCACACCAGTCTAGAAAGTCGCATTCAGGCTGCACAGATTTTGAATGAAGAGGGAGTGCCATGCCCACTTGTCGTAGACACCATGTCAAATGAGGCCAACACTTCCTACAATGCAGTTCCTGAAAGGCTGATCGTAATTGATATCGAGGGGAAAGTAGTATACATGAGCAAGCCTGGGCCATATGGCTACAAACCAGAGGAGGTTAGAGAATGGATAGAGAGCTATCTGAAGGGCAAGAAAGCTAAATGAAGCTAAAAGAGGTAAAACAATTGCCATGCGAAAAAGGGGAATGACATGTGCCACCTATTCCTATTTAAAATGAGTAATATGTTCACTGCTGAGAATAGCATTGTGACAAGATGCGATTCATTGAATAATTTCCCTCTAAAATGATAGAATAAATTGATGGGAATATTGATTGCTAGGAATAGTGTCCTGAATGAAAGGACAAGCTATATTATTATACAGGATTGGTTTTGCATGATAAAGTTCTGTTTCAATTTCTCTCAAGAGGACGATCTTAAGATTATGAGTAACCTGAATCAGGTATTACTAAGGTTTGTAGAAAATGCTCTACAGCCATAATGTGCTGTAGTCATTTGTATCTTTGGAATATGTGAATAGATCTTGAATACCTTTATACTGCTACACTGTCAAAGTTTGACAGTAGAGTAAATACATGTGTGTGTTGTATGACGTAATGTATCGTTAATTTCAATATGATGTTTTTAGATGTGACATATCATTTTTGAAAAAGGCATATTCTTGTGGAAGAATTTCTATAAAGTAACCCCTTATTTTGAACACTTGACCTTGTAGTGTCGAAACCCCTGTTATGATGTGTGATCCTAAATCTTCATGGTGAGCCACTGATCTTTTGGGGTTTGACATCCTATTTCTGCATTAGGTGATCAAACATAAGATATTGCTGCATACAGTTCTTCATGTAAAATATACTTTGATTTCATTTCAAAGAAAATAATTGAAAAAATCTAAATCACTCCTTGGTGAATAACCATATTGTCATTTTAAAAACCTGAGTGAAAACATCACACTAGTCCAAAGTGATGAAATAATATAAATCGGTACGGAAGGCATGATATTATCATATACCATTTTATTATTCCATAAATTGTAACATATTACTGTATTAATCAAAGAATATTTAAGAAATTAATACATTGTACTTCTATGTGAGCGTTTATGCCCCACTGCACACCAGCTAGGGGAAGGATACATAGGTTACAACATCAAAGAGTCTGACCTCATGGTCCACTGCACAATATAATGCTTTTAAGAGTCTAAGAGAGCGACCTCATGGTTCAGTGCACAAAAAAATAACTTGTAAGTGAAAGCAAATGGTCATCACGGGTGCCTGGGCACCGCTGACACCGTCATGGGTGTCTGAGCACCCTAACACTGAACAATAGGTTACAAAAGTAACGACACCATAACCTTCTGGTCACAAAATGAGCCCAAGATCAAGGCAGAACTCCCATTATTAAGGAAGTTACGCCACCTAGACTATTTCAACCTTTAAATGTGCTACAGACAAACCAGCACAAGTTACGCGCTCGGAAAGTGGGCGTTGATGACTTGACATATTCAAGTTTGCGTATGCGCAAGATGGAGGCCGTAGCGGCGTAAACGACCGAGATATGAGGGTCTGAACATGCCAAATGGACCAAGACAATGGGGGACATGGTGTCCAACATGACCAAGCTCATAGACAGACAACAACACGATGACAGGAAGATCAGGCAACATGAGGTAACCAAACCCAAAACTTTTTCTCACCTATCACCACTCATGTCAACAGCATTATTTATTGACCACGAATTCCCAGAATATCTGAAGGACAAGTACAAAGTAACACACAGTGACACCATGGTAACATATTTACCCAAATACCTTGAAGGACAAGCACTGGCTTGGTTTGAATCCTTCAAGGAAAGTGCCACACCTGATAAGTTGACATGGACCAATGTAGTGCATGAACTAAAAGAGTATTTTGCTACTTGAGACAATATCATCTCCAGGACTGCACTCCGTGCACAAAAGGTAGATGAACCTATCCTAGACTATGCATGCCGTCTCAAAAAAGTGTGTAATGCCCAACGCCTAGACGATGAAACCTTAAGTAGAACATTTACCCAAGGCATGAAGCCCTGGATCTCTGTAGCTCTTGAAAACAAGAAAATAGACTCTTTTGACCAAGCCCTAGACCTAGCCTTAGAGGTTGAAACCCAAGATAGATCTAGGAAAACAAGGGATGAGGAGTCTAACCCACAGTCTACTAAGAAAAACGTCCAGGAAGTCACCACCAGTTCAGAAGATGTTAACCTAATGTCTAGTGCCCATGTAAGACAGCAGGAAGCTAAGGCTGTATCCAAGGATCCTACTGGTAGATATAGAGGAAATAATTATGACCCCAACTACCGCTCCAGTAGAGGTAGAGGTAGAGGGGGCAACAACAACCGGGGGGGTCACAACAGTAGAAAAGACAACATCTCATCCAACTCCAACAATGGTAACTCTTCATACAGTGATAGGAGAGACAGAACTCCAAGTAATGGCAGATCCTATAATAACCAAGGATCCAACAGTAGGAGCCATAGTCCACATAGGAACTACAACAGTGGATCCTACAACAACAATGGTTCCTACAACAACCAGGGTTCCAACAACTCTGAATCCTATAATAACTAAGGATCTAACAGCAGGAGCCATAGTCCACATAGAAACTACAACAGTGGTTCCTACAACAACAATGGTGCCTACAACAACAATGGTGCCTACAACAACCAGGGATCCAACAACTCTGAATCCTACAACAACCACGGTTCCAACTCTGGTCACTACAGCAACTCTGGTCAATATAACCAGGGTTCCAACTCACATCAGGAGGATTACAAACCCAACACAAGAGGTTACCAGGGGAACCAACAGAGTAACCCCCACATACCACCTCACGTGATGGATCAAATCTCCAAGCTTCTGGTGGCAAGCATCACAACCACCCCACAGAACCAGGAAAACTAGGATGTCACAGTGCTGATGGGCCAGTGCACTGTGACACCCCAAATACAAACAATCACTCAGGATTAACAAAAAATCAACCAGAGACAATTGCTAGTGCCAATCTACCATCTAACAGACAGAGACGTCCATCAGTGATACACATCACCCCACCAGATTCATCATCAAAGGATACAGGTGAGAGTACCAAGCTTTCTATTGTACTTCTTCAAAATGGCTGTATCAATGCAAATCTGTATGATGTTTCAGATGTACAATGTTTGGTTGATACAGGTGCTACTATAACCTGTGTCAGACAAGCATTCCTCATGGATCTCCAAAAGAGATTCCATATCCAACTAAAGAAGTCAAAAATCAACATCCATTTGGCAGATGGATCAGTGTGTCATGTTAGACATTCAGCTATGCTGAATTTTAGAATCCAAGGTGTCAGATTCCAATACCAATTTGCTGTAATTCCCAACCTCACACAGCCCATTGTTCTCGGCACAGATTTCTTAAGCACTAAAAAATACTAAATTGAATTTAATGTTGATCCTAAACAAATTCTCAAACCCATTAGGGCTGTGAGGGATTTTACCATTTCTCCATTCTCTGAACTTGCAGTATTGGGTAAAGGCACATCTACTCAATCACTGCAAGGGAAAACTGGAGTAGTAGATATCCTCCAGAGAAATAACAATGCCCCATACCTAGTTCAAAGGGCAGCAGTAACCCCCAGGGAAAATAACAAACATCTCCTAGTGTTACTCAACACCAGCAGGCGCCCACATAAAATCAAAAAGGGTGCCATCATAGCTCTATTTCAGGAAGTCAAGGAATCTGATTTAGAAAAACCTCAACAGGTGTCAGACACTACCCCACACACTGATCAATCCATCTCAGCCATATGGCCTGAGGATGAACCTCCATTCAGTGACACAGACTCGGACTGTGAGTCTACATATGCTGACCCTGAACCTAACTCAATCAGACTCTCTGAAATAGCAGCTATACATAGTGAGGCACATGACCTCGAGCCAGAATTGGAAGAGAATGTTCCACCAAAATCTGTGCTCACATCAAAAGATCAGCATGATAGGTTAGAATCACTGCTGACCAAGTATGATGATATATTTGTAGGAAAAGATGGAGACATTGGTGCTACACACCTGTATACCCACTCTATACATGTAAAACCTGAAGCAGTGCCATGCCATTTCCTACCATATAGACAAACACCAGAAAAACAGGCCGCAATAGGGGAAGAATGTGAAAGGCTAGTACAGCAGGGCATTCTGAGAGAATGCGCTGAGGGCCCCCGGGCATCCAGATCCTTTTTATTACAAAAAGCATCAGGAGGCCATAGGCTCATAACAGATTTTCGTCATCTGAACCAGAATATGATCAATCAAGCCTTATCTACACCCCGGACCGATGACACTCTAGACATGATAGGGTCACTCAGACCAAGAGTATTCAGTAAGCTAGATGCCCAACAGGGATTTTTTCAAATTCCTATAAGAGAGGAGGATCAGCATAAAAGCGCATTCATAGCAAATGACAAAAAATATGTCTACCAAAGGATGCCGATGGGACTTGCGACCGCCCCTGCGGGATTTTGCCATCTAGTAACATTGATTCTGAACAAACTCAAATACAAATGTGCCCTACCATACCTAGATGACATATTAGTATTATCACCATAAATGGAACAACACTTCCATGACCTGGAAGATGTTTTCAACAGCTTAAGAGTTGGTAAACTCAAATTGAAGAAATCAAAATGTGAATACTTCATAGACAGAATAGACTTCTTGGGAATGAGAGTCACACCCATGGGACTACAGCCATCTCCCACAAAGGTGGAATCAATCAAAACTTTCCCAACACTAAAGTCAGTCAAAAATGTCAGATCCTTCACAGGACTATGCCAATACTTCAAAAAGTTTATCAAAGGTTATGCCCAAATTGCTAGACCATTGTACGATCTACAGACACATCTCAAAGCATTTGTCTGGACAGAGGATGCAGATAATGCTTTTAAAGCATTAAAGCACGCCCTCTGTACCAATGCCCTTCTCAGATATCCAAACTATGAGAAAGAATTCAGTTTGGCAACTGATGCTTCCAATGTGAGTTTAGGAGCTGTACTCTCACAGAGAGATAATGAAGGAGTGCTCAGACCAGTAGCCTTTGTAGGTAGAACCCTCTCCAAACATGAGAGAAATTACAATACCACAGAGAGAGAACTACTGGGAGTAGTGTATGGAGTATTACACTTCAGACATTACCTAGAAACTAGACACTTCCAATTATACACGGACCATGCAGCCCTAATTCCACTATTAACCAATACAGGACTCACACATAGATGGGCCAGATGGGACCAAGTTTTCAAAAGTAACAAAGAAAGTACCATTCAGAAGGGATGATCCACCCAACTCCATTGAAAGGCCAGAGACACCCATTAGGGGTATCTTGAAACAATCTACACACTATGTGTTTTGCCATTGTGAGAGAGAATACTCACAGCTCTTTCCAGATAATGACTTCGAGCCTATTGAATTCTTATCACTCAATCAGATGCTGAAGGCAACTCCTAAGGAGCCACCTTTCACCCCACCTGACTCAGATGATGAAGATTCAGAAGACACATTATATGCTATTACTTGAGCAACTTCCAAATCAGTCAGATTCTTTGAATCGATGCAGGGAGAGGAAACATCAAACCACTTGTGTCCTATGACCACACGCTCAAAGACTAGAGAAATGATTCAGGAGGGCACACCAAAGCCCCCCACACGATCACAAACTATTCTAAAGGAGAGAAAGGTCACAGGAAACAAACCTACCATAACCCCACCTGCCAGGAAAAATGTCACAAAAGACACTGCATCTAATAAATCAACGGACTCTGAAAACAAGCAATATCTTGAGGATGGGACCTTGCCTGCACCAAAAGCACAAGGAAATAGAATCATCAACCAAGGCCAGACATACACCCTGGTAAATGGTACATTAGTCCATATATGCCCCAAAAATTGGAGAAAAACCAATACTGTACCACTTCAAATTGTTATACCACAGCAATGGGTAACAAGTACACTACAGTATTTCCATGACTCACCTACTGGTGGCCATCTTGGTTCAAGTAGGATGATGTCAGCACTTCGACCTAGGGTATATTGGAAGTCTATGCTAGCAGACACAACCAAATATGTTTCCACCTGCCACACTTGCCTCACAGCAAAAAGGCAAGTACACTCACACAAAACACCAATGACAGTGAGAGATTACATGGCTTCACCAATGAAGTTCCTAAACCTCGACGTGGTGGGACCACTTCCCACAACTGCCAGGGGAAACAAACATATACAAGTCTGCATAGATTATGCTACCAGATATGCAACAGCTTGGGCTACTACTGACTTAAAAGCTGAAACAACAGCAGCAGAGTTCTACAAGAATATAATTTGTCATCATGGAACACCAGCCACTCTTCAAACAGACAATGGAACGTGTTATGTAGGTGCAAAGTTCACAAAGTTAACTAAACACCTCAAGATCAAACATAAATTCTCCTCACCATACAGGCCACAATCAAATAGGCTTGTAGAGAGATTCAATGCTAGCATCGGCACAGCGCTCAGAGCATTCTGCTCAAAGCATCAAAACAATTGGGATTCATTTATTGAACCCATAACCTTTGCATTAAACAACACCGAATCCCAAACCACAGGATTCACCCCTTTCTTCCTACTCCATGGAAGAAACCCAGCCACCCCAATGGACTTAGGGCTAGGAATACAGGAAGACATATCCACTGTAGCAGACCATGTAGCTAACATGATAACAAATCAAGATACCTCTAGGAGGAAAGCTATACAAAGGGTCGCCAAGCTACAGAAGGAAAGAAAGGATAGATATGATAAGAAACTTACACCACAGGAAATCAAGGTCACCGACATGGTGTACCTCAACATACCAAGAATCCTGACCAACACAGAGTGTAAGAAGCTTCAACCCCTTTTTATGGGACCATATATTGTAGTAGATAGACCTAGTTGGACAAGTGCCAAACTCAAAAACTTGGACACCAATCTACTGGTGGCCAGACCTGTACACAAAGACAGACTGAAAAAGGTTGTAGCTGTCAGGAACAATGAATTTGCACACAGGCTTATTCCACATGAAGCCAAATACTACAACAAAATTGTAAGGAACAAAAATTATATCACCCTTACAAGAGAAACTACAGGTATAGGCCCTATAAAGCCTAGGCCTGCACACCACATGCTAAGAAAAACATCTAAATGTGGTGCAGTTTCAAGAAATTAGAAACATATTGAGATACCTAAAGAACATAAGATTTTCAAAAATTTATTACAAATTCTCTTCAAGCACACATAGGCATGTGTGACTGATAATGGATTACTTATATATAAAGCCATCAAATTTGTAGACATATCAGTAGGTTATTACCACTGAATGGTCAAAGACTGGGACCCTTCAAGTATAGCAGACATGAAGTCTAAGAAGATTAAGGGTAACACAATGGAGTGTCTAAAGCCTAATCCCCACATGAAAGAGCGTGCTATGCCAACATAGCAGTCTATAGAGATCAATTGACCTTATAAGCTACCCTCAGACAACTGTCTAGACAGTCATGAATGGCTGTACTGGATGACAGGAGGAGTTAATTACCAGTACACAGATTATACAATAGACCCCCACAGTTGCTGGAGATCAAGGCATTGACTCCAGAGAAACAATACCAGGCCCACAATGGATGTGGGTAGGGTAGGCTACATAAGAAGCACTGTGGACCATAGCCCACCATCAGTCTTCATCCAGCTGCAGTCTGGAACACAAGTCTACAGGACCCAACTTGGGAATTAACCAGCCCACTTCTCCATTAGGAGAGACTGCACTAGGATAAAGAACACACCTACTTCACCTTCAACCTGACCTTACCATTTATTGGTCAATCTCTATAGACTCACCGGACATATTGCCAAGACAGCTCAATCTTGCAAAGGTACAGTTTGAACCACTTCATTTAAAGTGTTACACCATACACTTAGACTTTACCAGCACCAATTACTACAAATTTGACAAGACTTTAAAACAGCAAATTTGCTTTACACAAGCACCATGGGAAGACTGAGAGTTGCACCCATACTGCTAACTATGCTGTTATTATATATTATAGAACCACTTACTGCAGGCTATACCCCTGTGATGAGACAAAACATAGGAGTAGTATTCAAACCTAGTCCTCAACCTTTGGTCAATGGACATACAACCACAACACTGTTGCTAGCTATCCCCTACAAGATACCTTGGGCACCCTTTACCCAAGGATCCATAAGGAATAGAATACTACAGTTGACCACTCCGACTCTACAAGATCACACCTCTGGTCAAATCATCCAACAAGCCAAGGAGCTTGATACCTTGCTGGAAATTGCAGACAAGGAGATAAATGAAACCTTAGCCTCCATCAAATTGTTTCTATCTAACCCCATATACATATTGGACAAGGCCAAAAGAGGCCATACTGGGTTTTCTAGCACCCCTGTTTCGCAGTGTGCTAGGTCTAGCCACAGTAAAAGATGTAAACCAAGTTATGGGACAGCTTAAAAACATAGATGAAATACTAAGAAGATTTGCTAAACAAGACCAGGAAGCAGCAAGTCTCATTGAAAAGATCACAGACAGACAAGATAAGTTTGTTAAAGCTTACATCCAAGATAAAAAGGTACTGGACAGTACCATCAACACCATAGGTGACACCGTCAACCTATGGGCCTCTAACATGTCCAGGTCTCTTGACTCATATTCAAGGCACGAGAAAACTCAAAGGGAGAAAATGCAAGTATTAAATGATGAATTAATCATCATAGCAGCAAGAATGAATACAGTTCAATCACTGCAAAGAACTAATGCAGCCCTGAGGATGCTATCATCAGGAATCCTAACCCCTGATATAGTACCACCCTCAGACCTTGCTAGATACTTAATTGACATTAACAACAAACTTAGGATTACACACCCTGGAGCACAAGTTGCAATTAATGACTTAGATTTCTATTATTCACAGAAGCTGACCTCATACACTTACTCAGCTCACCATATATATATATATATATATATATATATATATATATATATATATATATTCATCTGGACATTATAATTCAATCTACTACCTCTACCTTCAAACTGTACCAAATGATTACATCACCCATGCCTATAGACACACAGGAGACCCCCACCAGAGGAGTCACCAGATTGCAAACTACAACTGAGTTTTTAGAAGTATCTTACAACGAATCATTATTCATCAAATTGGACTCAGCTGATATGCAGGCATGTGAGGGTACTACAGTAAAGGTATGCAGAGATGTAAATGGTAGAATTTATAAGCACAGGCCTACATGCCCTGTAGCCATCTTTACTAACCAGACTCAACAGAATAAGGAACATTGCAAGTTTACAGTTTCACCACTGCAAGCACCTACCACCCATGCTATTTCCATTTCTGAAGATGAGTATCTGGTCACTACTAATGAACCCCATTACTTTATCAACTGCCATGGTAAAACGTCTGAAACTCGAAAAGCCCAGTCCTACTCAATCATAGGTGTACCCTGTGGGTGCACAATCAGTGTAGGAGAATTTTTTCTTCCAAACACAAGGTTGCCCTGTAACTCAACCATATCATTTCATTACATTCTTAAGACAATTAATTTACCATTCATGGCAGCACTTAACTAAATTTCTGAAACCAAACCAGATGAAAGAGAGAATCTTCCAAAATTTCCCAGTAGTAAACCTTTCTAGGACCTTAGACAAACTACAGGAAAATCCAATCATGGATGATATTACACAACTAAATCTAAAGCCCTTTGCCAAAACAGTATTAAATGATGCTTCCAACCTTGATAAGGCAATGGAAACCTGCTACGAGAATCACACCTACGTAGAGTTACAGAGCATCCAATATTCCAAAGCTTAGGACTCATCCTAGGGATAATTATCAGTTCACATTTTTATAGTATACATACTCCTCAAACTATACAGACTAGGAGAGACTGTAGCCTACCTGCCTACAGCCAAAGCATTCAGACTAGTCACCGAGCTGCCCCTACACAAATTGCTCCCAGATAAGAATCCTACCAAATCTACACCTACAGAGGAAACCCACACCCCTTTCCTCACAATTCAGGAAACCCACACCCTGATAATTGCTATATTATTCACCCTGACCATCTACTCAGCCTACAGAATAATGAAGAAATTTGCACAGACACACTGTGGCAAGAAAAATGTGGCCAAGCGCACAAATCCCTCAATATATTTTAAAATATATTGCGGAGACTCGAACTTCGCGCTACTCTTGAGGCCAATACCACATGAATTTGATGAGATTAAATCAGCATCTGCCCTGACCTATAAGGATATAGTGGTTAAAACCTTCCCACTACCTAAGGCTATATTTACCTGGAATGGACCAGCAGTTATAACAACACAGAGAGGAGAATTTGCTTATCACCTCCCTCAGGTGAATACACCTACCTTGGCGCACTAGGTTCAGCACCATACCAGCCCTTAGAAACAAAGGACTGTACTACTCCATGCTTCTCCAGAATGATTGTGGCACCAGCCCGGTGACCATGACAGCACTGGAAAATACAACAGATATAATTATTGATGAACACCAGGAGGAGACCACAAGGTCAAACATGGAGACTATTGTTAATTTTCTAAACCATCAGCCCTCCCCGGTGACTGTGGAAACAGCCTAGACTGCCCACAGCCTAGACTGCCCCCAGTCTACCACCAGGAGATAATATACCAAGAGACAGATTTTAGAACTTTTCGGACAATTGGCTGGCCCTGAAAAGGGCCTTTTTGGTGTTTGGGTTTTTACACCCTAGGTCGGTCAGCTCGGTTTACCAAAGAGCCTTGGGCTCAACGATGGCAGGACGGCAGGGGCTCGATCCGTACAAATGGCCGTGATCGCGATCCCACTCACTGAGTCGGGCCTCCAGCGATCCCAGGCCATACTCCGCTTATGGCTGTCTCCTTCGAAGAAGGAGACAGCCATAAGGAAGTCCCACAGCACCCGCTCACGGGGCCCAAGATTGGTATCCATGGGCCCGGACCCTATATCAGTGAGGGCCCTGGCCAAAAGGGCCACAGTGGCTCCCCGGCGTAAGGCAGAACCGAGGAAGTACCGGCAGGGGTACATACTAACTATCACATCACCGTGATCACAGATTTCCCTGTGATTCCTTACAAGATACCCATAGTGAAGGGTTTGGCTGGCCTCCATCCGGGCCCTAGCCAAACTCCCCACCATCATTACCTGAGAAACAGGCAAGTCAAGGACTGCTTGGAAATGACCAATGTAGTATCAGCAAGGAACTACAGTGAAACACTGATACCCAAAACCAGCCACTCCCTCCTTTTATGGACCCACCCCCCACCCTGAACTGTCCACTGACACCAGGCTAGGCACTGCCACAGCCACATGTCAGAAATCTGACACCTAACACCTCAGAGTGCCACCACTGCATGAGCACATCAGGGAAAGATTGACATCTCACTCCTGACACACCTCCACTGTCAATGAAATTATCTAAGTATTGAAAATTGATTTAGAAAAAATAAATAAAAAATTACACAGCCACTTGTTGATGTATAATATGAAAATCTATGGTATTCTCACAAAATTGATGATTAATGCGCGCATACACACGCAAATTGTACTAAGTAATTTAGAAATTGTAAAAATCTACAAGTAATATACATGAATGCAAGGTAGATAACTAGGACAGTTTTGTACCACATTAGCACTTGTATACTATACCAAGGTTTACTTAAAGTAACACACTTTAGGTAACCAAGAAATTGTTGAAAAAATAATATGAATGAAGAAAAAAAAATGTTGACATGTAAAATAATTACTTAAAGATACTCACCAAATAATCTCTTTCAGGGACATATACTCAAAAAGGCTAGGGAAAAAGTCAATTAAAGCAGCGGCCCACTGCTGAAATTGCCAATGAATACACCCATACAGCAAACTACAGAGTAACTCAGAGACAAACAAGCCTATTGTACATAAAGTACTTTGTTTTTCCGGCCCTCGGAAAAATTTGTCTCAAGGAAAAAAAAAAAGAATTGTATTTCATGTACCAAGATTGTACATTTGTACACAATTGCACATTAAATTGTATGTTTGCACACTAAATTGTACATTTGTTCTCAATTGCACACTAAATTGTATGTGTGCATACTAAAATTGTCATTTGTACACAATTGCACACTAAATTGTATGTTTGCACACTAAATTGTACATTTGTACTCAATTGCACACTAAATTGTATGTGTGCATACTAAAATTGTCATTTGTACTCAATTACACGCGAAATTGTATGTTTGCATACTAAAATTGTCATTTGTACCTGTAATGTATGACCGTCGATGGTTCGGAAAGGATCACGAATACAAAGATATCCGGTTCCAAAAGGCAACAAGTCTTTATTCAGTATTATCATATACCATTTTATTATTCCATAAATCGTAACATATTGTTGTATTAATCAAAGAATACATAAGAAATTGATACATGGATTGGCTATAAGAGCTATAAGAGCGCTCAAACTTTCTATAAGAGCGTTCATGCTTCACTGCACACCAGCTATATCAAATATACATAAGTTACATCACCAAAGAGACCGACCTCATGGTTCAGTGCACAAACTAATAACTTGTAAGTGAATGCAAACGGCTGTTAGGAGTGCCTGGGCACCGCTGACGCCATCATGAGTGTCTGAGCACCCAAACACTGAACAATAGGTTACATAAGTCACGACGCCATAACCTTCCGGTCGCTCAAATATCAAAGCATTTATGGAAAGGCCATAATTAGACGGTCAAAATGAGCCCAAGAACAAGGCGGAACTCCCATTATTAAGGAAGTTATGCCATGTAGACTAATTCGACCTACGAACGCGCTACAGATGAACCAGCGCAAGTTAAGCGCCCATATACAGCCCTAGTGTAACAACATCATCAATATATAGGACAAACAACAGGGGACCTAAAACTGATCCTTGAGGGACACCGTAATCAATATCTTGGTTTGAGAACAATTTATTACCATAGCTAGTTCGTTGTTTTCTATTTTCCAGGTAACTTTTAAACCATAGAAAATTAGATTTACTCAAACCAAGTTTACTGAGTTTAATTAGCAATTTTGAATGTAATACACTGTCAGATGCTTTAGTGAAGTCTATAAATAGAGCCCCTGTTATCAGACCATTGTTTCTATATTCATAAAGCTTATTAACAAAGTCAAAAGTGGCATCACCAGTACCTGTCCCTTTTTTGTAACCATATTGGTTTTCACAGAAAGTACCATTTTTCTTCATACTTTCACATAAGTAATAATACATCATTTTTTTCAATGACTTTAGACGGCATTGGCAGTATTGATATTGGTCGCCAATTTTTTACCATTGCTAAATCCCCATCCTTAGGTAATGGTCTTACAACTGCCATTGCCCAATATTTTGGAAAAATACCCCTGTCCAAACTAATTTGTATCAGATGAGTGAATTGATTTATCAACAACAATAATGCACAATGTAGTATATCTCCCCTTATTCCGTCTATGCCTGATGACTTATTTTTTTCAATTTCTTTTAGAGCAAAATGGACATCCCACTTATTAACCTTAATATTCTGATCTAAGAAGTTTTCATTTGCCAATAGTTCATCTATATCTAGATTATTATCCATAAGATATTGATCAGTTCCAACAGCAGCAATATGCAGATCCTTACCAATATTACAAAAATAGTCATTAACATATTCACAAACATCATCAGAAGTTACATCAGCACCAGTTATATGATGTCTCATGTCTGGATACACAATAGAATTCGAATTTTTAAACAAGTCATTTATGTGTTTCCAGATTTTTTTGGGATTACCATAACATACTTGCAACTCTTGCATGACACCACCAATTTGATTTGCTTTAATTTTCTTTCTAATTTTTCTTCAACAATCCTTTATGGCTTGCTTTTCCTGAACACTTTTATTGGCACTATAGAGACGTAACCATCCTTCTCTTTCAAATACTAAATCCATAACTTCATCATCAATCCATGATCTCCTACTTTTTTTAATGTATCGGTCAACAAGAGGGTGAAAAGTGTCCAAATACTCAATTAATAGAGTTAATAACATATCCCATAATATATCAGGATCATCAGTAATATTATAATAGGGTTTCCAGTCACATGATTCTAAAAAATCTCTAAATCTGTCTTCATTAAGTTTCTATAAGCCACTGGGCACATCAATGTTGATTCAGCGTAGAAACAACGTTTGCAATGTTTGCATATCAACATTGATTTAGGGTTGAAATAGAGTTGAAATTGAAAGTTGAAACAACATACTCAAAATCAACTGTGATTCAACATCTAACCATCAGTGCTGATTCAATGTTTGTGTTTCTATGTTGACTCAACATTGTTTCAACAATGTTGAAACAACGTTGACAGTTGTTTTGTTGACAAATCAATGTTGAATCAACGTTGAGTTGACAACAATATTTCAACATTGATATGTCAACTGTTGACTGGATGTTGAAATGGTGATGGTTGACAACGTTGAAATAGAAATATTGAAAAAGTGTTGAAAACAGGTTGATCAACACCATCAACATAACATCAACTGGTTGTCAATGTTGATGTAACATTGTGTGCCCACTGGGAATCTCTTCCTCTATACTTAGTGCTAACATAACTGATATTCTCATGTCCTCTACAACCAAAAACTGGGAGGTAATCAGAAATCAGGGCAGAGACCGTACTTGCATTAGTTACATCTAAGCTATTTGTAATTATGTTATCAATACAAGTACCACTAAATGGTCTCGTCACTTCATTAATTAGTATTTTCCATCCAATATCCTTGCACACATTTCTGAAACTTTCACACCCTGCATCATTTTCATTATACATATATTGAGATTAATATCACCTAAGATCCAAGTCTCATGCCTACCATGATTGTTGTTATATACGTAACCAGCGATGGATCATAAGAAATTAAAAAAATTTGGGTACATTCGTATTTGGGATTCTATAGATAGAGACAATCAATAAATCCTTTTCACCAGGAAGGTTTAACATAATAGCAATACTTTCATGGTCTGTATGGTAAAGTCATTTACAACTCTAATATACTGCCCTAGGCCAGCCCTCACACTTAGGCCAACTCCTTCACAATTTTTACCAATTCTATCATTCCTATACAGTAACCTATCCTCTCTATTAATCAGGCCATCAGGTGAGGCAGGCTTCAGCCAGGTTTCACATAGACATATTATATCACTCCTTCCTAATATCTAATAGATTTCATTATATTTGTCTTCAAAACTACGACAATTTATTGACGAAATTACCAGTCCCCTCGTCTCCCTGAAATCACTAACACCACAAACCATAAGTTTAATTTTATGTAATACTTAAACAATGAATATATACACATATGAAAAAGCATCAACAAAAGAACAACAAATAAATGACTAATTACAGAATATACAAATCCTCTTCCACAAATTATCCTCGTAGAAGGGGTGACTGATTATACCAGCTTACCATGTCAGCTATGTGGCTAATCAGAGAAAAATCCCCCTGACTTAGAAACTCCTTGGCGACTTAAGATCTTATAACTGGGTATCGCTAGGGTTAATGATATCAAAGGACAGCAAAAGTGAAACTAAATGATTATTAACCTAATTTAGAATTAAAAAAAAAGGAATTTAATGCATTTTGTCAAATATCATAATTGATCCAGTTTTAAAGAAGCAAAAACAATAGAGAAGGGAATGTATTGGATTACTACTGAAACCAACCTGTGGATACATTGATTAAATTCAACTTCATTAAACAGCCAAAATCTCCATAGTCACCAATTAGCAAGAAAATGTATTTTAACCAAAGCATAGAAACCATCCTTGAGGTCTAGGCACAGAACTCTAACTAGATAAGTACATGTATTATACCAAACTTCTACACACTACTGCAGTGACAGACTTAAAGGTAAACACTCCCTCATATGTATAACTATAAAAAAAGTCTTGCATACAATGCTCAATGAATAGATAAACTCTTATTCTAACGATTTTAGGGTAAACATTCACTTAATCCATTAGATACTTACGATTACAGGATAAATTAATTAACATACAAGATTGATTGCTTGTCATAAATTAAGAGGTGATACACAGTAATGGCACGGTTTCTACACCTATTACTGATATCGACATCAACCAATACATAACAATCGAATTTGTTCTCAGATTCACATTCCATTCTGTTTCTATATAGATGCATATGTTATAAAAAGTATGTGTTATTGTTTGTAATGGCGCAGCAACTACACCTATTACATCAGGCCCATCCCATTCTACAAGAATACAGTACTACACACATCATGCACTAGGTGATTTACCCCCTGAATTACGTCTCTCAAACACAAGGACAGTTGTCAAAGATACATACATAGGCTACCATAGCAAATTGGCTCCACTGTCAAATTTCTTTTCCTGCTCTATCGTCACCAATGGTCAACTTTTCAAGAGTGTGGAGCAAGCCTTCTGCTACAGAAAGGCAATTTTCGCAGGCAGACCTGACAAAGCTGCACGTATATTAGACGCTGAAACTGCCTATGGTGCCAAGAAATTAGGGAAATTTGATTGCCAAGGATGGTCAGGAAGAGAGGAAGAAGAATTACTTGAGCTAAACTTGCTGAAGTATGAACAGGACCATGACCTACTCGAGATGCTTCTATGTACAGGAAAAAGGAAGCTGTTGGAGTGTACATCCTCAATGTTCTGGGGAACTGCTGCCAATCTCCATTCATATGTGGTAAAAACTGGAAAATTCAAAGGAGGAAATAGGGGTGGTGTAGTCTTGATGCAGGCCAGGCGACAGCTCAGAGAGAAATTTACTCCATATAGCTGGACAGCAGAGAGGGCAAAATATTACACCACTACCACAGAGAAAACAGCATCAACAAGAACATGAACAACATCAACTAGAAAAACAACATCAACAAGAACAACAACAGCAACAACGAGCGGTACCAACACCAAAGCATGTAATAGCCATGCAAGACCTTCAAGCAGCTCATGGTCCATCTGCCCCTACCACGAACATTTCTACTATGACAGCAACTGGAAAAACAGGTACTAACCCAACGGATCAAACCAAGAAGTCCAAATATCAATGTAAAAAGAAACAAGATACACACGAAATCGAAAGGAGCCATGACTCTACAGCCATGCAAAAAATGATGGGCTTTTTCTCCCCTAAAAAGAAGTGAATGTTTGGGATTCCCTAATAAGTCAGGTGGTTAATTGATAATGGCTTTTCTGCTTATTTCCCTACTTCTCACCTTAAGTGTATAGATCAAACACGTTATTGTTGGTTGAATATACACACTATGTTATGCTGCTATGGCATACATAGAATACGGTTTGAAAATGTCTCTTTCTCTTATAAGTGTGTCAACTAGACTCACACAATTGCCCACACCGCGTCTAATTATAGAAACTCTAGTGTATTACCTACAGCGACTCCCACCTTCAGGACGCTGTTAATAGCCAATGGCACAGTAACCTACCAATGAACTGAACAGCTGACTGCTCAATGACGCGTGTTTCTTTCTTTCCGTTTTATATACATATTGCAACTCTTTATCTATATGTATGTGTATTATGCTAACAATCCTTATAAATACTTGAAATGTACACATATCATGCTAAATTGTAGTGTTTTAAAAAATAAGTAAAGGTAAACCAAGACAGGAGAATGCCAGCTAGCCCGCTCCTATGATGACTGCCGTGCTTGTTAGACGACATATATGCTTTCCTCATATTAGGTATCATTCCTCTTCACTCTCCTTATCACCTGCATTAATCTGGATAAATTCTTTTAATTTGAATAATTTTCCTACATGAACTAACCCCTATCATGGGGCTGAAAATTATTTGCACTAACACTAGGTCAATGTATAACGAAAGAACTGATGTATTCAAATTACTCACAGAAGCTGATATGACTGGGATAGTTGAAACATGGCTCTCTCCATCTGTGTTGGACGCTGACTTGCATGTACCAGGATATCAATATGTCTGCTTGGACAGGTTTCCAATTAAAGAAAAGACAGCAGGCGGACTGATGTTATACTTAAGTGATCACTATATTGTTTGTCTGGATCTAAACTCTACCTATATAACGGAGAATTATGAAATCCTGTGTGTTGATGTTGAAATTAATGTTATTAAATACAAAGTGTTTGTGTGTTATAGACCTCCAGATAGCAAAGACCTCAGAGCAATATACACCAAACTTAGTGAATTAAAGAGTACAGTAACAAAAAACAGGAAGATAATTATTATGGGAGACTTCAATGTAAATTTATTCAACAATAATGATGTGAATAACTCATGTGTAGATGATTTCTGTACTGATAATAATCTTTTCCAATTAAGTAATGTAATTACCCGTCCAAAATAAGGCATCTTGCTTGATCACATTTATACCAATGTTCACAATGCATCTTGCTATGGAACCTTAGATTATCACATTTCTGATCATAGCTCTATATACCTAGTAATAAAATGTGAACGGCATAAAATGAAAAAGAAAAGGGTAAAAGCTAGATCATATAGAAATTATGACTTCTTAACTCTGAAAAATGTTCTAGTTAACTACAATTGGGATGATGTATTATATATGAAGTAAATCCAAATGATGTATGGAAAAGTATACTTAAGGTGATGAAAAATATCCTGGATCATATGTGCCCTGTAAGAACAATAGTGATACCGGAACATACGCTGCCATGGCTGACTGAGGATATACTAGATTTGATAAAAGTAAGAGATAGTCTATATAGGAGTGGAAGAACATGATGAGAGAAGACGATTGGAAAATAGCCAACTTTTATAAGCATAGGGTTCAAACTGAAATCTTTAATAATAAAAAAGAGAGATGTCAATACTACTAGAATACAGAAAAGATGACCCTGCAAAATATTGGGAAGTGATTAAAAAATTACTACCCAATAGGACTTGTGCCTCCCTGATCAAACTCAGAAATAATACAACAAATATAGTTATTCCTCCTGAAAATTGTGCTGAATATATAAATAGTTTTTTCACAGGTATTGGAGAAAATTTAGCTAAAGCACTCCCACCTGGAGATGAAAATGAAAATCTTGCTGCCCCGTATGGTACTCCAGTGGCTGAGACTGACCTTCTCTTCAAACTGTCCTATATAGACTTTATTAAATTAGTAAAATCAATAGATATTAAGAAACCTTCTGCTATAAAACACTGTAAATCTTTTGTGATAAAAGATGCCTTGTTTTCCATCCCAGATATCTTCAGATCATTGTACAATAAGTGTTTGGCATCAGCCATTTTTCCAGACAACTGGAAATTGGCTACAGTTATACCCTTACCCAAAAAAGCTAATTCTATGAATGTAAGTGTTCTCAGACCAATAAGTCTATTACCTATTACTGGAAAATTACTTGAGAGAATTGTATGTAAAAGATTGCAGTTATTATATGGAAATACATAGTTTATTGTGCCCAACTCAACATGGCTATAGAAAAGGACACTCGACACAAACTGCCATTAATGCAAAAATTGGAGACTTTAGGACTTAGTAACAAGACATGTGATTTTTTTTCAGAAACTACCTATTTAATCGACATCAGTGCACTTTGGCAAACGATATTATTTCTCCACTGAAACCAATTACATATGGAGTACCTCAAGGTTCAGTTTTGGGGCCTGTACTTTTTTCCATTTATATCAATTCTCTATCAAAAGCAGTAGATTGTAAGATCACGTTATACGCTGATGATGCTGTTATATCAGTAGATTCACCTCATGCAATGAACCAAGTCATTCAAAAAATTGTTTCATGGTGCTTAAATAATACCCTTACTATAAATGAACAAAAAACAAAATGGATGGCTTTCAATGTTGGCCCTAATGAAAGAACTCAGTTTCTGATGAACAATATGATCCTTGAAAAGGTCAATAATTTTACCTATTTAGGCTTAAGAATGGATACTGAAATGAAATTAGTGGGACATAGAGAAAATGCTATGAGAGCTGTTAGACACAAGATTGTCCAAATGGGTCGAGTGAGAAATTTATTAGATGAATATGCTTCTCTGACTGTTTTTAAATCTATGATATTACCAACCTTCGACTATTGTGACTTCATTTGGGATAGAGATTACAGAGGAGAAAACAGAGACCTACAAATGCTACAGAATAGAGCCTTAAGGATGGTATATAAGGTTAGACTAGAGGAAAACCCGATTATGACTACTAAACAAATACAGGATTGGAGCAATTGCTCAGACCTTTGTGTAAGAAGGGACCTACATTTATTATCCTATGGTTTTATGTTAGCCCAGAATATAGATCTTGTGGATAGGAGGAATATTGCTACACATTTTCATCAGGGTAAAAGATTGACAGTGCCACACAGCCTGAAACCAATTGTATTGAGAAGCGCCTATTACAGAGCCATAATAAGATGGAACCAACTAAAACCAGAACATACTGTCATTGATAATGTCTATGAGTTTAAAAATAGTGTAAGGAAAGTGTATCCAAACTGTTTTATGTAAACTAAGTACATGTAATAGACACATGATATCTTATCTTATTTCCAATATTCATCTCATCTCATTATCATCAAAACCAAAGGCATATTTAATTGACATTAAAACTTGTTACTTAAAATCATATGCTGGTGTTATCCGGTTACATTGAGAAACAAGTTGACCTAACCATTATTATTATTATAAGAAATAAATGAGAATGGGGGTAGAAGTGTATCTGTGTTTTCCTTTCAGTCCTAAAAGGTGAGCGGTTATTAATGCTATGAAACTGGAAGTCTTACGTTTTAACACTACTTAGTGGCTAAAGAAAGCACCCCATGTGGAGTTATTACAATCAGTCGCCTAATGGGTTGTAGGCCATGCACACTTTTTCTCTGAAAACATTATTGATGTTCTTTCTTGTTATCTTTTAACAATGCACTAATGAAAAAGGTTCCGGTTCTCTGCGATAATCATTTAGCAGAACGCTAGCTAATCAAATGTTTTTTCTCACCTAGGATTGACCATATGAGGTACTTTAAGAAAAAATTCCCAGTATCGTGGATCATGCATCAGTTTAGAATGAGACAAACAAATTAACTCTCAGACTTCTGGTAAGGATCTAAGCTTTATTTTCCTCTCTGCTCCTCTCAATCTAGCAAATTCATTCGGGACTGGTATTTCTACCATTAACATACAGATACAACTTTGTAACGACGGTTTCTAATTTTAACAAACTCTTTAGACCTGAAATTAGGTGTTAGTATTATAGCAATATGGTGTATACCAACATTGAGCAATTGATTTTCATGGACGACTACAGTTGTACACACAGAAAACATGCCGCCGCCTAATACTCGTCAATGAAGACGAGTTTATGGTAATCAAGGCTAAATGACGACCTAAACTCGTCATACTGACAATACAAAGTCGTCATACTGACAACTTAGGTGGTCAGGGTGATGACATAAAGTCGTCATTTTGACGACCTAAAGCTGTAGATTTAGGTATTGTCAGCCTGAGGACCTAAAGTCGTCTGCACTCACTAGTTTCGGGCCTCTCAGGTTTTTAGTGCATAATTATGTATCATAGTCCTATTATTTTCCACTGTGATCCAACATTGAAATACCAAGTGCTGTTCCCAGTTCATTATGTGAGGAAATGTTTTCGTGTCCAATTACAATTCTTTATGGCATGCATTGTTGTATATCTTAGTAATGCAAGTAGATATTTCACTATTATTATAGGGATGCAGTTATTCCAATAATTCTTATAATCTCTTTGTCTTTGCGCTCTTATATATCAGAACAAGTCATTAATATTCATAAAATATACAGAGAGACACAATTCAATATGTATCAAGCATGTCCATATATATTTCCTTTATATGTCAATGAACTTTCAACATATATAGAAAGAATATCATGATGCATACTATATATACACAGTACATTTGTCTGAGTTCCTATGGTTAAAGCGTTATGGTATTGTCAGTCAGTTGAGTTCTGTAACTCTGATCATTATCCGATGAACCCCAGTGTTACTATTGGTTAGCATTCTCTGCAGTTCCAGCTTCTCACCTTGGCCTTGCAAACTTCGTGAGAACATGACCCTGGCAGTTTTCCGAAAGTTAGTGTTAACCGCACAGTACAGGACAAAATTAAACGCAAAGTTACAGGTCTGCATCACATTGGTGATAGCTGCTACAATGTGGCCAACCTCACCCCATGACTTGAAGGGGTTAATCAGGCGAAGGATTTCAGAAGGCAAGACTAGCAAAAGCAACATGAGCACTATGATGACCAAAGTCAGTGTCACCTTCTTGCTTTTATCTTGGACTATCTGGCCACGACAATTGTGCCTGCGTGATGTGTTGGCATGGCCAAGTTCTTGAATGAGGCGAACGTTGCAGAAAGCCAAGATAAGAACAGGTATAAAGTCAGCTACCACAGGCCAACACCAGCGATTATAAAATTTGATGAATTGTGCCAATTGAGGGTGGCTTTTCCAATGGGGCTCCACCTGGTACATGTTCTGTCCACTCAGTGAGGTACAGTGACCAATGTTTAGATATAGAAAGTGGGGCAATGTTAGCAGCAGTGACAGGAAGAAGACAAGAAAGATGGTAATGAGTGTTCGTGCTGTGCCCAGAACAGACCGTGCTTGGAGAGGGTAGACAACCACGATATACCGATTCACTGCCATGATGACGATCAGCCACGTGCTCACCATCATAAACAGGTTGATAAGAGCAATCCCGTAGATCTTGTAATAGAGAATAATGATGTTGGCATTCACCATCCTCGTGGCTAGGCTAATGAAGGTGTGAGGAAAAACAGTGAGGCAAAAGCACAGATCCGAGACTGCTAGGGCCAGCATCCCATAGGAAGCGGATTTCTCTAGTCTGTCCATCGAGCTCATCAGACGCCTGTGGGTCAGCACCAGCAAGTTCAAACTATTCCCCACGATGCCCAAAAAGCAGATTATAGGAATGATAATCTCAAACCATTGATACTGAGTGCCCCCTTGTTTGGAGAAGGCTACTAGAACGTCAGTTAAGTTACTTGTGTCTTGGGAGATATTTCGCTCCTTATAGCTCATTTGTAGATGATGGTGGTAGTGGCAAAGTGTCGGAGGTTCCAAGGTACTGGCTACTCCAGGGGATGAGGTCCTACCCTCAACTAATACCTCCAGAGCATCATTAGAAGTAATGAGAGATGCCTCCTCCATGGCAGTGAAGTGGTTGCCAATCATGGTTTACGTCTTATAACAGTTCCAGGGTCTTATTACAGCTTCAGATGTATCAAAGGCACTCTAATAATTGCTTTTTTACAGCAGTGGCAGACTAAAATTTAAATGTTATCTGCCTGTACACTCCTCTCCTTCAAGGATACTATCTAGCTTTGTCCACTGATAGTTTAGAAAAGCAAGTGGGGTTTTTGTACAGTTCCACCTTCACATATATATATACAATTGGTAGGAAAGTGTTACTTCTGGTTTTCTCAATAATGCTAAATTGTCTTTTCTGTCTTTGCAAAGAAACAACTATATTTCACTTCCTGATGTCATTATCGATAGCCATGCTTCACAGAATCCCCTTGCACAAATATGCAAAGAGCTACCCAGGATGTCCGTTACAATGTGTAAATATGTAGAAACATATTTCACTTGAATCTATAAAAAATGTTTTTTCACACTTACATATTTGAATTCTGGTGGAAGCGTTACCATTTCCTGAAATGGATCATAGTCTAGGTGGCCATACATAATGCACTCATGAACTTTTTATTATCATCTATTACCACATTTATCTTTATACCCTTTCAGTGCTATAATCGTCTACTACTTATGTTGTTGTTCATTAGCACTATACACCACCGCTAGAGGACATGCCAGCCATCTGGCGTATACATAGTAATTAACATGTGGAGCTACCCAGTGGGCACAGAATGTTGCATCAACGTTGACAACCCGCTGATATTGTGTTGATGATGTTGATCAACCTGTCTCCAACACCTTTTCAATGATTCTATTTCAATGTTGTCAACCAACACCATTTCAACATCCAATCAACAGTTGACATATCAATGTTGAAATATTGTTCTCAATTCAATGTTGACTCAACATTGATTTGTCAATGTTGAATCAACAATATTGATTTCAATGTTGATTCAATGTTGATTCAACATTGACATGTCAACAAAGAATGCCCTAACAAATATCAACATTGTTTCAACATCATATCAATGTTGTGTCAATGTTGAATCAACATAGAAATACAAACGTTGAATCAGCGCTGATGGTTAGATGTTGAATCACAGTTGATTTTGATTATGTTGTGTCAACTTTCAAATTCAACTATATTTCAACGCTATATCAACCGTTGATATGCAAACATTGCAAACATTGTTTCAACGCTGAATCAATGTTGATGTGCCCAGTGGGTATCAGCATAAACCTTAAAAACTGCCACTTACTACGAGGTCTTAGTCATATCTGCTTATGCCTAGTCTTCGCTAACATGGGAAATTGTTAAAGTCATTGTCATTTTATATCCAGGAGGATGCCAACTCTGTGAAATGTAATGCTTCTCAGATTGTGCAACAGTGAAATTGAATGGCAATGCATGCTATCAATTATCTGGCTAAACTGAAGTTACAAAATGGCACCGATGTGATGAGCGTTGTCATTTATGCATCATGATAACCATAAATGCTTCATCGTTATCATTTATGCATCATGATAACCATAAATGCATCATCGTTATCATTTATGCATCATGATAACCATAAATGCATCATCGTTATCATTTATGCATCATGATAACCATTAATGCTTCATCATTATCATTTATGCATCATGATAACCATAAATGCTTCATCGTTATCATTTATGCATCATGATAACCATAAATGCTTCATCGTTATCATTTATGCATCATGATAACCATAAATGCATCATCGTTATCATTTATGCATCATGATAACCATAAATGCATCATCGTTATCATTTATGCATCATGATAACCATTAATGCTTCATCATTATCATTTATGCATCATGATAACCATAAATGCTTCATCGTTATCATTTATGCATCATGATAACCATAAATGCATCATCGTTATCATTTATGCATCATGATGACCATTAATGCATCATCGTTATCATTTATGCATCATGATAACCATAAATGCTTCATCGTTATCATTTATGCATCATGATGACCATTAATGCTGCATCGTTATCATTTATGCATCATGGTCACCTTAATTTTGTGCTTTATGATAGTCACCCATGCATCATGATGATCACTTGTGGAAGTCTGCATTCAATTCAGAGTATTTTCTCATTGGTTGCTGCCTAAAGGACTGTCATGATATTAGCCCTGGATTTTTACAATATCATATAGATTGAAAATTCATGAAGAGGGTGAAACGTGTAATTTTCAGGCTCAAGTTTGCATGTGTATGACTCAGGAAAACTCTCTTCCTATTCTCTCCTTAGAAAAGATGGTGATATTCATAAAACCCAATTTAAGATATATCTTAGGGGTATCATATTCACTATTTTCCAACACTCTCTGGAAAACTTGCCAGACAGAATGTTTGCCAGTGTTCAAATCTGACACTCGTCATCTTTGGAATTGCAGCACATCTGTACACTCAGAAAACTTGCCTGAAATTCATTTACTTCATCGATAAATCAAGAATATTCTCAAAAATGTTGAATTAGCTTCCTAGCGAGGTACTAACACAAGGCAGTATCCATGCATCATTACAATCAAAGAGTAGAGTGTTCTAAAACATCATTTTACCCTAAAATTGTTAAAGGCAAACGGTACAGAGGCACCATCTAGTGGTTATCAGGGGAATCATGGTGGGCCAATAATTACCCAGCTGGAGGGTGTTTCACCACATAACTAGGAACAGGAGAGGCATTTTAGAATCCATATGATAACTCCGATGGCAGAATATCTGTTTGTCCTTGCAAGCCATTGTCCAAATCAGTTTTTCTTTTGATCCCAAGTTACCTAGAAGCTGAGAAAATCGAATGTGAAATATTGGATATGGGTGTTTTGGGAACACTAGTTTGTAGTGTGAATAGTGTCTAAAACTGTGATCTGGGAGTTGGTGTATGCAGACTGAGTAACAACTGGCCCTGTACACTACAGGTGAGAGTATAGGCAGGTTGTTAGCACACTAGGGTCTGTAAATAGATCATGTCATGAAAAGAGCAGTCCATACAGGTGCAGAGGGTTGTCTGGTCGGACTATAAATAGTACCAATTAAGTTTGAGTTTCCCTGTACCAAAATAAATTAGGGAAGGGGACCCCTGGTATGCCCCTCCCTTTTCCTGTGTTGATCCACTTATGAACATTAAATTCTCATTAGCTTGTAGGGGCTTGCATCAAATAACTTCTCCATAAGATATGTGTTGTAGGTCATGCCTAGGTACACCCCTGTTATGTGAAAAATATTGTATAGTAAAAATTGGGTTCAGTATGCACTATGAAAGGTATACCAATTGTGCATATGGAAATTTACCTGTTTCTGTTAAACATATGGAAATTGAAAATCCCACATAATGGCCATGTATTTACCTCTAAATACAGGGTTTCTTTTTAACTATGTTTATTGACACATCTCATGAACAAACATGCTCCTCTGTGGTTGCCAGTTGGGACAGACAATAAACAATAAACAAATGAACAGTAAACAAACAAATAAATGTGGATCAACACGATAAAAGGTACATCCGTGAACCCCCCCCCTAAAGAACCATACTGATATATCCTTGAATATATCAGTATGGTTCTATAAATTTCATATTTTTCATATGAACTTTATAGAACCATACTTTATAGAATCACCCTGTATGTTGAAAATGATAGGATATGAGGGCTTTTTTCTCCATATGTCAGAAAGAGTGAATAATTCAGGTACATTTGGTAGAAAGGTGAGGCCGCGGTAAGATCTATTAGATAGGTAAATTTTCGAATCAAAGTAGGACAACAGCAGAGGAGAGATGGGGGGGGGGGTCAAAATCACTTAGAACGTAGAAGAAGTGATGGGAATGGGCTGAAAGATATTGAAGGCAAACCACCAAGTCGGGAGGGTAACACCAATATATATGTATAAGGTCCATGGGGGTAAGAGAGTGGCACATCTAAAAGGCTAGGCTGCAGGGTCGGAGGGTAGTAGAGTGGGCACGAGGAGGCGGGGGAACACAATGGGAGGCTAACCACAGCAGATGGGACTCCCATAGAGGTGGAGGCCAAGTTGACCACCCTGCTAAGTGGCAGTGATGCAGAACGTCCCATTAACTTCCTGGTGGCGGATATTGGAGCTGAGGGTATCCTGGGAGCAGAATTTGTGAGACAAGAAAAAGCCATTGTGGATCTGGCTGGGGAGAGGCTATTGTGGGCCAACTTCTGCACCACCCGGTGTAGGGTGGTCAGTAGTTGTACTGCGGTGGTGCCTGGCTGGCAGGAGATCCTTATAGACGGGAGGCTGGAAGGACAGTGGGCGCCAGGTCGTACAGGGATAGTGGAGGGCTTAGATGGAGTGGAGCTGAATCGTGGATTCCGGGTTGGTCATACTTTAGTGAGCCCAGATGAATCGCTTGTCCCTATTTTGGTCTTCAACCCGGGTCAGGACCCTGATGTTGTATGAAGGTATGGGCCTGGCCACCATCAACGGCATGGAGATGCCCCCCACAGCGGGGCAGGAGGAACTGGTGACTGTCCTTTTGGCGGGGGACATTGAGGAGGAGGAGGAGGCATCCTGGTGGTCTGACCTACTCGTTGACTCACCAGTGGAGGACAAAGGCCCCTAGATAGAGATGTTGCAGAGGCGCAGGGCTGCCTTCCAGTTGACTGCCGGAGAATTGGTGCAGCATAGAGGTCATACAGTGGACTACAGGAGCTTAATTCAAAACGTCCTGGGATCATGACCCCAGCGATCTTAGGAATAAATCAGCCTTATCCTATTAAGCGATCTTAAGAGTTGACTGGGTTCACATATCCTAGCCAGCACTAAGATCGCATCGATCTTAGCATCAGCCCTCCTACACTATTCCAAGAAGAACTGACTAGGCACAGGGGTAAGAGTCCCAAAATAAAGGAATAGCTGTGGAGTCACTCTTCTTCACAAGAGTGCTTATAACATCGTTCCCGTCCCCATATGGGCTAACTAAAGATCACAGGGTGCAGTTGACCCCCGTACAGTATTCAAGAGTTGTTCGGATGAATGTATGATTTATGCTTGTCTATTAGAAGCATTGTGCATCCCCCAGGACAAAGAGAGAGAAGGGAAGAATTACCTTACAGTGCACTTAACGCATGAGTAGCCCTAAGAGCCCTCAAGGACACTCAGCAAACGTCCTCCCTCCCCTCTTTATGTATGCAGCAGGCTATTCACTCTTTCGATCAGGAGTGTTCCCTGGAAGTGGTCTTGTACTCAGGTGAAACCACTATGCATTTCTTTCACTAAGATCGCAGTGATCTTAGTGGTGGAAATGGAATAGTGAAGTGATCCCAGGACTAGCTAGTCTGGATAGGCCTGCAACCACTGCATTACATGTATAGGGTAGACCAGCCAGGTCTACCCTAAGATCCTACACTAAGATTGCTAAGATCGCTGGGGTTGGGATCCCAGGATGTTTTGAATTAAGCTCCAGTGCAGAGCCCACCTTCTGCTGACGGAAGGTGGTACAAAAGGAAGGGGAGGGACAGTCTCCACACCATGTCTATGCTGGTCAGAGATATAGTCCTTGAGAAGAAAAGGCGCCATAAGGAGGACCGTCCGAGACGTATTTGGGACCGCCGGGATCCCTACAGGGGAGATGTCTGGTGGCGTGACCTATTTCCACGTGCAGATGTAGGTCATCACCCAGAGCAAGTCTCGCGGCCATATATCTGAATGCTAGGTAGCTGGACCACGACCGGTGGTGTGGGATTAGCGACAATAACTCATCATTCCCAGCTGACATGGCACCCAAAAATGAGGATAAGAAGCGGAAGAACGAGAGGGAGAAAACGCCAAAGATGAAATCACCCACCAAGATGCGTCATGCCTGTCCAGAGCCCGGCTGCATTGTCACCAAGGGTCGGCTCGATACCCTAAAGAGGCACCTCCGCTTACACGCCGGAGAAGGCCCTGGGTTGGGACTGCCCAGCAGCTGGCTGTGAGCTGCAGGTACGTGGGAAACGGCACAAAGAGTTGTGGGTCATCCTAAACGTCAGGTGGTAGGGGGTAGATTCTCCTCTCCGGTGCATCGGTCTGATTGGCAGCAGGTGACCCCGAGGACAGAGGACACTCTGTGTCAGAGGACACTCTGGATAGAGAGATAGACTGCACAGACAGAGAACTGGCCGACTTTGGAGACAAGGCAGTTCGCAGGAGGGTGGGGGCGTCAGAAGGAGAGGGCCTGACTGAGTTACAAGAGAACCAGGCACGCACCAAGAGCGCCGGAGTATTTACCAGTGTGTCACATGCTCAGGCGTCCACCACCACCGCGGTAGCTACGGAACAGTTGGTGGAAGGCCTGACTGGGGTGGCCATTGACAGTACCCCTGAGCCACAGATCCCCGCCAAGGAAGGACCGTTTGCGATGCCCAGCGGGGTGATCACTTCCCCTGATCCACGGCGGAGCCCTCGAAAACCCCTGGAGAAAGGAGCCCTGACCAAGCAAGTTCAGGCCAAGAGGTAGGATTACCAGAGACGAATGTCCAGTGCGAGGCAGTCAACACCTGACAATGGTGAGGAGGAGGCCCCTGGGTTTGGTTGAAACAAGGATGGACGGGGCCCCTTGAAGGCACTGGAGCTGTCCCTACTAGCCACTGGCGAAATCCAAACAGGCTCGGAGACTGAAGGGTCCCCAGAACCCGGCGGTGGGGGGTGTGACAGTGAGGAGATGACAACGGGAGATACGGGTGTGGAGGAGGTAGAGAGAGTGCAGAACGAGGAGAGAAAAGGGAGAGAGGAGAGAAAACAGAAGGAGGATGAGGAGAAGCGTCAGAGGGAAGAGAAGAAAAAAGCTGATAAGAAATAGAAAGATGAGAAAAGGATAGCAGAGGAGAAGGAACAAAAGAGGGAAGAGAAAAGGATATTGGACGAGAAAGAACAAAGGAGGATGAAGGAGGAGAAGAGAGTGGCGGATGAGGAGAAGAGAAAAAGAGAGGACAAGAAACAGGAGGAGAAAAGGGTAGCAAAGGAGAAGGAGGAGAAAAGGAAGAGGGAGGAGAAGAGTGTAGGAGAGGAGAAGGAAGAGAAAAGGAAGAAGGAGAAGAGATGCCGGGAAGAGAGTAAATTAGAAAGGGAGAAAGAGGAGAAGAGGCGCCATGAGAGGGACACAGAGAAGAGGCATAAGGAAGAGGAAGAGGACAGGTGGTGGGCATGAGAGGGACACAGAGAAGAGGCATAAGGAAGAGGAAGAGGACAGGTGGTGGGCAGAGAGGGAAAGGATTCAAAAGTGGGAGGGTCGAGAGTACCGGCCCTCCAGCAGTGATGAGTCCCAGATGGACACCGGACCCCCATGCACTGGGAGCAGTTTAATGAGAGGACCCCTCCAAGTGTGATGCCTCCCCCATCATCGGTTTTGCTAATGGGCCCTGATGTGTGCGGACAACTACCAAGACCTTCACCCGGTATCGGGGAGGGGTTCCCCAGGTACCCCGTGTCCATCCCTTGGCTAGAGGATGGAAACGCGGCAGCTGATAGATGGAGATCAGGGAGTGGGGCCCAACTATTCCAGTGTTGGGTCGCCAGCACAGGTTGGAAGACGTGGTTGGCAAGGACCTGGTGCAGGTCAACTAGCTATATCAGATGGTGTACCGCCAGAGGGTGAGTACTGATTCAATATCGGGAGACCAAAACATGGAGCAGGGGGATAGTTGCCAGCGGGATCCACAGCTGTCAGAAGACGACCGTATAAAGGAGATGCTAGCAGAGTAGAGTAAAGAGTGGGTAATGGGGAGCGTTGGAAAGGTCTCTGACGGAGGGCTGGTAGAAGATATCGTCTGGAAGCCTATACTTACAGTGCATCTTGCATTGCAGGAGAGCCAGGTGGGAGGCGAGAGAACCCGCCGGAGTGGCCGTTGGAGAATGAGGCGACCGGTGGCGGGCAGGCAGATGAAAGGCCCTCAGGGGAAGAGGCGAGCCAGGAGGGTCAACGCTAGGGTGATTCCTCTAGACTGACGTTGCAGCCACGTATGACGTGGGTCGGAGTTCTGACAACAGATGTCCAAGGGACGATGCTTTCCAGTGATAACGCCAGGTTAGAGGAGTGGAGGTCCTATGAGAAGTGTTCATGAAACTGTAAATTGTTTTTGTTACAGCCTTACGATGATGTGTGATATATGGGTCAGGTCATCAGAAAGTGTAAGATTTTGCTCTTGAAGGCCCTTAATAATTAATTTTCTAATTAGTTTATATAACCAATTTGTGAAGACACATGATGAAAAATTCTCATTCAGTAAATCTGGAAATGATACCTATGATCATATACAATATAAAAAATAACTTTGGGATACTCCAGATGTTCTTTATACAATACAGGACACTTATAAAAAGTACAAAAAGTCAAAAAGAACAAATTTGGTCATTTTTTTCATTTCGGCAGCCTGAAAGTCTGAGAGTTTTTGATACATGACCACAAATTAACATTTTTCTGATAGCCCTAAGTGTGTTCTATCAAATGAGTCTATGTAAGACAAGAATGGTTTGCTGACGCATGAGATGATATTGTGTAAATAGATGGTGGGGCGCTACAGCCAAGGTAAAGTCATAAGAGGCCACCAGAAATGTTAGTAATAATCAATGATGACAGATGCTGTGAGCTGCGCCATTGCAGTAGAAACTAAAAATGGGGGCCTTCTCGGTGGGAGGATGTGATTGACGTAAAAGGAAATGACCATTTATCCTAGATGTTTTAATATCAGTACCAACTTAAGAGGGCGAGGGCACCCAGGCCATTCTAGAAGACCAGTGGTTGTAAATAAGGTGGGAGGAGTGTAATGGAGACGGTTCCAGCGGAGTAAACAAAGCGGGACAGGCGGGTCCAGCAGAGACGCCAAAGTGTTAGTATCACGACCCGACACCGGATGGTGTAGCGACAGGCATTAGCAGTCCTTATTTTGAAGAGAAGGGGAGGGGTGTGACGTAGGGAGTGATGTCATGAGGAACTAGAATAAGTATTTAAGGCAATGTTTAGAGGAAGGCGGGGTCTTAGACCAGGTCCAGGACCATCTGATGAGACATGTTGAGGGGCAGACGAGCAGCTAGGTGCAGACCCGCCGGAATCGGAGAGAGACAATAATACGCCGAGAGAGCAGAACGAGCTGGGTGTGCCACCGTGTGATCAGAAAATCGAGTTAATGGATGAACCTAAGCCTAAAGGCAGGCCGGGTTGTGGCCTTTGAATAAACTGTACGAGTTTGTTTAATCTTTAATTGGTGTCAGCCTTTATTTTATTACAATATCTACAGAGTTTCAACTGAATTAAAATTATGGAGATTTATTGTAAGTATACCATAATGTGCTTCACCATAGATCCTTAGATATAACTTGGTTTCAGTGTATTCAGGAAAACAGCCAGTTACTGTGTACTGGTTTACATGATTTCCTTGTTATATAGTCAATATCCACAGAGTTTCACCTGAATTAAAGTCATGGAGGTTCATTGTAAGTATATTGTAATGTGCACCACCATAAATGTTTAGACATATACTTGGTTTCACCGTTTTCACGAAAGGGATATCTTAACCGGGTTACAGTATTTCTTTGCTATACAGCAATTATCTAATGAGTTTTGCCAGATTTGAGAGAGAAATAGCTTATTTTGGTACATACTGTATATGTACAGCTAAGATCCTGTAGCTGAGAAACCAACTCTCTTGAAACATACACTATGGGTTTACCTAAGCTGCTTTCAAACACAAGAACAGTAAAGAACCAGGAGGGTGTTGCTCCTATATTTAAAGAAAGAGCAGCCTAAAAATGCCCTTGTTTCCAGTCCTTTCTTTTCATGTAGCTATAACTTGTCCCTTTTGTTGCTCACAAGTGGTCATTCAAGAACGGTGCTAAAAAAGCCACATTTGAGTAGGTACCTAGTGGGGAGAAGTCAGTCAGTATAATATACTATAGAGTGTGTGACATGAGTAAGTAGCTGATAGTAAAGCTCTGTCTGTTCTAAACAAGGCAGGCGACTTCTGAGACTGATGTAGTGAGTGCAGGTACTTTGGTGAAGCAGTGCATGACTTGTTTAGAAAAGAGGGCACATACTCACAGCTCTTTTTACAATAGGAGCAACACCCTCCAGAACTTACTAAAAATGACCAAATCGTGTATGGGGGGATTCAACTTATGATGTATTTGGCCCTTTTTGGCTTCTGGGAGCTACAGCAAAATATTCAAAGCCCCATTCTTCTTTATTCTAATCATATATAATAGAAAACATATAGGGGCTTAAAAAAAGGGTAAATTTGCGTATGTCGGCCTATTATTTTGAGAGATATAGGCCTTCGAAGGTGAAAATTCACCAAAAATTGCCATTTTTCACCTTTTCCTCTATGTTCAAGGTCATGTATTATATGATAAATCATTTCTAGGACATCCTGATTTATTTTTTCCATGAGGGGACACTCCTAGCTAATATTTCAATATCGTTCGGAGTTGATTGATCTCGTAAATTTTCCGCACGAAGGCCTACTATGAAAAATGACAGGTTTTCTAACCACCAGGCATTTAATAAAAGTAGATTAGCTAGCCTGCTAAAATACTAGCTTTATTCTTATAAATAGCCACCATGAAAGGGGTCCTTATAGGGGTCTATTGGGCAGAAAAAAATTGGCACTACCTTGGAACCCAACATCACCACAGCCATCAACGTAATTTTCAATTCTGAGAGTGTGACCAACGCTGAACGGTCATTTTCCTCAATTAATCAACAAATACTGGTCATTTCTATAATTATTCTACCCAAGCTATGTCAAAATATGTAGTTTCTCACCACAGAAGTAAAAAAGCGAAGAAAGGTTTCACAGGCTGGCCATAAGGGGGGGTTCTTCGTATGTTTCAGCGTTGGTCACACTTTCGCGCTGAAATCAGCGCGGGAAAGAAAAACGACTTCTTGTTAACCGGCGGAAATGACCTACATCCAGGTGTCTTTGTAAACAACTCAGAGGAACCCAAGCTGTGAAACCAGAGCGGTTTTCTGCAATTTTTCCTCAACTTTTGGGTGAAAAATCAACACAAAGGTAAGGAAATTTGATGAAATTTTTATGAAATGTTGTTGTGGAAGTGTGCAGGGATATGTAGATTGCTTTTTGTGTACTGCAATGATGTAATTTGGATGCTAGGGGGTAAAAATGATCTGGGAATGAAGTTTCCTAACCGCTACGGCCATTGGCTTGCCAGGGATGAGTGACTAGGCTTGGTCCGGTCCCTCTCCCCGGTAGCTTCAGCATTGGTCACACTTTGCTCGCATGGCCGAGAACGGTCGAAATAGGTGGAATTTGGTGGGATTTTGCTGTAATTAAAGACTGTATCTGTAGATTAGAGTCTGTACTACATCTTTGAATGGTTTAGCACCCTTTTCCTCCATTTTGAGACAACCCCCGGGCACTTACGAAGCCAGGGTGGCGAAAATCAGCTGAAAAATACATGTTCTTAGGCCCAACACTTGCTTATTTTACAAATTTTCATGGTTTTTGCATGTTAAAAATCCTGAACAGGTCTCCCCCCATTGTTTTATTCTATTTTGCTCATGTTTGAATGGTCAGCTTTCCCTCAGTGCAAGCCTATAGGTATTTAACCCAAAAATGTGACCAACGCTGAATCCGAGTCAAGTTCGGCCCCACGTTCGCCCATACATATACACCGGAGTAAATTCTAGTCATCATTACTTAGATAGGACTAGTATCTAACCTCCTGGCCACATATATTCACTATTTGAAATTTCCCCTCTTCTTTATGGCACATTTTTGAAAGTGTGACCAACACTGAATCGATAAATTTTGGGCTATAAGGTATGTACGGTACACTTCCACTGCACATATGTCATTTATATTTAGCCATAAGATGGCCCTAAGGTTCCTCTAACTTATAAAAGTACCAACAAGTACATCCTGAATACTTCCTAAAAAAAAAATTTCTGGTGGTTATATTTTTGGTTTTCACAAGGTGTTTGGTAAGTATTTTTCCGTGTCATGTCTGTATGCGCTCATTTTTTTTCTTATACCTATAGGACATCACTAACATCATATAAGTGCCCCATAATGTGTGTTTCCTGCAATTTGTCACTCATTATTTACATTTTCCACCTGGTACCAAAATTCTCAAAATCTATTAAAAATACCAATTTTATATTTGTAGACTAACCTCGGACATTGTATAACATTATATAGACATCGTATATATTTGGAATTATTTTCTGAGGGATTTTATGTGTTTCTGGCTATATTTTAATCACTATTTGATTTATTTTACAGATGTCATCAACCAGCTCAGACACAGAGCCAGTGTCTCCAGAGCCGGTCAAAAAGAAGATCGCCATGACGCCCGCGGAATGTAAGCGGAAATCGAGGGCGAAACTCAAGATGGTCTGGGGCGAGGAGGCCATCAACAAGAAGAATGCGGCGGACATGAGGGACAAGAGAGCTAGGGACAAGCTCACTGACACGCCAGAAGAGCGTAGGAGGAAGCAAGAGCTCTCCAACCTCGGCTCAAACAAGTGTAACGCTAAAAAGGTGTGTTGATCTTCCAGTGGGTTACAGGTAAAAGGTGTACAAATCTGAAATCTGTATATTTATGCTCTATTTAATAGAGGAAGAGGTTCTGTGCCTTGGAATGTAACAGGGATGTAATCTAATAAGTTATATTGAGTGTATGGTAGAGTAATCAATATGTTGTCACCGCTTCAGCGTTGGTCACGTTTTCGGGAGGTTGCGAGGGTTCGGTGAAGGCCAAGATAAGTTCCTTGAGTTACTCATAGATGGCCAAGGGTCCTTTTCCTGTAAAATAGACCTTCTTAAGATAAAGCAGAGTAATTTTCAAGAGAATATGATGAGTTTTGGTGAACTGAGGGTAAAGTTAAAATTGTGGATCGATTTTCACCAAATTTTACACCTCGCGCTATATTACACAAGACCCATAAATCCAAAAGTTTAGATCCCCGGTTTTTGATTTTTGGTCAACTTAAACTACTATATTGTAGTATTATTGAAACAGCATTTGGTGACAATCCAAGCATTACTCGGTGTGGTATTGATGTTATATCTAAAAATGTGACCAACGCTGAACGATTTTCTAAGGGTTTTACGCCATGGGCTATAAAAACTGAACCCCTGCGAGTTGAATCCTTGAACGGACCTTTCTGATATGCCAAGATATAGGGCTTTCAATAAAATAAAGTGTTATTAAGTAATACTGAGTTTGTAAATCTATCAGTCCTGAGCCAGATATGCATAGAAAGTTGAATCCCCCCGTATAATTCTTCCTAAAGGCCTTATTACACTTCAGTCAAATTTGCAAAAAGTCACAAAAGGTTGACTTTAGGTGACTGAAAGAGTCAAATCCTGACTTTTATATAAACCTCATAATATGATAGGTATCATAAAAGTATTGTCAGGAGGTCATTTCTTAACACTCTACGACTGTTCGCCTTCAAATTGTCGTGAGAATCCCAAGCCAATATAGTAACATACACTAATACTTGCACCAGTACGACTGCTCTACCAAACCTTATGTAATTACTGCATAGTTAGACCCCACAGAACAGAAATCATGTGCCTCTAGCTAACACCACTGATTACATTTAGACCATAACGCTATGGGAGTTGTAATAGGTGTCCAGGCTAGGGGCAGGTGATTATAATCAGGCTGCTGCTAGAGGCAGATGATTTCCGCGAGCCTCGTTTTGAGGCCCAACTAGGTCATGAGGTCATCCCTAGCTCTATGCACATACAAATCAATGGCACTACCTGTATTTGATAATGACAGTTGCATGATTGATGGTGCGAAAGTATCCAAAAAGAAAAAGCTAGAAATAATTCAGAACCACTGCTTGCATTGCTGTCTGTCAATAGGAGGGCTGAATTACTTGAAAGAGCTCAATGAAAGTAGAAAAAAGGTGTTGTTAAGGTTGCTGTATGATCTCAGCAAACTACTAAATAGTATAATTGAACCAGTTTGTGTGCTCCAGCTTCCAGGCTAACGCAAAAATCAAATTCAAAGTGAATAGGGCACGTAGAGCACTATACAAAAAAGAGTCCTCTGTATAGAGCAGTGAGACATTAGGATGCTCTGGAATCTGAAACCCAACAGACTGAAAACAAACGAACATTCATTGACTCCCTGTAAAAGGAACATACACAAGGACTTTGACTCAAAGTATGATTCTAGACTATCCAAGGACACACCACCATTATTCTGATGCTTTTGTATGTGCCTGATTTATTCTACATGTCTGTTATTGTTATTCTTCAATTTAATTTTTTGGTCTTAGACATAGAGGAACAACTATTTGTTACCTGAATTGATCTTTGCCAAATAAAACCTTTCAAACTGAAACTCCTTTTTATGAGTATACACTGAAAACCTGAGTCAGAAACTCGTCAGTGCAGACGACTCTAGGTCCTGAGATGGAGAATACCTAAATCAACAGCTTTAGATGAAGACTTTAGGTCATCATCCTGACCACATAAGTTGTCAATATGTCGACTTTGTAATGTCAGTATGACCCTAATAGGTTGTCATGGGACTGACCACCCTAAACTCGTCTGTATTGATGACTATTAAGCGGCAGCAGGTTTTATGTGTAGAAAGTTATGTCTTTCCCCTGAGGCGGGAAATCCTGCTTCCCCCACTACTCACCAGGGGACATACCATCCTTGGCAACACAGCCATGTTGACAGTCAACATTCCACAGGGTATGGGCCCTCCGCTCGATGCCATCCTTTTTCAGGGCAAGTCCTTCTGAATGACTTAAATATTTTAGAGAGTAAATTAATTTTTTTTTTTATTATTATTATTTCTTTCCTCACAAATGTAATTTTAGGGTATTTGGTCCTGCCAAAATCAATTCGGGTCCATGTAATACAAAAATCCACAGGACGGCTTGTGTGGTTAAAAGAATTCTTCTTGTAGACTGCTGTAGGGTGCATCATCATAAAGGAATCTGAAGGGAAGTAAATCGTCGCCTTTTGTGAAATTGACTACAGTGCTGCATTGATGCATCATTCTACGCTGATTAGCACAAGAAGGGAGTCTGGTATTTTTGTTTAAAGCTTACATCCGAAAAGGGTATTCCTTTTCCAATTCATGCTTAAATCTGTTCCAAACTCCGTATAATTTTTATACTGATAAAATGAGTAATGATCAAATGATACCCATGGGAAGAAAGGATTCAGGTATTGGGAACCATATTGCTGAGTCTCGGGGTCTTCAAGTGTATTTCTAATTGGTTTAAATGTCGTTTGTGCCCTCCAAAGTTTGCACCGTGTGCTTTATAGATCTAACGCTAACATTCAAATTTAAGTAAAATTGATGAGAACAAAGGATATTAAAGTATACATTTGAATAGTAATGGTCTATGTAGACATCCTGTAACACTTCAGAAATATTAAATTTTGAGACCCAATCATCTGATATACTAATTTTCAGGTACATGTACACATGGAACCTGAGGTATCAGGAGGGTCTGAGACAAAGGTTAACTGGTACCCCTGCTATCTTGGCAGTCAGTGCCAGACCACATATATAGTTGGCATGGCCCTATCTCAGGTATAGAGAGGTATCCATACCAGAGTACTTCTCCCATGTCTGTGTGCCAATAACCCTGTTCTATCGGTTACAGTGGGACTGGAGCCTAACACATTGATACAAACTCATAAGATATGGGACCAGCATGTCCCTGAAAGTGGGTGTCACCAAGGGACAAGGTACCGTATTGGTCTGTTTAAGTGCCCTTGTGATCATAGATTCAAATGGCATAGGACCCTGGTGCGTATACAAGTCCGGCGCTTATCAAAGACATAGATTATAGTGCAAATACCAATTTTAGAACCACTGTACCCCCGGCGCTTATTCGAGACCGGCGCTCATTCTAATACCCAGTGCTTAAACAGGCCACTATGGTACCGGTTATGTTATATCTCATCAGTGGCCATTGATTGTAACAAGTGAAATTCAAAATTTGACAAGTGAAATTCAAAATATGGTGGACCCACTAAATATTCTGAGGTGAATATGCACCCAATAGCCTCGGGAGGTCATTTCTTAACTACATATGATTTCTTTCCTTCAAATCGTAGTGAGAGCCGTAACTCTAGGTATACATACTTGCTATGTTAGCTTATAGCCCTAGACTAGTGACCAAGACTTGACCACTACAACAACTCTACCAAACCCCTTGTGTTTGCTACATAAGTGCTAATCGTACAGACCAGTTTATATATCAGGTTGGTTTCTATGTACGGCATTTGGTATAGGAAGAGATGGTATGACTGGACACCTTTCAAATCGTAGTGAGTTCCCACACTCTACTGCCATTACAGCCCTGCATCTAGTGGTCACACATGACTACACTGGTACAACTAGCCTATACTAAACCCTATGTAATTGTTACTTTAAGTCCTTATTGTACAGAGCAGTTGAAATGCATTACCTACCGGTCACCAAATCTAAGTTTCAGGGTTTCAAATCGTAGTGGCTGTGTTCAGTCATACCATCTTGAGATATACCTTCCTGGCATAGGTAACTATATATGAGTGGCACAGGGAGGGTTGATTTGAAGCCTTTGTTGTCTAGTATGGAAGCCGTGAAGGGCCACACCAAAAAAAAACCCAAAAAAACATGCACTTCAAAATCAGCACGATTTTCTTACAACCACCAAGATGAAGTTTAAAAAAAGATATTGCTGTCAACATGATATTTTCCCCTGTCAACTGTCAAGTTAGGAAAAAATCTGCTGTCAACTGTCAAATTGACAGTTGACAGCAAAAAAAATCATGTTGACACAAGATAAGAAAACATGAATTTTCCCCTGTCAACTGTCAAGTCAGAAAAAAATCTGCCGTCAAGTTGACAGTTGACAGGGGAAAATATCATATTGACAGCAGATTTTCTTTTCTACTTTGACAGTTGACAGGTGAAATTTCAGGTTTGACAGAAGTCTTTTTATGTTCCATTTTATGTTGTTTCCATATTGGAGATAAAATGTTCAAGTTGAATTTTTTCAAGGTGTGGCCCTCCACGGCTTCCGTAGTCAAGAACATTGAAATATAATATGCGCCTGATTGGTCTGAGGTCAATCTAACCTGACCCCCTTGCAAAATCAAAATCTTGATAAAGATATACAATTAAGACAACATTAACAATATATGCAGGAGTCCTACAAATACCCATATAAGGAAATCTGAAATGCCGCCTATTGTGGGTTTGGGGGTAGGGTGGGAGATGGTTTTATACCTGTGAAATCTCCTGAACACACACCGGTCAAAATTGATATGATTATACCTTCTACCTAATAGGACCACATATTGTATCAAAGCTGTATACCCACTTTCTGTTATTATATAAATACTTCCCATCCAGACGTATTGGTCTATATTTCACTAAAACATCATTCAGCCAATGAATGGTAATTCTTCTTTTAAATATTAAAACTTATTACAAAAATGTTTTCATTGCTGTTAACCTGGGTTGTTAACCTTGCTTAAAGATTCGTTATAAGGCTTCTTGAATACACGGATATTAGTGTTGAATAGATGTTTACATTGCCAACATCTTTAAAGAATATTAAGACAATAAAAACCCATAAACTCCAAATGAATCCGTTTTTAATAAGAGAAAAATGACCCATTTCCCTGTCATTGTGTGGCAGTGCATTGACAGTGGCTCCCACTAACAGGTAAGATTGTCCTAGTATGCTGAACAACATGTCTTGTCGTTTGAAATGGTAGCAGGCAGTTAGCACCAAGAGGTGAGCAATAATGACTAAAATGTCAGTGATGCAAATCCACTTTAGTTCTCCAGTGACAAAATTATTAACACTTAATAGCCCGACTACTAATTTCATCAACATCAAAAATAGTTTTGATCTAAATGTATAGTACTTTCAGTCACACTGTAAAGAATAACTATTGAATCTACCAGGGACCCTCGTAGAACTGAACAATGAGCCACTGTAATTGAAAAGCAGTGAACCAGTGTAGCTTTTACAAGAAGTCTCAGGTGGCAGAACGGTGGTGCATGTTTCAAGTGCTTTTTGAGAGCACTCTTCTGAGTGAGTGAGTAATAGAGGTTTAACGCCATTTCGACAGCTAAGGTCATATACATGGCGAGGAGAGGGAGAGAGAGAGAGAGAGAGAGAGAGAGAGAGACAGAGAGAGAGAGAGACAGACAGACAGAGACAGAGACAGAGACAGAGACAGAGAGAGAGAGACAGAGAGAGAGAGAGCACTATTCTGAATCTTCAAAATACAAAATATTACTTCATGAACCAGAAAGGTGTCGTTATATATACATGGTTTTCTGCCATTTACTAGTATGAAATACCGAGTCGGTTATGAGACATTGTCAGTGATTGGGCACCAGTGCTTTTCTGCCATCTACTAGTATAATAGTCTGTGCTGAGTATATTCTGAGACATTTTAAGTGACTAGACACCACTGTATAGCTCACAGTGGTAGTGTGTGCAGGTACACTGACAGGTGAACTAAGGTGAGCGGACAACTCAGCAGTAGACGCACAGCACTGGATCTGACCATAAAAGGAAATTGTACTCTCAGGTTGTTATCATAATTTAATCATGTGTTTCAGGTAATTCCAATTGCCTGCGCCGTAAGAAATAACTGTTCAATCTACCAGGGACCCTCGTAAAACTGAAAAGTGAACCATCGGAAGCTCATTGCAATGAATCAGTGTAGGCTTTACAAGAAGCCCCAGGTGGCAGTACAATGGTATATAAATGTACAAGGAATCAATTTGAATATGACAACAGATCTCTGGCAATTTTGGGACAAGTATTCTGTCATAGTTTCAACAACATTATTTTGTTTACAGTGTGAGTATGGGACTGTTTCAACAAAGAACAGCAACAGAGGGGGGAGATTTTGTTTGTAAATGTTTTACCCAGGGTTGTAAATGTTATCCAAAAAAAGCACTGTCAAGGGTCAGGTCGCCAGAAAGATTCTGCCCTTGAAGGGCCTGAAAAATTATTTTTCCAATTACTTTATACAACCTCAACAAATTTATAAAGGGACATCCCCTCGGCTCAGAAAACCAAAAAAATACCAACTTAGGATGTCCGGTTCCATTTTTATTGCTTATTTTGTGTCATGTAACGTCCGATACCAAAATGATGAAATATTGAGGTAATTAAAGTTGCTCTTAGTAATATAAGAATGCCCATTATGTATAACAAACACATGAAATAACATGTCAATTACAAGATGAAACAAAATTTAACTTATGCATGCACAGTAGACTGCCTCTTCCATGATGATAAAAGTACCGGACGTTACGTAACGTTCAGTACTTTTATTAGAATTATTTCACGTAAGCTACTCTCACATGGAGACAAATGCAGATAGACACACAATTCTTTCACCAAAGTAGGGGATAATAGAGCCCTTCATATGAGTAATAACAAAGATTTCGAAGCTCCATTTGTTCCATGTCTTATAACTGATTTAGATTTAGGTACCAGATGTTACAAATTACAGATTTCCATTTTCAAAGACACATGATGAAATTTTTTTACTCAGTAACAAGTCCAAACCTCATGGAAATGGTACCTATCATCATATACGATACAAAATATAACTTTGGGATACTCCAGTTGTTCTTTATTCAATACAGGACACTTGTAAAAATTACAAAAAGTCAAAAATGAACAAATTTGGCCTTTTTTTCACTTCAGCAGGCTATAAGTCTGAGAGCTTTTGATAGATGACCACACATTTACATCTTTCTGATAGCCATAAGTGTCCTTATCAAATGAGTCTATGTAAGACAAGATTGGTTAACAATTTCTTTCTCTAGAGCCAAAAGAGTCCAAAATGACCCTAAAAACACTAAATCTACTGGTTTCTGGCGACCTGTAGTTGTAGTTGTAAACATCAGTTTGATGTTGAATCAACATTTAGACAGCTAGTTGATCAACATTATCCAGCAGGTTAACAATATTGATTACAGGATACATATATGTGCTTCCAGTCAATATATGTTAATTAAATGCCATTGATTTATAGGCCTATCAATATTTATTTTCATATTTTTGTCCGATTCTGTTATTTTCTATTTGTCAGGGACAGGGCGAATTGAGATAGGGCCTACCCTCCTTATTAGTCAATGTATAGAGCTAGCATAGGGGTCCTATTTATATATGCTAGCTACGTAATATAATTGCTAACATGGTAGACTGGAGCTTATGTTATTAAGAACATATTAGGGACTCACAAACTTAATGTAAACAATTATTCCAGCACCGTCGGTCGGCCGAAATTATGCTAATCCGATCCTTTTTAATAATACAAAAATTACTTTTGTATTATTAAAAAGGATCGAATTAGCATAATTTCGGCCGACCGACGGCAGTGGAATACCCGCTTATGAAACAAACGTGTTTTTATCTGGCAGTACCCACTTCTCTGTTTATCTCTGCATAGGGCCAGACTGCAGACTCAGCTATTTGATTATGTCATATCACTCCTGCCGTAAAGCCTCGTGTGTAAGGCGCACCTAGCATATAGGGCACACTCTCAGTTCATATTAGTTTCCCTGAAAATGCGGTATTTTGGTCCAGTTATCACCATTCTTTATATCAGAAATTCCCTGGCTATAATGACCGTCCTGACCTGACTTCCCAGAGATTCTAAAAATCATATCAGGATGTCTCTCCTCGCATATAAGCCGCACCTCATATTCAAGGATTTACTTTGAGACATGACGCATAGATATTGTTATTGGTTCATTTAACCCTTCACGGTAAAATAATGACAAGACGCTGATTATAAATATTTCAAGGCCAGTCTGGCACTAATGCAGGATTGACTAGTGAGCTGTCATCACTGCATTGGGACATTAATGCAAATGACAAATCAATGTATCTAAATGGGCATTTACTCAAAACCAGCTTATGTATGCATATGTGACAAAAAAAAGACATATTCACTTCGCCCATGAAGGGTGAGATAAGCTTCCCCTTCCGATTGATATTGATATGAGTCTGCAGGTGATCAGCTGGATTGTAATCCTCCTTATTAGGCAGTGTATGCAGTGTCAGTGCGGCTGGGTCATACTGATAAGGGATTACTCACCAATCGATATCAGTCTACTATGATCCTAATCACAACAATACAATGTTCAATTGGACATAAATATCCTAATTGCATTTCAAATATCAAATATTTAAAAAGAAATGTCGTAAAACATGAAGGTCAAGCAGGCTTCTATATATGTGTACCTGTTTTATCAATATGAATTAAAATTATTGGCTGATAGGGGAGCATCTAATCAGAAACATTTCTCATCATAACTTGAAGGAATAAACCTATGGCCCTGCAGTTCCCTACTTTGACAGTAAATGACCATGCAAGAGCCCCTTATCGTCTCAGATTAAGACTAGCATGCTGACAAAACAAATAAGGTGCTGCTTCTGTACATTAACTAAGATATGCCCATTTATGGTGCTATACCAGTTTCCCTCCAAGATAACGGCACAGAGCAGGTGTACACAACTGCCTCCATGCCCATATATGGCACACTGGATCTGTGAGTATAAATAGGTCTAGACCAGCACCAGGCCTTCAACACTGAGATCACTCACACATCTCCACTCAGCCCTGGGAGACCACTACTAGCAGGAGGTAGGTCGGTGTTTCTAGAATAGTCTCATAAAGCTCTGCTTTTTTACCATTAATATCTGGCTTCCAAGTGTTTGATGCACTATGCCTACCCTGTGGGAATGATACACTTTTAAAGGGTTGACATGATGCACCAATTCAGTGCTGGTGTGTTGATACACCAGCACTGCATTGATGCATCATGACAACAATAGAAGTGACTCAATACATCATTTTTAATAGTGTCTAATTGTAGGCATAGTCAGTGATTCATATCACAGTGGTATGATACCAGTGGTTCATATAGACCTGCTAATACAACCAGTAGCATTGACCCTGGATGGTATCAATGTGTTAGAGAGTACATCACTGACAGTGGGGGGAGGTGTATGTTAGTACCGGTGGTTGAGTTGTAGAGTGTCAGAGAGACACAGAGAGGCGTAGTCCAGTGGTCCGGGTTTGTTTACATGTGGTATAGTACTGACTGTACCTGTAGAGTGTGGTTCATGTGTATGGTATGTTGAGGGATCTAAGTATAGAACACTATATTTACATCAAATAGCTTCTGGTTCAGTTTGGCATAGAAATTCATTCTAAATGCATGCATGGGCAATAAATATAGCAACCCTGGGAGAAGTGGAGTGGGAGGGGTCCCTATCTCCCCGATCCAATCTAAGAAATGCATATGCATCCCATGTAAATATAAGTTCTAGAAATGCTCACGTTCCCCTGTTATATTCGGGGGTATAGAATCCTAGTTGTCAGCCAGATTGCGTTTATATTTCCTGTTCTATACCATGTCAGCATTGACAACATGTAGGTATGTACCCCTATAGGGGGTGTGGATGGGGGGTCCCCCATGTCACATGTCAATTTTAAGAAATGGTTATGTCACATGTCACTAAAATCCCCATGTCCCATGTCACCTATAAGAACCTCTCATGTCACATGTCGATTTTAAGAAATGGTTATGTCACATGTCACTTAAATCCCCATGTCCCATGTCACCTCTAAGAACCTCTCATGTCACATGTCGATTTTAAGAAATTGCCATGTCACCATGTCAAATTTAGTGGTCCACACCCATCCTATACCGTACACGTGACCTGTGCATGGTGTATGTATTTATGTGTTTACATATAGAGATGTATGGGGGGAAGGAATGACACACATTTCAAACATGAAGAGGATAAAGGTATGTTGATGGCTATATGGTTGGGTATATCAGAGGTTTACTGGTCCCATATCCTTATAACATAATGCTTTCAATGCATAGGCTATAATACATGATAACCCTACACATTATAGTTATAGACTCTGGCATAGTACTTATAGTAGAGGCAATATGGATGCAGTGAGTGATTAAAGTAAGTCAACAATGAGGAGGTCAAGTGTCAGTATTCAGGTCTTGTGTAGTCTAGTATTAGTTAGACTTGCTATATGTCCTAATCCACTGGTAACTCTAAAATGCATCATACTATCGTTCATTTTATTACAAGGCAACCCATTTATATTATTTCACCTTTCAGACATCAAAGACAAGTCTACCAATAGCTGCACAAACTGCACGTTCGTTTTGAAAGACAAGATTCAAGTAAATCTAGGTTAGTACATTTACTCTCTCAGGTGCATAACAAAGTGCTGCCATCTGTAGGGTTAACAGCACACTAGCATAACCATAACCAACAGAGCAAAATTCTCTCACTGTAAAGAAAAACTAGGAAAGGTGTGAGGTTTGCCATTAAAGCCTCGATAAGATGTATCTCGATCTATATTCATTGGACCTTCAATGCATAATTGATAAACAATCTACCGTAATCTCTCGCGTATAAGGCGCACCTTGCGTATAAGGCGCACCTAGAGTTGAAGAATATTGTCAAAAAAAATCAAAAAAATCATGACTTTGGTTCTACTGAATGGATTTTCAAAATTCAAAAAGCTATGTGTAGCTAGGGCCCCCCACACCCCCCTAAACCCCCATATGTTATTTTTTGAGTTAGGGGGGAGTGTAGCATATCAAAATAAAGCTCTTGGTGTCCCCCTTGTGGATCCAGGAAGAACTAAAACCCCTCGTATAAGACGCGCCTTATACGCGGGAGATTACGGTACAGTTTTTCTGATAAGATAAACAATTATTTATCAATGGCAAAAGGGCTGTCCTTAAAACAATATGTTATCAATGTATTGCAATCTGACAGTCTAGGTATATGGACCGCAACGTGTTATTCAATTTATTCCATACTTCTAAAATAGTTCACTTTCCTATTACTTACATAGAGAAAAAAGTCAAGATGGCTGTCGTAATTGATATAGGAAGCGGCTACATGAAGGTCGGCATTGCTGGAGACGAGGCACCCAAGCTAGTATTTCCTACTGTGGTGGCTGATCTACATGTAAGTAGTAATTACTCGGCAAAACTGGAATTTCCAGTAATATTTCTAAAATGATAAAATGGCAGAATAATTTATGAAACATTTTTTAGCATAATGTAAAGATAAATCTTACTTTATCATGTTGTATGTGTGTATATGGTCAATTCTCATGAAAATGGAGCACAGTGCTTGGGAAGGGGAAAATCGTGAACTTCTTGTATCATTCCAATTTTCTTTTGGTTAAAAGCTATTTGGCAATACAGATTCCTGACAAAATTGGGAACACTAATCATGTAGATTGAACATTCTATGCCATTTCTTATTGTGTTTGAAAGTGGACCTACGTACGGTGATGCATCCTAGGCATGAGCAGACTAAATGATTAGCTTAAGTATCAAATAATTAGCATGATGTTGAATATTATTAGTCAATATAGCCTAAATAATATTGATCATAATTGGTGATATGTTGACTTTGATCATACCCACTCTGGTAAGGGACCTACCCATGACCATGTACCTACGTACGGTGATGGACCATGGTTTCTGCTTGCCATGAGTAGAATGCTTTAGGAAAGTAATATTTTTTCCTGCACAAATTGAATGACTGGTCATCTGGCTATATTGAAAAAAACATTGCACCCTCACCATTTTTATTATTACATCCATTTTTAGCCTGAAATCAATCCATGGTGATGTACCTACGTACGGTGATGTTTCCATAGATTTGCTGTATCAAATGAAGGGAAAGCACCATTCATGTATAATAATTTGCACACATATTCACAAAACAAGCTATACTTTTGTGCTAGAAATTTTATGTTTCACTAAATATCAACAGACTTTCTCTTATAACAGTTTTAGTGGACCTATGTACGGTGATGCCAGTAGGTACACCACATGTTTGTCATTGCTATAGATTATTTATGTGCATGTGTTGGGGATTTTTATGTTTGACTCTATGTTCCCCTTATAAAAACCTACGAAATGAGGTATTCATTTATTCCAAAGGAGTATTCTCCCTGATGTTATATCTAATTTAATGTACCTACGTACGGTGATGCAAAAGTTACACAACTACTTATTTCCTTCCAAACCTCCAAGAATTTATTGAAAAATGAATTTGAAGTCATCATAATTTTCCTTTTCTGATTCTACAATTGTGCATACAAATGATTTTATTCTCTACCTTGTATTTATCTTAGATATGACATCTTATGTATTTCATCTTTTTTTTTTTCTCACCTTGAAACATTCAAAATACACACATTTCACCCTATATTGGCATAGATACTGATGGTAGACATGCAAAAGTATGTGCCCACAGCAAGATATTACTGACAGTAATGCAAAAGTATGCACAACAAAGCCATCCCCCCCCCCTTATTAAGTGTTTGTGACACAAGAACGTTATGGTGACCCTGTGCTCCATTTTCGTGAGAATTGACCATATGCTAATGCATTTTCGGCACTAGGTAACTTATCCATTCCAAAACTTGTTGAACCTAGCGCAAGTCTTCCCATAAATCTATTGTATTTGCCCTCATTGCAATATACAAAGCCCATGACTGTATGGGACAAAGTGATAAAGGCTTAGCTATTGAATATAGATCCCAATGCGACAAATACCTGAAAAAACCCAATTGAAGACATTTAAACCCCCATGTCCATTGTTGATTCAAAGTAATGTCTATGCTAGGTGACACAAAGCCCCAAAATGGCCAATATGTCACCCAGTCAAATTTGCACTACCTTGAGCCCTAATCTAACAATTCTGTACTTATTTCCCCCAGTCGGCAGAACCTTTGGTGGGTGAGGAAGCCCTGGCTAAGGGTGAGGACCAGGTCGTGAAACCACTCAGGGATGAGTTAGCCATGGAGAAAGTGTGGAAGTATGCCATTGACAAGGTGGGTGGTCAAGGCAAACCTCTCCTGATCACCGAGCCTATACTCAATGATGTCGCAAACAGGGAGACCATGTTGCGGGTAAGCAGGCATTATTTTTACCATGTTAACTCTACAATGATAATTTCAACCCTTTAGATTTACCTGATTTGCATTGTGTGATGTGGCTAGACACAATAACTATGATGATGGCATCACCGGATAGAAGATAGAAATAGAGTCTTGAGGCATTTCCTTGATCAATGTATGCAGATCTACCTTATGTGTTATTCTTATCCATTGCAACAGATCCTGTTTGAGAAGCTGAATGTACCAGCAGTGTACATCGCAAACCAGCCTGTACTGGCACTCTACGCTACCGGCAGGAAGACAGGTACGTACTGGTTTATATATCTGTAAATGCTAGCATGTAATAAGTGGCCCATTTCATTTATCTGGTCTCAATATCAAAGGGCGGGGTAAAGATAAGTGTCAAAGGCTATGAAATATTGAAGTAGTTAACCCATAAAACTCTTTTGAAATACATGGCAGTCCCAAATGATTGTCAGGTGTGAAATCAGTTGACAGAGTTAAAAGTACATGGTTAGATAATGAAAAGGGAAAAAAATAAAATCCTCCTGAGTGGAAATTAGTAAAAAGGTATTACAGTTTGTATCCCAACTTTCATGCCCTGTGGAACCAAAATTGAGTAAAATCTTTAACAATTTTTGTTTTTTTAGGTGTGGTATTAGATGTAGGACACTCACACACACAGTGCGCCGCCATATTTGATGGCTATGTTGTCAAGGAAGGCCTGGCCAAGTCCCCCATCTCCGGTGGCAAGATCACAGGTTACCTCAGGTATGTTGAATCTCTAATTTTGGTACCTCCAATGCTGCTGTCTTTGACATACGATATGGCTATGATGAATACCATGTATAAAAGCCTATGTATGCATGAGCACTTACACTTTTGAAATCAAGTGGCGCTAGACCCTAAATTCAACAGGGAGGCATAGTTTCAGGGTCTTAGAGACATGATACCTCATATTTAAATTTGAAAAATGAAAAGGGTGACATGATATTTCTTAAAACCGATAGGAGGAAATGTTTTTTTTCTGAAAAAAACTATTCTGATAATGTATTGTTACCTTAAGCAACAACAACAAAATTGCCTAAAATAAGTGCCTATTTTCTTTTGCATTTATGAGGGCCTGAAATGCTCACCCCTTTAAATCTGTAAAATGAAGGAGTGCTCATTCATAATAGTCCAGTTCAACAGGTTGGGTGATCCATACTTTTATTAGTGCTCTACTTTAATACTTAATTTCTAAACCAATTATAATCCTATTTACAGAGACAGACTTAGACTGTCAGATGACAAGACAGCACAGGACATCAAGGAGACCCTGTGTTACCTGGTCGCTGACCCTGATGCGGAGTTAAAGAAAGAGGCGGTACTCATCGAGGCCCCCTACACACTACCAGATGGCAGCACCATCAAGGTGGGCGCTGAGCGCATCAAGGCACCAGAACTCATGTTCACCACTGCAGGAGGATCAGGTAAGTAATTTTAGTTAGTAGGGGGATGATCATGCATGAAATTTCCTGAACTGGTTAGTGTATTAGACATTTGCTAAATGGTACACTTTTTTCATATGTCACAGATTGAAGATCACAGTATTTGTTTAACTCCTGGAAATCATTTACATTTTTATTTATATCAAATCAGAGATGTTTGACAATTTGAAAACAGATGCACCTATCAGTTTCCCCTGGCTGCCTGAACACTGAACACAACCGAAATAACTCTTATAATAGTGTCAATATGACATGAGGTATTTGCAGCAAACCTGAAAAGAATTCACTTTAAAGCAAAGTTTAGGTAACTACAAATATAGCATTGTTCCTATATTCATGCTTTGCATTTGATGTTTTATCCAGGGTCAGGTCTTGGCCAGATGGTGCAGGACTGTGTCCAGAAGTGTGAGATGGACGTGCGCAAGGATATGGCCCGGAATGTAGTCCTCGCTGGCGGAAGCACACAGTTCAAGGGCACCGACATAAGGCTTAACGCTGCCACACCAGACAACTTCAAGGTGGTTGGAGCTAGGAATGTGAAGTATCAGACCTGGATTGGAGGCTCTATCCTTGCCTCCATGGACATTTCTGAGGGGTATGTGACCAAGGAGGAGTTTGCGGAGGGAGGTATCGCTGCAGCACAGAAGAAATTCCCCTGAACAAAGAGTGATTTATGTTGTAAACTTCGCAAATAGGCACTGAAAAACTTGACCATTGCATTACAAATATTAAATATTTTTAAATACCTTATTGGGCAGAATATATATACAGTTACATCAGAATGAATTCGAGCAACGTACTATTCACCTAGCCTAGGCAGATTTTCTTCCCTCTACTTGGGACTTTGAGAGACAGTTTGTCTTGTTTAAGCATTGGGTGTGGAGATAATTTTCGTTAGACACCTCTACACCCAAATATTCAGTAAATTCAGAGCACTAGTCTGTCCCTAGGGGTCCACCAAATTGTGTAATATCTTGGGTCTTGGTACATGTGGAATTTTGTCTCAGTGATTTAGTATGAAGGAGTCACAAGGTTGTCGCCTATTCACAAACCTTGTTTGTGTTGTTTAAGGTAAGGTCTGATGATACTCATAGGCATCAGACTACTGTCAGTTTAGGAGGATCCATCAGAAAATATACTAATGTCCATTGTAAATATGCCCATCATCCCCATACTTTCCTATCATCATAAATAATTACGTAGACAGAGACCTGTGCACAGCAGTGCAATACACTTAAATTGATCAATACAAGGCATGCCTGTATCAGAAAGGCTGGATTTATATAAATGTATATTGTACAAAGTGCAATATACCAGTTTCATGCTATGTTAATCTAAATGACTGGCAAATGACTTAACTTTACAGAATATAAAGGTACAACATGAGGAAAAGTTTTTTTAGTAGCAATTAATATTGTGATTACTCAATGAAGCAAAGCCTGAATCTCTTTAATCAAATGTAGGCTGCACTTGTGTGAATTTATCATATGTCATTATAAAGCATATTTCTTAATTGGAAGCAGTGTAGCAGTACTGTTAAAATACTTAATGATAACAGCTATTTAAAGTAGTGAATATAGATAAATAGCTCCTAATAAGGGGGTTTTATATGATTACATTCTAAGCTAAGTTGGACATATAATTCTCATTTCTTGTGGTTTTAAGGCACTTGCTCCCTGATGTGATAAACTTGAGTTGATATCATGATGATGTCTTTCAGTTAAGATTTTCATGACATGTTCACCAGTTTGCATTTCTGTTGGTATATATATTTTGTACCGTGTGACCCTCTTTAATATTATTTCAAACCCTAATGCACTGCAAAGTGATTAATGCCTTATTAATTTTGTCATGATGCATGACTGCATCCATGGCGAGTAACTTACCAGTGCATCATTCATGAAACAAGCGGTCCAAAGCATGCTTGGCATGATGGCACTGGTAACATACTGTATTGTTGCATCTTGAAAAGAAATTATGATCTTAAAAGGATCATGTAGGTTTAAGAGTAACATTGTATTTATGTAATGTAAATATTACTTAAATATCATTTCTTGTTGGTGCTTGGCAATCTTACTGCCTTCGGCAATTTAGAACTATTGAAGTAGAAAATGAAACATGCATTTTCTATCTGGAACATGACTTGTCGGTAGGTAAAATTTGCCACTTCAGGGAAACCTTTTGGCCTTAGTTAAAACATTCAAAAAGTGGAAACTAGCGACTCTAGTAGGAAATTCTTATAGTATGCCTTTAATATGATACATAGAGGTTTAAAAGATATTATTCATGGACGTGCCTTTGTCATTACATTAATCTCATTGCAGAAATAATCAGTATGTCTACTATTTCAGCTTCTATCATTATATACATGAACATAATTATAGATATTGGGTTTTTCTATTTTGTGATAAAGGAAAATTATGTGGATCCATTATTTGTAATTGTTAATGTTGATTAATAAAAGGTGTAAAATCGAACTTTAAAGCATTGCTGTTTTCTGTCAAAGCATTGAACAGTAACACCTGAATACATCTGCGCCAATTCTAAATACAGTTCAGGTCATTAATTAAGTCATAAAGTGACGGCGGCCAGAAGTCGGTATCTCTCTCATCTCCTTCAAAGGGAGGGTGTCATAAAAAGGGGTGCTGCTGAACCCATGGGGGGGGGAATCCTCCAGAGGGAATTCCTCAATAACTTTGGAGAAAATAATGCTTTGACATTATAAACTGGATGGCTGATAAGGAAACATGATGATGAGGACACACAGTAAAGGAATTACAAGAACACCTGTAATTGCAGTGAATGTTCCCATTGTGGGTGTGGCAGGGAGGAGTGGGGAGTAGAGGGGGTAGGTCCAGAAACCGACCACCTTTCTATATACGTTTATGAAGTAGCAAAACCTATTAGGGGGAAATTTAATTATTTTAAAATAGAAACTTGCATAATATGGGGTGCTGGTGGGTTTTCACATGTATGCAAAAACACACATGTCTATAAGTAAAGGAAAAATAACTAAATCATATGCCCCATCCTCTCCTCATTCGAACTTTATTAAGGCATGCCGAAACTACCAGACCACTGAACCAAATGTCTCAATGTAATCTTGGTACCTTGTGGCAAAATCTGCAGGACCACATGGATTGTAAGGGGAACACTGGCATAGTTATAAATGCTCAACTCAACCAATGGAGGTAGATGTCCCACATGTGAGTGCATTAATTCTGCCACTTGTAGTATGCTATGTGGACTACTGCCGATACAAGAGCCCAAAATACTGATGCTGTGTGTGCATTGTGTATGATGCTGGACATCCACGATTTCTAGCCAAATAATTTAGAAAAGATTAGTTTGCTGACAAAGGAATATAATGGTACTTCTGGTGGTGTTCATAAAATGCAGTCCTATATTTACCATGGAGTCATTTTGTTACGTCCGTTTCTAAGCATGAAAATCCTCGCCTAAAAGGCACACCATGACTTCAGGTGAAGCAAGGTGATGGGCTAGCCTTACCTATCAGCCCTGTCTTATAATCAAGGTCCTATTGAGATTTTATTTTATTTTATTCTATTATAACAAAGTTACACGGTTTGCACCATGAAATTGCATCTTGTTGAATACAACATTAGTTACAAGGTCTTAAACATATATACATAAAAATAAATTCATAGTCTTATATATAAGGCTGAAAAAGCGGGCATGTCAGATAGTTATCTTTAACCAGTTAGGTTGAAGGAGACCTAGGTGCATACAACAACATTTGGGCCGTAAGGTGAATATATAGTCAGTATTGAGTTCTACATGATTGGCTCAAATAATCTCAAAAAGAGGGGGGAGGAGGGCAGGTCTTATGACCTGGACCTATCCCTTCAGTGCAGTAGTCAAGTAGGAGTCTTCTTCAACTGGGGTCATCTTCCTTAGTTTGTCCATTACGATGTATGCAATGAACATAGCGTAATAGGGAGGGCAGGGCTGATGTCCCGAACCTATCGCAAAGAATGGTGTATTTCACAGATCTATAACAGATTATATATGTATGTAAGTGAATAAGTATAATATACCTGAGAATAAATTGAGCTTCCATGATAGAGCTGCGTTCTTGCATTTTGACAGGAAAGGTCATTAGGAAATGGCCCGGGGAAATCGCTATCTATAACCAACATTTTTGACCGTTCTTAAAATATGGGCATAGGATTATTTCAGTGTGTCTGCGCAAAATATAACTACTCATAATGAATAGTGACTGCTCCCTCAAATACTCTCCAAACAGCAATATTAATGGGTTGAATGAGAGTTGGACAGTTGTTATATTTTTACATATTGATTCATGGATGTGAGCAGTTGGCGCTTCTCTATAGACTAGGAGAGTAGAATTTCCATCATGGGTTGATCTATCAACAAGTGGCATTTATTATCAATCCATCCGGACCATAAATGTACACATAGTATCGAACATGAGCATCGGTAAATATCGACGCTCAAGTTATGTTTTTAGGGCCTTAGTTTTCAGGATTTTCCTTCAGTCGAATCATAGACCTTCACTAGTTTACTACTGTGTAAGTCCATGGTCGAATGTATAGATCATAATACAAGTCCTCTGTTTTCATCTATAGTAGCCTCTCATGTGTACACACATGTATCTATAGGTGAACATAACTCTACGTGTAGCGAAACCGTTAGGAAATAAAAAAAGAAAATAAAATAAATCACTGAAAAAATTTACCAAAATGTAAAACAAACAAAAAACTAAAAGAATCAACACTATTATAATTTCCTGGCAATAGAATTACTCATGATAGATTAAAATGATATTGTCACACAACCTAGGGCGCAGGAAAGTAAATTTAGTAAAAAGGCATTTCCATAGAACCTCTTTAGAATAACAGTGTATTGTATTCCTTAGGGTATTGGGAGACGGTGCCATAATAAGGTGCCTGACCCATGCACGATGTTAATCTGACTAATGAAATTATTTTCCTTAACTCTTTGAGGGTTGCTGATTGAAGAGAGCATAAGGGCTGATGAGTTTGCTACCCAGTAATTCATTTGAGCTTCATGCAATCCTCACATAGCTACAGAGTGTCGTCATGATGCTAAATGCAGCCATGACAAGTAACACCCGAGGGCGGCATTTAAACATGATGACAACCAATTCACATAATCCATTCATAATGCATTTTCGACTGTTAAACAGTAACTATTTAAGCTGCATTAACCTGTTCAAGGGTTGATGAATTTATGAGTTTGAGGGATAAATTTAATTTTGATTCTTCATAGACTGCAGATTACTTGCAAAATACATTATGAAGGTCTATACAGGCACCCCATAGCAAAAAGACAATTTGGCCTGGTTGGTCTCCCATAGTCAGGTAGGCATTGATCCACAGATCTGGCCGGCTGGAATGTGTCCGTGTGTGTGTGTGGTGGGAGGGGGGGGCGGGGGTGCATGTCTGCACAGTCCCAGGCCAGAGTTCCATACTTATCGATTCTCCAGCTTTGTCTGAAATAAATGTATTATTCTAAAATCAATATTTTACCTAATTTTTTCGTTTCACTTAACTTTCTCCTTTCCCTTCTTAATTCAGTTTCTACTTTTATTATACATAAAAATCGTGTGAACTACAAATGAACTGCAAATGTAAAAATGTGAAATTTTTCTCCAATAAAATACTACCCAAATTCATGAGAATCTTAACACTGCTGCTGTTAGAGTGGAGATAGGTCTGGGAATCGTGGGAAGAGGGATTTGTTGTGGAGGGGGGGGGTGTTGGTCATGCAGAAGGTAGTCAGACAGGTAACACAGACAGTGGTCTATGGATGGCCTACATACTACATTCACCTGGTCATGGATGGTTGATTACCCCCCCTCCATCCAACTACCACCCACCCACACACCCGCCTCCCCGAGGTAGAAGTACAGCCAGGCTTAAATCCATTGTAGCCCACATAGTGCTGATGCACTCATGCATCATGCTGTTGCCAATCCTATGGGGCTGATACACTCTCAGCGCAACCCAACCCAAAGGGTTTTAACAAAGATCATGATGCACCAATGATCCATGGTACTACCATATGGAATGTGTTTGATGCATTTAACTTTATGTGGCCCACAAAGGGTTATTAATGCTGCATGCTGGTATGCTGGTTGCCTGTGCTGCAATAGCAGCTACCAGGACAGTGCATTGCAGACACACAGAGACACAGCAGGAGGCACAGGGGGTGCCCTCACCCACCTATATATACCTGTATACCCCCAGTTTACCTACTTAACCCCCCCCCCTACACACAGGGCACCCTCACCATCCAGTGGACTTAAGCTTAAGGCCATGCTAAAGTTAGCTTATGGCTAGCCCCTCCATGGGCATATACACACACATTTCCAGGGTGTAAACACAGGGTTTTAAGCACCTGGAGGAGGAGCCTCATAGGGTAAAACGCCGAGTCCATTCATACCTTTAACACCTGCTTGAGTGAGGGAGGAAGCATTAAGGTCGGAGATATAGCCTGTCTCCTCACAAGGAGTTTTTGGGCGAGTGGGAGTTATAAGGAGACCCCTAGACAGGATATATACCATTGGAGTCTCCCCATTGACTGGAAACCATTACTACTGGCACAGGACTAGTGCCACATAAAATCAAAATGGCATTGGGAGGGAAGGTAGGGAAACACCTGTTGGTCGCAGGGTTTCTACTACTTCTCACAACCTCTATCATTAACCCTACCAATGCCCAGGAGGAAGGGGAGGAAGGTAGACAAGATGAGAACATGGAGGAGAGAAAAGGGGAGGATACACCTCCAGGATTAGCTGCAGGAGGAGAGGGAGGAGAAAATCCAGGGCAGACTGGGGCAGGATTAACGCCTGGAAATGCAGGAGGAGAAGGAGAAGGAGAAGGGCAGAAAGGGAATAATACAGATGAGAGTAAGTACACACTTTATCATATTAGTTATCATTGATTAAATGATGAATTATTTCAATTCATTTGCTTTTTCTGTATTGCTCTATATCTGCAATATCTTTGAGATCTTTATAGTAACATTTTCTATACTGCACTGTCTACATGTATGATAGAATTGATGAATTATAACAGTAAAGAAGAGTATTATACGGTGTTCTATTACATTATCTTATTATGATCAAGAAATAAGTAGTATCCTTTGAGAACATTCTATTAACTGATGTTACAGTTTTATATTTATTCCTGATGATGATAAATTAATAACCTTTATGCATGTACATTCCTCTGTATTGTAATTATCATATATAATTTATTGCATAAAGATATGAAGCACCATCCACCTTTCCACCCTATACTCTACAGCTGGCCCTCAGCATGTGTTTTATTGTACATTAATTAACGCACAAGTCATATACCACAGTCTCTACAATTTGAACCCTTTAAATGTTACATTATGCCTCAACGTTAATATTCAATTGTCCCCATGATGCAACAGTGCAGCTCCAGTGAGTAACTCGCCATGGCTGTATTGGTGCATCAGTCCAACCCTATGGCATGATCAATCAGTGTAGTACAAATGAGTCAATCAGCAGAACTATACATTCATGCGTTATTGCGGCATATAGGCACAATGTACTGATCTATTGCCTGGCCCTTAAAGGTTCTAAACATCGATAATGTTGTACATAGCCACCAGTTCCAACTCTATTCTACTGTCATCATAAATAGCACATAGCACTCCGTATAATTGTGCTTTTCCCTTTTAAAGGAGATCACTTTGATTTAATGTTCTTCACCATAGTTGTCAGTATAATAGATGAATGCAGCAGTATAGAGGGTAATTAGTACAGCATACCTTTCTTAAAGTTCTCTATCCCCCCCCCCCAATTTAGGATTGATTAGTGTGAATGCAACATTGGAAGAAATTGCGCTGCATTGGTGCATGCATCATGGGTGCAAAGGAATATGGAGACTTGGGGCATCATGATTGTTATCTTTAAATGTATGAATATGTTTTATTGTATATCATTGGTTGGGCGCTTATCCTTGTATACATACATGTCTCAACCCTTTTAGATATCTTTCATTATAATCTTAGTTCGGAAATTATGATTTTCATTTTCGTTTGAAATACAGGCACTAAACTGATGTGGAAGTCCTTCTTTTTTGAATAACTTCTATTGCATACAGATCACCACGGTTTCCAATTCAATTGTACACATTAATTATTACAAAAGGTGCTTGCTATTCAACAACTGCTACAATGTACCACAAATTAATAACCACAGCACACATACAAATGCTCAGTATGAGTTCACGTATATCATAGATTATAACAACTATCAGGGTAAAAAAAGAATTGCTTTACTACAAAATAGACATAGTTGCAGTTGATCTTGAAAAACCTAGAATAGTTACTAGAATTTATAGCTGCTTATTACAATCTACCTAGCAAATCATAATCACCCTAGCAGGGAGATAAATAATCTCCAAGCCATGATGTCTTTCAGCATTGAAACGAAATACTAAATTCAAATAAATCAGAACCTTTTTGACCGAAGGGAGTGATCATTATTTAACAACAGTGGGGGGGAGGGGGGCTGGTGGGTTTTAGGGGGGGGGGGGTCAGCATATTTTCAACCCTTGACTGCGGGGGTCAGAATTTTTTTCAATCCGTCAGATGGAAGGGTCAAAATAATTTCACCTGTTTTCAGTAAAAAAAAAAACAGGGCATTACTATAGGTTAAAAGGCAAGTGGGCGCGCGATTTCGCCCCTTATGGGCAGGTCAAAAAAAAAATTTCTACCCTAGAGAGGGGGGGGGGGGGGGTGGAAATGTTTTTTTGAGGTATAATAGGGATCCTTCCCAGGAATATTAGGCATGCAAGACATTGTTGGATCCTTTTAACAACCGGCATTAGGGCCTTAAAACTGTTGAACATACATTTTAAAAATAGCAGAGAAATTCTACATTATTTCAACCCAGTCGGTTCAGTTAACGGCCTACAATAGATGACCCACTCAAAGCACCAGTACCACAGACATACATGTACCCGGTATGTACACAGTATATAGTGCTAATCAAACAAGTGAATCAAACGGATTTACACCTGTAGATTTTTTCTATACATTTGTAATATCATAAATTGCCAGGTTAGCAAAAATTCGCCCAATCGATAGCAGTGGATCCAACATTTAAGGCATAGCATATAGCATACGTTATACCTGTTCTGGCTAGTTCCAGAAAAGCCGGATATAGCTGTATTGTGTAGACTGGTAGACAGTACACCTCATGCGTGTCCCTTCATACCTGAGGGGAATTCAATAGGCGGCACGCCCAGCCATCGGCGCCCGCCCGGACCTGAACGTGCTCGCACTCCAGCTAGAGAGGAGGTGCGCCTGTGGCGCCCGCCGCGTGGCTGGCGTGCGGTTAATGAATACCGTGCTGTCCTGTCTTGACTTCAGCCAGGTCACTTAACCCCTTCTTAACCCTGTAAGGTTCTGTATGCATGTATCATGTCCATTGGTGGTCAGAATGCATGCATACTGATCTGACATAATGCCAACAGAATGAGCTGATCTATTTGCAGGCGTGAAACTCGCCCAGAACAGAACAATGTACTTAAATCAAGTTTCTTTAATACTGTGTATTCTAAAGAATATATACCCATCAAATCAGTTCGGGTAATCGTTCACTCTGAGGAATGAATCACTCTTTTTTATGTACTTTAAATGCTCACCTTTAAGCCCACTCACCTATAAGCCGAAACTGAGTTTCCAAGAAAGAATTCGGTCTATAGGAAAAAGGTTTAATTTCGATTTTCTGTTTATTCTATTAGAAAAAAAACCTCACCTTTAAGCCAAATTTGAATTGAAGGGGGGAAAACCGACTTATATAAAAAAAAAAATGACCAAAAGATTTCGGCTTATAGGTTAGGTTTTACGGTACCTTGAGAATACAGGTAGTGTAATTAGTAGGACCATGGCAGGATTTACATATAAATGTATGGTATATCCAGGTCTATTGGCTTTGCACAGGTAACTATGGGGATAAGTAGATCTAAACCTACCGTCACACCTGGCTGCACATGACCTATCTATAGCATCTAGTCTATGGAGCCTTGACCCTTTCATGAAAGCATAACATCACAGAGCCGCATATAAAAGGGGGTGTGGATGGGGGGTCCCCCATGTCATATGTTGATTTTTAAAAATGGCCATGTCACCATGTCAATTTTAAGAAATGGTCATGTCACCATGTCGATGTTAAGAAATTCTTTGAGGGTGGCCAAAATGACCTTTGTACAAGCAAAATGAAGACAGAAGTGCCATTCCCAATTTCTGGGCAAATGGACAGAGGACGCAAATCTCTATTTTGATTTCGTTCTGTATTGTATGTGATATAGTTCCCTTTACTTTCTGGAAAAGATGCCGTTACCACTGTTATTATCCACTTTTAAATCGGTATTAACTCAAACAAATCAGAGTGGGTCGCCAGGATGACAAAGAAAAGGAGATTTAGAAATGCTAAGGAAAAAGGGAACTGATATCCAGGTGGGCAGAGCCAAACACAATCCTAAAAAAAGACCATAATAATCCTCCAAGCATTTTATGACAACATGATACCACAAACAGTGACGATTTTATTTCTTGTCCCTGATAGCATTGCTCAAACAATGATGACATGAAGGTAATCTGTGGTACAATTAGGCCAAGGTTATCAGGTCAATCATAAGTGTTATACTCAATTACCCCATTTCCCTTAGCATTGCTGGAATAGGTGAAGGATGGGCGCACAGACCACTAAATTTGACATGGTGACATGGTCGTTTATTAAAATTAATATGTGACCCATCAAGGGAGAACAACCCTGTGCGGGGGATTTTTAATTCCCCATTTGGCATTTGGAGGGCAAAATTACTCCAAAATCATTGTAAAAATACATTAGGCTAATTTTTGATGCAGACTTAAATGGTTTCATTTAAAATGCACCATTTTCGGTAGATTATTTGGATGGTAAAATGAACATTTTTCATGAGAAATCAAACTATATGCCTGTTCCTAGTTGCCATGGCAACCAAAACAATAATCAAAATTTGCAGATTTTTTTTGACAATCTTTGGGGATACTCCCCAAAAACCCAAAACTAAAAACAAAAATGGAAAATTCCTTATAGATCAAAATCTATGATAAAAATCCCCATATTATTATGTATTTTTAATGAAAAAGGCTGATTTATAGTGTTTTTAGACATTATTATGGTTTATAATGTATTTAGAGCTTAATCATCGATTTCAGATAAGAATTATGTCCTATTTTCAAGGAGGGGTTCTGACATAACTACTAGGAATATTTAACCCAATGATGTCTCATTTTAAAGATCTTGACATGAACTTTGATAATGAATTTCCCTGCAGCGGGGTGTTTTTGCTTGCCTAGTCACATATGTTCCACGAGCCTTAGTAACACCGGGCAAAAAGATAGTGACAAAACATATGTCCTTTCATAAATTCAACATGGGGCATGGCAGTTTCTTAGATGTGACATGGACATGGTATTTAAGTGGCATATTGTATGAATATTTCTTAACATCGACATTGGACATGGAGATCCCCACCCCTAACCATCCAGAGCCCCAATAGTAGTAGTTCGATCAGATGGGGGAATAGATTGCCTGGTTACAGGGATCTGACCTAATTCCACACTTCAGGTGAACCATAACGTCTGCCCTGATTATCTGATCCATTCTCCATGCAGTTTCACACTGCATCTATACCCAAATCCGTCTCTGCCTTAACTGTTGATTGACACTTGAATGGTACAATCTATAAATTCACTGTACAAAAAGTAACTGTTAAATCTACCCAAACCTCATGGAAATGAAAACGGTCCTCAAATAAAAAATGTAGTACACCCACTTGGCAGAAAAACGTGTTTTTTTTTTTACGTTTCAAAACGATTTTTTGCGGTTCACAAGTTTGCAAAAATTGTTTAATGTAAAAAAAACCCTCAAAACATGTACTCAAAAAAAGTTTTTATTTGGTTGAAAAAACGTTGAAATAACGTTTTTTTGCCAAATTGGCAGTCATCATGAAGATCATGATACATACAACTTATGTAGAAACGCAATATTACACAATGTTCTAAGCACATCACTTGAGAGAATTAGGCAGTAAACCAGAATTGGGATAAAAATACAACTGAAGAACTATCATAAGATACAGCACAATCCCTGTTAGCAGAATGCAACTGGGGCAGTCAGGCTTCCAAGCCCTCACAGTCCACCCATTGAGGCTTTAACACTGATAGACATGCAAACCAATGCAATTAGAATATTGATACTGTGTCAGCATCACCCAACTATAACCATGGCAACCAGGTAAACAAGCTGGTTCCCGCCATACTGGGTAGCATCATGTGCGGCTAGGTGGTTGAGGGATGGGGGTCGTTCATGCATGGAGTCACATGCAATTATTGATCTATTTATAAACACTTCAGGACTACGCATGGGCTGCATAATTCCTCTGCGTTCAAGCTCCTGTGTCACCCACCATATCCCTGTGTCACATATTCCATCTGCACTGTCCACCACGTCCTTATTATCCTGAATTACAGTTGTACCTCCTGTAGGTATGAACCTACATACTAGAAGTGCATTCTACTATAGGTACATGTGGTCCTACTGCCTACTTATAGGTGTATAAATTTATAGCCCATTTACAATTACGGCTTAGAGTGTGTGCATGGACACCAAGTCTGTAATCCAGCGCTTTCTGCATCATGCTAATGATTTAAGGTTTAATCAATGTAGGAATTGCAGGATTCATGAATGCAACTTTAGAAAGGGACCAATGAAGGTTACTTACTCAGGCCACATTTTCTGCATGGTGGCTGGCAATCCTGATATTTTTCAGTGTAACAATATGCGGGTTACCACCTGGGTTAAAGCTGAAAGCCAAACATTATTTATTTTAACAAGTTTTCATTTCTATAATATCCCCTACATTGAATATGACATCATGTTTATTATCAAAATGGCAGTAGGTTCATAAACATGACTTTGAGATTGGAGTTTGTAAGAACTAAGCAAAACTCCAAGCAAAGGCATCATTATCAAAATATTTAACCTCCCCTCCCTCCTTCATCCCTTCTCACTTCTCCAGGTGTGCAAAGATAACACGGAATTGGCATCATCAGTCCATGTTCCCATCATGCATTTGGCACTGGCCACTGCTCATCACGTGTTACTATGACAACCCTTAATGTGCATAGCATAACACACATCCGCCTTAAACCTGTAAGGGTAAAATATTGCTCTAATGTATTATGTTGATATTTAGGTAGTTTACTGCTATTATGCATGAAAGCAGTACTACCGGTTAGCTGTATTCAAGCACTGTGGCGTGAAATGGCAATAAAGCATTAATGTACCTTGTTACTTCTTAAGGTGATCATTACTTATGTATTGGTCATTACATCAGAGGAGGGAGTGGTCTATTTAAGTTGGGGGGGGGTAGAGAAAATATTGAACAACACAGGTAGAAAGTGAGTGGATGTGGCCGGGCCAGGGGATACTTTCGCTTTCTATTCGCTAATATTCATACCAAGCACATTATAAATTGTGGAAACTGATGGGAGACCAGTCCCATGCTTCTTCATAAATTTCTATTTTCGTGGAGGGATGTAATATTTGGGACTTTAAGGAAATCCCCCAATAAGAACCTAACTTACAATATACCTGTATTCAGACTTTACTTCAAAAGAATAATCATTCATCTATGTGCTGTAGACAATCTAGCTCACATTGATAACACACTGCCAGAAGTTTGACATTTTACACTGGGTCTTCCAGCACTTCAAACACTTCCAACACTTCATCGGTGCATCAATCATATCATGCATTAGTAACCCTACAAGCGCTGGTTCCACAGGGGTAGAATCGGTCAGGAAAGCCCTAATCTGACGATTTATAATATATCAAAAGTAAGCGTTGGTTCCACAGCCATACAATCGGTCGGAATAGCCCTAATCCGACGATTTATAATATATCAAAAGTATAGAAAAAAATCTGTTGGATTAGTGCTAATCCGACCGATTTAGATCTGTGGAACCAGCGCTGTATAGAAAAAATTGGTCGGATCAATGCTAATCCGACCAATTTAAGCCTGTGGAACCAGTGCTTTATCAAGACAATTCACCTCAAAGTGTGCACATATGCTCTGAGCATTGTATACGTAATATAATAAACTAGATTACAATAAAGTATATAAACTTGTTCTATTCATCACAGCTATCATTAAGCTTGAGTGTGAGGATCAACACCCACTCTGTGACTTCTGGGCCTCCAATTCAGAGTGTTGGCAAAATCCACATTACATGGTCAGGTCATGTACTGTGTCTTGCTGGTCATGCCCTGGGGTCTATGGTAAGAATTACCAGGTGGATTTATGGTGAAAGGGTGGTTTATTAGGGTGTAAGATGTAGGTTTTCTCCTGACTTGATCATACCACTCTGTTTAGCTGTATTTAAGTGTAAAGTTCTACTTAATAAATGTGAAAATAATAGAAAATGTGGCAATATTGACTGTCTTATTGATAAAGATATCCATTTCTATCAACAATCATTGTCAGCAGTCGATATTTTTTCCTGTACTTATTTATTTTAGATTTAAGAGATTTAGATATACCTCACCTTGTAATGTATCCCTACAGTGGGCTTTCTGAATACCCACAAGGGGAGAAGTAGAAATATAAAACCACTTGATGATTTCCATAAATCAGCGGTAATAAAGTGAATGATCTTTAACACAGGAGATATAAGATAAAAAAAAAACTTGAGGTTTGCAGAAATGCTAAGTAATTGGAGCTAAACAAAGCACTGCAAAGAACCCAACATTTTGTGTAACATAAGAATTAAGGCTCATCATTAATGCAATGGAAGTAGTTGTTAACATTAGTTGTTAAGTGCATTTCTTTAAACTGGAACGGTCTAACAATGATGGATGACAGTGTAAATAATTCTTGAGGGAAGCATATCAAATGTGATAAAGGTGTATACCATTTAAAAGCCATTCTTTGTTCATACTCTTTGGCATAACAACTCAGAATTCACTCAGGTAAAATCTGTACCAGTAAAATCACATCTAGAATTCAGAATTTCTCCATAGCTCATCCGTGAGATTTTATTATAATGATATTGAAATCCACATATGTCAAAGAATGTCATGAGGTCATTTATGAAAAATAGATAATATGATTGTGTTGATAGGATAGGACTATGCATTATGAAATTAGAAATCACAGGAAAGAAATGTAATTGATTATCTTTTTCCTGTTAATTTTGTGTTTTTCTGTCATGTACTACGCGTTTGTGTGCCAGGGCAAAATAAGTCTTGTATCAGTTATGTAATTGTAAGCCTTTCTATACTCCTTTGTACTAACATAAAGAATATGCATCTGAGACCTGTTTCACAAGCATTCTTTGTTTAAGATCGATCTTTCCACTCTATGAGTGACCACTTAAAATCAGTCATTTGGGAGTGACTACTAGTGTTTCAGAACAAGCTTTTACTCATATTGGAACATAAGCCTGGTCCTTTAGAAAAAGCTACCAATTAGGCATAGGAACAGTAATCAAGATCAGTTGTAAGGTCACTCACAGGCCAATTATCCAGCTAGTAAGATTGATCACCTAGGTGCAGAATATGGCTTTACTTCATAATTCTATGATAGAAAATGGTATTATAAGGGGGAATTTCCATTTGATATATGCCTGACATCATGCATTAGAAAATGTTGTGGGATTCCATTTGTTGATAAGATTTTTCACATTTATGTGCACCCTAAACCCCGGGCCTCCCTAGCCCACTTAAAAGGGTCTATTACTCCTCTTTCCTATCCCCTCAGGATGTGTGTGGTGCACATATGCGCGGGCACCGACATATTCCTCTGTGAAATAGTGTATTATAGTTCTCGCCATGAATATGACCTTAGCTGTCGAAATGGCGTTAAACAACTATTACTCACTCACTGCACCCTAAACCTTCCCCATAAATCAGCTACTTTTTGTTTGCCATAAGTCACTCTTACATTGACCCTTTACTAGTTAGTTTCACTCCCCATTTACTTTTGAAACAATTCCCCTAAGCCTAAGAAGCCTAAGATCAATCTTAGGATGACCATAAGAGTGATCTTGCTTGTACACCAATCTTACTCGTACATGGTCCTTGTGAAACAGGTCTCTAGTCCTTGAAACATGGGTGATTTTAAAATAAGTCTCATCCACAGAATTGCTAAGAATCCTGCCAAAGCCAGAACAATATATGATTAGTTTAAGGGAAGTGTTTGAGCTAAAGCTGTAAAGGTGTCATCTCTGAAGTCAAATGAAACCAGCTTCTGCAGGATTTAATCTTAACTGTCTCTCATCAAACGATGCAACTAACATCGGATTACCATTACTTAAGAAGCCTCGGGCATTAACATACTAACATCTGGGATCATGGATACTAACTCATTACAACATAAAGGGTATGTGCACCTTCTTGATGACCTGTTTTGTTTGTTTTCAATGTAGATAAGCTATTTAGAAAAAAGAGCTTTAATGATAAACGCATAGTAAAATCTTTGTGCTTGATCTAATTACCTGCAAGCGAATTGCCTACATGTTTCTATATGTGCCATTCTCTGTTATCATGCTAAAATCTATGCTTAAATATCTGTGTCTAGTATGTACAGACATCAGCCTAATACATCAGTCTAATACTGTAATCAAAATTTCAAGTTCCAGGACTATCTGTATGTGCCTTCAACAGATATTCAGATACTTTAATTTCCCATAAAATTACTGTTCAAATCATATACCTTGTATCACCTTTATGATATTTCTTCTTGAATTTATCTTTCAGACTGCAGAGACAATCCAGATAATGCAGACTCATGCAAAGCATGGGTCGCTATCGGTGAATGCGTAAAAAATGCTGAATGGATGAGAGCCAACTGTTTCCGTTCTTGTGGATTCTGTCGATTTTCGAATCTTACACAAACTGGGGCTACAGATGATGCTGCAAAGGAGGGTGGTGAAACTGGAGCATCTGTGAGGGAGGACAGTGAGACCGAACCAAAAGATGTAGTTTCACCATCAAACTCCTCGTCTACTTCAACAACAACAGTAACTGCAAGCCCTTCACCAAAAGAGGGTCAGGTGACTGAGTCTACAACATCACCAACAAGATCAACAACAGCAAGCACTACAGTGAATGCCACAACAACAATGGCAACAAAACCAACAGCAACACCATCAACGACAACCATTCTAGTGGACCGAAAGACAACTCCTACCCTAGCTACTGCCACAATGAGCACACAGAGAAATGCAAGTACAACAATGCCTGACATTACGAGCACTATGACCATGTCTACACCTAGTACTATAGCACCATCTTCTACCACTACAAGGAAGGAAGAAATGGAATCAACCAGTGCATTAGTCTCAACTACAACAAAATTGTCCCCTACCCCAGCAGAGACAACTTTGGGAATCTTGACTCTTTCAACCTCCCGAACTCCAAGTACAACTGTGAGCACAGAGAGCACTGTTTCAATGAAACCAGCTCCAACAAAGGAAACAACAACACTTTCCTCAGCTCCAAGTACTTCTCCTACTTCACCAATCAGACCATCTACATCCCCAGCTCCTCCAACAGAGAGCACAACAATGAAGGATATTTCATCAAGCACACCGGCCTCGAGTACTGCCTCAACAGTTTCTGTGCCTTCTTCAACCATAAAATCTAGTACCACTCCAGAAATGACCCCATCCAGGACTACAACAGAACCCACCTCTCTAAGTACTCCGGGTACTCCAAGTACTCCAGGTACACCAAGTACACCAAGTATTCCAGGTATGCCAAGTACTCCAGCTACTGCAGGGACACCAAGTACTCCAAGTACTGTTTCTTCAACAGTGGCTACCACAAAGGAGAGTGTTGCAGTGCAGGACCTGTTATCAACCTCCACAGTTTCAACTTTGTCTACAAGCACAATTTCTACACCTTCAATCATACCTGAGGAGGATTCAACAACAAAACCATTGTTTACTACATCTTCTGGCACAGGAAGTACTATTTTTACCTCGCAAGCTATTGTGAAACAAACTACTCCAGGAAAGCAAACACCATCGATAGCACCAGAGATTACACCCACTTCGACCATGACAGATTCCTCAACGTTAACTGTCAGTAGCACCACAGCTACGCCTAGCAGTACCTCCACCCAGAGCACAGCTTCTACCTCATCAACAGTAGCAGCGACAACATCAACAATAGTAGCCAAAAAAACAACAACAATTGCAGCAATAACAACATCAACAATTGCAGCAATAACAACATCAACAATGCCAGCCAAAACAACAACAATGGCAGCAGAAACAACAACAATGGAGACTGCACCTGCAAAGCCAGCAGCGACAATACCAGGTGTCCAAACAGAAAGTACCACACAGAAACAGGTCCCATCAAGTACTCAAGCTCCTACTACAGCCAGTACAATGTCTACACCAATGCCGACACAACCAGAAAACACAACAATGGGAGCTACTCCATCTAGTACTTTAGCCCCAGTTTCATCTACTATTTCTGGAAGTACACCTTCCTCAACAGTGGCTGCCATAAAGGAAACTACTCAAGGAGCTGTTAAGACACCAAATGCCACAACCCCGAGTGCTGCTCCAGACACAACAATTACTGTTTTGTCAACACCCTCAGTAAAGGAAACCACTACGCAGATAGGAATGACAGGTTCTCCAACACCAAGTGCCACATCAACCACAGTGGGAACTACCCAACCAAGCACTACTCCAAGCATAAGTATAGCCACCATGACTACAACTGAAGCTACTACTAAGTCTTTGACAACTAACATGTCTTCAAGTACTTCATCTGCTGAACTTCCGACAAAACCTTCAACAACAATGAAGTTACCAACTACTCTTTCGACTGAGATGCCAACGACAAGAGTATCTACAACTTTGAAAACGGTTGCACCATCTTCTGAAGGGACTACAATGAAAGCAAATGTAACTCAACCAACATCGACAACAACCATGAGTTCGTCCTTTGAACCTACATCACCTAGCTCAACAGAATTGCCGTCATCTACTACCACAATGGGAGGAGAGACTCCTTCAACTACAATGGCCATCAAGACAACTAAATCATCTGCTGAGATAACACCTAAATCTACTTTGCTAACAGGTACAGCAACTACTGTATCCACAACTGTGAAGAGCGAAGTCAATGGTACTGCAGTTCCGGCTGTAAATGGAACAACCACTCAAAGAATAACTGAGAGCACAGTTTCTTCAACTGCCCCGACTGCTCAGCCAGCAATGACTACATCTAAAACAACTATGTTCACAACTGATGGCATGTCCAGTTCAACACTCAGTGGCACCATTACTGCAGGAACTGTTTCAACAAAAGCTGCTACAACCATTGGAAAAGACGCCGTAACACCTTCTGGAGTAAGCATAGAGCGTGGTACAGGCTCAACTTCTAAACTAGCCACACCAGGTGTAAATGCTACCATGTCTAGTCCCTCACCGGCAACTCCTACGGAGTCTACTGCTACTATCTCTCAGAGTACCAGTCCCTCAACACCAAGCACAACTCAGGCCAAGGCAGAACCAACAAGGACAAGCACCACCCAGGTGCCAGAATCCAGTCTGACAACACCAACGGAAAGATCAACACCAGCAACATCCACTGTGACAACCTCAAGTAAAGAGCCAACAGAGAGAGGCACACCACCAAGAATGACTACTAAAGAGTCTTCAACAGGAACTACCCTTGATGTCAAAAGTAGTACACGTATGGTTACAGTACTACTCAGTACTGCCATGAAAACAATGACAACAACAACAGCTGTAACATCAAGAACAAGTTCTCGTCTATGTATTAATTTGTACAACATTGAGGGTCAATGTGATGGCTGGTCAGCAGCGGGAGAATGCACGGGTGAAAACCAGGAATGGATGACAGAGAACTGCTACAAATCATGTGGATATTGTGAAGTCATTGAGATGACCACAGCTGTGCCAGTGTGCGCAAACAACCCTTCATTTGAAGCAAGATGTGATGGCTGGGCGTCACTTGGAGAATGCGAGGAGAATTCAGAGTGGATGAGAGCATTTTGTACACGGTCATGTGGTGCATGTGATACTGTAACAGAAGGTGCAGTGTCAGAAACTCCTTCTGTGACTCCTTCCACAACAGGTGGTACAAGTAGCACAGCAGCCATTACAACTTCCCCAATATCTACAACAATGAAGCCAACCCCAAAGGTTCCCACTCCAGATTCTATTGGAAATGTTTCAACAGGTACTACTTCTACATACTCTACTGCTTTAGATGATAGAGCAGTAACAATGCAGCATACTGGCAGCCTTGCTTCAATAACCAATGGGACAACCACTGTCACCTCATCGCCTGATATTATTTCATCAACTGTGCCTTTAGTTGAAAGTAGCAGATCTGAAACATTTGCCAAAGACAATAAAACTAGCACAGTTACACCTAGTTCATCAATGCTTTCCTCTTCTCCACCAATAACCACAGATTCAGCTTTGTCTCCTACTGCTTCTTATACACAGAGTCCAGTGCAGATAGAGACATCTAGTAGCTCCCCTAGTGCTGAGCCCCAAACTGCCCCTACTAAGCCTGGTGATGGTATCGTAACAGCTCATGTCATTCCCGAAACCAAGCCAACATCAGCCAGTATCCCCTCAAGCACTTCAGTGTCGACCCCAAGTGTTTCAAATGGCCTGATATCTGATCCCGCATCCACTCCTGGTACTGTAAAGGTAGATGAAGATGCAACCCAAACTACTGATCCTTCAGCAGGGTCTGAAGCTATAATAAACACAACTTTGTCAGTCACTACCACATCTGTTTATGATCCTACTCAAAACTTGACCATCACAGTCACTCCAACATCAGTCAAAGCTACAGCTACATCTGACTCCACCTCCAGGGGCAATAATTTGAGGGGTAGCACTACAACAGTAGTATATACAAATTCTAGCAGCAACCTGACAATGAACACAACTATGATGATGACTTCTCCACCTGGCACAACTGTTGAGGATTTCAAGAGTTCAACCCAGGAAACAACTGTCAAAGTTGATAATGAACTTTCTTCAGAAGCACCAGGAACAACGCTTCGAACAACAACCACTGTTGCAAGGACAACAGTAAATTCACCATCTACTAGTAACCTTTCAACAGTACTTCCCAGTACAGATAAGACTTTCAGTACAACAGTGCCAAATACTCATACCGCATCTCAATCATCTACCTCTTTCAGTACCACTTCCCTGAATACCACTCAATTTGTAACTGATAATGTTAGGATAACAACTGATAGTGACAAAGAAACAGAGAAAACAACCACCCAAAGTTTATCAACAAAGTCCCCAACAGACACTACACTGTCAGTAACTCCCATAATGTCATCCACCTTATCAAACATAAATTCCTCAAGTGATTTTACAATGATCTTTCCCTTGACTACTGAATCAGTCACTGCTTCATCGCTTGCTATCGAAACACAAACCCCAACCACCCAAGCTACAGCTTCCACATCATCCAAAGGTGAAACGAGTACCTTACCCAGCACACACACTGCTGCTACCACATCTGGTAATACAACCATATCAGCCACTCAATCCACTGCTACCCAAGATATAATAACTTCATTGTCCACCTTGCTTTCAAATACTACCCAAGGAAATACTACCCCATCCAACTTGCCTTCAACCACCACAATCCCCAACAATGCTACCCAGGACAACACCAAATTATCCAGCTTGTTTTCAACCACTCAAACCCCTGCCAATGCTACCCAAGCCATTACCGCTTCACCATCCGGCTTACTTTCAACTATCCAAACCCCTGCCAATGATACCCAAGCAATTACCACTACACCATCCAGCTTGATTTCAACTACCCAAACCCCTACCAATATTACCAAAGACACCACTGCTTCATCATCCAGCTTGCTTTCAACCACCCAAACTGCTGCAACTGCTCCCCAAGGCAATACCACACCACCTAGCTTGCTTTCAACTACCCGAAGCATGGCCTTGATTCCCGAAGGTGACGGCAAAACTACTCGTGCTGCTTTGCTTCCTAATGTATCAATGCCTTCCACTACTACAGTCGGCTTTGTGAGTACTGAGAGTACCACTATACGCATGGCTTCAACTGCTGCCACAACTCACACTCAGAGTTCAGCCTCTACTACTGCTTCTACGCCTACTAGCACTACACCTAGGCCTACTGTAAAGGTACAGCCTAGAAGAGGTAATCAAATAGAATGATCTATAGGCTACATATATTGATGAATGGGAACTGGAGCTATGGTGGTTGGGATGATTGTTTCTCACTTGCCTTTTATTTTGAATTTTTCCTTTATTATTTTCGATATAATTATGGTTGCTTGGCTTTTCAGTGGGCTTATTTGTCTCGAAGCATGTTTGATCAAATTTTTGTTGCACATTATCTTAATCTATTTTAGTTACAACGATACCATGGTTGTTATATTAATTTCTTTAAAATCACAATGTGGTTTTTGTACGGTGAATGGCTATGATACATGTAGACATTTTAAGCATGCTAGATGTTTTACGGTGGAAATCTATGTTCTAGTATTCAATTCTTCTCTGAATATGTACTCTTTAACCATGTAAGGTTTCTTTGATGTTGCCTTTCTTCCTGCACTTTAAACCTCTGCACTGTTGTGATCTCTTTAAAATGTCAATTTATTTCTATTTCAGACTTGCTTATCAGTAACGAGACACATATCCTGTACTATAATGGGGAGACGGCCAAGGTTATTGTATCTCAGGTATGGACAATAAATTGTGATCTCACATTTCATAGTAGCCCTATAAACAGCTCAAATTTATGTGAACAAATATGACCCACTAATTGGGTCAAATGAATCTGAAAGAGTTCTAATGCAATTCATTTCAGACTTTTGTGTCTTACCTGGATGGCACTATTTGAGCTCACAAAAGAACAAAAGTCTCCCAAGATTTCAATGGTTTGCAGGAGTATTCTCCCAACCCTCAATCCATCTATTAATGCAATTCAATTGCACACACTACTCTGATACTCCATGCATGTATAAGGCGCTTATTATATATTGGAATGGATTCCTAGTGCAACTTATTTGATTGACCAAAGTTTGGATGTTCCTTATAGGCTAGAATATAGTAGAACAGAATTAATTGATTAAAATCTGGGTGTAGTATTCTCTTCAAGGGTGTGTGTCATACATTGCATGTGCCTTGTACAAGAGGTATTGAGTTACTATCACTCCATAAACTAAATTGAGGTCTTTCTATTGTTTCTATTCTTGCTAATAATGTTTTGCCCATTGTAGGAGAAGGGTAGTATTGTTGGTCTAGCTGTGGATGTGGCCGAAGGCTATGTCTTCTGGTCTGACCTAGCGTGGAACACTAAGGGAATCTACAGGGCCACTCTGGATGGCCAGAACCAGACACGCATCATCAGCAAAGGTAGGATGATTTTATTGCAATATATCCACTCTTGTATTGGTGCATAATGCATTTATTTTTGTCTTTGTTTATTTATTAGGCACTTTCATTTCGGCAAGCAGAACTTTTTGAACACCATGCATCATACAGGTGGATGTTATTATAAAAAAAAAACTTGTTATCAAGAATTTTCAATGTCGTTTTATTTATGTATGCCATTAATTGTCTAATGAGATTCGGCTAATTCCCCTATTAAGATATCATGTATACATATTCATGTCCATAATGGAAACACTTATATGGATTTTCACAAAGCATTTGATAAGGTGTGAAGTCAATATTAACTGTTAGGAAAACTTCCTTCTTAACTTAGTAAATTGAAAATAACTTCAGTACAATCAGGAGTTGTTTTCTAAGATTTTATGTGTCTCCTATATTTAGATATAGTAGAAGTGAATGGGCTTACTGTTGACTATGCTTCGGGTCATATATACTGGACGGATGCAGTGCGTAGGCGCATTGAGATGGCCGACTATGATGGCAGTAACCGGCGTACGGTGATCAGCCGAGGACTGGGGGCGCCAAGAGGCATTGTGGCCGATCCACTACATGGGTGGGTGATTTACCCTTATGAACTAGAAAAATAAGATCCTTTGTATCATGAAGTTTTATTTTCAGAAATATTACCTCTGTATTAGGCTATAAATTGTATGCACCATCCTCCACTGCTAAAGTATTGTGTCATGTCATTGAATAATACCTGAGGGCTGATTACGTCAACAAAAAAGTTATTGTGTTGTCTAATAGGCCTAGTCTAATATTTGTGGTCAAGTTGGTTGACTTTACACAGTTAGTGGACGGAACAGAGCCAGTCTAGGCAAAAGACAGCAACATTTTCTCAATTTTCAAAATTGCCTTTTCTTAGATAGTTCATGCTTTAAATCCTGTTAACAGCTACCTGTTCTGGGGAGACCAAGGCACCAAAACCGTCTCACGTAGTCTGTTAGATGGCTCAGACAGAAAGATCATTGTGGACAAGGACCTTTCGTGGCCAAACCAACTGGCAATCCAGGACAAGTGAGTAAAATTAAATTTTGAATGAATTTCCTCCAGTTTTTGCCTGGTGTGTTTTAACCTTCAGCATAAGATAAAATGAAAGAGTTTCGTATCCTGCATCAGAATTCTCACATTTCATATTAACATTTCTGTCCTACTATATTATAATATGATATTATCATGGTGTCACAGCAGTATTCTGCCCCAGTAAACCTACAACAGCTAAATAGTCCCAACTAAAAACAGTGTTTTGCTTGGTATAATCAGTGCCAGGGGACCTTATTTTTATTGCAGATTAATAATTTTGGTACCAGAAGAAAGGTAACAATTTGGGGGGGAAAAGTTGCAAAAGATATTCAGTCACCATGGAAACCTATTGTATCACAGAGGGGTCCAAGGTGACATTTGTCCACAATGATCTTTCTGTCTGAGCCATCTAACAGACATTTGCTCATGCACTAGTTCTTGCTCTTATAATTTCTAATACTCCAGAACCCCTAACCCTTTTTTAAACTGGCACTTATTTAGATTCTGGTTTTAGATTGGTTTTTTGATATCCCCTCATGACCCTGATGCTTATTCCTAACTGGTGCTTCGTTGAACCTGATGCACTGACACCCTATCAACCTTAAATAGCTAAATAACATTAAGTGGTATTGCTTTTCTATCACAGTGTGCTGCTCTTTGTGGATGGGTGGAACAAGACTTTGACATCCACAGACCTTGATGGTGACGATCAGAAGCAGGTGGCACTCCTATCAACATTAGCCGATGACAACCCACTCTTCGGACTGGCTGTGGCCAATAAGACAGCTTATGTGACATCATGGGGTAATGGTGGACTGATTAAAGTGCCCCTGGTGTCAAGTGGAAGTACTACACCTAGCCTGCTCATGGAGGGTTTGACGAAAGATGTCATGTTCAGCCTGGCCTCTACAGACCCATCCGGTCAACCTTCAGGTAGGTGATATTTGGAAAGAAGGGGTCAAGAGAGACAATCGTTGCTGGAACTCGAGCCAAAACCAAATTGAAGTTTCTATAAGATGCCACAATCCAGAAGTTGCTCAGTTCAATCTGTGCTGGCAGTTAGTCAAGACCAGACCAAGTTTACTCTTCCTCCAACCCAAACTTCTATATTTTATTTATTACTGACTATACCCAGGATGACTACTTGATAGCATAGAGTGCAAAGTGATTGATTGATTGGTTATTTATTAGATTGACAGTATTTCTCATAGCATAACCAGCATAATTATACAATTGAACATATAATACTCCATAAGTTATACTCTCAACAATACACCTTACTGGAAAAATATCAGGTATTTGACTTTGACTCGGGCACGTAATCTGTTGATACCAAAATCATTTATAAAGCTGATGATTAAGACTGCAGACCAAATGGTACCATGAAGAATAGTATCAATCGTATTGTACTAGTCATGTAGAATTTATGTATTGACTTCTGTTCCCCGATCTTTAGGCTTGAATCCCTGTAGCTGGCCAGACAAGGGCGGCTGCAGCCACATCTGTCTACCTACCGGAGTCTTTACCTACCGCTGTTCCTGCCCCTCCTCTGGAGGCCGAGTGCCCAGGGGCAACATGTGTATGGGTAAGTTACCCATCAGCTGTATTACCTTATCTGTATGAGTGCTATTTCTTATGTATGGTAGGTAATTCATATGCATGCAGCAGTGGATGTTTGCCCAGGACCTCCAAAGACCTCCTACCAGTCTTCATTTTGTAAGTTTTCATGTCAACATTGTTGATGGATTTTCCACCAGTTTTGTGTCTATAGTGTTGTTGGTTTCTCCTTCAGTTGCTTTAGCTATTCCCAACTGGTTGTAATAACTCTGCTCACAACTATGTTGTATGTTTGTTCTGCGTTACTTCAACCATAAGGAAAACTTTAATAATGGGTATACAACTGACTCCACACTCCTCATTGAAAGTATTGTTGGCAGCTGATAATGATAGACATATAGTGAGACAGCCCCAAATGTCCCAGTAGGACCAAACCAGAATTGATGGCAAGTGAAGCGAAGCATATGCATAAATATTGTGAAGGTGAAAAGAATATGCTGACTTCACCATAACTATATTCGTATATTTCAGTGCCTGATGCTGTGTTACTTTACGCCAATGCTGACCTTGGTCAGGTCACCTTCATCGACCCTTCAGCTACAGTTGCGGAGGAATACATTGTAGGAAAAAGTAGAAGACCTGTAGCAGTGGGCTATGATCCCGTGGATCAGGTAGGTATCACATTGATACATTTCTTTTACAGATTTGGCATATAGCAGCAAATCTTGACTACCTAAGTCAATTAGACATAGAGCCACGTTATGATATCAAACACTTGTTCTTTTTACCCTTATATATGCAGAAAGCCTCAAAATCAATATAAAGTATAATGGTTATGTTACTATGATAACAGACCACTGAAATTTTTCGACTTACAGACCCTACAGGAATAGAGTGATCTCATAACCCTAGGATAAAACACAATTTAGTAAAGTTTCCACAGATGTTGCATTTCTGCATAAATAACATTGTTTTGACAAAACTACCTTTGATTAACTATGCTGGCCATGAAGGGTATAAAGTCCTAATTCAGTTTACAGAAAGCGCTAAACCTTTTATGTCTGTTAACTTGCAGGTTGTATACTGGAGTGATGTTCAGGAGAGAAGTATCCACAAGGCCTTTCTGAATGGTACGGGCCATAGTGTGCTCCTCAATGCCTCACATGGACTCGGCTTTGTTGATGGTATGTGCCATTCATATATGAACTGATAATTTCTTTTTGAATACCAGTTCCGATGGTTTACAGTGAATGATTATGGTTAGAAGGACACACTTGATTTGCACAAATGCTGAAGATCATCCCTGAAGGTATGGTGAAAAGACCTAGAAATTGTGCTATCTAAATATTAAAGAGTTCATTGAAATAGAACTTCTTGACCAGAAAAAAAATTAGAATCTAAATGATTTGAAAAACGAAAAAAGAACTGTTTGAAATAGCACCTATCACTGTCTCTCTCTGTAGGTCTCTTTGTCGACTGGCAGCACCGGAAGCTTTATTTCACAAATGCAGACTTTGTGACATTGGATGGGACGGCCTTCACATGGCACAAAATAGAAGTGGTGGACTTAGACGGTGAAGGCAGGAGAAGTATCATAACTGATGTTGAACAGCCCCGTGGACTCTGGGTCGACATGGAAGCAGGGTATGACTTTGACTTGTATTATCCATTATGTTCTTTTATATATTGTAGGCTTCTAGTAAATTACGCGACCTTAAACTACACCCATCTCTTTTTTTTATGATGGGTTAGAGCTCATCAGTTTTGGTTTGAGGTGCTGTGGGAACAACTGATCGCCGTTGGTCTTCTGACAGTCTTTACATTAACCTAGTGCACCTGGGTTGGAGCCAATAAACTTCAACTTTCAATCTGAAAAAAAAAGTCGGAAATGGGTGAATTAAGGCCATATTCCTGCATTTGGAGTCGCCCCCAATGTAAATTGCCTCTAGTATCTCTATAGCTGAATTTTCCTTTCATATCAGTGAGTAAAAGGCTACTTCTTTTTGCATCTTTATCTTCTATTTTACTTAATTCTGTCAAGGGCTGTACCACAGTATATCATCATCAGTGCTGTAGACCTGTTTCTATTTCTTTTCTCCTGCCAGAAAAGACAGGGTTCGCCATTGATAATGAATTTAACGTGTAGGGGGAAGTACGGTTGCCCTGCACCTCCTAGTGACTGATCTGTACAAGGTTCCTAAGTATGCAAAGTGGACGAGCCAGATTAGTGTAGTGGTTAGCACACTGGACTCCAGATGAAGGTAGCGCAGGTTCGAGTCCCCACTGAAAACCCTACAGATCTTTAAACTCGTCAGACTGAGGACCTATAGTCACCAGAAGAGGTACAGACAGGGGGCAGCACCGTACAGAGAGTGAATACCCTCAGTCTACCTCTCCCCAGTTTGAGTCTATGGCATTCTGTTGACAATATACATGTAACAAACTGACAAGGTGTCAGGTATGTGCCACTCATGTTTGATGATCAAGCCTTTAGTTTTCAACTGAAGGTCTTCACTGCTGAGGACTTTAGGTGCTCAAGTTCACGATACCCAAATCTACAACTTTGGGTAGTCAGATTGAGGACCCAAGGTAGTCAGCACTAAGGTTGTCACCCTAACAACATTATGTAATCAGTTTGACTACCATGGGTGAGTATGTGGACCTAAACCCATCAGGTTGAATACCCTGGGTACTCAATCTGATCACCTAAGGTTGTAGATTTGGGTATCGTCAGTCTGACGACCTTGGGGCTTTCAGTGCTGCATCTGGTGAAACACTTTTCACTTGGTGTCTTTACAATGGGACCAGATGCGCGCATACCTGAACCCCAGGGACAGCACTTCTGATAAAAATGGTTGATCAGTCCCTCAGATGTCTGTTGGTGTTGAGTTCCATGCACTTAGTGAACAAGTAATCAATGGATAATTCATGACGCTTGTGTGTTAGTGAAGGATAATTACACAAGGGCATAGCCCGAGTGTAATTAGCCTTTGCTAACCCACACAAGTCATGAATTATCCATTGACTACTAATTTTATACCACGAAACCAATAAATAATCATTAGAATACCAATAAATTCAAGTTGAAAACAAAAATTATTCCCCCTCCCCGGGACTCGAAGCCAGCCATTGTGTGTACATACACCTCGGCGCTCGGCAGCAGACAGCGACAGCCCCTGTCTCGGCTTGGCTTGCTTTGAATGCGTCTCGCAGTTAGGTTTCTGTAAAATACACCTTGTCGCCCGACAGCAACAGCGCACACGGCGAAAAAAAGATGCGCCTAGACCGGGACTCGACCCGCGTACCTCTAACGGCTGAGCACAATGTGCTAACCACTAGACTACCGCATCTCCTCCTTCAGCGGCCGTCTCGGCTTGGCTATGTTTGAATGCTGACAGTAGGGAACAAAAATATATGCCCGGACCGGGACTTGTCCCGCCTACCTCTACAAGCTTACCAAGCAAACCCAGACCATCACACATCAGTCCCTGTGGCGCAGTGCATAGGGAGTTGGACTAAGGACCTGAGATTGCAGGTTCATACCATGGCAATGAAAAATTCCGTAGGTTTTAACATGTAACATATGACATGGAAGGACATGAGAGGCTTGCAGGTTATCCATGGATAACCACACAGGTTATCCCAGTAGATCCACACATGCGCTGCTGGTCGGTAACCAGCAGCGCATGTGTGGATCTACTGGGGGTAGTGACTGGCACCTCAGTGGAGGTACTAGGGGTAGTGTCAGGCACCCCAGTGTTGATGAATATCTGGGGGAAGAGTGTGACACCTCAGTGCTGATGATGGCTGGGGGTAGTGTCAGGCACCCCAGTGCTTGGATCGGGGGGGGGGGGGGTAGTGTAGGGGAAAGTACGGTTGCCCTGCACCTCCAACTGACTGATCTGTACAAGGTTCCCAAGTATGCAAAGTGGACGAGCGAGATTATAGTAGTGCTTAGCACACTGGACACCGGATGAAGGTAGCGCGGGTTCGAGTCCCGCATCTGGTGAAACACTTTTCACTTGGTACCTTTACAAACGTTTGACATATTGTCCTCTACACATCAGGTACCTGTACTACACAGACTGGGGTACCGCTGCCCGACTTTTACGATCACACCTTGACGGCTTCAAACAGGAGGTCCTCCGTGATGGACTGGAGAATCCCAATGACGTCATGGTGATGGGAGATGCTATCTATGTCATAGACTCTCATGCTAAGGGCCGTGATGCAGGACGGGAAAGAGCACAAGGTGCCCTCTATCGACTGAACAGGGAATCAGGGAACTGGACCCGTGTTGACAATCTCATGCTGAAGGTAGGCTCAGTGTACTTCTAATAGAGGCTGTATTATATAATCTTGAAATCATCGATGTGCATGGCTTTGGGGACATATCTTTGACACATTTATAAGTGCTTTGGGCTTCCAAAGTAAAAAATAAAGCTTAACAGAAAACAATATAGATTGATAAATAGATTATGAAGCTTATTGTAAAAGTAATTGGGGAAACCTACATACTAAGGTATCCATAGCTATAACTGTCTGCCACACATTAATCAACGTCTTTCGCCACTTAGTATTTTTGTAATTGTGAGATGTGATTAGAAATATTTATAAAAAGAGGGGCAATTTTGACCATTTTTACCTAATTTACTATATTCATAACTGAGTAAACAATCAGTCCAAATCAATTCCAATAAATATGTGCCTTTGTATCTTTTACAGACTCCATTCGGGCTGACAAATACTGGGGACATGTTGTACATCAGTGACTGGGACCTTGGTGCCATTTTGTCATATGACGTTACGACTGGTCAGACATCGACCATAATTGATGACCTTAGTGAACCAATGGGCCTCTTTTATACCACAGTGAATGCGACAAAACCTTCTGGTGAGAACAGATTTATCATTTTCTCTGGAAAGTATATAAGTTTTGCTAATTTGATAATAACCAATATATATCCTTTTTTTCTATCCTTTGTAAGAGAATAGCTTTAAAAGTAATCAAAAAGTGATGCTATAGAGTAAGGGAAAATAACCTCATAGCATGTTTTTTTTAAACTTCCTTTTGTATATATCTCTATGCCATACAAATTGTCATAAATCATAATATGGTTTCACATGATGCACTAAAGAAAACATCCTAAATCTGTTTCTTAAAGTTTATATGTGCCTCAAAAACAGGGGAGGGGAAAAGTCCTACCCTTAAATGTAACAAAAAAGGATAGAAAGTGCATAGATTTGTCAGGGTAAGTGTGATCCTCATGTAAAATACGATATCTTCAATTCAACTGCTCAATCATTAGACATCTTGACACTTTCAATGTCTTTAGCTGACGGTCCATGTGCCCAGGCAAACTGCCCAGATGTGTGTCTGACAACTGCAACAGGAAGTGCACAGTGCGCATGCTCATCAGATGATGCCAAGGTCCAGTCATCTTTTGGTGGATGTATAGGTAAGTGCCATTTGTAGCTGTGATTTCTACCTAGTTGGTCACCTTTTTAACCCCTTTACCTTTGAAGGACAGCTGATGCAGGAGTGCTATTGTACCCATTGGTCTGCACTAAAACGAGACATATGGACACTTTGTGTCCACCTCAAGCTAGCCGCTGATGATAGAAATCACCTGCTAGGAGGCAGGCTATATATATCTAAACAATATTTAAACCGACTGACAGCCAACTGAAGGCCATCAGTCACTGACTGACGGCATGGGGACAGTATCCTTAGCCCTCCCCGGCTTTCTAGTTCTATTAGAGTTTGGAGTATGATTATTTGGTTGAAAAATACGCCCTAACCTTTTAGATTCCACTATCACTGCACTCGTGTGGCCGACGGGTGGCCACCATTTCTGCGTTACTGTTCTTAATATTCTGATTTACTAAGCACCATTCTTCTATAGTGTGGAGACCAAAATACCGTATTGTCATGTTTAAGTGCTTGGACAGAAGGACATTGGGCCTAGATAATAATCCCTGCAAATCTATCTATACATCCAGGCGGTTATTCTTAGTGATACGGTACAATACAGCCATTGACTGTTGTCATGGCTGTATTGTCCTTAGGAATTTAGTAAATGGAACAAGGCACCAGAGCCTGATTGCTCCCTTATTTATTCTAAAAACATGCTGCGGTTACACAGACCATATGGCTCTTTATGTACATTATGGGCAGCAGTTGAAGAATTTGTCCAATATAGTTCTTATTGGAGTTATGCAATGGTAGACCTATGAAGCAGGCCCACGTCCCAGAATCCTGGAACCAGCTTTCATCAATAAATGCCAATCGAAGGTCCATGGCTCTACTGGGTTTCTACGCATGTAGATCAGTGCCAATACCTTTTAAATCACACTGTACCCAGACAGTATTCGTCAAACATCAATTTACTGCACTACATATTGGAGCAGTGCAAAATTGTCATGAAGTCAAGTTACTCTAACAGTTTGGACCTAGAAATATCTTTCGGGACCTGGAATTCATTGGAACATCACTAATTCTTTACACTACGTGTTGACCCAGTAAACATTGGCACAACATTAATTTACCATACCTATATGACCTGAACAGCTCTTTACTACATCAATTTACAATAGCATAGAGGCAGTCTGATTGTGCATTGGTGTTTAAATATCTTGCGCAAGGAGCAGTAAACCGACAAGCATGAAGCAGAAGCAATTATTGATTATGATTGCCATTGTGCTCTGTTTGGATGAGAGAGTTGCTACAATGCATACACTATCATCTGAAAATGGGCGGTACTACCAAGAAGTGTCTGGTATAAATACGCAGTCAGGAGACTATGTTTTAGAAGATACGCAGGCAATTTCTGAAACATATGGAAGTGTCATACAATGTGGAGTGGCATGTTTGCAAGATGGATCCTGCATGTTATTCTCACATGATGGTTTGCTGATGGATGGGAACTGTGTGTTATACAAGGAAAAAACTGGGCAAGTTACCACAGTCAGTCAAAGTAAGAGCCCACATATGAGGTTCTATGGGGTTGATGATAATGCTGAAGTTACAACACCAGGAGATGGTAGTCCTGGAATGCCTTCTGCTATTTCAACTGCAGGCTACTCTGCCTCTGAAGTTGGACCAATACCACCAAAAACTGAATTTACTTATGATGAAAATCTGAAAAGGAATGTGATGCATGATGATAACCATTGGTGGGTGATGATTCAAAACCACACACGGCATGATTCTGACTTTGAAATGAGTCTTGAGGAGTATACAGCAGGATTTGGGAATCCTGGTTCAACTGACTACTGGCTAGGATTAGATGCTATCTCCAAATTGACACAGTATGATGATCAGGAACTACTTGTTGTTCTTAAAATGGCAAGCACATATTTCACTATCAAGTACGGACTCTTTGCAGTTGTGAAAAGTGGTGAACAATACATTCTCAAGATTGGTGAGCCAGAAACTGACTCAACTGCCGGTGATTCACTCTCGATGCTTCATAATAAAGTATTTAAGGTGTCTATGTGTGATAGTCCCATGGATGGAGGTGCCTGGTGGGATGATAAGTGTTTGACGACTTCGTCAAACCTAAATGCTAAGGTGCCATATTGGTACACTAAGCCGGGTATTGAAGACAGTCAAATGTACATACGAGCCAAACTTTGACTATGGGCATCTGGTCATTTGATCCTCCTTATTACAGTCATTGTGAGAACAAACGATTAACTGGATTATGATGTTAGACAGAATAAAAATCACCTCATTCACCTGTGAGAATGTTATATCCATAACTCTGTTGAATGATATATTTCTTCTAAAATCTTTCAGAAAAAAAACAGGACCTGATTATACCTTTAAATATATTGCTTGTGTGTCTCATTGTTAGTGATTAACTGAAAATTAATATCTAGTTTAACCATCAATGATTTTTCAACTTAGTTTTGTACTTCAATATGGGTGATGCAGACTATTGTGATATATTTAGCATATACTCTTTCTCCATTCATTTATAGTTATAATTTCGAAAGCCAATGTGCCTATTTATTTAATTTGTGTACTATTTTGCTTTCATAGATTTGAAGTGGTAATAAAACTGACCTTATAGGTCTGGCGTAAACTCAGTGTGTGACTTAAATTTGCACCTTATAAATAATATTATGTGAAATATCATTGTACAAGTAGTAGCAATATAAAGAAGGCTACCAACAGGATCCTGTGTTGACTCACAGGTAATTGTAGTATTTTTATAAGCGGGCAATACCACTAGTAGCCAAGGGAAAACTAACCAGAGAAGGGGGGGGGGTGATTGATACTAATAATCTGCTAGCCTATGGACGCCAAATTAAAAATATAGAAATAGATAACAAACTACATATTGAAGCACATGGAGGGCTGCAGATGGGATTTGGAGCACGCCTCCAATGACAATAAACTTCCAGTATTGTCCTCTACCTAAGCCCCGGAAAATATGAACTTTGTAGATGTAAGATGTTGTATTTTGAGAGGTGGAAAAGCCCAGCCGCACTATCTGCCATACCCTGTCTATACTACAGAACTATAAATGATCTGTACTGTTCCCCGTGCCAATCACAGATTTTCAGGGTACAAACATGCCCAAAACATGCCAGGATGTTAACATGGACCATTATTACCTTACTTCATACTTCTTCTCAAACTTATTCCTATAGATTGCCTTGCATATAAATGTTGTCGATAGATTTAAGCCAAAGGTGGTGATTTTGGATTTATATTATTCTGTCTGTTGCACTTACAGATTTACACTAAATCAGTGTCAAAGGGGTGTGACACTGGTCCCCAGATCAGTCATAAGTATAATTGTCCCCTTATCTAGATTTATACATTCCTTGAGTCACATTTAATGCGTACTTAAAATTCTAATATGAAATTGCAATAGTATTTCGAACATTTTTAAGTATGAGCTATAAAATGCCATTTTCAGGTGTACTTAATTTGAGGTTTAACTGGGACAGATCCTAGAATCAATAAGAACAGCTTGAAATTGAGTATATGAGAGGATCGTGCCCCACTGTTAGCAAAATGTCCATAAGGAAGATTCTATTTTGCCTGAAAATCCTGTAAACATGGATTACTCTTCACTGATATAACAATCATCTTCGAAATCATCCTCAGGCAAAGGTCCTTTTCTCTGAAATATCTAAAATTAGAATTTTTTTCTTTGCAATCTCCCCAAGCAAGGCTCTATTTTCTTTAGAATTACCTAAGGCAGGGTAAAGGTTGTGCGCCCTCGAGCCGCACATCCCCTTTAAGAATTATTTGACTGCCTCCCCGTCATGGACCCTCAGGCTATTGAGTTGGAATGCATTCATGACTAATGAAAACCTGTAATACAAATCTCGTAGGGTAGGCGTAATTCACAAACGTAGCCAAGACAATTGAGCATAATGGAAGCCAGTGGGAATGATGCATCAATGCATTAGCACTTGTCCTTGTGCCAGCAGACCCAAGGTTGCAGTCAATACGAAAACTCGCCGGACATCGCCTTTGGCCGACAAAATCAGTCCTGGGCTGACGGGAAATGCCACACTGCCGGAAGAAATGTCAGACTGCAATCTCTGGACCTTGGACTTGCCAATTGGACCATTGTAAAGGTTTTTTTACAGCCTAATGCCGTTTTTTTTTAAAATAACTTGAATTACGGATCTGCGGTGAGAGTTTTGGCAAAAGCAAAAAAAAACTTTCTTTTCTTACCTCTGGCCGATGGGATTTTTTTTCACAATTAGGGGTAAAAGAATAAAAAAATGTCCAGGGAATGCAACAGGTATCAAGTATTCACCATTTTATCTGGCAAACAAATGTCAAAAGTTTACCTTTTGTTGGCTAAAAGGTAAATTTATTGCACAAAAACGTGAGTTTTACATGTTTTTTTTTTTGCCTCTGGCTGATGGGATTTTCTTGCCCCAATTTCGGAGCTTTTTTTTTATTCCTTTTGCCGGCCATTTCTTGCCTAATCCGTTATCCAAGTTATCAAAAAAAATGGCCTGAGCAAAATTTGTCACTTTTTGTTAAATGTTAAAGAGTATGATTACAATAGCAAGTTTACTCTTCCTGGCAATAGTAATCTTGAGGTATTCAGTCCTACCGAAGTCAATCTGAACCTGCAGAATGATAAAAGTCGCAGGATGAAATGGCCTACGAGGGAAATTGTTTTTTGTATAGACTCTAGCACCTGCATTCCTCCATAATGCACAATCTCGTAAATCCATTAAAGCATCAAAGACAGATTTTATCCCTGTTTACTGTGCTAGGTGTTGTATGCCTTCTAACAGTCTACTGTTCTTGATATTTTGATTAACCAGGGTCCATTTGTCTAAAGTATTGACATTAAATACCATATTGTCATGTATACGTGCTGGGGCAGAAAGATATTACTTTCTGTCAATCTGGCTGGGGTTTGAAAAAACACCTATCTTGTGTAAGGCTGTGTTGAAACAACTCTTGCACAATGCATACATACCTTGGATAGGCCCCTGTTTTGTTTAGGGGCCGGGGTAATCATCCCTCAAGATTGTTGCCATGGAGGTATTGTCCTTTGGAATTGAGTATACAAAAGAGGCAGCTAGGCCTAATTGCTCCCTTATTTATATTGAAAACACCTCATGTTGCAACGGGCTCATTGCCCCTTTATACATCATGGGCAGTAGTTGTAGCATTTGTTCTTATTGGTCATGCAGTTAATTGCAGTTATTCAAGACCATGGTAGACTTATGAAGCAGTCAAATCTGCTTTTATCTATAAATGTCAACTGTAAGTCCTTTCATTGCTCTTCATGGTTTATATACACATAGATCAGCCCAGTGCCTCTGTATCATGCCGTACCCAAGCAGTGACATAGTATCAATTCGCTGAACTACAGTTTGGATCTAAACAGCACTGGAACAGCATCAGTTTGCTATACCAGAACCTCAGATCGGGGCTAAGTAGTATCGGCATCTATAGAACAAATCAGCTATACCGCAGATTTCACCTGGACAGCTTTTGACCAACATCAGTTTGAAGCAGTGTACCCACAATAATGATGTTAAACCGCCTATTGTTCCTTGGTGCCATTCTGTTATACTGTATAGTAGCTGCCACTCAAAGAGGACCATCTAAAAATGAGCGGTACTACCAAAAGGTGTCTGATGTTAATACACTGTCAGAAGATAAACAGGTGATTTCTGAAACATATGGAAGTGTCATAAAATGCGGAGTGGCGTGCTTGCAGGACTCATCCTGCAAGTTATTCTTACATGATGGTTTGCTAAGTGATGGGAACTGTGTGTTGTACAAGGATGGAACTGGGGAAGTTACAACAGAGAGCCCTACCTTGCTAGCACAACTCATCCAAATGGTGTCTTCTTTACATAAATCACATGACCTTTCACGTAAGAATGATGTAAATTGCACATGTTGTGCTAGCTGGGTAGTAAGAGTTCTACAAGATTGATGATAATGCTGAAGTCACAACATCAGAAGCTGGTAGTGCTGGAATTACTGAAGCAATGACTCTGCCACCTTCACATGTGTTAACCACAGGAATTACTACTCCTGATATTGGACCAATACCTCCAAACACCGAATTCATGAACGACATGGACCTGAAAAGGCAGGTGATCTTTGATAAAAATCATGGGTGGCTGATGATTCAAGACAGGAGCCAACTCAGTCGGAATTTTAGTATGAGTCTTGAGAAGTATACAACAGGATTTGGTGTGCCTAGTTCAACTAACTACTGGCTTAGATTAAATGATATCTCAACGATGACACAGGATAGGGATAAGGAACTGCTGGTTATTCTTCAAGTTGGTTTTGCTTATTTCACTATCAAGTATTGACTTTTTGCAGTTGAGAAATTTGAAGGACAGTATATGCTCATCATTGCTGAACCAGAAATTTACTCAACTCTCTCGGTGTCCTATTTTGTAAATTTTAAGATGTCTTTATGTGGCAGTCCCATGGATGGAGGCGGCTGGTGGATTCACGATGACTGTCCAACGACTTGCTCAAACCTTAATGCTAAGGTGCCATATTGGTACACCAAGTCAGGTATCCAATACAGTCAAATGTACATACGGCCTAAACCTTGAGGAGAGGCATTATATGACCCTTCACTTCTCCTTACTACAGCAAGGAAGTCACAATTGCAAGAACAAGCATACCACTATGATATTTGACCAGATCTAAACAGATCTTTCAATATAATGTCCTCCTTCACTTGAGACAATGTTATATCCAATAGTCTTTTATTGCATTGTACTTTTACTTTCATATAGCTTTGATCTGCTTTACTCTGCCTCTAGCCAGTTTATGGGAATTTGTGCTGTTTGATTTTTATTTCATGTTGGCTATTTTAGTGACACCATTGAAAACTTTTGCTGTGTATCTTCTATATAGCCTACAGAAGCCCACACATTCTATATAGTGCAGGCTTGCGATTCTGTTACTCAGAATTATTTTGATCTCATAGAAATTTTGTGGTAATAAAGGTTTTATTGCATGAATTCAATCTTCCTGAGTTTGCATCTCATCATATATGGATTACATCAATGGATATCAAGCAGCAGAACATAGACAAAGGTTCAGGAGAACACCTGCAAACCAAGTGTTTCCTCAGAAGTTCGCAGTATCCTACGGGGCGGGACGGGGTTGATTGCAATACATTTTGTGGGCTAAAGAGTGTATCTCTGTATTTATTTCATGTTTTCCTGGTGAGATCCCCATAAACAAGTTTCCCCACACCCCCGTGGAGAATGGTTGTTCTCTTAAAAATACATTGCATTTTTTTAACTCAAAATAAAGGATGATACGCACTATGTCAAAAGATTACTTCCTTCTATGTCCAGAATCTTCTATATAAATCTATAGATATCATATCTATAGCGTTCTTAGCAAAATTAAAGAAAGTTCTGGTATATTCGTCACAAACCTTAATACATTGATCATTCCTCAGGCATGCTTTATTGCTACACATCTTAGAATTTCAGCATATACAATATCATATCATTATGAAAACTGCCCTGGTGCTTATATATTTGGAGCGGACATTACACAGAGAAAAGAAATGGGGTCACATTGACTCCCAATTGGGAGTCCGGCTTCTATCACTGAGGCGAGCGACCCCCTCTGTGACTCCTTTGTGACTCCTTAAAAATAGGGAGTCAATGATTGACTCCTTATGAACACAGAGTCAAGGTTATTGGACTCTCCACTGTGATTCAATTATGAAGAGGAGTTAGGATTGGTTGCATTATATATTGAAACAACAGATACCCCTAGGTCATTTTCCTTTTAGGGTCTTCATACTTTATTTCCTAGGAATGCACCATATTACAAGATGCTAATGCATCTATTTACATTAGTTGGATGCATCTCTACCCAAGTCATCAATTTTCTATATGAAATAACCTGTTGTTGTTCGAATTTTATCTCACCTCATACCTTCCTTACGGACGACACTCAAGGGTGAGAGGTCCAACGGGATGTATTCACATCAAAGTGAGATTACCCTTGTGGCATTGTGCCCGGACCTAATGGGGACGGGGGATGCTGGTGACCGGATCTATGGGAAGGTAGAAAGCATGCCCCTACACATTTACCGAGGCATCCATTTACATCCGTCACTACATAGGCATAGTGACAGATGGACAGGCCTGTTTTAAGTCATTTGTCTGCCATGACCGCCGAGAGACTTTCCAGCACAGCCTAGCCAGGGCAGGGAGGAACTCAAATGACACCTTACGGCAACATTTGGAGCCACCACTGTGCCCTGACCGGGCCGGGAACTAAACTCATGACCTTACGGCCCATGAGCGCATGCGCTGCCGACTGCGCCATGCCTCATGGCTCTATGAAATAACCTAGCACTCATAAATAACCTAGCTTTGCGGTAATACCATAAACCGGGGAAATGGTGTCTATGCCTCATTTTGAGTTTTGTTGGGATATTTTTAAGCATACCAGTTTATAGTTAAATTGTGTAGAATTGCCTGTTGTGTAATTACTTATAATACTACCATCTCTAGATGTTTAATGATACCCACAATTTAACTAAATGAAACACACTCTAATGTGCAAAAGTATCCAAACTGTATTGCGAGGCCCTCTGGTGAAGCCAATGAGAAGCATCAGTCACCTGTTTTATAGAGTCAACACTGGATTAGAGAGTCAACCATGTTTGACTCTATAATAGTAGAGAGTCCAGCATGTGTGACTCTATAAAGCATCTGACTCCACACAGGGCGTCCACCAGCTGTGACTCCCCTCCTACAGGAGTCAAGTTGCAATTACTCCTTAAGGGTAGTCAAACAGAGAACAGAATAGATTCAGTCATTTTGGACTCCTGTTTCACTAGAGTCACTATAGAGTCCAGATTCCCTGACTCCTTCGTTGACTCTATTTCTATTGGATTGACTCCATTTCTTCTCTCTGTGTACCCCTGACCCTCATACAATGCAGGCACTTATTCAAGGTCCGATTGTCAGTGCTGAAGTTACATTTCATGAACCGAAGCTTATACAAGACCACCGCTCATTCAAAACCCTGTGCTTAAACGCAATGATATGGTATAACCATCCCCTAATGTCCCCAAACACCGAAAGCTATCTTGTCTCTAATTGACCATCATTTCTTCTCAGAGCCAGAAAACTTTGTGTTGATTGCTGACCTGAATGAGATCAGGCTGGTCTCGCAGCGTCCCTTGGATGGTCACGTGTACACAGTAATCAGTGGGAACCGGTATGCAGCAAGCTTCAGCGCCCTCGTGTGGGACGCACAGAGAAACAGGTTCTATTTCAGTGATGTGAACAGGTGTGTATGTTTTATCCCTTTAAGGTTGGTTTCGGTGCTTTGATGAGATAGTGATAGATGTATGTATGTATGTATATATGTATGTGTGTATATATATATATGTATATATATATATATATATATATATATATATATATGTAGATCAACACGGTAAAAGGTACGCCTGCGAGGGGGTGCGCGGGCGTACCTTTTACCATATTGATCCACATATATATATATGCAGAGTTTATATGCTTAGATAGGTGTGATTCAGCAGTGTGTGACAGATCATAAGAAAATATAACTATTTAAAACTTTAGTATTCAATAGTGTTTACAATATCACTATCTTTAAAAAAGAACTAAAACCTTATTTTAGGCCTTTCAAATGTGATGTGATCCTTTCTTCTCTCGCTTGATGTAAGCTAAGATAGTTTATCAATAATTTATAGCCAATTTTGATTTTCTTTACAGACGTGTGCTTTACCAAGGTGATCTAAGTGGTCAATACAGCATCCTCTATGATGCTCTTGACGTCATAGATGGCCTCGCTTTAGGCAGCTCTGGTGGTTACCTCTATTGGACAGCACAGGAGGAGGGCGCTATCTACCAGCTCGATCTGAATAACCCAGGATCTAATGCCACAGTTGTAGCACGCGGCCTGAGTCAGCCAAAGGCTCTAATACATTCTCCAGACACTGGGTATTTTTTCAAAACAATTCTGTGTTATTGATTAAGGCTTACAGGGTAATGTGAATAAATCCTTGTTTTCGGTTTGAAGTGTAAAGGAAGAAAAAGTAAGCAGACATTGCTGAGAGAATCTTGACCTTTTCAGTTTAGACAAAGTATACCATTGGTGAGCAGCTGAATTATTACAGATTATAACCCCTGAGATCAAATTATTTTGTGCATTTTAAATAAGGCTTCCTGGCGACAGAGGTGGAGTGTATCCACCTTCAAATAAGTCCAGTCATGATTATTTCAGACCTATTTAACAGACATTTCATTCAACAAGCTTTTTGACATTGCAGAGAGCTCTATTGGACAGAGGTTGGCAGCATGGGTGCCGTCCGGAAGATGCCTGAGGCGGGCGGTGAAATCGTCACCCTGTGGCAGTCAACAGATACAAGACCTCTGAACCTGTTTCTTGATGTAGGGAGAAGATGGATGGGATTTGCTACCAGGGACAGTGGTTCAATCTACACCTGCCCTATTACTGGTGAGTTATGTCATAATAGGGTATGTACAAGGTCATATAATGTACATACCCACCAGCCCCCCCCCCCCTGTTGTTAAAAAATGATCACTCACACCAACATAGGGCAGGTAATATTAAGTCTTAAAGGATATAAGCTATCATTACGGATTGATAACACCTGTTCACATTATACCAAATCCTTGAAGGCAGGTAGTGCCTGTTATTCATATTCATATCAAGCACTAGTGGCAACCAATACCTGCTGGAACTATACAGACTATAAAAAAGAAGACCTTGCATGGATTGTGCAATAGGTCCTAGGGGAAATTAGTTCCTTAGGACAAGTCATACTTTCAAGCTTGGCATACAATACCCCATGGCTCCCCAATAGAAATGCTGATATCATGATAGAGTTCATAATACAGAGTGGTAGTATTATGACAATGCACCCTTTAACTTCATATATTTTTTCAAAAGGTGGCAGATGCGTCGAGTCATCATCATTGCCAAATGGGACAGCTATTGTTCCTAGCATCCAACAGTCAGGCGATTATCTTTACTACTCTAACTGGACCAGTGGTTCTATTGAAAGATCCTCCTGGGCAAGGAACTCTCTAACTGGAGCAGTTACAGTCATTGATGGGTTGATGAGACCTACAGACTTTGTTGTGGTAACCCGAGCAATGACCAATGGTAAGATGATTCCTGATAACAACTTATTTCTTGGAATGCACCAACTATTTTCTGGTATGTAAAGGCCTGTGAATGTGGTGTATTTCTTTTTCATTTTTTTTCAAATTTTTTAGTTAAGTGGTAATTTTACTTTGTAATTTTGTTCAATCTGTAAGTTCAAGCCCAATCCAGTGAATGTATATTATGGTGTATGGGAACCCACATATTTCTCAAGGAATCCATAGGCTTGGTTGAATTTTTCTAGGGTTGTTTAAGGTACTTTTTTCCACCTTCTCCTTAGCCCCAATTTTTCTTCCAGAAATGTGTAGCAGCAATCACATGTGCTCCGATGTCTGTGTTGCACTTGCACTTGACTATGCATGTGCCTGTAATGTGGGTCGCTTGTTAACGGCGGATGGCCGCCAGTGTTATGACACTGTACAGAGCTCCAGCACTGCTGGCACCACTCGCTTAGCCCAAAGCACTACAGTTATACCCACAGTATCAGATGTATCAAAAACCACAACAGAAACCACCAGAACCACAATATCAAGCACTCAAACACTACAAACTACAACAGCAGATAGTAGAACAAGCACATCACCAACAATGCCTACTGGGAGATCAACTATAACTGAGAGAACCACAACTTCAACACTCCCATCCTCTACTGAGGCTCCCTCAACAATACCACCATCTACAGAAAGATCAACTGTACCATCAACGCCTGGGGTTGTTACTATACAGGTAGCTCAAAACACTACAGGGACAATTGAACCAACTTCAGAAAGTACTGTATCAACTTCGAGTGAGATGAAGACCCCATCAATGATGTCGTCGACACCTACTTCAATGATATCCTCAACAACATCAACAATGTCAACACAAACATCAACAAGGTATACTACCACCCTCAGCAGCAGCTCAATAATGAACACAACACCAATCATACCAAGTACTTTGCCACCATCTAGTGTATCTCCGACACGCTCCACTTCAATGCCAGCAATGTCAACTATGGAGACACCAAGCACATCAAGTGAACCTACCAGCAGGCCCACAACACAAACAACCCAAACTGTATCAACAAGTGAGCCTACTACCAGATCCACTGTCACATCCAGTACTTCTACTACTACCAGGCCAACAACAGTCAAGACAACTACAGTGACAGAAACTGTGACCTCACCGACTAATTCGAGATCGACATTAAAATCAACGCAGACTGATACAGCTACCATGCCAACAAGCACAATGTCATCTCGTATGACGGCAACACCTCCCATTGATACCAAAGAAACCACACGTACGTCTAGGTCTTCCACAACAATTCCTTCCACCCCATCACAAACAAAAACCATTCTTATTTCAGGGGGCACTCCTGCATCTCCTACCCTTAAAACCACCATTGCTGCTGAGTCTACTTCTACTTTATCAAACATTAATCAAACCCCTTCGTCTTCATTCGATACAACAATATCTAAAGTAATAGGTGATTCAACTGCAACAACTGGTCCCACCACAGCCATGGATAGCACTAATAAAACTATAATAAAACCTACCACTAAACCTCCCATTATGCAAACCGATACTCCTACAGCTTTAAACACAACAATGATGATACCCACTACTGTCGCAAAGATAGTAGACACTAACACCACTTCCACAATTTCTACAACATCTTCAACAACCCAACCCACCACCACATTGAAAACTAACCATGTGTCTACAACACAGCCTGGCAGCCCTATACCCACTACTATGTCTGATACTACATCTCTACCCAATGCTACCTTACCAAAAGGCAGAACAACTACACACTTACCCACCCCAGTACCCACTACAACACAAAACCCCACAACAAAAACATCAGGAACTACAACTATTACACCACAAAGTTCTACATCTAAACCATCTACAAGTACATCTATACCAACCACAACTATGCCTACAACAACTTCAACCTCACCTACAACACCCCAACCTACTACAGAAAACACTAAAACTACATCCATGCTAGACACAAGTACACCAACACCTACAACCATACCCACGACTATAGCAACACCCACTCGCACAACCACAAAAGCAACAGCCGTGCCTATTACAAGTACACACATCCCCACAACTACACCCACAGTGGTACCAACAACTACCCCAACAACAACCACTATAACCACACCTACAACAAAACCAACAACAACCTCTAAAACCACACCTACAACTACACCAACAGCCACACCTACAACCACCCCAACAACTACACCAATAACAACACCAACAACAACACCAACAACAACACCCACAACTACCCCAACAACCACCCCAACAACCACCCCAATAACCACCCCAACCACAACACCTACAACAACACCCACAACTACCCCAACAACCACCCCTACACCTACCCAAACAACAACACCCACAACCACCCCTACAACCACTCCGACAACCACACCTACAAGTACCCCAACAACCACCCAAACAACAACACCCACAACCACACCTACAACAACACCCACAACAACACCTACCACCACCCCAACAACAACCCCTATAACAACCCCAACAACAACCCCAACAACTACCCCAACAACCACCCAAACAACCACCCCAACAACTATTCCTACAACAACACCTACAACAACACCTACAACCACATCTACAACCACCCCAACAATAACCCCAACAACAACACCTACAACAACACCTACAACCACCCTAATAACAACACCCACAACTACACCCACATCTACACCCACAACCACAACTCCGACTACTACAACTACCATGCTGCCGACGACTACGCCAAAGCGTCCTGAACCTGGTGAGACATTAATCCACCTTTTGAGGCTAACTTGTAAGAGTGTAAATAAGTTTTATCAGTTAAAAAGAAAAGGGACATAACTATATTTTACTTATTATCATTAGAATTTAATTATAGTATTACACTGAGTTTCAGGTATTAATAGACTAAACTTTGTGTAAAAAAATGTAAATTAGTACTAGATAAAAATACCAAATAGCACCTTTGATTTTGCATGAGATTATTACTATCATTATCAGTACTTAACTAAAATGGCAATGTAGATTGTATTAAGTACTCTTGTTAACACCACAACATTTTGTAAGAGTGCTGACACTCTGTCTAACCACATTCTTTAGAACTATACTGCAGCATAATCAGCAACCATTTCTGAAAATTAAATCTAATTAAACTTATTGACAATAGGTTTAAAAAAAGAAAATTAGGAATTTTGAAATTGACAGAGAAGCACTCATGAGGCTTTTGATTAAGCATTCCTTTTTTAATTGAATAAATATAGTCAAAATAATAAATGATATCAAAATCTAATACAACAAAAACTCTTTATAATCATTTATAATCATCATTCAGTAAGGTTGTTGGTTTGGACCTAATTCCACAGTGGTGAAAAAATCCATATACCAGTACGATTACAAATATTCACTACTTCAGAGCATATTGTAGCAAATCTTTGTTGCATACTGTATGAGAGGACTTGAATATTTTTAGAAGTAAAAAAAATGATGGATTCATACAACTGTTGAATTTGGACCTATGAAAAGGCAATTGTCCTTTTCGCTGTTCTATGCTCATCAATATTCATATCCACTAATCACGTGTGCATCATGATAACGTTTTCCAGGCGTCAGGCGCGCACCTGTTCTCTAGTCGGGAGCAGACGAGGTGGCATGTTTACATTTATCACCCTCTTGAGTTACTTTCCACTAACACCTCTTCCCCTCTCTTATCTTGGCTTCATTTCTGTTAATGTATGATGTTTGTTGGATATCATATATGACATGAAAGTAAAGTGTTTATTGTCGACTGTATGCGCAAATGCCATTTTAATGTACAATGTTATAATGCTTTAGTTTTGAGCAGCAGTTTAACTTTTGTCAAGAATTCATGATTGGCTGCATACTTAAATTGCAAGCAATTAGCAATTCATTGTTTTATCTTAGAATGTTTATTTGAGTAATTCATGAAACATAGAACTACATGATTATACATATATACATGTCATACTATGAAGATATGTTTGAATATCATCTTTGATGAAAACATGCGCGCAAGAAACCCTATGCTCCCTATTTTTCCATAGTTGTAGTATCCCAAAGTCACATATATCTTCAGACACATGTTGTGCATCCCTTTATATCTTAATGTCATCTCTTGACTCATCTCTATCAACTTCCACAGTGATGAAGCCAACCTTCAGCTTCTGTCCCCGGAACCGCACTGCCCTCATTGAGAGAGGTGGTGATAGCGTTGCCATCTGGTGGCTGGAGCCTGAAGCAGTAGATCGTAATGGAGATCTTATTGCTGATGTCAAGGCAAATCGTTCACCGGGAGAACTGTTCAAACCGGGACCTACATTCATTACGTATACGGCAACCGATACTAAGGGGAGGCAGTCCATGTGCACCTTTTTCATCACTGTGGAAAGGCAAGGTAAGTGTTAAAAAAGCATATATCTCCTTCTAAATAAAGCAGCTTATTGACCTTTCCAAAACAACAAATCTGTTGTGTGTGAATAGTCTGATTAAATCAAAATAAAGGTTTTAATGAAGTGTTTAAAATGTGCATATGTATTATTACATAATGCATCCTTGTAACACGTCAGAATCGGCCCACCCAACAACAACTGCTTGGTTGTACTATGAGCCATTTTACATTTTTATGTACATAAATGTAGCAAGAACTATTTACCATATTGTTTGATAGATATCCTGAATTCATAATGGGTAACTTTAGTCAGCTCCATATCTAAATGGATTAATTTTGGATGCGCCTATAACCGTAATGGTTGCTAAGATGATAATCACCTACTATTTGCAGATTTTAGCTGTCCAGGACTACCTGCACCACTGAATGGGGACATGGTGTGCAAAACTGAAGAGTTTGTTTATACCTGTCAAGTACAATGTCACCGGGGCTATGTCCCAAACACTGACATTACCTCGATACGTCCTGCATGCCGTACTACAGGCTGGGGACCAGAATTCCCTCAAGACTATGTCAGTGTCAGCTGCCTCCGTAAGTTTATGAATAGGTTAATGTCTCAATGTTCTGTGTCAATGAATTTCTGAAAAACAGTGAACACAGAAACTTCCTTGATATTAAGTGGATATTAACAACTCACTGATCAATGTTTATGAATTTAATTTTAAACGGTCATTCAACAGTAACCTGATTTCTACCGGAAGTGGGAATGTTGTAATAATGCAGCAAAGCTGGTAATGACTCACCAATGCTGCAATGGTCTTCAGTACTACTAAAATATTGGATCTACCACAAGTATCTTTAGCTATTCATTTTCTTTGTCTGGTTCATGATGGATTCTTTAAAAATGGGAAAAAGTGACCCTTGATTATTGATTTACAGAGCAAACAGAGCTACAGCAGACCTTGCCAGTTATGATTACATACAGTGGCGAGTGCAGCAATGGCAAGCTTACAGATGAGTTCAAACAGGCATTTACCACAAAAGTTGTTCACAACATCCGCAATGCGGGTCTGTGTCCTCCGGTGCCTACTGACCAGGACCTAGGACTCTGTGATCCAACCAGTTTCAACCTGCAATGTGATACCGGTGTGGGACTGCGGAAACGAAGACAAGTGGAGCGTATAAGGGTGAATGTAACACTAAGTGCCCCAGCCAGGTAAGTGTGAATCTTACAAGGTGTTCTAAAATGTGAATGAAATAAAAGGCCATCTCACAGATAAAAACAAACTGTAATTGGATAATGTAAATGCTGGATTTATAGTATTTATATCACCAAGTCATTAGTCTCTCATTACAGCTCTGTTCACAGGTTAATGCACACAATTGATCTATTGGGTGGCAGTATAATGGAACTATATCTCCACTGTCTTTGTTGATAAAATAATAATATAAACAGAAATCTATGAACTTATCTTTTACAGTGACCCTACTGGTATGAATGCACAACGTATGAGTGAGACACGGGATAACCTTGAGCGACTCCTGGTGTCAGACCGCCTGGATATCCAGCTGGATGGTCAGCCTTACATTGCCCAGCAGGTAGCACCACTAGAGCAGAGTAGGATAGGCTGTCCACCAGGACATGCTACCAAGGGCAAAACATGCGGTAAGGTTCTGTTTCATGGTTCTATATTACTGGACATA